>OY755075.1:0-5416406 GCA_963576755.1 Noctua janthina
ACCTAACCTAACCTAACCTAACCTAACCTAACCTAACCTAACCTAACCTAACCTAACCTAACCTAACCTAACCTAACCTAACCTAACCTAACCTAACCTAACCTAACCTAACCTAACCTAACCTAACCTAACCTAACCTAACCTAACCTAACCTAACCTAACCTAACCTAACCTAACCTAACCTAACCTAACCTAACCTAACCTAACCTAACCTAACCTAACCTAACCTAACCTAACCTAACCTAACCTAACCTAACCTAACCTAACCTAACCTAACCTAACCTAACCTAACCTAACCTAACCTAACCTAACCTAACCTAACCTAACCTAACCTAACCTAACCTAACCTAACCTAACCTAACCTAACCTAACCTAACCTAACCTAACCTAACCTAACCTAACCTAACCTAACCTAACCTAACCTAACCTAACCTAACCTAACCTAACCTAACCTAACCTAACCTAACCTAACCTAACCTAACCTAACCTAACCTAACCTAACCTAACCTAACCTAACCTAACCTAACCTAACCTAACCTAACCTAACCTAACCTAACCTAACCTAACCTAACCTAACCTAACCTAACCTAACCTAACCTAACCTAACCTAACCTAACCTAACCTAACCTAACCTAACCTAACCTAACCTAACCTAACCTAACCTAACCTAACCTAACCTAACCTAACCTAACCTAACCTAACCTAACCTAACCTAACCTAACCTAACCTAACCTAACCTAACCTAACCTAACCTAACCTAACCTAACCTAACCTAACCTAACCTAACCTAACCTAACCTAACCTAACCTTTTTTTTTTTTTTTTTTTTTTTTTTTTTTTTTTTTGACGCTGGGAAAAAATGCATTACGCATACCCTCCCATCGGGGGATGGGGGGGCTATGTGGGACTCCCCGGTGTGACCCGGTATACCCACTAAAACGACCCAGCGGCACTCCCGCTTCGTCCGAGTGGCGGGGGACTGGGAAACCGGCACAGCCTTTACTTCCAGTCCACCGCCGACGAATTCCTAACAAGGCGGGCCCCTCACGTCCCCCCCGTGGGGAGGAACACGGGCCCGGGAATGACCGACGAAGGTGGTGACGGGTGCAATGCGGGCGAAGGCACCCCCGCGCCTGTCGCCCGCCCGTCGCCACCATGAGGAGGGAGAGGACGTCGCCTTCTCCGACCCCTTCTTCGTCTGCGGAGCGGCGCAGCGAGAGGGTCGTCCTCCCGCGAGCGCTCCGCCTCTCGGACCTCAAAGTCCGGGAGAGGGCGGTTTGGGGAGAAATAGACCCCCACCAGGGCCATGTCCCCCCACGCGGCGGCCACGTATCCCGGTCCCCTCTCTAAGAGCGAGAGGGGAGGGGAGTCTGTGGAAGGCCGCGAAACCAACGCCACCAAGCCGTCCCGGTCGCCCAGCCAACGGCCAGGGACCGAGTAAGGCTCGGCGACCACCGCCAAGTCCATCAGTCGGACATCGCTCCCCCCTCCGCAGCCGCCGCAGGAACGACGGTGCTAGCGGTTACAGCAGGCCCGATCGGCGCCTGCGCTTTGCCTCGCTTAGGGGGAGGATTGCAGTTCCTCCCCCTCATAACGTGGCCCGCCAGGCGGCCACTAGCAGCACACACCGCGCAGTGCGGCGTGGCGGCCTTGCAGGCAGCGGCTTTGTGGCCTTCCTTGCCGCAGCGGAGGCACATGTCCGTCCTGTCTACCGCGGACGGACACAGGGGCCGGGTGTGTCCGATGCCGAAGCACCGGAAACACCGCAGAGGCTGGTCCTCGAGTGCCCGGACTGCACCCGAGCTGAACCCGACTATGAGCCGTCCCTTGGCAAGGACGGCTTTGGCAGAGGCGACCGGGCACTCGAGGCGAATGGTGCCCATGCCGCCGCGGCCGGGCCTTATGTCCCGGCCTTGGACCGCCGCGACGCCACAGCCCCCCATCACTGCGACCGCCGCCACCACCTCCTCCTTGGTGACGGAGTCGTCGAGGCCCATCACCTCTATGGCTGCCGACTTGACCGGTCGGGCCACCTTGGCCGAATCCGCGATGACCTCTTGCAGCTTGGCTGCAAAGAGGTCCGCATGGGCACTCCCCTCTTGGCCCGGGAACTCGAATATTCGAGCCCCGGCTTGGGTCCGCCGGCAAGTCACACTGCCGATCCCAAGCTGTGCAGGATCGGCATTTGCACGCGCCCGCACCAAAATGGACGCGTACGTCTCCCCTCGCCCCGCAGCCTCCGCGGTGAGCGTCACCACGACGGCCGCGGTTTTTGGGGGGACCAGTTGTCCCTTTCCCCTCCCTTTCCCCTTCCCCTTTCCCTTGCCGGTCGTCTGCGACCGGCTGGGAGCGGTGGTGGCGGGGACGACAGGGACCGTCGCCGTCCTTTTGGCTTTGCCCTTCCCCTTACGGACCACTTCCGTCCACTCGTTGGACGGGGTGGTGGAAGGGAGAAGGGCGTCTTCCGCCTGGAATGAGGACGGCCCCGGCCCGCACCGCCTCTTATCCGCCGCAAGCGGCGGTCGGAGGCGCTTCTCTGGCAAGAGCCGGTCCTCTATTCCTGCCAAGCAGGCTCTTGTGAAGGCCCTCTCCTCCATTACCACCTTGCGGATGATATCCTCAAGGTTGGAGGCGGGGCCCTCTGCCGCATGGCCCGTGTTGGCCTGTTGAGGCGGGGCCGTGGCTTCAGCCAGCTTCTGATGAAGCTGGCTGACCTCCGACTGCAGGCGATCTATCCTCGCCTGCAGTTGTTGCGTCTCGTCGGTGGTCCTGCGCTGGACCAGCTCCGCGACGATTCCGCGCATGCTCGCGGCCCTGCATTTGAGGGCCTTTTGAAGGGTCCCCTTCATGTTGGAGGACTTAGAGGCGACCTCCACAATCTCCTCCTCGTCCTCCTCCGCCATTTTCTCCAGCTCGGCCAGGGAGTGGTCCGAGTAAAGAACGCGGGACGCACCGTACCCGGACTTGGCCCGGGCAGCGTGCGCCCGTTTCTCCCCGGCAACCACCCGCTCCTCCAGCTCTTGCTGGAGCTGTGCCCGCCGAGCCAGGTCCAACCGGCGTTGGGCGTCCGCGAGCCCAACGACATGGGTGTCCGCGGCCACCGTCGGCTGTTTCGCCTTCGACAACCCCGTCGACCCCGAGGCCGAGGAGCCCCCGGACCCACCGCTCATGTGGACCCGCTTCCGCGACCGACAATCGTCCGCATCCGACACACAAATAAGTGAGTCGTTGTCGGACGACTCGTCCGCCCCTCCGAACAAGCTAGCCGCAGATGGCGCGCGGCTAGCCTCTGACGCCTGAGCGTCGGAGTGGCCCTGAGAAGGGCCTTTTGGTTGGCCCTGAGAAGGGCCTTTGGGTTGGCCCTGAGAAGGGCCTTTCGGGTGGCCCTGAGAAGGGCCTTTGGGTTGGCCCTGAGAAGGGCCTTTTTGTTTTAAAAACCGCCCGCAGGCGTCCCTCGTGGCTTTAGGCATTAAAAACGATTCGTACTTCACAAGACAAGGATAAAATAAGCTACGAGAGCACAGTGCACTTTGGCCAACCCAGTCTGCCACTCCGTTACGGTGGTCAGAACTGGGTCGTTTCCAGGGGACGCGACGTGGACGCAAGCACTGTGGGGTGGTCCCCCAACCTAACCTAACCTAACCTAACCTAACCTAACCTAACCTAACCTAACCTAACCTAACCTAACCTAACCTAACCTAACCTAACCTAACCTAACCTAACCTAACCTAACCTAACCTAACCTAACCTAACCTAACCTAACCTAACCTAACCTAACCTAACCTAACCTAACCTAACCTAACCTAACCTAACCTAACCTAACCTAACCTAACCTAACCTAACCTAACCTAACCTAACCTAACCTAACCTAACCTAACCTAACCTAACCTAACCTAACCTAACCTAACCTAACCTAACCTAACCTAACCTAACCTAACCTAACCTAACCTAACCTAACCTAACCTAACCTAACCTAACCTAACCTAACCTAACCTAACCTAACCTAACCTAACCTAACCTAACCTAACCTAACCTAACCTAACCTAACCTAACCTAACCTAACCTAACCTAACCTAACCTAACCTAACCTAACCTAACCTAACCTAACCTAACCTAACCTAACCTAACCTAACCTAACCTAACCTAACCTAACCTAACCTAACCTAACCTAACCTAACCTAACCTAACCTAACCTAACCTAACCTAACCTAACCTAACCTAACCTAACCTAACCTAACCTAACCTAACCTAACCTAACCTAACCTAACCTAACCTAACCTAACCTAACCTAACCTAACCTAACCTAACCTAACCTAACCTAACCTAACCTAACCTAACCTAACCTAACCTAACCTAACCTAACCTAACCTAACCTAACCTAACCTAACCTAACCTAACCTAACCTAACCTAACCTAACCTAACCTAACCTAACCTAACCTAACCTAACCTAACCTAACCTAACCTAACCTAACCTAACCTAACCTAACCTAACCTAACCTAACCTAACCTAACCTAACCTAACCTAACCTAACCTAACCTAACCTAACCTAACCTAACCTAACCTAACCTAACCTAACCTAACCTAACCTAACCTAACCTAACCTAACCTAACCTAACCTAACCTAACCTAACCTAACCTAACCTAACCTAACCTAACCTAACCCAGTCTGGCTCCAACCACCGCCGCGAACGCCACGTTTTTTATACGTCTCCGGCTTCAAAAATTCGAAAAAGTAATTAAAAGTTGTCCGATTCTGAAGAAAAAGGTGTCTAAGTGTGGGGAAAAGTAAAACCTACACGCCCCAGTGAAAGTTTTAAACCGTAGTGCAGTGCAGTCTTGTGTAATCCTGAAAAACCTAAATTTTTTGAGGTTAAACAGTGATGAGAAACCTTTAATTGCAAGCGCTGCTGAAACGAGATCGACGACCCTACTTTTTTATTGAAGTAGGGTGAGGGGGTCAACACCGCACACCATATGGACTAATTGGACACCTCAAAAATCCAGAGCTTCATGAAATATAAAGAAAAATAGAAAAACACGTGGTGCTGAAAACACTGAAATCGTGGAGCTAGACGCCTGAAATTTTGTAGCCGTCATCTCCTTCAAGGATATAGACGGTAACCGTTTAAAAATTTTACCTACCTGCAGTAATCGATTTTTAAGAAGATATAGAATTTTCAAAATTCAGATCATTATATCTCCGGATATAATTGACAACTACAAGATTTTCAACTGCAGTCCTTGGCGCGCTCATTAGTTTAATAGAGACTTTAAGTTTTAGATTTTTAGATTGATTATTTTTAGAATTATAACGAATTTAATTAAAAACACACATTTTCAGAAATTTTTTAACCTTGTCTTAAATTTTTTGCTTCATTGTTTTTTGTATTGTATAGCGCTATATTTTTCCTATTTTAATACATTTTTTCCAGAATTTTTCGTTCAGTGGAACCGGAGATATCAAATTTTTACTCTTTTTTGGCTTTTATTCAAAAATTAATGTTTATTTGCTCTTTTTGACACTGAGACTGGCTCCAATACGTCCATTGTGAACCATATAAGCCCAAACACGGGCTGTATACCTTTAAATTTGAGCATTTTTACAAAATCTCGCCATCTTGGTTTTTAGGTTTAAAATTTATAAGTGTGATATCTCGGGAACCGCTGGGCCAAAAATCCTCGGATTTTCACTTTTATTTATAGTTTACTGTAGTCTTTGGAGGGGGTAGGTTTTTGGGACGTTTCAGGCCATCGAAATTTTTGGAGCTGAAATCGTTTTTAGGAGAAACCTGAAGTGACGCCAAGCTGTAAATCCAAAACCCTGACGTTCTGGGACGTCGGGTTCCAAAGATACAGGCCGTTAAACCTGACGTTTGACAGTTCGGCGGCCATCTTGATTATTTTCGAACCGCAACAACTCCTGAACCGGAGGTCGTGGGAAGTTGCGGTTTTCGAAATCGTGTTAAGGTAATCGTTGCCTTGCCTGTCCTACATTTTCAGTCGTTTTGGAGCAGAAAATTTTCGGGCTCCTGAAAACGTTTTCAGCGGATAGCGGAGTTCAGGCCAAGTTGAGAGAGCCCAAACACGAGGGGTCTGCGGCTTTCCGAAAGGAAGTTATCCGTGGTCAAAGTGTCACTTTGACAGCTCCGCGGCCATTTTGGGCAATCTTCTTACATACATAACTTCTGAACGGAAAGTCGTAGAGGATCGGGACTTCCGCTATACATATAAGCTGACCACAATCTACGGATTAGGGCACATTTCAGCCGTTTCCCAGAGGCAAACATTTTTCAGCCTGAAAACCGAATCAGTAGATAGGTCTCATCGAGCCAAGTGCAAAAAGCCCAAACACAAGGGTTTTTGGACCAGTGGTTCCGGAGATATCCACTTGTAACCACTTTTTGGTCGCCATCTTGGCAAAAAACCAAGAACTTTAAGTAAGGATATCTCCGTCACCCTTCGTTGGATTTGTACCGAGTTTGGGTTCATTTGAGGGGGCTCGAGGAGAGCTATCGATTGAATACAAGAAAACCACTCTACATAGAGCTCATTTTTTGTTTTGCTCTACATCAACGGCTTTTGACCCTGGAAGCGAAATTTTTTCTTCTGTGGTTACTGTTTGACCCGCTTTATTGAGCTGGGCTGACCGGGGTAACTCTATATAGAGCAGCACCCGCAAAATCACTCAGATTTTTACGATCTGTAGTGTGCTTTTATTTTTATTATATTTTTCTTTACTTTGTGTTGTATTATACACTTTTATTCTCTGACCTCCATATATTTGACGCATACAACCAACATGATCGGAATAAGGACCCCATTAAAGAAGGCAGCTGATGGTGAGAAATCACCGGAGAAGCCGATTACAGCGCCTCTAAATGTTAGACGTAGTGTTGGAGAATGGGAGGCTAAGCCTTCCAGCGTGGACTCAACTCCACCCTTAACCACCAAGACGGCACAGGCTGGCCCTGCAAGAACAGTGACAAAGCCTCCACTATCGCTGGAGAACAAAACATTGCGGACAAAGCTCATAGAAGTCCATTCACCGCCGAAAGCTCAGTACACGGATCGGTCGGCAGAGGCTAGGGCCTGCCTTAACAGGGCAAAGCTTCTGCTGAACAGTTCACGTAACATTAAAACTGAGATAAAAAACGGCATTATTGAGGCGCTGGATCGGCTTTTCCAATTGGTGAAAGAGGCCGAAAGGCTAAACAAAACTAAGGGCTCCGTAACGGGAAACGAAACTGCACGGCCCGAAGTCGTCGCCGTCACCGACACTACCTTTTCGCTTCCTGCCGAAAACCAGTTAGTAATTCAAATCAAAAACCATTCTATCCTTCTAGAAAATAATACTAGAAGGATGGAAGAGTTGAAAGAGGCAATTGAACTACACAAAGGAATGATCGAGACTGGTACTGCAAAATCGTATGCGAGTGTAACTGCGATCCACAGCGGAAAAGCGAACCCAGTGCGGAGTACGCTGCACTCGATTGTAGTTACCTCCAAAGACGATACTGAAACGGGAGACGAAGTCCTCAGTAAAGTTCGGCAGGCAGTAGAGGCGAAAGAAGGTTGGGTCAAAGTAGAAAGGGTAAGGAAGGCGAAGGACAGAAAAATAATCATGGGTTTCCAGACCACTGAGGAGCGAGATAAAATTAAATTAAAATTGGCAAGGGATAGACAGGACCTCAATGTCGAGGAGGTGAAAAATAAGGACCCTCTGCTGATCCTCAGGAGCGTCCTCTCGGTTAATTCAGATGAGGACGTCCTAAAGGCTCTGAGAAACCAGAACAGAGACGTTTTTCAAAACTTCGACAAAGAGGAGGACAGACTGACGGTCAAGTTCCGAAAAAGAACAAGAAACCCACACACTAATCACATTGTGGTCAGCGTCTCACCCACCATTTGGAGACGGGCAACAGAGGTCGGATGCCTGCACGTGGACCTCCAGCGCGTAAGGGTTGAAGACCAAACCCCATTAGTTCAGTGTACGCGCTGTTTGGGCTACGGGCATGGCAGACGATTTTGCAAGGAACCGGCTGACTTGTGCAGTCACTGCGGCGGCCCGCACATGAGGTCGGAATGCGCCGATTGGCTTGCGGGTGTTCCGCCAAAATGCCAAAACTGCACAAGAGCCAAGCTCGGAGACGCTGACCACAACGCGTTTTACCCTGATTGCCCGACACGCCTTAAGTGGGATGCAATCGCACGCTCAACGGTTGCGTACTGCTGAGGGCACCCACGGCAACCCAAACTCGTACAGAATAGTACAGGCGAACCTCCAGCGGAAAAAACTTGCAACTAACGAGCTTTTAGTGGAAGCCGTAAAGCGCGGAGTTGCTGTTGCTCTCCTCCAAGAACCATACATAGGCGGGGCAAAGGCTATGAGGAACCACAGAGGCGTTCGCATCTTCCAGAGCACTGACACTGGAGATGGGATTGTTAAGGCCGCAATAGCGGTCTTTGATCAAAACCTGGTAGTTACACAATACCCGAAACTCACCACGAACAACATCACCGTGGTGGGAATCCGAACCAGTGCCTGGAAGATCGCGCTGGTTTCCTTCTACTTTGAGCCGGACCAGCCAATCGGACCATACTTGGATCACCTCAAGCGTATTGAGGAGGAAGTAGGTTCCAAAAGGTGGATTGTTGGAGGAGATGCAAACGCAAAAAGTACCTGGTGGGGAAGCCTGTCTATCGATCGCAGGGGTGAGGAAGTGTCCGGAGTTCTCGACGAGCTGGGTCTTAACATACTCAACAAAGGGGAAATTCCGACCTTCGACACGATCAGAGGGGGGATACGTTACTGCAGCCACGTTGATATTACAGCATGTTCGACGGATATCCTGGACCTGGTGGACGACTGGAAGGTAGACGAGGGCCTCACTAGCTCGGATCACAACGGCATTGTCTTCAATATAAAATTAAAAAGATCAAAAGGCATACAAATAAATAGAACCACAAGAATTTTCAATACTAAAAAAGCAAATTGGTCCGAGTTTCGTGAGAAACTCGGCCAATTAATGCAGCAGAATCAAATTAATAAAATAGAAATAGAGAAATTAAATACAGTCGATCAAATTAACACAATAACCAATTTATACACGAACCTAATAAAAAACGCATGTACTTCATCAATGCCTATAAAGAAGAAGAGTGAAGTGCTTACTTTGCCGTGGTGGTCCGAGAAACTGGAGCGGATGAAGAAAGAGGTCGCCACCAGGAAACGCAGAATAAGGTGTGCTGCACCGGCCCGAAGATCGAAGGTCGTCGACGAGTACCTGAAACTGAAAGTTGAGTATGAGACAGAGGCAGCCAAGGACGAAATCCAGAGCTGGAAAAACTTCTGCACAAGACAGGACAGAGAAGGGGTTTGGGAAGGGATTTACCGAGTGATAGGAAGGACCAAGGGAAGAGGAGAGGACCAGCCTCTAGTGAAAGACGGTGAGCTGTTGGATACAAAAGGTTCAGTTGAGCTGCTGGCGAACACATTTTACCCAGAGGACCATCCGGGCACTGACAGCACCTGCCACCGCCTTATCAGAGAAAAGGCCGAGGCTGTGAATGCGGGAAGGCAAGATGACTCATGCGATCCACCATTCACGATGGCCGAGCTGATGGCAGCGTGCGGGTCCTTTAACGCCAAAAAGGCTCCAGGAGCTGACGGCTTCACCGCCGACATTTGTTGCCAAGCCATTAGAGTCGCCCCTGAGGTGGCCTTGGCTCTTATGAATGGCTGCCTGAAATGCTACCTCTTCCCTGATGTCTGGAAGGAAGCGACCGTAATTGTCTTAAGGAAACCAGGCAAAACCGACTACAGCACTCCAAAGGCGTACAGACCAATCGGTCTATTACCAATATTAGGTAAAATGTATGAGAAGATGTTGGTGGCCCGCCTCAAGTTTCATCTGATTCCAAGGATGAGTACTCGCCAGTATGGCTTCATGCCCCAGAGGAGCACCGAGGACTCCCTCTATACACTAATGAAACATATACGCGGTAAGCTGGAACTAAAGAAAATAGTGGTCTTAGTATCATTGGACATAGAGGGAGCCTTCGACAGCGCCTGGTGGCCGGCCATAAGGGTCCGTTTAGCCGAGGAAAACTGTCCAGTCGGCTTGAGGAGGGTCATCGACAGCTATCTCAAAAACCGAAAGGTCAGGGTTAGGTACGCAGGTGAAGAGTTCTGCAAGGCCACAAGCAAGGGTTGTGTCCAGGGTTCTATAGGGGGACCAATATTCTGGAATCTTCTACTGGACCCGCTCCTAAAGAGCCTGGAAGCTAGGGAGAACTACTGCCAGGCTTTTGCAGACGACGTGGTGCTGGTTTTCGATGGTGACACGTCGTTGGAGATCGAGGGTCGTGCCAGTGCCGCTCTTGGACATGTCCAGGCGTGGGGGGTTCAAAACAAACTAAAATTTGCACCGCAAAAAACAAATGCAATGGTTATTACTCGCAAACTTAAATACGACTCCCCACGCCTGAGCATGGGTGGGATCGACATTGCCATGACCAATGAGATCAAAATCCTTGGTGTCACCATCGACAAACAGCTAACATTTAACACACACGTCGCAAACGTGTGCAGAAGGGCAGTGGGTATCCACAAACAGCTAACCAGGGCTGCAAAGACCAGCTGGGGGCTTCACCCTGAAGTCATAAGAATAATATATGTGGCCACCGTGGAACCAGTCATCCTGTACGCCGCCAGCGTTTGGGCCCCGGCTGTCGATAAGCTGGGCGTCAAGAAGCAGTTGGGAGCAGTCCAGCGCGGTATTGCGCAAAAGCTGTGCAAGGCGTACCGGACAGTCTCCTTAAACTCCGCGCTGGTGCTGGCTGGGATACTACCTCTTGACCTGCGTGTCCGCGAAGCGGCATCGTTATACGAGGCCAGGAGGGGGGTGCCCCAGCTAGCACTTGGCGATAGGAGGGTCGAGCATACTGCCTCGGCAATGGAGGCTCCACACCCTGCGGAGCGCGCTGAGCTAGAACTCGTAAGCCTGGTAGGCCAAGAGCAACTCAATGATGCTAAGAACGAATATGATATTCGTATCTTTACGGACGGGAGCAAGATTGGGGGCAAGGTTGGGGCGGCACTGTCCATGTGGAGCGGTGACGCCGAAACCAAAGCTCTCAAGCTTGCTCTTCCACACTACTCCACCGTCTATCAGGCTGAGCTTCTGGCGATATGCGTCGCAACTAGGGAAATATTGAAGCACAGTGCGCATTCGTTTGGAATTTTCAGCGACTCCATGGCGGCTCTCCAAACCATCCAGAATTACAACCGTCACCACCCCCTGGCAGTGGAGGCAAGGGCAAACCTCAGATCCCTGTCTATCCAAAACAAGGTAGTCACTTTGTTTTGGATCAAAGCTCATGCGGGGTTGGATGGAAATGAGAGGGCTGATGAACTAGCCAAGAGAGCCGCTGAAAGTTCCAAACGAAAACCCGACTACGACTTGGTTCCGGTTTCATACGTCAAGCGATGCATTCGTACGGCAACGCTTGACGAATGGAACCAAAGATACAGCTCCGGAGAAACTGCGTCTGTAACTAGACTATTTTTCCCGGACGCTGTGGCGGCCTACAGGATAATCAGGAAGTGCAAAGTAGACAGCATAACTACTCAAATTATGACGGGGCACGGTGGGTTCTCGGAATACTTGAATCGCTTCAAGTGTAAGGGGAACCCATCGTGCATCTGCGACCCTGAGATTGCTGAAACGGTGCCACATATATTGTTTGACTGTCCCGTCTTTGACAGACAAAGGCTTGAGGCCGAGCACGAACTCGACACCAAACTAAATGCTGAAACCATGTGGCAAATAATGGCAGGAAAAAAGAGACAATTGTTTGTGGAATATTGCGTCAAAATATGTGTAAAGGTAATAGAAAGAAATAAAAGTGCTTAAGCAAAAATGCTTACATAATATTATGTAGAATATTAGTGTCAAGCATTGACCACAGAGGAAATTAAACGTCGAGTAAAGCATAACAAAAGATAAATATTTAAGTTGCCCAAATTTAAAGTAAGGTTAAGTAGTCGTAAGAAACATGTATTAAAAATAAGACTAGATATATAAGGTAGCTGTATGAATTAAAACCCACAAAAATGTACTAGAATTAAGAAATAGAATTTATAGTTGTCCCAAGGAACATGTTATAGAAATAAGGGTAGATTTAAGATGCCTGTATAAATTAAGTTAAGTAACACATGTAATAGTTAAGAAATAGAAATAAGATAGAATAAGAACTACTGTAAGAGAACAATAAAAATGTGGCGTTGTGTTACTCCCTTAAAATAAATATAACAAGAAATAAAGTAATAGAATAGACTAGAAGTAGAAGGGCGTCCTACCCTAAAAGAAAGAAAGATGAACGAAAGCCAGAAAGACAAAGTATGCAGAATGCAAGTACGAGAGGAATAAAAGAGAGAACTGGAATGTACGCGAAAGATTAAAACAGGCTCCGATTATGTTGGAGGTAGCAGAAAAAAAAAAAAAAAAAAAAAAAAAAAAAAAAAAAAAAAAAAAAAAAAAAAAAACCTAACCTAACCTAACCTAACCTAACCTAACCTAACCTAACCTTTTTTTTTTTTTTTTTTTTTTTTTTTTTTTTTTTTTTTTTTTTTTTTTTTTTTTTGACGCTGGGAAAAAATGCATTACGCATACCCTCCCATCGGGGGATGGGGGGGCTATGTGGGACTCCCCGGTGTGACCCGGTATACCCACTAAAACGACCCAGCGGCACTCCCGCTTCGTCCGAGTGGCGGGGGACTGGGAAACCGGCACAGCCTTTACTTCCAGTCCACCGCCGACGAATTCCTCACAAGGCGGGCCCCTCACGTCCCCCCCGTGGGGAGGGACACGGGCCCGGGAATGACCGACGAAGGTGGTGACGGGTGCAATGCGGGCGAAGGCACCCCCGCGCCTGTCGCCCGCCCGTCGCCACCGTGAGGAGGGAGAGGACCTCGCCTTCTCCGACCCCTTCTTCGTCTGCGGAGCGGCGCAGCGAGAGGGTCGTCCTCCCGCGCGCGCTCCGCCTCCTCCTTTTGCGAGATTACGTCCTCGCAAAAGGAGGCGACCGCTGCCCAGGCCTCCTCGCTCCCCAGCATGGCGTTGACCACGCCAGGAAGCGAGAGATCCTGTCCGATCACAGCGATCAGACCGCGGCGCAGCTCGGACCAAGCCGGGCACACCTCGAGGGTGTGCTGCGCCGTGTCCTCCGCCGCGCCGCAGTCGTGGCACGCCGGGGTCTCCTCCCTCCCGATCCGGTGCAGGTGCGATCCGAAACAGCCATGGCCGGACAACACCTGCACCAAACGGAACGAGAGGAAACCGTGGGACCGCTCGAGCCAGCTCCGCAGGACCGGACCGAGCGCGTCCAACGTACGGCGGCCAAAGGCGGCGTTGGCGAGGTCCTCCGTCCAGTGGAGGACGATGGCGTCCTTCGCCTCCCGCCGCACGGCCTCCCGCTCTTCGGCAATCGGGCGCTCCCCGAGCGCCTTCCGGCGCGCCGTCCACTCATACACTCTGGCGAGCACCCAAGCCTCCAACTCCCAAGGAGGGGTGCCGGCCAGAGCGCACGCCGCCGAGAAGCCTACCGAGCGGTAGGCCCTCGCCACCCGCAGTGCAATAGCCCTTTGGGGCCTGCGGATGGCGGTCGCATTCTCCCTCCTGTTGAGGGAGTCCGCCCAGATTGGAGCCCCGTAAAGGGCCATGCTCCGCAAAATGCCGGCATACAGGCGCCGGCATTTCGCCTTGGGCCCCCCCAGGTTCGGGAGGAGCCACGAGAGGGCGTCGGCGGTCTTCAACAGGCGCGTCGACAGCCCGCTGAAGTGCGGGCCGAAGCGCCACCTGTCGTCCAGGACCAGGCCCAGGTACTTCATCTGGGCCCGGACCCCTATCCTGACGCCCTCTACGACAATGTGGGCGTCGGGAGGGCAGCGCTGCCGAGGCCCACGAAAGAACACGGCCTCGGTCTTGTGCAGCGCCACCCTCAATCCTAGGCGGCGGATCCTCTCTGCGACCAAGGATCCGCCAGCCGAGGCCAGACAGGCCGCGTCTGCGAAATTCCTCCCCCGGGCAGTGAGGAGAGTGTCATCCGCGTAGCAGATGACACTCGTGCCCTGGAGGAGGGCTCCCCGCAGGAGCCAGTCGAACCCGATGTTCCAAAGGAGCGGCCCAAGCACCGACCCCTGCGGAACACCGGACTCTGCGCCATACCGCCTCACCGTGGCCGTCTTGTCCACGAGGAGGACCTCTCGGTCCTCCAAGTAGCTGGCCAGGAGGTTTCGCAGGTATTGGGGCACTCCGTGATACCGGAGCGCCTCCAATACCGTCGAGTGGGGCACGGAGTTGAAGGCGTTGGCAATGTCGAACGACACCGCCAGCACTCCGCCCCCCGCCTCCACCGCCTCCTTCACCTGGCCCTTGAGTAGGGCCAGCGCATCAATCGTCGAACGCCCTCGACGGAAACCGAATTGGGCGTCCGACAGGTCCGGCCCTAACCCCCGCAAAAGGCTATCAAGCCGGGAGGCGACAATCCCCTCGAACAATTTACCGACCTCATCGAGCAGAACGATGGGCCGGTATGCCGAGGGGGAGTCCACCGGGCGTCCCTCCTTTCGGAGGAGGCATAGCTGCCCCTCCTTCCACAGTTTCGGGAACCTCCCAGCCGTTAAGCACGCGCTGAAGAGGTCCCGAAACCTGTCCTCCATTTCGGAGGCGGCGATCGCCACCACCCGTGCGGGGACGCCGTCCGGTCCGGGGGCCGTCTTCTTCGCGCGGAGGCTGAGAACCCCAGCGTAGAACTCCGCCGCCGTCACCGGGGGGACCTCCTCCTCCGGCGAAGCCGACCCTTGCGGGGGATCCATCGTTGGTGGGGTGAAGTCGGTCCTGCGCGGAAACAGGGACCGGACCACCCCATCCAGCAACGCTGGCTCGAGGGTCTCCGTCAGTGGGGGACCACAGGGGCGCAGCTGGTTCCGCGCCGCCTTGTATGGTCTCCCATAAGGATCCCTGTCGAGTTCCTCCAGCATCTCGGCCCTCGCCGAGTCTTTCGCAGCACCCATCGCGGATTTGAGGACCGTCGTCGCCTCTCGGTAAGAGGCGTATAGGCGGTCTTCTTCCGCCTGGACTCGATTTTGGGTGCTGCGCCGTCGGCTCCGCGCGTAGGCCCTTCTGGCCGCCACGCAGGCGGCCCGGAGCCCCGCCAGCTCCTCCGTCCACCAATAGACGGCACGACGGGGAGGCGGACGGCGAGACCGAGGCATGCTGGAGTTGCACACCTCTGTCAGGGACCCCCTGAGCCGGACCGCTGCGGCGTCCACGTCCAGGACCTCGACAGGGGGCGACAGCCAGTCCTGGAGAAAGGCCGCCTCCTTGGCTGCCTCCCGGTCCAGGCGGGTGAGTGCCCACCGTGGAAAGGGAGATTGCCCAGCGCGAGCCATCCCCCCCCCCTGGGTGGAGATGTCGAACCGCACGTATCGGTGGTCCGACAAGGTCTCCACCATCTCCACCCGCCAGCTGACGACGCGGGCGGCTAGGGCGGGGGTGGCAAACGAGACGTCGACCACCGACCCACCCCGTTGCCGCACACACGTGTGGACCGCCCCCCTGTTGAGGAGGGACACACCGCATGAGGCCGCCCAAAACTCGACGGCGCGTCCCCGGACGTTGCAACCGGCGGCCGGGTTGCCCCAGGCCACCGACTTGGCGTTCAGGTCGCCCAACACCACGACCTGGCGTGGCGCCGCCCTCCCTACGACTGCGGTGAGGACCTCGAGGAAGTCCTCAAAGTCCGAGAGAGGGCGGTTTGGGGAGAAATAGACCCCCACCAGGGCCATGTCCCCCCACGCGGCGGCCACGTATCCCGGTCCCCTCTCTAAGAGCGAGAGGGGAGGGGAGTCTGTGGAAGGCCGCGACACCAACGCCACCGAGCCGTCCCGGTCGCCCAGCCAACGGTCGGGGACCGAGTAAGGCTCGGCGACCACCGCCAAGTCCACCAACCACTCAGCCATGGTCTGCATCAGCAGATCCTGGGCCGCCCTGCAGTGGTTGGTGTTCGCCTGAAGGATGCGATGTTCGACCCTATCCATCAGTCGGACATTGCACCCTCCTCCGCAGCCGCCGCAGGAACGACGGTGCTAGCGGCAGCAGCAGGCCCGGTCGGCGCCTGCGCTTTGCCTCGCCTAGGGGGAGGATTGCAGTTCCTCCCTCTCATAACGTGGCCCGCCAGGCGGCCACTAGCAGCACACACCGCGCAGTGCGGCGTGGCGGCCTTGCAGGCAGCGGCTTTGTGGCCTTCCTTGCCGCAGCGGAGGCACATGTCCGTCCTGTCTACCGCGGACGGACACAGGGGCCGGGTGTGTCCGATGCCGAAGCACCGGAAACACCGCAGAGGCTGGTCCTCGAGTGCCCGGACTGCACCCGAGCTGAACCCGACTTTGAGCCGTCCCTTGGCAAGGACGGCTTTGGCAGAGGCGACCGGGCACTCGAGGCGAATGGTGCCCATGCCGCCGCGGCCGGGCCTTATGTCCCGGCCTTGGACCGCCGCGACGCCACAGCCCCCCATCGCTGCGACCGCCGCCACCACCTCCTCCTTGGTGACGGAGTCGTCGAGGCCCATCACCTCTATGGCCGCCGACTTGACCGGTCGGGCCACCTTGGCCGAATCCGCGATGACCTCCTGCAGCTTGGCTGCGAAGAGGTCCGCATGGGCACTCCCCTCTGCCCCCGGGAACTCGAATATTCGAGCCCCGGCTTGGGTCCGCCGGCAAGCCACACTGCCGATCCCAAGTTGGGTGGGATCGGCATTTGCACGCGCCCGCACCAAAATGGACGCGTACGTCTCCCCTCGCCCCGCAGCCTCCGCGGTGAGCGTCACCACGACGGCCGCGGTTTTTGGGGGGACCAGCCGTCCCCCTCCCCTCCCACTTCCCTTCCCCTTTCCCTTGCCGGTCGTCTGCGACCGGCTGGGAGCGGTGGTGGCGGGGACGACAGGAACCGTCGCCGTCTTTTTGGCTTTCCCCTTTCCCTTACGGACCACTTCCGTCCACTCGTTGGACGGGGTGGTGGAAGGGAGAAGGGCGTCTTCCGCCTGAGACGAGGACGGCCCCGGCCCACACCGCCTCTTATCCGCCGCAAGCGGCGGTCGGAGGCGCTTCTCTGGCAAGAGCCGGTCCTCAATTCCTGCCAAGCAGGCTCTTGTGAAGGCCCTCTCCTCCATTACCACCTTGCGGATGATATCCTCAAGGTTGGAGGCGGGGCCCTCTGCCGCATGGCCCGTGTTGGCCTGTTGAGGCGGGGCCGTGGCTTCAGCCAGCTTCTGATGAAGCTGGCTGACCTCCGACTGCAGGCGATCTATCCTCGCCTGCAGTTGTTGCGTCTCGTCGGTAGTCCTGCGCTGGACTAGCTCCGCGACGATTCCGCGCATGCTCGCGGCCCTGCATTTGAGGGCCTTTTGAAGGGTCCCCTTCATGTTGGAGGACTTAGAGGCGACCTCCACAATCTCCTCCTCGTCCTCCTCCGCCATTTTCTCCAGCTCGGCCAGGGAGTGGTCCGAGTAAAGAACGCGGGACGCACCGTACCCGGACTTGGCCCGGGCAGCGTGCGCCCGCTTCTCCCTGGAAGCCACCCGCTCCTCCAGCTCTTGCTGGAGCTGCGCCCGCCGAGCCAGGTCCAACCGGCGTTGGGCGTCCGCGAGCCCAACGACATGGGTGTCCGCGGCCGCCGTCGGCTTTTTCGCCTTCGACAACCCCGTCGACCCCGAGGCCGAGGAGCCCCCGGACCCACCGCTCAGGTGGACCCGCTTCCGCGACCGACAATCGTCCGAATCCGACACACAAACGAGTGAGTCGTTGTCGGACGACTCGTCCGCCCCTCCGAACAAGCTAGCCGCAGATGGCGCGCGGCTAGCCTCTGACGCCTGAGCGTCGGAGTGGCCCTGAGAAGGGCCTTTTGGTTGGCCCTGAGAAGGGCCTTTTGGTTGGCCCTGAGAAGGGCCTTTGGGTTGGCCCTGAGAAGGGCCTTTTGGGTGGCCCTGAGAAGGGCCTTTGGGTTGGCCCTGAGAAGGGCCTTTTTGTTTTAAAAACCGCCCGCAGGCGTCCCTCGTGGGTTTAAGCATTTCCAACGATTCGTAGTTCACAAGACAATAAGATAAAATAAGCTACGAGAGCACAGTGCACTTTGGCCAACCCAGTCTGCCACTCCGTTACGGTGGTCAGAACTGGGTCGTTTCCAGGGGACGCGACGTGGACGCAAGCACTGTGGGGTGGTCCCCCAACCTAACCTAACCTAACCTAACCTAACCTTTTTTTTTTTTTTTTTTTTTTTTTTTGACGCTGGGAAAAAATGCATTACGCATACCCTCCCATCGGGGGATGGGGGGGCTATGTGGGACTCCCCGGTGTGACCCGGTATACCCACTAAAACGACCCAGCGGCACTCCCGCTTCGTCCGAGTGGCGGGGGACTGGGAAACCGGCACAGCCTTTACTTCCAGTCCACCGCCGACGAATTCCTCACAAGGCGGGCCCCTCACGTCCCCCCCGTGGGGAGGGACACGGGCCCGGGAATGACCGACGAAGGTGGTGACGGGTGCAATGCGGGCGAAGGCACCCCCGCGCCTGTCGCCCGCCCGTCGCCACCGTGAGGAGGGAGAGGACCTCGCCTTCTCCGACCCCTTCTTCGTCTGCGGAGCGGCGCAGCGAGAGGGTCGTCCTCCCGCGCGCGCTCCGCCTCCTCCTTTTGCGAGATTACGTCCTCGCAAAAGGAGGCGACCGCTGCCCAGGCCTCCTCGCTCCCCAGCATGGCGTTGACCACGCCAGGAAGCGAGAGATCCTGTCCGATCACAGCGATCAGACCGCGGCGCAGCTCGGACCAAGCCGGGCACACATCGAGGGTGTGCTGCGCTGTGTCCTCCGCCGCGCCGCAGTCGTGGCACGCCGGGGTCTCCTCCCTCCCGATCCGGTGCAGGTGCGATCCGAAACAGCCATGGCCGGACAACACCTGCACCAAACGGAACGAGAGGAAACCGTGGGACCGCTCGAGCCAGCTCCGCAGGACCGGACCGAGCGCGTCCAACGTACGGCGGCCAAAGGCGGCGTTGGCGAGGTCCTCCGCCCAGTGGAGGACGATGGCGTCCTTCGCCTCCCGCCGCACGGCCTCCCGCTCTTCGGCAATCGGGCGCTCCCCGAGCGCCTTCCGGCGCGCCGTCCACTCATACACTCTGGCGAGCACCCAAGCCTCCAACTCCCAAGGAGGGGTGCCGGCCAGAGCGCACGCCGCCGAGAAGCCTACCGAGCGGTAGGCCCTCGCCACCCGCAGTGCAATAGCCCTTTGGGGCCTGCGGATGGCGGTCGCATTCTCCCTCCTGTTGAGGGAGTCCGCCCAGATTGGAGCCCCGTAAAGGGCCATGCTCCGCAAAATGCCGGCATACAGGCGCCGGCATTTCGCCTTGGGCCCCCCCAGGTTCGGGAGGAGCCACGAGAGGGCGTCGGCGGTTTTCAACAGGCGCGTCGACAGCCCGCTGAAGTGCGGGCCGAAGCGCCACCTGTCGTCCAGGACCAGGCCCAGGTACTTCATCTGGGCCCGGACCCCTATCCTGACGCCCTCTACGACAATGTGGGCGTCGGGAGGGCAGCGCTGCCGAGGCCCACGAAAGAACACGGCCTCGGTCTTGTGCAGCGCCACCCTCAATCCTAGGCGGCGGATCCTCTCTGCGACCAAGGATCCGCCAGCCGAGGCCAGACAGGCCGCGTCTGCGAAATTCCTCCCCCGGGCAGTGAGGAGAGTGTCATCCGCGTAGCAGATGACACTCGTGCCCTGGAGGAGGGCTCCCCGCAGGAGCCAGTCGAACCCGATGTTCCAAAGGGGCGGCCCAAGCACCGACCCCTGCGGAACACCGGACTCTGCGCCGTACCGCCTCACCGTGGCCGTCTTGTCTACGAGGAGGACCTCTCGGTCCTCCAAGTAGCTGGCCAGGAGGTTTCGAAGGTATTGGGGCACTCCGTGATACCGGAGCGCCTCCAATATCGTCGAGTGGGGCACGGAGTTGAAGGCGTTGGCAATGTCGAACGACACCGCCAGCACTCCGCCCCCCGCCTCCACCGCCTCCTTCACCTGTCCCTTGAGTAGGGCCAGCGCATCGATCGTCGAACGCCCTCGACGGAAACCGAATTGGGCGTCCGACAGGTCCGGCCCTACCCCCCGCAAAAGGCTATCAAGCCGGGAGGCGACGATCCCCTCGAACAATTTACCGACCTCATCGAGCAGAACGATGGGCCGGTATGCCGAGGGGGAGTCCACCGGGCGTCCCTCCTTTCGGAGGAGGCATAGCTGCCCCTCCTTCCACAGTTTCGGGAACCTCCCAGCCGTTAAGCACGCGCTGAAGAGGTCCCGAAACCTGTCCTCCATTTCGGAGGCGGCGATCGCCACCACCCGTGCGGGGACGCCGTCCGGTCCGGGGGCCGTCTTCTTCGCGCGGAGGCTGAGAACCCCAGCGTAGAACTCCGCCGCCGTCACCGGGGGGACCTCCTCCTCCGGCGAAGCCGACCCTTGCGGGGGATCCATCGTTGGTGGGGTGAAGTCGGTCCTGCGCGGAAACAGGGACCGGACCACCCCATCCAGCAACGCTGGCTCGAGGGTCTCCGTCAGTGGGGGACCACAGGGGCGCAGCTGGTTCCGCGCCGCCTTGTATGGTCTCCCATAAGGATCCCCGTCGAGTTCCTCCAGCATCTCGGCCCTCGCCGAGTCTTTCGCAGCACCCATCGCGGATTTGAGGACCGTCGTCGCCTCTCGGTAAGAGGCGTATAGGCGGTCCTCTTCTGCCTGGACCCGATTTTGGGTGCTGCGCCGTCGGCTCCGCGCGTAGGCCCTTCTGGCCGCCACGCAGGCGGCCCGGAGCGCCGCCAGCTCCTCCGTCCACCAATAGACGGCACGACGGGGAGGCGGACGGCGAGACCGAGGCATGCTGGAGTTGCACACCTCGGTCAGGGACCCCCTGAGCCGGACCGCTGCGGCGTCCACGTCCAGGACCTCGACAGGGGGCGACAGCCAGTCCTGGAGAAAGGCCGCCTCCTTGGCTGCCTCCCGGTCCAGGCGGGTGAGTGCCCACCGTGGGAAGGGAGATTGCCCAGCGCGAGCCATCCCCCCCCCCTGGGTGGAGATGTCGAACCGCACGTATCGGTGGTCCGACAAGGTCTCCACCATCTCCACCCGCCAGCTGACGACGCGGGCGGCTAGGGCGGGGGTGGCAAACGAGACGTCCACCACCGACCCACCCCGTTGCCGCACGCACGTGTGGACCGCCCCCCTGTTGAGGAGGGACACACCGCATGAGGCCGCCCAAAACTCGACGGCGCGTCCCCGGACGTTGCAACCGGCGGCCGGGTTGCCCCAGGCCACCGACTTGGCGTTCAGGTCGCCCAACACCACGACCTGGCGTGGCGCCGCCCTCCCTACGACTGCGGTGAGGACCTCGAGGAAATCCTCAAAGTCCGAGAGAGGGCGGTTTGGGGAGAAATAGACCCCCACCAGGGCCATGTCCCCCCACGCGGCGGCCACGTATCCCGGTCCCCTCTCTAAGAGCGAGAGGGGAGGGGAGTCTGTGGAAGGCCGCGACACCAACGCCACCGAGCCGTCCCGGTCGCCCAGCCAACGGTCAGGTACCGAGTAAGGCTCGGCGACCACCGCCAAGTCCACCAACCACTCAGCCATGGTCTGCATCAGCAGATCCTGGGCTGCCCTGCAGTGGTTGGTGTTCGCCTGAAGGATGCGATGTTCGACCCTATCCATCAGTCGGACATCGCACCCCCCTCCGCAGCCGCCGCAGGAACGACGGTGCTAGCGGCAGCAGCAGGCCCGGTCGGCATCTGCGCCTTGCCTCGCCTAGGGGGAGGATTGCAGTTCCTCCCCCTCATAACGTGGCCCGCCAGGCGGCCACTGGCAGCACACACCGCGCAGTGCGGCGTGGCGGCCTTGCAGGCAGCGGCTTTGTGGCCTTCCTTGCCGCAGCGGAGGCACATGTCCGTCCTGTCTACTGCGGACGGACACAGGGGTCGGGTGTGTCCGATGCCGAAGCACCGGAAACACCGCAGAGGCTGGTCCTCGAGTGCCCGGACTGCACCCGAGCTGAACCCGACTTTGAGCCGTCCCTTGGCAAGGACGGCTTTGGCAGAGGCGACCGGGCACTCGAGGCGAATGGTGCCCATGCCGCCGCGGCCGGGCCTTATGTCCCGGCCTTGGACCGCCGCGACGCCACAGCCCCCCATCGCTGCGACCGCCGCCACCACCTCCTCCTTGGTGACGGAGTCGTCGAGGCCCATCACCTCTATGGCCGCCGACTTGACCGGTCGGGCCACCTTGGCCGAATCCGCGATGACCTCCTGCAGCTTGGCTGCGAAGAGGTCCGCATGGGCACTCCCCTCTGCCCCCGGGAACTCGAATATTCGAGCCCCGGCTTGGGTCCGCCGGCAAGCCACACTGCCGATCCCAAGTTGGGTGGGATCGGCATTTGCACGCGCCCGCACCAAAATGGACGCGTACGTCTCCCCTCGCCCCGCAGCCTCCGCGGTGAGCGTCACCACGACGGCCGCGGTTTTTGGGGGGACCAGTTGTCCCTTTCCCCTCCCTTTCCCCTTCCCCTTTCCCTTGCCGGTCGTCTGCGACCGGCTGGGAGCGGTGGTGGCGGGGACGACAGGAACCGTCGCCGTCTTTTTGGCTTTCCCCTTTCCCTTACGGACCACTTCCGTCCACTCGTTGGACGGGGTGGTGGAAGGGAGAAGGGCGTCTTCCGCCTGAGACGAGGACGGCCCCGGCCCACACCGCCTCTTATCCGCCGCAAGCGGCGGTCGGAGGCGCTTCTCTGGCAAGAGCCGGTCCTCAATTCCTGCCAAGCAGGCTCTTGTGAAGGCCCTCTCCTCCATTACCACCTTGCGGATGATATCCTCAAGGTTGGAGGCGGGGCCCTCTGCCGCATGGCCCGTGTTGGCCTGTTGAGGCGGGGCCGTGGCTTCAGCCAGCTTCTGATGAAGTTGGCTGACCTCCGACTGCAGGCGATCTATCCTCGCCTGCAGTTGTTGCGTCTCGTCGGTGGTCCTGCGCAGGACCAGCTCCGCGACGATTCCGCGCATGCTCGCGGCCCTGCATTTGAGGGCCTTTTGAAGGGTCCCCTTCATGTTGGAGGACTTAGAGGCGACCTCCACAATCTCCTCCTCGTCCTCCTCCGCCATTTTCTCCAGCTCGGCCAGGGAGTGGTCCGAGTAAAGAACGCGGGACGCACCGTACCCGGACTTGGCCCGGGCAGCGTGCGCCCGCTTCTCCCTGGAAGCCACCCGCTCCTCCAGCTCTTGCTGAAGCTGCACCCGCCGAGCCAGGTCCAACCGGCGTTGGGCGTCCGCGAGCCCAACGACATGGGTGTCCGCGGCCGCCGTCGGCTTTTTCGCCTTCGACAACCCCGTCGACCCCGAGGCCGAGGAGCCCCCGGACCCACCGCTCAGGTGGACCCGCTTCCGCGACCGACAATCGTCCGAATCCGACACACAAACGAGTGAGTCGTTGTCGGACGACTCGTCCGCCCCTCCGAACAAGCTAGCCGCAGATGGCGCGCGGCTAGCCTCTGACGCCTGAGCGCCGGAGTGGCCCTGAGAAGGGCCTTTTGGTTGGCCCTGAGAAGGGCCTTTTGGTTGGCCCTGAGAAGGGCCTTTGGGTTGGCCCTGAGAAGGGCCTTTTGGGTGGCCCTGAGAAGGGCCTTTGGGTTGGCCCTGAGAAGGGCCTTTTTGTTTTAAAAACCGCCCGCAGGCGTCCCTCGTGGGTTTAAGCATTTCCAACGATTCGTAGTTCACAAGACAATAATAAGATAAAATAAGCTACGAGAGCACAGTGCACTTTGGCCAACCCAGTCTGCCACTCCGTTACGGTGGTCAGAACTGGGTCGTTTCCAGGGGACGCGACGTGGACGCAAGCACTGTGGGGTGGTCCCCCAACCTAACCTAACCTAACCTTTTTTTTTTTTTTTTTTTTTTTTTTTTTTTTTTTTTTTTTTTTTTTTTTTTTTTTTTTTTTTTTTTTGACGCTGGGAAAAAATGCATTACGCATACCCTCCCATCGGGGGATGGGGGGGCTATGTGGGACTCCCCGGTGTGACCCGGTATACCCACTAAAACGACCCAGCGGCACTCCCGCTTCGTCCGAGTGGCGGGGGACTGGGAAACCGGCACAGCCTTTACTTCCAGTCCACCGCCGACGAATTCCTCACAAGGCGGGCCCCTCACGTCCCCCCCGTGGGGAGGGACACGGGCCCGGGAATGACCGACGAAGGTGGTGACGGGTGCAATGCGGGCGAAGGCACCCCCGCGCCTGTCGCCCGCCCGTCGCCACCGTGAGGAGGGAGAGGACATTGCCTTCTCCGACCCCTTCTTCGTCTGCGGAGCGGCGCAGCGAGAGGGTCGTCCTCCCGCGCGCGCTCCGCCTCCTCCTTTTGCGAGATTACGTCCTCGCAAAAGGAGGCGACCGCTGCCCAGGCCTCCTCGCTCCCCAGCATGGCGTTGACCACGCCAGGAAGCGAGAGATCCTGTCCGATCACAGCGATCAGACCGCGGCGCAGCTCGGACCAAGCCGGGCACACCTCGAGGGTGTGCTGCGCCGTGTCCTCCGCCGCGCCGCAGTCGTGGCACGCCGGGGTCTCCTCCCTCCCGATCCGGTGCAGGTGCGATCCGAAACAGCCATGGCCGGACAACACCTGCACCAAACGGAACGAGAGGAAACCGTGGGACCGCTCGAGCCAGCTCCGCAGGACCGGACCGAGCGCGTCCAACGTACGGCGGCCAAAGGCGGCGTTGGCGAGGTCCTCCGTCCAGTGGAGGACGATGGCGTCCTTCGCCTCCCGCCGCACGGCCTCCCGCTCTTCGGCAATCGGGCGCTCCCCGAGCGCCTTCCGGCGCGCCGTCCACTCATACACTCTGGCGAGCACCCAAGCCTCCAACTCCCAAGGAGGGGTGCCGGCCAGAGCGCACGCCGCCGAGAAGCCTACCGAGCGGTAGGCCCTCGCCACCCGCAGTGCAATAGCCCTTTGGGGCCTGCGGATGGCGGTCGCATTCTCCCTCCTGTTGAGGGAGTCCGCCCAGATTGGGGCCCCGTAAAGGGCCATGCTCCGCAGAATGCCGGCATACAGGCGCCGGCATTTCGCCTTGGGCCCCCCCAGGTTCGGGAGGAGCCACGAGAGGGCGTCGGCGGTTTTCAACAGGCAACCTAACCTTTTTTTTTTTTTTTTTTTTTTTTTTTTTTTTTTTTTTTTTTTTTTTTTTTTTTTTTGACGCTGGGAAAAAATGCATTACGCATACCCTCCCATCGGGGGATGGGGGGGCTATGTGGGACTCCCCGGTGTGACCCGGTATACCCACTAAAACGACCCAGCGGCACTCCCGCTTCGTCCGAGTGGCGGGGGACTGGGAAACCGGCACAGCCTTTACTTCCAGTCCACCGCCGACGAATTCCCGACAAGGCGGGCCCCTCATGTCCCCCCCGTGGGGAGGGACACTGGCCCGGGAATGACCGACGAAGGTGGTGACGGGTGCAATGCGGGCGAAGGCACCCCCGCGCCTGTCGCCCGCCCGTCGCCACCGTGAGGAGGGAGAGGACCTCGCCTTCTCCGACCCCTTCTTCGTCTGCGGAGCGGCGCAGCGAGAGGGTCGTCCTCCCGCGCGCGCTCCGCCTCCTCCTTTTGCGAGATTACGTCCTCGCAAAAGGAGGCGACCGCTGCCCAGGCCTCCTCGCTCCCCAGCATGGCGTTGACCACGCCAGGAAGCGAGAGATCCTGTCCGATCACAGCGATCAGACCGCGGCGCAGCTCGGACCAAGCCGGGCACACCTCGAGGGTGTGCTGCGCCGTGTCCTCCGCCGCGCCGCAGTCGTGGCACGCCGGGGTCTCCTCCCTCCCGATCCGGTGCAGGTGCGATCCGAAACAGCCATGGCCGGACAACACCTGCACCAAACGGAACGAGAGGAAACCGTGGGACCGCTCGAGCCAGCTCCGCAGGACCGGACCGAGCGCGTCCAACGTACGGCGGCCAAAGGCGGCGTTGGCGAGGTCCTCCGTCCAGTGGAGGACGATGGCGTCCTTCGCCTCCCGCCGCACGGCCTCCCGCTCTTCGGCAATCGGGCGCTCCCCGAGCGCCTTCCGGCGCGCCGTCCACTCATACACTCTGGCGAGCACCCAAGCCTCCAACTCCCAAGGAGGGGTGCCGGCCAGAGCGCACGCCGCCGAGAAGCCTACCGAGCGGTAGGCCCTCGCCACCCGCAGTGCAATAGCCCTTTGGGGCCTGCGGATGGCGGTCGCATTCTCCCTCCTGTTGAGGGAGTCCGCCCAGATTGGGGCCCCGTAAAGGGCCATGCTCCGCAGAATGCCGGCATACAGGCGCCGGCATTTCGCCTTGGGCCCCCCCAGGTTCGGGAGGAGCCACGAGAGGGCGTCGGCGGTTTTCAACAGGCAACCTAACCTAACCTAACCTAACCTAACCTAACCAAGAGTTGAAAGCGGCAATTGAGGAACATAAAGAAATACTTGAGTCCGGTTCCGCCAAAACGTATGCGAGTGTAGCTGCGATCCACAGCGGAAAGGCGAACCCAGTGCGGAGTACGCTGCATTCGATTGTGGTTACCTCAAAAGACGATACGGAATCGGGAGACGATGTCCTCAATAAAGTTCGGCAGGCGGTGGACGCAAAGGAGGGTTGGGTAAAGGTAGAAAGGGTAAGAAAGGCGAAAGACCGGAAAATTATTATGGGATTTCAGACCACGGAGGAGCGGGACAAAATTAAAGCTAAGTTGGCAAAGGATAGACGGGACCTCAATGTCGAGGAGGTGAAAAACAAGGACCCTCTGCTGATCCTCAGGAGCGTTCTCTCTGTAAATTCAGATGAGGACATCCTAAAGGCACTGAGAAACCAGAACAGGGACGTTTTTCAAAACCTCGACAAAGAGGAGGACAGACTGTTGGTCAAATTCCGAAGAAGGACAAGAAACCCACACACGAACCACATTGTGGTCAGCGTCTCACCCACCATCTGGAGACGGGCAACAGAGGTCGGATGCCTGCACGTGGACCTCCAGCGCGTAAGGGTTGAAGACCAAACCCCATTAGTCCAGTGTACGCGCTGTTTGGGCTACGGGCATGGCAAACGTTTTTGCAAGGAACCAGCCGACTTGTGCAGTCACTGCGGCGGCCCGCACATGAGGTCGGAATGCGCCGATTGGCTTGCGGGTGTTCCGCCAAAATGCCAAAACTGCACAAGAGCCAAGCTCGGAGACGCTGACCACAACGCTTTTTACCCCGATTGCCCGACACGCCTAAAGTGGGATGCAATCGCACGATCAACAGTTGCATACTGCTAAGGGCACCCACGGCAACCCAAACTCGTGCAAGATAGTACAGGCAAACCTCCAGCGAAAGAGACTCGCGACTAACGAGCTTCTGATGGAGGCCGTAAAGCGCGGAGTTGCTGTTGCTCTCCTCCAAGAACCATACGTAGGCGGGGCAAAGGCTATGAGGAACCACAGAGGCGTTCGGATCTTCCAGAGCACTGACACCGGAGATGGGAATGTTAAGGCCGCAATAGCGGTCTTCGATCAAAACCTGGTGGTTACACAATACCCGAAACTCACCACGAACAACATCACCGTGGTGGGAATCCGAACCAGTGCCTGGAAGATCACACTGGTCTCCTTTTACTTTGAGCCGGACCAGCCAATCGGACCATACTTGGAGCACCTCAAACGTGTTGAGGAGGAAGTAGGTTCCAAAAGGTGGATTGTTGGAGGAGACGCAAACGCAAAAAGTACCTGGTGGGGAAGCCTGTCTATCGCAGAGGTGAGGAAGTGTCCGGAGTTCTCGACGAGCTGGGTCTTAACATACTCAACAGAGGGGAAATTCCGACCTTCGACACGATCAGAGGGGGCATACGCTACTGCAGCCACGTCGACATCACTGCATGCTCGACGGATATTCTGGACCTGGTAGACGACTGGAGGGTAGACGAGGGCCTCACGAGCTCGGATCATAACGGCATTGTCTTCAATATAAAACTAAAAAGATCTAAAGGCATCATAATTCAAAGAACCACTAGGATTTTTAATACTAAAAAAGCAAATTGGTCCGAGTTTCGTGTGAAACTCGGCCAATTAATGCAAGAAAACAAAATTAATAAAGTAGAAATTGAAAAACTAAATACAGTCGACCAGTTAAATACATTAACAAACACCTATACTAACGCAATAAGAGATGCATGCACTTCATCAATGCCTTTGAAGAAGAGTAGAGAAGTGCTTACTTTGCCGTGGTGGTCCGAGAAACTCGAGGGGATGAAGAAAGAGGTTGCCACCAGAAAACGTAGAGTTAGGTGTGCTGCACCGGCCCGAAGATCGAAGGTCGTCGACGAGTACCTGAAACTGAAAGTTGAGTATGAGACTGAGGCAGCTAAGGACGAAATCGAGAGTTGGAAGAACTTCTGCACAAAACAGGATAGAGAAGGGGTTTGGGAAGGGATCTATCGTGTAATAGGAAGGACCAAGGGAAGGGGAGAGGACCAGCCATTGGTAAAGGACGGGGAGGTGCTGGACACAAAACGTTCAGTCGAGCTACTGGCCGATACGTTTTACCCAGACGACCATCCGGGCACTGATAGCATCTGCCATCGCCTTATTAGAGAAAAGGCCGAGGTCGTGAATGCTGGAGGGCAAGATAATTCATGCGATCCACCATTCACGATGGCTGAGCTGATGGCAGCGTGCGGTTCCTTCAACGCCAAAAAAGCGCCAGGAGCAGACGGCTTCACAGCCGATATTTGTTGCCAAGCCATTAGAGGCGCTCCTGAGGTGGCCTTGGCACTCCTTAATGGCTGCCTGAGACACCACCTCTTCCCTGAGATCTGGAAGGAGGCGACCGTCGTCGTATTAAGGAAACCGGGGAAAACAGACTACAGCACACCCAAGGCGTACAGACCAATCGGTCTATTACCAATATTAGGTAAGATATACGAGAGGATGTTGGTGGCCCGCCTCAAGTTTCATCTGATTCCGAGGATGAGTACTCACCAGTATGGCTTCATGCCCCAGAGGAGCACCGAGGACTCCCTCTATGCACTAATGAAACATATACGCGGCAAGCTGGAACTAAAGAAAATAGTAGTCCTAGTATCATTGGACATAGAGGGAGCCTTCGACAGTGCCTGGTGGCCGGCCATAAGAGTCCGTCTGGCTGAGGAAAAGTGTCCTGTAGGCTTGAGGAGGGTCATCGACAGCTATCTCGAAAACCGAAGGGTCAGGGTCAGGTACGCAGGTGAAGAGTGCTGCAAGGCCACTAACAAGGGCTGTGTCCAGGGTTCCATAGGGGGACCAATTTTCTGGAACCTTTTACTGGACCCACTTTTAAAGAGCCTGGAAGCTAGGGAGGACTATTGCCAGGCTTTTGCTGACGACGTGGTGCTGATTTTCGATGGTGATACTTCGTTGGAGATCGAGGAACGTGCCAATGCCGCTCTCGGGCATGTTCGGGCGTGGGGGGTCCAAAACAAACTAAAATTTGCCCCACAAAAAACGAATGCGATGGTCATTACGCGCAAACTGAAATACGACACCCCACGCCTGAGCATGGGCGGGATCGACATTGCCATGTCCAATGAGATCAAAATCTTGGGTGTCATCATCGACAAACAGCTGACCTTTAACGCGCACGTCGCAAACGTGTGCAGAAAGGCAATAGGAATCCACAAGCAGCTAACCAGAGCTGCAAAGACTAGCTGGGGGCTTCACCCCGAAGTCATTAGAGTAATATATGTGGCCACCGTGGAACCAGTCATCCTGTACGCCGCCAGCGTTTGGGCTCCGGCTGTGGATAAGCTGGGCGTCAGGAAGCAGTTGGGAGCAGTCCAGCGCGGTATTGCACAAAAGCTGTGCAAGGCTTACAGGACAGTCTCCTTAAACTCCGCGTTAGTGCTGGCTGGGATACTACCTCTCGACCTACGCGTCCGTGAAGCGGCATCGTTATACGAGGCCAGGAGAGGGGTGCCTCAGCCAGCACTTGGCGATAGGAGGGTCGAGCAGATCGCCTCGGCAATGGAGGCTCCACACCCTGCGGAGCGCGCTGAGCTGGAACTCGTAAGTCTGGTAAACCAAGAGCAACTAACAAATGCCAAGAGCGAACTTGAAGTTCGTATCTTTACGGACGGGAGCAAGATTGGGGGCAAGGTTGGAGCGGCATTGTCCATGTGGAACGGTGACGCCGAAACTAAAGCTCTTAAGCTTGCTCTCCCTCACTACTCCACCGTTTACCAGGCTGAGCTTCTGGCAATATGCGTCGCAACCAGGGAAATCCTGAAGCACAGTGCGCAATCGTTTGGAATTTTCAGTGACTCCATGGCAGCTCTCCAAACCATCCAGAACTACAACCGGCACCACCCCCTAGCAGTGGAGGCAAGGGCAAACCTTGCATCTTTGTCTATCCAAAACAAGGCTGTTACCTTGTTTTGGATCAAAGCTCATGCGGGGTTGGATGGGAACGAGAGGGCCGATGAACTGGCCAAGGGAGCCGCTGAAGGTTCCAAGCGTAAACCCGACTACGACTTGGTTCCGGTTTCATACGTCAAGCGATGCATTCGTACGGCAACGCTTGACGAGTGGAACATTAGATACCGTTCCGGAGAAACTGCGTCTGTTACTAGACTGTTTTTCCCGGACGCTGTGGCGGCCTACAGGATAATCAGGAAGCGCAAAGTGGACAGTGTCACTACTCAAATAATGACGGGGCACGGTGGGTTCTCGGAATACTTGAATCGCTTCAAGTGCAAGGGGAACCCATCGTGCATCTGCGACCCTGAGATTGCTGAAACGGTGCCACATATATTATTCGAGTGTCCCGTCTTTGACAGACAAAGGCTTGAGGCCGAGCACGAACTCGACACCAAACTGAGTGCTGGTAATATGTGGCAAATAATGGCGGGAAAAAAGAGAGAGTTGTTTTTAAAGTACTGCGTGAAAATATGTGAAAGGGTAATAAAGAGAAATAAAAGTGCATAAGCTAAAATGTTTACATAATATTATATAGAATATTAATGTCAAGCATTAAAACACGGAAGATATTATACATAAGTTTTTAAACATAAAAATTGTTAAAAATATGTTGCCCATAAAACTAGCAATCGTAAGAAACGTCTGTAAATGGGAATAATTATATTATAAGCTGTAGGAACGGTTAAGCCACGATGTATTAGAATTAAGAAATAGAAATAAGATGAAGCCCGAATATGTTATTAGAAATAAAAATGGTTATATAAGATGGAAATTAAACAAATGTACTAGTATTAAGAAATAGAAATAAGAAAAAATCCCAAAATGTTTAGAAATAATTTAAGATCTTAAAATTGTAAACACATGTCGTAGCATTAAGAAATACGCATGTTAGAATAAGAAGTACTGTAAAAGATGAATAAGAAAATGTCTCCGAGTGTTTATTTACCCAAAATAAAAAATAATAAGAAATATAGAAAAGAGTAGCCAACTAGTAGAAGGGCGTTTTACCCTTACAGACAGAAAGATGAAAGAATGTAAGAAAGATAAAGTATGCAGAATGCAAGTACGAGAGGAACAAAAGCGAGAACTGGAATGAATGTTTAGACTAGAACAGGCTCCGATTATATTATGTGGGACTCCCCGGTGTGACCCGGTATACCCACTAAAACGACCCAGCGGCACTCCCGCTTCGTCCGAGTGGCGGGGGACTGGGAAACCGGCACAGCCTTTACTTCCAGTCCACCGCCGACGAATTCCTCACAAGGCGGGCCCCTCACGTCCCCCCCGTGGGGAGGGACACGGGCCCGGGAATGACCGACGAAGGTGGTGACGGGTGCAATGCGGGCGAAGGCACCCCCGCGCCTGTCGCCCGCCCGTCGCCACCGTGAGGAGGGAGAGGACCTCGCCTTCTCCGACCCCTTCTTCGTCTGCGGAGCGGCGCAGCGAGAGGGTCGTCCTCCCGCGCGCGCTCCGCCTCCTCCTTTTGCGAGATTACGTCCTCGCAAAAGGAGGCGACCGCTGCCCAGGCCTCCTCGCTCCCCAGCATGGCGTTGACCACGCCAGGAAGCGAGAGATCCTGTCCGATCACAGCGATCAGACCGCGGCGCAGCTCGGACCAAGCCGGGCACACCTCGAGGGTGTGCTGCGCCGTGTCCTCCGCCGCGCCGCAGTCGTGGCACGCCGGGGTCTCCTCCCTCCCGATCCGGTGCAGGTGCGATCCGAAACAGCCATGGCCGGACAACACCTGCACCAAACGGAACGAGAGGAAACCGTGGGACCGCTCGAGCCAGCTCCGCAGGACCGGACCGAGCGCGTCCAACGTACGGCGGCCAAAGGCGGCGTTGGCGAGGTCCTCCGTCCAGTGGAGGACGATGGCGTCCTTCGCCTCCCGCCGCACGGCCTCCCGCTCTTCGGCAATCGGGCGCTCCCCGAGCGCCTTCCGGCGCGCCGTCCACTCATACACTCTGGCGAGCACCCAAGCCTCCAACTCCCAAGGAGGGGTGCCGGCCAGAGCGCACGCCGCCGAGAAGCCTACCGAGCGGTAGGCCCTCGCCACCCGCAGTGCAATAGCCCTTTGGGGCCTGCGGATGGCGGTCGCATTCTCCCTCCTGTTGAGGGAGTCCGCCCAGATTGGGGCCCCGTAAAGGGCCATGCTCCGCAGAATGCCGGCATACAGGCGCCGGCATTTCGCCTTGGGCCCCCCCAGGTTCGGGAGGAGCCACGAGAGGGCGTCGGCGGTTTTCAACAGGCAACCTAACCTAACCTAACCTAACCTAACCTAACCAAGAGTTGAAAGCGGCAATTGAGGAACATAAAGAAATACTTGAGTCCGGTTCCGCCAAAACGTATGCGAGTGTAGCTGCGATCCACAGCGGAAAGGCGAACCCAGTGCGGAGTACGCTGCATTCGATTGTGGTTACCTCAAAAGACGATACGGAATCGGGAGACGATGTCCTCAATAAAGTTCGGCAGGCGGTGGACGCAAAGGAGGGTTGGGTAAAGGTAGAAAGGGTAAGAAAGGCGAAAGACCGGAAAATTATTATGGGATTTCAGACCACGGAGGAGCGGGACAAAATTAAAGCTAAGTTGGCAAAGGATAGACGGGACCTCAATGTCGAGGAGGTGAAAAACAAGGACCCTCTGCTGATCCTCAGGAGCGTTCTCTCTGTAAATTCAGATGAGGACATCCTAAAGGCACTGAGAAACCAGAACAGGGACGTTTTTCAAAACCTCGACAAAGAGGAGGACAGACTGTTGGTCAAATTCCGAAGAAGGACAAGAAACCCACACACGAACCACATTGTGGTCAGCGTCTCACCCACCATCTGGAGACGGGCAACAGAGGTCGGATGCCTGCACGTGGACCTCCAGCGCGTAAGGGTTGAAGACCAAACCCCATTAGTCCAGTGTACGCGCTGTTTGGGCTACGGGCATGGCAAACGTTTTTGCAAGGAACCAGCCGACTTGTGCAGTCACTGCGGCGGCCCGCACATGAGGTCGGAATGCGCCGATTGGCTTGCAGGTGTTCCGCCAAAATGCCAAAACTGCACAAGAGCCAAGCTCGGAGACGCTGACCACAACGCTTTTTACCCCGATTGCCCGACACGCCTAAAGTGGGATGCAATCGCACGATCAACAGTTGCATACTGCTAAGGGCACCCACGGCAACCCAAACTCGTGCAAGATAGTACAGGCAAACCTCCAGCGAAAGAGACTCGCGACTAACGAGCTTCTGATGGAGGCCGTAAAGCGCGGAGTTGCTGTTGCTCTCCTCCAAGAACCATACGTAGGCGGGGCAAAGGCTATGAGGAACCACAGAGGCGTTCGGATCTTCCAGAGCACTGACACCGGAGATGGGAATGTTAAGGCCGCAATAGCGGTCTTCGATCAAAACCTGGTGGTTACACAATACCCGAAACTCACCACGAACAACATCACCGTGGTGGGAATCCGAACCAGTGCCTGGAAGATCACACTGGTCTCCTTTTACTTTGAGCCGGACCAGCCAATCGGACCATACTTGGAGCACCTCAAACGTGTTGAGGAGGAAGTAGGTTCCAAAAGGTGGATTGTTGGAGGAGACGCAAACGCAAAAAGTACCTGGTGGGGAAGCCTGTCTATCGCAGAGGTGAGGAAGTGTCCGGAGTTCTCGACGAGCTGGGTCTTAACATACTCAACAGAGGGGAAATTCCGACCTTCGACACGATCAGAGGGGGCATACGCTACTGCAGCCACGTCGACATCACTGCATGCTCGACGGATATTCTGGACCTGGTAGACGACTGGAGGGTAGACGAGGGCCTCACGAGCTCGGATCATAACGGCATTGTCTTCAATATAAAACTAAAAAGATCTAAAGGCATCATAATTCAAAGAACCACTAGGATTTTTAATACTAAAAAAGCAAATTGGTCCGAGTTTCGTGTGAAACTCGGCCAATTAATGCAAGAAAACAAAATTAATAAAGTAGAAATTGAAAAACTAAATACAGTCGACCAGTTAAATATATTAACAAACACCTATACTAACGCAATAAGAGATGCATGCACTTCATCAATGCCTTTGAAGAAGAGTAGAGAAGTGCTTACTTTGCCGTGGTGGTCCGAGAAACTCGAGGGGATGAAGAAAGAGGTTGCCACCAGAAAACGTAGAGTTAGGTGTGCTGCACCGGCCCGAAGATCGAAGGTCGTCGACGAGTACCTGAAACTGAAAGTTGAGTATGAGACTGAGGCAGCTAAGGACGAAATCGAGAGTTGGAAGAACTTCTGCACAAAACAGGATAGAGAAGGGGTTTGGGAAGGGATCTATCGTGTAATAGGAAGGACCAAGGGAAGGGGAGAGGACCAGCCATTGGTAAAGGACGGGGAGGTGCTGGACACAAAACGTTCAGTCGAGCTACTGGCCGATACGTTTTACCCAGACGACCATCCGGGCACTGATAGCATCTGCCATCGCCTTATTAGAGAAAAGGCCGAGGTCGTGAATGCTGGAGGGCAAGATAATTCATGCGATCCACCATTCACGATGGCTGAGCTGATGGCAGCGTGCGGTTCCTTCAACGCCAAAAAAGCGCCAGGAGCAGACGGCTTCACAGCCGATATTTGTTGCCAAGCCATTAGAGGCGCTCCTGAGGTGGCCTTGGCACTCCTTAATGGCTGCCTGAGACACCACCTCTTCCCTGAGATCTGGAAGGAGGCGACCGTCGTCGTATTAAGGAAACCGGGGAAAACAGACTACAGCACACCCAAGGCGTACAGACCAATCGGTCTATTACCAATATTAGGTAAGATATACGAGAGGATGTTGGTGGCCCGCCTCAAGTTTCATCTGATTCCGAGGATGAGTACTCACCAGTATGGCTTCATGCCCCAGAGGAGCACCGAGGACTCCCTCTATGCACTAATGAAACATATACGCGGCAAGCTGGAACTAAAGAAAATAGTAGTCCTAGTATCATTGGACATAGAGGGAGCCTTCGACAGTGCCTGGTGGCCGGCCATAAGAGTCCGTCTGGCTGAGGAAAAGTGTCCTGTAGGCTTGAGGAGGGTCATCGACAGCTATCTCGAAAACCGAAGGGTCAGGGTCAGGTACGCAGGTGAAGAGTGCTGCAAGGCCACTAACAAGGGCTGTGTCCAGGGTTCCATAGGGGGACCAATTTTCTGGAACCTTTTACTGGACCCACTTTTAAAGAGCCTGGAAGCTAGGGAGGACTATTGCCAGGCTTTTGCTGACGACGTGGTGCTGATTTTCGATGGTGATACTTCGTTGGAGATCGAGGAACGTGCCAATGCCGCTCTCGGGCATGTTCGGGCGTGGGGGGTCCAAAACAAACTAAAATTTGCCCCACAAAAAACGAATGCGATGGTCATTACGCGCAAACTGAAATACGACACCCCACGCCTGAGCATGGGCGGGATCGACATTGCCATGTCCAATGAGATCAAAATCTTGGGTGTCATCATCGACAAACAGCTGACCTTTAACGCGCACGTCGCAAACGTGTGCAGAAAGGCAATAGGAATCCACAAGCAGCTAACCAGAGCTGCAAAGACTAGCTGGGGGCTTCACCCCGAAGTCATTAGAGTAATATATGTGGCCACCGTGGAACCAGTCATCCTGTACGCCGCCAGCGTTTGGGCTCCGGCTGTGGATAAGCTGGGCGTCAGGAAGCAGTTGGGAGCAGTCCAGCGCGGTATTGCACAAAAGCTGTGCAAGGCTTACAGGACAGTCTCCTTAAACTCCGCGTTAGTGCTGGCTGGGATACTACCTCTCGACCTACGCGTCCGTGAAGCGGCATCGTTATACGAGGCCAGGAGAGGGGTGCCTCAGCCAGCACTTGGCGATAGGAGGGTCGAGCAGATCGCCTCGGCAATGGAGGCTCCACACCCTGCGGAGCGCGCTGAGCTGGAACTCGTAAGTCTGGTAAACCAAGAGCAACTAACAAATGCCAAGAGCGAACTTGAAGTTCGTATCTTTACGGACGGGAGCAAGATTGGGGGCAAGGTTGGAGCGGCATTGTCCATGTGGAACGGTGACGCCGAAACTAAAGCTCTTAAGCTTGCTCTCCCTCACTACTCCACCGTTTACCAGGCTGAGCTTCTGGCAATATGCGTCGCAACCAGGGAAATCCTGAAGCACAGTGCGCAATCGTTTGGAATTTTCAGTGACTCCATGGCAGCTCTCCAAACCATCCAGAACTACAACCGGCACCACCCCCTAGCAGTGGAGGCAAGGGCAAACCTTGCATATTTGTCTATCCAAAACAAGGCTGTTACCTTGTTTTGGATCAAAGCTCATGCGGGGTTGGATGGGAACGAGAGGGCCGATGAACTGGCCAAGGGAGCCGCTGAAGGTTCCAAGCGTAAACCCGACTACGACTTGGTTCCGGTTTCATACGTCAAGCGATGCATTCGTACGGCAACGCTTGACGAGTGGAACATTAGATACCGTTCCGGAGAAACTGCGTCTGTTACTAGACTGTTTTTCCCGGACGCTGTGGCGGCCTACAGGATAATCAGGAAGCGCAAAGTGGACAGTGTCACTACTCAAATAATGACGGGGCACGGTGGGTTCTCGGAATACTTGAATCGCTTCAAGTGCAAGGGGAACCCATCGTGCATCTGCGACCCTGAGATTGCTGAAACGGTGCCACATATATTATTCGAGTGTCCCGTCTTTGACAGACAAAGGCTTGAGGCCGAGCACGAACTCGACACCAAACTGAGTGCTGGTAATATGTGGCAAATAATGGCGGGAAAAAAGAGAGAGTTGTTTTTAAAGTACTGCGTGAAAATATGTGAAAGGGTAATAAAGAGAAATAAAAGTGCATAAGCTAAAATGTTTACATAATATTATATAGAATATTAATGTCAAGCATTAAAACACGGAAGATATTATACATAAGTTTTTAAACATAAAAATTGTTAAAAATATGTTGCCCATAAAACTAGCAATCGTAAGAAACGTCTGTAAATGGGAATAATTATATTATAAGCTGTAGGAACGGTTAAGCCACGATGTATTAGAATTAAGAAATAGAAATAAGATGAAGCCCGAATATGTTATTAGAAATAAAAATGGTTATATAAGATGGAAATTAAACAAATGTACTAGTATTAAGAAATAGAAATAAGAAAAAATCCCAAAATGTTTAGAAATAATTTAAGATCTTAAAATTGTAAACACATGTCGTAGCATTAAGAAATACGCATGTTAGAATAAGAAGTACTGTAAAAGATGAATAAGAAAATGTCTCCGAGTGTTTATTTACCCAAAATAAAAAATAATAAGAAATATAGAAAAGAGTAGCCAACTAGTAGAAGGGCGTTTTACCCTTACAGACAGAAAGATGAAAGAATGTAAGAAAGATAAAGTATGCAGAATGCAAGTACGAGAGGAACAAAAGCGAGAACTGGAATGAATGTTTAGACTAGAACAGGCTCCGATTATATTATGTGGGACTCCCCGGTGTGACCCGGTATACCCACTAAAACGACCCAGCGGCACTCCCGCTTCGTCCGAGTGGCGGGGGACTGGGAAACCGGCACAGCCTTTACTTCCATTCCACCGCCGACGAATTCCTCACAAGGCGGGCCCCTCACGTCCCCCCCGTGGGGAGGGACACGGGCCCGGGAATGACCGACGAAGGTGGTGACGGGTGCAATGCGGGCGAAGGCACCCCCGCGCCTGTCGCCCGCCCGTCGCCACCGTGAGGAGGGAGAGGACCTCGCCTTCTCCGACCCCTTCTTCGTCTGCGGAGCGGCGCAGCGAGAGGGTCGTCCTCCCGCGCGCGCTCCGCCTCCTCCTTTTGCGAGATTACGTCCTCGCAAAAGGAGGCGACCGCTGCCCAGGCCTCCTCGCTCCCCAGCATGGCGTTGACCACGCCAGGAAGCGAGAGATCCTGTCCGATCACAGCGATCAGACCGCGGCGCAGCTCGGACCAAGCCGGGCACACCTCGAGGGTGTGCTGCGCCGTGTCCTCCGCCGCGCCGCAGTCGTGGCACGCCGGGGTCTCCTCCCTCCCGATCCGGTGCAGGTGCGATCCGAAACAGCCATGGCCGGACAACACCTGCACCAAACGGAACGAGAGGAAACCGTGGGACCGCTCGAGCCAGCTCCGCAGGACCGGACCGAGCGCGTCCAACGTACGGCGGCCAAAGGCGGCGTTGGCGAGGTCCTCCGTCCAGTGGAGGACGATGGCGTCCTTCGCCTCCCGCCGCACGGCCTCCCGCTCTTCGGCAATCGGGCGCTCCCCGAGCGCCTTCCGGCGCGCCGTCCACTCATACACTCTGGCGAGCACCCAAGCCTCCAACTCCCAAGGAGGGGTGCCGGCCAGAGCGCACGCCGCCGAGAAGCCTACCGAGCGGTAGGCCCTCGCCACCCGCAGTGCAATAGCCCTTTGGGGCCTGCGGATGGCGGTCGCATTCTCCCTCCTGTTGAGGGAGTCCGCCCAGATTGGGGCCCCGTAAAGGGCCATGCTCCGCAGAATGCCGGCATACAGGCGCCGGCATTTCGCCTTGGGCCCCCCCAGGTTCGGGAGGAGCCACGAGAGGGCGTCGGCGGTTTTCAACAGGCAACCTAACCTAACCTAACCTAACCTAACCTAACCAAGAGTTGAAAGCGGCAATTGAGGAACATAAAGAAATACTTGAGTCCGGTTCCGCCAAAACGTATGCGAGTGTAGCTGCGATCCACAGCGGAAAGGCGAACCCAGTGCGGAGTACGCTGCATTCGATTGTGGTTACCTCAAAAGACGATACGGAATCGGGAGACGATGTCCTCAATAAAGTTCGGCAGGCGGTGGACGCAAAGGAGGGTTGGGTAAAGGTAGAAAGGGTAAGAAAGGCGAAAGACCGGAAAATTATTATGGGATTTCAGACCACGGAGGAGCGGGACAAAATTAAAGCTAAGTTGGCAAAGGATAGACGGGACCTCAATGTCGAGGAGGTGAAAAACAAGGACCCTCTGCTGATCCTCAGGAGCGTTCTCTCTGTAAATTCAGATGAGGACATCCTAAAGGCACTGAGAAACCAGAACAGGGACGTTTTTCAAAACCTCGACAAAGAGGAGGACAGACTGTTGGTCAAATTCCGAAGAAGGACAAGAAACCCACACACGAACCACATTGTGGTCAGCGTCTCACCCACCATCTGGAGACGGGCAACAGAGGTCGGATGCCTGCACGTGGACCTCCAGCGCGTAAGGGTTGAAGACCAAACCCCATTAGTCCAGTGTACGCGCTGTTTGGGCTACGGGCATGGCAAACGTTTTTGCAAGGAACCAGCCGACTTGTGCAGTCACTGCGGCGGCCCGCACATGAGGTCGGAATGCGCCGATTGGCTTGCGGGTGTTCCGCCAAAATGCCAAAACTGCACAAGAGCCAAGCTCGGAGACGCTGACCACAACGCTTTTTACCCCGATTGCCCGACACGCCTAAAGTGGGATGCAATCGCACGATCAACAGTTGCATACTGCTAAGGGCACCCACGGCAACCCAAACTCGTGCAAGATAGTACAGGCAAACCTCCAGCGAAAGAGACTCGCGACTAACGAGCTTCTGATGGAGGCCGTAAAGCGCGGAGTTGCTGTTGCTCTCCTCCAAGAACCATACGTAGGCGGGGCAAAGGCTATGAGGAACCACAGAGGCGTTCGGATCTTCCAGAGCACTGACACCGGAGATGGGAATGTTAAGGCCGCAATAGCGGTCTTCGATCAAAACCTGGTGGTTACACAATACCCGAAACTCACCACGAACAACATCACCGTGGTGGGAATCCGAACCAGTGCCTGGAAGATCACACTGGTCTCCTTTTACTTTGAGCCGGACCAGCCAATCGGACCATACTTGGAGCACCTCAAACGTGTTGAGGAGGAAGTAGGTTCCAAAAGGTGGATTGTTGGAGGAGACGCAAACGCAAAAAGTACCTGGTGGGGAAGCCTGTCTATCGCAGAGGTGAGGAAGTGTCCGGAGTTCTCGACGAGCTGGGTCTTAACATACTCAACAGAGGGGAAATTCCGACCTTCGACACGATCAGAGGGGGCATACGCTACTGCAGCCACGTCGACATCACTGCATGCTCGACGGATATTCTGGACCTGGTAGACGACTGGAGGGTAGACGAGGGCCTCACGAGCTCGGATCATAACGGCATTGTCTTCAATATAAAACTAAAAAGATCTAAAGGCATCATAATTCAAAGAACCACTAGGATTTTTAATACTAAAAAAGCAAATTGGTCCGAGTTTCGTGTGAAACTCGGCCAATTAATGCAAGAAAACAAAATTAATAAAGTAGAAATTGAAAAACTAAATACAGTCGACCAGTTAAATACATTAACAAACACCTATACTAACGCAATAAGAGATGCATGCACTTCATCAATGCCTTTGAAGAAGAGTAGAGAAGTGCTTACTTTGCCGTGGTGGTCCGAGAAACTCGAGGGGATGAAGAAAGAGGTTGCCACCAGAAAACGTAGAGTTAGGTGTGCTGCACCGGCCCGAAGATCGAAGGTCGTCGACGAGTACCTGAAACTGAAAGTTGAGTATGAGACTGAGGCAGCTAAGGACGAAATCGAGAGTTGGAAGAACTTCTGCACAAAACAGGATAGAGAAGGGGTTTGGGAAGGGATCTATCGTGTAATAGGAAGGACCAAGGGAAGGGGAGAGGACCAGCCATTGGTAAAGGACGGGGAGGTGCTGGACACAAAACGTTCAGTCGAGCTACTGGCCGATACGTTTTACCCAGACGACCATCCGGGCACTGATAGCATCTGCCATCGCCTTATTAGAGAAAAGGCCGAGGTCGTGAATGCTGGAGGGCAAGATAATTCATGCGATCCACCATTCACGATGGCTGAGCTGATGGCAGCGTGCGGTTCCTTCAACGCCAAAAAAGCGCCAGGAGCAGACGGCTTCACAGCCGATATTTGTTGCCAAGCCATTAGAGGCGCTCCTGAGGTGGCCTTGGCACTCCTTAATGGCTGCCTGAGACACCACCTCTTCCCTGAGATCTGGAAGGAGGCGACCGTCGTCGTATTAAGGAAACCGGGGAAAACAGACTACAGCACACCCAAGGCGTACAGACCAATCGGTCTATTACCAATATTAGGTAAGATATACGAGAGGATGTTGGTGGCCCGCCTCAAGTTTCATCTGATTCCGAGGATGAGTACTCACCAGTATGGCTTCATGCCCCAGAGGAGCACCGAGGACTCCCTCTATGCACTAATGAAACATATACGCGGCAAGCTGGAACTAAAGAAAATAGTAGTCCTAGTATCATTGGACATAGAGGGAGCCTTCGACAGTGCCTGGTGGCCGGCCATAAGAGTCCGTCTGGCTGAGGAAAAGTGTCCTGTAGGCTTGAGGAGGGTCATCGACAGCTATCTCGAAAACCGAAGGGTCAGGGTCAGGTACGCAGGTGAAGAGTGCTGCAAGGCCACTAACAAGGGCTGTGTCCAGGGTTCCATAGGGGGACCAATTTTCTGGAACCTTTTACTGGACCCACTTTTAAAGAGCCTGGAAGCTAGGGAGGACTATTGCCAGGCTTTTGCTGACGACGTGGTGCTGATTTTCGATGGTGATACTTCGTTGGAGATCGAGGAACGTGCCAATGCCGCTCTCGGGCATGTTCGGGCGTGGGGGGTCCAAAACAAACTAAAATTTGCCCCACAAAAAACGAATGCGATGGTCATTACGCGCAAACTGAAATACGACACCCCACGCCTGAGCATGGGCGGGATCGACATTGCCATGTCCAATGAGATCAAAATCTTGGGTGTCATCATCGACAAACAGCTGACCTTTAACGCGCACGTCGCAAACGTGTGCAGAAAGGCAATAGGAATCCACAAGCAGCTAACCAGAGCTGCAAAGACTAGCTGGGGGCTTCACCCCGAAGTCATTAGAGTAATATATGTGGCCACCGTGGAACCAGTCATCCTGTACGCCGCCAGCGTTTGGGCTCCGGCTGTGGATAAGCTGGGCGTCAGGAAGCAGTTGGGAGCAGTCCAGCGCGGTATTGCACAAAAGCTGTGCAAGGCTTACAGGACAGTCTCCTTAAACTCCGCGTTAGTGCTGGCTGGGATACTACCTCTCGACCTACGCGTCCGTGAAGCGGCATCGTTATACGAGGCCAGGAGAGGGGTGCCTCAGCCAGCACTTGGCGATAGGAGGGTCGAGCAGATCGCCTCGGCAATGGAGGCTCCACACCCTGCGGAGCGCGCTGAGCTGGAACTCGTAAGTCTGGTAAACCAAGAGCAACTAACAAATGCCAAGAGCGAACTTGAAGTTCGTATCTTTACGGACGGGAGCAAGATTGGGGGCAAGGTTGGAGCGGCATTGTCCATGTGGAACGGTGACGCCGAAACTAAAGCTCTTAAGCTTGCTCTCCCTCACTACTCCACCGTTTACCAGGCTGAGCTTCTGGCAATATGCGTCGCAACCAGGGAAATCCTGAAGCACAGTGCGCAATCGTTTGGAATTTTCAGTGACTCCATGGCAGCTCTCCAAACCATCCAGAACTACAACCGGCACCACCCCCTAGCAGTGGAGGCAAGGGCAAACCTTGCATCTTTGTCTATCCAAAACAAGGCTGTTACCTTGTTTTGGATCAAAGCTCATGCGGGGTTGGATGGGAACGAGAGGGCCGATGAACTGGCCAAGGGAGCCGCTGAAGGTTCCAAGCGTAAACCCGACTACGACTTGGTTCCGGTTTCATACGTCAAGCGATGCATTCGTACGGCAACGCTTGACGAGTGGAACATTAGATACCGTTCCGGAGAAACTGCGTCTGTTACTAGACTGTTTTTCCCGGACGCTGTGGCGGCCTACAGGATAATCAGGAAGCGCAAAGTGGACAGTGTCACTACTCAAATAATGACGGGGCACGGTGGGTTCTCGGAATACTTGAATCGCTTCAAGTGCAAGGGGAACCCATCGTGCATCTGCGACCCTGAGATTGCTGAAACGGTGCCACATATATTATTCGAGTGTCCCGTCTTTGACAGACAAAGGCTTGAGGCCGAGCACGAACTCGACACCAAACTGAGTGCTGGTAATATGTGGCAAATAATGGCGGGAAAAAAGAGAGAGTTGTTTTTAAAGTACTGCGTGAAAATATGTGAAAGGGTAATAAAGAGAAATAAAAGTGCATAAGCTAAAATGTTTACATAATATTATATAGAATATTAATGTCAAGCATTAAAACACGGAAGATATTATACATAAGTTTTTAAACATAAAAATTGTTAAAAATATGTTGCCCATAAAACTAGCAATCGTAAGAAACGTCTGTAAATGGGAATAATTATATTATAAGCTGTAGGAACGGTTAAGCCACGATGTATTAGAATTAAGAAATAGAAATAAGATGAAGCCCGAATATGTTATTAGAAATAAAAATGGTTATATAAGATGGAAATTAAACAAATGTACTAGTATTAAGAAATAGAAATAAGAAAAAATCCCAAAATGTTTAGAAATAATTTAAGATCTTAAAATTGTAAACACATGTCGTAGCATTAAGAAATACGCATGTTAGAATAAGAAGTACTGTAAAAGATGAATAAGAAAATGTCTCCGAGTGTTTATTTACCCAAAATAAAAAATAATAAGAAATATAGAAAAGAGTAGCCAACTAGTAGAAGGGCGTTTTACCCTTACAGACAGAAAGATGAAAGAATGTAAGAAAGATAAAGTATGCAGAATGCAAGTACGAGAGGAACAAAAGCGAGAACTGGAATGAATGTTTAGACTAGAACAGGCTCCGATTATATTATGTGGGACTCCCCGGTGTGACCCGGTATACCCACTAAAACGACCCAGCGGCACTCCCGCTTCGTCCGAGTGGCGGGGGACTGGGAAACCGGCACAGCCTTTACTTCCAGTCCACCGCCGACGAATTCCTCACAAGGCGGGCCCCTCACGTCCCCCCCGTGGGGAGGGACACGGGCCCGGGAATGACCGACGAAGGTGGTGACGGGTGCAATGCGGGCGAAGGCACCCCCGCGCCTGTCGCCCGCCCGTCGCCACCGTGAGGAGGGAGAGGACCTCGCCTTCTCCGACCCCTTCTTCGTCTGCGGAGCGGCGCAGCGAGAGGGTCGTCCTCCCGCGCGCGCTCCGCCTCCTCCTTTTGCGAGATTACGTCCTCGCAAAAGGAGGCGACCGCTGCCCAGGCCTCCTCGCTCCCCAGCATGGCGTTGACCACGCCAGGAAGCGAGAGATCCTGTCCGATCACAGCGATCAGACCGCGGCGCAGCTCGGACCAAGCCGGGCACACCTCGAGGGTGTGCTGCGCCGTGTCCTCCGCCGCGCCGCAGTCCGGACCGAGCGCGTCCAACGTACGGCGGCCAAAGGCGGCGTTGGCGAGGTCCTCCGTCCAGTGGAGGACGATGGCGTCCTTCGCCTCCCGCCGCACGGCCTCCCGCTCTTCGGCAATCGGGCGCTCCCCGAGCGCCTTCCGGCGCGCCGTCCACTCATACACTCTGGCGAGCACCCAAGCCTCCAACTCCCAAGGAGGGGTGCCGGCCAGAGCGCACGCCGCCGAGAAGCCTACCGAGCGGTAGGCCCTCGCCACCCGCAGTGCAATAGCCCTTTGGGGCCTGCGGATGGCGGTCGCATTCTCCCTCCTGTTGAGGGAGTCCGCCCAGATTGGGGCCCCGTAAAGGGCCATGCTCCGCAGAATGCCGGCATACAGGCGCCGGCATTTCGCCTTTGGCCCCCCCAGGTTCGGGAGGAGCCACGAGAGGGCGTCGGCGGTTTTCAACAGGCGCGTCGACAGCCCGCTGAAGTGCGGGCCGAAGCGCCACCTGTCGTCCAGGACCAGGCCCAGGTACTTCATCTGGGCCCGGACCCCTATCCTGACGCCCTCTACGACAATGTGGGCGTCGGGAGGGCAGCGCTGCCGAGGCCCACGAAAGAACACGGCCTCGGTCTTGTGCAGCGCCACCCTCAATCCTAGGCGGCGGATCCTCTCTGCGACCAAGGATCCGCCAGCCGAGGCCAGACAGGCCGCGTCTGCGAAATTCCTCCCCCGGGCAGTGAGGAGAGTGTCATCCGCGTAGCAGATGACACTCGTGCCCTGGAGGAGGGCTCCCCGCAGGAGCCAGTCGAACCCGATGTTCCAAAGGGGCGGTCCAAGCACCGACCCCTGCGGAACACCGGACTCTGCGCCGTACCGCCTCACCGTGGCCGTCTTGTCCACGAAGAGGACCTCTCGGTCCTCCAAGTAGCTGGCCAGGAGGTTTCGCAGGTATTGGGGCACTCCGTGATACCGGAGCGCCTCCAATATCGTCGAGTGGGGCACGGTGTTGAAGGCGTTGGCAATGTCGAACGACACTGCCAGCACTCCGCCCCCCGCCTCCACCGCCTCCTTCACCTGGCCCTTGAGTAGGGCCAGTGCATCGATCGTCGAACGCCCTCGACGGAAACCGAATTGGGCGTCCGACAGGTCCGGCCCTACCCCCCGCAAAAGGCTATCAAGCCGGGAGGCGACAATCCCCTCGAACAATTTACCGACCTCATCGAGCAGAACGATGGGCCGGTATGCCGAGGGGGAGTCCACCGGGCGTCCCTCCTTTCGGAGGAGGCATAGCTGCCCCTCCTTCCACAATTTCGGGAACCTCCCAGCCGTTAAGCACGCGCTGAAGAGGTCCCGAAACCTGTCCTCCATTTCGGAGGCGGCGATCGCCACCACCCGTGCGGGGACGCCGTCCGGTCCGGGGGCCGTCTTCTTCGCGCGGAGGCTGAGAACCCCAGCGTAGAACTCCGCCGCCGTCACCGGGGGGACCTCCTCCTCCGGCGAAGCCGACCCTTGCGGGGGATCCATCGTTGGTGGGGTGAAGTCGGTCCTGCGCGGAAACAGGGACCGGACCACCCCATCCAGCAACGCTGGCTCGAGGGACTCCGTCAGTGGGGGACCACAGGGGCGCAGCTGGTTCCGCGCCGCCTTGTATGGTCTCCCATAAGGATCCCTGTCGAGTTCCTCCAGCATCTCGGCCCTCGCCGAGTCTTTCGCAGCACCCATCGCGGATTTGAGGACCGTCGTCGCCTCTCGGTAAGAGGCGTATAGGCGGTCCTCTTCCGCCTGGACTCGATTTTGGGTGCTGCGCCGTCGGCTCCGCGCGTAGGCCCTTCTGGCCGCCACGCAGGCGGCCCGGAGCCCCGCCAGCTCCTCCGTCCACCAATAGACGGCACGACGGGGAGGCGGACGGCGAGACCGAGGCATGCTGGAGTTGCACACCTCGGTCAGGGATCCCCTGAGCCGGACCGCTGCGGCGTCCACGTCCAGGACCTCGACAGGGGGCGACAGCCAGTCCTGGAGAAAGGCCGCCTCCTTGGCTGCCTCCCGGTCCAGGCGGGTGAGTGCCCACCGTGGGAAGGGAGATTGCCCAGCGCGAGCCATCCCCCCCCCCTGGGTGGAGATGTCGAACCGCACGTATCGGTGGTCCGACAAGGTCTCCACCATCTCCACCCGCCAGCTGACGACGCGGGCGGCTAGGGCGGGGGTGGCAAACGAGACGTCCACCACCGACCCACCCCGTTGCCGCACACACGTGTGGACCGCCCCCCTGTTGAGGAGGGACACACCGCATGAGGCCGCCCAAAACTCGACGGCGCGTCCCCGGACGTTGCAACCGGCGGCCGGGTTGCCCCAGGCCACCGACTTGGCGTTCAGGTCGCCCAACACCACGACCTGGCGTGGCGCCGCCCTCCCTACGACTGCGGTGAGGACCTCGAGGAAATCCTCAAAGTCCGAGAGAGGGCGGTTTGGGGAGAAATAGACCCCCACCAGGGCCATGTCCCCCCACGCGGCGGCCACGTATCCCGGTCCCCTCTCTAAGAGCGAGAGGGGAGGGGAGTCTGTGGAAGGCCGCGACACCAACGCCACCGAGCCGTCCCGGTCACCCAGCCAACGGTCAGGTACCGAGTAAGGCTCGGCGACCACCGCCAGGTCCACCAACCACTCAGCCATGGTCTGCATCAGCAGATCCTGGGCTGCCCTGCAGTGGTTGGTGTTCGCCTGAAGGATGCGATGTTCGACCCTATCCATCAGTCGGACATCGCACCCCGTTGGGCCAGCCGTTGCTGGGACGGGCTCCGCCTCCTTCCTCCGCTTATCTGCCGCCAGCGGCGGACGAAGCCTAATAGGGGGGTTGAGCCTGGGCTCTAGGCTGTCCAGGCGGGCGGTCATGATGTTCAACAGCCGGTTGAACTGGTCTTCCCCCAAAGACCCGTTCTGTGGCAGAGCACGACTGTCCGTAGTCGTCGCACCCTGCTGCCGGCTGAAGTCTGCCCTCAGGGCGCTGACCTCCCGCTGGAGCTCCTCCATCCTCGTTTGGAGACGGTGATTTTCCTCTCGGAGCTTCACCGTCTCCTCCGAGATCGTGCGGTCGAGGAGGACGTCCACCGCCTCCTTGATCCCGTCCGCCGCCTCCTTCAGGGCCCGCGTGAACGTCCCCTTTAGGTTGCCAGACTTCGTGGCTACCTTCAGGACGACGTCCACGCCGTCCAAAACTTGGCGGCTAAGGGCCTCTGCCGTCAAGCCCTCAGGAGTTGCGGCGGTCAGCGTCCGCCTCTCCCTTGCCCGTCGAGCCAACTCAGCGACCTCGTCGGTTGCGATGGCCTTCCGGCCCTCTCTTCTCGCGGCTTTGAGCTCCGCTTTGGTGCTTAGCAATGCAATGGAGACCTCGGCATCACCTTGCTCCATCTGCATAGCACCGTTGGAGTTGCTAACTCCGCTGGCCACCGACGTATCGGTGGGGTTGAGCTTTAGGAAGCGGCCCCGGGAGTCGCGTGACGCTGCCGAAACGCTCGCTCCGGAAGGCACCCCGCGTCCTCTGCCCCTCCTGGTTGTTGGCACCTTGGGGGCTGGCAGGTTCTCCTCGCTAGAGGACAAACCCGCCGAACCCGCGTCCGACTCACAGACACGCGGCCGCTTCCCCCAAAACTTGGAGAGAGCAGCCGTAACTGCACGCGGTGTGTCGTCGACCTCCGACAACACATTCACCCTTTCGAGGACCACGCGTGGCTCCGCTGGAGCCTCCGCTCCCGGCCTCAGTGATGCAGTACCAGAGCCTGATACTGCGTCCACCGCATGGCGCTCGACCCGTCCTCGGTCGGGATTTTTAAAATTAAAAGAGATGAGGTCTTCAAAAGACCTCGATCTCGAGGAGCCTCCTCGGCTCTTGTTGCCATCCATGGCAAGTGGAAGACGGTTGTTGCCCTCTCCAGAATACGAGGGGCTTGACGATCCCGAAGGGATCGTGGCGGATTCTCCAGCTGCTGAGCAGCTGGTACCGCCCTGGGGTATTACTTTACAATTCGTCTTTTCCATGTAGTTTTTGTGCTTTGAAGGGTGTAGTCCCTATCTCCTTACTTTCATCGATTCCCCCCCCTTTTTAATCCCTTATGACCATCACCCTCACAGTCACGTCTGATGGGCAGACGCGTACCAGAGGGCGACGAATGTCATGATCCCAGAACATGCCCCGCAACGACCGTCGCGTGGCATGTGTAGGACTATCCCCAACCCTGATTCACTCCCCGAGGACCCCGAGGACCCCGAGGACCCCGAGGAGTGAATCACTAATCACGTACCGTCTGATAGCCCGCTCCGTGAGCCATCGCACGGTACACGACGAAATATTCCCGACCCCTGATCTACTCCCTGAGGAACTCGAGAAGTGAATCGCAAATCACACATCGTCCGATAGACCCGCTCCGTGGGTCATCGCACGATGTACGATGTGACCCCTCCCCATATTCACACTCCGATGACTCGGAGCGTGAAACGCGCACTGTCCGGAACGACGGACAGGACACCCCTCGCAAGAGTCTGAGGCGACTCCTGTGTGTCTCTCTTAGTCTGGTCTCTCACTTGGAATGGGAAAACTCCAAGATCACTGAGACACTCAAGCCCCACCACGACGACAACGTGGAGACACCCTCGGTGGGGGAGCTAACCTAACCTGAGCCAACAACCAACCCAACTTACTAAAAAAAAACCCTGGTGTTCCCTTCCCACACTTGCACTGGGAATCATGGGAACTAGTGCGCCTTCCACGATCCCCGGCTAGTCCCGGCCCGCGTCTGCGGACCTCCTCAAATCCACGGGGGGCGTGGCTTACTACGCGCCACCGCCTCGGGTGCAGTTATATTAGGGGGCGGCAGACGTCCCTAAGTCCGCCGTCCCTCTGCACCCATTTAGGGGGGGGGGGGGGCTGGAAGAGGACATTGTTCGCCCTCCGCTGACGCCCGGTACGTCTGCTGCGGGTCGGGAGAGTTGTCTCGACCTCCCTCATCCTTTATCCTTTCCGCAGCCTCCTTCTGTAAGATGACGGTTTCACAGAAGGAGATCACCGCATCCCACTACTCTTCGCTCCCGACCATCGAGCGAGCGGTGACCAGTAGCGACAGGTCGGTTCCGACTTCTGCTATAAGGGCACGGCGCGGCTCCTCCCATGCGGCACACTCTGCCAGCGTATGCCGCGCCGTGTCCTCCAGACAGTGGACGCAGTGATGACACCGGGCGTCCGGCTCCCTGTTTATGCGACACAGGTACTTCCCGAAGCAACCATGCCCCGAGAAAACCTGCGTCGCCCGAAACGAGCGACGTGGTTCGGAACGGAGGTCTAGCCTCCCCCGCCATTCCGCCACCATAACCTGTCGGAGCTGAGATCGGTACAGAGTGATCTGTCGCTGCACCAGCCTCTCGCCCCGATCATTGGCCTCCTCGCACCACTGGTGCAGTGTGGCGAGGGTCTTCGCCTCCAGGTCCTACGACGGGGATCCGGCCAGTACACAAGCTACCTCGTAGGTGATCGTGCGATAACCCCGAATGACCCTGACGGCCATCGCTCTCTGCGGTCTTTGCAGAACCGCGATAGTGCGGGCCGTCAGGTCTGTCGCCCAAATCGGGGCCCCGTAAAGGGCCATCGATCGCACGATTCCCACGTACAACCGCCTACAGGCGGTGCCCGGGCCCCCCAGATTGGGAAGCAGCGTTGACAGCCCGTCCGCCGCGCCCATCAAATTGGGCACCAGCCGCTGAAAGTGGGGGCCGAAGTCCCAACGGCTGTCGAGCACCAATCCTAAGTACTTCATGGTTGACTCGACAGCGATCCGGACCCCACCGACCACAATGTGTGATCCCAACGGTGGCGCCCGTCGGGGGCCATGAAAAGCAATGGCCTCCGACTTGTTGAGGGCCACTTCCAGCTCCAGGCGTCGTATGCGGCTCACCACCTGTGAGACCATGGTCTCACAGCCGTAGCCAGCAACGCTGCCTCCCTGTACGAGCTCCTGCTAGCCGTGACCAGCGTGTCGTCCGCATAACACGTCAGGTCCACTCCCGGCGGGAGCTCGCACCGCAAAACCCAGTCGTATCCGATGTTCCACAGGGGTGGGCCCAGAACCGAGCCCTGCGGAACACCGCACGACATCTCGCGACGGCCCGTGCCGTCGCGTCCCATGTAAGTGACACACCGTCCAGACAGATAAGCCCCCACAATGTTGCGGAGGTAGGAAGGCACCCGATGGTAACGCAGGGCCTCCCTAATGCAACCCCAGGGCACCCCGCAGGGTGTTGAACGCGTTGGAGATGTTCAAGGACACCGCCAGCACCACCCCACCCCGAGACACTGCTTCCTCCGCCAGGACTCTCACCCTCATGATGGCGTCGATGGTAGAGCGCCCACGCCGGAAGCCAAACTGGCTGTCGTTCAGGTTCGGCCCCTCTGTACACAAGTGGCTGACGAGGCGATCTGCGATTACACGCTCGAGCATCTTGCCCGCCTCGTCCAGCAACACTATGGGCCGATAAGCCGACGACGAATCCGCTGGGCGCCCAGCCTTCCTGAGCAGGACCAGTCGAACAGTCTTCCACCTGCTAGGAAACTGACCCCGCTCAAGGCACACCAGAGCGCGACCATGCACTCCGTCGGGCCCCGGAGCAGTGTTTTTTGCCCGGAGCCGCATCACGGCCGCGCTCATTTCCGCCTGTGTCACCTCTGGGACGGTTTCGCTCTCCTCTTCTTCTTCCGACTCTGCAGCTGTGGGCAGAGCCATCGGCGGTAGCTCGTACTCGGCTCTCTCAGGGAAGAGAGCTGTGACCACTTGCTCCAGAAACTGCGGCTCGAGACCTTCCGTTAGCGGAGGGGCCCACGGCCGAAGTTTCCCTCGGACCGTGCGGTTAGGGCGCCCCTACGGATCCCCGTCTAGGGTCGTCAGCAGCACTTCATACAGCGCGGCTTCTTCGTCGGGATCCCGCAGACGTCTCCTCCGATATCGCGTGTACGGGCGTTTGGCGTCAGCGCACTCGACGCGCAGCCGCTCGACCTCAGCGCACCACCAGTACACGCGGCGCCTTGCGGACAGAGAGGAGACGCGTGGCATGGACGCGTCGCAGATTTGCGTCATCGCGTCGCTAAACCACTGCGCCTCCCGTTCGATGTCGACGGGACCGACGGTAGCCGACTCCCGGATCCAGGCTTGGACGATAGTGGCTTCCTCGAGAGCCTCCCTGTCGAGGCGTTTCAGGGCCCAACGGCTCTTCGGGGGGCCGATTGGCTGCGACCTCCAGCGGTCTGGGTGGAGACATCGAAGCGTATGTATCGGTGATCCGATAGCGCCTCCACCTCCGCTTCCATGCGCCAATCACGACCGCGTTGCACGACAGCGGGACTAGCGAACGACACGTCCACAATGGATCCGCCCCGCTGTCCCACACACGTGTAGGCTGAACCCCGATTTAAGACAGCCAGGCCCGTCGTAACGGTCCACTCCTCTAACACATCGCCTCTCGGGTCTGTGCCCGGGGATCCCCACGCCGCAGACTGCGGACGTCAACCGCCTCCTTGATCCCGTCCGCCGCCTCATTCAGGGCCCGCATGAACGTCCCCTTCAGGTTGCTAGATTTCGTGGCTACCTTCAGGACGACGTCCACGCCGTCTAAAACTTGGCGGCTAAGGGCCTTTGCCGTTAACCCCTCAGGAGCTGCGGTGGTCTGCGTCCGCCTCTCCCTTGCCCGTCGAGCCAACTTAGCGACCTCGTCTGTCGCGATGGCCTTCCAGCCCTTTCTCCTCGCGGCATTCAGCTAAGCCTTCGTGCTTAGCAATGCAATGGAGGCCTCGGCATCACCTTGCTCCACCTGTATTGCACTGTCGGAGTCGCTAACTCCGCTAGCCACCGATGTATCGGTGGGCTTAGGCTTTAGGAACCGGCCCCGTGTGTTGCGTGACGCTGTCGTAGCGCTCGCTCCGGAAGGTATCCCGCGTCCTCTGCCCCTTCGGGTTGTCGGCACCTTGGGGGCTGGCAGGTTCTCCTCGCTAGAGGACAAACCCGCCGAACCCGCGTCCGACTCACAGACACGCGGCCGTTTCCCCCAAAACTTGGAGGGAGCGGCCGCAACTGCTTGCGGTGTGTCGTCGACCTCCGACAACACATTCACCCTTTCGAGGACCACGCGTGGCTCCGCTGGAGCCTCCGCTCCCGGCCTCAGTGATGCAGTACCAGATACTGCGTCCGCCGCATGGCGCTCGACCCGTCCTCGGTCTGGATTTTTAAAATTAAAAGAGATGAGGTCTTCAAAAGACCTCGATCTCTAGGAGCCTCCACGGCTCTTGTTGCCATCGGCAAGTGGTAAACGTCCGTTGCCCTCCCCAGAATACGGTGGGCTTGACGACCACGAAGGGATCGTGGCGGATGCTCCAGCTGCTGAGCAGCTGGTACCGCCCTGGGGTATAATTTTCCAGATCGTTTTTTCCAATTTTTGTTGTTTTCCTTTTAAGGGTGTGGTCCCTGTCTCCTTACTTTCATCGTTTCCTACCCCCCCCCCCTTTTATTCCCTTAGGTATGACTATTCTATCACCCTCACGGTCACGTCTGATGGGCAGACGCGTACCAGAGGGCGATGAATGTCATGATCCCAGAACATACCCCGCAACGACCGTCGCGTGGCATGTGTAGGAATATCCCCAACCCCGAGGACCACTAGGAGTGAATCACTAATCACGTACCGTCCGATAGCCCGCTCCGTGAGCCATCGCACGGCACACGACGAAATAACGCCGCCCTGATTCACTCCCCGAGAACTTCGAGGAGTGAATCACTAATCACGTACCGTCCGACAGCCCGCTCCGTGAGCCATCGCACGGTACACGACGAAATATCCCCGACCCCTGATTCACTCCCCGAGGAACTCGATGAGCGAATCGCGAACTCACAGCGCCCGATGGACTCGCTCCGTGAGTCACCGCACGGCTGTGAGACCCCTCCCCATATTCACACTCCAATGACTTGGAGCGTGAATCGTGCACTGTCCGGAACGGACAGGGCACCCCTCTGCCCTCTATCACAAAAACGAGATTTTATGAGACTTTGAGACAGCTTTTAGAACACCAAAATGAAGGTGTATACGAGTTTACAGCTTATTATCTCTCAGACTATAACGATTTATACAATTTTACGGTGACATATTCACAATAAAAAACACAGCATCTTCGTTACTATAAAATTATCATCGTTAAAGACTAAAAAAGCAAAACTAAATTAAAAAAAAAAAAACAAAAAAACACGCTTTTGGAGCTAGTAGAACTAAAAAGTAGAAAATAATGTTTTCAATAACATTTTATCGTACAAAAGCGTGGGGTGCTAGATATCAAAAGCACCTCAGGCTTTTTTTTAAGATAAAAATGTTTTAAGAACAGTTTTGCGAGACTTGCATTTTTGTACATGTTATGTTTTTGATGGGATAATAATTTCACGCGAACGAAGATCATGGGCAACTGAAAGTTTAACATTACGGAATGTCACTTGTCATCTAACCGCTGACATTGCCATTTGGATATTCTTCTTTAAATGTGATTATCTGAGAAGAGTGTTCCGCTTAATCAAAAAAAATCCCCTCTGCTGTTTATTGTATTTATCGATCAAGGGATACATTTAAAATGCACGAGTAAAACACCCACGTGTCAATTTCAAATACTTTTTTTTTTAAATGATGAACTTTAGGTGACCTTTTCATGAAAAAAATTGAAATAAATTCTGAAAATGTAACTGTCCAAGATATTTATTTTATTTAAATATAGTCTGATAAAGCATCTTTGGGTGCATATTTTCCAGTTTTTGTTTTTGGAAAATCACCTCCGGATACCGAGTAATTTTTTTTTCAGATATTCGTTTTTATTTTTTTCTCCCTAAAAACTCAAAAGTGCGACTTGTCACTAGCATAGAAATATTGCTCGTAATAAGGCCTATCACTCATAAAAAACCACGTTGCACTATTGCGGTTTTTAGAAGGAATTCACTTTCAAAATATAGTGTTAGAGTTGTCACTGAATGTGACCTTAATTCATTTATTTTGTTTTGATTTATATTTTTTTCTATATTACAATAGCTTATGTCATTTAGGCATAAAATCCAATGACCTGCTTGGAAGACCTTTTCTTTTAGTTTTTTATTTATACTATTGAAAAGCACGCATTTGGGGACTATTTTTTTTTGATGAAGGGACACACGTAGCGTGGGAAGAGGTCCACCCTCGTTAGGCTTATGCTAAAACCCCGCGCTAATACATGTGACTTGGAGAAACGGGGGTGAGGCACCATGGAGCCGTTACAGACCCATGGCGCCACTTCGCCTCAGCAGGGGCTTACCCAACCTGCTAAAACATGTCCATCCGGGCCCCAACCGGAGGACTTAATGCAGGGGGGGCATGAGGGCGCCAACCCTCATGTTGGTACACAAGTGGCAAACGATGCTGTGGACTGCGCCACAGCCGGTACTTCTTAAACTCCGGAAGTATCCGCAAATATACAAGGAGGTTGCACGCGATTACAGATTTTTGAATGATTTTACGCAGAAAGCAAAAAATATAAGCAGAACGGGTCACGACCTAACATACTCGGAATTGACCATCGTAGTTTTCAGAGAAAGCGGTCAACACCTCAAAGACCTCTCGTCTAGCGAAAAAGATAGACTCATAGGCGAAGTTGTCAAACCATTTCTCAGTAAAGCCATGCTATATTATAAGGAATGTCGAAGGAACAAAAAAAGGTTCAAAGACAAGCATGGCGTTTTCTTGAACAAACAGTTCATCGACAACATACCAGATGAGTTCAAGAGAGTGACATGCAGGATTTCCCCACTTTCAGAAGTAACCAGTGATCCTAGTATGAGCTATAAACAAGATCTTCAAAGCAGAAAACGAATCATGGAGACACTAGAGAGTGAACCGCAGAGCAAAGTGATGAAAGCTTTTGCTTCTACGGTGTCCTCAGATGATAGAAGAAAGATAACGCCAAAAGTATCTAAAGATTTGTACCTTTACGTATCGTAGTAGTATTCGACAATCATTTCATTGCCTGGCTCAATCCTACAGTCATACAGATTTTGTCGACCACTGCACATACAGATTAAAAAAGAAACCAGTGACTTCATTCTCTCCGAAAAAAACTGTGTAGAAGAACGGATCAAAAATTTGTCACCTATAACTACACAAACTTCAGAAGGTCTTTTTTTTTGATCAAACGGAACACTGTGCGATGGCCTCTCTAAGCGTGAGGCGGTGACTCGAGAGCGACGCGGTCTACGCGGACGCTACCCCGAAGACTTCCTCCAAGGTATTACTTGTATCTCGCGAATAGCGACGGTGCATTGACATCTTGTGTATGTTACAGTTTCATGGGCCTCATGTGTATAACGTGTAGTCAACTTGGCACTAGCGGCACAGGTGCGACTGGGCAGGTTCCTCTGCCTACTCAGTAATGCCTAGTTCAGTATCAAAGGCCAGCACACAATACTTCAGATAACATCATTAAGATTACGTCGTTCCCGCTCGAGTGTTCGACAGAGGTTCCCGCCGCCGCGTTCCGGCGAGCGGTGCTCTATGCTACTTACCTACGAGTATATACTGTCTAGAACAAAAGATTTTTTCAGTCTCGGCTCGTCCAAATCCTAACTTTCAATTTAAATGTAAATGCCGAGTTCATAAAACTGTCATCAGTGAGTTCACAGTCAGTATCCGCCGCCGCGGAGCCAGCGCCCCCTGCCATGGGGTGGAGTACCTCACCCACTCCACCCCACACACAGAGCCTTCTCTACGCCAATTTCCACGGAATATAAAACAATTTGTTCTGCTCACAAAAGGGCTCGACGGGACTTCTGTTCACTATCCACTCGCATTAGCATAATAACTCGCCGGACGTAGATTTCATAATAATATAATATTCTGAACGGGGCGGACGTGTCGCGCGACCGGTCGCCGGTTGTCCTCCAGTAGTGTACCTACAACGTGATATATGTATGTAATGTTATAGATGCAACTTGTTTATTATTATGTTTGGTTATCTAGATCAGTGTCGCGCATTCGATGAGCGCCGGACGCTGAGCTCGCGTCCGACTCACACAGGCCTCATGTATCGTGTTACATCATTACAATCAAAGTATACAGTCGGTCGCTATGAAAGAGAATCCATTGTGATGGCTCGAGCAGGCTCGTCAGCGGAGACCGGCGCGGGCGGTGGAGGCGACTCGCGCTGCGGGTCATTAGGTTCTCGTGGCTTTCACGCGGATCCCGCGGGATCACAATTATGACGAGGCTCTATTCTCTTGATCTTAATTTATTTAAAACGTCTTCGTTCGTAGACGCTCCGTCATTCACCCACACAGAGCCAAGCACCTATGAGTACATACAATCACTGCAAGAATAGTGTAAAAGGCAACATTATAATAGTAATAAGAAGAGAATAGAAGGGTGGATGTGCTCAGCGTGCTCGTTGCGCTCGGTGTTGACTGCATGCAGGTGTCAGCACATGGCGCGATGCGTGCGCAAGTGTGCGTGTGTTAGTGACGCGCGTGAGAGCGCTCCACAAAGCACTCGGAGCAAGTTTTTATTGGCAAAGTTTAGCGGAAGAAGGCGTCCGCCGTAGGAAACTAAAAAGAGATGCGTTGATGAAGTTTTTTAATCAACGACGAACGTTTGAAACTGTGCGAACTGCGTCACGCAACCATTATACCACGTTACGTCACTGCTACGCCACCCAAGTTAGTGTCGTCACACATTGTCGCGCTCTATACAACATTATTTTTAGTATATACCACAGATAATATAATACTACGTACAGATACCCAATCCCATACAAAGAAATGATACCTCCCTAGAACTGGCAATTGGACCGGCTATTTATTGTCCTCCATTTTTTCAACAGATGGTAGCACCAACGTCTCACTGATTACCAGAGGCAGTAGTTTAACAAAGCCATCTAGGAGTAGGCCTAGTTTCTAGGTGGCATCGATACTAAGTGGCATCGATACTACTAGATGGCGCTGCTTTTTTATAGATTCTCTACATCGCACCGTACGTTCAAGGACAAATAGGTAATAACAATACAACAAAAAATATCTCGAGTTGGCGAAACGGTTTCATTTGTGTGAGTGAGCTATCAAACATCTCTTTGCGGCGAATGCGTCTTTTTGAATATTTCAATACTTTTAGAGCGTTTACTACTTACGGCATTTCGTATAAACTTTCAAGTTTTTTTTTTTCGAAATGACTGAACCGATTTTAATGAAACTTTATACATTTAAGCAAGATACATAGGTCTAAAAAGTTATCAGAGAACATTTTCGAAAAATAGTATTACAGCTAAATAAGGACGATTTTAGATTTTCCATAGAAACAGAAATTTCCAATTATCTCTTTTTTTAAAAGACATTTCGAAAATGTTCTCTGAAAAATTTTTCGACTTAAGTATCCTGCTTATGCGTATGAAGTTTCATTTATATCGGTTCAGAAATTTCGAAAAAAAAAGGACTTGAAAGTTTGTATGAAATGCCGTAAGTCGTAAACGTTCTTAGAGCCAAACCACACGGCACGGTGCGGCGCCGTACCGCAAGCCATTTCGCCGCACTGAAAAACACACGGGAAGTGCGGCGATGAAAAAACTATTGGTTTGCCCTACCTACTACAGTCTGTAATAACAATGGATCGCAAACAACTGTGCGGTGTCACGCCAGCGCCGCTCTGTTTACATCCATTCCCACCTCGTCTCGATTCAGGCACGCGCGCGGTGCGGTGCCGGAGAGCACCGCACAGCGCCGTGTGGCTAAAACACATTTTTGTATGTAGAAAACCGGAGCGGCAACGCTCGGGCGCCGCGCCGAAGCTGCACCGCGCCCTGTGGTTTGGCTGGAGAAAACGCCAGGGCAGCCCGCAATTTTTTTTTTTACCATTTTGCAATGTGCAGGTCAGTGTCAGGCTGGATGTTGAACAAAATATGATGCGCGACCGTAACACGTATGTATTTACAGTATTATAATAATTAAAAATATCGTCATTACAATCCCATTGAATAACTATTTCATGAAAAAGTCATTCAATGGTATTAAATGAACTTAGAGGGTTGTATTGATGATTTTAATGATTACAATTCTGTAACTACATATACATGTTACAGCCGCGAATCATATTTTAATCAACATACAACCTGACACCGACCTGCAAATTGCAAAAAACGTAAGAAAATTTACTTACGTTAGACACTCCGAACCGCCATAAAGTTTGCAGATCGTCACTTGCAGCTCATTATAGGTACTCAAATCAAACAAATCTAGGTATACAATTGCTTTTAATTTAATGTAGTTACTGCGGCAAGGAAATGATATGAAAAGGTAAGTACTAGGAGTAGGAAGATGAAAGATGGAAGTAGGTACTAAGTACTAACTTACATAAATAACAAAAAACAAACGGAATAATTTTATAAAAATATTTTAATACTGCAATCAAATACCTACCTTATCAAAACTACGAACGCACGCGTTCGTATTAACTACTTTTGTAGTTTAATTTTTGTCTTTTAGTTTGTTTTAATTGCATAACTGTTAGGTTTTAACAAAAGAAACGCGAAGTCATTTGGAGTAAAAACTAAAATTATCCTTTTCAAGGCATTGGTACATTGTCATCTAGTGTATGCCAGTATAGCATGAAATCCTATGTATGCTGTACATTCGCAGCGCCTCGAGAACATCCAGCGAGCGTTTACGAGACATAATTGCATACATGTCCACAGGAATATCCCACCGATGTCCATACGAAGAACGTTTGACTTTCTTTAAACTTGAGTCGCTTCGAAACCGTCGCACTGTCCATGACTTAGTTTTTCTCCATAAGGTTGTCAATAGTCAAATTGAATGCGAACAGTTGCTAGAACGGGTAATGTTGCCAGTCCCAAACAATTGTCCTAGACAGCCAATTTCTAGACTTTTTCAACCGCCAACCAACTCACCAGTATCAAGAATGTGCGTTCAATACTACGAACTCAACTGTAAATTACCTGATTTGGATGTGTTCTTTGGTTACCTACCGAAGTTCAAAAGCCTTTTGCGCTCTCATATGAACCTACATTTAAATGGCTATAATTAGTTTCTTATCAGTTTTATTTGATTTTTTTTTTAATTTTGTTTTGTGTTTATTAGTGTAAGTCAGTTTTTTGATCTCTTCTTTAGTTTAAGGCAAAGATGTTTTGTTTTCTATTTTATGTTACATTTTATTTCTTAAACTTTACGATAAAATAGCTATATTGTACTTAAGAGAATGTTATGTACACCTGTAATTGGTACGTACATAAGAACCCTAACCTGTATATTTCTATTGTTAAATGTAAACTGTTGGTGTACCTATTTTAAATAAATAAATAACTAATAATTTTTGAAGCATTACTCTTGAAGTGATGTTTTCCTAAATTTATTATGTTACTAGCGACCCGCCCCGGCTTCGCACGGGTGCAGTATATATGTATAAATAAACCTTCCTCTTGAATCACTCTATCTATTAATGAAAACCACATCAAAATCCGTTGCGTAGTTTTAAAGATCTAAGCATACACAGGGACAGACAGACAGCGGGAAGTGACTTTGTTTTATACCATTTAGTAATTAGTTTTACTACATTTTTTTTTACGGTATATTTGATTTTTTCTTTTTTGATCAACCTGGAAGACATTTGAAGGCTCATTTTTAATTTCTTGCACTTTGGAGTGTTCGTTGATTTCCTTTTCTTTTATGTGTCAAAACATAAAAGTGCACTAGATGCAGTTGGTTCTTCAACATTTGGACTGTTACAAGTCAGTTGTGTCTTATACACTTTGGTTGCGAGTCAAAATTTTCAGTACAGGTGAAGTTTCTTGAGCTAAAAAAAAACAGATATAAAGGTAACGTAAACTCTATATTACAAACTATTGACGACCTGTAAGAACAGTTTTTGTCATTCTTAAAAACTTACAGAATTCCCATAAATGAGGGTACAATAAAATTGTGATTATTTAAAAAAAATACCTTGTGATGTTGATGGACATGGGGAATGCAGTGTCATGACCGAGCATTGCACATCGTTGTGGTTTTGAGGCACTGCCATTTTTGATAATTTTTTCCTTTTGCCAGTTTTAGTCTGAATGTCACCGCAGTTCTTGATGATTAAGGTGAGCTACCGTCATGTTTCCTAAAATCACAAACAATATGTTTTTGACTAATATATGGCCACATTTTAGATGTATATTGTTGAGCTATTAGTTTTCAGTTAGTTCTCAACATTTATAAAAACAATTTGGAGTAACCATTGGCTATAGACGTTAGTAGTAAGTAAATATTTTATTTTATGGAGTCTTTATCACACAATAGTTATTAATGTTACATTATAATTATTTGATCATACTATGTACTCCTAAGTTAATTAGTTTGTGTAATGAGTAGTTAAAACTGAAAATCAGTGTATGTGCGAGTTCAGGAGACGTTTAACACCAGTTAAATTTGATGTATTTCGTCATTAATTTGATTTTTAATTTTAGTATCTCAAAAGTGACTACATAATATTTTAGCCGTAAATACACTTACCACAATTGCTCAACCAAACTGCCAAACGACTTGCATGTCCAGTTGGAATCCGACACATTGAGAAATCTTTCGATGACTGTTCGCTTAAATATGAGCACTTGATAGGAACCATATTGAGTGTAGTTTCTAAAATCAAAATCCGAAGTTTTTACTAGCATAAGTCGTCGTATGTGCAAGATTCGTTGTTGTACAGTATCCAGGGTCCAGGTCTAGACATAGGGAGGTGTCTTTTCTAAAATCCATAATTCGAACCCAGGTCGGTTAGAAGAAAACAAAAACGCATTCAAAGCAGATGGCTACTGGGAGTCAGACATGACCAAAACAGAATTGACATTAACATTGACAGACAGAGTAACTACTTACTTTGATAACGTTTCGTGCAATGCTAGTTCCGGTTTCAGTTAAATGAAAAAATATATAATTATGTACCATAAACATGTTAGAAAAATTTCTTACATTTCTGTGAACAGTAATAGATTTTTAAAAAAAGACTGAATTTCCTTTAAATGAATTAACTAAACGTATTTAGCAACGATTGTGGTTACATTGTATGTGACGAATTGAGTAAAACGCCATCTATTGCAAAAAGCTATATGTGATTTGTGAGTATAAATAGATAAATCAGCATTAAACAAGGAAGTTTTATTTTCTCTTATTAATAGATTAAATAACTATCAGATTAAATTGGAAGATAGTATAAATATTTATGAAATAGACACTCAGCGCTTGCAATCTGAAATTCAGGCTCTGATATGTCACTAAAGTCTTTGTATAATAAGTATGATAGTTCTAAAAAGCAAATTAAGGAGCATATTTTTGCCACAAACGAGTTGATAGACACTTGTACTTGTCGGAGTGAACCCAGTTTTGATGCTCTCCAGCCTGAGGCAACGGAGGACCCGTCCCAGGCTGTGAGTGCTTAGGATGGTATCATCATCAACCAAGATATAATACCTGACATTACACTTCATGTTTCACAAGTAGTACAGCCTGAGATTGTTAATTTTGTCTCACCTAATAGTCATGATTGTAATCATTCAGTCATGTTCTCTGACAGCATAGGTAGAGGGCTAGGTAAATTAATTAGTAATAACCTGAGTTATTGTACCCAAAACAATTGTATGCCAGGGTCAACCTACAAACAAATTATGGCATCAGTAACTAAAACTGTTTGTGATCCTAATACCACCATTACTATATGTGTTGGTAATAGTTCTAAGATTAAAAAGGAAGACATCACTGACTGGGTATCAGAGTTGTTAAAGTTAAATTGTAATAAAATCATATTGTGTGCTTTTCCATATTTTGAAAATGTAGGTAATAGAAAAAACAATTACATACACATGTTAAATAAACATGTACATTTTTTAGTAGGTCACTATAGTGACAAACTTATATATCTTGATATCAACACTTTTGTTGATAAACTTCAGTCGACTCGGGGTAAAGTGTATCTACCTATTAGATGTAGACACAAAATAGCTCGGCTATTAGCTTTTAATATTCACTCAGACATAAGTAGTATGTCGAAGTTTAGTTATATTATTAACACTGCGACCTTAAATAAATATAGCATTAGTGCTATAAATGTTTACAAAAATTGTACTGAGGAGGATCCATGTGTCACCATGGAAAATTCTCAATTAGGGTATATTAGTAATAGGATTTTATTGTCTGGTGATGGCACGGGAGTCTCAGGGCTCACTCCAGATATTAATATTAATTTAAACTAGGAAGTGAGACAACAGAAGGTACCATTAACAATTTTGTTAAACCTACCAACATCAAGGTACCTTCTGGCACTCATTTAAATATTAAAAAAGGGCCTCAGCAGAACACCTTAAAATTATTCCACCAAAATATCCAAGGCATTTCTTCCAAATTATTAGAAATTGAATTATTTTTAGAAAGAAGTATGTTTGATATTATTTGTTTTACTGAACATTGGCTAAAGGATTACCAAATGCTTATTAATTATGAGAACTATGCGGTGGGTAGCTGTTTTAACCGTAAATCTATGCTGCGTGGAGGTTCCCTAATATTATTGAAAAATTGTGTTAAATATAAGCAACGTAATGACATAGTAGGTCTCTCGGCGGAACATTGCGTCGAACTGTCTTGTGTTGAGCTAGATAAGCATGTAATTGTGTGTGTGTACAGACCCCCAAACTATCAAAACTTTTCCTTATTTGAATCAATAATGGAAGATGTCCTGGCAAAACTTGCAGCCAGTGATAAACCTATAATTATTTGTGGTGATTTCAATATCAATATTTTAGAAGAAAATTCTAATAGCAGTCGATTATTAAATCTTTTCAAGTCATTTGACTTGACTAACATTTTTATTGAACCTACGAGAGTCACTTCATCTTCTGCTACTTGTATAGATAATGTTTTCTGCAATTGTGATTACTTAGATAAAGCCATAGTAAATTGTTTGCCGTCTGACCATAGCGGACAAACTGTAACTTTTAGGTGTAACATACCATTGCAAAAAGTTCAGATTCAATTTAGACCTATAACTACTAATAATTTAAAGAGGTATAATATTTCCCTACAGAACAAGTTAAGTGTTATGAGCCATCATATGGACGATATTAGTATAAATCAATTGTATGATAATTTCTTTTCAATAGTTCACACTGAGTTTAACAAAACTTTTGAAAAGAAGACAAAATGTATTTGCCCTAAATTTATATTTAGTGATTGGGCAACTAGAGGTATCAGAAAAAGTAGGGAAAGACTATTTGAGCTTTATGGCCTTAAGCCTTATATAAACTCTGAAACTTTTGACAAGTATGTTGCTAAGTTTTCAAAAATTTTTAGAAATACATGCAAGGTTGCCAAAGCCTTGCACATTAGCAACAAGATCAAAACAGCAGAAAACAAAATTAAGACAGTTTGGAAAGTCATAAATAACGAGACTAACAGGAAGAAAATACGTAACACTAGCTACACATTAGATACAGCATGTGGTCCTAAAAGCTCTAATCAGGAAGTAGCTCATGAGTTTGTAAATTTCTTTACCGATATACCGTTAAAAACTACGGAGGCTCTTAATTCCTCTCCTGAAGTCTCAATTGGTTTATTAAAGGCGAATGTGTCTGACTGCCCGGCTGAATTTAAATTTAAACACATAAACCCTATGATAGTTATTAAAGCTTTCCGGCAAATAAAAGTCAAACTGACCGAAGATCTTTGGGGAATGTCTATCAGAGTTTGTACATCCATAGTTGAGACTATAGCACCATACTTAGCTTTAATTTTTAATTTGTGTGTTGATCAAGGAGTTTTCCCGGACTTAATGAAATACAGTAAAGTCATACCTCTGTTTAAATCCAGAGATAGTAAAGATACAAATAATTATAGACCTGTATCCGTGTTGCCAGTTTTTAGCAAAGTGTTTGAAAAGGTAATGCTAAATCAAATGCTCAATCATTTTAACACCAACAGAATCTTACACGATCAACAGTATGGTTTCACCAAGGGACGTTGTACAACTGACGCCAGTGTAACCTTATTAAAGCACATATTTACTGCGTGGGAAGAGTCCCAAGACGCCATTAGAATTTTTTGTGACCTCTCCAAAGCATTTGATTGCGTAAATCACGACACATTACTTTTGAAACTTGAGCATTACGGACTAGGGAAACTTGCACTTAGTTTGGTAAAATCTTATTTGAGTGATAGACAACAACATGTGCAAATAAATGGTGTTAATTCACAGGGTTTAAAAGTAAAAATGGGGGTACCGCAAGGCTCAATATTGGGTCCTTTCCTCTTTCTAGTATATATAAATGATCTCCCCTATTTATTGAAAAACCAACCTCAAAATATGGTGTTATTCGCTGATGAAACTTCCCTATTTTTTAAGATAAATAGACGGGCCCAAAATCTAGATGACGTGAATAATGCCCTACTTCAGGTCCATAATTGGTTCACAGCAAACAATTTAGTGTTAAATGAAAAAAAACGAAATGCGTAAGATTTGCTTTACCGAATGTTAAAAGTAGCGATTGTGATATAGTATTGAATAAAGAGAAACTTGAATTTGTAGATAAAACGGTTTTCCTGGGGATTACGCTTGATTCAAGGCTACAATGGGGTTCTCATTTAACATCTCTTGCGGGGCGGCTAAGTTCAGCAGCGTATGCTATAAGAAAAATCCGTCAATATACTGATGTAGATACCGCTAGACTGGTCTATTTTAATTACTTTCATAGTATTATGTCTTATGGCATTTTAATGTGGGGACGGGCTGCAGACATTGAGTCTATATTTATTTTGCAAAAAAGAGCCATCAGAGCCATATATAATCTTCGTAGGCGCGATTCTCTAAGGGAACTGTTTAAGGAAATTAACATCATGACGCTACATTGTCAATACATCTACGAAAACATAATGTATGTAAGAAAAAATCTACATCTTTTTAATAAAAGAGGTGACAGACACAATTACAGTACTAGAAATAGAGACCAATTAGTTCAGCCAGGCTTCAGACTCGCTAAAGTAGACTCATCTTTCATGGGGTACTGTTTGAGATGCTATAATAAAATTCCACAAAGTATTCTTGAACTGAATGAAACGAAATTTAAAACATGCATTAAACGCACACTATGTAAGAAAGCATATTACAAGTTGGACGATTATATCACTGATAAAAATGCTTGGCTCAATCCTGGTCCCGCTCCACAAGAACAGGGGCGCCTAAATTGATAGCATTAAATAGTATTGTTGGAGCTGCTGAAGATTGTATAACTATCTTTGCATTGTATAGATTCAATCTCTTTTGTATTATATAGCCGCCTAGCCCATATTGTGTGAGTACTATGTACTAGAAAGCTGTCATTCGCTGGAAACCTGCGTCTTTTCTTGACTTGAATATGCCCTGGCGGTTAGGAGTATGTCATGCTCACTCAAATGTCTCGCTGATGGTGGCACGTGTCTCGGATCATTTATTTCCCTTCAAAATGGTGTTGAATGGTGCTGATACATGCGTCATGTTCGTGAACGGGCGCTGTCAGTTGTGACTGGTCATCTCTTATTTGTCACGGCTTATTTGAATTAATTATTTTATTTTTGAATTGTTTTTACTATAGACACTTTTAACGTACACATCTTGCTGCATCGTTCTCACATAATGTACCATCACAAAATGAATGATGTAACCAAGGTTTTGTTAAAGTATTCTGATTTAAAAGAGTGTCCATGGAGTTTCTTGCCCGTTCTTCTCCATAGAGATCTACGTTAGGGAATGGGCAACTACAGTACTTTCACAGTTTTTGTGCCTTGTGACTGGGACTGTAGCTTTATTTTACTGTTGCGTTTGTTTCGACAATTCAAAAGTGCCTGTAACTGGCCTACTTGAAATAAATGCTTCGATTTTGATTTTGATTTTGATTTTGATTTTTTACTAATCTTACTTCAGCCAAAATCTGCCGTTTAACTCATTTTAGTGGTTGTTAATTTCATAACTGTTACCTATGCTGCTTTTTTCAAGACTAATTATAATTTGTTCGAGTTGGTACCGCATGGTATATACCACAGATAATATAATACTACAAATACTAATAATTAAAACCTGAATATAGTTTCATCAGAATAAGTAACTGAATCGATTCCAATTATTTTTAAACTATGTTACATTTGTCCAAAAAATATTTAAAAAAAGTTACAAGTTGGACACCGAGCGACATTGAGTAACTATCGCAATCATTTTGGTACCTACTGCCAAATTATTATTATCAATGAGCTCAAGACGACGCTGGAGGAGCGTGCGCGGGCACTCTGCGTGGTGACCACATTTTTGTGCGGACAACCAGGTAACAGAACAAGCTTATAACTTTGTGATTTTTCATGATACTGTTTTGAAATTTTGTACTTAGATTCTTTACATTCTTCTTAGCGTGTCGATGGCAATCTAAATTGAGTCAGCCCAGAACTGAGCTACTATTTTGGCGCTTTCAGTAGCGTCCATCAGTTCTTGAAGTGAACAAACAACAGGACACGCAGGACACGATATTAAGTGCCCCATCATTCTTTACATAAAAATACTAGACATGTGTTTCAGGTTTCACATATACTAAAACTAATGTTGTATAATAAACCCTACTAATACTATCATGCTACGTGAGATGTCGTCGTGACCTGTAGGCGCCGGCGCCGTGGGGACACTGGTTCTGGTGCGGGTGACGCAGAAGCTGCTTTCTTGTTTATTGTGAACAAGAAAGCAGCAACGGATATTCGGCACAGATGGCGCTAATGTACAGGAGGACCTGTACAGCAGCTGCAACCTTGCAGCACAGATGTGCAGAAAGTAAACAATATAATTTGCTGTACATTTATTTGACAACGTCTGCTACTTTAGATAAGCGTTGCCAAGATGATTGCCGCGAGTCGAGTGCGGCACATGGCGTCACGCACGTGTCGTGTGAGCAGGGGGGCGCGAGGGCAGGGGCACAGAGACAGAGGGGGAGTTGATGATCAACACTTGACTGATTGGTTAAGTCATTTGTACGAGTGTCGTGTGAGTGTTTATCTGGCGCATGTCGGATGTCGCGTGATCGACGCCGAAGTTTGATGCTATTTTGACGGAGACGATCTTTTCTCGGTGGAATGTCCTGATAGGAGTTCTTATTTGTAATCTAGTCACTCACTACTATTTATTATATTATAATGAGTGTTACTCGGACTGGAGTCAGTAAGCGCCGGTCGATGAGGCGCTCGTCACTTTAACACTTTATCTTTTATGATCTGAATTTTAATTCAAAACGTCGCAAACTTTTCATGAGATAATAAAATGTAAAGCGTCGGCAGGCGCGGCACCGACTACCAGCCACAGAGTCAGAGGCCGAGAGACACTGGGCCGATGGAGACCCCAGAGGTCCACATTCATACAACAAAGGTTTCATTCTCACACGCTGAACCGCAATTTATACAGGGTGGAAAAACTGTTACCACGTATTCAGTAGGTACATAATTCTGAACCTTCCCTCATAGAAATTTTTATTCGATAATTTAAAAAAAAACCGCTGTTCCATACATTTTAACCGTGTTGTGTAGGTATTACAGTTTTGTAAGCAACAGCTTTTTTTTTAATAACCGACGTAAAATCTCGGTGTGGTTTTCAAACGCGTATTACTAAACGTGTATTCGTTGCTAATACATGATTGCTGCAGAATATGGGTATCTCAAGTCTGTACAGATGTCAAGAAGAACTTTTATTTGATAATAACAACAATTTGTTTGTGTGTACAGCTATAAAACCCGACTACTGAAAAATCCCACTCTTAATAAATTCGGGGTTTACAAAGTAGAATCGACTGCTTCTAATTGTTGAAGTCGGTTAAAATGTAGTCTATGTTACCCGGGCCTTAATAACGAATCGATTGACACCTTATTCATCAAAATCGGATGAATAGTTGAGGCGCTACGGAGGAACATACGTAAATACAACATACATTTATACATTAGCTGTTTTGACATGGAAAGAAAAAATCCAGTGCGAGCAGGGTTTGAACCTATAGGGGGGGCAGGGTTTCCTTATCATATATACATTGACTGTTAAAATCACAACCCTTCCTTTTGGCTTCGCCGTAGTCGGGTAAAAAAAACTCTTTTGTTAAAAATACTCTATGTATGTATTATATTCGTATTACTGGGCAGTACAGCTGCTGATTCTGCTGAATCTAATTATTAGAACTAGGACTATAAGAAATATTAGGTGTTGAGCGGAAATGGCAGTTTTTCAATTTCCCATAAGGCGGGGTGTCCGTGGACAGTGTGGCTCCGCGCACAGTGTGGCTCCGCGGACAGTGTGGCTCCGCGGCGCTCGGCAACTTTTAATTGTAAAACTTGAATCATTGGTGGACTTTGCACGTTTTATCTCATCGCTGCTAATTGCCCCCCTCCTCCGCCTCCTCTCCTCACACCCCACCTGCCTCACGTGGTTCCTCACAATCGTTGCAGATCACTCTCGGTGTCGCTCCGTCACGTGATGGTGTGTGGTTTAGGTCATGCGTACAGACATCTCTTTCGACGTAATTAAGCTTTGCCCAAAAGTATTACATTGTTCCGGTTGTCGGCGCTAAAACCCAGGCATTACATATGTCGGCCAAGCCATAACCGATCGTATGAATTTCATTACCCATTATACAGTAGATGCTCTAAATAATAACAGCCACTCGGTTCGATCTTTAGGTTAAGCCGCCCATTTCATACCAAGTTTCCTGCGTGTCTCGCCGTTGGTACTGGCTGTCAGTTTTAGATCTTACAGTTAGTCAATGGCCCGAAAATCTAACAACCAGTCTTATCAAGGGGTATCGTATTACACAGTACTAACTGGGTTGTGGAGGAGCGACTACCTGTCTACCGTCGCTCCATGTAAAATACTGGTATTCTTCTTTTTCTTAGCGTGTCGATGGCAATCTAAATTGTGTCAGCCCAGAACTAAGCTACTAGTTTGGTGCTTTCGGTAGAGTCCATCAGTTCCTGTAGTGAACAAACAACAGGACACGCAGGACACGATGTTAAGTGCCGTTCGTCGAACGAATCATTTGTAGAACAGCACCACATTTACACTGCAGGGCAGAGTCATTAATGAATCTCCACCTGAGCAGGTTTTCCTTGCTGCGACCAACCTGGGTCCGGAGTCTATTTAAAGACTTCCAGGTCAGCCATGGCAACTCATGTCCAGGTGGGAGACTTTCAGCAGGTGGAACGAATGGGTTAGGTAAGGAGGCAACTACCTCGCCACAGCTTTAGTCTTTCCGTAGACCGCTCGCCAGTGAGTTGGGCGACCAGAAAGCTGTTTTGGCTTTTCAGCCTTTGCGACACGAGGGTAATTAGATGTAAAGGGTGTCGTGTGTCTGAAATCATTTTGGCTCTTTCGCTAGAGCTCGCCACTGTTCTGTGAACTTCTGGTGGCGCTATTCCTGCCAGTGGGTACAGCATCTGTCCCGGGGTCGGTTTAAGGCAACCGCAAGGGCAACTGGTATTTAGCTGAATCCGCTTAGACTGGAAGCCGACCCCAAAATAGTTGGGAAAAGGCTAGGCAGATTGATTTTTTATACAGTAGATCTATTATTTAACATTACGGTCCATAGTAAGTGTGGGTGTGAGTGTCGCGGCGCGACAAAGTTTCGCGGATCATTGCGACAGCTCCCAATAAGTGTGTGATGCGGGCGACGGGTGTGCGCGGCGAGCGGGAATGCTCGTGTTTGAGCTCAATCAGAGCGCCCCTATTTGCATATCTTTTGTCGCGATGCTCTGCTGACACGGCTCGAGTCGTCGGTGAGCTGTGTAGACCACTGCCTGTGAGTCGATCGGTGTTACGACGCACACTGATCACCCTCTTAATAGTTCTGTTAACATACGCATCTTTGTTAGCTGCTGTAGTGACAATAGTCATTATTGCATCATCAACTATCACGTACGACTTGTCGCTCGGTGGCACGGCATCAATCCTCGAGCTTTTGTAACCGCCCGCGCCGCCTGTCACATCAACCAACAGCACTATCTCTATGACTCTCATATCAGTACGAACTTTGTGAGACTAGCCCATGCTCCGCTATACATTATAGTCAACCAGCGGCAGTGGTGAGACTGACCGTTCTCACTAAACAGTATATACGTCGGTACAGTGGCCCAGTGCGGTGCGGTCAGGGCCGGACTCCGGGTAAACAGTGTCGAGGCGCGTATCCTGCTGCCACGCACATGTTGAGATCAGTTGGGGCGAGCTCATTGAATCACATCATTTATTCAGCGAATATGCCACCGCGGAGTTTTCTTTTAATCTAGTCAAAAAGTTTTATTATTCAAATGCACGGTAAGCTAAACAAGATGCCATTTACCGAGCGCCATGAACGCGGTGCCAAACAGACTAACTAACGAAGCCGGACGACACTAAATTGAATACGCAAACTGAAAAAACTCTGCCGGCTGCAGCGGCCGTATCGTACCATGCCGCGCCGCACATTGTTGCATCATACCGTTTCGCGTCGTACTGCGTGTGTTCCGCAACTGTACTGTTTAGTCTCTGTGACAATAATCCACGGACCTCGGCTATAGCGACGTATGTACCCTGCTACCACGCGTCCGTCAACTATACACCAGTAATGCAGTCACCGCGCCGCGCGGAGCTTGGAGCTCCCAGTGGCCCCGGCGCTCCCACGGGAAATAATTGTCGGGTTCCGCTATTTCTTTTCGAAGACGCTTTTTTGTGGAAATCTTATCGGACGAGATAAGGTAGAGAACGTTTCTATTGTTTCACGTAATGAATAAAAGGAAGCGTTCTGCCTCGGTGGCTTAGCGTCGCGGAGCGTGGCGGAGCGGAGCGTGGCGGAGCGTGGCGGAGCGGAGCGTGGCAGAGCGAAGCGGTGTGGTGTGGAGCGGAGAAGTGCGGTGAGGCAGTAGAATTATTTCTGTTTTTATATAATTATTCGTCACGTGCGATGCAGCCTCGTTGCTACTGAGAATTTTGAACAGAAGTCGTTTGATACGACTAAAAGTTATTCTGAATTGGCAAGATACGCTCTTGGCTCGAGGGCTCTATGCAAAATGTATGTTTTGCGACTTTACAGAAGATCGATCCAGATATCTCGAGCTGTCTTGCGTGTAGGTGAGCCATGCGGCACAGATCAGCGGCGCAGCGGGCGCTGCGGTGAACTCGAACGAGGTGAGCTCACACACATGACACACACATTAACATCGGTCGATTCTTTCTCGTCGTTAATCCGTCTAATTAGTATGCGGCGCCACGCGACGCTTTCATTAATTTGAGAGACCGCTACTGTGGTGCTGTGCACTGTGCACTGTGGCGAGTGCGACCCGTGCACTGTGTCAACACTACTGCTCGCTGTGTATGACCCGCACCCCACTGACACAGTGTTGCGACACGCTGATACAGTGCGACACATTTCGACACACGGTGCGACATCGGCAAGGCGGCACAGCATCGTTTGTCCTCGGGGAGTAGTTATTTACGTCGCTACTGACGCGGGCGGCGACTAAATTGGATTTCAATATTGCGTCTGTATAAATGGATCTATCCATTTAGTGATAGACTTCAAGTGTGCCTTGCAGCGCGGCGCAGCGTTTCCTTAAATATTGAAAATAATCTGATTATTGGTGCTGATTGCAACTCCGGCGATGTTATTACTTTTCTGTTTTCATTGAATTGTTTTTTTATTAGGGTCCCGTAGCCGAATGGCAAAAAACGGAACCCTTATAGATTCGTCATGTCTCTCTGTCTGTCTGTCCGTATATCACAGCCACTTTATTCCAAAATTATTAGGACTACACAGTTGAGACTTGGTAGGTACATGTATTCTGTGAATCGCTTTACGATTTTTAAAAGATTAAGGGGGATCACCATAGGGCACGCCACCATAGTGGCGATAAGTCCCCTCTTTGAGGAGTGGCTAGAGAGGCGCCACGGCGCCCTCACCTACCGCCTGACGCAGGTCCTCACCGGACACAGTTGTTTCGGGAGGTTCCTGCTCAGAATCGGGCGGCAGGAAACGCCCGGGTGTTTCCACTGCGAGGATCGTCCGGAGGACACGGTGAAGCACACCGTGGAGGTCTGCCCCGCTTGGGCGGAGCACCACCGTGTCCTCGTAGCGGCGATTGGCGGTGGCGATCTCTAGCGTCCGGCCGAGGTCAAGCCATGGTCCGGAGCGAGAGGGAATGCGAAGCCGTCACCTCCTTCTGCGAAGCAGTCATGCTAGTGAAGGAAGTGGCGAGACGTGAGAGGGAAAGAACCTCACGTCCTAGCCGCCGCGGGAGACGCCCTGGGCGTCGGGGGCCATGTGGTGGCTCCCGGCGACCGTAGACCGAAATTATCAAATGATAATTTCCCATCCGAAAATTCGGCAATCCTACACGTGCGGGGTGTCTTCAAAAAGGTCTTTAAAAATGACATTGAGGTTCCTAAAACCACCAAGTTAAACGTAATACAATACAACATGAATGAGCCTTCAAAATATTTTTATTATACAGGAATATTTTTTAAGCAATGCGCAAAAAAATTTTGGTGGTCAGTAATAGAACAAATTTTCATTATTTTTTCAAAACTCTTTTATATTTTTATCCGATTTTAAATCAGTAAAATATGGACACTATCTATTCGTAATAATAACAATGCGGCGTACGCGGCGGTGTTGCAGCGGGGGCCAAACCCTCTCCCGGGCGGCAGAGTGGTTCCAGGCAGCACCGGGCGGGCGCCCGACAGTCTGCTCATCGCAAGTGCTGTCGTGACGTCACGTCACACGCGTGTCGTACTAGTACCTACAGGTCACGATGTCGGACTTTAGTAACCACGAATTTTATGAGATGGTGCGGGTGTATTTATTAAGTGGTTAAAGTTTATGAGCAGCTCGCAGAATGTATGCAACGGAGAGCAAACCTCGAATGCGAGACCATGATATTTTTAACCCCGCGGTCCCTAATGAAAGGACCATTATGCAGCCTCTCAAAGGCTACTTGTTCACGGTCACTATGCTTTATTTTCTACATTTTGATGGTCCTAAGCCCATTAAAGTATGAAGGAAAAATTGGAATTATTCTTCAAATAACTTCAGATCACGGCCTAATCTTAAAAAAGTCTAGTTTAAACCTGATAAAATCAGCGATCAGTATATTGTAACCTACGTAAATACCTACCTACGCCTGTGCACGAAAAACGAACGAGCGCTTCGCCACAGCACGCGCTGGCGCCGGCGGCGGCGATTAGCCATAAATTCAATTTCAAAGTAGACATCTTTTGTTACCGATAACATTATTTTTTACTAAGACTTATCAAAATAAAAAATAGATGTTTAATAAAACTTACTTAAGTTTAATTTGTCTAAGTTTGCGCACTGAATAAAAAATATTCCTGTAGGTATTGTTTGGTGCTATGGAACCCACACACACGTGTGTGTACGACACGCGCTTGGCTGGTTTTTTTTTATCTGCAGATATCATTCATTACTGCTAATGGTCAAACTGGAAGTTTTACCACGTTGAGCAACATTGCGAAAATATTAAAAGATTCGCGTTGTCCAGCAACAAGCGACGCGGGCAAGAAGTAAAACTGACTCGCTGAGGTCCGCATGTAATTTAATTCATAATCCCGAACTCTTTACGAAAACTTTTTCAACGCTTCGTGTGAAATGAATAAGTGCAGAAGTTTGTGCGGCTGATAATAAACCGCAGTAAATTTTAATTGTGAAATGGCTATCTGTTTGAGGCGCGACCACAGCGTGACGTTAACTGCCAACACTCGCCGAGTTACCGCCGCACCACTGTGCCGCAACGGCGCGGGGCGCACTGCCGACCGGCCAACGCCACTTCCATCCACAAAAAGAAGACTACTTTTAACGTGAGCTATCGGTAGGTTAGGCCAATGCAATACATTCTTACTTTTACATCATCGTTTATGTGTTTTTGGCTGGTGCTCAGGTCCCCTCACTCTGTGTTCGTTTCCGGTTACTTTAGCAATGTACTCGTAAGATCATAATGATGCAACGATTTGCATACAATAAATCAAACTTAATGTTCTATTTTAAGTCATTGCTTCTCAAAATGATGGCAATAAATAGCGTATAATAAATCGTGTCGTTATTTTAATTAGCGCGTGTAACAACGTGGCGACATTCCGTACTACGCATATCGAGAGCGGCCTCGGCCTGCAGACGGACGGATTGATGAGCACCCCCTCCCCGCTACACCACACCGCACCGCGCGGATACTTTTAATATTCTCGAAGTGAAGACGAAGACGGAAGCATTAGTTGGAATTGTCAGCAGTTAAGTAAGTCATTAATTTATTCACAGGAGCAGAACTGTTCCGTCCGTTTCATTACGAGTTGAACTGCGATGTTGTCACGGCGAAGGCAACAGTTCACTTGAGTCGCGTGATGGCGCGTGTAACGCGTGTTCGCGCGTCCTCGAGCGTGCTACACGTGACTTGTGACTCTCACTGCGGTGGTGCACGTGTGAACAATTTATGAAAAGGACAGTATTTTATCGGGCTGTCTCAGGAGTTGGGCTAATTTACGAGGAGGACGCGGCGCATCGCGTGTTGCTTGCGGCGCGCGGCGTGGCGTCTTGCAGCGCGTTTTGCGTTTACGGAGAGGTGGCGGCGCGTGCAGCGGGCCGCGTTATCACACACGCTAACACGAACATAATTATGACAATGTACGATGTTGTGTACGCAGACACGGGGCGTGAAGCGACGCTTGAGACGCTGCGTCCTGCGCCGCTTAACCGTGAACTAAGTAGTAAAGGAACTGGCTGTCGCAACACTGCCTGCTTCGCTGCATTGAACGCCGCGTGCCACCCAGCGGTGTCATCTGCGGGTTCCGCCGCAAGCAACGCTTCATTTCAAGCAAACCTCCTTTTCCGTAAACACTCTCATACATTGCCATATGTTTGAATTAAAAGCTGGCCCCGACTCCGCAAATTAGCCCTAAGGCGATCACTCCGGCTGAAGTTAGTTTGTCGCCAAAGATATAATCGGAAAACAAAGTATTTCTCGTCAGGCTGGTGCACATTCGCGGTAGGGAATTATGTACGCTTATTAATTTGTTTCTTTTCACGTTGCGACTGGCATTGTGAACTGATTTATCGGTAGAGGGGGATACGTTCGACGCCCTACCTGCCGTTTTAGCATAGTATAAATATATACAGTATTGTGACTCAGCCCTGTCCTTGAAATAATTACCTACAGACGGGTGGTACGTTCGCAAGCGTTAAGGCTGCCGCGCCTACAGTATTTTAATTTCATCTACTTAGCTAAGTTTCTTTATAGTTTTATGATTGTAAAAATAAAGTTAGTTGTGAATGAAATAAGAAGTAATCTTATACTGTCACTTACGGGATATCTTCCGTGATTGTTCATTATTTTGAGCTCCCGATATTTCGGCGCTGTTGCAAGCGCCATGATCGCGGATTGACCCGCGGAATCACGGAAGATATCCCGTAAGTGACAGTATAAGTATAGTTTATAAACCGTGAAAGCTTAAAACAGTATTTGAAATAAGAAGTGTTCAATAAAATACAAGTTATGTCTTTTGATTAGTAGATTTAATAAAAATTATAAATTAGAGATTTTTTTTAACGCGAGCGTAGGTACCTAAATCACTCGAGTGCCACTTTTTCACCTTATCCACTTATTTATGAATTAATCCTGGTATTTTACTCGGTGGAAAAACCGAAATACTTACCTATTAAAAAATAAACATTTTACGTACGTACTAGTACGTATGGCGACTTCTATACAACATTGATTTGGCTGTAATGTTAACGTGTTGGTGGTTAAGTTAGTTCGATACTTTCTTAAATAGATGGCGCCAACGTCACCGTAAGACGTTATTAATGGAACGAAAAATTTCGAGAACTGTGAGCAGGGTGCAATGGTCTAATTGGTTAAGACGTCCGGTGTACAGAATCGGAAGGTCGCAGGTTCAAACCCTGCTCGCACTCGAATTTTTCTTTCCATATCAAAGCTATACAACGCGTAACAGAATAAACGCAATTCCTGAAAGTAGTTGGTTCAGAATCGGCTTCTTAATCGATTTCCGTCATAAAAAATAGATGTTAAATTTTGACGGAAAAATCTTTTAAATAACTTAAATTAGAAACACAGAATCATGACAAATTAATACAATCCTTAATTCAAGGAAATTGAAACCTTAACTCTGAGCAATAAGGGCTACTAAAACGCACGACATTATTTCGACGGGTCCTACGTATACTAGTACAAGTGCAAAATCACAACTTTACAGGAGAGCGGTTTAAAGCTTCTATACCTTGTAATTTTTACATAAATCCATAGACGTATTTGAAATTTTGTAATTTTATATTTCAATATCGTATGAAAAAGACTGCATTATTTGTTTTTCTTATTTTTTTATACTTTAGAAAATAGCATCACTTGCATTGATGTAGCGTGTTTTCTAAACTATGATAGAACCGGTAAACTGGTACAAGTGACCACTTGTACCAGTATATAGTGTACTTATTTATACATATAATTAAGGAAAATAGAAGGATATTACCTTTTTTAAATGCATTATTTTATCTATTGATTTAGTATAGCTTATAATATTAGCAAAAACATCTTCTCTTATTGACTTTTTAACACATGCAGCAGTTTACTCAGTACCGCTAAACTACTTGCAACAGTTTTCTGTATTGTTCTTTTATTATCAAATAAAAATATTTGAATGGGTTTAGCAGTAAATGAAATAAAAATATTAAAAAAAAAAAACAAAATTAAAGTTTATTTCAAATATTAACCTCACCAGACCTATGCTTAATAGGGTGCTATTATTCTGATGTTAACTTATTATGGCAAACAAAAACAAAATTGGCGTTTCCATCTTAATAAAATAAAAGTTAAAAAAGAAATTCTTAACTTAAGTATAAACTGTAGTATTAATTAATATTTTCATAACTACTTACAATGACTTTTAGACATTATCAAAATAGTCCTATTTACATAGATAACTACCGTAACAACAGTCACAGTAGGTAATGGTAGAAAAGACATAATAAAGAGAGAAACAATATCTCAGAAAATAAATTGTATGCTTTTCTTTTAAATAACCTAGTCAGAGTGTCAGACATCTCCAGTGTTATCGGTCCGTATCTTCAAACGATTGTTCAATGTGTGGTACCGCTCAGGAATCACATTGGATTTGTAAAAATGTTGAAGATCTTTAAATTTTTCTTGTCAATTGTAACAAACTTTTATAAGCTACATCTAATCTGTCAAATGGTTTTGAAACGTTTTGTATGCTAGTATGTTGTGTATTATTGTAATTCTCAGACATTTTATAACTTTGTAAGCCCCTTCTTCAAACGCATATTTACAATTAAGCATAAATAAATCTTTGACTTGAACATTAAGTTCGCAAACCTTACTCTACACAATAAGTTCCCCGATGGAATTCAGTTATCAAAAAGGCAAGGCAACACTTACAATCGATTGCAAAAGTTTGAGTTACTACTTTAACAATGTATGGCTTTGCTTTTAGTTGTCGCCATTTGGAAGGCCAGGGTCCACTGCTCTGGAGTAGAAATTAAAATATTTCTGGTTTTCCTTTTAATTACTGAGTGAATACTGTCACCCTCATTTTGAGTATGACTAACAACAAGAAATCTATGGCTAATGTTCACGTTAAACCAAGCGCAATACATAAGGAAACACAACAGCTATCTGATCAGAATATAAAAGTGATGACATCTTGTTCCACCTTCATACCACTAAAATCGAAAATACAGCTGGGTGTTTTATTGACTCCTTTTTTAGCAGTCTGTTTGCATATGCTAACAACTTTATCAATGGACGCCATGTCTCCAGCTAAAAATTCCGCACTTGGAGGTAGGGGGGAATCAAAAACGATACAATACGGGGTGGAAGGGTCACCGACGCGAAAACGGTTACCACGTATTCAGTATTTTTTCATCGGTTATTTAAAAAGTAAAAACAGCCTTTCCTTACATTTTGACCGTGTAGGTATTGTAGTTTTGTAGGAAACAGCAGATTTTTTTTAATAACCGGTAAAAAATTCTATAAGGGGATTATAGAATTTTCTACCGGTTGATGACAGAATGATGTACTGAATATGTGGTAACCGTTTTCGCGTCGGTGTCCCTTCCACCCCGTATAATAATTTATTTAGATAATTGCTGCTAAATTGTATTATTAAATAATTGTTTTTCGATTGATTGTATTAGTAAATAAATATAAGTGTTAAAGTAATGTAATATATCAGATTACAATATAACTGAAAAAAAAAACACCAGGTGAGACCTTGAATACTGATACAAGTGAAAAAATGATTAAAATGCATTTATAAATAATAAGATTACATTTAATTTATCTTGTATAGTCTCTTTACCTAGATTTCCCATTAGATTTTTAAACAAAATCCGAATATTTTTTTACAATTGAATACGTAAACTAAGACGCATCGCAGTTACACCAGTGTTTGACGTTCCCTCTGCAACGTCGCTGCGCTCATACTGGAGTAAAGTCCACTTGCGCTCACGCAACCTACACTGGTGCAAGTGACTTACATCAGTGTAGGCAGTCGCGGTGCTAAAAATGATGTCACTTACATCAGTTTACAAGTTTGTAACTTTGAAATTATTTGATAATTTATTATAATTTTTACAGGATACAAAATAAAGATAATTTTAAGGGTTTTGATGCGAAAAAACTGTTTTCGCTGTTTTGCGGGTTACACCAGTATATGCAGGACCCGTCGATTTGTAGCTCGCTCATAGCTCGTAATACACACGCGTAAATAAGATCAATGCATTTTACATCAAAAGCAGTGTGCGTCAAATAAAGAGGTAATTTGAAGGAATTCTAACTTTATCTCCAATGAGTAAGGCTTATTTGAATACACGACCTAACTTAGTTGGTCATCAGAGTATCCCTACAAATATATTTAGGCATTTTTACAAAATAAAATTATTTAATTTGAAGAAATTTAGAACTTATTGCAAAGAGCAATAAGTTCTAAATATCCGTACCGTCAAAGAGGTTGACGACATTTGTCGGCAACCTCTTTGATAAAATTAAGCATAGATTCCCATCTATGCTTAATTTTATCGACGGAAAAAATATTTAAAAAAATCTAAACATTTTTTTAATATGTCGGCGCATCCGCTACTCAGTATATCTGATGACATTTTATAATATGCTAAACGTCACTGTCAGATGTCACATGTCACATGTCAAAGCTCATAGCGAACACCGAGCACTGGCGAGGCGGCCATATTGTAAAAAGTGGTACTTAGTGTTGTACAGCCGAGGAGCGCGCACGCAACCACGTGCTCGGTGGACGTTAAAGTTCTAATCTATCCTAATCTTAACAATCCATAATTAAATTGTGAAAATAGTTATTGTAATATCAAGAATTATAAGTGAAGTGATTATAGCAACAGTTATTTTATTGAAATATTGTCGTCCTACCCGATAACCCACGCCTACCTGAACATGTCTCATAATTCTGATAATGGTCGAAAGACTTTATCAGAAGTGGGATACGAAGGGTCAAACGAACAGGAGACAGCATCACATCAAGGAAATAAAGATCGTAGTGCAAGTACCCACGATTTACTCTCCGGTATGGAATCGATTTTAACGAGGTTACTGGCTGCAACTACCCACAATACTCAGCCATCGACGCAACAACATAATTCGACCCTGCTGGTGAAATTCGATCCGGACGATGCAGAGGCTGATATCGAAGGTTGGTGTAGAATCACGGACATCATAGTTTCTAGCCGAAATCTCACTGGAACCGAGTTGTTACTTGCCTTAGTCAGTGCATTGAAAGGACGCGCCGCATCCTGTCTAACCAAATTAAAAAGTTCAGAGATAGAATGGCCTCGTATTAAAGAACTGCTACTGGCACGCTTTGGAAAACCCATGCTCATGCAAGACTATTTCGACAGTGTAATGAGATTCGAAATTACACAGCAAGAGACGGCTTCGGAAGCAGCTATGCGTTTGTGGAGTCTCATTGAGCGCATACCAAAAGTGGAGATGAACGAAGAGGTTATCACTGGCTTCGTCATATCAGTCCTCAGCCAAAGGAACTCACTGATACGCAGAGAACTAAATTCATATACCATCACAACAAGGGCTCAATTGTACCGCGCCCTTGGTGGAATATCGCTGAAGAGACGTCATGATGAAAATGAAGAGCAGCCTTCCAATTCTAAGAAACCACGTGTGACTGCTGATTCGAAATTTGGAGGATCCTGTCACTACTGCGGCCACCGTGGACACAAGATTGAAGAGTGCCGTAAACGTCGAGATGGGATCGCTGTCACAAAAGTTCCAGAACGAGAGAAGACAGTCACATGCTTCACCTGCCAAAAACCGGGACATGTCAGTACGGCTTGCCCAAACAACAAAGCAGATTCAGCTAAGAAGGATGTGAACATCTGCGATCGGAATCTCGTGAAAGGTACTTTGTCGACGTCGACTGGTAAGCCAATTCCATTTCTATTCGACAGTGGTTCAGCATGTTCATTGATCAAGAATAGCGTAGCTGCTTCTAGGCCCCATACACAAAGATACAGTTTACTTGACAGGCATAGGAGGTCAGGATGTAAAATGCATGACCCAAATTTCCAGTCTCGTCCGTATTCAGGGCATTCCAGTTAGTATATTATTTCATGTGGTCCCTGACAATACCTTGGTTGAATCTGTCATTATAGGCAGAGACATTTTAAACCAAGGGTTTCATGTTGAAATCAATAGTGATTCGATTCAATTTTCATCGCGCAAACCCATCAACACCTGCCAAACTTCTAGTCGGTTAGATTTTAGCTCGATTGACACAGATTTAGTAGGCGAAAAAAAGGAGCAACTATTTATGATTCTAAGCAAATATAGTGAATATTTTATAGAAGGCATGCCTATTCGTAGAGTTACCACTGGTGAACTGAGAATCGACCTTATTGACCCGCACAAAACGGTGCAAAGGCGTCCTCATCAGATGTCACCATCGGAGAAAGTGATTGTAAGAGAAAAGATACAATCGCTTTTAGATGCAGATATCATCCGAGAGAGTTCTTCGCCTTTTGCTAGCCCTATCGTGTTGGTTAAGAAAAAAGACGGTACGGACCGGTTATGCGTCGATTATAGAGAGCTAAACGCCAACACCCGACCAGAACATTACCCACTCCCTAGGATAGAAGAGCAGGTAGACCGCTTAAACGGAGCGCATTTCTTCAGCTCTCTGGACATGGCGGCAGGCTACCATCAGGTCAGGGTTAGTCCTGAGTCCATAGAGCGTACAGCTTTCATAACTCCTGATGGGCAATTCGAATATCTCGCCATGCCCTTCGGTTTGCGAAACGCTGCGTCCACATACCAGAGATGCATCAATAAAGCCCTTAAATCCCTGAAAGATACAGTAGCATTAGCGTACATGGATGATGTCCTCTCATATTCAGCCAGTGTTGATGAGGGATTACATCGCCTGGACACCGTACTCCAAGCTCTGACGGAGGCGGGGTTCTCTTTGAAAATGGCCAAATGTAAATTCATGAAAACTGAAATTAATTACTTAGGATATGTCATACGAGCGGGAGAAGTAAGACCCAATCCTGGAAAGATCAGAGCCCTCCTAGAAGTCCCATTTCCTAAGACAGCGCGGCAAGTAAGACAATTCTTAGGGTTGGCATCTTACTTCCGACGTTTCATACCCAATTTCGCCAACATAGCAAGTCCCTTATACCCCTTGACCAAACTCAAAGGTCGTATAACTTGGACGCAGGAACATTCGGAAGCACATAGGCAAATCGTTAAGATTCTGTCATCCGAACCCGTATTAACGATCTTTGATCCTGATAAACCGGTAGAACTCCATACTGATGCGAGTTCCGATGGCTATGGTGCCGTGTTAATTCAGAGAGAACAAAATATACCACACGTTGTAGCCTATTTCAGCCGCCGTACAACAGAGGTAGAATCCAGGTACCACTCGTACGAATTAGAAACCCTAGCGGTGGTACGAGCAGTCGAAAGTTTCCGCCATTATCTTTACGGCCAACACTTCACAGTCTACACCGACTGTAACTCCTTGAAGGCCTCTAAAGCCAAGACCGACTTGTCGCCTCGTGTTCACAGATGGTGGGCGTTCCTTCAAGCATATGACTTCGATATCATATACAAAGAAGGACATCATATGGCGCATGCTGACTTTCTTTCTAGAAACCCATTACCCTCCCCGTCAAGTTCGGGAGAATCTAGTATCGCTTCTTTAGATTCGAACACCACAGACTTTCGCAAATCTGTGAATTTCGTGGAATTACACAATAGTTGGATCCAGGTAGAGCAAAAACGTGATCAAGAAATCCAGAACCTTATAAGTCAGCATGAGAAAGGCGAGCTACCAGGAGCTATCGCTCACACCTACGATGTGCGGGATGGCATCCTTTACCGAAAAGTAGAAAGGGCTAAGATAAGCACCTGGCTTCCCATAGTTCCACGTTCCTTGATATGGACGCTAATAAATCATGTACATACCGAAATCAAACATCTAGGCCATGACAAAACTCTCAACAAACTATATGAACAGTACTGGTTCCCCCAAATGTCTAAGAATGTGCAGAGGTTTATTGACTCGTGCATAGTGTGCAAGGCATCTAAAGGAATCTCGGGGGCACAACAGGTAAGGTTGCATCCCATCCCCAAAGTCTCAGTACCATGGCACACCGTGCACATCGACATGACAGGCAAACTCAGCGGTAAGAGCGATAGAACGGAATATGCTTGTGTCATCATAGATGCATTTACAAAATACGTCCTCCTAGAATATACCCAGTCACTAGATTCAGCTTGTGCCGTTAAAGCCTTAAAAAAAGCCGTGTGTCTTTTCGGTTCTCCCAAGAAAATAATAGCAGATCAGGGCAGATGTTTTATTAGCACAGAATTCAAAGAATTCTGCACCGGTCACAACATAGAGCTACACCTCATAGCAACCGGCTCTGCCAGGGCGAACGGTCAGGTAGAGAGGGTAATGCGCACATTGAAAAACCTTCTAACTATCGTTGAAAATGACACCAATAAAGTTTGGAGAGACGAGCTAGATGAGGTACAACTAGCACTTAATAGTACTAGATCTAGGGTCACCGGTTTCACACCAACAGAACTCATGTTTGGCATACGCGCCCAATCCCTTGGAATGTCCCAAATAGCTGCCAATGTCAGCACCCCCTCTCGAGCTGATTTAGAATCCGTAAGAAATCAAGCTTCTGCAAATATCCTCAAGGCAGCTAGCTCTCAAGAAAAACTTTTTAATAGGGGCAAGGCTAGGATAAAACCGTTTAAACTAGGTGATTATGTTTTCATCAAGTGTAGCGAGCGTAATCAGACTAAGTTATCTAGAAAGTTTAAGGGACCATTCGTTATAACTAAGATCTTAGACAACGATCGCTACGAATTAAAGAGTGCTAATAGATCTAGCAGAGTCTATAAGTACTCTCATGAAAACTTGCGTGAGGTACCTAGGGGTTTCGACGAGGGCTTGTTAGAGATATCAACAACATTGATTAATGAGGAGGATGACGTGTCGGCGATCGATGAAAATAGCACTGACTTAATAGAGTCCTCGGACACCGAAACCGAAACAGCGTCCAGTGCCAGTGAAAATACTCTCACTGCCGGTTCTGGTACGCTCTCGGCTTCGGAAGAAGATTTTCACATAGTCGTGGGAGAAGCTCAAGTGCACCGAAGTGAATGATTTTGATTTGTAAGAAAAGGCATGTCTATTTTAAAATTGTAGAGTAAAAGCTGGTTGAAAGGGCCTTGAACGCCCGGGCCACGCTTTGACAGTTAGTAATGTAAAGCTGGTTGAAGGGGCCCTCGTACGCCCGGGCCACGCTTTGGCACTTAGTAAAGCTGGTTGAAGGGGCCTCGTACGCCCGGGCCACGCTTTGGTAGTTGGTTGAAGGGGCCTCGTACGCCCGGGCCATACTTTAGCGGTTGGTTGAAAGGGCCTCGAACGCCCGGACCACACTAAGAGTAAGGGTCAAAGAGGCCTAGCACACCTGGACCACAGTCGAATACCCGGATGCAAGGGCCCAGCACGCCCGATCCAAATTACCTGGCAATGACACTAAATCTTAGTCTGGTCAGGAATAGTCGAGCGTATGTTAATGTGTATACCCACTTTTCTGTTGGAACAGGTAGACGTCCTAGCATGTAGATGCACGACACAGCACGCACGAGGTCGTGCGACTGTCAGGATTGGCCGTGTCGGCGCATCCGCTACTCAGTATATCTGATGACATTTTATAATATGCTAAACGTCACTGTCAGATGTCACATGTCACATGTCAAAGCTCATAGCGAACACCGAGCACTGGCGAGGCGGCCATATTGTAAAAAGTGGTACTTAGTGTTGTACAGCCGAGGAGCGCGCACGCAACCACGTGCTCGGTGGACGTTAAAGTTCTAATCTATCCTAATCTTAACAATCCATAATTAAATTGTGAAAATAGTTATTGTAATATCAAGAATTATAAGTGAAGTGATTATAGCAACAGTTATTTTATTGAAATATTGTCGTCCTACCCGATAACCCACGCCTACCTGAACATGTCTCATAATTCTGATAATGGTCGAAAGACTTTAAATATTTTTTATGGAATTTTTAAATATTTTGTCCGCTACTGTGACCCCAGTGTAAACAAAACGGTGTAACTTTTAAACCGAATTATCTATCGCGATGAAACAAACTGCATAATGATTGGAAGTAATTAGGCGTCCTTATAAAATTAAAATTGTGGGAAAAAAACTACCCTCAATTGAAAATAAACATCTTTTTTAGCAAAAATCTGTTTTTTCTTCATCAATTTTTACAATAATCGTAAAATTTCTCAATAAGACGCCCCCATTACCTACCTTTTTTATTACTTTACGTTATACTTCATCGTATTAGCCACGTAATGGTAAAAATTGCATGTTTTTAACTTAATCCCAACATTTCTTATCAACTGTTAAAGAAAGGCCCAGCGCACGGCTACGCACTATTGTTTAGCAGACCGTAGACAGCATTTTCTGTGAATTTTATTATTAATGTGCGCGGGTCGGGGTGCGGGGAGGTAGGGCTAGCCGAAGGGACCTTCAATTATGACAGACAGGCAGTCGCTCCGAATTATTCGCCGCTGCTACATGTGTTTCGTTACTTTCGTTCGCTGCTACCTGAGTTTCGTAACTTTCGTTCGCTTTTACATGATGCCGCGTTTAAGTGAATTTTCCCCGGCACACATTGCCGACATTCATTTTTATTATGGAGTGGGACGAGGAAGCGCCAGAGCTGCGCGCGCAGCTTACATAGCTGCGTTTCCTAACAGGCAACCAGTGCCATCTGCCCGCAACTTTCAGGAAGTTCACAGAACGTTGTCGATCACTGGACTTGGATCAAGTAGAGATCGTCGCGAGCCGCCTCCAGTAATTATCGATGTAGCTACTGAACAAGCAGTTCTGAGTGATTTGTTTGCTGATCCATCCATAAGTACTAGACGACTGGCTCTTCGTCAAGGAATAAGCCAAAAATCAGCGTGGCGCATTTTAAAGAAAGAAGGATTGCATCCTTATCACTACCAAAGGGTGCAACATCTACATGAAGACGTAGACTGCCGTCCAAGGTGTGTAATGTCCACTTGGATACAAAGAAAAACTAGAGCAAACCCAAACTTTCCAAAAACCATACTATGGATGGACGAAGCGACATTCACTAGAGACGGTATTACTAACTGTCGAAATTTACACAGATGGTGCCGTGCACGTGAAAACCCGAGATTGAAACGTTCGTCAACTTTTCAAGTAAGATTTTCAGTAAATGTTTGGGCTGGTCTTATCGATGATATGTTGATTGGACCAGTCATATTGCCGAGAACGTTGACCGGTGCAAGATTTTTAAGTCTATTCACTAATGATCTACCTGAATTATTGGAGGATGTACCACTGGCTTTGCGTCGAAGGATGTTTTTGCAGATGGACGGATGCCCAGCTCATTATGCTGCAAATGTTAGATCATTTTTAAACGATAATTATCGTGATAAATGAATCGGCCGGCAAGGACCTGTAGGGTGGCCTCCGCGTTCACCCGATTTGACGCCCCTTGATTACTTTCTATGGGGGACCATGAAACAACGCGTCTACAGTACCCCCATCAACAGTGAGGCCGATTTGCGTGACCGCATAATTAACTGTGCGAATGATATTCGCAATGATCCCGAAATGATAAGGAGAGCGACACAACAAATTTAAATACGCGCGGCTTTGTGCCTACAACAACGAGGTGGACATTTTGAGAACCTGATGCATTAAATTATGTGTCAAATAATAAATGGTTTTTAATTGAACTGTTTTGTATTAACTATCATCCCAAATAAACCATACTTAAGAGAACAATAAATGGCGCGTTCGGAGTGCCATCTTTTAACATTTGATATAAAATGTTATGTTTGAGTTATAAACATGCACTTTTACTATTGGGTAGCTAATACGATGAAAAATACGTTAAAGTAATAAAAAAGGTAGCTAATGGGGGCGTCTTATTGAGAAATTTTACAATTATTGTAAAAATTGATGACAAAAAAACAGATTTTTGCCAAAAAAAGATGTTTATTTTCAATTGTGGGTAGGTTTTTTTCCAGAATTTTAATTTTATTAGGAAGCTTAATTACTTCCAATCATTATGGAGTTTGCGATTTTTTCATCGCGATAGATAATTCAGTTTAAAAGTTACACCGTTTTGTTTACAATGGGGGCGCAGTAGTGGACAAAATTTTTAAAAATTCCATAAAAAATATAAAAAAAATATTTAGATTTTTTTAAATATTTTTTCCATCGATAAAATTAAGCATAGATTTTCTCATTTTGGTATGTGCACATTATAAAGACTCACACTGTATATAAGATTTTAAACTATCATGGTAACTAACATTACCCGTACCCCCGCACCCCGCGCGCATATATAAATTATTTTATAGTCTTACCTTTCGGAGTTTCCAGGTTATTTAAAAAATGTTATCTCTGGTTACGTTATTGAAGAATTCAAGCAACCAAAGACAGCACAATATAGTCTGTTATAACTCTTTGCCATATTTGGTAAATACTTGTTCTTATTTCAATCATATTCACAAATCTCACGCTTACTGCTTACAAAACCATCACAACGTTCGTTCGTCAGAGCGACGCTTCCGTGACTCCTTGGGAACCGAGTGTGTACCAAACTCGAGGAGTGTAGGTATGACTCGCGTTCACACCGTTTGTTTGAAGTTACACTACTGTAGATATTATTACCGTGGTTTTAGTCTTAACAGGTTCCTGTGTTTGTGTTAAAATAATGTATTTGTTCGTGCAACACTTAATATTGGATGTTTCGTAATTCGTAATAATGAAGGTAATACTTAGAGCACTACTTGCTTTAGAGCACTATGTAGACGGGAGACGACAATGTCTTGGTGTTCCGAGTAACAACATTCCCCCCTCCCACCGCACGGCATGTATAGGCGACAGCTCGAATAGCCGAAAAGCATTTTGATTCTTAAACCCCAGTATAAAAGTGTCATTGTGTTCGCAGTGTCACCCCGCCCCCCGCGCCCGTCTCAGGTACCCGCTTCCGGGCCCGCGCCGCGTTTGGCCCACAAAGCCGTCTTGCGCCTCTTTTATTATATTCGCCATCCATCTTTTGAACAGTGACGTCACATTAAAGCCTAAATAAAACGTGTCACCGCGGAATAATGTCCTCCATCTCCATCACGCTTGTGTGGTATCATCCGCACCATCCTCCCCCCTCGAAGCCCCCACACCCCGCACGCACCGCGACGCTCTACGGTAGACTTGCGATGAGTTAAACAGCAGAACGCGCAGTTCAGGAGCATCTCACACTGTTCTACGGATGGAGGCTACTTATATTGATAACGCAGACGTTTCCAAAAACATTTAATTGCACATTAAAAGAAGATTAAGTGAATAGTTAGTGGTTAGAAATGTTTGTGGTAGTGACTAATGACTCCATTTACAATAATATGTGATTGCATACACAACTGTCTTAAACTGATAAAAAAACCCCGAGGTTTCCGCACAGGATTGTATTTTGATGGTTTGTCCATCACGGAAATCAGGTGTCAAAGGTTCAAGTTCTAAATTGGATTGTAATACCTTTGGACATTGATTCGGCACTCGGCCGGGCTCACCCTGTTAAAAGAATGATTTGGTTGCATCTTACACGCATAGGACACAAAGATTTTTGTATGATAGTGTGTGTTAAGAAAAAGTAGTATAAAGGGTGTAAATAGACCCATATTTTTTTATTCGGATGTGAAATCATCAAATGACCCCCCCCCCCCACTCTGGGCGGAGCGGAAGGGAGTGTCAGACTTGTACTGACTAAAACCCATCCATGTTCCTTCTTCGCTCTTTGTGTTCCAGGGCCACAGTATCTCTTTCGATCAGTCTCGCCGCCCTGGCAGGTATCGGCCCATGCGGACCCCTACATGGTTGCTGACATCTCTTTGTGGTGCGCGTGGAACACGAACGCGCCGTCGACACGGCCTGTCGTCATAAGACGGCCGGACATCGAGCTAGCCTATAATTCGCCGTCCACAGGCCCGCGCCTACGGTGGCCGGGGGCCACCACGTGACCCCCGACGACCAGGGCGTCTCCCGCGGCGGCTGGGATATGAGGCTCTTTCCCTCTCACGTCCCGTCACCTCCTTCACTAGCCCCAGTTTTTGTGATCATTTTTTTGTTCTAGACCATAGCTGGGAACCTTTTAGTTACGGATATATTAGAGGTCAATGTTCCAACTTTTTCACAAGTTTTTTTTTAATCACCATGTTTTTAATGTAAGATTTTTACTTTGCACACCTCCACAACCCCCGTACTATTCAATCCATCCATCAGCACAATGCTTTGAGTGCTTTCCATCGAGTCCTTCCGTAAAACGTGATTTTTAGAAAAAAAAAGTAGATTCCCAGCAATAATTTTTGCGTAAAGTTATTTAGTTTGATGTGAAGGGTCTGTTTACACCCTGTATAAGCAGTACATATTGTAAATAAATCAGATTTGAATTTTATATTCTTGTCTAATTACTGTGGCCACGCCACCTTTAGTCATCTCTGATCAGTCTCGTGAGTCTGCGGGACTGGCAGTGAGTATAACCTTCCCGAACCTAGCAATCCTGTCTACAATCCATCTGTAATCTTAGGTCGCATGGTGGAGACATCCTGAACTTATTTATATATTTATTTATCACCTACTGGGTATATCATAGGTTAGGGCTTATAGGGCTTAGGGTCGTAGGGACTGTTAGGCTTGTAGGTCTTTGTAAGTTCCTTTAACTTATTATACATGTCGGAACCGGTCAATAGTACGGACATAAAATGAATCGCAAGTCCGCTGGTGGTGACGTCACGCGACCTACTTACAAGTCTACCCCCACCACAGCGTGGCTTCTACAGAGCCCTGATGTTACAGCTCAAGGCGAGGAGACATTGAGTGTCTGATCGCAGCGGAGTTCATTGTGCCCCGTGTTATTGTGTTAAATTGTAATGTCAAGTAATTTGTAAGTTTATTATAAACAGTGTATCGCACCTAGTGTATTTTCATTGCACGAAACCCATCGTGTGCCCACATGATGTACGAGCCAACGGAATAAATCCTGACAAATCCGACATCAGAACTGGGATCAAATCGTGCTAATGACATCATAGGCGGGGACAGTGACAATAACATTCAGTGACGGTTACTTTTTGAAATAGCCGAGTGCGATTAGACAAAAAACTAGGGTAGACTGGGTACCCTTGAAACCGTGGACGGTTGAAACAAAGTGAATATCTCGAGAACCGTACATAAATTTAAGTGTTGCATCTCTCTCCGCGCGCTGTGGTTGTGTGTAGGAGGCCCCATTGTGTTTTTTTAAGCAAAATCTACCCTACTCAAAACCCAGTGAATAGCAAGCTAGTGTGTTGCGCAAGCGCTCGATTTGGCGGTGATCTATTTCGCTGTTGATTATAATTACGAATATCGTGTCTTGTGATCGATTCCCGGCTCGTGAGTTGTTCCTAGTTGCGTGCTATTGTACTAAGGTTTTTTTTTTGTGTTTTTACGTACAATTTACTGGTACTAAGTTAATTTCGTTAACTACAGCGGCGGTACATCGATAACGGTCGCAAGTGGATAGGCGTTGAAACACGAGTCCGTTGCACGATCGTAATACGTCATTGCTGACTTGTTTCTTGTTGTGAGTGCAGAGGAAGGAACCCAGTTTATTTTGACATTAAGCAAGGCGTTGAAAGGCTTTGCATCTACAAGGCTATGGCCTATCCAGGTGTGACGCAGAACCGGTTTAGCAAATGGTTAAAGGCCAGATTTGTGTGCGTCAAAACTACTACAGCTACCCTCATTAACCTGAGTGGTGGCAGGTCAAAGGAGAGCCCTCTTAGATGTGCACGCTGGTGCCGGGAGCGAGTGGGCCAAAGGAGAGCGTAGGTTTTCATCGTTACCCCCAATCAAGTGTCACGTGTGCAACAGGCCGAGACGCAGCCTAGCGGATTGTCGTACGAGGGGGACCGGGCAGTATCGGAAAGCCGTTGCCTGTGCCGGCTGCTGCAGGCGTTGGGCGGCGACACCAGACCAGCGGCGGTTCACTGGTGTGCTTCAAGTGCGGCTCGCCGCGCCGGGCCATATCGCCAGTCGCTGCCCAGCAGATAGGTCTAGCGCTGCTATATCAGTGGAGAAGCGAGTCGATCTTTGCATCGTCGAGCCCATCCGGAATATTAAAGTACTTTGGTGAGTGTTTCAAATTTGATATTGATTCTAAAACTGAATGAAAGAGAGTAAATGTTGCTTGTAAATTTAGATTGATTGAGATTTTGGATGGTGATCGTTATAAACTAAAAGCTTAGAATTCTAAGCGTGCCTACTTGTAAGCACACGGTAGGCTAAGAAATATGCCAGCGGGTCACGTACCAGTCGATGTTGATAAAGATTTTGATGATGATGACCGAGCTTAAGTTGTGGTAGAAGGTCGAGTAAAGCATTCTATCGACCGCATTGTGTTCCACCGAGCCAGTAGTTAATACGTAGTCGTAGCCCGGTAGAAATCGGTGTCTCTTGAGGCAACTTAAGTAGTCCGTGAGAAGGCGAAGTACGTTGAACTCTGGCGGAGGTCGGGGTCTGGAAAAACCGTAGTGTGTAGTCAGTGGGTGATATACACGGGCGATCCATTTGATGGATGCGCGAGTTTTGATCCATGCGCTGGATGTGTGAGAGCAATACGATTGCTGGTCGGCTAGAGAGACGTGGTATTAAATGTTTTACTCGAAGGTTTCTGTAAGCTGCCAAGTTATTGTTGCAGTACAGTTTTAAAGGTTGATTCGAACGACTATGGTACATGGCCCAAGGGTTGACCCATTTTCGATTATTCTCAATGTTACCATGTTTGATTTTATTAGGGTAGTCATTGCTGTATTTTCGATTATTCCCAATTTAACCGTGTTTGATTTAATCAAACAGTAGAATTTGATTTAAATAAAACGGTAGAGTTCTAAAATTTCCTTACTTATCGGGTCGGTGACAACCCGATATATGTTGAGTTTGGTCAGGAATAACCGAGTGGAACATAATTCTGTCGTGGAGTTTATTTGTTCGCAGGGTAACCATCACACGAGGACGTGTGCAAGCAGGATGGCCGTGTCCGAACCGGTCATTAGTACGGACATAAAATGAATTGCAAGTCCGCTGGTGGTGACGTCACGCGACTTACTTACAAGTCTAGCCCCACCACAGCGTGGCTTCTACAGAGCCCTGATGTTACAGCTCGAGGCGAGGAGGACATTCAATGTCTGATCGCAGCGGAGTTGAGACGTCTTGGAACTGTACGTGTTATTGTGTTAAATTGTAATGTCAAGTAATTTGTTAGTTTATTATAAACAGTGTATCGCACCTAGTGTACTTTCATTGCACGAAACCCATGGTCTGCCCACATAATGTACGAGCCTAACGGAATAAATCCTAACAAATCTGACATATATTTTACCACTTTAGCGACGAGCTCCCGATTTGCTACAGTGTGCCGCAGGGTAGCATACTCGGTTCTAAGCTGTTCCTCATCTTCTCAAATGACCTCTGTAATCTCAACATCACATATACAAAAATTGTGTCTTTTGCTGATGATAATAAATAGACGGGCCCAAAATATAGATGACGTGAATAATGCCCTACTTCAGGTCCATAATTGATTCACAGCAAACAATTTAGTAAAAAAAACGAAATGCATAAGATTTGCTTTTTTTTTTTCGGTTGGGAAATCATCAAATGACCCCCCTACTCTGGGCGGAGCGGAAGGGAGTGTCAGACTTGTACTGACTAAAACCCATCCATGTTCCTTCTTTGCCTTTTGTGTTCCAGGGCCACGGTATCTCTTTCGAACAGTCCCGCAGCCCTGGCAAGCATCGGCCCTTGCGGACCCCTACTTGTTTGCTGACATCTCTTTGAGTCGGACGTGGAACAAGAACGCGCCGTCGACACGGCCTGTCGTCATAAGACGGCCGGATGGCGGGCTGGCCCATAACTCGCCGTCCACAGGCCCGCGCCGACGGTGGCCGGGAGCCACCAAATGACCCCGGACGCCCAGGGCGTCTCCCGCGGTGGCTGGGACGTGAGGTTCTTTCCCTCTCACGTCCCGCCACCTCCTTCACTAGCAAGGGCCGGACGCGAGAGATCGCCGCCGCCAATCGCTGCTACGAAGACACGGCGGTGCTCCGCCCAAGCGGGGCAGACCTCCTCGGTGTGCTCCACCGTGTCCTCCGGACGATCCTCGCAGTGCCGCCCGATTCGGTGCAGGAACCTCCCGAAACAACCGTGTCCGGTGAGGACCTGCGTCAGGCGGTAGGTGAGGGCGCCGTGGCGCCTCTCTAGCTACTCCTCAAAGAGGGGACTTATCGCCACTATAGTGGCGTGCCCTGCACGGGGTTGCGACAGTCGCTCTCTCCATGTCGCCATGAGATCACGCCGGAGGTCTGTCCGCTGAGCGGCAATTTGCCGCAGCAGCGGAGTTTCTCCCCGACGTAGTGCCTCTGTGCGCCATTCGTGCAGGCGTGCGAGGACTATCGCCTCCAGATCCCATGGCGGCAATCCGGCAAGAAGACTAGCCGCCTCGCCGGAGACATTGCGGTACCCCCGGATTAGCCTTATGGCTATTACCTTTTGGGGCGCGTTCAGATAGTGGGCGGCTTGCCGCCTCAAAGAACGCGCCCACACCGGGGCCCCATAAAGGGCCATGAACCGCACGACCCCCGCGTAGAGTCTCCGGCAGGAAGCGTTTGGACCCCTCAGGTTGGGCAAGAGCCTCTTGAAGGCAGCCCCTGTCCGTTCCAGTTTGGGAGCCAAAAGTCCGAATAAGATTTGCTTTACCGAATGTTAAAAGTAGTGATTGTGATATAGTATTGAATAAAGAGAAACTTGAATTTGTAGATAAAACTGTTTTCCTGGGGATTACGCTTGATTCAAGGCTACAATTGGGTTCTCGTTTAACATCTTTTGCGGGGCGGCTAAGTTCAGCAGCATATGCTATAAGATAAATCCGTCAATATACTGATGTAGATACCGCTAGGCTGGTCTATTTTAGTTACTTTCATAGTATTATGTCATATGGCATTTTGTTATGGGGATGGGCTGCAGACATTGAGTCTATATTTATACAGCAAAAAAGAGCCATGAGAGCCATATATAATCTTCGTAGGCGCGATTCTCTAAGGGAACTGTTTAAGGAAATAAATATCATGACGGTACATTGTCAAAACATCTACGAGAACATCTTTTTAATAAAAGAGGTGACAGACACTATTACAGTACTAGAAATAGAGACCAATTAGTTCAGCCAGGCTTCAGATTCGCTAAGTAGACTCATCGTTCATGGGGTACTGTTTGAGATGCTATAATAAAATTCCACAAAGTATTCTTGAACTGAATGAAACGAAATTTAAAACATGCATTAAACGCACACTATGTAAGCAAGCATATTACAAGTTGGACGATTATATTACTGATAAAAATGCTTGGCTCAATGCCGGGCCTGCTCCACAAGAACAGGGGCGCTTAAATTAATAGCATTAAATAGTATTGTTGGAGCTGCTGAAGATTGTACAACTATCTTTGCATTATATAAATTCAATTTCTTTAGTATTATATAGCCGCATAGCCCATATTGTGTGAGTACTATGTACTAGAAAGCTGTCATTCGTTGGAAACCTGCGTCTTTTCTTGACTTGAATGTGCCCTGGCGGTTAGGAGTATGTCATGCTCACTCAAATGTCTCGCTGATGGTGGCACGTGTGTCGGATCATTTAGTTCCCTTCAAAATGGTTGAGTTGAATGGTGCTGATACATGCGTCATGTTTGTGAACGTGCGCTGTCGGTTGTGACTGGGTCATCTCTTATTTGCCACGGCTTATTTGAATTAATTATTTTATTTTTGAATTGTTTTTACTATGGACACTTTTAACGTACACATCTTGCTGCATCGTTCTCATATAATGTACCATCTCAACATGAATGATGTAACCAAGGTTTTTTAAAGTATTCTGATTTAAAAGAGTGTCCATGGAGTTGACCGTTCTTCTCCATAGAGATCTACGTTAGGAAATGGGCAACTACAGTACTTTCACAGTTTTTGTGCCTTGTGACTGGGACTGCAGCTATATTTCATTGTGGTCTTTGTTTCGACAATTCAAAAGTGCCTGTAACTGGCCTACCTGAAATAAATGCTTTGATGATTTTTGATGAACTATAAAGAGTCACTCTTGACACATATTAACTTGGTAACAGGCAGGGTCAGAAAACTTATATATATTTTTAAAACCCTTCGACACGTCGCCAAGCAGTCTGTTATTCGCAATGTATATTACGCCTTATGTCAATCCATAATCACTTATTGTATCAGCTGCCGGGGTGGCGCCACAAAAACTGCCGTTAAACTTTGGAAGTGTCTCACAGAGTTATATTGAAAGTTGCAACATTTCGACCTATTCTGTTTCCAACCTCAGAACTTTACAAAAATCGTAGGGTCCTCAACATAAGGCAACATTTCATTCTGCAAACCATTCTTCAGCAAGATTTAAAAACCCCTCTTATTAATATTTCCAAACGACGCAAAGATATGATTTGTAGTGTTCCACAAACTAAATTTAAATACACAAAGAGATTTTTCTACTATCTTGGCCCTTGCTTGTACAATAAAATTATTTATATATTTATTTAACACTTCAAGCACAGAAGTACAGAGGCGGACTTAATGCCATAGGCATTTTCTACCAGTCAACCTTTGGGTGATGCAGAGACAAGCAGTGGTAGGTGTATATCTGAAAATAATTTTAAATAATAATAAGATTAACTACAAGGATATATAAAATACTATAAATATATATCAAATACTATAAATATATTTCAAAATTTAAATTAATGTAAATAAACATTTCCACGAATACACCAAAATAAAAACTCAAACCATGGGGAGAACATTACCTTTGTGACGAAACTGCCAGCTTCTTCCGAATGTACTCACGAACTTTTAATTTTAAAAGATAAGCGATTGGTTGCCATCCTGATTTCCTGGGGAAGCGCATTCCACATAGAAATAGACTGGACAAAGAATGATCGGCGAATGAAATCAGTGCGGTGAGAGGGACATTGAAGCATACGGTTTTGCGATGATCGCAGGCTCCTATTATGGTTTGCACAAATATACTGAAAATGGGGAGCAAGGTAACTAGGGGAAGTAGGAGAAACAAGAAAAGAAAACAAGGTGGTAAGCGCCCTTTTGCTCCCTACGCTGACGTATGGGCAACCACTTAAGAAGAGTCTGGTGCTCGGAGACATGAAAATTAACGCGTCCTTATATATCTATTATTTACCACATAGCAAATGCAAACTTGCCCTCCGTGAATTCCTCCTGAATAAATCATACGACGAGACTGAAAAGTACTTAGTAACACTTACCTGAAAGTAGCCCTATTTCTTATTATACGAATACACACACACGCAGTCACTCGATTCATCACTCCTCGTTTTAATTTGTTTTATTTAATAAAATTTTTAAGAATTTGATTTTTGGTTTTGTGTTTTGTTTTATGTTAAATTATAAGCGCATACATGATTATTGTGATACTCAAATAGGGAGTCGAAACTGTCTCTCCTAAATACAGATTGCTCAGCGATCTAGCTAGGAGAGCAGCGATTCACCCATCAATTGGTTGTACCTACAACATGTAATTATTAATGCATACTTTGTAAGTCCCTCATGTACTACAAAACTTTTATGTACCTTAATAAATTATTATATAAATTATTATTTTCATGTACCGTCACACCCTTGACAGTGTTGCGGCCTGACGTTTGTTAAGGGTGGATGTACAGCTTAAATAACAAAAAATAATTTAGCAGTCTTCTTGCTTTCTTTAACCGTGTGGTTAGTGCCTAACCTGGTGTAGAGTTTTTCTGCCGCCCATGGGCCTTTGACTTTTTAGTATTATTGACCGACTTCTAAAAGGAGGAGGTTATCAATTCATCAGATTTTTTGTGTCTAGGTTCAGCGATATCTTGACCAATTGTAAAACGATTTGGATGATTCTTTTTTGTTTGGATGAATATTATTTCACAGCTGTCCTGTTTAAATTTGATGAACTCTTCAATAATAGACAGTATGTCGTAATTCAATTACATACTAGCATACAAGCGTAATGTTATGTAACATTACGCTTATATGCTTTGAAGGGGTATAATACTGCCGCCATGGGATCTGGAGGCGAGTCCTCGCACGCCTGCACGAATGGCGCGCAGAGGCACTACGTCGGGGGGAAACTCTGCTGCCGCGGCAAATTGCTGCTCAGCGGACAGACCTCCGGCGTGATCTCATGGCCACAAGGAGAGAGCGACTGTCGCAACCCCGTGCAGGGCACGCCACCATAGTGGCGATAAGTCCCCTCTTTGAGGAGTGGCTAGAGAGGCGCCACGGTGCCCTCGCCTACCACCTGACGCAGGTCCTCACCGGACACTGTTGTTTCGGGAGGTTCTTGCACCGAATCGGGCGGGAGGAAACGCCCGGGTGTTTCCACTGCGAGGATCGTCCGAGGACACGGTGGAGCACACCGTGGAGGTCTGCCCCGCTTGGGCGGAGCACCGCCGTGTCCTCGTAGCGGTGATTGGCGGCGGCGATCTCTCGCGTCCGGCCTTGGTTCAAGCCATGGCCCGGAGCGAGAGGGAATGGGAAGCCGTCACCTCCTTCTGCGAAGCAGTCATGCTAGTGAAGGAGGTGGCGGGACGTGAGAGGGAAAGAACCTCACGTCCCAGTCGCCGCGGGAGACGCCCTGGGCGTCGGGGGTCACGTGGTGGCTCCCGGCCACCGTAGGCGCGGGCCTGTGGACGGCGAGTTATGGGCCAGCTCGCCGTCCGGCCGTCTTATGACGACAGGCCGTGTCGACGGTGCGTTCGTGTTCCACGTGCGCCTCAAAGAGATGTCAGCAAATAAGTAGGGGTCCGCAAGGGCCGATGCCTGCCAGGGCAGCGGGACTGTTCGAAAGAGATACTGAGGCCCTGGAACACAAAGGGCAAAGAAGAAACATGGATGGGTTTTAGTCAGTACAAGTCTGACACTCCCTTCCGCAAAAAAAAAAGGGTTCGCCAGTTATGCTTATGTTCCATTTTATTGGGGATAAGCTTATTACTATGACATGTATTATTAAAAATGTAAAATTAATGCACAGGAAGAAATTGTATAGGATATTACAACTAAAAATGGTAATGGTAAAAGTACCATTTTGGTTCAATAGATGTCGCTGTATGTTTCTTACATATTAATGTTAAGTTCTTCTTGAACACTCATTATTTTACTTACTTTATTAATTACATTATATACAGACTACAAATAGAACTAAACTAATGATAAAAATAAGACTAAAAGTAAGAAAATATAAACATCTAAACAACGACGACAAAAGGACACTTAGGCGTCAAAGTACTCCTCCGCATCGCTGTCATCTGGAAACGTGCCCAGAAGACTGGCAGCATTGCCACGCTGAATGGCAATGCTAATTCTTTGGCCAAAGAAAGAGCCAGCCCTCTGGTCACGCGAAGTGTCGACCAGTCGGCGAGAGATTTCCTTAAAAAGGAGACGCGCACTCGGGCCCCATGACCCGAGCGTTTCGACCCCAAACGGCTCAAAACTGTAGTTACCAATAAGGTTACAGTATTTGCGCCGTTTGAGGATCTCAGCAGCCGCAACAGCAGCGGCTGCACAGCCCGCCGTGCTTGAAAGGTGAGATGGCGCAAGGGTGTCGACACAGGTTGCGTCCCACACCAAAGGCCTACCCACCTTCCAAGGCACTAACGTCATGCCGTCTGGTCTCTTGCCATCGTCACGTACCAAGCCGTTTGGTTCTAAAACCGCTGGTACGCCGGCGCTGGCAAGGGCTCGACGAATAATGTCGTTAATGCTGGCGTGCCGTGCAATGCGACTTGCGCTCCTGTAGCAGGACAGGCCATGGTGTCCGAGGCTGTCAACAGCTTCACCGCAGTGACACCGATGCGGAGCAACACAAGGAGCGCCTAAGCGTAGACTCGTAGCGACCCGGAACGATGCGTCATCCATCATAGTGCCAATGGTGGATGACGGAAGTGCCTGAAGCCATAACCCCGACTCCCATTCCCCCGCGGCCAGCAGACGGGCACGCTCCACAGTATTGAATGACGTGTTTAAGAGGTTATTCCGTACAATACTGCAGAGCGGCACGTCCCACTGTCTCTGGGAGGACAGGTTGTCGGGCAAATCCGTATTGGGACAAGCCATTTTCCAAGCGTTCAACGCACCGGTCGAATAAGGCACCTCAAAATCAACCAGTGAGGAAGACAGAATATCCCTGGTTAATTTTTCGGTACCGTAGACCGAGGAGAGGAAGGCTGGTAAACTTATACTTGAAATTTTGCGGACGCCGAGACCACCCAAGCGAATGGGAAGTGTGGCTTGCTGCCAAGCTCGGTCGTCCAGGGCCACATTAAGTATTGAAGTTAGAGTGTTCCTAATAATTTGGTCTACTTTTTCTAAAAGCTGCGGATGCTTCCAAAGATGAGTGGAGCGAAGGCTATATGTGAATTTTGGTCCAAAACAACAGTATCGAATAAGTGTGAAGGCCGAATGAATGTTAATTTTGAAAAGTCGCTCCGAAACATCATTAAAATTTTGAATTTTTTCTTCAATGAACGACGGAAAAGATTCGTCAAATATTGGTGACCCTAGGAGGTGAAGAGAACTTTTTTCGGTAATTTTGATATTTGGTGCTAAAGAGTTAAATTTAGAAATGGTAGACTGTCTGTCAGTGGTTTCAGGAAGGTAAATTTCGCACTTCGAAAGGTTAAGGTCTAAGCCAATAGAACTGAATTTCTCTTTTAAAAAAGTTAAATCTTTTAGGACTGTATTCACATCACCACCAAGGGTTCCATCATCCAAATACCATAAGTTGAATTTAGAATTTAGCTGCCGAATGATTGGATTAATTGCTAAACTAAAAATGACTGGCCCAAGAGGATCACCTTGTTGGCAACCAACGGCTGATTCCAAAAGGTTGTCTTTATAGAGTAATTTTGATGGGTTCCTGTAGCATTGGTAAAGAAAACTGTAAATTTTGGGTATTTCTTTTTGAACCTCTGTCAACAAGGTGTCCCTGTTTACGGAGTTGAAAGCATTTTTAATGTCAACCTTAAGGATGACCTCACCCTTATCACTATTAAGGTAAGTGGACAGTGCGTGTACCGCAGCCTCACAGCCCCCTTTGGACCCGAAACCAAGCTGAAGGGGCTGGAATTTACTGGCCAGTGTTTCACTGTAAAAGGCGCAGCAAATTTTGGCTGCGATACGACGGTAAGTTGACCCTACGGCAATGGGACGGATGCCGCCATCCTTCTTGCGCAGGGCGCAAAGATTGGCCCCGTACAAAATATCGATGACGGCATCGTTCACACTGCCGGAGAGCATGAGATTGATGAGGGCCGTCAGCTCCTTCAAAAGGGACTCACCAGCTACCCCGGCGCCTGAACAAATTAGATCCTTAAGGTGTTGCGGAGTCAGGCCGTCGAGGCCGCCGGCAGAGCCACTTCGAAAGGAGCAGACGGCCGCACATACTTGCTGAGCTGTAATTTGTAGAGTGTTAGTTTCTGGAACGGGGGGGTCGGGGAAGGTGAGGTCATCTGCCGGGGCTGGGTGTTTACTCTCCAGAGCTGTAAGGGTCTCTGGAGAGTACGGCGCGGCCACATCGCTGCTAAAGATGATCCTAGCTGCACCACTGATATCACCCTCGCCTAATTTAGATTCTACATGATGCAATAAACCTCTTTGGGGGGGATGTACTGTAAATTTTGGGTCAAAACTTTGGGCCGAAATGTTACAGTTGTCTTTAATTTGAGTTGTTAAAGTTTTTTTGTTTGCCAAATTTTTTTGCACATGCAGAATTCTAAATGGAAAGGTGAGTAATTGCTCCCAAGCACTTTGAGAGTTCTCTCGGGCGGCGAGGCGGACACAACGCGCCAAACTTGATGCTACTGAAGGTCGCGCGCCACGAGGAACTCTCTTTAAAACAGGGGTTGTAGTTTTTAATTTTGAGAGATATTTCCAAAAAGGTTGAGTGGGTAGATCAGGTGTAAGGGGAGTGGGAAATGTAAGGCATGAAGAAGGAACATTGTGGGGAATGTGAGGCTTATGTTTTTTCCCCAAATGTATCTTCAAGCCTCTTTCACCCTTAAAAAAAACGTGCTTGGGAACAGTGTGGGCATCTTACTAGGACATCCAGCGATGTGGTAGGTTGACTGGCACTCCGTTCGGCGACACTACAGTCATTATTGAACATTAAAATAAGAATTTAAAAGAAACTTACGTGATAACTTAAATATAATGTATAAAAATAAAAAACAAACAACACAAGTTAAAAAATACGTCAATCAAGACAGATGTCAGCAAAGTCGCGCAGGCGGCCTGGGACGCCGCCGCCGCCGCGCCGACCACGCTGACATTTCTGGCGCAGCCCTAGTTACTGTTGCCTGTTGCTGACGGGCTCGGCGTCGCGTTGTGTCAAAACTCCAAAACTTCAAATTTTCAAATGTTATATCTTCGTGTGTTTGTTTACTGAATTACTGGTAAGTCAGGAACGCTCGGTTTAATGATGCTGATTTAATTCAGGTTCATTCCTTTTCTTTGATTTCCAAAAGGAAACTCAACATGTGTGTGGACAACAAAAATTCTTTACCACGGCTCGTCCAACTTCGATGATTATTTTTTAAGTTAAACTATTTATTAATAAAAGTGTTTAAATTCCACAAACCAGAGTCGTCTCTACGGACTCTACCGTTCTATGTTGTATTATTTATTTTTATTTATTATTTATTTAATAATTTAATTTGAAAAATTTTTTGAAAGACATGACAACTCGATATAAAATAAAATAAAATACAATCTCAATACCTCTGATTATAAAACTATTTATTTGAATGAGAATTAATAATACAATACGAATGTAACCAACTTTTGTTTCTACCGGGGCGATCTAATTAAATAGAACACAAAAGCTGCTATTGTGACTTAGCTATTTAATTATCATGTTAGATATATTCCCTCGCGGACTTTTTTGTAGGTAATAATGAGTACTTTAATCATGTAGTAAATATTTTTTGCAGAATTGCCCTGCACAATTGCAGTGATCGAATCCAACTGAATGTCCGGACTGACAAAGGTGTGTTCGATATGTCAAGGTTCAAAGCAAAAACCAAATTACAGAAATTTTCTATTCTGGAGATTCTTTACGCAGATGATGTGTGCCTCATGTCCGACAGCAAGGTGCATCTTCAAAGCTATATTAATGCACTCCATCAATCTTGCAAGAAATTTGGACTAGTCGTCAGTGCTTCCAAGACACAAGTCCTTAAACAACCACAGGGCTGTGAAGCTGATAAAGGCACACTGAATCTAGATGGGAAACCACTAGAGGTAGTGCACATTAAATATCTTGGAAGCAATATCAGGCATGATAATACCCTAGCTTCAGAGATACCATCGCGCATTGCTAACTTTGGACTTCTTTTTTTTTTTTTTTTTTTTTGGATGGGAAATCATCAAATGACCCCCCCCACTCTGGGCGGAGTGGAAGGGAGTGTCAGACTTGTACTGACTAAAACCCATCCATGCTCCTTCTTTGCCCTTTGTGTTCCAGGGCCACGGTGTCTCTTTCGAACAGTCCCGCAGCTCTGGCAGGCATCGGCCCATGCGGACCCCTACTCGGTTGCTGACATCTCTTTGAGGCGCGCGTGGAACACGAACGCGCCGTCGACACGGCCTGTCGTCATAAGACGGCCGGACGGCGAGCTAGCCCATAACTCGCTGTCCACTGGCCCGCGCCTACGGTGGCCGGGAGCCACCACGTGACCCCCGACGCCCAGGGCGTCTCCCGCGGCGGCTGGGACGTGAGGTTCTTTCCCTCTCACGTCCCGCCACCTCCTTCACTAGCATGACTGCTTCACAGAAGGTGGTGACGGCTTCCCATTCCCTCTCGCTCCGGACCATGGCTTGAACCAGGGCCGGACGCGAGAGATCGCCGCCGCCAATCGCCGCTACAAGGACACGGCGGTGCTCCGCCCAAGCGGGGCAGACCTCTACGGTGTGCTCCACCGTGTCCTCCGGACGATCCTCGCAGTGGAAACACCCGGGCGTTTCCTCCCGCCCGATTCGGTGCAGGAACCTCCCGAAACAACCGTGTCCGGTGAGGATCTGCGTCAGGCGGTAGGTGAGGGCGCCGTGGCGCCTCTCTAGCCACTCCTCAAAGAGGGGACTTATCGCCACTATGGTAGCGTGCCCTGCACGGGGTTGCAACAGTCGCTCTCTCCATGTCGCCATGAGATCACGCCGGAGGTCTACCCGCTGAGCGGCAATTTGCCGCGGCAGCGGAGTTTCCCCCCGACGTAGTGCCTCCGCGCGCCAATCATGCAGGCGCGCGAGGACTATCGCCTCCAGATCCCATGGCGGCAATCCGGCAAGGAGGCTAGCCGCCTCGCCGGAGATCGTGCGGTACCCCCGGATTAGCCTTATGGCTATCACCTTTTGGGGCGCGTTCAAGTAGTGGGCAGCTTGCCGCCTCAAAGAACGCGCCCACACCGGGGCCCCGTAAAGGGCCATGGACCGCACGAAACTTTGGACTTCTTAATGATCGTGTCTGGAGATCCCATGAGCTGAAGCTGCAGACAAAAATTAATGTATACAAGGCTTTAATTATACTTATTAGAGACATGTACCATGTCTCTGCACAGATATATGGTGCAGAGACATGGTGCCTCTACAAAGGAGACATTAAAAAACTCGACACATTTCATCTACGAAGTCTCGGATCGATCTTGAACATTAAATGGCAAGACCTTGTCCCTAATACAGAGGTTTTGCGCCGTTCCGAAATGTATGGCATAGAGGCTCTACTTATGCAGCGCCAACTCAGATGGTGTGGGCATCGCATGGAGGACAACCGTTTACCCAAACTTGTTTTTTATTCTTAGTTAGCGCAAGGTAAACGGAAGCATGGTGGTCAACATCATCGCTATGAGGACGTGTTCAAAAGACATCTTAATGCTTATACTATACATCCTGCAGGTTGGGAGAGGCTAGCTTCACAAAGGTCATCTTGGCGCCTCACTATCCATAAGAGTGTAAAATATTTCGAAGAGAAGCGACTTGAAACAATTCAAGAAAATCGCCAAATACGTCCGAAAGCCCAAAGCACTCCTATACCTATACCTTTAACTCTACAGGCCAACTTTATTGCTCTAGTTGTGACCGGGTATTCAAAACGAAATTCGGTCTAGCAAGTCATATACCCCAATATCAATTCAAGGTTAGGTTATGATCCCAATATCAATTCAAGGTTAACTTATGGCCCAAAAACTTTTCCATATTAAGGACGCGTTTGCAAAATTGATAGGTATAGAATCGAACTACTACATTGACACGGGTTATACACACAAGTGTACGCACAGCTAACGGCGAGAATAGTAGTCAAGTGATCTCATTATGATACTTTGAAAGATTTTTTTTTTTACGTATTTCTCTGTAATAAAATTATGGTACCTACAACAAATATTTATTATTGCTGTTTATATTTTTACGAATTACGTCCGGACTTGATAACGTGACCTGAAAGTGTACTTCAGACACTGCTGCTGAAACTCCTTGACGAGTAGAACTAGGTGAGCCGAGATTGGACTCGTTTTGTTAGTTATAATGAGACTTTACCTCCGGACATGATAGAGTGACCTGAAGGTGTACTTCGGTGACTGTTAAAAGAACTCTTCGACGAGTAGAACTAGGTGTGTCGAGTTTGGGCTCGTTTTGTAAGTTATGATGAGACCTTACCTCCGGACTTGATGGAGTGACCTGAAGGTGTACTTCGGTGGCTGCTACTGGAACTCCTCGACGTATTAAACTAGGTGAGCCGAGTTTGGGCTCGTTTTGTTAGTTATGATGAGACCTTATCTCCGGAGTTTGATGTAGCGACATGAAGGTGTAGGTACTTTCGTAACTATTAAAACAACAAATCAAACGTTATCAATTCTTTATTGTCAGAATATTTTGGGTATGTAAAAAATTCACTCTTAGCTCCATATTTCTTGCCTGTTTTGGATCAATCAATTCTGGGAGGAGACAGTTTTTATAAAATCGAGTTAAATATGTTTCCATTTTCTCCTTCCAAAATTGTGGATCTTTTTCTATGCACTTGTACTTTATTTTGCCAGGGCCTGTCCAAATAGCAAACACACAAGTGTCTTCCCTAGTAATGTGCAGCTGTCCTTGAACTTGGTAATACCATTTTATTATGAATTTATTATTTGCCACAGGCAACCAAAAATTAACTTTTTTAAGTTTAATGGCGTCGTCTTGCTCCATTTTATATGCCGAAGATGGACATTTAATTTCAATAATGCCAAGCTCACATTTTCCATCTGGGGTTGCTCCTAGATAGGGAAATTCTTGGTCTATGAATAACCCGCACTGTTCTATCCGGGTATTCAAAGCCTTTTCTAAATCTCGAATTGCTGCCTCTTCGTTGCTTCTGCCATGTTTGATGGACGGCACATTGCTTAGATCTTTTCCATACAGTATTTGTTTTATCAGTGGACCACATTCAGAAGTTGGACGACGTTTGCAGACTGTCGCAAACCAAGACGCTGTCAGAAGTTTTCTCCGCGTTTCTAACCATAACGGACTACCACTCTGTAGAAGTAAAGTAAAGTCTTGTCATAACTATCAAAACGAGCCCAAACTCGGCTCACCTAGTTCTACTCGTCGAGGAGTCCCAGTAGCAGTCACTGAAGTACACCTTCAGGTCACTCCATCAAGTCAGGCGGTAAGGTCTTATCATAACTAACAAAACGAGCCCAAACTCGACACACCTAGTTCTACTCGTCGAGGAGTTCCAGTAGCAGACACCGAAGTACACATTCAGGTCACTCCAATGAGTCAGGAGGTAAGGTCTTATCATAACTAACAAAACGAGCCCAGACTCGGCTCACCTAGTTCTACTCGTCGAGGAGTCCCAGTAGCAGTCACTGAAGTACACCTTCAGGTCACTCCATCAAGTCAGGCGGTAAGGTCTTATCATAACTAACAAAACGAGCCCAGACTCGGCTCACCTAGTTCTACTCATCGAGGAGTTCCAGTAGCAGACACCGAAGTACACCTTCAGGTTACTCCAACGAGTCCGGAGGTAAGGTCTTATCATAACTAAAAAAACGAGCCCAGACTCGGCTCACCTAGTTCTACTCGTCGAGGAGTTCCAGAAGCAGTCACTGAAGTACACCTTCAGGTCACTCCATCAAGTCAGGCGGTAAAGTCTTGTCATAACTAACAAAACGAGCCCAAACTCGGCTTACCTAGTTCTACTCGTCGAGGAGTTCCAGTAGCAGTCACTGAAGTACATCTTCAGGTCACTCCATCAAGTCAGGCAGTAAAGTCTTGTCATAACTAACAAAACGAGCCCAAGCTCGGCTCACCTAGTTCTACTCGTCGAGGAGTTAGAGTAGCAGTCACCGAAGTACACCTTCAGGTCACTCCAACGAGTCCGGAGGTAAGGTCTTATCATAACTAACAAAACGAGCCCAGACTCAGCTCACTTAGTTCTACTCGTCGAGGAGTTCCAGTAGCAGACACCGAAGTACACCTTCAGGTCACTCCAACGAGTCCGGAGGTAAGGTCTTATCATAACTAACAAAACGAGCCCAGACTCGGCTTACCTAGTTCTACTCGTCGAGGAGTTCCAGTAGCAGTCACTGAAGTACACCTTCAGGTCACTCCATCAAGTCAGGCGGTAAGGTCTTGTCATAACTAACAAAACGAGCCCAAACCCGACACACCTAGTTCTACTCGTCGAGGAGTTCCAGTAGCAGTCACCGAAGTACACCTTCAGGTCACTCCAACGAGTCCGGAGGTAAGGTCTTATCATAACTAACAAAACGAGCCCAGACTCGGCTCACTTAGTTCTACTGGTCGAGGAGTTCCAGTAGCAGACACCGAAGTACACCTTCTGGTCACTCCAACGAGTCCGGAGGTAAGGTCTTATCATAACTAACAAAACGAGCCCAGACTCGGCTTACCTAGTTCTACTCGTCGAGGAGTTCCAGTAGCAGTCACTGAAGTACACCTTCAGGTCACTCCATCAAGTCAGGCGGTAAGGTCTTGTCATAACTAACAAAACGAGTCCAAACTCGACACACCTAGTTCTACTCGTCGAGGAGTCCCAGTAGCAGTCACTGAAGTACACCTTCAGGTCACTCCATCAAGTCAGGCGGTAAGGTCTTGTCATAACTAACAAAACGAGTCCAAACTCGGCTCACCTAGTTCTACTCGTCGAGGAGTTCCAGTAGCAGTCACTGAAGTACACCTTCAGGTCACTCCAACAAGTCCAGAACGAATAGGTATTTATAAACTCTACTTACCTTTCCATAGCGAAATAAAATAGAATAAAAATGTAACCTTGTTAAGTATCAAATTTGGTTTATCGAATATTTTGTGTGTTGTACAGCGATCTTTTTCAATTCGAGCCGCTCCAAACATGCGATACGTGTCCTCTCTCGACGGCGGCCGCGCGCAGACTGTAGTTTCACTCGAAATGCATGTGCAATAAATCAAGACGGGGACCAAAAATAAAATAACCCTTATTGCAATCGATTAAGATTCATCCGGAAATAGCAAAAAATGGGAAAACATTAGTTTTGGTTTTCATTTTTTCTGCGACTATTTATAGCATTTAGATAAAAAAAAAATACTAAAATTAAGAACTGGATATGTTTGCCTACATATAGTATTTTTAGAAATAGTAAAATATGTTAGTAATAGCACAAAAAATGTACCTAAACTGAACCCGGTATTGTTAATTTTGTGTAAAATGGCAACGTAAGATCGATTTTACATTATAAAAAACTAAAATTTTCAAGAGTAAAGTTCCTTTCAATTTAAGATGAAGAACCAATCTATACGAGGTAGTTATTAGTTACTTTGGATTTTGTTTAGTTATGCCATAAAATGTACTGAAAAACAGCATATTTTTGTCTGATTTGCAAACGCGCCCTTAAATGGAAACGTAATTGGGCCCTTGGAGTTACAAGGAAACTTAGATGGCAATAGTTATTAAAACTTTTTACAAAATGACTTGCAAGAATTGTTAGACGACGTGCCCTTAAATGATCTCCAAAACATGTGGCTCCAAAATGATGGTTGCCCAGCACACTATGCCCGCCCTGTGCGAGAATATTTAAATCAAGAGTATCCAGGGCGTTGGATCGGGCGACTTGGTCCTATCTTATGGCCACCTCGTTCACCCGATTTGAACCACCTGGACTTCTTCTATTGGGGTTGTCTTAAAGACAGGGTCTACTCAAAACCCATTGCGTCATTGTACGAGCTTCGTCGAAATATCAGTCAGGCTGCGGATCATATTAATCGCAGAAGATATGCAAGACAAATAAAACGGTCATTTTTAAGGCGATGTCGTGCATGTATTATTGCTGGTGGAAAACAATTTGAACATTTGTTATAATTTTAATAAATTACATGAGAAATTGTTTGACCATTTATTTAAATATTAAACATTTTCCAAGAACTAATACTTTTTATTACCTGACCGTCATTTGGCCCCTGTTTAGAAATAATAGGAACACTTTTTTTTAAACTTGTTTGCCTAAAGTATTATACCATTTTGGAATCTTGATTAGTTGCGTCAATTTATAAAAAAACTTGCCATAGTAGTGTTCATACTTTTTTTTTACACCACGATGAGTTAAAGTTGATTAAAAGTAAAAATCTTCAAAAAATTTAGGGAATAAGTTAAGTTTCATTAATTTACGTGAAAAAACTAGAGGTATTCTGGATTTTTTAAGAATTGCTATTCAGGTTGCCTATAAAAAAAAATAACAGAAATATTTAAAAAAGTGTGGTCATGGTAGTGAAAAATATCATAAAAGGTCTCACTTTTTTAAGAATTTCTTTTTTTTTTTATAACTTCAAAAAAAAAGAGATATATTTTTTTTCTTTTTTTCCCCGATTAGTCATGGGCAGGTCTATCCTCCGGTGCTGGCTTATCGTTGAATTTTGGGACATGTTGTATATATATTATAGTCTTTATTTAAGAATTGTATTTTTTTATTAATTTGAGTAAACTAACTAAACACATTATTAATTAAAAACTATTAAATAACCTAAAATAAATAAACTAACAACAAACTACAAAAGGGTATCAAAAAACTCCTCAACACTGTCAGCTGGTAATGTGCCCAAGAGACTGGCGGCGTTGCCACGTTGTATGGCAACACTTAACCTCTGGCCAAAGTAAAAGCCAGCCCTTGGGTCACGGGAAGCGTCAACTAGGCGTTTCGAAATTTCCTTAAACAGGCTATGAGCACCCCACGACCCAGACGACCCCAGAGTTTAAACCCCAAACGGCTCGAAAATATAGTTACCACAAAGGTTTCTATATTTACACCGCTTGAGGTTCTCTGCAGTCGCAGCGGCAGCGCCAGCACAGCACGACGAGTATATATATACTCAAAACTATTTTTAAGTATTATCAAAATAGTTTTCTCAGCGCACGCCAAATAATGAATTCTAAAGGCAAAATTTTGTTACTTTGGGTTACATTATTGCAATTTTCTTAAGGCACTCTTTGAAAATAAATTATAGCCTATGTTACTTCCTGATAATTTAGCTTTCTATTGGTGAAAAAATGGTTTAAATAAATCCAGTAGTTTCGGAGCCTATTCGGACAAACAAACGAACAAAAAAATCTTTCCTCTTTATAATATTAGTATAGATTAATTTTAATTTGATACCACCACGCGCTCTTGAAGAAAAGGGTCTTGACAAACAGACAAACGCGTCCGACGAAGTGATCCTTCCTTCCTTCTTTCCTTTTGGGGTTTCGTTTTTCCTTTTGAAGTACATAACCCTAAATCGCGCCCATGTAGTATTATATTATTAGAAAAATTGCACCAATGAGTTCTTTTCCCATTATTATTATTTTTATTTATTAAATAAGAGAAGATGTACGTTGGGTGTAAGAGATCGTCTCAAGGCCCACAAGACGCTTATATAGAACGCGCTCCGCTTAGTAACATGAGCTGGTCTAAGGGTCAGCGAACATGGAGAACTTCTTGAAAATATCCTCGTCGAACGGCGGCCGCTGCTCACCGGCAGCGTCATCGTTACCACCAGATTCGTTTCCTTCATCGTTTCCACCTGACTGATTGCCATCATCATTATCACCAGATTGATTACCGTCATTATTACCACCAGATTCGTTTCCTTCATCGTTACCACCTGACTGATCACCATCATCATTACCATTTGATTGGTTGCCATCATCGTTACCACCAGATTCGTTTCCATCATAGTTCCCTCCTGATTGGATGTCATCATCATCATTTCCTTCTGATTGCTTGCCATCGTTATTACCATCTGACGTGTTCCCGTCGTTGTCACCTTCGGATTGATTGCCATCATCATCTCCTCCTAGTTCATTGCCGTCATCATTTATTTCCGATTGATTGCCACCAACGTCACCGTCTGACTGGTTGCCACCATTAAGGTCGCTGTCACCGTAGTCGGGCTCGGGGCGCGCGTCCACTCGACTCACTACCAGCGCCAGTGCCAACACCACCTGTTCAAATAATGTTCAAGTAAAAATATCCCGCCGACTGTAATGCGCCATAAAGTAATTTGAGTTGAGTTCTGCGTTAACATTTATACAACGTAAACGGACCCTTCACGAAGCCGTCAACCAAGCATTATGTACATCAAACTGAGTAACTTTACGCAAAAAATATTGCTGGGAAAATACTTTTTTTTTGGGGTGAAAATTAACGTTTTACGGTGGAACTCAATGCAGCACAGTCAAAACATTTTACTGATGGATACATTGAATAGTACGGGGGTTACGGAGGTGTTTATAGTAAAAAGATTACATTAAAAACATTAATATAAAAAAAAAAACTTTTCAAAAAGTTGGAACTTTCACCCCCATATCTCCGTAACTAGAAAGTTCCCAGGTATGAGACCATACCTGGGAACTTTTTAAAAACAAAACAAAATAATCGCAATGACGGAGAGAACAAATGTCTTTCGGCTTCGTTAAGTGTCTTGTTACACTCTTTAGACTCAAGAATACAGTTAGGAAATAAGAATGCATACCAACTATTTATGGATACGAATATAATACAATTTTGCATTCGAAATTCGGAAAAATTTAACAGTCTGTACTACTGATCAATTTAGGATTTTTATGATATTTCCGTAACTTAATAGAAAAGATGAGTATTTGCGATTAATTGACAGCAAAAGTTATAGTATAGTATAGTTATAGTAGTTATAAAACACACAAAAAAAAATCATAGTAATACATTTCAACTCACCAATAACCGCATTGTGTACGAAAAGTGTCGAACTAAAATAGACATCATAGAGACAGTTATTTATATAATTCGTTGGTAATGTGCTGACCACAAACACGCTGACCCATGGAGATAACGTCTCTATTGCGTCTGAACTAATTAGCCCGCGGTGTGAACCGGTGTGTGCAGAGGGCGTCATTACATGCGTGGCGGCCGAACGAACTGTTACATTCGTCTGTTATACTCCTTGCTGGCAAAAAGTTTTTAATATTACATTTAGTTATGTGTGTGTAATTAGAAATAATCTAATTGTTATTGAACAAATTCCAGTATTCGTTGCGACGGCTAATGAGAATTTTAATAATTTTGATAAAAAAAATACATACATGAATATGTCTGGTATGTCAGGATTTACTCCGTTATTCTTGTACATCATGTGGGCAAACCATGGGTTTCGTGCTATGAAAACACACTGGGTGCGATGCACTGTTTCTAGCAAAACTAACGAATTACTTGAAATTACAACTTAACACAAAAACATGGGACACGATGAATCGGACGACACTCAATGTCGTCCTCTCCTCGAGCTGGACATTAGGGCTCTGTACAAGCACGCAATGTTGTCTGTAGACTTGTAAGTAAATCGCCTGATGGCACCCCTGTACACTGGCGCGCTTGGCAATTCATTTTATGTCCGTGCTATTGACCGGATCCAACACGGCTATCCTGCTTGCACACGTCCTCGTGTGATGGTTACCCTGCAAACAAATAATCTACGGCAGTATTTTGTTCCACTCGGTCACTCCTGACCAAACTCTACATACATCGGGTCAGTGAAGGTTAATAACTTTACTGTTTTATTTTAACCAAATTCTACTCTTTGATTAAATCATACACTGTTAAATTGGGGATAAACAAAAATACAACAATCACTACCCTGGGCCATGTACCATAGTCGTTCGAATCAACCTTTAAAACTTTCTTGCAACCAAAAACTACCAAGCTTACAGAAACCTTCGAGTAAAACCTCTAACGCCACGGCTCTCCAGCCGACTAGCAATCGCATTTCTCTTGCACACAACGTTCTTTCCAGACCCCGACCTCCACCAGACAGCTACGCACACCGCGCACCCACGGACTACTTGAGTTTGCTCAAGAGAAACCGATTTCTAATGGGCTACGGCTACGTAATAACTACTGGTACGGTCGAATACGGCCGATAGAATGTTTCACTCGAACTTCTACCACAACGTAAGCTCGCTCATCATCATCAAAATCCTTATCAACATCGACTGGTACGTGACTCGCTGGCATCTTCCTAAGCCTATCGTGTACATACATGAAAGGTACACTTAGAATTCAAAGCTTTCAGTTTATAACGATCACCGTCGCAAATCGCAGTCACTTTTAATTTACTAGCAACATTAACTCTTTCATTAAGGAAAATTCAGTGCCATAATCAAAATCTGCCTCACTCACCAAAGTGCTTTAATATTCCTGATGGGTTCGACGATGCAAAGGTCGACTCGCTTCTCCACCGGTACAGCAACGCTGGACCTGCATGCTGAGCAACGACTGGTGATATGACCCAAAGCGGTGTACCGCACTTGAAGCACCAGTGAGCCGCCGCTAGCCTGGTGTCGCCACCCAACGCCTGCAGCAGCCGGCACATGCAACAGCTTCCTGATGCCGATCCCCCTCGTTCGACGATCCGCTTGGCCGCGTCTCGGCCCGTCGCACATGTGACACTTGATTGGGGGTAGCGATGATAACCTTACGCCTTTCGCTCCCGGCGCCAGCGCGCACGCCTGTTTCTCTCCTTTGGCCTCTCACCGCTCAAGTTAAAGGGGGTAGCCGTAGAAGTTTCGACGCACACGAATCTGGCCTTGAATAATTCCTTAAACCGATCAACACCTGGGACACCTGGGTAGGTCACAGCCATGTAGATGTAAAGCCCTTTAACGCCTTGCTTAATGTCAAAATAAACTGGATTCCTTCCACTGCACTCACAACAAGAAACAAGTCCGCGATGACACACTACGAGAGCGTGACAAATTCGGTTTGAATTCCTATCCACTTGCGACCGTTATATCCTTACAAAGTCCGTTCACTTCGTCCACGTTCATAGATCTGGTCATACACGCACGCCGCCCCGGTTGCGAGTACCTACTACGCAACTGACCTTTCTGAAGAATCACTAATAAGGTGTATTTTAGTTTATATCCTTTTAGGGCGTCTCCTCCCGTCATCTCCCTTCACTCATCCTCTCACATGACCAAACCATCTAAGCACATTCTTTAAAACATTTTGTCACTACATTAAAAAAGTCAGACTAAAATTTCGATTTGATTCTGATTCAAATCGAGAAAAATGTTGAGCCACAAAAGGGATGAATGAAAGGCAATTGCATGTGACTGAGATGAGAACTAAGGGCTAAGATTCTAAGGGGGATGTGTGGTGTAACGCGAATGAATAAAATAAGGAATGAGTAATTGATTACAAAAGAGGAAGTCTGAAAGTGGCGGGAAAGACTGAAAAGTTGAGTGGTAATCGCTTATCGTGGTAATAATGTACATAATTATGATACGGAGGAATGAGGAAAGTTTTGAGTACAATAATTGTAAATTAGAGGAATAATTAATTAGAGGAAGACTAAAAAAATAATGGATGGACTATGGATGGCTAGAAAGCAAGTGTCTATTCAGTATTCATTTATTTTGCATTCCATATTGTAAAAATATGTTACAAAGGGCTTAAAGCTAGGTACATAAATATGGACCCTGTAAGGGCACAGCAAGGAGAGAGGAAGAGGGCTTTAATTTTACTATTAATTAGTTGGCATACAAAAGTAACAATTAGTGAATCATAATTATTAATTTAAAATTTGTCATTTAGATATTTATTAATCGTATAATAGCATTTATATAATAGGAGCGATTTCTCGATGCTATAGGTAAAAACCCACCTAAAGACTCACTGTTCCTACATCCTACTGATAATCAAGAAATAAGTGACATCATAGATAACCTCAAAGACGACAGTGCTCCAGGTCTCGATGAATTCCAGCCCCAGCTCCTCAAAAAACCCACTTGCTGGAAAACCTCTGTTATCACGCCCATACACAAAAGTGGCAACAAAGATGCGCCAGATAACTACAGGCCAATTTCATTGCTCTGTGTGACATCGAAAATCCTCGAAAAATTGGTAAACAAGCGCCTTGTAAGCTTTCTTGAGAAAAATTCTTTACTCTCGGATAGGCAGTTTGGCTTTCGACGAGGGAAGTCCACTGAGCAAGCTGTGAGTCTCCTAACATTGACAGGGGCCATCGTGCAGCTGGTGTTTTCTTGGACCTCGCCAAGGCCTTTGACACAGTATCAATTCCTATACTGCTAGAAAAACCCGAATCCTTCGGTGTCAGAGGCCTCTCCTTAGATTGGTTCAGCAGTTACTTGTCTGATCGACATCAGTGAGGCCACTGGAAGGGTCCCGCTGAGAAATTCCAGTGGCCTTTGGGGTGCCTCAAGGAAGTATATTGGGGCCTACCCTGTTCATTATGTATATGAGCGATCTTCTGAAGCTCAATATTCCAAAGTTGGAAGTTATCTGCTATGCTGATGACACTGCTATAATTTTTCATGGTGCGACTTGGGAAGAGGCAATGGATGCAGCTGAAGGGGGGATGAGTATAATAATGACATGGCTGGAACAAAATCTCTTAACACTGAACTTAAGTAAAACGAATCTCTTAACCTTTCATGTCACTCAATCAAGTAGGCCAAATATTGACTCACTAAAAGTACATAACAACAAGTGCAATGTCTCAGCAGCAGCATCCGTTACCGCCACCAACTGTAACTGCAACGCCATTGTCAGAGTAGAAACCTCGAAATAAATAGGTATCATAATTGATCAGAACCTGAACTTCAAAGCGCACATTCGAACACTCGCAAAAAAGACTCGTAAATTCATTTATGTTGCTAAACTCATACGAGCCAGTGCTCCAAAGAAGATTTGTATTCAGGTCTACATCTCACTATGCCAGTCTGTCCTACAATACTGTGTCGGTGTCTGGGGTAGCGCTGGAAAATCGTGTATGCTGGAGCTAGAACGCGCTCAGCGGGCCGTCCTCAAAGTACTTTTGGGAAAGCCGTGTCGGTTTTCTACGGATGAACTGTATAAGGAGTCCGGGGTTTTACGCGTACGTCAACTGTTTGTTCTAGGGTCACTTTTAAACCTCATAACAGTGAACAAAAATCGCTCCAGTTGCAGCAAGAGAGGTAGGAAAATCGCAGAAAGAATCCCCCTCCCAAAAATAAAAACCCTCTTTGCGGCCCGGCTTTCGTCATACTTTCCCATAAGAGTATTTAATGCTGTTAGCAAAACTATCTGTGTACCCAACAACTACTATGAGGCCAAAATTAAATTGAAAGAATGGTTGCTGGGCCGGACTTATGAGGAAACAGAAGATTTACTTTGTAGCTCTAGTTGATACCCAGTACCCACACACACTAAGATGCATTACATACCCTCACAATCACTCACACACACTCACTCACCCCACACCCACACACTTACTCACTTCAACTGTTTTTTTTTTGTATTTACCCATGTTTTATTTTTTTCAGTGTTATAAATTATTACCTTATTTTAATTTTTCCTTCTGCAGTCACATTTTTCTTATTAATTTAATTTATTTTTAATGTAATTAATTATTAGTTTTTTTTTTGTTTGTTATATTTCTTTAATCACGTTTTGCTAATTTAATGTAAGCTATTTTTCTTGCGCTAGCAGAACATTGTAATTTTTTAACCTTGTGTATTGTCTGGGTCACCAAGATACATGCTATTCCTATTTTGGAAGTTAATAATAAATTAATTTAAATGAATTTGAATTTGGATAATAAAAATGGTTGTAATTTATTGAATGGATTAAATTTTTGTACATTTTTAATAAATTCCGGTATTTTATTATAAACCTTCATTGACATGACTAGGTCACTTGTTGAGTGCATTTTTAGCTTAAGTGACTGCTGAGATGACGAGTTATAGAGAAGTATGGAAAAAGAAGACATGCTGCACCGACCCCAAATAAATTAGGATAAGGAATAATGATGGGGAGAATGATGATGAAAACAAATGAAAAGTTTATTTTTTAATTTTCTGTAGTTTGTTGCAGTTAATTATATTTTTTCAGTATCATAAAGTAAATGATAAAACATCATCCCCGTTTTGTCACCTGATCAGCAGTGGTGTTCCGCAGGGCTTCACTCTAGGTGTCATTTTGTGTCGTTCCTCGCTATCAACCTAGCTCATAATTCTAACCGTCATCATGGGTTCATAAACAAGTTTGTGTCTTCTGTGGTCAGCAGCAATGTGTTCGGTTATTATATTCATATCTGTACATAAAAGGAATGCGACGATGTAGAAATTAATTAGGTATCCGGCTACCACACTAATTGATAGCATTTTCCATTGACCCACAAACAAAGTGACCCACCGCGAGAAAATATCATGTTCTTTACTAGTTTTGTAACAAATGCTAGGCCGTACTTCGCGACACGTTGACAAATATGATTCGCCTCGCTCTTCCCTCATGGACTAGCTCCGTAGCGACTCGTCGCACACACGCCGCGTGAAACCGATTCTATAAATTTAACTATTCTTATATTGACTGCTGATTGATGAGCGCCAGTCGCGTTGCTTACACGCTTACCAGGCGCTCTCTCCACCACAGAGTATCGATAGTCTCAGTTTACATTAGACCTACTACATGTTTCGCGTGTCGAAGGAAGTGCAAGTCCAATATTCTGTGGCAGGAACGAAATCGCGGGTATTCGTAAAATAAACTAGTAGTTAGAGAATAAAAAACGTATCAGTATCGGGCGCGGTACGCCGATACCGCATGTGTAGTCAAATATTTATGAAGCACTCAGTCTGAATCGGTTCGTGCGGCGCTACGTGTGCTCCATCACTACTCTATTACTTACGCGATAGTTTCAAGATGAGCGGTTGTGGGTTTCAAATCTTGGAAACAATTGCACAACGGTTGTGTAATCGATACATAAGTGCCATAATAATAAGTCAACTAATAACTACCGAAGATTTATTGTGATGGAAGGTACGGTTGACATATGTCGGGCATGTCACCTTCCAGGCGAATCAATCCGGCACATTATCTCCGGGTGTTCTCGTCTGGCTAACGGAGAGTACTTGCATAGATAACCTTCTAGCCAGGATTATCCATCAGCAACTTGCTCTAAAATGCAACCTTGTGGAATCGGAAGTGCCGTACTATAAGTATGTGCCCGACCCAGTTCTCGAAAATGGCAGTATCACATTGACATCCATCATCACTGACAGGACTATTGTAGCCAATAAGCCTGATATAGTGGTGGTGGATCGATCAGAGCGGCGCACAATGATTGTTGACATAACGGTCCCGCATGATGAGAACTTCGTGAAAGCCGAGAAAGATAAGCAAATCAAGTATCTTGATTTGGCTCACGAGGTTGTCGACATGTAGGATGTGGACTCGGCGATCATTGTGCCGATAGTTGTATCAGCCCATGGCTTAATGGCCAAGAGCCTTGACCAATACCTGAGGAGGCTCTCGTTAGGCAGCTGGAAAGCGGTACTCCTGGACACGGCTCGTATTATTAGGAGGTTCCTCTCACTGGAGCCCTGACCACCGGTAGCTTGGGCCCTGATCCCGATTTCGAATTTCGATGTTCCGATTTTCAAAAATCCGAATTTCATAATACCCAATAATTATAATGTCTACAGGCCGAAACGTGTAAGCGATACATCCATCATAAAGGATTGCGGCACACAACTTAATGATAATGTTAAGTAACGATAGTGTTTGCAAGTTTGTAACAATTAATTGCAAGAATGTCAAGCACTCCATTCAGAGTATTCGTGAACTATGTAAACAATCGGATGTAATTGCGCTTCAGGAAACGTGGTTACTGCCTGATGAAGTCTCGTTTCTTGATACAATAAGTGATGAGTTTAGTAGTACTGGAGTATCAGCAGTAGATACCTCAGCGGGTATTCTTCGCGGCAGGCCGTACGGTGGTGTCAACCTTCTGTGGAGAAATCGTCTTTTTCGCGACGTGGTTGTGGTTCAGTGCGGTAATCCACGTATTTATGCTGTGAAAGTAGCTACATAAATCATTTTTAGTGTTTAGTGTTTACATGCCCACGGATACTGTGTCGAATCTAACAAATTTTACGGACATCTTAAGCTCGGTGAGTGCCATTATTGATAACTGTAATACAGACTTTGTTTACATGTTAGGAGATTTTAATGCGCACCCGACTGAACAATTCTATGACGAACTTTCCGGCTATTGTAGTGAGCAAAGGTGGACATGTATTGATACAAAAATGTTAGAATTAAGTTCGAACACATATACATTCCAGAGTGAGGCCCATGGGTCCAGGAGGTGGCTTGATCACTGTGTAGTGACTGAGGCGGCTATGGCCTCCGTCAGGAATGTGCATGTAGTTTATGATGTACTGTGGTCTGACCACCTGCCACTAGTTGTTGAATGTGATTTGAAGGTGATACTGCCAAAGATATGTGCCAATGTTTTATGTATGAACAAGGTAGTGTGGGGGGAGAGAAGTCTAAACCAGATCCAAGCTTATCAGCGTAAATGTCATGAAAGATTAAGACTAATTGACTTCCCACACGAACTTGGTAAATGCTGTAATAATATGTGTCACGACCCTAATCATCGAACTGTGATTCAAAAGCTGTATGCCGCCATCGTACACGCCTTAAGCGACGCGGCTTTGGTGGGTCGGGGAAGCGGCAATAGGCGCTCGAAACGAGTAATAGTAGGCTGGAACAAACATGTTGCCGGGGCTCACAGAGAGGCTAGGCAGAACTATTTGTTGTGGGCGTGGTATGGTAAGCCTACCGCCTAATTATTTTATAACGAAATGTGTGAGGCTAGGAGAGTTTTCAAATCAAAGTCAAAGTGGTGCCAAGACCATGAAGATCAAGTTAAAATGGATATTCTAGCCTCACACCACGCTAAAAATTATTTTCGTAGTTTCTGGAAGCACACAAATAAGTTAAAAACTAAACCGGGAATCCCTATGAGCGTCGGTGGCATGAGTGAACCGGAAGACATTGCCAATCTTTTTAAAGAGGTGTTCTTTGTGAAGTCGCCTTTAGGACCCTTGCGGTCGGTTCCCGATGTTGCGCCCGGTGTGGAATTAGGGGTTAAATTTAAATCTTAGGAGATTACCGATACTATTAGAAGTATGTCGAGAGGTTAGTCCCCGGGCCATGACGGGCTCAACATCGAGCATCTTCGTTATGCTGGCACTTAGCTAGGGCACTTGCTATGCTGTATAGCTTCTGCATGAGCCATAGTTACCTGCCTGGTGAGATGATGCAAACAGTGGTTGTGCCAATTGCTAAAAGCAAAACTGGTGACCTCGCCGACAGTAGTAACTATAGGCCCATTTCACTAGCAACTGTGATATCGAAGGTTTTTGACAGCATGCTTAATAAGCAATTAAATAAAGGTGTAACCTTGCATGATAACCAGTTCGGATTTAGAGCTGGGTTGTCAACTGAGAGTGTAGTTTGTGTCTTAAGCAAGCTGTAACATACTATGTGAAGCCCGAGACGCCGATTTACGCCTGCTTCCTGGACCTCTCCAGGCCTTTTGATCTGGTTTCCTATGATGTGTTATGGAGTAAATTAGAGCGGGCTGATTTGCCGATAGAACTCGTTAACATTTTAAAGTATTGGTATGGAAACCAGATCAACACTGTGCGATGGGCTGGGGCATTTTCTCGTCCGTGAGACTTACGCCAAAGTACATGGCTTGGCGTATAACTGTAAAAAGTCTGTGGTCATGGTCTTTAAGGCTGGGGGTAAAAGCCCTGACAGAGTGCCTCCTGTACTACTGTATGGCACACCTTTGCAGAGAGTACAGAAGTTCAAGTACCTTGGTCATATTCCCCCTGACCTTAAGGACGATGATAACATTGAATGGGAGCGCAGGTCATTGTCGGTTAGAGCGAACATGTTGGCTCGCAGGTTTACACGATGCTCACTTCCAGTCAAAGTCACGCTCTTTCGAGCGTACTGTACATCATTATACACGGTGCAGCCTGTGGGCTAGATGTACGCAAAAATCTTAAAGTGCCCTCCGCGTTCAGTATAATAACGCGTTAAGGATGCTGGTGGGGCTGCCTCGCTTCTGTAGTGCATCGGGGATGCGCTTCCCGATTGCGCAGGGTGTGGGGCAGCGCCAACAGTATCTTAAACGTGATTGCCAGTCGCCTGGACTGTGTTCAGGTCGCTGTTGTGCTATCACTCATGGGTTGTCGCAGCAATGATCCACCGTTATTTCTTGTTTTGTTTTGTTTTTATCAGTGTTTACTAAGAAAGTCGTAAGTTTTGAGTCATGGACACTCGATTAAAGAGAATTCTATTCTATTCTATTCTATTTATGCTTTTCAGTTTTTTCAGTCGGGTTTTTTAGTTTTTTAAATTACTTTTTTTATACCAGTTTTTAGTTTAGTAACGAGTTGAAAGATTTCGCAGACGGTATAACCTTTTTTTATTATTCTGGGCGTGCCATGGCTATGCCACACGGAAGGAAATATATTGTTTATTTTAGAAGATTTGATTTACTTATCGTGAATGTCTGAAATAATAGGTACGTCTTAGTTCAGTTTGTCTGTAATTCATTTTCCTGAACAAAACATATCCATATAAAATTCAAAGTCCTGACTGACTGACTGATATATCACGCACAGCCCAAACCGCTGGTCCTAGAGACATGAAATTACTGGACATGAAATAACATGGAATAGGGTGTTGAATTTTCTGTGAAACTTTTTTATTTTCGGGGTCGAAAATTTGTGTACATACTCTTCAGTTAAAATTATGACGAATCATTGTCAACAATTATCTCTGGACAGTTCATTGACTTTTAGCAAAAACTGCCATACCATCAAGCAAAAGGTGCACTCTCGCAACAGTCTTTTACGGCGACTAGTCTCTTCGAAGTGGGGTGCTCCACCTCATGTCTTGCGGACTACTGCGCTGGCGTTATCTTTTTCAGCTGTTGAATTTACATGCCCCGTGTGGAGCCGTTCACCCCACGCAAAGTTAGTGGATACAGCTCTGAATGAAACGTTGATCACTGGTTGCTTTAAACCGACCCCGGTACAGATGCTGTACCCACTGGCAGGAATAGCGCCACTAGAAGTTCGCAGAACAGTGGCAAGCTCTAGCGAAAGAGCCAAAATGATTTCAGACACACGACACCCTTTACATCTGAATACCCTCGTGTCGAAAAAGCTGAATAGCCAAAACAGCTTTCTGGTCGCCCCACTCACTGGCGAGCGGTCTACGGAAAGACTAAAGCTGTGGCGAGGTAGTTGCCTCCTTACCTAACCCATTCGTTCCACCTGCTGAAAGTCTCCCACCTGGACATGAGTTGCCATGGCTGACCTGGAAGTCTTTTAATAGACTCCGGACACAGGTTGGTCGCAGCAAGGAAAACCTGCTCAGGTGGAGATTCATTAATGACTCTGCCCTGCAGTGTAAATGTGGTGCTGTTCTACAAACGATGGGGCACTTAATATCGTGTCCTGCGTGTCCAGTTGTTTGTTCACTTCAGGAACTGATGGACGCTACCGAAAGCGCCAAACTAGTAGCTCAGTTCTGGGCTGACACAATTTAGATTGCCATCGACACGCTAAGAAGAAGATTATGACGAAAGTATATCACAGTTTTTCCAAAGTCATCCCCCAATATAACATTCAAACTCCTGACCGACAGACTGATATATATCAACGCACAGCGTGTACCGCTGTTCTTAAAGACAAGAAATTTAAAGGGTGTGTAGCGCTTAGGTGGTGTGGAATAATACTCCAGATGATGACGACGTAGTATATTTTAGTTGCAATTGCTGAAGCTTATTGGAATGCGGAATGAATGTATTTAGAAAAAGGCGGTCCCTTTTATACAAAGTTTGCCATCACAAAATCAATGCATAGTGGGTACATCGACAACTTAGTTCGGGCACAATATTGTCGATGTACCCTACATACTAAAATGTTACTGTGAGGGATATTCCGCTACAGTACTCCCCCCTTAGCGAAGCGTACGGGCATCTTGACGATCCTGCCTGATCTTGTACGTTGGTCGTTGGTGTTCGAGGCTGGAAGCAGGCTGGAGTGATCTTCAGTGGTAGCTGCAGCTGGTTGGCGTGTCTCAGTACTCGTGTATTCGTGATTATCTTCGATGTTGATAGTGTATGCCGGCTTGAGACGGTCGATCGATATGTTGCTCGATCTGCCTGGTAGCTGTATCGTGAAATACTTCTCGTTGCGTTCGATGACCTTGTATGGACCTTTGTATGGATGCTGCAGTGGTTTTCGGACGGTGTCATCGCGTACAAACACGTGGCTGCTTGTTGGTAGGTCGTTGTGCACGAACATACATCGCTTGTTTGAATGCGGCTTGTATGTAGGTGTCAGCTTCGTAATCACGTCGGGGTCACCAATGTAGCGCTTAGGTGGTGTGGAATAATACTCCAGATGATGACGACGTAGTATATTTTAGTTGCAATTGCTGAAGCTTATTGGAATGCGGAATGAATGTATTTAGAAAAAGGCGGTCCCTTTTATACAAAGTTTGCCATCACAAAATCAATGCATAGTGGGTACATCGACAACTTAGTTCGGGCACAATATTGTCGATGTACCCTACATACTAAAATGTTACTGTGAGGGATATTCCGCTACAGGTGTATTCTTTGTGAAGTTAACTCATCGTAACACGCGTTTACGCTGAGCCTGCAGCCACCGTCTGCATGCGTCATATTGCAACTATGCATTTACTGGAAATTCAATAGAATTATTTTTCTTTGCATTGTATTCAGTCTTGCATCAGCCATCAGCTTAATATCCTGTATTTTTTATAATTAAATAATATTGTAATAAATAAATATTTTTTTAACTAAATTCCCGACCGCCGAAACATAACTGGCGCAGTCGGTAGGATCGCGACGTTCTAAGATCGAATAAAACTCTTCATCTTAAGAGCGACGGTTCTCAAATCGTTCTTTCGTGATCTACAAAGAACCTATCGCGCGGTCGGGCACCTCTACGGTCATCGGGATAAATCTCCGGAGAATTAGAGGAAGCTGCGCTGGCCGGGACTCGACTCGACAGGAGATGCAGTGGCTGCTTTGGTGAGTGCTCTTATTTACCAAGTGTCCTTGCTCTATTTCCTGCCTTATTTTAATTTGTGTATTTTATGTTAACCTATGTGTGTCTGTCTATAAGCTAAAATCGCAGTAGGCAACCACAAAATTATAATAGGTAGCGTTAAGTATCCCACGAGTAAATTCCAAGTGTTTAATTTGACACCTCTATTGTTTTACGTCAAGCGCCACTAGGCAGGCAAGCTACAGAAAAACAATGTCGCTCAGGGATTATGAAGCCAACTATAAACCGTACAAACTAATCGCAGATTTAATGCCAAGATATGATGGTAATCCTAAATTACTCAATTATTATATTAGGGAAGTAGAAAACTTATTACAGTTAACTTCTGAGTCAGATCGCTCGCACCCAGCATTCATCTGCTTAATTAAAAGTAGGCTCAGTGGTCCAGCCATAGACGCAATAGCGTACGAAGGCTACTTAAACTCGTGGCTATCAATTAAGAACGCGTTAATTAGGCGCCTCGGCGAACCACGAAACGAAATACAAGTAATGCAGGAGCTAACGCGAGTGCGTAAGTCTAAGACAGAAGACGCTGAAAGCTTCGGCAAACGCCTCCGTGAGCTGTTGGATACTCTGTATTCCGTAGGGGAGCATGGTAATAAATCGTAATACGAAAAGATGGTTATTGAACATTATATAAACCAGTTAGACTTCCACGTCTCGTTAGGCGTTCGAATCGCAAAACCGGACACCTTCGAAGCAGCCATCATAGCGGCTAGACAGGAAGAAGCTAGGCTTTCATATAATAGAGCCAATTACATTAATAATAACCCCTCAACGTCACAAGCAAAGCCAAAGGAGTTATCTAAACAACCAAACAATAATAATCCCATCCGTAATACAGTAAATCCACTTGTACCTGGCTTTATGATCCCCGTACAAAACTGTGTACCTCAACAAAATAATATGACCCCCGAACAGCGTCAAAAATGGGTACAATCCGTATTGCCCTGGAAGGCCAGACCAGCATCAGGTAATTCTAGACCTAATGGGTCTAATAACTTTAAGAATCAACCTAACATTCCAAAACCACCGGTTCTAACGCCAGTATCATAGGACGTCACAATGCGTACGGCAGGTAAGCCAGAAAAACCACATTTCGCTCAGCAGTTGTATTACATTCCGATTCACATGGCCACACAAGATCACCCAGGACCCAGTGACATGGAGCTCTATAACGATGTCACAGACGGTAACGGCATTTCGGTCGAGCCGAATGCAACCATGGACGAACAACAGTTACGTGGTGACCAGGGTTTTCCCTCGGACACCAACCGAGACAACCAGACCTAGTTTCAATAAATTTCCAGACCAAGAAGTATTTACCCTACATAATACTACCAGAGTTTGACGGTAAGTTTCTATTAGATACAGGGGCCAGTCATTCAACTATAGCAACTGATGTAGTTGCAGGCACCATATTCGAGTACTGCGTAGAAACAGAACCCTTTCAAATTAATACGGCACACAGTTCATCACTTCACGACAAGGTAGTTTACCGTCCCTTACCTCCCGCGTTTAATAGCGATATAACACACAAATTTTTAATATTCGACTTCGACCCTAAATATAAAGGTCTTATCGGAATTGACCTTCTGCAAAAACTAAAGAGTAACATTGATTTAAATAATAATATTTTACGTACATCTACAGCGGAAATACCAATACACTTTAGCTCTCCACCCCAAAAGATAAGTATCGAACCTAGATGTGAAAAGATAGTCAAAGTAAAAACCAACTACTTAGATGGACAATACCTCCACGACGATGTAATCTGGTCAGATGGATTAATATCACCAGCAGCTATAATTAACGTTACAAACGGTTCTTTTAAAACATCGGTAATTAATCATAGTGATCAAAAGAAGTATATCCCATTTAACCCGTCGATTGAATTAGAGAAATTTTCCAAGGTCAACAAAAATGATAATCACGATATTAATACCATACGGGTTCAAACTAACATTGACCAAGTATTAAACGAAAACCTTCAGAAAATCCGTACAGATCATATGAACGAAGAAGAAAGACGCGAAATAATCCGGTTATGTTATCAGTATAGGAACTTGTTCTATGCAGAAGATATACCACTCACCTTTACACACGCTGTTAAACGCGAGCTCAGATTAAGCGATAATACATCAGTTTTCGTACGTAGTTACAGACAAGCCCCTCAACAACGCGAAGAAATTCGTAAACAAGTAGATAAGCTCCTCCAACAAGGTATCGTGCGAGAGAGCATATCCCCTTGGTCATGTCCCGTGCATATCGTACCCAAAAAGCCCGATCCTCAGGCAACATCAAATGGAGACTTGTAATTGATTACAGACGACTCAACGATCGTATCATTGAAGATAAATACCCCTTACCAAATATACATGACATACTAGATAGATTAGGACGAGCGCAATACTTCACAACCCTAGACCTTGCTAGCGGTTTTCACCAAGTGGAAATGCACCCTAATGATATTGAAAAAACCGTATTTACCACTGAACGAGGACACTATGAGTTTCTTAGAATGCCTTTTGGACTCAAAAATGCACCAAGTACGTTTCAAAGACTAATGGATCATATATTAAGAGGCATAGATAATGTTTACACCTACTTAGATGACGTAATAATAATATCTACGTCATTGCAGCAACACCTAGAAAAATTAAAGCAAGTATTCGATAGATTCAAAACACATAATCTAAAGATTCAGTTAGATAAATCACAGTTCCTACAAAAAACAGGTTAACTTCTTAGGACATGAACTAACAGATGAAAGTTTAAAACCAAACAAAGACAAGATAAAAGCCGTACTTAACTTCCCTCTACCTAAGTCTCAGAAGGAAATAAAAGCATTCCTAGGACTAGTCGGATATTACAGAAAATTCATAAAAGATTTCGCCAGACTTACGAAACCAATGACCCTTTGCCTTAAGAAAAATAGTAGAGTCATACACTCCCCGGATTTCTTAGAAGCTTTCAATAAGTGCAAACAAATTTTAACTAACGCCCCAATATTACAGTACCCGAATTTTGACGAGCCTTTCATCCTCACCACCGATGCTTCGGATGTAGCATTAGGTGCAGTGTTATCCCAAGGAATAGTAGGATCTGACAAACCAGTAGCATTTGCATCCCGGACACTATCAGATACCGAATCTCGTTACTCTACAATAGAAAAGAAGCTACTCGCCATAGTATGGGCAATTAAATACTTCAGACCCAATCTTTATGGTAGAAAGTTTGTCATCTACACAGACCACAGGCCTCACACCTGGCTAATGTCATTAAAAGATCCTAACTCTAAATTTACTAGATGGCGTTTAAAACTCTCGGAATACGATTACAAGGTTGTATACAAGCAGGGTCGTCAAAATACTAACGCAGACACACTATCACGTGTTAAAATCTTCCATGGCAGTGTCGACTCTCTAGCTGTTAATCTAGATGATAACGAAGATGATGAGATAATTAATAGAATATTCGAAAATGCGCGTAGGGAAGCTGAAAATCAAATAGACACAGTAGCACCCAACGAAAATATACAATCACAAAATCCAAGCATTCCCGAATCCCATATAGGTACATATAGTATGAGTATAGTATCAGTCGAATCTGAATTAGTGTCTACAAGACATACACAGCCTGACAATGAAGCTAGAGGCATACCCATCATTACAGACGCTATTGATAGGCAGATGAAACAGTTCCACGTAAGGTCTTCGCCCGAATCTACGTATAGAGTAGATAACAGATCCACTAACTCAAAAATAATAATAAAAGATGTCTTTATCCCAGTAAATAATACAGAGCCTGAAATAATTAGATTCCTTAAAGAACACACCATCGCTGCACACATGTCCAAAAACAAGGAGCAGGTAGTTGCTAAACGTAACCAAGAAGCAGAAGAAATTAAATTCAAGGTAGGTGAAACTGTCTATAAACAGGTAGCTAAGTCAGCACGCAGTGACAAAACGAAGCCAGTCTTCAAAGGACCCTACAAGATCATACACCTTCACCCAAATAACGTGGCAGAAATAATAGGTAACCATCCAAATTCTAAGTCTATTAGGGTTCACTTCAAGCTACTACGGAGGCCTCATCTTGTTACAGGACCTTCGTCGCAGGAGCCGTCGTGCTCAACACAACAGCAACCGTAACCATTACCCATGTAGATAATGACAATGGGATCCTCCTCCTAAAACAAGGCCAACTCCTTAAACAAGACAACTACTTTAGCCTTGCTTGCGTTTACAACATTACCAATCTGCACTTTACTTCTATCCAATTGATGTCCCTATATGCAAGCACGAAAAACGCTGAAAATACAGCATCTGGAGATTTATTTAAAACGTATAGGAATCAAATAGAATATAGCCTTAATATAATAGGTAAGAAGATCAAGTTTTTAACGCCGCAAGTTAGAAAGCGACGCGGTCTTATAGATGGATTAGGTACTGTCGTTAAATCGATCACAGGTAACCTCGACCATCAAGATGCAACTAAGTTCGAAGAAGAAATCTTAAACATTAAAAACAGAGTTAAAAACGTTCAGGATTCACAAAGGAAATCCTTAGTATTGGCACATAATACAATAGATGAGTTCAGTAAACAGTTAACAAAATTGAACAATAATCAGAAACATTTGGCTAGTTTGTTACAAAATATTACTAATAATTCCAACGACTTATCTAACCATTTACATTTCTTAGATATTTACGTACAGATAGATTTTAGTTTACAGATAATTTTAGATAGGTTAATGTTATTAGAAGATGCTATGACTCTTGCTCAGATGGGCACCATGCATCCTAGTATTATAAGCCCTCAGAATCTAATAGAAGAGCTAAGAAACTTAAAAAATATGTTTTCATTTAAACCAGTAGCTAGTATTAGTATTAGCAACATATACAGGATAGAAAAGTCTATTAAAGTTAAAGCTTACAGCACAGATCACTCGGTTAATTTTATTCTCGAAATCCCCTCAATTACCCCACAAACATATGACCTTATCCACCTATATTCAATCCCAAATAAAAATAACCTTACCATCATCCCTAAATCCAAATACCTAGCACTTGGTAACGATGAGTACGCTTACCTGGAAGAAGACTGTCAGCTACTGACCGACAACACCCAGCTCTGCAAGCTCCTCGACACCAGAAGAGTCGAAGAAACAGATGACTGCATACTATCACTCATTCAGCATCGCCCAGCAAATTGCACCCATGTTAAGATGAACTTAAGAAGAGGAAAAGTTCAGAAGATTGGAGACAACAACTGGTTACTAGTCCTCAGAGAAGACGAAGTCACCAAAACACAATGCAATACCAAGACAGATTACAAGAAGCTATCCGGAATTCATCTCGTTACACTAACAGAAGACTGCCAGATGAACGTCATGAACAAGACACTGCGATCTCACAATGACACGGTCGTCATCAACGAGGTCATACCGTTACCTGAGCAGCATCAAGCCTTCGAACAATCAATACAATATGAACTCCAGTTAGAAGACATCTCACTAGACAGCATCCATGAACTGATCAATAGAGTAGGCGACATATCCGTGCCAGAAGAAGATAATTGGCCAATCATAGCAGCTACACCTAGCTGGAACACAATCATTCTATATATCCTACTGGTCGCTGCAGCATCCTGGAAGCTGTATCAGTGGAAAACTAAGAACATCCCGGAGGACACCAATGGCAGCGCGGACGCCGCCAGAAGCAAGAGTTGCTTCTATCTTATGGAGGGAGGAGTTAACTCATCGTAACACGCGTTTACGCTGAGCCTGCAGCCACCGTCTGCATGCGTCATATTGCAACTATGCATTTACTGGAAATTCAATAGAATTATTTTTCTTTGCATTGTATTCAGTCTTGCATCAGCCATCAGCTTAATATCCTGTATTTTTTTTATTTAAATAATATTGTAATAAATAAATATTTTTTTAACTAAATTCCCGACCGCCGAAACATAACTGTAGGTAAGAAAGATTTTTTCAAAATTCCACCCCTAAGAGGGTGAAATGGGGGTTTGAATTTTCTGTGAAACTTAATATTCTCTGGGCTGATTGACTCGAAAATTGGTGTACACACTATTCAATTAAAATTATGAGACACGTGTATAGGTAACAGTTTTTCGAGTCAATATCATCCCCCAACAGAGTCAAATAGGGTTTGGAAACTCACGTAGACGGGCCCTTGGCGCGCAGTGTTGCGCAGGGCGTGCGGGGCGTGGGAGTATTTACTATTAGTAAGTAGGTAGAATTTTTCTGAGGTAGACGTGTCTGCAAATATAATATGTGAAATCCCGATTTTCGATGATTTTTATTTTGGTTGGCTCATGATACGCGGCATTGATGTCAAATATTACGTAAAAGTATTATGTCTATAAATAGATTCCTTATGAATCATTTGGTTGTGGTCACCGGTGTCCAATCTCAAATCAAGTATCAATATTTCACACATTAAGTAATGTAATTGATATTACTATGAACTAATATTTGCAAGTTTTAAGTAAGTTCATGTAAAAAAACTCGAGTGTGTCTGTATTACTCAACTAAAATGAAATACTTACACTAATTATTCTTTATTATCTATTCAACTTTAAAAGTAAATTAATATATTACACATATATCTTGCATAAAACTGTTATAAATGTGAAAGTCTGGATGGATAGATGTTTGTTACTCAATTACGCCAGAACGGCTAAACATATCTAAATGAAACTTGGCACAGAGATAGATTATAGTCTGGTATAGCACATCGATTACTTATTATCCCAGAATAAGTCTTGTGGGCAATTCCCGAACTCCACGCGGGAGAAGCCGCGGGCATAAGCTAGTTTAACATAAGATGTAAAATATCATGGTCTTCCTTTTATTTCTGATGGTATGTTAAACAGAAAAAAATAATCCTTATGATTAACTCTTTCAACCGTTATCATAAAATACCTGTGTTTTTTTCACTTTATTGGTGGGTCGCTTTCCGGTTTAGGCAGGTGATTATTTAAAAATCAAAATGAAGTCTTCTTTCAGTAAAACTGCCAATACAACATGTAACGTAATTAACGCATACCCTCAGACACCCCAATTAGTATATTATGTTATAATCATAATACATACACTGAATTTTTAGTTAAACATATTTGAGCATTGATTATTGATTGATTTAGTTATACAAATTCCGGAAGAATGTTGTGGTCACAGTACAAATCCACGAACGCAGACAGTCGCACACGTAGGTATGAGGGTCTTGTTAGCCTAGTAGGTATTCGCTAGCGTTCGAAACGAGTTAACGCCGCCCGACACAATTCGTAGGTATTAGTGCCGAAAAAAGCCGACAATACACGATTGTTTACGTTAAAGAAATATAAACATTAACCGATGTGTGAACTGCGAGCATCGAGTTGTTTATTTTTGTCTAGTAAACATTTGATTACATCTTTCCATCACACTTTTCAGACTTTGGACTGTCGACTCTGAATGATTTTATGTTTTGATTATGATATAGGCAATATTCGTTACAAAATGCTATGCTAATGTTATTTACATAATGAACTGCTAACAATAAAAGGCGATACGACAACATTATTCAAAGACGGCGTGTTTAAAAGATATGAATCAAAATATTAACAATAATTTAAAAAATCAAATACATAACTTACCGATTGCCTAAACACTTATACGACGTTGTATTTTTAACACACTTTCAAAATGTCCACCACCTTGTTCAATACATTTTAATGCCCGTATTCTTAATTGATGTCTTAATTTAGAAAGCACTTCAGTGTCATTTTTCACTATTTCAAAAGCGTTCACTATCCTGTTTCTCAGGTCCTCGGCACTTGTTGTCTCACTAAAATAAACTAACGATTTAATACGTCCCCACAAAAAAAAGTCAAGAGGCGTCAAATCAGCTGATCTGGGAGGCCACTGGACAGGGCCGCCGCGACCGATCCAGCGCTCTCCAAACTCATCATCAAGGTGCTGTCGAACAGTCCTAGTGAAATGAGCAGGGGCACCATCGTGTTGGTAGAATACCTCTTGTAAATTATGAAGAGGTATGTCTTCTAACAGTGTAGGTAGAGTTTCTCGTAAAAACTGTAAATATGCGTCTCATGTTAATCTTTGTAAGAACACAGGCCCCAGTATGTTTGTACCAATGACACCGGCCCAGACGTTAACTGAGAAACGGTGTTGGTAGGAATCCACTCTGCATGCGTGAGGATTTTCGTGCATCCATAAATGTGTGTTGTGTTGATTGTACATCCCCACACGTGTGAATGTACTTTCATCTGTCCAAATTATGTTCCGCTGCCAATTTTCTAATAACCAGCGGCGGAACTGCAAGCGTGGTACGTAATCGTTTGGAGTCAACTCCTGGCATCTTCTGAGGTGGAATGGATGTTCTTTATCACTACGAAGTGTTCTCCGCACATGCATATGACTACATTCAAAGCGTGGCGCTGCTTCTTGGATACTGGCATGGGGATTCTCATCGAAATAATCCAGTATTTCGTTTTGAAGACGAGTACGTGTACGCACATTGGCTCCCCTGTCGATGGTCGTGTTCGGACGGAACGTTCCGTGGTCGCGTAGCCGCTGAGTAGCAGCTAACATAGCCCTGCGGTCTACTCTACCATACCTTTGGTTAAATGTTCTGCAAGCTAGAGCCACATTATCACCACACCGTGCCAAAGTCCTCACCATTTCGGTGTACTGAACATTTGTGTAATGGAAAGACATCGCGCGCGAAAAATTATTTGCAAACACTCAACTTTCCACTAATAATATCCCAAGTAGCAAAATCATGTCATACTCGTATAAATGGTACAATAACGTTTTTTACTTAACTTTCAGCCATATAAAAATGGTTTTATAATAGTTTTTTATACGTAAATATAACGGGGGTTTGGGCGCAGATTATACAACATTTTAATCGTGTAGGGGTTGTTTTGCAGTCGCGTCAGCAACAATAACGTTGAGTAAAAATCACGTAGACATTGTAAGTTTAACTAGTAAGGTTTATAATAGTTTCTAGTAATACTCTTTTCTAGTAACTATATCATCGTATTGACGTTTTCTTATGCTGGTGGTCGGTCTGTGGTACAAGCTAGACAATTTGTGTGACAATCTATTGTGTTGTTATAAAACTTAAAAAAAGGTATAAGTCAAATGTTTTAATATTATTTATTAATTTAATGTAAAGAAAGCTTATTGTGGTGGAAGATGACGAGCGGTGACTTATAGTTGGGAATTTAAAATTTTCGATGATATGTATCTTCGTTAATATTTTAATGGGCCTCCATAATATTGGTGTTTCAATATTATTTATAAAAATAAAATACATAATTGTCATCAATAATTTCCGCCATATTGCCAATAGACATTGGGCGACTGCATTTAGACATCTATATAACTATTGGTCTTATACATGTTTTTTGTATCATCTATGGCGTCCACCATGACGGTTGCAATTAGGGTTCTTAAGTTATATTAGAATAACGTTTCAACCTAAAAATTTTACTTAAAGGTGGTATATACGACCTATTATGACGATTCTATAATAGTTAACTATAAAATCGTTATATAACAGTTTGTTATTTAAGTGTTGAATAAAAGGTTCTAAATTTACAAAACATGGCGACTCATCACTATTTTCTGACTGAAACGTTTACTCGACTTAACGTTATATGACCGTCATATAAATTATTGAGATGACGTTTACAGGACACATTAATATGACTTAAATTTAACTTTTTTGCTAGTTGGGATCCGCGCGTAACTAATATTGTTTACATTTAAGTTAGCTTTCATCGTAACCGCGCTAGCGCCCGCGCCGCCGGTATCATGGTGGCTATCTCGTTCTATCCCAGGATTTTAGTTTGCAGGAGAAAGGGAACGAAAACAAACATGACATATTTTGTATTTCGTTGGTTTATCTATTGTGTCCTTTGTCCAATGCCTGTTAGTGTGCGTGCGGCCAAATCGCTAAGTTTACTTAAATGTATTTGTAAAGACTTTAACTTCCTTGAAATAAAGTTATTTTTTCTTTATTTTGTATTGAATGAATTAATTTGTATTGATACAAATAAAACTGCACTTTTAAAAGTCTTTTTGCCTTGAGTTACGGTCTATTTCAGTTTGTTTTGACTGTACAGGGATAGTGTGACTGTAATTTACGTAGTTTTAATAATTTTTTCTTGAAAAAAAATTACCTATAATAAAAATTATAGAAATCGATTCAGTAAACGATTCTGAACAAACTAATTTCAGGATGTGCGTTAATTATGTTACATGTTGTATAAGGTCTAACTATTCATATACGAAATATTTTCAGAGAATCATCTAACGGTTATAACGAAGCCATTTCAAGGGATTTCTTTTTATCTGAGTATATTTTTATAAAAAATAAATAATTTAAAATGACTTGACCCACAAAATAAATACTGGCTCCTCATTTTTGAACATCCATTATTCTAGTTTACTACGTCGTATTTACCTACTGTTATTGTTAGAATATGGGAGTAAAGGTTTTATGCAAAAAGTCTCCAATTTTTTTTTAATTATAATAATTTCCTAAAAAAAAAACACTCAGATAATTTTTTTTTTCGTTGCTATGGCGACTTTACGACTTATAAAAGTTACTCTTAAAATATTTCGTGTATGAAAAGATAGACCTTTTATAAAATATTTAAGGTCCTTCCGTGTAGCATGCTCCGTGGGACAGCCTTTATACGATTTTCCCCCTTTTTATACGATTTGTCACTTCGAATTACTCTTAAACATATATCATATCATCATATTTATTTTATATATTTTTGTAATAACCTTTAAAGCCTCTTAATTTTGAAACCCTACTCGATGGTATAAGAAAAAAAAAAATTTGAACACCACAATACGGCTCCCGAAATCCGCCATTTTTCTTTATTTTTTATTTCATTGTAGCCAGTGACACTCGCGCAACCAAGACGAACCTAACGATGTATAAGCATAATCAGCCTATTAATGTTCCCACTGCTGGGACGCAGGCCTCCTCTCTATGAATGAAATGGAATGGGCTATTAACCACGCGGGTCCAGTGCGGGTTGGTAGATGTCACATGTCTTCGAATTTTTGGTTCTAGGACATGCCGGTTTCCTCATGTTTTCCTTCACCGTTTTGAGAGCAGTGGTGATGAAATAACTTACACAAAGTAATGCGCCTGGCTGGGTTCGAACCCACGACTTACTGCTCGTAAGTCGGGGTCTCCACCACTGGGCCACCGCTGCTCTAACGACGTATAATTTATCCAAATCCGTTCATCCGTTTAAGAGTTATGAGGGAACATAGAAACGGACATACATACATACATACAGGTCAAAAACATAACCCTGCTTTTGGGCTTCGCCGTAATCTATCCGCAATCGTACGGCGCTAGCGCTCAGCTGTGCGCCCGCGCGGGGGAAACACAACCCCTTCAGTCGCCCAGATGCTACAGATTAATGCTCCCTTGTCACGCTTCCGGATCGCGACCGCGCCCGGCGCCGTGAGCCTAAAGTTGTGTTACGGTTGATCGTGTACCTATCGTATGTAAAAATAACGTGTAACCATGTGTGTGTGATGATTAACACTTCTCAACACGCCAAGATGGTTAATTGTAGAAAAATGTGATTATGTGATGTTTAGCACTTTTCATCCACTTTGAACTTTAAATGGTTGGCATAAGGTGCAACAAATCGCATTGACTACATTTTATCACTTACGGCTGCATTTACGAATAAAGTACATACTTACCTAATAATACCTACCTACACTTGACCATTTGATTACGACAGTCAAAAGCCTGCAAGTGTGATTGAAAATGTTATTACATGTTAATTACAATACAACCGTCGTACGGTTAGGTACCTGCTGCAAAATTATTGTCAATGAGCGCAAGTCGACGTTAAAGGCGCGGGCGGCGCGAGGGCGCCCGCCGCGCGGTGACCGTGTTTTAGTAGGGACAACTAGGTAACAGAACAAGCTTATAACTTTGTGATTTTCCATGATACAGTTACATAGATTCTTTACATAATAAAAATACTAGACCGGTTTACTTATTAGTTCGGGTTCCGCATATACTAAAACTAATGTTGTATATCTATGGTTAACGGCCAAAAGAGGTTATCCGCCATTCTACAAACTTTACAACAAAGAGGTATAAAGATTTAAAAAAAAAAAAACATATTTTTTTTCTGTTGTGTAATTTTGTTGTTTACCCTCAAATGTTCCTGATTTATAAACAGGAAAAAAAATCCTAAGTAACAATAACTTATGGATACACTTCCAGCCCAAAAGATGTATAATCATTTACTGGATTTTTTAAATGCAAGAAAAAAGGCATATTATAATATTTCTTGTTCATCAAGTGAGGACAATACAGCATAAATGGTTATTGGGTAATGATAATAGAGGAAGAAATTGTAATAAATCAAAATCAAAGCATTTATTTCAAGTAGGCCAGTTACAGGCACTTTTGAATTATCGAAACAAAGACAACAGTAAAATATAGCTACAGTCCCAGTCACAAGGCACAAAAACTGTGAAAGTACTGTAGTTGCCCATTCCCTAACGTAGATCTCTATGGAGAAGTACGGGCAAGAAACTCCATGGACACTCTTTTAAATCAGAATACTTTAACAAAACCTTGGTTACATCATTCATTTTGAGATGGTACATTATGTGAGAACGATGCAGCAAGATGTGTACGTTAAAAGTGTCCATAGTAAAAACAATTCAAAAATAAAATAATTAATTCAAATAAGCCGTGGCAAATAAGAGATGACCAGTCACAACTGACAGCGCCCGTTCACGAACATGACGCATGTATCAGCACCATTCCACTCAACCATTTTAAAAGAAATTTGTTTAAATTGCTAAATAACAAGGTGTATTATTCTGTTGACGAATATTTAAATGACAAATTTTAATTTTAATTCGCTTTTACCGGAATCGAATCTGTTTTATGTGAGATACTAAATGATTTTGTTAATTTTGTTTATTGTGTATTAATGAATTAGTGACATTATTATTTTTTATGTTTGTATTTTTTGGTTCTTTTTACTTTATTTTATTTGCCATTTATTTGACATTTTATTTGACATTTTATATAATTTTGACATGATTTATAATTATTGTAGAATTCTAGAATTATTGTTTTGTGACTGTCTGTCACGTACTCCTAATTATTAAGTAGATATTTTAGTATTGATTTTTATTTAAAATCATCACACGGTATGGGCCACTTACAAACACATTAAACTTCTATTTTATGGCTTGACAGGCTGGCAAGTGACCGTAATTAATAAAGATTTAGTGAGCTTTCTTCCTTGAATTGTAAAAAATATTGCATCACTTAGAAACGCATAAATTCTTTATTTAATGGGAAAGGGACTAGAGAAATCTTAAGAAGAGATAAAAAATTACTGATTTCTAAAGGATACTAACGCCACATCTGCTGAACATGTTTGGGGATCGCACGGCCCGGGACCCTTTAAAACAATTGAGACGGTTGAACAAAAAGAAACGGATTCTGAAAAGGCGACCCAAGCGTGGTGGGCTTTTGGAGGCTGGGCCGGAGAAAGCTGGGTGGATTCGGGGCAGTTGGTTTGAAATCGCGAGAGAGTTCACACGTGGAGTCGAGTTAAGTCAGGGAGTCTGTCTAAAACGGTTAAAAGCTAGGACGTTCTAGGTTAGGTTCATGTAGTTAGCGTAATCTTGGTACCAAGATGGACATGTCCCAGGGGACTGTCGTAACAGAGCGATTAGGATTTAATAAGTTAAATATAAGTAGTAGTAATAAGTCTAGTTGAAGTGAGTGTCGAGACGCGGGAGAAGACAAGCTGTGCCAGAGGCGAAACTGGTAATGTGTGCAGTACTCTGTAAGTTAGTCGGGGATTAATCCTCTTCAATGAACAATGAACACGTGGTAAGTGTTAACTATAATTAACTCCTAGCTTAAGTAGCAGTTTGGCGGAAACGCAGCGATGTTAATAATCATTTATTTCAGCATGACGGCAGAGCCGCTTCATCATCACAATGTATATTATTATCTCATGTGTTCTTTGTCCTAATAACTCCGAACCTTGGCACATATTCGTCATCTGCGTTTGGTTATAGGGACGGAGACCGCCTTTCGCAACACTATACACACATTTCATGCATACGACAAACACACTATACACCAACACACCCGACTATTGACGAATGTTGACTTTTATCTGACTAAACACAAAATGAAAGGCAGAACCGTAATATTCGCCTTCGGACAAAATATATTGTTCAACACCGTAATATTCACGGGTTGATTAAGACAAATTATATTGCTCAGTGATATGATGCCGACTTGTACTTGTGGTACAAATCAACCAAACGTTGCTGATGAATACTGCTTCCTGTAAAGGTCTGGCTCAGAAACATTGCGTGGGGATCGTTGGCGCACATTTCAGGGAGCGGGGGTAGGCATCACGAAATATCTCAAACCACATCGATAACTCCGTTCTAAGGAACGCTAGGGACAGAAAGTCAAACCCCGGCTGTTTATCTCGTTAAACCCAAACCCGGCCACTGGTTGGCAAATTACTGAATCGACATTACTAACGAGATACGCAACCACGACATGGGGAAGAGTAAAGAAATGTGAAGTGACGATATATCACCACTTCGGCGTCCACCAATAACAAACGCAATATGTTCTGCTACAGACTGAATCTACGGTGCGCTTGCGCAAGTTGTGTGTTATCTTAGACAAGGGGTAGATTGCCGTAAAGGGTGTTACTAACATGAATACGCGTGTAGGGAGAACTACTAAAACGTGTCTTCCTCAATGGCAGTAGGACTTCTCAGTACTCAGTCTTAGGATTGATGAAGGCAAGTGAATGATGCTTAGGGAGCGTGTTCGGTTAGAATTCGTAGCAGGATCCTTAGTGGGCCTATGCGCTTAGGTCTAACCGTCACGTACTGAGGCAGTTATTGTAACCGGTTACATGCCATAGAGTTGGGTTCGTAATACGTTTGAATCATTAAATTAACGTAACTGTAAATAGTGAATCTCTTAAGCGCAAGCGTAACGTTTCCTTTCACCAACCTTTCATCATATATATATATATTTGCGCCCTCTTGTCTTATTAGCTTCATACTTTATTATTGATTTAGTTTTATAGGATTTGATATTATTCATGTATATGTCTTAACTGTGACCTCCCAATATTAACTACACCTTGTACCCCTCCCTGTCCCCTAGCTTCTAAAGTCGGGACAGGGCTGGAGTTCAATTTAGTAGTCGGTGGAAAGACGACCAGTTTGGTGTCGAGTCTTATAAGGCCGTGCGGACGGAGGGGCGCGGCCTCTCCTCCTTCGGGCGGAGCCGACATTAATACTAATATGTGCATGATTTAGGTAAAACGAAAATTTTATCAGCCTAGGGTAATTTACGAACAGTCACAGTTTGAATTTCGAAAATGTATTTGCTTAAGAAAAAAAAAAAAAAAAAACCTTTGATATTTTGTATGCCTTTTGGCGGGGCACAGCTCGGTCCTAATTTATTTATAACATCTTTTGTATACACCCTGTGTTCACGAAATAAATGAATTTGAATTTGAATTTGAATTTGAAGGGAACTAAATGATCCGACACACGTGCCACCATCAGCGAGACATTTGAGTGAGCATGACATACTCCTACCGCCAGGGCACATTCAAGTCAAGAAAAAACGCAGGTTTCCAGCGAATGACAGCTTTCTAGTACATAGTACTCACACAATATGGGCTAGGCGGCTATATAATACAAAAGCGATCGAATCTTTACAATGCAAAGATAGTTATACAATCTTCAACAGCTCCAACAATACTATTTAATGCTATCAATTTAGGCGCCCCTGTTCTTGTGGAGCGGGACCAGGATTGAGCCAAGCATTTTTATCAGTGATATAATCGTCCACCTTGTAATATGCTTTCTTACATAGTGTGCGTTTAATGCATGTTTTAAATTTCGTTTCATTCAGTTCAAGAATACTTTGTGGAATTTTATTATAGCATCTCAAACAGTACCCCATGAAAGATGAGTCTACTTTAGCGAGTCTGAAGCCTGGCTGAACTAATTGTTCTCTATTTCTAGTTTTGTAACTGTGTCTGTCACCTCTTTTATTAAAAAGATGTAGATTTTTTCTTACATACATTATGTTTTCGTAGATGTATTGACAATGTAGCGTCATGATGTTAATTTCCTTAAACAGTTCCCTTGGAAAATCGCACCTACGAAGATTATATATGGCTCTGATGGCTCTTTTTTTGCAGAATAAATATAGACTCAATGTCTGCAGCCCGTCCCCACATTAAAATGTCATAAGACATAATACTATGAAAGTAACTAAAATAGACCAGTCTAGCGGTATCTACATCAGTATATTGACGGATTTTTTTATAGCATACGCTGCTGAACTTAGCCGCCCCGCAAGAGATGTTAAATGAGAACCCCATTGTAGCCTTGAATCAAGCGTAATCCCCAGGAAAACCGTTTTATCTACAAATTCAAGTTTCTCTTTATTCAATACTATATCACAATCGCTACTTTTAACATTCGGTAAAGCAAATCTTACGCATTTCGTTTTTTTTTCATTTAACACTAAATTGTTTGCTGTGAACCAATTATGGTCCTGAAGTAGGGCATTATTCACGTCATCTAGATTTTGGGCCCGTCTATTTATCTTAAAAAATAGGGAAGTTTCATCAGCGAATAACACCATATTTTGAGGTTGGTTTTTCAATAAATAGGGGAGATCATTTATACTATATACTAGAAAGAGGAAAGGACCCAATATTGAGCCTTGCGGTACCCCCATTTTTACTTTTAAACCCTGTGAATTAACACCATTTATTTGCACATGTTTTTGTCTATCACTCAAATAAGATTTTACCAAACTGAAGTACAAGTTTCCCTTGTCCGTAATGCTCAAGTTTCAAAAGTAATGTGTCGTGATTTACGCAATCAAATGCTTTGGAGAGGTTACAAAAAAATCCAATGGCGTCTTGGGACTCTTCACACGCAGTAAATATGTGCTTTAATAAGGTTACACCGGCGTCAGTTGTACAACGTCCCTTGGTGAAACCATACTGTTGATTGTGTAAGATTCTGTTGGTGTTAAAATGATTGAGCATTTGATTTAGCATTACCTTTTCAAACACCTTGCTAAAAACTGGCAACACGGATACAGGTCTATAATTATTTGTATCTTTACTATCTCCGGATTTAAACAGAGGTATGACTTTACTGTATTTCATTAAGTCCGGGAAAACTCCTTGATCTACACACAAATTAAAAATTAAAGCTAAGTATGGTGCTATAGTCTCAACTATGGATGTACAAACTTTGATAGACATTCCCCAAAGATCTTCGGTCAGTTTGACTTTTATTTGCCGGAAAGCTTTAATAACTATCATAGGGTTTATGTGTTTAAATTTAAATTCAGCCGGGCAGTCAGACACATTCGCCTTTAATAAACCAATTGAGACTTCAGGAGAGGAATTAAGAGCCTCCGTAGTTTTTAACGGTATATCGGTAAAGAAATTTACAAACTCATGAGCTACTTCCTGATTAGAGCTTTTAGGACCACATGCTGTATCTAATGTGTAGCTAGTGTTACGTATTTTCTTCCTGTTAGTCTCGTTATTTATGACTTTCCAAACTGTCTTAATTTTGTTTTCTGCTGTTTTGATCTTGTTGCTAATGTGCAAGGCTTTGGCAACCTTGCATGTATTTCTAAAAATTTTTGAATACTTAGCAACATACTTGTTAAAAGTTTCAGAGTTTATATAAGGCTTAAGGCCATAAAGCTCAAATAGTCTTTCCCTACTTTTTCTGATACCTCTAGTTGCCCAATCACTAAATATAAATTTAGGGCAAATACATTTTGTCTTCTTTTCAAAAGTTTTGTTAAACTCAGTGTGAACTATTGAAAAGAAATTATCATACAATTGATTTATACTAATATCGTCCATATGATGGCTCATAACACTTAACTTGTTCTGTAGGGAAATATTATACCTCTTTAAATTATTAGTAATTATTGGTCTAAATTGAATCTGAACTTTTTGCAATGGTATGTTACACCTAAAAGTTACAGTTTGTCCGCTATGGTCAGACGGCAAACTATTTACTATGGCTTTATCTAAGTAATCAAAATTGCAGAAAACATTATCTATACAAGTAGCAGAAGATGAAGTGACTCTCGTAGGTTCAATAAAAATGTTAGTCAAGTCAAATGACTTGAAAAGATTTAATAATCGACTGCTATTAGAATTTTCTTTTAAAATATTGATATTGAAATCACCACAAATAATTATAGGTTTATCACTGGCTACAAGTTTTGCCAGGACATCTTCCATTATTGATTCAAATAAGGAAAAGTTTTGATAGTTTGGGGGTCTGTACACACACACAATTACATGCTTATCTAGCTCAACACAAGACAGTTCGACGCAATGTTCCGCCGAGAGACCTATTATGTCATTACATTGCTTATATTTAAGACAATTTTTCAATAATATTAGGGAACCTCCACGCAGCATAGATTTACGGTTAAAACAGCTACCCACCGCATAGTTCTCATAATTAATAAGCATTTGGTAATCCTTTAGCAAAAAGGAAGTTTTTTAATAAGTTAAAAATCTACTTTATAATTCAGCATTTTTAAAAAGGACAAAAATCATTACAATAGTGTATCATAAAGTTATATTGTTACTCATGATCTTAGCCCACAAACCCAGGATAAAATAAAAACAGGGTGTTTTTTTAAAAGGAACTTATGCCTTTTTTTTTTTTTTTTTGGATGGGTAATCATCAAATGTCCCCTTCACTCTGGGCGGAGCGGAAGGGATTGTCAGACTTGTACTGACACCCATCCATGTTCCTTCTTTGCCCTTTGTGTTCCAGGGCCACGGTATCTCTTTCGAACAGTCCCGCTGCCCTGGCAGGCATCGGCCCTTGCGGACCCCTACTTATTTACTGACATCTCTTTGAGGCGCACGTGGAACACGAACGCACCGTCGACACGGACTGTCGTCATAAGACGGCCGGACGGCGAGCTGGCCCATAACTCGCCGTCCACAGGCCCGCGCCTACGGTGGCCGGGAGCCACCACGTGACCCTCGACGCCCAGGGCGTCTCCCGCGGTGACTGGGACGTGAGGTTCTTTCCCTCTCACGTCCCGCCACCTCCTTCACTAGCATGACTGCTTCGCAGAAGGAGGTGACGGCTTCCCATTCCCTCTCGCTCCGGGCCATGGCTTGAACCAAGGCCGGACGCGAGAGATCGCCGCCGCCAATCGCCGCTACGAGGACACGGCGGTGCTCCGTCCAAGCGGGGCAGACCTCCACGGTTGCCGGATCCTCTCCACGACTATCGCAACACCGCGTGTCATGTTTTCGGCCGCCGCCTCGTGCGACCTCCCTTGTGCCAGTACCAGCGTGTCGTCAGCGTAGCAAACTACGCTGACGCCGGTAGGGAGGTCGGCGCGCAGTACCCAGTCGTAACCGATGTTCCACAAGGCCGGCCCCAGAACAAATCCCTGTGGAACACCGCACGACATCTCTCGCCGGTTCCATTCTCCGCTTCGACCAGGGTAGATGACGGCTCTATCCGTCAGGTAGTCCCCGACCACACGACGAAGGTAGGTCGGCACCCGGTGATACCGGAGTGCCTCCCCAATGCAGCTCCAGGGCATGGAGTTGAAGGCATTGGCGATGTAAAGAGACACCGCCAAGACGATCCCGCCCCGGGACACCGCGTCCCCCGTCGTGAGGGGTCTCACGCGCATGATGGCGTCCACCGTCGAGCGCCCCTTGCGGGAACCAAACTGGTGTTCCGCTAGATCCGGCCCCATCCCCGCAAGGTGCCCGGCGAGGCGGTTGGCAATGACTCTTTCAAAGAGTTTGCCCACCTCGTCGAGCAACACGATGGGCCAGTATGCGGACGGAGAGTCCGCAGGGCGCCCTAGCTTCCGGATGAGGACCAGCTTCCCCGTCTTCCAACGAAGCGGAAACTGGCCTCTCTCCAAGCATGCGCTTAGGAGCCCTTCCAGTCGGGGCCCGAGAGCCTCAGAGGCCAGGACCCAGGCTTTACCAGGCAAGCCATCGGGTCCCGGGGCGGTGTGTCTGGCTTTCAGCCTGCTTACCGCCACTCTCAGGTCTACCCCAGTCACCTCCGGAACGTCGTCATCGTTGTGGTCCGCTTCCGGCACCGCACGCGGCGGCGGAGCCATAGGCGGGGGAGGATGCTCCCCTCGTGAGGGGAACAAAGCGCTCACCACGTCCTCCACGAGCTCAGGCCGGAGACTCTGCGTCAGCGGGGGGGCCCGGGTGCGGAGTTTGTCCCGCACCATCTTGTAAGGGCGTCCCCACGGATCTCTGTTCAGAGACTCCAGCATCTCCTCGCGGGCCAGATGCTTCGCCCGCCGGACAGACTTCTCTTGGAGGGCGGTCTTCGCCGCTCTTTACCCCTCGTACAGCTCCGCCTCAATGGCTGCCGCATCCGGAGGGCGGATGCGGAGCCTGCGATGCCTGGCGTACAGGCGCCGCGCGGCAACGCACGCCTTGCGCAGAGACGTCAGCTCTCGCGACCACCAGTACACCTGACGCCGGGCGCTTCCTGGCCGAACTCGGGGCATTGCCACGTCGCAAATCTCGGACATGGCCTCCTGGAATCAACCCGCCTCGTTGTTGATGTCGGTAGGCCTGACTGGTGATGACACCCAGGCCTGTACGATCGAGGCTTCCCGGTCCAGCTGCTTCGGCGCCCATCGCGGACCACTCGGGGCCTGTAGGACCGGCACGCTTGAGGACTGGGTGGAGATGTCGAACCGGATGTACCGGTGGTCGAAATAGGTCTCCACCCCCTCCATGACGCGCCAGTCAACGACACGCGGCGACAGAGCGGGGCTGGCGAACGAGATGTCCACCACCGACTCGCCCCGCATCCGCACGCACGTGGGGACAGAACCCCGATTTAGGACAACCAGGCCTGTCTCCAGAGCCCAGTCCTCCACCATTCTACCCCGCACGTCCGTGTAACGACAACCCCAAGCCAAGTTTTTGGCATTGAAGTCCCCGAGCACAAGCACGGGGAGGGAATGGCTTCCGATGACGACACTCAACTCCGTGAGGGAGTTGTGGAACTCGGCAAGAGTTCGGCTCGGGGAGAAGTAGACTCCCACTACAACGATCTCCCCGAACCGTGCTGCTACGGACCCCTGACCCTTCCTGACACTCTCAAGGGTCGGGGTACGCAATTATGGTCGCTGAGCCGCTAAGGTCCTCCACCCAGTCATCCCTGGGCGGGACAAAGTACATCTCAGCGACCACGGCGATGTTAATCGACCACTGCGCCATGCTCTGGAGCATGAGATCCTGAGCGCAGGCGCAGTGATTGATGTTCGCCTGGAGAAGGCGTAATGGGGCCGTTACTGGCACTCCATTTCAGCCCCCTCCCGGGCCCTCTGCGAGGGCCCCGCTGCGGAACTTGCAGCAGTAGCGGCAGCGGCGGCGACAGTGACGGCGGCTGCGGTGGTGGCGACGGTGGGGGTTTTGGCGGTGGTGGCGGAGGGCCTTCTCTTGCCCCTGGCCTTGGCGGGAGTACCGCAGGACTTGCTCCCTGCCCGGTGATCGGCCGGCTTGCCAGCTGCCGCACATGCGGCGCAGCGCGGCGCGGCGGAGCAAGCCGCGGCCATGTGACCAGGCTGGCCGCAGCGGAAGCACAGGCCGCTGCGGTCCACCTCCGAGGTGCACCGGACCGACACATGGTGCCCCACATGGCAGCGGAAGCACCTCAGAGGTCTGGGTTCCAGCAGCTTCACCTGCGCCGAAACCCAGCCCACCAAGAGCCTTCGGCCCTCCACAATGACTTTCGCCGCCGTCACAGGGCAGCTTACCGTTATAGTTCGCATGCCCGACAGATCCGGACGTAAGGTGCCTGCCTTAACTTGCTCGGCAGGGCACCCACCGGTCCTGGTGACGGCGGCCACCACTTCCTTCTCGGTCACCGAGTCGTCCAGACCCAGTATGCGCAGGTCTACGCATTTGACGGGCCTGGACACTCGGGCCTCGTCCGCATTTAGAGACGCTCTAAGCTTTTCAGCCAGAGCGTCAGCGGACGAGCCACGGGTTTCACCAGGAATCTCCAGCACTCGTGCCTCTTTTGCGGTGACTCTAAGCCGGAGGCCCCGGTGGTTCGCTCCCTTGATTTGTTCCGGCCACCTGCCACCCGGTCTCGGCCGCGGAAGGCTTAGGGGGCGGGGGGGGCGGCGATAGCGGCTGTCTCGCGGCTGGCGCTGGCATATTCGCCGCCTGGCCCTTCTTTTGGGCCGCCGCCTGGCCCTGTTTCAGGGCCGCCGCCTTCCTAACCGGAGCCAGTTTCGTCGGGGCCGACATAACCCTGCCGGGGGGCTGGCTGGACGGCCCCGGTGCGGAGGCCGCAGCAGACGCATATGAGGCCGCCCTCGGGCCCGGGGGCGCCTTGTATGCCGCTAGGGGGGGGCGCAGGACAATGCCCTCCAGGACGGAGAAACGCGCCTGGAAGGCAGCCAGCTCCTGCCGAACCAGATTCAGAACCTGGTTCTCCACCGGCACGGACTGGCTTGGATGCTTTTGGCCCCCATTTTGGGGCGCCTCGCGAGAGCCGGACTCGCGCAGACTGGCCAGGTCTGCTCGAAGCTTCATGTTCTCCTCTTTGAGAAGCTCCGTGGCGGCCGACAGTCGAGCGACCTCCGCCCTCAGCTTGGCCACGCCGTCTGGCGGGGGTCCCGCAATCTGGCCTCCGCTGCCGCCATAATGGAGGCGACCGCTGCAGGTATAGCCCTTTGCCTGGTGGAGGGCTTCTGTTTTAAAGAGTCAGCCCTCAGCGCCGCCTCCACCTCCTTCGCGAGTCCGGCCTTACGGTCCGCATCGGGGCCGCCATCTGCACCCGCTTCGTCGCCAGGGGAGCCCGAACGGGCCACCCCGTGACCGGTGGCCACCCCCGGATGGTGCCCCTCCTCGGCAAGCCGCGCCGACCTCTTGGTGGCAGAGAGGCCTTTCCCCTTGCCACGGATCCCGCCGCGCTTGCTGTTGGGGATCTTACGAGCCGAAGCCAGCTCCCCATCTGACGACGACTCTCGGTCGCCTACCGGCCTGGACCGCTTGCGTAGGAACTCCCTGTTCCCCGCAGCAGCCCCGGGCCTCCCGCACTGGGAGCTCACTGAGCCTCCCGCGCTCACCTCGCTGGATGCGGCGCCGGACTCCGACCCCGCATCCCTCTCCTCCCTTCCTTCGCCGATATCGGCCGTGTTTTGGGTTATAATTTTTAGGAACCTATGCCTCAAAGAACATAAAAGTATAATCACAGAAATGTTTGTTATTAAATAATTATCAATCCAACTTAAAAATTCAACTCTATGTACTTATAATTACGTACTACAATCACAAATATTTATATTATTATATTTCAATCTAACTTAAAATTTTAAACACTGAAAACATAAAAGACCTACGTTCAGTTACAAAAAATAATTATGAGATATAATAGCTGTCAATCCAAATTAAAATCCAATAGAATCACTGAAATATGTGTTATTATGTACGTTAAAACTAATCAGTCCAACTTTGAACTCTATTACTTATAGAAACTTAAATATCACAAATAATTACATACCTATCAGTCAGCTTATTAATATTAGGAACATTAAATGATCACAGATACAGTCTCTTAAAATAAAATTTTACCCGTATTATTACCAAACAGTATCTATAAAAATGTATACCCGTATTGCAAACCCTCATACAAATTTTGTAAATTCTTTTTTCCAAAAAGACTCGCACGCACACGTGGTGGTTGTGAACACTGAACGGTCGACGCAAAACGGCAACGTGTTTAGTAGTGCTGCCAATAATAAAATCTCGATTCCCCGCGTCATTGTTGTCAATTCCCCGAAATTCGCCGCTTCTTTTTATTAATTCCCCACAAAGTCCCCAAAATGATATTTTTGGAATAAAAACTCTATTTTATACAAAATTTCTTTAATAATCTACTAAAACTTTTATAAAATACTATACTGTTAGCTGCGCCTCCAATAGCTGCGTCTCCAACCTACACCCCACCTGAAAGCCCGGACCATTTATGACCGAGCCTATTTAAGTCAACCCGTAGCGTGGCTAAGGGCTCATTCCCTTATTCGGCGGCGCGCTCTAACTATTCCCATTGACTTTGTTCACTCGATCAATTTTGTAATTTGGTACTTAAAACTGTAACTTTTGTGTTTTAACTTTTAATGTTTGTGTTTTGATAGATTACATTTGTTGTCGTGATAGTTATTTCATTTCAATTTCCTAAAATCAGAATCAGTCTCTCGTTTTCCCACTAAATTCAAATTTAAAAAAAAATGCCGAATAATACTGGCCCCAGAAAGAGACGTAAACGTGAGTGCTCGCAACCGCCGTCCTACTTAACTCATCTTAGTATAACCTTAGACGCAATACTCAATAGGGTCTCTGCCTTGAAGAGAAGCTCAGTTTCAGAACCAGGATCGAGCGTGGAGCACCAGAAGCGCCCTACTATCACCAGCACGGCCAGCCCTCCCGATGTCACGTGACCTGTCCCGACGCCACTGGCACCGGAGCCGACGCTGTCGCTCTCGCCTTCAGCTTCGGCTGTATCGGACGTTGCAGAGCGCCTCATCGATGCGCTAAGGAGCCTGGTGAGGTCTAACCATTATTACGTCTCTGACTTCGACAAATTCTTGTTGCGTTTGCTAATGATCTTTTGTGTGCAATCTTTGTGCGCGGTATTAAGGATCCGCAGATTTGTGCTGCAGCTATGAATGCAAAATGTATCTCCGAAACCATTGTGAATTTTTTATCAATTTATGTTAAGCCAAGTAAAACCGCAAATACGAACAAAAAAAGTGTTGACGCCCATTTTAACCGAAATTATAGCTGTCGCGATAATGGTAGGAATAGGAACCGTACCTGGCTATATTCGATCACGAGTTAGAAACCGAAGTACATACCGATGATGAGGAGAATGAAGCAGACCAACAGCCAAGTACCTAGTCGGCGACACTCAGAAATGCCGAGTCGGAGGTACCTCCCGCTGACGACGCTCCGGTGGTTGCCGAGGTCAGGAGAGGCCGTGTTAGCTGCGCCTCCAATAGCTGCGTCTCCAACCTACACCCCACCTAAAAGCCCAGACCATATGACCGAGCCTATTTAAGTCAACGCGTAGCGTGGCTAAGGGCTCATTCCCTTATTCGACGGCGCGCTCTAACTATTCCCATTGACTTTGTTCACTCGACCAATTTTGTAATTTGTTACTTAAAACTATAACTTTTGTGTTTTAACTTTTAATGTTTGTGTTTTGATAGATTACATTTGTTGTCCTGATAGTTATTTCATTTCAATTTCCTAAAAATACCTTATAATCTACCGTATTGCACACCTCGACAAACTCAAATTCTTGGTTCCGGTTAACTTATGCTGAACATGCAATTTAACTGCTTTTCCATAATTTTATTGAAAATTTCAACCGTTCGCACCAATTTAAAAAATCGACAACTATGAATAATTAGTTAATGATGTAGAAATGGATGCGTTCAGAAATACAAAATCGTGTTCAAATGACAGTTGAGCAGGCATTTGAGTGGTGTTGCCATTTAAAATTATGTTAGTAATGTTGAGCTGTTTCTGCCACGTCCAAACGTGATTTTTTAGGTGTAAGTAATACGGGACATAAAATAGTTTTACACCCACCGAAAAAATTGGCCTGGTTTCCCCGAAATTCCCCGATATTTGTCATTCCCCACGCTCTCCCAGCGCTAACCCTCAATTCCCCGCAAATCGGGGATTTTACCCGCGATTGGCAGCACTGGTGTTTAGTGAGAATGATTATTATGAGATAACCGACATGTTTTCTTTTCGTGCACTAGTTAAGTTCCAACTCTTCGAAAACTAATTTGGTGTAAGTATTTATTAAAATTTTACTCTAATAATCTAACCGACATAAATAGTAATTTTTTGGGAGGGATAAAAAGGATAAGCAACAAATGACAGATGAAATTAGTTTGGCAATTTATATTAAGCGCCATTCATAATGTTTATAATGACTTGGTAAAATACCATTAACCGCTAATATCTGAAATGTGGTCCTAATGTATTAAATGTATATTTATGTTTTTAAAGAAACTGACGTAACGTCATAACCGGAAGATAGAATAATTACGATTCAAGCAAAATTTGATTAGTATGTTTTTTTGCAATAAATATTTCTAGCCAAAACCGGTCAACGTTCAAGCAATTTAATTTTCTAGAAAGCTAAAACCGCCTAAGAGTCAATCACAAAATACCATATTCGTCCAACTACCATTGTTAACGAAAACATCTAAATAGCAGTCATTTAGGACGAAAGATTTTATGACAATTTTAAATTTTTACATTGCATAAGCGACAAAAAGTTGATCGCAGAGCCATGAAGCCTAGACCAAACGACGCAGAAAAAAAAAACTGATTCCAACCTTATACGTAACCCATTTTCGCAAAAAATGTCGGTTATCCCTTTTTGGCTCTTAACCCGATATCGATATTATCTATGTAGGTACCTTACTTAACCTAAACTTAAAATTAGCTAAATCATTATACCACTTTGGAACGAGCACCTAAGTTTTTTTTAATCCTTCGCCTCCGAGACAATAATTGGTATCCGTCCTGCTGACACGCTACAAGTCATTAACAATTGTGTCCCCCCTCTAATTTCTAAAGTAAAAGGAGGAAAATTGTAAATGAAGGTTTGTACAACGTAAAAAGAACTTTCATCGTAAATTGATTTAAATAAGCTTTGATAATTAATTGAAGAAATTGGGGAAGGAATTGGGGGAGGCCTTTGCCCAGCAGTGGGACAGTACAGGCTAATGAAAAAAAAAATAGTTTTTGAGTTAAGGGACTTTTTCGTCAAATTGCAGCAGTAACTTTGTTTTTCACTACAAAACAATCCTTCCTAACTTTTAATATTATAAATGCGAAAGTAAGTTTGTTTGTTACCTTTTCACGTCTAAACCACTGAACCTATCATCCTAAAATTTTGAATATACGTTGTCAGGTTCTAGATATTTTTGATATGACGTGTAAAATTATCATAATTCGTAATGATTTCTTACAAAATGTATGAGAAAAGTTTTTTGCAATGTCTGAGTCTTTTAGTACACCAACGATGGTTGGTCCAATAGAAGTTACCAGTATTGTTTAGATTTAGAAACCAAAACGGTTTCCGTAGGTATCAAAACCAAAGCTATACTTCAAACTACGAGTAGCAATTTTTCAACTTCGTGCATCTTATTGCAGTAAACTCTTTATCAGGCATTCTTAGTGCTACTTTATTAGTTTTAAGTCTACCTAAATAATTTTTTGTGTTTTCTTTGTTCTTCGGAATGGTTGTACACTGTTTTATAGACAAAGATTTCATAGAATTTCGTTTCATATATTTATTTTCTCATATTATCGTTTCATAGAATTATCAATACGCAGAATACTTATATCCAAAAAAAATTAATTGTAGTTTTTTGTTAGAAATAAAGTTTAATATTTCATATCATAGAATAACAAAGCAAATATTCTTTTTACTCATATTGTTTAGTTAAGGACGCTATTACATTTTTCAACAAATAACAGTGTTTTTCAGGTACCATTTTAATGTATAAGCAATCACAAATGTCAAAATATGATGGTCTTTATTTAAAGATAGTATATTCATCTCCAGATTGGCATTAGAAAAATTGTATGACGTCATAGAAAATTTTCGCACAAATACGTTTTTCCTATCACAATAATCGCAGAAAATTAAAAAAAATAGGGTCAGAATAGGTGCCAGTTTAGGTAAATTTACAGCATATTTTATCTTAAAAAATCCTTTATAGGTTCAGCTAATTATGTTGTATCAAAATCAACATATTTTTTCAATTATTAGCTAAAATAAAAACATTTGCCGAATTCTTTATACATTTTGCACTCGCGTGTCATCATTCCGCGCTTAGAAGCGCTCGTGGAAGGACGGCTGTATCGCTCTCTCGCAAAAAATAAATACGATAAAATTACTAGAAAATATTGTAGTGTGCATGCGTGTGTACCGTCGTGAGTAATCGGAAGGAGTTGATACTTTTTCAGACTTAAATAAAATGAAGTACGAGTTTCATACTTTTATTATTAGAACGTGGTTTAGAAATTACATTGGGTAAGATCGGAATTTGGACGGGTGAGGTTAAGCAGTTGTTGATAAGGTTGCGGAATGAATGGGTGGAGTTAATCAGCTCTAAGTAAGGTTAGGATTGGGATGGATAAGGTTAAGCTGTTGGCGATGAGGTTTGGAAGTGGATGGGCGCGAGGAGGGTTATGATTTTAACCGGTTTGTATGTATGTATGACGAATATGGAGACAATATCAAAATAAAAGATGGTGCAGATAAAAATTTGACAACTTTTTGTCATGAGTGTCATTTTCATGGTTTTTGGGGTCTCTAGTATCGGATATATGATCATAACCAAAATCCAAAATGCTGCCGACAAAAATATGATAACTTTTCTTCATTTGTGTCATTTCATAGTCTTAACCAAAATCCAAGATGCATATATAAGGTGTATATTTTGATACACGTAATATTATAAGAGTAACTTCTAAAAGTCGTAAAGTCGCCATAGCAACGAAAAAAAAAATTTCTTAGTGTTATTTTTTTACAAAATTCTTATAATTCTAAATTCTTTTTGAGACTTTTCGCATAAAGCCTTTACTCCCATATTCTAACAATGACAATAGGTAAATACGACGTAGTAAACTAGCGTAATGGATGTTCAAAAATAAGGAGCCAGTATTTATGTAGTGGGTTAAGTAATTTTTAATTATTTATTTTTTATAAAAATATACTCAGAAAAAATAAAAACCCCTTGAAATGTCTTTGTTATAGCTTTTAGATGATTCTCTGAAAATATTTCGTGTATGAATAGTTAGACCTTATATATACTAGATTATGCCCGCGGCGTTGCCGGCGTTATGTTCGATTATTATCCCACGGGAACGTCATACCGGAATAAAAAGTATGCTGTGTGTACCAAATTTCATCCAAATCCGTTCAAAATTGTTTTTGCGTGAAAGAGTAACAAACATTCATCAATTCATCCACAAACTTTTCCATTTATAATATAAGTAATATAGTTAGACGATCACTGCGATCGCGAGTCTGTTGCTGTTTGTTATTGAACAGTTCCATTGTCTATCTTTGAAAATCTCAGATCCTAATACATTCTACAATTAAACCTTCCCTGAAAACATTTGCATTTGTAAACGAAAACCCGATCACTATTGGATCAGTAGTTTTTGAGAAAATCGCGGATACATACGGTCGAGCACCTTCTTTTTTTGAAGTCGGTTAAAAATACTAACCTGCTTATCAAGACGACGATATTAAGTAACAGTTACCAAATGCATTTTCAAAGGTCCAAGTAATCTTCTAGAATCAATAAAATTAAAAATAATGAAATGGACCAAGATTGTATAAGTGAAGTATAAAAGCGAGCGCTCAGAGTTGTTCAATGTGTGCTACGCGTGATGTTGTTGTGTGCGACTTTAGTTACCTAAATTTGAGTTCATCAATTTAGGTATCGAAAATGTAACAGCGTCCTTAAGGACGCTGTTACATTTAGAATATGGGAGTAAAGGCTTTATGTGAAAAGTCTCAAAAAGAATTTAGAATTATAAGAATTTCGTAAAAAAATAACACTAAGAAATTTTTTTTTTTCGTTGCTTTGGCGACTTTACGACTTTTAGAAGTTACTCTTAAAATATTTCGTGTATCAAAATATACACCTTATTGGATTTTGGTTAAGACTTCATGTTCGATATAAGCGACCCCGAAAACCATGAAATGACACCCATGAAGAAAAGTTATCAAATTTTTGTTGGCAGCATTTTGGATTTTGGTTATGATCATATATCCGATACTAGAGACCCCAAAAACCATGAAAATGACACTAATGACAAAAAGTTGTCAAATTTTTATCGGCACCATCTTGTATTTTGATATTGTCTCCATATTCGTCATACATACATACAAACCGGTTAAAATCATAACCCTCCTCGCGCCCATCCACTTCAAACCTCATCGCCAACAGCTTAACCTTATCCATCCCAATCCTAACCTTACTTAGAGCTGCTTAACTCCACCCATTCATATCGCAACCTTGTCAACAACTGCTTAACCTCACCCGTCCAAATTTCGATCTTACCCAATGTAATTTCTAAACCACATTCTAATAATAAAAGTATGAAACTCGTACTTTATTTTATTTAAGTCCGAAAAAGTATCAACTCCTGATTACGCACGACGGTACACACTCATGCACACTACAATATTTTCTAGTAATTTTATCGTATTTATTTTTTGCGAGAGAGCGATACAGCCGTCCTTCCACGAGCGCTTCTGAGCGCGGAATGATGACACGCGAGTGCAAAATGTATGAAGAATTCGGCAAATGTTTTTATTTTAGCTAATAATTGAAAAAATATGTCGATTTTGATACAAAATAATTAGCTGAACCTATAAAGGAATATATTTACCGCAATTTGTTATATTTTTTAAGATAAAATATGCTGTAAATTTACCTAAACTGGCACCTATTCTGATCCTATTTTTTTTTAATTTTCTGCGATTATTGTGATGGGAAAAACGTATTTGTGCGAAAATTTTGTATGACGTCATACAATTTTTCTGATGCCAATCTGGATATCTTTAAATTAAGACCATCATATTTTGACATTTGTGATTGCTTAAATATTAAAATGGTACCTGAAAAACACTGTTATTTGTTGAAAAATGTAATAGAGTCCTTAATATAAAACTTATTACCAAGATTTTTTTTTTATCGAGGCAATTTCTAAATGTTTCAATTCGACCTTTGACTAAATGCATACCCTCCTATAAAATTACAACACCGCGTTCACAAAAACAATGCTTGTAATCTTGTCATTCTCATTAATAGTGACTTCATATACACGTAAGTACTTACTGTGTTTATATTGTTCATAATTGTTGGAGTGCCCTAATTTTATTACTGCGACCAATTTCGATGTAGCGCTCACCGGCCGCTGCCGCGGCACCGCTCGCTTCTCTCGTTCGGCTCGCGCGTAGTTGGTCACAGTTATAAGCTAACCTATTTGGTCGGAGTGAACGGAGCGTTTTAAAGTCAAGGAACATGTCACTGCTAGTAACAGCAACATCGAGATTCTTGAAAGATGTCAGAACAAGACATTGAGAGCCATGTAGGATATACCATACTACGTGAGCAACAAATATACAGGGTTACTTGTAAAACACCAACAAGCTTGTTGGTGTTTTACAAATAACCCTGTCTACATAAAGATCTAAACCTCCCACAGCCGATTGAAGCGGCATGGAGTCCCTACGCTAACCGCGAGATTCAACCAATGAAAGGAATTTCCAAACAAATAAAAAATCCTTCTGCCTATGATGTCATTGACCACAAAATATTAATACCAGGCGATTGGCCTATTGTGTAGACACAGATCGCCAAGTAAAAGAGAAGAAAAAAAAAGGTACATAGTCAAAATGTTGTAATAAGGCGTAGGCGCGCTACGCGGGGCTCCTATTTCTGTCTGCAGGGTTTAAAGTAACTTAACGGTACTGTCCGGAGCCGGAGTGCCCCAAGTCCTAAGCTCGCTTCGCTCGCTCTTGCATTATAAGTTTTCCTTGCCACAATGCCTTGTTTATGTTGATGTGGTGTGTAGTGTATACAAAACAACATAAAAATAGGAGTACGATATACGCATGCGACTGTGTGTATATTTATTTATAAAATTATGGATAGCATAACGTCTACTTTTACATTTTCGTTGAAATAAAATAGCATAGAAAAATATACCGAACAAACAATATTCGTTAAAAAATAATTGTACTGTTTGATAAGTTTGTTAAATATTAAAATGTGATTATAAAATTCATTGAATTGTATTTCTCTGAAATAAATGTTTCATTCAAGTAAATAGTCGTTAAAACAATAATATTAATTTTTCCTGCCTACTCTCACATCTCAACAAGTAATGGAAACAGGATCAATTGGTATCTATAAAAAAAATGTGTAAAATGGGCATTTTCTTTAAAACTGTACATTTATCATTAACACTAGAAACGAGATATTTACCATGTAAATGTCATGTCTATGTGTGTGTATGTAGTAAATAACCCGTTTCTAGTGTTAATGATAATGTTAGTGACCTGATAGTTTAAAATCTTATGGTAAATAAATAAATAACTGTATATTTTATTGAAAATCTGTGAATGAGGATCAAAATTTCACAAAAAATTATGGATAGTCCCCTAAGGCCATTTTCATGTAGCAGCAATTCCCCTTACTGCCCCGCTGAAAGTTTCCACACCGTATAATGATTTGCACCGTTTTTTATTTCAGCACCTGCAGCAGCCGCCCCAGCACTGCACACCATTCTAGCAAGATAGGATGGCGCAAGGGTGACAACACAGGTTGCATTCCACGACAAAGGCCTACCTAACTACCAAGGCATAAATCGATGGTAAGTCAAAAGCATTATCTTGTTTCTAATAATCAAAGTTTAGTGTTTTATCAAATTTTTGGATTTAGAGACTGTTATTGTAATATGTAAGAAATTCGTTTTACATCAATATTTAATAACCTGCCACCACCGATAAGACTAATAAAGACAATAGTCACTTTTAGAAGTCGCTTGCGGCAGTTTCTCATAGAAGCGCAACGCAAGCTGGATATGATTGCTCTAAATGAATCCATAATATGATGTGCGTTCCTACCTGGGAAGGTAGGAACGCACATCTTGTCATCATGTCATCAAATCTTTCCGTTTATTTCAATTAGTCCGTCGCGATCGGCTTCTTGCAGCATATTGCAGACGAAATGCAAGGTTAAATTCAACTGAGCGTTAGTCATAGTGCGAAAAAGGTTTTTTTTTTATCATGCGTCCGTCCCATTTATCTATCTGTTTTCTCATACAGGGTGTGGCGTAAGTAGTGGTCCACCGTTCAGGATTCGATGAACCAGATAATTAACTATAACAATTAAAATTTTTAACCATTTTTACCCAAGGGTTACGAAAATATTTCCTTTTTGTCTTTTATTTACGAAATTTGTATCTTTTTTTACAAATTTGTTTGTAGTTTCAACAAAAACCATTATTTTTTCATTTTGATTTCTGTTAATTACTGCTGAATACTAGAGCTATCATGATAAATTATGATTTTTATGTAAATTCAGCTATTTTGAAGAAAAAGTTGGTTCTTCTCTAATTTTAACCCTAATTTTTAAAACACCTTCAAGTTCAAGAGCGATTTTTGTAAAAAAAACGTACTACATTGTCAGTACCCATGCATTTAATAATATGCCTACTAAATACCGATTTCAAAATGATATCACTATAACAGATCCAATAATTTAACAAAAAGATATTCAATTTTAATTGAAGAAAAGAAGATTTTCATGAAACTACTTTATTAAACTTTGTTGCGTTAATACTATTACAAAACGTATAAAAACTCAAAAAACGGATACAATGTAACTTTTTACAATTCAAATGTGATTTGTGTTAAAGCACAAACATGTCAGGTAAAAAAACCCTGACTCTTTTTTTACCTGAGACATGTTTGTTTTGTTAACAAAAACCGGTTGAAGCTCTCGCAATCGAGTTACGCACAATAGGAGTGATAAGGAAGAGATATGGTAGGGTATTGCTATCTCTTTCATTACTAACGTTGAAATCTTCAGAAATCTCGAAATGATTTAGTACGATCTCGTCACTCGTGTCGTGCGTCGTATGCGTTTCGTTTTTATTCTGCCTGTGTTTACCTCCGCCATTTTTTTACCCCTGCCTGCCTCCGGACTCTGTTTAATTTGCCTACTGATTGGACTTGTTGTTTTGGTGATCTCTGCGATATTGGCTACGTGTACTGGTGACTTTGGCTTGCTCAACGATTTGGACAAACGTGCAGTGCAGTGACAATTAAAAAATGTCTCGGTATACACCGCGCGAATATGCTGACATGCATTTTATTTATGGCGAATGCAGAGGTTTCGGTAGAGAAGCAGCTCGACTTTATCGGGAGAGATATCCCGATCGAAGACATCCAGACCACCGAGTTTTTGGAAGAGTGCATAACGCATACACCGAGGAAAGGATACCTGGCACAGGCGTAGGTGGTGCAGGTGAAGGATGACCGCGACGACACAACGATGAAGAGATAATGAATTTAGTTACAGAAGATCCTTCAACATCGGTCCGTGTCTTAAGTCACAGAACTGGCATATCAACTAGATCTGTACATCGAATACTCAAAAGACATGAACTGTACACATACCACTATCAAAGGGTACAGTCATTGCTACCAAGAGATTATCAATTGAGAGTAACATTTTGTAGAGTAATGCTACGCAGAATAAGAGAAGACCCGCAGTTTTTTAATAAAATACTATGGAGCGACGAGTCATCCTGCAAAAAAGATGGATATTTAAATCTACTTAATTTGCATAATTGATACCTTGATCTATCTTGCTGCCAAGCAAGACAGATCAAGGTATCAATTTAAAATAAACCTTTGGACCGGAATCATTAACGGACAAATAATCGGTCCACACGAGCTGCCAGAAACATTAAATGCAGAAAGATATTTAAGTTTTTTGCAAATTGACTTGCCCTTGCTTCTGGAAGGTGTCGTTCCTGAAGTCCAAGAAGACATGTGGCTGCAGAACGATGGCTGTCCCGCTCACTACGCTGTTAGAGTACGAGAGCACCTTGATACAGCGTATCCAAATAGGTGGATAGGGCGCTTAGGTCCAATATTGTGGCCACCACGCTCGCCAGATCTAAATCCCCTAGATTTCTTTTATTGGGGTTGCCTAAAAGAAAAAGTCTATAGCAAAGAAATTACTAGCATTGACCAATTGAGGACTAGAATCCAGGCAGCAGCTAGAGAAATCAGCGAAAGCGGGTTTGCCCGAGGAATTAAACGGTCGTTTATTCGACGTTGTAGAGCGTGTATAGCTGCGAATGGAATTCTAAATTCAAATTAAACAAATTTTGAACAATTTGTTTAATTTGAATGATTGTAATCATGACAAAGATTAATAATAAATGATAAATAAAGTGATTTGTTTTTTTTTAATTCTTTGTTCAAATACCTAAAGTAACAAGTTAGGTCTAGATAACTCTGCAATAGTAGTTTTTTTTTATACAAATGGGCACTGACACTGTAGTGTATTTTTTTGCAAATATCGTATTAACGCAGTAAAGTTTAAAAAAGTAGTTTAATGAAAATCTTCTTTTCTTCAATTAAAATTGAATATCTTTTTGATAAATAATAGGATCTGTTATAGTGATACCATTTTGAAATTGGTATTTAGTAGGCATATTATTAAATAAATTGGCACTGACAGTGTAGTACGTTTTTTTTTACAAAAATCGCCCTTGAACTTCGATGGTATGTAAAAATTAGGGTTAAAATTAGAGAAGAACCAACTTTTTCTTCAAAAGAGCTAAATTTACATAAAAAATCATTATTTATCATGATAGGTCTAGTATTCAGCAGTAATTAGCAGAAATCAAAATGAAAAAATAATGGTTTTTGTTGAAACTACAAACAAATTCGTAATAAAAGGTAGAAATTTCGTAAATAAAAGACAGAAAGGAAATATTTTCGTAACCCTTGGGTAAAAATGGTTAAAATTTTTAATTGTTATAGTTAATTATCTGGTTCATCGAATCCTGAACGGTGGACCACTACTTACGCCACACCCTGTATATTTTTGTTTTGCACTTTCGTTAAGTCACTCTAGTTTATTTTATTGTTTGTTTATTTTATTTTATTTTTTTGTATGCAGATCTATTTCTCATATTTAAGTACCTATTCACTACCACCATTGACACAAAATATAAAACTGCTTCACATCTGGGACCTCACTAATTTCAGGTCCAGTTGAAAACCAGCGTCGGGCACTAGTTGTCCGGCATTTTGTTGAACTGGGTCTATTTGGCGCAGCCGTGAGGCTCACAGTGTCACACTATTTTATTTTTTTGTTTAGATTTTAAGTTTTTTTAATTTTTTGTTTTTTATTTGTTGTATATATATATATTTTTTTATACTGTGTGCACTTGTGGCATGTGCTAAATAAATGTATTTTCTCTCTTTCTTCTTTCTTCTAATATGGAGCCTAAATTAATCACAATCGTACAGTGTGGCAGGTCAGTACTGGGCACGGTTAGTGTGTGTAGAAGTGTGTTCGCTTCGGCGGCGTTTATACAATGAATAGGATTTTTAAATCACTTTAGTAGTAACACTGCAATCTCGGCCGGACAGCCGCCGGGGAGTGGAGGGTGGGGAGGGGGGAATCTGGACCAAGAGGAACAATGGAACAAACCGCCCTTCGCTGACCCCTCGCGCTAGAAGAGTTCTGTGAACGAAGAGTTGCTACTGTTCCCAGCAGCCCAAGGATGCGGCCTCACTCGCAGATTATGACGTTTAGTAAGAGAACACGAAACAAGCTATCAAAGTGATGATAACGTGAATATCGAATATGAAAGGAAAGGAAACTCCCGAAATATTCAGAGTGTAACGAAATTTATCGTAGAGTGCTGCTACGAGTATTTATTTCTTAATCTCGTTGAAATTTTGATGAAAATTCGATCTTCAGATGAGTACTTACGCCAACATAACAGTTCAACAGTAAACGTCTTTCATTCTTTACACAGATACAACGTCATTCTTGGGAGTATTGAACTGGTCATAATAATACGCTGTGTATCAGAAATGTGAGGTCATATTTGAGGGTGTGGTGCAGACACATGTCTGATACTCGCTGCATAAAGTTGATGGAATAGTTTCGTAGTTCGGTGTAACAGCTCATGGTCGCGGCCGTCCGATAAAAAAGCGACTAATAAAATGTACTGAGCCTGCCCCCCTCGCCCAGGGGTGAGGGGTGATGGTTAGGGGTGTAGGACACGCTCTTAACGTCGGCCGGAGTCGGAGGCTTTCGTGTGAGTCAATCGGCGATTGAATCAGCCGCCGATAATATTGATAATGACCTCTTCACTTCCGCTCGGGGTTGTTCGGGAGAGGAGTTCTTGTACAAATGTATAGTGTGCTGGGAGTATCGTAGCCTGCGTGTAGCATGGTGATGGTCCCTTTTGGAGTGATGTGAGTGAGACTTGCCTTGAAACCTTTTATTGAATTTTCAGCTTCCGATAATAATACAAACACAAACAATAAAGGTTTAATAAATAGCTATAATTAAAAACAATGCACTAATTAAATTCGATGCAATTTATTAAGGAATGTATAGTAAAAATTAGCTTGCTTTAATTCTTCAGGAAAAATAAACACAAGAAAAGGCCTTAAAGAAGTTCTAATAGTTCCACCTGAACATTGAACTATTCGTCAGAGGCACGCGGCTGTGGCTCCTTTTTTTTTTTTTTTTTTTTCCGGATGGTAAATCATCAAATGACCCCCCCCACTCTGGGCGGAGCGGAAGGGAGTGTCAGACTTGTACTGACTAAAACCCATCCATGTTCCTTCTTTGCCCTTTGTGTTCCAGGGCCACGGTATCTCTTTCGAACAGTCCCGCAGCCCTGGCAGGCATCGGCCCTTGCGGACCCCTACTTATTTGCTGACATCTCTTTGAGCCGCACGTGGAACACGAACGCGCCGTCGACACGGCCTGTCGTCATAAGACGGCTGGACGGCGAGCTGGCCCATAACTCGCCGTCCACAGGCCCGCGCCTACGGTGGCCGGGAGCCACTACGTGACCCCCGACGCCCAGGGCGTCTCCCGCGGCGACTGGGACGTAAGGTTCTTTCCCTCTCACGTCCCGCCACCTCCTTCACTAGCATGACTGCTTCGCAGAAGGAGGTGACGGCTTCCCATTCCCTCTCGCTCCGGACCATGACTTGAACCAAGGCCGGGCGCGAGAGATCGCCGCCGCCAATCGCCGCTACGAGGACACGGCGGTGCTCCGCCCAAGCGGGGCAGAACTCCACGGTGTGCTCCATCGTGTCCTCCGGACGATCCTCGCAGTGGAAACACCCAGGCGTTTCCTCCCGCCCGATTCGGTGCAGGAACCTCCCGAAACAACCGTGTCCGGTGAGGACCTGCGTCAGGCGGTAGGTGAGGGCGCCGTGGCGCCTCTCTAGCCACTCCTCAAAGAGGGGACTTATTGCCACTATGGTGGCGTGCCCTGCTCGGGGTTGCAACAGTCGCTCTCTCCATGTCGCCATGAGATCACGCCGGAGGTCTATCCGCTGAGCGGCAATTTGCCGCGGCAGCGGAGTTTCCCCCCGACGTAGTGCCTCCGCGCGCCATTCGTGCAGGCATGCGAGGACTATCGCCTCCAGATCCCATGGCAATCCGGCAAGGAGGCTAGCCGCTTCGCCGGAGATCGGGCGGTACCCCCGGATTAACCTTATGGCTATTACCTTTTGGGGCGCGTTCAGGTAGTGGGCGGCTTGCCGCCTCAAAGAACGCGCCCACACCGGGGCCCCGTAAAGGGCCATGAACCGCACGACCCCTGCGTAGAGCCTCCGGCAGGAGGCGTTTGGACCCCTCAGGTTGGGCAAGAGCCGCTTGAAGGCAGCCCCTGTCCGTTCCAGTTTTGGAGCCAAACGTCGGAAGTGCTTCATGAAGTTCCACCGGCTGTCGAGGACGAGTCCTAGGTACTTCAACGTCGACCCGATGCCGATGGAAACCCCTCCTGCCGTCAGTAGGGATCCCGACGGTGGCGCATTCCGAGGCCCATGAAAACAAATGGCCTCGGACTTGTGCAGTGCCACCTCGAGTCCCAATTGCCGGATCCTCTCCACGGCTGTGGCTCCTTGAGGCGCGAAGTTCAGACGCGGCCCACAACGGAGCTACTACAACAAGACCTTTAGTTTGCTCATGACACAACGGACGCGACTGTTTACTGTTTGTCTCGCACCACATCGCCCGCAACGCTCGGAATTTCATACTTAAAGGCAATATGATACAGTCCTTTATTCAGTGTCATTAAAACCAAAGGAGGCTTTTGTTTTTGACCTGTATGTATGTGGGTATAAAAAAACTAAATGGACTTTTCCATTTTTTTGAATAATTATTAAGGAGCTCAATATTTACGTAACGGCAGCGCCAGGTCTGCTCGGAGCTTCCTGTTCTCTTCTTGGAGAAGCTCCGTGGCGGCCGTCAGTCGAGCGACCTCCGCCCGCAGTTTGGCCACGCCGTCTGGCGGGTGCCCCGCATATCTGGCCTCCGCTGCCGCCATGATAGAGGCGACCGATGCGGGTATAGCCCTTTGCCTGGTGGAGAGCTTTTGCTTATAGGAGACAGCCCTCAGCGGCGCCTCCACCTCCTTCGCAAGCCCGGCCTTACGCTCCGCTTCGAAGCCGCCGTCTACGCCCGCCTCGTCGCCAGAGGAGGTCGAACGGGCCACCCCGTGACCGGCGGCCACCCCTGTGTGGCGCCCCTCCTCGGCAAGCCGCGCCGACCTCTCGGTGGCAGAGAGGTCTCTCCCCTTGCCGCGGATCCCGCCACGCTTGCTGGTGGGGGTCTTGCGAGCCGAAGCCAGCTCCCCCTCTGACGACGACTCTCGGTCGCCTACCGGCCTGGACCGCTTTCGTAAGAACTCCCTGTTCCCTCCCGCAGCAGCCCCGGGCCTCCCGTGTTTGGAGCTCACTGAGCCTCCCGCGCTCACCTCGCTGGATGCGGCGCCGGACTCCGACCCCGCATCCCTCTCTTCCCTTCCTTCGCCAGTTACCGGCCGTGTTTTGGGTTTGCGTATTTTCCATGCTGTTCCCACGAGTATGGGGGAAATAAAAAGTCCATCTGGGCAGTGCCCCCTGTACTCAGATAAGCCAAAGCCAGGACCGGCAGTGGTTCGCACTAGCGACTGATTTTCCATAGGGACCCGTCAGCCATACATCTCCTCGCGGTGCGCCGCCGCTTGAGATTCGGGGTAACTTTCGGCGGTTAAGCCAAGACCCTCGGTCCCAATCGAAGCAGCAAGACGTGTTCTATGACATTTCGACGGTGGGATTACGATATAGACTGCTCGGAGGCAGGGTAAGTGCACACCGAGCCCGCCCTTGCTCCTCCGCTGTGCCCTCTGCTTTTCACAGTGTCACGCGGAGCAACGCCCCCTAGGTCCACGATGGACTCCTCCCATGTCAGAATATTAGCCATGGACAGTAACATTCCCCGAGGAATAAGAAACTCTTCCCATTCCTCGGGGAAGGATACTGCCCACGCCCAGGGTGCACTGGCCCAGCAGCTGCTATTCTCTCCAGACGTCTCGAGAGGGACCGGCAGCTATCAGGCACACGAGGTGGAATTCTGACAACGCACCCTAAAATTCCACCCCTAAGAGGGTGAAATGGGGTTGAATTTTCTGTGAAACTTAATATTCTCTGAGCCGATTGACTCGAAAATTGGTGTAAACACTATTCAATTAAAATCATCCCCCAACAGAGTCAAATAGGGCTTAGAAACTCACGTAGACGGGCGCATGTGGCGCAGGGCGTGCGGGGCGTGGGAGTATTTACTACTAGCTGTGCCCCGCGGATTTGAATGAATCGATAGTAATCCCTAAGAATACAGTTTCCGCTCTAACAATACATTTTTTTGCCGTCAAGATTTAAATCCAGATCCCGTTGTGGTACATTCGGTAAAGAGAACTTCAGACATTTTGATTTGTTCGCATTCAGTAAAAGATTGTTAGCTGCGAACCATTTCGAAAGAACGGTTAGACTTTCGTTGACATGTAGTTGTAGCGCTCGATCGATATGTTGCTCGATCTGCCTGGTAGCTGTATCGTGAAATACTTCTCGTTGCGTTCGATGACCTTGTATGGACCTTTGTATGGATGCTGCAGTGGTTTTCGGACGGTGTCATCGCGTACAAACACGTGGCTGCATGTTGGTAGGTCGTTGTGCACGAACATACATCGCTTGTTTGAATGCGGCTTGTATGTAGGTGTCAGCTTCGTAATCACGTCGTGTAACTGATCGACGTAGGTGTGGTCAATCTTCGTTGCGGCTGGTGATGGTGATATAAAATCGCCGGGTAGCCGTATTGCTTGGCCGTAGGTGAGCTGCGCGGCACTTGTGTTGGTACCGGTGCGCGTGGCGGCTCGTAGCCCCATCAAAACAATAGGTAATTCGTTGATCCATTTGTTGCTGTTTGCTAGTCGTGTCATGAGTGCGGCCTTCAGTGTTCGGTGCCAGCGTTCGACGATGCCGTTACTCTGCGGGTGGTAGGCAGTAGTACGGGTTCTTTCTACTCCAAGTAGTTTTGCGAGGTCTTGAAATAGTCGACTTTCAAACTGTCGTCCTTGATCAGTCGTTATTTTTGTAGGACAACCGAAACGAGATATCCATGTTTCGTACAGCTTTCTTGCGACGATTTCGGCGGTTATCTCATGAAGGGGTACTGCTTCGGGCCAACGTGTACAGCGGTCGATCATCGTGAGTAGGTATCGATGTCCACACGAAGATGTAGGTAGTGGTCCAACAATATCAACGTGAATGTGTTGAAATCGTTCGCTCGGTGGGAATGCTGTGACGTCACTGTTGTTGTGTCGTTGAACTTTGGACTGCTGACACGAAGTGCATGCTTTCGTCCACTCGCCAATGTCTGTATTCATTGCTGGCCAAAAGTAACGATCTTGTATAAGTTTGCGCGTAGTTCGTATTCCAGGGTGACTTACATTGTGCACGGCGTTGAATGCGATGCGGCGAAAGTCAGCTGGTAGGTATGGACGAATGTGTGACGTAGACGTTTCGCAGAATTTTCGAACGATTTTCTTGAGTTGAATATTTGTTTGTTGTGATAAGATTGGTATATTCCTGTCTTTTTCTTGCTCTTGTGATAGTTCTTCGTAGTTGATTGGTGATGGTAATTCGATGGTTTCGATACGAGAGAGTGCGTCGGCGACAACGTTGTTTACTCCGCTGACGTGTCGAATGTCCGTCGTGAACTCGCTGATAAATAACAGCTGACGCGTCCGCCGTTGCGTATCGTTATCGGACGGAGGCTTGCGTATAGCGTAAGTCAGCGGTTTGTGGTCGGTGTAAACAATAAGTTCTCTTCCTTCGAACATTTTTCTGAAGTGTTTGATTGCCATGTAGATTGATAATAATTCTCTGTCGAATGTACTATATCGCTGTTGTGTTTCGGAGAATTTCTTTGAAAAGTATCCGAGCGGTATCCATTTCTTGTTTACAAGTTGTTGAAGTACAGCTCCTGCGCAGGTATTTGATGCGTCGCACATAAGGGAGATGGCGTCGGTTGGTGATGGAGATGGATGAGCGAGTAAAGCTGCGTTTTGGATGCTAACTTTACACAACTCGAATGCTTGTGACGCTTCTGTGTTCCAGTCGATTTTTGTCTTGTCGCGTTTCTTCGAATTGTGCAGGAACGCGTTGAGAGGTGCTTGTATGTGGGCTGCGTTCGGTATGCTGTCACGATAGAAGTTTACCATGCCAATAAATCGACGTAAGTCTTCAATTGTCTCGGGTTGGGGGTAAGCAGTGATAGCAGTGACTTTATCTTGTGGTGGCTTGAGTCCGTTGCTCGACACTTGATAACCCAGGAACTTGACATTTTCTTTACCGAAGACGCATTTTGATGGATTTACAGTGATGCCATACTCGTCTAATCTGCGTAACACCTCCTGTAGATTTTCTAAGTGACTGGTTTCATTATCTGATGCGACGATGACGTCATCAATGAATGGAAATGCGTAGTCTAACCCGATGAGTACTTGATGAATGAATCGTTGGAATGTCTGTCCAGCATTTTTGAGACCAGGACACATTCGAGGAAATTCGAACAAGCCGAAGGGTGTTGTGATGGCTGTCTTCTCGATGTCCGGTTCGTATACAGGCAGTTGTTGGTAAGCACGATTTAGGTCGAGTGTTGTGAAGATCTTCTTGCCGTGAAGTAGGTAGGTGAAATCTTTGAGACGTGGCACTGGATAGCGGTCTGGTTTCGTGACGTCATTGAGTCTGCGGTAGTCGCCACAAACACGAAGGTCGCCGTTTTTCTTTGGTACGACGTGTAGCGGGCTGGACCAAGGACTTTTGCTTGGACGACAGATTCCTTGCTGCATCATCGACTCGAATTCCTTCTTCACGGACATGTACCGATGTGGCGGTAGTGGTCTGCTCTTGCTGTGTACTGGTGGACCGGTAGTTTCAATGTGATGTTCTACACGGTGTTTGGGAGCATCCTTCATGCATGATGGTCGTAGGATGTCAGGAAACTTGCTGAGTAGCTGGTGATATGGTTGATCAACGTCGATACTTCTTACGGTAGGCTCAGCGGAGTAGGTGACTGGTGCCTTGACTACGAGGTTGGTAACTTTGTCGACTAGACATCGGCCGGCTATGTCGACAAGAAGTTGATGTTTTTTGCAAGAAGTCGGCACCGATGATGGGTCTGCTGACTGCAGCGATGATGAACTTCCAGGTGTATGGTCTTCGTAGGTTGAGATCCAGTTGTAGTGTTTTCTCTCCGTACGTTGGGATTACCGTGTTGTTCGCTGCATACAAGCAAAAGTCTGTTGGCGTAGCTTTCCCGCCTTTTCTTCTTGGTATTACGGAGACGTTGGCGCCAGTATCAATTAGAAATGACAGACGTGAGTTTTTGTCTGTTATAAATAGGCGGTAAGAAGTGTGGTTTGCGCTGGTTCCCGCCTCAGCCAACGCAGGCGTTAGTTTCCCGAGGGGGCGCTGCTGTCTTCGTAGTTACACGGATGCGTACACTTTCGCGCCTCTTTGCCAAACTTGCGATGATAAAAGCAGGTCGCTGATTGGTCGTTTCGGGCGCGATTGTGATTGGCTCTGCTCGATGAACGCGATCTTGAGCGTCGTCTGTCGAACGATCTACGTCGATTTTGATGCGATCGGTATGCTTTCAGCTCTGCGATTTCTTTGGTGAGCGCGTCAATTTCCTCTTCAATTGACGTAGATGCACGTGGGGTAGTGGGAACGGAGGAAACTGCAGCGACTGCGCCGAGTGGTTGTGTCTGCTCGAGGATTTTATCTGCCATCGTTGCCAGCTCGTGGATATCGGAGTGTTTCGCGATGTTTTCACTGACGGCGAGGACTGCTCGAACAGATTGTGGTAGATGGTTGGTCCACATAATCCGCAGTGCTGAGTCAGAGATATTGTCGGCGGCGAGGTTTTTCATGCGGCGTAGTAGCTGTGAAGGCTTCATGTCGCCGAGTTCCATTTCAGATAGCAACCTTTGTACTTGCCGTTGCTCGGATTCTTCGTAAACTTGGAACAACCGACTCTTCAATGCTTCGTATCGGTTTTTCTCAGGTGGACGGAGAATTATGTCGGCCTTCACGTCTGTTGTTCACCGTCTTGTGCCATGATGAAATCTTGATCTGGAGGTATCTTCTTAATAATCACGTCGGGGTCACCAATGTAGTGCTTAGGTGGTGTGGAATAATACTCCAGATGATGACGACGTAGTATATTTGAGTTGCAAGTGCTGAAGCTTATTGGAATGAATGTATTTAGAAAAAGGCGGTCCCTTTTATACAAAGTTGGTCATCAAAAAATCAATGCATAGTGGGTACATCGACAACTTAGTTTGGGCACAATATTGTCGATGTACCCTACATACTAAAATGTTACTGTGAGGGTGATATTCCGCTACATAGTCTTACATGTCAACAAAAGTGTAACCGTTACAGTACAGTAATTTATTACATAGTAAGTTCATTAAAACTTACAAACAATACTAGAATACTTCACAATTAATTACTGTAATAATTAAACAATGCCAATATTCATAAATGCAAAGGCGTTATTGAGTTAAAACTAATTAGTGGCTTCATTACTTTTTACAACAATGTGGTCTTGCTTAAAACCATTTCCGGCATATCAAAGGATTTAATACAAACAGGAGTTAACTCATCGTAACACGCGTTTACGCTGAGCCTGCAGCCACCGTCAGCATGCGTCATATTGTAACTATGCATTTACCGGAAATTCAATAGAATTATTTTTCTTTGCATTGTATTCAGTCTTGCATCAGCCATCAGCTTAATATCCTGTATTTTTTATAATTAAATAATATTGTAATAAATAAATATTTTTTTTTACAAAATTTCCGACCGCCGAAACATAACTGGCGCAGTCGGTAGGATCGCGACGTTCTAAGGTCGAATCCAATTCTTCATCTTAAGAGCGACGGGTCTCAAATTGTTATTTCGCGATCTACAAAGAACCTATCGCGCGGTCGGACTCCTTTACGGTAATCGGGATAAATCTCCGGAGAATTGGAGGAAGCTGCGCTGGTCGGGACTCGACTCGATAGGAGATGCAGTGGCTGCTTTAGTGAGTGCTCTTATTTACCAAGTGTCCTTGCTCTATTTCCTGCCTTATTTTAATTTGTGTATTTTATGTTAATCTATGTGTGTCTGTCTATAAGCTAAAATCGCAGTAGGCAACCACAAAATTATAATAGGTAGCGTTAAGTATCCCACGAGTAAATTCCAAGTGTTTAATTTGATATCTCTATTTTTTTACGTCAAGCGCCACTAGTCAGGCAAGCTACAGAAAAACAATGTCGCTCAGGGATTATGAAGCCAACTATAAACCGTACAAACTAATCGCAGATTTAATGCCAAGACATGATGGTAATCCTAAATTACTTAATTATTATATTAGGGAAGTAGAAAACTTATTACAGTTAACTTCTGAGGCAGATCGCTCGCACCCAGCATTCATCTGCTTAATTAAAAGTAGGCTCAGTGGTCCAGCCATAGACGCAATATCGTACGAAGGCTACTTAAACTCGTGGCTATCAATTAAGAACGCGTTAATTAGGTGCCTCGGCGAACCACGAAACGAAATACAAGTAATGCAGGAGCTAACGCGAGTGCGAAAGTCTAAGACAGAAGACGCTGAAACCTTCGGCAAACGCCTCCGTGAGCTGTTGGATACTCTGTATTCCGTAGGGGAGCATGGTAATAAATTGTATTACGAAAAGATGGTTATTGAACAGTATATAAACCAGTTAGACTTCCACGTCTCGTTAGGCGTTCGAATCGCAAAACCGGACACCTTCGAAGCAGCCATCATAGCGGCTAGACAAGAAGAAGCTAGGCTTTCATATAAAAGAGCCAATTACATTAACAATAACCCCTCAAAGTCACAAGCAAAGCCAAAAGAGTTATCTAAACAACCAAGCAATAATAATCCCATCCGTAATACAGTAAACCCACTTGTACCTGGCTTTATGATTCCCACACAGAACGTTGTTCCTCAACAAAATAATATGACCCCCGAACAGCGTCAACAATGGGTACAATCCGTATTGCCCTGGAAGGCCAGACCAGCATCAGGTAATTCTAGACCAAATGGTTCTAATAACTTTAAGAATCAACCTAACATTCCAAAACCACCGGTTCTAACGCCAGTATCATCGGACGTCACAATACGTACGGCAGATAAGCCAGAAAAACCACAGTTCACTCAGCAGCTGTACTACATTCTGATTCAGATGGCCACACAAGATCAACCAGGACCCAGTGACATGGAGCTCTATAACGATGTCTCAGACGGCAACGGCAATTCGGTCGAGCCGAATGCAACCATGGACGAACAACAGATATGTGGTGACCAGGATTTTCCCTCGGACACCAACCGAGACAACCAGACCTAGTTTCAATAAATTTCCAGACCAAGAAATATTTACCGTACATAATACTACCAGAGTTTGATGGTAAGTTTCTATTAGATACAGGGGCCAGTCATTCAACTATAGCAACTGATGTAGTTGCAGGGACCATATTCGAGTACTGCGTAGAAACAGAACCCTTTCAAATTAATACGGCACACAGTTCATCAGTTCACGACAAGGTAGTTTACCTTCCCTTACCTCCCGCGTTTAATAGCGATATAACACAAATTTTTAATATTCGACTTCGACCCTAAATATAAAGGTCTTATCGGAATTGACCTTCTGCAAAAACTAAAGAGTAACATTGATTTAAATAATAATGTTTTACGTACATCTACAGCGGAAATACCAATACACTTTAGCTCTCCACCCCAAAAGATAAGTATCGAACCTAGATGTGAAAAGATAGTCAAAGTAAAAACCAACTACTTAGATGGACAATACCTTCACGACGATGTAATCTAGATTAATGTCACCAGCAGCTATAATTTATGTTACAAACGGTTCTTTTAAAACATCGGTAATTAATCATAGTGATCAAAAGAAGAATATTCCATTTAACCCGTCGATTGAATTAGAGAAATTTTCCAAGGTCAATAAAAATGATAATCACGATATTAATACCATACGGGTTCAAACTAACATTGACCAAGTATTAAACGAAAACCTTCAGAAAATCCGTACAGATCATATGAACGAAGAAGAAAGACGCGAAATAAGCCGGTTATGCTATCAGTATAGGAACTTGTTCTATGCAGAAGATATACCACTTACCTTTACACACGCTGTTAAACACGAGCTCAGATTAAGCGATAATACACCAGTTTTCGTACGTAGTTACAGACAAGTCCCTCAACAACGCGAAGAAATTCGTAAACAAGTAGATAAGCTCCTCCAACAAGGTATCGTGCGAGAGAGCATTTCCCCTTGGTCATGTCCCGTGCATATCGTACCCAAAAAGCCCGATTCCTCAGGCAATGTCAAATGGAGACTTGTAATTGATTACAGACGATTCAATGATCGTATCATTGAAGATAAATACCCCTTACCAAACATACATGACATACTAGATAGATTAGGACGAGCGCAATACTTCACAACCCTAGACCTTGCTAGCGGTTTTCACCAAGTGGAAATGCACCCTAATGATATTGAAAAAACCGCCTTTACCACTGAACGAGGACACTATGAGTTCCTTAGAATGCCCTTTGGACTCAAAAATGCTTAGATGACGTAATAATAATATCTACGTCATTGCAGCAACACATAGAAAATGTGTTGCTGCAATGACGTGGACGGCGAGTTATGGGCCAGCTCACCGTCCGGCCGTCTTATGACGACAGGCCGTGTCGACGGCGCGTTCGTGTTCCACGTGCGCCTCAAAGAGATGTCAGCAAATAAGTAGGGGTCCGCAAGGGCCGATGCCTGCCAGGGCTGCGGGACTGTTCGAAAGAGATACCGTGGCCCTGGAACACAAAGGGCAAAGAAGGAACATGGATGGGTTTTAGTCAGTACAAGTCTGACACTCCCTTCCGCTCCGCCCAGAGTGGGGGGGGGTCATTTGATGATTTCCCATCCGGAAAAAAAAATAAAAAGTATTCGATCGATTCAAAACACATAATCTAAAGATTCAGTTGGATAAATCACAGTTCCTACAAAATCAGGTTAACTTCTTAGGACATGAACTAACAGATGAAGGTTTAAAACCAAACAAAGACAAGACAAAAGCCGTACTTAACTTCCCCCTACCTAAGTCTCAGAAGGAAATAAAAGCATTCCTAGGACTAGTCGGATATTACAGAAAATTCATAAAAGACTTCGCCAGACTTACGAAACCAATGACCCTTTGCCTTAAGAAAAATAGTAGAGTCATACACTCCCCGGATTTCTTAGAAGCTTTCCATAAGTGCAAACAAATTTTAACTAACGCCCCAATACTACAGTACCCGAATTTTGATGAGCCTTTCATCCTCACCACCGATGCTTCAGATGTAGCATTAGGTGCGGTGTTATCCCAAGGAATAGTAGGATCTGACAAACTAGTAGCATTTGCATCCCGGACACTATCAGATACCGAATCTCGTTACTCTACAATAGAAAAGGAGCTACTCGCCATAGTATGGGCAATTAAATACTTCAGACCCTATCTTTATGGTAGAAAGTTTGTCATCTACACAGACCACAGGCCTCTCACCTGGCTAATGTCATTAAAAGATCCTAACTCTAAATTGACTAGATGGCGTTTAAAACTCTTGGAATACGATTACAAGGTTATATACAAGCAGGGTCGACAAAATATTAACGCAGACGCTCTATCACGTGTTAAAATTTTCCATGGCAGTGTCGACTCTCTAGCTGTTAATCTAGATGATAACGAAGATGATGAGATAATTAATAGAATATTCGAAAATGCGCGTAGGGAAGCTGAAAATCAAATAGACACAGTAGCATCCAACGAAAATATACAATCACAAAACCCAAGCATTCCCGAATCTCATATAGGTACAGATAGTATGAGTATAGTATCAGCCGAATCTGAATTAGTGTCTACAAGACATACACAGCCTGACAATGAAGCTAGAGGCATATCCATCATTACAGACGCTATTGATAGGCAGTTGAAACAGTTCCACGTTAGGTCTACGCCCGGATCTACGTATAGAGTAGATAACAGATCCATTAACTCAAAAATAATTATAAAAGATGTCTTTATCCCAGTAAATAATACAGAGCCTGAAATAATTAGATTCCTTAAAGAATACACCATCGCTGACCGTGTATTCCATTGTTACTTTTATAGTGAAGAATTGTACCATGCCTTTTCTAGAGTCTATACAACAATATTTAACGACAGAGGTCCTAAGCTACTTAAATGCACAACACGCGTAACTCTAGTAGAAAACAAACCTGAACAGCAAGAGTTGATTAAGAAATATTACGAAGGCAAGGCTGTTCACCGTGGTATTCAGGAGACATACAAGCAGTTGCATAGAAATTATCATTGGCCAAACATGCTCCTTACCATTCAAAGCTTCGTTAATCAATGTGACACATGTTTAAAATCTAAATACGAACGCAACCCTCTTAAACCACCTTTAGCTATAACCGATACACCTCGCAAACCGATGGAACACATATTTATGGATCTATATTCAACTGGAGGCGTAACGTTTCTTACAGTCATTGATAACTTCTCTAAATACGCCCAGGCAGTCCAACTAACAGCCTGCAGTAGTGTTCACATAGCTGAAGCATTACTAAACGTTTTCTCAGTGTTAGGTTTACCGAATAAAATAACCACAGATTCAGATACTAAATTTGACAACGATGTTATTAAAGAAATATGCGCACTACATAACATCCACATCCACTTTACAACGCCCTATAACCCTAATTCTAACTCCCCTATTGAACGCTTGCACTCTACCCTAGCTGAAATGATTAGGATACAAAGAATGACTAACAAAGATGACCCTATACAGCTAATCACGAAGTACTCTATAATAGCATACAACAACGCTATTCATTCGGAAACAGATTATACACCTCATGAATTGTTATTCGGACACACAGCATCTAGAAACCCATTGGAGTTATACTATCCAAAAGAATTTTACCCGGATTATGTTATTAAGCATCGTGCCAATGCAGTGGCAGTTCAAGAGTGCATCGCTGCACACATGTTCAAAAACAAGGAGCAGGTAATTGCTAAACGTAACCAAGAAGCAGAAGAAATTAAATTCAAGGTAGGTGAAACTGTCTATAAACAGGTAGCTAAGTCAGCACGCAGTGACAAAACGAAGCCAGTCTTCAAAGGACCATACAAGATCATACACCTTCACCCAAATAACGTGGCCGAAATAATAGGTAACCATCCAAATTCTAAGTTCATTAGGGTTCACTTCAAGCTACTACGGAGGCCTTATCTTGATACACGACCTTCATCGCAGGAGCCGTCGTGCTCAACGCAACAGCAACCGTAACCATTACCCATGTAGATAATGACAATGGGATCCTCCTCCTAAAACAAGGCCAACTCCTCAAACAAGACAACTACTTTAGCCTTGCTTGCGTTTACAACATTACCAATCTGCACTTTACTTCTATCCAATTGATGTCCCTATATGCAAGCACGAAAAACGCTGAAAATACAGCATCTGGAGATTTACATAGAACGTATAGGAATCAAATAGAATATAGCCTTAATAAGAAGAATAATATTATAAAGCCATAAAGCATAGCAGAAGAAGAAGAAGATAACAAAACAACATAAAAAAACAAATAATAACAAATACAATAACAAATGCAGCTAAGTTCGAAGAAGAAATCTTAAACATTAAAAACAGAGTTAAAAACGTTCAGGATTCACAAAGGAAATCCTTAGTGTTGGCACATAATACAATAGATGAGTTCAGTAAACAGTTAACAAAATTGAACAATAATCAGAAACATTTAGCTAGTTTGTTACAAAATATTACTAATAATTCCAACGACTTATCTAACCATTTACATTTCTTAGATATTTACGTACAGATAGATTTTAGTTTACAGATAATTTTAGATAGGTTAATGTTATTAGAAGATGCTATGACTTTTGCTCAGATGGGCACCATGCATCCTAGTATTATAAGCCCTCAGAATCTAATAGAAGAGCTAAGAAACTTAAAAAATATGTTTTCATTTAAACCAGTAGCTAGTATTAGTATTAGCAACATATACAGGATAGAAAAGTCTATTAAAGTTAAAGCTTACAGCACAGATCACTCGGTTAATTTTATTCTCGAAATCACCTCAATTACCCCACCTTATCCACCTATATTCAATCCCAAATAAAAATAACCTTACCATCATCCCAAAATCCAAATACCTAGCACTTGGTAACGATGAGTACGCTTACTTGGAAGAAGACTGTCAGCCACTGACCGATAACACCCAGCTCTGCAAGCTCCTCGACACCAGAAGAGTCGAAGACACAGATGACTGCATACTATCACTCATTCAGCATCGCCCAGCTAATTGCACCCATGCTAAGAAGAACTTAAGAAGAGGAAAAGTTCAGAAGATTGGAGACAACAACTGGTTACTAGTCCTCAGAGAAGACGAAGTCACCAAAACACAATGTAACACCAAGACAGACTACAAGAAGCTATCTGGAATTCATCTCGTTACACTAACAGAAGACTGCCAGATGAACGTCATGAACAAGACACTGCCATCTCACACTGACACGGTCGTCATCAAAGAGGTCATACCGTTACCTGAGCAGCATCAAGCCATCGAACAATCAATACAATATGAACTCCAGTTAGAAGACATCTCACTAGACAGCATCCATAGAGTACTGATCAATGAAGTAGGCGACATATCCGTGCCAGAAGAAGATAATTGGCCAATCATAGCAGCTACACCTAGCTGGAACACAATCATTCTATATATCCTACTGGTCGCTGCAGCATCCTGGAAGCTGTATCAGTGGAAAACTAAGAACATCCCGGAGGACACCAATGGCAGCGCGGACGCCGCCAGAAGCAAGAGTTGCTTCTATCTTATGAAGGGAGGAGTTAACTCGTTCATCGTAACACGCGATTACGCTGAGCCTGCAGCCACCGTCAGCATGCGTCATATTGCAACTATGCATTTACCGGAAATTCAATAGAATTATTTTTCTTTGCATTGTATTCAGTCTTGCATCAGCCATCAGCTTAATATCCTTTATTTTTTATAATTAAATAATATTGTAATAAATAAATATTTTTTTTACAAAATTCCCGATCGCCGAAACATAACCCAGGTCTTTTTTTTTTTTTTTTCGGTTGGGAAATCATCAAATGACCCCCCCACTCTGGGCGGAGCGGAAGGGAGTGTCAGACTTGTACTGACTAAAACCCATCCATGTTCCTTCGTTGCCCTTTGTGTTCCAGGGCCACAGTAATACAAACAGGTCTTTCACTAATACATTGCTCTGTAAAATAATCTTGTTACTTTTTAGTTTGTAATTAATTACAGAAACTGATTTAGTTGTAGTTTCAAATTATAATTTGAGTTATTGATCATTAAAATCGTATTCGGTGCCATCTTCCACAATATTGTGGAATGTTGACTCATAACAAATCTTAGTGTTAAATGAGCAATTGTTAAAATCCCAATTGTCAAATATTTGGTTATCTTAATTTTAACTATAGTTCTAGCTAAAGACTTTCGTTTAGTAAATTAATCTTCAGAAGATCTAGTCACGAACTATCTCAGTACACATTAGAATAAAATTATGAAACATCCTGTTAATGATGTTTACGTATCAAACAGGAGAACATACCTTCCCAGCGCTCGGTCCAGTAGATCATCGTTCGCAACAGGGTGTTTTAACTACGGCATGAAACATAAAAAAAAAACAAATTATTAAAATCTCATAAATAGGTACTTTTTTCTTAATGAATGTTTAGTAGTCATTGGGTATATGAAGTAGGCTGCCGTTGTAAGACGACTAAAAAGTCACGGTGTATCTTGCATAAACTATTATAAATGTGAGAGTCTGGATGGGAAGATATTTGTTACTCAATCACGCCAGAACGGCTGAACATATCTAGATGAAACCTGGCACAGAGATAGATTATAGTCTGGTATAGCACATAGATTACTTATTATCCCAGAAGTAAGTCCTGTGGGCAATTCCCGAACTCCACGCGGGAGAAGCCACGGGCATTAGCTACTTTAACATACAATGTAAAATTTCCTTTTATTTCAGATGGTATGTTAGAGAGGAAAAAATAATCCTTATGATTAACTCTTTCGACCGTTGTTATAAAATACTTGTTTATTTCACTTTATTGGCGGGTTCGCTTCCCGGTTTAGGCAGGTGATTATTTAAAAATCTTTGAACGTAGTTCTGATTATTTTAAAAATCAAAACGAAGTCTTCTTTTAGTAAAACATCCTAAATACAATACTAGCTTTTGCCCGCGGCTTCGCCCGCGTGGATATCGAAAAATATCCGATTACTTACCTTCATCCCCTTTTTTAACCCTTCTGGGGTAGAATTATCAAAAACCCTGAGACACGTTCTTAACTTCTAAACTGACGGACTTTCATATAAACTTCCATCCCCTATTTTACCCATTTAGGGGTGGAATTCCCAAAAATCCTTTCTTAGTGGATACTCGCTGTTCACAAAGAACACACCCTCCAAGTTTCATGTCTCTAGGACCAGCGGTTTGGGCTGTGTGTCCAGTCAGTCAGTCAGTTTACCATTTTATGTATATAGAAGATTTAAGGTCCTTCCGTGTGGCATAGCCGTGGGACAGCCTGTATACGATTTTATCCCCTTTTTATACGATTTGTCACTTTGAATTACTTAATATATAAGTTATATATATTTTTGTAATTACCTTTTAAGCCCTATCATTTTGATACCCCACTCGATGGTAAAGGAAGAAAAAAAAATTTGAACACCACGATATGGCACCCGAAATCCGCCATTTTTCTTTGTTTTTTATTTCAATGTAGCCAGTGACACTCGCGCAACCAAGACGAACCTGACGACGTATAATTTATCCAAATCCGTTCATCCGTTTAAGAGTTACGAGGGAACATAGAAACGGACATACATCATACACACATACATACAGGTCACTAAAAACATAACCCTCCTTTTGGGCTTCGCCGCAGTCGGGTAAAAAACATAGAAAGAAAACAAATATAATATTTTTACAACCAACCATTTCGTAGTTCGTGGTGTCGCGTGTGGTCGCTCTCAAAACACGATGAGTTGATCGCGTTCGTCGCATTCGCAGAGTCGCGTCGCGAAGTATTCGTCGCTTACGCAGGACACCCAGTAAGCCGTTGAGTTGATCGCGTTTGTCGCGTTCGCAGCGTCGCGTTGCATCGTATTCGTCGCTCACGCAGGACACCCCGTTAGTAGCGATTCATAGCACCACGCCGCGGCGTAGCGCTACAAAGTATTCGTAGCACCGATGCGGACACGTAGCGATTTGTAATATCCTGTAATGTTATCGCGTCGTAGCATGTTTTGACGCGTGTTAAGCTGTCTTTTGGTAGCGTTCAATGCAAATTCACCGAAAGAAATGTAAGCATGTAGCGTCCAATCTGTTTGGTTACGTCACGACACGATGGCACGGACTGGTCCCGGTGTGCCCCAGCCACCACCACATAACTAATAAACAACAACTACTCACAATCGCCGTATTTTTCAGTCGCCGCAACTTGGCTGGCTTTTTGAGCCACAAAATCTCTTCTGAAAACTTTATTTCCCAGTGAATAAATACAATATTTTGCATGGGACTTTTTCAAGCCTTCGGCCCTCCGGCCTGGAGGTCTGTTGGTAGGCGATCAAAAATTCCCTCTCGGACGGACAACATGATGTTTCGATAAAAAGATAATCTGCGGGCGGCGGGGTGCGGGACGTGGGATGCGGGGTGTAAGGCGGGTGCGGGGTAACGCATAAATACATTGTTTATTTTTCATACGCAAAAAGCTAAAACGATTTTTTTATCCGCTTAGAGAAAAAATCCGTAAACACGGTAACGTAAGCCGGCGGCAGAACATAAAGAGCTGCGAGCATATCGAGTCCGCCTTAATCTGCCATAAACAATCGCCCAGAACAAAACCCAAGCAATAGTAAATTTCACGAAAAGTCATCCGACGGAATAATGGCTAGATTCTCGGATCGTGTCACCCAGGCACCGCGAAAACTGACCTTAACACTACCTTCATAGAAGTGAGTTCAGTGTGGTTGGCGGTGACGGGCGGGTCGGGTGTCCGCGCCCGCGTGTCCCGCCATATGAACTCATATGTCGTGCACATAGGGGCGCTATCCGAGTGCGCGCCGCCAGTAAGATGTGACTTGCCGTTTAATCTGGTTCTGTTATTTTTCCGGCAATACATCAAAGTGGCGACTTTCTACGGCAAATTGTATCAAACTCGCTGATGTATGGAGGTGCCTACACTGCTACAGCTCGCGCGAGTTCGCACTCACGTGCAGTGTCGCGGGAAAACAGTAACGCAATACTATATTACGTACCTACTTTTTAAATTATTGTAATACTCAAACAGAGCACCACACCGTCGTCCATGCTAGCGGTTACGTTTAATGCGTTATTATGAAAGTTTTGCATTAAAAACGCTACTATAAATAACACTGAAAGGCAGTCCCTAGAAGTGCATGCAGTATACGATCTGAACTGTTGCATGCTGTACCGGTCGTTTAAAGCTGCGACTAAAGACTGGTAGGTACTTATATTCTTAGCTAGTTAGTTTACAGAACGCTTGTGGGAAACAAAACATACAGTGTGGTCCATGTTAGTGCGGAGTTGTGTAACTGTGTGGAGTGCACTGTGGCGCGCGCCGCCAACCGACCGCCGCCGATGTGCGAGATTTATTCCTACTCAGCGATATTAAGAGGAAATATCTCACATCTCACTATATTGTACCCCTCCTCCCCGACACCGCAGTGTACCGCTCCTCAACGTCTTATGCACAACACAGCTCCATTGTAGTAGAGCGAACGGCTCAAACAATGTCAGCCAATCAATATCGTGCCGCGATGAGTTGCCGATACTTGGCCGCGCGACACTTCGCTAACTTCGGCACGACAGGCTTATGGCGGCTCACTCAATAACACAACTTTACTGTAACTCATACTTGTCATGTACTCGCTAGATACTTGTTATTACCGGATCGAACCAGTCTGGCTGAAAATCCGGTTATTGCTACAGAGGGCTTCTACCCTTTAGTTCGAATACAAGTAGCGAATGTTTTTGACATGGAAAGAAAAATTCAAGTGCGAGCAGGGTTTGAACCTGCGACCTTCCGATTCAGTACACCGGATGTGATGTGTGTGTGTGGTGTGTGTGTTGATTTGACTGCAATGTCAACGTGTTGGTTTAAGTTAGTTCGATACTTTCTTAAATAGATGGCGCTAACGTCACCGTAAGACGTTATTAATGGAACGAAAATTTCGGGATCTGTGAGCGGGGTGCGATGGTCTAGTTGGTTAAGACATCCGGTGTACTGAATCGGAAGGTCGCAGGTTCAAACCCTGCTCGCACTTGAATTTTTCTTTCCATGTCAAAAACAGCTATGTTCCCTACGCAGGGTTTGCGTATAAAATATTAAAAAAGTAGCGAATGTATTCTGCTTGCTACACCATAACACCAGTGACTTAATAAAACTTATCACCCACACTGCTGGGACACAGGCCTCCTCTCAGTATGCAGGAGCGGGCCATAACCAGCCCTCGGGCCCAGTGCTGGTTGCAGAGCTCACGGTTCTAGGACATGCCGGTCACGATGTTGTAGTAGTAGTAGTTACCTGGGCTCGAACCCACGACCTTAAGTTCGTAAGTCGGGGCCCCTAAATAATATACCACTACCGCTAGGCCGCTACTACTAGGTCACTACTGCTCACGAAACGTAGTGATATTTCGTGAAATATAACTGTACAAGTTATTTAAGTATATGGTACAGGTGTACGCCGGTACATACATTGGCATCGTAGTGTACCTACTCTCGGAGAGTGCAAGGAATCCAGTTAGAATCGTCGCGAACTGAGCGCGAGTGTACTGAAGTGATGGTCGACGGTAGACGTTTTTGTGCTCGCTCGTTAGCCGCTAACAGGATTGACATGGGTACCTGCTGCCAGTAGCACGGAGCCTGTAGCCTGTAACCTGTACCCGTAGGCTGTAGTCTGTAGCCCGTAGCGTGGCAGTGCGCTCAGATAACTAGCTTTGATAAACTTATTTACACACTCCGTACTCGCTGTTCCCTGCTCTCTTTCAGGTGGTTTATTTAATTTCAAAGTTCGAATGCTTTTAAGGAAAAGCCCAGTACAAACATCTTGTAGACAATTATAGCGATGGATAGCCACAGTTGCATCATCTTTTAAGTAACGAATCTATTTTCATGATATCTATCATCGCTTTCTTTATTATTTGACCGCTGCGAGCTTCAAGTGCGAGCGGCTCCAGGTATTGCGTCTGAGCTGAATTAATTACTTAGCTACTTATGTATTTCGTTAATAACTGGTTCCACTCAAACTGATTCGCTTGAGTGCTCGCGACTGTTTGCGCACTCATAACATCTAGACGTAAGGCTGTGGATACATGATATCGTGTTACATGTCTACACTGCACTGACTCAAATATTAATTTCGTATTGATAAAATGGTCTTCATGTAATTTCAGTAAAGTTGTGAACATACTTTAATGTTTTATTGGAATAGTACAAACGTTACTCGTCACGTTTGTAATTTCGTCGATTTGTATACTTTGTATAAAACTTACTGAAATGTTTCGTCTGACTAACTAACAGAACACAAACTCGGTATGAGCTTTATGTAAGTATGTAGTTGTAGGGTTCCCACGAGAGGGAGTAAATCGGTGGAAACAGGACCTGCGTGAATGAAACAAGAAGAAGCTGGTACCTTTTGATTCGGTGCATGACTGCACCATCATTAAAAGGGATACGAGCTCAGAACACGATACCTACCAAAGTAGTTTTGCTCTGTATGAACTCGCATCTGAAGCTAGCTACGTAATTCGACTGAAAGTTGAGGCGCGTGATAACATCGGGCGTACAAGTGTTATCAGTCGACCGAGGATCGCGGGGTCTCCGCACTTTCCGACACAATTAAAACTTTTACAACGTCTCTGTCGCGATGCGAGCTGCTTCTTTCTCCAGGAAGACAGAATCGTGATAACTAGCGAGTGTAAAAGTCCCATCACCAAGCCACGGTCGCATAAACCTGTTCGGCATGCATGGCTCGTATGGAGTCACTATGTGTGATCACATTAAACAAGATGTTTATAAAGCAAACACTTTTTTTCAGTGTATTGTCATATTTTTTTTTAATCCGAACTGTATTGGAACAAAAAATATTTTTTCCTACAATTTAGATCGTTTTTTATGTAACTGTTGACTATACAGAGTTAGTTCCATAGTGCAAAATATAAGTTATTCGTAAACTGGCGAGTTGAAACTCGTGAGTGCATGCGAGTTGGCACCTTCCGATTTTAGCTAATTTTTTTTGTCGTCAACTCGCTCGACCTTGAAAATCTGACGTTAAATACGTCAGATGTACAGTCAGCTACAAAAACTTCTTATAAAATGTATAATGCAAGCACCCACTTTAAATGTATTTAAGACCTTTTATACGACTTGACTTTAAAATTAAACACAGAGTTAACATGAGAAGGTCAAAAGTAACGTAAAATGTTCCAATAGTAACATTCTAGCAACGCTGGATAGCATGCTTAGGTATCAAGTGTCGTCGGCCGCATGCCCCTCGCCATATCCCGAAATCTAAGTAGATAGTCGGTACTTAGCCGAATCAGCCAGCGCGGGCATTAGCTAGTAGCAGCAGCAGTATAGCTAGTAGTAGTTATTTATAGTGATTGTTTTCAATTCGTTTTTATTTGACTGTAATTTATAATGTGCGACCGAGTTGACGACAAAAAAAAATAGGTTAAATCGGAAGGTGTCAACTCGCGGTCACTTCACAGTCGCCAGTTGACGAACAAGTCCAAAATATAACATCAATACGCCGGTAATACCCGAAGGGTTAGGCAGTGGCGTACCTACCTAATAGAACAGCCACGTTTCGCCAGTTGCGTATATGTCCCATGTAATAGAGGGCGAGCCTATTACCATCATCAACCGGGCAATTCCAGACTCCGTGACTGCTACTAAGAAATTCTTTAAAAAAATCCCAATAACACTACCCAACGTGGGAATCGAACCTAGGACACATTCGCGTTTGCGACCACTGGCTCAACGAGGCCACAAAATGTTTGATCGGTGATGAGAGTTTGTCCAGGTACCTACTATGTGTGGAGCCGCCTGTGCGAGCAGCTGTAAGCCGCTTATCAGTTCACAAACGTGTGCACATAACACGGCGGAACATAACGCTCGGATGTAAAGCGTCACATCATTATCAAACTGCTCACAATTTAAATTTCTAATCGCGCGGAGAGCGATGCAGGGGACTGTCGCACCGCATCATGTCGCGTCGCCGTGTCGCCAAGTGACAGCGCCGCGCAACGCGCATATTTTTTGAACATTTCGTTAAACCGCTAGGAAAGTCGCGATTCGTGACCGTTTGTGAGTGTTGTGAGTGTTGTGAGTGTTGTGAGTGTCGCTGACACTGTTGCCACTACGATACTCCGGTGTGTCTTTTGTTTACATGAGTGTATCCAGCAATGTTACAGAACAGTAACAGTTAGTTCTGTTATCAAGTGGCGCAGTAGACTTCTAGTTTGAACGCTTTACGAATTGGGACGTGATTGTCCAACTTTTTATTTCATTTCACATGTCGACCTAAAGCTTACAACTTTGCTTTACGCTAAAGTTGAATAGGAATGTAAATTATGTTCTCAGATAATTTTGAAACATTGAAGTACTTTTGAACGACAGATATTATAATACACATTTGACTCGGGAATAAGAAGTTACAACTTTCTCATGAAAGTCTCTTTATGAATAACTCTATGCCTAAATAATTCTGTCCTCATGTTTGAAGCAGGTACATACATACACACAAACATACATACATAATCCGACGAAGCTACTCCGAGCAGAGCTTTGAACATGTAACTTTTACCTTTTCATCATAATCATAAGTCACGAATAGGTACGAACTGAGTATTCATTTCAATAAGATAAGATATATTTATTTGCTCAAACATGTGTACACATACAGTAATAAAAAGTGCATGTTGGATGACATTAATAAAAATTTGTTCAGACATGTTTGCCACATACTATGACGTGCAAATGTTTTGATTTTTAAATTGTGTTTCTTAAAATATCTTTTCAGTCCAATATCATTAATTGGAAGTGAATTAAACATTGCAAAATTAAAAGCATAATGTAAAATTAGCATCTATACATACAATAAAATCGTAAAAATCCAATCGATGTTCAAATTTTGTACAAATATTCGTAACAGGCTTCTTCAAATGTTAGGCTATATATTGTTACGCTACTTGGGGGTGAGCAATATTGCATTATATCCGTATTATTCAATTGTTTTTCGTTTCAGTCATGATGTGCGTAACAACGTCTATTTCAAAGCATATGTCAGCGAAACAAATAGAGAAACAGTTTCAAGACCGCTTTACGTGCATCACGGCGCAAGTTCGATCCCCAGTAAAATGATACTTTTTGTAATTGGTTGTATTTTTTTTTATAGAGAATAATATTTTTTTTTCTCTTTTTATGTATAATATAATAAATTCTAATGAATAAAGTTATATCACTGGTAAAATCTCTTTCCTCATGTTTGAATCTGGCCGTTTGATGGTATTCTGAACTAACAACGTCGTTGTGTGCTGTCCACAGGTGCTGTCAGAATCGATGTTTTGAATTTCACCTGTCGCTCCCAATAAGAATAATAGCAGTTATTGAAATTAATTTGAAACTATTTTGTTGTGTCGCTGTTCTTAGTTTTGCACAAGTATAACAGATTCAGGTTGTTTCTCTGCATTGTTAGGTCCCAAAAATAAATTCTTCTTGGTTGTCTTTGTCGGAGGGTTGATGATTGTAATGTATGATTTCTGATGCGTCTAGATTGATAAAAAAGCACGTTATTCGTTACTTGAAAAATGTTTAGGTATCTTTATCATAATATCTATCTTTTGTTGTCGAATTCCCCGCGGGCTTGCGCGCGTCAACACGTACTCACTGTGTGCTCGTACAAACAATTTCTATAAAGTAACTTTAAGCAATTTCCCGGATCTAAACTATATACGACACTGTAGCTAAGCCTAAAAGATATCTAGTGCGCGAGTCAGTTGTCCTCCAGATCAAGAGGTTTCAAAATAAACACAATATTAACATAAATCGGTTGCAAATTTTTTAAATCATTGCTGCGCGGAGTGTGAGTCATCGCTTCAACGAGTCAGCTGAGCGACGGGCCGGGGTCAGCGGTCAAGGACAGAGTTAAACGGCGCTCGCTCGGCAACATTCGGACACCCGAAGATTCACGAATATAAGCAGCGCCTGTGCAGCGGAGCCGCGCCGGCTCACATCGGCGCGTAGAAGGATTGAGGGAAGTGACTCATTACTGCTCATTAGTACAAACACTGCATGCTATTGAATCAGTCTATGACAGTTTTAATTTGCAAACAATCTGATACATATCGTTCCTATTAGAGTGTATTGCTCTGTAAAATAATAATGATTAGACGCTCGCCCCCCCAAACTACACCTTCACCACTACATAAGTCTGAACCGGATTTAACCACGGGTTCTGACACTAATGAAAACATTACCCTAAGGAAACGAAAGCGTGGTGACGACTCAGATCTCTATCGAATGGAAATATGATTATGGAAATGAAAGCTACGTTCTCACACATGGTTTCCCAACAAGCGCAGCAAAACCTTAAAATAGATTCCCTACACTCGGCCCTTGAAAATATTAAAACTCAAAATACCTTGATCAGTACTCAAAACTTGGAGATTCAAACACAGAACGAAGAAATAAAAAAGACTGTACAGTTTCTATCTGAAAAATACGATGACGCTGTATTAGAAATAAGCCAGCTTCAATCTAAATGCACCAACAATAATAAACTGATAAAATCACTGAAGCTTAAGGTAGACTTTCTAGAAAAAAACCTTAAATCAGCATCAATAGAAATAAGAAATATCCCCATGTCGGTCCCAGAAAACCGAGATACCTCTCTAACACAGTGCAAAAATTGGGTGAAGTCATAAATCAACCAATCGAAAATAAGGACATAAAAACCATATTTCGCACATTAGCCAAAAAAGAATCCTTAGGCACTATCCTTGTCGAATTCTCGTCTTCGACAATCAGAGACCAGTTCCTGAAGTCGACTAGAACCTTCAATAAGTATAACAAATCCAACCGTCTCAATACTGCAACCTGCAACCTGCAACTTAAAGTACCCGAAAAACCCATATTTGTCGCAGAAGCACTCACAACAATGACAAAACGCCTTCACTACCTCGCCAGAGAGTTTAGTAAAAGCAGCTCCTACGAACAATGTTGGATTGCAAATGGAAAGGTGTATGTCCGAGAAAAAGAAGGGATGCCTGGTCGCCTGATAAAAACTGAAGAAGATCTCATAAAACTGCGGAAACAAAAATGACTGCTGAACAACTTCCAATTGTACATTTCAATACCTACAATTTTACTTTTCGCTTTGTTAAAATTGTTTAAAAATATGTTTCTAACAAAAAATACTAACAGATTCCCTATCAATGTTCTACCACTTTATTACACAACAACAAACCTAGCATACGCACACACTATATCGCTAATAAATGACTCAACACTATACTATTACAATACTATACAACATAATATACACTTATACAAAAAGTACAGATACATAATACACAATACATGTAACATACGGATATATGTAACATATATAGTACATAACATCATACATATTTTAAATTTATTTTGTAGTTCTCAAATGTGTTTTTATATTCTTTTTTTAAATACCAGAAAATATGTCATAATTATCTGTAACTTTCTAACATTTATCTCTAAGCATACAATAAAAAACTACCCTATTAGAAACGTCAGTATTAGAATTTCCCTAAATAAAATTCAATAGCACACAAAATAATACAGACAACATGGACTCAGTCTCCGTCTCTGACTCTGCCACATGTGATCTGGATGATTGCATTCCGGCTAACTTCACGCCCAATCAGTCGCTCACAATTCTTAACCAAAACATCAGAAGCATAACCAAAAACATAACAGGGCTTCACACCTTACTCACAAGAACTAAGGTTAGCTGGGATATTATCACTCTGACGGAATCTTGGCTCCCCTGTACTCAATATATCCCGATTCTATCAGGCTACAATTACTTTAAGACCGATAATTACCTTACTCAAAATGAGGGAGTTGTCGTTTATGTAAACGAAAATCTTAAGAAAGTCTCTGTGGAGGAGTTAGTGCTTATAGAAGCAAACCGTCTTCAGGTACGGATCGATTACAGCACCATTTTGTTGGCAATATATCGTCCACCAGGGTATAGGGACGTAAACAACTTTATAAACTCTCTAGACGCTGCCCTTAATAAAATCGGGAAGTACACAAATAGTATAATTACTGGTGACATAAATATAAATATCCATGACCAGTGTCACGATCCAGCTAAGGACAGTTACCTAAATCTACTGGCCTCACATGGCCTTCTACCAGCACATGTATTACCCACACGACAATCGGCTTGCCTGGATCACGTTATTTTGAAGACAACCCTTCCTGCCTTTACACTAGTAGCCCACTCCTCACTCACAGACCATGATACTGTGCTATTATTCCTTGCTAAAAAACCTCCGAAACAATTGACAGCAAAATCGGTCGTCCGGATCAATCATGACCAGCTCGATGCGGACCTGAAACAACTTGATTTTGGACCAATATTCACGTCAACAGAACCACATGAGGCAGCTGAAATTTTTATAACACTAATTTTTTTTTTTTTTTTTTTTTTTTTTTAATTTTTTTTTTTTTTTTTTTTTTAACACTTCAAGCACATAAGTACAGAGGCGGACTTAATGCCATAGGCATTTTCTACCAGTCAACCTTTGGGTGATGCAAAGACAAGCAGTGGTAGGTGTAAATCTGAAAATAATTTTAAATAATAATAAGATTAACTACAAGGATACATAAAATACTATAAATATATATCAAGTACTATAAATATATATCAAAATTAAATTAATGTAAATAAACATTTCCACGAATATACCAAAATAAAAACACAAACCATGGGGAAAACATTACCGTTGTGACGAAACTGCCAGCTTCTTCCGAATGTACTCACGAACTTTAATTTTAAAAGATAAGCGATTGGTTGCCATCCTGATTTCCTAGGGAAGCGCATTCCACAGTGAAATAGACTGGACAAAGAAAGATCGGTGAATGAAATCAGTGCGGTGAGAGGGACATTGAAGCATACGGTTTTGCGATGATCGCAGGCTCCTATTATGGTTGGCACAAATATACTGAAAGTGGGGAGCAAGGTAACTAGGGGAAGTGGGAGAAACAAGAAAAGAAAACAAGGTGGTAAGCGCCCTTTGCTCCCTACGCTGACGTATGGGCAACCACTTAAGAAGAGTCCGGTGTTCGGAGACATGATCATATTTACGCAAATTGAAAACGAATCGAATGCAGTTATTTAGAAGACGGTCAAGTTTGTCGAGGAGATCCGCATTCAGGTCAAAGTAGCACACGTCACCGTAATCGATGATAGGAAAAATTAAGGACTGTACAAGCATTGTTTTCGTATTTGAGGGTAAAAAGTTTCTCAAGCGGTACAAAGCCCGCAACGAACCAGTAACTTTCTGACTGACACGAGCAACTTGAGTATGCCATTTCATAGAGCTATCGATATGCAAGCCGAGATCCTTGACCTCAGTACTAAAAGGAACGACCGTACCGTCGAAAAGAACTGGTGGCAAGGTTGCACCATTCAACTTGCATAGACTGCGAGAGCTGCCAATGATGATCGCCTGACATTTATTGGGATTTACTGCCACACCAAATTTATCGGACCAGGTATTTATTGCTATCAGGTCCCGATTTAAATTGTCGATCAGATCTCGAATTTCGTCAACCCTCCCCTGACAGTACAACTGCAAGTCATCGGCATACAGATGATACGCACACTGAAGCTCAGAAGTAAGGAGATTAATAAAAATAGAAAACAGAAGAGGAGAAAGAATACCGCCTTGAGGAACACCAGTCTCCAAATCACACCAACATGATGAGGAATTCCCAACATGAACTGACTGCTGGCGTTCCTGAAGGTAAGAGGAGAACCATTCCAGTGCTCCGGGAGAGACCATGACATGGGATAAAATGGCTAAAAGATGTCGTGACTAACGGTATTGAAGGCATTTGAGAAATCGACCAGCACCAGTACCGTTACCTTGGTGTCTTCTAGTCCTGCCCTAATATCGCCAGTCACTTTAAGAAGGGCGGAAACAGTGCTGTGCCCAGGCCTGAACCCAGATTGAAGTGGGCTGATAAGCGAGTTCCGATGGACAAAATCGGAGAATTGCTTGTGCACACAGGCCTCAAGCACTTTAGATAGAAAGGGAAGGATCGAAATGGGACGGAAATGGGCAGGAAGACAGGGATTAGGGACCTTGGGTAGCGGACAAACATAGGCTTTGCGCCACAGGGAAGGAAATGCTCCGGTAAAAAGGGAAAAATTCACAATGTGGGTAATCGCAGGTAGGAGCTCATCCAGAAGAGTTATGATCATACCACGGGTGATATTATAACAACCCACTGCTTTCGACTTGATGGACAGGATGATCTCTTTGATCTCTCCCGGTTCAGCTGGAACGAAGCAAAAGTGGTTAATATTAGGGCGCGTTAGACCAGAAATTAGGGACAAAGTTCGTTGCTTGGTTAAGCGATCCATGGAGGAAGCAGAAGAAAAATGTCGGTTAAGCTCGTCCAGGTCAATAGAGTTTGGAAGGTCTAAATGTCGCGGTTTGCCGATACCCAGAGTTCCAAGAAATTTCCAAATATCGGCAGAAGAGGAAGAAGTTATATTATCTAAAGTGTGGCGGCGTTTACCGATGCGTATCATCTGGTTGCATCTATTCCTTGCAACCTTGTATAATGACCAGTTCTCGTCAGTACGATCCCTCTTAAATTTACGGAATGCCCGGTCCCTACGTCGCATTGCCATTCGTATCCCTCTTGTCATCCATGGAGCAGGAGGACGTTTTAGTTTAATTTTTTTGATGGGAGCATGAATGTTGTAGAGGTTGATCACAACATCGTTAAATATCGCAACCTTATCGTCAACCAAAGAGGCTTCCAACATAGGCTCCCAATCAGTCACAGACGCATCCTTCTTAATTTCCTCAACATTCATCCGCGCAAAACAACGCCTGTACAGAACCCTAGGTTTAGGTTTGGGAGGTTTCAGGATATAAGAGAGGAAAATCATGTCATGGTGAGAAAAGCCAGGAGCGTCATGTTGACCATGGGAGGATACAAGAGAAGGATTTGAGGTAAGGATCAGATCGAGCCAGGTGTCATCACCGACAGCGTTATGATGGGTAGGCTAGAGCGGCAACACGTGCAGACTAACCGACTCGATAAGCTGGAGGAGTTTACAGGACCGAGGGGCATTGCGGGAAAGGAGATTTGTATTAAAGTCACCCATTATGATGTGATGTGCATACTCTGAACCCAAAGATTCAAGTACTGATTCGAATTCAGTGAAGTAATCAACAGTGGGAGGACAGTAAACAACACTAATAACAGTTTTGGCACCCTTGACACAGACTTCAAGGAAAATAAACTCAGCAGAAGCAGAATATTGTGAAGAGGAAGTGGCAAGTATTTTATAGGGAAAGTCACTGCGGAGGTATATGGCCACACCACCCCCTCCCTTACCAATCCTATCATTACGTATAAGAATGAAACCAGTAAGAGGATAAGTAGTAGACAGGAGATGTGGTTTGAGCCAAGATTCAGAGATCAAGATGGCGTGTACATTGCTGCTGTTAAAGGCGTCGTACAGCTCGCTATAGTGGCTCGGAACACTTTGAGCTTATCATTAAACTTTTGTTGCAAAAACTCACCAAGAGTCTCACTGAACGAGCAAAAACTTCCATCGCTTGAAGAAGCAGCAGATTCATCCGCGGATAAGAAAATTTCATTGTTTGACATAAATATACACGTAACAAATATATATATATATATATATATATATATATATATATATATATATATAAATATATAAAACAATTAAGCTATTACTAAAAACAAACTAAGTATCACCAACAGGTGCACAACTCCGCACCACCCGCCAGCTAACACCAACACTAGTAGCAAGTAGTAAAATAAGCATAGAATATAGCACATATACACAGCAAAATACAAAGGAAAAGTGAAAGCCGTAGTTCCCAGACACAAAATAACAAAAACAGAATCAGAATAATAGTTAAATATAGAAAAAGAAGGAGACACAACCAACTGCAAATTATGTGATGGTACATGGAACGAAACGTAACTGATAACAAATAATCTGTGAGTTTACCAGAAACAAAATTTCGAAACGTTTATTTGGAACGTCACTGTCACTTAAATATTTCAAAACGTCAATTTGACAAGCCGAAGCTGACATTCATATAACAATATCAATCAATCACTCAAACTAATATTAGAAAAATAAACACAGTTGAGGGTATCTAAGTACCAATGCACCTCTTAATAATAAAGAAGTAGAAGTAAACAGTTGGAGTACAAAACATAAGGAAGATAACTATTAGACTGGACAACTACAAACTGGTAAGTAAAGATTTGGAATCTAAAACAACAATCAAGAAAAAACATCAACACTCAAACCTATAATTTTCGTGTTATGGTTTTCAGATTCCCAGCAGCGCCGCCACCTCTTCCACTGGTAGAAGGAGCCGCGTCCGGTGCCTTGGGGTACTGGGCTACCAAGGGCTTCAGCTCATCAAAGGAAGTTATCTTGTGCCGACTTCCGTCAGGAGCCTTTATGAAGATAACCCCGTCTTGGGTCCAATACGACCGCATGCTGAAGTGCTCCCGTGCTTTGCCGAAGATAGATTGCCTGGTCCTAGTCAGGAATTCTTTCACTGACATTTTGGAGCCTTTCAAGCCAGTCTTTGCCTTCCACACTGATGACCTCAAGTCTACACTGGCAAACCTAACAAGGATAGGCCTGTGATGATCCTTGCTGAGGGCCCCCAGCCTGTGACAAGCTTTAATAGAAGGTGCCGAGATATTTTTCAGTGCTAGCTTGGTGTTTAAAACATCCAAAATAACAGCCGTGCAGTCTTCATTCTCCGCTTCAGCAAGACCTTGGAAAACCAAAGCTTTCCGCCGGTGCCTGGTCTCTAAGCCATCAATTTGCTTGGCACACTCACTGATTTGGCTTCGCAGGAGCCCAAGCATGGAGAAAACAAGCTCCCGAAAACCACGAAACTCCTCAGCTATCTTTGCCACCGTATCCTTGGCGGGCCCGGCGCACTGTATTTGAGCCTCAAGCTCACCCATCTTCCTCAAAAAGTTATCCTCCAGGGCTTTTTGTGCAGCCAGGACTTCAGCAAATTGTGACATTATGTGAAATGCTAGAAAACTTGTGCTGTGGTGTAGTAATTGAACAGCTGGCAGGTGGTGAAAATAACTTGTCACATAGTCACATAAACGTGCACAAACGTGAGTAGTAGTTATATAACTGTTATTAACTTATTACTGATATAAACTTAATGAATTTTGAATTAATTGAATTTAAAATAAAGTTCCGGATTTTTAAAGACGTCTATACTTTTTTCACACCTCATTACTCAGTTAATAGAGACAAACTCTGAAACAGTAAAAGTTCTAAACCGTAAAAGAATTGCGAAACCATGGGTCACCACTGGTCTTCTACGAAGCATTCGCCATAAAGATAATTTACACAAGAAGTTAAAAACGGACCCTGAAAACCACATCCTAAAAACATCGTTCACTAGATACAGAAATTACTGTGATAAATTACTTAAACAAGCCAAAACCGAACACGAGAAAAAGGAAATAAAAGACGCTAGTAACAATACTAAACTACTATGGACAGCTATAAATAATATATCAAATAGGACCAAAAAGAAAGACAATCCGCTTGAACTACTATCCATATTATCTACACCAAAGCAATCCGTCAACGACGTAAATAGTTTCTTCGCAAATGTGGGTAGAAGCCTTGCTGAGAAAATGGGTAATCGGACAATGGTGTCAACTAGTGACAATCCAAGTAGCGGCTCGCAATCCATGGTACTGATGCAAACTGACGAAGCTGAAGTCACGCAACTAATACTTTCTCTCCGAAATGAATGTGCCATGGGTTGGGACCGAATATCTTCCATCTTTCTCAAAAGACATCTGGCGTCACTGGTTCAACCTATAACCTTCATCTGTAACCTTGCCATCAGTACTGGTAAATTCCCAAAGGTCTTCAAAAGGTCCATCATTCACCCGATCTTCAAGGGTGGGGACAGAAACCGTGTCAATAATTACAGACCCATAGCTGTGCTACCAGCCATCTCCAAGATACTAGAACGCATATTGAATAAACGCCTCGTGGATTACTTAGAGAAATATAATCTTCTCTCCCCATCACAGTATGGATTTAGGGCCGGCAAATCAACTTCAGATGCGGTTCATGACCTCACCAATCATATCGTCACTAATTTGGATGGTGGCCAAAAAGTCTTGGGGATCTTTTTAGATCTTGTGAAAGCTTTTGACACGGTCTCTGTTCCCATCTTAATAAGGAAGATGGAACGGCTCGGAATAAGAGGAATCCAACTTGCACTTTTTGAGGATTATCTGAGTGAGCGCACCCAGAGCGTCAAGGTGGGAGGGAGTGTCAGTGACGAGTGCCGAGTTAGTTACGGTGTGCCACAAGGCAGCGTGCTCGGTCCGACACTCTTTCTCATATATATAAACGAACTGGGTATGCTCACTCTCCCAAAAGGCAAAGTCATAACTTTCGCCGATTGTTCACTGCAGACACCTGGAGTGAGGTCTTTGTGTGCGCCCAATTGGGATTCAATACTGTATCGAAATGGTTGCGCGACAATGTTCTCACCCTTAATGCGGAAAAAACTAATTACGTCACCTTCTCCATTAAACAGCAAACACTGTCTCCATCCATGACGCCGAACACTATCCTAGCCCACACGTGTGCATTTCCTCACTCCACTACATGCACGTGTGTTCAAATTAACAAAGCCGATCGCATTAAATACCTGGGTTTAACTATAGACAGCACACTCAAATTTCAGGAACATATCAACACCTTAAGTAACCGACTGAGAAAAGTGATATATGTTTTTAAGACCCTAAGAAATGTGACTGATGATAAAATAAAAAAAATTGTATACTATGCTCTTGCTCAGTCTTTAATAACATACTGCATCACCTCTTGGGGTGGTGCTCCAAAAAGTACCCTACTGGAACTGGAAAGAGCACAGAGAGCCATACTGAAGGATTCTTTGTCCTTACCTTATCGCTACCCTACAGCACTACTACACCAAAAAGCGAAAGTCTTGACGGTGCGCCAACTGTTTGTACAACAAACCATCCTGAAACAACATAGACTACTAACCTACAATCCTTTACTGCCTCGAGCTAAGAGAAGATTTAATCCCGTTGTTAAATGCCATACTTCGCCTACAACATCTTTTTCAAAACGTTTCTTCTATAACCTCGGTCGGTATCTTTACAATAAAGTAAATAGGATCATACCTATCTATGAACTAAATAAGATAAAGTGCAAAGTGAAGCTATACAGTTGGCTCCAAGAACTCAATTACGATGACACTGAAAATTTATTAAAAGTTTTAACATAAACCATTATGCAAATATGCTACGATCAAAACAAAATATACACACACAACCCCCCTACACACAACCCCCCCCCACACACACACAACCACTGAACACACTTCTCTAACTACACATACACGCAGTACACACTCAACCTCACTCATACCCTGATACTAACCATACTAACTAATAATCAATAGTCTTAAAAAAAAAAAAAAAAAAATGTTAACATGTTCTAACTGAATACAGTTTGTACGAGTACATAAAATAATTTGTTAAATTTAAATGGAGGAGTCCTGGTGAACTGAAATACAGGCCTCGAGCCTAGTTTAGGCACCAGTCTCCCACAACATAATGCCCGTCCTATATGTCACCGTAGAAATAAGGTAACTAGTAAGATTAATATTGTGGAGAAAATAAACTACTTTATTATTTTTTTTTATTATTTGTATCTTACTACTATTATAAATGCTAAAGTTTGGATGGATGGATGGATGTTTGTTACTCAATCACGCCAGAACGGCTGAACGGATTTCGGCCCCATCGGCCATCCGTTGTGCGAGCAATGTGCCCTGTCCACTGCCACTTAAGTTTAGCTATTCTTCGGGCTACGTCGGTAACCTTTATTCTCTTGTGGATGTTGTCATTTCAGATTTGAGCACGCAAGGAAACTTCGAGCATAACCCTCTCCATTGCCCTTTGGGTGACTTTAAGCCTTCTGATGAGGTCCATTCTGAGCGACCACGTTTCGGTCCCGTATGTAATCACTGGCAACACACATTGGTCATAGACTTTCGTCTTGAGACACTGCGGTAAGTTGGACGAGAAGATACTACACAACTTCCCGAACGCTGCCCAGAGCAGAGTCGGATTTGACGATTGACCTGTTTCTCGAAGTTAGACCTACCTAAATGAACCGTTTGTCCCAGGTAGACATAATCGTCTACAACTTCGAGTACAGAGTCTCCGATCTAGATTGGAGGATCTTGATAGGAGGATAACTTAGGTGGATGAGGAATATTGCAGTATGTCCATATTCCGCAACTGTTTTACAACTGACAACCACAACACACACAACATGGACATGCCCACCACCCACTGCGCCAACTGTGCCGTCACATTGCATTTGTGCTGAATGTTCTGCTGGCCCAATTCCGTATATACAGCTTTAAAGTTTTTTTTTTTTTTTTTTCAACCTTGCCCCAGTTCGGCCCACACTTGGAATTTCTCCATACAGGAGAAATTTCAAGTGTGTGTGTTTACAGACATTTAAACTCACCCGGAACAACTACCTGTAGGCCATACAAAAATGAATTCCGTGCGGAAATCGAAATCGATACTCGCAGCGCAGCAGCAGTTCGCTCAGCCACTGCGCCAACCGTGCCGTCACATAGCTGTGACTGTGGCTCCCTTGGACATTGTTGCAACTTTGCTTAAGGGTGGCCGGACTCGTGGAGAGGATCCGGCAATTGGGTCTCGAGGTGGCATTGCACAAGTCCGAGGCCATGTGTTTTCATGGGCCTCGGAATGCGCCACCGTTGGGATCCCTACTGACGGCGGGAGGGGTTTCCATCGGCGTCGGGTCGACGTTGAAGTACCTAGGACTCATCCTCGACAGCCGGTGGAACTTCGTGGAGCACTTCCGACGTTTGGCTCCCAAACTGGAACGGACAGGGGCTACCTTCAAGCGGCTCTTGCCCAACCTGAGGGCTCCAAACGCCTCCTGCCGGAGGCTCTACGCGGGGGTCGTGCGGTCCATAGCCCTTTACGGGGCCCCGGTTTGGGCGCGTTCTTTGAGGCGGCAAGCCGCCCACTACTTGAACGCGCCCCAAAAGGTGATAGCCATAAGGCTAATCCGGGGGTACCGCACGATCTCCGGCGAGGCGGCTAGCCTCTTTGCCGGATTGCCGCCATGGGATCTGGAGGCGATAGTCCTCGAGCGCCTGCACGAATGGCGCGCGGAGGCACTAAGTCGGGGGGAAACTCCGCTGCCGCGGCAAATTGCCGCTCAGCGGACAGACCTCCGGCGTGATCTTATGGCGACATGGAGAGAGCGACTGTTGCAACCCCGTGTAAGGCACGCTACCATAGTGGCGATAAGTCCCCTCTTTGAGGAGTGGCTAGAGAGGCGCCACGGCGCCCTCACCTACCGCCTGACGCAGGTCCTCACCGGACACGGTTGTTTCGGGAGGTTCCTGCACCGAATCGGGCGGTAGGAAACGCCCGGGTGTTTCTACTGCGAGGATCGTCCGGAGGACACGGTGGAGCACACCGTAGAGGTCAGCCCCGCTTGGGCGGAGCAGCGCCGTGTCCTTGTAGCGGCGATTGGCGGCGGCGATCTCTCGCGTCCGGCCCTGGTTCAAGCCATGGTCCGGAGTGAGAGGGAATGGGAAGCCGTCACCACCTTCTGCGAAGCAGTCATGCTAGTGAAGGAGGTGGCGGGACGTGAGAGGGAAAGAACCTCACGTCCCAGCCGCCGCGGGAGACGCCATGGGCGTCGGGGGTCACGTGGTAGCTCCCGGCCACCGTAGGCGCGGGCCTGTGGACGGCGAGTTATGGGCTAGCTCGCCGTCCAGCCGTCTTATGATGACAGGCCGTGTCGACGGCGCGTTCGTGTTCCACGCGCGCCTGAAAGAGATGTCAGCAACCGAGTAGGGGTCCGCATGGGCCGATGCCTGCCGGAGCTGCGGGACTGTTCGATAGAGACACCGTGGCCCTGGAACACAAAGGGCAAAGAAAGAACATGGATGGGTTTTAGTCAGTACAAGTCTGACACTCCGTTCCGCTCCGCCCAGAGTGGGGGGGGGGGGGGGTGTCATTTGATGATAAAAAGAAAAAAGATACTTCAACATGCAACATCATCAAAAAGAGTGGCCGGGGAGTCCTTTTGCAGCAGTGTAAGTTTAAAGTGCATTAGAGGCGTTGAACCACAGCTTGCAGGACATCCGCGGCAACCGAGCGCTGAAGGGTGGTGTTGTCGTTTTGGTTGTAGGTGACTTTAGACAGATACTATAAGTTGTTGAGAGGCCGGGCACACCGGCAGATGAAATAAACGCATGTCTCAAGGCGTCACCACTGTTGTCTACATGCGCGTCCAACTGTACAACGACCACGAAGCAGGTGTCTTTGCGAATATGCGTCTGCAAATGGGAGTGGTTCGTCTGGAATCGGGCGCAGATGGGCAAATTCTATTTTCCATCCAGTGCCTACAGAGGATGCACGCACATGCAAATCATCACAATCATGCACGTTTTTCCCAATTTGGAGGTTAACATAAAAATGAAAGGTGGTTGTGTGAGGGGTAGTGCTGTCGACAGAGAACGAGTGAACATACGATCGTTGGCGTCCACATCCATAGAACAGGTGATGGAGAATGATGATAGTACTGCCTACCCCATTGAATTTCTAAAGTTGGTCCCATTTAAATTGAAAAATCGTGTTTGGGCTCATTTCATGCACCGTGATGAGAACTATAGTCCTAGCTGGAGTATGACTGTCATCGAAGGTCTGACGATAGAGACGGCAGGCAGTGCAAGAGATCCGCAACAGTTTACAGCAGCTTTATCGTGTAATAATATAATAATAATAATCTGTGGCCCGAGTGTCAAATTGACAGCACGAATTTTTACGATACTGAATTTTAATTTAATGTTTTTATCGATTTAACCCATATTTAAACAATAATATATTAATTACATCAATAACAATGATAAGAAAAAAAAAAACAGAAAACCTATTTTACAAAACCGGATCCTAAATTTTTGGAATATACTTGAAAATATACATGAATGCTGACAAGAAGCCGGGCAAAACATCAGGCACACCCACCATCTCCGGACTCGTCGCTCAGCTCCGCCTCGCAGCCGCCGGGACGCGCCTCAATCGTGAGTGCTGTGTCTCCGATCGCTGCAGTTGCGTCGAGCTCGAGTGACGAGTTTTTCTCCCCGCCGTCGACCCCATCACCACCACGACGACGAGGAAGAGGACGGCCACCAGCGGGCTTGGGACCTCGAGGCCAACAGGCCCCGAACAGGGTCCCCGCTGCCGGTGGAAATGTGTCGCGCATGCGATGGACTCAGTCCATTAATGAGAACGTCATGCGCGCATATTATGGGGCTACTGAGGGGGGAAGCAACTTGACTGCGTACCGTGGTCGGATGCTCTCTCTGTTTCAGGTGCTTGAGCCAGGTGTCAGCGTGTCGGCGCAACGGCTGTCGGATCAAGTGCGGGTCATACAGCGTAACCACATGTTGGATGACACCGTACTTGAGCGACTACGCTTCGATTCACGGAGTAACCTAGTTATACCTGCTTCACCAATGATTGCGGTACAGCTACAAAATGTATCCAGTGCTCCACCGCGATCCGAACACGATGGTGAAGAAGATGATGACGAAGTTATATCCGTGAGTACCCAGTGCAACGCACAATTGAGGAGCGCTTTGGAGGGTGCATTCCGGGAGTACCGATCCACACCGCCTGAACTTAGGCCACGTCTACCTCGTTTACCTATGCACAAGAAAAACAAGGCGCTGGTGGGTGCTTTAGATTCGCAGCTGTCAAACTGCTTTGACAGCAGCAAAGACCTCGCCGATACCCACTCAATATTGTACTGTGGAGCTGTAGCGGCATGTCGTGTAGCTCACGTCAAATTTCCCAACAACGACAGAGCTACACGACCAAAATTTGCTGTTCCAGCTTGGCAATGCAGGATTGAGCGGCGTATCGGTGAGGCTAGAGCACTCATCGGCAAGTTAATCTGCTTCAGGGAGGGCAATACTCGACCTAGAGTGATGCGCTTTGTGAAGCGGGCGTTCTCGGGAACTGATGTTAGTTTTCGAGACTACTTAGCCCGCGTCACAGAGCGTATCGACTTCCTGAAGCAGAAGATCTGTGCATGGGCAAGCCGTATTCGTCGGTACAAGCGGCGAGTGGAGCGTTACACTCAGAATCGCACATTCCGAAGTGATGAAAGGTGGGTATATAGGGCTTGGGAACGACCGGACCAAGGTGTGACTGATACGCGTCTACCAGATGATGACGCCATGTGTTCGTTCTGGCGCAACATCTGGTCGGTGCCTGTCAGGCACACTGAGGGTGATTGGACCCGGGAGGTTGAACGAGCGTGTGATTCGATACCTGAAATGGGGGCAATTATCATCAGCCCCCAAGATGTAGCTCGTGCAGTCCGTCCGTTGCCTAACTGGAAATCTCCAGGGCCGGATGGACTGCACAACTTCTGGATTAAATGGTTCCAGAGATCACATGTTCGCTTAGCATCCCAGTTTCAGTCAGCCTTAGAGTCAGGGTCGCTGCCCCAGTTCTTGACGACAGGAATTACCCACCTGCTCCATAAATCAGGTAGTACTGCGGAACCCAAAAATTATAGACCAATCACTTGTTTACCAACGGTCTATAAAGTTCTTACATCCATTTTGAGAGCTAAAATCAATCATCATATTGATAGTAATTCTATCATGTCTGCCTCTCAGAATGGATGTAGGAATGGGTCCCGCGGTACTAAGGAGCTGCTCCTTATTGATATGGCCATTAGCCAACAGGTTCGCCGCTCGCGAAGGGATCTGTCTACATGTTGGATAGATTACAAGAAGGCCTATGATTCTGTGCCTCATACATGGCTCATGAGGGTGCTGGAGTTGTATAAAGTTGATGCAACTCTGCGTACCTTCCTGATGTCATGTATGGGGCACTGGAGAACGGTCCTTCGCTATCCAGGATGTCGACAGATCCAGGGGAACAGAGAACCGATAAAGATTGAGCGCGGTATATTCCAGGGTGATAGTCTGAGTCCATTGTGGTTTTGTTTAGCCTTGAACCCTCTCAGCACACTGTTGGAGGGTTCAGGTCTAGGCTATCGGTTGAGGAGAGGTGGTCAGGTCATATCTCACCTTCTTTACATGGATGATCTGAAACTCTTTGCCCCCAACAACTTGCAACTGATGAAGCTACTGAAGGTAACGGAAACTTTCAGTAGCGCCATCAGGATGGAATTTGGTGTGGACAAATGTGCAGTCATGCATGTGAAGCGAGGGGAGATTATGGAATCCGTGGGAACTCAACTCTCGGATTCCATACACCTTAGATCCCTCTCCTCAACAGAAACCTACAAGTATTTGGGTATGTCGGAAGCATTAGGTATCAATACTGCCGACATGAAACAATCATTGAGGGACCGCTTCTTTGGCCGCCTGAATAAAGTACTAAGCAGTCTTTTGTCAGGTGGAAACAAGGTGCGCGCCTTCAATGGTTGGGTCATGCCGGTTTTGATGTATTCTTTCGGCATACTCAAATGGACTCAGACGGAACTTGATGCCCTGGATAGGAGGGTCCGCGCACTGCTGACCGCAAATCGAATGCATCACCCGCGGTCGTCGGTGATGAGACTGTATATCCCGCGGAAGTGCGGGGGTCGTGGCTTCTTAAATGCTAAGACCCTGCACAACCGTGAGATATGCAGCCTCAGGGAATACTTCCTAGAAGTCGACGAGGGGATGCACCGAGATGTGGTCTCAGTGGACAAGGGCCTCACCCCGCTCTCTCTGGCTAACGAGAACTGGCGCAAACCTAGAGTATTAGACACTAATGATCGCAAGGAGGTATGGCAGGGCAAGGAGCTTCACGGACGCTTTTACCGGGCCCTACATGGACCCGATGTAGACTTCTTAGCGTCCGTATCTTGGCTGCGTTTCGGTGACCTATTCGGGGAAACCGAAGGTTTTGTCTGTGCAATAATGGACGAAGTTATGATGACGAATAACTACCGGAAATACATTGTGAAGGATGGCACGGTTGACATATGTCGGGCATGCCACCGTCCAGGAGAATCGATCCGACACATTATTTCTGGGTGTTCTCGTCTGGCTAACGGAGAGTACTTGCATAGACACAACCTCGTTGCCAGGATTATCCACCAGCAACTTGCTTTGAAGTACAACCTTGTGGAATCAGAAGTACCATACTATAAGTATGCGCCCGACCCAGTTCTCGATAATGGTAATATCACGTTGTATTGGGATCGATCTATCATCACTGACAGGACTATTGTTGCCAATAAACCTGACATTGTGGTGATAGATCGATTGGAGCGTCGCGCAATGATTGTTGATATAACGGTTCCGCATGACGAGAACCTCGTGAAAGCAGAGAAAGATAAACAATTCAAATATCTAGATCTGGCTCGCGAGGTTGTCGACATGTGGGACGTGAGTACAGCAGTCATTGTGCCGATAGTCGTGTCGGCCAATGGCTTAATAGCCAATAGCCTCGACAAACATCTAAGGAGGCTCTCGCTTGGCAGCTGGATCAAGGGCTTGATTCAGAAAGCAGTACTTCTGGACACGGCGCGTATTGTTAGGAGGTTCCTCTCTCAAGAGCCCTGACCACCGGTATTTCGGACCCTGTTCCCGATACCAGTGGGCTACTATTTTTTATATTTTTAAATGTTTTTTTATATTACTTTGTATAGAAATATTTAAAAATGTAAATTATATGTATAGAAATGAATAAAGGAAATAATAATAATAATAATCTGTGGCCCGAGTGTCAAATTGACAGCACGTATTTTAGCAAACTGAATTTTTATTTAATTTTTTTTATCGATTTTACCCATATTTAAAATATAATTAACTAATTTTATCAATAATTATGATAAAGAAAAAAAAAAACAAATCAGATACATCAAAAAACTGGAGCCTAAAATCATATAAATATTTGAAAATGTGCATGTACGACGTACGTCTTAAAAAATGCTGACCAGACGCCGGGCCAAATTACACGAGACACACCCACCATCTCCGGGCTCATCACTCAGCTCCGCCTCGCATTCGCCGGGACGCGCCACATCCGTGAGCGCTGCGTCGCCGGTCGCTGCAGTTGCGTCGAGCTCGAGTGACGAGTTTTTCTCCCCGCCGTCGACACCACCGCCACCACGACGACGAGGAAGAGGACGGCCACCAGCGAGCTTGGGACCTCGAGGCCAACAGGCCACGAACAGGGTCCCCGCTGCCGGTGGAAATGTGTCGCGCATTCGATGGACTCAGTCCATGAACGAAAATGTGATGCGCGCATACTACGGGTCTACAGAGGGGGGAACTAACCTCACTGCGTACCGTGTTAGGATGCTGTCTCTATTCCAGGTACTTGAACCAATCGTCAACGTCTCGGCCCAACGACTATCGGATCAGGTGCGGGTCATCCAACGCAATCACATGTTGGACGATGCCGCACTTGATAGGCTGCGGTCAGAGGTACTGAGCAACCGTATCGTCTTAACTCCGGCACAAACCGCGGTGCAAGCGTCAGCTATTGACGCAACCCCGCCGCGGTCCCACCCAGCTGTTGTAGAGGAAGATGATAGGGTTGCCATGGTAAGTAGCCAGTGCAACGACCGATTGAGGAGCGCTCTGGAAGATGCGCTTCGCGAATATCGATCCACTCCTACCAAACTTAGACCCCGATTACCACGGTTACCCATGCATAATAAAAATAGGGCGCTGGTGTGTGCCTTGGACTCGCAACTCAAGAATATTTTCGAGAGTAGCGAGAACCTCGTTGATACACACTCGATCCTGTACTGTGGGGCTGTTGCGGCATGTCGTTTAGCTAATGTCAAATTCCCAAATTATGACGTAGCTATTCGACCAAAACCAGCCGTACCAACCTGGCAACGCAGGATCGAGTGCCGCATCGACGAGGCCAGGGTACTCATCGGCAAACTATACTGCTTCAGGGAAGGCAATACACGACCACGTGTGATGCGCTTTGTGAGGCGGGCATTCTCGGGGACTGGAATCAGTCCTCAAGAATACATGTCCCGTGTCACAGAGCGCATCGACTTCCTGAAGCAGAAAGTTTATGCATGGGCGAACCGTATTCGGCGGTATAAGCGGCGGGTTGATCGGTACTCACAGAATCGCATATTCCAGAGCGATGAGAGGTGGGTATACAAAGCTTGGGAGCGACCCGAGCAAAATATGACAGACGTGTGCCGCCCGGATGATGCTGCCACGAGTTCTTTCTGGCGTAGCATCTGGTCGGTGCCCGTCTGTCATACTGAGGCTGACTGGATACGTGATGTCGAGCGAACGTGTGAACCTATCCCAGAAATGGAGCCAATTTTAATAACACCTATAGATATAGCCAGAGCAGTTCGTCCGTTACCGAATTGGAAATCCCCGGGACCGGACGGACTGCACAACTTCTGGCTCAAATGGCTTAGTAGTTCACACACTTGCCTGGCATCCCAATTCCAGTCATCCTTAGAGTCTGGGTCCCTACCGCAGTTTTTAACAACAGGCGTTACCCACCTGCTCCATAAGTCAGGTAGTCCCACGGAACCCAAAAATTATAGACCGATCACGTGTTTGTCGACGGTCTATAAACTTCCTACATCCATTTTGAGAGTGAAAATTAATACACACATTGACAAAAACTTCATTATGTCTGCCTCTCAAAATGGATGTTGGAATGGGTCCCGCGGTACGAAGGAGCTACTCCTCATCGACATGGCCATTAGCCAACAGGTTCGTCGATCCCGCAAGGATCTGTCGACATGTTGGATAGATTATAAGAAGGCCTACGACTCGGTGCCACATACATGGCTCATGAGGGTACTGGAGTTGTACAAGATAGATGCAACTCTACGTGCCTTCCTTGAGTCATGTATGGGGCAATGGAGGACGGTCCTTCGATATCCAGGGTGTCGACAAATCCAGGGGAATGATGAACCTGTATGGATTAAACGGGGAATATTCCAGGGCGACAGTCTGAGCCCACTTTGGTTCTGTCTAGCCCTGAATCCTCTGAGCACATTGCTGGAGGATTCAGGTCTAGGCTACCGGTTGAGGAGAGGTGGTCAGGTCATATCTCACCTTCTTTACATGGATGATCTGAAACTCTTTGCCCCCAACAAATTGCGACTGATGGAGCTACTGAAAGTAACTGAAACTTTCAGTAACGCCATTAGGATGGAATTTGGTGTGGACAAATGTGCAGTCATGTATGTAAAGCGAGGGGAGATTATGGAATCCGAGGGAATTCAGCTCTCGGATTCCATACACCTGAGATCCCTCTCCTCATCCGAAAGCTATAAGTATTTGGGTATGTCGGAATCGTTAGGCATTAACGTAACTGACATGAAGCAATCATTGAGGGAGCGCTTCTTTGGACGCCTGAACAAGGTATTAAATAGCCTTCTTTCAGGCGGGAACAAGGTGCGCGCCTTCAACGGTTGGGTCATGCCGGTTTTAATGTACTCTTTCGGCGTACTCAAATGGACTCAGACCGAACTCGATGCCCTGGATAGAAGAGTTCGTACACTGTTAACCGCAAACCGGATGCATCACCCACGATCATCGGTAATGAGGCTGTACATCCCGCGGAAGTGCGGGGGTCGAGGTTTTTTAAACGCGAAGACCCTTCACAACCACGAGATATGCAGTCTCAGAGAATATTTTTTAAAAACCGAGGTGGGTATGCACCGAGATGTGGTCGCAGTGGACAAGGGACTCACCCCGCTGTCCATGGCTAAAGAGAACTGGCGCAAACCTGTAGTACTTACTACCGATGACCGCAAGGAAGTATGGCAAGGCAAGGAGCTTCATGGACGCTTCTACCGGGCTCTTCATGGGCCCGATGTAGATTTTCTAGCGTCCGTGTCCTGGTTACGTTTCGGCGACCTCTTTGGGGAAACTGAAGGTTTTGTCTGTGCGATTATGGACGAAGTTATGTTGACGAACAACTACCGGAAATATATTATGAAGGACGGGACGGTTGACGTGTGTCGGGCATGTCACCGTCCGGGTGAGTCCATCAGACATATTATTTCTGGTTGTTCTCGTCTGGCTAACGGCGAGTACTTGCACAGGCACAACCAAGTAGCCAGGATTATTCACCAACAACTTGCCTTGAAATATAAACTTGTGGAATCTGAGGTACCGTACTACAAGTATGTGCCCGACCCAGTTCTCGAGAAAGACCATGTCACGTTGTACTGGGATCGGTCTATCATTACTGACAGGACTATTGTCGCCAATAAACCTGACATAGTAGTGATAGACCGATTAGCGCGCCGTGTAATGATAGTCGATGTTACCATTCCGCATGACGAGAACCTCGTGAAAGCTGAGAAAGAGAAACAAATTAAATATCACGACTTAGCACACGAGGTTGTCGACATGTGGAATGTGAACTCGGCTATCATTGTGCCGATCGTCGTGACGGCCAATGGCCTTATAGCCAAGAGCCTCGACGACCATCTTTCGAGGCTCTCGTTAGGCGGTTGGATCAAGGGCCTGATTCAGAAGGCAGTACTCCTCGATACGGCCCGCATTGTGAGGAGGTTCCTGTCTCTGGAGCCCTAACCACCGGTAGCTTGGACCCTGCTCCCGATACCGGCGGACCACTATTTTTTATATTTTTAAATGTTTTTTTATATTGTTTTATATTAGAATATTTAAAAATGTATTTAATATGTATAAAAATAAATAAAGGAAATAATAATAATAATAATAAGCTATAAGTATTTGGGTATGTCGGAATCGTTAAGCATTAACGTAACTGACATGAAGCAATCGTTGAGGGAGCGCTTCTTTGGACGCCTGAACAAGGTATTAAATAGCCTTCTTTCAGGCGGGAACAAGGTGCGCGCCTTCAACGGTTGGGTCATGCCGGTTTTAATGTACTCTTTCGGCGTACTCAAATGGACTCAGACCGAACTCGATGCCCTGGATAGAAGAGTTCGTACACTGTTAACCGCAAACCGGATGCATCACCCACGATCATCGGTAATGAGGCTGTACATCCCGCGGAAGTGCGGGGGTCGAGGTTTTTTAAACGCGAAGACCCTTCACAACCGCGAGATATGCAGTCTCAGAGAATATTTTTTAAAAACCGAGGTGGGTATGCACCGAGATGTGGTCGCAGTGGACAAGGGACTCACCCCGCTGTCCATGGCTAAAGAGAACTGGCGCAAACCTGTAGTACTTACTACCGATGACCGCAAGGAAGTATGGCAAGGCAAGGAGCTTCATGGACGCTTCTACCGGGCTCTTCATGGGCCCGATGTAGATTTTCTAGCGTCCGTGTCCTGGTTACGTTTCGGCGACCTCTTTGGGGAAACTGAAGGTTTTGTCTGTGCGATTATGGACGAAGTTATGTTGACGAACAACTACCGGAAATATATTATGAAAGACGGGACGGTTGACGTGTGTCGGGCATGTCACCGTCCGGGTGAGTCCATCAGACATATTATTTCTGGTTGTTCTCGTCTGGCTAACGGCGAGTACTTGCACAGGCACAACCAAGTAGCCAGGATTATTCACCAACAACTTGCCTTGAAATATAAACTTGTGGAATCTGAGGTACCGTACTACAAGTATGTGCCCGACCCAGTTCTCGAGAAAGACCATGTCACGTTGTACTGGGATCGGTCTATCATTACTGACAGGACTATTGTCGCCAATAAACCTGACATAGTAGTGATAGACCGATTAGCGCGCCGTGTAATGATAGTCGATGTTACCATTCCGCATGACGAGAACCTCGTGAAAGCTGAGAAAGAGAAACAAATTAAATATCTCGACTTAGCACACGAGGTTGTCGACATGTGGAATGTGAACTCGGCTATCATTGTGCCGATCGTCGTGACGGCCAATGGCCTTATAGCCAAGAGCCTCGACGACCATCTTTCGAGGCTCTCGTTAGGCGGTTGGATCAAGGGCCTGATTCAGAAGGCAGTACTCCTCGATACGGCTCGCATTGTGAGGAGGTTCCTGTCTCTGGAGCCCTAACCACCGGTAGCTTGGACCCTGCTCCCGATACCGGCGGACCACTATTTTTTATATTTTTAAATGTTTTTTTATATTGTTTTATATTAGAATATTTAAAAATGTATTTAATATGTATAAAAATAAATAAAGGAAATAATAATAATAATAATAACTTTATTTCACAAAAAAAAAATACAGATTTCACAAGGTAAAATAAGACAATTTAAAAGAGCTATGGTAGTAACACAATACACTACAATCTAGAAACTAAAATCTGTACACAATAAGGAAAACCCTGCCTCTCAAACTAGGTAACCTGTATCTTGAGAGACAGTGATTCAGCTTAAAATTGAAGCTATATTATTTATTGTAGACTGTGTCGATCTACCCGAGCGTTCTAAGGACATAATTATTATTTAGGAAAATATAGTACATTCACTATTATGTATGTTTGCGTGTGAGCGTGTATGTATGTGTGTGAGCGCGGGTGTGTGTATATTTGTGTGTGCGCGGGTGGGTGTGTGTGTGTATATATGTGTGTGTGGGTATGTAATTAGAAATATGTACATAGGTAGTTAGACGACATACTTGAGTAAAGACTCTGTTTTCAGGTAGTCCTGTTTCAGTAGCCATTCCGTTAATTTTGATTTTATTTCATGTTTATTTAGATCGACGATGTTTAATTTTTTGTGAATTTGTGTGTAGATGTATGTACTTCATGTGTAGTATTGGTGTTGAGCGAAGGCGGTTTTGTGGAGGGTGCTAATGGGTAATTTCTTCCTTTTTTTAGGGTCAGTAGGGGGAACACTACCGTGTTTTCTTAAAATAGACCGCAATAGAAATAGCTGGCGAACAGGAAGCACTTGTGAGTCAGCGTATAGTTTCACAGTGGGATAGCGATAAGGTTTGCGAAACATTACCTTCAGCACGGCTCTCTGCGCTCTTTCAATCTTCAGGAAACAGGTTTTGTTTGCACCACCCCATGCTGTGATGCAATATCCAATGACAGATTGACATAATGCATAATACACCATCTTCAGGGTTTCAGGCGCTGCCGAGTCTCTGAGGGATTTAAAAGTATGCAACAGTTTCACAGACCTAGCAGTAATAGCGTCAACCTGTTTGTCCCATCGTAGTCCTCCGTCTATTTGGACACCCAGATATTTCACACTATCTGTTCTTGTGAGTTTCGAACATAAACAGTGTGGGGATCGTGTGGAGCAGGTGTGAGCTATTATGGAGAAAGACTTTTCAGGTAAGTTGTTTCGTCGCATAGAGAATGGAATGTACGAGGTTTTATCGCAATTCAGGGTAAGTAAGTTTAGGTTAAGCCATGTCATGACAGTTGCTATTGCCACTTCAGCGTGGCATTTAACGCTATCCCAACTTGGTCCATTAACTATGACTGCGGTGTCGTCCGCATACGCAATAATTTTAGAGTTGGGGATGGCCAGATTACACAACTCATTGACGTATATTTGGAAGAGGGTGGGGCCTAGAGTGCTTCCCTGAGGCACACCGTAAGTGTTTATTATTATTTCATCACTTACATGTTCTCCTATTTTTACACGTTGGGTCCGGTTGCTGAGATAATCTTTGAAAATTTCGAGGGAGTTTCCTCGTACCCCTAGGAGTTCCAATTTAGATATAAGTTTAGGAACAGATACTGTGTCAAAAGCTTTAGAGAGGTCCAAAAATATCCCTAGACTTTTAACGCCACTGTCAAGATTCCTCGCAACCAACTGTGTTAGATCCAGAACTGCATCCTCAGTTGAAATTCCTGAGCGAAAACCATACTGATTATCTGCTATGAGCCGATATTTGTTGAGGAATTTTTTTAGAGCATTGTTCAAGATCCTTTCCAATATCTTAGAGAGCGCTGATAGGACTGATATGGGTCTATAATTGTTGACACAGTTTCTGTTCCCTCCCTTATGAATTGGATGAATAACAGCTTTTTTAAGCGCATCAGGAAAGATGCCTTTTTGAAGGCAGCAGTTAAAAATATATGTCAATGGAGGAGTCAAGATCTGGCGGCAACTCTTTAACACTACGGGAGATATGCCATCCCAACCTATTGCGCAATCATTTCGCAGTTGCAGAATAAGTCACTCCACTTCCGATTCATCAACCTCAAGTATTACAAGAGAGTTGGCAGGGTTGGGTGATGTATTGTGACTTAAACTCCTAGGTAGGTTTGTAGGTTGATGAGACTGGGACAAGATTTTTTCTGCCAAGTTCGTTCCTATATTGCTGAAAAATCTACACACTTCGTTTGCGGATGATATAGCGTTGTCACAGATATCCAACAGTTCGACCGGGCTAGTTTTCTTTTTGGTGGTGTTTGTGATTTGTTTTATCGTTTTCCAAAGTGCTTTAGGGTTATTCCGAGATTTTTCAAGTTCGCTTTTCTCATAGGCAATTTTTAGTTTTCGGAGCAAGTCATTACAAAAATTCCGGTACCGAGAATAGGTAATTTTCAGGATAAGATTATTGGGATCTTTCCTTAATCCATTATGCAATCGGTCACGGTTTTGTATACACTTTAAAATGCCTGTAGTTATCCATGGTTTTATTATTCTTTTTTTTCTAGGGATTTTAATATGTTTTGTGTGCTTGTCAATGACTGAGGAGATGATTTTTATGAAGGCATTCATGGATAAATTGGGGTCAGTAATTTTGTACAAGGGCGAAAAATCAGAGTTTTCTAAATCTAACTTGACTGCTTCGTAATCTATGCGGGTGGCTATGTGAAGTGGTATAGTGTCAGGGTTTGTGTTAGCAATATTAAATAACACTGGTTTGTGATCTGTGATGTGTGAATCTAGTACAAGGGTAGTAACAGGCAGGGTACTTTTCACAAGTACATGATCCAGACAGCTATCCAGTCGGGTGTTGAATCGGTGGGTTGGAAGTAGACCGTGGGAGGCATTTAGCATGAGATATTCGAAACAGCGGTTATCTGTACTATTGAGTTTAAGATCTATATTAATATCGCCTACGAGAACTATATTTTTAAAGGAAGATAGGCTAGAGTAGACATTATTTAAACTATCCAGGAATTTTTCGGTACTCTCTTTGGAACTGTATGACGGGGATCGGTACACTGCCACGATAGCGATATTTTGGTTAGCCAATTTGCATACCAAGCAATTCCCACTCACAAAGTCTGGTTCCCATTCTGAGGTCCGGAGAGTTTGTTTTTTAAAGATAACAATCCCATCATTTTGATTATTGTTTATAGTGGTACAATAGGAATCATATCCAGCTAAAACAGGCATATTACTAACTTTACTAAGCCAACATTCTGTAAGAACTACCACGTCTAAATCAAGTTTCAGTGAGTGTAGTAATAACTGGGCTTGGTCAAAGTTTTTATTTAAGCTACGAATGTTTAGGTGTAGTATTTTTATGTTGCTGCTAGTGTTATTAACATAGTCAATACAATCTTCTGGGGTACAGTTAAATGAGTCACCTACTGTTAGCGAGTCAAGCTCGCTGCTTATATTGATTATGCTATCCATTGGGAGAGTGTAGAGAGAGCAAGAGGTGACTCAAAGCGAAGTCTAGTATAGTTAGGACTTGCCTAATAAGCAGTATGTCGTTTGTTATTTGTTTTGTGTAAGGTTGAATGTTATAGGAAGTGTCTTTGTATGAGTGAGTTGTGAGTGTATTCTTGTATAGGATATGTATGCCATTTTGAGATTTTATTTGTGTGGTTAAGTCAATGTTACATAATTTGTGTATGTTTTTAAAATTAGCAAGTACAATTTCTAAAATTAATAATACTATACAGACGGATGCTAATATAATAAAGTTTTTGACAACATGGATTACTAGTCACTTGCCATTGAAACCTATATCTTGTAGACATTTTTCAGAACTGATTAACAATTGTTTGTCACCTTCTTGTTTGCGTAAAAATATGTTACCGTTTGAGACCCAACAGAACTTAAAATTGTGGTTTTTCGCGAACTCTCTTGATTGATAATACAGTTTTTTTTATGTTACCCGGAAGCTGTTCCGTGACGTAAACTGGATGACAAGTTCCGGAAATGCCAATGAGACTAGTATTCAGTTTATCTTGCTTTTCCCTGTTTTTGTTGAAAGTTCGAACCGCAGATATGAATGTGTCCTTTGTCATAACAGAAGAAAATTCTGCTATAATCGGTCGTGATATGGTCGATGGGTTCGAAGACTTCCCCGGCAGGCGATAAATATCCCTCATTTCAGAGCCCTTAATGGAGACACCGACAGCTTCACCAATGCTGCATATTGTTTTTGCAAGTGTGGCATTGGTTTCAATATTACTTTGCGGTATATTTCGGATTTCAATATTATTTTGCGGTGTCTCGGCTCATTTCATGTACCTTGATGAGAACTTTCGACCTAGCTGGAGTATGACTGTCATCGAGTGTCTAAGGATGAAGACTTAAGGCTGTCGAGGAAAGCCCTTATTTGGAAAAACATAAGTAAATGCAAATATTTTCTAGAAATTAAAATGTTACCTATTTGAATCTTTACCAATATTATAAAGATGAAGAGTTTGTTTGTTTGATTGGTTGAACGAGCTAATTTCAGGAACTACTGGTTCGAATTGAAAAATTATTTTAATGTTGGATAGCCCATTTATCGAGGAACGCTATAGGTTGTATAATATCATGCTACAACCGATAGGAGCGGAGCATCAATGAAAAATATTGGAAAAACAGGAAAAATGTATTCCTTTTGAGAGCTTCCGTTGCGTATGCTGTGTAAACGGTTAAAGTTACGCAACAATCATGAGTCCGCGATAGCATATGTCTATATTTTAAGGTTGACTCACACTCTCTCTAACCCTCTCTTTTATGTGGCGCAGACGAAGTTGCGCGGGTCAGCTAGTAATATTATAAAGCTGAATAGTTTGTTTGGTTGAATGCAATCTCAGGAACTGCTGGTTCGAATTGAAAAATTCTTTCAGTTTTGGATAGCCCATTTATCGAGGAAGGCTGTAGGTTATAAAACATCACGTACAACTAAATGGAGCGGAGCATGAAATCGCGGAAAAAATACCAGTTGCTCCGTACATTTATGGTGGAATACTGGATAAATTGTAGGGAACACCTTTTTAAGGTTCCGTAGCCGAATGGTGAAAAACGGAACCATTATAGATTCGTAATGTCTATCTGTCCGTCTGTATGTCACAACCACTTTATTTCGAAACAATTAAGACCACTCAGTTGAAACTTGGTAGGTAGATGTATTCTGTGAAACACTTTACGATTTTATATAAAAAATAAAAAAAAATAATGATTAAGAGGGATTCTCCCCATAAATGGAACTGAAACTAAAATTTTTTTTTTCATCAAACGTATACGTGCCGTGCATCTCTAGATATGTATTTAAAAATGACATTGAGGTTCCTAAAACCAATTTTTCTCAAAGTCAATCGTTTGAAAGATCCAAAGTGACGGGGGGCCATACCGGTCAGCCAGTCATTAGAAGCCGCTGCTGGACTTGCGGCTGAGCAACCCTGCGTGCTGCGCGTGGCCTCGGAAAGAACACCGTCCTACCTACCTGGCTGCCTCCAGTCACTTACGTTCTGGACCTACAAGATAGTGGTTTTCTTTAGGCGGTCTAGAACCAAACACGTGCTCGATGTGTGAACTCACGCCAGTCCTCTACTGGGGTGAATAAGTAAACCCTTGAATAATTGTTTGCTCCTATTAAATTTTTGTATATACCCACTTTTCTAGTTTAATTTACCGGCTGAGCCCTAAACGTTACAGTGACACACTGGCCACACTGGTTCAGTGGCCACTGTAACGTTTCTCGGCCGACCGGTATGAAAGAACCCCCCATTAACTATGACTGCGGTGTCGTCCGCATACGCAATAATTTTAGAGTTGGGGATGGCCAGATTACACAACTCATTGACGTATATTTGGAAGAGGGTGGGGCCTAGAGTGCTTCCCTGAGGCACACCGTAAGTGTTTATTATTATTTCATCACTTACATGTTCTCCTATTTTTACACGTTGGGTCCGGTTGCTGAGATAATCTTTGAAAATTTCGAGGGAGTTTCCTCGTACCCCTAGGAGTTCCAATTTAGATATAAGTTTAGGAACAGATACTGTGTCAAAAGCTTTAGAGAGGTCCAAAAATATCCCTAGACTTTTAACGCCACTGTCAAGATTCCTCGCAACCAACTGTGTTAGATCCAGAACTGCATCCTCAGTTGAAATTCCTGAGCGAAAACCATACTGATTATCTGCTATGAGCCGATATTTGTTGAGGAATTTTTTTAGAGCATTGTTCAAGATCCTTTCCAATATCTTAGAGAGCGCTGATAGGACTGATATGGGTCTATAATTGTTGACACAGTTTCTGTTCCCTCCCTTATGAATTGGATGAATAACAGCTTTTTTAAGCGCATCAGGAAAGATGCCTTTTTGAAGGCAGCAGTTAAAAATATATGTCAATGGAGGAGTCAAGATCTGGCGGCAACTCTTTAACACTACGGGAGATATGCCATCCCAACCTATTGCGCAATCATTTCGCAGTTGCAGAATAAGTCACTCCACTTCCGATTCATCAACCTCAAGTATTACAAGAGAGTTGGCAGGGTTGGGTGATGTATTGTGACTTAAACTCCTAGGTAGGTTTGTAGGTTGATGAGACTGGGACAAGATTTTTTCTGCCAAGTTCGTTCCTATATTGCTGAAAAATCTACACACTTCGTTTGCGGATGATATAGCGTTGTCACAGATATCCAACAGTTCGACCGGGCTAGTTTTCTTTTTGGTGGTGTTTGTGATTTGTTTTATCGTTTTCCAAAGTGCTTTAGGGTTATTCCGAGATTTTTCAAGTTCGCTTTTCTCATAGGCAATTTTTAGTTTTCGGAGCAAGTCATTACAAAAATTCCGGTACCGAGAATAGGTAATTTTCAGGATAAGATTATTGGGATCTTTCCTTAATCCATTATGCAATCGGTCACGGTTTTGTATACACTTTAAAATGCCTGTAGTTATCCATGGTTTTATTATTCTTTTTTTTCTAGGGATTTTAATATGTTTTGTGTGCTTGTCAATGACTGAGGAGATGATTTTTATGAAGGCATTCATGGATAAATTGGGGTCAGTAATTTTGTACAAGGGCGAAAAATCAGAGTTTTCTAAATCTAACTTGACTGCTTCGTAATCTATGCGGGTGGCTATGTGAAGTGGTATAGTGTCAGGGTTTGTGTTAGCAATATTAAATAACACTGGTTTGTGATCTGTGATGTGTGAATCTAGTACAAGGGTAGTAACAGGCAGGGTACTTTTCACAAGTACATGATCCAGACAGCTATCCAGTCGGGTGTTGAATCGGTGGGTTGGAAGTAGACCGTGGGAGGCATTTAGCATGAGATATTCGAAACAGCGGTTATCTGTACTATTGAGTTTAAGATCTATATTAATATCGCCTACGAGAACTATATTTTTAAAGGAAGATAGGCTAGAGTAGACATTATTTAAACTATCCAGGAATTTTTCGGTACTCTCTTTGGAACTGTATGACGGGGATCGGTACACTGCCACGATAGCGATATTTTGGTTAGCCAATTTGCATACCAAGCAATTCCCACTCACAAAGTCTGGTTCCCATTCTGAGGTCCGGAGAGTTTGTTTTTTAAAGATAACAATCCCATCATTTTGATTATTGTTTATAGTGGTACAATAGGAATCATATCCAGCTAAAACAGGCATATTACTAACTTTACTAAGCCAACATTCTGTAAGAACTACCACGTCTAAATCAAGTTTCAGTGAGTGTAGTAATAACTGGGCTTGGTCAAAGTTTTTATTTAAGCTACGAATGTTTAGGTGTAGTATTTTTATGTTGCTGCTAGTGTTATTAACATAGTCAATACAATCTTCTGGGGTACAGTTAAATGAGTCACCTACTGTTAGCGAGTCAAGCTCGCTGCTTATATTGATTATGCTATCCATTGGGAGAGTGTAGAGAGAGCAAGAGGTGACTCAAAGCGAAGTCTAGTATAGTTAGGACTTGCCTAATAAGCAGTATGTCGTTTGTTATTTGTTTTGTGTAAGGTTGAATGTTATAGGAAGTGTCTTTGTATGAGTGAGTTGTGAGTGTATTCTTGTATAGGATATGTATGCCATTTTGAGATTTTATTTGTGTGGTTAAGTCAATGTTACATAATTTGTGTATGTTTTTAAAATTAGCAAGTACAATTTCTAAAATTAATAATACTATACAGACGGATGCTAATATAATAAAGTTTTTGACAACATGGATTACTAGTCACTTGCCATTGAAACCTATATCTTGTAGACATTTTTCAGAACTGATTAACAATTGTTTGTCACCTTCTTGTTTGCGTAAAAATATGTTACCGTTTGAGACCCAACAGAACTTAAAATTGTGGTTTTTCGCGAACTCTCTTGATTGATAATACAGTTTTTTTTATGTTACCCGGAAGCTGTTCCGTGACGTAAACTGGATGACAAGTTCCGGAAATGCCAATGAGACTAGTATTCAGTTTATCTTGCTTTTCCCTGTTTTTGTTGAAAGTTCGAACCGCAGATATGAATGTGTCCTTTGTCATAACAGAAGAAAATTCTGCTATAATCGGTCGTGATATGGTCGATGGGTTCGAAGACTTCCCCGGCAGGCGATAAATATCCCTCATTTCAGAGCCCTTAATGGAGACACCGACAGCTTCACCAATGCTGCATATTGTTTTTGCAAGTGTGGCATTGGTTTCAATATTACTTTGCGGTATATTTCGGATTTCAATATTATTTTGCGGTGTCTCGGCTCATTTCATGTACCTTGATGAGAACTTTCGACCTAGCTGGAGTATGACTGTCATCGAGTGTCTAAGGATGAAGACTTAAGGCTGTCGAGGAAAGCCCTTATTTGGAAAAACATAAGTAAATGCAAATATTTTCTAGAAATTAAAATGTTACCTATTTGAATCTTTACCAATATTATAAAGATGAAGAGTTTGTTTGTTTGATTGGTTGAACGAGCTAATTTCAGGAACTACTGGTTCGAATTGAAAAATTATTTTAATGTTGGATAGCCCATTTATCGAGGAACGCTATAGGTTGTATAATATCATGCTACAACCGATAGGAGCGGAGCATCAATGAAAAATATTGGAAAAACAGGAAAAATGTATTCCTTTTGAGAGCTTCCGTTGCGTATGCTGTGTAAACGGTTAAAGTTACGCAACAATCATGAGTCCGCGATAGCATATGTCTATATTTTAAGGTTGACTCACACTCTCTCTAACCCTCTCTTTTATGTGGCGCAGACGAAGTTGCGCGGGTCAGCTAGTAATATTATAAAGCTGAATAGTTTGTTTGGTTGAATGCAATCTCAGGAACTGCTGGTTCGAATTGAAAAATTCTTTCAGTTTTGGATAGCCCATTTATCGAGGAAGGCTGTAGGTTATAAAACATCACGTACAACTAAATGGAGCGGAGCATGAAATCGCGGAAAAAATACCAGTTGCTCCGTACATTTATGGTGGAATACTGGATAAATTGTAGGGAACACCTTTTTAAGGTTCCGTAGCCGAATGGTGAAAAACGGAACCATTATAGATTCGTAATGTCTATCTGTCCGTCTGTATGTCACAACCACTTTATTTCGAAACAATTAAGACCACTCAGTTGAAACTTGGTAGGTAGATGTATTCTGTGAAACAATTTACGATTTTATATAAAAAATAAAAAAAAATAATGATTAAGAGGGATTCTCCCCATAAATGGAACTGAAACTAAAATTTTTTTTTTCATCAAACGTATACGTGCCGTGCATCTCTAGATATGTATTTAAAAATGACATTGAGGTTCCTAAAACCAATTTTTCTCAAAGTCAATCGTTTGAAAGATCCAAAGTGACGGGGGGCCATACCGGTCAGCCAGTCATTAGAAGCCGCTGCTGGACTTGCGGCTGAGCAACCCTGCGTGCTGCGCGTGGCCTCGGAAAGAACACCGTCCTACCTACCTGGCTGCCTCCAGTCACTTACGTTCTGGACCTACAAGATAGTGGTTTTCTTTAGGCGGTCTAGAACCAAACACGTGCTTGATGTGTGAACTCACGCCAGTCCTCTACTGGGGTGAATAAGTAAACCCTTGAATAATTGTTTGCTCCTATTAAATTTTTGTATATACCCACTTTTCTAGTTTAATTTACCGGCTGAGCCCTAAACGTTACAGTGACACACTGGCCACACTGGTTCAGTGGCCACTGTAACGTTTCTCGGCCGACCGGTATGAAAGAACCCCGATCGGGGTTACACTGAATTTAATTATTTGTACAACTTGTAAGTTAAATATGCAGATATGGTTCTTGAAAATTTCTTTGTAGTATGAACAATAATGAAGGTTGGCAGAGGTACAATTAACTATTATGTAGACACGATAACTCTGCCGCTGCGCACCGGCCCGGCTGTGGAGTGAGTGGGGTCCAAAGTGGTAAAATGTGTATCCCCCCCTCTAATTCATAAAGTAAGAAGAGGAACATTTTAAAAAGGTTTAGGATTGTAGAACGTAAAAAAAACTTTCAACGAAAATTAGTTTGAATAAGATTAGATGTTTAGTTTTTGAGATATGGGACTTTTTCCTCAAACTGCAGCAGTAACTTTGATTTTCATTAGCATAATATGAAAAACAAATTTAGTTTTGCTGTTGAATGTAATAAAACACAACATATGACTGAGTCTTCAAAATATTTTTATTATATTGTTTGGTGGTACGGAACCCTGTGTGCGTGTGAGTACGACTCGCACTTGGCCGGTTTTTTTTCATATTTCAGCAAAAGACCCATAGTATTGTACAAGGTGAACCAATAACCAATCACCCCGGAGTCAGACATGTTTGAGACGTTAATCAAATGCCACAAGTATAAATAGCCGTCACGGGCGGCCGGCGACGGTCAGGAGGCGTGATTAGCGGTGTAACAGCAGCACAACTAAATGTTAATGAGTGGCACGCAACTAACGAGTCATCGCTAACGAGGGCGCGACCCGTGTGACCCGCCTGACCCGCGGCGCGGTGCGTCTGTGTCCAACGCGGGTCTGGGTCTATCATTACTAGTTGCTCTCACCACGTCCATCCTTCCTGCTGGATCGTACCTAATCAGCAACTGAATACTAGCACCATTAACTCAACAATTAAATTGTTCAGCAGCACACATACTCACAAGCCTGCATAGATGTGCTCTAGACATCATGCAACTGGTTGAGTCGAATATGCTATTGGAGACAACACAGCTTCTTATAGTAACAGGCTTAGCGTCTCCTGTAACACTGAACTTGTTCACGCAAAGTAAACTCACCACGCGTGTGTTCGTTAGCAGCGGGTACATCCACGAACGTGTTGCAGTAGGCTGTCTGCTCAGCTTCCCGCCCCGATCTCTCCGCTTGCTCCGACCACCGCCGGTGAAGAGCGGTGCGATTACATTATTCATAAATTTTTTATTTGAACCTTATAGATTCCCTTTGTCTCGGAAGATCGGGAGCAGCTTAATGACGTGATTAAGCTCGATATGGGCACTCCGGGTGCGAAATGGGGGCAGCGTTCAGCGGGCAGAACAGCGGGGTAACATTTAAGGGGCGCTAGCAGTAATCTGTGGGTAACAATCGGCGCGCATCGCGACTAGCGGGCAGCAACAAGCGGGTAGTAATCAGCGGGAAACGGATGAGCAGTGACACCTTATCACTATAATACTGATACTTTGACATAAGAGGAGTGTAGTCAGTAGCCGCCCCGCCCCCGCCCCGGCAGCCGCTCCGCTCGTCACCGGGCGCTGCGTCGTCGTCGTACAAATTAACAATCAAAGCCGGCTCATTTGCATTATTCTTTCATCTCGAACTCAAACGCTTTGAGCTACCTTCCTTCAGACGTCGGCACTGCTCGGCAACACTCGGAGATGTTCGGGACCACTCCGCAAAGCGCACTTGTTCGATCAAACGACTCTAATTGTGTATTTTTGTCGTTTGAGGAGCGATCGGAGAAGAATTTGTTTTTATAACGAGATAGATCCGAGCGCATTTACTGAAGAGTTCCCTCGTCTTCTGTCTTCTACTTGTGATAGAATGCGGATGTGTGGTTTATCGTCTCGTCTGTTGGGTGGGTAAAAATGGGCCGAACCTTTGACTGAAGCTAAAGGTTCCTCACAAGTGCCGAACTGAAACGAACTGTTACGAATGCGCGGGAGCGCGGCGGAAAAGACTAGGCACGGCGGAAAAGACTAGGCACGGCGGGCGGAGCTGTCACATTTCGAAGTGTTATTACTTTGTTAAGTTGCAAGGTCGTTTAAAGCAAGTGTCGATTACGTTGTTCGTAAATTTGTAATTTCAAAATTTTAAAAAGTCATAGTATTATTCACGTCTAGCCTAGCTTGAACTGAATTTCTTAGGGTTATTCAACCTTCGGCTTCGGTTTCGGCCGAAGGTTGTGGCGATTGCCGACTACCATTCAGTAAAATCCAGTTGTCGTGAACGCTCCACATCACACAAAGTTAGGTTTATTTATAAACTAGCTGTTGCCCGCGACTTCGTTTGCGTGGAAAGTTTGTTGTGTATGCGTGTTCGATTTCCGGGTTGGGCAAAGTGTTATTTGGTTATTCCATCAGGAATTTCTCAGTAGCAGCTACAGAGTCTGGATTTAAGCCTGATTGATGGCAATAGGCTCGCCCACTATTACATGGGACTTCAACATAACTAGTGAAATGTGGGTGTACGATTAGGTACACACCTGTGCCTAACCCTACGGGGATTACAGGCAGGATGTTATGTGTGAGAACTGAAGGCCTGATCAAAATGTGATAATGTGGGTAATGACTACAAAAGGCGTCTTTTTGGCCGCTGTAATTCTGGGCGGCAGAGGTCTGAAACAAAACAAATGGCGAAGAAGCGACGATAAGGCTTAAAAACCGGAACACTATGGTGCCATACGACTTTTTTTTCAAAGTGAACAATCAAACGCCGTGTTGGGTATTATTTATTTATTCTAATTCTGTTTTGTATACAACATTAAATGATTTGTATAATGACCGTGTGAGAAGCATGAAGTGCCCAAATGAATGCCTGCCACTTTTAAGGTTTTTCCTTGGAATTTGTTGACCGTCATTGTAAAAGCCAATTTTAAGGGAAATTGCTACTTCTTAAATTGAAATGGCAAGTTATTTGGAATAATGGGTATGCGGGGAAATTAACCGCTCTCTCCTTTAGCCACTCCTGTAATAATGGTGGCTATTATAATACTCCTGTCCAGCTCTGTGATACGAAGCCTGGTTTCATTACAGTCTGGGTGCATCAAAGTTTCGCATCAGCATAACTGGAACGCCAACTTTTAGCTCCAGCTTATGAGACGGTACGCCGTTAACCCCAGGCAGTTGAGAAATTCAATGGGGTAGGCAGTACTATCATCATTCTCCATCACATGTTCTATGGATGTGGGCGCCAACGATCGTATTTTTTTTTTTATTTGATTGACCCACTCGTTCTCTGGCGACAGCACTACCCCTCACACAACCACCTTTCATTTTTATATTAACCTCCAAATTGGGAAAAACGTGCATGATTGTGATGATGTGCATGTGCGTGCATCCTCTGTAGCCACTGGATGGAAAATAGAATTTGCCCATCTGCACCCGATTCCAGACGACCCACCCCCATTTGTAGACGCAAGACACCTGCTTCGTGGTCGTTGTACAGTTAGACGCGCATGTAGACAAAAGTGGTGACGCCTTGAGACATGTGTTTATTTCATCTGCCGGTGTGCCCGGCCTCTCAATAACTTGTAGTATCTGTCTAACGTCTCTGCCTACGATCAAAACGACAACACCACCCTTCAGCGCTCGGTTGCCGCGGATGTCCTGCAAACTGTGGTTCAACGACTCTTTAACTAATTTTAATTTTTGTTTTTATTTTAAAGTTTTTAGAGATTTTTTTTCGGCCAGTGAAAATTGGTCAATTATTATTGGTTAATTTATGATTACCCAACTGTCTTTTGAATGGTTAAAAAAAACCAAAAGCATATTAATGTAAGTACTTTAATAATGTTTTGAAAATCCTAAAGTATTACAATAAAACAAAATATGTAGTTACAAAAAGTTAATACCGGCGGGGGATCGAACTCGCTAACCATGTTTATTATTTTGGAAATCTTAAAGCATAAAAAAACTGGCTGCAACTCGAAATTGCGAACCCTGATTTACCCTGTTTTTTTTTTAGATCTTTGATCTCTTTGCACCGTCAGCCTACCTCGCTTTGCTTCGATGACAAATGGGCTAAAATAGCCGTTATACTCCAATGCATGTTATGTGCATGTTGTGTGTGTTGTGGTTGTCAGTTGTAAAACAGTTGCGGAATATGGACATACTGCAATATTCCTCATCCACCTAAGTTACCCTCCTATCAAGATCCTCCAATCTAGATCGGAGACTCTGTACTCGAAGTTGTAGACGATTATGTCTACCTGGAACAAACGGTTCATTTAGGTAGGTCTAACTTCGAGAAACAGGTCAATCGTCAAATCCGACTCTGCTCTGGGCAGCGTTCGGGAAGTTGCGTGGTATCTTCTCGTCCAACTTACCGCAGTGTCTCAAGACGAAAGTCTATGACCAGTGTGTGTTGCCAGTGATTACATACGGGACCGAAACGTGGTCGCTCAGAATGGACCTTATCAGAAGGCTTAAAGTCAACCAAAGGGCAATGGAGAGGGTTATGCTCGGAGTTTCCTTGCGTGCTCAAATCTGAAATGACAACATCCGCAAGAGAATCAAGGTTACCGACGTAGCCCGAAGAATAGCTAAACTTATGTGGCAGTGGACAGGGCACATTGCTCGCACAACGGATGGCCGATGGGGCCGAAATCCGATCAGCCGTTCTGGCGTGATTGAGTAACAAACATCCATCCATCCATCCAAACTTTCGCATTTATAATAGTAGTAAGATACAAAAGATAGATATTATGATAAAGATACCTAAATATTTTTCAAGTAACGAATAACGTATTTTTTTATCAATCTAGACGCATCAGAAATCATACATTACAATCATCAACCCTCCGACAAAGACAACCAAGAAGAATTTATTTTTGGGACCTAACAATGCAAAGAAACAACATGAATCTGTTATACTTGTGCAAAACTAAGAACAGCGACACAACAAAATAGTTTCAAATTAATTTCAATAACTGCTATTATTCTTATTGGGAGCGACAGGTGAAATTCAAAACATCGATTCTGACAGCACCTGTGGACAGCACACAACGACGTTGCTAGTTCAGAACACCATCGAACGGCCAGATTCAAACATGAGGAAAGAGATTTTACCAGTGATATAACTTTATTCATTAGAATTTATTATATTTTACATAAAAGAGAGAAAAAAAAATATTATTCTCTATAAAAAAAAATACAACCGATTACAAAAAGTTTAATTTTACTGGGGATCGAACTTGCGCCGTGTGCATCACGGCGCAAGTTCGATCCCGGTGTAAAGCGGTCATGAAACTGTTTCTCTATTTGTTTCGCTGACATATGCTTTGAAATAGACGTTGTTACGCATATCATGACTGAAACGAAAAACAATTGAATAATACGGATATAATGCAATATTGCTCACCCCCTTAAGCAAGTAGCGCGAAAACATATAGCTTAACATTTGAAGAAGCCTGTTACGAATATTTATGCAAAATTTGAACAGGATCTATGCAGTGGTTTTTGTGCCAATTCGGAACATCGATTTGGATTTTTACGATTTTATTATATGTATAGAATAGATATAGATGTATAGATAAATAAATAAAATTCGTTTATGTCAGATAATTTGATCCATAGTCCATACAGTCCGATTTAAATTAAATTAAAATAAAATAAATTAACATTGAAATCACCATCAGAATTTCAAAAATAAATTTACATTAGAAACAGTATCAAAAAGTAAAAATATAATAAATTAACATTGAAATCAAAATTAGCCTTAAAATCGAAATTAAAATTAAAACCAAAATTAAAATTAAATAAGAAACAATTAAAGTACATTTAAATTACTGAAGACTTTTGATGTGTCTGATCCACAAATTTCCCGTATAAAAGCTTTGACAATACGCTTTAAACAACGTTATTTGTACTTGTTCAGAGCAGCGGAAGAATCTGCGGGCCAGCATGTTACCGAAGGTCTTCAAGATCTTAGAACCTAAGCTTGGCCACTCTTTGAGCTTCACGGACATGTTTATTCCAGCCACACAAGTGCCTACTTTTATTTAATTTAGGGTCACGCTTCCCGCTAGACCCAACAGCAGCGTTACTCAGGGTTTCCAAAATGTTGATATCATCATCTATATAGCCTTTTCCCAACTATGTTGGGGTCGGCTTCCAGTCTAACCGGATGCAGCTGAATACCAGTATTTTACATGGAGCGACTGCCTATTTGACCTCCACAGTTGTTTCCGCAAAAATAGGTCTACAACGTTAGCAGTCTATAAATACGTACAAGAGGCTCTAACAAATATTAATAATAAAAACTACGCCATAGGTATGCTGCTCGACATGACCAAAGCCTATGACAAGGTGCAATTTAAAATACTGTAGGACAAGTTACACGGGATAGAGGAAAAGCCCATGAATGGTTTACATCATACCTCAAGGATAGGGTACAGCTAGTAGAAATAGAATATTTCGATAAAAGAACAAACGAAATAATTAAAATGAGATCTGACAGTAAAGCAGTAAACTCGTCAATTCCCCAAGGGAGTGTAACAGGCTGTCTTTTGTTCCTCATCTATATAAACGACCTTTCTAAAATTATAAACGAACCTTGTGTTCTATTTGTGGACGATATCTCTCTGCTCACCTCATGCCATAAAGATGACAATATTAACGTTAAATTAAACTCTCTCCTTTCTACAGCTGTAAACTGGATGGATAACCATAGTCTTGAAATTAACTTCAATAAAACAAAATTAATTACATTTCATCCCCATCAAAAATCCCCTTTTAAAACTAAATTTCATTTTTAATAATGAAAAGCTGGAACAAGTAAATGAATTTAATCTCCTCGGGTTGTCCATAGATACCCACATAAATTGGAAATCCCATATTCAGAAAATAAGAGCAAAACTATCAAAATTTTCATACGCCCTACACGAAATTAAAAAAACTACCAACCTTCAAACAGCACTTGTCACTTATTATGCATACGCACAGGCATGGCTCAGCTATGGGGTCATGCTGTGGGGAAACAGTACAGATTCACAAACCATATTTATCCTACAAAAGAAGTTAATTCGAATAATAACCAACATAGAACAAACACATAGCTGGAAACCACCCTTTCGAAAACACAAAGTACTCACACTTCCCTGTTTATATACAGGGTGTGGCGTAAGTAGTGGTCCACCGTTCAGGATTCGATGAACCAGATAATTAACTATAACAATTAAAATTTTTAACCATTTTTACCCAAGGGTTACGAAAATATTTCCTTTTTGTCTTTTATTTACGAAATTTCTATCTTTTTTTACAAATTTGTTTGTAGTTTCAACAAAAACCATTATTTTTTCATTTTGATTTCTGTTAATTACTGCTGAATACTAGAGCTATCATGATAAATTATGATTTTTTATGTAAATTCAGCTCTTTTGGTTAAAATTTTTAATTGTTATAGTTAATTATCTGGTTTATCGAATCCTGAACGGTGGACCACTACTTACGCCACACCCTGTATATTAGATATATGTAAATTTGTCAGAAAACACCCAGATTTTTACACCAAATGTGAAGAAACACAAACAAGATTCACCTTTCGAAACAACAAAAACAAAATAAACATACCTCAATCTCAAATTAAAATGCACTCAACCAGCGCATTAATTATGTCCATTTAAATGTATAATAATTTGCCAAATGACATTCGAGAAGTGGACAAAACAAATATATTTATTAATAAATTGAAACAATTTCTGGAATCCAAGGCATACTACTCAGTAAAGGAGTTTCTGGATGACAAATCGATTACAAACTAAAATCATTCGCTCTCATGTAATACAACAAACTTTACGAAATAAATATATAATATAATATGGAATAATATTTAATTTAGGAAACCAAATATCAATATGAAAATGTGAATACACAAATAATAACATAATTTGACATCTGTGGCCCGAGTGTCAAATTGACAGCACGAATTTTTATGATACTGAATTTTAATTTAATGTTTTTATCGATTTAACCTATATTCAAACAATAATATATTAATTACATCAATAATAATGATAAGAAAAAAAAAAACAGGAAACCTATTTTACAAAACCGGACCCTAAATTTTTGGAATATACTTGAAAATATGCATGAATGCTGACAAGAAGCCGTGCAACACATCAGGCACACCCACAATCTCGGACTCGTCGCTCAGCTCCGCCTCGCAGCCGCCGGGACGCGCCTCAATCGTGAGTGCTGTGTCTCCGATCGCTGCAGTTGCGTCGAGCTCGAGCGACGAGTTTTGCTCCCCGCCGTCGACCCCATCACCACCACGACGACGAGGAAGAGGACGGCCACCAGCGGGCTTGGGACCTCGAGGCCAACAGGCCCCGAACAGGGTCCCCGCTGCCGGTGGAAATGTGTCGCGCATGCGATGGACTCAGTCCATTAATGAGAACGTCATGCGCGCATATTATGGGGCTACTGAGGGGGGAAGGAACTTGACTGCGTACCGTGGTCGGATGCTCTCTCTCTGTTTCAGGTGCTTGAGCCAGGTGTCAGCGTGTCGGCGCAACGGCTGTCGGATAAAGTGCGGGTCATCCAGCGTAACCACATGTTGGATGACACCGTACTTGAGCGACTACGCTTCGATTCACGGAGTAACCTAGTTATACCTGCTTCGCCAATGATTGCGGTACAGCTGCAAAATGTATCCAGTGCTCCACCGCGATCCGAACACGATGGTGAAGAGGATGATGACGAAGTTATATCCGTGAGTACCCAGTACAACGCACAATTGAGGAGCGCTTTGGAGGTTGCATTCCGGGAGTACCGATCCACACCGCCTGAACTTAGGCCATGTCTACCTCGTTTACCTATGCACAAGAAAAACAAGGCGCTGGTATGTGCTCTAGATTCGCAGCTGTCAAACTGCTTTGACAGCAGTAAGCCGGCGGCCTGCCACTTGCACAAACCTATGTAATATTAATCCAGTAGCTTCAAGTACATCGCGCCACTAAACAACTGAATTCCCGCGCGACTGTTACGATAACACTAATAACTCGTGTGTTCTGTTTTCGTTGCTCTGCTCTAGAGACTAGTCTGCAGTACTATCGCACAGCCAACTACGGGTGCTTACAATGGTCCCGCAGGCTTTCAGGCCAGTTTCGTCAGAGTACATATATAGTTAGAAATGGTATACAGGGTGTAAAGGACATCACGCACAAACGGATATCTTGAATTCAGCACATGAATCTATTAGACAAGACTTGAATCATGTGCTAAATTCAGGGTAACCATTTATGTGTCTATGTCTGATCCACATTGTTTTCCATCAGCAGCCCATGTCATGTCATGTCGTCACCATCACTGTTGTTGCTGGGTACCGGTTTGCACAGTATGGGTACCAGTATACTAAACATTGCATGCACATGAAATATGTAAATTTTGTGTTTAATTCAAAATCAAAATCAATCAAAATCAAAGCATTTATTTCAAGTAGGCCAGTTACAGACACTTTTGAATTGAATTGTGACCACACAAGGCATAAAAACTGTGAAAGTACTGTAGTTGCCCATTCCCTAACGTAGATCTCTATGGAGAAGAACGGGCAAGAAACTCCATGGACACTCTTTTAAATCAGAATACTTTAACAAAACCTTGGTTACATCATTCATGTTGAGATGGTTCATTATGTGAGAACGATGCAGCAAGATGTGTACGTTAAAAGTGTCCATAGTAAAAACAATTCAAAAATAAAATAATTTAATCAAATAAGCCGTGGCAAATAAGAGATGACCAGTCCAGACCACGACTGACAGCGCCCGTTCACGAACATGACGCATGTATCAGCACCATTCAACTCAACCATTTTGAAGAGAACTAAATGATCCGACACACGTGCCACCATCAGCGTGACATTTGAGTGAGCAGGACATACTCCTAACCACCAGGGCACATTCAAGTCAAGAAAAGACGCAGGTTTCCAGCGAATGACAGCTTTCTAGTACATAGTACTCACACAACATTCATTGAACCGGGTCTGAAATAAATACGCAATTTAATTAAAAGAACAGTTTTTTTATCTGTTTAAGCATAGGGTGCGGGTGTGAAGACAGGGCGGGGGCGAGGGTGAAGGGGAGGGCGGGAGCTGGCGACCGCACATTTATTGAAAAACACGTTTATCTATAATGAGAATCAGGGTCTTCTCGCCGTACAGACAGCAGACGTGTTCGACGCAGAGTCACGTCATATTAGCCGGTCATCATCACACGTACTCATCAGTTTGAAATCATGTTTCTTACTATCACATCTTTCTAGGTAAACTTATATATCGGCATTCCGTGTTCAGTTTATAGGCAAAGCTTCAACACATACATCACACACAAGTCCGGCGGCGAAAACAAGACGAATATGTCGTTGTTCGCTCGTTACGGGGTAAGTATTGTCTGTGGCAACACTCACAAATCATGCGCGACTGCGGACATCTCGGCGACATATTAGCGGCGTCACCGTCGCACTCGGACTGTCCGCCGCCAGATGACGCCACGCTACGCAACTTTGTCATTGAAGGCGGAAATGACAGAACATGCTGTACCACAGCGACGTAGCAACTATCAACAACTGGAGCGATAGACGCAGGTCCCAAGCATGGTCACTCAATGAAAGGGAACGTGTAGACCGCCGCTTGACGTCATGACAACTGTAACAACTGAACAATTATTAATCATGCATGACTGATCGCGGGCGCGGGGCGGTTGCGATGCTAGTTGACCGACTGCTATATACTGTTGTATATCAGGGGCTCTGTGGGGCACTGAGTTGCCAACATTGTGACGTCATAGTATTGTGTTCAGCGGAAACAACTGAACGTTCCCGAGACCCCAACGGAGCGGCACAAAGGTAAATGCCCTCTTTAAGGCGCTTAATGTCTACAAAAACCCACGTGCGCCAGACAAATGACCGACATGAAAAAATATATTACGAGTTACCGCCTTTTACCGGAGCAGGGCCGCCTCAAGAAGTATACGCGGCGTGCGGGTGGGCCTGGGCCGCGTCCATCGCTGGTTATGACCGCAAAGCCAGAACGCGCACCGTGTGCAGGCCGCAGTGGACACACGACCGACACCAGCTGCGATACAGTCGCACGCAACGCGGACCAAGCTGGGAAAAGACTTCGATTTCAAATATATTTACTTAGGAAGACATAAAACGAGTTTTATTGAAAAAGACCCAACTACTTCGAGTTTATATAATACTGTATGTACCCGTAATAGAGTATCGTAACGCATGTACTCGTTCGGACAGAATGGTCGTCGTTGGTTTTTCACTACGATATACAAGTATGTAGTTTTAAAACTTTGTTAAAGTAATCCATAATCCTACGGGAATTCCGCTTTATGAACAGAACCTACCTGCCTAATAGTACACCCACATTGCGCCATTTATATTTTAAGTCCCGTGCGATAGAGGGCGAGCCTATTGCCATCTACTGGGTACAAATCTAGGCTCCGTGGCTGCTACTGAGAAATTCTTGATAGTAAAACCCAATAACAATTGCCAGACCTGGGAATCGAACCAAGGACCTCATGCTCAGCAGTCACGCTTGCAACCACTAGACTATCGAAGCAGTTTGTATGTAGCTAGTACCTAGGTGTGTTCGCACAGCGTGGGCGAGGCAGGGAAGCGCGACGATGTCACTCACATTCACTTTGGGACTCGATAACAAACGATGTACTTACAGTAAATGGTTGATATTAATGCGAACCATCTCCGCGAGTAATGCGCCGTGAAACTAATAGCAATCCCATCTGCGTAGTGATGTTGCGACTAGAGACGACTTGCGACAACTACTGCGACTTACGACACGACACACCGCGACCGGAATTCAACAAGAGGCGCTGATTACCGAATAACATCAACTAATTAAGGGTGAGCAAGCAGAGCGATCACAACATCGACTAATGTATGACGTGTGTAGGATATGTCATCTTGTGGAACTTCCTTATGGAGGCTCCGAGTGAAGTGACGTGTTCTACTGCTTGAGTCTGTGTCCGCAGCTCGAGGGGAGACAGCACTGCAGCCTGCGCGGCCGCCGAGCGCGAAAGGTTCAATAGTATCGAAACAAAGCGCCTGTTAAAAGGCTTCGTGGTCCATCAAATTAAATTCGTCTCCGGAATAATCCTCACCTCCGCCCCGCGGCCTAACCCCCTCCCCCTCCATGTACCATCAAACAAATGAAGCCGCAAAGAAACCGTTTCAACAATGGCACCAATCAATTTAAAATGAACTAGCTGTTGCCCGCGACTTCGTTCGCGTGGAAAGTTTTTTGTTTATGCGTGTTCGATTTCCGGATTGGGCAAAGTGTTATTTGGTTATTCCATCAGGAATTTCTCAGTAGCAGCTACAGAGACTGGATTTGTGCCCGATTGATGGCAATAGGCTCGCCCACTATTACATGGGACTTCAACATAACTGGTGAAATGTGGGTGTACGATTAGGTACACACCTGTGCCTAACCCTTCGGGGATTACAGGCAGGATGTAATGTGTGAGAACTGAAGGCTTGATCAAAATGTGATAATGTGAGTAATGACTACAAAAGGCGTCTTTTTTGCCGCTGTAATTCGAGGCGGCAGAGATCTGAAACAAAACAAATGGCGAAGAAGCGACGATAAGGCTTAAAAACCGGAACACTATGGTGCCATACGACTTTTCTTTCAAAGTGAACAATCAAACGCCTTGTTGGGTGCTACTTATTTATTTATTCTAATTCTGTTTTGTATACAACATTAAATGGTTTGTATAATGACCGTGTGAGAAGCATGAAGTGCCCAAATGAATGCCTGCCACTTTTAAGGTTTTTCCTTGGAATTTGTTGACCGTCATTGTAAAAGCCAATTTTAAGGGAAATTGCTACTTCTTAAATTGAAATGGCAAGTTATTTGGAATAATGGGTAAGCGGAGAAATTAACCGCTCTCTCCTTTAGCCAGTCCTGTAATAATGGTGGCTATTATAATACTCCTGCCCAGCTCTGTGATACGAAGCCTGGTTTCATTACAGTCTGGGTGCAACAAAGTTTCGCATCAGCATAACTGGAACGCCAACTTTTAGCTCCAGCTTATGAGACGGTATGCCGTTAACCCCAGGCAGTTGAGAAATTCAATTGGGTAGGCAGTACTATCATCATTCTCCATCACCTGTTCTATGGATGTGGACGCCGACGATCGTATATTTTTTTTTTATTTGATTGACCCACTCGTTCTCTGGCGACAGCACTACCCCTCACACAACCTTTCATTTTTATATTAACCTCCAAATTGGGAAAAACGTGCATGATTGTGATGATGTGCATGTGCGTGCATCCTCTGTAGGCACTGGATGGAAAATAGAATTTGCCCATCTGCGCCAGATTCCAGACGACCCACTCCCATTTGCAGACGCATACTCGCAAAGACACCTGCTTCGTGGTCGTTGTACAGTTGGACGCGCATGTGGACAACAGTGGTGACGCCTTGAGACATGCGTTTATTTCATCTGCCGGTGTGCCCAGCCTCTCAATAACTTGTAATATCTGTCTAAAGTCACCTACAACCAAAACGACAACACCACCCTTTAGCGCTCGGTTGCCGCGGATGTCCTGCAAGCTGTGGTTCAACGCCTCAAATGCACTTTAAACTTACACTGCTGCAAAAGGACTCCCCGGCCGCTCTTTTTGGTGATGTTGCATGTTGAGGTATCTTCACTTGCAAGAATCAGCGGCAATGTGAAAACGGAATGTGCAGTCCGGCCACCCTTAAACAAAGTTGCAACAATGTCCAAGGGAGCCACAGTCACAGCTATATGACGGCACGGTTGGCGCAGTGGCTGAGCGAACGGCTGCTGCGCTGCGAGTATCGATTTCGATTTCCGCACGGAATTCATTTTTGTATGGCCTACAGGTAGTTGTTCCGGGTGAGTTTAAATGTCTGTAAACACACACACTTGAAATACAACATATGCTTTGAAATTTCTCCTGTATGGAGAAATTCCAAGTGTGGGGCTGGACTGGGGCAAGGTTAAAAAAAACTTTAAAGCTGTATATGTGGAGTTGGGCCAGCAGAACATTCAGCACAAATGCAATGTGACGGCGCAGTTGGCGCAGTGGGTGGTGGGCATGTGCATGTTGTGTGTGTTGTGGTTGTCAGTTGTAAAACAGTTGCGGAATATGGACATACTGCAATATTCCTCATCCACCTAAGTTATCCTCCTATCAAGATCCTTCAATCTAGATCGGAGACTCTGTACTCGAAGTTGTAGACGATTATGTCTACCTGGGACAAACGGTTCATTTAGGTAGGTCTAACTTCGAGAAACAGGTCAATCGTCAAATCCGACTCTGCTCTGGGCAGAGTTCGGGAAGTTGCGTGGTATCTTCTCGTCCAACTTACCGCAGTGTCTCAAGACGAAAGTCTATGACCAGTGTGTGTTGCCAGTGATTACATACGGGACCGAAACGTGGTTGCTCAGAATGGACCTTATCAGAAGGCTTAAAGTCACCCAAAGGGCAATGGAGAGGGTTATGCTCGGAGTTTCCTTGCGTGCTCAAATCTGAAATGACAACATCCGCAAGAGAATCAAGGTTACCGACGTAGCCCGAAGATTAGCTAAACTTATGTTGCAGTGGACAGCACATTGCTCGCACAACGGATGGCCGATGGGGCCGAAATCCGATCAGCCGTTCTGGCGTGATTGAGTAACAAACATCCATCCATCCATCCAAACTTTCGCATTTATAATAGTAGTAAGATACAAAAGATAGATATTATGATAAAGATACCTAAATATTTTTCAAGTAACGAATAACGTATTTTTTTATCAATCTAGACGCATCAGAAATCATACATTACAATCATCAACCCTCCGACAAAGACAACCAAGAAGAATTTATTTTTGGGACCTAACAATGCAGAAAAACAACCTGAATCTGTTATACTTGTGCAAAACTAAGAACAGTGACACAACATAATAGTTTCAAATTAATTTCAATAACTGCTATTATTTTTATTGGGAGCGACAGGTGAAATTCAGAACATCGATTCTGACAGCACCTGTGGACAGCACACAACGACGTTGCTAGTTCAGCACACCATCGAACGGCCAGATTCAAACATGAGGAAAGAGATTTTACCAGTGATATAACTTTATTCATTAGAATTTATTATATTATACATAAAAAGAGAGAAAAAAAAATATTATTCTCTATAAAAAAAAATACAACCAATTACAAAAAGTTTAATTTTACTGGGGATCGAACTTGCGCCGTGATGCACGTAAAGCGATCTTGAAACCGTTTCTCTATTTGTTTCACTGACATATGCTTTGAAATAGACGTTGTTACGCATATCATGACTGAAACGAAAAACAATTGAATAATACGGATATAATGCAATATTGCTCACCCCCTTAAGCAAGTAGCGTAACAATATATAGCCTAACATTTGAAGAAGGCTGTTACGAATATTTGTGCAAAATTTGAACAGGATCTATGCAGTGGTTTTTGCGCCAATTCGGAACATCGGTTTGGATTTTTACGATTTTATTATATGTATAGATTATTATATGTATAGATTATGATGTCTGTGTACGCGGCAGATTTGTCCTGACTATGTTTGATATGTAATCATCAACTTAAAGAAAAGTACTGACTGCCTTGTTGGTCTAGTGTGCATGAGATCCTGGATTCAATTCCCAGGTTGGCCAAAGTACTATTGGGTTTTTCTATCAGGAATTTCTCAGAAGCAGCCATGGAGTTTGAATTTGTGCCCGGTTGAATGCAATAAGCTCGCCCCTTATTACAAGCAACATAACCGGTGAAATGTGGGTGTACTATTAGGTATACCTCTGCCCAACAGTTCGGGTATAACAGGCGTGATGTTATGTTATATTATGTTAAAGAAAAATCAGAAACGCACTTAAACGCGTATTATACAAGTAACATTTAATTAAAAGTATCAAAAAAACCCAATTACAAATCGTAATTTCCTATTTTTTTCAAGAAAGTTTATTTAATCATTCGATAGCCTCGGCATTTACCCTTGCAATAAGATCATTTGCACGGCTCTAGGTCTCTTTAATTCAAAGATATAATCATTTCCATGAACATACCCTTGATAAGCCGATTAAAAAAACAAGATGGCTGCCAATCGCGGGGTGGGGTTAGGAGTATTTATAAACTTGTATTTGTCGATACAAATGAGTATTTAATATGCTATTAAAGTATCGGTAACCGGTAGTCAAACACACTGTTTATATATCCCGTATATCAGGAATTATTCCGTTAGGCTCTTACGTCATGTGGGCAGACGATGGGATTCGTGCAATAAAAATACACTGGGTGCGATACACTATTTCTATTAAACTAACAAATTACTTGAGATTACAACTTAACGCAATAACACGGGGCACCATGAATCGGGTACAGTTCCAGGACGTCTCAACTCCGCCGCGATCAGACATTGACTATCCTCCTCGCCTCGAGATGTAAACATCAGGGCTCTGTAGAAGCCACGCTGTGGTGTGGGTAGACTTGTAAGTAGATCGAGTGACGTCAACACCAGCGCACTTGCGATTCTTTTTATTTTCGTGCCGGATCCGACATATATATTTCTAGTCTCCTTTTAATTTCCTTCAGTTTGATTTCCTACTAGATAGGTTGGGTTGAAAATATTAACAACATACAATTCAGCGTCAAAAACCCGCTATTTTTTTTTTAAACATGTGTCTAGGGACTCTTGGGTTTTTAAGGACGAATCTAATAATACCTTAATCGTTGAAATCCATCCAGCCATTTGGAACATACGAGGTAATAAAGTTTACAAAAAACAAACAGAGAACTCAAGTGGCTCCCAATTCGCCTTCGCAGGAACACTAGGATCCTATGTGTCCTCTTCAATATCCTACACAACCCGTCCTATCCTTCGTACCTGCGTGAGCGTTTTTCTTATGCCCGCCCTACTGACGCACCGTGTAGATCGCACCTTAGATCCCTACTTAAATCCCATCCTCATAAATCCAGCTATTACTCCTACTCCTTCTCCGTCCATGCTGTAAGGTTGTGGAACTCACTTCCGCCTAGCATTCGTGATTTAAAGACCATTTCGTTATTCAAATCCCGAGTGAAAGAGCATTAACCTTTCCTCTCAATTATAATTTATTATATCTAAATATGTATGTATTTTTATTAGTTTTTACATTATGTACCTATTTATATAAGTATATATTAATATTTATTGATATTTGTATTTAATATTTTAGTTTAAATTAGGTATGACACATATACACCTTATTCTCTTCCGTTTCTACACACTTTTGTCTATTTTTCTTTTTTTCACTTCTCCTTTTGCAGGTCTGCTGGCAGAAATTTCTTAGGAAATAAGCAGTACCTATGTACTCAACTATTAAAATGTAATTTTCCTGTGTTGCATTGTGTGTACATAAACAGTAAAATAAATAAATAAATAAATAAACATACAAGATACGCGCGAAAAACATAACCTTTCCTTGGCAGTCGGGTAAAAACAATACTCAAGAACAGAACCCACCTTGCGCATAGAGTAAAAGCTATTTAAATTTCACGGCGATCCATTCTAGAACATAATGAGACGCGGCAGATGATAATGCTCTACGATCTAATTAAATGCTTCGCTCCATTGAAAATAATTTAGACCCCTCCAAGTGAGTCAAAACAGGTTACCAAGTGAGGCTCCAAATATACTGGTTGTAGCTAAGTCAGTAGGTGACATCCATTGTAAGCAGCACTTTTTGCACAAAAACAAGCGCGAGTTAGAAGCGATGAAAACATAAAACATGAAGAGCGAAGTGTGACGTACTTATTTGTAGCACGTACTCACACAACTTATTTTTGAAGTCTACAACAATCACTGCTGTACGTTTGTTGTCATGCTCTGTAACTCCAAACATGTATAGACAAGAATACCTGGGGGTGACAAGAGCCAAGCTATGATGTGCTCGACATGTGTGGTATATGTGGTCTATGCCAGACTGAAGCCACTTGACAGAGTAGAACTGTAACACCAGCTGAACAATAGAACATTGGCATGGCGCGACATTGTCTGCGATTAAGACCCGTTTCTGTTAAGCTGTTCCTTGTGAGACGTAGTTCTGCGAGAGAACATTCATAATGAAACGGTTCCATCGGCACGAGGCTGTCGGTATAATGGCGCGAGTCAGCGAGGCGCCTCGCTACGTGAGTACGTTCCTACAGGCAGATGAACTGAGAGCTATGTGCCGGTAAACACGGGGCACCGTTGTAACAGCTTGTTGCCAAATTATGTGAGAGTTTGCAGATCCCATTGACATACTTTATGATATAGACAGTTAAGCTCTAGTACCTATCGATTGCTTTTAATTGCCGAAAATTCTGATTCTAATAACGTAAATATTTACATAATCAAAAAAGCGGCGCGCAGCGTTAGCATAAAATTAATGAAAATAAATCACAAAAAATATCGTTCTGTCAAAAATGCTATCATCTTCTAAACAGATTTGGTTAATGGAAGTTTTCAGTCAGATTTAAAATCAGACAGAAAGTAATGTGTTGTGTTATATTCACGCCATCACGGAGCAGAGAGAGAGTAGATGTGATTTGCAGCAATGGCTCCTGAATCATCACATCACTCTCGCCGGAGCGCAGATGGGCTATTTGGTCAAATTCAAAACGACTTGAAAAAAATAGTAGGGTAGCAACTCACTGTTGTTCGACGAAGAGATTTTATTTAAAAAAAAACAACTAAGACCGCTTTAATTTATTATATTATGATTAAAGCAAACAAAAAATAATATCATCTAGTCACAAATTTTTCTGCACACCATAAAACGAAAATAAACATTTTCTGTGCCTTGAACCCTCTTCTGTAGCTCAGCTACCGAAAACTGCACCCATCGAACCACTAACTGAAAACGATACTTGTTATTTGTCTCCTACAATGTTTTTTCTCTGTTACGTTATTTATTGAAAGTATTCGTTAATAAGATCTAAGAGCTGTCAGAGTGACGTACCACCAAAGTTAATTTTAAATAGTCTACAATTTTTAACTTTTTATTTAACTTGCATTGTTAGTTTGTTGGGATCTGGGACATTTGCGCGAAAGACATATGCGCGTAGGACACTTCCGCGAACCCACTTGCGCGAAAAGACATATGCGCGCATGGACTTTTGGGCGATTAGACTTTTGCGCGAATGGACTTTTGCGCCCATAGACACTTACGCGCATAGACACATGCGCGCAGAGACACTTGCGCGAATGGACACTTGCGCGAATGAACTTTTACGCAAAAGGACACTTCCGCGACTAGATTTACTCGCGACTGGCTACGGTTAATCTGTAGAGTAAACATAACATCATATTATTTATTATTTTCAATGAGATAGAGCGAGAGAAGTGGCAACACTGCCCGAGTGACATGTCAAATTATTTTTTCGTATCTACCATGAATAGTATTGCCAGATATAATTATTGTTTAATCGATTTACAATATCGATTTTGCGGTTGTATGTTTCAAAATAATTTTACTCTCTGTTCAAGCTTTTGGGTTTCATTAATGTCGATTTTTAAGATCATTCAGTTGTTTTAATGTCTATTATGACAAATGTATATTGATGTATAGAACATTCTTGTTACTTTGTACAAAAAAGATTAATCAATCGATTCCGATTTAGAAGAACCTCAGTGTTATGTTTACTCTACAGCTAACCTAACCTAACCATTCGCACATAAGTCCTTTTGTGCATGTGTCTTTGTGCGTAAATGTCCGTTCGCACATAAGTCCATTCGCTCAAGTGTCTATGCGCGCAACTGTCTATGCGCCCAAAGGTCCATTCGCGCAAAAGTCTAATCGCCCAAAAGTCCATGCGCGCATTTGTCTTTTCGCGCATGTGGATTCGCGCAAGTGTCCTTCGCGCAAATGTCTTTCGCGCTAGTGTCCTGATACCAGTTTGTTGTATTGGTCAAATCTTGCAACTGAATTTTAAACCAGTTCTCTCCAATCGATTGAGCTGAAAGTTTGCTCGAAGCTTTGGTTCTGGTGATACATACATTTTTATGACAGACATTACTTGATCCTGCAGCCACGATCGTCTTCTCACGAGGGAATTCCACAACGGTAAATAGCACGGATATGAAATTTTGTGTAGACAGAAGGCAATCCTGGCTGGATTGCCTTCTCTCGAAGGAACTTCTCAACATTTAATAGCACTGTTATAAAAAAAGGGTTGTGATAATGGTGTGTCATCAAAATTGGTTCAGACAAAACTAAAAATTTGAAAATATTTTTTTTTTTTTGCTAAGCTTATTTTTAACAAATCGATGTAATAGTTGTAATTTTAATATACTACCCAGTATTTAAAAATAATACAAATGGTAACGCTTGCAACGGGTGCATCCACCCTGTCTCATCTCGCCACTAACAACACGCTAATATAAACGCGAACATTTAAACGATCTCATCTGTGAAGCTGTTAGTCTGAACCAGCATTGTGATGAGTTCCACTGATTGATACCAGATGAAAAAAATGTATGAGATAGCGACGAACAAGACGAGCTCGAAATTATATTTTTACAATACAGATAAATAATATTATGGTTGTAACCGAAAATTAAACCAAAAGAGTTTTCATTATAATTGAAATTAATTAAATATTGGAGAGCTCGGCTATGCAATAAATTTATAACAGTTGTTTTGCATTGAGTTTCAAGCTTCAATTCACGTGATTGTGGTTCAATCAAATAGAAGTAAATACTTGACAATTGCAAAAAGATTACCGTGCTGAAATGTGATAATATTTCGATCTGCCTTGAGCGCGGCTTCACTGAAGACTGATGAACATCGCATTGAGTAGCTCATTGATAAATAAAATACTACTATAAACGTGAAGGTTTGTGAGGATGGATGGATGAATGTTTGTTACTCTTTCACGCAAAAACTATTGAACGGATTTGCCACTCAGATAGTTTATAACCTGGATGATCACATAGGATATGGTGGGACAGTTACCGAACTCCACGTGGATGAAGCCGCAGACATAAGCTAGTATTAATATAATCCGAAAAGGTATAAAATAAACGTTGGTTAATATGTTTGATAGTGTTTTATTTTATTATGTTGCTGCTGAGCTGCTTTAAGTAACTTATTTTTGTAGATGCATTTCACTGCTAACGGCGATGTACAACACACGTCCTCAAATTCATCCCCTCAGTGATCCCCAAAGGGTAACTCACAAGTGTGTAGATGGATACTATCGGAACGGATATCATCATCATCTTCCTAGCCTTTTCCCAGCTATGTTGGGGTCGGCTTCCAGTCTAACCGGATGCAGCTGAATACCAGTTTTTTAAATGGAACGACTGCCTATCTGACCTCCACAATCCAGTTAGTACTGGGTAATATGATACCCCTTGGTATGACTGATTGTCAGACTTTCAGGCCACTAAATAAAACCTGTAACGACTGTCCAAAATCTACAAAATGACAGCCGGGACAACTACGTAACGTGCTTTCTGTCGCATGGAGGAAACTCGGTACGTAATGGGTGGTCACCCATCCACGGCCAGCACGTCTTAACCTAAAGATCGACCCGAGCGGCTGTTATTTTTAAACCACGAGCATCGGCACGGATATGGTGAACACAAAAAAACTTTAATCACTTTTCAATCTTCCATTTGATTGACAACTTTACGGTTCCAGCAAACGAGTCAAACGTATTGTATAAAGTTTAGTTGCTAGTACGACATCATTCGACTTTTTACTACGAGCGGTGTATACTGTAAGTATTCTATTGATACATCGCACTGCGTGTTACTGTGGTAGACACAAGACAACTAATTGACTCCTCGCTCACGTTGAGGCGCCGCTCTCCTATAACTATTGACTGTGACTCTACTTACGTGTTACTACTTTGTGTATCTACTTACAGGAACACCACTAGTCTGAACTAACACAACGCAGTTTAATTCGATACGCTCACTTCTGTGTAGTTGTCTTCAGCATGAAGTGTTTCTTACAGCCAGCCGAATAACCTAAGCCTAAATAACCTCAAAGTCACAGCGACTCTTTACATTTTACAAAAGACTATTAAAAAAATATTTGACCGACGGTCACTATCGCGAGCTCCACAACGCATCGACCTGAGTAAGACGCGTGACAGGTGCGCGTTTTTATTCTGATGCCTCATTCAGGTCGCATGACAATCAAACATAGAATAGAACAGAATATATATTTTATTGTACACCAAAATTGTTTTACAATGTTGCCAATGATATCGTTACAATGGTAGACGGATAAGCAAACACTTAAGCTTAACGCAAAACTCTGAAACATAATTATATTATCATTCATCATCATCATTTCAGCCGAAAGACGTCCACTGCTGGACATAGGCCTCCCCCAAGTGTCGCCACATTGACCGGTCCCATGTGTCTCGCATCCAGCGGATCCCTGCAACCTTTACCAGGTCATCGGTCCACCTAGTGGGAGGCCTTCCAACGCAACGTCTTCCAGGTCGTGGTCGCCACTCCAGAACTTTCCGGCCCCATTGCTCGCAGAATTATATTAGCGCAAACCAAATCTGAATCGTAGCGTAGCTCGTAGCAGCGTAGCTCTAAGCAATGAAAGTAGCTTGTCGTAGCGCAGGTCGTAGCATCGCGGCTTGTAGCAGCGTAGCTTGTAGCAACGTAGCTCATAGCAGAGGGATTCGTAGCATTCGAAGTGCGAGTTCGTTAAGAGTATTTCTAAACTTATACTGTCACTTACGGGATATCTTCCGTGATTGTTCATAATTTTGAGCTCCCGATATTTCGACGATGTTACAAGCGCCATGATCGCGGGTTGTCTGGAGAATGCGGGTGGATGGAAAATAAATTGTTAGTAGCAGACAAATCTGTCTACCTTCTTTCTTTGTCTTTTGCAACGCGCACTACTGGAACTCGACACTAAGTCACGGCAAAACACACTCACAGTTTCACCAGGTTTTGTGGAGTCCTTATTATAACAACAACAACAAACAAACAAACACGAAACAAAACAAATAACGAATAAACGAACGAAAAAAAATAAAAACAAAAAAAAATAAACGAATTGTAAAAAACAACAATCACGGAAGATATCCCGTAAGTATAAGTTTAGTTTTATACCGTGAAAGCTTAGAACAACAGTAGTTCTGATAATAATTTTATCAAAAATGTTTCAGTAATAAATAAATGTACTTTTGTATTTAAATGTGATCTAAAGCAAATATTTTGCGTTATTTGTTCACTTTCAACACGTGGCACGTGGAAAGAAAACAACAAAATGAACGATAAATTAGTATTTTAATGAACTCAATTGAACTCGATGAAGTGTATTTGGAACAGAGCGATAATTACTAACTGTCCTCATTGGAAATAGTGACAAGCGTCAGCAAACAAATCAGCTAAACAGTTTGTAAGTGACGTCATGAGTGGCCGCCAGGTAGTTCACTAATTGTACATAGTTACGTGCAATCACAGGCTCTCTTTAATACATTCACACTTTTAAAATGTTAGTTTTAGAGGAGATTATCATCTGCCTAGCCTTTACCAACTATGATGGGGTGGGCTTCCAGTCTAACCGGATGCAGATGAATACCAGTATTTTACATGAAACGACTGTCTATCTGACCTCCACAACCTTGTTACATACGATACCTCTTGGTTAGACTGGTTGACAGACTCTCAGGCGTCTGATTACACTGGCCTCTGGTCAAAGATCTACATTTATGACAGTCAGTTCCAACAGTTTAATGTGTTTTCCGAAGCACGGAGAAAACTCGCTATGTAATGATGGTCACTCATCCACGGACCCACCTTGGCAAGGGCTGCTTAACCTTCAAGATTAACCCGCACGGCTGTTATTATTTAGCCACAAGCCAAGCAAGAGATGAAAAGAACCGGCCAAATGCGAGTCGTACTCGCCCCCTTTAATTTTTTTTTTTTATATTTGCTGTTATAGCTTTCTTATAGGTTTTCCTGTATATCTATAGGCAAAGAACTATTTTTAGTATTTTTTTTTTCAAAATATTCGGCCATGTAGTTTTGGAGTTAAGAAAATAAGCGAAAATTGATCATTCCCCCAATTACCAATTTTCGCTTATTTTCTTAAATAACTTCAAAATTATAGCTGTGACAGACGGACACGCGAGTGATCCTGTAAGGGTTCCGTTTTTTCCTTTTGATGTACGGAACCCTAAAAACGCGACTGATGCGATGAGTATCGATATCTAATGACACACACTCTCACACTCGCACGATGTTTGATCATTGGCTGATTAACGAGGGAAGATCATGTGGCCAATGAGCAAGTTATGTTCGCGGCACCTCACAACGCGAATCGACGTTGCCCGTAGGTGAAAACAAAACAATTATGAGAATTTGGGTATTATATGAATAGTTGTGGCGCAAATTGACTTCCATTGTTACATTAATAAAAATCTATGTTGCTAAATTTTAAGTTGCTATTTGTCCATGTACCAAACATGGACAAATAGCAGCTTAATATTTTACTTTGTACCATTTACTGCAGCTGCTCACAGACCACGCACTCGGTCGACAGGGAATTATCATCTGCCTACCTGTTCCCAACTGTGTTGGGGTAGGCTTCCAGTCTAGGATGCAGCTGACTACCAGTATTTAACAGCGAGCGACTCAGTCGATAGCGAATCTCTTGGCTTATCGCGACGTGTTGATAGGCGCCATAAATCTGTCTGTACAGAACTTGCCTTGTACCTCGCATGTGCCTCGTGCCTCACGTCTTACAAGCCTGCCCGGAGGCATCGCCTGCCGCGCCGGTAAGCACGCTGCACAAGTGCACAGGCTATACTGTCACGAGCTAGACACGGGAAACCGGGCTATAAAGCTCAGGTTTAAAAAGAATTTAAAATATTGTCCCTTCTGCTTTGGCTTCCTCGAAATTTTGCCTGGAGTTTGCAATTGATGTTTATTTTCTCATATTACGTTATAGTTGACGTTTATTTTCTTGGAACTACTTGCATAACTAGTCACTGATGCAGTGAGAGTGTCGAGTCCGGGTCTCCACGGTGCGTGGGATACATATTTTATATAAAAAAGATTATTTTTATAATTGGAGATCGAGCAAAATGAAAAGGGAGGCCTTTAGTTTGCCCTGCAGTATGATACAACAGGATACTTGGGTGCAAAATGCATTCAGGGATAATCGTCTGTTGGTGCTTCTTTTGAACACGCCTAAAGGGACTCTGCGAGTTGGCTTCGAATTCGTACGCCTTCTAAAGATCCAACAATAAAAAAATATCAATAAGATTAAATTTAGCGCTCCAATTTGCAAATTTGGAAAGGAAAATATAGTAGTTTATTCCCACAAAACGGCACGGAGGTGACAAACATCAAGGAGTCGAGAGTGAGCATCTTCGACGGAGACACCATGGCTTGTCTGCGAGGAATAGTGCTACGTCGTGCCTCTAGCAAATCTTCGTACAGCAGGATAATATACCGGTACGTTTCCTCTTAGTTAAAGTTTCTACCAATAACTTATGATTCTATTTAGACCAAAGGTACAATTTCACGCATTTTTGCCAAAGGAACAGTTTCAGGTGTGTATAATATGATCGTAAATATATAAGATCATTATCCGGCTGACTTGTTTATTGATAGCGAGGAGGAGGAACATTCTACTTTGGTTTGTTGGGACCCATGCTCAATTCTGTGATTTGTTCTGCCAAAACTTTGACTTCTTTTTAACGCAGCTTTGGCACGTTTATTGCTTACTAGCTGTTGCCCGCGACTTCGTTCGCGTGAAAATTTTGTTGTGTATGCGTGTTCCCGGGTTGGGTAAAGTGTTGTTTGGTTACTCCATCAGGAATTTCTCAGTAGCAGCTACGGAGTATGGATTTGTGCCCGATTGATGCCAATAGGCTCGCCCCTATTACATGGGACTTCTACATAACTGGTGAAATGTGGGTGTACGATTAGGTACACACCTGTGCCTAACCCTTCAGGGATTACAGGTGGGATTTTATGTGTGAGAACTGAAGACCTGATGAAAATGTGATAATGTGTGTGATGACTACAAAAGGCGTCTTTTTGGGCACTGTAATTCTGGGCGGCAGAGATCTGAAACAAAATTAAAAGGCGTTGAGGCGACGATATGGCTTAAAAACTGGAACACTATGGTGCCATACGACTTTTTTTTTCGAAGTGAACAATCAAACGCCTTGTTGGGAGCTATTTCTTTATTTATTCTAACTAATACCGTTTTGTATACAACATTAAAAGATTTTTTTTAATGACCGTGTGAGAAGCATGAAGAGCCCAAATGAATGTCTGCCACTTTTAAGGTTTTTCCTTGGAATTTTTTGACCGTCATTTTAAAAGCCATTTTTAAGGAAAATTGCAACTTCTTAAATTTAAATGGCAAGTTATTTGGAATAACGGGTATGCGGGGAGTTAAACCTCTCTCTCCTTTAGCCACTCCTGTAATAATGGTGGCTATTATAATATTACTGCCCAGCTCAGTGATACGAAGCCTGGTTCCATTGCACAGTCTGGGAGTTAAGCCCAGGGAGTTGTGAAATTCAACGGGGTAGGCAGTACTATCATCATTAGCCATCACAGGGTGGTGGTGGTCGCCGACGATCATATATTTTTTTTATTTGATTGACACACTCGTTCTTTGGCGACAGCACTACCCCTCACACAACCACCCTTCATTTTTTTATATTAACCTCCAAATTTGGAAAAACGTGCATGATGTGATGATGTGGATGTGCGTGCATCCTCTGTAGCCACTGGATGGGAAAATTCTTCAGAAAATGGAATTTTCCCATCTGCGCCCGATTCCAGACGACCCACTCCCATTTGCAGCAGCATATTCGCAAAGACACCTGCTTCGTGGTCGTTGTACAGTTGGACGCGCATGTTGTAGGTAAGATGGAACTTTTCGATCCTAGACAACAGTGGCGACGCCTTGAGACATGCGTTTATTTCATCCCCCGGTGTGCCCCTCTCAATAACTTGCAGTATCTGTCTAAAGTCGCCTGCGAGCAAAACGACAACGCCACCCGTCAGCGCCTGGTTGCCGCGGATGTCCTGCAAGCTGCGGTTCAACGCCTCTTATGCACTTTAAACTTGCACTGCTGTAAAAGGACTCCCCGGCCGCTGTTTTTGGTGATGTTGCATGTTGAGGCATCTTCACTTGCAAGATTCAGCGTAATTCAATATGAAAACGGAATGTCCAGTCCGGCCACCGTTAAGCAAAGTTGCAGCAATGTCAGAGGGAGCCACAGCCACAGCTATGTGACCGCACGGTTGGCTCAGTGGCTGAGCGAATGGCTGCTGCACTGTGAGTATCGGGTTCAATCCCGCATGAAACACATTTTTGTATGGCCTACAGGCAGTTGTTCCGGGTCTGACTGTTTGTGAGTTTAACTGTCTGTAAACACACCCACGATACAGGAGAAATTCCAAGTGTGGGCCTGGACTGGCGCAAGGTACAAAAAAAAATTTAAAGCTGGATATAGCGGTCCTTACAAATACAATGTGACGGCACAGTTGGCGCAGTGGCTGAGCGAGTGACTGCAGCGCTATGTGTCGCGGGTTCGATTCTCGCACGGAACAAATTTACAACGTCGTTGGTTGTATCTAATTTTATTTTTTGTTTTATTTTAAAAGTTTTTAGAGATTTTTTTTCGGCCAGTGAAAATTGGTCAATTAATATTTGTTAATTTAGGATTACCTAACTGTCTTTTGAATGGATAAAAAAAAACAAAAAGCATATTAATCTACTTTATAATGGTTTAAAAATCATAAAGCATTAGAATAAAACAAATATCCTCCTAAGTTATTAGCACGATAATCTATCTCTGTGCCAAATTTCATCTACATTCGTTCAGCCGTTCTGGCGTCATTGAGTAACAAACATCCATCCATCCATCCAAACTTTCGCATTTATAATAGTAGTAAGATACAAAAGACAGATATGATAAAGATACCTAAATATTTTTCTAGTAACGAATTACGTGCTTTTTTCAACAATCAAGACGCATCAGAAATCATACATTACAATCATCCACCCTCCGACAAAGACGAATTTATTTTTGGGACCTAACAATGCAGAGAAACAACCTGAACCTATTATAGTTGTGCAAAACTAAGAACAATGACACAACAAAATAGTTCCAAATTAATTTCCATAACTGCTATTATTTTTATTGGGAGCGATAGGTGGAATTTAAAACATCGAGCCTGACAGCACCTGTCGAAAGCAGACAACGACGTTGTCAGTTCAGAACACCATCGAACGGCCAGATTCAAACATGAGGAAAGAGATTTTACCAATGATATAACTTTATTCATAAGAATTTATAATATAATACATAAAAGAGAAAATAAATAATAATAATCTCTAGCAAAAAAAAATTATTGTAATTTTTTTTTGCTTTGCGATTACAAAAAGTATAAAATTTACTGGAGATCGAACTTGCGACGTGATGCACGTAAAGCGGTCATGAAACCATTTCTCTATTTGTTTCACTGACATGTACTTTGAAATAGACGTACTTACGCATATCATGACTGAAACGGTAAACAATTGAATAATACTGACATAATGCAATATTGCTCACCCCTTTAAGCAAGAAGCGTGATAATATATAGCCTAACATGTGAAGATGCCTATTTCAAATATTTGTGCAGTCAGCCTAGTGAAGCGTTATTGTCGATGGTTGTGAGGACGGCCATCTTGACACACTGTTGTTCGAGACGGCGCCCGCACACCACGCTTGTGACGAATCGCTTTGCATCCGAGTGATAGTTTAAATCTAGTGTTTTAATTACGTTGGTATCGTGTTGCATATACTGTACATTGTTCGGTTGACTGTGTATTTCGATTATTAAACCCTGTGCTGATTAAATAACTGTGATTGTAACGAGGACTTGTGATTTTTCTGCTCACGCCCACCTGCCTACCTACTTACCCACATACATCACAAGATGAGTTCTGATGAAGGCCCTCCTGCCCCTTCATCAGAAGTGGGATTGGATAGGGCTAGAATTGAGCAAGAAACACCAAAATCGGATGCAGAAAAATTGCTGAATAACATGGAAATGCTTTTATCTCGCGTTCTCGCAGCCCAGCCAACGCCAACTGTGAGTACTAACCATGCAACACATTTGTTACCGTTTAATCCAGACGAACCAGACTGTGACATAGATGGTTGGTGCAATATTACCGAAGCGATCGTTCATAATAAGCGCTTAGAAGGAATAGACTTGCTCATGGCTCTTACTACCTCTTTAAAAGGACGAGCGGCTGCCTGTATCACTAAGCTAAACTTAGATGAAGAAGCTGCTCTTCGTTTATGGAACTTAATTGAAAGAATACCTAAGACTGTGATGCCTGAAGAAGTGGTGACTGGATTCGTTATTTCTGTGCTTTGTCAGAAGGACAGCCTGATAAGACGCGAATTGATTGCGCACAATAGAATAGAGAATAGAAACTTTTTATTTCAGACCAGGGTTCATAGGGTTAGTAACAATTTTACTTAAGTTCTAGTGTTAGTAGGTTACAGACACAGATGAAAATATACAAGTTAAAATACAGCATGGAGCCGCATCCACCTTCGCAACATCGGGGAATCCCACCGATCTGCGAACACACCGAGAATACTGTTGGTGCTGCCGCGAACACGAGTAATCAGGGATGCACATCTATTTCTAATAATGGCGGCAAAACCATCAATATTATTATCTGCAAACATCCCCGACGCACTACTACGCCACGGCAGCCGCAGCAGCACTCTCAGTGCATTATTGTATTGAACGCGTAGGTCGCTGTATGTCCGCTGAGTAAAGTTGACCCACAGGCTGCACGTGTAGAAGGACTGGCAGTAAGCTTTGAAAAGCGTTACTTTAACTGGCTTCGTACAACGTGCAAACCTGCGAGCCAGCATGTTACAACGGACAGCCAGCGACCTACGTTCCCTTTCAATGTCACAATTATCTTTGAGATCCTCAGTGACCCAGTGGCCCAGATATTTAAACTTGTCCACCCTTTGCAGTGGTTCTCCACAAAGAGCGACAGTCGGAATACATGAATATGTCACATTTCCTGCTTTAAAAACCATTAGTCCGCTCTTTGTGACATTATATTTGAGCCCATGATTCACCGCATAGCATTCGCAAATAGCGATCAGTCGCTTCAGAGCATCGATCGATGGGCTCAGCAACACCATATCGTCAGCATAACTAATATTGTTAATGCACACCCCGTCAATATGACATCCGACACTGGTGCTGCTGAGCTCAAGGATCAGCTGGTTCATGTATAGGTTGAAGAGCCTGGGGGAGCTGAGCCCCCTTGCCTCACCCCGCACTCCAACCGATACACGCCCGAGTGCGAACCATTCCACTTCACGCTATTGCTTTGACTACCATACCAGTACTTAAATATCGACACTATTTCAGATGGTAAGGTAGTTTCACATTCAAGTTTACGCCACAATACATCGTAACATACAAGATCAAATGCCCTTGAAAGATCCAGAAAACAAACAAAAATAGGAGTCTTCCTGTCTGTGTAGTATTGGACAATATCACAACTCGCACTCAATTGTTCCGAATCCTGGGAGGCGTATCTCTTAAGTGGCGTTCAGACGGTGTCGAAGCTAACGAACCTGAGGCGAAGCGTTTTCGTGCTACCGAAAGGTTCACGGGCAGATATAACTTTCGCGGAATATCGGGACATCGTTTTGCGGAATGCCGAAAACGTCGTGACGCGCTGGGATCAGTCAAGCCTCGAGACACTCCGAGTGCTTCCCGTCCGGTGGAGAAGACGACCGATGTAACGTGCTACACTTGTGGCCAAAAGGGCCATGTGACAACTAACTGTCCCGATAAAAGTAACGGTAGTAAAGCTGCGGCCAAGGAAGCCCACCATTGTGAACACCGCCCTTCAAGGGGATCTTGACAACATCTTCCGGTGAGTCTGTACCTTTTCTATTTGAAAGTGGATCGTCCTGTTCTCTTGTGGAAGAAAGTTATCGTGGTAAACTCTTGGGTACTGTGTGTAAAAGTCTCGTCTATTTGAGCGGCATTGGAGGCGATGATATACAGTGTACGACTCAAATTCAGGCCGATGTTAAAATTGGCGATCGCTTGATTAGTTTACTCTTTCACGTGGTTTCCGACAATAATATATCAGAGCCTTTAATTATTGGTAGAGATATCTTTGATCAGGGGTTAAGTGTAGAAATTGATAATGATAATCTTGTTACATACTCTAAAAAAAATCTAATCTTTGTGTCGCGACATCAGATCTCCCAGATTTTTCAAATATTGACACGGATTTGCAGGAACGGGATAAAGACATGTTGATTTCCATATTGAGGAAATATGCGAATAACTTTATCGAGGGTATACCTACCAAGCGTGTGAAGACGGGAGTATGTGAAATTAAATTAGTAGATCCACATAAAGTTGTGCAGCGATGTCCCCATAAAAGAGCCCCTATAGAGAAACAAATAATTAGGGAACAGGTTCAAAAACTATTAGACGCAGGGGTGATTCGAGAGAGTACGTCCCCATTTGCTAGCCCTATCGTTCTTGTGAAAAAGAAGGATAACTCCGACAGACTTTGTGTAGATTTTAGAGAGTTAAATTCAAATACCATACCTGAAAATTATCCCTTACCTCGAATCGAGGAACAAATCGACCAGCTCACGGGTGCTAATTTCTTCTCTTCATTGGATATGGCTTCTGGCTTCCACCAGATCCCTATCCACCCTGAGTCAGTGGAGAAGATAGCCTTCGTGACAAACGAAGGGTAATACGAGTATTTCGCCATGCCGTTTGGTTTGCGAAATGCTCCTTCGGTCTTTCAGAGATGTATCACAAGGGCTCTTAGTCATTTACAAGATAAACCACTTATCTTTATGGATGACGTGTTATGTCATGCTGCTAACATCCCCGAAGGACTGAAGCGCCTTGACTTTGTTTTAGGTGCGTTATCAGAAGCCGGGTTTACATTCAATACCAAGAAATGTAAATTTATGAAACAACGAATTGACTACCTAGGATATTCTGTACAATCCGGTGAGATTAGGCCCAATTCACGGAAGATTCAAGCATTGGCAGATGCCCCAGAACCTAAATCGGCTACTAATGTTCGCCAATTTCTCGGTCTAGCCTCATATTTTCGGAAATTTATTCCTGAGTTCACACGAATAGTCAGTCCCCTATACCCTCTTACAAAACTTAAAGGACGAATTACCTGGACTACCTACCGAACATGAAAAGATACGGCGCAAAATTATAGGCATTCTCACGTCCGAACCGGTGCTAACTATATTCGACCCAGAACTTCCGGTGGAGCTACATACCGATGCAAGCTCAGAAGGATATGGAGCAATCCTTCTGCAAAAGAAAAATAATCTTCCGCACGTTGTAGAGTATTATAGCCGCCGTACAGCAGACGCGGAATCTCGTTATCATTCATACGAGTTAGAAACTTTAGCGGTCATCAGAGCTGTAGAGCATTTTCGCCATTGTTTATATGGTAGGCGATTTGTTGTAGTTACCGACTGCAATTCACTCAAGGCGTCGAAATCGAAGAAAGACCTAACACCCCGCGTTTACCGATGGTGGGCTTATTTACAAGCTTACGATTTCGATATTGTATACCGCGAAGGAAGTAAAATGGAGCATGCTGACTACCTGTCCCGAAATCCACTGTCAGATTCCGCTGTTCCTATCACTCCTGTAAAGCCTAAGTCTAAAACTGTCAATTATGTTGAACTACATCAGGGCTGGCTGTCAGTTGAACAGAAACGTGACGTAGAAATTCAGGATCTTATCGCAAAACATAATAATAATAGCTTTCCCGAAACAGTAGGTCAAACATATTACGTTAGAGATGGCATACTCTACAGGAAGATTACTCGTAACAAAGCGGTTTCATGGCTACCCGTAGTTCCACGGTCTCTTATTTGGACACTAATTAATCATGTCCACAACGAATTGCAACATTTAGGCAGGGACAAAACTCTAGACAAACTGTATGAAAAGTATTGGTTTCCCGATATGTCTAAATCTGTACGAAAATTTATAGATTCGTGTATCATTTGTGCTCAGCCTATTCAGCTTCATTCGATTCCAAAAGTATCCATGCCTTGGCACACGATTCACATAGATTTTTCGGGGAAGCTGAGCGGGAAGAGTGACCGAAAGGAGTATTGCTCGGTAATAATCAATGCCTTCACCAAATACGTTTTACTTTTACTTGAACATACTTTGTCAGTCGATTCCAAGAGTGCAATATATGCCGTACAAAAAGCGGTGTGTCTTTTTGGAGCCCCGAAAAGAATCATCGCAGATCAGGGCCGTTGCTACATTAGCTCAGATTTTAAGAGATTCTGTCAAGAGCATAAAATAGACCTCCATTTCATCGCGACTGGTACGAGTAGAGCAAACGGCCAAGTTGAAAAAGTGATGCGTACTCTAAAGAGCCTCCTTACTATCATTGAAAACGACCCTAACAAAGCGTGGCGTGACGAATTAGGTAACATCCAACTTGCTCTCAATAGTTCTAAGTCTTCCGTTACCAAATACTCAACGTCAGAACTAATGTTTGGAATTAGTTCTAATTCTTTAGGAATGTCTAAGTTGAACGCCGATAATATAGATCATGAGGTTCGCTTAGATTTAGATTCAATAAGAACTGATGCATCAGCTAACATTTGCAATGCTGCTGAATCTGATACCCTTCGATTTAATCGTGGTCGGGCCACAATAAGACCTTTCTCTAAAGGAGACTTCGTATTTATTAAAAATTGTGAACGGAATAAAACAAAATTGGATAGGAAGTTTCGAGGTCCATACGTTATAGTAGAAGTACTTGAAAACGATCGCTACGAACTTAAAAGTTTAGGTGGTTCTCAGAGAACTTATAAATACTCTCACGAGAATTTGCGTGCAGTACCCCAAGGACATATCGGTTTGATCGAAATAGCTACTAGTCTTTTAAACTGTGAGGAGGCCGAGACGGCGTCGGAAGATGAAGGAACTATAACTAATTCAAATCATGACAATGATAACTCTGACACCTTGACCGTATGCTAAAACACTGTTTCCGCCGATTCGAGGACGCTCACAGCAGGTTCAGACACTCTCAGTACATGCTCAGATCCTGAGACTTGGGAAATATCGCACGAAACTGAAATTCAAACAGAACGAGACGATTCATAGTCATAGGTAAGTGGACCGACCTGTAAGAATTTCTTTCCTGCCAAATAGACAGACGAAATATGTCGTCCGAGTCAGTATCAGATTGACTTGTCTCTGTGCTTTTGTTCTATGAGACGAAATATGTCGTCCGAGTCAGAGTCCTTTAAGTTGACTGACTTGTTCTGAATGTTTTGCAGATTATGGTAAGACGAATATTGTCGTCCGGGTCACATCCACCAAAGGATTGGCTTGTCTAATAGTACCAATTGTGAACAGTTAACGTACATGCTGTTTAGTGACGAGGCTGTGTCATCCGGCTTAATTGTTGCGAGACACTCGCCTTAAGACTTAAGTATCATAGCGCATTGTGATAATTGTAATTAGTCGTCCGTCAGGATGCCGAACGGATTATGTACGATTGCAACTCATTGTTTCAGAAAATCGCCCGAGGACGGTCGAGTGTCAGTCCGGCCGTGACGGCGCCTCCGTCAACGTCAGACATCAGGTAGACTTTTAGCTGTCAAAGTCAGCCTAGCGAAGCGTCATTGTCGATGGTTGTGAGGACGGCCATCTTGACACACTGTTGTTCGAGACGGCGCCCGCACACCACGCTTGTGACGAATCGCTTTGCATCCGAGTGATAGTTTAAATCTAGTGTTTTAATTACGTTGGTGTCGTGTTGCATAGACTGTACATTGTTCGGTTGACTGTGTATTTCGATTATTAAACCCTGTGCTGATTAAATAACTGTGATTGTAACGAGGACTTGTGATTTTTCTGCTCACGCCCACCTGCCCCTTCATATATATATATATATAGATATATATTATATTATATTATTATATTATATGTATAGATAATATATATAGATAAACGAGCAATAGTTATTTTAACGGAAGATTTACTTATCTTATTATTTGTAAAACATAAGAAACATCGCGCAGCTAAGATCAGTGGAGATGTTTTCGGCTTAAGAGCCTGTCCAGATAGGGCATTTTACGCGCGAGTCGACTCGCGCGTAGCAATTTTTGTTGCGTCCAGATAGGGCGTTTTACGCGCGTGTGTCGCGCGTATGTGATGAGACGGATTTGACCAGTTATAAACTAGAAATAATTTATATGGCAAAACAACGTTTGACGTGTAAGCTAGTATTTAGTGTTCCTATTATTTTTAATTGTAAAAGTAGGTACCTACTTCATTTTTGTTGAAAAAGTCTTTGAAGTTTTTATTGTTTAGATATTTAAGTATTTTGCTGTTGCCCTTGCAGGGTTCATGACAGGTGATCACAATGTATTGTAAACTTCAAAATTCACAGTATTTATCATTCAAAATATTGGAAACCATCCATAACAATAAAGATTATATCTACCCTACATCTTAAAATTGTCACATTTTCATGGAGTTAGTGCATTATGAGAACTTTTCACTAAAATAACATAAAAATACGTGTGTGGCGATTCGGGCATTGTTTTCAGAGCCCGTAATATAACGGTGTCGGTGCTTTAAAGTATTATTTACTTACCTAAAGTTTTTTTTCTCCTCGGAATCACCAGCTTCACAAAAAATTTCTACTATTTCTTCCCAGTTCCTACGTTTAATAATTCTATTAGAATAATCTGATGATTCCATATCCCATATAGCTACCCTTTTCTCAACTTCATCAATAAAAAGTTCCGTGTCAAAGTTATCACGCTCCATTTCGAACCGAATACGTCCACTCGCGAAGGACACGCGCGTAGTTCTGGACGCTGCAACGGCGCCGGAGTATCTCGACTCGCGCGTCGCACGCGCGTAAAACGTGCGAGTCGAGAGTCCCGCTCATTGCAAGCGTTTTACGCGCGAGTGAGGTAACGCGCGAGAGCATCTGGACGCGATGTATGTAGCTCTAGTATCTCGAGTACGCGCGAGTGCCTACGCGCGAGTCGACTCGCGCGTAAAACGCCCTATCTGGACAGGCTCTAACCCTTGCAGCCGTTGAAGTAAGGAGGTTGCTCACCAAATGTGCTGCTAAAATTTTCTCTATTGAAGTCTCAGAGTTTACAGGTTCACTAATCAGCAAGAAGCAGTGATTTTCAATTGACTGACAAATTCGCAGAGACAGCCATCATTGACGTATTAACAATTCCTACATAATAATAATGTTTTTGGTTGTACATAGGCATTTATGTAGAACCAAGTACAGCAGCACTAGAATCGATGACTACACCATTAACACAGCTACAGTATAACTGCCACATCGTTTTGTGCACCGCTAGTGAATGTGAGAGCTAAAGCGTTCCACCGGGGCGGGTGATGACGTCACAGCTCACAAAACTGTCTCCTCGTATAATGTGCTGTATTCGAGATGCTCAAGACCATCAATATCTCGCGAGGGATTGCGCAAATCCTCGCCCATTGAGCACAGGCCCTCCCGATCCCTCCCGAGCCCTCCGGTATTGAGAGGCCGATAAGAGGCGCCGCCGCCGCGGGCGAATGTGATCTCCCACAACGAGTCGAGGTAGTCATTAAATCGAGTGTCCTGTTATGGCAAACATTTAATATTTAAACAGCTACGTCAATCGAATTTATTGTAATTTGTTCTTGTGTTTCCGTGACTAAATCGTACCAATTGATTGATTTAAATTGATTACTGTTTTCGCATGATTTTGTCATAAGGTGAAATTATTATTTATCCATTTAAAATGTTCAACATTTCCATTGATTGGCACAAACATTATCTACCAATCTAGCGGGTGTGAGTAAAAAACGAAACAGTTGAAGTTACATCGACGGCTTACTGTTTTAATTAAATTGGAAAAATAATAAACGCGGCGCGATATCGCGATGTGCCGCGACGCCACCCGCGGCCTGTTGACGCGCAGTATCGCGTTATCGCGAAACACAAATTAAAATACACATGTTAATCCGCGCGGCCCAATAGTCCGGGGCCGCGGGCCGGTGGGGGAGGGGGCAGCGACGATATAGTCGGACAATCAAGTGGACAAACAGAATGGATGCGTTCAGCTGTAGCTGTATTCTTTATAAATAACAAAAGATATGGAATGTGTACGATTGGACGGTATCAGCTTTTTATTGCAACTGATTGAATGCAATTAATTAAAACTTAATTTTCACTGCAATCAATTTCTGATAGCCAATTGTTTCAGAAAGATTGTAGATTGAATTGTTAATATTTATAAATAATAATAAAAGAAAGTTTATTTCCGACAAGTAACATCCAGTTCCATCCGTCCAGAGTATGTGGATGAGTTAGAGCCTTTGCATATCAGGTTTTTTTATGCGCTGACGACGCGAGTAGAACACAATCAGAACGCTCAGCAAACGCAAGACTGATATCACGTTGTTACCTTTGCACACGATCCTTGCGTTTGTATCGCTATAAACGCGCTGATACATCGCTACAAAGCCAAGCATCGCGCAGAAAGCCGCCGCCATTTCGAAGCACAGTATTCCGATGGAGTCGCTCGAGATAACTCTGCTTACACTAGCCTTCGTGCTGCTTTTAAAACGGCGAACAAGAATAAAACAGAAAACAATTTAGCGTAAATTTTGGGTACACCCATTTACGAATGAACGAAAATTATGTGGTCACCTCCTTTCCGGTGCGCTGTAATCGTGCGTTAGAATTGCACCGCACATTACATTTGCGTTTGTATCGGTAAAAACGTGTAAAACCTGCTAAAACGAGTGGATAACGCGCAGAGGACGCGCTAATAAAAAACGCGCGTTATCAGCGCATTAAAAAAACGTGGTGAGCAAAGGCTCTAATGCCCGTTTTCCCAAACGTCTAAACATCGAGTTAGGTAATGTCTAACGTAAGCAATGTCCTAAGTTACCAGTTCTGATTCAGCATTCGTTTCATAATTGGAAACTCGGAAAATACTTCGAAATTAAAATTTTTGACACTTGTTAATGGTTTGTCAAGGCGGGTGCCTTTCAAAATGGTGTTAATTGGCGAGCGCTGCCATCGTGCACCAATAATGATAACAATTGCAAAATCGTGTACACTCGGCTTTCATTTAATACTTGTGAGTCGGAAGGCAGGCAGGCTGATTGCATTTTATTTTCAGCTTTAAAATAAAATTAACAATAATCCATCAACATAATCGCTCTTTGATGACGCGGCGGTAGTAGAGCGAGTGATCCAAGCTGAGCGGTGCGAGCGGAGAGGTGCGGCGTCACGTATCATGTTCTCATAACATAAATGAGTAAACTTGCTCGTGCTCAGATAAAACGTCTTGCTATATTGGTGTTTATGAAATTCCCGGTGGATTTCGTGAGTAGACCAAGTTTCCACAAGTTTGGCTCTGGGGTATAATAATATGCACGCACCGCGATACAGGAGAAATGTCTAGATTAAAATTGAATTATTTTTCACAAGATATCATAAAAAGTGCGTATCAAACCTGCTCACTGCCGTCTTTACTTTTGGGACAGTTGTTTACAATGCGTATAGTTATCTACTCTATGCCATATACACTATTTCTATTTGTTGTTTGTGAACGATCTGTTTACATGTGTATGTGGATGCGAAGTGAGACTGAGCGGAGCGGTGCAGTGCGAGCCGGTGCAGAGTGGTGCGACTGGGCGTGGATTAAGCGCGATAATTGCAGAGGCATCGCGTTTTTATCCGTCTGAACTGATATCATCAGATGATTGCGAAGCAATTTATTGACGACGAGAAAACAGCGGCTCTAGCACGAGCGCGCCTGTTAACGTAACGTAAATATGTCGATTTTTTTTTTTTAAATACAATAGTTAAATTTTATGTAAATTGTTTGCAACAAGCATCATCATCCATAGATAAAATTATGTAAATATTATACGTAAAACGAGTATTTTTAATTTTAAAATCGACGTATTTACGATATTATGTTTAAACCACGCGCTTGTGCTAGGGCCTCGGAGCTCCAAGCAAAACGTTACTTGTATTTATAGTATTTATTACTTACCTTCGGTGATGGTTCTGCTCTCATTTATTTCATTTGGTAGCCTATTAAACTACATTATTTTGTGAAGCTCTTTATTAACTTGCAAAACACAAGCAACACAACCCGCCCGTAATCCACGACGGGTTAGGCAGAGGTCTACATATAGTACACCCATACAATTCCAGTCATGTTTAAGTTTGATGCAATTGGCCATCAACCGGCCATGCATTGGTAAACGCTTACTGAGAATGCCTTGTCGAAAAATGCAAACCCACCGTGCCCGTCCTATGAATCAAAATCAGGAGCTCATACTAAGCAGCAGCGCTTGCGACGTCTAGACAAGCGAGGCAGGCTGACTAGCCAAGTGATCTCTATGTATAAGTACATCGAGAACAGTCCCACGTTTAGTAGCAGTGTAGAAACATTCAAATATGATTATATTCGGTAACAGTGAGGGCGCCGCAGTTCGCATAACGCGGGGTGTACGCGCCGCGTGAAATATTCGCGCGCGTGTCGCCATACATCACGCGGTCGCTGCGGGGGGCCGCCACTGACTTGCGCGTCGCAGAAGGACAACTACAGACTACGAATTGCAAATTTAATAAAAAGCGCAACGAGCATAAATGAATAATCATTAACTCTCAAATAGCTCGTAATGTTTGAATGTCTTTGCTCTCAAAGTTTCATGAACTGTGTTAAATTGGGCCATGCAGTGATCAACCTCCAGCCATGATATCCTGGCCAGCCGCCGAAGACCGGATAGAAAGAACTGGTGGAGGTGTTGGCCCTTGATGAATTATCTAACCTACATATTTTCAGCCACTAAGACGTCAGCATAATTATGTATGGTTGACTTACTGTTATAGGTAGGCTGTGTAAGTTGGCTCGTGACACGTGTCGGAGCGTCGCGCCAGCTCGTCACGCCACACGCGCCACGGGACTCACATGGAGATTCCTATACTATAGTGCGAAGGATAATTTCCTGGATAAATATAATTGTGTGGTTATTTAGACAATGATTTTTAATTCCATTCAACAATATATTAATGCACGATAAGTGAAGCCAACTGTTATTTATTATTTAGTTGCTAGGTTTTCTCCATTTACATCTGAAAAAAAAAACAGCTTTATTTATTTATTTATTTGCGTTCTACAAGGTAAAAACATGATGTTTTACAAAAGGCTTAGAGCTAAGAGCCGTTGTAGACCCCGTCGGGGCACAGCAAAATTTTGTGTAATTTGTACAATCTTAAACTTAAAAATTAAAATATACTTGAAACTAAACAATCACATTCGCGATGAAAAAAAAAATATATATAATAATAATAATCAATCAAAATTCAATCAAAAAAGACGATATACTTAAAAGTTAAAATGTCAGTCGTACAAAGCTAAAAATTAAAATAAAATTATACATGAAAACTTAATAATTGCATATAATCCACAAAACACAATAATAACATAAAATTAACAAACAACTAAAACATATAATTCTTATTATTTGGTAAGCAGCTAGCTATTTCTTATTACGTTAAACTAAATAATCTTCTTGATAAATATGTTTATATTTACTTATCATCTTTCATTCAAGTATTCGTTCACATTATAATAGCTTTTGTTTATTAGGAATAATTTTAATTTATTAATAAAGATGTTGTATTTATTTAAATTTCTTATTTCTTTCGGTAACTTATTATATATTTTAATCGACATAACATAAGTACTCGATGAATGAATTTTTAATCGGGATGTAGGTATGTTTAATCTATTCTTATGTCTTAAAGCAATTTCAGTTTGTATGTCTTCTCTTTTTGTGTAGAAATTTGGATATTTACGCACAAATTTACAGATCTCAAAGATGTCAAGGCACGGTAGGGTTAAAATTTTTTGTTCTTGGAAATGAGGCTTGCAGCTATCCGTTTGTTCAATATTTACTAGAATCCTAATAAGTTTTTTTTGTAGGGTGAATAGTGTGGGCGAGTCTGTACTATTTCCCCATAATATGACGCCGTATTTAAGCCATGCATAGGCGTATGCGTAATATGTTACCAAGGCAGTTTTTATATCTGTAGTTTTTTTAATTTCCCGAAGGGTGTATGAGATTTTTGATAATTTTGCTTGTAATTTTTGAATATGAGACTTCCAATTTATGTGTGTGTCTATGTCTATTCCTAATAGGGTGAATTTATTAACTGTTTCTAATTTGTAATTATTAAAACTGAAGTTTATATTTATAGGTTTTTTTTTTGTCGTGGGTGGAACGTCATTATTTTTGTCTTATTGTAGTTTATTTCTAGGTTATGTTCCATCATCCAATAAGTTGTAGCGTCAAGTATTGAATTTAATTTATCATTTAGGTTGAGATTAGTTTCACATGAGGCAACAATAGATATATCATCCGCAAACAAAACACAAGTTTCACTAATATGCTTCGGGAGGTCATTGATGTAGACTAAGAAAAGGAAACAGCCTATTACACTACCCTGTGGGATTGAAGCGTTTATTGGTATGTTTTCAGATCGAAACGATTCTATTTCGTTAGTTTTTTGGTTAAAAAATTCCAATTCCACTAATTGCTCTCTATGTTGTAGATACGACGTGAACCATTCGTGACATTTACCGCGGATTCCTATGGCATAAAGTTTGTTTAGTAAGATGTTGAATTGTACTCTATCGTAAGCTTTCGTCATATCCAGCAGTAATCCTATTGCATATTTTTTGGAGTTAATAATATCGAGGGCTTCTTGTATGTATTTATAGACGGCAAGGGTTGTGGATCGGTTTTTTCTAAAGCCATTTTGACAATCATTAAATATGTTGTATTTTTCACAATAAGCATAGACACGGTTGCACATGGCTTTTTCAAATAATTTTGATGCAGATGGTAGAAGAGCGATTGGGCGGTAGTTACTTGGGTCAGTTTTTGAATTTTTCTTATGTATTGGTTTTACAAGGGCCTTTTTTAAGAGGTTGGGAAAAACGCCTTCCTCGAAAGATTGATTAATTAGTTTGTAGAATGGAAGAGTTAACTCATCTGCGCATTGTCTTAGTAGTGTAGGTGGAAGTTCATCAACGCCATAGCTTGATTTATTTTTTAAATTTTTTATTAAGGCATTCACCTCGTAATTCTCCGTTGTAGACATTATAGGTGTTACTTTTCGTTTACTGCCAGTTGAGCTCGTACTAGTTTTCCCAATTGAAACAAAGAAATCATTGAAGATGTTAGCGCTTAACAATCTAGCGATAGATTAATAGCAATTACAGCGTTACACCACGACCGAGGCAGTAGGACAGCTGTTCAGTTCAGGCAAAGAGGACAATTGAGTTTTAGATAGCGAGGGGTCACCGTCCCAATCCTCTTTAGAACCCCCGATTGGACCGCGACCGGTAGTAGGTAGGATATCACACAGAAATAGCCCAATAGTACGATTTCACACAGGTATCACACGCCAATTGTTGATAACGTGTTTGAGCTACAAGTTTATTTACTTCGTGAACAATACTATTGGTTTATTTTATCACTTAGTAAGTAGCTTGTTTGGCAAACAGACCAAGAAACAACCAGCTTTCCGATTCGGAGCAGTCTTTAGTATAAGGCCCGGACTCCACTAAAGCGGAGACGTGCGGGATGTGCGAAGCGGAGAGGAGATGCTTAGGAGCTAGGGTGTATCCATCGTAGCTGTGCGGAGATGCGTACTGGCTAGAACGGAGCAGAGAAGTGTGTGCGGGATACTCATGCTCAGTTTAGCGACCGCCGCAAACCACTCGTCGCACACTGCTCGCCGCACGCCGCACACGTTTCTCCTCGTCTCCACAGTGCGCTGCTGCCGAGTGAAATTATGTACATCTACTCTCCTCTCTACGCAACCGTTTCCACTAAAACTAAGCAGACACGCGAAGTATAAATAACGGAATTCTATTGGTGGTTCACAACACATCTCCTCTCCTCTCGGCTCGTCTTCGCTACTGTGGAGTTCGGCCCTAACCGTGTGATACACGGTGACACCAGACAGACCGGCGCGGCGTACCGATGGCGAGGCTCAAGTAATGATGACCCCAGAATGACACAATGTATTACGATGACGTAAGAGTAGCACATGGCAGCACACGTATGAGGCAGACGATGACAGGAGACACTGATGTTGTTACCAGAGACACGGATAATTACAGTAGGGTGAAAGTGTCCCACCGTGATGATTCGAGAGAGACTGAATGAATTTAATCCAAATTAACGTGAAACCAATTAAACAAATACCAACATTATTGAAATCGAACGAATAAAATGCAATCATCTGACGAACCGTTGTGAGCTATAAATCTGAGTAACCAGATGTTCGGGAGTGAAGAAATTCGCATTTCTTAAAATGCTGCGTTGATATCAGTTCTCATCTCGTCGACTGCGGTCGGGTCTCCGCCTGTCTATCTGTCTGTGCGTCTGTGACATGCCACAAATAAAGTCCGATCAGTACGAAAACTATCGAGAAATGCTACCAGCTTTATACCGATCTTTATTTGAAACTGTATAGGATGTCAGATTCTATCGTTCCCTATATTGTAGGTATTGCCTACTGCATAGGTTTAGAGACACCGCGGTACTCGTTGTTAATTGTTCAAATACTTCATAGGCCGCTTGCTCTTGCACAATTGCACAAGAGAACATAAATAAATTATGTTAACTTAAAATGAAGAAGGAATAACAACATTTGAGATGTTCTTACATACGAGATGTTTTTATACATAATATTGTAAAAAGTACTGCTTTGGAACAATAAGGTCGCACTGGTAGCGGGCAAAGGGGGCGGGGGGGGGGGAGACGGGACGGTTGTCAGCGCGTGCCAAGAGCGGGGTATTTGGCGACAAACAACAGTCTCATACCACACGCTGCGTTTTAACTACGTTTCCTGTTAACTAAAGCACTCAGTTCCATTTATAATAATAAGAGCGATTATAAATAACAAATATATACATGACAACAGATTAAAAGAAATTAAAAACCAGGTAGCTTCAGAATTCAGGAATAGTAACATTAACACACAAAGTATTGAAGACATAAATCGTGATCAATGGGACACACAAACCCAAGACGACTCAGAACAACCTGCTACAAATACAAACTTCTCTGATACACCTATTAATACTCTTGCGACAAATATAATCTTAAACAATAGCACAGACACCAACATCGTATCTCAGACTGTCGTAAATATAGATGACGAAAATTTCTTGCAAAATATAGATGTTGGTCAGTTTGGACCAACGCAAACTAATTTTGATACTGCTACAGAAACCAACCCAGAAATTGAAACCACATTTCATCAAGCTCAAATAAACTTTAATTGCACACATCCCACTAATAGACCATACATCCCCAAGCAGAAGACTTCTCGAAAGTGTTATGCTATTGTTTCTTACATAAATACTGTCATTCTTCCTAAGTATGTAAATGCCAATGTGACTGTTCGTAATTTACCCTAGGCTGATAAAATTTTCGTTTTTCCTAAATCATGCACATATTAGTATTAATGTCGGCTCCCCCCGAAGGAGGAGAGGCCGTGCCCCTCCGTCCGCACGGCCTTGTAAGACTCGACACCAAACTGGTCATCTTTCCACCGACTACTAAATTGAACTCCAGCCCTGTCCCGACTTTAGAAGCTAAGGGACAGGGAGGGGAACAAGGTGTAGTTTAATATTGGGAGGTCACAGTTAAGACATATACATGAATAATATCAAATCCTATAAAACTAAATCAGTAATAAAGTATGAAGCTAATAAGGCAAGAGGGCGCAAAGATATATATATATGATGAAAAGTTGGTGAAAGGAAACGTTACGCTTGCGCTTAAGAGATTCATTATTTTACAGTTACGTTAATTTAATGATTCCAAAATACTAATTGCCGATTTGCAAACGCAAACGATTCCATGTTACAACATGGAACCGTTTTACAACGTTTGCTCGGCGTACGTGTACTGTTAGACCTAAGTGCATAGTCCTACTGAGAACATTGCTATGAACTCTAACAGGCCACGTTCCCTAGGCTCCATCTACATATCTTTCCCAATCCTAAGGCAGTGGGTTGTGAGGCCACTGCCATTGAGGAAGACAGGTTTCTAGTTTTTCTACTTATACGCGTACTCACGTTAATAACACCCTTACGGCAGATTACCCCAATTACTATATTGTAACACAATTTGCACGAGCGTACCGTAGATTCAGTCTGTAGCAGAACATATTGCGATTGTTATTGGTGGACGCCGAAGTGGTTATTCCATCGTCACTTCACATTTCTTTACTCTACCCCATGTCGTGGTTGCGTGTCTCGCTAAATAGTGTCGATTCAGTAATAGGCCTGTGGCAGCCGGGGTTAGTTTTAACGAGACACAGTCCCTAGCGTTCCTAAGAACGTAGCTATCCAATCAGTTTAGGATACTTGGTGAAGCCTACCCCCGCTCCCTGAAATGTGCGCCAACAATCTCTACGCAATGTTTCTGAGCTAGACCTTTACAGGAAGCAGTATTCATCAGCAACGTTTGGTTGATTTGTACCACAAGTACAAGTCGGCATTATATCACTGAGCAGTATAATTTGTCTTAATAAATCCGAGAATATTACGGTGTTGCCGTCACCACTGAACAATATATTTTATCTTAATTGGAATGTGAATATTACGGTTCTGCCTTTCATTTGTCAGGTAAAAGTCAACATTCGTCAATAGTCGGGTGTGTTGGTGTATAGTGTGTTTGCCGTATGCATGAAATGTGTGTATAGTGTTGCGAAAGGCGGTCTCCGTTCCTATAACCAAACGCAGATGAAGAATATGTGCCAAGGTTAGGAGTTATTAGGACACACAACACAGGACATAATAATATACATTATGATGATGAAGCGGCTCTGCCGTCATACTGAAATAAATAATTATTAACATCGCTGCGTTTCCGCCAAACCGCTACTTCTAAAATACTATACAAATCTTTCTACGTGAATTATATTATAAAAGGTCCGCAACTATTGACACACTGTTGTTCCTACACATTGAAAGTAAATTAAAGGTAACACTTACCAAGTAGGTCCTTGAAGCGAACTAAACTACAGCCTTACTTACAATATGCTGCACCGATTACCAGCCTCGCCGCTGCTGAAGTCCCCTTCCTTTTCTGTCTCCTTTTTCGTCTCGAACTCCCTCACTGATTCCTCAGACCCTTGCGTCCGACCTCTCAAACCGTTCAAGCTCAACTGCCCCGAATCCACCAAGCTTTCTCCGGCCCAGCCTCCAAAAGCCCCACGCTTGGCATGTTCCCATACTTTTTAAATCGCTTCCTTTTTTTGTGCAACCGTCTCAATTGTTTTAAAGGGTCCCGGGCCGTGCGATACCCAAGACCGGCGTAAATTGCAACCACATGTCGCACTAGCATTCAGAACTACGTATTGAAATTAGATATTTTTTTATATTTGGGTTGTCAGTCCCTAGTCCCTTTACCATTAAGTAAAGAATTTATGCGTTTCTAAGTGTGCAATATTGTTTTACAATTCAAGGAAGAAAGCTCACTAAATCTTTATTAATTACGGTCACTTGCCAGCCTGTCAAGCCATAAAATAGAAGTTTAATGTGTTTATAAGTGGTCATACCGTGTGATGATTTTAAATAAAAATCAATACTAAAATATCTACTTAATAATTAGGAGTACGTGACAGACAGTCACACCAACACCGAATTCATCAAATTGCAGACCATAATTTACTGTGCAGCATGGACGGCAGCTACATGTAACGGGGCTAAAATATCAGACCTTACCCAAAATGAGCGCCGCCCATATACACAAAGAAAACCAAAATGGCAAATTAGATTAGAAAAGAAGATTGATAATTTAAGAGCAAACATAGGTAGACTGACACATTTCATTAATGGTTGTAGAAGTAAAAAATTAATGGCTGCAGTAGAAGAAATAAAGATAAAATACCAGCTACACGCGAAAACCCAAACACAGAAATAGCACACTTTTTGGACACTTTAAAACAAAAATTAAGCGCTGCATCGAGTAGACTTAAAAGGTACATAACATGCACGAATCGCAAAGTCCAAAACACAAAATTTATCAATAACGAAAAAGTATTTTATAGGAACCTTACATCTAATAACAAAGACACCACTAACCAAAGTCTAGAGACACCTACACCCGAAAAACTCCGAGAATTTTGGGCTAACATTTGGGAAAATCCAGTCCACCATAATAACCACGCAGACTGGGTTAAAGAAACTACACCAGAAATTCCAGAAATGGAATTTGAGTTTATACCAATAGAAACAGTTACAGACGTCATCAAACGCACGCACAACTGGAAATCGCCTGGCACTGACAACATCCATAACTACTGGTATAAGAAATTTTCGAGCAAACACCCTTTCCTATGTAACCATTTAAATACATTTATCAAATCGCCTCATTTACTTCCTCAATACATAACACACGGAGTAACTTATATGATTCCTAAAGACACGAATGACACCAAAAACCCAGCGAAATACCGGCCAATCACTTGCCTACAAACTTTGTACAAAATTCTAACAGCCTGCATAAGCGAAATAGTATATGAGCATTTAACTAAAAACAACATTCTAGCAGAACAGCAAAAGGGTAGTCGCAAGAATAGCCAAGGGTGTAAGGAGCAACTAACTATTGACGCCATTACTATGAACAGCGCTGTGAAAAGCAGAAAGGATATTCACACAATGTTTATAGATTATCAAAAGGCCTTTGATTCAGTCCCGCGCAGCTGGTTGCTACACGTATTAAATCTATATAAAATTCACCCTACACTTAAACAATTTTTAGAAACTTCCATGCAGAATTGGCAAACTGTTCTTAAAATCAATTCCTCCTCCTCAACTGTAGCTACTGAACCAATCTGTATAAGACGTGGAATTCTTCAAGGAGATGCTCTAAGTCCTCTGTGATTTTGCATGGCACTGAATCCACTCTCACACTTGTTAGATCAAACAGGCGCGGGATTCTCGCTGGAAAGCAATAACACACAACATACGTTAACACACCTTATGTACATGGATGACATAAAGTTATATGCAGCTGACAAAGAAGCACTTTATCAACTAGCTGATGCCACACAACAATTTTCTAATGATATTTGTATGTCATTCGGAGTAGATAAATGTAAAATTGTGTCCATTTTAAAAGTAAAAATCTAATATAATAGTTATACACTTCTATCAGGAGCATCAATCGAGCCAATAGATGAACAGAGTACATACAAATACCTAGGTTTCAAACAGTCCAGACAAATACAACAAAAAATGTCAAAACATTCTCACACCGTCTCAATCTTATCTTAAAAAGCAACCTTAATTCAAGAAATATAATTAAAGCCATCAACACCTTTGCAATACCCATTCTCACATACTCTTTCGGAATTATAAGATGGTCAAAGACTGATATTAAAAAACTTCAGCGCACTATCCATACACTCCTAACAAAACATAGAACATTCCATCCAAAATCATGCTTACAACGACTTACACTACCACGCTAAGAAGGAGGGAGAGGATTAATAGACATACACAATTTACACAACAAACAGATACTTTCACTCAGAGCATACTTTCTAACAAATCAGAAACCTCATCACTACACAAGCAAATAACGGAGACAGATAACAAACTAACACCACTAAACCTACAAAACCGAAACACACAAATAAATGAACATATAGTAAGTGCACAACAAACAATAGCAGCATGGTCTGAAAAAGCCCTACACGAAAGACATCGAGCCTGTCTGAGCCAGCCACACTTCGATAAAATAAAGTCGAACGAATGGCTCAAACGAGGCGAATTGTTTCCCGAGACCGAGGGTTTTATGCTGGCCATACAAGATCAAATAATAGCAACTCGTAATTACAGAAAATACATTATAAAAGACCCAAACCAGTCGACTGACTTGTGCAGACATTGCAACAATGCCTCCGAAACTATACAACATATAACAGGAGCATGTAAATCACTGGCGGAAACCGATTATAAACATCGCCATGACCAAGTCGCTGCAATCATACACTAACAGTTAGCATATAAATATAAACTAGTTTCAGAAATGATACCGTATTATAAGTATAAACCAGAAGTAGCATTAGAGAATAACGATCAAAAAATTTACTGGGACCGAACTATAATAACCGATAAAACAATTCATTACAATAGACCCGACATTACCGTTCACGACAAAACCAATAAAACAGTTTATCTGATAGACATAGCAATACCTAACACACATAATATTCAAACCACAACATCCGAAAAGCTCAGTAAATACCAAGATCTTGCCATTGAAATTAAAACCCAGTGGAAAGTACAAACTGTTCATATAGTCCCCATTGTTCTCTCATCTACTGGTATTATACCAAAATCTCTCACACAAAGCCTCAACACACTACAGATGCCGAATCACACACTTTATATGCTGCAAAAAGCCACCATTCTCAACACCTGTGGAATCACCCGAAAATTTTTGACCTCTTCCACATTATCATCCACTTTCTCTATCTAAAATTCACCTCACATCCTTGGTTCCGACCCGCGTGTAAGGTTTCTTAGGCTCTCTTAAATGAGAAGAAACATAAAAAACAACAAAATAATAATAATAATAAATGTTTATTCACAAAAAATACAGATAGTATGACGCGAAGGCTTTCATAAAAGTAGGTACATTCATACAATTAAGAAAATAATAACGTATTGCACAAAAGTGCAACACCTACACGGTCAAAATCTATGAAACGATTGATTTTTTTTAATAACCGATAAAAAATTTCGATGTAGGGGGCTCAAAATGATGTGTGAATGCTGAATACGTGGTAACCGTTTTCGCGTCGCTATCCTTCCAAACCGTACTGTGTACATTCAAATTCAAATTCAAATTCAGATCATTTATTGTTTGTCACATGTAGATAAAGATGTCATAGTCATAATAATTATAGGAGCAATGTAACATACCTATAAGGTGTACAATATTTTTGGCGCTTTGTTGTTGACTTACGTTAATATAATATACATTTACACTTTATCATTCTTTACATTAGTATAAAATTGTACCATAATAAAGTATTGTAAAAAAATATTTTGGATTAGTCAAATTATACATGTCAAATTATACATAAAATAAAAAGTCATAATAACATACATTCATTAGTCAAGTTGAAACATTAAAAATATTATAGGTACATGTCAAATTATAAATAAAATATAAGTCATACAACAGTCGTCATGGCAAAGAAAAAACAAAATATTTAAACTAACCCAAATTTTTGTCGTTAAAAATCTCGTTTATAGAGTAGTACGCTTTACTTAACAGGAATTCCTTTAGCTTATGTTTAAAAATATTGATCGCTGAAATACATTTAACATCGTTTGGTAATTTGTTATAAATTTTTACTCCCATTCCAAATATACTAGATTTAAATTTAACCGTTCTACATCTAATTCCCGATAGCTCGTTTTTGTGCCGTGCACTTCTAAGTGTTTCATATTTACTTATATCACTTTTCATCATTACTGCCGCTTCATAAATATATAATGAAGGGAGAGTTAAAATTTTTAAACTCTTGAACACTTCCCGGCATGAGTCAGTCTGTTTAAGCCCAGTTATACTTCTCAAACATTTCTTTTGGGCTTTAAGAGCATATTCTCTGTTGGAGGAGTTTCCCCAGAACAGAAGGCCATACTTTAGTGTAGAGCCCACATAAGCATGATATGCGTTTAATAATGCACTCTCGTTCACAACTTTCCTAAGCACGGCGTATGAATGTTGGTTCAATTTTTTACAGACCTGGTCAACATGATGTTTCCAATTCAGTCCACGGTCAATATGTATACCCAAAAATTTTGTGACATTGACTTCTTTTACTTTTTTAACTTATTTGCATTTTTTCCGTTTTTGTGTTTTTATTTGTAAATGTCATGTAATTTGTTTTTTCAAAATTTATTTTAAGATTATTTAGAGTCAACCAATCAATAATAGTTTCTAATGATTTATTAATATTTATCTCATATTCATTTTTATCAATGTCACTAAAAATGGCCGTGCTATCATTCGGAAATAATACCATCTGCTGGTTTATAACTTTTGAGAGGTCATTTATGTAAATTATAAACAAAAGAGGCCCTAGGATGCTTCCTTGGGGCACTCCATACTGAAAAATTTTTGGATCAGATGAGTAAGTCTGTTCAAACCTTGTAATCTTTGTGATTTGTGTTATTTGTGTCATTTGATATCTATTTGTGAGGTATGATCTTATAAGATTTAAAGCATTTCCTCTTACTCCATATTTTTCAAGCTTAGTCAAAAGTATCTGATGATCGACATGATCAAAGGCTTTGGACATGTCCATAAAAATCGCAGTAAATTGTTGTTTATTATCTAGCCCTGACATTATAGTCTTTAAAAAATTAAACAATGCATCACTTGTAGATCTATCTTTCCTGAAACCAAATTGTTCGTTCGCCAGTATGTTGTTGAATTCAAAGTAACTATAAAAAATATTGTAAATAACTCTCAAAGATTTTGGCAAAAACTGGTATTAAAGCGATTGGTCTGTAATATTTCATCTCCTCTTTGTTTTCTTTTTTGAATAAGGGATTTATAACTGTAAATTTTAGCTTGGACGGAAACACTCCCTTTTCAAGACAAAGATTAATAATATGACTTAGTATGGGAGCGATAAGCTGAGATACCCTTTTAATTATCTTTGTACTTATGCTGTCATAACCTGTACTGTTTGTATTATTAAGCAGTTTGATTATTTGATCAATATCATTTGGATTTGTCGGACTTAAAAATATTGAATTGGCATTACTGTACGTCAGTGTATTTATAAAAGAGTTATTATTTCCTTTTAGCGTCGGTTTAATATCGTCAATAAAGTAATTATTAAATGCCTGAGCTATTTCCTTCGGTGCTGTAACTAATTTATCAGTCACTTTTATTTGACTAACATTCTCCTTTGGTGTTACTGTTTTGTAGTTGTTTATGATTTTCCATATCGCTTTGCTTTCATTAGTAGATGAGTTTATGAAGAAGTTATTTTGTGATTTTTTTGTTTTTTTAATAATTGTCTTTAGTCTTCCCGCATATTCTTTAAAGTACATTTTGTCCTTAGGATTTGAATTTAAACGGTACTTCCAAAGGTGTTGACGTTTTCGTTTACAGCACGTCCAATACCTTTACTTAACCACATCGGTCTCTTAGAAGTCGGTATTTTAATATTAATGATAGGAAAACATAAGTCATAAAATAGTTTAAATAAATCATGGAAGGTATTATAAGCTGTTTCAGGGTTACTTTCTAAGTAGCATTCCGTAAATTTAAGATTTTTAATACAGTTTTCAAATTTTTTAATATTATGCTCACAATAGTCACGCTTTGTTTTGAACCAGTGTTTAATAAGGTAACTTTTTTTTACTGGGCACCTTAACACTTGTGCAGTATGATCAGAAAGCGAAAGTTCCAGAACACAAGATTTTGACCCTCTTATATTATGGGCTATATTGTCAATACAAGTCATGCTGCTTAATCTGGTCGGTTTATTTATAGTTAATTTTAAGTTGTAACTTGCATACGTTATTACTTTCTAAACTATTAATATTAAAATCACCACACATTATTACTTTTTTATTTGAGTAGCATATTTTGTTCAGTACGTTTGTTAAGGCAGCAAAAAATAAATCCATGCAGTCCTTTTTATTCTTAGTTGGTCTATAAACACATAATATTATAATTCTGTGATCCGTTAGTTCAATGCCATTACATTCAAAAATACCATTGATACTGAGGCTCTTGGCTTCAGGTAAAGTTTTAAATTTATGGCTTGATTTTAATAAAATGCAGGACCCTCCATGTCTTTTGTTTCGGGAAAAAATGTCTCCTAACATAAAGTTTGGTAATTTAAATAGTTTACTATCATCAATTGTCATGTTGTGTTCAGTTATACATGGAATGTCGATAGGGTTGTAGTGTTTATTATTACTTAGCGAGTGTAAATGTACTGTCAGCTCATCTGATTTACTTATTAAACCGTTTATGTTTTGATGAAGTATGTTTATATGTATATACACGAAAAAAGTCATTATTTGTAGGAGAATTGTCGTTATCGTCATAATTGAGTTCTGTCTGAGTACATTTGTCTTTATAAATAGTAGTTGCAATGTCAGGGTTGAGCTTTTCCTTAGCATATCTGTCATAGTTTCGTTTATAAACATTTCTTAGTATTTCTTTCAGAATTAACTGACATATATGTAACGGTAAAAAGCGATACTTTGGCACATATTCTGAGTAGTTCATGTCTACGTAAGTTGAATGATTGTAGTGAGAACAAATAAATTTCAGTTTATAATTTAACATTTTTTCATTTAAATGGGTATTAAAAAGTACTTCAGAGACCATAACATTCGTATTTTTTGTATTATGTAAAAAGTTACTTAGGCATAATTTAGTGAGGACTGGTTTGGCATCATTTACACCTCCTAAGACAATTACGTAGTCATTTTTATTTAACAAACCTATTTCTGTTGTTTCCGTTGTCAAGATTTCTTGCAGGCATGCTCCTGGTTTCCAGAAACATCTTACTATGAAATATTCACCTAAAAGTCTTTGAAGGATTCTCTGTATGTATCGTCCCTGTTGATCGGCTATGATAATAACTTTCTTTTTGCGTACTTCTGGTTTCATCTCGTGTTTTGGTAATGTTATTAAGGTATTTGTGGTCGTATGGTTCAATTCTGTGCTTGTTTCTGGCCTACAGTCTAACACATCTGTTGCGATATTTTGGTCTGAATTTCTAGCTGGTAGTTCCGCTCAAATGACCTTGTGGATAGGCGTTGAGTTCAGTTCAGAGGTTGGAGTCGAGTTACATTCCAATCTGTTTGCTGAATTGGTCATTTTTGTTACTGAGTTTCTAACAGCCTCAGTTGATTCCTTATATTTTCCATGTTGCACAGGTGTGATTGATTGCTTATTTTTCCTTATAGGCGTTACTTTATTATTTTGGTTTGATTTATGTTTACGTTCTGAGCATGGAGTCATGTTATTTAGGTCAATATCATTTATTTTCTTGTAACACTAATCGTTTTAATATATTTTTGGACGTCAGTTTTTAGTCTAAAGTTTTCTGAGTTTAAGTTTTCAATTTCTAAGTGAGCGCTTTGTAAGTCACTGGATAGTTGCTTAACTTTTTCTTGTAGATCTAATATTGTTTGACTCATATTCAATGAAGTATTCGGTAAACTCGCCATAGTTTGATCAAAAAGATCTGAATTGTCTGCAGTAATATCAGGCAAAGAGCTTGTTCTAAATAGGTTTTTATTACGGTATGTTATGTTTTCATCCATGTTTATTTTATTTTATAGTTTTCAAAAAAAAAATAATTTTCCACCAAATACAATTTTATTTTTTACACTGGTATTACTATGCGCGCCCTCTAGCGGCGAGTAGCAATATTTGTAGTTAGTCTATTCACCGTTCGCAGTCTTTGGCGCTAGTTGTCGTACAATATGCCGAGTCCAAAGGTCATATTTTGAATATTTTGACGAAAACGGTATTCTTTGTTTTGTTTTTTCAACGTAATTCACTAACCTTGATGTAAACTGCGTAGGAACTTGTTGTTAAGCTGTAGTTTTAAGGCAGAACGTTGCAAATGTTATTATTAGCACTGTTTAGTTGTTTATAAATCGTTTTAGCACAGTTTTAGATGTTTTGAGAAAACTTGTTATTATGTTCATCACACTTAACATAAATAGTCACAATCAATATCACTTGTCAATCAGGGTAATTATAGTCTATTTAACGACTATTTATAGTAGTTTTGTTGTTATATTATTTATTAAAGTTATTTAAATACGCGGGTGAAGTAAACAGCGCAAGTGTTGCCAGCGATCGTTCAAGATTTTCACGACACAACCTTTCTTTAACAGTCATATATGATAATAAATAGTTCTACACAGCTGCGTAGTGTGTCAATCTGCTAGACAATACATTTCCCTGACTGCAGTACTGCCTATAATTTCGTCACCGTCATGACCTTATTCAGCTTTTTGCTTTGTAAAATGTACAATTGTACAGTCAGTTCCTGTAATTGTTTTACCAGTTTCGACAAACCACCGCAGTGAAATGATTAAGTAAAGAGTGTGGAGTTGTTGAAAACTTACACTACTTATTGATGGACTGTGTTCGGTATGAGTCTGGGAAATATGACCTGTTTAGGCTATTGAGGTTGAACAGACTTGAAGTAGACACATTCCATGAAATCCTGGCTCAACCAAATGGCGATGATGCGAAGTCTGTTTTGGTTCATGGCCCAGATATGACCCATGTGTATGCAGGGTACGATGGGAATGACATACTCATTGCGCAACACTAGGACGAATGTATGTAGGTACTTTAATCGCACTGACCTTTCTATGCTACTGTAGTACAATTTAACATACGACCGTTTAACCCACAATCTAACATAATGCATGATAACTCTAAACGACGTTCGACGTTAGACGTCAGGTCGCGACCCTGGCGTCTAACGTCGAATGTGTGGCCGCTCGCCGCCGTCTGTCGTCGCCTGACGTCAGCGTATTAGCCAACTGCAGCCCAACAATATATTGAATATATAATATTGGGAGATACATTAATCACCTTCAGAGTTCGCTTCTTTTTGACAGCGATGTGGCTGTAATAGTTAACCTTCGTCTAAGATCGCCACGTCAACATATTAGCCAACTAGTGGACAAACGACGTTATTTTATTTTTATTCAAAAGAAACAAAAAACAGCTGCAATATAAAACATAGAAATAAGAAATACACAAAACTTATAGACAATATTGCAGCCCACAACGCTGTTCACAGATTAACTATAGGATATATAAAAGTGAGAGCTTTTTTTTTTTTCGCATGGGAAATCATCAAATGACCCCCCCACTCTGGGGGGAGCGGAAGGGAGTGTCAGACTTGCACTGACTAAAACCCATCCATGTTCCTTCTTTGCCCTTTGTGTTCCAGGGCCACGGTATCTCTTTCGAACAGTCCCGCAGCCCTGGCAGGCATCGGCCCTGGCGGACCCCTTCTTGTTTGCTGACATCTCTTTGAGGCGCACGTGGAACACGAACGCGCCGTCGACACGGCCTGTCGTCATTAGACGGCCGGACGGCGAGCTGGCCCATAACTCGCCGTCCACAGGCCCGCGCCTACGGTGTCCGGGAGCCACCACGTGACCCCCGACGCCCAGGGCGTCTCCCGCGGCGGCTGCGACGTGAGGTTCTTTCCCTCTCACGTCCTGCCACCTCCTTCCTAGCATGACTGCTTCGCAGAAGGAGGTGACGGCTTCCCATTCCCTCTCGCTCCGGACCATGGCTTGAACCAGGGCCGGACGCGAGAGATCGCCGCCGCCAATAGCCGCTACGAGGACACGGCGGTGCTCCGCCCAAGCGGGGCAGACCTCTACGGTGTGCTCCACCGTGTCGTCCGGACGATCCTCGCAGTGGAAACACCCGGGCGTTTCCTCCCGCCCGATTCGGTGCAGGAACCTCCCGAAACAACCGTGTCCGGTGACGGCCTGCGTCAGGCGGTAGGTGTGGGCGCCGTGGCGCCTCTCTAGCCACTCCTCAAAGAGGGGTCTTATTGCCACTATGGTGGCGTGCCCTGCACGGGGTTGCGACAGTCGCTCTCTCCATGTCACCATGAGATATTGTGAGAGCTTCACATTAGCTTTAGCGTGATTATTTCACACATTTTTGTAACCACTTTGCAAGTATCGATGTACCTGTTGAGATAGAAGACATAATGCGCCGACCGCAAATAAACATTGATATCAGTTTGATTGAGCAAAATCAAATTAATGATGAACCCTTGCATCCAGTTCTGTCATTCACCTCATGAATGTTTAGGTACGTCGGCAGAACGACCTCACAGTGCCTGATCGTGACAGACGCTGACACAATCCGGCGTGAGACACAATCATTGCCATGCATTGATTACTGCACACACACATGCACACACACATATACACGCGCGCATACACAAAATCAGCGGCATTGACACTCGAGTGTTGCATGAATAAGAGAACATTGCCCCGCATCGGTACGTCGATCAACAAGACGATAGCTTCCCAGAGCACAGCGGGCAATTTGTGGCGCCGGGCTAAGAGCTCGTCGCTCAAGCAATAACAGAGCTTGCTTTGATATCACGTTGTTGTTACAGAATATATTATATCCAAGCATTTCCAAGAGTGTGAGACGAAAGATTTACTACAGACATGGATTTATTATTATGCATAATTAGATAAATTATTCATTTCTATCGTATAATTTATAAGATCGTGACTAGGTCCTTCTTTTTTCAGAACAGAAAAGTTGTGTCTGATTTCTCAATAGGGGTTGAACCCCATCTATCAGCCAGGAATCGCACTTTTCCATGCTCCTATCCTTTCCAGTGGAGAGTGGTAGTAGTATCGCCCAAGCTCGACGAAGATCTGGGCCGCACGCTCTGTTTCTCGCTCCAGCAAATGATGTTTTTGAGCGACAGAAAAGGATTGTGTAATGAAGCGTGGCACAGTAGCACATACCTACATGTAGGTAATAATTAGAATTTCTTCCATGTGCCACATTAACACATTTTCTTTCTGAGAAATTTTAAATAGGCGCAAAGAACCATTCGTCTGATTGTATTACAAACTAAAAACTATAATCTAGCGCTAATACAAGAGCATCACTCTTAAAGTAATAGTACGTGATTTATCTTTTTTTTTTTTTTTTCGGATGGGAAATCATCAAATGACCCCCCCACTCTGGGCGGAGCGGAAGGGAGTGTCAGACTTGCACTGACTAAATGACTAAAACCCATCCATGTTCCTTCTTTGCCCTTTGTGTTCCAGGGCCACGGTATCTCTTTCGAACAGTCCCGCAGCCCTGGCAGGCATCGGCCCTTGCGGACCCCTACTTATTTGCTGACATCTCTTTGAGGCGCACGTGAAACACGAACGCGCCGTCGACACGGCCTGTCGTCATAAGACGGCCGGACGGCGAGCTGGCCCATAACTCGCCGCCCACAGGCCCGCGCCTACGGTGGCCGGGAGCCATCACGTGACCCCCGACGCCCAGGGCGTCTCCCGCGGCGACTAGGACGTGAGGTTCTTTCCCTCTCACGTCCCGCCACCTCCTTCACTAGCATGACTGCTTCGCAGAAGGAGGTGACGGCTTCCTATTCCCTCTCGCTCCGGACCATGGCTTGAACCAAGGCCGGACGCGAGAGATCGCCGCCGCCAATCGCCGCTACGAGGACACGGCGGTGCTCCGCCCAAGCGGGGCAGACCGCCACGGTGTGCTCCACCGTGTCCTCCGGACGATCCTCGCAGTGGAAACACCCGGGCGTTTCCTCCCGCCCGATTTGGTGCAGGAACCTCCCGAAACAACCGTGTCCGGTGAGGACCTGCGTCAGGCGGTAGGTGAGGGCGCCGTGGCGCTTCTCTAGCCACTCCTCAAAGAGGGGACTTATCGCCACTAAGGTGGCGTGCCCTGCACGGGGTTGCGACAGTCGCTCTCTCCATGTCGCCATGAGATCACGCCGGAGGTCTGTCCGCTGAGCGGCAATTTGCCGCGGCAGCGGAGTTTCCCCCCGACGTAGTGCCTCCGCGCGCCATTCGTGCAGGCGTGCGAGGACTATCGCCTCTAGATCCCATGGCGGCAATCCGGCAAGGAGGCTAGCCGCCTCGCCGGAGATCGTGCGGTACCCCCGGATTAGCCTTATGGCTATTACCTTTTGGGGCGCGTTCAGGTAGTGGGCGGCTTGTCGCCTCAAAGAACGCGCCCACACCGGGGCCCCGTGAAGGGCCATGGACCGCCCGACCCCCGCGTATAGCCTCCGGCAGGAGGCGTTTGGACCCCTCGGGTTGGGCAAGAGCCACTTGAAGGCAGCCCCTGTCCGTTCCAGTTTTTGAGCCAAACGTCGGAAGTGCTCCACGAAGTTCCACCGGCTGTCGAGGACGAGTCCTAGGTACTTCAACGTCGACCCGACGCCGATGGAAACCCCTCCTGCCGTCAGTAGGGATCCCGACGGTGGCACATTCCGAGGCCCATGAAAACACATGGCCTCTGAATACTACGTGATAACGATGACATTGTTACAACATTCCCCCCCCCCCCCCCGTCCCCCGCTGGTTGCGTTTTGCCTGCGGTCACAGTTTACATCGACGGGTGCAAAGTACGACACCTCGTGCACCCACCGCGTAGGTACATACAAATGTGCTTTTACATGTATGCCGAGATAATGTGTATTTTTTTTCATCAAATCAAAAACTCGTCCCGTTCACGTCCTCGGGAGATGCAGCGAAGTAAGTGCAACACGTGTCGCAAGTCACACGATCTAAGCCATATTTTACATTTATTTTCTACGGAGTCGCTGTCGTAAGTGTTGTAACACGCGTGTCGCCGGAGCGTGTAGCTCGCGACAGGCTGTGGAGACGTATCCAATGTATGAAACATGTTAAAAAAACAGTTGGTCACCTCTTTTCCAACATTCAGGTTGAATCATTTTTTTGACGCATGCTTGGACCACTTTCCATTATTCTCCACTGTTTCTTTGCATGATGGATCCTACGCTAGCAGAGTCCTGTTCGAATGATACATTGCAGCAGTATTTTGTAAATACGCTTTCTGACCATAAACGGTGTTACCGTTGCAAGACCAATACTTACTGGTACTAGTTGTGAGATACAATAGGTAGAAGTTCAAATTCAAATTCAAATTCATTTATTTCGTGAACACAGGGTGTATACAAAAGATGTTATAAAAAAATTAGGACCGAGCTGTGCCCCGCCAAAAGGCATACAAAATATCAAAGGTTTTTTTTTTTTTCTTAAACAAATACATTTTCGAAATTCAAACAATAATTCTAGAATTCTATAATAATTATAAATCATGTCAAAATTATATAAAATGTCAAATAAAATGGCAAATAAAATAAAGTAAAAAGAACCAAAAAATACAACCATAAAAATAATAATGTCACTAATTCATTAATACACAATAAACAAAATTAACAAAATCATTTAGTATCTCACATAAAACAGATTCGATTCCGGTAAAAGCGAATTAAAATTAAAATTTGTCATTTAAATATTCGTCAACAGAATAATACACCTTGTTATTTAGCAATTTAAACAAATTTCTTTTAAATTCGATAATGTTAATACTCGAGATAACTTGTCCTGGTAACTTATTATATAGTTTTTGAGCCATTGCATAAAAGCTTTTGCTATGAAATTTTGTTTTTGTTGCTAACACCTGCAACTTTTTTGAGCGACGTTTACTTTCTACAAATCTATATAAATTCATATTGTGTTTATGTGTGTGTATTGTGTTTATTGTGTAAGTTGATTGAATTGTTGTCATGTTACTGATACATCTAGCTACTGTTTGCAAATAATGTATATTTAGATCTAGCTGTAGTCCACAGTTTCATTCGCGGGAAGATCGGAAATTATCCCGGGGGAATGTATTATCCGCGATAAAAAATATCTTAAGCTTTAATTCAGGTTATGCTCTACTAGCTAAGTGTGCCGTCATGAATTTTTTTATCATGTCAGTCGTCATATCGTGATTAGATCAATAGTTAGAGATCGAAAGGCTGAGTAGATTCTTTGAATAAGGAGCGGGTCACATCGTAAATGAAACACTTAGAAAAACGATTGTAGGATCAGAGCAGCCTGCAGGTGGTGTACCTGTAGTCTCTGCCAACCCCATGGGAAATAGGCGTGACTTTAAGCTATTTATTGTAAATGTTAGCAGAAGAGAGAGAATTGTTTAGGTGTGTTCACCTGTCCACAGCGTGGAACAGGAATGCGAGCGATCACGTGCTTGTTGAAATTACAATAAATCGCTGCGAACTAATTAAAGTGATTGACCTGCGCTATTCATTTTCATTAGTACCTATGCGATTACGGGAACGAATGATTTGAAAGCAGTGGAATTTTCAGAACTACGGAAACGCTCACAGTCGAATGCACGTGGTGATAAATACTGAATAAAAAGGTTCAAACAATAAATTGCCACGTTAATTCAATTTTTTCCTAATAAAACGAATATAATTCCACAGAGTAGTTAACACACACAACAAAACGGCACAAACTGCCAGTATCCCGCGCTCTGCGATCATATCATTACTCTGTGGCGGTGAGCCGTCGCGGCAAATTACTGACATATTAACTTGTGAGAACATACGGCTTTTAGTATTAATGTAAGGCAGAGAGTTAAGGGCACACACGCGATAGCTGCTTCTGTGTGAAGAGAAAAAGAACAATATTAATGCTTTAACAAAACTACGGCTAATACTTTTTTATCTTTGGTTTGTATTTCCTTTATTTGGTGTGCAATAAAGAATTTATCTATGACTCCTAGGGACTTTGATTAAAACTTGATATTTAGAAAGACTGGGACATCACATCCCAATACAGTATCACTTAATAAGATTAGTTGCCGATAACAGAAAGGCTTGTGCTGTAATTTTAAACTAACTTATAAGGTTAGGCTTAGCTTAGCAATAGCAACGTATCACCTCTCACAATCATCCTCTTACAATCTTTATGATATTAGGTCTTTACCTATGAAATTGGAGATTTATATGAAAATTATAAAAACAACTTTTTTTGTATTTTTTTTTTTATTTTAGCTTATCTAGCTTTTTATCTTTCCGATTTGGCGCAAGTGCTTCAATGTCGTTTTGACACTAACTCCAAGGCCCGCAGCAAGCTCAGTCGTAGATTGAGTTGGATCCGTTTCCACTACCGCCTTCAATTCGTCGTTGTCGACAATAGTTACCGGCCGACCGCGAGGCTTTTTCTTCAACTAAAAATTTCCAGATTTAAAGCGATTGAACTAATAATGGACCGTGTTTATGCAAGCAGTGTTAGGCCCGTAGACGTCGTTAATGTTTGCGCAGCGGTATGTCCACGTAGGAACTCATATTCGAAAAATGTACGAATTTTCAGTTTATCCATGGCGCCAAAAACTACCACAATTTCACAAAAACAAAAAACTATCTAAAAACAAATAAGTGAATTTGAAATTAAAAGAACACGGCTTTCGAATAAAATTTATTTGAATTTCGAATTGCCCGCCAATCCACAGATAATTAAATCTGAAAATGCTGGTTATTAAATCTCCAATTACATAGGTAAAGACCTATTATTTATATAAAGTGTCCGGTTATGGACTAGCGGTGTTCTAGGTATTATACAGCGTGTTTGGTGCATCGTTTGCCAAATTGAATTAGCCGAATGGAGAGGTCATTTGTTATCTCTTCAGGCCCAAGAACTCACTCTTGGTCACACCGGTTTTTTTATTACAACTTTCTAATTTTTATTTTGAAAAATTCCCAAACTCAACATTAAAGCTTAAATTTTAAAAAAAGTTCTAAGTATAATCTTTAAATTACATTTTATTTTGATACGTACTGTTGTATGGTTCTATCAAATTCAAAACTACTCGCTAGTTACGTTCCCCAGACCTAACTCCGTTAGATTTTTACATCTAGGGACGGGCCAAGGAACTTGTCTACGCCACGGAAGTCGAAACTAGGGATGATTTAGTCCAACGCATTGAGACGACCTTCATTACCATCTAAGCAGAAATGGGTTTACGCACCATTACTGTCGAGATAAGACGAAGATGTCGCACGTGCATACGCAATAGTGGCGGACAATTTGAACAAGATTTATAATTAGGTATTTATTAAATAAATTATTATTTTTATTTTACTTTTCATTTCAAGTTCGAGGAAAGTTAGAACCCTATGTAAGACAGAGATATGAGACTGCGTAATAGTAAGATAACAGTACCTACCTAATTACAGCATTTAATTTATGCGAAAACTAGTGTTTTATCCCGAATATGGAGTAGCGTGATGGTGCGTCCCAATACACAAATTTAACGAATTAGCGAAGTTATTAAAAGATTTATTTAGCATATTGCATACCGTTGGAAAGAAGACAGACTAGAGAACTTTTTAAAAGAATTTGAAAATCTCGATCGAATTTATTTTTATTTTTTTTAGTAATTTAAAGGTGAGTTTTAAGTTTATTTTTCTTTTTCCAAAACCTTTGTGAGTTATAAAAAAAAAACTAGATGTTACCAGCGAGTAGTTTTGAATTTGATAAAACCATACAATAGTATGTATAAAAATTAAAATGTAATTTAAAGACTATAACTACTATAAAATAAAACAAACGTATAATGGGTTTTATGTCGAACGTTAAGCTATGCACATTCAACTGCAAAAATATAACTCGATCAGCGGATTGCGTTCGTCAACTATGTGCACGAGCCGACGTGATAGCGTTACAGGAGACCTGGCTGCTGCCCCACGATGTGCCCTTCCTAGCGACCATTGATGAAGACTTCGCGTACACTGGGAAATCAGCCGTGGACATCTCATCCGGTGTTCTGGTTGGTAGACCGTACGGTGGTGTGGCGCTGCTGTGGAGGAAGTCGTTATTTGCGTCGGTATCGGTTTTAAATTGTGCTAGTGATCGAGTCGTGTGTATTAAAATAGCGCAGGGCAGCGGTCTTTGCTAATATTTAGTGTGTACATGCCCACTGACTGTGCCGAAAATCGTACTGATTTTACGTGTTGTCTTAGTGAGATTATCTCGGTGATTGAGAGCAGTGAAGTGGAGTCGGTTTTTGTGTTGGGAGACTTTAACGCGCACCCTGGGACACGATTCTGAGTTACTTTTAACGTGTATTGATCAATCATGGTCTTGCATTGATACAGAACTTTTACCACGAGACTCGCATACTTTTACTAGCTCCGCCAATGGTTCCCTCCGCTGGCTAGATCACTGTGTTGTCACTGAGGCCGCCAGACATCTGGTGAATAATGCATCTATTTTGTACGGCGTTTAAGTGTCGGACCATATTCCGTTATTAATAGAGTGTAACATTAATCTAATTAAACCTAAAGTTATTGGATCCAATATTTCTTGTAACAAAGTTGTATGGGGTGAGAGAGATACATAACAGATAAATGAATATTTTGATTACTGTAATAGTAACTTAAAACATATAGATTTTCCGTCAGAATTTTGTAAATGTGCTGATAATATGTGTCACAAACGTGAGCATCGAGTTGTGATAGATAGTTTGTATAATAAATTAATTTGTATCTTGAAAAAGGGAGCTGAACTCACTCATGCTGGTTCTGTTAAAAAACGTAATAAAAGAAACTATGTAGTAGGGTGGAACAAACACGTTCGCGGGGCTCACCGTGATGCCCGACTGTGTTATCAAATGTGGCTGTTATACAACAAACCTACTTCTGGATTTATTTATGAAAATATGTGTACATCGCGAAATCTTTTTAAAACTAAATTGAAATACTGCCAAAACAATCAAGAGAAGATAAAAATGGATATGTTAGCATCTTGTCATGAAAGCAAACAATTTAATAAGTTTTAGAAATTAACGAATAAATTAAATCACAGACCGGGGATACCGGTGAGCGTCGCGGGCGTGAGCGACCCCACAGATATAGCAAATGCTTTTCGAAAACATTTTAATGTAAACTCGCGGTTGTGTGGCTATAGCGAACCGTCAAATAGCGGCGCGGGGGCGGCCGTGGCCGGGGCTCCTCCTGTCAGGTTCTCCGCTAAAGAAGTCGCGAGATGTATACAGAACATGGTGAGGGGAAAGTCCCCCGGTCACGATGGCCTCAGCGTCGAACATCTTAAATACGCTGGGGTACACTTACCGCGAGTGCTTGCTATGTTTTTTAACTTATGTCTGAGTCATAGTTACTTACCTGTAGAACTTAGCAATACAATCGTCGTGCCGGTAATAAAGAATAAGACGGGTGACGCCTCCGATATCTCCAACTATAGGCCTAGTGTGCCTACTAACTAGTGGCCTTGCCACTGTCTGTGCTAAGGTGTTGGATAGTCTGCTTGATAATATTCTAGCTAAGCATATTGATCTCGAGGATGGTCAGTTTGGTTTTAGACCAAACTTGTCAACGGATAGTGCAATTTTATGCCTTAAGCAGACTGTCCAATATTATACAGACAGAAAGACTCCTGTAATGGCATGTTTCCTGGATTTATCGAGGGCTTTCGACCTGGTCAATTATGACCTGCTCTGGCATAAGCTCACTCACGACACTACTGTCCCAGCTGATGTGATATCACTGTTTAGATATTGGTACAGTAGTCAAAAGAATATAGTTAAGTGGGTAGGCTCATATTCTGATATGTATGGGTTGGAGTGTGGGGTGAGGCAGGGGGGGTTGAGCTGCCCCCGTCTTTTTAACTTATACATAAACAAACTGATAGGTAGGCTCAGTAGCACTAAAATCGGTTGTCACGTAGACGGTGTTTGCGTGAACAACATCAGCTACGCTGATGACATGGTGCTGCTGAGCCCATCTATCGGTGCAATGAGAAGGCTTTTAAAAATTTGTGAAAGTTATGCGGTGGCTCACGGGCTCAAATACAATACCAATAAGAGTGAATGGATGGTTTTTAAATCGGGTACTTTAACCTACGAACAGCTGCCTGAACTCTCTCTCTCTGGTTCCCCTTTAGGTCGGGTATCGAAGTTTAAGTATTTGGGCCACTGGGTCACTGATGACTTGAAAGATAATGTAGACATAGACAGGGAGCGCAGATCGCTGATACAGCCAGCGATCTGCGCTCCCTGTCTATGTCTCCGTTGCAACATGCTGGCCCGCAGGTTTGCACGCTGTTCTGATTCGGTTAAGATAACGCTTTTTAAGGCCTTCTGCCAGTCGTTTTACACGTGCAGCCTGTGGTCCAAGTATACCCAGCGGGCATACAGCGACCTGCGCGTACAGTACAATAGCGCATTCAGGGTGCTCTTGGGGTTGCCCTGGCGATGTAGCGCGTCAGGGATGTTCGCGGATGCGTGTGTCGACGGGTTCGCCGCGATCATACGTAAGCGATGCGCTTCCATGATGGCGCGCTTGCGCTCCTCCTCCTGTGGCATCCTGAATGTGTTTGCAGACCGGTGGGATTCTCCCCTCTTACGAAGGTGGGTAAGTGTGCAGACACACTTATCCAAATAGACTGGTGTGCCATTGAACGAACAGTTCAATGGCACACTAGTTGTTTATTATTGGTAATTTTAATGTAATACTAATATTAGGCTAAGTTGTACTACTAACAATATATGGATGAGAGTCTGAAATAAAATATTTGAATTTGAATTTGAATAAATACTTATAACTTTTTTTTTAATTTATGCTTTAATGGGAATTTTTCAAAATAAAAATTAGTAAGTTGTAATAAAAAAACCGGTGTGGCTAAGAGTGAGTTCTTGGGCCTGAAGAGATAGCAAAGGACCTTTCCATTCGGCCAATTCAATTTGGCAAACGATGCACCAAACACCCTATAACAACTATTTTAAAATTTGATAAATTTTTCGATTAAAATACATAAACTCACGCTATTTTCCGATTAACATCATCATTAATTTTCTAGGTCGATAACCAATAGTCAATATTCTGTTTCATGACTATAGATAGACACTGGCACTATTTGTTCCTAGTTGCAACTCACCGCGAACAACTTCACACCTGATTCGCGTACAGAGTTCTGTTAATATTTGACGGCGCCCCTGCATCGCGTCATCTATGGTTAATATTCCAAACTACACAGACGAGAGTGAAGCTGGCTGGAATTCTCTCTGGCGGAACTCCAAGGCGTTGGGGCAGCCATATTGACATGAGCGGTTGTCAAGGATGGTGCCGCGAGAGAAGGCATTGACCGATCGCCGACGTCTGTTTTCTAAATTCCTGAACTACGTATCAAAGCTAGATTTTTGTAAACGAATGATGATTATAACTGATTTCAATCAAACGAAGACGATTCGCTCAAGACGATTTTATTTGTTTAATCCGAACATCAAAGGTTACGATGTCACATATCATCGTAATTCCGATGGGGGCTTGCAAGGGCCAACATATTTAAGTTATTGTTGCTTGTTTATAAAGCTTTTGTGTTTGTCTACTGAACATTAAACACTGTGCCTGTGCTTTAATGACTGATAAAATGAAAACGCCTTTGAACTTTGATAAAAACTCCTTGCCACAGCCCTTGCGCCTTCTAACAACTAGGTAACAATATTGTGTGCAAATGAATGTCATTTGTAATTCTGAACTGGAAATCATTTACCTTTTTATATTCTAACGCTGAGTTAGACTTTATTTACTAAACCCATTATAATACCCTATAGCATACATTAATATTACATTAAATCATTTAAGTAAGTGTAGTGTGTAAGTAGTGAATAAAATATATGTATTAGAAACAATACTGTGCTATACTAATACATGTAGCACGTGAACTAAGTGTTTTTAAAATATCAGACTCTAAGGGGTGCTACGGTACCGTGTAAAAGTGAAATTTGACACTATTCTTAGTCATAACTTTATACAATATAATATTAGGTTACAGTTAAATTATTGCTCATCAGCCTGTATAAGTGAGGTGTGGAGGTCAGATAGGCAGTCGCTCCATGTAAGATGCTAGGCAGATGATGATGAGCCTGTATAAGTGAAATTGTAATCTATTTTTAAGAACTCTAAAAAAAAACAATATTGATGACCCCGACGTTACGTCTTGTATCGGTACTGCTTCAATTAGAATTACATACTTAATGATTTTACGAGTATTTTAGTGGAACGTAAACTACTGATAAAAGAAGTTTTGGTGTCCCCAAGGCAACCGATCATAATCCCCACCCCTCACTCCACCGACATGTGTGTCGTGTCCGGTGTCGCAATCAGCGCGACACGCGGACACTTTGACACGCCGACACTTGTGTCACGCCCGCTCTATTGGCGGCGCGCGCGTGTCGGACACCCGGAGTGACGTCATACGAACACGACTGCCGTTATGAGGGCATCCCGCATCACTTTGTAGGAGCTGGATTGGTCATTTTGTGGGGAATTCATTTTGAATGATTCATTTTACTTGAGTTAAAAGTGTTCTGAGAGACTAAGTATGTTGCAAGACATTCCTTACTCCAATGTTCTGAGTGCAGTGCTCTTTCTGCTTATCTACTTACCAATCACTGACAGATGACGCAAAATATGCACAAGAGTTTGTAGAGGATGAAAGTTTAAATGGTAGTTCATAGCCGGTACGACATCCTATTGGGTCTGTGTTTAAGATAATTGTCTTGTGATAGTTACTAATATGCTACAGTAGAGATTAACACCGATATCTAAAGGCGTATCCAGAAGTAGCTTTCTGTATCGGACTTTTGAGCCGGCTACCGAACAATGTGCGCAGGTGTCCGTCGAGGCTATAGGCCATTACATCGTCACAATATGAGTGTGAAGTATCGCCAGCTCACGTGTACTACCGCGTGCTAACCACCTGCTGCAGATGTGGAGTGAAGCCTTTCAGTACATTAAGAGCAGTGTGAGTGTGGGCGCGGGTGTGTTCGTGAAGTTAATAAGTTGCAACATGTGAGGAAACTGAGCAAGTCCCCGTAGGTGCTAATTAAACGTGAACGTCGCACCAGTGCAGCGGGCGGGGACGAAGGACCACTTTCTTGTAAAATAAATGTTTCACTCTCTGGGCTAAGTAAATTAGAATGTGAGTTCTATCGCGATCACTGCACAAAAATGCGGCAGTTTAGAACGGTAATTTATTTGTTTTCTACAAGAATTTCCTGCGTAAATGTTATAGGCATAACATCATCTACAAGGTACTGTTAATAATAACTATACGGCTTTCTGCCCTGTGTCTTCTGAGCCTGCTTTTTCTACGACACCCGCTAGGAGCTTTCCCGGGAGCCGCCGACGCACAGTGAAGGAATCTCGCAATCTTTTGGGATTTAAATCAAAATATAAATTTTAATAATTGATAATATAGTTATAACCTATTTATACGTAATACCCTATCGGTCACAGCTACATATTACAAATTCTTGTAGGTAGGTTAAAAAAATAATTAAAAAATGTTGAAGTGGGTAGATAATGATCGTTGTACCCTTACAATACGAACAACAACAAAAGGGACATCTTCACTTTGAGATTACTGATCAAATTAACGTATAGTCTTGTTTAATGGTTTATTATTGTATTTTTTATATCTTTCAAGTTAAGTTAGAGTGTATTTTATTGAAGTAATAGTTAAACATTGATCTAATAACATCACTTGAAAGCACAGTTAGATTAAGCATTTTTTAGAGATAATTTGCAAAACAAAAGGTGTATAAAAAAAAGACCTGAATATCCCGGTGTTTTTGTTGTTTTAATTTATAGTTTAGGGTCTTAACTTTTGACAACAATTGATAAAACTTGCGATTTTGTGCGACCGTCATACATTTTTTTCGATTTTCAGAATGACCGTCACAAATAGACACTAATACCGGCCTACTTAATAGGCTTCTTATATCATCAGACTCCTTCATATCCAGCTTAAGGCTTATAATGAAGAAAAAACGGATTCCTCTAGATCCTGATGTCCTAAAATTGCTTTCTGTACCCACAGTAAATGAGGCCGAAAGTGGAATTAGTGACTAAAATAACAAAATTTATTCATATCGCATTTTTTTAAATACAACTTTATTTTCTATTTGAATACCAATCAATATTGTTTTTTTACTTGTATCCTTTTTTTTTTTATTCAATTTGGAATTAAATCCCCCTAGATTGCTAGATTCCCACACTGTGCGCCGGTGCGCGGTAGTTCCTTCACGTGTTCATCAACGCGCCGACCATTGTTAGTGCATCCTGTATCAAACGCACAAACTGACATTTGTCACATTGAGTCGCATTGTTGCCATGTTTATGTAATAAATTGTGTGAAGAAGGAATGCTAGTGAGAAAAATGGCACTTACAATATCCAAGGTCCAACTTTAACATCAGACAGGAATGAGCGTCAAAGATGGACGGACGGACTAAAAAGTGTTAGGTTATTCAGAAAATAACATTTTCCACCGTTCCAATTATCTTCTCCAAAGAATTAAAATAAATTTGGCCGTCACAATGATGATTAAAATAAAGGCTGTGGACTGGAGTGCACACCTCCTCACTGCTTACCTCATTATCACAGAAGAAGGACAACAACAACAAAAAAGTTTTTACTTGCCCCCGCCCCCCCTCCCCTTATCTTCCCCTCCCGCGCCTTCACGTGCACGAAACGTATTAAAATATAAACGATGGAGAAAAACTCCACAAACACAATTTAACTGTATCAACAACCAAGCTTAATAGCTATTTCTTAAGACGCGCAGATATTCAATAATTTAAGACGATCATCCACCAGACAACCAAGACCTTTTTCCAGCAAATCAATGAAAGATACCAGAGCTCAACTTATAATTGACAAATCCAGAATTTCAAGACCCCTGATAGTAAATCACACCGAAGAATCCATAGATCAAGAAATACTGGCCATCTACACAACCAGAAAACATCGAGCCCTAACATCAACTAATTTGAATTATAATATAGTTCAGCTTATGTTGGTATCTTGCCTCAACCGGATTGTTTACGAGTCGGCTCGTGATCCGGACATTATGAAACCGTTTACGGCTACTTACCGGATAACGGCGGTATGTGACGAGTCCGTTTTACAGCCTCTATGCAGTTTGAAGAAGGAAATTGAGAATAAATCTCCTGAAGTTACTACCTGTTATTTGAAGATAGATCAAGGGAGTCATAATATTGGAAGATAAACTAAAATATTATGTCCTACGTGTTCGTCACAAGCGGCCCTGCATCACAAACGGGAACACAAACGCAGCAAATATGTTCGGCGGTTGAATCCTAAACGGTCGCGGTCTGTTTGGAAGGGGTTCTGCTATTTGCTATGATTGACGGATTTAAACTTCAGTGAGAGACAGTTCAGTAGTGCGCATGTTTTGGTATGTTTTCGCTAAGCCTTGTTAAGAGTGATTTCCGAAGTGCCATTTTGATTCCGTATACCTTCCTAAGCCTATAAGTCATCAGCGCTTCTGCTAATGAAGAATAATACAATTATGTCAGCAAAAACCTAAGATAATTAACGAAAAAATGACACAATACTGATTGAGTGTAACTCGATAAACTAATCAGTAATCAACTAACGAGCACAACTTGCGTGGCGTGGTGTACCCGCGGGGAACAATTGTCGCCGCGCCGCGTACAGTCGCCCGCGCAGATACTGTTTACCCGTTTGATTGCCATCCGTCGAACGCGTGCCTTTATCGTAATGAGCTGTTTATATGGACACCCGACCACCTGGTTCGAAAACACCTCGACTGATAGACTCATACACTATACATTACTGATTTTGTTTATAGTAGAGAAAAGAGATTACCTTTTCAGCACGCAATGGTTGCTAAGTTAGATAATAATGTTGTGCCGCATAGGTGAATGTTAAGCTTCGTATTACAAGTCCCCGAATGAGACTTACTTATGTTCGGTCACGTTTAAGGCATAAAAAATCCCGCGCTGTTTGCAGTGAAGCCCAGAGGATACGATCTATGCGAATAATGTATTATAAACAAATAAAAAGCGAGTGTTTTTCTGTTTATCCCAATTTTATGGCGACTGTGGCTCCGCGATCTATCGCACGGAACGGGCATGCTGTAGTGCTGTGTTGTAGTGAGTAAATGGGCAGAATTCTATTCTATTCTGGACTTTAATGAACAATTCAATTTCTCCAAGAAGTTTTTACGATCTTACACGTCATAATATCATCATTTAAAGTTAGTGACGAAGTGTTGAGCCATAAGCCATAGGGTCAAAACTTTATTATTGTGCGTCAGGATAATCTGCAATCAATCATGTCGTACGACTTGTAAGCCATGGAGCTACGAGTATACAGAGCCAGCAAACTATTATGTGCGGCATGCGTGGTTATTATACTCACTCATAATAACTGTAAGTATATATTTATGAAGTGGCAAGTGCGACACAATGGGCATTACCGACGCATATCGAGATCTATTTTGCATACCAACACTTGTACATAGCACCACTGTGCGCTGCTGCTATGTCCGCATATATTAACTGCTGTGCTGGCAAAAAGTTCATCGCGTTGTCCTCTCCGCGGCCCAGTGGGCGCATTGCACGGTGGTGCCACAACAAACCGCACTATTTCCACGCCGCTGTAGATTCTGTCCTCTGTGCACAAAACTAAATAAAGGACATAGAGACAACACTTTAATCCATTCAAGTTTCACGCAGTTTTTTCCGCGTTTTATGTGATTGTGAAGTATTCTGAACTATTTGGTCGTATAAATGTTAGCTTTGTTCTACTGTGAGCACATACTCCTATATACAATACTCATATGCTAGAGACACACCACCACGCAGTTGTCACGTTCGAGGTAAGCGGTCAGAACCGCTGCCTGTCTGTGTGGCTAATCCTTTAAAACTGCGTTAAGAAGGCAGTTCCTGTCATCATGTAGCTCATATTTCAATACTCCTGTAAGTTTGAAATTCAGCAAGTGATTTACAACATTGCATAATACATACAAACTGACTGAACTACAAACTGAAGACTTAAAACAATAAACCTTTGAAAATCTCAACAGAAATTAATCTGCCACGATTACAGACTCGCTTCATCTTCTGTCCCTCTCCAACACAATAAAAGCAACCAATTACCTCGCTCTCTAGCGGAGGCGGGTAAAGTTGTGAGCTGTTGAAAAAGAATGCAAACTCTGTGGTCCGTACTTTGTGGCATGAATCGGGCATCGCGGGTGCTGCGATGAATCTCAATGTGTTGGCTCTTTCTGCAGTACTCGTGTACTAGTACTCGTACTCGCGAGTACGCGCACACTCGAAGTTTTACACAAGTTGGTCGGCGGCGCTCATTGGTCGACTGACAGTTTTATAATTCAATCATGTTTAAAGTTGTGCAGTAGACAAGAGAGCTCTTTGTTTTCTACACACGTACTTTAAAGAATGAGATAGATGGTGTATACTAGTGTAAGGACAACTTACGTTTAAGTGAATGATGCATGCTAGAAACGGGGTGACTACTGAGATGACTAGTAGGTAATAGAGTAGAATGGAAGTAGAAACCATTCATTATAAATTGGTACTAGGAGAAGAGAATGATGTCTTATAGACAGACTACGTACGATATATGCATGCAATAACGACTTCCTATCAGCTCCAGCCGCCGTCAGCGATACAAAAAGCACGTCAAAACAAGTTACATGAATGTGTAAGCACCGTTTGTTAATATTTATCTACACAAATAAATAAAATTGATGTGTCTGTTTGTAATATCAAAATAACAGCTTTTTATAACAAAAACCCATTTTTAAAATTTTTGTCTGTTTGTCTGACTGTCTGTTTGTTCCGGCTAATTTCCAAAACGGCTGGATCGATTTTGACGGGACTTGTACTGGCAAGTATAGCTACTTGTGCTACTTGTTATAACTGAGGTTACTTTTATTTTAGAAAAATAATTAGAGTTCCGTGCAAAAAAATCAAGATTAAAAAATTGATGTATGTCGGATCCGGTCATTAGTACGGACATAAAATGAATCACACATGCGCTGGTGGTGAGGCAACGTGAAGTCCACCCACACCGCAGCGTGGCTTCTACAGAGCCCTGATGTTTACAGCTCGAGGAGAGGAAGACAGTCAATGTCTGATCGCGGTGGAGTTGAGACGTCTTGGAACTGTACCCGATTCATTGGGCCTCGTGTTATTGTGCTAAATTGTAATGTCAAGTAATTTGTTAGTTTAATAGAAACAGTGTATCGCACCCAGTGTATTTTTATTGCACGAAACCCATCGTCTGCCCACATGAGTAAGAGCCTAAAGAAAAAAATCCTAGCATATCCGATAAGTGATTTTTTTAAATAATAATTTCACGCGAATGAAGGTAGCGAGCAACAGCTAGTTTAAAATAATATTATGTCCGTTTCATAGTTATATTTATTTGATGATACGTAAACTTTGGTTTAAATCATGGTGACAACCGCTTAACAACAAAATCAGTTGACTAAAATCAGTTGCGTGAAGAACGTAGCGGTCGCAAACACTGGCACAAAAAACGTTATTAGTATTTATAGATATAGATAGATCTATATATCAAGAGATCATGTATTGCAGCTGATAGGCAAACTATTGCTAATACTGACAAAACAGACCGAAGTTCACAATATAATTAATTTTATCTCTCTTGTTATTACATCCCGGCCATTCATTCTAATGAGTTGCCAAATAATAATGAGTTACTTCGCCTCTGCAAGTGCGTGTAATAAATAGTTTAGTGGGACCGGCTGCCCTCTGCTAACGACCTCACAGTACAGTCAAGGACATAAATATGTTTACATTAAGCTAATTCCACCTAGCAAGGAGCTATGATGACAGGTGGACTAAGGCTGTCACCGAATGGCGTCCAAGAACTGGCAAAAGAAACGTGGGTCGTCCGGTGGCGAGATGGGCAGACGACATAGTTGCCATTGGGGGAAAAACCTGGATGAGGCTGGCACAGGACCGTGGAGATTGGCACAAGAAAAGAGAGGCCTATACCCAGTAGTGGGTGAACTCGGGCTGTGGATGATGATGATGAAGCTAATTCCAAAAGTCATCTGCTCTGAAAGTGTCGTTTTAAATGTTGGAATGTGATCCAATTCCACACGTTATGTGAGTAAATAGTATTGTATTATAATATTTCGGGTTGGTATCTGCAACTCCATGTCCAAAGAGCGTATTTTGCGGAGCGAAGATGCTCCGTGCAAAACTCCTCGTCATTTCAATCTGTCACAGGAAAAAAATGTTGTATAGCCTCCTCTTTTTGGAAGTCAGTTAAAAATATACATATTATGTTTGCCCTTGATTGTACAAACCCTACCTCAGTACACAAGTTGTTTTAATAGCGCTTAATTAGTTAAGTGTTTTGCACCTTGTATAGGTACTTATAATGGTCTTACCTCACGCCGCCCCACTCTTATCTTCTAAGAGTATTTTGTTGTTAGCCAACATAGCGGGTTGTTCATAAAATCGTAACAGAAAACATCGATTGAAATGTATTTTTACATCCACAAGTAGTTTGAATAGTTAGGAGTTGATTTTCTAATAATCCGTTGCTTTCCCATTTCGGGGCAAAGGCCTCCCAAGTCCTTCCAAGTACTCATTCCCCACGCCGCCGCCATCCTGAATCCTCAGTCATCGCACCATATCTCATGACACCTGACCAGTTTGACTGATCCTCAAAACGATACTCAACAACAAATGCAACAAGAAAACTTGTTTTTCTTTGCAACCGTAGCCGAGGTACTAGGATCACATGAACATCTGGCAGCGCACCGGTTGCACGCGGGCTCGATGCTCAGTGCTCGCAATAAATACGCGTCGCGGGTAATGCGCGCAGTTCCGCTGCCTGATGTATCGCGCGGTTGTATCTACACGACTGCGGAATATCGCAGTTTATATTATTGCTAATGTAGCGCAATTATTGATAGAAGATTTACATTTCTGTGAAATAAAATAGAATGCCTTTTTAAAAGTCTTGAATAGATTCATACTTGTTTGAATGATGGTTGTATATGTGAGCTTTGTATTGTGTAAACGTCAAGTTCTATAGTGAAACACCGAATATCATACACGTATTATGGTTGTATGTTTTTTAAATTCTTACTTCAGTCAGGCAAAATGTTATTGGGTTTTCCCTCTAGGAATTTCTCAGCAGCACTCACGGAGTGTGGATTTGTGCCCAGTTGATGGCAATATGCTCGCCCCCTATTACATGGCACTTAAACAAAACTGACGAAATGTGAGTGTAATATTAGGTATACCTCTGCCTTACCCTTCGGGATTACAGGCGTGATGTTATATTATGTTTTATTTTATTTTAGATCTATATTTAACACGATAAAGTCAAACTCCTCCAAAGCTTTCCATGTAACTCGACACAACTACGTCAGAATAAACAATTGCTGTTGGTTCGCCACACGCACAGTTCCCGATGCCTACAGAGTACGGCACTAGCGACCTCTAACGACCCTCAAGGGACTCTGCTGGCCGGACAGTAGGCTATTCTTGAACAAAATACCTCAACTAATAGCTACCTAGCACAAATTAGCCGTACATGCTAGAAATAACTCGCGGTCGAGGATTACGGCTAACGATCGTTTTTGTCCAGAGCCCTCAGATAGTCGACGGATAAGTTTTATCTGAAGGTCGTGCGGTACTCGACGTGAATCATCTTTTTTCAAATGAGATAATACGTCTAAGGCTAACAGACGGATGGCAGCCATTTACTATGTTCTAAACATAACACATCTGTTCTACTGTGGAGATAGGCAGAGAAATATGGGTGTACACTACACCCATGTTTACTTATGTCATAAATGACGTACTTATGGCTGTCAGCCAGACAAAGACTAGCCTCTAGAGAAATTCGTAATGGCAAAACTAAATAATACTTTGTCCTACCTGAGAATCGAACCCAGGACAGAAGTCATGCTTGCAAGCACTTGCTAATGATTGAACCAACAATCAGTACTCTACTGCTTCATAATATTTATTTGATACAAATGTCGAGATAAAACGGCATCATACTGTACGCAGTAATATCCGCGTAGTACTCAAGTGTTCGCTGAGAGCTCGCGACGTCTTGTGATTCAATAATTCAGGAGCTCTCACGTTCAAATAAATTTGATTACGCTTATCTTGTTTTAATCCGCGCCGACGTTTGTGTCGGGTGTCGCGGGGTGCGTTTAATTTTGCAGTAACTCTTCTCTTCGCTCCGCTCGCTCTCTGCTCTCGGTACAAACTCTCTAAAATTCCATAATATTATGTAAACGCATCTGCATACACGCCGCGGGAACTTTATTAAACGAAATAATGTAGTGAATACGTTGCCTGACTCACTCCGGAATAATGAGCAATCTCGTAGCGCTACGCCGTAGCGCCGTAGCTCCGTAGCGCTACGCCGTAGTGGGTACCCTCAGTAGCCGCTGGGACCGCGCGTCGAGCGCACGCTACGAGCTACGCGTGACGATGCCCGCACATACGCTCGCGTTGTGTTAAGCTGGCAGTTTCATAATTATTACGTTTTTGCCAAATTATTGCCTTAAGTTAGTGAATAATAAGATAAATAATTGTGATCCTGAATACCTCTACAGTTTGACAATATTCGTGTAGTTTAATGTCCAGTTGTTTGTTGTAAGTAGTTACTGTTCTGTAAGTGTTTCAAATGATCAAGATGAAAAGGATTTGTCACCTCATCTTCAGGCTGCTGTTCCTGCTAGACGGTATGTGCTAAAATTAATAGGGTATTATTCTAATTACAGCGTAAATTTCATTTTATTTTCGAGTGTTACCAAAGCCTGACCACTTGACGCGACGGGACTGGACGTAACGTCGTAAAGAAATAGAGGTAACGTTTTTCGTGTTTTCAATAAATTATTTATTTAAATACGTAATTACATGAGCCGCCGGAACCGGTTATCTTGTTAACTAATTTATGGCACAATGATTATGTTAACGCTGCTAACTTACACTAATTACTTTACAACGGTTTATAATTAAAACGAACGTGAGCCTAACGAGTGCTTTATTAAAACTGTGACCAAAAAATTAAGTAGCGAGGTTTAAAACTGGAGTATTTTAAAGTAACTACTGGATTGTGGCATCAAAAATGAATTTGTATTTTCGGAAAATTTATTAGACTTAATCTTAAGAAAAACTCACAGATAAATCGTAAAAACAACTTCCAACAGGATATGGAAATTACTGAGTTTTAGAGAAGACCAAAACACCGTTTCAGAAATAAATAGAATTCAAAGAAATAGTTATAACTCTGTCAATTGAGTTACTGCACAGAGTCATCCCTCGCATATAGTTAATTCAAAAGTTTCTCAATTGTAGGTGACCGGCAACTATATTTATAATAAAACTGTTGTTATTCCACAGTTGGCAGTTCAAATAATGTCAACATTTGGTGGAGCATTTTAGAATATACGCAGAAACAACACTACGGTACAACACTATTTGGTACAACGTATTAACACCAAAAAGGTTTGGTAATTTTGGAAACACGACAGGGAAGTGTCGTACACACTTCCCTGTCGTGTATATATATATATAATATCGAAACATTGTTTAAGTCAAATATCTATACAAGAGTCGTTGTGGAGTTTCTGGCCGGTTCTTCCCCATAGGAAAGGACTAATTCGAATAGCGGACCTATTTTTTTAACGTTTCATGAATGCCCAGGTAGGTATATGTGACATACTATTTTTTTGGATTTGAATTTGATACATCTTTGCGCAGACGAAGTTATTATGAATGAATAATCATGAGCAGATGTGCGAACGTGGACGAATCAAAAGGAGTATGTAAGGATTATAGCAGGAGGCATCCTGTGCTTACTGCCTACCCCATGGGAAATAGGTGTGACATTATGTATGTTTATGTAATAGTTACGAAATAGTCAGAAAAGTGTCCCAGTGCCGCACACAGAACTAGTTAACATTAAAACGAGACTTGTTTCGTGTTCACTCCGTGGTGTCGAGTTTTGCTGTAACTGTGTTTTTTATTCAAAGTGTTCATTAATTCACTTCTTGAACGTTGCGTTGTCTCAGTCAACAGACTAATTAACTTAGTCTCTGTTCTTCAATTAGAATTGTGTTTGTAAGCGTTGATTCGTACTTAAGGGTGGGTTGTCTGTTATTGTGTGAAATGGTTCGTATCTTGTTATCAACATATAGGCACAGTTCGCTGTTGGTTTAACGCACTGTTTGTGTAGATGTTGTGATAGTTCACTAATAACTGATATTATTGACTATCACAACACTAATAATGTTCCACTTCTAACTAAATAGACAGTTGTTTAGAGTCGCGTGTTCGAACACCATTAATTGTGAACTTTAGAATCGATGCGTGTGGTTTGCGTAGGTATATGAAGTATAAACTAATTGATAAATAATTACAAATGATAACGACAACCACTTAACCTGCATACTGGAGAACCATAGGCTTTAGATCCGAAACATTACACTCATTGAAAAAGCTTCTGTTAACGATACTGTTAGCCTGCGCCAGTCCAGTGCTAGGCAAGACCTCACCGCTTTCATTTGATCTAGGGCTAATGTTGACCAGTGGTTGCTGGTTTTATCCAATTCAGTTCGCCATTACCTACGAGGTCCTCCGCGTCGCATTCTGGCTGTGTCTGGGGTCCACATAGTGGCTACTAACCCACAACTCATTAGTTGATGTATTAAACAATTATGAAAAATCTGTTGTCGCAGGCCATTCTATCACAACTAATTGCGACAGATATTTCAGATATTCCAAAAAAACTTCCCAACAAAATCTTCATGAACGATAAGAACATACGGTAAATAAAACCCACGTCGATGTAATCCTCCCCAAGTTGGTGGAAGAATCACAACTTCACAAGTCAGTGAGTGAAGTGTTCACTCACACTCACTCACTTCACTCACAGTCGCTCTAAGAGAGATACCGCGAGATTATCATCTCATACATATGGAGACACGCTGCTGTACACATGGGCTGAGTTACAGGCGTCTGTGGGATGCTGTGTTGATTCTTATGTACTACACAATGTCTGTGATACTGAATAGGTTTCATTTCACACGTTAAGGTGTGAAAGGCGATTATATGAAACGGATAAGTGACGTCCACTTGTAACGTGAAGATATAGGTGTCGAGTAACAAGACATATTTGTGCAGTTCATGTTGTAGACACATATCATAGAGGCACGTACTGTTCGAGCTTAGAGACAGGCTTATGATATCTGTGTTGTAGTGACAGATCCGCCTGCCCGAGGAGTGTCAAACTTATGCCAATAGTGACGGCATTAACAATCTATCTCCCAACTTTGGAAATTATTCACTAATACTGTTTATTTTGTTTTAAAGATTATTTTGTTAAATTGGCGATTACTTTTCCCAAATAAACACATTTCATTAACTCGATTTATAATTGGCTAGCCTCTGCACAACTTTGCCCGCGCGAAGTTTCTAATTTTAACATGACATTTATGTGCCATAGCACTAGGCGATAGTATATGGCTTTTTATCAGTGTAATTAGATCAGAATTTCAAGAGATTTATGAACAAAAAAAAATCCTTCTTTAAGTTATTCAGTTTATTCGTTTATTCATTTTCGTTGTATACTAATTACATTTTTAAATATTTTATCAAAAAAATTATATAAAATCATTTAAAAACATAAAAATAGTAGCCCACCGGTATCGGGGACAGGGTCCGCGCTACCGGTGGTCAAGGCTCTTGAGAGAGGAACGTCCTAACGAAAAAAAAAAATCATGGTAAATATCCCGTTTTCTAGTTATAATAATGTTAGTGACCTCCTAACGATACGCGCCGTGTCCAGAAGTACTGCTTTCTGAATCAAGCCCTTGATCCAGCTGCCAAGACAGAGCCTCCTCATGTGTTGGTCGAGACTATTGGTTAGTAAGCCATTGGCCGCCACGACTATCGGCACAATGACTGCTGTACTCACGTCCCACATGTCAACAACAGCTTTGCAAGCCAGATCGAGATATTTGAATTCTTTACATTTCTCTTCATTACGCGATGCTCCAATCCATCTATCACCACAATGTCAAGCTTGTTGGCAACAATAGTCCTGTCACTGGTCAAATTGTAATTTAGTAATTTTATTACAAGTAAACGTCAAAAATAAAATCGCGAATCAATAAAACTGATAAAAAGAAATTTGTCAGTTGATTTCAATGAACGTTTCTATTCGAAGGCGCTTGCCTTGACTTGGCGACTTTCAATATTCCCGTGATATTTTAATATTATCAGAAATGAGAACGATTGAATGAACTCCGCAGCTAACGTAAATTGAATTATTTAGTGCTTATGTTTTAAGCAGCTGCAAACTATAGTTGCACAAATAAAATCGAGTTTCAATACTTTTGTTTGTTACTGTGTTCAATCTTATTATCATACATATTATTTGATGTGAGCGTATTTTTTTTCAATTTGTGTAATTATCTTTTTCTTTTAAAATTAAAGGTAACTTTTCGTGTCACTGTCGATAATTTATTTCAAAACGTTCATTTGTGTACTTTTTTGTAAACTAGCATATGTTAAACAGATCTCGATGTTTTGTGAATTGGCAAAACAGGTTGCGGGTCGCTAGTATACATTCAATATCTCAATCAGTCCATTCAATTTTGGGACAGTTTTCAATCATTCCTCTACAGTCGTCTTTCAATTACTATAATTATAACTATTATTAAACCAAGCTTCTATACGTACGCATATAATACAGTTAATTAACGGTCGGCGAATTAATCAAACACTATCATTGCATCATGGGCACTCAGGCGTTACACATGTGCTTACATAAATTTACTATACATACATATATATAGGTACAAAATGTATTCAGGTTTCAGAAGCAAGTTAAATTTTCATACCAGTCGTTATAGAAATTCCTGTGAAATTTAGTTTTTACAGGTACCCAGAATAGTCAAAGATATTTCTCTAAACATCTGTATTTTTGTCGAGTCAATTCCACTTTATCACCGGGTACTATAGCCTTGTAATAAATTGGACTTATGATAAACATAATTACAGTACCAATATCATAAAATAAACGATTCACGTAATAATTCAACAAAACGTGAATCACCTGCCAATTAAACATTATTTATGATCCGATGTCTGTTTACACAAGATACATTAATTAATAGGTCGGAACGAGAATTATAACATCAGTCGTTTCGTGTTTATTTGTGAGATATTTATTCTGTACCAAAAGGCGTGATATCAAATTAATCGCGCACAATTAACGCCTTGAATTAGCATAAGTCCCATGAATTTAAGTCCCAAATTCCCATGGCAAGGGTCCCTTACCCCCCCCCCCCCCCCTTTCACACGCACGTGTCACCCCCTCGCCCAGGATCATGGGCGCCATAAAAGGTCCCCTAATATTCATTCAAATATAATGTAACACATAGATGGGTGGATTAAATAGATTAGTGCAGAAAATCTACTCCTCGTCATCATTGTACCCTGGTCCTTTTGTACTGTATTTAATATCAATATTTTGTATGAAGAAATTGCTAGCTGACTTTCATTGCCCAAACTACTGGCAAAACCAATATTGCTAGTCCAACTAATGATCAACAAAGTATCTTCTGTATTACTCATTCTACTAGTACTGGCGTTTATTTGTCATCTATTTACGATTGGCTTATCTAGGGATTTGGCACAAGACCCCACAAATAACTAGATACGTTTATCGATAGAAGTATTCAAAACGTGGTTTTGTGCCTGTCAATCGTTTGAAAATGCCAAAGTTTAGACTTTAACTGGTACAAGAGTACCTAAGACTAGCAATTGGTTCGTTTCATTTTAGTTACAAAATGTATAATATATCCTGATAAAACCGACAATATTTGAATCACACACGAGTAAAGCCAACGAAAGCTAAGTGTCGAAAAAGCTGCGAAAAGGTTTTCGTAGATTTGCTTTCAGTAAATGAAGATCGAGAGTAAAGTGCGGATCACACGGCGCTTCCCGTCGGTCGGGAGAGTCACGTTCTCATACGAAGGTAAAAAGTCAAAGTAAGCGAAACCGAGCGAGTTCAAATCCTATCAGTTATACTTTTGGTGATTTTATTGGAATCGATACTGTACAGGAAACGCACATCGTGTTACTGACGTTTTAAATCGTCATACGGATTGTGTTTTGTTTTAGTGACGATCAATCAATATGTGTCAAATGAGTGTGCTTGTTCTAACTATTATGTTTTGGGAATTGGTATTATTTAGATTTATCCCTAGGCATTTATACTTTGTAACCTATATTGTCCCACTACTGGGCAAAGGTCTCCCCCATAACCCTTCTACTCTTGTGTCTGTGCGGTTTTCTTCGGCGAATCTCTCACAAACGCATCTAAGTCGTCACACCAGCGTTTTCTAGGCCTCTCTCGGTGACGACGCCCGTCTTCTGGTCCTTATATTGATCACAACCTATAAAAATAAGAAGATATCACAGCATAATCCTCCTAGCTCCTAAAAACTGTGTATAAGTATTTGTTTGCCAACCCTTTCAAGTCTCGCACAAGAATTAAATTTCAATTTTGAGTGAAGACAATATTAGCTAAATAAACCCTGCATGCCTTGTCACAAAGGGACACTCTATCAGTGATAACAACTATAAAAAGAAAAAAAAGTACTGGACTGACTTATGTTTCCGAAAACATTATGTCAATTCGAACCCAAAGCAAACAAACACTAATAACAAACAACCTAATATCGGGAACTCAAAACAAATAGTAAACATGTTTCAGTGTTAATGATAATCTTGTTGAACGTTGCCGTAGAAATATGAAATAGGGATATTAAAGCAATTGCTCTCTGAAGTTTGACGATCGGTTCTAAATAACTGACACGTTTTGTGCAAGCGTATCGAATGCTCGTTCCAGCCTTCCTCTACCTAGCTGATATATCTGTTTATCCTATACAATGGTACTTAAAAGTAGCTTATTACAAACGGCAGCTGTTCGTACTCGATACCACCAACCGCAAAATAGTTAACATCGCGATGTTAAGCCGCGTCGTGTACAGATTTCTACCGTATAGTAGTGTGTGATATTTTGGCTTCTCATGGGCGATTTGTGTTTATAACACTTTTGTTTTGAGTTACATCGTAGGCGATAGGCCCAACTTACAGGTCACACATGGGTCTTCTGCATGTCCCTACACGATGACAAAGGTCCTTGACACGCTGGCACATGCGGGTTCACTCGTAATGTACTCTCTTTGTGAGTCCCTCGTATTTGAGTCATTAAAACTAGCGGTTTTATACCATGTGGGCACGCTCCTCTTAGATTAAAATCATAATTATCTGGTTAGAGAGAACCCTGCGTAGGCAGAGTAGTGACAATTCACTACTCTGCCTAACTGCTCTGCACCTCTAGTTCCTACTACCGTACATTCATAGGATTATGAGCAGCCACATTGGTAACGTGGCTGACGTTACCAGTCTGGCTGGCTGACTTATTAGTAGGTATGATTTGCTTTGTTGCGTCCCATCGACTTGAGTAGCCACTTATGGTGGTAAAAAAAGTTGTATTTTTTGCTCGTAGTATATCGACTGTTAGATATATACACACGACCCTTATTCTGTATCTCGATTTGCCATAATTATTTACAACTCTAAGATAAGATAAATTATGTATCCAAAACATAAGAATACACATACTCCAAATTGTAAGTCATGCTTTGCCTCAACGGTGCAGGTGGGTAAAATATAAATGGGTAATCAGTTAGACCTACATTTATTAAGAACAGCCACATGTAGAAAAAATCTAGCCTATTCTTCAACCGGCACAAAGCACAAAGTGCTAGAAAGAACAAATTAAATTAATGAATACCGCAGTCTTTGTGTCGACCGTGTCTTTATATTAGTCGGTAGGCAGTAGGCAACCTTTACAGTGAACTTCAAAGTGTAGGAGAATGAACGAACGAATGAATGAATGAGAAACAAAAGCCGCTCGCCGCCAACAGCGCGCCGTAATTAACTAAAATAATGATAGCTGTTTTGACATGGAAAGAAAAATTCCAGTGCGAGCAGGGTTTGAACCTGCGACCATAGCGAGCTAAAGTTCCCTACGCAGGGTTTGCGTATAAAAATATTAAAATAATGATAGTATGGATTGTCGGCGGTCTGTACACAACCAGCTCACCGACAACAGGTTAAGAAAGAAAACAGGTTGGAATAAGCTTATTGTTGAATCGATGAAAGTATATGAAACAAGAGAGCAGCGGTGGCCCAGTGGTGGCGGTCCCGACTTACGAGCAGTAAGTCGGGGGTTCGAACCCAAGCAGGCTAATTACTTTGTGTAATTTATTTCATCACCACTGCTCTCAAAACGGTGAAGGAAAACATCGTGAAGAAGCCAGCATGTCCTAGAACCTAAAATTCGAATACGTGTGACATCTACCAACCCGCACTGGGCCCACGTGGTGGATTATAGCCCATTCCCTCTCATAGAGAGTAGGCCTGTGTCCCAGCAGTGGGAACATTATAGGCTGCTGCTAATGCTAATATGAACCAAAACGTGTATTTGCAAAACAAAGGAATTGCAAAAATATTAATTCATAGCATTGCCGACATAGTAACTTCTATATAACTTAGATGTGACAAGTAACATAACAGAATGTTTGTTTCCTCGATGGGTTAAGCAAAGGAGTGGGTACCTATAGTACACCCCCATGTTGCCAGCTCCAGTGCTCAAGTCTTATGTAATAGCAAATAGCGTGTGAGAGCTTATTGTCATCAACCGTGCTTAAATCAATAGATAACACTTTTCCCGATCCGGGAATCTAACCCAGGACCTCATACTCAGCATACCTAGCAACGAGGCAATCAACGGAACAGGTAAGTCATTAAAATAAGTAACTATCATTTTCGGACAAGGTGCAACTATTTTAATACATAATTCATAAAGTTCACCGACCCGTTCTAAACAAAAACAGACAACGGCACCGCCCGACACAACAATGAACAATAACGTTATTTGTGTCACAGTTCAACACTAATAAGAGCACAAAACATAACGCCTGAGCGCCACAGCAAGCGAGGATATGTGTTATATCCCATCTGTCGAGTAAAGTGTGAGAAAATATCCAATAAATATACGACAGCGCGCGCCGACCGTGACTAACGCGAGTGGACTGCCAGCCGCGCTAATTTGTCTCGACGACACACGCGTGCGCACGCCCTTACGACGCGGATCACTACTGTGTGTGTGTGTTACTGTGTGCACATGACACACACAGACCCTGTAATACTCGACAAGAGTGTTACTGAATAATATTCTTCTGCTATTAATGATCTGTTTGTATGACTTATGTACACTTATATAATTATACATACGCATATATTAGTTAACAGTATCCAAATGTTTTGGTATTGGGTTTCAGGTTTACAACAAAGGCTCACCCCTTATTACATGAGAATTAAGTATAACTAAAGCATGAGTTCACTATTCTTGAGCTGTGTGTCTGTGGAAGTGATAGGTGCTGATGAGGAGCTGGTTCGTTGGTGCCGAGGAAGATAAAATAAAACGACGGACAAGTAGAATTCACGTCTGTATTGGACCAGTGTCGCAGATAGAAGGGAAGAGTGTTGCCAGTTTACAAAATAATTTACATTTTATTGTTGATGTTGCTATAATATTAATTAAAATCTCCAACACTACCCACCGGCAAACAGGCGTGTTGTTAAGTAACATGAACAGGAACACCCCCAGTAGCCTCAAGTACACTAAAGCTAGGAAGCTTGTTTTTCCTTTGCAATGAAAAGCGAGATATTAGCAGTAACTACGTGGAACAGTGATGTTTACTAACACTCCTTGCTAACATTTCTTCTAAGTTAAAATGATTTAAAGCTGAAGAGCAGCCATACTATTTTATTTACAAGATTGTCACGAACGCGATTCCCGGTAGAACAAGCAGGCAGCTGTTTGTCTCGCTCTTTTTCCTGGAATATTGTAGGTATCTTTAGTTTACGTCATTTGCGTCATTGCCTGCAGGTTGGCAGAAACATAGGGGGAAAAACCTGGATGAGGCTGGCACAGGATCGTGGAGATTGGCACAAGAAAAGAGAGGCCTATACCCAGCAGGGGTGAGTTCGGGCAGTGAATGACGATGATGATGATGGCAGAAACAACTGAAGCAACTTACTAACGTATTACGACACTAGTTTATGCCCGCGGCTTCGCCTCGTGGATTTCGGGAATTGCCCACGGGATCTTACTTCTGGGATAATAAGTAATCTATATGCTATACCAGACTATCATCTATCTCTGTTCCATGTTTCATCCAGGAGCTGCAGTCTCGACATAGATAGCGACAAAAATCGGTCGTTAAGTCATAACGATGTCAAATTTCTTTAATAGATTTTCAACTTTATTTCAACCTTTTAATATTAATTTTTTACCTTAAGATTGAAAATCTATTAAAGAAATTTGACATCGTTATGACTTAACGACCGATTTTTGTCGCTGGCAATTATGATTGTATATGTAAGTGTGTATTAGTTTTTACTTTTAAAGTTGAATAGGTAATAAAGAATAGTTACTATAAGTATTTAATTTTATTTGAGTAATACAGACACACTCGCATTTTTTTTAAGTTGTACATACTTATAACTTGCAAATATTAGTTCATAGTAATATCAATCACATTACTTAAGTGAAAATGATTGATTGATACCTTGGTTTGAGATTGAACACCAATCAATGATTCATTAGGAATCTGTTTTTAGACATAATTACATAATATTTAATATTAATGTCGCGTAGTCAACGCGAGAATCGGGATTTCACATTATATTTACAGACACGTCTACCTACCTCGGAAAAACCCTACCTACTTACTAATATATAAACCGCGCCTTGCACGCCCTGCACAACCCTGCTGGCCATGCGCCCGCCTACTTGAAGCCCTATTTGACTCTGTTGGGGGATGATTTTCGAAAAACTGTGATACACGTTTCTCATCATTTTAACTGAAGATTATGTACACCAATTATCAAGTCAATCGACCCCGAGAATAAAAAGTTTCACAGAAATTTCAACACCCCATTTCACCTTCTTAAGGGTGGAATTTTAAAAACCCCTTAGTGGACCTACTCTTCACAAAAAATACACCCTCCAAATTTCATGTCTCTAAGACCTTTTTTTTTTTTTTTTTTTTTCCGGATTGGAAATCATCAAATGACCCCACTCCCACTCTGGGCGGAGCGGAAGGGAGTGTCAGACTTGTACTGACTAAAACCCATCCATGTTCCTTCTTTGCCCTTTGTGTTCCAGGGCCACGGTATCTCTTTCGAACAGTCCCGCAGCCCTGGCAGGCATCGGCCCTTGCGGGCCCCTACTTATTTGCTGACATCTCTTTGAGGCGCGCGTGGAACACGAACGCGCCGTCGACACGGCCTGTCGTCATAAGACGGCCGGACGGCGAGCTGGCCCATAACTCGCCGTCCACAGGCCCGCGCCTACGGTGGCCGGGAGCCACCACGTGACCCCCAACGCCCAGGGCGTCTCCCGCGGCGACTGATGTCTCTAAGACCTGCGGTTTGGGTTGTGCCTTGATATATCAGTCAGTCAGTCAGGACTTTGAATTTTATAAGTATAGATTTTTATTTTCAAATCTAATCCCTTGGAGAACAGTTCCAACATTTACATACTTTTAAATTTTTGAAACGAACCCATAAACTAAATAACAAACATTTTTTGAATGCCTGAAATTTTTGGGTTCAGACCAGCGAACCATGTCTCTGCGTGTGAGTACAAGTCTGTGCACTATTTCCAGTGCCCAATAGTGCCCCTTACCTCACCCGATAATTTAAAGCCAAACCATAACTTACCCTATTCTTACAGAATCGACTCGAGCACGTTTAATGTAAGTCGAGGTCAAGCGAACATTGCAGTTCCAAAGTTACGAGTTTGGGCAGTTTGCGAGTAATGGCGGACGATGGATGACGATGGCCAGTTACCAGGTGCCTCATAAGAAAGGCACATCATGTACCAGCGTTCATTATCGCAGTATATGGAGCTGGTACTATTACTAGCTCCTTATTTCACTTGATCCTATTTTCACGAGAATAATATTCTCTAGGTGGCACTTAGGGATTTACGGATAGCAATGGTGTCAATGAGAGGACGGCGAAATGTAATTTATAAAAGTTGCATTTTTTGTTTTCACATTCAATTGGGACATGCACGCGGTTGATTTATTAAAATTCGATTGAATGTAGTTGCTAAGAAAATCTTCTAGATATTGGAGGGTTTTCTATAATCCCAGCTTCGTATGAAAGTTGCCTTAGCAAACGTAATCTCAATGAAATTCTTCGTATTTATCTTGACTAACGGCAAACTGACTTTAACTGACCAAAGTCTTTTAATTCTTTGGAAACAGTTTTCTGATTAGTGATTATAAAAGTTGTTCGAGATTAGACTGTTAGAATAGTCTCTTTTAACAAAATATTCACTAGAAATTGGTACTTGGGTATCTAATAACGGTTGATACCTGACTCCCTGCCTATTTTAAATTGGCATAAATTTAAACTTCACTAGAACAAATTTTCTTTAAATTCTTTAAATGCTCCGGTTGGTCTATTTTAAAACACAAACTCGCTCTCATGCCTGAACTCACATGATACATGATACCAGAGCACGTTCATGCACAAGCATCAAGTTCATGCAGGATATGCACGGGAAAATCCACCCGAATGGGCTTACTCACTTAAACATTGTACGGGGTTGCCACTCGCAGTGGGAGTGACGTAGTCGGCATTACCATGATACGGAGACGGAAATGTGTTGCTAGGACTTTGTGTAACCGAGAAAAATTTAAGACAATTTGGAACGTTTTCAAGGTTGAGGCAGTGACTGGTATAGCTAACAAAATTTTAAGTAGTGAATCTGCATCATGAGAGCATCGAATCTGTACTATAAAAATTAAGATTTGGATTTAGAAACAGTGTCCAGTTGGCACCCTTTGGGGACGGAACAATCATTTAAAACTGGAATCGTGTTCCCAATTGACAGTAAAGTATTTAGATTTGGTCCTCTTGAGCTAATTTGAAAGCGCCGCGCCGGCTGACTAGGAATGGAAATATTTCTTCATACTTTGTTTTGATGTTACAAAGTCTGTTATTTCTACTGAAAAGCGAGTAAAGATATGTTTCGCGATAGACGCTCCGAGCTATTACCATAACTTAGTACCGGAGAAGCGAAACACTCAGTATATACTCGAGCAATCAGGAGCTGTTTACTTTGCCACTCAGTTTACACTTCACACACGTATTATTCTAAAAGAACACTCAAAATCTCCTAAACATAAAACCGGCTAAGATTTTCTCCGTTTGCAAATTCAATAGCTTTTAACTTTTAATACATCTAAAGGAACAGAAAGCCCAACAGCAAATACTTACTCTTCACAAAAAGGCTTCAAACTAAACACACCCTTTTACATCGAGGGTTAAAAGGAAAATGTCTTAATACTTTTCTAAATAAATGTTTTCAAAGATTTTCTCTCAGTATTAAATCCTAAAGTTAAGTTTACACAACCTAGAATATTCTTATTTTTGGTCCATATCCCAGTGATGCTGCAAACAGTATCAGATGAGAGTATTATCTGCTAGCTCTCGGTGGACCAGGAAATAAGAACGCTCGAGAGATGCACTGCTAACGACTTGCGATAGCACCTATACACACAAACAGTCTTGAAAGTTACGTTTTCGTGTTTGAGATAACTTTAGTCGTAGATTGTAGAGTTATTAAGATAATAGTGTCACAGATTACTTTAACAAACACCGTAAGTACTTCTTATCTCGGCTTTAAAGCAATAGGTGTGACCTCTAGACGCAAATCGCCAAGTTCCGATAGCGGTATTATCGATTGCTATAACTGGCACATTATCTGTGTATTGAGCAAGTATGTACCAGGAGACCAGAAAAGTATGAGACATGAACCAATGTATATTCTTCTATCGCGTATATAACAGTCCTACATCAAGTTAGTATCCTAGTAGTAGAGATCCCCTCGGCTCGCTGTGTTCACTAGTGTCAGCTCTAGTTTGTTAGCAGAAAGATTCTATCGACCCACACTACTACTACACTAGGTTCCCTTCACTAGCATACACAGCGAAAAGGTTCACTTGAGTCAAAACAAATATAAAAATTCTCAAAATACAAAATCTTGTCTCTGCATCACCCTAAGGTAGACTGGTAGAAAATGCCTATGGCATTAAGTCCGCCTTTGTACAGTTTTTTTACTTGTGCATAAAGTTTTAATAAAATCTTGGTGAAAGTGAAAGCTATTTCTTGTTGAAAACCAAAATCAAAATCTTAGGACAGTTTATTTTTATGTTGATAAGGTAAAACTCGTATTTCATTTAGATTCAGAGCGATTTTATATTATTTTATTGTTATTAGAGAGAACCTTATGTCCAGTCAAGAAGATAACGTTTTAGACAACTGTTGTTTGTTGTGTGTGTTCACTTAATACCTCTATCATGTTCTTGGCCGTAAAAAACTGTATAGCTTTTCAAATACATTGCGAACCTTCTATAAGTCGCGTATGTGGTGGCAGTCAGTATACAACTAGTAAGCAAGTGAGTCCCTTAGGTACATGGTCGGAAAAACGATTCTGTAGAGACCTTCTTTATTGACAAGTGCAGACAGTCCACTTATGAACTATAGGCTCTTCATTCTTATATTTAATTTGTTGAATGTTATTAACTAAAACTCGTTTTTTTTTGACTTAGTTTACCTTTTTATTTTGGTTTGAATAACCCCTACAGCATTCCGCATGTTTCTGTCAGGGTTAGGCAGAGATATATATAGGTAATAATTCAACTCAGTGTGTACTTATTTCTTGCAATATTTTACTAACACTTTTTCCGACATTAATTGAACCTAGCATCTAACAATCAGTAACCACCCATACAACCGCTGACCCATCATCCCCCCCACACATAATGATCATAAAAGCACTAATCACTAACACATAAAGTGCTATAATACGCACATAAACATCACCCTGTGTTTATGCCCACTTAGCGTTACTTAGCAATGAGCAATGATGGCAGGCTACACCGGGCAATACGGGGCAATACTGTGCGCCAATCAATACGACCATTAGTGCCTTTTATTGCCGCGAGCTAGGAGTAGGATTTGTTTTACTACTAGTAATTAGGAGAATGATCGTAGGTGTCTGGGAATGGAAGCTGGCTTGTGTCTCTCTAAGTAATTACGTGCAGAAGTGCTTTGAGGAAAAGATCGAAACATGCTTAACATTTAAATGGCTGAAATAAGTAATTAACAAGTTTGTCTTTAAAACCAAAAACAAGGCTGAACATAACTTTACGACTGCAATCCTCGATGGATTAGGTACCGCTGAACCTAACAGTACATCCATATTTCGCCAGTTATGTTTAAGTCTCGTAAACTAGGGGGCGAGAGATGTTTTGTGGATTTTTTGTGACTTGCTCGAGTCAATTAATATAATATCTTCCATATGTAGTTACCTCTTCACTTACTTTATGATAAAAATTACAGGGTTGTACACTGTTTTATAGACAAAATTTTTATAGAATTTCACTTTATATTAAAAAATCTCATATTATCATCATCATTCTCTTGCCCTTATCCCAATTCATTTGGGGTCGGCGCAGCATGTCTTCTTCTTCCATACTTCTCTATTACTCGTCATCTCGCCAGACACCTCCTTTCTTGCCATATCATTCTTTACACAGTCCATCCATCGTTTCTTTGGTCTTCCTCTACTCATATACCCATCCACATTTATACTCAAAACTTTCCTCACAACATTTTCCTCATTCCTCCGCATCACATGCCCATACCACGACAACCAATTACCACACAACTTTTCAGTCACCGGCGCTACTTTCTTCCTCTTATATACTCATTTCTTATTTTATCCATTCGCGTAACACCACACATCCCCCTTAGCATTCTCAACTCCGCCACATGCAAATGCCTTTCATTCATCCCTTTTGTGGCCCAACATTCTGATCCATACAAGACAGCAGGTCTAACCATTGTTTTATAAATCTTCCCCTTAAGTTTAAGGGGAATGCGGGAGTCGCAGATTGTTCCCGTGACCTGCCGCCATTTCATACATCCCGTGTTAATTCTGTGCTTTTCACTACGGTCTATTTCGCCATCGTTTTGCACTAGTGAACCGAGATACCGGAAGTCGGAGCAGACAGGAAGAAACGCGCCATTTAGCGCTATGGCTCCAGAACTAGAGAGACCACCGAAATGTATTCCGTTTTAGTTCTGCTGATTTTCAAGCCAACATTCTCCAGCTTCTGTTGCCATTTCTCCAATCTGCTCTGGATCTCAGATCCATCTTCACCGACAAGAACAATGTCGTCGGCAAACAGCATGCACCAGGGTGCCTCTTCCTGTATGTCCGACGTCAAAGCGTCCATAATCAACAGGAAGAGGTAAGGACTTAAAGCCGACCCTTGATGCAAGCCTACAGCCACATTGAACTCATCGGTGTTGCCAGCAGCTGACCGGACTTAGGTACAAGATTGACTGTACATAAAAAATCTCATATTATCATTTCATAGAATACTCAATACGCAGAATATTTACTTCGAAAAAAAAAATCGTAGATTTTGTTACAAATAAAATGTAATGTTTGGATATTCATATCATAGAATAACAAATCAAATATTTTTGTACTCATATTGTTTAGTTAATATAAAACTTATTACCAAGTAAAGCATTTTATCGAGTGACAGTTTCTAAATGTTTAAATTCATACCTTTGACAAAATGCATACTCTCCTATGAAATAACAACAACGCTTTCACGTAAACAATACGAGTAGTCTTGTAATTCCCATTAATAGTGACTTAATATACACGTACGTACTGTGTTTATTTTGCGGTTCATAATTGTTGGAGTGCCCTAATTATATTTCTGACCAATTTTGACGTAGCGCCCGACGGCCGCTGCCGCGGCACCGCTCGCTCCGCTCGCTCGGCTCGCGAGTAGTTGGTCACAGTTTTAACCTAACCAAACCTATTTTGCCGGAGTAAACTGAACGTTTCTACGTAAAAGTAAATATCAAAATGTTGTAATAAGGCGTAGTCGACGGGTAGCCTCGCTAGGCGGGGCTCCTATTTCTGTCTGCAGGGTTCAAAGTAACCTAACTGTCCAGTCCGGAGTCGGTGTGCCCCAAATCCTGAGCTCGCTTCACTCGCTCGCTCTTGCATCCTAAGTTTTTCTTGCCGCACTGCCTTGTTTATGTTGATGTGGTGAGTAGTTTATACAAAACAACATAAGAAATAAGGGTACGATAGATGCATTGATCGACTGTGTGTATCATCATTCATCATTTCAGCCGAAAGACGGCCACTGCTGGACATAGGCCTCCCCCAAGTGTCGCCACATTGACCGATCCCGTGCGTATCGCATCCAGCAGATCCCCGCAACCTTTACCAGGTCATCGGTCCACCTAGTGGGAGGCCTTCCAACGCGACGTCTTACAGTTCGCGGTCGCCACTCCAGAACTTTCCGGCCCTATCGGCCATCCGTTCTGCGAGCAATATGCCCTGCCCACTGCCACTTAAGTTTGGCTATTCTTCGGGCTACGTCGGTAACCTTGGTTCTCTTACGGATTTCCTCATTTCTGATTTGATCACGCAAGGTGACTTTAAGCCTTCTGATGAGGCCCATTGTGAGCGACCACGTTTCGGTCCCGTATGTAATCAATGGCAACACACACTGGTCAAAGACTTTCGTCTTGAGACACTGCGGTAAGTTGGACGAGAAGATACCACGCAACTTCCTGAACGCTGCCCAGCCGAGTCCGATTCGACGATTAACCTCTTTCTCGAAGTTAGACCTACCTAACTGAATCGTTCGTCCCAGATAGACATAATCGTCTACAACTTCGAGTGTAGAGTTTCCGATCTTGATAGGAGTGGGTGTTAAACATGGGGATTCAACATGACTTTGGTTTTGTCCATGTTCATTTTAAGACCCAATCTTCCGGAAGCTCTACTGAGGTCATCAAGCATAGTACTGAGGTCCTCCATGGTCTCAGCCATGACCACAATATCGTCGGCAAACCGAAGGTGAAAGATGTACTCGCCATTGACGTTGATGCCTAGCCCTCTCCAGTCCAGAACCTTGAAGACATCCTCCAGTGCAGCGGTGAACAGTTTCGGAGATATGACGTCTCCCTGTCTCACACCTCGCTGCAGAAGGATAGGTTCCGACGTCTGGTCCTAAAAACGGACTGACATGGTGGCGTTTTTGTACAAATACTTCAACACCTCGATTTACCGATAGTCAATTTGGCACCGTTGGAGAGACTGCAGTACAGCCCAAGTCTCAATCGAATCGAAGGCTTTCTCGTAGTCCACAAACGCCAAACAGAGAGGCAGGTTATACTCTTCGGTTTTCTGTATGTATGTATGTGGTCTACGGTGCTAAAGCCTTTTCGGAATCCGGCTTGTTCGGGAGGCTGAAAATCGTCAAACCTGCGCGCGAGACGATTCGTGATGACTCTTGAAAACAACTTGTAGATATGGCTTATAAGTGAGATTGGCCTATAGTTCTTCAGCCAGGCATTGTCGCCCTTTTTGAAGAAGAGTACCACCACACCCCTGCACCATGCCTGCGGCGTTTTCCCCTCGAGTATGACGGAATCAAACAGCTTTTGAAGGGCCTTAAGTACCGGTTTTCCACCTGCCTTCAGGAGTTCGGCCGTAATTCCGCCATCACCCGGTGCCTTGTTGTTTTTTAGCTGTTTTAGAGCCATCCTAATCTCGTACAGGCTGAAATCCGGAATGTCTTCGGTATAGTGTCGGGTCAGTCTAGCTCTTGGGTCGTTACCTAGATTCGCAACGGGTTTACTGGTTGAAATGTACAACTGCCCATAAAAACTCTCAATCTCCCTCAGTAGCTCCGGTTTGGCGGATACGATCCTGCGATCGTCGGTCTTCGTGAGCTGGCTCTGCCCAATAGCCAGATCTCTTGAAAATACCTTGGAGCCTTTATTCCGCTCATTAGCGTCTTTAATACGCTCGGTATTAAAGCGGCGGAGGTCGCTCTTCAAGGATTTAGAGATCCGTCTATTGAGCTGCCGGTATTTCCACGCCTCGTCTGAAGAGTGCAGGATCATCTCACGCCGCTCCTTCATGAGCTCGAGAGTATGATCAGAGAGTTTTTTGTTCTTGTGTGCACGACGTGTCTTGAAGAACTTAGACCAAGGCGTATGAACAGTTTCCATGATCCCATCGTTGTAATCGTCCACCGAGCTTCCTAGGCACTCGAAACGATTCTGGAGTTCAAGCTGAAGCTGAGCTCTTAGGGTTTTGGATCTGGATCTGTGCTGGACGGAGCGTAGACTTCATCAGTCGAGACCTTTCAAGCTTGATATTGATGTTCAACGTGCCTCTTATGTGAATTGCTCACAGAGACAACATTGAACATTTGCTTCTTGGTTGACACGATGAAGTCAATCTCATTTTTAGTTTTACCATCGGGACTCTGCCAGGTCCACTTCCTGTGCTTACGCTTTTTGAAGAAGGAGTTCATCATATAGAGGCCCTCCTTCTCCATAAAACTAGCCAGTTGGTGACCCCGGTGGTTCCGACGTCCAACCCCAAATTGCCCCACCTGCAGCTCATCCCCGTCTCGTATGCCTAGTTTCGCATTGAATTCCCCCATGACAACGGTGAAGTGAGTTTTGAAACCGTGCAGGGCTTTGGAAATATCCTCATACATGGTCTCCACTTCATCGTCGGGGTGTGCCGAGGTCGGGGCGTAGACCTGTATGACCTTCAGCGAATATCTTGAGGATATTCTGAGTATAAGGTACGCCACCCTGGTCGACACACTCTCGATCTTCACCAAGTTATTCACGAGGGACTTGCGGACGATAAACCCAACACCACCCTGGGATTGCCGGTCACCCTCTCGGAAATAGAGCAGGTTGCCGGATTTCAGGATTATCGTGTCCTCCCCCTCTCTTCGGACTTCAGATAATCCCACAATACTCCATCGCTGCCTGCTCAATTCCTCTTCGAGTTCCGTTATCTTCTCGTCGGTGTGTATATTTATTTATAAAATTATGGATAGCATAAGGTCTACTTTTACATTTTCTTTGAAATAAAATACCATGGAAAAATACATCGAACAAACAATATTCCTTAAAATATAATTCTACAGCTTGATAAGTTTGTTAAATAAAAAAAATGTGATTATAAAATTCATTGAATTGTATTTCTGTGAAATATGTGTCATTCAAGTAAATAGTCGTTAAAACAATAATATTGGAAATAAAAATACAAGAACCAAATATTATATAAAACATTTTCGGCGAAACGAAATTCTATGAGATTTCGAAACAAGGGGACACCCAATTACATACGTCGGTAAGCTTTCGTCGAATATTTAATTTCCGTCGCTCAGCTTTACTGGACACATCAGCAGACGAGCATAATACACGAGAATGTTACTTAACATGATTTGAACACGAAATAAATGACGTAAGTAGTAAGAACAGTGCGGCTTACATCAATTTTCAGTTGCTTCTATCATTAATATTAATAAATTAATAATGTTTAATTATAAAACAGATTTTCATAATTAAACATTATAATTATTATTGTCTTGTTTAGATTTTGCGTTTGTATTATTATTTCTTTGTAGCTTTTAATCTGTGCGTATAATGAAAATGACTCGTAAATCCGGAGAGGTATAATTAAAATGGAACCAAAAACAAACAAACTCAAGTGGATGACAATTCGAAGCTCCGAACTCGGGCCGGGGGGACCTTACAGTAGCAATAAAATATGGAGCGCTAGCAAAAGATCTCATTAAAGAAAATGATTGTTTTTTGTTTAAAAACAATGTATGACAGTAATCACTTTATCGGTAACGAGTACAAATTTAAAGTTATTATGTAGTTAGTAGGTACTTATGTATGGGAGGACATCGTTGGCCCGACCATAACTTCTCTAATCAAATCCCTAAGGCCTACAACTGAAGCAATTAGTTCTTAATCTCACTTACACATTGACAAATGAAGACGGGATGTTCATATGTCAAGTTGTGAGTGAGCAATGTTGATACGATCTCGTCAATATTGCGATTTGCGTGAAGTGTACATAAAGATAGGCTTATTCCCAGCAGTGGGTGAAGTCAGGCTGTGGAGGATACTGATGAAAGTACACAATAAAAAGATAAAAAGCGCTCTATAGCTTGCCATTCTACCCTGCTCCCCACCATACTGGACGCCAAGAGCCACTCGTTCCGCTCCCCTCGCAGTCATCAAACTTCAGCCCATAATTGTCGCGAACAATCATTTAAATAAATTAAACAAGGACTTTGCAAACAACAGGTACTCCGCCAAGACATGCAAACTTCTCGTAATTGAAAGAGATCGAGTGTCCTGAGTGAGGGAGGGATTAAAACAAAATGTTGTTTGATGTTAGAAATAAGGAATGGAACATTTTTGAGACAACAGAATTGGATTGCTTTGGGAATTCTTGAACGCGGTAAAACTGAATTAATCAAGAGGCAGCATTAGGTCCCTAATATGGGTAACAATTTGTTTGGAAAAAAAAGTTGCGCAAATGGGTTAAATAGTTTTCGCAAAAATACAAAACAACTCTGACACTAAATTTGTTAAACATTGAACCCAAACTCGAATACAAAAATAGTCTTTCCTAAGCGCCCAAATTCCTTCTGTACATAAAATCCATTTGGTCCGTTTAAGTATTTATATATTTATAAAATTCTTTGTGAGGGCAGGTACGAGAGAGAATAGTTTCCACTAATGTGGACCCCTCCTAGACCCCTCGGGGTCCACTCCATGAATTATTAAGTGGAAGCCGATCTGCCTCACTGCCTACAAGTTTTATGAAACTGACTACACACTCATGGTTACAGGAGTTTCTGAATTTGTATGAAACTAAAGTTTTTATTTCCTCTAGTATTTGATGCTTTTAGTCTTCCTTCTGCATAGTCAGAAACATTCTCCTGCCCTTATCCCAATTTATTAGGGGTCGGCACAGCTTGTTTTCTTCCATAATTCTCTATTACTCGTCATCCCATCAGACAGAACTCCTTTCTTGCCGTACCATCCAAACCCCAAGTCTAGACAACAAATCAAAACTGAGGCAATACACCAAAAGACTAAAAAGGATTGTATCTTTGACCCGACGAGCGCAAAACAATTACAATATTATAAATTTAATTTAATAAAGCAAAAGCTGTATGGCAAACTATTAATATTGCAAAACAAAACCACAAGAATCAAACCATTAGAATCTTTTCCATGTATTAAATTGAATAATAATATCATGACAAATCCGTATGACATATCAAATGCATTTAATGATTATTTTGTAGATAAGATAACACCCATTAATACTAAGCACAAAGATCAATATAAGCAATACCTAACATCTAGACTTAACTCATTCTTTATGAAGCCATGTTTGCCAGAAGATATAAAACAAATCATAAAAGGTTTAAAAAACACCAACAGGTAGGTTATAACGGTATCTGCACTAAAGTCATTAAGCTAGTAACGGAGTGTATCTCGCAACCTCTGAGTTACATTCTAAACCTCTCTATTGAAACTGGTGTATACCCGGAAAAATTAAAAGTTGCAATTATTAAGCCGATTCATAAAAAAGAGAGTAAAGAAAAAATTAATAATTATAGACCTGGCAATAGGTCTATAATTATTCATTTTTATACTTTCTATTATCAATCGTCTCGAAATTTTTTGAAAAATATATATAAGGTCTATCTTTTCATACACGAAATATTTTAAGAGTATCTTCTATAAGTGTAAAGTCGCCATAGCAACGAAAAAAAAAAATTTCTGAGTGTTTTTTTTTTACGAAATTATTATAATTCTAAATTTTTTTGAGACTTTTTGCATAAAACCTTTACTCCCATATTCTAACAATGACAGTACGTAAATACGACGTAGTAAACTAGCGTAATGGATGCTTAAAAATAAGCAGCCAGTATTAATTTTGTGGGTCAAGTAATTTTAAATTATTTATTTTTTATAAAAAAAATACTCAGATAAAAAAAATCCCTTGAATGAAAAGAAATCCACGGCTTTCTTATAGCCGTTAGATGATTCCCTGAAAATATTTCGTGTATGAATAGTTAGACCTTATACATATATGTTATGGGTTTCAAAGTATTTAAAAAGTTAATACTTTTTAAATACTTGAAACCCATAACATTTTAGCTAAGGAATAAAAAGGATTTAGACAGAACAATAATGAATCTTGCTAAATATGAATTTTTGGAAATCATAACGTCTAATGTCAACAGACGATTACCTATCTGCGGCATCTTCATGGACATGGCACAGGCTTTTGATCACGTGGTACATGACATCTTATTATATAAACTAGAGACATATGGCATAAGAGATAACATCTTAGAATTAATCAAAAATTACCTCAAAAACCGCACTCAGTATACACAAATTAAGAAGATGGAGGAGACATACCCATCAAAGGGCCGTAAAATACAATACGGTGTCCCACAAGGGGGTATACTGAGTTCACTACTCTTTATAATCTACATTAAAACCTTCCAAATGCGAACTCAAACCCAATGACACTCTTTGCTGACGACAGTTCCATTGCAATTAAGTGTAATGACAGAATATCTTATGAGCGTGATATAAGCAGTAGCCTAAATGCAATCATTCAATGGCTAGACAGTAATAATCTAAAGGCAAACATTGGAAAAACAAAAATAATCCATTTTAGCCAACGTATGAATTCAATTATGCATCAGATTAACTATAAGGGTGAACCTGTATCAGAAGTGCAAGCAACAAAATTTCTTGGTCTTACTGTGGATAACAAATTAAAACGGCAAATCCTAGATTGAAGCACTATACAAAAGAATTAATAAATCAGTATACATGCGCTACATGAATTAAAGCAGATTTCAAATATTAATAACTGCATATCATGGTTTAGTTGCTTCAGCCCTGAGGTGTGGTGTGATTTTTTGGGGAAACTCAACTGATACTGACCTAATTTTAAAAGCACAAAATCAATGCATAAGGGCTATGTTTGGGATTCAAATGATCGAAACCTGTAAACCGTTTTTCCAGGAGTACAAAATTTTAACTCTCCCAAGCCTATTATATCTATGAGGTCTCAGTATTTGTTAAGATCAATAAAACATTATTTACATTAGCCTCAGAAGTGAATAATAGGCAACAACGTGACGCACGCAACGTGTCCGCCTCAGTGTCCGCCGAACATACACCGCTTTAATGCACAAAAGTGTATTTCACATGGCTCCTGTAATTTTCAATAAACTACCCAAAGAAATAAGGGCAATGAATACTGCCTTATTTAAGAAAACTCTAAAGAACCTTTTAGTTAATAAATGTTACTATAACTTGAACGACTTCTTAAACGATAACTTTTCCAAACTTAAGACCTCACAGTGACATCAAGTAAAAACAATAATTTTGCATGTATCTTTAAATATTGTAATAATTCTAAGCATGACATTGAAATAAGTTAAATATTATTATTATTGAATAAATAATCTAACTGTATTAGGACTTTGCATTAATTTAATATCTTAAAATATTTGATCTAATTGTATATATATGTACTTCAATGTCAATCTTGGTTGTGCTAAACCGTGACTGTATACATTTTGCATGCCTTACGGTAGAATCACTTAAAATATTTATATTTTATACCATTATTGTAACAGTGTTTTCCGCCAAACATCAATCCATCCATCGTTTCTTTGGTCTTCTTTAACTCTTGCAGCCATAACATTCATGTTAAAAACTTTCCTTCTTCATTGTGTGGTTGAGTAAAGTAATGTGACAGCAATTGCAACAAGCTTTAACGTCGTGGTTGATGTAAGGCTACCCAATGTACGTAGCATCACGCCTGTATCCTCCGGAGGGTTGGACAAAGGTTTATAGAGCACCCAGATTTTGTAAACGATACATACAAGTACAACTTGTAAACGGACCCTTCACAAAGCCGCAACCAAGCATTCTGTACATCACACTAAGTAATTTTACGCAAAAATGATTACTGGGAAACGACCCTTTTTTTTGGGGTGAAAAATCACGTTTTCCGGTAGACCTCAATGTAACCCGCTCAAAACACTGTGCTGATGGATGTTTTGAATAGTACAGGGACATGTATTAAAAGTAAAGTTATAACATCAAAAACTTGTATTGAAAAAAAAGTTGGAACTTTGACCTCCAATATCTCCGTCACTATAACGTTCCCGGGTATGGTCCACAACAAAAAAATGATCGCAATGACCGGGAGGACAAGTGCCTTTCAGCTTCGTTAAGGGTCGTCTTACACCCGAAAGGTGTGCGGCTGTGGAACGAATAGTACCATTGGCATGAAATAATATGATATATTATACACGGTAATAGCCATGTATACATTTAACTAGGAATAATATTGAAGTGGAAACACTTTATTTACATTAGCCGTCGAGTATGATATGAGTGTCGTTATTACTGCGAACATAATTTATACCGCGCGAATGATTGATGATGTTCTACGAAATAAATCTACTCCGGTTTTTGTAATATTTACATTGCTACCCAAATATAAGCGATAAAAATAAAAACATTAAGCCGTATTTCGATCGAAGCTCTGCAAAACAAATCGTATTCATCGAATCCTAAATCCCAATGAGTGCTGAAGCTCTGAGAATGTTTCACGAGAGCCAACAAAAACCGCGTTTTTTGCTAAAACAAAAGGAATTAACATGTTCTGTGAAACTCGTCTAGAAACATATTAAATGAGATTTACGTAGCTCGAGTCCAGTCTGTCTTGACATATTGCATCCCCATTTGGGGTGGAGCTGCAAAAACCAATTTTATCAACGTAGAACGCGCCCAACGGGCCTTAATTAAGATCATGTATTTTAAAAAGTTAAGGTACCCTACTGAAACCCTGTATCAGATTAGTGATTTGCTCTCAGTTCGTAAATTATACAATTTTAAAAATGCAGAAAACCCTAAAATATGACTCAAGTAAAATAACCCAGAGAAGAAAAGATCTAATCGTTCAAATTCCCCATACAAAAACTGTATTTGCGGGGAGACAATACAATAAGCGATCAGCTTTTCTTTATAATAAAATTAATAGTAAAATTAACATATACCCAAAAAAATACTACGAATGTAAAAAAAACTTTAACAGATTGGATAAAATTACTAAATTATGACGACACGGAGACACTCTTGGAACACATTAAGTAAAATCTTGTGCGAATTAGGTAGTAATAATCACACAACTTAACCACACCTATATCTAAAAACACCAAATGCACAACACACACATACACACGCACACGCACACACACACACACACACCCACACACAAATAAGATAAGTAATACCTTAGCTGTAAATACCTAGTTCATATTTTGTATTGCTTAGCTATGGAAGAGCGGGGCTCCCCAACACAGGCATTACTTGCTTACAGGGGAGCTCCAAACACAAATATTGTAAATGTAAACTTGTTGAAGCAATAAACCATTTTTGTATTTTTTTTTTTTTGTATGTGTTTGCATCGTTTTCATTTCGTGTATCACCACACAATGCCCCTCGTCACTCAGATCGATGAACGCGTGTATTTTACGAGCTGAACTAAATTTAACATTATCGTCAATCGATACAGGGCGCCACTTACGGACGCTTGTTATCGCCAACTGGCCACATAAAAAGGCTCCTCTAGTGAAAATCAGGGCTCTGCACCTAATCCTCCGTGATATAAAGTTGGGCACTCCGGCATATTTCAGGGATCCGCACACAAAGAGTGCCAGTGGACCCTTATTACTAAGTCTTCGCTATCTGTTGGTTAAATCACAACATTTTAAGAACTATAGGCTAGCTTACCACTGAATACTGGGATTCAGGCCAGCTGCATCCTGTTACTCCGAGAGCCGACCACAACATGGTTGGAAAAAAACTGGTAGCCAGTAAATAACTAGCCAGTGCTTGTAAATGTTTACACAAGAAAGTTTTTGGAAATGTTTGGCCAAGAATAATAAATAGTTTTTGAGTTCGACCCACACTTGCCCAATTTTAGCGAACTCCAATCGGGTACAAAGAGGGAATTTACTGAATTTACGTGAATTGTTAAGTCGCACTGTACTCGTACAATCGCCGTAAACATCAAACAGTAAAGGTGAATTTAATGGAAGTCGGAACGGATCAAAACGAAGTCGGAACGGATCAAAACGGACCGTTGCCAAGGATCCGTAGTTAAGCCGGGAGCCGGGTTGCAGGTTACGCGTTACACTGACGCCGATCTTTGCTTGACTTTTAAATATCAAGTAGGTACTAGCTGGTGCTCGTAGCGTCGACTGCTTGGAGGTCGGAAATTATTACACAGGTTTATACTACTGGGATGAAAAATAACCTATGTTTTGAACCAGCTCGGGGTCTATCTGTCTGCTAAACTTCACCGAAATTCGTCCAGCCGTGACGGCGTGGAAAGTTAAAGACATACAGATCGAGTAACTTTTGTCATGAAAATTACTGAAGATTGTCTAAACCCAAACATTGTAACTTCAAATCATTATTTGGTCTCTCTGTAATCAATACACATTGTATTAATATCTTAAGATAAGTCTCAAAATAACTGAAGTTTAACACAAGACCCAAAGTCATAATCACTAAGCAAGAACGAGGGCACCCTTGCATACGACTCAACTATTTGTTCAAGTTTATAAATCGAAAACTAGAGACACTGATAACATCACATAAAACATAATATAGTAAGGACATTACGCTTGTAATCCCCGAAGGGTTAGTCTGAGGTGTACCTAATTTCACTTGTTAGGTATAAGTACCATGTTATAGGGAGCGAGCCTATTGCCATCGACCGGGCACAAATCCAGAATCCATGATGCTACCAGAAAATTTTTAAAACAAAATTCTTTTCCCGACTGGAGATTCAAACTCTGGACATTTAACTTAGCAGTAGCGCGAGAGGTAGTGGTAGGAGTACAATGGTTTACTACATTCGTGCTGATTAGGACACTCTCATCTCCCTGGTCAATCAACCATCGTTAAAGGAGGTGGAAATGTATCCCAAGTGGATGAATAGCATCATCCAAGCCAAGATAACGAATGACAGTAGCAAACTGTTGATCATTCAAAATGAAAGGGGTCCGATGCCCGAAGATGCCCGACGATAGCCGATGTTGCTCGATAATGGTCGATTATGCCCGACAGCACACGATAGCCACGCAAACATGTGTGTGGCCCATTATCCACACCGAGCAGCAATGGCAGTACTTACCGAGAGTGACTTGTTCTGGTCAATAGTGTATCGGGCAGTAAAAGGATGAAACAGAGAAAATATAATAGTAAACAAGACAAGAAATATTCTGTACAGCTTCAAATGTAATTCAACATTTCTTGTCAACCGTCACGGACTTGTATATTTTCCTCTTTAACTGTGATGTTAATATGATAAAATAAATAAATACTTCATAATTAATATTACTGTCATTATATTATTATAGTAATTAGTTATTTTGTAGTATAGTAAAACAACACTGCAATAAACACCATCAAATTATCACCAATTGTTCAATAATCGATATCTTCACTCATGCCTGTCGATGGAAACTTCACACGACCCTCATCACTATTTGTTCCTCGTTGCAACTCGCAAACCGCGACCAACTTCACACCTGATCCGCGTACTGCTTTGACGCGCAAATCATGTTTCTGTTCATATATTTTTTTAACTTATAGTTGCTTGTTTATAAAGTTAAATTTGTATTTGACCACTGAATATTTAATAGTGTTTCTGTGCTCGCATGACTGCTAAAATAATAACGCTTTGTAAACATTGTTACCTATTAGGTAACCCATTGCGCTTTCTAACAATATTGTGTTTGAATGTGAATTTAAATTCTGGCCTGGAAACCTTTAACATCCTAACCGTAAGTTGGACTTTATATTATTATTCCCAATTCCCAGACATTAATACTATTTTATAGAGGCTGCTGGAGAATATTTGTTACGGCATTGGTGAAATTGAAAAACAAAACTTTTCTTTTTCGTTTCGACTTTTTATTTTGATTTCGCTAGATCCTTATTTTTATTTCGATTTCGCTAGATCCTTATTCGTCCTAACCAATTCTAACTTGGGTCTGTGTAAAATGGATCAATTTAAAAACTTAGTAATTCGCACAAAGTTCATAAACAATCAGAAACCATTTTAAATCGTAACAAATGATGATCAATCTCAATTCAGTCAAACGTTCCAGATTGTGTGTGTGAGGGCAAACAGTAAAGTTTACGAGAAGTACCTGCAGTACCTCCCTTACGTCTTTATTTGTTGTGTTCCCTCCTCTCCTCTGATCTGAGTGATAAGAGGCTGTAAACTGAGCCCTCAGCGATGCGTTACTCTTCAGTTAGCACTTATTTATTCACATCGTGCGCGTGAATTACTTGTGTTCTATTGTACAGCTAAACTGTTGTGCTGTACTTGAAAATTAAGCGGGTTTTTACTAGATCCAAAAGAGAGTGATCTCTTAAAGGCTCTCAACATGGTGAAGGAAAACATCTTGAAGAAACTGGCATGACCTAGAAGCAAAAAAATTGAAGACATGTGACATCTGCCATCCCGCACTGGGCCCACGCGTTGGACTACGGCGAACACCCACTTATACAAAATACATGTTGTGTACGAGTCAGTGAGGCACGCGGTTTGTGACCGGTCTCCAAGGAGAGGGCTAATCTTCGTCCGTACTGGGTTGTGCCACAAGAGCTGGGTAATACAGTATTATAACACGTCATTGTAATTTTATGTTCTTAATATTAGCAGACTTATTCCGTGTTGAATATCATATTATACGAGCTTTTTACTCGACTGCGGCGAAGCTCAAAAGGAGGGTTATTTTAAAAGAGCTAGTATAGGATGTAAGTGTATTATGGTAGGTTAGTGTATCCGCCGATCAATTGAGTTGTTTTTGAATGGGAAAAAAACTGAAGATATGGAGTCCTGATAATAAGAAAGTCGGGATGTCTAACTTTAAGAGTTTGACTTCCAATCTTTCTAGAAAATTATTTTTATCTAGGAGTTTCTTGAATAACTTATAATTCAGTCTGTCTTATACAGATTCTATTAAAATTAAAAGACGGATTACATGAATATTCAAGTTAGCAGTTTATTCGGCTCGTACCGATCAGCAAATTCCAATTGGCATTAATTTTAACCGCCTGCCTCTTTCTTTCTCCCGAACATATACGGCTGTGCCAATGAACCCAGGACCCGAAAAAATATGAAGCACGCCTTAGGACATCTTTTTAGTTATTATTTTATCACAATAACACCCAAGACGGCAGTCTTAGTTGCCATGACAACGGCTTACTTTGATACCTACGAGTATAGAAACTGCGACAGCTCAGTAAGAACGCTCCTTTGTTCGCGTTGTGTCGCTAACTTATGTTATTACTTTCTAACTTTAACTTATGTATATTGCCTAAATACGTAAGCTGTGAACTCCCTAATGTACCTTTCATGTAGATATCACCGTCTGTGTACTCTTCTCTTATGATTATATCCTAGTATTACTCGAATGGTTACGGCAACATTTACTCTTAAAGCCTGTTATTTGGCCTAGATTTTAATGACCTGGATAGTATCTATTTTACGCTGATTGTTTGCGATAAAATATTGTATCTGTGATTTCGTCCCTTTTACCAAAAACTGTGCCAAATATGAGCTAATAATAATTTATAATCATAGTTACTAATTCCATTCACCATTAATACGTCCCACATTATATGTATGTAATTACACCCACATTTCGCCTGTTATTTTTAAGTACCTACTATGTAATAAAAAAAACCAAATAATACTTTGCCCGATCCGGGAATCCAAAACAGTTTTGTTGTTCATCATCTGCCTAGCCTTTTCCCAACTATGTTGGGGTCGGCTTCCAGTCTAACCGGATGCAGCTGAATACCAGTATTTTACATGGAGCGACTGCCTATCTGACCTCCACAACCCAGTTAGTACTGGGTAATACGATACCCCTTGGTAAGACTGGTTGTCAGGCTTCTTGGGCCACTGACTACCTAACGACTGTCAAAGATCTACAAATGACACCCGGGACCAACGGCTTAACGTGCTTTCCGAGGCACGGAGGAAACTCGGTATGTAATGGGTGGTCACCCATCCACAGACCAACCTAGGCAAGCACGGCTTAACCTAAAGATCGATCCGAGCGGCTGTTATTATTTAGCCACGAGCTCCTCTGTTATCACATCAAAACCATTTTTTTGTTCATTAACCAGTGTCTCTTTAACCTGAAAACTTGTCTCATTAACCTGTACGATATCTCTTTGACTTGTAAGGTACCTAGTAGTTTTTTTGAATAGCTGAATTTTGTCTATTTACGTGATTTTTTTATTCCCTTAGAACAATTTAACATAAGAGAAATACCCAGAATGGATTTATATAAAAAAAAACTCAATTATTGATACATTTTCTCAAATTGATAAATTTATTCGAACGGTGCCACTTTTTTGAGAACGACCCACATAATTTTAATCACACAGTCAGAAAACAGTTTAAGCTGGATACGTGATAAAAACATCCTCAATCATAAATATCAAATATTATTAAGTTCACCGAGTATCACAAACTTGTGTACTCAACTGTACAATAATTGTACTTTGTCATTTGTCTCTCGAACGGTTGAAAACTTTTTAAAGTTATTTTCGGCCAATTTTTAATTGTCTTATATTTCTAGTGGCTATAAATTATTTTGTACGCCAATGTTGGCAAAACATGTTGAAACTCACAGATTTTCACTTTTACATCCACATTTGCATTTATATGTATTATGCAACACATGTTTACAAATAAATATATCTTTATCTTTATCTTATCTTATCATGCTTTAGTTCTGCTAATAATCTAGCATTCTTTGTGTTGGCCAGAAACATCCCCAAGATGAGAAAATTCCTGTCTGATTCAAAATCAAAATCAAAGCATTTATTTCAAGTAGGCCAGTTACAGACACTTTTGAATTGTCGAAACAAAGACAACAGTTAAATATAGCTACAGTCCCAGTCACAAGGCACAAAAACTGTGAACGTACTGTAGTTGCCCATTCCCTAACGTAGATCTCTATGGAGAAGAACGGGCAAGAAACTCCATGGACACTCTTTTAAATCAGAATACTTTAACAAAACCTTGGTTACGTCATTCATTTTGAGATAGTACATTATGTGAGAACGATGCAGCAAGATGTGTACGTTAAAAGTGTCCGTAGTAAAAACAATTCAAAAATAAAATAATTAATTCAAATAAGCCGTGGCAAATAAGAGATGACCAGTCACAACTGACAGCGCCCGTTCACGAACATGACGCATGTATCAGCACCATTCAACTCAATCATTTTGAAGGGAACTAAATGATCCGACACACGTGCCACCATCAGCGAGACATTTGAGTAAGCATGACATAGACCTAACCGCCAGGGCACATTCAAGTCAAGAAAAAACGCAGGTTTCCAGCGAATGACAGCTTTCTAGTACATAGTACTCACACAATATGGGCTAGGCGGCTATAAAATACAAAAGAGATTGAATCTATACAATGCAAAGATAGTTATACAATCTTCAGCAGCTCCAACAATACTATTTAATGCTATCAATTTAGGCGCCCCTGTTCTTGTGGATTGACGAGCAAAGCTACATATCATATAAAAGTGACATATCATTACTTTACGCCTGAATTCCCCGAAAGGTTATACAGAAGTGTATGTTTGTATAGCACGGGGACAGGACTCTCAGTTATTACTACTGAAAATATTGTAATGAAAACTCCAGTAACATTTACACGGACTCGGGATCAAATTCTAATAAAAAACGTAAGCTTTTCAGATCACGTCGTAAAATGAAATAACTAAATATTGAAGTGTCAACTAACTGTGCTTTATTAACATAATAACGAAACATGCCTGTTTTCTCCAAAGACCCGGCTGCCATTTGTAGGTTTTTGACAGCCGTTATGGGTAGTCAGAAAAGTCAGACAGACAATCTAAACAAAGGTTTAACATTACCCAGAAACTTACTAGTCGAGGTCAGATAATTCATATGAATCATCTGACTTTTGTTAAATTGAAATTTGATCCCATCATAATTGGGAATAAGCTTCGCTGATGATGGTTATTCTCCAAAGGGATACACATAACTATTTGTATTATTACCAGCCACACATTTCACCAGTTATTAACACCTGCCCGAAACATTGTCAACGGCAACTATTCGACAGCTTCCCTCAAACGCTATAAACTTGATGTGTCGATGTCTGTCATGAACACATCACCTCACGGAACTTATCCAACAGATAGCGATAACAGACGAGTTGTAGATAAGGTGTTTGGAAGTGACGGGAACTGACGATACTTGCGTTGTGTGAACATGTTAGGTGTTTATAATAATAATAATAATAATAATGATTTATTTGCCAGATCAGTACAATCCATATGGTTAGTAAGAACATAAACACTTACAGTCTATTGTTAGTACATAATTTCACACATTTACAAATTTCAATACACATGTCAGAAAACAATAATGATAATAAATAATAAATGTCAGAATAAAAATAATAATAATAACACACAGCAACAACTAAACGACACACATTATTTCTGGGCACGGTTTGTAGGCAACACTTGGGTCCTCGTCCAGTGTTTTAATATGAGGCCATCAGTCCTATCCGCCACAGTCATCAAGAGACTGTTGGCGCTGCCCCGCACCCGCCACATCAGGGAAGCGACACGCTTTCGTATGATTGCATAGAAGTCATCTATACGTGCCTCAGCGAACATCCCTGATGCACTGCAGTGTCGAGGCAGCCTCAACAGTGCCCTGTATGCGTTATTGTACTGGACTCGTAAGGCGCTGTAAGCCCTCTGCGTGTAGTCGACCCATAGGCTGCAAGTGTAAAAAGATTGGCAGTATGCCCTGAACAGAGTCGCCTTAACGTCATTTGAACATTTTGCAAACCTACGGATCAACATATTGCTCCTGACTGACAGCGCCCTACGTTCCCTCTCAATGTCACTATTATCGGTCTGCGCAGCAGTGACCCAGTGCCCCAGATACTTGAAAGAAGTGACCCACTCTAGAGCGGTCCCCCCTAGTGTAATGGGTGGTACATCATAGCTTTTAGTGCCTGCATTGAACATCAGACACTCGCTCTTCCTTGCATTATATCGAAGGCCCTGGGCCTCCGCATATTGCTCACAAACCGACAACAGTGTCCTGAGGGCGCTGATCGATGGGGCCAGCAGCACCATGTCATCGGCATAACTTATGTTGTTGACAAATGTTCCGTCAATTGAACAACCTACCATAGTGCTGCTGAGCCCACGAATCAGCCGATCCACATACAGACAGAAGAGCTTCGGTGAGGTCAGGCCGCCCTGCCTCACCCCACACTCCAGCCCGTACGGATCGGATAGCGCGCCTGCCCACCTCACCATATTGGCTTGATGGCCGTACCAAAACTTAAACAGCTCAATCAACTCACCTGGAAGCGTTGTCTCATCATACATCTTCTTCCACAAAACACCATAGGACACCAAATCGAAGGCTTTTGATAAGTCCAAAAAGCACGCATACACAGGGGTTTTCCTGTCCGTATAGTATCGAACAGTGTGCTTGAGACACAGAACAGCGTGTTCAGTTGAAAGACCAACTCTGAAGCCAAATTGAGCGTCGTGAAGCGACAGATGTTTATTTAACTGCTTGTCCAGCACACTGTCCAACACCTTCGCAATTACAGTAGCCAACGATATGGGCCTATAGTTATTTATGTCAGAAGCGTCCCCAGTGCGATTTTTAATGATAGGCACCACCAACGTCTTCATTAAGTCGACCGGAAGGTACGAGTGTGAGATGCATAAATTAAAAAACAACGACAGTACTCTGGGCATATGAACACCCGCATTTTGTAAATGCTCGATGCTCAAAGAATCATGCCCAGGTGATTTCCCGCGCTTCATGCCTCTCAACACTGCCTGTATTTCCTTAGCTGAAACCCTAACACAGATTCCCTCACGGGCTGCCTAGCCGTCGAGGCCTCTCCCATTGCACCTAGCGGGGACTTCACAGTAAAATGATTCCTAAATAAGTTTGAAATGACTGCAGGCTCGCTAACACCCTCAACACTCGCAGGAAGGCTCGACCTGCCGTTCAGTTGGTTAGTGTGTTTCCAAAACTTACTGAAATCCTTTCTGTCGTGGCAACATGCTAAGATATTCATTTTTATTTGATCCCTATTTTCTTGACACCACTTCAATTTACTTTTAAATACTCGTTTAGTTTCCTTCATGGTAGAATATACAGAACCAGATTTAGGTTCACCGCATAGCACCCAGTTCTAAAAAGCAATTCTCGCCTCCAGGTGCGCCTGTCGAACATGTTTGTTCCACCCTATTACTGGCTTTCTCTTGTTTTGTTCCGGCCCAGAATAAGTAATACATGACGCTTCACTTAATATGTTAACAATGTCACTATACATTTTATCAATAATGCATCTATGGTTTACGATTGTACATAACTTGTCACTGCAGTTTACAAATTCAGAAGGAAAATCAACTTCTCTTAATCTCGTCGTACATAAATTTCTAAACATGTCAATTTGTGTCAAATCCCTTTCCCCCCACACAATTTTATTTCTTTCGCTAACATGACAGTTAATCTTAGTTTTAAGTACGTTAAAGTTACACGTAATTTCTAATGGAATGTGGTCTGACCAATATACACCATGTAATATCTTTACGTTAACCACCGAAGGCCACGCCGCTTCAGATACCACACAGTGATCCAACCATCTATGAGATCCATGAATGTCACTTACATACGTATACGAGTCCGATAATGATCCCAATATTTCAACATCGGCACAGCGCCATTTCTGTTCAACACAAAAGTCAAACAGTTCCACGCCAAACCGCTCGCCGGGCTGCGCATTATAGTCACCCAACATAAACACAGAGTCCACACTGTACTCCTCCACTATCGCCGCCATCTCACCCAAACATTCCGTAAACTCGGCAAGATTGTGAGCCGAGTCCGTCGGCATGTATATCGAGAACACTAATATCGACCGGTCCCGACACGTCACTTTTATCGCCGATATACGCGCACTAACACACTGTATGACCGAAACTGCTTGAAATATGTTTTTACGCCAAAGTAAAGCGACACCTCCGTAAGGCCGTCCACGCAACAGACCGGCACCGGTGTCTATCGCAGACTTTCCCGTAAACTCGAACTCAGCATCAATCGTGCCCAGGAACGATATATCTTGGGGCTGCAACCACGTCTCCTGTAAGGCAACTATGTCAGCTGATCGGCATATACTTCTTACGCACTCAATTGAGCGGGTTACCGACCTACAATTGAAACTAACAAGTTTTGAGTTAGTACTGGTCAGGTTGTTTATGTTATTGTTGTTGTTTACAACCATCGTCGTTTAATGTCGTGTCAATATGCATTAATCTGTTATCTTTGTTTTTGTCATAAGTTTTTCTATTAAAATAGATAAACTTCCGAAATTGAATACCTTCAGGCCACAAGTCATCATTAAGAAACATCGCTAATTTAGCGTGTGGTACAAAGATCTTGTACGCCGCGTAGCGTTTTTGTTTCACCATATTAATTTTCTTCAGAGTAATAGTTATATTCGTCTTCTGTTGTATGTATTCAATAATATCTATGGGCCTGGTAGCCGTATCAACTCTGTTTATGAAGAGAGGAATTTCCAATTCAGCTGCTCTAAACTTAACGTCCGGTTTCGTAATAGCCTTGCCTTCACATCCCTGCAGCCGATTTCTCAACCTCTTTTTTTGAACGGTATGCCATTCTTCAGCCACTTTTTCTTTTTTCCATTCATCCTCTGATGTTAAAATTTCCGCTAGCGTTTTTGGTTTGCACCACCCACTATCCGATGTACCGGTAGGCCGCTGTGACTCACTAGATGCGCGCGCGCTTCGGTCACGCTCGGGTACGTTCGCCGTTTTCGCACCACATTGCTTTGGTTCACTAATGGGTGCGAACGAGAACGGCATTGCAGAAACACGTACAGGTGAGCGAGATGCCTGTAACTCACACGTAGGTGGACTAGAGTTCCCACTCTCGTTATCTGTCGTCGCTTGTTTTGTTTCTGTAACGGGAGGTAGACCCACCGGCCCGCTGTCAAAACAAAAGCTGTCAATTCCACTTCCACCGCCTCTTCTGCGATTAATATTCAAATCGAAATTATTAACGATTGAAGTCTGTTTCAAATTTTGCAGCTCATTTCTAATGTCACTTAATTGTTTCTCAGTTACAAATGTATCCTTCATGATTCTTATTTCATTTTGAATAGTCAATATTTCTTTTAGCGTCCTGGTTGCGTCAATATGATCAAATGTCACTGGTGGGAGTTTGTGCAAATCTTTTGCTACGAATATTGGTACATGCTCAGGATCCAATTGCTTGAATAGTGCTATCATGTCAAAGATATTTCGCTGTGATTTACCATTTTTCTTCCTAGCAATTTTCCGTTGCTGCGTTGAGACTGACGAAAACAGTAAATTCTTGCTTTTTTCAATGTCCTCCTCCGAGAAGGCGGTAACACATAGCCTCACTAGTCCCTCTTCGTCCATCACGTCCACTTTATTCTGTATAAATGCTAACAGTTCGCATATAACAATGTTACAAGTCGTACACTTAATTACTTGCGTAGTCATTGCGCCCGGGACTGAGTCACCGACACCGTCCATAATGTACGTCCGATCGCTAGCGCATGCGATGACGAAGGTTTATATCGGTCGTATTTGACTAAACAAGTATACCATTTTCATATTATATTTTTAATATGGCCTTTAATGCCGTCTATGCCCCTATGGGGTCCAGTCTAACAGACGCAGCTGACCAGTGATTTATATAGAGTAACTACCCATCTGACCTCTACAACCCAGTATCTGAATACCATGTGTACGAATACGTGAAGACCTATAAAAACCAACGATTCTGGTAATTTCCCTTTCTTATTTTAAGCTTGAAACCTGTGTTTTCATGTTATAAAACTATTTCTTTTTTCGATTCTGGTCCTGAGTGGCAAATTTATTAATCACATAAGAGCTGATAGATGAAAAGCTTCTAGCAAAACCTGTAGGGATTTTGATAGTTAATAGCCAAAGACAAAAATTGCTGATTTTTAAGACAATACGAAGGTTTAAACATTATTAGTAGTTCATTCTACAGAATGATTTATAAGCCAAAATGGTATAATCAATAGTCGGCCTATTGCAATTTCCTCAAGAAAGCGGAATTCAATCAATCCACTGGGAGTGAACCGGCACCCTCCAGGCCTAAACCAACAGACAAACCGCACTCATCTCCCTTCAAACCAGAACAATAGCTTAGAAACCAATAGATTTTCACATTGACTTGAAAGCACACCTGTTCCTTACTTCTGAACTCCTAGTACCTGCTTCTGTTTGCAGAGTGTAATATTTATGTCATATGTTATACTACTGTAAGTTCGCTTTAGACCAGAACAATGCCTCAGAAGCCAATACACCGATTTACTTGGAAGTACACAGCACACCTGTCTGTTATTTCTGAATTCCTTTCATATCCTGCGCTGCAGATCGTCTAATAAATGGTGTTGATGGAAGGCAGATGTAAGAAACAAAAGGACAATCTTGCTATCAACAATCTTTTACCTTTTTCTTAGTGTAACAACCTAATAAACATACAGCTTTGATGTAAACTCCAAATCGCTTATGCGTGCCTAGTACACGTTATCAGCAAACACTGGAACCCAAAATACTCATATTACGCTTAGGGACGAAGCCCGCGGCGTGCAAACTTGGGCGCTTTGCTATATTAATGGTACAAACGCCGCTCGCTCCTGTACGCCTGGTCATAAAATTTTCACTGGCTGTGTTTCTCGGGTGTATGTGTGGAGTGGATATAATGCAGTATTGGAATATGAAGCACTTGTATCATTGTTTTTATTGAATTAGTTTTTCATGGGTTTGTCATACCTTGCTTACTTACACAAGCTTAGTATTTTTTAGTGCTTGACTATTTTGATTGTAAGCTTGTCGCTAAATAAGTAGGACCTACCGATTCACTTACAACAACACTACGCCCTTAGGTCTTTAACATGTTACCAGCGTATTAGTCTATGATAAGTACTATTACTATGCATAAGTTAATAAGTTCGTGTAACTAATTAGACTTACAAGCGATTTAAGGGGTACGTCAAGAGAATTAAGGTTTTCTAAAAGACTATTTATTATTTGAACTCCTTCCATAGTTACCTATTTTAGTAAGTTAGCGATCTCTTCTTTAGATTTTACTCGTAAATAGTCATATACGTTAAATTATTTTGTAAATCGATACATTTATCTTGCAGAACTTCACCCGATCGACAGCAAATTGTAAGATATTGCTAGTTGGATTAAATTAATGTTAATCTTTAAGCCCATTTGTTTTCGAAGCTAGCGAGCGAAGTTTGCTACAGTCAAGTGATGTTAATGTTACGAATAAAACATAAACTATGCTGACAAATTCATTAATTTGTCAGTCGAAAATATGAGAGGATAAAATTAGATCATTTTTAAAATAGGTCTGATATCAAATTACATGGTTAATAAAATATAACATACTGTTAGCGCACGAACATGCCCTCTACTTAATGTCTAGAGGTTAGTCCCTAAGGGTTACTTACAAAGGCTGCGATTAATCGATTTCCTCACTGAACTTGGTAAGTTTCTTCTTATTTTAAGCGTATCGATGGTAAAAGTTCAAATATGTTGGCAAAACATTCATCATCGCCAACTCCGCTCAATAATTTTTCTTCCAGCTGATATTTGGATTAGTAACTAAGGATACCTAAAAAGTTGATAATTATATTGATAGTATTTATGTAGCTCCAATCATATGGTCCTTAAACACGGCTGTTACTGTATAAAAATAAAATTGGCTACTAAATAGTCGAAAGTCAAATAAATAAAGGCCTTGAAACGCAAAGAAGAATTCCATAAAATGAAATGACTACGTGGAACTTATTAAATATCACTTATAGAATGTAGTAATCATTTTCGATAGTAAATAAACTAAATAAGTCAAGAGTCCCATCACGTGACGAGTTTGCGACGACTTGCTGACGAGTTTAGCTCCGATAGTAGAACAAACTCGTGAATGAATCCGAGACTAGTAGCTAGTCTTACAGCACTAGTTAACTAATTAGCTCCTGCGGATAGCTTCCCTGCTAGTTAGAACTCGGATAGCAATAGTCGCTAAACTTGGACTAGTATCTACATGGCCTGAAATGTTATACTGTATTTATTACAAAGAAAATTCGATCTGTAATTATGAATGGAACTTAGAATAAATATTGATCTAGTGAGTGATCGAAAGCATGACCATCGAACTTTGGGTTATGAGTAAGATCCTCAAGATGAGTCAAGAGACCGGGTTCATACAGTATGAATGTATGTATTAGTTATACACCTCGGTTTACCCTCTAAGGGTACACAGGCGTTATGTTATGTTCTCCTGTAAGGCGTCGTGTTTATTACGCAACGGCAACCGTTTGTACTCGTACGTAAGACCCCTCACGTGCCAGTTCGATGTCCTGCCTGTCACCTACACAATATTACGTTCTTAAGACTATCGTTAAAAATCTCTTGATCTCAGTACTCTGTGTTCTTTACACAGTATACTTATCCTACAACATACAATAAATACTGATTCTAAAAAAAAATCCTCTATAACTACTCAATCCTCAATGCTTAACCCTAAAAGATCAAAATCTCTGTCTAGGTTTTTCTATTCCTTAGTTACAGCAGATGTAGAGGCTGCCTTCCAAATGTAGGAGGGACACTAGTCATCGACGCACTCAGCGTCTACGATTGAAGCACTCTTCAGTAGAGAGCAGACTGTTTGTCGTCCAGTTTCAGCGACTTCAGCAAGTCGCAGAAGTTTTATTTGAACCAGTCAGCCTCGATTGTTTTATTAGAAGAGACAACAAGAGGTTCTAGAGGGAGGGAAGGAGAGAGAACAAACGGGGAAGGTAAATATGATGGTCTGATTAAATTGTTAAATGGGCTGGCCACGTCTTCCGCATGCCGCATGAGCTGTGGGCCACCTTAGCCTTGGATCAAAAAACTAAAAGTCATGGGGAGAGGCCTTTGCCCAGCAGTGGGGGGACACAAGCTAATAGTATCAGTATCCGATACCGTAAAATAATAAAAAAAAAACACTAATACATGACAATATTAATGTCCTCCATAATTCATAAAGTCGTATTCTATTCTTCAAAACAAATCCTTAGCGAAGTATTGAGCGGTTCTATTGTAAGTATGTACGTAGATATGGAGGAAAACGTCGAAGCCATCCCAACAGTCCGGAATGGAAATCAAAGATCGTATTACGATAGGCGAGGCCTATCTATTTCAATATTACATTTTGCCTTCACTGAATCTGAAATCTGTGTCAGACTAGAAAAGTAAAAAGGTCTAACCTAGATATTTTTACGAGTACTGAGTACTGAGGATGAAATATCTAATTTTTACCTAAATTTTACGAATTTCCTAAATCTTATTTAAGACGTGAGGAAAAGAAATATTGTTAACTTTGTGCGCCTCACAGACGACGTAGCAACATTTAAAAATAACTTCATAAGGTTGACAAGATAAATAATTGTGTGACCTTTGATGTTTGACATCCGCCCTTTACGAGGTGTTGTGTGAACATGAACACTGTTACAATCAATTACACTCACTTCGACCCCGCTTGAATTTGAGCCCAAAATGAACTTTATGTATTTTATATCGGACATTCTTTACTTCAAACAATTTATCCGGTAGAGTGATGCGTGTTAATGGGAATTTGATGGTCGTATTATGTTATTAGGTTCAAGGGTACACTCCCACTCAATTCCTTACTTACGACACGTTGTGAGGCAATAACCCGGTCTTTCTCCAGGCTCTCGCCAGATAAATCAGTCGCCTCCCGATACATGATTGAATGGTCTATTCCCCCACACACAATGGCCCAGTTCCCACCCAAATATAGCACAAACATCGGCTTGGGAACATTCTGCCACGTACATACACACACACATGCATAATCGTGATAGCTAATATAAAAGCTGTCAGTTCCAAAGGCGCGCAGAATACCAAAACACAGTAATCACGAAACTGTGGAGACCACAATGTTGCTGGTTTAAAATAACTTTGTATTAAAAATGTTTGTGTTTTTGCGTGTGCTTCGCCGCGTTTGTAGATAATGTTCGCCTGCAGAGACACTAGCTATGTAGTGAGGTAGAAGGGGCACGTTTTTGAAGTACGTAAGTATTTACTGGGATAGCTAGTACATACTTATATTTCTGCTTGTTGGGTTTTTCTTTTATTGTTTTATGCTCAACAATTATAATTAATCCATTCATGTGAATGAATTAAGACAAAGTTGAATTTTGTTTGACGCTGATGATTAGGCTTTCGTAGCGGGAAAAGATTTTGAAAATAAAAGTCACATACTGTTCGTGTATTTTAAAACCTTTAAGAAACATTGACACCAAATAGAATTAAGCTTCTGCTGCCTGTAACCTATACCTGCAATTAGAAAAGACTAGTTGATACATTTCACTTTATTTTTCATTACGATTACGAGGTAGTAGTTTCAGTAGCATTTATAGCTCTAAATCAAAAACACATCAATAGAGAAATCGGACCGTAGTGCTTTCCCTGTCTTCGTAATTTTTTCTGCTGAAAAAGAGCGCTGTGTTTCCACAACGCTCTCTTTTAGCTGAAACAACACAGACACCTTTCAGTCCCAGTTATACAGCTTTGATTCACTCCACCCGTTAAGCGGCGAGGTGAGTGCTATCGGCGCATCGCACCTGTTGCTGCTAACTGAACCGAAGGACGCACGGCGACATAATCGCATGCTGCGAATATCGGAACAAGCACGAAATCTGCGAATATCGAAACATGTAAACCCTCTGTGAATATTCTTACGAACAGAGGAAATCATAAAAATGTTCGGGTATTTCCGGAATTTCATTCGGTAGTTTAGCTTCAGTATTTGTTGAAAAACAATGCCGAGTGCCGACCTGGATTAATTACTTATTCTCGTTGTCATTCGGTTCGTACCGATCGTTAAACTGCGTTCGACGTTCTGTCATCGACGAATTATGCTCATTGCTAATTGTGTTGACAATTAAATCTAAGCAATTGTCTAATAATGATTTGATTTTGCTACCCGATAATGGTTTAAAAAATTGGAAACGTTGAAACTTTACATCTGTATTACAAACGATACCTATTACTTATTTTTGTGAAAGAGCAAATCATGAACTATCTAGACAATGATTTGTTCCATTTAATTAATTATTTAATTACTATTCGTCAGCCACAGCTATCAAACTATTGAAATTATCTCATTACTGGAGATCAAAGCGTGCCTCTACAAATATCACACTTTTCACTACAATTAATTACACAAAATATTTCTGGGATATTTCATATTTGAAATTAATTAAAAAATGTATCTGAGGACCACACTAAAATTAATATTTTTTTAAACATTTCTGTATTAGGCAAAGAAAATATCCAATCAAAAATGTTCATAGCGTGACAACCATAAAAGCCAAAGTTGTTCTTTCTCACGAGTTTAAATTAACAAGTCCTACTTTAATGAAATTGTAAATGTGAAAGTCTGTTTGTTTGTTTGTTTGTCTTTCACGCAACAACGAAGTCACACATTTTTTGCAAATAAATAGTGTATAAGCAGGAGAGTGACAAAGGCTACATTTTAACCAACAACAACTCTTAAAGAAGTAAAATAGGATATTGAAATAACAGTGACAAAGTCGCGGCAAAAGCTAGTTATTAACAGTTAAAAGTGCAGCCCAGTCCACGGTCCCCAGTGCCTCTCCATCCAAGAGCTGTTGAGTCGAAGGTCCTCGCCATTGTTATGTCGGAAATAACTTCAAAGTCTTTCTGACTGTATTTCAGGCTCAAACATTTGCCTCAGTTCCCCCCCTTCCTTCCCCCACGCACTTCGCCGCAGGGGGAATTAGATTTCAGTAGAAGTCGTATTTTGTTGTCCGTGATAATTATGTGAATGTAAAGTTATTATTCTGGTAAAGGTAGTGCGTTTTAATGTAGCCTGGAATGTTTTGAGAGGGGTTCATATTTTTTAAGTAATGCAAAGCTGCAGAGCCACACATTGTTATTTTTAAAGGGAACTATGCGTATGTAGGCGGTGAAATAAGATGGATTTGGTAACTAATTTCGGTTACAAAATTACCATTTACAGGCAATCAGACTTACAAAGTAGGAGATAAAATAATAACTAGATTCCCAGTGCTTTTCTTCGTAAGCGTAGCTAGCGTATGTGCGATGCTATGAGAGGCAAGAAAAACTGTAGCACAATTAATTTAGTAGTTTTTTTTTTTATTTATCCTATAATTATTGTCCCACTGCTGGGCAAAGGCCTTTCCCATAGCCTTCCACTCTTCTCTACGTCAGCTTTCTCCGGCCAATCTCTCACAAAGGCCTCTAAGTTGTCACGCCGGCCTTTTCTAGGCCTCCCTCGGCGACGACGCCCATCTTCTGGCATCCACTGCGTGGCGACTCTGGCCCATCAGTCCTGATGCATTTTACAGACGTGGCCCGCTAACTCCCACTTCAACTCGGCGGTCTCATTGCCCACATCCGCGATACCAGTCTTTGAGCGAATTGTGGTACAAACGGAATGGAACAGTAGCTCTTCCAGGCGTTCTTGACTCGACGGCCGAGAAATTTTGTAGTTATTTAACAATATTTCGTAATTGAACTTCTTGAAGTAATCTGATGTTTGTCCTAATTCGAAATTAATTGGTCGATTATTTATTATTGGGGTTATATACCCATAAACCGTTAACTAAACAGTCCATTCGCAATATGTTGTACAAAAAGAGTTTAATGTAATTTAACAAAACATTGTTAATGTTCATCAACACTGCCTATTAACAATTCTGCGCAGATTACACGCTGTTAGTGTACACACACGCTAAACCGTTCACGGCCACAGAGTTATCATGATGCATGAAAACCTTCGCGCAGTACGCATATTCATATACGTTATAATGTTATTAGGCTGTGGTTTTGTGGTTACTAAACTAAAGTTTTTGCTGGTTTATTTTTAAATCCAAAATAAAAAGCTACGGGAATTTTTAAATTATCGTAATGGCTGAAACTGTTTTGTATATTTTACGATGCCTTTATAGAATAATACGAGATTTATAAAAATTAAGAGTGAAAAGTTAGTCTAGTAATCACTAAGAATAGTGCTGAGCTTGAAGTGCGTCCTGGGTATGATTCCCAGGTCGGGCAGTTTTATTTGGTTTTTCCATCAGGAACTTGTTCGTTTGGGTCACAAGTGCAGTCTCCGGGCTAGCAGCCTGGAGACCTGGAGTCTGGACCAATTGAAGACAATAGGCTCGCCCTCTAGTTTATGGGACTTAACTGGCAAAATGTATTTACTACAGATCTAACTCACGCTACTCCTCTCTGTACCCTCAAACAAACTAAATTATTGATGAAAAATACTCTCCATGAATAATATTTGTTCATTGGTACACAGTATCCTATTCCGCTCAATTTACTCGAAACACAAAAAGCCTGTAATTCGCTCAGTGCCTACATCAGTACATCTGCCTCTCTACATATTTTTATTCCATTTCATAGAAATTGGATAGAATAGTCGAGTGGTACCTACATACCTAGCAAAACTTGCAAATTGTCCTTATTTTGTAAATGTTCGTTATTTCAGCTTCCATTGTCATTGTAATACGGAAGGTTGTGTACCAAATATATTGAATTTATTACTGTTGTTGGACCCCAGTTTTTGTACTCAATAAGTAAGTTCGACAAGGTTCCATTTGATTGTGTATAATATTCGCTCCCATTCACGGCGCGATTGTTGTTATCATACAATGTAGCTTTCTGCCAGGTTTCCAAACTGTGTTTGATGTATTATGGTGTAAGGGAACTTTCTTTGATGTAATAAGGTCAAATTCGAACCTAATGTGAGGACTATTTGAGCCATTATTTTCTTTGTGGAAAGGTTAAGTTATGAAAAAATATTACCATAGTAGCTAAATAATATGTAAAGTTTCGCGGAATTTCTGATATTCTAATCAAACTTAAAGCATTTATTTTAAATAGATCATTACAGGCACTTTTGCATTGTCACAAACAAAACGATGAAGCTACAGTCACAAGGCATAATAACTGAGGAAGTACTGTAGACTACTGTTCCACTTGTAGCGAACCATAGTTTACAAACGAGCTTGAAGGCACAGTTAGGTCAGGCACAGATAAGTGTTAGACGTTAGATACTTAACGGATTTTGATGAAATTTGGCACACAGATAGTTTATAACACATACGATACTTTTTATTCCGGCAGCATGATCCCGTGGGACAGTAACCAAACTTGACGCGGGCGAAGCCGCGGGCGAAGCCGCGGGCGAAGCCGCGGGCATAAGCTAGTCTACAATAAACTAGACTAAATATCAAGTTATTTAGCCACAACATATCATCCTAATATCTCCTTCATACAATTCAGAATATATTCTCGTCACTACAGACTATTGGCGATCAATATCGATAGCACAGCAACTATCCAGTAATAACAGAATAAATACTCGTCCATACTGGTACACAACTGTCTACCGTCTGGCCTAGACAAGTGCCATACACAATACCTATAATGTGCTGTCTTTTCTAGACGTTCATACCAATGTCTGGGTATTTTGGAAGTAATCGAAAATGTTACCTACATGAGACACACGTATTATTATTGGAAAATAGAAAGAACAAAAGCGAAGAAATACCGACCTGCAATTGAGAGTTAAATATTAAACATACGTAAACATGATATAAACGGACTCTTCACGAAGCCGTCAACCTAGCATCCTGTACATAAAACTAGTTAACACAGCGCTAAAATTATAGACGGGAATCGACCTTTTTTATATTGGTGTGAAAAATCACGATTTACGGTAACCTCAAAACTTTGTGCTGATTTCATTATATGGCGCAGGGATCATATAGGTGTTTAAATGAAAGTTAAAATATTTCCTACTTGTACTTATAAAAAGATCGCAGTGATCGGGAAGAATACATGCCTTTCGGCTTCGTTAAGGTGTCTCTACGCCCATTATAACTCAACTGGATATCTGTAATTTTGGAAATATTAGACAGATGAGTATTATGTACACCAAAATCAAAATCAAAGCATTTATTTCAAGTAGGCCAATTACAGGCACTTTTGAATTGTCGAGACAAAGACAACAATGAAATGTAGCTACAGTCCCAGTCACAAGGCATAAAACTGTGAAAGTACTGTAGTTGCACATTCCCTAACGTAGATCTCTATGGAAAAGAACGGGCAAGAAATCTAGGCAATTGTGTTTAAAGTTTAAATCGCATGTAATAAGGGGCGTGCCTGTTGCCAACAACCGGATTCGCATCCAGACTCAGAGCTACTACTGAGAAACTCCCGCCCGACCCGTAGACCGTAGACCGGTCCAGGTCCCAGGTCCTCAAGCTTGGGTACTAGATCAACGACATCCTTCTCTCTTGACTCCCAAATCCAACACGTGTACCGAAGTGTTGCTGATTTCACACGACTACAAAAGCTCTTATCCTCGTATAACTGCCCAGTGCCCATACGACAGAAGGAGTAGTATAAAGTATCTTCGTGTGTGCTAATAAAAACATACGGCGGTCATTATCTACCGCCGCGCGCGATGATAGCCGTAATAAATTAGTTGTTCATTACGCGGGTTGCTTACAGGCAACCAGCAGTAGCCGCTTAGAGGATACGTTAACGTGTTGCTACTCATATGGAAAATACGAGAAAAATAAACGGGTGCTACACACGGTAAACGCTACTTTATTTTTATCCATTATTACAATGCCAAGAGACTGGGTATTCATATTAATATTTTTAACAAATGTCAAAAAGTCTCTTGTCTGTGCCAGCTGAGCGCACAGATAATACATAAACATTTAAATGTATTTGTCTATCATTTGCCCGTGCATGTACGTGCGCCGACAGCGGCGCAATGGAGTGTTGCCATTTTAAATATCACTTGCTGTCTAGTTGTTATTATTAAAATTAGGTGTTGATTGATTTTTCATCTACTGAATTTTCAACAGTGAAAAGACTGTGTAGAAATTTTCTGTCTTTCTTATATCTTAAACACCAGAGTCAAAATTAAATCGCATTATATTTTTTACTACACAACGCTTCTAAATTCAGACAGACATCTTGTCACTTAAGAGGGAGCTCTCAACTAATAACGGTTCAATAAATCACTCAACTTTACCGAAAAATAAAATCAATAACTCGATACAACGGGCTACACTTAAGCTTGACATCTTCCGTCTAAAGCGCACATTATGAGATAGTGTGGGTATCGGGGTTCGAGGCCGGGCGGCAAACGGCGGCGCCTAATGGTCGGTAATGGGCAACGGCGGTAAACAGTGGCCAGCTGCTGGACTAGGGGAATATTAAATATTTAAGTGTGGAGAGTGTCAGTGTTTCTAGGCTGGGCTAGAATTAGAGGAAAATTACCTTTTTAGAGTTACCTAAAGACCGTGTATGTAAAATTACTGTTTGTCGCTAAAAATACCTACTTGACAGAATGTAATCACGGAGAGATTTAAAATTATATATAAAGGTTAGTGTCGGGACGCCTTTAAGGTACGTCGTAAAAATCACAATTCACTCAAAAATGCTGTGAATTAGACCTAGTGCCATTAATCGGTTTCGAAACAAAATTAATAAATAAACACGACAATATATCACGCTTGTTTTCCCCAAAGAGGTGAGCAGAGGTACACGCTCTTTTCGCCATTATTGTATCGCCATATACCTATATTTACGACCTATGAAAAAAGGTGAACCTTTTTTTGTCATAAACTGCTACCGAGTCATTTTTAGTGCACAAACTCATTAACACTATGAAACCTGGGCGTCGAAATTAGAAACCTTATCGCACGTGCTAAACAAAACTGTCGTAACTCAAGATAGCAAAATTGTATATACGTATTTCAAGTTCTTGTGCTTATCGATGCTTTCCGTAAAAAACTGTCGCTTGTGCCATTACGCAACTTATTTTTACAGTCAACACACACATAACATAGCTGTTTTTTTCAATTATAGAGTAAGGATAATTGAAGTTGAGTGGGGTGTTATATAAAAACCTAATTTTTTTACATGCGTTATGCTGAGCAGTAGGACAATACTTCCACTATATCAAATTACTTGCATATATAAATTACAATTCCTTAACTTACTATCAGGCAATCGTTCTACCGCCCCCCACATATCTCACCTACTAGTCTCACAAACAATGCTCGGACACAATACTACTCATCCATCCACACGACAAGTAATGAGTGCCGCCGGGGACTGTCCACTAACAACTGCCCACTTGTCCCTGTCCACTCGTTACTGTACATCGGACACTGGACATGTGTCCGCTAAGTGAAGCTAATGGCTCATACATTATGAACGCGATGTACAGCGCTTCTTTAGTCTGGGGGACTTGCTTCCGTGCAATTAGTGGGCAATGTAGACAGCTTTTGTAAGTGATCAGTTGGACCAAATCAGCAATAAACAGAATAGATTTTTTGCTACACTATCAGAATATTGAAATAATCAAATTAAAATTTACTTTTAGCAATGAAGCTCGATTTAAACTTGAGTTTTTTACAAATACGAAAAGCTGTTTACACATTGAGAAACACTTGTGAAAAAAAATTGATTAATATTACGATCATAAAGGGAAAGTAACAGAGCCACTCTTTTTACCATGTAGGTACTTGATCGAGCTCTGAATGGTATTCCGAATTGCTCATCTCTGGATGTATGCTTTAGCGAAATTATCCTTCACCGTCGGTTGGTTCTACGAAATAATCGCTTTCCAGCTGAACGGTTCGCCGACAATACTCGTCGTCTGTTGGTTTTACGAAATAATCGTATGCCGATAGAACAGTACGTCTGAAACACCCTTTATCGATGATCGCTTCAACGCAATTGCCTTTTGCGAACATCTCGAATCATTGAATTGCAATGGCGATAAAACGACGCGAATACGTCAAAAATAATAATGGAATTATCATTAACATTGTTCATATACGCTCAGCGGGGCCTCGGTCACCATTTTAATATTTTACTATTGTTAACCAATGCGCAATGGAGCGGTGGTAGCTTCCCCGACTTTCGTGCCGTAAATCGTGGGTTGGTACCCAAGCATTTCGAGTTTCCTCCGAGCTTCAGAAAGTACGTTAAGCCGTTGGTCCCGGCTGTAATTTTTAGATCTTTGATAGTCGTTACAGGTAGTCAGTGGCTCAAAAGTCTGACAACCAGTCTTAGCAAGGAGTATTACCCAGTATAAATTGGGTTGTGGTGGTCAGATAGGCAGTCGCCTCATGTAAAATACTAGTATTGGTATGAGGTGCGAACAAACCTTTCTCGAAAAAACTAATTTTAACAAAAGTATACGTAAATCTACAAAATAACCAGCAAGACTGATTGAAATCACCAATCACAGGTACACACTTTTTCAAAATACCAATATTCCAGGGTTGTCAAATATATCAGCAACGAGAACGAACCACTGGGGAGCAAGTGGCAGCCCTCGACTGATTCGCATGTCGGCCGTAATGACAGCCGCGCGGGACTCGGCCGCTACGAGACACCTCTGGAGCTGGCCGGCGGAATATCGATAGTTTTTCTATATTCAATTACGCCTGTATTTCTTAGTGCGGTACGCGGTTGAGTGGGTACTTAGACTTTACTAGATTTGATCAGTTATATTTAAATCGCATACACGGGCTAGCTTATTCCCATCAACCATCTATGAATTCAGCCAAGGGCTTTTATACACAAATTGCTCAAACCTATTGTCACCTTGCTTGAACTGGGAATTAAAATCCAGGTTCCCATGCTCAGAAATTTCCTCTGCGGCCACTACAATAAGAGGGCAAACAAAGACAGCTGTAATAATAGCACTGTTAGGACACAGTCCTCTTCTCCGTGAAAGGGTTGGGCAGGGGTGCTCAAACTGCCTGCCAGGGCTGCGGGACTGTTCGAAAGAGATACCGGGCCCTGGAACACAAAGGGCAAAGAAGGAACATGGATGGGTTTTTAGTCTGTAGAAGCCTGACACTCCCTTCCGCTCCGCCCAGAGCGAGGGGGAGGGGGGGTCATTTGATGATTTCCCTTCAGAAAATAAAATAAGTGATAGACTGCCAACCTACGACTACGATTTCTTTTAGTGTGCCCTTGTGTCTTGTGCCAAATAAACGCATTCTGCTTCTTTATTTTCTTAACGAAAGAGAAACGCATAGTTTTTAAGAAAATAATGGCTTTTACTATAAAATTAAATTTGTTCAAACAAACTCACGAATCACAAATTTTCTCTGGATGCATGGCACTGCATATCACCCGCGTACTTTTCATAGAACAGTACATAATTACCAACCGCAAGCAAGTTCACATTGTGATCGTTAGTTAGCCCATTGCGGTTTTTTAGATTTAATTATTTTAATTTCTGAATATGCTAACTTGCAGAAATAATTAGATCCGAACAATCCTGTTGACTGAATTCAAATTCAAATTCAATTTTTTTATTTGAAGAGCTATTACTTAAAAAAAAAAACAAAGAGAAGAGTACTTTCAATATTTCTCTTCAGATAATTATAAAAGACTACAATTTTGGACGAGGCTGGTACTCTGATTTTGAGTTGTATATCGAAAACTATCTTCAATACCTCCTTTTGGATAGAAGTCATGTCTATATTGAAAACTCGCACCAAGCCAACGTTGTGGATTACAGTATACCGTGCGGGCTGTAATCCACAACGAAGGCCTAATGCGAAATCCTCCCATGGGGGCAGGCAGCAACTACAACACGCCACCTGCTACAACGATAAAATCTCTTTCTTATTTATGTCCCAACTCTTCGTCCCACCTCCATGCCTCGTTGAATAGCACTTGATTTCTCTGACAGGCACTATTGGTATCCCTTACATCCGCCGAAAGCTTTCGTGATATACTTGTATTGATACAGCAATAAACAGCCCCGGCGGCGACTCACAATGTTTGCGGAACGACCACTCTGGACCACTCCTGTGTGTAGTAGGGTTGAACGTTTGATTACATTGATGTAGAATGAACTAAAACTTAGATAATCATATAAATATATTTTCTTGCCACTCCTTAGAGTATTGTATATTACAAAGTATTTTATATAATATTTTACTATTCACTGTTTTCGTGAAAGGACGTGGGCACCTTTCTATAAAATCTGGACGACAGTTAGAACAACAAGAATTGACATATATCTAAAAAAAAAAGTCTTTCCCGCCTTACTGCATTGGGGAGGGGCCTCTGTCGCCAGTAGACTGGTACACATAATGAGAGCGTGCCTGGCCTTTAGATACGTTCCAAAGGGATGGAGGGAAGTGAAAGTTATATTCATTCCTAAGCCAGGTAAGAGTGACTATACCAACGCCAAATCCCACCGACCGATCAGCCTGATCTCCTTCCTCCTTAATACCATGGAGAGAATTTGCGAGAGAGAGCTGAGGGATGGCGTTTTAAAAACGATCCCACTCCATGCTAACCAGCATGCATACAGCTCGGGTAAGTCCACTGAATCCGCTCTCCATCTAGTGGTCGGCCGTATACAAGAAGCGATACATCAGAAAGACCTGCCAGGGTGCTTTCATAGACATCAAAGAAGCCTTCGATAAAACAAACTTCTCCAGCATTAGCACCGCCCTCTCTCGACACGGAGTAGAACAGGTACTGACTGACTGAATTACTACCATGTTAAGTAAACGAGTGGTTCGTCTTGCAGAGGAACAGCAGATGGCCATGATAGCCAGAGCGAACGCGAACCATATCTATACAATAGGGTACGCCGATGACCTCGCCATTCTCATTTCGGGGAAAGTGACGGGGACAATCTGCAATCTCACTCAACTCGCTACGCATCGTTGGACAATGGTGCAAAGAATTCGACCTCTCAGTAATCCCCACGAAAACGGTACTAGTGATGTTTACCCTAAAACGAACACTAGGCCCCTATCGCTTACCCAAACTTTTCGATACAGAACTCCAGTTTAGCCGGCGAGGTCAAATACCTGGGAGTCATCCTGGACAGTAAGTTAAACTGGAGCAGTCCTGCATCACCTTTGGGCAATGCAGAAGGATGATAGGTAAGAAGTGGGGTCTATCCCCTAAAATTATACTTTGGTTATACTGCCCGGTGATCCGACCCATGATCACCTACGGGGCAGTAGTCTGGTGGCCCCGCACCAGACTAGCCACAGCCTCCATTAAACTGCAACGCATGCCAAGGCGACCACAGGTTACATGAGGACTACTCGGACCGCAGCTGTCGAAGCCATGTTGGGACTCCCACCGCTCCATCTGTTTATACAGCAGGAAGCGACGATGACGGCAGTACGCCCTAAAACACTTCAACTCTGGGGTAAGTAGGAAACACAGCACACTGCCGTACTAGAGGGATTCTATAATGAGTTCCCCCTGGCAAAAGCAACAAACGATCGGATACCCAAACAGTTCGTATTCGACAAAAAATACAAAATCCAACTCCATGAGGACCACCGCTGCGAGGGATTGAGCCCTGCAGAACTTCGGATCTTCACGGATGGATCTAAAACAGATACTGGCATTGGAGCTGGAGTCTTCTCGGAGGATCTCAACATCCATATAACCACACCACTGGGGGCCCACAACACGGTATTTCAGGCAGAATGCATGGGCATTTCCCTGGCGGCAACAGCCGTCTTAGCCGGGGGGTTGTGGACCACTCTATTCGTTTCGTATACTTGCAGACAGCATGGCTATACTGCAAGCACTAAACAACCACATAGTCAACTCTGGGTTAATACACGAGTGTCATTAACGCCTGAACCAGGTTGGTAATCTCAATAATATAACCATCCAATGGATCAAAGGACACAGTGATTCCCGAGGCAATGATGCAGCGGACGAACTCGCTAGAAGGGGATCGAGCATGGCAGCAATGGGACCCGAACCCATTGCTCCACTCCCTTTCGGGTATCTACGCATACTGGTAAGGAAACGAACCAGCGAACACCACAAGCTGTGGTTGGACCATGGCGAGTGCAGGCAGGCCAAGGAAGCACTTCCTACTATCGATGGCCGCCTGCACTGGACACGGCTCTTTTAATAAACACCTTTTTGTCATAGGTCATGTGTCAGTCACTCTGTGCCGAGCCTGCATGGAGGAAGACGAAACAGCAGCCCAGGTGCTTCTACATTGCCCAGTGGTTGCAATATACAGGGCAAAGTACTTCGGTACCCCAGGTACTCTCCGCGGGATTGTCAGCAACATCAAGGCGCTGCTGGCCTTTCTCGGGGAGTTAGGGTGGATCGAATAAATTTCCCACCCGCACGCAAAATACGCGCTTTGACGTGGAGTTGCGGACACCAGCCCGTTATACAATACAACACAAATATATCTCAAAGAGTAGTTTATGATGAGGCCTTCTGCATTTCAGCCTAAGTCGCAGGAGAACAAAAAACGAGTAACTTGAAATAATGTTGCCTTTTCCTGCATTTTGCCAAAGATTTTACGTAATATTCAAACTCATAATAATCATAGTTCAACTCGGGGATTCTGTTATACAGGCTTAAAAGTCCTTAATTGATTCTAGGTCTTCGCCGGCTTAGTCCGTTTGAGTTCTATGTGCTTAGCATTATCAAAATGTTTTCGTGTTGAAAACATTTACTATCTACTTTGAAAACAAATGACTGTTGTACTCAAATCTTGGACAAAATTCAAGCAATTGTACCATTTCAATTGGCGCCACGTCTGGTCTTGGACACCAAGACCGGACGGTTGTCTGGTCTACGGTACTTGTTGCGAAAGTATGAATTGGGGGATTGTATTATTGGATGTTCAAAAAAAATTAAATGTATCCATACATTTAATTTTTTTTGAACTTGTGCACATTTTAACTAAGACCTTTTGTAAAAATATTCAGCTACAGCTTATGCCCGCGGCTTTGCCCGCTTGGAGTTCGGGAATTGCTCACGGGATCTTACCTCTGGGATAATAAGTAATCTACGTATCTATCTATAGTACATACATACATTTACATGTATTGCTTATAACTTTCAATTATTAGTTCAAAGTAATATCAATTAAATTAGATATGTGAAATATTAATACCTTGGTTTGAGATTGGACATCGGTCAATCGATCCCGAAAATAAAAAGTTTCACAGAAAATTCAACACTAAATTTCACACTCTTAGTGGTGGAATTTCGAAAAACCCTTTCTTAATGGATACCTACTCTTCACAAAGAGTACACCGTCCAAATTATGTCTCTAGGACCAGCGGTTTGGGCTGTGCGTTGATATATTCAGTCAGTCAGTCAGTCAGGACTTTGAATTTTATATGTATTGATTACATTTAGGTGTCGCCAAAAGTTAATGATATTGCACCTATTTTTGTCAAGTTGTTAGCAGCTTCTTAGGTGTGACTGTATATAAACACTGCTATTTATAAGGCAGTACCACATAGATAGCAGTATTTATCCCTATTTCTAATTTCCTGAGCACTCTGTAAACATACAATACATCGCTAACGATGCCACTCGGGCTCACTCGGGTACAATCGGGCACACTCGGGGTCGCTCGCCACTTGTCAACCTATATGATAGGGCTGACACATTATTTTGCCTGTTTGCTGTAAAGGACAGACAGATAGAAGGCCTATCAAGATATAGTTGAAAATAGATCTTTTGACGCGTGGCTACAATCGGAACTAAAACTGTCAACTTGTTTTTTCTATAAAAATCCTCAGCCAATCACACAAATGTTTACTAAAAGCGCCGTCCTTACATTCAAGGGTTAAAATATGCACTGTGCGTTTATTAACCAAGCCAAGTGGTTGGTCGACGTCACGTGACCAGAGGACTGGTCATCTTTTGGTCAAAAATTCATCATCAGCATTGCCATCCAACGTAATATTTTTCCTTTTTTAAACTTGTTTATATTTTTATTATTATTTTAACTATAGTTTGTAGATAATGTACAATATGCATAATAAATAATCATCATCATTCTCTTGCCCTTATCCCAATTCATTTGGGGTCGGCGCAGCATGTCTTCTTCTTCCATACTTCTCTATTACTCGTCATCTCGCCAGACACCTCCTTTCTTGCCATATCATTCTTTACACAGTCCATTCATCGTTTCTTTGGTCTTCCTCTACTCATATACCCATTCACATTCATACTCAAAACTTTCCTCACAACATTTCCCTCATTCCTCCGCATCACATGCCCATACCACGACAACCGATTACCACACAACTTTTCAGTCACCGGCGCCACTTTTAAACTTCCTCTTATATACTCATTTCTTATTTTATCCATTCGCGTAACACCACACATCCCCCTTAGCATTCTCATCTCCGCCACATGCAAATGCCTTTCATTCATCCCTTTTGTGGCCCAACATTCTGATTCATACAAGACAGCAGGTCTAACCATTGTTTTATAAATCTTACCCTTAAGTTTAAGAGGAATGCGGGAGTCGCAGATTGTCCCGTGACCTGCCGCCATTTCATCCATCCCGTGTTAATTTTATGCTTTACACTACGATCTATTTCGCCATCGCTTTGCACGAGTGTACCGAGATACCGAAAGTCGGAGCAGACAGGAAGAAACGCGCCATTTAGCGCTATGGCTCCAGAACTGGAGAGACCGCCGAAATCGCAAAACATGTATTCCGTTTTAGTTCTGCTGATTTTCAAGCCAACATTCTCCAGCTTCTGTTGCCATTTCTCCAATCTGCTCTGGATCTCAGATCCATCTTCACCGACAAGAACAATGTCATCGGCAAACAGCATGCACCAGGGTGCCTCTTCCTGTATGTCCGACGTCAAAGCGTCCATAATCAACAGGAAGAGATAAGGACTTAAAGCCGACCCTTGATGCAAGCCTACAGCCACATTGAACTCATCGGTGTTGCCAGCAGCTGACCGGACGTAGGTACAAGATTGACTGTACATATCACGAATTAACTCTACATACTTCCCTGGTATACCTTTCTCTTTCAAGGCCCACCACAACAAATCCCGAGGTACCCTATCATACGCTTTCTCCAGATCAATGAACACCATGTGCAAGTTTTTGTGTGCACGTCTATACTTCTCGCACAATTGGCGGAGTGCAAAAGTGGCGTCCATTGTTCCTCGACCTAACATAAACCCAAACTGATTTTGGGTAATCTCACTCTCCTCTCGCAATCTTTTCTCTATCACTTTCTCCCATACTTTCATACTATGTGACATAAGCTTTATCCCCCGATAGTTGTTGCAGTCTTGCACATCACCTTTATTCTTGAAGATGGGCACTAGCGAACTATTGCACCATTCTTGTGGGATCGCTCCTTCATACAACAACTTATTGAAGAATAAAGTCAGCCACATACATCCGTCTTCTTTTAAACACTTCCATACTTCTACTGGTATTTCATCAGGGCCCATGGCCTTTACATTTTTCATACTTTGAACTGCCTTCCTCACTTCATCCATGCTAATTTGCCTAACCAAACCCATATTTACTTGTACCTCGTTAAGTACACCGCTCCATTCATTCTCTTCATTCATTAGCTTTTCAAAATAACCCTTCCATCTCCTTTTTATTTCATCATCATTAGATAAAACCTTACCAGCGCCGTCTTTCATACACTTTATATGATTCATATCTCTCGTTCTCCTTTCTCTTTCTTTTGTAATCCGGTAGAGCTCCTTCTGGCCTCTAGGACTGTCCAGTGAGTCATATAACTTCTCCTGTGCCTTAGCCTTGGAAACTGCTACCGCCTTTTTTGCCTTTCTCTTCCATTCTTTATAGATCCTCTTCTTTTCTTCTTTCAAACTGTCGTTCTCGTTTGCTACACCCTGCCATTCTTTAAACGCAACCTTTTTCTCTTTCAGATTCTTTTGCACCTCTTCATTCCACCACCATGTATCCTTGTCTATCATACCTTTCTCTTTGGATTCTCCAAAAACATCTTTTGCTACTTTCCTTATACAATCTGCCATCTCTTTCCAACATTCATTTACAGATTTTCCTTCCATATCCTTCATTTCAATCATCTTATCTACTACTTGACTCTTAAACATACTTGTACATTCTTCATTTTCAATCATACGCCATCTGGTATTGCATAATAAATAATATGGATTAAAATAAGCCAAGTATGTTATTTCATTCGTAATGAAATTGGCCTTTTTCTACGCATTATTTTTCACTAAACACACCTTCAAGTATTGACAACAAAAGCCACCGCTCAGGATTTAAAATAAAAAAGTAAAACAAAAGCTGTTCACTTTTACCGCCATTTTCGTGAAAAAATCTTAAACGCACGAAAGGGATAACATTCAAAACCACTTAGTGCGGTGCTCGCTAAGCGGCGGGCTCGGGTAATCCTCGGCACACCGAAGGCCGAGTCGAATAATACGCGAGGTGCCGACCGCGGTAAACATCATAAATTGATACGCCCTTCAATTATTTTTTGGATGCTTTATTGTGAAGAGGTAAAAATAAAATGAGAAATCATAAAATGAGAAATAATTATTATTATCTGAGAAAAATCGGTCGTAAACGCATCCGCGTAACGTAAGGTCACAATTTCAGTTCCTGAGTCGGGCAAGGCCTGGACGAGTTCCCAATAAAAGTACAGTCAAGATACCGGACGCTGACAGAATCAGTAGAATTCGTATGGAGTATTCCTGTCCGGAGCTGCATCCACATTCCGTCCGTGCCGGTACGACACAATATAATATAACCAATGTCTGCTTACCCTTTTCAGTAAAAAAGCTAGTAGTAACCTTTTACAAACCACAAAGTACTGGGCCACCATAAAACCTAAAAGATCTCACGACAGTCACCAAACCGATACCTAAACGGCAATTCAGAAGCTACAACCCCAAGGTTTAACATTGACTCTTCAAGAAGTACTACCCATAAACGTCGCAGATGTGTCGGAACTGTCAATCAGTGACGCTCGTAAACAGGGCGCTACTGGGAACAACCACTTGACACACGAGTGTTTGTAGCGAAGTGGTTTGAGTGGAACAATATTGTGTGGAGAGTGATTTTATAGTGCATGCTTGTTTTTGTTGGATGTTGAAATTCGATATAGAAAACATTCACTAGTAAACTGACTGATGCGCGCACTGCGTGGTTGCCCAACGGCTTGGGTTCGAGCCCCGCAGGTCTACTGCCTATCTCTGTTGACAGTTCATAGTTACGAGTTTTGATATACAATGACTGTTCTTGTTGGTTTCAACTGAGCTACCCGTGCAGATCTGTCATTGTATATCAAAACTCGTAACTATGAACTGTCAACAGAGTACGCAATAGCCCTGCTGCTCGTGGAAAGTATCACTTCAGGTGGCCAATTTTTGGTGGGAGCTGGTCGATTTCAGATTTATGAAAATCTTGTTGACTAGGTAATATTATTACCATGTTGTGGCATGACCTAAAACTAGAGCATGGAGACGCCTCGGAGGCCACAGCTAACTAGAGGTAACATAACATCAACACTTTTCATGCAAAATAATCATGAGTGTTTGCTAGCAGTTCAAAGACAGTCCGTGACAGAAGTTGTGCACTCAAAGTACTTTTGGTAGTAAGAATTTTCTTACCACGATATCGTGCTCTGTATATCTGGTACCATTATTTATGACAGGTTTTTTTTTGTAATATTAATAGGGACATGCGACTTTTTGTTTCCCAATAAATAAAAAAACTAGGCTCACATAAAGTGGTGGAGTAGTTACTGAGGCGCGCCAAATGGTCGGCGGTTCGATACCCGTGCCAACGGTACGTGGCGATTAGCCAGCCCACTCCGGTTGTGTCGCACTTTAATTATGATCACGCTATGCCCCAGGGGTAGGCAGGGCTAGAAGTTGGGCAATACGGCCGTGATAGCATGAATTTTAGTAAGTTCGATCCCCGTGCCAAGAAAACGAATGCTTGTGATACTTCCTACTAGCATATTTCAGACTCATTTTCAACTTCAAATTGTCAATATGGTATTGCTTTTCCACATTTAAAAAACACGGCATCGGTAAAAATACAGTTTAATGGTTCATCAGTTTTCTGCAAAAACAATAGATTTCGACGAACGAAGACGAACTTCAAAATCCATTGCCGATTCCCTAAAAACATGGATGAACATTCTTCACATAAACCAAGTATTAAACATTAAACCACGCAGCCAGCTATTATTTCCAGCACACACACATGTAGCACAAAACTCTGATATTTATGAAGACTTTAAGAAAATATGTTAGAAGCTGCCACTAATACGTTTAGGAGTAAATTCTTTACATAACGTGTTTATGGGCGAGTAATATTTGACACAATAAAAGTGCGATGTTCGGCCTATCCGAACATCGCACTTTTATTATTCTCAATACATTAATTTATCTTCATATTTCATGCTGAAAGCTAAAGGCCCATGGAGGGGGGGAGGGAATTTTATCGTCTCATGCGTGTGAACGGAAATTTGTTCGGGGACTAGATTGAGTATCCGTGACTTTATATCATAGAAATAAAACTGATGAAAATGTTTTGATTTGTATGTTAGAGAAAAGTAATTCGCGTCGACACCCCTACGCAAGTTGTGATACTTTGTTCGACAAGACTTTTAAAATACTTGTCAATAACATGTTGTTATTGACATGTTTTTTTCACTTTACAACATTTATTGTGAGAAGTTTTCTTTTTCCACGTTTTAACAAATTATACAAGACATATCTTAAAAGCTTGTTTGGTGAAAACGGAATTAGTAGAAACAACATGGTTGTGGTTATTTTGGCAAAAAACGTTTCTTCACAGCGACAATGATCAAATCAAGCAAAATCGCCTGTAAAACCTAATGTTGAAGTAATGTTTCTGTTGTGATATCAAACTCAATACGCATTAAGACCGCCTGTTAGAACTATGTCCCAGTTATTACAACGTGTTCCCATTGTTTCCGATACATTACGCGTTACAAGCGAGTGAACTTGGAATATGCTGACAAAACGCGCCGTGTATTACCTGCCTATTTATTAATATTGTTATTTTCGTCGAGCTTTTGTTATTCGTACAAAACTTTTTCTTCTAGATCTCAAGGTTGGAGTGAATCGGTTTCTTCAAGGCAAACGTGCTCCACCCACTGTCAGTGCTTCACATCAGGCGAGTTGCGGCCAAATGCAAACCTATTAAGCATAAAAAAAAACTTGATGTAACAACAGCACCTAGGCAAAGTGACATGCCCTCAGCGAAAACGATGATCGACAAGTTAAAAATGTATTGGATTGACATTAGCTACCAAATAGTTTATGTCAATTCTATTGACATTCGTTGCAGAAATACGAAACGCTTTAAAAGCTGTTGTCACTTGTGTACGCTTTAAAGTACGTCATGAAATACGGTTTTAATTCAATGGGTTTTTGTTTAGGAATTAAAGTTTCTAATTATGTGTTTTCTTATTACAGGTATGTGACCCATGGTTGAATGCAGGTAGGCTTACCAGCAAACGGGCTTAGAAATATTAAAGAAGATTCAATTATGATTCCATTCCTACCGATCAGGCAATGTGATGGCTCAAGGCAAAAACCTCAGAATTAAGGAACCGTTCCGCCAGGTCTACGTCTGAATATTGGTGTTAAAATAAAATATATAAACTTCGTTTCAGATATCAAACTATGTCCCGTAGAAAAACGTTTCGTTCTTTCATATAAGAAGGTTAATCTGTCAGAAAATGTTCTTCCTAATAACATCGATAACGATGGCACCAAAAGCTGCACAACAAAAACCTTTGCAATTAAAAGAGAACCTGCGCAATGGCGGGTCGGATCGCGACAGCAGATAAAAAATGGCGCTCGATCATTTTGAATTTTATAAAAACTCTCTCCAAACAATATTTCAGGGCTTCGGTTACAAAAGGCTGGCTGATAATAGGATCTTTGTTATAAAAGACTTGTCATTACCGCGCGGCGGCCATGATCGATGCGGTGACGTCGCCACTAGCTTCCCGCCAAAATTAACGTCAAGCTACACGCGTCATATTGGAATATTCTCGAACATTCCATAGAGTTCCAAGGGCCTGTTTGATGTTAGGAGGTACAGTCAGTGCTGTAATTAACAAAATAAATTAAAGCTTTAAAAAGATTAATTGAATTTAAAACATGAAAGGTAATTATTTAGATTGCTTTGTAAAAAGTTGATGAATACAATAATAAAACACCCTTAAAAATAATTATGACGCCATTTTTTTCTTGATAATAAATTCATTTTAATGTTGATGACAGATTAAAAAAAATTGCAAGTTAATTAAATCGTAGATTACATAGGTAAACGGTAAGCGGTGATAAATTTAAAGAAAATCAAAGTGTTTCGACTCGTTTACTAAAAAATCGCTTAACTAATGTTTCGAAGAAAGCTTTTAAACAAAGTAATCTTTGTTTAGAGGCTCGCGAGTGAATTAGTTGAGGCAAGGTCACTCTTAAGGCGAATAGCGGATTTGACCAAAATAACATTTAAAATTAAATCAAATTAAATTCACGAGGCCAGATGTTCGATAAGACTGTTAACATGAAAAACTTAGTATTTTTAGACCAAAAAAATCAGTTTATTGCATTCTCATATGCGAATTAAGAAAGAAACTATTACAAAAAAAAAGTGTTTTAATTTTGCATGCAGAGTGCTCAAACTAATTAGGCTTTGTAACATGACTTTTTTTTTGTAACTGAAAAAACCACAAATGGAATTTGTCAAACCACAGACTAGCACACCGACCCTACAGCTGATCTCCGTAGCTAAGACCGGTGTAATGTATTAATTAGTCCTCAACGCTCGGGTGCGCGGTAGTCGGCAGTCAGTGCAAAGCAAACAGATAAGTTTTGTATCGATTGAGTTCTACGAGCTTAGTTAACTCCAATACCGATGCCAAGGCTATCGCAATACTCCAATAAGTAAGCGGATAGCGGAGGCATCATTTTCCAATTTATTTTTTCATAAAGCCAGATGGCAAAGCTAACAACCAGTGGTCTACATTAGCCCTGGATTCAAAGATCTCTAAGTCACGGGGGCTTTCTCCAATAGTTGGATGACAGCAATGACATAATTTCAAAACACACGTTATAGCCAGCAACAAAAGTAAAAAGCAGTTTATTTATACGTGATGTGATCTGAATACACTCAACTTTATTTGATAAATATTTAGCTTTTTATGTAATACATAGTTTAGGCTTTGTATTACTTATCTGAATTCAACGAATTGTTACATTTTATTTTGCTTGAAAAAGATGTAAAAACTGCAGTTTTTATCAACTTTTATTAGTGACCGTCCCTATTCTCTACAAAACCGAACATTTCCTAAAACTCTGTGTACCATATCAACAGCCTTGAACTGTGACAATTATTTGATCACTAAGTAAAAGTTCACTGAACTACAATATTCATAACATCAGCTTATAAACTTCCATTGATGTCCACCCTGCCAAGCGACCTCTTCCCCGGCCTGTGCGCCTGGTACCTTCGTCACACTAGCGCGTCGCCGTTAATCCTCCGCGAGTCACATCTGCGTCCTTTGTCCGTCATACCTACGTCACGTCGGACCTACCTACCGTGGTGTGTAAAAAGACCCATCAGTAAGCTGAAATCTACGCATAAAGAGGTGAGTTTTATCAACTTACATGGCAAGACAATTGTTGGGAAATGACAAACGACGGAAATGAAAGTTTTGCTATGAAAATTCTCTGTTTGCACTCAACAGACTGTGCCTATTGACTGTGTGGAAGGGGACGGATGGCGTAGTAGTAGTTAGTTTCCAGGCAGAAAAAGGAATGGACATGCCAGAAATACTATGTGACACTAGTTTTTACACCCCTTATATACGAAGTTAACAAACAATAAAACTGGTATTCGAAATTTAAAACCACTGGTGGTATTCAGCTGCATCCGTTTAGACTGGAAATCAATCCCAACATAGTTGGGAAAAGGGCAGGCAGATGCTGACATAAGAAGTTAGTGCAAACCTTATCATCACTTAACGAACCAATATTCATTAATTACCAATCAGAATCGCTCTAAAGGTCTAAATTAACCCGATCCTTCAGAACACACTCATCGCTCCCCGCTTGCGGTGGGACCACGCCACCCACTCACGGTGGGACCGCGCCCGACAAATCGTTCGAATTAAACTAATTACCTTTCCGAATCGACTAACTCGTGTTTAGGACCTCTTAAAACTAATCTGTGGATTGGCAAAGCGAATAATTTCCACTTTGCGAGCTCGTGATTCGTTTTCTTCAGCACTCACTGTACTTGATCATTTAAAGTTGGATTACTTTGATCCTGTTAGTTGGTTGTCATGGTTACTGTTGGTTGCCGTGGTTACTGTGATGGTTTGGAGTAATTATTTTAAGTGGTAATTACATACGTGGTGTGTAGGTATTCTTCAGTGAATTTTGATTCCCTATGCATATTTCTTACACGACCTCTCCAAATGTGACGTTAACTTTCTAGCGGTATGTGTTTTGGCTTTGTATATCTTCGACCTAATGTGTTTGGGCACCGTGCGTGCAGCCAGTGGGTAATCTTAGATGCTGGTTCAATAAGGTTATTGAAAATGTTTGTTATATTTCTTTATAAACTGAAAAAGCACCCAAAAGACCGGTGAAATACCAGTACAATTATTATATATTTATGTATAGCATCTGGATTGACACTGTAAGGCACCAACATCTGTGCAGCACTGGTCCTTGTATCAGGTGAAATACCTAGAACCGCATCTTTCGTTCAACAACGAATCGTAGCTTATCATATGCAATAGTTGTCAGTTGTGAGCCTGTAGAAAAAAACGCTTTTGATGATGCGCAGTCAATAAAATTGGAATTGCCTTAGACGTTAAAGGAATAGTAATACACTATGTACTTGCCTAGTTTAAACAACCAACCCGGTCCGGAAAATTGTAAGTGCTTACCATATAAGTGTCGTCTATCATTTTAAATTACACGTATAATGACAACAAATTAATTAACTCTGCACAAACACGACGTGACGACTTGCTGTGCCCGACAGGGTCCATAATTGTTTCTCTATAATTTACCTACCAGCCTTGTATACATTATGGAATGCAATAAAGTATTGAGTATTGAGTATTGAGTATTGAGTAATTAATCTCAGCTCACCTTAATAACAATTGTAATTCGTTCAAATTGTAAATTAATATTTACATTCATTCGTTCACTCACTAACTTACAACGTTCATTCACTCAGAATGATTTAATCTCCACGGCGCGCTCTGATTGGCTAGTGTATTTTTAGATGCATCAATAATTGATTGGTATTTATTTAAGGGTCTGTTCGCTGAGGAAGTCCAGAGACTTGTAATTTATTTGCGAGTAAGTTTATGAGAGTTTTATTTACGTTTTATCACAATTTTATTAAGTTCACTCTCAACTTTGTTTAAAAGTTGTATTTTTGTTTATAGATTGACTTTCATGATCTACTTTCAATGTTATATTTATCCGAGTCTAATTGGAATATTTACAGTTACAGTCCCTACACTTGCTAAAATTTGTACTTTGTGTTGAATAACGTAAATTTTTATTTATAGAGTATACATTTTTATTGAAAAATCAAAATCAAAGCATTTATTTCAAGTAGGCCAGTTTTGAATTGTCGAAACAAAGCCAACAGTAAAATATCGCTACAGTCCCAGTCACAAGGCACAAAAACTGTGAAAGTACTGTAGTTGCCCATTCCCTAACGTAGATCTCTATGGAGAAGAACGGGCTAGAAACTCCATGGACACTCTTTTAAATCAGAACACTTATCAAAACCTTGGTTACATCATTCATCTTGAGATGGTACATTATGTGAGAACGATGCAGCAAGATGTGTACGTTAAAAGTGTCTATAGTAAAAAAAAATCAAAAATATAATAATTAATTCAAATAAGCCGTGGCAAATAAGAGATGACCAGTCACAACTGACAGCGCCCGTTCACGAACATGACGCATGTATCAGCACCATTAAACTCAACCATTTTGAAGGGAACTAAATGATCCGACACACGTGCCACCATCAGCGAGACATTTGAGTGAGCATGACATACTCCTAACCGCCAGGGCACATTCAAGTCAAGAAAAAACGCAGGTTTCCAGCGAATGACAGCTTTCTAGTACAAAGTACTCACACAATATGGGCTAGGCGGCTATATAATACTAAAGAGATTGAATTTATAAACATTACAATACTCATCCTACGTATTTTTAACATGCTAGTAGCAAAATTGCTTTACAGTTTTGTAGATCAGAATTAATATTTTGTTCTAGAAATCACATCATTCGTCATTTCTTTGTTTTATGTAAATATAAAAACTAATCCGATTGATAAAGTTTACATACAATCAATCGCGCTATTTGTATCGTTGATGCAATACGAAAGCCTGGCTTCGACGTCCATTGTAGAGAAAAATAAACTATCATCCTTTTATTTATTTTTTATACAGTGTGAGTCTTTATAATGTGCACATATCGAAATGAGGGAATCTATGCTTAATTTTATCGACGGAAAAAATATTTAAAAAAATCTAAACATTTTTTTAATGTTTTTTATGGAATTTTTAAATATTTTGTCCGCTACTGTGACCCCAGTGTAAACAAAACGGTGTAACTTTCAAACCGAATTATCTATCGCGATGAAACAAACTACATAATGATTGGAAGAATTAGGCGTCCTCATAAAATGAAAATTGTGGGAAAAAAACTACCCTCAATTGAAAATAAACTTCTTTTTTTAGCAAAAATCTGTTTTTTCTTCATCAATTTTTACAATAATCGTAAAATTTCTCAATAAGACGCCCTTCTCAATTACCTACCTTTTTTATTACTTTACGTTATTCTTCATCGTATTAGCCACGTAATGGTAAAAATTGCATGTTTTTAACTTAATCCCAACATTTCTTATCAACTGTTAAAGAAAGGCCCAGCGCACGGCTACGCACTATTGTTTAGCAGGTAGACAGCATTTTCTGTGAATTTTATTATTAATGTGCGCGGGTCGGGGTGCGGGGAGGTAGGGCTAGCCGAAGGGACCTTCAATTATGACAGACAGGCAGTCGCTAGGAATAATTCGCCGCTGCTACATGTGTTTCGTTACTTTCGTTCGCTGCTACCTGAGTTTCGTAACTTTCGTTCGCTTTTACATGATGCCGCGTTTAAGTGAATTTGCCCCGGCACACATTGCCGACATTCATTTTTATTATGGAGTGGGACGAGGAAGCGCTAGAGCTGCGCGCGCAGGTTACATAGCTGCGTTTCCTAACAGGCAACCAGTGCCATCTGCCCGCAACTTTCAGGAAGTTCACAGAAGGGTGTCGATCACTGGACTTGATCCATCAAGTAGAGATCGTCGCGAGCCGCCTCCAGTAATTATCGATGTAGCTACTGAACAAGCAGTTCTGAGTGATTTGTTTGCTGATCCATCCATAAGTACTAGACGTTTGGCTCTTCGTCACGGAATAAGCCAAAAATCAGCGTGGCGCATTTTAAAGAAAGAAGGATTGCATCCTTATCACTACCAAAGAGTGCAACATCTACATGATGACGTAGACTGCCGTCCAAGGTGTGTAATGTCCACTTGGATACAAAGAAAAACTAGAGCAAACCCAAACTTTCCAAAAACCATACTATGGATGGACGAAGCGACATTCACTAGAGACGGTATTACTAACTGTCGAAATTTACACAGATGGTGCCGTGCACGTGAAAACCCGAGATTGAAACGTTCGTCAACTTTTCAAGTAAGATTTTCAGTAAATGTTTAATCTTCGCAATGATCCCGAAATGATAAGGAGAGCGACACAACAAATTTTAATACGCGCGGCTTTGTGCCTACAACAACGAGGTGGACATTTTGAGAACCTGATGCATTAAATTATGTGTCAAATAATAAATGGTTTTTAATTGAACTCTTTGGTATTAATTATCATCCCAAATAAACCATCCTTAAGAGAACAATAAATGGCGCGTTCGGAGTGCCATCTTTTAACATTTGATATAAAATGTTATGTTTGAGTTATAAACATGCCATTTTTACTATTGGGTAGCTAATACGATAAAAAATACGTTAAAGTAATAAAAGAGGTAGGTAATGGGGCGTCTTATTGAGAAATTTTACAATTATTGTAAAAATTGATGACAAAAAAACAGATTTTTGCCAAAAAAAGATGTTTATTTTCAATTGAGGGTAGTTTTTTTCCAGAATTTTAATTTTATTAGGAAGCTTAATTACTTCCAATCATTATGTAGTTTGTTTCATCGCGATAGATAATTCAGTTTAAAAGTTACACCGTTTTGTTGACACTGGGGTCACAGTAGTGAACAAAATTTTTAAAAATTTCATAAAAAATATAAAAAAAATATTTAGATTTTTTTAAATATTTTTTCCATCGATAAAATTAAGCATAGATTCTCTCATTTCGGTACGTGCACATTATAAAGACTCACACTGTATTATAAAGCTCATTTCAAACAGTTTGCTAATAATACACACAATGCATTATCAACTCAAAATTTAGCTTAGAATATTTTCTTTTAAGAATTTTTGTATTATTATTTTTAAAACTTTAATTTCTATTCTGTTAAAGAGAATGGTGTCGTGCATTACTTATTAAGTATGCTTTTATAAAAATGAAAGGAAAATATTTCATAGAGCATTTCTCGTTGTAGCGAATATAATGGAGCGAAAATTCTTGTAGTTTAAAGATAATGGCACTGAACGATATTTCGAGGTTAAGCTTCGCTTGCAGTCGTCGGTCTATAGGTGGGTAAGCGTTTGGTTCACAGTGTAATAATTAGTCCGTGGCGCATTTATCTTTCAAGTCTCGTAAATAAATTAATAAGTGAGTAGTTCAGACTCTCTACCTAGGTGTTATTTAATTGAAAAAAGTTATAGAAAAGTTAGTTTAATACAAACAACAAGCCCGAAAGTCTAGCTACCAGTCTAACTGTTGAGTCAGCATTCACACTAATCGGTTTGTGGAGGTCAGACGAAAGTAGTCTCATGTATAATATGAATGATCATATTCCATAGTTAACATAAGCCTAACTAAGTAGGAATAGACGAGTTATGATCGTCATCCCACGTCTTACCAAAACAAAAATCACTAAACCTATTAGCACTTCTTACAATTAACCACAACTTCTCGACAAGCAACACATCAATCCCCAAACTCCGTCACTTATGACCAGCGCGTATTGACAGCTCCGCCCCCTGCGCTAACAAGGTAGACAAAACAAACATCCTTTCTCACGAACACTGGCCCTAGAACATTTTTTCCCAACCAGAAGAACTCAAAAGCAAAAATATTATCCGCGAGTTGCTCAAAATTTCAAGCTAATAAACTTGACGAAAGATGCAAGCTAAAAATCACAATGATGCAAACGGAATTTTTAATTTTCAATAGCATTAATAGCAAATGTTATAGTTTCTTTTTTTTGTAATGGAAAATTAGAATGCCACAAAGGTAGGTGTAAAAATAGTTTTTCGTGAACGTTATTGTCCCTGCTAACAATAAAAAAATCAAAGTGTTCCCTGATCAATAATATTGGTTGAGAGCCACTGCCCTAGAGGCTCAGAAACATTGACCCTAGAGTCCCACAAACATTGGTCCCTCAAGACCTCAAGACCAAAGTTTCGTGATCCTTCCTTCCACAAAGTTGTTGTGTTGCAATTTGTCACCGTCGCACACTTGCTGCTTACCCTATATTTCATAAGCACTTAAAGTTGCGAGTAGTTCGAGGTTTGCGTCAATCATGCTTTGTGATTGTACATATTTTATGGATTACTTCTTAAGAGTATAGTCATGGAGTTTCTTCGTAGTTGTTTTGAGGGAGTTTTATAACTGAAATATTTATTGACTTTTTATGTTTATAGACTTGAAAATCCGCTAAGCTAAATGAGATTGAACTGGCCACGTCTACCGTATGCCCAACGAGCTATCGGCAAAAGTAGCCAGTACGTAGCGCCCGGGCACAGTCAGAAGACGTCGAAGCAAACCTCGATGAAGATGTCGATACGAGCTGGACATGACCTATGTCCAGTGGCCCACATTCGCTCAGAATGGAAATCATGGGCTTTTGCCTGGCTATAGGATTTCATAGGCTATCAGTACCAGTTTATTGACTTACGGTAATGAAGTTAGCAGAGTTTAGATACTTCACCAGGATATTTTCGTAATTGAAAGCGCCCCTCTGATGGAATTATTAAAAGCCTTTAAGTAAAAGAAAAACGCTATTAAGAGACTCAAATACTTTTAACTTGGCAAAGACAGATTTCGGACGTTAAAGCATTTCGCTCATTAAGTTTTAAGTCAATTTGTCTCAACATCCAACGGAATTGCTGTAAAACACCACTTTAAATTTTCTAGCAGCAAAATTGAAAATAATTATGTAAGTGGTCCGGAGTAAATTAATAAATTAACCCCTCCCCAAAGATCTCAGTCACTCTTGCTAAGATAATGATATCTGCCATAATAGCGCCCATTATCATAATAATGGCACAACCCTTATAACTGTTACGCCGTAGGCCCGCTACGACGCTACGAGTGCTACGACGCTACGCTGCTTCGGCGTAGAGCCCATAGTCGGCTAATTTTACGAACATTTTCAACAAGGTCGGAGTAAATGATTGTATAGAACTAAATTATGTTGGTTTATAGAATATTCGCGACTTGATATTTTACTTGATTTATTGTTCGCATTGTGTAGAACTTAAGTCTCAGACAAATTCAGTTGAAGTTTCGTTCATAGTACCTCGATTCTAAAATATCTGTTTAAAGATGTGAGAAGTGAAGTTGCAAAGCGTCTGCCGTTTTGTTTCGTTCATTAGCGAAATAATAAAATATTCATTGAAAGCCAGACGACTTAAAATCAGCCGAACTTCATTATTATTCAAACGGAATATAAAAAGAGGTGGAGGACATTAAATGGCCAATAAATTATTAATATTACGGAAGGCAGTTTGAAACAAAAATGTGAAAGTTATAAATAAGAAGTTTTAAAAGGTTGATTTGATGCTTGAATAACGAAATGAATAAAATCAGTGGTAAGTAGAGTAAAGTATAAGTAAAGTATAATTTATTATTCATTCTATTAACTGATTATTTATGAGTTTTTTTATCGGTGTCGTTAACTATTTAAGATAAACTTAAAATCATATCTAATGAGGATAAATTATTGTCACATGAATAATTTGTGAATAGTGTAAGTGTGTGTCGCTTGTCGTGCTGTGGGACCGGAGCTTAGTTCTTTTAAGCTTCATATCGGATTTTGATGCGGTATTAATCATTACGTTAAGAATTTATTCTGAAAGGTTTATTCATATTCAAGTTAGGTACAGCACATACATCTTGATTTTGACGAGTCGATTGCACCAATGCAAAGTAAGGGTGTGGCTTGTCGATATTTAATACACATTAAAAAAAAAACATAACATTCGACCAGTGGCCCACATTAGCCCTGGATCGTACCAACTGGAAATCATGGGGAGAGGCCTTTGCCCAGCAGTGGGATGACGCAGGCTAAGTATCAGTATCAGTCATTTTAACCGCTTCTTTTCAAAATCGTACTTGAGTACCAAAAAGCTACACCGATTTCTGAATTAAATTGCAATAAGTGACTATAACCGTCAATACCCCAATTGGGGATTCAGCCGGTTCAAATGCCAAGTCAAGCGTACATCGCTTAACCACCCAAAAAACGCTGTATAAAACCTTTCCCACATGAGTTTAATGACTCCCTTCATAATTGTAAGCTCGTTATTATTCATATGTTTCGGCATGGAGTCATCTCATGGTGCTCATGAAGGAGTAACGCTCGCGTTATGGGCATTACTTTGAGTTTATCGCCCCGTGGAGGCTCCGCGGTTGTGACGACATAACGAGTGTGAGCATGGTAGCAAGAGTGTGGCTATGTTGGTACGAGGTTTAATTTACGAACATGTAATATGATTTTCATAGTCAACTTGAAGTTAAATATAAAGATCACTAAGAAAATGTCAAGTGTCGTGAATGCGCTTACATACAACTATCTCAGAATAATATAATTAACATGACAAATAAAACACAAATATTCAGATTCAACGACAACCTTATCCATCTTCATAAGTTTGTTATATCGACTGTTTAAGTGTACAGTGTCCAAGACTAGCAAACAAAATGCTTACACAACCGAATATTCTACAGCAGCATCTACTAAGACCTGACCTGTCCTTTTACCTGAATTAGTTACCTAAGCCTTAAGGTCATCTGGACAACTGACAGTTAGATCACTGGGTAACCTATCTCAAAGTAAATAATTATACAAACTGACGCCTTTTTCGCGTGGAGGTTGCCAGTAATAACGGAACGGCACCTGCTAAAGATCTAACATACTACGAGTACTAACACACTAATTGTGTAAACACACGTGTACTGGTCGAGTACTACGCACCAGGCTACTATTCTATGTGCGAGAAACACACACAAAAGCAAACTATTTAGTGTGATGTAATTACAACAGTTTCACGACTCAAAGTGTGCGTGCGTATAGTTTCGCTAGTGAATGGGACACAGTTGTTCCGGCCGCTGTCAGACCGCCGTCACCGGCATTATCGGCACAGAGGCGGCGCACAGCCGTACGGGCACGAGCACTCATAATATGTGCACACTTAATATAATAATAAAGCCTTTTAATCTGAAACGAGACAATTACACTTACAATAATGGTTAAAACAAAAATCACAAAATGTCTCGAATTTCGGTGTGCCTCGTGGCATAGGCCTCCTATAACTATTTCCATTGTCGTCTGTCGCGAGGTACCCTCCTCCAGTTCGGACCTGCTGTCAGCTTTATTTCTTCCTCCCAGCGGGTAGGCTGCCTTCCCCGATTTCTTTGGCCGTCCCTTGGATACCAGTCTGTCACTACGTTGCTCCACTTTCCTTTAGTGTCTCGCATCATGTGGCCTGTCCACTTCCACTTTTGTTGGTCTATTCTTGTTAGAACATCGGTCAGTTTTGTTTTTGACCGGATAGGTGAGTGCTCATGTCTCACACCCATATGTTAGACATGGGAGTATGATAATTTGCACACTTAGCAACTTTTTAAAATAATTTTCTATAACTATTATAATTGTATTTGTATGCTTTTCCGAAAAATAATGTACCCTGATTGAATTTCAGTCACGATGGCCAATCTCAACGGAGGTTGGACAAGTACTCAGGATATGTTATAGTGCACGAGTGTATGCGCAAACACAGGTTGCTGTTTCTTTACTCTCGTAATCCCATTGGACGGCAATACGACACGACCGGAGAGAGATCAGGTGCAGGACCAACAGCTTAACGTGCTTTCTGAGGCACGGAGATGTTACACCACCAACTTCCCAATTCCGGGCTACTACTAGGAAATTCGTAATGGAAAAACCTAATAATATTTTTAGAGAATCGAACCTAGGATCCCGCGCTCAGCAGTCACAACCATACTACTATGAAATAGATCCTATTCTTATCTCAAAGTTGCATCGTTATTCCATGAGAAAATCGCCTTTGTAAATGTAACCAAATATTAGTGCTCAAGACTGTACGACAGCGCTACATAATCGCAAGTACAAGCTGTCTGTTGTTCTGTCATTGTGCTCCATCTTGAGCGGTTGTCTGGTTATTTTGATTGTGTTAATGTGGTCATGTTTGGCAATGAAAATTGTGGCAGTACATTTATGAATCAACAAAGCATCGGCAAAATCACGTACATCCATACAAAGTTTCATTCCCTATTTGAAAAACGGGATAAATTTTTAATAACCCTTCATAAATGCCTGTAATACAAGAGAGAGAGAATAATAGTAGGTAGTTACTTTGACAGTCAGTAAAACGCTGCTTCATTCTATTCGTATTTTATTTCTATCGAATTTCACGAAAATAACTTCCAAAATCTCAAACAATTTATGGCATTTAGATAAAAAATGACGAACTCTTTATCTAACTTTTTCCGTAAGGTATTGTGAGACCTCAAGCTCGGATAGGCTAGCTACAAAATGCAGTCAACTAACACTGTTTTAAACTTTCACGGTTTACAACTAAACTTATACTGCAATCAGTGCCATGAATCATGACCTGGAAAGTATATACCAATGGGCTAAGTCGTACGGCTTACAGATTAACCCTACTAAGTCGCAGGCCATGATCATAGGCAGCAGATACTATCGCACTGCACTTGACTTGTTATCTTTGACTCCATTATCTCTGGGCTGCACGACCATTGCCTATGCTGAAACTGCTAAGGACCTTGGTGTCTTATTAGACAGCAATCTTTCTTGGCGAGCTCAGGTGAATGAGGTTAGTCGTAAGGTGCACTTTTCTTTCCACTCGCTTAAATCCTTACAGAGCTTCTTGCCTTTTTAAACCAAAATTTACCTAGCTCAAACTCTGATTCAGCCGATCATTGATTACGCTGATGCCTGCTATTTGGTTGCCACTGAGGAGCTGTTGAATAGGCTGGAGCGTCTGCAAAATCTTTGCATTCGTTTTGTGTTTGGCCTGAGGAAATATGACCATGTTTCTCATTTCCGTAAGGAACTCAAGTGGCTCCCTATCCGTCTTCGCAGGAACACTCAAATATTATGTCTCCTCTACAACATTCTCGTCCTTCTGATGCTCTGTGTAGATCCCACCTCAGGCATCATCTTAATTTCCCATCCCATAAAACTGAATTCTATTCTAACTCCTTCTCTGTTCACGCAGTACGTTTGTGGAACTCACTTCCGCCTAACATTCGTGACTCTAAAACTTTATTTCTGTTCAAAAAGCAAGTTAAAGAACATTACCTCTCCTCTATACTTTGATATTCTGGATATATATTATAGGTATATATTTACAGTACAAGTATTTATTTTATATGTGTATATTTGTATGTATGTTTATTTTATATAGGTATAACTTTGTTTTAAGTTCCAATTTCAATTTTCCTGTTTTGTCTTTTCTACACACTGTGTCTACATTTCTAATCCTACTTTCCTCTCGCAGGTCTGCTGGAAGAGATTTCGCATGAAATAAGCAGTACCTTTGTGCTCTTCTATCTTAATGTTATGTCTTGTTGAGTATTTTGTGTGTACATAAATAAATAAATAATAAATAAATATACTGTCACTTACGGGATATCTTCTGCCATGAAGAGGGTAGATAGATTTGTCTGCTCTTAACAATTTATGTTCCATCCATCCGCATTCTCCATCCAACCCGCAATCATGGCGCTTGCAACAGCGTTAAAATATCGGGAGCTTCAAATAATGAACAATCACGGAAGATATCCCGTAAGTGACAGTATAAGTGCAGTCAACTAAAGTTAGGAGCGGCATATTGTCCAGCAGAGTAATTAATCTAACTACGATCGTCAAAGTTTATTAGCAGTCAGATTGAAGAGATTTACGACAAACTTATCTTTAATCCCCGGAGGAAGTATTAGAAGTTTTCATTTGTTTGACATAACAAGCTTTAACTGTTTAAGTATCTTAAGATTCTGTCAGTCAGAGGAGGGAGTCCCTTGAGAGCAGGTGTCCTCAGAGAGGGAAGTTCATGTTTCAATACAATTTACGAAAGGGTTGTAGTTGACTAGTTAGAGCGAGTGACTGGCTTCATGTCGTGTTCCTTGCTTTTTGATAATTCGCTTTTGCCCGCGGCTTCACTCACGTATAGTTTGGAAATTATTCCCAAGTTTACGCATGATCAGGATGAGAAGTATCCTTTGTCCTTACCCGGATTATGTAACAGACAGACAGAGTTACTTTCCAATTTATATATTAATATGGAAATATGGGTTAAGATGCATGCGAAGATATATTGCAAAATGATGGAATAAAAGCTGTAGATATTCCCTACCATTACTATTCATGTCATAATACGAATACTATGTAAAGAGTACGTTTCTACCTGTTTCCATTTGATTTTCATGACGCATTCTTCTTGAGTTTTTTTTTTGCTGCGAGTTAACACCCGCAGCCTAGAAGTTTCAATCTGAAACCGTTCAAAAACCATTTTCAACTTTATATCATATTCATGTAACTATTAGGAAAGGCTTCACATTTTTCAGAGCGACCTCACACGTGTAACATTTTATTTATGCCGAATTTAAAACGGACAAAAGTTCCGACCGCCAAACTAGGCAACAAAGAGTGGCCCAAACCGGCCCACTGTGTACACAGCGAGTGACCCACGTCAAGCCAGCAAACATGACCCCGCGGACCTAAAGTCACACAATGCGTTTCAGCCCATTGTCGGAGAAAAACAGTCGGTTTGACAGCGGGAGGAGGGTTGAATCTCATCTGCCTCCACGTGAAGGGTTACTTCTGGTCCTTTTGACCACACAGTTGTGTACAGTTGAGGGTTAACGTGTCAATCAGTGTTTGCTGGCCGAGATAGTTGCTTTTTAATTTACTTTCTTTCACTGTCAAAGGGCTGCTTATGTGTTAATATAAAAACAATAAATTATGGACGAAAATTCTAACAGATTAATAGTTAGTGTCACTTACCTTAAAAAGGCACAACCTCCCAACGTTGCCATGTCACATGGCTTGAGCTACCGGGTCATATTATTATGATCATTCTTCATCATCGCAATTTATTTGTGGTCGGTGCAGCCAGTCCTTATTTTCCAAACTTCTCTATTACTTAAGTATTATGATTAACATAATAGCTACTTATTGAAACCAGAACAAAAAGTGTTAAAGTCACTTAGTCACTAAGTGCATTTCTAAACTATTAACTACCAAAACATCTTTTCATCTATTGGATTCACTACCAAATTGCCACGTTTCACGAAATTAACGGTTTTTTTATCGATGTCGTCGAAAAACACTTGGTCGGTGTCAATCGGACCCTGTGACGAGCACTCGATTAATTTAAAAATAACCTGCACACGGCTTTCGATGAAAATATTAAAAGTCATTGGCAGAAGCATCCTGCCATGTTTGTACAGCGGTTAGATAAATAATAACGCTGCATTTTTGTTTGTATTTTGTAATACTATCCCTCGCATTTATTCAGTAGTTGGTTTTGTACTGGGAATTTGTTTTACCAATTTAATCATAAAAGGCTAGGCTATACTGATTACAATACGAATATGTGTGTAACTAGTTTATGCCCGTGTAGAGGTCGGACACTGTCTCATGGGAACGTACAATAGCAATATAATAAAAGTATTCTGTGTCCTAACCTAGGGCTTGCCACAGAGCTGGGCAAATGCCTCCTTCCATTCCTTCCACTTCTCCGACGGAGTGCTTCTTGTCGCCAATTCGCGAGGAAGCCATGTAATTCGTCCCGTCATGTTCTCCTCGGCCTGAAGACAGAATCACGTATGAATTTATATTTTTAGTGTGTATTATTCGCTCGTATAATATACAATAGAAACAATAGTATAAAGTCAAACAGGAAAGTTTGATAACTGGATGGAAGTTCTACGGCATCATTCAGCTGTTACAATTTATCAGGAAATCGTTTTTATAGGACCAAAATACAAACTAGAATGATTGCTAAAAATATAAGACTTAGGTACATAATATGATGAACCAATCGTACCAAGCGTGATGCAGTAAGCACTGCACACATGGTTAGCAAAATAATTTTCTCCTCATACTTGTTTTTCAAAAGTCTGTGTTCGTGTGTAGTTCTTCTATATGACGTTTGACCAATCTTAGTCTAACGTGTAGCACAATACATAGCTCGACAAAGCTTAGACAATGAAGCGTCATCTTACTTCGAACATTTGTAACCCGAGCGACGACAGAGGACGCACTTAGTGCAGTTATAAAGAAGGTTGAAATTGACGTGATATTATTGTAGTAAAGTTTGTGAGTGGACGTCCCACGTTGTTTAAACTGCCCCAACATTGCTAAAATACCCTCAACTGTGCTAGACGAACTGTTTCATGAATTCGTACTATTCATAGCTAGCGTTGTACTCTTCACAAAATCTATACTAATACTATAAAGTAAAGTTTGTAAGTTTGGATGTAGGGGGTAACCTTCGGAACTACAAATCCGATTTCAAAATATATTTCACTAATGGGAAGCTAGATTATCCCAGAGTGTCATAGGCCATATTTGAAGCGTTCTCGTAAGTACCGACCGTAACGCGGTTGAAGCCGCGGCAAAAGCTAGCCCTCAATGAATGAATCATATAATCAACTTATACAATTCTTAAAATGATGATCAGAATAATAGATTTTAATTCGACCAAAACATTCCATACTCAAAAAGAAAGCTAGAACCACTGCACGTTTAAAAAATGGTAACCCAAACTATCTTTTTTTACAAATAATACAATGCTGGACTAAATCTGCCTGTACAAATAAAAAGGCTGGATGTATGAAACACATCTTATTTTATGTTGTTTAATTTTAGCGAGCGGTCGAGTCAGTCCGACCGACCGAAGTTCCGAGTTTTTCGTTCGCTTTTCGAACCGGTATGACTAGTTGACGAGTACGATGTATTGGGTTACTGATTGATTTTAAATCTATGTGTTGTTAGAAAATGATGTTCTGTGATTAAACTACAATTGCCGGTGCTGCCCTAGTGCAAATAATTGAACTAAGTCGAAGTTCCTGAAACAACATTTCTCTGACTTCATAAGTCAGAGAACTGTTGTTGGGAAGTTTTTGCGTCACTTCTTCGCTAACACTGGAATTTGGTGAAGATCGCGCATTTTGCTGTGTTTTTCATTCTCTATGACAAATAAAAGGTATTCTTCTTCTTCTTAGCGTTTCGATGGCAAAAAGTTCAAATTTGTTGAGCCCAGAACTCAGCCACGCGAACCCCGCTCACTGATGCAGTGAGTAGGTCTTTAGGTGCGCAGAGCCATGCGGTGATGGCAAATATTAATAAAGGTATTAATTTAACGAAAATTTATTCATAATCATTCACAGTGACTTTATTCGTGATTGGGGAATAGGCCTCGAGCTGGGTTTGCGAAACTTGATTATCTAGTTTAAAATATACAAATAGAAATGGTGAAACCAAACTAAGTAGTTAAAACAAATATGTATGTGCCAAACATTACAATCATAATCAAACAGTCAGATTTCTCCAAAGTCTATATGTACAATGTACCAGGAACCCAGTACCCGGTAACAGTTAACCTAATTTGAAAGGTTAATGTCTCTATTAGTGCTGCTTCGTTGACGCTTCTAATGACGCGCTGTATTGGATCACTACCAGGATATCATGTTTGGCAGGAGGTGATATTGACAACGTATTATTATCCATAATCATGCACGGTTGAAGAGAATATTGGATGTGTGGAAGTAACTAGCTTTCGCCCGTGGCTTCGCTCGCGTGTAGGTGAAAATTTTACCATGCGAACTACTGAGATAAAAACTATTCTAAACCATTATCCAGGTCATGGTCCACCTGTATTTCAAATTTTATCGGAACGTGAAAGGTAACAGACCGAAGACAAGAGTTAGTTTCACATTTATAAAATTAGTACCTAGGGTTGGTGAACGAAAACTTGATAAGGAAACTAATACAATTTGAGCTTAGTACATACAGGGTGTAAACATACCCTTCACATAGCCGTCAACCAAGCATTCTGTACATCAAACTAAGTAACTTTACGCAAACATTATTGCTGGGAATCGACTCTTTTTTTGGGGTGTAAAATCACTTTTTACGGTAGGACTCGACGGAAAGAACTCAAAGCATTGTGCTGATGGATGGATTGAATAGTGTGGGGGTCGTGGAGGTGTGTAAAGTAAAGTAAAGTAAAGTAAAAATCTTACATTAAAAACATGTATTTAAAAAAAAAACTTGTGAAAAAGTTGGAACTTTGACCCCCAATATCTCCGTAAGTAGAAGGTTCCCAGGTGTGGTCCAGAACAAAAAACGATCGCAAAGACGGGGAAAACATGTGTCTTTCGGATCTGTTAAGGTCTATTTACACCGTTTATACTAAAATCTATCCTCGAAAGAAACGTATTAAAAACTCAAATCACCAATGAAGAGCCAGAATGTCACAGACTACCCCTAGTGAATGTCTGCACTAGAACGTCAATGGTGGTCCGTACATGACGCAACCAATCATCATCTGCCTGCCTTTTCGCAACTACGATGGGGTCGGCTTCCAGTCTAACCAGGTGCAGCTGAACTCCAGTATTTTGCATGGAGAGTGTCTATCTGACCTCCACGACCTAGTTAATCACGCGTTAGTATGTCCCCTGTACTAATTTTTCACTTTTATTGAACTTGAATAGCGAGCCAACGGGACTAAGGCTCCTAGCTCGGAAACTGGAAACTCGTATAAAGTATGTATGAGCTGGAATCTCCAAACCAGGGGAGAAAACGTGGTGATTAATGTTCTTTCCTGTAATCATGAGACCAGGCTTTTAGCATAAGTGAGACAAATTATAGCTTTATCGAAGAAAAAGAAACATAACGTTGTAACAAGACACACAAAAACAGCCAGTCATAGCGAACATATAATTTTGTCACGCAAAGACACTACTTACAATAATTCAGTGGCGAGCTTATCTGCGTGTCCGGTCGGACACAGCGGCGGGTGGCGGCGTCCAGCAGTGTCCGGGATCGATAAATAGTGTCCGCGAGACACCGGACACGGCTCCGTAGTGTTTGCTTAGACATTGTGTTCTTGCATTTGGCATCGCAATTCTCTGTAAGTGCATTGGCTATTGTTAAATATAGGTATAGAATAATGGGAAAATCTCACCAGAGATAAACAAAAACTTTTAAAATGCTAGGAGGAGACGTCACAGGAGATGCACTGACCATATTGGTGATGTTTACAGAAAGAGCAGGTGCCTGGTAGGTCCTCACAACCGACGAGCGTGTATGATCGTGAATCAAGCAAACGGAGTATGAATGCATATCCCCTTGGAAAAAAGGTGCACGTTAGTATGCGTGTAGTAATGTTTCTGTCCGAAAAATGCATCCTTGTTACTGGACATTAACCAAATGAACATTCAGTGAAGTAAGCTGTAGTAATACAGGTCAGTAGAACGGTTATTTAAATAACAATTATAACGTTTACGTATAAAATAATGATGATACATGTTTGAACTTTCAGCCATTTCACGATTGTGATAATGGGAATCAAACTTTATAGACAAAGTTCGACAGTTAACTCATATTAGAGTATGTCTTGGGATCAAATTAACATCATTTATATATCCTTCGGAGCTACATAAGTTTGTCAATTGAGCTTCGTTCGTCTAAACTCCAGCTCAAGGCTTTTATTTCGAATAAACAGTTACATATACCTTTGAATTGTCAAAAACAAGGAAAAGTTACGAGGCATAATACCAGTGGAAGTACTATATCGCCCTTTCCAAAGCGTGGATCTCTATGGAGAAATGGGCCAAGATATTCAATGGAGACTCTTTTAAGTTATAAAAGTTTTATAAATCTCCTGCTAAGCTCTTCTAACAGTAGTTGCATTACATCGTGATGATACAGAATTATTATCACACACACAAACGACTAGGTGATAAGATTATTGAAGGAAATAATCGTCACAGGTATTCAAAATGTTCCCATCCACGGAACCGATCTTTGCAACCTTTGCTTAACCTCTCAGATCGACCCGTGTGGCTGTTATTAGATACCCACGATAAAACACACTCTACGGCAACAGGTTTTCCCCAAAAAACAAAAGAGAGCTACGAAAATAAAAAGGCCATTAATTGAATAAAGCATTCTTAATGTTTCCTTCATAGAGAAGTAGTTGTTCACTGTCAATTATTATTCGCAGCGGAGCCGGGCTCGCTCGCTGAATGTTAAGTGATACACAAAGTTTTCTTTAATTTCCAACTAAACCGATCTGCGAGCGTTTGTAACTGTCGCCTCGTTTCTTAATAACTTTCATTTCGAAATAATTAGGCTGAAGGGGATACAAATGGTTATTCTTTTTATAAGTTGTTTATGTGTGCGGAGATGGTACCTACCTACAAAGGAATTAGGACAGTAATTTAACTCGCATCTCTTGAATGTCTTTATTCTACATCCAAAAAAATATGGTTACCTCACTCGTGGAGTTAGTAAATGGTAATGAAGAAGACAAAAAAATTTCTATTAATAAAATGATCGCCATCAGCACCCATATTTGGGATTTAGCTGAGGATGAGACTTCTAATACAACAGGCAAAATGTGTGTATAACTCTATCCTCTTTTTTTTTTTTTTTTTTGATGGAAAATCATCAAATGACCCCCCCCCCACTCTGGGCGGAGCGGAAGGGAGTGTCAGACTTGTACTGACTAAAACCCATCCATGTTCCTTCTTTGCCCTTTGTGTTCCAGGGCCACGGTATCTCTTTCGAACAGTCCCGCAGCCCTGGCAGGCATCGGCCCATGCGGACCCCTACGTGGTTGCTGACATCTCTTTGAGGCGCGCGTGGAACACGAACGCGCCGTTGACACGGCCTGTCGTCATAAGACGGCCGGACGGCGAGCTAGCCCATAACTCGCCGACCACAGGCCCGCGCCTACGGTGGCCGGGAGCCACCACGTGACCCCCGACGCCCAGGGCGTCTCCCGCGGCGGCTGGGACGTGAGGTTCTTTCCCTCTCACGTCCCGCCACCTCCTTCACTAGCATGACTGCTTCGCAGAAGGTGGTGACGGCTTCCCATTCCCTCTCGCTCCGGACCATGGCTTGAACCAGGGCCTGACGCGAGAGATCGCCGCCGCCAATCGCCGCTACAAGGACACGGCGGTGCTCCGCCCAAGCGGGGCAGACCTCTACGGTGTGCTCCACCGTGTCCTCCGGACGATCCTCGCAGTGGAAACACCCGGGCGTTTCCTCCCGCCCGATTCGGTGCAGGAACCTCCCGAAACAACCGTGTCCGGTGAGGACCTGCGTCAGGCGGTAGGTGAGGGCGCCGTGGCGCCTCTCTAGCCACTCCTCAAAGAGGGGACTTATCGCCACTATGGTGGCGTGCCCTGCACGGGGTTGCGACAGTCGCTCTCTCCATGTCGCTATGAGATCACGCCGGAGGTCTGTCCGCTGAGCGGCAATTTGTCGCGGCAGCGGAGTTTCCCCCCGACATAGTGCTTCCGCGCGCCATTCATGCAGGCGCGCGAGGACTATCGCCTCCAGATCCCATAGCGGCAATCCGGCAAGGAGGCTAGCCGCTTCGCCGGAGATCGTGCGGTACCCCCGGATTAGCCTTATGGCTATTACTTTTTGGGGCGCGTTCAGGTAGTGGGCGGCTTGCCGCCTCAAAGAACGCGCCCACACCGGGGCCCCGTAAAGGGCCATGGACCGCACGACCCCCGCGTATAGCCTCCGGCAGGAGGCGTTTGGACCCCTCAGGTTGGGCAGGAGCCTCTTGAAGGCAGTCCCTGTCCGTTCCAGTTTGGGAGCCAAACGTCGGAAGTGCTCCACGAAGTTCCACCGGCTGTCGAGGACGAGTCCTAAGTACTTCAACGTCGACCCGACGCCGATGGAAACCCCTCCCGCCGTCAGTAGGGATCCCGACGGTGGTGCATTCCGAGGCCCATGAAAACACATGGCCTCGGACTTGTGCAATGCCACCTCGAGACCCAATTGCCGGATCCTCTCCACGACTATCGTAACCCCGCGTGTCATGTTTTCGGCCGCCGCCTCGTGCGACCTCCCTTGTGCCAGTACCAGCGTGTCGTCAGCGTAGCAAACTACGCTGACGACACGCTGCTGCGCACCGACCTCCCTCGGCGCGCAGCACCCAGTCGTAACCGATGTTCCACAGGGCCGGCCCCAGAACCGATCCCTGTGGAACACCGCACGACATCTCTCGCCGCTTCCATTTTCCGCTCCGACCGGGGTAAATGACGGCCCTATCCGTCAAGTAGTCCCCGACCACACGACGAAGGTAGGTTGGCACCCGGTGATACCGGAGTGCCTCCCCAATGCAGCTCCAGGGCATGGAGTTGAAGGCGTTGGCGATGTCAAGAGACACCGCCAAGACGACCCCACCCCGGGACACCGCGTCCCCCGTGCTCTCACGCGCATGATGGCGTCCACCGTGGAGCGCCCCTTGCGGAAACCAAACTGGTGTTCCGCGAGATCCGGCCCCATCCCCTCAAGGTGCCCGGCGAGGCGGTTGGCAATGACTCTTTCGAAGAGCTTGCCCACCTCGTCGAGCAACACGATGGGCCGGTATGCGGACGGAGAGTCCGCAGGGCGCCCTGGTTTCCGGATGAGGACCAGCTTCCCCGTCTTCCAACGAAGCGGAAACTGGTCTCTTTCCAAGCATGCGCTTAGGAGCCCTTCCAGTCGGGGCCCGAGAGCCTCAGAGGCCAGGACCCAGGCTTTGCCAGGCAAGCCATCGGGTCCCGGGGCGGTTGTTTCTGGTTTTCAGCCTGCGTACCGCCACTCTCAGGTCTACCCCAGTCACCTCCGGAACGTCGTCATCGTCATCGGTGTAGTCCGCTTCCGGCACCGCACGCGGCGGCGGGGCCATAGGCGGGGGAGGATGCTCCCCTCGCGAAGGGAACAAAGCGCTCACCACGTCTTCCACGAGCTCAGGCCGGAGACTTTGCGTCAGCGGGGGGGCCCGGGTGCGAAGTTTGTCCCGCACCATCTTGTAAGGCCGCCCCCATGGATCTCCGTTCAGAGACTCCAGCATCTCCTCGCGGGCCAGATTCTTGGCCCGCCGGACAGCCTCTTGGAGGGCGGTCTTCGCCGCTCTGTACCCCTCGTACAGCTCCGCCTCAATGGCTGCCGCATCCGGAGGGCGGATGCGGAGCCTGCGATGCCTGGCGTACAGGTGCCGCGCGGCAACACACGCCTCGCGCAGAGACGTCAGCTCTCGCGACCACCGGTACACCTGACGCCGGGCGCTTCCTGGCCGAACTCGGGGCATTGCCACGTCGCAAATCTCGGACATGGCCTCCTGGAACCAATCCGCCTCGTTGTTAATGTCGGCAGGCCTGACCGGTGATGACACCCAGGCCTGCACGATCGAGGCTTCCAGGAGGAGCTCCCGGTCCAGCTGTTTCAGCGCCCATCGCGGACCACTCGGGGCCTGTAGGACCGGCGCGCTTGAGGTCTGGGTGGAGATGTCGAACCGGATGTACCGGTGGTTGAAATAGGTCTCCACCCCCTCCATGACGCGCCAGTCAACGACACGCGGTGACAGAGCGGGACTATCCTCTTAAAAAATAAAGATTACAAAAATGTTATATTTTGTGAAAAAGTGCTTATTGAAAACATCCAGTACCTACCTAAGATAAATCAATTCTTCGCTAAACCAAATCCCATATCGAACAAAACATATTTTCCTTCGAGTAAAGGTAGGTTTAGACCTAAATCAGCACATCACTAGACCCAGAGTTTCTCAGACCCCAATCACGTTTTTATCAAAAATCCAATTTTCCAGTATCTCAGTACAGGCATCCAACCCTCCGCCGCTATTAAAAACGCTCCAATATATTATGTTTTTATCTCTGCATTGTCATCGGGTCCGGTAGACCCTCGCTTTTCATTTATATCGTTTTATTGTGCGATTGTAATTGACTCGGTCGCTGATACGTTGGTATAAACAGCGCGATCAATTATATCGCCATTGAAAGGGTTAGGGCGAGGCTGATGGCGTGTTCATTGAGGCAAACATTGCTGTTAATTGATTTGATTTTTATGTTGTAAAATTGAAATATGGTTTTATAGAAATGTTATTTGTGTAAGAAAAAATAAAATATTAACATTACAAAACATAACATAATATCAAGAGGTGCATTATGGAACACCCATATTTTCGCCAGTTATGTGTTACGACCCAGGTAATACGAGCCTATTACCACAAGCCAGGCTCAAATCCAGACGCAAAGCTACGATTAAGAAATTTCTGATGGAATAACCCAATTACACTTTGCGCAAACCTGGGAATCCAACTCATCATAATATTATATTGTCAAAATCTGACAAAGGTTATGAACTCACAACGATACTTTTAAACCCTTAAACAACGTCTTAAGACTGAGCTTAATACATAAAAGTATAAATAAATAAACGAAAGAACCCCAGTGAATACTCGGCCTTATTCTTTTTATGACTTCGAAGTACAACACAAAAAATATGAGTTCATTTGTAGAAGTCTGAGCTTTTCTCTGGCGATTCGGTTGGTACTCCACGGAGCTGAATTATTTACTGCTGAGAAGAAAGAAAGCCAACGATATGCTAACGCTCTCTCTTACATAGAATTATTAAGATTTAGTGCGCTACTCTAGTTTATTGCAGAATTATGTACATATTTTTGTAAACACTGTACTAAATACAGTCTGGTGGGACGTTTTACATTAATTGAAAAATGTGTTACTAGACTGACGTTAGTCCAGAGGTCGCCAACATGACTTCTAAGTGTGTTTCTTTCTGTGAGTTCGACGCGGCGGCTTTTTGAGTTTATTTATCAGGAAATGCTCAATCAATCTTGACCCTGTTTAATTAATTGACAAAACGACCAGATAAGTTAAAGAATGAGAAAACTGACACAGTTACTTTCACAACAAGTGTTATTTAATTAATGAATGTATGAAATATTTGAAAAAAAAAGTATATTGGTTTTTAAACAGACTTCTTATAGAATAGGCCTCTTTTCTTTGTTGTTAGCCTGAATTGTCCCACTGCTACCCAGTCGTTCCACTTTTCTCGATGTTGCACCTCTTCTCGCCAATTAACAAGAAAGCCATCCAAGGCGTCCCGCCATCTTCTCGTCGGTCTGCCGCGACCCCGTCTAACAGTCTCAGGGCTCCAGTTTTGTAATATGCGGGCCCACAGCTTTACATCGGCAGACATGGCCTGCCCAGTCTCATTTTAATTTAGCTGCTTTTTGAGCTACGTTAGCAATTTGAGTTCGGGAGCGCAGTGTGGTGTTCCCTATTCGATCGGTAAGTTTAACGTTAAGTATGCTGCGCTCCATTGCCCGTTGGCAAACCTTGAGTTTGGACTTCTCGATGTTAGTCAAAGACGAAGTCTGTGCACCATATGTCAGTATGGGGAGAATGCACATGTCCATTAGCTTACGTTTTAAGGGGGTTTGTAAATCGCCCTTAAATAGCTCTTTCATTCACCAGTGGCTCTGGAGTCTACATTTTTTCCAACCTGGTTAATGTCAATAGGTTCGCCGCTTGCTCCGTGATTACTAGCAAAACATTGACCTCGGCCTCACTATTTTCGCGAAGACTTACCTGGAGTGTAGGTAGAGCCTACACTTCTGCCTAGTCTTCGGGAAAATACAATCGTAATAATATAACCAAAACTCACTTCCCCTCAAAGAGAAACGTAAACATTGGGAACATTAAAACGATATCTACATTAACTACAGTTAGCTACAATAACCGTTCCAGATAACCGTTATCGATAACGTTACCGAGTAACTTCTATGACGGTTACCGTCTAGTGAATCATGAGAAGACTGCTTAACTGTAGTACGCAGGTTACATTTGTATGGAAGGTGCGTTTTAACTGATAAAGGTATTTTATTAGTTATGGCGTTTTAGAATATCAGGGTGGTAGATACTATGGTAGTTATTAATAAGGTTTCGTTTGTGACGGTTTAATTAGCATACATTTATCTTGTTTTATCTCTTTGTGTATCTATGTCAATGTATTCCGGACCGTGTGATATGTGATTGCGTCTACTTTTAGGTGGCCATACCATTCTATCGGGTCTTTCTCTCTAGTAGATATAATAAATATTATTGAATTAATTAGGTCAAACATAACATCTTGGTTCTCATCATCAGCATCATCATCACGTCATCTTGGCTTAGCATTTATGGCCATGGTTTTGTTTGTGCAACATTTGCCTGTCTCTGCCTATTTGTATTCAAATTTCATTAATTATTTACAAATAACACCCTGTATAAATGCCAAATCACAAGAGCAGCTTTACCAATAACAGCTTGTTTGAAATTACAATTTCATGAGAATCTTTCATTAAACCCACAGAACGAAACGAAAATCAACAATTCGAAATATCAGAAAGCAACGCAATCTGCGTCAAATCACTGGAATCCGAATAAATGAATAACAAATCACCACGCGACCAATTATTGAGGAAATTAACCAAATCATTGGATCCGCAATCCGAACTAATTGAAAAAAGTTTTAAAGCGCGCCTCCGTCAAATTGTTTCGCGGAGATTTTGCCGCCATTTTAATTTGCGAGCAATTTGTATAAAAATTAAATGTTTAACGTGCTCGCTAATGGGACGGGGGATGAGAGAGGATGGGGCCTGTCCCCCATTGTCCCCCATCGTATGATTCGGATCCGACACAGTCGCTTCATTTGCTCCGCTCCTGGTACATTGGCTACGCTCCCGCTACATTCGCGCGCATTCTTCTCGCGTTACATGACATTTTTCTCCGTTCATTCGGTTTGGGAAGCAGTTTTTAAATTGCCTCGTGGGTAATTGTGTGCCGTGTGTTCATTTATGGCCGTGATTGTGTCTTTTATTTTTGCAGAAAAAACATTTTAGTAGAAATTGCAAACAAGGGGTGAGCAAACGTGGTTACCAATGTTAGTTTAAAGAAGGAATTTTATCCTGTACCCCTGTAGAGGTTACTATTAATAAGGAATTATAGAAACATAATATCACGCTTATAGTATCTCAAGGGATAGGCAGGCGTGAACCTTGGAGTTTATCTACATTTAGTTAGTTTTTGAGGTACCATATAATAAGGGGGCCTATTACCATCAATCGAACACAAATGTAGACTTCTAGCTGCTACTGAAAAATTTTAAAAACTACTACTACTGAAAAATTTACCTGGAATTTCTCTAGGGAATTAATTTCGACAAAATATTTCAAAAAAGGTAAGTTGTACAGGTAGCTGTACTACTTACCTTTCTTACAATATAAATGACAGATACAGGAAACATACCGAAAAATAACTCCGGCGAACTATTTCGTCAGACTTTACGGAAGTGTATGACATACGAGCGCCATTGGCCTGTGTCCGAGTTGCTAACGTATAGACGCGCCATCTGTCACTAGTTCGTGACAAGTTGTAATCGGGGAGCCAATCAGGGACGAGGAAACGATTTGTGTAGCGCACCTTGTCGGTAAGACTAACATGATGGAATATTGTCGATGAATGTGATTTCAGTTCATTACAAGACAAGAGAAGGTCGACACTAACAAAAAATGTTTATGGCGTATATTGTCTTGATAGTTCAAAAGCATTTAAAATACATGTGTCTTTTTTGTTATAACTTTTTTATTTACTATGCATAACTATGTACATTCTTTACAGACTTTAATTAGACTTATAATAAAAAATATATGAACTACTATCAAAAAGGAAAAATAACAGGGTGTCCAAAAATTCATCCGCATCGCATACATAATTCGTCATCTCGACCTTAAGATCTTTGGCCTTTGACTTTATATGACGTATAGGATATCATTCGCCAGTAGTTTGTTAGAATTCAGAACACATTTATTTATTTATTTATTTATTTAACACTTCAAGCACATAAGTACAGAGGCGGACTTAATGCCATAGGCATTTTCTACCAGTCAACCTTTGGGTGATGCAGAGACAAGCAGTGGTAGGTGTAAATCTGAAAATAATTTTAAATAATAATAAGATTAACTACAAGGATATATAAAATACTATAAATATATATCAAATACTATAAATATATATCAAAATTTAAATTAATGTAAATAAACATTTCCACGAATATACCAAAATAAAAACACAAACCATGGGGAAAACATTACCGTTGTGACGAAACTGCCAGCTTCTTCAGCTTCAGCTTCATTTATTTATAGTATTAGCTTCACAATATCTATTTCTTAGAACTTGATAGATAAATATGTCATACAAAAAATACTTGAAGAAAAATCCGTCGAACGAATAAATAAAAAACAACTGCCGAAACTAGCGTTTTCCTCGATCTCTAAATATTTTGCGGGAAAAGATTATTCAAACTCCCGTATAAAATATGACTTGCTATTTCCTAATATATTCAGATTGTTTCAACACATTACGTCCTCCATACATTCAAATTACGATTCTTTCATACCACAGAGTACCGTTGCGCCGTAGATCACGGTGGGAGGACTGCTATACGCCTGTCAATTTGCTCGCAGTTTGCGCAGCATGCGTATCTGTATCAGTTAGGACGGCTGCCAGGCGGATTCACGGCGCGTAAATAAGAGAGCGGGACCAGAGCGCTAGCAGCTCTTAATAATAAATTCCTATCAAAGGGACCGGTGTATGATGTAAGATTGAGCGAGTTAACGTGAGACCAGCTTCCTCATTCAAGAAAGAACAATCATTTAAAAGCTTTTGTGTGGTATCAACAATAAAACTTTTGTCTACGATTTGATTCCTTCGTTTTACAGAAACGAGATGAATCCAACGAGTTGAATTAATGTTGCCATAATCTGTCGATATTTGAGATTTCGGCAATGGAACACATTTTGTGCCGAGACTAAAATTCGTTTAAGAAAAGAAAAAAAATATCTTTTCCTCTTGATCGAATGTCTTTGTTTATTTTTAATTAAATCATTCAAAAAATTGTCGTTAATGCAGGTTTATTACTTCATCCGGAACTACTCGAGTATCCAGAATATTCTATTAGGTACAGAAAACATCTATGCACAGAAAATAAAAGATTTCTAATCTATTAAACTTTTGGCAAGCGCCGAGACAATTGTCGAATGACTGTATAAACCGATTGCTTTAACGATCTCCGCTTGTGGATGTTTTATTTATCAACAGTTTAAGATTTTACTGTTAGTAGAGTATTTTATTTTGTACTATATATATAGCTGCAAATCAAACTATCCAAAAACTGTGTCATAAATTCAATTGTGTACCAAAACATATTTTTCTCGCACACACCCCAATAAAACTAAAAGTATTAATATATCATTCGAGCAAGCGTCTATTTTCAACGCTTTTATTCCAAGTGTCCTTCTATTTTCCCACTAAATGTTATTACTCGCGCGTGACATAAATCCGCCCGCGCCGCTCACTTGGACCGCCGCCACCGCGTTGCCTCTGGTACGTTGCCAAGCGTCTCGCGCGAACTGACTTTGTCTCAAGAAAAACTCGATTTGTGTCCCGTATAATGACCGAAACGAATTGTTATAGTTTTTTCTTGTCCCCGTTTCTCTGTGTAGTGGTGTAGCCCTATTCTGGTTAGTCAGTGAATATTTGGAGACAGAAGGTTCGATACTAAATAAAAGGTGTTTACTCGTATAAACAGCTAATACTTTGATATCAATCTTCCTCACTGATGAATCCTGCGGATATAATACATAGTGTGTCAGAAAGCTGTAGTCATATTTTTTTAGGTTGTGGTTGTTGTTTCATGGCATGTACCATGAAACAACAACTTTCAGCTTGGGACCAATATCGTAAATTTCGCGCAAAACAAAACAACTGTCCCGTAAAAAACTTCAAAACCTACTCGACCCAAATGTATGGGACCGGTGATTATTTTTTTCGCGATTTCTATGATGGTCTTATGGAGACAGTTGTTCAGTTTGATGGTCGGTATGACACCCTCAAATATGACCACACCTATCTGATACAAGGTGTATGTCCAAACTCTCCTGTAGTTTGTTTTGAGTATAATGATTTTTAGAAACATATTTAACGATGAACCATTATTCTCTATTATTGAAGACATAAATGAAAAAAAAAAATCGAACGGAACGGCGTTTCTGAGAAAATTAAATCCCACGTTCTAATAAACCTACTGACCTATTTACTTTGTGTCTTAATTTGCTTAAACAATTACTGTGTGTAACAGTATTAGTGTGGCACATATTAACATTTATTTGTGCCGCCATTTTGTACAAAAGCCTTGTTTTTTTGCTACAAACGTAACCTAACGTTTACTATTCATATTTTAGTTTTATCTGCGTTATCGTTACGTTATTTAGCGTCGCAATTGTTTTCGCTATTTGTTACGGCTTTATGTATGGAACCGTTTAATGCTTTGATTTGAGTGTTATGTGCGAATGCGAAATGTTTTCGTATTATTTTCGCTTACTTATTTGCTTCTGTGTTGTATATGGCCGATTATTTGATATTTTTTCCTCTTGCTGCAGTTTTTGTAAATAAATAGGAGGGATTTTGCACATTTCATATGATTAAAGGATTTATTGAAGTTTGTAACAATCGTGCACGAATTGAAAAATATTTTCTATGCAAACTGTTTACTGTACGAGGAATCATCGTTTAGTGCAAGGTGAGCTACACCGTCTGTAGCACAGAATAGGCTACGCCGTAGCACGGAGTGGGCTATGCCATAGCACGGAGTGGGCTACGCCATAGCACGGAGTGGTCTACGCCGTAGCACAGAGTGGGCTACGCCGTAGCTCGTAGCGTAGCTTAATGCAGATTGTAACGTGTCGCTATTATAATTTGACTCATTTATCTATAAATATAAAATGGTGAACTGACTGCCTGACTGACTGACTGGGTGATATATTAACACGCAGCCCAAACCACTGGTCATAGATACATCAAACTTGGAGGGTATATTCTTTGTGAAGAGTAAGTATCCACTAAGAAAGGATTTTTGGGAATTCCACCCCTAAAGGGGTAAAATAGGGGATGGAAGTTTATAAGAAAGTCCGTCAGTTTTGAAGTTAGGATCTTCAAATTTTGTGTTTAGGCTGACGATTGAAAATTAATTTATATATGTATCAGCGTTTTTGACAATTGTACCCCCGAAGGGTTAAAAAGGGGGATGAACTATATTTGTTCGATACGTTCCCGTTGAATATTTTTCGACATCCACGCGGGCGAAGCCACGGGCAAAAGCTAGTAAGTAATAATTTCAGAACGATTACTTATTACAAGATAACATGCATAAATTAGTAGAACAACCTCGTGCAGAACAATATGGAGCAGTGAGCGAATCAGAAGGCCAAAGCAATCCCATTTCGTTTGGCACATGGAGCGCACACATTATCTTATGTTACGAGGCTAAGACCTCGATAAACACAGCTTGAAACTAAAGACATACAGTTACACAATCATAAATGGTGGCAAATCAAAAATTTGTTAAGAAAACTAAACTTGAAATGTTACAAATTAGTTTCTACAATCACTAAGTAATTCCAATCTAAAATCAAACAAAACCGAAGTAACTAACAATTACGAGCTTTAAACAAAACTCATTTAATATTTCATATTTGGAACAATCTACCTGCCACAAACTTCGTCACACTTCGCCGACAATCGGAACAGTTCGGGCGCGCTCGTCCGTCCGGTTACTTCTCGGATAATAACTCGTCAGCGATTCTGAATTTGGTAATAAATTCGTGTAGGATTGTTGCGCGAATTCTGTTTAATTAAATTTAATTTGGCTGCCATTGATTTTGATGAGTACTTCATTGAGGGTAGCTTGAGAATATTGTTACCAGTTCAATTGTTTGGAGTACCGAGAATTCGATACAATGAGCTTGGAATGAGGTCTCGACGTTGTACAAAACCGATGATATTTTAAAATTTAAAATATGCCAACTTATTTGAAAAAACTGGAGAAGTCGACAAATCTTTCACATGGTTGAATGCAGCGTTAGCCTACCTTCCGATAAAAAATTGACCATCGCCAGCTAGCATCTGACTACAGTCAGTCTCCCAACAAATTGTCGCTCGGGATCTATTCAGACAAGGTCCTCATAATCAACTCGTATTAATGCTTTCTACAAAGGTACAACTGTGCACGTCCGTTATGTTGATGGGTTGGAGCCATTATTTTATCTTAATATCTGAACCTGCTTACCTACGTTTCGGATGTCAAGAGATTTTAACAAGAATAGTAGTTTTGGTTTTATAACTAAAAGTCAGCAATTCAGTTTAAAATAAACGTTAATTAACTGTTCGTTATCCACTGGATGTAATATGATTGTGCTGTTATCCGCAAGTATTAATGGTGGCTAATTGAAACATTCCCAGCTCAGACAGTTCAACGAGAAAGGCGAGGTGGCGATGAGAGCGGTTTCTCTCAGAACTTAGAATGTTATTGAATAGCAGATTATCGCGCTTGTATCTCCCGAAGGGTTATTCAGAAGGTTTCTGTGAATCTTACTTCAATTAGGTAATAGACTCTACGAGTTTTAGAAAAAAAAAACAACTTGATTTAACATCTGATGGACACTATATCTTGCTTTTGGCGGTTTTGCTCATGTCTGGATCCGAGGACTAGAATTTTGCTAGACATATTGAAAGTTAATAATCACAACAACTCTATTAACAAAAAATATCAGTTAGCTTGGAATATTCTTATACGACTCTCTCGACTCTCAAAAAAACCCATTGATTATTATTTCCAGCTGAAACTACTTTGTAATTTAACTACGTGAGAATTTCCCAACCTTAAAGATTTATTTACTGATAGGCTCACCGTAAAGACTTTATCCCACACGGTGAAGTTTTGAAGCCAATACAATCTGACACAATGCTACCCCATCGAGGGATCATTCGAGATTAAGGCATGACTAATCAAAATTCCAAGGGTTATGGGTTCGAGTCAATACCCCTTTAAGCCGCTTTACATCGCTGCTCAGTCAGCGCTGAGGTATTCTTGAAAAGTTTTTTAATATGTTGCAGTTTTGATCTAGGCAAAGTTTTACAGATGTGGTAAAGTGTGGTTAACATGAAACTATGAAGTTAACGTAAAATTAAAACTCCCAGTTAGTTGTAGCACGCTGGAAGTTTTAAACGCCGGGAAACTAGGAAAGCCCTCGTGTGGTGATAGTTGTTCTAATGAAATTCATCTTTTCTTTTCGAATCGATGACTCAGGTTTTGTCCGACCAGTACTTAGCGACCAGAACAGGTTTGTCGTTTGCTTCATTCATGAAAAACCTTTACACAACTTACCTTTAAACAAAGCATTTTGTTGATAGGAGAGTATGGAACGTGTGTTGACCCTAAGTAATTTAGCATGGCAGGAGATGATAGCGTATACATAAAAGTTGAAACACTCAAAGTAGGAAAAGAGTAAAACCTTCTGTAACTCAATCAGCATAACTGACCTCCCTAACAGAAACCAAACTAGCCTAACTCAAACCAAACTCTTTCAATAAATTCACTATTTTAAAATAAAAAGACTAAATCCGATAACAACCATCTTCTCTTGAAGCTATCTGTTCTCAGTCTCTATTCAGCGGTGAGACTATCTCGCTCTTACTCGAGTTAAGTTACGACAAAGCTAAGCATCGTCCGCGGTCGGGTAGACCCCGGCTCCACTCGGAACCACTCGACACCGCTCGGCAAATGTTTCTAATATAATTTAGCGAAATATCCAAACACTTGGCGCTCAGTGGAGAGTGCTACTGATTTGTATTTGCAAGATAATTCGAATCGAAGTTATTATTTATGCGGCCAAGCATTCTATTACTACTTAAACAATATACACTGAGCTAAATTGCTGAGCTTTTTGGTTATTGATGCTCTTATCGTTGTGCGCTTCTTTTCTTAGCGTCACAATTTAAATTGAGTCAGCCAACAATTTGACGACGAGCTTGGCACTTTCAGTAGCGTTCATCAGCTCATGTGATGTGTAAGCATCAGGACAAGCAGGACACAGTGTCCCATCGTTTGTGTAACACCACATTTACACTTCAGGGCTAAGTCATCTATGAATCTCCGCCTGAACAGGTTTTCCTTGCTTCGGCCTACCTGAGTGCGCTAGTTGGTGGCAAGTCCAGGTGTAATTATGTATTCGCCGATGATGACACCTGTGTGAAGGATGCACGAAACCGGGAAGTATGGCAGATGAAAAGGTCGGGTTAAACTCAGCGGTGGAATATTCTGTGCAGAAATGATGATGAAATTCAACAAAGAACAGGAAACAGTCGCTGCAAAAAACAAATGTGTTGTGTGTGTTTATGTTTTAGAATTAATTTACTTCGACCAGTATAATAAAATTATGCACCTACAAATTCATCTACAAATATTTATCTCACGTTACATAGAAGAGCGACACAAACCGAAGGTCCGACACCAGTCCCTCAGCCCCTGAGCGAGCAACTTACTGTCTCATCAGTCCCAGAGCGCTGACATTAAATATATGAGTACTTACAGAAGGCATACTAAATACGACGAGCGAAAACAATTGCACACACACATAGACGCTATCTGAAAAAAATAGCGGTAGCGAGTGCGCTTGCACTTGCTGTACGTATGTGAAGCATGTCTAGCCCCCGTAGCATGGCGTTTATCTATCTCTATTCTTCAAGAATCGACAAAGCTCTTTCTATACAACTCGACATGTCTTCTGCCCGAGCATGCGGCGAGCCGTAGACTCGAGTTTTCACGAAGACAAAGACATAGGAATTCTTTCCTTAGCAACGGATAATAAATATATTTATAATAAGATGGACTTGAGATCTAGAGCAGATTGGAAAAATGGCAACAGAAGCTGGAGAATGTTGGCTTGAAAATCAGCAGAACAAAAAACGTTGCCCCACACTAGGAATTACTCCTGTATCGTGGGTGCGTTTACAAACATTTTAATTCACATACACAAACAGCCAGACCCGGAACAACTACCTGTAGGCCATACAAATATTTGTTCCGTGCGGGAATCGAACCCGCGACACGAAGCGCAGCAGTCAATCGCTCAGCCACTGCGCCAACCGTGCCGTCAACTAAAACTACAACTTAATACATGTTCTGCGATTTCGGTGGTTTCTCCAGTTCTGGAGCCATAGCGCTAGATGACGTGTTTCTTCCTGTCTGCTCCGAGTTTCGGTATCTCGGTTCACTCGTGCAAAGCAATGGCGAAATAGATCGTAGTGTAAAGCACAGAATTAACACGGGATGGATGAAATGGTGGCAGGTCACGGGAACAATTTGCGACACCCACATTCCCCTAAACATTAAGGGGAAGGTTTATAAAACAGTGGTTAGACCTGCTGTCTTGTATAGATCAGAATGTTGGCCGACAAAAGGGATGAATGAAAGGCATTTGCATGTGGCGGAGATGAGAATGCTAAGGGGGATGTGTGGTGTTACGCGAATGGATAAAATAAGAAATGAGTATATAAGAGGAAGTCTGAAAGTGGCACCGGTGACTGAAAAGTTGTGTGGTAATCGGTTGTCGTGGTATAGGCATGTGATGCGGAGGAATGAGGAAAGTGTCGTTTGAGTATGAATGTGGATGGGTATATGAGTAGAGGAAGACCAAAGAAAAGATGGATGGACTGTCGAAAGAATGATATGGCAAGAAAAGGAGGTATCTGATGAGATGACGAGTAATAGAGAAGTATTGAAGAAGAAGACATGCCGCACTTGGGGTCACCCAAATGAATTGGGATAAGGGCAAGAGAATGATAATGTTTGATCCACTAATAAGGTTGCTTATTATTTTTACAAGGTAGTTGGAAGGCGTACATAACCTGAATTGAACTTACTTTAACGAGAACAGGCAGACCATGTGATGTGCTAGGAGACAGATCCTGTCTCAGCTCCTTACTCAAATATTGCACCATCTCTTTACTAATCTTATAATTTTCGAGGAACTCGTTTTCAGGGAGATCGAAAGCCCCGGTTAAAGCTCGCACAGCGTTCCTTTTGGTCTCTTTCTTTCTTCTCGGCATAAAAACTGAGGAGGTGGCGACGGTAGGACCCCGACATATTTTTAAAACCAAAGTGGCTCACAAACACAAATAAGAGTTATAACAATAATCTTTTCTAGGTCCGATGTGATGTAGACTATTTGACATTGGTTGAGAAGAAACGTATCTACACCCAAGTGCCAAAAGTAGAGAAGAAATTGTCGCCATGCTCGGCGTTGTCGAGTTTTGTTGACATAAGAATAGAAACTTTTCTTTTCCACATGTCTAACATCGCCATGCTTAGGACGATAGAAATCTTTCTACAATCTGTCATTTTGTCGATTCTTCCGCCGTCAAAACCCGTTTCCACGGTGCTCATGCTACGTGGGTAGGTGTGCGTGCCAAAGATTCAATTTGTTCGATTGACATTTGAATAGTTTATTTTATCGTCAATAGTTATTTTCTCTGTGACTCATTCCTATAGTCTTATCTATCGTTACATGCGGGATGCGTGAGCTCAATCTTCTCAATGTCAATAATTTTCGATGGCACATCTAATGTTTTCAATCTATAGTGCGTGTGTATTAGCTCTTTAGCTTCAGCTGTTTTGGAGCCGACCTTTTGTATCCGTCCATATTGTGGCGCCGCCGCCGGGGACTATAAACTGCGAATACAAACTTTGGAGTTGGGTCGCTGTCAACTAGAGTTGCAACTAGCCTTGATTTTTGGCATGTTAACCGGACTATGGTTAAAACAAAATGATTAATGATACGTACTGGTTGTACGTGTTATTATTTCATTATACACCGTGACTTTTTAGTCGTCTTACAACGGCAGCCCACTTCATGTATCTAAACATTCATAAAAAAAATAGGTATTTATGAGATTTTAATAATTTAAAAAATAAATATATTATTCAGTATTATGACGCATGACGTAGTTAAAACACCTTGTTGCGAGCGACGGCCTACTCGACTCGAGTGTTGGGTAGGTATATGTTCTCCCGTTTGACACGTAAACATCATTAACAGTATGTTTCATAATTTTATTCTATTTTTTTATTGTTATTTTTCTTTGTACCTATTATAGAAGATAAAAATAAATCGCTCCTAGAGCTATTTTATGTCGGGTACATTGAGTGGACGACCTTTGTAAGACGACTAAAAAGTCACGGTGTATAACATGGAATTAAAAGCAGTAGGTCATTTCTTCATGTTTTCTTTAGAGCTGATTAAAGTCGTATACGGTATTTAAAAAAATGCTTTTCTTATAATGATAAAAAAAAAAAAAATATGGAAAGGGAAAAATTAAATTTATGTATAAAATTTGAACGCGTATACAGTTGTCCTGTCCGTGCTATTAACTGCTGAGGTGATTCCTCGTGCGGAGACGACTCTGGTTACAGGATAAAGAATCGTGTCTGTCATTAAATGTATTGACACCAGAATCAAAGGTGTGTGCAAATGTTTGGAACCCGAAGTTTCAGCTCAATTGCTTGGGGGAACTGGTTTGAATTTCAGTCGCAAGCTTTGACTACCTAACTTACTAACAAGGCAAGCTAAATAAAAACTTCGGTCAAATAAAAGAGATCTCTTAACATACCCCTCAGGTGTAAAGCAGTTCTAACACTGACAGTCTGGTAGCTATCAAGCTTGTTTCGTAGAATCAGGTAATGTTTTTCATTGCTTGACCAACCAAAAGTAATACAAATTCTCTGAAGTCTGCTTTCGCCGAACTTGTCTCCAATAAGATCGTACAAGTAGGTACAAATTTCTTAGAAATGTCTCCTTCGAAATTTACGATTAAGTACCTAATCGATATACATTTTGTATTCTAAAAATATACGCTGAACTTTTACCTGCAAGTTAAACAAAAACTCTCGGCTCCAACGTAAATGTAGCCTGAAGCTGACTTTACTTCTCTCGAGTTTCGTTCCGTGTACTTTACCAACATTTTAAGTAAGACTCCGAAAAAGAAAATTGCCTGAAAATGTTCTGATCATTATCGAGTGAAAATTATTTTCATTTAAAACACAAGTGGAAGTAAAGCTACGATTAAAGGAGAACATCAGAATTTCGGAGTCAACAAATTCCAAAAGACAAACAACTCCAAAAGCAGATAACCGCAGGTAACACAATAGATTATGTGCCACAAACAGAGCCCTTCTTTTCATTTGACTCCCAAATACCGGCAACAAATCACTTCGGACCTCACCTCTACCCAATCAGGAGCAACGGTTAAAATTGGCATAGTTCAGGATCGGTGGACCACTGGAGAGTGTATGAAACAACTATTTGGTCCTTCGAGCCGGATGAGGGGTCACGTGGGTCCCGCGGATGGAGGGGGGAAAGGGGTTTTGTTTAGAATTCCAATCCGTTTGAGTATAATGCCGTTAGTAATTGACGTAAGTGGAGTTCTGAATTGTTATTTAATGGACATAAATTTTAGGGTAGTTAAGTTGTTTACGAATTGATTTAGGAGTACTTTCGTTGAGCTGGTGGCCGTAAGCTTGTCGGTGTACGTGAGGTTATATATTTGATTCTTAGGTTTAGTAGTAATGCTCTAAGATTTTTCTTGTTCTGGTTTTCTTTTTTGTGGCTGGTCAAGACTTGGATCGCCTTTAGTGATGGTTTGTTGCCTAAACAAAATGACGTTCAATCGGCGACAACGATGAAGACAAAGTAAAATAAAATGTATTTGTTTAGCATGAACTACAGGTTGTGTCAATGAGATTCAAAGTTTATTGTAGAAATACGAAACACGTTACAGCGATTGATGTCTTAGTTCCGACAACGATCACGGTGCAGTAAAACAGCGCAACAATAAATAAATATAAGAACGTTTATTTCGGACAAGCAATATCCATAGAAGGTTTTTGTTTCCTAGCCTGCTGTGTTCCACTCCTGGGCAAAGGCCTCCCTCCACTCCTTTCACTTCTCGCGAACCCGCGCGTCTTCCTTCCAGCTCGGACGGAACCTGTCCAGTTCGTCCCGCCATCTCCTTTGTGATGAAAAATTATAAGAGAGTCTTACGTACCTGTACCGTTCGTATCGTCTTCAGGATGGTGTTGGAGCTGGTCCGTACTCTGCAGAGCAAGACGCAGACTTCTTTCCAACGAAGGTTCTTTACAATACATGTTTGTTTCTTTATACGAGCACAAGTGTAACAAACCTACAAAATATTACGAACGCAAAATAGTCCCAATATTTTAGAATATATTTTACGTTCTAATATAAATTGCTATACCACATAACACCCTGATCGCTCTGGAAGGTCTCTGCTGGGAATTTGTGGAATAATAAAGGTTACATTATAGGAATATGCCGTTGTTTGCTCAGGTGATACCTTATTTCGTGTGACGGGTGTCCCTTGAGGCCTAGGGCTCGGGGCTGCCCCTACTATGATGGATGAGTACTTAAATTCATTGTATTGTTGTTAAGATATAAGCGTCGTAATTGGCATTTTATAATGCTTAATTCTCAGCTGGTATATTATGGTAAAAATTTAGTAAATGATCACCGGCTATTATGACATCTATAGTGGAATACAAATGACACAAACAATTTTAAATCAGATCAGGTTTATTCTGACATCATGTACAAAATGTTAAAATCATGTATTTCTCATTAATAAATGTCACAAATTCAGTCTTAAAGAAATCGATCCAAGTAGTCTTTTTTAATATTCCCTAAACGAATAGTTCCTCGGTGTACCTCAAGGGCCTATCTTGATCACAACTATGGTTTTGCCAAGTTGTCTTCCTCAATAGTCGTTATCAATAAAAATGCTGGATGCCCACTGCTGGGCAAATTGCTCCCCATATCTTTCCAGGAACTCTTTTCATGCGCCACCTCATACCAGCCATTACAGTGCGATTTCAGGTCATCACGCTGCTTTTTTCTAGGCCAGCCTGGACGGCGACTTCCATTATATTATGTAAAATGGCATAAACTCTCCACGAGTTGCAGGAATGAACCTACTAGACCTACTTACCAGGAACAAGATAAGACAACGACCGAAAAGTGTGACTCCAACCTTAATATTCAATAACACGCACCGATTATCGCTTGAACAAGCACAATACAAAACATTCAGAGTTTCAAGAGAGACTATCAAAGCATATCAGTACCCAATCCCGTTACGAATTGAAAATAAAAAGAACATTATAATAACGTAGCTACACACAGGGGCCGCAATAGTCCGCAAAATGTTCGCTTATCGCTGCCTTTCATTTAAAAATAAAGCACCTTCGATGCTCCACAAGCCTTTGAGACGCGTACCTAAAGACCAGATCCTCCACACAGAAACCAACTCTATTACGAAACAGACAAAGTTGGAATTTGAGTAATAAAAAGTCTATCGATTGGTACGCTTTGCACATTTGAATTTGGTCCAATGAATATATTCTAAATCTGTAGATAAGCAAAATGGATCTAGACAGACTGATATTGTGAGGGTCGGGAGTCGGCAGGCGGGAGCAAATGGTGGATTTGTAACCGGCACCGTAGTTGGCAAGGACGACTCCGTAGATATCTGTTTCGAAATTGTTCAGGTAGGTAGGGGATGGCGGAGGATTTCGTTTGTAAACTTAGCTGATTTGATCACGTTTCAACGGCTTGAAATTCTTTTCCTCTTTTTATTTTGTTTCTATTTACCGAGTTTTACATTATGCCAGAGTTTTGGTAACTATGTATATAACGTTAACTTATTAGTTTAACTAGGTGCATTATGCATAACATTGTACATTTCATGCACTTGCTGTTTAAATTTCGACTCTCTATCATCTGGATTTGTCAGTCCAAGTAAAAGTCATAAAATATTGATCCGTAGTCCTCAATTTCACGACCTAAAAGAATATATAAACAGTCGAACAATTCCCCCTTACGACAATTTTCACTTAAACATTTCCGAAAATTGTCCGTGTTCCTAAAATATCAATAACACTCACTACAGTTGAATCCCCGATCAAATCCCCGTACCACTTCGACCATGAGATCGCAGGTAAATGACATGAAAACATTTCACACAAACCATTGCGCGCTAGACACAGGGGACATTCGAGGCGTCTCTCTTTTATGCTTACATAGACACGATATTTATTTATTTAAGGAAAAGGTCACTTTGAGTTAAAGAAATCAGTTTTTGTGAAATTGTGGTCGATGAGCCAACAATAGGGCTGTCAAAGTGCCACTAAATTAGGCGAAAAGTTATTTCATTGTAGACATAAGTATTGGAATACTAGAAAATATTAATCCCAGAGAGTAAATAATAGATTTTATTTTAGAATAACAGATAGTCTCTGCCTGTAAACACTAAATACCACATATTCCAGATCAATCTTTTCTAGACATTCAACGATAAATCAATAAAATAGAGGTCAATTTCCTTGATTGCATTCTCTCCCCCGGCATAGCTATTATTCGTCCTTGTGATATCAACCAGAAATCTTTCATCACGGCAACATAAAGGGGGGTGTGTGATGTTATGCAATACATTACGCCGAGGCACAGAGTTTATCTGTAGAGGAAAAACACATGACAATATGAAACAAAACAAAAGTTGTGCTTACAAATGACGCAGCATTTGTTCCTTTTCGCTTTGAGGACATAGTTGCCGTTATTGTTGTTATCAATACAGATAAAGTTGATCAAAGACGTTCTTCAGGCTGTGACTGTGCAGCTTTGTTGAAGGTTTACTTTTGACTGTGTGATGTGAATATAAATTTGTATACATCCTAGCTTGGGTGCATTTCGCAGGCAAGAAGGAATTTGTCGCTAGCAACCGGTGTGCCCGGTTGATGTGTTGACAGGCTCGCTCTCTATTACATGACACTTAAACATATGGATTTACTGTAGGTAAACCAGCTCTATTATCTAACATGCGTGATGATCTCTTAATAAACTTAGTATCAGCCCGTTGTCCCGCAGCTAGACTGAGTTCTCTTCCATGGATCTTGTATCATAAAACATAGTTTTTTAATGTAGCATCGAATTACGTTGACAGGCAATAAATCAAAACAGCGTTACACGCCACAGCAAAACCACCAATTAGGTAGCGATTTATCCCCAACATTTATAAAAAAAATACTGTCGTTGTTATGTTCACAGAAATTTGCGGTCGAATCACAGCCATTATGAAATACGAGCTCAAAACGCAGAACACAACACAATTTGTTTCATATTGTAAATGATGACCAGACCACGTGAGATATATCGCCATAATATTACTTGTTGCTACAAAGTCCAGGCATTTATCGTTGATGCTGTCCGAAAGGCTCATGGCTAAATGACTGGAATAGGTCATTCTGCGACCTAACCTTGTGTACCTATGAGATACAGTTTAGTTGTAATGCAGTTATCAAATTCGAGACAGAAGGCTTTTCTTTGGAGACACTCTTACGTCCACTCTTACGAACATAAGGATCTCGATTGGCATAACACAAACCTACCCTAACTAAAGTATAGTTTTACTTCAAAAGACATTTAGGTTAATTTTTCTTATGTCATTTTTCTACCATAATTTACAAAATATTATAGTAGAATAATTACATAAGTCACAATGGTTTAAACTTCCCGTATGCAGCGTTTTAACAGCCATTTTTATACCCTCACCTTCAATTTGTTCTGCTTTATACTGTGCGTACCTCTACCTACGTATACCTACATACATGTTGCTCTGTTTTTATTTTCCATTCAGTTAACAATTTGTTTTTAATAAAAATGTATGTATCGTGCGTAGACCTTAATATGTTAAAAGCCTTTTGTTATTTATCACGTATCTTTTATGATATTCTCGTTTAGTATATCGTACGTTTTAATATAAAAAGTATCTGTATATTATGTACGCACGACGACCAATCAAGCTATACAAAACCAATGTAAGCGAATCTCTCACTGTGCGGGAAATGTATACACCATGACTTTTTAGTCGTCTAACAACAGCAGCCCACTTCATATACATGAAGTGGGCTGTCGTTGGCTGTGGGCCAATGACTACTAAACATTCATAAAAAATAGGTATTTATGAGGTTTTTATAATTTAAAAATAAAAATATTATTCAGTATTATGACGCATGACGTAGTTAAAACACCCTGTTGCGAGCGATGATATACTGGACTCTAGCGCTGGGTAGGTATGTTCTCCCGTTTTATACTTAAAAATCATTAACAGTACGTTTCATAATTCTAATCTAATATATTATTTATTTTTATTTGTAGGTACCTATTATGGTTGGTAAAAAAAAAACAAATCGCGCCTAGAGCTATTTTATGTCGGGTACATTGAGTGGACCACCTGTGTAACACGACTAGAAAGTCACGGTGTATAAAGTGAATCCGTGTTATACTGGATATGTACAGCTTGATGTGTCGCTGTCACGAGCTGCTCTTACTCTGTTTTTTCCCAGTAAGTGATATAGTTTTTAAACATCTATCTATCACAACTGAAACAATTGTCTTTTGCTGGGGATGCTAGTATTTTATGGCCAGCGTTGCTTTACCTTGAAAAGAGACCCTTGTGGCTGGGGTGCGTTGTCAGAATTCCTCCTCGTGTGCCTGATGGCTGCCGGTCCCTCTCGATACGTCTGGAGGGAATAGCAGCTGCTGGGCCGGTGCACCCTGGGCGTGGGCAGTATCCTTCCCCGAGGAATGGGAAGAGATTCTTATTCCTCGGGAAATGTTACTGCCCATGGCTAATATTCTGACATGGGGGGGTCCCTCATGGACCAAGGGGGCGTTGCTCCGCGTGACCCTCTGAAAAGCAGAGGGCACAGCGGAGCAAGGGCGGGCTCGGTGTGCACTTACCCTGCCTCCGAGCAGACAGTGAAGGACGTGCGTCCTTCACTGTCTCCGTCGATATCGTAATCCCACCGTCGAAGTGTCGTGGAACACGTCTCGCGGCTTCGATTGGGACCGAGGGTCTTGGCTTAACCGCCCGGACCACGAGGTAGAAAACCTCTATAAAAAGTTACCCCGAATCTCAAGCGGCGGCGCACCGCGAGGAGATGTATGGCTGACGGGTTCCTTTGGAAAATCAGTCTCTAGTGCGAACCACTGCCGGGCCTGGCTATGGCTTATCTGGGTACAGGGGGCACTGCCCAGATGGACTATTTATTTCCCCCATACTCGTGGGAACAGTATGGAAAAAGCTTTCAAAACCCAAAAAACGGCCGATAACGGCGAAGGAAGGGAGGAGAGGGATGAGGGGTCGGAGTCCGGCGCCGCATTCAGCGAGGTGAGCGCTGGCTCAGTGAGCTCCCAGCGCGCGAGGCCCGGGGCTGCTGCGGGGAACAGGGAGTTCCTACGCAAGCGGTCCAGGCCGGTAGGCGACCGAGAGTCGTCGTCAGATGGGGAGCTGGTTTCGGCTCGCAAGATCCCCACCAGCAAGCGCGGCGGGATCCGCGGCAAAGGGAGAGGCCTCTCTGCCACCGAGAGATCGGTGCGGCTTGCCGAGGAGGGGCGCCACCCGGGGGTGGCCGCCGGTCACGAGGTGGCCCGTTCGGGCTATTCTGGCGACGAGGCGGGCGCAGATGGCGGCTCTGATGCGGAGCGTAAGGCCGGGCTCGCGAAGGAGGTGGAGGCAGCGCTGAGGGCTGTCTCCTTCAAACAAAAGCCCTCCACCAGGCAAAGGGCTATACCTGCTGCGGTCGCCTCCATTATGGCGGCAGCGGAGGCTAGATTTGCGGGGCCGCCGCCAGACGGCGTGGCCAAACTGAGGGCGGAGGTCGCTCGACTGACAGCCGCCACGGAGCTTCTCAAAGAGGAGAATAGGAAGCTCCGAGCAGACCTGGCCAGTCTGCGCGAGTCCGGCTCTCGCGAGGCGCCCCAAAATGGGGGCCAGAAGCGTCCAAGCCAGCACGTGCCGGTGGAGAACCAGGTCCTGAATCTGGTTCGGCAGGAGCTGGCTGCCTTCCAGGCGCGGTTCTCCGTCCTGGAGGGCATTGTCTTACGCCCCCCCCTGGCGGCAAACAAGGCGCCCCCGGGCCTGAGGGCGGCCTCATATGCGTCTGCTGCGGCCTCCGCACCGGGGCCGTCCAGCCAGCCCCCCGGCAGGGTTATGTCGGCCCCGACAAAACCGGCTCCGGTTAAGAAGGCGGCGGCCCTGAAACAGGGCAAGGTGGCGGCCCAAAAGAAGGACAAGGTGGCGAATATGCCAGCGCCAGCCGCGAGACAGCCGCTATCGCCGCCCCCCCCGCCCCCTAAGCCTTCCGTGGCCGAGACCGGGTGGCAGGTGGCTGGAGAAAACGCGAGGGAGCGAAGAGCGGCCAATAAGGCAAGGAGGCAGGAGCAGAAACGCCGGCAAAAGGAGCGGGGCGTCGCGGTTAGGCTCAGCGCCCCGAAGACCGCAGCTGTAGTGATTACACTACAGCCGGACGCGGAAAAGAGGGGCGTGACCTACCGCGACGTGCTCGCTAAGGCGAAAGCAACGGTGGATCTCGGAGCGCTCGGGATCACCGGGGGCCTCCGGCTTAGAGTCACCGCAACAGGGGCTCGAGTGCTGGAGATCCCTGGCGAAACCCGTGGCTCGTCCGCTGACGCTCTGGCTGAAAAGCTTAGAGCGTCCCTAAATGCGGACGAGGCCAGAGTGTCCAGGCCCGTCAAATGCGCAGACCTGCGCATACTGGGTCTGGACGACTCGGTGACCGAGAAGGAGGTGGTGGCCGCCGTCACCAGGACCGGTGGGTACCCTGCCGAGCAAGTCAAGGCAGGCACCTTACGTCCGGACCTGTCGGGCATGCGAACCATAACGGTAAGCTGCCCTGTGACGGCGGCGAAAGTCATTGTGGAGAGCCGAAGGCTCTTGGTGGGCTGGGTTTCGGCGCAGGTGAAGCTGCTGGAACCCAGACCTCTGAGGTGCTTCCGCTGCCATGTGGGGCACCACGTGTCGGTCCGGTGCACTTCGGAGGTGGACCGCAGCGGCCTGTGCTTCCGCTGCGGCCAGCCTGGTCACATGGCCGCGGCTTGCTCCGCCGCGCCGCGCTGCGCCGCATGCGCGGCAGCTGGCAAGCCGGCCGATCACCGGGCAGGGAGCAAGTCCTGCGGTACTCCCGCCAAGGCCAGGGGCAAGGGAAGGCCCTCCGCCACCACCGCCAAAACCCCCACCGTCGCCACCACCGCAGCTGCCGCCACTGTCGCCGCCGCTGCCGCTACTGCTGCAACTTCCGCAGCGGGGCCCTCGCAGGGGCCCCGGGAGGGGGCTGAAATGGAGTGCCAGTAACGGCCCCATTACGCCTTCTCCAGGCGAATATCAACCACTGCGCCTGCGCTCAGGATCTGTTGCTCCAGAGCGTGGCGCAGTGGTCGATTAACATCGCCGTGGTCGCTGAACCGTACTTTGTCCCGCCCAGGGATGACTGGGTGGAGGACCTTAGCGGCTCAGTGACCATTATTGCGTCGGCCGCCGCCGGTACCCCGACCCCTGAGAGTGTCAGGAAGGGTCAGGGGTGCGTAGCAGCACGGTTCGGGGAGATCGTTGTAGTGGGAGTCTACTTCTCCCCGAGCCGAACTCTCGCCGAGTTCCACAACTCCCTCACGGAGTTGAGTGTCGTCATCGGAAGCCATTCCCTCCCCGTGCTTGTGCTCGGGGACTTCAATGCCAAGAACTTGGCTTGGGGTTCTCGTTACACGGACGTGCGGGGTAGAATGGTGGAGGACTGGGCTCTGAAGTCAGGCCTGGTCGTCCTAAATCGGGGTTCTGTCCCCACGTGCGTGCGGATGCGGGGCGAGTCGGTGGTGGACATCTCGTTCGCCAGCCCCGCTCTGTCGCCGCGTGTCGTTGACTGGCGTGTCATGGAGGGGGTGGAGACCTATTCCGACCACCGGTACATCCGGTTCGACGTCTCCACCCAGTCCTCAAGCGTGCCGGTCTTACAGGCCCCGAGTGGTCCGCGATGGGCGCTGAAGCAGCTGGACCGGGAGTTCCTCCTGGAAGCCTCGATCGTGCAGGCCTGGGTGTCATCACCAGTCAGGCCTGCCGACATCAACAACGAGGCAGGTTGGTTCCAGGAGGCCATGTCCGAGATTTGCGACGTGGCAATGCCCCGAGTTCGGCCAGGAAGCGCCCGGCGTCAGGTGTACTGGTGGTCGCGAGAGCTGATGTCTCTGCGCAAGGCGTGCGTTGCCACGCGGCGCCTGTACGCCAGGCATCGCAGGCTCCGCATCCGCCCTCCGGATGCGGCAGCCATTGAGGCGGAGCTGTACGAGGGGTACAGAGCGGCGAAGACCGCCCTCCAAGAGGCTGTCCGGCGGGCCAAGAACTTGGCCCGCGAGGAGATGCTGGAGTCTCTGAACGGAGATCCGTGGGGGCGCCCTTACAAGATGGTGCGGGACAAACTCCGCACCCGGGCCCCCCCGTTGACGCAGAGTCTCCGGCCTGAGCTCGTGGAGGACGTGGTGAGCGCTTTGTTCCCTTCGCGAGGGGAGCATCCTCCCCCGCCTATGGCTCCGCCGCCGCGTGCGGTGCCGGAAGCGGACCACACCGATGACGATGACGACGTTCCGGAGGTGACTGGGGTAGACCTGAGAGTGGCGGTACGCAGGCTGAAAACCAGAAACACCGCCCCGGGACCCGATGGCTTGCCTGGCAAAGCCTGGGTCCTGGCCTCTGAGGCTCTCGGGCCCCGACTGGAAGGGCTCCTAAGCGCATGCTTGGAGAGAGGCCAGTTTCCGCTTCGTTGGAAGACGGGGAAGCTGGTCCTCATCCGGAAACCAGGGCGCCCTGCGGACTCTCCGTCCGCATACCGGCCCATCGTGCTGCTCGACGAGGTGGGCAAGCTCTTTGAAAGAGTCATTGCCAACCGCCTCGCCGGGCACCTTGCGGGGATGGGGCCGGATCTTGCGGAACACCAGTTTGGTTTCCGCAAGGGGCGCTCGACGGTGAACGCCATCATGCGCGTGAAAGCCCTCACGACGGGGGACGCGGTGTCCCGGGGCGGGGTCGTCTTGGCGGTGTCTCTTGACATCGCCAACGCCTTCAACTCCATGCCCTGGAGCTGCATTAGGGAGGCACTCCGGTATCACCGGGTGCCGACCTACCTTCGTCGTGTGGTCGGGGACTACCTGACGGATAGAGCCGTCATCTACCCTGGTCGAAGCGGAGAATGGAACCGGCGAGAGATGTCGTGCGGTGTTCCACAGGGATCGGTTCTGGGGCCGGCCTTGTGGAACATCGGTTACGACTGGGTGCTGCGCGCCGACCTCCCTACCGGCGTCAGCGTAGTTTGCTACGCTGACGACACGCTGGTACTGGCACAAGGGAGGTCGCACGAGGCGGCGGCCGAAAACATGACACGCGGGGTTGCGATAGTCGTGGAGAGGATCCGGCAATTGGGACTCGAGGTGGCACTGCACAAGTCCGAGGCCATGTGTTTTCATGGGCCTCGGAATGCTCCACCGTCGGGATCCCTACTGACAGCAGGAGGGGTTTCCATCGGCGTCGGGTCGACGTTGAAGTACCTAGGACTCGTCCTCGATAGCCGGTGGAACTTCGTGGAGCACTTCCGACGTTTGGCTCCCAAACTGGAACGGACAGGGGCTGCCTTCAAGCGGCTCTTGCCCAACCTGAGGGGTCCAAATGCCTCCTGCCGGAGGCTATACGCGGGGGTCGTGCGGTCCATGGCCCTTTACGGGGCCCCGGTGTGGGCGCGTTCTTTGAGGCGGCAAGCCGCCCACTACCTGAACGCGCCCCAAAAAGTAATAGCCATAAGGCTAATCCGGGGGTACCGCACGATCTCCGGCGAAGCGGCTAGCCTCCTTGCCAGATTGCCGCCATGGGATCTGGAGGCGATAGTCCTCGCACGCCTGCACGAATGGCGCGCGGAGGCACTACGTCGGGAGGAAACTCCGCTGCCGCGGCAAATTGCTGCTCAGCGGACAGACCTCCGGCGTGATCTCATGGCGACATGGAGAGAGCGACTGTCGCAACCCCGTGCAGGGCACGCCACCATAGTGGCGATAAGTCCCCTCTTTGAGGAGTGGCTAGAGAGGCGCCACGGCGCCCTCACCTACCGCCTGACGCAGGTCCTCACCGGACACGGTTGTTTCGGGAGGTTCCTGCACCGAATCGGGCGGGAGGAAACGCCCGGGTGTTTCCACTGCGAGGATCGTCCGGAGGACACGGTGGAGCACACCGTGGAGGTCTGCCCCGCTTGGGCGGAGCACCGCCGTGTCCTCGTAGCGGCGATTGGCGGCGGCGATCTCTCGCGTCAGGCCTTGGTTCAAGCCATGGTCCGGAGCGAGAGGGAATGGGAAGCCGTCACCTCCTTCTGCGAAGCAGTCATGCTAGTGAAGGAGGTGGCGGGACGTGAGAGAGAAAGAACCTCACGTCCCAGTCGCCGCGGGAGACGCCCTGGGCGTTGGGGGTCACGTGGTGGCTCCCGGCCACCGTAGGCGCGGGCCTGTGGACGGCGAGTTATGGGCCAGCTCGCCGTCCGGCCGTCTTATGACGACAGGCCGTGTCGACGGCGCGTTCGTGTTCCACGCGCGCCTCAAAGAGATGTCAGCAAATAAGTAGGGGCCCGCAAGGGCCGATGCCTGCCAGGGCTGCGGGACTGTTCGAAAGAGATACCGTGGCCCTGGAACACAAAGGGCAAAGAAGGAACATGGATGGGTTTTAGTCAGTACAAGTCTGACACTCCCTTCCGCTCCGCCCAGAGTGGGGGGGGTCATTTGATGATTTCCCATCCGGAAAAAAAAAAAAAAAAAAAAAAAAAAGACCCTTGTGGCTATTATTGTTTAGCCACGAGCCCCTGACAAATTATTAAAGATATAAATGTTTACGTTTATTGTGACTTTTTGATTATGACCATCGTAATTTTTTTCTCATATCGAATTGTATTCGAAAACGGCGGTCCCTAAAAGCTTTTCGGTCAAAAAAATCTATCGTCGTATCTTTCACTCGCTAAATCTTCTTGCACTTTGGAGCACAATCTTCACAATTTTTCGGCGACACTCGGTTCTAAATAGCCGAGCTACGAAGTATAAGGTAATGTAAAAAGGGGGTGAGCACGACTATTAGTGAAGTTGCCCCCTCGGGCGCAGTACTTTAAAGACTATTATGTTATCCGGGACTTAATAAGAGTTGAGGCGACGTCGGGGGAAGACGTGTATGCATGTCGTTGGAAATTTTTGTTTAAGTGAGGCGAATATAGGTGAATAAGTAATAGGTTAATTGTTCGGAGAAAAAACGTAGTATCTTGTAGAACATCTATAGTAACGAATCGAATGACCTTGTTACCTGAATTTTAATAAAGACTTAGCGGCAGGATATTGGCAAAATCCGATTTATAGATGACTATAACTAAAACCAGTTAGAAATTCCCTACATAATTAGTGTACGCGATGTGTTTTGCCATTAATCTCATCGCTAAAGGGCATTACATTGCTCGATGACCTTGATGATGACCCCTGTACTGGTTTTTGTTTATTTGGCATACCGGCAAACGACCATTACTACAATAAAGATTAAGCAAGAACACAGATGTTGCTGCCATGGGATCTGGAAGCGATAGTCCTCGCGCGCCTGCACGAATGGCGGTGGCGATCTCTCGCGTCCGGCCTTGGTTCAAGCCATGGTCCGGAGCAAGAGGGAATGGGAAGCCGTCGCCTCCTTCTGCGAAGCAGTCATGCTAATGAAGGAGGAGGCGAGACGTGAGAGGGAAAGAACCTCACGTCCCAGCCGCCGCAGGAGACGCCCTGGGCGTCGGGGGTCACGTGGTGGCTTCCGGCCACCGTAGGCGCGGGCCTGTGGACGGCGAGTTAGGGGCTAGCTCGCCGTCCGACCGTCTTATGACGACAGGCCGTGTCGACGGCGCGTTCGTGTTCCACGCGCGCCTCAAAGAGATGTCAGCAACCAAGTAGGGGTCCGCATGGACCGATGCCTGCCAGGGCTGCGGGACTGTTCGAAAGAGATACCGTCGCCCTGGAACACAAAGGGCAAAGAAGGAACATGGATGGGTTTTAGTCACTACAAGTCTAACACTCCCTTCCGCTCCGCCCAGAGTGGGGGGGGGTCATTTGATGATTTACCAACCGAAAAAAAAAAAAGAACACAGATGTGTCGCAGTGTTGTCATCGTTTTTGCTTAATTTATTTGTTTTCTGAGAGGCAAAATTTATATTTATTTTGAGATAAATTATACAGTTTGACTAATGAGCTAGCTTTCATCAGTTATATTATTGAGCACGTAGCGGTGATTGGCGGCGTAGATCTCTCGCGTCAGGCCCTGGTTCAAGCCATGGTCCGGAGCGAGAGAGAATGGGAAGCCGTCACCTCCTTCTGCGAAGCAGTCATGCTAGCGAAGGAGACGACGTGACGTGAGAGGGAAAGAGCCTCACGTCCCAGCCGCCGCGGGAGACGCTCCGGGCGTCGAGGGTCACGTGGTGGCTCCCGGCGTGGTGGCAGACTTTTTGGGCCACTGACTACCTGTAACGACTGTCAAAGATCTACAAATAACAGCCGGGACCAACGGTTTAACGTGCTTTCCAAGGCACGAAGGAAACTCGGTATGTAATTGGTGGTCACCTATCCACAGACCAACCTAGGTTAGTACGGCTTAACCTAAGGATCGATCCGAGTGGCTGTTATTATTTAGCCACGAGCTCCTTTCTTACTATGTGACATTAGCTCTTTTCTTCTATAATTGTTGCACTCACCACATCACCTTTGTTTTTAAAAATGGGCACTATCTAACGAATCACTTCTTCCGGCAACAGTTTACTTTAGAATAAAGCTAACCACGTCCATCCGAAATAACTTCCATACTTCAACCGGTATTCCGTCTGGTCCTAATGCCTTACCATTCTTCATTCCATTTACTGCAATCCTCACTTCATCCAAACTAACCTTTCTCACTAGTGCCTCATTCGCTGGTTTATTTTCAAGCACACCAGTCCAGTCATTCTCCTCACCCATCTGTCTTTCAAAGTAACCCTTCCACCTATCCTTAATTTTTTCACTATCCAAAATAACCATTCCAGTTTCGTCTTTTACGCATTTAACCTGACAAACATCCTTCGCCATTCCCTCTCTAGCTCTAGTAAGCCTGTAAAGGTGTTTTTGGCCTGCTGGACTAGCCAGTGTATCATAGAGCTGTCTTCGTTGTAGGTCGTATGTTCCCTTAGTCGCCTTTTATGAGACTCACGGGATGAGGATGGGGTGGTCGTTTTCTTTAATTCCAGGAGCACACGGAATTGCCTGTAATATACAGGATGGAATTTGACAACCTCACCTGGAGGGAAACACTCTAAATACCGGAGATAGCAAATTTTACTCAAAGGAAACATTCCTTAATTTTTTAAAAGAAACAAATCTGTATTTAAAGTTTTTTGAAAATTCGCTTGCCACACTCGGGAATCGAACCGACTAAAATTCGAAAAAATAACATATGATCATTTATGGATCAAATCTCTCTAACAAACATGACAAATTAAATGAAAGGAAAACCATGAAAACTAAACTTAAAAATTCAATGGACAAGATAAAGCACTTTTACACAAAGGTCCATCCGATTACTTGTTGTGTTAGACCTTATAACATCAGCTATCTGCCATTAAAAGTCTCGTCAAAATCGGTCCAGCCGTTTCGGAGATTAGCCGGAACAAACAGAAAGACAGACAAACAGACCGAAAATCTGACAAAAAAAAAAAGTGTTTTTATTATAAGTGCCGTATATATTTTCATATGCATTCAGTAAAAAGCTGTTATTTTGACATTACAAACAGACATTTTGGCATAGCGACTGCAAGCAAGCAATACCTCCTATCTGACTCCGGGTGGATTTTAAAGGGGAACAATAAAACTTAATAAAAACCTTATTCCGAGGTATAATGAGATACTGAAAATCCAAGTTTTCTTTTTTTATGTATAGTATTGATTAATAAAGTGTTTTTGTTTTTATTTTGAGTCTAAGGGTAGTTTATGGTAGATACGAGTTATTGGTATGGAAAATCTGATGCAAATATTGCAGATAGAATTTATTGGTATTAAAGTTCTAAATAAAAACAAGTAATTTAATTAATCATTTAATGAAAATAATCTTATAACTCTTCATAATTATGGTAATTATTTGTAATCACATTATGTTCAATCTAATAGAAAGTAGGTACTTATAAAAAAAACAGTTTTCTCTTAGTAATAAACACCTAGTCAGTCTCGTAATTAACAATCAGCATTCAGTTTAAAACTAATTTTAATTATGCGGTAAAGCATCATAAAATGCATGACAGTCCACCGTAATTACACTTTTCAATTCTTGCAGGTGTGCAAATTTTGTATCAGTGATAGGGAGCTTATTCCGATAAAGTTGTTTATATTGTGTTACGATGGGAATTTTGGTAACTCGCTGAGGCAAACATTGCCAATCATCAGAATGACTGGTTTTATACTGTATCTGTCCCTCTGGAACATACATCAATGCTTTTATATCCGTCACCTTTGGGTCCCCTGGTTTTCTCCCTGGTCTGATAGAATTATAACGCTAAGTTGACGTGTCTGTGTAGTTTTTAATAAAATCATAATCAATCATTGTAGTCTCGTAAGGATAAGGTTTTTGTCTCGCCTCCAAAGTTGCAGATAGATAGTCACTGGGCAAATGGATCAAACGGTTTTTCAACTTCCGTTCTATCGCGCTATGGACAGAATCTCCCTCCATTTGAGTGTGGCCGACCTCCAAATATTTTTGAATTATAGTTACATTATGTTGCATCGAAAAATTGAGTAGCTCATTACTCAAAACATTATTTCGATTCTGTCCAGTACATCCGTCACTGTATACAATTATCGGGAGACGTTTAGGGATGCAATATTTTACTAAGTAGTCCGTCAATAATGAAGCGTAAATTGAAGCTGTAAGGTCTGCATCCACCTCTGTGAACCAGTAACACATTACATAATGCGTAGTCAGATCATAAACCGAATAGTTGTGCAATGCCAGCTTCGTTTTATAATACACCGCACTTGCTGTAACAAAAGGGCATACTTTGACAGCTTGAAGATCTACTGTGAGTACTATACACTTTCCCTCACTAGCCTCCAGCTTGTCTCTAGCTTTTTCAGCTCTCGCATTATCCTTGCGAATAAGATGAGCCTGATAATCAAATTCTGTTACATTGCCTGTCTTGAAACCTTCGCATGTGTCGCACATATCTTTTTTGAATTCAAGTTGAAGAACTTAAAAGTTGTGGAAGAAGTTCCACAACTTTTTATCTGCCTTACGTCTTCGACGAATACCACTGCTCATATCTCCATAAAAAATTTCGTCCTGGTTAGAAGTACTTGGTGCGGAATCATGATTCGATTCATTTTGACATTCTTCAGTTTCCACTGATTCAATGTCTGAATCAGAATGTTCAGTTTCGGATGTATCCAAAGATAGAGTTACAGATAATGTGGTTGCACTGCAAGTTGATCTACTGCTGCAGAGACTTAGATTTAAAGATGCAGGAACTTCTAATACCTCATTTGGTGAACTCGGGGTATCCAACGATGCAGGAACTTGCAATGACATGCTAGAAGTTGTGGATTCCATTACCTCGTTTGGTGGAGATCTGGTATCCGGTGGGTCATTTTTATCACAAAGACAAAGATTTATTAATTTAAGCGTTCGTTCACTCGGCATGTTTACCTACAAAACAATACAAATCGTGTTAGTAAGACGCGTAAATGTAAAGAGTTAGTGACAATAACTTCTATCTGATCAGTCAAACAAGTAGTAGCGACATAACAACAAACAATCTTGAGATGGAAATACCTCTTAACTATCACTCGAATCTTACAACTTATTTTCTCAAGGCAAAGACCGACGTTTTAATATTTTTTTTTATAAAATAAGTTAATAATAACCTTTGTCATCAATTATAACATTCAATTACTACTATTAATATTAAAAAACAAGTGTAATACTTACTTTTTGTCTGGACGACCGGTTCTCAATACGAAAAGAACTGTCAAATTGCGAGATAGGAGAAATTTCTACCACGTTTATTTGCGCGCGAGTTAGTAGCTATTTCTATAAGCGATTTTTCGTGACTAGTGGCTTTGGATACTTACCGAGTTTTTGTCACACGAAAGATCTCCACATTTCACAACAGATGGCATTAAAAACAATTTTTAAACAAAAATGTCAGATAGGAGGTATTGCTTGCATGCAGTCGATAGCTGTCAGGTTCAAACAACAAAACGAAATTACAAACTACTTTAAATATATTTTATAAACTTATTTTCTATTCCTATTTTACGAAATATTTATAACTGTACTATTTACAATATTATTTCATTCAGAAATCATTAAAAACGTGCAGTTTAGAATTTTATTTGGAAAAAATTACACGCGTGCAGTCCACCCGTCACAAGAGTCGTCAAGACACTGACATATCGCGGTCCCGAGTATGCGTCACAGGGCTTGCCCCGCACTTCTCGCGAAATTTCGGGTTTTTATTTATTATTTGAAAATATTAAATGAAATAAGAGAAAAAAAACAATACAGATTGTTAAGCATATCATTACGTATTTTTTGTTACAAAATTCATGCCGATCTATTCAGCCGTTACAGAGATAATTTACAATTAAGGTTGAAAAAGGACCTATTTTCTAAGATTAACAAAAAAAAAGAGAAGGTTTATTAAAATTTTAAACAATTAAATTTACCTTAAACTATAACATAAATTTTTTACACGGAAAACGCACGACGGTATTCATCAATAAATTTCTTTAAACTTACGCTGTTTCTGGGATTTGAGTCATGTAACGCCCTTAATAGAGTTTCAGATTTTTCCAAAACTCTCTGCAATATAAATACTTATACCACTTACAATACGAAAAATGTATACCTAGACGACGTTCTGATCTAAAATCTAAGTAAAAAATTCAGTATATCAGTTTTATGTCTAAAGTTGAAGCATATCCATCTTTTTTATGGGTTAATTATATACTCCCTATAGAAGTTCAATAAAAACGAGAACCACTCACAAATACTAAAACCTTCCACTTGGGAGCACATAAAAGTATTACATAAAAACAAAGCCAGTAACGGTAGAGGCATAGCCTGCTTTATGGAGTGTGCATGCGATAAAAATTTAATTTACGTGGACAGCGACGAGAATGAGATGTGACAGGCAAAAAGGATGCGACGTCATCCGGTTAGCTGCGCTGTGCTGTGTTGTGTTGTGTGTCGTAAAACTAGCAAACAGTATAAGTAGTGAAACTCGGTATTTGATCAATGTGGACAAGCTGGACATAATTATTTGGTGATTTTGTGAATGTGAATATGATATTTTGCTTGCAGTTATTTAAAAAGCGAATAAATTCACTACGCTCTGTATAAATTCATCTTTGCGATTTAATGATAACTATCTCGTGAAATTATCACATTGTTATTAGAGTCAATCGAGCGCTCAAAAGGGATGATAACATAACTTTCCGTGAGTCTTTTACCAGCTTCTACAAAAACTGTACTGTTTTAGTAACACACAAAGCGTTGTCAGTAACCACGCTCCACAAAGTAGAACTGACAGAATATCTTTCTTTAACTCCAGTTAGTGCCGGCTACGTCTCGCACCACTTCAATCTATTTTCTGTCTAGCTAGCCTTAGTCTGGGCTATATCTGTCTTGTTATCTGCAGTCTAGAACTTTTCATACGCGAATGTTTTTAGGATGAAATGTTTCAATATTTTTGTATATTTGCGCTAGGAGATTGGTTTTCTCGAGTTGAATATTGATAATCACCTGCATCGCTTGTGGAATGATTTTCGGTTTTTCGGAAAACGTTTATCCAGTGTTTGTGTACGGCAATGTGGCTTTATAATACTTATTTTTCACGCATGAATATATTAAATTTGTATTTCTTTTTTCACAGGTACGTAAGAGTCATTCACGGGAAGGAAATGGAAGTAAATAGAAAACTACTTCCAAGATAAACGACGACTATGTAAGCACAAGAAATGCACTGGGAAAGTTACAACATTGTTAGGAAAATATAAAAATGTTATCAGCCTGGAGTAATTAGGACACAGCTGTAACAGATTTTAACATAGGTACTACTTCTCTGGCTTTACTATCGTGAATATAAATATGAAGGATGTACAAATTTAGTAGCTGATCATAATAATATACCTACTCTAATTCTATCAACATTAAACCACCCAGAATATTTATCTGGCGGTTCCGAACGCTTTGCTACACAAATAGTGCTATCGCTGCAAACCGATGCATGTTTGATCACGGCTTACTGCAGGACTTGCTAAAACGTGATTTATTTGTTTATAATAACGGTTTATTTAACCATAATTTATGGACTAATCCTGGAAGCCGACCCCAACTTAGTTGGTAAAGGCTAGGCAAAATTGATAAACTTAAGTAACTCTTAACATTTTAACTGAGTGCTAAAATTATACTGACTTGTGACATTAGGTCCCAACTGTTTATTTGTTTACCAAGGCAGCGGCACAGCAGTGGTAATAATACGATAATGACAGAATCCTTATGTCGTTAGAGTAAGTGTACTTTCTTCTACTCTAGTAATCCGTATGGGAAGTTTCTCTAACATTTTTACTTTATAACTCATCTTCAAGGCACACGTGATATTTCTTCTTGAAAATATTCATCTGGAATATTCCAGTACATACAAACTGGAACAACACAGCTACACACCCAAACCGCTGCAACTTTGATCAGCTGACCGCGCCGCGGTTACAAAAAAATTGATACTGGAGTAAAATTTATTGCAGACACAAGTGCACAAATGCACAGTTTATGCGTCTGTGCAACTGTGGCCTTTTGTAAGTGCTGCTACGTTTTATCACAACTATTGTTTGTCTGTTTCTTGTGGTCGTCGTAAAGGCGGGAATACTATCAGTTTTCTATGTGAATTGAATAGAATATTGCTTTCAGTGTGCTGGTTGTAGAGGTCTGATAGTTAATTGTAACTTTAGAAAAATAACAGAAGTGAAATCAATAACCAGGGATAACTACATTCGTATGTATCTTTTAGAAGGTATAATATTTTTATCTTAATCATTATAATAAATGTTGAAAATCATCAGCGTAAGGGAACCCTACTATTTAAATACCAAAAAGAGAGATGGAAACAATATTTGGCTAATTGATTGTCAATTGAATTGTAAATTTATTTCTGCTTAATTAGGTTCCTGTAACACTTAGTAATTTTATGAATGATGCATCATCAGAAAACGCAACATGTGTATCTGATCAACAATAGAAATGTCATGGACTGTACAGAAACTGTTTGATTATCCAAAACAAAAAAAATCTGTACAACAGGCCTTCATCTAAAGTTTTATCTTTTACGAACTCAGACCCGGCTAAGTCAAGTTCTATGAAACTGCGTGTTACGGGAAGCCGATTCCAGTCATAAAATATCTGGTTTTCGTACGCTTTCTTGCACGGTTGCACATTTGCACAATTTATGCGTTCTGTGGCTTTCTGCTGACGTCACGGTGTTCGTGCAAAACTTTGTACTTTTGATAACAACGTGAAGTTATATGCAACCGGCGGAAAAGTGTAGAACTAAGTTGTTCCGTTCAGTTGATGGTTTAACTTTATAATATCGTTCAACAGTTTCGGAAGTGATAAGGATTTAGATTATGAGGGGTATCATTATATATCCGAAAAGTTCGAGATGTTCTGTTATAGTTTAAGTTAAAATAGTTTAAACTGAGAATCGATCTTTTTATCTCTTTTATTGGATGTTTTCGCAAATATTACCGGGCGTAAATATGACACCGCGGACTGACTGGGAGATACGAAAGAAACTGTCGCATATAGGTTCACACCTAGTACCTAGGTGGGTATGGACGAGCCACTACAAAGTCGAGATTTTTGTTAAACTCAATGTCCCATATTTATTGCTGGATACTGTACTTGTTTGTACACGTTGTTGTAACTAAAACCATTTCTAGCTTAAAAATCCTCAAAATATTTTAAAATCTCGGACAAAGAAACCGATGCAGCCACCGAAACCGCCATATCTCACACGAATTTCCATATTCATACACATTCACGCGGCGACATTGTTGGCTGGAGTCGCGACAAGACGCGATTATGTCGCGCCCCCCGCTAATGTGCGACAGTGCCACAAGCCTAGCGACATGCGTGACAAATAGCCGCGACGTTGCCAATAGTCGACTGACGCGTTGTTCGACGGGAGTGCGAGTTTTATTACTGTTGGAAGGGTGTTGGCGTGATGTGTTTTGGCTAGATTTATTTAGGCTATGGCCTTGGCATCAAATTGGTTATGGTATTTGGAGACGTGACAGAACGTTTGGTAGTGCCAAGCAATTTTAAGTTAAAATAATATGTCATCTATCCACTGGGTTTCAAGTTCGCTTATAGAAGATTATTAATCGTAGCAACCTTCTTTTATCGCAATTCATCATGTTTCTTACGGTCTACTATAACTATGTTTACCATCTAAGCTACGTCTGTCCTCTCTACGTATAATGAAGTTTCCCCATACTTCGTAACTCCCTGTTTGCAGCCAATCACAACGCTTCACTTCTCTGTATCTCCAATCCTCCCACTGCGCTCCATTTCGTATTGTTGATTAGATTGTTGTCTCTCATATCGGCTTTCATATCCTTCCACCTAGTGAGGGTATATTTGTGACGCTTCTTCGGTTGCCGAGTAACAACGTTATTATAAGGTACTTTACGCGGTATCACATGCTCTTCTATTTTGAAAATATGAAAGTATAATAATGTAAGCGACATAATACCACTAAAGTCACTGTTAAAACAAGTATTGGAATGAAGCGCTATTTGCGGAAATCCATGGAAGTAAAATGTTACGTTAAACTATTTAGTTTTTATTCCACAATAATTAGATCCAGGCTTGAAGCAGACTGTGACACGAACCTTTCGCCCGTAAAACTGTGCACTTGAGGAAGATGCGATATATATTAACTCAGCCACTCACCACTCAGTCAGTCCCCTCCTGTACAGAGGCATATTCAATCCAAGAGCCAAGGTTCGTCACAACAAGTTGATTATACTGTTTCTGCTAACACAAACACTCGACCCTTGTTCATCCAAAAAGTTTTGACCCTTGCAGTAAATCCAAATTATAATGAGTGGCTTAAGATGATAAGCCATCTATGCAACTAGCTTATCTTTCACAATGTTCATTCTTAAACGTTAGCATTTAGTTTAACTTCCAAGAGATGTGATCTTAGCTTATTTTCTTGGAAATCGTAATCTTTAACTATGTTTACAAATCTAGTAACATAAAACTCCAAAAGACTTTCGCATAAAAACTTTTGATATCTAACAAAGAATATGGAGTACACTAGGTCCCATAATTATGAACTCTGAAACTACGACCACACATAATAACAATTTGAGCCAAACAAACAAATAAAGCTAAAAGCCCTGGCTCTGTCTCCCAACTTGTAGCAGTGGCTGTGATAGCAAGTTGCTGTATTTCGGGACTACTTTCAGTTGCTACTGAAATAGTTTGTTTATGGTGGAGTGGAGCAACTATGTGTTCTACTTTGAGTTAGTTTTAAGGGGCCTTGTTCATTTGTTATTGTGTCGCGACTGTTTTGTAATAATAAATTAATGTAAGTACAACCGGATGCAGCTGATTACCAGTATTTTAGAAAGAAAGTAAATTGTGTTTATTCGGCATTAGTAACAAACCAAAAACTCCTTAAAAATTCTCAAAATTATTTAAAAAAAAATAATAATGCCAAAAGAGTCTCAGCTCAGCATAATGCCAGATGGCAACACAAGGTGAACTACCTGTCGCAGATTTTCAGCTGTAGCCCATGAGTGTCATACGCTCAAAAACATGAACAAACACATTTGACATAGAGCGACTGCCGTTCCAACTTTCGCAATTCAGATTACTGGGTACCCCTTGGCAACCGGATTTCAGACTTACAGGCGGGTGACATCTAGTAATGACGAAGATTGGTTGTTTTGGTAAATAGAAACTCTTCGTAACATTTTCAAAATAGTTCCTGACGAGAAACTAGCCAGCTGTCACTTCTCTGACAGATCAAGATACTCTTCACGATTCACTCGGTCAACTAAAAGGCCCCTAAGCGTTTATGATGTTGTGGTCGGCTCAAAGGGTTGTAAGCCAGAGTGATATTGTATTACTTGTGCCGTTAAACTGAGCAACTGCTTTGATTAAAATTGTTCCGCAAGATTTTAGTAATTGCTCCAAGTTGTACCCGGTGCCGGCCGATGTGGTCGAGACGAAGAATGAGGAGTGTGATGTATCGCAAGGTGGGACTGACATGCACTAGCAATATTGGTAACTGAGGAAGAAACTGTTGGACTACATAACATGATGCTTGGAAGGAAATGTGATCACATTTCCTTGGATACATAATAATTTATCATGTTATAATCAAATCTTTATTTCAAGTTTTTAGCTAAGTCAGTTAAAACTACATTATTTTAATTTAATATCATGTTTGTACTACTTCCTTATGCATGCGGTGTTTACCTTTAAGTGATAGTTGCACTAAAATAAAGAAATAAAAACAAATTAATAAAATGACGTGTAAGTAATAGGTATGCCCACATTTCGCTGTTATATTTAAGTCCCATGGGCGTCAGCCTATTGTTGCCACCCGGGCACAACTGCACACTCCGCGGCTGCTAGCGAGTCATTGACCAAAACCCAACACTTTGCTAATGCTCAGCAATAATAGCGCTTGCGATCATTTGTTCAATAAAGCATAATGAACTTGGAAATTTGCTCTCAGATAAATATCCAGGTAAAATTAACTTAAACTTTCATAGTCTCACGAAACTATTCAACATACGTACTTATGTAGTCTGACCACATTCTTAATTATTCACCAAGTAAGAACTTCACAAACAACTAGGACTAATTAATTTGTTTAACCTAGATATTTACAAGTTTTGTTTACCACTTGTAACTTTAACACCTTGCTAGCATATAATATGCTAGTTCTTACTGATTACTTTTAACCTACTTTTAGCTATCTCAAATGCATAAATTGTTTACAGGCATTCAAAAAAGTGTAATCAACATCCTAACCTAGAATGTTTGTACTGTTTAAAAAGCGTTATAACTTACCTCTGGAATTTCAGTTTCAAATTGTAGGCAGTTCGAATATCTTTGGGACTACTCTTGTCTTTTCTAATAAATAACAGAATCCTACTTGAACTTTGTCTCGCCTAAAATATACAAAGCAGAACTTTAGACATCACATACTTAAATGGGTTATAAAAACGGTCAATCTAAAGACAAAGCTCCATTATTTTTAATACCAAGCTATCTTCACTAAAAAGAAAACAAAACACGAGCACACCACTAGAATCTATTTACTCAGTCAAGACAGGTTGCCGAAAAACTGCGCGAGGCCGAGTGGCCGTAGTGAGTGCGTGAAGGGACGTGAGCCGAATGCCGAATGACGAGAGCCGAGAGCCAACTGATACCGCAAAAAATATTACATGAGCGCCTTCAAGAGAAATGAGGAACGTTTTTCTGGTGTTTTGTTGTAGATGCTTATTGTGGAAGATGGCAGAAATGGGTTTTTTGTGTTTAGGATAAAAATAATGCATTTAGGTTGGCATCGTTGTTTGTGTGTTGTTTATGGTTTTGTTGAAGTGTACTTATTATTCGATACGATTCTGAAACATTTATGTTTTTTTTATAGTAAACATTCATGTTTTATGTTGTCAAAATGATAACAAAATTAATATTTATAAAGGCCCGTTCTCATCACAAAATTAAATTTTAAAATTGTAAAATAAAGCAATGGCCATGCAAAATTATTCAATGTAAATTACAAAATTAAATGGAATGACCAACCATTGAATTTTATTTCACAGTTTTAATTTAGTAGCAGCTAGTCAAATTCTGTGCAAAAAAAAAACAAATTGAAAGTCACAAAACACAACTTTACTGTAGGTCAAACGAGCACAGGATTAATTAAAAACTCTCGACAAAACTGTATTTATTTCAATATTTATGAACTAACTAGTCAGTGGAGCGAATACGCACTTTTATTATTTTTTCAACTCATATTTTGCCCGCGGCGCCAGCTGTGTGGAATCTATTCTTTCTAGCCCATATTTCTGTGGAATTACAATATCTTTCGCTGGGGATGCCCTCTGCTGAGACTTTCAATCCACCTCGCTGGGCTGGTGCCTGGGTCTTGAGAATACCAACAAGAAAATTGGCCATGAAACAAAGTACCTACATACGAGTACGATTACTTGCCTTGTAATCATCACATTCACCAAAATTCAATAAAAATATTAAACTAAAAAACCTACATTAATATTTACCATAATAGTTTTTTTTTTAATCTCAAGTTTGTTATTTTACTTTGTCCTACATTAATATACAATGTATTAATTATCAGGTCCCTAATTAGTAAAGACGGCAGAATAATTAACATAATTCATTAGAGAACTAACGCAGCGTTTTTACGCGACGAGTTTCCCATAGAGTTTGTAAAGGTTCATTTATATGTCCGGTCCCGTTTTTAGTACAAAGCAGTTTGTTTTAAAAATCGATTGCACTAATTAAACACGTTATCCATTTACTGACACTAGATAACAATCATATCACAGAATGACAGCCAGTTTCTGCAACGAAATTATCGACGTCTCAACAGTGATGCGAAGACTGTTTACAATTCAGTCAATCTATCATAACTTAGTTGTCTTGACAATTTGTTAGCGAATTTTCGCATTCATTCCAGAAACAGGTAAGTAAATTATATATTAAAAAAAAACAATAAGTAGTTGCCTTTATAGTAAAAATAACTTCTTCTTAGTAGGACGTAATTATCATCTTCTTCGTCCTTTCTTCCTTCTAAGTATAATTGATATAAATGAATGCAAAAGTAGACGGCACGTTTGGTGCAGTGGCTAAGCGATTGGCTGCTGCGCGGCGTGTCGCGGGTTCGATCTCCGCACGGAAATGTTTGTATGTCCTACAGATAGTTGTTCCGGGTCTGGCTGTTTGTGAATGTGAGTTTAAATGTGTGTAAACGTACACACGATACAGGAGAAATTCCTAGTGTGGGGCAACGAGTTTATAAAAAAAAAAAGTAAGGTACCCACACAATTTAAAATATATAACGAATATTTTAACTTCGTTAAGAATATTCAAAACTCTGTGGGCTTGTAAACTAGTCTTAAAGATTCAGTAATTTAATCTGGGCCAAGTCAAAGTAAAACACAACCTGCCTACCTGCCTACCTGCCTACCAGTATGTTCCAGCAACACAAATTAACTTTTCTTAACAAAATATAACCTAACTTAATTGAGTTATGCCCCACTTACAAACCGGCTCACCTAAAGTTAGTTTATAGAACTTTTAAAAAGAAAACCAGTGTAAATCGATCCCTCACTAAAACGCAAATTATTTAAAATATTTCTTTGGGAGTTTCTGTAAAGTTTTAATTATTTCGCGTCTTGTTAGTAAAGGTAATAAGGTTCTCTTGTGTGATTTTCTATGAGAACAGTTTGGATTAAAATTGCCACGTGGTCCAATCAGGCCTGACTGACTACTTCGTTTATTTTCCCGTAAAGAAAGTAAAAAGTTACTAAACTGTTAAATCCTATGCCGAGATTTTACCACGTTGTGAATCTTTAAATATTTTAAGTCACTTTTCGTGTCTGTCTGTACAGTTTTTCACGGAAACGTGATGCTTTAGAAAATGTTGTTTCGTACAATATTTGTTGTATGTACCAGTGTGGTATTTTGTTTCACATCAACACTTATTTCATTCCATCGGTATTTAGCATTTATTATTTTTACACCTCAAATAACATAATTATCTTGTTATTCCATTGGTTTATGTAGCATTTAAAGGCTGTTGTGTTCAAAAAGCCCTGTTTTGATTCGCTGCCTTAATTTATGTTTTGAAGTGTGCGTGTGTGTGTATTTGCGTTTTGAAATGTGAAGTTGTATGGCACGCTTAACTCACTCTTTATAATGTTTTGAACTCTGTAATTGCTGAAAAAACGTTTGACTATTTCTGACTATTTTTATATTATTTGAATTTGTCTTCTATGGTATCGGTCTGACAAAGGGCTGCCCAAAACTGCATTATTTTCCCAATTAACCTTGCACTAGACTTTGAATTTGACAGATTGTACTAGTGGCTTGATGTACTAGCGTCTATACTATCAGTAACCCGTAGAGCGATTGCCTACAATACGGTGTCTCCTCGTAAGGGTTCCGCGGTTTTAACAATTCTATTTATTGTTGTTTAGCTCGTGGCTAAATAATAATAGCCTCTCGGGTCGATCTTCAGGTTAGGCCGCCATGGCCTAGGCTTGTCCGTGGATGGGTGACCACCTACTACATATTTAGTTTCCTCCGTGACTCGGAAATCATGTTAAGCTGTTGGTCCCGGCTGTCATTTGTAGATCTTTGACAGTGGTTACAGGTAGTTAGCCGCCCGAAAGTCTTAACAAGGGGCATCGTATTTACCCAGTACTAACTCGGTTATGGAGGTCAGATAGGCAGTCGCTTCATGTAAAATACTGGTATTCAGCTGCATCCGGATAGACTGGAAGCTGACCCCATATAATTGGGAAAAGGTAGGCAGATGAATTTACTGTCGTTTTCAGTACCGTTTTCTTATATATCATCGGTTAAATCCACGTTACGATAAAACTGTGGACTAACAGATGCCAGACCGTTTAATAGTTTTAATGAACTAATTTACAAATTAATTTAATGTTCCTAATTAAGGACGCCTCGTTATCTACGTACTTTTAATGAACGTGCAGGTTTAAGCGATAGAGAACATTAATTTAAAACTATCTTAATATTGTTTTTAGTTAACAACTACTTTTAACTTACTTAACTTTTTAGTTACTAGGAATTAATAATGATTCTACGATATTACTCGGGTAGAATTTTATTTTATACTTTGATGAAATGTACCTATTACTGTAAAAAAAATCTAGATACCATTTCAATAAATGTTTTAAAGTCCCAATATCATTTTTGTTATAATTTCTGAACACTTTGTAATCAAAGGATATTATCGTCGTGAAACAATCTCAACTGAAAACTAAGTAGTGATGAATATCAATTCTGAACTCTGTGCCTGCCTGCCTGCCTGCCTAGCCTTTTCCCAACAATATTGGGGTCGGCTTCCAGTTTAACCGGATGCAGCTGAATACCAGTACTTTACATGGAGCGACTGCTTATCTGACCTCCACAACCCAATTAGTACTGGGTAATACGATACCCCTTGGTAAGAATGGTTGTCAGACTTTTTGGGCCACTGAATGCCTAACGACTGTCAAAGATCTACAATTGACATCCGGGACCAACGGCTTAACGTGCTTTCCGAGGCACGGAGGAAACTCGGTATGTAATGGGCGGTCACCCATCCACAGACCAACCTAGGCAAGCACGGCTTAACCTAAAGATCGACCCGAGCGGCTGTTATTATTTAGCCACGAGCTCCTTCTGAACTCTGTCTCGAACTAAATAACCTACTTACATATTTTCTGTCTTTCTCATAAGAATTATTGTTTTAACCAAAAAAAGGAGGAGGTTCTCAAGTCAACGCGTTTATTTTTATCAATTTGAAAATAATCTAATTATAAATACTTATAAGGATTTTTTAACAGGAAAGAATACATTTTACAAATGATTCTAAAATTGGTGTAAGTAGGTTAATATTAGCATCGTATTAGCAAGTTGAACGGAACAGAGCCGGAGTCGTGACCCTTCGCTGGTGTCCATGACGCCCGGCATAAATCTGACAATTCCGAACTTTGCAGGTCATCGTAATGTAATGTGGGAGGGGCAGAAGGTTTACTGTCATATTCAATCAATAACAAACGCCTAAGAATGCAAAATTATGGCTATCCTGCATAATTTTCTTTGATTCCAAATTTACCTTACTTTAAGAGGTAAGGTCCAACGTATGGAATATGGACGATGATGCTGACACATTCGATCTGGTTCTTCAAACGTAGATTTTTCTATTAAGTTTGACCTTACCAAGATTTAAAAAAAAAATTTTTAGAAAATATTATAACAGTATTAATACAGTATATATAACAGTATTACGCTGCCTATTTTTCTGACATTATAACCGTCTAGGCAAGAATTTCTAAAAGGACCTGTTATTTTTGGGGAAGCAAAAGGCAAAACTCAAGGGGGGGTTAAAATGCGACATAAGGGAGTACTTGGTGTCCTTCTACTGGTAGCAGACCACCACGTTACACAAGTATCCACACAAAGATGAAAGGTTTCCAAGCTACTTTCCAAATTGGTCTTCTGATCCTCCCTACCCGATGCCACAACTCCTCAAACATGAGTTCTCAACACACATTAGCGCGGTGAAGGTGAGCACGCGTTCAGCATACGTTATGAGGCGCCTGCTTTGCATCAGCCAGATTATTTGTGTCAAAGATTAATGTGAGCTGTGCAGGCTGCAGGGTTGTTGAAACTGGGGCAAAGATTACTGATTTAGAGCGGATTCCACCAATGAAATAGGACCCAATAACCTGTCAATATTACATAGCAGTACCTTCTGACATCTCTTGAACCCGGTTTAGATGTCTTGAACGCGTTCAGTTTTAATGGTGAATTTGTACCTTTTATTCTTTTTTATTAAAGAGTGTATGTACTGACTGACCATTGGTTTAGTAATTGCAAGTCTGATAATTGATGCGATCCCTATTTTGAACAATTTACGCAGTAGAAATGTGGGCTGCGACTCTTACAGTGGTTTCTCGACTGTGTTTTTGACAGTTTCACCATAAAAAAATAAGTCAAAAACGGACAAACCGTTTCTAAGTCAGTGAAGTTTGGGCCCTGGATTTGAGCTCAGTTGGTTGCAATAAACTCGCATTCAACTACTTGAATGCAGTCATTGTAATAACAACATATGGGTAATGCTTGTAATGTTAGAGAGATGATCAAAATATCAAGATGTTTTCCTAAATTTTTCTGTCTATTATTAATTGACAAAAGAAAGAAATTGAATTTCATTTAGTCTTATTGAAGTACTAATGTAGGCTGAAGTAGGTACTGTTAGAAGGATTATGAACGATAATCTTTTAAGTACCAAATGTCTATTTTCGAACTAGGTAAGTAAAAGGTAAGTAAGTACTGTGAAGTTCTTTGTATAATTTAGGGTTTATAAAAAGTATTTATTTTAGGATAAAGAAACCACTTTTACGTTAGGAGTGGTAGGTATTTCTTTAAATATACGTAAGGCCTTTTCTATCTTTGGTTTCTAATAAAGATAACCTTGTCCTAATTCATTTGAGATCGGCGCAGCATAAGTTATACACAAACTCTCGCCTTTGTCCAACGGGGGTTGGCAGTCTTAGCCACAGAACGCCACCTGCTACGATCCTTTATTTTATTTTATTTTTTTTTTTGGATGGGAAATCATCAAATGACCCCCCCCCCCCCCACTCTGGGCGGAGCGGAAGGGAGTGTCAGACTTGTACTGACTAAAACCCATCCATGTTCCTTCTTTGCCCTTTGTGTTTCAAGGCCACGGTATCTCTTTCGAACAGTCCCGCAGCCCTGGCAGGCATCGGCCCATGCGGACCCCTACGTGGTTGCTGACATCTCTTTGAGGCGCGCGTGGAATACGAACGCGCCGTCGATACGGCCTGTCGTCATAAGACAGTTAGCCCATAACTCGCCGACCACAGGCCCGCGCCTACGGAGGCCGGGAGCCACCACGTGACCCCCGACGCCCAGGGCGTCTCCCGCGGCGGCTGGGACGTGAGGTTCTTTCCCTCTCACGTCCCGCCAACTCCTTCACTAACATGACTGCTTCGCAGAAGGTGGTGACGGCTTCTAATTCCCTCTCGCTCCGGACCATGGCTTGAACCAGGGCCGGACGCGAGAGATCGCCGCCGCCAATCGCCGCTACAAGGACACGGCGGTGCTCCGCCCAAGCGGGGCAGACCACTACGGTGTGTTCCACCGTGTCCTACGAACGATCCTCGCAGTGGAAACACCCGGGCGTTTCCTCCCGCCCAATTCGGTGCAGGAACCTCCCGAAACAACCGTGTCCGGTGAGGACCTGCGTCAGGCGGTAGGTGAGGGCGCCGTGGCGCCTCTCTAGCCACTCCTCAAAGAGGGGACTTATCGCCACTATGGTAGGCGGCGGCGGCGGAGCCATAGGCGGGGGAGGATGCTCCCCTCGCGAAGGGAACAGAGCGCTCACCACGTCCTCCACGAGCTCAGGCCGGAGACTCTGCGTCAGCGGGGGGGCCCGGGTGCGGAGTTTGTCCCGCACCATCTTGTAAGGCCGCCCCCACGGATCTCCGTTCAGCTCCCCCACGGAGACTCCAGCATCTCCTCGCGGGCCAGATTCTTGGCCCGCCGGACAGCCTCTTGGAGGGAGGTCTTCGCCGCTCTGTACCCCTCGTACAGCTCCGCTTCAATGGCTGCCGCATCCGGAGCGGATGCGGAGCCTGCGATGCCTGGCGTACAGGTGCCGCGCGACAACACACGCCTCGCGCAGAGACGTCAGCTCTCGCGACCACCAGTACACCTGACTCCGGGCGCTTCCTGGCCGAACTCGGGGCATTGCCACGTCGCAAATCTCGGACATGGCCTCCTGGAACTAACCCGCCTCGTTGTTAATGTCGGCAGGCCTGACCGGTGATGACACCCCGGCCTGCACGATCTAGGCTTCCAGGAGGAGCTCCCGGTCCAGCTGCTTTAGCGCCCATCGCGGAGCACTTACTGTAGGACCGGCGCGCTTGAGGTCTGGGTGGAGATCTCGAACCGGATGTACCGGTGGTCGGAATAGGTCTCCACCCCCTCCATGACCCGCCAGTCAACGACACGCAGGACTGGCGAACGAGATGTCCACCACCGACTCGCCCCGCATCCGCACGCACGTGGGGACAGAACCCCGATTTAGGACGACCAGGCCTGTCTCCAGAGCCCAGTCCTCCACCATCCTACCCCGCACGTCCGTGTAACGAGAACCCCAAGCCAAGTTCTTGGCATTGAAGTCCCCGAGCACAAGCACGTGGAGGGAATGGCTTCCGATGACGACACTTAACTCCGTGAGGGAGTTGTGGAACTCGGCGAGAGTTCGGCTCGGGGAGAAGTAGACTCCCACTACAACTATCTCCCCGAACCGTGCTGCTACGCACCCTTGACCCTTCCTGCCACTCTCAAGGGTCGGGGTACCGGCGGCGGCCGACGCAATTATGGTCACTGAGCCACTAAGGTCCTCCACCCAGTCATCCCTGGGCGGGACAAAGTACGGCTCAGCGACCACGGCGATGTTAATCGACCACTGCGCCATGCTCTGGAGCAACAGATCCTGAGCGCAGGCGCAATGGTTGATGTTCGCCTGGAGAAAGCGTAATGGGGCCGTTACTGGCACTCTATTTCAGCCCCCTCCTGGGCCCCCTGCGAGGGCCCCGCTGCGGAAGTTGCAGCAGTAGCGGCAGCGGCGGCGACAGTGGCGGCAGCTGCGGTGGTGGCGACAGTGGGGGTTATGACGGTAGTGGTGGAGGGCCTTCCCTTGCCCCTGGCCTTGGCGGGAGTACCGCAGTCCTTGCTCCCTGCCCGATGATCGGCCGGCTTGCCAGCTGCCGCACATGCGGTGCAGTGCGGCGCGGCGGAGCAAGCCGCGGCCATGTGACCGGGCTGGCCGCAATGGAAGCATAGGCTACTGCGGTCCACCTCCGAGGTGCACCGGACCGACACCTGGTGCCCTACATGACAGCGGAAGCACCTCAGAGGTCTGGGTTCCAGCAGCTTCACCAGCGCCGAGACCCAGCCCACCAAGAGCCTTCGGACCTCCTCAATGGCTTTCGCCGCCGTCACAGGGCAGCTTACCGTTACGGTTCGCATGCCCGGCAGATCAGGACGTAAGGTGCCTGCCTTGACCTGCTCGGCAGGGCACCCACCGGTCCTGGCGAGGGCGGCCACCACCTCCTCCTCGGTCACCGAGTCGTCCAGACCCAGGATGAGCAGGTCTGCGCATTTGACGAGCCTGGACACTCGGGCCTCGTCCGCATTTAGGGACGCTCTAAGCTTTTCAGCCAGAGCGTCAGTGGACGAGCCACGGGTTTCGCCGGGGATCTCCAGCACTCGAGCCCCTGTTGCGGTGACTCTAAGCCGGAGGCCCCCGGCGATCCCGAGCTCCCCGAGATCCACCATCGTCTTCGCCTTAGCGAGCACGTCGCGACAGGTCACGCCCATCTTTTCCGCCTCCGGCTGTAGTGTTATCTCTACAGCTGCGGTCTTCGGGACGCTGAGCCTAGCAGCGCGACTCCGCTTCTTTTCTTGGCGCTTCCGCTCCCGCTTCCTGTCCTTTTTGGCCGCCCTTCGCTGCCTCGCTCTCTCTCCGGCCACCTGCCACCCGGTCTCGGCCACGGATGGTTAGAGGACGGAGGCGGCGGCGGTGGCGGCTGTCTCGCGGCTGGCGCTGGCACATTCGCCGCCTTGTCCTTCTTGTGGGCCGCCGCCTTGCCCTGCCTCAGGGCCGCTGCCCCCCCAACCGGGGCCAATTTCGCCGGAGCCGGCTTTCCGGGGGCCGACGTAACCCTGCCGGAGGGCTGGCTGGACGGCCCCGGTGCGGAAGCCGCAGCAGCCGCATATATGGCCGCCCTCGGGCCCGAGGGCGCTTTGTTTGCCGCCAAGGGGGGGCGCAGAACAATGCCCTTCAGGACGGAGAACCGCGCCTGAAAGGCAGCCAGCTCCTGCCGAACCAGGTTCAGGACCTGGTTCTCCACCGGCACGGCCTGGCTTGGTCACTGCTGGCCATTTTGGGGCGCCTCGCGAGAGCCGGACTCACGCAGACTGGCCAAGTCTGCTCGGAGCTTCCTGTTCTCCTCTTGGAGAAGCTCCATGGTGGCCGTCAGTCGAGCGACCTCCGCCCGCAGTTTGGCCATGCCGTCTGGCGGGGGCCCCGCATATCTAGCCTCCGCTGCCGCCATGATAGAGGCGACCGCTGAGGGTATAGCCATTTGCCTGGTGGAGGGCTTTTGCTTGTAGGAGACAGCCCTCAGCGCCGCCTCCACCTCCTTCGCAAGTCCGGCCTTACGCTCCGCTTCGGAGCCGCCGTCTGCGCCCGCCTCGTTACCAGAGGAGCCCGAACGGGCCACCCCGTGACCGCCACCCCCGGGTGGCGCGCCACCGCGGCAAGCCGCGCCGACCTCTCGGTGGCAGAGACGCCTCTCCCCTTGCCGCGGATCCCGCCACGCTTGCTGGTGGGGATCTTGCGAGCCGAAGCCAGCTCCCCTCTGATGACGACTCTCGGTCGCCTACCGGCCTGGACCGCTTGCGTAGGAACTCGCTGTTCCCCGCAGCAGCCCCGGGCCTCCCGCGCCGGGTACTCTCTGAGCCTCCCGCGCTCACAACGCTGGATGCGGCGCCGGACTCCGACCCCACATCCCTCTCCTCCCTTCCTTCGCCGTTATTGGCCGTTTTTTTTATTGGGTAATCATCCATTCTGTTCACACGAGTATGGGGGAAATAAAAAGTCCATCTGGGCAGTGCCCCCTGTACCCAGATAAGCCATAGCCAGGCCCGGCAGTGGTTCGCACTAGCAACTGATTTTCCATAGGAACCCGTCAGCCATACATCTCCTCGCGGTGCGCCGCCACTTGAGATTCGGGGTAACTTTTTATAGAGGTTTTCTACCTCGTGGTCCGGGCGGTTAAGCCAAGACCCTCGGTACCAATCGAAGCCGCGAGACGTGTTTCACGACACTTCGACGGTGGGATTACGATATCGACGGGGACAGTGAAGGACTGTGTCCTTCACAGTGAAGGACTATGTCCTTCACTGTCTGCTCGGAGGCAGGGTAAGTGCACACCGAGCCCGCCCTTGCTCCTCCGCTGTGCCCTCTGCTTTTCAGAGGGTCACACGGAGCAACGCCCCCTAGGTCCAAGATGGACACCTCCCATGTCAGAATATTAGCCATGGACAGTAACATTCCCCGAGGAATAAGAATCTCTTCCCATTCCTCGGGGAAGGATACTGCCCACGCCCAGGGTGCACCGGCCCAGCAGCTGCTATTCCCTCCAGACGTATTGAGAGGGACCGGCAGCCATCAAGCACACGAGGAGGAATTCTGACAAAGCACCCCACCTGATACGATCCTTGCATACTACTTTTGCTTTATCCACATTCATAAATCTAGTTACACACGCACGCTTTTGCGAGTACTACGCATCTGAACTTTCTGAAGAATATCCTGTTTACAATAAAAAATTATAAAAATTAAATAATAAAACTAAACTCCGTAAGACCTGCAGCATTCTTGTCCCCACTTCGTACACCACTACAAAATCAATAGCGCTAACCTAACTTATCTCGCAAAGCTTCTCTATTTTATTAGCTTTCCTTTATTTCTTCCAAACAAACAAACACACTAACTTCACGGATCAACATCCCTCCAAACTTCTAATAAGCTCTGCCGTTCCACTTTTTTATCGCCGAAGATATCCGAACAACGCCGAGCATTGCCGAAGATTGCCGAAGATACAATCTTTAGTAAGACGTTACGGGAACTATTTGTAAAAAGTTGAGGGTGGACGACAAAGGGATGCGTTCGCTTTTGTTTTGTAAACAATCTAATTAGTGTTGCGAAAAGACGTCCAATGAGAGTAGGAGTGGGGTTTTTGAGACCGGCAAGTTCTCGGGGATTTTGATTGTTATTTTCTGCCAATATTTTTCGTTGCTTTAGTTTTTGTTTATAATTATAGACTGGTTTGATGGATTAACGTGTTTGCAAAGCAGACATGGACTGAAACAGTGCACTATATTGGTCATAATTCATACATGTTCATGCTGTGACAACTGTAGGTTAAACTGTAAGTTTTTTGCAACATACTTTTAGCTAGATATCAATTACAATCTTTATTAACATTGTATTGTATAACAGGCAGGTGTCCGCAACTCTACGTCAAAGCGCGTATTTTGTAGTTTGTGTTTTCTTTATTAACATTAATGTAATCTTAAACCACAATTATTCTAAAGCTCCTCATAAAGCACATCCGATGGTAAGTACTACAACCTGATACCTACAGCATGGTCTATTCATTAAACCTGTGTAATTATGCATACGACACAACAATGTAAATAAACCACCATCCCCGTCTATAACAAGCTTAGCAAAACAAACAAAAGAAAAAAAAACCCGGGCTTATTCCGAGCGAAACAAAACAAAGCAGAAAAAATCCCGTTTTTTTTATTTCGAATCCCGTAGGTATCGGTAACAACACTAGTGACAATTAAAAAAAATGCCAGACATCTGGAGACGAGTTGTCGGGATCAAAGCGGCCCAATGAGTGCTGAAGTTAATGAACGACATTGATCCTATCTATCAGGGCTTAATTCGTTCGCTCATTCGTTCGTTCGTTAGTCGTACTCGTTCTCTTGGCTGTACTACTGCTGTTTTCAACTTTATGGAAATTCTTGCAGTTCCTATTATAAAGTTTTCGGGGTCGGTCGTCGGGGTCCCGAATGTAAGCGAAAGAGGAAAACAAGGTTCTCTGTAAAAAAGGAACAGATAAGGTTGTTCCTCTAGATTGAGTTTGTTAAAAGTTTTAGTGATAAATAAACTTTATTTTGGGGTTATCGTAAATAGAATGGGGAGTAAATTGTCTTTGTGACCGCTCAGAGGAACAGATTTTCCTGTAGGCTTTACAAATTGTTTTATTTACATATTACAATGTAAAAATTGTTTGTGAAATAAATCAAATGAAATGAAGTGAATAATTTGAGTCCGTAGTTGCCAAAATAATATGCTTCGAAGTTAATTCCCAGGTAGATGATAATTATGTTAGTTATTATGAGTAGCTTGTTTCCGGAACATATTGCCATCGGTAAGCTTTACACCCCCGTTCACGACCTCAGCCGATGCAATTAGCGTCAAGGGACTACACGCCCGTCTATCTCTTGCTTCTTACGTGCACAACTCGCGTCGTGGTTACTCGTGGCATGCTCAAAACACTTTCTTTCATTTGTTTTCTTCGCAGTCGCACCTGCAATACGCGCGTCCCTTGAGCGCGTAGTTCATGGCCAAGCCGTTAGGCAACTAGTATTTACTTACACATAAAATATGACAACAAAGAAAACTTTATCTGAATTTCCCAAGTAAGATTGTTTGTTACATAATTAGTTGATTAAAGCTAAAAGCTCCTCGGTAACATTGCCGATGGCATGATGAATACGATCCATAACTAATACCATGTTATGGCCCATAAATACTGACAAATGGCCGCCTACTTACCCTGTTATGGTCTCAATTCATTTCACTAAGTGTTTTACGTACTAATATTACCGTATTTTGTCATATTAGCCAGTAAATGTCCACTACCGAATATGGGCCGTTATTAGTACTAAAGAGAATAAATTAAATAGAATAATCACCACGCTTGGTAAACAAGACAGCATATAATAAAAATATAAGCAACCTGCTGCTTTGCCCAGGAAATGATACCACGGAAAAAACAGAAAAAAAAATATATAAAAAAAAAACTCTGGCCCTAGCCCAGGTCATTGTCCGCCTATATGCCGAATTTCATCAAAGTCCGCCTCACCGTTAAGGCGTGAAAAAGGTACACAGTTACTTCCGCATCATATAATTAATATCAATGCATTATGGTTTTTATGAAACTAACATTAAATTCATACTGATGAGAATTCTATAAATTCCCCATCTTACAGCAATTTATTCATCTCTGGAACAGAACGTTACATTCATATTTTCTCAACCACCCAGCCAGAACTAAATTACTACGTTTAAGCGTTTACCGTTGAATAGTTAAAATATTTAGTTATGAAGCGTCTAATTGATAGTTATTTAAATTAATAGTTTCACTTCGTTTTCGGCATTTAGGCCTAGAAATACCGCACGAAAATAGAAATAGATAAGTAGATTTTGAAATCACTAAATTATTATTCAACGTCAAAAGTCATTTATTCAAATAAGGCTGATTAAAATAAAATTATTAATTAAATACCTTTATTAAAATAAGCTTTTATAAAAATCCACTTCATATTTCAGCTCAATCGGTTAGGGGCAACTGGTTTGAAATTCAGTTGGAAGATTTGAAAAATACATACTAACAAACTTCAAGGCAAGTAAAGTAACAGCTTATCGTCAAAGTTTACAAGAGACAGTCCCACAGAACGCCATGTTTGCATTAAAGTTCAAAATATGTGTTCTACACTGGTTTATGCCCACGTGTAGTTCACTAATTATCCCAAGGGATCGCAATACCGGGATAAAAAGTATCCTATGTGCCAATCACCATTCTCTTGCCCATACCCAAATGTATTTGGGGTCGGCGCAGCATGTCCTCTTTTTCCATGCTTCTCTACTACTCGTCATCTCATCAGACACCTCTTTTCTTGGCATATCATCCTTTTCACAGTCCATCCATCGTTTCTTTTGGTATTCCTCTTATACCCATCCACATTCATACTCAAAACTTTTCCTCATCCCTCCGCATCACATGCCCCATACCACGACAACCGATTATCACACAACTTTTCAGTCACAGTCCTATGTGTCAATCAAGGGTTTAATATCCTTGATTGACACATAGGACTGTTTTATTTATTGCACGCCACCATAGTGGCGATAAGTTCCCTCTTTGAGAAGTGCCTGACGCAGGTCCTCACCGGACACGGTTGTTTTGGGAGGTTCCTGCACCGAATCGAGCGGGAGGAAAGGCCCGGGTGTTTCTACTGCGAGGATTGTCCGGAGGACACGGTGGAGTACACCGTGGAGGTCTGCCCCGCTTGGGCGGAGCACCGCCGTGTCCTCGTAGCGGCAATTGGCGGCGGTGATCTCTCGCGTCCGGCCCTGGTCCAAGCCAAGGTCTGGAGCGGGAGGAAATGGGAAGCCGTCACCTCCTTCTGCGAAGCAGTCCTGCTAGTGAAGAAGGTGGCGGGACGTGAGAGGAAAAGAACCTCACGTCCCAGCCGCCGCGGGAGACGCCCTGGGCGTCGGGGGTCACGTGATGGCTCCCGGCCACCGTAGGCGCGGGCCTGTGGACGGCGAGTTATGGGCCAGCTCGCCGTCCGGCCGTCTTATGAAGACAGGCCGTGTCGACGGCGCCCTCGTGTTTCACTTGCGCCTCAAAGAGATGTCAGCAAATAAGTAGGGGTCCGCAAGGGCCGATGCCTGCCAGGGCTGCGGGACTGTTCGAAAGAGATACCGTGGCCCTGGAACACAAAGGGCAAAGAAGGAACATGGATGGGTTTTAGTCAGTACAAGTCTGACACTCCCTTCCGCTCCGCCCAGAGTGGGGGGTCATTTGATGGTTTCCATAACGAAAAAAAAAAAAGAAGGTGTAAACTATAAACGATGACAGAAATCACAACATCTTACTTCTTAGTACTGTTATAAATGCAAAAGTTTGTGAGGATGGATGGATGTTTGTTACAATTTCACGCGAAAACTAAGGAACGGATTTAGATGAAATTTAATACGCTTTTTCTTTTTCGGATGGGAAGTCATCAAATGTATAATCATCTCCCGCCCGATTCGGTGCAGGAACCTCCCGAAACAACCGTGTCCGGTGAGGACCTGCGTCAGGCGGTAGGTGTGGGCGCCGTGGCGCCTCTCCAGCCACTCCTCAAAGAGGGGACTTATCGCCACTATGGTGGCGTGCCCTGCTCGGGGATAGTTTACACCTTAAACAACTGTTGTAAATAGTTAACTGATGTAACTAGTGGGTACAATGCTTGTCAAAAAGTTTAACAAAATTGTAACAATAAGACGCTGGAACTACAATGTCAGTGTTTGTAACAAAACATGTTTTAGGACTTGTTGAAAACAAGTATTTTAAAAAATGCCTTTGCGTAAACGCGCGGAGACAAGAATCCTTCGTACCGAAAACATAACATAACATCACGCATGTTTTCCCAAAGGTTTAGACACAGGAGTACCTATTTACTATACACAAAATCCGCCAGTTGTGTATAACTCCCATCTAAAGTACCAATGTAAACGTTTCTACGAAACAGTAATGGATATACCAGGACAACATGTATCTAAGACAGTGTCGCGAACGCAGAGCATTAATAATTACATTCCTCGAAGCCACCCGATCATTCCCGAAATAATTACAAGCCACGATTCATTAACCCGTGGTTGTGTACCTACCCAGCTGAGGGTAGATCCATCATCGCAGTAAAATGGAAGACAAACAAGCAATCACTACAAAACGATTACAAACAAATATGTGTAGAAAATAGCAAGTAATATTAAGGGTGAATCGTGAACGTCGTGTCTACTCAAGATCGGAAGGCTATTTATGAATTCGGTTTCAGATTTAGATTTAAGAATCCTGGATTAGGCTGTCGTTGTCCAATTAATCAGTCAATAAAAGATAGCCAGGTTGGCTGAATTGGACATCCAACCAAACTTTAAGAATTTGTCTGTTATAAAAAGTAACGTAAACCTGACGGGTTGTTGCGTCACCTACTCGCACTTCAAATGCTAAATGACAATTCTACACATTATCAAACATGTTTATAAAGCAATGTAAGATCAATTTTCAGTAGCTTAATAGTAATAGCAACATATGGGTACGTACTGAATACACGCGTTTAAATCAATTTTCAGTAGCTTAATAGTAATAGCAACATATGGGTACGTACTGAATACACGCGTTTAAATCAATTTTCAGTAGCTGAATAGTAATAGCAACATATGGGTACGTACTGAATACACGCGTTTAAATCAATTTTCAGTAGCTTAATAGTAATAGCAACATATGGGTACGTACTGTATACACGCGTTTAAATCAATTTTCAGTAGCTTAATAGTAATAGCAACATATGGGTACGTACTGAATACACGAGTTTAAATCAATTTTCAGTAGCTTAAGTGTTATCACAGGTCATTCAGTCAGGTCAGTCTATATTGTGTGTATTTTTCATACAAATTCGTCCAGCCGTTTTAGTATATTATACATAGTAGTGTGATTTACTTCGAATTCCTTCAAAATTTTTCGGAATGCTATAGAAAAGTGTGTGTGTAAAATTTCCGGGTTTTGGGATCGATTTCCAGGTCGGGAAAGTGTTGCCAATCGGCTCGGGTCCCATTACATGGAACTTCAACATAACTAGCGAAATGTGGGAGTACTATATTAGGTACACCACTGCCTAACCCTTAGGGCATTAAAGGCGTGTTATAAAATTATAAGTTACTTTATTGGTAAGCTATACTCTCTATCTCTAGTACATCTGTGCCCCAAAAACTTGGAACAAGTCCTAATACAAAATAATCCAGTTTCAGTTAATTAGGCAAGTTAAAAGTTTTTCGCGGCGCAGATCTCACACTCGCCGAGTTCTGAGCGCGGTATGTTCGCTATTCGCTAGTTTTAATTATAACTAACGGGAGCGAACATACTTTGAGTTAAGGTAAGGAGTTTACCTGGCTTGTGGCGTCGCTAGGAAGAAACATATACGAACGTAGATTTACTTGGTATTTATTACAACTACTGTTTTTGTTCTTTAAATTAAGTGCGGCGATGGCCTAGTGGTGACGACTCTGACTGGCGAGCTGTAGGTTGTGGAGTTTAATCTAGGCAAGTGTATTACTTTATGTAGCATATTTAAACATCACGAGGTACTTTAAATTGGTTAAGGAAAAACATTGTGAGGAAACAGGCTTGTCTTAGAACTACTGACTACTCGTGTTTACTCGTGTCGAAGATCTACGAAAGACAGTGGAGACCAACGGCTTATGATGTTCCGAGGTACGAAGATGTCTCGGTAGCATTACTTATTCTTGAAAATCGATCTGTGGCGCTGTTATTATTTAGCCACCAGCCTCAATGGTATTTTATAATGTGTGTGCCCTTTACTCTCTATTTGATTTCGAGTGTCTTGAAAAGCGTCTTATTTCGAGCACGTCGCAGATTATCGAATTAACTTCAACATCTCCACAAACAAAAACACATCAACTTAAATCGAGTTTAAACGAAGACCCACAGTTATGCAACAAACCAGTTAACTCGATCCCTGAAACATCATTAAACTTGCTATTCGTTCTCTAATCGATTCTCGAAACAATCGGTTCGACAAAGGCATCTAATTAAACGTTATAATTTAGATTTGTTTACAATAACCGCGCAAATTACTCACGGGTCGACTAGCGGAATATTTTGTGTCACAGTGTTAAGGTGGGGTTCTACTGCGAACGAACGAAGAACAAGAAGGAGTTGAAGAAAGATTGAAGACATTCCTTCTAAAATAATCAAATCTAAATCATTTTACTTGTATAAATAAGGTACAGAAAAAAAGGAAAATACATAGATCTCTTATTCTGCCCTTAAATGCGTTTAAGAAAATCTTTTAAATACCTGCTGCTTAAATCAAGTTAGTAAAATAGTGGATCTGTTTTTCCTTACAAATCAATAATGTATACCAATTGTCATCGTTAGGATATTTTTTTATTTACCTAATATAGGTTAGAGCAGCGGTGGCCCAGTGGTGGCGGTCCCGACTTACGAGCAGTAAGTCGGGAGTTCGAACCCAGGCAGGCGCATTACTTTGTGTAATTTATTTCATCACCACTGCTCTCAAAACGGTGAAGGAAAACATCGTGAGGAAACCGGCATGTCCTAGAACCTAAAAGTCGAAGACATGTGACATCTACCAACCCGCACTGGGCCCGCGTGGTGGATTATAGCCCATTCCCTCTCATAGAGAGGAGGCCTGTGTCCCAGCAGTGGGAACATTATAGGCTGCTGCTAATGCTAATATAGGTTAGAAGGTCATACACATTTTATGCTTATAAATTACTTTTTCATTGCTACTTTACTGTCTTGATAATCAAATAACTTGTTTAAAAAATAGTTGGCAAACTCTAATGCAAGACCATAAAAGTGTTAGGTCTCAGATGGATCTCGTGTATGTACTTATATCAGTCCTGATTCTATTTGCGCATAGTGCGACCACCCCTTAACAAGCAATGAATTAAATTTCCGAATTCGTTTCGCTTCTCTTCGCTCGGAGTTCGCTTGATTGATTTAAAGGTCGTTATCGAAAAGTTTACGCGAACAATTCCAATTTTAGTGTTACAGTATTAAAACGATAAATAAGAGCACGTTTACAATTTAATTTGTTGTTACACTGATGTGATTTAGAGTGGGATTTTAAAGAGCAGTCTTTTTTTTTTTATTAAAAAAGGCTACACCGAGAATGTCTCTGGCAGAAGTTTCCAGAAGTTTATACACATATCCTTCTGCCTCGTTGATCTCATGGTCGCAAAGGGCTACTGAAGAGCATGAGGTCCTAGGTTCTATTCTCAGTTCGGGTAAAGTGTTATTGAGTTTTTCCAAAAGTAATTCCACATTAGAAGCCCCGAGTCTGGACTCGTGCGCGGTCTATTGCCATTGGCTCACCTCCTATTACATGAGACTCAAGCATAATTATTTGGTGAAATCTGGCTGCAAGGGCGGGCAAGGACACTTCTGCCTAACCCTTCGGGGAAAACTGGCATGATGTTAAGTTGTACGTTTTTATCTTAAAATTCAAACAGTTAGAAAATGTGCAGGTTTATGAATTAAATTCACGCAAATTTCTATTTTCGTCAAGAATACGTTCATCGACTAGTGTCCGCACTGAAACATAGTTAAAAGTATTAGTGTAACGAGAGCGAATCAATGGGTCTTTATGCTGTGCTGAGCGCCAATCAGGCGTGAGCTGGACAAACAGGTAAAATAAATGTTCGACAGATACGACAGAGCTAGGGCGCGACGTAGGATAGAATTAGAAGTTTTTAATAATGTAGAGTGATTATAAAGCCGTTATTGACTTGTCTTTAAGAGCAATGATGTGTTTTCACTTATTGTACAATCCGACTTATCCTGTTGAAGGAAAAAAGTAAAAATCATTTACAACTTTCTGGGCACAGAAGGAGGAAAGTATTTTACTAAACATGATTTCTGGTTCAAAAGACTAATAATATAGCTCGTAAAACATGTCCCAAATGAATTTATAAGGTAGGTACTGTAGTTTTAGTGGGAAACCATCTCTTTTTCCATCAGGTTGTAATTTAATTCAAGCTGACATTCGACCTACCTTCGTCGTGTGGTCGGGGACTACCTGACGGATAGAGCCGTCATCTACCCTGGTCGAAGCGGAGAATGGAACCGGCGAGAGATGTCGTGCGGTGTTCCACAGGGATCGGTTCTGGGGCCGGCCTTGTGGAACATCGGTTACGACTGGGTGCTGCGCGCCGACCTCCCTACCGTCGTCAGTGTAGTTTGCTACGCTGACGACACGCTGGTACTGGCACAAGGGAGGTCGCACGAGGCGGCGGCCGAAAACATGACACGCGGGGTTGCGATAGTCGTGGAGAGGATCCGGCAATTGGGTCTCGAGGTGGCACTGCACAAGTCCGAGGCCATGTGTTTTCATGGGCCTCGGAATGCGCCACCGTCGGGATCCCTACTGACGGCAGGAGGGGTTTCCATCGGCGTCGGGTCGACGTTGAAGTACCTAGGACTCGTCCTCGACAGCCGGTGGAACTTCGTGGAGCACTTCCGACGTTTGGCTCCCAAACTGGAACGGACAGGGGCTGCCTTCAAGCGGCTCTTGCCCAACCTGAGGGGTCCAAACGCCTCCTGCCGGAGGCTATACGCGGGGGTCGTGCGGTCCATGGCCCTTTACGGGGCCCCGGTGTGGGCGCGTTCTTTGAGGCGGCAAGCCGCCCACTACCTGAACGCGCCCCAAAAGGTAATAGCCATAAGGCTAATCCGGGGGTACCGCACGATCTCCGGCGAAGCGGCTAGCCTCCTTGCCGGATTGCCGCCATGGGATCTGGAGGCGATAGTCCTCGCACGCCTGCACGAATGGCGCGCGGAGGCACTACGTCGGGTGGAAACTCCGCTGCCGCGGCAAATTGCTGTTCAGCGGACAGACCTCCGGCGTGATCTCATGGCGACATGGAGAGAGCGACTGTCGCAACCCCGTGCAGGGCACGCCACCATAGTGGCGATAAGTCCCCTCTTTGAGGAGTGGCTAGAGAGGCGCCACGGCGCCCTCACTTACCGCCTGACGCAGGTCCTCACCGGACACGGTTGTTTCGGGAGGTTCCTGCACCGAATCGGGCGGGAGGAAACGCCCGGGTGTTTCCACTGCGAGGATCGTCCGGAGGACACGGTGGAGCACACCGTGGAGGTCTGCCCCGCTTGGGCGGAGCACCGCCGTGTCCTCGTAGCGGCGATTGGCGGCGGCGATCTCTCGCGTCCGGCCTTGGTTCAAGCCATGGTCCGGAGCGAGAGGGAATGGGAAGCCGTCACCTCCTTCTGCGAAGCAGTCATGCTAGTGAAGGAGGTGGCGGGACGTGAGAGGGAAAGAACCTCACGTCCCAATCGCCGCGGGAGACGCCCTGGGCGTTGGGGGTCACGTGGTGGCTCCCGGCCACCGTAGGCGCGGGCCTGTGGACGGCGAGTTATGGGCCAGCTCGCCGTCCGGCCGTCTTATGACGACAGGCCGTGTCGACGGCGCGTTCGTGTTCCACGTGCGCCTCAAAGAGTTGTCAGCAAATAAGTAGGGGTCCGCAAGGGCCGATGCCTGCCAGGGCTGCGGGACTGTTCGAAAGAGATACCGTGGCCCTGGAACACAAAGGGCAAAGAAGGAACATGGATGGGTTTTAGTCAGTACAAGTCTGACACTCCCTTCTGCTCCGCCCAGAGTGGGGCGGGTCATTTGATGATTTCCCATCCGGAAAAAAAAAAAAAAAAAAAAGGTAGGTACTGTAGTTTTAGTGGGAAACCATCCCTTTTTTCATCAGGTTGTAATTTAATTCAAGCTGACACATTCGCAACGGTGTACATAATTCTATGACCACCATTTAATATTTACCTAGGCCCTGTTCAGCAAGTTGATACAGGTGTTGGAATCCCAACACTATCCTTATTAAATGTTACGGACATCACTAGCATGCGCAATTACAACGTTCTCCTGCCTGATTGATTTGATTATTGGTGAGAAATATACCTTCATTATTAAGAAGTAGCAGTTTTCCTAAAGTACACTGCACTACTACACATCCCTCCAACAGGTAGGAAATCATGATCTTGATTGTATAAAGTGCATTTTATTTTTCGCATTTAATTATAAAGTTCTCATAATATTGACTTGCTTTGATTGTTTTACGAACCATCCTGTTAAACCGTCAAAGGGCTGTCAACACAAAAAGCCCTGCATTAACTAGCAGCTGTGCGCAAACACACGAGCTCGTGTGTGCCGCCCCTAACAGTATTTGCGTGTCCACCACCGCACCGGCGGCGGCGGCCAGCAATTACGGAGTAGTGTCAACTTCATCAGCACCCCGTATCATATACTCGGCTGTTTTGTGTATTATATGCGAGGGAATTCAATCGCCGGTGTTTTATTTATAAACTAGATAGAACTGGGTTAAATTAAATTAACCAGCGAAACCATAACCGAACCATGGGCATCAGCTATACTGCATGGGAATTCGGATTCCAATTTCACCGGATACAGCTGAGTACCATTACTGTACATGGAGCGACTGCCTATCTGACCTCCACAACCCAGTAAGTACTGGGTAATACGATACCCCTTGACAAGACAGGTTGTCAGACTTTCGTGTCACTGACTACCTGTAACGACTGTAAAAGACCTATAAGTCGCAGCCAGGACAAACGGCTTAGAGTGCTTTCCGAGATACGGAGGAAACTCAGGATTTAGACTGATGGCCACCCATCCACATATCAATCTTGGCAATCGCTTAACCTTGACGATTGACCCGTGCGGCTGTTATTATTTAGCCACTTACGTTTCTCAAGTAACAGCTCCTTAAGTTCTCGTGTTATATTTACCGAATTCCACGAGGGCAACGCAACGGTCAAAAGCTACTATTTCTATAATCTAGGTCCAAAAGTAAAATATAATGAACCGATTACAATTGAGATTGTTTAATTGTATCAGTGAGTGCTCCAGACAGACCATTACGCCTTTCAACATGACTACTGACTTTTCAGCACTTACGATTAGTTGGATCAAGGTAATTTTAGACTTCAAATTAAAAGTATTTTATGAAAGGGTAAAGTTGTATTTTTAGGCCGAAACTTTTAAAATGAAAAGCAATCTTCATAAAATATCATTGGAAAGTGCTTTATTTTCTTTAGATTTTTTAGTCTTTTTTTTTGGAGTAAACGGCACGGAACTGACAATCATCAAAAAGTCGAATGCGCAACCTCGACGGAGACACCATTGCTTGTCTGCGTGGAATAGCGCTACCTCTGTACCTCTAGCAAATAAAAATGAAGAAGGTACGCACGGCGGTCAGTCAAGCTATGCAAAACCAAATTAAGCTGATCTCTCATCGTACGGGAAGCTCATACAAAGTGAAGTCAGGTTATACTGGTTATGTATAGCTTGATGTGCCGCCGTGTGTACTTATAATGAATTCATATAATTTGACGCACCTAAGTTCCAAGAGTAAAGTCTCGAGCGATGATTATTGCCGCCATAAACAAAAGGGTACAACTACGAAAATAATGTTCAGCAAAATAAGCCTTACTGAACATAATAGGTGAATTTAGTAAGGCTAAATATGCATTACGTTTTCTCGGATGGGCCCTTTTATCTTATGGCGGCAGTATCAAATAGGTTCCTTAGTCCTACGAAGATGAGTCTTATTGCTTATTGAAACTTGCTTGACATGGGAATGCGATGCACTGTGATATAATGTAGGTGTTTTCGATAGAGAAAGACTATTTACTGAGGACACGGATCAGTGTATGATTTCAGTCCTTTGTACTACCCTTCAGCTTTTGCCACTTTGAGGTTATTCACTCATCAGGATTTCCTCTATTACCACATACAAAAGAGTGACCTCACGAAACTATGGAAGATATCCTTTCTTCCCTAGCAACCAAACAAGCCAGCAGGAATTCAAATATACCTAAACTTAATCCACCAGGATATCATAAAAGACTTGTTATATACTAAACATTTTGTATGAGATACTTTTACGCGCTCATATAAAAGGTTTTTGTGTCAGCTGTAAAACGTATGGAAAGGGCGAAACGAGAGAATCTTTCATAATACGCGAATATTTTCACTGAAATGACCTTGGAAAGGTCTTAAAAGAATCCGAGTTCGGAGTTATTTATAATAAGTCTTTATTTTTCACGGAAGCTTTGGCGGAATATATTTTTAAAGAGAAATTCGATATTTTCCTTGGAATCGTCTTGTTGGAGTATTAAGTATTTTCCACGGGGACAATATTATTTGATCTTAACAGCATAATTTGTTGAGAAATGTTGGAATATAAAGCTATCGTTCGTAGATCTTTGTCAGCCGTTACAGGTAGTCAGAAGTCCGCAACTGACTACTAGCCTTACCATGGGGTACAGCACGACTCAGTTACCCGGGTTGTGAAAGTCAGATGGAGAGTCGCTTCATGTAAAATATTAGTATTATGCTGCATCCTGTAAGAAGGAAGGTTTAGGAAAAGGCTAGGTAGATCATAACCAGGCAGGCGAGGTAGGCATTAAGTCCACCTCTGTACTTTGTGCTTGAAGTGTTGTGTAGATGACATCTGATTGCAGTTGGATTTTTAAATGCTTTTAACGCCTGTCATATATTTAAGGGCACGCTTGCACCGCAAATTGATAAGTAAAAAACACGGGGAGGACGGGACATTGACGCAAAAACACTTACCACGTTTTCAGTACAATATTCTTACCCCCCCCCCCCCACAGCCACGGAGGGGTTTGGAATGATGTCCTGAACATGTTTAAGATATGATATTTTATGTTTAGCGGGTCTAAGAATTACGTAGTCACAATAGTTTCAAACCAGAAAAATCCATTGCTCTGTGCGGAAAATTAATTTCGATGCAATGTAAATTGTGGAATTACGAAAATGGAAATCATTATGAATAAGTGAATGTTACGCAACTATATTATGGCTACAGCACATACAGTACATAGGTACAGCCGATTCAACATTTTATCAGTCTAACAAATCCCTGCGATTATACTTGACGGATTGATTGAGTGAAGCACAGGTTAACTTCGCCAATCGATCAATCATTAGCCTCCAAAAGTCCAAACATATCCTTCGACCTGCATACTGTGCGCATGGAGGCAAAAAGTTTGGTTCTGTAAAGCGTTGTCTCTGTCCCTCATTCTTGTGTGACAGTCTGTTTCTAGAAATATGTTGTTCTATTTAATGTTATAGTGATCTAGTGGTCTCTGCAGAGCGTGAGCTCCTAGGTTACCAAGTCAGGCGAAGTGTTATTCCTTCAGGAATTTCTCACTAGCAACCCGGCGGCAGCGGCGTCTGGATTTGTGCCCGGTTCATGGCAATAGACTGGCCTCTTATTACTTGCATTGGACTTATTTGGCAAAAGTAACTGTTGAATTGCTCATGCACTTCTCTACTTTATTATTCAAGGTAAACAGCCGTTATGTAACGATCACTTATCCACGGACCGACCTCATAAAGCGTTGCTTAACCTTAAAGATCGTGTGGGTATTATTTAGCCACGAGCCCCTCTTATAATATTATATTATAATATCCAGCAACATAAACTGAATACTAATCCAGGAACGAGCGCCATGTCTGTGTTTGTCACACAGAAAGTTGTGAGGAGTTGCTTCTACGAGATCCCAGTTTGTTTGTTCGTAACATTAGTAGACAAACATACACATATTAGACGCAAGTTAGCTTGTCACACAGACGGAGTTTGATCGCACTTACTTCATGAATTTATATTGCGATGCATGGAAAGAGCATCTACGTCTTGCAAAGAAATTGACACTACGTTAAGTCGTGTTAGAGCGGTTTCAGACTAGCGTATTTTGTAAGCTTGTACCGGCTTACGCGCGTACACGCACGTCAAATTACGCGCCTCAATTAAATGCGCGTACACGGGTTTCTTCTGGCGTGTTCAATTATATACGCACCAAGACACACGTCCAAAAACGAACTTATACGCGCCGAAAATACGCTAATCTGAAACCACAATTGAAGCAATTTGTGCGACTGATAATGACAGTTTACAATATCTTTTTTAGTTTACCATGTAAGTTGATATGCCGACCCCAAGATAATTGAGGAAAGGTTAGACAGATGATGACGAGTCAGTATTACAAACAATCCATTTCCTTAACTGGAATCAATTGTTTAGCAGTTAGGGCAATCAGCCCCGCTCCCAACGATGCTAACTGCTGACCGGACACTAATCCAGCGGGGTTCGTACATGCGTAACACACTTGCAAGTTAATTCAACAATACTGTAACAGCAATTGTGTTTTTGCATGATGCAATGGATTACTAATATCCAAACTGTGTATTGTACTGTGGCTAAATTGAAAGCATATTTTGCGGCCCGGTTGGGACAAATCTAGCCAAATCAGATCACCCCTAACGCAACTACCTAAGGTGCAGATTTTTTCAGACCGTCCATCAAGTTTCTGAAAAACAGAGGTTGACGAAAGGATAAAACCCAGGACCCCAAGTCAAAAATGCGAGCACTAAATCAACAGGGCAGCACAGTCAGTGCGCCAGCTTAAAAAAACTTATAAAACACTTTGAAGTAATAACTGGAAATCGATATTAATTCAATTGGAAGCGAGCTCAAGTTAGATTGAAGAACTCGCTGATTGGAGATGAAACAAAAATATTTCCGTCTCGAGTCCCGCCGCAAGTTTTATGAGTTGCTACTTTAGAGAGAGTTTTCAATAAAACGATGAAATTGAAGTCTTGTCAATTTAAGTAGAGCGAACTGTAGACAGAACAGAAATGAGAAGTTGGCTAAGGGGAAGCAAAAAAGTAATATATCCTTCAGTATGGCTGTTACAGAATGGGCCATTACTTAAGTGTAGCATACATGAGCTCTGAAGAAACGGAAGACTAACTGACTACAGTTTGTAGAAAATAATTTACTGCGCGATGACAAAAATGAAGAATATAAATGTTTTGTATAGTAAGTCTTTTACCTTTTTCGTAGGGATATCATACATAAATCTTGCCACAAATTTTGAGGATTTTATGGCTGAGCCTGGAGTGTGGTGAATCTGTGACGAGTGATGATCGTGATGTCGCACCCAGCGGGTACACTACTGACAGAAATGCAATTCTAATACAAGGATTATGTAGCCGAGGGGTTAATAGGGTTAAAAGAAATGTAGAACCCCCACTTCTAGCTAAAAACCTTCAATTACATAACCCACTGTCTTCTACAAATCAAAAACTTCCACACCAAAGTCAGTAATTCTCCCGACCCGTCAGATAATTCCATCAGCACTTGTATTCCAACCCTTCCCCACCTGACCTCAACCCCAGATCACCGGAACACATAAATCTCCCTGGCGGGGTATAAATTTGTTTTTTTTTCATTACCACCCCCGTACATTTCATTACGGGGTCGTGCGCGGGGTGGAGGGGGCTAATTTATGGTACTCAGTTTGTTGGCAAAAAAACGGTTAATTACGTATATAGGGGATGAAGGAAGACCTCGTTTGAGAATTGACCTTGTGACTTTTCTTATATGAGTTTTATATAAGAATAGTCACAAGGTATGAATCTATCTATGTTGAAATGGAAGAGCCTCTATGATGAACGAGTCTGGAAAATCCTGTGCAGTTCTAATTACCTAGACAAAGTGGCATTCAACTTACGGAAAAGTCAAACGGTGCTCCCTTACCGGGAGCTTGTATCTGTACAAAATGGAATCTTGGATTGTTACAGTACAGGCAACGCTCCCGGGAGCGTCTAATAATGTATTGGATTGACGTTCACTTGGTTAATAAATCGTCTTTTTTTGTATATTATTTTTCTTTGTATAGATTTTTCGTGAATATAATATGTGAACATTGCGGGCCTTGTAGATTCCTAGATGCTTGTTAACTTTTCTATCTTGCTTTACGTTTTTTTGAAGTTAGTAAAGACTTATTCCATACTTAAGTACTAACGCTGTAACAGAATAACATTGTAAAACCAAATAATTTTAAAAGAGTAACAGTATAGTTTCTTGCTGGTTCTTCTCCGTAGTTAACGACCATCCCGAACCGTGCACTCTTTCTCGACGTTTTATAAGTGCCAATGTAGGCTTATGTGAAATAAAAAAAATGATTTCTAAAGTCGTAACAAAGGCCTTGGAAAGCAATTACTACTTATGTGGGTGATATGCCATGCACTCAGCTGACCATTATGGATATTGCCTCAGTTTGTAAGCGCGGCATTAGCTGTTCTTATTTGTGCTACCTCACTAGTTCAAAATGGTATGTATTAAAGTGTTGAAGAGTTTGTTAAAACCTACTTCTAAAAATAAATATTTGCCACAGGTACAGTTATAACATTAATTTTCCAATAAATAGTTTTAATCTGTTTAAGAGCAACCTACGCTTATAGTTCAGTAAAATAACCTTCTTATAATAAGCCAGCTAGTTGTTCTCTGATCTATTTTAATATCAACTACCAATGGACTGGAACTAATCCAGTAAGTATTGGATAAACTATCTCTACTGTGTCCTCTATCAGAATAAAACATTGTCAATACACTCTTCTAACAAAGGAGATATGATACAGTGTTAGCAACACTTTTCACTTTGAATTAATTATTCTAGTCACGCGAACTAATTAACGAGATTATCCTCCGTCCTCCCCTGCATCTATACACTACGCGGTCAAAAACGACAGCTTCGCGAAACTCCTTAATCAAAATACATTGAACGCTGGCTGCGCGCGAACCGGAGCGAGGCGCAATAAAAACAAGAAAGGGATGAAAAATAATGGCAAAGAAACGAATGGAGCGAGAATATCTGAGTAATTGTTGCATGGAAAGATCTCTAACGAGCACCTCGGGTAATAAAAAGGTTTGTGGGGCCACGAAGCGAGCGATTGTTGAGTAAGACCGGGAGGAATTATTTTTTGCTGTTTTTGTTTGAGTTTGACAATGGAGGTGGTGACATTGAGACAGTTTTAATGAAGGTACGGCTCTATTGTCACAATAATTTCATCAAGATATAGCGAGGCTGATGAGCAAACCTTTGGAAGAAAAAAAGAAAGAGATATTTAGTTAAAGATAGAAACGCGCAAAATAATAAAGAACCGTTGTTGGGTTTTTTGAATTGCCACAAATACAGGATTAAATTAAAACAAACTATTCCTTAATAGTTTGTTTTAATTTAATCCTGTACCACCCCTTAATAATTACCACCACCAAGGGGTGGTGATAATTATTAAGGGGTGGTACAGGATTAAGGAGGTGCACATTATAAAATCAAAAATAAATTATACTTTAGTATTATTGGCGTCGGTCGGTGTTTCCTATTCGCCTAAATACTCTGAGAAAAAACTCCGAAACAAGCTTAAAGGTCACAGACCCTTTTAAAAACCTGAAATAATTCTAGTCATTGAGTATCATGCACGCCCATAATGTGCAATACATCGCCTCTGGAATTTTTTAAAATTTCAATTAAATATCCTGAAAAAATATTTTTGGAATTCCTCGCTTCTCTTATGGCCGCGTCACAAAAAAAGATAAAATTTTACAAATAAAAATGGCGTCGGTTTATGAAAATAAATGTGCTCCATTCATTATCGGGCGCACTTGCATGGCTCATTTATTAAGTTCTGCAGTGAAGTGAAAGCATAGGGTGGCACCCGGGGTCCCGGGGTTTATGCTACGAGCGTGTGTGCTTAAAGGGTTAATTACTTTTTTATGATTAGGATGGTCGATAACATCCATATATTATTATTAATGTGTAAGAGTAACTCTGTCTGTCTGTTACCTGTTTGTCATCTAAACAATTGAATGGAAATCAATGGAATTTGGCGAACGGGTAGATAATGATTTTGATTAGGTTATAGGATAGTTTTTATCCCGGTAGTACGTTGCCGTGGCATAATATCCGAAGTCCACTCGGATGAAGCCGCGGCAACAATAATTACATAAAGGGTGTAACAAGATCCTTAACGAAGCCGAAGGCCCTTGTTCTTCCTGTCATTGCGATCATTTTTTTGTTCGACACCGTATCTGGGAATCTTCTAGTTACGGGGATATTGGGGGTCAAAGTACCAACTTTTTTTTAAATAAATGTTTTTAATGTAAGATTTTTACTTTAATCACCTCCACGACCTCCGTACTATTGAATGCATCCATCAGCACGTTTTGAATGCGTTGCATTGCGTCCTGCCGTAAAAAGTGATTTTTCACCCATAAAAAAGTCGTTTCCCAGCAATAATTTTTGCGTAAAGTTACTTAGTTTGATTAGATGTAAAGAATGCTTGGTTGGCGGCTTCGTTAAGTGTCTTGTTACACCCTGTATACGAATGAATAAAGATTACAGAAAGTCAGTTATTTTAGTGTTGCTTGTGATAACAATACTACAATGCTTCATTTTTGCATAGAAGCCTTTAAAAAATAAAAAGACTATCTTTATTAGATTTTAGTATTTATTGAAGGAAAGTGGTTCATAATTGTTTCAAATCAAAGACATTCAATTATTTATGATAATATTTATTTATTTGTGATAATATTCCCAACGTCCGCTCTATAAGTATTTTAAATCTCTTTTGTTTCAAATAATAGGGAGTGGATATCTTCTTTATGTTGAAAATGATGAAGTTATCACTCGGCTGGTAACTAAGTTAGTTAATATTTAATAGTCTCTCAAATAATTCACAAAGTAAATTACAATCAATCGTTTATAATTCGATTAAAAGTTTATTATCACGACTCTGAAATAATAATAATTCTCTCGACAAATTAATTAAAATTATAGCTGTATTAAAAACCAATTTCCTTTGCTTTAAACATCGTTTACGTTTTCATTATTTAACAGTCAGTTTTTCCCGAAACAAATTATCTGTGGTAACACCGGTACGTGATAGGGAAATATTAACAATTCAAACTATACGAGGAACATGATTGTGAACAGCTCGTCTGAAAGCACCTGATCTTTCTGAAGAACTTCACCAATAAGGTCAGTGTATGTCTTTCTTGGTCAGGTGCGTTTTAGTATGAACGTGGACGAGTATTTAAGGATCGTAGCAGGTGGAGCTCTGTGGGTCAGGTGAGGGAGTGGTTGGCGAGTTTATGTTTGTCTGTATCACGCCTGTGTTCCCCAAAGGGGTGGGCAAACTGGAAGTGTGTAGTGCACTCATTTTTCGCCAATAATGCTTAACTTCTAAGTAATTGTTCGCCCATTGCCCGCTCAGGATTCAACTAGGCCTAAATCAAGGCTGCAGTGCTATTGAGAAATTCCTGGTGAAAAACTCAAAAAATAACTGTTTACTGACGTAAGGAATTAATCTAGGCCAGAACCGCTAGCTTTTCAGTCGTGCTTGCAACCGCTAACGACTACCGAGACTGAAAATTTCATCATAATTATGATTGTAGTATCTGTTTTAATTAAACCAGCGCATTCTTCACAATCTTCACCCTTTTCAGAATTAAATATACCTCTAAAACGTAACTCGTTTTTTCAAGCGACAGTCACTCTTCTTAAATCCCATAAAGTAAAATAAAACGCCACAACAGTGGCACTTACTTTGACAAATACGGGGCTTGCTCCAATCCCGGGCGATAATAAACTTATCCCGTATTTTTATGACGGCCCCGCCTCGTCGGACTCCCGCAGTCCCGGCGTGACGGGGCCGACACGAGGCCGATCCCGGGCGCTGGGCGACTCTAATGGGCTCAATTTGTGGAACACTTCGTTTCACTTATGAGTGCGGGAATTACTGTGTTGTGTGGGTTATTTTAGTTGAAAGATTTTTAAGTTGCTTCGGTAAGTGACATCATTTGTTGTCATACGGATGCATAGTTAGGTTTCAGAACATTTGATTGATATTATTCCATGCCATCACTAACTGGGTTGTAGAGGTCAGAGAGGCAGTCGCTTCATGTAAAATACTGGTATTCAGCTGCATCCAGTTAGACTGAAAACCGACCTCAACAAGACCCCAAAGGTAGGCAGATGATGATGATTATCCATGCCATCAACAGACTACGGGTTGCAACTGAGAAGTTACAGGTGTAAAATTCTACTATTAACACTTCGTCCGATTTGGAAATCGAACCCAGTATCTCATGCCTCAGTAGCGCTTGCGACTTTTCCAACAACGAGACAGATTCTCCGCGTTATTTTTACCTCAAAACAGAAAATCTGGTAATTAAAATTAGTCCCGGGATTTGCTGTAATTGACAGCCCTAGTGAAAAAATAGTGACCTCAAATTAAATAGAAAACCTGTTCTCAAACTTACTAATTAATGGTTTTTACGTAACAAGAATTAATTAGAAACAATAAATTATTCATAATAACAATATCTTAATTGATTTTAGTGATAAATGAAGAAAACCTGATAGTTAAAACAAAGAATATTTTTTTATGATTCTACACGATTTGGTTTGGTTTTTACGTAAATAGAACCGAGGTCTTAGCTGATAGTTCAATTATTTGAGTGGCGAAACGTCAAGAACTATGAACTTAATGAATTTAGCTCGTGGCTTGTTACACGTGTAACCACTTAGTGCTTGTGATTTATAATTATTTAGAAGATAATTTTATTTGAAGAGTGATAAAAGACGAGTCGGGTAAAATAAGATTACGAAGATCGATATTTTGAGGTTATGGATTCTCTGGATAACGCTGTCACAGGCGAAGCAATCATAGCACGAAAGGGAGATGGGCCCATACTCAACAGTGGGTGGAATAAGGCTGTTTTACTATAAATATATAAATAAATAAATTTAGTAGTGTCAAAGATTGTTGGTACAGCGCACCATGATTCTTTGTTAATTTTGTTAGTGAATCAACAAACCTATCATCACGCCTGTAATCCCCGAAGGGTTTAGGCAGAGGTGTACCTAACAGTACCCATATTTGGCCATATTTCGCCAGTTATATACGCCCAAACGGAGGCGAGCTTATCAACCGGACAAAAATCTAGACTCCATGGTAGCTACTGAGATATTCCTGAAAAACCATATACTTTGCCCGACCTGGGTATCGAACACGACTACTTCAAACAAGATGGCGGCGTCAGTTCCGGCTAAGGGCGCAAATAAAAACCTTACAAGTCTTAACCTACATCAACTACAAGCCCAGCCAAGCTATAATTATTTCGCTCAGAAAGTTAACAAGGCTACTAAAAACTGCTCGCTAATTACCTTTTTACAACAAAATCTTTTTTAATGAATAGTGCTAATAGCCAGTGATGTAATTACATGTTTTCTCTTGCAGGTAAGTGTTCGCCTGAATCTCGGGTGAGGATGAATATTTATGAGCCCTGTTAGCCCCCTAGCCATCTAGCTAGGTGGCTCACTGGCCTGGTTCTGAAGACTGTTGTAAGCTGAGAGGTAATTTAGTACTGGACTAACGTCTGCCCAATGCCATATTTTGGTGATGCTATCATGTAAGTACTCATTGTTTTTGTAAATTCATGGTTATTTTGTTTGTTAATTTGATGTGCTGTTACGAAGTATTGACCTCTGATATTTTTACGTCTTTTAAGGAATATTAACATTTTAAACAAGAGGAGGTACTTATTTCGTAATCTGCTCAATATTGAAACTGAAATGGACTTTCGATTCATAATGAGTAATTTGGCACTGATAGAATAATGTGCAAGCGTGTAAATCCGTATGATTGTTTCATGATAATTGAAATCAATAAAATGTTGTGCAGTGTATTTTGCTGAAGACTAGGTCCAGGTTTGATGAGGAATGCAGCACAACCTGCAAAAATACTAAGCAGAAAAATATTCATTTTTTGGATTTCCGTAAAGTAATGCCTGATTCCACTTCCACATCTACACTTATAAACTAGCAAAAGAATCATCAAAATATGTAAGAAAAGTTTTGTAAATTGCGTTGATTTTCTTAAAAACTGGATAATCAACGCAATATACACTTTTTTTTTATAAAATCGATTAAAAATAAATAAGCATTCATTAACCCATTTCTCTCTTTCTCCCAAATCACTGACTAGAAAGAATAACAAACTCCTTTCGGTTCCCGCAGCCTCCCAATCTACTAATCCAGCGGTTAATATTCTGACCGCGTCCCGGATAAACACTCGTTATAATCTATTCATTAGCACAAACCGATTACACAGACTTCTATTACAGACTTTCATTACAGACTGTGGACTATCCTTTGCTTTTATCGCTTGTTATTGGTTGGCTTAACAAGAACTGGATTCAAGGTTTTATTCTTGGTTCCGTACTAAGGTTCTTTACTGAGGAGTTTGATCCTCCACTTTTCCGGTCCAGCTAAAACACTAGGATGTGGTGAAAGGCTGATATTTTGGTGGCCTGTCTTATGTAATTTGTTGACGTCCGAAAATTGCTGATTATCAGCCTGAGTTGTTTCAAAGAAGTTTAAAAATTAACTTTTTCTTTCCATATAATAGGGAGCGAGCCACGAATGCCTCGGGCACGTATCCCAATGACTGCCACAGACAGTCTGTAACAGATTGCTAGACCTAGGAATCGAACCCAGGACCTCATGCTCAGCAGTCACGCTTGTGACCACCACCGAGACAGGTAACCAAGCATTTTTCTTAAATACAAAACTTCTTGGCTCTCTAAAAACCCATTAAATCTCCAAGAACCGTGCGGTGTCTCCCATTACCGTCGGGCCATTCTCGAGCATTTCAATATAACTTGTGTGGAAACGTTAAAAGCTTCACAAATAGTTGCGACTGACCCTGCACGGTGTTAGGGGCTGATGCAATTACAGCCGACTGAGTTGATAGTAATTCTGTTGACGGGTTTGGTAATCTTTTGATCTTAGTTTTATTAATTTTAGTAAAGGATGTGCAATATGAAGTTCATAACAATTGAGCCTGTAATCCCCGAAGGGTTACGCAAAGGTATAACCCAACAGTGCACCCACATTTCGCCAGTCATGTATGAGTTCCATGTAATAGGTGGCGAAAATATTGACGTCATCCGGAGACAAATCCTGACTCCGTGGTTGCTACTGAGTGTCTGATAGAAAAAACTACAAATACATGCCCAAACTGGGAATCAACCCAGGAACTGCTCAACAGTCGCGCTTGCTACCCCCACACCAACAAGGCAGTGGCAGATAGAGAATATAAACGAGTTTTAATAATTATTGCCGTAGCATCCCAGTGTTTCAGTACGAAAGTTAAACGAGGAAAATTTAAAGTCCACTGTACATTTTTGTTGTTGTTATAATAGGTCATTTTCGTTTTAGATTTTTGTGGTTTCAAGATAATTGGGTTGATGTTAGAGGAATATTGTTTTCCTGACAGTTTGTTTATTGTGGCTTATTAGAAGGAACATTTGTGTTACCTATATTACAAATTACAATACAGGATATTTTAATACTCAATACTCGACAGATGCTTCTTTTCTTTCTAGCGAAAATAGATAGTCAATGAGGTCAATGAGGCCTCCAAATTTTGTCAGCTTCAAAACACATTTATTTCCATCATACTCTTCAAAAACAACAGACATTTCATAGCCCTCAACCGCAAAACTTTCTTCAAAACACCCCCCCCCCCCCCTTCTGGGCCTCGGATAGCCGCAGCAAGTTGAGATATGTATAAGTTCCTCAAGTACCATTACGGGAGGATCGTGGCCTGAATGGCGATATTACTTCAATTACAGACGGCTTTAATTGGACGGCTTTGGTTCAGATTAATCCCTCTACAGGATCTAGGCTGGGACGTAGTTACAGGCACTTTTGAATTGTCGAAACAGAGAAAACAATAAAATGAAGCTACAGTCCCAGTCACAATCATAATAACTGTGCTTTCACAGTAGTTGCCAATTCTAAAGAGAAGAACGGGCGAGAACTCCATGGACCAATGAAACTGAACTCCTTTAGTTCATCTAAGTGCGTTCAACGCCACACAAACATTATAGTGTTAAAATGTTTGCGTTAATATTCCATAGAAATAATGTCACAGCTTTTGAAAAAAGTTTATAGTGCTGAATGCTTTTAGTTCCATTGGTGAAATTCGCTCTTAGTCCAATATAGGTTCTGTCATTATAATACTAGGCTTTATAGTAACTTGTGTTGTATTGTATAACGGGCTGGTGTCCGCAACTCCACGTCAAAGCGCGTATTTTGCGTGCGGTTATAGTAACTGACTGACCGGTCAACATATGAGATAGTTTACAAAGAAGTGAGTCACTAGACCTTCTGGACTCATCACTGTTGTGACCTTAAGCTCTAGTGGGCTGTTTATTGATGTGGTGTTCAAGTTTGTTATGATAATGAGACCGTGTTCCAGTGTGGATGTGTCGCTTGGACAGGGTTAGGGTCACAACTTGGTATTAAAGCTAATATTAGTGTGATGACTAATTAATGCTCCGTAAGTTTACATGAATGTTGATTAGCTTAAGTGTGAACAGCCAATAACATTAATTCCCTTTGCTAGGACCCTAGAATAATATCATTATTATGATGATAGATCTGAAATATACAATTTCAAGCTCAACTATTTAGAAATAATAAAAGATCACATCATGCCTGTAGTCCCCGACGGGTTAAGCAATAGTGTACCTAATAGTACATCAACCACATGTTATGTTTTAAGCTCCATGTAATAGGGGCCATCCTATTGTCATCAACCATGCACAAATTCAGATTCCGTTGAAAATTCAGATGGGAATACCAAAAAACACTTTTCCCGAACTGCGAATAAAACTCAGGAACTCATGCTTAGCAGTCACGTTAAATGCAGGAAAACTAAAAATATTGTAAAAACCTAAATAATTCTTACACCCCAATCGACGCAGTTAACGGAGAGAAAAACCCCAAATAATAGGTTTATAATATATTTCGTACCAAACTAAATGACCCATGGCCAAGGGTCTCTTCGGCATCAATAAAGCCTCGTATTTATGGGGTCCTGGTAATCGGGGGTCTTTTGTTTTTTCTCTGTGCGTTCATTAGGAATAGTTTGTGGGCCCTTAGCCCCACGTGGCACAGGTAGGGGTCGATAATTGTATAAATTGAGGATATGTTGTTGGTTTTTATTTGGGGCTATTTGTTTGTGGGTTTAGTGAATGGGATCGGGGTCTAAGGCCCTATCTACGGAGTCAGCTGAAGCGGCTAACAACAAGCGCGTGTTTCGCGTTGCAAGTCGCGGTGCGGTGACTCATGGCATGAGATCTAAGCTTTAACTTTCTGAGATTTAATATTTCATTTGTTGTCTCCACAGTCGCATTCGCTACAAGCGTGAGCGTATAACTACCACCCGGTAAGGCTGTGGGAATAGTGGCGGTAACGGAGCTGAAAATTCACCGATGCCGCGATGGTTATTTCATCTCGCTGTCCTTCAGCATCACCTCATATGTGTGCTATGAGGTATAAGCGACCAACTTCACAAACACCTTTGGTGATCCTCCTACAATGCCACATACATTTTCTTCGATACCTACAGAACGAGAAGAGTTTTTTCATTTCGTACCAGTACAAAACTGATGTTATGTCCCCACATCCCAAACAAGAAGCTGCACACAGCCGCCACAACACAAGCTATCAGCGATAATACTAATTTCTCTAGAGACGGCTTTGTTCAGCGGATTATCATAATTTTATGGAACACGCCGCTAATCATATTAACTTGTATGCTTCAACAAACATGTTGTGTTTGTGTGTTGTTAGTTTGTAGGAAATAATGGAAATAGTATGTTTAATTCTTTGTTTGTTTTTTCATTATTGTCTTTTTCTTTCAATATAAGATAACAACAAAAACATAAGTATAATCATATCGTTCCCATTGCTGGGACACAGACCACCTTTCTTAGAGTGGTAGTGGGCTATAATCCAGCACACGGGTTGTTGGGTGTCGCATGTTTCCGAACTTTGTTTCTTCGATTAGACTGTTTCCTCACGATGTTTTCATTTACCCATAGAAATCGATATTGCTATTTAAGCACCTGAATTATAAATATTACAATCTTTTAAAAAAAAAAAAAAAAATTCCCAAACGATAATACAACAGTAGGTAGACAGTAGTATTTCGATGTATGTATGACAAGCTATTTTTGTTTTCGAAAGTCAGATAACAGTTTCTTTGGGAAAGTTGTTTAAAATAAGGTTTGACTCACTTCCTTGGAGGATACAGGTAACTAAATCGGCACCCTGTATAATTTTCTATACTTACCTAATATTATAAAGAGGTAACGTTCGTTAGTTTGGATGTAAGGGATAATCTTTGGAACTCCTGATCCAATCCCGAAAATTCTTTTACTAATGTTAACTTACATTATTCCCAAATAAGGGCTACGTTTGCGTCAGATAATTTACAGCCATAATGCGAGCGAAGACGCGAGCGAAAGTTAGTATCTGCTAAAATCACGATGGACAATCCCAAGCGTCAACCATTTATTTGTTTGTGATGTATTTAAAAACAAATATAACCACGTTGCAAAATTTATTAACATACCTAATTATCATAAATGAACTGCTATTTTATAAATAATGAGTTTAATGACAGTATCTAATGGATTACATACAATTAAATGCGTAAATTAATTAGTTTTAGTTTGGAATAATTTTATTTTATGATGTGAACAATCGTAACATTGCATTTATCATAAATCTTGTTTAGTTTTGGAGTGTGATATGTTGAATTAATTGATTGATTAGTCATGTTTAGAATAATTATTAAAATGATATAATTTTAGACTGCCTCGTTAGTTTATTAGTCACCAGACTCACTGCTGAGCATAATGTCCTGGGTACGATGCGGGGGTCGGTAAAGTGTAGTTGTAAATAGGCTTGCTCCTATCACTTGGGACTTAAAATCAACGGTGAAATGTGGGTTTAGTATAGGATACACCTCTGTCTTACCCTCCGGTGATTACAGGCGTCATATTTGTTTATTATTTACGTTTTGCCGTAGCATGGTGTACTGAACGGTCAGTTCACAAGTGTGTGGGCGCGCCCTTATTCTACGACTTAGCACATTGAGTACTGTCTCAGGTTTATTACATTAAGAGGGTTCTATTTGTAAACTGTTTACCGTTTCTTATAGATCTGTTGAAAAATGGTAGTAGTAGTAGTAGTGGTAAGCTTTATTTAAATCTTAGGGTGATTTCAAGAGTTTAAACTACTGACATAGTCGTATAATATACATGTGGGTACATTCAATTTCTCAGTCACGTTGCTCCATAAAAATTATATAAGTGAAATAAATTGACACAAATCTTGTAAACAAGAATTCCTGGCGTTTTAGAGATCTTATCAAATTACACGTCGACCAAAATGTCGTAGTAATGTTACAGATGCTGTCCACAACTTGATGATTTCATTACGTCGTGTGTCTCTCGCACGACAACACTTTGTTTACTGACAAACTCAATCTCTCTCTAATTTACAAGCGAAGGGTTATCGTAATTTAGTTATTTTGAACCTTTTCGGTTTTTACGTTGAATTTTAAACTTAGTTAATACGTAATATATTATATACCTAACGATAGGTAGGTAGAGGAACGTTCGTAAACATGTGGTCAGCTTAGAAAGGTATAAACAGTGATTTTGGTCTGTGAGACCCGCTAATACCGTGTTTAATTTTTTATACCCGATATTTTATGGTAGACTTCTAAACTAAAAGGTCTAGGTCTAACACTCTTGCTCCGGTCGGCACCTTTTATTTGGCAATATTTTGTTGAACAATAAAGTCGTCCCGAAGTTACTAGACACATTCAGCTCGTGCCGATCGGCCAACTTTCTTAAGCATCTACCATCGGTGAAGCATGTTAAGGGCGACTTAACTCAATTTGAGCGAAGGCAATCGGCTTTTTCCCGAACGTGTACTGTAACTACACGATACCACGATATTGAATTTGATATTGCCACACGGCTCGGCTGTGCCAGATCATACCGACCTGAACATTTATGTGTAGCATCCCCAACTGGTACTTTTGTTTTTTTTTTTCAAAAACGATTTGTAAAACCTGCGTACCTAGTTTACACTACAGTGCCAAATAACACTTTAAAACTAACGCCTCAAACAATACCATTTTATCCTCGTATCCTGAGAGCCATCGCCCTGTCCCGGCTAATCGATGCCCAATGCCATCAGTCATCAGGCTTGCTCCCTCAGTGGTGATGCATCGCCGGATTACCGCGGAACTGACACTTTGATTTAGAACCAATAACGTCGAGGATTTTTGTAAAACAATGGTTATATTTCTGAGGTTTTGACAAATCAATTAGGTATTGCTCGGTTTGGAGCGTGTTGTTCATTCATACGATATATCAAGAGTGTTTTTTTCTAAAGAGGGGTTTCATTAGCATTTTACACACATTTGCAGTTAAGTATGAATATTCATATTTATGTAACAATAGACAACTATCTTCAAGGATGTAGCGACAAACACGTATTTGTGATCCATTACTCACAGCTTTGTCTATCATAAACGGTATACTTTTATCACGCTTGTAATCCCCGAAGGGCTGGGCACAGGAACAGTACTCGTACATTTAGCGAGTTTCGTTTTTAAGACCCATGTCCAGGTGGGCGAGCTTATTGCCGTCAACTGGGCACAAAATCCAGACTCCATGACTGCTACTGAGAAATTCCTGATTGAAAAATCCAATAAAACTGCTCGACTTGGGAATCAAACAATGGACCACATACTCAGCAGTCGTGCTTGCGACCACTAGAAGAACGAGGAACAATCTTGTGTAAGATAAAATCCGGTTTTAAAGTGATTACGACTAGACAAGTGTTCATCACAACAGGTTTGACATAACGTTGTTGAAGTTTTAACACCACGTAAGTAAATTTTTGGCTGTTTAGACATTTTGATGCCATTTGCTAGAGAATCGGAAGACGCATTGTTTCAGCCAATCAGAAACAAGAAACGTCTCTGTCTAATTTGAAGTGAACACAAATTATAAAATGGTATTGTACCATTACCTAGGTATAACTATGCAGTTTGTTCACTCTCCTGTAAAGTTTCAATTTTTGCCTTCGACCGGGAAACGAGTAACTGGGTATTTCCATCAGGAATTTCTCAGTAGCAGCCCAGTGTCTGCATTTGTGTTCGACTAATAGCAAAAGGCTCGCCCCCTGTTACACGGGACTTAACATAACTAACGAAATGCGGGTGTGCTGTTATATAGTTACAGGTACACCTCTGCCTAACCCTTCGGGAATATAGAGGCATGATGCTATGTTACAAATTTTTGTTTTTACTTTTGTTTTGCACAACGTCTAGACGGAGAATTAAATAAGAAAAAATCTCAGGATCCATAAATGGTGCTCTTAGTAAACTTTTTACTATGTTAGTTTTGGATTTTAATTAGGCATTCAGACCATTTAGAATGGTCGTGATTCCCCCAGGCTACCATTATTTGTTTTGATTAGAGATCAAGCCAAAGACCTCGCACCGCAACCTTTGCAGACTGTATACTATACGCTTTATCTAAATAATTACATAGATGACACAAGAGTACTATAACATCAATCTCCTTCCATCTCATCAGCATGCAAATCAAACACAAAACTTACATAATTAACAAAATTAGGTCGTTTACACATGGCGCGATTCAACACACAACTTTATCACGCGACCGCGACTAATCCAAGTCGCAAGTTACACAATAACCCACACCTCCCAGTCCCCCAAAGATAGTCGCGATGAGCCCCATGGAGGGGGAATGGGGAGGTCCCGTAATGGTGTTTGCGGACAACGTCCCGTTCAAGCTCATGCGATTTAATTTGTGTCATCAGTAGTCGCAGTGTTTGAGATAAAAATAAGGCTTCGACAATACTGAGACAAACTGTTAGGAGTTGATTTTGCTTGATCTTTGAAGAAGCAATGTAATAAAGTTTCCAGTAAGCTTATTCCTACACATTGTACGATGTAAATTGATTTTAATGTCAAATAGACACTGTGCCACGTGTATTTCAGGTTGTTTAAAAGCGTTATTAGGTAAGTATCAGACGTGGGTGGTAAAGTTCGTCAAGTTTGTGTAGAACGTCTTCTCTGTAAGTTATATCTTTATTGTTTGTTATAACGCGGGCGAAGCCGTGGGCATAAGCTAGTATTAATATTATAACATCGCGCCTGAATCTCCGAAGGGTTTGACGAAGGAGTTCCTGTGACAAAATAAAACATTTAAATCTCTCCACAAACGACTCCTCCAAATTCTTCATAGTTAAATTATCAATTATGACATAATAGTGGCTCCCGTCTGCTGCTCTGGTGCTAATAGTGAGTAATGTTGCCGCGTCACTCTAATTGAGATTTATATGAGAGAGGATGAGGGCTGACGGAGGGTGGAGATACCTTCTTGAGGTTAAGTGGACGTTATTAAGTGAAGGTGGAGGACTGCCATGTTCGAGTTGGAAAAACAAAATTAAGAATAAATGTACTTTAATGATAAGTTTGTTTTGAGGCTTTAAACAAAGAAAGTTATATTTTGTTTGGCCGAGGATAGGAGCTGATATCAATCTGTCTAGTCTACTCGAATGCAGCTGAGTATTTAACATGATAATCTATTTATCCTCCAAGCCCCGTTAACGTGTAACACGACAATATCCTTTTAATAACCGCACAAGTCGTTCTTTAAGGAATAAACATTGTATGCCGAGGTCAGTGCGTGGATTGGTGAACATCTAAGTATGACAAACCCGACCACTTCCTGCCACATAAAACAAGTAGTTGAAAAAAAGAAATTAATAAATACATTTATTTGGTAGAACTGCTCACACGCTGGTTCATTTGGTGTCATTCGTAGATCTTTAAAGTAGTTGAAGGTAAAATCGTTCGGAAAACTGAAAAAACTAGGCAGACTACATACATAACATAACATCACGCCTGTAATCTCAGAAAAGTTAGGCAGAGGTGTATCTAATAGTATCCACATTTCGCCTGTTATGTTTAAGCCCCATGTAATAGGGGGCGAGCTTATTGCCAACAACCGGGCACAAATCCAGACTCCGTAGCTGCTACTGAGAAATTCCTGATGGAAAAACCCAATACCACTTTGCCCCACCCGGGAATCGAACCCAGGACCTCATGCTCAACAGTCGTACTTGCGACCCTAGACCAACGAGACAGACAATGATGTAACAATAAGCATCCTACATCCTGTACTTACTACAACAAACATAATTATTCCACCAGTTCCTCCCAACTATTCCAAAAAAGCTATTATTTCCGCAACACATCCACAAACTCTACACGACTTGCTTGTTTATTCGGACACGTAATGTGGGACAATACATGGCCAGTAATACATAGCGAGATGTGGGACAATAGTAATACATATCCAATGTGCTGTGTCTGATTCGAGATGAAAGGTAAACGTCGTGAAGGACAGGTGGTCCCGCTGCCTTGACGCACAAGGGCATTGTTTAATATTTAGCACCTTGTTTATTGGGAGTGTAATGTTTCTGTTATGAGGTTCCAAGACGCTTGGGATATGAGTTAGGTAATCAGGATTTTCCCTTGTTGCAACGCTAAAGCTACTAACGTACTGCCAAGTGGCCTGCTTAGCGCCTAGTGGCTAGCGAGTATGGAAGTGAAACGAATGTTCTAAAATCTTCGCAACCGGCCACTCTGCGCGCTGGACGCCTTTTCCCCATGCTGCAACGCTAATGGAATCCTGCTGCCACAGTGAGTAAGATTCAACTAACAATTGAATCCTATTCCACCACTCTACCACAGTTTGCCACTTCTTTTTTTAACCATTTGTATTTTCGACTAGTTTCCAGGCAGCCAGGTTTGTATTATCGGGCAGCGGTACTACAACCTATTATTTTATTTTATTCGGGAAACTTACAGTTAATAGTATATATTAACTGTAAGTTTACAGTTTTTTTGTGTTTTTTTTACAGTGCACAATAACATTAATTTGAATGCCATTGTTCGCTATACTTAAGATTTAGTCAGAACGGTACGATACCAGTCCACGGTTTTGAAAACAATCAAGAAAACGTATCTACCTGCTAAGAATTTGTGACAAAATATTTTTTTTTTAATCTGACTACTTCTCTACGACTAAACCAGCAAAATATGATAGTCGTTAGACCAATCTTACTGGCTTCAGAAGACAACGAGTGACCCAGTTCTACCCAGATATAGCAAGATGATTGTCTCATACATCGTAACACCCTCGACATAGTGCTTCACATTCTATGAGATACAGGGTGTAAACAAAACGCGACCGTTCCATTTTACGCACTGATGCGTCCAGTAGCACTCGTTATGTGAGCAGACGGGCGATTTATAGTAACCAGGACGTTCTTCTTTTAATTGAAATGCAGTGAATCGACGACATGAGTTTTGAGTTCTTTGTCCATGTCTTCTCAGATATCAGTCAAATAGGAAATGTCGCCACGATTTACTTTAAAAAAAATCGTCTAAAAATGTATCTCAGAAGGTACTATTTTCAGAAATATACATTATTTTTTTATCATTTCAATTCTTGCCAACACCAGAAAGAAAGTAGTCGGACAGTAGTTAAGTTTTTAAATGAAATATAATTATTACTGATTGTCACGATCTTCTCTTCCTACTTGCTCTGCTACTTTTACAATTGCTGTCGTATAACTTATAATATTATTTTTTTCACAAAATATTTTCTACCCTCCCCCCCTCTCCGCTCGTCTGTCACCCCCTCCGTCCGAGGGTGAGTTGTGATACGAATGTGAAACATTCTTGCAAGATCTCTCGACGCGTGACTTCACACCCCGTCGGTACAGGAAACTGAATAAGATTCAGGCACAATCTGACTGTCACTGTGCGTTTATTTCGTTGTAGTACGGGTGTTTTTCGTCGTTCAAGAATTATTTTGAAAGGTGGTTGACTGTACCCTGAAAAGAAATATCTCAACCCTGCAGGGGTTGAGATATTTCTTTTCAGGATTGAGGAGTTATATTGAGTGGAAGAGTGAGATTTATATATGAGGGTGTACGAATTTCTTTTAAACTTGATTTTTGGCCAATATAGGCTTTGTTGGTAATATTCCAACGAATCAGCCTGTAATATACTAATACGAACTGCCCTATGAAAGTCGAACAGGATAGCTGAGAATTGAAAATTCCTACTATGGGTTTCTTGTAAGTGTCACCTTGTCATCATCTACCTACTACCTTTTAATCTTCCAACTATGGGGGGGGGAGGGTCGACTTCCAGTCTTACCGGATGCAGCTGAATACCTAGTGTTACGAAAATGGGCATGTTTTAGAAGGTATTTTAATTGCAACATTCAAACAGTTTTATGTGTATTTTACAGTTGTAGGCACGTAGTCCAGTTCGCCGGAAATAAAAGAGATATTTTTATTTCGTTGTAATATTATTTTACTTTCCTAAATGAACTTTTTCATAAGAATGAGAATTGCGATGAAATAGCTTTCTGAATGTCACATCTAAATTGTAAATGATTACTCCTACGTCTAACGTCCTACGTTTCAAGTCCAACATCCCACGTCTTTCTATGACATTTAACTTGTAAATCCTCACTTTACTTCCTCTGATGACGTCCTTACAAATAGCTTTAAAGTATTATCATAATCTCCCTAACATTATCATAACTACAACTTTAGAAAGAAAGAAAATTATGTTTATTTGGCAATACAAAAACACCTTAATTATTATACAAAATAAATTAACAAACAAAACTGCTAAAGAGGCTTAATTTTTATTTTTTTCGGATGAGAAATCATCAAATGACCCCCCCCCCCCACTCTGGGCGTACTTGTACTGACTAAAACCCATCCATGTTCCTTCTTTGCACTTTGTGTTCCAGGGCCACGGTATCTCTTTCGAACAGTCCCGCAGCCCTGGCAGGCATCGGCCCATGCGGACGCCTACTTGCTTGCTGATATCTCTTTGAGGCGCGCGTGGAACACTATCGTCATAAGACGGCCGGACGGCGAGCTGGCCCATAACTCACCGTCCACAGGCCCGCGCCTACGGTGGCCGGGAGCCACCACGTGACCCCCGAAGCCAAAGGGGCTTCAGTTCAGCATAATGCCAGATGACAACAAAAGGTGTACCACAAGACGCTGATTTTCAGCTGCAGCCCACGAGCTCAAACGCTCGAAAACAAAGTCTAAAATATATAAAACCAACTAAAAGCCAGGCTTACGATCAGTTTCCAGTCTAAACGGTTGCAGCTAAATTCCGGTTTTTTCCAAGTAACCAGCCAGACTTTTCAGTTCCTGACTTCGCGTAATGACTGACAAAGAACAAATGTCAGCCGGAATCAGCAACTTATCGTCCTTTCCGAGACACATAGCTATTCATTCCATACCGAGATCCGATATGTAATGAACCATCTATGGACCAGCCATGGACGAATCGACAGAAAGTAGCTTAACCTTCGATCGACACGTGCTACTGTTCCTTTTTATCCACGACCCCCAAACACAAAACCCTATACAAACACATTACAAGAAAAAATAGTCACCACACTCATCCCATAAATCTCTTGAAACAACATAATACTTCTAACGTACACTTTTCCTCTCAGCAGCGCCATAAGCTCGCAAATTGTCCCAATTTTAGCCGAAATTACGCCCAAAACAGACAATAAATAATCGCGCATTCCTACATACCACTTAATCTTCCAAATAAGACAACACGCTGTATATTTTAGCACAATTTGTGCACACGCATGCAAATGCGTAGAACACCATGTATGTAGTTTGCCAAATTGCCTTACTGAAAATCTAACATTTGCAGTCACTGAAATTAATTTCAAACCTTATTTTGACAACAATAGAGATGATGATATCAATTTTAGAATGCAATTTGAAATAGTTCAGGTAACGATTTGGTTTTGTTTTAGTATTCTATTACAATAGTCATAAGGTCCATAATATTCTACATATAGTTCCAGGCTGCATTCTTATGACATAGCAGAGTCTGAACGCAACTTAAAGGAATTTCGCAACATTATTTCAACAGCAATAAAGTATACAATCCAAAATCCAGAACGTTATTCCGAAATTGTTCCAACTTGCATCTCTATTTGTGTTCAACAAAGCCTTATTGCTTTACTAATAGGGTTTAAAATCGTAACTTTACAACGCAAATACCTAGAATTGTGCATTGTTCTCGCGTACGGAGTCTGAACAATTGTTTGAAATCTTGTCGCTTGGTACATTTCGTTGGCGCTTGTAATAATTTCAGCTGAAAGGTGTAAACGCGTGGCTGTGTTATTATTTGGCACAATGGCACTACAATGTGGCACAAAGTACCAGCCAGCAATGGCGGGAATTTTGAGAATGTTGCGTTTAATGCCTTGATACATTGCTGTGCCTACCTACATTTTGTTCTGCATGCTCTTTGCTTTAGGTTTTCTCATTCATTATGAGGTATTTTAGTTTAAATATCTATGGAGTTTTATTTCCAGATCTGAGGGCCCGGATCACTTTCAAAATGTTTCGCGTACACTTCAGTCAACTTATTTGTGCAGGCGGGACGACACAGAACCACAATAATGTCCCAAATTTGACATATCGATGCATTATTTGATACACAGTAACATTACTTTAACGGCATTCCAAATTCCTTTAAGCAAAAATGTTTAGTAAGTTGACACTATACAAACACGAAAATTACCATCTTCCTTTTACACAAGCCACAGCATCGTTTGGCAAGCAATTAGTCAGAACTGTCACCCGCCACATACACACGCTACACCCACCCGCTGTAACGTGTAACATGCTACAGAACACGTTACACGTTGCGCGCGCTCATAAATTAGTGTCTACGGAATGGTTATGACGATGCTTTGACAAGGAGCTGAATAATGTTAATTATTGTTTTAACGAAGATAGACAAGTCTTGTTCACGGCTTCGGGCGATGAAACTTGCGTCGCGTTTGCGTCAAGCGACGCGTGACTCACTTGCGTCGCGTTTTCGTCAAGCGACGCGTGACTCACTTGCGTCGCGTTTGCGTCAAGCGACGCGTGACTCACTTGCGTCGCGTTTGCGTCAAGCGAGGCGTGACTCACTTGCGTCGCGTTTGCGTCAAGCGACGCGTGACTCACTTGCGTCGCGTTTGCGTCAAGCGACGCGTGACTCACTTGCGTCGCGTTTGCGTCAAGCGACGCGTGACTCACTTGTTTTCTCCACGTGACTAACGTCGCGTTGCGGTGACTCGTGGTATATTCACTTTCATTTGTTTTCTCCGCAGCCATTATCGCAACACACGTGTCGTTTAAGCGCGTAGCTCGTGGCCAGGCCGTTAGGAAGGCGCTTAGAATTAATTAGGTGAGGGTCGATTGGATGTGAAAGGGTTGAGCTGTGAGAAGTTGTCTTTGTGAAAGGTCTGTTTTAAACTAGAGGGATGTTCAAAAATAGCATTTACGAGGAATGGAGAATAATAATAATTGCTAAAGTATTTCATGAATCAATAAGTTCCTGGCCAAAGTCTGACCTACCGCCACCGTCACGTTTTTTTCAGCATATTTCAGACATTGCACAATTTTTTACCAACAGAGCGCCCTATAGCTCTGGAGTCGTATGAAATGGTTTTAGCACGGTAAAACGTGGTGGGTTAATCTGATAATAAATTAATTTATTTCCCTGACAGAGCGTCCAGCTCACCTTGGGCAGCCCTACTTCCTAGCTAACTGAAAAATATTTTGATCACAACATGAATCATGATCTCCATCTGACTAGACTGGAGGCCGATCCTAACATACTACTATGTAGTTGGAAAAATTATGATTATGACATCTGTCATGAACTACGTATTTTGTGAACATGTTTGTATGTTAAAGAACGATGTGTAAGCTAAATTAATTAATTTGGATTATATTTAAACTTTTCCCACACGGACTTAGTTGCTTAAGAATTCTCCACCAGTGAAACAAGGTTGGTGGAGAAATAAAATGGCAGTCCAGATGCTTAAAATGAGAAGAAATTAAAATTGAAAAAAAAAGCAAAGGTAACTATTCTAAATCAATCGGTCCAAAAGTCCTGGCGAAAGAAATGTTCGTGTTTAAGAGTGATCAATTACATCTAGTTAGACTGAGTGCCAATTCCATTAGTGAAGCTACAGGTGGTGGCGATAATTTGTTCAAATAACTTAAAAGAACGAAATTGATATTGTTCAAGGTAGTTTTAAAACTGACAATACCTACCTACTAAAAGGTAAAACTTGTTAAATGAAGAGATTGTATTTTAGTCAAACGTTGCAGATATTATGTCATTGTATACTAATTAAGCGCTTGTGGTTAAACGATAATAGTCGCAAGTTAAGCTACGCTCGCCGAGGTCGGCCCGTGGATGGGTGGCCATTTCCTATAAACCGACACACCTCCAAGCCTCGGAAAGCCAGAAGCCCCTAACTTTGACATTCTCACTAATGGTATCGCATCACCCAGTAACTGGTTAGTGGAATCACATAGGCGGTCGTACTTGTAATAATGGCATTCAGCAATCGGATGAACCGGTTAGTGAGGTAACCTGAAAATAGCAGGGAACAGGCAAGGCTGATAGTAATCGTCCCCGCATGAACTAAGCACTTATATTCTGGTAAATCAATAATATGATTTGGGTTAAAGAATATTTAGAAACAAAATCACGATTACCAAAATCTCATGTGACGAACAGTTTTACATTAATTTCGAAAATATTCTAGTAAACCAAAACTATTAAAGATGAGGCCAAGAACCGAACCGCTTTCCACATTAACAGCAAAAACTCCAGCAACATAGACATACTAAATATCATTCAGTAAGAGAAAACTGGATTTAAAAATCTTAAGTATTCCGAACCAAGGAAGGCCAGTCGTGAATTATTCGCCGGAGAGGTTCTTAAGTGAGATTTTTTACGCCAATAAAATATACTCCCCAGAGTCTGGAATAGTCTGGAAGATATACTGGAGCAGGTGTTTCAGTACTATCTAGATATAAAATGATTGTCTGGGTAGGTTTGATCGATCTTGAGAACTGTCATTTGTCTTAGGACTGCTTTTTTGTGTAAAATGATCTATTTCAACCGGTCTTGTAGCCTATGGCGACGACCTAAGAGTTCGTAGCACGAATACGTGGCCCGACTTATTCAGCACACCCGAGCGTGTAGCCGCGCTGACAGCAGTCGCCTTGCGGTTTTTCAAACATGGAGTACAAATGAACGCAATCATTGTATATTGGTGTGCCCTATCGCTTTGGTTAGAAATACGAATAACGGTTTCTTTCTACACGATATATAAAAGATCATCAGGTCATCATCAGGTTATTATAATCAATTAATTCATTTGAATTATTTTACATAATATAAGGCAATTATCGAATCACATAATGCACCGACAGCTACACTAAAACTCAGAAACTAAAATTTCACCGTTATCGCTCTAATTGAGTTTCTGTAAGTCTGTTATAATAGACAGTTAATGTCAGCTGTACTTTGAATCAGGTAGTTACAGTTACTACTTACCGTAATTAATTTTTCCTTAAACTTTATTTTTAGCACCAAATTCACCCGAATAAATACTCCCTTGTCTCTCCATTCAAAACCACGTTTAACACGCTCAGAATATTCAAACCCTAGCTCTCGACTAGCTCACGAGATATCGAGACACCGCCTTCCTCACGAGATTCCGGGATGCCGGGACAACGCCTCGCACTTGACACTTTTGAATTTTTAACCATGAGTTATTCAAAAAAGCTTCGTTACGAATAAAGTTGAGCCAAACGCTCGGAATCAATTCAGCGGCGCGCGGCGTCTGAATATTTCAGCTACCTGCTACACGGACGAGTGCTGGCTTGGGGAATTTACCTAAGTTTTATTTGTCGAGAATTTTTACAGGTGGAAGCATTTTTTTTGAATATCATTACCTGGTGCATTGTCTTATTCTACGGTATTTTTAATTTTAATACTACGAGTAATACCACATTTGAATGCATGCTAGCAGCTATGCAATTAGGTAGGAGTGCCATCGATTATCATCTCAAGCTAAAGCATACCATTGCTGGATAAGCCTTCTCTATAAATTCACCAAGTGGCGCAAAAAAAAAACAGTTTTAGCCTTTCACATTTACTCATGATTTCATAGTTCTATAGACTTCTGAAACTATTCTACCGCTAAATGTTACGATCCATATAATAATACTCCTTTTGCATCGTCTGCCTCTTTACTCCATCGTCTGCATCGTCTACCTACTCGCATATTTACCTATCCTAGCAGTAAAACCAGAAATATGAAACCCTTGAAGCATAGACACATTACCATTTTAGGAACCACTCTATTAAGACTAAATTCTAGCCAAAATAATTAGCAGTCTAGCATTGCGAAGCGCAGCGGGACCACCGGAAGTCACCTGCGCTCCTATTTATGGGATTGTAGTGTTACTCCGCGCTTCCGGTCTACCGGCTCTACTCCATAATTGTGTTATATAGTCTGTGGAACGAGTTGGTCGTTTGTTGCCCTTTTGTGTTACTTTGTAGCTCTGTGTCTGTGTCTGTGCTACGGGATGTGCTTCTGAAAGGAATATGTTTGTTCGAGTTTATTTGTTTTTATATCGTTTGAAAAAACAGTCTGATAGTTATACCTGTTTTGTTATGTAATGTTATTTCACAATTGAAAACACGTATGACTTTGGCCGACTAGCCGACTGACCGACGAGTCGGCCAAACCGATCATTACTGTCGGCGGAATTTATGGGGTATTGGTAAAGTCGGTGTAGTTTCATTTTCAGTTGAATCGCTCGCATGGAGTTCAGTATAAAATGCAGTCGCACCGCACCCGCCGTGTGGTCATACAAATTATTTTTTTCACTTAAATGTTAAAATTACATTTCTCTTGATTTAATTTGAATCTTTGACTACCAAAGGAAGAGCCCATTTCTAGATTTTATAATAAAGTGTAGGCTGTTTAGATAGTAGAAATTATAAAAAATGTAATTATAATTTAATTTCAAGCACTCCAGGCGACTAGCTGGCGTGTTTTGCCAACCAATCGCCGACTACAAATATGGTCGGATAGTCGACTTTCCGGATTCGTCGGTACATCCCTAATCATTATGAATGTCAGAAGTCGTGTTCCTCATTGGATTTAAATTTGGATTTCATCGTCAAAAAAGACGAACTTCTATACAAACTTTATTAACCTCTGTAGGGGATAATTTTTCAAAAATACTTCTTCCTGATTATTTAGTTGTGCAACATTTTGAGTTTCTAGACCTAGCGTTATAAGGTGAAAGTTTGTCTGTCAGCAAATTTAAGGTTTTTATTAAGTAGAAGATCACCTTCAATTAAAACTTAAAAAAATACCATTTTAATATCATTTTCAGTATTCAAACTAAACTCTGAACAGTCTTACCATATAATTTTGAATATTAACTAGTCCGTAAAACTGTCTCAGAAAACTATTTCATTAATTTTTTATTAAAATCTTTTAAAAGTTACATAACGGAGTGTTCAAAGTTTTGAATAAAACATTTTGCTAATGTATTAAGATTTACTTAGTTTTTGGTACTTTCAAACTTTGGAAAAATGAATTTATAGACTATTAAGTTATGTTATGGCCTGATATAAAAAGACAAAACTGGGTAAAACTACTTAAGTATCGTATAATATTTAGTGAAGAGAATAAGTTTTGTGATTTTCTGCTCGACAACAGGCACCGTTGTATTGGAAGTAGGTACATTTGACCTCGTAATTACTTAACCATTATCGTCCACAATACCCAGTCAATTGCATTGATTTGGCCCTGACTGGTTTTCTGTTTTATTGGTTTAGTAGTCGCAAGCGGTCTGCAGTCCCGCTTGCGACCACTAGGCCAATGAGGCAGAGGGATAGGAAGTGGATGGTGGAACCATGTGGGCCCAGTGTTGTGAGGTAGATGCCACATGACTTGATGTTTTCCTTCACTGTTTGAGGTCTGGGTTCAAGTACCAAGTCGGGCAAAGTATTATTGGGTTTTTCCATCAGGAGTTTGGATTTTTGCCCAATTGATGGCAATAGGCTCGCCTCCCATTACATAACTTTCGACATTTGGGTATACTATTAGTTACACCACTTAACCTTCGGGGATTTAGATCTTAGCATTGTTTACTGGTTATGCGTTACTAAATTAAAACTTGCTTTGTTTCGTAATACATGCAATGTCTCTGGTTTTGCGAAGCAATCCCAAAGCCTTGCTCAAGTCTGTCTGCCGGTGGAACTGCTGCCCTCAGGGAAATCAGATTTGCACAGGCGAGCGCTTCTGCTCATACACTTGATTTAATTTCCAAGGCACCTCTCCCAAAGATTAACTAGGGTTAAAGTCACTGCTCGAAAATTAGTTAAATGGTTTCTTTAGCAAACTACACAGATTAAGTTCATGAAGTTAAAATTGACTGACTTTTTGGTCTATAGTGTAGATTTGCACATTACAGGAGTTTTTCATTGAAATTGTGTACATTTAAAGTAAACCGAAAATACTTCAGTAAATCCGTGTAAAAAGAACTTGATAATAGGTAGTATTGATAATACAGAAGCTATGGGTCATCCGTAATCCCTTACACCGCGTTTACACCAAAGTATGATTGTCGGTATTCTATTTGTTCTCTACTAGTTTCCCTTATGGTTTACTCAGAAAAAAAATCTAAATAAGTCTAGGTGTATATAAAACAACCTCACTACTTTCATAAATTTATATTTATTTATAACCAACTTATACTTACAGTTTACACCACACATATATATATATGTATGTATGATACATTTTACATACCGGAGGCTAAGCAACATAACAACAAGTACAGTAAGTACACACATAAACCCACTTGGTTATAACCATAACACACTTTAAATAACTAAAACAGTCGCAAACCCAACCCTAACTTCATCGAAGTTTCTCAAACATCTCTAATATTAACGTGGCTCCGTCTCTGCGAAACGGGGAACACAAAGGACATTTTTTCTCCAACTCTAGCGATGTTTGAAATTTTAAGTTAACAAGCGATGTCTCTAGAGACGCGACACTGCGACACTGCAGACATCGGCACGCGACACTCAGGAGACTTGTGTCGACGTCGCATCAACGGATTACTGACGCGGAAATAGAAAATGCATTTTTTGACTCAGGTTTTAGACGAGAATTTTTGATGAAGGAACGTGCTAGGGTGAGTTATCTTTCGATTTGGTTTAGACTTGGCATTTATACATACTCACACCTTTTTCCCAAGGGGTAGGCAGAAATTACAAAACGCCACTTGCTACGATCCTTATATACACCTTTTGCTTCGTTCACACGCCGTTTGCGATTTTTATTTCAACCTTTTTTAACCCTTGATTATTTAATTGGCAATTTCGTAAACAAGCAATTATAATTAACGCCTGCGAACATAAAACAAGGAAAACGTTTATTTATCGAGATCTTCCCTAAAGGGATTTTTAATCTTCCCTCTTTTTAAAATAAAGCGTTCAATTGTTAATTACTGGCCAATAACAAAATGAAAACTCTACGGCTCTAAAGATTACGTTATTCTTAGCTCCTAGTAACTAACAGTTAGTTGATCCTTTCCGAAACTTTCAAATATTATTTTTGACTTTCGTTCATCATGTCGCATCAGCTACTCAGTCGCTGTTTTCTCATCATGACATTTCAAGTCAGCTATTAAATAATTCCTCTATATTTTCCACAAAAATCTTCTGGGCTCTATAATGGCAGTTAAACCCACATTTTTTTTTAAACCAACTAAAAATATTTCAACAATATTTCACAAAACTACAACAAACTACAATAAAATCCTCATCTCCCCGCAACTATAACACTTGTTCTAGGGTTGTACATCAGCACTAACGATCCGTTTATACCGCCGAGATTTAGGGCTGTCACACACACGGACAGTCGCAGTCGAGTGGCTGGCGCGAGTACTCGAGCGAGCGCCATTGTAGGGGGGCGGAGAAATAATAATAATATAATAATAAGTTCTTTATTTCTCCTCACAATGACAAGCTTATTCTAGGTTTCACATATTATTTGTCTTTTTAGCAATGTGAGGAGCTGGTGTTTGAGTTAGGCGTATAATGCCTGTGTTACAAATCACCAGGTCCCCACCCCACGGAAGAACAGAAGTTTTACTTAAAAAATATGATATTACAATCCAATGTTACAGATAAGGAGATTTAGAACTAAAAACTTATAACAATTTAAGACTAAAAACTTATAACAATTTTGGGGGTAGAAGTTAAAAAGAAACTATGATCAAAAAATTTATCAGAGCGCCTGTGGCTGTGCGTATGTGTGTGTCTATGAGAGTGTATAATGTTAGTGTGTAGTGTTGAGTGTCAGGTGAAGTGTGCGTATGTGTACGTGAGAGGGTTTTGGTGCAAGTTATAAACTTATATCGTAATAATTTAATTTGACTGAAGTAGACTTTCTGTAAAATTATAATCCAAATTTTTTAACCAGCCCGAAACCAAAGACTTACATTTAGTTTTTGGCAAGGGATATAGCGTTAGTGCTCGATTTACCTTATTGTATAGATTTGAACCCTGGTAGCAGAAAAACCGACGTGCAAACTTAGTTTTGAATGATGATGAAGAACAGACTGCATGTTTGCGACGTTTGTTTCTGATTTTTTCTGGTTCAAAAGATGTTACAGCATGTTGTTTCATAACCGTTCTCAAGATGAATAGCTGCCTCACAGTAAGTACCTCCCATTTCGAGTAGAGATCAGTAGTTGGGTGATAGAAAGGTAGAAACAAACTAACCTTAAGGAGTGCTCTTTGTGCTCTCTCAACTTTTAAGAGATGAGTTTTACATGTGCCACCCCATGTGGTGATACAGTATTCAAGCTGAGACTGACAGAGAGCATAGTAGACCGATTTTAAAACAGATTTTGGTGCAGTGTTTCTTAAGGCTTTAAATATTACTATAAGTCTACGCACTCTCGCTGATAGGAGATTAATATGATCATGAAATTTAAGATTTCTGTCAATAATTACTCCTAAATACTTCGTAGATTCAGTGTTTTTAAGCTTGGGACACTGACAATTTGTGTCATTTGCATTTGGGCACGAATGTGAGACAATACTCAAGGAGGGATCTGGTTTGTCATTAGTTTGGATGGAAAACGTGATGAAGGTTGTTTTTTCTACATTTAATGTAAGTAAATTCTTATTTAACCAACTGATCACAGTGTTCATACCTATCTGAGCTTTGACAAAAACTTCATGCCAGGAGAGACCACTGAAAAGTAAAGCCGTGTCATCAGCAAACGCAACAATTTTTGAGTCCGTAAACTTTAACTGACATAGGTCATTTATATAGACTAGGAAAAGAGTCGGTCCAAGAATACTGCCCTGTGGAACTCCAAAAGTCACTGGGACCTCTTCACTATTAATGTTACCTATTTTAACACATTGTGTCCTGTCGGTTAGGTAATCTTTAAAAAAATTAAGTTGAAGACCCCGGATACCCAAGCTTTCGAGTTTTGTTAACAGAATAGGGACAGAGACTGTGTCAAAGGCCTTTGCTAAATCTAAGAATATTCCAATGGTTTTCCTCTTCGAATCTATGTTCTTAACTATATAATTTGTTAGTTCTGACACAGCGTCGGCGGTGGATCTCTTGGCTCTGAAACCAAATTGTGCTTGTGAGAGGAGATTCTTATTTTCTAAATAGTTAACAAGTCTTTTGTTAATGATGCGCTCTAAAATTTTTGATAGGGTAGGGAGAATTGAGATTGGCCTATAATTATTGACACAGTCTCTGTCACCATTTTTATGTATCGGGTGAACCCTTGATTTCTTATATATCTTTGGAAATATACCGGTTGTGAGCGACAAATTACAGATGTATGTTATAGGTATTGTTAGAATATCCATATTAGATTTCAAGATGTCACTAGATATCAAATCAAGGCCCACCGAGCAATCACTCTTTAACCCAGTTATTAAAGACCTAACCTCATCTTCGTCCGTAGGGAGCAGACAAAAAGAATGGCTACACGAATTAAAGGTGATGGGTTCCGTTTGTAGATTGTTCTTAATGATTTTTTCTGCTAGCGTTTTACCAACATTTGCAAAGTATTGATTAACATTGTTTGCTGAATTTAGGGGGTCATTGGTGCTTATAAGTTCAATCGGGCTGTCTTTGGGTTTAGTTGAGTATGTGATCTCTTTAACTATTTTCCAAATTTTTTTACTATTTTTGCCTGCGTTTTGAAATTGTAGCTTTTCATATTCTCTTTTAAGTTTTTTTAATAAAGACGAACAAAAATTTCGGTACCGTTTGTATGTAGTTTTATGTATCTCATTGTCTGGGTGTTTTTTAACTTTTTTATATAGATTATCGCGGTTTCTAATGCACCTCAGAATGCCTGGGGTTATCCACGGTTTTAGAATCTTTTTCTTGTTTGATATTTTGACTTCTTTACTATTGTTTTTGATAGCCCTATATAGGATATTGTGAAAGAAATTAGCAGCCTCGTTGGCGTTTTTAATTGTGTATAGTGGACTAAAGTCAACACATTTAAGTTCCGCATTCAGAGAGTTGTGATCTGAAATGGCGCAATATTTGCATTTTGTATCTTGTAGTTGCTAGCGTTGTAAAGTAAAGGATTATAATAATGTGCGCGATCAAATTATTACCGTGTAGAGATGCTTGGTTCTCTGTAGGACAACACTATAAATAGTTGTCAAAATAAAAACCTAAAAATATTGTTACCAAGACTTGGAAATCCTAGGTTTATAGTATCGGTGACTAGTAAAAAGATCATTGTCTTTTTACAAACGTTTCATATCAATATGGTTAAGAATACATAACAGAGCCTCAACAAATCAAATCAATAGTCAACTATTCAAATAACACTCAGAAACAGCACTTTTTAAACGTCAAAATTACGAGTACATAAGACAGTCGTGAGCACCCCAAAACGCTCAGTCTGTTAACTCATCTGTTTGTAAAGTAAAAAAAAAAATATCGTTACTTATTTTGTTGTTAGACCAATCTATTTACCAAACGGCATAGAATAGTCTAGTAAAATTTGCGCATACATAAGAAAAATCTTTCTAACCAAGTCTATTACTTTTACTCAAAACTTCTCCACCTCAAATACTATTACAACTGACGACAAACCGATGTTGCCAGCTAATAGAAAAGCAAGTCAATTAGCGAGTTCAGCGAAGGTAATAATGCACAAACAATCACGTGGTCGAAGTAAACCGCACCAAATAGCTTTAAGGTCGCCTCGATATTATGCGGCGGGAAATATTATTAGAATTTAGAGTAATAGAGCTAGTGTACGTTTGGTTGGAAACAGAACTGTAAAACCAACTTGGTATGTGTGGCTTTACGGTAGCCAGAACGTTGCCAGTTTCTTAAACAAGTTTACTGAGTCATAAGTGGCTAGTGCTGGAGCAATTTCATAATGTCAAAAATAATCTCAGCCTGTGGCCAGGAAATTCTTGTGATAAAACCTGAATTGAAGAAGAATTGAAAGAGAATTTTCTTAGTGTAGCAAATTTTATAAAACAACACCCATTTTTATTCTGCAAAACACATTTTAAAGAGAATACAGTTTTTAACTAAAGACTGTTAGCTAAGGACGTAACTTTGTAGTCACCACATCATTACAAGAACACTGAGCAGAAGCTTTCGTATCTAACAAGAGACCGCAGCGGAATGCGACACAATTAGCAAGTGCAGCGAGACACGTGGTGCTAGCAACATCTGTACGCGCCCTTATATTTTATACGTTTGAATTTGGCATGTGAAAACTAAAATTCAAAATTTTATTTTTGAACTAAGTAATACGTTGGAACTACTTCTGTGGAGATATTCTTAGGCAAAACCTAATTGGGTTGTTTCTACCAAGATTTTTAAATGGCAGAGCCTGGAATCTGAATGTGTGCCCTGTTGATGGCAATAGGCTCGCATCTATTACATGGAACTTAAACATAACTGGCTAAAAGTAAACCCATACTTTAAGTATACCTCTATCTTATCATTCGGGAATTGCAGCATGATAATATGTGAATATATAGGTATGGCTATTTGTAGAATGAATAATTGATTAGATTGACATATAATTCTTTGTTGCTAACAAAATTGCCTCTAATAAAACATGTTTTAGAGTACGAGCTTGCCTCAAAGACGTAACCTCCACCACATCATTACAAGAGCGTCATACATTCGCTACAATAATAATGTTTCTAACAAGAACCTCAACAGCATGCAACACTAATTAGCAAGTGCAGCGAGCTACACAGAGTTAACACCATCTGTGTACGTCTTTATATTTTGTGCGTTTATATTCTGTAATGCGCATTGTCAAATCAAAAAAAATATTTTACTGTAATAAATCGTGTCTGAAGTTTATAGTCTATGCCGATAGATTTAAAATTATTTGAAGTTCTCTTCAGTCCATACAATGTTGTAACTATTAAAATTTTATTGAAAAGGCAATTCTTTTACTCTGACCACCTGAGGACTATCTCAAAACTAGTTTTTATTATGAATAGAATGAAATACAGCTAGTTGTATTAATTTGAGTACCATTTATATTAAAACTGTCTCAAAGACGATGTAACCTCCACTATATCATTACAAGAACGTCAAACAATAATAGTGTTTCTAACAAGAAACCTCAACAGCATGCGACACAATTAGCAAGTGCAGAAGCGACACGCGGTGCTAACGCAGTCTGAACACTCTCTAATTGTCTTCATTATTACTAAATATTAGCATGTCTTTACGATGAAGGTAGAATTCAATATTAATTGTTTTTAACTTTGTTGCTAAATAAAGATTTAAATGATGCTAATTTATGATTACTGTCGATTTTCTTGCTAGTTCTACTCTAAAGAAAGCGACCAACCTGAAAGATTTATGTGAAATAAAATCATTTGAATTTGCTTGTGGTTAATTAAAGAGGTAGAAAATAATGAAATAAGTTTAACATTAGTGAAGATTCCGTCACGTCTGAATGTTGTCTCTCCTTCACAGTAACTTGACTATTTTTTCAGGCAACTAGTACCCGACTAACGTTTACCTTATATACAATTTCTTATCAAAAGCTGGCTTCTCAGAAGTTTTCACTCCAGCATTATTAGAGGAAGCCGCATCTAACAAGAAACTAACCGAACGAAGGCAATTAACTCGTGTGTTGTGCTGACAACGTAAGTGCACGCCCTTAATTGCCGTCCTCCGCGTCAGTGTGAATGCAGCTTCATATTATTGTTAAGTCAGATAAAACCATCGTTCGTGACGATGCACCACCCTACACAGTAGTACTAGGAACATTAGTCGCTCGAGTGACGTTCACGAAGAGACTCTGATGATAAACATTTAGCTTTGAGAATTTAGGTAAACATAATTATATTTTTAAAGGCGTCGTTAGTTACGATTTTCCACTGTGTAGGCTGGTTTCTCGGTCAGTAGGTGGTCTTAGGGGCTTATATCGCTTCTTGACTTACTAATTTAGGTTTATTTAATTATTCACAATGTTGTACACAAATGGTGATTTAATGTAATTAGAATTTATTCAACCAAATAACAGTATAATGCCTTTTAACATTGAGTTGGCGAAACAAGTTTTTAATTAAAATTACGTTTCATAAATTTTTTTTTTTTTGCCTTTTAATATTTTGTGAGAAAAAGTAAAGTCCTGATTGGCTCGAACTATTATAGGATACCTACCTACTGCGCCAACTAGTAGCCAAGTTGCGCAAGACGAGCATTTAATAGAAGGAAAAATAGGCTATCACTGGTATAGATACAAATAAAACACCTTAATAAAAGTAACAAAAAGAAGCTTATCAAATCAAATCAAATCATTTATTTACCAGATCATACAATCCAAGTTGTTAGTAGTAATACATACACCACCCACAAACATACACGAAAACACACACACTAGCCACTTACATCAAAACGATCGCTATATCGCTAACTCATTTTTTTTTACTAGCCTACATCGTGTCCCACAGTTGGGCAAAAGCCTCCCCTTTCGCTTTCCATACCTAGCCCAGCAAACATGATCAGATCGTCACGCCATCTTCGCCGCGGTCGATCTCGACAGCGCTGTCCTTCCTCAGGCGCTCACTCACAAAGGCATTTTTTTAATAATTCTTAATTTTCAGAAAATAGGTCTATTTTCTGAAAGTTATATAATAGCATATAATAGTCACTACAGAATCGCAGATTAATAATTTAACAACTCCACAGCTAACTAAAATATTGTTTCAACAAGAACAATTAGCGAACGACTGCAGTATTCTGTGTATGCTGTGTGCCGTCATAATTGTCTGGAGCCAGTCGTACAGTGGGATCTCACTCGTTTGCTCACGCCCGCGCCCCGCGCCCCGCACCCCTACGATCTGTGAGAAAATTCTTGTACCAACACTGTCAATTGTTTTAGTTCGTACTTTGTTTAATTAGGGAACATGTGAGATTTAGGCCCTGTTTCACGATGTCCGAATAGCCACTACTTAATGAATAAATTCAAAAATGGAACAGCATTTGTATGAAATTATCTGCCAAATAAGTTATCGAAAACTTAATCGTAGGTGGTGAAACCGGCCCTTAATGTTAAAAATATAGGGATAGTAGTTCTAATTATTCTGTTTGGAGTGTGAATTATATGCATTGTCTATGAACAGGCTCACCCGCTATTATATGGAACTTAGTGTGCGTTTCACGAATGAAATGCACTAGTGATTGCAAGCGCGACTGCTGAGCATGAGGCCCTTGGTTGGATTACTAGTTAAGGCAAAATGTTATTGAGTTTTCAATAGTAGTTGGGCATTTGTCAGTAGCATCCACGAAGTGTGGCTCTGAGCCCGGTTAGTGGCAATAGGCTCGCCCGCAATTTCTTGGGACTTAAACAAAACTGGCGAAATGTGGGTGTACTATTAGGCACACCTCTGCCTAACCCTTAATTACAGGCGTGAATTTATATTTATACATTGAAAAATTATCCCTTATACTATTGGAAGTACCTTTAACCTCCGCCCACCTTTTTGTGGTAACAAGCGTGATATTATATTATGCTTGGAATAAAATGACAAAACACCGAAATAACCTTATAACAAACACATGCTTCCATAGAACAACACAAAATAAACGGTTTATCACTAATTTTGAAAATCAACATTGAATGAAAATGGCTGCCATATTGAATCGGAATTATCGGGACCGTGTTGGCTACCTAATTATGGACCAACCGGTTTCTGGGTAATTTATTGTGTTACCTACAAAATGGTTTCCCAATGGTTATTTTAACAAATTGTTTCTTTGTACCCATTGAATGGCTTCATTTTGCGGTGTTCGGAGATTTTCTGAACCATTTTGTGCGTGTATATGTAATAAATTAATAATTCCCTAACTTTTGAGTTAATGAAAGTCACAATCCAACAATATTAATTGCGTTATTTACGTTACTGAGCTGTTACAGCAGTGTTAGCCTAGTGGTAGGACCGTCGGACTGCCAAATGACACGTCTCGAGTTTGAACTCAAGGCACGCACCTCGCACAAGGGAGGTCGCACGAGGCGGCGGCCGAAAACATGACACGCGGGGTTGCGATAGTTGTGGAAAGGATCCGGCAATTGGGTCTCGAGGTGGCGTTGCACAAGTCCGAGGCCATGTGTTTTCATGGGCTTCGGAATGCGCCACCGTCGGGATCCCTACTGATGGCAGGAGGGGTTTCCATCGGCGTCGGGTCGACGTTGAAGTACCTAGGACTCGTCCTCGACAGCCGGTGGAACTTCGTGGAGCACTTCCGACGTTTGGCTCCCAAACTGGAACGGACAGGGGCTGCCTTCAAGCGGCTCTTGCCCAACCTGAGGGGTCCAAACGCCTCCTGCCGGAGGCTTTACGCGGGGGTCCTGCGGTCCATGGCCCTTTACGGGGCCCCGGTGTGGGCGCGTTCTTTTGAGGCGGCAAGCCGCCCACTACCTGAACGCGCCCCAAAAGGTGATAGCCATAAGGCTAATCCGGGGGTACCGCACGATTGCCGCCATGGGATCTGGAGGCGATAGTTCTCGCGCGCCTGCACGAATGGCGCGCGGAAGCACTATTTCGGAGGGAAACTCCGCTGTCGCGACAAATTGCCGCTCAGCTGACAGACCTCCGGCGTGATCTCATGGCGACATGGAGAGAGCGACTGTCGCAACCCCGTGCAGGGCACGCCACCATAGTGGCGATAAGTCCCCTCTTTGCGGAGTGGCTAGAGAGGCGCCACGGCGCCCTCACCTACCGCCTGACGCAGGTCCTCACCGGACACGGTTGTTTCGGGAGGTTCCTGCACCAAATCGGGCGGGAGGAAACGCCCGGGTGTTTACACTGCGAGGATCGTCCGGAGGACACGGTGGAACACACCGTGGAGGTCTGCCCCGCTTGGGCTGAGCACCGCCGTGTCCTCATAGCGGCGATTGGCGGCGGCGATCTCTTGCGTCCGGCCTTGGTTCAAGCCATGGTCCGGAGCGAGAGGGAATGGGAAGCCGTCACCTCCTTCTGCGAAGCAGTCATGCTAGTGACGGAGGTGGCAGGACGTGAGAGGGAAAGAACCTCACTTCCCAGCCGCCGCGGGAGACGCCCTGGGCGTCGGGGGTCACGTGGTGGCTTCCGACCACCGTAGGCACTGGCCTGTGGACGGCGAGTTTTGGGCTAGCTCGCCGTCCGGCCGTCTTATGACGACAGGCCGTGTCGATGGCGCGTTCATGTTCCACGCGCGCCTCAAAGAGATGTCAGCGGTCCGCATGGGCCGTTGCCTGCCAGGGCTGCGGGACTGTTCGAAAGAGATACCGTGGCCCTGGAACACAAAGGGCAACAAAGAAGGAACATGGATAGGTTTTAGTCAGTATAAGTCTGACACTCCCCTCCGCTCCACCCAGAGTGGGGGGGGTCATTTGAGGACTTCCCATCAGGAAAAAAAAAAAAAAAAGGCACGCACCTCTGATTTTTCGGATTCATGTGCGTATTGTATAATTATAACTTGCTTCGGTGCAGAAAACTTCGTGAGGAAACCATTCATGAGAGATATTTCTTGAAGACATGTAAAGCCAAGTCAGAAGCCCATGGGCATAAAAACTCTGACACCAGGCTAGGCACTAACCACACGATAAAGAAGTAGTAGTTATTGAGCAGACGATTGTCTGAAACATATGAAGCAATGTAGAATGCTAGAATTACTAGAAACTGAACACTACTGTACTAGAATTTTTATTTCATTGTCAAAACAACGATATGAAGCAATGGTTTATGAATTCCTTCAAAACCCTTTGGTTTGTGATGGAACGCGTGTTACACAATTGCATTCCTGCTGTGCTGGTGCCAGAGGTTCCTCCGCTAATGCAATATATCAAGCGTGGTGTTAAATAACGTAATAAGTACCTATTTTCCTCCAAAATCTGGCAAACAACAGTGTTTCAAAAAGCTTATGTTCAGCGGCCATTTTTGTGCTTCCATAGTAATAAAAAACTAACATCAATCTTCTTAATCTTAATGTGTGCCTTTTATGATGTAAGCACACTCCGGGATTCTCCGGGATCCTCCGATAATCCCGCGGGAACATAAAAAAGTAACGCAAAGGAATGGTTCCGTCAACTTTTGACGAGAAAATTAAGTATTCCGAGACGATGAGCTGTAAAAGTCGTCGTAAAAGTAAGAACGATGTTAATTTTAAGTAGTTTTTGTCAAGGACGCTGTGGCTAAGTATGGACGTCTCTTGAAGTTTAATGTTGAGGGGCTCTGAAGACGCGAATGCTGAATGTAATTTAGAATTGATGATTGTGAGTTTTTTTAACCAAAATTTGCATGATGCCTTTTTAAAAATTGCCATCTGGATTTTACTACTGCCATAAGCATATTGATTATCACATGAAAAAATAATAAAGCAATTCCAATATCAGAACCGATTTTCGTGTTGCTGGCCGTGGGTTCGAATTCAGGCGACATTGCTTTGTGTAATTTATTTCATCAGGAGGAAAGTGGCAAGTTGTACAACCAATAATACGAAGACACGGACATTCACCAACCCGTACTGGGTCCGCGGATAGCCCACTCCCTCTCCTCTCATAGAGAGGGGGCCTGGGTCCCAGTAGTGAGCACGTTATTGTTTAAACATAATGCTCATGCCAAGCTTGGATTCCTGCGCGCCTGCACGAATGGCGCGCGGATGCACTACATTGGGAGGAAACTCCGCTGCCGCGGCATATTGCCGCTCAGCGGACAGACCTCCGGCGTGATCTCATGGCGACATGGAGAGAGCGACTGTTGCAACCCCGTGCAGGGCACGCTACCATAGTGGCGATAAGATAGGACAGAGGATAAGAGGGGACCTTTGAGGAGTGGCTAGAGAGGCGCTACGGCGCCCTCACTTACCGCCTGACGCAGTTCCTCACCGGACACGGTTGTTTCGGGAGGTTCCTGCACCGAATCGGGCGGGAGGAAACGCCCGGGTGTTTCCACTGCGAGGATCGTCCGGAGGACACGGTGGAGCACACCGTAGAGGTCTGCCCCGCTTGGGCGGAGCACCGCCGTGTCCTTGTAGCGGCGATTGGCGGCGGCGATCTCTCGCGTCAGGCCCTGGTGAACCAGGGCCTGACGCGAGAGATCGCCGCCGAACAAAGAAGGAACATGGATGGGTTTTAGTCAGTACAAGTCTGACACTCCCGCTCCGCCCAGAGTGGGGGGGGGGGTCATTTGATAATTTCCCATCAGAAAAAAAAAAAAAAAAAAAGCTTGGATTCCTCTTATTGAAATGTGGATCTAGATACCCTTAGCACAAGAAGTTTCCTACAAGCAACCAAAATCAAAATCAAAGCAACATCCTGTCGCCATCTCAGATTCCTGCGCCCACTGTCTCAGAAATAACCAGCCTACGTGACAGTCCTTACTCCGTGTCGTCCGGAATTCCGCGTGGCTGCGTCCGACGCCGATAATTCCGCATTCCGAATCAATTTGCTCGGAATAACGCGTGGCGTTAGGCGCGCTCACACGGAAATGTGGGAGTTACTCAGTGTTGCTTATGGTATTTTCGTAACTTGTTTACTACCAGGATTCTGATGCACAAGGAAATGTTGTCATTTGTAAAACTTTGACTGTCGTTATCAGAAGTCGTAGTCAGAAGTCTTAAATTGTGATAATCACAGCGTTACCCAGTTATTGGGTTTTCGAGGTCAGATAGACAGAATCTTTACGAGAAATATTAGTGTTCATATGCATCCGATTAGCCTGGACGCAGATTCCGATTAACCTGGCCAAGGGCTCGTTAGCTGATGAATTAAATGTTGCCACAAAGTATTGTGCCAACATATTAGTATGTTGAGCTTCAATTAAAAGAGAGCGAGTCTATTTCCATTCAACACATTAAACTGTGTTTTGCAACTACTAGACCAACTAGTTAATCTGTCGTCAAATACCATTTCTAATTATTTTGGTAAAAAAAAAAACAACCACAACCAGATATCACACGATTAGTCTCCCAGAAACATGTAATAAAGAACACATGTCAACTATACTTTACCCCTCCATTCAATTCCACCACTACCCCATACAATATTAGTTGTGGACAGGACCTTCTGTTCGCTTGGCGGCAACACAAAGAGGCGCCGTTTTCTTACTGCGAAATAATAGGAAAATGAACGGGGGGTGAAAAGGGGTGTTCAGAGGGGGTGAACGGGCGGGGTAAATTAATTTTGTTACTATATTTTCTATTCAAGACGACGTAATGGTGTGAAATTGATTAACGGAGTTTAGATTGGATGTTATTATGACGTGAAAGGGGCGAAGGGGGTATTATGCTGATCGTAATTGTGTTATGATGTGTTTCCGTGCTTAGACATGATGTAGTGCAGAGTGGTTATACAGGGTGTAAACGGACTCTTCACGAAGCCGTCAAGCAAGCATTCTGTACATGAAAATAAGTAACTCTACGCATAAATTATTTCTGGGAAACGACTTTTTAAACAGGTGAAAAATTACGTTTTACGGTTAGGCTCAATGTAACTCAAAACACTGTGCTGATGGCTGTATTGAATAGTACGTAGTAGTTCGTGGAGGTATTTAGTAATACGCAAACACACGTCGACGACTTTCACGCGATCATTAGGAAGAAGTCTGCGTCGTTACTCTGCAGAGTACGGGCCAACTCCAACTCCATCCTGAAGACTGTACTAGGGAGGTTAGACTCCCCGATATTTGGGGCTATTGTTCGTAGTTGAATCTCGAATAACAAGCTTGTGTCTAAATAAATAATCAGTTGTAACTAACATAGTTTATAAGTTTATTTTACTAACCTTCTATGAATGTTGCTTGTCCGAAATAAAAGTTATTTTATTTTATTTTATTAATAACCTAAAAAACTGGTATTTAAAAAAAAAGTTGGAACTTTGGCCTCAATATCTTCGCAACTAGCACGTTCCCAGGTATGGTCCAGAACATAAAAATGGTCGCAACGACGGGGAGAACAAGCGCTTTTCGGCTTCGTTAAGGGTATTGTTACACCCGTTATTAAGTATGCAATGCAATATGCGTTAGGGAGACACATTATGGTTATGTAATAGTAGCTGGGATAAGGATATTACTGAATTTCAAAACATTTAAACTAGGTTAATTAGGTTATGCTATCTAAATTAGTAGTTTGTTATAAATATTGGATAATAAATTATGTTGTTCATTGAGTAGTGACATATATAATTAACGTTAACAATATTAGGTTAAAATAACAAAAACAGCAATTTCTCATTTTTTATTTTTTACTAAAGTTCGCTGCAGGAATTGGGTTGAAAGATTCCCAACTTTTTAATAATATACAATCATTTGGGTAAGCATTACATGGAATTGTACGAACATCAATGAGATTTATTGATAGCTTTGTCGAGCATATAGTAAAACACTGAATTAAATTTAATGATATTTAATGTGCAAATTCATACTAAAGTTTTCACTTGACACTTTAAGAAAAATGTGTTCTTAATCTTCTTACAAAACTAACACCAAAATCCTTCTACAATAAAACTACAATTAACAAAAAAGTTCGTATCGCGACCGTCACGGCACCTTACGAGCGTGTCACGCCATCCACGCTTCACGCCATCTCCACACCCGCCACGTCTCGAGCGTGTTATTGTTGTGTCCCGCCCGAAATTGCCAGCTTTTGTCGCCTTCACGCGCGAATCCACTCCAAATGCTACTAAAAGCGCTATTTCTCAACCGGCGGTAAACGTTCAGGTTGAGCGGATCCACTACCTCCCCCCAATAGGGGGTGGAAGGGGGTGAAATGCATTTAGAACGTTTTTCCCCGTCGTAGTTTGTAGCTAGTGCATTGTCGACCGGACAATGGCACGAAAGCGATTGTTTTCGTCAATTCGATTGTCAACCGAGTTATGATTCGACAATGGACGGTTTTAATTTACTTTTGAACGTCTGTGAGCGTCTGGTATCGAGTCGCGAGTGATACCGCCCGAACAATGGCGACGATTTCTTTCTTTCCTTTTTACACTTGAATAAATGTTTTCGATGACTTTTGGCGTTTTGATTGCTTTTGTGTGCTTGTTCAGCGGTTTATGGTAAAGTGTAGAGGATTCGTGTTTCGCTTTTACGTTTCATTAAAATTTGTCATTTGTATTCTTGTGAGCTTTTGTTTTTATTAGCAATTTACTATCTTTTTGTTGCTATGTTTATTAGCTCCTCTGTGCCATATTATTGTACTAATCCTGTTTTATTTTCAGTAATAAAAACATCAATTTGGTATGGCATGTTAACAACGTTTGAAGTTTACAAAATATTCGTTTTATTGCCGTCTAGGTGGCCATTTACTGAACCTTGCGTGACGGACAAAAGGTTAATCATGTACACTGTGTTTACATTTACATCGTCTGAAGCATTTCTTTGCAATAAACCAAGTAATAAAATACGGACCATTGCCTCCCAGCAAATATTTACTTGTTTACACACATCTTAGAATCTAGTTAAAGCGTAAACAGAAAGAAATTGAACATCGAGTATTTTCTCCGATAGATTTAAATTGGATTTGAATTCTATCTTAAACTGTGTGTTGTGTCATTTTTGGATTCCCATTTAATGATTATAAATTCATTGACATAAGCTTGGCTTTTGAGATTTTTTTGTGTTCACAATCAAAACGATTGAAATCTTCTTTCGTTTTAAAAAGGTCTCGGAATTTTAAGATCGAATTTTTAGATAGCTTTTTATCTTTGATCTTCTTTTGACTTTTGAGTTGAACAATGATATCTTTGTCCGGCTAATTCTTAATCTGAATTTTGCGCATCAATTTCCCGTCCAATTTGACAATTCGTCTTGAACATTCCACTGTCTCAATGTTAGCCTTTGTCTGACAAACACTGATTTGATCTTGAGGTTCGTCAGCCGTGAAATAATCTCTTGTCTAAAATTTCTGTTTAAAAACAAAACGGCGGAAAGTTCTGGAGCATTCTGTACTGTTGGGATGGCTGTTTGGCCGTTATCAGCAATTTGGACACACACACGAGTATGGAACTAATTAACCGTCAACCTTTGTCCATTCCGAGTCACAATTACATACAATTAAACGTGGCCTAAAATAATATTGAAGTTAATTTGGACAAAGTTCTGAATGGTGTTCCGCAGGGTTTATGTTGGGACCGTGTGGCATTAAGGCGGGTTTGGGGTGTGTTCTGACCGTGGGTTTCAATAAAAAGGTTGGAATTAGCCCGGGTGTCAATTAACGCAGCTATTAATGAGGACCTGAAGGGAGGATGTTTCTCGTTGTTTACAAGCTCCGGTGACTCACTTGTATTGGGTTTAGGCAGTTGTTGCTTGAGTACTAACTTTGTTATATGATATTTTAATTCTTGTTTTAAAAGAGCTGATTGGGTTTTGGGAACATTTATTTCGAAATCAATCTCTAATTCATGAAGTTTATACGATACTAACTTATTACCGCGGCCGCAGTCGTTATTGTCTCACGGCAACATACTACCGGGATAAAAAAGTATAGTCCATGTACCAAACCTAAGTGATCGTCTATCGATGTTGCCAATTCATCGAAAATAGTTCAGCCCTAAAGCGTGAATAGACAGAGTTACTTTCTCATTTGTAATCCTAATAATTGTGGATAAATCCATCTGCAGCAAATTGGATTAAACTTCCAACGACGCTTAAGGTAGTCCAACGTCGTCATCTTCACGACAACTTGGCACTTGCGAACCTGGCAGCAGTAAATCACGGCGACTTGACAGGTTGTCTTACTAACATTGTTCGTGTAGCTTCTGTTACACAATGGTCAGTTTTAGACACATTTCAAGATCCGCAGACAGATTACTGACCGCTTACATGGGTGCCTTGGGTGATGTCAATCATAGTAGAGATGCAAATAGATTCAGCAAGAAATATTACTTTTTAGTCTGAATATTATTCATTATTTTATTAATCTACAGTATAGTATTATAAAAAGTAAAGGTTGTATTTTTGGATGTAGAAGGTAATCTCAAAAACTACTCATCCGATTTTTAAAATTCTTTCATTGATAGAAAGCTATTCTATTGTCAAGTCCCATAGGACACGTTTTTTGTTATCATTAACACTAGAAACATGATATTTTATTTACCATGTTAACTGATTTATTTGAGTTCCCGATATTTTGGCGCTGTTGCAAGCACCATGATCACGGATAAACTGAAGTTATTGCGGGTGGGTGTTTATGAGCAGACAAATCGGTCTACCCTTTTTCTTGTTCGTTTTTTGCACTCTGTACCGCTACCACTGTACTGTAGTAAATATAACTATGTATAAATGTAACTATCATGGTCACTAATATTATCATTAAAACTAGAAATCCCGTTTCTAGTTTTAATGATAATATTAGTGACCATGATAGTTTAAAATATTTTAATGTTTTTTGTTGTATTGAGAAAATTCAAGCCGAGCAAAGTCCCGGGCAACAGCTAGTAACTAATACTTGCTGCCATAAAGTGATTGACTACTAAACAGTACGTTGAAATTAAATAACAAGTCTGTACCACCGACGACATCCTTTCAGTATTTTATCTAAATTCTGACAATTCTTGTCGTATTGAATCGATGTTCTAGGTAATAATTTGAATACCTATTACAGCTTTATTTGAAACAAGACCAAATCAAAATCCGACAAGTTTACGAGCTTTACAAAACAAGAAACTGTAGTGAGCTTGTTAGTGAACGGGTTAGTACTGAGATCCGTAAGCAACTGTTAATCCTTTTGATCTTCAGACTCTGAAGTCCAAACATAGTTGTAAGACATAGTTCCTACAAGTTCACAACAATAATGAGGGACTTTCTACAGACAAAACTTTTGAGCCTGCTTTAATCAAAAACATATACGGCTCGGCGTCATAAGCGTTACAGCTGAGCATGAGGTCGTGGGTTCGATTGCCAAGTCATGATACAAAGAGTTATTGGGTTTTTCAAAGTCATTCTCTTGACCTTTTCCCTACTCATTTGGGATTGGCGTAGCATGTCTGCTTCTTCCATACTCCTCTATTACTCGTCATCTCATGAGACACCTCCTTTCGTGCAATAGCATGCTTTACACAGTCCATCTATCGTTTCCTTGATCTTCCTCTACTCTTCTTGGGTTTTTCAAACTAGCAGCATGAAATCTTTTTAATTCGCCTCTTATTATTCTGTTATAAAACTGGCGGAATGTGGTTGTACTATAGATACAGCTCAGCCTAAAGCTTCGGAGAATATAGGTATGATGCTATGTTGAAGCAGTATGTTTCTAAAACAATGTTGTTTTAATGAAAGAGCTAAGCGAAACAAACATGAAACATCTCAGGTGTACATTACGAGTCGTCTTAATTCGCTGACAACTCTGAACTTAGCATCGAAAAGACATACGTTATTATTTCCGACAGAAAGCCAGGCTTCCGGAGGGTGGTGCAAGATGGAAGCGGGAGCGATTAGGATAAAATAATGGGTTCAGGTAAGTTTTGTATTTGATAAAGAGATGTGCAATTCAAAGGACCTAACACCTACCTTGGTTTATGTTTTGAGAACCGATGTCCGTACAGCTCCCTGGACCATCGTCATGTAATGTAAATTTTATCATTATTTGCTGACCCGGTGTCAGTATACCTGACGCCTTGAAATGGCCACTTGTATAACTTAGATAACTCTTCATGCTTCATGATGCACACCGAGTGATGAATTGTCCTAAACCACTAAAGGAATGTTAAGTGAGAACAAGTCCAAAGCCATTGTGTTACCTACTGCCATTGACTTTCTTTCAAATGTATATTTTATTATTTTCTATTATTTTTTCATCGACGTTCATTTTAATAGGTACTTCTTTTTACAAATCATGTTTCCTGATAATCGCTTCCGAACAGAGCTCACGCCGTCAAAGCGCTCCACAACTACTCGCGCGACAAGTCGTGTTCTCTGCGGCGCCTGTCGCCTGTCGCCTCTCAGCTAATGACTGTTGGCGTGATCAACTCAGATACGAGCCTGAGTTAATGTTAGTCTTACTCCTCAGCGCGCCTGGGACAACATGTTGTTAGAGTGTGTTGTTTTTGAAGGAAGGTTTTAAGCATATCCTGGTGTAATGAAATGTTAGTGTAAGATGGAATGAAACTGATAATAATTCTTCATAAAATTCGCTGTTAATTTAAAGGATTATACATAACATAACATCACGCCTGTTATCCCCGAAGGCTTATTCAAAGGTATACCTAATAGTAAACATTTTGCCAAACGTTTAAGTCCCATGTAATAGGGGGTGAGCCTATTGCCATCAACCAGGCACAGATCCAGACATCGTAGCTGCTATTAAGAAATTCCTGAGAATTATCCATACTAATATTATAAATGCAAAAGTAACTGTGTATCTGTCTTTTATCTTTAGCCGTAACGTCTGAATGGTTTTCGATGAAAGACAAGACCTGCGTACTTTTATCCCGGTAGTAAATTCCTAAGGGATAATTTCCGGCCTCCACAAAGGCCAAACCGCGAGAAAAACCTAGCTTTTAATGAAATATTCTTCACAAGATTTGTTGTAACCCAATTCTGCGTGTTAACCTCCATCTGAAAAAAAAAAAGAATTAAAATAAATTAATAACAAAATTAACAATAATAGCAATGAAATCATAAGACATACGTGATTAAAATCGACTTATAAACAATATCCTACTAATATTATAAATGTGAAAGTTTGTGAGGATGGATGGATGTTTGTTACTCTTTCACGCAAAAACTACTGACCGAATTTGGAGGAAATTTGGCACACCGATAGTTTATAACCTGGATTAACACATCAAATAATTTTTATCCCGGTAGCACGAACCCGTGGGATAATTACTGAACTCCACGCGGGCGAAGCCGCGGGCAAGGGCTAGTAATTGATAAATTCAAAAATAAAAATTAATTAAAAAAGAAATGATAATGAATACTGCAGATACGTTAACATTTAAGCCGATTACTTTATATTGAAGTAACGGGCTACAAGATGACTTTCATTTCTTTTCTTTTGTTCTATTTTAAATCTGATTGCCTTTTGTCTTTTAATTATTTCCATTTTTTCATCATTTCGTTGGCATTTTCATCCCTCAAAATTACACCAAGCGGCTTACTGTCCTTGCTTCCAACCTCTTCCTACCTTGCTCTCTGCTCACCCCCTATTCGCGTGTCGTGAACAAAGTGAGTACTTTTAACGACCAATTACCGATGCTTGCCGAACGGAGACTTTGTCATCGTTAGAGACCTTTGACGAAGATGTGGAGGTTTTGTGAGGAATTTATACATTTTGTTTCTTTAAATATCGGTACCAAGATACTGGCGCCGGCGATGTCGTATGCGTATGTTTTGTGTTTCTTCAATATGACAAAAATCCCATGTTTCTCTCCGGCTTCCAATTTGTCAATCATGACGATCGATTCAGTTGTTTAGGTGTGGAGTTGTTTAGGGAACAGACAGACATAAAGACAGATTTACTTTATCATTATAATATTAAGTAAAATGTTTTGCCTGTGGTATAGATCTTGTAGAGGTCAGAAGTTATTCCACCATCTGCCTGCCTTTTCCGAACTATATTGGGGTCGGCTACCACTTTGACCGAATGCAGCTGCTGAATACGAGTATACCGTGTGCATGTGTAGTTACCCAACTACACATGCACACGGTATACTCGTAAAAAAATAAAGTTCACCACACCAACTAACCCTAGTTGGTGTGGTGAACTTTATTGATAAATAAATTAATATATTGCTGGTTTAAAAAATGATTATTAGTAGATTATTGGAGGCAATGCTGTCATTTATACTTAGTTCTCTCATAACAATATGGTTTCACCAAATAATTATGTAAATTCAATTACATTTTCACTGTGCCGCCGAAACGCTAAATAATAAAATCATAACAAAACCATATTATTATCCTTCACAGGCTCAAAGTCCTCAACATCCACATATCACTTTCAAGGATTACCAACCTTTACTCCAACCCAGGTTTAATACCCGTCTACCCAGAGCTTAAGTCTCAGAGACCAACTACCTTTCAATCTATATAATTACACCTCGCTATGAAGTGTGGCGAAACTTGCCCAACTCAAGCGGGAAAACTTTCTTACTCATAATTAACGCCACCCCCTGCTCCCCCGCGGAGGGGATTATGTAGATTATGTAGGGCTATACCATGTTTTAACACGGCTGAGTTTTCAGAAGGTAGTGACAATAGTTTATTTAAGAAATAGTGTAATGAGGTGTCTCGTCATTTGTGGGAAACAATTAATCTGCTTCAAAAAATTTCTTGACAATCATCATCTGCCTGCTTTTTCCCTGCTACGTCAGGTTGGCTTCAAGTCAAACCGGATGTACCTGAATGCCACTATTTTAGATGAGGTGACTGCCTATGTGACCTTCTCAATCCAGTCACTCAAGTTCTTGACAAGCTTACTAAGCATGTTTTAAGTGCCGACAATGATCTCTAAATGATGTTGCCAAGAAAAGAAGAACATTCAAATTATTTCCCATTACATTTCGACCTGCACCAGGACCGCGTGACGCGTTTTCACCCAGCCCCCCCCCCCCCTCCACCCCTCACAGAGAGTAGACCTGTTTACCAGTAAGGAGAATGATAAGCTTACGTTACACTGTGACAACGTTTTAGGTACTACCGACACTTTGTGCAATATTGTCCTAAAAACCTTTTCAAACGTTGTTAATTTTCCACATTCTTCTACATCCCCAAGAACCCTTCCCTGTAATAATGATCTCTAACCACCAACAACCATTATAACTTCAAATATTACTCAAAAATTTTGCTAAAATTCATTAAATTATTCATAAGCATCTCTCCTTCCGCGTTTTACGTCAATGGCAACAAGTGTCAGTTTGTGACGGCGGTTAATTATTAACAGCGTCCTCTGGCGGACACCGGGCGCTTCGTTAGAGTCACTCTAATATTAATGGTATCCTACTATTAGTCGGATGAGTTTGGAAGGAGTATTGTCTATTTCGTGGGCTATGGCAGGACATCCTTAAATATCCTTGATAGACAGTGTAATCTACTTACAATAACCGACTTGTTAGTAGATCTCTGGATTGTCTAATGCCTACATATTATGTACAAGATAATGTTTTTCTAGTGAGTATAGCCGCACTGTTGCTGAAGGACTGTTGTTCTTCCCAACTTTAAGGCTGCTCGAATCTCATCATCTTTAGAACAAAGACAAGTCATGCTACCAACCTAGGAGCTAGACTTAGCTTGGTATCAACTGTGTCTAAAAATTCAGTGAGCGTATTATTAATCTATTGATTTTTGAAATACATTAAAAAGATTAGTTAGAATTTAAAGGGTATTTTTCTTAATCTTTTCCTCCGTGTTACTTCTCTTTGTAGCTAAGATAAGCTACACCTTCACCATAACATCAACTATCCTCAGAGATATCTCTCACAAAATCTAAATCAATCATATCTAGACCACGTAATCCATCACCAAGCCACACATCAGTCACTGCCGACCCCTTTACGTAACAGTCGCGATGAATGGCCCCATTGATGACGTCATTGTCCGCGTCCGTGTCCGCTTTATTATTGCTCACGTATCAACCTGTGGATTAATTAGCAAGGTAATAGGCGAGAAGATGTTATTATGTTTGTATAGGAGGCTGTGATTGGATGTATAGGATCTATGTTTGGATAGTATAATGTTATTGATTAGAGTTGAGTGTGGTACGGAAATGATGGCGTGTGTAAGTGGAGTAGAGTAATCTTTGACAAGATAAACTTATAAAAGTTTTGGTCATAAATGAATATTTTACTCTTGAACAATTGTTACTGTCTTTTAATGAACGGGTGTACCTATCAGATGTATACCAGATATTTGATTTAGGTTGAAGGGAAACCGACGCTGAAACGGTTACCACGTATTCAGTACATCAAAATAACTCTGTCGATTACCTTTTGCTTTCTCGCCCCAAGGACGAATTTCGATGTTTGACATATAGAAAGTCCGTGATCTAAGTTAGGAAATAGGATACTGTTCATCCCCGTAGTACCTAAGCTTTTGAGCATCACCAACATTGTCGGATATTATGATTATAAAGAACCATAAAAGAAGGCGCTTTTTGTCGACCTTTGTTTGTCTCAAAACCTCAAAAAAAAACATTTACCAACATTGGCAGTGGAATTAAGAATGTCCCAAAATATGTCTCTGTAGAACACAATCCTGCACTTTTCATAATTAACCGAGTAACAACAACGAAAATGAACTGGTAAGTTAAAACAGCAGTAAATCCTACAACTGACGGCGACAACATGCAATAACTTTACAGAAATACCATCACAGCATAACATCGCGTGGCTATATATTAATAACCACACGGTTCCTTCTCCAAAGTTAAACAAAACGCAGATCTTGCCTAGGTCGGTAAGTGGATGCGTGACCATCATTATATACCAAATTTCCTACGTGTCACGGAAACCGTTGCACGTTAAGCCGTTGGTCCCGACTGCATTAGTAGATATTTGAGTGAGTTATGGAGCTCAGGCAGTTGCTGCATGTTGTTATAATTATCCTGGCTGGTTAGACTGAAAGCCGATCTCAACATAGTTGGGAAAAGCCAGATGATGATCACGCTTATTTTTCTCCAAAAGGCAGAAGTTGATCTATAGTTGGTTCACCCACGTTTCGCCGATAGATATGTTCAGCCCATGCTTTGCTTTTGTGCATGTGTATGTTGTAGCTCTCCCTGTATGGAAAGTAAGTCTATGGCCATCAACCATGCACGAATACAATCAACTGATGGAAACACTCAATAACACTTTGCTCGACACGGGAATTGTACCCAAAACTTCATGCCCAGTAGGTAATGCTTGTGATTAAAACGTGGTATTCAAAAGAAACGAAAAGATTAAAGAATCGTTTCTAAATTAAATGTTCCGAAAACTTTATAGGTATCTGCAAAACGTTTATTTTCATGAACTAGACTTTCTGTACGTCTCTTTGCCGTGTCCGCTCGTTGGCAACGACTAAATATCTCGGCTGGATGTTTATTTTTATTTCCTTTGCCTGCCCCGTTTGTGCAAGTAATGGCGCTTTTAAAACTATTGCTATTCGCTCTGTTGTTTTGTGATATTGCAATAGTAATAGTTGACCAGCTGCGACTTTGAGTATTAGTCACAGTTGAATAGATAGTGTTTTAGTCGTAAATGGAACAACTACGTAACAAGCGAATACCGTTCGAGTTGATCGATTACCAAAGTAACATTGTTTTGCTATTGTCAATGCACAAATTCGGGAGTAGGTTTGGTTCATCCGTAGAACGTCCGGTAGAACGTCAAAGTTTTGGCTTCAGGAGTCATCATCTGCCTAGCTTTTTCAAAACTATAGGTATTGTGGGCAACTTCCAGTACAATCGGATGCAGCTGAAAACCAGTATTTTACATGGAGCGATTGCCTATCTGACCTCAACGACCCAATTAGTACTGGGTAATACGATACCCCTTGGTAAGACTGGTTGTCAGACTTTTTAGGCCACTGACTAAGTTTTATCTTCAGGAGTCTTACTGGACAAATAACTATAAAGCTTCGGGTGCAATGCACGAGCAAATATTTCCATCTGTAACTAGGACACTGCTACTGGAACAGGCAGATTAACAAGCCTAGTCAATTGATTGATTGATGAAACGATTGTTTTCTTCCAGGAGCCGACTTTTTGTAGCAATTTAATAATCATGCCTGTATTTCTCCAAAGGGTTGGGCAGAGGAGTACCATAGTACACCCACATTCCGCTAGTTGTTTAAGTTCCATGTTATAGGGGGTAGAGGCGAGCCTATAGCCTTCTACCTTTTGGAATCTTAATTAAACTGCGCTAAGATAACATTCCAAGGAAATGCGGAAGTTCTTTGTTTCGGAAAACAAAAGCATAAACATAATAATATTCAAGTTTTAGATTCTGTTTTACCTCAATTGAAAGATTTCAAGGAAGTTTACCCCTCTGATAACGAATTCTATAACTTATTAGGAAAATTCAATGTTGATCTTTATAAAAGTTCGTTTATCCAGTAGAAGTGTAAGTCCAGAAGGCGGTTTTCTTCTATTCCAAAGTTAACTGTTTATTAACTGTGTTTAATATTTTCAAGTTTATTTTCACTAGGTTTCTTTTCTAACTCATCATTTGCCGTTGGCCGACATATCATTTCACCGATACAAGTTTCGTCGACATGTTTCCATCAAAGCAAGATTCGACTAAACCGTCTTACTTCGACGTACCCTTTGAGACCTCATCGTTTGCTTCATCTTTCTGAGTACCTATACTTTCCAGATATTTGTAACAAAATTATTTCGGGAAGTTGTACCAATGTAACTTCACGAGATAATTGTACGGTTTGTAAGTAATTGTACTAAACTTCTGAGTGTTAATTCCTTATATCTCTGACAGTAGGCGACACCTAAATGATTGCTTAAATAAAAGTGCGTTGTTGGATTTTCAATCCTCGGCTTAACACCAACAGTAAAATTGAAATTGCAACAGTGAAATAAAAATAGATAACATCGTTTTATTTGTCAGACATAGTCAGGGAAGTCAACTCCATTACTAAAATTATAATTTTTTCCACAAAGCCAAGAGGAAAAGATATCCATAACCAAGAGCCTCTCAACAAAGGTACTTCACCATGATACACGAACAAAAACTTTCAATTTCCTCATAACATCTCCAAAGATTTAATAACATACCGAAGTACAAAAGATTCCTGAAATCCAGCATACTTTTATCAAGTACTTAGCAAGTACTACGTATGAATAATTCAGGATATTTCACGAAAAAAAAACTGCGTAACTTCTTCAGTCAAGGGTTCTGTGTAATAAAGTGAAGTTGGGAGCTCAGCAGAACCTCAGCTTGTATGAAATATTCATGTGGTCGTTAACAAAGTTCTTTGAAAGAGCTTGACAGAGAACAAAAATAAATAGCGGGTGTTTAAAATTTGGGGGTGAAGGTCGGGGCGGAGGGGTGAAGGAGCGCAGGGGGCAATTTATTGTGGTGTGCGTGACTGGTGGGAGACAGAGGAATGTGTTAATTGGTGGAATGTTTGTGGAATTAAAATATTTAATACTACAGCTTTGCCTAAAGGATAGAGGTTTGGTTCTCAACGGGGTTGAAACGGAAAACCATTTGCTGCAATATTACAAATAAGTTCGGATTACAGTATTTTTTTTCGAATAAGCGCTCGCGTCTTATAAATTATTATTAATTATAAAACGGCTTAGATGATAGTGTGGACACTAAACACCTCACTCTTAAATCTGTATATTTTTCATTTCTCCAAAAAACAGGCAAAATGTGTATCTTTGACGTATCGAATGCTGCATTTATTTAAAAAAATCTGCTCGACCCGAAATATAAAAAATCACCTTTTCTCTGAGAAAAACACCCAAAAACCATTATTTTACAAAAAGATTTCAACAAAAACAAGCCTGTTGTACCGTGCTGAAATCTTCGGTAGCGTCCGCAAAACAAATTACTTGAGAGCAAGATGAGAGGGGGGTGAAGGGGGTGAAGGGGGACTATTGGTTCGTGAAACAGCGTCTATATAATTACACGGACGTCTAATTCTGGGCGAGTCTATTACTTTGAGAGGCTCCCAGAAGGACCAGTGGAAATGGTCTTTGGAGTATTTATAATCTATTGCTAAAGTGTTTTTATTTTGTACTAGTAAAAATCATTTTACCGAAGGCTCTTTACGTGAAGTGGTTCACTGTCTTTACTTTTATTTGTACAAGTATCATTCTTGAAAGATTTATCTTCTACTCCTAAAGACCAAGTGTTAGACAAATAACAGTCTTTATACAATTTTGACATAACTGCCCCCTTCACTTTAAGGTCCTTAAATGTTCAAGAGTCTTACAATATTCTCTACAAAAGCTCTTCAATCAACTCAGCAAATCGTAGTCAACTGCTGAACATAGGCCTGTCTCCAGCTGCACCTCAACACTGTCCCCTCCGTCTAATCCGCCTCTCTCTCAGCAAGTTTGAAGATCATGGCTCAAGACTAACGCCATTCCAACAGGAAAACATTATTCTCATCATCCTCAAATTAGTCAATCAAAGACAGCTCTTCAGACTACAACTAGCTCACCATCATCCACCAAGCCTTTTTGTAACTATGTTAGGGTCGGCTTCCATTCCAGCTATTATTTATACATCGTTTAATTGTAACAGGCTAATAGAAGCTCAAGAACCTGATAATCAGTCTTACCAAGGGTTATCGTATAGCCCAGTAATCTTCTCTTCTTCAATCGGTCCCTCATTACTGAGGATCGTGGTGACTAGACCCCTTTAAACGGACAATCTGCCTCCATCGACTCCGGTTCAAAGTTCTAGGTCAAAGCTTCTTTTACTTCTTCTACTTCTTTTACAATGACCAGCATTAGCAATCTCACTCCATGTAAAATACTGGTACGCTGTTTTGGATTACACAGGAAGCCAACCCTAACTTGCTAAGGAATGTACTTAGTAGGTGATGATTATTTTATGGTCAGCTTCTAGTTTAACCAGATGCAGTTGAATACGTGTCTTTATAAAAAAAAATATAGTCCTCAGTTACAGTTCCCTATCTTATTCCAGTCGAAAAACAGTTAAATAAATCTCAATCAACATTAACTTACTATCCGTCGCCTGTCTGTGTAACGGCCCGTTAGAATGTAATCTTTTCCGAGCGATCCGGCCGGCTGCCCACGATCCGGTAGTGAGCCGGCTGGCTGGTGGTGAGCCGGGGGTGATCCGGCTGTTAGTCCGGATTAGCCGGCTGATAATGACGTATTTGCGGCCGGAGTGACGGCGCGATCGGTTGGCTGCCAGATGTCTGGCGGGGAGGGTAATGTAATACCATGCTTTGTGGAGGGTAATGTAATACCATGCTTTGTGGAGGGTAATGTAATACCATGCTTTGTGGAGGGTAATGTAATACCATGCTTTGTGGAGGGTAATATAATACCATGCTTTTTGGAGGGTAATGTAATACCATGCTTTGTGGAGGGTAATGTAATACCATGCTTTGTGGAGGGTAATGTAATACCATGCTTTGTGAAAGTTTGGATTTGAGTGGGGAGACGATTGCTCCAAGTTTATATCCTGCTATATTATTGATTTAAAACTTTAAGGCTTAGCCCAAAAAGCAGTAGTTATACCCATTTTCACTCATATTCCCATTCGACACCTAAATGAATGCATAAATAGGCACAATTGGAATTTCAACTCTAAGGAGCCGCGCGTTTAAAATCTTAGAAAACTCGTCAAAGATCTATTAGTACTCATTATTTAGGGACTCAATTCGTTGTTACTTTGCGTCAACAATTATCACTTAGTCATTTTATATGTGGTGGGTGAAAATCTGACTAGCCAGAGAGAATGCCGTAGTACTAAGGAAAGCTTAATAACATCATTTCCCATATAAAAATCATATCAAACCAATGAGAATGGTTCATTAATTAATATAACTGTTCAAAATAATGAGAAACATTTTGGAATATTTTACATACAACTCAAATAGTGCAACCACGCAGCACAAACCCAGACTACATCATAGGGTGTAAACACATCCCGTTATCAAAGAGCGAACATTTGGTAATGCTAGCCCCGGTAATCCAGTTGTTCGCAATCAGAACACAATCATGGTAACATTGTTACTCTGTGTGCTTCTGAACTGAGTTGATGTGCTGATTGTCGCCATACTGTGGCGGTTTAGTAGTGCTTAGTGCTATTGTTTTGACTTTGTATTGTTTAGAACTTGAAATTGAACTCGCAACTTGAGTCAGATAAAAATAGCTGAAATAGCAAGTGACTGGATTATTGATACAGTGGTCGCGGAAGCTGCTGCCGAGTATGAAATCCGAGGTTCAATTCCCAAGTCGGCCAAAGCGCTATTGGGTTTTTCCTTCAAGGAATTTATACTGGCATCACGGAGTCTGGATTTGTACCCGGTTGACGGCAATAGGCTCGTTCCCTTCAACTTTGGGCTTAAAAACATAACTGGTGAAATATGACTGTACTGTTAGGTACACTATCGGGTAAATCTTCGGGTAATTACCAGCGTGATTTTATGTTATGTTTTTGTGGCCAAAATAAATCATTCTACTCATTCCCCACGATATAGCTCAAGAAATTGTCCAATTTCTTTCTTTCCATCTGTAAAAAGACAGCCATTCTTCCCATGATTGATTTATTTGATGCATTTTACAAAGAATTGCCTTTGACCTCAAAAGAAAGAACATTCCAAAAAATCATTGGTCCTTTTGTGGGCCGAACATCCGTCGATTTAAATCAAAAACTTTTCCGACTTGATATTTCATTGATGGCCTTAAAACGGTTTTAACTTGAAGTCGGGTCAAACAAAAGTCGGGCCCGAAGTCGTTTCGCGAAGTGGCTGCCCCGTAATTTATAGCAATTGGACTTTTTAATAAAAAGCAAAGGAAACGCCCGTAAGGCCCGCCTGGATTGTTAGGGTTTTAATAAAATTTCCCGATTACACAGGTATTGGCCCGTTTCGTCCCGGGGTGCGACTGTACCCCACTTGTAAAGTTTGTTTTAACTTTTGTTGTTTAACTTTCCCGCAGTTTGGTGTGACAGAGTTTAGCACTTTTTGCCGGCGTGTGGTGACTAAAATGTTTTGTGAAACATTACACAAATAAAACTCAAACTGTTTTTGTGGGAATAAATTTACCTGAATATAACTTTTCTTCGTTCTGTGACTATTTTTAGTTAATTAAACCAACAACATGTTATAATTTTGACAGTGTTTGTGACGTATCGATTCTTCTTAAAACAACACATTTTAATAATTGATTTAATACTGCTTAGTCCCATTTATCGCTTTTGCAATTAAATTTTCCATTATAAGGTCAAAAAGTGATTTAGTAAAATCAACCGTCACTGACGAGTGTTTCAGACATACTATACAATTTAGTGGGAACCTGATTATTTCGTCGGTCGAGTGGCGACAAGCGCGACTGCTGAGTATGAGGTCCTGGGTTCGATTCCCGGGTCGTGCAAAGTGTTATTGGGTTTGGTTCCATCAGGAATTTCTCAACAGCAGCTACTGAGTATAGATATGTTCGCGCTTGATGGGAATAGGCTCGCTCCCTATTACATGGAACATAAACATTACTGGTGAAATTTATTTGTACTATTCACATCTACCTTACCCTTCGGGGATTACAGGTGTGATGTTATATTATGATTATTTCGTAAAATCAACAGGCTTAATTACTTCGGTGAACTTTTCAACCGGTTCACGTTTATTTCAAGGAAAAGATTTTAGATAATATAACTTCTTCCTCTTCTGCCGATATTTGGAAATTTTTTGGAACTCTGGGTATCGGCAAACCGCGACATTTAGACCTTCCAAACTCTATTGACCTGTACGAGCTTAACCGACATTTTTCTTCTGCTTCCTCCATGGATCGCTTAACCAATCAACGAACTTTGTCCCTAATTTCTGGTCTAACGCGCCCTAATATTAACCACTTTTGCTTCGTTCCAGCTGAACCGGGAGAGATCAAAAAGATCATCTTGTCCATCAAGTCGAAAGCAGTGGGTTGTGATAATATCACCCGTGGTATGATCATAACTCTTCTGGATGAGCTCCTACCTGCCATTACCCACATTGTGAATTTTTCCCTTTTTACCGGAGCTTTTCCTTCCCTGTGGCGCAAAGCCTATGTTTGTCCGCTACCCAAGGTCCCTAATCCCTGTCTTCCTGCCCATTTCCGTCCCATTTCGATCCTTCCCTTTCTATCTAGTGCTTGAGGCCTGTGTGCACAAGCAATTCTCCGATTTTGTCCATCGGAACTCGCTTATCAGCCCACTTCAATCTGGGTTCAGGCCTGGGCACAGCACTGTTTCCGCCCTTCTTAAAGTGACTGGCGATATTAGGGCAGGACTAGAAGACACCAAGGTAACGGTACTGGTGCTGGTCGATTTCTGAAATGCCTTCAATACCGTTAGTCACGACATCCTTTTAGCCATTTTATCCCATGTCATGGTCTCTCCCGGAGCACTGGAATGGTTCTCCTCTTACCTTCAGGAACGCCAGCAGTCAGTTCATGTTGGGAACTCCTCATCATGTTGGTGTGATTTGAAGACTGGTGTTCCTCAAGGCGGTATTCTTTCTCCTCTTCTATTTTCTAGTTTTATTAATCTTCTTACTACTGAGCTTCAGTGTGCGTATCATCTGTATGCCGATGACTTGCAGTTGTACTGTCAGGGGAGGGTTGACGAAATTCGAGATCTGATCGACAATTTAAATCGGGACCTGATAGCAATAAATACCTGGTCCGATAAATTTGGTGTGGCAGTAAATCCTAATAAATGTCAAGCGATCATCATTGGCAGCTCTCGCAGTCTATGCAAGTTGAATGGTACAACCTTGCCACCAGTTCTTTTCGACGGTACGGTCGTTCCTTTTAGTACTGAGGTCAAGGATCTTGGCTTGCATATCGATAGCTCTATGAAATGGCATACTCAAGTTGCTCGTGTCAGTCAGAAGGTTACTGGTTCGTTGCGGGCTTTGTACCGCTTGAGAAACTTTTTACCCTCAAATACGAAAACAATGCTTGTACAGTCCTTAATTTTTCCTATCATCGATTACGGTGACGTGTGCTACTTTGACCTGAATGCGGATCTCCTCGACAAACTTGACCGTCTTCTAAATAACTGCATTCGATTCGTTTTCAATTTGCGTAAATATGATCATGTCTCCGAACACCGGACTCTTCTTAAGTGGTTGCCCATACGTCAGCGTAGGGAGCAAAGGGCGCTTACCACCTTGTTTTCTTTTCTTGTTTCTCCCACTTCCCCTAGTTACCTTGCTCCCCACTTTCAGTATATTTGTACCAACCATAATAGGAGCCTGCGATCATCGCAAAACCGTATGCTTCAATGTCCCTCTCACCGCACTGATTTCATTCACCGATCTTTTTTTGTCCAGTCTATTTCTCTGTGGAATTCGCTTTCCCAGGAAATCAGGATGGCAACCAATCGCTTATCTTTTAAAATTAAAGTTCGCGAGTACATTCGAAAGAAGCTGGCAGTTTCGTCACAACGGTAATGTTTTCCTCATGGTTTGTGTTTTTATTTTGGTATATTCGTGGAAATGTTTATTTACATTAATTTAAATTTTGATATAAATTTATAGTATTTGATATATATTTATAGTATTTTATATATCCTTGTAGTTGTCTTATTATTATTTAAAATTATTTTCTGATTTACACCTACCACTGCTTGTCTTTGCATCACCCAAAGGTTGACTGGTAGAAAATGCCTATGGCATTAAGTCCGCCTCTGTACTTCTGTGCTTGAAGTGTTAAATAAATAAATAAATAAATAAAAGATCATCGCTGAAAGATTTTGTCCGAAAACCACTTCTGGAGGAAAGTGATTTTAAATACAATATCATAACAACAATATCATAATCTGTTTGCATGAAAACAAACTGAAATGGTTTGTATTTATTAACAGTGTTGGTAGCTTGTTCTTTCTTCTGCTTCTATGAGAAATGGGCTTATGGCCGTTTAAACTAACTCTTTGTGACATCTAATCGAATGCCTAAATATGACAGCACAATGTAATTTCAATTCTCGGTACGGAACTGAAAGTTCAAGCCAAATTCCACTAAGGTCTTAAATTTGGGCCTTCACTTAGGTATCGCCTACTAATAGGAAAAATGGGCACAGTCCTGCAATGTAAAAAACAAACTGTTACCTATCCTAAAAATCGATGTCGCCCATAAACTCCTTAATCCACAGCTTTTATTTCCTGCGACCCCATCCATTTACAAAAAGGACTTTTCCAAAAGATCCCTCTATATTTACTGTAACTTTCGCACCGTTATAACCATAACTTTGGAAAGGTATCAAAGTTTCTTATTACATTAAGTTCTGCACGATTGGGCGACACAGCACAACATAGCATAACATAGCATAGCGAAGCAAAACATTTATCTTGGCTCCACCTCGAATCGGATCCCCGGCGAGAAATTTGTTAACAATACTACGGAGAAATGCGATATTGGAATGCCAAAAATGCTTCCTTAGCAACGGGAGAAAATAAATATGGTTCCAGAAGGACCAGTAAAAAGGTAAATCGGAATGGCTTGTAGATACAAGACAAAAATTTAATTAAAATAGTTCACGCGGTGTGAAACTGTTTTGCATTCAGAGATAATAAAAAGAAACTTTTTTACAAAAAATAAAACCGACTTCAAAAACACAGAAAAGTGAAAAATAACTTTCGGTTTTATTTTTTGCAAAAAAGATTTTTTTTGTTTTTCCATTTTTAGTGTATTTATAGGATATTACAATCATATACAAATATTTGCCATACATTTATTTTACATTATTAATGATACATTTCATGGTAATAGGATTATCAATACTAATATTATAAAGAGGAAAGATTTTTTTGTTTGTTTTTTGTTTGTTTGTTTGTTTGTATCGAATAGGCTCTGAAACTACTACTACTACTATACTTTATTTTAAAAGAAAATTGAGATCCTTAAGAAAATTGCAATAATGTAACCCAAAATAGCAAAATTTTGCCTATAAAATTCATTATTTGGCGTGCGCTGAGAAAACTATTGATGATACTTAAAAATGAAGTACTACATGATTACAGTACTCATTATTACCTGCAAAAAAGTCTCCGAGAGTGTATATCTAACTATCATAGTTAAGTCACAATAGCAGCTTTTGTGTTCTAAAATTTATTTAGATCGCCCCGGTAGAAACAAAAGTTGGTTACTTTCGTATCGTAGTATTAATTCTTATTCAAATCGTTTTATTATCAAGGGTATTTATGTAGCAGTAATATACTGAGTGTTCAAGAAGAACTTATCATCAATATGAAAGATACATGCAGCGACATCTATTGAACCAAAGTGGTACTAATGAATAAAAATGTGCTCACAAGATAACTTTAAAATTGACTGACCGGCTTTGTTAAAAAGTTATGATAGCGTACTTTAGATTAGTCTACATGACACTGCTTGAAAATCTATACATATAGCCTGTAGAGTGTGTGTTCGATCGCTTTCCATGCGTTTTGAATACGAAAGGCAGTTGCAAGAGGTCCGCAACAGTTTACAGCAGCTATATCGTATTTCGGCTCATTTCATGCACCTTGATGAGAACATTACAAGGAAAACAATGAATATCCAAGGGATTGCAGCCATCGCGACAGATTTGCTGTCTATTATTGAAGAGTTCCAGTGTTAATCTCCGAAGACCAGAGTCAGATCTTCACCAAATAAAAAATGGGACCACCGCGGAATAATATTCTTCCAAACAAAAAAAGAATCATCAAAATCGGTTCACAATTGGCGAAGATATCGCTAAACATACACACAAAAAAAAAATTCTGTCGACTTGATAACCTCCTCCTTTTGGAAGTCGGTTAATAAGCGATATGCGAGTACCGTTTTTGTGAAATGTAGAAAAATTAAACTTGATAGATCTTTGACAGTCGTTACAAGTAGTCAGTGGACTGAAAGTCAGACAGCCAGTCTTACCAAGGGATATCGTATTATCAGATAGGCAGTCGCTCTATCTAACATTCTGGTATTCTCCTGCATTGGTTAGACTGGACGAGGGAACACAACATATATGAGTTGGGTAAAGGCTAGGCAGATGATGATCTCATCAAAATAAAACCCAAAGTGTTAAACAAATATTTACACCTAACCTTTGAATTCTTATCATGTAAGGAAAACTAAACCGACAGACATCGTATTACAATACAATATTAACCCCCCAGCCACGCGAGCCAGTGTCGCCCACTAGACCCGCGGGTGTCGTAAACTTGCTTTAACGACTAATAAGTCAAGTAGACAGTAGCCGTGTCTATGGGCTGACCAGAAGCGTCAGACAATACTATCTGAAATCTGTTACAAAAGTATTAATCAGGTTGCATGATTAAGATATGATTCGCGACCGTAACAAATATGGCTTTACAGAGTTATAGTCATCATTCCATCAATACAACCCTCTTAAGTTCATAAATCGTGGATCATACTAGTATTGTTATTTTTAGTTTAGTTAGTTTCACGATTTTCTGTCATTTTGAGTACTTTATGCGGCCTTCTCTTGTTTACATTTCTTGGGCCCAGCATGTGGCCATGTAATTGCGTCGTCTGTGGCGTTTTGGGACCCTTCGGACACTCCAGCAAGTGGGACATCGTCTGGTCGGGAGCACCGTATAAAAACTGCGTGTCGGAAGGATCTTAAATATCCCAGTTTGACAAATTATGTTTACATCCTACTTGGGTGCGCAATACAAACCCTGTTCAGGTGAAATTCTTAACCAATCATTTATGAACAACAACAATGAAGGGAATACACTTTACTGTTTATTTAGAACGATTCAACTTAATATTTGACCAGCTCTTCCAGTATAACCGGCATCATCATTTACCTGCCCTTATCCCAATTTATTCGAGGTCGGCACAGCATGTCTTCTTCCATACTTAAGTAATTACTTTAATAACATGTAAAAGAAAAATCGTCGATAAAACTTGAGATCTAAAGATATGATAATCAAATCAAAGCAAAATTGAATAATTCGTAAGTGGCACTACAAATTGGCATCCACAAATACATTTTCTGCTTTGTTTGTTTATATTTTCATGAAACGCTTTTGGTATACATTAAAAAATACATACAAAAACAGATAGAAACTACAGAATTCTACCTGCTATTATTCTTGCATCGTCTTCCTACTAGTAAAGATAATCTACGGATGAACACCTGGTAATGAGAACTTTACAAAACATAACACGACACCTGTTTTCTCCAGAGTTAGGCACAGGCGCACTAGTACATCCACATTTCACCAGTTATCTTTAATTCCCATGTCATAAGGGGCGAGCCTATTGCCATCAACCGGGCACAAATTGGACTGCTACTGAAAATTTCCTGATTGTAAAACCCCAATTTATACTATGCCCGACCGGGGAATCTAACCCGCGACCACTAGAGCAAAGAGGCAGAATTTTTACAATAACTTGTATCAATTAACATGTTCAGTATCTCTGACCCTTCTGCCCATCATGCCACAGTGTCAAACGCTATCAGTAATACAATATTGTGATTAGTAACGCCTCCATAACAAGTTGCGGAAGTTTTTCATAAGGTCAAACGAAGATTCCGAAGATACGCCGTATTCAACTCGATACGGCCATTTTGTACAAAAAAGACATTGTTATTATTATCTGCGGTATATTTCTATTTGTATTTGTTACAAAAGACCAGGAAAACGTTATAATAAAGTAGAAATGGTGGGTTATTGTCAGCGCTTCTGTGAGGAATCGGACGCTGCAATGTTGTTGAGTTTCCGACTTTGTGATTCTGTAGGGGTTTTCTACAAAATCACTGTGCATTTGCAATGTATTTTGTTAACACATGCATTTTACTAAACATCCTGGTTTTAAAGCAACGTTGGACAAAAAGTAACGGTCCGGGTCAGTTCTTTAGTACTTCGAGCAATTTATTTCTTCATCATCATCATCATCCACAGCCCGACTTCACCCCCTGCTGGGTATAGGCTTCTCTTTGCTTGTGCCAAGCTGCACGCTCTTGTGCCAGCCTCATCGCCGCCGATTTCTTAACCAGTGCGAAATAAAATATCGTGAAGAATCCGACATATCCTTGAACACAGACAAATTATTTAAGATATTATGTGATATCAAGGGCCCGCGAGGTGGACCTGAGTTCACTTCCTCTCATGGATGGTGTCCCTCAGCGTTACAAGCTGATTATGTTGCCCGTTTACGTACAATAGACGAAATTATATGATGACTGTTATCCCCGTTTTAACAACAGACGAGTTTACATTGTTTTTTTCGCGACCGTGAACTGGAAGACATTGCGTTGGAAGGCCTCCCACTAGGTTGACCGATGACCTGGTAAAGGTTGCAGGGATCCGCTGGATGCGAGACGCAAGGGACCGGTCAATGTGGCTTGGAGGAGGCCTATTTCCAGTTGTGGAAGTCTTTCTGCTGAAATGATGATGATGATGATGATGAGTTTACATAATATTGATAATTATTTCCTTTATTTATCTTTACACAAATCTTATACATTTTTAAATATTTCTTAAACTAAAAACAATATAAAATACAACTATCGGCACAATGATCGCTGAGTCCACATCCCACATGTCGACAACCTCGTGAGCCAAGTCAAGATACTTGATTTGCTTATCTTTCTCGGCTTTCACGAGGTTCCCATCATGCGAGACCGTAATGTCAACAATCATTGCACGCCGCTCTGATCGATCCACCACCACTATATCAGGCTTATTGGCTACAATAGTCCTGTCAGTTACGATGGATCGATCCCAGTACAATGTGATACTGCCATTTTCGAGAACTGGGTCGGGCACATACTTATAGTACGGTACTTCCGATTCCACAAGGTTGTATTTTAGAGCAAGTTGCTGATGGATAATCCTGGCTACAAGGTTGTGTCTATGCAAGTACTCTCCGTTAGCCAGACGAGAACACCCGGAGATAATGTGACGGATTGATTCGCCTGGACGGTGGCATGCCCGACATATGTCAACCGTACCGTCCTTCACAATAAATCTCCGGTAGTTATTCGTCATCATAACTTCATCCATAATTGCACAGACAAAACCTTCGGTTTCTCCAAAGAGGTCCCCGGAACGTAGCCAGGCTACGGACGCTGATAGGTCTACATCGGGCCCATGCAGGGCCCGGAAAAAGCGTCCGTGAAGCTCCTTACTCTGCCATACTTCCATGCGGTCGTTAGTGTCAAGCACTACAGGTTTGCGCCAGTTCTCTTTAGCCAAGGAGAGCGGGGTGAGCCCCTTGTCCACTGCGACCACATCTCGATGCATCCCCACGTCGGTTTCAAGGAAATATTCCCTGAGACTGCATATCTCGCGATTGTGAAGAGCCTTAGCGTTTAAAAAGCCTCGACCCCCACACCTCCGCGGGATATACAGTCTCATAACAGAAGAACGCGGGTGATGCATTCGATATGCCGTCAACAATGTACGGACCCTCCTATCCAAGGCGTCTAGTTCTGTCTGAGTCCATTTGAGTATGCCGAAAGAGTACATCAGAACCGGCATGACCCAACCGTTGAAGGCACGCACCTTATTGCCGCCTGATAAAAGACTATTAAATACTTTTTTCAGACGGCCAAAGAAGCGATCCTTCAACGATTGCTTCATGTCAGCAACATTGATGCCCAGCGCTTCCGACGTACCCAAATACTTATAGGTTTCAGTTGCTGAGAGGGATCTAAGATTTATGGAATCCGAGAGCTGGGTTCCCACAGATTCCACAATCTCCCCTCGCTTTACATGCATGACCGCACATTTGTCCACACCAAATTCCATCCTGATGGCGCTACTGAAAGTTTCAGTTACTTTCAGTAACTCCATCAGTTGCAAATCGTTGGGGGCAAAGAGTTTCAGGTCATCCATGTAAAGGAGGTGAGATATAACTTGACCACCTCTCCTCAACCGATAGCCTAGACCTGAATCCTCCAGCAGCGTGCTAAGAGGATTCAAGGCTAAGCAGAACCAAAGCGGACTCAAACTATCGCCCTGAAATATACCTCGCTCTATCCTTATCGGCTCGCTATTCCTCTGGATTTGCCAACATCCCGGATAGCGAAGGACTGTCCTCCATTGCCCCATACATGACATCAGGAAGATGCGCAGAGTTGAATCAACTTTATACAACTCTAGCACCCTCATGAGCCATGTATGTGGCACCGAGTCATAGGCCTTCTTATAGTCTATCCAACATGTCGACAGATCCCTTCGGGAACGGCGAACCTGTTGACTAATGGCCATATCAATGAGGAGTAGCTCCTTAGTACCGCGGGACCCGTTCCTACATCCATTTTGAGAAGCGGACATTACAGAATTGTCATCAATGTGTTTGTTAATTTTAGCTCTCAAAATGGATGTAAGAACTTTATAGACTGTCGGAAGACAGGTAATCGGTCTATAATTTTTGGGCTCCGCAGTACTACCCGATTTATGGAGCAGGTGGGTTATCCCTGTTGTCAGGAACTCTGGCAGCGACCCTGACTCTAAGGCTGACTGGAACAGGATCGCCAGGCGAGCGTGCGACCTTGTAAACCATTTAATCCAGAAGTTGTGCAGCCCATCCGGCCCTGGAGATTTCCAGTTAGGCAACGGACGGACTGCACGAACTACGTCTTGGGGGCTGATAGTGATTGCCCCCATTTCTGGTACTAGATCGCACGCTCGCTCGACCTCCCGAGTCCATTCACCCTCGGTATGGCTAACAGGCACCGACCAGATGCTGCGCCAGAATGAACACATGGCATCATCATCCGGCAGGCGCGTGTCAGCCACACCTTGGTCCGGTCGCTCCCAAGCCCTATAAACCCACCTTTCATCTCTTTGGAATGTGCGATTCTGAGTGTATCGGTCCACCCGCCGCTTATACCTACGAATACGGTTTGCCCATGCATAAACTTTCTGCTTCAGGAAGTCGATGCGCTCTGTGACACGGGACATGTAGTCTCGAGCACTGATATCAGTCCCCGAGAACGCCCGCCTCACAAAACGCATCACTCTAGGGCGAGTATTGCCCTCCCTGAAGCAGATCAGTTTGCCGATGAGTGCTCTGGCCTCACCAATACGTCGTTCAATCCTGTACTGCCATGACGTTACGGCTGGTTTAGGTCGTGTAGCTCTGTCATCAGAAAATTTGACATGAGCTACACGACATGCCGCTACAGCCGCACAATACAGGATTGAGTGAGCATCGGTGAGGTCTTCGCAGTTATCAAAATAGTTTGACAACTGCGAATCCAGAACAGCCACCAGCACCCTATTTTTGTTATGCATGGGCAAACGAGGTACGCGTGGTCTAAGATCGGGTTGCATGAACCGATATTCTCGAATCGCACCCTCCAAAGCACACCTCATTTCCTCATTGCACTGGGTACTTACATTAGTAACCATGTCATTACTCACGTTGTTATCGTGATTTGGTATTATGGTAGACTGTGGTGGAACCACAGTCTGCAGCGGCGTGGCAATGACATGGCTACTCTGCATTTCAGTCCGCAAGCGATCAAGTACGGTGTCATCCAACATACCATTACGCTGGATGACTCGCACCTGATCCGACAGTCGTTGTGCCGACACGTTGACAGCTGGTTCAAGCACCTGAAACAGAGAGAGCATCCGAACACGGTACGCGGTCAGGTTGTTACCCCCCTCTGTAGCCCCATAGTATGCGCGCATGACATTTGCATTAATGGATTGCGTCCATCGCATGCGCGGCACACTTCCGCCGGGAGCTGGGACCCTATCAGAGGCCGGTGGGCCTCGAGGTCCTAAACCGTCCGGCGGCCGGCGTCCTCCTCGTCGACGAACAGGTGGTGGCGTCGTCGGCGGAGAGAAATACTCGTCGCTCGAGCTCGACGCAACTGCCACGGCCGGTGTCACAGCACTCACGACGGGTCTGGATTCCGGCGGCGGCGAGGCGGAGCTGAGCGACGGGTCCGGAGGTGATAGGCGTGCGCGTCTTGCTGCTAATCTCGTCAACATTCTCTTGATTTCATTATTATTTTTATCTGTCCAATCTTATGTAGGTGACATACGTCATTCTTGATCACATTTTTTCTTTTTGTGTTTATTGTTATAAAATGGCTTCATTTTACTATTGTTATATTAAGAAATGGAGAAATTATAATATATTAAAAGGGAGATTAGGTTCCAGACTGTTTAAAAATAATTATTTAACGAAAATTTTATTATAGAATGAAATTACAAGACATCTGTTGACATTATTATTTTTATGCTTAGTCATTAGCAATAATAGGCAAATAATTTTTAAGATTTTTACCTACCTAAGATTTTTACCTTTCATTATGAAATACATTTTTACACCGTGAAAAATTGTGTAAAAGAAAGTTTCATTTTGTCCCAGATAATAGTAAATTAAATATTTACAAGTTCGTAGAAACAAATCTACAAAATATTCAGCGTGGAATACAAAAACAATTCAATTATCGTACCTTCTGAATACATGAAATTCGATTCGATTCGGCGCGATAGTGATCTCCCTAAATATTCAAGTTTCCTCACGATTCTAAACACGTGCTGTTCAAACTAAAATATCTTTCAAAAACACGTTGTTCGAGCTGAACGTCGTGTGGTTTTCTATTTGGGTTTGTTTTTCCGTGTCTTTGAAACTATGACATTCTGCCTTATCGTTTTGTTTGGGTTTCGTCGCTTGTATCTTATAGATTATGATTCACTCTAGCGTACTAAGTATTTTGTTACGGTGCACATTGTTTGAGAGAAATCTTACTGTTTGTTGAGAACCTCGAAGGTTTTTGACTGTTGTTACGAGAAAGATAACAAAGAGGTATCCACTATTGTCTTATTCAGTAACTGAAGTAATTGGGTTGTGTAGCGTCATGTAAAATATGGTTTTCAGTTGCATCCGGCTAGACTGGAAGCCGACCCCAAAATAATTGTAAAAAGGCAGGCAAATGATCAAAGGTTATTTAAGTTTTCTTGTCCTTCATTGTAATTTCTGTTTTGGCAAGAGATGCCAGTGATTTTCTTAAGTTGTTCTTATTAAGACCTAAGTCACCAGCTTCTTCGTTGTTTTTGCATATTCCCTATTAATCCAACTTCTTACTAATACTATAAATGTGAAAGTTTGTGAGGATGTATGGATGTTTTTACTCTTTCACGCAAAAAATACTGATCGGATTTGGATGAAATTTGGCACACAGATAGTTTATGACCTAGAGTAATACATAGGTAACTTTTTATTCCGGTAGTACGATCCCGTATTACTATTACCGAAGTCCGTGCGTGCGAAGCCGCGGGCATGAGCTACTCCTCTATATTACGAACTCCATGTTGCAACATACAACACAACATGTTCTACAACATGTTTGAAAACATCCTAAGCCCACGACAGAAACTGTATAAATGCACAAAACTTCCATGGTGTAACTGAATCACATAAACCCGTTGGATGTGAAAACTTTTTATCTTGAACTTCAGTGAAATTGTGCTGAACATATTCAGATGGCAATGTTTTTCAAATGTTGTTCACCAAGTATTTTTGTTCTAAACTTATTGGTTTTGGGAGTCTTATTACGTTTAGGACGTAGTTTTTATGTTTAGTATCGGAAAACGCTGGTTTTTGTAGGAATACGTCTAAATATTGAAAATGCCTGATACGTTTTGAAAACGTGTAATATTTTTTTGTAAGACGAGATTATTACACCGACTATTATTCGTAGAAACTTTCCTTACCTTTGCTTTACTTCTTTTACCTTTTCTCTAAAAGTAGAAGAAACACAAATGCAGCTAAATCGTTAATATTAACACGCGCGAACATTTCATCAACCACTAGCCAAAAACTTACTCTAGTTAATACACCATTTATAATGGACTCTACCTGTAGATAGAAATATTAAAGAAAGTCTATTCCAATCCTATTTGATGGCCACATAAATTGAATCCTGGAACTCCTAGCACAGTCGACTGCACGTCAATACGTTCGTTTGATACTCAGCTGGGTTAGCGTAATATGAATTTCTCATAGAATAAAGGACCAACTTAGACTGGTTATGTCACCACAGACTTTACGCCTATTTAACGACCTACACTCATATATTTACGAGCCAATCCCTCTCACATGTTAATATCCATACAAAAAGTCACAGGTGTTCAAAAACAGTAATCCAACTTTTAAAATATTTCTGCTCCATTCCAGCTAAAATATGACACAACGCGAGCTTATTTTCGACCTAATTATCACCAACATATTGCCATTACGGCGCGCGTATATTTTACAACCCCATCCCCTTTCAACCCTCTAGGGGGTGTAGGGGAGGTGAAGGGGGTGTAGAAACAGTTCGTTACAGTACAAATTGGCTTTTCTCCAGAGTTCTGTATTTTTGTCGGAATAACAACGTCTTGGTGTCCCCGGCCAGATTGTAATTTATCAAAAGACTTATTATTGTTGAAATTAGACGGTTTGTGGAATGTATTTTTTTGCTGGTATTTCAGTAGGAAAGCAATTGCGGGGAATGTTTTGTACGAATTCTTTTTTTTTTGGTCGAAATCAGAGGTCCTTTCGGATGCACGATTTGTTAGCGGGCTTTGTTCACTGTGGCGTCAGGCAGAGGTATAACTTCCGCATCCTCAGCTGTTTATGTACAAATAATGTCACAATTCGCTTTTTGGTCCTTTTGATCTTTAATTTACTTTGTTGGACCAAACAAGTGAAAAATACATTTTTATTCAGCGTCTGTTATTTGCCATGAGTTAGGCAGAGGTGAACTAGTCAAAATTCCAGACTAAAGGCTTATTCTGCTAAAATCCTGATAGAAGAACCCAATATCACTTTACCCGACTCAGGAAACGGACCCAAGTATCAAGCTCAGCAGAGTAGCGACCATCGAGGCGCTTTTTTTCAACATTAGGAAAAACAAAGCGAAAAATTCAAATTTAAACATATGAAACATTAAAATAAACAGTTTACAAGATATAATCCGCGATTAGGCAGCCGGCTCTGAAATAATCATGAAAAAGTAGCAGAGGACGTGAACACAATCGGCTTACAGAATCCATGTTTTAATTAGTATTACGAATCCGGGTAACGGGAAGGTCAATTTACATAAGTTAAATTAATTATGTGATGTAAATAGAAAAGGATTTTAGGAAAAAATTATTATAATATTTTTAAACTGGACCTAACACGTAATGGAAATAGCAGGTATTTAAATATATTAAATTATAGAATTTTCACCTTCGTCTCACTCAGTGCCGTAAACATTATCATACAGTATCATACTCGTATACAGAAATCTTTCTTTGAGACGAAGGCCAAGAGAGATTGTGTGAGGGATGAAATGAAAGAGAAAGGAGTAGATGATGACGTGACAGGAGAGAATGGATGCGCCGACCCAAAATGGAATGGGACAAGGACAGGAAGATGATCATGATGCAGAAATCTTTCAAAAAGAGTTTGTTAAATTACATCATCATAATATTAACGTATAAAGATTGCCAGCAACAGCCAAACGGTAAAGGTGTTAACGGTAAGCAAAAGATCGTGGGTTTACCTCATTTTATTACATTACTGATGTGAAATGACTACTACTACCAACAGTCGCTTAGCTTAGCTAGAATGATTAAAATAAAAGCAGAAGCAAAAATAATAAGCAATAAAAAAAAAAATAGCAATGATATGATTACGATCTGAAGGCGTACCGCGACGGCAGGTTCGAGGAGGCACGGGAAAAGAGCGCGTGGAAGGAATTTATGGAAAGGCCTTTCCCCAGCAGTGGGACAGTAGGCTAATATTCTATCTCACACTCACTCATTCATCTAGCATTACACACAAAGAGAGGATCAGATCACTATTATAAAGCCTTTTATAAGAGTATCCTAGTCAATGGTATTGTAAAATGCAAGCATATAAGAAACCTTATCTAATGTAACTCGAGGGGGTTTGCGCTGTAGCCGAGATACGGGTTCCTTCTAGTTCGGCTCCTGATGCTAAAACTTTTGTTTACGTAATACTGTTCATAGCATTTATTTGTAAATTATAATAAGTACTGCTTGTGAAAGAAAGAAATTATTTGTTTATTAGTAAAAAAAAATATATAAGGCTCTTATCGTGCTTTTTGAACTATAAGAAGTAGCTTTTTGAATATTTATTGGCCAGAACCTGAAAATTAAAAAAAAAACCACAAATAAAAATATCATTTGTCTCCTAAACCCTTTAGATGACATCCTACCTACTGTTTACACATAAACATAATTAATTATCCATTAAAACATTTTCTAATACATTAGCGAATGAACGCAAATTTTTTGCTTTCTCTTCCTCCAGAGGATTTGTGGCCGAAAATATAATAAATACATAAGAACGTAAGAGGATATTCCTGGTAAAATATGCTCCGATAGGGGTCCCAGATTGCTGGAATGTTCCAGAATTATTTAATACCACGTGGAATGGTTGCTTCAGATGTTTTGACGAAATTATACAGGATAAATTTATTGGAGTTTTTTTTTTTTTATATTATGCCCCGTTGATGTTAATATGGTCTCGCCTCCTGTTATATGGGACTTAATTTCTAATAGGTGAAATTAATGTGGTAAAGGTGTAATCTACGTCCAACTCTTCGAGGTAATACAGGGGTCATCATCTGCCTGCCTTTTCCCAACCACGTTGGGGTCAGCTTCCTGTCTAATTTTAAATGGAGCGACTGCCTATCTGACCTCCACAACCCAGTTGGTACTGTATAATTCGATACCCCTTGGTAACAATAGTTGTCATACTTTTGGGCCACACTACCTGTAACGACTGTCAAAGAATATGTACAATTAATGACAGCCGAGACGTTGGTCCTGGTTGGTGTTGGTGATTGGTTGTCATCAATCGTACATCTTCTTACTTCTCTAGTTACACACCGAGTATATAACACACAGGTATGTAACGGGTGGTCACCCTTCTACGGAACACGCAAGCACGGCTTAACCTGAAAATCGACCCGAGTGACTGCTCTGTTATTTATTATTGATCTATGCCAAATGTTTTCTTCTTACTAACCATCGTCATCTCCCTAGCCTTTCCTCAACTGTATTGGAGTCAGCTTTTAGTCCAATCAGATTCAGCTGACCAGTATTTTACATGGAGAGACTGCCTATCTGACCTCCATAACTCACCGGACACTTCTTACTTATCCAGTTTGCACACTCTACCTTCGTAGTGCAGCTGCTGGTCATAACTTCGACAGTGTAGTTTTAGTCCGACGTTCCTTGTACGGTCTCTACTACATAATATTCATATTTTTCCAAAGGAGATGGTTCCTGCCATCTAAAATGTTTACCTAGAAGAAGCTACCACGTTCAAGTTTTGTATTATGAGTCCTCCTGCTGTGCCCTACTTCCTCTTAGCAAGCTGCATGCAAATTAATTTAATAATGCACTCGACATTGTCTTGGCATTTTCCGAAAACTTCCTTTACAGATATTCCTAAGAGAATGTACGACGTATTAAGGAAAAGATGAAGAAAATATAACATAGCATCAAGCTTGCAGTCCTCGAACGGTTAGGCAGAGGGGTATACCAAACTACAGTCACATTTCGTCAGTCATGTTTAAATCCCATGTCATTGGAGCGAGCCTATTACCAATAACGGGGCACGTTCAGACTTGGGGCTGCTACAGAGAAATTCCTAATGGCAAAACCCAATATTAGTGTTCTCGATCTGGACGTCGAACCCAGAACGTCATGTTCAGCAGTTGGTTAACTAGAGACCACAATACCAACAAGGCAGTCTTTTAGAGGCCATTAAAAAGGCTTGGAAATCTTTAAAAGAATACCTTTAGTACGACCACACTAGTAAACATGCTGATCTTAAACAGAATAGTAAAACATTCTTTAACAGAACAAAAAAACTGAACTAACAAAGCAAAGGAAGCTTTAATCAATGACTATACGGCTATCCGTCGGCTAAACAGAATATATCTTCAATCTCATTTTCCTCATGGCATCAGCAGAGTTCATTGAGCTAGCATTACTGTCGATTGAAGGCCTTATCTCTGCCCCTTTTGCTCAGTTTTATGGCCCATCGTGTTCCATCAACACTGCTTGCTATTTCCGTGAGTATGTTCTACAAATAGTTTGTTAGCGAATTATTTAGTTGTTGGTACAATTGTTTTTTATTGGTGTACATAAAGTTAAGTGAGTAAGAAATCTTACTTAGATGTTTCGGTAAATTGTGTAAGTCTTTCATTTAATATTGTAACAGAACAGCTTCTAATACTTAACGATTAATTTTTATTAAAGTATCACCAATCTTTTACATACATAATAATTATCTTGTCTCTTTTGTACTCATGAATTAGGGTTGAAAATTCTATTTGAACACTGAAGTTGTTTCTTGGTTGGCATAATCAGCCTTAGGGCACAGACCTCTTCCCTATGAATGGGAGTGGGCTGTAATTAACCACGAGGACCCAGTGCGATTTGGTAGATGTCACATGGCTTCGTTTTATTTGTTCTAGGACTTATCGGTTTCCTAACCATGATTTCCTTCACAGTCTTTCTTGGTCTTTTATCTGATACATTATCCATGTTGTTCTTTTTAGCCTTATCCCGTTAGGTTTGCCTAAAATTATCACATATTTGAACACATTCCCAAGTTGTACCAGCCCTACTTCTTCCCAAATTCGTACGAAACATCCTGCTTCGTTTTGAAAACACAATAATTAGTGTTGGCTTTCATTACGACATGTTGCCTCGCGGAAATAAGTCCGGTACCATTTGTATTACAAATATTTATAAATTTATGTTTGTCTTTATAATTGCTGTGAGTATTAAATTCGTATTTTGCTGTAATGTCGTTATTTTACGAAAGTTATTTTATTAATACTAATGTTTGTTTTGTTTTATTTTCTCTTCTTACATTCATTTTCGTTATTAAAATAATTTTAGTGATTACATTAATCAGTCTCATTTCAGTTTCTGCTTAGGTATGCCTCGTCTTGTATCTCTTCAAACGTATTATCAAAACAATTAATGAAAGCCTATAGGATTTAACTTCTTGGCTTTTCTTTTGCTTTCGTACTTACATTCTTCATAACTATGTTTCTTGTCTTAGCCGTGTTTAAAGTCTTATTATTGAGCAGTTTGACTTAGGTAAAAAATAATATTCAAATAAACTTCAATCAAAGAGTTTAGGTACCGGCACTTTTGAATTATCAAGAAGTCGGTCAGTCAGATAGATAAAGCTAGTGGCCCATTCCGAAGTATAATAAGTAGGTTTTTATGGAGAAAAACGGTCAAAAAAACAACCATCTGAAACGCATAGTGGTGATTTATTTATGTACTATTTTCATGAAAATCTTGGAAATGGTAGGCAGAGGTATGTAGTCCACCTAACTTCTAATAAACTTACCCACCTACTTTTCGGAAATGTACTCGATAAAGTCACATCTGTGTTACTCATAAGCAACATCTGCCTTCATTACTCGATCAGTGCCTTGAAACAAAGCTTCAAATGGCCGCACGAAAGGAAATTACATCGGTTGAACGAAATTTATCGTCAAATCAATTAGCGGTTCTCTCTATATTGGTGACGATAATTACAATTAAGAAATTCCAATTAAGGTAGATTGAGGTAAAAAATTGGTGAATGGTTGCGAACTTTCTTTGTTAATTTGCGTTCTGTTTTGAATTTGGGTGAAAAGATTTTGTTGTTTACGTTTTTAATGACGAAATAAGTTGAAACAGTAAATTGTTTTAAGATCAAAGGCTCGATAATGTTATGTTTATAGCTCGAAAGCCAGGTTTATTTATTAGTTCTGGCCAACAAACAATTGTTTATACGGTTACATTTTAAAATAAAGATTCTTATATCAAAGGTTAGTATAACAATTACAATAACAACAACAACACAAACACAACACATCACAATTTTGTTTTGTTTTAATTGATCAATAATGTCTACATAATCTTAGAATTCCAGTTGCCTGGCCGATTTCTACATTGGTCAATTCTAATATATTTTCTCACTGTTTTCGGCGCGTTTGACTTAAATCAAAGATATTCTTTTGTTTTTATCATTTCTCATAATCCTCCGGCCCTCATTTCAATTCATTGGGGGCTCAACCAGCATGTGTCTTCTTCCATACTTTGCATTATTCCTCATCTCAGTAGTCACCCCCTTTCTAGCCGGTAGCCATAAAATATAATTATCATTTTGCTTTACAATTTATCTTTCTCACAGCGCATTCATTGTTTCTTGAACTTCTTTGTTCCTTTCTATTTTGTTTTTATAAAACTAAATAACTCATAACAATGCTGAAAGAGAATTATTCCTAGTTTATGAATCCGTTAACTCTATAAGACGCGGTATGAGACTGAATAACTGAAACCTCCTGTAAACTATTGGAAAATCAGTAAACCTGATTAATTATAAACTCAACATGAATATCCCATGTCCGTGTGAAGTTTTTATTCGCACTCATTAATTCGAGTGATTGTTTTAACAACACCGTCGGCTCAATTTGCATTTTTATTAACGTGGATGGAATAACAGGCGCGTCCATTATGTGGAGTGGTCTATTGTGGGTGAGCAGACGTGTAAGTTGACTGCTAGTGATGGGTTGTGCTGTGATACTAGCTCTTCAGTTTGAAAGATAGACATCATAGTATTGCGTGGTCACCCGTCCTCGCACCAACCAAGACAAGCACGGTTTTTTTACTGCTGAATACAAACCTAATACTTTCTATCACGATTTGAATATTACAATTGCGGACACACAAGACCTTGGGATGGATGATTGGCATTCCCTTGATACCTTCTGACAACGGCAGCCTTTTTTCTTATATTTTAGAAATGCTTTATTTTTGTTTCATTTCATACTTCAATAATGCCTGCACGTATGCGTCATGTTTTATGCAAATAAATGTTTTTTCGTTACCTACCTACGGTAGATGCCACAAACGAATTAACATAAACAAATAAACACACAAACAGTAAATTTATTTACGGACGCCATTTATAACACGTTTATCGTGACGTCACACATGACGCCGTCACGTCAAACTGTAATACACGACGTCAAGCGACGTCAAATATGTTAATACAGAACATTAAATTGACGTAATATGACATTCTGACGTCGATATTTTAACGTTGAACGAGAATTACTTACTTTTGGTACATTTTGTATTGAGCTGAGATAGTATTTTTTTGCGTCAATTTTGTATTTATTTAAGACAGAATGAACTTTTTTGGCTTTTGTGGTGTAAAGCTACGTTAACAGGTTCATATGACTAATCATTAACGTGACATCACGCTTATTTTCCCCAAATGGTTAGGCAGAGGTGAAACACATGCTAGAGTTATGTTTAGGGCAACCCTATTGGCAACATCTGAGCGTAAATTGTAACTCCGGACTGCTATTGAAATTCCTAATGGAACAATCCAAAAACACTGCTCGATCTGGCATTCCTGGGACCTCATGATCAGCCATCATCAATATCTACGTGTGGTACAACGCACGCAGCGCAATGCAGTGTTGGCGTCGACTGGACCGACGTGGCAGTCCTTATTGATACAATCAATGGATAACAGTGCTTATCATAACGAATTCAAATGATGTAATGGTATTTAAGGCTGCTTTCAATTAGAAGCTTTTTAAATTTTAGAACTTTTTGTTGTTGTCTTATGGTGAATGCTGTGTATACCTATAATAGGCTTGCATACCAGCACTGTTTTGTTATTATTATCGTTTCACAATAATACTCAGTGTGTTCTGCTGTTGGTGTACTAAATATATAAATAAATGCACTTGACATTCACACCATAACGGCACACAATTCCACTCAAATCACAAATTCCACATGAAAACGTTCTAAAATGTCGTCCATTCGTGCAGTGATTAGACGTCCACTAACTAACATTTCAATTAGCGGCACAAAGCGACTTCCTTACTAATTGTAACTCCCGCTGTGCGACCACGATCAAATTAAATTTGAATAACGTGGCGGACCAAATAAACTTACTGCTTGGAACCTAGGGGAATTTGTGCAAACATATGGATGGAAATGTATGAGTACCCAGTAACTGATCGTGACTTAATAATAACAGCCACGAGGGTCCATCTTCAAGGATAAGCAATCCTTCCTTAGGTTGGTGAGTGGATGGGTGGCCAACAAATAACTTTATTGTTTTAAAGGTACATTACATCAAAAATAGGTATCTGGTCTCCACACTAGGGTTCCCTGTGTCGTGGAGGCCAGTCTCTCATTGTAGAACAAAGAAATTTGCAAATTTTCATAAAAGAATTTAACCAAAACGCCACGTAGCTCGGCAACTCTCATCCAGTTGCTACCAGCCACCCTGCGAAGATCGTCCCTTCACCGAGCCTGAGGACGTCCCAACTTATTGAACATAGTGCTGTGTGCATAATAATACTTTCCTTATTTCTCTCACTCCCAAACCTTCTGTGTAAAGCCGCAATAGAGAAAGTGAACTATTTTCATTGAAGACTTATAGAATGCTTTGCATGCTGCCTATTCGAAACTAAGATCAATTTATGCATAACAAGAAAGTCGGAATTTCATCATTTGTTACTGGAATTTAATAACCAGCGCGCTATTAATAAAGAAATAGTTTCCTTATCCTGTTATCCTAATATATTTGACTATGACTGATCGGTGGGTTTTTTTGATATTGGATATTGAGTGTTTGTACTTCTTGTGTAGGTGAGTGGTGATACCGCTACGTTACGGAAACTTTAACTCAAAGCAATTTCAAATAGACCAGTTAAATGCAATATTGAATAGTCACTATTGAATGTATCTCCTACTGTCCAGCGACAGGCATAATAACTTTGAAAGGACTAGTTGCCATTCCAAAGCCTAGATCTAATAGAGAAGTATTGACATGGAACTCCATGGACACTCACACCATGAGCTTAGTGCTTTTTGTGAAAGCGATGCATAAAGAGTCATTGTATGTGTCTGCTTAGCTTTTTTTCAAACTTTTTCCAGTCAAAACTAACTTTAAAACTAACCCTGCGTTTAAGTCAAGGTATAGGACATGTTTTCTACATAAGTCTACTAGTTTCGTTTACACATAAAACAAGTTACAAAGCTACCGCTTTAATGAGTCCTCGCGAAGGTATCAATTTAAATGGAATATTTTGCAGGTTGATCACTTATTGGTTCAATTAGTATCGTAACACCTGCGTGAATTTTATAGTTATTTTAAAGCAAAAACCTGTGGGATATTGTTAGGACTTTGTGGTCGCTTAATGTACCTTTGATGGGGCAAGGCGGAGGTCTCTTTAAAGCGGTCGGTCTTATAGTTGTTTTGAAAACTTGTAGATAGCTTGTGAAAACTGTCAAAAATTATGTAATTATTGATTTGTAAGCCTACGTGTTCAGACAACATGATTTTTCTTAATTATCTAAGAATTTGTTAGTCGGACTTCCACCGCTCTTAACTTGATTCTCTGTACTACCACTTGACTCGACTCAAATGTTCCCATTTTGTTGAAAACTGAAGTACGAGTACATACTTGCCTAGTTATGTAATTTCTGCAATATTGGGTTATTATAACAAGGAAATTAATTCATTTTTAAGGAAATTAGGAGGAGGAGATTGGATGTCCGAGGTTCGATTCTCCGATCAGGCAGTGTTATTGGTTATTCCATCAAAATTTTGGTGGAATGTGGGGTACACCTGTGCTTTACACTTCTAGGATTACAGGCGTGATATTACCTTATTTAGAATTAGAATTTCACCTCTAAATAAACTGTGGTATTTATATAAAACATGAGCAATTATTAAAACAAAACACTTAAAATATAAAATCTGTTCAAAAACAAAGGTTGACGTCGTTTTTTATTAATTTGCTTTTAATTATTAAATATTTTCGTTCTGTTCTGAAAGAAAAGTCGTCATTGAGATTCGTTTTCTGGTGACAGCAAAGTTTTGAGCGGTATGAACTTAATTATATTTCAGTTCCTAGAAGCGAATCGTTGTTTTATTCTAGTTTTATTATTTTATTTATTAAACTAGCTGTGCCCGGAACCTTCGTCCACGTGGAATTATTATTTAAAAATATTACTTCATTATTTGAATCGGAATTTATTTAGAATTTCAAGTTTTAATTTCTTTGCACAGAACCCTAATCTTACCATAAGTTACTCCTTATAACATCAACTATCTGCCAGTAAACGTCCCGTCAAAGCCGGTCCAGCCGTTTCGGAGATTAGCCGAAACAAACAGACATACAGATCAACATTGACAAAAATGTTCTTTTGGTAGGTATAAGTACCGTATATAAAATTTCTTCTTATTAATAAGCATTCAGTAAAAAGCTATTATTTTGAAATTACAAACATACACTTCAATTTTATTTATTTGTATAGATGTTAGGGACACGAGTGAAAAAAAGTTCTACAAACTGAAGCTTCATTTACGTTTATTAGGATTAAATATTTTTTTTAAATAAACTTAAATCGGTAGAATAATTGACGTGTCTTCCTACTACACTATACTCAGTTTGAAAAAATGAGTTTGCTATACGGACTAACCTAAAGTCATTCTCTTGTCCTTATCCTAATTTATTTGGGATCGGCGCATCATGTCTTCTTCTTCCATACTTCTTTATTACTAGTCATCTCATCAGACACCTCCTTTCTTGCTATATCATCCTTCACACAGTCCATGCATCGTTTCTATGGTCTTCCTCTACTCACACCCATTCATACCCAAAGCATTCCTCACGACATTTTCCTCATTCCTCAAGAAACAAACCTGAAGATATGGCCCTGATACACAAATGTTTACAGCAAGCTCAAAGTTGTTTGTATTAGTTTGTTGTTGAGTAAAGCCTAATCTCCTGAATCCATCATCATTATCATTCTCTGCCCTTATCCCTATCTATTCATCTTCTATATTTCTCTATTGTTAAAAAATTATCCATAATTGTTACAAAAATAACTAACAATACACCGTGACTTTGTAGTCGTCTTACAAAGGTTGTCCACTCAATGTACCCGACATAAAATAGCTTTAGGCGCGATTTTTTTTCTATCTTCCGTAATAGGTACAAAGAAAAATAATAATAAAAAATTAGAAAAAAATTATGAAACATCCTGTTAATGATTTTTACGTGTCAAAGCGCTCCAGTCCAGAAGATCATCGCTTGCAACATGGTGTTTTAACTACGTCATGCGTGCATACTGAATAATATTTTTATTTTTAAATTATTAAAATCTCATAAATACCTATTTTTTTTAATGAATGTTTAGTACTCACACACACACACATGGTGGGCTGCCGTTGTAAGACGACTAAAAAGTCACGGTGTATAAGTAGGTACCTAATTAAATTATTCCCTTTAACAAAATGAAATAACCGCTTGAACTCGCTAACTAATTAGATATTTCGGTAAATTCCCTCAACACAAATTCACCAGTAACACACAAACTGTGGTCAAGTTGTTTCCAACTTATTTCAATATTCACCGGAACTTAGACCACAGGTTAATAATTAACTTTTAGTTAGTATGTCAATAGACTTGAAGTCAATTGTTACTTGGTATTTCAATTATAAGATAGATAGGCACAGAAGTTCAGCTCCATAGCAAGACCTTTAAAAGTTAGGATAGACTGGATATCACGAACAAAATTGTAGTTTACTTGCAAGAGCCAACTGAAGGGCTGTTATTATCATTAACACTTAAAACAGGATATTTACCATGTTTACTATTTGTTTTGAGTTCCCGATATTCCGGCGCTGTTGTAAGCACCATGATCACGGATAAACAAACAAACAAGTAGTAAACAGGATACTTAAATATCCCGTTTTTAGTGTTAATGATAGTGTTAGTGACCGATTTTATGTCAGTTTAAAATCTTATGTTATTATATTTTAAAGTATCACTGACATTGAGATCACTTTTTTTTTACTGACATTTCTTTTTTATCTTTAAATCTCTTTAGTTTATTCAAATGAGTGGAAACGCATGCAGACACGCAAGGGCACTCGCGACCGGCATTTGTTTTCGATTGTGTCCTTTGCGTGCATTGTTGCTCTAAACAACTACATTCATTTGTTTTCTCAGAAGTCACTATCGCAAGATGAGTGCCGCTTGAGCAAGTAGCTCGCCACCAAGAAGTGTGTGTGCTTGCACCTGTTTTCAAAATGTATTGAGCTTCTGTACCTACCCATTTTGTGTTTTAAGTCTCAGTACAACAGTACTTTAAAGCCCTATTAATTAGTTTTGTAGTTCAAAGTTTAATTACTTCAAAGTTGGCAAAGTATTGGTATTTACGCCACTTATTTAGGAGCTGAGGTCGGATAAGAGCTGTATTAGAGTTTGAATGTGGCTGAAGGGGCTGTTCAGAACATAATTTGGTCTAAGCTAACTTGAAATAAAAAATTATAGAAGTTATTTAACTTTGTTCTCACTTTTCCGTAGTTTCTGAGAAAAGAAAGCCATTTTCTAGCACGTATCGTTGTGTGAATAGGAACAGCTAATGCGGTTTTACGAGGCTTGAATTAAGAAGCAGTTAGGAGGTTGCTTAGTTTGATGGTGTGGCAAGATAATAATTAAGTAAATTTAGAGCATAGGCAGAGAATCAAAGATGTCAACATACCTTACAGTAAAAGCAAGTTGAAGTAGCAATATTAAACGTAGAATTGATGACCGTTTAGGTAGACGTGTACCTGAATGGAGACCGCGAATTGACAAGCGTCGGTGGGACGCCGTCAGGCTAGATAGAGCGAAGATCTTCGCAGGGTGGCAGGGTGGTAGCCGAGAGTTTATAAGAATCGAGTTGAATGGCGATGGAAGAAGTCTAAATTTAGCAGTGGACTATCTACTGAAGGCTGGTGATGATGGGATAGGGAAAGCATCCTTCTGGATACTCATGACACTAAATTTAAATCGTGTTGTCCACATGTAATAGCGAGAAAGATCAATTTCCTCGTAACCAATTTGCCTTTTACGATTATTGAGAATTTTCAACAAAAGAAACAAAACTCTACATTGTTTTAAAAAATCCAATACAATTTCCAGTAAAGGAAATATCATTTTTATGTTCCCCTATAATATTCGTTTATTGGCCATCCGATAGCTCTGTCAAAAGCATTAATTACTTAATTTCCGTTTCCACAGTGTAAAATGTTTACTGGCTTTTAAAATGGCGTCGTTTACGCGTTGATCGTGAACAAAGTTATCCCAGGATTACCTTCAATGGTTTTTATGTATATTATGATGTAAATGACGGGACATAAACGTAAATAACAATATGGCTGATCCTTGATGGTCGGAACATAGATTTAGGTGATAAATGATAAAGCAGTGTTTTAAATGAATAAAGTGAAGGATTATTCATATTTATTGCTTTATACTAGGTTACGTTCTGAATGCATGACGTAGTTAAATCATACGTCATATATTGTGATATATCAAAGAGATTTGTGTAATATATTGATCGTATATCATAGATCTGATGCCAGTGGGCCAGCCACTTTTGTGGAAGGACCGATGGCAGAAAGAGGATAATATGAGACCTGGAGTTAACACCAAGTATCGGTAAGCGTCGTGTGGAACACCCCCAGTGTCCTCCGCTAGACGGATCCACGACCTTATAAAGGTGGCTGTGTCAAACTGGATGGAGAAACCGAAGGATAGTTTCATGGTACAGTTCGTGAGAGACTTATATCCAGCATTGGAGTGCAATGGGCTGAGTTGAGTGACACCCGAAATGAAGCAGTAACAACAAGAACTGACATTGTTTATAATGAGTGTCGTGAAAGGCAGACTAGTAAAGCAATTGATCAATAACAATTCACGATTTTAAAAGCCCATTAACAGAAAACAATTACCGTAAATCCACCCCCACTTGAACAGTAAAACATTTGAGTACCAAATACATTTGTAAGAAAACGTACAGGTTTTTTTTTTCAAAGGATCTCCATCGGTCAACACGATACACAAAAGCCTCGAACCAACTCCTTAAGAGAACAAAACGCACTCAAATTGAATAACTGAGCGGAGTAACAAACAGTTAGGGACAGAAGGTCAACTACAACAACAAATATCAACTATACATATTTCAATAATAATAAAGTTGAAAGATGCATGATTGTGGAGTGTGGCGTGCCCTCCAGCTAAAGGAACGGTTTTAAAAAGACGGCTGGGACAGACTTGATGCAAAAGGTGGAGGACAGGGTGTTGTGATGCAGCATGGGATAAGCCTATGTCCAGGGTAGATTCTTCTTTCGTATCAATGGTGCGAAATTATCAAATTGTTGTCCAATTTGTCCAGTAGGTGACCACGTTAGTTACAGCACCGCGTTTAAACTGAGTTGATTGATACATCAACTTATGACTCACTTGTATACCCCACTTAAACTTTACTGGAGCAAAACGCTTCTGCCTGACACTCCAGGGAATACGTCGTGATTTTATGTTATGCAATCCTCAAAAAAATATTCCTCCATTTCGTTTTTCCCCGCGATCATCGCACAAACATTAACATGTTTATTCCCCGTTTCGCGGCAGCGGGAAGCGTCCTAAATCTTACAGATTGGCCACGAGATATACGATCAAGCGACACAACTTACGATAATGACAGGGTAGTGCGAAAATGAAAAAAAAAAACAAAATATGAGACGATCCTGCGCGTCTCCACGACTTGCTATAGGATAATACTCAAACGAAGGGAACAATACGGGTGTCAATTTAATTTAATTTAATTGACACCCGTATTGCAATAGTGACTGCGAAATAAACAAATGAAAACAATCGCTTAGAGCTGCAAATCACCGCGACACAGCTTGTAACGGTATTCATGTGAAGGAAACAAATATCACCCACGTTTTGTCGCTTGAAGCAAAGGGCCCGAGTACATAAACGGGGAGATCATCGTCACATGTACTATGACAGCGACTGCGGCGAAAACAAATTAGTAAAAGAAATTAATGAGAGCATGCCACGTGTCACCGCGACGGACACGACTAAACTCATACGAAGGCAACAACTGACACACACGTGTTTCATATAGACGCAACTGAGGTCGTGAACGGGGCGTAAATCTTAGCAGGCAAAAATGAAGGCTTTAAGCATTCGCCTCACGCCGCACCGATTTTAAGAGCCCTTCTGTCCGACCATTATTATCCTATTTTTCTTGCTCGGCGCTCCACACTGCCTTTTACAAACCCTTGAAAATTCCTGCACTTTTTTCTCTGTCTATCCAGAGGTTTTTGTTAAAATGTTTCGATTTTCAAGATTAAATGGACGTTCTTTGGGTTTAGAAAGAATCTTGATGAGTTTGAGGTGGAGTGAAATGTTTCTTTGAGAAAATGTATTATGTTGTTAGTTGTACCTTGTTGGTTTTTCCACAAACTGGTTGAAACCTGATATTTTTCTTTTCTCTCTCTTCTTTAACCTTAGGGCACCGAATGCTGAATGCAGGTTTCTTCCAAATCTCTCCACATGTCCCTGTTCTTAATTAGAGTCTAAAAACATGGTAATCGTCTTCAAAGCATTGTTATTTCTACAAACAATGAGAAACAGCATTGAGTTTTCGATAGCTTCTATCAATCAAATTCCTACTCTTTTAATTTTATTGCTGACGGAATTTCCCGGTCAGGTGACAAAATAAGTAAGAAAAGAAAAATCGTCAAAATCGGTCAAATTGTATTGGAGCAGATCAATCACGAAGACACTGGATTTTATATAAATATATTGAATGATAGGTGTTGAGTGTCAGAAACTATACAAAGCCAAAAAATAAATTAATAGCCAAATTGTTAGTGTTACACTTAAAATTGTTCGTAAAAATCACAAGTCAGTTTTTGGTCAACTTCAGTTATAGCTTTCAAATAACATCTCAACGTCAAGCGATCCATCCCTTTATTAAATTGCAAAAACATTTTTAACCGCAGCCTACATTTTTCTCACGTTATAAAAAGACACACTAAGCACAAAGCAAGGTACACTGAAAGTTGCAGGAACTAAACCGTAATGTGTAATTTGTAAAATGTAATAACAGCGCCTTTTGTAAGCGTGTAATATTTTTAAGGTTCCGTAGGTAAAGCGTATCTTGGCATCTTTAGAACTTTATCTGCTAAAGAATTAAATTTTTCGACATAATATTATGTGCAACTATGGCCGCCGTCCTCGCAACCTAAATTTCATCACCTGCCTGCCTTTTTACCCGACTGCGGCGAAGACCAAAAGGACGGTTATGTTTTTCAAACTATGTTTGGGATCAGCTTCCAGTGTATGGAATGCAGCTCAATACCCGTAATTTACATAGAGTGACTGCCTATCTGACCTCCATAACCCAGTTAGTACTGGGTTCTACGATTCTCCTTGGTTAGACTAGTCTGTTGCCGCTGTCAGACTTGAACTGAACTGCACAACCCAGTTACTGCTGGGTAATACGATGAATCTTGTTAAGATTGATTGTCAGACTTTCGGGCCACTGAATAATTTTAACGTCAAAGGTCCACAAATGACAGCCAGGACTAACGACTTAATTTGATTTCTGAGGGACGGAGGAAACTCGGTATGAAATGGATGGTAACCCCATCCACGGACCGACCTAGGCAAGCGCTGCTTAACCTTAAAGATCAAACCGTGTGGGTGATATTATTTAGCCACGAGATCCGTAACCTAAATAAAGCTACACAGAAACACGTTTTCTTTTCAATGTCCGCGAAACTGAATTCGTGCTCCTTTTGATAGATATTTTGCAAGTCATGCAATATGCGTCGGATTTTCAACGTTATTGTTTCGGCTCTATCTTGAAAACGGCAATACTTGAAACTTTAAACTTAGTTTGTCTGTAGTGTGACAATCCTCATAGATAAACAAAAAATAACTAAATATTAAAAATAAAGAGGAGGACTTCCTGTAGTGGTCGCAAGCGCAACTGCTGAGCATGAGGTCCTAGGTTCGATAACCAGGTCGGATAAAGTATTATTGAGTTTCTCGGTCAGAAATTTATCAGTAACAGCTATTGAGTCTGGATTTGGGCCGGTTGATGGCAATAGGCTCGCCCCTTATTACACGAGACTGAAAACATAACTTGCGAAATCTGGGTTTCGTATAAGGTGCACCTCTGCCTAACCTTTCGGGGATTGCAGGCATGATTTTATGTAAGTTATTTCATTTTTAGTGTTACGGAACCCTTAGCAAGCAAGTCTAAGTCGTCCGTGTTCGGATTTTTTGTGAAAGCGACACATTCTTTGTGTAATTTCTCTTGTCCCCGCCGAGAGGTAAAACAGCGAATGTTGTACATAAAAACGATACAGTCTTTATGACGAGTTTTCTACTCTAGTTTTGTTAAGTTTTTGTTGGGATTGTAACTAGTTACACGGCTAGTTTCTTTTGTTCTGTAATTAGTCAATTACTTTGGTTTATATTCCCGGCTACTGGAACTTTTCTGTAATAATTGATGAGGAAGTAAATAGTTTCTTTATTTATCTCTTTTTTCATCACTTAAGTAATATTTAGGATGGTAAAGACAAAATCTTTAAAAAAATAACATAGTTAAATAAAATAGATTCACTTCAACATTTTATTTAATGGTTTTTTTCTTTTCACAGGTATGTAGCCGATTTTCATGAAATACGTCATTAGAATTAGTTATGATTGGTAAGTGGAACAGTGTTTGGGAGAGTGTGCTGTTTTTTTTTAACAGTACCTACAAATTTAAGTGTTTGACTGGTTTGACTTACCATTTAACTATTTTATCAAAGCAAATTCTTAGTATAATTATTATTTCTCTCGGGCGATTGTACACCACATAATAATTAATTACAAAAAAATAATTTCGTGAAGCGGAACAATAGACGGCTTTGTCTTACTGGACGATTCTCAGTAATTCACTTATTATTAAAATTCAACAGAATTTCCCTTGAACAATTTTCTGCTGTCAGAAGCTTTCTATTGAGTAATTTATACGACGTGAAGCTACTTCACTTTCTAGAATTTTGACTTGACCTACTAAAACTACAATCGAATCTCAGAAACATAGTAGATACTTGGAAGGTATCAAAACAATAGAAAACTTCGTTCATAATGGCACCACTCTACACTAAACAAAAAAGATCTCATCATCGAATTAAAACAAACTGCAACACCCAATCTAAACTCCAGATCTCAAAATTTAAACAAAAGTCTATTTTCGCGAATCTTAAAAAGTGCCGGCCGAGCGTTGCTCCTTGTGGCACCCCCTTTAATTCTGTGAGATAACGTGCTAGAGGCGAGGGCTTCCCATTGTTATTCTAACCCGGTGCCGGCCCGAATTGTCCCCAACACCTACACAAAGAATCGCTTGTGAATTCACTCGCAATACTCCTCATTTTATTGTAAATCTGTGACCGCAATGTCGAATGGCCCTTAGGGAACCACAGTAGGGTGGCTCGTAATAAAATTATGCGCGATTGTGATTGATAGCTACAATTGTTTTAAGTTTGGGGACATAATCTTCTGGGATTGCTGTTATCTGCGTTTCTGAGGCTCAACACTGAGTTTTAGAAATAATTCAATTATTCCCTGTTCTTAAAGCCCACGTGGCGTTGTAATCAATATTGCTGAAGGTTTGTTATTTTTTTCTATATGGGGTCACTGGTAAAAACCTACTAGCAATATTCATTACCAATTATTAAAGAAAAATAATATTACCATAACACAAAAATGCGGCAGCAAGGTAAACTCACTTTTTTGTTTTTTTTACACCCTAATTGACCTGTAATTAGAAAAAGAACGTGATGTAACATGGGATATCCCCTATCACATGTTTTTGTCATGTTTAAAAAAAAATATGGTGTTTGATTATAGGGCTCATCCTTTTATCCATAACTCTTGAACAGAAAACATATAATTAAGGTGTCGGAAACAACAGAATTTATCGGGAAATTATTTTATGTTTTACGAGAAATAAGGTGCCTATCTTTTAGGAATAATACTGGCCATTCATTTGCTACGTGAAATATATATATATATATTTTAAGTAATGAAGTACTCGTAATATTAGACAGCTCATTGAAAAGGGTTTTCCGTAATTGTTAAATGAAAATTAAAATGATTATTTTATGCAGTTGTATTTAAAAGAGGGTTTACTTGGGTATACTTACACACAAAAACCCATTCGAACTTTCCATCCTGTATACTAAATGACTAAGCTGCAAGTGACTAAAATTAAGAGCGCTAATATGGACACGTCATCTTTAGTCGTACAGTGATATAATTACTTACGGGATCTATTATGGTCTAAGTATTATGGATGGTATTATACATTAAAACTCCAAGATCCAATTACGAAATAACACGAAAGTCAAGCAACAAACGACCCGACTAAACCAAGTGCACCACGATAAGATTAGTCCGAAAAATCTCATTCAAGAAGCGTTGGCAAAAGTGAGCTACCATGATCCATACTAATTCTACCATACCTAGACGTTCGCAGACATTTCTGCCATAAAAGCAGATTTCTTTTCCAACGCTCCTTTTGTGTGGCTAAAGAGGATTATTTTGATAATAATTTACCGTTCTTGTTGGTAATATTGTACGCGTAAATCCTTTTAGTGGCACTATTTCTTTATTTCGACTTTTTATTTTTGTCGGAGCATTCAAATAGAAACGCCTTGTGAATGGATCGCTTTATTTCCGAAATAGTTGTAGTGTGTGTAGGTGTTATTTTCGAAATATAATGGATTATTTTCTTTTCCTTTGTGTTGTTCGGCTTGACTTATGTGCGATTCTGGTTCTTTAGGAAAATAGATTTTCATGCTTTTGTTGAAAAGACAAGAGCTTATTGGCCTATATTTTGGCATTGAAGCAAAATACAGTTTAATTAAACTTTGACTGTAAATTGATTTTAAAACCATACCAATTTGTGAACAAACCTATTAAAAAGAAATGGACGTTACAAAAACTTTGTAATAATGAGTTCATGTTCTAATTCCTGAATCGCGTTTGTAAATTAAATACAAGATGAAAGAGCTTATAACCTTGTTAATAGCTGAATTAATTTACTTCAGCGAACACATTGTAATTTAAGTATTGTAGTTTTACTTAGGTTAGTGTCCCCGACATAGTTAAGTGCTTTTGTTGAAATATACAATGAGAATACAGTTTAATGTTTGAAATCTTATCTTAATAAAATTATAAACGATAAAGTTTTTGAGGGTGGATGGATGGCTGGACGTTTGTTACTCTATACTAATGTTAGAAAAACTACTGAACGTATTTTGATAAAACATTACACTAATATTACTATAAAGTTTTATCAAGCTTTTTGTGTTAATAATACGCTTTAATTTTTTTTTAAGTATTTACGCAGGTGAAACCGAGGGTAGAAGCTGTGTATATCATATTATCATTACTTGATAATCTGGTTCTTACAAAAATAAACAAGATTATAGGTATTGAAACTTTTTGTTCAGAAACTTCTCATCACTGCAGTTTGATGTAGTGCTTCTCATTGCATAGGATGAGGAAACGACAGATTACCTGCTTAAGGAAATAAAAGAATCAGAAAAGGAAGCTAATACAATATCCATAAACAAAATTCCATCCTCAAAGAAAATTATACACAGCTGCTTAAGTACAGATAACATCCTATTTGATCCAATTGGCATAACAAACGTCCTCAAATGCTCTACAGACAAAGCATTCAATTTCGCTGATTTCCTTCAAACTGCAGCACAGAAATATTTCCATACCAACCGTTTGATCTCCATTGATCAGAATAATTTCACTCGGACGTTCGCAAGATGGGAAGAACAATATGAATGGAAAAATGTTAGAAGGAATTTTCTGGAACATTTGGGTCGGGGTAGAAAAGAAACGGAATACGCAATGGGTTTTTATGACCGACAACTGTATTGGAGAGTTTTGGATGTAGTTTAAAAAATGATACGGTGGTTGATTTTAATAAACGCATTGTTAGTGTTTTTTTCTAAATGCTTGCACACGGTTTAAAATTGAAGAAAAGAAGGAAGTTGGTTTTTATATCTGTTTTCTGGTTAAAAATAAATAAATTTAAAACAAAACTGTTTCTGTGACTGGCTAGCCACTCTGTATGGTTACACAACAGGTCCAATAATTAGATAGCTTGTTGATGTCGTATGTTGCATAAACAGTACATCTAGACTGGATGTTCGTGTTGCACAGTATGTATCCAATGAATGAAGTCCACACTTTTACAATTTAAACGACTAATTAAAATATCTAACACTTCCAATTCCACTTTTGGGTAAATATATACGTTGTAGTACCTAAAGCATATCTTAACAGTTTAAAAAAAGAGAATGATACAAACATTTCTCAATTTTCCCATCGGAGAGTCTAATTCAACAGAAAAAAATGTGACGACCTCACTTCCATGGGGAATATAAAATTGGAAGATTCATCAATTTCCTTCGATGAATCAGCGGAATAAAATCTACAATTCAAAGCGTGTCTTACAAATGCATCTATATCGGGCTGTGGTGGGCTGACTTAGAGAATTTTTGGAGACAGAGTAGACCTCACAAAGAAAATGGTGTGCCTATGGAATTCAATTGCAAATTCTTATAGGGGAAGTGAGTCTTTTTTATTCAACACAAATTATGCCGGCTGTGTGCATTTATCTACCCCCAGTGTTTGGTGACTTTTTGTTTAAAATCTTAATCAAGAAAATGGTCCAATTTAATTTCAGTTTTAACCTCGCTTTAGAATCTTCTCCGTTTCGGATTGACCGCAAATTACTATATCGATTTATAATCACTTGGTTTTCTAAGAAGGTGTCAAAAGAGTTGAGGATGATTAACTCACCTTTATAGATTAAAATTATCAACAGCTAATCTTGCCACAAAAGATTCAACTAAAAACCTAAATCGTACCAATCCCAAAAGAACGTCAATAGAAAAAAGTTTGCCCTATCATTTAAAACTCTCAATCGTGAAGTGAAGAGTCTCACAAAAGTCAGGGCCCTTAAAAAGGGGCGCTGGGGTGTTGTAAACGAAGGGAGCTGAAACGAAGGGGGCTGTAGACGATGGCTCTATAAAGAGCAACACACTAAAAGTTTATAAGCCGTAAAGTGTAACTGTAAACTTACTGTATTTACAATTACATGATTTATGGATCGTTGAGTGTGATTTACATTTTGCTTGTTTTTATTTTTGTTGACTTTACGTGATTTTGCATAATTATATACATTTTTTTCATCGGTCCTTAAACCTATATGTTTAAAATATATGGGACAGCTGACTTTCTGTTCGTAATGAAATATGTTAACGTGGGTGGGAAGAATTAATTACGTAGTGAATCCATGGTAGTCTGCTGTGTCAGAATGTCTCGATGGAGGTCCATGGTCCATGCCCAATAGTAGTTCTTTAATAAAGCCGAAGAAACCACCGCTAATGATAAATGATGTTTATTTTGCAAATAGGTTTTTAAAAACACTTTTACACGACATTTTTTTTTTTAAATAGATGGGAGTGGTGTTTCGTACTTGACTTTGAGATAGTCTCTTTTAAAGTCCAGACATAATCTTGGTCAACTTACATGAGGACTATGCAGATTAGCGTCTGAGATGGTCTTTTGAAGAAAGAACGACACAGGTTTGAGATTATGCTGAATTGAAGGAAAATATCTGTATCAGACCTCGATCCAATATTCTCAAACGGCTTACAAAATGTATTGATAGTAAAGCATAGAGACTTTTAGCAAAAGCCAAGGCCTAGTATAAAAAATCTCTTTAAGACTTCTTTGTATAAGCAAAGCCCTGACGTGGGTCCGTTACAACCTTATATGATTACATTTTGACCTTAACTGACCTTTATAACTATTTTCTAGAATTACTCGTCTCTAAGAACGTTGTCGGATCCTATTACCGGCAAGCTATGTAAGTCCGAACTTTTGCGAAGCCTTACGAAAGTTTCCCTGAAAATACATCGTCTGGTTTAGAATAGAAGGAAAAATAAAAACGAATGAAACTGGGAATGCATTAGAAAAGCCATGTACAGCGGTCTTTAGTTGTTTTCCTTTTATGCACTTGTACGAACTCTTGTCAACTTCTGTTTAAGATTAGTTGAGAGCTTTTGATAATTAGGAAAGTTGTGTGTTTTTATAAAAATAGGAGTCACTTTTTGGACGAGTGGTCTACCACTCGTACATAGTGTACACCGTGCTCTTGGTGACATGTATAATGACTATTTTGGTCAAAAATCCAAAAATAAAAATAATAATGAAAACTTGATTAGTACTTTAATTTGAACAGCTCTTTGTTGCTGAAAATATTTCTATTCTTTATTTCACACAGAAAACTAGTGCTCCAACAATACCACAAAATATTTCTACAAACGAACCAATAAAAAGTACCATTCATCCCCTAACCTCAATTAACAACTACCCTTAACCCTCACAAAATGAAACAATCGAAAAATACCTTTCTAATGGTCTCACGATTGTGTCCCAATCGGGCCCCAATAGTATTTTATTGGCGCCCAGCATGGGACCCGGTCTTGGGTGTACGAAACAAAAGGGGAGATGTATAGGGTCTAACTAACTGCTTGTACTATCGCTAATTGGCAAGTAATTGGCCCTTATAAGCTTCCCACTGAAGGGTAATAGATAGCGTAATTGTATTGGGTGTATTTATAAGTAGGGTGCTTTTGTTTAGAAGAATTAGGGAAGTTAGGTTTTAACTACGACAAAATATAGAGGAAAATAGCTTCTGTCCTGTGCAGTTTAAGCTTGAACCTTGTATGGAACATAATTGATATTTGCATGAATTTTTTACACATTATTGAAAATGTTGGCAGGCTTATTTCTTTTTCAGATGTCAATATCTGTGAGCTGTGTTAATATTTTTATGGTATTTGATTTAAAAAAAAAACGAAATTTAACAATCTTTGATAAAAACATTGCAAAAATAAACCGATTTTTAAATGAAACTCCTTGGCTACTGACAGCAAAAGAGGTAGAAGAGAATATCAGGCGTATAATACCGACGTATCAATTTTTTGTTGGTTTTACCCTGTATATTTAAAAATTTTGCTGATCGAAATCATTACAAAGCTAAAAGGTTATACAAACGAAAACTCAGGTATAAATAACCCCAAAACTCATACAAAATCACACAAAAGACAGATCAGCTTGAACAAATCAAAAGAAAAAGGGTCTTCCCCATAAAAATCGTCGAGTGCAGACATGCAAATGATATCGTTCCCTAACGCGAGTACCATTCAATGAACCGTTCGGGTCCCAATAAGAAGTACTTACGTACGATCGTCAGTCTCTACCAACGATCGGTAACTATGGAGGGGCAGTTTTGAGAAGCATGTTGAAGCAGCAATGTATGGCTACACATTTGATAATCTGTAGTGGAAATACAGCCGATTTTGAACGTTGTGCAACAGAGTTTTAGGTCGAAAGTTGAATGTGTTGGTATAGTTATATAGGGGTGTTAGAACAAGTATATTTTTATATCACTCTCTCTAAGACTACAGTAATAAGCCCCTTTTATTTCCAAAAGAAGTTTTAATTATGTTATAAAACGATATTTTTTTCTTTTTTTCCTTCCAACTTTTCCTTAGATTGGCGAAATTTGTAACGTCTAAAATTAATTTTATGTGAGTGAATAAAGACGGGCCGTAAACTTCATTATCACTCTTTATTTTAAAGAGATAGACTGAGAAGATATTATGGGGAGGACCATATTATGGTTGACAGTATTTTTTTTATGGCAAGTTTAAATAAGGTTGCGGGGAACCCTTATTCCAAGCGATTTCTTTTACAGAGTTATGCCTAGTTCAACTTGCGTTTGCAGATCCTTACTCCAAACATGATTATGCTAATATTGTAAATACCTGTAAAATATGTGTTGCCACGCATTGTCTGATGAGATGCAACACAACACTTACAGTCTGGGTGTTAATGACACAGAGCTTAAGAAAGCGACTAGCGTACAAGTACGAGTAACCTCGTGAACACAGCGAAAAAAGGAAAATAATTATTAAGAGCATGCTACGAGTCACTAAGAGGTGACTTGAAACAAGTGAAGCGCGCGTGTGTCGCTTGATGCAAGTGGTCGCAAGTCGTATCGCCCGAGTGCGTGGACTAGGCCTAACAGTGACGACAATACCACGTCTAATTTCGTTAAAAACCCTTTACAGTTACTACTGGTTACTATGTTATCTGTTTGGTGCAGTGACACCGCACGTCTAAGCGTTATAATGTCTTACACAAACTCCCTAAACCTAATATTGTTATATCAATATCTCTCGCGTAGGTACTCTAAGCATGTCCTAATTAGCAAATAAGGGAATCGGCTTAGCGTAATTACAGTGTAATTAGGAGTACATAGGTAATGATGGCGGAATCCTAGGCCGTCTAATCTGCTAATAACTGTCGGTGGCTGCAAATTGCAGGAATGCCTTGTTTGTGCCCTAATTAGAGAATTATTATGGTGTATTATGGAATTATACAAGGTTAAATAATGATGAACTAATAGTTGTTTCCACTTTGGTAATTACTAATCTATTCTAGTATCTTCTAAAATAACATCTCGCTTGCTTATTCCAAGGGTTAAGCAGTGGTGTACACAGGGTGAATTTTTGAAGTGGGCGTGGATGGCCAGGTTTGAAACTATGAGGAATAGCGAAAAATACTTAAGGTGTCTCGAGCCCGATTTTGATGAAAACTAAAAGATGCACTTTTAGTTCCTCCTGAATTAGATTTTTGAAAAATCAATATTCCTAGCCTAGCCTGGCCTGGAATCGAACCCGTTAATTTCGGGAAAAAACACACCCTGTATTATTACACCATTCGATAGTATAAGGATCAAAGTCTGGGAAATAATAACATACGGCAAATTAAAGGAAAGAGTTCATTTTTGATAAAACACATAACAGTATACAAACAGTTAGTACACAACGAAACGACTATGTACAGTTGTACATAGTAGTGGGTGTGTAGTGTGTACTGCAGTTGAAACATAGTCCCACGTTGTCAAACAAATGAATCCACGCAGCTAAAATGCGCCGCGTGCCCGTGCACAGTAGTGCCGCGGTGGGTCTGCGCCTAAACACGATTCAAAGCAGAAATGCAACGCCATCAGATCTCATCTGACAAGATCGTCACCTCTCGGCAATAATCGGCAATGATCGGCACGTCACGGACGAAATTAAACTGTCGGAGAAGCAATCGAGTTAATTGGAAGGGTGCAAACCGATCTAGTTTCCTGAGACTATGACACTGATGGAGGTAATAAGATGAGAGTGGTATAATAACTGGATTTGTGCTTACGGAGACTCTTTATAAATAGGCACTCATAGCGACACAGAGTTTTCGAAATACTGTAACAAATATTAAAATGATTAAAGATCAGTTACGACGAACGAAAAAAGCACATGGAACCAAATTAATCTTTTTTTTTTCAAAACCCCCTTTTTTTCAAACAGCATATCAATTCTGGCTGGACGAGTGACTCTAACTTTTTCCCTTACATACAAACACCTTACGCACCCAACAACAAAATATCAATTTTCTTTTCTAATCTATATTATCTGACGGGGTACGGCCCGACATTACACAGTATTATACAGTCGTGGTTCCGAACCCAAGCAAGCACTTCGCTTTATGTAATTTATTTCATCACCACTGCTTCTAAAACGCTGACGAAACCGGCAAGACTGAGCCAAAAGTTTGAAGACACGTGGACATCCACCAGTCCTAACAGTCCACTCCCTTTTAAAGGAATACGGCCCACCTATGGCAACATTATAAGCTGATTATGTCTTCTGCCAACCATCTCAAACACGCTCTTAATTCAGCAATGGGCATCCAAACATCAGTAATGATGATACAATCATTATCATAGTAATGATGATACAATCATCATCATAGTAATTGACGCAGCATTCACGCCATTCCTATCACAAACAGAGCCATTTATCGAATCCATCGATTCATTAACTTGACATCAATCAAGATCCCGTAATCAATAGCGATAGGAGACAGCTCAACCACAAGATAGTAAGACTGTAAAAGGTCCACTATTATCTTCATAGTAGACAAAGATATTTAATACGAGTGCTTTTGGGAAGTTACAAAAATAAATGTAAAATAGAAAAACAACTGTGACGTGACGTGAGATATATCAGACGTGGGATCACTGTTTTTCAAAATTACAAAAAAAAGCCAAGTTTGATAAGAAACAATTGACTTTTGTAAATAGACAACTCGATGCTTGTTCTCCTTTTTTCTCTCTAGTTGGAAATCCTCAATGGATATCCTCCGCCCTGGGGAGAGCGGAGGAGTCGGTCAGACTCGTACTGACTAAATCCATCCCGGTGTTGGCACGCATATTTGCGTCGGGGATTAAGAATAACACCGGTTACAACATTCGATTAATGGGATTCTTTACATTATGAAAACTGGCTGTCACTTTCGAGGTAGCACTAGGTCACACATAGGCTCCGTTTAAAACAGATCTTCTGCATCAACTTTGTTGTCACCCTTAAAGATAGGGGTAAAGGCTAACAGGTTCTCTGAGCCATCGTCTCCTGCGTTTCACGAATCTGCCCATTAATCTGATCAGATTGTAGGAGATCGCTTGAGCACTGCCATTCATTTGAATACGTACTACGGTGTAGAAGCTAAATCATTGAGTGTACTGACATAAAAGAGGTAAAGATATCGTACATTTTGATATAGGTGCGGAAACATTGTTATTGTAGGAGAGACGGAATTCACAATGAAAATATCCAAGAGTGTGAAATACATTGCATGCTGAACCCAAGATAAGGTGATAAGAAGTAGTAGTTTTCGAGAAAATGAATTGAAAATTTTTAGTTTTATGTCATAACACTTACTACAGATTATAATGTCAGCCTGTCCGACCTTTGGTTATAAGATCGAGCAAGTCGAAAGAAGATATTTAATTATGGAATGTGTGAAAGATGAAACGTTAAGCCAGATAAAACAAACGCAGGTATGGAAGGAGTAGGGTTCTACGCTGGCTGCAAATCGATTTCGTGACGACCACTAGGCTGTGCTTACATCGCTCCAATCAATTACGTAATAGTCCAAGACGGTGGACACAGCATGAGCGTGACATTTCCTAAAAGATGTCGTTTACAGAATTAGGAGTTTAAAAGACGTGAATGTGTGCGTGTGCAAACGTACATACATAAGTCATGTCATCGGGTACTCTATTTCGCGACACTGTTGTCATCGTATTGCTCACGTCTCCCAAATATAATATCTATTTTGCAGCTGTTTTTGCCAAAAAGCATGATATTTAAAAGTTATCAATGGCAATGAAACGTCGGAAATATCTTCCATTGAAAACAACTTATAAAATAGCGAATGACTTTGAAATCAGCACAATGTGAATTCTCAGAAAATATCTTTCATAAGTCCACCGTCCATTCAGATCAAATTCAATTTTAAAGATATGGGGGTAGAGTTGAATTTTCATTGTTGTAATCGAAAGCTACATTATGCTGTAATATTCTTTTGGAATAACAAAAAGTGTTTGCTGAAGGGGAGACTGGGCGCCGCAGTCGGTGATACCGTATCAATTACAGTTATTAATTTTGCATTTCATCGCCGTCCGTTGTTCCCTCGCTTCCTCGAAATAATAATTATTATTATTATTTCTCGCGGAACTCTTTATTGCGTTGTGGTTGTTTTTGAGGTCATGTTTAAATATGAGTTTGATATTTAATCATTTTGAATGAAAAGATAACGTTTTTAATAAAATGTTGTACAAAAGTAAAGATCAATTACTGATTTGGGTCGTATGGGTTGAAACTTGGCAGAAGGTGTTGCGATTTCAGTAAGTGAAAAAAAAAACAACAGAAACTTATGAGAAATTTGAAATTATTATATTATAACAATATGACATCACCTGTTTACCCCAAGGGTCAGGCAGAGGTGTAAGTCACTCAGTACGCCAGTTATGATTAAGTCCTACATAATAAGGGGCGAGCGTATTGCCACAAATAAGACAGAAATCCAGATCTTTGGGCCACTAAAAACCCAAAAACACTTCGCTCGACCCCGGATTCGAACCTAGAACCTCAAGCTTATCAGTAGCGCTTGCGGCTACCAGATTAACAAGGCAGATAACACAAAAACACCTTCAAAATTTACACAATTACATTATTCCACGACAACATATTTTTAAAAAAACATGTCACGCCTTAAAAGACAAGAAAAAACCCTGATTTTGTGGCTGAGCACGTCTGCGAGGCAGGCAGCCATTTTTCATGAAACAAATGATCTGCGAAAATGTGTGAACGACGAATCAGGCTCATACCGCCAATCGATCGCATGGGATATGTACGGGAATGTGATTTGCGATGTAAATGTTTACGATTTCTTTGTATAAATATTTCTAGAATTTATGATAAAAGATTTAAATAAAAAATGAAGCCCTGATCGGGATAGTGACAATCAAACGAGCTTAGATTTACACTTGGCAGTTCGTTTATGACTATTGTACCATAAGACCAACAGTAATAATTACCCGAATAGACGTCTAGAGTACCCGATTGAGTAAAAACGTTATGTCATAGAAACGAATAACACAAAAGGATAATCTAGCTCTAAGAGTATTTTAAACTAAACAGTATACAGCCATTACTTCTGCTGAAAAGCTCTCTTTAGAATAACGACGAAACACTTAGCCCTTGCTTATTTATTTGTGGTGCAGCAGCATTTCTTCATCTATGGATCTCTATCTGCGATTATCTCAATCACTTTTATCATCTTCCAACAATCCTTCCATTGTTGTGAGGTTCTCCCCTTAGACAACCAAAACTATATTTCTATGTGACTACTGAGATTGTCTCACACAATACACTTTCACCATTTACAGAATAAAAAAAGAGGAAAACCAGAAAGTTAGTCTGTATAATGCAACAACATTGAACTTGAATCATCATCTGCCAAACCTTATTCCAACTATGTTGGCGCCGGCATCCAGTTATACCGGATGCAGCTGAATACCAGTATTTTACATGGAGCGACTGTCTATCTGACCTCCACAAGCCAGTTAGTACTGGGTAATACGGTACCCCTTGGAACATTGACCTTGAATGCAGTAAAGAATATCTCGATGTTACGTCAAGCCCTGAAAACAGCGCAGGTAATAAATAAATACGCAATACCCAATCATTATCCCATTGACCAGCATCTCCAATGATTAGACAATTAGTACCACAATGATATGTGAAGCTAACGAGGTGTGCTAATGGCTATTTGGTTGATGCCCAGTCGTTGAGAGCCAGATGTTCTGTACTGACGCGGTTTGTATGAATGTCTCGGTGGGTATCACGTTATTGGAGAAAGATTTATGACAGATTGTGGTGGTTTAAGACGTTTAAATAAAAATATTCTAACTTTAGTAAATTAGGAAACGTTATATAGGACGCTCTCAGGATAAGTAGATCGACAATGCTCGCAGGGAGGCTGCAGCTGAATGAGAGTTGCCGAGCATGAAGATGAATGGCGTGTGATTGTAGAGGCTTATGTCCAGCAGTGGACTGCTGAAGACTGACATGATGATACAATACAAAAATGTATTGTATTGACGCTTCCATAAACGTGATCTTTAATGTCGTTGCTACAACTTTGCTTTTGGGTGACTACTGACAGAGATAAAATAACTGTGAACGGACGTTAGAAACACAAAACACTTTGAAAACGATTGTTGTCCCCTTAATTTAAAAAGAAGAAAGCTATTAACAATCCTACAACAGAAACCTTTATGAAAACTCCAGCAGCTACATCTCGTATCCCAAATTAATACAATCGGTTGTTAAGCGGTTGCTCTCAGCCGGAAGCAATTACAACGAGTCGCTGATTCGAAAAGTTTCCCAATGTAATTTTGTTACCCGTTTGCAACCTAACCGGGTTTTAAAAGCCGTTAGTATGTGTTTAAAGGTTTGAATACGGGTTTAGTTAGTTCAGTGTTTTGTTGTGATTTCATTGTGAGTAGTTTAATTTAGTTTTCGGGGTCACGCAGTGACGCTTGTCCTTGTGACGTTTGATTGGAGTAGTGGAGCCTGCAGGTTTGACAGGCAGACTCTTTAAGCAATTGTCTATAGTGTTATCTATACTAATATTATAGAGAGGTAAAATTTGTTTGTAAGTTTGTATGTAGGGGTAATCTCCGGAACTAATGATCCAATTCTAAAAACTCTTTCACTAACAGAAAGCTACAGTATTCGTGTGTGATATAGGCTTTATATTTATATCATGCATATTAGCCGCGCTATCACAATTTTAGCGGACGAAGTCGCGGTCGGTGCTAGTGCTATTGTATGACAAACTCGCCAAGGCGATGTGATATGAAGTTGCTCTCGCCGCTTATGAACATAAATCAGCAATACCAAAACCATTTCTGGTGCATTATATACCATACTGGAGATAACGCTACTTATTTGCCCTGGCATCGATGCTTTTCCAACTGGAAAACATTTCCCTGGTGGCAGAAATACTTAAGATGGTGCTATGTGTGGCCTAAATCAGACTACCAGCGTTTATTTTTTTTTAGAAACACTATTTTATAAAAATATTCTGTAAATATTAAATAACCTTCTTTTGTCAACGGTATTTGAGCGCACAAAAGGTCCGTGTATCACTATAGCAACTAAAATAAAAAAAGTGTTTTATTTCAGGCAAAATACCCATATGCAATAATAATAATAAATTGAGACGAATAAAATAGTAAAAACAGTTAAGAAATCATTAAAATATAATTAAAAATCAATAAAAAGACATACATATATGGTATAGATTGAATGGCCCTGATATTAAGAGCCTAAATTACAAACAACTATCCAAAACTTCCCTCGAACTAGTACCTCTGAGACATCAATCGATCTCCACAATCATTTGAATACGCACCCTCAAATCACAAGAACACATCTACCTATTCTATGTATACATAGATATCAGAACCAAATCGTTGGCAATCTAACTCCAATATCAGAGGCAGAATAATCGACAAACCACAGTTGCCAATGGTATAGTTTGTACTAACGAGATTGTGGGGGTTTGGGGGTCAATCAGTAGAATATGCAAGAGGGTGGTAAACCATGATCGAATAGAACACGAGGGTATTGGAATGAAGTGGTGTGATGTGATGTGTTGGTCAATATTGGGAGATGATCAATGTATTAACATTTTAACAAGTACTACAGAAGCTTACATTTTTGTAGCACACGTTAAATGAACATTCTTAAAGGTATAAATAATTAGATACGTTCATAAAATTAGAAAAAACTAGTGATCTAGAATAAAATATGAAACATTGAAAATTTGAAAGTGTATGTGCAGTGTGTGTACTTAAAAAAATAATTAAATATCAACATTACGCCTGAAAGATTCGATGGAGATGTTTAGTTTCAGACCCATGTAATTGGGGAGACCCCATAGCCATCAACCGAGCACAAATTCAGACTCCAATAGAAAGATTCCTACAAGAAAACCCTAATGAAACTTTACTCGACCTGTCACCGAAATCCAGGACCTCACGCTTAACTGCTAGTCGTGCTAGTGATCACGATTCCCAACAAGCAGTGAGTCGGGAATTCTGCCGACCCCCACTAGTAGTAGGTCGTGGGATCATACTCAAGCAGGCAATTTACTTCGTGTAATTTCTTTCATCATCTTTGTTTTCAAAACGGTGAAGTAAAATATAATGAGGCATTGTTAATTGTTAGCGTAATGCAAGCCTTATCATAACTCAACTGCAAAAATCTTGCTGTTTGCTCCCCTCTGCCTACCCTGTTTGAGATTATAGGTGTGATATTATACTGTAGACTAATTGATACACCCAACAGACAAATTCTCAACAATATTTTACCACAAAATATATTCACACCCTTGCAAAATTATTCTAAATTTTTCACTCCCCTTCTAAAATGATTAGCTCCGGGAGCGTATTAACAAACTACAACAAGTTTCAATTCTCCCCTCCGCTGGGAACGGCGGGTAAACTGTTACCTTTTCAGGGGTAAAGTTGGGAGAAAACTCTGTTAATATTGAGCAGGTACTGTGATAGATTATGCACCTGTGGTGGGGTGTAATGGATGGTGTCTAGGGTTGAGGGTGGTTAGAATTTGTACTGGAATGTGTGCTGATCCGAAATCTGTTTGACTTTAAGACAAAGGTGCTCTTACCGGATGAGAAGAGATAGAGACAGAGAGAGATGAGAAGTTAGGAATGAAAACTACTAAAATAATCCAGATTAAAATCACAGCAGTCACTCTTTGACAGTAACTACTGTGTTAACAATCGATATTTTTATAGGAGCAGTCGACAGAAGTAGTAACGGACCGCGCTAATGAAAACATATCCTACAACAATACATGTGACTTCTACTAACCCGCACTATGCCGGCTGAGTTGGATTACGACCCTCTCTCTCTCTCTTATAGAGAGGAGGCCTGTGCCCCAGCAGTGGGAACATAAAAAAAACATGCTAAGGTGAAAACGTCGCATCTATACTAATATTATGAAGAGTTATTTGTTTGTAAGTTTCTAGGTAGCGGGTTATCTTCGGAACTACTCATCCGTTTTCAAAAAATCTTTCACCAACTGCAACGGGTCCGTTCTCGAGTGTCATAAGCTACATTTAAAACGTTCCCGTGGGTTAATTTCCGTACTTCCGTCCGGGGGCGAAGCCGCGAGCAAAAGCTAGTAGGTCATAAATGGCATTACATTTTCACTTATACTGTTAAAAATTCGACCAAGTTTCACGAAAAACAAATTAACGTTGCTTGAATGAAATTCTCTGCATGCTTGACTTTAAGTAAACGCTACGCTGTTACACATTGAGCTCCATTAAACTCATAAAAATGGGGATTCTTAAAACCTAAGGAAGTATTTTGCGTCATAATATGAAATCGTAGCAAGTTTTGCCTCAATTTTGTTATATCATAAAATCACGTCTTCAATACCCTAAGGCAAAGATGTACCTATTTCGCCAGTTGTGTTTTATGCCACCAACCAGGCAGAAATCCGTGGTTGCTAATCAGAAATTCTTGATGGGAACCCATTAACACTTTTCCCGAACTGGGAATCGAACCCAGGTACTCATGCTCAGCAGTCTCGCTTGCAACTACTAGACCATCTAGTTATATCAGTAGGTAGCATAAGCATAAATAGTCTTAAGGGGGAGTGAGCCTTATTCTACCCCGCAAGCCCAGTGTGAGCTGGCGCATGTCCTGACATCTTATCTTCATTGACTTGTCTGCTTTCTTGTGATTTTTTCCTTCACCGTTTTTCGGTGATGCAATAAATTTCAATAAGGTCAGTCCTCTATGGAAACTCTTCAATCGTGGCCGGCCTTAATGCAATATGTAGGTTCATGGGTATCATCCTATCCTGAAACATCAAACTCAGAAGCTGATCCTTCCATAACAATAACAATCAGCAAACCCAATAAGAACTGACTTACTAAGTAACATCTAATTTGATATCGGAAACAATTCTCAACAATTTCTCCGAACATACTTCACCGAGTTGTTCCGAAGTCTACAACTAACTCTATATGTGAGTTTACTCCAAGTTCCCCACTCGTATTACTGAGCGGTGTGTTAGCTGGCTCGCTATCATCACGCCATCTGTTGTGTGTTGTCGGAACTTTGATACATTGAATATTAATGTTGGGGAACATTGTTGTACTGATTCGTCTTATGCTAAATTGTCAGGAAAGTTGGGGTGGAGAATTTGATACAGAGAAGGTAATGGAATTGTATTGTTTTGTTTTACTGGATATTATTGTTATAGCTAGACGAAAGTATGTTAATCACAAGGAAATTATAGACCATAAAGACAAAAGCACACACAATAATGCAATCAAAGGGATAATATCAGACATGGTAGAAGTTCTACAGTAGACACAGCATTAAGGTGAAAAATTGATACCGAGGAACTCGATATCATTAAAGTGGCCTGAAGAAACTGGATAGCCATGACAGAAAACGGCCAAAAGTGGAGAGATTTGAAAGAGACCTGCACAGCATGGGGTCGCCAAAGGTTGTAGAAGAAGAAGCAGAAACTGGATTGTGGAAGTTAAATAGGCAAAATTCTGGTTTACGGCTGCATTCGGTTAGACTGGTAGCCGACCCCGACCATAGCTGGGAAAAGCCTAGGTAGATGATTAATCTGGTATTTTTTTTTAACAAACCAATAATACTTATTATATTACATTATATTATAATATTATATGATATACAATATTACTAGATTAAAGTGACATTATCAAATTCATCACCAAAAGATAAACATGTAGCTAAAAGCAAAAACACCACTTAACCTATAAAAGAAGAAAGAAAAAATCAAGGATACATACATTAAAAAAGTTTCCAACGAAATCGATGTTCCCCTAAACGCCTCTTTATAATACAGAAGAAAAAAAACTTGTGAAACATTTTGTCAACGGTAATTGTTCGAGATTTGCTTCCGATAAGACTCGAATGTTCGAGAATAATGTCGAACAAGTTGAGAGTCGAAAGTGAACCGAATAAGTTTGTTTAGGTGACACTTAACAGATGTAGTGGTTTTGAACTTTAGCTTATGAGTGTAACACGTTTTCGCTTTATGGCTAATTGTTGTATCAAGTTAAACAACTTAATAGTCATTAACTCTTATATTGAACTTTTCTTTAACAGCTTGTGGGACGTCTTCCCTGAGTATTGAAAATCAGCAGCACACGATAACCAATAGTAACCGATTTAAGGAATGAAGCATCTTTGCCTAGCAGTGGGACAGTATGGACTAGCAAAAATAATTGTTTGCGATCTTTGGTCCCTCGATTCTATGGCTGATGCTATCTCACGCTGTCTTTATGGTAAGGAAGCCGAAAAGTTATTGTATGACCCCTATGTATACCAACAACCTGCTAAGCGGCACGAGAATCCAGAAAATACGGGCAATACTAGACCGGACGCCGTTTGAGTTTCTACTAGGTAGACCCCTATTTAATTGAAGAAACTCAGCTCGCGTCAAGCTGACCCCAGCTTGAAGGTGACACAGAAAGCAGCTGAATACCAGTACTTTGGGATGGAACACTTGCCTATCTGATCACCACAGTCTAGCAACTAGTAACATAACACACCATGGCATGTAGGTTTCTGTGTACCCGTAACGAATGTCATCTAAGAATGACACCAACTAGGTAGTCTCCGTATGTATTAAGCAGTCATCCATCTACAGACCAACCCCAGCAACTGTTGCTTAATTTATAGATCGACCCGCGGCTACTTTTACCAACCCTACCCTTGACAACAGCAAGAATTATTATTCTAGAAACACTGAAACCCAACCCAAATTCACTTACAAAACTAACCACCAAAAACCAGATCCTCTTACAAAAGAAAAAGATAATAATAAAGTTCCCAACAAAACTACACTAAAACAATTCCTAGATTATAACCAGAAAGATAAGACAGTTGCTCTCGTACCTTTCTCAAGGTAATTTATGGGAAGAGATAAAATAACATGAGGTACGGTGGCTTATAAAAATGATAGTATTCTGATCTAGAATGGGGGAAGTAATGGTTTGCATTTATCTTGAGGTGCTAGATATGGTAGTGGAAAAGATATGGTATTGTATGGTATTTCAATATTTTAGTTGTGGTTGGTTTGTTCAAAATTTAAATACATAGCTTTCCCACAGCTGGAACACAGGCCTCACTCTGTGAGTTGGTCTGTTACCTACTACGTGGCTCTGAGTATATTGGTTGATGATTGTCTTCAAATTTTCGGTTCTGGGACATGCTGTTTTCCTGACGATGTTTCCTTTCAATGTTTTGAGAGCAATCGTGATGAAATAAATTACACAAATTACTGTCTGCGATCGAACCTACGACCTTAAAATGAATACGTAAGTCAGGGCCATTACCACTAGACCACTGAAGCTCCTTGCAGCTTAAACAAATATTAAGAAATAATAAACCAAAAAATATTCAACCCAATTAGCCTATTCAAATACTATATAATGAATGCATTCATAAAATCCTTTTATAAAGAAGGCTTTTGATAGAAATTGCAATAGCAACTTCCTGCCAAGTCTCAAAAGGCGAAGCGTGATTGATTCGACGGCCAATCGATCGTCGACATAATAGTTAAGTGCAGAAGGCCCATTTTCAGCTGTGATCAATCTTATGTTTTGTTGTTGATTAGAAAAGGCCTTTATCGTATGTCATGAGTATTTCCATGCTGGTTAAAATATTCTATGATACTAGAGGGTTCAGACAAGGGGCAACGCTTTCAAACGCGTTGTATTAACCGATTGGCTTAAAACTAAAACCTACGACGATGTTTAGTCTATTGTATCTACTTTACAATAACCAAATTAGTTACACTTGGGTTGTTGTCCGTATGGTTGGTGAAAGTAGACTTATTTCGCTTCTTTCGATCCCAAGACATTGTCGCAGGGCTAATCGGCAACCGGCAACCGACAACCTACTTCTGAACCCACGCTTACACCTACCTATACTGGCATCGCCTTTCGGTCTTACCTGCATAGGTCTCCATCCCATGGTTGGTGTCGGGTTGGAAGTATCTTGTGATATTAATTGGGATAAGTGAACTAAGCATTGTTTATTATAACTCATACACCACACAACCTCACTATTCAATGTTCACAATCACACCCATACTCACTCACACACTCATACACTCACACACTCACTCGTGACACACATACCACACTTACACGCGCAATCTGGCCTTTTTCTGCATAACGCCCATTCATTTGCAGAGCTGTTTGTATAATTTTAAGTTACCCCTTTTATTTTTAGTCTTGCATGTTTACATTGTCTACATTTCAATTACATGAAAAAAAATGATAAGTGGAAGTGCGGAGTCTCCTAATACAAGCAATTCCTTGCTTAAAAGGTGATCTCCAATAATATGTATCTAAACGCCCATTGTAATTGAAATAAACATTTTTTTATTTTTTTTTATTTATTTCTTCAAGGACTTGACAGAATCATCAGAATCATTTCAGTAGGTTTAGTCGATTCCACAGACATTTCAAAAATGTCCACAGACATTTTTGACATTTCTATCAGCAACATAATAAATAGAATGCCAATTTTTCTTGGCCTACTGGGTAGTAACGTATTCGACTGTAAAGCTTGTTATGATAGGTCTGAAGAAAGAATGAAATAAATAAAACCTTCAACAAAAAAAGAAGAAAAGCAAAAGAGCACATCAGTCCTCAGTGTGTTCGAGTTTTTTGTAAAATTTTACTATAGTCATGAATATAATTACGTATAGTTCCACCATTGCCAACATAATACTCTATATCTACTTCCTATGCTTATTCATTAACTGGTATTTTAAAATCCTGAGCTCTTCTTTTGTTCAAATTGCAATAATTTCTTTAAAGAATATTCCATGAAAAAGTGGAACTTCTATAGTTGTCTTCGGGATGAACCTTGTTAACATTTTCTTTTTTTTATTAAATGCTGTTCAGGCCACTTTCTTGAGCACAAAGAAGAGATTAAATTCCGAGGCGATGGCCTTTATTGTTGTATTGATTAAAAAGTAACGCGCCATCGTAGAGGGGTCAAGCAAGTTTGAACTTCTCAAGTTGAGTTTAAAGTGCACTTCAGAACTGCAATATGAAGGAGTGAATTTTTCAGAAGCCTGAATGAAGTATCTTTGAGAATTGATAAAAGTGTATAATTGTGCAGACAATTGAAGCTATTTACAAATTCGTTTCATTGTAAAATATTATTATTCTCTTAAGCATGATGACAACGGCTCATCTTTCAGAGTCTCTTAGATGATAAGTAACTTAAAATCATTCTTATCGTATACAGAGTGTATCAGAAATTTGTGTCCATCTTTAGTATTAGGGTGTGGCACAAGACCATCAAATAGAGCAATCATCGACAAAAAAAATGCTATGCTCTATGGCATCTAGATTTGTAATTTTTTTATTTTTGAGGTTTTCACAAACCTGAAGATTTGTAAAAAAATACGCAGTTCTTTATAAGGTTGGATCTCGGTATCGATAGTCACAATATTATCAGAAATGTCTTTAAAAAGAAATCAAAAAAACGCCCACCACTCTCCAAACATGACAAACAAAATATTACAGACCCTCATCATCATCTGCCTGCCTTTTCCCAACTATTTTGAGTTCGGCCTCCAGTCTAACCAGATGCAGCTAAATACCAATATTTGGACTCGCTATCTGACCTCCACAATTCTCAGACCATACCCCTAAACACAATCAAATGATTTACACCACGATATTGAAGTCAATAAATCTGACGGAACCTGTGCGTTAATCTCTCATTTCAATAATCCGGTGAGGGCCCTCTTCCAAGAGTGAGGAGGGAGAGGGAACAGGAGGTAATGGGGCCATAACTCAGGAGTGACCTCCCGGAGACACGCCGGTTATTAATTATGTACCTCAGAGATTGGAGGTGGCTTGCGCAAGGTGGGGAGTTTGATTCCAGTCTTAGGTGAGATTTCTAAAGATGATTTAGTATTACCTGTTTGATGAAGTCTCGTTTTCTTGTAACATGTTGAATTTAAAGTACTAGCTTTTGCCGACAGCTTTGCTCGCATGTACATGTACATATCCTATGACATTCGGGATACTTCTTATTATTGAAAGGGAGCTTCTTGTTATTGAAAGATTTGTCGGAATCGCATCAGGAGTTCCGAGGATTACCTTTTACATCCAAACCAACAAACATACACTCTATACCTCTTCATTATTTTCGTATAGATTAATAGCTTTTAACAAGAACTATGTGGTTATTCGATCTTGTAATGTTTAGGACCCTTGTTTGTTATAATACACTTTTAAAGTTAAGAATTCGTCTACACATTGCGCGGTGGTGATTGGATGGTTATAGATCTTATTTTATTTTGTGCTAGTAACTGTGGACAATTTATTACACTGAGACAACTCGGTTTTCTTTTCTTTGTAAATATAATTTACAACCACAATAATAAATTCTTCATTAGAACTATTTTCATTTATTCCTGTCATCATCAGGATGAATGAAGATAGTTCCTATCCCATTATTTTTTTTCATCATCTTTCAGTCTATCTAGACCTTTCCATATTCCAGCATTTCAGCTCACCCCACCTGCACACCATCCGGGAAACTACATAAATTAAGCGGTGACCTCGTCGACGCTTCTCTCCGTTATTAATTATGTAGCTGCAGTTTCCTGCCACCCTGGTACCCTAGCAGGATTAGCGCAGTTAAACCTTGTAAAATTAAAGATTTTCTACAGATTTCCTCCTCCTGTGTTTTCAGCTGGTAGGATTATGTGGTTATTTTGAGTGGGTTACGTTAAATGAGGTTGATTATGAAATGTGTTAAACAACACACATTATTGTTGTGTTCATTTATCAGGGCAAGGTTTGTATGAAAGTAAATTATTATATTTCATTAGAGAATTGCAGTCGTGCAAAGATGAGGCGGGTCGCTAGACCTACTAAATGCGAAAGTTTGTGAGTATGTATGAATGGATGAGACCTCATTAGTGCGTTGCGTTGCGTCATCGTAGCGTCAACGCTGCGTCGTTTTACAACGGTTCGACGGACGAGAGACGAAACGGTATTTTGTTGCTCTTGTTACGCCACCGCCGAAACAAGAGCAACAAAATAACACGTTTGTTCCGATCCATTGTCGATCAACACTGGCGTGCGTCGCTCTCTTACGTCGCGACATCGTGCGTAGATCCGTTGTGACGGCGCAACGCAACGCACTAATGAGGCCTCAGCCTTACTCTTTCACGTTTTTAAACTACTGACTGCATTTGGATGAAATTCGGCACACATATTTTGGACGATCCCGTGGAATATTACCGAACTCCACGCGGGCGAAGCCGCGAGCATAAGCTAGTATGTTATAAAATCGATGTTTACACTCTGATTGCCATATTGTGCCATTACATACGCGAACGATAAAGTCTAAACAAATACCAATCCGATTAAAAAATCGTGTCAGAAACCGCTGTGAAAACGCGGCAAATGAATTTCCCTCTTTGTAACAACACAATGCTTTAAAGAATTTGTATAAAACGCTCGTTCGGGATATAAAACATATACAGGGGAAACGTTTTTTTTTTTTTTTAGGATGGGAAATCATCAAATGACCCCCCCACTCTGGGCGGAGCGGAAGGGAGTGTCAGACTTATACTGACTAAAACCCATCCATGCTCCTTCTTTGCCCTTTGTGTTCCAGGGCCATGGTATCTCTTTCGAACAGTCCCGCTGCCCTGGCAGGCATCGGCCCTTGCGGACCCCTACTTATTTGCTGACATCTCTTTGAGGAGCACGTGGAACACGAACGCGCCGTCGACACGGCCTGTCGTCATAAGACGGCCGGATGGTGAACTGGCCCATAACTCGCCGTCCACAGGCCCGCGAGGGGAAACGTTTACGTATCTACGTAAAACATACACGTACATACGCCGTAAAGCATAGTATATTTCAATAGAAAAAGTGGATGTAAATCTAGGTTTTTTTAACTTTTATCGTCCCATTGCTGGACAAAGGTCTCCCCCATAACCTTCCACTCTTCTCTCTGTGCAGTTTTTCCGCCCAATCTCTCTCAAACGCATCTAAGTCTGGATTCTTGGAAAAAAATATTTATCTTTTCACCCTTATCCCCTCGAAGTACAAAAAACTATTTTTAATAACTATCAAGTTTTCAATACGATTCGAAACGCTATAGGAAGAATGAATAATCGACATGTTAAATATTGCTTTTACACTTTTGTCAACAATTTCCACTAAATTGAAACTTCACTAAGGTTGAAACTAAAAACTGGTTGACAGTAAGAACTGTCACAGAAAAATAAAACTAACATAATTAAGCCACCATAAAGCTTATACATCAATCTTGTTGAATGTCGTTATAGAATACAAACCGTTTTGAAAGCGTTTGTCTCTTTTCTAGGCCCTCGTGTCTTTTTATAACGTGCAAGTGAATTTCAACTTAAAGGTGACAAAACAGGCCGAACATGCAGTTTCACCAATTTCATTCCGCATGGTTGCGTCATTACGCTGATATGTCACCCCTCCATACCCAGATTTTAACCTTCAATTTCATGGCTAATCAAACAGTAAGACGACAAATAGAACCCCTCTAGACCCCCAATATAATATAGCACCATTTATCATTGGAAGGGTAGACAGTCCCATAAATGAAAGGTGCTCCCTATAAATCTATGCGGAACCTTAATACGTTAGGGCTTAGAGAAATCGGAGTTCCGTAATCTTCCTCCTAGGTCAAATTTCACCGGGAGCCTTCATTCAAGGAATTGGATTTATTGTAGACAAAATAGAAATCTGTGAATTTGGGCGCCTTTGAGTGCGGCTGATGAATTCATTTTGAATGTTTGGCAGCCATTTTCTGTGTTTCACGTTCTTGGGAACTGTCGGAGTATGTGAGGATGGTTTGATATTTAACTGAAACGTGATTGACGTAGTTTTAATGCAACTTAATGTGTACATCCCTATTAATAAATTTAATACGAAAGTAAGTCTGTATGACCATTTTATCACGTCAAAATGACAGCTTGGTTATGTAGACCATGACAAAAATATTCTGTGTCCCTTGACACAGAATATTTTTATAACCATATAGCTCATTCCCATCGGAACAAATTCGACCTTCACGTGAACGGAGTGATAGCAAAAGCTATTAAAAAATACGAAGAAGATTTATTCGTCAATTTCACATGCAGTGACTACAAACTACGTTAAAACCTAAAATATAATTAAAGTTTGAATATTCAGATTTTCAAATTGTAATTTTGCCCCACATTAACTAAAATTTCAATCCCAAATCATAACCTAAAAAAGCTACAATTCACTTCAAGTTTAACCTAAAATTGTTCCAAAAACCCCAAATTCCTTCTACACTAATGACAAGATTTGCATCACAAAGAAAGATAAAATTGATCCTCTAGCTTTCAACAAAGTTGGTAGAATAAAGACGATTGTATAGACTTGCGAAATAAAAGACAATGGCAGGCAGCGCCAGGTTTCTACGAAGGGTTGTAGTATGCAAATAAACCCACATTATCATAATGAAACGTGATTTACTGCCTTCTTACTCCAAAAACAAATATTAAGCTGGTGTAAGATGAAGCGCGCGTGTGTTTAAATGAATGAACAGAACTTAAGTATACAGAGGAACGTTTGTGAAGTAAGGTGTTCTGGGAAAAAGACATACGCAAGGAATATGTATGAAAAGTTTTTGAAGTCATACATGTGACAACGGTCTCTGTCACTTAGTCAATTGAACTGTCTTTAGATTACCTTAACATAAGAATACAATTAACAGAAGGAAGCATTCCAACGATCCTTAATATTAATATGAATGTAACTGTGAAATGGATTTTGATGTAGCACTCGTAGCCCATCATAGCCTTAGAATAGATAGCCATTGAATTAGATTATGATTAAGTATTGTGTTATTTGTTATGATTTTATTGTAATTGTTTTGTGATTTTATTTAATTAAGTATGTACATTTTTGCCATAGATAATTTTTAATCTGATATAAACGTTTAATAATAATAGCCTGGGCACCTTCTGTACCCTTGTAGTACTTTCTGTAACATAATCTCCCTCCTCTTTGCAAGCCACATCGCAGACAAAAGTTTGAAATGTAAAACAAGAATTAATTTCTATTAATCAGTTTACCACTTATTTGGAAGAGCAACAAAATACTGCAACATCGAGTCTCCAAATCCAAAAATAACAACTAACCGGGTCAACCCCAAATCTTCTAAAAATAAACCAACCTCTTACAACTACTCACGAAATAAAAGGTAGAAGAAAAATAAAAAGTCGATCTGTTACTATCACATTAAGGTCTACCACGATCTTAACGCAATTCCTTGCCGGATCCCGTATCTCCGGGATCTCGGGACACAGCTCAGCAGATCACGGGACGCCAATGAATTAGGTCCCGGGGGAGGCGTCAGGCGTTCGATAATTGTTGGATGGCTATCCGATAGGGATGTCCGGGGGTTCGATAATACCCGGGATGTTTATTTTATGGAGTTTTTTTTTTTGTTTTAGTTGTGGACTTGTGGTGTGCTTTGTCATTTAGTTGTGGGTGTAAAAGTTATTTAGTCGCAGTATTTGCATAGTTATTTCATTTTCAGATAACTGAGTCGTTGGTTTAGTGGTCGCAAGCGCGACTGCTGAGCATGGGGTCCTGAGTTCGATTCTCGGGTCAAACAAAGTGTTATTGGGGTTTTCCATCAGGAATTTCTCAGTAGCGTCCACGGAGACTCGATTTATGCCCAGTTGATGGCAATAGGCTCGCCCCCTATTACACCATCACCATCGCCGTGGGACTTAAACATAACTGGCAAAATATGGGTGTACTTGTCAGGTACACTTCTGCATAACTCTTCGAGGATTACAGGTGAAATGTTATTTTATGTTTTTAAATAGTGGATGCATGTATGTGAACCAGGCGAAAGGCGTATAAGGATCGTAGTAGCTGGCGTACTATAGTTTCTGCCTAGCCCCATTTTCACCGTGTGAAAGCATATAAAAGGGCTGACTAGTGAGATGACTAGTGAGATGACTAGTGAGATGACTAGTAATAGAGAAGTATAAAAGAAGCTGGCATGCTGCTCCAACCACAAAAAAGTTGTAAAAAGGGCAGTAAAATAGTGAATAAGATTTTGCAATATGTCATGATTATCAGTCTATCAAATTAATAAACGTTTCCAACAAAAGGTTCAGTCATCATTATCAGCGTTTTCAAGCATTCTCTCTTTTATGCCATTGTCCTGTATTTTGCTTAGTCGAGGACTCTCAAAATTGATTTTCCTTTACAAGTTTGATTGCCTCCATTATAGCCCAATTTCTTTTCGATCAGTCAGCTCCTTTAGAAAGTATTTTGGATAAATTTTCTTTTGGTTGCTTTAGTATTAGATTTTTTATTTAATTACGCTTAAAAAGTGACCATATAAAAGATGCACGTGGCTAATTAATAAAAGCTACACGTTCGATCTTCAGAGTTAACTCTGAAGGCAACGCTTGCTGGAGTCGGTCTGTGGATGGGTGGCCAACCATAAAACACCGAGACCTCCGTACCTCAGAAAGCACGTTGTGTAGTTCGTACCGGCTGTCATTCGAAGATTGGGTAGCCAAAAGTCCCGAGAGTCTGATCATCATAATTACTAAGGGGGTATGGTGTCATCCAGTGGTTTGTGAGGATCAGATAGGCAGTTGTTCCAGGTAAAACTGGAAACCGACCCCAACATAGTTGAGAAAAGGCTATGCTGATGGGCAATTATATCAATTTTATTTGCATCCCGGATGAGTTGTGCGGTGGTCGGTTGTCTTGGTATGGGCATGTAATCCGGAGAAATGAGGAAAACGCGTCGTGAAGAAATTTTTGAGTATGAATGTGGATGGCTATAAGAGTAGAGGAAGTGTCCAAAGAAACGGTGGAGACTGTGTGGAGGATGATATGGCCAGAAAAGAGGTCTGTGATGAGACGACGAATAATAGGGAACAATGGAAAAAGAAGACATGCTGCACCGACCCCAAATAAATTGGGATAAGGACAGGAGAATGATGATAATGAGTTCCTAACCAGTATTTTAGAATCCCGGCATTTCACATCCTAACTAGCGAACTTCAAATCTCAATCCCGACCTCCCAGTACATCACTAGATACCTCCAGTTCTGCCGAGGCTGCGGTTTCCAAACCACCTAGTTAGTATTCCGCAGATGGATTAAAATTTGGCTAATTTCAAACTTCCTTTGACAAATCGAGAATTTCGGAGGATGATATTATAGTCAAGTTTTATTTGAGCGATTAATATTTCATCGCCGCCTCTCGGTTGATTTCTTGCTGATTTTGTAACAAATAGCTGTGGATAATCTCTTTGTAAATATATGGATTCTTGTGTAGTCGACTTCGTTATTGCTTTAGCAGGTTTGACAACATCTCGCCGTAAAATATAACTTCTCGAAGGTTGTACCTGTGAGCTTCCTTATTGTCTCATCTCGTCTTAAATTAAAAATCGACTTAAAAATCAACTTTACAATGCAACATTGTACTAGCAACAACGATGATTGACAGTTTTCGATGTACTCAAGTGACATAGACAACCATAATTTTGTTTACCAGTTGAATTTAGTTGCAGAAATACGAAGAATTTCGCCACTTGATTTACTTGTAGCATCATACCATAGCGTGGTAAAGTAAATACGAGGTCGGCTGTACAGTGTAATGTTAAAGAAATCAAGGTTACAACGAAATTGTTTTCTATTTTGTGATGAAAGTAATATTAGGATGTGCCCAACACAATCCCAGATATATTTAAAGGTTACGAAATAAACATTCAAAGAGTTTATAACATAAACAATGGTGACACCATTTCAATTAATTCTCTCTTTGTGTAAAACTAGAAACTCATGCCGAATTACTGTGTTGTTCGTCGGCAAAGCGCCTTTTAATGAAGCCGGGAATTCACTGACGAGCTCCTTGTCAAATCAGCGTTCGCTTCGCCAAGCAGCATCGATGTGTCGGTTTAAACTTTGTGTATCTATGGAGTTGTGTCACGTGTACTGTTGGTATATTAACGCAGTGTTCTAATAAAAGCAAATAATCCCAAGAATAAACGATGGTCGCGTTCATATGTCATCATCATCATCATCATCATCATCTACAGCCCGACTTCACCCATTGCTGGGTACAGGCCTGTCTTTGCCTGTGTCAAGCTTCCCGTTTTTGTGCCAGCCGCATCCAGGATATTCCCGCGATGCCAGTTTCTTTTTCCAGTCCTTGGACGCCACTTGGTCACAGCTTTACTACACCTGCCATCACCGCGCCTTGCTACATGTCCTGTCCATTTCCATTTGAGTTTCATAACGTGATTTCGAATATCGAAGACCTTCGTGTGTCATTTATGTCACTTGTTTATTGTTGGGATACCGGAAACCTCTTCTACACTAAATTAACGCGACACTCGCATGTTCACACCATAATCGCTTTGGTTAATAAGCGGTACTACACGGTGATGGTGCTAATCACTTTCTAACTTAATAAATAAACTTTCATCGTTTTCCAATGGGAGTCGGCAGAACTTATACAACACAACCTGCAATATTTCTTCCAGTCCTTTTACTTCCTCCACATTCATAAATTACTCTTAAACGCACTGCGTTAGCCTATAACGTTCCCAATGTTGGAACACTGGTCTCCTCACCATGGGAAAGAGTGGGCCGTAATACACCATGTAGGCCCAGTGCGGGTTCTTTCCTAGGACGTGCCGGTTGTCTCACGAGGTTTTAATTCAAAAACGCACGCTGCACAGTGATCAATTTAGAAAATTTAGGGGTACGAAATTATTTAATACTGAAATCGTGAATCAAAGGTTTACATTAAATAGTATCGAAAAATCGTTTTCACATAATTTAACTTGGTAATTAATATTTTATGTAATTTGTTATATTATCCTCATCTAACACAACTTCTGGTTTTTGTAAAGGATTTAGAACCTCAATTGGCATTATATGTTTTTTTGTTTTACAGGTAATATTCTGATGTTAGATATTACAGGATCTGAAGATATGAGCAAAACTTTCAGTAGAACTTCATTAGTTTGATTCCTGATCATCTTCCTGTTGTTCCTGGTGTTATGCTCTCTGTAATATCTGATATCTTTGCGGCGACTGTCCTGTGCGTCTTCTCCAACGAAATCTAAATAATACAAACATTACAGTAAAAGTATTAGTAACATTTTTAAGTCTATTCCTGCTTGTAGTAGGCAGTTCCGATGCTTCTAATTTCTCCAAAATATAGCTAAGTGGTATATCTTTATTGTCCGTTGATAGCGGCTTCACTAGTCGATGTAATGACAAAATATTGAATAAATCAATATTTGTTACCTCAAAAAACACGATATAAACCGGCGATCGATTTTTATGATAGAAACCGGCAATCACCGGTAAATTCTTTTTTTTTATATAGCTAATAGTCCCTGCTATAAAATGGAATCAAAATGATAGTGTCCTAATTTGTACTTTTAAACGTAACACAGTTGAAACTTAGAAAATTTAGTAAATATCAGTACATTAATATACATATTTTTTTTATTACATAAATTGATCTATTTTATTTTTGTTTATATTCCAATAAAAAATATAGACCTTCCTTAATGTGCACCATTTTTTTTAATGTACAGTTTACACTGATAACTTACCCAACAACTAACTTGAATAGGTGCGTAAAACAACGATAAATCAGTCTTGTAATAATAATTTATCTTTCGAGATGGCATATCTAATAAACTACTGTCTGCATAATGTTGATGTTTTAGTATAATGGTAACTACTTACCTTCAAGTCTGAAAAAAAAATATTATTTGAACTACCGACACATTGACCAAAAATAATTATGGGACGCTAACTTTTAATAATCGATCACTGTGCGCTGGTTGCAACACTATATACCTTCTAATAATGAAGCTCATAAAATAAAAACGAAAACCGCTCTTAACTTTTATCTTACCATCTAAAGATCTTCTCAGGAAACAGCCCAAACATTATTACCGACCAAAGGATCGCTGCTCTGTTAGCACTGCCAATAGAATTGCCAATTCCGTGCCACTAGGAATGGCACTGGATGGCCTGCCAGTGTGTGAGGATTGGACGTTATTGGCACAATAATCGAGGTGATGAAGTAGAATGGTCAGTTTTACTTTTGAGTGTTAGTTGTTGGGTAAAGTTATGGATGCGAATAGAGAGAGGAAGGATTTGGAGGTGTGTTAAAAGTACTGAGTTTTTATGTCTTACGTTGATCTATTTGTGACACTTATTATCGCGCATTAAATCTTCTGAGGTTAAGCAAGAAGTTTACTTACAGTACGTCCACATTCCACTAGTTATGTTCGAGTCTAATGTAATAAGGGGCGAGCCTGTTGCCATCAACCGGGCTCAAATTTAGACCTCTACACGATTGAGTAAAAACGTTATCTCAAACTGAAATCACAATTACTTTTAAATTAAATAAACGGAAATACAAATTTTGTTCAGTAAATCAACGCATGACAAACACAAAACTAACTACCCTAAAATACAACTATTATTTCAACAAACCTATATGCGTCAAAATAAAAACGTAACTACCCTTAAATTATAAAATAATTTTAAATTACAATCAAATTATGGTTTTGCACCCACATATGCATAGCTGAACCTATACACCAATCATGCCCACAGAAAATACGGCCTGCAATATTTCCACTGCCAGCAGCGCCTCTGCCGGGCATTTGTGGAAACCCATCTATCAGCCAGTTTTACTCAACAAAATTCTCGACTTCCTTTGGCCCATTTGAAATATATGTTTTGATATTTTTTATGCTTATTTCTCGAATATTTTTCAGTTTCCATTACTTATTTGGAGTAGGTTTAATGTAAAACTATGTTATGGTAAAGTTTTGAAGGAAAACTAAGCCACATTATCTGCTTTTATAATTTTAGCATAAAAGAGCATTAACTAAGCCTTTTAGACTTGGATGTTGTATTTTTTTCTGCACTGTGCACTGTACATAAGCATTTATCAGGCAGAACAAATGTTGATTTTTGAGATTGATAATAATATTTTGTTTTACTATCTTTAAAAATTTTCGCGGAAAGAATTTCAAAAAGAACACTAAAGAACTGTGAATATAGTTTGGTGTTCAATTAAGTACATTCTATCTATCTAAAATGTCCTTCCTGCAAACTACTGCATCACTACATGATCGTAAATTGTAATAGCAATCAACCAAACTTTGACAAATTATCACAAACAATCAAGAATTCCAAACACGACGGACAAACGTTTGTGTGTCTACACAACCAAGATCCAATCAAGTAAATATAAATACATACAGCGGTAATCAACCACACGGTCTAATTGCAAACGGGTTTGATACCACACCACAAGCTGAGACGCAGAATAGATAGCTGACAGAAGGCTAAGACATATAACGATCGGACATACACTCACTCATAAACACGCTTCGCGGGCAGCGTTACTATTCGCATCAATAGTTTAAGATCGCATTAGAGGGGCAAAGTAACAGATACAAAGGTAAATCGAGGTTATGCTTCTACACTTTCTGCCCTTGCTTCATTGATGGGTCACCATTTTTTTCATACCAAGATGCCACAATACTTCGAAAAGCATGCAGGATTGTATAGTCAGAAACCTGTGTGAATGACAAGCAATCTTATAAAGAGTTAACGTGTTGACCATGGCTTCTGTAGGTTAGATAAGCAGTAATTCAATACTAGTCTTCTTCTACATACAGTAATTTAGTAAGGCTTAAAGCCAATGACAGACAGGAAAAGGTTAGTCTGGTGTTGAGTGTGATTGCCTTACTCTCGAGTTTATGTGAGAGTGTTTATAGAACCGGCCTTCTGTTGCCTATCTATTCTGTGTCCAGACTGACCGTGGAATTATTGAAGTGTATTTAGAGATATGGGAATTGGAGTGTTTGCTCCGGGGATGATTATTGACGTGTTAAGGTGGACGGGATTAGTGTGGCAGGTGGGTGGTGCAAATAAAAGTTGGCCTCAACCTAGGATTAAAGGAATTTTGTCTATTTATTAGGAATTAAATTGGTAAACCCTATCACTAAGTTATGAGTTCATTCGATCACTCAGTAAAATTTTGCCATCCAAATTTCAACCCTGAACTTCTTTGTTCACCCTTTTGAGGGGTTCTTTTGAAAAACCTATCAAGTCACATATTATAGTTTCTTTACGTTACCAATCTTGCCAAGTTTCACGAAAATTGGATTACGGATTTAGTCATTTCACACAAACTTTATTTACATGTAGCTCCCGTCCTGCATAGATTTGGAGGTTGTAGCATAGACAGGATTCATTCTTGCATTACAAGGAATCTTATAGCTTGTTCGTATCGATTACTGCGATTATGATCCTGACAAAGTGAACCTTCTCCTTTATCTTAAAATGAATAATGTGTTTCCGGTGATCGCCTTTCTGCTTGTCGAAAAAGGTGTTTTATCATTTGTCTCTCTATCATACAAAGAGATCTAGCATAGTAATGCTAGATCTCTTTGTATGAGAGAGCTATTTAACAGGGGCCGCTAGCTATGCAACATGATTGTCGCTCTGATCATTAAATACTGTTATATTTCCACCTTCTTCCATATTTTGTATCCTTAATATTCACCTTTTGTCTACGTTTCAACACATTTTCATAAAATTAGTTAAAACCCTTAAAAAGAAATGTTAAAGTGTCATCCTCTTATTTACCGCTCTATACAGCTCATCTAACTACTACACAGATGAAAGCAATTATCAATCCCCCAGCGACTAATAATCCTAAATCAGACGGCTATAAAGCCGTCTTCGAAACAGGCTTTCAATCACAGTATCTTGAGATCTCAACATCTATTGAACAAGCGCTAATCTGCCACAAGATGCACTAATGCGTACAATTTGATGCTTGAGCTTGGAAACTGGAGAGGATGGCGATGAGCCTTTCAGAGGAGTGATATCGATTTCAATGTGATTGGGTTCGTCTGTGTGGCATTTATTGTTTATTGCTTTGTCAGTTTGAAAGAGATTAAATCTGTCCATCTCTGCCGAGTTTTACAGCAATTCGATCGCATTAAAGTAAATTTCAACTGGTACTGAAACTAGACTTGTGCGGTCTGGTGGCAAAAATAGAAAACAAATTATTCTTCTCAAATTGAAATTTACTTTAACGCGGTCTAATAGTATTAGGCGATTATAAAAATTCCCACTTGGTCGTCTGTTTTTAACCGATTTCGATTATTTATCAATTCTTTTCAATGATTACACTTGCAAATATCTCATTTAATCTATTCTTACTTTAACAACTTTCATGGATAGAGAAAATTCTAACACGATTCACGATTCGATATCTAAGCAGTCATCAAATTCGTGACCCGTAGCTTAAAAGACAATCAATAAACTACTGCACCAATAAGGTAATCTTTATTGATCATCGTCATTATCATAAGCAGCCTTGTTCCACAACCCAGGCCAGATCAGACCAAGGAAGCACTGCAAAAAGAAGAAGGCACAAAGCTCAACCCCTGTGAGAAAAACACCACAAAATACTAAACAGAGGAGGCCTGTGTGCTTCCGTCCCTTTGTGATATGTTTCCTTGATCTACACGTGCAGTATTTCTGAAATATGTTCCCATATAAGTGTACTCCTTAGATTCTCCATAAGCCTTAGTAGATCAACATTCATAATCCTCTTTCTTATTACCTTCCCCTCTAATAGAATTAGTAATACCTTCGATACGTTTATTGCGAACAGAAAGGTCCTTATGAAGCTAATAATCTGTTACATGTAACTTTTTGTTTTTATCTACTACTTATTGAGTAGGAGTAATTGGATTTCTTTCTTTTATTTTCTAATTCCTCTTTCTGTATTATCGGAAAACGGTATTGTTGTTTTAGTTTATTATTAAGTAGGTATTGAAGTTTATTTATCTGTGTCTCTTAAAAAAATATCATCAGATCTTGATGAGTAACAAGCCCCCATCACGATCTCAGGTGATGTGACTTGTGACGTTATTTGCGTCGAGCGACACGCGTGTGTCACTTGTTTTCCAGACGATCACGTTGCAAGTCGCCTTCGGGTGGTGTACGTGTGTTAAGTATCAACGGATTTCAAACAAAACGTGAGATCCACTTTAACGTGTCTGCGCGGTCGGGCCGCGCGGACACCGCGGTGCCGAGTGATATTCGCTTAACTCGTGGCATTCTGTAAGCAACTTCTTTTATTCATTTTTCCGCAGTCACTGTCGCTTTGTGCGTGTCGTTTGAGCGTATAGCTCGTGGCCAAGCGGTTAACGTTAAGGTCATTAACTTGATTACAGAATATTTTATTCGGTTTCGAATCTGACATCTAAAACTCATTAATTAAAATAAAATAAAGATTATCTATTCTCGTCAGCTAAAACCAATAAGGGTTTCATATCAAATAACTTCCATACGTCCCACAAGGATCTATATTAGGACCATCCCTAATCCAACCCGAACCAATCCTCATTAAACTAACGTTTAATTTAGGCCGAATTTTAACCGAAGGGTTAAAACTAACACAGTTTCAGATCAACGGTCAGATTATCCAAAGTTAAACAGTTAATGAATGTTATAACCAAACTTGTGAAATCTGCCTGGAATATACGTCACACGAGCGATGTCAGGATTTCTATATACCTAATTAAACTTAGATACAAGGGATTTTAAACTCAATTTCGTTTGTGTAAAGGTTGGTTTTGAAAATTTAGAGGTATATTAAAGTAGAGATGAGCAGATATTTCATATGGATTGGAAGTTTGTTCAGAGATCGATTAATTACTGAGAATTGTGAACACAGATGTTCGTAGTGCGTTACATGTATATTTTATTGCTGTCTCAATACAGATTTAATTAATGTAACTCAAATCATGAAAAGGACATGAAGGGTTAAATAAACGTTTTAATGTTTTTTCTAAACACGAGTACACTAGATACACAACCCCTTCCTACCAGTTTCCTCACAACATTCGGATTTTGATGTTTAATACTTACTGTTGAATTAATTATTATCATAAATATTAGATTTCGTTCAGCCAAGTAATCAAGTGTTTTTAATGCCTAGAGTCTTAGTCACATTACGTCCAAAGTTTCCTAAATCTTGTTAAGCATTAGGCTAAAATTCTTTGTCACTGAAAATTTTGATATTTCACTAAAAGCAAAACCAAATCTCCGTATTATCTTAGCTTATAATACAAATTTTCCAGTTCTCCGTCCATCTTGTCTTCTTAGTTAATAAGAAACTGCGACTGTGTATGTTCCGCCTGCATGATCCGAGTTCCTCTCATTAAGTTCACAATTTAACTATGATAATTTAATTAATTAGTGCAAATAACGAAGTCATGTTTCTGTACGCTTTCGCACGTGTTGTGTGTTCGGAGACTGCGGAGATGTTGTTCTTGCATAAGTACAACTTCCTTCTTCTGTTTAGAAGATTTTTAGGTGGTCTTAGGAGAGGGCTAGAAGCTTTAACTTTGTGAATAACCTCCCCATTATTTTATATGTAAAAAGATTTTCGTCTGTTATAATCACCGAAGACGACTATTGGCCAGTTATGTTTACGAGCCTATTGCCATCAACATCTTAGAGCATCATATATGGTAGAAATCCAGACTGTACTAGAAATTCTTGATGGGAAAACCCAATAACACTTTTTCCCAAAAATGATGAAATTTGAGTTTTAAAGTAGATTATTACTCCGTTTTTTTTTAATTCTGACGTTAGTCATACCAATGGCACATAGGGTTACCGATATACTGCATTGTGGAAGTCAGATATATCCCCCCTGTTAGAACTTGTAATCTGCGACACACAGAAAGACTACAAAGCAGCCCCAACATAGTTGTAATAAAAAGGCTAAGCAGATAATGATATCTCAGTAACTCTGCTTAATATTCCCCCATAATAATATTTTCTTAGATTTTTATGTTTTTTCCAGAAATCTTTACCCAAAAGAATAAGAATAACATAACAATATTCATGTAAAAATTTACAAAATTAGTGGAGACAGATATATTCCAAACAAATAATTTCGTAGAATTGTTTGAACATGTTTATTAAAACAAACAACTGGTGGTGAATTCTGGAAAAGATTTTGTTTATTTATATTGTTAGCCCGTTCAAATAAATATTTACTTGGGATGGTAACTTAGTTGCTTATAGATTTAGAGATGAATTTGCCTGCCATATGAAAGACCAGAAAGCTTGATTGATTTTTTATTTGACGTATTTTTATTATTGTAGAATATTCATACAGTAGTATCATCAGTACCTTCTTCGTTGTCTTGATTTGTGCCAAAACTATGTTTTTGATATTTCAATGTTTAGCACACGGATACAAAATGTCTCAAAAGCCGGAAAAAATCTCGATTTAAATATAACATTCTACATGTAGTCGTCGTGTGTCGAAATATCTGGCACATTCAATCGATCGTATCGAGTCAATTTCGAGATTCGTACGATTCCAAGAAACAGAATATGAACTCATTTTTAGATTTTCGTACCGATTACGATTTAGATATTGTACCTTTGATAGAAGGGGACGCTTTAGTAGTTATTTTCTTCAATATTGAGGTTTGAGACACAGGTGTAACGTCCCTCATCCCATTGAAGAATGACGATCCTCCGACCAGATGGGTGTTGTATCTGGTAGGCTACTTCCCGGCGATATCTGTCATTGAATTCTGTCAACCACGAAGCTACAAAAAACGTAAACGTACGTAAACGTAGTGACGGTTGTAGTAATACTCAAATAAACAATGAATATCCAGACTGTAGTGGTTGATACACAATTCAATGGTGATCTGCGCGAGACACGACTTACCAAAGTGATACAATTACTTGCGTTGTGTATGAACCGCCATTGATATTTTGGCTAGTATTGAGTAACTTCCTGGATGGTAGGTTTTCTTAGTTTTAGTGTCTCGTTTTCTTAAGAATTATGGAAGAAAAAGACATGCTGCGCCGACATCAAATGAATTGGGATAATGACAATGGCAATGGCATGTAGTGTGCAGGACATCGGTACTTAGGTCTAAATGACAGATCAAACTTCACTTTTGAATAGAAAGTATCATAGCATGCAATCTATATATCTATATCTATATATTGTATAGATAAAATGGTAAACTGACTGACTGATTGGGTGATATATCAACACACAGCCCAAACCGCTGGTCCTAGAGACATGAAACTTGGAGGGTGTGTTCTTTGTGAAGAATAAATGTCCACTAAGAAAGGAATTAAGGGAATTGCACCCCTAAAGGGGTAAAATAGGGGATGGAAGTTTCTATGAAAGTCCGTCAGTTTTGAAGTTAGGATCTTCAAATTTTGTGTTTAGGCTAACAATTGAAAGCTAATTAATATGTGTCTCAGCGTTTTTGATAATTCTACCCCCGAAGGGGGATGAAGGTAAGTAACTATGTTTGTTTGGGTGGAATCTTGCAACTCAATTTTGAACAACCGATTGAGCTGAAATTTTGCACACACCTTTGGTTCTGGTGACAATATATTTTTATGACAGATATTCCTTAATCCTATAGCCCGGATCGTCTCCTCAAGAGAGAAATCTTTAACGGTTAGTAGCCCGGATACGAAACTTTGTATACGCATTCACGTTTGATAGATTAAGATGATTTTTATCATGACGTCATCCTGCAGCCAGGATAGTCTTCGCACGAAGGAACTTCTCAACGGTTACTAGCAATTTTAAATAGGTATTTTTGAGTTAAAACCACTAATATTTTGGTTTATGGTTGAACTAACACAACGTAAATCGTTGTTTTTTTTTAATTTCAACCCACAAGGGAGTGAAAAGGGGGATGAAGTTTCGTATTGAAGTTGTTAGTTCGCTAAATTTTGTATTCAAGTAAAAATAATATAAGTACACGTGTACCGTTTCTAACTTTTCATAGAATTAAACAATTGCGATGAAACAAAATCTAAATGTTACTCCAACTTATCCCTATATCTATATTATTTATTTATTTTACTGTTTATGTATACACAATGCAACACAAGATCTATATTATAGTAAGTTTATATGAAAGTTCATCAGTTTTTAAGTTAGAATCTTCAAATTTTGTGTTTAGGCTGACGATGCTTCGAAATATACGGCCTCCAAAATTGTGCAAAGCAACTAGACTCCAAGTAACAACAGCTCTCCGCCGCAATGTTGTTGAGGCCAAAATACTAACTGGATCTGCCAGAGGACAAACAGTCTTCGTGCCGCATACCATTGATACCAAATGACCTTCCGTTTGAATTTAAAAGATTGCAGTTCCCTATCAAGGTGTGTTTCGCGATGACTATTAATAGTCACAGGGACAAACTGAAATTTGCTGGAGTTGATTTGCGGCAAGACTGTTTCTCCCACGGCCAGTTTTATGTGGCTTGCTCACCTGTAAGCTCTCCAACTGGCCTGGTTGTTTTAGTGCCCGCTTCCGAATTAGTGAAAAACATACCACATAACGAAATTCTGTGAAGGACGGTATTTAGGTAGATACCGGTCCTTTACAGTAGGTATTTCTTTACAGTATTCCTCAAATATCACACGTAGTGGAGGACAATTGGCCATGAACAAAGCTCTATATTGTTATTGTGCTAATCCACAATAAAATATTATGAATTTGAATTTAATAATTCATAATTATCTAGATAAACAGAATTTAAACTCTACGCGGACGAAGTAAAATAAAATAGTAACGAAATCAAATCTTACATTGAATATTCGAGTCTGATGCCGAAAATATAGTTTTTAAATTTTGGTCAGTTTATTGGAGGTATGTTCCGGTTTGCACAAAAACGGCTGAACGGATTTGGATGATATTTGGCACACAGATCGTTTATAACCTGGATTAACCTATAGGTTACTTTTTAATCCCGGTAGTACGTTCCCGTCGGATATTTTTCGACTTCGACGCGGGCGAAGCCGCGGGCAAAAGCTAGTACAGGTATAAAAACAAAGCAGACAGGCACGTAGGGTGACACAATGGACATTCTTAACGCTAAAAGCGATTTTCAAGACAACCTTAACTTTTTTCATTACTATTGTTTTGTTTAACATCTTACATTTTAACCAAGATCGTATTCCCAAAGCAAACATTAATCAGACCTCAACTCCCAACACGACAGCAAACAAATCGGCACCAGTCCGTTACGTCATCTGAAGATCGTAACTACAAATCCCTGTAAGGGACAGTAGACATAAAGGCTGTAATTATACGGAGCCTGCAACATACCGACAATGGGGCACTCCTTGTTTTGTCATGTTTGTAATACTCGTAGTTTGCAGTTACAAATAGGCAGAATTTTGAAGCTATTGATTGCCTTGAAATTTAATAATATTGTGGAGGAATTTAGCAATATCTTCCTCAGTTTTATGATTCTTGCTTGTCCTTGTTGCATTAACTGTACGATACATAAACTGATAGACGATACTGAAAGTACCTCGTTGCCAAATTTTGAACCGATTAATTAATGTAGATTGCCATCAACACGTTTAATGTAAGAAGATGCGTCCTTCGTAGGCTTAACGCTGCCCAACCTCAGAGCTGCTATCCATCATAGCTTTTCAATACATGGTTTTCTATTTACAGTATACATATATTCTGTTCTTATTGGTCCGATAGGACCATTTAATATTAAAAAAAAAACATTCGCATTCGGTTAGACTGGAAGCCAACCACAACATAGTTGGGAAAAGACTCGGCAGATATTGATTCTGTTCTTGTTGTCTTTTCGTGGTGGTGGTGTTGCAATTATTGTTTTTCTTCAGCTGGTTCATACCATATAGAGGTCCCACTATGAGGTTTCTAACCTCATTCGTATTGCGTTTTGTTATAAAATATCAGATGCTGTAATAGAACCGAAGTGAAAGGACAAGTCTCTGTGAAAGAAATATCTAGCACATGATCAGCACATTAGGTTAATTTCAGCTTTGATGTGGTAAGCGACCATTCTAAACAGAGTATCAGTATTTTTCCAAAAACAAGCACCCTGACCTCTGCGACCCAATTAACGGCGGACACCGATATCCTAGGGTGCGGTTACGTGTGCCTTGTTCTGTTCCATTATGTTTTATTTGATATTTACACTTTTATAAAAATAATTGGGTGCGTCAAATTAAAACTGGAAAAAAAGGGTTCGGGGTAATTGATCCCAGTAAATACAGTATTCTGTTACGCTATGTACCCGATGGAAAACCCACCAGCCAAATGACAAACTTCAATTTATTTTTAATTTTCTATTTAACCCATAAGACGATAAATTTTGTTAGATACTCTTGTGCATTATTTCACGCTCATCAGTTAAGGTTGTATATTATCTGTAACTGAATGAATTTAAGATTATTATTGTAGTTTTATGTGACATTGTTGTCATCGGAGGAAAAGTCTGGTTGAGGCTGGTACAGGAAGGAGGACTTCCTCGTTGACGCAAATCGTCGTAGGAGGACAGGGTAGCGGAGGAGGTGCCATATCGACCCGATGCCGCCCTAGGAGAGCGTCAGCGCGGGAAGTCTATCGTCGTCGCATTGCACGGCGCTAGCGAGTGGTGGCGTTGTCTCAGGTGAGCCCGGACATCGCCAAAGGAGTTTGGTGCCCGGAAGCGGGTTGCGCTAGATGGGTCGCAAACGTCATGCGTAGCAGTTCTCGGGGCTCATCCACCAAGGTGACAGTAGGCTCACGACGGTGTTTTTTTGTGGGTGCAAGCCCCAATAACTAATCTATGTCCCCGGATAGTGTGGTACGCGTAGGCATTTTTCACCGTTTCAAAAAAAAAAGGTACGTGCAGATTGACTCAAAAAACAGAGGCCTGTACTCACCAGTGGGTGAATTCAGGCTGTGGATGATGATGAGAATTCCGCAAGCAAGCTTGGTCCAGCTGAACAAAGATAGTGAACCGTCACCAACGTCTTTAGATAAATGCTTTGTGTGATCTTAGAGGTTGCAGTAGGGTGAACCATGGCCGGCGGGCGCGCTGTCAACGCTGCTTCCCAATCTGGGGGGCCCGAGTACCGCCTGTAGGCGGTTGTACGTGGGGATCGTGCGATCGATGGCCCTTTACGGGGCCCCGATTTGGGCGACAGACCTGACGGCCCGCACTATCGCGGTTCTGCGAAGACCGCAGAGAGCGATGGCCGTCAGGGTCATTCGGGGTTATCGCACGATCTCCTACGAGGCGGCTTGTGTACTGGCCGGATCCCCGCCGTGGGACCTGGAGGCGAAGACCCTCGCCACACTGCACCAGTGGCGCGAGGAGGCCAATGATCGGGGCGAGAGGCTGGTGCAGCGACAGATCACGTTGTACCGGTCTCAGCTCCGACAGGTCATGGTGGCGGAATGGCGGGGGAGGCTAGAGCTCCCTACCGCCGGCCTCGACACAGTCGAGGCGATCCGGCCAGTACTCGACGACTGGCTCGGGAGGAAGCACGGCTCCCTGACGTTCCGGGCGACGCAGGTGCTCTCGGGGCACGGCTGCTTCGGGAAGTACCTGTGTCGCATAAGCAGGGAGCCGGACGCCCGGTGCCATCACTGCGTCCATTGTGTAGAGGACACGGCGCGGCATACGCTGGCCGAGTGCACCGCGTGGGATGAGCCGCGCCGTGCGCTCGTTACGGAAGTAGGAGGAGACCTGTCGTTGCCGACCGTCATTCGCTCGATGGTCGGCAGCGCAGAGTCCTGGGACGCGGTGATGTCCTTCTGCGAAACCGTCATGTCGCAGAAGGAGGCTGCGGAAAGGGAGAGGGAGATGACGAGCTCTCGCCCCTCCCGCAGCAGACGCACCGGGCGTCGGCAGAGGGCGGACAACGCCCTCTTCCGGCCCCCCTAAATAGGTCCAGGGGCGACGGATTCGGGGACATCCGTCGCCCCCGATCATACTGGACCCGAGACGGCGGCGCGTAGTGTTCCACGCGCGCCTCTCTCAGACGTAACGGGGGGAGTCTTACACCTCACTCCCCCCCGGGACCGAGGCCCGCAGGTCAGGCGGGCCGGCACTAGTCTGGGGCAGCGGAAGTCGCATCAGATCCCGTTGCCCCCCGACGCAAGTGTGCGAGGGAACACCGGTGTGGTTTTAGTCAGTACGAGTCTGACAGACCCCTCCGCTCTCCCCAGGGCGGAGGACATCCATTGAGGATTTCCACATCGAGAAAAAAAAAAAAAAAAAAAAGGGTGAACCATGGCCATGTTAGTCAAGCAATACACTTCTAAAAACGGCGTTGTATTAGATGGTATTTAAACCTTTGTTTAAAATCAACTCCCCTCTCCCTACAAATACCAGTCCAAAGCAATCAATCTTTAAAACAACTTCCCCAATAATAGGAACGCGGCTACCTTCTCAAAAACACACTAAGAACGGCTTAACAAGCGTGTAAGGTCTAATCGACGTCGCCGCGACGCCTCGAGCCGAGGGGAGTGTAAACGTGTCGTCGCCTTTATTCACACGGATTCATTTCCGAGGCACGACGATGTGGCCCGAAGTGTTTCGAGTGTGAGGACGTGTTTGTGATGAGGGTGAGTGTTAGGGTGTGTGTGGGTGGGTATTGGTGAGGGAATTGATATTGTTTTGAGGTATGGATAGTAGTTTTATTGGACGTGTGTTGTCTTGAACATATTAGTCGATATCGCACTTTGAAATTAAGTTGGAGATATTTATTTCTAGAAGCATGACAACTCTCACAGTTCTGTGGACAATATCAATTTTAGATATTTTTCTTAGCAGTAACTTATTGACATCATAACCATTTAATATTGACATTATCTTATTTCATTAAAGATTGACATTACATGACATTACCTAATGCATTATATTAAAATTGATATTGATATTACGAATTAAACTTTTACCTCTTTATAATACTAGTACCACCTATAGATTAATTTACCTAACTGGCAAAAGCCTCCTTTAAATGTATATTTGTACGCCAAATGGCAAAACATAGAGAAACTATATAATGTATAACAATTATTGTAACATCTTGCACACTGTTATAACCTATGTTTACAAATAAAGACTCTTGATTGATTGATTAGAACCTCAAAAAAAGGACAGTTCAAAATTTCAAAAAACTAAAGTCGTTTACGATCCACTCCTACTTAAAGTGTCCATGGGTCCATGCAACGTGAACATTAATAATTATGTGGAATAAGTTTATGAAACTTTCACAGTTTCCATTTTTCGGAACAATAAAAAAACGTTACTCTTTGTCAAAAATCAAAGCGGTTTTCTCCAAATTCAAATCTCGTAACTCGTCCCAGAGAATCCGCACCAATTATCCTCCAAATCCATTGCCATTTCTTTTCCCCATCGCCAGAGCCGAAAATAAACCAAACAAAAAAACGTTTCATTCTAACTAGTGCGGGAACATTTCCTCCCTGAAATATCCCCGTGTCAATCCTCCTCGCGAAACATATGCGACTATTACCAAGCCATCCAGTTATTGCCGAGGAGGCGCGGTCATTATCTCAATGTACGCTATACATCGACGCTCGCACGAACACTCCGGAGCATTTATTACGTTCATTAGCTTCAACTGAACGCGCAATTTGATGAGCCTCGCGTATGGGGTGAGGTTAATTTGCCGGAAGATCTGCCTTTGGTGGACTGTTTTTTAAAAGGCTTCTTGTGTGTGTGATGGAGTTTTTATACTCTTCCTAATGCTAATTTAATTGAAAATGGGACGTTTATATATTATGGTTTAAGTGATGAAAGACATGTGGGTTATGGGTAGAGCTTCGTCGGTTGTGTTTATATTAAAAGATGTCATGTTTATGTCATTATGGTGTGTTATGGGGATTTTGAAGTTTTTTCTTTGCTTTTTGTTAGTGCATTTTAAGACTGTAAAATTAGTTCGTTTCTGATGAGGTTTTATTTTTATAAATAGGAGTTTAGAGGAAAGAAAATTTGATGTGCAAATTCCTTGTCGCCATTATTTACAGATTCAAATGAGTACTAGGTCATTCATCATCATTTCAGCCGAAAGACGTCCACTGCTAGACATAGGCCTCCCCCAAGTGTCGCCACATTGACCGACCCCGTGCGTCTCGCATCCAGCGGATCCCCGCAAGCTTTACCAGGTCATCGGTCCACCTAGTGGGAGGCCTTCCAACGCAACGTCTTCCAGTTCGCGGTCGCCACTCCAGAACTTTCCGGCCCCATCGGCCATCCGTTCTGCGAGCAATATGCCCTGCCCACTGCCACTTAAGTTTGGCTATTCTTCGGGCTACGTCGGTAACCTTGGTTCTCTTAAATCGATGTTGCGTTCCTTTAAAATCAAACGTATTCTCTAAAACAGTGCTCCAACCAGAACCTTATTTGGAAGCAAGACATCAACACCAATTTTCCCTCCATTACATTTAAGCATACAGTTAAAGCCGCTGTTAATACTGCTACGAAAAGTTTCCAACAATTAAATGCTTCGAGTTTCGAACGAGTCTCATTCACAAGTTGGTATGAAACACATTTAGGGTTTATTAATATCTAGGCTTCATTATAAGGGGTTTAGTTTAACGTTTTTGGGGAAATTTTAAGGTCTTTAGAGGATGGGGGGAAGCCTATCTAATATTAGGAAGCCTTGAATCTTTGGAACTGTATTTAACTGTTGTTGGATGTTCAGACAGTGCTTATTCGTTTAAGTTTGTATATTTTTTCCGTCCTTATGCAGTTTTATCTGGTAGAAAGAGATATCAACAGTGGTTTCCTCATCATTAAAATCTGAGCTTTTGTGATGATTAATTTAAGGAATTCAGAATGGATACATTCACTCTAAATTCCTTTAATTAATCATCTTAGACCTTCGATCATAATAATGGACCACCCTTTTAGTGAGCCTATCATAAATGGTTTGGATTATGAATGAATAACAGTAGTTTGAACTTCTGTGTAATTTGTAGTTAGGGAAGATCATTGTCATTTTTGGAAGGAGAATTGCCAATAATCAAACAATTTAGTAGCCAGGTTGTGAAGGTAGGATAGACAGGCGTTCCATATATGATATTGGCCAATCGCATCCGTTTCGACTTGAAGCTGGGTTACATAAGATGAGAGCTTTTATATACCAGTTATATAGTTAAAGGACAAAAAACGAGTATTAGCTCTTAATGTGCAAGTCTTTCTACATCGTTCTCACATATATGTATAATCTCAACATGAATGATGTAACCAAGATTTTGTTAAAATATTTTGATTTAAAAGAGTGTCCATAGTTTCTTGCCCATTCTTCTCCATAGAGATCTACGCTTTGGAATGTGCTACAGTACTTTCTCAACTTATTATGTCTTGTGACTGTGACTGTAGCTTCGCTTCTTTTTGTTTTTTTGACATTCAAAAGTGCCTGTGATGGCCTAATTGAAATAAATGCTTTTGACTTTGACTATTAATTGTATAAAATGATATCGCACAGTCAATTAAACATCATCATATTTCACACATCAACAACGCAAAAAATCACATCAATTAGTAACTAGATTCACCAACGAGATACCACCAGATCCCCTTAAGGGGTGGTCTCACCGCAACTCCGGCCGTTGTTTCCCAGCTGCGAACACACAACCCTTAATGACCATAGGATTATGCATGCCCACACCTTAATTGATTGTTTGGGAAATTATCTAGATTCACACGAACTTCTGTAATTGTCTTTGTTCTAAAGTAAAGTTATGATTTTGTTTACCTTGACGATATTATGGTTTTTCTGTCAAAAGATTAGCTAGACTTTGTAGGCCTAATTTGAATAGATAAGTTGGAGTTCTGAAACTGTTTGTTAGGTTTAGACATATTTATTGTAATAATACTGACTACGAGTTGTGACCAGGAATATAGAACCCCTTGCAAGCAGAGGAAGTGATTAACGCAAATGTCTGAAAACTGTGATCGTAATGGTAATCATAGTTAATGGTTTCGTTTCATAATTATAGTATTTTAAACAATAACTTCGTAGGAAATTAAAGGAGAAAGGCTTCTGTTTAAATTTCAATCCATTTAAGTAATACACAAAACATTTTGTTTATTAGGTTGCTAATGACCGACCACACAGCTTCGTAAAATATTCAGAAGCAGCAATAAGGTACAAAATACTGAGTATATACAGTTCCATATTCGGGTATTCATCAACTCTAATTTCCAAACAATTTCCTACAGAACATTGCGACACATTTCACTGATTGCACCAAAGTAAACCAAACCTCAATCGTAACCGAATCAACACGAAAATTGACGAATCCACCCGACCGTAATTCAATAAATCTGCATAACGTCTTCATCGCATTCAATTGAACTGTAACAACATTACTGCCTCACCAGGCGTCCCACAATGCAATCATGAAACCATACCAGCAATGTATCAGACTTGAATCACAACAGTTGCTCTAACATGCAAACAATGTGTTATCTTAGCCTGTTCAAAGGGTGAAGGGTGACAAGCAGACGCAGGTGTGGACCAGCGTCATGTGAATAGGGTCAGAAGGCCCGTGGGAAGATGACCCACATAGTCTGAATATGAAGATAAAAAATGTTTTATTGACTTAAACAAGGTGTTAAATTCCAATTAAAGCCAACGTCATTACTATCTACTTCGCCTTAGGATCCACTTTTGTTACGGGAGTCAGCGCCTTAAACCACTTGTGAATAATGAAATCTATGCCATATAGAAAAGGGGATCGATGGATTTTGAAAGACCAAAAACATAATCCTTGCGGGGGCGTACAAGACAGTTAAGAAAATAATGAGGATGCGTAAAGGAAAAATCATGACGTTCTTTGTGATCTTCAAAATAATAGCAAATCAACGTCACTGCACGGATTAGACCCACTATGTAATAATGTGCCTGACGGAACATTATCAGCCTATCATGTAATCACTGCTGAAATACAAGTCTCTTTGTGAAAGGCAGTCGTACGACATCGTACCCAATTATCTATCGTCATCACTGATGCACTTTCAATGCATTGCGTAACGTCAGACTCGGCACTGAGATAATCGAGTCAACTGTCGGCGATTGGCAGATACTTCGTTTGGGAGATATCTAAATCGATTACTATATTTTGAAAAACTGTAGGCAAAGAGATTTAGGGTACTTTGGAAAAGCTATCTGATAAAATGACAGACTATCACGACACAAAGAATACCGACTTTTTTCCGTCAGTTTAAAATATGATCCTGCTCAAAGTTGCTTAAGCTCAAAAATTCATAATTGCCAATTTTGACACGTTACACTCGCACTGACAGCAACCACATGTCTATCACAAGTAGATTACAATTTGTTAGCGTTCTTTGACTGCGGAAATTGAAAACCTGCTATTGGCAATTATAGTGGTTCTATTCAGGGTTCTGTACCCGAAGGGTAACCAGCGAGATCATATTACTAAGCCTCCGCTGTCCGTCCGTCTGTCTGTCAGCGGGCTGTTTCTCATGATCCGTAAAAGGTAGACAGCAGATTAAAACTTAAAGGAGGCTCCCCCCTACTACGATGGTACGTAACCCTTCATGTGCGAGTCCGACCCGCACTTGGCCAATTTTTTTTTTATTAGTAGTACATAATTATGATGGTTGAGAAAGATTAAAACATAATTTCCACTACCTTGGGAGGAAGTGGCAATTATCTTACTCTGCTGTCTTTTCTGATTGATTTCGTTGTGGAATCCAAGCTGCTACGGTTGAATAGTTTCACCGCGACTTGTCAAGCTTCAATGCTTCATTGCAGCTGCGCTTTCTGGTGGTCGCCACTGTTTTTTCTGACTTTCTGGAAATGCAATGGCTGGGAACAGTGTGGGGGCAGGATTGCCCCAAAAAAGTAAGCCTTCTGTCTTTCTCTGTTCCATGGTGTTGGTGATTAGTGACCGCGTTCTCTCCAGCTGGGACCCTCATCCTCTGGATAGGGTTACCAGAAATATGATACTCGCCAAAATGGTTTTAAAGGTAGGTTTAGGGTCCGGATTAAAAGCACCGCGGCAAGGGTATCGGGTAAAAAGCTGTGTTGTCGCAAATTTGATCTGGTAAACGAGTATGTGGAGCTAAAAAGGGTTCGAGATAATTATGTTTGTTATAAAATTTGATTCGCTACTCGTTAGAAAATTGGTAAAATAAATAAACCGCTTTTTCAGATGAGAGATGTACAATCAGTAAAAGAGAACAAATTAAATATATTGATTTGTGTAGCACGTGTGTTACCGTTGAAGAAAGTTTTGGAGGTTGTAAACTATGGTATCCCTTCCCTAGGTCGAAAAACAGACACATTTATTTTAGAAACTTTCTACATCTAGTAAAGTTACTCTCTCGGAGTAAAGATCTATTACTTGAACTGAAGGTTACGTACACTTTCATGTGAACCTGATCAGAACTCCAATTGCGTAACACAATCTTAAACAGAACGATTTTAAAGGAAATTTTCAATCTACTGCTTCATATGTTTGAAAGATTGTGAGTGTGTGACGCAGTTAGATACCCTGGACCCTACAAAGATTTCTAAGTTATAAAATAGTATCTTACAAAGAACCCTGAAACATAACACAAGGAATTTTATGTTGTATGAGAAACACAACTGTGTAAAACTTCACTTTCTACCATCTTTAAGAAACACCGCAGTTGTACAGCCAACCCTACAAGCCTCCTTGACCTGCCCCTAGGGAGGTGTTCACACTGCGGTGCCGCGATAGAAATATTGTTTCCGAATCGCTCCTGGGACCCAGATCTCAAACCTTTGTGTGTAAATGTTCAGTTGGCCTTTACCGTGGAAAGATTTACGCAGCATTGGGATACGAACAAATCCGAAATCGTTTAGAGCCAAATTGGACATAGCTTTTTGAGGACACTTCTTGATCTCTTAGGTTAAGACGTGTTCAGTCTTAACTTGTGCAAATATTATATATTAAGAAATTGGTGGTAACATAACAGCACAATTTTTTTAAAATCTTTGCTCCACTTATTAAATTTCACCTGTATCGTACCCCGTTTAAAAATTTTAATGTCACATACAAAAGCAGCAAATTGCTATAGAATAAAAGCTTAATATTACACTCCTGTGAGCTGTGGTCGACTGTACCGGCATTATAAGTTTTTAAACTATCATGGTCACTAACATTATCGAAGAGTTCGTGGCTAAATAATAACAGCTGCTCGGATCAATCTTTAGGTTAAGCCGTGCTTGCCTAGGTTGGTCTGTGGATGGGTGACCACCCATTACATACCGAGTTTCCTCCGTGCCTCGGAAAGCACGTTAAGCCGTTGGTCCCGGGTGTCATTTGTAGATCTTTGACAGTAGTTAGGTAGTCAGTGGCCCAAAAAGTCTGACAACCAGTCTTACCAAGAAGTCTCACCCAGTACTAACTGGGTTGTGGAGATTAGATAGGCAGTCGCTCCATGTAAAATACTGGTATTCAGCTGCATCTGGTTAGACTGGAAGACGACCCCAACATAGTTGAGAAAAGGCTAGGCATTTGATTCGAAAAAACTTTTCCGTACTGTCGATCCACGATAAGTTTTATAATTTAATAAATCCGAAGTGATAAGCCATTATAAGCCACAACCGAATAAATTCGTTAGAATATAGGAAGCAAAATTCACTCTATCTCGCTAAGAAAAAGGTGCGTGATTATGAGAGGTGTACCAAATCAGCCACAGCCTAAACAAACATTTATATAAACCCAACATTCGAGATAATGAAAACCAATTGTTTGCCCAATACCGCTCCGTTTCTATTGTACTAATAAAATACTTACAGCAGACTACTTAGCTGTATTACAACATCTTTTTATACGTACATTTATGGCGCAAATAGACTAATTTCTATTACAATAGAAAAAATAAAGGACCAATTACTACTAAGTCTTAGAAACATGTCCATAAAAAACGAAGTATTGTCCTATTTGAAGTACATATTACGAAATAATGTTCTATATGAAGAACATAAATGTATTTGGAATACAATTCTGTAGAGAATTACTTGTTCGAATTGGTAATATATTTTAAGGCTAGTTCCCTAGGGTTTATAGAATAAAGCTAGGTATTTAATAATAACAAGGCCTTCACCTGATATTTTCTTAATTTCATTGACTATATTTTTTATGTTGAGAGAGGATGTAATCCGGATTATTTTATATATTTTTCTTGTGAAAGTAATACGTTTATGGGTGTATTGGTAAATATTTCTTGTGAATTGTTATTGATCTCAGTTAGTTTCCATCCGATTTGTCTTTCATCACAAATTGGATGAACAACAATGGCAGTTTTGTGGCTGCCATTACGAGTGACTGAAATGGAAATAATTTTAATACAAGAGACAATGTAACCAAATGTTTACGGAGGAATAACGTCCATTGAACTAATTATTTGTTACATAACGTAAACATAACACCAACACGATTATCCCTGGAGGGTTAGGCAGAAGCGTATTAAATATGCACCCACATTTTGCCTCACATGGGACTTAAACACCAATGGTAGTCATTATCCCTTTCAGACTCCATGCTGCTACTGTACAAATCCTAATGGACAAACACTACGAGACCTGAGAATCTAATACACAACTTTATGCTGTGCTGAGCATGCGACCACTAATCCAACGAAGCAGTTCACTTGATGTTTTAGGCGCAAATCGTACAGAAACGGCGTAAGGAGAAGGCGCGGCGCAGGCGTGGAACGGATAACGAAAAGAGAGAACGACACGTCGCACGCCTTCGTACATTTTGTATGAAAACGTTTTTTAAGCGGCATCATGCCTGCGCAGCGCCTGCGCCGCGCCTTCACCTTAAGCCATTTCTGTATAATTCGTGCCTAACCTATTCGCGCAACTATATTAATCAATCCTATTGACTAAGAAACCCAAAACCGTTTATTTTAATTGTTGTATTTACCGGTAATTTCAAGACGATTTGATTTAGAGAAAGGTTGAAACGTGAATTGATTGATTTTAACTCCCATTATTCCCATTATTGTCGACCATCACGCCTGGAACTGGTATTTTTGTGGAGACTTGCTGTAAACTCAGTTTTATGTTTGTAACTTAATTTTAATAAAGCGAAAACTAAACCCCTCTTTCTCCTTCCATCCACAGGTGGAGTCTGGTCCCTACGTAACCTCTCAATCTCGGTGCCCCGGGCTGTCCTCTCCGGTGAGGGCCAGTCAGCCATCTTGCGCTGTTCCTATGACCTGGAGGACGCTGCCCTCTACTCCATAAGGTGGTACAAGGCGGAGACTGAGTTCTACAGATATGTCCCAAGGGAAATGCCACCGACGATGGTGTTCCCACTGCCGGGAGCGTCAGTTGATGTAAGTCGAGTTCTGAAGTTGTTTGAGAGGCCTTTTTAAAAAGTAGTTTGTACTTGTAGTCTTAGTTTAACTATCAGCGTGTGTTATTACTTATATGAAACTTATCTGCCGCTTGAAATTACGTCAAAATTGAGATGATGGTCTTACACGATTACAAAAAAATTAATGGAATAAATAAAAAAACATAGCTCTTCACATTTCTTAACAATGAATTAGAATCATGCCTCGGGGCAAATTGTTTCGTTGTACTTTAACTGTTTCGTTGTACTTTAACTGTTTTCAAAATCAAGGTTCAATCCCATCTCAATATCGAGTTCATTAAAATTACAACATTACTAAAACAACAGCATTCTTGTAATAATTCGTTGTCAATTTGTATGTAATACCTTTTTAAAGTTCTAACTTAATAACAACAATCTCTACTCTAAAAACTATGATCACATAATATCTTTCATTAAAGTCGTTTTCAAAATAAGCATTTACTAAAGTCTGATAAACAGTTCTCAAAAGTAGCAATATAAAAGCGTTTTGAATTTGCATTCAAATTTAAATTTACATTCAGAATAATATTTCTGTCTTCAGCTTGAATTCATATTTAATTCAAATTATTTTCTATATTCAAGGAATCTCGGTTAAGCCATAGCTCTTTTTGTTACGTCAAATAATATTGTGAAGAAGGTCTAAACAGCCTATATTGGTAACTTTAATGGACCAGTTATTACTTTATTTATACTACACAACATAAAAGTCTTGGTTGGATTTCAACTGGTAATACGACCAAATAGGAATGCTAAATTATGAACAGACAGGCAAAAAACTACGGGGAATTTTATGACCGCTTGTTGTATGTGACTTCTCGCAGTTGACTAGTCAACAGGTAGACTAATAACTTGCAAACCCAGAAATCCCATCTCATGGTATATATGGATGATGTTCTTATGTTTTTCACATTGATTTCTTCTCTTTTACGTTCATTCTAGTACTTCAATAGCAGTTTTCAGGAAATACTCCTGACCCCCTCTAAAATATCTTTTTCTATTCTTTGTGTCCACCAGTTGACGCAGTCTGATCACCAGCAAGTCCGCATAGTGAACCTGAACCGGCGCCTGAGCGGCGACTACCAGTGCGAGGTGTCCGCAGACGCGCCGCTCTTCCACACGGACATACGATCAGCCCCACTAACTGTTGTTGGTAAGGTTTACACATATAACACCACGTCAGTAATCCCTGTAGAGCAAAGCAGAGGTAGATAGATACACCTACTTTTCACCAGTTACGTTTCAGTCCCATGTGATAGGGGGCGAGCCTATTGCCATCAACCGGACACAAATCCAAACTCTGTGGCTGCTACTAAGAAATTCCAGATAAACCTGATAATACTTTCGTTTACCCTGTAGTTCCTTCGTTTTCTTTACCGTGTACTAATAACATGCTGGTCTAGTGAGCGTAAGTGGCTGCTAATCGAGGGGTTTAGAGTTCGATTCTCAAGTCGGGCAATGTTTTCTTTGTCTTTATTTTCATTAGCTTTCAGTAACAGTTAATGGCAATACACTCTATCTATTGCTCCCAAATGCTTGGAAGATGTAAGCAGAATTGTATTTTAGCAACTCATCCTGCTAGAATGTTGTATATGTTTAAAGCCAAGTCATACAGGTGAGTACAGTCCCAAATCCAGACGTCTTCTGTCTGCCACTAAGAAACTCCTAATGGAAAAACCCAACAAGTAATTACACTCCTAACCGTTATTGGAACAAGGAACTTTAACAATAATTGTTTATTGGAGCGAATTGGATCGCTTCCTGGCGGACGGGATCGTATTGTTATCATTTGAGCTTCATTTTTATCTGATATAAATAGATTGAGATGTCTGAATACAGGGCGATTTGATTTCTGCGGTAAAGTTTTGTGGTTGAAATTAATTCTGATTCGATGCAATATTACAATTAGAGCCTGCTGTCTACTAAATACAAACGCTGCTTAAAGTTAATTAGGTTATGAGTAACTGCCTCGTCGGTCTCGTGGTCACAAGCGCTACTGCTGAGTATAAGGTCCTAGGTTCGATTCCCAGATCGGGCAAAGTGTTATTTGTTTTGGGTTTTACCATCAGGGAATTCCTATTACCGGAAGAGTATAACAGCGCCATTAAGGATCTTAATGAAGATCTCCGACGAATCGCTGATTGGTCCGAGGAGAACTGTCTGTCACTAAACCCTACAAAAACTAAGTATATGGTATTTGGTACTAGACAACAGCTGGTTCGACTACCTTTGACTTTTGAATTAGAACTAATGGGCGAACCAATTGAGCGAGTGTATGAGGCGCGTAATCTAGGTCTAACCATGGACAAAAATCTTCGTTTTGAGAAACACATAGCAAACTCGGTAAGAAACTGTTTTTATCGCCTGAAGGTTTTGTACAAGATGAGGCCTTATTTATCCGAATCGCTACGGGAACAACTTGTAGAAACCTTAGTCCTGTCTCGGTTGAACTACACCGACACTGTGTACGGCCCGCGCCTATTAGCTCGTACAGATCGGCTCATACAAAGGGTACAAAACGCGTGCGCTCGATTTTGTTACAACATACCTCGTAGAAATCATGTCACACCTTTTCTTTACAAGCATTTCACGCTAAAAATGAAGTCCAGACGCAAGCTAAACCTTTTTTTTTTTTTTTTTTTTTTCCGGATGGGAAATCATCAAATGACCCCCCCCACTCTGGGCGGAGCGGAAGGGAGTGTCAGACTTGTACTGACTAAAACCCATCCATGTTCCTTCTTTGCCCTTTGTGTTCCAGGGCCACGGTATCTCTTTCGAACAGTCCCACAGCCCTGGCAGGCATCGGCCCTTGCGGACCCCTACTTATTTGCTGACATCTCTTTGAGGCGCGCGTGGAACACGAACGCGCCGTCGACACGGCCTGTCGTCATAAGACGCCCGGACGGCGAGCTGGCCCATAACTCGCCGTCCACAGGCCCGCGCCTACGGTGGCCGGGAGCCACCACGTGACCCCCGACGCCCAGGGCGTCTCCCGCGGCGACTGGGACGTGAGGTTCTTTCCCTCTCACGTCCCGCCACCTCCTTCACTAGCATGACTGCTTCGCAGAAGGAGGTGACGGCTTCCCATTCCCTCTCGCTCCGGACCATGGCTTGAACCAAGGCCGGACGCGAGAGATCGCCGCCGCCAATCGCCGCTACGAGGACACGGCGGTGCTCCGCCCAAGCGGGGCAGACCTCCACGGTGTGCTCCACCGTGTCCTCCGGACGATCCTCGCAGTGGAAACACCCGGGCGTTTCCTCCCGCCCGATTCGGTGCAGGAACCTCCCGAAACAACCGTGTCTGGTGAGGACCTGCGTCAGGCGGTAGGTGACGGCGCCGTGGCGCCTCTCTAGCCACTCCTCAAAGAGGGGACTTATCGCCACTATGGTGGCGTGCCCTGCACGGGGTTGTGACAGTCGCTCTCTCCATGTCGCCATGAGATCACGCCGGAAGTCTGTCCGCTGAGCAGCAATTTGCCGCGGCAGCGGAGTTTCCTCCCGACGTAGTGCCTCCGCGCGCCATTCGTGCAGGCGTGCGAGGACTATCGCCTCCAGATCCCATGGCGGCAATCCGGCAAGGAGGCTAGCCGCTTCGCTGGAGATCGTGCGGTACCCCCGGATTAGCGTTATGGCTATTACTTTTTGGGGCGCGTTCAGGTAGTGGGCGGCTTGCCGCCTCAAAGAACGCGCCCACACCGGGGCCCCGTAAAGGGCCATGGACCGCACGACCCTCGCGTATAGCCTCCGGCAGGAAGCGTTTGGACCCCTCAGGTTGGGCAAGAGCCGCTTGAAGGCAGCCCCTGTCCGTTCCAGTTTGGGAGCCAAACGTCGGAAGTGCTCCACGAAGTTCCACCGGTTGTCGAGGACGAGTCCTAGGTACTTCAACGTCGACCCGACGCCGATGGAAACCACTCCCGCCGTCAGTAGGGATCCCGACGGTGGCGTATTCCGAGGCCCATGAAAACACATGGCCTCGGACTTGTGCAATGCCACCTCGAGACCCAATTGCCGGCTCCTCTCCACGACTATCGCAACCCCGCGTGTCATGTTTTCGGCCGCCGCCTCGTGCGACCTCCCTTGTGCCAGTACCAGCGTGTCGTCAGCGTAGCAAACTACGCTGACGCCGGTAGGGAGGTCGGCGCGCAGCACCCAGTCGTAACCGATGTTCCACAGGGCCGGTCCCAGAACCGATCCCTGTGGAACACCGCACGACATCTCTCGCCGGTTCCATTCTCCGCTTCGACCAGGGTAGATGACGGCTCTATACGTCAGGTAGTCCCCGACCACACGACGAAGGTAGGTCGGCACCCGGTGATACCGGAGTGCCTCCCTAATGCAGCTCCAGGGCATGGAGTTGAAGGCGTTGGCGATGTCAAGAGACACCGCCAAGACGACCCCGCCCCGGGACACCGCGTCCCCCGTCGTGAGGGCTCTCACGCGCATGATGGCGTCCACCGTCGAGCGCCCCTTGCGGAAACCAAACTGGTGTTCCGCAAGATCCGGCCCCATCCCCGCAAGATGCCCGGCGAGGCGGTTGGCAATGACTCTTTCAAAGACCTTGCCCACCTCGTCGAGCAGCACGATGGGCCGGTATGCGGACGGAGAGTCCGCAGGGCGCCCTGGTTTCCGGATGAGGACCAGCTTCCCCGTCTTCCAACGAAGCGGAAACTGGCCTCTCTCCAAGCATGCGCTTAGGAGCCCTTCCAGTCTGGGCCCGAGAGCCTCAGAGGCCAGGACCCAGGCTTTGCCAGGCAAGCCATCGGGTCCCGGGGCGGTGTTTCTGGTTTTCAGCCTGCGTATCGCCACTCTCAGGTCTACCCCAGTCACCTCCGGAACGTCGTCATCGTCATCGGTGTGGTCCGCTTCCGGCACCGCACGCGGCGGCAGAGCCATAGGCGGGGGAGGATGCTCCCCTCGCGAAGGGAACAAAGCGCTCACCACGTCCTCCACGAGCTCAGGCCGGAGACTCTGCGTCAACGGGGGGGCCCGGGTGCGGAGTTTGTCCCGCACCATCTTGTAAGGGCGCCCCCACGGATCTCCGTTCAGAGACTCCAGCATCTCCTCGCGGGCCAAGTTCTTGGCCTGCCGGACAGCCTCTTGGAGGGCGGTCTTCGCCGCTCTGTACCCCTCGTACAGCTCCGCCTCAATGGCTGCCGCATCCGGAGGGCGGATGCGGAGCCTGCGATGCCTGGCGTACAGGCGCCGCGTGGCAACGCACGCCTTGCGCAGAGACGTCAGCTCTCGCGACCACCAGTACACCTGACGCCGGGCGCTTCCTGGCCGAACTCGGGGCATTGCCACGTCGCAAATGTCGGACATGGCCTCCTGGAACCAACCCGCCTCGTTGTTGATGTCGGCAGGCCTGACTGGTGATGACACCTAGGCCTGCACGATCGAGGCTTCCAGGAGGAGCTCCCGGTCCAGCTGCTTCAGCGCCCATCGCGGACCACTCGGGGCCTGTAGGACCGGCACGCTTGAGGACTGGGTGGAGACGTCGAACCGGATGTACCGGTGGTCGGAATAGGTCTCCACCCCCTCCATGACGCGCCAGTCAACGACACGCGGCGACAGAGCGGGGCTGGCGAACGAGATGTCCACCACCGACTCGCCCCGCATCCGCACGCACGTGGGGACAGAACCCCGATTTAGGACGACCAGGCCTGTCTCCAGAGCCCAGTCCTCCACCATTCTACCCCGCACGTCCGTGTAACGAGAACCCCAAGCCAAGTTCTTGGCATTGAAGTCCCCGAGCACAAGCACGGGGAGGGAATGGCTTCCGATGACGACACTCAACTCCGTGAGGGAGTTGTGGAACTCAGCGAGAGTTCGGCTCGGGGAGAAGTAGACTCCCACTACAACGATCTCCCCGAACCGTGCTGCTACGCACCCCTGACCCTTCCTGACACTCTCAAGGGTTGGGGTACCGGCGGCGACCGACGCAATTATGGTCACTAAGCCGCTAAGGTCCTCCACCCAGTCATCCCTGGGCGGGACAAAGTACGGTTCAGCGACCACGGCGATGTTAATCGACCACTGCGCCACGCTCTGGAGCAACAGATCCTGAGCGCAGGCGCAGTGGTTGATGTTCGCCTGGAGAAGGCGTAATGGGGCCGTTACTGGCACTCCATTTCAGCCCCCTCCCGGGCCCCCTGCGAGGGCCCCGCTGCGGAAGTTGCAGCAGTAGCGGCAGCGGCGGCGACAGTGGCGGCAGTTGCGGTGGTGGTTCCAGCAGCTTCACCTGCGCCGAAACCCAGCCCACCAAGAGCCTTCGGCCCTCCACAATGACTTTCGCCGCCGTCACAGGGCAGCTTACCGTTATGGTTCGCATGCCCGACAGGTCCGGACGTAAGGTGCCTGCCTTGACTTGCTCGGCAGGGCACCCACCGGTCCTGGTGACGGCGGCCACCACCTCCTTCTCGGTCACCGAGTCGTCCAGACCCAGTATGCGCAGGTCTGCGCATTTGACGGGCCTGGACACTCTGGCCTCGTCCGCATTTAGGGACGCTCTAAGCTTTTCAGCCAGAGCGTCAGCGGACGAGCCACGGGTTTCGCCAGGGATCTCCAGCACTCGAGCCCCTGTTGCGGTGACTCTAAGCCGGAGGCCCCCGGTGATCCCGAGCTCTCCGAGATCCACCGTCGCTTTCGCCTTAGCGAGCACGTCGCGGTAGGTCACGCCCCTCTTTTCCGCGTCCGGCTGTAGTGTAATCACTACAGCTGCGGTCTTCGGGGCGCTGAGCCTAACCGCGACGCCCCGCTCCTTTTGCCGGCGTTTCTGCTCCTGCCTCCTGGCCTTTTTGGCCGCCCTTCGCTCCCTTGCGTTTTCTCCAGCCACCTGCCACCCGGTCTCGGCCACGGAAGGCTTAGGGGGCGGGGGGGCGGCGATAGCGGCTGTCTCGCGGCTGGCGCTGGCATATTCGCCACCTTGCCCTTCTTTTGGGCCGCCGCCTTGCCCTGTTTCAGGGCCGCCGCCTTCTTAACCGGAGCCGGTTTCGTCGGGGCCGACATAACCCTGCCGTGGGGCTGGCTGGACGGCCCCGGTGCGGAGGCCGCAGCAGACGCATATGAGGCCGCCCTCAGGCCCGGGGGCGCCTTGTTTGCCGCCAGGGGGGGGCGTAAGACAATGCCCTCCAGGACGGAGAACCGCGCCTGGAAGGCAGCCAGCTCCTGCCGAACCAGATTCAGGACCTGGTTCTCCACCGGCACGTGCTGGCTTGGACGCTTCTGGCCCCCATTTTGGGGCGCCTCGCGAGAGCCGGACTCGCGCAGACTGGCCAGGTCTGCTCGGAGCTTCCTATTCTCCTCTTTGAGAAGCTCCGTGGCGGCTGTCAGTCGAGCGACCTCTGCCCTCAGTTTGGCCACGCCGTCTGGCGGCGGCCCCGCAAATCTAGCCTCCGCTGCCGCCATAATGGAGGCGACCGCAGCAGGTATAGCCCTTTGCCTGGTGGAGGGCTTTTGTTTGAAGGAGACAGCCCTCAGCGCTGCCTCCACCTCCTTCGCGAGCCCGGCCTTACGCTCCGCATCAGAGCCGCCATCTGCGCCCGCCTCGTCGCCAGAATAGCCCGATCGGGCCACCTCGTGACCGGCGGCCACCCCCGGGGTGGCGCCCCTCCTCGGCAAGCCGCGCCGACCTCTCGGTGGCAGAGAGGCCTCTCCCCTTGCCGCGGATCCCGCCGCGCTTGCTGGTGGGGATCTTGCGAGCCGAAGCCAGCTCCCCATCTGACGACGACTCTCGGTCGCCTACCGGCCTGGACCGCTTGCGTAGGAACTCCCTGTTCCCCGCAGCAGCCCCGGGCCTCTCGCGCTGGGAGCACACTGAACCAGCGCTCACCTCGCTGGATGCGGCGCCGGACTCCGACCCCGCATCCCTCTCCTCCCTTCCTTCGCCGTTATCGGCCGTTTTTTGGGTTTTGTAATCTTCCATACTGTTCCCACGAGTATGGGGGAAATAAAAAGTCCATCTGGGCAGTGCCCCCTGTACCCAGATAAGCCATAGCCAGGCCCGGCAGTGGTTCGCACTAGAGACTGATTTTCCAAAGGAACCCGTCAGCCATACATCTCCTCGCGGTGCGCCGCCGCTTGAGATTCGGGGTAACTTTTTATAGAGGTTTTCTACCTCGTGGTCCGGGCGGTTAAGCCAAGACCCTCGGTCCCAATCGAAGCCGCGAGACGTGTTCCACGACACTTCGACGGTGGGATTACGATCTCGACGGAGACAGTGAAGGACGCACGTACTTCACTGTCTGCTCGGAGGCAGGGTAAGTGCACACCGAGCCCGCCCTTGCTCCTCCGCTGTGCCCTCTGCTTTTCAGAGGGTCACGCGGAGCAACGCCCCCTTGGTCCATGAGGGACCCCCCCATGTCAGAATATTAGCCATGGGCAGTAACATTTCCCGAGGAATAAGAATCTCTTCCCATTCCTCGGGGAAGGATACTGCCCACGCCCAGGGTGCACCGGCCCAGCAGCTGCTTTTCCCTCCAGACGTATCGAGAGGGACCGGCAGCCATCAGGCACACGAGGAGGAATTCTGACAACGCACCCCGCAAGCTACACCTGGCTTGCCTTTTATTCGGTGTGGTCAAATATCAAAAACCGAAATACTTGTATATTAAATTGAGTTGGATAACAAGTAGGCGGGAATGTGGCAGAAGACAATGTTCGCAACAACTCTCGGGTCAGTCACATAATACAGCTGCTTTCAGAGGTAGCTTTCGTTATGCGGCTTCTAAAGTATGGAATAACCTGCCACCACCGATAAGACTAATCAAGTCGATAGGCACTTTCAGAAGTCGTTTGCGGCAGTTTCTCATAGAAGCGCAACGCAAGCTGGATATGATTGCTCTAAATGAATCCATAATTTGATGTGCGTTCCTACCTTCCTGGGAAGGTAGGAACGCACATCCTAATTAACTTGAGCATGACACGGTTTCTGGGTCAAAAAAAAAAAAACATTATTTATTGACCTATTTATCTATCTGTTTTCTTATATATTTTTGTTTCGCACCTTCGTTAAGTCGCTCTAGTTTATTTTATTGTTTGTTTATTTTATTTTATGATTTTTATTTTTTTTTTTGTATGCAGATCTATTTCTTATATTTAAGTACCTATTCACTACCACCATTGACACAAAATATAAAACTGCTTCACATCTGGGACCTCACTAATTCAGGTCCAGTTGAAAACCAGCGTCGGGCACTAGTTGTCCGGCATTTTGTTAAACTGGGCCTATTTGGCGCAGCCGTGAGGCACACAGTGTCACACTATTTTATTTTTTTTTTGTTTAGATTTTAAGTTTTTTAATTTTTTGTTTTTTATTTGTTATTTTTTTATACTGTGTGCACTTGTGGCATGTGCCAAATAAATGTAATTTCTTTCTTTCTTTCTATTAGCTTCCAAGGGATGAGTGGCCGGTTGATACAACTGACTATACCAATAGACCCCCCTATGCCACGGTACTTAAACGTAACTGGCGAAATGTAGGTGCACTATTTAAGAACACCTCCGCCTTACCCTTGAAAGATTACAGGCGTGATATTATGTTATGTAAAACTTAACCCGAAGCTAGAAGCCTTTATAGCACTAAGTAGACAGTAGTCTACTTAGTGTTATAAAGGCTTCTTTAAGTTAAGTAGGTACCTAATTATTAACAACTGTTATCCTTTAAGTAGCGTTTTAAACGGTTCGTGTTAAAATAATAAAAATGTTAAATAATGATGATGAGATGCAGTCAACCCTTTAGCAACGCATGCAAAAGGGTTAACTTATTTACTTGGAAGTTAAAGTTTACTTAAGAATCGGTTAAACTGGTTAAAACCGTACTGACGAATTTTCGGAAACGGAAACCACAATACAAAATACTTAATTACTTACTGAGGTATCTATCAGTGTCAGTGTCGGCACCATAACTGTGTGACCGATCGAACAACTGCCAAAGAAAGTAGTTCTTAACCAAAATACATTACTTTCTACCCAGACCCACCCTTCAGAGCACCACACCTGTCCATCTCGCGAGGCAGCTACGCGCGCGGTGATATCCTGCGCGCCAACTGTTCGGTGGACGAGGCCTATCCAGCTCCCAACATCACCTGGATACTAGATGATCATAAAGTAAGTGGCTTTTATTACTTCTCAGATGATAAATATTGTAATTTAAGAATATTATTCAAAACGTCTTTTGAATCAATACGTTTGCGAACTGTATGTACGATAACGACAAATTTTTAGACGCTTATATCCATACTAACAATACAACTACTATAATAACTTGGCTCCATACCAGTCTGTCTATTTGTTACTTTTTCACGTCATGACCATAACCTAAGTTAACCGGAGTTTACAGGATATGATACTTTTCCCGCTACAGTACGACCCGTGTCATGATTTCTGACCACTACGCGCGCCACACCACGGGCAAATACCAGTGTTGTCATCATTTAGGACATCATTCTCCTGTCCTTATTCCTATTTATTTGTGGTCGGCGCAGCATGTTTTCTTCTTCCATACTTCTATATTATTCGTCATCTCAGCGGTCACCTCCTGTCTAGCCATATCACCATTCACACAGTCCATCCATCGCTTCTTTGGTCTTCCTCGTCTTATAGCCATAGGCGGAGGAATGAGGAAAATGTCGTTAGAAAAGTTTTGAGTATGAATGTGGTGTAGTGTGGTGTTGTGTGGTAGTCGTCATTTAGAACTCAGACATTTATATTAGGCCGTCGTTGCCTTAGGATGATAATGTATGACGGCAGAGCAATGTCCTTTGTATTAAAGTACCTTTCACGTGTAAGGACGGTGTAACAATGAACGTTAGGCGCTTACCAGGCAGTCAATCCCGCTTAGACTTACTCAATTTGATGACGCGATTGTATCACGGCACGGATAAGCTAAGTAAATGAAAGTAATTTTTCGTTTGTGTATTTTTAACCCAGTCAGAAATCTGTAAAAAACCGATCGGGTTGGGGTAAAAACGGACCGAATGGAGCAGTTATTTTAAGAGTGAGATTCTCTGAAATCCCATCTTCCTTAATGAACTTTCCAACTAACTGAATCATTTCAACACCAAGTAAAAATATAGTCCAAGAAAAAGCCATCAGCTTGTGTAAACAACGTCGGAATTTCATTAATATCTCTCGTCCGGCCAACCCTTCATATTTCGGATATTAAAAAAATCTTTTAGTAGAGAACCGGCCTTCCTGTATTTTTATTCAAAATGGAGGAAAAACAATAGACTATTATTCATGGATTCTTATTCATTAGTAAGAAAGGATGCTTATATTTCCTTCTCGGTTCGTTGATCAGTTGGACGGCGTTATGTAAGAACGGTACAAGCAATAAAATTTAAAAAAAGTCGAATCCAACTGAATTAGACAGACTACAATCATTAACTTCAATGGCACAACAATTGTTTTAGTAACACAAGCACCTTAATAAAATTCAAGTGTTCTTACTCTGTTATATTCTTTTACTGACAGAGCGTTCCAATTTTCAAACATAAGTTGATTCTGATTATTGTCAATGAACACTCTGAGTGTGGTTGTGACAGTTACGGGCTTAAAATAACGAAGTAGATATTTTTATATTTTAATATCCTACTGAGTGTTTCACTGCTGGGCCTCCCCTTTCTCCTCCCAAACCTCTGTATTCTGTGCAATATCTGGCCATGTTCACCTCGCAAACAAGCTGTGCTAGCCACACCGCCTTCGCCATGGCTCACGTTTCGACATTTCTTCACCAGCTAGTTTCAGCTACAATGCACTTCAAAATTCATTTTCTGTAAATTGTTGTTTGATTATTTTTGCATAACACATTCTTCAGATTGGAGAATCGAAAGAAGAATCGCGTTGTTTGGTTTGTTTCTGTAATAATGTTGTTCGTCTCAATTTTGTTTGGAATTATGTTAATTAGGAGAAAAGTTGGGGTTGCCTTTTGTAACATTGCGTCAAGTTTATTGTTAACTTTATTTATGTCTTGTAGACGAGTTGCTTTTGTCTTTGATATTCTAAAGTTACACAATGAGGCCTGATCAGAAGTGATAAATAATGAACTTTTAATTAAGATTCTATAACGATTGAACATGATTGTGTCGATACTCTTGCGCCATCACATCGTGCAGTGCTACGGTTGCTGAGAACCTCAAGGGGCGTAAATATAGAAACTATATTTTCGAGCCATTTGGGGCTAAAACTCTGGGTCCGAGTCCTGCCTAGCCTGTTTAAGGAAATTTCAAACGCCTAGTTCACGCTTCCCGTGACCCAAAGGCTGGCTTTTACCTTGACCAGAGGCAGTGTTGCCATACAACGTGGCAAGGCCGCCAAGAAGTTTTTTGATGCTCTTTTACAGTTTGTTGTTAGTTTATTTAATAGCTTTTAAATAACTATTTTATAAAACGATCGTTATACAATTTTCGTCAGCAACAGGTACTTACTATATCGATAACCATAATATAGTTTGTTTAGTCGTAGTTAACTTTGTTTATAAAACGAATAAATTATCTATTTAATCATCAGCACCCTTAGTAGCTATCAAATTGAAGAAACAACGTTTTCATAAATATAATTAAGTACAAAAAAATATAATTTCAAAGTTTAAACCTTCGTGATACAAATATCACGCTACAATAATCTTTACCTTTTGAAGGCTTCACTGATTTCTTTAATGACGCTTGAAAACTTTTCAGACTTCAACAAATTCTAAAAATCTATTTCATCCTCCATACAACATCAAAATATAAATTCTAGTTAATTTTCGTGATACTAGGTATTCTCAATCAATAATCTCCAATTTTTGTATATCGGTTTATTGATAGTAAGATAAAGTCTAGTTTTCTAGAAATTGGGATTAAATCTAATTGATTAAACTAGGATCTCGATCTTATTTTAACGCGCTCAAATCAAACATCAAAGTATTTATTTCAAGTGGGTCAGGTACAGGCACTTTTGAATTGTCAAATCCCAAATACAATAAAATAATCAATCTACGTATTAGTCACAAAACGTAATCTGTGAAAGTACTGTAGTTGCCCATTCCAAAGAATAGATCTCTATGGAGAAGAACGGGTAAGAAAATCCATGGACACTATTTTAAACCAGAATATCGTTATAAAACCTTGGTTCCATGGTTCATGTTTAGATTGTACATTACGTAAGAGCGATGTAGCAAGACCTGAACGTTAAAATCACCAACACAAAAAAGACAGCTAAAAAATGAGATAATTTATTTAAATATGCCATGGCAACTAAGAGATGACCAGTCCTAACTGACAGCGCCCGTTTACGCGCCCCTGTAAGGCTTAATCCACATTCAGACCTTAAAGAGTCTGTGGCAGACAGGATGCGGGAGGCGAGGGGGAGGGGATGGGGCAGGGTACTGTGGTGCAGCTTGGCAGAGGGCTATGTCCAACAGTACGCTACAATAAACCGAGTTGATTGTAAGGCTTCATTATTTAGAAAATTTTCTAATGTTGTAATTGTCGTAACAAAAACTCTGATTTGCATTTTGCATCAAACCTTCTCAACAACAGTAACTGTCAAAGCTTCACAAAATTACTCATCAACCCGTACTTACACCCTGACAGTCCAGTAACGCCCTACATCTCATCCCATAATATCTGACACGCAGCTAAGCCACCCTTCAAGGCAGATCCGCGCGGCGCCACTAACTCACATAAGCTGCAAAGCCGGGCTTTAAAGTGGTTTCAACTGAAACCCCGCTGCGACACTCGCCACAGAGCACGCTAAATAGTTTTAGAACTTCCAACGAGCTGAAACAAAAATAAAAGTAGGGAGGTGGAAAAAGTACGGGCGATACCTTTGTATTTATGTTGGGGCTACTGGCTGGAAGTAAAGCCAGAACACGCAAAAAGTGTTCTTGCTATACTTTTACTACTATCGCTCGCTTTTTGTGTAACAGAAGCATTAGTAGGTAAATGGTAATTTATATTGTTTTGGAGTAAATCCATGAAATAAGTTGCAGTTTCACGTACGTGATATACTCTTTATTTTACTTTTAAGATGAAGATAGCAATATTTGACCAAGTTTGACAAATTATTTAGCTGCTCAAAATATACTGGCCTGCTATTATTATTAACTGTTAATAAAGAATATTGCCAATATTACCACTCGTTTATAGTTGGTACAACGTGTACGAATAAATTTCGGATGTACATAGCTCCGGACATATAACTCCAACAGAAAGTATATTGCAATATCTGTTCGTACCGAGTAACTGATCCTTAAACCGTTCCGTACCTACGCGTGGATATAGGCACAAAACAATTACCCATCCTGTTCGCTAAAAAAAAAATTATGATTATGATTAGACCGATAGCAACAAAGGAAATTAAAAATCTAACTAAATATTTATCCTTTCCTAACAGATAGCAGAAACCGTATCCTGGCGGACATCAGACCTGGACTTCAAAGAGAGGGGAGCGTTCAGCAGACTGGAGATCTCCATCTTGGAAGCAGAGCACTACAAGATGGGGCTCACGTACACTAGTGCCAGCCTGAGCAGGGCTTACCAGGACAATTACTACGGTTTCGAGAAGCAGCCTGAAAAGGAGGATACTGAAGTCCTAAGGTTTGTTGGTAACCAGAGAGCAGGTACATGATGGGACAAGATCGGCGCTAGTCTTAGCAGGGCATACTTGGATATTTATAAAGGGTTTGAGAAGCAGCTGGAAAAGGAGAATACATAGGTCTTAAGGTTGGTGGTCTCCTGACTGTTTTCGGTCATCTCAGTGGAGACTAGTTATAGACGCGAGATACTATATTACATAAATGTGCGCGATCTCTCTGCCCTCACTCCCAGTTTGATGAGAGCAATCCGACACCTCCAAAAAGAGATCAGGCGCAGGATCAACGGGAAGTCTGCATGGTTGTTGGTAGAGACAGGATTATATGCAAATGCATATTTCAGCTGAAATTGGCATATCGAGTATTTTTAGACAATTGTTTCTTTTAATTTGAACTGCACCCAAAAATAAAAATGCAAAAATGCGCCAGATGTTATACCCGCAAAAATATACCTTATTTCAAATACTGCCCTGCCCCCATTAATCTAAATGGAAGTATAAGACATTTTATCACTTTTGTCCTAGATACACGTTGATCCCGCCGCCCACGGGTCAGTTCTCGCTGAGCTGCGTGGCCACCATCTACGACATCTACGCGCGGAAGGGTGACGCCATCCTCATCAAAGAAGATGCTCCTCATCCTGCCTCGGTCACTGGGGAGGATTCCTCAGGTAAATGAGATATTATTTTGGAGGGTAAATGTCTTATTAAAATGCGAACATTGAGAACTTTTTTAGGACTAGACTGCTGTTAACCAAACCCTCATCCGGCTCGATGAACCAACTGGTTAAGTTCCTGGGCCAGAGTCTGAACAATAATCTCCTGAAAGAATAAAACTATTTTCAAGCATCGCCTTAACCCCTTCAGCAAGCAGATCTATCCTTGTCAGTTTTGTCGCATATTCCCAAGAAATTGCAAGCTTGGTTACAAATGACCAAAACGAAAAAAACAATAAAAGAAACTAACTTTAATCAAATCAGCTTATCACAGTCCACGGCTGGACATAAGCCTCTCCCAAACTGCGCCATGTCACCCTGCCCTCTGCCATCCTCATGTAGTCTGTCCCAGCCACCTTTTACAGGTCATCGGTTCACCTGGCTGGGGGACCATCTCTCATCGGTCCTTCGACCAACATGGCCGAACAACTGCCACATCAACTGGATTACTCTGAAATATATTTCAATCAATATTACTATAGCAACTGCTTAAGCTTATTCTCGCAATACATCTCCACCTCTCTTCCGCAGGTACCTTAGTCTCGTACAACGCAGCGCTGACATCGCTGTGCGCGAGCGCTGTCCTGCTGCACACGTTATGATCGGCGCACGTGACGCGCACGCACACACTCAATTAAACTCGCTAATAACGCACTGCGCGCGGTTCTGGTGGTAGAAGTTACATGGATTAGGGAAAGAAATACCTGCAGCCTGAGATGGATCCTAATGAACACGGTAAAATATTGAACTAAAATGAAATACACTGGATCTGACAGGTTTTTGGCTTCTTTTTTGATAAATAGCGCCATCGTGTTCATAAAGATCTATGGTTGGCTATCCAACATTATTTTATTTAGTGGGCAACATTTTTCTGTAATGTCATTGTGCTACAATGAAATAAATGTACATTTGATTGAATTCTGCATTCGTTTATGTATCACAAGAAATCAAGGTCTCCTACATGATCCGGCTCAAAGGATCAAAGTGTCGTTACCAACAAAAATATTGCTAGTAAAATAAAATAATGTGACATACTGTTGGATGGTCAATGCTCTGTAGCAATTTTGTGAAAGACAGATTAAGGTCTAGCACCAAGCAGATAATATAAGCGTCAATTATAAGTGACGGGTAAAGGCGATAATTCCCAGAAGCGTCTGTCATGTCTGAAAAATAACTGAAATATACGGTTTTAATTAAACCAAATTACATCTTTAGGTTTACATTACACCTTTGGTTAGAATATTGTTAAATATTATAAGATTTATAAGTAGTAGATATTTTAATGTACAAAGGTGAGCTTAATAAATTCAGCGCAAGATTATTGTATATAAACCTTTACAAAGAAAATTGTACCTAAAAATGTATAAATTAAGGTGGTCAATGATAAAAAAGTTTGCAAACCAATTCAGTTTTTTTTCTATAAATGCAAGAACAGAATCCATGTTGTCAATCTCCCCTCTCGCTCACTCACATGTATAAATCCGTAAGAGTGACAAGGACAGACCGCGCGCAGTGCAAACGTTACGTAAGGAAACTGAATGTTGTGATAGACACTTAATAAAGCTAATATTTGTACTAGAAAGTAAGAAATATTGTATATTATACTTATTTCAATGTTGCAGATTTAATTATATGTGAATATGTAAATAAATTCATTAGTTATTGATGTTTGTGGTGTTATTTTACCTTTAGTCAGTCAAGCGTGCTAGCTGGCAAAATGGGCGACATAAACGCCCTTCGGATGGGAAATCATCAAATGACCCCCCCCCCCCCACTCTGGGCGGAGCGGAAGGGAGTGTCAGACTTGTACTGACTAAAACCCATCCATGTTCCTTCTTTGCCCTTTGTGTTCCAGGGCCAAGGTATCTCTATCGAACAGTCCCGCAGCCCTGGACATAAACGCCCTTGCTACACCCAATGCAAGTGTGACTCCTGACCAGATGATGACTTACTTGTTGGAGTATCCAAAGTGTCCCTTCTCATGTCTCTGTCCCTAAATTTGATGACGTAAAGAAAGCTACTAAAGTCGTAATCAACATGGTCACATAGTGGACCTAAGTTATTTACACTCATGGTCACAATTATTTAAAATGCAACTACACGAAAGTTGTATCATCACTTTTTGAAGAAGAAGAAGCATTATAAAAGATGTATAAAATGAAGTCATAATTATGTCTTCAAACCTAAATGGAAGGCCTCCTTGCAGTGGTCGATGAAACGAAAACTTGATAATAAGAAACACACTCTACACGCTAGAGAAGTCCTCATAACATAACTTACACCTTCGTTTGTCTCCATCAAAAAGCAGTAATTTGACGTTTAGTGTTTCTGCCAGCTGTCACTTTTATTACCCTCGTGTTGGAGGCCTCTTATGACTCATTTACACTAGAAGACACTCTCGCTTATATTTAACACTTATAGTAGGTACGGTAGATACCGTTAATGTGACGAAGAATTTTGAAACCGGCTGAAAATCATTTCAAATAAAAGTTTAACTATAGCACAGTAGGGATATGTGCATCAGCTGCTTCGAAAATGGGGGAATCCAAAGTTACAACATGTCAAATTTGTAAAAGGAAGTAGTTTCCCAACCTAATGGGAGGATTTTTGGGAACGCCTTCAAAATAATAAAGTCAGCTGTATGTAAGTGAGGGGTCAGCTGCATAAGTGTACTTAGAATTTTCGATAGCACAGTTCACCTGGCAACTAACAAATGGGAGAATATGGTCACAGGAGGATTATCGACTCACCAGCGAGAAACTCTCTCCGTGTAAATGAGCCTTGATAGTGACACAGCCAGCAATCCTGAACACATCGTAAACATTGGAAGCTGTATACATTTTATTTCCACCAATTGATCCAAGGATATACAAACCCTGCCATTCTTGTTTGTCAAGTGATCGTAACCGGATCTGCTAGCGTAAGTTTCTGGGTTCAATTCCCAGGTTGTGTCACTGTCTTTCTTTCGTTTCGTTTGGTTTTGGATCTTTTGTGTCAGGAGTTTACAATAAACATTAATATCAAGTGCCATTATAAAAGTGATAACGATCATCCTCTCATCATCTTCCTGCCTTTTCCCAACTATGTTGGGGTCGGCTTCCAGTCTAACCGGATGCAGCTGACCAGTATATTACATGAAGCGACTGCAGTCTGACCTTCACAACCCAGTTAGCACCGGGTAATACGATGTTGGAAAATAAAAATGTATTTGCCTGGCAAAACCCACTAAAAAGCTCATGTCAATTCTGTTAAAAATTGATTATCAATACTCGTTACTTTTCTACATTACAAAAACCTTTTACCATGCAACAGAAATAACAAACTAATATTACTACTTAGTTACTAGAAAGCTAGCTATATTCCTGTTACATAACAGCCTAATCCTCTTGTCGCCACCACCCGGTACATAAGTTAATAGGAAGTAACATAATACTTTCTACCTTAATAATAACCTCCCGGCCGAATTTCGGCCAAACTCGACATAGACTAGCATTTTTATGCAGTAGATCTTATATTGCACATATTGTGTGTGCGCAGACACAGGTGCACTCTCTGTTCCTTACAGACGACCGATGGAAGATCAAGCCCGAAACCAACCTCTGGGGTATCATACCACTAACTTCCTGCTCCACGCTGCTACAGAAAAATTCCGAAAACTCAACAATTAGTTCGTCCTGAGAATCGAACCCAGAACCTCACGCTCAGAAATTGCACTTTTGATAACTAGACCAATGAGGCTGTCACCACCAACTTATTACGATTACATCTCGCTTGTAACCCTCGAAAGTTTAGGCAGAAGTGTACCTTATAGTACACCCACATTTCGCAAGTTCGTCAACCGGGTAAAAAAAGTTCAAACTCCGAGCTTCTACTGAGTAATTCCAGTCGGAAAAACCCAAGAACATTTTATCCCAACTTGTCAATCGAACCCAGCACCTCATGCTTAGAAGTCACACTTCTGATCACCAACGAGGCAGTCACCACCAACTTATAACCATTCCCTTGTTTATTACGACACCAACATCATTCAAGAAAAATAAATCTAGTTTAATGGACTCCTCAATTTGGGAATACTTGAGTAGCTACCGGAAATTAAAATGGTCATTAATCATGCTTTAGCGTGGCTTGAGAACAATCATTTTGCTGAAGAAGAAATTGTGAAGACTTTAGAGTGTATCCCTTCATTTTGGTTAAGATGGTGGATTTACCTTCGTCTTCTATGTTTTACAAAGTATGCGATAGATATTTTTTCATTCTTGATGAAAGTGCTTACTCAATCGTTGACATAACATAAGACATCACATCACGCTTTGTAATCCCCGAAGGGCCTTACCCCCAGAGGTTATCAACTACATCCACATTTCGCCAGTTATGTTTAAGGCCCATGTAATAGAGGGAGAGCCTATTGCCATCAACTGGGCTCAAATCTAGACTCCGTGGTTGCTACTGATTACTGATGGAAAACTCAATAACACTTTGCCCGACCTGGGTATCGAACCCAGGACCTCAAGCTCAGCAGTCGCGCTTGCCGCTTGCCGACTAGACCGACGAAGAAGTCCAATCGTTGACCATTCCATTAAACCAATGTCTTGGCAATCTTAGTGACAAAATAGAAATGTCTGTCATGCCTATGATTCCAGTGGCGACATAAACGCCCTTCGGATGGGAAATCATCAAATGACTTTGGGAGGAGCGGAAGGGAGTGTCAGACTTGTAATGATTAAAACCCATCCATGTTCCTTTTTTGCCCTTTGTGTTCCAGGGCCACGGTATCTCTTTCGAACAGTCCCGCAGCCCAGTATACCCTTTTTTTTTTTTTTTTTTTTTTTCCGGATGGGAAATCATCAAATGACCCCCCCCACTCTGGGCGGAGCGGAGGGGAGTGTCAGACTTGTACTGACTAAAACCCATCCATGTTCCTTCTTTGCCCGTTATGTTCCAGGGCCACGGTATCTCTTTCGAACAGTCCCGCAGCCCCGGCAGGCGTCGGCCCATGCGGACCCCTACTTGATTGCTGACATCTCCTTGAGGCGCGCGTGGAACACGAACGCGCCGTCGACACGGCCCGTCGTCATAAGACGGCCGGACGGCGAGCTAGCCCATAACTCGCCGTCCACAGGCCAGCGCCTACGGTGGTCGGAAGCCACCACGTGACCCCCGACGCCCAGGGCGTCTCCCGCGGCGGCTGGGACGTGAGGTTCTTTCCCTCTCACGTCCTGCCACCTCCTTCACTAGCATGACTGCTTCGCAGAAGGAGGTGACGGCTTCCCATTCCCTCTCGCTCCGGACCATGGCTTGAACCAAGGCCGGACGCGCCCAGTATACCCTTTACTTGTAACAATATTTACTTAACGACGAACATATACTTTCTCACTTTTCTTTTTACTTTCCCAGATAGCTTAGACTGACCTTACAATACAACCTAAGAATTTCGTTAAGCTGTCGCGCTTTCGGCGGCTACACTGTACTTAATTTAAGTCAAGAACCAGACAGAAATGCAGAAATACTCTTTCATATTTTTTTGTAGTTAGGTTTTCTTATCCAACGAAAAAACTGCCAACTAGGTACTTGAAGAAACGACAGAAAATCTTAATAAATCCTTCCTGCGTGCTTCTTAAGTTTAAGTTTAAAACTTGTTTAGCAAGTTGTTAAGTTGAAAACATTTCATATCGCAGTTATGAGCGGAGCCGAGCTTGTGGGCGCTACTTTTTAGATAGTACTTGTGTTCAGCCTTGTAGATGTTTTATGACCTGATGTGATGTGCAGGAGGGGGGTATGTGACAAGAAAAGTGCTTGGAGTAATTTTTTAAGTGAGAAAGAAAAGGGGCTGACTTAAGAAAATACTGACGATATTATGGCTAGAAAATAATTAAGTGAAGAATGATAGCGTGTCTTTGAAACGATGGAAGGAGATTATGAAAGGTGACATTGTGGCGAAAAAGGGAGTTAGTACTAAGCTAACGACGAATTTAGAAATATGTAAGAAGTGGCCCAAGTAAATTGGACGAGGGCAGGAGACTGATAATTGAGTTCTATGGAAGAAAACAACATGTTGAGATGTGTGATGTACACACAATTACTTGTGATGGCAGAAAGTTGAAAGAGACCAAACCATAGTCTCAGACCATAGAAACGAGCTTGGACTCTTCAACGAACAATGCTTTATACTTGTCTGCATGAATCCTGACTTGTTCATTTGTCGACTTATTGACTGGTACTGGTAGGTATCAGATTAAATAGAATCAAATCAAGTGAATTGATTTGCGCTTCGTTATCGAATTACACAATACTCGTAAATAGCCATTTAGCCGTAAGATCTTGATACAAAATCGTTCTATTATACGAATCTGAAACTATCCCATAACATCTTTAACCAATCACAGATCTAACTCCATCTCGACACGACATTGTTTGCCGAAATGACCATCAAATATAGTGATACTCAAAGCGGAGTGACTCGTAATTCTGCCAGTGGCATCTCAAGAGTATCCCCCAGGCTGGCTGACGTCCAAACTGGGTGTATCTAGGACCCTTCACTGCTCACCGCCTAGGAATAACGAGCACTTCAGATTTCTACACTAGATCTCCAACTTGCCATTGAATTTTGAACCTTATTCCTGTGCAGTTAGAGTCTATAGATTTCGTTCTCTGAAGTCTCCAAGAACGCAATTGCCAAATTTATCTCTGCAGTTCCATCAATTGAATTTAGACTTTGTGCCGTAAGATATAAATGTGAGGGTGGTATATAACAAGTTTTTAAAATTGAATGCTATTGGACGTTTCTTGAGTTATCAAGGATTGTGTTCTATTTTAGTACTCGGAGTACACTTTCAGTGACAAATTGATATCGTTTAGGCGATAAAAGTCTATCCCGAATTGCGGATAAGTTGTTTGTAAATATATTGTCTGTGAATTCAATGTATTTACTGAACTTTTACATTCAATGAGTTTGTTTTGGTGGATGAGTTACGTTTTCTCCTGTTACAATTTATTTCTTTTTCAAGATTGTGGTGACTGGGTTGTTTTTAACAACAATTTTGTGAAGGAACCACTTAGATAACGGCTCTTTTACCTTTCTTAATTTATTTTATTTGTTAAGAAAGACTACTCTATAGACATAATTATCGTATCGTAATCGTATCAACGACAGACGAGGCAACGCGAACCAAATTCTAATTTGCTTGCAAGACCAAACTGGCTATTGCTCGCTCGTCTAGTTCTAGAAACTCGTCGACAACTTGTTGGCAAAACGTCATTAGATTTTGCACATTTCTTCATAGCCACTCAAATGAATAATCTGTTTCACTGTTTCAAGAGAACTGATTATTGATTTTGCAAGAAAAGACTACACCTTGCAAACCGCATGTTGTGGTAATGATTCGAACATACTTCTTCCCATGTCTTAATAATACGCACTTCACAATGACCAACCATGTTTCCTTCCCCAAAGCCACCATCTTCACAACCGCTCACATCATCATAATTTTCATTAATATCATAATCTTTCCTCTCACAATCTATCTCACTATCTCTGGAAACAATCTGGAATGACCAGGCATGGCCGCACTCAGCGATATGTAGCGATAAGACGATGTTTTATTGTCCAAGTTAGATGAAAACTGGAATGATTTATTTGAGGTCAAACTGCGGAGACGGGACGAAACCGAGATTCCTCGGGCCCGAGATTATGGATAAATTAACTTTTTTCACGTAAATCTGGGACTAGATAGATGGTGGTACTTCAGCAAATGTCGTTGTAAGTATTGCGGAGGATGAGTGGAGTTTCTGATAGGATAACTGAAAGTAAGAGCCTTGTCAAGTTTTGATTTAGGATTTCTATTACGGCTATGTTGAGGCTGAGCAGCGTAGCGAGTAGCCATTACGTGAGCAATAAAATATATTTGTAGCTGAAGAACAAATGAATTTCGACATTTTATAACATAACGTCTCGCCTGTAATCCCCGAATGGTAAACATGAGTGTACTACATTTTGCAAGTTTTGTTTAAGCTGCACGTAAATTATATAATTATGTCACTGCTTATTGCCATCAACCGGATAGAAATAAAGACTCCAGGGAGCTACTGCTAAATTCCTGATGGTAAAACCCACTTACACTTTGACAAGACTAGAAATTATACCCAAGACCTCATGAAAAGTTCTCAAAACTCAACAATAGGGCTTGAAACCACGAGATTAACGAAGCAGTCACCTGTTTTACATACACATGCAGAACACACACACATTACACACACACACACACACACACACACACACATCGTAATTCTCGAAGGGTTAAGCAGAGGTGTACCTATTCCCATCAGCGGGGCACAAATCCACACTCCGTAGTTGAGAAATTCCTGATGGAATAACCCAAAAACTTTTAGCCCGACCCGGAAATCGAACCTAGGACCTAATGCTCAGCAGTCGCGCTTGCGACTACTAGACCAACGAGGCAGTCACCTGTTTTAAACTTACTTTATTCTGCTCAAACGTTTAATAACAATATTCGTATTAACACCTTTATGCACTTGTGCTCCTAAAAAATACGCACTATTTTTTCAACCACAAAAGAATACTATCTCTTCAAAAAGCGCTTTATCCAGTCCATACATTTGGTATGACAGTGACATTACTTCCCCAGTACATAGCACATTTATTTCAACAACCTGCCTACTAACGTATTCATTGGAAATATTGAAATCCGGACAGAAATTGAGACCCTCTCTATATATATCATCTCCGTAACGACATCGGATAGTAGATTTTTTGGAAGAGAATTCTATTAGACATGTATTTTGTATGAGCGCGCTTCCGATACGAAAGTGGTTGTGTGTCTTTTTAATAATATATTTTTTGTATCTATATTAGATGACAGAGTGTCTTTCTTATACTTATATAAATATACTTTTTCCATATTAAGAATGATTTCCACCAAACGACTCGGGTTCCTACCGTTTCGTATACGACGACAGGCGATCGCAGCCGATCGTGCGTCGCAGAATAATTTCGGCTACGATCGCGTCTCGCGGAAGACGCCCGCGGTAATATAGACTTTAAAATATACTGGGTACACGATTTAATATCGTTTAAAGATTTTAAAATCCGTTCCGATCCGATACGATGCGATGCGAGCCGTTTGGTGAAAATCATCTTTTACAGTGCTAAAACTGCCTGACTATCGAGTGCTTCATTGGTCTAGTGGTCGCAAGTACGACTGCCTGGCATGGGCTCGAATGCCAAGTCAAGCTGTTATTGGAGTTTTCTGTTCCAAAATTCTCAATAGTAGCCTCATGACTCGGAAAGCACGTAAAGCCGTTGGATCTGCGAACGATCTCTCCCCGGTCAACAGCAACTAGTTATTATGCCTGTAGCTGGACTGTAGGTAGCTTATTTTTGACTAAACAAAAGTTGCAGTTACGGGTCTTTTTGAAATAAATGCTTTGAGTTTGAGGTCGAGTCGTATTTGCCATCCCTTTGGATTATGAGAGTAAAGAAACGGAGAGTGCACTATTTGTAATCTTCTGCGTACTAGCTAATATTCGTTGAGATTAGTTGCCAAAACTAGGTCGGGAGGATGTTGATATTAATGCCAATTCGTAAGCCAAAGTAGCCTGTAACATGATGATGAGTTACTTTAAAACTTACACCTGATAAGCTATATCGTTCTCTGAAACCTAGAGATGAAACAAAAGGAAAGTACATTTTTGAAAGAGTGCCAGAATCTAGTTCAATACTTTTATCGTTACTAGAGAAATGGATGGTGACAGAAACACAGGCGAATGGAATAGCATAGCAATGTGTTTAATAAAATCGAAAATCTTTTTGAAGCTTGAGAATGTTTAAATGACAGAAACTATGTTGAATTATTCGTTGGCCTTGAAGTTGCAACCTTGAAGCTGACCATGAATCCTGGGTTCGAAACCCAGGTCGATGAAACTGTTATTGGGCCATTTTATTTGAAGTCGGCACAAATCGAGTCAATAATGTACTGTAGATAGCTGCTATGACCTGTAATGAATAAAAAAACTGTTAACATGAAAAAATAAAAACTTTGACTTTGTCTTCCTTTCAACCGTCACGCTATCAATTAGTACTTATTTTCATATTCCTTACACAGAATCCATCCATATTTCCTTTTGCTCACCACCTTCTATGCTTACCTTAACAAAGTCAAGCAGGCAGAAACCACCTGCTACGACCTTTACATACTCCTTTTGCCTCGTCCACATTCACGTTCACACCACTGGTGTACGCACGCCGGTAGCGAGTACTACCCGCCTGGACTTTCTAAAGAACATTTCCATGTTAACCTAGTCAGTTAAACACTATAATAAACATCAAAACACCAAACATCACCGATATCCTGCATTGAAATTTAAAATTCATAAAGAGGCGAATACACTCGATATCAGCGAGCGAGCGGTCCATTAGTTCTGAATCGCAGAGTTGGCGATCAGCCAGTGTGTAGGCACCTTGAGGAAGTTTGCCGACAACTGGTGTTATGAGTGGTGTATTCATTTGATTAGTTGATTATGATATTTTGTTTTATTACATGAATTGTTCAAATTGGAAAGAGTCTGGCAACAAAGTTTTCTATGAAGTTGCAGTTATCAAAGCTTATTCAAACCAATTTCCGTTGAAAGCTCTTTTTATGTTCTGCAAACCAAATTTTTTTCAGAATTTTCCTCCTCTCACTTTAGAAATCAGAAAGGGATATATTTATATGTTTACTGCTATTGAATTAAATAATAATCTAATCAACCATTGACATAAGAAAAAAAGTGTTTTAAAAAGCTCGATATCATTTTTCAAGAACTGCCGATAGAGTGGCCCACACAGTTATATAATTATTATGTATACCTTAAAATATTTTTTTTGATCTCTCAGTTACATGTATGGAGAGCCACCCCTATTTTTATTAATTAGTTAATTTTATATCACTTTTGTGTAGCGGTATGAAGAAGACCAACTTGGTAGTGGCAACAGTCTCAGAGTAAACTGACTGTGGCATACGGATGGACAGACAGACAAACGGACAAGGCGAAACTATAAGGGTTCCGTTTTAGCCATTTGGCTACAGAACCTTAATAACATCACGTCTAGTTTACGCCAAAAGCTAGTCGATGTTTAGGAAGGGTAATTTAATTGTGTTTAACACGCAGCCTCTGGCTTACTAGATGGATACAACACACAAACTTACGCCTTTTTTCCAGATAAATACAACAGGACGCCATAACAGAACTTTGTAAAGATCGTAGTAGGTGCTTTTGCTTCCTCCACCTTCCATACTTGCCGGTACTTTGATACTTGACGGTTGTCTATTGGTTGCAAATGCCACTGCTGATCATGGGGTCCTGGGTTCGGTTCCAGGGTTGGACAAAGTGTTGTTAGGTTTTTCCATCAGGAATTTCTCAGCAGCAGCCACTGAGTCTAGATTTGTGCCTGGTTAATGGCAATAAGCTCGCCTATATTACATGGGTCTTAAATAAACATTACACATTAAACATTACAGGCGAAAAGTAGGTGTATTATTATGAACATCTCTGCCTAAACCCTTCGGGGATTACAGGCGTGATGTTATGTATGTATGTATAAATACAATGCTTTGAGAGTCAAAGCTTAGAGCGAGTAACGAGATCTTCAAAGTGAGACAGGTAATCTATCAAAAATCGCATACTAATAACAGACCAACATTATAATTAGACTAAAGCAATGGCTTTCCTACAGAATTTTCATCAACAAATAATTTTAACATGTACATTATTAGAATCACACGCTATAATTACAAAGCAAATCCCGCCAAAATCCACCAGTTTGCTTATTTTAAACGCGGCGCGGGCTTCACAAATAAACAGAGTGAAGTAAAAATATATCACATATTATACAGAGTGGAGCGTGGAAAGTTATCATCATTATAATTAGGAAAACAAGGAGGTTGAACACAAATATTTGATGTTTTTGTTTGGAATTTTATGTAATACAATAATGTAGGTATGTGCTTTGTTGTGAATTTTTTTATTTATTGTATATGATGCCTTTTTTTGTGCAGTCGAAAGAAGTACTTTAGACTCCTGAGTTGATTTTGTAATGAACGATTTCATATTGTTTAATAACCGATTGGTGATCGTGATATAATTTAATAGCCAAACAGACAGTCGCTACATGTAAAATATTGGTATCCAGCTGCACCCGGTTAGACGCCCCAAACATAGTTGTAAAACGTTAGGTAGATGATTATCGTGGTATAATGTTATATAACTCAAATGGGACTGGGCAGGACATGTCTGCCGCATGGCGGACCAACTGTAGACCAAAATAGCAGGAAACTGGTGCCCTGACACAGTGAAACGGGGTCCCAGCAGACCACGAAGCAGACGGCGAGATGTACTGGATAGGTTCCGTCAGAACTGGAAGGAAGACGTGCTGGTTCGTGAGAAATGGAAAGAGTGGAGGTAGTCCTTTGCCCAGGAGTGGGACAGAGAAGAAGTTAGTATTTTTTAAAGAAGTCTCTAGATGGTGAAATAGATCCGTTCTTTGGATTTATAATATCAAAATTTAACCTCTACTTTGAACCACAAAATAATGCCTGATCACTGTTCCACCGTCATACACCCTGTATACAAGAGTTGAGAATGATTCCCGCGTTCACAGTAAAAGGATAGTTGCATAAAACTGAAATGAACGTTGTTTTGATAAATAAACAGGTTTGGTGTTATTTGCTCGCGTTTCCATGATATATTACTAATGTGTTTATGTTGACGGTTTTACTGCTTGCTAACGTGTGTTTCAAAATGAATAACGTCATTTAATTGAAAGAAAAAAAAAACAACCAATTAGCATAATTTGGCGACTAAAAGCTTCCAACGGAGGACTGGTCGTAGTACAAAATACCGTATGTTAGTAAGACCTGTATGAAACTCACAAAGACCAGAAGAGCATGAAAAAAGTGAGGTGCAGAGGGTACGGCTGTCAATGGTGTGTTCTACTGCTGACCAATAAAGTCATATCAATATCTTCCTGCAGTTACGAACTCACATTGTTAGCTCACACCTAGTGTGAGTGCGGCCCTTCTTGTTGTTAGCAGTTAATGACCACTGTGACTGACGTTATGATTAATTGAGATTACTTGCACTTCAAGAAAGAGTTCTTCCAACTAACAGTATTTAATGGCAGGCAAAAAGCTTGCTGTTGAAGCCAGCTTTTTGACTACATTTTGCTATTGCAAATTGTAAAAGTTAAATATTGGAACGGTAAAATCGTATTTTTAAACTCAACATTAAAGAATGAAAAAATTCATATTGTGTTTTTAAAAAAAAAAATACGGGGTTTTAATGCATAATTATGTCTTTTCTTTTGACAGTTCAACAGTGTTCATTGTGTCACTTATGAAGTGTTGGCTTAGGAAATTAATTAAAAATCTTACGGACTGCCATTGAAAGTGTTGGGGTGCTGGTCTATTCGACGACTAGGTCACAGCACTGAAGCAAGATAATTTGATTATTTGTTACAGTTTAATGAGATTTTAGTCACGAGCTGTGTTACGTAATTAGATTGGTGACCCTTCGTTCGGGTACAGAACCCTAAAAAGCGTAGTCCTCCAAATGCGGGCCCTCAACAACAGGGTCTAAAAACACCACAGCTCATCATCTTCCTTACAAAAATACCGGCACTCAACACATCCATACCCAGTAATTTAATTCCGACCCTTCATGTGCGATCAGTATCGGCAATACAATCCTCCTTGGTAACGCAGACACGTGCGGGCTTTTAACCTTTAAATAAAATAAAAAAGGTAACACCATAGAATAAGAATGACACAGAAACGAAACTTTTCGACAGACAGATTCAAACGCATTTTAAATCCCTGCAGTTTGGGAGTAGGACATGTTCTGCGTAGATTATCGGAAAAAGAACAATACACCCCTAATAAATGTGACGGCTGTCGTGGGCCATATGGATGGACTGTGTAAAGGATGATATCAAAATCGATATAGCAAGAAAGGTGTCAGAGATATGACGAGTAATAGAGAAGTATGAAAGAAGAAGACATCGTGCTGTACCGACCCCAATTAAATTGGGATAAGGGCAGGAGACTGATGATGATGATTCTCTTAAAACGGTGAAAGAAAACTTTGTGAGGAAACCAGCATGTCCAACCATGGTGGTTTACGCACCGCTCCCTCTCACGCAGACGAAGCTTGTGTTCCAGCCGTGGGAACATGTAGACTACAGCTACTAACAGGTACTTGTTTTAGTTTAAGTTAGCGCGTTACATTACAGGTTTGCTAGGAGACATTATTTTAGCGGCGATATCGGCCAAAAGTACATCAGAATCGCTACTGTTCAAGGGCTCCTTATTCTATGTGAACATTCTTGGCATGGGAACCGATCTATGTGAAGCGTCAGAGTGATTCGGTTCGAGAAGGATTTATCTTTATGTTCGTCGCAATTTAGGGCCCGTTTTTCGGTGTAAAGTTTGCGTAAAATGTGGTAGGGACCTGTAAGTAGTAGGACCCTTTATAGATTGATCACGAAGTACTTAATAATTGAATATCCGGTCGTCGATCAAGCACAAGTTTACGTCGCCGATCTCGAGCCATCGTCGACGACGTTAGTCAAAAGTAACACCACAACTCTTATTACATATCAACCGCCCCTATTTAGGTTATTCCAGCGAGAATCCTATATTTGAATGGTTTTGCTGTGATAATTTTTAACCTTCGATGGAGCACCTACCCAGCGTCTACACTACTCAGTGTATACTCTCTCTTGTTTCAAGAACTTAAAGGCTGAATAGTGTACAAATCTGTATTGCGAACCTAGTAATAGCCTTTAATTTGTAAGTTCTCATTGAAATCATAATCATTATCTGCCAAGCCTCTTCTCAACTACGCTGGGGTGGGCTACCAGTCTTATTGGATGCAGTGAGTACCATAATATAAATAGCGTTCAGAAATACTTCATTATAAAAAATGCAATGCAATATTGTTGTAAATCTTTTGAAACCAAAACCAGTGGCTTTCAAACATTTTATATACAAGTAGATAGCCTCTTTACCTAAATTGAACCCCCATCAATCAAAGATAATCCAGGCCCAATATTTTTAAATTCTTGTACAATAAATGACCCTCAACCCAGTACATCGATCAAAAGAGAATTAAAAGCCAATTCACACGTCATTCAGTTCGGACCGGACCGGCCCGGCTCTTGTACGGTTACCGGACGGCCGCCGGCCGGCAGATATTAAAACATCACGGCTTAATAACCGGGCGATTATCACCGAAGCGTTTTAACGATTGTCGGATGGTTTAAGGTAAGAACTTTTGCAGAGAAACTTTTTGAGTTTGTGATAAAAGAAATAACACTTATATCTAGGCTTATCCTAACTGTGTTGGTGTCTGCATTTAGAGTATCCGTTTAGACTGAATACTAGTATTTTACATGGAGTGACTGCCTATCTGAACTTCAGAACCCAGTAACGAGGTAAAATGGTCTTATAAGACTAGTTGTTAGACTTTCAGGCTTCTGACTACCTGGTACGACAAAGATCCAACAATGACGACACGGTTTGCGCAGTGGCTGAGTGATTGACAGCTGCTCTGTGTGTTGGCGGTTTGATCCCGGTACGGAACAAAATTTGATTGACCTACAAATAGTTGTTCCGGGTCCGGCTGTTTGTGTATTTGAGTTTGCTTACAAAAAGCGCACCCACCAGAAATTCCTACAAATTAAGAGAAATTCCTAGTGTGGAGAAACGTTTACAAAAAAAAATGACAGCTAAAACCAAAGGTTTAAATTACTTTCGAGACACAGAAGGATCTCGGTATAAAATCAATGATCAGCCATCCGTTGACCTACCTTGTTAAGCGTTACTTAACCTTGAAGATTGAGTCATGCGGTTATTATTGCTCAGACAAAAGCCTTTAAAAAAGAAAAAATAATACTCTGTAAATATTCTTCTGTATTTTACTCTAAATCAGACAAGCAAAATCACAGATAAAACTACCTTCCACAAATAGAAAACTAATCATTTTAATTTGATAGTATTGATGTCTTAGCTAATGAGCGAGCCTGAAGCATCGGATCTCGTTACTTTGCGTTAGTGCAGCTTGCCAGTAGTTGGCAGTAGTTGGCAGTAGTTGGCACTGATCCACGAATGCCAGATGAGGAGGATTAAGTAAGTGTGTAGTATGTAGATGTAGATAACTATCAAAGGAATCGGGACTTTTGATGCATTTTTCATTTTGAATCAAGAGAAAGTCATTGAAGCTTTGGTAACTAATATTTCGTGGTTTAAGTCTCATTTTCGAAAGTGAGCGCAGACCGCAGGTGACAGCAGCTTTGTGGTTGACAATAACCGCTAGCAACATTGTCGAAGCGGTTTTAAATCCTAGCATCACTGCTTTGACGGCAGCGGTAATTCTCGTATGCAGTCTCGCGGTAACAGTTGTCGAACAAAATAAAATACGTCATGTCGCTGTGTTAGTCACAACCACTACTAGTCTAGTTTGTGGTTGCTGTTCGACCGCAGCATCAGGCGGCCAGTAAGATCCCTAAGCCATACAAACCTGATGGTGCTTGCGACGGTATCAGTAAACCTTATTGATATTATTACAAAATAAAAATAAATAAATTCTGTAGATTTCTCTACCTTAAGCAATACGGAGTTTATCCCTTTTATCCCCAAATGTACCCAAGTCTGTTCGTCCAGGGCATGGTTGGTTGTACCAGACTGGCAGTAAGAAGGGACGTGGCGCTTGTCAAGTACGTGGCGAGCATACTGCTAGGGTTACTGCACCACCCCGAGGTGCTGGCTGCGCTACGGCTGCGCGCACCGAATGGGTGCGTGGGAGCGCGTCGCCGCCCCGCACTGTTGGACGTGCCAGCGGCTAGGACTAACCTGCTCAAGTTTACCCCTATGTCGCGAGCCGCACGTATTATTAATATTATAACGGTATCGGAAGATATATTTGGGCAAAAGCTGCCGACATTTGTTCAAACATTTCCACAAATAATAATTGAAAGGGGTCTCAACTATGAACTTGGTCATGTTTAAGTATTAATGTTTTAACTACAGCTATTATAATTTATAATATTTTTTTTAACGTAATTTTACTGTTTATATTGTTTTATTATATTATGTTGTAGCACCGTATTGGACTTGGTCTGTAATGTGGCTATAATTTGGTGGTAAATAAATAAATAATAATAAATAATTACAGCAATTAGAGGTCTTAAGTGTGGTAAAGCCTCTGGAGTGGACGACATATCAGCTAAGCAGTTAGTACAGCTTGGTCCAGTCGCTGTGTCATGATTGCTACAACTACACAACAATTGTAGTAATTGTATCTGAAATCAGCTTCAAAACTCCGTCTCAGAAAAACCTAGGTCATTGCAATTCCTAAGCCAGGTAAAACAGAAGACGTTCAGGTGGTAATATCGTTAACTACGGAAGTGTACCTATTCATAGAGTTACTGAAAACCCTTAAATAAGACTCGTGACGCTGTGGTCTACCAGGGACAGGTTTCCCGCTTCACAGCAATCATTTCGGTTTGATGTTATCGCTAACTTGCACCATTCGGTATTCGGAAAGCATGTTAAGCCTTTAGTCTTTGCCTGTCATTTGTAGATCTTTGACTGTCGTTACAGGTAATCCGAAAGTGTAGTGGCCCGAAAGTGTGACAACTAGTCTTACCAAGGGGTATCGTATTACCCAGTACTGACTGCGTTATGTTGTTCAGATAGGCAGTCGCTCCATGTATAATACTGGTAATCAGCTGCATCCGGTTTGACTGGAAGCCGACCCAAACATAGTTGGGAAAAGGCTAGGCAGATGATGATGTTGATGATGAATCATGATCAAACCAAACCCTTCATCTTCCATGACTCACACCACAGCCTAAGTTATATTTCAACAGCCGGTGTTACGTTCCGAGATTATTCATTGAAACGTTTTAATGTTCCTAATGCCAGCACTTGGGCTGTCCGTAAATAGGAGCCAGCGGAACGGACACCGTTTGTCCAGCGTTTTTTATGGGCGCTTCACGTGCGAACAGATTTGCTGGTCATTAAGTGGAATTGTTACCGAGATGTACTGGGTTTAAGCAATCTGTTTTGTGACATAAAGAGTTTCAGCTTTGTCGATTTAACTTGTGTTTTGTTTTTAACACTTAATTTAAAAAAAGTGCTAATAATGACTTTCTACTTGATTCACGATTTTTCTTACTTCTAAGTAGTTATTATGGACTATACAGGGTGTAAACAGACCCTTCACATAGCCGTAAACCAAGCATTCTGTACATCAAACAAAGTTACTTTACGCAAAAATTATTGCTGGGAATTTTTTTTGGGGTGAAAAATCACGTTTTACGCTAGAACTCGATGGAAACCACTCAAAACATTGTGCTGATAGATGGATTGAATAGTACGGGGGTCGTAAAGGTGTGTAAAGTAAAAATCTTACATTAAAAACATGGATTTACATAAAAACTTGTAAGTTGGAACTTTGACCCGCAATATCTCCGTAACTAGAAGGTTCTCAGGTTTGGTCTAGAACAAAAAATTATCGCAAAGACAGGGAGAACAAGTGCCTTTCGGCTGTATTAATCTTTATATTTCTATCTTTCGATCAAATCTTTTCGATTTTGTGCTCAGTTGAAGGCAATAAGCTCGCACCTCATTATACTGGACTTTAACATAACTCGCGTGTATCTAGTACACGTACACCTCTGCTAAACCCTCCGGAGATTACAGGCGTCATGTTATGTATTAATATTATCAGTTGTATATAAATAAATAAGGAACAGTTTCCGAGGAAAAACCCTTCCATACGATACAAATAGATTCTCATATTTCCAAATCTCAACGTAAAATATTACAATTCGATTTCGACTCGAAAAAAATTGACCTATTTTTAGCAACTAGATAATAATAATCTAATAACTAATTTCAGGAACATACTGTATTCATCCATACTAATATTTTAAAGTAACTCTGTCTGTCGGCCTGAAAGAAAAGAAATAAAATAAAGAAAAGAAAGAAAAGAAAGAAAAGAAAGAAAAGAAAGAAAAGAAAGAAAAGAAAGAAAAGAAAGAAAAGAAAGAAAAGAAAGAAAAGAAAGAAAAGAAAGAAAGAAAGAAAAGAAAGAAAAGAAAGAAATAAAAGAAAGAAAAGAAAGAAAAGAAAGAAAAGAAAGAAAAGAAACAAAAGAAAGAAAAGAAACAAAAGAAAGAAAAGAAAGAACAGAACGAAAAGAAAGAAAGAAAGAAAGAAAATCAAATCACCTCCATCTCCATCTTAACAGCTGGACAGATTTAGATAATAGGCATACAGATATTCCATGACCTGGGTATATAGGATCATCATCATCATCATCCAAACCCCAACTTTACCCACTGCGGGGTATAGGCTTCTCTTTGCATGTGCCAAGCTCCACGTTCTTGTGCCAGCCTCATCCAGGATATTCTCGAAATGGCAACAATGTCGCTGCCCCTCTCGCCGCCAGACGACCAACACGTATACTTACTTTTTATCCCGATATTGCGTTTTCGTTGGATAATATCCGGCTTCGCAGCGAAGTCGCGGGTAAAAGCTAGGTCTTGTATATATCTAGATGTTACCTACTTAGGTGGGGTCAGCGCCCGCTAAGCTGTTTTACTTAGATCGGGATGAAAGTTTCAGAGCATTGACCTCAGGTTCCTTGTGAAAACTAAACCCTTTTAGTGAGAGAGAATTAGTAAACAAACGTAGTACGAATTACTTTGAGATTTTAGGTTTACCTAAGTAAGGAACAATAACTTTTTCGATTTAAATATTACAGAATAAGTATTTTACTCTTTTAGTTTCAACTACTCTAATAAGTATCATTAATATTTCAAATTAGACTTTATTTCAAGGAAGTAAGACAAAGTGTTATTGTATATATTCCCATCCCAAATTTCTCAGTTCCAGCTACGGAATCTGGATTTGTGCCCGTCGATGGCAATAACCTCGCTCACTATCACAATGGGACTTAGCATAACTGGCGAAATGTGGGTGTAAAATTAGATACACCTCTGCCTAAGCTTTCGGTGATAACAGGATGCTACGTTATGTTATTCATAAGCATAATTGCCCTAAAATGTTCCCACTTCTTAGGCCCGCGGGGCTCCTCTCTGAGACAGTAGGAGCTTTTCAGACAATCTACTTACTCACCTAAGTTATTTTTCTAAAACCAATGCAGTTAATTAGAGGTTCTCGATGTTTCTCCATGTTAATGTATTAAATGAGACAAACGCCAGCTTCCACGGAACCCATTAGCAAGCAAAGTACCCGATGAACACGTTTCAGAATAAAAATAGGGCTTTCAGCGTGAGCTGTTAAAGGGATGCTCTCCTGTGTATCTGTTTAAAAACATGTTATTTTTAATGATGAATGTAAGTAGACTAAACAAAAAGCGTAGGTTTTAAGGATCGTAGGTGGTGTTCTGTAATTTTAGCCTCTAACCCCATTGGAAATAGTCGATGTACTCTTATGTATTACTAGCTGATGGCCGCCGCTTTGCCTGTGTAGTTCTGTAAATATTTATTTATTTATTTAACATTTCAAGTACAAAAGTACAAAGGCAGACTTAATGCCATAGGCATTTTCTAGCAGTCAACCTTTGGGTGATGCAGATACAAGAAGTGGTAGGTGTATATCTGAAAATAATTTTAAATAATACTAAGATTAACTATGTGACTGTTCGTAAATTACCCTAGGCTGATAAAATTTTCGTTTTTCCTAAATCATGCACATATTAATATTAATGTCGGCTCCCCCCGAAGGGGGAGAGGCCGCGCACCGCCTTCCGCACGGCCTTGTAAGACTCGGCACCAAACTGGTCATCTTTCCACCGACTACTAAACTGAACTCCAGCCATGTCCCGACTTTAGAAGCTAGGGGACAGGGAGGGGTACAAGGTGTAGTTAATATTGGGAGGTCACAGTTAAGACATATACATGAATAATATCAAATCCTATAAAACTAAATCAGTAATAAAGTATGAAGCTAATAAGACAAGAGGGCGCAAAGATATATATATGATGGAAGGTTGGTGAAAGGAAACGTTACGCTTGCGCTTAAGAGATTCACAATTTACAGTTACGTTAATTTAATGATTCAAACGTATTACGAACCCAACTCTATGGCATGCAACCGGTTACAATAACTGCCTCAGTACGTGACTGTTAGACCTAAGCGCATAGGCCCACTAAGGATCCTGCTACGAATTCTAACCGATCACGCTCCCTATGCATTATTCACTTGTCTTTATCAATCCTAAGACAGAGTACTGAGAAGTCCTACTGCCATTGAGGAAGACACGTTTTAGTAGTTCTCCCTACACGCGTATTCATGTTAGTAACACTCTTTACGACAATCTACCCCTTGTCTAAGATAACACACAACTTGCGCAAGCGCACCGTAGATTCAGTCTGTAGCAGAACATATTGCGTTTGTTATTGGTGGACGCCGAAGTGGTGATATATCGTCACTTCACATTTCTTTACTCTTCCCCATGTCGTGGTTGCGTATCTCGTTAGTAATGTCGATTCAGTAATTTGCCAACCAGTGGCCGGGTTTGGGTTTAACGAGATAAACAGCCGGGGTTTGACTTTCTGTCCCTAGCGTTCCTTAGAACGGAGTTATCGATGTAGTTTGAGATATTTCGTGATGCCTACCCCCGCTCCCTGAAATGTGCGCCAACAATCCCCACGCAATGTTTCTGAGCTAGACCTTTACAGGAAGCAGTATTCATCAGCAACGTTTGGTTGATTTGTACCACAAGTACAAGTCGGCATCATATCACTGAGCAATATAATTTGTCTTAATCAATCCGTGAATATTACGGTGTTGAACAATATATTTTGTCCGAATGCGAATATTACGGTTCTGCCTTTCATTTTGTGGTTAGTCAGATAAAAGTCAACATTCGTCAATAGTCGGGTGTGTTGGTGTATAGTGTGTTTGTCGTATGCATGAAATGTGTGTATAGTGTTGCGAAAGGCGGTCTCCGTCCCTATAACCAAACGCAGATGACGAATTTGTGCCAAGGTTCGGAGTTATTAGGACAAAGAACACATGAGATAATAATATACATTGTGATGATGAAGCGGCTCTGCCGTCATGCTGAAATAAATGATTATTAACATCGTTGCGTTTCCGCCACTTAAGCTAGGAGTTAATTATAGTTAACACTTATCACTTATTCATTGTTCATTGAAGAGGATTAATCCCCGACAAACTTACAGAGTACTGCACACATTACCAGTTTCGCCTCTGCCACACCTTGTCTTCTCCCGCGTCTCGACACTCACATCAACTAGACTTATTACTACTACTTATATTTAACTTATTAAATACTAATCGCTCTGTTACGACAGTCCACTGGGACATGTCCATCTTGGTACCAAGATTACGCTAACTACATGAATCTAACCTAGAACATCCTAGCTTTTTAACCGTTTTAGACCGACTCTCTGACTTAGCTCGACTAGCCTCCACGTGTGGACTCTTCCCCGATTTCAAATCAACTGCCCCGAATCCACCCAGCTTTCTCCGGCCCAGCCTCCAAAAAAGCCACGCTTGGCATGTTCCCATACTTTTTAAATCGCCTCTTTTTTTGTGCAACCGTCTCAATTGTTTTAAAGGGTCCCGGGCCGTGCGATACCCAAGAACATGTTCAGCAGATGTGGCGTTAGTATCCTTTAGAAATCCGTAATTTTTTTATCTCTTCTTAAGATTTCTCTAGTCCCTTTCCCATTAAATAAAGAAAAGTGATGCAATATTTTTTACAATTCAAGGAAGAAAGCTCACTAAATCTTTATTAATTACGGTCACTTGCCAGCCTGTCAAGCCATAAAATAGAAGTTTAATGTGTTTGTAAGTGGCCCATACCGTGTGATGATTTTAAATAAAAATCAATACTAAAATATCTACTTAATAATTAGGAGTACTTGACAGACAGTCACAACTACAAGGATATATAAAATACTATAAATATATATCAAACACGAATTAATAGTAATTGTCCCACGGTATCGTATTACCAGGATAAAAGTATCCTATGTGTTAACTTTCACATTTATAATATTAGTAAGATATTAATGGTTAATTGGTAACCCAGATGATCATTAATTGTGACGTTCTTTGGGTGATTTCTATAGAGACAAAGATCTGTTAATTTTGACAAATGACTTACTCCTATTTGTTCCCCAAAAGAGAAAGCAACGTGTGGTACGCCTGCACGTTTCCAATTATGTAATAAGGGTTATCCTATTTCTGTCACACTGGCTTTGGATAATTGAGCTATTTTCGATTAAATAACACCAAAATAAAATTCCTTTAATAGCACCACCCCTTAACACCACCCATTTAAAAACAAAAAAAAAACAACAACAAAACAGAATCCCCCGATTAAATATCTCAAGCCCACCTGTTTCACTAAGCGCTGTTCATTTGTCGCTGCTTACTCCCCAAGGAGTACACCTTAATGATAATCGTTAGTATTCAAGCTACACTTCTTGGTACTAAATAAAAATTTGCAATCATTCTTAACAGATGTTACAGACATTACCAGGAGCGTGACGCTGCTGAGATTTATAAGTAATGGAAACATAGAGAAGAATATTGCGGGCGGACACGCGAAGGGACTGTTTCGTTTAGTTTTAGTGGCTGTTTCGAGGATGTATTGTTATGTTTGGAAGTAATTGGGCTAGGTTATGAGGTATTTAAGGTAATTGATGGGTGGTTTGGTGCGAAATATGATAAGCATTAGTAGATCTAGACACGATAATTGGTCAGGTGACAATTGTTCCGAACAAAATGACTATTGGGTCGAATCAAATAAGCTAGAAAACAGACGTAATACAAAATTGTAAACAATATTGTAAATTACAAAGCGATGAATAAAATAGCTAGTGTAGTTTCTCATTTATTTAGTCTCTGAGCAGCAATCCAACAGCAACTCAAACGTGACAAGAAAAGGATAATTGCTGTTTTGAGGGGGATATAAAAACTGTGGTTTAATAAGTAAAAGGGTTGTAAAATCAAGTATCTTGATTTAGCACACGAGGTTGTCGACATGTGGGACGTGGACTCTGCCATCATTGTACCGATAGTCGTTACGGTTAATGGACTAATAGCAGAGAGCCTCGACCAACACCTTAGGAGGCTCTCATTGCGCGGCTGGGTCAAGGGCTTGATTCAGAAAGCAGTACTCCTGGACACGGCGGTTCCTCTTTCTGGAGCCCTGACCACCGGCAGCCTGGACCTTGTTCCTGATGCCGATGAGCCATCTATTTTTTATATTTTTAAATGTTTTGTTTACTTTTCTATGTAAAAATATTTAAAAATGTATTAGATAAGAGAAAGAATGAATAAAGGAGATAATAATGATATGCTCACATGTTTTATATACGACACGTTTTGAAGTCATTTACAAGTGTCATAACTTGTTTGTAGACGCGGTGGTAAAAAGAATACATAACTAGTTACAAACTGAAATCAATCAAAAACAAAAACGCATCGGGCACACCCCAAACACTCTCCCGTGACAGCCTCTCTCCTTACATCTCATTACGTAACTTTACTATCTTTCCCCTCCATCGCTCGCTAACATCACCTCGTATTCCGACACGCACGTACAAAAGCCGCGATGTATTCCTCCCGGCGCATTGTCTCCTGGCAGATCCGTTTAATATCCGCTCCTTGATCGTTAGTGATTTCCCTTACAAGTTGACAGGGTGAAGTGGAAATTAGACATCCTGATGTGAGCCAGAGTGTGGCAGGGGGAGGGGGGGAATGGAGTTGACCTGTAGTTGAATTGTTGAAAAAGATGTGAGAGATTATAAAGTCGTGGAATGATTTAAAGTTATACGGTGCTAGTAAGAATAAGAAGTTCTGTAAATTAGGTTTTGGAATTACCTCAGCATGGTTTAAGTAAATTTTTGGGGTTTTTTCTATTGTTTTATTTTTCCGTTCCAATTGCGATTCTTCTAGCGAGCACTTCTGATGCAGCTTTATTTTCTGAGAAAGACAAACAACTTTCAAATCAAACTAGTTCTGTGATATTTGTAACAAGCTGATTCACGCAACCTTTTAACTGAGAAGCGCTGAACTGCAAGTTTTAACTTTCCTCTTGAAATATTGTCTAGGAAAGTGGGTGGTTTGCCCGAAACCAATCTCACAAACCCGTAGCTTCAATCATTAACTGGATTGTGGAGTACCAATGGCACTCGCTCTTTGAAAAATACTGGGATTCAGCTGCATCCTGTTAAAATGGAAACTGACCTCAACATAGTTCGAAAAAATCTAGGCAGATGATGAAGGTGACTGGTCCACAAACCACCTATTCAATCCGCAAAAGAAACTATAAAAATACCAGCTCATCGGCTACAACCGATGCGCGATGGCCGATGTGAACAAATCGCCTGGAGGAAGACGGATCGACTCGCAGATATAGATACTGAATTAACAAATAGATGTAAATGCGATTATGTTAGTAGGTTAGCTGGTCAGACTTGCGACTTTGCGAGTGCAATTTTTGTAAGTAATTGATTTGTATTCTATTAAAAAAAAATATAAATATGTGAAATTGAATAACATAATCTTATTACGACCTGACAGACATGCAGAAATGAACGTAACGTTTTTTCCTGCCGTTTATTTATTTCAGTACAATCAACACTTCTTTTAAGGTCTATATGTGGGTTACGCCAAACGGATTCATGTAAACCACATTTCGTAAATCTCAAGATTTTAACACTCCCTGCTCTATTTATCTACCTGGCCTCAATTTTAGTTAAATCAAACATTACAAGCTATGATACGTTAAAAAGCAGAAGACTTAAACATACCTTAAGAGATAAAACGTCCCACACTAGAGCGTACAGTAATAGTGTTTTCTGTATGAGCACAAAGATTTATAACAAGCTACCTATGGACATTAAGATTATAAATTCAATTATTATTTAAAAAAAAATGCTGAAAATTTTCTTAATTAAAAAGGCCTATTACTCAATAGCAGAATTTCTTGAGGAAAAATAATTTTGTTCAATAAAGTACCTACCACTAAAGTGAATATAATTCAGTAAAATATTTTTAAAAGGATTATGATAATTATTAATATTAAATGATTACAATACTGTGACATAATTGAATTAATGAATAATAATAATAATTTTTAAATCAGGTAACTCATGACATGTGTATTTTTATTTAGGTATGACTTTAATAATTTATAATTAATATGATGTAAATGATAAAATTATATAATGTAATTAAAACGATGTCCTATATAAAATTTAATATTTATAACTTTTTTCTTTTTAATTAACGAATGTAAATAATGCATGTTCAACTGTTACTGTTACAATTATAAGCATATATGCATGATGAAATTGCAATGCCCTAACAGGGCCACTATGTTCTAAGAACTGATATCCTCTGTTAAGAACTTTATTTATGTACACATAGTTAGCAATAAAGAATTTGAATTTGAATTTGAATTAAGATGCAATAGGTATCTAAACTTCGTTTTTAGGGTTCCGTACCCGAATCGTAACCAACTGGACCCTATTACTAAGCCTCTGCTCTCCGTCCGTACGTCCGCCCGTCCGTCAGCGGGCGTATCTCATGATCCGTAAAAGGTAGATAGTTTAAATTATCACAGAATATGGTTAGTAACAATTTTGCTTAAGTTCTAGTGTTAGTAGGTTACAGACACAGATGAAAATATACAAGTTAAAATACAGCATGGAGCCGCATCCACCTTCGCAACATCGGGGAATCCCACCGATCTGCGACACACCGAGAATACTGTTGGTGCTGCCGCGAACACGAGTAATCAGGGATGCACATCTATTTCTAATAATGGCGGCAAAACCATCAATATTATTATCTGCAAACATCCCCGACGCACTACTACGCCACGGCAGCCGCAGCAGCACTCTCAGTGCATTATTGTATTGAACGCGTAGGTCGCTGTATGTCCGCTGAGTAAAGTTGACCCACAGGCTGCACGTGTAGAAGGACTGGCAGCAAGCTTTGAAAAGCGTTACTTTAACTGGCTTCGTACAACGTGCAAACCTGCGAGCCAGCATGTTACAACGGACAGCCAGCGACCTACGTTCCCTTTCAATGTCACAATTATCTTTGAGATCCTCAGTGACCCAGTGGCCCAGATATTTAAACTTGTCCGCCCTTTGCAGTGGTTCTCCACAAAGAGCGACAGTCGGAATACATGAATATGTCACATTTCCTGCTTTAAAAACCATTAGTTCGCTCTTTGTGACATTATATTTGAGCCCATGATTCACCGCATAGCATTCGCAAATAGCGATCAGTCGCCTCAGAGCATCGATCGATGGGCTCAGCAACAACATATCGTCAGCATAACTAATATTGTTAATGCACACCCCGTCAATATGACATCCGACACTGGTGCTGCTGAGCTCAAGGATCAGCTGGTTCATGTATAAGTTGAAGAGCCTGGGGGAGCTGAGCCCCCCTTGCCTCACCCCGCACTCCAACCGATACACGTCCGAGTGCGAACCATTCCACTTCACGCTATTGCTTTGACTACCATACCAGTACTTAAATATCGACACTATTTCAGATGGTAAGGTAGTTTCACATTCAAGTTTACGCCACAATACATCGTAACATACAAGATCAAATGCCCTTGACAGATCCAGAAAACAAGCAAAAATAGGAGTCTTCCTGTCTGTGTAGTACTATAACAACAAATTAAAAATTAAAGGGGGCTCCCCTACTACAATGGTACCGAACCCTTCATGCGCAAGTCCGACTCGCACTTGGCCGATTTTTTTTATATTCAGTCCTTTTCTTCTTACGAATATGTTATAGTCAGTGACACCTTAAACGTGTTGATGAATGGCTTTATTATTGTAATTTCAACAGTTTCAATTAGTTTTTAAATCTGTATTCACTTAGATGTCACCATAGACTTAATTAAGCCGTTACATGTTTAGTCCAACCAAGTTACAAATGTCAACAGACACACAATAAGACACTGACCACCGAAGACATCTCATTTAATAAGAAAAACACAGAGCCAACAGCAATAAATATGTTTAGCTAAGTCCTCGTCCAGACGGACAACATTGTTCCCAGTGGAGACTCCCAGGGGACAGGGATTAAGACAAAGACATCTCACTTTTTGAACAAAATCCTACTTAATTGACTCCTTAATAGCCCCTGCAGAGATCAGGGCGTAATTCCAAATGTTTATTCTGATTCTCAATGAAAGAATCGTGGAAAAAATAGAAATGTTTTGCCGTAAAATTATATGATCCAGGAAGACGGGATTTTACGTGATTTTCTTGTCTTGAAATTCTTTGTTGAAATGGCAGGTCTGTGTAATAAATGTGAAGTACGATTTTGAAAGGAAAATTCTTTATTTATCGCTGGAGATTGTAACTGTGCGTGTTGAATGTCGTTAAGCGACGCTTTTCACAATGGACTTACTTACGTTTTATTGGTCAACAATTTTGAAAAGTAATGATTCGTCAAAGCGTGACGGCTTGTGGCTATATAAATTGGAATTTCTTAAACAAACCCGCGTAGTTACACTAAATGTGACCTATTTTTCTGAATAAGTTGGAAAACAAAAAGCAAGCAAGTCTAATAATCAGTTTTACTAAGGAGTATCGGGTCACTCAGTCACTGAATTGTGTCGGTCAGATAGGCAGTCGCTCCATGTATACTGGGTCCAGTTAGACTGAGAGCCAATGCAGCTGAATACTAGTATTTAAGATAAGAAGATAGATGATGATGATGTATTGGAAATGATTCCTCATGCCCTTGTCATGTTACTTGCGGTCGGTGCAACACGTTTTCCTCTTTCATAAAAAATAAAAAAATGACAGGAGAGATGTCAATTTGATTATCTATTTCTGAAAACAAAACGGTTCCAATATTCGCAAAATCGAAGAATCTCCCGTCTACATCTCCTCCGCGATTGGCTTCAACGAATAAATCATCGGGCCCATCCCTAGCGCGATCAATCACCGGCCATTATACAGATATCATAAATACGCACGTCACTATTGTGCGCATTATTGCGGGTTTGTCTGCTGATGCTATCTCATGTGTGTGCTAGTTTGTGTACGTTGTGCGGCTTAACCTGGGGCAAATGGATTATATTCTTACTTTCTTTCTTTTGGGGGGCGAAATGTTTGGAATATTGGTAATGTGAATATTGATACGTGTCCCTTTTCTGGTTGTACAAAGATATTTTGACGCATGGGCAATTTGTTTTCAATTCATTCTCTAAACTGAACTGCCTCGTTGGTCTAGTCGTCGCAAGCCCAACTGGTGAGCATGGGTTCGATTCCCGGGTCGGTAAAAGTGTAATTGGGTTTTTTCATGAGGAATTTCTCAATCACGGAATCTGGATTTTTGCCTGGTTGATAGCAATAGGCTCGCCGCTTATTACGTGGGACTTATAAACATAACTGGCAAAATGTAGGTGTACTATTAGGGACACCTCTGCCTAACCATTCGGGGACTACAGGTGAGACGTTATGTTCATTTCATAATACAGTTTCACATATGTTTAAGCGCCCTTCTGTAAAATAACGTCATCCGACAAAGGATCCTTGTCGCATTATATGTACAAGTGTTTAGAGGTTTATTTTTTGTTGTTATCACAATATATTTGAGTAAAGTTCTTAAGCCCTCTGATCTCAAATGAAGACTCCACTTGGAGATATCCGGGACACTTTAAAGAGCATTCGGACTAGTGTTACAAATTAAAAAAACAACTTTTAAAAAACCCTAGTTTAAATAACGTCACGCAAGCTATTAAATGGGGAAAACTATTCCGAATCACGTAAGCTATGAATTTGTTGAACTCCCATTTAAATAATAATATATACGAAACGTTTAGTTTGCTCTTTGCTCCTCTTACTATCACGTGGGTACCATTCTGTTACTAGTCTCGTCCACTTCTCTATCCCTTCTCTTAGCTTAGACAAACTAACCGTTGGGAACACGACATGAAATAGATTTCTGGTCCAGAATGGACACGAATTGCTAAAGATAGGACAAAATGGAAAGCATTCGACGGCACGGTTGGCGCAGTGGCTGAGCAATTGACTGCTGCGCTTCGTGTCGCGGTTTCGATTCCCGCACGGAACAAATATTTGTATGGCCTACAGGTAGTTGTTCCGGGTCTGGCTGTTTGTGTATGTGAGCTTAAATGTTTGTAAACGCACCCACGATACAGGAGAAATTCCTAGTGTGGGGCAACGTTTTTTAAAAAAAAAAAAATAAAAATAGAGGAGGCCTTTGTCGAAAGACAAGCTGAAAAAGATAAACCGGCTGTCGAAAAATAATATGTTTAATTTATGAAGTGTAATTGTTTAGAGTTAAGGAAATGTAAAATTAAGTTTCAGCAATGAAGGCTTACTTTATTTTATTTATTTATTTTTACATACAAAACAGTGCTTTAAAAATCAGCCTCTAGAAAACAGACGGTAACACCACCCCATTTTATTTTAACAACACTTCAATACATCGTTGTTTACTCCATTTCACATCGCCATCAGTCAATCGAGACGCGTCGCTTAAAATAAAAGGATTATATTATTTTTTGTGCTTTATTTTGAGCATTACTCGTTCGTGATAACGGCTCCAATTTATTTCGAGTGCGTGTGTGTACAGCCTGAGGGTGTAAATCTTAGGTTTAATTTGTTAATAATATATTTTTCGTGACATATTGTAGACTGAGATATCATAATTGGGGACGAACTGTCTTCATCGATTGTAAATGGTTCGTTGTATTGAAGTATTGTCTTACATTGCTACGGTTTTTTTTAGCCACACCACATCACATTGCTCTCATATTTTCTGCTTACGCAGGTCAATCATTTAAGTAGCGTGACAAACTGACACATTTTATCCACAAGACTTCGGTAAACCACGCCTGTTTTTTTGTTCCCCATCCTAGTAGTAGTACTAGTATCCTGTATCGTAGTTGCGTTAACGTTGTGCGTTTCATGTTATGTCAAACACATATGAAACAAATAATAATGACCTACAGGTAGTTGTTCCGGTTCTGGAACCGATTATTATTTGTTTTGTGCGGGGATCGAACTCATGACGCGCAGCTCAGCAGCCAATCGCTCACCCATTGCATCAAATGCGTCGAATTATGCAAAATACGCGGCGTAAATTGTGTAAGTGAAAATTACGAAATTCTGATAAAATAACATTTCACCATGACTGAGTTTTGAAAACTGACACGTCTAAATACACCAAAGCCTTGCTAAAGTTTCACTGTCCAATAAACAAAAATGGAGCAAAAGGAGGATATCAGTATCGTAGGACTTTCTGCCTACCCCCATGGAAAATTACCTGCGTTTATCTTAGTTTATATGTACGTAAAAACTCACATACACACATGAACCCTGAACACATACCTAACATGAAATTGGCAGTCGTGTAGAAAAACACAAACAAATGAGCAAAAAAAACTAGGTTAAACTTACCAAAAAATAAATAAACAAAACAAAAAACACAACTCCCCAACTCCGGAACCTGACTAGATTAAAAACAAATTTTTTATTCGATGTTAAAAAATTCACACACACTCGTCCTAAGTAGGTCCTTGAGGGATGGCGGCTAATGTAATTGGCCAATCTGTGGCGAAGTACCATTGGCCATAAATAATGGCAGAAGTAGGACAAGACGCACATACATTGGAATAAACGCCGAGATATGGGAGCTTTTTGGCCAATGGCACATGTTTGGCGGGCGGCGGCCATGTTTGTCCGCCATTTTGATTAAACGTCTAGACACGGATTAGGGAATGTTGAAATGTGGTCCTGTTTCATAATTTGAGGTTATGTTCGGTTGTATTTTTGGGGTTATATGTTTGGTGACTTTTGGTATTAGATAATATGAGGCAAGTTTTTTTGTTTAGGCAATAACTTTTCTGTCAACGTGTATGTTGTAACCAAAATATAAAAGAAATTCCTAAGGCAAAATTATAGAAACATCAGTTTCATACATTCTTTAAATCCTTATTGCACTCAACACTATGTTTTGATGAACGTTTTTAAATCACTGTTCTAGAAACACTGTTCTTATATTTTGAAGACACGGTTGGTGCAGTGGCTGAGCAATTGACTGAGCGCTGCGTGTGGCGGGTATGATTCTCGCACGGAACAAATATTTTTATGTCCTACAAACAGTTTTTCCGCATCTGAAAAATAAATATATTATCTAGTTTAGTAACGTATATTTTTAACTGTCGTATTTCCCCCGATTTTTCAGTACTCAGGAGCTGTTTATAATTTGAAGAAACTAATTGAGAGATTCCCAACTTAATGAAAAATAGACTACAAACTGCAGCACCAGAGTTGTAATGAATAAAAGATGTCTCACATCATGAGCTTACATATTTCATTATAACAATATTTTCACCTAACAAACATAGCTTACTAACAAACTAACAATTTGGAAGACAACACCCGTGCATAACGAACCGGCGCTCATTAAAAACGATAAATTGCTCCAAGTCATTAGTACCTGAGCTTTTAATTTGAAACCCGATAACTCTGGAGAGGTTACTCGCTTTGTCATAAGTTGTGATGTGAGGGGAGCAAGTGTTTTATAACTTTTAAAAAGAGTTAGAATTTTATTTGTAGTTTTTCATCGTCTTTTTAACACGCTTTTATTTGTTCTACCTGTTACTACGAGTAACTAACCTATTCAAAAAAATCTTAGATGTTAAATTTGACCCACTTTCTGGTGTCCGATTGAGCGGGAATTTTGCACAGATGTTTAGTTTGGATGACAATGCAGGGTTGGTTAAGTGACGTCATTCTAAATCCAATATGGCGGACTTCCAAAGATGGCGGACTAGTAATTTTTATGCATTACCATGCATACGAGAACTAAAATTACATCATTCTAAAGTGTGGTTTTTAGTTTTTTTTAAACTGTAATATTTTATATTGCTCGAAATTGAATTTATACAAACATGCATTGTGACCTGCCCAAAAAGGTTCTACTGGCTGTTCACAATATTGTACTGGTGCCTACACTGATGTACGGAAGTGAATGTGGGGTGTGGCAAACGACGTATGACGGTAGGATACGTTTCTTGCGAAGTATGTGCATGGTACTTTGAATAATAAATTGAGGTATGATGTAATAATAGAAGTATGATTTCAAAGATAAATCAAAAGACGTCCACTGCTGGACATAGGCCTCCACCAAGTGTCGCCACCTTGGCCGGTCCCGTGCGTCTCGCAGCCAAAGAATCCCTGCAACCTTTACCAGGTCATCGGTCCACCTATTGGTAGGCCTTCCAACGCAACGTCTTCCGGTTCGCGATCGCCACTCCAGAACTTTTCGGCAACATTGAGAATAGATAGAATCTTAATACTATATTGAAAATATTATGACTCGGTCTTGTTGAGCGGATGAAGAAAGGCGACTGACAAATGATATTTATAACCCACATATGAGTGGAAAATCCCTGTAAAATAGGAATTCTTATCATTGGTTCTTATCCGAAAATGCACAAACCAAATGTGTTCATAGCTAATATTACAGCCAAGTAATTTTCCCTAATCATTATAAAATCCAAATCAAAGTCATTTTGTTCAAATTATTCTGATATCAGCACTTTTTGAACCTCAAAGTTTACAAGAGACAGTCCCCATAAACCCCCCTTCGACACTTTCTTGTGTTTTAGCTGGCAAGAAAAAGTGACACAACAAAATCCAAAGCAACACACCTGTTTGTTCGGATAGATACCTTTTTCTATTTATCTATACAGTCCTAGAACGTCTCCACCTACCATTCCTTTCATAGTGTGGCTGTCATTACTACCAATAACCCTCGGTTCCCTCGCTAACAAGCCCCTCAACCTCACACTTTATTCGACAGCCTACTTCCAACCGTCTGCCAAAAACCGAAAAACCGTAAAATACCGTCAAGTCTTATAAAACCGGTCATCGGACCGGTTCCTCCTCATTACCATAAGACGCCATGTTGAAAGTGATCTTTACGACAAGATAAAGTAAAGAGTTTAATGGTGAGAGTAAAATGTGACAAAGTTGCAGACCGTTATATAATTTTTGATGTCCATTGCGTGCAGATTATGGCTGTGAAGACTGCGAGGCGATTTTCTTTGTGGTTTTATTGTGGCTAGTATTATTAATTTGTAAAGATACATCTGTCTGCGTACTGAAATTGCTGTATGTGTATATGGTTATTTTATAATTGTGGTGTTTCTAAATCGACTGAAGAAGTGTCTTCATTATTATACCTACAGAGTTAAATTAAATTTGCTAGCGAAACTGCGCACTATGTCTCATCATCTGCTTGCTTTTTCCCAACTATGTTGTGGTTACTTCCAGTCTAACCGGATGCAGCTGAATACCAGTATTTTACATGGAGCGAATGCAGTTAGTATTGGGTAATGCGATGCCCCTTAGTAAGACTTGTTGTCAGACTTTCGGGCCACTGACTACCTGTAAAGACTGTCAAAGATCTACAAATTACGGCCGGGACTAACAGCTTGACATGCTTTCTGAGGCACCTTGGAAATTCGGTATGTAATGGGTGGTCACCCATCCACAGACCAACTTGAGCAAGTGCGGTTTGACCTGAAGATTGATCCGAACAAATGTTATTATTTAGCCGCTATGCCTACAGATAGTAATTTGTTTGTTTTAACATGTTTAGATATCGATAGGTCTGCAGATTTTTGCTAGCTTATTCATTCGAGCCTTTTCATTATTCGCTATTCAGAAATGGTTTAAAATTAGTAGGTAAAACTTGCTACCAGTTTTCCCAAGTAAAAAATGCAAGCAGCTTACTTTTGTTGCTGACTTTACTTTTGATACCCCTTCAAATAATGAACAGTTTCGTCCCTTAACGGGGAAAATCACCATGCTTCCTATATTAGCCTCACGTTCTAAAAACACGTTTGACTAGCAACAAAATGGATACGAAAAAAAAGTTTATCAATGCAGATGATACTTTTGTGAGCATAAAGTGAAAACAGATCAAACGCAACAAATGCTACACAATGCTGCAGTTCACTGTGAGATCTTATTCAAGCGGGTTTCCATTGTGTGGAAATATCAGTATCATCCGAGAAGTTGGCGATGACGTGTCGGATGAGTATAGGATTTAGGATTTTTATATTATTCTGTTACAGAAAAGCTCGTGGCTAAATAATTACAACCGTTCGGGTCGATCTTCAGGTTAAGTCACGCTTGCCTAGTTTGCTCCGTGAATGTGTGACCACCCATTACATACCGAGTTTCCTTCGTTCCTTGGAAAGCACTTTAAGCCGTTGGTTTTAGCTGTCATTTGTAATTCTTTGACAGTCGTTGCAGGGAGTCAGTGGCCCGAAAGTCTGACAGCCAGTCTTACCAAAGTACTAACTGAGTTATGGGGCCTGATGGGCTAGTCGCTCTATGTAAAATACTTAAACTCAGCTAAATCCATTTAGACTGGAAGCCAACCCCAACATAGTAGGGAAAAGGCTAGACAGATGATGATATTATTCTGTTACATTTGACTACCAAAATGTGACTGCCTCGTTGGTCTAGTAGCAAGCGGTACTGCTGTGTATGAGGTCTTGGGTTTGAGTCCCAGGTTGGATTATGTGTTATTGGGTTTGCCATTAGCCGATGACAGCCCAGAGTTTAAATTTGTGCCTGGTGAATAACGATAGGGCTTCGGTTATCCTCAGGGTCCTCTGTTACATGGGACTTTAACACACCTGGTAAAAAGTGAGTGTACTATAACACCTCTGTAAAACCCTTCGGAAAATACCTACAGGCGTAATGTTATGTTTCATTCAGATTTTATGTGTCGCCACTTGAAGTCTGATAATGTTCTCAAAAAAACTAATAGAAACGATTTTCTGGTTACGGTATTTATTTAAAAATCATCATCTGCATGGCCTCTTCCCAACTCTGTTGGGGTTGGTTTCCAGTCTGACCGAATGCAACTGAATACCAGTATTTTACATGAACTGCCTATCTGACCTCCACAACCCAGATACTGCTTTCTAATACGATACCCCTTGGTAAGACTGGTTGTCAGACTTTCGGGCTACTGACTACGTAACGACTGTTAAAGATCTACAATTGACAGCCGGGACCAACGGCTTAAATTGCTTTCCGAGGCACAGAGGAAACTTGGTATGTAATGGATGGTCACCCATGCACGAACCAACCTAGGCAAGCGCGGCTTAAGGCTAAAGAAGAAGGCTAAAGATCGACCAGAGTGGCTGCTATTATTAAGCCACGAGCGCCTTCTTTTATTTTAAAGATTATTTTAGAACAATAAAAAAAAAATCAAAAGTATAAAATTGAGTTCAACAGTATTTTTAATTTTAAAGTCTTAAGTAAAATCTTCTTGTCGTATTTTCTAATGCTTTCAAAGTTCATTTAAATTGCATTTAAAAGGTATCAGATTCTGAATCAATTAAATTAATGATGAAATCAAAGCAGTTAAGCCTGTTGTCTGCAATGGCACAATAGGCGACTTTATCTCTCGACTTGAAGAGGCTTCATCGAAATTGAAAACAATTTCGTAAATTAATTGGTTTGACCTTCTAAAACCCAATAGATCTTAGAAGTCATAAACAGTCAACTTAAGCTTGTACTGGTTAAAGGTCGACACACAAGTATAAGCTCACTCAGATATCTTCTGTCTGTCGGATTTGAAAACTTTTGCGTTTGCTAGTTACTCTACTTCCTGAGGAAGTTACAAGCAATTTAACATCACTCTAAAATCCTAATTAGCTATAAGAGTTAGGCAGATGACGTGTAGGTACACGTCATCTGCCTAACTCTGTTTGACTGTTTGACTTATATTCATTAAATATTTTAATGAATTTATTATGCTGACATTGTTTTGTTATTGGTTTTTTTTATAATTTAATTTGTGATAGTGTATTTTTCTATTTTTTATTTAATTAATTTATGCATGTTTTTTTTTGCTATTTAACTTTTTTTTTTCTTTAATGTAACATTCAGACACAATGTAATTGTTATTGAATAAAAGAAAATGAAAAAAAAAATGAAAAAATTACCTACAGAGCAGAAACGCACGCGCGTGCCCTCCACGCCAAACAACAATTTCACCATTTTGTCACATATTTGTGTCGTTTGACGTACAGGACTCGCCCTTGCTTGTCACCTATATGTGACAGTGGCAGTCAAAAGGTTAATAAAGTACACCCACATTTCGCCAGTTTTTTTTGTTTTGCTTTTAATCATAATAGTGAACGAATTTATTGACATCAACCAAAAAGTAAAAAATCTTCCGATTTTTTACTTTGTCCGACCCGCCATTCGATCCCAAGGTCTCATGCTCAGCAGTCGTGCTTACGACCACTCTACCATCGATGCAGTCTAAATAATTAGATTTTATACATACAAGTTATTATCTCTCGCCCATCTGACCAATTATTTGCTGGCAATATATTTCTTGGCAAGACCTGTTTTCAAACGTTCGGGCTTTTGACCAACACTCATCATCATCATAATTCTCCTGCCCTTATCCCAATTTATTTGGGGTCGGCGCAGCATGTCTTCTTCTTCCATACTTCTCTTTTACTCATCATCTCATCAGTCACCTCCTTTTCTTCCATTTTATTCAACACTATCCTAACAAATCCAACTTGCCCCTAATGGACACAAACCCAATACTAGGAAGAAGGAATTCTGATTCCGACAACGTCGAGGCACTAACAGGGGAGGTGAGGGGGCGCAGGCTACAAAGCGTGAGGAGGGGAGGGTAGCAAATAGCTTCTAGACCTCGCGACACATTTTTAGTGAAACTTGTTCAAATTCGCGGGAGGTGACTGGAGTGGACCGCGGTGAGCCATTTTAGAGGAGTGGTGACATTTTGTTGAGGTTTGGTCGACGTGAAAATTAAAAGCTGGATAAAAGGGGGGAGGGTTTTGTGTAGAATGAAATCGTTTTGGTTATTTTGAGTTCCTTTTAAGGTTCGGTCAAACTGCACCCACGATACAGGAAAAATTCTTAATGTGGAGCAAATTTTTTTATAAAAATAATGTCGCTTTATCCTGGTCCTCAGTTGTATATAACTAATCTCTGCTTAATCTATCAGATAGTGTATAGGTTTTATATTATTACTACTTTATGCCCGCGGCTTCGCCCGCATGGAGTTCGGACATTGTCCCACGGGATCGTTCTAACGGGATAAAAAGTATCTTATTTGATATTCCAGACTTGATTGACTTGACTTTTTGACTTGATTGTGATTGTGTTTTTTTGATATATCTCTGTGTCAAATTTCATCTAGATCCGTTCAGTCGTTCTGGCGTGATTGACTAACGAACATCCATCCAAACTTTCGCATTTATAATAGTAGTATAGTAAGATTTATGACAGTTGAACTGATTACTAATTGCTAATTACAACTACTCTTACTCAAAAAAAATTTAAGCTTCAAAAAAAAATGTGCTCCGAAACCTCGACAGCAAAAATCAAAGAAACAAAAACACTCCATCCGGAGCACCTAATTTCGTTCTGGCAAAAAATTCAAATGTTATTCAAGTAAGTCGTGGAGTAGACAATAAGGCTAAAGGGAGGTGGGCAGAGGAGCAGGTACACAAGTCAAACAATGGCCCTCGTTAGCGCAGTGTCATGAGTGAGTTTGGACGTATTTTTCTACGCTTCCTATGGAAATTAGGTGGGGACGGGTACAAGTAGGTGTGTTTCTGTAGTGCTCTTTTTAGGTCTAAGGTTTTTGGAAGTCATAAAATTGACTACTAGCTCCTGCCCCGCGGATTCGCCCGCTACGATTCCATTTTTTTAACAATATCGTTATAAATACAGCCTATGTGTTATTCCAGTGAATAAGCAAAATTACTTTATTGTTTAATTTTTGTCAAAATCTGTTCGATGCTTTATGTGAAAGAGTAAGAAACATCCATCTATCCTTAGCTTTAACTTCTTACTAATATTAAAAACGCGCAAAAAAGCTTATTTTTCCTTCGTAGTAAAATAATATAAAAATTGTGTATTCCGTGACATTTATCAAAAAACGCTATGGAAGAAGAAAACATGCTGCGCCGATCTCCATATTAATTGGGATAAAGGCAGGGGAATTTTCATGAAGAGGACATGCCTCGCCGATCCCAAATGAAAGTTATAGGCAGTGGAATTATGATAGAGTATCATTAAAGTATAGAATGTTTTATTTTTAGGGCATACTATGATGAAACCATTTGTGGAAAAATGTAGTCTACCAACCCGGACTAGACCCGCGTGGTAGATTACAGCCTCTCTCATACGTTATACGTGTATTATGCTGATGCTAAGGTGGACGTTGGTGTGCAAAGCGGTTCAGATACTATAACACACTATGAACGCAATCTTTTGAGGTCCTTTTGCTTACAGTAGAGTTAAAACATTTCTTAAAAGCTTTTAGGAAACCAGCGGACCAATACAGTTTCACATCAAAGCAAAAACAAAAAAATCACAAAGCCATAACTCAGTAACCCATATCGTCCATATAAACATCAAGATGTCCCATAAACGAAGCGCCGTGGTACATCAGCATTCGCCATAAAACCATTAAATGTGTCAAAACTGTGTTCGTTCGCGATACGAATTCATAAGCTGTCAGTATTTATAGCGTACTATAACTAAGCTTTATGCCACGTTCGCGACCTCAGGCGATATGAATAACGCGTCGCTTGTTTCTTTCGCGTAAGCACCGATGCGCCACAAGTGACGCTATTGCAAAGACGCTACAGTCCGGTTGTAATTATTTCACCTTTGACAGCAGCAGCTAATCTAACAGTAATCGTATTGTTTTTTTTTCTCTAGCCCATACTGTCCCACTCCTCTAGTCCATGTTCCTTCTTTGCCCTTTTGTGTTCCAGGCCATACTACCTTGAACTGCACTCTTAAAGTGGTCACACTATGGGACTGTAGTTACATGCTCTTAGCAATTTCTTCCATTTGTTATTTCCGCCGTCACTGTCACAACACGCGTGTCGCATGAGCGAGTAGGTCGTGGCCAGGCGGTTACTAGCGACCCCCTCGTGTTTTGGTGACGTTTCATTTAATCTCATTCGAGTTTTATCGGTTAAGTTTCGGTTCAATCTAAACTAAACTGTTCGATTTTTGGGGCGGTTTTTGTTTTGACGATCTGAGGAATTGTATGTGTCAGTTTTAGGTAAGCAACGGTACACAATACTGGTGTTCAGCTGCATCTAAACCGACCCCGAAATTGTTAGGAAAGCCTACGCAGATGATGATGAGGTAAGCACCAGGTCCTAACATTAAAATACATCAGTCTTTCTAAACCTGCATCAACTGCCTCGTTGTTCGCAAGCACTAATGCTAAGCATAAGGTCATGGCTTCAATTCCCGGGTTGGGCAAGTATTATTTGGTTTCTCCTCTAAGAAGTGCTTAGTGCAGTTGATGACAATATGCTCGCCCCTTCTAAATGGGACTGAAAGTAACTGTATACATGTGTCTGTACTACTCTGTCTAACCCTAGGGGTACTACAGGCATAATATTATGTTATAAAACAACGCTTAAGAAACTGGGTCACACCAAAACCATGCATTTCTTCACTACCAGAAAGCACCTTGCTGATATAATACATATTGAGATTATTTTTCTCATCACCCCCAACGACCCAACAAATCTACTCCGTAAGCTTAGCTCCAAAACACATCATATATTAATATTAGCCATCATTCAGTTGCACAAACAAACAGTAAGATTATTAATGATAACTTCCCCTAACAATAAATTTTGCCATCCATCGCGGGCTTTGCAAACAAATTGATTCATTGTATAGTTGGGGAGCAGCAATGTAATTCGTTTAAGGGTGTAGTATCGACAGATCTGGTGTGTATGTGGATATTTATCAGACTTTATGGTAATAACTGTTGGGGGAGTGAAGGGGGAAAGGGGGGTGGCTACAGAGAAGAGAAGATAGAAGTCCAGTTTTGGAGAAACAGTTCATTTTCTTCATATATGTTTTGCCCGCAGTTTCGCTCACGTAGAGGTCGGTGTTTTTCTCACGGAGACGTTCTCACGGGATAAAAAGTCCTAAACCAGGTTATGGTCTACCTGTGTGACAAATTTCATTCAAATCCGTTCATCCATTAAGGCACCAGGTAGGTAACAGACGGAAAGACAAACAGACACACCGACGGGCAGATAGACCATTACAAAGACAGTTCCATTATTCATAATTTATGTAACACACATGTTAATTCGCTTTTAAAACATTTATATGGATACAATGTGATTCAGTAATTAAGAAAAACGAGTAACGCATTTCGGGTGAGTTTTCAGTAAAACTAAAAGCAATAATCCTGCAGTAAAAATAAATACTGGAAGGCATGAAAAACAAATTGCCTTTGCTCGATATTGACATTCACTGTACACAGAATAACAAACAAAACAGTGGTATTTCCAAAACCTTTACCTGTAAACAGCTGTTTTTTAATCCCTTCAAACAAAGTAACCATCATCATTTTTAAGCCGTTTCCAAACTATGTTAGGGTCGGCTTCCTGTCTAACTAAATTCACAATACCAGTATTTACATGGCGCGTCTGCCTATCTGACCTCCACAACCCAGTTAGTACTGGGTAATAAGATACCTTTTGGTAAGACTCGTTGTCACACTTATGGGCTTCTGACCACCATATAACGGTACGGAGGGGTCTCAGTATGTAATGAATGGTCACCCATCCGTAGACTAACCTCGGCAAGTGTTGTCTAACCCTTCAAGATAGTACCCGTGGGTGTTATTATTTAGCCACCAGCCCCACACAATTTGCAAGCATATTAAAATTTACAAAATGAAAAAAATACTTTCAAGACAAGAAATCAATGGAAACCATTAAAAATATTAATAGTCTTAATGTCTTAAAGAAGATGGCGGTGCATTAGTGAAATTAATGTACTAACAGCAGGTACAGCCATTAATTATTTTAAATTGTCAACTGTCTTTACAAGTCCCTCGAGAGAAGGTAATGTAAATAAGGGGAAAAGGAAGAAATAAATAACATTTTGGAATTTACCTGTTTTGTTTAGACTGATAGCCGATCGAAAAGTACTAACTGCGTTGTGGAGGTCAGTTAGGCAGTCGCTTTATGTATAGTACTGGTATACAGCTGCATCCGGTTAGACTGGGTGACCACGCATTACATACCGAGTTTCCTCTAAAGCCTTGGAAAGCACTTTAAGCCTGCTGGCTTAAAGTGCTTTAGTGCTTTTGTCATTTGTAGATCTTTGTAAGTCGGTACTGGTGGTAAAGTGTCCCGAAAGTCTGACAACCAGTCTTACTTAAGGGTATGGTATTACCCAGTATTAACCCCAACATATTTGGGAAAAGGCAGGCAGATGATGATGATAGCCGATCGAAAAAAGGCATACTTGAAACTCTTTTCCATGCGGTGAGCAGATCTTTGTATTGATTGGTATTGAATTATTTTTTTCCGAAAACCCCAAAGGTACACTACACAATAACGCTACATTATAGTTTATTTTTACCTTTTATAATACTATTTATTCTATTTATGACGACCTCGTTGATCTAGCTTGTGGTCGACTGCTGATCAAAAGGTCCTGGCTTTAATGCCCGGTTGAAGGCAAAAGGCTGGCCCCTTATTACATGGGTCTTTAACATGACTGGCGGAATGTGGTGTAGTATTAGGTTCACCTCTGCCGAACCCATTAGGTCTTACAGGCGTGATGTTATGTGATAATGTTATGTTATTTATTCTACTTTTTCAGTATAAAATAGAAAATGTACAACTTACCTATTATACTACAAGTCCGGTTCCCTAAATTCCCGATTTCACTAGAATCACTTTTTGTTTCCCATTTGTTTTTAATCATCTTGAAATAGAGCGGGTCATAACCCACCAGGCGTACCCAGAGTGGGTTGATGGTTATTTTTATTTAAAAACTCTTTAATTCGTTTCAGTCTTCAAAAATAAAATCTGATAGACGAAAAACTTTGATGAAATATTTAAGTGTTTTTGTTAAAAATTGAGTTCATTACAAAGTTTTATGTTTTCTACTTAGGCACTTGTTTTGAATACTTTTGATTAGAACTCTTTCCTTTTGATTTCAAAGTTAAGTTAGTTAGTTACTAAGTCAAGTTTTTGTTATAACATTAATTATCTGCTTTTATACGAAGACATATGTACAAATACGAAGGGTTAGGCAGAACTGTATCTATGAATAGTAAGTGCAAATTACTCGAACTTATTGCCATCAGCCGGACACATACCCAAACGCCGAACTGCAACTGAGTAACTTCTGATGGAAAAACCTAACAACGTTTTATCCGAGCTAGGAAACGAACCCGGGATCTCATGCTAGACAGTTACATTAATGCTATTAGACACGAAATAAACCATTAAATAAGTATTTACTGACCCTTACAACCTTTTTAACTCCTACCAACGTTTTCAAAAATTAGGACTATTTCCGCAGTATTTATCATCTGTCTAGACTTTTCCCAAGTATATATTGGGGTTGACTACCAGTCTAACCTGTATTTACCATTTACAGATCTGCCTCTATAATCTAGTTCTTCACTCGGTAACACGTAAGCCCGGGTAAGCAACAAGATCGAAATATCGGGAGCTCAGAATAATTGATAATCACGAAAGATATCCCGTAATTGACAGTGTAATTTTTGAAAATATCAAGTCGCAATAAAAAAGAAATTATCCTTAAAAGGTGGTCCTTCTATCCAATACTGTTCAGTATGTCAGAATAGAGTCAGCGCTGTCCATATAGCATTAGGTAAATTGCTCAGAAAGTAGGAACTATTTCTTTGTGTTTCCTCCGTATTCGCGGAGAAATGGACTGTTCCGTCTGTACGTATGTGTTCGTGAAGATTGGTACACTGTGCACTGGTCGAGGTATTGTGTTTTAGTCAAATGATGAGTTCAATGTTGTTAATATCTTTTGCTAGAGATATTTTGTTGTACGATGTGTTATGAAAGCTATGAGTACGTATTCGAATATTATTAGTTATTTTAGTTATTTTATTTTCTTTATTTTTAATTTTGTTTTCATGTAATTTTGTTTTTTTTTTTTTAAGCCTATTGTACTTTTTGGAATACTATAAAACTTGAAATACTTATGCAAGTGCTGTGCACACCTGTAAGTGACATATTCACCCTAGATTTTAAGTTTCATTGCTACATTACCCTAAAATTGTATTAGTGAATAAGTCGTTGGAGTGCCATAAACAAATAAATAAATAAATTATAGTTCTTCTTTAGAATACTTAATTAATACAATGGTCTCTCATCAATTGCTTACCTTTTCCCGACTACTAACCTGCCTTATTTTCAGATTAAATAATTATACATTCATCTGCCTAGCCTTTTCCAAACTATGTTGGGGTCGGCTTCTAGTCCAACCGGATGCAGCTGAATACCAGTATTTTACACGGTGTGGCTACCTAGTTCATCTCAGAAACCTCTAGTTACTGGTTACCAGCAACCAAGATAATGTCTGTTAAAAATATACAAATGACGTTATCTAATGAACGGTCATCCATTCACGGACTGACCTTGGTGCGCTTTGCTGAACCTGCAAATCGACACATCAAAACCACAGTGCCAGCCACCAATGCAACTAAATGAACCCACAACAAACAAAGAAAACAGCATGGAACCCCTAGGGCAAGAGCTTCAAACCACTATGAAACAAATATTACACCAGCTACAGCTACAACACGAAATCCTCCTAAAAATTCTTAACAAATAATCCGAGAAATCAATATCATAAGTTGCGTATACTGCACCTTAATGCGCAAGGGTTAAAAGGTAAATTCCTCGAGCTAAAATCCTTAGCCGACCGTCACAAACCACATATAATCGTAGTCAACGAGTGCCGGGTGGACTTTTCAAAAATCCGCATGAATCTCCTGAACTACGACAAGATCACGCACTCGATCGCGTCACATCTAACTACAGCCATGTATGTTATGCGAGGAATACGCTGGAGTCAGACTGACGTTACCCCAGGTACCGAAGAAAGAGACCGCCTCATCGAAGGCGTCGCTATCAACCTCACCTATGATCATCTGACAGGAGATTCCATAAAAATTAAGGGGATATACATACCGCACAGATCAGAACACTTCGATGCCGCAGCGCTTAATGATGAGCTAGAAGACATCATAACCGAAGCTCCAAACATCACCATTGGGGACCTTAACCTTAAAATGACCACACTCAATCAGACGAGAGACGAAGGTGCGGGAATACTCGTCCGCGACCTCTGTAACTCTGACGTCTGCACCATACACCACACTGGCCTACCCTCGCGACCTAACAGCGCGGGCTATGGCATCCTCGATGCAGCCATCTTCTCGTACGATGCGCAAGCTTTTGACACCATAACATGCCGTCAAACAACACCGGTTGGCTCCGATCATGTGCCCTGGCTACTGAACCTAAGCATAGTGGTGGACAGAGAGAAAACACTGGTACGGAATACCCACGCTATTGCAAACAACGAAGAAATTAGACACCAATTCCAACAAACCCTATGGGCTAAAACCACGCACCTACCTAAGGAAATTACAACCGATGCAGAATGCGAAGAATATATACTACAACTGGAAAAAGCCATCATAGAAACCTTGGAGGAGTATGCGCCACTACATGTAAACAACAGAAGAGATCAACTTCCAGAAGATATTAATGAATTGATCGACAAAAGAAACCAAGCAAAAAGTAAAGCGTGGCGTCTACGCTTCAACCAGGACAGAATTACGGAACAAAGAAGAACCTACAATCGTCTGAAACAGCAGGTCCAACAAGCACTTGTGGAACATAGCAGCGAAAAATGGACCCGGATAATAAACGATCCGCAGAACAACAGAGCTCAGATGTGGCGAGTCCAACGCAACCTGAAGGCTCCAGTACAGAGACTCCCTCACATTGAAGGTTGCAACAGCGAGAAAGAAACCATCGATGCCCTGGTTGACGCAGCGATCGTAACAGAAGCTGAGATAAACAACGAAGATAAGAGCACAGAAAAGATTACACCGTTCCAACCTCTCGACCCCACCTCTGTAGAAGAAATTAGATTCGCACTGAGACGCTTTAGAAATAAGAAGGCGCCAGGCCCGGACAAAATTAAATCAGACGCCCTCAAACTCGGAGGCGACCCATTCCTCATCAGGTACAAAACGATAGCTGACTACCTGTTACTGACAGGTTATTATCCCAACAGATGGAAAATCGGAGAGTGCATCTATCTTCATAAAGCAGGCAAGAATCATCGAGACCCTAAATCGTACCGACCTATCACTCTCCTAAACATCATGGGTAAACTACACGATCGGCTGCTATTGTCGCGACTGCGACAGACGGCCGACAGACTCCAACCACCATTCCAACATGGCTTTACTAAGAACAGAGGGACAGGCACACAGATCCTTCGTACCGGCAAGTTCATCACGGATGCGTTGGAAGCAAGAGAAAGTGTGGCCATGGTCCTGACGGATCTTTCGAAGGCCTTTGACTCAATAAACCACGAAGGTCTGACGAAGAAACTTCAAACAGCTGACGTCCCGAATAACATCATCAAAGTAGTTGAGAATTACCTGAGCGGTCGCAAAATCTACGGACGTTTCAGAACCACCAACGGCGACGAAAAACCGGTGCCACACGGGGTCCCTCAGGATTCTATCCTGGGTCCAACCATCTTTAACCTGTACGTACACGATGTTTGCGACCTACGGGACCGTATCCGCGGACTCAAGCTCTCTCAATACGCAGATGACCTGTGCATCCTTAACAGATCTCCCGACCCAAACTACGCGACAGAGCGCACGGGCTGGGCCACCGACACCGTTATCGACTACTACCGTCGCTGGGGGCTAAAATGCAATGTAGACAAAACGGAATGTGCTATGTTCACTCATAAGAGAAATTACCGCAGAACCATTCGCATCAAAGACGAGGTAATCGAATATCAAAACAGCATAAAATATCTGGGCGTATTCTTAGACAAGACCATGACCATGGGCAAACAGACGGATTACGTCGTGCAGAAGGCGCGACGAGCACGCGGCGCGCTAGCCCCTATCGTAGGTTGGCACGCCAAGACAGATATAATTGTGAAACTTGCTGTCATTCAGGCCTGCCTACTTCCTATATTGGATTATGGCGTTGTACAACTACTCTCACGTTACAGTAAGAGCAACTTACAAAAAATTGAACGCCAATATCGAATGGCTCTCAAGACCAGCGGACAATTCCCAAGACGCCTAGAAACCTCTTTACTCTGGGATATGCTCGATTGGGATCCATGGCACCTCCGTGCACAAGATTTTAACGAGGACATGCTGCGCCGACTCCGCGAAATGCACATCGAGGATCTAGAGACCCCTGGTGACGCTTACCTCGGATACGGACAGCACAACCCCCTCCTCACTAATACTAGACTAGGAGAAATCGATTATGTATCAAAAAAAAGACAGGAGTCGGCTGCTCAGCAAGCGAACGACCGCTCCACGTCCCCATAGATTGTAATTAGCTGTAAGTAGGATAGGTCATTATAGAACTACATTATAAATTTATATAAATTGATACTGTACATACTAATAAGCTCACAGCACACACTACACGACACTTGTATAGATCTCTTACAGACAAACATAAGTAGACTGTAAGTAGCTGACACACCCACAGGCCGAATACACCACCGACCTGTGGACATAATGTAACATAAATGAACTAGGGAAAAAAAAAAAAAAAAAAAAAAATTACCTAGCCACGTTCATGGTTATGGTACACTTCGTTAATAGTTGAGCGAGACGGGACGGAGGAATGTGGGAAGACAACCGACTAGGTGGACAGACGATCTCATAAACGTGGCCGAAAGAAACTGAATAATCATGACACAAAATCGCCAAAAGTGGAGAGATTTGGAGAGAACCTATTTCCTATAAAAAAACACTTATTTCAGGCAAAAAATCCACAAACAAGACAACTAACTAACTTAAGTTAACTTATAAGCTAGAAATCACATAAGTCTCAACTCAACAGACATAAGCCCATATGTCACTGCTATGTTTCGAAACAACTTCTTTTGAAATTATATCACAATTTAGGTTTTATTTTCGGCATTTCAGGAAAATGTTCCAATTATTTTTCACAAACGTTCCTCGAGTTCCTAGAAAAACAAAGAGCTTATTAAGGACAGAAGCTCTTTAAAGATGGGCTTACCTACTGGAAATTTGTACTAATATGTATAACACACCTGTAATATAATATGTATACACCTAAATATCATTATTTCAACTTTCATGGTCACTAAAATTATTATAACTAGAAGACGGGATATTTACCATGTTTATTGTTGCGAACAAGAAAGAGGGTAGACCGATTTGTCTGCTCATAAACACCCACCCGCAATAACTTCAGTTTATCCGTGATCATGGTGCTTGCAACAGCGCCGAAATATCGGGAACTCAAAGAAAACAATAAACATGGTAAATATCCCGTCTTCTAGTTATAATAATTATTTCAACTATTTAATTATTATGAATGGATACCGTCAGACTACAATTATTACGATTACAATTGTTTATGAAATAATCCAAGACACTTTCATTTCATTTTATGCATATTTCAACATTATTATTGACTGGCACTTACCTTTCATCTCCTTCCTTCCATCTATGTACGTATCACAGTGGTATCATTTTATTAATTTGTTATACCGATCCACTGTTAGGAAATCTTTCCGTTAATTTAATTAGTCCGCCGCGCTCGTTTGCTTGCAGCGTATTGAGCGAAATGCATGGATAAATAAAATATAATACTGTGCGTAAATAGTTACCGTGTCAAACAGGTTCTATTATCATGCGTCCATGCCATTTCTCTATCTATTTTTTTGTTCTGTTTTGCACTTTCGCGATTTTATTATGTAGTATTATGTAGTAATAATTTACTGTATGTTTATTTATTTTTTTGTACACATCTATTATACATATTTAAGTACCTTTTCAACGCCACCATTGACACAACACATAAAACTGTTTTACATCCGTGACCTCTCTAATCCAGGTCCAGTTGAAAACCAGCGTCAGGCACTAGTTGGCATTTTGCTGAACTGGTCCTATTTGGCACAGCTATGAGGCACACAGTGTTACCTACATTTTTTGTTTAGTTTTAAGTATCTTTTTTTTTCTTGTATTATTTTTGTTTCATATTGTGTGCACTTGTGGCCAAATAAATGTATTTTCTTTCTTTCTTTCTTATTTCCGCGACGTTGACGGTTCAAAGGTGATGATGAAAATATTACAGACCATAAATTATTAGGTAAGTTAAAAACTGTTTGCATGTTAAAATGATAGAATATTATGTACAAGTGGATATCTAATCCTAAATGCTGTGTTTGCTTCCGTAAATATCTACTGACGTCAGCAAATGAACAAATTCTATTCTTTTCACATAGAACATTGTAATTATAGCCAGGATATTTTTTGTTGTAAAAAAAGAAGTTTTGTAACATGGTCAAACAGACCACGGCAATCGCAGCTTAACCCTCACAGGTTTTTGACCGCGCGACTATTATTAAACCTCTGAATATAATACTAGCCTTCATTAATAAAAACGTGATAAAGTTATGCTCAACTTAAGCCCTGACAAATAATTATACTTTGTTTATACTTATAACATCACATCTGTTATTCCCAAAGGCTTGGGTAACGGTGTACCCTTATAGTACAACACTAAAATTTTGCCAGTTATGTTTAAGTATCATGTAATAGGGGGCGAGCCTATTGCCATCAGCAGTACCTACATTCGAACTCCAGGCTGCTACTGAGAAATTCTCGATGGAAAAAGCCAATAACACTTTGCCCGACCTGGGACTCGAAACCGGAACCTCATACTCAACACAGCACACTCTTTAGTCTGCGACCGCTAGATTAAAGAGTGTGCTGAACTTTTGCCTCGAAAAATATTAAAGGTTAATCTGAATTTCATACAGGTTGTAACTGATCTCCAGGTTTATTAATAAAGGGGTTACTGTCACTCAGCCAAACCCCACCCCACCTAAACAAACACTACTCCAGCTTTCAGTCTGTCAATACATCAGCTGTACGCTAAAGAGGGTCGGAGGGAGCTGCACTCACGTATGTACCACGTGTATACCACGTATGTATCACCTATATATTGGACAGTCTGACTGTCTGCGGTCGGTATTGGCTACCTTTGTCAAATTACTGCTGAATTGGACCTTGAGATCAGTGTGTGAAGGGTTAAAGGGTGGTTCGTGTGTTATTGGACTTGTTGAGTTGACCTACAGGGCAGAAATATTGAACAATAGTAATGTTTGTAAACTTCTAACGTTTGACTGCCTCGTTGATCGAGTGGTCCAAAGCGCGACTAGTGAGCATGAGGTCCTAGGTTCGATTCCCGGATCGGGCAAATTGTTATTGGGTTTGTTAGCAGCCACGGAGTCTGGATTTGTGCCCGATTGATGGCAATAAGCTCGCCCCCTATTACATGGGACTTAAACATAATTGGTGAAATGTGGGTGTACTATTAGGTACACCTTTGCAAAACCTTTCGAGGATTACAAGCGTGATAGTATGTAATTGTTATTTTTTGAGATAGGCAGTCGCTCTAAGTAAAATACTGGTTTCAGCTTCATCCGGTTGGACTAGAAGCCGACCCAAACGTAGTTTGGAAAAGGCAGGCAAATGAATGTATAATTATGTAATTATAATTATGTATCTAAAAATAAGACAGGAAAGTACGATAGACTTTTGTAAATTAAAAACATATTGTAACATACACAGTTTGTTTGTACGCACACCATTCTAAGATGTTTTTAATTCCATGCAAAACGAAAAGACATAAAAATGTTTCCAAGGCAAGACAAAATAAAATGTCACTTACCGATATTAATTTCAACATTTACACCAACAACTTCCTAAAATTATGACCTTTGCAAACACAATACGAAGCACTCTAATCCCGACTAAAATAAAAACGATCCCTGAAAGCAATACAGTAACCACAACAGGAAAAAATGTCTGAAAACTCTAAATACATAGTGGAGAAAAAAAACATAATTTACGAAATTCATTTCCCACTATGAGAGTAAGAAAGAGTCATGTCTAAGGGATATAGGACCCTTCGTCAAAACGAGATGAAATTAATATAATCTTCTTTTTTTTCTTATAAAAGGAAATTCACTAACTTATCCAGTCCTCTTAGCTATTCAATAACTAGTCTTACTGCTCCGTACAGAAGGTTGGAGATGACCGCATATACTTTCAAAGGACGTATATGACCTTAGCTATTCGACAATCAGTCTTATAGTCACAACCATAAGGTTAGTAGTGCCCGCATAATGTGATGAGGTTACTATAACTGATGAAGAATAAATCTTTCCCGATTTGAATAACAAAAGTGTATGAAATGCTCTTTGATTCTGACCGGCCAGTGATGGTAACTGCAGACATTGTTGAGATCTTCAAATAAGTTTTTATGTAGTAAAAAGTTTGTTTGAAGCAATTTTTGTGGGTACTTGAGTGTGAAGGCTTGAATGTGTTGAATGTTGTGATAGTTTATGGAAGTCTGTTATAGCCAGAAACTGTTTTACTAATTTGACAGCATATGCACGCACGCACAGCTTCGGTGGACACACCCTAGCTTTTACGCATCTTCTCTTTCTCCGCTTTGCACATCTCGGCTCGCCTCCGCTTTAGTGGAGTGCGGGCCTTAGACTGGTTTTAAGGGCCATTGAAAAATAAATTGTCCACAAAACGTTTGATTCTTCATCCATTTTATATAAGATCCTATCCATTATAGGTAGGTACTTGCACTCGCATATTTTGTAGTATCAGAATTATGAGATAGCAAAGACATGGATGTGTTTATGCATTGGGTAACCAACATTTTTAGTGTATTTTCGTTAGCTGTTTTTTTTCTTGTAAGTATCTAATGCGTTTTTCTTGTTTGTTTTTTACCATTGTCCTTATTTTGGTGGTCTGAATGATTTCTTAAAGTTTGTCCATATATTTTAATGGGACCTTATATAGCTACACAATTACCATAAATATTTTAACCAAGTAACAAAAAATCCACCATCAAAAATCCAGGGGAATACCGAGAAAGCGTGTCACGCCTTATGGGAGTTGTGTCATAAATATGCCATGACCCGCTTCTGTAATAGAAACTGCGGCATTTCCAACTACAAAACAGGATTATTATTTTTTATGACCTTTGTGCCTGCATATAACGTCGTCGTTGTTGACTTATAGTAATAATGATTTTTAAAAATTAGTCATTTTTTTTTTGTTTAGAATCGTTCGTTGTTACGAGGTAGTTAGCAAAAAAAATTAATATGTGTATATATTTCATTTTTTTGCTAACTACCTCGATGGTCTAGTGGTCACAATGGCGACTACTGAGCATGAGCTCATGGGTTCGATTCCCGGGTCGGGCAAAGTGTTACTTGGTTTTTCCGTTAGGAATTTCTCAGTAGCATCCACGGAGTCTGGATTTGTGCCCTGTTGATGGTAATAGGCTCGCCCGATGGTATATGGGACTTAAACATAAATGGCGAAATATGGGTGTACTATTACACCTCTGCCGTTATTTTATATTATGTGCCATAATTATATATATTTTTTTGTTACCCTATATTGACCCACTGCTGGGCCAAGGTCTCATCTCAGGTTCATATTCCTCCAGCCCCCTTAATGTTTCGCTTACGGCAAGAACTTCTCCAGATTGTCACGCCAACGTTTCCAAGTTTTTTTGAGTAAATTTAAAACTAGACGTTACTGACTGGGTTATAAACCTAGAGTTTGTGTGAGATTAGAACTTGAGCCAGAGCCAATCAAACAACCATTAGGCAGTAATGTTCTGAAACTAATGAAGATACACAGAGAGGAGACCAGTACCCCAGCAGAAAGTGCATTATCTATACTAATATTATAAAGAGGTAAAATTTGTTTGTAAGTTTTTATGTAGGGGGAACTAATGATCCAATCCTAAAAATTCTTTCACTGGCAGAAAGCTACATTATTTGTGGGTGCTATATACCATAAATTATATTAATTATATCATGCATACTAGCCGAGCTATCACAGTTTTGCGCTATAGACTGATAAAGATATGCTTTGCTTATGATACACGGTTATGTTCGAAGGGGAGCTCCTGATCCTTCCAACTGTATGTCACAAAAGTTAATGTTAACGTTGTGTAGCAATTACATACTCGTTTCTTTGTGTGATGTTGATAGTCGTGCCCGTGTGTACATAATGAACTTACGAATATAAACATAATGTATTCTGCGGAGTACAAGGATGATAATATGATATAATATGGACGTCTGAATATACTGTTTTCTCTGAATAGGTAATAGAAAGAGGACTTGGAAATTTTGACGTTTAACCGAATTCTAGTGCTCACTTTTGTAGCCAGCCTGGAGTTAGAATTTTCTACAAGAAAAATAAAAGTAGTCATATTTTGGTTTTGTTTTCCATGATTGACGGAATATTATACATAAAGTAACTTTAGTTTGTTTTCCGTTTGTCCGTCAGATTTTTTTAAAGATTGAATTAAAGTCCCATTAAACTGATAAGGCCAAATGGCGGACTCTGACAAAAGTACCTGTCAGTGTCCAGTGTCCGCGATCGTTCCGCAATCTGTCCGTACCGATTTGGTCGAATCTTAACTAGTTCTGATTTTGTGTAACAGTGGAAACCTACCTTATACTCGCGTTCGTTTATAGTAAAACGGAACCGTAGAAAAAAGATCCTAAAACAATAAATTAACTCAGCCTACAGATCCACTTCTGGACGTAAGCCCCGCTCTACTGCCATCCTCACAAAAAATCTGTCTTTTAATATCATCGCGAACTATACAAACACCCCTTTCCTAGCTCTGCAAATATACACAATGTAGAAGAGTCGTTTTTAATAAAACTCTACCGTATCAAGCATCTCTACATTATGTAGAGCGCTCACAAAGCCCCCTTTTGACTCTATATTTAAAGCGTTACCTGCTTTATGTTATCGGATCTATAATTGTCATTTGCTTTTTTCGTGCGGGTTTTGTCGGATATTTTTTCCGGAAAACTTTATTCTTGAAGTGTGAAAATTATGTATAAACAATTATTGTGATATTGTGAAAATTTCTTTTTCTAAAATAAGGAAGAAATTTATATTTGTCTGATCAGACCTTTTCTGAATATTAAGTCTAGATTCAAAGATAGTTTATGTCCAGGATAGCTTTCCATCAGGAATTTCTCAGTAGCAGCCACGGAGTCTGAACCTGTGCCCGGTTGATGGCAATAGGCTCGCCCCCTATTACATGGGACTTTTAACATAACTGGCGATTTGGAGTGTACGAGATGATGGATGGCGTGATGTTTCGTTTTATGTTTTTATGTAGTATCCAAGATAGGCGGTATCCGTTGTTGCCATAAATTGATAAACTAGACACAAAGGCGCTCTATTGAAATTAATACAATTTGGATTTAAAGGAAATCATCACCATCATCATCATCTCAGCCGATAAAAGAATTATTGTCATGATAATCTGTTTTTAGCAGAACAATTCACATTTATAACGAAAATCACAGCAAATGCAATAAAAATGCTCGCAATACATAGCAATGAATTCAAACGGCTCCAAACAATACTCCAATTTTATAATACTGAAAACTGAAAACCAAACAAAGGTATTTAAAATCAATAAAATAAAACCACAACCGCAGTGCATTACTATTACAAATTATACTGCTATTGACTGAAATCCACACTTATATTCCAGCACTAGTAGGGTAAAATGTGCCCTGGCGGTTAGGAGTATGTCATGCTCACTCAAATGTCTCGCTGATGGTGGCGCGTGTGTCGGATCATTTAGTTCGCTTCAAAATGGTTGAGTTGAATGGTGCTGATACATGCGTCATGTTCGTGAACGGGCGCTGTCAGTTGTGACTGGTCATCTCTTACTTGCCATATTTGAATTAATTATTTTATTTTTGAATTAATTTACTATGGACACGTTTAACGTACACATCTTGCTGCATCGTTCTCACATAATGTACCATCTCAATATGAATGATGTAACCAAGGTTTTGTTATAGTATTCTGATTTAAAAGTGTGTCCATGGAGTTTCTTACCCGTTCTTCTCCATAGAGATCTACGTTAGGGAATGGGCAACTTCAGTACTTTCACAGTTTTTGTGCCTTGTGACTGGGACTGTAGCTATATTTTACTGTTGTCTTTGTTGACAATTCAAAAGTGCCTCTAACTGGCCTACTTGAAATAAATGCTTTGATTTTGATTTTGATTATTGAAAATAGTTTGAATGTTTGTAACAGGTCATAAAACTATAGATAGATAGCTACACTATTTTGGAGTAACATTGACATAACATAACATCACGCCTGTAATCCCCAAGGGATTAGGCAGAGGTGCCCAATGTTATGGTACACTCACATTTTGCCAGTTAAGTTTTAGTCCCATCTAATAGGGGGTGAGCCTATTGCCATCAACCGGGCACAAATCTGGACTCCGTGGCTGCTACTGAGAAATTCGAGGTGGAAAAACTCAAAAACACTTTGCCCGGCAATCGAACCAAGGACCTCATGCTCAGCAGTCGTATGACTTTTGATATATTTTATGAATGCAAATCATTGTCTATATGTATGCCAAATCTCATTCAAAACCACTGAACCGTTAAATGATGATTGAAAATAAAAACAAGTAAATGAAGTTACAGAATTTTTAATACACACTTCATAAAAAGATATTAATGCCGTCAAAAAGATTTTACCCAACGAACTCCAAAGTCAGAAAAGTTCACCGAATAAATCGATAACGCAGAACGAATGAATGAGTGAACCAAGTTTATTTTCACGGCAGTGGTGCAGTAAAATGTATAAGAATTATTGCAATTCCATTTTAACTTGCTTTCATTGACATTTTAATGAAGAATACAGAAATTGTCGAGAGAAAATTTAAATTATTGGATTGAATGCAAGCGTAGTAAAGAAAGAATTGATTTTAATTTAAAAAAAAAAACATTTAAAAATATAAAAGTTGTAGCCCACCGGTATCGGGATCAGGGTCCAAGCTACCGGCGGTTCGGGCTCCAGAGAGAGGAACTTCCTAACAATACGAGCCGTGTCCAGGATCGCTTTCTGAATCAAGCCCTTGATCCAGCTGCCTAACGAGAGCCTCCTCAGGTATTGGTCGAGGCTCTTGGCAATTAAGCCATGGGCTGAAACAACTATCGGCACAATGATCGCCGAGTCCACATCCCACATGTTGACAACCTCGCGAGCCTAGTCAAAATACTTGATTTGCTTATCTTTCTCGGCTTTCACGAGGTTCTCATCATGCGGGACCGTTATGTCAACAATCATTGCGCGCCACTGATCAGTCCATCACCACTATATCAGGCTTATTGGCTACAATAGTCCTGTCAGTTATATATAATTATATACAATTGATTTTAATAATTATTAATATAACTTGGTTCAGATAACTGCCTCTTTTGTCTAGCGGTTGTAAGGGCAACTTCTGTGAATGTGGTCCTGGATTTTATTCCGAAACATCAACATCAGCATCGACTGCGTTGACTGAATTGTCAGTCAACCTATCACAGCACTTGCCTTGCATTAGTGTGTCTCATATCAGGACATGTTCACGCGACTAACTTATACGCAAATCTTTATCTCTCCAAATACTTCGCCTGCAAACCCAAAGTTCTTAAGAAAATATTTTTCAGTCACCGTACGCTCTTAAGGGAGAAAACATCTTATTTAAAAAGTTTCAGCAAAAAATTACGACGTTTTTTTCTTTCAGTCTAACTTTGCCTTTAAGGTCGCGGTTGATCAATCTGGTCGAAAACAATAAAGTTACTGGATTGCACGGTGATTTCAGACCACTAAAGCTGGGATTTCTGACGATATTTTTCTTTGTCATTAGTCTGTAATAGTAGTGATAGCCTAGTGATGTGACCGTCGGACTGACAGTCATAGGTCTCGAGTTTGAACTCTAGACATACACCTCTTATTTTTCAGATTCATGTGCGTATTGTATAATTATCACTTGCTTCGATGAATGAAAACATCGTGAGAAAACCAGCGTGAATGAGAGATATTTCTTGACGGTAAGTTAAGCCAAGTCAGAGCTAATAGGCGGCATAAAACTCTGACACCAGGTTAGGCACTAACCACACGATAAAGAAGAAGTCTGTGTTGCATAGTTACGTCATTGTCTTGTGGTTAAAATACAGGTTCAGAAACTTTTATGGACTGCTTAAACTGAAGCGAATTAAGTGCGGCATTAAGAACGCAACTGTACAATACGTGTCGGTTGTTTTATGAATCAGAAAGTCTTGCAACTATTCGCACCAGTTCGAACACCTCAATACAAGTTAAGTTGTCACCGCATACCGCGCAAGAGTTTGCCTGAGTTTGTTCAGAACTTTATCGACTACAACATTCATACATAACATAACATCATGCCTAATCCAAACTCCGTGGCTGCTACTGAGAAATTCCTGATGGAAAAATTCAAAAAATTTGCCCGACCCGTGAATCGAACCCAGGACCTCATGCTCAGCAGTCGCGCCATTGCGACTACTAGACCAACGAGGCAGTAGTAGACATAAATGTATTATAAAGCCCACACTATCATGATTACGTGGACCCAAACATCAAAACTCACACAAAACTACCTTCAACTTCTTAAACATGATAAAGGCCGAACAAATCTCAGCTGCATTCCGAACAATTCACTTTGAATAATTGAATCGGTCTGACTGAACCCCACAGACCCCACGAACCCCACGGACCCCGGGTCCCGTACCTACTGTTTTACGGTTCACTTGGTAATTATTCAGACGGGCAACGCCGAGGGAGCTTGTAGTTCATGAGACATCAGCTGAAGCTTCGTGCATGATTTATTGAGTAACTTTGTGAACGTTTTGAAATGAAGGTGGTATTTAATTATTTTGGATTTTGAGTTAGTGTGAGTTAGATTAAAGGATTTTTGTTCTTTTGGTTGCATGTTTAATGGAGAAGAACGTGGCTAAATAATAACAGCCGCTCGGGTCAATCTTTAGGTTAAGCTGCGCTTGCCTAGGTTTTTCCGTGGATGGGTGACCACACAGTACATGCCGAATTTCCTCCGTGCTACGGAAAGCATGATAAGCCGTTGGCCCCGGCTGTCATTTATTGATCTTTGAAAGTCGTTACAGGTAGTCAAGTGGCCCGAAAGCCAGATAGTCTTACCAAGGGGTATGGTATTACCCGGTATTAACTGGGTTGCGGAGGTCAGGCAGACAGTCGCTCCATAATAAATACTGGTATTCAGCCGCATCCGTTTAGACTGGAGGCTGAACCCAACATATGTAGTTGGGAAAAGGCTAGGCAGATATTGTTGCATGTTTAATGATTTTCACTAGTTTTCATGGTGATTAAAAGAAAAGCCAACTGTCCTGGTGGGTACAAGCGTTCGTTGACGTTTGTATGAAGAATTTTAATAGCAAACGGCCTAATCAAGTGGCGATAGCGATTCAATACGTTTCTTACTTTTTCATCACATATTTGACAGAATATGATTAATTCAATTCATTTATTAAGTCAGACAAATTATATCCATAAATGTCACACACAAAATTGAAAAAAACATTAATTCGTTTTTTTTTTCATTTCTTTTTTTTATTATACCTTCAGGTATTTGATTCATATATTTCCCTCGTTTTCTAAGTTTTATTACCTGTATTTTAAACGCAGTGTTCATGACAATAATGTTTTTGCAGTTCTACTTTTGCCCGCGTGGACGTCCGAAATGATACCACTGGAACTGTAAACTATTGTCAGGATAAAAAGTATTCTAAGCCAGGTCATAGATTATTATCTGTTTGCCAATTTTGTCACGCGTGAAGAGGAAGCAGTCAGACAGAGTTACATTCGGATTATAATATTTATTTGGATAAGACTGCCTAAGGAGATGAGGAGTCTGATGAAATGACGAGTAATAGAGAAGTATGGAAGAAGAAGACATGCTGCGCCTATACCGAATAAATTGGGATAAGAACAAGAGAATGATGAGTTGGATAAGACTGCCACATTGGTCTAGTGGTCGCAAACGCGACTGCTGAGCATGAGGTCCTGGGTTCAATTCTCGGGTCGGACAAATTGTTATTAGATTTTTCCAACAGGATTTCAGTAGCAGCCACGGAGTCTGGATTTGTGCCCGGTTGATGGCAATAATCTCGCCCCCTGTTACATGTTCTTCAACATAACTGGTGAATTGTGGTACTATAAGATACATGCCTAACCCTTCGTGGATTAGAGGCGTGATATGATGATGTTATGTTATTTGGAACAGATAAGTCAACACACGAATAACCAAGTATTACACAACTGTACATTCTACAATGAAACAAAATGGAGTCACAGCTCAGTAATAGCCCGTCGTCTCCGCTCGGTACAAAGCAACTAATTGTACGGGATATTCAGAACGGCAGCTTGTTTGTAGCTGTGCTGTGTGTAGCGCGCAGTGTGGACTCAGCTTTAGATTTGTGTGTGTGTTTGTTTAGAGTTGTGTTACGTTGTTGTTCTACGTGTTTCTAATTTTTTTAATAAAATGGCCTTTATTATAGAACCTATAGTTTTGTTTTACTTTTACATAAAACGACCAAGGTCAAAAACATTACTGACTTGATGTCAAAACGACAGTCATTAGAGTCAGTATTACCCAGTAATTGAATTCTGGAGGTCAGATAGGCAGTCACTCCATGCAAATACTGGTATTTGGGTGCATCCGGTAAGACTGGAAGCCAACCCCAATGTGTTCGGAAAGTGTTTCCTATTGGTATGATGTGATAGACGGTGACTTTGATTAAAGTACGACTCTTTTGATTTCGTGAACACAAAGACGTTTTCTTGGTTCGTGTGTGGGAGCACCACTGCTAGTTATTTATAATCCCTTGATTACATCTGTACATAAAACACAATATTTCTCTGACTCTTAAAAAGATTTCCAACCACAATATTTTTTGTCCCTCACACTATATTTATAAGGGACATATTGCAACAAATTGCATATTTATGAGGCTCGCGGAGAAATGCGGCGGATGATAAATATCTAGCGGATGTGACGTCACGACACACGCTTCCTCTGCAGGTGAACTTAGCGCGCTTGTAGAGGAGGATTACATGGTGTGGGGACGATGCGATCACGACTTGGTTACGACTGCAAATTGATAGTCACGTCTGTACCAACAAGATAAAATGTAGGTAGGGTAAGATACAACGTTAAATGTAGTAAGGAACATTTTGAGTATAAATATAGATGACTATAAGAGAAGAGGAAGAACAAAGAAACGATGGATGGACTGTGTGCAGGATGATGTGGCTAGAAATGAGGTGACTGCTGAGATGACGAGTAATAGAGAAGTATAGAAGAAGAAGACCCCAAACAAATTGGGATAAGGAGAAGTGCAGAAGAATGATGATGATGGTAAGTCATAAGGTTGTCAGATGGTACAGAAGCCACCGGTCTTACTCTTTCTCTCTCTCTTCTTCAACCTTTGGCCACCCATTGTTGAGTGTAAGTCTCTCCACTTTTGGCGGTTTTGTGTCATGGCTATCCAGTTTTTTCCAGCCACTTTAATGAGATCATCTGTCCACCTAGTTGCCTACGGTCTATTTGATAGTAACAGGTCATCGTCGCCAATGTGACTGCACTACTAGAGGCATCACAGATGAGTTTCAATCCCAGAAATATATGATACACGCCATACACGGTCAAAATGTATGGAACAGCTGATTTTTTTTTTAATAACCGATGCAAAATTTCTATGTGGGGGGCTCAGAATGATGTACTGAATAAGTGGTTACCGTTTTCGCATCGGTGCCATCCACCGCGTGTAGTATTTTCAATGTCGTTGGTTCTAAAAACGTTCGGGTTAAATATTTCAGTCGGAGTATGACATATTGCTGGTGATATATAAATGTTATATTTTTAATATACTCGTGAATAACACTAATATATCCGTTAGTGGGAGAAATAGTGATACTATTTGTAAGAACTGTATTCAGGAAAATATTTCGGAATTTTTCAGGGAGATTTATTGACGGTTATAAGATACAATAAGTATTTTAGCGTTTAGGGACGCAATAATATAAAATGTAGTGTGAATCCAGTAAAAAAATAAACACTATACGAATAAATAATAAGGTTCTGTTAATACAAATGCTAGTCAAAAATCAAACACAATTCTTGAAATTGAAAAAGTAAAATTGCATTTTGCAGAAACTTTAAACTTTACAAAACTCACTATTTTCATCTGCAATACCTTTATAAGCTAACGAAACACAATTTCACTTAAACTATTATTGTTATACACAGAACTTAACAAAATTATTATATACCATCATACTCATGAAACATGATAGACTAAATCACATTGTATTACATCGTAACCTTAGCGCTACGGCGTAACGACGTTACGTAGCTCCGTAGCCCGTAGTCTCGTAGCACGATGCTACGCCGTAGCAAATTCTAGCAAGCTACGTCGTAGCAAGTTCTACGAAGCCACGATGTAGCGGAGAGCGTAGCTAAGTGGAGTCTACGACAAAGGCTTTCGGTTAAATAGTTTCATTCTGTTGATGTTGTTTTGGAAATATTGTAGTTGAGATGTTTTGGTTATGAAGAGTTATTGTTAAGTAGCTACTTGAGATTTAGATGATTTTGTTTGAGTTGAAAGGAAACTTTATGAAATTGCACTTATTTTAATCATAGGTACAATTTTATATGTTTAGCAGATAATTTTATAATGGTTTTAGTTATAATTACTACTGAATTGACTTCGCGGCCAGACTACTAAAAAGAAATTCAGCGGATAACCCAATTACTAACTCGATCCGAAGATATATCCCTCTACTTCACGTTTACTAGACGAGCCTTCAGCAAATCATTCTGTCTTTAAATGGTTAATAATTTTTGCTACAAATGTTCTTGAAAACTACTTTTAAATTTTAGTGACATTGCTTAGAACAGATTCATGCAGAATACATATATTCGAACTATCGAATCTTCAAAAAATAATCAAAATCATACTTACCTAATATAATCTTCTTACTGATACAATCCAGACACAATCAAAGAGTTCCTCTGAATAAAGCCTCCTGTTTATCTATAATACAGAACGACAGTTGCCGACAGTTGAGCGAACAAATAGATCCGTTCGATCTGTGACAAACTCGCTACTGCACAACTTTCTTCATTTTTTCGCTAACAGCTCCGAGTTGGGGTATGAACGAGACAATGTACAGTCAGCAGCAGATCAAGTTGCCACAAACTGTCAAATTTCTACAAATTATTTTAAACCATAAAATGTTGATAGTTAAGTTTAAAATCGAATGTGAAAATTTGACTGTATGTAGTAACTTAATGCGCTGGCGACTGTACCTAGTACTTTAATTGTTCTCGTACCAGACGACAGAGCATAGAAGCAGCTCATCAATAACAACCTCAATTTTTTTCAAGATTGGCAAGGCAAATCACGGATAGAAAATGATTACATGAGTACTTACCTACTTCTGAAACTGTTTAATGTTATCACTGAGTTATCTTTGAATCCCTGGAAAAAACGTCATGGTGAGCATGTAACTGTACACTGGATTACGTCTATTGTTATGATTCAACAAAAGACATAAGAGAACATGGTCCCAGAAAAGACCTTAAGAAAGAAAGAAGCTGATCTTAAGAGATCTTTGAGATCTATATTGTGCCGTATTTATTTTTGAACTATCGATTTATTCTTTAAGTCTTGACTCTCTTAATATACACATCTTTCTACATTATTCTCACATATAATTATGTATAATCTCAACGTGAATGATTTAACCAAAATCTTGGAAAAATATTTTGATTTAAGACTGTTCATGGAGTTTCTTGTCCACTCTTCTGCTTAGAGATCTATGCTTTGGAATGGGCCACTACCCATTCCAAAGCGGTCCTGTGACTGGAATTGTGTTGCTTCATCTTTTTGTCTTATTAAAAGAAATGCTTTGAGTTTGAGTATCTAAAACAACTGGAAAGGAATTCAGCCATTTGGGAAATCCACACTCTTGTACTCTGTTGCCTATCTATACTCTCAGGCACCTGGGAAGGGGAGCGAATAGGATTAACGGGATCAGTAAGCGAGGAAGTAAAGTTGTAGGAACTGACTTTATTAGCAGCACAGTTGTGAGAATGAAGGTGGGAGGTTGAGGCGAAGATTTGTACGTATGTATTAATATGAGGATGACATACTTAATGTTTTTATCCGACTGTGGCGAAGACTAAAAGGAGGGTTATAATATGTTTGATTTGTATGTAAGTAGCTATTTATGTATGTCCGTTTCTTTGTTCCCTTGTAAGTCCTAAACGGATGAACGGATTTGAATAAATTTTACGTCATTTGATTTGTCTTGGTGGTGCAAGTGTCACTGACTACTTTAAAATTAAGACAAAGAAAAATGGCGGATTTGGCCTTATTTTGGAGTTTCATTTTTCTTGCCGTTATAATTATTTGCTATTCAAAATGCCTACTAATAATCAATTTACTTGAAAAAAAAAACATACAGTGTGTAAACAGACCCTTCAAGCTTTTAAGCTCCAAGCATTCTGTACATCAAATTAAGTAACATTACGCAAAAATTATTGATCGACTTTTTATTTGGGGTGAAAAATCACGTTTTGCAGTAGGAATCGATGGAAATCACTCAAAGCATTGTACCGATGGATGGATTGAATAGTACGGGGGTCGTGGAGGTGTATAAAGTAAAAATCTTACATTTAAAACATGTATTTAAAAAAAACTTGTGAAAAAGTTGGAACTTTGACACCCAATATCTCCTTAACTAGAAGGTTCCCAGGTATGGTCTACAACAAAAAAAATATCGCAAAGACGGGGAGAACAAGTGCCTTTCGGTTATGTTAAGGCTCAATTAAAATTTACACTCTTTTTATAAAGAGTGTAAATACAAGGGTTTTAGAAAGTTTTTTTTACTTATGTAAAAAAAACGACTTTTCGACTACACATTCATCAATCATTCATCCACAGTCTAAACAGACAGATCATTCCACTTTAAAACAACATTAACATCTAAATAACAAGCCACTCTCAACCCCTCAGCATCGCATCGAGTCGCGAAACTCAACCCTCCACTGGAACAAGTTGTTTCACCCCCTTTCTCCCCCTCCACCGCCTCTGAACAATTAGCCACTGCATTAAAACAAAGACAGAGGGAACTCGTTATAATCGCAATGTTTCAATTTCTTTGGTGATTTGTTACTTTGGAAGGTTTATTTTGAGTTACGATTTTTTAAGATTACCGTAGTATTTTCACGATTGCCGATGCTGTTATCGTATGCTAACTTTTTACGGTAAAAGAACTGCTTTGCGAGACTTGCATTTTTGCACATGTTATGTTTTTGGTGGAATAATAATATTCCTTGCAATATATTGCCTAACAATTTTCTTTTTCTTTGTTTACCGATGAAAAAGGGAGGTTCTCAATTCGAGACGTATGCATATTTTTTTTGTTAGATTCTTTTTCACCGATTGTTTGTGCATACACGAACATATTAGGCCTTGTAGATTCCTAGATGCTTGTTAACTTTTTATCTTTTTATTCATTCTTGTGAAGTAAGCAACGCCTTTTTGTCAGACCTACGCTGTCCTCCCATACATGAGTACTAAGGACCTATGCGCGCAGTGCGTTGCGGCGGCGGGCGGCGCGGTGCCAGAGTGGCGTCGCAGCAGCGTCTTGCATATAAAAATCCATGTCAGTTCACACGACGCCGCACGACGCGCTCGGGCGCCACGCCGCACGCACTCCGGACATGCTACCAAACATTGGGAAAAAGAACCTTAAAAAAAACATATTAACTAAGCAACTAAAACAGTACCGATTAAAACAATTCATTCAAACAACACAACGCTGACAGAATGAAAAATCCGCTCACCAACTCGTTAATTCCCAGTGAATAGCTCTTGAAACTGATACACTAACAGACAGGCAGTGGCAACTGCGTGTGATTGGTCCATCAATCAACTGTGACGTCATACGCGCTAATTGGCTCACTCGGTGTGACGTCAGATTGGCTAACACGGGGTAAACTTAATGAGACTAATATACTTAACTAGTTTTGCGGTTTCGATTCGTTTGATTTTGAATTCAAGTATAATTTTATTTGGAAAAAAAAGACCAAAGAAAATGATCGCGTTAATAGCTGATTGATTGACTGTTTATATTTGTAGGATATGGCAGAGGTATACCTTAGTACACCCACATTTATATTTAAGTCCATTGTGATCTAAGACGAGCCTATTTCCATCAACCGGGCACAAATTCAGACTCCGGGCAGCTCCTACTAAAAAAATCTAAGAATATTTGATCCGGCCTGGGAAACGAACCCAGCACTTCATGCTCAGCAGTAGTTCCTAGTAGACTGTCGAGGCAGCCAACATATTCAGTCAACATTTCTAATTAATTAACCATTTGTCCTACATATTACATTACACAAAACACTACTGCAGTTAGCCGTGCGTTGCTGGATTCAAACTAAAATATAATGCACAATATAATAGTGTGCAAATGTCAAAGTTAGTTCTAAAACAAAATACGGGATAACAACGCATTCACATTACACGTTTCGGTGGCACAGCGTGTGAAAGTGGCCGGCTTTAATGTTGCCATGAACATGTAATACGTTTTTTTAACGGGTTTAGCAGTTGTAAGGTTCGTGAAGATTTTATTAATGTATACAGTGTAAGTTTGTTTAAAGGAAATCATCAGAAGGATAAATTTCCCACTGCTAGGACAAAAGCTTCGTCTCTGTTAGAGGAACTCGGTGGTAACCTTCTACTTAGAACGATGTGGGATGATGACTGTGGTGAATTCATCACCATCTGCCGATCTTTTCCCAACTATGTTGGGGTGGCTTTCAGTCTAACCGGATTCAGCTGAATACCTGTTTCTTACATGCAGTGACTGCCCATCTGACCTTCACAACCCAGTTAGTAGTGGGTAATACGATACCCATTGGCAACACTGGTTGTCAGAGTTTCAGGTGACTGATTACCTGTAACGTCTGTCAAACATTTACAACTGACGACGTGTGCTTTCCAAGGCACAGCGGGGAATTTTTAACTGTAACTTAAACAAAAGGATAAATTTCAGTTAATCTAAAAATAATCGCAAAAATAATCGTTTTATAGAATCTACTTTCAACGATACAAAAACAATGATTAACTTGCAAATCTACGATTGTAAGACCTTTGTATACGTAGGAAACCCTTATCTTCGTCGTAATCTCATCTTTGAGTCTGTTATCTACACCAGATTTGTGATAGAACAAATCTCACCAACACTGATCAAAGCAACAACTTCCTTTCTGCCTTCACAGTATGACAGTTTCAAAAACCACCACAGAATGATATTAACAAAAATATTTATATTACAGTTTTTCTTCCAATACTTTCCTTTATAGATTCTATATTCACTTATTAAATAAAGCCTCAAAGACTAAAAACAAGCTTGTTTAATAAAAACTCCTTTGTCTCGCCGAACAAAAGGCAAAAGATAGCACGATATTGATACAGTAACAAAAGAGAACTATAATATTAATCTGCTATTTAAGGCTTGTTTACACGAGGAGGGATTCTCGTTTGCCGAGAGACGAGAAATTACTGGCGATTTTCTAGACTTTTACCGGTATGTGAACACTAGACTTTAGTAGGTGTCTTAGATTTCTTGCTTAAACTATCGACGTGATCCTCTTACTTGTGGAGATGATGCTCTAAACAGATGTTTTTATTTTGGAGACGAAGTGAGTGTCAACCTCCATAATTTGAGTGGCAAAAACAAATCTTTCCGCATCGTTACATTTTCCTGATGGATGCAGCCAAGCATCTGAAGACGCAGCCAAGTTCAGAGCCGACTCCATGTAGATTACTATCGACAACTAAGAAGAAGACTTGTTAAAGCCGAGACAACAATCATCTATTCAAAGCGAGAAACTCTCCACCTCTAAACGAGCCTTTAAAGCCTCGTCTCGACACTCCGACAGAAACGCGAAGTGTCGACAAGTTTTAATGTATTGCATTGTGTCGGCGACAACGACGCTGCAGTGCGAGGGTTAACTAAGGATTTCGGCGCTTTTTAATTTGAGTAATGGTTTTTTCATTTCTTTCTTTCTTTTATTATTTTAAATCACTTGGGGTTTAAGACTCAAAAGCGGTTAAATAATAAATTACGCTTAAAAAACGGCGAGTAGAATTCATAAAGATTATTAGAAACAATTTAGTAGATTAAAAAAATCGGACATGCCAAGGACAAAGGTAATTATAAAGTTATATTAGTAAATAGAACTGTATATTTTTGTAGCCCGTGATCTTTCTACGAACTTACGCCGTGCCGTTATCTAATTTGTTATGAGCCCCATGAACCATGCTGTACCGTAAAAGCACTTTTGTTATTCGATTAAGAAGTCCAAGTTTTAATAAAAATTACACACAAAGTATTCGTCGACTGAGATCAGTCAACAACGCTACATACTCGAACAAAAACTCAATTTTTCCTCCATCTAACTTACAAATACCGACAAAGTCGACAACTTCAACATTATTAAACCCCATTCGTCGCTGACAAGTAAAGGACTTTACAGACGAGACAACTAAAGGACTTAACAGACGCTACAGACATCGGTCGTACTACAGCGGATTAGTGGTCCCCGATACAAATGCTAATGCGCAGTACGTTGCATGTACAGTCGGGAGATGAAAATGTTATACCAATGACTTTAGAGCAATATCGTTTCTGTACTCGCATTTCTTCACATGTTCTAGATCAATGAGGTAGCAAATAAATTGAAAGTTTTGCTTGGCGAGGTCAATCCTTAGATTGGTGGCTATATAATGTCGAGACTGTTCTGTGCACAAATGTAGACTCCGTGGCTGCTACTGGGAAATTCCTGATGGAAAAACCCAATAACAATTAGCCCCACCCGAGAGTTGAAACCAGGATTAAGCCTAGGTAAACAAATCGATAAAAAAAATTGCGTCTTAAATTTTCACAAAGTAACACCTATGTTTTTTTCTGTTAAACCCATTCTGCCCGCGACCGTACATCCCCACCACAATGCCAGTATCTGTCGTCTCTCAAGTGTTCCCTCTGTACCGGAGTGTATCAGAGAGAGGGTAGAATTGAAACGTAATCAGATGCTTGGCAAGTGAGTTGGACGGCGACCAGAACAGTTCAATATCTTTGATTAAGCCGACTTTTTGGAGAATATCCGGGTTTTGGTTTAAGTTACGTTTATGTGAATCTGAATTGATTGTTTATGATGATTTTTGCATTTTTTATTTGTTGTACCTAGATGCAGGGGGTAATGAAATTTAAAAAAAAAAAATATGGGGATGATTGTTCCCATTGGATGAAATAATCGTTTTTTTTTTCACTTTCACAAAAGTATGTTAAATGATGCAAAATTATGAATTATTCTGAAAATTATCACTTCTTGTTGGAATTCAAAATTATCAGTAAAACAGCATCAAGAAACTGCTAGTAAATGTTTCCTAGACAATAAATTACTTACAAAAGTTGTTGAGTTAGTTGGTTAAATTGTTGTGCAATATCATTGTTATTAGTTAAAATGGTATCGAAAGCCCGAAGGTCTGACAACCAATCTCAGCAAGGGTTATCGTATTACCCAGTACTAACTGGGTTATGGAGGCCAGGTGGGCAATCGTCCTATGTAAAATACATTCAGCTGTATCCGGTAAGACTGGAACTCATTCCTTACGTATCTGAGAAAAGACTCGGCAGGCAGATTACAGCTGGTACGCTATCAGTTGTTTGTTTTAAATTGCATGTTTACAATATTCGTTCTTATCTCAAACAATCCACAAATGAGCTACAAACAATCAGACTGAACTACAGAACTAACTCCATTAAGTTCACAGATTAAGGTCCTCTGAGCCGCAGTTGGAAGCTAGCTGACACCTCGGGACTAAGTCGTTGTATAGTTGTACCTAGTTCAACTAGTTGTAGCCCACGGCTTTGTCCATGTGGATTATCTGTTTGATAACAAAACATCACGCCGGTAAAACCCCTAGGGGTCAGACAGAAGTGAACCGTATGGTAAAGCTAGTTTTGTTTAATTCCATGCAATAGGGGCGAGCCTATTGCCATCAACTACAATACTGGAAAATACTTAACGGAAAAACTTAATAACACTTTACTCAACCTGGGAATCAAACCTTGGACCCTCGTAATTATAACAAAGAGAAGTTTAAACTTCACAGGTTTAAAAAGCATATTATTTTTCATTAATTATAAAACTGTTTTATGTGTTTGTATAGAAACTATAGAAAGTCACAACAGTAGCTAAGTTTTATCAATGTTTTAACTTGTTTGTGTGTAGTGCAGTTTTAAGTAGCGCCCTGATACTCATTGTAACTTCGCTCGGAGTATTTGCCAATGGCCATGATAGTACAACGACCAGTCTTGAGTGTTATAGCTATTTTTGTTTGTCATAGCTAATAAAACAGTCTTGGAGTATCATGTTTAATTTACAAAAGACCGCATGTTGTTGTTATTAAGTTTTCTCTATATTATTTTTTAATAAGATTTCTCTATAGTTATCTTCGGTCAAATACATTCAAATATTTTCGATACATAGACGGGACAAGACAAGACAAAAAAAAATATAATCCATAAGTTACTACTTAGTAACAAATCACTCGATCTAGTGTCACATGCCCGATTGTCAGGTAACATTCGTGTGCTAAAATGTTCTGGATTAAAATTTTTATATAAAAATATTCAGAAAAGCATAACATTGTATTATGTAGAACAGAATTGCCTTCCCTTGAAAATATATAAATAAGACATTTTCCAACCAATAATCCACAGTTAACTATCCTAAGATCGTCATAATACGCCACACACATAAACCTGTAAGCCAGCCCCTACAGCTCTACTTACCCCGCACGCTCCAATCCAACTTCACAGACAATTAAACTTCACATAAGAAACTTATTTCTATATAAAATAACAGCGTACAACCCTCCACACAAGTTTTGTCGCTGATTGTACAGACAAGGGCAAAAATAGGTTTACACAAATTTTATGCAATACTAGCTTAAGCACGCAGCTTCTTTCGCATGGAGTTTGGTAATGTCCCACGTGATCGTAGTACCGGGATAAAAATTATCCTATGTGTAAATTCTGAGTATAAACTATCTGTGTGCCAAATTTAGTTTTTGCGTGAAAGATAAACAAACATCCATCCATCCAGCAGTCCTCACAAACTTTCGCATTTATAATATTAAGTAGAATAGGATGTGGGTGGCAAATCAGCCACCTGATGCTATAGCCTCTGCCTATCTAATGTCAAAGACATCGTAGATGTGTTGCCATTTTAGACATGACACCTTTTTCCGGTGGCCGTCAGCGAAAACTAGAGAACGGCACATTCTATACTATCCTTATTGATTTATGTCTCATAATAAATTGGTAAAAAATAACCAATGATTTTTCCTGAAGATTTTATTAAAATGAGTCGGTATTCGACAAAAAGCATCTTTTTACACAAACTATTGTGTATTGAACCACATTGAACAAGACCTCTTAAACATATAGTCAAGTGTATAAATATTATCGCCCTTGACTGTACAGTCTCGGACGTACACCACTCCACACAAATCGCGCCACAGATTGTTGGGAACCCATCGAAGCTGTTAGACACACGCGTCCGCTTCCCTAAGTACTTGTTAAGTTCATTTTTACTCGGTCCATTGGATGAATCGAGGTTTTAAGGTGACTTACGGACGTTTGGTTTGTACAGTTATAGTCTTACCAAGACGTATCGTTACAGAGTAACTGCGTTTTGGAGGTCAGATAGGCAGTTGCTTTATATAAAGTACTGGTTGAGTTCTAGCTCCATCCGGTAAGACTAAAAGCCGCCACTAAAATACTTGGGTAAAGCCTAAGCAGATGATGATGACGGAGTAGTCTATTCTTTCTTTTTCTTTAAAACGTTGTCCCACACGAGGAATTTCTCCTGTATTATGGGTGTGTTTGTAAACATTTAATCTCACATATACAAACAGCCAGACCCGGACAACTACCCATAGGATAAACAAATATATTTTGTTCCGTGTGGGAATCGAACCCGCGACATGCAGCGCAGCACCCATTCGTTCAGCCACTGCGCCAACCGTGCCGTATTGCCAGTTGTATTCCGTAGAATTTTAGTAGTTAGTGAACTAAATAACACTTTGTTCGAGAGTCGTCGATGGTCGACACCTGGACCCCCACAATCACTTGAAACTAAACCACAAACATCTCAGAACTATTTGCTCGTTGACTTTAAGACCCCTATGTCACCTCAACCTCCCCGCCCCTCGGCCCTCTCTCGCCCAACGTCTAGACAAGCCAATTAATATTTATTATCAGCTAATAGCCGTCACACGGCGACCTACTTGCAATTATAACACTGTTACAAGATTTTTACAATAAATTCTATTCTTTGCTGGGCTGTAACGGAAAAATATGTAACTATTGAAGTCGTTTGCTGGGTCGGAGCAGTTAAATCTGCGGCTAGTTAAAATCGTCCTGGTTTTTTGATAAAGGATCTAGATCTAGCATTTTAGAGGATATTGTGGCTAAATAATGACAGCCGCTCGGGTCGATCTTTAGGTTAAGCCGTGCTTACCTAGGTCGGTGCGTGAATGGGTCCGTAAACGGAGGAACCCATGACATACAGAGTTTCCTCCGTACCTTGGAAGGCACGTTAAGCCTTTACATCTTTGACAGTCGCCACAGGTAGTCAGTAGTCCGAAAGCCTGACAACCAGTCTAACCAAGGGTTATCGTTTACCCAGTACTAATTGGGTTGTGGAGGTCAGATAGGCAGTCGTTCATTGTAAGATACTGGTACTTAGCTGCATCCGGTAACACTGAAAGCCGACCACAATATAGTTGGGAAAAGGTAGATGATGATGATCTAAATCTAGAATTTTTTGTCAATCTGATATTATTGAACCGGATATCACGATCGATCATAATAATATATTTGTAAGTAAGACTACCTCGTTGTTAAAATTACCGCAAGCGACATTGTTGAACACGAAGTCCCCAGGACTTCGAGGTCGCAGGTCGGATAAAGTGTCATTTGGATTTTTATCAGGAATCTCTCTGTTATATGTCACAGTGGTAGATTCGTAGCTACCAGGTTGATGGCAATACAATCATCTTCTATAACGTGGGACTTAAACATAACTGACGAAATGTGGGTGTACTAGGTATAAAAAAAAAACAGTGAACTAGTATGGTGTCGGACATAAAGAATAGCACCATCCCATATCTTCCCGTGGGTGTCGTAAGAGGCGACTAAGGGACTTACCAGAGAATGGGCAGCAGCGTTCTCTGTGCTATTTTAACAACCGTACTGCGATCACCAACTAGCCTGCCAAGCGTGGCGATTATGGCAAAACTCCCCCTTTGGGGGAGACCTATGTCCAACAGTGGACGTCTGTCGGCTGAAATGGTGGTAAACTAGTGAAGTTTACTACTATGATAGATGGTCATTCATCGACGGACCGTTTTTTAGCCACGAATTCCTCACCATCTGCTGTACTTAATATGATAACAAATGACACCCAAATTATTTTCATATCCTCCAACACGAATTTAATCACCAGTTGGAAGCCAATCCCCAAATCCCCGTGTAACCGCGCCGTCCTGTCCCGCAGACTACAAACTATGAGGTGGGGATTATAGGGGATACAACTTGTGAACATACACAAGACTGTTGTTTGCATGTTGTGTTGTGTTGCAGGGAGTGTGGGAAGTCGGTGTTTTAAGGAAACTCCTAATTTTAAAATGCAAATTTTTGTACATACTCGAGACATTTATAAGACGACAAAAGTTATGTTACCAGTATAGGGGTAGCTTCCATTGGAAAAACCATTTCATTAAGAAATGATTACAAATTAAAGGAATGAACCCTGTTTATAATAGTAGTTTATTTCTTAAAAATGGCGCGGGAGTGCATGCTTCAAAGACAAACATCGACGGAGTCGAGTATTAAAAAGGAGTCAATTATCTGTCAAATTATGGGTGGGTATACCCCTACTTAATCCTTCGGCGATTGGGGCGTGAAGAGCTACTAAACATGGACTTTTAACATGATCCTTGAATGTACAATTCGTTATTTATCTTTGTCAAATTGACGGACTAAAATGTTTGATGTAGATAAGTAATTCAATTTCCATCATCTTACCCTTAGTTTTTCACACAAAAACAATATCAAAAAGCAATAAACCATCGAAAATAGAGTCCTACCAACCTTCACAAGGGTTAACTTTAAGAAAAGCAGTCCAAACGGTACTTGAAAGCAACGAGGCAATAACCTGTCACTAACTATACAATATAAATATGGGCAACGACCCATAAACGGCCCACTGCCGGTAATAGCCTTCCTGGAATGGGCGCAGACCGCTATAAAGAACTGTTGCTTGCAATGGAATATTTGTGATAATCACTTAGGGCCAGGTGGAGCTGACCTTGAGGAAGGGAAACTAGTTTTGTACATGTGATGGAGTATCTTATTTTAGGCTTTTGGTTATATTTTAAGTTGAGGAGCTCGTAGTTAAATAATAACCGCCGCTCGGGTCGGTCTTTAGGTTAAGCCGTGCTTGCCTAGGTTGGTCTGTGAATGGGTGACCACCCATTATATACTGAGTTTCCTCCGTGCCACGGAATACACGTTAAGCCGTTGGGCCCGGCTGTCAATTGTAGATCTTTGACAGTCGTTTCAGGTAGTCAGTGACCCGAAAGTCTGGCAACCAGTCTTACCAATGGGTATCGTATTACCCAGTACTAACTGGGTTGTGGAGGTCAGATATGCAGTCGCTCCAGGTAAAATACTGATATTCAGCTGTATCCGGTTAGACTAGAAGCCGACCCCAACATAGTTAGGAAATGGCTAGGCTAAATGGTGATGGTAATATTTTAAGTTGATGGCAAGATTGTATGCTGATAAGGCCTATCGACCACGACGCCCTCAAAAGTTACGACGCAACCAATCATAAAATAATAACACGCCGCGTCGTGTGGAAAATACCGTAGTCTTTCCTATCCGACTACTCTGCGAAAAATTCCAAAATCACGATGTTAATGCAGTTTATTATCTGAAATGGTCTTTTTAGGAAATAGCCACACAGCTTTGAGTGGAATTGTGCAGTTAGTGCAACCATTACAGAATAATCGTATAGCTCGATAATGTTGTAGCTCACAAAATCGTAAACCCCAGTAAAGTTCACAATATCCTTACACCCCATAAGTGCCTGCAACGTGAAAGTTCCAGCGCCATACAGTGTTGTGTGCGCCGGTTATTAGAAACTTAGCATTAAACCGGACAATGCCGCTAACTGCAACTAAAGCAGTACCAGGGACGCTGTCCCACCGCTGCGACATGACTAGCTATCGAGTATCATCTCGCTCAAGAAACTTGCAAAAGATCGGTAACAGAGGTCATCATCTGCGGCGCCTTTTCCCAACTATGTTGAGGTCGGCTTCCAGTCTAAACGGATGAAGCTGGTTAGTACTGGGTATTATGACATCCCTTGGTAAGACTGTTTGTCAGACTTTCAGGCCACCAGTAATGATTGTCAAAGTACTATAATTAACAGCCGGGATCAACGGCTTACCGTGCTCTCCGTAGCACGGAGGTAGCTCAGTATGTGATGGATGGTCTCTTAATTCATGGACCGACCTTGGCAAGCGCTAATTAACCTTGAAGATCGATCCGTGTGGCTATTATTATGTAGCCAAGAGCTTCTCTAGTGCCGGTAAAAGAGGTACATTTAGAGGCGAGAAAACTGTGAAACAAACATATCGTTTTTAGTTGCTCTACTCACTTCTCTAGCAGCGGTGACCCAGTGGTAACAAACGCGAGTGGTTCGATTGTGGGTTGAAACCCCGACAGGCGCATTACTTTGTGTAATTTATTTGACCACTACCGCTCTCAAAATGGTGAAAGAAAACATCTTGAGAAAACCAGCATGACCTAGAACCAAAAAATCGAAGACATGTCACATCTAGCAAATTATTAAAGTTACTATGAGAGGCTATAAGGATAGGTGGCCTGTGTCCCAGCAGTGGGAACAGTATAGCCTGATTATGTTTATTACCAGTGGCGAAGGGCCCATACAACTCGATTCCTACCGGCTTCCCTTTGAAAAATGGCAGAGTATTCTATAGACATAACAAATAATATAATCACAATAAAGATAACAGTACTCCGGCTTACCTCTTACAAAAATTGACCCCTGGATACTGCGCTTTACTCAGTTCTCGCTTATCGCCGGCGGTAGGGTCGGTACTCAAGTATTATCTCACTTTTTATGCAGCAAAGTTGGAAACCTAGAAGATTAATAATAAATTGAAAAGATGGAGCTTCGATTTTATATTGAAAGTTTTGTCACACGTCTCTTGGTGGTTGAGAAGTAGGGTTTTAAGTAGCTGAATGGTTACAGGACATTGGAGCTAGAATGATTCTTGAACGAAGTAAACACAAATCGACTGTTTTTTTTGTGTATTTTGAAAAAGCAATGTTTGACGGTATTTGATTTGAAATTATTTCAAGAAAATTTTCTTTCCTTAGAGTTGTAAGGAGTGAAAGTCTTCTCAAAATTGTTTCTTGTTGAATTAAAGAGTTTATCAAGCCTCCTGTATATTAACTCCTTAACGCAGACGGATAAGATTCTCTTGGAATGTCAGGCAATCAGAGTTCTTGGTTAATAGATTTTTGGCTGTTGCAACTATATTATTATGTAAGATGCCTTACACGATTTGCATAATATTACAACTGTGGGGTTTGGCAGAGGTGTATTAAATGTTACAAGCACTTTTGCCAACTAGTAGGAGCGAGCCATCATGAAAACATTGCTCTGCCTGTAAATCGGACCCAGGTGCTTCTGTTCCGCAGGCGAATAAATCACTGATTCTTCACCAAATTTTTTTGTTAGCTTGTACTCCCGTACGTCTCTCTCCTGAGCAAAGATCCCCCCCATTCTGTCCGCTTCTCTCGATATTGTGCGTCTTCTCTTCACCTATTTTGTTATTAAAACAAATAAATCCCAATAAAAAGCGCACCATCATGAATTCCGCTGCCTGTCAGCGATTCGTAACAATAAATACATACGAGTGAACGTCAAGCGACGCCGATACATTGCCGGTTATTTACGGCCGCAGTGTGCGAGGCTCAGCTGCAAGCGGCAATGTACGTCGTTGCTACTGACAGCCTTTTAATACGAGTGCTGTATAGTGATGTGGAGGACAATTTGTTTTGGAGAGGAATTGAATAGATTTGGGTGATCTTTTTTTGGAGATTTGTGGGTAAGTGGAACACAATGATAGTAAATTCTTATGATGAGTGAGTGTGTGTTGGTCCTGGGTTTCCGATTTGGGCAATAAAGATTCAATTCTGAAAACAGACCGCAAACCGCAGTTCAAAACCGCAACTACTTTGATAGATCGCAGGGACACTACTGGTTTCTATGTAAAACGACTAAGTGAAACATGTGCGACACTAATTAAAAAAAAACCTTGCAATATATGACATAACATCACGCCTGTAATTCCCGAAGGGTTAGGCAGAGGTACCCAATAGTATACACCCACATGTCGCAAATTATGTTTAAGTCCCATGGATGCTACTGAGAAATTCTTGATGGAGAAAACTCAATAACAATATACATAAAACCTGGGAATCGAGCCCAAGACCTCACGCTCCGCAGTCGCGCTTGCGGCCACTCGACCAATAATTCAAAATACATTCAAGGATCCTTTTAAACCAGCTCCATTCCTCCACCCCCTATCAAATGAAACAAAACACAAAAATAAAAGAAAAACAATAAATAAGCTACTCAACAGATCAAATGGTAACTGAAAGATTTTCTGATGGAGACGCGACGCAGATAAAAAAAAATATTATAAAACAGCGGCTGAGACGGCAAGGACCACTACGCAGATGAGTTCAGAAGTTCTATGGCTTATTTGTCAGTGTCTGGTTAGAATCTATTTACCAGAAAAATAGATAATTGCTAGTCAGACTCGCTTTACGTCTAATTTTCACTACATGGAGCGAATGCTTACCCGACCTCCACAACTCGTTAAATTGACTCATCTCTGCCAGATATTTTACCCGAATTCTGTTTAGGATTGAGCAAGCAAGCCCTTCGCTACCAACAATCTAAAATTTTGAACGCCAAAATTACAAAAGGCAGTCTCGTATATAACTCATATACATTAAAGTAATTAGAAATGACAAATCGTGTAACATATACATACATATACGTACATTACTAAACTTAAAGATGTAAATTAAAAACTAAAATCCTGACTGCGATACAAAAACTGAAAAGCTGAAAACAAGCACATTTAAAATTAAATAAAAGTTGTAAACTTTCAACTTTGTATCGCAGTAGGATTTTTTTTTAATATTTTTTTTAAATATAAGTTTTAATGTACTTTAATTCAGTAACACTTCTGCATATTTTCACCAGCCTAGTAAAAGTATGAATAGTGATCATTTAGCGTCGGGCCACTTTATGAATTAAAACACATCGTCGCTCAGCGACTCCATCAAAAGAAAGCTTGTTGAATGGAAGAGTTCGGCTGCGGTACAAGTTAGGAGATGTAGAGACTTTTTAATACGACTCTAGGATTGCTTAAAATTAGAAGTTCGATTAAAATAAAACCTATTAAATTCCAAAAAACCTTAATTGATTCTTTTCATCATCATTTGCTGTATTGGAGTCGGCTTCCAGTCTAACCGGACGTAGCTGAATACCAGTATTGTACATGAAACGACTGCCTATCTGACCTCGACAACCTAGTTACTGCCCTACTAGGAAGCATTGGTAAGACTGGTTGTCAGACTTTCTGGCTTCCGACTACCCAAAGGACTATCAGTGATTTTTCCAAAGCACGGAGGTTTCTCAGAATGTAATTAACGGACATCCAACCACTGTCCAGCATCGGCAACTGTTGCTTAACATCGAATCGTGCGGTTATTATTCAACCATTTCCCTTCATTATTGTTGAGAAATAAGGTTGTTTTTACATCAAAATTTGATTATACAACATGAGTAGAGTATGGACCAGATCAGACTTCAAATCTAAAAAGTTGTTTCTATTGACGACGGAAATAAGTGTACACAAGAACCTCCTCCATAATTTAAAACACATTGAAACGAATTCAAAAACAGCATTACAGTACAAAAAAATAATATTATTTTCTCAACCATAAAGACATCTACAGACGCCACAAAGAAGATCGCATCAACGCCGCGGCAACTTGAGCCACCTTCACAGAAGATTCCATTTGCCGCAAGGTACCGCCCGTACACCCCCTACACCCCCTGCATCACCCCCTCTCCGTACAGACACGGTACATCGGTACACGTATGCTAATGCCGAATGCGATACTGCGCCGATATCGAGAAGGGTTAAGAAGATTATAGACAGCTGGTTTATTTTTATTTAATGATATGTTATGTTATTTTACACTCAAGTCCTCATCAGGTCACCTAATATCAAAATATACAGATAACTAGTAAACTAATTTGGTCCTTTTTGTGAAATCAAAGTTTTGTCAAGTATTTTTTTTTGTTGTTTAGATGTTTATTTTCTTACTTTTAGTCTTATTTTTATCATTAGTTTAGTTCTATTTGTAGTCTATATAATGTAAATATAATTAAATATTTGTTCTAGATTTAAAATATAATCAGAATGAAGTCTTCTTGCAGTAAAACTTTTTTTTGTTATATTGCACTTATACACGTAAAACATAACCAGTCCTCTCTCACCTCCTCCTTACTGCAACAAAGATTTTTTAATAGAAAATTCAATAACACTTTACATAACCAGATATCCAAACGCAGCGACCAGCACTTACAACCACTAAAACAAAGACAAGGTAAAACATTAGATATTACCATCATGTAAGTGAACAAAACTTGAAACTTCTCTAACATGAAAGTTTATAAAAACACTTTAGATAAGTGCATGAGATGTTGTTCCACGTATCGTCGAGGGGAGCATAAACAATGCATCAATAACAACTAGCAAGTTTGACAGTCACCGGTCAGCCATATTCTAACACACGGTGATCAAATGCTTTGCTGTTTTGGGAGGTCGAAACTTTATTATGAAACAAAGCGAAACAAAGAAATCACCCGAAACAATTTGATCAAACTGTGAAAGAATAAACTATTATAAGAATTTCACAACTTTTTTTATGTAAATCAAAACAGGAAGGAATACCTAGAAAAAAAAACCGGCTAAGTCCAAGTCAGACTCGCGCATAAAGGGTTCCGTACTATGTAATAGAGGAGCTCCCTTTAATTTTTAATTTATTTTAATTATTTGTTATAGCGGTAAAAGAAATACATATTCTGTGAAAATTTCAACTGTTTACCTATTATGAATTATGAGATACAGCCCACTGACAGACAGACAGGCAGACGAACGGACAGACGGACGGACGGACAGCGGAGGCTTAGTAACAGGGTCCCGTTGGTTACCCTTCGGGTACGGAACCATAAATATTTAAACTGACGCCAAGCCTCAAATCTCCAAGAGCTTCTCATGTAATTGGGGGCGAGTCTATTGCCAGCAACTGGGCACAAATCCAAACTCCGGACTAATGCTGAGAAATTCCTGTTGAAAAAATATCACTTTGTCATACCAGGGCATCGAAACCAAGGCCTCATGTGCTGGCGGTCGCTAGCATCTGAGAGTAAACAAGACAGAGTTAATCTTTTATTCATCACAAGACACATTCGTTACCATAAAACGCGCAAACAGACACTACAACGCTCCACTTTAAACTATTTACTTAACGCCTACTTACTGCTTTAATTATAATAACTACCCAACTCCAAGTAACAACTTAGAAGCACAGTATTGTTCCCAAGCGACTGACAACTTGCGACGACTTGTTACAGCTTGCTAGCTAAGTGAATTGTGTCGCTTCGAAGTCGCATCGTGTGCAAGAAACAATGTATCAATAACGCAAGTTTGAGAGCCTGTAGCCAGCCTTATTGTAATGTACTTCGAAGTTCGTGAGATTGCTTTTAAGCTTGTTTGTTTGTTTGTTACTTGTGAGTGGGAATGCTAGGATTAAGACACATTGTAAACGGATTGGTGATAACACGGTATCCTAGTGTCTTAAAAAATAACAGTTTTTCTCGACGTTCCCTAAAGGAGTAGGTAGGAATGTATTTGCTATACTCACATGTCTTGTCGAGTCCCTTATATCAGGACCATGAGCCTGTAACCACTAACCGTAAACATATCCCGGTTTATCCTTACTGGAAAAAAAATAAGAATAAGAGAAAAACTGAATATAATAACCTTGCATATGTGACTGTCTGTCACGTACTCCTAATTATTAAGTAGATATTTTAGGATTGATTTTTATTTAAAATCATCACACGGTATGGGCCACTTATAAACACATTAAACTTCTATTTTATGGCTTGACAGGCTGGCAAGTGACCGTAATTAATAAATATTTAGTGAGCTTTCTTCCTTGAATTGTAAAAAACATTGCATCACTTAGAAACGCTTAATGGGAAAGGGACTAGAGAAATCTTAAGAAGAGATAAAAAAATTACTGATTTCTAAGACTGTTCAGCAGATGTGGCGTTAGTATCCTACTAACGCCACATCTGCTGAACAGTCTTCGGTATCGCACGGCCCGGGACCCTTTAAAACAATTGAGACGGTTGCACAAAAAATAGAGGCGATTTAAAAAGTATGGGAACATGCCAAGCGTGGGGCTTTTGGAGGCTGGGCCGGAGAAGGCTGGGTGGATTCGAGGCAGTTGATTTGAAGTCGCGGAAGGGTCCACACGTGGAGGCTAGTCGAGCTAAGTCAGGTGGTCGGTCTAAAACGGTTAAAATGCTAGGACGTTCTAGGTTAGGTTCATGTAGTTAGCGTAATCTTGGTACCAAGATGGACATGTCTCAGTGGACTGTCGTAACAGAGCGATTAGGATTTAATAAGTTAAATATAAGTAGTAGTAATAAGTCTAGTTGAAGTGAGTGTCGAGACGCGGGAGAAGACAAGCTGTGGCAGAGGCGAAACTGGTAATGTGTGCAGTACTCTGTAAGTTAGTCGGGGATTAATCCTCTTCAATGAACAATGAGCACGTGGTAAGTGTTAACTATAATTAACTCCTAGCTTAAGTAGCAGTTTGGCGGAAACGCAGCGATGTTAATAATCATTTATTTCAGCATGACGGCAGAGCCGCTTCATCATCACAATGTATATTATTATCTCATGTATTCTTTGTCCTAATAACTCCGAACCTTGGCACATATTCGTCATCTGCGTTTGGTTATAGGGACGGAGACCGCCTTTCGCAACACTATACACACATTTCATGCATACGACAAACACACTATACACCAACACACCCGACTATTGACGAATGTTGACTTTTATCTGACTAACCACAAAATGAAAGGCTGAACCGTAATATTCGCATTCGGACAAAATATATCGTTCAACACCGTAATATGCACGGGTTGATTAAGACAAATTATATTGCTCAGTGATATGATGCCGACTTGTACTTGTGGTACAAATCAACCAAACGTTGCTGATGAATACTGCTTCCTGTAAAGGTCTAGCTCAGAAACATTGCGTGGGGATTGTTGGCGCACATTTCAGGGAGCGGGGCTAGGCATCACGAAATATCTCAAACTACATCGATAACTCCGTTCTAAGGAACGCTAGGGACAGAAAGTCAAACCCCGGCTGTTTATCTCGTTAAACCCAAACCCGGCCACTGGTTGGCAAATTACTGAATCGACATTACTAACGAGATACGCAACCACGACATGGGGAAGAGTAAAGAAATGTGAAGTGACGATATATCACCACTTCGGCGTCCACCAATAACAAACGCAATATGTTCTGCTACAGACTGAATCTACGGTGCGCTTGCGCAAGTTGTGTGTTATCTTAGACAAGGGGTAGATTGCCGTAAAGGGCGTTACTAACATGAATACGCGTGTAGGGAGAACTACTAAAACGTGTCTTCCTCAAAGGCAGTAGGACTTCTCAGTACTCTGTCTTAGGATTGAAAAAGACAAGTGAATGATGCTTAGGAAACGTGTTCGGTTAGAATTCGTAGCAGGATCCTTAGTGGGCCTATGCGCTTAGGTCTAACCGTCACGTACTGAGGCAGTTATTGTAACCGGTTACATGCCATAGAGTTGGGTTCGTAATACGTTTGAACCATTAAATTAACGTAACTGTAAATAGTGAATCTCTTAAGCGCAAGCGTAACGTTTCCTTTCACCAACCTTTCATCATATATATATATCTTTGCGCCCTCTTGCCTTATTAGCTTCATACTTTATTACTGATTTAGTTTTATAGGATTTGATATTATTCATGTATATGTCTTAACTGTGACCTCCCAAAATTAACTACACCTTGTACCCCTCCCTGTCCCTTAGCTTCTAAAGTCGGGACAGGGCTGGAGTTCAATTTAGTAGGAAAGATGACCAGTTTGGTGTTGAGTCTTACAAGGCCGTGCGAACGGAGGGGCGCGGCCTCTCCTCCTTCGGGGGGAGCCGACATTAATACTAATATGTGCATGATTTAGGAAAAACGAAAATTTTATCAGCCTAGGGTAATTTACGAACAGTCACACATACATGAATTAATCTTTCGAGGAGCTCGTGACTAAATAATAACAGCCGCTCGGATCAATCTTCAGATTAAGCCGCGCTTGCCTAGGTTGGTCTGTGGACGGGTGACCACCCATTACATACCTACCGAGTTTCCTCCATGCCTCGAAAAGCAGGTTAAGCCATTGGTCCCGGCTGTGATTTGTAGAACTTTGACAGTCGTTACAGCTAAGTCAGCTTAGTGGCTTGACAGTCTGTCAACCCAGGGGTATCGTATTACCCAGTACTAACTGGGTTTTGGAGTTCAGATAGACAGACATAGCATAAGCATAACATAATCAGCCTATTAATGTTCCCACTGCTGGGACGCAGGCCTCCTGTCTATGAGAGGGAATGGGCTATAATCCACCACGCGGGCCCAGTGCGGGTTGGTAGATGTCACATGTCTTCGAATTTTTGGTTATAGGACATGCCGGTTTCCTCACGATGTTTTCCTTCACCGTTTTTAGAGCAGTGATGATGAAATAACTTACACAAAGTAATGCGCCTGGCTGCGCTGCTCGTAAGTCGGGGTCTCCACCACTGGGCCACCGCTAGACAGACATTCCATGTAAAATACTGGTATTCAGCTGCAACAGGTTAGACTGGAAGTCGACCCCAACATAGTCGGGAAAAGGCTAAGCAGATGATGACATGAATTTATTAACCTTAAAAATACATAGATAGGACTCATCTTTGAGTGTACGTGAAGCTGTTTAGAAGAATAAATCTACGGGAAGGACGTAAACAAAATAACACTTTACCCGTCCTAGATATCGAACTAAGGACTAAAGGCTCAATAGCCTCTTTTGTAACCACTAGATCAAAGAAGAATACTTTTTAATAAGAAATTATCTACCTCCACGACTATCGTTTCCTAAGTCTACACCTGATTTTTCCGCTTATACAGTTCGGTGCAGCGATGCCGACGGCGCTTAGTGCAGTAGCGATACCTCTATCACGGAATACAGGGCCATGTCACTGTATACATGGTGTATCTCTAATATACACGGTGAATCCGTCACTTTGCCAGTGACAGTGATGTTGTATCCGAGTATAATCTGTCTTTCAAAGAGATTTGTTTGAGAGATTGTGTAGGTGGAATTTGGTCATCAATACGAATGATATTGATCATAACAGTTTGGTATTTATTTATTTATTTATTTATTAGGTCTACCAACAATTGTCTACACTTATCTTCTAATAAAACTAACATGATTTTAAACTTTTCACAGTGCAACAATTACTTAAAGGTAAACACTACATGATCAAAAAACAACAATAATAAATATATTGTTAGCTACAAACTATGAGTAAACTTAACAACTATCAGCAATATAAAATTATGTTCTATTACCATGACTGAAAACACAGTACAAAAACTTTTACAATAAGTCTGATAAACAGTTCCGAAATTTAAATTTTTGCTTATTCAGTGAATCGAAGTGAAAATCAACCTTATCACTACAGCTATTTAAAACCCTACAAAACCTAGCATATGGAGAGTTGGAACCCAACACCGTTCTTCTCATAGGAGGACAAAGCGGAGTAATTGGTTTGCGCGGAATCCTCGAAGGAGCACGAAATTTAAAGAGTGCGAGCAGCGGCGGAGAGTCTATGTTTCCCTTCAAGATCTTGCTAGCAAACATTGCGTCGTTCAAACATCTTCGCTCTTCCAAGGAGTGCATTTTAAAGAATTTTAATCTTTTTTTATACGAACGCACTTCCCTAGATATACCCACAGAAAAAGCCAGGTGCCAAACGAAGCGTATTTGTATCTATATCATCGTCTGTTTAGCTTTTTCTTGGGAAATGGGTAGTCAGACATTGTTGGCTACACTGGAATCGACTTCCAGTCTAACAGGACGCAGCTGAATACCAGTATTTTACATGGAGCGGCTGCTTATCTGACCTCCACAAGCCTGGGTAATGCGATAGCCCTTGTTATGATTGGTTGTCAGACTTCCTGGCTTCTAACTTCTTGTAACGACTGTAAAAGATCTCCTAATTACAGCCGGGGCCAAAATGCTTTTCAAGGCACAAAAGGAACTCAGCTGAATGATCCCCACCAATCCATGGACCAACCCATGCGCTGGGTAACCTTGAAGATCGACCCATGTGGCTGTTATTAATTAGCCAAAATCCACCAAACCACCATAACTTTACTCACAATCCCCATAATAAATTCGCATAATTTCGCCGCAAGTACTAGGCTCACATAAGTGCTAGTAGTCATCATATTACGTTCTTCTCTTGAGAGTGCTAGCGTCCTTTCCGAAGCACGAAAGGAATTCAGTATGTAATCGATGGTTTTTTACTTACTAACCTCGGCAAGCGTTACTTAACCTTGAAGATCGACCCGTGCTGGTGTTATTATTTTTGCTGTCTCCTTATCCATCACGGTTCATGCAGTGACTGAGCGAATCCCGCATGGAACAAATATTTGTATGGCCTAGAGGTAGTTGTTTCGGGTATAGCTGTTTGTGCATGTGAGTTTAAATATTTGTAAACGACCGACGATACAGGAGAGTGACTATTTCAAAAAATAAAACTTTTCACTCACAATAACAAAGCCCCACAATTTCGCCAAAAGTACCAGGCTCACATAAGTGCTAGTAGCTAAACTAATACATTCGGGCGTACATCATATTACGCCGGCCGCTACATAATATATGGACACGCTCGTATTTGCATAGCGGGCCAGTGGCTTGGCCCGACGTCCGGAATTTGAGCACGTTATTAAAGGACAGTAGTTTTGTCTGTTAAGTGCTTTCTCTTTATAAGATTTGGTTTCGATGTTGTTGTTCCGGGTTTGTGTTTGTATTTTCTATATAACCACGCTCAAAACTCATGCTTTTTTCCTATGAGGATAGGCAGAACGCCACCTACTACGCACCTTTCATACTTGTTATGCTTATAGTTTCTATTCTGTCTATCCGTACAAATATTGTTAATATGAATGTTACTCTGTCTGTTAACTTTTCCCGCATTAACGGCTGAACAAATTTGGATGAGGTACATGGCCTCATCATCGTCCATGGTCTATTTCATGACATAGGTTAGATTAGGACACTGTATGCCTTTTATTGCGGTAATGCGATCCCGTGCGAAAACCACAGCGCTGGTGATGCCGCTGGCAAAATCTAGTAAATACAGGATGATTGGTAATTAGGTGCATTCCTTGAAATGGGTGATACTAGTCCTAATTTGCAACAATCATGAAGGCGATAACTTGAGGTCCAAACTGGGTTGTTTCGAAGAAAACAAACTTTTAAAGTTTTTTGGAAGTTAGGTGGACTGTAACCTCTGCCTACCTTTTCCAAGAAACAGGCGTGATGATATGTCATTCACTAGCTTTTCATAGAACCAGTACATAAATAAATCGCCCTTTAACACACGTACGACAAAAACAAAAACACAAAGCCCTAATGTCTACCTGAGTAACAAAAAAATACTTTTCTCCGTAACATAAGAAGTCTAAACGTATTAGCAACAGTTTGTCTGTGTCTGTTTGTACGTTTTTGTGCTCATTACTGCGAAACATACTCTGTTATCTTGTTCCTCTTTGTGGAAAGAAATGGTTGAGGTTTTGCGTTGTGAGAACAATTTTTTGAGTGTAAATATTATGACTTTTGGGCTGTTTATTTGCAAAATAAGGATATTGTTATCGTATAATTATAATTTCGTACGAAAAGAGAATTTACTTTGAAATATTTTGTACAACTTGTCCTTGAAATCTGTAATATAATTAATATATTTATTTACGGTACTATTTTATTTTATTATTGTAAAAAGATACTAATTTGATAAAATTGTCAGGGTTAACTGCAACAAAATGCTTTTATATTATAAAGCAGCGATGAAGTAATCTAGGGCTTCAAAAAATCTTCTAACACTTAATCCGGCCTGGGGATCAAGCTCAGAAAGCCCAAACTCATCAGTTGCGGCTCCTAGTGGGGGTACCTACTAGGATTCTACATACATGCAAACAAAAACTTAAGGCTTTTTCACGTTACAGGCCGAAGCGCCACCTGCTACGATCCTTATATACCACTAAGATCAAAACAGTAAATAAACTGTCCACCATTCACACAACTCATCATTTGTCTTCAACATTATATTTTATCAGCACCGACCACATTTTCCGTATCTATTCAATATTCACACAAACCATTTGATGTCCAAAAAACACATGTTATCCCCAAAACATATCAATCCATACACGGGCTGTTGTTCCACCGCATCCGCGTGCGATAAAATATCGCTGCGCGTGTAATTTAAATGTCGTTCAATATTTTATGAGTGACGGTATCAACTAGTTTACGAGTGATCCCCCTTGTTGCTGCAAATCTCTCGCGGGTTATGGCGTGGGGTGGGGTGCAAGGGTTAGCGAAATTGTTTTGGGAATAGTTGACAAGGGGATGAAAGATAAACCATCTTTTTATCTTTTAGTAAACGTTTCCCCACACTAGCAATTTCTCCTGTATCGTTGATGCGTTTACAAAAATGTTAACTGACACACACAAACAGCCAGACCTAACAACTGTAGGCCATACAGATATTTATTCCGTACTGGGATTGATACCGCGACTCGCAGCACAGCAACCAGCTACTCAGCCACCATCACCATCTGTAATTGCAAGAAAAGTAGAGACGAGAGACAAGAGAGGAGATGACATAAATAGCCATTTTAAAGTATTAGCGCTATCATCGTCATCGTCGACTTAGCCTTTTCCCAATTATGTAAGAGTCAGCTTCCAATATAGCTGGTTGCAGCCGAGTACCAGTATTGTACATGGTACGACTGCCTACTTGACCTCCACAAGCTAGTTACTTGGTAACACCATATCCCTTAGCAAAACTCGTTGTCACACTTTCGGGCTTCCGACTATCCGTGTCGACAGTTAAATATGACAAATTGATCTAAGCATAGTCGGAATATGATGATGCTTCATGAACTATCTCCTATTTCTATCTCTGCCACTCACACCGCACCCCAAACTACGCGCGTCTCGTTTCCGCGCTGTCATACCGTATTCATAGGATTTAGAAATGCAACATTATACCGACACATACATACACACAGTTACGTTATTTTATACGCACTAAAACTGATGTAGTAGTATAACGAAAGATAAAACATGTTGTTTTCACCTGTGATGTGGAGAAAGTTAGGTTCGTTGTTGATAAAGAGCGTTTTTCAAAGCAGAAATGGGAACCCTTTGAATTTGCCTACATTTAGTGCATCATGGTTCTGTTGACACCTGACTGATGACAGTCAGGAAGGCACTCTTGGTAAACATTACTGAAACAAAAAAACTTTACCTGTCACTTACGGGATATCTTCCGTGATTGTTCATAATTTTGAGCTCCCGATATTTCGACGCTGTTACAAGCGCCATGATCGCGGGTTGACTGGAGAATGCGGGTGGATAGAAAATAAATTGTTAGTAGCAGACAAATCTGTCTACCTTCTTTCTTCGGAAGATATCCCGTAAGTGACAGTATAAGTTTAGTTGTAAACCGTGAAAGCTTAAAACAGTGTTTATTACTAAAACAGCTTAGAATTATTGGGCCTGCTTAACTTTCGTCGGTTTATTTTATTTTCAAAATGGTGTCCACGCATTAAACCTATTTTAATCAATAGATGGCGTCAATACAAATAAGTTTTGTATGAGACAACGTCTTCTTAAGCGCCACGTTTCTGAGATATAAACCATCAAACTTACAATCTTAGGCATCAGCACAATTTTCATAGAGCATAATTTTTTTTGACCAACTATTGACTAATACAAGTTTTAAGCGTGGCCGCTATTTAGAAAATAAAATAAAATGGTGGAAGTTAAGCAGGCCACGCTTCATACAAAAATCTCCCAAACCCTTTTATGTTTGTTTGCGTTAGTTTCAACTAAAGCCGAAAGCACCCTGCTGCTCTATACTGATAGTTTTAAAAGCTAAAGTTCTGCTAAATATTTCGACAAATAGCCAAAAAATAATACTATGATACTGAGCTAAATGTAAGTTGAATGTATAGTAATAAACTGGTCTTCTTTTAAACGAGGTTTTTAATCGTGTTTTTCAGTTTTTCCATGCTATTTTCACTTTTCTTTTTTTGCCACCAATACATCCAAGAATTTCATAACAATTTTTCCTTTTTCCCCTATCAACTGTTTAAAAACACAAAATCTACGTTCCCGTGTCCGGACAATCACGGCGCGTGTATGAAACATTCACGGGATCCCGGGAAGCGGTCCCGGGCTGGAATAATTGATGCGCCCAGCACTACAACAAAGAATAATAGCTGAATATTTTAGGAGGCGTTTTGTGAGGCCAGTGGCACACAACAAAACATTTTAGAAGGTTTATTTGATTGTATTGACGTTTGAAAAAGTGACTGAGGTGAATTGCATCCTAATAAACTTCTCATCATCATCATCATCATCTGCCTAGCCTTTTCCCAACTATGTTGGGGTCGGCTTCCAGTCTAACCGGATGCAGCTGAATACCAGTATTTTACATGGAGCGACTGCCTATCTGACCTCCACAATGAATAATCCTAATAAACTTCTCAATGAATCAAAATTGTCCCTTGAGTTGCACTACCATAAAATAACGCCTGTAATCCCTGAAACGTTAAGCAGAGACGTATCTAATAGTACACCCACATTTCGCCAGTTATGTAATAGGGGAGATCCTATTGCCATCAGCCGGGCACAGATCTAGACTACGTGACTGCAACTGAGAAATTCCTGATTGAAAACCCAAATAACACTGCCCGACCCGGGAATAGAACCCAAGACCTCAAGCTCAGCTGTCGCGGTTGCGACCATATGACCTACGAGGAAGTCAGGCAGGCCTGAGTTACACTACTACACCTAATTTTTCGCCTTCCGTTAACACTCTGACTCCTTCATGAGATACTTGGTCCATCGAACTACCAATAGGAGGTTGTCAATCTTAGGCTATGGTTTTCAATATGCGGTAATCCACAAAGAATCAGTCATTGAAACAGGTTGAAATTCAAAGCATTTATTTCAATTAGACCATCACAGGCACTTTTGAATTTCAAAAGAAAAACAAAAAGAAGCGAAGCTACAGTCACAGTCACAAGGCATAATAACTTGAGAAAGTACTGCAGTTGCAAATTCCAAAGCGTTGATCTCTATGGAGAAGAATCACTGCCAGCTGCGCAGGCGACGCTATTCTCCTTGGTCAGCCAATAGCTTTTAGTTTTCCCAACTAGGCTCTGGAAGTCAGAGAGGGTCGCTTCATGTAAAATATGGTATTCCACTGCACCCTTCTGTATTTATACGCGCGTTGGGAAAATGTGAGGCTACGCAGATGTGATGTTCCCTTTAGTAGCGCTGAAAGGAGTTAGTTTTCTGCTCACTCTTGTTCAATGCTTCTACCCTTTGTGCATTTCAATGGAGATTGAATGGAGCTCATAACCAGCTGGGTTTTACGATGATGTCTATGAGAGGAAGCCTGATGATTGTTTCGTTGGTACTGAAGACTTGCCTGTAAGGAGTACAGCTGCTTTGAATTTGGAGCACGTTTATATGACGGTTAAATAATTTTGTAAGTGAATTTTGGGCCCATTTTGATCCAAATCAAATCATCATATGGGTGGGTATGGGTGTAGGTTGGTGGTGGTACATAAATTAAACATGTTATAAGCTCAGATATGTGTGGTAATATCTTAGCTTATCATCATTATCTGCCTAGCCTTTTCCCGACTATGTTGGGGTTGGCTTCCAGTCTAACCGGATGCAGCTGAATACCAGTATTTTACATGGAGTGACCCAAATAGTACTGGGTAATACGATACCCCTTGGTAATATCTTAGCTTATAACATGTTTAATTTATGTACGACGCCAGAGAAATCCGTTCGAGTCCATTCAACTGTGTTACTGTTAGCCTGTATCATCCCACAACTGGGCAAAAGCCCTCTAACTTGCAGTTCTTTCGATCCAGGGCTAATGTTGCCCATTAGTCGTATGATAGTGAAAAAATTGTCCAATATACATTTTGTAACGTATTATAGCAGACCTCGAAATGGCGTACAAACTGCAGGCTCCAAATCCCCAAACATACAGTTCAAAAAAAAAGTTGACCACGCAAAAAAAGCGCACTCAATTTAATACAAACCTAAAAGGCTGTAAACCCTACACTGCCGCTAAAAAAACAAATTTCAATAACGCGAACGTCCAAAAGGAGAATTAACCATAGCAACTATGTAGGGGTTATATGTGCGCTTACACGGGCAACTTTAGTTGCTCAATTCTGGGCAATTTTGTTAAATTATAAGGACACGACTTCATAAAACAATAATTACAGCGATGTCTTAGTTATTATCTAAGTAATTTTTGGTAGAAAGTTAACTTTGGCGACACTATAAAGAGCATGAGCAATAAGGATCCATATAATAAAATAAAGTTCTTAGTTTCACAGGCAATTATCACCCGAAGTCATTACTAAACTAATTACCTGTGTAAACACAGCTGTAGATATTAATGATACAACAATTATTGCCCCGTTTGTTTTGAGTCGATCCCTCAGATATCACCGGCAACTCTTACGAGCAAGAAATGTTGGAAATATTTGAGAACTTAAAAAAGGCCAATTTTACCGAGTCTACCTCAGGCAACTGTTGCCGGGCAATATTTTTACAAAAATTGCCCGTGTAAGCACAGCTTGAGAGGGATTGGTGAGGGGCGCGGGGAGGGGATAACGAACCTCCGCTAGCCATATGGGGCTCGGACTTTGAATATTGCATGTAAATACATACTTCAGTATGTTTGCTTAAATTCTGGAGCTGAGTTCTGGTATAAAAGTATTGGTGGAAATGGTTATTGAGATTTTTATGTGGGAAGATTATTATGAGTGAAATTATAGTGAGAAAATACTTTAGTCTGAGGACTCATTAGGTGGGTTTGAGCTGGACACGTCTGTCGCTTGGCAAATGAACTGCGGGTTTGAAGCACCGAATGTGTCCCTATGAATGCTCGGTGACATTTAGCAAAACGAGGTAATTCTTTTGACATTCTGTGTGAATGCAATGCTGGCGACTAGATCATGGCCCTCTCTCTGAAGTGTCCAAAGTGTAGACCTGCATTTAAGATTACATAAAATGACGCCTTTAAAACCACCAAGACAAGACGTGCCATCGAAATAAAAGAATAATAAGATCGTGGCCCACCAAGGCGAACCAAGGCGAGACGAAAAAATGGACAGGCATACAGTAGGTACAAACGTAGGACAGATGTGGGAGGAAAGAGCAAGAGACCTTTACCCTGAAGCAGTGAGAGAATCTTATCTTATCCTTACTACTATAAATGCGATGTGAGGATGGATGGATGTAGGTATGTCTGTTACTCTTTCACGCAAAAACTACTGAACGGATTGGATGATATTTGGCATACAGATAGTTTGTAACAAAGGATACTTTTTATCCCGGTAGTAGGTTCCCGTAGGACAATTACCGAACTCCACGGCCATAAGCCAGTACTAACTAAATATACATTACTAATTAATTCAGAGGGAACATTTAAATCGAATTTCGCTTTTTTTGTTGACGTCTACGAAACTTTGCTTTGATCATAACAAAAAGCTCACGGGTATTGCACACTGCGCACTGAAAGATAGTTGAATATAATAATAAAAAGTTATTGTGTCTATAAATAGTGCGGAACCATAAAAAGGGGGGCAGTAAACTAAGTTTATCAAGATATATGTTACTGTTGCAAGTGACACACTAGTTTATATCGTCATACAATAGCTGGAACATCAAAATTTTGCAGTAGGTATCACTACGCTACACTACTAGTACATTAGAGAATTGCTTGGAGGTGGAATTGCAAAAAGTGCCGTAAATCTAAGTAATCTAAGTTGTATTAACAGACCACAACGTAGGGAAGAACTAGATAGATAATGACGAAGTAAAGAAGTAAGTAAAATAATAGGAAATATTCACTAAATTCCTTATTTCAAATAGGTTGGTGGACTTAGTTTGTTTCATGAGGTGTGTAATATTCATGCACTAACAAGTCGTGAATGAAAAGTTTGTCATTCGTGATTGTATTAATGTTGTTTAACTATTTTGCTCACATTTTGTTAATTTTTCTGCACATATACAAATATATTAAGCATTTGTATGCAATTAATCTTATGTTGATGGTAATGAAAAGCAAACCTGTTAGACACAACATTGTAGAATAAATGTTTGTTACCTTGGTGGAAACGCTGTGTAAAAGTACAGTCACCAGCAGATCAAGTTACCACAATAAAATTAACCCAAATGATTTTAAACCATAAAATATTGTTGGTTAAGTTCAAAATACAACGAGAAAATTTGACAGTTTGTAGTAACTTGATGCGCTGGTGACTGTACATTGCCTCAATCACCTTACTCCAACACCATCGGATTCCAAATTCAAAAAGATCCGCCATCTTGCAACACAAATCATGACAGCATCTTTAAATTAAACTCTCAAACTACCTTCATACTCGTTGAAAAAGCGGGTATCAGCACAAACTAAGCGATTCTGGCATTAAGTCCGCTTCGAAAGCTGGAGCTGTGGAGCAGTGGCGTAGTGGCGTATTCGAACAGTAAAAATGTAGCGTCATGCATTATGCATTCACTGCGGTGCGTCGGCTAAACGCGGGTGACTGTCACACCAGAGTGGAACAGGAACTATGAATTGTAAGTTTGTTACGTCTGTCATTGTTTTAATTCCGGTGTACGATGCACCGAGGCAATCAACGCTGTCAACTAGATATCAACCGCACTAACTTAAAAAGCTTTTGGTAAATACTGTTTATTGTTTATCTCTAATATCGCAGGTTTACTGGAAGTGATTTCTTAATTACATAAGCCTTATAATCTATGGGTTATTTTCTGAATAAGTTTTTTGTGTGTACCTGTACATAAATAAATAAATGTAAGTATTTGCTTTTGAAACAGTCTATGATTTGACAAGGCTGGTTGCAATTTGCCACAGCAAATTAGCGGTTCCGTAGCTGCAATGTCGAGTGTTACTGCCAAACATTTGATCGTTTCTACAACGGTTGGTTCTGAACACAAGTCTTAAAACTGGTGTTCAGAACGAACCGTTGATCGTATTGAGCAAATCCAATATAGCTCTTTCAGTGTGTTTCGGTGATTATCATGCTCAGTCCTCACTCACTCATAGTTGTACTAAAAGCCAAAGTCCGTACACATTACAACTTGACCAAAGAACTATATCTTAGCCTCAACACAACATACAAAAAGATTCACTCTCCTCGAAAAAGTTCGTTTTATGTTGCAAAACACAACACTACACTTACACAACTACGGAAATACACTTCGGTGTAAGTCACACCCCTACAGTTGCTCTAATGAAATTGTCCATAAATCTCGAATATTGGACTGGCGACATGCCTAACTATGGTGTTCCCTCTCCCCCTGATCCCCCCCTTGTTACCGAGGACTCAGAGCGCTCCAGTTTCTTACGATATATGTCGCGAACCCGCATAAATGTTGTTTTCCCGAATCTTTAGCTGCGTTATGGGGGATGTTATGGCGAATATGGATTCAGTAAATATTTCCTACTTGTTTGAGGAACGGATTAGAATGGAATTGATTACTTTATTGGAGTGGGTGTTTTGCGTAATGTAATTGTTTTTAGGACGGGTCTGGTGTTGTTAGATGGTGATAGGGTTCCTTATGTAAACAATGGAGACTTCGGATACTTTACACAGTTAGAATAAACAATATCATTTTCATTTGTGACCTTTTCATTAAAGTCCTTCGAGTTGTTTGTACACTACGAGCTTATTGATTCACAAACAGATACTTATACAAACGTTTTTTACCATAAAGATAGGCTGATACTAAATTACACCATCTTCTACGATCTCTAGCTAATATAATATAATTAGAACGGCAAATAATTTATTACAACTTAAAAAATCAGAATCAATAGAAGTTGTGGTGACCGAGCAAAAGATAGGAAATAGAATCACAGAATATACAGACGTACAAAATTCTCATCCCACATTGCATCTTATAACATTCTACTCTAAAACCCTCAGCATGCCTACTTACGGAGGCTCATAAGAGCAAGTTCAGGTCATCATGGGCCAAGCCCGTCCAATCATAGCCAGTGACAGACCGAGGCTATACGCGACGCCGCGATAGGGGAATCTCACACCGTACAGTCGAGCAAAGAGATTGGTATACAGCAAGGTGTAGTATTAGGCGTCCAAAGATCTTACACACAAAATTAAAATGAGTAGTCAAAAAAAGTTAAAAGAATAAGTATGTTTAAACGGTTTAGTTTTGTGTTGGAAGATGAATGGTAAAACGAATGATGGATGTGGTTTCTGCCGACCCTACTGGTGAAAAACGAAGTCAGAAGATATTTATTATTAAAATGTAGCCTGTGCATCTAACGTTTTGTTTAACTGTACCTGTTTGTCAGATTGTTAGTAACCTTGGGAGTAGGAATCCTGGTAGATGTGGTGGTGTTGTAAGTGTGTATTAAGTATCTTTGAAAATGTTGGAGTCTGATGATTAGATGATATTATTGGAGTCGTTTTTATATGTAACTTATTTACAGTGGTGCATCCTGTAGATGTCCTATTTTAAATAAGAACGTCGACAGTTCTCAGTGCTCTCAATGTTCGGCAGTGATAGCCCAATGGTGTGACCGTCGGACTGCCAAGTTATAGGTCTCAAGTTCGAACCCAATAGACACACCACTAATTTCGAGTTCTTGTGCTTATTGTATAATTATCACTTGCATCGGTGAAGGAAGACATCGTGAGGAAACAAGCATGCCTGAGGTATATTTCTCGACAATATGTAAAGCCAAGTCAGAGGCCTATGGGCGGCATAAAAACTCTGACAGTTCTTCTTAAAATAAGGACAAATCTATCGATTAATTTAACATACGCATGTATATTACAAAAAGCTTTTAAGCCAGGATCCTTGATCATAGAACCAAAATCCTTCTCCCGTCCTCCGTGGGAAATTTTTTCAAATCAGGCGCAGATTTATGTAGTACGTGTTGTGTGAATATTTCATGCCACGGAGCCAAGCTTGGCACAAAACCTGGCATTAATACGGGGAACGGAGAAAACCTCGATTTGTTCTGCCTGGCTGAGGAACTCTAGGGATTTGGTGGCTGAACTTTGTAAGCTAGAAAACTAGCTCATAATGTTGTAATAAAAGGTGTTATGTTAAAGGTGTTAGTGTTAGTTGTGAATGGTATACCATAGTACTATAGTTGTTCATAGTACTGTAGCTGGAGAACCACATTAAATATTGAGATATTTTAATTTTAAAACCCTTAAGCACATGAGATCCCTTTACATCATCTGTGGTGTTTGGATTCCTCCTTTGTATTGGTCGTAGCAACACAGCAAGTTTAAATCTGTGTAGTTCGGCCTAATTTTTTTCATAAAACAAAATATATCCCCCTACCTCGTATGGTCAAGTGGTCGCAAGCGCGATTGATGAACATCAGGTTCGATTCCCAGATCGGGAAAAGTATTATTGGGTTTTTCCATCAGGAATTTCTCAGTAACAGCCACGGAATCTAGATTTGCGCCCGGCTGATGGCAATAGACTCGCCCCCTATTACATGGGACTTAAACATAACTGTAAATCCCACTACAGGTGACACATAGTTATGATTTTGGAGTGACAAATTGCTCAGTAGGTATAAATCCAAAAAAAAAACGATGGACTTCAAATTATTAACGTCTTGCTCTAAAAATGCAACATCCTCAAACACCACATCCACTTCCTCCCACATCCCATCCACACTCGTCCTGCTTGCAACTGTCAATGTGTCCCCTCTCACTTCACCCCCTTCGCACCCCACTGTCCTGAACCCCTCATACTGTCCTCGTTACTGTCTGAACGGACTTAAATACAAGTTTACAACGCCGGGTTCCTGCTGCACATAGAAAAATATATTATGTTGTATTTTATTTAGGTACCTTTTAGTGCGCGTGTTCAGAGATGTCTCGGGTATCTTTTGAGAGGATTTTTCGAGAAAGTAATGGAGGAAATGCTGTAGTATGTGAGGTAGTTAGGAAATGCATTGCGGTAGGAAGTGGCCATAATAATGATGAATCTATACTTAATATTAGAAAGCTGAAGAGTTTGTTTGTTTGGTTGAACGCACTAATCTCAGGAACTACTAGTTCGATTTGAAAAACGCTTTTAATGTTGGATAGCCCATTTATCGAGGAAGGTTATAGGCTATAAAATTTCACGCGGATGAAGGTCGCGGGCAACAGCTAGTCATTTTATATTACAAGCCCCCAGTCTATTCCCAAACCACTGTAACTCTTGAAAGCCATAATCAACTGTTGCTACCGAAGAAACAATTTAGTTGTTTTGGATTCCACAACGAACTTATCAGAAAAGAATAGCGGAGGAGTCGATGGGCTATCTTTAAAAGAGATATCAAAATAAACTACAAAATTATGTGTCGCCTACCCCATTCAGTGATAACTACGGGCTGAATTTGCTTAGAGTATATGGAAACAGGAATTATCCGCGTATTGCTATTGGACAATTGCTCTTATCGTGAAGACATCCTATCCGTAGTCAATCGTGCGAGACCTGCTGTCTGCTCGTTACAAGAACTGATAGATACTACTGTAGATGAAAAAACTCCTCATCTAAATTTAGTCTTCTGATTACCAACGACCCGCTTAAGCGATTGTCAAATGACAAAGCTCGTCCACGCGGTCTGGCAGAGGCCGCAAAGCAAATGGCGGTGCGCCGCGCGGAGAGGTGGTGAGCGCCTCTTATCCGCGCTGTCCGGGTCGGGCGTTGTACATGTGTTAGGCGTCTACGGATTTCATACAAGCTAAGGCTGTATACAGAAAGAAAGCTGTAAACTTATAAGCGCTTACCGGCGCTTGACAGCGCTGGTAACCCGCGCAGGAAAATATATGAACGCGCGCCGATAAGCACTGAACGGTGCCGACAAGTTCCGACAAGCTTCAACACGCGCTGGTCAGCGCTGGGCGCTGTTATTTAAAATTAATAAACAACTACGACAACACGTGCAATTAATTATTATTAATGGGATGTATAGCTTCTTTTCGCATTTTTAAATACACATTTTCTAACAAAATCAGATCATCGTCCGATGAGTCCGACATTTTGCTTGGTCTGCTTCAACCTGCTTCCTTTGTGTAGAACGGACCAGCGCTGTCAAGCGCCGGTAAGCGCTTATAAGTTTCCAGCTTTCTTTATGTATACAGCCTAATGCAGCGAGAGAACCAACCACGTGGAGGAGCGTTGTCGTGTCAGAATCGCCTTAGAAGAAGCCAGCCTCATACTATTGTTGCCGAAAGTACGCCACACGTCCCTAGTCTGAGGCTCTATTAACGCACCAAAAAACAAAGATCTTTGCCGAAAACTATAAAACTAAAGCATCCTAACTTCGTCAAGCATCAAATTGCTCTCAACTTCATTTCAAAAACCGATATAACTACTAAAAGTATTTGAAATTTACGCACGAGGAGTAGAAAGTAATTAGTCGTATAACTTAACTGAGTACACTAACTATCGGGTTCAACTTTTAATTGACCGATTCTCAAAGTTGAGAGTCTTTTGAAGGTGTCTGAATAACTTAACTAAAGTTTTGTTGATTACTTCTCGTTGGAATGAAATGGAAAGTGGTAGGTAGGTAAGGTACATACAATGAGATAAAGAGATAAATTAATATTAACAGCTCTTTTGAAACAATACATTTTCATTTTTTTTTCTTTGAATCTGGTATTTAATGTTACAAAACCCTTATTTTTATTTTTTTTCAGTGTACCATAATTATTTATTTCCTTTATTTATTTTTACACAAATCTTATACATTTTTAAATATTTCTTAAACTAAAAACAATATAAAAAACATTTAAAAATATAAAAAAATTGTAGCCCACCGGTATCGGGAACAGGGTTAAAGCTACCGGCGGTCAGGGCTCCAGAAAGAGAAACCTCCTAACAATTCGGGCCGTGTACCGCTTTCTGAATCAAGCCCTTGATCCAGCTGCCTAACGAGAGCCTTATTTATTTATGTACACACAATATTATTACATTATGATAATTATCTACCAACATGCATAGTAAACAAATTAAATTCACCGACAGATCACGCACAGTTCAAACCGAGGGGTCTAGAAACATGTAATTTTATCGAGTACTAGCTTCTTCCCACGATTGTCTGCGTGTGCCGGTCCAGTTTATAAACGATCTGTATGCCAAATTTCATCCATATCCGTTCAGCCATCTTTGCGTGAAAGAGTGACAAACACCCGTTCATACATTCTCACCAACCTTCACGTTCATAAATAGTAGTATAGTGGATAAAACTATTTGGAACAAAGATGAGCACTGTGGAAGAGTGTCTGGTATCGGTGTAGACTGCCTCGTTGACCTAGTGGCCGCAAGCGCAACTGCTGAGTATGAGGTCCTGGGTTCGATTCCCAGGTCGGGCAAATTGCTATAGGATTTTTCTTACTGGAATTTCTTTTTCTCTTTTTGGTATTTCTCAGCAGCACCCACGGAGTCTGGATTCGTGCCCAGTCGATGGCATTAGGTTCGCCCCTTATTACTTGGGACCTAAACATAACTTGCAAAATGTGGGTGTCCTATTAGGTGCACCTCGTCCTAAACCCTTCGGGGATTTCACTCGTTATGTTATGTTATCGTTTTATTAATTTGTTATACCGATCCACTGTTAGAAAATCTTTCCGTTAATTTAATTAGTCCGTCGCGCTCGGTTGCTTGCAGCGTATTGAGCGAAATGCATGGATAAATAAAATATAATACTGTGCGTAAATAGTCATCGTGTCAAACAGGTTCTATTATCATGCGTCCATGCCATTTATCTATCTATTTTTTTGATCTGTTTTGCACTTTCACGATATTTTTATTATTTCATAGTTTATTTAGTAATAATTTACTGTATTTTATTTAATTTTTTGTACACATTTATTATACATATTTAAGTACCTTTTCACCACCACCATTGACACAACACATAAAACTGTTTAACATCCGTGACCTCTCTAATCCAGGTCCAGTTGAAAACCAGCGTCAGGCACTAGTTGTCCGACATTTTGCTGAACTGGTCCTATTTGGCGCAGCTATGAGGCACACACTGTTACCTACATTTCTTTGTTTAGTTTTAAGTTTTCTTTTTTTCTTGTATTATTTTTGTTTTATATTGTGTGCACTTGTGGCATGTGCCAAATAAATGTATTTTCTTTCTTTCTTTCTGTCTTTCTTTCTTTCTTTATATTATGTCAGCAATGCAAAAGGGTATCTCCTAAAAAAGGATAACATCCAATAGGGATGAAATTTGCATGCAAGTTCGTCGTTTTTGCCGAAGAGAAATCATACCAGGTGCCAGACTTGTCACAGAAGAAAAACGTCTCCTGATTGACGCAGGTATCTCCGAGGAACTTTTTATAATATTTTCCGAGTTACTTGAGTGTTCTTTTTACAATCTGTACCATTAAAAAAAAAAACAAGAATAATTTTCGTGAATTATTGCAACCATAGTCATCATCGTCATTCTCTTTCTCTTATCCCAATTTATTTGGAGTCGGCGCAGCATGATCATCACGCTACAATCTTTATTATGCAAGCAGAACTATAACAGCCCCTAAAACCAACATGAAAATCTACCCTACAAATTACTCAGCAAAATTTTCCTCCAACAAAACTTATTCCAAAGGGTTTTTACTTTCAATATCCTCAGTGTAGCGGCGCTGTGTAGTCGAGGGGGCCAATCAAGTGCCCTTATGAATTATGTACAAACTACCCTCGCTCGTATCATCCCTAGCGGAAAACACCTTTCTTTTGTTTTGCGCTCAGCTCTAAAATATAACCGGGGAATTTGGGGGTTGAGAGTGTTCGATTGAGTTAGATTTCTGAGTTAGATGAAATGAAATTTGGTGTCCTGGATCTTAATAAAAATGGTAAATTACCTGTATAAATAAGAACCTAAACCAAAATACTGTTATTATTGAATGGATATATCGTTGGTGTACCCATTTATTTTTTTCAAAAAAAATGGTTTGCGTTAATTGTACGACTAGAATGGGGTTAAACTGTTCACATGACGGTTAAAAGAATCAATGGAAAAAGAACACACATATGTCGATAAAAGTTGATAGTGATTATGATGAAATAACAATATTGTGCAGCAGTAGTAAGAGAGCTTTTTGTGAAGAATCTCTTCCAGGGAAGTAATCCAACTTCTCTTATTACAACTACCAAGCAGCGGTGTTGTGTTCTGGGTACCGGTGTAATTACTGGCACTACAGGCGCCTGGGACATTTTTGCTCAATACTCGGGATGATAAAACAAATATTTTGATGTCTCGTATTGCAACTACACACAAACTGTGCAGATTTTAGTTATTTTCCTTTAAGGAAGGTCATTTAACCCCATTGAATGACTTTTTAATGAAATAATTATTGAATGGGGTTAATTGAACTTAGAGGGTTGTTAATGATTTTAATGATTATAATTCTGTAACTACAAACGTGTTACTTGCGCGACTCATTTTTCATCAACATATAACCTGACACTGACCTGCAAATTGCAGAAAACGTAAAAAAATAAATTTCGCGGGCTACCCTGGCGCTTCCACCTTAAACAGTAATATTCTTCAGTACCTACCATACTAAAAATCTACACACATCCCAAACAATATACAGAAGTGGTTAGATTTGATATGCAAATTAAGTTTTTACATAAATAAAAAGTATTTTTAATGTAAATTCAGAGAGATCTGTGCAGTTCTTAGTTCATAAAACGCGCTACTGCAGCCGCGCGGAATTTTAATTTTAAACATATTTTTTTAAACTGTGTGTTGCGACTATGGCGCTGTAACTTTAAGTTATGAGATTCCTTTTGATGAGAAAAAGTTTAATGTAAGGTGGTTTACACACTTCTGTTTTTGTTTGGCATATTTCATTCGACGGTTATTGGTTAATTAAACCGACCCTGACTTAATACTTAACTCGTAGCTTCATAATTAAAGCCGGTCTAGCTACGCAATTAAGGCCAGTCCGTCGATGGATGTCCATTTATTTAATATCGAGTCTCCTGTTAGATTTAGATCTTTGACAGTTTACACATAGTCATTTAGTCATAGTCAATGGCCCGAAAGTCTGACCAGTAGTATTATTACAAAGGGGTTTCGTAACTCGGTTGCGAGTTCAGAAAGACAGTCGCTTCATGTAAAATACTGGTATTCAGCTGCATCCGGTTAGACTGAAAACCGACAACATAATTGGAGAAAGGCAGATGATGTTGATTCGGCTTACACTCGGTTAGTGTCGATCAGCAAGCTTTGGTCAGCATCAACCATGGCTGGATATCGTTTGGGTCGGCTCGACACAGTTCATGCTAAGTCCAGCAGTTTTCTCCTGATCGTATATCCACATATAATGTATACACCGTGACTTTTTAGTCGTCTTACAACCGAGCCCACTTCATGTATCTAATGAATACTAAACATTCATAAAAAAAAAATAGGTATTTATGAGATTTTCATAATTTAAAAATAAAAATAATATTCAGTATTATGACGCATGACGTAGTTAAAACACCCAGTTGCGAGCGATGATCTACTGGACTCGAGAGCTGGGTAGGTATATGTTCTCCCGTTTGACACGTAAACATCATTAACAGGATGTTTCATAATTTTATTCAAAATTTTTAATCATTGTTTTTATTTGTGGGTGGACGACCTTTGTAAGATGACTAAAAAGTCACGGTGTATAGCTTTTGTCCGCGGCTTCACTGTTGTTATGGTAGGAAATCATACCACAGAAAAGTTTTAAAAATAGCCTGTGAAACTCCAGGATGATGCAGCTTCCCATTACTGAAAAAAAATCGAAATCGATCGGTACTTCCCCGAAGATTACTCCCTAGATCAAAAACCAACGAAAAGATCAAACTTTACTTCTTTATAACATTAGTATATATTTAGCCGCCTGGCTGAGCCTATTCAAAATCATGCCGATCCAAGCGTATACCTATACATGTGTATTGTGTAGTCCTTACCCCCAAAATAAGAAATGGTTCAAAACATTTTTTTGTTCTTTTATTTGCAAAGACTCTTGTAAAAAACGTGAATTCGATAGGTACACAATTTGACAAATACTAATCGCTTTTGAGGCGCTTTTTCAAATCACTGATCTGCACATCTGATGTCAAAGCTTTCAGTTTGTAGGTATTTGATTTTCAGTTTTTTTTTATCAATCACATCATTTTTAGTATATAGAGTCACTTGTCCATCTGACCACATTGTTCATCTTAAATACACAACGGATTTGATTTATCTCTAAATTACAATGTGTTGTATTAATGTTTAACTTGCTTTTTATAAAGAAATCGGCATTTATGTGAAGTCTTACAAGCCGTACGGCCGTAGGGAGATGGAGGCGCTACTATTTCTCTCATCACCTACTTTCTAGAAACTAAAAGTTTGTTGTAAAGTAAGAGAAATTAATTGTTTATCAAACTGAATACAAACTTGAACTGACAGAATATTCAAATTATAACTGTCATTGACAACCCATGTAACAATTCCATATAACTGTCATTCTTAGACAGTTGTATGGAATCGTTATATGGATTGTCAACTTGTGGTAAAACTAATTTCCCTGACTCAATTTATCACCAGTTACCTTCCTTTTCTCCAAAACCACCAAAGAATTTCTCCACACATTACATATTTTTGATACAACTATCATTCCCCAAGAATCTCAATCTCCAATAACATGGTCCTCATAGGGAATATCTTAATTCCGTCCAGTTGAGCTGGAACGCTTCTCATCTCGCCTCTCCAATCCAGCGTGAGGATATTGGGACATTGCCAGTTCGAAGACTCGCCCCCTGCTTGGGGGGAGGCCGTACCATCGGTGAGGCGAGTTGTCTTCGTGAGTTTTGGGTGATAGGTTTTCGAAATTAAAGTATGCAAGTATAAAGTTCTACTGCTGAACATGGGGTTAGCCGTAATTGGGTTTTTTGCCATTTCCGCGGTTTATGGCAAAAGGTATGCCCCCTAACAAAATATTTGCACTTAAAGAGTTTGGTAGAACTAATTCGTTTTGTTTAAACCTACCTTTAGGGCTGGACTCCACCCAAGCGAAGACAAGACGAGAGGACAGAAAATGTGTGATAAACCACCAATAGAATTTTGTTATTTACTCTCCTCGTCTCCGTTTAGCTTTAGTGGTTGAGCAGAGAGGAAAGGACATGTCTCGTAAATGTTTAGGGCAATGGAGATGACAAGAGACATGTGCTGTGAACGGCGTGCTACGACCGGCGTGTGGTGAGCGGTTTGCTGTGTGTGGTGTGCGGCTAGCTGTGTGCTGTATGCTGTGCGCGGTGTGCTGTGAGCGGCGTACGGGTTACAGTGTGCGGTGAGCGGCGTGCCACTTTGCACATCTCCGTACAGCTTCGGTGGTTACACCCTTGACCCTGCTTCTACGCATCACCTCTCCTCTCCACTTCGCACATCTTTGCTCGTCTCCGCTTTGCTAGAGTCCTGGCCTTACCTACAAATCAGTAGCCGTAGTTGAATGGGTGACGAAGATTAGTAAATATCCCTTTACATTTGTTGTTGTTTATTGTGTCAACGCCGCGTAGTCACCGTATTGTCGCCATGGTGCGCAATTTACCGGGGAAACTATTGTCACTTTGGCACAGCCAATTCATGGCACAAAATCCTACGTTTGATAGGAATGTTGGTTGTGGTTATGGTCAGTGCTGTATAAAGGGTTAATTAGAACCTACGTAAATATTTTGTAGTAGAATGTTAAGGTTAAACGCGCGATATATGGTGATATTGCGTCTAGTACCGTTTCCATAGAGGAACCAGTCGTGTCGCTAGGGTCTGTCATAGTAATTTGGTGGTCTTGCCGCTGCGATGCAGTTGTGGTCACCTTTAAAATTCGACCTGCATTTTCTTCAAAATCAAAATATTTTATTTCACATAGGCCTCGATGGGCACTAATAAAACGTCGACCAAAAGGTGCACGGTTCGGGTTGGTCGTTTCTTATGGAGAAGAACCGGCAAGAAACTCCATTGTTACTCTTTTAAAATAATTTGGTATTACAATTATCATGGATACAGCATTTGTACTTAAGTATGGGGGAACAGCGTAGGCCCGACAATAAATCGTTGCTTACTACTCAAAACATTTAGAACAAGATAAAAAGTTAACAAGCAGCTGTGAATCTACAAAGCCTACAATGTTCACACATTCACAAACAATCGATAAAAACAATCTATACAAAGGTAAGAAACTATTGTAAAATACTAAATTAAACAAGTGACACAAATATTGTATCAGTGCTGTAACTATTCTGAGCAAAAGATGTATAAATGATTTGAAAACTAATTTAAAAATCTGATTCGAAAGGAGAGAAAAAATGAGGTTGAGAATAGTTAGAGACTTCCACATATTTGTGCCGTTTATGAGCTACCAGGGAAGCCGCATGCGCAGAAGGAACAAAAGCCAAACTTCTTTATCTTCAACGTAGTCCTTGATTTTGTAATATGCTTTTTTAATAAGGACACGTTTGATGTAGTTTTTAAATTTTCCATCGGTCAGTGCTATAACTGACTTTGAATTCGACCTTTAGACGTAACTCAACAAAATAATACTCAGTTATTTGCTCTCCTTGGCACAAATGGTAGGAGCAAGATTTGATTTCGCATGATGCAGCGGGCGGGAGGGTGTCTATTTGTCTAATCCGACGCCGACTCGCGGTCATACCTCTGCGAGATATTTTACAACGTTTCTTACTGAAAGATTCATACGTACACACATACATACATGTTTACATTACACATATATATGTGCAGTATTTTTGTTTATAGAGAGCATAAAAATGTCATGTGGTTTAGCTTTATAGGATTATTGTAGAGGCTTTTCATTTATTCTGATGTATCCTTGAAGGTATACTTATATAACAGGCCATGTTTATGTTGCAGTGGGAAGGTTGACTATTTCCATTTTGATAAGACCAAAAAAAAAACGAAGTTTTATTAAGGTTAAAAAAGTGAGATTCACGTTTCCTAAATTTGTTGCGTTACATGAATGTGAAAAGTAGTGAAAAAATTAAACATTTATGATTAATTAATAATAACAGCCGCACGAGATGGTCTTCAGGCCCGAAAGTCTGACAACCAGTCTTACCAAAGGGTATCCTATTACCCAGTACTAACTGAGCTATGGAGGCCAGTAAGGCAGTCGCTACAATGTAAAATACTAGCCTTCAGCTGCATCTAGTTAGACTGGAAGTCGACCCCAACATAGTTGGTAAAAGGCAGGCAGATGATGGTGATTCTTGGTGTGGTCAAATCGAGCTTACGTGGTTACGAGGTGGCAGACACCAGCTTTGAAAGATATTTATTTAATAAGTACATTATTTGCCAAATAACGGTGTCCGCCCGGAGTCCGGTCGGTTTTACCTCACCGTAGAAACAAACCTTATCAAAACATAAATCCAAATTTTAAGAACCCCTTATGAACAAAACGTCATCCGTCTTTATTCACCCGAACCCCACAGCCATTAATAAAAACCCCTTCTTTCATCCCTAAGGAAGTCTTAAAAAATAATATTCGTTGAAACATGTAACTTGCTCATGCATAGCAAATTGTCGTATCCATAATTGTTGAGTTCCAAGTGGAAATCCTGATAATATCTGGTCGGAAAAACAAAATTTATTAACTCTGCTGCCCCCCTAACTTGGTTGGCGTGATGCCAATACACTGAGCCTCGAAATAAAGGATATGTTGAATAAAGATTTCGTTTAAAACTTTACGAACAATGGCGGTTTGCTAATTCTAGAGTTAAACAAAAAACTGACCCCAACGTAGTTGGGTAAAGACAAGGCTGATTGATAATTTGGGCTTTGCATAGCACTGACATTCAAGAACCATTTCCTGAAACCTAAGACCTGGCTCAGGCGTCTCACCTCAACCTCCTGGGGCGCTTCTCCTCAGGTACTTCAAACTACTGGCCAAGCACTCTGCTTCTCTGCTGGCATCGTTCTGGCCACGTCTAGGCAGTAGGCAGTAGGTGTTGCTTTGAACGTAACTTGCGGATAATGAAAAAAATAATGTCTCTTGAGGGCAAAAAATCGAACCTCACCAAATAGCGATCATTTAATGGCGCGGACTTACATTGCGCTCATTGGTCCACAATATTGTCTTGGCATATCCATTGATTCTATGATCTTAGACGGATAAGAACAAGACACAAATATGATAAATATGTATTCGTGATAAATGATAATATTATAAATAGGAAGTATAAACGGACCATACCTAAACGGTTTTGTGTGTAGTGTAGATACGATTGTTGTCGTGTTGTGTGCTACAGAGAAGAATAAAATGTTAAAAAAATCTGAAAAAGAAGAACTCAAAGCACTCCACACACCTCTTCGCCAGACCAGGATATCAAACCCAGTCCCAGCAAACGTGCTTGCCACCACTAATCCAATTCATCCAATGCAGTAACTGTAATACCTGAAGGGTTAGGGAGAGTGCTTCGTTGTTCTAGTGTCCGCAAGAGCAAGTGCTGAGCAGTCCAGGGTCAGTCCTGGGTTCGATTCCCCTGAGCAAAATGTTTCCATCTAGAAATTCTCAGTAGCAGCCACGTGGTCTAAATTTGTGCCCTGAATTTGATGGTAATATAGTCAGTTGCTTGGTAACGCCCATTTAAAGCGATCTCCTAATAAAGTACACTTTCAGACAATTTTAAAAGAAAATGAAAACATTCAACAACAAAAAATATTCGACTTGCAGAAGATTAAAAGCGAACTAGAGTTAATATTAATTCAATTTGCTTTGTATTTGCGAAGTAAATTAAAATTCTTCGCTATCCGAGCTGCATGCTGCGCTTCGGAACACAATTATTCATAAAAAACCTATTTTTTGTTGTTTGTTTGTTTTTCATGTTTTTATTCTCTGTTAATTCTCGGAAGTTACATTTTTACTTTATTTTACTGTTTTTATGAATTTATAGTGCAGCTTGCTACGAATAAGTTCGTTATGTCTAATTCGTGATAGATTCATAAGAAATAGTGAGAAAAAAATTGGTTAAAATTTTATTTGAATGTTTAGATTGTTCAAAGTTGTTTAGAGGATGAATGGTAAACTATTAGCAAAAGGTTGAAACAGATATACATAACGATAACAGTATTATCGCTGATAGAATGTCACTTTGTCGAGGGTCCTTTATAGATGATTGCTTTTTAAAGGCTCCGTTAGACTACTATGAGTAGGTTGCAGAATGTCTGCGGACCCTGACAAATTCAGTATTGTCTGTCTGAGTCGATGTCCAAAGCTGCATCCAAACTTTTAGTGGTCAGATACATAGTCCGTGAATCGGCGGATTTAAAAAAAAAATTAAACTTCGCTCCTCACTAGAAATTTCTTCTGTATCGTGGGTGCGTTTACAAACATTACAACTCACATACACAAACAACCAGACCCGGAACAACTATCTGGCCATACAAATATTTGTTCCGTGCGGGGATCGAACCAGCGACATGCAAAGCATCATTCAATCGTTGAGTTACTGCGCCAACCATGACGTCAATTTCTGCTTGCGTCTATGAGCGAAAAAGCGTAACATATTATGAGTATTTAAACTACTAATTTGAATATGAAGTAACCCCAGATCTCCCCAAATACCTACAACCATTATTCAACTGAACTTGACACTAAAACCCTTAATTTGCGTACTAAGTACTAACGCCACCGTCTACACGTCCTGAGCTAACACGCCGCAAATCGTCTGACATAGTCAGAACAGTTGCGTCAGACGTTCAGCCGCTCCTTGTGTAATTGCTAACACAAAAAGCGGCAACTAAGACAGTTTCTGACTCAATTAATTAGCGATCACCCTGGGAAAGGGTGTTACATGGGGTTGTATTAGAGTATGGAAGAGACAAGCTGTTACAAACCTTAAAGGCTTATAATACAAATATTATGTTCAAGGCTAACCTTGGTAAAACTAAAGTCATGACCAACAACGAAATGACTCCTATCTCGGTTATGCCACTCGATTACGTGCAGGAGTACATATGTATATCTGGGTAAGCAAATATCCTTAGTTTTAGGTTTGAGTCTTATGTGTGGACCTTAGGGGGCGAACCTTTTGCCATGACTATGATGATCACTATGATCTGATGGAAAAACCCAACAACAAATCATTGATACTGTAGCGCTTAGGTGGTGTGGAATAATACTCCAGATGATGACGACGTAGTATATTTAAGTTGCAAGTGCTGAAGCTTATTGGAATGAATGTATTTAGAAAAAGGCGGTCCCTTTTATACAAAGTTTGTCATCTAAAAATCAATGCATAGTGGGTACATCGACAACTTAGTTCGGGCACAATATTGTCGATGTACCCTACATACTAAAATGTTACTGTGAGGGTGATATTCCGCTACAGTACTCCCCCCTTAGCGAAACGTACGGGCATCTTGACGATCCTGCCTGATCTTGTACGTTGGTCGATGGTGTTCGAGGCTGAAAGCAGGCTGGAGTGATCTTCAGTGGTAGCTGCAGCTGGTTGGCGTGTCTCAGTACTCGTGTATTCGTGATTATCTTCGATGTTGATAGTGTATGCCGGCTTGAGACGGTCGATCGATATGTTGCTCGATCTGCCTGGTAGCTGTATCGTGAAATACTTCTCGTTGCGTTCGATGACCTTGTATGGACCTTTGTATGGATGCTGCAGTGGTTTTCGGACGGTGTCATCGCGTACAAACACGTGGCTGCATGTTGGTAGGTCGTTGTGCACGAACATACATCGCTTGTTTGAATGCGGCTTGTATGTAGGTGTCAGCTTCGTAATCACGTCGTGTAACTGATCGACGTAGGTGTGGTCAATCTTCGTTGCGGCTGGTGATGGTGATATAAAATCGCCGGGTAGCCGTATTGCTTGGCCGTAGGTGAGCTGCGCGGCACTTGTGTTAGTATCGGTGCGCGTGGCGGCTCGTAGCCCCATCAAAACAATAGGTAACTCGTTGATCCATTTGTTGCTGTTTGCTAGTCGTGTCATGAGTGCGGCCTTCAGTGTTCGGTGCCAGCGTTCGACGATGCCGTTACTCTGCGGGTGGTAGGCAGTAGTACGGGTTCTTTCTACTCCAAGTAGTTGTGCGAGGTCTTGAAATAGTCGACTTTCAAACTGTCGTCCTTGATCAGTCGTTATTTTTGTAGGACAACCGAAACGAGATATCCATGTTTCGTACAGCTTTCTTGCGACGATTTCGGCGGTTATCTCATGAAGGGGTACTGCTTCGGGCCAACGTGTACAGCGGTCGATCATCGTGAGTAGGTATCGATGTCCACACGAAGATGTAGGTAGTGGTCCAACAATATCAACGTGGATGTGTTGAAATCGTTCGCTCGGTGGGAATGCTGTGACGTCACTGTTGTTGTGTCGTTGAACTGTGCATTGCTGACACGAAGTGCATGCTTTCGTCCACTCGCCAATGTCTGTATTTATTGCTGGCCAAAAGTAACGATCTTGCATAAGTTTGCGCGTAGTTCGTATTCCAGGGTGACTTACATTGTGCACGGCGTTGAATGCGATGCGGCGAAAGTCAGCTGGTAGGTATGGACGAATGTGTGACGTAGACGTTTCGCAGAATATTGGCTTGTTAGTGCCGGGTATGACGATTTTCTTGAGTTGAATATTTGTTTGTTGTGATAAGATTGGTATATTCCTGTCTTTTTCTTGCTCTTGTGATAGTTCTTCGTAGTTGATTGGTGATGGTAATTCGATGGTTTCGATACGAGAGAGTGCGTCGGCGACAACGTTGTTTACTCCGCTGACGTGTCGAATGTCCGTCGTGAACTCGCTGATAAATAACAGCTGACGCGTGCGCCGTTGCGTATCGTTATCGGACGGAGGCTTGCGTATAGCGTAAGTCAGCGGTTTGTGGTCGGTGTAAACAATAAGTTCTCTTCCTTCGAACATTTTTCTGAAGTGTTTGATTGCCATGTAGATTGATAATAATTCTCTGTCGAATGTACTATATCGCTGTTGTGTTTCGGAGAATTTCTTTGAGAAGTATCCAAGCGGTATCCATTTCTTGTTTACAAGTTGTTGAAGTACAGCTCCTGCGCAGGTATTTGATGCGTCGCACATAAGGGAGATGGCGTCGGTTGGTGATGGAGATGGATGAGCGAGTAAAGCTGCGTTTTGGATGCTAACTTTACACAACTCGAATGCTTGTGACGCTTCTGTGTTCCAGTCGATTTTTGTCTTGTCGCGTTTCTTCGAATTGTGCAGGAACGCGTTGAGAGGTGCTTGTATGTGGGCTGCGTTCGGTATGCTGTCACGATAGAAGTTTACCATGCCAATAAATCGACGTAAGTCTTCAATTGTCTCGGGTTTGGGGTAAGCAGTGATAGCAGTGACTTTATCTTGTGGTGGCTTGAGTCCGTTGCTCGACACTTGATAACCCAGGAACTTGACATTTTCTTTACCGAAGACGCATTTTGATGGATTTACAGTGATGCCATACTCGTCTAATCTGCGTAACACCTCCTGTAGATCTTCTATGTGACTGGTTTCATTATCTGATGCGACGATGACGTCATCAATGAATGGAAATGCGTAGTCTAACCCGATGAGTACTTGATGAATGAATCGTTGGAATGTCTGTCCAGCATTTTTGAGACCAGGACACATTCGAGGAAATTCGAACAAGCCGAAGGGTGTTGTGATGGCTGTCTTCTCGATGTCCGGTTCGTATACAGGCAGTTGTTGGTAAGCACGATTTAGGTCGCGTGTTGTGAAGATCTTCTTGCCGTGAAGTAGGTAGGTGAAATCTTTGAGACGTGGCACTGGATAGCGGTCTGGTTTCGTGACGTCATTGAGTCTGCGGTAGTCGCCACAAACACGAAGGTCGCCGTTTTTCTTTGGTACGACGTGTAGCGGGCTGGACCAAGGACTTTTGCTTGGACGGCAGATTCCTTGCTGCATCATCGACTCGAATTCCTTCTTCACGGACATGTACCGATGTGGTGGTAGTGGTCTGCTCTTGCTGTGTACTGGTGGACCGGTAGTTTCAATGTGATGTTCTACACGGTGTTTGGGAGCATCCTTCATGCATGATGGTCGTAGGATGTCAGGAAACTTGCTGAGTAGCTGGTGATATGGTTGATCAACGTCGATACTTCTTATGGTAGGCTCAGCGGAGTAGGTGACTGGTGCCTTGACTACGAGATTGGTAACTTTGTCGACTAGACATCGGCCGGCTATGTCGACAAGAAGTTGATGTTTTTTCAAGAAGTCGGCACCGATGATGGGTCTGCTGACTGCAGCGATGATGAACTTCCAGGTGTATGGTCTTCGTAGGTTGAGATCCAGTTGTAGTGTTTTCTCTCCGTACGTTGGGATTACCGTGTTGTTCGCTGCATACAAGCAAAAGTCTGTTGGCGTAGCTTTCCCGCCTTTTCTTCTTGGTATTACGGAGACGTTGGCGCCAGTATCAATTAGAAATGACAGACGTAAGTTTTTGTCTGTTATAAATAGGCGGTAAGAAGTGTGGTTTGCGCTGGTTCCCGCCTCAGCCAACGCAGGCGTTAGTTTCCCGAGGGGGCGCTGCTGTCTTCGTAGTTACACGGACGCGTACACTTTCGCGCCTCTTTGCCGAACTTGCGATGATAAAAGCAGGTCGCTGATTGGTCGTTTCGGGCGCGATTGTGATTGGCTCTGCTCGATGAACGCGATCTTGAGCGTCGTCTGTCGAACGATCTACGTCGATTTTGATGCGATCGGTTTGCTTTCAGCTCTGCGATTTCTTTGGTGAGCGCGTCAATTTTCTCTTCAATTGACGTAGATGCACGTGGGGTAGTGGGAACGGAGGAAACTGCAGCGACTGCGCCGAGTGGTTGTGTCTGCTCGAGGATTTTATCTGCCATCGTTGCCAGCTCGTGGATATCGGAGTGTTTCGCGATGTTTTCACTGACGGCGAGGACTGCTCGAACAGATTGTGGTAGATGGTTGGTCCACATAATCCGCAGTGCTGAGTCAGAGATATTGTCGGCGGCGAGGTTTTTCATGCGGCGTAGTAGCTGTGAAGGCTTCATGTCGCCGAGTTCCATTTCAGATAGCAACCTTTGTACTTGCCGTTGCTCGGATTCTTCGTAAACTTGGAACAACCGACTCTTCAATGCTTCGTATCGGTTTTTCTCAGGTGGACGGAGAATTATGTCGGAGATTTCGTCGAGATCTTGATCTGGAGGTATCTTCTTAATAATCACGTCGGGGTCACCAATGTAGCGCTTAGGTGGTGTGGAATAATACTCCAGATGATGACGACGTAGTATATTTAAGTTGCAAGTGCTGAAGCTTATTGGAATGAATGTATTTAGAAAAAGGCGGTCCCTTTTATACAAAGTTTGTCATCTAAAAATCAATGCATAGTGGGTACATCGACAACTTAGTTCGGGCACAATATTGTCGATGTACCCTACATACTAAAATGTTACTGTGAGGGTGATATTCCGCTACAATACCTTGCCCAAATAGATAATAAATCATCATTAAAACGTTTACCACCGCAGACCTTACTAATTGCGACGTGACTAGCGTCGTACGGTATGCGCATACGTCACGTTTCCTTCGTATCGCAAGTCGTGTCGTTGTGACTCGAGGAACGATCAAAATAACTTCTTTTATTAGTTTTCTTGTGCCACAAGACGTTAGACAGTTGAGTTGGCGCTCGTGACTAAGTGATTAGACCAATTCACAATTTTTTATTAATAACATAATAAACAAAGAATTACAATTTTAGTTTAAAAAAACACAATAATTATTTAAGAAAACTGCCCGCATCTCAACAATTTCTACTTCAGCACTTTATCTATTCTCCGATGCGCTCTACAGCCTCCCTACTCCGACCCTCGAGGGGATAGAAGGTGGGTTTTCAATCAACAGCGTCTTCAAATTGGAAATTTGCAGAATTGATGAGTTCAGAATTCATTACGGCACGATGGTGCTGCCGTGGAACAAATTCTATTCATTATAATTAGTGAAAGGTGTCGCTAAACGGTGGATTGTTCTACGAAACTGGTTGTAGGACGAAGGAGAAATGGAAAGGCGGCCAAGTCCGATTCGAATCACGCACATTCTAGGGTTCCGTAAAAGTTTTCAGCTCCAAAAATAAGTTTTTAGATAGATAAAAGGTAATTGTTATTACGCAACAAAATTGTTACGCAGCTATTTTACAATATTGCCAATTATATTTATTATGGGTACAACAGCGGTCTTATCGCTGATTTCACAGTTATACTCAAATGTTAAATTCCTATGTGCAATCTAGACAGACATCATCATCTGCCTAGCTTTTTCCCAATTATGTTGGCGGCGTCGGCCTCCAGTCTAACCGGATGTAGCTGAATACTAGTATTTTACATGGAGCGACTGCCTGTCTGACCTCCACAACCCAGTTAGTATTGTCTAATATCTTCCCCTGTCCCATTGGTAGGACTGGTTGACTGTTTAATATCTACAAATGACAGCCGGGACCAACGGCTTAACGTGCTTTCCGAGGCATATTGGATCTGGACAGACAAACTTAACGAAATTGTAAGCGTGTGCAGGTTTGATAATAAGCAAAGGTTGGATTTTAGAGGCATTGTACAAAAATGTAATTTAAGTATAAATAATCGCTCCTTGAAAAACCGTTCAAAAAACGTAAATACTTTCCATCAAAAAGTTACAGACAACACGATTCATTAACTGATTAACACTTCATTAAATTAAAACCTACAAAACCAAAGCATACTTTCTCTTCTTCTAGTCCTTCGCCCTTGTACCATGTTACTTTTTTTTTTTTTTTTTCGGGTGTGAAATCATCAAATGACTCCCCCTCCCCACTCTGGGCGGAGCGGAAGGGAGTGTCAGACTTGTACTGACTAAAACCCATCCATGTTCTTTCTTTGCCCTTTGTGTTCCAGGGCCACGGTGTTTCTTTCGAACAGTCCCGCAGCTCTGGCAGGCATCGGCCCATGCGGACCCCTACTCGGTTGCTGACATCTCTTTGAGGCGCGCGTGGAACACGAACGCGCCGTCGACACGGCCTGTCGTCATAAGACGGTCGGACGGCGAGCTAGCCCATAACGCGCCGTCCACAGGCCCGCGCCTACGGTGGCCGGGAGCCACCACGTGACCCCCGACGCCCAGAATGTCTCCCGCGGCGACTGGGACGTGAGGTTCATACGAGTACCTAGTTTTCTAGTTAAAACTAACCAATATACTGATTGGTGAATACACAGCATAAACTATTGTGTGTGCACCGCCGTGTCCTTGTAGCGGCGGAGCACCGCCGCTACAAGGACACGGCGGTGCTCCGCCCAAGCGGGGCAGACCTCTACGGTGTGCTCCACCGTGTCCTCCGGACGATCCTCGCAGTGAAAACACCCGGGCGTTTCCTCCCGCCCGATTCGGTGCAGGAACCTCCCGAAACAACCGTGTCCGGTGAGGACCTGCGTCAGGCGGTAGGTTAGGGCGCCGTGGCGCCTCTCTAGCCACTCTTCAAAGAGGGGACTTATCGCCACTATGGTGGCGTGCCCTGCACGGGGTTGCAACAGTCGCTCTCTCCATGTCGCCATGAGATCACGCCGGAGGTCTGTCCGCTGAGCGGCAATTTGCCGCGGCTGTACCATGTTACTTGGGGTCGCCGGTCGGCGCAACACGTTTTTATTCAATTCTCCTCTGACAACCGTCACGCTATCATTTACTCATTTATCTTTCATATCATTCCTCTCACAATCCATCCATCGTTTCTTTGGTCTTCCACTCCCTCTCCATCCATCAATATTAAAAAAATCAAAGCATATAAAGCCATATAATGCGTATACCCACATGCTTTCACGGTTAGAAGCACTCGCATGATATAAAACGCAAAATAATTGCACTGATAACCCCTAAGCATCCTATTCACCCTACTCGCCCTATTCAGGGTTGAATGCAGACCTGAGCCACATTTCTGTGCTATACCGACCACGCGGTATGAGTGGAAGGGGGCTCTACTGCTTTTATTAATACCGTATGCGGATAAACTGGTTAAACGATGAACATGCTATTGAATGAGGATTTTTAGGTCGATTTTAGAAAAGAATAATTATATTAGTTACCTGTGACGGTCTCGTTGGTGTGGTGGTCGCAAGCGCGACTGTTCAGCATAAGGTCGTGGGTTCGATTCCCATGTCAAGCAAAGTGTTATTGAGTTTTTCTATCAGGTATTTCTCAGTAGCTGCCACGGATCCTGGATTTGTGCCCGGTTGATGGCAATAGGCTCGCCCCTATAACATGGGACTTAAACATAACTGGCGAAATGTGGGTGTGCTATTAGGAACACCTCTGCCTAAACCTTCTGGGATTACAAGCGTGACGTTATGTGAATTAAAAACTACCTTGTCTAATGTCTAAGGTCGTTTGTTTGTCACACGATGGTATCTTCGAAATCATACTATCTAGCCAGATGACATTTACACAGAATATTTGTAACTATGGCCGCTTTTAATATAAATGTAAACATCCACGGATGTCCTTACTTTTTTTCTCAGACAATTTGTGGTGGTTTAGAAGCATCAGTGTAGCAGATGGATTGAAGAGCAACAACAATATAGATACACGATGTAATGCTTTAGATTTATTAATAAATTTTAAACTTAAGTATTAAATTTCTTCTCCGTTGTACTTTTGTGACAATATCATGACGAATGTCGAGTTGGAAATCACCCTTTTTGTTTCATCTAATGACCTTAAGTGCTAAGTTCATCGTTTAAAAACTCACTGAAGTAGAGCCACTTTCGTTTGCATATTTTGCTGATTTATTGAAAGTTTAAAAAGTACTGTGGTTAGCTAAGTATGTACGTGTGTACAGTCAGGAGCATACCTATGTGAGCACTTATCTCAATTCAAAACCCAGTTTTTCGTGGTATTGCAATTTTAAACTTTGAGATAAAACCTATTTCTTAATAGTGTCAGGTCCTATAAGGGGTGTAAAAACAACAATTGTTTGTTGTACGAAGCCGAAAGGCACTTGTTCTTCCCGTCATTATGTTCGTTTTTTGTTACGGACCCTACTTTTGAACTTTCTAGTTGCGGAGATATAAAAGGTTTCAAGTTTTTTTTGTTATTAATACAATAACTTTAATTTAAATATATCCATAGCCCAGTACTATTCTATGCATTCATCAGCACATTGTTTAGAGTGAGATTTTATATTTGCGCAGTATTACTGAGTTTTATGTAAATAATGCTTGGTTCGTTTACACCCTGTATACTTTGGTCGTATGACAATAAACACAGAGAAAATCACATTCAAAAGTTTCAAAGTGCCCACATATTAGTGCTTATGACTGTACCTATGGATATGTAGCCAAAAATATATTACGTTTGAGCAAAAATATTCTTTAACTGGAAGTTATAACAAGTTAGCCAAGTTTTTGATATACGAGTTGTGGTGGTGATGAATGCTGATAAATTATGTAATCAGTGTCGTCGAATGTGTTAAGATTTTAGACTGTGATTTTCAGGATGTTTTTTCTTGAGCGTTAAGTGGAAATCTTTGGAATTTCGTGTATATAGTAAGGTCTCAGTGAAAAGAAAAGGTCAGGTCGGTTTTTAAATCACTGAGAGCTTTTAATAGCACATCTCTTATTATTATTTTTTTATATTTAAAATTGTCTAAAACTTGTAACGGTGCCTTTCACTACAAAAAATTACTGGTCACCCAACCTTGCTTCGTACGGTTTTCACAACTTGACAATTTTTATATTGGCGAGGTTCTTCAGAAAGGTCAGGTGCATAATAGGAACTCGCAACCGGCGTGCGTGTATGACTAGATGTATGAACGTGGACGAGGCAAAAGAAGTAACAGGTGGCGTTCTGTTGTTTCTGCCTACCCCATGGGAAAAAGCCGTTTATGTATGTTTGTATATTATGATACTTAAGTATTTATATCACTTATACCTAAATTTATTTATGTATATATTTAGGTATACTTTATTACCTTAAAACCTTTCAGGATAAGTTACTAAAATTATGGTGAAAACCGCATCAACAAATATTACCGTTTACCTTAAACTATTAAGGTAAACAGACAATATTATCAATGCAATATTTAGCACAAAATATTGTGAGTCGGGTCACCACGAAAACATTTTGATTCTTATTACCTCTGAAAAATATATATCAATATGTCTGAATCTAAATCAGAGTCATACCGAAAGACACGGCAGAATATAAATTCAAATTCAAAATATTTTATTGTGGGCATATGTTAGTTACAGGTCTAAACAATAAATTTAAGTTCCAATATGTCCTGCCTAATAAGCATACAATAATTATGTATTTTACATGTCAAATTTGGTTATTATAAATGTCAAAATATCAATATACAGTCAAATTAATACATGGTCAACAATTCAATGAATGATTCAAGAAATCTTGGATCGTGTAGTTCTCAATAAAAAAATTACGCAGTTTATTTTCAAATACTGGAAGTTCCTTAGTGCTATAATAACTGCAAATCCTCTTCTTTATTTTCATCTCACTTAAGAAAGGGATGTACGAATACCTATCTATGCCACTTAACGAAACAACAATAGAACTGGGCAGGCAATATCGCCGTATTTTCGATCCTCATACAACCTGGCGGCAACACATACAAATGCATTCGTCATACCAAAAATATGCGGCTATATGGCCGGGCTATATTTAAAACATATATTGCATAGCCTGGCTGCAATTGCTGCCAATGTTGCCGGTAACTATATTGCAGCAGCCAACTATTGCAGTAAAAATCCTGCCCGTTTTGAAACACTTAACAACTCAGTCACACAGACTCCACACGAAAAGAGATTTAATTTTTAAGACACGAGAAAGAAAAAAAAAAATTAAATAAAAAATAATCATCATCATCTACCTAGCCCAACTATGTTGGGGTTGGCTTCCAGTCTAACCGGATGAAGGTGAATACCAGTACTTTAAAAGGAGCCACTGCCTATGTGACCTCTATGTAAGACTGGTTGTCAGACTTTCGGGCCACTGACTACTTGTAACGACTGTCAAAGATCTACAAATGACAGCCGGGACCAACGGCTTAACGTGCTCTCCGAGGCACGGAGGCAACTTGGTATGTAATGTGTGGCCATCCATCCACAGACCAACTGCCGCGGCCAGCGCTGCGAGAATGTATAAATACAGTCGAACAAAAACTCGTTAAATCCTCAACTCCCGTTAACCACACAAAGAATCTAAGTGTAAAGCGAACTAACTACACAAAGAAATTAGTTTTTAATCCGCGCCCAAGTTAGTGGAAGCTGCACAGGACACTGCGATTGCAAGTTCCTGCAAGTTTTATCGTCACAAGTTTTAATGTTGGGAAGAGTGATCTATTACGGTCATCTCGGCTTTGTATGATGGCCAGGATTTATGGGAGGACAGGGAACTAATTGCTTTTGAGAATTGTATTGGGAGATTGCATTTGTAACAATAGCATGTCGTAATCGTACTAGCCTATTTTTATGAAGAGAAGGTGATACGATGACCTTTGATAAAGCTAACATGAATGCATTATAAGTCTGAAAGTGGCGCCGGTAACTGAAAAGTTGTGTGGTAATCGGTTGTCGTCCTATAGGCATGTGATGCGGAGGAATGAGGAAAATGTCAAAGAGTAGAGGAAGACCAAAGAAACGATGGATGGACTGTGAAGAATGATTTGGCACAAAAGGAGGTGTCTGATGAGATGACTAATAATAGAGAAGAATGGAATAAGAAGACATGCTGCGCCGACTCCAAATGAATTGGGATAAGGGCAAGAGAATGATGATGCAGAGAAGAAAAGGTCATTCTTTCTTCGTTCAATGTAGATCAGAAGCCTAGTGTGTGGATAGATTTTAGATTATAATCTATGGTAGACACATAAGATTAAGTCACAAAAAGTACTACAGCCCCACTGTTTCTCGCTCCTTGGTGACATTTACGAATGGGCAACTGGAATCAATTCTATTTCCGAGCAATGTTTAACGTACAAAACTGCGTTTTAACACTACTAAAGAGTCTTGTTGCTCGAAATAAATGCTTAAATTTATTAAATTAAAACAAACTTGGAAAGACTAGAGAGGCATCCAAATGAACTGGCTGCTGGATTGACAACACGCACATACCAAAAACGTCTTAAAAGAACAGACATTCTGTATGTACCGTATTGAGTAGCATAAATATATGCTACACCTATGTGTATTTGTTCTCGATAGAGAGCACACTCCAACTGCCAAATGTCACTTACCACAACTGCTTAAACACCACACGTCACTTACCACATTTCAGATACAAAAGAAACGAAAAAAAAAAAAGTGCGTTTGTTAAAATCGGTAACAAATGCCCCAAACAGGACGTAGTATGCCGTATGTATGAACGTAGTATGTTAATTACTCCTTACGTACACCAGCCTTATATCATATGTTAGCACTGTCCTAATTCCAACCTATTACCAAACCAGGTCGCTATACCACAATTCTAACCTACCACGTCACCAGCATTTAAAACAGGGCGTAGGCGGGATTTCCCAATAAATAACCACCATCGTTCCCAGCACCCGGGATCCATCAGAGTAGCATTTATCTGCGTCAGACCGCACGTGGCGGTGAGATATAGCTGTCATCTGGTTGCGGAAATATAAATATGGCTGACAAAGATTTTTGGGGAACGAAGGAATTAAAAGCTTCAAGGAGGAAAATGATAGCGTGACGGTCGAAAGGGGAAAATTGAAGAAACATAACAACGACCAAAATTAATATGAGAAAGGACAGGACGATGATGATGATCATGAAATTAGAAACTTGTTTATTGTATTCAACTTTATAAAAAGCCTCGTGATTAAGTTGTTTCGGTTCTCGATATGATACTTAAAAAAAAAAAAATATACTTCTCTTATACTCATCATCTTCGTCATCTCATCGGACAGTCTTTGTCAGTATTAGAGCGAACTCCACTTATGAAAATAAACGCGATCAGCAAGGCTAAACCGCGTGCAAGAGCAGCTGTCGGTGTCAGTATCCTATGGCAATGATGACACTGACAATTCTTAAGCGCAGTTTAATTGTGTTTATCGCATTTAGTTTTGCTTTTGAAGTTTGCCCTTCAAAGTTAACAGATATTGCGTTTGGGTAGATCCCAGTAACTATATTAATTTACAGTTTGTACCCATAATTTAATTGAAACTGTAGTTGTACTAATATTATAAATGCGACAATTTGTGAGGATGTCTGGATGTTTGTTACTATTACACGCAAAAATTACTGAACGGTAAAACGGAATAGTTTAAAACCCGAATTAACAAATAGGATACTTTTTATCACGGTAGTACGATACCATAGGACAATTACCGAACTACACGCGGGCGAAGCCGCGGGCGTAAGCTAGCTAACAAAAATTCTCATGAGCAAACAAACCGCGACACAGCATTGGTGATTTGTTCAATACTTCTCTAACTTTCCCAAATTCCAATAGACACCTTCATATGTATAACAGGAATGCACTAACCATTTTTTCACCAAGCCACAGTGAGTTTTTTATTTGGTTCACTAACCGAACCTGTCGAAAAACCCGCTGCGCCAGCACACAATAAATCGGGTGCGGTGACCAGCGTCGCAGCGCATCAAATCAAACGCGCCCGCCCCGATGGACAAACAACTGTTCGTAAAACTATGAAGAAAAATATTCAGAAGACTGACTAAATACAAGTTGGGTAATCCTTCCTAATATTATAAATGCGAAAGTAAGTTTGTTTGTTTGTTACCTTGTCACGCCTAAACCACTGAACCGATCTTCCTGAAATTTTGCATATAAGTTATCAGGTGTACAGAAACGGACATACGGTACCTTTTATCCCGAAAAAAAGTACTATTCCCGAGAAAACAACAGTAACGTTCTTATGATAAATAACGTGTTTTTTTAATCATGATTGAATTATATCATTACAAGCAGAGTACAACCTGATATGATTGTCAAATTCTAAATTAAAGCGAGACAAGTCGTGGGCAAAAGCTAGCAGACTAATAAATAGAAATATGAACAAGGTTTAAAGTTCCTCAACCTGCATAAAAAAGGGAGGATCCTCTAACTAAACGGAAGCTGTTGAGCTGTTGCACTCGCACTTGGGACTGGCAATTTTTTGAGATCGATGTTCGTACAGATCTGCCAGGAAAAGTAAGTGCTTCGGCAAAGATCGTCTATCTTTGGAAATACGAACGCTTTATGATGAGATCCAATATACACCTATTGCAGCCATTGAAGTGCTCACTTGCCTATTTTTCATTCCTATGAAAGTTATAAAATAACAACTATATACATTCCAAAATACACTGAAATGAAGAGGTGCAACCGGAGTAGAAAACCAGATATAATCAAAGATAATTATTTATATTATAAAAATATATATGTATAGTTTCTAGTCTTTTTCTGTTACTATGTATTGTCTCTGCATCACTCTAATGTACACTGGTAAAGGCCCAAGGCATTCAATCCGACCTTGTACAGTTGTTACTTGTGCATAAAGTTATAATAAATAAATAAAACCCGACAAACAGAAAACTTCATGCAAAAACAATAAAGAACGGCAGTACAAAACTTAGTAGCTTTGCTTCTGTAGGGGTACCTATGTGGCGCGACGTGCGTTATAATTCAGAAACACGAAAATTACCGAAGACCATACGGCTTCTGGTTTAATTGTATGTACTTCTATGAGTGCGTGCGCCTGTTTTTGCTCCTTGTAAGCATTTGGCCTTCTGAACTTATCTATTCTGTGATATCGTTCACATTGCATGAGGTATTCACGGTGGTCAAAAATTCAAATAAAGTTATTAGACGTAGTACGATGAAAATTTCTTTTAGTGAAACTATGTGGGAAGCAAAAAATGGTGATTTTAGTCGCGTTTGGTTTAGTTAGTTCAGATTATTCAATAATAATTAGCAAAAATGACATGTTGCATGTTGTTGTATTGTTGCATCCAGCGGGGCTGAAAAATTCTAATGTGACTTTCAATGACGTAAAATCAAAGTAAGAAAGCTTTGACTATAAACTATTAATATATTTGCCGGGAATTGTTGGAAAAACGCAATGTTTTATCACTTGAATAACCAGATGAATGTCCCGTAATGTAATTTTCCCCGATAATCAGTTTACACCTGGTCGTGAGTTTACACCTGGTTATTTAATTTCTTTTCACAACTAAATTTTTATTTCGTGTTAGTCACATATAACTTAAGGAAGTACCTAACTGGCGGCGAGTATATCTCTGCCTTACCTTTTGGAAGATGTTGGCGTGGTGTTATGTAATCTAAGTATAAATAGATTCATGGATGTTTTCGGCCTATTGACACTGATGACAATTTAACGATGATGAGAATACTTATAAGTTGCAAAGTTTTGTCATAATTAAAACTTTATGAACATCCTTTAGCTTTGAAAAACTTCTCTTTCCTAACAACGATATCATTTTATATAGCGTCGCAAAAAACATCAGAGAAGGGAGATTTTACAAAGCAGTATCCGACTTCAAAAAGAAAAAAATTACAAAATAAAAATGACGTTATTAAAAATATGCTTCTAAATGGTACATAAGAGATCCCTAATTATTTATTTTCTACCAACGTTACTTTACTCAATATTGTCGGTAAATCTGTTAAAGATATAATAAAATATCTTGTTTAATGTCAGGGTAGTACGGTCGACAACAAAAGTCGAAGACAACCTAATAAAGACTATATTCTTATTATTACAACCGTTTCAACAACACAAACATAATATTCTTATTTAATACTTATTTTACTGATGTAATAGGGTTTTATTAAACGTTCGTTAACCATGTTTAAACAAATCAATATTTTCTTTACTTTACTTCGTATAGGCATAATTCGTAGTCTTATATCAAATTGAAAGTAGATTGTACGATGAATAAAAGCTAAATTATCATTCTCCTGCCCTTATCCCAATTTATTTGGGGTCGATGCAGCATGTCTTCTTCTTCCATACCTCTTTATGGCCCGTCATCTCAGCAGTCACCTGCTTTCTAGCCATATCATCCTTCACACAGTCTATCCATCGTTTCTTTGGTCTTATATGAACTAATTGCTTCAGGTCGGCTGTGTGTGCACTATGATATCTCCCATGCCGATGGCTAATCTCCGCAGAGCTGAAAACGATGAGGTTTTTTTCCACAAATACTGCTGAACCGGACATAGGTTAAGCCCCTTAGAAAAATTACTTGTAACGTTAATATTACACAATAACTACTAAGTCAAGCACATATAAACATAGGTAATTTTGAAAATAGAATAGTGCCAGGTCATGTACTGCTTGTACTCGAAAAGTTTTGAATATAAATGATGACGGCTACAGGAATAGTGGAAGACCAAAGAAATGGATGAATGGATGGTCAAATACATTGAGTGCAAGAAAATGATGATAACGTTTAGAAGACTAAGCACAATGTAATAATTATGGTGACGTTGCAACGCTCTAGATTTTCGGCCATTCTCGTCTTGCTAACTAGCTTTCAACGGTCATTAGCACTCATCTAATTCAATTTATGTAAAAAAGCTTTGAACTAATAATTTAAAACTAGCGCCAGGATCATCTCCTTATAGTTGCGCATACATTTGCATAAATTTGTTCTGAGGGTTCAGGGGCCTCAAGTCCTCGTTGGTCCAGCTTTTCGATTTGTTGTTGGCATCCGTCTCGGCAGTGAATGTTTTCATAATATGGATTCTGTAAATGTGAAATGGATAAAAAATAGTAGTAATAAAAGCTCCGAAAAAAATATGAGCATATCTAACACGAAGGGAATGGTGGGTTGAACCTAACCTGTCCGGAGTCGGCCGCAAGTCCTGAGCTCGCTCCGCTCGCTTTTACATCCTAAGTTTTAGAGCTAAAGAAAACGATTATTTTAGCAGAAAATGTTTTCAGTAACTTAGTATTTCTTTCGGAAACTTAGTATGTTTTTCGGAAGTTTAGTATTTTTTTTTTAAATTTAGTTTATTATTTTTCGTAGAATTGTAATTTGAATAAGCTTATGATTGTTTGTTAAATACAACAATTTTTTTTTTCGGTAATTTTGTATAAGTTTTTCAGTAATTCAATTTAAGCAAGCTTAGTCTTACAGTCAACCACAGATCGTGAAAAATAATTTGTTTTTCGGAAGCTTTATTATTTCTCTAAAATAATTGTTTGAATAATACTAAAGGTTTTTATTAGGAATATTATTTCATGATTATTTCTATTTTAGCTTATCAATAAAACTTAATAAAAACAAAAGCGAGAAAAAAAAAGCGGTTAAAAATATTTTTACGCGTGAATAATATTTGTGGTCAACGAGGAAGATGACTACTGCCCTTTTCAACAGCACTAGGCTGAACTCTCAACTCTCAGAACAGAACTAAGAGTTAAATTCCAACAGTGCAATAATAATTATTCATTCAATAATTTAAGTGCCGCCTAGTGGCGGTGACGATCTCTTTTATTTTTGTTAATATTTTGTGAAAATTGCATAAACTTACTTCATTTACTGGTAAAATTTGTGATAAGCCTGGAAGATTGTATGTCTTCTTGCAAAAGCGTCTGTATGCCATTACAAGTAGCAAGATTAAGGCAACTGCAGCTGTTATTGATGCTACAATCATTACAGTAAAGTAAGAAGTTTCTGCCTCTGAAAATAAATCATAATTTGTATATTTTTGTAGCTTTGTACATTGAGAAAAATGTCGTGAGAAAAGTGTTGAGTGTGAATGTTGATTGGCTGTAAGCTGTGCTTGAAATTTGTGTTGGACTTAGAAAAGCCAATAAAAACATAATGTCATCAGCAAAGCAGAGGTTTGTTAGTAGGTGACCGCTCACATTTACGCCGCGTGACTACCACGGATCAGGCAGCTTTTTAAAAACCTCCTGCACGCATAACATGACTACCGTAGAAACGGGTTTTGTCAACGGAAGAATCAACAAACGGACAGATTTCTTTTGTTGATCTGTCATTTTGTCGATTCTTCCGTCGACAGAACCCGTTTCTACGGTGGTCATGCTACGCGTGCTGCAAAGCGCTTGTGAACTTTAAGTGAGAGCGGGTCGTCTTGTTCGACAACCTATTCATACATACCGCACAAATTCCTTTCATGAATCAATTTTACATTGAAATTAGACGTTATTAAGGGACCATTATGTCGTCAACATAGACCAAGAAGAAAAAATACGAATTAAAGGAGCTAATTTATAAAGTACTCAAGCAAAGTTAATAAAATGTATGGGACAGCTGCGCAGGCTTCCTCTACCTAATGAAAAAAGCATCCCTATTCATAATCGGTGTACATACTTGTACATGAAAAAAAAAATGCCAGTGGAACACATAACCTCCTCCTTTTTTAAAAGTTGGTTAAAAACGGCAAAACAACAGAATTTTTATAACTAGAGCGTAACGTTCTTATACCTCACATCACATCTTTTTTCAACACTATTTACACTCCGGCCAAATTATCTCTGAAATGTGTCACTCAAGCATAATTTACTCCACAAAAAAAGAGACAAAGCTGACAATTTAAACTATCACCCCGTTTCACATTAAATATAAACACTGTATATTTTTCATTTCAATTTTCCTGGGGCGTTTCGTAAGGTTCAGCGGTCGAAACCCGAGGCATTGTATTACCTGTTACTTCACACGGCTGAGGCTTCATGTCTGAGTCAAATAAAAAACTGTGTAATAAACAATCGATGAAACATATCGCATCATTTAAAACATAATTATAAAAATACTAGCGACCCGCCCTGCTTCGCAAGCCACCTATGCGGTCCAGAACTATGCTATATTTCAAGCTGGAACCAACCATTCAAATTCGCAAAATTTCGTTGATATCGGTTGGATGGTTCTGGAGATTATTAGCATGTACGACCACCGTGAACTCAAAGTCAAATCAGTTATTTCAAATAGGCCATTAAAAGGCACTGTTAAACGTCAAACTAAAACAAAGAAAATTTAATTAATCCTACTCTCATTTGCAACGGTAGTTTCCTATGGAGAAGAATGGGCAAGAAACTTCATTGATACTCTTTTAAAATGTTTAACAACATTGATATACAGGGTGTAAGGGACAGCCCTCCGCAGACTGATGGGGTGAATTCAGTATATCGTACTAAGATGACCGGTACAAGAAATTAGTTCAGGAACGTTATGGGATTCCAATAAAATGAATTTGTTTTATTTCCTCATACGCAACTTATTGGTACCGTGACAAAACCCACGTAGCAAACGGCTAGCGCGACGACGAGTTCTATGAACTCTGTAGCTAGGTAGGAAGTGAACAGCTGATTTCACGCGTCGTTCGTCAGAGTATTTCAACATCCATTGTTGTTTATTTTTATTTTAGCCGTATTATTTACATAAATGAAGCGCTGCGTACAGAGAATGTAATTTCACATTGAAATATAGGAATATCAAAAACAAAATCTTGCGAAAAATTCTGGTTGAATATGATTAAAAATAAGGAGTTCCATGCACCCTGTCAGTTTGCGGAGGGCTGTTCCTTACATTCTGTAGTCAACGGTCGATTGCCCTCTTGAGCGTTACTGGGACAGTGCACGCACAAGAGTTCCAGACCATCAATTACTAATTTTTGTGTTTTTTTGGCGCACAGATAGGTTGTAACCTGGTTTTACACATAGGATACTTTTATCCCGGTAGTATCCCGTGGGACAATTACCGAACCCCAGGCGGGCGAAGCTGCGGGCCAAAGCTAGTCTGAAATAAATGCTTAATTATATTAAACTGTTATTTATTTATTATTATATTTTTTAATGTTTTTTATATTATTTTTAGTTTAAGAAATATTTAAAAATGTATAAGATTTGTATAAAAATAAATAAAGGAAATATAAACTGTGACCAAGAATCGACTGTAGGTACATCCCGCGGAAGTGCGGGAGGCTTCAAGGCTTTTTAAACACGAAAACCCTCCATAACTGCGAGGTGTGCATTTTCAGAGAATATTTTTTTAAAGCCGAGATGGATATGAACAGAGATGTGGTCACAGTAGGAGTGCAGCGGTGGCCCAGTGGCGGAGACCCCGACTTACGAGCAGTAAATCATGGGTTCACCTTTATAAAATGGTGAAGGAAAACATCGTGAGGAAACCGGCATGTCCTACAACCAAAAAATTCGAAGACATGTGACATCTACCAACCCGCACTGGGCCCGCGTAGTGGATTACAGCCCATTCCCTCTCATTGAGAGGAGGCCTGCGTCCCAGCAGTGGGAACATTAATAGGCTGATTATGCTTATATTATGTGGTCACAGTGGACAAGGGACTCACCCCGCAGTCCATGGCTAAAGGGAACTGGCACAAACCTGTAGTACTTACTTCTGATGACAGCAAGGAAGTATGGCAAGGCAAGGAGTTTCTCGGGCGCTTCTAACAGCCCCTTCATGGACCCCTTATAGATTTTGGAGCGTCCGTTTCCGGTTACGTTTCGGCGACATTTTTGGGGAAACTGAAGGTTTTGTCTGCGATTAAGGACAAAGTAATGTTGTATATTATGAGGGACGGGATGGTTGACGTGTGTCGGGAATTCCACCGTCCGGGTGAGTCCACCAAACATTAAATTTCTGGTTGTTCTCGTCTGTGTGGCCAGGATTATTCAACAGCAACTTGCCTTTTAATTTAAACTTGTGATCCCACAAGTTCTGAGGTTTTGGACTACAAGTATGTGCCCGACCCAGTTCTTGCGAAAGACCATGTCACGCGGTACTGGGATGGGCCAATCATGACTGACGGGACTATTGTCGCCAATAAGCCTGATATAGTAGTGATAGACCGATCAGCGCGCCGCGTAGTGATAGTCCAAGTCACCATCCCACATGACGTGAACCTCGTGAAAGCTGAGAAAGGGAAACGAATAAAATATCTCGACTTGGCACACGAGGTTGTCGACATGTGGAATGTGAACTCTACTAACATTATGCCGATTGTCGTTGTTTTTGTCCAAGAGCCTCAACGAACATATGCTGAAGCTCTCGCTAGGTAGTTGGATCCAGGGCCTGATTCAGAAGGCAGTACTCCTCGATCCGGCCCGTATTGTGAGGAGGTTCCTGTCTCTGAAGTCCTAAGCGCCGGCAGCTTGAACCTTGCTCCCGACACCAGCGGACCATTATTTTTCACGTTTTTTTTTTTTTAATTAAGAAATATTTCAAAACGTAATTAATGTGCAGTAAGGATAAATAAAGGAAAATAATATGACAACGATGTACCCGGAAAATCGAAATTAATACAAAGTATTGTAAAATTGAGCAGTAATAAATAAATTAAATATGTCGATAAATATAATTACAAATATTGCATTTAGACAGGAAATTTCCGTACATTTTAACAAATAATCAGTGTGAGTTACGTTAGATAGCGTTACTCACACTTTGTAATATTACTGAGTGAATTAAAGTAATAATAAAATAATGAAATCTCCAGGGCCGGATGGACTGCACAACTTCTGGATTAAATGGTTCCAGAGATCACACGTTCGCTTGGCATCCCAGTTTCAGTCAGCCTTAGAGTCAGGGTCGCTGCCCCAGTTCTTGATGACAGGAATTACCCACCTGCTCCATAAATCAGGTAGTACTGTGGAGCCCAAAAATTATAGACCAATCACTTGTTTACCAACGGTCTATAAAGTTCTTACATCCATTTTGAGAGCTAAAATCAACCATCATATTGATAGTCATTCTATCATGTCTGCCTCTCAGAATGGATGTAGGAATGGGTCCCGCGGTACTAAGGAGCTGCTCCTTATTGATATGGCCATTAGCCAACAGGTTCGCCGCTCCCGAAGGGATCTGTCTACATGTTGGATAGATTACAAGAAGGCCTATGATTCTGTGCCTCATACTTGGCTCATGAAGGTGCTGGAGTTGTATAAAGTTGATGCAACTCTGCGTACCTTCCTGATGTCATGTATGGGGCACAGGAGAACGGTCCTTCGCTATCCAGGATGTCAACAGATCCAGGGGAACAGCGAACCGATAAAGATTGAGCGCGGTATATTCCAGGGTGATAGTCTGAGTCCATTGTGGTTTTGTTTAGCCTTGAACCCTCTCAGCACACTGTTGGAGGGTTCAGGTCTAGGCTATCGGTTGAGGAGAGGTGGTCAGGTCATATCTCACCTTCTTTACATGAATGATCTGAAACTCTTTGCCCCCAACAACTTGCAACTGATGAAGCTACTGAAGGTAACGGAAACTTTCAGTAGCGCCATCAGGATGGGATTTGGTGTGGACAAATGTGCAGTCATGCATGTGAAGCGAGGGGAGATTATGGAATCCGTGGGAACTCAACTCTCGGATTCCATACACCTTAGATCCCTCTCCTCCTTGGAACTCGAAAAGCGAAAAATAAAAAAAACCTTTTAGTCTAGCTAAGCTCCAAAGTTAAAGTACGTAATTAATTTTCGAGTCAGCGCCAACCAAACAAGCAGACAAATTAATTACCTACGTAAAGTGTGAAATGATGGTAGCTTGATTGATCTTCGCATTGTTTGTTCTTCTTGGAAAAAATAAGAGCAAGATAACTCTCATTTTGTTCGTACAGACTTTCCGAAACCACTCAACCGATTACAATTCAATTTTGTGAATAATTACTTATGTTGCTTTCAGCAGATAAAAAAATAGGATAGTAATTTTGGACACGATGGTCGTGCGAAGATTAAAAAATAGGATAGTAATTTTGGAGACGATGGTCGTGCGAAGCACGGGGCGGTCGCTAGTGTTTTATAAATATATTCAAGTGTCTAAATCTAAATACTTACGTCTACATGTTTGGGCCAGATTCACAACAGCAGCACAATGATTTTCTTTTAAACAAATGTCGTTGTCTGAAAGTAAAAAAAAATATATATCATATTTTCTTCTTCGTTTACTTAATACATAAAAACTCAATCAATTCAATATAGCCAAGCCACAGGGCTTGCTACTCGGCTTGGTTCGGTGAGCTATTACCAACAAGTATGGGGGTGACCTTCTCTTACATCTACTTCGCGTGTATGGTGTATTTGCCGGCATTTCTCTTCCTTCCAAAATTGTTTCCCGAAGACACGCATCTTTGGTAAACAGTTCTACGTCAATTGTAATTTGTTCGGTCGTCAGCGTCAATGGAACCTTTTTGTCTTTAGACAAAAACTCTGCAGACCTATAGCCCTTGACACCTAAGAATATATTATTATAATTGGATTTTTAATTCTGATTCGTTTTATAATATTATGATATTTTTTATGATAATTATTTACCTGAACGTTTTACAACAACGTCAGCTCCGATAACAGCCGATGTGTAATTCCGTAATTTTAAATAAATAGTAAAGTTGTCACCTCTTTGATACATAAATTGAAGTGGAGTGCACACGAGTGATGGAACTTTTTTATCTAGAAAAAAATTCGGCTTGATTAAACATACGACACGAACTACTGAAAAATACACGAAATACTGCTGCGGTATAAAACCAGTACAGTCAGACCTGGCTCAAGAGGCTGCTTAACTTAAATGAGACTCGGCAGGACATCTCTGCCGCATGCCAGACAAACTGTGAGACAAAGTAGCACAGCACAGGTGCTATGAGACGAAGAGATGGGGTTGCGGCAAGTCAAGGAGATGGCGGGAACGAACTGGTATGGTTCCTTCAAAAGAGCAAAAAAGGGTCTCGAAAGATTAGAAGAAGAGAAGTAGTGGAGGGAGATCTCTGCCCTGAAATAGAATCAAGACAGGCTAGTAAAAATATTTCATACTGATATTATAAATGCGGAAGTAAATCTGTTACCTTTGCACGCCTGAACCACTGAACACATGGTTATGTGTGAGAGAAACGTAAAAAAAAATGGGAAATGGAGGAGTACATGAGCTACTTTACGTCCTGGATCGCAGACAAAGTCGCGGGCAACTACTTGTAAGTTAGAGTATTTAAGATGGAATAGGTACTTACATTCTAATTTTATTAGATCCACTTCATGAAACGACACTTGAAATGCAAGATTTGTAGGAAAACAAAATATAGCACAAAATATTATCAAATTCATCTTAACAATAACAGACCACGATTTCAATGCCTAAATAAATGTTTAGAATTTTAATATTTTCAATAATATTTGAGGTACCAAATTGAGCACACCTTTTAACGTAGGTGTTAGTGGAAGGAATGTCAGTGTAAATGTGTAAGTACAATGTGTTGTTGCTTTCCTGTTACATAGTTTCCCTTCTATCAGGACAACGACTCCACATAACATAATATCACGCCCGTAATCCCCGAAGAGTTAGGCAGAGGTGTACCTAATAGTACACCCATATTTCGCTGCTTATATTTTAAGTCCCATGTTGTAGGGGGCGAGCCTACTGCCTGTTCGGTGTGACAGTAAAACAATTAATGCCTCTAATCCCCAAAGCAGTGTAAGTGGATGCCTCCTATTTCTTATTTCCTTATACAACCTTTCGAAAACCGTAGAAGGGGGTCTTGTTTGCTGACGATATTTCGCTTCTTACTTCATGCCGTAACAATGTTGAGTTGAGCGAGGACCTAACTACTACATTAAATAAAACCATAACTTGGGTGAATAACCATTACCTCGAAATCAATTTCTATAAAACTAAAATAATGTCATTCCACCCCGTCAAAATCTCCATTAGATATAAACTTGACCTAAAACGGCACTACAATAGAAGTTGTTCAAGAATTTACTCTACTTGGCCTTGGTTTGTCAAGTTTCATTGCCTCGATGCTTGTTTGGTGGTCGTGGCTGGGTGTTCAAGGGTTGGGGATAGTGAGGCGGGCTTGTCGTTTAATGACAATTTTCTGGGGTGTGTTGCTTTTACGGAATTAAAAACACCTTCATTGTATAACTAAATATTTATTTATTAACTCAAGGAAAACAAGATATGAGCGTTAATCCCATTCGGATAAGGGCCGGAGAACGATTATTACGATATCATTGTACACACGGCGGCACATGAAGCTGTACATTTCCAGTATAAATTACCCTCGCTTTGTATAGATTTCCTATACAATGAGAGATCAGCATAAACTGGTTTTGTACACCTTGATCGGCCGTCGCGGCGTTCTGCGTACTAACTATATATTGGACACGTTCGGGCGAAATCTTGCAGTGAGTTTTGGCGCACTTGCGCAATGCAATCATTATGGTGACAAAGCTCTAGAGTTTCGGCTATTATCGTCTATTAACTAATAAATAAGTAGTACACTTATTTATTAGCTAATAGGACAGCTACAGTCTAATTTGGGTAACAACATATTTTCTTCACACTTAGAATGTATGGATTATTTTTTGCTAGTAATTTTTGATTTCCTCATAATGATGTTCTGAGGTCGCACGTTGCTCCAGCTGTTCGATTTCTTGTTGGCATCCGTCTCGGAAGACAACGTTCTCATAATATCGATTCTGTAAACATTAAAGGATTTTTTACATGTATGAATGTTTGTAGTCAACGATGAATCAATGCTGCCCGTTTTCATTAACACTAGGTGACACCTAAATGAAACCGGTGCGGAGCCGCTTCCCCAATGTGTTCACATTGAGGACGCGGCTCCGCACACTAAACATGACTGCAGGACATCATTTTTTTTTTCTTTTAAAAAATCTTCTCATATCTGACAAAGAGGTGCAAGCGTAAGTGAGCACACAACGCGTGATATGAACGATGCAATATCGTGTCGATGAAAAATACTTAAACTTACTTCATTTGTGGGTAAAATTTGTGGTAAACCTGGAGAGTTGTATGTCTTCCTGCAAAAGTGCCATATTACAATTACAAGTAGCGAGATCAAGGCGACTGCAGCGGTTATTATTACTGTCATAAGTACTGGAAAGTGTGAAGGTAAAGATGGTGCTCCTGAAACGAATCATAAATTATGTATTATTCTGTAGGCTATTGACCCAATTGGTGGGACCCATAGAACGGTTACGTTCGTGGTATTTGCAAGCGGCGTGCGTGTATGACTTGTATGAAGGTAGCCGGAGCAAAAGGTGTATGCATGGATAGTAGGTGCCTTTTGTATCTCATGGGAAAAGGGCGTAAGTATATAAAACAAACGGTTGTACACTGTTTTATAGACAAAAGTTTTATAGGATTTCATTTTATATAAAATCTTTCTCATATTATCATTTCAATACGCAGAATACTTACTTCGAAAAAAATTAAATCGTAGAGTTTTGTTACAAATAAAATGTAATGTTTGGATATTCATATCATAGAATAACAAATCAAATAATATTTGTACTCATATTGTTTAGTTTATATAAAACTTATTACCAAGAAAAACATTTTATCGAGTGACAGATTCTAAATGTTTCAATTTTGACAAAATGCATACCCTCCTATAAAATAACAACACCGCGTTCACATAAACAATACGAGTAATCTTGTTATTCTCATTAATAGTGACTTAATATACACGTTCGTACTGTGTTTATTTTGCGTTTCATAATTGTTGGAGTGCCCTAATTATATTACTGCGACCAATTTTGACGTAGCGCTCGCCGGCCGCTGCCGTGGCACCGCTCGCTCCGCTCGCTCGGCTCGCGCGTAGTTGGTCACAGTTCTAACCTAACCTAACCCATTTTGTCGGAGTAAACTGAAGGTTTCTAAGTCAAAGTAAATATCAAAATGTTATAATAAGGCGTAGTCGACGGGTAGCCTCGCTAGGCGGGGCTCCTATTTCTGTCTGCAGGGATAATTCTACAGTTTGATAAGTTTGTTAAATAAAAAAATGTGATTATAAAATTCATTGAATTGTATTTCTGTGAAATATGTTTCGTTTAAGTAAATAGTCATTAAAACAATAATATTGTAAATAAAAATACAAGAACCAAATATTATATGAAACATTTTCGGCGAAACGAATTCTATGAGATTTCTGTCTGCGATATAAGGGGACATCAAAACAAACCTTTTGAGTTCTCTGCTGCGCTCGAAATATTCTGTGTTGGAGTTAGAGAATTGGAGGTATCCATTGCTGGAAGTACAGTCGTCGCCGTCGTCGTCGTCGTCGTTTTATAGGTTTCATTTAAACTTTCCTGGCGCTTGTCCAGTGGTGCTGCTTTCGAAACCAGAGGCTTTGTGTTATCTGTCTCTGCACACGGCTGAGGCTTCATGTCTGTCAAATTAAAAAAAAAAACTGTAATAACCAAACGTAATGAAAAATATCGCGTCATTTAAAACGTAATTTTAAAAATACTACCGACCCGCCCCTGCTTTACACGGCCCCACCTATCCGGTCCAAAAACCATCCAGTCTTTCGACCTGGAACCAACCATGCTCGTTCACAATTTTCATTGAAATCGGTTGAGTGGTTTCGGAGATTAGCGAGTACGAACACATCATTCATTTTTTTTTTCGGTTAATTGGTACATTAAGCAAAGAGAACTTTTTGGGACAAATAATCTTCTATGATAATATCGATATAAACAAGAGCTTCTCCCCAAAACCATCCGATCCAACCGATTGCTGTGAATTTTTGTGAATGTGTATGCTGCTCCCAGCTTGAAAGATGGGATAATTTTGAACACTACAGGTGGCGCAGTGCGAAGCTGGGGAGGATCGCTAGTCTTTTATAAATACGTTAAAGTGTCTAAATAATTACCTCTACAAACTCGGCCCTCGTTCACAACAGCAACACATTTGTTTTTTTTTAAACAAATGTCATACATTTTTTGCACATTGTCTGAAAAAAATATAAAATACAGGGTGTAAACAGACCCTTTACATAGCCATCAACCAAGAATTCTGTCATCAAACTAACTTTACGCAAAAATTATTGCTGGGAACCGCCTTTTTTTTGGGTTGAAAAAGCACTCAAAGCATTGTGCTGATAGATGGATTGAATAGTACGGGGGTCGTGGAGGTGTGTAAAGTAAAAATCTTACATTAAAAATATGTGTTTAAAAAAAAACTTGTCGAAAAGTTGGAACTTTGACCCCCAATATCTCCGTAACTAGAAGGTTCCCAGGTATGGTCTAGAACAAAAAAATGATCGCAATACGGGGAGAACAAGTGCCTTTCGGTTCATGTTAGGGGGCTTTTTACACCCTTTATAGCAGATTTTCTTCTTTATAAATAAAATAAGTAAGTCCTTAACTTGAACTAAAATAAGCGGTTTCGACACGATAACCGCTCGCCCGCGAGGTCTAGCGGTGTTGTGTGAGAATCGCCTTGGACGTTATAAAGCCGTTTATACAATAATTATTATACATATTGGTCATAGCTAGGCCACGATAAGGCGAGTGCAGAAACCCCATTGACTTTGTCTCGCCGAAAAAAAAGCGAGTACATACAGCCCATTTGCCTTGTTTCGACGAGAAAACGCGAGCATTAACGTGTATAGTACAAATGCGAACGAAAACCGTTATTGTTGTTATTCCATCTAGTGAAATGAACTCTCGCATTCACCTTCATTCATGTGGACAAGCAACGGTGTAGCAAGGCAAGGCTTTCTATAAATATGGTTTGGTACGTCCTCGGCTTGACGCGACGAGACATTACAACATGTTTAACTGGCTTAACAATATCTTACGTGTAAATTTCTTGACTGGTGCAGTCTCTGGCATTGCTGTCCCTTGCAAAATTGTTTCCCGTAGACACCCATCTTTGGTTAATAGTTCTACTTCAATTATAATTTGCTCGGTCTGCAAATTTATCGTGTCTCCTTGATTAGAGCCCCTGATAACTGAGAATGTTTAATAAATAGATTTTTAATTATGATTCATTTTAGGTTAGATATTTTTAAGACAATTATCAATTTTATACAAGCTAACCTGGACAAGTTTTTATTATAGTACGAGCTTCGGTCACAGTCGATGTGCTATTCAGTACTTTTACATACATAGTAAAGTTGTCACCTCTTTGATACATAAATCGATGTGGAGTACACACGAGTGATGGAACGTCTTCATCTAGAAAAAAACATATTTCCGCTTGAATTAACATAGCTAACAAAGGACCGATCAACCAAAGTCAGACGGAGTTCGAAACACTGCTGCGGTACAAAACCAGGACAGTAGGACTTGCATGCCAGACAAACTGCGGCAGGCCACGAAAGAGATGGCATGAGCGAGCAAAATGGGAAAGAAGGGTCTTAAAGATGGAAGAAATTATTAAAATTCTGATACTATAAATGTGAACATTTTAGCTAACTTTGCACGCCTGAACCACTGAACAGACAGGTAACCTGGGAGCTGGAGGAGTACATGAGCTACTTTATATCCTAGATCGCAGACAAATTTACGGGCAACTACTTGTTAGTTATAATTAAAGCGACAGGTATATACTTACAGGTAGATGTTAAAAGATCAATTTCATGAAACGACACTTGAAATCCAAGACTTGTAGGAAAACAAAATATAACACAAAATATTATCAAATTCATCTTAACAATAAATGACAAAACTCGGTTTCAAAGCTTAAATAATTCTTTAATATTTTAATATTATTAATTTTGGTTGAGGTACAAACTTGGACACATCTTTAAACGTATTAATTGAAGGAATGAATGTGTAAGTACAGTGTCTTGTTGTTTTCCTGTTACATAATTTTCCTTCTATCAGGAACATTCGCCTCCACCTCGGCTGCAATACTTCCTACTACCTTGTGCTGACTAAACCTGCCTTAGAACGTGGACGTGGCAAAAGGAGTATGTGAGGATCGTTGGTGACGTTCTGTGGTTTCTGCCTATCCCCATGGGAAAAAGGCGTGGGTTTATGTATGTATGTACCTTTTTTTTTTCGGATGGGATATCATCAAATGACTTCTCCACTCTGGGCGGAGCGGAAGGGAGTGTCAGACTTGTACTGACTAAAACCCATACATGTTCCTTCTTTGCCCTTTCTGTTCCAGGGCCACGGTATCTCTTTCGAACAGTCCCGCAGCCCTGGCAGGCATCGGCCCTTACGGACCCCTACTTATTTGCTGACATTTCTTTGAGGAGCGTGGAACACGAACGCGCCGTCGACACGAATTATCGTCATAAGACGGCCGGACGGCGAGCTGGCCCATAACTCGCCGTCCACAGGCCCGCGCCTACGGTGGCCGGGAGCCACCACGTGACCCCCGACGCCCAGGGCGTCTACCGCGGCGACTGGGACGTGAGATTCTTTCCCTCTCACGTCCCGCCACCTCCTTCACTAGCATGACTGCTTCGCAGAAGGAGGTGACGGCTTCCCATTCCCTCTCGCTCCGGACCATGGCTTGAACCAAGGCCGGACGCGAGATATCGCCGCCACCAATCGCCGCTACGAGGACACGGCGATGCTCCGCCCAAGCGGGGCAGACCTCCACGGTGTGCTCCACCGTGTCCTCCGGACGATCCTCGCAGTGGAAACACCCGGGCGTTTCCTCCCGCCTGATTCGGTGCAGGAACCTCCCGAGACAACCGTGTCTGGTGAGGACCTGCGTCAGTCAGTAGGTGAGGGCGCCGTGGCGCCTCTCTAGCCACTCCTCAAAGAGGGGACTTATGGCCACTATGGTGGCGTGCCCTGCACGGGGTTGCGACAGTCGCTCTCTCCATGTCACCATGAGATCACGCCGGAGGTCTGTCCGCTGAGCGGCAATTTGCCGCGGCAGCGGAGTTTCCCCCCGACGTAGTGCCTTCGTGCGCCATTCGTGCAGGCGTGCGAGGACTATCGCCTCCAGATCCCATGGCGGCAATCCAGCAAGGAGGCTAGCCGCTTCGCCGGAGATCATGCGGTACCCCCGGATTAGCTTTATGGCTATTACCTTTTGGGGCGCGTTCAGGTAGTGGGCGGCTTGCCGCCTCAAAGAACGCGCCCACACCGGGGCCCCGTAAAGGGCCATGGACCGCACGACCCCCGCGTAGAGCCTCCGGCAGGAGGCGTTTGGACCCCTCAGGTTGGGCAAGAGCCGCTTGAAGGCAGCCCCTGTCCGTTCCAGTTTGGGAGCCAAACGTCGGAAGTGCTCCACGAAGTTCCACCGGCTGTCGAGGACGAGTCCTAGGTACTTCAACGTCGACCCGACGCCGATGGAAACCCCTCCTGCCGTCAGTAGGGATGCCGACGGTGGCGAATTCCGAGGCCCATGAAAACACATGGCCTCGGACTTGTGCAGTGCCACCTCGAGACCCAATTGCCGGATCCTCTCCGACGACTATCGCAACCCCGCGTGTCATGTTTTCGGCCGCCGCCTCGTGCGACCTCCCTTGTGCCAGTACCAGCGTGTCGTCAGCGTAGCAAACTACGCTGACGCCGGTAGGGAGGTCGGCGCGCAGCACCCAGTCATTACCGATGTTCCACAAAGCCGGCCCCAGAACCGATTCCTGTGGAACACCACACGACATCTCTCGCTGGTTCCATTCTCCGCTTCGACCAGGATAGATGGCGGCTCTATCCGTCAGGTAGTCCCCGACCACACGACGAAGGTAGGTCGGCACCCGGTGATACCGGAGTGCCTCCCTAATGCAGCTCCAGGGCATGGAGTTGAAGGCGTTGGCGATGTCAAGAGACACCGCCAAGACCACCCCGCCCCGGGACACCACGTCCCCCGTCGTGAGGGCTCTCACGCGCATGATGGCGTCCACCGTCGAGCGCCCTTTGCGGAAACCAAACTGGTTTTCCGCAAGATCCGGCCCCATCCCCGCAAGGTGCCCGGCGAGGCGGTTGGCAATGACTCTTTCAAAGAGCTTGCCCACCTAGTCGAGCAACACGATGGGCCGGTATGCGGACGGAGAGTCCGCAGGGCGCCCTGGTTTCCGGATGAGGACCAGCTTCCCCGTCTTGTAACGAAGCGGAAACTGACCTCTCTCCAAGCATGCGCTTAGGAGCCCTTCCAGTCGGGGCCCGAGAGCTTCAGAGGCCAGGACCTAAGCTTTGCCAGGCAAGCCATCGGGTCCCGGGGCGGTGTTTCTGGTTATCAGCCTGCGTACCGCCACTCTCAGGTATACCCCAGTCACCTCCGGAACGTCGTCATCGTCATCGGTGTGGTCCGCTTCCGGCACCGCACGCGGCGGCGGAGCCATAGGCGGGGGAGGATGCTACCCTCGCGAAGGGAACATAGCGCTCACCACGTCCTCCACGAGCTCAGGACGGAGACTCTGCGTCAGCGGGGGGGCCCGGGTGCGGAGTTTGTCCCGCACCATCTTGTAAGGGCGCCCCCACGGGTCTCCGTTCAGGGACTCCAGCATCTCCTCGCGGGCCAAATTCTTGACCCGCCGGACAGCCTCTTTTTAGGGCGGTCTTTGCCGCTCTGTACCCCTTGTACAGCTCCGCCTCAATGGCTGCCGCATCCGGATGGCGATGCCTGGCGTACAGGCGCCGCGCGGCAACGCACGCCTTGCGCAGAGACGTCAGCTCTCGCGACCACCAGTACACCTGACGCCGGGCGCTTCCTGGCCGAACTCGGGGCATTGCCACGTCGCAAATCTCGGACATGGCCTCCTGGAACCAACCCGCCTCGTTGTTGATGTCGGCAGGCCTGACTGGTAATGACACCCAGGCCTGCACGATCGAGGCTTCCAGGAGGAGCTCCCGGTCCAGCTGCTTCAGCGCCCATCGCGGACCACTCGGGGCCTGTAGGACCGGCACGCTTGAGGACTGGGTGGAGATGTCGAACCGGATGTACCTATGGTCGGAATAGGTCTCCACCCCCTCCATGACGCGCCAGTAAACGACACGCGGCGACAGAGCGGGGTTGGTGAACGAGATTTCCACCACCGACTCGCCTGAACCCCAAGCCAAGTTCTTGGCATTGAAGTCCCCGAGCACAAGCACGGGGAGGGAATGGCTTCCGATGACGACACTCAACTCCGTGAGGGAGAACTGTGGAACTCGGCGAGAGTTCGGCTCGGGGAGAAGTAGACTCCCACTACAACGATCTCCCCGATCCGTGCTGCTACGCAGCCCTGACCCTTCCTGACACTTTCAAGGGTCGGCTTACTGGCGGCGACCGACGCAATTATGGTCACTGAGCCGCTAAGGTCCTAACCCATTCATCCCTGGGCGGGACAAAGTACGGCTCAGCGACCACGGCGATGTTAATCGACCACTGCGCCATGCTCTGGAGCAACAGATCCTGAGCGCAGGCGCAGTGGTTGATGTTCGCTTGGAGAAGGCGTAATAGGGCCGTTACTGGCACTCCATTTCAGCCCCCTCCCGGGCCCCCTGCGAGGGCCCCGCTGCGGAAGTTGCAGCAGTAGTGGCATCGGCGGTGACAGTGGCGGCGACAGTGGCGGCGGCTGCGGTGGTGGCGACGGTGGGGGTTTTGGCGGTGGTGGCGGAGGGCCTTCCCTTGCCCCTGGCCTTGGCGGGAGTACCGCAGGACTTGCTCCCTGCCCGGTGATCGGCTGGCTTGCCAGCTGCCGCACATGCAGCACAGCGCGGCGCGGCGGAGCAAGCCGCGGCCATGTGACCAAGCTGGCCGCAGCGGAAGCACAGGCCGCTGCGGTCCACCTCCGAGGTGTACCGGACCGACACGTGGTGCCCCACATGGCAGCGGAAGCACCTCAGAGGTCTGGGTTCCAGCAGCTTCACCTGCGCCGAAACCCAGCCCACCAAGAGCCTTCGGCCCTCCACAATGACTTTCACAGCTTACCGTTATGGTTCGCATGCCCGACAGGTCCGGACGTAAGGTGCCTGCCTTGACTTGCTCGGCAGGGCATCCACCGGTCCTGGTGACGGCGGCCACCACCTCCTTCTCGGTCAACGAGTCGTCCAGCCCCAGGATGCGCAGGTCTGCGCATTTGACGGGCCTGGACACTCGGGCCTCGTCCGCATTTAGGGACGCTCTAAGCTTTTCAGCCAGAGCGTCAGCGGATGAGCCACGGGTTTCGCCAGGGATCTCCAACACTCGAGCCCCTGTTGCGATAACTCTAAGCCGGAGGCCCCCGGTGATCCCGAGCTCTCCGAGATCCACCGTCGCTTTCGCCTTAGCGAGCACGTCGCGGTAGGTCACGCCCCTCTTTTCCGCGTCCGGCTGTAGTGTAATCACTACAGTTGCGGTCTTCGGGGCGCTGAGCCTAACCGCGACGCCCCGCTCCTTTTGCCGGCGTTTCTGCTCCTGCCTCCTGGCCTGTTTGGCCGCCCATCGCTCCCTCGCTTTTTCTCCGGCCACCTGCCACCCGGTCTCGGCCGCGAGGCTTAGGGGGCGGGGGGGGGGGCGGCGATAGCGGCTGTCTCACGGCTGGCGCTGGCATATTCGCCACCTTGCCCTTCTTTTGGGCCGCCGCCTTGCTCTGTTTCAGGGCCGCCGCCTTCCTAACCGGAGCCGGTTTCGTCGGGGCCGACATAACCCTGCCGGGGGGCTGGCTGGACGGCCCCGGTGCGGAGGTCGCAGCAGACGCATATGAGGCCGCCCTCGGGCCCGGGGGCGCCTTGTTTGCCGCTAGGGTGGGGCGCAGGACAATGCCCTCCAGGACGGAGAACCGTGCCTGGAAGGCAGCCAGCTCCTGCCGAACCCGATTCAGAACCTGGTTCTCCACCGGCACGAGCTGGCTTGGATGCTTCTGGCCCCCATTTTGGGGAGCCTCGCGAGAGCCGGACTCACGCAGACTGGCCAGGTCTGCTCGGAGCTTCATGTTCTCCTCTTTGAGAAGCTCCGTGGCGGCCGTCAGTCGAGCGACCTCCGCCCTTAGTTTGGCCACGCCGTCTGGCGGGGGCCCCGCAAATCTGGCCTCCGCTGCCGCCATAATGGAGGCGACCGCTGCAGGTATAGCCCTTTGCCTGGTGGAGGGCTTTTGTTTCAAAGAGTCAGCCCTCAGCGCCGCCTCCACCTCCTTCGCGAGTCCGGCCTTACGCTCCGCATCGGAGCCGCCATCTGCGCCCGCTTCGTCGCCAGAGGAGCCCGAACGGGCCACCCCGTGACCGGCGGCCACCCCCGGGTGGCGCCCCTCCTCGGCAAGCCGCGCCGACCTCTCGGTGGCAGAGAGGCGTCTCCCCTTGCCACGGATCCCGCCGCGCTTGCTGGTGGGGATCTTACGAGCCGAAGCCAGCTCCCCATCTGACGACGACTCTCGGTCGCCTACCGGCCTGGACCGCTTGCGTAGGAACTCCCTGTTCCCCGCAGCAGCCCCGGGCCTCCCGCGCTGGGAGCTCACTGAGCCTCACGCGCTCACTTCACTGGATGCTGCGCCGGACTCCGACCCCGCATCCCTCTCCTCCCTTCCTTCGCCGTTATCGGCCGTTTTTAGGGTTAAAGTTTTTTCCATTTTGTTCCCACGAGTATAGGGGAAATAAAAAGTTCATCTGGGCAGTGCCCCCTGTGCCCAGATAAGCCATAGCCAGGCCCGGCAGTGGTTCGCACTAGAGACTGATTTTCCAAAGGAACCCGTCAGCCATACATCTCCTCGCGGTGCGCCGCAGCTTGAGATTCGGGGACAACTTTCTATAGAGGTTTTCTACCTCGTGGTCTGGGCGGTTAAATTAAGACCCTCGGTCCCAATCGAAGCCGCGAGACGTGTTCCACGACACTTCGACGGTGGGATTACGATATCGACGGAGACAGTGAAGGACGCACGTCCTTCACTGTCTGCTCGGAGGCAGGGTAAGTGCACACCGAGCCCGCCCTAGCTCCTCCGCTGTGCCCTCTGCTTTTCAGAGGGTCACGCGGAGCAACGCCCCCTTGGTCCATGAGGGACCCCCCCATGTCAGAATATTAGCCATGGACAGTAACATTCCCCGAGGAATAAGAATCTCTTCCCATTCCTCGGGGAAGGATACTGCCCACGCCCAGGGTGCACCGGCCCAGCAGCTGCTATTCCCTCCAGACGTATCGAGAGGGACCGGCAGCCATCAGGCACACGAGGAGGAATTCTGACAACGCACCCCATGTATGTATGTACCTAAATGCGAAAGTTTGAATGGATGGATGTTTGTTACTCAATCACGCCAGAAGGGCTGAATGGATGCATTTCCGACATTTTGCTTCCAAACTGAAACGGGCCGGGGCTGCCTTCAAGCGGCTCCACCTCCAGTTCACCAGTCCGGGGGTACCGATCTCCTTCGAGGCGCCGAGCTTCCTTGCCGAATTGCCGCCATGGGATCTGGAAGCGATAGTCCTCGCGCACCTGCACGAATGGCGCGCGGAGGCACTGCGCCGGGGGAAAACTCCGCTGCCACGCCAAACTGTCGCTCAGCGGACAGACCTCCGGCACGATCTCATGGCGACATGGAGAAAACAACTGTCACCATTCCGTGCAGGGCACGCCACTATAGTGGCGATAAATCCCCTCTTTGAGGAGTGGCGACACGACGCCCTCACCTTCCGCCTGACGCAGGTCCTCGCCGGACACGGTTGTTTCGGGAGGTTCCTTCACCGAATCGGGTGGTAGGAAACGCCCAGGTGTTACCATTGCGAGGATCGTCTGGAAGAAACGGTGGACGCTCCGCCTAAGCGGTTCCGCTTAGGTGGAGCACCGCCGTGTCTTCATAGTGGCGATTGGCGGCGGTGACCTCTCCCGTCCGGTCCTGGTTCAATCTATGGTCCGGAGCGAGAGGGAATGGGAAGCCATCACCTCCTTCTGCGAAACAGTCATGCTAGCGAAGGAGGTGACGGAACGTGAGAGGGAAAGAAGCTCACGTTCCAGCCGCCGCGGGAAATGCCCCGCGCGTCGGGGAATGGATCTGGATGAAATTTGACACAGAGATACATTATAGTCTAGAAAACCACATTCTTCTAGCACTTCTCATCCCGGAAGTTCGGTCCGGTGGGCATTTCCCGAACTCCATGCGGGCGAAGCCGCGGGCATAAGCTGGTCCATAACCCAAACAAGGTAATCTAGATGTTTGTATAGTCACAAAACCCGTGTAAAGGTGACTAGTTATGTATTTTCATAATAAACAACATAACATTTTCAATGAAAAATTACCGACGTCAGTCATTACGTCGTATACAGGAAAATGAATAAAAATCTGGGGCAAAGGATATTAATAAAATAATTACAAGCGTGACTGCTGAGCCTCGGTCCTGGATTCAATTCCCGGGCCAAGTGTTATTGGGTTTGTGTCCGGTTGATGGCAATAGGCTCGCCCCCTTTACTTTACACTACACTTCTTCTGCGTTATTCTTCTTGGTCTGTACAAATCTAACTCAGGTCTTCCTCGCGATCTTCTGTAGGTCATCAACCCATCTGGCTGTTGGTCTACCAGTACTTTTGCTATCCTACTTTGGCAACCATCGCTTTACTCTGCGCGTTTGAAGATTGTGTAGAAGACACATTTTGTATCATAATATTGTCGATGATTCAATCCTGTATTGGTTGTCAAGAGGATACTTCATGAGGATTTGAATTATAGGTTCTCAACTCATAAATATAAACTAATAAAGAATCAGCAATTTCCATCCAACGTGGCAATGCTGCCAGTCTTCTGGGTACTTTTCGTTTTGATGCTCTTTAATTCGTTCCCCTTTTGTGACCTCATATAACAGTGATGTTTTAATCTTAGTTCGTTGTGGGAAAATAACTTTAACATTAAAGTAATACTGCTATAAAAAAGCCTTCGTTTAAAAAGGTAATCAAGTAATTTTCGTCCGATATATGTCTGTTCCTAGAACTATCACACGTCTTGTGAAATCGACTGCGGAGGATAATAAATGAAATGGGAATCGCTCTAAGGTTGAATGCCACTTGGAAACAATGCAAGTTCAAGGGTTTTTTTTATGTTAGAAATGAAGTTCAGTTACTCCCTGAACTTTCAATGTACTAGAAGTATTCGTAAAAAGTGGTAAAACAATCGCAAGGTCGACTATCCTACAGCAAAATGTGTTTTTTTTCCCCAAAAAAATAAAGTCGTTTCCCAGCAATAATTTTTACGTAGAGTTACTTAGTTTGATGTACAGAATGCTTGGTTGAAGGCTTCGTGAATAGTCCGTTTGCACTCTGTATGTCTAAATAAATTCTTTTTCAGCTCCAATTATACATATATCGGTGCCCATGTATGAAAAGAAAAGCACGGTACGGACCGTAGGTACATAAGCATACGTCTAGACGTTAAGATGCTGGTCAGACTCGACAGTGGTTCCTGGAGTATGTACAGTGTAGACTGTGTAGAGATCTCCACTTGATCGACCACATTAACACTGCAATTTCCACTTTACACACAGGCTGAGTAGATGGACAATTTTACAGTGAGCAGAGGGTGTACCTGCCAGGGCTGCGGGACTGTTCGAAAGAGATTCCGTGGCCCTGGAACACAAAGGGCAAAGAAGGAACATGGATGGGTTTTAGTCAGTACAAGTCTGACACTCCCTTCCGCTCCGCCCAGAGTGGGGGGGTCATTTGATGACTTCACATCCGAAAAAAAAAAAAAAAAAAAGCAGAGGGTCTAAGCAATTGGAAATCGCTTCTAAAGAAGAAATTAAGTATGTCTTAAAAGTTACGGTCAAAACAAGCGGGCAGGACTGTGTCCTGTGTCCACCACGACAGATATTTCACAACATTATCTGTGAAAGTCTGGTGTCTGCAGACTGGTCCGCAGTCCACTCCGCTCAACTTTTTAAAAGGTCTAATATATTGTGGTACCGAAAAGAGTATTCCATATCTTGTTGAACGACATTGTGTAGCCAGTATTTTTTTACTCTTATAACATTTTCATCCCCGAAGGGTAGACATTAGTTTTGTACGTCGTTATTACTAATTAAATTAATAGAATATCACTTTGCAGAGCAGTCATTGACCAATTTGTCAGCAGCATTTTCTATTCAATTTCCAGAATATTTAGATAATCTACCTTTAAGATAAAAATAGAGATGTTGTTCTTCTGCAGTTTCCTTTTGCCCAATTTAAGGTTAAGCCTTATTCAACAATAGACATTTCCAGGATTTAATGGCGACCCACAAAACCTTTATTGGTCATCCTTCCTGGCAGTATGTCAGGACTAATTGACAGGAGCAAGCCACCACAGCGCCAGCCAGCCAATCACACGCGGGCGGCGACATCAAAGCGATTAACTGCCGCTTCTGTTACTACCTCCTTTGATATATGCCGATGCTTTTTATTTTAAAAAATGGCGACGTTTTATTGTTTTTATTGGGTGTTGTTTTCTTGTGTCGTGGTAAGAAAGGTGGAAAACGCGTAAAGGTGGTAAAAAGTAACAAAATATGTCTTCTCTTTATAAAAATATGTCTTAATTGCCTTACAGAATTAGTCAGTATTGGTGTATTGGTCCTGGGTTCGATTCCAAGGTCGGGCAAAGTGTTATTGAGTTTTTCCATCAGAAATTTCTCAGTAGCAGTCTGGATTATTTTTTTGTGCTTGGTTGATGGCAGTAGGCTCGCCCCCTATTACATGGGACTTAAATATAAAGTGGTGAAATGGGGGTGTACGATTAGGTACACCTCCGCCTAACCATTCGGGGATTACAGGCGTGATGTTATGTTATGTAGTCTATATTGGTCACAATTTGAAATTAATAAGGTAAATTCCTAAATTAATAATTATTCAAGTATCGTATAAAAGTATTTTTCCTTGTAAAGCGTTACTCATCACTGCGCTAAGGTTTTTTCGGCGCTTAAAAGGCATCTTCATGAGGACACTGTGGTTAATATTTGTGAAACAAATATCAGTATAAAGTTTAATTGAAAAATATAATTATTTTGCCAGTCGCTAAACGACCCAACGACCCGTGACGCAATCCACCGGGTGACTGTGAGTTTCTAAAACGCGATGTGCCAAATTAAAGGCTAAACGCGATGTGCCAAATTAAAGGCTAAATGCGACTGAAAACCAAAATTATGAATCAAACTTTAAACAAGTTTTATTACCAAAACAAAAATCTCGAAAAGAAACAGCTGGTTCCACATTTTTTTCTCGAATTCTGCATTTACCTCATAATTAAGATCCAGTTCTTTGAATTACACCTTATCATCATTGTCCTGCCTTTATCACAAATAGTTTGGGGTCAGCGCAGCATGCCTTCTTCTTCCATACTTCTCTATTTCTCGTCATAAAGCATCTCGTTTCTTGCCGTATCATCATTAATTACACATTACATAAATACAAAATCGGGAATGGAGATTTTCCATCGGGATAGTATGTACACCTCTGCTTAACTCTCTGAGGAAAACAGGGATGATGTGATGTTTTGTATTAATACATTAAAGAACAGATAGTACCACGAACTCTGCTGATTCCGTAAATATATACAAGGTGTAAACGGACCCTTCACGAAGCCATCAACCAAACAATCTCTACATCATTCTAATAAACATTACGCAAAAATGTTTATCTGCGAAACGACTTTGTTTTGGTGTCTCGTCAAATTACGTTTTACGGTAAAACTCAGTGTAACAACGCATACAAAACATTTATGTTGAATAGTAAACGGGTCATACATACGGGGAGGTATTTAAAGTACAGTTATAAACTTAAAAACTAGTATTTAAAAAAAAAATATGAAAGTTGAAACTTAGACCTCCAAAATCTCCGTAACTAGAAGGTTCCCAATGACGGAGAGGTTAAGTCCTTTATATAATACATAGGTACAGGAAAGGTAAACAAGCCCCCATTGAAACAAATAAAATGCTTGAAATAATTCCCGTGGTTATCTCGACTAGTTCGCACAATTATTAAACTTTGTCGCTTCTGTTATCGGCAGTGTATCGCGCGTTTTCCTTGTCACACGAGAAAATGTATATTTTTCTCGTATGGTCACATAATCAGCATATTACGTTACCACTGCTGGAACACAAGCCTCCTGTCTTGGAAACGGAGTGGGCATTTCGCCAGCTATATTTAAGTGTCTGTAAAATGCCTGATGAAAACCCCCAATAACACTCCCCGAACTCGGAATCAAAGCAGTAACTGTACTACAAAAAGTACTACAGCGCCATCTATGACACAAGTGAAGAACTAACATCAAAATCCTAAATCGCGCAGTTAAAGTTATCCGCGACTTAAGATTATATATAAGAACCCAACAACAACTGTCGGGCTGTAGCCCACCAGACATAACACCCGTCTGATCCTCCCTTTTCTATGGGGGATGAAGAACTTTACACCCTGTGCCTCTAAAAAGCTAAGAATCTAACTTCTTGCAACCATAACTCAAATATCAAACCCAAGCTTCATTTAAATGTCCCTATTCTGTGTCATTTCAAAGCCGGGAAGCTCATTCTACTGATTAAGGTTTCAGATAATAACTTTTTAATTAAGGATCCAGGATTAGGATATAGGATATAGACATATCCATGTCTGGCGAGTCTGACTTCTCAGTAAGCTTAAAGTTATGTTTAATCTTTTTGATTACCAACAGTCATATTGTCATGATTGATTAGAGATTAAGATCCTTGCTACTCAACTCTTATAAACTAGGCAAGTACGTACCAAAGTGGTTTTGGCATCCATTGTTATGTGTTTACTAAGTTTGTCTGGGATATCACTGAAAGAAAGCCTGACTAGATCAACTAGTTTTTAGCCGCGGCGTCACCCGCGTGACAGTCGGAAATTATTCAACGGGAACGTACGTACTACCGGCATAAAAAGTATACTCTGCCCTAATTCGTGCAGCCGTTTAGGCGCAACAAACAAACTCATTTTATTATAAGCCTATATTTAACTTACCTTATTAGTTATTAGTTAGTTAGTTAGATTACTATGTAGTCAAATCTTGCAACTGAATTTCAAAGCAGTTCTCTCCAACCGATTGAGCAGTAATTGTGCACGCACCTTTAGCTCTGATGACAATATATTTTTATTATAGTTATGACTTGATTCTGCAGCTGGGATCTTCTCCCACAAGAGAGCACGAGAGATCTCCTCAACGGTTAATGGCACGGACACGAAACTTTGTAAGTGAGTTTCATGTTGATAGATAAAAGAAAGAAAGAAAGAATGAAGTTTATTTGACGTCAGTTCATCAAGCACACAGAATAAAAAAGGATACAAAATAAAAATAAATGACGAATAAAAAAATAAAAAAGAGAAATAGTATGTGCTGTATGCCTCACGACTGCGCCAATAAGGTCCATTTCAGCATTCATGCCAGACAGGTGATGCTGTCTGACGCTGGTCTTCCAATGAACCTTTGGCGGGTAAGTGACAGAACAACTACTCATCTACTTTTCATTTTAATAAAAGCATGTTTAAATTTATAATATTTGTTACGATACGCCTAAGAATGCATTGAGAGGAGGTCATGACAAATAAAGAGTCTATTAAATGCTGTTATTAAACAACATTTAAAGAGGATAATATAATCGTCCCTCATCAAACAATGGAAACACCAAAAAATTAACATATTATCATAGTTTTTAGACATTTTGTCCCTCCCCATCCTCTTTACAGTGCTGTCGAACAAACGGCGGTTATCCGCCGTAACAAGATACCCTCCCGCCCTCCGTGTCCTCCCCCCAGAGGGGATGGCGCGATTTACCGCCTCTTCATGCAGGGAGGAAATTGATTCGCGACTTATTTGCTGAATTCATATCATTTCTATATCGCGGAAGATGTATGAGTGTTCGGTTATTTTTTTGTTTTTTCGTTGTTTTGCGGTCAGATTTTGGGGTGGGCGAGTTCGGGTGACTGTGCTTTAGTATTTTTTTGTTGGTGTATTATGAGAAATTGGGATTCTGATTTTAAGTAAATGATTTCTTATATTTTTCTTGACATGTATGGTCAGTTTATAACTTGATATTTAAAGTTTGTAACATCTTGTATCACGTTTGTACGCGTAAGTCTTAGAATATTAAATAATAATTATGTCGTTTGTTTTTAATATTAAAATATGCATTATTGTTTTATTTTCAATTTTTTTTTCTTCTTTGAAAATTAAAATGTCCTTCACCGTCTAACTTCTCAACTAAAAAAAAAAACATTACGTCCGTACGTTACATTACAAATATATTTCAATTTGGTATACTTTTCGTCACAGTGACGATATGAAAACACAAGCGTAAATAATTTAAATACTAATTTACGAATGTATACTTTGTTATAACATATTATGTATTTGATAGTCGTGAAAAACAATAAGGCGTTGGAATACGCTAGGCGATTTAACGTAAGTAAATCATGACAACATTGTTACGAACTGAATGTTCATCTTTTGATAGTAATGGCGCGTTTACATTAAATCGGTCACCGAATGGGCGACCGCTTTCAGTTTAACCGAATTAATTCATCGAATTGGGCTGTTTACTGTCAGTCATTGAATACAGCAACTGTATTCGTTTAAGTTGTTGGTTTACCGGATTCGGCGACCGCAGTCAGCTGAACTGTGTACAAGTGTTGAAAACATGAACTTCGATTGAACAATGAGTGGCTTGTTTCAACAAATCAGCCGGGTTCAGTCACCGAAAACGGACAGCTGCCGAATACGGCTGACCGAAAACCCGTTTACTCTAGTCGGTGACCGAATACGGGCTGCCACCGAATCGGTCTAAACGACCTAATGTAAATGAGTCTTAAATCTACTATTGTAGAATCGCTGGCAAAACAAGTGAACGTGGACTCGTACCAAAAACTCACAATTGGAAACGATATTTATCGCTGACCGTACTAATTGTTGCTAAATATCATTTTTCACGTGTATAATACAGGACCAGTGTAAATTGATAAGAATCGAAAAAATCTGCTATTCAGTACAAAACTTCAATAACTACGCGACAAAAATGTATGGGACAGCTGATATTTTTTCGCGATTTCGATGGTGGCTCCATGGAGAAAGTTGTTCAGTACGACAGTCTGAATCACACCCTGAAATATGACCCCTTTCTAGGACACGCTGTAGATCATGCACTCAAGTATGAAGTAAAAAGATACAGAGCGCTGTTCCGCACTCCGAAGTGGTCGAGTTTTCTAATTAAAGTTGATCGATGGATGAACTCAATCGAATGCTTTGAGCTGGAGACCAATGTGGTAGTACCCTAATAGCGACAAACCGGTAACGCATACGAGACGTGCGCGTGCGACGATTGATGCTACGGACGTTACTTTTAATATAAATAAATGATTAAAATCACTCAGTATCGCAGAGGATGCTTTAGGCACGCTAACTAGGTTTTTCATTAAAATAAATGGATTTTTCAGGGTAGAGTCAGTAGGTTTAATTACTATTGAGACTATCGATCTTAAAACAGTTAATAAGTTATGTAATTATCGTACATGACACCATCACGCCTGTAATCCCCGAAGGGTAAGACAGAGGTGTACATAATAGTACACACACATTCCACCAGTTATGTTTAAAGCCATGTTTTAAGCCCATGTAATAGGGGACGAATCTAAAGCCCTCAATCGGGCACAAATCCAGACACCGTAGCTGCTGTAGAGAAATACCTGATGGCACCTGCAAATCGAACTCAGGAACTTATATTGAGCAGTAGCGCTTGCGATCACTATCTCAGCGGGGATTCTTGTCCAAACCAATCACAATAAGCACCATCGAACTAAGCAGAAGATCAGACAGATTCACCATCCCACACCTCCCTGTCTGTGCCTATTCATCACCTGTTTAGTTCTTTCCCAACTATGTTGGGGTCAGCTTCCAGTCCAACTGGATATAGCTGAATACCAGTATTTAACATATAGCAACAGCCTATCAGACCTCCACAACTCAATTATTGGGTAATACCGCTTGGTAAGACTGGTTGTCAGACTTCGGCTTCTGCCTGCTTGTACTGTCAAAGATATACATAGGACAGCCGGAAGCAACGACTTAACGTGCATTCTGTAGCACGGAGGTAATTAGGTAAGTAATGATTGTCTCTCATTCACGGACCAACCTCGGCAAGCATTGCTTAACCTTGCAGATCGACCCGTGCGGCTGTTATCATTTAACCACGTGCCAACTTATAGTCTTTTAAACATCAATTTAAAATACCTGGTCAAGTGGAAATCGCTTTCAACAGTAACGACAGCATTGACATGAGCGTTTCGGTAGCTAGTAGAACTTAGTAGTTAGGCCCCTAGTCAACTGGGCGGAGCACCGCCGTGTCCTTGTAGCGGTGATTGGCGGCGGCGATCTCTCGCGTCAGGCCCTGGTTCAAGCCATGGTCCGGAGCGAGAGAGAATGGGAAGCCGTCACCACCTTCTGCGAAGCAGTCATGCTAGTGAAGGAGGTGGCGGAACGTGAGAGGGAAAGAACCTCACGTCCCAGCCGCCGCGGGAGGCGCCCTGGGCGTCGGGGGTCACGTGGTGGCTACCGGCCACCATAGGCGCGGGCCTGTGGTCAGCGAGTTATGGGCTAGCTCGCCGTCCGGCCGTCTTATGACGACAGGCCGTGTCGACGGCGCGTTCATGTTCCACGCGCGCCTCAAAGAGATGTCAGCAACCACGTAGGGGTCCGCATGGACCGATGCCTGCCAGGGCTGCGGGACTGTTCGAAAGAGATACCGTGGCCCTGGAACACAAAGGGCAAAGAAGGAACATGGATGGGTTTTAGTCAGTACAAGTCTGACACTCCCTTCCGCTCCGCCCAGAGTGGGGGGGGTCATTTGATGAATTCCCATCCGAAAAAAAAAAAAAAAAAAAAAAAGGCCCCTAGTCAATCTTAAAACCTTTAAAGCGCATTTACATTCATCTTTCTGCCTACTTGGGGTCGGCGCAACACATTTTCTTCTTCCATTCTCCCCTGTCAAGCGTCACGGCATCATGTATTCCTTTCTCCCTCATATCATTTCTCACACTGCATCCATTTTTTCTTTGGCCTTCCTCGCCCTCTCCATCCATCAACCTTTATGTCCATCATTATTTTAGTCACATGCGTTTCAACCCTCTTCATTACATGCCCATACCACGCCAAACGACTTCCTTGAATTTTTTCTGTAAGAGGTGCCACTTTCAAACTTCCTCTAATATAAAGCGCAGTTACAAACTAACCCATTCAATTAATTGAAAAAAAGTATTAATATGCAAAGCACATTGATTACTTTCAATGTTCGTGAACTAATTAATCGCGGAGTGGCTCGTTACAATCATAATGAAGATTTCTTCGGTCTTGTAATGGTTATTAAAGTACCGGTAATTAATTCTGCTTCCGAATCACCTTTTAATCAGCCCTGGTGGCCTATCATGACCTCTTCCGTATGAAAGGGATGGACCTAGACGTCCTTTATAGTCTCTTACCCACGCTCATCATCATCTGCCTAGCTTTTTTTCAACTATGTTGGGGTCAAATTCCAGTTTTACCGGAGGCAGTTGAATACCAGAATCTTTTTCTCACACGAAAGTGACATTAATCATATTCGTTATAATTATAAGTCTTTATTTATCATCGTCATCAACAATTACAGGCACTGGTTCATAAATGCACAATCGTAGGATATCACTTGGCGCTTCGGTTTAGTTAAAACATGATTACTGAAAGCAAAAAGTAATACTGCTACACATTAAAGTAATAACCCAACTGCCTCGTTGGTCTAGCGGTCGCAAGTCCGACTGCTGAGCTCATGCTCAGGTTTGATTTCCAGGTCGGGCAAAGTGTCATTACGTTTTTTCATCAGGAATTTCCAAGGTAGCAGCCATGTAGCCTGGATTTGTGTCCAATTGATGGCAAGAGGCTCAATCCCTTTAACTTGGAACTTAAACATACCTAACTGGGTGGTAAAAATGTGGGTGTACTATTAGGTACACCTCTGCCTTACCCTTTAGGGATACAGGCGTGATGTTATGTGTGAATGTGTAGCTAAAAGATTAGAGGGAGACCACGATTAGAGGAAGATACGATGGATGAATTGTTCGATAGATGTTATGGCTAGAAATCGGGTGGCTACTGAGATAAGTACTAATAGAGAAATATGACAGAAGATGAGAAGCTAGACGCGAGAGAAGAAGATGTGAAGTTTTTGACTTGAGTGAATGTCGGTAACTAAAGGAGTAGAGGAAGACCAAAGAAGTGATAGATGAACTGGTGAATTACGATATGGCTGGAAAGTGGGATACATCTACAGACTGTGCTGATAGTTAATAAAGAGGAAAGATTGAAAAGAGACATGCTCTGCCAACATTAAATAAATTCAGACAAGGACAGGAGAATCATGATGGTAATTGATAGTCCGTTCGGCGCACCCCGTCATCATGAGGGGTGTTTTGAGTATGCATGTGGATGAAAAAAGAGTTAGACCAAAATAACGATGGGTGGGCTGTATAAAAGATATTAGAACCAGAAAGGTGACCACAGAAATTAATAATACAGAAGTATGGAAGAAGACATCCTGCGCCGACCCCAAATCAACTAAAATAAAGGCAAGAAGATGTCGATAACTTATTATTGTAGATACGAGAAAAAAAGTCTTGCGGTTTTTTGAGTATTCATATTATGCTTGGTTAAATTGCAGTAGGCGAAGATCAAAGAAACAGAAGATCAAAGACCAAAATTATCTTTTACTACCATACTTCTCTTCTTAATAGAGAAGTGTGGTAGTAAAAGATAATTTTGGTGTGCCGACGCCGAATAAATAGAGGAAGAGGAGAATTGATAAGGGCAAGTGAATGAGAACGAAAAAAGATAATTCTTGTCTTTAAGATGCAGGAATCACCTTGCACATTTACAAAGTAAATAACGTTATTTACACCGTTATGACGTCACATTAGTCGAGTTTTATCACAAGTTTTCAATCATGAAAGTAATATTTAAGATCCGTGAAGTAATCATCCGTCACACCGCTATAACTAGATATATTCGGTTCATTATGTTAGTCCCTGCTTTTGACCACGACAGCCATGTTAGTTTTGGGAAATATTTATTAAAGTTTAAAATCCGTTTTTTTTTGTTAAAAATGTGTGATATTAGTCGTGTATTGTGTGTTGTATGTGTGTGTTTGGTGTTCAGACTCATTAGTTGTGGTAACGGTGGGTAGACAGTTTTTTTTAAGTTAGTAGTTTAACTGACATTAGGTGAGTGCGTTGTGGAGGTCAAAAGACAAGTCGCTCCATGTAAAATACTAGTATTCAGTTGCATCCAGTTAGCGTGACCCCAACAGTTGGAAAAGGGATAGGCTAGAATACACTTCATCATCAGATGATGATGAAGTGTATTCTCATGTAAAGCCGTGTTAAAGTCGGGTTTAAAAACTATATTTATCGCCGTTTCGAGTACATTGTTCTTATTTACTATTGTTCCTACGACAATTTCGGGTAAATATAAGATCAAGCTGAAATAAAAACAGCTACACCATACGAAAGTTCATGAAAGGCCGCATCCTAACCAAAGCGAGCGTTTTTTTCGTTAGACGAGCGACGAGCATTTTGATCATCGTCACCTACAGAAGGAACTTTCCATTATGTCGAACAAACGAGTGACTTAATGAACCTAGTTCTATGTATCGCTTGATCTATCGATTGTTTAGGACACGGGGTAACAAAGAATAGAACTCTGTTTTTTTCACGTTTCAGGGAAAAACACATCAAAATATAAGTACCTTTTTAAAAGTCGGTTAAACTAGTGCCAGCTAATTTTCCCTATTCATTTGTTTTATCAAAGAGCTTAAACTTAAGAAAATAAAGATTGCTCAGAACGCCTTAGGGTTACTGTAGATTGAGTTCTTTGCGAACAATACAATGGGTAAAATGTACAAAGCGATGCCGCGGGACATAGCTATTACTGGGAGATAGTTTGCACTAGGTTTTTTAGATTTTATTTGAAGTTTAGTTTTCGTTTATGCTAAGGATTTTTGAAAGCAAATTAGAATAGACAAACTCTTCTTTAACTAAAATGAGACTAAAAAAATATGACAAATATGAATATGACTTAAAAAAAAAACAGATAGGTACTACTGCAATTCAAGGTGCTAGGAGAGTTTTGGTGTTGGTAAACATTAATGAGATTATTTTCTGAAATGTATAAAAAAAAACTTATTAAACAGGGTATAAACGGAAATGAGATATGATTTTTGGAAAAAAACGAATACTACTCCAATTCAAGGTGCCAGGAGAGTTTTGGTGTTGATAAACAATAATGAAATTATTAAACAGAGCGTAAACAGACCCTTCATGCGAGCATTCTGTACATCAAACTAAGTAACTCTACGCAAAAAATATTACTGGGAAATGATTTTCTTTTGGGGTGAAAAATCACGTTTTACGGTAGGACTCAATGTAACGCACTCAAAACATTGTGCTGATTGATCCATTGAATAGTACGGAGGTCGTGGAGGTATTTAAAAATAGAATTTCAAAACTTTTGACCCCCAATATCTCCATAACTAGAAGACTCCCAGGTATGGTCTAGAACAAAAAAAATATCTCAATGACGGGGAGAACAAGTACCTTTCGACTTCGTTAAGGGCACTTTTACACCCTTATATTCTTCTTCTTAGCGTGTCGATGGCAATCTAAATTGTTTTACCCTCTGGGCCACATTATGTTAACACAAAGATTCTGCAAAAATTCTATCTGAAAAAATAATTTGTCATGTTTACTTATGTCTTAAAAAGAAGTCTGTCAAAGTGAAAACTGGCAAACTACATAGTCCTTTCTGCTTATTGTGAATGGCAGATTAGATATGAACAAGATTATAAATAGATGTGTGTATATCCAATGTTAGTGGTGTATCCTGCAAAACAGTATGGTATTAATGGTTTTTTTAAATCATTCATGTGGGTTATCCAGACATTTTTGCATGAATAAAACACGTTGGGACAAGGGCAGGTAGACGATGATGACGTATCACCATAGCATAGTTTTAAATAAAATTAATATAATCTAACTATGTAGCTATTTAAAGTTAATTAAGTTCGTCGTACTGATCAAATTGTGAATGGTAGTGAAAAATAAATACTTGCTTCATTGTTTTAGTAATGCAATAAAACTAATTGTAATAGATTCGTCAAATTGGATCCGTACGGTCAACATACATACATCAAAATCAAAGCATTTATTTCAAGTAGGCCAGTTACAGGCACTTTTGAATTGTCGAAATAAAGACAACAGTAAAATACATTATATGTAATCGATGACTTTGGTGCACGATAAAACTGTAATGAGTTTATGTTGGCACCAACTTAAAATGTACGTGTACTGTTGAATAAATAAATAAATTAAAAAAAATATCTGGTAAATACAAAACCTTGTGGGATAGGCAGACAAGACATAATATGACATCCACCAAAACCGCACTGGTGGATATGGGTTCACTCACACCGCTGGGACACAGCCCTGATGGAGGGCTGTGCCTCCTCATAACGATTATAAACTTTACTACGCTATAAACCATAAGCAGGATGTAATTAACACACACTACTTCTTACTAATATTTTAAATGCAGAAGTTTGTGAGGATGGGTAATGGTTGTTTGTTTGTTACTCTTTCACGCCAGAACTACTGAACGGATTTGGATGAAATTTAGCACACAGATAGTTTATAACCTAGATTAACACAGGAGACTTTTTATCCCGGTAGTATGTCCCATGGGACAGTTACCGACCCTGACGCGGGCGAAGCCGCGGGCATAAGCTAGTCCTTTATAATCCAAACTAGCTTGCTATCTCTGCTTATGGTAGCGTAACTCTAAGTTATTGCTTAACCGCAACTTTAAACGATGCCTACGTGCTTCCACTGAAAACTCATATATCTATACTCATGTATAAGCAAAGCTATATGTTTAGTACTTTGAACTTTCACTTAGTTACTGTTTGGGTTTTCTCATACCAAATACGATACAGAATAATGAATGAAAAGGGAATCAGAAAAGTAGAGTGAAAAATACATACGTTCGTACATTATTTTTTTAAATCTGCAGTTCCATACATTTACACCGTGCAGTGTTTTTTTTTTTTCTCCACACTAGGAATTTCTCCTGTATCGTAGGTGCATACACAAACAGCCAGGTACAAATGTTTGTTCCGTGTGGGAATCGAACCCGCGACACAAAGCGCAGCAGTCAATCGCTCAGCCACTGCGCCAACCATGCCGTCAAGTCAAGTTATTGCACTTTTGTAGGAAACGGCAGATTTTTTACAATTATCAATGAAAAATTTCTATGTGGGGATTCGAAATGATGTACTGAACACGTGGTAATCTTTTTTGCGTCGCGTCGATGTCACTTCCATCCTGTATAACATAAGTTAAAACACCGTAAAGACATGTACGTTCATGTAGCATAGTTAGCCTAGGCATGTTCCCACTGATGGGACACATGCCTCCTCTCTGTGGGAGGAGCCTAGTGGGCTATAACCTTCTACACGGGCCCAGTGCGGTTTGGTAATACATATTATGTTTATTTGAAATCATCATCATCATTCTCCTGCCTTTATCCCAATTTCTTTGGGGTCATCGCACCATGTCTCTTCCATACTTCTGTCTTCTTCCATACCTCTCTATTACACATCATGTCTGCAGTCATCTCCTTTCTAGCCTTATCATCCTTCACACAGTCCATCCACCGTTTCTTTGATCTTCCTCTATATATTTGAAATGTCTAGCCATTGACAAATTTAACATTTCTGGTTCTATTTAAAAATCAAGTTCTCTGATGCTACCATAGACGTTTTTCTTTCAGTTTTAAAGTCTCGCATTGCCAAAAAGTAAAGCTATCAATACCCATCCGTGTCGCTTACAGTATGACCCATGCTTTATCGTTGGCATTTCTCGCGCACTGCGTAGAATGATAATGCGCCAGTTTCAGTGAAAATGAGAGTGTTTTCACGATCTAAGATTAATCTCAGTCTTTTACATGACCAGAGTCTATTTATTTGAAGGCTCTTCGATAATCCTGCGTAGATTTAAAACTTGCAATTTGAATCAATTTTTTTTGATGCATTTTGCAAATCTTTCTGCGACATTCTGTGCGTCCAAGGGACCCATCGAGATGAAACCCAAGTCCATTTGTATCGGTACCCAGTAGAGTCGGTACCCTACATCCTTGGCCTTGCGCTTATCGCCAAGATCTTCTTTAATTATAAGTATTCCACATGTAGGTATTCTACATGTGGAATGCAATATAAATATTGAGTCTGAGATAAAATATTTATTTTTTGTCTGACCCATTGCGCATCAGACAGAATCGCAGTCTAACCGTCCGTCATTATTATTGAGTCCGTAACAGTCAATCAGTACGGATTTTGATAGAACGGATCTAAAGGTAGGCCTGACCCCCCACATGCCTTATCCATAATTGTTCCAGGAACCTACTTCGGCCGCCTCACTCCAGACTGCGCCACCCACTACTACAGAATCTACATCTCGCGAAGAGTTCCACCTCGCACCTACCTGTACTTCCATGAAGCTATGACTTCTGAGCCGGTTGGGATGGAGGAGGAGGCCCCTGAGGAGAATGGGCCTGTCGATGTAAGGGTCAGGCTTAAGATGTTGGCCAAACAGTCAGGCCGAAAGCATCCCGTTATGGACGTAGGCATCCCCAACTATTTGTGAACAAATCTTGATTGATTGCATTAAAACCAAATGTAATATAAGCTTAATTTCTGTTTCCAATTATTGCACTAAGTGACATAGCACTATTATTGAACTGTTGGAATTTCAACTAAGAGTATGTGTATTCTTCGATTTGACAAAATTGGTGCTTTTTGGTTAGATTTTGGCTCAGTAGAGAAAGATGATACGGATGAATAAAATTGTTAAAAATAAGAAATGGAAAGCAATGGAAGGAAAGAAGTGGCGTGTATGAAAGAAAAATACCTATAATGAATTTGGATAAGGTTAGAAAGAAGACTTCTCATCAAACTTCTTTTATTACTATCCCCAGGTCCAATGGAGAATAGTAGGCGGCAACCAGGTGTCCATAAAGGAGGTGCCTTACCAGGTCCTGTACGGTCTGTACTGTGGGGGGACCATGATCTCGCCTGTGTGGGTCATCACAGCCGCGCATTGTAAGTGAGTATTCTTTACTACTTGATTATTCAGATTGATCCTAATTCTATTTAAAATGTTGTCAATCTGTGTTATCTTATTCCTCCCTATGTTTCGACGTGTCCAGCCAATCCGGCAAAACTGAGTCAAAGTTATTAGACAAGCTTTTCCTACGCCTGCTTCGACGACGACGCCCGTCTTCAGTCAACCACTGATACTTAGTTGCATGAGCATTATCAGCATTATATCTTTACCACTGCCGGAGCACAATTTAGATCGATACAATTTCATTTCATTTCAGTATTTCCTGGGTCAAGGAAATTTTTTTTCACTGAACTTTCAGCCTCTATAGCAGAATCAGCCTATAATGTTCCCACTGCCTCTATGAGAGGGATTGCGCTATATTCCATCACGCAGGCCCAGTGCGGTTTGGTAGATGTCACATGTCTTCGAATTTTTGGTCCTAGGATATGCAGGTTTCCTCACGATGTTTTCCTTCATCGTTTTGAGAGTAATGTAAGTAATGCGCCTGCCTGGGTTCGAACCCATGATTTCTACGTCATCACGTATTATCTTTTTGTTAACTTCCTGATTCTGTCAGCTTAATAGTTAAATAAACCATTATTCAGATAATATTCCCTGACAAACGAAGTGTACAGATGATGATGGCTTTACCTAATTTCAACCCTTATTTTCAGGGATAAAGAAAAATTCGTCCTAGCAGGTTCAACGCAGCGGTCTTTAGCTACGAAGTACAGCATCTGCTCTCATTTCATCCACCCGCTATGGAACACCACCCGTCTCCACACCCACGACTATGATTACCAGCTGATCCTTTTAGAGAGGCCCATCCCTGTGACCGCTAGCTCCAGGCCCATCGCGATAGGGAACGTTGATGATGTGAAGGAAGGGGAATTCGTCGCTGTTAGTGGGTGGGGGCATACGAAGTATAAGGTATGTTGTTAAAGTATAATTTAGTCTCAAAAACAGTTTGAAATAAGGTTATAAATTATTATTATTTAAGAGTATAAGGGATTTTGTATAAGTACCATCGCTTTATCATCAGCCGGTCAGGTTTCTTTCTCCATACTTCAATGCATACTTATACGCATAAGAACGGCTGGTATCAACTCAGCTTGGGATCAGCTAGTAAACGGCGACTGGTCTATACCAGATCAATGGTGAGTCGTCTCCTCGTTGTTCAGCTCACCGTAAGTGGGGCGACGTCACATGCTTAAGTTAGTTGATGTCTGGGTGCCGTGGAATTGATGAGAGAAGCAGTGCTTATACCTGTGCGTGTACCTGCAGATTTGGTTGCCCTCATCTTCCTGCCTTTGTCCCGTATAACTCGGGGTCGGCGCAACAATCAACACGTAGATTTGATTAGCAAATAATTCTGATTGCCAAAGATATTACCTGAAAATCTTTATGTATTTTTTCCTATAATAGCAACGAGTGATGCAAGACTTTGTCCGCCGGGTCCGAGTCCCGATCATGTCCCCCGAGCTGTGCAAGTCCCTTCCCCTCATCAACTACAAGACGATCACTCCCAGGATGTTCTGCGCCGGCTTGCTCAACGGCACCAAGGATTCTTGTCAGGTGACATATTACAATACCATAATGTTACAGATGAATTTCCCCAAGAATCTAACCCTTAATAGGGGTAAATAATAATGGTATAATCGTCACTTGAAATGGCACAGCTAAATGGACCGACGTAGGTATCTGTGGTTGAGTCAGATAGGGTGTTGTGGCGCAATTTAGGAGTGGCCTATATCCAGCAGTGGACTGCAATTGGCTGTGTTGAAGATAAGGATCTCTCTCGCTTGCTGTTTTTAAATAATAGGCTGGTCCTATTACTTAAAACAGCTAGCGAAGGACTTATTGCCAATTGTAATACAGACTCCTGGTGACCAACCCTATCCAGGGGATTCGGGTCCCCCCAATTAGATGACAAGTAATTAAACGTCCTACCTAATAGTAAGTGTTTACTGTTAGCCAAGAGTTCTGAAATAAAATGTCGTCGTAGGAGGTCACATTAGCATTTCAGAGATAAAACTATAAAAAAAAGTTTCAATCGTCTTTCAACCCTGATCAGAGTACAACTTGCCGCTTGCGTGCTTACCATACATAGATGAACATCGTCAAAGTCTCAGACAGGTAGACTACAAATGATTGGAAAAGATCGGAGACATTCGTAATTATCAGAATCATTACTTTGCTCAACAACGCTGATGGTAGGCGAGCCCAGGGGCTTTTTCAGCAAGCATATTCAGTATGAAGCATGAAAGGCGATGAGAGAACGCCAAAACTAAGTGTATTTAAAAAGAGCAGAGAGCCCAGGGCCCCACTTTCAGTTTTCAAAATGGGCCAAAACCTAACAATGGGCCAGACAACGTTGAATTTTCATCTCCTCTTACGGGACATAAACCAAAAAAACTTAAACAGGCCAAACTTCTTGAAGATTTTGAAAAATCTGAAGAATCAAACCATGCTTTATTCCCAGGGTGACTCCGGAGGTCCCGCTGTCCTCAACGGCAAACTTCTAGGCCTGGTCTCCTTCGGGGTTGGATGCGCGATGAAGGATCAACCGGGGGTGTACAGCAACATCCCTCTGGTCCGGGGGTGGATACGACACATCACGGGGTTGCCGCTTTAGCTCAATAAACTGATTATGTTATGGTGTTTATGGTGTTGTTATTTCTTTGGTTTAAATTTTTAAAGCCCACTGGCACCATTTGGCGTCAAACGAATTTCGGGAGTCGTTGTGTTCCTGACCAACGTAATTTAAAGATGACAGATGCAGACTGATGTTTTAAATACGTTAAGGTTTTAACGTATTTAAAACATCAGTCATCAGTGTGTTTGGCGGTTTTTGTACAAGTGGGCCTAACTGACTTTCGATTCAAAATGTTGTTTGATTGATTTATTAATTCTTTAACAAAGATAAATAAATATCTATGTATTTTTATAACAAAGAATATTAGCACACCCGTTTTACAATTTGATGTTCATCCATAATTTGCATTTTCTGTTCATTTGTCATTGAATGAAAAATGCGTTCCTAAAAGAATATATGATAAAAAAAACATTTACCAGGTTTAAATTTTTAGCAATGTTTCCCAGTTGGGGGCAACACAGGCGTTTTCCCATGTAACCTGATTACCCCATAACCTAAACAGAAAAACAGTCGAATTATTTATATCTGTTTGCGCGTCAGATTGACGGCAAGATGCCTCTGTACTCGTTTGGGGACGCCAGATAAAACATGGTGCGTCTCATCAATCTTCAGAAGTCGTAGAGTTAACTGCGCGAAATGGAACGCCTGGCGGAAGCAGCGTAGGAGCGAAAATGTAAGTCAAGGTTGAAGGTATTGTGTTGAGATGTGAGTTATGCTGTGGTGCTGAAATGAACGGGAGTTATTTTCATGAATCAGAGAATTGGTGTGGTGGTCCTCAACCCCATGTGCATTTCAAGTTCAAAAGTCAAAAGTTGTTGCTAGGGCAGATGCACACAGCATCTCGTGGGCTGCTAAGTAAATCAGGGAATCATTTTGTGATTTCTGCACTTTCAGTGGGTCGTTTAATCTTCCTCGTGGCGCTGGTACGACACACTTAAAATTTTGTTGGCCCAGAATTGTCTGCTTCCACGGGGTGATCGGTGGCAGCTCAACGGTTACTTTGGCTCCATGCTCTGAGGATCAGAGCGCAGGATAGGAGGTTGAATAGGTGTATAACGCAACTCCACAATTGTTTAATAATAGTGTTATTCATGTGATCATCTGCCTAGCATTTTCTTATTGGGGTTGGCTTGCAGGTTTAACAGATGCAGCTATTACCAGTATTTTACATGCAGGGACTACCATTCTGACCTACATAATCCAGTTAGTACTGGGTAATACCTGTACCCCTTGGTAAGACTGGTTATCAGAGTGTAGGCCACAGACTACTTTTAACGACTATCAAAGATCTACAAATGACGGCCGGGACCAACGGCTTATGTGATATAAATACCTATACTCTTTTATATTGGTTTTCAGATGAACATACCATATCTTGGAAAATAGGTCTTATCATTTCGTAGAAGAACATCCAGCATTATACCCTTCGTAAAAAATTTAGGTACCACATTGCGTTTTCTCCCGAGATGTAACATTTCCACAAAACAAACCTCGAAATTCCTTTTTGTCCTTAGAAAAGACATTACGATTCAAATATTCTAGACCGAACGTTGTCTAAATACAGTTGGCAGGCCGAAGTCTATTCCGCAAACACTTGGTACATACAACGATCAGGAGTTGATTTTTCGCATTACATCAGACATTCACATATTCAGGAGTGGCTTCCTTGCGGGGGGAGGGGGGATAGTTTTGAGCGGAACATACGGCAGTGTAGAATGGACGGGGACGCTGATGTGATTTTGTTTCTGTTTAGTTAGTGTGGTATTTTGAAGGTGTATATGGGAAAGCTGGTTCTTTAAGTTTGGCAGGCGTAGATATGAAATAACTGTTATTTAAAAAAAACATCTACAAAAATGGTCTATTACTTTTTTCATTTAAGAGCGTTAACGTCTGACAGCATTTCATACAAACTTTCAAGTGTTTTTTTTTTCGAATGACTGAACCGATTTTAATGAGGCTTCGTACGCATAAGCAGGATATATAAATATAAAGATTTGACAGAGAACTTTTCAAAATGTCTTTAAAAAAAAAAAAATTGGAAATTTCTGTTTCTGTGGCAAATCTAAAATCGGTCTAATTTAGCTGTAACACTATTTTTCCAAAAGTTCTCTGTCAAATCTTTAGACTTATGTATCCTGCTTATGTGTACGAAGTTTCGTTAAAATCGGTTCAGTCATTTCCAAACAAAATCACTTGAAATATTGTATGAAATGCCGTAAGACGTGAACGCTCTTAAATAAGTAACATTGGCACAATAGAGGTTTGATTAAATTCATATTTCGATTTCCACATAGAACCTCTGTTTCATTTTTGCTCCCAAAATCTAATATGTACCTATGCTGCCAGTTCTGGACATGTTACCGAATGACAGCGATGCGGAGGAGCACTTTGTGTCCTATTGTCGTCGTTGCAAATATAATGTATTTACTTAGTTTAGTCTTATTTTTTATTATTTTTTAGTTCTATTTGTAGTCGTTTTAGTAATAAACTTACATAAATAAAAAAATCTGTTTGTAGTACCTACTTGTTAGTTCCATTAGTAAAAGTTGACAAATACAGGGAGGCCAGGATGACTAAGGAGGTAACATATGCCCAGCAGTGGGACAACATACCTTAAAAAAGCCTCTTCTCCACCGTTTCCTTCGCAATAATTCCCCCGTACATTCCACCCCCTATCTGCATGCAGGCCACGCGGCCGCGAGTGTTTTCCGACCGTTTTCGCGGCGCCTCACATGGGATGCGGCTATGATTTATTTACACAGGGATGCTGGAATGCTGCACGCGTGACATCTCTGTCTGCCTCTTATTTATGTGCGTCCTACGTTGTGATTTGACAACGTTGTGTCTTGAATTATTGCTGGATTGTGTGCTTTCGGTTGGTGGATAGTTGAAGATTTTGTTTCGCAATAGTTTTTTCGAAGGACAAAGTGTTTATAGGGGTTGAATGGTGTTGTTTTGATTTAAGGTTCCGAACTTAAAAGGAAATACTTGATTTAATAATCTCACTTTTTTGTCCGTGTGTCACAAACGTCTTTCTCGAGATCTGTGCAAATCTAGAAATTAGAATTTTTGCATAATGTTTACTTGGTCTAACCCGCACTGGGCCCGCGTGGTGGATTAAATTGATTAAATAGCCCATTCCCTCTCATAGAGAGGAGGCTTGCGTCCCAGCAGTGGGAACATTAATAGGCTTATTATGCTATGTTTACTTGGGATCGAGATCGCTTGTCAAAAAATATTCCGGATATGTCAGGATTTATTACGTTGGCTCGTACATCATGTGCCCACATCCCACGTCTGCCCAGACGGTGGGTTTCGTGCTATTAAAACACACTGGGTGCGACACACTGTTTATAATAAACTAACAAATTACTTGACAATACAACTTAACACAATATCACGGGCACAATGAATCGGATTCAGTTCCACGACGTCTCAGTTCCGGTGCGATCAGACATTGACTGTCCTCCTCGCCTCGAGCTGCAAACATCAGGGCTTTGTAGAAGCCACGCTGTTGTGTGGGTAGAGTTGTAAATAGGTCACGTGACGACACCACCAGCGGACTTGCGATTCATTTTATGTCCATACTAATGACCGGATCCGACAAATAAATAAAAATAAGTTAAAGTTTACTTCAATTTTATTTACTCATCGCGTTAATCACGGTGGACCCATCGTGATGGTGACAATCGATCGGATTGTCCGCCTCAATTTATTTATCACGTCGAATATCCCCTATATCGTGGTTTACATTCGTGCTTATACTCCGGAGCCAACAACATTTTGTAACTTAGAACTTTTCAAACACCTTGCGATACTTAACATTCCTTTTCCATTCAGAAGTCAACATCGAAAAACTTACCAAAGAATATCACCACAAAACATTTGTCACATAAACACATATTTCTTCCTCAATCCTATATGATATACGAGCACACGCCCCACCCATTTAATAATAAGGAATCGCAGAAAAACAAACTGCTTATCGTCCGATGGACATTAAACCGTCCAATACTGTTACTGGGGATATTTCCCTCGGGAGCCGGGACTTCCCTGCCTCTTCGCCGTCTAAATTAAAAACTTTTCTATAATAATGCCGATCACCTCGATCCCTAGCCGTTTCTTTTTCATTAATGTGTTTTTATTGGTTTTCTGATTTCGTGTTGTTGTGAACTTCAGGTCTTCAGGGTAATGAGTTTAAGAAGATTTCAGAATGCGGTTTTAATGTTAAGGGGCTGAGATGTCTGTTTATGTTATTGGATAGTTTACTTGATTTTCACTTTGAACGACATTCCCTAGTCCCTAGTTGCAAGAATGAGGTACTTAAATTGACATGAGCAATTGATCGGCAAAAGCCTTCATTAAACAGCGACAAAATGAGCGTTGGGGATTGTTAAAAAAACAAACTGAGGCGTATCTTACACGGACTTTGATTGTTTTAACGATTAAGACTGCAAGAGTTTGAATAACTCTATACAGGAAAGTTGACACAATCGGCGTGAGCGAATTACGTCCCATATTCCTCCCGCGTTCTCCTCAATTTGACCAGAGAATCATCATCTGCCTGCCTTTTCCCAACTATGTTGGCTTCCAGATGCAGCTGGATACCACTATTTTACATGGAGCGATTGGTATCTGACCTCTACAACCCAGTTAGTACTGGGTAATATGATTTAATGATTTTATTTATCACAAACACTACTAACACTACAGAAAGCCAACTACTAACACCTAATGCGTTAGCGTGGTCCTAAATTAAACTATCTTATTAACTATGTTAAATAACATAACACATACAATATTGTTTTTGTAAATTCATTCAGAGAGCAGGAAAATAAATCGATCCTGTCAGCAGTGTCATTTAGTGCGTGCAAGGCGCGCGTCAGTGGCGCTTTGCTGAGCAAGTTGGTTCGCGTGCGAGGCACTGCTAGTAACCGTGGCTTCCAGCGCCGCAGTACTTAATTGTCAGGCACATTTAGACATATCTCCTTCAAAACACCGGAATTATAGGAATTATTTCACGTAATAGTTTAAATACATTTGCGGTTATCACTAGGTCCCTCCTTGTCTCGAGTTTGTTGTACCCGACCATACCGGTAACGAATAAGGTTGGGTACATCAACGGATAGAAGAGATAGACACCATAAAGTTTCATGTATAAAAATGTAGTGGATTTGTTTTGTATGCGCTCCAACATGAGACTATATTTATTCTTGTGCGGAGCCCATATGACTGCATTATACTCAAGCTGACTTCTTATAAGCGCATTATATAATGCTGCAATCGCTTTTAAATTTGTAAAACCTGATGCCCGTCGAAGAACGAAACCCAGACTTCTATATGATTTCTTACAAAACTTTACAATATGGTCACGAAATGTTAACGCAGTGTTCAGACGTACACCCAAGTCTCGTACCTTTTCCTCCCGCTCTATTGATGTGCCCTCTAGCTTGTACTCATGATGATGTGGTTTTCTCATTTTGCTGAAAGTTATGACTGAGCATTTTTTAGCGTTAAACTGGAGTTTATTTTTCCTACTCCACTCAGCTACATAGTCTATCTCCTGCCGCAATCGTGCACACTGCACAGTCACTTTAATCTTTAATGGCCATGAGCAACTTAAGATCATCCGCGAATAATAGACAAGTGGCAACCCTCACCAACCTCAACCTCAGGCAGGTCATTTATCATGATACTGAAGTTCAGCGGACCCACATTACTGACCTGGCTTACTCCTGACCTGGTATAATAAGGCTCAGATTTACAACCAGCATATTCAACGAACTGCCGTCAATCCCTCACGTAGTTAGCAAAGAACTGAAGCAATTTAGGAGTACATCCGACTGCTGTCAGCTTTTCTAATAATATGTCATTATCAACCAAATGAAAGCTTTTTTAAAGTCAAAATAGGCAGCGTCGACTTGTACTCCAGCATCAACATTTGGAACCACGTACGTCATAAAGTTCAGTAAATTGCTGGTTGTGCTACACGTCGGTCGAAATCCGTGCTGGGCGTCCGATAGTAAACTGGACACGTGGTCTAATATGCACTTTTGTATGATCGACTCAAAAACTTTTGGTGGAGTTGACAGGATGATGCCCTTACTAAGACTGGTTGTCAGACTTTCAGGCCACTGACAACCTAGAACGACTGTCAAAGATATACAAATGATAGACGGGACCAACGGCTTAACGTGCTTTCCGAGGCACGGAGGAAACTCTGTATGTAATGGGTCACCCATCCACAGTCTAACCTAGGCAAGCACGGCTTAACCTAAAGATCGATCCAAGCGGCTGTTATTATTTAGCCACGAGGGCCTCGAAAATAATGAATCACCACATGTTAGCAAATGACAAAATTATTGGTGCCTCGGAAGCACGTTAAGCTGATTGTCCTGGCTGTCATTTGTAGCTCTTTGACAGTCGTTACAGAAGTCTGACAACCAGTCTTGGGAAAAGGCTAGGCAGATAACGATGCTAACTTGTGGTGATTCACTATTTTCTAAAGATTTCAAACCTTTAAATTCAGCCCCAACCGTACAGGGCACGCCACCATAGTGGCGATAAGTCCCCTCTTTGAGGAGTGGCTAGAGAGGCGCCACGGCGCCCTCACCTACCGCCTGACGCAGGTCCTCACCGGACACGGTTGTTTCGGGAGGTTCCTGCACCGAATCGGGCGGGAGGAAACGCCTGGGTGTTTCCACTGCGAGGATCGTCCGGAGGACACGGTGGAGCACACCGTGCAGTTCTGCCCCGCTTGGGCGGAGCACCACCGTGTCCTCGTAGCGGCAATTGGCGGCGGCGATCTCTCGCGCCCGGCCTTGGTTCAAGCCATGGTCCGGAGCGAGAGGGAATGGGAAGCCGTCACCTCCTTCTGCGAAGCAGTCATGCTAGTGAAGGAGGTGGCGGGACGTGAGAGGGAAAGAACCTCACGTCCCAGTCGCCGCGGGAGACGCCCTGGGCGTCGGGGGTCACGTGGTGGCTCCCGGCCACCGTAGGCGCGGGCCTGTGGACGGCGAGTTATGGGCCAGCTCGCCGTCCAGCCGTCTTATGACGACAGGCCGTGTCAACGGCGCGTTCGTGTTCCACGTGCGCCTCAAAGAGATGTCAGCAAATAAGTAGGGGTCCGCAAGGGCCGATGCCTGCCAGGGCTGCGGGACTGTTCGAAAGAGATACCGTGGCCCTGGAACACAAAGGGCAAAGAAGGAACATGGATGGGTTTTAGTCAGTACAAGTCTGACACTCCCTTCCGCCCAGAGTGGGGGGGGGGGTCATTTGATGATTTCCCATCCGGAAAAAAAAAAAAAAAAAAAAGCCCCAACCGTACCAAATTATTTGAACCGTGGTAAGAAGTCTACCCTAAAGAAAAAACATTATCTGCCATGCCCGCCCCTTTGATAACATAATCATAATATGAAATTACTTTTGTGGACCCCTGTCGTAAATAGGACGGGTGGGACGTACAACATTTTGTCGTGTCCATTGCCTTGCATTAGTTAACCCATTTTCGAGGATAACTATGTTTTTACTGCAAACACAAAGACTGTTTTCAAGAATATTAAGTATTTTAGGAGGCAGATCGTTTGCTGCCTTAATAAAATAATTTGGATGAATTCAAGCCTAAATCATCCTATGGCACTCCATGTAGCTTTGTATCAGTGGAAGATTTTTTACTCTTACAAAAAATTTTAGAATAGAATAGAATAGAAACTTTTTATTTCAGACCAGGGTCCATAGGGTTAGTAACAATTTTACTTAAGTTCTAGTGTTAGTAGGTTACAGACACAGATGAAAATATACAAGTTAAAATACAGCATGGAGCCGCATCCACCTTCGCAACATCGGGGAATCCCACCGATCTGAGAACACACCGAGAATACTGTTGGTGCTGCCGCGAACACGAGTAATCAGGGATGCACATCTATTTCTAATAATGGCGGCAAAACCATCAATATTATTATCTGCTAACATCCCCGACGCACTACTACGCCACGGCAGCCGCAGCAGCACTCTCAGTGCATTATTGTATTGAACGCGTAGGTCGCTGTATGTCCGCTGAGTAAAGTTGACCCACAGGCTGCACGTGTAGAAGGACTGGCAGTAAGCTTTGAAAAGCGTTACTTTAACTGGCTTCGTACAACGTGCAAACCTGCGAGCCAGCATGTTACAACGGACAGCCAGCGACCTACGTTCCCTTTCAATGTCACAATTATCTTTGAGATCTTCAGTGACCCAGTGGCCCAGATATTTAAACTTGTCCACCCTTTGCAGTGGTACAAAGAGCGACAGTCGGAATACATGAATATGTCACATTTCCTGCTTTAAAAACCATTAGTTCGCTCTTTGTGACATTATATTTGAGCCCATGATTCACCGCATAGCATTCGCAAATAGCGATCAGTCGCCTCAGAGCACCGATCGATGGGCTCAGCAACACCATATCGTCAGCATAACTAATATTGTTAATGCACACCCCGTCAATATGACATCCGACACTGGTGCTGCTGAGCTCAAGGATCAGCTGGTTCATGTATAGGTTGAAGAGCCTGGGGGAGCTGAGCCCCCCTTGCCTCACCCCGCACTCCAACCGATACACGTCCGAGTGCGAACCATTCCACTTCACGCTATTGCTTTGACTACCATACCAGTACTTAAATATCGACACTATTTCAGATGGTAAGGTAGTTTCACATTCAAGTTTACGCCACAATACATCGTAACATACAAGATCAAATGCCCTTGACAGATCCAGAAAACAAGCAAAAATAGGAGTCTTCCTGTCTGTGTAGTATTTTAGTAATATCTTATCTTTTAGTACTTTAATAAAATATTAGTTCAAAAGATTAAAAAAATAGACAGTTTTAATACAAAGCTCTTCTTTTCATGTTTTTATATGTATCTGTCTGCAATAATAGAAGTTCATGTTCGGCAGATTAGGTTTACAGACCTGAAGATATTAAATGAAATCTTCGGAGAGTTGTATACGCTGCGAGTAACTTACTAATTCATTGATTAAAATGGTGGTGGTGGCTGAAATTTGCCACTTCACCTTGGTCATTCCATCTCTCAATATCTAGACAGAGTTTTATAGCTTTTAATGCCGTATTGTAAAAAGTCGATGCAAAATCACGACTCCAAAATAAATGAGTTTCGACTTCATTTAGAACTTCGCCCTACGAAATGGTAGGCGTGACGAATGTTTATCAAAGTGATATTACAATGCGTGATGTGTGAGGAGTGGTACGTCACGTGCAGGCGTCACGCGCTGCGGTGTGACGGTGTGGCCATGAGAGCAGCGGATCAAGAAGTAATTATTTAGGTAGGTTGTGAAAAAACAGGTAAAGGACGTCAAATAAACAACCGGAATCAATTAACCAAAGCTTGTTAATTGATTTTGACAACCAATATTAGCAAGGGGTATCGTGTTGATAGTAAAAATATAGTACTCCTGACCGTTTTCAGCCACAGCGCGGCGGCCAATCTCAGTAATCAATCACAAGTGTGTGTGTACGCACAAGTGTACTCTCTGTTATGGACGGCGATCCGACATGACTGGAGTGATCACGGGCAGGCAACGTGTTTTCCGAGACACGTGGGTATCACACCGACAACTTCCAAACTCTGGGCTGCAACTCACACATTTTGCATAAGTTGTTAATATAGATAAGAAATAGGGTTGGACCCAAGATTGAGCCCTGGGGAACGCCGAAACTCAATGAAATGGTGTCACTAATAACATCATTTATTTTGACGCATTGAGTTCTATCACAAAGGTAATCATGGAAAAATTTTAAGGTATGTCCGCGAATGCCCGTAGCTTCCAGCTTAGATAAGAGGTGAGGACCGGACACAGTATCGAAAGCCTTAGAAAGGTCTAAGAAGATAGCCAGGCATTTCATTTTACCATCTAATTTAGATACTACATGGTCTACCAAGGCAGCAACAGCAGTTTCAGTTGACCTGCCACGTCTAAAACCATACTGGTTGTTACTTAGTAATTTGTATGACTCAAGATAGTCTACCAATCGGTTATCAAGGATCTTTTCTAATATTTTAGAGATAGCAGGCAAGACTGAGATCGGTCTATGATTATCAACACTGTGTCTGTCCCCATTCTTGAAGATTGGGTGAACAACAGCCCTTTTGAAAACCTTGGGAAAACAGTTTATGGAAATAGAGCGATTGCAGATATGAGTAATAGCTGGAACAATTGCGGGCAGACAGGATTTTAATATTCTCGATGAAATGCCATCCCAACCCATCGCAGCATCAGTTCGTAACCCAATAATGAGATTCGAGACCTCCACTTCATCTGTAGGTAGAAGTACTAGGGAGTTAGAGGGCAGTGCATCGAGAAAAGATTCCGAAGTGTACGAGGTGGACAAGAATTTGTCAGCCAAGTTCTTGCCAACATTGGCAAAAAACTCGTTGACTTTATTGACCGAGGACTTTTCATCCCGAGATATTCTTAGTAGCTCGTTGGGAGATTTAGCATTGAGACTAGTTCCAGTAACATTTTTAACGACCTTCCATGTAGCTTTAGGGTTGTTCTTCGCCATTTGTAACTCCTTTCTTTAATATTCATGTTTTAAATTTTTGAGAAGCTTGTTACAGACGTTACGGTATCGCTTAAATGTAACCATGAGAATGAAGTTTTCAGGATTTGCCTTTAACGTTTGAGCCATGCTATCTCTATTTCGGATACAGCGGAGCAGTCCATTTGTAATCTAAGGTTTTAAAATTCGCCATTTCGAAGATATGTGCACCGATTTGGAGTGATTGGCGATGACAGATCTAATTATGGAAACCAGTGACTCGGCGGCATTGTTTGGGTCTTGAATAGTCAATATTTCACTAAAGTCGTTTGATAAGATTTCAGAGATTGCAGCTGTATAATCAACAACTGTGCGACTAATTTTAGAGGCAGGGAGTGACATTACACGTTGGATGCTAATAATCGTAGGCCTATGATCAGTAATATAAGTATCAAGAACCAGAGTCGTATTTTTAAGATCAGATCTCAATATTACTTGATCAATACAAGAGTTAATACGGGTTGGGAATAGATGTGTAGGAAGCAGACCATGTGAAGTAATAAGGTTCAGGTACTGATTTGCTTGTTGGGAAATAGCATCCGGTGTGATGTCAATATTGATGTCACCCATGATCACAAAATTTTTCTGGGCTGACGCCTGGGTAAGGATAGTGTCTAAGCTATCGATAAAGTTGTCAAGATTTCGTGTGGAGGGTGAGCGATATAACGCTAGAAGTAAGATATTGTGAGATTTTACGTTACAGATCAGACAACTAGCACCAGATATAGAAGGTTCAGTGACGATATGAGGTAATTCTGATTTTACATATATTATAACACCATCATTTTGATTAGTAAGTTTGCTCGTGTGATAAGAAACATACCCTTCCAGAGGTGGAACTGTTGGCACCCTGAGCCAACACTCCGATAGGATCAAAACATCACATGAAATTTTTATTCTAGCCAGGAGCACAAGGAAGCTTTCAAAGTTACTATTTACACTGCGTATATTTAGGTGTATTATATTAAGCGACTTTTTAGTGTCATTAATAAATCGACTGCACGACTCAGGTCCACAAATATGTGAATCACTCATACCAAGGGAGTTAATATAATTTAAGGTATCAGAATCGAATTTTGATGTTTGATGTTAAGTGCATATTGATTTCAACCATAAATATGTGGAATATGTGTATTATAGTTTTGTGGACATTTAGTAATTCTGTTTTGGAAGGTGCACCTAAGTTAAGTAGAAAAGAGATAGTCAATATGATGTACATAAACGCAGGTATTATTTGAGTTGTGTGTTTGTAATAACAAGTTTTCAAATGATTATAATTTTTGCACGGTTTAAAAAGATACGATGTATAAAGAGGCTGATATATACAAGATGCATTATATAAAGTTGACAATCTTACTGATATTATTATAAGGTAAGTTATATTGATTAAATGGAAAAAGACTGATTTGTTAGAAAGTACGAGTTTTGTTACGAAGTCGAGTTTTAAGTAAACGAAAATGTAGGGTTGCAATATATTCTAAAAGCATGCAATGTGAATAGAAATGACATGCCTTGCGTTTATTTTGCAGGGGTAAGCAGTTTCTTAAGTCACGAGGATGAGTTGATAACAACGGAGTCCATTCCTTCACGTTCACGAAGAAAAAAATTTCCATTTTGCGACCAACAAAATTTATATTTGTTAGTTTTAGCATACGAACGGGCCTCGAAGAATAGTTGCCGCTGGGTGCGAGGCAGGTGGTCGGCGACATAGACTGATTTGACTTCACCGGGAACACCAATGTGTCCCGTGTTTAGTTTTTCAGTAGATGGCAAACCCTTATTGAACGTACGGCAGGCATCCAGTACTTGATTCTTCAAGGGGATAGTCAGGAACTCTGCGACTATCGGTCTGTTTGAGCCTTTTTTCCCGGGCAAACGATATACGTCACGTAATTGCTGGGGGTTTTCCGACGGCTTGATGGTCTCACAGGTTTTAAAAACAATCGAAGTTAAGTCGCGAGCTGTTTCCTTCTCAATTGCTGGGACATTCCTTATCTCAATACATGATGTTCGCGAGCTCAACTGTAGATCTTCTACTTTTTTTTCCAGATCTAGTATATAATTGCGCTGTTCACTGTTTTCTCTTTCTAACTTCTGCAGTGATTTTTTAATACAATCGTAATCTTGACTCAGAAATTCTACAGTTTTTAGGGTTTCAGCATTCGTTTTTTGAATCTCCGCATTTTGTACTTTAATTTCCGTCAACTCCGATGTTAATTTCCCAAACAGAGCCTCTTGGTCAGTTTTCCAAGAGGTAAATAACTTCATTATTTTAATTTCAAAATTCTTCCAGTCGCACTCCGGAGAGAAGTTTGGTCAAAGTCGCTTGGACCGCGAAGTAATGTTGGAGGTTTCAGGCTCATTTGGATTGTTATAAATGTCCGGAGTTGAGAAGATAGGTGGATTATCCGTCTCTCGGGCCGGAGTGGCAGGGGGCGAGCGCGCAGTCCTCGGCATAGTATCTGCACTTATTTACTTACGACGATTGATAGTAACAGCGCTAAAAACACAGATTAGCAAGCTTTTTTTTTCCAATCGTCCTCCCAGAGGCAACGCAATGTAGGCACAAAACGTTGCGCGATCAGTGTCGCTTACTCTTTGGTGCGGGCCGTCGTAGTTAGGAAAAGGCAAGGCAGATGATGATGATCTATCAAAGAAACATACTTGTATAACATAAGCTTTTACCTTGGCCAGAAGCTTAGCATTGCCATACAACGTGGCAACGTCGCTAGTCTCTTGGGGACATTACCAGTTCACAGCGTTGAGGCGGAGTTTTTTGACGCTATACTTTTAGTTTATTGTTCATAAGGTATTGTATTGAAATATGCCAAATAAAATTAAGCCACAATAACTTGTCATCAAAACCCGCTATCTCCAACAACTTACACCGCACTTCATTTTCATAGCTCCACATACAAGTTACTAATCGTCCCGCGTGAGTGATTATTTTTTGAGCGGCCCTGTCCGATGTCCGGCCGGACTCTGCTCTGTCCGAAACTGTCCGGAGTCAAGCGCAGGTGCAGACTTCACATTTAATTGATTGTCACGCATTTTGGGTACACAGTTTATTTTTGAGAGGAGATTTTTAAAAGGTTCGGGAGAAAAAAAGCTCGTATGAAAAAAGCGAGTAATTTACTCAGAGATACTGTTTTATCTTCAGGCCTGAATTCTATGGAATACTCACTGTAATTGTTGAGGAACTCATGGCTTAATAAAATTACAGCTGCACAGGTCCATCGTCAAGTCTAAACAGTGCCTGGCAAGGATTGTCCGTGGATGTGTGACCCTCGGTTACGTACCGAGTTTCTTCCGTGCCTCAGAAAGTACGTTGAGCTTTATTCTGTTGTATATGGTAACACCATTACTTGCGTCGCAGTTTCTACGTGTAGGTACATCTATACAAATAAATAAATAATAAATAAAATAAATAATAAATAAAATTGATGTATCTGTTTATAATATCAAAATAACAGCTTTTTACTGACTACATATTATTATGAAAATATATACATTATAATTTTGACGGGACTTTTACTGGCAGATAGCTACTTCTGTTATAAGGTTTTACTTAAGCTACTTTTATTATAGAAAAATAATTAGAGTTCCGTGCAAAAAATAAAAACTATCCTATTCTGGGAATAGGTACTTAACTTCTCCCAGAAGAGTTACCAACGGGATCCCATTACTAAGCCTCCGCTGTCCGTGCCTCCTTCTGTCTGTCAGCGGGCTGTATGTCATGATCCGTAATAGGCAGACAGTTGAAATTTTCAACGAATTTGTATCTCTGTTGCCGCTATAATAATTAAAAAAAATAAACGGGGTCTGCCCTACTACGATAGTACGGAACGAACAGCAGATTAGGTCAGAGCAAGGCAAAAATATTACCGCCGAGGTGGAGTCGAATGTTCCTGATAGAAGGAAAATTATGTAACAGGAAAACAACAAAACAATGTACTTACACATTAACACGGTCATTATTTCAACTAATTCGTTTAAAGATGTGCCCAAGTTTGTACTTCAACCAACATCAATAATATTAAAATATTAAAGAATTATTTAAGCTTTGAAACTGAGTTTTGTCATAGAACTTATTGTTAAGATGAATTTGATAATATTTTGCGCTATATTGTGTTTTCCTACAACTCTTGCATTTCAAGTGATGTTTCATAAAGTGAATCTTTTAAAATTTAAATGTAAGTACCTGTCGCTTTAATAATAACTTACAAGTTACCTGCGACCTTGTCTGCGATCCTGGATGTAAAGTAGCTCATGTATGTGCTTCTCCAGTTCCCCGGTTACAGACAAAATTACTTTCGCATTTATTATATCAATTGTAAATCATTTTAAAGGTCTCCACTTCTTCTCAAACTCAAACTCAAAGTATTTATTTCAATTTGACCATAACAGGCACTATTGTATGTCAGAAAAACAAAGAAGGCGAAGCTACAGTCCCTGACACAAGGCATAATAACTTGTGAAAGTACTGTAATTGCACATTCCCAAGAGTAGATCTCTATGGAGAAGAATGGGCAAGAAATTCCACGGACACTCTTGGTTACATCATTCATGTTGAAATTATTTCTATCTTTCGAGACCCTCTCTTTTGAGTTTTGAAGGAACCATACCAGTTCGTTCCCGCCATCTCGAACGTGGCCTGCCGCGACCCCGCCTCGCTGTCTCATAGCACCTGTGTTGAGCTGCTTTAGCTCACAGTTTGTCTGGCATGTGGCAGACCATCTCCTGCCCAATCTCATTTAAGTAGCCTTTTGCGCCAGGTCTGACTGTCCAGGTTTTGTTGTGCAGCAGTGTTTAGAACTCCATCTGACATTGGTTGGTGGTCAGTTATGTTAATTTAAGCGGAAACCATTTTTTTTTCTAGATGAAGAGGTTCCTTTACTCAACTGCACTCCGCATCAATTTATGTATCACAGAGGTGACAACTTTACTATGTATGTAACAGTATTGAATAACACATCGACTGTGACCAAATATAATGTTTATTTAAAAACCTGTCCAGGTAAGCTTAAAAAAATTGATATTTAACATAAAAATATCTAACCTATAATGAATCAAAATTAAAAAATTATTTATTATATATTCTTAGGTATCGGGGGCTGCAGATTTCACTATAATCCAGGGTTCAAGATTAAATTGCAGACCGAGCAAATTACAATTGACTTAGAACTATTTACTAAAGATGGGTGTCTTCGTGAAACAATTTTGAAAGGAAGGGAAATACCAGCAAATGTTTCAAACTCGGGATATAAATACAGTAAGATAATTTTAAGTCAGTTATAGTTGTTGGCAGCAGGTCGCCGAGCCAAACCCAGTAGGTACCAACCCATAGGTATGGAAAGCCTTGCCTTGCCACACCGTAGTTTGTCCAGCTGGCAAGAGTAATTCATTCATTTCACTCGATGGACTAGTACCACAACAATCACGGGTTTTCACCTGCTACTCAGACCTGCTACCCGTATACACGGTTATGCTCGCGTTTTCTCGGCGAGACAAGGCAAATGGGTTGTCTGCGCTCGCCTTATCTTGGCTAGCTATGAGAAACATGTATAATGTAGTATAAACGGCTTTAGAACGTCTATTTCAGTACAAGTAACGAATTTATTTATTGTATTTATTTTTCTTTCAGACGACATTTGTATAAAGGGAAACGAATGCATTGCTGTTGTGCACGAGGCTAAGCAATGTACGGGTAAGTATTTAGGTATCTTTCAAGCTGGAACCAAACAAACACGTGCACAATATTCCATTGTAATATGTTGGGTGGTTGCGTAGATTAGCTCTTATTTATTTCGAACAAACAACGGACCCGAGTTTTGGTCCCGATAGATTGCGTCTTGCGAAACAGTGACGGGTCGATGTCTTAAATGGTGTGCTATGATGCACCGATTGTTTATTCCACAATTCTTTTTTAATCTGATTCAGACATGAAGCCCCAGCCGTGCGCAGAGACCAGTTACCGAACGCCTCGCTCTTGGCCCGCAGCACCACGGGACAAACATGACGAAAGTTTAAATGAAACCTTTGAAATTTTGGAAATATTGACTACGAATGCAATAAATCTCTTGAGTTCTCTAGAAAGTCCAACACGAAATATTTCGATCACTTCAAGTTCAACAGGTAACAAAAGATTTGTTTTACATACAGAAACAGACACCATAATCCCATGGGGATAAGGCAGAAATTTCAGAACGCTTTTTTGCTTTGTCCACATTCATACAACATTGTTTTTATTATATACGAAACCTGAATATAGTTTGTTCAGAATAAGTAACTGAATCGATTCTAATCATTTTTAACCTATGTTATATTTTGTCCCAAAAATATTTCAAAAAAGTTACAAGTTGAATACCGAGCCTCATTAAGTACCTATCGCAATAATTTAAGTACCTACTGCCAAATTATTATTATTAATGAGCTCAAGACGACGCTGGAGGGGCGCGCGCGGGCGTGCTGCGTGGTGACCACGTTTTTATGCGGACAAGCAGGTAACAGAACAAGCTTATAACTTTGTGATTTTTCATGATACAGTTTGGAAATTTTGTATCTAGATTCTTTACATAAAAATACTAGATACGTGTTTCAGGTTTCGCATATACTAAAACTAATTGTTGTATATCTAGTCATACACGCACCCGGTTGCGAGTACTACACACCTGACCTCTCTGGACTGAACATCAGCAATAAGTTCAATGTATCACCATCTCCCTTTATCCCAATTTATTTGCGGACGGTGCAGCATGTCTTCTTCTTGGATACTTTTCTTTTAGTCGTCATCTCACGAATCCCTTTTTACCCGACTGCCAAGGAAGGTTATGTTTTTTAGTCATATAACCTTTAACACAGTAAGTATATCCATCGTTTGTTTTGTCTTCCCCTGCTTTTACAGATAACTACATTCATACTCAAGATTTTCCGTACGACCTAAAATATACATTAATATATTGATTTATTTTCAGGCGCAGAAACTTCTTACTTTACAGTAATGATAATAACTTCAATAACAGCTGCGGTTGCTCTAATCTTGCTACTTGTCATTGCATACAGGCGCTTTTGCAGGAAGACATACAATTCTCCAGGGTTACCACAAAACCCAGCAAATGAGGTAAGTTAATGCAATTTTCACATCGTGTAATAATGGAAAAGTAATTTAAAAAACTTCAGCTTTTTAGTGATGTAATGGATTTCGCAGACGATTTAACTTTTCTTATTATACAATTTATTCACTTTTAATACGATTTGTCGTTTCAAATTACTTTTTTAACATATAAGAGGCATGTTTTTGTAATCATCCGTCATTTTGACTCGACTCCGAATCCACAATATGGCGCCCAAAATCCATGAATGCCTAAATATTATTGGACTGTTGGAATTTCAAGTGTCAGCTCTGTTTTGAGCATTGAGAGTTCAGCCTAGTGCTGGTGAAAAGGACAGTAGTGATCTTCCTCGTTGATCACAAATAATTCAAGCTTAAAAATAATTTTTATCCGTCTTTTTTATCACTCTTGTCTTTATTAGGGTCCATTGGTATAAAAAATATAAGCTACAATAGAAATAATGACGAAATAAACTGATCAAATAAGCTTACATAATATAAATAATTATTTATCAATTTGACATTTACAGAATCGATATTATGAAAACATGCTCTTCCGAAACGAATGTCAACAACAAATCGAACAGCTGGAACAACGAGCACTTGAGGTCCCTCAACCCTCAGATTCCTCAGAACCGCAGTATGAAGAAATTAATAACCGCAGTAACCGTTGGTGAGTTTCAAACCTCGCGGCGCACCGCCAGTACATGACCTGCCGCCTCCGACCGCGCGGACGAGTGGTGTCCTGTGAGTGTGAAGGAGCTGATCCTGGTGTTAGTTTTAGATTATAAAAAAAAAAAAAAAAAAAAATACATTTATTTCGAGCAACCTTAACTCATATTGGAGTACACACAAATACAGACCATTATTAGTTTAATTTTTTGTTTGATATCTAAATTAAAAAAATATAATATATTTTACTCAATAGAATAATTAGTGCTTAAAAGTAAACTAAAACTGTAATATTTTTATTTCAACTGCAAGTTAATAATGAGGAATAAAAACGTTTGATCGCGACCTGCCCGATCTAGGTTTATTCAAACCTGTGTTTCAGGCCACCACTTTACATCATCATCATCTTCATTTCAGCCGAAAGACGTCCACTGCTGGACATAGGCCTCCCCCAAGTGTCGCCACATTGACCGGTCCCGTGCGACTCGCATCCACCACTTTACATAACACCATTTAAATGAATTGACAAAATAATTGAACTGGGTTAGTAGGTACTATAACGGTTACCTACTCAGTACCAGACGATAATGACCCAAAATTAAGAGCTCTTTCACCACATTTATTGTATTGTGCTTAGTCTTGTAAATACCCTCATAATTCTCTTGCACTCATTCCAATTTATTTAGGGCAGCACAACACGTCTTGACCTCAACATTGACCCCGCTTCTAGCCATAATTTCTAGCCATTGTCATTATCATCTCTCACACAGTTCATCCATCATTTCTTAGGTATTCCCCTATTCCTATAGAAGATCATTCATACTCAAAACTTTCCTCAAGACAGGCATTCTATGCGTAGGTATAACAAGTTGTAACTCGATCGAATACTTAGAAGTGGATCAAAACTCGCTAGCAAGATGTCGCCCAATCGTGATCAAAGTATTTTGAAAGTAAAATAACATTGTATGTCGTCCTCCTGTTCTTATCTAGGTGGTAGTCAATAAATAAATATTTAAGTATACAAGGCAGGTTTTTTATTCCATAAAAAGAAAAGACCCTAAGAAAAAGTTTCAGGACAAGCTAGCCTCACTATTCCCAACCAACCACAACAAAAGCACCGAGGCAATGAAAGGCAATGAATGCCTTTAATAGTGCGGGGCACGGGTCCTGTAGCTGGCTAGATCACTGTATTTTGACTCAGGCGGCAAAGCGAGATGTTGTAAATGTTTTTATTGTTTATGACACTAATTGGTCTGACCATTCTCCCCGAGTTCTTGAATTCAACTTAAATTTATTGACACCAAAGTTACCCAATACTACAAATACTTATAACAACGTTTTGTGGGGTTTTAGAAAATATGCTAAACAGGTCGTTAAATTTACCAATGAGTGTCATAAGCGTCTGAATATAGTGGATTTTCCTGCCGAGTGTATGAGTTGTGTTGATGAACACTGTATAGCATGGTCACATTGGTCACGCGCGTACTCTGGACAGTTTGTACTGTGACATTGAGATACAATGTCACAGTACGCTCTTCGTGGTGCGTGGTGAGGGGGGGGACACCAGGGCGGGTGGTAGTGGTGCGCGTGTGGTGGGATGGAACGAGCTTGTCAGAGGCTCACAGAAGGGCTCGGTTGAAGTTTTCATAGTGGGTAGCGTGTGGTAGGTCTGGGTCTGGCAACATTGTATGCAGAAATGTGTGAGACCAGAAGGGTGTTTAAATCACGTTGAAGGTATGTCAAGACCGTGATGGATAGATTAGGATGGACACCCTTGTGGAGAAGCATTCTGGTGGTGCCTTTCGTGGATTTTTGAAACACACGAGCAAAGCAAACGGTAAGCCGAGTCTTCCTGTGAGCGACGATGGTGTTAGTGACCATAAGGGAATTGCAAATGTTTTTAGGGAGCAATTTTCTATACAGTCCTCTCTGGGGTCGGCCAGTGGAGTGTTCAGTGCTGGGATGCCTAATGAGGTTGTTGGGGTTCGATACCTGGCCAAAGACGTGGCTTCGGTTATCAAGAATATGACGAGAGGCAATGCCCCTAGGCATGACGGTCTCAGCATTGAACACCTGCAACATGCTGGCCCACATATTAATCGAGTCCTCGCAATGTTTTTCTCACTGTGCGTGAGCCACTCTTACCTGCCCTCGGATCTTATGAGGTCTATGGTGGTGCATGTTGTGAAAAATAAAACCGATGACCTGGCTGATAAAGCGAACTATAGTAGTCCTATCTCGCTGGCCACCATCATAGCCAAAGTGTATGACGGTTTGCTTAATACACAGTTGAGTAAGTGTGTAAACCTGCACGATAACCAATTTGGTTTCAGACCACAACTGCCTACAGAGAGTGCCATACTGTGTCTTAACCACACCGTCAGATACTATACGGACCGTAGGACCCCCGTATACGCGTGTTTCCTCGAATTATCCAAGGCCTTCGACCTGGTTGCGTAAGATATCCTGTGCCTGAAATTTATTTATTAAACAGGATACTTTAATATTTCCAACGAATTTCCCGACAAAATTGACAAAGGTACCGCTGTCTGAAAAGAATTAGGGATATCTATACGTTACCTGTGTTTAATATTAGGTAACATATTTTTAATAATGTAATTTATTTTTCTTTTTGAAGTCGGATACAGCTTGTAAAATCACCCTTTTCTGTTGTTTTTTTTTTTGTAAAAATAAACTGGCATCGGTGTTAAAAGGAGAAGTTTCTTAAAGCTAAAGGATGGTGAAGTTTAATTAAGACAATCCTTTGTAACTTCTAAGTATTATCAACATCGTTAATATTGTTACCAATAGCCCAAAAACGTCCATAGACTTCTTTATACTTAGAGAAAACATTACGCCAGCATCCTTCAAAAGATTGTATTTATTTATTTATTTATATTGGAAACTCAACAGCTTATTATTACTATGACATTTTATGTGAAATTTCACCCCACTATCAATGAACAGCACAGTGCAGTTGCGACAAAGTAACTAGCATCTTAAAGTCTGCATACACTGAACATTGACAGCGAGATGATGACAATTATCTCTTAAGCCAATAACAGAGTTTCACGGCATTGACAAAGCTAGGTTAACTAGAAAGTGGCTAAAAGAAAAGAAAGAACAAAATACAGTGCAAAGTAGTGTGGGATTGTTGACACATTGTTTACAAATCTTAGTCAAAAAATTTAAGTATTTAAGTGATAAAATGACCGACCAAACATTGGGAAAAAGCACAGTATCGTAAAGTCCGATATTGAGAACGTGCTTTGTTGAATATGATATAAATAAGAAAAGAATACCCATACAAAAAAGAATAGGTAAATATTAGAAAGGGATATAATTATATTTATATTCCCTTATTTTAAGTTTTAATTTTTTTTTTTAAATTTTTTTTTTATTTTTATTTTAATTTATGAAATGAGAGAAATGAGTGATGGCACAATTCATTCATCAAACAATACTTTCTTGACTTGCCTCCGAAATGATGGCTTGGATAAATTAAATATATCAATATTTTCAAAACTCTCAGAGTAGATGCGAGGTAGTCGGGTCATTACAGCATTTCGCCCGTATTTTTGTCGATGGCCAGGGATACTGAATAATTTTGTATGTCTGGTACGTGTTTTCGGGCTACAGAAATATATAGATGAAAGAAGCTCGCTACTGTCCAAACGACCTCGTAGGATATCAAAGAGCAAAAGCATATCCAACATCCTACGCCTATCCACAAGGGGAAGCATATTATAGTGTTTACAGTCTCGGTCATAAGACTCATGACTTTTTCGGGATTTAAAGTTTAGGAATTTTACGAACTTTTTCTGTAGATTTTCGATTCTATTAGTATATACCTCGTATTGGGGTGACCAGATTTGGCTACAGTACTCCAAGATGCTACGGACATATGCAAAGTATATAATTTTTAAACTATGACAGTTTCTAAAAGGCTTACAGGTGCGCATTACAAAACCAAGGTTACGAGAGGCTCTACTGGTGATGGTGTCAATATGTTGGTCAAAGAGCAATTTAGAGTCCAACATTATACCAAGATCTCGGACTACGTCAACTCTTTCGATCGCAATATTGCTAAAACCACAAAGATACTTAGTTGGGTATTTGGAACGGCTGAAGCTGATACATTGACATTTCGAGACATTGACAGTGATATTATTTTGTTGATAATAACTGAACAATGCATCAAGATCACGCTGTATCAGTTCACAATCAAGTCCTGATTTTACACACATGTAAATTTTCATGTCATCGGCGTACATGAGATGTTTCGCAAACCTGAAACAAGACTGAATGTCATACAGGTATGCGCAGTAAAAAAGAGGACCCAACAAAGATCCCTGGGGAACACCGGAGGGGATGTTTACAAAGTCAGATTTGTAACCTCCCATAACCACAGCTTGCGAACGGTTCGATAAGTATGACTTGATCCATCTCAGTAAATCTCCCTGGATCCCAAGTTTTTGCAGCTTTGCTAGCAAGATCATGTGATCCACACGGTCGAATGCTTTTTCGTAATCCGTGTAGAGCACGTCAACCTGGCCACCGTCTTCCATGTTATTCAAGACATAGTCACAAAACGTGGTTAAGTTAGATGCTGTGGACCGTCTCCTAACGAATCCGTGTTGGCTCTGGCCTATACCATTATAGATGATTGGATATATACATCTATAGATGATCTTCTCTAAAACTTTGCTAAGAGTATTAAGAATCGATATTGGACGATAGTTTTTTATATCCATCTTGGGCCCTTTCTTATAAACTGGCATTATATGAGCTGTTTTCCACAGGGAGGGACAGACGCATTCAGTTAAGGACCTTCGAAATAATAAAGTTATAGGATGTGCTAAACTGTCAGCGCATTTATGCAAGAAAATAGGAGGTAATCCATCGTTATCGGGAAGATAAAGCAGAAGTGTCCAATACATTTACATTTCGCCAGTTACGTAATGACCAAATTTAAACTCACAGCCTTTAGCTCAGCACACACCAATCACACTATCGAGGAAAGTAATTAACAAGTTAGCAGAAAAAAAAACATCTTGTTTTTGAATTCCGAGTAATTGCTTCCTTGACAATTTTCAATTTTTGAAAAAGAAAATACTCCATACTTTAACCAGTATATATGAAAGTACGAGCAGGAGTGTAGAGCACCCAAACTACAGGGGCCCCATACATGTGTTGATAAGCAAAAAATCTTAACATAAAGACGTTTCAAATGTGCGAACTGAATTTTTATTAAAATTAAAGTTATATGCATATGGGTAGGTTTTTTTTGTGGTCGTGGTCTTTTTATCAAACTCTCGCATTCATTTAGTAAACTCATACAGATGCCAAACAATCAAGATAGTCCGGCAAAAAGGCCTCGCCAACGTTATTATTTTGATATTCAGGGCCCCTTTACGTACGAGATTCAGAAAGTCCGGTGTTCAGAGGTGGGTCAACAATACAACATAAAACAAAACGCAGTTGTTTTCCTCATAAAAAGGGAAAAGGAGGTAAGCACACAAGTATCGTTACCTAAATACTACAGTCAAAAGACATTTAGACGTCGTTTTAATCCAAAAAGTAGTCCAAATTAATCTGTACAGCTCCAAAAGACCTTTTTTTAATTTATTCTCCTGATTTATAACCTCCTTCAATTACGTCAACCGCCCCCTTTCGACTAAAAAACTAAAATTTTCTTTCCATCAGCTAAATCAACAAGTTACGGAGCAAAGTAAAACAATGGAGCCCCCCGGCCCCGCCCGTTCTCGTCAACACCAAATTTCTAAGCGAAAGGGAGGATCTTGAGGGTATTTGCACAAAAATAGCACTGAAAATAATTTCACTTATTGTTTCAAAGGAGGTAGCGCTTGGCCAAAGAGTAGGTATAAGTATGTGGGTTGGTGAGGAAGGATTTGTGCCTAATTTTGCTTGTGCTCTGAAAGGCAGAGTGTAACTACACTAAAATGCCTAAGTACGTAATCGAACCAGTCTTTGTAATGAAACCAAAGCCGCCGCAAGTCGGCAATTTTCATACGCGTTTAATTGACATAGCGTGGCGCCGACAATGCCGACACGGCTTTGGTGTGTGTGTATGTTCCATAACAGTTTTTATAAAACAGGTTGCCTCTCAAAACTATTTAACTCTGAATACACAAAACTAATGCCCAGTTCTTTTTGAATCCAAGCCTGTTTAGTATTTTTAGCCGGAGACGAATATTCTCGTTTTGATTGACTTGTTCGGCCTCCTCAAACTACATCATGTTTACCAGGCGGATGAGTGATAACAGTATGCTGGTTTCAGCACACCTACACGGACACCGCAGCCCATGCACTAGACTCAAAAACTGACCATAAATTCGGTGTCCCATCTGCCCACAATTTTAGACTTAATCGTAGGCAGCGGGATCTCTAACGAGGGTCGGCGCAAGGGTTATTTGAACGAGATTTGCCTGATTCTACTCCGGCACAGTGTTTCGTGTTTACTTTTAGACTTTTTTCCTTTTTTATAGGGGTGGCTATAGACACTAGAGGTTTGCTGTAGATTAATTTGATAGGGGACATTGAGTGTTAATAGAATTTAAGTAGTACGTAAGCGATTTCTATTGGGTTGTACGAGAACATGAAACGGTTCTCGGGGTTTTCAGAAATTTTAAACCTTACTTAGCTTTTTCTGTGTTTGTTCTGTTTTTTATTGAAATATCCTATCAGTTAGTCCATACTACGTTATTGAACTAACTGGGTTGTGAAGGTCAGATAGGCAGTCGCTCAACAGTAAAATACTGTTGATCAGCTGCATCCGGTTAGACCGGAAGCCGACCCCAACATAGTTAGGAAAAGGCTAGGCAGATGATGATATTGCGGTATATTGACCATTTTATTTGCACATGGATTCATTACAAAGATACATGCGAATGTTATTTATCAAAAAAAGCTTAGTTAAATATGTACAAACTGACTACCCATTTTTGTGCCCACATAAAAAAGTCAAACATATATTATTTTATGTCAAACGAAATGAATTTCCGAGAACTCTTCTACCATACCGTGTAGGAATATTGTGTGTTAAAGTATCGTGTAGATCAAAGATTTTTGTTTAACTAGAAAAATACAATATCCTTCTCTATTTTACAAATTGACTTATTTCATCTTATTCTATGGAACTGAATTAAAAACCAGTTAGGTTAGGCGACGGCAAAAACATCGCGCTCTGTAAAGTATGAGACAAAGATTATCGACTCAGCGAAGATCATAATTAAAAATCTAATTGTGATCAGCTAGCATACAAGTGAGTATACGATTACCACGTATTCAGTACCTAGCCTACATCACTCTGAATACACACATAGACATTTTAGGTATTAACTTTTGTAGATGAAAAATTTCACTTCCACCCGGTGTATATTTGAATGAATTGAATGTCCTAATTAAGCTCTTTCATTTGATATCTAACATGGCGCCCTTCAAACGGTTTTTTAACGTTTCTAACGATACCTCATTAATTTTTGTCGAACAGGACGGGAACAGGTAAACATACATACATACATACGAGCTGAAATAATAAATCTCCGCCGAAGTCGGATAATAAACACAGATGTGTTACTTTTAACTGGCTTTATTATTGCAGTTAGTTTTACAATTTAATGACATTATTACAGCCCTATATACTTAAGCCTGTCCCTCTACGATACAGGGTGTGTCCCTAACAACCAGTCATACAGTTTTACAATACCCGCGCCTATCCTAGCCCACATTTACTACATGAGTCGCCCAAAACATTGTGTTCTCCTAATTCAGACGGTAATTAAGTCGACGCTTGTCATTCATAATTATGAGGGGACATTATGCTAATCGCATTAGAACAAAATGTAGCCCGCTGTAACACTTTAATAAAGTTCGGGATACATGGGCGGCCATTTCAGATGGTTTTAGATGAAAATCTTGCGGTGAAACGTTTTTGTAGCTAACTCTTCGTGTGGACTACAGCAAAGGAGTGAAACTCTGCCGGAGCCAGATACCCCGATTAAAATTAACCAGGGATCATTCAAGACTCGAGAGAATAAGTTGCACTTGTATTCCCTAAAGGTGCTCGAAGTATACCAGGTTAGAGCATTGCTCTCAAAACGGTGAACAAAAACACCGTTTGAAAATTAAAACGTCTTAGAGCCAAAACTTAAAAGATATAACATCAACTCGCTTTAGGTCCGCGTGGATCCACCTCGCGAGCCTAGAGCGCATTACGGTCAAATCCCGCTTGGATTCATTCACTCTTCACGGAGAGGTCTGTGTGTCTCATCTGCGGAGTTATTTATAGACTTAGACTCAAACATTGCTGTTAATATGTTAGTGAAGGAAAACATTCCCATACTGTAATTAGTCATCATTATATAAACTGAAGTCACACACAATAGTTTATGCTGCGGTAAAAGTATTCACCAATCAGTATATTGGTTAGTTTTAACTAGAAGACTAGGTACTCGTATGATAATATCAAGTAGGTACACCCTATCTATGGTTGCTTGGAAGCTCTTTTAATGCAACCCGTCACGATTGTGACTCCCCTCTGAACTAAAAATATCATAACATCTTCTCCCAAACAAAATAACCTAACGTATCAAACTAAAAGTGACCATTCCATACGGTCGTGTGCATCCCCCCTTACTTCCGTACCCGAGGACAGACAAGGGACCGCTGTCCTCGACACGTCACGTTTTTGTCTGCCCACGCCCCTAGGGTCAGTGCTTGAAGATGTAACATAGACGTGTTAATTTTCAACTTTGTGAAACTGTTTTCGGTACATTTTGCATAGTGTGTAAGGTGGGGTGGCAGTGGAAGCGAATGTTATTATGTTAACTACCTTAGACCGCGGCTTCACCCGCGTGGATTCCGGTTATTCTCCCACGGGATTTTACTATCGGCATAAAAAGTAGATCAGTATCTTATGTGTTAATCCAGGTTATTATAAAGTATCTGTGTGCCAAATTTAAGTAGTTCTTGCGTGAAAGAGTAACAAACATCCATTAATATATGCATCCTCACAAACTTTCGCAAGTAATAGTAAGTAAGATGAGATAAGAAGTAAAATAGATATGCAGAACTCCTAAAGATAATTACTGTTTAGATATAATGAAAACTTGCATAAGTCATTGCGTCGTCGCCGGTCGGTCTGGTGGTCGTCCTGGGTAACATCCCTAAGTCGGACGAAGATTTTTGCCACCAGGAATTTCTCAGTAGCAGCCTAGTCTGGATTTGACCCCGTGGAAGGCAAAAGTCTCGTCCCCTAAAGTATAATTATGGGACTTGAAAAAAAAAACAAATGCTGAAACATGGGTGACAGAGACCACACTAAAAAACTTAACCTCTTCTAAAACTTGATATGCAATAGATATTTCGATTGAACCAGTTACTGTACCAACTTTTATGACATACAAATGTAAGTACCGTACGAGGATCGAACTAGCCATCCGTAGCGAAAAGTCAAAAGTCTATCCACTCAACTACTGCACCAACATTGCCCTCCTTCCAGCAGTTTCCTAATTTCAGCTCATTCAACCCGCTCACACTGACAACCAACCAAAAGGGTAACTATTTACATAATCATTTTGAACTCAATAGCGAGAACATCTCGAATGACATTTAGTTAACGACCCAGAAATTATGATAATCATCATCAATTTGGCGTTCCCGGCGAGTCACTCTATGCAAATACTAGGCTCTGGTGGTTACTGATGGGCCTATATTGAAAGGTATTTAACACCACGCTTGTAATTTTTGAAGGGGCAAGCAGAAGTGTACAAATCATTCTAGTGTATGTGTCCAAATCAAGTAAAATCAAATAGGAAATCACAGTAGCAAATCTCAAAAGGAGGCGATTAAAGGTAAAAGTGACGCTAACTGAGCACGGTCCTTGCATGAACAAAAAAACAAAAAAAAAACATAAATCAGTACATTTAAACGTGTTTGGAGTATCTTTTCAAGCAAAACAGTGCCTGTTTTGATAGTCCGCGCTTTCATACTTAAACTAATACATTATCCAAACCCCTCCGTGTTTTGGAGCCGTTAATTCTGGCTGCCATTTGTAGATAGTTGTACCAGTAACAATGGTCAAAAATCTACAAATGGCTGCCGGGATTTGACAACTAGTCTTACCAAAGAATATCTTAGTTAGTAACTGAGTTGTTGACGCCAGATCGGAAGTCGCTTTATGTTAAATGCTGGTGTGTGAATCTGCATACGGTTTGACTAGGAACCAGCAACCCTATCCTAGTTGGGAACAGCCAAGGCAGCTGGTAATATTTACGGTAGGGACCCTATTGATCCGGACACGGTACTAGACTCCTAGTAGTTACTGAGAATGAGGGACCGACCTCTCCACCAAAGAGGCAGTCATAATAATGATAATACAGTGTGAATTTATCAACTCGGCGTGGATGGGCGAATCCGAAACTATGAGGAATAGCTAAAAAAGTCTTGAGCCCGATTTTAGCCAGAAAGTGAACCCGTTAAATGACATACAGCAAACTTATAAAAAAATTTCTCTGATTCAAATTTTAAATTAATGACCTTGATCGATGACCACCGTAGCGCAGTAATCTTCACAACATTATGTTCTAATTTCAAAGTATTAACTCTCCGCTTTTAAGGTAAAATAATGTTCATAACCCAGCAGCTCCCTGGGCAATCTTGCAAATAGAGTGTAAGTCAGACTCGCTACATTCCCGATATGAACCCGCACACATCTGGCTAGACGCAAAGATGGCCGACAAGGTAAGTAGCCCAGTCATATTAGGGGTTTCAACTCGGAATGAGAGGTAATAAGCTGTAAACTCGTATACACCTTCATTTTGGTGTTCTAAAAGTTATCTCAAAAGTCTCATAAAATCTCGTGTCTGCGTCGTAAGTTATTCAAGGTGTCTTTGTGATTATCTCGGTTTCTATAGCTCCAATGATATTAACAAGTTCATAAAAAATGTAGAGCATAAAATTTGCGACAAATTTTGGATGGAAATTTTTTTCATACGCCCAACCGTTTTTGCGATAGAGGGCATAGAACCCGCAGCGCTCAGCCATAGTCACTGTATTGCATGGTCAACCGTGAATCTCGGTGAATAATACCTAGTATAAAATTATTAAATAGAATAGAGACGGAGATAATCGCGAAAAACTGATTTTCGTGACCTTTGACCTTGAATAACTTACGACGCAGATACCGGATGATAAGAGACTTTTGAGACAACTTTTAGAACACCAAAATGAAGGTGTATACGAGTTTACAGCTTATTATCTCTCATTCCGAGGTGGCCACATTTTTTTTTTTGCTTATTTGACTGGACTAAAGTAGGAGTAAGGTTTAGATCGTGGCCAAGGTTGGATCTAAGGAACAAGGATCGTCCAAAAGCGCGTTGGGCTGACGATATCGTCAAGATCGCGGGAACGCTGAAATGATGACAATGATGACATACGTACATCATCAAAGATTTGGTTATGTTAGGGCCTGTGCAGACGAGGGACTTTTGTCCGTAGACCACGCGAAAAATGTTCATGTTGACAATGAGATTTACGGACAAAAGTCCCTCGTCTGCGCAGGCCCTTAGGACATAAATTAAAAGCTGGTTGATTTTATATAAAAAAGCGTATATTTCCAGGGTACAATAATGTTCTTAAAATAAGCAATCATAACGGCTTCAGTAATATTTCGTGACCAAGGTATTCGCTTGTTAACTGCCACGAATCTAGAATATTATGTACAAAGTAGAAAAATTATTTCACCCGACTGGAGCCGAGCAAAAGGAGGATAATGTTTTCTTCGTGATTATTTTGATCATTAAAAAGCTCTGTCTCTTACCATTAAAGTAGAATTATGTACTATGATTGAAATGTTAAAACTAATAAGAATTCTTTTGATTTGATATTTCATATTCTTTATATTTTACCGATTTATGAGATTGCGATAGCAAACAAAAGCGACTGCGGAAATTTGAAATGTCAACGTTCGGTTTAGGGAACAAAGGTGATAATTCAATAGCACATTTAATGTCCCTTTCGGCATTTCAAATGTTATTGTTTTTAATTGTATGATACGCTTGATCACAGTCGCGATTTATTTTCGGATGTAGTGCGACCGAGTTGAGTTGGAGCAAGTCTAAGTTAGCTCTTTAAACCTCAGCTTGAGAGGGAGACCGTTCATTTGAATCGTTAGATACCATTTTCGGTATGAGTGATCGAGACAATACTATTCTGTCATTGTCATTGACACAGAATGTAGCGCTTCAATCTTTGATCTATAAATGTTTTTTTTTATAAGTTTTATTATATAACAGTTTACTATGAACTAAGGAAACGCCAAAACACAAACCTAACACAATTAGCCAACAGTTTGAATTTCATTCAATAATTTAACAAAAATAACCAATGATGTCTTAAATAACAATTTGTTGATCACAGACGAAAATAGACATTATAACTACAACTTACAGTTATTTGTCCTCGTATTGGACTTGTTACCTATTCTGATGTAGATTTATTTCAAATTGTTAGAAAATATATAATTATGATTGAGATATATATATATATATATATTAATATTATAAAGAAAGATTTGTATGTTTGTAACGAATAAACTCAAAAACTACTGGACCGATTTTAACCATATTTTCACCAATAGAAAGCTAAATTATCAGGAAGTAACATAGGCTATAAATTGTTTTTATCATGCAAATTAGCCGAGCTATCACAATTTTTGCGGACGCAGTCGCGGGCGATGTGTTAGTGCGTTATGTACAGTAATTTACACAGTTACAGTTAATAGCTTTTACAATGACTTCTCGTGGTAACACTCGTGTGGTTGACATAAGGTCAAAATTGCAATGAGTACATCATAAAATGAAATACCTATACTGCCTTGTTTATGGTTGTTAGGTGGATTGTGGATTAACTTGTTTTTCGGTATAAACCTATTTGTCAAAATACATAATATGTAGAAAATACATAATTATATAAATTCACATCTTTTCCTCATAGACAAAATACTATAAAAACAACAATGTGTTGCTTCTAAGGATTTTCTTGGCTGTTCAAGAACGTTATAAAAGAAAATAAAAGAAAAATACATTTATACCAATTGTGCTGATGCATAATATATTTTACTGACAATTTAAAATCAACCTAAAAAGCTGACATTTTGATTCAATTCTTACAAAGCGTCAGTTTCATACTAAATTAATTTTATAAAATAACTTATTAATTAACACGACTATAATTAGTTATTACGTGACTGATCCGAGTCTTTAGACACGGGAATCGAACTCTGCACTTCAGTCTTACTTCCATAGTTATTGATCATGGTTGCCGTAGAAAAAGAATAATTATTTCATAATTATATGCCGGATGCACAGCTGAGTGCCGGATGCACAGCTGAGTGCCGGTTGCACAGCTGAGGGCCGGAATATCGCAAGACAGCCGTGAGACAGCTAGACGGGGTCGCGGCAGACCGAGGAGGAGATGGCGGGACACCTTGGATGGCTTCCTGGCGAGTTGGCGAGAAGAAGCACACCATCGTGAGAAGTGAAGGAATTGTAGGTCTTAGTCTTAGTCCAGGACTGGGACATAACAGGGTAATTAAAAAAATGTGTATCAATGATTTTGATTTTAAAAGAGTATAGTCTTTCCGCAGTTCATCAGCAACCTAATTTTCAAAATATTTTTTATTACAACTATGCAAATACATTAGAGTATTTTGGATTGGAATTTCTTGCCTGTTCTTCTCAAATAGACATCGACAAATTGGAAATACACATCTGATGTTATATTATTGCACATCTAGGTTTATCCTCTATATATATAAATAAATAAAAATTGAAGTCTGTGTGTAATTTCAAAATTACAGGTTTTACTGAATGCATATTGCGGTCTGTCCGTTTGTCTGTTTGTTCCGGCTAATCTCCGAAATAGCTGGTCCGATTATGACGCGATTTTTACTGACAGATAGCTGATGTTATCATGAGTAATTTAAACTAGTTTCGTTTTAGAAAAATAATTACCGTTCCGTGCAAAAAAAAAGCCCTTGGAAATTGTTAACAAAATCCGATTTAAATAGGGAAGTAATATTTATATAATAATTTCTCTTGGACGAAGTTCGCGGGCAACAGCTAGTGTGATATAAATATATTTTCCAAGCGAACCTGTTTCCGCACTTGGCTTCATTCATTTGGTTTTATTTTTTCATTCAGTTGAGAGGAACCTGAAGTGTTTATTTAGCTGAGTACAGGTACAATTGTTTTTACTTCATTGTCATCGCATAGCTTTAGTATATTGCCATCATGCTCTGTTTTGTATCTCCGTATGATTTCTGCAAATTGATCACAAAGAAGTACAATTCTAGTGTAGGTACTGTAGTTTTATTAACTCATCCTTGATTGTTGTATTGCATTTTTTTACAGCAGCTGATTTCATTTTTACAATACACAACTTTAATAGATTTAGTTCATAATATATTTATTACAAAATATAGATTCAAACAATTTTTGTACAACAATGCTTTCTTGATCATAAAATTCATTATTTTTTATATCTTGCCTAGTAAGCTTTCTTTGATTTACGATATGAATGTTAAAATTGCCCACCCATCCAAATCATTTCATCATCTGCCTAGCCTTTTCCAAACTATGTTAGAGGCGGCTTCTAGTCTAACCGGATGCAGCTGAATACCAGTATTTTACATGGAGCGACTGCCTATCTGAGCTCCACAACCTAGTTAATACTGGGTAATAAGCCCTTTGGTAAGACTGGTTGTCTAAGACTTTCTGGCCATTGACTACCTGTGACGACTGTTAAAGATCTACAAATGATATCTGGCGGCCATCAGCTTTATAACATTATAAAACGTTAAAAAATAAGTTTCGTTTTCTATTTATAAAATTGGAAGACAGAAAACCTTATTTTTGTGTTTAAAGATTTACAAGGTCTAATAAAAATAACTAGAGATACTTCTTGGGCGCGATGGGTGGATTTTTTTAAATTATGGTCTGGGTCCACGACCGCAGAAGTGTACAGTCGCCCGCGCATCAAGTTACTACATACGCGCATGTCAAATTTTCTCATTCGATTTTGAACTTTACCAACATTTTATGATTTAAAATCATTTAAAGAATCAGTTCAGAAAATCTGATTTATATATTAATACTTATCAAGCCTGTTAGGTTTCGCTAGTTAATGTTAAATGGACATATTTACATTGTTCGTATAGTTTTGGTGCACATTATAATAAACTTGTAACTTGTACAAGAAGAATGTATGACATTATGCCTTGACAACTTCTGTGTAGTGAATGTTACCGTATTATGTGCTTATAACATCATTCTCCTGCCCTTATCCTAATTTATATAATTATTCTTCCATACTTCTCAATTACTCGTCATCTCAGCAGTCATCTCCTTTCTAGCCATATCACCCTTCACACAGTCTATCCATCGGTGCTTACATGAATCTGAATACCAAGACTTGTGATTTTGGTGCCATTTTCTGAGAGGTATTATGTGTAAGAAAGGCATAAATATTATGTTTGGACGTCTGTTGCCTGTTATGCATTTCAGACAGCATAGTTTCTGAAATTATTACTTATATATATCTGAAGTCCATTTCATTGTATTATTAACACTGAAAACGGGATATTTATCATGTTTACTTTTGTTTTGAGTTCCCGATATTTTGGCGCTGTTGCAAGCAACATGATCACGGATAAACTGAAGTTATTGCGGGAGGGGGTTTATTAGCAGACACATCGATCTACCCTTTCTTGTTCAAATAAAGAAGTAAACATGTTAAACATTCCATTTTCAGTGTTAACGATAGTGTTAGTGACCATGTTAAATTAAAATATAATGTCACTTTCAAAAACTTATATACATTTGATTGTGTTTTGATCGGCTGATAGAAATAAACAAAATACAACAAATGTATATAAGTTTGAATGTTCAAAGATAGCCCGCAAAGGAGATGTTTGATTTTGAGCTATCACTATGTACAGTACATAGATAAATAGGAAAAAAATACAAGAATTTCATAAAAATACTAATAAATTAATTTGAAGAAGGGTACAGGCGTACAAAAATGATCATTTGAAAAGTTTTTTAATAAGATAACCCTATTTTTAGGGCAGCCATGACAGTTGTGTTTGACATGACGTTTGACGACTTTGACAGTTTTAAGAAGTGACGTCTTTGAGTCTCACTTTGCTTTGAGTTTGAATTGGATATGTTGCGGAGTTTTATGGTTTCTGTTTTGTTTTTTATCGCAGAAATTACGATACACGTCAATAAAATGTCATTTTTCGCATGCTGCTGATCTGATCCATGTATACTAAGTGCATGGATCCAACATGTTTAATTTTAGGTTATGGTGCTCTCCATGACCAAGTTAATTTGAATGTACATTAAAACGAAGTGAAATTAAAGAAAATTAACAGTAAAAAACGGTTACTATATTGTATAGCGATATTTACATATACTGTACATAGTGCTAGCCCAGGCTCCATACATTTCTGGAACATCTCCTTTCAAACATTTGAAGGTGTGCTTCACCTACGGTGGTCGGTCTTTTTTCTTTTTTTTTCAGCACAATCGTGCGGCAAGACATACATTCGAATTTTCCGCCCCTTCTGTCGATCAAAAAACATTTGTAGTACAAGTTAATTTTTAGGGTTCCGTACCCGAAGGGTAACCGACGGGACCCTATTACTAAGCCTCCGCTGTCCGTCCATCCGTTAAAACAAAAAATAATAAAATAACCACTAGGATGGTACGGAACCATTCATGAGAAGAAAGAAAAAAAGAAAGCAGACACACTAACCAATAGAGTCCCCATACAAAATTTTTATAAAAATATCTTTGCAGTTTCAAGACCAGAGATTCAGTGATAAAATATTAATTAATTCTTCTTTGCAAGAAAAAATATTACGCAATGTAAACTCACTTTTACACAGAGATATACATCCACAATTTGTCAATAATTTTCCAATTTGATGTTGGGACCTAGTCTATTTCCAAAAACTGTATTTAACGAGGATTGTTTTGACTAAGTTTAGGTTACACATGGGACTTTTCCCTCTCATAGAGAAGAGGCTTTCGTAGCTACCCTTTCGGGTGATACGGTGTGTAGCACTGACGATCAGCCTGCAACGTTCAAACAGTTGGGACCCAGGCTTCCTCTCTCCGAGGAGTGGGCCGTAGCTCACTACGCACGGTCAGTGCAGTGGAAACCCGAAATAACGTAAGCAATATCGAGCGTGTTGTAGTATTTTAAACTTTGGGTACTGAGCCGAGCGTTGCAAATTCAATGACCCTCACAGCATTTCAAATCTGCACTGTCGATATTCTCAAATTTTTGATTCTCAGACACTCTGCCTACCTTTTCACAGAAAACAAGTATCATATTTATTCTAAAAATCACATACACTGATCAGCCGTCATAATATCTAAACTATCTTCATCAGACATTTCATAAGCTTGCGTCCCTTCGTCCTGTTGCGTGCCGTCGCAGAGCGCCAGCTCGTGTATCCTCTCCAGCTTGGCTTGCACGTCACCTAGGAGGGCCCTCTGGGAGGGCTCAGAGGCCCAGCAGGACTCCATGACCTCCCAGCAGTCGTCTGTGAAGTGAGGCAACCGTTCGGGGCGAAGACCTGGGATGATAAGTGTGAGTTCTGATTATGAATGTAAACTTTTTGGTTTTTGAAAATATGAACAAATTAAAAAAAAAGATAGTTTCTATTGTGGATGACAGCTTACCTCTTTTGACTTTACTCCATAGTTGTTCTTTGTTTTGGAATGTTTCAAACGCTGAGGGTAGTTTTATATTGCCGGCGCACACGTACCTGTAAACAAATGTAGTTTATTAACTCAGGTCATATTATGACTACGCGAAATGAAGAAAAGGAATACTTTTTTTTTTTTTTTTACGTCTCACCAAAAAACATGGTTTTATTTATATACTCAATAACGTGTTACTTATTAACTGAGTCATGAGGTCAGAAAAGCAGTCGCTTTATTCAAAATACTAGTATTCAGTTGCATCTGGCTAGAGAGGATAGACAGTAGGCAAAAGACTGTGCAGATGATGATGGTTGCAAGAGATGTTTGCCTGATAAGTCCTCACCAGAACAGGATCCCGAAGGCGTAGACGTCGACGGCGGCGTCGTAGTCGCCCGCCAGCAGCTCGGGCGCCATGTGCACCGGCGTGCCCACCACGGAGCCCGACATCAGCGCCTCGGCCGCGCAGAAGCCCAGGTCCGACAGCGCCGCGCGGTCCCACCCGTCCAGCAGCACGTTCTTCATCTTGATGTCGCGGTGCACCAGGCCCAGCGAGTGCAGGTAGCGGATACCTGCCGACACAGAAACAACCTAAGAAAAGATCATATTTCTAATTGGGCTTCAGATACGGCAGTCAGTCTGATCTAGCCGCGAGACATATTAGAGTGCATAAGTGTGCGCAAACTCGTGCACCGTGCGCTGCGATCGTCGCAGACTTGCAGGAGTCAGTCGTCGGTGTCGGCATCGATCAGATACTAAATCCCACTACCAAATGTCGGAAAAATCGGCCTTCAGTAGAAAGCGGTCGTTAGCTACCGCAACTTTACATTTAAGATGCTCTCACTTTCCTCTCAGGGAGCAGGAGGACACAAAGTACTATCATACTGTACCTTCAACGATGTCCCTGGCTATCCTCATCCTGGATGTGAAGGAGAGGCCGGCTCTGACCGCGGCGTGAAGGTCTCGCACCTTCCTCTCAGAGAGCAGCAGCACGCAGGGTCCCGCGCCGCTGTGGCGCTGGACTACGGAGCCGTGTAAGCGGACTATGCGAGGGTGGGCAGGGATACTCCTGGAACAAAATGAGGCGCTTTAGCCGGCGAACACACGTGGTACCTATTATGTCTCATAACCAATTCACCATTACCGATTAAAATAATATCAGTCGTTTAGTTGACCGTCTTGCGTAGTGTTAATCAATTGAGGCGGACTGGTTTACTTTATAGACAATAATATGGTGCTAGTTTCATTTTCAAAATTAAACAAAAATGTTGCAGGACCTATGTGTCATACAAACTGAAATGATGACATTCTAAATCTGAAGACGAACTATAGTCAGAGTGAATTAAAATGAAAAAAAAAATAATGTACTAATTTGGAAGACGAGATGACTTCGTGAAGAATGTTGATTGTTACGATCAATACCTTGTATAAAAGAACTCCATGGCCAGTTCCCGGTAGTGCCTCTCGTCGGCCGGCAGCACTGACTTCACGGCTACCGGGCACCGGCCCGCCCAGCCTGCCCGCACGCTGTACACCACGCCGTACTGGCCGCGGCCTGCGGGGACATTACACAACCATCAATAACGTGATGACCTTATATAACTGTGTCAGCGAGCGGAGCTGCGTAGCTGAATTTTTGGCCAAACTGATCTGAATTTCGATACGTTGAGAAGGAGACCATCTACAGCTAGAATTGGACCCAATCAGATCAAACTGAGAATGCATAACTAAGCATTTTATGTTGCATTGTTGTCGGGTTTTTCTATATAGTCTTAAGTCGTGGATAACTTTAACTGCGAGATTTAGGAATTTTTTTATTTTTTTTAGTTCTTCGTTTATTAGTCATACATGGCGCTGTAATATTTTTTTTTGTTTTATATTGCTGTAGGACTTTTTGTAACAACTAGTACATGCAATTGACTAATATTTTCGCTATACCATATAGCTTATTCCGACATTAGCAAAAAGATAATTGCCATTTTGGTGTACTCAAAATTAAAAGTTATTTATTAATCTCCTTCGTAGCGTGTCGATAGCGATCTAAATTGTGTCGGCCCAGAAGTGAGCCACGTTTGTGTTGCGATATTAGATTAAAGATAATTTCGCGTTCGGTAAGTCAAAATAACTTTGTCACCTATTTCTCGCCCCAGTTCGGGAGTGCCGTACATGAGTAGATCACACATGGATGTACTTTCAAGACATAGTCGGGCGAACGTGGGCGCGTATCTGTAATGAAATAAACATATTATAGTAATTTGATTTGTCAATTACATTATGTATCATAACAGTTCTGTATGAGGCTTTATTTTGTACAAGATGTGCCCTGCGACCTTCGTCCGCGTGGAATTATTATAAAAAAATATTATTTCCCTAATTGAACTGGATTTTGTTAACAATTTCAAGGGTTTAATTTTTTTACACGGAACCCTAATCTTTTTTCTAAAATAAAATCTAAGTAAGTTACTCCTATAACATCAGCTATCTGTCAGTAAAAGTCCCGTCAAAATCGGTCCAGCCGATTCGGATATTAACCGGAACAAACAGACAGATAGACAGGCAAACCGACAAAATTTAATAAAAATGTGTTTTTTTCTTGTTATAATTACCGTATATAATACTTTCACATGCAATCAGAAAAAAGCTGTTGTTTTGAAATTACATACAGACACTTCAATTTTATTTATTTGTTAAGATTCAATGACCAGCAAATGCCAGCAATATCTTGTCAGTGCATTGCCAGTTTTGGGAACAAAGCTGAAATGACTCATGTCCCTATAATTACACCGCAAGCCCTTCAAATCTTTTGTATCCGACTAGTATTTTACATTGCTTAACTTCACACGAATATTCCCCGAAGAAATGGGCAGTGCTGTAAAGCACACCCTCATTTCGTTTTCGTTATTTTGATTTACATTGGCGTCACGGAGATGTCGAGGTCGGTGGTAGCGCTAAGGTCACTTTGATTGCATGTTTACATGGTACCTACCGGTCTTTAGTTTCAAAAAGTCAATAAGAGAAGGAATAATTACTTACTTTTTCCTAATAGCTAGTTTGATATCTTCTGTATGGTGCAACCGTCCCGCGAGCGCAGATTCTAGGGATGTCAGCGCTGATTGATACCTCTCATGCGCTGTACTCAGTCTTTCTAGGATCTAGAGAAAGATTGCAATATTATTATCAGTAAGTTTGTAAACTTATGTAATAGAGGACGACTAAAGAATTGATAATTGCTTAACCATGAATCCAGAATGTTATATCATAAAAATTAAATGTTATTGCAACCAAAAAAATAGAAGGAGCTTTTGAAGCGCACTCCGACTGGCATTTGTTTGCATCGTCACCGCCGTACGCATGCGTCTGTGTGAGTGTTAGGTTTTCGCTTGTTGTATGTAGCTATTCATCTATTTATGTTTTGGCAACCTTAAAAATTGGAATTGGAATTGGAATTTGGAAATATTGTAATATACAGGGTGGGACCGACGCTTAAATTACGGTTACCACGTATTCAGTACATCATTATGTGGGGGGCCATATAGAAATTTTCAGAACATCAATACACAGTCAAATGTATGGAAACGCTGTTTTTTTTTTTAAAAAAATTATCGATGAAAAATTTAATGTGGGGGTTCAGAATGATGAACTGAAGACATGTAACCGTTTTAGCGTCGGTATCCTTTCCACCATGTATAGAAGCCGACCTGCGCCGATATGAGCCTGGCGAGCCTGTGCGGCGCCAGCTGCTGCAGCGCGCCGGCGGCCACCCGGCGGCGCCACAGCGGACTGAGCACACAGCACGCCTCTTCCTCCTCTCCCCCCACTAGCCGCAGCCTGCAACCAACGAACAGTTTTGTACAATCTTGGCAGCAGCTTCGCTAATTTTCGACCGCCTAGAGGTTGGTTTATTCTACGGAAATATATGATCGCGATAATAAGCATATCCTATGTCATAACATATTTTATTGCTATGCCAAATTTTATCCGAATCTGTGCAGTCGTTAAAAGAAAAAGTAACATGATATTAGTATGAATCAATCACGAGCCAAGCTTTGTCTGAATTCGAGTCAACTGAAGTGGTCTACTGGTCTACCGCCCAGCTCCTGTATATACTCACTTGTGCAGCAATCTCCTCAGGGACTCCAACAGACTCCTGAGCACCGGGAAGGTGGCGCAGGGAGACAGGTCCACTTGCCGAGCCACCGACAGCAACTGCCTCATTGCCTCGCTGGCCGGTCTACCGCCCAACTCCTGGCGGCAGGAAGACTCTAGAGATTCTAGACATCTTAAAAAAGAGAACATCATTAAGAACATTTAGAAAAAAAAGTTTCCATAGAAACTCATCAGCATAAACCTTTTTTTCGATTTTGAAATCCTCAATGGATGTTCTCCGCCCTGGGAAGAGCGGAGAGGCTCGTCAGACTCGTGCTGACTAAAAGCACACCAGCGTTCCCTCGCACGCCTGCGTCGGGGCAACGGGATCTTGTGCGAGTTCGATTTGAGGCAACGGATGTCCGTCACCCCTGCACCTGATAACTATAAGCAATCTACAGCTGGACATAAACCTCTCTAACGCACGCGATTCAACTCGGATCTAGGCAGTAATTATCCAGCTGTTACCAGCCACCCTGGTACCTAGATTTCTTTACGGATAAACACGAAATATCGGATTTGTAATGTAAACGAGACATACCTCTGCAACGTTCCGAAATATGTGTCCTTGAGGCAATCCACGAACTTTGCTAGCTTCAAACTGATTTTCTGACTCAGTTTGGAGAGAACTGCAACAATGAGATCATCGCGTCATTGTATTTTTTCAAATATAATGACTTTCGTCACAAGCACGACTGTTGGTTGTTATATACAGAGTGGTAATTTGAGTTAGGGCAAGTACCTGAATTGTTTTATCTACAAAAGAACGGTCAAAATCTGTTAAAGTTGTAACTGTCTCATACAGTTACAACATTAACAGATTTTGCGACAGAAAGAAAATGGGTAATTTTAACAAAAACTCGATCTAACAAGTAAGAACATTTCGGATTAGTATCCTCTATCTATCTATCTACCTGTCTGCTGCACATCCAGCGAGGCTTGCTTGATGGATATGTTGACGCTGTTAGTGCAGGTGGCCGTACTGCCGCTGCTGAGCAAGTGGCCGGGCCAGCTGCCTCTAGCAGTAGAGAGAGAGAACATCTCGGATTCGTTCTCTACTCGTATGTTGTTGAATTGGGGGGAGTCTTCGTCTGGAGGTGGCGGTGACTGAAAAAATGATTTAATGTATTATTTCAGGGATGTAGCCATACTTATCGACTTGGAATTGGCTAGAATCGGTCAGAAATAACTTTACATTCATGCAATAAAAGCGAATAGTCCGACGCGGTGTCAACTTGTTTTCCGAACCGTCACGATTCCGCGTCTATAAGTGACGTCACTCTCTAAAGATGCTTCTAGATAGGCCTTATTTCACTGCAATGAGTAGCTAGATTTTTTTTGGTACAGCGTAACCAATCTGTCTAAATATTGCTACAAGATTATCGATATATTACCGGACAATCATTGCGCAAAGAAACAAATAACATACAAATCCAAAATATTCCTGTTTTATCTCTTTCTGGCGATACTTGACATTTACTTTAAGCGAAAACGCATTGCATTACACTAGTAATTTTTGTCGAAGAATTAAATATTTTATTTAGTAAATGTACTTAACTAATGCAGTTTTTTCTAAGCTTACATTCTCCCAGATCGAGCGTTGGTCATCTGACTCTTACGTCATTGTTAAAAGGTTTGAAATGGTATGACATACGAGCGATCGTGAAATACAACATTTTTCAATTAAAGAAAATGTCTAATTTATCTAAGCTAGTAAGAGCTATTGAGTTGACAAACTCACCTTAGCTTTCCCATAAGACTCGGCAAAGCTCTCATCGTTGGCCCTAATAATCTCGTAGTCATCAAAGTTGTAGCTGTCCATGCACACGGCCTCCTCGCCGTCCGACGGCGCGTCGGGCGGCGTGCGCAGGCGCAGCGACACGTCGGGGCTGCGCGACGCGGACGACGAGTAGAATATCGAGTTCGACACTATGAAGCGCGGGTCTTGGTGCCACGGGAGGTCTGCGGGGGACAACAATATTATCAATAACTAGACTAATCATTTGTTTGACAACTAAGGTTACAACAGTGTCACTGCTAGATAAAAAGCTTACGAAAATATTGCCATGATAAAACATAACGGGTATTGTAGTGATTTATCTCGAGCATACAAGTCATAACTTGTCTGGAGCGCATACGTCACGCGGTGCGGGCGAGTGCGGGCAGGCGTGCGCGCTCAGCGTAGGTACGTAGGCGACCCAAACACCATTATATTGAGTAGCTACAGGTATTTTTTCTGAAGATACATTCTACTCCACTTATGCTAATCACTACGTAAATCGTTCTTACTACTCCAAACGTTTATTTAAATCCAGACTAACTGATAATAACATCAGATAATTTCATACCTAATGAACAACCCTGTTCAAATATACTAACCCAACAAGGCATCACAAAAAAACAATAATGGTAGGGTAGGTAGACTGGTATTACAATTACTTTTCAAAATTAGACGGTAGTTGCGAAACAACGAAACAAGCGAGTTTAATGATAATGGAAAATGAGTTTTAAAGTTATATGCTTAAAACTCAATTTATTAACAGATTTTGCATAAAAGTAATGAAGAAGACATGCTGCGCCGACCCCAAATAAACTGGGTTAAGGATAGGAGAATGATGATGATGATGGCAGAAACTGACTCTGTTAAGTTTCTCGGAATAAATTTAGATAAATTTTGCTCATGGAAAAATCATATAAATGACATTTGTGCTAAGATAAATAATTTTATATACCTTTTGAGGCGTATTATCCTGTGTAGTATTTGTGTGGAGATTGATCAAGCATTCGTAATGCATAAAAAGTGTCTGAGAGGTATATTTGGGTGGAAACAAAAACAATCATGTCGTCCATTCTTTAGAAAATATAAAATACTAACTCTACCATGTATTCATATATTAGAATCCTGTATATTTGCTTTCAAACATAAGAAACTATTTCAGCAAGCGACAAGCTACTATGCCCCACATTCTATGTATGCTAATAAGTTATTTAAACCGAGGACGAATCTAGCATTTACAGGTAACAACAGCTATATTATGTGCATAAAATTGTAAAACAAAATATCAAATTCCATCAAAACACTACCATTTTCTAGATTTAAAAATAATTTGACGAGGTTTTAATTGAAAAATGCTTTTATAGTGTACATGAGTTTTTAAAAAAGTATAAATGAAAAAAAAAAAAAAAAATTGGTATAAATTATAAGTTTTGTAAACTGCCGGTCATTTTAAATTATTATTTGTTATGGTTTCCTTTATTTTATTTTTTATACATTAATTACATTTTTAAATAATAATTTAATAATAGGACAGCAGAAAGGCTAACTTTGAAATAAAAAACGCACCGAAGAAGTCAAACGAAACCAAAGACGACCTAATTCATATGGTTACAAGCCTTTCAAATTCAGTGGGTTGTCCGATCGACAAGACGGTTATTCGTGATATATACAGAGTTCGTTCAAAGAAAGATACAAGTAACACACCAATTGTAGTGGAAACAAACTCCACAATGATAAAGAATAACATACTAAAATCTTGCAAGGCATTCAACATTAAACAAAAATCTAAACTGTGTGCCAAACACCTGGACATGCGCACAAACGAGGATACACCTATTTTTATTACTGAGCAACTTACTGCAAAGGCTGCTCGCCTACATTTCCTTGCACGTGACCTCGTGAAGTCAAAAACTTACAAATACTGCTGGACTGCATACGGACGGGTATATCTCAAAAGAGAAGACGATTCTCCATCCATTATAATTAAAAGCGAAGCACAAATTCAACAGCTGATAATCCATCAATGACTAAACCATCATAACGAACATCACTACTGTTCTCACCACTTTTTTATTTTATTTCTGTGCTTATCAAACTGGGTATGTAAAGTCTGTTACATCTACTCGACACTCACAAACAATACAATATTTCTTATTCCTCCAAATACACCGACCAACACACACACACATTACCATTTTCACACATATTATAGACTTAAAAGCTTATTTACTCTTAAGTCAATTTTAACTCATTACAGGATTTACCGGAAACTAAACAGTACAATATATAGGTTTAAAACAATATTAATAACTAAAAACACATTGATCAATATTCACAAAAAAATAAAATTACTACAAAATAATTATTATACATCCTTAAAACTCACATTATTATACATTTGGCATGTGTTCTTACAGCTTCTAACATTACATATAAATTTTACCCTGATTTTAAAATGTACCGTGTATTTAATAAAATATAATAATGGGTGATCTACTACAAACTCTAAAAGACATCGATAATATGAGTATTGCAAGATCGATAGAATGCGATTGTAGTGAACTCGCTCACAACTATAACATAAATAAAAGTGACCTTACCATAATTTCCCAAAATATTAGGAGCATATATTGCAATTTCGATGACTTTATACTAAATATGTCCTCCCTCAACTTTGAAACAGACGTTATAATCCTGACTGAATGCCGACTTGATCCAAACAAACCTATACCGACATTATCCAAATATCGCTCCTACGCTACAACTCGTCAACTAAATCAAAATGACGGCGTTGTAGTATATATCAAAGACACCTTAAAAGCCAGTGTCACAGAATTAAGCATAAACCACGCATCATGCCTACAATTAAATATATTGAATAATGTAATTTTAGGTATTTATCGTTCACCATCAAATACTAACGCGGAACCTTTTATAAATTCTTTGGCACTCCATTTAGATAACTTACACTCTCAAAAACGAAATATTATAGTTGCCGGTGACATCAATATCAATATAAGACCTAAACACACTGAACAAATATATGAACTTAAAAATAGAACATTATACCTGGATATGTTATCGGGTTACGGTATTCTCTCTGGTCACACCTTAGTTACAAGGGAAACCAACTGTCTTGATCACTTTATGTTAAAAATAAACAGGAAACGGCATTCTGCTTTTATTGCCATTCTACGTACTACTGTTACAGACCACTGCACTACCTTCTTAGCGTTATCTAAAACAAAACATTATCAACCTACACCAGCTATCATTACCAAAATTGACTTTGAAAGCGCCTTGCAATACTTAAAAGAAAAAAATCTGTCGACATTACTTTTTTGTGATAACCCTAATTACATAACAGAATGTTTAACACAATATCTTATTGAATCACTAAAAATAAATACTACTACTCACAAGATCCCTAAAAGTAAACGAATAATCAAGCCCTGGATCACTGAAGGCATTCTGAGATGTATAAAAAATCGTAATAAGCTCCAAAAACAATCCCGAGAAAATCCAAATAACGAAATAAATAAAATCACATATGCTCGTTACAGAAATCATTGCAACAACCTCATAAAAAAACTAAAAAGAAAATATGAAAGAAACCTTATTAATAAATCTTTAAGCAACAACAAACTTCTCTGGAAAAACCTAAAATCTATCACATATACAAATAAATCTACTAGAACTAATACTGAATTAACTAATCTAAAAGCATCCCCTACGGAATCAGCAAACTTCATTAATAAATATTTCGCAAATATTGGTAACCAACTGGCAAATGACATCCAACAAACCATAACCCAGAATGAACTAAATCAATACCTACTTTCCTTACCTAGTCTCTCTAAATCTTTTGTTCTGCTTGATACAGATATCAACGAAGTAAATAGTATAATAAACACTCTAAAATCAGATAGTGCCCCAGGATGGGATAATATCTCCACTAGTTACCTCAAACATGTAAAACATGAAATAACTCCAATTATAACTCATTTAGCTAACATTTGTTTTAAACAAGGCACCTTCCCTAACTTTTTAAAGAAAACAATAATAACTCCCATACACAAAGGCGGGCAGGAGGGCGACGTTAATAACTATAGGCCAATTTCTGTTATTCCTGTTATAGCTAAAATATTAGAAAAACTTCTAAATTCCAGATTATTAAGCTATCTTCAAACCAACAACATTTTGTCTCCATGTCAATTTGGCTTTAGACGCGGTATTTCTACGGAAGACGCTATCACGTCTTTAACGACAGTACTAACAAAAGAACTTGATAGAGGAACTAGGTGTTTATCAGTTTTTATAGACCTAAAAAAGGCCTTCGACACGGTCTCTATTCCCATCCTGGTCCAAAAATTAGAAAAAATTGGTATTAGAGATACACAGCTATCTATATTCACCGATTACTTGACAAATAGAAAACAGAAGGTTAAGCTTGATAATTTTGTCAGCGAGGACATTGATGTAACATGCGGCGTACCCCAGGGAAGCGTTCTGGGGCCTACCTTATTTTTAATATATATAAACGACCTATGTAATATGTCAATCAATAATGCAAAAATATTTTCGTATGCTGACGACACCGCAATCGTCTTCACTGGCTCAACCTGGGCTGAAACAAAAACCAACACCGAAATAGGTATGTTACAAGTGGCTTCGTGGCTAAAAACAAATCTCCTAACGTTAAACACGAGCAAAACTAATTTTATATGCTTTTCAATATATAAAAATGTCCAACCAGAACCTAATTTCAACATTAAAATACATGAGTGTAGGCAGACGATTCATTATGACTGCAATTGTCCAACCATCAGTAAAGTTAACCACGTCAAGTACTTAGGTATAATGTTGGACCAAAGCTTGTCCTGGTATCCTCAAATTGAACAAATTACTGCGAGAATACGAAAATTTATTTGGATTTTTAAAACATTGAGACACATAGTCCCCAAGAGTGGCTTGGCAAAAAATCTTCTAAATGAAGTGTATATCTCACTAGTTCAATCAGTAATAATATATTGTATCTCCATTTGGGGGGGCGCGCGTAAAACACGTTTTCTTGATGTTGAAAGAGCGCAACGGACATTAATAAAAATAATGTACTTCAAAAAAAGAACATTTCACACCCGTGAGCTATACCAAACAAGTAATCTATTATCAGTACGAAAATTATATATTATACACATAGTATTAAAAAAACATAAAACTCTACCCTTAGATCCTAATATATTAACTAGAAGAAGGAAACATAACATTGCTTCCACCACTTTTGTAAGAACAGAATTTGCAAATATTCAGTACGACAAACGCTCGTCTTTCATATACAATAAAATAAATAAACAAATGGATTTACATACTAAACCATATAAAGAATGCAAATCGTTGCTGATTAAGTGGATGAACGGGTTAAGCTACGATGAAGTAGAGAATATTCTACTGGATATAGGGTAAAACCCTTTCCGTAAAAAAACAACCACACACGCACACATACATACATTCACATTTAACACATACACATACACATAACCACACACGCACCCACACATATACACACACACCAACAGACTAAATAAAAATAATAAATTCATTAACTTTTAACTTTTTTTTTTCATAATTTTTGTTTAACTTTTGTTTAATAACTTTTCTTTAATAACATGTTACACTGGTGTTAAGATGTAAAGGAGCGGCGCCTCCTGGCACAGGCATCTATATGCTTAAAAGGGGACGCCACCAACTGTATAACGTGTAATATTGAAATAAAAATTTTTGTATTTGTATTTTTTGTATTTGTATAAATCATTATTATTGTGTGGCGAATCTCTCCCTTTATTGACATTTATGATTATTATTGAAATTTCATCATCTGCCTAGCCTTTTCCCAACTATGTTGGGGTCGGTTTGCAGTCTAACCGGATGCAGCTGAATACCAGTATTTTACATGGAGCGACTGCCTATCTGACCTCCACAACCCAGTTAGTACTGGGTAATACGATACCCCTTGGTCTGAGACTGGTTGTCAGACTTTTTGGTTACGTAACGACTGTCAAAGATCTACAAATGACACCCGGGATCAACGGCTTAACGTGCTTTCCGAGGCACGGAGGAAACTCGGTATGTAATGGGTGGTCACTCATCCACAAACCAACCTAGGCAAGCACGGCTTAACCTAAAGATCGATCAGAGCGGCTGTTATTATTTAGCCACGAGCTCCTCCTTATTATTGAAATTTATGATCCTTTATTTATTTTTATACAAATCTTCTACATTTTTAAATATTTCTTAAACTAAAAACATTATAAAAAAACATTTCAAAATATAAAAATTGTAGCCCACCGGTATCGGGAACAGGGTCCAAGCTACCGGCGGTCAAGGCTCCAGAGAGAGGAACCTCCAAACAATACGACCCGTGTCCAGGAGTACCGCTTTCTAAATCAAACCCTTGATCCAGCTGCCTAACGAGAGCCTCCTCAGGTATTGATCGAGGCTCTTGGCAATTAAGCCATGGGCTGATACAACTATCGGCACAATGATCGCTGAGTCCACATCGCACATGTCGACAACCTTGTGAGCCAAGTCAAGCCATACTTGATTTGCTTATCTTTCTCGGCTTTCACGAGGTTCTCATCATGCGGGACCGTTATGTCTACAATCATTGCGCGCCGCTCTGACCGATCCACCACCACTATATCAGGTTTATTGGCTACAATAGTCCTGTCAGTGATGATGGATCGATCTCAGTACAATGTAATACTGCCATTTTCGAGAACTGGGTCGGGCACATACTTATAGTACGGTACTTCCGATTCCACAAGGTTGTATTAGAGCAAGTTGCTGATGGATAATCCTGGCTACAAGGTTGTGTCTATACAAGTACTCTCCGTTAGCCAGACGAGAACACCCGGAGATAATGTGACGGATTGATTTGCCAGGACGGTGGCATGCCCGACATAATTATGTCAACCGTACCGTCCTTCACAATAAATCTCCGGTAGTTATTCGTCATCATAACTTCATCCATAATTGCACAGACAAAACCTTCGGTTTCTCCAAAGAGGTCCCCGGAACGTAGCCAGGCTACGGACGCTGATAGGTCTACATCGTGTCCATGCAGGGCCCGGAAAAAGCGTCCGTGAAGCTCCTTACTCTGCCATACCTCCATGCGGTCGTTAGTGTCAAGCACTACAGGTTTGCGCCAGTTCTCTTTAGCCAAGGAGAGCGGGGTGAGCCCCTTGTCCACCGCGACCACATCTCGATGCATCCCCACGTCGGCTTCAAGGAAATATTCCCTGAGACTGTATATCTCGCGATTGTGGAGAGTCTTAGCGTTTAAAAAGCCTCGACCCCCACACCTCCGCGGGATATACAGTCTCATAACAGAAGAACGCGGGTGATGCATTCGATATGCCGTCAACAATGTACGGACCCTCCTATCCAGGGCGTCTAGTTCTGTCTGAGTCCATTTGAGTATGCCGAAAGAGTACATCAAAAGCGTTGACCCAACCGTTGAAAGCACGTACCTTATTTCCGCCTGATAAAAGACTAATAAATACTTTTTTTCAGACGGTCAAAGAAGCGCTCCTTCAACGATTGCTTCATGTCAGCAACATTGATGCCCAGCGCTTCCGACATACCCAAATACTTATAGGTTTCAGTTGCTGAGAGGGATCTAAGATTTATGGAATCCGAGAGCTGGGTTCCCACAGATTCCACAATCTCACCTCGCTTTACATGCATGACCGCACATTTGTCCACACCAAATTCCATCCTGATGGCGCTACTGAAAGTTTCAGTTACTTCAGCTCCATCAGTTGCAAATCGTTGGGGGCAAAGAGTTTCAGGTCATCCATGTAAAGGAGGTGAGATATAACTTGACCAACTCGCCTCAACCGATAGCCTAGACCTGAATCCTCCAGCAGTGTGCTAAGAGGATTCAAGGCTAAGCAGAACCAAAGTAGACTCAAACTATCGCCCTGAAATATACCTCGCTTTATCCTTAGCGGCTCGCTATTCCTCTGGATTTGCCGACATCCTGGATAGTGAAGGACTGTCCTCCATTGCCCCATACATGACATCAGGAAGGTGCGCAGAGTTGCATCAACTTTATACAACTCTAGCACCCTCATGAGCCATGTATGTGGCACCGAGTCATAGGCCTTTTTACAGTCTATCCAACATGTCGACAGATCCTTTCGGGAACGGCTAACCTGTTGACTAATGGCCATATCAATGAGGAGTAGCTCCTTAGTACCGCGGGACCCGTTCCTATATCCATTTTGAGAAGTTGACATTACAGAATTGTCATTAATGTGTTTGTTAATTTTAGCTCTCAAAATGGATGTAAGAACTTTATAGACCGTCGGAAGACAGGTAATCGGTCTATAATTTTTGGGCTCCGCAGTACTACCCGATTTATGGAGCAGGTGGGTTATACCTGTTGTCAGGAACTCTGGCAGCGACCCTGACTCTAAGGCTGACTGGAACAGGATCGCCAGGCGAGCGTGCGACCTTGTAAACCATTTAATCCAGTAGTTGTGCAGCCCATCCGGCCCTGGAGATTTCCAGTTAGGCAACGGACGGACTGCACGAACTACGTCTTGGGGGCTGATAGTGATTGCCCCCATTTCTGGTACTAGATCGCACGCTCGCTCCACCTCCCGAGTCCATTCACCCTCGGCATGGCTAACAGGCACCGACCAGATGCTGCGCCAGAATGAACACATGGCATCATCATCCGGCAGGCGCGTGTCAGCCACACCTTGGTCCGGTCGCTCCCAAGCCCTATAAACCCACCTTTCATCTTTTTGGAATGTGCGATTCTGAGTGTATCGGTCCACCCGCCGCTTATACCTACGAATACGGTTTGCCCATGCATACACTTTCTGCTGCAGGAAGTCGATGCGCTCTGTGACACGGGACATGTAGTCTCGAGGACTAATATCAGTCCCCGAGAACGCCCGCCTCACAAAACGCATCACTCTAAGGCATGTATTGCCCTCCCTGAAGCAGATCAGTTTGCCGATGAGTGCTCTGGCCCCACCAATACGTCGTTCAATCCTGTACTGCCATGCTGGTACGGCTGGTTTAGGTCGTGTAGCTCTGTCATCAGAAAATTTGACATGAGCTACACGACATGCCGCTACAGCCGCACAATACAGGATTGAGTGAGCATCTGTGAGGTCTTCGCAGTTGTCTGCGAATTTATGATTTATTGACATTTATGTTTTTAATAGGATTATCTGTTTAATGATTCCATTATTATTATCAATAATTAATTTAAATAAAATAGTATGTGATCTTATTTTATATTTGACGCCGAAATGAAAGACAGAATAAGAGGACAAGTCTGTACATTTTACCAACCTTCTGTACCTTATTTACGCAAATAAATGATTTTGATTAAATAATGATTACCATCGACGCTCCAGTCCATATTGTTGACTTCAGCCCTCATCTCTTCCAGCACTTCCTGCATGATCTTTAATAACTCCCGCTTCTTGTCGCCTTCGGAGAACTTCTCGTTTATAGTCTGAAAATAGTATATTGTCATGATCAATAATGTAATTTTAGCCGAGACCGAAGATTGTAGGTAGGTACAGTAATAAGATAGAAATACACAGTACACATCATCACGCAAAAACTACAAATAATAAATAAATAAATAAAAAACGTTTATTTCAGAATCACCTCCATATTTGTTAGTAACAATGAAAACTTATACCCCAGTGTTAGTAACATTTACTCCTAAGCTGCGTGAGGCACGCCGATCCTGAGGAAAGTCTACTTGACTGGGTGCAGTCGTATCCACCGCCCCAAGATCGGAGAGTCTATCAGCCAACGTTCTAAATACGCCACTTGCTGTGATCCTTACATCTATCTCTAGGAGTAGAGAAAGTCTCTTACGATTAAAGTCTCGACGTATATCATTACTCTATCACTTCTGAATCGCTACAAAACAATTCCCGATTTGCCGTTTATTGAAAAAATATGTCTTATACTGTTCCACTTTGTTGTATGTTTTCACACAATTATTTGCAAACATTGTCAGATGATGACAACTTCAAACATCATCGCTTAAAGTGCAAAAATTCTAAAATCAACCTAATTTCGATAATTTACAGTACGTATTGGTTTGAAAGCAAATTACAGCCAATACAACTCACCTCATATAATTGCTGTTCTTGCCTGGCCACATACTGTATTTTCTTGGGCACGACTTGCAACTCGCGCGCCATGTCGAACGAAGCCAGGATGAATTGTTGCAGCAGTTTCACGTGAACCTGTAATTGAATTAATTTTAGCTTTACATAACATCACGCCTGTAATCCCCGAAAAATTAGTGTGACGTGTACCCATTAGTACCCCACATTTCGCCAGTTATGTTTAAGTCCCATGTTATAGAGGGCAAGCATATTGCCATCAACCGGGCAAAAATCTGAGAAGAAGAATGGTGAGATTTTTCCTGATGGAAATACCCAATAACACTTTGCCCAACCTGGAAATCGAACCCAGGACCTCATGCTCAGCAGTCGCTTGCGACCACTAGACCAACTAAACAACATTAGCTTTAGTACACTAGAATTGTTACCATGAGAGAAAACGCGACTTGTTACCGCTTACTGGATTTTCAACGCTCAGGAATGAATGGTAAATACTAACCTCGCTCAACTTCGTGCAATACTCCAACAGATAACTTTGGCAGCAATCCGCAGCAAACTTCACGACGGTATTCAGAAGGCCAGTCCTACTCTTAACAAGACTTCTCTCGTCTTTGCCCTTCGCACCAGTTTCGCCCGCGTTCTGTATGGCGGTGCTGAGACATGGCGCTAAAGGCTTGTGGTCGGGTGTACGCAGGAGGTCGGAATCGTCGAGAAAGAGACATTGGCTTTTCACGTGGTGTTTTTGGGGTGGTGTCGCTGAAATAAAGGAGATGGTAGTAGTTATTATTTAATTTTGAAGGTTTTTTTAGTGATTCGATAAACTTTTCTTTAATATAACTCCACCACCTCTGTACTGTCGCATAAACCCTTAAGCAGAATGTTTTGCGTCTATTCTATTGCGCGGCACAGTTTGCAGTTTATGTTCGCACCAAAAATAAAAGCGGTTACTCAGCAATAACCTCTTCTCAATGTCACTTATTTTGATGTACAGGGTTCTATTACACCCTGTATACTTAAGTGTAGTGAACCTATTTTTGTATACTATACTATAGATTACACACACACATTTGGCATGTCAACAGATTAAATAACTAATTTTACGAATCGCGTATAGAATTCATTGGGAAAGCTATTTCAGTCCTACCAGTAAAATAAATAACATCCAAAATAATTTTTAGAGATTAAAGCATATCTTGACATTACTTCATTTTTATCGAATCAAATGGAACCTGGTGGAACTAAACTGGTCAGATGGTATAATCATCTACAATTGTAAAAATGAAACAACATAACATCACGCCCTTAATCCCTGTAAGGTTAGGCAGAGGTGTAACTAATTTTAGTACTTACACCCTCATTTCACCATGTAGAATAAAAACTAGAATGTGTGTTATACTCACACATCATCTCCCATTGGTCCATCAAGTCGTTCATGAAGGCGGTTTGCTCTTCAAACAGTCTTTTGTCCTCTCCTTTGTGTTTCTGCTCCGACGGCTTCTGTGGGTCTTGACTTTGTCTGGAACTAATTTAAAGAATAATATAATTTCAATGCCTTCACCAAGTCTATTATATAAAAATTCAACAGTGCTCGTCTCAAACGTAAGTGCTGAGTGTGAAGTTCTCGGTGAAATGCTATGGCCGGCCATAGGATTTGACCTAGGACTTGAAAAAACTGGTGAATTGTAACGTCAAACAGTGGTGTTACCCTTTTGAAGCATTCATTAATGCTGATTGACAAAACCCTAATCCATAAAACAGTCAATAACACCAATTTATCATTTGTCAATGCTTTTTCAGCTTTCGATGAAAAAAGGATTGGCAATGGCAGACTTTTAAAATAAATAAAATGCATATTACATAAACACGATTTTTTTATGTTGTTTTTATTTGGTTTTGCTTTTAAATAAAAACACACGTAAACTAACAATTAAAATAAACGGGAACTGCAAGGAATCTGTCTGCCACAGCAAAAGGGCATTGCCCAGATGCAGCTAAATACAATTATTTTTACTTGGAGCGTTCTGACCTCCACAATTCATTTTTTATGTTGTTTTTATTTGGTTTTGCTTTTAAATAAAAACACACGTAAACTAACAATTAAAATAAACGGGAACTGCAAGGAATCTGTCTGCCACAGCAAAAGGGCATTGCCCAGATGCAGCTAAATACAATTATTTTTACTTGGAGCGTTCTGACCTCCACAATTCAATTACTGAGTAGCAGGACGCCTCTTGGCAAAGCTGGTTGTCATAACGACAGTCAAACACCTACAATGACAGTCGGGACCAACTGCTTAACATTCTAAGGCCAACTAACCTAAATATCCACTTCAAAGCTTCCACATTGATCCTCTTCTCGGGCCTTCTGTTCTCTTCTGCGGCGTCTTCTGTTCGGTTCATGTCTTCGCTGGTGGAGAAGAGAACGAAGAGCACCTGTGAGTTCGGGTTGATCTCCTTTATTTGATGGAGATCTAGGCAGTTCTGTGGAAAGGAATTCAAGAGTTTGATGGGATTCTACTCACACATAAACTATCATCATCAAAAAACAATACATTCTGATAGTAGTAAGCGATCATAAGTTTTATGGCAAAGTGGCATTATGACCACGGCTATTGTAGTCGGAACATCACTATGAATATGTATTAAATATATTAAAATATTATATTACGTGAAAGTTGTTTATTTATTAGACGATAAATATTCAATAGTGTGTACTGTCAAATAACAATTTCAGTTGAGAATATTTTCATACATTTTAGAACGTGATTTTTGAGTAGTCGAGTTTTTATTTTTTTATTTATTTAATGATATTATAGTACAGAGGTGTTGCTTAATTCTAAACGGGTAGCAATAAAACGAGTGACTGTAAATTACAATTTTAAGTGTCAAAATTAATAACCTAACCTAACCTAACCTAACAATCGATTCTATCTTAATATTGAAGTTGCCCTCTCTGTATTTCCAGTCGCTCACTTAGTAATGTAGTCGCTCGGATAAAATTTTAATATATGAAATGGATTTATCACAATCCACTTTTTGTAAGCTTGTTCTGGATTTTATTATTAATCAATATTCGTCGTTAGTTTAGTTAATTTTTCGCTTACTCAAATTCATACCGCTCAAGTTATTAATACAGTATGTCATCATCAGTCGCAAAGCTTTTTTTTAATCGCTCGTTTTATAATTCCCCATTCTAAACTCGCCAACTTTTACGTTTGATGGCGAGAGGCGCTATTACTCTATAGTTTTGGTAATTACTTTTAAACACAACAAATAGACACAAAATACTAACCTCACCAGAAAACACAGCAGGTTCTCTACTCCCATTCGACACCCTCTTCACCTTGCTCTTATCGCCATCCCCATTATCCCCACAATCCCCACTACTTCCGCCCCTCGCCATAGAGTACAAATTGAACGTATTCCAAAAATCTTCCTCACTTCTAGACGTCGTTATGGTCCCAGAAATATTCTCACTAAAAATATTCTTCCCAATTTTGTCCACGCCAAAAAGATAAACAGGATTAAAATTCTTCAATATACTATCTCTTTTCGAATATAGGTCTGCATGGAGTTTCTTCAAGGTCTGGTGGCTGGCAACTCCTGGGTCTATATCCAGGTCTGGAGGCAGTATGATCCGAAGACCATCCTTAAGGAATTGGTTGTTGATTTCAACCTCTAATATTGTAGTGAGATCAGTCTTATCTTGTCTTATTAGGTCCTGAAATAATAAGTTTTGATATTATTTACAGTTCATCATTTTCTTTTTTTTTTTCAAATCTGTATTGCTAACACAGTACATAATTATACATTTCCAGATGTTAAGTGAATGTGCAGTCCACTATGATCTACCAATTTAGGCATGCAAAATTTATCATTTAAGTTATGCAATTTTTTAAGTTCCAATTAATACCATAAACATTGTCAAAATAAAATAAAATAAATTCGAGTTAATGCCTTATAAAATAAATTCAAAACTAAAACCCTATACAATGTTATCAAAATCAAATGAATACGTTATACAATGTCATAAATTAAAAAATAATACTCTATACAATGTCATAAAAATCAATAAATACGTTATACAATGTCATAAATTCAAAAAATAATACCTTGTACAATAACATCAATTCAAATTAATAAGTAACTAATGTCGAAGATTTAAATCAATAAGTAAGTAATGTCAGTGTTTATAAATCATAATAATTAAGAAATATCTAATATAGTCAACACATACAAGAATACAATAAAAATATATTTTTTGCCCCTTATTTAGGGTCGGCGCAGCATTTCTTTTTCATCGTCATCTCATCAAACACCTCCTAACTTGCCGTACCATTCTTCACACAGTCCATCCATCGCTTCTTTGGTCGTCCTCTACTCTTATACCTATCCACATTCATACTCAAAACTCTTTCCTCACGACATTTTCCTCATTCCTACGCATCGCATGCCCATATCAGGACAACCGATTACTACACAACTTTTCAGTCACCGGCGCCACTTTCAGACTTCCTCTTTTGTTAGTTATATCTCTCTTATATTAGAGCTATAAGTAATAATTTGCGTGGTAAGCCTCGGAATTGCTTTAACACTTTTTAAAACATTTCCCAATATATTGAAACTACTCAAGGTTGAACTACCTAACTTTCCTACAGACAAATATACCGTTTCATTTTATGACGTGGGCATGGACTGCATAAATACTACTGATTTTCTTGAGTGACCGGACGGCAACATAACGTTACACTAACCACTGGGCATGTTATATTATTCCCTGTTCGACTTGATTGGTCATTAAAGGACAAGGTTTATAATGGGTTTAAAAATACCCTTAACGAAGCCGAAAGGGACTTGTTCTCCTCGTCTAGGTTCTAGACCATACCTGGGAACCGTCTAGTTACGGAGATATTGGGGATAAAAGTTTCAACTATTTTACAAGTTTTTTTGTTGTTAAATACATGTTTTTGATGTTATAACTTTACTTTAAATACCTCCCAGACCGTCGTACTATTCAATTTATCCATCAGCACAATGTTTTGAGTGCGTTACATTGAGTTCTACCGTCAAATGTGATTTCTCACCCCAAAAAAAAGGCCTATCCCAGCAATCATTTTTGCGTAGAGTTACTTAGTTTGATGTACAGAATGCTTGGTTGAAAGCTTCGTGAGGAGGGTCCGTTTACACTTTGTATACTTGAAGTATTCTCACCTCAACAGGCAGCGTGTCCCAGGGCCTCTTATTACACTCTAACTCCTCAACTAGTTCGAACTCCGAGTTTCCAAGAGTCAGGTGCACCTGCCGCTGGTTGCTGCTGCCGTATTGGATGCGGACCTGAACATCAAAGACGGAAGTTATGATAACTTGGATGAAAATGGATACAGGATTTGTAGGTTTCTTGAACTGATGATATTTTAAAAATTGGCAATTAAGGTTTTCTTTCGTGGACGAAAGCTGATCCCTAAATAAACTGCTGTCAACTAGCGAGGGTCGATCAAAATAATAAAAACCGATCAGATCGTTGAGTTTGGGCAAGGATGAAAATCCACTAGATATTTAGAATCGGGGTTACTTTAGTTTTTAATTTATTTTGTCAAGCTAGAATCTATTGTGTTTTTATGTCCACCAAAAAGTGAACCACTCCATTCATCCCACTCACCCATCGGCATCCTCTGGGCGGCGGATCGGGCAGCAGTTGATGTCCTAGCAAGCAGTGCAGCAGCCGAGCGCGGGCAGACGGAGACGTGCCCAGCAGTACTAGAGCAGTGGAGCGGAGAGACTGACTGCCCACCTCTTGCACTGCTGTGAATACTTCTGGATCTGAGGAGAGAGATGAGTTTCACGTTATGCCTATTATTTTTTTTACCATTCGGGCTATTGGTGCCAACATCGACAATTTGTCAGATATGAAATGGAAAAGCGACTGTTATTTAAATGTGATACTATTAACAGTCTATTTACGACCTACGTTGTATTAAAAACTAGTACACTCCGCAGTTGGCTGAGATCCCAACTAGTCCTTTTTAGCGCTTCTCGTCCACATTTATTATGCGTCCGGCTTAAGAATGGAACGCTGTGTCAGCGTCTGTGCTACCTTTCCTTACTTCCCGCCAGCCTTCAAAGCAAGATGAACAGCATCTTTAGAAGAGGTAATCATTGTTTCGAGCGAGCTAAGCGATTAGTGAGGGTGATAGGAGGCCACATAAATTATCTAATCTCTACGCAACACATGCCTGTACCAAGACGAACGATTCCCTGTCAATTTCAGTAACCAGAGCCAATATAATATGCTCATTTCTTACTTTATTTATTCTACCTAGTCACATCTCCGAGACCTGTATTTTTTCATCCGTCTTCATCACGGTTCAATGTTCTGATCCAAATAGTACAAGAAGGTCAGACAGCTATGTAAACAAGACAAATGAGTAGATAGACTTGGATATTTTTTTTAAGATTCTGGTGCACAGAGTGCAAGCGTCCTTTGCAGTTTTACAATTCTCGCAAGGACAATATTGCGCAATATGCAGCTAACCAGTTTATTTCTTTCATCTATTTATAAACGCATAGTGGTCCGGTGACCTCACGATGACGTCAGTTTAGTGCAGCTACAGTAATCTTATTATAATATACTGGTGCTCGCTTAGGGAAGGAAAAGGAGAGTTTTGGTATATATAACTAGTTATTAATTGGCGGTTAAAAACTATAATAAGTAAGGCTTCCTGTAAATATTTTAGAAGGACTTTTTCTGCAACAGTTTTTAGATAACGTTTTTGCGATAACAAAAGGTGGATATCAAAACGTAGACCAGGGGACGGGCATGAGTGTAGAAAGACATTAACTGCCCTCATGGTGATGTTCTCCAGAAAGGTCAGGTGCGTAGTAGGTGCTTCGACCTGCGTTAGTTTCCAGATGTATGAGCTTGAGACAGACCCAGCTAGTAACTCCTAAAAATTGCAAGGCTTGTCATCGCCAGCTATGTTGGTATTTTATAGTAATTAATTAGCAGTAACGAGCTATAGTATGGTAGGTGTGAATAGGCATCTATAGTGCTTCCTGTAAGTATTTTTAGAAGGATAATTTCCTGCTTCAGTTCAATTTAAGTACAGCACGCAGCAAGAATCGACAAAACCCGTTTCTACGGTGGTCATGCTACGAGGGCTGGAGTAAAAATTTGGTAAGGATAAAATATGATTGTTTTATAAAATTTAATTACACCTAATTTCACTGAACGTTGAATGCCTAAATAAAAGCGGTTAGGTTGTAAATCCGGACCAGTAACTTTTTTTGATTTCGAGATTCTGAGGCTCATCTGCATAGCCTTTTCCAAACTAAGTTGGGTTCGCCTCCCAGCCTAACCGACTGCAGCTGGATACAGTATTCTAAGCCTCGAAAGACTTCGATGGTTTTTTTCTGAAGGACATAAGTTTCTCTAGCATCAGCACAAAGCCTCCGCTTCTTCATACAGCGGACTTCCACGACCTTCACCAGAGGGCCTAGAAGTCGCAATGGCTTTCAAGCGATTCGTTTTGCTGCGAGGGCTTTCAACACAACTGCCACTTTCTGGAGCTAATGTCATTTGTCAGGTCCAACTTTTTCATCGTAAGTTAACGTTGGTAGTATATTACTTTGTCTATGCCATCTGGTCATCGGTCAAGTCACTGGCACCCCCTAACTGAGGGGAGGGCGAGTTCACTGCATGCTCCACTCACCAAAGTGCAGAATATCGGCAACATCGTGCAGCGCGCGCTGCGTGTCTCTGACGAGTCCGCGCAGGGTGCGCGTGCGCACAGCCACGCGCCGCGACCACACGCTGCCGCCCGCCATCACTGGCGCCCCCTAGCCGAGTGGAGGGGGGAGTGGGTTGCATGCGGTGACACCTGAAAATAAAGAAAAAACACCTTGAATAACTTGTTGACGTAATATCGATGATCTGCGCAATTTAAACCAGTCTTCGTATTTAGTTATTTTGTTTTTATTTTTGTCTGTGCTCTACTCGGTGACAACTCTGTATGAACAACGTTTTCAACAATAATTCTCTTATTATTTCCTTAATAAAAGCATCCAAATATCATCAAAGTTATTTAATTCTAACTTAAACCAATACAGACTGTAATAAACCCATTATTTCTCGCGTTGAACTACGTTCAAGAAGGGGGGTTAGGTTAATTGTATGACATAACATCACGCCTGTAACCCCCGACGGTTTAGGCAGAGGCGTAACTAATAATACTCCCACATTTCGCCATGTTTTAAGTCCCATGTAATAGGGGGCGAGCTTATTGCCAACAACCGGGCATAAATTCAGACTCCGTGGCTGAAAATGAGAAATTCATGATGGAAAACCCAATAACAAATTGCCCGACCCGAGAATCGGACCTCATGCTCAGCAGTCGCGCTGAAGACCTATATATAGATCAACGAGGCAGCCAAATCAGTCAGTCTGTCAGTCGAGGTTAACTGTATGCACCTTCATGCTCTGACTGCATTGGCAATCAATGAATTTGTACTGTATTGTCTTGGTAGATCCAACGACGATCTTCACAGGGTGACTGGTAGCAGCTGGACGAGAGTTGCCGAAAATTATATGACCAGCTGTGGCCTACTCTTTTTTTTTTCTTTTTAAAGAAACGTTGCCCCACACTAGGAACTTCTCCTGTATCGTGGGTGCGTTTACAAGCATTTAAACTCACATACAAAAACAGCCAGACCCGGAACAACTAACTGTTACAAATATTTGTTCCGTCCGGGAATCGCACCCGCGACACTCAGCGCAGCAGTCTATCGCTGAGCCACTGTAGCCTGATGATGTCACATTCCATGTAATTCTAACCTAACTCAACTGCAGTACGTTTGTCGGTTGATGTTGACCTAAAACAGCATTCATAGCACAATCGCATAGCTCTTATCGACACGAACCATGCGAGAGTACCTAGGTCATGTCTTGAGATTAGCCAGTGTGAAACATTTAATAATAATATAATTTATTTGCTCAGACAACAATGATCCACGGGTTAGTTACAAAAAAAACTTAAAAAACTATGTTAGTATATAATATTATTTGCTGCGGGTTCGACTGCCCTAGGTGCGTATTATATGAATACCTTTCTAATTGGTTAAGACGTCCGGTGTACTGAATCTGAAGGTCGCAGGTTCAAACCCTGCTCGCACTCGAATTTTGCTTTCCATATCAAAACAGCTGCAGTTCCCTACGCAGGGTTTGCGTATAAAAATATTAAAAATATATGAATACCTACTACTATTATAAATGCAAAAGTCTGTGTAGATGTTTGTTACTCTTTCACGCAAAATCTACTGAACGGATTACGATGAAACTTGGCAAACAGACTTTTTATAACCTGGATTAACACATAGGAGACTTTCTATCCCGGCAGTACGATCCCGTGGGACAACTGGGACAATTACCGAAAACGACGCGCGCGAAGCCGCGGGCATAAGTTAGTATGATTTTAAATTGTATGTATTAAATTGCAATAGAAGATCCTATAAGCGTTATGTTGTAAGATTTAAAGTTTCTGAGTTTTCATAATAGCTGACACTTTTAGGAAGACTGCCATACAAGTAAGACTTATAACCTGTGGAACGTAATGATTGGAACGAAGATGGGGATGACGTCATGACGATGGGTTTATTATAATTAAGCTGAGCTACAAAGTCATTATATCGAAAAGTCCCGACGTGGGAAGGATAGACATAATTATACTAAACGCGCCTAAACTATGATTCATACTATAATCAAATATACTGCGCAGGAGCGTCTGTAATGTGACTATTAAGTAATGCCTAAACTTCATATTACGTCATATTACAGAAAAAATAAAAAAAATATGATGACAGATAAGCCACAAAACTAGTTCAAGTACGCTTAGTTCACACTCGGTACTGTATGTCTCATTAAGTGCAAGAGTGACTGCCTCGTTGGTCCAGTGATTGCAAACGCTACTGCTGAGCATGAGGTCCTGGGTTCGATTCCCAAGTCAGGCAAATTGCATTTTGGTCTTCCATCAGGAATTTCGCAGTAGCAGCCCGAATTAAACATCAATATGGAACTAAAACATGACTGGTGAAATGTGGGTATATCGATGTTATTGCTATAAGTTACAGCTCTGCTAAACTCTTCGGAGATTATAAGCATGATGTACATTTAATAAAAAACATTACATCATTTTACAAAAAAATAAAAAAACCACAAGTTACCAAATCCACAAAAAAACGCGTTCAAGTACGTCGAGTTCGCACTCGGTTCGTTCGTCGCAGGCGCAACTAATACGTTCTTTATCAGCACAGACTAAGTACAGAAGTACCGGTACACAGTGACGCGATAAGAAACTCAGTCACCACTTTAGCGGTACATTACACTCAATGTCGGAGTTATCGTGACGCAGACTTGTGGAGTCATTAAAGAAACCCGGAGTTTAATTTGTAACCGAGACATCAGACCTGAGGTTGATCTGTGGATGGGTGACATCCCCATTACATACCGAGTTTCCTCCGTGCCTCGGAAAGCACGTTAAGCCGTTGCTCCCGGCTGTCATCTGTAGATCTTTAGCAGTCGTTACAGGTAGTCAGTGGCCCAAAAGTCTTACACAGCATAACTGAGTTGTGGGGGTCAGATAGGTAGTTGCTCCATGTAAAATACTGGTATTCAGCTGGACTTAGCTGAATACCAGTATTTTGGTTAGACTGGAAGCCGACCTCCGAGATTTATCAAAAGGCTATGCAGATCATGACATCTTAGACACTGTGGTTCTATTCACCGCATCTGATAAACTGTTAAAGCTTGAAAACATATCAGATAAAAAAGAGTTAATTTCGCAACGTTTACGTAATTTTTCAGTCATTACAGCTCAACTGGACTTTCTCCTTCTGACTTTCCGACGGCAGTTAGAACCTTTTTAGTTTATTCAGAGTCGAAGGTCAAGCTAGCGTTTATCTTTATTTACATAACGTTTCATGTTTCATGTGTTTATTATTCCACTTGTGAAAACTGTAATGGTACTTCGTAAGCTATTTTATATTGTGCCACACCCGTTACGCTGATGATTGATATAATGAATCATATTTCAGCCCAGATTTTGTATTTCACACGTGTTTAAACTACGTCGTTGGAGCTCGCTTATGAAAAGACCAGATGCAGGATTTTGAACATTAGTTGCAGCAGTTTCAGAGTGTGTTTTCCCCAATTATTTTGGGGTGTTCCAGTCTACTTTCAGTATTTTACATGGAGCGCCTGAATATCTGACCTCCACAACCCAGTTATTGGATAACACGCGATACCTATCATCTGCCTGCCCTTTCCCAACTATGTTGAGGTTATCATTAACACTAGAAACGGGATATTTACTATGTTTACTGATTGTTTTGTTTTGTTATGTTGAGGTTGGCTTTCAGTCTAACCGGATGCAGCTGAATATCAGTATTTTACATGGAGCGACTGCCTATCTGCCCACCGCAAAACGAAACCCCTTGGTAAGACTGGTTGTCGGACTTTCAAGCCACGGACTACTTAACGACTGTCAAAGATCTATTGACAGCTGGGACCAACGGCTTAACGTGCTTTCTAAGGCACGGAAGAAACTCGGTATACAATGGGTGGTCACCCATCCACGGACCAACCTAGACAAGCTCGGCTTAACCTTAAGATCGACCCGTGCAGCTGTTATTATTTAACCACGAGATCCTCTTGGATAACACGGTAACCCTTGGTTGTTTATCAAACGATAACCATGAAGATCGTCAAAGATCTACGAGTGAAAGCCGGAACCGGCCGGTTAACGTGCTTTCCTAGGCACGGAGGCACCTCGGCATAAAATTGATGTAGAGTAAGTGCAAAAGTAATCATGACTATTGGAGAACTGTGTCGTGCAAAAATTGGAAGATGTCAACTAATATTCTTTACACAAAAGAACTCGTCTCGAGCAGACATTGTTTCGTGGTTGGCAACAGATAACTAACTAACAGATAAATAACTAGCATTTACCTACTTTATCTTTCTAAATTGTATTCTTTCTTTATCGTGTGGTTAGTACCTAACTTAGTGACAGAGTTTTTATGCCGCCCATGGGCCTCTGACTTGGCTTTACATGCTGTCGACAAAATCTCTCTCAGGCATGCTGGTTTCCGTAAAGATTCCAACTGTATTTATGTAAGGTGTTTATAATTTCCTTACATTTATAACTGAAGTATGTACCTAAGTATGTGTTAACTTTCTCTACTCACCTTACAGAACGTGACTAGTAGACGGTAAATACTGTTATTTTATTATCTAAGCGGCTAGATTCATTAACCTCTAGAAACCTATGTGATAAGGACTAATTGGCATGTTTACACTGTAATCCTACCTATACAATATTCTGGCCTAAAAGCTTGTTTTTTCTTCCAGAATTCTAGATTTCGAATATTGGTGTTTGTTTAACAACAACCAGATGTAACTAACCTATTTGCTAATTTTTTTTAGGCTAATTATGTGTCGAATAATGTAGCTGTATTGCTAGAAGACTTTTTTATGAGCGTTTGGTCTTAGAAGTCTGTTGAATGAGATCTCATTTAATTTGTCAGTGTTGGGGAGAATTGTGCAATTGCTTCAAAATTAGTTCGTAGCTTTCGTAGTTTCGCTTTCAAATCGTACGCGTTATAATGCCCTCGGAACCAATTTGTGGTCTGTGGATAGCGAAAGATAATTAAAAACCACAACATGCAATTCCCACGCGAAGCTAAAAATATCAAGAGGAGAGGTTAACCACAAAACTCCTGCATGAGAATAGCTGGAAGTTGAAAAAAAAATTGGACCTATCTTTTGACGATGGTTACCAGCGCAATAATTCGAATCAAAATTCATTTGTTTAAGTGAGGCTGAAAATCAGCTATTTGAACGTCAATTACACAAGATTAGCCCCAAAACCCCGCGTTTCGCCACTTCCACAAGGAAGTGGCGAAACGCGGGGTTTTTTTAGCTGGAAAGAAGAAATGGAGGAGCGAACTCCCCCCATCCTCAATCCATCTCCATCCTCCCCTGCTCCTCAATATAAAAAAGCCGATTTCGAGTAACAGGTAAAGGCGAAGACAAAGGAGAGGAAATGTACTCTCTAATCAGTACCTTCATTCCTCTCTGTTTTTGCCGAAAAATAGAACACGACTTAACCGTATCATAAACGTCGAAGTCGTTGAACTATTTGAACTTACAACATGACAACAATTAATCTGTACTTCAATTATCACAAAAATCAACCTCAGAAACTGCTGGTCCTTCGAACTCTCAATAAACCACACTAGACATTTATTACGTGGAAACATTGCAAGGTCATCGCAGCCAGCGATAACCCGCAGGACAATTACCTTGGAACCAACAAACAAACGTCACTCGGACCGAAGTAAACAAATCGCGTAGTAACCTTATTCTTAATCTTCGTTTCAAGAGCACTGATAGTTTTTAATTGATGTTCTGAGAATAATTGTGTTATCAGCTTGTCTGACACTGTTTTTAAAATGGATAAGAGCAAGGCAGAAATCCCCGTTTCTTCTTCTCTTCTTAGCGTAACGATACCAAAGAGTCCAAATATTTTTGACCCCGCTCACTGACGCTAGGCATAAGGTCATCAAGTGGCAGACGCAAGATGGGCCATTGACTATAGGGAGACGCTGCATATGCACTTGAGATCTGAGCCGTCCATGAACCTTCCTACCACCACCACACCGCCGCTACCACAGACTTTGATCCAGAACAGAGGTTCTGGATCAAAGTCTAATCCAGAGATTTCGAACTTTTGGATCTAGGACGTGCCGGTTTCCTCACGATGTCCCTTTCCTTCGCCAAACTGCATGCCTGGATTCGATCTCACAACCCACAAGTCATCAGACAAAGCTGATACCACTTTCACAAAAAAATGCACTTGCAAACAATGCAAACTGCGTCACCAATATTTAACAAAATGTATCTGCAGACGAGTTCGGTAGACCTTTATCAAAACCGGTCCAGTAATTTGGATAGACGAGATTTTCTGCTCCAATAAACACATAAATTTAACATTTTTGATTCTTAATTTCATCAAATTAATCAAAAAACATCAACACTTTTATGTAATGTAAGAACCCGAAGTCAGGTAGGTCATCTGCTGGATGCGAGAAGCATATGCCCGTGGTGACATTAGGGAGAGGCCTAAGTCCAGCAAGCAGTGTTCGGCTTTTGGCTGATCATAACCTTCCTGTCCTTGTTTCATGAAATCGGCGCAACACATTTTTTTCTTCCACTCTCCCTTGTCAATCGTCATGCTATCATTTACTCCTTTTTCGTTCATATCATTCCTCACACAATCCATCCATCATTCTTTCGGCTGATTTGGTTTATTTATTTATTTCTGCTTCCGTACAATAAAGGGTATTTTCGATCGACTACGGCCGGTAGTCGCAAATCATCTCTTCTTATCATTCATTATCACGCAAGGTCATTGATTTTGTGGACTTTTGGCAATTAAATGATTATCATCTTGAGTAACAAAAGCTATCTCGTTTTTGCCGTAATATTATTACGCTAAACATTCGTGATAAAGCTGATTATGTAACTAGCAGCAGTACCTACCCTGTCGTCTCTGTTAACATAACACGGACGACTGACGGATGCATTTGTATTTCCCGAAGGGTTTCATTTGTCTCTGTACATCGATATTTATAAATGGTTAATTACAGAATGATATCGTATTTCCCATTACCAACTGGGTTGTGGAAGTCAGATAGGTAGTCGGTCCATGTAAATTACTGGTATTCAACTGCATCCGGTTAGACTGGAAGCCGATCCCAACATAGTTGGAAAAAGGCTAGGCAGATGATGATTAGTAGGTATAAAGTTAAAACAGAACATACAAAATTATCATTAACGTATATAGAGAACATTTAGAGATTGAAATAGAGAGAGAAAAACGTACAAGAACTACACTAGAAGATTGGAGTAACTTCTAATCCAAGTGTAGTGATAGTTTTGCACAATAAAATTCAAAACGTAATAAAGACTTTCCTGCACTAGGAAAGTACCAGCTTCAAAACAATTTAATACCTATTTGTACCAACACAAACCTGCACTGGGTCCTCGTAGCAGGTGAAGCTTAAACCCCGGTTTGCACCAAAGCGGACTTGGGAGATCCACAAGATTCTACTAATCACAGGAGAGACAAAAGACGCGACGTGGACTTCAACCAATGTGATTGGTCGATTCCCGCACGTCTCTCCGCTCTGCTCATCTCCGCTTTGGCGGAGTCCGGGCCTTATGCGTCTTGCCAAGGTGAAGTGAAGTCGCACTTAAGATTTATACTTATATCTCGTCCGTTCGTATTGTCATACACCGGCCGACCGGCCTTGCGAGGACATCACCTTCAAGACCTTGATTTTGACTGAACAATCTAAGAATAACCCAGTGACTCAAGCCAGTATAATACTGGCGATTGGCGATTGTATGAGATCAATTCATGTCACTATTGTTATGAATTGAAATTACTGCCTAGTAGGTCTAGTGGACGCCAGCTGCTGCTTATTATGAAGCTGGGTTGATTAGATTACCCAGTCGAGCCTTTTTTTCCATCAAGAACTTATCAATAATAGTACAGAGTTAGGATTTGTGTTCGGTTAAACGCAATATGCTCGACCGCTATAACAAGGGATTTGGAACATAACTGGCAAAATGTAGGTGTATAGTCAGTGTCCTGAATAACTTGACCCCTCTTAAAAAGAAGAATAGGGGCAGAAGAGTAATGCTAACTTTATTATGGTCGGTATGGTCCCCTTGGGGACTACAGGTCTGATGTAAAGTCGTGAATTCAATTGAATAGATTATTCCTGGTCTTTAGGTCCGCATTGTTGAGTCAATGTGTTAAATGTTGCAAAGCGCTACACCTTTTTTTTTTTTTTTTTTTTCGGATGGTAAATCATCAAATGACCCCCCCCCCACTCTGGGTGGAGCGGAAGGGAGTGTCAGACTTTACTGACTAAAACCCATCTATGTTCCTTCTTTGCCCTTTGTGTTATAGGGCCACGGTATCTCTTTCGAACAGTCCGCAGCCCTGGCAGGCATCGGCCCATGCGACCCCTACGTGGAAGCGCTATACCTTGAATTACAATTTCAGGTTTAGTAAACTGATATTGATATTGGGTCTGTGAATCATTGACTGCGTTCGCGGCGCCACTTGCATAGACATAAGTATTATATTTCTCCGAGTCAGGTAGTTGTGGTAGTGGAATGTAGATGGTTATGAAGTAGGGAAAGACCAAAGAAACGATGGATAGTCTGTGTGAAAGATGATATGGCTAGAAAGTAAGGGACTCATGAGATGATGACTATAGAGAAGTATGGAAGAGGAGGACATGCTGCACTGACCCCAGGGGAAATGTTCCCACCCATTACATATCAAGTTTCATCCGTGCCTCGGAAAGCACGTTAAGCCGTTGGTCCCGGCTGTCATCAAGTAGATCTTTGACAGTCGTACCAGTAGTCAGTGGCCTGAAAGCCTGACAACCAGTCTTACCAAGGGGTATCGTATTACTCAGTACTAACTGGGTTGTCAAGGTCAGATATGCAGTCGCTACATGTAAAATACTGATTGTATTCAGCTGCATCCGGTTAGACTGGAAACCGACCCTCACATAGTTGGAAAAAGACTGGGCAGATGATGATTTTAACGAGATTTCAGAAACTGGAGTATAATTTTGCACTATGGTAAGTATCTGGGGAAAAAAATCCAATCAGTTATTTAATTTGCAACTCTCGAGGCTGAGCTGAACATTGGTATTACAATAGTGCAAAAATATTCAGGCATTGATTTAGTTAGGTAGTTAAGTGCTATTGCACAATCACTACACATTCTTAAGTGTTTCTAATGCATTAAAAGTGAAAGAACAAAACTTAACGGCGATTTGAAATTAAATTGAGTTTGAGAATTCGCCTGTTAGAAGCATTACTCTACCGGTTATTGTCTAAAGTCACGCCCTATTAACAGTTGAACATTATTGAATAGTGAAGTACCTAGATGGGCACTGGGAAAACCCCATCGTAAAAGTGACTCTAGCGAGATTTCACAACATCCATTATATCTACTGAGTCATACCAAAATAATATTATTGTAGTGTTTAAGTTATTTATTGAATCATTAGTTTCGACTACTAATTGCTGTTTGAGAATTAATTAAGAGTGTTTACTTACCCACTTTACTTCCCCGTTCTATGCAAAGAAAAAAAATATGTACACATTATATCTAGTGTCGCGCTGCTGGGCAAAGGCATTCCCCTTTCTACTTCCAAATCTCTCTATCTTGCGTGATCTCTCATGGTTGACCCACAAACAAAAACACATTGAAAAAGATAAGCCAATAATAAACTCATTACAATCCTCAGATAAAAAAGGGCCCTTTTTGCCTCATTCGATACCGAAATCCAGAGCAGAGCAATGTTTGCCCGTGGGCCCGAGGATGGGAGGTGCCCATCCCCAATATATGGGGACCCCTCCTTGCCTGTTCATACATATTCAACAGTCATGTTGCAGGTAGTCAGAAGCCTGAATGTCTGAACTCCAGTCTGGTTGCACCAGGACTAGTCCACCACTGGGCCACCACTGGTCTCATCATCTGCTTCAGCTCAGCCTTTCTTCAACTATGTTGAAGAAAGTAGATTGGCTTCCAGTCTAGCAGTATGCGGCCGCTACATGCCTTAAGCTGCTGCCTATCTGTCTTCTACAACCAAGTTACTGGGTAATACAATACCCTTTGGTAAGACAGGTTGTCAGACTTTCGGGCTTCTGGCTACTCATTACAGCTGTCAAGGATCTACAAATGACAGCCCGGACACCAGCTTCATGTGCTTTCCAAGGCTTTCACTGTACGCTTAGCTTGACCACCGTAGAAATGGGTTTTGTTGGCGTGAGAATTGACAAAATTGCAGATTTGTTTTGTTGATCTGTAATTTCTTCCGTCTACAGAACCCGTTTCTACGGTGGTCATGCTACATGTGCTGCTGTCATATTAAACAATGACAATCAATAAATTAATTAATAACAGCTGTAATACATAAGTTGAGAACTTGAAACAGAAGGTGCAAGGTCTTAGAGTTAAAAATGTAAAAGAATGTTTACACAACTGTTTCAAAGATAATTAAATATGGTAAATAATTGAACTAACAAGTATTTGAGAATATTGGCTTATTAGTTAATTGTTTGGTTGTAGGTAAGCTACATCATTAAGTAATGGTTTCACTTAGTCAACAAAATTCAAGTAACTCAAGTTCAGACTTAATATAGCATAACATCAAAAAAAGTTGTATTTGCGACTATAAGACCCTGGCAGTTGAGAAGAACTGGTCATCTCTTAGCTGCCCTGGTTTATTTTAATTTTTTTATTTTGGAACTGTTGATTTTTATGCTCAAGACACTTCTAATGAGCATGTCTTTCTACATTGTTCTCACATAATGTATGATCTCAACATGAAAGATGTAACCAATTTCTGAATGCCATTCTTCTCCATAGAGCTATCCTCTCCATTCACAGTTATAGCAGTAATAGCCTAGTGGTGTGACCGTCGAACTGCCAATGCATAGGTCTCGAGTTCGCACCCAAGACATGCGCATCTGATTTTTCGAATTCATGTGTGTATTGTAAAATGATCACTTGTTTCGGTGAAGGAAAACATCGTGAGGAAACCAGCATGCCTGAGAGTTATTTCTTGACAGCATGTAAAGTCAAGTCAGAGGCCCATGGGTGGCATAAAAAATCTGGTTTAGTGGGTCGTCTTAGGTCTGACAGCATGTTAGGCGCTAACAACATGATAAAGAAAGACCTTGCCTTGTGACTGGGACATTTTGTTACTATCTCAACAGACACACCTGACAGTTCACTTAATGGTATATTTCAAATTAACACTTTCAGTTTCACTTTCGAGTGAGACCATTCCCTCTGTGGACCCCATTTGACTGTGGTCAGGTATATCTGACATGTCTATTATTATCTTCAAGGTTTTAGTTTTAGGACTAAGATGACCCTGTGAGCCAGTTTCTTTCACTGTTTTGAGACTTACTCCAAAGCAAACTGTCTAGCGGGGCTTGAACCTACAGCTAGTTAGTCGCAGGTGCTATTACTAGGCCATCACTGTCCTTGAACTAGATAGAAGAAACGTCAATACAAACTCTAAGATCTACTCACAATTATTTAGCATAATTTTTATTATTATATCTCAGAAAAGGTCACTAACACTTCTTAACTATTATTGTTCACTGTTGCAAGGCATCTTGAGGTCAATTTACAAAAACTATGCAATTATTTAAACAAAAAAATTTATAATTCTATGTTTCTGTGACAACTCATTAACTATTGCATTACGGCTGAATATTATTAATGTCATAGCATTAAAGAGTACAGAGAAAATAAAAGTTTAAATTAACTGTGACAACTGGCAATAGATTGTACAAGAAATATTGTTGTAAAAATGTCATTTGCTGAACTTTTACTTTTACCATACATTTCAGACAAGCAAACATTCATCTTATGTCCAACAGGATTGGAGATATTATTCCGTGCACTTTAAAAGACAATGTTACTGCCCCAAAAACCAGTTTACCCGCTTTATTTATACACAAGACGTATATTACCGTCAACGAGAACAATATCAACCGGCTTGTAACGAACAACGTAATATTTTTTCCCAAAAAAATGGAGGTAAACATAAAATTGTTTCAGAATTCGCGCCACAGGAAATATTCACCAGATTTTAATGCATTGCGCGTTGTAAAAATATAGTTAGCGATCGTAAATATAATTGAGGATGTTACGGGCTGTTGTTACAACATAAATACACTTACCACAATAGTGAATGTGTTCAGAAAACTTTATAATCCAATTACAAACAGTTCTTGGCACATAACTTGATTATCTCGTGTTCAGAACACCACAAATTAGTAACCGTTATCACTCCAGTCAGATGTTTCACCACTATTTTAGTGTTATAGCACTCATTATGTTTTGAAACGAAATTAGCACAAGGAAAGAAAATCCAAACAACAAAAAAAATAGCAAACAGCTTCCTCCACTTGACGTAGTGACATTGACGTTTCAGTGTTGCCATGGCTAACACAAAAACGTACCCTTAAAATGTGTTTTGTTTTCCTTATTTTTCATTCATAAATACATTATTAATCAATAGTTTGTAGTTCGGACTAATCAAATTTTCAATCTCGATAACATAGAAGGTATCGTTGTGAGAAACATCAAGCCAAAAAATCAGTTTAGATAAAAAAATAATTCATCTGACTCTGACAAGAATGTTTGTACAGAGCGATTGGAATGTATTTTTTTTTAGTGTACATAAATGTAGGTACTTTAAAACTAGAATTTTTGCGTTTAGTCACAATTCCCTAAAATATAGTGAACATTAATTTACTTGCAACATTATAAATGTCATGATGCGTTTTATTATTGTACCTAAGCGAGAAAATCAATCTACCTAATTTAAATAGAAAATTAACAGAATGTATTGTATGTACCACTAGTTTCATTATAGTAAAACGTTAGAATATCTTTGATTTTGAACCTAATTATTTTAGTACAGTTGACGGCACTAAAATAGTTAAGCATTCAATAATAAATTCAACCTGTACCTTAAAAAACTATTGAGCGAAATGTATATTCTTATCAATTTACCAATTAATTTTTATCTTTAAAATAAATAGAAGAGCATCTGATCTCTGATAGCAAAGGCGCCACCTACACGTAACACGCCAGAACTAAACTTAACTTAGATAAGAACCATTAAGAATATTCATCCGCTAGGTGTCAACTGGTGACCTAGTTCCCTCGCCTAGTAAAAATAGCGGTCGACAATAGCTCAAACACTATTTATAGTGCGTATCTAAAAAAAATCTCAAATCACACACTGTTATCTTGGTTGTTTTTTTTTAAACATCACTCGAATACCGTCCTTGTGTCAGTAACGTCGTGGTCCGTATCGCGCAACTCACGAAACCTACCTATACAACATAAGTGCCACTGTAATCGATAAAACCTCGCGTTACAGACAATCAGTTGTTTTTTCGTGAATACCAGTGCCCTTTTAGTTGCCGCTAGAGATTTTAGTTTAGTAAACAAGGGAACATGTTATATTAGTGTTTTAAAGTGTTAGATACAATGGAAAGTGTTAAGAGGTACATAAGGAGTGAGTCTGCGAGTTGCGCTCATATGGTTGAAGAAAGTACGGCGAATAACAGGAAGACGGCAGACCCTCACGAGAAGCTGAAGGCTCTTCTGAACTCGCCTGACGATGACACGGATGATACACTGCCTCCTTCGGACGCCCCAAAATTCGGGACAGTTATACACAATAGAATCTTTGTGGGAGGGTTCTCTTTGACCACGACTGATGAGGACCTGTGGAAGTTCTTCTCAGGGTTTGCGACCGTCACGGCAGCCCGGGTGATCTACGACCGAGCTGGAGTCTCCAAGTGTTATGGTTTCGTTACGTTCGCGAGCCCCAGAGTCGCCAGGCTGATCGTTAAACAGGTTAGTCTCCTATTCTTTATTGGAAAACTTTTCAGCAACAATGTTGGGTGTAACCAAACGTTTAATTAAAAGTCTGGGAGTTTTCATTCATGGTGTTTGTGGAATGTTACTTTTTTTTTCAAAACAGGCGAAAATTATTTGGTGCCATTGTTTCGAGTCACTGGACTGAGACAATAAAGACCCGAATTTGTGGGACAGTTCGATATATTTTATCATCTGTAACGTCTTAACAACTCTGAATTATTTCAGGTAAGTACCTACTTATTTACATAGTACTGGGGAATATTTTTAGCTGGGCGATCTTCTTTGTTTAGTCTTGTGATACGGAAATTTTCGCTCGATTTTCCGAGGCGTTTTCTTCCTAAACACGAACAAAACATCGTGTTTTATCTCGTCTGATTAGATATCTTTTGAAAAGAAGACGTTGATGACATTTGTAATTTAATTTCCGTAATTTCTTCACATATTTTTCGGGATGTAAGTCTACCCGTAAACACTTAAAACGGAAAAAAAATCTGCTACCTATTTCATCTTTCTTCACTTCGACATTGAACTTCACTGCATTAACGATAATTTATGCGATAATACAATATTATCTAAAGAAGGTGTTATCGATAGAGAAACTACATGACGTTTAAATGACAGATTGCTAACCGAGAATTGGAGCACAATGGCTCAAGGAGAAACATTATCAGATACGGCAAAATTACGTTGATATTATTTTAGCACTATGCATGGTAACATGTTATTAGTGTAACATGCTTTTTTCGTGATAAGAAATTATCTCGTGTTACCTACCTACGGATTTTTGCCATGTGGTTGCTTTTTGTCGTCTGTTTCTCCATTCCCCGAGTCCATTTCTTATTAATTTTTTTTATGGAAGAAAAAACCCCAAAAGTACCTAGTCTAACATCCTAACAGGGCAGAAGTCGTGAGTCTGGTTCCACGTTCAGCTATTCCACATTTTTCAGGATTACCTTATGTTATCCATTCTGATGTGTGTTAGGTACTATAAAATTGATATCTACGGCGCGTTCCGCGGATTCGGTTTCCTAAATTGCAATTGTTTTCGATTCCAAACAAAATTGCTCCAAAATAATTCCTAATATGTGGACGTCTTTTGTTTCGAACGAAGCTTCCCGAAAAATGGTTCTCGTAAATAAATGAGTAGGTCGGTAAAGGTCAATACAGGTCCGACTTCAACCAGTAGGTAGGTACCTCAATCTACAGTTGGAGTCCAGTGTCACTGGATCGACGTTTCACCACTTTTCGTTCAATCGCTGCGTCTAGTTTATTGGCGACAATCGAATGTCAATGTTGGCTTCGAACGTTGAATTGAAAATGCTACATCAATATAACATAACAACACATAAGAAACAAGTGTCTGATGAGATGACAAGTAATAGAGAGGTAAGGAAGAAGAAGATATGCTGCGCCGACCCCAAATGAATTGGGTTAAGGGTAAGAGAGTGATGATGCACATAACATCACGCGGTCGTGCCATATCGAACCCAAGACCTCAAGCCCAGTTGTACCACAGTATTACCATCACATAACACTGGCAATACCTAGCTTTCACTACTAGACCAACGAAGGATACATAACAAACATCACGCTTTTAATCCAAGGATTAAGTAGAGGTGTACCTAATAGTAAATTCATGTTTCACCAGTTGGATTTAAGTCCCATGTAATAACGGCGAGCCTTTTGCCATCCACGGGGTTAAACCCAGACTCCGTGGCTGCTACTGAGAAAAAAAAACTCAATAACACTTTGTCCGTCCTTGGAATCGCACCCAAGATCTCATGCTCAGCAATAGAGGTTGCGATGACCAGAACAACAGGGCAGAACAATGTTAATCGGACATAAGGACCTCCACTATCCACAGCTCTCTACAATAGCAGCTTGACCATCCGCATGTTGTAATCTTTACCTACCTAGAAGAGGAAGTTGCTCATCGTCCTGATATCTTTCGGGGCTAAACAGCGCCGGATTGGCTTCGGTTTCCGTGCATTATCCAGCCGGTATCTACAATCCGGTTTGAAATCATAGTCACAGCTTCAGCTAGCCTGTTAGACCTTTGTGCAGGTTACCCTTTCTGACACGTGCGAGTACTGAAAGCGGAAGTTAGATAAATCGTTGTTCAAAAAAAAATAAGCTGAGAACTAAAACCCAATTGCAACAAAAAAACTGCCACTAAAATGTAAACATAAACAAGACTTTGATGTCAGTTTTTTTGGTTTTCGTGTAACCGGAGTCACACATAATTACTTAAGAGAAATAATAAAGCTTCCGAAAAAAAAACGATCCGATTCCAACGATCTGTGGTTGACTGTAAAACTAAGATTGGTTAAAATGTATTATATTTACTTAGCGTATATAATTACTTAGCGAAAAATTAATACAAAATTAACCGGCAAAAAATTTTGAATTTAACAAACAAATATGAGCTTATTCAAATTACAATTCTACGAAAAATAATAAACTAAATTTTCCAATTTTCAAACTTCCGAAAAAAATACTAAATTTACGAAAAAATACTAAGTATCCGAAAAGATGTTCTGCTAAAATAATCGTTTTCTTAAGCCTTATAACTTAAGACGCAAAAGGGAGCGAAGCGAGCTCGGGACTCGGGCACCCCGACTCCGGACAGGTTAGGTTCGAAGGGGATGGCGGGGTATGTAAGTCCCATGTAATAGGGGGCGAGCCTATTGCCATGAACCGGGCACGAATCCAGACTCCGTGGCTGCTACTGAGAAGTTCCTGATGGAAAAACCCAATAACGATTTGACCGACCTAGGACTCGAATCCAGGACAGTCGCAGATCCAGTCGACCAACGAGACATTGTGAGATAGACAATTGAAAATACTGGCGAAACTTACTTGGTGCCTTGAACGTTCAGTCATTTAGTTTTATTTTGCTTACTGGCCAGTTAGGTTATATTAGGTTTATTTTTATTATTTGTTGTTATAGCGGCAACAGAAATACACATTCTGTCAAATTTCAATTATGGATCATGAGATACAGCCCGCTGACAGACAGACGGACGGACAGCGGAGGCTTAGTAATAAGGCCCCGTTGGGTACCCTAAATTAATGTTGCAAAGGATAAGGTTAGACCTTTTGATGCCCACCTACACGATTCTGTCCCAAAACAAACTCAGATCAATATGATCTAACACCCAGGTTTTTCTAGGTTAGTCACGGCCAATATTTGCATAAGACGTAGGAGCGTTTCTTGCATATCTTGATTTAGATCAATCAAAACCGTTTTGGATCTGACGTGTAGATAAGAGCGCGTTTTGTGTGCACGCAGCAAAAGTACTGATGTTTTTATGATAAGTTACGTACAAGGTAGTGTTTGAATGTAGATATCGGATCTTAGTCGTTTAGAATAGTTTTTGAGCTATTCAAAGGTTACCTATTCATTGACGAATGCTTACAGAATAGAAGGATGCTCAATTGTTTTGTCAATTGACAAAGTTATCATCTGCCTAGCCTTTTCCCAACTATGTTGGGGTCGGCTTCTAGTCTCACCGGATGCAGCTGAATACCCGTATTTTACAAGGAGCGACTGTTAAGACTGGTTGTCAGATTATCGGGCCACTGACTGATAATAACGACTGTAAAATTAGGTAGTTCATTAAGGTACAATTCGAAGACAACGGCAGCCTGATCTGCAGCAGCAAAACCGCCTAATCGGGGTGACAAACCGCAGCATCACCACAGGCCTCTCTGCATCTTTGAAATCACTGCCGCCGATGGCGACATTGTGGCCTGTTGCCGTTTTCATAGTGTTACATAGTAAGGAGTCACGTGGCTTTGCCGGTACTGTTAGTGGTTACGTTTGACTTTAAGGGTTGCGCCTCATTTGGTAGCAAGGAATCGGATTTTTCCATGCTCCTTTCCCTTTCCGTCGTTCAGAACCGTCATAAGCTAGAGAATGAATCAGAGGCGGAGTGCTATCGCACGCGGCAGCATCGACGATGCGCTCGGCTCGGAAAGATGAGGTTCAACGCTATGTCGCATTTTGTGGAAGCCTCAATCGAATTCGTCGTTTAGGTAAGGTGCAAAATATCTTCAAACTCACAGTAAAATTGCAGCCAACATTTCCACGAGGCAAGTCGTGTCGATAACTTCAACTTATGCAATTAAACTTGGAAGTGGACGAGCATTGCTAAAGTTTTGAATGTGTGACAATAGAGCTCCAGGTGTGACGTACACCGAACACCTTGAGATGGCTTCTTACACATCTTATAGCTACGTTACGGACGTTAGTTACTAGAGAATGATTTTAAATTAGGAGTAGGTCGAGGTGTTAGGTGGATGGTGGCCCAATGGAAACGGCCGTGATTTGCGAGCTGTAGATTGTAGGTTCGAACCCAGCCTGGCACTTTACTTTCGTGTTTTTATAGTTCCATACCTTAGTCGGCAAAAACGGAACCCTTATAGAATCACTTTGTTATCCGTCTGTCTGTCCGTCGGTTAAGACCCTTTTTTTAAGGAACTCGTGGAGGTATCAAGCTGAAATGAATATCAAATACTCAGGTCTGCTAGACCTCAACGAAAATATCAAACTTCTAAATCAACGCGATTAAGATATTTATAATGATGACGTCATGTTGCACGAAAGCTGCGCTACGAAGGTTTGTTCAGTTTCGGGGTCACCAGTATAGGCTACGCAGAGCAGGGGGACAGTTCATTTTTGCTATGCCGCTACAAATCCTTAATTATCTTTTTTAAAGGTCGAAAATCACCATCAATTTCATCACAACTTATAACATTCAGAAGTAATTAGTGCTTTCACGAAGTCACACTTTAATCATACATCGGTAATAACTACGAAGCCCATACGCGCTGCTATCAAAATTAAAATCGCCGAGACCCGAAATGTAACGACATTTACCGAATATACACGAGTATGGACGATGATTGACGAACCGAATAACGGTGTGAAGGCTTTTGTGTTCGGGGACGCTGTTTCGATTACTGTTTCAGTCATAGGTATTTCGTGTTGCTTTTTGGTTATTTTAGTACCAATCTATGCAGATGTTTATTTGTAGTAGATAAAATTGGTCCCTTAGTCCTCGTGAATAATAATAATAACAGCCGCACGGGTCGATCTTCAAGGTTAAGCAGCGCTTTCCAAGGTTGGTCCGTGGATGGGTGACCATTACTTATGTACCGAGTTTCCTCCGTGTTTAAAAAGCAAGTTAAGCCGTTGGTCGCGGCTGTCATTTGTAGATCTTTGACAGTCGGTACCGGCTGACATCCCGAAAAGCGAAAACTAGAGGACATTTAAGTACCCTTCGTCACTCAGGAAACCTATTTCAATTCACCCCCTACTCTCGTACCGATCGCCCTAACATCCCTTACTTCATTTTTACGACACTAAAGTGAACAAAGAGTGACCTATTCTTCACCGGAAGATAATAAAGCTACTCCTTCACCCGTGACCTTTGGAAAACCTTGGCAGTATTCCGAAAAGCTCAAGGGTGAGGCTCCGTAGAATATTCTATAAAACGACACAAACAAAATGTCTTATTTTTCGTTGAGATTGGCATTATAGTCATCTTTGCTGAACTTTTATTAGGCATGCCATTATAACTTTGACTATAATAGTGTGATCGGCCTATCAAGTTCCCACTGCTGGGAGCCACGCCTCTTCTCTATGATAAGGCTATAATCCATAGTGGCGGTACTTTCATAGAAATCTAAGATGCTATGCTTGGCTTGTAATTATGACTTACTACTTCTTCATGATGTTGGTTTTACATGTAAAGTTATGCCGAAAAATGAAAAAATATCCTTAGACATTTGATGTGTGTATGTTCGTTCACTGTACAATAATGATATAAGCACCTATGGTAGGGAAGCCCAGTGGGTTTATCAGCAAGCATAGGTATCTATACTAATAATATTTATTTAATTAACAAGTTATAAGTTTGTATGTAGGGGGTAATCTTCGTAACTCCTGATCCGTGTTCGAAAATTCTTTCACTGACGCGAAGGTACATTCTCCCCGAGTGTTACATTTGCAACGTTCTCGTGGGTTAATTTCTAACGGAAGCGAAGCCGTGAGCAAAAGCTAGTTCAGTATAGAAAGGTAGGGCGTAATGAGAGAACGACAGAACTATATCACACCCTACCCACTCATACTCACTAATATGCGACAAGCAACCGTAAGAACAGTTTCGCAGTTTCCAGTGTCCATCAGCGCACTTTCCATTTTCTAACCAACCCAAATACTAAATTTTAATAGTTTTACACATATTGGCTTTCGACAAGTATATTTGGAATCTTAAGTAAACTGTGTCGTCTGCCAGAGAGTGAAAGTAGAAAATAAGTTGTCACAAAAATTAAATGCTAATAAATTTTAAAATTCCGCACAGCATTAAAAAAAACTGGCCAAGTATGAGTCGGACTCGCATTTTCTTGTTAGAGCGGCCATTTTGTAATACGCACTCTGAGAATGTCGAGTATCTACCCTATAATGGTTTAAAAGATACAGCCCTGTGACAAACGGACATACAGCGGAACCTTAGTATTAGTAATAGGGTCCCGTTGCCACCTTTTGATTACCTGAGAACGCTAGGGTGGCACCTAAATACTGAAATACCTATTGACCTTTAAGACTAACACTTAATATATTAGTGCTCGTTACTAACTAAGCTTAACAAAACACTACGCTTGTTTTCATAGTTTCAGAGGGGTGAGAATTGAACCCACGAGCTTTGGATAAGTACCTGCCTATTGAGGCTCCTCTGGGCTGTTATTATTACTTAAGGGTTTATTACTAAAGCGAGTATTATTTTACCACAAGATACATAATAATATCACGCCTGATATTCCCGAAGGTTTTAAACAGAGGTGTACGTAATAGTACACCACCATTTTGTTAGTCACATGTAATAGGGGGCGAGCGTATTGCCACCAACCGGACACAAATCCAGACTCCGTGGCTGCTACTGAGAAATTCCTGATGGAAAAACCTAATAACACTTTGCCCGACCCAGGAATTGAACCCAGGCCCTCATGCTCAGCAGTCGCGCTTACGACCACTAGACCAGCAAGAGAGTCAACCACAAGTTACCACAAGTGACCATCATCGGTTTACCACAAGATAAGAGGTATCATTGTCTATATTTGAGACACAATTCAATGGTGATACAGGCATCTGCACATTGGTATTATGGATAGTTTCACTTCAAATCCGCTCTTACTGCTACGAAATAGAGGCTCTGTAAAATTGTTACTACTGACGTGAATGGGGTCGGCGCAACACCTTTTCTTCCATTCGAACCTGTCAGACGTCACGGCATGATTTAGTCCTTTCTCTTTCATATCAGTCTTCGCACAATCCATCCATCTTTTCTTTGGCCTTCCTCTCCCTCTCCATCCATCAACATTCATGTCCATCACTCTTAGTCACGTGCGTTTCATCCCTCCTCATTACACGTCCATACCAAGACAAACGACTTCCTTTAATTTTGTTTGCAACAGGCGCCACTTTAAACTTCCTCTAATATACTCATTCCTTACCTTATCCATTCTTGTCACTCCACGCATCCATCTCAACATTCTCATCTCCGCTACATATAATCGTTTTTCATCCATCCAAAACCCTGATCGTTTTTGTTATAAAAGAATAGGGTGAATTTGGAGAAACGGAAACAAAATACTTAACTAAAAACTAAATTCTATTTAAAATTGTTGAACATAAGACGAGCTAGGCATTTGTATATTTTGATTGACAGTTTTCTCCCAATCATTAACCGTAAACCCAGGACTGTCGTCGCTAGAAGCACTTCTGTTAGCGAAAATACTTGTTTTTCTAATAAATCTTATTTACCTTATTCAGCGTCAGGCATCGGTAGAGGGGGCGGCGGTGTTGCCAGGTTTCTGGGCACGTTTCCGGTTGCCAGTTAAGATGGCAGAGTAAAATGTTATTTTGTGCAAAAAAAAGGCTTCTGGTATTATTGTGTAGGAGGGTAAATTCTTTTTATTTTAATTTTAGGGAGAACAAGAAAATGTTACAATATTTTACTGATCAAAAATGTTTTGCATCACATATTTAGTTATGATTTTTTATTTCACAATACAATACAATACTTTATTGCCAAAAATAACACAAAAAGGTTTTACATTGGCCCCAAACTAGGCAACGCCTGTATCAGGAGGCCTTTAAGTACTTATGTATAATATAACTCGAAACTTTCATGGATAAAAACACTTTCGCAACATAAAGCAAAAATCATTTGTATACTTGACATTTTCTAAACGGCTATGTCTACCTACTAACACTTATTCGAGTCGGCAACGGCAGATTAGACTCGGCAGAAAATGTAGAACAACAGAGCCGACCCGAATCAATGACTGCGCATAATTTCGGCTTTGCGAATATTGATTGACAAACTCAGCATCTAGCAAAGCTAATCTCGAGAGGATTTTTCCCGAACTTATTTCTACATTATTCAATTTGTCTGTACTGAATGATACCGACCAAAATTAAAACTTACTAGATTATGCCCGCGGCTTCGCCCGTGTGGAGTTCGGTAATTGTCCCACGAGGTCCTACTACCGGAGTAAAAAGTATCCCATATGTTAATCCAGGTTATAAACTATCAGTGTGCCAAATTTCATCAAAATCTGGTCAGTAGTTTTTACGTGAAAGCGTAACAAAGACACGTACATCTATCCATCCTCACAAACTGTCGCATTTATAATATTAGTAGGACTTTAAGCACACATAATGTTCAAAGGCGAACTTAATGCCAGTGGCATTCTCTACCAAACAACCTTTAGATGATGCACCCCTAGTACCCCGTAGGCTGCATTTTGGTAAAATCGCAATTTCCACGCGATTATATCAGCTGACATAATGCGTTCCTAATTATATTGCTAGCAGCTAGCTATCCAGTGCGAATTTATCACAGATGTAAAATTTTAGTTGAGGCAGCCAACTGAAATATTGATTAGCGGTTTGTATTATCTTTCTGAATCACTATTACCGCTAACAGTATAGAAAGCAAATCAGTGGACTATTTCGTTAGCGGCCGAGAGCAGATAGAAGGTTTAAAACGCCAAAAATTATCGGACAACTTAACATTGCCATGAGGTTAATGGTGGCTCGTTGGTAACACCTTCGAGTTGTACGTAGTGGATTCGAACTCAGGCAGGCAGTTTCATAATAACATAATATGATACATAACACCACGCCCGTAATCCCCTCGAGGACAGGACACGCGTAAAAGTTAAGGTGTATCCACTGAAGCTGTTCGGAGATGTGCAATGTGATGCTGTTCACAGCACACCGCTCACCGCACGCCGCTCACGTCTCTTCTCGTCTCCGTTGGCCTAAACAATGACGAGACATCTCTCTTTGCTCAACTTTTTCCACTAAAACTAAGCCGAGACGTGAAGTGTTTGATAATAATGAAATCCTTTTTTGGTTAACAACACCTCTCCTCTCCTGTCGTTTCGTCTCCGCTTCGGTGGAGTCCGGCCCTAAGTACTTAGAAAAGCACCAAGCTGTGTTGCTATGACCGACATTTTTGAGATAGAGAAATTGGGGCTGTTGAAAGAATGATTCATTACCCATTAGACATAGCGAGAGTGTTACACTTTGTAAGTTTTGGCACGGATTGAATGTGTCTATTATTGACTCAGTCCAATTAACTAATAGCTAACCTAGAGATATTGTTTCTTAATAATTTATCAGACGAGACAATCGAATTAACTAGGAATGGTAAGATTTTTTTTAAAGTAAATAACCGAGTGTCGAAGTACATAATCCAAGCCAATTTAATTACCTAGCGAAACCCCTCAATTAACTAATTTGATCTAGTGTATAGAAAAGTTTTTGCACTTGAAAGGCTGTCGCAAGGATGATTAGCTAAAGATTCGTAATTCAAAATGTGAAAATAGGTACCTTATTCATAATTCGGGATTATTATAAGAATTAAATAGGTTTTAAACATAATAGCGGTCTTCGTTCGACTGCCTCGTTGGCCTAATGGTCTCAAGCGCGACTGCTGACCATGAGGTCCTGGGTTAGATTCCCGGGTCGAAAGTCTGACTGGAAAGTCTGTCTGGTCTGGCTGTTTTTGTATGTGAGTTTAAATGTTTGTAAACGCACCCACGGTACAGGAGAAATTCCTGTGTGGGGACACGTTTAAAAAAAAAAGTGTTGTCAGGTTTTTCATCAAGAATTTCTCAGTAGCAGCTACGGTGTCTGTTTATTTGTGCCCGGTTGAAGGCAATAGGCTCGCCCCCTATTACATGGGACTTTTAAAACATAACTGGCTAAATGTGGGTGTACTATAAATAGGTACACCTCTGCCTAATGCTTCGGGGAATACAGGTGTTATGTTATGCTGAAAGAGATCTTATGTTGAAAAAAGTTTCTACGAAAAGCAGACAGTTAAAAAGCCCTCTGGTTAAATCGAGAATTAAAAAATACCCATGGAGCAAAAATGTAACGAGATTTTTATTCTGATGCTACAATGGAAACTTTTTCAAGCCCGTTACTTTCACATTTTTGAAAAAATCTGGGCCAAATATAATTACACCAAACACTCTGTGCTTTTCCCTAAATGCAAAAAGGTCTTTTTTATTTTATGAATGAACAGCATGTACGTATCATTTTAGTCAGAATACAAAGGCCATAATCACAGCAGTTTAAGTTTAGTTTTTTAAGTTTCGTTTAGTTTTTTTAGCAGTTTAAGTGTGTAGAAAGAAAAACAAGTAAGGGCGTGTACCCTTATCTGTTTTTCTTTCTACAAACTAAATGTCTTCAGGATGGAATTAGACACTCAGAAAAATAAAATAAATAAAAATACTCAGAGAATTGCATTTGACAGCATGATTGGCACAGTGGTTGAGCGATCGACTGCTACGCTGCGTGTCGCGGTTTCGACTCCCGAACGGGACAAATTTATGGCCTACAGGTAGTTGTTCCGGGTCAGGCTGCTTGTGTATGCGAGTTTAATGTTTGTAAACTCACCCGCGATACAGGAGAACTCCCTAGTGTGAGGCAACGTTAAAAAAAATCCGCAATGCAAAAAATCGGCTCGGCACCAGTTGAAAATTCAACAGTGCAATTGTGTTTAGTTAGGCATTCATTTAGGTTTTGCTTTGTGACAGCTAAAACGGGCATGCATCATTCAAAAGGAGTCACAAATCGTGTCCCGACGGCTTTAGCGATTTCTCACTGTTAGCGTCTCAAAATATGTTAAGATTTCCTTTTTGCAGCAGCCGCACCCTTAGTAGCTGTTCAATAAACATATTGGGCATGTTCAATGTTCGTGTTTTATGGTTCTCCAGATCCTCCAGATCTAAAAAGACATCATAACATCCTTGGATAGGAGAAATTTTGAGGCAATTTGCTCTTTTTTCCAACTCTTAACAGATTCTATTCACTCCTTACAATGTCGCTGGTACCAATAGCTACATAGCTACATACACAACACGCCGATGTCAAAGATATTTTTACCCCGAAAAAGGGGGAGAGATTAGAACGTCAGTCAGGTGGCAACTCGCAACCCACGTCACCGTCCAACCGTGACGTCATATTAAAAAGTACAACTTTTTACGGAATGAGGTTGGACATGTTTTTTTGGGGCTCGTTTCGGAGCAGAAGTTTTTTCGAAGGGGTCAGAGTATAATAAATCTATGTACCTAACCTATACATAGAATAGCTATGTAAGAGGCTGGAGGGCTTATTCATTGTTTCAATGGTAGAGAAATAACAACAGATACTTTGGTGGTATAAATCAGCGACTAAAATGTAGCGATCAGCTTCTTAGAACTTTTTAAATATATTCAATTGAACAAATATTTTTAAGTAAAATTTTTAAAAAAATGCTCATAACGTCTAAAATACCTATGTAAGTATATTCTTTAAATATTTGGAAGATTTGGACAGTATAGGTATTTAAAAGACGGCAATAATCCTTAGTCTGCCAAAAGATAGGGCGAATCCATAGCCAAGAACCGCTTGGGGGCGAAAACTCCCCCTGGATTTGGTAACAGTCCAGAATAACAACATGCCCGCTTTGGAACGGGTGACTTTAATACCCCTCGGAATTAATTACCAGTACCCACTTATTTCAATATAGTACGACTTGGATAAAATGTACTTTTTTTCCCGAGGAGGTTGGTAGTTATCCCATTCGAATGTTATTATCTACCTAGCCTTTTCCCAACCAGACTTTCAGGCCACTGCCTACCTGTAACGACTGTCAAAGATTTACAATTGACAGCCGAGAACCACGACGGACGGATGGTGACCGTACTTACAAACATAACTTGCAAAAAGTGAATGTAGTAAAACCCCTCTGCCTTTCCCTTTAGAAAACACAAGCGTGATTTTTCACAGCTAACCCCCAATCAATCCACAATCTCCCATATACTATAAAATAGAAAGATCAAACACCTTTTACCCCTCAAAGGGGGTATCAAGACTACCGCCTTCAAAAGCCGCGAGAGACACTCAACGGCTTCTCAAGAGTGAGGGTCTACTCCTCAACGTGAAGGGGAATGTCTACAGCTCTTGAGACAATAGCTGTCTTGTATGAATACGTATTTATTTTGTTGGATGGTAGATTTGAGGGTAGGTATTTTTTTAGGAGGAAAGTGTTGAAGTTTTTAGAGTTATTGTAAAGTTATAGCTTAATTATGTAACTGCTTTGGGTTTATTAAACTTGAGATATTGTTCGATAGGTACCTTACCCTAGTGACGTGCCTAGGGTGCTAACAGTGCAGCCAGCCCCTAGGGCAAACAGACTGTTCAGGAGCCCTAACATCATGAAGAGTAGTCAGTACCTTACACATGACTCCGAATACACGCGTCAGTATTCTTATTTTTCCGGGTATTTTCAGTATTTTTCAATTCGTTTTTAAAAAAAAGTAATAACAGTCATTTTTCTAGCCAAAGTACTAAGCAATAGTTGTAACAGTTACAAAAAATATTAACAAAGTCATGCAAAAAATGCCAACAACAGTATTACTTCCCCTAAGTAAGACTGTTGGTGGCATTTCTCAGGTTACACAGTAATTCGGTTGTGGAGTTCGGATAGTCAGTCCCTTCATGTAAAATACTAAAGTATTCAACTGCATTCGGTTACAGAGACATAAAATCCATACTTCAAGTGACCCAGTGCCATAAAGAAAACATCATTAGAAAAAAAACAAAACTAAACCATAAAAAGTTTATTTCTATTTATAAACATTGCAGGTTGCATACCACCACATAAATACCCAACCCCCATACCTTCGCATTAATCTTGATAAAAGAACCATAACAAACCGCTCCCCAACAATATTTTATTAATAAAAAAATAAAATCCAAATAATTTTCGTGGTCGAACACTTATAGCTTAGATGTGGTTCCCGATATCGTCCGAAATGAAATCCATTTGTTACCGGTCGCGTGCGACGGGTAAATAATACAGGTGCGTTGGGAAGGGTCCCGTTGGAAGCGAGTAGCGATTTGAGAATATCATTTTACAAAATATGTTAGTGTTTTTTTTGTACCTAATACATATTTTGGATGTAGCCTCTCTACTTCTAGCACCAACGTCTACAGATATCTCATGTAATTATTAAGTACTATAAGTACAAATCTGAAAGTGGCGCCGGTGACTAAAAAGTTGTGTGGTAATCGGTTGGCTTGGTATGGGCATGTGATACGGAGGAATGAGGAAAATTTTGAGTATGAATGTGGAGAGTACAGAAAGACCAAAGAAACGATGGATGGCCTGAGTGATGGATGATATGGCAAGAAAGGAGGATCTGATGAGATGACGAGTAATAGAGAAGTATGGAAGAAGCAGACATGCTGCGCCGACCGCAAATGAATTGGGATAAGGGCAGGAGAATGATGTGCTAAAGTTACCACACAGTGGGTCTCAAACTTGATGGACTTGGTGGACTTTGACAGATATGTATTGTAATATCAGTCAAAGTCCGCAACCAGTCCGCTGTACGGTCCGCTGGATTCGACTGCATCTTCTTATGTCAAACACCTCAATGTTACATGGCGGGTGAACCAGGTACGGTGGTTGTATTTCCTAGGGCGAGTTATTTTATAAAGCAGCCTGTTATAGTCGGATAATAACCAATAATAACCTCATGTCAAGTATGTAGATCGAAAATCATCAAAACAAAGCCGTTGGATTTAGGCACAGAATTTATGTAGGTCGTGCCAAAGCTCTAAAAAATAATCCGTCAATTTGTAATCACAATACTATTATCCTTGACTATTCATAATCTGCTTGTTATGCATTAATTAATCGCTTTTTTAATTGGATTTGATATCGTGTTGTTTGATGATTTTGTTGACTTTTGAAAAGCGGGTAGGTAAATATTTTTAGGGCCTGGTGCCACTGGGAACGTAAGGATCGGTGATTGAACAGGTTTTTTTTTTTTTAATACGGGGTGGAAGGGACGCCGACGCGAAAACCGTAACCACATTCTCAGTACATCATTCAAAACCGCCCCACATCGATATTTTTCATCGTTATTTTTTTATAATCAGGTGCGCCATACATTTTGACCGTGTAGGTATTGCACTTTTGTAGGCAAAAGCTGGTTCAGAATGATATACTGAATACTTGATAACCGTTTTCGCGTCGGTGACCCTCCCATCCTGTATAGTAGTAGGTATCGCTTACAATAATAACAAGCATTTACTTATTTTGGCAATACTTTATGTAGTACCTTTACAAAAGACATCGTCTCTATTTTTTTGTATTGCACTAGATTCTCAGACAGACAGAAGAATTGGTATTTTTAACATCTCCAGTAGTGATTTATGTTGCCAACATCACCGATGACGTCGTGGATGTGGCGAAGTTTAGACCAACAAATTTAACAATCCTGTTTTTCCAACGACATAAAGAACTACTTATTCTTGAATGCTTCTCAAAACTAGAAATAGGATTTTTTTTAGTCGAAGTCTTTTAAAACGTTTTTATTTATCACACTACCGTAACATCTACGCATATGTACACGTTTTTTACATATACACTGTTAGGTACGGTTATAGTTACATACCGACAGTATCACAATATCTTAGCCTGGGGAAGGTGTGGTCGCCATTTCACGCTCTCAGTCGCACCGAACCCTTACCCAGCCCCAGATAGAAAGGTAGGTAGACCAGCTTAGTTAAATGAAATCTCAGGATTGTTTTATTGACATTATAAAAAATGTTTCAGCAGGTACCTTGGGACCGTACATTTGTTTCTGTCTCATATTTCAGCAGGCTTTTAGCTGCGTAAAGACAAATGTAGGAAGAATTATGTTATGTTACTGTTGTAAAGCTGACGCACGTTTTGGCGGCCCGCACCGCAACTGGGTTGCCAGATGGTCGGGATTCGTCTGCATTGTCCCGACAGTTCATAGGGAGTCCCAAGTAAATACAAAATATCCCAAAGAACACTTTCTTTTATTTTATTTTTTATAATAAATAGTAACTTTTTGGTTTGTAATATTTATATTTTGTCTAGAAAATCTGGTAACCCTAACCGCAACGCAAAATATCTTCTACATAACTTTCGTATATTTTGTATGAACCAATGTGCAATGTTTACAGATACCGCGATATTATATTTGTCTGAGACCATAAAATCTAATAATTTGTGACGGATTTCTTTATTTTTTCCAAATATTTATAGTTGGATTAGTGTCTAAACAGCCATAGTGATAAAATACAAAAACAAATATTTAATTAGACATGAACTGGACGCGTAGAATGGTCGAAATCGATTGTTGAAACTGTGATAGCAGACTTTTAATAAAAAAACTACTAGAGATTCAAATAACTTAGTTGCAGCAATGGTTCGTATTAACAGAATAGCAATAAGTAGAAAAAAACTTACCTCTTTTTTTTCGAAATCGGTTAAAAGAAGACCCAGTTCTGCCGAATGACAACACTGGCTCAAAATAAATATAACCAAGGCAACGGTGCGGTTACTACGCCGTAGCTGTTGTGATGATGTCATCGCTACGCCTACTACGCCTTCGTAGCAGGTATCGCTACGACTTCCCTATTCCTAGTCGAACATTGTTAAGATTGTATCGAATGTGTTATTACAAGACTCTCATGTTTGTGTGTTCAACACTTATCATCTGCCTAGATTTTCCTAACTCTGTTTGGGTAGACTGGAAGCCGACCTAAGCGGATGCAGCAGAATACCATATTTTTCATGGAGCGACTGCCTATCTGACCCCCACAACCCAGTTAGTACTGAGTAATACGATACCCCTTGGTAAGACTGGTTGTCAGACTTTCGGGCCACTGACTACCTGCAAAGACTGTCAAAGATCTACAAATGACAGCCGGGGCTTAACATGACCAAAGCGAATCCGTAATTAAAAGCCCGCTGTTAGATTTTCAACGCTTAGCTCATTAGGGAAAGTATATTTAAGCATGCAAATTGCTATAGGTGCCATATTTCTCTGTTTTCTTTTCGAGGTTCCGTACCTCAGTCGGCAAAAACGGAACTCTTATAGGATCACTTCTGTCTTTTGTTCAGATATCAAGCTGAAATTAATATCAAATACTCAAATCCGCTACCCCTTAGAGCAGTGAAAAAATCAAACTTGTAAGTGAACGCGATCAAAAGATATAACCGTTTTTGTCGGATATTTGACGATTTCACAATGGGTAGTATTATATTATGTGTGACAATGGCATCAAGAAATCCCGTTATCCTAGAATCATGAAATTTGGCAAGAAGCAATGTCTTAAAGCACATGTAAAATAAAAGTTTAATAATAAAATACTTACAAGTTTATGCGGAACTTGATATTTTAATGTAAGAATTTTCTTTATCAAGTTCATTCAATAGCAACTCTAAAGTAGAATTCACTAAGCTCATTCAATAGTCCAGAAACAGCTCAAACAACATATTTGTACAAAAAATAAACATTTTAAACCAAAACAAAATAGACTCATCCTTATATCTCAGTTAACTATAAATACTTCTCTCCATACTTTACTGTTCGCCGCTCGATGAATTTTAACATTATGTACTGAACGAGCAGAAACTACGCGTTCAATTTCCAAAATAAAATAAAAATACCTACTATAAAACGTTTTACTCTGTGAAGTACTAGCTTTTAACGATAAATAAAGAATCCATGTACTGGAGAGGGAAGGTAATCTTCTTCTTGAGATTGCATTAAGTATCTTCCACAGCTGGATATGCTTTAAAAACACTAAAGGCAGTCAGCCACCTTGCTGGCTGGCTATATTATCACCACAGCAAGGCGTGATCACCCTAAAATGTTCCCTCTGTTGGGAACACAGGCGTCCTCTCTATGAGGGGCAGTGGGTCGTAAGTCACCACACAGGCACAGTGTGGGCTGGTGGGTGCCGCACGTCTTCAAATTTTTGGTTCTAGGTAAAGCTGTTTGTTTTTTGGTATGCCATAATATGAAGGTATTACACCTGGTATAGGAAATGGAAGATCCTCCAACTATTCATCTATCTATCTGGTCTATTGGGCTACTGCCCGACGGTTAGTGTAGGGTTTCTGTAATATGTTAATCGCGCAAATAACTGTTCCTGTGCCTGACATCACTATGAAGTGTACTTCGTATACGGCGTTGTAGATGGCGCCACACAGCATTCAAATAATCTCAGGTAGGTGCTGTTTTCATCATCCAACCTCCATAATTTCCCCAAACACCCCTTTTCCAAGCGTTTCACACTATATTGCCATACGTTTTGTTATAAATTCGGGTCCATGTGTTGTCCTAATTACATTTCCAATACAGAGGTGACTAGCGAAAGCTTTATGCCCACCTAGGCTATATTATCGATTTTGTGGGCATTCTGTTCTGCTGAATCATGTTTAGACTTATCTGGTGTTAGTGCGTGGGTAGTGGTGATTAGGTGTTTCCTTTGCCTGGATAGGTCTATTAGTCTTTGGATAGATAGGAGTATTAATATGGGTGAGGCTTATGGATTTTATGCCTATGAACGAATGTCTTCCGCTAACGGAGTTAAACTTTTGACACTAACACGAACTAAATGTAATCTTCATGTTTAATAAGTATAAAAAGACTCGTTCGGGAGCAATATACCACCATAGCAGTTAGGCTTCGGCAATTTTGGCACTTTCCATATAATGGGTCATTGACCTGTTTCTCAATTTCTCGGCCAACTTCACATGGTCTTTTACAGACTGTTCTTCGGTGAGTATGCCCAAGAGCTTCACGAGCTTATTCCACTATCTCACTTCTTCCATCGGGAGTCCAGACGTACTGCAGTTATCACACATGTCGAAGTTCCACACATTGGCACGAAGCGCTACGTAACATCTTTTATTATGCGCACAGCCAAGGAGTGGAATTCCTTACCTGCGTTGGTGTTCCCAAGTTCATACGTCCCCAGTCTATTAAGGTCGCAAGTTAATAGGCTTCTTTTGGGTTAGCTCGTTCTATCGTCAACCTCATCTCTGTCTTCAGGACAAAATTTTAACATTAATTAAAAAAAACTAGTTTAAGAATTTTGTATGTCTGTCTGTTACGTTTACACACTTTAATGGCTGAACAGATTTCAATTTGGCACTCAGGTAGACAAACTATGATCTAGGCTATGGCATAGGATACTTTTCCATGGGTGTAAAAATATCCTTAACAAATCCAAAAGGTACTTGTTCTCCCCGTCTTTGCGATCATTTTTTTGTTCTAGAACATACCTGGGAACCTTCTAGTTACGGAGATATTGGGGTTCAAAATTCCAACTTTTTCACAAGTTTTTTTTGTACAAGTTTTTAATGCTATAATTTACATTAAACACCTCCACGACCCCCGTAATATTCAATGCATATCAGCCCAATGTTTTGAGTGCGTTACATTGAGTCCTACCGTAAAAAGTGATTTTTCACCTCAAAAAGAAAATCGTTTCTTAGCAATAATTATTGCGTAAAGTTACTTAGTTTGATGTACAGAATGCTTGGTTGACGGCTTCGTGAAAGGCCCGTTTACACCTTGTACAGTTCGTGACCCCGATTACACGCACGAGATAGACATCAGTCATTCAAAATTAACACTAGCACAATCTCCATACGATATCCGCCATCTTGAATCTATGATTGATCTAGTTTCAGCGTTTGTCTAGGTTCGTCCTTGAGACACAGACAGGGAAACGAACCTTTCTAGATAATAACATAAATCTCTGTGGAGGCGCCGAAGCGACAGCCGCACTTTTTGCTTTATTTTCTAAGCCGGTTACTAAGAGGATAAGACATAACAATTTCATCGGGCGAGTGTGTGTGTTCTAGAATATCTGAACTCTCTTGGTCTTTGATTTAATTTCGACATTGCTTGTATTGAGAGAAGGCCGTGTGTCCCAGCAGTGGGAACATTATAGGCTGATTATGCTTATCTTATTACTTGTATTCTTACTGACTACGTCGTTGGTCTAGTGCTCGGAATCCCGACTGCTGAGCAAGAAGTCCTGGGTTCGATTCGCGGATGGGGCAAATTGTTATTGGACTTTCCATCAGGAACTCAGTAGGAGCCACGTGGTCAGGATTTGTGCCCGGTTGATAGCAATAGGCTCGCCCCCTATTACATGGGACTTGAAACATAATTGGCGAAATATGGGTGTACTATTAGGTACACCACTGCCTAACCCTTCGGGGATTACAGGCGTGATATTACGATATGTTAGAAATTTCCTAGTAACTAGGAAATGTGGGTGTACTATAGGTACACTTCTGCCTACCCTGTCGGGGATCAAAGGCGTCATGCATTATGTTACATGTATTTTATTTTCCGTGGTAGTCAGGTATGAAATTCCATTGACAGGTGTTAGTTACCAAGATATCTTGTAGACATCTGTGGACAAATCTTATGCTACAGAGAGAGCACAAGAATTCGTTACTACGTTTAGTCATTACGCGTGTTGGCGATTCCGACCCATTAGTCAATGTTTTCTCAGGATGTTAGTGCGTGCTGCGTGCTGACATGTAATTAAGTTTGACATTGATTAAGTCACACTTGCACACCCCAAATAAACCTGTCCCACAGGCGAGGATTAGCGAAAACCGAGTAAAGCTAGCAAATAGAAAGAAACGAGTTGTTTGTTAGTTTGTACATACTTTATAGTACTAACTAGTGGAGGTATATTTCATACTGGCAGTTTAAACAGTAAGCGATCAAGTATTAGTATATTATCTTTTTAATGACACATGACCAAAGAAATTTAAAAGACATAGAGCGGACATCTGGAATATCTTCATTCAAAAATTTTGATCCCGAGTTTGTTCGATTTTGACACACGAATGCGAACTAAAAAGCGGACGTGTGACACTAGATAAAGCGACTTGTTACTAAGTAGTTAATTAACAAGTATTGGATTACGATTTTCTTCTTCTTGACCCGTCTATAGCTCGCAAATATTTGAATGTTTTTGCACAGGAATAACAGTTATCAGAAAATATTCGATAGCTAGTAACTGCGTAGTCTTTGCGGGACAGTTGCTTTAACATTGTACGGATCCTACAGTACGGCATATAAAAAAGAATCAAAGCATTTATTTTAAAAAGATCAGTTACAGGCATTTTTGAACTGTCGAAACAAAGACAACAATCAAAATGAAGTGCCAGTCCCAGTCACAAGACATAATAACCATGGAAGTACTGTAATTGCCCATTCCGAAGCGTAGAACTCTATGAAGAAGCATGGGCAAGAAACTCCATGAACACTCACCTCTTTTAAATCAGAATATCTTTACAAAACTTTGTTAACATTATTAATATTGGGATTGTAGGAGGTATGTGAGAACGATATAGCAAGACGTGCACGTTAAAAGTGTCCATAGTGACGACAATACACCGTGACTGTTTAGTAGTCATTGGATACATGAAGTGGGTTGCCGTTGTAAGACGACTAAAAAGTCACGGACTTCTTTATACATAAAGAAGTCATTAACATGAAACGACTATTCTGTCCATTTTACTCACAGTTACAACATTAACAGTCCCTTTTGAAACACAAAACATTCACTAAATTATTTATTTAAAGTAAACAATAAAAACCTACAAAAGACGGCACTCATCCTCCAGCTACCGAAGTAAATGTTTGTCTCTCTCAAATTGTTTGTTGTAGCAATATTATGTTCCTTTAGTCGTCCGCGTTTTAGAAACTCGATATGCTGTTACGAAGTATATTTTACCGTCCATTTTGTGTTCAAACTTTTTAACAACATAACATATCGTCAAGCCTGTTTTGTATGAAAGGTAACACAGATGTGTACAGTAATAGCACTAAAATGTAGTTTTTACTTGTAACATCTTTTTTTTTTCTTTAAGAATAAGAGTCGTAAGATAAGGCATTGTCGGTTTAGCGGTCCAAGTGGCAGTGACAATAATACGGCAAGCTCACAAAGCAAACAGACTACTAAGAAACCTTTTTTTTTAATGGGAAGTCATCAAACGACCCCTCCCGCTCTAGGCGGAGCGGAAGGGACTTTCAGACTTGTACTGACTTAAACCCATCCCTGTTCCTTCTTAGCCCTTTGTGTTCCAGGGCCGCGGTATCTCTTTCGAACAGCCCCGCAGCCCCGGCAGACCCTTGCGGACCCCTACCTGGTTGCTGACATTTCTTAGAGGCGCGCGTGGAACACGAACGCACCATCGACACGGCCTGTCTTCATAAGACGGACGGACGCCGAGCTAGACCTTTACTCACCGTCCACAGGCCCGTGTTCCGTAACATCATGAATAGTAGTAGATTATAAGGGCAATCTAAGGTTTTAGGCGTGCATGAAAGTATCGCCACTAGCAGTGTGGCCCAGTAGTAATGAACGTGACTTTCGAGGTATAAGCCATAGGTTCGTACCTAGGCACTTGAGTTATTTATTTCACCACCTCTGCTCTCAAAACGGTGATGGTAAACATCTTGAGGCTACCGGCTTATCCTAGAATCAAATATTCACATATATGTGACATGCTGCACTCGACCCACTTGGTATACGGCCCACACTTTCTCCCAGAGATGAGTCATTTACCCCAGCAGTGGGAGCATTATCTTTATGACTAGCAAAGCTTACGGAAACAAGTTTCCTGCAGTTATAATTCAGGTTTGTTTCCCTAACAAAAACAAAAAATTACTCTGCGTAATCTACAAGCCAGCCTAAAATGAAAAGCGAAAAATTCGTCAAAGAAAAACATCAAACGGGCCACAAAATAAAACAAGCCAGAACCCAGCCTTTAATTACGTCTAGCCTCAAAGCTAAAAACAGACATAATCCCAAAATCCAGACCGAAACGGCCATCATTAGGCTATCATTTTGAAATAGCCGTTGTATAAAAATAAGGCCTCTACTACCTTCCACTTTGAGGCTTAACCTTTCACGGCTTGGCCGCGAGCTTGTCGCTTTACGACACGCGTGTTACTACAATGGCTGGGGAGAAAACAAATGAAAGAATTTTCATAGAACGTGTCATGAGTCACTGCGAGCGTCGCGGTCGCACACGAAAGAAACAAGTGACATTCGCGCGTCTCGCTCGACGCAACTCGTATCGGGTGAGGTCGTGGACAGGGAGTGACACTTTCTGGCTTAACCTTTTAGAGATCGTTTGACATTTAAAAAGGTAAGTTTTAAAACCAATGAGTTTGCTAAATGTAGCTTTAATAGCAACTCGTTAGGGATATTCTTTCGTTGAATAAGAGTTTAATTTTCTTTGAGTTCACATCGAATATTGCGCGCATAATGCTCCTTGACTGTATATTTTCAGATTTTGCTTAATTCCAATTTTTTATTACGTAAATACGTACCTTTACTCCGTCCAAAATTAAAATATGTCCATCTATCAAAAGCCAAAAAGAATAAAAGGGCGTCAAAAAATTTAGATAAACTTGAATAAATTCGGCTGTTAATGTGATGAATAAAATAAAATTACCATTTTAGCTAAAATTTACACTTTCATACAAGCTTTCAACATATCATCTGCCTGCCTTTTCCCAACTATATTGGGGTCGGCTTTCAGTCTAACCGGATTCAGCTGAATACCAGTATTTTGGATGGAGAGACTGCCTATCTGACCTCCACAATCCAGTTAGTATTGGGTAATACGATACCCCTTAGTAAGACTGGTTGTCAGACTTTCGGGCCCATGGCTACTTGTAATGACTGTCAAAGATCCACGAATGACAGCCAGAACCAACGGCTTTAAGTGTTTTCCGAGGCACGGAGGAAACGCGGTACGTAATGGGTGGTCACCCATCCACGGCATTGTACACACTGTACCAACCTAAGCAAGCGTGGCTTAGCTTGAAGACCGACCCGAGCGGCCGGTATTATTTAGCCACGAGCTCCACAAGCTTTTAATGAACTAGGGCATGACTTTTCAAAAATTCTGACAAAGAATTTTTAATAAATTGAACTGATTTTTCCTGAGTAGATTTCACATTATAAAATACTAAAAAACCGGCCAAGTGCGAGTTGGACTCGCGCACCGAGGGTTCAGTTTAAACTTGTAGGTAATTTATTATTATTGTATTAAACTACATATTTACGGTTTTCAGATTTTTTCCTTTACATGTGCTGTAAGACATTGCTTCTTGCCAAATTTCATGTTTCTAGGTCAACGGAAAATACCCTATAAATTTTGATTTCCTTGAGAGTGTCGAAATATACGTTTTTTGCGGTAAAATCTTTTTATTACGTTAACTTAGAAGTTTGATTTTCACAGCTTCAAGGGACTGTAGATTTGAGTATATGGTTTTAATTTCAACTCGATACCTCCACGCGTTCCCGAGATAAAGGGGCTTGACAGACAGACGGACAACAAAGTAATCCTAGAAGGGTTCCGTTTTTTCCTTTTGAGGTACTGGACCCTAAAAATATCATCTAGTCTCTCTAGTCCATCAACATGTCATCACTCGTTTATTAATCTGCCTTAATTAATTAATACCTAGGGACATGGATTTTAATCCACTCTTCCATCAGATCCATTGTACAGCCCCAACAAGAACACACTCGCCTTCATCGAAGTGTACACACCCGTGTGATGCGTTTATAATGAGAAAACCTCCACGTACACTCAACCGCACAATGTTAACACTTGCACCATGAATATCGCTCTTACTGCGATGAATAAAGGAGCTTTCTCGTCATTAGCGAATTCTTGTCTCTGATGACTAGAAAGTGGTAGACTCATGAGACGATGACGAATAAAGAATTTTAGAAGAAGAAGACATGCTGCGCTGACGCCAAATACATTTTGATAAGGGCAAGAGAATTAATGAATGAATGGTTACGGTCAGTAGTGACTCTGAGGTAATGACTCCGTCTTGTGAGTTGTGTTCTGTGAATTCAATCCACAGAACTGCGTTACTGTGTATAATTTATTTCATCACCATTGCTCTCAAAAGTCAAAACGGTAAAGGAAAACATTGTGAGGAAACCGGCATGTCCTAGCACCCAAAATTCGAAGACCTGTAATTTACCATATTTCCCAGCAAAATAATAGGCGGATTATGCCACGACATGTTAGATAGGTGGATGATATACAGATGATGGCTGCTAAGACCTGGTTGAAACTCGCGAAGATCACAGAAGAATGGGATAAATAGGAGGAGCCCCTATACTCAGCAGTGGGTGGAATAAAGCAACTGCCAATGATAATTTATTTATTAAAACTTTATGCACATAATGTACAAAGGCGGACTTAAAGCCCTGGGCATCTGGGCGTCGGGGGTCACGTGGTGGCTCCCGGCCACCGTAGGCGCGGGCCTGTGCACGGCGAGTTATGGGCTAGCTCGCCGTCCGGCCGTCTTATGACGACAGGCCGTGTCGACGGCGCGTTCGTGTTCCACGCGCGCCTCAAAGAGATGTCGGCAACCACGTAGGGGTCCGCATGGGCCGATGCCTGCCAGGGCTGCGGGACTGTTCGAAAGAGATACCGTGGCCCTGGAACACAAAGGGCAAAGAAGGAAAATGGATGGGTTTTAGTCAGTACAAGTCTGACACTCCCGCTCCGCCCAGAGTGGGGGTCATTTGATGATTTCCTAACGGAAAAAAAAAAGCCTTGTGCATTTTTCGATAATGATGAAAATTGATTCAGAAAGCGGTACTTCTGGACACGGCTCGTATTGTTAGGAAGTTCCTCTGTCTAGAGCCCTGTCCGCCATAGCTTGGACCCTCTTCCCGATACCAGTGAGCTGCTATTTTTTATATTTTCAATGTTTTATTGAGATTGTATTATTTATAAATTAATATTTAAAAATGTACAAAATATGTATGACATAAAGGCGCTGGCAGTAGCAAGTTTATGCCACTGGTGTGTAGTTGAGTGTACGTGCAAGCAGCACATTTTCATTACGACGTCACGTTTACAGCCTTTTTATCGCAGTACATGCAGGGTACCTGTAGGGTAATGAGTTTCTTGCGTGCAATGGAAAGACGCTCGGCCGGTAATGGCTGCGCACCCTTTTGCGTTTTAATGCTCTATTTTTAAAGACTGTTTAGGTAGTACTTCAGTTATTTTATCGTATATTAAACATACGGCTATCAGTATGTAGATCTTTGACCACTAGTTTTACTAAGAGTAACAAGGAACTGGATTGGGGAGCCAGGCAATCACTCCGTGTAAAATACTGGTATTCATCTGCATCCGATTAGACTGGGAACCGACTCAAACATAGTTGGGAAAAGGCTAAACAGACGATTTTTAAAAAAACCTACTTATAGCTATTGCACAAATACTTTTGTAAAGAAAAAGCAGGTAAATACCTTGTCTGGCAAAAACAAAAAAGTTAATTAAAGCCAAGCGTAATAGTCCATTACTCTGTTTATTTTATGACTATTGACGTGACACAACAAAAGCAACCTTCAAACCTTTATTACGCTTTTTTACGGCTCTTAAAACAGTAAAAAAGGAATTAAACAAAAATTAGATCATTATAGCCCGCTACTGCCACAAATCCGTATTTAAGACATCGTTTTGTTTCTGTCAATCGCTTCAAGATGACAGAGACAGAATGCTGTTTTAAACAGTGATTTATGGTGCAAGCTTAAATAAATAAGTTTTTGCCTGCGGCTCCACTCGCGTTATGTTCGAAAATTATCCTACGGAAACGATTTAAATATAGCCTACGACATTCGGGGATAATGTAGCTTCCTATTAGTAAATGAATTTTCCGAATTAGATCCGTAGTCCGTCCTACATCCAAACTTGCAAACTTCATCATCATCATTTCAGCCGAAAGACGTCCACTGCTGGATATAGGCTTCTCCCAAGTTTCGCTACATTGACCGGTCCCGTGAGTCTTTCATCCAGCTGATCCCTGGAACCTTCACCAGATCATCAGCCCACCTAGTGGGACGCTTTCCATCGCAACGTCTTCCGGTTCGCGGTCGCCACTCCAGAACTTTTCTTAACTTTACTTCTTTATAATATCATCATCATAATTCTCCTCATCCCAAGTTCAGTCGGCGCAGCATGTCTTCTTTTTCCGTACTTCTGTATTACTCGTCGTCTCACCGGACACTTCAAATATGATTGTAGATAAATAACCAAGTTAAGGGTTACATTTTTTTTGGTCTAGTAATGTTAGTATTAGTATACCTACCATTATAACGTAAGGTCAATGAAGAAAGATTTGACACAGTATTGATCAATAAAATCAATAATTATATAGTGTTACATGACCCTTAACGAAGCCGAGAGGCACTTGTTCTCCCCGTCATTGCGATATTTTTTTTGTTCTAGACCATACCTGGGAACCTTCTAGATACGGAGATATTGGGGGTCAAAGTTCCGACTTTTTCACAAGTTTTTTTTTAATTACAGGTTTTTAATATAAGATTTTTACTTTAAACACCTCCACGACCTATTGCTGATGGATGGATTGAATAGTATGGGACTAATCAATCCATCCATCAGCAAAATGTTTTGAGTGCGTTACATTGAGTCCTACCGTAAAGAGTGATTTTTCCCCCCAAAATAAAAGTCGTTTCCCAGCAATAATTTTGGCGTAAAGTTACTTAGTTTGATGTACAGTACGCACGGTTGCCCACTTCGTAAAGGGTCCGTTTACACTCTGTATTTTCGACGACTAATTTGTCAATCAGAATCATCATTTTAAACTGGTAACTAACTATTACCAGCTTTTTAAATAAATTATTCTTATTCTTATTCTTATTCCTCGACCACAAGTCTCAATAATCTTTACAAAATCATGCTACACATTTGCCAATCCGATCACTGGGCAAAGTAATCACAAAGTCAAACTAATACCCTGAACCCTCTGCCCACTAAGTGGACCCTGAGATAAATCTCCCTACATTAGACCCTCCGTCTTATTTCTAAGGGATTTTTACCAAGTTCCTCGAAACTAAATATTTGGTAAGCCCTTTGTGGGTAACTAATTTTAAGGTATTTGAGATGAGTAATTTTCTGTGAGTGTTTAGGCTTTTTCAAAGTTCTTTATCGATTATACATAGCCTATACTGTGCCACTGCTGGGCAAAGGTCTTCCCCAATTCCTTCCAAGGACTCTTTTCTCCCACCACCCCGCACCAGCCTTCGCGGTATGCGTCTAGATCTGTCATAATCATCAGGTTTGGGTGGATTGGTGAAGTCAATCGATAGCAAAGGCATCATTTAAAATTCATTAGTGCAAATTAGGTTGACAATCGGCACTGTTTGAATGTCAATCTTCTTACTTCTATTATAAACGCGAAAGTTTGGATGGAGGGATGTTTGTTGCTCAATCACGCCAGAACGGTTGAACGGATCTGGATGAAATTTGCCACAGAGAGATGAGATTATAGTCTGTAATAGCACATAGCCTACTTTTTTTTTCTCATACGTAAGTACACATCAAAATTTCCACTCGAACGAAGTCGCGGAAAACAGCTTGTTTTACATAAGTCAGACTGAAAAGTAGCAGAACAAATTGCCCAGATACTCATGCAATAATATGTTAAGTTAATAACTGACCAGAATACGGAAATTTAACAATGCCGTGTATCTATTACGTATTTTGAATGGACTTACATCAGGTTGATGTAAGAACGTTTGTCAGGTTTTTAGACTTTAATTTACCCCCGACCATAAAAGACCTATTATAAGTTTTTTGCAAATATTGTTAGTAAGTTATGTTGATGAGATATACGAACAAGTTGGACAGACTCACCTATCTTCATATTGACAATCGACAGTGTCACCAAAACCGAATAAAAATATCAAAAAAGAAAAATTGTTTTTGAAAAATAAAACCATTAGGAATTGGCACCGTTTACCCACAATCTCATATTACAACAAGAATTTTTGTGGTATACTACAGCTAAAAAACCCGACTACTGAAAAATCACGCTCTAATTAAAATCGGGGTTTTCAAGGTAAAATCGACTCCTCCTATTGTTGAAGTTAAAATGTAACCTATGTAACCCGGGCCATAATAACGAATAGATTTACACCTTATTCATCAAAATCGGATGAATAGTTTAGGCACTAGGAGAAAACATACGTAAATACAAAAATACATACACGATACATAGACTACTAAAATCATAACCCAGCGTTTTGACTTCACAGTAGTCGGGTAAAAAAATCAAAGTAACATTTCCATTTCTATCGAGTACAAATACTAGTAGAACAATAATAAAAATGAAACTAAAACTGTAGCGCCGGCCGCCATTTAACGCGAAAACTGAAGCTTTCAGAAACAAAGCAAATACTTCAGGGCTGTGTGATGTAGTGCCGGATTTACAAAATTGCTGTTTTACTTGGGGAAAATCTTGTTTCTAGACTTTCGTTTAGCTTTTTAGTACTCTGTTAATGTAGATGTGTATGATGTATCAGATATTTTTCTGTCGTTGTCAAAACAGTACCTGTATTCCTCGAAGTGGTAGGCAGAGCTTCTATTTTCCTGTAAAATGGTCTAGATTTTTGAATGGTCAAGAGCACAACTGCGGAGTTGCGAATCCTTGGCTACACATGCCCTTTTAGGGTCAAGCGTTATCAAGTTTACCACACTAGGAAATCAATAATAGCCTCAGAGTCTGGGATTTTATGCTTATGCTGTGACTAGCACTGCGCCCGCGACTTCATCCGCAAAAGTTGTGTTTGCTCGGCTAATATGCATGATATAAATATAATTTATAGCTTATAGCACTCACGAATAATGTAGCTTACTACCAGTGAAAGAATTTATAGAATTAGATCATTAGTTCCGGAGATTCCCTACATCCCTACAAACTATCTTTACCTCTTTTTAATATTAGTATAGAAGAATAAGATAAAAATAATAAAGATCAGAGGGCCTGTAAAAAATGATATTCTGTATGATGATGGTACAGAAGTTTTTTTTTTTTGGATTGACGTTAGCTACCGAACAGCTAAGTCAATTGTATTGATTGCCGTTGTAAAATTTTGAAATGCTTTGCAAGGAATTGATGCTTGTTTAATTGCCAATTAGGGTATGGCCACTCCTGGTAATAGGTCCGTAGCTCATGTGCAGTTCATGTCACATTCAATTATGATGATGAACACAGTAGGTGAAAGAAATATCTTGAAAAAGTTGGCTATATTTTTATCCTTCCATTTTCGACAATAACTTGTCAAACATAACTGTTTGTATCGGTATGGGTTTGTTTATCCAACACTCACTTAACTTTATACATATTATATTTATGCGGGATCACATAACCAATATATATTTACATCGCAAAACTTAGAGACTACCGCGAACTAACAAAAATGGGATAACTTAGTTTTTATGTATCTTCTTAACTTACTGTAGGTATCTACTATAACTTATTTTGAAAGGCGTTTTAGTGTTTCTAATGTTAATATTACACAAGACGAAAATAAAGAAAGACGCCTTTATATTTTAGAATATAATTTATGTTTGGCTTGTCAAGTGTATTTTAAAACCAATTAAGAAAAACGACACTATTCTGGAGTGGCGACCGCGAACTGGAAGACGTTGCGTTGGAAGGCCTCCCACTAGGTGGACCGATGACCTGTTAAAGGTTGCAGGGATCCGCTGAATGCCAGACGCACGGGACCGGTCAATGTGGCGACGCTTGGGGGAGGCCTATGTCCAGCAGGCTGAAATGATGATGATGATGATGATGATGATGATGAATATATATCTATCATTAGTAATTAATATAAAATCGTACTTTACATTTTAGACCAAGAGATTTAAAAAGAATTTTAGCACGGACATTAGGAATAAAATCATACAAAAGTTTTTATCCCGAACATTTTCGATTTTGACACACGAATGCTACTTGACACTGTGTCACATGTGAGACAGACCGATTTGTTACAGTAGTAACAAGTATTGTATTACGATTTTCTTCGTCTTGTCCCGTCTATCGTTTATAAATATTTGAATGTCTTTGGTTTTAGAGTCATTTTACGCATCTTAACACAGAAGAAGAATGAGACAACAACCAGAGTAGTAATATCTATTCCCCTTTCTTTTTTTTCTAGTGTTTCTAAAGACAAGGAAGAGAGTTCATTGCAGTCTAAAATATGAATGAAAAAAAACTTAACTAAAATCGTACTTTATAAATCCAGACTCATTTTCATCTGCCTCCCAGCCCTGTTTCAAGTCCGTTATTAAAATAAAACCGACAGTACGAGTACCTACCTCTAACTTTCATTTAGGTATTGTTCATTATGTTCCTTTTATATTCTCTTTCAACACAGCACATAAATCTGTCCCAAGTTTTTATTTTACACATTTTTTACTTTGAAAGGGTTTTCAATGTGGGAATGAAATGGCAATTCGGGTAGGTACTATATCTTTATATTCTTATTTAGACAGTGTAAATGTCTATCAACCAGTCTTACCGAGGGGTTATCGTATTACTCTGTACTAACTGGGTTGTGGACGTCAGATAAGCAGTCGCTCCATGTAACATACTCCTATTCAGCTGCATTCGGTTAGACTGGAACACATCATCATCATCTGGTGAGACATCATCTACCTAGCCTTGTTATGTTCGGGTCTAAATGTATAAATAGTTGAAAATTTATATCCATCAGAAAACCTTCCACTTGGACACGAGTTGCCGTGGTCGACTTGGAAATCTCTAAACAGACTTCGAACCCAAGTCGGCCGGAGCAAAGACAATCTCTGCAGATGGGGGTTCATGGACGGCTCAGATCTCAAGTGCCTATCGGCGTCTCCCCACAAACAATGGCCCACCTTCCATATTGCCCCGCATGCCCTATCTCCTGCGCTCTTGCTGATTTATTTACTGGGTACGCGTAGCTGAGTTTTGGGCTAAACATATTTAAAATTTTTGCCATCGAAACGCTAAGAAGAAGAATAGTTGAATTCGTCATTGTTTTATTCACTTTTATCTGCCTAGCCTTTTCTCAACTATATTTGGACCCTCTGACTACCCATAATGACTGTCAAGAATTTGCCGACCAAAAACAGAGGGTTCTCATTACGTAATGAACAATCACCCTTCCACGGACTAACATCGGCAAACGTTGCTAAACTAAACTGAAAGATCGACCCCTGCGGCCGTTATTATTTAGCCACGAGACCCTCAACTTTAAATAGATTCTGAAGCCATAATACCTATCATATTATAATATAGTTTAGACCCTAATAATATTATAATACACGAAAATGTGGTTAAGGTATGAACCGCGTGAGAAACTTGTTTCGCTATCACCCTTACTCTAATACAAATACATTAGTTTGCTACCTCACTCACTCCCGATATTGTAGTTGTCAATAGATATGGTTTTGTCTATTCCCTCTGGCGGCGCTAGGACCTCAAAACCGCACTTTCGCGGTGTACATAATTTAGTAGGCTGTCAAGTATGATAATATAACATTACTTTCACTACTGTACGAACAGAACTGTTTGTAAAATAAACCAGTTTACTTATAGAGGGGCTCGTGGCTAATAATAACAGCCGCTCTGGTCGATCTTAAGGTTAGTCCGCGCTTGCCTAGGTTGGTCCGTGGATGGGTGACCGCCCATTACATACCGAATTTCTCCGTGCCTCGGAAAGCATATTAAGCCGTTGGTCCCGGCTGTCATTTGTAGATCTTTGACAATCGTTATAGGTAGACAGTGGACCGAAAAAAAAAAAAGGCAAAGGGTATCTTATTACCCAGTACTAACTGGGTTGTGGAGCTCAGATAGGCAGTCGCTCCATGTAAAATACTGGTATTCAGCTGCATCCGGTTAGACTAGAAGCCGACCCCGACATAGTTGGGAAAAGGCTAGGCAGATGATGACTTATAGAGGAACATCTCTTGACGGCCAGACCTACATCATTTTATAAAAGCGAAACTTTTCCTATGGAAGTTGATGGATTCGTCATATATAACAACGTCACGCCTGTAATCCCCGATAGGTTAGGCAGAGGTGTACTTAATAGTAAACCCACATTTCGCCAGTTATGTTTAAGTCCCATGTAATACGGGGCCTATTGCCACCAAGCGGGCGCAACTCAGACTCCGTGGCTACTTCTGAGAAATTCCTGATGGAAAAACCCAATGACACTTTCCCCTGGAATCGAACCAAGGACCTCATGCTCAGCAGTCGTGCTTGCGACTACTAGGTCACCGAGGCATTTTTCATACAAATAATTATAAACGACTGTTGGTTAAAGGAACAATTTGTTGTGATTTAGAAACTGAGGAAATATATTCCATGTGTACCGGTACTTGTGCTGAACATAAGCCTCCCCACCGCCGTAATCTCCACGCTTGGCAGAGGGATTAATAAATTAATCAGTGTGAAAGTACTTATTTATGTAGGTAGACACTTACAGCTGTCATACATATAGAATAAAGTACACAGGTGCTAAACAGAATGCAGGCGCAAATTATATTATTGGATCTCGTACATTCTGGTTTCCATGATGCTCCACTCTAGGCTGCACCATCGTTTAAAAAAATTCAAAAAGCACAGTTTAGAGAGCAATGGTGATTACATAATTTACACTACAGTAACGTGCCTGCCTGAATTCGAACCCACGATCGAATCGCAGCTTGCGAATCGCAGCCGTTTTCTTAGAGCCACATCTACTCCTCGTTTTAAAATAATAAGAGCTAAATATATGATATTTCATCACATATTTCTTCTATGAAGCAATCTTCTGCAAGTTTCAATAATCGCTCGATTATTGAAACTTGCTGACCAGCTAATCTTTTAACAAAGAAATGAGCTCTTCTTATAGCTAGGCTGCTCGAATTAGCTCAAACCTAGAAGCTATTGATTTTTATGCTCTTTTCACTTCGGTGTTTCTTCTTAGATTAAGGCAACGCTAAGGAATGAGTATATTAGAGGAAGTTTAAAAGTTGCGCCAGTTACAGAAAAGTTGAAAGTTAATCGACTGCCTTGGTATGGACATGTGATTAGGAGAGACGAATAAAAGAGTGATAAATATAACTGTTGATGGATGGAGAGGGAGAGGAAGACCAAGGAAACGATGGATGGATTGTGTGAGGAATGATATGAAAGATAAAGGAGTTAATGATAGCGTGACGTTTGACAGGGGAGAATGGAAGAAAAAAACGTGTTGCGCCGACCCCAAGTAACATGGGACAAGGGCTGGAAGATGATGATATTTCTTCTCAGATTAGTCGGATAGGAAACACCTAACTGAATAATTATGAAATGATGGAATTTCAACTCTGTGCTGTACTAAGCGGTGAAAATCCAACAGTGCGCTTTTATTCAGGCATTTATTTAGGTAAACTATATTGTTGGTTAAAACAGGTATAACTTAGCCGAAGTATCTCTTTGGAAACAACAACATAAACTTTAATGTTTCTTCCAAGTTCCACAATAATCTTAGCATTTGTTTTATTTCCTATCAAAGATATACAGGGTGTTTGGGAGCCGAAATGGTACAGTTTTCTCAAGGAAAGGTGGAGACCGATCCTTGTTTTCACCCACAAAACCCTTTCACTTAAGTGCCACGGTAATAAATTGAAATATTATTTTCTTTATTTCGCCAAAAATCACCTCCAGGTCATCAAATGAGCTCTAATAGAACGCAATGTTTTTTGGTGTTATCAATACAATGCTTAGATTTCATCTACAAAATGATATATGTACTATATATTTTTGTAAATCTTTTTAATATCAATTAAAAACATAACAAAATCTTTGCTACTAAATAACACCCCGACACCGCAACAAATTGTGTGGAACACCTCGTATAAAATATCTTTCAAAAATGATGTAAAAATCTTAAGTAAATTGAAATGGTAGATTTTGGTATCTTGGATTTCTTTACGAACGCCATAAATTAGGTGAATAATGTTTTGTAATAAATTAGTTACAGTTCCCGTATTTGGAAAGCGGATAATCAATGTAAAAGCTGTGGTGAAATGCACAATGTAGATTAATAGTCTTCCAAGCATGATAATTGTGGCAATGCACACACTGGTAATCTAAAAAAAAAACTTGACTTAGGTTGATTCATGTATATGTTACGGCTAAAGATGGGTGTGAACATAAACTTAAGATTAGCCGGCTAAACTTAGGTTAGGGTTTAGACGGCTAATCTTAAGTTTATGTTCACACCTAGTGAGCTAATCTTAAGTTTATGTTCACACCTAGTCGGCTAATCTTAAGTTTATGTTCACACCTAGTCGGCTAATCTTTAGTTTATGTTCACACCTAGTCGGCTAATCTTAAGTATATGTTCACACCTAGTCGGCTAATCTTAAGTTTATGTTGTGTGAACATGAACTTAAAATTAGCCGACTAGGTGTGAACATAAACTTAAGATTAGCCGGCTAAACTTAGGTTAGGGTTTAGACGACTAATCTTAAGTTTATGTTCACACCCATCTGTAGCCGTAACATATACATAGTAATACATACTAATCGCCTAACGAGAGTTTCGGTGATTGGATCGAGTGGTTGGATCGAGGGCCTGATTCAAACGGCAGAACTTCTCGATACGGCCCGCATTGTGAGAAGGTTCCTGTCTCTGGAGCCCTAACCACCGCTAGCTTGGACCCTGCTCCCGACACTGGCGAACAACTGTCTTGTTTGGGTTCTGCACTGCAAAGTGTGGCACACCGGGCTCGATCGTTCCGAGCCTTCGCATGGTGTGGCGTAGTCCATTCTGCAGCAGGTTGTTGATCTGGTGGGAGTATTCTTTGGCGAACTTCGGATCGGCGTCCATCTTCCTCTCGATGGTTGTGAGGCGACAGAGTGCTTGGCTGTAGCTGGGTGGCATGCGGGTATCGTCCCTTCGCCACGGCATCGGCAGCAGTTTTTTTTATAAATATTTAAAAATGTAAATGAACATGCGGAAAAGATGAAAAAAGGACAACACTAAAAAGCACTTATTATTTTAATATTAGATACTAGTGTATCCGCCTACCGCCCACCATTTACAAGCAAAATAATTTTAATAAAAATTCTAATAAAACTGTTTCTTATTTTAACGACAGCCATCATCTGAACAACAAAGTATCTTAGTATCCGTATAAAAGTATTAAAATCCTTTCCGTAAAATTCTGCGAAAAACATCGTCAAAAGGTTTCCTGAAAAATTCATGTAACAATAAGAAACGATGACCTTTTCGTGAGGACGCTTTTTAGGATTCCGTTTCTAATAAATATCTGTAATAATTATAATGTTTAGGGTTAATGGCTTTACAACGACGAATCCTACCTACCTACCTATACATAGTATAGACGTGAAAGTGAGCCTGGATGAATGTATGTATGTATGGATGTTTTTAAATTACTGTTTTAAATAATTTAACAGAATCTAAGAACTTTCTAGTTACGGAGATATTAAAGATCAAAGTTACAACATTTCACAAGTTTATTTTAAAATACAATGTTTTAACTTAAAAATACCTCCATGACCCCTGTAATACTCAATGCATCCATCAGAACAATGTTTTGAGTGCGTTACTTTGAGCGCTGCCGTAAATCGTGATATATCACATAATAAGGTCGTATCCCGGCAATCATTTTTACACAGTGCTTAAGTAGCACTGTTTGATGTACCTACAGTCTCGCCGTACAACGGCTTCGTGAAGGATCCGTTTACACCCTGTATGTAAACTAGTTTTAGGTAATATTGTTAAGTCATATGTAATATCTCTTGTACATATACCCAGAGTACCTGATTATGTATTACTTGGATAATAAACAATTTTCTATTTCGATAAATCACAGCCGGTTCCTCGAAAATCTCAACGGCAAAAATACTGTTCATAAAGCAGTAAAACCTTGATCTTCAGGCTACCTGCAGTATTAACTCTCCCTCTTTATATCATCCATCCAAAGGTTGTCATTAAAAGATCGCTTTTAGCGATAAGACCGCCCATTGTGTGACCCTAGCCTATCAATGTGATTTCTTATATAAATGTTATTTGAATCTACATAAGAAAGAATATTCTATTTTATCTATTTTCTTCTCATAAAAAAACAGCTCTTAAAAAAAACATACGGGGTGGAAGGGACACCGTCGCGAAAACGGTTACCACGAATTCAATACATCACTCTGAGCCCACATAAAAATTTTTCATCGGTTATAAAAAGAAAAACAGCTGTTCCATACATTTTGGCCGTGTAGGTATTGCAATTTTGTAGGAAACAGCTGTTTTTTTTAATGACCTCTGAAAAATTTCAATGTCGGGGGGCTCAGAATGATGTACTGAATCCGTGGTAACCGTTTTCGCGTCGGAGTCCCTTTCACCCTGTATTTTTTTAAACTTAAAAGTCCCGGAACCCTACAGAAAGAACTCCATTACGCTTGACCGATTTTTTAATAACGAAATCACTGATTCAGCTCCTGGTAACAAGTCCGAGGAAATATCGAAGACATTGTTGGCCAAGTTTTTGTAAGACTTTCAGGGTATATTACACGTCACACAATGTTGAATCCGAAGTACCTACTGTCGATAAAGTCCACCGTTGACCAACTTTCAACCTTATTACTAAGCGTGTAAGTGTGAGAAATCGTCAAAAGCCACATTTATCGAGTGTACACTTGACTCTTTAACGCCGCTCTCGATATTTATATGAATATGATATTGTCAAAGTTTTTTAGGATTCAGTGATGAATGTTTTTGAAAAAGAATAAGTCATGGGATTTCTTTTTAGAAGTTAGACTCTTTTAAGTCGGTTAAATGAGGTAGTAAGTTTGTTTTGTTTCTTGAGATAGTTTGATGCGTTCTTCTCTGTAAATAAAATCGTTTATTGAACATTAATCGGCTACTCAAGTCCGACAGCAAAATTATATTACCGTTGTATATTGTTTTTCCAACGTAATTTGGTAAGGCGGTGATGTTTTTTTTTGTAAAACAGACTTCAATCAGCATCGGGATTAAAGATTAACTTAGAATTATTGGGGATAAAGATTGAAATTAGCATGCCATAGCCTTTAATGTTCTCTGAGCTGGGACACAAGCTTCTTCTCCGTCAGAGGCAGTAGGCCGTTATCAATCACGCGGGCATAGTACGGTTTGGTAATACATACTGAAATAAGATAGTCTACACTCATCTTGACTAATATCCATACATAAGCAAGGTGGAAAGGACATTGGCCACACCTCGACGCACAAACAATTACCACGTTTTCAATAATTTATTCGGAACGAAAAATTGTTAGGTATGTAACAGCAAAATGTAACAAAATGTATGGAACAGCAGAATTAAATTAATTAATTAAAATTACAAAATATTTCTATGTCCACCTTGTACGCAAAGTTTGTAAAGTTCCATGATCTAGTGGTCTCAAGCGCGACTGTTCAGCGCAAGGTCCTTTGTTCGATTCCCGGGTCGCGTAAAGTGTTATTGGATTTTCCCATCAAGAATTTCTCAGTAGCAGTCTGGATTTGTGTCCGGTTGATGGCAAGGCTCGCCCCCTACTACATGGGACTTAAACAAAACTGGCGAAATGTGGGTGTACTAATAGGTACATTTCGGCCTAACCATTAAGGAAAACAGGCGTAATGTTATGAGAAAGCAGAAACAAATGAATATCAAAGCAAAGAAACCAAAGTAAATATTCTCGTAGTTAACAACAGTTTCTAAAGACTCGTTACAATCTCTTGCGGGACAAATAATCGAAATGAGGCCAGATATTGAGAAGAAATATCTTAATGAAAATCGATACGACTCTCTCGCCGTTATTTGTGTCCTTGTTTCTCTGAATAAGTTATCGGCGTAAGCTGAGCTCACCATAGCCTTTTCAGCCTAGCCTTTTCCCAACTGTGTTGGGGTCGGCTTCAAGTATAAACGGTTGCAGCTGAATACCAGTATTTTACAAGAAGCGACTGCCTATCTAACCTCCACCCACAACCCAGGTAGCACTGGGTAATATGATACCCCTTGGTAAGAGTGGTTGTCAGACTCTCGGGCCACTGATTACCAGTAATGACTGTCAAAGATCTAAAAATGACAACCGGGGCCAACGACTTGACGTGCTTTCCGAGGTACGGAGAAAATTCGATATGTAACGCGTGGTCCCCTATTCACAGACTAACCTAAACAAGCGCTTAACCTGAAGATCGACCCAAGCGGCTGTTATTAGCTAAATAATTTAGCTCACGAGCTCCTCGAGAGTCCAAGCTGAGACTATAACTGAGACTTCTAAAATTATCTCTCTAGAAAAGTGAAATTTTCTTCTAATATTTTTCCTTTTTGTTTAATTAGGTTCGACTTGTCTAATTAAATAGGTCTTTAAAGAGTATGATAATGATATAGTTCACTATTTTCGAATTGGTAAGGGCGTGTCTGAACCAAAGTGATCGGTAGCGTGAATACAGTGCTGCAAGGCTATTTTGGCGTCGACAGGAGGGAGCTGAGTATTTGTGCAACGTACTGTGGAAATTGTTTTATAAAAATGAAATGGCGACGTTAGTTCCGAATAAAGCCACGCGTAAGATTCGACATTCTGTGTTGTCCCAACCACGTGTTCGGGTTTAGCAATCTGTATAAAAGCGATAGTTGTATCGTTGCACGCGCGACTTCCAGTTTGGTTAGACCGTAGACGTACCAATTTTACGCTTGTCAATAAGTCAATTAATTAAGTGGGGGGTTGGGCTCAAAGCTTTTGTTGTTGTGGTCGACAACAGTCCAATCCATTAGAGATGAAATCGTGTCATATTATCGAAATAATTCTGTATTACATTTAACGCTATTGCGTTTTAAGCAATGCCATCTCGCTTACAAAAACGATTCAAATATTTGCAACAACATAGTTTTTCAATATGAAATAACATACAATCTGAAGAACCTCACCGATAAGGTCAGTGTATGTCCTTCTAGGGCGTGCCCCCCCGGCGTTGCCACTCACATCTGCCTTGTAAATACCTTTTGTTAGTCGCCTTTCACTCATCCTCTCCACATGACCAAACCTTCTAAGCATACTCTTTTCAATGTTTGTACACTACATTTTCTTTTAAACCGCAACGTTTCCGTATAGCCTCATTCCTCAATTTATCATTCAGAGTTACTCCACACATGCTTCGCAAGGAACGCATTTCCACAGCATTAATTCTACTTTCATGCCTCGTTTGCCACGCCCAACATTCACTTCCATACATAAGTGTAGGCACCAGCACACCATTGTGAACAGCCAGATTGTTCTTATAAAAACTCAACAATTTCCAATACATTATACCCCAAACGCACATTTCCATTGACATTTAAATAACCTTGAACGCAAATCAAATCAAAATTCATAACGTCAATACGGAACCCATTTCCTCGCCTCACACACCTTTTATTCTCTCTTTTATTACACTTAAGTACATCGTGCCCTATACCAGGGTATACTATTACCCTCAAATGCTACAATTTAGGTCGAATGCCATTTGTACTTCCGGTCAGTGCCATTCATAATCCGGAATGGCAAATCATTGACTGCGGAAAGCACTTTCATGAGTTCACCCCTTTGTAGGTATGAATTAGGGTTGCGCTATACTTGCATTTGTATCGATACATTCAAGCATGTGGCTTAAAAATAACAGCCACACAGGTCGATCTTCAAGGTTAAGCCGCGCTTGCATAGGTCGGCCCGTGGATGGGTGACTATCTTTTACATACCGAGTTTCCTTCGTGCCTCGGAAAGCACGCTGAGCCGTTGGTCCCAGCTGTCATTTACAGATGTTTGACAGTCGTTTCAGGTAGTCAGTGGCCCGACTGACAACCAGTCTTAGCAAGTGGTATCGTATTATTAATATTGGTTAGAGGGGCAAGATGGGCAGTCTCTCCATGTAAAATACTGGAAGCCGACTCCAACATAGTTGGGAAAAGGCTAGGCAAATTATGACTTTGGATCGAGCCGGATCGCAACTATGCGTTACGATTCCAGTATCGTATCGAATGGCCTTTATCCGATTCTCCAGATATCTAGCCGTATCGTATCGTCCCCTGGAATACGCGATACTTACATTTCCATCGATACTTTTACTTATTACCCCTCTAATCTAGGCAAAATCTAGTTTTTTTTTTTGTAATGCTTTTGTGTCCTCTTTTGTATACTTTTGATACAATACAATCCGATACCGGTAATTTTGTATCATCCAAGCATTTATCAAATACTGTTGTATCGATATTGTGAAGTATCGGATCAGATCGTGCGTCACTAGTGCAAGCCAAGGACGAACAGGTAGAATATGAAAGCGAGACAATAATGCCCTTGTCTCGATATTTTTTCGTTCCATTTTGGGGTGAAATGAGGGTAGGTTATCGTCAGGGGTCCGCGAAATTTAGGAGTGCCTTGTAACGATTGTGAAGGGCTGATATTGGGCGGAGAATTGTTTTTATTGTAGTGGTACGTGGATGGAAACAGTGATAATTTATTGGTAGTTTCTGATATTGTGATTGACTATAACATCTAGAAATTGCCTTGTTTTCAAAAACGTCACGGCCTTATTCCCCAACGGATTATTTCCCCGTTTTGCTTTGGCCACACAGAGAGCTGGCCTGTTTCCTAGCTGTGGAATCATAATAAGCTAATTATACTTTGTTCTTGTGATTAGATTAACTAAACAAACCTCGACTAATGAGCCACGATTATTTACCTATTGATTGTGTTTCTCTTGGGAGCGGTAACGATCGCTAAGACCCTGCTGAATTGGTTCCAATTAACTAATTGTTTCAGACTAACCCACAAACGGCTTGGCATCTTCGATTTGGAAGTATTCTTTGAACGATATTGTCGAACCGAAGCGTATTACTTACACATGTCCGGTTCCGCTATGCACAATTAGAGCTAAGCGAAGCTTTTTCCCGAACGTAAATCCACATAATTATTATTAAGATTTCTCTACCCGGCTTTGCAATATTATACCAACTTTAATATGAAGGTAGCACCCATTTAGCAGTTGAACTCATGCCCTTTCGTTCAGTTAAAGTCACTCACCTCACTTTTAAAGCATTACTTTAGTTGATCAAGATAATTTTCTTGCTAATCAGTAGCAATTTAATTGCACGTTTCTACACTTCAGCAAAGCCAATTACCGGTGGGTCAGAGAAGGTCTTGTAGACATTGTTTTCGCTACAAAATTATACTTGCAAATCGTCGCAGGGATGCCGAATTTTGGGCCTCTCGGCTAATTTTAGGCCGAACCCTATTTATTTATGGATGGCGCTTAGCCGGAAATGCATGGTCGTCTGCCCCGAAAGGTTGGATTTGTGTCATTCGTTTAGGGTCGTAGGCAGGGATGGTAGTATGTCAGGGACATCCATCTAATCAGGGGTTTGCAGAGCTTGTTATTTCTGAAATGGGTGGGGTCTGTGGAGCAGAATCACAGGTCGTTATGTGATTTTAACAAAATACAAAAATTTGGTGGATCCTCTTTACTGTTAGAGATTTTTGGTTTTGTGGATAGCGTTCTTAAGTATCGCATTCGTTTGGAACTCAAAATCAAAATCAAAGCATTTATTTCAAGTAGGCCAGTTACAGGCACTTTTGAATTGTCGAAACAAAGAAAACAGAAAAAAAAAAAACTGTTGGCGTTAGGACGCGGCCTTGCACAAAATTTCATTTGCTATAGGACACACAATATTAATAAATTGCAACGTTTTTGTTGCAAGAATTTTTGCTAACTACGTTGAAAAAGAGACAGTAAAACATAAAAAATACAAAGCCAAGATTTGCAAGAAGATTATTGGTGTGCTTGACGCGATCAGGTAACCAAAAGAAAATAACGTTTAAAAACTCTCAACTCACACCACCAAAAGATATAATCATGCTTATTACACGAGACGAGATATGTCACGTCCTACACGACATATCTCATCTCGTAGCGAGTTACAAACCCATTAATAACGTACCTTAAGAGATTATATTTATAATGAATGTTTCTCTTTTGTAACTGTCTTGTTGGTCTAGTCGTCGTAAGCGCTACTGCCGAGTACGAGGCCCTAGGTTTGATTCCAAGGTCGGACAAAGTGTTATTGGGTATTACCATCAAAAATTTCAGGAGTCTGGTTGCATCCGGTTAGACTGGAAGCTGACCCTAACATAGTTGGGAAAAGGCTAGGCAGATGATGATGCTTATGTTAATAATGTTTCTCGTTCCTTGCAGAGCGGTGGTGTGATGTTCTCTCCACTGGGACGTCTGCGAGTGGCACAGGCTGTCAGAAAACAGGTGAATATTAATCAGTTACCCTCGGATTAATTAGGGGAGGTCGCCTGATAACAAAGAGAGAAATGACCTGTCATTCGAAGGGGGAATGGAGTGACTTTGATCTGATCATTAGGGGAATTATGAAGAAGAGGTAATGGAAGAAAATTTAAGAAGAATTTGCATAATATTGCAATTAATTTACTAGATTATATTCTTAAGTCTTCTTTATTCACTGACTGGACAGTAGCAAGTACCCTGTCTAATTCTCTCCTGTATGAAAAGTCGTACATGTTTTGCAAAATAGAGATAATTATTATGATTTCAAAAACAAATATCAATTGGTTGTCAATGTAACTAATGACTAGTGATACATGAATCTCTTGGCGTCCGAAAGACGATAAGGAGACGCAGTTGAAGAAAAATGTGCAATATTGTTTTATGAATTATGTTCTGTAGTTCCGATTCTGACCACGCGCCAAGAGATTTTTATCCAGCTACACCCATAAAAACTCAGTCATCATAACTGCGTTATCTTTGCAACTGGTGCTAAATTTTTCAACACGATGACTTTAAGCATAGTTCGTGTATTTCCAGATGAGCCAGCTGCCGGTCCTGGGCACAGAGGCGGCTCCCTTGCAGGCACCGCTTTGCTATCAGCTGCTCTGTGCCCCACCTCTCGCCCCGCTGCAGCCCTGCGCGCCCTGTGAAATGCCACCGCCGCCGTACGCTGTGTATCCGATGCCGTTTGATAGTAAGTAGATTGAAAGTCTGGCAAACTAGTCTTATTTAGAGGCACCGTGCTACTACCGGTAACTGGGATGTGAAGGTTAGATAGGCAGTTACTTCATGTAAAGTTGGTATTCAACTGAATCTGGTAAAACTGGGAACAGGCGCTTGATTACAAGCTTTCAATAAAGTACCGTCCAAAATTATTGATGCAACTAATCTTGTGTTAAGATTAACTTTTACTTCATTATAGTCAGCAATGCTAAGAAAGTTCTATTCTTGAAATATTTTAAAATTCTAACTCGGTCTTTATTATGTTGCTAACTTTACGATAATTATTGACATGTTCTTTTACGATTGCGATAAAATTGTGAATTTCACTTTCATGTGTTAATTTATCACAATTCGTTTCTGTCTCTTAACCTATATCAATCTCTTTATCTCCAGCCACCCCAGCGATTTACGGGCCACCAGCTCAGTACACCCTTGTCCCAGCTCCATACAGCACCCCCTGCTGTGAGCCATCGTGCTGCGCGCCCCTGGACAAGCAACCCCGGGTGCCGCCGCCGCCGCTACACCCCGCGTTCATCTACTAAACTCACCCCCGAAGAAATATATTGAAGGCATTGAATAACATCTGATGATGAAGGTATTGATTTATAAGAAGATAGTTAAAAGTTAAAATTTAAAGCAATGGTAGAGTCAGTACAGAAAATATAAAACAATATGATTGTATGTAATGGTAAAGATAAAATAAAAACAGATGAAACTGACTAAGAAGTGTACCAGAATAGTGTTGGCAATAATTATAAACAACGAAATAATCAAATAACAGAGATATATAACTAGTTGTAGGCTAACTTACAGATGCTAGATAATGATGAAACACCAAACATAGAAGTAAAATCTAAAAATAGTCCCAGATAAGAAATCTTTGCAAGATAAGGTAACAATGGTGATGCATCTTGTTTCAACGATAGCATAGTATGTATTTATCAAAATAATAATGCCTATACTATATTAATAACCTCTCTTTTTACTGTCTTGTCTATATATCCAAAATGTTTAACAGAAATTTTAATAATAGTTCTGATATCAATGTCTTTAATATATTTCTCCATTCTAAATCATTCGCGAAGAAGATTTATTTACTAATTATATTCAGCTTCTTCGATGTATTCCATCTTGATTGCTCAAGTCTTCCAATCCAGTTCATGCTCATCTATCTTCAATACATTACTCCTCTATAAAGAAACTATTTGTGAGAGATTATCTGTGACTAATCAATGGACGTCAAAGCAGAGAGATGATCAAGTGTTCAAGTTAACTCTCGGATTTGTTTCTATTTCTCTGAATGTGTGGTCGCTTTTATTTATTAGATTTAAGAAATTTAGCTTCAAACTGGTATATTTAAGAAACCGTGGATTCGTGCTATCGTTATTATTATAGTGAATCTTATTGATGTATCAAATTGCACTTCAAATAAAAACCATTTGTCATCTTGTGTCGTGACTTACAGTGTGACAAGTGAATTATGATATCATCTACAAATACCAATGTAGCAAAAATTTTAGCATGTACTTTTAAATCTATGTAAATTTTACGAAACATCTGTGTTCCGAATTTGGATTTGGAATAATGTAGCAAAACTATAAGATTGTTTAAATGACCCACTATTTCAATAACATGTTTTATAGGGATCTGGTGAAAGCCCAAGGTAAGATCAATTTGATACATCTTTAGCTATTCCCATGAATAGTGTTTAAATATCAAAACTGACTTAGGTGCGGATATCTCTATATTTCTGAATATATCAACGTTTAAAAGTATTTCTATTGTGGAAGTTCAAACTTCTTAAAATATGGTATGAATTCGTTAAATTGATAAACGTCATTTTAAACTTGTAAAACGTTTTAGCTATCTAGTTCTTCATATCCGCTCCCAAGTCAAGTATTTTAACACTTTATTTAATAATGCAACAAATGTGCGATATTATAAGCGCAACGAATTAAGCACAAATCGATTAGTTGCTAGTTTTAGATGACGTTACCTCTGATAAAAGACAGATTTGTTATTGCTTGTTATCCTTCAAAAGGATTTTTGTTTATCCTTAGAGTAAGTTGTTTTTTGAAACCCCAGCGGTGGTGTATAGGCGTCTTGGAACTGGAAAACGAAATAAAGATTTTGATAGAACAATTTGTAGGATAATCAGTATAAGTGAATATCGGTGTAAGAGAGATTTATCGAAATATGTAGGTAATTGCTTGTACACGAGCTATAAAAGAGAAGATAGTTAGCGAAGTATTTAGAGATCTTTGGCGATTGGCTGCTTGCCTACTTGAGGGACCTAGTTTGAAGATAATAATAGTACTTTTAGAGTCAGATTTTACTTTCATTCCCAAGACGCCTATGACCTTCGTGATCTAGAACAGAGAGAACAAAAAATATTTTCTAATATTATTTAGTTTTTACATGTTGCTGTTGAAATAAACTGGGGTCCAAGATGTGATACGGAAATGTGAAATTCAAAGTTCGATATAAAATTTTGAAAGTCACATTTCTAAACCCGTTATTGTTGTGTTGGAATTAAGAGTTAACTCAGTTTTTATGCACACATTAAACTTGCTATCTTATGACATGTTTGAGTAAGATAAACATACTGAATTAGAAGATCTTAGAAAAGAAATAGAATAATGCTGAGATGTAATTGAAAAAGCACACAATGTTAATGTTAAATCAAATGAAAACATCGCAGTTTATATTGTTATCGTACTCAAACTGTTAATAATGCAATCACGAATAAAAATTGTTTTTTCATTGTTATTGATCGAACAGCAATCTGTTCTCCACAAAGTGATTAACAATAGACTTATTAACGAACCCATAAAGCAATAAAATCGTCAGATATGTGATACGGATTAATTTGAGAAACGATAGAAATAGATTTATTTAGAAGCATTAGAAGTAGATTCTTTTAAACCTTCATATTCTCATGGCCCGTTGCATCGTCGTTAATAATAATAACATAAATATTGAAGAATTTAAATGCAATAAGGATAAGGTCTCTTGCACATGTGATAATTTCAGTATCACGCAAGTTCTTAGTCCTGTCATGACTAACCTGTATGGCTCACCTTGCTTAGCTAGAATTATTTCTGATGCAACTGGGTTTTCAAAATAGTACCAGAATATTAATAGGACCAAACAATGATTCCCATTAAATCAGAAATGTACAATAATATTCGCGTCTATCTAGACTAGTATATCACAAATCTCTATACGTAAAATTGTTGTACTAATATTAATCATTTTGATATTGTCTATCACTTTTTATGGCTGCTAGTTGTGTGTCGCTGTGGTGAATGTATTTGCAACTTTCTTTCATTTAGGTTCTCTATTTTTTGTCTTTCTGTAACTTGATTTGATTCTTATTATTAGATCTTTCGATGTCACTGGTTAGAAATATAATCACGTTTTCTTCATTTTTTCTGTTCCTTTTAATAACATTAGCAAGCTTTTCCTCATTCTCTTTTGATATGTATAGGTAATTTACTACTGCTATAAATGTACTATCAGCAAGTTCATTCACCCGAGCACTGTCGATGTGGTCTTCTGCCTTTAGTCGTAAGGCTTTCGTCTCAATTACTATTGTACATCATAATTATACGATTAGTGTTACTGAAATGCTGTCAATTTATCGTCTTGGATTTTTACACTATATGTCTATGTTAAGTATAGTACTTAATGCGATGCTTCGCTCAATATATCATTTGTATCTTCGTGTGCTTGTAACTTTAGTTCCTCGACTTTGTGTTACCTCAAACTAAAGTTTATATTTAATCTATTGTCGTGTCATAATCTATTTATATAATGGTGGTTCATTCAATGGGGATTTTGCTTTTGATCCTTGAGGAAGAAGGTTTATTGGGTTTAACTCTTGAAATATGGCAGTATCAGAAAGAAAGAGAAGAATTGAAGGATCAGACAAGTTCAGAGGACACTAGCTTCTATTTTCCTTGGTCAACTATGACCAATTCTTCAAGGATCGAATAAAGCAAATACCAGGACGTCGTCTGAACCAGAATAGCACTCATCGTATACATTTCGATGTTGCACTATCGATGTTTTGAGTACAAGGAATCTATATCCAAGCTAAACTTAAGGTCTATCTTAATCACTTCATTGCTTTTACAGTTTTTGGCGTAAATACGTATAGATTATGTTTTCTTTTGGTAAGGGTTTACCAAAAAATTATGATTTTTGAAAATTATGTTCTTACTAAAACCGTCATCTTCTCCATCTGCGATACATTGTTTCTTTTCTAAAATTGAATTTCCCCTATTTACGTTGCTACTACTGCTACCATTTCATAAAGATGTTCAAATTGTTAAAAATAAATATGAAGGTATTCATTCAACAAATATTTGAGAAAGTTAGCAACTGCTTTATAATATTTTAAGAGATATGAGAGAGAGATTTGTTGAGATACTACCTGACGGTTACTTATAGATGTTGCTACATATGTATTTACGCCAAAACTTATCACTAAGAACATATAAGTGGCCTAGATACATACTGCCTAACATATCGGATAACGAATCACTACGCTAAAGTTAGTTATTTTTGTTATAAATGTATATAATCTCTCGCTAGGTGGTTGTAGTTGTGTGGACGAATGTAATTTAGACAATATTAATGTAATTATAGTAATAGGAAGATAAATGTGTATTTATTGAGATTGTCACTTATCTTAGGGTCGGCTTAGTATTGTGAATTGTCTTGAATGGGACTGGCTTTAGTTTGCAACGTAACTTTGTTAAACAAGAGAAGAATATGAAGATAATCTTTAGAAAGGTTTTAGTATGAGGGCTAGTAAATACTAAGACAAGTATAAACAGCAGCTTTTAGAGGCAGTACACGAAATAATCAGCAGAGAATATGTCACCATCTCTAAAGAATCCAATATAGATACTACAATCGTTCAAATGATTATCTTGCTGATGGATATCAGTAGGTTTACTTTCAAGATCTTCATCCATTGCTAAAGAAAAAAAACTAAAACTATAACAGAGCAGTTTTAGAAAGAAAATGCTCGTTTTTTTACATTTTTGTCAAGGAGACAAGACTTCATTGCCTCGCGGCTTTTGCGGTGGTCGCCTCTGTTGATTCTGGCTGATAGCTTAGCGCGCTTGTACCAAATATAAAAGTAGACAAGAAGTACTAATGCCAGTCCTATGAAAGAATTATCTGTCGCCATTTGTGAACCGTAGTTATAATTAACTTTAGTGGGAAAGCTGTCAATAGCAGTAGTGACACTTACTGCATCACTGTCGGTATTCTTATCATCATTCTGTTTATCTACTGGTTCGATTTTAATTATGATGGTCTTTAATTGTTATCTGATGCTTAAATTTGCAGGTTTCTCTTTTAGTTTTTCCTCATCATCTTTATATTTTTTGAAATATTAGAAAGAATGTCCTGTTGTGAATTTTAGAATTTTATGGATGCTCTTTGGGAATTTTCAAATTATTACGAATGCTCATGTTTCAACAACGGATTCTTACAATAATACCCATCCCAACATTTCTGTTTCAAATTTTAAGATTGTAGAAATCTCTGGTGACTGGTTTTCCCCTATTTTTTCTTCCGAGTATATTATTATTACCTTCTACGAGAGGCTCTAGAACCTTCCTACCAGTGTCCACATCATTGACTCATGACATACAGGGACGAAGACAATACAGTTGTTTTCTTTGTAGTTATTTTCTTAGAATGGTCATCTTGAGATGGTTCGTTACGTCCACTTATTATTTGCTTTAGCGGGTAGACAGGATTAGTTGTTATGCTAAAATAAGTCTTAAGTTTTGGTCGATTGTGAACATTTTGAAGAACTTGGGTTACAGTTTCAGCTATGAAATCTTCATCATCATGGAGCAGGTACAGTTTTAAGTAAGAGATTAACGTAAATATATAATCTAGTATCAAAATCTAGTATGGTTACACTGCACAAATTGTCATCATGTAAAAATGTGATTATTTTAACTCCTGACCTTATTACATGTTCCATTTCTGAAAGCTGGTTATTCCAAAATCTGCACAATCGAACAAAACAAAATCTACTTCTAATAGAAAACTCTCGATGTTTACAAAAACTGAAATATCCAAAAAAAAAACGTATTTATAAAATAATAATTATTACTATTTAATAATAAACAGAAATAATAATCGTAACTTTTTCAACTCCAGTGTCCGCAGCAAAAAGCTTAATAACTTAATAATAAATTACTTCTAGTGGTCGTTTAAGGATTGTCCAAAAACAAGACATCTGTGAACATTCTGTTGATTTTGTCCAATTTTCTAATTGTATAACGTGTTGTTTGATTTGCATAGTGGCGTTATGATGGGGAAGATTTAATAAAAAATCTTTTATGAAAGGAATTAATAAAATATTTAATAAAAATCTTGCAAAAGATTTTGAATAGGAGCAATTACTACTCTCTTCAGGAATTAAGTAATACAAATATTTTTGAATGACATTGTTCATTTTACAAATATTTATAATCTGTTAAAAAAGTCACAAAAAGGGGACTTTCGCTGAAAGAAAAGAATAACATTGACATACAAAATAATAAATATTGATGGCTGACTGAAGAATTGTTGTCATTATAACGACGAATTTGTTCACGTTAAACTCTTTTGAATATAATAATTATTATTACTTGAATTTAATAATTGTAAAAACTTGGGACTGAAAATTAATAATGAAATCGTGGCGTCACTGTCCAAACGAACACATTTTTGATAAAAACCTTTACAAATTTGTAGTCCAACGTTTTTTGTTACGATAGTTTTACCCTTTTTAGAGATACGTATAACGCGAAATAAAAGAATTTTATTTGTTGAATATAGAAAATATTTCATAGCAATATTTTTATTGTTAACTACTTTTAAGGTACCCTCTTAAAAGCTATGCGACATAGTAAACGGCTTTTTATATATCGACCAGTGTTTAGTATGTATGGCACATAATAATTATTATATTATTATTAAATAGTGAATTTAGAAAACTATTAAAGTCACTTATCAAGCTGTCTTTATACTGGATGTAGCAGAAATATAACTATATCTATCCTATTCTATACATGTTAGTATGTGACTCTGTATATTTCCTAATAACTTTTAAGCGTGGACAAATTTTAATGTCGTTATTAATTTCTATGTTTAATAATAATAATAGAATATCTTCAATAAATAATAATTATTACTATTATAAGCGCGCTATCGTGATCATTATTCAATCATTACGCACATAAGTAAAAATAATAATATACGAATTAATTATAAGTAATAATGATAATTACACCATTGTATCATCGAATGTAATTGTTGATTGTTATATTATAATTATTATAATACAATTGTCTAGTTATTATGTATGTGATATTGTTATTGGAATAATAGATATTTTAAATGCTAATAAAGTAATTTATCTATTACCCTTCTTGTTGACTTGTGTGTGTAATAGTGTTATTAATTAAGACACTAGTTTTAAGTGAGAATTTTAAAGGTAATTTCAGAAACTGATCAAAGTATTCGTGGGAAAATAAAACATTAATAATATCAACTCTAACAACTGCTTGATGTGTTGTTGTAATCATAAACGATACATTTTTTGACATACAGCCTTTTGCCATTGGAAGATTTTAATATTTATGTATTTCACTATGATGTTGTTGTTTTAACACATAAATAATTTTACTCAACAATCTATTATTATTTGTGATGATACCATTACCGTCTTTTTAGTTTTTAAATGCTTAATAAAAATAAAAATAATAGAACACATTATTCTTCTAAAATACTACAATTGCGTCTGCATTTTTAATATTTATTCATGTTTTAAAACAACAATTTTTACATCCATATTATAGAGTTACCAAATATACGAAAAATATCTGACAATAATAATAATCCTCATTATTATAATAGTACCTATTATTATTGCCAGAAAGTTGTCATTTCAATATAAAGCTTGTATGTTAACTTAGTATGATCTCACACAAAAATAAAGTAAAAATTATAGACGATCTATTTTACAAAAAAAAAAAAATCTTTCCTGGAAACTGTAATAGAGTTTTTTTTAAATAATATAAACTAGAAGCTCTCATATCACTTGCAATCTGAATCACCGTGAGAGGGTAGATCATGAGCTCACATTTATAATGATACCAACATGATACGTAGGTACTTCGAGTTCAAATACAACAGCTTGTAAAAATAACTCGCCCTATATTGTGTAAAATATCTAGAAATTACTACTAAACTTTTCCCATGAGCTCAGTACATGATTCTGACCCTGGCGGGACAGAACAAAAGATTGTCAAAAAAATCAGCTGCTGTGTAGGTATCGCACTATGCGTGACGTCAATGGTCTTTTGTTTTGTTGTTAATCGCGATTTAATTTGGTATCTATTTCAATCTGAGTAAAAACATCTACGAATCCAGGTCAAACACCATTATGTTTGAAGAAAGAATCACGATAAATCACGCGCCCTTACAAACGAGCTATTTTTAACTACCAGCTAAATATTTCGCTACTGACTAAAACTGAAACTTTTCAGCATGAAAAGGCAGACTGCAAAAGAGCTGAAGTGTTTTTTAAAAAAAACGTTGCCCCACTCTAGGAATTTCTCCTGTATCAATTTTATAAATGTGTGGTCTTGACCCCTTCTATAGAGCTAAGTACAATAATTAATATAATATTGAAGCAATAACGAATAAATTAATTTAAGTCACGTGTAATAAACTTAATTAATGTACAATTTGTTGTTTTCTTTCAAATATCCTTACACAATACGCTATTAAGCACAAATGAATGTGCAAATGTTGAAAGACCCTGCAGTGCACCAGCAATTTTGAAGACACACGAGAAAAAGAGTATTTTTCTTTTTATAAAACATTGCTCCACACTATGAATTTCTCCTTTATCGTGGGTGCGCTTACCAACATTTAAACTGACATACACAAACAGCCAGAACTGGAACAAATGTCTATAGGCCATACATTTTTTTTGTTCCGTACTGGAATCGAACCCGTGATATGCGGCGCAGCGGCCTATCGCTCAGCCACTGCGCCAACCGTGTCTTATAATATACTAATATTAATTTATGATCTTTGAAAACGTCCACCTCTAAACATGGGCGTCTCGGTGACCCTCAATCACTACAAGGAAGACAGTGATATTATAACTAATTAATTAGAGGGACACCCGATTGGTGTTCACAGTTTGTCGTGGAGACAAACCTGAAGAATAAGGTAGATATAGACTTCAGTTTTTTTTTATCAAACCTTTTGACTTCGAATGCTAGGAATAATCATTAGCAAAACTTTAAAGTCAAGAAGTAAAGATATCACGTACTTATGATTGAAGAATTGCTTTCAAGTTATGAAAAAAGTGGAACAATTTTTTCTTTTATCAGCGATAAGACCGCCTTTGTAACCATAAAATTAGCAATATTATAAAATTGTTGTCTCAATTTTGGTGTACAATAATGTATATTATATTCTTTTCTATTTTTTAGAGGTTCGTCATAGCCATACAACGACCAAAAAAGAAATCAAAATAATAAAAGGAACCGACTTTAAAATCGGTAAAATAATGCACTTTCCATAAAATCCCAAAAACACAATTTCTACTCCATTTAAATAACCCACATACCTAATATCAAATAAGCCTCTTAACCACATGGCCGTTTCATCCAGTTCCTACACACTAGACGGGTCACCGAACCCGTGACGCGTAGGCCCAGACAGCTAAATTAACTGGGCCTAATCCTAAAAGCGTCATCTCATTTCCATCTCGTTCAGACAACATAACTCACTACCATGACAGAACAGACGAATCGATTTTTTTGGTGGTTGACTGTCCTCTTGCTTGGAAACAGACATTTTTTGCATAACGTTGGATTAAAGTTCAGGTAAAAGACTGGTACGCTGATGATGATGATGGTGATGAGTAAGATCAAAAACTTTTTAGAACATTCATTATAAAGTTCCTTTTGATTATACATGGTTAGATTTCAATGACAAGCCAAATTTAAAAATTAAGATCGCTATAACGAACCGTAATTGTGTGTTAAATATTCTAATAAAACTAGGTTCAAATATTTACGAGCGACGGGACATGACGAAAAAAATTGTAATCCAATACTTGTTACTACTTAGTAACAAGTCGGTTTGTCTATGTCATATGTCCGCGCCATGTCAGATAGCATTCTTGTGCCAAAATCGAAAATGATCGGTATGAATATTTTCGTATGACAATATTCCCAATGTCCGCTCTATAAGTCTATTAAATCTCTGAAAAGGCTGGTTATTGAAAACTAACCCTGTATGTGTCGTGGACAGATCTTAGAATTGATCACTTCATGATGTGGCCGACCATTTCATGAAACCTAACATGACCGATAATTTATTTTTCGTTAATCTCATTGCATAAGATTCTGAAATACCTCCTCTTGGTAGTGTGTGTATGTGTGTCATCAAAGCACATACAAATCACTCACAGCACACACAAAACACACACACAGGGCAGTGATTCAGCGACTTCATACAATTTGTAACCCTTTTCTTGTGTAAGATTATTGAAAGAAGTCACGCTAATGTCCACCAGACATACTCAGTGCTATCTTCCATACCATTGACTTACAATAGTAAGGTGTCCTGTTACATGGGTGCTTAAACAGATAAATCTCAAATACGTAAACATCCTGTTAAAACGGCTTCGTCTAAATCTTTATCCTTTCCCTAATTCATTAATAATTAAACCTAGACACGAAACAATTATGTTTATGTATAGTCTATACTACTAATTTTATTTATACTATTTGGGGCGGGAACCATACCCGTCACTCGCAGAGCAGCAGCTAACCGTCTAGCCATCAAATTGTGCCATCAAAGTTGGCCAAAAGGTCGATGGTCGACCTGATCATAATCTAACAATGCCTCGTGCCCAGACAACCAGACAAACACATTGAGATAATGTTTATACAATTGCGGTTCTGGTTTTTATCCAGACTTAGGCTCAATTTACAGTGCCGGAACGGAATCGTAGCGAATTTTGTTACGAAACTGTAGCAACCACAATTAATATTATGCCAATTGGGTAACGTTTAGACTATGTCATCACCTGCCTAGCATTGAGAACGTGCGTCAAAAGACGAAGTACGTGGCAATCAGATGGAGTCGCGCCGCAAAGTCGACTTTAAGGCGTTTGTGGTGCGAATACTAACGTGTTTTCTGCACTTCGCCTTGGAAGAGCACTTTTGGCCGCAGGGAGTGGTGTTCCGATGCTTCCACGGGCAAGTGCCACATGAACGCATAGTGCAGTGAAGTGCTACTACCATAGTTTTTATTTAAGGTTCTATTTAGTAACACAATTTGTATTTTTACGATTTATATGTATGTTAGTTTCATCATGTTAGTCTATAAGGTGGGCAAGTTGTCTGATAATAAATTAATGTATGTATGTATGAGGAACATACTGGTATTTAGCATCTGGTTAGGCTGGAAGCCGACCCAAACGCGGATCTTGGAGGTAACGCTTGAAAGTTGATGATGACGACAATGATGGCCCGGTTGATGGAATGCTTCGACCCTATTTTACATCATAGGTCTTAAATATAACTGACAAAATGTGGGTGTACCTAATGTACGCTTCTGCCGACCTCTTCGGGCATACATGATGTGTTACTAGTATGGAAAAAAACTACAGACAGTACAATAAAACAATCAATCAGTAAATCATTTTCAAAGTTAAAATGTAAAGTCTTTAATTATATCAGTAAATTAATGACTGTCCTAGGTTCGATTTCCAGGTCAGGTTATTGGGTTTTTCTCTAAGGCTTTTCTCGGTAGCAGCCACGGAGTCTGGAATCGCAATCCAATCGATGGTTATAGGCCCGCCCCTATAACATGGGCATTAAACAAAACTGGCGAAATGTGATGAGAGCAGCGGTGGCCCAGTGGCGGAGACCCCGACTTACGAGCAGTAAGTCGTGGGTTCGAACCCAGCCAGGCGCATTACTTTGTGTAAGTTTTTTCATTAATATAACTAGAAGACGGGATATTTACCATGTTTATTGTTTTCTTTGAGTTCCCGATATTTCGGCGCTGTTGCAAGCACCGTGATAAATATCCCGTCTTCTAGTTATAATAATGTTAATGACCATGGAAGTTTAAAATCTTAAGTTTTTTCATCACCACTGCTCTCAAAACGGTGAAGGAAAACATCGTGAGGAAACCGTCTTCGAATTTTTGGTTCTTGGACATGCCCAAGAACCAAAAATTCGAAGACATGTGACATCTACCAACCCGCACTGGGCCCGCGTGGTGGATTATAGCCCATTCCATTCTCATAGAGAGGAGGCCTGTGTCCCAGCAGTGGGAACATTAATAGGCTGATTATGCTATGCTATGCGAAATGTGGGCGTAGATCTCAGCCTAATCTTTCAGGGATTACAGGCATGATGTAACTCCCTAACTAGAACAATATAGCTAACCGAGCCACATCATTACTTAACTCGGTGTTAGACCCGTTTAATCTGCAACATACAGTCGGATTCGGTGGCTACACTCGCATCGTGCGTCGCTCCGAATTACCACCACTACTGCTACCCGCGTTTGACTATTCATTGGCCGCAATCCAGTTATGGGGGATGCACGAAAAGTGGAGGCGGCAATTTATGTCAAAAATATTAAATGAGCTCTGGAAACGGTGAAACAAAACATCGTGAAGAATCCACCAACCCATACTTGGTCTGTATGGTGGATATGACCCACTCCCTCTCTCTTACAGAGAAGATGCCCATTGTCCCTGTGTAGTGGGAACGTTAAAAGGCTGATAATATTTTACGTGGGGTTAGCTGCATGTTGTGACAAAGGTAATAATATAAAATAGGTGAAATTGTGGCTTGCCGTGGAGGGCACGCGCGTGCGTTTATACTCTGGCGTTCAAAAAGTTAAACGATCAATCGCCAAAATAAGAAATGGTCAGGGATTTGGAACTTGCTTAGTAGTAAAGTAAGGTTGTATTGTTCAAAATTGAGTGAAATCTGAGACACAGAATATTAAAACGAGCTATACCATATCCACCTCAACTGTATTCTTTGAAGGATTACAAGCGGCCTTGTATAAAGGCTCTTCCTCATCGAGTAGTGTAATATGTTTCTAGAATAAACTTCAACTGGTTATATACTTTTTAAACACTTGTTATGGCTGACATTGGCTGTGCACTTAAGTACTCTAAATTAATGTTCGATAACCGAACAAAAATCATAAATGTGGAGAACCTCATTATAAAAGAACATCTATGCCCTTAATATCCATGTTTGCAAAGAAATAAATTATTTGATTTTTTTTGATTTGATAAAAGCCAATAGATTACTGTGCAACTTTATGCAAACGGCAGGCCAGGTCAAGGCCGCAACTGCTGCTGTTTGCAGTTCTTTGCGGTTGGCCTCGAAATCGTGCATTTAGTGTGTAACGTGTCGTTACGATTTATAAAATCTTGTTGTATAAGTAGACCCTACCTGGCATTTGTGAATACTTCCTCAATGAGCTCTACCAATTTGGATAGATAAAAATATACCTACATAACACCACCACGCCTGAAAGCCCCGAAAGGTTAGGCACAGGTGTACCTACAACACTGCCACATTTCGCCAGTTATCTTTCAGCTCCTTATTGGACATTATACATATATTAAACATAACAGTTTTGTGAGCATTAAGGTTCGAATACCTAAAAGACTAAAAGCCCACTTTCCACCAGCAGGGTCTTGAGAACACAGCCTTACAATCGCGCGAGGCAACCGCCCAAGCTATGTAAATCCTCAAAAATATTATTTTTAATTTATCGTGGTCAAGTTGACTTTATTATCTGCTTGCTTTATGATGCAAGGGATTTTTGTGAAGATTTTATTTTTAACTGGCAATGTTAAGGTTTATTTTTAATTGGCAATGTTGCTGTTATGTAGTACTGTTTCTGAGAGCTCTTTATTGAGTTAGAAATGGTGTCAAGAGTTTTTTTGGATGTAAATTAAATTTAGTATTATTTTTACTGATTGAGATTGAAGTAGTGTCCTACTTTCGGATGTCTGTAGTACAGTAAGACCCTGTCACTTTGCATATTTCAGGAATTTGTTGAAAACTTTTATAATTCGCATGTTTTTTCATTAACGCACCCTGGCCCCCAGTGATTTCGCAGCAATTAACAATGATATTGTGCATACAGCCGGGACAGCGGTTTAATGTGCGTTTCGAGGCACAGGTATGTAATTGGTAGTCACCCATCCGCGGACTAGCCTAGCAAGTGCGCCTTAACCTGAAGATTGACCCGAGCGGCTGTTATTAGTTAGCTACGAGCTCCACATCCGCAGTCTACTGCTGAATATTGGCATCTTCACTCACATTCCATTTAACTCGGTTTTCGGCAACTCTCACTCACGGCACTAGTACTAGCCATCCAGCGGACATCGTCACCTCACCTAATTTGAGGACTTCCCACCTCACGTTTGCCGGTTCAAGTTCTCCACTAAAATACATGTCTCACCCCACAATCAGCAGATTGCCACTTAAACATAACATCACGCCTAATCTCCGAAGGGCTAGGTAGAGAACTAACAGAACACCAAAATTTCGCCAGTTATGTTTAAGTCCCATGCAATAGGGGGCGAATCTATTACCATCAACCAGGCATAAATCCAGACTCCGTGGCTGCTACTGAAAAATTCCTGATGGAAAAATCCAATAACACTGTACGACCTGGGAATCGAACCCAGTCCTCATGCTTAGCGACCGCTAGACTAACGAGGCAGTGACTTAGGTACTTATTCTTACACTAATTCTATTATACAAAATCTCTTACCCTATTTTATTAATTCATTGTGTGTAGGCACTCCTTGTTTTCTACCCAGCTACACAATCACACATAACTCGAACCATGACATACGCATTAAGCCATAAATACACATGTTGTACGAGCTGGTAATATATGTAAAAGTGTGGCCAAATGTGTCCACTGTGTAAAGGCCATTAAACCCGAGCGTCGGGTAACGACCCTCGGACCAAGGGATGCGATGCTGAGCATATGTTAGTATGCACCCTAGGAATGGGGAATATGGTAACAATTTGTGTGAGAACAGATTGCTCTTGTTAAAGCTAGGTAGGTATGTGGTACTCAATTGACGATTTTTTGACCGATAAGAATTTAAATTGATAATATAACATTTCTGTATTCCTGACTGAAATGATAAATGTAATTAATTTAATTTCTGACGTCATAAGGTAATTATTGACATTCCAATTCCCTATGATTCATTAAATTTTAATTTTAATTATAATATGTACTACTTTTGCTCACTTGTTAGGGTGGGATATGGTCCTGAGCTATATTTGTAGTGCTTCATCTTTTTTTTAGCAAAATAAATGATTTGATTTGAAGGTAGAAAGGGTAATGAAGACTCCGATTTTTAATTTTTGACTACAATGACTCATGCTTTTTCCCATAGCCAGAAAACTAATGAAAAAGTTACAATTTTCGCCATCAGCGGAACTTTGAAAGCTTAGATTTCGGAAATGTGACGCTTTAGAAGATGTTGTCTCATACAAAACTTGATTGTATTAAATCCAGCTATAAATACAAGATTTATGCGTGACCGTTATTTTGAAAATAAAATAAAATGGTGCAAGTTAGGCTGGCTACGATCCATACAAAAACCTTATAACCCCTTTATCATTATAAAAAAAAATATGGAAAAAATCGAAACATCCTCTATCTTTCGATTTTTTTCCTAGATATACGTAGATTATATAATAAAAAGTCCTCTAGTTTTATTTTCCAGGCTAAGGCTGGCCTACCCTCTTAAAGTGTGAAACAAAATAATGAACAGAGTGCTTAACAAAGTTCACTGAATTGCCGGCAGCGCCTGAAGACGGCAGTACTTAATAAAACTCGTTGCGCTAAAACTGCTTGGTGGGCACAACTTCTGCCACGCCTTCAAAGCCGTCAGTTTCAAAACTTCATTCACTAGTGACAGCATCCTGGAAACTATGGCGGACAGGTGTGACAATTTGACGGAAACCAGTAAATTGCGCTTTTGATCGTTTAATAGTTTTGATTGTAACAGTGAGGAGGCCAACAGGATATACACGTGCGTTTTTCTCTATCGTAAGATGAATATACTAGGACTGTCTGGCAAGAATTATGATATGATAGTAAGACTTGATAAACATAACAACACGCCTGAAATCCTCGAAGGGTCAAATCAAATCAAATCAAATTTATTTGTAAATGTAGGTTTCATTACAATAGGATGTTATAACAAAATGGTCAGTTCGTTACATTTTACTCGAGAGCATACAAATAATAACAATAAAGTTAGTTGTGTCGAAACCACTGACACACATTTAAAATAAAATAACTCAATTACTTACATAATAACACACAATTCCTTACGTACTAACACACAATTTTCAATGTCAACATAATAATAATAAAAAAATAAATATTTCAATAATCTAAATGTCAGTAGTGTCCTCCATAAACTCAGCTGTGGAATAATAACATTTTTGAATTAAAAATTGTTTCAATTTCTTTTTAAACATATTATTGTTAAGATCTTTTATCCGTCGTGGAATTTTATTAAAAATAACTGAAGCCATTCGATAAATACTTTTACGTAGGAGGGCTGTTTTACTGCGATCAACACAAAGAATGTTCGAATCCCTTTTCCTTAACCGTGGATCAGGGTTCGGTAGAGGTGTACCTAATAGTACACCCACATTTCGCCAGTTATGTTCAAGTCCCATGTAATAGGGGGCGAGCCTATTGCCATCAACCGGGCACAAATCAAGACTCCATGACTGCTACTGAAACAATCAAGATCAATCAAGATGGAGAATCCCAACAACACTTTGCCCGACCTGAGAATCGAACCCAGCACCTCATGCGACCTCTAGACTAACGGGGCAGAAACCAGCTGAATACCTGATAAACTATGAGAACAGAATTCGTACTGCAACAAAAGTTAAATACTTAGTCTAAAAATTAAACCTTACTCAACACGACATTCCTAGGCAAACATACAAAACCTACTTGGACCTCTGCCCGGCCCCCAAGCAAAAAGGGCGTGAAGTCGCCATTTTAAAATAAGCATACGCAATGCGTATTTTATTGGACTTGCTCGCATTCTATTCCCTACGTTTAGCTACAAAATAAAAGTACTAAATTATAGCTGCGACTGAGGCGACATCTATTGTAGGGATGCACTCAACTTACACCCCCTCCACACCCCCGTTCACCCCCCTTCTCTCCTATCAATCAGTACTGTAGCGCAAATGTGAAAAATCGAAAAAAACCGTCGCGAAATCCGCCTGTAGACTGGTTAAGAGCGGGACAGAAGATGTGTTTGTTCGAGGAGTGAGAGGGATAAAGAGAGGATAGTCTAAATTATTGTATTATACATAATAATATTCGGGTGGTTTAATGTATATGGTGAGATTGAAGAAGCGATATTGGTAGACTAATTTAAATTAGGGGTATGACTATGTTTGTTGTGACGGGGTGAGCAGATGAAGACATTTGTGATCAACAGTAACTTAGAAGGTCTGTCTGTTAATTTTTTAATAACTAGCCTCAGTTTGTACTATGAAGTATTTTAACTTTGTCTAATTTAAAAACAACATTCATTTATTGTCACGCAACTGGCCAATAGATAATATACAAGGTGACTGGTAATTAGTGTCCGATACTTAAACACGTGATTGTACTCATGATAACAAACAACTTTCCAAAGAAACATTTTTTTTAACACTCTTTCACGGCCTGCCTGTGGCGCGGGCGCCGCTTATGGAGCGGGCTCGCGGGTCCTCTGCCTACCCACTGCAGCACGGTACAGTCAGCAACGAAAGTCCATGAACAGATACTAATTTACAAAACGCCTGAACACTAAAGCGGACCATAAATCACTTACCAGAATAGAGTACAAAATAAGGTTATCATTTTAATGTTACAAAAACGCTAAGCATTAATATGTTATAAGTCGCTAAACATCATTACAGGATAAGTCGGTAACTATCATTTTGCCGTAAGTCGCTAAACATGCGCGAGTTTTTTAACTTGATAATGTATGAGTTGTTGAAACTCATAATTGAATACAAGACACTGCAGAGTACACCATTACCTTTTTAACATCGTTCCGATATAAACAGTTGTGACCGTGTAATTGTTTAGGTATATGCAGTTATTTTATAGTAAGCTTACAAATTGGTGATGTTAGTTTGAGTTGATTAAACAATTAATAAAACAGTCATCAATTTTTTTTTTAGTTACTAAAAATATATCATTACTTACGACTTTTTCTATGGAAGCAACACGGAAATCGCGAAAAAAATCAGCCATTTCATACATTTCCACAAATTTTGGCAGCACTTCTATACAAAAATTTCGTCAGAAATTTTGTCTTGTTTGCTGATGAATGGAAGACAATAATGTTCGAATGTTTGTGTTTCTGTGCGAAGACCGAGGAAAAAGATAACTCCATTTAGTATTAATGGCTTATGCTGTACTAAATATAATAAAAGAGCTGATTTTTTTGCGATTTCATTCATGCTGCTCCCATAAAAAAAAAGTTGTTCGTAATGATGAGCCCTACTGACGGTTTTAAGGTTTTGTGTTATTTCGAGAACATCATATTTGGCCTGTAACTGAAGGGAAGTAAACATTATTTATTTTTGTTCTACCTTCAATTATCTCTTTTTTCACTTAGAAACGTTACTCGGTTTCAACGCCGGTTCATTTATTGTTTAGAAAAACAAGGTCGCATGTAAACATATCGTAATTGTTTTTTAGATATTGTAATATTACTGTCTAATATATTTTATGTTCTGTATCTTATTATGTATGTAGTGCCTACCCATTACTGCCTATATATTATATATTTGTTTTATAAGTACTAGAAAAAAAAAATATTATCCTAGTTTTTAATTTCAATATCTATTAATATTATTATTTAAATATTATATTTAATTTATATTCTGAACTAGTAGCTGTGTTTATTCGGCAATGTTTTGATTATGAAAAATGCGGTGCGCTGCGCTTCGCCAGAAAGTGCCTTGGGTTAAACGAACAAGAAATGTAGGAAAATAGTGTTCGGCGACTTTTGTATTTATTACAGATCATACAATTTTGGCGGTAGTAATGTATGGCAATTAATGGTTTAACTGAGTTCAGCGACTTTTGTAGTTCAATTATGACAAGTTGTTTTGTAATTTACTTTAGTCAATAACTTATGATAAATAATAATGTTTAGGAAATATCGAAAACAAATTATGTTCAACGACTTCTGTTGCTGACTGTACCATAGTAATGAGACAGAACGGCGTCACGCGGCTATAACAGCTGTTAGGTCAAAAGGCGCGCGCGCGCGAATTTCATACTGCTGGTGTAAAACACAACTAGGTGACTGCCTCGTTGGTCTAGTGCCACTGCTGAGCATGAGGTATTGGATTCGATTCCAAGGTCAGGCAAAGTGTTATTGGGTTTTTTTATTTTCTCAGTAGCAGCCTCGTCACCACGCGAGCCCAGTGCGGGTTGATGGACGTCACATCTCTTCGAACTTTTTTCTCTGATTTAATCTGTGTTTAGAATCAGTTCAATAATTGGCATAATGACATTTTCACCAAGAGATTTTAAATCATTAGTAACCACGAGAAGACTCGTAACCATAACCTATAACGTAAAACATAACGAAATATTTTTTTAAGTCTCATAAAAACTATTACACATTTTTTTTCTCAACGCGTAAAAAAGTGTTTACCATCTGAAATCTAAGCATATACTACAATACTATAATCGTATTGTCTCCATTTTCTTAGAGGACGCTTCGAGCGAGCCCACTACACACCCTCTGCAACTGTCAACACCTAATACTCAAACACAACCCTACCCCATCCACATAGAGTTGAAAATTGCCCCCCATATTTTGGCTCATAAGTCTTTTCGCGTCAACCCGTCGATTGCCGAGACCCGACGGCGCGGGCGGTCGAAGGAAACCTCACCACTTAATTTAGGGTTAAAATATACTTCACCCGATTCTGGATGGCGGGGTGGAGGGGGGGGGGGGCTCAAGGTCACTTAGGGCTCGTCACGACACGTGTCATCGGACCGGTCTGGGTGACACTAGAGATGGTGATAAAGGGGAACTGGTTTTTGGGTTTTCAATTTAGTGTAGATGATAATAATCGGCCTGTTATGACCCAATTCTGACATTGGCTAACCGTTATGTTATGTAATTTGTGGTTTTCGGGGATGATGTAGTCTAATGACCATACCTGGCAGAAAGATTGGTAATTAAAAATAAAAAGAATTTCAAATTATTTATTTCTGAAAATTATTATATTAAAAATAACGCTCAATCTTTTTGAGAAAAGATTATGTGCGGAAATGTATCTCAGTTTCTTTTACCATTTACATGTGTTAAGAAGAACCGTTGTATGTTATTTGAATGAGAAAGCCATACAGATTAGAATGCGTTGACCTCGAATTCTTGGTTGCGTAATTACGGCTAAGCATAAGTAGCGCATCTGTGGCTGGGTTATGTCACAGTGACATGACATCCAACGCCTTAATTAGAACACACTTACCTTACAGCCTAGTAGTGATACTTACATCTACAAGTATATAATTGAATCGTTCACCATAGAGGCATGTAGGTCCAATGTCCCAGTTTGTAGCAGTCCCACCTGTCCGCTATAGTTTTCTGTTTTGAGATACGTACTGCTTGCAAAGCGTTTGACTTGATCGGTTGTTTCATTTCAACCATGCATTACTGAGAGACTACTTCAACTAATAGGTTATGTCATGATCTTATGAAATTGTTGATGATAAGCGCCTATAGCTTGCACTCAGATTCAAATTCAGATAACTTTATTTGCTCAAACATGCAGAGTACACAATTATAAGAAAAAAAATGGATGCAAGGTGTTACAGGTACATGGAGTTTTGCTAACATCATGCCTAGCCTTTTCCCAACTATGTTGGGGTCGGCTTCCAGTCTAACCTGAAGCAGCTGAATACCAGTACCAGTTTTGCTGACATGTTTACCATATCACTCGCAACTAAAAACTTTTAATTGACCACAAACCAAAAATAAGTCAAACAGCCATTACCAGCTCGACAGAAGCTTACAGTTATTTTAACTGAAGCTAAAACAAAGGCGGAATAAAAAATGGTAATGTAAACATTTGAATACAAAATGAACGAGCGACGCCGCGGTATAACTCACTGCACTCTCCATGTGTCCGGACAAGTACAAACTTGTATTCGCACAGGGACACAGCAGTATGGATACTTATATTAAAGTTTTTAGTCATAACTTTTTTTAGAACCGATACTGAATCTCAGATTTCGCCTTGAACATAGATTTGCATGCATTTAATTGATTGAATCGATTTTTCAGTCAAGTTTAAAACAGAATCGTTCTGTGATACGGATAAATAAATAATAACAATTTAATATTCCTTCGTTGGTTTAGTGGTCGCAAGCGCGACTGCTGAGCATAAGGTTCTGAGTCGATTCCCAGTCGTGGCATAGCGTAAATATGCAAAGGTATCTTTAAAAGTGTTTACATAACATCACGCCTGCAATTCCCGAAGGTTTTACTTAATAGTACACCCACATTTCGCCAGACATGTTTAAGTCCCATGTAATAGGGGGCGAGCCTATTGTCATCAACCAGACACAAATCCAGACTCCGTGGCTGTTACTGAGAAATTCCTCATGGAAAAACTGAGTTACACTTTGCCCGATCTGGGAATCGAACCCAGGACAACATATTCAGTAGTCGCGCTTGCGAACACTAAATCAACGAGGCAGTCGCATGAACAAATTAATATAGTTTAAAAAAAGTAGTATTTTAATAAACCTATCAAAATTAACGCCATTCCTGAATACGCGACCAGACGTAATTCATACGCAATCAAAATTAGCGGTATACCAACAATACGGGTGAAACCAGATTGATGATAAATTTTATGTTTTCATTAGCATGTCATACAGACACGATTCTCATTTAAACCGGGGTATTTACGTTATTTATCACACACACTCTTCATAGGCCTGTTTTGGAGTAGGCAGACGATTGAGGACGTCACCAACTACTTTTATTTATTCTTACAAACTACTTTGGTTGCGCCCACGTTCAAAGTTTAAACACTGAAATCAAATAATTTTCAGTCTGCTTTTCAAAACAAGTCTTTCGCTAAGAAAAAAAAATCACTTTAATTATACTAAATTAATATGTACTCTTTTGCCTTTCATCATCTGCCTGCCTTATCCCAACTAAGTCGGGGTCGGCTACCAGTCTAACCGGATGCAGCTGAATACCGGTATTTTCGATGGAGCAACTGCCTACCCGACCTTCACAACCCAGTTAGTACTGGGGAATACGATACCACTTGGTAAGACTGGTTGTTAGACTTTCGGGCCACTGACTACCTGTAACGACTGTCAAACATCTAACGAATATTTATGAAAACTATTCCAATCTGTTTTTAAATATTCCATTCAAGCACACTATTTAGGTTCTAATCCACCTGCTATCACCACTAAATCATCCCAAACAATATACAGAAACACAGCCAAGTCCATTCAAAGAAAAACATAATAAAACTCTATTTAAAAAATTAAAGAACTTTTCGTAGTTAAAATTCATGAAATACATACAATACGACCAAAGCATCAACTACACAATCCCATGATAATATCCCCATGCAGTTTGTTTTATTTATGGTACTAAAATACTTGACAGACTTATATATGGCCGCTTTAGAAATTATTACACTCACATTAAATTCGTAGCTGTTAGCTCCGAATGTGCTACGAGACGATAGTGTCGCTCGTAGCGAGTCGTAGAGGGTCTACGGCGTAGAGGCTTATGTGTATGACATTAAGTTCTCGAAAAGTTAGTAGGGTATCAGTTTTGAATTAGTTTAAGACAGAGTTTAAATGTAATAACTGAATGAAGTTTTATCTGTTTGAATTCAGTATGGTACGTAACCATAAGTTTTTAACTTATGGTTACGTACAATACTGAATTCACGAAAATTAAATCGAATGCAGAAACGTAGTAGTGCTTCTTCATTAAAACTTCATTAAAACTTCATTAAAACTTTAGTTTTAATAATGTTTTAGACTGATGTTTAAATAAATGTTAGCTGGTTGAATCCATATCCTGCTTAGGTCTTTCATGAAAGTTCCTTGGGCCACTTCTTCTCTCTAGCTATATTTCTACTTGGAGACTTGACGGTCGGCAGGACTCTCTTTAGTAACTAAAGATTTCTAATAATTCTTTACGTTTAATCAGAATCCTGAAAGTGGGTTCCCAGTAACTGGGTTGTGGAGGTCAAATATGCAGTTGCTTCAGGTACACTACCTAGTATTCGACTATCTCCGGTTGGACTGGAGACTACTGATCCTAAAGTTTTTGGAAAAAGGCACATCAGTCTGTAATGGCCATCTACATAATCTCCATAAAAGACCCTTTAATTTTAATAGTAAATAGGCCCTTAACATCAAACTTAGGACATCAAATTGAGTTCCCAGCATTCTACTCTTGTCTGAGAGACCTTGAGATTCATATAACGGTAAATAACCGTTTTATCTATGATAACTTGCAGTAAACCCTTTCTCTAAGTTCTTTTTTATGAGCAGTACATGATAAGTGGCTTAAAGATCTCTATGCATTTCTCGCGAATATTTCTGAGGAGCGAACGTCAAAAGTATATCTTTATATATTCCATAAGTGTGTGATTTAGGAGCCCAACTCTATTCCCCGGGACGAGGGGAAACATTTGACTTCATTAGCATATGTTGGGTAATGTGGTATCTTACTTCAATAATCTTATGATTTAAACGACCTAGTCCGAGATACGAAGGGTATGTCTGATGGAACTATCTTTAAAAGAAAAAAATCATGAAGGATCAAACTTAAGTATGCGCCTTAAAGATGTATGATAATGTATTTAATCAAAATTTCACTTTTAATAAAAAAAGAAAATTCATATTTTTACGCAAAAAACCCGAAGCAAAAAACGGCGTTGGTTAAATTTATGATATCTAAGATCTGACTGTCTCAGGGAGAACTTAGTTTTTTTCTCCGTCTCGTCTCAACTAGTCATAATTTAACATGAAAACGTGCCCGTCGACGAAATGAAACATCTATATTCATGCTCAATAGTCTTCTAAATTACGAGGACGACTTAGACCGTCACGATGACACGAAACACGAAAATATACAAAATGATCTGATTAAGTTCTTTTAAGCGGAAATCTTCTTGACTAAATTGCATTCGAGGAACGGCGAGTCAAGCGAGCGGCCAATGAGGGCTGATACGATTACTGCCTGACTCATCGCCAAAAAAGAACACGATGCGGCATTCCAATTGCAACTGTGTGTAGTATTTTCTCCCGATTATCAGGGAGCGTTTGAAGGATGCAACTGGGGGGTAGGGCGGGCGACGGCGGGGGAGCGCGCGCCGCCCAGTCGAGCCGTGGCCGCCGCGCACACCGCACGTGAATGGCGCGCTAGAAACAACCAAATGAGTACTCCGCGAGACCAAACGCGAACCCCGTTCACCACCAGACGACCGGCCAGATACTGTTGACTGTGATCATTTTGTAGTTTAAATTAATTAATCATCTAGTATAAGAGTGTTTCGGACTGTACCGGTTTGTGGCTAATGTGAGTTCAAATCTTGAGGCGTGTGTCCGCGGATCACGTGCCCTACATTTGGGTGTCGTCGCCGGAACGCTCAAATGCTGCATTTTTACGTTTATTTACAATCAGGCAATGCTTCTGTAGTAATAGTCATGTAGCCTAGCTTAATACGTAGTTAAGTAGTCACAGTGTTATTACTGTCATTAAAGTGTGTATCGTCTCGTAAAATTTTGATGTCATCTGTATCGAACGCATGCGATCTTGCAAAGCAAAGCGATTTGGACTCTGTAGTGTTCATGTATCAGCTTGGTGCGATTAATTGTGAGCAATAAATCATTTAAACACTCTTTTTCATGTTTTTAGTATCACCCCCCGTCCGTTTATCGGAGACCAGCCAGTCTTTTGCACTGAGTGTCTTTGCGTATATTTATGTGGCCTAGTCGATAGTGTTGTAGTTTGAGCCCTACGACTAGTGTTTAGAGTCTAGATTTCGGTGTGGGGCTCTGAATAGAAACATTAAACCCGAATGTCTGTAAATTCACCATCTTATTTCTTCATTTTTAGTTAGCTCCTCCGCAATGCTTCGCTAGTGGCTATATACATTCCACTATATGTAGTTTTTGGAGTGTGTAGTTAGTGTAGTTTGAGGTCGGAGTGACGTTGTATCGGAATGCCGTCGGAGTGAGCGATGCACGTGGTTACCTGAAGGTAAATAATTGCTCCCACGTGGCTTTGAGCTCAATTAACCTCCCGGTGGGGTCGGCACGCACACTTTCACTGGAAAACCTGTACAACTAACTGTTGTTATAAATACAACCATTTACTGACGTCACCCTCCATTCGGTGTCACTAATTACTGATTTTCGGGTTGATTAGCTATTCTGTTAACAGTTTTAGCATTGGATTCAGTTCATTTGAATTTGAAAGCGATTTTTGACTTTTCTGGATATGGTGAGCGGATACCATCAGATCAAAATAATTTTTATTTTCTTTTACAAGTGTTACCTAATATTTTCTCATAACAGAAACTTACCAAAAACATTCAAATTGTACAAATTAGGTGACTGAGCCCCTAAAAAATTCAACCAGAGCCATGACCATCAGTTTTATATACATAGATGAATTAATATTCTATTCGGATCATTTGGTAGAACACATTAGATACGTGGTGTGTGTGCGTCTGTGCGTGAGGGTGTTTGTGTCTGGCGGGGTGGATGGGTGTGCGAGGGGGGTGGGGGTGTGTGAGGCCCTCCGGCGGCGCGGAGGGGGGGTTGCGGGCCGGCACATGGGCGATCGATGCGGGGCGCGTTGCCCGCGTATCATTTGCGTGCCACAGCTCTGCTCCCCTCTCCCCGGATTCCTTCGATGACCTACAGAGTCCAGGATCCCGACGGATCTCGTCAGATCATTTGTATTATATTGTGGGGAGCACGTGATTCTCACATGGTTTTTATTGAGAGGTTATTTTCGTATGGCATGTCGATTAGCAATTATGTTTTATTTATTTAATTGTCATTGGTTTGTTGATTGGGTTCTTGTTTCTTTTGGGGCATTGGAGTCGTTTGGGGTTATTTTCAAATAAATATGTTCTGGTCGATACGATACCATTGACTTTTAATAATTATGGTGGACTCGTTTGTTTTTTTTTTCTAGTAATGAGAGCTTGGGCAACTTTAGATCTCATTCAATATATAAGTAGGTATCAGTACTTTTAGAACTGTAGAGCAACAATTTTTATTAAAATTAATTAATATAGGTACTTACAAATGTTACGAAACACTTCAAAGATGACAGTCAAACATAACCTATTATATTTTTTTTGTGAGGATGATAATTATATCGGATGAACGGATACATTCATCTTCGTGAATGATTGCATATATGGATGAATCTTTAGCAATGTTGCATTATTTAGAAATTCCAGATGTTCTGCTTTAAAAGATTAATTAATGAGTAGTTTTTTCTTCAGGCCCAGAAGTGGGGACGTTATTTACCAAATTATACTGGTCTTACAACTTAAGCTTAAAGTAGAGACACATTTGTCTTCATTAACAAAGTAATGCTTGCAGCATTTTAAGTCCTGAGATAAGGTTTTGTTTATTAGTCCATGGTAAAATAATATGATCAAGCATAGCAGAATTATCTGATTTTGGCGTAGTGGATTGACTTACATTGAATATAGATGTTTTATATTCTGGGATATTGGTGGATTCTTGATATTTCTATGCTCCTACATTTTCTGATCATAGGGTTGTTTCGATCATTACTTAAGTTAATATGTGAATAGATTGCTTGAGTCAGTGATTGCTAGAGTGCTTACGTTAGAATTGAATAATTTTTATTAAATTTAAAAAAAAAACGCACTCTCTAAAGTTTTTAAAATTTGAGAAAAATGTTTCAAGGTGCAGAGATGATTATGCAGAATACAAATGCAATTTTATGCAATTTCTATTTAAATTGGAAAATGGTCCATCCATAATTCGTTTTCATCCAATTTATTATGAACTTTTAATGAAATACTACCTAACAAATTCAATTATTCGAAAAAGCTGAAAGCAGCAATCGCTTTTAAAGCGTTTCGTCCTTTTAAAATGTCTTTAAACAGGATTGAAATAAAAAGTAGCTTTCCATCATTATTATTGCTGATACATAGTCAATCATCCCTTCGGATGGTCAGATAGGCAGTCGCTCCTTGTAAAATACTAGTATTTAGCTGTATCCGGTTAGACTGGGAGCCGACTTCAACATAGTTGAGAAAAAGCTTGGCAGATGATGAGATGGTCACTCATTTGATCTCTCTATAGAATGAAAAATTTTAATATTGTACTAATACATGTTGATCTTAAACAAACTACACGTGACTTAATTCTAACTTACAAAAAAAAAAATGAAATATAGTTACCGCACACACACTGTAGATTATACGATAATAAAAACCATAACTGACAGATAATGTTTATACCCAAAAATAATTTAACATGGAGTGACTACCTACCTCAGGAATAGGCTTGTCCCCTATTACATGAGACTTCAAGATAACTGGCGAAATGTGGGTGTTCTATTAGGTACACCTCTGCATAACCTTTCGGGGATTACAGGCGTGATGTTATATTATGTTATGATTACCTACCTGACGCGCAACCCAGTTACTAGGTATATTATTGTCAGACATTCGGGCTTCCGGCCACCCGTAACGTCTGTAAAGATCGACAAATGACAGCCGAGATAATGGCTTAATATGCTCTCAGAGGCACGGATGGTCTCGATATTATGATCACCCATTCACGGTATGACCTCGACAAGTATGGATTAACCTTCAAAGTACCCGTGCGGCTGTTATTATTTAGCCCGTGCAATTTGGCAAAAAACGAATTACCTATTTATCGTCGCCTATCTACAACATCCGTGAACATCTACCGTTTCATTTCCCTTCATCCATATCACGGGACGATCTCATTTACCTAATTTAAAGGGCCACTCTCCATTGATGGGGTATTAATGGGGTCGTCAACAACCCTTGTTTCCTTCCCGGTATTATTGGGGATGCGACGGATCCCAAATAATTTTGTTGAAATTTTTTCACGGTAGTATGCTCTTTTCCGGTGCGTTATGGGACCCGTTAAGCGGTGATGCAGGAAAATAGTAATGATTATGTAGGCTGAAAAAGTTTAAGGTTAAGGCTCTCTCTCACCGGGAGCATTCGCCTGAAATGTAACAGTTCAGATTCGAGCATTACATCAGTGAGTGAAGAGAACAGATCATTACAATCTGTGCACATACTATAATGATATTATTTATAATTCACTTGTTTTTGTACAAAATTGAATCTAGGATTGTGACCTTACAAGCGAATGCTCTGGCGAGGCTCCATTAGAGTTAATACGTAAAAGGCTGATTCATAACTTAAGATATCATCATTCCGCTATTCCAAATTATTAGGGGTCGGCGCAGCATGTCTTCTTCTTCCATACTTCTCTATTACTCGTCATCTCATCAGACATCTCCTTTCTTGCCATATCATCCTTCACACAGTCCATCCATCGTTACTTTGGTCTTCCTCTCTTCTCTTATACCCATCCACATTCATACCAAAACTTTCCTAACGATATTTTTCCCATTCTTCGCATCGCATGTCCGCCCTTACCACGACAACCGATTACCACAGAACTTTTCAGTCACCGGCGCCTTTTTCAGATAATTCACAACTTAAGATAATTCGTCTGATTGTTGCGGTCTGATATAGTTGCCTCATGTAATAATGAAAATATCTTTATTGAAAATCTGTTTGAAATTTTAATAAATCAATTAGAGTTTCATTGACACTCAAATATGTATTAGTTCGAATATTTTGTAAAAAGATATTAGGATCTGTTATTTAATACGGCACACAACAATAAAGCATTCATTTATATCTTAAATAATGTACTTAAAGGCTGTTTAGATATTTAAATAAGAACAGTGTATTTTATGCTGAAGCTTTATAACTGAAGACAAAATGAAAAAAAAAAGATATTACGACGATAACTTACACAGCCCCTAACCAATTTCAATGCATCTTAATCAAATAGGCTTCTTGTCTCACCTAGTTGAGAGATGCGCCGCCATATTTTATTGTCCAGACATCATAAACCTAATGAGGTGAAACAAACTACATCATAAAGACACAATTACATAACAATATGTCGTCAGCAGAACAGACAGTCGTTATTCACGATCGATTAGTTTTAGACATGTGTGTTTATCGGAATGAGGTGAAACTCATAACTATTTATTTTTACAAAAAATACAACATCGTATCATAAGGTAACCTTCAAATAGGCAAGTCAATTAATTGGTAAGGTTGACAAATCATATTTTATAGCAAGTACTAAGCAGGCACGGATATAGAACTGCATTGGTTTTCAACCTACATTTATTATGCTTGACAGCCTCGTTGGTGCAGTGGTTGAAATCGCGACTGCTGAGCATGAGGTCCTGGGTTCGATTCCCAGGGCGGGCAAATTGTTATCGGTTTTTTTAATTACGAATTTCTCGGTAACAGCCACGGAGTCTGGATTAGACCCCGGTTGATGGCAATAGCCTTGCCTTCTATTGCATGGGACTTAAACATAACTGGCGAAATGTCGGTGTACTGTTAGGTACACCTCTGCTTAACCCTTCGGGGATTACAGGCGTGATGTTATGTTATTTATTATCATGTTTTCCTTGGATTTCTGACAACTAGTAACTACAGCCTGAAGGCTTCGACAAGCTGCAATAATTTTCAGAATGTTCGTGTTGCTATACCGACTTTTACCAGGGTTTTCGTAAGATTTTTGGTGGTCTATGTCAATGAAATTCATTGACTTTTGCATCATTGTCATTGCTGGTAGAATCACTTTATCTAGACTTTTAGTTCCCAATAACAACCTAACCGGCTACTTCTTGTTTGAGAAATACCTATTTATAACTTTTGAACAAGCTAATTTACCATAATGGTTGTACAAATACTCTTAATAAATTCGAAAGACACTTGTTCTCCCCGTCATTGCGACTTTGTTCTGGACCATACTGGGACTCTCAGCCTCTCTGTAACTACAGAGATATTGGGAGACAAAGTTCCAACTTTTTCACATGTTTTTTTGATAAATACAATTTTTTAATGTTATAAGTTTACTTTTTGTACTTCCACGACCCCCGTACTATTTAATGCATCCACCAGTACTATGTTTTGTATGCTTTACATTGAGTCCTACCGTAAAACGTGATTTTTCACCCCGAAAAAAAAGTCATTTCCCAGCAATATTTTTTGCGTAGAATTACTTAGTTTAATGTACAGAATGTTTGGTTGACGGCTTCGTGAAGGGTCCCTTTACACCTGTATACCTACTCAAAGCCTGTTTTATAAGATTATTACTAATCAACATATATTTTTTTGATTATTATAATGACCAAACAAGTACCCAACCTTGCCTAATATCTCTAACAGACCGTCTCTGCCAATTCTTGGAGATATGAATATCTCAAGAATTAGTGGTCCGAGGAGAACGCTCGACTGAGCCCGACCTTATTATAATGTCTAGACAAGAAATAGACAAATCGATAGACACACTGGCTTCCTTATACTTAGGCTAAATCATATTATTTCTAGACTTTTTTCTAGGACGATGTGGTAGGTAGATTCGCTATCCGTGTCGGTCACGGAGAAAGAATCTGACCACCCCATTTCGTCCCGTGGGTGTCGTAAAAGGCGACTAAGGGAGCTAAAGACCCAGTGCAAATAATAAAGCTAGCACTCTGGGTCACCCGCATGGTGACGGGTAAACCACCAGCAATCGCATTCCCAAGGAGGGTTAGTGTCTGGCAGGCGGCCGACTATAAAATTCAAGCCAAAACCTTTTGCAACATGTGTGAAAATGAAATGATGTGCGATAGGACTAGGGCGTACCCCGCAGGCGACGCGCAGGGGCAGCACCCGGCTCCTGCGGGAAGTGGACAAGGGTTGTTGCACCACACCGGGCGGGTGCGACGTAAGAAGCAAGCTCGGGAAGCGAGATTGAGGTATGCTTGTTGGAATGTTGGGACGATGACTGGTAGAGCCAGAGAGTTAGCGGATGTATTCAAAAGAAGACGAATAAATGTGGCATGTTTACAAGAAACGAAATGGAAGGGTACAAAAGCGAGGGAAATTGGTGAGGGATACAAGTTTTTCTACTGTGGAAGTGACGGGAAAAGGAATGGCGTGGGAATAGTGTTAGATAGTAATTTAAAAGAAACCGTGATGGATGTAAAAAGAGTTAATGATAGATTGATAGTTTTAAAGATTATGTTCGAAAACGTAATGCTGAACGTAGTTAGTGTGTATGCACCGCAAGTGGGATGTGATGAAAGAGTGAAAGAGAAGTTTTGGGAGGATTTTGACAACATTTTGATGAACATCCCGATGCATGAAGAATTGATAGTTGGAGGTGATTTCAATGGACATGTGGGAAGAATGAGAGGGATTTATGAAAGAGTGCATGGGGGGTGGGGAATCGGGAATCAAAACAATGAGGGGGAGACTCTACTGCAATCCGCTACCGCATTTGATCTGGCAGTAGCCAATACTTGGTTCCAGAAGAACGACGAACACCTTATAACATACAAGAGTGGTAACCACAAAACACAAATAGATTACTTCCTAGTCCGAAGAACCAAATTAAAGTGCATCAAAGACTGTAAAGTCTTACCGGGAGAAGACTTGGTTACACAGCACAGACTCCTAGTTATGGAAATAGTCACAGAAATAAAAATCAATAAAACGAAAGACCGACCTCCCCCTAAAATAAAATGGTATATGTTAGAGAAGGATGACTGTGCGAAAGAATTTAAAGAACGAGTGGTGAATAAAATGTTAGAGATGGGAGACATGAACGAGCGAAGTGTAAATGAATGTTGGAGTGAGATGGCTGGGTGTATTAGGAGTATAGCAAAGCAAGTCTTAGGAGAGACGAAAGGAAAGGGTACGATAGATAGGGATACATGGTGGTGGTCGACAGAAATTCAGAATGTGTTGAAGGAAAAAAAGAGGAAATTCAAGGAATGGCAGAGTGTTGAAGTTTCAAGTGTTAGTTTGAAAGCTGCAAGGAAGAGTGAGTATGATGCTCTCAAGAAAAAAGCCAAGAAAGCTGTGGCCATAGCTAGAGCAAAGGCCCAAGACAAGCTTTATGAGACTTTGGATAGTACAGCAGGCCAAAAACAACTATACCGGCTTGCTAGAGCTAGAGAGAGAAAGGCAAGGAATGTATGTCAGATTAAATGCGTAAAAGATGAAGCTGGAATGGTTCTTTCGGATGATGAGGAAATTAGGTATAGGTGGAAGGGATACTTTGAAAAACTGATGAATGAGGAGAATGACTGGAACGGTGTGCTGGACAATAAACCAGTGAATGAGGGGTTAGTGAGAAAGGTTAGTATGGATGAAGTGAGAATAGCAGTAAATGGAATGAAGAATGGTAAAGCTCTAGGACCTGACGGTATACCGGTTGAAGTTTGGAAGTTATTACGGGTGGATGGATGGACGTGGTTAGCTTTATTTTTCAATAAGTTGTTGCTGGAAGAAGCCATACCTGATGAGTGGTGCAACAGTTCGCTGGTGCCCATCTTTAAAAATAAAGGTGATGTGCTGGAGTGCAATAACTATAGAGGAATAAAGCTGATGGCGCATAGTATGAAAGTTTGGGAGAAAGTTATTGAAAGACGACTGAGAGAAGAGAGTGAAATTTCACGAAATCAATTCGGTTTTATGCCTGGTCGGGGATCGATGGATGCCATTTTTGCCATCCGCCAGCTGTGCGAGAAATACAGAAGTGCGCACAAAAACTTGCACATGGTGTTCATCGACCTCGAAAAGGCATACGACCGGGTACCTCGTGAAGTTTTGTGGTGGGCCCTGAAAGAGAAAGGTATGCCTGGGAAGTATGTGCAGTTGATCCGAGCGATGTACAGTCGATGTAGTACCCAAGTTCGGTCTACAGCGGGCAATACCGGCAACTTTAATGTGGCGGTCGGCTTGCACCAAGGGTCGGCTCTAAGCCCTTACCTCTTCCTGGTGATAATGGACGCACTTACGTCGGACATCCAGGAAGAGGCTCCTTGGTGTATGCTGTTTGCCGATGACATTGTGTTGGTTGCCGAGAGTGGCCTAGAGGTCCAGAACAGATTGGAGGTGTGGTGGCAAAGACTGGAGAATGTTGGCCTGAAAGTCAGTAGGACTAAAACAGAGTACTTGTTCTGTGATTTCGGCGGTCTCTCCAGTCCTGTGCCCATAACACTTGCCGGAACGCCCATACCGATCTGTTCCGATTTTCGGTACCTCGGGTCATTTGTCCAAGGGAATGGCGAAGTAGACCGAGACGTAACGCACCGGATCAACTCAGGATGGATGAAATGGCGACAGGTCACTGGAACAACTTGCGACCCACGGATGCCCCTCAAATTAAAGGGGAAAATATACAAATCCGTGATTAGACCTGTCGTACTGTATGGATCGGAATGCTGGGCTGTGAAGAAGATGGATGAAAAAAGATTGCATGTAGCCGAGATGAGAATGTTGAGGTGGATGTGTGGTGTGACAAGAATGGATAAGGTAAGGAACGAGTATATTAGAGGAAGCTTAAAAGTTGCGCCAGTTACAGAAAAGCTAAAAGGGAATCGACTGTCTTGGTATGGGCATGTGATGAGGAGGGACGAATCGCATGTGACTAAAAGAGTGATGAATATAAACGTGGATGGATGGAGAGGGAGAGGAAGACCAAAGAAACGATGGATGGACTGTGTGAGGAATGATATGCAGGTGAAAGGAGTAAATGATAGCATGACGGTTGATAGAGGAGATTGGAAGAAAAAAACGTGTTGCGCCGACCCCAAGTAACATGGGACAAGGGCAGGAAGATGATGATGTGGTAGGTAGATTTTTTTGTCTGAAAAGTTGCGGCTTAAAATGAGTGGATATGGTTCTTCTTTCCTGCTTTTTATTACCTGAAATTAGTTATTATGTTAATCATATAGAACTAGTTTTTAACACGCGACTTCACTTGCTTAGATAAAACTAAATTCAAAAGTTATGTATGTTAATAGTTATGCTTGGAATAGTTTAGTAAAACCTGAAGTTTCGTTCAGTTATTTTTTCAAACATACTTTGTAATAACACTTGAGATAATTTGCGTAATGTTGGTGTACTATAATGGGTGTAAAAGTACCATTAATAAAACCAAAAAGGCTCAAAAAGAAAGGTAAAAAAAAGGCTCAATGGTTTTCCCCGTCATAACGATATTTTTTTTGTTCTAGACCATACCTAACCTCTAGTTACGGAGATATGGGGGGTTAGAGTTCCAACTTTTTCACAAGGTTTTTTTTCTAATACATGTTTTTAATCTTATAACTTTACTCTAAATACCTCCAAGATCAATCCCCCCCGTCCGTTTCAATGCATCCATCAGCACAATGTTTTGAGTGCGTTACATTGAATCTAACCGTAAAACGATTACAATTTTCCACCCCAAAAAAGTCGATTCCCAACAATAAATTTAGCGTAGAGTTACTTAGAACATACTTGGTTGACGGCTTCTTGAAGGGTCCGTTTACAACTTGTTTATAACCAGCGACTTCACTTGCTATACAAAATTAATTCAAACGTTACTGGAGCTGCTTGGAATAGTGTCGTAAAAGGTGAAGTTTTTTTTAAAAAATACATAGATTTTATAAAACACCTGAGATTATTGGCGAAATAGTGCGAAAGTGTACACATAGATAAACACGCCTCTGTTTAAGCCCCTCTGCTTGCCCTACGACGGCGACGATAACAAATGTGACGAGAGATATTTAATGTTATGAAAAAAATGTGATACATGGTTTTTGATAATGGATTAATAATAGGACCCCGCTTGCCTAGGTTGGTCCGTGGAGAGGTGACCACCCATTACATCCCGAATTTTCTCCGTGCCTCGGAAAGCATGCTAAGCCTTTGGTCCCGGCTGTCATTTGTAGATCTTTGACAGTCGTTACAGGTAGTAAGTGACCCGAAAGTCTGACAACCTGTCTTACCAAGGGGTACTGTATTACCCAGTACTAACTGGGTTGTGGAGGTCAGATAGGCAGTCGCTCCATATAAAATACAGGTATTCAGTTGCATCCGGTTATACGGGTAACCGACCCGACGTCACTCATAGAATGTCAGTCAGAAAAATGGAATGAAATGTCTCAGAATATCTGAGTTTCTCTCGTGACGAAAACAACCGTAATATTTTCCCTTCCACAAACATACAAGCCATCATCTCTACCTACTCCATTTCCCACATGACGTCACACCTCTGCATACAACCTTACAACCTGATCTCATTAGTAAACTTACAAACTCGTCGCGAGCCACTGAATCCCAAAGTTTCAAAGTTTTACAATGTTTATGTAAAGTTTTTTTCAATGTCAACAAACTGTAATACGGTTCTGTAAGGGAATACATTTGTTTTCAGGTAGACAGGTGATAGTCAAGTAAGGTAATGGAGAGGAACATATAGCTTTCTGTTTGAATTTAGGAAATGTGATTAATTGTTTTTGGTATTGGGTTCGTGAGACTGATTACAGTAATCAAATCTTTTCTGATGTGTGGTCTACATATGCGTGCGTTAATAATTTAGACTTCGTTCATATGTTTGTGCCTGAAAACCAAAAAGTACTTTATTTACTGTAGAGTTAACTAACTATATACATTATTAATCAATAACTATTAAATAAAGTAACAACAAACTATACACCGTGACATTTTAGTTGTCTTACAACAGCAGCCCACTTCATGTATCCAATGAATACTAAACATTCATAAAAAAAAATAGGTATTCATGAGATTTTAATAATTTAAAAATAAAAATATTATTTAGTATTATGACGCATGACGTAGTTAAAACACCCTGTTGCGAGCGATGATCTACTGGACTCGAGTGCTGGGTAGGTATATGTTCTCCCGTTTGACACGTAAACATCATTAACATGACGTTTCATAATTTTATTCTATTTTTGAGATGTTCCCTGAAATTGAGCTTTATGGGAACTGCCATCGCAGCTAAAATGTAGTGATATAGGCAGAACTAATATTTTTTTTTTTGCACTTAATATTTCAGAGAAGATCTCAGCGTAGCACTTCGCTAACTGGCTTCTAAATATTTAACAATAGGTAATGAGGTTTTTTTTTCTTAGCCAATATTGTCCCACTGCTGGGCAGAGGCCTCCTCCAAAGCCTTCCGCTCTTCTCTCCTTGTGGTTTTCTCTCGGAATAGGTAATGAGTTATTGGTATAAAATTCGTACCTTTAATAGGGACGATGAATTCACCTTAAACAACAAAAAATCACGCCTATACTTCCCGAAGAGGTTGACCAATTCATCCACACCTACATTGTTATTATAATATGAACCTTATTCACCAGGATATAGTGGTCGTAACCTTGAAACCTACCGTAGTATCTCAAGTTCGAATCCTGGGCGTGAACCGGTGCTGTAAACATCAGCGCGATATTTATTGCCGACGATAACAAGACGTGGAAGAAAAACATCGGTGGAGTAGGAATGATTAATTCCAAGGTGTTTAGGTAGTGTAATAGTCGTGGGCTACGATAGTAAATACTACATTCTTATTGAATTACTAATCGTAGCTTGGAGGTAGATTTCGATAAAACATTCTTTTGACAAATAATTATGACGCTCTTAACTTGCATTTCTTTATACATCGTTCTCACATAAAGGTATAGTCTCCACATTAATGATGTAACTAAGATTTTGTAATAATATTTTGATTGGAAAGTCTGTCCATGGAGTTTCTTGCCCATTCTCCATAGAGATCTACGCTTTGGAATGTGCAACTGCAGTACTTTCACAAGTTATTATGCCTTGTGTCTGTGACTGTAGCTTCGCCTTTTTTGTTTTTCTGGCATTCAAAAGTGCCTGTTATGGTCTAATTGAAATAAATGCTTTGAGTTTGAGTTTAAGTTTTATGAATAAAACCAGATAAAACATTGTATTTGTAGTTAATACATAGATAAATAACAGTGGCAATTGCGTTATTTTTATACAAGGTCTTATGTGCTACTGCGTTCACTGACGGTTAGTTTTCAACCTTATTACTCAGGACATAAGGGTTAAAAGTGGTCGACCGTTTGTGAGCGCCGTAGTACCCACTACAGTGTAGACACTTATTTAGAATCATTGAAAACAGTCACTAGGGATGAAAAAAAAGTTAATGAGATAATCTTATTTTGGAATGCGTAAAATTATAATGCAGTAGCTGATTCCGTAAATCAATGTTTCAAAATAGCTTCGAATTCTGTCTGATGTATATTTAACAAAATTGCAAGAATTTGTAGCAGGTTTATTTTAATTTCCAAAAGGCAAACTTTGACAGCAATTCACTGTTAAAAAGTTACAACCAAAGACATCAACGACAACATCAAGAAAAGCTTATTTTATCCAAACAAAACACAATCGCATCATCCAAGACTATTTTCCCACATAATTCTATTTATTTCGACAAACTAATCACTCCGAATTCTTTTCTAAACTATCTCAATCCGGCTTATCAAAAGAAGCGACTGCAATCAACGGTATTCACAATTTCTCCGAATTCAGCAAAGAGACGAAGTAAAAGAAACAAAATAAGATTATTTCTCAGAAACAGCGCGCCAAGGTGACCGCGTTGACATTGGTACAGACCATCAAACGATTGGAACTTAATATATTATTTACTTGAATGTCTTACGGTTTGGTTCGCGGTAAAAATTAACTTTATAACCCCTTATGGTATTAATTGGAACTTAAAAAATTACATAACTTAAATGATAAATTTTGGATGCCTAAATTGGTAGACCACAGTGGACTGCACATTCACTTAACATATGGAAATGTATAATTATGTACTGTGTTAGCAATACAGATTTGAATTTATTACACGGGACGTACAACGTATGTAGTGAAATATGGTTGTAGAATACCTCTGTCCATTTCTAAGGCTTCTCTTGCTTGACTTACGAAAATCTAACCAACTGCTTTTAGATCCTTATCATATAACTGGTGAAATGTAGGTGTACTGTTAGGTACACCTCTACCTAACCCTTTAGAGATTACAAGAATAAGATATCTTGCTCTTCTATAAAAAAAACTCTTCTGTTACTAAGACTTATAAAATCAAAAATATAAGCTTAAGGTGACCGCCCCGACATTGGATCCCCCATCAGATAATTGACAAACAGTCCCAAAGGGGCCAATTTTCTTTTTGTTCTTTCATTTTTTGATATTTTGCTTCGAATCATTTTGATGGATGGAAAGTAATTGAATTTCTGATATGATAGGTCTTGTCACGCCAAATCTTTTGCTGGGTAGGCAGAAAGATGATTTGATGAGTTTATAAATAGACTTTTTTGGGATATAATTGAGTTCGGCTTTGCTTAGTTTGACTATTTTCATATTTATTTAAGAGACTTTTTTATATTCACAAAGAGACCCATCTCATCCCTTTCATCAATCAATCAACTTGTCATCTCATCTCCTGCTGGACCTCGGCTTCTACTAAGCTGTGCCGCAACATCAAGTCGTTCGCTACCGCACAATTTCTTTTCTTGTCGTCATGTCCCTGCGACAAATAAATATTTTTTCTTTCTTTCTTTCTTTTCAGATTTCATACTTCAAAAATACTACAAGTCCCGACCGACCTTAAATTTATAACCCAACTGGACTGCCAGTTTTCAGGTTTCGGCACCGTATGTCATAAGTGGCGGGATGCTCTAGTTGAAGACCTTACTAAGCTTCAAACATGTTTTTTCATTCCTTGTCAGCATGATGTTTTATAAACTAATAAAATGCAAGCATATAAGAAACCTTATCTAATGTAACTCGAAGGAGTTGGCGCTGTAGCCGAGATACGGGTTCCTCCTAGTTCGGCTCCTGATGCTTAAACTTTTGTGTACGTAAAGTTAGTCCCGCGTCCTGAAGTCTCTTGAGAACTGTGTGTAGCTTTTCCACATGCAAATTTTCAGTGCTTGCTGTTACCAACACGTCATCCAATAGGCATAACACTCCGTCTAACCCGGACAACACGGTTTCCATCGCGCGCTGAAAAATAGACGGCGCGCTCGACAAGCCGAATACAAGACGCGTATATTTAAACAAACCTAGGTGAGTGTTAATACAGGTTATGTTTTGTGACTCATCATCGAGCAGAAATTGATTGTAGGCCATGGATAAATCAATTTTCGAGAACTGCGGGCCTCCGTGTAATTTTGAAAATAATTCGTGAACCGTCGGTAAAGGATATTGTTCTATTACTAATTGTTTGTTAATGGTCACCGAATAATCCGCACATAATCTGACGGAACCATCACGTTTGAGTACCGGCACAATAGGTGATGCATAGTCGGCATGTTTAACCGGTTTTATCACTCCGAGGTTTAACAAGCGTTCTAACTCTTTATCGACTTTATCGCGCAACGCAAACGCAATGGGACGCGCTTTAAAAAATATCGGTTTTGCATCATTACTTAGCTGCAACTTAACTTTATAGTTTTTAAAAGCGCCCAGCTTGTCTGAAAATACTTCAGGAAACTGTATTTGCAACCGGTCAATTGCGCTTTGAGTATGGTTAAGAAAGTTTACAGGTGTTAACTTTAATTTAAAAATTGATATGAAGTCGCGACCTAGCAACGGTGGGCCCCCGTGTCGTATGACGAACACGTCAAGTGTGTGTGTGCGCTTCATATATGTTATAGGTAGACGCACATAACCTACACACTGCATATCGGCTCCCGTGTAACCATAAAATCTTTTGTTAGAAATATGCAATGGTATACCCGAAAGCAATTTTTTATATGTACCTTCAGATATTACCGTCACCGCCGATCCGCTATCTAATTGAAATTTTAAATTCCGACCGTTTATCGTCACCGTTTCTGTCATAGGTTCTCCCCGAGTCGAATAAATGTTATAAAGCGACTTACCATCATCGTCCTCACTCACATCCCCCGTCAACACGTAGTTAAGCTTATTACACATTCTTCGCAAATGCCCTACTGTGTTGCACTTTTTACACTTATACTTTGCAAACCGACACTGAGACGATTCGTGATTGGCGCGACCGCACACTGAACACCTTTTTTTCTCTGCACTATTGGTCGTGTTGACACTATTTTGTCCTTTCGCGATCTTGAACACCTGTGCTTGATCTGTAGATGCAGGAGCAGTAGCGGCAGCGCCTGCCCGCGCACATCTAATGCTCTCTGCTAGCTCCACCGCCTTTGCCAAGGTTAAGGTCTCCAAGTCCAGCGCAAATAGTTTCTCCCGTTCAGGACCCGCTAGCATCCCCATCACAAAACGATCACGCAAGGCCTCCTCAACATTGCTGAATCCGCAATGCGCAGTTAGTCCACGTAACCTCGCTGCCCATTGCGTAGGTGTCTCGCCTGGCTGTTGCGAAGCTGCGTAAAAGTTGTGCCGTTCGCTAAACCCGCATCGTTTTGGTGTGAAGTGGTTATCCAACAACGTCACCAGATCTTCGTATGGTACCTCTTGTACGTCTTTGGGCAGGGCTAAATCTGCTGCCAACTTGTATGTACCATCGTTGAGTGCGCTGAGTAGAATGGCTCGCCTCCTGGTTCCCGCCGCATCGGTTTTTGCATCAATGTTATTTGCGATGAACCATTGTGTCACGCGACCTTTGTAGGTCTTCCAATCATTAACATTATGATCGAAAATTGACAAAATTCCACAAAATGACTGTGCCATTTTTCAACAAAGACTTTTTATTACTTTTTGCTACTGTGGGTAACTCGTCGCCACTGTTATGTAGGTGCGTAGGGACACAAGTAAAACTACTCACTGCTAATAGCACACTGGTTTAATCCTGCATTAGAGGTTCGGGTGCGGACGCAGCGCACACTTACATACGCGCTGCTCACACATACATATATAACAGTAATACTGTTCATAGCATTTATTTGTAAATTGGATTAAGTACTATTTGTGAAAAAATAAATATATTAACTAACTTCTTGAATTATAAGTTAAAGAATCAGGCGTTAGTTTGCGCAAATCAATGACATAAAATTTTATGCAGCACCGCCCTCTTGTCCGCAAAAATATGCACATGCAGGAAAAGCTGTTATAATTAGCATCCAAACCTATACTCGATACGTGTCTCGCACTTCCACGGAGCATCCTCAGGAGGTGTTGATTGGCGCCTCCTTTTTGCACAACATTTAATGTTCTTGAAATATTAAAATGTCTCACTACTATCATTATTTGTCAATCGATCATAATCGATTCCATTTCTTGATTCGAGCCATTCTTTGATTCTATCCCCAATTCCAATTTACAGATTTCATATTGTAAAAGATTAGTCTTAAGCTCATGAGAATATTACTAACAAATAATGGATTGATCTGTATTGCATTTACAAAGAACGAAATAATAATTATGACACTCACGAAAAAATATCCTCAAAAGCCACCATTTTCCACCAACAGACATCAAACCCCATCCCTCGTACATAAAATCCTTAAATCATTGTTTACTCATCCGTTACGATCCACCGCATAACTTTGACAATACAAACCGGCACTGTTCGGTACCACTGCATGCAGACAAGCGGCACTATCGGTACTTTTGTAGCGATAGTGACAACTGATGTATATACGTTTGTCCGAAGACCATTAAATTCGTAATAACGCGATGCAATTGCAGCGCTGAGTCGTCGTGATTTTGCGACGGTCAGGGCTGGCAAGAGAGAGGACAATGTTTTGTTTTAATTTTGTACGTTTCTTCAAGGAAAAACATATAATCAGACACTAATCTGCATGATCCTCACATGATCTGACCAAGACAATGTCTTGTCAGAGAAAGAGAAAGATGAGTAAGCTACATAGTTTATTCTATCAGTCACCGAAGCGGATAGGAAACACTGACCCCATCAAGATTTTATAGTATTGTTTTGACGTGTAAAAGTGTTTGTAAAATCCGATTCGTGGCATTCGTCTTTTCCTAAGTTATAGTATCTTTTAGAAGTTTGATAAATTTTGCAAATTGCATAGCATTTCTTCACGATAATCGTTGAAAACTTTTTCTAAAAGTAAGCTTTCTTTCTGGTTAAGCTATCTGTATCTGTGACTCGGTTCTCAATTTTACTAATCGGTAAAAACAGATCTCTAAAACTAGTAAAAACGGATCTCTCATTGTGCGAGACACCTGTATAAAGCGAGGCCCTGTTTTACTGGAAATGTATAGTTGGATGTGTCACCGTGTGTACCAGATTGGCCGAGTCTAGTAGAGACTCGGTCAATCATCATTTTTTCGAAGAAAAAGGTAGTGGGGTTATGACAGATAAAACTCTTCGACTTCGTAGTAGTATGATTGAGATTAAGCTTCTACAAAAACAATATGAACCATTGCAGCATCAATTTCCGTTACGCAAAGATTTTCCCCTCTGAAAGTGTTTCAAGTGACGTCATCTGACATCCACAATCCTTATGAAATTCACAGGTGGTCACTGTTCACGATCTTTATCTCTTTCCTATGCTACTAGGCACTTTACTTTAAATTATTAAAGTCCTAGTTTGGCATCGTTTTTATGAGTTAACTAAAAATAGAGATTTCCATATTAAATGTAAGTTAAATATTAATTTAATAACTTTTTGCAATAAATTTAATGCTAGTGAAAATCTGTTGCGTAATTCAGAAAATTAACAAGTACACCTATACACACAAAAAAACTAGTTTAATTTATAATATTATTTCATGTATTGTGTAACTAAAGAGTAGTAAATTAACTTCCAAAAATCAGTAAATTAAACCCGGAATACACTAACCTCATTCCAACAAACTAAATTAAAAAATCCAACTCAAACTGTCAACCCTAACCTCATCTATGTGACTTAATATCTACAGGGTGTGGTGGTGTGCGTCTCCCCCGTTCACCCCCCTTTGGCAAGCTCCGCTGTATATACACCCCCTATATACTTCACTATGTACAGCATACGCATTTTAACACCAGTTTATATTATATATACAAAGCAAAACCACTAGTGTTTGACCGATTTGGCTGCACCACAGTGGTGTAATGCGTTTGAGTGCCTATATTATTTATGGGCAGTCTTTTTAGGGATTTATTACTGGTTTATGGTTGAAATCAGTTGAACGTTAAGTGGTGAAAAATATTGTTAATCGGTGTCGTTTGGTTGTCGGCGCATAGTAGGATTTTTGATTTGACAGAAATCTGTGGTGTCGATTTTACAATTTTTTTTTTTTCCAATTTTCTAAATGCCCTTATACCATTTTATTTCGGGTCGGCGCAGCATGCCTTCTTTTTCTATACTTCTCTATTACTCGTCATCTCTTTACACACCTCCTTTCGTGCCATATCAATATTTTCTAAATCAAATCCGATGTACGAATCTAACAATCATATGTTGAACAAATTGACATTCAACTTAAGCACTCCGCGTGTTCAAATCCCAGTTTGAATTCTTTGACAGTTGTGTGAAACAGCTAGAACACGATAAAAATAAGCAGTATGTGAACTTGACTGCCTCGTTCATCGAGTGGTCGCTAGAGCGACTTCTAAGCATGTGATTCTGGGTTGGATTCCCATGTCGGGCAAAGTTATTGGGTTTTTCAATTGGGAATTTCTCAGTAGCAGGCACGGAGTCTGGATTTGTGCCCAATTGATGCCAGTAGGCGCGCCCCCTATTACACGGGACTTAAAGGTAACTGTCAAAATGTAGGTGCACCTCTGCCTAACCCTTCGGGGATTACGGGCGTGATGTTAGGTTATGTTGTAAACTTGATATACAAATAATTTCCCTGACTGAAAATATTCAGTGGCAGACTTATTTTAGTAAATAGCTTGTCGATATTCTCAAGTAAGAGCAGGTTCGTTTTCTCTTTTAACCGTGATCTTGTCGTAGTAAAAATATTGGCAAACAGGTGTTTTACACAATAAAAGAATTTTCGAATTCTCAACACAATTGTCATGCATTTTCTACGAGTAAAAAACTTGGAGATTGCCATTGGCATTTCCATTTCCATAGTGAAAGTATTAATACTTTTAGAAAAAACCTTGGTAAAGTTTCGGATTGATACTCGAACGCTTTTTAAATGTAAATGCCATTAAATCTACATTAAAGTAATTGTTTGTTTATGAGGTCAATCGACGACCTTGCTTTATAGATCAAATTATATGCCCATAATAGCTTTGTCCACAAAAAGCCCCATATCCATTTCCACGTAGCGATCTACGCCGTAGCACCTGCGATTTAGCGTGGCCTACGCCGTAGCACTGTGCTACGCCGTAGCTCTGTGCTACGATGACAAACATTTTTGTTTTTTTTTTTTTTATATTAAAACGTTGCCCCACACTAGGAATTTCTCCTGTATCGTGGGTGCGTTTACAAACATTTAAATTCACATACACAAACAGCCAGACCCGGAACAACTACCTGTAGGCCATACAAATATTTGTTCCGTGCGGGAATCGAACCCGCGACACGAAGCGCAGGAGTCAATCGCTCAGCCACTGCGCCAACCGTGCCGTCATATATTAAAAAGAGTGTTATTTATTTGTTCTCTATACAGGGTGTAAACAGACCCTTCACATAGCCGTCAACCAAGCATTCTGTACATCAAACTAAGTTACTTTACGGAAAAATTATTGCTGGGAATCGACTTTTTTTTTTTGGGGTGAAAAATCACGTTCACGTGCTGATGAATGGATTGAATAGTATGGTGGTCGTGGAGGTGTGTAAAGTAAAAATCTTACATTAAAAATATGTATTTAAAAAAAAATCTTGTGAAAAAGTTTGAACTTTGACCCCCAATATCTCCGTAACTAGAAGGTTACCAGTTATGGTCTAGAACAAAAAAATGATCGCGAAGACGGGAATAAAAAGTGCCTTTCGGTTATATTAAGGGTCTATTTACACCCTTTATACTTACATAAAAAAACAAAACAACGTCTTTCTCTCTTTTTGTTTATGAGAATAGCCTATTTGAACACTGTGAGCACTTACTTCAAAAAACAGTACGTTTTAAGTTAGCTAAAGTTACAGTTAGGTTAATAAGTTAGGTAAAGTTAAAGTTAGCTGAGTATCCCGCGAGATCACAGCTAACCCAGCGCTGGACAATTAACCCACTTTCTTATGAAAATAACATCATTCCATTTATTTGATGTTTCTCGTTCTACATAGACACATTTTTTTCAACAAAAACTACAAGTTTACTGTTTTATTATGCAGTTTTCTAGCAATGTCATTTTAAGTTATTTTATTACGTCTTTTTAGTGTAAATTGTTGAATAACTAACAAGGTTGGGTTTTAATAGTGATTTGACAGTAAGTGTATTTTTAAACGAATAGTAAGTTTCAAGCTATATTATTTCAATAAGTTTTAGAGGCAAAAGTGTCTGAACTTGAACTTTCAAAATATTAACTGCGTGTTTCATAGTAACAGTTGGGGTGTATTACATGGAACTAAACTTTAAAAATTTGGGTATACTATTAAGTACACCTCGGCCTAACCCTTCGGGATTTCCAAACGTGACGAAATGAAGAAATGATGATGATGTGATGTTGAAGCAATTTTTTTTAATTTATTTTTTATAGTATGTTAATGAAAAACAAAGGCACTGCTGCAGTTTGATGAACAAGTCCCATAACTCAAAAACTAAACATCAAATCTTATTCAAACCCAATTTCTTTGAAAGTTTTGTTTACGTTATACAATCTTAAATTTTTTCAGAGTTTTCCTCCTCTTACTTTAGAAATTAGAGGGGGGGGGGGGACTTTGGAAGTGTATATCTTTCAAACGATTAACTTTGAGAAAAAAACCTCCATATTCAGTTCCATGTATAGGGAGCCGGCTCTTAATCTTTTTTTATTTTTGTATAGAAATCGTAAAGCGGTTCACAGAATACATCTACCAACCAAGTTTCAACTGTGCAGTTCTAATAGTTTCGAAATAAAGTGGCTGTGATATACTCACGGGCATACAGACATGACGAATCTAAAAAGTGTTCCGAGTTTTGCCATTCGGCTACGGAACCCTAAAAAACACTACCAAAGCACTCATTTAAACTTAGTAATCATACAAAAAAAGACTCATAGTAAGATAACTACACCAGGAAACAAACACAGAAAAAAACATACTTAAATAATCAATTACATAGAACTCGGCACTTACCGAACATAACACACACATTATGTCTGTGCCCCGCGTTCGGACACACGTATTACTCATACAACAGCTAGAACTTAAAATCTGGGTCAAACTTTCAAGTGTCCGCCACCCATTAAGGTCACTGTTTTTAATCTGTTCACACTGGTGCATCCATCTTCTTTTAGATGGTGTTTTTATTTTTTTTGAGACGGTTTTGTAAAAAAAGAACGTCAACCAAAACGACACCACGCCTGTAATCCCCGAAGGGTTAGGCAGAGGAGTACCTAATAGTGGACCCACATTTCGGCAGTTATGTTTAAGTCCCATGTAATAGAGGGCAAGGCTTTAGCCATCAGCCGGGCGCAACGCTAGACTCCGTGGCTGCTACTGCGAAATTCCTGATGGAAAAACCCAATTACACTTTGCCCAACCTGGAAATCGAAGCCAGGACCTACCGGCCTAGCAGTCGCTCTTGCGACCACTAAACTAACGAGGCAGTCAAAATGATAATTATGTATTTTATTATCAGTGCACCGTCTTCAGGCTAGCCTTTTTCCCACTATGTTAGTTTCGATTATTTTAAAGTCTGACGGGATGCAGACAAATATGAGAATTTAACATGTAACGACTGCTTATCTGACTTTCCTTAACCAGATACAAGGCGATACGATACCACTTGGTAAGACTGGTTATCAGACTTACGGTAACAACTGATTGGAAGCTGACTTCAACAGTGTTGGGAAAAGTGCAGTTCGAAGAATAAGTATCTTGTTCTTCTTAACGCACCGATGGCAAAAAGTTTAAATATGTTTAGCCCAAACCTTAGCCACCCCGCTCACTGATGCAGTAAATAAATTATCAAGACCGCAGGTTATAGGGGGTTTGTGGGGAGACACCGCATACGCACTTGAGGTCTGAGCCGTCCATGAACCTCCATCTGCAGAGATTGTCTTTGCTCCGAATAAGTGTGATTGCTAATTACAATTAACTGCCAGACATAATTAATGAAAACAGTAGCTATATTAAACTAAAACACCAACATGTTCTCCAGAACACAAGATCAGCACCATGATATGACGGCATATTTCTGGTTATACTTGTAGTAAGTTCTCGATGTGTCCCGTAACGTTTCACAATAAAACTTTTGGTTTTCTCACGTTTTTCCTCAACCATTTGGTTAGTCGTAAACCGTATGCATGTTCATACATAGTAACAAATGTTAGATATTTTTGTGATGGTCGTGGTTTCCTGAAACTGGTGATAACATGATGAGATAAGCCGTCATCATCATCATTAGTCTATTGCAGTCCACTGCTACATATAATCTTCTGCCTAGCATTTTCTCAACTGTTGGGGTTGACTTCCAGTCCAATCGAATACAGCGTCACACCAGTGTTTTACAGGAGTATAATTTACGTTCACAACCCTGTTAGTGAGTAACACGATATGCCTAGGCAGGATTGTTTGTTCGATTTTAGGGCATTTGATTACCCGTAACAACTGTCAAAGATCTACCAAATAATGACATCAATCAATTGCAAGAAGCTTCTTATTTCACCTAATGCATGAAAATTGGGGTATTTTCACACAATCTTTAATCGTCTTGTAAGGTTCTTGATTACAAGTATGTTTATCTCTTCTTCTTCTTGTTCCTTTGGCCAGCTAATGCTGAGTGTAAGTCACTTCCAAATCTCTCCACCATTGACGGTGTTGTGTCATGGTTATCCAGTATCTTCCGGCCACTTTAATGAGATCGTCTGTCCACCTAGTCGGACCTATTATTATATCTCACAGACGTATAAAATGATCATGAAACCGACGTAAATAAAGTCGTAGTCACAATAAAATATGTATAAAAATACCAATAAAAATATTGACGACTTTAAAAATCACGGAACAGTAATAAGTAACAGACTACTTTATACGCGACTGTCGAAGTCAAAACTGGGGTAATGTTTAATATCATTTAGCTCATAAAAAAGACCCCCTAATTTTCCCAAAAGCCACCAGGTGGCGACACAATCGAAATGGATTTTTTATAACCGATTACCCATTTCTACGACCAGCCCCCTTGTGGAACTAAAATTATGCCCCTAAAAAAATGACAACAGTTATAAAAAAGGAATTTTTAGCAACTTTACCATATTAGAAATATATTTTTTCCCATGCCACGAAGTTTACGATGTCAGTTTACGATCGAAGGTTTTACGATTTTTTTATATATACCCAGACAGAGTTATGGGTGGGGTAATGATAACAGTTATCAGGGTTCCGACAATCGGGGAATTATTATCGATTTATCAGAAGAATGCGGGTGAAGCCGGGGTGAAACGTGATGGTACACCGTAATAATTTTATTATGTACAACATACGGTACACGCAACGTGTTATTCATGCTAGGGAAGCATATTTTTATGTGGTTTTAGGATGTTTTTCGCACGTTGGTCCTTTTGCTTAGATTTGTGGTTTGTGTACCAGTGGGAGCGTGTTTGGTCTTTGCGTTTTCCTTACCCTATATTTCTATGTATAGTCCAATATGCGAGATCTTTGTAACTATTATTTTATATTAAGCTATATAAGAAACTAGATTTGAGATGACTTTAATCTAGTTTCAGTTTTTACAGTAAAACAGAAGTTTTAGCTAGGAAATCGTACTTTAATTTTTTACTAAGTGAAGCGAACGAAAATTCTTTGGTCGTTTTCCCAAATTCTTAACGAGAACCGGATGAAAGTTCTACTAGGCACTACATCATCATCCAGCTAGCTTTCCGCCAGTTGTATTGTATTGTATAACGGGCTAGTGTCCGCAACTCCACATCCAAGCGCGTATTTGCGTACGGGTGGGAAATTTATTCGATCCACCCCAAATAGTTTCATAGTTTCTCCCAGTTATACTGTCTGACTTCCAGTCTAAATATCAATATTTTACATGGCGACTGCCTATCTGACCTCCACTCCCCAGTTATTAGGTAGCACGATACCCCTTGGTAAGACTGGTTATCAGATTTTAAGACTTTTGTCTACCCGTAACAACTTTTAAAAAATTAAAAATGACAGCCAGGACACAACCCAGTTACTACTGGGTAATACGGTCTCCCGTGTTACGACTAATTGTCAGACTTTCGGGCTTACCGAGGGTTTCGGTACGGTCATCCTCAGACTAACCTGGGCAAGTGTAGCTTATCCTTCGATCGCACCGTGTGGCTGTTGTTTAGCCCCGAGCCCCACTTTTATTATTACTCACTACAAAGAAACTTAAAAACAATAGCATGGTACCACTGCAACTCTAGTAAAGTAGTTAGCCAGGTGGACAATCGTGACACGATAGCCTGTGCCCTACCTTCTAATGCGTGGGACTTCACCAGCTGATACCAACTACATTTCAATAATATTGATGTTGCAATAATGACACAACTATAGACCAATAATCCAGTACAGTTGAATAACAAAAAAAAAGAAGTGTGGACCGACCGCTTTAATGAGGCCTCCGCCTTTCCCCATCAACGGCACATTAAGCGTCCACAAGTCCTAACAATATCCCACAGGTTATTTGTTTCAAAGTAACCATAATCCACGTAGGTATTACGATACTTATTGAACCAATCCGTGATCAACCTTCAGAATATTCCATTTAAATGGATACCTTCGCGAGGACTCATTAAAGCGGTCGGTCTATACATATTTTGCTTTGTTATTCAGCTGTACTGGATTATTGGCACTCAGTTATACTAAAAAGGCAGGCATGTGTTGATGTCAATCTCGTGACTTATTTTAAACACTTAACGTTATCCGATGTAGTTATATTGTTTGACGAAGAGCCCGACTTGATCAGAAACGTAAACATACGTGTGCTGAGATAGAAGTGAGTTCGCGTCAATAGTGCAACGGTCAGGGTTCGACTTTACGACATCAGGCTCGACAGACCGACGCCTTAAACTGCTGAGCTTAGAGCTTTTGTGTTTTATAACTGCAGTTTTATGTAGGATTCGTGCTGAGAATCTTCTATCTACGTATTTAAGAAGCACTAGATTTGATCCGCGGCTTCATCCACCTGGACATCGGAAATTTTACCAAGGGAACTTAGTGCTGGGATAAAAAGTATTCTATACCCTAACCAACCTGGGTTAGGGTATAGAATACTTGACAAACGGACTGACAGAGATAACTCTGTCAGTCCGTTTGACTATCTGAAAAAAAAATACAGGCCAAGTGCGAGTCGGACTCGTTCATGAAGGGTTCTGTACCATCGTAATAGTGGAGCCTTTAAATTATTTTTATTATTTGTTGTTATAACAGCAACAGAAACACACATTCTGTCAACTGTCTACCTATTACGGATCATGAGATACAGTCCACTGACATACAGACGGACGGATAGCGGAGGCTTAGTAATAGGGCCTGTTAGTTATCCATCGGGTGTGGAACCCCTTAAAAGTATTTTAAATAGTTTTTTTTTCTTTAAACATTCTTAATTTAAATAAAATGTTACACCTTGACACGGTTGACTGAATTTTACGCAGTTCATCTGCGTAACATTCTCCGTAATTATTTTTTCACTTTATCTTCCATTTACGCACTAAGAACTTTATATATTTAGACCACTCATAAACCAACAGAAACCTAGATAAATATTTAACTTACATTAAATTCGCGACCTCAAGTGTGTATTTTAAGCTTGTCTGTCAGACGTCACGCTCAACCTGCTTGGGGTCAATTGAGGTCAAACTTCACTAAGTCTTGTTCAAATGTCTAATTTAGTCAAAGTAGGTGCTTAGAGGTGAAACAGTTTGAATCTCAAGTGTATATTTTAGTTAGTAAAGGTCAATTTTAGTTACACAAGAATTACTTTCGTGGAAACTTATACATAGGCACAAGACATGATATTTAGTAAGTTTAATTTAAATAAAGACATGAGGAGCTCGTGGCTAAACAATAACAGCCGCTCGGGTCGATCTTTAGGTTAAGCCGTGCTTGCCTAGGTTGGTCTGTGGATGAGTGACCGCCCATTACATATCGAGTTTCCTCCGTGCCTCGGAAAGCACGTTAAGCCGTTGCTCCCGGCTGTCATTTGTAGATCTTTGACAGTCGTTAGGTAGTCAGTGGCCCAAAAAGTCTGACAAACAGTCTTACCAAGGGGTATCGTATTACCCGGTACTAACTGGGTTGTGGAGGTCAGATAGGCAGTCGCTCCATGTAAAATACTGGTATTCAGCTGCATCCGGTTAGACTGGAAGCCGACCCCAATATAGTTGGGAAAAGGCTAGGCAGATGATGAATTTAAATAAAGACATGGTTTCCCAAAATTTGGAAAATTGACCTGGTCTATGGTACTGTCTTAAAAATTCAGCTATTTACGCCAGTGGTTGAATATCACAGACACAGTGTAAACAATCATCATTATTCTTCTGCCTCTGTCCCAATTTATTTGTTGTCGGCGCAACCGGTCTTCATTTTCCATAACATAAATATAACATCACGCCTGTAATCCCTAAAAGATTAGGCAGAGGTGTACCTAATATTACACCCACATTTCGCTAGTTATATTTTAAGTCCTATGTAATACGGGCGAGCCTATTGTCATCAGCCGGGCACGAATTTTATCAAAACTCCATGGCTGCCACTGAGAAATGCTTGATGAAAAAGCCCAATAACATTTTGCCCGACCCGGGAATTCAACCCAGGAACTCATGCTCAGCAGTCGCGCTTGCGACTACTCGACCAACGAGGCAGTCTTCAGGGCAGTTCTTCTTCCATACTTCTCTATTACTCGTCATCTCTTGAGTCACCCTCTTTCAAGCCATAGCATCACAGTACATCTATCGTTTCCTGATCTTACCTACCCACAAACAACAGTTTATCATTCGAAAGTCTATAAATAATTATATGTTGGTTTCTATCAATCAAACTTTTCAGCCAAAATCTATAAACATTACATAGTACGTACTTCGGCTTACTGTTATTCTCGTTACGGTCACACAACTGTCAAACTACAATTGTAAGAAAGAGACGGGAACATATCTTACTCAAAGCAAGTGCTAAGCTACGCACGAACTGTTCTCGACCTTTCGAAATCTTCTCAAAAGACGAACTAAAGTACTCGTAATTCGAGTGGAATAGTAATAGTAAAAGACATAAGGAAACATTATCGGGATCTAAACGAGAAACAGGATGTTTTCGAGATCTTCCAGACTATTTTAGACTGTTCCAGACTACAGAATTTTAGACTAATCTGTGCTACATCTAACGAGTGAGTTCCGATTCTGTGATATGCGTTTTAAGGTTTGTTTTATGTCAGGTAGTGTAGTTTTGAGACTTTGGAAACGACTGCGACTGTTAAGACTCATCATCTACCTGGCTTTTTCACAACTATGTTGGGGTCGGCTTCCAGTCTAACCGGATGCAGCTGAATATCAATATTTTACATGGAGCGATTGCCTATCTGACCTCCACAACCCAGTTAGTACTGGGTAATACGATACCCCTTGGTAAGACTGGTTCTCAGACTTTTTTTTGGGCCACTGACTACCTAACGACTGTCAAAGATCTACAAATGTCAGCCGGGACCAACGGCTTAACGTGCTTTCCGAGGCACGGAGGAAAGTCGGTATGTAATGGGTGGTCACCCATCCACAGACCAACCTAGGAAGGCACGGCTTAATCTAAAGATCGACCCGAGCGGCTGTTATTATTTAGCCACGAGCTCCTGTGTCACTGTGTGACGTTCACATCTGCTAAAAATAGAAAGTTCAACAGAGTAACAATTGACTCTGCTCACAAGTACAAAATAGACGTGATAGTAATACTAATACCCCATGTTACAGGAAACGTGCCGTTCAACTAAATAAAAATTGTTTCTTTTGCTGAAAGCGTGTCTGAAGTAATTTGTAGTAGTTTATGATACACGTGGCAGCTGTTTTGTTGACTACGAGTATTTACGTCCTTGCTTCTTGCTGTTACTTAGTTTATTGTGCAAACGGCTAAATCATGATTATGTCTGCTCAAATTGCAAGCTATCAGAGGATTTTTGTAGAGAAATAAAAATACAGTGGAATCTATTCATTCTTCTTTCTTTTTCGTGTGGTTAGTGCCTAACCTTGGCATCAGTTTTTATGCCACTCATGGGCCTCTGAATTGTTTTATCTGTACATTGATAGTTATTATTATATCACTGTTTCTTCACGGTTTAAAACGAAACTTGTACTGTCACTTACAGGATATTTTCCATGATTGTTCATTATTTTGAGCTCCCGTTATTCAACCCGCGATCATGGCGCAAGCGTTGCGATGGCATTGGCCATCGCTTTAAACCCTTATTTATAATAATAAAACATACAAATATTAAAGAATACCAATAACCGATCGGTCACACTGTTCACAAATGATAAGCTCACTACCGAACAGCATTTATTCCAATGCGAGTTAACACCATAAAGACGATTATAATACTCATTTAATGTTTCTGTATTCTTTTAGTCCCTACTTAATATTCAAGTCAAGGTTGGCACAGAAATGAATGTGAATCTTTATTCCAAAACCGGACTATTCTATCTTAAGGAGTAAAACTCGAGACTCAAAAAAACACATCTAAAGGAACTCCAGAAACGCATGATTAAGACGGACACCAAAACACAAGTTTTCTTTAAGTAACATAACATGAAACAACATGTCGTCTGTACTCTCCAAAGGAGTAAGCAGAGGTGTAGGTGTATTTATACCAGATACATCGACATTTCGCCAGTTATATTTAACTCCCATGTAATGGAAGTCGAGTCTATTGCTTTCAATCGGGCACAAATTCGGCCTCTTTAAATATTCATAATTTAATTTAATAAAATATTAGATCTTTCAACACCCCAAAAATACGTCTAAAGAACTTTACACACACATCAGTAAAACGGACACTCAAACACAAGTTTTCATTATCTATTCGTTGGGAACAATTTGATTTGTTATTCTAATGGGGACATTTTCTGATACTCTCTGCAGGCCAAAATTCAAATTCTCTATTACTGATTATTCCGTTATCACTATACACAACAAGTATTTTTTACGAACTCAATTCAAACTTCTATAGCTGCAAATAGAATAAAACCAACCAATTTTTAAATCTAGATAAAAAGATAAACAATTCAAATCAAATTAATTTTAAAACCTAGAAAAAACTTAAATCAAATCTAAGACCTAGCAAAACCAAAACCAAAAACCTCAAAAAACACGTCTAAAAGGAACTTCTAAAACACATCATTAGGACGGACACCCAAACACAAGTTTTCATAGCTCGCGAGCGACGCGCCGCCGCCCTGCGCCGAGACCGGTCGGCGCCTCCCAAGGCTGTCTGAGAGGTTAAGGACTGCCCAGCAGATTGATTAGGTTTATAGGTCCTGAGGACTAGGAGGCAAGGCTTTTTTGGTTAAAGGAATGGATGGAATTAGGGTTTGATTGATTTGATGGACTTGTTAAGGTTTTTAATATTTTTATACACAAACCCTGCGTAGGGAACTATAGCTGTTATACTATACAAAAATATATACAAAAATTCTAGTGCTAGTTTGAACCTGCACTGGTCGCAGGTTCAAACCCTGCTCGCACTAGAATTTTTCTTTCCATGTCAAAACAGCTTGGTAAGGTTTATAAAAAAAACTGTGAAAATTGGTAACAAATTGTCATTGGCGATAATTTTCGTTGCAAAACCGGGTTTCACTAAAAAGTATGGTTCTGAATTTATTGATATAATTTTTTATTTCATAATATTCTAAAAGATGTATTATGAACTACTTATTTTTTCACAAATTGGTATGATCGGTGAACGTAAAGGCTTACACATCATTTCGGAAATATTTTGCTTTTATAAACACGAAATATAGTGACGAGTAATAGAGAAATATGGAAGAAGAAGACATGCTGCCCTTACTCGAAACAAATTCGGGTAAGGGCAGAAGAATGATGATGATATTTTTAAAACTTATAGTGAATTCCGAATACCAAAATAACTGGCGAAATGTGGGTGTACAACAAGGTACACCTCTGCCTAACCTTTCGGCGATTACAGGCGTGATGTTATGTTATGTATGAATACCGAATCTCATACGAGACCTGTCAATAACGGATCTGGGACATTTGCGCGAAAGACATATGCGCGAAGGATACTTCCGCGAACCCGCTTGCGCGAAATACATATGCGCGCATGGACTTTTGGGCGATTAGACTTTTGCGCGAATGAACTTTTGCGCCCATAGACACTTACGCGCATAGACACATGCGCGCAGAGACACTTGTGCGAATGGACACTTGCGCGAATGAACTTTTGCGCAAAAGGACACTTCCGCGACTAGATTTACTCGCGACTGGCTACGGTTAATCTGTAGAGTAAACATAACATCATATTATTTCTTATTTTCAATTAAATAGAGCGAGAGAAGTGGCAACACTGCCCGAGAAACATGTCAAATAATTTTTTCGTATCTACCATGAATAGTGTTGCCAGATATAATTATTGTTTAATCGATTTACAATATCGATTTTGAACAAAATAATTTTACTCTCTGTTCAAGCTTTTGGGTTTCATTAATGTCAATTTTTAAAGACATTCAGTTGTTTTAATGTCTATTATGACATATGTATATTGATGTAAAGAACATTCTAGTTACTTTGTAGACCTCAGTGTTATGTTTACTCTACAGCTAACTTAACCATTCGCGCATAAGTCCTTTCGCGCATGTGTCTTTGTGCGTAAATATCCGTTCGCGCATAAGTCCATTCGGTCAAGTGTCTATGCGCGCAACTGTCTATGCACCCAAAAGTCCATGCGCGCAAATGTCTTTTCGCGCATGTGGATTCGCGCAAGTGTCCTTCGCGCAAATGTCTTTCGCGCTAGTGTCCTGATACCGTCAATAACCATATCGTGTCATCTGCTAGTTTAAAGCCTTCTCTTTATGCATCTGCTGATCTTTTAAGCTTTGATATCTGCATAGACCAGTATCTATGAGGGTCTTTTAGCTTAGTAGTAACAGCCGCATGAATCAATCTTCAAAGTAAAGCAACGTTTGCTCAGGTCGGTTCCTGGATAGCTGACCGCTCATTACATAACGATGCATTACATAAAGCAAGCTGAACTGTTGGTCGCAGGTGGTATTTGTAGATCTTTGAAGACCACCTGTTTTACCAAGTGGTATTGTATTACTCAATAATTGGATTTTCAATCATGTTCAAAAAGGCTTAAAAAATTTGGTCCATGTAAAATACTGATATCCAACTGTATCTGATTCGTGTGAAATACTAGTATTCAGCTGAAATCGGTTTGACTGGAAGTCGACTCGTCGACCCCAACACAGTCACTAAAAGTAAAGGTATACGGGGTGGAAGGGACACCAACGACGTACAAACGGTTACCGCGTATTCAGTACATCATTCTAAACATTTTATTTCCCACATTTACACTCCATAGAAATTTTCAAATCGGTAATTAAAAAAAAAAACTGCTGTTCCATACGTTTTGACCGTGTAGGTATTGCACTTTTGTGGGGCACCTCTTTTGTTTTCTAATCATCGATGAAAAATTTCTATGTGGGGGTTCGGAGAGATGTATTGAATACGTGGTAACCGTTTGTGCGTCGGTGTTCCTTCCACTTAATATTTATTTTTGGGGGCTAGTTCGTAGGGCTAGCTTACGACTCGAATGACGATAAGACCAATCTTTACAAGTATATAACTCAGGTATAAATGTAAACATACCTGCGATACAAACATGTAGGTCATACTGAAGACACGTGGAGTGATAAAATAGTTTATTACGACTGCTAATAAGTAAACAAGTTTACTATTGTACCGTCAATAAAATGCCAGGAGAAATGCAGTATCATCTATCTATGTCCGGTGGCCTAAAATATAACCTGCGATTCAATAAATCTGATTATTCTCAGATATGGGATTATTGCAGTGATAGCCCAGTGGTGTGACCGTCGGACTGAAAAGTCATTGGTCTCGAGTTCGAACCTAAGGCAAGCACCTCTGATTTTTAGGATTCATGTGCGTATTGTGTACATTTTATCACTTGCTTCGGTGAAGGAACAAATCGGGAGGAAACCAGCATGCCTGAGAGATATTTCTTGACGGCATGTAAAGCCAAGTCAGAGGCCCATGGGTGGCATAAACACTCTGAAACCAGGTTAGGCACTAACCACCTGATAAAGAAAGAAAGAATCTCAGATCAGTGGTTGGAGACTACTCAGGGCTTTACACATTTTTGTTTTTCCTCTTTATTATTTTTAGGGCTTTTTATCCACAAGGATACGTCAACCCCATTGTAATTTCCTAGCACGGTGGACTGCGCTGGGGTGGCTGCGGCCGGTGCTGAAAACCTCAAACGGCGCAAATAGGTACAATATCTTAATTGTTAGTTATGTGTTTGGGCCGTTTGGGGTTGAACCATTATAGCCATGGGGTCCAAGTGCCCATCTAGTATTTCGGGACATCGCCAAGCGCTTGGTCGATTCTTCACTTGACCTGAGAACTGGCCTTTTGTTTGGCTAAAGAATCAGCATTGCCATCCAAGGTGGCAATGCTGCCAGCCTTCTGGGCACTTTTCCTATTGACAGCGATGGGAACGAATGAAAAAAAAAAAATTGACACCCTAAATTCTTTTACCATTTTGATACTTGTATTAGGGGATTGAAAGGACACCGCCGCGAAAACGCTTACCGCGTATTCAGTACATCATTCTGCCACGAGGTAAGCGTATTCACGTCGGTGTCCCTTCCACCCCGTACATTTTTATTATTATTTAACAAACTAACTACTACTAAATTCTTAAAAACTTCTACTAAAATTTCCTAAGGAAATTGAATATAATCGCACTCATTTGAAGCCATCATTGTGATTGTCTTTTCATTTTTAATGTCCTTCAGACCGTCATTAGTTTATCGTTGTCTGAAAGCCAATTCCCATAACTTTTAAAATCTAGTCGCTATGTCACCACTGTGACAGTCAATGACTAAACCAAAGTTCTTGTCAAGAATGTCAGATTCGAGATATTTTTGGGTATTAAAATACGGGTACAAGAAAACCCAATAACACTTTGCCTGACTTGGGAATACCCCAGGACCTCATGCTTAGCAGTCGCGCTTAAACCACTAACTTAGCTTGCGACCGCAATTACTAAAACTGAAAAAGTGGTAAAGATGTTAGAGACACTTTCGAGTTTTCATCATACGCACAATTACATTTGTATTGGGTGCCATTTACGATTATTGTAAACATACATTGTGTAGTTTAATGTAATGCAATTACATTTTCATATAATTCCCACTGCTAGTTAAAGTGCTATAGATACAGTGTGCCGTAATCCACTACAGAAGAGGTTTGATAATTAATGTCACAAAGTTCTCGAACATGTCAGCTCCTTTTACTGATTCCGATACTGGTCATCTCAATGCTGGGCAAAGGCCTCTCCCAATGACTTCCAGTTGTTTCGATCCAGGGCCAATGTGGACCACTGGTCGCTGGTCTTGTACCTACAGCTTCCCGCCATCTATTTTTTATTCTATTTCATCATTTTCCTGTACATATTCAAATTAAACTACGAATTAATTGAGTCCCTTGATATACCTGCAATCCTAACAATTTGTTTAAAAACTTTTGAAAGAAAAAACGTTTAAAAGCTCTTGATCTAAAGAGCGAAAATGTTTTATGTCACTTCGTGTTGTGGAGACTATGGGCTTTTATCACCAAAAAAAGATCGATCCGCGTCATTAAACATCTACAGTAAATAGTAGTACTCGAAAACCTAGAAGTCTTTAGATCTATATCATAAAAAATATCTTAGGCCTCGTCCACGGCCTCGGGCATTACGACTATAACGCAACTTGTGTCGAGGAAAACCGCGCGCGTCACTGGTTTCCTTCGCACGAGTCTCGCTCATAACTCTACAAGTCGCGTCGCGATTTCTCAGTGATATTACCACTGAAAACATCCATCCATCAACAACCATATTTTCATAATAAATTTCATAAGAAGAATAAATTAATTAAACTTTAAAAAAAAAACAAGCTTTTATTAAAACGAGAAGAAGAAAATTAGTCTTATCTATCAACATTGAACACGTGTACAAAGATTCGGGTCTGTGCTATTAACCGTTGAGGAGTTCTCTCGTGATGAGATGATCCTGGCTGCAAGATCAAGTCATATCTGTTATAAAAATGTATTGTCACCAGAACCAAAGATGTGTGCAAAATTTCGGCTCAATCGGTTTAAGAAAACTGGTTTGAAATTCAGTTGCAAAATTTTGTCCAATACATACTAACTAACAAGGCAATGCAAATAAAAGCTTGCAAAAATCATTGCAATTTTATCAGACTTGTCCAACCTAACCGCAACCTTTTGTCTACAAAAATAGAGTTCATTGTGATTTTGACAGTGATGCAAAGTCTACACAACTTCTTTGACTGGTTTCCCCGCGGTTACCGTCGCAAGACGTGCGTGTAGCTTGTGGCCGAGCCGTTAGGCGACCTAGGTGACCTTCGAAAGATTTCATAGTAAACAAATTGTGGTAGAACATGACTCACTGTCTGTAGAATAGTAAATAACTTACTAGAAAATAGTGGAATTTTGATATTCACACGTGAATAATATGAGGCTGTTATTGTCGTGTTGTGGGTGAAAGGCCTCTTCTCTGACGAGAGAGCCTTGATGCTCTTTAGGATTTATTTCATAACAATATTATAAACATTTTTAAATTAAAAAAATTAAGAAACTTCCTCCGGTCCTCTACCTTCGGATGGACGGCGCCGCCGAGGCCGGCCCAGAAAGAGGTGGCGAGATGATCTGGACGCGTACTGCGAAGGCTGGTTCGAGGAGGCACGGGAAAAGAGCACAGTCATGGAAGGAATTGGGCGAGGTCATTGCCCAGCTGTCGGACAGTACAGGCTAACAAAAAAAAAATATCTTAAGAATAGGAAATAAATTGTATTAGGCTTATACAGTTGCCAACAAAATTCTGAATTGCAAGTGTTACCATAAAAATAAAACTAGTTGAACTATAAATTAAATGTCAATTAATAAACTACAGGTACACACAGGAAGTTATGAACTTATTCTAAACATAGTATAAAATTGCAAAAACAACAAAATTTAATTTACATAGGTTGTTAGTAATTCAAATGTAATGTTAGTACGTGGCGGTTTAAAGTTCTATCAGAGAGACTCAAAATCCGAATTGTTTTTTCGGCGAACCCTTCATCGAAGAAGCGAATGTCGTAGAGCTGTGTCAGAAACTACGGAGGGTATATACGCATTCTTGTTACTCTTTGAAAAACACTAACAAAAAGGTATCTGCTAAATACTGCAAAGTATTGCTTATTTCAACGGCTTTCAGCGCTAAATTCAGTAGGACAATACTTCACTGTATGTGAAGTCGAGCCTGAACTTATATTAACAAAGTTATGCGCGCCATCCTCATCCATTCCCCTTCAAATTATGAAGCAGAAATACTTGCAAACTCTTGTACTATCCAACCTTGGCTGCCGTTGAAAAGTTACTTATGTAACGGGGAGTGTATGGTTGAAATTGCAGTGACAGAAAAAATCTTGAAGTCCAAGATGATTTCCTTGAAGTTATCCGTTTATAAACCATTTTTCTTTTTTCTTTCTTTCCTTAGTTTGTATATATTGATATATTCGGTTAATGTAACGGCCGACGATGGGTCCTCTCGTCAAATGTTCATATATTTTCGTTATTTATGAAGATTGCAGTAGATTTTTGTTCGTTGAAGGAGTGAAGGCATATGGGGCAAGTTTTCCAACAGGAAAATGAGTTTGAAGAAGGGTCCATGATTGGATGCATGGTTTTGGGATGAAATATGAGTGTTAGTGTTGAAAAGTACAAGGGAGAGATGCTGAGTGTCCTTTAGTTAAATCACAACATAATAGGAGTTCGTAGATGATACTGCAGTTGCCGAAATTCTTGGCCCACTCATTTTAGATTGTTCTATTTATTTTCATGAATATTTACATAATTATTTACTAACTATAAACACACTTAATAAAAAATATAATTATGTACATGTAAAAAAAGAGAAAAAAAAATAAAAGGCGTCCAAAAATTCGTCCACATCGCTGTCAACGGGAACACGCGGCAGCATTGCCACATTGGAAGTCAATGCTGATTCTTTGGCAAAAAAGTAAGTCAGTCCTCTGGTCACGAGAAGAGTCGACCAACCGCTTAGCGATGTCCCGAAAAACTATGTGGGCAGTCGGACCTCATGACCCTCAAACGGCTCAAACACATTACCACCAGCGAGGTTATTGTAATTTAGATTTCCATCGACGCACTAAGAAGAAGAGGTACTTTTTTGGGTCAACATGTTACACGTGCAATGATATCTAACCTAAAAAACCTCAGACACGACCCAGACACCATAAATAATTCAGAAAAAAATCCCCAAATTCTATTTCAATACTAAAACGAACAATTATCATGACAAAGGCCGCTCTATAGCCTGATGGCCACAAATAGCCCGGATATTGTATACAAAGGCTATTTATACATAGAAATAGGACTGTTCTCGTATGTTTTCTTGTAAAATACTGCTTTTATTCTGTAGAAGCAATGTATTAGGTTTTGTGGGTTAAAGTTTTGTGTGATTATGTAATAGTTCTTTGGGGATTGTGGCTAGGCAGGAAAAGTAGGCTCCCAGGTCCCACTTAATTTTGTTGAAGCGATTCTTGTTAGTATTCTTGGTAGTACAACGGATAAAGAATTTATATTTGGCATGTACGACGACGTGTGGATGTGCATTCTGTGATTCTGTCATTTTGTGATCTTTGAAACTTCGAAGTCTGTGAAGTAATTCATTCAGCAACTGGGTTGTGAAGATCAGATAAGCAGTCGCTCCATGTAAATCACTGGCATTGAGCTGTATCCAGTTAGACTAAAAGCCGAACCCAACTTATTTGGGGAAAGCTTAGGCATGAGAGCAGTAAATGTGTATGTAATAGTGAGGGGTTCCGGTTCGGGCAGCAGGACTGTTCGAAAGAGATACTGCGGCCCTGGCACGCAGCCGCGGCACAAAGGACTAAGAAGGAACATGTTTTAGTCAGTACAAGTCTGACACTCAATTCCGCTCCGCCCGGAGCGTGAAATGGTTTTCCGATTCAATCCCGACACTAAACAAATAAAACTGCTTCGTCCAAGTCGGAATCTGTCAATGTAATTTTTGTATCTTTTGGCTTGCAAGACCGATTACATGGGCTCCATATAATTAATACTGGTTTTTGTAATCCAAAACTGCCCCTTCTATTGTGCTTTCATCAACAAACTTCACATGCTATATAAATTATACGAAAACAATGCTTGTACAGTCCTTAATTTTTCCTATCATCGATTACGGTGACGTGTGCTACTTTGACCTGAATGCGGATCTCCTCGACAAACTTGACCGTCTTCTAAATAACTGCATTCGATTCGTTTTCAATTTGCGTAAATATGATCATGTCTCCGAACACCGGACTCTTCTTAAGTGGTTGCCCATACGTCAGCGTAGGGAGCAAAGGGCGCTTACCACCTTGTTTTCGTTTCTTGTTTCTCCCACTTCCCCTAGTTACCTTGCTCCCCACTTTCAGTATATTTGTGCCAACCATAATAGGAGCCTGCGATCATCGCAAAACCGTATGCTTCAATGTCCCTCTCACCGCACTGATTTCATTCACCGATCTTTCTTTGTCCAGTCTATTTCTCTGTGGAATGCGCTTCCCCAGGAAATCAGGATGGCAACCAATCGCTTATCTTTTAAAATTAAAGTTCGTGAGTACATTCGGAAGAAGCTGGCAGTTTCGTCACAACGGTAATGTTTTCCCCATGGTTTGTGTTTTTATTTTGGTATATTCGTGGAAATGTTTATTTACATTAATTTAATTTTGATATATATTTATAGTATTTGATATATATTTATAGTATTTTATGTATCCTTGTAGTTAATCTTATTATTATTTAAAATTATTTTCAGATTTACACCTACCACTGCTTGTCTTTGCATCACCCAAAGGTTGACTGGTAGAAAATGCCTATGGCATTAAGTCCGCCTCTGTACTTATGTGCTTGAAGTGTTAAATAAATAAATAAATAAATAAATTATATCTCTGAATATTTTTTGAGAGCAGCGGTGGCCCAATAGTGGCGGCCCCGACTTACGAACAGTAAGTCGTGGGTTCGAACCCAGCCAGGCGCAATTACTTTGTGTAATTTATTTCATCACCACTGCTCTTTAAAACGGTGAAGGAAAACATCATGAGGAAACCGGCATGTCGTAGAACCAAAAATTCGAAGACATGTGACATCTACCAACCCGCACTGGGTCCGCGTGGTGGATTATAGCCCACTCCCTCTCATGGAGAGGAGGTCTGTGTCCCAGCAGTGGGAACATTATAGGCTGATTATGCTTATGCATAATTATTTATTATGTAATTAACTTAAAAAATCAACTTGTGGAGGTCAGATATGCAGTCGCTCCATGTAAAATACTGGTATTCAGCTACATCCTGGTCCGGCTAGACTAGAAGCCAACCCAATATAGTTGAGAAACGGCTAGGTAGATGATGATAAATTAATAAACACAAAAAAAAGTATCACAAAAACGTCATAATCACCCAAAATAAATAACACCGCACTCAATTGCTTACTCCTTTAAATCAGTGCCTAGCAATAAGTCTAAGTAGGAACGTGCTGCCAGCCTATATGTCTACCAGCAACACTTTATCATTTTAATAGTACACCCAAGAATAGCCAACATTCTACCCGAATGCAGTAAAAACATTAATCTGGGAAATTTGGCATCAACGTTGTAAATTTTAATAGGATATCTCCCAACAATGGGGTATGTCCGTAGTTTATTTCGTGGTGGGTTAAATATGTTTTTCACGGTTTGTTTTGATGTTTCCAGAGGGCTTAGATGAGTGGCCATCGTCTTCAAAGTCCTTCGTATTTCTATGGCGACATGCAACAGGATTGGGTAACCTTTTCGGTAACTATGTAATTTTTTTGGGATGATAAATTTAAACCTTACTACGTAGGGTAGGTCGTGGCTAAATAATAACAGCCGCTCGGGTCGATCTTCAAGTTAAGCCGCGCAGACCTAGGTTGGTCTGCGGATCGGTGACTATTTATTACATATCGAGTTTCCTCCGTACTTCGAAAAAGCACGTTAGCTATTGGTCCCGGCTGTCATTTGTAGATCCTTGACAGGTGTTACAGGTAGTCAATGGCCCGAAAGTCAGACGACCAATCTTAACAAAGGGTATCGTATTACCCAGTACTAACTGGGTTGTGGAGATCAGATAGGCAGTCGCTCCATGTAAAATACTGGTATTCAGCTGCATCTGGTTAGACTGGAAGTCGACCCAACATGGTTCGGAAAAGGCAGATGACTAAGTTTAGACATAGCGTTGTCAGGGTATCACAATACTCGTATTACCCCTTGTAGTTACACCAATTTCGTGCAGGTGAAGTCGATTTTAATATTTTTCTTTTTTTTGTTGCGTTACGGGTAGTCAGAAGTGAAAAAGGCTCACCAAGGGGTAGCGTATTACCCTGTAATTAGGTTGTGGACGTCAGATAGGCCGTCGCCCCATGAAAAATACTGATGTTCAACTGCATCCGATGGTACTGGAAGCAGCTCCTTTTATTTGTAACATATGATTGATATACAAAAGCTAATCACTAACTTTGCTTACCCCAAACTGATCATAAGCGTGATAAACCTCATAATTCAGGCAAATAGTCTAGATTCAGACCTCAGTCAGAGCTGTTTGCCTAGACACAATGTAAACACTAGTGATGACGTCACCGGTACGTCGGGCAGGCAACCATTGGCTCGTTAGGGGTCAATCAGTTGATTGTAAGTTAATGTATTAAACTTGTGTAGACGACAACATTACTGATTGCAAACTCGAAGTTAGTAATGTTTCGCACAAGCTACACAAGTTTACTAAAGTCGCTTCCCTGCAAAAATTTTGCGTAGACTTACTTAGTTTGACGTTTTTTACATAATGCTTTTGGTTGACGGCTTCGTGAAGGGTCCACTTACATCATGTATACAACAAGCTGACCTACATTAACACCAACTACACTTATTCTAATTCTTCTTCTGAGTAAATACGAAATGAATAGTTCTCGGCGTCAACTAATTCTCAAGAATCGTTGTCTAAATATAAAGCAAATATCGATCACACATTGTCTTAGCGAGGTAACAGGCTTCTGATTTGAATGTGCCGCCGTCGAATTAATTATTTATTGGTAAAGCACTTTTATTATGGATGGATAGGCTGCCTCGTTACCCAATGATCGCAAGTGCTACTGCTGAGTATGGAGTCCTGGGTTCGATTCCCAGGTCCGGCAAAGTGTTATTGGGTTTTTCCATAAGAAATTTCTCAGTTGTAGCTACGGAGTCTGGATTTGTAGTCAGGTGATGGCAATAGGCTCGCCCCCTATTACATGGGACTTAAATATAACTGACGAAATGTGGGTGTAATATTAAGCGGACCTCTGCCTAAATGTTACGTTCTATTATAAAAAGTAATAGAATAGTTTCAGTCATGTTATGTTAAACAAGAGTGCTGGTAAATTCAAATGGTAAAGGTCAAATCATTTATTACAATCAGAAAAACACTTTTTAAAGCCAAGAATTTCCTTAAAAGAAAATGCCAACAACTATTTGCAATAATATTATAAATGCAAACTGTGAGTCTGTCTTCTAATTTTCACGCCTGCACAGATTGCGAAGCGTCACACTCTGGTTGACCACGAAATCGGTTTACGACGAAATAATATTTTTATAGTACCCTGTGAGATCATTTTTTATTTCTCGAAAGCTGTGGCAAAAGCTTGTGCGAAACAAAGTTACGAAATTAATCTGCAATCAACTATCTTTCTAAAAAAGTTACGTGGTAGCATTATAATAGCCTCCTGTCCTAACCTTCCTTACTGGCTAATCTATTCAGTACGGCTACAATTATATTTCGTCACTAGTTGTGCCCCGCGACCTTCGTCCGCATAAATATATAATAAAAATATTACTTCCCTATTTGAATCGGATTTATTAAACAATTTCAAGAGTTTGCTTTTTTTCACGGAACCCTATTTTTTTACTAAAATAAAAGTATCGTAAGTGACTCCTTTTAACAACAGCTATTAGCCAGTAAAATTCCCGTCAGAATCAGTTAAGCCGTTAGGGAGATTAGCGGGAACAAACAGACAGACCGAAAGACAAATAAATTAAACATAAATACCACATATAGTTACATAGGCATTCAGACACTTAAATTTTATTTATTTGTATAGATAACTCAATATTCATTTCCACAATACGAATAAATACTTTTTCAAAGCAAAGCACATCACCTGCCTAGGCTTTTCCCAACTATGTTGGGGTCGGCTTCCAATCTAACCGGATGCAGCTGAATACCAACATTTTACATGGAGCGATTGCCGATCTGACCTCTACAATCCAGTTAGTACTGGTTACCCCTTTGTAAGACTGGTTGTCAGACTTTCGGGGCCACTGACTAGCTGTAACAAAGCAAACTATGAAAAATCGTAGCAAATTATATACCGTTCAGAGAGACATAAATGTTCCTGTATAAAAGTTTAATCATTATAATCAACCCAACCCTCGATTTCATCAAGGAATGATGTTCCTTGATAAAATCCACAATTAACAAAAACAGTAACAAGAATCACGATTAAAAATAATTGCTTGAACTCACCCTAACCAGGGGTGCCCAACCCTTTCATTAGCTGACAACACCACATCATACACACCCTGCTATTACAGTCCTGACACAGTTATTATAGTTCTCATTTTACTACGCAGTGATCTTTATTTTCCTTGCCATAAGGTCGATGTTTGGTTGATGTGAGAGGTAAAATAAATGTGAAAAACATGTAAGTGAAATAAGGTGGGTATTATTTATTGTATCAGTCATGTAGGTTTTGAGACATGAGGTGTTATTAGTTTATTTATGAAGTGTTCTGTTCAATATGAGTTATGGTTCTGTACATGGGTAAGGGCAACACTACAAGGTGCGCAAGGGCAAGATTGTAAAATGTCTAATTGTATACAATTGTGTTGTTTGATTGTGTCGTTGGTCTAGTGGTCGCAAGCGCGACTGCTGAGCATGAGGTCTCGGGTTCGATTCGCGGGTCGGATAAAGTGTTATTGGGTTTTCCATCAGGAATTTCTCAGTAGCAGCAATGTAGTCTGGATTTGTGCCCAGTTGATCGCAATAGGCTATTACATGGGACTTCAAACATAACTGGCGAAACGTGGGAGTACTATTAGGTACACCTCTGCCTAACCCTTCGGGGAACACAGGTGTAATGTTATGTTATTTAATGTAAAATCTGCGTAAGTTGGTCGTGTTGTGTATCCAGTTGTATGGCAGATTCATTATCATCATTCTCCTGGCCTTGTCCCAATTCATTTGGTGTCGGCGCAGCATGTCTTCTTATTCCATACTTCTCTATTATTCGTCATCTCAGCATTCTGAAGGCAGAGCCTGTGTGAAGGATGTTGGATTTACTGGCCGTCCTGCCCACACCTAAGTTACACACGTGTCACTTACACGTGCGCGACTTAGCCGTGGGCCGCTGCACATGAAAAGGTGAAACTTATCATTAACACTAGAAACGGGATATTTACCATGTTTACTGATTTCTTTGAGTTCCCGATATTTTGGCGCTGTTGTAAGTACCATGATCACGGATAAACGGAAGCTGTGTTCGCGAGCGGAAACAGTGAGTTACGTGTGTCGGGAACAGAATCGAGTTGCGAGTGACAGTGGTAGCGGTCCTAAGTGAAAAAAACGAACAAGAAAGAGGGTAGACCGATTTGTCTGCTCATAAACACCCACCCGCAATAACTTCAGTTTATCCGTGATCATGGTGCTTGCAACAGCGCCGAAATACCGGGAACTCAAAGAAAACAATAAACATGGTAAATATCCCGTTTCTAGCGTTAATGATAATGATAATGTTAGTGACCATGATAGTTTAAAATCTTATAACTTGATTGTACTGTCAACAACTTTTGTGAAATTCAGTGTGTTTGAGCGATTTTAGCTAATAATGCGATCAAAATTGAAATTGCCTCGTTGCAAAGATCGAGGATGACGCGTATTGATTTGGAACACTAGAAAAGAACAATACGCTTGTAAAGGAAGGATGCACACACCTCAAAATCCTTGTAGCAACCTCCTGAACATCACACAGAGACGAAAAACACACCAATTTCACTGTATTTCGAAATTTCTTGAGAGCACGCGTGATCCGCGGAGCGACGGAGAGCCATTCATAGTTCGCAAAAGACACGACAGAGGCGCGCTTGCGACGAACCTTCTCACTGCTACAAGGCGAGCGCAGGAGAAGGAAAGGGAGAGGGGATGCAACGGGCCAGTCACTGATAATCTAATTTGAAGAATTTAAATCTACCGATACGTATGTATCCGCGCAACCACAGTTGAAGGTTTATTTACACGAAACTCAGCTGTCAAATCATAAGATCTATTTCATTAAAAACTCACCAGCAATTTAAACATGAAGCCTGTAAAAAATATCGCCTATCTACAACATCTTTTAATATAAAATCAGGGTTAAAACCGCCCGCAACTTAATGCCTTTTAACCCAAAAAGTGAGTAAAGTACACAAGATCGTGTTATCAATTAGTGGGCGATCCATCAACTCCATCCTAATCTAGATTAAAAAGATTTGGAAGTCATTGACCTGATTGTATGTCTGGTATACTTGGTTGTTTAACTGTATCAAAGGTTGATCTTTTGCATCAACAATTATTTTAATGTAAGAAAAAAAGGAGGACCAAACGGTGTTGTGTGAAAGACATCCTTTTGAGGTACTTGTTCTACTCGTCAATGTGATCTTTTCCGTTCTAGACCATACCTAGGAAACTTCTAGTTACGGAGATATTGAAGGTCAAAGTTCAAACTCTTTCACACGTTTTTGTTAAACATAATTTAAAATGTTAGAACTTTACATTAAATACGTCTACGATCCCTGTACTATACAAAGCATCTATGTAGCAGCACAATGTTTTGAAGTGTTTAATATCGATTCCTACCGTAAGCTGTGATTTCTAATCCCTAAAAAGAGTCGTGTCCCAGCAATAATTTTAGTTAAGGGTTACTTAGTTTGATGTACAGCATGCTTGATTAACGGCTTTGAGAAGGGTCCGTTTACACCTTGTATTATGTAACGCTATACCATCCTTAGCATTTTTCCCGTTGACGGCATTGGACGAATTTTTTGACGCCCATTATTTCTTTTTAACTTTTATACGTGTATATATTTTTATTATTAACTAGCTTATGCCCGCGGCTTCGCCCGCATGAAGTTCGGTAACCACGGGATCATACTATCGAGATGAAAAAGTATCCTGTGTATTAATCTAGGTTATAAACTATCTGTGTGCTAAAATTCATCCGAATCCGCTTAGTAGTTTTTTCGTGAAAGAGTAACAAACATTCATACGTACATATATAAGGTCTATCTTATCATACACGAAATATTTTAAGAATAACTTCTATAAGTAATAAAGTCGCCATGGCAACGATTAAATAATTATCTGAGTGTTTTTTTTTTACGAAATTAATATAATTCTAAAATATTTTGACACTTTTTGCATAAAACCTTTACTCCCATATTCTAACAATGACAGTAGGTAGACACGACGTAGTAAACTAGCGTAATGGATGTTTAAAAAAGGAGCCAGTATTTATTTTGTGGGTCAAGTAATTTTAAATTATTTATTTTTATAAAAAAATATACTTGGATAAAAACAAAATCCCTTGAAATGGCTTTGTTATAGCCGTTAGACGATTCCCTGAAAATATTTCGTGTATGAATAGTTAGACCTTATATAATTATATATCCTCACAAACTTTCGCATTTCTAATATTAGTTAGAAGTAAGATTAATTTCTTTTCATTACGCGCCATTTTTAACCAACTTCAAAACAAACGCAGGTTATCAATTCTCCTGTTCTTAATTCTTCCTATTCTTCACATGCGCGTCTCCCTCCATTTTATGTTATAACTAAGGGCAAAGTTGGGGCCCCGTTATTCGTTATAAGTACTTTATGAATAGGCTTTTTGTACACAAGTAATGGTGCAGTTACTATGACTTACTATGATGGAAAGACCTTTATTTTTCGAAGGGAGTTCCCGTTTGGATTGGATTGCGTTGTTGGTTAAAAATAAGACGATAAAAATACAAATCTGTCAAGTGAGAACTTTTTACCCAGAGTTTTCTGTTATTTTTTTCATTTCGTGTGATAAAAGTCATACAATCAATCAAATAATCAATCTAATAATGTGTATGATAATCAATCTTTCTTCAGTTGATGATTTATGGATTTTTTTTTTTTTTTGTTTCGGATGGGAAATCATCAAATGACCCCCCCACTCTGGGCGGAGCGGAAGGGAGTGTCAGACTTGTACTGACTAAAACCCATCCATGTTCCTTCTTTGCCGTTTGTGTTCCAGGGCCACGGTATCTCTTTCGAACAGTCCCGCAGCCCTGGCAGGCATCGGCCCTTGCGGACACCTACTTATTTGCTGACAACTCTTTGAGGCGCACGTGTAACACGAACGCGTCGTCGACACGGCCTGTCGTCATAAGACGGCCGGACGGCGAGCTGGCCCATAACTCGCCGTCCACAGGCCCGCGCCTACGGTGGCCGGGAGCCACCACATGACCCCCGACGCCCAGGGCGTCTCCCGCGGCGACTGGGACGTGAGGTTCTTTCCCTCTCACGTCCCGCCACCTCCTTCACTAGCATGACTGCTTCGCAGAAGGAGGTGACGGCTTCCCATTCCCTCTCGCTCCGGACCATGGCTTGAACCAAGGCCGGACGCGAGAGATCGCCGCCGCCAATCGCCGCTACGAGGACACGGCGGTGCTCCGCCCAAGCGGGGCAGACCTCCACGGTGTGCTCCACCGTGTCCTCCGGACGATCCTCGCAGTGGAAACACCCAGGCGTTTCCTCCCGCCCGATTCAAATGTTTTATGTTTTATGGATGACATTCAGTAATAACATAACATCATGCCTTGAAATCCCTGAAGGGTTAGGCAGAGATGTACCCAACAAGTACACTCACATTTCGCCAGTTATGTTTAAGTCCCATGTAATGGGGGGCGAGCCTATTGCCGTCTCCCGGGCACAAATTCAAACTACGTAGCTGCTACTTAGAAATTCCTAATGGAATAACCCAATAACACTTTGCCCGACCCGGAAATCGAACCCAGGACCTCATGTTCAGCAGTTGCGCTTAAGACCACTAGACCAACGTTAACAGTAATTAAAGTAAATTTTTGTCTTTATAATTTCAAAATGATGCTGAATCTAAACATAACAATTTCAGCAATCAGTGCCATGAATCATGACCTGGAAAGTATATACCAATGGGCTAAGTCGTACGGCTTACAGATTAACCCTACTAAGTCGCAGGCCATGATCATAGGCAGCAGATACTATCGCACTGCACTTGACTTGTTATCTTTGAATATATTATCTCTGGGCTGCACGACCATTGCCTTTGCTGAAACTGCTAAGGACCTTGGTGTCTTATTAGACAGCAATCTTTCTTGACGAGCTCAGGTGAATGAGGTTAGTCGTAAGGTGCACTTTTCTTTCCACTCGCTTAAATCCTTACAGAGCTTCTTGCCTTTTAAAACCAAAATTTACCTAGCTCAAACTCTGATTCAGCCGATCATTGATTACGCTGATGCCTGCTATTTGGATGCCACTGAGGAGCTGTTGAATAGGCTGGAGCGTCTGCAAAATTTTTGCATTCGTTTTGTGTTTGGCCTGAGGAAATATGACCATATTTCTCATTTCCGTAAGAAACTCAAGTGGCTCCCTATCCGTCTTCGCAGGAACACTCGAATATTATGTCTCCTCTACAACATTCTATATAACCCTGCATATCCTAGCTACTTGCGAGATCGTTTTTCGTTTACCCGTCCTTCTGATGCTCTGTGTAGATCCCACCTCAGGCATCATCTTAATTTCCCATCCCATAAAACTGAATTCTATTCTAACTCCTTCTCTGTTCACGCAGTACGTTTATGGAACTCACTTCCGCCTAACATTCGTGACTCTAAAACTTTATTTCTGTTCAAAAAGCAAGTCAAAGAACATTACCTCTCCTCTATACTGTGATATTCTGGATATATATTATAGGTATATATTTACAGTACAAGTATTCATTTTATATGTGTATATTTGTATGTATGTTTATTTTATATAGTTATAACTTTGTTTAAAGTTCCAATTTCAATTTTCCTGTTTTGTCTTTTCTACACACTGTGTCTACATTTCTAATCCTACTTTCCTCTCGCAGGTCTGCTGGAAGAGATTTCGCATGAAATAAGCAGTACCTTTGTGCTCTTCTATCTTAATGTTATGTCTTGTTGAGTATTTTGTGTGTACATAAATAAATAAATAAATAAATAACACTACAAAGTTAAGAATGCTTAATAATCTACGTGTTACCTCTAAACCAATCTATACTAATTTCTAAAGAGGTAAAATTTGATTGTAAGTTTTTATGTAGAGGGTAATCTCCGGAACGAATGATCCAATTCTAAAAATTGTTTCACTGGCAGAAAACTGCATTATTCGTGGGTGATATAGGCTATAAATTACAAAGGGTGTAACTGGGTCTAGTTACACCCGAAGCCGAAAGGCACTTGTTCTCCCCGTCATTGCGATATTTTTTTGTTTTAGGCCATACCTGGAAACCTTCTAGTTACTGTTACTAGTTAGTTAGTTCTAGTACTGGTGGCTATGGCATTTTAGATTCTTAGAACTTCAGGTGCATCCGTAAATGTAAATTTAACCCTTAAATCTGTTTTGTTCTGTACATCTTTCTCATCATCATCTTGGAAGGTGCAGGTGGTTGCGCAGGAATATTGGGGGTCAAAGTTCCAACTTGTTTACAATTTTTTTTTAATGCAATGTTTTTAATGTAGTAACTTTACTTTAAATACTTCCACGACCCCCGTACTATTCAATGCCCCCACCAGCACAATATTTTGATTGCGTTTCATTAAGTTTTACCGTAAAACGTGATTTTTCACCCAAAACAAAAGTCTCGTTTGCCAGCAATGATTTTTGCGTAAGTTTGATGTACAGAATGCTTGGTTGACGGCTTCTTGAAGGGTCTGTTTACACCTTCTTTTTTTTTTTTTTGGATGGGAAATCATCAAATGACCACCCTCCTCTCTGGGCGGAGCGGAAGGGAGTGTCAGACTTGTACTGACTAAAACCCATCCATGTTCCTTCTTTGCCCTTTGTGTTCCAGGGCCACGGTGTCTCTTTCGAACAGTCCCGCAGCTCTGGCAGGCATCGGCCCATGCGGACCCCTACTCGGTTGCTGACATCTCTTTGAGGCGCGCGTGGAACACGAACGCGCCGTCGACACGGCCTGTCGTCATAAGACGGCCGGACGGCGAGCTAGCCCATAACTCGTCGTCCACAGGCCCGCGCCTACGGTGGCCGGAAGCCACCACGTGACCCCCGACGCCCAGGGCGTCTCCCGCGGCGGCTGGGACGTGAGGTTCTTTCCCTCTCACGTCCCGCCATCTCCTTCACTAGCATGACTGCTTCACAGAAGGTGGTGACGGCTTCCCATTCCCTCTCGCTCCGGACCATGGCTTGAACCAGGGCCGGACGCGAGAGATCGCCGCCGCCAATCGCCGCTACAAGTACACGGCGGTGCTCCGCCCAAGCCGGGCAGACCTCTACGGTGTGCTCCACCGTGTCCTCCGGACGATCCTCGCAGTGGAAACACCCGGGCGTTTCCTCCCGCCCGATTCGGTGCAGGAACCTCCCGAAACAACCGTGTCCGGTGAGGATCTGCGTCAGGCGGTAGGTGAGGGCGCCGTGGCGCCTCTCTAGCCACTCCTCAAAGAGAGGACTTATCGCCACTATGGTAGCGTGCCCTGCACGGGGTTGCAACAGTCGCTCTCTCCATGTCGCCATGAGATCACGCCGGAGGTCTGTCCGCTAAGCGGCAATTTACCGCGGCAGCGGAGTTTCCCCCCGACGTAGTGCCTCCACGCGCCATTCATACAGGCGTGCGAGGAACTTCGCCTCCAGATCCCATGGCGGCAATCCGGCAAGGAGGCTAGCCGCCTCGCTGGAGATCATGCGGTACCCCCGGATTAGCCTTATGGCTATCACCTTTTGGGGCGCGTTCAGGTAGTGGGCGGCTTGCCGCCTCAAAGAACGCGCCCACACCGGGGCCCCGTAAAGGGCCATGGACCGCACGACCCCCGCGTATAGCCTCCGGCAGGAGGTGTTTGGACCCCTCAGGTTGGGCAAGAGCCGCTTGAAGGCAGCCCCTGTCCGTTCCAGTTTGGGAGCCAAACGTCGGAAGTGCTCCACGAAGTTCCACCGGCTGTCGAGGACGAGTCCTAGGTACTTCAACGTCGACCTGACGCCGATGGAAACCCCTCCTACCGTCAGTAGGGATCCCGACGGTGGCGCATTGCGAGGCCCATGAAAACACATGGCCTCGGACTTGTGCAATGCCACCTCGAGACCCAATTTCCGGGTCCTCTCCACGACTATCGCAACCCCGCGTGTCATGTTTTCGGCCGCCGCCTCGTGCGACCTCCCTTGTGCCAGTACCAGCGTGTCGTCAGCGTAGCAAACTACGCTGGAACACCGCACGACATCTCTCGCCGGTTCCATTCTCCGCTCCGACCGGGGTAGATGACGGCCCTATCCGTCAAGTAGTAGCATTTTAGATTCTTAGAACTTCAGCTGCATCCGTAAATATAAATTTAACCCTTAAATCTGTTCTGTTCTGTACATCTTTCTCATCATCATCTTGGAAGGTGCAGGTGGTTGCGCAGGAATATTGGGGGTCAAAGTTCCAACTTGTTCACATTTTTTTTTTTAATGCAAGGTTTTTAATGTAGTAACTTTACTTTAAATACTTCCACGACCCCCGTACTATTCAATGCCCCCACCAGCACAATATTTTGATTGCGTTTCATTAAGTTTTACCGTAAAACGTGATTTTTCACCCAAAACAAAAGTCTCGTTTGCCAGCAATGATTTTTGCGTAAGTTTGATGTACAGAATGCTTGGTTGACGGCTTCGTGAAAGATCTGTTTACACCTTGAATTTATATCCTGCATATTAGCCGAGCTATCACACTTTTTACGGACAAAGTCACGGGCGAAGTGCTAGTAGGTACCAAATAATAATAAACAAATAACATTAAAACTCTAAACTCACCCCAATTCAGCTCAACCTTCGAACTCAGTACAAACAGCAACTTCTCAATTAAACGAGAAACAATAAACAAATATACTCCATTACAACACAAAGTAAAACATCCATTATTGAAGAAAACACTGGAATGTTTTTGTCATTTTTTTTCCATTTCAAGTTGCCATCGACCTCTAAAAGTTCGGAGGAGGATTTCTTACAAGTTCTAAGATGGTTTCGGGTTCAAAAATGTACTGACTTTGTTTTGATTTTTACTATTGAATTTTCTTAGTCTTCTTAGTCCTGCCTAACTTGCACCGTTTTTTTATATTTTCCAAATTACCGACCCATAAAACCTATCATTGTTGTGCTTATGGCAAGATTTTAACTTTAATGTCTCAGAAACGTGACGGTGTAGAAGTTTTTGTTCCATGCAATACTTGTTTCACTTGTTTGCATTGATGCCATCTATTGATTAATACAGGTTTTATGAGTGACTTATAAAATCAATGTTGAACTGTTGGCGCAGATCATAACTTTGATGGCTTATATCTCGGAAACGTGACGCTTTAAAATCAATCAAATCATAAGAAAGAAGAGAGATCTCATAAGAATTGTTTGTATTGATGCCAGCTATCGATTTATATAGGTTTAATGCGTGGCCGCTATTTTGAAAACAAAATAAAATGACACAAGTCAGTCACGAAAAAAATAAACACCCTTAATTTAGATTGTCATCCCCGATTTTAAGATGACATGACAATCCATTGGCTGACATTTGATTGAGTGTCTCGTTGATCTAGTATTCGCAAGCGCGACTGCTGAGCATACGGTCCTAGGTTCGATTCCTAGATCGGGCAAACTGTTATAAGGTTTTTCCATCAGAATTATCTCAGTAGCAGCTACGGAGTGGATTTGTGCCCGGTTAGCAATAGGCCCCATATTACATGGGACTTAAACATAACTTGCGAATTAGGATGTACTGATAGGTCCACCTCCACCTAACCCTTCGGGGTTTACAGGCGTGATGTTATGTTATGACATTACATACCGAGACACCTTCAAGCCTCGATAAATAGGCTAAGCAGTAAGGTCCGGCTGTTATTTGTCAATCTTTGGTAGCCGTTCCGGTTGGTCAGAATTCCGAAACTCTGACGACCAGTCTTCACAAGGGGTATCATGTTACCCAGTAAGTGGGTCGTGAAGTTCAGTTAAGCAGTCGCTCCATGTAAAATACTGGTATTCAGCTGTGTCTGGTTAGACTGGAATCAGATCATTGAATAGTTGGGAAAATGCTGGGCAGTCTTGTGCATTTGCTATAATCTATACTTCTATTTTATTACTATATAAACTAAAACTACACATACACACACACACACACACACACACACACTACATTATTACTATATATTAATATAATAGGTCTTTACCTATGTAATTGGAGATTTAATAATCAGCATTTTCAGATTTAATTATCTGTGGATTGGCGCGCAATTCGAAATTCAAATAAATTTTATTCGAAAGCCGTGTTCTTTTAATTTCAAATTCAGTCATTTGTTTTTAGATAGTTTTTTGTTTTTGTGAAATTGTGGTAGTTTTTGGCGCCATGGATAAACAGAAAAATCCTTCAATTTTCGAATATGAGTTCCTACGTGGACATACCGCTGCGCAAACAAAACGAAACATTATCGACGTGTACGGGCCTAACACTGCTTGCATAAACACGGTCCATTATTAGTTCAATCGTTTTAAATCTGGAAATTTTGAGTTGAAGAATGAGCCTCGCGGTCGGCCGGTAACCATTGTCGACAACGACGAATTGAAGGCGGCAGTGGAAACGGATCCAACTCAATCTACGGCTGAGCTTGCTGCGGGCCTTGGAGTTAGTGTCAAAACGACATTAAAGCACTTGCGTCAAATCGGAAAGATAAAAAAGCTAGATAAGCTAACATAAAAAAATAAAATACAAAAAATTTTGTTATTTAATTTTCATACAAATCTCCAATTTCATAGGTAAAGACCTAATATGTACTTAGTATACAATATTATAAAGAGGAAACTTTTTTGTTTATTTGTACCGTTTTTAATAAGCTCTGAAAGTACTGGACCGATTTTAACAATTTTTTTACCTATAGAAAGCTAAATTATCAGAAAGTAAAATAGGCTATAAATTATATTTATATCATGCAAATTAGCTGAGCTATTACAATTTCTGCGGACGAAGTAGCCGGTGAACTGCTAGTTCGTTATAATCTAGCCGGAGATGAAACAGTATTTTCCACAAAGCACATTTCATCCCCAAATGAGCGAACATTTTTTAAACTTAACCAAAGTTATTGAGCTCTCATTGGCCCACTTTTGAGTCGAAACTTTCTACTCCATGAATAACGTCCTGAGTTCGATTCCCGAACAGTGCACCGAGCTGATTCAACGTTATTGTGTTGTAAATCATATTATAGTTTTGTTTGCTTTTGGCTGTCGTTTTAATGTAAGCAAGAGTTTCGTGCAGTTTCGATGTTTTGGTAAAATTGTTGGGCAAATAGAAATTTAGTTTTAGTTCGAGATACTGTTTAGATGATCGTATTTTGTAATAATGTATTTACCATTAGGGTATGGTAGTCACTCGGTTTAATATTACACTGGAGAATCGATTCTTAATCCTATTATCTTACTAATATTATAAATGCGTTGGTGAGGATGGATGGATAGATGTTTGTTACTCTTTCACGCAAAAACTACAAAACGTATTTGGACGAAATTGGCACACAGATAGTTTATAACCTCGTGGAGGAGCTCGTGGCGAAAGAGGAGCTCGTGGCTAAATAATAACAGCCGCTCGGGGCGATCTTAACGTTAAGCCGTGCTTGCCTAGGTTGGTCTGTGGATGGGTGACCTCCCATTACATACCGAGTTGCCTCCGTGCCTCGGAAAGCACGTTAAGCCGTTGGTCCCGGCTATCATTTGTAGATCTTTGACAGTCGTTAGGTAGTCAGTGGCCTAAAAGTCTGACAACCAGTCTTACCAAGGGGTATCGTATTATCCAGTACTAACTGGGTTGTGGAGGTCAGATAGGCAGTCGCTCCATGTAAAATACTGGTATTCAGCTGCATCCGGTTAAACTGGAAGCCGACCCCAATAAATTTGGAAAAGGCTAGGCAGATGATGAGATAATTTATAACCTGGATTAATACACAGAATACTTTTATCCCGGTAGTATGTTCCCGTGGGACATATACCGAACTCCGCGCGGGCGAAACCGCGGACATAAGCTAGTATATTATCCAGGGCTGCGGGACTGTTCGTGTTCTAAAGAGATACCGTGGCCCTGGAGTACAAAGGACAAAGAAGGAACATGGATAGGTTTTAGTCAGTACAAGTCTGACACTCCCTTCCGCTCCGCCCAGAGTGGGGGGAGGGTCATTTGATGATATCCCATCCGAAAAAAAAAAACTAGTATATTATGAGTTATGATTGGTTTTGAATTACAATTCTTTATGAAGCCATTCATAAGCTCAGGTATGTAGGTAAGACTGATGATTCGTTAGAGACCTATTCAAAATTTTCTATTGCGTGACGATACCCAATGTCAAGATATTTAGCGATATTATTTGTGACAAGCTATGTGCTGGATGGGATATCCCAGTGGCAAAAAATTTAATGAGAAACCAGCATGCCTGAGAGATATTTCTTGACGGCATGTAAAGCCAAGTCAGAAGCCCATGGGCGGCACAAAACTCTGACACCAGGTTAGGCACTAACCACACGACAAACGAAGAAAGCCAAAGATCTATAAATGACTTTCGGCACCAAAGGGTTCACGTGTTTTACAAGACACAAAGGAGTCTCGGCGTGTAACTTAGAAGGTCACCCATCCACAGACTGACCTTGGCAAGCATTGTTTAACCTTGAAGTTCGACCCGTGCGGCTGTTGTTATTATTTATAGGCAGGTCCCAAACCAACTAATATCACTCCGTATTTATAAAACCTCATTATTTGACCTCGTCGAACGTAGGTATAAAGTTAGCACAACTTAAGCAAGCAATTCTCCTAATGACGATACTCCAATATCTTGGAATTATATACTCCCAGAAGCATACGGAGTGTGGGCGTACCCTTATAATGTTTTAGAGTAATGAGATCTTTGCATTAAGCTTTGAGTGTGGGTTTGCTCGTAATATTTGTACTTAATACTCTTTAATGTTGAAGCCTGGTTGGGCTTGACGAACAGTGTAAGTATTACGCAGCACCCCAGCTAGTGGAAGTTGAAGAACATAAAGTGGTTTTAGTCAGTTAGAGTGTGACAGTGAGATCCACCCGCCTCTGGGTGAAAAATACATACGAGGAAAAAGGTAATCTTGAGGCCTTATGTAGTAGCGAAATTGAAAAAGGGAATATGTACCGACTACGACATTGATGCGAGCTGTTTATTGCGAATATCATGACTTATTTTCCAAAACTTATACTGTCACTTACGGGATATCTTCCGTGATTGTTCATTATTTTAAGCTCCCGATATTTCAAGCGCCATGTTCGCGGGTTGACTGGAGAATGCGGGTGGATGGAAAATAAATTGTTAAGTTTAGTTGTAAACCGTGAAAGTGTAAAACAGTGTTTACTTATTTTCCAAGTTTGGAGATGACAGACGGAGTTTGTGTGGTCGATATAGAATTTTGAATTAACCTTTAAAACTAGTTAATTAATAAGCAGTAATAGCCTAGTGGTGTGACCGTCGGACTGCCAACTCATAGGTCTCAAATTCGAACCCTAGACACGCACCTCTGTTTTTTCGGATTAATTTGCGTAGTGTATAATTATCACTTTTCGGTGAAGAAAAACATCGTGATGAAACCAGAATGACTGAGAGGTATTTCTCGAGGGCATGTAAAGCCAAGCCAGGGCCCATGGGGGGCATAAAAACTCTGATACCAGGTTAGGCGCTAACCACACGATAAGGAAAGAAGAATTAATTAATGCAGAATATGACTAATATACTATGACACTGGTCTTTGTCTGCCAAATGTATCTGAATGTAACCATAGGCTTTGGTCCTCTCTTGAATTATAATTGCTAGTCTTCCACATCTGCGTCAGAATTCCCTTGAAAAGTTGTGATTCATATTGGCAAATGTCCACAGATGAACGTAGGATTTCTCACAACTTGGTTATGGTATGTTGTTTTTAGTGGTCAGAAGAACGCCGTTCTTTAGGTGCCTTTTACAGCTCCATCTCCGTCAATAATACATATATTTTAAAGGCAAAAGGTTTCTAGTCTTAGTCTCTACGAGCAGTCAAGGAGCTTGTAAGTCTGACAATCAGTCTAGTGGAGCCATATCGTGCTATCTGGGTCGCGGAAGTCGCCCTATGTAAAGTACTAGACTCCAAATATTTCTGGTTAGGCTGATAACTGACCCCAACACAGTTGGCAGGAAAGGTTTCCTAAATTAGTCTCCTTTACATTTATAAACATACAGTTGAGAAAAAGAAACATGTCTGCCTACCCATTACCATAACTGGCGTGATATCTCCTAGCTTAGTATCGACATACGCAACAACTTTGACATTCCAATTCAAAATGGCCGACCCAGTTCTAAAATTACAGTTCGCCAACTTACTGTAATAAATATTTCAAGTTAAATTGCAAAATATGACTTATAGCGCGTTCAACATTTTGTCCGTTCGTGAACTCTAATTTGCTGCGTTGTTGTAAGTAATGCCCGGTACCTCCCAAAAAAAAAAAAAAAAAAACAGAAAAAAAAAAGGTTTTAGCTGAGGTCTCTCTTCTGCGAGAGGGAGGGAGTAGGATGTACCACGAGGACTGAGTGATAGGATCGAAAGAGGAAAAATTCAATTCAATTAATTTTTTTAGTGAGACAAATAAAATATCCAAAATGTCATACACAAAATATATAAAACAAAAAATAATTAATAACATATTCAAAATCAAAATACTAAAGCAATTAAAAACAAATAAATAATAATTTAAAATAATATAATTCTCATAAAAATATTAGTTCTTCTATACCTTTCCTTAAATAATCGATTAAATTTATAGTAATCTATAAATATAATATATATAATCTGACGAGGAGGCAAAAGGAGTATGTAAGGATCGGGACTGTTCGAAAGAGACACCGTGGCCCTGGAACACAAAGGGCAAAGAAGGAACATGGATGGGTTTTAATCATTACAAATCTGACACTCCCTTCCGCTCCGCCAAGAGTGGGGGGGGGGTCATTTGATGATTTCCCAGCCGAAAAAAGCTTGATGATTTCTTGTAACGTGTATTGTAACTCTCCTCTTGGTTTTGAAATATCTGCTACCATCCATATTAATCCAATCAAACGCACAGACAGTGCTACCTTTGCTGCTTTAACAGCTGAACGGATTTCGAAGAACTTTGTCACGGCGATTGACAATGACCTGACTTATGACGTTTCATACCTTTTATCCCGGTAGTAGATTTCCGTAGGATAATTTGCTACCCACACACAGGTGATGCCGAAGGCTAAAATAACCACATAAATCAGTCCTTTCATACAAATTGCCATTCAATTTTCCACCAAATTAAATAAATACGCATTCAGAAGCCGTGGGTGACCATACAAACAGTAATTTTCTTTAACAATTTTCCTTAGTATGCTCTCTATAGACCGAAAGCCTTGATCTTTATTTTTTTGTATATACGGAGATCAAATATAACGGTAAAGTGGAGAATTGAGACCTTTAATAAATACCACCCACGTGTTCTATGTTATCCTCGACAAGGATGTTTTAGTTCTAGATGTGGTAAAAGTATATGTTTGACAGATGAGCGTAGTTGGCCCAGCAGTATGAGCGTACTTGGTTGTTGTACCTAATTGAGTAGGTGTTGTAATTATGGATGAGCGTACTAACTCAGTTTTAGTAGTAGCATTTTATTATTTATTTTAATTTTGTATGCATGTCAACTCTCTGCGACAATTTTTTTTTTCTTTCTCTTACGGCTGAAATATTGCTAAAAAAAATTAGATGTTGTTAAAGCTGTAAAATAGATGGTGTTGCTCTCCAAATTCCGGTTTTCATTTCAATATCAACGGATTGAAATTATTTAATCTTAATTGTTACGCAAAATATTTAGTTTTATTACCACGAAAAAGATCCAGGCCTGGAGTATTTGATCTGAAAATAGAATTTTGGAATCACTTTTAGTCGTCAGTTTTTAAAGTACTATCAGAATTTTTTACACAATCAGAATTATATTTAAATCAGCTTTCGTATTCTTTTCCGACATTTTTGAACCTTGAAAACATCAAGACATTTCTTAGCCCGTATCGATGTCACATCCAGTCTTACCCCGACATCTTCGTAATTCGACAAGACCTCTCCATTAATAGACAATTTGCTATAAGTATAAAAAGTATATATGTACAACGGAGTATATAATAGAAGTCCTGAAGGTTTCTCTTCAGTTCTATACTAACTCTGATGAGATGAACAAGTGGTTCTAACAAAGTGACTCAAATAAAGTGGTAACGTTAAAAGTGGTTCGTTTTAACAGTTGTTTAATAAAGTGTGTTGATTAAAAGTGGGTGTTTATAAGAGGTGAGTGGGTGGATTGTGTTTTAGAGGTAATTGTTTGGTTAAAAGGGTAGTTTAGATTTAAGGGTTGAATTAATTGGGTTTAAGTGGAATGCGGAATTATCTAAGATAATTATTGTGATTTCTGCTGAAGTTCAGTTAAAGGCTTGATTGTTATGTTTATTTTTTAAAGTTTGAAATAAACATTTTTAACATCTTTATAAATAGTAAGTGCTTACTCCGTAGGTACTTAATTCAGTACTTGCATTAACACAAATGAACTTTTTAAGATAAGTGTTTTAAGCTAGCATTTAATATCAATTCAAACAATGTTTTGAAGTGTGAAGAAAAAATGTCTGTGTGTAAACTACAAACTTGTAACTCTAATACCTTTTGTTAAAACTTGATTCTTTATCGACTAACATAATTTAAAAACGTCAATATTCTCTAACACATCTTATTTTACGATAACACATCTTATTAAGCGATTTTCACTAGTCTAGACTAGTGAAAATCGCTTCAAAACGTTTTTTTTTTAAATGACTTTCAACAGCATGGGCATAATAAGCTTTTCCGTTGCTTTTGTCAGTCCTATTATACATATTTTTACAAACTTTTATTTAACTTGCAATGTTTGTATGTTTGTTTGTTTAAGTCCGATTGAGCTGAAATTTTACATACATTTTTTTATGACAATGCATGGTTAGCTAAGTGACGTCAATCTAAATCCAATATGGCGGATCTCGCGACAAGCTTTTATATCATATAAATTGTATAATAAATTGATGGGTTTGATTTAATTTAAAGTTTATTTTCTTCTTTTTGGAGCATTTAAATAAAAGCTTATTTTTTTTATCATTGTTATCGGTGATTGAACGTTGTTTTGTATAGGCTCTCTTTCTTTCTTCAATGAAATATACCTTCATAACATCAGTTAACCCCAAAGGGTTGAAAGGGTAACAGACTTCCCTACACCCTCTATACCATAAAAGATAATAACGGCGAAACACAATTGGTAAAAAAAACTATGAACAGTTTGTCCCACAGGAAAAAATGTCGTAATGGAATCTTTAAAAGATAAAATATAATGTAACGATATTTACTTGCTATGTTAATATAATACGGGGTGGAAGGGGAACCGACGCGAAGACGGTTACCACGTATTTAGTACATCATTCTGAGCCCACCTACATAGAAATTTTTCATCGGTTATTTTAAAAAAAAGAGCTGTTTCCAACAAAAGTGAAATTATTATTTCCTTTATTCCTTTATTTATCTTTACACAAATCTTATACATTTTTAAATATTTCTTAAACTAAAAACAATATAAAAAAATATTTAAAAATATAAAAAATTGTAGCCCACCGGTATCGGGAACAGGGTCCAAGCTACCGGCGGTCAGGGCTCCAGAGAGAGGAACCTCCTGACAATACGAGCCGTGTCCAGGAGTACCGCTCTCTGAATCAAACCCTTGATCCAGCTGCCTAACGAGAGCCTCCTCAGCTATTGGTCGAGGCTCTTGGCAATTAAGCCATCGGCTGATACAACTATCAGCACAATGATCGCTGAGTCCACATCCCACATGTCGACAACCTCGTGAGCCAAGTCAAGATACTTGATTTGCTTATCTTTCTCGGCTTTCACGAGGTTCCCATCATGCGGGACCGTTATGTCAACAATCATTGCACGCCGCTCTGATCGATCCACCACCACTATATCAGGCTTATTGGCTACAATAGTCCTGTCAGTGATGATGGATCGATCCCAGTACAATGTAATACTGCCATTTTCGAGAACTGGGTCGGGCACATACTTATAGTACGGTACTTCCGATTCCACAAGGTTGTATTTTAGAGCAAGTTGCTGATGGATAATCCTGGCTACAAGGTTGTGTCTATGCAAGTACTCTCCGTTAGCCAGACGAGAACACCCGGAGATAATGTGACGGATTGATTCGCCTGGACGGTGGCATGCCCGACATATGTCAACCGTACCGTCCTTCACAATAAATCGCCGGTAGTTATTCGTCATCATAACTTCATCCATAATTGCACAGACAAAACCTTCGGTTTCTCCAAAGAGGTCCCCGGAACGTAGCCAGGCTACGGACGCTGATAGGTCTACATCGGGCCCATGCAGGGCCCGGAAAAAGCGTCCGTGAAGCTCCTTACTCTGCCATACTTCCATGCGGTCGTTAGTGTCAAGCACTACAGGTTTGCGCCAGTTCTCTTTAGCCAAGGAGAGTGGGGTGAGCCCCTTGTCCACTGCGACCACATCTCGATGCATCCCCACGTCGGTTTCAAGGAAATATTCCCTGAGACTGCATATCTCGCGATTGTGAAGAGTCTTAGCGTTTAAAAAGCCTCGACCCCCACACCTCCGCGGGATATAAGATCTAAGATTTATGGAATCCGAGACCTGGGTTTTTTTTTTTTTTTTCCTTTATTTATTTTTATACATATAATTTACATTTTTAAATATTTCTATACAAAGTAATATAAAAAAAAAACAAAACGTAGTAGCCCACCGGTATCGGGAACAGGGTCCGAGATACCGGTGGTCAGGGCTCTTGAGAGAGGAACCTCCTAACATAATCATAAGCATAATCAGCCTATTAATGTTCCCACTGCTGGGACGCAGGCCTCCTCTCTATGAGAGGGAATGGGCTATAATCCACCACGCGGGCCCAATGCGGGTTGGTAGATGTCGCATGTCTTCGAATTTTTTGGTTCTAGGACATCGGGTGTCCTCACGATGTTTTCCTTCACCGTTTTGAGAGCAGTGGTGATGAAATAACTTACACAAAGTAATGCGCCTGGCTGGGTTCGAACCCACGACTTACTGCTCGTAAGTCGGGGTCTCCACCACTGGGCTACCGCTGCTCTCAACCCTAACAAATTATTATTATTATTATTATTTTATTTATCAGACTACAGATAGGTCCACTGTGTTAGTAACAATAAAACTTAGCCTATGGTAGTAATTAATAACTAGAACAGAACGGGTGCGATTAGTTAGTGCCCACACAAGCGAAATACCTACCTACACAGTCAATACGTATGGAACAGCTGATATTTTTTTATAACCGATTAATAATTCCTATGTAGGGAGGTTCACATGTCCCTTTCACCGTATAGAGGATGTGATGTACTTACTATAAATACAAAAGAGTTATACCCGAGATACACGGGGCTAGTTTTTTTAAGCTAGGATAGCAAACTAGTAACTCTGTCCTCGTGTTAACTGAACTAGCTTCTGTAACGAACGCTTTTAATGCCCGAAGGTCTAAGGCATGATGCTAAGTGTCTTAAAATAAAAATCATCTGATCACACAATAGTATGTGTTAGAAATGTATAAACCAAACAATTTAGCAATGTTATATTAGTTAAGGTGGAAGTGCCCGGTAGCCCGCGAAATTCAAATGCTGTATGTTCTTTTTTGCAATTTGTAGGTCAATATACAACCTGACACTGGTTGTATGTTGATGAAAAATGAGTCGCGCAAGTCGCGTCTGTAGTTATAGAATTTTAATCATTAAAAGTGCGTAACCACTATTTAAGTCAGAATAAATAGCTCTCTCTCTATTAGAAGTCGAGTCATGGTAATTATTATTAGGTTTCTCGTTTTTAATTTTGGTATTTGTTAAAATATGTATTAGTTTATTTTATTTGTATATAAGTATTAGTATCATTATAAGTGCCTATATAAATTTTCGATAGCAAGAAGTTATTTTTATATATTTATTTTGTACCCTATCACAATGTTTTCTTATTTAACCCAAAGGTTGACTGGTAGAGAATGCCTTGTGGCATTAAGTCCGCCTATGTATCACTATTGTACATGAAGTTTAAATAAATAAAATTATTAATACAACCCTCTAAGTTCATTTAATCACATTGAATGACTTTTATTTGGCGCAGCCGTGAGACACACGTTTTTAACATTTTATTGTATAAATTTAAGATTTTTAATTTTTTTTTTTTTTTTTGTTCTTGTTATGTGCACTTGTGGCATGGGCCAAATAAATATGTTTTCTGTCTTTCTTCCTTTCTTTCTTTCTTTCTTTCTTTCTTTCTCTTTCTTTCTTTCTTTCTTAACAAAATTTTAATTTCGCGGGATACCCTGGCGCTTCCACCTTAAGTTACATTACAATCCGTTGTTTTCTTACCAAAAACCTATCAGTATGTTCGCATTATCATCAGCCTACAGCAGTCAACTGCTCATGTTCACATAAACTCGTCAAAATGTATGGAAAAGCCGTTTTTATTCCAGTGTTTTAGTCTTCTTTCATAAAAATTGGTATGGTTAAAAGTTTTCGTTATTTTAATTTAGCTTGGGTATAGATTTTACTAGCTTCGCGGCCTCGCCTGAGTAAATTTAAGCTATAAAGTTTTGTCCACATAAGTTTAGTAATTTTTGCGTGAAACAGTAACGAACATCCATCCATCCATCCTTACAAACTTTCTCGTATAAATATTAGTAGTTAGATACTTTACGGCCGAAGTCATAATTTTAAATCACCAATATCCGTAGTTTGTGTAATCAAATTAAGCCAAGAAAACACGCAACAATGTAACTTGAAAAGATTTCTGTAGTAACAACAACCTTTTACGTCACAATCAAAGTTTTATTCCTATGAGAAATTTCCAATTTAACTATTTTATATTGAACTGTAAAGTTTATTGTTTGATTGATATATTCTAACTTAGTGAAGCACCGAAACTTAATATTCTATCAGTGCATTAATATTTTGGGCATTCATTTAGTTGTTACTTAGTGCATAATAACAGCCGCTCGGATCGATCTTTAGGTTAAGCCGTGCTTGCCTAGGTTGGTATGTGGATGGGTGACCACCAATTACATTCCGAGTTTCCTCCGTGCCTCGGAAAGCACGTTAAGCCGTTGGTACTGGGTGTCATTTGTAGATCTTTGACAGTCGTTAAGTAGTCAGTGGCCCAAAAAGTCTGACAACCAGTCTTACCAAGTTGTATCGTATTACCCAGTACTAACTGGGTTGTGGAGGTCAGATAGGTAGTCGCTCCATGTAAAATACTGGTATTCAGCTGCATCCGGTTAGACTGGAAGCCGACCATAATAAAGTTGGGAAAAGGCTAGGCAGATGATGATGAAAAGTAGCCTATTTTAAACCTTATAATATCAGCTAACTGCCAGTAAAAGTTTCGTTAAATTCGGTTTAGCCGTTTCGGAGATTAGCCGGAACAAACAGACAGACAAACAAAATTTAAAAAAATGTGTTTTTTTCAAGTACCGTATTTAATTTCATTTGCATTCAGTAAAAAGCTGTTATTTTGATGTTACAGACACTTCAATTTATTTATTTGAATAGATGTTTTTTTTGTCCAAGAATAGATTATTATCACAAAAGCAAGCAGTTATAGACCTGTAGAGAAAGGCCATATTATTTATAAACACGCGTGGGAGCTGTTCACCTACTTTCATATTGTCTTTATGTTGTATATAAATGTTTCATTTTAGTTTGTCTATTAACCTATTCGATGACATGTATCGCAAAAATGAAGATCGTAATTGGGAGGCACTGAGCCCACGTGGTGGATTACTACCCACTCTCTCTCTCAGAGAGGACGCCTGTCATAATGTTATACCAGGGGTGGGTTTGTTTGATGATTGGGATACCTTAGGTCTTCGATCTTCTTCCAATATGACTATTTACCAAGTCATAAACTCGTGTGAAAAAGCTGAGATTTTCAAAATGATAAACATATTTAAAAAAGTGTAAAAAAATTCATTATCTGCCTAGCGTTTTCCCAACTATTTTGAGGTCGACTTCCAGTCAGACCGGATACAGCTAAATAACAGAATTTAACATGGAGCGACTGCCTGCCTGACCTCCAAAACTGTTGGATTGGGTAATACAATACCCCTTGGTAAGACTGGTCGTCAGACTTTTGTACCATTGACTTCCTGTAACGATTGTCAAAGATCTACAAATGGCAACCAGGACCAACGGCTCCACGTGCATTTCGAGGCACGAATGAAGCTCGATATGTAATGGGTGGTCACCCATTCACGGACCAACCCAGGCAAGCGCGGCTTAACCTGAAGATCGGCCCGAGCGGCTGTCATTATATAGCCAGGAGCTCTTCAAAAGACAAATATTTATGGGCATAATGTGACACCCACCCATGGCACGTGTGTTGGATCTCGTCCCACTCCTTCTCTTAGAGAGGAGGCCTGTTTCCCAGCAGTGGGAGTATTATAGACTGCCTATATAAAGTATAACGTTACTATATACAAGTACGGATAGTCTTCTAAAAATAATAAAGTAATTATTCAATTAACAATAACATATAAATAAAAGTATCAAAAAACATGATTACATATTGTATTATTTCTCTATATATATAAATATTTGTAAGCTCCTTTTAATTTACTTCATTGGTTGAAAAAAAATATTAACGACTTACAATTTAGCGTCAAAATTCCGCCATTTTGTTTTTTTTTAAACAACTGTCTAAGGTCTTGGGTTTTTGAGACGAATCTAATGAAATCCATCCAGCCGTTTGGAAGATACAAGGTTATAAAGAAATTTACAAACTTACAAGATACGCGCGAAAGACATTGGTAACCCTTGCTTGTAAGTCAGGTAACAAAAAGGGAAGACAAAAGATAGGTTTGCAATTCTTAATTTTAGTTCAGACATCCTACATAAATCCGTGTCATATAAAAATTATACTTTGTAAGAAGGTGTCATTATGATGTCTTAAATATAAAAATACGTTTTATAGAGTATCAATTTTACATTATAATAAGAAAATTTTAGCACATCATTTTTAAAGACGAAGAAATAAAAATGCATATTATAGAGGATAACTCATAAACTACCCAAGTTAAGTTAATAAAATTTATATGGGACCACCACGCATGCTTCCTCTACCAAATGAAAATAAAATCACGAAAATCGGACCTGTAATCACAGAGAAATCGGTGTACAAACATGAAAAAAAAAAGGTGGAATACATAACCTCTTCCTTTTTTAGATGTCGGTTAAAAAATTATGTTCTAATTAGTCCCTAAATTTAAATTAGCCCACTTTACAAAAAAAAAACCAACGATTATGGAAACTGACACCAAATATATGTCCTAAAAAAGGTCGATGTCCTTTCCTACCATTGAGTATTATGACTGAACTTGAATAGAAGGGGCAAATCTGAGCAAATCCTCTTTCTATAAATAATGGCATTGTGTGGAAAATATTAAGTAATGCTTGGTGTTATCACAGTTGTTTTATTGAGAATGGGGTAAGCAGTGACACAAGTCACATTATTGGCAAATTAATATATAGTTTATTTAATATCTTAGTTCTTCTGTCTGCGGTCAAACTTCTAATATATTATTTATAGAGCTTTAAGCTTGTATAAAAGCTTAAAGCTCTATAACAGTTATTTTATATCTGACAACAGCTTTATATATTAGCAAGAATAAAGATCTCTGTAATTTTGATGAGCTCGTAGCTAAAATAATAACAGCCGCTCGGGTCGAACCTCAAGTTAAGCCACGCTTGCCAAGGTCGGTCCGTGAATGGGTGACCATCCATTCAATACCGAGTTTCCTCCATGTTTCGGAAATCACGTTAAACCGTTGGTCCCGGCTGTCGTGTGTAGAACTATAGCAGTCGTTACAGGTAGCCAGTGGCCCGAAAGTCTGACAACCAGTCTTACCAAGGGGTATCGTGTTACCTAGTAACTGGGTTGTAAAGGTCAGATAGGCAGTTGATCCATGTAAAATACTGGTATTCAGCTGCATCCGCTTAGACTGGAAGTCGACCCCACATAGTTGGAAAAAGGCTAGGCAGATGATGAAATACTCTGAGATAGACTTGTCAGTAGAAGCAACCCAATACGAACCTTGTGACAAGAACAGATTCACTGCGATTCTGACAGCGTTGCAAACTAAGAGACCTGTTAAAATAACAGTAAAAAACACAATAGTTTAAAATTGAAACGACCGCCTCCAATTCAAGTCCCTCAGATAATTAATCCCATAAATATCTAAGTGGTTACACTAATAAAATAAAATACCTCCCACCTGGGGTTGGGGTGGCACATAAGTTTGAAAGGGTGCACCGCTTCCACCCCATTTCCTTTTAAAACTTTTACTTTAAATATCTACGGTTTTGCGATTTAAGTAGGTAGGTAACCGAAAGTTTTACTCAGAGGTTTTAAACATTTAGGCAATATCATTTGCCCGTCTGAACTTACGTCATAAGTAAGTAAGAAATACTGAATAACTTGTGACTTTGATAGCTGATAATTCCATTCAGTACGCTACTACAATGTTATTGATAGATGCATACATAAATTCACGCCTTTTTTCCATGAGGATAGGCAGTAACCACAGTACACCACTTGCTACGATCCTCACATACTCCTTTTGCCTCGTCCACGTTCATATTTCTGGTCATACACGCACGCCGGTTGCAAGTACTACGCACCTGACCTTTCTGAAGAACCTCACCAATAATGTATCAGTGTGTCCTTCTAGGGCGTCCCCTTCCGGCGTTGCCACTCACATCTACCTTCTTCTTCTTCTTTATCGTGTGTTTAGTGCCTAACCTGGTGTCAAAGTTTTAAGCCGCCCATAGGCCTCTGACTTGGTTGACATATGCCTTTTAAATACCTTTTGTTAGTCGATTTGTAATTTTGTTAATGTTATGTTATACTTAATTAGAAAACGTCTCACTTTTTAAGGTTTATCTAAGGGCAATTATTCACTTAGGATAATTTTTCACTTTCCTTTTTCTATCTGGATAACTGCCTTATTAAGCCTATAATTAGGATCAGTTAACTTTCTTGTTGCCGGTTGATTTGGCGCAGCCGTGAGGCACACAGTGTCACACTATTTTATTTTTTTGTATAGACTTTAAGTTTTTTAATTTTTTGTGTTTTATTTGTTATATTTTTTTTTATACTGTGTGCACTTGTGGCATGTGCCAAATAAATGTATTTTCTTTCTTTCTTTCTTACTTTCATGTTTTACCAACACCATTAAATAATTATGAAAAAAAATTGCTACAGTAAAACAACCTCTTTTTCAATTTCTCCGTAGTCGAGCAAAAATTAATTCCATTACCACAAACATTTCATCAATTTCAATACCAATAACTTAGATCTTAAAATAAACAAAAAACAGTCCAGAAAGCCTAAATAAAACAATAGAATACTGAAAGCTTCTCTACGTCAAAACCTAAAAGGTTTTCATTGAAAACCTTTTTAGTGTTTCAGTAAAATTAACCGTCTGTGCGAAAGGTCCATTGAATAATATAATTTAAGTTTATTTTGCGTGGGTGTCGTTTGAGTCTATTGTAAATAGTATATAATTATATTTTAACGTCTTTATTTATGGAACATAATTACGGCTTTCAATATAATAATTCGTATAAATAGGGTTATATTTTCGAGCTGTTTGGGGTTGAAACTCTGGGGCCGTGGAGTCCGAGTGCTCACAGCCTTTTTAAGGAAATTTCGAAACCCCTAGTTGACGCTTCCTGTGACCCAAGGGCTGAATAATACCTTGGCCAGAGGATAAGTGCTGCCATACAACGTGGCAACGCCGCCAGTCTCTTGGGCACATTACCAGCTGATAGTATTGAGGAGGAGTTTTTTTGATGCCCTTTTATAGTTTGTTGTTAGTTTATTTATTTAATAGTTTTTATTTTTAATCATTTATGAATAAATAAAGAACAACCAATAGGGTTACCTATTTTAGTTAGTAGATATTAAAGGTATTATGCCTGCATTACCTACTCATCAGAACAGCAAAAAATAAATAAGCGGTTTCGTTTAACGATTAATTCTAAGAACAGCTTACCTAAAGCTTGAGGAGTTTAATAATGCATTTTTTAAATAAAATACATATGCTTTTACTTTTTGCCTTCTACGTTAAACGTGTAAAATACTATAAAATGGACCACAATTATCACATAATCTTCAATATGGCTGCTATGTTAAACGTAATACGAAAATTAACATGCGAATTGACATTTCACGGCCACAGTTCACACCTTGAGTTCACCTATTGCTCTGGTTACGAGCATTACAGGGTTGAATCCATCGCGTGGCAACATAGAACGCCTTGAATAACTAAACTTATTGACGGGTGCTTTGAAAAATGATTTATTAGTTAGCTAGCACTTTGCCTCTGACTTCGTTTGCATGGATATCAGAAAGCCAAGCGTGGTGTTTATGACAAGTTCTTGTTCTTTCAGTAATTTAGATATATGTGGGTTGTGGGTGGTTGTAGGGAGTGGGTTGTGGGTCGGTGGGATGGTGTAATAATAATTGTAAATATCTCACTTAATAATAACGGACAAACTGAATCCATCTAAACAATGCATCATCACCATCTGCTTAGTCTTTTCACAACTATGTCGGGATCGGCTTCCAGTCTAACTGGATGAAGCTGGATACCAGTATTTACTAACCCATTTTTATCAAATCTACTAAACAATTAATCAAAGCAGTAATAGCCTAGTGGTGTGACCGTTGGACTGCCAAGTTATAGGTCTCGAGTTCGAACCCTAGACACGCACCTCTGATTTTTCGAATGCATGTGCGTATTGTATAATTATCACTTAAGCTTCGGTAAAGGAAAACATCGTGAGGAAACCTGCTGGTTTCCTCAATATCTGGATATGGCTGGATATTTCTCGACGGCATGTACAGCCGCATTCGGAGGCCCATGGGCGGCATAAAAACTCAGACACCAGGTTAGACACAAGCCACACGAAAAAAAAGTAACCAATACAATCATATTTCCTTAATTAATTTCCAAGATTCTTTACTTTTTCATAATAATTATACCCACCCTTTTTCGTTCCATTATAAGCCAACTTCTTCCTTGTTTTGTTCCAATCTTGTCTCACTCTTTCCGACAATTAAATAGTAGTTTAATTACACCATAGCCCACTCTCACAATCGGTTCACCAACACAAAATGGCGGTCTTTCAATCCTAAAAGAAGTAAACTCCTCAAAAGATAACCCATAAAAAAATCAAAGCAGACACATCGATAAAATAAAGTAATAAAACAAAAATATACAGAACACGGACGGACAGACGAAAGTACCAATGGTACTAAAAGTACCGTGAAGAGCACTAAAAAGTGTCGGCGTCGTAACGAGGCCTTTAACTGGAGTTAAACTGTGGTACCAAGGTAAAACTTGACGTGAGAGTATGTCATAAAAATTGTGGGATTGGTGCAAGGTATGAGCGGCAGCGATTTTGGGAAAATATTGTATTTGCGAAATTTTGTGAGGATGGATGGATGGATGGATGTTTGTTACTCTTTCACGCAAAAACTTCTAAACGAATTTGTATAAAATTTAGCACACAGTTAGCTTATAACCTGGATTGGTAGTATGATCCAGTGGGACCATTATCGAACTCCACGCGGGCGAAGCCGCGGGCATAATCTAGTACGTTTTATAACTGTAGATGGATGCCACAGCTGGATCTTTTTAAGGCCTTCATTAGAATATGCTGTAATAGAATATACGTTGTCCTTTTAATTTGATTTTTGGTCATTTCTTTCATGTACACAATATCAAAGTGAAGTTGTTATGTCGAGCTCCCGCTTGCAATAATGAATTTATTTTGGGTTAGTTTAGTCTTGTTATTTTACTTGGATAGTTACATTTTAATTAAATTATCACCATCAACTCCTTCGTTCCCCTGTGTCATTTTGCTACTGCTTGGCGCAACTCGACGTTTCCTTTGTCCGTTTTCCCCCGTCAACCGTCACATTATTATGCACTCCTTTTTTCATTTAATTAATTTTAATGAGCCTAATCGGCAACACATTATATCCATAAACAAGATTTTTAAGTGATGACAGCATCATCTGCTTAGCCTTTTCCCAACAATATTGGAGTCGGCTTCCAGTCTAACCGGATGCAGCTGAATACCAGTATTTTCCGTGGAGTGACTGCCTATCTGACCGCCACAACCCAGTTAGTACTAGATAATACGATATCCGTTGGTAAGACAGATTGTCAGACTTTTAGGCCACTGACTACTTAACGACTGTCAAAGATGTACAATTGTCAGCTAGGACCAACGGCTTAACGTGCTTTCAGAGGCACGGAGGGAACTCGATAAGTAATCGGTGGGCACCCATCCTTGGACCAACCTAGGCAAGCGCGGCTTAATCTGAAGATCAACCCGAGCGGCTGTTATTATTTAGCCACGGGCTCCTCCTCTTTCAACACATGACGATCACCCGTCCAATTCAATGACTGCCCCTAACCGCTTCATTCTCTAACCTAGCCCATCCCCGGGAGGGTGTCACCCTATCTGTCTTGCCCTTGATGTAACGCAGCAATAAATCAGTCGAGAGTAACGGATGGCCTGCTTGTCTGCTTACCCGCGTTACGTAGTAAGTTAATTGAGTCGTTATAGTGTTACTGGGCTATGTGTTTGTATGACCTTGAACGTGTTTCCACGTGTTTCCATTTCGTTTGATACAAGGTCTTCTTTAGACTTCTGTTGACGTTTCTTCTCGGTATTTTTTTCCAAAAATGGAACCATAGATCATATACCACTTGATTATTTTTCTACATAACACCATTTATCTCTCACTTTATTATTTGTGCCCGGTTGATGGCAATAGGCTCGCTCCCTATTACATGGGACTTAAACATAACTGGCGAAATGTGGGTGTCCTCTGCCTAACCCTTCGGGGATTACAAGTCATGATGTTATCTTATGTTGTTCATGAATTTGTAATATTTTTATTGAGCAGGTTCAAAGTTACAGATTTGCTCTCATCATATCATTTATCGTAAGTATCCTATTATAAAAAAAAAGTGAGCCGTCACGGGACGCCTGGCAGATGTCAAACATCGACATTATTTTGTAAAAGTAATATGCAGAAAAGAACAGATTGTGATAGGAACTAAATATATCATAATGATAAAATAAAATATTACGATTTTTTTTTAGATAACGATGACTATTTATTGAATAAACATTTATTTTCATTATATACAAAAATTTACGAATTTATTTCATATCGTTACTACTTAATTCGTTTAATCAGTGACTTCGGTAATAGTTATATTCGATGTTGCCTCTGAGGACGGTATTACTGTGACAATTGGTCGATGGTAACTGAAGTATGTTACAAAATTATTGGACATAACATTATCAAGATATCTAATAAATACAGCATCTATTGTTGTTCCGTATCTGGTGGTAGGTTCTCTTGGATTGTTATTAATTTGCAATTGAAATTCTTCTTGGAGAAACGTAATTAATTAATTAATTAAGTAAGTATGTTACAAAAGTATTGGACATAACATTATCAAGATATCTAATAAATACAGCATCTATTGTTGTTCTGTATCTGGTGGTAGGTTCTCTTGGATTATTATTAATTTGCAATTGAAATTCTTCTTGGAGAAACGTAATTAATTAATTAAAACATCCAGCAGGTGACGCACCATACACACTACTGCATGTAGACTTTAAATATATACCACGGTTTTACGTGCGGCTATAGATGTTTCACATCAAAAATATTGTCTTCAACCCGTGGGCACTTTTTATGACATCTCAAACTGTGTCAACAAAGTAAAATGCCATTAAAACCATGATAATTGACGATAAACAGTTTTAACTTTTCAATTACAATAATGGAATAGATTCCTTTGACCTAGTTCAACATTTCCGGGGGCATTAGGGTGCTTACGGTTGAAATATTATAGGTATCTATTTGATATCTAAATGATAGTGTAAGGGTGAATGTGCTTAACACTCGGATGTGGTTATGATTTTGGTTTTACATTCAATTTATACAAATATCTCTCTTATCTAAATCCCTCTTAACAAATAACATCGGCTAAGCTGTAAGGTCACATCCTAACCAGAACGATTGTCACGTAAACACGCAATCGTCACGTTCATTTTGATCAGAGAACACGAGTGCGTAGTCTCACCGACAGAGGACGCCATTCAGACTTGAACAATGAATGAGTGACATTTGAACTCGAGGACTGCTTTGGTTAAGACACGGATAAGGGTACTTATATGTATAAAAAAGGATAGAATAATAATGTTGTGAATTAGAAATTTAAATTAGACTAATTAAGAGTAATAGCATGGCAGCACGCTTAGGTACGCAACGCGGATTGGCGATCGAATAATAATCATTGAAATTTTTGGCTGAACAAGTTGCACCTCGCTTCATAATTTCGGTCATAATATGTTCAAATGATAGTTTTTTCTTTATTCATCACATAATTTACTTAACTAAGATTTTTGTTAATATTTTTTATTTGTTTTTTGTCAAAGATGTTGGAGTGTTGAGGTCTGACAGAAAGACTGAACGACAGAACAGAAATAGTGCGAGTCTGACAAGTTGCGGCTGACTTCAAACGGGGCTTCTGACCGTCTAACTTCAGAAACCAAACTTGTTGGGACATCGGTATCTTAAGGTTAGAAAAATTTAATCTAAATTATTCGTCTTACTCGGCTCGAGAGCCTAAGATTACGATAACTCCGTATTGAAAAATTCTGTTTTTTTTTTTATTTATTTCATTGATGACATTCAACAAAACATGTACACAAAAAATGCAATTCGTAGAGACATTGAACTTTCAGTTGTTTCGACAAAACAGTTGACACCAGTCAGTTGTCATTAGTAATTATTTGTGTAGTTCTTGTTACATCTAACGTAAGTTATGTTATTTTAAGAACTTTTTGGCAATTTAGGCGATTGTTGACTTTGAGAGAAAGAACATTTAAAAAAAAACGCCAAGATAATTATAAATCAAAGAAAATATTCACGAGAAACAATACTGCTTAATATTTTAAAATCTGGCAAACCCATTATAGTGTTAGAAGATGTTGACAACGCAAATATTCCGCTGGCAGCAGAGCTTTGTACACAACTAAGGCATCGGTCCCACTCGAAGAGGAAGTGAGTATATCTCCTAGCTACTATTAGTTATCTATGAATATTTTGTTGCTCAAGAAACGTGAAGATTGTAGGTTCGTGTCAGTAAAAGAGAAACTTATAATCATTGACGTGCCTATCCAATCAGACTGTTCAGAAAGCCTAACATCATGAAAAGTAGTAGGTTTTAAGGGCAAGTCAAGCTTGAAGGCTTATATGAAGGTCCACCACTACTTATGATTGTTGATCACTGATTGTTCACACCCCCGGCGAGAACTCTGTTAAAAAAACAAGTAATATTTATTTGCTAGGGTGGCGACATCTATACCGTCACATTAGAACTAAAGCGGTAAATCCAACATTGTGCTATTAAAGTTATCGGCACGATTCAATTAAGATAAAAACTGCACTGGCCCAACCGTCGGACAGTAGTCCAGCAGACAACACCTGTCTGGTCGGCGGATCCTTCTTTTTCTATAGAGGATAAGCATACACCCTGTTCCTCATATGTTAAACTACTAGTAGCTCTAGTCGCTTCTCGCTTATCGCTGACGGTGGGACCGGCGCCTGAGGGTACACGGCACTCTTTGTAGCACGCTCTTCATTTTGTTTCTAACTTTTAAAGTTTTGCTAGGAAACAATCTAGATTGTAGTTTGGAATTCGTAGAATAGGATAACAGTTACACTTTTTTTTAGATTTATGGATAATATGTTTTCTGAACAGATGAACGAATATAAAAATCTTATTGATTTATGTTGGTCAATAATGATTAGTTAGTACAAAGTAGAAGGAAGCCTATTCTAATCATACTTATTTTCTGTCAGAAAGTTTTAGAGCAATAACTAAATTTCTAATAAGAAGTCTTTGAATACCTTGATGATGTAATTGGTCGCAATAGCTACCCCTGAATATGAAGTCTGGGGTTCGATCCCAAAGTTGGGTATAGTGTTACTAAGTTTTTCCATACTGTATTTCTCAGTAGCTGCCTGAAATCTGAATTTGTGCTGGTTGATGGCAATAGGTTCGTCCTCTATAACACCCATCTAATAGGGGCGAGTCTATTTTCTACTATTAAGCGTACTCCACATTTTTTCTTTTGTGTGTAAGCAATTCACTTCCGGCTTCTCTGTTTCCCGATCTTATAATCTGGATTTCTTAAAAATTCAAGTGAATTGAATCTTCTAGGCAAGCGTGCTCCACCCTAGAGTGTATCATCTCTTTACATTAGCGAGTTGTTACCAAACGCTAGCCAATGTAGTGTGAAAAAAGACCGTAACACATAACTGGCGAAATGTGGGGGTACTCTGAGCATTGCTCTGCCTTTAATCGAGGCTTGACTTCATGATACGTTGTTTACTAAACCCGGTCTTTCGCTTCTCAGGCCCGGAGATGTCGCGTTGGCGCGGCTTCGATGGCGCGGGGTGAACGCGCGCCACGGCTAGGCGCCGATGCGCGCCTGGCTCGTCGTGTGTGCGGCGCTCGCGCTGGCGCCCTGCCGAGCGACCGCGGCGCACTCGCAGCAGGACCCCGCGCGGCTAGAGCGCATCAAGTCACAGATATTAGCCAAGGTGAGAGAGACAGCTCTATACACATAGCTTGATATCCCGCTCACTCGCGCTGGCGCACTCGCACCGAATCATCATGCGAACACGCGACTGTTGCGTTCATTTTCATCACGATACAGTGACACACACAAATTAGTGATGTACCTCAGTGCCTACGTCTATCAGCGTTATTGTAGGGAAAAGATTGCAAAATCATAAATATTCAACTCGCAATTGCGTACAGTACGTTTTAATTTCCGAAGACAGACAGTTAAATAAATACAACACAAGACGGCCAAGACCGCTTGAGCAAACTCAACTTCTCACGAAGAATTGCGAATTATACATCACTGGGGTATGAGTTCACATACCCCAGTGATGTATAATTGTATTCCCCTTAACCATGTACTAATTCCGTTCTTCTCCACCAGCTGGGGCTCTCATCGCGGCCGACGCCACTAGGGGCGCCGCCGCGCGACGTCGTGCGACAGATATTAGCACGCGCCGCCGACCCGCGGCCCCCTCCCCACCACCACGACTCAGACGCCGAACACGCCATGAGGGAAATCATCGCGATAGCACATAGAGGTACCCAGCACCAACATACACACAAACAGACACTCAATAGACTTGGACACTCAACAGACACGACAATTACGTTGACAAAAAGTTGATACTGATGTAGAAAATGACTTGAGAACAGTTGAGAGAAATCCTTTGCAAACATAGAAACAAACAGACATAATCTGCGCTGACAGATGAACAAAAAGTAAATCCCCTAGCGGGAAACGATCACAACACACTCAGACAGACCGACAATCAATTACATGGGATAACAACGATGAACACTAGTTATACCTTTGAGATAAACAGGTGTACAAATAATGGCGCGTTGACCACACAAATTAGACTGCCTTAAAATGAGAATTTCTTAAAAAAATTAACTTACAGACAAAGAAAAGACAAGATATACCAGAGAAAAAACTAATGGAATCACAAATGGGAATAAAAACGTTTTGAAAATAATGAAATGGTATAACTTTCAGATTACACAAGTCAAAAAGTAAGGGCATCATACATTACCGTCACACAACCAGACCAAATACTTCTGCAAAGTGAATAAGAAATCACTAAAATACTATAAAAAGGTGTCATATCAAAGGAAGAACTAAACTCCATAACATTTGCAACTATCCAGCTCCAAGGACCAAAGTCAGGTGTTGGAAATTTTTCACCAAAATAATTTGGCTACTTAGTACTTTTCACTTATTATCTTATTTTACTTTTCTTTACCAAAAACTGTGAAATTATTTAAGTCTACACCTTCTCACAAACGGAAATAATGTGTAACTAACTTCTATCCGATAGTAAGTTTGCAAAGTTTCCAAGATGGCCACGCAATGCGAACAGTGTTAATTCGTGGTTCCACTTTTAAAAACAAGCTTCCTTTACCTAGTTGTCTCACTTTGGGTATAAATAAGCAATAGAGCGAAGTTATACAATCAAAATTGTGACATCATTTTTGTTTTCCTGCCTTCGTCCCATGTGATGTCCACTTGGGGTCGGCGTAACACGTTTTTTTCTTCAATTCACTCAATTAGATTTCTATCAAAATTATGTCATACTAGTTTATGCCCGCGGCTTCGCCCGCGTGGATTATGATAGTTGTTGCACAGGATCATACTACCGAGATAAAAAAGTATCCTATGTGCTAATCAAGGTTATGCTATGCTATGCATGTTATACTATATGTGTGCTAAAGTCATCCAAATCCGTTCAATAGTTTTTGCGTGAAAGAGTAACAAACATCCATCCATCTTTACAAACTTTCGCGTTTATAATATTAGTAAGATAAGACGTGTAACATTGTCTACACAAGTGTGAATAAATTCATCTCTTCTAGTTACAAAACTGCCACAAGTTGCTATTAGTATTTCGAGCAACCGCTTTTTACTACAAGTCTCTTTTTATTACAGAGGGTTTGTTTACTTCATTACTATCAGCATACAATTTCTAGACCAAAACTAAATCCTCAAAGCCTTTGGCCTCATAAAAATAAAGATTTTTTTTTGTATTATCGTTGAAAATGTGATAAAGCATCCCCAACACAAATCAAAATCAGACACAGAATATCTGTCACCATTTTGCGTGTACCTCAGTAACCACATTTCGCTCTACAGCTAATTCATACTACAACTAACTTGTATTTTTATTGTGCCCCAGAAGTGGGACACAAACATCATTGGCAACTCTATAACGTCCACTTGGGGTAGTAACTGGCCAATAATATAATGTCTAGACCTAGCCATTCTAGAGGCAATTATGTACTTTGGCATAAATACCGCCTAAACCAGACCGGGCTAGATTTTTTTAGGCAAAAATTGCGTGATAGACATTTGCCGTTCATCAAAGTCTGGGGAGTGACATCATTTTGTTGTATAATCGTCTGGTAGTCTGGTACACTTAGCAACTTTGGTAGTACGAAAACTTTTGGTACGCTGAGTTGCGGACCTAGTTTTTCTAGGTCGTTGAACATCATAAGAGCGTCTGTGACTTTCGGTACAGACTGTTCGATAAATATATTTTGTTTTTAAAACACCGACACTAACGATTCGAATCGTAAATGTATAATTGCTGGATTTTATTTCGATTGTTTTCTAACTGGTCCTCCAGCGTCAAAGTTGCACGGTAACAATCATAGTAATAATATTAAAACTTGAAAGAGAATAAATACAGAAACTACTATTACCCAATATCGAATATCATTGAAGCGGATCTTTTCGTACTACGGTTTTTCTATTTGTAAATTCTTAGTAGCAGCTGTGGTAGCCGGACTCTGCGTTTATGCCCGGTTGATGGCAATACGCTCGCCCTCCATTACATGGACTAAAACATAACTGGCGAAATGTAGGTATACTATTAGATACACCTCTGCTTAATCCTTCGGCGATAACTTGGGTTATATTATGATGTACTACGGAACAGTATTTTTTTTATTTCCCCTCGAATTTTGTCTGGTTTTTGCTCACGTTTGTCCTACAGGCGGTATTAACATATTCGATTTGTGATTCGTAGTTATCTGCCCATTGTCTGGCCGTCAGATTGAGGACTGGGCTTGGCACTCGTTGTACATCATAAATAATCATAGTTCATGATGGATACTACGACCATTTGAGGACTTTTTCCTTTTTCTTTTCGGGAGATTGAATTTTGGTCCTACGGTACTTGTTTTAGGTTTTGTTATTCTGTTGGTTTTGTAATTTATGTTTCCTGACGGTTCGACTTAATTTATTTGTGTATTGTTTAATGATTCTCTTTGAATTATTGGCTGATAATTCTTTGGGAATCAGTTTTATCTATCTTTTTTTGTTAAACTTATGTTGAGACGCATATGACTAGAGACACTGTTGACACTAAAGGCATACACTGAATTACTTTTATTGACATGACTCTTATGAGATTTATTATTAGATCTTTACACACATAATTAACAGATCGTGTAATTAGCGGATGTTTTAATTATTTAATTAGTTATCGAAATGGCCCATCATTACTTTTTTTGTATTTTTTACTTATAAATTGTATGTTTATCTACTGGATGTATGTCTGAATAAAATGCATTATTGTTAAATCTTTTTTGCAAGTATGTTTTCAGATCAACTGACTTTTATCGGAATGTGAAACCGAACTGAACATGTGAGTACCTTTTCAGAAGCTAAACCTACTCTAATAATGTGGGTAATACACTAAATTGTGTTGATTGTTTTTCAGGTTAATTGAAACAGGACCTGAAACGAAGAATGGTTACTTGCACACACGTAACATTTTTGGATGAATTACAGGGTAAGTTAAAATACTTAGTGCCTACCTACAGTATTTTATTTAGTTTGTCTATTTTAGTACATTTTCTGCAAATACAGTCACTGCTACAATTAACTGATATAGAGAAAAGTGTATGTCCCGCAATCCCTACCTTACTCATGGCCGATACCAAAAAACTCCATGGTTCTCATTACGCGTCGTCTTGAGCTCATTGATAATAATAATTTGGCAGTAGGTACCTAAATAATTACGATAGGTTCTTAGTGTCGCTCGGTGTCCAACTTGTAACCTTTTTTAAATATTCTTGGGACAAAATATAACATGGTTTAAAAATTATTGGAATCGATTCAGTTACTTATTCTGAACAAACTATATGCAGGTTTCGCGTATACTAAAAATAATGTTGTATGACAGTCCAAATAACTGTAAAAATTAAACTGTACGATAAACACAGTCATAATAATATTTTAAAAGTTTAGTTATTAATTCAATTAACAAAATTTCAAATTGAGATTCTTTCAATAACAATGGGTATAAATCTATGATACCATCAGATAGGTTACAACACAAAATTTTATCAATACACCCTTCAAAGTTACGCCACAGAGCTTCGATACCCATCACTTCTGTTACAGTATAGATTTCTATGGGGTTATGCAACCGAGCCATTTGGGCGCTCGCCAGGGAACCCCGATTTTCTAGCCAGAACCACATAACGATTTATGTCATACTTTTGAACCGTTTTCAAAATGCAAAACCTTTTGAAATGGGAAATTGGAAATGTCCTCGATGTATTGAAAGGATGTTTGTTACAATGTAAAGTAATGAATTATAGAAGAAGAATTTTCGTTCGAGATGTTTGGTTTCTTATAGAAAACGTTCTAATAACGTGGGTACTTCTTCGTTAAAAAGTTATCTTTATTATTCTCCTGCCCTTACTCCAATTTATTTGAGGGCACGGTACAGAATAACTTCTTCTTCCATACTTCTCTATTACTCATCATCTCATTAGTCATATTGTCTTGCACAAATATACACAATCCAGCCATCGTTTTGTTTATCTTTAAAACATTCCCAGGACTATTACAGCATTCGTCAGAAAAATCTCATTATTTTAATTATCGACTCTATTTTTATTAAAACTATAATGTTTTTAATTAACTTTGAAATGGAGCTCATTATTTATGTGATATTATGTTATTATGCTGTTATTTTATACTAGTTCTAACCTCCTACCTGTTCTTCTTTTATTTAATTTAAAAATAACCAATGATGTCGCAGAAATTCACTGTTCAAAATATTTTATTTTCGTGTATTTTTCATTTCTCCGACGCAATTTATGAGCGACTGACAAGCTTTAGAGAAAAATATCGTAAACCTTGACTGAATCGTTCCAAATTGCCAACTCACAGTAAGCAAGCACAGTAGGTAATCAATGTTTATCCTCCTCCTCTGAGTTAGAAAAATCACTGTTTTTTGATAGTAAAAACATTTCAGCTGATCTAAATTTTCAAAATTACATTTAACGACCATCTTCACTATCAAAAAAGACGATTTGAATATACTCTAACGACAACTAGTATATAAATATTAAGCTATAAATTGTAGCTTGTTTCCACAGTCAACCAAGCCAACTCTGTTAAATCTTCAAGCTATTAAATTCTTCTTAAAAATACCCATTCTTCACACAAACGCATCCCGCCAATTTAATGGCAGCTTCTAAAACTGTCAGAAGAAATAGACGAAAAAATACTTTGTCTCAAGTGCCTGCTTGAAAAAGGCCAAGTGCCTACTAAATAATAAAAGGATCACTGTTCGAAGCCATTCCCATGCATTTCAGATTAGGCTACACTATAAGCGAGTAAAATTAAGTATAAGCGGAGCGTTTTACAGCTACCGTTGAAATAAATCGTAGTTCAAAACGCGGTCCTTCGAGCCGGATTGTCGAATAAACGCAATTCTCGCTCCGCTTTGTTCGTACCCGCTTGCAAAGAGACAGCAGCCTTATAATTATGCGACGCATTCTTTACATCGTCGGCTATATATCAAAAATTATGCCTTTTGCAAGGCTATAAAATTTTAAAGTTAAATTTCTGCGCTTTGCGAATTTTAAAAGCGGCAGAGCCTTGGGACGTTGGCGCGGATTGTTGCCTCTGTTTCTGTGTCTTTGGATTGTTTAATAATTCCTTTTTATACGGGTAAACTGGAGAGGAATGTTGTATACTTCTGTTTTAAAGAACAAAAATGTTCGATTAGGTAAATTATTGAGATATTTTTTTGGGGCCAGGTTGTACGTACAATCGGAGGACCAATGTAAGCTCGACAACCACAAATCCTAACTAATTTCGATTATATTAATTAACGTTATTTCCACAGAATTGAATTATCTAGTGTTTAAGTTTCCTTATTTTCTTTCAGTACAGGCTGAAATAAGAAATAATGGTGTACCGTGTACTGAAAATCCAGCTAGTTCCCGGTCGACGCACAAGATGGCGCTACCGGTCTTATCGTGGAGGATAGAGGTTAGTTATAGATAGATATAACAGATTTATTATACAATGACATGTTTTTTCGTATTCGGTAAATGTTTTTTTGTATGGGTTGGTACATTATGTCAGAACTGCCCAATTTTAGTATATTGGTTATGATTGGATAGATTTTTGTTTAATTGTTATTTCAATACGACGTTTTCCGCAACAAACCCATTAACCTTGAATAACTCCTGTAATGCCCCAGGAGTTGGGCAGAAATATACCTCTCTATGGAGGTCCAATAAAATAGGGGGCAAGCCCATTGCCAATACACGCACACGACACGTCACGTGCACGTCATGTCCCTGCGACAAATAAATATTTTTTCTTTCTTTCTTTCAATACCATCGACCAGAGAAGCAGACCCGATGCTGAGACTGAGAAATTCCTGATGGAAATCCTAATAATACCTTGACGGACGTCGTAAACAAATTCAAGAGCGTTCGACAAGGCCATTAAACTACTAGATTATAAAACTGCCTTGGTGGTCTAGTGGTCTCAATCGGTGCTCAGCTTGAGGTCCTGGGTTCGATTACCGGGCCGGTCAAACTGGTTTTTCCATCAGGAATTTCTCAGTAGCAGCCACGGAGCCTGGATTTGTGCCCGGTTATCCAATAGACTCGCAAAAACATAACTGCCGAAATGTGAGTGTACTATTAGGTACACCTCTGCTTAACCCTTCGGGGATTACAGGCGTGATGTGTTGTATTATAAAATTTAAAAGCCAGATCTAGTAACGAGGTTTCGAAGACGCACTTACTGTGACATGGTCCCTTAACCTCCACCCCACCTGGATACAAGGATGTTAAATAATATCAATATATCAGAGGATGATAAGAGTGACATTTGTCTCATTACAATATAATAGTTACCGAGTGATTTGTGCAAGTACTTCATCGCTATCAGATAGGGTAATTAATTGTACTTTTGAACTTTTATTATGAGTTTACTACATAGGGACTGTCTTTTGTTTTCTGGTTCAGATTTTACTCCTGTTCTTCGTTTTATGTCTAAGAGAGCAGTTCATGTTGAGGAGCTCGTGGCTAAATAATAACAGCAGCCCGGGTCGAAGTCTTAAGGTTAAGCCGCGCTAGCTGAGGTTGGTCCGTGGATGGGTGACCGCCCATTACATACCGAGTTTCCTCCGTGCCTCGGAAACATGTTAAGCCGTTGGTCCCAGCTGTCATTTGTAGATCTTCGACAGTCGTTACAGATAGTCAGTGGCCCGAGAGTCTGACAACCAGTATTACCAGGGGGTTTCGTATTACCCAGTACTAACTGGGTTGTGAAGGTCAGATATTCAGTCGCTAAACATCCGGTTAGACTGGAAGCCGACCCCAACATAGTTAGAAAAAGGCGGGCAGATGTAGAGAGTAGTTCATGTTGAGATAAAAATATTGTCAAGTTGGAGATGTAGTACTTAGAAACCTAATAATTATTTCGTTTTACTCAATGAATTGAGAGCAGCGGTGGGCTTACGAGCAGTAAGTCGCAGGCGTATTACTTTGTGTAATTTATTTCATCACTGCTCTCAAAACGGTGAAGGAAAACATTGTGAGTAAACCGGCGTGTCCTAGGACCAAAAATTCGAAGACATGTGACATCTACCAACCCGCACTGGGCCCGCGTGATGGATTGTATTGTATTGCCCATTCCCTCTTATAGAGAGGAGGCCTGTGTCCCAGCAGTGGGAACATTATAGGCTGATTATGCTATGCTTTGAATTCGCCTTTTCAAATAAGTTGTCTCCAAAATACAGTTACTTGAACTCCGCTCACTGATGGTGCCATAAAGTCATCAAGTGCCCATTACGAAAAGAAGACAAAAAGGCAGCATATTGAGCTATGAATAGCTAGATTCAGTATTAATTATAGTTAAGCTTGCTAGTGGTTTAGACTGAAGTAGTAGATACACCTAAGACAGGAAAATGGGGAATCGCACATAACATAGCATCTTGCCTGTAATCCCCGAAGGGTTAGGCAGAGGTGTATCCAATTTTAGCACACCTACATTTCGCCAGTTATGTTAAAGTCCCATGTAATAGGAGGCGAGCCTATTGCCATCAACCGGGAACAAATCCACACTACGTGGCTTCTACTGAGAAAATTCTCGATGGAAAAACCCAATAACTCTTTGCCCGGCCCGGGAATTGAACCTAGGACCTCATGCTCAGCAGTCGCGCTTGTGACCGCTCGATCAACGAGGCAGTCTAAAAAAACAAAAGTAGTGAAAGTAGAAAACTATTCCTTAAAAACCATAACCAACGTTAGAGGCATGGATTTTGATGGATAGCTTCTCAAAATCTAGTTTTTTTTTATACAAAGGGACTACCTCGAATAACCGTACATTGTTTTAGACATTTTTGTGAGAGACGTCTATTTATATTGAACTACACCTTGCCGCCCGGAAGAATATTACACACTCAAAATATCGCATATAATAATATATCATAGTATAATAGCATCGTAAATATCTGTTGTTGACTATGAGCGTCCCCATAGATCCAGCAGGATACTGCTACTGCTCTTACGGTATATTACCTATTGGCATGCTTAGTAAGCGAATATTAATCACACCTGTATGATCAGATAGGGTAGGCAGAACACAGTGTTTTTTGTGGTTATGTTAGGGGTTATTGAAACGGTGTGGTAATGTGGGATTATGCTTAATAGTAGGTTATGTATCCCAAAAGCTACTGCTATAATAGTAATGAATATATTTTTTATCTTTTTTAAAAAACGTTTCCCAAAACTGGGAATTTCTCTTGTAATGTGGGTGCGTTTACAAACATTTAAACTCACTTGCACCAACAGCCAGACTCATATTTATTATTAAGCCAAATCATAACAATATTATACACACTTATAAATTAAAATAATCTAAAGTTTCTAACTTAAAAATAAAACTAAAAAATGGCGTCAATAAACTCCTCCTCATCGATGTCAACTGGTAATGGCCCCAAGAGACGCGGCCTTGCCACGTCGTATGGCAACGCTAAGTCTCTGGCTAAAGTAAAAGCCAGCCCTTGGGTCACGGGAAGTGTCAACTAAGCGTTTTGAAATTTCCTTGTAAAGGCTGTGAGCACTCGGTCCTAGAGTTTCAGCCCCAAACGGCTCGAAAATATAAACAAATTTGTTCCGTGCGGGGATCGAATCCCGTGACACGCAGCGCAGCAGCCAATTGCTCAGCCACTGTGCCAACTGTGCCGTCGAAAATGAATCTTGGCAAAATAATCTTTTTCATAGTCAGTGTTTTAGTTTTGATGCGTCGATCTTTTTCGTTCCAGAAACTCGTACATAGTGTCATAGTTTAAATATCCTTTATGCACGGTTCACATCTTTCAGTAATATACCAGTCCAGTGATCTCATCCAACGATGAATTGTTACAGGAATAATCTAAACCATCACTGGAAAACACTGAATCCAGTTAGAGATTCCGTCCAGTAACTGTATCATCAACAGCTGTATCCGGCTAGACTGGAAGATAATTGGAAATAGGCAGATTGATGTTGATGATCATTATAGATAGAAAGTCAGGTGAGGGTCTTAGGTACCTATTAGTTATACGTGGTGGTAGGGACACCGACGCGAAAACGGTTACCACGTATTCAGTACATCATTCTAAGCCACATAGAAATTTTTCATCGGTTATTAAAGAAAAAATCAGCAGTTTCCTACAAAATTGCAATAAATAAAATAAAATAAAATTAAATTGCTCTAGTTGTTTATTATTGGTAATTTTAATGTAATACTAATATTAGGCTAAGTTGTACTACTAACAATATATGGATGTAAGTCTGAAATAAAATATTTGAATTTGAATTTGAATACATACTCGGTCAAAATGTATGGAACAGCGAGAAAACTGAGGTAATCCTTACAGTTTTTTAAAGCTTTCACGGTTTATAACTAAATTTACACGGTCACTTACGGGATATCTTCCGTGATTACCAATTATTCTAAGCTCTCGATATTTCGACGCTGTTGCAAGCGCCATACTGCCTTCTGTACCATGATGGCATGGAAGATATTCCGTAAATGACAATGGAAGTTTATCCTTATAGTTGTCTTGAAAACGTGGTCTATTCTCCGCCGTAACGGTCAAGTTCAAAGCACTCTTACTCATATCTTTTTACGTCTAAAAATTGCGTTGTTCAGTACCTATCGTTTTGGGTTCAATGTCGTTCATTGCCATTTTTTAAATCGTTATCTTCCTAATTTATATTTTGTTTTGCTGATATTATGCTTGACTATTTTCATTCATTAGTTAACGGATACTTATTTAATTATGTTGTAATAACCGCCGATTCTAACGGTATACCGGCGCGTCAAAAAAAACGTTGCTGAAGAGTTTGGTCCGCCATCTCTGCTCCCCAGCTTAAACACAAGGAAGTAGTGGTGAAGGGCGGACTTTGGGGACTGTCTTGTGTAAATTGAACATTCAAAAAGTGCTGATTCGAAGCCTAATTAACAAAATACATCAATGAATTAAAGCTACTTATAGAATAACTAAAAATTAAAAAAATAGTACTTATAGGCGTCTAAGTACTCCTCCATATTGCTGTCATCCTGAAACGTACCTAGAAGACTAGTTGAATAGCAATGCTAATTCTTTGGCCTTAGAAAACGTCAGCGCTCTGTTCACGCGAAGTGCCAACCAGTCGTTAAGAAATTTCCTTAAAAAGGGGACAATCTAATTAAATAACTTTTTATTTATATTTTGTATGTATACGTACTGAACATACTCATTCTCAATTTGGAGAAGGGTCGTCGATCGGAAACAAAAACCTTTACTCAATACCTACATTGGTTTATGAGGAAAACAACGAAATTGTTACTTTTGAAATAGTTTTCAGTGAACATTTTCAAAGTGTTTCAGTGTTTTACTGTCTCATATAGGGTATAGTTTTATTATTACTTAATACATATCTGATTATAGTTGACCTTCCGTTTCCAAATGTGTCAAAATAATTTTAAACCTCACTTGTATGACAGCAGAATAATGGGAAAGTAAAGTTTAGAGAATAAATAAATACAAACAAACTTGTTGAGAGTAATAAATGCATAGACGGAATGCTACGTTCGACTGGAGTTCATCTGAAGAAAAGAATTGCTTGAGAAAAGAATTAACAATTTTTTTTTTATTGTCCGATCTGACACGAAGGACCATATTCAATTGGATATTCGGGATCCATTTCTTGGGACTAAAGTATTACTGGTCAAATGTGGGTGTATGTGGGTGTACTACTTTGCTTAACCTAGACGTTTTGTTTATGCATCTATACTAATATTATAAAGAGGTAAGGTTTGTAAGTTTGAAAGTAGGGGAACAGGGGGGTATATCCGGAACTAATAATTCATTTCTAAAAATTATTTCACTTGCAGAAAGCTACATTATTTGTGGGTGATATAGGCCATAAATTACATTTATATCATGTATATTAGCCGAGCTACCACAATCTTTGCGGGCGAAGTGTTCGTGTTAGATATACTTAGTTTTAAAGGTCCATGAAACACGTACGAACAGAATCCGGACACTAGAGTTTGACGGATTTTTTATGATTACTGTAGTATGAAAGTAAAGTGTATGCTTAGGATGGTTTGGTGATTTTGAGAGGATGAGTGAAAGGCGACTAACACAAGGCAAAGCCGATACGAGTGGGAACGCCGGAAGGGGATGCCCTAGAAAGACATGCACTGACCTTATCAGTAAAGTTCTTCAGACAGATCAAGGATTATGTTTAAAGATCATAGCAGGTGGCGTGTTATAGTTTCTGCTTACCCCCTTGGTAAAAAGGCACGAGTTTATGTATGTAGGTACGGATTATCTGTCCGGTGTCCGCAGTTAGTCCACCGTATGTCCGCATCGGTTTGACTGAACCCTAACACAGCCCTTTAAACACAACAAACGAAAAGGGCGCATGTATCAATGTTCTTGACATTAAACTCGGTGTTCCCGAGTGCAAATAGGAATATTTCTGAGTGCGACCCGCTCTTATCATTACTGATAACCCGAACAACGCTCTCTGGCATATTGTTGGTATGTAGTTGTCACGGTAAGAAACTTGGAGCGTGTAGTTTTGTGATGGTCATCAGTTTTAGCTTAGCTACTTGACTACACTTAAAGTACGATAGATATTTGAGGACCCGGAGCGGATCCGGGATTTCTTTCAAAAACACATTTTATTTAAGTGATTTTTCTTTAAAGTTTAGTATATTTTGTTAAACCTTCTTCTTCGTCGTTCCCTCACTGCTGAGGATCGCCACCACATATCACACGTCTCTAATACATGCGGCTTCCTAGTATGAACCACTCGGTACAGACTGCCTTCAACACCCACAGATTCCGCCAGTCATCAAGCGCTCTCCACATAATACGCTAACAATAGAGGTTGTAAAAGCTTCGGCGACAAAATACAGTCTTGACGCACGCCTCATTTTGCATGGAAAGCCCGTGATATTTTGTTTCTCAGTTACACAAAGCTGGTGCTATCGCCTTTGCTTAATAAATACAGCACAAGACCAGTGTATGTTATAACTTCACGTCGGGGATTACAGGCGTGATGTTATGCACATAGAGCAACTGTCTGTTTGACCTCCACAACCCTGCCTAGCCTAGCCTGCCTGCCTGCCTGCCTGCCTAGCCTTTTCCCAACTATGTTGGGGTCGGCTTCCAGTCTAACCGGATGCAGCTAAATACCAGTATTTTACATGGAGCTACTGCCTATCTGACCTCCACAACCCAGTTAATACTGGGTAATACGATACCCCTTGGAAAGACTGGTTGTCAGACTTTTCGGGCCACTGACTACCTAACGACTGTTAAAGATCTACAAATGACACCCGGGACCAACGGCTTAACGTGCTTTCCGAAGCACGGAGGAAGCTCGGTAAGTAATGGGTGGTCACCCATCCACAGACCAACCTAGGCAAGCACGGCTTAACCTAAAGATCGACCCGAGCGGCTGTTATTATTTAGCCACGAGCTCCGCCTCCACAACCCTGTTAATGGGTAACATAATCGACCTTGGAAAGTAAAACTGTTAAAGACCTATCAACAATAACCGAGACCAAGAGCTTAGCTTTCTTGCCAAGACACGGAGGGGTCTCGGTATATAAGGGATGGTCACCCATCCACAGCCCGTCCTCTGCATTACTTGCCCTTGAAGTTAGGGCCGTGTAGCTGTCATAATTTAACCACGAGCCCCTCATTAATCTTGTTTCTATCGTGTGTTTGTTTTTCAAATAAGAAATTATCTTTGAATATATTTTTCATCGACTTCTAGAATGGTAAATAAGATTGATTTTCCAAGAACATTATCAGTTTGCAGAACTGAAACTTCTTCGAACTTTAGAAATAGAAGATAACGACACACAAATGGGAACAAAAAGTAACTAAATTATATCAGGAATATCTCAAAGACTGAGAGTGCCCGATTTATGCCAATATATTAATGACTGAATCATCATCTGCCTAGTCATTTCCCAAGCATGTTGAGGTCGGTTTCCAGTCTAACCGGATGCATCTGAATACCAGTATTTTACATGGAGCGACTGCCTATCTGACCTCCACTAGTAGTAGTCCTCCCAGTTAGTATTAGGTAATACGATACCCCTTGGTAAGACTGGTTGTCAGACTTTCGGGCCACTGACTACCTGTAACGATTGTCAAAGATCTACAAATGACAACCGGGACCAACAGCCTAGCGTGCTTGCCGAGGCACAGCAGAAACTCGTTATGGAATGGGTGGTTACCCATCCACAGACCGACCTAGGCAAGCGCGGCCTAACCTGAAGATTGAGCCGAGTGTCTGTTATTATTAAGCCACGAGCTGCTCTATTTATTATTAATGCCTGAAAATTAATAGACAATTGAAATTTAAACTGCCGGCGATGTACCGACCGTGAAAGTTCGACGTGTGGTTTCATATAAGCATTTATTCCATGCGAAGTGAATACTGGCATTACGAATTATTTCTTGTCATTTGTTCTCTGAGCGCTGTCATTTTTGGGTACCTATCTCTCAGTTTCTGATGACATCAAACCGTCATTTCCTGCCTCAAGACACGAGAGTTCAACGTTTCCGAACTCGTGCTGAACTAAACCTTGAGCGCATTAAAATATGTAATAATAATTAATATAAAATGACTAATATATAATAAATTCTCCAGTAATTAATGACGAGACGTGCACACGTGCATCGCATCCGGCAACGCTTAGATAAAATACTGCAAAACATACTAAATACAATACATTGTAATTTTGTTGCTACAATCATAATGTTTTATCAATTTGTTGATGTTATATTAATTAATTGAATATAACGATTGGTAAGGAAAATTCATTCATTATTGTTCTTGCATGCTTGGGTGTCATGCAAGGTCATAGGGCAAGATCGTATCCTGTTTTCGTAAAGACCACCATCAGAGCAAAACATGTTACATCGTAGTGCTATCTGTAATACTAACTTGTCAGCAACCTCACAATAGTAACTGCACAAAATGAATCATTTATCGTCTTCATGTTACTCGGGGTCGGCGCAACACGTTTTTCCTTCCATTCTCCTCTGTCAACCGTCACGCTATCATTAACTCCTTTATCTTTCATATCATTCCTCACACAATCCATCCATCGTTTCTTTGGTCTTCCTCTCCCTCTCCATTCATCAACGTTTGTATTCATCACTCTTTTAGTCACATGCGATTCGTCCCTCCTCATCACATGTCCATACCACGACAGTCGATTCCCTTTCAACTTTTCTGTAACTGACACAACTTTTAACTCTAATAAACTCGTTCCTTACCTTATCAATTCTTGTGTTAGGTATCGTGTCGTTACGTTTACGAAAAAACACAGTAGTATTATTGTTGATCTACACTTAGTTTTTTAGCACCTGAAATATTTGGCTATTTGTAGTAAGCCTTATCTCTTGACAAAGTCTCATTCCCAGTTTTTGGATAGTGGTTCGGCAGGCAGGCCGCCTAACTCCTAACTACCCGTCTCTGAGAGCTAATTGAATTTAACATCATAACAGCATGTAATGCCCGAAGGGTTAGGCAGAGATGTACCGAGTACACCCACATTTCGCCATTTATGTTTAAGTCTCACGTAATAATGGGCGAGCCTATTGCCATCAATCGGGCACAGATCCAGACTCCGTGAATCGAGCCCAGGACCATCATCATCGTCATGCTCAGCAGTCGCACTTGCGATTACTAGACCACCGAGGCAGTGTGAATAATTGAAATTATTCGTTGCAAAAAGGTTGCAGCAACTGATAAATTTCCAAGCATATCGTCAGTAATATTATCAGGAATATTATCTTCCAAGTCTATGGCTGCTCATGGGTTGCTTTCAGATGAGAAACAACTATGTTGAATCGAGCATCAATAATTATATTATTTTCTCCAGTAAGCTGTGGAACTTGATTGACGTCATCGTTTACTTACCTTTTATAAGATAACCCCTGTAGAACCACGTGTACTAATTAGGTTCAAAGTTTGCTAACATTAGCGTCAGATATCAACACGTAACTGGATTAGTTTATTTTAGTTGTGATAACAAACTGTTAAGTTCTTGAAAAACTTTAAATTCACTTTGTACTGTAGGTAACTGGTGCAAGCATAGGATACACATCACTTGAAGTTTCTCTTTGTACTTGAGTGGGTGTACTTGTTAGGTACACACCTGCCTAATCCTTCGGTTATAAGAAGGCATGATGTTATGTTCTCTGCCACATTTTCTAGCTGTACCTAATGCAAAAAGAATTCCTTATCAGCATTTTATTGATTTGTTTATTTACCACCAATTATAGCATCACTACAGACTCGTCCAATACAATGTTTTAAGACATACCATATAAAAAAAAACATACAATATAAAATAAGTTAGATTACACCCAGTGACAATGTTTACAGTTGCACACCTCTTTCAATTATGATTTGTGCCCTCTGGACAAATCTCGGTAGGTTTTGCCCAAATATATCTTCCTATACTGTTATAATATTAATAATACGTTCAGCTCGCGACATAGGGGCAAACTTTATCAGGTTAGTCCTAGCCGCTGGCACTTCTAACAGTGCGGGGCGGCGGTGCTCTCCCACGCACCCATCTGGCGCGCGTAGCCGCAGCACAGACAGCACCTCGGTGTGGTCCCTAGCAGTACGCTCGCCACGTACTTGACTAGCGCCGCCCTTTCTTACTGCCAGCCTGGTGTACCCAACCATGCCCAGGACGAACAGACTTGGGTACATCAGGGGATAAAAGGAATAAACTCCATTCTGTTTGAGGTAGAGGTACCTATCTACAGAATTTATTCTGCATTTTTTTTTAGCATATCTAACACATGCCCTGAATCGACCATGCATGCATCGAATCGATGCCTGAATCGAACTCAGGACTGCTTAGCAACAAATCTGCACAGTCACTCCTGCATCTAAACTGAAGTACAAAAATAACCTCGATATAAAGATAAGAATCATTGAACAAAGAATAATAAAGAATTGTTTATTCGTTTCCCAGCGTATCGGGGGAGCAATGTTCTTCAACAATAAACAGGCACTATCTTATGTATGTGATTAATAAATTGTAGCACAATTTACAATTTGTCATGTTTCATTTTGTGGTCACTTGGGTGGTTGTACCTAAAGCTTGAAATACTGGGCTAGACGACCACTGATATCTCCAATATATCGGTTTTCTCACGATATTTCATTCACCGTCATTTAAACTAGCTAAGTCATTGCGCACAGTATCGTCCTGATCAAATTTTCGCAAACAGAAGAGAGTGTTTTAAACTGATAAACAACGCTTAGCAAATTCTATACCTACATCATCTGCCTAGCCTTTTCCCTATTATGTTAGGGTCAGCTTCCAGTCTCACCGGATTCAGCTGAACACCAGTATTTTACATGGAGCGACAGCCTATCTGACCTCTACAACCCAGTTAGTACTGGGTAATACGATACCCCTTTGTAAGACTGACAAACTCTGTACCTACGGAGAATTGACTGATTGTCAAAATTTCGCTCCACATTCCACGAGTCTTTTAGTGTAGCTTGAAACAGACTAAATTTATTTTTATTCAATCTAATGTAAGATTGAAAACAGTTCATCACGTACATACCTATAAATATATTGTCGAAGGTGACGTTGAGATAACTGCTAAACATAGATGTGTAAACATGCAAACTAGCCATAACAAGAAGATTCGTACCTAGTTATACGATATTGCTGTCTGATTAACAGGTCTAGGCTGACCTGTACAACATAGCAAAACTCAGATTAAAACCATCATCATCACATTCATAGAAGCCCGGAATTACCCACTGCTGTCTATAAGCCTCCTCTGTCTTCTGCCACAGTTTCCGGTTCTGTGCTGTGTTTCCCGTGATTTTGACGATATCGTCGACCCAACGAGATTTAGGACAACCTTCGTTTCTTTGGTCTAGCCTTTGTCACCACTCGCTAAAACCCTAACTCCATCCGCCATCTCCGTGTCTTAAATCAACAGTTTGGATAATGAGAGAGTCCTTAGGAAAATGCACTACTTCGGACTCAATTGTTAAATGGGCTATTGCTGAGCAGTGGAAATGGCAGGCAGACCCATCATATTATGTGATTAATTTTATCACCATTGCTCTCAAAACGGTGAAGAAAAATCTCATGAGGAAACCGGCATGTCCTAGAACCCAATATTTGAAGTGACGTCTGCAAACTCACACTGGGCCCGCGTGGTCGAATAAAGGCCACTCCATCGTAATAGAGAGGAGGCCTGTGAGATATATTTAGATAATTAATAACTACTTCCTATTCAAAACATAAACAAATTATCTAATTTATTAGGATCTAATTAACAATACCTACCCAGTGCAAATAAACAACTTAACTAATTAATGCTTGTTTTTGTTTGTTAATCGCCAAATGTTACCTAATTATGATTTTATGTTTTCAAATAAGGTTTCTGGAAAGAGATTTAGCCCTTTTGTTTCATAACACGTATGCTAGCTGCGCCCAGTAAGACTGGAAGCCTCAACATACTGCAACATACATACTTAGTAAGAAAGAGTAAGACAGATATTGATGTTCAGCCAGTCTGTAATGTCTCGCTTACTCAAACACAAGACATACTGATAATCGTACGGTATCCACCTTTTTAGGGTTCTGTACTCGAAGGGTAAAAAAACGAAAACCTATTACAGCGGGCTGTATCTCAGGATCCGTAATAGGTACACAGTTGAAATTTTCACAGAATGTGTATTTCTGTGGCCGCTATAACATCAAATAATACAAATAAAATTAAAGAAGGCTCCCCTACTACGATGGTATGAAACCCTTTATGCGTGAGTCCGACTCACACTTGGCCGGTTTTTTTGCCCGACTTAAGTACGGTGGAGACGTAAAGTGGTGGGTGGTGTGTGGTGATGGTGGTGGTGGTGGAGTACGGTGGTGTACTCACATCTTCGCAAAAAAAATACCATGATGAGAATACCATGTCGGGGATCACGTACACCAACAATGTCTGAAATTGGGAAGACGGATCATCAGTTCCCAGCAGTTCTTTATGTTTCTGACAATCCCTCTAGGTACTGGTTTCCAGGTAAACCATAAGCGAAGAAAGGTTTTAGTTAAAACAACAACACTCTATTATTTTCAAGTTATGAATATTTATTACCACATTTATTTATTACTAGTAAGTTAGTTAATGGCTTAAACCCGCGTTAAGTTCTGTCATAACCTCTTTTAATGATCTTAAGCTTTTATTTGTTTTGTTACTATTATGGTATTATGGCAGATCCTAGAAGTTTCGAAAAGTTAATATTAACTCAATAGTGAAAATGTTTATTTCTTTCGAAGAAGGTACTTGTGGTGTAAAACTTCTTTTGTGGATATTGCACTACTTGTTCCGGATTTAAATTCAATAGGATTGTCAAATGCTTTATTTATTATTTTATTTATTTATTCATATAACAATTCGCATTGTGTTTGAATTGGTTTGCATTGGCATTATTCATCATCAGCATTCTCTTACCCTTATCCCAACTTATTTGGGGTCGACGCAGCATGTCTTCTTCTTCCATACCTCTCTATTACTCATCATCTCATCAAACACCTTCTATCTTGCCGTATCATCCTTTACACAGTCCATCCTTCATTTCTTTCATAGACATAATTATGCCAAAGTAAAACATTTTAGTTGTTTCCATCTCTTCGTCACTAATAGAATGAAACTTTATCTAGGCTCTCTTATAGAGAAAAAGCAACATAGTAACAGTATTATTTAGTACATTCATTAGAGCTGATTCTCTATTTGTGTGGAAATGTACGAGTACATGTGACTTCGGGATTTCCCCTTTGTAACGATACTACTAGCACGTTTTACAAAACGCATTTCAAGTACTGACCCGAGGTAATATTATAACCAGCCTTCAATGTTCCCACTTCTGGGATACAAACCTACTCTCTGTGGGAGGGACTAAGTCATTTTCTCCCTGCGCGGGCTCAGTAGGAGTCACTGGCTCATAGGCCTCTCCAATCGCAAGCGAATGAACTCGATTCTGATCAAGCTGCCTACCCTGAAAGCGGTCAACCATGGGGTTCCCGATTCGTGGTCTCCACTTAAGAGCTATCCTATCGGTCGTCGGTTTTACGGATTAAAAGGCCTGTCCATTGCCACTTCAACTTTCAATGTCTCATGATATGTAATGCTCAGCTCTATATCGAACACTTTGGCTTGCCACCCAATCACAGCATTCTAGATTCGATCCCTTAGAAAATAGGCTCCAAGCACACCCCTTTCCATAGCAATGTTGCTTAACACTTCGCTCCCTAAACATTTAACGAAGACACCTCAATTATCTATGTATGTTATGACCTCATAAATAGGGACTAAAGCTCCCCCAAGCATACATCAACCTAACAATGGGATTATCTGTATGTACGGCGAAACATTTACTGACTAACTTTTAGAAATTACCGTGTATCTTTGTTTTTATTATAATACTAGTTGATGCTATATGTATAAACAAGTCGTACCGGCTGCCGTGGGATTGTTAGGTTAGGTAGTAGGCGTCTCTTCTTCTGAACTGAATGAAAATAGTTCAAGCCTTGGTATGAATATAAAGCCAGTTAGCCAAGTAGTAGAAAGTCTGACTGCCCAGGTTCAACTTCGCCATCGTCATATCAGCCGAAAGACGTCCACTGCTGGATATAGGCTTCTCTTAAGCGTCGCGCATCGACTGGTCCTGTGCTGCTCTCTCTCATACAGTGGCTAACCACGATCTGCAGGTCATTAGTCTATCTTGGGGGTGGTTTACTTGTCTCCAATGCAGCACAGTGCCTTACCACCACTACCACCACACCACCACTAGAGAGTAGGTAGTGTGCCACTACTACTTACTAAGTTCAGCAATTCTTTGAGCTATGTCAGTTACCTTGGTTCTCGTGTGGATCCCGCAGTGAAAAATCCTTCTTCCTTATTGTCTTTGCGGTTCAGGTTTATAACGAGGCCCATTGTGCGTTCTACCTAGTTTACGTCGTACGTACATTTAAATATTTTTTACCCTGCTATTTGATTTTAACCCCAAGTTGACCTCCACCTCTTAGCAAAAAAATGATTGTTCTTATCTTAGTAAAATTCTATGTACAGCAACCAAACAAACTTCTGACACAAAAACTGCAATATTCGTGGAATCCTTTGGTCGTAGTAACAGTTCAGTATGTAATGTGCGGATGTTTTCTTGTTCCCAATAGCTGACCTTAGAAATTAGTCACTCACATACTAAGTAGTTCGTTATCTGTTTACTTCATAATTAATTACATTAATAATAATATTTTGCATGTTACGACATATTTCCTAACACGACAAAGAGCAATGAGCACTAACACTAGAAGTTAAGTAAAATTGTTACTAACCCTATGGACTCCGGTCTGAAATAAAATAAATCTATTCTAATGTTATTTTTCTCTTCTCGTGCAGGCATGAGCTACTTTAGGAAAGAAAGAATGAAAGAGTATTTATAAGGGTTCGCACCGAAAAAAATGTTTAGGAGCTCGTGGTTAAACAATAACAGCAACTCGGGTCGATCTGCAGGTTAAACCGCGCTTGCATAGGTTGCTCCGTGGACGGATGACCGCCCATTACATTTCGAGTTTCTTCCGTACCTCGGAAAGCACCTTAAGCAGTTGGCCCAGGCTGTCAATTGTAGATCCTTGACAGTCGTTAAGTAGTCAGTGTCACGAGATTCTGACAACCAGTCTTACCAAGGGGTATCGTACTACCCAGTACTGAATGGGTTGTGCAATTCAAATAGGCAGTCGCTCCATGTAAAATACTGGTATTCAGCTGCATCTGGTTAGGCTGGAAGCCGACTGTCAAAGATCTGCAAATGACAGCCGGCACCAACGGCTTAACGTGATTTCAATCTTGGTTCTGTCTATGTTAGGGTCGGCTTCCAGTCTAACCGAATGCAGCTGAATACCAGTATTTTACATAGAGCGGCCGCCTACCTGACCTCCACAACCCAGTTAGTACACTTATAGGTTGTTAATTATGATAATAGCTACTACTGCTAGTGCCCTTTTTATTTATTTTTCTATCTTTATGCAAACAATAGAACATTCATTACCTCACTATCTTTTTATTTACGCTCAAGTATGTACCGACATGCTGGCATACCTACTCTTGGTTTAATTCAGTATAATTTGCTGATAAATATATCTAAACGACCCTTGTAAGACAAGCATTAATAGTTCTAATTGTTGTCCATCAATAAATGAGTGTAAAAATATCCTTAACAAAGCCAAAACGCGTCCCCCCGTCATTGCGATCATTTTTTTTGTTTGTTCTGGACCTTAACTGAACCTTCTAGTTACAGAAATATTGGGGGTCAAAACTTCAACTTTTTCAAAAGTTTTTTTATACATTGTTATAATGTTATAATTTTGCTTTGAATACGTCCATGACCCCTGTAAAATAATAAATGTATAATATATGTGTGTTTATATGTATAATGCATCAATCAGCACAAAGTTTTGAGTGCTTTACATTAAATTGAGTCCTACAGTAAACCGTGATTTACGCAAAAAAAAATCGTTTTGCAGCAATAATTTTTGCGTCGAGTTACTAAGGTTGATGTACAGAATGCTTGGTAGAAGGCTTCGTGAAAGGTCCGTTTACACCGTGTATACTTGGTAACTATACGAGTATATTTATAAATCATTGACCACCACGTGTATTCAACCCGGAGCTTGTAATAATATGTTTGATAGGAATAAATAATCAATAAATACTTGATAGACCTTAGTAACACAATAACCCTTCGCTGATAATAATAAGAAGTAGTGGAAACAATACTTTATTTATTTTTAACATTTGTTTGTATGTTTTTATCTTCACCCCCGATGAAGGGTTAAGGTTTATATCATGAAAACAAACCGTCAGAGCCCTTTACTAAAATACCACGTTAAACAGATATTAACATAATATATCATTGCGCCTGTAATATCTAAAGGTTAAGCCAGAGGCGTACCTTATAGCACAACCCACATTTAGCCCCATGTACAACTGAGTGTGTGCAACTGAGAAATTCCTGATGGAAAACCCTAAATCGTAAATCATATATATTTCTGTAAATTGGTTTACAAAACTCTTTTACATGTCACAACATGTTCTGTTTTGGGGCCGGTGTTTCGTACCTGACTACTCTGAGAAGAAACATCCGAAACAAACTCAGAGGTCACCGTCTCTTTTAAAGTCCAGACATTGCTCAAGTCATATGAGGACCATGTAGATTAATGTCTGAGATGGTCTTTTGAAGAAATAACCACACAGATTTGAGTGGACCTGTCCAGACAGTGCAAGCATTTGTCAGTGATCGAGTAGCTCGACTCATAACCCAAGGAGCTCAACGACACGACGAACAATACCAAAGAAAGGACATTTGGGTAGACCGCATAAAGTACTCAAACTGCCAGACAATGATGAAACTAACTAAAATAAAATAATAATAATAATAATAGTATGACCCCCTAGGAACACTTTGCCCGACCTGGTAATCGAACCCAGGACCTTATGATCAGCAGTCGCGACCACTAGACCAACGAGGCATTCGAGGCAATTCGTTTAATAGAGCTGAATGCATTTAGTATTATGTGGTGCATGTGGGCCTAACTGAAAAGTACGACTAGCTTATGAAGAAAGTTCTGTCCAATAAAGATAAAAAACTAATGAAGCTTTAATGCCAAACACTTACATACTGATAAATTTTTCCAAAAATAAATTATGTCATAATTATTAATTATATTAATTTTATTACAATTTAATTTTGAGAACTGAATGAAAAATCTACCCGTAACAACTGATTGCTTCGAGTTACTTTATTATTACACTGGGTTTCAAAGTTTATGTATTTACTGTCTTTTATTTCATGCATCATTTAATAAAACACAAGAATTTTTTTTTATCGAAAAACTTCGATTTCTGCAAACAATTTCATAGGGACAGTTATTACCTATTTTATAATTATCAATATCTAGTTGTTGAATGTCTTTCATTCATATTTTTATTTTTAAAAGATACCACGCGTTATTATCTATACGTGACTCCAAGCTAAGCTCAAAGCGTAGCCGACTCTAAAATCTTTAAAAAAAATGAAATTCTAACATCTAACGCAAAAACTATCCCATAATCTACAGTAGTTCAATACCTACTGACCTTTAACCATAGAATTATCAATAACAAATATTCTTATTAGATGTTGTATATCCACAATTTGGTAGCCTCTGATTGGTCGAGCCCAAACGTCTATAAAAGGGGAGGTCGGGAGAAACTCCGGCGCATTTACCTACAGACGCAGGTAGCCGAGGCACGTATTATTGTAGCAAAAATAAGACTGATTTTATGTGTTACTTTGAACCCCTTTCAAGATGGGGACAATTAGTATTAGCGTTTTAAGTGTTATATTATTATTTTCCGTTTTATGGAAACCAACTTCCGCCAATGGTGAGTGTTTTTTTTTATTTTATTTTTTGTTTTTCGTTATAATTATTTTGATCCTGTCTATGTAATTTAACTTCATTTTATTTTTAAATTAAACCCACAGTATTCTTTTAAAATTAATAATGTGTAAAAGCACTTTTGTGTGTTTGTGTAGAGCGATTTTTTTGTTCAAACTTAATTATTATTTCAATAATTTACTTTTTTAGATTATACAGGCGATATCTGCTCATTTAATTATGTGCTTGGTTACTTAGATTATTTTATTTTGATTATTTAATTATTTAAGCACTTTATATTATATATCTTTGAACTTTCTCACCTATTTCGTGGACAAATTATCTGGTCTCCTTGGAAAAACAGACCCCGAACCAAAATTAAATGCCAACTAAAATAGAAGCTTTTTAAGAAGCAGCAATTAGAGATTGTTCTGTTGTATAAGTACATCGAAAAATCGCTCCATTCATCTTTACCAGAAAATATGATACTTTGCCCATACACTTGAATTCGGCTCCAACTAAGGCAAAGACCATCTTGTTAAAAAATGCCTTATAAATTTTAAAAATAATATTTAAAACAAAATTCAGATAAAAACTCATATTATTGTAACATGATAACCTTAGTCCTTTTGTATTTAATTAGCGGCAATTAATTTAATAATACCTAATCAGTTGCAAAAAAATGTAAATCAAAAACTATTGCATTTGATAAAAATGTAGCAATCTATAACATGAGTTAAAAGATAAAAACTGGGAAATAATGACGAGTAGTAATTAATTGAATATTTTGGTATTAAAACGAGACGTTAGTACTAGTCATGGTAATTCTGAAAACTCTCTTAAACGACTTGTAAATGTAGCAGAAGACGAACAAAATAAAATCAAAATACCTCAAAGCTCGAATCATATTTGACAGACTGAAGAAAGACTAACTGTAGCCCACGACTTCGTCTTTGTGTTTCATTAATTTGTATTTCAACCAGTAGGATGAAAAGTTGTAGCCTACGTCGTTCTCCAGGTCTCATGCTACTTATCCATACAATTTTATAATTATCGGTTCACTTGAGAAGGTTTCAGACTGAGATAACTTTTTAATATTAAGAAAGAAAATGAACCAAACAACACATAACTTCCAAATTAAACGCAGTTACTAAAAATAGCAACACTAAATTCTGCCTAAAAAACAACAGCCATAATTTCGCAGAACTACTCGGAGATAGCAAAGCAAAAAACAACGAACTGCCAAAAAAATTCCGCGTTAGGTACAATGAAGAACAAAGTGTAGTTAATGGGCGCGATAACGTGGACATACAATTATTACTTGCTGTAAACATTGATAGCACTCATCTTTGACCTGAGATAGTACTATCGGGAGCCCGAACTCAATGTCAGCGACGGGTATCAATACATTGGTATGTTTGCGTTAATTGTTGCTGGATTAAACTTGGCTTCAGTTTTTTAAATTTTTCCCTAAAAGTATTGGATTATTTGCCTAAAAACAACATATAAAGTATTCTTCAGTATTGTTTTAACTTTCCCCGTAAAAGTATTGTTAAATGTTCACCAGCTCCTGCTTAAAAGAAATAAGAAGTATGGTCTTAAAACTCCCGGCATGATCACCATCTGCTAGTCTTTTTATAACTATGTTAAGGTCGTCTCCCAGTCTGACTAGGTGCAGTTGAATACCAGTACTTTAACTGGAGCAACTGCCTATTTGACCTCCTTCTCACTCTTTTAGAGCACAAAATGTTAGAGTAATTTTAAATGTATCTGAAACGTGCTTTGTGTCTTTCATACTCAAACATACGTAAATTATAACCATGGAGGTAGCAGACACAATAATAATTAGCTGTTGTTTGTAGGCAGAATTAAATCTTGTTGCCATTGGCAATTCTGTTTGTAATATCAAAATAACAGCTTTTAACAGAATGCATATAAAAATATATACTGTACTTATCACTAAAACGCTTTTTTTGTATTTTTTGTTTGTCTGTCTGCTTGTTCCGGCTAATCTCCGAAACGGGTGGACCGATTTTGACGGGACTTTTACTGGCGGATAGCTGATATTATAAGGTCTAACATAGGCTACTTTTATTTTAGAAAAATAATTATGGTTCCGTGCAAAAAAATTTAAACCCTTGAAATTGTTAACAAAGGCCGATTCAAATAGAGAATTAGTTTCACGCTAACGAAAGTCGCGGGCTACAGCTAGTCGATACAAAAAACAATACCAGAGCAGGTATTGTTTCTTAATAGGTAAACTTCAAAGAAACTGACAACATGACTATTTGCTACACAAATAAACTCTCAATTAAGTTGCTTTTCAGCCTAATTTCATATCAGCTTTCAACATTCTTTTATCACTAAAAAGCCTTGACAATGGCCACTGTTCACCGATGATGAAACAATTATTAATATCACTATTAGTGATAACTTTAACGATCTTTAGGTCAAAATGATCACAACTGTTCGTTTATCAAAACCTTTGTTCTTTGTTGTAGTGTTCAATTGACCGTTGTGTGGTGTTTTGAAACGGACACGGGAAGATTATAATAATAGGTGAAGGTCATTCTTCTACGAGGTCAATACCAAATAATAGAAAGATTGTATATCCTGAAATCGAGGAAGTTGTAGGTAGAAATGACGATGTGAAAGCAAAAGATAATCTTTTTGATAAAAAAGCCGACGTCGATGCCAAAAAGATGCAAAATCACACTGCTTAGCAAAATCTTTTGTACGGTTTGTTTTTGACGGTAAAATGTAGTATATCAGACAAAATCTCAAAGTAGTCGAAAGTTTTCCTACGGTTTGAGGAGAAGTTATAAAAGTCCATATTGAAAAGTACCTATCAGACTGGCATAAAATGTATCGAATTCCCGTCGTCAGTAGATCAATTATATGCATCCCAGCTGTGTACGGATGCGTCAGTTTAGCGATCGCTCTTAGATTAACTGACATTAAGAGCTTGGTTCCGCTCCCGATGCATGACCAACCCGAACTCACGGTTCTTTATGAAAATATTAATTTATTTCGTGTATTTTGATTCTTACTAATTCCAAATATAGATATAAATATATGCCAGATATATATGATTGATTTGTTTTTTGATACGAAATAAAGAAGCATAACAGATGTACCTAAGGACCAAGCCCTTTTTTAAGGATTCTTAGGTCCGCTTACATTTTACTAAATCTATTTAGCACTAAGCTGTGTGTAAAACTTACAACTTCAAACAATTCAAATTAACGGAAGAATGTTTTAAATTTATTTAGTGCTTCAACACATAGGCTTTAGACTTGTATTGACTTAAACTTTCTTTATTACTTCACCAAATGTTACATCGTCAACACCTAAAATAACTCCAAGGTCTTAAAAGAACAGTCTAGAAACCCAAATATGGGTCGTATATTATTTTAATTTAGAGGTCATAGTAACGGGTCGCCAAACTCTGGGTCCTGTCTTGTCCCCTCTGTGGGGCAAATTGAATAATCGGCTGTTTATCGAGAGGGACCGTGTTTGAGAGGGAGAGTGTTCCTGTGTTTGGGAGGCAGACAGAGAAAAGCTTTCTAATTTAAAGTTAATTCAGATCATGGTCATGATGGATCATTTATAGGGCCTTAATAGTAGTTGCTCTGCCAGTTACAAATCCAGTTCATGCCTTTGGAATGTTGCATTGAACATAAATGCCAAAATAGTAGGTTGGGTACTGTATCAATCTGGCATTTACCTACATAGATTTTCTTTCACAAGACCAGAGCAGCTATTAGTTCATTTAATTTTGGTGTCTCTGCAGTTATTTCGTTTTTTCTTTCTACTTTCAAAATCAAAATATTTTATTTCACATAGGCCTAGTTGGGCACTTATAAAACGTCGACAAAAACGTGCACGGTTCGGGTTGGTCGTTTCCTATGAAGAAGAACCGGCAAGAAACTCCATGGTTACTCTTTTCAAATCATTTGGTATTACAATATTATCATGGATACAGCATTTGTACTTAAGTATGGGGGGACAGCGTAGGCCCGACAGTAAGACGTTGCTTACTACACAAAAAATGTAGAACAAAATAAAAACTTAACAAGCAGCTGGGAATCTACAAAGCCTACAATGTTCACACATTCACAAACAATCTATAAAAAAGAATCTATACAAAGATAAAAAAAATATGGTAAAATACTAAATTAAACAAGTGACACAAGTATTGTTATCAGTGCTGTAACTATTCTGAGCAAAAGATGTATAAATGATTTGAAAACTGTTGTAAATCTTTTGTAGGAACATCACTAATACGTATCACAATATCGTCAAATCTAATGAAATCTTTGAAAGTCTTCCCTCCAGCTCCTTCTCCTCCTCTAAAACAATAATTGTATTAATAATTAGCAACAAATCATTACTTTCTTCAAGATAGATAAGTAAGAAAGCCTTGAGAACACATATGTTTTGCTATCATAGCTGGGTATGTGCGTGTGTTGATTCACATCTGACCCCATTGATCCGGGATCTACTTTGTTGTCAACGATCAGTTAATAGCTGAATTGTACCTTGAACTGTTGTTTACGCATTCTAATTACTGTTTACTTCGATGATAGCTTTGTGATCTCATTTCTTTAGTTTATCTGACTTTCTCCTGGTAGAATTTTCCTGTTACATGTATATCGATATGCTAGTGTTACCTTACGATTATATGATGTTGAGGACGTTTAAATGGAAATTTTGATTATTTTCTTTAATATCCATTATTTTTGATACAGACTACCTGTGATAAATCTACAGAAAGGTATGATGGTCCCTACCATTCATTTATTCAATAGACAAAAAGTCTTCTACTTTTGGTTCGACCCGCCTTTCAACAAAACTGCTGAATTATCTACACAGAGCTTTAACTGAATGCAAATACTGTTAATGGTATGACTTCCGTGCGAAACCTAAAGCTAAATACCAGATGAGAACTCCGTTAAAGCAGGAAGTAAAGCAATTTTGACAGAAAAATATCACGTAACAAGTCAGGTTACTTTTTTTTTTTTTTGTCAAAATTGCCTTACTACTACTATTTAATAAAACTGGTCCTCCGTGCTAATTAAATTTTGGCTTTATCTTGTTATTTGTTTAGATCTTATAAATTATTCTCTTGGGGTTATCAGTACCTATGAACTTATCATATTGTTTAATTTTTAAAATATTGTAATGGAAATTATTTCATATAATTCACACGTGTCTTATTGACTTCTTTTATCTATACTAATATAATATTATAAAGAAGATAATTTTGTTAGTTTGGATGTAAGAGGTGATCTATGAAACTACTTATCCGATTTCAAATATTCTTTCACTGATTTAAAGCTACAGTATTGCCGAGTGCCATATAATGTGTTTTTCACGCGGGTGAAGTCGCAGCTAGAAGCTAGTTGTTTACATTGTTATTATTTCCAATACGATCGGCCTTTGTGTTTGTTCATCACTAAAGTTCTTCAGAACAAAGAGCTTATTGTCATTAAGGTTATCAACACCTTTAATGAGTTTGTAATTATTCTTAACTGTTATAATTACGTTATTGACACAAATTGCTTTGTTTGTTTCAGATAAATGCTCTATAGGATGCAAAGGATGTGAGTATAGCATTTCTTTTATATTTATTATTATCTTTCCCATTACGACTGTGTTTTTATTTTAAATGGCTGTTTTTATAGCCTTATATTTTTCTATAACATTATTTTCTTCAATATTATTATTTTTTTCTTTAACACGATCCATCAAACAATTTAATTCTTTATAAATCCTTTTTTTTTTTTTCAATATCTTTATGTTACGGCACGAGCCGTGTGACAAAATCAAATGCTTACTTTGCCGCTCGGTCTGTTCCAAAAGTGCCGAATGAGGCCGAACCAACACTTATAAAGTTTTTTGCTGTACATATACTTATTTTAACTTTTCTCCTCCAGCCCCAACGACTCAATCATTCCTGAACGGACACAAGTACAACTATGGCGTGGAAGGTATCGTGACCATCTACCTGACCGGTGCCTCCAACCAGGAGACCAGCGTCAAGCTCCTCGGTCAGGCCTCCGTGTCTTCCGTCGGCAACTGCGTGCATGAGCTGGCTGTGCAGAATCTGGTGATCTCTGGTCCTGATGGCAAGGTTTGTGGAATTGACTTTATTTTTAGTAGGTTGTATTTTAAACTGGATGTTTTTGAGAATCACTATAGTTAGCAAAGTTTAGCGTTTCTTTATTTTCACAATCTTTAATGTTTTCGGAGCGGTCCTTTTCTTGGGACGAGTGTTTAGTGTTTTGTTACTACTCGTTAAAGAGAAAAAATACATACCAGTACTGTAGAGGAACCCGTCAGAATTTACTTTGATTAACCAAATGGTTGCTGTCCATACAAAGATAAAGTGTCAAACGTGACAAATATGTCGTTATGCCACTCGGCCTCACTGTCATACACTTCAACGAACTTATTTGTGCAGGCGGGGAAACACTAAACTAAAATACCTGTACCTAGTTTGTAATATCGAAGCCTTTTTCTTGACAAGCAGCGCTACCTTGAACTGGAAACTGTAAGAGATCAGTCTTAAGTTTCTATGAAATTTCTTCTGATAGCCTTTCTGAGCACCTTAAATCTCTCGGCAACGTCTCAATTTCTCATTTCCTTCCAGAAACACCAAAGCCCGCCCGGCATCGAGAAGCCGATCCGCTTCACCCTGCAAGATGGCCGCACCGGCGCCGAGATCTGCGCAGAGGAGGGTGACACCCGCCGCTCTCTCAACATCAAGAGGGCTATCATCTCGCTGCTGCAGACGGAACAGAAGTCTTCTACTCAGGTAAGAAATATTTTTTGCATATCAAAAAAAAATTGTAGTACTTATAATCGCTGCATCAGCTCTCCTATTTTTTTTACTAGCTGACGATACTGACTCCGTGCAGTATTAAACTGTGTGTTGACCTATAAAATCAAAATCAAAATTAAATTTTCCGTCAATTTATGATCATTTATGATCTAAAGCTTAATGTCACGATAGTTTGTGCAATTCAGAACAGCATTTCTAACCTTCATTTTTCCCACAGGTGGACATCTTCGGAACATGCCCCACAGAAGTCTCATCGTCTCAGGAAGGAAGCGCCGTGCTGGTCCACCGCAGCCGCGACCTATCCCGCTGTGGGCACCGCGAGCAGGGCAAGGCCGACCTCATCACTGGAGTATTCAACCCTAATGCTGTAAGTATCTTGGTCTATTCAGTATGTCCATTTTTAACTCATCAAAGCTTATAGAAATATCAAGTTAATTAAAATTTGAACAGACGTGATGTTATGTTTCTGCCTCAGTGAAAAGCTCGTGCGACGTGCTTCGTGCTTTTTTTATCCTACACAACATCAGGATTTATTGATATTTAGGTATTTTTTATTCTTTGTCTTGTTTTTCTTCAACTCATTGTCACCAACTGCTTAGTAAGAGGTCTCTCTCTTAGTGAACTTCCAATGTGGTTGTCAAATCTAATTTAAGTAAATTTTCTTCTACCAGGAAATCAAGGACACTCAAATTCTCCAGTCCGCGATGAACGTGGAAACCAAGGTCAACAATGGTGTTCCTGAGAAGGTGGATGCGACTGAGGAGTACCTGTACCGTCCCTTCTCTGTCGGAGAAAATGGTGCCCGAGCTAAGGTCCACACCAAGCTGACCCTGACTGGCAAGGCTAGGGCTGCTAACAACCCAAGTAAGTTTTGACGAACCAAACAGTAGCAAATCAGCTAGATTTTCTTGTATGGGGAGGCCACTAAAGTTACAGAAATATACCTGCTGACACCCATCAGCAAATATATTTCTGTAGCTTTAAATAAAAATATTAAAACCCAAGCTAAAAAAAAATCGATCATACTACTAAATACTATCTTTGTCGAAACAAAATCAACAGCAATAATTATAATATTATATTATAGCTATTTTGTAATGCCCCACTGCTGGACAAATACCCCCATTCTTTCCCTCAGTACCGGTTCTACACTATTTCTTGCAAGTAATTCTATACCAATATGAAAAGGAACACTTCAAAATGATTGACCGCCATGTTCTTCCACCAGGCCGTTGCACGGAAACCCGCACCATCATCTTCGAGAACCCCCATGGGGTGGCCACGACCGGGAACACCATGAGCTCTGCACTGAACGCCGTCAAGGAGACAGCCAAGACCGTAGCCACTGAAGCCAGCTCCAAGTCTGCTGGAAACTTCGCCCAGCTCGTCAGGGTAAGGATCTTCATCTGAAAGAGCACTAGCATAATTAGCCTATCATGTTCGAACTGCTGGGACACAGGCCTCAGGCATCAGCCTAGCCTTTAAGCAAATATGTAATGTTGATATTGGGTTCCAACCTAGCTGGATGCGGTTTTATGGCTTTTTTTACCTTCTCAACCCAGTAACTGGATGCTACGATATTCATTGCAACGAATTGATCTCTTATCGAAAAATTTCAAATAAATATTGAGACAATCTTCTCTTCATATAAATTATCACTATCCCCTGTAAGGACAACTTTGTCACGGACTTATTTTTTCCTTTTCCTTTAACTGGTCGTGGTCACTAATTATGATTGTAATTTTCCAGATCTTACGCACAAACACCAAGGATGACCTCTTGAAGGTCTACAGCCACATCAAGGGAAACAACGTTGAGAAGTAAGTTTTAATCTTCTATTTTATACGTACTACAATCACTTTTATGCTGATACCTCCGATTTTCAACTGTTCTTTTGCACATGTTATGTTATGTTATGTTTTCTATGATCTTAATAGTGAAGCCAGAACATCAAAAAATAAAATCCCGTAATTGGTACTGAATATTGTTCACTGATTTCCATTCCGTTTCCAAGTTCCACTGCCACAAAACCGTAGAATGTTCCCAAACTAAATTCAACCTTTTTCCACTAGGCGTGTATTCCTGGACGGTCTGATTCGTGCCGGAACCGGCTACAGCATCGAGGCTTCCATCCAGCTGCTGAAGAGCAAGGAGCTGAACCCCATTGAGCAGAAGCTGGTCTTCTTGTCCTTGAACAACGCTAGACACGCCAACAACGATGCCCTGAAGGCTGCTGCTGTAAGTTGATATTTTTTGCGACAGGTTTATGAGGAATACTGGTCTGATTGAAAATATCCTTAGAATATCCTTTCTTTAAAGATATCAGGTGATTTAAAGATGAAGATCTTTGAGATATATTTTTATTTGATTGGATCTTTGAAAAAGTTTAAATGACTCAGTCGTATTCCAACTCTTTAAAAAAAATCTTTGAAAAAATTTACATAGACAAATTTTTGACGCACTTCCGGAAACGAACATCTCCATACAAACACTTAATGAAGTAACTATCAGTATTCAGTCTCCGCAGTTTGTCCGTAGCAGCTTGATTTTTTTTATTTTGACCTGTTTGGTTACATTTTTTTATTCAAATAATCGTTATCTTTACTTCTTACAACGATTCTAATAAACCTTCTACGCAGGGTCTCCTGGACCTGCCAAACCTGCCCAGAGAAGTGTACCTCGGCGTGGGCGCCTTAGCTGGTGCCTTCTGCCGCGAGCACCAGTGCCACCACACCAAGAACGACGGAATCGTCGCCCTGAGCAACAAGCTTGGAGCTAAGCTGCAGAACTGCAGGCCGAAGACTAAGGTTGACGAGGATAATGTAAGTGTTTGAGACTTCTGGACTATTTAGACAATTTGGCAGAAAAAAAACTGGCCTAAAAACATTGTTTTCATCTAGTCATTTGAAGCATTGAGTTTTGTGGTAAAAAATGAGGTCGAAGATTGTTATTGTTATTATTTAGCCTCGAGCTCCTCCGTCATGCCCATTATCTGAAAACCGTATTTATATCTTCTAACTCTTCTTCTCCCTCACCAGGTGGTAGCAATTCTGAAGGGTATCCGCAACATCCGCCACTTGGAAGACTCTCTCATCGACAAGCTGGTCCACTGCGTCCAGGATGCTAATGTCAAGCCCAGGGTCAAGGCCGCAGCTCTTGAAGCCTACCTAGCTGATGCCTGTGCTGCCAAGGTAAGATATGGAATTCCAGAAACATTAAGAAGAGGAGATCTTTTTCTCAGCCTCATTTGGCTTTGCCAGAGTCGGGAAAAAAGAGAACCTTTTGATGTATTTGAGACTTAAGACATAAAGATTGTAAGTAATGAAAAACTCATTTGATTGGCAAGTTCAGTCAGTCAACCAGTATTTTTTATCCTTCGTACGTAGATTTAGAATTAAATAATTCTGACTACGGTTTGGCGCCGCGACTAACGTGGCCACCTACTGGGCGCCAGTAATTTTATTACCTCTGCTTAACTCGTAATGTATGTAACGAAGACAATATCGTAGCTCATCTTTCAATTTAAACTTTTTCTTTATCATTTCTTTGTTAAAATATTCTACTGCTAGTACTAATAAAGTTTTTCCTAATAGATTAAGAAATCCGCCATCGACATCCTGAAGAACCGTCAGTTGGACTCTGAAATCCGCATCAAGGCTTACCTGGCCGTCATCTCCTGCCCTTGCGCACACTCCGCCACTGAGATCAAGAACTTGCTGGACTCTGAGCCCGTTCACCAAGGTAATTGACATTCTACTTTATATCGTCACGACTGTCTTGAGCCGAGCATTGGAACAGTGTGCTTTTATTTTCTAGTCAAAATTTTAAACAACTTGTTTGTTCTAATCAAAATAAAAACCACACAAAATTAATAAGAACTTTTTTAGCACAATGAGAGATGTTTCAGTGCATTACGTTTTGTTCGGACATATTAATACTTACAATGGTTCTCCCCCTTCTAGTTGGCAACTTCATCTCGACATCGCTCCGCAACATCCGCGGCTCCTCCAACCCGGACAAGCAGCTCGCGCGTCAGCACTACGGCCTCATCCGCACGCCCAGCAAGTTCAACACTGACGTCAGGTAAAGACGTCAAGATATTGGCTAGAGCTTCATTACAAACCATTAAAACCTGGAACCCATAAGCGTCATCATCATTCTCCTACCCTTATCCCAATTCATTTGGGGTCGCCGCAGGATGTCCATACTTCTTTCTTGTTATCTTAGCAACCACCTCGTTTCTAACCATATCATCCTCCAGACAGTCCATCCATCGTTTCTTAGGTGTTCAAAAGTTTACTCGAAGTTTAGTCGAAGAACGACATTTTTCATATTCCCCCGCATCAATAGAAATGGAATGACTTGTGGTATGCCATACCATGTCTTTGATTATAAAAATAAAGAATTATAACTATTTTATTGCAACATCCATCTCACAACTATATTCTTCACCAGGAAATACTCGTTCTCCGAAGAAGAATCCTTCAACGTCGATGCCCTGGGTATCGGTGGAACCATCGAGAAGAACGTCATCTATTCCCAGGACTCCTTCCTTCCCCGGTCGGCTAACTTGAACCTGACAGCCGAAATCTTTGGCCACAGCTTGAACGTTCTAGAGGTTAGTATTTTCTACATAACCTTAGCTCTGCACGGAGTTGATAAATTTGTATACAGTGAATTATCGATTTTACTGTACAATTTAGGAATCACACGGCTGTTTTTTTTATGCCCAGCATTTTTTTTGCGACATCATTGCAACAAACTTTTTTCTTGTGCATCAGGGTGATGTTGACGTTTGATCCCAACATAACTTAACCATAAAATAACGTGTAGTTCCGAGAGGATTGCTGCTTACCATGAAATACTTTACTTTAAGCAACAATCGCAAAAGAGTTTATAGAGATAGCATGACACTTACCAATAAAAACAGTATTTTTAAGCAAAATAATGACTGTCAGCCTCTTCTGAATCAGATCAATTAGAATGGTTTTTTTTCTATTAAAACTACATGTCTTCTTCTTCGTCTTTTCTTTTATAATCCATAATCATAATAATAATCCACACTATTCCACCAGATTGGAGGTCGTCAAGGCAACTTGGACCGCGTGGCAGAGCACCTGTTCGGACCCAAGAGTTTCCTCCACACCGAAGACCCCCAGAGCCTGTACCAGAAGTATATTGTGGAGAAGTTCAACCAGTACAAGACCAAATTCGAGGGCGAAGTCCACAGGGGACGTCGCTCCGTTAAGACTGATGTTGATAGCTTTGACAAGACCGTAAGTCTCACCACTATTTTCTAGACTGAGATTGACAATTTAGATCAACACGCTAGGTAGATGAGCACTGTTTGTACCATATGTTATTTTGTCCTGTTAGTTCGTTCATTAAAATTTTGGATGTATTTTTTTTTCGAAATCCTTTTTCCCGACCCTCATTTTTGATGTCCAAAATATCACATTTTTATGCCACTTTCTAAAAAAGTGTCTATCTGACACAACACGAGCTCAAAGTCTATTATACAAAGTCTTGCTTGAAACAAATAGTTTTTCAAGCAATTAACTTTTAATGGCCAAAAACTGAAACTGATTGCCATTTTCCTGACTAAATTCCATTTTCTCCCTACAGCTGAGAGCCGAAGCCGCACCTTTCAACAACGAACTGGACCTGGACCTGTACGTCAAGCTGTTTGGAACTGACGCCGTCTTCCTCTCTCTCGGAGACGACAAGGGCTTCGACTTCGATAAGTGCATCGACCAGCTCATTCAGTACCTCAACAAGGGAATCGACGATGTGAAACACTTCCAGGTAAAGACACCATTCTTATTCATGGTTCCGTACCCGAAGGGTAACCATCGGGACCCTATTAAAAAGCCTCCTCTGTTCATCTATACGTCCGTCCGTCTGTCTATCAGCAGGCTGTATCTCATGATCTGTAATAGGTAGACAGTTGACATTTTCACAGAATTTGCTTTAATTATAAAAGATTTATTAACTATTCCAGAGTCGTCTACAGTAACATCAATGCACTTTATTAAATCGTTTGTTCCGCCCTTGCAGCAAGAAGTCCGCGCGCACATGCTGTTCATCGACGCCGAGCTCTCGTACCCTACGTCCACCGGTCTGCCGCTCAAGCTCGACATTGTTGGTGCTGCCACCGGCCGCCTCGAGGTCGCTACCAACGTAGACATCCGCCAGTGCATCCACAGTCCCAAAGACGCCAAAGTCGACATCAAACTCGTCCCCAGCACTGACATCGAAATCACTGGAGCCCTATTAGTCGATGCTGATGCTGTCGCTGCTGGTCTCAAGGTCATCGTCAACTTGCATAGTTCCACTGGTGGTCATGTCATCGTTAAGGTTCTTGAGAACGGTCGTGGATTCGACCTGCAACTTGGACTTCCTATCGACAAGCAGGAGATTCTTACCGCTTCCAACGACCTGGTCTACTTCAGCTCTGAGAAGGGACAGCCGGAGAAACACACACAAATCAAGATGGATAATGTCGTGAAGGAGAACACTGGTTGCTTCGACCAGGCTGCTGACTACATTGGATTAACTGTCTGTGGAGAGATGACTGTACCTTTCACTGTATCTGGTAAGAATATTTTAAATATCTACTCTAGTATATCATTTCTTAAACTAAAAATGCCTATAGATCATGGTGATCACTTTGCTTTTAACTAAAACAATATTTTTTTCTTCAGGACCTGATGCTCAAGCTTCGATCGCTAAGTACATCTCAAGTTACCCGTTGACTGGAAAGACCAAGTTCCGCGTGATGCTGGAGAAGCAGAACCTCAGAGGATATCACATCAAGGGTGTGGTCCGCTCAGACGAGGGTTCCGGCAGACAATCCTTTGAACTGCTCTTCGATGCTGAAGGTATACATCAAATTATTTCACCCGTTACTAAGAAAAAAATATCTAGTACTATATAATTAGAAATATAATTAGTTATCTAGTCGAAAATTTTTCGCGAGAGCCTTATATAAGCACTAAGGCAAATTTTTATTTTTAGGTGCCAAATTTGGTCGTGCCCAAATCAACGGTGAAGTCACCTACAACCAACACGAGATGGGAGCTCAAATATCCCTCAACTCCCCACTGAAAACCGTGTCAGGACAAGCCACCTTCTACCGCAAACCCACCGAATTGTCCGTCATCGTCAAGGGCAAGTACGATGCCAACGAACTCTACGGCAAAATTGGCTTTAACGTGCAAGGAAGCGGCAGTCGCAAGGTCTACAAACCCATTGCTGAATACCAATTGCCAGGAGAAAAGGGCAAGCAAAACGTTCCCGTATCCGGTCAGGTTGTTGAAGAAACTGGTGGTGGAAAGACCAAGTACTCCATTGAAAACATCAAGCTGACCTTACCCAGCGTGAAGGACCCGATCTGCATCGATGGACACTTCACCAGCAGTGCCGAAAAAGACATTGAATTCGATACCACTGTAAAGGACTTGGCTTCCCTCAAGGGTTCCGTGAAGAAGAACGACGTTAAGATTGAGTTCCAGAACAGGTTGAACCCGTACATTAACTTCAGGTTGTCGGGACACTTCGAATATGAACCAATTGTAAGTATAGTTATAACCGCTTATAATAAGACTCACATCACAAACATTTTGGATCCTTATGTAATTGTTGTCGACAGTATCGCAATGAAATCGACCTGGTGTATGGAGGTGACCTCAAGAACACACACAACCGCGTCGTCTTAGCACAGATGCTCAAATACCACAAGAACTCGCCTGAGGACTTCAACGTTATCACCAAAAACAAGTGTAAGTTATATCTCCTTACTCTGACTATTTCACTTTCCCCATCAATTTGGGAATCAGTGGGACAAAGTGAAATTTTTATAATTTACTGTCCAGATTGTCGCACTAATCGATTTAATACACCACGGCTGGTAGTTTTTTTGTAATTCAGAAAATATATTGAATTATAAAAAAAAAGTATTACAAAAAATATTAAGCCAGTTTTAACTAAAACTAACTTTTAAGTCTTATGAAATGACTACAGAAGAATATAAAATCAAGAGGTGTCAAAAGAAGTCATTTATAAAAAGCTAAAATGCACTTTGTCAAACAGAATTTAATGACTAATTATTTTTTTCTCCTAACAGTTGAAATCCACGCCCTCCCCCTGAAGATCAGCCTCGATGCCGACATTGACCCCAAAAAGGTTGACATTGCCGTCGAAGGTCAGTACACGGACAAGAAGGCAGCCTTCGACCTGGAAGCCAGACAGCAGATCAAGAAACCAGGAGACTACAGCATCAAACTGAAGGCATTCTACGACAAGAATGGAATTGAAGTCTTCTCTAAGAGGGACATTGTTTCTGCTGATAAATCTAACCTGGAGAACTACATTGAGTTCAAGAATATTGGCAGATACGAGTTGTCGGGAGTGTTGCTGCACAAAAACAAGCCTAATGACGTAAATGTTGGCGCTATTGGTCACCTGAAGGCGACTGTTGGCAGCAAGACCCAGGACATCAAGTAAGTTATCTTGGAATCTTCTTCTTAATAAACCTTACTCAGATACTGCAATTAAACCGGTAAAGATTTGATTGCAGTATCTGAGTAAGGTTAGTGCCTATTTTAAAATGACAAGTAGGTGATAGTTTCTCCAGCTACGTGGCTGTTGTTTCGACGTCATACCTTTCTTTCAATATTGAATCCCGATTAATATAATTATTAACTACATAAACTCAAGCGTAAATTCTCCGCAGGGTTAGGCACACCCTACAGTACATATAAATTTCCCCAGGTTATTTAGACTCATTTAATTTTTTCTACTAGATTCGACATCGGAGCGATCCAAACCCCAGCGCTGTATTCCTCCCACGCCAAGATCTCCGAATCTTCTGGAGACCTCATCGATTTCCTTCTAAAGACCACCCGTGGAGCCAACGCCAATGGACAACTGAAGCTTATTGTCAAGAACGCCATCGGCGCCAACGGTCAGTTCAAGGTTACCGATAGCGATGGCAAAGGCAACGGCATGATCATCGTTGACTTCAAACAGGTGAGGTTTTAAGTGATTCTCATTGTTATTTGATTGGACACTAAAATTTAGACTAATTATCGATTATTTTGTCATACTAATTAAGGTAGATTTATTTCCCAAATAACAGTCTCCTGAAATGAGAACCTGCTTAAGAAAATTTAGGATTCTATTTAAAATTAGAATCTTAGATAATTATCAAGTTTTCAAACTCAAAGCACACATGATAAAGTGCAAACCATAGCAACCGAAGTTAATGTAGGACTTAATTACAAACAATCCATCTGAATTACACTTAGAATAAAATTATGTCGCTAGAGTGGATATTTGATAGGAAGGTCTCGTCAGTAGTCTTTTTATAACAAATTTTCCATTCATCCAGGCCCAACGTAAGATCAAGGGAGACTTCAAGTTCATGGCGAAGGCCCCGGCCTACGGAGCCGACGTCGACATCTTCCTGAACTACGAGAAGGACAACAACGACAAGGTCCACTTGAGCACCAACACCAAGAGGACTGACAAGCTGTTCGACTCTAAGTAAGTCTACTAGAACTTTTTCTTGGAACGTTATTGCTCCATGTCACATCACTAAATTGTCTAAGGATAATAGTGCAACTAAAAGCATTGAAAACCTATTGGCGAGAATAAAAAAAAAGCTCATATTGTGGCTGAAATGTTAGTTAGTTGGCAACGTGGTGGCGGAGCTGACTACTCTAGATAAGACAGCCGTTCGAGTCAACGCTGCTAGATATTGGTTAAGTTACGAAATAAATTTGTTCTCATCTAAGAAAACAGAGGAACACCGTTATAGGGCGCAGAATTCGCGCTGCCTTTTCTCTTAAAATGCTAATTAGTTCCCAACAGCACAGTTCCAGGGAACAATAGTTACTGTTAGCCTCAATCACCCCACTTCTGGATAAAGGGCTCAACCCAGAGTCATTCAGTTCTTTTATTCACGGCTAATCTGGACTGGTCGTTGGTCCTGAAGAACAGCTACAAAATTAAATTACATCATCACACATTTTTTCCAGGAATACGTTCATCTACGCTGGCAAGAAGTTCGAACTGAACCTCCACCAGGATGGAGTATACTCCACGACCGGCAAGACCCACGGCCTCGTGGAGTTAGTGCTGCCTACTGATAGGTGTCTGACCCTGAAGGTGGACCGTGACATCACGCAGACCGGAGACGTAAGTGAATATTGTGACTTGTAATCTCCGAATGGTTCGGCAGATTTTTACCTAAACCTAGATACATCCACATTTTGCCAGATAAATCTAAGGCAGAAATCTAGACTTCGGGCTGTTACTGAGAAATTCCTGATGGCAAAATCAAAACCCCAACCAACCCTCAATCAAAAGTCTTAACTGAATGCAGCTGGATACCAAATATTATACATAGACCGCATATTTGATCTCCAGAACCCAGACCCTGGGGAACATGAATAACTTGATACAACTTGGTAGGACTAGTTGGTTTCGGGCTTTTGTCTACTCGTAACGACTGTCAAAGATAAACTTATGCCATCCGGAACCAACGATGAAACGTGTTTTTTTGGGGACGGAGGAGTCCCCGGTTATCTGCATGAAATTCACGGACTGACCGCGGAAGGGTAGCTCAGCCTAGATGGATCGACCTTTACTTAGACACGAACTTCTCCGAGGTTACTTCTTCTACCATACCTCAACGGTCTTCCTCTTACAGAATTACAACGGCCACGCCGAAGTGATTCTCTCAGACGCCACCAAACGTGGAGGACCAGCTTCCATCATCGCCTACAAGGGCAAGGCCACCAACACCAATCTGGAAAAGGAGATCATCAACTACGAAGGTCAAGTGGAACTGAAGCTGAAGGATGGACAGCATCTGCTGAACACCTTTGGAGTCAAGAACAACCCTGAGGGAGACAAGTTCAAGTTTGACCTAAAGGTAAATACAAATTCACACATGAGACTATAAACAGCTCATTTGGGCTGCCTGATTTTTTGCCATTCATATTTTTTACCTCAAAAATAAAATAACACAAAGATGATCTCATGAGGGTCCCTCCCGCCCTTATGAGATCATCTTTGTGTTAATCTATGTGTTTTCTATTATAGGACAATTATTACTCGATCTCCATGTCAGATATCGTTGAGGTTAATTTAAGCCAAAAACTTTAGGCTTGCTCGCATACAAATTAATCCGTCCGTTTCCATCTATACCTGCTATGAATGACATCATTATTATCATATGCGAGGTCTAAAAATAACTAAATGCGAAGCGTGTTTTGATGGCAAAAATTTCAAAAAATTATCATGCTACAGAGGAATCACCCATTTTAACGATGTTTTTATACCTCAGTACGACATCACCGGCAACCTGCTGCCCAAGCCTGTCACCCTGGTTGTTACCTACACGTACGCCGACTCCGTGACCGAAAGAGATGACAAGTACCGCATTAAGGGAGGGTACGGAGACGACACCAACTTCGAGTACTCGGGAGTCTGGGAGGTCAAGGGCTTGGAAGGAGACAAGAAGTAAGTTTAAAGAACGAAAAACAAAAACCCTTAAATGTTATTATGATCTCAAAACGACGAAGGGAAAACTCGTGAGGAAACTGGCATGTCACAGAACCAAAATATTTAAGACTTGTGACATCTACCAACGCACTGGGCCGTGTGGTGGATTACAGCCAAGTAGGCTGTAATCCACCACCTCTTAAAGAGGAGAGTTATATGTCGCAGCCTGCAGTGGAAACATGCTGATTATTCTAAATGTAACTACTATCCTATTGATCGAAAGTCAGAATAAACCGGCATCTTCTGGGCATGCTTGTTTCATCGTCAAACTCGTTCATCGTTTTCCATCAGATGATACCGAGGTTCAGACCAGGCTCGAAAAATTCGTAGCTCACCATTGGTCTCTATGATGTCTTGTCATCACTGGTTTTTCAAATTTGAAAAATAGGGTCCTCTATTCGATGCAGTTTGGACATTTTTCAAAGTAAAAAAAAAGCATTAAGCAATTGATTGTCAATTTTTGAGAGTCAAAAATTGTTCATTCCAAAATGTAGTTTCATGTGGAGTAGTTTTATTAAAGAACTTCAAGCTCACCACTTAATGTGCCTCCCCAGATACCTGGATGACTTCATTGTGACCGTCAGACTACCATTCGAGAAAGCCCATGACATCAAGTGGGTATCTACCGTGTTGTACATTCAACCTGAGAACAAGGATACCGTTGAGGTAAGCAGAACTCTAATATTGACTTAGATTTCAACTTAAAATAAGTAGATTAATGTCGAAAAACTCGAAAATCTGTCAGCATTACGATCCTAAATTTTAAATTATTCGAATCTTTTCTTAGATGGAAATAAGTGTTATATTTTTATTTGTTTTACCATCTCGTAATTAGGTAACTTCCGATAAATATAACCTAAACATAAAATTCAAATATTGTACCAATAATCAATTTCTCTAAAATATAAGCTTACTTACACCCGCTCCTATTTGTGTGAGATATGAGATATTGATGATTTTAATGATTATAATTCTGTAACTACATACGTGTTAATGGCGTGATTCATATTTTCATCAACATACAACCTGACACTGATCTGCAAATTGCAAAAAAAAGTTAGAAAATTTAAATTTCGCGGGCTACCCTGGCGCTTCCACCTTAAGTCAAGAAGTTCCAAGAAACTTTTTCAAATACCCTCAATTAACCTAGAATCCTCCCCCACAGTTCACCGTCGTGGAATCAGTCCAAGTCAACGCTGACGTGTACAAGATCGATGCGAACGGCAAGCTCAGCCCTCAGACTGGACTGTCAACCGTCAAGTTCCTGGTGCCTCACGTAGACCCAGTGGTACTGGATGTCAACTACAAGACTGCCCAGAATGGTTAGTATGGATTTCCAATTTGTTTATATTATACACACGTGAAATTCGTAAGAACTTATTCGTAGATTGATCTCGTATGGAAAACCTATTACCATGATTCAGATATTAAAAACTAGAATAAAAAAAAACAAAAAACTAGATTAATGCAAACCCTTGATTAAGAATATAAGCCTCATTATTTATATCTGTTCGCTTATGTGTTTTGATAGAAAGACAAATAGCCATTAAATACAATGGGCATCTTTTTATTGCCACCATTTTTTTCTAATCATTTTCATTTTAGAAAAAAAAATAAGCTATTATTAATCTTTTGGGTTCTCTAATTCTTTTCATTCCTCTCCATTGAACTAATGGTTGGCAATCGACTTCGCATACTTCTCCTTGTCCTTCTTTTTGAGAATTGTTACCATTCTGATAACCACCATACCTCCACAGGAGACAGGAGCGACAACCACGTGGAACTGAAGGCCAAGTACGGCAAGGGCAAGTCTGCCGTCATCGCCGTGGACGCCGCAATTGCCCCCAAGGACAACAGGGTCAGCATCAAGGCCAATGCACCTGGCGCCGAGGGTCTGAAGAAACTCGAGTTCACTGTGCACTCTAGGGTGAGTTTGGGGTCAAATAATATTGAAACGAAATTCTACTTGTTGAATATAGCTATAATCTTGATAATATTATGTTGACTAGAAAGCAAGACTTCTAAAAAAGTTTAATTTATATAATTCGCAATAAGTCAATACATCGTAGAACCCAGTGAAAAGTAAGTAGTTGCTATATTTCATTCAGATCTTGACACTAGATTGGATTGAAATAGTTTACAAAGGCTAATGATTGATCCTATGTGCATAAAAAGATTCGAGCGCTGAAGACACTAGATCTGTGTGATTAACTCAAAAAAAGCACCTATTTCAATGCGGTTTTTTCAATGTTTGTTTTTATAATTGTTTTGTAAATATTTTAGAGCAATAATTCATTTGGTCATAATTTTTCTTTTCTCTTTCAAGTGAACTCAGGTAGTTAATACTTCTCCTTTCTTCCACAGAACCCCGCCCCTGACACCTACAGCTCTAACCTCGTGGTTGACGCTGACGGCCGTGTCTACAAGTCTGATACCACCATCGTCTTCTCAAAGGCACATCCTCTGATCGACATCAAGTACACCAGCCCCTCCTCACCTAAGAGTAGCAGGTAATTTGGTCTTCTTATTGACATGTGCTCAAGATACTAAACACTCTGCAAGATGATAAGAGGGTGAACTAGCACTACACTTTTGTTGAAACACCTACAAAATCGGCCTTACTGCTGTGGTAAAAAGGCACTGCTGCTGTCATTGTCAAAATATTATCACGGACGTGCGGTTGTCTGAACATTTAAGGACCGTCAGTCTTTGAAGTATATATTGTAATATTCAAAATCTTGCACTAATGAGTGCTTCAATGGTTGCACCACAATTATCGGCTTTTGGAATTTGATTAGTGTAAGACCGATTTTGGATCAAGTGCGCCTTTCTCATCATTCAGTTCGTTAACACCTTCACCGTCTTCCACAGTCTCTACCTGAAGGGCAGCTCTCTCAGCTCCACCCAAGGCAAGGTCGAGCTCAAGATCGAGAACATCCGCGACATTACCTTCGACTGCATCACCGAAGGCAACGTGCAGAAGGACAACGTCAACTTTAAGCTGACCGCTAACTCTGAGAAGCTGGGTCTGAAGAACTACCAGGTTGAGATCGCCAGCAAGGACGCTGGTACCGGCAAGCGATTGGAGTTCCACGCCACTAATGATAACAAGAACGTTCTTAGTGGAAGGTTTGTTTCTCTATAAATTCTTCTTCTTTTTAGTAGCTGGTATTATATTCTTCACATTCATTTATTATCATTGAAGAAAAATCTGAAAATATCTCCAAGTTTCTTAGTTTTAAACTTCAAGTTCTAATTTAATTCTTTATCTTATCTAGCACATCATACATCAGCAAGCAGGAAGGTCCCAAGATGATCATCGAGGGCTCTGGCGCAGTCAAGGTCAAGGAAGAGCAGAAGTCTGCTAACTTCAAATACATCCGCACAATCCTAGGAGAAGGAAACGAGAAGGGAGTTGACGTGAGTATATCAAGATCTTCATAATTCCCAAATTTTATATCTAATTTAAAACGAGGTTGCCGGATGCTAAAACGTTGGAGTTCGTTTCGCATGGTCTTGCATCCGACATTTGTGGGTACCATTATCTTAAATATCCAGGGCGTCCAACAGGGTAATGTCGTACATGATCAACATTTATCTATTGTCAATACTTTACCTCCTTCGACCAATCGACACCTCTTAATCTATTTCGACCATTCGACATCAATCTATCAACCTTCGACCATCAACCTAACCAAATCTTCTCGTCTCAAGACTTTCTTCAACATCGCCATCGGAGAACGTAGCTACGTTGCCGAGTCTCGCGTCACCAACCTGGAATACAAGAACTCCTATGTGTACTGCGAAGAGAAGAAGCAGTGTGCTCATGCTGAACTGCACTCCAAGATCGATCTGTCCAGTAAGTTTTTGATCACCACTAAAGTAAAAGGGAGAGAGAGATTTGTGTCTAACGTTGACTCTTTCTCGCATATATTGGTGCTGACACCTTAAAAAATATCTTTATAAACTTATTAAAATATCAAAAACAAAGTCAATGTCATCTTTAAAATGACTTAAAATCTCTCAATAAATTCGAGAGGAAATTCCAATTTAATTTTAGATGTAAACCACTAATAGAACGATAAAAAGTAAGAATATGCCAAGGCATGAAAACGCTTACTGTAGAGACGCAAAAAATTAGGCATATGACCTTTTCTATAGTTGACCTCAAAATTACTTTACCACCCTATGGTTGAAAGCAGTGAGACAGAGATATAATTACAACATTAGTCATATTAATATTTTTGGGAATTGTTGTCAAGGGTGTTGTAGTAAATACGACTATACTTGCATGAGCAAACAAGATAAACTATGCACTTTGGTTTTGTCCTAATCATCATCCTAAACCTACCTTCCTCCCACCAGAACCCGGAGTAATCACCAACGTCATCAACGCCGGCTTCGACCTCCGCAAGCTGGGCATCACCCCTGAGTTCGGGCTGATGATCAAAGACGAGGTCTCGGACCAAAAGTTGCCGCAATACACCCTGGACCTCCACATCAACAAGGAAGATAAGAAGTACCATATGCACGTGTACAACACACCTGAGTTTGGAAGTGAGTAGGCCTTGGGGAATTTATAACCTTGTCCAAAGAATGTAGTTCCAGCTGTGTTCTCCTGCTGAACTACTACAAAAAATAACAACGATTTATATCATTAAACGCCCTCACCTAAAAGTAACGCAAAAAGTGTTAATACTTAGCTCCGGTCATCCTTGGCTGCATGCGACATATTGTGTGTCAGAGGAGTCCTAACAAAACATCTTTTGAAGTGTCTATTAACGCGGTAAATTTTATCTTAAAGAATTGCTTAACTTAGTACCTATCTAACTTTACACTTGTGACAGAGCACGGCCAAGGCCTTTTCTCATAATAAAAGAAGAATATTGAAAGAATCTAATAAGTATCAAAACTTTGATTATTTTCAAACCTGTTTAAAATTCATGGTAACAAGTTTTGTTGAGACAACCTCACCTTGGTGCGGTCACATGTAAAACAAACTTAATTGTCCACCAACTTCAACTTAATCACTTACTAACCAACAATAACTTTCAGATGCCAAGTCTGGAGTCACTATCCAGCTGCCCCAACGCATCATGGCTCTGGAGTCGGTGGTCAGCTACCCAACAAACAAGGGTCTGCCTTTCCCAGTCCGCGGAGAGGTCAACCTCGACCTGGACAAGAGGAAGCAAGGTCACAAGACCTCTGCCCGATTCTTGGTCGATTTGGACGTTGCCAATGACAAACAGCAGTCTGCCATTGCAGAGTTTGGTTTTAACCATCCTAAGTTGAACAAGGTTAGTATTGCTTTTATATCAGCATTTTTTTTTCTATAAATATTTACTGGTTTAAAGTTACTTCACCCTATGTTTCTGCTCATAAGGTTTGATCATATTGGTACAGACAAAGGGAATTCGGACACCTCCATACAAATACTTACTGAAGTATCCATCAGTTTCCGGTGTCTGCAACAGATCTGCCATTTTTCGAATTCCTTTAAAATAGCCACAGTGAACTAACACATAATTACTCTCATCACAGGAGGCCGTAGTAAAGATCCGTGGAAACCTGCAGCGCCCTCAACAGAACGCCGTCAAAATCGAGACCTCAGCCTCCATCTCACACCCAGTGCTTGGAGCCGTAAGTGTATTGCTACCTCTTTTCCTCTTAGAATAAAGGGCACGTTTTGTCTCCGTCTGGTATTTTATAGGTTTAAAAAAAGAAGGGTAAAATACTTTTACTGCCTTGAATATTTTGAATAAGAAACTTATGTGATTATTTTTTACAGGATCGCGAATCTAAACTGTTGTTCGAAGGATCACCAACTCACATCAAGGTTTTGGTAAGTCCAGTCTTTCTTTATAGTCTTCATCTCTCTTGTAACTTTGAATAGTGTAACTTGCTTTGGTTGCTGTTTGGTTGTTGTAACTACTATCAACGATAAAACAGAAATTCTCCCAACTTTCAGTCACTTCACTTTACTCAAATCTCAACAGTCAACCATCTTATTAACCAACTGTATAGGTCAAAGGCCTCCCTCAGTCTTTTCCACACAATTCAGTTTTTAGTTCTCCCGGTAGAAGCCAATTATCTAATAAAACCTTCTTCCTCTAGATCAACACTCCCCTGGTCAAGGTGATCGACGTAGAAGGCTCAGCCACCATCAACGACAATCTGCAGAAGGGCGAGATGAATGTCTGCCTCCTGGAAGGCAAGCCAGTCCGCGTGACAGCCATCGCCAAGGATTACCAGTACTTCGAGTTCACCACAGGTTATAGCGGTGATTAAATTTAAAGTGTTTGGTGTCAGGAGATCACCAAATTTTTGAGTCATTCCTGGGGTTGAGTTCGACTTGATATTTATCTATGACTGTCAATTGGCTTTCGATTTTATAATGAGATTTTGGAGTGAATGGATTGTTTAAAAATTATTGCTACTAGATGCATATTTGATATTGCATTTGAAACAAAATATCCAAAATTGCACTGTTGACTTTGACGTGACTAATCGCGGGTTCGATTCCCACACGGAACAAATATTGGTCTTGCCTAGTTGTTTTGAGTCTGAGCAATTTGTGCTAGAAAATAAAACACAGTCCGTCCCCATGGACTGTGTTTTATTTAAAGTGTGGGGACACAAAATACAAAAGACAATCAATTCTCTTTTCACCCAAAACTCATTTAAATTACAAAGAAATAAGTAGTTAGGAATGCAAGAACCGCCCATTTAACGTCGCCTTCCCAACAGACGAATCAGACCGCAAACTCTCCATCGTGGGCCACATCCAGCCAGAGAAGCGAGTGGACGTCAGCGCTGACATCATCCTGGGCGGCGAGAAGAAGAACCTCATTCATGGAGCTCTGTTCTTGGATGATAACCTCATTAAGAGCGACTATGGCTTGTCTAAGGACAACTTCAACTACTTTTTGGTGAGTTCATATATCAAAGATGCAAAAGTATAAAGTAATCCCATTTTGAAGTGTCTATTTTCATTGTTTGGGTACAAATACTAAGTCCTGACAGCTTTGAAAAAATCCAAATGGACAACCCAAGCAAGTTTGGCCTGTTTAATGGATTCAAGTATTAAATTCTGGCATTGTTGACCTCTCCACGGAAATAATTGGGCTTGTAACCACCGGACCACAGAGGCAGCTGTATTTTTATGTTATTGCCGCCAGTATTGTCCCATGGCAGGGTAAAAGCTTCTGCACTCTCGACACTTATCTCAGTGTAAGAATCAGTCTTAGTTGAATAAGCCAAAAAATAAACAGAAAATCACCTAAGATTTCCAACTTCAAGCAAAATACCTTCAATAATAATAAGAAATCTCCTTTTTCCCCAGACTGCCCTCCGCAAGGACCTGGACAACCTCGAAGGCCGCATCAAGCAGCTCGGAGAGAAAGCCAACAACGACTTCAAGGCAGTTCTCCAACGCGTGGAGCCGACGTTCAAGAATATCGAGAAGTCTTTCAGCGAAGACTTGGCCAAGTTCTACAAGGAGATCGCTGATGACAAGGTGCTAAAGGAACTCTCGGAAGTGCTGTAAGTTCACATTTTATTTGTTTGAACACGCTTTTTTCTCTAATCGTATTTGAAAAATTATTTTTACATTTGATAGCCCAATTCTTTAGGGGGGTATTAAACTATTTAATATCACCCTAGGACCTTAGGATTTGAGCACAAAGAGAAACAGTAGGTGAAACCGTGGGGCATAACTATTGAATTTATAAATAATTTTCTCCATTTTGTCATCACAATTTTGAAAAGTCTCTTAAACAAAATCCTTAATTCCAGCGACGTGATCGTGAAGTCCGTCGCCAAGATCATCGACGCAGTGCTGACCGGCACCAAGCCCATTGTGGATACCCTCATCAACGCCTACGTCAGCATCGCCAAGCAGCTCCAGCAGTTGTATGAGAAATCGGTACGTTGAAAGCTTTCTCTCTTCAAGATCAGTTACAGTTATGTCTCGCTGAGACTCTCCGAGGCAGGGCGAGTGCGAGTGTAGAACGCTCGTCTAGCCTCAGTGTTCCTCGCATGGCTGTACATTCTCGCACTTGCATTCTCTCGGGGTGTCTCACCGAGATACTTCAAGACAGTGTGAATGCGAGGGTGTATATAGTAATATATGGTAGCAGTAGGTATATGGAACCCACAACGTAATCGCGAAAAAATATTCAGCTACCTCGTACGCGAACCAAATATATGAAACAGTAGATTATATTTTCCTAATGCGCTGTTGGTCACATGCTGTACACAGTGCAGATAAAGTCATATTTCGAGTTGATAAATATGACCAAAATTCAAATATTACTCTACAATACTCTAATTGAATCTTTACTCCTCAGTTCGAACCTGTCATCAAGCAATTCTACGAAACTCTGTCTAAGTACTTTAAGGAATTGCTGGACTCTCTGATCGACATCGTAGCGCACTACGCAGCCATCGTCACCGACTTCTATGAGAAGCACAAGCCTGAGCTCGAGGAGCTGACCAACACTCTTACTGCCATCTTCAAGGGTGAGTAATAGAATAGTATAATTATTTTTTGATAACAGCCGTACAAATTGTAAGATAATAGTAAGAACCTGACATAATCAAATCGACAAAAGCAAACACTAGCGACATCTTTGAGGCAAATGAAGAACTAAAATCAAAATCCCACATCACAGTCTCAGCTTAGAGTTCTCCGTGATTTAAGAAGGAACATATAGAAAACCACGACAACGACTGTAGGGCAGTAGCCCACTAGCCATAACACCCGTCTTGTCGGAGGATCATTCCTTTTCAACTGGGGAACAGAAACCTTACACCTTGCTCCTCATACCACTAAAATATCCTTGTCTGTATGTAAGGAAAATTGTACTGCCTACTAGTATTTACGAAGTAGTCCCAAAATTTAATATCGAATGTAAAAATTCCTATCCCTCAGTAAAATTAACTTCCAAATCTAGCAGTAGTAGGTCACTATTAATCAGTACAATTCAATATGCACCAGTAGATTTTACTGACTACTAGTACAAATTACTGTCTTACAAAAGACTTGACTGTCTACCAGAAGAATTTACTGTCTAGCAGTAGAATTTACGGTCTGCCAGTAAACTTTACCATCTGCTCCAGCAGTAGAATTCACTACCTATCATTAGAATTTTTTATCCAGTAGAATTGACTATATATCAGTTGGGTCAACATCTAAAACTACATCTTAAAAATGTTTGTGCGGCTAACAATTCTATATGCAGATTCAGTTGAAGAAGCTATTTAGCTATACAATAATTATCTTTTATTGTCATTTAATAATATGATTTTGTTTTTGCTCTTTAGACCTGACCCGTCTCCTGGTTGCTCAACTCAAGGAATTCCGTGCCCGCTTCGACGCTTTGACCAAGGAACTTGCAACTACCATCAAGGAACTGCCCATCTTCGCAGTCATTAAGGAGAAGGTAAGCCAATTATGGCATTATGAAGTACCTAAAACGAATTTTCTGAAAGTGGTCATGAGTATACTGAAAGTGTTACCAAATGTAAGTCCTATGTAGTTACCAGATATAATTCAGATACTGATATAAAAACTAATGTTGAGACTATTATCACTTTCAAATAAACACGACACGTTACAGAAGAAAAGTAAAATAAGTCCTTTCTTATTCTAAGACGTAGTTCAAATTTTTAGGACTTTTTTAAATGTCAAACATTCATGTTGTTTATACTTAGCTTCTTTTGAAACGTCAGGGATATAAAACTCCAACCTAATGGTTTATTACCTTCCTGCAGTTCCAAGAGCTGGCAGTACCTGAGCAGGCGATATCCCTCCTGGGAGACGCGTACAACACCATCCGCGCGCTCATCCCCACGCAGGAGATCAGAGACTTCACTGATGCGCTCCACAACTACATCGTCAAGGTAAGACCGTTATCAGCTATAAGACCTCCTTTTTTGTTCGATAGACAATCACCGATAAAGTTCTACCTTAAATAATAAAACAGCTGTCTTTGACCTAGTAGCCTAATAAATAAACAAAGCTAGACTTTTTGATACAATTCTGTCCAATGATCCTACTCATAAATGATAGAAAGCCCATGGAACTTGAAAGGCGTGTCTCAAAACCATCATGACAATGAAAATGGAAAACCTTGAATATCTAAACTGTTCCACAAAATGTCAAAAAATAAAAAAGGCACAAGCATAGATATTTCTACGATATCGTCTTCTTTTATATTTTTCTCGTCAAATCGGTTTAAAAACCCCAGACGTTTGACCTGCCAGATGTCCCCATTCATCGCAATCTACAGCAGTTCTAATCCTCTCCTTCGTTCTAGAAACTGAAACAAGAGAAGGTGGACGACAACAAGGAGCTCCGCATCATCTACCAGAAGCTGTCCACCGCTGTCACTTCTCTGATCCAGTTCATCCGCGGCCAGCTCGGACAACTCGGAGTGGGTGTTGCACCTGCCGGATTAGGCTCTGTGAGTATTGAGAAAGTTTGGAGTACGTAGCTGTAGATTTAGCGACCTGTAAATATGATGCTGAACCTACATGCTTTCTTTAAAGGATATAGTTATTCGTTAGTCATTCAACTTTCAAAGCGAGAATGTACGGGTACTTACGCTCGTTCCATCTTAAATTTCACATCTACCGTTTTTCACCACCTCCGGTAAAATTGGAGACAGTAGCGGTATGGACCGCTACTTTATTGTTTAGGAAAGGCCACGTACTTGCAATGCATAGAAATTGGTGACCAGTTTCCTACAATCACAGTGACCGTTAGCTATTTCTCGCCAATGTCACACAAAACTGACATACTCTCTCTCTTTCCAGCTATCATTAGGCCCCGGCGGATCCCTGTCTGCTCCATCATTCGGAAGACCACCAACGACCAGCTTGATCAACAAACTGCTTACCGGCGATGTTCCCGATATCCTCGCTCTCATCAAGGCTTACAGGCCCAGGACCTACAACCCGCTGGATGAAATACCCGCTAAACGTGAGTTCATAAATTTTGTACAACTTTCTGGTATACCAAAATTTGAAGAACCTATATTAGGTTGAGAAAATGCCCCCGATGGTTACACGACTACGAGAGAAGGCTGGTTTTACTTTTGTAAAAGTAAAAGCGGGCTTAATAGTCTTAACCTTTATTGACTTGTAAAAGTGTCTCTAATAACAAAAACAAAACAGCATTAAATTTTAAGGATGTCAGAAATCAAAACAAAATGACGATATTTATTGTGTAAAAAACTGTCGACATCAGCCACATCCAAAATGGTTCAGATTTCTTCAAAAACAAAAAAATATACTCGCATTAGTTACTTATCATTCTTGTGTCACTCGTGTCTTTTCCCTCATAACATCTATGTCAAATAACGTCAAGCTTACCTTTACTCTATCTACTCTCCCCAGTCCGCGCCGTCATCGTGAACGGCCAGCACATCTTCACCTTTGACGGGCGCCATTTGACCTTCCCCGGCAACTGCCGCTACGTCCTGGCGCACGACCACGTCGACAGGAACTTCACCCTGATGCTACAGCTCGCCAATGGAGCGCCTAAGGCTCTGATCTTGGAAGATAAGAGCGGAAGCATTATTGAGCTTAAGGATAATGGACAGGTGAGAACTACTTGAATTTTTGATGAAAGACCTATAACGTCCCCACTGTTGGGACATACAAATGCACAAGCCTTTTAGAGTCCCTGTGGGCCCTTAAATACCAAGCGGACCCAATGCGGGTTAGTGGATTCACATGTCTTCGAATTTTATCTTCTAGAAAAGACTCATCTTTTGTACTCAAACAGAGTAGGAACGAGTATTGATCATTATGATGGTATATGACGTATCTAGAGCCTTTAGGTGCTGAGCGGGATTGTTCTAGGTCGTCGAGAGGCGTGATACTCGTTGTAATCACTTATTTTCTGATCATATTTTGAACTAAGTATAATTTTTGTGTTTGAGGCCTTTAAACAGCAAAGCATCAAGATATTTTCGACAAAAATCTACAATTTTTTAAATGTATCAATGTAAACTAACCAAATCCTATTATTTTCATAGGTGACCCTGAACGGTGCCACTCACGGCTTTCCAGTCATGGAGAAGGATTCCTTCGCCTTCCGCGAGGCCAACGGCCGCATCGGACTTGGTACACTGTACGGACTTATGGCCTTCTGTACTCCTAAACTCGAGGTATGAATCAACGATTAAGGAAGGATAAAACTCCAAGCCTTTAATATTGTACAAACTAAAATTTAATATTAAATAATAAGAATAGCTTAGCTAGCCATGTCTTGGCCATTGCTTTGGGAATCTCAATGTAAAACAGTATTTAAAATTAATTTGGACCAGTGATTGGCAAGCCATTGCGCGTCAAGTTTCTTGACACTACAGGGCAACTGGAACTGAATGAAATAAAAAAGTCAGTTGGATTCATGCTACATCGTTTTCATTTATTAATCTCATACATAGGTGAGACAGCAAGTGCAGGTGGTATTGCATTATTCTTTGTTAAAATGGCATTTGTTATAGGAATTAATATTTTTTTATTTATTTATTTACCACTAATTATAGCAACATTACAGACCAAGTCCAATACGATGCTACAACACAACATTCTCCACACACTATTTTATTTATTCGTATCGTCTTTTATAAGACATCATTTATAACACAGTGCTACAATAAAGTTGCGTTTCCGTAGGTGTGCTACTTCGAAGTGAACGGCTTCTACCTCGGCAAGCTGCGCGGTCTTCTCGGAGATGGCAACAACGAGCCCTACGACGATTTCCGTCTACCCAATGGAAAGGTACGTCTTCTAACCACTTGAAACAATACTTTTTATCCCAGAAGATGATGTTTAGCCAAAGAATGAATAATTTTGTGACACATTTTTAGAGACAAGCAGGGCTCGGATACCGGTATACTTTTCGAAACGGTGCCGTCTTAAATACTTAAGAAACGATTTTTTTCGGTTAAGTTCGAACGGATCGTTATAAAATACGTTTTTGACTAACAACAATATTTAAATCGTTCTTGGTTAAATTGAATAAAACGTTTTAACCGTTTTTTTTCCATTCCATTCCATACACACGGTACCCGATTCAACTAAAAAAGTTCAAGCTTGTCGCAGGCCACCGTCCGCGGCTACGTCTTGCGGCATAAACCGGTTTTTACCCTGCGGAATAAACGTTCTCATTTTGTTTTCGTTTCGAACAAAATGATCTTCAAAGAACTGTTCAAAACGTTTTAAAAACGTTATTTTAAATAACGTTTCGAAGCCCTGGAGAAAAGTCTGTTTAGCTTTTTTACGAAGGTCGATAATTCTCAGGATATTGAGGTCACTCTCAAAGATCAAGAATGGCAATACACCGCCATCTATGTAACCACTAACACGGTGGTAATAACTTTGCACAAGTTGATGTGTTTATTGCTGAGATACGTAGATGCTTATCAAATCTATAGATGTTAGGTTGATAAAATTACGAAATGAATAAAAAGGCTTTCATTTTGGTATACAGAATATCCAAAAGTCACAACACCAAGAACTTATCTTATCTTTCCTTCCAGATCTCCGCATCAGAGGGCGAGTTCGGCAACGCATACCGCCTGGCTAAAAGCTGCCCGCAGGTGAAGGTCCCGGAACACTCGCACCACCAGCTCCACCACATCGCTCTGCCGCCAGCCTGCGAGGAGGTCTTCGGAGGAGCTTCCCCGCTTAGACCACTGAGCCTGTTCCTTGACCTTGCACCATTCAGGTAAAGTTTTTCTGTGTATTATAATCAACCTAGAATGTTCCCACTGCTGGGACCAGAGCCCTACACTCTGCAAGAGGGAAAAAAATAAAAAATTCTTGACAGTGTAAAAAAGACATCTTAAGCAAAGAAGTAGCAAAACCTGTAAAAAAATTTTTAATTGGCATTGAAAGTATATGCGTAAATAAAAACAAACAGTCCAGAGAAAGCATTATAAGATTTTTAGTTATCACGGCAATATCCGTTGATTATAATATTATTAAGTCAACGTTAAACACTGCAACGAAAGATTCTGAGGTGGTATTTCACCGCACAACGAAAAGTTAATTCTGACTTCTGTACTGTTTTACTTAACTCCCTTTATATCCACCATCACCACCTAAACCCACCTTCCCCCCACAGACAAGCCTGCATCCACGCGTGCTCAGGCGACTCCAAGGAGGCCCTCCACCAAGCCTGCGATCTTGCCCGAGGATACGCTGCCCTGGCCCTCACCGGCATGCTGCCCGCGGTCCTCCCGGAGGTCTGCGTGCAATGCACGGACGCGGACAAACCTAGGAAAGTGGGAGAGAGCTACGAGATCAAGGTTCCCAACAAGCAAGCTGATATCGTTGTGGCTTTCGAGACTACCACGGTAAGTTTTCTTTGAATCTTTGTTTTGCTTTGACTGTGAGGTAGTGATCATCAGCGTCTGCTCTTTTGAACCTATACTGGGTACAAAACAGTTTTTTTGCGACAATTCGCTTTGATTATTTTTTGATTATTTGTTTTTTTTTTTTTTTTCTTCTATTTATCAAGGTAATTCCTGTGATTTAACAAGTGTCAACTAATAAATTCAATGACTGTTTCGTTTGCATTAGGTACTTCTAATTTCATTGAACACTCTTCACAATATTACGAGTCTTTCGCAATTTGGAAGCCGTTTGCGATCCGTATAATTTTGATCCGATCAATTTTATTAGGCCTAGCTTACCCTAAAGAATATTTTAACTTCAAAACAAATAATCTACCCTCATCTACCCTTTCAGGATAACGAGAAGAACTACAAGAACATCGTGGTTCCTCTGGTGGCACAGGTGCTGAACAGTCTAAAGAGCAAGCACATCACCGATGTGAAGGTCTACCTCGTCGGCATCACCCCCAAATTCCCCTACCCCATCCTTTATGATACTGACTGTAAGTATGATAAGCTTCATAATTTTGGGTGAATTTCATGGATGAAAGTGAACGCGATCAGCATAATTATCTTAAACGCGTTCAAGAGCTCAGTATTCCATAGCAATTTTATGACACTGTCAGTTATTAAACGCGGTTTAAGTTAGCCTTTGCCTTTCTTTTCTTTTTTTTGCGGTCTACTGTCGATTTTTTTTCTTCTTTATTGTTGATCCATAAAACATTACTATTGTTTGTTTAGTCATCAGAATCTCTATTTTAAGTGTTTCTTATCTAATATAATTTCGCTAGTTGCATCAAAATATCGAGTCTGAGACACCTAAATAAATATTCAGATTAATATCTTTATTTGCATTCCATAATGAAATTAAAACTATAGTACAATTACAGACCCCATAGGGCAAATCAAAAAAATATTATTGTCATCATCTGCTTTGCCTTTTCCCAACTATGTTGGGGTTCAATAAAATATTATTGTACCATTATAATTTCAACGTACAGGCACTAAACCGAGGGTTGAAAATCGTACAGAGGACATTTATTTTAAGTGTCGTTGAGACGGGCGTACCATCGGGATTAGTATTTTTTTGCAATTAGACTAAATAATATCTCGTAAAGCATCTTTTAGGACCGCAAAGCTAAATGATTCGTTAAAACCATAAATAACCTAATCATAATAATTACAGCGTATCTGAAGAACGCCAAGCCGGTGTTTGACGACAAGAGCCGTTACCAAAGACTTGCCGATCCGTCCTTGAAACTCGTCAAGGACAGCGACTACAACCTTCAATCCGTTCGCACAGGCGTGTACGAGGTCCTCTCCCTCATCGACACCCTCAGGATTGAATTCGGTAAGTTTCACAATGATGATGGTTTGAATGATGATGAATGTTGCTGATAAGATGATGATAATGTTTCAACTGCTACTTACGGGTGTCTACACTGACCACTGATTATAATTGGGAAACTATTGATATACTCTGTATGTTTCTGAACTTTTAAAATTTTTCTTTAGCGTTTAGTAATACTACAGATACACTGCTGAAAGCCATAGCTTGATCATAAACGCACTGGCAGTTTGATTATTACTCTGTCCAAGGACGGAGGAATTAGATAGGATGTCAGTTTAACAAAAAAACATAGGTTTTTTTATGTTCTTTATGCATTCATTTGGTTTAAACTTCTATCTCTTATTGCAAACTTTCTAAGATTCTCTAAAAATGCAGGCTCTAAATCAATTTTATTTTTTCCTCAGGTCTTACGAACGTTGTTGCTGGCTACCAGTCCATCTTCGACCTGCCACTCCGTGCCGGCGCCGTCAAACACACCATCAGCGTTGTCGGACAGCAATGCATCAGTCAATTTTTCCTGGTTAGTTTCTGCCTATCTTAACAAGGCTGTAACTCCTATAGAATAGGTTTAGCTTTTAACGCACTGTGATTATTTAGCAGCTTTTTCGGTTCCTCTCTTTTTTTCTTTGTGAAATGTTTTAAGATGCGTCCACATCGAAGTTACTTTTTGTAGAGCAACATTTATTATTTATTTATTTATTTAGGATCTCCAACATAGGATATACACAAACACACGAAATAAATAATCGACGACAAAAGTATTACGTAGGTGTACTCCTTCACTTACAGGAGACCACAGCATGCGTAATAAGATGTATAACTAAGCTAACAAAGTTATAGTAGCATTTAAACATTCAAATCAAATTAAAACACAACACATTAATTAGTACTAAGATTAAATTAAAAAAATAAAATAATTAACAAAGTCATAATAGCAATTAAAAAAAAATGAAACACATTTGGAAATACTGTTGGTAAAATAAAATTTAAAATTTAAAAATAAATTAACAAAGTCATAGCAGCAATAAAAAAAATCAAAAATCAAAAACATATTTGGCAATAAAATTGGGAAAATTAAAATAGTAATTAACAAATAATTAACAAATACATAATTTTTTGAGGCATTTTTTATAATTTGCAAGAGATTCACAGATGTCAAAAAAACATTATAACATTACGTTACTTTTTTTAAACTTTTGAGGTCTTTTTACATAACTTATTGTTATTATTCGTGGCCCAATCAGTACTTGCAAACGTTGATTCTCAAAAAGCAACTCTCTTGCAACCTATTTTTTTTTGCTAAACATTATTTCTTCACTTTAAAAACAAATAAAGCGGTTTGCTGATTTCGGTTTATATTCAACCAGTCTATAAATAAAATAAAATTCTTGTGTTAGTACTTACGTCTACCAGATGCATCATCTATCGTCTATGCTTTGCCTGTTATTTGTTACTCATTGCTAATGTTTGTCCGTAGCTCGAGGTAGCCCGCTCCGTGGCCTACAGCCTTGCCTTCGACAACATGGCGTATACTCATTCGATCGTAGCCGTCACTCCTCCTCTCACCGTTGGAAACGGCAAGAACGCCGCCCAGATTGTTGGTCAGTATACTTTAAGATTTTCATTCCGTTTTTTTGTAAAACCTGTAGTTGAACATGCTGCTTTTACTTCTCAAATTACAACACAAAAGTAAAATCCTGAAGTTGAAAAAATGGCAGAGAAATTCTAACATGGCATTCTCAAACATATATGAAACGCGTGTGTACTATAACTATATATCTACCTTTCCTTTCGACGAATACATTACAAGCGCGATGTTATGTTTATACCTAAACACGATTGTGCCGTCTGACCGAAGTATCTTTGCAAAAAAAATGGTTATCTCAAAACTAAAATGTTAATTATTTCCTATAGGTTACACCGAGAAGGCTGTGATCATGCTGGGTGACAAGAAGGTTGGCAAGGACGCTGAGAACCTCAGGAGCACACTCACAAAGTCATCTGACGCCTGCAGAGACTTCGTTGAGTCGGTGAGTCTACACAACTTACTTTTTCATATACGTTTCTTAAAAAGTGGCAACCTACTGTTAATAAGGCACTTAAAAACCAACCCTCAACTTAATCAGTTTGATTTTAAAGCCAGAATAGAAATAGCATCGGACTACTTAAAATAACTTTTGGTAAATGAACATAACTAAAACAAGTAACGAAAGGTTAGCTCCAATGATCAGTTAAATGGTTTTATTTTATTATTCTAGAAAATGCACATAAACCTGTCAACTTTAGGCGATTTATTTTTTCAATTTTAAAACTTAACTTACCCAGAAATTAAGTTCAAAATAAAAAAAAACCTTTAAAATTTCAATTATCATAGCCTCTCTAAGACATAACACCTAACCTCTTACCTCCCACAGACCGACGGCATCGTGTTCTCGGCGACGAACTTCCACGGCCTGAACGCTGGTCAACAGAAGCAGTACTTGCAGACAGCTGCCGCAGCCATCAGCCAGAAGCTGCTGCATGAGACCTTGATTCAGGACTGCACCTGCGTGTACGCTGACCCCTTCAGGGTCCGCTCCGTGTGCGTTACCAAGGAGAGGAAGGAAGTGGTAAGGAAATTTCTCTTTGATGATGATGATGTGTTCGAATGAGTCTGATAACCTTTCTGACCAGACGATATAGTGTTGATTAGTATCTAGGTTATGGAGGTCAGCTAAAGGATCGACTCTTGGAAAATACTGGTATTCATCTGCATCCGGTTAAATTGGAAGCCGATTCCAACATAGTTGGGAAAAGGCTAGATTTGTGACTTTCCTGCAAGTCTGCGGTTCGCAAAATCTCTGCAGGTGTGACTATGTTGGGTTCTGGGTTCGAATTCCAGACTAGCTAAGAATATTATTGGATTGGAATTCTCTTTCCTCTATCCTTGTAATTGTCTATCCTTAGATATGTGGCAATTACATCAAGCATAATGTATGAGGATGTACCATTTATACCTCTGATTTTTCCCTTTCAAGAAATACCGAATAATCATTTTAATTAAAACTTTATTGAGTGAAAACGTGTCTTTTAATCTTTTTAAATATTTTTAATCTTTGTTCACAGGCTCGCAGAAGGAAGTAAGCTGCGCCCGAAACTGTGATCGAATCGTTCCAAATACCAAATACTCTAGTGTTATGTAGTCGGGTGGGAGCGAGATGCACATATACTACTATAAGTGCGTCTCTCTCACACCCTTTCATCAAATAGTCTTCCACGGAAATATGAAGCATTTTAGTGTCCATTGCCGTTTCGGCTTTCAGTAATTTAACGTCATTTAGTAGTTAGACCAGCAATGGATCGTAGGTAGTTTCATTGTGTTTCATGTTTCCGTGGAGAAGTAATTAATTATTCATTATAACAGTCATCAGCAGAATATGTTGTATTTATGAATTGCCGCGTACCATGTGGTATTGAGTGATCATGATCGACTCTGTATTAGATTTAATAAAATATGTTATTTAATTTCTGATTTTTATTTTTCTGAGTACTCCGTACACACGTCATGTCGGGCAACAGATTGACACTATACGGATAATAGTGGTCGCAAGCGTGACTGCTGAGCACGAGGTCTTGGGTTCGATTCCGGGGTCGGGCAAAGTGTTATTGGGTTCTCCTATCGGGAATTTCTTAGTAACAGGTACGGAATCTCGATTTGTGCCCGGTTGATAGCAATAGGCTCGCCCCCTATTACATGGGTCTTAAACATAACAGGCGAAATGTGGGTGTACTGTTAGATACACCTCTGCCTAACCTTCCGGGGATTACAAGCATGATGTTATGTAGATCAAAACCAGGGCTGTTCGCATCTCCGACAACACACTGTGCCAAGTGTCTGACTGATGGCTACATGTTTGAGAGGCATTTACATCATGTTTACGAAGCGACAACGCGATGTGTACGTGGGATCTAAATAATATGTATGAAGCGGCTACGTAGTGTCTACGTCATGTGTACGCAGCGACTACGCAAAGTTTACGTGGAATGCACGAGGTGTCTATATTGAGTCAACGTGTAATAAATACAAACAAAAAGTATAAATCAGCACTTTATTACAAAAATACACTTCACTTACAAAACTATCGCAAAACTTTGGCATCGAATCAATATGGCATTAGTACTTCAATACAATGAAAAAATCATAATAATAAACTGACACTACAATATTTTCTAACAGTGTCAGATTTTAATGAAATATTCTAAAATACATCAAAACGAAGTATTCCAACAGATAAAATGGAATGAAGAACTAGGAATGTAACATGATGTCATCGTATGCGACTCCTGTACGAGCTGATTGCTCAGTAGACAGTCTTGCGCACCCACTTCATCCGCGGTCCGCGCTGGGACATGATCTTGACGGAAGCACTGGCTGCGCCTTTCACCACGTCTTGGATCTGAAATAAAATGTTATTAATATAACATGTTACTGCCTCGTCTACGCACCTGTCGGAGGAAATCGCCATCGAGGTAGACCGCGGCGCAGGCGGTGTGACGATCTGATCTTGTTTGTGGGGCGAACATGGATAGAGATAGAGTGTGTTGGAAAGGGAAAGGGGAGGCCTGAATAGGCTAAAAAAATGTTGTAACTGCCTCGTTAGTTTAGTGGTCGCAAGCGCGACTGCTGAGCAAAAAGTCCTGGGTATGTTTCCCGCACCGGGTTTTATCGGATCTTCTAGTTGTGCCCGGTCGATGACAATAGTGTCGCTCCCGATTACATGGGACTTAAATAAACATAACCGGCGAAATGTGAGTGTACAATTCGGTACAACTCTGCCTTACCTTTCGAGGATTACAGTGGTAAAGTTATGTATTTAAGGGTACTGAGAAGTATGACGTCATATCTAACGATTTAAAGTTAAATAAGTACTTACACTCATCATCAAGCTCTGAGCGTTGCCCACCAACATGTCCAAAGCTTCTTTATCCTCTTGCGTACCTGGAAATATTTAAATAATACTTATGAACAGTCAAATTTCAAAGTACATAAGAGGAATTCTGAAAGTAGCACCGGTGACTGAAAAGTTGAGTGGTAATCGATTGTTGTATGGATATGTGATGCGGAGGAATGAAGAAAATGTCGTGAGGAAAGTTTTGAGTTTAAATGTGGATGGATAAGATTAGAGGAAGACCAAAGAAACGACGGATGGACTGTGTGAAGGATGATAAGGCAAGAAAGGAGGTGACTGCCGAGATGACTAGTAATAGAGAGGTATGGAAAAAGACATGCTGCGCCGACCCCGAATAAATTGGACCAGACAAAGGTTTGATTTATTTATGAGTGTAATCATAAGATTAAGACTTAGAATTTATCAAATTAAAAGATTCAAAGAGAGTAGAAGTACGGGGATAGTTTATTAGTTTATTAGATTGGGCAAAGAAAAAGTAGGGAAAGACTATTTGAGCTTTATGGCCTTAAGCCTTATATAAACTCTGAAACTTTTAACAGGTATGGTGCTAAGTATTCAAAATTTTTTAGAAATACATGCAAGGTTGCCAAAGCCTTGCACATTAGCAACAAGATCAAAACAGCAGAAAACAAAATTAAGACAGTTTGGAAAGTCATAAATAACGAGACTAACAGGAAGAAAATACGTAACACTAGCTACACATAAGATACAGCATGTGGTCCTAAAAGCTCTAATCAGGAAGTAGCTCATGAGTTCGTAAATTTCTTTACCGATATACCGTTAAAAACTACGGAGGCTCTTAATTCCTCTCTTGAAGTCTCAATTGGTTTATTAAAGGCGAATGTGTCTGACTGCCCGGCTGAATTTAAATTTAAACACATAAACCCTATGATAGTTATTAAGCTTTCCGGCAAATAAAAGTCAAACTGACCGAAGATCTTTGGGGAATGTCTATCAAAGTTTGTACATCCATAGTTGAGACTATAGCACCATACTTAGCTTTAATTTTATTAATTTGTGTGTAGATCAAGGAGTTTTCCCGGACTTAATGAAATACAGTAAAGTCATACGTCTCTGTTTAAATCCGGAGATAGTAAAGATACAAATAATTATAGACCTGTATCCGTGTTGCCAGTTTTTAGCAAGGTGTTTGAAAAGGTAATGCTAAAACAAATGCTCAATCATTTTAACACCAACAGAATCTTACACGATCAACAGTATGGTTTTACCAAGGGACGTTGTACAACTGACGCCGGTGTAACCTTATTTTAATAAGGTTACACCGGCGACTCTCGTTGACGTCAAGACGCCATTGGAATATTTTGTGACCTCTCCAAAGCATTTGATTGCGTAAATCACGACACATTACTTTTGATACTTGAGCATTACGGACTAAGAAAACTTGCACTTAGTTTGGTAAAATCTTATTTGAGTGATAGACAACAACATGTGCAAATAAATGGTGTTAATTCACAGGGTTTAAAAGTAAAAATGGGGGTACCGCAAGGCTCAATATTGGGTCCTTTCCTCTTTCTAGTATATATAAATGATCTCCCCTATTTATTGAAAAACCAACCTCAAAATATGGTGTTATTCGCTGATGACACTTCCCTAATTTTTAAGATAAATAGACGGGCCCAAAATCTAGATGACGTGAATAATGCCCTACTTCAGGTCCATAATTGGTTCACAGCAAACAATTTAGTATTAAATGAAAAAAAAAACGAAATGCGTAAGATTTGCTTTACCGAATGTTAAAAGTAGCGTTTGTGATATAGTATTGAATAAAGAGAAACTTGAATTTGTAGATAAAACGGTTTTCCTGGGGATTACGCTTGATTCAAGGCTACAATGGGGTTCTCATTTATCATCTCTTGCGGGACGGCTAAGTTCAGCAGCGTATGCTATAAGAAAAATCAATATACTGATGTAGATACCGCTAGACTGGTCTATTTTAATTACTTTCATAGTATTATGTCTTATGGCATTTTAACATGGGGACGGCTGCAGACATTGAGTCTATATTTATTCTGCAAAAAAGAGCCATCAGAGCCATATATAATCTTCGTAGGCGCGATTCTCTAAGGGAACTGTTTAAGGAAATTAACATCATGACGGTACATTGTCAATACATCTACGAAAACATAATGTATGTAAGAAAAAATCTACATCTTTTTAATAAAAGAGGTGACAGACACAATTACAGTACTAGAAATAGAGACCAATTAGTTCAGCCAGGCTTCAGACTCGCTAAAGTAGACTCATCTTTCATGGGGTACTGTTTGAGATGCTATAATAAAATTCCACAAAGTATTCTTGAACTGAATGAAACGAAATTTAAAACATGCATTAAACGCACACTATGTAAGAAAGCATATTACAAGTTGGACGATTATATCACTGATAAAAATGCTTGGCTCAATGCCGGTCCTGCTCCACAAGAACAGGGGCGCCTAAATTGATAGCATTAAATAGTATTGTCGGAGCTGCTGAAGATTGTATAAGTATCTTTGCATTGTATAGATTCAATCTCTTTTGTATTATATAGCCGCCTAGCCCATATTGTGTGAGAACTATGTACTAGAAAGCTGTCATTCGCTGGAAACCTGCGTCTTTTCTTGACTTGAATGTGCCCTGGCGGTTAGGAGTATGTCATGCTCACTCAAATGTCTCGCTGATGGTGGCACGTGTGTCGGATCATTTAGTTCCCTTCAAAATGGTTGAGTTGAATGGTGCTGATACATGCGTCATGTTCGTGAACGGGCGCTGTCAGTTGTGACTGGTCATCTCTTATTTGCCACGGCTTATTTTAATTAATTATTTTATTTTTGAATTGTTTTTACTATGGACACTTTTAACGTATACATCTTGCTGCATCGTTCTCACATAATGTACCATCACAAAATGAATGATGTAACCAAGGTTTTGTTAAAGTATTCTGATTTAAAAGAGTGTCCATGGAGTTTCTTGCCCGTTCTTCTCCATAGAGATCTACGTTAGGGAATGGGCAACTACAGTACTTTCACAGTTTTTGTGCCTTGTGACTGGGACTGTAGCTATTTTTTTACCATTGTCTTTGTTTCGACAATTCAAAAGTGCCTGTAACTGGCCTACTTGAAATAAATGCTTTGATTTTGAAAAAAAATGTAAGAATAACTAATATCAGCTGTATTAATTACCGTGGCGTCCGAGTGAGAATCCTTTGACTGTCGTCAACATCTTCAGCTGACCGCTGATGGTAGGGATCCTTTCGCAGGTTTGTAGCAGGTTCTAGGAAAAAATATAAACAAACATATAATAAACATTTGTAAGTTTAGTATCACCTCTCCTAAACAGAAGGAAGAAATTTACACAAGATCAAATCGTAAGATGTTTTTACTTCATCCATATCTAACAATGAAATGAGTATCAATGCTGATAAACAAAATGAGGAGTCTTTTGTCTGGTTCAAAAACTCAAAGATACTTAAAGATGGGGATTATAATTACAGGTTTTACTAAGAATATACTAACCGTCTTAATCCTGTGGTCTGTGCACTCGTGCGCAAGTTTCTTGGCCAGTCGCGTGACTTCGTGCGACTCCGTCACTATCGACTTGGAAGTGGCGAGGACTTCGCGTTGTTTGTCTGGAATACAAAGAAAACGTTTTAAACTCTCAAACTAACTTATTCAAAGTTAACTAAAATGTTTGTGATGGTTGAAATTCATACAAAAATCAGTTCGTCTTTACCTAACTCGTTCTAGATTTTCTGTTTTGTGTGAACTTTGTTTCAAAATTGGGTAAAAATATAGCATAGCTACGAAATTAAACCAAGTTTTCGACTTTGACGCTCATTGTGTATGTTTGACCAACGTTTTCTAAATAGATATCATTATTATCAGAGTAGGGATTTCTAAGGCTACCACAAAATAAAAGTAAAAGACGTAAATAAAGCCTTGTATTCTAGGTTAGGTCAGCGATGAACTATTGTTACAAGCATTTATTTAACCTGCACTGTTCGTATATAAGTTGAATGCTTCAAAATTTGCAAACCAATTTTCGACTACATGTTGGTAACCGATTGAGCTGAAACTTTGCACACACCATTGGTTCTAATGACATTACATTTTTATGACAGACATGTCTTGATCCTGCAACCAGGATCGTCATCCTCAGGAGAATCCCCTACGGTTAATAGCACGGACACGAAACTTTGTATACGCGTTCAATGTTGATAAAAAAAGCTTTTAATTTAAAAAAAAAAAAAAAATAACCAGTTTTTCTTTTTTACGTTCTTGAGCGAGAAAACATTTACAAACTAGTCGCTTACTCGTCGGTGATTGGGCGGGTGACTACAAATGAGAGAGACTTTTGACAAGCCGTAGCATTTTAAGGTTATTACAATAGATATAACGTTACCATTGGTCATGAAGTTGGAGAGCTTGGCCATGAGCACGGCCATGCGCTTGGCGACGGCCACGATCTCGTTGTCGCGCGACGACCAGTCGCGGATGGCCACGTGCAGGTTCAGCGCCTCGTTCTGTAGGGCCAATGTTACAACATGACTAAGTATCTAATATATGTCAATCTTACAAAATATTTGTTAACTTCCAATATGTCCGTAGATATAAAAAGAGAAGCTGTGTTGTAATACTGTGTGTCAGTGGCGAAGTTTCCATAAAACTCGATTCCTAACGGCTTCCCTTTGAAAATGGCACAGTCACTAGTCAGTATTCTATAGACTAATAATATAATCACATTAAAGGTATGCACTCCGGATTACCTCTTACAAAAATTGACCCTTCGCTACTGCTATGTGTAATACTGATTCACTTTTTAAAATTATGCAAACAAGCAGTATGCCAAGAAGGGATTATTCATCGGTAAATATGATAGTGTCATATAAAATTTCGTCCTTACAAAAATCCTTCTTGCGCAACATATCATGCCTTAAGATCTATCGGTCGAGGCTGTGCTTTTACAGCCAATAAATGTATGATTTTAAGATATGTTAGTCCGAGATCTTTTGTGAAATATGTTACACTTCAGCCAAGTTAATTCTCTGCTGGCGAAAAAATACAGAATTAAAATAAATGTACCAAATTTGACATATCGATGCAAATTTTCTAGACAAGCAACGCCACCTTGAACTGTACTCTTCTAGTGATCATACTATCATTCATCATCATCATTTTAGCCGAAAGATGTCCACTGCTGGACATAGGCCTCCCCCAAACATACATACATAAGGGATACTATACGGGCGTTTAAAGATATTTTACTTTTGATTCTGCATCTCCGTCAAACTGACAGTGATTTTTAAAAGCGGTACAATAAGATTGCAAATAGACTGTCACTGACAAGCCTGTCAAAATCACAGAGATAAATAAAGTAATTATTTTATGATAATTGAGAGGTATACTTACATAGATGGGTTGGTCCGGTCCCGGCTGGTTCATGAAGACATTCTCTCCGCCTAAAAGTGATTCCACTTGCCCGGTCGCTTGCAGGATCTGTTGATAGAGTGCATTGTTACGTTAAATATATAACTTGGGTGCAATCTCATAAACATTACTCTGAAGGGAGTCGAAGATTACCTTGGCAGTGTGATCCTTCCAGTCCGGCATCCTGCTGGCGCGAGTGTCGGCAGCCGGCGTGGCGGCCGTGAGCTGCGCCTGCGCCTCAGTCAGCGCGCGCTGCAGCTCGGGGTCGCTGCGCGCCGTGCTGGACGACATGCTGACGTGGATCACGCGGTTGGCTAACCTGGGTGCAAAGGGGTTTATCAAAACTTGATCCAAAGAGATAGGTTATTTCTATAACCGTTATGTTTATCAGGCGTTACTTTGCGGAAATAAGTAAATTGTTATGAAAAATATTTTGTGTTAATTCCGTAAATAGATCCAGCATTGACTGCAGAATGCCAGGATGCAGCCCAAAAACATTTGCTCAAGGTGATTGATTAGTGTGAATAAAGAAAGTAATATCTCACTTGGTGATGGCGGCGGAGGTGTGCGCGCACTTCATGGGGTCGTTGTGTTTGGTGGACTCCTCGCGCATGCGCTCCATGGTCTCACCTGCAAATATACATAAATAAATAAATAAAAAGCTTTTATTTGTCCATAATATTAAAAAATTAATTTAAAATTAATTAAATTAATTTTCTTAAGTTCAATTAAAGACAACTCTTTGAGTAAAGGCCTGCTCCATTTGTTGGCAATTTTTTTCTGTCTCCTGCCAGTTTTGGACCGTCGTTTCATTAATTTCATCGACCCATTTCTCTTGGGGCCCCCATGTTTCATCCTTAGCACGTATACATCTTTCCATAGTTATAATAATTACGAAAGGAGTGTATTTCCTTTTTTTAGATTTAGTGGTAGCCTTGAGATGATTTATTTATGGCTCCAGAACTTGTGTAGCATCGTCCTCATTTGTTGTATTTTTTAACGAGGTTTCCTAAGTAAATATATTTATTTCCGTTTACTTTTATTAGGATATTGATGCTATTAGTAACTACCTTTGTCTTAGACGTATTTAAGTTCAGACCTAATTCAGAGCTTGTGCTCATTCAGAGAAAATAATTGTGTCGTCTGCAAAGATTACATACTTAGGTAGTTTTCGTTAACATAGATTCCTTTTTTATTCCAGCAAATATTTACAGTTATTTGTTAAATAATAACAGCCGCACGGGTCGATCTTCATGGTTAAGCCGCGCTTGCCTAGGTAGTCCTGTGGATGGGTGACCACCCATTACATACCGAGTTTCCTCCGAGCCTCGGAAAGCACGTTAAACCGTTGGTGCCAGCTGTCATTTGATAGGTTATATTTTTATTGGATGGGGTTTTTACCTGCAGTCTGCACAAACTCCATAGGATCGACTGACTGGTCGCACAGGTCCCGGATCTTGGACAGTGATTCTGCATATCTGGTCAGTAGCGCCTTGTAGTTCTCTATCACAGCCTAAAAAAACAATTCAATACAATTTGCTATGTCGGTATTATCTTCAAAGCATTTTTTTTATTATTACATTTACTATAAATGAAATACAGTTCATATACTAACACAAAAAACTAAATACTTTGCAACTTTCACTGCTCATGAACAAAATATTTCAGCACAATCCATTTAAATATTATCTATGGACCACTATAGCGACAGCTGATTAACGTTACCTTGTCATCCGGTGATGCGACTCGTTGTTGTGCCGCTTTCACCAACATAGGAGCCAACAACTCCGCCTAAAATAATTAAATTTTTAATCGTTATATTCAAACTTGAATTTGTCCTATGTGTGACGATTATCGGTCTGACAAAAATAGACTTTTTCGAAAACCAATCGTTCACCAACATCTCAGACCGAAGAGGTTCTACACACACCCAAAGTTCAGCGGACTCAGCGATGGTATGGTATGAGTTTCCCGATCGGCATGACCCGAACGAAAACCGAATATTATCCTCGGGCAAAACAAAATATACTGCCGAGTCGAACATCAACATCCAAAACCGAACACACTTGTGTAGCACCATAAACACTGTAAAAAAAATTTAATGTAGGTACCTGTTCACTACAACTGTTGAGCTGTGTGCTAACAGTAGTTCCTGCGTCTTTATCAGTGTCCGCGATGAGCCTGGCAGTCTTTGTAACGCGACTCAGCTGAGCTAGGAGCTCCGCTATCTTCTTTTCCAAGAGGAATTTGCGTTTGGATTCATCTGAGAAAATTACAAAAGTGATTAGAAAGATACTAATCGATACAGATAGGCAAATAATGATTAAGCATTATGCAAAAAAGAAAACCAACCATAAGGTTAAATTCTACACTTTGCCAACTTAAGCAAGATGAAGTCAATTGAAAATCCACTTTGATGGCTTCGGTCCAACAGCCAGCCAGCAGCCAGAGTCCATTCTAACAGTACCTAAACCTACTTCTGCCGAATACTACCTTCAGACAGATACAGACAGACAGACAGACAGTAGCATAAAATCACGCCAGTAACCGTCGAAGGGTCGATAGTACACACAGACAGCGTTGCCATCAAAACAACCTACCTTTCTCATAGTCTACTAGATCGAGGTCTGCGAGCGGCGCCTCAGCGTCTATGAAGTCCTCCACGACCCGAGTCACTACTCCTCGCTCGATGCCCTTCTTCAGCTCACGGACTCGTTCCATCAGCACACTGGAAGTAAGATACCATGTAAGTTGAGGGGCCGTTATTGTGCCAGTGTACTAGGGATGGAGCTGTACAGACTAAAAGCACCTCCCCTTTCGCAGCAGAAATACCTATAATATTTTGTACACTTCAAAAAAATTCTGGTGGAATACATGACCTCCTCCTTTTTAGGAGTCGGTTAAAAGTAGAACCCCAAGGTTTGTGATGAATTCATGATCAAATTCTGTTTTTTTTTTCTTAGAAGAAAATTCAGCTCACTTAAGCAATTAGGCTCTTGCTTAAGTGAGCTGAATTTGCACGCAATGCATTAAGAGTTAAAAGTATTCCCTTTTCTAAATGATTGTCAGAATGTTGGTCAATTATTTTTAAAACATTTAGTGCTAAATGCGTTTTATTAATTTGTGATACTAACGAGACTTAAACTTTCTCATATCTTTTGAGTTTAAAACCAAGATGTTACTGTAATTCCAGTTGCTAATATACCATTAATCTCGGGTACATACCTATACTGCTCATGATCATACTTCTTGCTGCACTCTGTGAGCAGCTGTTCAGTTTCCGTCACCAAGTTCTTCATGTCCTCCTTGTCACTGCCCTTCAGGTCTACCGTTACCTGAACAAATAGTATCACATGAGGAATCGTTTACACGGAGATCCTGTAGAGTGGAGGGGAGAGGGGGGTTTAAGCTTCGTGACAGAAACAAATTACTTTTGACCCTTTGATTTCTCCTATTCATAGTTAGATTTTTCTACAACTGTATATGTAATCTTCAAAACTTTAAAACATTGTGTTCTTACCTTATTGGCAACTTCAATGAGGTTGCGCACTGCTTGCTGTCCGTTTGTCTTCACCTCCGCCTTAGATACAGACTTAGTCAACCACTTGGATGCTGAGTCAAACCTGGAGCACAAGTCACATCATTAGGTAAACATAGTAAGGCATTAGATCTAAAATAATAATAAAATATGTACAAGTATCAAGATGGGAGAAGAATTACAGGGCGTCAAAAAATTTGTCCACATCACTGTCAATAGGAAAAGTGCCCAGAAAGCTGGCAGCATTGCCACGTTGGATGGCAATGCTGATTCTATGGCCAAACAAAAGGCCAGCCTTCAGGTCACGTAGGCGATATCCCGAAATACATGCTCTTTTTGTTTCAACCCCAGCCATTCATTTAAAGTTTTTACACGTAATACAGGTCTGTACAATATTCATTAAAAGAAGACACTCACTGTTTCTGCACATAACTCTTCTTTTCTTCCTGTAATGAAAAACATACTAGTTATTAGTAAGATAGCCATGTCTTATAGTTATTTTTTGAAAATCACGAGGTGACTGTACAGGAATTTTCAATAAGGACACAAAACTAAATTACCTCAGAATCGTCTGTGGAACCTTCTATAAGCTTGACGCGCTGGCCGCTGGTCCTACAAATAAGATATCACTGTTGTTATATATTACTTACTAGGCTATCCACACATACGAATGCCACTTGCCAACAGATTTTGAAAAGATCTCAAATTGCCTTATTTATCATCGTATACATCATTAATTATGTTTCATGTTTTCCATGCACTACTTATTTAAAGTTATAGACAAGTTCTGGAAGGCGTGGACTACGCCCTGTTATTTAACATCAACCATATATCATCTATGAATTATCATCATCACTTAATTGACGTTCTTGACCAAGTTCTCCAAGGCGTCGAGTACGTCCTTCCGTTTGTTGAATTTTACCCACCTCATCACCTATCATTCATCACCCATGGTAAATCATCACTTACTTGACGTTCTTGAGCAAGTTTTCGAAGGCTTCGAGCACATCCTTGCGTTTGTTGAACATCACCCACTTCATCACTTCTGGTTCTTCCGGCGCTGCTTTCACCTGCTTTATTAACTCCTCTGTGTTTGATAAGAGAGCTCTGTGAAGAAAAATAGAATAAATTATTTCTTTGACTAACACAAGCCAACAGTTGTGAATCCATCAGGACAAGTTAGGGCACGTTAAATCCAAGCCAAACCTTTCATTCAATTAGGCCATTAAAAAGTACTTTTGAATTTTCAACACAAACAGAATTGAATTTAGTCTTCATTCGCAAAGGTCATATGGAGAAGAATTCTAGGAATGAGCAAGAAACGGTGAGAAAAGATAAGTATTAATAGTATTATAGAGCATGGTTAAAAAAGCACATCGTTAAATTTTGAACTCTCGGTGCTATGCTGAACGATTAAAAATATTTTTTTTGGTAAATGAACGTCTCGACAGCTTCTGTTCGGGAGTGGGCTTATTCCGATTTTTTCTCTGCCAGACAAATATCAGAACTGAGTTTATTACAATAAAGTAGATTATAAATAAGCTTCCACTATGCCGCGGAGATCATAAAAGTGTAAAAAAGCACACCAATTGCATGGCGTAGTGTTTTCTCATTTTCAACTATATTTCAAAAGACGTAAAGTTTATGTTTGTTTGGTAGGCGAGAACTGCACGAACTCCAATTATATTCTTTAGTACTCACAGAGAACTCTTCACGACCTCGTCGATATGCTTCTGGGTTTCAGCAGAGACCTCGCCTGCAGTGGGGACTAGGTCGGGATGCTCTATCAAGCTGGATGCATCATTCACATCGTCCATTAGATCCATCACCTTTGATATTATTTCATCCTACGAATGAAATGGGTATTAGAAAAGAGCGTAAAACTAAAACGGAACAAATACTATGAAAAATAATAAAAAAATAATCAAAAGAGGGTATCGTTTTTTCATTATCTCACGGGACATTCGGTGTTAGTCATAGTCAAAAAACCATCATCATATTGTAGATATGTGTGTGTCAACTCGAACATAATTTAGCAATAGTGGATGATACCGAACAGAGTTTGCCGATTGCTGCGAGCCAAATGAAAGCGGAATATGTGTAGAAATTCCATCAAGTTGGGTTTATTGTTCAACAAATATTGTCACGGTTTCAGACTAGCGTATTTTTCGGCGCGTATAAGCTCGTATTGGATAAAGCTTGTGCACGCGCTCATTCCAGAGTGTTCGCTCGAACCAGTGGGTTCTATCAGTAGCAATATGGTAGTATCGCTCGCGGCTCCCGCTTATACGAGCTCTAAGCGCGTCAACACTTGTACGGCAAAAGACGCGCGCAAACGCGCCTGCACGCGCTTCAAAAATGAGCTTATATGCGCCGAAAATACGCTAATCTAAAACACCTAGCACCTTTCAATGTTTTAATTACTTCAAATTTGTAATTTTTTTAACTCTCTCACTGTTTTTCAAACACATAATTAAATGCCAACGTTATTCTCCTCGCATACCTTATCATTAGGGTTTCCTTGCACACTGCTGAACAAAGATTTAGAAGACTTGTTGATCTCATTCCTGCATGCTTTCAGCATTTCTGCGAGTTCTCCTTCCTTAGTCTTCTTGATGCCATCGTCTAAGCCCTGCTGCAGATCTTGAACTTGAACTTTTAGTATTGCTGTCTCTTCTTTCACCTGAAATACAGTCAAATTAATAATTTAATATGTTAGACGAAATAATCTACTTAAATATTTACTAACTACACATATTTTTGAAGTCCAAGTTATTTGAATGATTGTAATTTTAATGAAAAAATCATCTAAAAAATGGCGGAGACTTGACTTTTAGTAAATAAGTTTGCCTTTTTAATCAGTTTCAGTAAAACTAAGAAACGTTTAAGATAAAAGCAGCTTATTTAAAAACTTTTGTCATTCCTAAGCCATTACTTCTTACATTCAAAGGTCCAAAAATAGTTTATAAAAATATATTTTCTGACATAGAAATATTTTTACTGCCAGCTTCGTTACCTTTTCCTCATGATTGGCCATGATGATGGAGACACAAGTCTCTTCAATCGCTCCGACAGACTTGTGCAGCTTGGCCACGTCCACTGTACCTTCCTTGCCGATGGACTCGTCTTTCTCTGACACTGATATCTGTGGAATTCATAAAACATACTTAAGACCAGTGGCAAGGAGTTGATAGACGCTAGTGATAGCGTCATAAGCGAAGTCATTCTCATATGTACACAAAAATATACATATAAATTGCTGCAATGATATAGCTTATGTACAAAGGCCAGATTAACCCAGAATTGGATTTTCTTACAGCAAACCTTAAAGTTTTGGGCCGAATCATTTTAGATGCTATCCTAGAGACAGAGCTGAATATATTATCATGTGCTTGTAGTTACACCATCACCTTAACTTTTAAACTGGAAGACAGCAACACTACTTGGTAGCAGAAATATATGAACTAAAGCATTTTCATGAGGAAATTATTAGTAAAAGTAGACTACTAGTACATTTAAATACAGCTTAAATAATAGTTTAAAGAAAATTAATCACACCAAGGGTATGTATTTTAGTTTAACACGACCGAGTTTCGACATGACTAAAAAGTAAGAAGTCATCGGGGTATACAAACTAACCAAGTAAATAGCTTGAGCCGCACACTCAGTACTGTTGCTGACTGCGGAGGCGACGTAGTTCAAACTCTTGAGGAACTCTTCGCGGGACATGGCCTGGTCACTGTTTAGTTTATCTGCAATAAAAATAAAGAATGATGTAAATCTATGTTTGTTTGATGAAAGTCAGAGCATGACTCCAGTTAATGAAGAGCATGACCTAACATTTATCACGTTACGAATTTTTAACAAAAAATCTTTGAGGTGGCTATGCTAGAAGTTTCTCTGCATAGAAATGAAGAGATTCGCAGGAGTATCAAGGTAACCGATATAGCCTGAAGTACTTGTAAACCAATGTGGCAGTGGGCAGGGCTCATTGACGGACCGGATGGCTGACTACTCTGGAGAGGCGACAAGTACCAAAGTGCTACTAATTTGGTATTTATCGCCTCTCCTTTAAATCCGATCAATAAACTCTAAAAACAGGAGGAAAGACGCTGGATATGACAAGCACAGGACCAGTTGATGTGGCTTTACTTGGAGGAGGCTTATCCATTTTATTTCTTAAGAAAATTCACACCTAAGATATAGATAGTTGAATATTTTTGAAAGAAGGCCAACTACTTGTTTTCATAAACAAATTGAAGGTAGAACAAGAGATATCAGTAGCTGAACTTACGCAACACATCTCTCTGCGACTGCAGCGTATCGACGCAGTGCACGTACGGCAGCGCTCCACAAGGCTGCGGCGACGCTTGCAGCAAGCTGCGCTGCAGTTGCAGGGAGCGGTGCACTTCGCCGCATTCCTGGTTCACGCGGCCTGACGGCTTCACACTGCGAACCTGTGGGAGACAGAGGAAGAACTTCATGATGGGAAACAAGTTGTTGATGTACTGAATACGTGGTAACCGTTTTCGCGTCGGTGTCCCTTCCACCCCGTATATCAATGAAATTTTAAATTTTAGTGCTCTAAAAGGTCGAAAGCAAACTTGTTGATGTCGAGCTTAATGGTTTTTGTACAATATGGGAGCTATTCTGTCGTGTTAATATTCCGCGCAATTAACATAAAAATATGGTTGAAAGCCCGAAAACAACCATCAGGCAATGGTCCATCAGAGATTTCACTCATCTGGTGGAAAGATCCTCCATTTTGAAAATAAATAAGGAATCTTTCACGCTGTTTTTCATACCTCTAAAGATGCATTATAAAGACTCTCATGCATCGTGATAAAAGACGTGACAGTTTCTGCTTTGAAGTATGGAATTATGTAAAATACAAACCAGTTTGTTGATACTATCATTGAGATGACGGCACGCGTCCTGAAGTTTTCTTCTTGCGTCGTGGTGATTAGGATCCTGAAAAAAAAATCAGAAATTAATAGTTTCTAGAAAATAATAAAGTTAACCATACAAGGTGTAAACGGACCCTTCACGAAGCCGACAACCAAGCATTATACATCAATTTAAGTAAATCTACGCAAAAAATATTGCTGGGAAAATGCTTTTTTTGCGATGAATAATCACGTTATACGTAAAAAATAATAAAATGTATTCAAAAGAGTTTTTAAATAAGACTCACCTGGCATACAAGTTCTGAGGTCTTCAGCAAGCTGTACGTAGCGAGACACATCTCATGCGCAGCTTCTTCGATCCTCTTGCATTGTACTGGTCTCTGAAAACGAAAACCAACAGAATCATGCAAACGAGATGAAAAAAGGATGGGGGAAATATGAAAGGCTGGCAATGGACAAACAGGACTTAGTAAAGGAAATTATGTATAAGGGATGCGAAACAGGATAGGCAAGGAGAACGTAGAGAAGAATGATGATAAAGAGAAGGTGGAAAATACGGGGGGGGGGTGAGCGGAGAAGTAAACACGAAAAGGTGTGTGATATTATATTTATCCCTCCGTACTTCCCAAACGGAAGTTATCCATGAAAAGTCACCCCACAGTCAAAAAGGGGTACCGCAATGAGGGTATCTGGGCACGGCTCTTTTAATAAACACCTCTTTGTCATAAGAGTCACACACAGCCCACTGTGCCGAGCCTGCATGGAGGAATGCGAGACAGCAGCCAATGTGCTGAAGTTGCCTCATACTGGGCAAAGTACTTCGGCGACCCAGGTACTCTCCACGAGATTATCAGCAACACCAAGGCGCTGCTGGCCTTTCTCGGGGTGTTGGGGTGGATCGAATAAATTTCCCACCCGCACGCAAGATATGCACTTTGGATGTGGAGTTGCGGACACCAGCCCGTTATACAATACAATACAAATTGAGGTATCTGTGTTGGAGCGAAGCGTAGTTAGATAGTAATCGACAAAGAAAGGCAGAGGCGGCCAGCAGTGGAAAAGACGGGTCAGGTACAGTATAAAAGGGTGTAAGAAAGTATCTTTGAGATGAAGAAGACTGTAGAACTGAAGGAAAACACTAGGGGGATTGTAGGGGCCTTGACTTAGAGTTAGACTCACTTTGCTATCCTTAAGCGCGCGAGCAGTGTTAGCCAGCTGCTCAGCCACATCGGCAGCGGCATGTAAGCTGCGCGCGAGGGACTCCGGCTTCTTCACGCTTAGAATTACGGTACCACTCATCGAGGACAGCTTGGTGGATAGTTGGTGGAGCTTTTCTTCTAGTTGTCTGGTAATAAGAAGATGAATTGATGATGATTAGCAGAAGGATGTTAATTATTTGTTGGCCAAAATTAAATATATTCCTTCAGCCTTTCCATATTGTCACTTTTTCAAAGAACTTTCAAGAAACTTTAATTTTCATTGATTATGAAGTCAGTGTGTAAATTAATAACAATCGAGCGCAGTGCAAGGTGATACTTAGATTTAGAGATGTCTAACCATTTTCTTCCATTAGGACGACATACATGTCATAAGCAACAAATGAGATTAGCATATAATTTTTTTTAATTCTGCCCGTATATCTGGGAATCAAGAAATAGAAGTCACAAAGATCTTTACTTACTTGGTAGTTCCCTCGACCGGCTGCCTCTTGCACATTAGCAGCTTGTCAATGTCCTCTGCGTTCAACACTGGAGTTTTTATCTTCCGCGAAGAAATCATATAATCCAAGTCGTTCAGTTCCTGAAATGTTATCGTTTTAATATGGAAGTATGTGTATACAAACCGAATTTGATCTTAATTCAGATAATATTGTTGACTTATGAGGGAAGCGGCAGGATAGATCGCGCAGTTCAAATTATCTTACGTTTTTTGCAATTTTCAAGTCAGTGTCGGGTCATATGTTGATTTAAATATAATTCGTGACCGTAAAATAATAATTGTATGTCAGCTAACTATAATTGTACACTAACCTTGAGCACACTCTGCGCTTGTGTATCAGCGCTGTATACAATATCTACAGCGGGGCATTGTTTGGATTCTGACCGCTGGCACTCCATGGTCACGCGACCCGTCATATCCATTATCCTTCCTAGGTTTTCCAGATACCTGCAACATTGGTTGTAACATAACATGAATAAGACGAAAAAAGAATCATGAAAGATTTTGCTTGTATGCCTGCAGCAGGGACCGAAAACGGTTAAACGTTTAGGGGTTTTAATCGGGTATTTTTTAGGATTCGATGAAAACTTTAGCGTTAAAGTTAACCCTTTTTATAGGGTTAACTCGGGTCAGCCTTTAATAACCAGTTCACAAGCAGAGCTCATTTTTGTACATTAAAAATATGCAAGAAAGTGAGGGAGTTAGCCCGTCAAAATCAAAATCAAAATCAAAATCAAAGCATTTATTTCAAGTAGGCCAGTTACAGGCACTTTTGAATTGTCGAAACAAAGGCAACAGTAAAATAAAGCTACAGTCCCAGTTACAAGGCACAAAAACTGTGAAAGTACTGTAGTTGCCCATTCCCTAACGTAGAACCCGTACTCGGTGCTTCATCTCTTTCATTCTGGTTAATCAGCAATGTTTATCTGGGTAACTCAAATAAAATAAGGGTTAACCCATTCAATGGTTATTCAAACGAATGGGTGGTATTTCCGGTTAAGCTTTAAACCTGATTGATCGGTCCCTGGTCTGCAGTATTCTGTTTAAATGTCGTATTTTTTACTTTATATTCCAAACATGTATTTAACTAATGTAATTATTGGCATTTGCTGTTATGTTAAAGTAAAATAAATAATGACAGTACTGACTCGTGTTTGACTGCCACTTGCGGCGCCTCCACCATCTCGGTGAGCGTGTGGCACTGCAGCAGGCGCGGCCGGTGCACGGCGGCGGCCGCCAGGTACGTCACGGCCGCGCCCAGCGCCTGCGGCTCGCCCAGCACGGCGCAAGTGCGGGCGCGCAGCAGGCTCGCCGACGCGCGCCGGCCGCACGCGTCGGAGCCCAGCCCAGCGGAATAGCTCTGTGGGTAGGACACGGTGTTTCATTTACTGCAGACTTCCATTCAAAGTTGCAGTAACCACACAATGAATGTATGCATGAGCAGCACGTTATTTTGTTCGTCAGCACGCACGCAAGTCCACGAGTACGTACGCATGGGTCGTACGTAGAATCGTCGTACGAAATTCCTGCACTTTGCGTGCGACTGCTGCAGTTCTAAGCCTGTGAATTCTACGACTACCGATTGATGACAGATTTAGAATCCTTGCATTTCATAATTGTCAGTATTTATTAGTAGTGCAAATTGGCATAGCTATATCTGTTTAATGATTTCAGAAATTCAGACATATCATGTTGAGACGGACGGTTCGATTTCTAGGTTGGTCAAAGTGCAATAGGGTTGTTCCGTCATGAATGTCTCAGTAGCAGCCACGAGGCTGGATTTGTACCCGATTGATTGCAATAGGTTCGCCTGCTATTATATGGGACTTAAACGTAACTAGCGAAATGTGGGTGTACTAATTATTAGGTGTCAGGCCTGAAAGCACCAAAGAAGTCGCGATTCCTGTCGGCTTATCTTCGGGCCTTGGTGCCTACTGTAGTCAAATAGTATACTACATACATATCTGTGGGTATCACATCACAGTACAGACATTTAATACATCATAGGATTTCAAACAGTACAAAAATACCAAATTTTTTCATGTCAACTAAGAAAGCAACAGGTACGAAAATGAGGTCTAAATGAAAATTCAAGATGGAGTTGATGAAAATTTTCGGTTTTTTCTACATGAGTGTCATTTTCGTGGTTTTCGGGGTAACTGATAACGAAAATGAGGTCAAAATAAACATAGGGAAAAAATACGAAAAATAATGAAAAATCCAAAAAAAAATACAAAATTTTGACCCTTCGCCACTGAGGTGTTACTCTTCGGGGATTACAGGCGTGATGCTGTATCATACTAATGTTATGATAAGGTACCTTCTTCTCCTTCTGGCTGCTCCGAACGGCTTCCCTAGCGAGCGGATGCATGACGGACGTCTTGAAGTTGTCGAGGCTCTCCAGCGCGTCGTCGTATGCCAAGCTTTTAGTAGCCATTATATGGCTGTTTACCGCGAATCTGTGGTGGGAAAATGTTATCATACAGTTCATATGAAGAAGTGTGAGTGTGAGGTGTGTGAAAAGTGTGAAGTGTTCGAGAAGTTTTATTTTTCAAACAAAATCGTCTAGTAGTGAAATGTTTGTGCATGTAACAAGTTACCATCGGGCTGTAAATATCGCAGAGACAAAAATACAGAAAAATAAAACTTCTTTGCAAATATTATTATTATTTTTTATACTGCAGTGTGTGGCGAGCAGACTGGACTGTTTGTGTGTGAATCGTTGCTGCAAGCTTTCTACTTCGGTATTAAGCTTGCAGCAGCGATTCGCATAAATCTATAATGTAAGACAGTGTTAGGTTAGGTGTGTAGGTTAAATTTACTAACATAGTTGTAAGGAAATATTGTTACTAACTTTGTGAGTCATGTTACTTGTGAATTAAATATAAATAAATATTGAGTTCTTTTGGGAGTCGTTTGTATTTTTGCAAAAAAGTTTGATTATTTATTTTTACAAGTTTTTTTAGTTTCACCTACGTCTGTTTGAATGTATCTTACCTCAACAAGTGACAGCTCTCAGTCAACGGCAAAGCTTTAGCTCTGAGAGCTTGTTTCGCCTTCTGGTCGTGAATGCCTTGTATCGCGCTGTTGATTTCCTTCACTATCACATCACACTCCTGCAAACAAATCGAGTATTGGTAAAAAAACTCTTATGCGAGCGCTCACCCTGCTTTTTGCCCGACTGCGGTGAAGCCCAAAAGGAGAGTTAAGTGTATAAGTTGTATGTATATATTTATGTGTTCCTTTTTTTATTCCCTCGTACCTCCTAAACGGATGAACCGATTTCGATAAAATATACGTTTTTAGGTTTTTCATGGTGGCGCAATTGTCACCAAAAATTTGTCATTAAAATTTAAAAAAGAATCCTGGCAAATTTTGGACGCCATAGTCTTTGACTGGCTGGTGGTGGCTAAACAATCGAGGGGCTAATGTGCTATTTTGTGGCGTTTGCATAACCGCGATAAATATTATTGTGTAGGATTTAGTATTTTTTTTTGTTTCTTTGGAAAACATGTGTTACTTAATTTAACCTAGTCTTATTTTCTTGAGGAAAATAAAATGTGTGAATTATTTCCTTAAACTTAACTTTACTACTTAACTTTTTTTTACCATTCTCTTCGTAATTTCTAGTTAGAGGCACAATAACTTAAAAATGTAATTGTCTCACCTGTCCGAACATATCAATGTCCATGATATCATCGACGCTGTTCATCACCGTTACTCCGTCACCGAAGTTATCAGACGGGTTCAATAACTTTGAGGCGTCTTCACTTATCTTACTGCTTAGGAGTTTGATGTCCTAAGGGGAAGAGCAAGTTAAATGCATTATTTGTCGAATAACATAACATCACGCCTGTAATCCCCGAAGGGTTAGGCAGAGGTGTACCAAATGCTACACCCATATTTCGCCAGTTATGTTTAAGTCCCATGTAATAGGGAGTGAGCCTATTGCCATCAACCTGGAACAAATCCAGATTCCGTGGCTGCTACTGAGAAATTCGTGTTGGAAAAACCCAATAACACTTTACCCGACCCGGGAATCGAAACCAAGACCTCATGCTCAGCAGTCGCGCTTGCAACTACTAGACCAACGAGGCAGTCAAAAAGGCGAAAATAAAAACTTAAGTAATTAACAGTACTTAAGTAGAGCAGAGTTATAATTTTGATGTAAGAGAAAGTATATTCTATCTATCTAAAAACTGTAACTTACATCAGTAGTTCTCTTGCCAGCGGGACCTTCGTTCTTCTTAGCAGTCGACTTAAGTTCCCAAGCTTCCTTCACCAGGTCTTGAAGGAAGTCCTAAAATAATAAAAATCGTATAACTTACTCCGTATTTGTATTTATTTAACAATTCAAAAACAAAAACCAGGAGTTGTTTGGAACTTCATTAATTAATGAGATCGCCTACTAATTGTAATGTTTGAAATCTGGTTACAAGGTCCAAGCTACGGCGTAGTCATCACGTTACATGCTGCACCGCACAAATAAATACAACTAGAACCATAGATGACGTACCCTGAAGTCCACAATATTGTTCTGTTCCTGCCCAGCTCTCGAAGGTCTGGTCTGCAGCAGTGTCACCTGCAGGTCTTGGGTAGCTATGTCCAATTCGTCTCGCTTGTTTCTGTCCTGTATTATAGAACGACATTGTACTAGCACAGTCTAACTACAGTCTATTTGCAAAACCATATTGGTGATTTCAAATTCAAAGTCAGTTTTTTATTTGCTAAACACAGGTGTAAAAGGTGTAAATATAAAGTTAAGAGATCTCTATATTTTGCCGTCAACGGCATACAAATATTAATATTTTTATATTATTAATATTTTGTTTTAATATTTGTTTTTTTTTTTTTTTTCATTTTGTTTTCATAAATTATTTCTTAATAATATTTCTTATTTCTTTTTTTAACCCAAAAGAAGCCTATTAACTCGCGACTTAAATAGATTGGGGTCATATGAACTTGGTAACACCGACGCTAGCAGGAAATTCCACTCCTTGGCTGTGCGCATTATAAACGATGTAGCAAAGCGCTTCGTGCGAGTGTGTGGAACATCGACAAGGCATGGGTGATAACCTAAAATGCTTGTGGAGTCCCGATGGAAGAAGGGAGATGGTGGAATGAGCACGTGGAGCTCTTGGGCACAATCACCGAAGAACAGTCTGCAAAAGACCGACAGACAAGCAACTTTGCGACGGTGGGCCAGTCTATGAAGCTTGGTACCCACCCACCAGCTTATCGTCACCAATGAGCCTCTTGGCTCTGCGCTCGACAGAGGTATTTCTAGGTATTAAATTATCATTATTTCAAGCGCTGGTTTACGGCAATAACCAAAACAAGAACATTAAGCTGTGTAATTTAGTCCTTTTTTCTTAGGCTAGATTAAGAACCTTGTTTAACAAAAAGACTTGTTCGTTGATGTTCTATTTTCGGCACTAAGCTAAGCGTTGATAACCTGTTAGCCTGTTACAGAAAAATTGAAAGGAAGTCGTCTATCTTTGTATGGACATGTAATGAGGAGGGATGATACGCATGTCACTAAAAAAGTCATAGATATTAATGTTGATGGATGGAGAAGGAGAGGAACGCCAAAAAAAAGATGCATAGGTTGTGTGAGGGATGATTTGAAAGAGGAAGAAGTAAAAGATGCCGTGACGTCTGACAGGGGCGAAAGGAAGAAGAAAACGTGTTGCGCCGACCCCAAGTAGAATGGGACAAGGGCTGGAAGATGATGATGAACTAAACGTTGATAACACAATATTTTAGACATTCTATTGGGTGTCGTGTCGCCTAATGTTACAGAAAGTTTCAGACAGCCTTTGAATGGTTTTATTTCGGTAAAAGAAATACATAACTGTTTGCCGTAATTCCATGGATGAGAGGTATTCAAGACAATTTCCGCACTTTAATAGAAAAGGTATTTGGAAGCTATTGATCTTGATATTGTTCTTATTACTTACTTGAGGTGCTCGCTGGGACCTAGCATTAGCCAGGTCTAGGGCCCGAATAGCCTCCTCCAACCTGGCACTGTAGTTGACGTACTCCTTCTTTTGTTCCGCAGGCATTTCACCGTATTCTGATATGCTCTGAAATGACACAAATTATTTACATGTTGTCCATGTCCTTAACACACGCAGTACATTCAAAGATTTTTCAGTACATGCTAGGTAATTAGGAAGACACCTATTTACATCACAATTACAATTATATTTTTAGTGCACTCCCTCATGGGCACCATTCGCCTGTAATGTAACAATCCAAAATTCGTTTTGCTATAGAAACAAGTGAGCCTACACTGTTACATTACAGGCGATTGCTCCCGGTGTCGGAGCGCCATTACATACATGCATCTTTCATTACTTTTTCTTCACATTATACTAACTTAATAAACACCAAAGCACATAAAATCATTCAAGCACGACACTTTACGTAAACCCACAAACCCTGGAGATATTTCTAAAAACTTGCGTTTAAAATCAAAGCTTCGCAGACAAACCACCGCCTGCATCGTTTACGCCATGAAGTGCCAGAATGGGACAAAAAGCACATATTTTTGTTATTAGTTACAAATTATACAATCTTCAAGAGAGCAGCGGTGGCCCAGTGGTGGCGGCCTCGACTTACGAACAGTAAGTCTCGGGTTCGAACCCAGGCAGGCACATTACTTTGTGTAATTTATTTCATCACCACTGCTCTCAAACACGGTGAAGGAAAACATCGTGAGGAAACCGGCTTGTCCTAGAACCAAAAATTCGAAGACATGTGACTTCTACCAACCCGCACTGGGCCCGCGTGGTGGATTATATAGCCCATTCCCTCTCATAGAGAGGAGGCCTGCGTCCCAGCAGTGGGAACATTATAGGCTGATTATCGCGCTTTGACGTGGAGTTGCGGACACCAGCCCGTTATACAATACAATACAATACAATATAGGCTGATTATGCTATACAATCTTAGTTTTAGTTTATCCTAATCACTTAAGGGGTCATTATACTCATGATCATGAATTTTTTTTATTAAGAAACGAATCCAGAAGGTCAGGTGCGTAGTACTCGCAACCGGCTTGCGGCGTGCGTGTAAAACCAATACATACATACATACAATAAAACTAAGTTTGTACAACGTAATTAAATGTAAAGTAAAGGTATATTAGTCACATTAAATAATCAATTAAAAGGAAAACCAACCTTAGCCGTCTCAATGATCTGCACAGTCATCTTCCTCAACGGACTATCCAGGTTCACAATCTGTTCCATTTCCTTCCTCTTGCCAAGTTTCCCTGACCTCACATCCTTCCTCATTTTTTCCACCAAGTCTTCAAGTTGGGCAGCTTCTTGAGTCAGCTTGTGTACGGTGGGTTGCTGGGAGGAGGCTAGAGGAGCCCAGGTCTTGGAGAATTTAGTGAGAGATGTTGATAGGTTATCTGCTGAGGATATGAGGGTATCCTGGCAGGTGGCGTGGTGGATAGTCGGAGCTATTAGCTGTGGAGAGAAAACGAGATTTTAATAGTTACTTCTAGATGTCTTTTTTATCCTTTAATCACAGTCATCAACGTGAGGCCAGTGTAGCTCACAAACGCTTCGATTTGATTTCGATTCGGAAAGTCGTATGTCAATCTCGCTCGCTTTCGTAATGCCGAAAAAAGACGACGACGAAGACGACTTGTCGAATCGAAATCGAATCGAAGCGTTTGTGAATAGCTATGGTGGTTCCAAACAAAACGGAGGCGAGTGGCTCTGGTTACTGCAGATTCGACCAATCACAGGAGAGACGAGAGACACGATGTGGATCTCAACTAATTTTCATTGGTCCCTTAACGCATTTCTTCTCTGCGCTTCGCTTGACTCCGCTTTGGTGGAATCCGAAAAGTAGACACTTTCGTGATCTTTTGTTAAGATTCATGTGTTGTTATTGGGGACTTCGTGCCGCCACTCTTCTCCCCAGTTGAAACACTTGTAAGTAGCGAAGAGCGGGAGTTGAAGGGGACTGTCTTAGGTCATTACAAAGTTTAAAAATTTACAACTTTCATTTCATAAACGAATTTTGTTTTGTTTGTGTACTTTACTTTTATCTTTGACATATTGGTGGGTCAGGCCGCCATTTTTAATTTAATTCAGGCACTGGGTATAATACGTACCTTGGCAGTATATGCCAGCTTGCCAGCAGCATCCACACAGCTGGCTCCAGCAGTACAGATGTCCTGCACATAAGTCTGTCCCTCCGCGCTGCTTTTCGCGTTACTGGCCACGCTACCCGCCTCTAGTGCTAGCCTGGACGCCGTGTCGCCGATGGCCTTGGCTCGGGATATCACCTGGGTAAAAGAATAGGAAAGTGTCACAGTCATTAGAGTTCCAGTGTAAAAGGGATAGGTTTGTAACTCCTTGTCTTTTTCATGCTAGAAGAAAAGGCCACAAAAAATTAGCATTTAAAATTAAAGTAAATTAAACACTTTGGAAGTGTTTAACAGTTAGTCAGAAAGTTACTTATAGTTCTCTTATTTATCTACTGCACTTACGACACTTTTACACGTTGGTTAGAAAAGGCGAACAGCAGAAAAATAATTAAAATCCAATAACTAAGCACACAGATTAGTTGAAAAACTAAATTAAATTCCAAACACACATACCTGTTTCTCCAAAGCTGGGTCGATGTTACAGCTGACCACTCTAAGCAGTTTGACCGACTGGTCGCCAAACGAAATGGCTGCGTCGTTTAGTTTCTGTAGAAAAACAAAATTCTTTAAAATGCCTCGTTTAGAATAAATTTAATCACTGAAATATAAAACATGTCTCCAGGACGTTCCAAATAACCTGCACACGCTCTATCTCTTAATAAGTAACCCTCCCCCTCCCGTGCGCAAATTATGCGCCTCAGTATTGGTATTGTGTGGTATGTATTGGATTGTGTGAAGAATGATATGAAGGAAAAAGGAATAAATGATAGTGTGACGCTTTACAGGGGAGAATACGAAAAAAAAAACGTGTTGCGCCGTCTCCAAATAACATGGGCAGAAAGATGAAGGATACAATACAACAATACACAAAACATACTAAAAAGTGACAGAACTTTGGACCTGATTAGTATAAGATAAATTATGCACTACACTATCTTCCAAATTGATTCTAGGTGGAGATTCATTACTGACACGCGACGCACTGCCCTGGAGTGTAAATATGGTGCTGTTCCACAAACGACAGGGCACTTAATAACGTGTCCTGCGTGTCCTGTTGTTTGTTCACTACAGGAACAGATGGACGCTAAAAGAAAGCGACAAACTAGTAGCTCAGTTCTGGGCCGACACAATTTAGATTGCCATCGACACGCTAAGAATAAGATCTTGGAAATTCTTCATTATATTCTTCATTTAAACAGTAATCAGTATTTATTTGTAATAATTTTCCGGATAACTTTACCGGTACCTTTTCAGGGGAGTAGACCCCTTTTTAGGTAGTAAAACAGGCAATGCAGATAGTTATGCTTCTTACCTTAACTTCCTCCTTACTCTTGGCGGCGTCACAGATGCTCTTAGTGGCCTGACAGAGTCCTGCCATGTCCTCCACGAACGGCTTGCGAGTTTGTTCGGGCAGAGAGCTGTAGATTGCACTGCCATCTATGATGAAAACACGCATATTTGACTTATTTTGTACACTTATTAGGCACCAAGGGGTATTGTGATGATACTCTGTTACTGGGTTTTCGAATCAGGCGATGCTTCTTGTAAAATTTTAATATTCTGCTTTATCTGTTAGACTAAAAGTCGACCCAAACATTAAAAGTGGCGGCAGGCTAGGTATACACCGTGACATTTTAGTCGTCTTACAAAGGTCGTCCACTCAATGTATCCGACATAAAATAGCTCGAGGCGCGATTTTTTTTTATCTTCCGTAATAGGTACAAAGAAAAATAATATAAAAAATTAGAATAAAATTATGAAACATCTTGTTAATGATGTTTCCGTGTCAAACGGGAGAACATATACCTACCCAGCTCTCGGAGTCTAGTAGATCATCGCTCGCAACAGGGTGTTTTAACTACGTCATGCGTCATAATACTGAATAATATTTTTATTTTTAAATTATTATAATCTCATGAATACCTATTTTTTTTATGAATATTTAGTATTCATTGGATACATGAAGTGGGCTGCCGTTGTAAGACGACTAAAAAGTCACGGTGTATAAGTGAAAGCTGCAAAAATTAAGAATTTAGTCTCTCTTCAAATTTTCAATTATTCGATATAATCGAATACCTACTGGAACCCTATTATGTATTGTAGCATATACGGGGTGGAAGGGACACCGAACGCTAAAACGGTTTCCACGTATTCAGTACATATTCTGAACCCCACACCGAAATTTTTCATTAGTAAGTTAAAAAAAAACAGCTGATTCATACATTTTGACCGTGTACTGTAGGTATTGCAGTTTTGTAGGATTTAGCTGTTTTTTTTTAAACCGACGAATAATTTCTTTTTTTTTCAGAATGATGTACTGAATACGTGGTAACCATTTAAGCGTCGGTGTCCCTTACACTTTGTATTATGTATTGTAGCATATATTACCATTTACAACGCTTTTGACAGCTTCAGTCAAAGATATAGTAGGTTCCATCGCAGCCTTGTAGTCCAGTTTGTCGGCATCTGCAACAATAAATTATGAACCAATTTGAACTAATAGTGTCTAATGGAAAGTCAGACCATTTTTAAACCCAAACAAAATCTAAAATGATGTGTGTCAAGAAAAACTATGACTTGTATTAATATAAGGGAAATTATTAATCGGGCGAATAAAAATTTAATTGGCGACCAATATACTAAATGGGCGACTATTGTACCAAGTAAGCAACTATTTATCCGGTCATTGCAGCAAGGAGAATATAGGAAGCAAGAGCGAGCGAATGCTGAGAGAGACTTGTGGCACCCCGACTCGGACAGGTTAGGTTCGAAGGGGATGGCGGGGTCTAGTGAGCGAGCGAAGTGAGCGAACTAAGACCCCGGAATCCCCTTCGTGTTAGGTTACTTTAAACTCTGCAAACAGATATAGGAGCCCCGCTCAGCGGGGGTTCGTCGACTACGCCTTATCTACGATCTAGTGATTAATAACCTTGTTTTAAGTTTTTTACAGGAGTCCTTAAATTATCACATAATCGTACTGAACAACTAGTAACTCAAATTTCTATTTTCAAGTCGCTGTTTTAAACATTTGTGTTCGCCCACTGTTTGTCGCTCACTTAGTATTTCAGTAGCCCATTTTCAATATTTTTGACACCTTTAATTTGAATTTATGTTCGCTCGTTTAAATACTACCCTTAATATAACTACGATATGTTAAAGAAATATAGTTACAATTAGCAGCAACCAGCGCGGCCACCTGCACCCCGGCGCGCGCCAGCGAGTCCTCCATGTGCTGCTCCCTGCGCGCTACCTCCACGGCTGGCAGAGGCTTACCAGATGTCGTCTTTGTGTTGTGAAGCTGTAATTTAGACTTTTTATTTTAAACCGAACGAAAATTACATGTTAGTGGAGATACACACATATTCGCAGTCTGCATGATTTAGCACAGCCGGGCGGAAAAGATGATGTAGCTAAGCGTTTGGAAAAAGGCGCTCGGCTTTGCTCGAATTTTGCCGAGCAAACCCGATCATGATGCAGTTACGGCAGATACTAAATGGAGTTTGCTGATAGCAAAAGCCGAATATGCGTTTAGTAATTGCATCTGGTTGATTTTAACGTTCCAAAAAAAAAACACCCCTCACTGTCAAGCTTATAGTATGTTGTTTTAAGCTTTCACGGTTTACAACTAAACTTATACTGTCACTTACGGATATCTTCCGTGATTGTTCATCGTATGAAGAACAACATATTGTTTGTTAATATGATATCCCATAAGTGACAATATAAGTTTATAGGATTTATTAGAAAGGCGAAATAATAGTCGGTTCCAAACCGACTATTTTTAAGAAGAAAAACGAGCAGGAATCTCAAAATAATTTGTTTTCGTCTCTAAAAATGTATAGGTAAAGAATACTAAGGAGTGAAATATGGCCATCCGAACATTTATGTGTGATACGCCTAAGAACCAACTGTATCCGAATAGGCTGTCTGTCTCTTTGATGAAATTTGGCACTCAGTTAGACCTAGACCTTTATTAAGATACCTTGAAACCAGCAGGTGTACGCGAGCCAAGCTGGAGACAAAAGCTAGTATTTAATAAATCTTTGTTGGTCTACTTACCACTTTAAGGCTATCTTCTGCAGTCTTCAGTCCCTTCTCTGCGCTGTCGATCATCTCGCAGTACTGCTTGTACGCTCTCTTCTCGTCTTCAATAGCCTGTGCTTTCTTGGCATCGACAGCAACTATCTTCGCTTTGCCTGTGAAAAAAATACTCAAAGAATTAATGATTAAATCCTTGAGAATATAACTAACACGATCATTAAGTATTAGAAGGTAGACCGATGAGTTCTTGAAGTTAATTCGTTATTTAATGTGTGATGGTACGGTGGTGGAGCGATTAAGGATTGCGCCACATCTATCAGCACGGAATCTCATTTTCCATGCACCTATCTTTTTCTGGATTGGAGAGAACAGCTCGGGTGGGCGGCATTTGGTAAACTAGAACATATTTTTCGGGCTAAAAAGATACCTCATTGCCTTAAAACCCGCCTTTTCAACCAATATGTCCTGCCAACAATAACCTACGGTGCTGAGATATGGAGGCTCACCAAGAAGCGAACCATGCTGCCGAGCATAGCTATATAGCTCCTCAAAATTGAGTGTTTTACTCCAAAATCCGCCGTTGGACGAAAGTCGCCTCAAGTGGACCTGGGCAGGACGTCTGGATAGACGCGGAGATGGCTGATGGAGCAAGACTTTGACCGAGTAGTAGCCAAAGTTAGGCCAAAGAAACCATCGCCGTCTTAAAGATCGTTGGGTTGACGATATTGTCAATACCGCGGGTAACACCTGGATAAGGTGTGCACAGAACCGAGAAGTGTGGCAGAAGAAAGGGGAGGTCTATACCAAGCAGTGGGTAATTCCGGGATGATGATGATCCTTTTCTGTCGCTTAGAACCAGTCAGTCATTTGCCAGAGTGAGAAACAAAGTGCTACCGCACGCGGCAGTATCGACGATGAGCTCGGCAGCATGCTCTGTACCCAGTAGTGGGTGATGATGGATGATGAGACATAAAAAAATGAAGTGTTTCCCTTACCCTGACTCTCCTCACCCCGGAGTGTATCCAGGAAGTCTTGCGTAGTGTCCGCATGTACAGAGGAACGTACTGCTTGGGCGACAGTGTGCTTCGGGTCCCGCGCTGGTGTGGGTGGGGGAGCTCTCCGTACTGGAGCCGCTGGCTTTGAACCTAGGGACAACATGGATTTCATGAAGATCTTAAAATACAGTAGGTACGTACATTTTTTTTACAGCACTAAGAATTATAAAAATGTCGACGGGTTTTAGAAAAACGAAATATCTTGCAAGACTCACCCTGTGCACCTTCAGGACTCACGATGTACACCAGTTTACCTGATGCATTGGCCAGCTTAGCAGAAGCCGCGTTCAATTTCTAAAACAAACAGACAATGTTGCATTATAGTTTTTATATTTCACGAACGCACGTCAATTAATGCAAGTTATACCTTATTCATCTGTACTTACAGGCCCATAGACCTCAAAAAGAATTTTTTTGAAACATCAACAAAAACTTCCGAAAACACCTCCATGCAAGTTCAGTGTTTATTACATAAGATTTAAACGGTTTTTTTTTAAATAGATATGGGGTAATTGTCCCCCGAAGTTGTGTCGTATCCTAAGTTCTAGAAGAGTTGTGAAAAAAAAAGACTTACCTTCGGTTGTCCCGCACTCTCACAGATGGCGCGACTAGCGTCACACAGCTCTCGCAGATGTTTCAACATGGCTGCTTGTTCTGCCGTGTCCTTCGTACCGCTTAGTGTGTGTGAGTCTGCCAGATTTAACATCATTTTGTAGATAAACTAATAGAATATAGTACTACTAGATCAACGTAACAGTCAAATGTAAACTCACCTTGAACAACTTGCGGCATCAGCTCAATGACAGTTGTCACAGCACGCTCTGCCGCCGGGTAGTCAGGATTCTTGCCATCTGGAGTACACACAATGTATTTATTTAACATACTATATCGAAAAAGAACTTAAAGAAAAAGACATGCTATGCCAACTAAATAAATTGGTATAGGTAAAGGAATATAATAAAAATATATCAGAAGACTTACCCTGGGTGGCAGCAGCAAGTGCAGCGACTGCAGCGTTGAGCTGCGCGAGTCGGCGGGACAGCTGGTGCTGCAACGTTGCGCTATCAGCTTGCTTCAGGTTCTGAATTACTACCGGCTGCCGAAGAAGATTGGAAAATATACTTCATAGAAATCAGTCAAAAGATTTTATTGAAAAAGTTTAGAGTATTAATTCTATGTTACCTTCTTCATCTGCTGTTCTGCGGTATCCAAATGTTTCTTAGCTCCGGACACGCTGCTCACGAATTTGATGCGTAGCTTCTCTTGTTGTGGTGATAACACTACCTCCGTACCTATGGTGAATATGTATGTTATTGTTTTAATAATCTAAATTTAAAGAATCCATGAAAATATATAAATATAGTGAGCAAGTGTGAGTATTCGCATGTGGTATCATATCAAGTAAGAACTTCTTCTCGATACTACTAAAATTTATTAAAAAGTTGTCGCGTAGTAAATCGTGTAACTAACGATTACGTTGAATGTTTTACTCTGTATAATTCAATCACTCCATATAATTCAATCACTCCATATAATTCAATCACTCCATATAATTCAGTCACTCCATATAATTCAATCACTCCATATAATTCAGTCACTCCATATAATTCAATCACTCCATATAATTCAGTCACTCCATATAATTCAATCACTCCATATAATTCAGTCACTCCATATAATTCATTCACTCCATATAATTCAGTCACTCCATATAATTCAATCACTCCATATAATTCAGTCACTCCATATAATTCAACCCCCAGTACAATTAAATCCCTCTGTACAATTCAACGATCCTGAACGATAAAATGTTCCTATATAATAATATCTTGTGTTGCAACATTAACGTGATTACTCCGTGTAGATAATTCGGGCGGTACTACGATCATTTTATGTAATGAATACAGACATATGATTATGCAGCTTACCCTGTCGAGCTGCCTTGCACGCCTGAATAAGTTTGTCAAGACTATCATCAAGCTGTTTCTGTGAGCCCAACACTTGCTGCTTCATCTCCGGCTTGTCCGTCAAGTGCGGTGCACATGATGACGTCAGCTTGCCAGCTGTGGTGCGCAGTTTCTCAGCCACTGAGATCAGTTGGTCAGCGCAGCCTGGCTCTGATATGCTCGAGGCTGTGATCTATTATATCAATTAAACAAAAAAACTTTAATACAGTCCCTAAATTCCATTGTTTTAAGTCTTATTTTGTTCTAACAAAAAAAAAAATATTCAGTTCAATTCTTTCAGAACTCATATTTATGTGTTTGTAATAAGATATAAATTCTTGCGTGTGATAATAATATGACATTGACAGGAGTGGCATTTTGGTCAACATTTGTGACATGGTCTGTAAAAATTGTATTAAAAAAATAAGATGGTGGCGACAATAAGACCAACCTAATTATTAGAATAGAATAGAATAGAATATTTATTTGCGTAAAACATGGTATACATGGGTGTTACATACAAATTGAGGCACAAGCATGTTTAGCTAGGATAAAACATAGCATGCAAAATTTTAAAGACAAGTTAAGGCAACAAGAATCGTTTTTTTTAAAACATCAACATTTTTTATCTTCAAATTCTTTTAAACTATAAAAACTACAATCGAGTAACCACTTAAGAAATTTAAATTTAAATAATTTTGCATTTAAAGCTTTGAAATGCCTAGGTATTGTCGCAAAGGCAACGAAGGTCACGCGCCAAATGAACCAACGAGCACCTTAGTACTGGTTCTTATGAATATTATCACGAATCAATTTAAAAGGGACCTCTTGACTAACCTGTACCACATTCAGCAGTCCCTGAGCAGCGTCGGCAGCGCGTGCACCACGGTAATCGAGCTCAGCAGCAGCGGCAGAGTCCGGGACTAACTCAGTCAAGCGTTGCACCTGACTCAGCAGCTCGGAAGCTTTGCCGCAAGATGCTGCTGTTAGATCTATCACCTAGACAAAACGTTCTTCTTTAGTTTTATGGCTTGAAATCGTTTGAAACACCAGGCTTATAGAACATGAATTGTGTAATATGAAAATAATTGAAAGAAGAAATTGCTGAAAGTCAATGGCGGCATCAGTATGAAACTTCCGAAATCTATCAGAACTTCAATTTGAGAACTTAAAAAAAAGCTCAAATGGAAGTCGCAAATTCATCTCATCAACAAGGTTTTCGACATTGATGTAGGTAAGTTAGGTCCTACTTTTTGCGCATTTTACAATGTGGAAAAAATGGAGATTAGAATGTGAATATTCTTAAAAACTCGAGAACTGCCCTACTTTTCAAGAGTATACTTTCTAAAAGGGCTCTCAACTACTCCGCAATACATTTCTGATTGATTTCGTTGCAGAATCCAAGACAGTTAAATTGTTTCTCTGAGACTTCGTCGAGCTTCATTGTGTCTGCGCTTTTCTAGTGGTCGCCACTGTTAATTCCGGCTTTCAGGAGTTTGTTCGTTTGTTCGTTTGTTTGTTTGTTTGTTGTTTGTTTGTTTGTTTGTTGTTGTTTGTTTGTTTGTTTGTTTGTTGTTTGTTTGTTGTTGTTTGTTTGTTGTTGTTTGTTTGTTTGGAGTTTCAGGGGTTTGGAGGAGTGTTTTAGAAATAGTGTGGCGGTTTTGTCCCAATAAAAAAAATCTCAAAAGTCCTCCCACCACAGATTCAGAAAAATCGCTGAAAAAGATCCCTGGAATAACTGGACGGAGGCTGTTCAAAATCTGTTACTATGGCATTGCTTGGGGGAAAACCGTAGGACTATCTCTAGACAAAGACTATGGATAGGTAGACAAGTCTTGTATGTAGTGGTTTGTGGTATGTGTAGGTAAGCGGTAGTAAAACGTAGAAGTCGTTTAAGCTGATATTTTAATATAGAGGCAAGAGAAACAATGTGGCAAACAGCTCCTGGCTGGAGGCTCCCAAGGTACCCACAGCATAGTCCAGTTAAGCAGACTACAACCTCCGAGGTTGATCTACGAGATGTCATTCACAAAGAAACGAGATAGAAAGCTTCTCATCCTCTATCTATCTAGAAAAGGGAAGATCCTACGACCAGACTGGTGTTGTATCTGGTGGGCCACAGCCGGTTGTGATTGTCCAGTTGTATGTGGATCTCACAGATAATCTGCTCGTTCATTTGGGAATTGTGTGAAGATACCTAGTTCGTATGTGGTGGATAAATGGAGCCACAGTAAAAATATACGGAATAAGAACAAGTAAATTTGAAGACTAACCTGCTTCTCCTGCGCACTATGTTTATTAGGTCCGGCTGCGACAATCATTTTACCAGAAGCGGCCGAGAACTTGGCAGCAGCATCACCCAGACCCTGTAAGACACTTGTTTTTAATATATTCCTCTTCCAAATAGACTGCCTCGTTGGTCTAGCCACGGAGTCTGGTCGTTTGATGGCAATAGGCTCGTCCCCTATTACATGGGACTTAAAAATGACTGGCGAAATGTGAGTGTACTATTAGGCACACTTTTGCCTAACCCTTCGGGAATTACAGGAGTGATGTTATGATGATGTGATGACTTCCAAGCATTCCTGGAAGGCTTCCTCTCTGTGTTCAAAAGTCGACCTTATTGTAGGTTCTTCTGAGATCTATTTTATGTTTATTACTCACCTGAGGTTGTACAGCATTCAGACATATCTCCCGACTAGCTTCACAAAGCGCTACCAAGTCTTCTGTCATGGCGGCCGCGCCGGGACCGTCCTTAGTGGCTGAGAGCGCACGAGAATCTGCACGAAAAATAGTATATAAAAATAAAGCAGTAGTTACTTTAAACTTCAAGTGAAGCTCGAGACATGTTGTGCATCACATTACATCATGTTGGCTAGAAGAAACAAGACTTAATATTACTGTTTGACGATTTTGAGTACTTTTGATGTGACCCACGCAAATGTCTTGCAGAAGATTAGCGCTGTGTTAAGGGTCTTTGAGCTCCCTAAAATAGAGGTGAACATTTCTTTCAAATTTTCAACTGTTTGTATCAGACTTTTGGCCATTTTCACTAACATCCAGTGACAACTAAGTTAATTAAATATCAGCGTGGTTTTAAGCATTAACTTAGTTGTTAATGCTTAAAACCACGCTGATGAGTCGCAGCGTTAGTGAAAACCTACATTAATGGGTTACATTACATCATTCTTTGTTTTGGTGACAACCTCTCCAAAGGCTTAATATCACAAATCTTTGAAATCGCTGATATTCATGTGTTTTAATTACAGTAATGATGTTTAGTCTGTCAATTAGTTTTTGCAAATAGATTTATACGTCATATAAGAAAATATTTTGAGAAACTACAAAAAGTCGAGAAGAAACACCGACACAAACACAGATCAGCCTCTCATACGAAGTCCATGTAGATTTGTAAGATATAAAAGAGCGGCGCCTCCTGGCACAGCCATCTATATGCTTAAAAGGAGACGCCACCAACGATATAACGTTAAACGTACGTAAAACATTTTTTTATTTTTTATTTAAGTCTGAGATGCAATAAAACCATTACTTACCGTGTATAACTTCTCGTAGTATTTTAGGAATAGATTCCACAGCTCGGTGCGCGGTTGCGAAGTCAGGATGCTCACGATCTGATGGAGACAAAAAAGCATACGTAGTAAATCAATGAGTGGAGAAGCTGCATAAAGTATTGCTTTGACGATGTGCTCCGTATGTCAATCCTTTTAGTATGCCAACTATGTTGAGGTCGCCTTCCAATCTAACCGGATGCAGCTGAAACCAGTATTTTACATGGCGCGTAACCGCCTATCTGACTTCCACAACCAAGTTAGTACTAGGTAATATGATACTCCTTGGTAAGACTGGTTGTCAGACTTTCGGGCCGCTAACTACCTGTAACGACTGTCAAAAATCTACAAACGACAGCCGGGATCAACGGCTTAACGTGCTTTCCGAGGCACGGGGAAAACTCGGTATGTAATGTGTTCTTAAGTGGAGACCGCGAATCGGTAAGGTGGGACACCCTCGGGCTCGGTGGAGTGACGATCTTCGCAGGGTGGCTGGTAGCAACTGGATGAGAGTTGCTGAGAATCAAGTTGAGGAGGCTTATGTCCAGCAGTGGACTGCTGTAGGCTGATGATGATGCCAATGAATGGGTTGTCACTCATCCACGGACCAACATAGGCGAGCGGTTTAACCTAAACATCGCCCTGAGCGGCTGTTATTATTTAGCCACGAGCTCCTCTTCAGCCACGAGCTCTTCCATATTAGTGACAGTTCGTCATAAAGGTGTAAAAGGACGAAGGTGTTCGTTTGCGCTATAACGTTAATCACTAGTAACACAAACCTGCGGTGGCAGCGGCGAGTGCAGCGACTGCCGCGTTGAGCTGCGCCAGGCGGTCTGCCAGTCTGTGCTGTATTTCGGCCGGGTCTGCTTGCTTCGTCTGAGTCAGTAACGGCTGCAGACAAAAGACCTTTTGTGTTAGTTAGTATAAATAATTTGTCTAGTTAATTAAAAGAATATTGATTTACGAAGTAAAAACAACAAGCTAACCATTTTTTACGTGTCAGTATGTACTAATTTACCACCATCATCTGCCTAGCCTTTTTCCCAACTATATTGGGGTCGGCTTCCAGTCTAACCAGATGTAGCTGAATACCGGTATTTTACATGAAACGACTGCCTATCTGACCTCCATAACCCGTTGGTGGGTGTTGGTGGTTTGTGTTTCTTTGTTTGTTGTTTGTGTTGTTTGTTTGTACTTACCTCTTTCAATTGTTGCTCGGCGGCATCGAAATGGCTCTTAAGTCCAGATACGCTGCTGATGAACTTGAGACGGTGCTTCTCTTGCTGGGCTGATGGTGTATTTTCTAAATTATTTTGATAAGAAATTAATAAGTAATACAGGTTGTGGCGATGCTGTTTGTAAGGAAACAGAATAAGGTATGTTACACGTAAATAATAAAACTGGTCTGTGCAATAAAGTCAAATCTTATAACCCAATCATTTATAATGTATAATCGTAAAATATGAAAACAATGTTATACAGGGTAATCAATTTTTATATTTTAAAATTATTCAGTATAACCGAATTACCCTGTATAAATTACCAAGTATAACAAAAATTACCCTGTATAATAAAATTACCCAATACAACAAAATACCTACAATCTTCTGTATAATAAATTGTATTTTTTGTTATACCGGGCGACTGCATTATCTACCATCCTGTGTGAAATTAACTTACCCTGTTGAGCTGTCTTGCAGGCCTGTACAAGCTTGTCGAGACTATCATCAAGCTGTTTCTGTGAGCTCGACACTTGCTGCTTCATCTCCGGCTTGTTCGTCAGGTGCGGTGCACACGATGACGTCAGATCCGACGCTGTGCTGCGCAGCTTGTCAGCGGCTGAGATCACTTGCTCGTCGCAGTCTGGTTCTGATATGCTCGAAGCTGTGATCTGTTTTAGACAAAAACTCTTGAATACTGTTCAAAAACCCCAGCGTCATTTTTTCCAAAAAAAATCCTCGTCAGTTGAAGTTTCAACTTTATCGCATCTGTTAGAAGCTTGTATTTTCAAAACTAGCTCTTATAATTTATGTTTGTTACAGCGAAATCAATTGTGATTAATTTTTTGGAAGACTGCAAGACATTACCGACTCAAAAAAAAAAAAATACTTTGTGAATATGTACAGAATTTTAATAAACTTCACATATAAGAAATAGACAAAAGTTAGCATAATCACAAAGATTCTATCAAAAGAAGTTACGATATGTAAAACCTATAATAATATTAGTATGATCATTTTTAAAGGGAACGCTTTCACTAACCTGTGCGACAGTAAGCAGCGCTTGCGCAGCATCAGCAGCGCGTGCGCCGCGACTGTCGAGCTCGGCGGCTTGCGCTGCGTGCGGCACTAGCGCTGTCACACGCTTGACTTGAGACAACAGTTCGCCCGCCTTGCCGCTAGAGGCTGCTGCTAGATCTATTACCTACACATAACATTCTTCATTAGTAGATTGTGGTGGGATATTTTTAAGTTTAAGGTTGATAGGCTGAGGATTACACTTTCCAGGATCTAAGAATATAATAACGCTGAAAGTATTTACTAACAAATTGGATTTTATAATCTGTGAAATAAATGATTTGATTTGTATACAGGGTGGAATTTTTAAAACTCACCTGCACGCGTAGCGTGACCACCGTAGACAAGGATTTTGTTGACGGAAAAATCGACAAAATGACAGATAGTGAAAAGAAATCTGTCATTGTGTCGACACAATCTGTCATTTTGTCGATTCTTCCGTCTAAAAAACCCACTTCTACGGTGGTCATGCTACGCGTGCAGGAGGGAAAGTACACTAAGTACTAGAGATAGCAAATTTTACTCAAAGGAAACATTCCTTTATTTTTTTAAAGTAACAAATCTACATTCAAATATTTTCTTAAATTAGCTTGCCACAGTCGAGAATCGAACCGACTAAAATTCTAAAAAATAACATCCTGTACTTTTATGACATCAATCAATAGGGTCAATCATATGGATCAAATCTCTAACAAACATAATAAATTAAATCAAAGGAAATTCATGAAATCTAAACTTATAAATTCAAGGGGATTAGATAAATCACAAAAAGGTCCATCCAATTATCTATGTTAGAACCTAATTAACAATTGAAGAAAGAATATTGCAATTTGCACGTGTTTGTTTGTGCAAATTGCAATCTTTTTATCTAAATAGTCATTCGTCATTCTAAAAAAATAAATGAAGGCAAAGATAAATGTCACAAACAAAACTAACCGGATGGGCCTAGAAACACACAGAATCTATACGCTAAACTAACCACACAGAGCACGAAAGAGATGAATGACTATCTGGATCTGGTCGCAGAATCGCTACCGGTGGAAGGGATGGAGGAAGGCATTTGCTCAGGATTGGGAGTATTCGAGCTAGTAGCTCTAGTTTGTTAAGCGAAAATTAAACACATATTTTAAACACGAATCCTTACCTGCTTCCCATGTGCACTATGAGTGTCCGGTCCTGCTACTACCATCATCTTGGCAGATGCAGCGGAGTACACGGCTGTAGCATCTCCCAGACCCTGTAACATACTCGTTTTTACTCTCACCCCGACAATATATATGTATATATATTATTGTCTTTGAGACCAGGGATATGCTTTTTAGTTATCTTAACAAATAATCAAATTGTCAAAAATCAGTTTGTTTGTTTGTCACTTTGTCACATCTTTACGTATTTACAGTTTAACGGATTTAATACAATTTGACACACGGGTAGACGTCGAGTATCCTATGTCTGGGTTAGGACATAAAATTTTATATCCCGATAGTCCGTTCCCGTGGGATACTTTCCAACCTCCAAGAGGGCAAAAGCTTATTCAAAACTAGCACATCTCCCGCGACTTTGTCTGCAAAAATTGTGATAGCTCGGCCAATATGCATCATATACATATAATTTATAGCCAATAGCACCCACGAATAATGTATCTTTCTCTCAGCAAAAAAAAAATTGAATTGGATCATTAGTTCCAGAGATTACCCCCTACATACAAACTTACAAACAAATTTTACCTCTTTATAATATTAGTATAGATAAATGTAAAAGAATCTAACCTTAACTTGTTAAATGTTTGGTTTATGAGGGAAAACGTTGGCTACATTCGATACTGTCACCTCCACCACATTGAACAGGTCCAGAAAGTTAAATAAGTGTCTACTACGGCGAAGAAGAGAGTAATGCTTGTTACTGAATACTCTTCGACTTTCACTCACCTGAGGTTGTCCAGCGTTCTCACATATATCCCGACTAGCGTCACACAGCGCTCTCAGGTCTTCTGTCATCGCGGCCGCGTCGGGACCGTCCTTAGTAGCCGAGAGCGCACGAGAATCTGAAACAACAACGGTCAAAAGTTGTTTTCCAAATCAATAGAAATTCTTAGAAAAAATGAAGCATATTTTATTTGACAATAGTTATAACAGATTACGACTAATTTCTAGGATAAAAACAGGATTCTCGGACATAAGCTTCCGAGGACAGTCTTAAAGGGTAGGTCTACTAGAATAACCCAAATAGATGTCGTTGTTTCAAGAGTAAATAAGTAGGTTAATTTCATTTAAATTACGAGCTCTAAAAAGGTTCACATTTCTCATATATTTTCATGTAATAGCTGATATTGGTTATTCTTTATTACAACAAAACCTTAACTTACCGTGTATAATTTCTCGTAGTACTTTAGGGATAGTTTCCACAGCGCGATGTGCCGCGGCGTAGTCAGGCTGTTCGCGATCTGATGGAACAAACGAGAATAAAAATAAATCGTTATTTCAATACAGGCATTATGTCCCACAACTTGGTCCCCTGGCTTCCAAACTAGGTTTTTACCTGTGACTTTTGAGGCAGTGTTTCTCCAATAAAAAAGTTTCATAGCCTCATTAATAACCAAAACGGTAGCGAAAACTTAACAAATATCAATTACTTAAATAGACTAATTAATATCAAATCACAATGTGTGTGTTGATGGAGTGAAAAGTGCATATGAAATGTTTATATTGGGCTTAGGGCTATCGAGTAGGGGATAATAGTAAATCTTCTATTTCGAGAATACGCAGTAAATTATGACTCCTCCTGCTAATAGCGCCCAAAAGGCGCTTGTTGCAAGCAAATTTTTGTGATTTAGGTATGGTAAACAAATAAATAAATTCACAAGTAACAAACAACAACAACAACCACTACTAACTCGGTTGCGGAGTCAGATAGGCAGTCGCTCCATGTAAAATACTGGCATTCAGCTGCATCCGGTTAGACTGGAAGCCGACCCCAATATATTTGGGAAAAGGCTAGGCAGATGATGATGATGAAGTAACACAAACCTGCGGTGGCAGCGGCGAGTGCAGCGATTGCCGCGTTGAGCTGCGCCAGGCGGCCTGCCAGTCTGTGCTGTAACGTTGCTGGGTCTACTTGTATCGTCTGGGTCAGTAATGGCTGTAGGCAAAATTTTGGTGTTAGTTAATCACAATAATTAGCCTAGTTAAATAAAAGACTGTTGATTTTTATTTTGAAAAAATAAAATAAAGATAAATGCAAAGTAAAAAAAATCCAAGAAATTTAATTAAGCTTAAACATAACATTATTTAAAGGGTTGACGTGTGTCAGTTTGTACTAACCTCTTTCAATTGTTGCTCAGCGGCATGGAAATGGTTCTTAACTCCTGATACGCTGCTGATGAACTTGACACGGTGCTTCTCTTGCTGGGCTGATGGTGTACGTTCAAAATTAATTATTTTTATAAGAAATTAATGCGTAATTTACCATCACATAATACAGGTTGTGGCGATACTGTTTGAAAGGAAATATAATAAATTACGTTACCACGCAATTTCAAAAATGGTTTGCACAATTTATACCCGTCATGCTGTATTATCTTTATGTTTAAAATTATCATTCTGTATAACATTTTTTATAATACAATCATATGGTATAACCATATGGTTATTGTTTTGCTAATAAGGTGGTTTTTTTTTAATACAAATATTTGTATTAAAAAAAAACAACCTTTTTAGCAAAACTACCCTGTATATCGGAATAGAATTACCCTGTAAAGAAAATGACCCTGTATAACTGAATAACATTGTAAAATAAAATTCCTTGTATAATAAAGTTACACTAAACAAAATTACCCAGTATAACAAAATAACTCTGTATAGCAAAATTACCCTGCATTCCAAAATTACCCTGCATTCCAAAATTACCCTGCACAAGAAGATTACCCTGTATAACAAATTGGATGTGACGGTGTGTTGGATTGGTGTAACGTGACTGTATTATTTATCTTGTGTAAAAATAAATCACCTTGTTGAGCTGTCTTGCAGGCTTGTAAAAGCTTGTCGAGACTATCATCAAGTTGTTTTTGTGAGCTGGACACTTGCTGCTTCATCTCCGGCTTGTTCGTCAGGTGCGGCGCACACGATGACGTCAGATCTGATGCTGTGCTGCGCAGTTTCTCTGCTGCCAAGATGAGCTCCTTCTGGCAGTGATGATCTCCAATGGTTGGGGCTGTTGACTGTGTGGGAAGTGGGTGGTAAGAGTGGAACATGTAAATTGAGACCATAAGAGTTTTGTCTTGAAATTGAACACAAGGCTGTTGAATTTCAAGACAAAAATTGCTAAACAGGAGTTATCCATATAGCTCACAAAATACGCAAGGTGAAGTGAAAATGTGTCGGCCATATTAGGCATAGAACTGATTGTCTCTGGGGTAGGTATCTCCTTTAGATGGGACTTCGCATTGGGAAATATAACGCACCCTGAAAACAAAAGTGACCTAACACGAAATTTTCGTTTTGTGAGAAATTACAAAATTGTGTTCGTGTTTTGGTTCGTGTTCGCGAAAATGAAAGAGACGAAATGTTTTTGTTTGTCCTTTTCTAGCACGGCGATTTCGATCGACGAAGTCTAGTTATGGGTAAACTCAGTTACGAAAACAAATGATCTAAAGCGGAATATCTTTTTCTAATTATTTGGTTACCTGTGCGACAGTAAGCAGCGCCTGCGCAGCATCAGCAGCGCGTGCGCCGCGACTGTCGAGCTCGGCGGCTTGCGCTGCGTGCGGCACTAGCGCCGTCAAACGTTGTACTTGTGTCAGGAGCTCGCCCGCCTTGCCGCAAGATGCCGCTGATAACGTTATCACCTGTGGAAAGTCATTTGATTAGTACTGTCACTGCTTAAAACAAGAGTCCAGAGGGGTTACCATGACGTCTTTCAGAAGTACTGTTTTAATGTCATTTCAGTGTGAAAGAGACAGAACTATACATGGGTCTAGCGCCATCTCTTTTTCACACTGAAAAAGATTTGAATAATACTGCTTTAAAGCTTCAAATTGTGCCAGAACAGCCTCTTTTCAATGTTACTGTTTTACCAAGTAAAGAATAAAATGTTAATATTTCCCACACAATGGGTTTCTCACCTGTTTTCCGTGTGCATCTTGAGCTTCAGGACTGACAACATATACCAGTTTGCCAGAAGCCGCTGAGAACTTAGTAGCGGCATCGCTAAGACCCTGCGGTACAAAAGGTAAAGTTGTTATGATAAAACTAGATTCAACAGCTTCTTCTTATAAGTTAAGAGTGGAGAACTTAGTTTAAACCTTGAAAATCAAACAAAACAGAATTATATGAAATTTTTCAATAAATTAGACTACTGTATAACCGAGGACAATTTCGGTTGACATCTTTTTGTCTTCATACCCTATCTTCTGTCGATCTTAAATTGTACCTTTTGTGTAGCGATTCATACAAGACACCTGATCTCCAAATTTCAACTGTGTGATGCCAACAGTCTCGGAGTATAATGGCTGTAACATACCGACGGACAGACAAACAGACGGACAAGGCAAATCTGTAAGGGTTTCATTTATTGCCATTTGGCAACGGAATCCTAAATATGATCACCCGTTAACAAGTAACAAATAATAGCTTACCTGTGGTTGTCCGGCACTGTCGCATATTTCACGACTAGCCTCACACAGCGCTCGTAAGTCTTGTAACATGGCGGCTTGCTCCTTATCCGACTTAGTGCCGCAGAGCGTACGAGATTCTGTAAATAACGGATAATTATATTGCAAGTAACGTGATGGTATCTGTGGCGACACCTACATATACCTAAACTACGAATAACATCTGAGGTCACACAAATTATTTATGGCAAAAGCTAAATTTACCGCGAGATCTTCATCACACAACAGTCTGGAAGACAGCGTGGCAGACGAACAAAGCACACTGTGGAGAAACAAAAATCCCCCCTCCACACTGCAGCTCACTGGCAAGAAAACTACCCCCTGGTCACGAACTGCTGTGACCGATATGCATATCTTTGAACAGACTGCTTGCTCAAGTTGGCCGCTGCCGATCCAATGTGGCTAGATGGGGTACAATCGACCCATCTTGGACACAATGCGAGTGTGGAGCCCCAACACAGGATATGCCACGCCGTCTCGCCAGCCCGTGCTGCACAACAAATTGCGCCCTCCAGAACTTGAATGAGGCAAGCGACAGAGCTGTCCAGGTTGTTTTGCTTCGTACTAGTCGGTCAAAATATGAATCATCGATTGGAGAAGAAGAAGACGAACAGCCCGACAGCAGCTGTCGAGTAACCCACCAGTCACAACACCCGTTATGTCCTTTTGTAAGGAGGATAAGGAACTTATACCCTGTACGTTGTTTAGTCCCAATAAAAACGCGCTCATCTCTTATAAATTTGAGACCAGCGCCTTACCCGTTGGAAAACAAACTTTTTGAAACATTGTTTTTAGAATACAGGGGGTGTTGCCAAATTACTGGCAAAATGTGCCCCCCTAGTTTGGGGCCCTTCCTGCCTCTTTCTTCTTTCTTTCTTTCTTTTCTTTTTTAAAAAAAAACGTTGCCCCACACTAGGAATTTCTCCTGTATCGTGGGTGCGTTTACAAACATTTAAAGTCACATACACAAACAGCCAGACCCGGAACAACTACTTGTAGGCCATACAAATATTTGTTCCGTGCGGGAATCGAACCCGCGACACCTCCAGGAAAGTGTTTTCTTAGTGTTTACATTATGATGCTGTTCCACAAATGATGGAGTACTTAATATCGTGTCCTGGGTGTCCAATTGGTTGTTCATTACAGGAACTGACGGACGCTAGAGGGTGCCAACCTCGTGGCTCTGTTCTGGGTCAACATAATTTAGATTGTCATCGACCCACCACGAAGACTACCAACTTTATATTGTTTACAAGTATAAATAAACGAATAACTGACTGACCTTTTACGATGTGCGGCATCAGATCAGTGATAGTTTTGACCGCACGGTCTGCGGCAGCATAGTCGGGGCGTTCGCGATCTGTGAGAATATTAAAATCTACTATAATATAGGGTCAAACAAAATTATCTGGCGAAACTTCACAGGCGTGGTAGTTGTCGATACCTAATTAGACTAGGCACACATTTTTACTGGTTTACTTGGATGAATGGTATTTTTTTTTTGTTCTTTTGGAAAAAAGGCCTCAGCAAAAATATTTCAGGCTATGATCTAAAGAGCGGACTTTGATTTAATTAAGCTAAGTAAAATAGCTTCAAATCAGCCTGTAATGGAAAATAAAGGTTGTATTAAAATTCAAAATCCTCAGCTTGTCATAAATTGAGTTCAAACCTGCAGTGGCAGCGGCAAGTGCAGCAACTGCAGCGTTGAGCTGCGCCAGACGATTTGAGAGTTTGTGTTCAATGGCAGCTTCATCCAAAAGATGTGGCATGAGGCTAGACCTTTTGCTTTTCATCGGCTACCAAACAAAAATCAACGTTATTTCCATGTAAGAAGAGTTATAGCTGAACAAGGATCTTTTGGAGCGCGGCCAAAATCGGAATTAATACCGTCATCTTTTTTTAAATCCATTTCATAAATGCTACCCTCTGTATACGTCATTGGAGCACTAAAACTATACCTGTAGTGGTGTTTAGAAACAACCTGTTTCTGAGTTTCAGGAGAACAAGTTTTGCAACGACAACCGGCCAAGTGCGGGTCGTACTCGCGCATGAAGGGTTCCGTACCATCGTAGTAGGGGAGCCCCCTTTATTTTTTTTTAAATTATTTGTTGTTATAGCGGCAACAGAAATACATAGACAGATAGCCAGACGGACAGCGGAGGCTTAGTAATAGGGTCCCGTTTCGTCCCGCACGTTTATGGTCGACTAAAATCTGCCCGCAATTTCGTCCGCGTCCAAGAAACATATTCTGTATATGACACTCAGTAATGGTGTAGCTATCTATCAGTGAAATAATTTATGAAATCGAATGAGTCGTTTTGGAGATTATTTCCTACATACAAACTTTACCTCTTTATAATATTAGAAGAACATATATCTAAGAGCACAAGATAGTCTGAAAAGTTTTTGCTCTTACCTTTTTCAGCTGTAGTTCGGCTAAATCAAGACTGTTCTTAGCTCCGGAGAGACTGTTGATGAACTTCAGACGCTGCTTCTCTTGTTGTTGAGCTGATGGCACGTCTACCAAGTTACCTGTGAAATGTTACTCTGTATGAGAATCATATGTGCTCAGCAATGTGACGCATGACAGGCTAAGAAGAAAAAAATATTTTGTACGGAACACAAAATTACCTGGTATAGGAAAATTACTCTGTCATGACAAAATTACCCTTTATGTATAATTAAATTACCCTGTATAACTGAATTATCCTGTATAACAAAATTACACACAATGATTGTGTACAATAAACACTTTTTTGTGGTACAGAGTGACCGTATAATCTATCGTCCTGTGTGAAAATAACTCACCCTGTTGAGCTGTCTTGCAGGCATGTACAAGCTTGTCAAGACTATCATCAAGTTGTTTCTGTGAGCTCAACACTTGCTGCTTCATCTCCGGCTTGTTCGTCAGGTGCGGTGCACATGACGACGTCAGATCTGACGCCGTGCTGCGCAGCTTCTCAGCCGCTGAGATGAGCTCCTTCTGGCAGTGAGGATCTCCAATGGTTGGGGTGGTCGCCTGTGTGAGAAGTGGGAAATTAGCTTGGTGCATCAAATGCATCACAAATCGCGACGATATTAAGACATAGTAGTTCTTCTGTTAATAAGTGTTCTAGGTATAAAACGATTTTCGCCGGCTGTTTCGTCCCTAGATGTTATGGATTAAGTCAACAAAAGCCAAGACAAAATATAAAGCTAAAGTATAAATCTTCAATTTTCTTCTTACCAGTGCGACAGTAAGCAGCGCTTGCGCAGCATCAGCAGCGCGTGCGCCGCGACTGTCGAGCTCGGCGGCTTGCGCTGCGTCCGGCACTAGCGCCGTCAAGCGTTGTACTTGTGTCAGGAGCTCGCTCGCCTTGCCGCAAGATGCCGCTGATAATGCCATCACCTGGGTGGAAGATTTTGTTAGTTTAATATTGTTTAGAGCCCAACCTACCAACCAAAATACCAACCTTAGCATTATTAGCTAAATAAGCATCAATCGTTAAGAGATCCACGAAGCAAATCCAGTCCAGATAGCAAACTATCACCATTTTTTGGAACCTGCCGGTTTTCTCAAGCTGATTCAACGGTTTAAGAAGTAGTGAAGAAGTAATTTACATTAATTCAAGGTTTCGAACCAAGGACCTAAGACTCGCAAATCAACGCCGACCACCACTGCCCACAACACTGTACACTTTCAGGGCTTATTGTTAACTTACTCAATACGCATGTACAATTTCAACACATCACTATCAAGTGACTACATTGAAAAGTAAGGAGAATATAAACTTCTTACATAATAGTAATGTCGTTTTCTCGGGATGGTCTTCGTGACCAATCATTGAAAAAAAGTGCTCTATGGTTTTCATGTTTTTTTCGCAAAGTTATATACCAGGAAGGCGCTGCAGGCAAAAAATTGCAAAATTGAAATGGATAAACAATATGGCGCCGTTAGTTCCGAGTATGACCACGTCCAAAAGGCCCGTCAGACTCGGCAGTCGGGTAAAAAAGTCACAGTTCCATTTCCTCACCTGTTTTTCTTGAGCGTCTTGAGCTTTAGGACTGACGATATACACCAGCTTGCCGGAAGCTGCGGAGAACTTGGCAGCGGCATCACTGAGACCCTGCGATATAAAAAAATAACTACTTTATTATCTTACGTCTAAAGAAAACATTATTGAGGTTGATTTATAGTGGACTTCGTAATTGATTTATCACCCTGAAGGGGGAACGTCACATGTACGCCATAAAACCACAAGGTTTATTAACTTAAGTGACAGTTAGACAGTTTCAACTGCGAAGTTTCATATCGGGAATTGTTGTCAAAAAGGGTAAAGCAATTACATGGTCGACCATACTTAAGTGTTAATTAAAAAACGACCTCTTGTGATCGCTAACTAGCTAGCAAATTGTCAAGTTATAGCTTACCTGTGGTTGTCCAGCACTGTCACATATCTCGCGACTAGCCTCACACAGCGCTCGTAAGTCTTGTAACATGGCGGCTTGCTCCTCTCCCGTCTTAGTACCGCACAACACGTGGGATTCTACAAACAACGGGTATATTTCAAGAACACGAGAAATTAACCGCGTATACACAGGGGGAAACAATGTTGAGTAACACGTAAACATGTTTCTGAAACAATGTTGCGCACAGTTTTTTCATGTCGAATACATAAAAAGGTTACGCAACAAGCTGGGCTTAACATAAAGGAAATGCTCTTCAAAATATTATTAAAAGAAAATAAAAAGTTAGTTCGCCGTGTACCGCCGTGTATCTCTGGTAGTTTAAGTGAACGAGCAAACAAATAACTGACCTTTGACAACTTGTGGCATCAGCTCAGAGATAGTTCTGATCGCGCGGTCTGCGGCAGCGTAGTCGGGGCGCTCGCGATCTGTACAAAAAAAAACTATTTATTAATTATGGAATCAGGTGTTACTGTGCGGAAATCCATGACATGCAGAATATTTAGTTTAAATTCTGCGAAAAGGATCTAGGGCCCTTTGCGTCCGAGCGATCGTCGAGTCAATATCTCCTGAGGATGCCCCGTGGATGGGGCGACACACGTATCGAGTACAGGTTTGGGTGCATGCATGCTAATTTTCACATTTCTTGCATCTGCATATTTTTGCGGGCGGGAAGGGGTGCTGGATCTCGAAAAAGATAGCACCCAAGCCTGAATCTTTTTCGAAAAATTTAAACTTTATATTTTACATAACGATGGTACAATAGCGTCTTTAATACGCTCGGTATTAAAGCGGCGGAGGGCACTCTTCAAGGATTTAGAGATCCGTCTATTAAGCTGCCGGTATTTCCACGCCTCGTCTGAAGACTGCAGGACCATCTCACGCCGCTCCTTCATGAGCTCGAGAGTATGATCAGAGAGTTTTTTGTTCTTGTGTGCACGACGTGTCTTAAAGAACTTAGACCCAGTCGTATGGACAGTTTCCACGAACTCATCGTTGTAATCGTCCACCGAGCTTCCTAGGCACTCGAAACGATTCTGGAGTTCAAGATGAAAGCTCTCGGGGTTTTGGATCTGGATCTGTGCTGGACTGAGCGTAGACTTCATCAGTCGAGACCTTTCAAGCTTGATATTGATGTTCAATGTACCTCTTACCATGCGGTGATCGCTCCCGGTTTTCATCGAATTGATCACAGAGACATCATTGAACATTTGCTTCTTGGTTGACATGATGAAGTCAATCTCATTTTTAGTTGCACCATCGGGACTCTGCCAGGTCCACTTCCTGTGCTCACGCTTTTTGAAGAAGGAGTTCATCATATAGAGGCCCTCCTTCTCCATAAAACTAGCCAGTTGGTGACCCCGGTGGTTCCGACGTCCAACCCCAAATTGCCCCACCTGCAGCTCATCCCCGTCTCGTATGCGTAGTTTCGCATTGAAGTCCCCCATGACAACGGTGAAGTGAGTTTTGAAACCATTCAGGGCTTTGAAAATATCCTCATACATGGTCTCCACTTCATCGTCGGAGTGTGCCGAGGTCGGGGCGTAGACCTGTATGACCTTTAGCGAATATCTTGAGGATATTCTGAGTATAAGGTACGCCACCCTGGTCGACACACTCTCGATCTTCACCACGTTATTCACGACGGACTTGTGGACGATAAACCCAACACCACCCTGGGACTGCCGGTCACCCTCTCGGAAATAGAGCAGGTTGCCGGATTTCAGGATTATCGTGTCCTCCCCCTCTCTTCCTCTTCGAGTTCCGTTATCTTCTCGTCGGTCCGGAGTGTACGCGTGTTGTATGTTGCCAGGTCAAGTCGTCGGTATAGGCAGCCTGATCCCATCCGGAGATTCTTAGCACTCCTTGCGACGCCGCGACCTCGACCGCTACCATAGTCCAGGGTAGACGGGCTGCCGGGTACTAGGGGCCATTTTTGTGTTGCGCTCATCATTGGGGGGGTTTTGCCATAATCGCCACGCTTGGCAGGCAGGTTGGCGATCGCAGTACGGTTGTTAAAAAAACAGAGAACGCTGCTGCCCATTCTCTGGTAAGTCCCTTAGTCGACTCTTACGACACCCACGGGAAGATATGGGATGGTGCTATTCTTTTACGTCCGACACCATACGGAACCACGACGAATATTTGAGCGAAATAAAGGCTCCAAGGTATTATCAAGAGATCTGGCTATTGGGCAGAGCCAGCTCACGAAACTGAAGACCGACGATGGCAGGATCGTATCCGCCAAACCAGAGCTGCTGAGGGAGATCGAGAGTTTTTATGGGCAGTTGTACACTTCAACCAGTAAACCCGTTGCAAATCTAGCTAACGACCCAAGAGCTAGACTGACCCGACACTATACCGAAGACATTCCGGATTTCAGCCTGTACGAGATTAGGATGGCTCTAAAACAGCTAAAAAACAACAAGGCACCGGGTGATGACGGAATTACGGCCGAACTCCTGAAGGCAGGTGGAAAACCGGTACTTAAGGCCGTTCAGAAGCTGTTTAATTCCGTCATACTCGAGGGGAAAACGCCGCAGGCATGGTGCAGGGGTGTGGTGGTACTCTTCTTCAAAAAGGGCGACAATGCCCGGCTGAAGAACTATAGGCCCATCTCACTTCTAAGCCATGTCTACAAGTTGTTTTCAAGAGTCATCACGAATCGTCTCGCGCGCAGGTTTGACGATTTTCAGCCTCCCGAACAAGCCGGATTCCGAAAAGGCTTTAGCACCGTAGACCACATACATACGCTGCGGCAGGTTATACAGAAGACCGAAGAGTATAACCTGCCTCTCTGATTGGCGTTTGTGGACTACGAGAAAGCCTTTGATTCGATTGAGACTTGGGCTGTACTGCAGTCTCTCCAACGGTGCCAAATTGACTATCGGTACATCGAGGTGTTGAAATGTTTGTACAAAAACGCCACCATCTCAGTCCGACTTCAGGACCAGACCTCGGAACCTATCCTTCTGCAGCGAGGTGTGAGACAGGGAGACGTCATTTCTCCGAAACTGTTCACCGCTGCACTGGAGGATGTCTTCAAGGTACTGGACTGGAGAGGGCTAGGCATCAACGTCAATGGCGAGTACATCTCTCACCTTCGGTTTGCCAACGATATAGTGGTCATGGCTGAGACCATGGAGGACCTCAGTACTATGCTCGATGATCTCAGTAGAGCTTCCGGAAGAGTGGTTCTTAAAATGAACATGGACAAAACCAAAGTCATGTTGAATGCCCATGTAACACCCACTCCTATCAAGACCGGAGCACGCTACACCGGCTACACTCGAAGTTGTAGACAATTATGTCTATCTGGGACAAACGATCCAGTTAGGTAGGTCTAACTTCGAGAAAGAGGTTAATCGTCGAATCCGACTCGGCTGGGCAGTGTTCGGGAAGTTGCGTGGTATCTTCTCGTCCAACTTACCGCAGTGTCTCAAGACGAAAGTCTATGACCAGTGTGTGTTGCCAGTGATTACATACGGGACCGAAACGTGGTCGCTCACAATGGGCCTCATCAGAAGGCTTAAAGTCACCCAAAGGCAGAGGGCTATGCTCGGAGTTTCCTTGCGTGATCAAATCGGAAATGAGGAAATCCGTAAGAGAACCAAGGTTACCGACGTAGCCCGAAGAATAGCCAAACTTAAGTGGCAGTGGGCAGGGCATATTATAGGGCCGGAAAGTTCTGGAGTGGCGACCGCGAACTGGAAGACATCGCGTTGGGAGGCCTCCTACTAGGTGGACCGATGACCTGGTAAAGGTTGCGGGGATCCGCTGGATGCGAGACGCACGGGATCGGTCAATGTGGCGACACTTGGGGGAGGCCTATGTCCAGCAGTGAACGTCTTTCGGCTGAAATGATGATGATGATGATTTTACATAACATTTAAAACCTATTGAAACCAAATCCCGCCTGTACTCCCCAAGGGTTAGGTCATCCATAAGTAAACCCACATTGTGCCCACACCTTAACACTTTGCCCGACCCGGGAATCTTTTCCACAGGAAATGACCAAAAGGAACCGTACGTCTACCTTACCTTACCGCCTGCCGTCTCAGCGTGCAGCAGTATACACCAAAAATACCAAAGAAAATGTAAAATAATAAATATTAAAAAAAGTCTTAACTCAGTCTGAGTTAAAGTAAAAAAAAAAACAAGTTCGTTTTGTCAAGTTCAAAATTATGAATGGGTTCAAACCTGCAGTAGCAGCGGCGAGTGCAGCGAGTGCCGCGTTGAGCTGCGCGAGACGATTCGACAATTTCTGTTCCATCGCAGTTCCATCCTCTTGTCTCATCATTTGGCATATCATCGGCTGCCAAAACAAATACTTATTTATTAACAATTTATGTACACACTAACTACTTCACAATGAAGAAGAAAAGAGAAGTTGCTGTCTTAAGAATAAGAATCATAAATGGATAAAACCTTGGAATGATTAATATTACGAGCGCGCCTCAATCATTGAAATTTAAACCTTATCTAAAAGACCATAAAGTATTATTTGAATCCGACTACTGACCTCTTTCAGCTGTTTTTCGGCTGCGTCGAGTCGGTCCTTAGCTCCAGACACGCTGCTGATGAACTTCAGACGCTGCTTCTCTTGTTGCTGAGCTGATGGCACGTCCACCAAGTTACCTGTGTATTGGAAGTCTGTATGAGAATCGCAGTGTACTTGGTCGTTTAAGAGTCATCATCATCTGCCTAGCCTTTTCCCAACTATGTTGGGGTCGGCTTCCAGTCTAACCGGATGCAGCTGAGTACCAGTGGTCGTTTAAGAGTAAGCCATCTAAAACTATTATCAAGTGCCATAACCAACGTTAGACTGTTAAAGATTAACCACTCTATGCAAACGAAACAATTTTCTAATCTTCTTCTTTATCTAGGGACTAACTGCACGATAAAGCAGAAGATTAGAAAAACGTTTTGCCTACTCCGGTGTCCGAGTTTTGATTTGATGGTTTTGGGCCTCTGACTTGGCTTTAAATGCCGTCAAGAAATATCTCTAAGGAATGCTGGTTTCCTCACGATGTTTTCCTTCACCGAAGCAAGTGATAATTATCCAATACCCACATGAATCCGAAAAATCAGAGGTTCGTGCCGTGAGTTCGAACTCGAGACCAATGACTTGGCAGTCTCACGGTCACTCCACTAGGCTATCACTGCTATAAATGTGTATTTTTCTAGTGACAAATGAAGAGGTGCAACTGAAGTATGTAACCCGGTTGAGAAAACTGCGTTTAAACGCTAGGGTAGGTGCGGTACTACAAAACGCTACAGTACAAAACTTAGGAACTTCCTCTTTGGAAGCTTACTCTATGTCGGTCGTGCTAAATTAAAACACGAATATTACCGGAGAGCAAACTTCTCCTGCTTCAACTGTAAGTTCCATTGATCACACGATTATATCTTCATACTCACTTTGTTTAAACCTATTTAACGCCACCCCGACTCGGACGGATTTTTTTTAACCCATTCAGAAGTAGGAGGCCCGGCAAGCGGGGCTCCGTTGACCGGGCTTCCCTCAACTGTGCCACGTTGAGTGACGTAGGGGAGGGCTTCCCTTCCCTCAACTCTCTCCCCCCATAAATCAGGTTTATAATGACAAAAACATTACGAAAACATAACCTCAAAATGAGATTTTAAAAAAATTATAAAAAACCTATGCATTTCCTAAACTTTTCCCATGCGGGAGATCTTTCCCCTTTATTTTTTTATTATTTTGAAACCCAATACAGTTATTTGATGATTGATATTATTTCCAAGTAATTCTTAATTAAAATTTAGGTTAGCATTTTAATATTATTTAGTGATTCAATTTAGGTGACAGATCTACATTTTTAGGATCAAATATTATTTATTAGGTCACTGGAAATGCATTTATTAGGTAATTGATCAAATCATACCCTAACAAAAATACACACAATCATACTGTAAAATAAATACTTTTTTGTGGTACAGTGACCGTATAATCTATCGTCCTGAGTGAAAATAACTCACCCTGTTGAGCTGTCTTGCAGGCATGTACAAGCTTGTCAAGACTATCATCAAGCTGTTTCTGTGAGCTCAACACTTGCTGCTTCATCTCCGGCTTGTTCGTCAGGTGCGGTGCACATGATGACGTCAGATCTGACGCCGTGCTGCGCAGCTTCTCAGCCGCTGAGATGAGCTCCTTCTGGCAGTGAGGATCTCCAATGGTTGGGGTGGTCGCCTGTGTGAGAAGTGGGTGGGAAATCAGATTGGTGCATCAAATGCATCACAAATTGCGACCTTATTAAGACATAGTAGTTCTTCTGTTAATTCTAGGTCTAAGGCTGAATTTCGAGGCAAAAAAAAATGTACATTTTGTCATCGATAGGTCAAGCAGAAGAACCCACAGATAAACTATGATAAAAAAGTAATCCTTCAAGATGAATCGCGCGTCTGTAAAGTTGCCAAGATCTATGAAACGGTTTTCGCCGGCTGCTTCGTCCCTTGATGTTATGGATTAAGTTCACAACAAAATGTAAAGCTAAAGTATAAATCTTCAATTTTCTTCTTACCAGTGCGACAGTAAGCAGCGCTTGCGCAGCATCAGCAGCGCGTGCGCCGCGACTGTCGAGCTCGGCGGCTTGCGCTGCGTCCGGCACTAGCGCCGTCAAGCGTTGTACTTGTGTCAGGAGCTCGCTCGCCTTGCCGCAAGATGCCGCTGATAATGCCATCACCTGGGTGGAAGATTTTGTTAGTTTAATATTGTTTAGAGCCCTTTCACCATTTTTTGGAACCTATGACATACCGGTTTTCTCAAGCTGTTTTACTTTACCGGTTTAAAAGGAGTAGTGACGAAGTAATTTACATTAATTCAAGGTTTCGAACCAAGGACCTACGACTCGCAAATCAACGCCGACCACCACTGCCCACAACACTGTACACTTTCAGGGCTTATTGTTAACTTACTCAATACGCATGTACAATTTCAGCACATCGCTATCAAGTGACTACATTGAAAAGTAAGGAGACTATAAATTTCTAACATAGTAGTAATGTCGTTTGCTCGGGATGGTATTCGTGACCAATTATTCAAAAGTACTGCTCTATGGTTTTTATGTTTTTTTTTTGCACAGTTATATACCAGAAAGGCGCTGCAGGCAAAATGGAAAAACAATATGGCGGCGTTAGTTCCGAGTATGATCACGTCCAAAAGGCCCGTCTCGGCAGTCAGGTAAAAAAGTCACAGTTCCATTTCCTCACCTGTTTTTCATGAGCGTCTTGAGCTTTAGGACTGACGATATACACCAGCTTGCCGGAAGCTGCGGAGAACTTGGCAGCGGCATCGCTGAGACCCTGCGATGTAAAGGATAATGCTTGCAAAACTATACAAAAATTCAACTGTATTATTCTTACTTCTAAAGAACAGATTGGGGTTGTATTCTTCGATAAATAAGAAGATGGTTGTATTGTGGACCTCGCAATTTTTTTTTTAAACGTTGCCGCAATCTATGAATTTCTCGTGACAGAACGTGTCAAAAGTAAAAAGCACCTAAAAAGTGTCCGTAGAAAACCCTACCTGTTTATGTGTCCATAGTGGCTGCGGTCGATTGACGGCCTCGGTCTATTGACGGCCTCGGTCGATTGACGGCCTCGGTCTATTGACGGCCTCGGTCGATTGACGGCCTCGGTCTATTGACGGCCTCGGTCGATTGACGGCCTCGGTCGATTGACGGCCTCGGTCTATTGACGGCCTCGGTCGATTGACGGCCTCGGTCTATTGACGGCCTCGGTCGATTGACGGCCTCGGTCGATTGACGGCCTCGGTCTATTGACGGCCTCGGTCGATTGACGGCCTCGGTCTATTGACGGCCTCGGTCGATTGACGGCCTCGGTCTATTGACGGCCTCGGTCGATTGACGGCCTCGGTCTATTGACGGCCTCGGTCGATTAACGGCCTCGGTCGACTAATGTCGTGAGTCTAATTCTTGCTTACCCTATACTGATGACTATGACGAAGGCATGTTCTCATGACATTGGTTGACTTATACCGCTTAGTATAGTGGCTTCTATTGACACTTTGTCTTAGTCTTAATTTTACAAAAACCTAGTTTTAAGTTAGATTTATACTTTAACTTAGATAGAATATTAATAAGATTCCGTGAGAATCTACTGCCGTCAAAATGCTTTGCAGTTTGACAGATATTGTATTTAAGTAAAATTATGTACAGTATGGATAAAATAAATTTAAATAAAAAAAACAATCAATTGATTCATCACCCTAAGGGTCTTACATGTACGCCATAAAAAGACAAGGTACATTTTGTCCATGTATCAGTTAGATATTGACCTTAGTGAAGTTACAATTTAATGGGAATAACTCTCAAAAAGGGTTAAGCAAATTACGTTGACGGTATAATTAACTGTTAATTTATAAATGAGTTCATTTAATCAATAGCTAGCAAAGTATCAAGTTGTAGCTCACCTGTGGTTGTCCGGCACTGTCGCATATTTCTCGACTAGCCTCACACAGCGCTCGTAAGTCTTGTAACATGGCGGCTTGTTCTTCTCCAGTCTTAGTACCGCACAACGTATGGGATTCTACAAACAACGGGTATATTTCAAGAACACGAGAAATTAACCGTGTATACACAGGAGGAAACAATGTTGAGTAACACGTCAACATATTTCTGATACAATTTTGCGGTGTATTTTTATCTGCAACTGAAACTCAGCGTCAGATGGTAAATCTTGTGTTGCCATCTGGCATTATGCTGAGCGGAGTCTCTTTTGGCATTTCAACTTTGTTTTTTTTTTAGTTTTTCAACAACAACACATTTTTCTTTCTTTCTTAAAAAGGCTGGGCTTAAGAAAGAGGAAATGCTTTGCAATAAGATATTAAATATAACATTTAAATAAAATAAAATAATAGTTTGTGTATATATTTCGCAATAACACGATAAAGGTTGTCTGGCAGTTTAAATGAACGAGCAAACAAATAACTGACCTTTGGCAACTTGTGGCATCAGCTCAGAGATAGTTCTGATCGCGCGGTCTGCGGCAGCGTAGTCGGGGCGCTCGCGATCTGTGACAAGGTACAAAAAACTATTGATAAGTTCTGGAATCAGTTGTTACTTTGCGGCAAAAATTCATGACATGCAAAATATTTAGTTAAAATTCTGCAAATGATGCAGAGCAGCTAGCTCCCGAGCGGTTGTCGTGTTATCATGTCCAGAGGATGCTTCGGGGAGGGGCGACATACGTGTCGAGTATAGGGTTGGCTGCATGCTAATTGTCGCATTTCTTGCATTTGCATATTTTTGCGGGCGGGAGGGGGTGCTGTATCCTGCATGAGTAGTACCCAAGCCTGACCCTGTTTCGAAGAATTAAAAGTAAATAGTTTACATAACATTTAAAACCTATTGAAACCAAATCCCGCCTGTACTCCCCAAGGGTTAGGTCATCCATAAGTAAACCCACATTGTGCCCACACCTTAACACTTTGCCCGACCCGGGAATCTTCTCCACAGGTAATGGCCAAACCGAACCGTACATCTACCTTCTGTCGTCTCAAAAGTGCCCATGCAGGTTTTATGTGAAATTTGGAAAAAAAATATTTTTCATTTTGAAGCAGTATACACCAAAAATAACAAAGAAAATGTAAAAAAAATAAAAAATAAGTCATAACTCACTCTGAGTTAAAGTAAAAAAAAAATCAAGTTCGTTTTGTCAAGTTCAATATTATGAATGTGTTCAAACCTGCAGTAGCAGCGGCGAGTGCAGCGAGTGCCGCGTTGAGCTGCGCCAGACGATTCGACAGTTTCTGTTCTATCGCAGTTCCATCCTCTTGTCTCATCATTTGGCATATCATCGGCTGCCAAAACAAATACTTATTTATTTAACAATTTATGTACACACTAACTACTTCACTATGGAGAAGAAAAGAAAAGTTGCTGTCTTAAGAATACGAATCATAAATGGATAAAACCTTGGAATGATTAATATTACGAGCGCACCTCAATCATTGAAATTTAAACCTTATCTAAAAGACCATAAAGTATTATTTGAATCCGACTACTGACCTCTTTCAGCTGTTTTTCGGCTGCGTCGAGTCGGTCCTTAGCTCCAGACACGCTGCTGATGAACTTCAGACGCTGCTTCTCTTGTTGCTGAGCTGATGGCACGTCCACCAAGTTACCTGTGTATTGGAAGTCTGTATGAGAATCGCAGTGTACTTGGTCGTTTAAGAGTAAGCCATCTAAAACTATTATCAAGTGCCATAACCACCGTTAGAATGTTTTTTTTTTTTTTCTAAAACGTGGCCCCACACTAGGAATTTCTCCTGAATCGTGGGTCCGGTTACAAACATTTAAATTCACATACACAAACATCCAGACCCACTGTTGACCCGATGTTAAAGATTAACCACTCTATTTAATATGAACCATGTTTCTAATCTTCTTCTTTATCTTGGGACTAACAACGCGATAAAGAAGAAGATTAGAAAAACGTTTTGCCTATTCCGGTGTCAGAGTTTATATGCCGCCCATGGGCCTCTGTTGACCGGGCTTCCCTCGACTGTGCCACGTTGAGTGACGTAGGGGAGGGCTTCCCTTCCCCCAACTCTCTCCCCCCATAAATCAGGTTTATAATGACAAAAATATTACGAAAACATAACCCAATATAATTATTTTAATGATTGATAATATTTCCAAGTAATTCTTAATAAAAAAAAAAATATTTGGTGATTCAATTTAGGTGACAGATCTACTATTTTAGGAACAAATATTATTTATTAGATCACTGAAAATGCATTTATTAGGTAATTGATCAAATCATACCCTAACAAAAATGCACACAATAATTCTGTAAAATAAATACTTTTTTTGTGGTACAGAGTGACCGTATAATCTATCGTCCTGAGTGAATATAACTCACCCTGTTGAGCTGTCTTGCAGGCATGTACAAGCTTGTCAAGACTATCATCAAGCTGTTTCTGTGAGCTCAACACTTGCTGCTTCATCTCCGGCTTGTTCGTCAGGTGCGGTGCACATGACGACGTCAGATCTGACGCCGTGCTGCGCAGCTTCTCAGCCGCTGAGATGAGCTCCTTCTGGCAGTGAGGATCTCCAATGGTTGGGGTGGTCGCCTGTGTGAGAAGTGGGTGGGAAATTAGCTAGGTGCATCAAATGCATCACAAATCGCGACAATATTAAGACATAGTAGTTCTTCTGTTAATTCTAGGTCTAAGGCTGAATTTCGAGGCAAAAAAAAATGTACATTTTGTCATCGATAGGTCAAGCAGAAGAACCCACAGATAAACTATGATAAAAAAGTAATCCTTCAAGATGAATCGCGCGTCTGTAAAGTTGCCAAGATCTATGAAACGGTTTTCGCCGGCTGCTTCGTCCCTTGATGTTATGGATTAAGTTCACAACAAAATGTAAAGCTAAAGTATAAATCTTCAATTTTCTTCTTACCAGTGCGACAGTAAGCAGCGCTTGCGCAGCATCAGCAGCGCGTGCGCCGCGACTGTCGAGCTCGGCGGCTTGCGCTGCGTGCGGCACTAGCGCCGTCAAGCGTTGTACTTGTGTCAGGAGCTCGCTCGCCTTGCCGCAAGATGCCGCTGATAATGCCATCACCTGGGTGGAAGATTTTGTTAGTTTAATATTGTTTAGAGCCCTTTCACCATTTTTTGGAACCTATGACATACCGGTTTTCTCAAGCTGTTTTACTTTACCGGTTTAAAAGGAGTAGTGACGAAGTAATTTACATTAATTCAAGGTTTCGAACCAAGGACCTACGACTCGCAAATCAACGCCGACCACCACTGCCCACAACACTGTACACTTTCAGGGCTTATTGTTAACTTACTCAATACGCATGTACAATTTCAGCACATCGCTATCAAGTGACTACATTGAAAAGTAAGGAGAATATAAACTTCTGGCATAATAGTAATGTCGTTTTCTCGGGATGGCCTTCGTGACCAATTATTCAAAAGTAGTTCTCTATGGTTTTTATGTTTTTTTCGCACAGTTTTATACCAGGAAGGCACTGCAGACAAAAATTTGCAAAATTCTAATGGAAAAACAATATGGCGGCGTTAGTACCGAGTATGACCACGTCCAAAAGGAACCAAGAAAAACTATAGCAGACTTGGTCCGTCAGACTAGTAAAATAGTCACAGTTCCATTTCCTCACCTGTTTTTCATTAGCGTCTTGAGCTTTAGGACTGACGATATACACCAGCTTGCCGGAAGCTGCGGAGAACTTGGCAGCGGCATCGCTGAGACCCTGCGATGTAAAGGATAATGCTTGCAAAACTATACAAAAATTCAACTGTATTATTAACTTACGTTTAAAGATCACATTGGGGTTATATTCTTCAATGAATAAGGATATTGTTGTATAGTGGACCTCGTCATTTTTCTTTCTTTTTTTTTTAAGCGTTTCCCCACACTGGGAATTTCTCCTGTATCGTGGGTGTTTTTAGAATTTAAACTCATAAACAAACAGTCCGACCCGGAACATACCTGTAGGCCATACCAATATTTGCTTGATACTTCTAAGCGTCCCTGAGAAAAAGGGTTAGTTTTTCTGATCGCTAGCAGCTAGCTAGCGATCAGAAAAACTAACTTGAAAACGAACTCATAAACTGTCAAGTTATAGCTCACCTGTGGTTGTCCGGCACTGTCACATATCTCGCGACTAGCCTCACACAGCGCTCGTAAGTCTTGTAACATGGCGGCTTGCTCCTCTCCCGTCTTAGTACCGCACAACGTATGGGATTCTACAAACAACGGGTATATTTCAAGAATACGAGAAAATAACCGCGTATACACAGGAGGAAACAATGTTGAGTAACACATAAACATGTTTCCAAAACAATGTTGCACAGTTTTTTCATGTCGAATACATAAAAAGGTTGCACAACAAGCTGGGCTTAACATAAAGGAAATGCTCTCCAAAATATCATTAAAATAAAATAAAAAGTTAGTTCGCCATAAAAAGACAAAGTTTGTCTGCAGAGAATATCTCTGGCAGTTTAAATAGACGAGTAAACAAATAACTGACCTTTGACAACTTGTGGTATCAACTCAGAGATAGTTCTGATCGCGTGGTCTGCGGCAGCGTAGTCAGGGCGCTCGCGATCTGTGACAAGGTACAAAAAAAACTATTGATAACTACTTCGCGGACATCCATGACATGCAGAATATTAGGTTAAAGTTCGCGTCCGAGCGATCGTAGCGTGAATAACTCCTGCGGAAGCTCCGTGTAGGAGCGAAACACCTTTCGTGTATAGGGTTGGGTGCATAACAAGCTAGTTTTCGCACTTCTTGCAAGTGCATATGTTAGCGGGCGGGACGGGGGTACTGCATCCTGCATTGAAGCCTGTATCTTTTTCGGCCAATTTAAAAAAATATTTTACATGACATTTAAAACCTATTAAAACCAAATTCTGTCTATACTCCCCGAAGGCCTAACCCTTCGGGGAGTACAGACAGGATTTGGTTTTAACAACTTTTTTTTTTTTCTATAATTGTATCCACATTACGGCCACACCTTAACACTTTGCTCGACCCGGGAATCAAACCAAGAACCCAGGAAGAGTTCTTCTGCATAGGAAATGACCAATCTGAACCGTGTATCTATCTTCTGCGGTTTCAGAAGTGCCCTACATGGGCACTTCTGAAACCGGTTTGGTTCGGTTCGGTTTATGTGAAATTGTAAAATATTTTTATTTTTGACTTCTGCTGCATTTCTGGTGTATACACACCAGAGTTAAAGAAACAATAATCTTTTCAAGTTCAATATTATGAATGGGTTTAAACCTGCAGTAGCAGCGGCGAGTGCAGCGAGTGCCGCGTTGAGCTGCGCGAGACGATTCGACAGTTTCTGTTCTATCGCAGCTCCATCCTCTTGCCTCATCATTTGGCATATCATCGGCTGCCAAAAGAAATACTTATTTATTTAACAATTTATAAACACACTAACTACTTCACTATAAAGAAGAAAAGAGAAGTTGCTGTCTTAAGAATAAGAAACATAAGGTTCATAATCTTTTAATTATTGTCAGTGAATCCTTCAAAGTTCCTAATGTTTTTATTAAGACCTGGCAACACAGGAGAAAAGTATAAGTATAACATGGCTAAATGCTCACATGGATAAAACCTAGGAATGATTAATATTACGAGCGCACCTCAATCATTGAAATTTAAACCTTATCTAAAAGACCATAAAGTATTATTTGAATCCGACTACTGACCTCTTTCAGCTGTTTTTCGGCTGCGTCGAGTCGGTCCTTAGCTCCAGACACGCTGCTGATGAACTTCAGACGCTGCTTCTCTTGTTGCTGAGCTGATGGCACGTCCACCAAGTTACCTGTGCAATGTAAATAATAAATTCATGTCATCAAAACTAAGTCCGTATGAGAAACGCCGTGTATGTGGTCGTTGAGTAAGCCATCTAAAACTATTATAAAACGCCATAATCATAGTTAGACTGTTAAAGTTTACCAACTCTATGCATTAAGCAAAATCTTTCCAGTGACAGATGAAGTATGTAACCCGACAAAGAAAACTTCATAGAAATCAGAATCCAAGCAATAATTTGAAGTAGGCCAGGCACTTTTGAATTGGCAAATAACTTCAAATAAAAAAAAATGTTGCTTCCGTCCCAGTCACAGGGACATAACTGTAAAATTACTGTAGTTGCCCATTCCAAAGCGTAGATCTCTATGGAAAAGAACGGTCAAGTAACTCATGGACACTCTTCACAATCAGAATATTATTGTTACAAAACCTTGGTTACATCATTCATGCTGAGATTGTACATTATGTGAGAACTATATGCAGCAAGACACGTGCACGTTATAAGTGCTCATACTAAAGATAAAAAAACACATTAATTCAATTAAGCCGTGGCAGCTAGGAGATGCCCAGTAACAACTGACAGCGCCCGTGAAAACGCTTCAGAATAGGTGCATTACTACAAAACTTAGGAACTTTCTCTTTGGAAGCTTACTCTATGTCGTTCGTACTAATACGAAAACACGAATATTACCGGAGAGCAAACTTCTCCTGGTTCAACTGTAAGTGCCCTTGATTACACGATTATATCTCCATACTCACCACTAAGTCCCGGCTGGCACGCACTCACAAGCTTGTCGAGACTGTCAGCAAGCTTTCGCTGTGAGCTCAACACTTGCTGCTTCATCTCCGGCGCCTGTTGAATATGTGGCCCGCAGGTTGCTGTGAGATCTGATGCTGTGCTGCGCAGGTTCTCAGCAGCTGAGACGACGGCTGCAGAGCAGATGGGCTCTGATATGCTTGGACTTGTTGCCTGTGTGGAAGTGTGAAATGATAAACTTAGGACGACAACAGAAAGAACAACTACAAGCAACATAACAAAAAATAATATAATTATGAACATGCAGAAGGTGCAATTTTGATCGGGCATCATTCGAACTAAAAAAGAAATTGTCCCTCAGTAAAAACTCTTCAGACTACTCTCGTGACGGACCAACAGCATCCTGTATAAAGATATATGCATATCATCATCCGCCTTTATACCAATTTATTTGGGGTCGGAGCAGCATGTCTTCTTCTTCCATATTTCTCTATTACTTGTCATCTGATCAGACACCTGTCGTGCCATATCATCCTTCAAATATAAAGATATGCATAGTGCTTAAAAAATGCAATAAGATTCGGTGCATTTTATTCATGAATATCCGGGACGGGCCAGCCAAGCAACCATGCTAGTTGTCACAAGACGGTCTTACTTAAAATATTGAATCGACGAGATTATTAATATAAAACAGATAAGATCTTACGAGTGCAACCGCATGTAAATTGTCCGCAGCATCCTGCACCCTGGCTCCAGCTGGCCTGACCTGGGCAGCCACGACGGGGCCCAGCTGTTCTGATGTAGACTGCACTGCAGATAGGTAGTCTGATGCCTGCTTGCAAGCAGCTTCGGACAGGTCCATCACCTATAAGATAAAATATCTCAGTGACACAATCTTGGATAGGTGGCTACTAAGTTTTACTATTTGATGGTATAGTCATATTTCGAAAACCTTCGTTAATTTTCAAATTATTACCTATTTACACTGAGTGTGATCCATGCAAATATAATAAAATTGAAGTGTCTGTTTGTAATTTCAAAATTACAGCTTTGTAATGAATACATATGAAAGTATGTGCGATACTTATAACCAAAAAAATTCATTTTTATAATATTCGTCTGTCTGTCTGTTTGTTCCCGCTAATCTCCGAAACGGCTGGACAGATTTTGGGAATAAAAGGCTACTATTATTTTGTAATAAGTATTAGGGATCCCTGCAAAAAAATTAATACCCTTGAAATTGTTGACAAAATCCGATTCAAATAGGGAAGTCACATAATAATTTCACGCTCAAACAAGTATTTATTGCAATTTATTAAACCATTTCTGTCAGAAAGATGAAGCTAGTTGCCGATTACCAGGCGTTGCAGTATAGGCTCCTATGAAGAACAACTTGCAAGAAACTCCACGGACTTTCACGGCATCGGCAGTTCCGTTTCTTTTCCAAGTACAGATTATAGGCACAGATGATAATAATACTAGGATGGTCTGGGTTATGTCCTCACCTGTTTCTCTTTCTTCTTATCAGCTGCAGGACTCACGAGATACACCAACTTGCTGGCAGCCTTGTTGAAATCGGTAGTGTTGACTTTGGGACTCTGCAGCAATATGGAGTAAGTTTACAACATGCAGCATAACTTAAAGTTTTTGAAACAAAATAAACATTTTTATATGTTTGACCAACTTCTGCAGTACCGATGTTTTTGGTTAAATAGAAATGATCGTAGAAAAATAGAAATTAAAAAACATATTGGTCTAACTTGCTCACTTTTTATGAACAACTCATAATTGGCCAAAAATGAAGTAAGTCAAAACAGTTTTTGTTAAAATGATGGTTTCCAAGAAGGTTTCCCAGTATCTCCAATTGATTCAAATGTCCCCATACAGTCCCAGTTAAAATAATCTCTTAATAAAAAACTTGTGATGTTTTATATAGAAATCTTGAGAACAACTTACATTTTCAGTGTTTTCACATATATTGCGGCTGGCTTGACACAACGCCTTCAAATCTTCCAACATGGCGGCCTGAGCAGCTGGCTCCTTTATGCTTGACAACTTGCGTGAATCTGAAAGAAATATAAACATAACTCTCGCATTTTCCCTATCAAGGGATCAGAAACAGAAATAATGGTTTTTATGCAAGCAACGGTTACTGACCTTGTACAATCAACGGCATCAATTCAGATATTTCTTTGACAGCTTTCTCCGCTGCCACGTAGTCTGGGTTTGCAGGATCTGAGGAGACATTATCAGTATTATAATTCATCATCTGCCTGCCTTTTCCCAACTGGGGGGTCGGCTTCCAGTCTAACTGGATGCAGCTGAATACCAGTATTTTACATGGACTGCCTATCTGACCTCCACAACCCAGTTAGTACTAGGTAATACGATACCTCTTGGTAAGACTGGTTGTCAGACTTTCGGGCTTCTGACTACCTGAAACGACTGTCAAGGATCTACAAATGACAGCCGAGACCAACGGCCTAACATGCTTTCCGAGGCACGGAGGAAACTCGGTGTATAATAGATGGTCATCAATCCACAAGCCGACCTGGGCAAACGCATCTTAACCTTGAAGAAATCCTCTTCCTGTTGTTATTAATTAGCCACGATCTCCTGTGTAATAGTATTTATTCTAAGATATCAAAGGGCAGGGAAGTTTCCATGCCAGGAACTGTACTTACCAGCCTTCGCAGCGGCGAGTGCAGCGACCGCCGCGTTGAGCTGCGCCAGTCGGTCGGACAGTCTGTGTTCCAGCGCTGCTGCGTCTTCTGGTATCAGTGACTGCCTCGTCAGCGGCTGTAGATAAATAAAGTAATGGTAATATTTAATAAATAGTTCACTAGCCGCTGTCCATGACTTTGTTCGTATTCAATCTACAAGTCCCATTTAACTAGCCCGCGAAATTCATATTTTCTGACTTTTTTGCTATTTGCAGGTCAGTGTCAGGTTGTATGTTGATTAAAATATGATTTGCGACCGTAACAAATACGGGTTTACTGAGTTATAATCATTAAGATCATCAACACAACCCAGCAAGTTCATTTAATCCCATTGAATGACTACAATTCTGTAAATACATGCGTTTTACGGCCGCGAATTTCAAAAATTGTAGGAAAATTTGAAATTCGCGGGCTACCCAGGCCCGTAACTTTAAGGTTCCCTTTAAGGTGGAACCTTAAAGTTACGTATTTAACTTTACTGAAACATAACTTGACGCTGTTTTGCTCAATTTCTGGAAAGTTTAATTGTGTGAGTGTGTTTATTTTTCTCAGACCAAAGCCGTCAATTGAAAACGATACACCTTAAGCGGGCCATAGACAAACAGTTGATCAAATTACTTGAACTTTTATGGCCCGCATTATTATTGTTCTAGTAATAATTTCCAACAGACCTGTTTGAGCTGTTGTTCGGAGTCGTACAGGCGGTTCCTGGCGCCAGTCAAGCTGTTGATGAATTTGAGACGGCGCTTCTCTTTCTCAGCGGGCGATATAGTGCTTTGAGTACCTGTTTTAGTAAAATGATGATTAAGACTTTTTTATAATTAATTTATATTGTATAATAATTAGACTTTTTTTTACTGTTATTATGTAAAACAGCCTTTACTTTATACAGCCAACTTTATACAGAGTGTTTAGTTAAAACAGGGTGGTTATATATATTTTATTAAATAGCCTATACCTTGTCCCACTGCTGAGCAAAAGCCTACCCTTTCTCCTTCCAAATATTTCTGTTTTAGTCATCTTTGCCCAGCGAATATGATCAGATCGTCACATCACCTTCGCCGCTAGACCTCTACGGTGAATTATACAAAATGATAATAATTTATGTAGGACAAAAAAAATTTATACGTAGTCTGATAATAATGAATACAGGTGGTGACAATTTATACAAGCTGATCATAAGTTATAGAGGTTGATTATTATTTATACAAGTTAAAAATAGATCGTAGTTTTTTATTCGCACATTGCTTTTAATGCCTTTTTTCGTACTTACCACCAGCAGACTTGCAGAACTCTATAAGCTTATCAAGGCTATCAGCAAGCTGTTTCTGCGAGCCCAACACTTGTTGCTTCATCTCCGGCTTCTGCTCAAGGTGTGGCTGGCACGACGACGTCAGATCTGATGTTGTGCTGCGCAGCTTCTCTGCCGCCGAGATGAGCTCCTTCTGGCAGTTAGAGTTGGCGATGGTTGGGGCTGTCGCCTGTGTAGGAGTTTGAATGTTAAGATGGGCTGCTTATAAAAGTCCCGATTTAGTATTACTTCACGATAGGCACCCAAGTTTAAGAACACTAAAGCACTGTGCTAACTACGCCGTGGCACACGCTGAGTCACGCTGTAGCACAAGATGAGCTGAGCTACGTCATTACATCTTAGACAGACACGTAGCATATGGTCTTAGTATGGCCTGGTTTCCACCAAAGTGGACTCGAGCGGAGCTATGTGGAGTGATGTGATTAGTCTATTCCCACGCGCTTTCTCTACGCTCCGTTTGTCTCCACTTTGGTTAAAACCCAGCCTAAGACATTTCGATAGAGTTGCATCTTTTACGAGTAGTATTTCTTTGTCTTTTTGTTATTGTTTTTCATAGAGATCACAAAACTTTTTTTCTGTAACTATTCTTTTAAACAGCGTCATTTTCTGACAACACCAAAACCAACCTGCGCAATAGTAAGCAGCGCCTGTGCGGCATCAGCAGCGCGGGCGCCGCGGCTGTCGAGCTCGGCGGCTGCACCAGCATCCGGGACTAGCTGTGTGAGGTGTTGCACTTGAGACAACAGTTGTGAAGCCTTGCCGCAAGCGTCCGCTGATAGACCGATCACCTGTAATAAAAAGTAGAATGTAGAGCTAAAAAACCTGCACGACACTATCATCATCTGCCTGTTTTATCGTAGTGCAAGTTATGACCGGCCTATTATATGCTAAGTTGATAAAAACATCTCACCTCATTTTCCTTATCATTGTCGCCTCCGGGTGAGGCAAAGAACATCAGATTCCTGGATGCTGCTGTGAACCTGGCAGCAGCATCGGCCAGACCCTGCAACAAATATATTTATTACTCTTCGCCAGAGAGGAGGCCTACCAAGATAGAATGAATACCAGACCAACGTTGTTTTATGAAAGCTGTAACTTTTTCTATGGAAGTAACTTACTATAGGCAAGAACAATTGCATATTATGAAATGTCGGTCGTTGTGGCTTTATTACATAAGGGTGAGTATGATGATTCATTTCCTCCACTGCCAGGCACTTTGTGTGGTGGAAAAACGCCAGACACTTTTAAATTATGTTAAATTGTAAGTGAACTTATGTAATTTTATTAAATCTGAATTTCATATTTGTTACTTGGGTAACTATTTAAAGCGTTTTCCCAAGCCCGCAGACAGTCTCGCCGTGGTCAAAGTTAAATAAGTATGTAATAATCGTAGCAGGTGGCGTTCTGTAGTTCTTACCTACAACTGTGGAAAAAAGGCGTGAGGTTACATTATGTTAGTATGTATCAGATATAGTACAGTTGTGATCTCACCTGCGGTTGTCCGGCACTGTCGCATATCTCCTTGCTAGCGTCGCACAGCGCCCTTATATCTTGCAAAATGGCGGCTTGGCCCTCAGCATTCTTAGTACCGCACAGTTTACGAGAATCTGCAACATTTCATCAGCTTTTAACAAAAGATCTTACCTAAATTAACGTATGTTTCAAGTGGCCATTTTAACTAAAGTCGCAGCATTCGCGGTCTTATGATTTCTCATCTCAATTGTTTGAGTTTTCAATGGTATTGTGAATTATCCGGCTCGAAGGACCAAAAAAATTTGGATAGATTTTAAGCTCTATCACAATAGAAATTCATTTATTTTTACTTTGTTTGGTTCTTTGAGCCGCCGGATAATTCAAAAGTATTATTGTTACAGACCTTGTACCACGTGCGGCATCAATGAAGTGATGTCCTTGACAGCTTGCTCGGCTGCTATATAGTTGGGGTGCTCGCGATCTGATCAAACACAACAGCAAATATATTATCAATCCACGTTATTTAGGGTTTATATATCTTTGCGTAACAAGATGGAGCATACTAACAGTATGTAGGTAGAGACATGAATGAGTTTTATAGTGACGTGCAGTCAAACAGTAAACAATAACAATGATTTAGGGTAAAATTCACCTAATTGGCTTCCCCGCAAATGTTTCGGATATGGTAATGTTAACAAGATTAAACAAAAAGCTACTAGACCACCAGCGGTCATTGACCCCAAAGATGAAATCAAGCTGTCAATGTTGTGCGGAGTTTCGCTAATTAATTAGATTTGACCTTGTAGATACGGACACTTGCTCACATATTCTAACAACTCGCAAAAATATTCACAATCTTTGATACTGCAAGGAAATGTAACCATGGATTATGTTCGGACCTACACAGTGAGTAGCCCCAGCAGTGGGCAGGGAGCACTTACCGGCAGTGGCCGCGGCGAGTGCAGCGACGGCCGCGTTGAGCTGTGCGAGGCGGTCTGACAGCTGCTGCTCCAGCACTGCTGCGTGCTCCTCCGTCATCACGTGACAGGCCATCGGCTGTGAGAGAACAAAGTGTTACTATCCATAACTAGTAATTTTGTGATCACAGAAAACGTGTGAAAGACCATGGTATTTCTGACCCATCTGTGCACATTTTCATAAAATTGTACTCAGTCATAGTTTCATTCAAAATTCAGTTGAAGTTGTTATTGCTTCAAAAAGGCAAAAGGGTAACTTGAAATGGTTTCACCTTGCATGACACTGCTGCGGTTCTAAGCCAATTAATTGCACAGCTTTGTAACAAACAACCAATTTTCTGTCTGCACATTGGTCTCTTTATTTGTTTAGACCGACACTTAAATTATTTGACAAAGATTTTTTTTTAAAGTAACTTGTAGGTTTTAATACTACGTTGAAACAGCTGTTGCCTTGTCTTGCCTAAGATGATAACATCATCATCATCATTCTCTTGCCCTTATCCCAATTCATTTGGGGTCGGCGCAGCATGTCTTCTTCTTCTAAGATGATAACAACACTCAAATCAAAATAGCTCTCTATACAGGGTGTAAACAGACCCTTCACATAGCCGTCAACCAAGCATTCTGTACATCAAACTAAGTAACTTAACGCAAAAATTATTGCTGGGAATCGACTCGTCTGCCTAGCCTTTTCCCAACTATGTTGGGGTCGGCTTCCAGTCCAACCGGATGCAGCTGAATACCAGTATTTTACATGGAGCGACTGCCTATCTGACCTCCACAACCCAGTTAGTACTGGGTAATACGATACCTCTTGGTAAGACTGGTTGTCAGACTTTTTGGGCCACTGACTACCTAACGACTGTCAAAGATCTACAAATGACACCCGGGACCAACGGCTTAACGTGCTTTCCGAGGCACGGAGGAAACTCGGTATGTAGTGGGTGGTCACCCATCCACAGACCAACCTAGGCAAGCACGGCTTAATCTAAAGATTGATCCGAGCGGCTGTTATTATTTAGCCACGAGCTCCTTTTGGGGTGAAAAATCACGTTTTACGGTAGAACTCGATGGAAGGCACTCAAAGCATTGTGCTGATGGATGGATTGAATAGTACGAGGGTCGTGGTCGTGGGTGAGTAAGGTAAAAATCTTACATTAAAAACATGTATTTAAAAAAATACTTGTGAAAAAGTTGGAACTTTGACCCCCAATATCTCCGTAACTAGAAGGTTCCCAGGTAAAGTCTACAACAAAAAAAATATCGCAAAGACGGGTAGAAAAAGTGCCTTTCGGCTATGTTAAGGGTCTATTTACACCCTGTATACAAATACCTTAGTGAGTTGTTGAGCAGCGGCATCCAGGCGACGTTTGGCTCCCGACATGCTCTGCACGAACTGGAGACGTTGCTTCTCTTGCTGAGCCGGTGAATTATCAACTGCATCTGTTCAAATATAAGTCAAGTGTTATATGAGTAGTCATTTAGCAATTATTCTTTTAAGGTAAGTGGAGAAAGGAGAGATACCTAACTTCGCAATTGAAAACAAAAACTGATTAAGTTTATTTTTACTAAAATGAAGTACATCCAAAAGATGATGACGCGTAATACCATCGTAGATAACGCACGGTAGACTAATGACTCATTATCAGCCTTACAACCTTCCCACTGCTGGGATGGTACAGGCCACATGTCTGTTAGAGAGAGTAGGCCGTAATCCCCCACGAAGGCTAAGTGCTGATTGTTTAAAATGTCTTCGAATTTTTGTTTCTAGGACCGGTTTCTTCACAATGCTTCTTTTATCTAATTGATAGCATTGGTGAAGAAATAATATAGACAAAGGTTCGAATCCACTACCCACAGCTCGTCACTCATGTTTAATTTAGTCGACCAAAATAGCGACTATCTCTACTTACCCATATCACACACATCAGCCAGTTTCCCCAGACTATCGCTAAGCTTGCTATGCGCATTCTTCACGGCCGCACATTGCTGAGTCAGCTGCGGCGTCTGCTGAGCCTGGCAGGACGAGTTCAGCTTATCTGCGGAGTCCTGCAGCTTGGATACTGCGGAGCTGAGCGCGTCTCGGCAGCGGTCTTCGGCTATGCTTGCCGCTGTCACCTGTACACGGTAATTATCTTGTTAATTTGCCCATCACAGACAACTTTCTGATTGCTACAGACATAGTTCGATGATTATGATGACTAAAGTAGGTACAGTCCCTTTTGGAATGTATTACTATTGAACGTGACCATTTTTTATGTCATCATCTGCGTCGTATAATATGACAAGGTTCTAAGTCATCAGTATATTGAAGTGGACTTACAACTTAACCGGGACTAGTAAATTGCATAAATCGACTGCCTATCTGACCTCCGACCCAATTACAAGGTTACACGATTCCCCTCGGCTCCTACCAAGTGCTAGATTTTCGAAAGCTGACTGTACCAAGACAGTGCTGTTCTGACCATGAATTGGCTTGATATCTGTTCGTCACTGAGCGACCATATGAGGTGTTTTGCGAAAGTTCTCATTCTGAACGTTCGCTGGCTAGTTTGATTAAGTTACAAGGGAAAACCAAAGCAACAATGGATGTGTGAAAGATGATAATTATAACTAGACAGAGACGACTCCTGTAAACTACTAAAAATGCCACACTACCCCAAAATAACTAAGGAGATATTCACGTGAATAAAACAAGATCACCCTCACCTGTGCTACAGAGCGCAAGGCCTGCGCGTCGTCGTGCGTCTGGTCGGCGCGCTCGCCCAGCTCGCCAGCCGCTCCCGGCGGCGTCTGCGCCTGCACGCGGTGCGCTTGCGACACCAGCTCGGAGGCCTGCTGGTGGGCCGTGGCGGATAGATCCAGGATCTGTGAATATACATAAAATTTAAATTGATGTAAAATCTTCAATAAACATATCATAATATGGCGTTTGTAATCCTCAAAAGAACTGGTGACGTGAGGCATCCGGCTCGAAGGACCATAAACGCAACGGTTGTAGTAGTTAACTCCGTACACCGATTTGTCGTGAAGGTCTGTAAGTTTAGTTAGTATAGAGAAACACGTTCCACTAAGATGCATTAGGTAGTTAAGTCTATTTAAGTTAAGAGTAAGTTACAGTACTAGAGTGGAAGGCGATTATTTCTCTCAGTTGTTGATAGCTTCCCAGTCACAAGTTCACTATATTTAAATTCATGTTGTTGTTAGTCATGTTGTTTTATTACATAAAAAATGTACGGCGATGAGACAGTGAGGCAGAGGTGCACTTAAGGCACACATACAATTTAGACAGTTATAATTAAATCCCATGTAGTAGAGGCAAGTAGGCATTAACTTTCAATAAATTTGGCCAAATAATAGATTCAGCAATAATGTTTGTTTTTCGTTTTTTTTTTTTTTTAAACTTAACCCCACTCTAGGAATTTTTCCTGGATCGTGGGTGCGTTTACAAACATTTAAATTCACATACACAAACAGCCAGAGCCGGACCAACTACCTGTAGGCCATGCAAATATTTGTTCCGTGCGGGAATCGAACCCGCGACACGAAGCGCAGCAGTCAATCGCTCAGCCACTGCACCAACCGTGCCGCCGAACAATAAAATTAGGTGTAGAGCAAAAAAAAATTAGGTAGTTAATTGACACGGCGAAAAATGTTCTGTAACTCTGGCTTGCGTTCGCCAGTTCACAGAACGGTCGATTCCTAAAATAGGACTTTTGAGCATATTGATATTTATGCATGTGCTCCCTATAAGTTTAAAAGCCTTATAGTTATAAGTTTAAAAGCCTTATAGTTATGGAGCTTTCTTGAATAACCATAAATCATTTTACACAGTATTTTTTTTTTTTATTGTACACTTTTTTTGTATTTTGTACTTGTAACCTAGCGATTATTTTCACTGTTATGCATCTTATAGTTAATCTGTGAACAGCGTTGTGGGCTGCAATATTGTCTATAAGTTTTGTGTATTTCTTACTTCTATGTTTTATATTGCAGCTGTTTGTTGTTCCTTTTGAATAAAAAAAAAAGTAACACATGGGTATTCAGAGACAATGCGTCATCGTGCACAACGGTATTTTTTGTTATTTTCGTAGTCGCTAGACTTTCGATCTGTCGATTAAGTTTTGGGGATAATTACCTATCCACTTTTGTAAATTTTAAAATAACGAAACGAAATAACTGCTAAAATTATTAAATAATTCACAAAATAAAATAGAAAGAACATTGTTTACTCACATGTTTCTGCTTTCCTTTATCAGCGCCAGGACTGACGAGGAACACCAGCTTACTCGAGGCGGCGGCGAAGTTGGCAAGCGGTTCTCCGTGGGCCTACAATGCAGTATTTGTTAAAACAGTTTTTTTTTGGAAATTCACTGCATGTATGCCAGATTTTGGACATCAAATAATCTGTGTTATAGGATAAAACAATTTGTTCTGTTACACAAATAATGGATTTCACTCGAAAAGCTACTACGTTTAATCGGAATTGGTTAGGTTAGATACGTCTGCACCTGCTCTCTTATACCTAGCGGGTGGAGTTTTACACCTCACTCCCCCGGGCCGAGGCCCGCAGGTCGAGCGGGCACTAGTCAGGGCAAGTCGCATTAAGTCCCGCTACCCCCCGACGCCCTAGCTTTAAACAGTTTTTATTGTTTAATACTAACTTGTTGATACCCATCTCCCACGCAGATCTCTTGCGCAGCATCGCACATGGCACAGAGGTTGGTCCGCAACGCGTTGCGCGTCGCTTCGTCCTTGTCATTGCTTGCTATCTCCATGTCTGAAATATTACATGTTTCATAATATCACGCCTGAAATCCAAGAAGGGCTAGCCAGAGGTGTTCTTAATAGTAGGTTCACCCACATTTCGCCAGTTATGTTTAAGTATCATGTAATAGGGAACGAGCCTATTGCCATCAACCGGGCACTAATCCAGTCTTCATGACTGTCTGCTGAGAAATTCTTGACAGAAAAACCCAATAATACTGTGCCCGACCTGAGAATCGAACCCAAGACCTCAGCACTCGCGCTTAATAGACTTCTCACCTTTAGCTATCTTCGGCATCAGCTCAGTGATGGTAGACAACGCCAGCTCAGCTGTGTCGTAGTCGGGGTTGTTACGATCTAGAAATAAGAATAAGAAGTATAAACAGACATTTTTCGTATAACTGTATCATCATCATCATTTCAGCCGAAAGACGTCCACTGCTGGACATAGGCCTCCCCAAGTGTCGCCAGATTGACCGGTCCCGTGCGTCTCGCATCCAGCGGATCCCCGCAACCTTCACCAGGTCATCGGTCCACCTAGTGGGAGGCCTTCCAACGGTAAGTCTTCCGATTCGCGGTCGCCACTGTATAACAGTATCGTATAAGCAAAATTCTCCCCAAAAGCAAGAGGCATAATCACCCAATTTCGATTTTTATGTAAAGTTTCAGCGCACTATGAAAGTGGCATTCATGAGTAAAGGACATTTAAACAAACAAATAATTTCCAGAAACATGGTGCCAGAAAGTTTGCTGAAGTTAAAAAAATATTTCGGTAAGCAATGGTTCAAGTACAAAGAATCCAGCCGGCTTGCTATCATCAACATCGAAGCGGTTGGGGCTGGCTCGCACAGGAGGCAACAGGCATTCGTATCGCTGACGTAAAACGGTATAAAACATTCTACTCTTAATTGAGCGGTTACTTCGGTTCTATATCCTTTGACACATTTAGTTTGTAAGCTAAGCTCACCGGCAGTAGCAGCAGCGAGTGCAGCGACAGCCGCGTTGAGCTGCGCCATCTTCTGCTCCAAGCGCCGCTGAGCGGTTGCCTGCTCCTGCTCAGATGGGGCGTCGCCGTTTGAAGGCGGCAGCTGGACATACACAGATAGAAAAATATTAAAAATCTATAATTATCTTCAATACTGTTTTCAGGTGCTTCCGGTAGACTGGAAGCCAATCCCAACTTGTTGGGAAAAGATAGCAGATGGTGACTATGACAATAAAAAAACTTATTATGCTGAGGATACCAAAAAGGTCAATCGACAATGTTTGATTATAGCTAACGGCTACGTGTATGCATTGGCATATTTATGATTTTATTCCATAACAGAGTGGTTTGAAGGTCGAGTATGCAATTGCGTACTTACTTGAGTAGGTAATATTTACATACAAACAGATACACTCACAGTTAAATAATGTACATTCAAATCTGATGTCAAATAATTGAAATACTTATCAATAATTGTTCGCAATACGAACAATATTTGACACAAGTTGTTTCCCGCGAGCTTCGTCCGCGTGAAATTATTATAAAAATTTAATTCCCTGTTTTTGTTACCAATTTCAAGGGTTTTATTTTTTCTTTGAACGGAACCCTAATCTTTTTTTGTCTAAAAGAAAAGAAGCCTTAGTTACTTTTTATAACATCAGCTATCTGCTAGTTAATAAAGTCCCATCAAAATCGGTCCAGCTGTTTCGAAGATTAGACGGGACACGGTACATGCATTTAGTAAAACCTGTTATTTTGAATTTACAAACACACACTTCAATTTTATTTATTTGTATAGGTTAGATTAACTAACCAAAGATTTGATTAGTTTCTGAAAGGCGACTCAATTCTGAATATCTTTATAACAATGTTATCTACAGATCTGAATGTGTATCAAAATAGAAATCAGTGTCTTATACCTAGTTCTTATCTGGCAATTTAACATATGTTCAACTTTTAACATATACATACAAAGGTATGTTGTATGTAGGTACATAATGTATAACAAAGAGTCGATAATTTCTAACAGAGAGCTCATCGGCGCCGTGGCTTAGTTGGTTAAAGCGCCTGTCTAGTAAACAGGAGATCGTGAGTTCGAATCTCGCCGGGGCCTTGTAGTTGAAATAGTCTTTTTTTTTTCTTAACAGATTTTTGAAATACATAACATTGAATAAATATATTTTCATTTCGTGCCTAATTTGAACCAAGAAGCTGTCAAATAAAACAAGGGGACATAGCTACCGTCCAACACTATTCAAGAAGTTTTTGCGTTAGCGGAATATTTTCCTCATTAAGGTCTTTCTAACAAATATGAATTAATTAAAATTAGTAATCTAGCCATTTTTTTCCAATGTTAATTTTGTATAAGCACTAGCGTTTTGAACAATCCGTCATTAATATTTGTTCTGTGCCAAGATTTATGTTTATTTTTTGTTATTAAAACATATTTGAACTCACCTTATTCCATTCATCAAATTTGACTCCTTGCAGCCTATTCTTGGCTCCAGACAGCGTAGTTATGAACTTCAGTCGCCTCTTCTCCTTCTGCGGTAACATGGCGTCATCTTCATCACCTGTATAACACATAATTTTACACAATACATAACATCCCATACACAAAAACCCCAGTAGTTAGGCAGAGATATACCATGCCATGCCATACCAGTAACTACGCCGAGCATATTGCAATCAATCGGGCATAAATCCAGGCTCAGTGGCTGCTACTGAAAGTCCTGAAGGAGACTCCCAATGACATTTTACATGACCTGGGAATAGTGGGAATTGAACTCCGGACCTCATGCTCAGCAGACGCGGTTGCGACCACAAGTATTTCTAAACCAATTATAATAATATCCTTTCCAATTTCGACCACGGCAGCCAATCTCAGCTGAGATTAGTCAACCACGCAGGAGATATTATAGTGCGCAACTGTGTGCGCAGGCACAGGTGCACTCTCTGTTCCTTTACTCTCATAGTCCTCAGGGACGGCAAGCTGACACTCGCGGGGAGAGACCAGCCCCAGGACCAAAAGCTTAACGTGCTTCCCGAGGCAAAAGGGTATCATACCGCTAACTTCCAAACTCTGGACTGCAACTGAGAAGTTCCTTATGGAAAAATCACAATAACACTTTGCCCGACGATCTTCGTAACTCCTCACCTTCCAAGTTCCCATAGGCATCCCGCAGCTTGTCCAACGCCTTGGCGACGTCATTGGCCCGGGTGTGCAGCAGGTCCGCCATGTGCTGGCGCGTCGGGTCCTCCACCACGGGCCTCCAGGTGCTCTCCAGCTGGTGGACGGCAGAGGCCAGGTTGGCGGCCGCGGCTGTTAGCGCGCTCTGGCAGTGAGGCTCGTGGATTGCTGGGGCTGTCAGCTGGTACAGAAAGATGAAAGGTTTTGACTCGTTGAATTTCGCTCATTCAAATTTGCTAAAATTCTCGACTAAAGTTGGTTAGAGACTGACTGGAATGGCGACCGATGTAGGTCTAGACAGTCTGAATTAGAACTGTAATTTGACAGATCGGGTATTGTCTCTTGCTTTCTGCTCATTAAAAGAACGAATGGACTCTTCTAACCGCCGCCAAACTCGTAGCCAAATATGAGTCGAATCAATTTACATTGCCATCGACACGCAAAGAAGAATGGGATCCTTTGCAGCTGACAAAACGACATACCTAAACACCGTCAACCGTCTCTGCATAAGAACTGCACGTCAACTGCATTAGCGAAGGAAGTTAGGGTAGTGCCCACAATTGTCGACATGATAAATGTCGCAGGAATCTGCTGGATGCGGCTTCCCTCATCACATAAATTGGGTATTGAGGTGGTGTTCGGGAAAGAGCGATTAAATACGAGTATTGATGTTAAAAGTTTAAAAGTCCCATCCAGGACGAAGGTTCTTACCTGTGCACTATGCAGGAGGTCCCTGGCAGCGCCTGCAGTACGAACTCCCGCTTCGTCCACTTCCGAGGAGGCAGGTAGACCCTTCGCTTGGCAGGTTAGCTCGTTGGTAGTCACAAGGAGACGGGACACCTTGGCTCCGACGTCCTTGGCTAGCTGGACGATCTGGATTTAAAAGAAATACGGGTTTTGTCAGGTTAGGCCTTGCTAAGCTGTGGTTTCCTATTCCTATTTAGGTAATAAATGATTTAAATTGGCATGCTGCCTTTTTTTAAGGATACAAAAAGTAGTTCTCATATTCAGTAACCTTTTAGCAGTAGATCCATTAAATTGACTGACCAAGGACCAATTGCAGTACCTTTTAAGTAAACATAGACAAAGTGGTCGAATTTAGCAAGTAAACCATTTCAGTTTAACCGTACTAAGAACTAATTTGGTGTACCCTATCCTGCGTTCGCAATTTAGTTAGCAAACATGTAAACCAATATTTGTGTTTTATTATAAATATTTTACTATTTCAAATGTATTTTACAATCAACTTCATTTACAATGACTTAAAGTCGATAAAAAGACTGCCTCGTTGGTCTAGTGCTCGCAAGTGCGACTGCTGAGCACGAGGTCCTGGGTTCGATTCCGGGGTCGGACAAAGTGTTATTGGGTTTTTCCATCAGGAATTTCTCAGTAGCAGTCATGGAGTTTGGACTTCTGCCCGGTTGATGGCAATAGGCTCGCCCCCTATTATATGGTATTTAAACATAACTGGCGAAATGTGGGTGTTAGGTAGTCCTCTTTAACCCTTCGGGGATTACAAGGCGTAATGTTTATAAAGTCGATAAATATCCGTTTCAGTGGCATTCAGATTAATAAATTAGAAATAAGCATTTGAATCAAATTTACCCATATGCTTTAACCCATACACTTTCCCATATGTACGTACCTCGTTTTCCTTGTCGGCATTATTTCCATGCGAGAACTTGTACAGCAACTTGCCGGCGACATCCGCGTACTGGTTCGAAGCTTCTTGCATTTTCTAGAAATACACATTTTATCCATTCAAATAATTTAGGGTGGGAGGGACACCGACGCTAAAACGATGTGAGGGTTCAGATAATGTACTGGATACGTGGGAACCGTTTCAGCGTCGGCGTCCTCCCACCTTGTATAGTCTGCGTCGTTGTTCTAGTGTTCGAAATCGTTACTGCTGAGGTTCGAAGCTCGATTATCTCCAACTCAGTAAGGAGTCTGGATTTGTGCGTGGAGTTACTTTTTATTAAGCAACTTTTTATATTATCTAAAGCTATAACAAAAGCCACAAAAGTATAGAAACTTATTTTACGTAACACTAACGTTGCAAATGTTGCTCTAGAAAAAACAACTTTGGTGCAGATTCACTTTTACGCTAACAAGTGCAAGTGTGCAAATAGAGCTTAAGAGTTTGTTATTGATAGGTACGGACCTCATGATCCTGGTTGCCGGTCATGCCGCAGACCTTCTTGGTGGCGTCGAACAGGGTTCGCATCTCGTCCTGTAACTGCTTGCGAGCTGCCGGGTCTTTGGTGCTGGCTAGGATCTGAGCATCTGCAAATTTCAGAAAATCAGTTCAAGAGCCCTAAATAAAGTGAAATTCTAACACAATATCGTTGATGGAAATTTAAAAAATGCATTAGACTGATTAAAGCTACCGCAAAGCTGATGTAAGTCGTGTTGAAACTCGTTTTAGCAATACGACACGCCTTGAAAGCGATACCAACTTGTCGAGGTCCCAAAGTCATAGTTACAATAAAAAACTTTATTCTGTGAAAGCAGAAAGGCTACAGACGTTTTAAGCCGTAATAAATTAGGTACCTCTAGCTAACTTGGGCATTAGCTCATTGATGGCATTCATCGAGTTGATGGCAGCCGCATAGTCGATGTTGTCTGGATCTGAAAAAACCAAGAATAGGTACCAATTATGTACTCTATAATCTATACTAATATTATAAATACGTAAAGTTTCTAAGTTTGGATGTAAAGGGTTTTTTATAAACTAAATAGGCTTCGTGAGGCCGCAACTCGCCTGATGTGAAGCGATGATGCAGCCTAGGATGGAGCACGCTTGGCTAGAAAACGATTCACTCGAACTTTGATTATAATGATCGGAGAAGAGACAAGCCGGCAGTGAATTGCTGAACAATAAGTGTGGAAGCATAGCAGTTTGTTCAGCTCTGTGGAACTTCAACCATATAACTGTGACGCCTCGCCGTGTCTCTGCTTGTCCGATGATAGAATGGGGATGGGGGAATTAGATTGTGTAATCCCAAAGCACACTCCCCGAAATGTAACCGATAAAAAAAAACCGATAGGCTGGCAGGGTAATCTTAAGATATGTTGATATGATTCCGAAAATGTTTGACTAAGTTATGAAAAGCTACTTTGTCCCGAGTGTCTTGGGCCTTAAAACTTACATGGGATAATTAAAAATTATACCGCGAACGAAGCCGCTGCTAAAGGCACCTAAAAAGGTTTATAAAACAGATTTTTTTAAACGAAAATTATTACTACATCTTACCAGAATGAGCCATAAGGTAGAGCGCTATGGCTGCATTAAGCTTGCCCAACCGATCCTCCAGGGCTTTTTCCAGCTTCTTCTGTTCTTCCTCACTCAGTTTAGGTCCAGTGTAGTCCTGGATAAACCATACAAAGGGTTATAATAAAAAAAACGATGAGGAATAATAGGTGGCCAAATATTCCATACAAAACGATGGGGTCCAGATGAAAAACAAACTAAATCATTAAAACCGATAAAAGTTAAAGAAATTGTGGTCAAATGGTGAAATAAAACATCGTGCTGAAACCGCCATGTCCTAGAACCAAACATTCCAAGATATGTGACATCTACCAACCCGCTCTGGACCCGCGTGGTGGATTAAAACCCACTCCTTCTCATAGAGAGGAGGCCTGTGTCCCAGCAGTGGGACACAGGCCTCCATTCAGTGCTTATTTTTAGACATGGACAATATGTGTTAGTACCTAATAGACGACATATTACAAAATCCCATTTGGCAATACTTTGTTGTTTTATTCGATTTAACACATTTTTGTTTTTTTTTTAAACGTCAACGGGAAGTTTAAAAAAAATTAAAAAACGTTGTCCCCCACTAAGAATTCATCGTGCATCGTGGGTGCGTTTACCAACATTTAAACTCACATACACAAACAACCTTAAACTACTTTGCGTTGTGTTACCTCATGTAGCGCCTGTGCCGCCGTGTCCACGGAGTGCAGCGCGGTGGTCGCGGCCGCTATGAACGAGGCGCGTCTGATGGTCTGCTCGGTCTTCTCGCCGTCCCTGAAGCTCTTGCGGGAACGCTGTAAGATGTAACATAACTTAACGTCTTGTCTGACAATTCCTCGAATAGGTGTATAAATAAGTCCCAAGTAATAGGAGCGAGCCTTTTGTAAAAAAAAATAGTTCCGTCTGTGTCGCGAACAGGGTGAAAGCTATCAGTGTTTATCAAATAAATTCACTGAAATAAATTGCTGGGTCAAGAAGCATGAACGACTTGCAACGACACTTGCGTCAAGCATATCCGTGAATAAGAGTTGGCATCCCTAGGGCGATCTGTTAGTGTTAGTAAAAACATATTAACTGCATTGGAAATATTTCGTACCCTGAGGAGTGCACTGCGTCCTTGGGTCTTGGGGTCGATTGAGAAGTACATCTGCGTGGTGAGGTCGGCTATGCTCTCTGCAGCATCCTTCGCGTCGTTGGGATTCTAATACAAAAATAAAATAAAGCGGTTTTAGATTTTTCTACCGAGTTTGCTAGTCTGTGTATAGAGCACTGTGGAGCAAAGAAGTACGGAAGTTTGGTATAGGTACATGTAACAATATTCGCTTCTGCACTGGAAGTACATTTTTTTGCCTTTTTACATTAACGGTTTAGAAAAATTAAGTATCGTTTCTGCAGATCATACATTGACATGTATGATCTGCAGAACTGTCTCTGTTACACAATTCTAAGGGCGACCTTTAGCTTTACATAGAAACGAGTACATTACATTAAACTTTACATTTAACATTTCATCTCATTTAACAATACCTTTAACATTACATTAGTATTTAATTTCTTTTAACAATATTTTTTTTACATGAAAAATGTTAAATTTTGTTAAATGTAATGTAACGTTATGGTCGACAGGGAACAATGGGACAAGTTCCTAAGTTGTCACATAATATTTAAAAGGAGTAAATTAAAGAGTTTTTTGAAAGGAGAATGGAAGAAAAAAAGTGTTACGGCGCCCCCAAGGGACAAGGGCAGGAAGATGATCATGATGACGTAGTTACTTACAATTTTCCCCGGCTCGAGGGAACCAGTCAATTTGTTCAGGAAGTTGTCCAGATCTTGCAGCTCGTCCAGAAGCATCTTCTTTGCGTCGTCGATGGTTTGTTTGTCTGCTGTCTCCTTCACACCTGTTAAAAACATTCATGATTATTTTCGTAAAAATGTAAAAAAAATCGTACAGATTGTTGGGCATTTCAGCTAAAATACTAAAAACTGATGAATGGTGGAAGTTTTTGTGAGACTGTCTTATGTAATTTTGAAGTAAATTAAAAAGAGCGGACTTACAGCAAAAAAAATAGCAAAATTTTTAATGTCACAAAAACAGAATTTATCATTGTCAAAATTTAGGTTCACGGTGGTCGGTTCGGGTTAATGGTTCCTATAAAGAACCGACAAGAAACTCCATGGTCATTCCAAAAATATTTGGTTTTAACAAACAGCCCAAAAATAACTTAGGATTTTTTTTGAGATATCAGGTACTTCAAGTCATATTCAATTTAAAATAACGCTTTAACTGTAAATTTTGACAATTTGTTTGATAATCGATTGTAAGACAACTGAATTTATTGTGAATTTAGGCAAAAGGATTCCGTAGATAACTACACTGCAGCCTATAAATTATTTTGATAATTACATAATTTATACCTTTTTCCAAGTGGCTTACCTTGCTCTACTACTGGGAAGTCTTCCTTCATAGTCCAGACGATCTGTTGCGCGTCCTTTATGTGGGTTTCGGTTGGATCTGCCAAAAACAAAACGTGATTATGATAATGATTATGATTTTAGACGCTCTCGTTAAAGTTTTTCGTTCTGTATCAAATAAAACCTGCTATTCCTTACATTAAGTAAAAACAGTTAATTTAGAAAGCTGTGCGTGTTAGAAAGACAGCCACGTCAGCTATATTTTTTTTTGGAGCGCAGTATTCGCTCCAAAACAAATGTAGCTGACGTGGCTCAAATGGCTGCCCAACTCAAATGGGACTGAGCAGGACATGTCTGCCGGACAAACTGTGGGCCTAAATAGAGGAAAGCTGGTGTCCTGACACAGTGAGGTGGGGTCGCGGCAGGACATGAAGGAGGTGGCGGGACGAGCTGGATAGGTCCCGTCGGAACTGGAAGGAAGATGCGTGGGTCCGCGAGAAATGGAAGGAATGGAGGGAGTGGGCCAGACAAGGAAAAAAAATGTCATTTTTGTTATAACCGACGAAACATTTCTCCTTTGGGGGATGTGCATTTCAGGGATCGCTTACGACAACCCGCGTGTAGCCCGAACCGTTGCAAAAAGAAGAAGGAGTATAACATACTTGTGAGCAGTCCAACTATCTTGACGGAGTTGGAGTTCAGCCTGTTCAGCTTCCTTATGCAGTCCTTAGACATGTCGCCGCGGAGAGGCATCTCACCTTTCTGCAAATAAAGAAGACGTTTTGATAAGCTAAGAATGTGGGGATGCATTGATATTTAGGAAGATAATTGTTGACTGAATTGCTCAGTTTCAAATTCAGTAATAAGATTTGGATGATGAACCTTAGTGATACCACTTAAAGTTCAATGCAACACCTGAGAAAGCCGGAATGATAGCTCATTGTAGACCTCTAAGGACAAATTTCACAAATGAATTCCTTTGGAATATTGACACTGACGAGTCTTAAACGCAGTTTAAATGTGCTGATCGCAATAAGTCTCATTGAACCCTTAGGAGAGGAGTCTCCTATATGAACTCGTAGCTCAGTCCTGGACTCTCTAAGCACGAAGGTCTTAATTTCGGGTTAAGTTACGGGCGTTTCCTACTCTGTATCTCTTACGGACATAAGATTAGTAATAGGCCCAAACTGAAATTGAACAACAGCTCGATCAGACAATTGTCTCTACTCCCGATGTCTTTACAAAACTCATGAATCTGAAAATAATAAGGAGTAGGGTTCATTTCGAAGTTTCGAGCTACTTTCGGACGGGCCCGTATCTTCTTTGACGGACTTCCAGAATAGACCCCCTGGGCCGATACAATTTAGATTGCCATCGACACGCTTAGCAGACGATTAATTGGTGTGGGTAATGGAAACCTACTTCGGTAATAACAACTTACCAATGCTTGTTGCTGGTTCTGAAGATGATCAGTGACCACAATTTGTTGCACCGTGGTTATCATAGCGCCGGACTGAGCATGGGAACCTGATTGAAACAAGGATTATTTAATTCATATAGATAAAAAATTGCAGAAATATAAACACTTTCTATAATTTTTTTTTAATACATGCTTTTCAGACCACTCCGTCACATAAAGAGAAAGCCTGTGTCCCAGCTGTGGGAACATTTTAGGAAAATCAGTGTACTGTATTAATCAACATCAACTTAAGGTGTAAAGCCTAAACTATACATCATAATGGTCCTTCGAACCGGATACGGATTGCATTGAGCAGCTTACCTTGATCGTAAGGCACGAGCTTGGTGGGGCCGACGAACGACTCCGTCACTATCTTAGACGCGTTGTTGGCTACGTGCTGGATCAGATGACTCCTGCAACAGAACATAATTAATATAACGCCTGTAGGCTGGAATACCAATGGATCAAAGTATTTTATTACCTGCCTAGCCCCCAACTCGTTGCTTTGTGTTTATTTTATGTTTTTTTTTTAGTTAAAAGCTCGAATGTCTGACACCAGTCTTTCCAAAGAGTGTAGTACTACCCAGTTACTTACTTACTGGGCTATGGCATCTCTCTCTGATGAAAGTGAGAGAGGCAGTCGGCAACTGGTTAACCTGGAAGCCAACCCCAGCATAGTTCGGGAATAGGCTAGTTTGATGATGATGCTTAATTTGGTTCGTTACGTTAGTATTATTCTTTCTTCTATCTCTTTTACTACTTACTTGCCCTGCTGCACATTGTCGTGGCAGATGGCCATGGACTCCCCGGGGTCCATGGAGGGCTTGGCCATCATCCGGCGGCGGATGATGTCGATGTAGCCCTCCAAGATGTCCCGGATGCGGTGGCAGTCTTGGGTCTTGACGCTGTATTCTTTGTCACTGGGGAAGAAAGATGAGATATTTTAAAACAGTTCTATTTTTATGAATCCTCTGGTTGTGTTTACAATTTAAAAAAATATTGACTTGTGTGATTGTTTATTAAGTTGATTTCAGAACTATTGATAGTAGATATTGAAAAGTCATCAAAATGTTTAAAAATCTAGCGCAAACTGAACTTTATGCGTGGGTATTTAATTTATTTTTGAAAAGACAATATTTGTTTACATGGTTGGATGCATTTTTTTTGCAAATGCAAGATTGATGCTAAGCTGAACTGCTATGCGAGTCTGGTCTCAGTGACTTGAAGATTCGTATATATAACTATTGATCATCCTCTTATAGTCTGTCCTCTCACCTCTTCATTCTATGTCAAAAGAATCCTAAGGCTTATTTCAACACATGATAACATGTCCCGAGTAACGTAGATATCTAGTAGGTTATTTCATACAAGTCCTTTTTAAATTCTTAGTTTATCTAGAGAAAATAACTCTGTGAATCAAACCTATAATCCCCGAAGTTGAGCGTGAAAGTCTGCGACTTCCCCGCGTGGTACGTCTTGACGTGGGTCAGCGGCCATTGCTGTAGGATCTCCTTCGTCACCTCGTCGAGACGCAGGATCGCCTCCGCGTTGATGCCGAGCAAGCGAGGGACTAGCTTCTTCTTGTCTTTTTGTTTCTCCTGTAATTGAAATAAATGATCAAAGGCTTCCCCTCGTGATTTTCAGTTCATTCGAGCAAGTTGAAAAAAAGGTTAAAAAAAAAAAAAAAAAAAACCCTCTCGTTGCTAAATTGGTAGCTACTGCGACTGCTGCACAGAGGTCAAGTTTTATTCCCAGGTTGGGCAGTGTTACCGGGTTTTCTATTAGGAAATTCTGTCCGGAGTCCGTAGGCTGAACTTTTAACTTCGTTCTCCTATTGGTAATAGGCTCGCTCTATGATAAATAGCAATAGCGGGTACACTGTACCCCTCTGAGGAATACGTATAAAAAAAACACTTTTATGCAAACATCAACATCAACTTCAAAATTAAAAATAAGTTTAGCTTCTGAAGTCGGTGACTTTTGTTTGTTTGATTCGGTTTTTTTGCCACTGACTTCTGAAGCTAAAGTTATTTTATGAAATCGGTTCACAATAATTGGCGATGATATCGCTGGACATACATACAAAAAAAACTAACGAATTGATAACTTCCCCCTTTTAGAAGTGGAAATATTCTCAGGATTTACACCAAATACAGACTTAGGGACCTCGCGCACACTTTTGGGCGCAGAAGCGAGTTTTGGTCGAAACCAGAAAGAAAGTTTGGTTGCACAACCGCTATCTTGAACAAAATTGGTCGGTAGTGTGCGAGTTCCCTTATATGATGAAAAATTGTCGCGATACTCGCATTTAAGACCATACTGATAGTACAACCAAGAATCATACCTTAACCAAGAAGAAGGTGACTCCATACGTAGGCATAGCCCTCGCAGTCTTGATGTACAGGAACTTGGCTTCAAGCTCGCTTTTGCCCTGGTGCGTCGCAAACTCCTTCATGATTTTCTTCTCCACGCTCCAGGCGTTTAAGTACTGGGCGGGGAGGTATTCTTCTATTCTGGAGTAAGGAAAATGGTTGAGTGATGGAGAGAATACATGTTATGGCGAATTATTTAAACTTTATTTTTTTTGTAACTTTACTAAGATTTTTCTTCTTTATTTTAGGGGAATGAGAACAGGGTGTAAGTTCATCCTCCATAGAGAAGGGAGGATCCTAGGACCAGGTGGGTGTCATATCTGGTGGGCTACTGCCCGACAGTTGTTGTCGAGTTTTCCTATACAGGGTGTAAGGGACACCCCTCCACAAACTCACTGTTTTGAATCGTATTCCACCGGAATTTTTCTCCGGTTTTTTTTTTTTTTTTTAAATTGTTTTCAGTTACTATTCCTTTATTTCAATGTAAATTTACATTTCCTGTACGCAGCACTCCGTTTATGTAAATAATACGGCTAAAATAAAAAATCCAACAATGGATGTTGACATACTCTAACGAACGACGCGTGAAATCAGCTGTCCACTTCCTGTTACAGAGTTCGCATTACCACATTCATGATTTGTTCTCCACTCGCTCCTTCTAGAAGAATACTTACTTCTCGATAAATCCAGGCTTGTGCTTCTTCTCGTCATAGTCTCCTAATTGGATGTGGCACTGGAGTCCCGCAAAGTTCACCGCTATGAATAAATGAAAACAAAATGTTTTTATATGGTTAGATACTTGAGATCATTTTTTAAAGATCGATTGCTCACACGCTTTTTTTTTTTTTTTTCCGGATGGGAAATCATCAAATGACCCCCCCCACTCTGGGCGGAGCGGAGGGGAGTGTCAGACTTGTACTGACTAAAACCCATCCATGTTCCTTCTTTGCCCTTTGTGTTCCAGGGCCACGGTATCTCTTTTTTGGAACAGTCCCGCAGCCCTGGCAGGCATCGGCCCATGCGGACCCCTACTTGATTGCTGACATCTCTTTGAGGCGCGCGTGGAACACGAACGCGCCGTCGACACAGCCTGTCGTCATAAGACGGCCGGAAGGCGAGCTAGCCCATAACTCGCCGTCCACAGGCCAGCGCCTACGGTGGTCGGAAGCCACCACGTGACCCCCGACGCCCAGGGCGTCTCCCGCGGCGGCTGGGACGTGAGGTTCTTTCCCTCTCACGTCCTGCCACCTCCTATTGCTCACACGCTTACACCTCAGTTACATGTGCCGAGTGGTGAGTCAGTGCCAAGATGGAGAACTTGGTAGCCTATTGCTTGGAAGGTGCAGTCGATCGAGTGCACTGTGTCTGTTCTGCATTCGTATGGTCTTGCCACTATACTCAACCACTCGGTAATCAACTTTTACCGATTACCATAGCAACCAAGGAAGTGATTCCCCGACATCGGCAAACGTGCGGGAAACCTGCCTTTATAATAACGTGCTTATTACTGAGCAAATTACTATAATAAAATAATGTTTGTTTTTTGTCAAATTGGTCACGCTACATGTAATATTGTATGAGGCAAAGGCGCCTTAAAGAATAATTTTAGAATGTTGGGCAGTGCCTGCGTGTTGCTAAGAGCAACATACTGCACTTACCATTCTGTTTACCAAGCGTGGTGACTAGGCACAATTATTGTGACTATACATTAGTAATCACTTATCAGTCTTGCACGACCGAAGCCCCGGCTTCGCCTTCGGCCAAAATGGGCCAAAGTTTTCTAGCAAGCGCTAAAACTGAACGAACTTATACAAATGCACGAGAGCGCTATGGAATAGGCGACGCGTGAGAGGCAGGCGCGACCCATTTCGAAGTGTGATTATTCTTTACAAGTTGCAAAGTACCTAATTGAAATAATCTCGTTAAATTGTTAATATAAACTTTTAATTTAATGTTTAAAAACAATCATTGTAATTATCTTTTAGCCAATCAGTAACTGAATTTCTTAGGGTTAGTAAACCTTCGGCTTCGGCTTCAGCCGCAGGTTGTAGCGATAGCCGATAAATCGGCTTCGGCCGAAATTCGGACCTTCGATCGGATACTATTAGGTAGGTATATTAAAATATTCATTTATTTTAGATTTATAAATATCTCATCAACCATTGAATTAAGATAAGAAGTATTTTCGGATCCTCGATATCATTTTTCAAGATCTATCGATAGACATCCGACACAGTAGAGTAGTAGTAGTTTTTTTTAAGTCTCAGTTACATATGCATGGAGGACCACCACTATTTTATTTTTATTTTACATCATATTTCTGTAGCTGTTCATAAAAAAACACTTACTCTCAAAATTTCAACTGTATGGTGCTAATAGTCTCGGAGTTAAACAGCTGTGACATACGAACGGACATACAGACCGACAGGACGTATCTATAAGCGTTCTGTTTTCTGCCATTTGGCAACGGAATCCTAAAAAGACACTTTCCTTTAAAAATAAGAACATGACACGTTACAAGACGAAATAAAACTCCCAAAAACCATTACAAAAATTACTTTATTGTCTTAAAATAAACCTAACATCCTACAGCACTATCTATTACTATCACTGCTACCAGCCTGCCCATCCTTATTGACAATCTGCTGCAGCTCATAATCCTGCACCACCTGGAAAATTTTACTCTTCGCCTGATTCAAGTAATACGGACTAAACTTCCGTAAAGTAGAACCTATAGTTAACAAGAACACGTCCAAAGGATCTGTAGGACTTAATTCCTGGAACATCGGTTCTGAATATTCTCTTGAAGAATTCCCATCGTCTTGCTGTCTCTTTCTAAAGACTGGTTTTGTCTCTCTCGGCTCTTCGAAGTCTAGAGCCTCGTCCACGAACACTTCCGAAGGCATTTCGACTTCGCACGCGTCGTCTTCGAGAAAGCCTGCGTATTCTTCGGCTGTGGACCCTGAGGAGATGGGTTCTTTGAAGTAAGGGGTCATGAAGGATAGTTCTTCTTCGTATTTATATTTGTAACTGTGTGCGTTCGGGTTTTTGAGTCTCTCGCGGAATTTTCGACGCATCATGTCTCTTATGTTTATCCATCTTGATTTGCAGACTAGAGCTGTAAAATAAAAGATTTAAATTAATTATAAGATGTGATAAAGTTACAACTGACTACAATCTACGACGTTCTCTTGAAAATATACAACTTTTTCATGGGACCAAACCTGAACTCGCAAGAAAAATATACATTTTAGCTGTTTCATGCACTTTGGAATTTTTTATTTCAATAATTTTTGTCTCATAGTAAAAGTTGTTGATTTTCAAAGTATTAACGCTCCTTTATGAAAGCATATGTCCCTTATTTAACCTAACAGGAGTTACAAAAATAGGCATATTTTCTACATTACATAGGGATAATGTAGAAAATATGCATAGATATTGTAATTCTCGACTATTAATATTGCTCTGCTATGTTGCCCTGTCATGTTACATACAAATGAGCCAAATAACAAAGAGAAGTCTAAAATTGGATGTATTTAATTAACATGTTGCTATCAGCAAAACATTGGCACTTTCCTTATAAGACAAACAAATACAGAATGGCAAATGGTAGCGTAGTGATATAAGATGCTAACAATAAGTAGACAGCAAAGTAGTCACGTAGACCACAATGACTCAAAAGAGGCAAAGGTTGTTATGTAAGTAAACCATTAACAGCCCAACAGGTAAGTAAACAATCGACTTGGCAAGTAATTTAATCCAGCTACTATGTTCTTTTAAATTGCAGCCAAATTATCACCGCTAAAGACAACTAAAATCAAATATGTGGCCCATATTAGGACCAAGAACAAATTACATGAAAATAGATGAACAAAACACTAAGTAGCGTTTACTAATTTTGCCTACGAACTTCTCATCATGAACCAAAACAACGAACGAACGAATCCTCTTTACTTTAGCCACTTAAAGGCAAGTCTGCTGCGTATCCCCCAACAAAACAGCGCGCAATAATACCTGACCACAATCAAGCTATTACAAAACACACACAGATAACCCTTTCAACTAACCTACTTATAATCTACATACAAAATCGACGCCAACTTCACTTTCAATTCACAGCTCAATAATAGCCCTTATGTGCAAGAAGATAAGGTGTAGAAGGAATATTAAATAATAGAAGAAAGACACTTACCTGGCCTGCTGAGCGAATCTCCAATCTTTTGCCAAATAACTTCTCTTGAATCAAAGTCTAGATATTTAGCGTGCCTCGTGTTGTACAGAATAGGGTTTTCTTTGACTAATTTCAGTAGTTTTAAGTCCAAGTTCTTGTTGAACGGCAGAGGCATCGTGTCGGGCGCGGGCCGGCGTCGTGTCGCGAGTGTAGCGACTGCGCGGCGGCGCGGCGCACTGAGCGGCAACGTCGCGTCGCGGCGACGTCACGTGTCGGCGTCGTTGATAGCCAACCGGTTGGTAAGTGAGGGCGCGCGTTCTCGATTTGTTGTTGTGGTTGATTGGTGTTTTTACCCGACTGCGCGACGCAAAGAAGTGAGAATGCGTTTATAATTGGTGTTACCTACCTACTTAATTTTTGATTGTTGATTTATTCCTTCGATTATGGGAATTAGGCCCGTATGATTTAAGAAAAATAGTTAACTCAATAAATAAGATGGTTTGTTATTATTGACGGATTTTATTAATTTAAGGGCCTTTCTTTAGTATTCCTTTACCAAATACAAAACATTTATCTGAAAAATAAAATTTTGTGACTTAATAGCCGTTATATTAATAAATATAACATACTATCATTCATATTTATTTTTCAGGTAAGAGTTATGTAAATATTGAAGAAAAGTCGACCCTTATAAATAAAATATAAAGCTAGCACCGCAAGTCTAATAATGAGTAACTAAAGTACAGTTAAGTTACTACGTAAGTAGGTACCTACTTACGTAGTAACTTAACTGTACTTTAGTTTTTAGCAACTTTAATACCTACTTATGTAGGTACTTTAATAGATTAAATCTTGTCCTTATCCGTTCCATATACAGAAATCGTATTCAACCGACAAACAAAATACAGTAAAATACAAAATTTAATAACAAAAAAGTGCGCCAAAAAAGCCATTTTGCCTTCTCGTATAGCACAGTGTGCGCCCGCTCCGACCTGGCAACGCGACGTAGTGTGTGTGAGTTATCGATCGACAAGTTGCCCCGCAACCACTACTCACGGAACTCGATCGGAACTCGCGTATTTTGTTGTATGAATGAAAGGGGTATGAAAAGGATAGAGAAAGATAGATTCATTTTAATTTTTTTTTTAATTATTACATTTATTTGTGCGTTAAATAAATGTTTATTCATGTTTTAAGATGAGGATCATACATAGTCTTTTACAACAGTAAGGTTAGTCAGAGGCCCATGGGCGGCACAAAAACTCTGGTTAGGTACTAACCACACGAAAAAAAAGAAAAACTTCCAAAAAAATTAAACTTTCTTTAAAGTAAATAGACAATCTTCTTTTTCAAACATACGACACGCTAAGAAGAAGAATAATTAATAATAGCTTAAAGTTTACGTATCTTATTTTAGAATGTTTAAAATCCCAAATTAATAATGCTCTTACTTTATAATTACTTGCTCTAATTGTAAACGCTTTGAATTCTAGCATTATAACTATAAATTAAAATAATAAGTACAATCAGTGTTCTAGTTTCATTTCTACTCACAAAATGTAACATTCAAAAACATTGAAAACAATCAATCTTAGAGATCAGTAAATAATCTAAACTTAAACCTACATCACTCAAAAACACTCATAAAAGAAACTTATCCTAAATACAGAGTCTCAGTTGTAGAAACTTTAACATCAGAAGAATGTCCATGTTTCTCCTTCTCAACAATTTGCTGGAGATCGTGATCTTGGACGACCGCAAAAATTTTACTTTTTGCTACATTCAAATGATAAGGCGAAAACGTTTTTAGGGTAGACCCGATGCTTAGCAAAAACGCATCGACGGGGTCCGTAGGATCCAATTCAGAACTTTGAATTACAGGCTCACTGAAACTAGGCAAGTTAATTGTTTGGTTAACCTCCTCAAAACAAGGTTCCTTTCGCTTCTTCGATTTTCTCTTCTTTGTCTTAGCTTTCTTTATTATTGGTGCGTCGGAATCGTTGTCGCTGCCAGCGTTTAGGTCAATTTCTTCTGTTGGAGAATCGGTGACTAGGTCATGCCAGTTTTTGCCTTGAGGTTCTTCTTCGTCATCTAACGTGAGGACCACTACGTCTCTGTAGAATGGTTTCATAAAAGATAGTTCGCTTTCATATTTGTACTGCCTTGGTGGATGTACCGGGTCCGTGATATTCTTTTTCAGAATCCGTCTGTGGACGTCTCTTATGTTTATCCAACGGACTTTGCAGTCAGCGCCTAAAATAAATAACAGTTTAGTCAAAATCGTACATTCAAATTATTTTATAACTTTTTCCAATGAGGAGGAAACTACTGAACGCCTGCGATCTTAAAAAAACTCTTTTTGCTTCATTCACATTCATACATCTGATCATACATGCAAGCTGGTTGTGAGAAATATGATAGTATGAGTAATATCCACCCAATAATACGTTTGTATGTAAATTTTCAACACAAAAAGATTTACTTTCACATCTAGAAACACTTTCAAATGAAGGGTAACTTGCTTGACGCACCCTATGTTCGAAAATGAAATAAATGGCGACGCACCTGCCTTATTATATGTACTTATATCTTACAACTAAATATGTAGGTATTACAAAAGAAAAAACTATTAGCAAGTGATTTGATTTTTTTAACATTAACGAATTTTTAATTTAGGTAAAATACATACTCTCTTAAATAAATAAAAAAACAAATCAAACGCACAAGAAACTCACATTCTCCTCACTCACAAAAGTCATCCATTCTCGAAGGCAAACGGAAACAAATAGTAGCTTCGAATCGTGACAACTAAATATTACTTACCCGGCCTTTTTAATTCGTCTCCGATCTTCTGCCAGGCCACTTCCCTTGTATTAAAGTCCATGTATTTCGCATGGTTGATGTCGTACAACACCGAGTTTTGCTTCACAAGGCGGATTAGTTTCACGTCTTGTTTGTCGGAATTTTCGTGGAACATTTTGTGACGTGCACTGATCGGCAACGGGTGTCGGAGACTCGCGATCGCGCGGTCGATTCGTCGGGACTCGGTCGTAGTCGGGCTCTCTCGCTCGCACGGTTTTAGAGTCGGTTTTTATGAGGTGAATTGGAGATTAGATAAACGTGGTATTTTTTTCATAGAGTAATATAAAAGTTTTGTCGTTGAGGAAATGAAAAATTTCATTTAAATTTCATTTTCATTTCTCTCTCCACTATTTTGTATTTTCATTATTATTCGTAATTTAAAATTAAGTTGCAGTGCCACCAGCGAAAGCTGGCTTTTAAGTTTCAAGTCGTACATTAATTATGTCAGTTTTAACTTAGACAAAGAAGAATAGAATAGATTTAGAAAATATAGATAATCTAAGTTCATGCGTGTTTCATATGTCATGAACTCATAAGAATAAATGACTAAGGTTGACTGGTAGAAAATGCCTATGGCATTAAGTCCGCCTCTATATTTCTGTGCTTGAAGTGTTAAATAAATAAATAAAGTTATCATATTGCCGCTTGTAGTTGCTACTAAATTCTTTGAACTTTTTTTCCTGAATACACATTACGCTATTATTATAGCTATCATCTAGACATTCGAGAATGTGTAATATGTATAAGTGTTAAATTAAATTAATAATAACACTGAATGAGTTCTCCATAATAATTAACAATTTAAACTTAAACATTCTGGATTTATTTTCGTAGGTAAACATAACCTGCGGTTGGTATATCGCGTTTATAAATGTTTCAGTAATTCAATTGTTGAGTTATTTGTGCATTATTTATGTCAAGGTTAGGTATAGTAGAAATGAGTCAAGGTTAAAACATAAAACACAACTTTAAATGGTAATGTCGCAATATACACCTACCCCACCCTACTACCCTCGCCTACCCTCGCCTCCTACTTTCCTCTCGCAGGTCTGCTGGAAGAGATTTCGCATGAAATAAGCAGTACCTTTGTGCTCTTCTATCTTAATGTTATGTCTTGTTGAGTATTTTGTGTGTACATAAATAAATAAATAAATAAATACACAAATAAATTATTCTATTCATTCTATTCTATTCTAATACCACTACTTACTGCTTAACAATTAATAAATAAAAGTAAAATACCAATATTTCGCGTCGCATACCTAACTATTGTCATAACATATTGGGTATGTTACCGGAAACCGCGATACCAACTGTACTTAACATATTTCTTTAGTTACTGCAAGATTTAATTAAAAATATTTTAATATGGATTGCGAAGAAATTTTTTTTTGTAATTTTTGTTACTCTGACGGCCGGCGGCGTCCCCTGTGCAAACTAAGGCCTAATTTTAGAATTACAGTTTAAAAAAAATAATATGATTAATGTTCCTTATAAGTTTTATTTTAATTGTTTATTATAAGTTTATTAAAAGCTTGAGAATATGAATAGTTGATTTATTAAACGTTTGATATTTTAAAGTCTTGATGAAACTGTACATTTTCAGTATAATTTGGCCTCGCTTTGTATAGATTTCCTATACAATGAGAGATCCGCATAAACTGGCCGTCGTGCGTACCAATCCCGAGTGTAACACGGGTAAAAAGAAACTTTCCGTGATACTACTGGATCGCTTGGTAGTTCTACGGGTTTTTTTTGACGAACGAAACGAAATTGCCTACCAGAAAACCGAATGGGACCTTATCAGATAAAGGTGATGTTAACTTTAAATTATGAACTGTAATCCCCGAAGGATCTGCAAAGGTGTTTCTAATATTTAGTACACATTCCGCCAGTTTAAACATTGATTTGTATCACAAGCCACCGCCATGTAAGCCCACTGTTAACCGATCCATCTGGCCGGGTCGCGTTCTTCGACGCGTCGTGTCGGGCTCGGCTGCTTGCTGTAGTGCCACTTGAATTTTTATATAGCATCGTTACGATAACCAACGCAACGGTAACACTACGATTTGACTCTGTTTTGGTATTATTTACAACAAATTGAGGTCATATCTAAACCGCCAGTGGCGAAGGTTCCATAGAACTCGATTCCTACCGGCTTCCTTTTGAAAAATGGCACAGTCAGTATTCTAGAGACAAATAATATAATCACATTAAAGACGTACTCCGGCTTACCTCTTACAAAAATTGACCCTTCGCTACTGTAAACCACATTTGTAAGTAGTAAATAAATTCAATATGATAAAAAAACTCTTTTGAGAAAAAAAAAACAAACGACTTCCAAAACAATAAATTTGGAACTTCATTTTAATTTTGGAAGTCGGTGACTTTGTAGGTATTCATAATAGTCGAAGGAAAAGAAAAAATGTATTATAGGAGCAAACTCAAAAACTACTCGAGCAAATACAATAAAATTTATATGGGATGCCCACGCAGGCATGCTCTGCCAAATTAAAAAAGAATCACGTAAATCGGCCCAGTAATCAAGGAGTAATCGGGGTACATACATAAATAAAAACAAGATGCATGCCGAATACAATACCTCCTTCTTTTCTTGAAGTCGATTAAAAATGTAAGTTCGTGGAATAGTAGATAATTATGCTAGGTGAATGTTATTAGTTAAGGTTTAGGTATTTTATATTATCGAGGCAGTAGGTAAAGCTAGGAGGAACATGGAAACAAAAACTCATGATACCAAATAGTCTGAGTGAATTGTTTCTACGTCCTGTTAGTTACACAAAAAAAAAAAACCGGTGACCGGTAGGTACTTACAGGAAAAAAGTATATGTATAAGTAAAGGTTAATTTAAAAAAAAAAACAGATTGACTTTAAGTCATAAAGACATACATATACAAAAAGTATTGCTATCTTTCATTTTGCCTTATATTACAAAAAAAAAGAAAACAAAGGGTCTTGGTCAAAAGGGACATACGCCCAACAAATTGGAAATATATCTCAAATCATAGCTTATAACAAGTTCTCCAATTCATAGTATTGCGTCAAGTGCCAAAGTCACCGGAGATTCCAGAGTTACGGCCAATTGAACATGTTGTTTTTCCAATATTTTGTCGAAGATTTGACTAAAACAGTTATTTGTTTTTAAAGTAGATCATGACGAAATATTTTGCTAAAGCTAAGCCCACAGTAATTAATCCGACCGAGCCCGGTGCGGTCCTAGAATCGACTAAGGACTTCAGAAGCTGTGTTACGCAACCCCCTTTTTAAACTAATTTTATTTTTCATCTGAATAATACGTCAAAGCTTTGGCAAATTACAGGAAAAGTGTCTGTATTTCTGTTCTCCGTAGACTTAGGTACCTACTGCTTGTTTTAGAATGAAGTGAAGTCCTAATTATAAGCTATTTGAGATATATTTTAATTCTGTTGGTCTTACGCCCAGAGTTCATAAAAACTGCCCATGGACCTTTATTTAACTCAGGATTTGATTGCTCAAAAGGGCTTTGGATTAGGTCTTCCAACGGAGGAGAACAGTTTCAACATCTGACTCACCTTGCTGCTCAGTGACAGGATGCCGTCCCTTCAGGATTGCGTCTCTGGTCTGCACATAGAGCAGGTGCAGCTGCACAGGATCCCTCGAGTCCACGTTACGGTCGGAGTAGAAGAGTCTTCGCTTGAGGAGGAGGGTTTCTTTGAAGTCGATGCCTTGTTCGCGGATGGTGCGGTGCTGGTCTAACCAGTCAACTGCGGGGATAATGGTGGAGTGAGAATTGAGAAGATTGATTTTTACCCGTTAACTGACCGCAGATCGGGCTCAAACATAATAATTTTAACTTGTCAAAAAATTACCGTTAACCAAGTATTATGAAGGGTCAAAATCAATTACTTGGCGTAACTTCACACACTTAGAAGATAAAGAAAAGTGATTCAAATGACTCCTGACTCAGTTACATAATCCACGCGGATCGATCACGCAGCTCAGGTGAGGTCCAGCTACGTGCACTCGGAAAGCACGTTAAGCCGCTGGTCCGGGTTGCCATTCCAACATCTTTGGCAGGTACTTTAAAAAATAAGACTTATGGCAACCCTCCTGATGATGATAAACACAAATTGCGCATACCATTATCGTCAGTCTTCAGCCTCTTGCTCATCTGCTCCAAGATCACATCTCTGTCCTTGGCAGGCTTGGGTCTTCTCAGCGTGAAGCCGCCGCCACTTGGCTCTTTGACCTCCTTGCCATCTTCTGTTTCTTCCACTTCTTCTTTGCACTAGAGATGGAGAAGAAGATTACGATAAATAAGAACGCACGTTTATCACCGACGGGTAAACCAGAGTATATGCTCACAGTCCACATTTGATAAGTCCCATGAAAGCCATACTAAAATTAAGAACGCAAAAAGTTGTCTGTCTGTCCGTCGCCTTTATATACTTACGATCTGAACGAACTCAGATGGAATTTCGCACACTCATGACCTGGCTAATAGGGGATACTTTTTATCTTGGTAGTACGTTTCCGTGGGATACTTTCTGATCTCCCTAGTGAGAGTATAATGTATAAACGTGGAGCGGTTGTGCAAATGAGGCACTGAATTTTATAATCTGCTTATCGTAATACCTGCACTTTGGAGCAAGGTACGCAAAACATAAAACAAAAACTTAATTGTAACTAAGTCCTGAGCTGACACAAATTTTTATTGCCACTAGAAAATTATGAAAGAGGATAAACAAAATCCAGACATTGGGATGCTACCGCGAATTTTATGACGTAAAACACTAAACACTGTGCCGATCAGAGGATCGAATTCAAGACATCTGCCCAGTTGTTGCGTTTGACACAAGACTAACGATGTAGTGAATCGTAAGACTGGATTCAAAACAACATTTGTGTGCTTCTGTTGAATAAACTTATTTTCTTTCTTTATAAGCCGAGGCCGTGGGACGAGAACCGCTGAGATTTCCCAGTAGCAAAAACGATGAAAACTACTATTATTTTCAACTTTTATTTTTTTACAAACTATTATTTTCTGTTTATCTCATTTAGGGTATAAATATGGAATTCTTTAAACCTACTGCGGGCTCAAGTTGGCCGCTCTAGATCCAAGCTGGCTAGCATAATCAGCCTATAATGTTCCTACTGCTGGGGCACACGTCCTCCTCTCTGTGAGAAGGAATGGGCTATAATCCACCACGCGGGCCCAGTGCGGGTTGGTAGATGCTACTTGTCTTCGAATTTTTGGTCCTAGGACATGCCGGTTTCCTCACGATGTTTTCCTTCACCGTTTTTGAGAGCAGTGGTAATGAAATAAATTACAAAAAGTAATGCGCCCGCCTGGGTTTGAACCCAAGACGTACTGTTCGTAAGTCGGGGCGGCCACCACTGTGCCACCGCTGCTCTCAAGCTGGGTAGATGCTATTATCGATTCATCTCGAAGACAATGCGATTATAGAGCCCCAACGCAGGATTTGCCTCATAGTGTCATCTGCTCGTCTTGCACAACTAACTGCACCGTCCAGGACTTGAATAAGGGTCGTTTGCCTCAGAGCTGTTCAGGTCGCTACTACTCATTAGCCATTCTTAGTTACCTTAACCTTACTCTGGTCCCAGCGGTTTTTGGGGTGCGTTGTCTGTCAGTATATCAAAGATTTATTTACTTACCAGTCCATATTCGTCGTAGTTCTTGATGCCGATGCGAGCACAGATGTCCATCATCAGCTCGCCGACTGTCTTGGCCTCATCCACCTGCAGGGTCTTCACCGTGTCTGAAGGAAATTGGTGGATGCTGTAGTGGTTTAACAAGGCTGATGTGCTTGTCACAACACATCGGCATTAATATTAAGTAGTAACACTAAGTCCAGATCTATAGTCGATTCTATGGTTATTAGCGTTATGCCTGTCAGTGTCGCACAACTGTCCAACTATGTAGTCGTGCGAAATATAGACGGTAGTATGTCTACACAACAGCAGTTAAGTGACGTTTTTTGTAGACATCACAACACCACCTACATTAATGCCTTAGTATTATTGAATTGTTGGAATTCCAAAAGTGCGTTTTTATTTGGGCAAAAGTCCCACCCAAGTAAGGAGCAAGTTTATATACTATTATTGCCGTAAGCACTACATTTCCAAAGGGTAATTTTCTAACAGAAGCTACATTAGTATACCACATAATATAACGATCGTCGTGTAGCTTTAGCTAAAATTTAAACAAAGCAGAAGATTCTGAGTAGTAAATGATAAAACAAAAATCCTCACCATCCAACAGCCTAACTCTCAGGTTCCTCATCCTACAGATATAATCCAGAGAGTCCCCATCTCTGAGCAGATAGTAGTCTAGCGTCCTGTCGTCCTCCAGCCATACTCCAGTCATCTCATCGTCAGCCGAGCGGAGGAACAGTGCGTATTCTGTGGGAGATAGGATCTTTAGATTTGAAAGGAAGATAGAGGATTTATTTACAGTTTTTCTTAACATAAAAGCGTGTATTGTTTGGTAACAAAAAATGAGGGTTGGGATAGGTACTGTTACTAGTGACGACCCGGTGACGGTCACAAAAATTTGCACCATGCAGGAAGCATCCTATGGCTGAATCATTCGTTGTAGCGATGCTTAGGGAAAGCTTGTGTGATTCACGACAATTGACGAACAATAAAATTTATTACATTTTATTTCTGAGTAAGGAGATTGTTCAAAACATAAAATTGGTAAGGGTCTGCTTAAGTGCCTTATCTACACCACGTTGGTCAATACATCGCTGGGGAGTAACTAGAGAGCAGCACTGGACAATGTGGCACTCGTTTCACTTGATAGTTTTAAAATTGGATAGTGTAGGGGATTCAATGTTTATTGGCTGTTAGGTTAGCCACAACACTTTTCTGCATGGCCCTATTTACGGAGCTATTATAGTCTTCTCTCTCTTACCTTGTCCCTTGTTGGCAACGTTGACCTTATCCTTGACGACCTTGTGAGCTTCCTTCACAGTCATGTGCGAGTCCAACTTGACCTTCTTGGTGACCGCGCCTTCATCCTGCACTATCTTCAGCGATAGTGACGGCATCTTGAACTAGTCCTGGATTTCGGAAAGAAAAGTTAGGTTATTGGTTAAAGGAATTGAAATCTGCCTCCAAAACACTTTAGGTACTTAAGTATAAATACTGTGACGGACTGGATTCTCTTTTATTTGCAATGGCTCCGGTCCAAATATTATGATTTAAAAGAGTGTTCATGGAGTTTCTCGTCCGTTCTTCTCGGAATGGGCAACCACGGTACTTTTACGGTTATTATGCCTTATGACTGGGACTGTAACTTCTTTTTATTGTTCTTTATTTCGAAAATTCAAAAAATTGTCTGTAACTGGCCTACTTGAAATAAATGCTTCGATTTGCAGAGTTCGAAACAAATTCGAGAATACTGCTACAAAATTATATCCAATGAAGTCTGAATTGAAACTATGTAGGTATCAACAGCCTCCCTAGCTACTTCTATATCATAATACACTTCCAAAGAACATAATATTTCTTAATAATAGTAATTATTTAAATCAGTTTTTATCTTAGAATTCCGAAAGATAACACAGAGTTTCCTACAGGAATGATTTCAATAGATTTCTGTGTTTTACCCAATATATTATTTAGTGCCATAAATGGAAAACTATTTTAAACAAATGTCATTGTTTAACTTTAAGCAAAGAACGAACAAATGTAAACACGCGTTGATTATTATAATATCCCGACACAATACTGCGACGGCTCTATGTTTTCCTGGTATATCAGACGGGATTATTAATAATATAGAGCACCTACTTATCATTGAATGTGTTTTATTTTAGATTTTTGCATAGAATTTGCACGGAATTAACCTGACAAAAAATAATTTTAAGCACGTTTATTGTTTTTATGTTACCTTTACTTTTACAAAAATGCCAGTTAGAATCCTGGATACGACTGACACAGGATCGAGGTAAAGGATGCGAACATTGCCAATACCACCCAACCATAAAGACTAAGGATGATCATCTTCTTCACAGTTTTTTGCAAGTACAGTCCATTCACAGTTAGTATACCTGCTGGACTGTAGGTAGCTTATTTTTGACTATGCAAAAGTGCCTGTCACGGGGCCTATTTAAAATAAAAGCTTTGAATTGTAAATTGTAACGCAAAACACGTAAGTTTTGAAGGCTACATTTAATTAATCACCATATCTTTGTAAAGTTAAACTAGAGTTTTACAAGTACAACTTCAAATTCTGAAATCACAAACCGGTGGCTAGTTGCGCTATGATCGGTCTATAGCCAGCCTACTAGCATAGAGTGGGTTTTCTAGAGAGTACGTTCCCAAAGATATACTACAAAATGATAGAAGATAGAAGCGAGACAAGAGTCGGAAGCCGGCTGTCGAGGCCAGCCGGGAAGCTCGCATAGCATCGGTTTACCCAAGAAAGACATAGCATCTTGGAAAGGTCTGTGACGAATGGTATAATAGAGGCCCGTTTATTAGCGTGTAGATGACAATTTAAATTGGGTCAGTCCAAAATCTGGTGATGCCTGTGATGTGCAAGCAACAGGACAAGGAGGACACGATATCAAGTGTCCAATCGTTTGTGGGGCAACACCTTATTTACGGGTCAGGGCAGAGTCATCGATAAATCTCCACCTGAACAGGTCTTCCTTGCATAGAGGTGTGCAGAGAATGGATCTTACATTCCACCCTAAAGGGCTGGGAAGATTGATACCGGACGATAATGGCCGACGCCTTAATAAACTAAATGCATATCTATGTATCTATCACTTCCTACAGCTTTTATTCAACCTTTAAAAATCCGTTGCTAAATTTTAAATCGAAATTATTAAACGCTAAGTTATTTAGAAGCTACTTTACTATACAGACACACTTTTCGCCTTCGAAACACACAATTATTTCGATAACGCCTTATTTAGCACTTCTTTAACTCAGAAAACATAAAATGCCCTATCTACACTAATTAAATTCGTACTTACAGTTAATTTTAACCGACGTATTCACAAAGTAAACTGTCCACAGCGATCCACTCGCTGTAATGAACTGTTTACCTCATCTCCCGGATAACTATAACCAGGCTATGATTTCATCGGTTGGTCATCCGACAACGACAATATTTTCCTTAATTCATGTATTTTGATTGTTAGTGTGTTTCTGTTTCATTAAATAATGTAGCCTACTTATCTTGAAAAAGGGTTTATTTAAATGCGAGCTAACTCATCATCTTCCTGGCCTTATCCTATGTTACTTGCGGTCGGCGCAACGAGGTTTTTCTTCCGTTCTCCCCTGTCAGCTGCCACTATACCATCATCTTTGCCTAGCCTTTTCCCAACCTTGTTGAGGCTTCCAGTCTAATCGGATGAAGCTGAATACCAGTATTTTACATAGAGCGACTGCCTATCTGACCAATACAATCTAATTAGTACTGGGTAATACGCAGCTGCCACTGTACCTACCTAATTCAATTCAATTCAATCATTTATTTTGTTAAACATAGGTATGGTTACAGATATCAGATAGTATATTGTCTAGAATATGTGCACTATGTTTTGCCAATTTATGGCGTACAACCTACCGTTCACTCTTTTCTCCTTTCATACCATTCCTCACACAATCCATTAAACTTTTCTTTGGTCTTCATCTTCCTCTCCGTCCATCAACATTTATTACTCTTTTAGTCATATACGTTTCATCCTTCCTCATCCTAGGTAACCGACGATTCCCTTTCACCTTTTCTGTAACTGTCGCCACTTTACACGGGTCTACTTATGAAACACTAGCTTATGCCCGCAGCTTCGCGCGCGTGTTCGATAATTGTTCTGCGGGATCGTACTACCGGCATAAAAAATATCTTATGTGGTAAATCCAGGTTATAAACTATCTGTGTGCCTAATTTCATCTATTTAGTAGTTTTTGCATGAAAGAGTGACAAACAAACATTCATGTATCCATCCTCACAAACTTTCGATATATTTAAGATTTAAGATAAGCTACAAATCCGCTATTTTCTCTGTAGCAGGTTGGTATACCTTCTTCTTCCAAATTGATAGCTTTAGCCATCATCTATACTTAGCACTTAGGAGTCCAGCGCTGGACAAAGGTCCCTCCAATCGCACTACGGCTACTCATCAAGCTGCTACCAGTCATACTTAGAAGGTCGTCGTTCTACTTAGACTGAGGATATCTTACCTTACGTCTGACAATCCAAGTCTCCACTTAAGAAAACTTTAAATAAAATCACAAAAACACAATTAAATCCTTATCTATGAACACACAACAGAACTTCACGGAACTAAAGACCGGTGTTAAGAGCACTTGAATGAACGAGGTTCTGACCTAGACTAAGTCACTTCTGAGGGAAATGACGGCCGTGTTAACAATATTAATAACAAATGACACACGGTTACTTTCAACACGTGTTACCGCAGTGCATAAGAAACCCTTGACTGACTCAGTCGTTTACAAAGATGGACCGTTTAGTTTTGATATAACAAGACATACTTTCGCGCGTCGCACGTGCTAGATAGAAGCTAGGGCTACTTAGGAACGATGTGTGTCATCTAATGGGCGTGGTCAGAACCGGTGCAGGCGCATCTATAATTCTGAATACCTATATTATAGGTACGTGTATACTATCAGTGAAGCAACTTTTAGGCCACGGGTCCAGCATCTGATTCTGGTGTAGCGGTCGCAAGCGCTACTGCTGAGCATGAGGATATCTGTTCGATTCTCAGGTCGGCCAGTGTTATTAAGTTTTCCATCAGGATTTTTTCAGTAGTACCCAGGAGATTCCTGCCCGGGCGATGGCAGTAGGCTCGCTTATTACATGGAAATTGATCATAATTGGCGAAATGTGGGTTTAATGTGGTACTCCTCTAGCTAACCCTTGGGAGAAATACAGGCATGACATTTATGTCCGAACAAATCATGCGTGACTAATAGGTGACCCTTTATGCGCCTAGGAATCTCTTACCAACTGAGAAGAAGAGCTGTGGTCCAGAACCCACATTCTCGTCTATAGTGAACGCAGGTTCGGTTCTCAGACGACGTGGAGTTCGAAGACATCTTGGTCAGAGGATCATTTATGTACACACAGCAGACAGCACAGGGAAATAACATTTATAATATTTGAGTACATAGGTACTGCTTATTTCTTAAGAAATTTCTGCCAGCAGACCTGTAAAAGGAGAAATGAAAAAGAAATGTAGACGATAGAGTGTGAGAAAAGGAAGAGAATAATGTGTTCAAGTGTGTGTAATGTGTGTGTGTGTATTATCTTACTTTAGTTAGAGAGTAGTCGTGTGAAAGGTTCCTATCTAGATAATTATTAAAAATAGACATGACATAGTGTACCAAGGCTTAAAAAATTCTAAGAAACATGAGGTGGCAGCACTGGCAAGATCTAATGAATCATCAGAATGACCTTTAACAGGAAACAGTGATAATAAAAATCTTAAAGTCTCTTTACTGCTACTTAATCTATGCATCATCAATAGATACACATAAAATACATACCCAAGAAAGAACATCGTCATCGATATGAATCATATTCGTTCGCTGTGACTTCGAAGGTATTCACTTACGTCATCAGCAGAGGTCGGAATTGTTGATATTAATATGGATCTTCCCGGGATTTCCCAATCCCGTGTGGCCAACAATATTACAAAAATAAAAAAATAAGTAAAAACCTTAGAGATAGAGGAGCTCTTGGCTAAATAATAACAGCCGCTCGGGTCGATCTTTAGGTTAAGCCGTGCTTGCCTAGGTTGGTCTGTGGATGGGTGACCGCCCATTACATACCGAGTTTCCTCCGTGCCTCGGAAAGCTCGTTAAGCCGTTGGTCCCGGCTGTCATTTGTAGATCTTTGACAGTCGTTAGGTAGTCAGTGGCCCAAAAAGTCTGACAACCAGTCTTACCAAGGGGTATCGTATTACCCAGTACTACCTGGGTTGTGGAGGTCAGATAGACAGTCGCTTCATGTAAAATACTGGTATTCAGCTGCATCCGGTTAGACTGGAAGCCGACCCCAATATAGTTGGGAAAAGGCTAGGCAGATGATGAAAAACCTTAGAGATACTATAAGACAAATAAAACAAAGACAATTAACATACAATTTTTATTAGTATTTACTTTAATTCACAATACATTTTTTTATTTACCTTGCTAGGATTATAGCTACTAGCATTTTTTCATGTAACGTGGATGCGTTTACTCACACATACACAAATACCCAGACCCGGAACAACTACTTGTACATCATACAAATATTTGTTCCGTGCGGGAATCGAACCCGCGACATTTTTTCATTAACTGCTGCGCTGCGTGCGCATGATGTCCGATGTCGGATGGTTTAAATTGTGTAAAAGTAAATAACTTTTTTGTTTAATAAATCATGGGTTTTTTTCTGCTTTAAAATTAATCTCGGGATTTGAGGCATATCCACTTTATTCTATCGCTGTATGAAATCAGTGTAAGTACGCATATAACTCTACCTAATTCCGACCTCTGGTCATCAGTATCACCCATAACATCTCAAAAATAAGTGCTCATAATTATCATACTGACCTGAACTACTATAATATCGAAGAAATTCTTCGCATGAGTTCCTGGGTTCGATTCCCAGGTCGGGCAAAGTATTATTGGGTGTTTCCATCGGGAATTTCTCAGTAACGGCCACTGAGTGTAGATTTGTGAGCGGTAGACGGCAATAGGATCGCCCTCTATTACATGGGACATAAAACATAACTGGCGAAATGTGTGTGTGTACTAAGTATTAAGATACACCTCTGCCGATCCCTCTGATTAGGTATAATAATGAGCAAAGCATTAGCGCTTTAATAGCGCTGATCCTATTACACGAGTGTTGAGCAATGAGCATACCATATAAGGAAACAGTTTAAAATATCTGTTTTTAAAAATGTATCTTGTTCCATTGTGTTCAATGAGTTCTTTACCTCACTAACCATTATTATTATGAACGCGCAGATATTGTTAGGCAGACTGTTGAATAAATAGGGATACTCTACAAGAATGTGTGTAATAAATTAATAATAGATATGTGTGTATGTATATAGTATTGTATTGTTTTGTTGCGGACACCAGCCCGTTATACAATACAATACTATATACATAAATATCTAACCTAATGTACCTAATTATGTATTGCCCAGGTTGACGGAAGCCAGGAAAACCTGTTCAGGTGGAGAATTCATTGATGATCACTCTGCCTGGAGTGTACCCAAAATGTGGTGTTGTTCTACAAATGATGGGGCACTAAATATCGCGTCCTGCATGTTCTGCTGCTTGTTCATTACAGGAACTGATACACGCTACTGAAGGCTTCAAAACTCTTAGCCCAGTTCGGCCTACCGACAGTACAGCGAATTAAGTCTACGTGTTCGTTTGATTCTAGCCATTGGAGATTAACATACCTATTGATTTTGAGACCCACCATGATGACGCAGCTTTCACATATTTATTACACCTAAATGTGTACAAACGGCGGCACACGAAGCTGTACATTTCCAGTATAACTTGGGCTCGCTTTGTATAGTTTTCGTATACAATGAGAGATCCGCATAAACTGGTTTTGTAAAGCTTGATTGGCCGTCATGCGTACACGCTCTTCGGGTTGATACCCTCTTGAGTACTACATATTTAGGTATTTTTACTTTCGTCATGTTATCTTCAGTGGCTTGGGCTATAAGTTAGCCTAACCTCGCATTTCTAACATAACATCACGACTGTAATCCCCGTAGGGTTAGGCACGGCAGAGGTGTACGTCATGGTACACCAACATTTCGCCAGTTACGTTTTATGTCCCATGTAATAGAGGGCGAGCCTTGCCATCAACTGGGCACAAATCCAGACTCCATCGTTATTACAGAGAATCCTCCAAATCCTGATGTATGTTATAATGTATCCATATAATACGATACAATTGCGAAGCTAGGTGGGCCGCTGCAGATACAACCTGGTCCAGTGGGGGTATTCCGATGAAGCCATTTGTAACTGCGGTGCCTCAACGCAAACTATGGCTCACCTTCTGTCCTGCACTATGTGTAGTTCCAGGTGAACTTTAAGGGTCACGTCCGAGGCCACCACCAACGCCGTCGAGGTGGCAGAGTTCTGAACACGACGAACACCGACACGACGAAAAAGAAGAATACAAACCGTTCTCTACCCTAATATACTTAGGTACCTAATATAAAATGAAAACAACTATACAGTCCATTCGTGGTTTATCCTGGTTTTAATATTAGGCTTACATAATTACATGTAATTCCTTCTTAGGTATCTAGCTTAAATAGAAGCCTACTAACGACACAAATATTTACGCGAACTAATTATATTTGTTTTTCAATTAGTCATAAAACCAGAAATAACTTTGACTTTGTCAAGTATTTTAAGTTCGGTCCAGGATAATACTAATATGTTGGGTAAAACAATATCAGACAGCATAGCATGGTACTTTTAAACTTTCCCGTCCCGGGCTGGGGTCCATCTGGTACCTTGCACAGCATGTCTTGTCACCTGTCCAGTTGATGACTAGATCAGGGAGTGGAGTTCGTCTAGCTGTCTTTTCGGCCAAACATATTCGAACTTCGAACCATCGATACGCTAAGAAGAAGCTGCTTCAGACTTGAGGCCCCTAACCCTATGAGTGAGATAGATGCATAAGGCCCTAGCTCTTCGTCCCCTAAGGCGCAAGCCAAACAATGACAGAATGGACTTATGGACTTTCATACAAAATATAAGAAAGTCTCGCGATGCAAAACATATAGAAGGGGCGGGCACAGAATCAACATTGCACCGTTTTTGTCCTGTTGCAAAACACACAGAGGCGAAGAGGTGTAGACGTGGCGAGGACAGGGACACAGATGAAGCTGGGGTGTGGATAGGTCGCGGGGGTATCGACCGCTGATTTCTCTACAGCAAAATGTCAAGTATCGTGGCCGCGTCCCGTCTCTTCTATTCAGTTTGAAAAGTCGCGTTTTTGCCCCGTGTCTGTCCTGTGTGCGCCGCGTCCTCGTCTTACTTCTCTACCAAATAAAACTATGTACTGTATATAAGAATAAGTTTATTTCTATAGGAAAATAGTTCTGTCTATTTATTGTTAGCTACGGCATAAACATCTAAATACTACTGGTTATTTATACTTTCCTTACATAATATATGCGTATGCGTGAGTTTTTATTGTTATGTTCTTTACTTATAATTAGATATTTTAAATATAAGTATGTTTCTAGCTTACTCATTTAGGCCAGCTGGAAACTTGCTCATTGTGTATGTTATACAATTCTTTTTAGACACCTATTTACATATCTAATATTATAAACAAAATGAAAATAAGATTTTATTAGAAACAAATTTAATATCTACTTACTTAAATCTTAAATTGTAAATCAACACACAGATAGAAGCATGATTTTTTTTAAGAAAGTATTTCGAAAAGGTTTTTATTTTACACGATGTAAGTACCTATGTATGCTTGCGTTTGGCAGCAACCCGCCTGATGTAATGCGCGAACCCGCAATGGCGCGGCCTAGGGAGGAGCACAGTCGTCTAGTAGACACCGATTCAATATGTCCCCTAATACCCCGTTCACCTCAGTAGCTTGAGCAAGCAGTTCGTGGCCAGCCGATAAAGGAGTTAAAAAGGGACAAGTTTTATAGTTAGTTAGGAAATCCCATCTGGTACTGTGGCTAGTATCATTATTATACCCAAACCCAAAATGAGGATAACATCATATCATATTCTAACATAACGAATATGATCCAGTATGAGTCATTAGTCTTCTCGACTTAGAAGTTTAGAACTCGAGAGAATATTATGAATTTGTCAGATTTGTTGCAGAGGTTCACGGCTAGTAATCTTTTTAAAAATGATGATGTAAGGGAAAGGGAAAATGTCCCCAATCTACCAACACTGGCGCACCCTTCGTGTTGGAATGTTTTATGTTGGTGCGCGCAGACATATTTTGTGAATCCAATTGGGTTTTATATCCTCTTAGTAGGTGTGTACAGTCCTTGGGGATAAAGGTGTCTTCGTCTTGGGCGAGCAAATACCTCGCTGCTCTCAGGATTCTAGTCTTTAACTGTCCCCACTGATGGGAGACAGGAGGCCTTCTCTTTGCGACAGGGTGTAGGCGTCCACCACGCCGGCCGAGTGAGGGTTGTTAGATGCCATATATGTCTTCGTATTGTTTGTTCTAAGACACAGGTCGATTTCCTCACCTTTTTAAACTGACTCCGTAGTACATAAATAATCTTTAGGCTACGGTTGAGGTAAGAATTATTAGAAGAGGAATATTATTTTTATTGTTTAGTTTTTGTTGCATTGGCCTTCAGATACTTTATTATAGCTGGGATCAGAGACGTCTTTAAGGATACTATAAAGATTATGGCTTTTATCTATATATCTCTCTCTCTCTCTCTATACACCGTGACTTTTTAGTCGTATTACAAAGGTCGTCCACTAAATGTATCCGACATATAATAGCTCTAGGCGTGTTTTTTTTTTATCTTCCATAATAGGTACAAAGATAAAATAATAATAAAATTATGAAACATCCTGTTAATGATGTTTACGAGTCAAACGGGAGAACATATACCTACCCAGCACTCGAGTCCATCGCTCGCAACAGGGTTTTTTAACTACCTACGTCATGCGTTAAAATACTGAATAATATTTTTATTTTAAAATTATTAAAATCTCATAAATACCTATTTTTTTTTAATGTAAAGTATTCATTAGATACATGAAGTGGGCTGCCGTTGTAAGACGACTAAAAAGTCACGGTGTATATATTAAAAAAAATACATCACCGTAATACTTTTTAGAAAATAATAATTACATTCCAGCATCGGGATTTTAGGATTAGTAAAACCAAGAATAATTTGCATGTTTTCACTTACTTATACTTACTATTATCATTACTAGATAATTGTGATTCTCACAAACCACGTTTTAAACTAAATCTACAATTAACTAAGGAAGCAAAGAAAACAAAAATCTAAATAAAAGATCTTTATTAGAATAAATAAAATATTAATAACAAAAAATTTTGTAAATTATACAGATACTTAATAAAAATAATAATATGAAGCACGCAATTTAGTTAATAATAATTAAATACGATATATTCGATAGACTTGCTAGCCATTTAATATAACATCACGGCGCTAATCTAGCAATGCCTAACCCTTCGGAGTAAAACCAATAGTAAATCTATATTTCAACAGCTATGTTTAAGTCCCATGTAATAAGGGGTGAACCTATTGCCATCAACCCGAAACAAATCCGGACTCAATACTACCGAATTATTTCTTACGAAGAAACCAAAAAAAACATTTAGCATGTCCTGAGAACCGAACCCAGGACCCCACGATTAGCAGTAGCGCTTGCTACAGCAGCAACACTGACTGGATCGGTCGTTGACCCCTTCAAAATATATCATCATGTCTTCTGAGTTTTGATAACAATTTTTTTACCTTTACCTTCAAACCAGGCTTTATAGCAAGTCTATAGAACACACCATCCCTACAAAATTTCAGCATAAAGTTATTTACAGACAAAATACATTACTTAAACGATACTTTAGCATAAATACGTACCATATTAGTTATTACTGAATTACACTCTCGTTCGCATACAAAAATATTGCTATCACTCCGCTTAGGTCCTACGTTTGTTCTGATAAGAGTTTTTGAGAGTAACCACACTTGTCTACGTGGAATCGGCAGGAACCGGTCAGAAAGCACCTTATCAAAGCGAATAGCTACTACAATCTGTCTAATTTATTTAATAGATATTCAACTTTATCGCTAAAGCATTAGGTTCAAGGATGATTGAGATAATTTGACAGTTTCGGTGATGTGCTGGTGTCTGTACATAGCTGTCTGATTCCGCGTCTAAAAGTGTGGTCACTCCTTTCAGGCAGGGAAGAAGTTGTAAATAGTTTATAATTACAGTTTAATAGCTGCAATTCTAAGGCCACTGGATTGTAAGGTGTAGAATTGATCATAACGAAGCCGAAATCTACGTAAACTGCGTTCGCGACTTGGTTACCAAACATACATCACATAACATCACGCCTGTAATCCCCGAAGGGTTAGGAAGTTGCCAGTTATGTTTAAGGCCCATATAATAGGGGGCGAGCCTATTGCCAGCAACTGGGCATAAATCTAGCTTCGGTGGCTGTTACTGAGAAATTCCCGTTGGAAAAACCCAATAAAACTTAACCCGACCCAGGAAATCGTGCTTAGCACACTTGCGACCACTAGACGAACGAGGAGGCAGTCATTACCAAACATGTAAGCAAACATGTTTTTTATGATTGGAAACAAGTATTTAAATAGATTTTACGTACGTCGAGTCAATTAAAAGTAGGCAGTAAGTATTGCTTCAATTTGTTACGCGTAGTGTTAGCAAACAACAGACTACGCTTTCGTGAGTGTACAATACAAAACTCATTACAACAAAAAATAATTATTTTGAATTTAACCAACCTTGTTGGTTCCCAGTCTTAACAAGGGGTATCGTATTACCCAGTACTAACTGGATTGTGGAGGTCAGATAGGCAGTCGCTCCATGTAAAATCCTGTTATTCTGCTGCATCCGGTTAGACCGGAAACCGACCCCAACATAGTTGCGAAAAGGGTAGGCAGATGATGATGACCTTAGTTCCCAGATACGACCCAGCGCAAAAATGGATAGAATATGCAGTTTTCGGTTTCATTAAGTCCTTTCCACACACATTATAGGCCTCTATTGTGTTCTCTACCTCCACCTTCCAAAACTACATACAAGTTAGAAGTAAGTATATAAGACATAGTAAATAGCACTAGATATATATAAGTTAGCTACCATTAGATTACAGAAGACGTCGGACCTACTCTACTACTAATATAAAGCACAAAGATGGCACTTACTTTCAGAATCACACTTGCTATCACTATCTCAATAAAAATCGGACAAATCGATACGGACACATTGCAGACCGGACTCCGGACACTTCACTTTGACGGATAATTGACTGAAGTATCTTTCAACAAGCAATCTGTCCGTAACGGTTTAAAAGACCCTAACTTATTACTTTTTAAAAAAGAATTCGTTGTTCAAAACATAAACTGTACTGTGAAGCATTAATATAATTAATAATGTATAATTTCATTTGAAATATGCATAAAGTCGACGGTAAAATCATTATTTCGGTACTTTTAGTTAATTATTGTAACTGAAATCTCACAAATTGGTACTACTTTAGTTTAGTACTATCTATAAAATAAGGTTATACACAAAATTGTACTTCTTACTAACTTGAATAAATTGCTTATAGATTTACTGCTTATGAATTAATGTAAATAAATGTAAAGTTTATTGTATATTTCATTATTAAGAGCTGCCGGAAATACACATACCTTGATGAAATGATGACACAGACTAAACAGCCAAAAATCATAGGTTAAATGCGCATGCGCAAGGTCAGTTACACACAGTTTTAAAAGTAATCGAGTTAAAGTGACCCATCTTTCATAAACTTAGATCAATTCTCGTCCGTGCAATGCCAAATTTATTTTTACAGACAGATAAAAGTGAGAAACAGTCGAATGTTGTTGAATTGTGAATGTTTCATACGGAGGTATTATAACATTCAAACATACCTTTCTGGCTGCCTAATACTTTGTTAGCATTAATATAATATTGTGACCAAATAAACTTCATTTAGGGTTTTTGTACCAAACATAAAGATATACAGCTCTTAGGTACTTTACACAAGGAAGCTCAATACTATCATAAAATATATAATATCATCTACAAAATATACTTTAAATCAATATTAATATAACATAATTATACTATGTTTAATTACAATCACATATAAATAATTACACACACAACAGTATTATATTTGTATAGATTAACTTAGATATTTGTAAATAATAATTAATTGTCATTAATATAAATTTACTATACTTCTACAATATTTATTCTCTCTGATGTATTTAAAATATTATGTGACGATCATTGATGCGTGTGCGCAAAGTTAAAGGACTGAGTTCATTAGAGTGTAACGATAAATATTCTTCTAAGAGCACCGATGGCAAAAACTGAAACATTTCATAAAAACTACAAACATTTTTCTCAACTCAACAACTCCAAATATTCAGCTAATCAAAACTCTGCTATTTTCGCCAGCTATGTTTTAATTCCTATGTAATAGGGAACGAGCCTATTGTCATCAACCGGGCAGTAATCTAGACTCCAGCTATGGAGTCCAGCTACTAAGAAAATCTTGATGGAAAATCCCAATAACACTTTGCCTGACCCAGGAATCGAACCAAGGACCTGATGCTCAACAGTCGCGATTGCGACCACTCGACAAACAAAGCAGTCAAAAAATAAAAAGAGGAAGTTTAAGATCAGTAAGGATACAACCCATTTGAGGTATAGGCAGTGATGAAAAGGCAGTCTAAGTATACTGTCACTATTAAAAATATTTAAAAAAAACCTCCAGGTATTTCTTACTCCAGAATAAAAATCAAGATGGTAGTTTAGAAAACAGTCTTCTTGTAAAAACAACCATAATTTTATATGCTAGCTTTGAATTCTTTCAAGTCCAATAAGTTCTTAGACATAACAGTATTCTTCAGTCAGAGAATAGAATCACAAAGAAAACGTTACACTCTGATGCACACAGTCCTTTACCAATTTAACTACATTACAAGTACAACTTATTGCTGTTACATTGCTACAATATTACAATCTCAATAAAACAAACTTTAGTGAGTACTCGACCTGCAAAGCCCATAGAACACATGGTTACTTTGATTCACCCTTTAACGTAACGAATATCGGACATTTATACCTAGATAACGTAAAAGCACCTACTTCGCGTGCCCGGCTTAAGCATTTTATGCTTAACATGGCTACTGTCGCAGCAAAATAATTTGTTTAAAACAACAAGGTTACAACTCAAGAACAAAAACGTAGTCTATTTTGTGTAGTAACTAAATAGTGCTTATGACGTCATAGTAGGTAGTCAAAACTAAATAGTGCTTATGACGTCATAGTAGGTAGTCAAAACTAAATAGTGCTTATGACGTCATAGTAGGTAGTAAAAAAATAGCACGCTTCGTTTTCATACGGATCGTGAAAATTGCGTTATCTAAGTATACGTATCTGTGGGTTTCTCATTTGAAGCGCATAGAGTGCAAAATCACATGCCCTTGACCTAATCAAAATATTTAAAATGATTTACGACCGCAAATGAGTTCTAATTTTACTCCAATCCCAAATGTCCGAGCCCGTTATTATATTTTGAACTTTATTTCGACCAATGTAAAGTTCTTCATACAACACTGAAAATTTAAGAGCAAGTATTTTTAATAAAAACTTTAATTCGTAAGTTAAAAAAGTTTTTCGGATTTACCCGTGTATAAGATAAGCTTTGTTTTGTAATAAGTTCGAATGTGCTTGTTTACCCTGAGGCCGCAGGTCGAGTACCCCAATAGCAGCAGTACAACCTAACCGGCAGTAGAGCTAGATCTGGTACCAGGGCGAGCGGCGCACCCACCGCAGCCTGTAGCCGCCCTGCTCTGTGCGGATCTTGATGGACGCACCCTCGGCTGCTTTCACTGTTTCCTTCACCTGTTGGTTATTTTAAACATAATGATGAGGAAATGGCTCTTATCAAAGTAGTCTACTTAGCTGCAGAATACAGCTGCACATAGGTCATTGCCTAACCCTAGTTACCATTTTCATATTTAAAAAGTCCCAAAAACACATGGACTTTCAAAAAAGAGCGCACTTTTTAAACGACTGCGCGACGCAGAGGAGGGTATTGTTTTTGCGCTGTAAGCTTATCTTTTTGGAACCAATTTACTTTTGTTTAATTTATTTATTTGCTTATTTTTTTTAAATATCCGTCATTTTAATTTCCAAACAAGTCCAGACGGATGGTAACCCTACTCTCAAGCCTCGCCTCGTTTCTTTGTCTTTCTGCACCTGTTTTCAACAGCTTCGCAATTTAGTTGCAGGCTCCACTCAATGACTTCTCTTACCAATGGTCCATTGGCATACATGATCAGCCTACGGCCCATTTCAACCTCAGAAAATGACTTACAACCCAGCAATTGTGTAGCTGTTCACCCAAGTAGCTGGTAAAATCTGAGCACTAAAAAGAAGAATAGATAAAAACTTACACTCTGCATCAAATTCTGTGCATTTCCGACCAACATCTCCGTCGCTTCTTGGTCCTCTTCGCTACCTGCAGATGCGCAAACAAAGTTTGATCAAAGAGTTGTACATAGATTCATGTAGCCAAACCAATGAAATGTGCTATGTATTGTGGCTATGTCTACGTTTTCTGCTATCACAGCATGAGTGGAGAGAAAGAACAATTTCTTTTTTAGGCAAATTATCTGCCTAGTTTGACGAATTTTTATTTTGTGACGATCTTCGCGGGGTGGCTGGCAGCAACTAGAAGTTGCTGAGAATCGAGTTGAGTGGCGTGCGATTGAGGAGGCCTATGTCCAGCAGTGGACTGCAATAGGCTGATGATGACGATGATGATCTGCTCATTTTTATCATGAAAACACGAAGGGATTTTTACAGGTGTAATGTGACATATTTATCAACAAAATTCAAAACAGCTCCACTAGAGTATTAACGCTTCGCTGTCTGATTTTATGAAAAAAATGCCCGAGTTATGCTTGTGCCGAAATTCAAGAGGGCTATGTACAGAAGATGTATTACATAAATTAAAATATGCGTATGAATGTATGTATAGATGTAATATTAATCACACATTGACGTCATAATGTTTTACCTTTGTAGTCCGGCATGCCGACTGTTAGAAAAGCGAGAAGCACAGCATTAATATAGAGAAAGCTTTTGATATAATGTACTAAGCTACATAGTAAACAGGCTTTTAGAAAAATAGTGACTTCGAGAGAATTTCGCCAAAAAAACTGAATGCTATGAGCATATCGAAACCGCTTTCAAGAGTTGTCATAATGGTTAAGGAACTTTGACACTGACAGCTCCCGAACGCCTTTTAAAGTTGTTGATCGCGTTCAGTTTGTATTTTGAAACTCGCCCTTATAAGGTCACAATCGAAATGGATCATTAGGTACTTTAGAAAAACGTCGAAAGTTTATTTTTTTACTTATTATCGCTGTTATTTCTGAGTTTTGATTGTAATCAAATCTATTGGTTTGTACTTCAAGAGTATTTCAATGAGCTGATTCTCTCTGAGCTGATAGATTACATTGTTAGTTTAGTTTGTTTATTTATTTTGTTGAATTTTGAAGGTGTTTTTGTTTTTTAATAATGCCGAATAATCGCAATTTTCTCTCTTGATTGTGTGGTTATTGGCCAACCTGGTGTCAATTTTCATGCCGCCCATGGGCCTCTGACTTGGCTTTACATGCCGTCGAGAAATATCTCTCAATATGTTTGATTTCTTTACGATGTTTTCCTTCACCGAAGCTAGTGATAATTATACAATACGCACATGAATCCGAAAAATCAGAGGTGCGTGCCTTGGGTTCGAACTCATGACCTATGACTTGGCAGTCCGATGGTCACACCACTAGGCTATCACTGCTTTTAAAATAAAATGCTGTAATAGTGCGATATATGCCTATCAATATCAGACTCTTTAATATAAACATAAGTCTTGTGTAAGCTCAGAAAGCTGATATATTATAAAGCCCCTTGATTAAAAGTAGAAGAAATAATATATTCGAAGATAAAATTAAAGATTATGATGTAAAGGCAGTTGGAAGAATAAAGTTAAGGATAGGGTGTTCTTACCTTGAGCGCCAAGCATGGTCGCCTTGACTGTGGACAAGATCTTGAGCTGCGTGCCAATCGTCGGGATGCGCTCGCAGACTTGTAGCAGGTTCTGTAACAAATAAGGAATATTTGTTTACATTCTGGCTAGACAGTACAGCCTTTCTTTAATATCTAAATCAAGTACTGATGGACGCTACATAAAGCGCCAAACTAGTAGCTCAGTTCTGGACCGATATAATTTAGATTGCCATCGACACGCTAAGACACACAGAATAAAAAAAGATACAAAATAAAAACGGAGCTGCTACCTACTTTCTTAGGGTTCCGTACCTGAAAGGTAACCTACGGGACCCTATTACTAAGCCTCCGCTGTCCGTCCATCCGTCCGTCTCTGTCAGCGGGCTGTATCTCTCAGGCTTCCTACTACGATAGTACTAAACCCTTGATGCGAGAGTCCGACTCGCACTTGGCCGGTTTTATCATTGATAAGCTTGATTGCTCAAATTTTGAATGTATGCATCGGAAATTAATAGTAGCCCTGTCCTTTCGTGAAATCGAAAAATGATGGTGAAGGAAATCGTCTAAAGATTGCTTACTTATTATATTAGCATTTCTCCTTCTGAAGTAAGAGCAATTCGAAATAAATTATATTATTTAGGAGTACGCGGGTTTTGTTACGGATCTTATTATTTTTAAAAAGGTTTTATTAGCTTCTCCTGTAACTATGTAAAAAAAAAAACTTAAAGTTAAATTTAACCCACTGTCCTGTTCCCGATTGAACTGAAATATTGCATACATGTTTAGTTTGGATGACATTGCATGGTGAGCTAAGTGACGTCATTCTAAATCGAATACGGCGGTTTCCCAAAGATGGCGGACTATTTTTTATGCATTCCCATGATATGAGTATCAAATAACATCAATTTTTTTATTAAGTTCGTTGTCTCCTAGGATCTCCCAGTCTTAAGTCGTACTTTTCCGGGCCAGGTCGAACAGATTTTATTAGTTATTCTCTTCAAAATGTCTATTTATAAAATAAACTTATCACAATACATAATCAGCCCACAATGTTCCCTACTGGACACAGACCTCATCTCTTTGAAAGGGGCATAGCCGGTTTCAGGTTGCCGGACATCACACGTCTTGGATTTTATTCTAGGACGTGCCGGTTTCCTCACGATGTTCTCCTTTTTTTTTTTGAAAAAACTAATCATGCCCTACACTAGAAATTTCTCCTGTATCGTTGGTGCGTTTACAAAACATTTAAACTTACATACACAAACAGCCAGAACCGGAACAACTACCTATAGATCATAAAAATATTTGTTCCGTGCGGGGATCGAACCCGCGACACGCGGGCAAGCGTAGCAACCAATCGCGCAGCCACTGCGCCAACCGTGCCGTCGTGCTTTACTATTTCGATAGTAACACGTACGTACCGTTCTGATCCTCTTATCAGTGCACTCAAGCGCCAACTTCTTGGCAAGTCTGGTGACCTCCTCGGAAGCCTCTGCGATCGCCTTTGCTGTGGCGATGAGTTCCCTCTTGCTACCTGGTGGTGGGAGGATTGGAGGTTAGTGTTTGAAGTACAGGTTTGTTGGAGAGGTGGCATGCTCATGTAGAAATTATAAAATGACCAAGACCAAACAAAACTATGAAAGACGTTTGGGAATCAAAAACTTATACAGTCACTTATGGGATAATTTCCGTGATTGCGTTTGTATCACGGAAGATATACGTAAAACTTTTTTACTCCACGCATCAAAGGGGTTCCAACTTTTTTGTATGGAAGCTGGCATATCGACCCACCGCCATTTTGATTTTTTTTTCGAAATCGCGGCGCACTATGAAACGAGTACGTTACCGAGATATTTGAAGGTAAACCAATCTCTTCCAATAAACAGTAATAATTATAATCAACCTGGGAACGATTATTTGGATACAATCTGACGCCTATAAAAAACGTAAAAAGTCAATTTTTAATGATTGTCGTTGTATTCCTATGTCGATGTTTACCTTCAAATATCTCGGTAACGAGACACTTTTGGGTACCGTGTTACTTGACATTTTTTGTTCGTTTATGTGTCCTCTACCCATTCATACCACATCCAGCTCGCCCTGCGATTTCGAAAAAAAATCAAAATGGCTGCCGGTCGATATGCCAGATCGGTTCTATCCCCTTTTTTGATGAGATGCCAAATCATAACAGAAATACTGTACAGTCACGAGCACAAATATATATAGCAAAATATAAAAGCGAATTATACGTGAAATTGCGATTGCTACTGAGAGATCTTAATTCATAATAGTACAGATTTCAAAACACTATTATTGTAACAGCATAAAATTACAATCAAATGTATAAGAAAATCAATTTTAAAACTTGTTACCTGTACACATATGAGTGAGCGTGACTGTACTTACTGAAACCTATTAGGAATCGTAAACACCTGGGTCATAAAAACACATCTACACAACGCAAAAAAGCTCATAATACTAAGGATAGCTACATATCTACAACCATGGAGTGTAACTTACCACTGAGATTTAAATAGACCTCTGTTCCGTCGGCGAGTGAGAGACATGTACAATGGTTACAACATCGAGCGTATAGCTTAGTAGGCGCATATTAATATTGTATACAAGCATTTTATATAGGTCATGTAAAATACTAAAGTATAGTACTTTTTGGTGAAACTTTTTGTTCAAACAGTAGTGAAATCATTTATAATCAGGCCATTAAAATGCACTTTTGACAGTCAACTTTAAAAGGACATAGAATTGAATCTAGTTGTATTAATTCGCATTCGCGAATCCATTCTTCTTATATGGAGAAAATGGATGGAGTAACTATGCGGCTTTTTGTCCATTCTTCTCCATACGAAACTACCTTTGCGAATTAGCAGTAGAATCAATTCCATTTTTCAGTTTCGCTCAAGTATGACGTTCAAAAGTGTATTTTAATTTTCTAATTGAAGTAAGTAGTTTGACTTTGAACGATTATATAATATGCGCCTAGCTATACATACATAGAAGTTAGTGTTAGCATGAATAGTGCATATAAGTAGAGTATTGTTTTAGTTACATAGCAAGTATACAACGATATTATAGTTACACATTAATAATATACACTGAATATTGCACCTCATAATTTACTATATAAAGCCGTATTTTTTAGCGTATTGGACCCATAACAAAACTATAAATACATTAATACCCTCAATGTGTTGTAATTCATTAAAAGTCTCTGGCGTAGTCTTGATACCAGTGTATACAAGGTGTAAAGGGACCCTTTACGAAGCCGTCAACTCATTTTTACATCAAACCACATTGTATATATCAAACCAAGTAACTCTGCGGAAAAATTATTGCTGAGAAACGACTTTTTATTTGGGTGAAAAATCAGAGTTTATGGTTGGACTTAATATACGCACTCAAAAAATTGTGTTTGTGGCACTGAATTAACAGCACAGGAGTCATGGAGGTATTTACAGTAAAGTTAACCTTAAAAACACTTGTATTTTTTTTAAAACTAGTAGTTTCCCAGGTATGGTCCAGAACAAAAAAATGCTTGCAATTACGGAGAGAACAAGTGCGTTTTGGCTTCGTCAAAGATCTTTTGACACCCATTATAAAGGATGAAAGACCGCCCATTACATACGGAGACACCTCCGAGTTTTGAAAAGTTCGTGAAACCGTTGGTGATATTTGACTGTCATTACAGGTAACCAGATGTCCAAAACTCCGACAACCAGTCTTACCAAGGGGTATCGTATTACCCAGTAACTGAATTTGGTCAGATAGGCAGTCACTCCATGTAAATCCTGGCGTTCAGCAACATTCCATAACACTGACAAAGGCTAGGCAGACGATGATGAGTTGCAGACACATTACCTTTAGAGTCGGAGCGCACGAGCTCGGCCAGGCGCGCCATGAGGATGGCCATGCGCTTGGCGGCCGCGATGATGTCGTTGTCCTTGGAGGACCACTCGCGGACGGCCTTGTGCAGGTTGTGGGCCGCCACCTGCGTACGGGAACGTGGTGTTTACTTCATATGAAAGGATTCATTGTCTATTGTAGGTATTCAAAAAATCTTGTATTTGAAAAGTAATTGCTGCTAGTACCATTTGTTTCTTCTCATGGTGAACATATGAACATTATTATATTATCTGTGCTTTTAGCTGACTTCAATAAATGAAAGGGCAAGGTTCTTAATTCTTCATAAACTTTTTAAGTAGTGTAAAAACATTATGTCAACGCTCACCAAAATAGGATGACTAGGATGCGGCTGCCTCCTAAAGATATCCTCTCCCTCGTCATCGGTGTCAGCCGGCGGCGGCGGGCGGGGGGGCGGGGCCTGGCCCGAGGGGGGCGGCGGGCGGGGCGGGGCGGGGGCGGCGGCGGCGGGGGCCACGTGCAGGCGGGACAGCGCCTCGGGGAGCGCGGGGGGAGGGGGAGGGGGAGGGGGCGCGTAGTGGCCGGACAGAGCTGATTCTACTTCTCCGGCGGCGCTGATTATCTGGAGAAAAACGTAGAAATTAGTATAAATATACAAGTCATAAATATGATATAATACCAAAAACTTGAATAAATAACCTTTGTATTTAACTACAATGTTGTAACAACAAAACGTCATTAACGATACTAAAATTTACTATAAAATACCAAAATTAGGCTATGTCTTTCACTCACCTCGGAGTTAGCAGATCGCCACGCTCCCGCCTGTGCCCTGTCGCCTAAGGCTACGGCCTTAGCGCGGTGCACAGCGGGCGGGATGGCCGCCTGTAAGCGTTGCTGAGCGGATGTGAGCGAGCGAGCGAACTCCGCGTCTTCTGTGTTGTCGCGTTCCGATCCGCCTACTAGGAGGACGCGGTTGGCTAGCCTGGGGATAGAAAACATATTTATTATCATACAAAAGTAGCTCGTGACTAAATAATAACAGCCGCTCGGGTCGATCTTCAGGTTAAGCCGCGCTTTCCTAGGTTGGGCCGTGGATGGTTGACCGCTCATTACATACCGAGTTACCGCCGTGACTCGGAAAGCACGTTAAGCCGTTGGGTCCCGGCTGTCAATTGTAGATCTTTCACAATCGTTACAGGTAGTCAGTGGCCCGAAAGTCTGACAACCAGTCTCACCAAGGGGTATCGTATTACCCGGTAAGAACTGGTTTGTGGACATCAGATAGGCAGTCGCTCCATGTAAAATACTGGTATTCAGCTTGAGCCGATTAGACTGTAAGCCGACCTCAACACAGTTGTGAAAAGGCTACGCAGATGATGATTATCATAGAAAAATAATTTAATAGTGTGCGAAAGATGAGATGCTCGAGTAAGGCTTGGTTTCCACTAAAACCGACGAGCGGAATCGAGAGATGTGCAAGATTTTAATAATCGAAGGTGAGAAGAGAGATACGGTGTGGATTTCAACCATTGTGATTAGTAGATATCCCCACGTGCCCTTTCCGTTTCGTTCGTCTCCGCCTAGCCTTCGAGTCAGTTAATGTGTTTTGCACTTTATTCCGACTACACTAAACTTCTTAATAAGAAATTACAGCTAAGACTTCGTATTAAAAACTTTATACTCTTCGAAATAAAGTTCAAAACACAAAAATTGGGTCAAAAGTCTGACTTGGAGTAAAATGAAGTGTTAGTCATAGTGTTACCTGGCGATAGCGGAAGTATTGTCGACCATCTTCTGTGAGTCGTTGTTGCGAATCGCATCCTCGCAGAGATAAGTGTGCTTCTGCATCAGTTCACCTGTAAGAGAAAGCGGGAATTAGAAGACTGACCAATAAGAAATCTTATAGCACGTCCACCTTTGACTAGTGAAAACTTTAGAATGTAAATATTCGTATGCGTCTAGCGACGGATATGTCCTGAACCATGCTATTTTTGTTTAAGAACTTTGTGCCTACCGTATTATACGAATAAATGTATCACCATGAACACCACGAAACAAATGCGTACCAAACTGCGTTCAAGAGCTGTCAGTATCGACATAGAAATCAGTTACAGCCATTAAACGCAGTCTAATGTGCTCGTTCAGTTACATTGGCGAAATTCGCTCTAAATCCCTGATTTTCTCGCTTTGAATCGTACTCGGTACAAGGGAATAGCAACGTGTCTTTGAATATTGATTTTTAATAGATCTAACCACGCTATCCTCGCAAATCCGCGACATTGTCAGAATGTTTTCTCGCCTGCACGCAAAATACGCGCCTTGAACTCCGGTTGCAGACACCAGCCCGATATACAATACAAATCGATCCATACCTATGTTATTAGCTTATTGGTTCACGAGTTTCTCTAGTATTGTAAATAATCTCCTTACCAGCAGTCCTGACAAAGTCGAGGGGGTCTACGGCCTGGTCACACAGATCTCTGACGCGCAGCACTGCGTCCGCGTACTGATTCTTGAGGTTGTTGAAATGTTCCTCGGCTACCTATAATAGGGTGTACAATAAGTTATGAAATAAGATAAACATGAACGAAACTAAAATACGAGAACGCAGACGTCAAAGATACTGTTAGCCTGCGTCATCCCACTGCTGGGCAAAGGCCTCTCCCCATGACTTCTAGTTGTTTCGATCCTAGACCAATGTGGACCACTAGTCGCTGGTCTTACCGAGCTCGTCCCGCCATCTTCTACGAGATCTGTCGCGACGCCTTCTGGCTGTCAGGGCTCCAGAAAGTGGCTATTTTGGCCCACAGCCGATTGTGCATGCTGCAGACGTGGCCAGGCCAGTGCCACTTCAGCTTAGCGGCTTTATGAGCAACGTCAGTAATTTGTGTTTTGGAGTGCAGTGTGGAGTTGCGTACACGGTCGGTTAGTTTGACGTTAGGGAGAGAAGCAAACAATGTAAATATCTTACCTTGCTGTCTGGATTGTACAGCCTGATCTTGCCAGCAGCGATCAATTGTGGTGACAGTTTCTCCACCTGTGAAGACATGAGATTTATTATAATTCTTGAATATTCCTTTTTTTTTTACTTAAACTCACACACACTAACAGCCCGACCCGGAATAATTTTCAGTAGGCCATACAAATTTTTGTTCCGTGCGGGGATCGAACCCGCGACACGCAGCGCAGCGGCCAATCGCTCAGCCACTGCGCCAACAGTGCCGTCAATTAAATTATTAGCTTATATTGTTCGTCTGGTAGGTTTCTCATTTAACAATGAATGGATTTTACACCATCTAACTGACTAACTGATAACTCCCAATGGCTGTTTCTTACACACCCCATGATGGTATAGGGGTAAGGTGTCCATGTCCACCAGTAGGCTGTCTCTTACCTGCTGTGCATTATTTATGAGCTGGTCAGCGAGCCTCTTGTTGTGTCCCACTCCGGCTGCAACGACTCCCGCAGCGGCCACAGCGCGCTGGCTGAAGGCTGCTAGTGCTGCTGCCTTGTCGTGGAAGTTGGGCTCGCGACCTGGGGTACCTGAGGGGAGAATTATAAAAAATATTTATAAAGGACAAGAAAACATTTAACTCACAGTTCAGAACCTCGCCGTAAGTTTTTAGTAGTCTTCGAAGCTTACACCATGATGTTGGTCATGGTACAATAACATACTTCACCTGGTATTCTCTTCCCACGATGGCCCAAGACTACGTCACTGAAAGTGTTACCATTGATTGTCCTTTTCAGTAAATTTAGGGACTCTCATTTACTGAATGAAAATAAAATAAATTACTAACTAGCTTAACTATTTAGTAACTCGTGTGATTCATCTATTTAGTTTTAAATTAATTTAAACATTGAATTATTAGTTCATAATTGCTTTGTTAAGTTAAAAAATGCATTTTGCCCGGGTAATTCAATCACACACCATGGCAACACATCGACAGCATCGCAACTGATGACGTATTCTTGGGCTAATCACGTGACCCAGCTGTCACAGGAAGAGAATACCAGGCGAAGTATATTATTATACCATGATGTTGGTAAAATGTTATACGAACCACTGGAATCTTTGGATTCGTGATCTACCCTGCTACATATATAGACAATGCTCCGTTCTAGTTCGAAAGCGGTCGAACAAGCTCGAAAGATACTCGTATGTAATAATTAGCTTATACCTGCGGCTTTGACGGGCGGTATTTGTCCCTCGGGATCGTACTACCGGGATAATAAGTCTCCTTTTTTTTTAATCCAGGTTATAAACTATCCGTGTGCCAAATTTCATACAAATCTGTTCATTAGTTTTTGCGTGAAAGAGTAACAAACATTCATTCATCCATCCATCCATCCTCACAAACTTTCGCTTTGTACAGTCACCTGCAATTATTACAGCCCACTGTACAGTTGCACACCCATATGAAAACAAAGAAGTTACCCAAAGGCGAGTTGACAGCATCAGTAAAGTGCCTGAGCGGAGCGGCCACGTCTATGAACTCCTCCACGACGCGGTTCACTACGGCGCGCTCGGTGGCTCGCTTCAGCTCGTGCAGCTTGTCCGTCAGCTCCCTGATACAAAAATCACCATCATATCAAAATCTGTTGAATTAATTTAACTTTGCTGTGCCCGACAGGGTCCATAATTGATTCAATGTTTTAACATACCAACTGTTTTATTTAACATTATGGAATGCAATAAAGTATTGAGTAACCAAGCAACTGAATGTTTAAATTTTATGATAAATTTTTGGGATAATGACCCCATGTGCTGTTGTCAATTGAAAAATCAGTTTTCGATTTTATTTTCTTAAGTTCATAGACATAATATGTACTACGGAGTTCACCGACAGTCGACCAGTTTTCAACCTTATGACTTAGAGCATTAGAGTGAAAAGTGGCAGACCATCAGTGAAGTCGGTAGTACAGTGAGTTAGCTGACCCAAACTTGCATAAATGGTTGAGATTTTTTAGAAAACGAATCGATAGAATTTTATAATTTTTTTCTATCGATTCGTTTTCTTAAAAATTTCAAGCACATATGCAAAGGTGGGTCAGCTAACTGGTATCACTTACTGTACATACGATAAATTAAATATAAATATAAAAGTGTAAATGTGGTGCTGTTCCACAAACGATGGGGCACTTAATATCGTGTCCTGCATGTCCTGTTGCTTGTTCACTACAGGAACTGATGAACGCTACCGAAACTGCCAAACTAGTAGCTTAGTTCTGGGGCCGACACAATTTAGATTGCCATCGACACGCTAAGAAAAAGAATATAATTTATGTTCGATAGCCGTCACGTCTGTGCAGTTTCGCTAGCTAACTTAATTTGACGTCGTAAAAATACACTTCAATGCCGTTAGTATGTACCTGGTGATAGCTCTCGCCTCCTCGCTGTCTCCCTTCCCGCTGGCGCACAAGTCGGCCAACTTGTCAGACAGACGCTGTACTTCTGAGCACAGCTGAAGAACTTCGGCCTTTTCACGACCTTGGAGACCATCAGCGATCTGTAACAACAATATCGACATTAGCATAAACATGAAATGCTATCCATGAGATATCATGCACTTACTTAACTAATATTTTTTTAATACATAACATCACGCCTGTAATCCCCGAAGGGTTAGGCAGTGGTGTACGTATTAGTACACCCACATTTCGACAGTTATGTTTAAGTCCTATGTAATAGGGGGCGAGTATAATTCCATCAACCGGACACAACTCCAGTCTCCGTGGCTGCTACTGAGAAATTCCTGATGGAAAAACCCAATAAAAAATTGCAAGACCCGGGAATCGAACCAACTGTGTGTAACATATTTATTTTAAGAAGTGTTTTATTTACCCTTTGTCCTTGAGAGACGATGCTGTTGATGGCCTTCTGACCTTCGATCCTGGTGACTGGATCCGCAGCCGGGTGTAACAGCCATTTGTGAGCTGTCTCCAATCTATTGAAACAAAAAAATATAATGAACAATAATATAAACAAATATTAATTTACGAGACTTTTATCATTTATCCTTTTTATTGTATGAGTAGTTAGTTTTCTCTTAGACTCTTCGTCTACTTTTAAAAAATCAGGATAGGCAAAGGTGTACCTAATATGACACCCACATTTTGCCAGTTATGTTTAAGTACCATGTAATAAGGGAACTTCTACTCTTGAATTGGTACAAAATAGCTTACAGCAAACAGTTAGTATGTACCATCGAGTTCACTGACAGTCAACTTTTCACCCTTATGCCATGAGTTATAAGGTTGAAAATTGGTCGTCCGTCAGTAAGCGCACTAGTATCTTGAGTCTCCGTAGTAATAGGTACATCTATGGCAACAATTAGATTACGACAGCGGCTTTATGTTGTAGCAAAAAGGGCTATCTTCATAGTTTAATGGCGGAGATCTTACCTCGACTGCATGGTCTTCCCGCCCTGCTTCTCGGCCGCCCTCACGCCCTCGTTCACGATCACATCCAGCTCGTTGATCTGGTGGCGCAGGTCTGACGCCAAGTTCTGTGCCTAGACGATTAAAAATGTATGGTTTAGTCAGGAAAGTTTGGAGTATGAATTTGGATGGCTATAAGAGTAGAGGAAGACCAAAGAAACGATATATAAACTGTGTGAAGCATGATAAAGCTAGGAAGGAGATGACTGCTGAGATGACGAGTAATAGAAAAGTATGGAAGAAGAAGACATGCTGCACCAACTCCAAATAAGATGTAATGGAATGGTGGAGAATGATGATGTTTCTAAAGAAATAAATAAAGGGAATAATAATGTATGTGAAGCTCAAGTACTGTATAGGTCTTTTGCTAGTTGAGTTATATTGTCAGGGAGGCACAGGTGTTTGCGGAAAATTGTATTGAAAACAAGATGGTTAAATACTTTAAAAAGGTTATTAAAAGATATGTCATAAAAACTGTAAATCCATGTAAGACCATACAAGGTGAGGAAGTGACACCGACGCAAAAACGGTTACTACATATAAAAAAAAAAAAAAAACGGTAAATCAAAATGTATGGAACAGTTGTTTTTAAATTACCGCTGAAAAGTTTCTATGTGTGTTCAGAATAATGTACTGAACACGTGGTAAGTGTTAGCGCGTTGGTCCCTTCCAGTTTGTATAGCAAAATGAAAGGTACTAGTTTGATATAACAAATGGCTTACGATGTTGTTCGCAATGTTTTTAGTTTATTTAAATATCTTTAGCTAGGAACTTTATAGATATTGGAAAAAAATCGAGGTCTCACTGATGTCATGTGGTTACCTTGGGTTCTCTGCCGTGTCCATATTGACGCTCGTCGCAGAGGTGGTCTGCGTTAACACCGCCAGATCTGAGGAATCAAAAAAATCTTTCAAGTTTTGAAACTGACATGGTCACGTAACGCTATCGTTAATACTGACAATGACCGACGATATTAAACAAGCGCAATAACAGCGTCGAAGTATCTGTAACTCAAAACAAATAGTACACAATCATGGTATGTATCTTGTTTTCAGTGTTAAATACATAATTATTCAATTTGATAGTTAATTTAACAAAGTAATAGGTTAAATGATGCCAGTAACTATCAGTAGTTCGCGACTGCCTCGCATAGCTTATTTATTTGTCAGACACCCATTTATGGCGTGGCCGTCACAGTAAATGATTCCACGTAAACTTTCATGCAACACTAAGTTAAATACAAACGGTTTAGCTATAGTGCACTATGGAATGACGCCTTCACTGTATATTTCTTCTAGCAGCTTCATCAAATAGTTACTACTATTACTATACTTACAAAAGGAATTACTATTTTAGTTAAGAAAGACCACTGCACTAGTTCCACGGAATAGTTCGACAGTTCTAATGCATCGCTGTCTGTTTGGGAAGGATCCACTCAATTGATTCATGATAGTGAATGTCAGGCGTGTCAGTATGAGTTACCTAGCGATCCTCCTGACGCCGTCGGCCGGTAGCGGCGCCAGATGCTCGCTGGCCGTCTGCGCGGCCGTCAGGTGTGTCAGTATGAGTTACCTAGCGATCCTCCTGACGCCGTCGGCCGGTAGCGGCGCCAGATGCTCGCTGGCCGTCTGCGCGGCCGTCAGGTGTGTCAGTATGAGTTACCTAGCGATCCTCCTGACGCCGTCGGCCGGTAGCGGCGCCAGATGCTCGCTGGCCGTCTGCGCGGCCGTCAGGTGTGTCAGTATGAGTTACCTAGCGATCCTCCTGACGCCGTCGGCCGGTAGCGGCGCCAGATGCTCGCTGGCCGTCTGCGCGGCCGTCAGGTGTGTCAGTATGAGTTACCTAGCGATCCTCCTGACGCCGTCGGCCGGTAGCGGCGCCAGATGCTCGCTGGCCGTCTGCGCGGCCGTCAGGTGTGTCAGTATGAGTTACCTAGCGATCCTCCTGACGCCGTCGGCCGGTAGCGGCGCCAGATGCTCGCTGGCCGTCTGCGCGGCCGTCAGGTGTGTCAGTATGAGTTACCTAGCGATCCTCCTGACGCCGTCGGCCGGTAGCGGCGCCAGATGCTCGCTGGCCGTCTGCGCGGCCGTCAGGTGTGTCAGTATGAGTTACCTAGCGATCCTCCTGACGCCGTCGGCCGGTAGCGGCGCCAGATGCTCGCTGGCCGTCTGCGCGGCCGTCAGGTGTGTCAGTATGAGTTACCTAGCGATCCTCCTGACGCCGTCGGCCGGTAGCGGCGCCAGATGCTCGCTGGCCGTCTGCGCGGCCGTCAGGTGTGTCAGTATGAGTTACCTAGCGATCCTCCTGACGCCGTCGGCCGGTAGCGGCGCCAGATGCTCGCTGGCCGTCTGCGCGGCCGTCAGGTGTGTCAGTATGAGTTACCTAGCGATCCTCCTGACGCCGTCGGCCGGTAGCGGCGCCAGATGCTCGCTGGCCGTCTGCGCGGCCGTCAGTACGCTGCGCAGTGCGCGCTCGCCGTAGCCGTTGCGTTGCGCGCCCGAGTCCTGTGGGATATTGGACACTTAGTCTGAACATGTCAAAAGTAAAAATGTCATCTCAAAACTGATGTGTTACTAAACAATAAAAAACTACTTATTATCTTTGTTCACAAATACCTCAATTTAAGAGAAACAACCCTTTGTTAACTTAAGCGCTTGACGCATTAAAACCCAACTACGTCTTAGGGCCTTAGCAGCAATGTAACTTGATAAATCAACGATCAGTTTTACAGAAACTTAATACAACTACTGGCAGAAAGCGACAAATATATGTGAAACGATGAAATTTGTTTATTCCTATTGTCCCTAAAACAACAGATATAGTCAAATAACTACAACTCACATTAAGAAACTCGTGCGCAGCGCCCATCTTAGCGTGTATCTGTTGCTGCAACGCCTTCAGTACCGCCACGTTGTCCTTCTCGCCGCCGTCCTCCACGTAAGAAGTCAGTTGAAGCACACTAGGAAACAATCATAACACATTTTATTTATATAGCATTTAATATACAAGTCTAACCAAGGATGTGGAGTATCGCAACCGACGTGCGTGTATGACCACATGTACGCACTTGGACGGGGCAAAAGGAGTATATAAGAATCGTAGCAGGTGGCGTTCTGTGATTCCTACCCACCCCCATGGAAAAAAAGCGAGAGTTTGTGTATGTAGGTATGTCTAACCAAGAGGTATCCGGTTACCCTTGTAAACAAAGTGCTTGACACTTCATTTAAGTATGTTTGAATTTGCCGCGTAATGACTTTGATGTATAAGTTATCTGTGAGTGAACTTGGTCGTTTCTAGGGAGCTGTCTGTCAGATTGACATAATTGATACAGCATGCGAATTAGGTTATGAAAATTAGATTGTGGTTTGAATATTTAAATAATACTGATTAAGAACTGGTGAAGCAATAGCTTTAAATGTTGTTTCTCTTTTCAGGTGAGTTTGTTATTAATTAAGGTTAAGGAATGTATTACTGTTAAAACTGGTTTTTGTAACTGAATAAAATGTTCTCTTTTCAGAGCAACTCAATTTAAGTTAGAGTTTTACTGTTCACCATAGTATCCAAGGATACATAAACCCATTATAAAACAACATTTCTACAGCTGGTTACCAGAAAAAATGGAGAAATTACGATTCGAGTTCCTGGTCAAAGCCAGTGAAGACGTGAAAACAAATATTATTTGTGTAACGACAATCACGGATTTAGATGGCCGGATCTATGCCATCTCAGACAAGTTACAACCTGTAAAATTACATAATGGAATAGTACAGACACAAATCTTTCAAAAAGTAAAGGCCACATTACAAAAACGGCATGAGAAACGACAGATGTGGATATCCATGAACCCAGAGATGACGGCAGTTTATTGTGATGAAGATGGAAATAAACAATTTATGGGATACCTATTGGAGGAACAAACAAAACCACAAAGTCCTACAACAGGAATTTCAGAAGATTCTCTGGCAAAAATCATGGAAAGCTTTGGTATACGTTATCACCCTGAATCCCAATGTTGGTTCAAAATTAAAAATAATGATAGGGAAAAAAAGATCAAATAAGGAGTGTTAACAATTCAAAATTAGAGATAGAATTAAATGAAATCGATCCAAAAAACTAATAGTGCCGCCATTAATTAAAATTAAATTACTAATTAATGATACTTTGGAAATATCAGGAATCTATGATTCAGGATCTAATGTGTCTTTAATAAATTCAAGGCTATTGTCTTTAAAAAAAAATACCTACTTAAGATAAAAATGCAGGTTTAAAAACAATTAATGGCGTAAAAAAATCAAAAGGAATGGTAACTTTAAAAATTTTAAAAATTTCGAAATTGAAAAAGATGTTAATATTTTTGTTATAGATGAAGACAACTTAGACTATGATTTCCTAGTTGGATTGGACTGTATACAAAAATTTAATTTAACGCAAAATGAGAATTTAAATATTACCCAAAATATCCTCAGCAATAATAATAAAGACTACATAAAAAATAAAGAAAAGCAACCTATAAACACAAAAAAAAATCCTGGCAATTCAGGTAGTGATATTAGGAGTAAACAAGACATAGTATATTATGATAAAAAAGGTGAGGATATTACAAAGAAATATAAAAAGGAAACTATTATTAATGAATATAAAATAAACTTTAATGAAAATATAATAGTCGATAATTATGAAATTTCGGTAAAAAATTTAGATCATCAAAAAAAGTCAAATATTGATAAATTGATATGTAAATATAATTCAGTCTTCGCTAAAGACAAATATGATATAGGCACTGAAAATGGTTATGAAGCCCATATTGATTTGTTGATAGATAAATACTGTAGTAAGAGACCGTTTAGGTGCTCTATTGAGGATATGAAAGATATTGAACATCAAGTATCAAAATTACTACAAAATAATTTGATTGAGGAGTCATATAGCCCTTTTGCCGCTCCGGTAACACTAGCATTTAAAAAAAAAAAAATATATATATATATACAGGGTGTGGCGTAAGTAGAGGTCCACCGTTCAGGATTCGATGAACCAGATAATTAACTATAACAATTAAAAATTTTAACCATTTTTACCCAAGGGTTACGAAAATATTTCCTTTCTGTCTTTTATTTACGAAATTTCTACTTTTATTACAAATTTGTTTGTAGTTTCAACAAAAACCATTATTTTTTCATTTTGATTTCTGCTAATTACTGCTGAATACTAGAGCTATCATGATAAATAATGATTTTTTATGTAAATTTAGCTCTTTTGAAGAAAAAGTTGGTTCTTCTCTAATTTTAACCCTAATTTTTACATACCTTCGAAGTTCAAGGGCGATTTTTGTAAAAAAAACGTACTACACTGTCAGTGCCAATTTATTTAATAATATGCCTACTAAATACCGATTTCAAAATGGTATCACTATAACAGATCCTATTATTTATCAAAAAGATATTCAATTTTAATTGAAGAAAAGAAGATTTTCATTATACTATTTTTTAAACTTTACTGCGTTAATACTTACGATATTTGCAAAAAAAATACACTACAGTGTCAGTGCCCATTTGTATAAAAAAAAAACTACTATTGCAGAGTTATCTAGACCTAACTTGTTACTTTAGGTATTTGAACAAAGAATTAAAAAAAAACAAATCACTTTATTTATCATTTATTATTAATCTTGTCATGATTACAATCATTAAAATTAAACAAAATGTTCAAAATGGCCACCATTCGCAGCTATACACGCTCTGCAACGTCGAATAAGCGACCGTTTAATTCGTCGGGCAAACCCGCTTTCGCTGATTTCTCTAGCCGCTGCCTGGATTCTAGTCCTCAATTGGTCAATGCTAGTGATTTCTTTGCTATAGACTTTTTCTTTTAGGCAACCCCAATAAAATAAATCTAGGGGATTTAGATCTGGCGAGCGTGGTGGCCACAATATTGGACCTAAGCGCCCTATCCACCTATTTGGATACGCTGTATCAAGGTGCTCTCGTACTCTAACAGCGTAGTGAGCGGGACAGCCATCGTTCTGCAGCCACATGTCTTCTTGGACTTCAGGAACGACACCTTCCAGAAGCAAGGGCAAGTCAATTTGCAAAAAACTTAAATATCTTTCTGCATTTAATGTTTCTGGCAGCTCGTGTGGACCGATTATTTGTCCGTTAATGATTCCGGTCCAAAGGTTTATTTTAAATTGATACTGTGATCTGTCTTGCCTTATGAGATGCGGGTTTTCTAGCTGCCAGTTATGCAAATTATGTAGATTTAAATATCCATCTTTTTTGCAGGATGACTCGTCGCTCCATAGTATTTTATTAAAAACCTGCGGGTCTTCTCTTATTCTGCGTAGCATTACTCTACAAAATGTTACTCTCAATTGATAATCTCTTGGTAGCAATGACTGTACCCTTTGATAGTGGTATGGGTACAGTTCATGTCTTTTGAGTATTCGATGTACAGATCTAGTTGATATGCCAGTTCTGCGACTTAAGACACGGACCGATGTTGAAGGACCTTCTGTAACTAAATTCATTACCTCTTCATCGTTGTGGCGTCGCGGTCGTCCTTCACCTGCACCGCCTACGCCTGTGCCAGGTATCCTTCCCTCGGTGTATGCGTTATGCACTCTTCCAAAAACTCGGTGGTCTGGATGTCTTCGATCGGGATATCTCTCCCGATAAAGTCGAGCTGCTTCTCTACCGACACCTCTGCATTCGCCATAAATAAAATGCATGTCAGCATATTCGCGCGGTGTGTACCGAGACATTTTTTAATTGTCACTGCACTGCACGTTTGTCCAAATCGTTGAGCAAGCCAAAGTCACCAGTACACGTAGCCAATATCGCAGAGATCTCCAAAACAACAAGTCCAATCAGTAGGCAAATTAAACAGAGTCCGGGGGCAGGCAGGGGTAAAAAAATGGCGGAGGTAAACACAGGCAGAATAAAAACGAAACGCATACGACGCACGACACGAGTGACGAGATCGTACTAAATCATTTCGAGATTTCTGAAGATTTCAACGTTAGTAATGAAAGAGATAGCAATACCCTACCATATCTCTTCCTTATCACTCCTATTGTGCGTAACTCGATTGCGAGAGCTTCAACCGGTTTTTGTTAACAAAACAAACATGTCTCAGGTAAAAAAAGGGTCAGGGTTTTTTTACCTGACATGTTTGTGCTTTAACACAAATCATATTTGAATTGTAAAAAGTTACATTGTATCCATTTTTTTAATTTTTAATCGTTTTGTAATAGTATTAACGCAACAAAGTTTAAAAAAGTAGTTTCATGAAAATCTTCTTTTCTTTAATTAAAATTGAATATCTTTTTGTTAAATTATTGGATCTGTTATAGTGATATCATTTTGAAATCGGTATTTAGTAGGCATATTATTAATTGCATGGGCACTGACAATGTAGTACGTTTTTTTTTACAAAAATCGCTCTTGAACTTGAAGGTGTTTTAAAAATTAGGGTTAAAATTAGAGAAGAACCAACTTTTTCTTGAAAAGAGCTGAAATTACATAAAAAAATCATAATTTATCATGATAGCTCTAGTATTCAGCAGTAATTAACAGAAATCAAAATGAATAAATAATGGTTTTTGTGGAAACTACAAACAAATTTGTAAAAAAAGATAGAAATTTCGTAAATAAAAGACAAAAAGGAAATATTTTCGTAACCCTTGGGTAAAAATGGTTAAAATTTTTAATTGTTATAGTTAATTATCTGGTTCATCGAATCCTGAACGGTGGACCACTACTTACGCCACACCCTGTATATATTGTGAGATTGGCAATCAAAGAGGCAGTAAAATACTGGCAACACTGGCTTTTAGGAAAAACATTCACGGTTTATTCAGATCATAAAACTTTAGAAAAAATGAACATTAAAGCAAGAACTGACGAAGAACAGGGAGATTTAACGTATTATTTGTCACAGTTCGATTTCAAAATAATATATTCTCCGGGCAAATATAATATAGAGGCAGATACTTTAAGCAGAAACCCAGTGCTAGAATCGCATGAAAATTTAGAAAGTAGTTTAAAAGTAGTGAACTTTGTTAAAATAGAAGACATACGAAATGATCAAGATAAAAATGAAGATAAAAAACAAAAAATAAATAAATCTATTTAAAACCATAACATATATTATAAAAAGATAGGAAAAAATGAAAAAATTGTACTAACTGAGGAGTTTAGTAAAAATATTATAAAACATGTACATCACTACTACTGTCACATAGGAAGACAACAAATGGAAAACAAGATTAAACCCTTTTGTCAAGCTAAAAATTTAATAAATAATATTAAAAAAAAATATTGCGATAACTGTGATGTCTGTATAAAAAATAAATCTAGAAGAAAATACAAGTTTGGACTAATGTCTCACTTAGGACCCGCTACCTATCCGTTCGAAATAGTGTCTATAGACACTATAGGCGGATTTGGTGGTACTCGTTCAACCAAAACATATTTACATCTTCTAGTAGATCACTTCACCTGTCTCTGCATCACCCTAAGGTAGACTGGTAGAAAATGCCTATGGCATTAAGTCCGCCTTTGTACAGTTTTTTTACTTGTGCATAAAGTTTTAATAAATAAATAAATAATAAATCACTTCACTCGTTACGCCTATATTTTGACATCCAAAACCCAGGTTGCGAATGATTTTATAAAACTTGTCCAAAAAGTAATAACACATAATCACCTATTGCGAAACCGAAAAATTGCCTTAGAAAATAGTATAATATCCCACAATTATAATAAACAAAAATTTGATAAAAACAGTAAAACTTTGTAGTTTCGAAAAGGGGGGCAGGGGAGATGTAAATAAAGTGCTTGACACTTCATTTAAGTATGTTTGAATTTGCCGCGTAATGACTTTGATGTATAAGTTATCTGTGAGTGAACTTGGTCGTTTCTAGGGAGCTGTCTGTCAGATTGACATAATTGATACAGCATGCGAATTAGGTTATGAAAATTAGATTGTGGTTTGAATATTGAAATAATACTGATTAAGAACTGGTGAAGCAATAGCTTTAAATGTTGTTTCTCTTTTCAGGTGATTTTGTTATTAATTAAGGTTAAGGAATGTATTACTGTTAAAACTGGTTTTTGTAACTGAATAAAATGTTCTCTTTTCAAAGCAACTCAATTTAAGTTAGAGTTTTACTGTTCACCATAGTGTCCAAGGATACATAAACCCATTATACCCTTATAAAAGTTCGGTCAAACGGTACGCACAAATTCTGAACACGGCTTACGAGACGGGAGTCTGACAGAATTATGAACTGAAATGTCAGTGGTGGTGTCTGGTGCTCGCAGCTTATCTACAAACTATCCGTAAAGGTTTGAACCTGAAATGGCTTTCGTCATGACCGTAATAACACAGTGTTTTGTTTTATTTCAGCTCGTAAACGCACCGTATAATTTCATGTATTTCATCCGCCATTCTCTGCGCCAGATAGTTTCTATTTTCTGCAGCTTCCTCCATACCTTTGCCTCCTGTAATCAAAATGATTATTTAAAAACAAATAAGTTTAACATGCAATCTCACAATGCGTAAAGAACTCTTGATTAATTAAGACTCCAAAAATTAGCATGTAATCCCCGAAGGGTCAGGCAAAGGTGTACCTAATAGTACACCCACATTTCATCAGCTATGTTTTAAGTCCCAGGTAATAGGGGGCGAGCCTATTGCCAACAACCGGGCACAAATCCAGACGCCATGGCTGATACTGAGAAATTCCAAAACCAAATAACACTTTGCTGAGAGTCGAACCCAGGACCTCGTACTCAGCAGTCGCGCTTGCGACCACTAAACCAACGAGGCAGTCAAACCATTAACAATAATACATTTCAAACCCATCGCTATCATTTTAGCCAAAAGAGTCTACTGCTTGACATAAGTCTCCTACAAGCTTCGCCTCAATGAACGGTCCGTGCCCCTAGCATCCACCGGATTCCCGCGATCTACATCAGACCTTCAGCCAACATAGAGAAACCGCATCATGCCAAGTGGTGAAGAAGCTCACCTTCAGTGAGGATGTGGATATAGATCTTCATGGAGCATATGAGCACCGGCGCCAGTTGTTTGACGCTCTCGAGGCAGCGGTTCAGGGTGTCTGCGTGCGGTGGATGGGTCAGCTCTGCTGCTCGGGCTGCTACCTATGGATGACAATGGTCTAGTTCAGGCCCGTCCAACATACGGCCCCCGGGCCACCTAGCGACCTGCATAGGTCTTTCATGCGGCCCGCGAGCGATTTAAAACTTTATAAGACATCAATAAATATTGCACAAACTTTGTTAAAAAAAATTTAGAGGTCACTTTGTATGTCTTTTGGCCCGCTGTGGTTAAACTTAACGGGGCCCTCCTCAAAATTATGTTTGACACCCCTGGTCTAGTTCATAAAGTTGCATATAAAGACGGCAAAAATATGAAAGCAGTTCTTAGAAAATGTGTGCGGTCCTAAGTCCTCACGATTATTAGCCCGGCCTCAACATTGTTGGGGTCGGCTTCCAGTATTACTAGATGCAACTGAAAACCATTATTATACATGGAGCGACTGCATATCTGACCTTGACAACCCATTTACAGGGTAACACACTTTTCGGGCTTCTGATCACCAAGATCTTTGAATAACAGCCAGGACCAACGGCTTGTCGCACTTGCCGAGGCACGGGAATACATTGCATCTTTGAGCAGTGAATACATCATACAATATGAGACAATAAGACATCAATAAATATTGCACAAACTTTATTAAAAAAAATTTAGAGATCACTTTGCATGTCTTTTGGCCCGCTGTGGTTAAACTTAACGGGGCCCTCCTCAAAATTATGTTTGACACCCCTGGTCTAGTTCATAAAGTTGCATATAAAGACGGTAAAAATATGAAAGCAGTTCTTAGAAAATGTGTGCGGTCCTAAGTCCTCACGATTATTAGCCCGGCCTCAAAAATGTTGGGGTCGGCTTCCAGTATTACTAGATGCAACTGAAAACCATTATTATACATGGAGCGACTGCATATCTGACCTTGACAACCCATTTACAGGGTAACACACTTTTCGGGCTTCTGATCACCAAGATCTTTGAATAACAGCCAGGACCAACGGCTTGTCGCACTTGCCGAGGCACGGGAATACATTGCATCTTTGAGCAGTGAATACATCATACAATACATTCATAGTGCTTACCTCTCTGGCAGCCCTGGAGAGTGCAGGCGAGATGTCTCTGAGGAACTGCACCAAGTCCTCCATGGTGTCGATGACCTCCGCCACGCCTAGGTAGTCTAGCACCTGAAATACAATACACGCATAATGTTAAAATAAGTTTTTAAAAGAGTAAACAGAGTGTCACAGGATACGAACCGTTCACCTAATTTCTGGCGATAAAATGAGTTTTTTTAAGTGTAAATCTACATGTTGAGTGTCATTTAACTTTTAATAATTATAAATACTCTCTAAAATAATATAGCGACATGCTACGGTCAAACCAGAGTAGCCTTTCAGACTTAAGTTAATATGTTTACTTCAAATAACTTTTTAAATCCCAAGTAACTACCAACGCAAGGCATTTCTAATATTTTCCCATTGTTTTTTCCTTATAAAACCGCATTCACTACCTATATTTCTCACGGCACAAACAATACGTCTCCACTCATCCACTTGATAGCAAAATATTATGTAAAAACGAATAGAAATTGCTACTTTCATTTTCACACAGAAATATGAAAATAATTGTAATTTGTGCAAGTCTGATGTGGCGGGCGCAGTGTCCATCAATTAGTGCGTTAAATTTATAATTGTAGTTAAATTAATTACTACTTGTCGAATGGGCATTTTATTCAGTAAATACGTCTACTCGTTTTTAAAAAGCATTCTGTTAAATAAAATCCCCGGAAATCGCATAATTATGTCGTATGCCATATACTAGACACTGTTCTATGAATGAAGATAGCAATAATTTGCACTAAAATCATATTTTACTGAAGAGTTATGGATAAAAGCTCCGAATTTTCATATTAGCAAAATCCTCGCAAAATTTCGGTATCTATAGCCACACACATCAGCGCCAGAATAACAAGAAACTACATACCTTTTTACACTCCTTCACAATCTTCCGGACCTCAGACTCGTCGAAGCACAGCAGCAAAGCGGAGGTCCCCTGCAGGATACCTCGGGAGCCTTCAATCAGCTTCTTTCTACAAACAACACTGAGTTTCAGCTCCTTAACACTCGCATTATCAGACTCGAAGGTAAAGAGACTAGCGTCAATAGACATTGACATCATGGCCGTGTATGGAGGAGCCTTCGGGCTTTCCGTACCTAGCATGACGATAACGGAAAGACGAAACTTACTAATATTATAAATGCGACAGTATCTATCGGTCTGTCTGAACGTCTGTCTGTCAGTTACCATTTCGCGCTTTAAAACCGTAATACTGATGCCAGTAACTTGCATAAAAGCATGCAAGTAGCAGGCTTGCCATGGTAACATTCACCAGTTGTTGTGGTGTCAATGGTATGAAAACTACTTGCATGACATGTGGAAGTTACTAGCATGCATATTTAATAGTTGAACGGATTTGATGAAATTTAACACATAGAGAGACCAGGACCTGCATGCGGACATAGTATACGTTTAGTCTGCCTCGTTGGTCTAGCTGTCGCAAGCGCGACTGCTGAGCATGAGGTTCTGGGTTCGATTCCCAAGTCGAGCAAAGTGTTATTGGGTTTTTCCATCCTCAGTAGCAGCCACGGAGTCTGGATTTGTGCCAAGTTGATGGCAACAGGCTCGCCCCCTATTACAGGGGGTTTAAACGCAACTGGCGAAATGTGTGTGTAATATTCGGTACACCTCTGCCTAACCCTCCAGAGATTACAGGCGTTATACGTTTATCCTGGTAGTACGTTCTTATAGGAATTTCTACGTGAAACCGCGGGCAAAAGCTAGCGGAAAATATTTTTTTTAATTTTCTTGAACAAATGTTTAAAGTTACACTGTCATGCAAAAGTGTAGTTGTAAAAGATTTATTTGTTAAGGTAAATGACCTGCACAGCTTTGCAGTATTGATCTTTTGAACTGTTATTGGTTTTGCAACAGCTGCGGAAGCTTGAGAAATGCTGATGTTTGTTTTAGCGATATATTCATGATGAATATTCCAATGTGGAAAATTACAGTATTGACACGATTGTTTCGTAGACATCCCATTTTAATATTATTTTCATTGAAAAGCTACCACACCTCGTGGGGCTATAAAGCTGCTTGGCGGTAAAAATAGCTACGGTGTTACTACTATGAAGATCGAGATCCTTCACAAACAGACTCTGTCATCGCCACTTCATCCACTGCTGGCCATAGTTCTCTTTCTGGTTGTGCCAGCCTCATACTGGTTGTTAGCAAGATATTAAGGTCGTCCACCTAAATCGCCATCGGACAATCGACATCGACACCCCAATATTCAGTTCTAGCACGGTCACAAACCTTACTCAACCTGTCATCGCTATACGCCTTATCATAAGCCCTATTACTCCTATAATAAGGATGATATTACCTTGCAGGTCCTGAGTACGGGTCAGATCGCAGCATGTCGGAGGCCTGCTGCAGGAGGGTGGCTGCTGTCTCCACGCGGTGTAGGGCGCCTGGCATGTCGTGTCTGAGGACAGAGTCTTCGGAAGACTCGATGGTTTCGTGGCCGACCTGAAAATGTAGATATGTGGTAAAGGGTGATCGGAATTAAAAGATGCTGCAGCATCCAGTGCTGTTGCATTCTTTTTTACGAATACTTCTGGTCTTCTTCTTAAGGTACAATTCCGATGGCCACCACAGACCCTTAGCGACAACTCTGTGAAAACGGCGCCAGGGGGCAATATCGCCATTTGTTGCGTTTAGGCGGCTATACCGTCATCTCCAAAATGTGCATTTACTTAAAATTGAGCCTCGCTAAAAGATGAAATATCACTCCAAATTCCCCTAAAAAGAATCAAACTGTAGAGCTTCTGAACTATTTTTAAAGAGAAGCTATGACTAATCGTTCAAAAACTGCTGATTCACACCCTAATTTGAATAAATGAATGACTTTTGATTGATTTTGAATCACTCACCTTGACCAGATTATTGACGGCAAGAGACACAGCTTGCACCGGCCTCGCCAGGTCTGGCATAGCGTTGCCATCTTCGGCTTCTTCATGGAGGATCACCAGACGAGAAACCTGAGGACAATAAAATGTAGATTTGAGAAATGAATCAACAGTGGCGATCACATCGGCATCACGGTGGCGATGGCGGTGTGACTGCGAATATAATTAGATAACATCTTCACCGACCTATGAGGTGTGCCCTTTTCGGTTGATCCAGTAGGGTGAGAGATCAAAATACGCAAGTAAAAATTTACTTATATTTGCTCCAGGACGGCTATCCTTTTAAAAAATGCGGCTGAATCAAATGTATCGAGCCGAACAAGTGTGTAAAACCCCTAAGCTCCCATCAGTTCTTTTGCTAGATGCGCGACTCCGGGGATATTAAGTTTTACAAAAAGCATTACTAGTTAAGTTCTTAGTCAAAGAAATCTGAATTTTGCAACTATCGCCAGTCCCCGTTCGCTTATGTTTACCAAACTATCGAAGTCGCTGGTCGTGGCACTATAATATGTCTTGACATTTATTCCGCTCCTTGAGCTTCATAAATTATGAAATGCCACTTCGTTTCGCTCACATGAAAGAAGACATTAACATAAGCTTGAACTTTAAAGTTTAAGAACATAACATACAAATACACAAATGATACATATAGCGATATAAACAGCTTATGGACAGGCTAGGCTCGTTTCCGTTTGTAGGAAGTTCCGCTCTTTACAAGCCTACATAAAGATTTTGTATTCATATTATTTCCCGAAATAGTGTTCGAGTCCTTTATATTTAAATATCCTTACAAGAGAGGTAGGACAAAGAGAACAACATGATAATCTGCTTGTAATAACCAAATGGTTTGCGTCGGTAAAAGTATCTAACTTGGTAATTAAGATCATCATCATCATTTCAGCCGAAAGACGTCCACTGCTGGACATATGCCTCCCCCAAGTGTCGCCACATTGACCGGTAATTAAGATATATTGCTACAATTATGGTCTCACTAAGACCTGAGATCACTACAGCTTTCTATGATATTCCTTCTGCTAGATCTCTTTGTTTACAGCCAACTGCAATTACCTTATATCCTGACTTTATCTAATCCCAACTATGCATAATTACGCGGCACAAAGTCCCGTAGGTACCGCAGAAAGTTCGAGAGCAAACATTGCATTGTTCACGGCGGGCTTATCTGCAACTTTCACTGACACAACGCCTGTTGTTCGTTCACATTCTCCAGAGATAAGCATGTCTTTGTGCGCAGTATGGTATGCTAGGTGTTTGGCCCTGGACGTGATGATAAAGGGTTTTTGAAAATGTGTTGTAACTTTGAAAGTATATGTGTGTATGTATGTTACACTGGTATTTTGTTAAATATCGCCCAATTCATCAAGAATTCAGCCTCGTTCTCACCAGCTGCATCCCCAGGTGGCGGAAGTTACTGTAACCCATGGTAGACCATTATTTTCTCTTACAAAACCGCCTGGAAACAATAATTTATTTGCTGTGGGGGCAACGGGACCTAGGATACCAAGGCTCTGCCAGCGAAAACAAATTATTAGAATTATCACAGTAATGCTGAAGCGGCAATAAACTCTTCGAGGCCTTAGAATGGATAGCCCACGCTTCCATACCTCGAACAATCCCATATCATAATGGTTAGACAGTAAGACACATCATCAATCTTAACTGATCCTAATCAATTTTCGACAGACATCCGAATCCATCTAGGCAATAAATTCGATAGAAAATCTGTATGTAACTCCTTGCAAGGTATAGTAAAATCTAAGAAGCGATGGTTTCTGCTCATTTATGGAATGGAAAACCCATTCTTTTATTAAAGCTCCCAACATTAACAAACTATTATTGATCTTAACTGATCATTTTTAGAGTTCCGTACCCAAAGGGTAACCAACGGGACCCTACTACTAAGCCTCCGTTGTCCGTCCGTCCATCTGTCTATCAGCGATCTGTATCACATGATTTATAATAGGTAGACAGTTGAAATTTTCACAGAATGTGTATTTCTGTTGCCGCTATAACAACACACACACAATAAAATTAAATAAAAAATTAATAAAATTAATAGGGGCTCTACTACGGTGGTACGGAAGCCTTCATTCGCGAGTCCGAATTGCACTACGCCGGTTTTTTGGACCAACTTCCGAATGAAGTTTGTTAAAAATTGATTCATCTCTTTAATAACTATAACCAATCCTCGATCATCTAAGCCAAACCGTAATGCCAGCTAAGGCATGCCCCGAGCAGATAAGCGTTTGCCATATTAGGTGCGCGCACGCAATCCGTCCGGCCAACGCAGCATTCATTCATTCATAGTTTTTTGTGTACAGCCATAGTACGAGTATGTACTTTGTTTTTGTCTGAGCTTTCGATTTTAATCTTGATGTATGTCAGCGGTGTCTAGCGTATTATGAGATTGTATGTTTGTAACTGTATTTAACTGTTTGTCACGTATTTTTGACTTAAGGCTATGGCTTTATTATGGAAGTGACGTATCTTGTTGTGAGAGTAGTGTTTTTGTCGTTTCATAGAGTTTTACGCAATTCACTATTGCAGCATCTTTAGCCATGGTTCAACCAAAGCTTAAATCTTCAAAACACTGCATAAAGCTCGTTAAATTTTATGAATTTAAAACCAAAAGCATTTGTGGGACTTTTGTCTAACCCTTCGGGGATTACAGGCGTGATGTAATGTTATGTTGTCAAAACCAAATCTTCAGAGCCCGGAAATAATCTCCAAAAAAGGTTTCAAGCACCCTTTTACCCTATCAACCACTTAACAAAATAAAACATCCTTATCAACACACAACATTCCAGAAATGACTCCATATTTTTTCCACATTCGTGACTTTTACAAATCACCCTTCTATCTCCCCCATTCACCTGGGGGAGTGGCGGAAAGGGCGCGGCATTTCAACCCCCATGGTCTAGCCTTGGGGACTGATTGTGTTTGTCCAAGATGATTACGAAACGGACGGACGGATGCTTAATGTCTGCAGACTGATATTGGAATGGGGTGTAGACGAGGGTAGGGTTTCCAACGAATTTGAGTCATTTAAAATGTTTGTGTTACTGGCGAAATGTGGATGTACGACAATAGGTACACCTCAACCTAACCTTTCGAAATTCCAGTTATGCGAAATGTGCCAAAACTTCGAAAAGCCACCAGAAAAACAGATGTAATAATAAGTTGTTTTTGTAAACATTGGAATTGGCCCGACATTTAAAATTGTTTTAAAGTCCAATGAGTTTGTAGAGAACTTTTCGCAGTAAATGCATTGTTTGCAGCCGCAGTTGGTCCAAATTCTCTCATTGGGTAAGCTTTTTATCTGATTAAAGATTGCTTATAAGAAACTATACTAAAGTAACAAAAAGATTTTAGAGCAAAATATCATTTCTACGAACAAACTACACCAAAACATCTTACCGCAATTCCTAAATTAGTCGTAATGTCTCATACAAGGAAAATAAACAAACTGTGGACATTTACGCGTAACTTTGTGTACCCAGAATCGTATACAGTCACAACTCCACCAGTATAAAGTATCGACAAACGAGAGCCAGTGGGTCAAGGTGACGCTGAGATGTAACTAGCTAGGCTTAGTTTGTCTAGTCTGGCTGATACTGGATTTAAGCGCCAGGGAATGGTCGACAATGTCTAAAGTGTGAATGCTGTTGAACATTTCAAAGATTCTATAGTTTCCAAAGTTAATGTAACTGATGAAGTTGGTACAGTGCTACATGAATCTTTTTGGGAGTAGTCTTAAACGGCAGTAACACAGCCATCTTGGTTTTTCAAAAAAATAAACATTTGTGTCCGGAAAAGCATGCAGCACTATATCAAACTCTCTTAAAGACTCCTAGAATCTAGCAATTCGGAAACAGCAAGAAAGAGTTCTTAGAGGTTTATGACAGGTGGAATAAATAGCTGTGGCAAATGGCTGTTCGACTGAACGTCTGATGATGAATGAGTGTGATTGCGAAAACGATGCAACATTGATTGATGCAGCTGTCGCAATATGCGACCGAGTGTTGCCAATACGCGATGAAGCATCGAATTATTGATGCAATTGCGACAATGATAGTCTTGTGAATGCAAAGATGTGTAGCTTATTGTGTATTTAAGTAGAAGTCTAGTAAAGGTTTCGCCTTTAGAACTAATAGGTAATGTAGAACTTTGAAGTATTTTAACTTAAAGTTTCAAACAGCACCGAGAGGAAACTTTTCAAGAAAAGAGTGACAGTGGTGTTCCATTTTTGGGACAAAACACGTCCGAAAAAAAGAGTATGTACAAGAGAGACCTAGCACCATTTTTAACACATCACCTCAAATCATCACTTGTTTAGCTCAGGCATTCACTAGCTATGTAAAACATGAAGTTAAAATACCAAAGACACTCCTCAAATGAGTGCAAATGAGTAGTAAGAACCTCCTACGCAAATTAATATGGCAAATAATAAAATCTAAGTATTCAGGCGGTGTCGTAATATAATCTCCAATAAGTCCACGGCCACTGCCACGCGTGGGATGCGACCATATGGTGAGTTTTAGCGGTGACAGCTTGCCTATTATAAAATTGAGTGGATAAATTCTTCACGCCAATTTTCACTTATTGATTGTGGAGACTGAAGCAAACTTCTCGGCAAACTGCCAGTTATCTGCTTCAAGGGTGTTGCGCTTTTTATCAAGCGTTTTATGAGTGCTTTTGTTAAAATAAGGTTTTTTTCTTAAAGTTGGTTATGTACAGATTAACAGGTCTGAAGTTAGGACAGCCCAGACGCAAGTCACATTTCCGAAAATAATGTTTTTTTGCTCCAGTTCAAACTCCAACTCAAAGTACCAATTACAGGCACATTAGAGAGGTCAAAGTATCAGGGAAAACCAAAAAGATGAAGTTACAGGAACTACACAAGGACACACAAAGGACTGTAGTGGGCCAGTGGAAAGTAAATCTTCGTAAATCTCTACGGAGAACAACGTGCAAGAAACACCATCGACACAGATCGACACTCTTTTAAATCAAAATGTTGTTACAAAACCACACAAAGAAACTTTTCAAAACCTACAACAAAGTTACGCTATTTTGCTCGCTACTCCTATTCCAATTTTTTACGATACCCCACTTGATGAGCTTTCTTTCCGATTCACCGAAATCGGTCGAAAGGGTAGATTACTCAACATACAAATGTCTGTATGCACTCATATTGAAGGGTGAAATCTAATACCGAGGCGTCAAATAGCTACTAATCCAAAAAGTATTAAGCTGTTCTTAAAAGAGACGCCAATATCAAACTCGTATACCTCCATCTCGCTTTCACTGCCAAACAATAGAAGCTCTATATTCCAAAAATATGTATTCAGTCCAAATGTTTATCAAATTCATCGATGAAAGTTTATGGCGGGCTGGTAATGCGGTTATGTTAAAGTGTTTTGTATTAAAGAATGTCGAAATAACAATAGTGGAAAAAGATTTAGAGAAAGACTGATTGACGGCGAACAAATTGGACATTGTGGTTAGAAGTGCCCAAACCAGTCAGAAACTTACATGGGTTCTTAAGCGATTGAATACGAAAGCGTATTACCATTAAATTGAATTAATCAAAACTAGTATTTGCTATTTTTTTATTATGGTTGAGAGGATCCGCTGAATGCAAGACGCACAAGACCGGTCAAGGTGGCGACACTTGGGGGAGGCCTATGTCCAGACGTCTTGCTGAAATGATGATGATGATGAATATTTAATATCATCTTTCCAGCCCGAAATTACCCAGTGGTGGGTATACGGTTTAATAGCCGAGTGGTACGCTTTAATGTCGAGGAAGATTGCCTACTTTTTTTTTCGTATGGGAAATCATCAAATGACTCCCCCACTCTGGGCGGAGCGGAAGGGAGTGTCAGACTTCTACTGACTAAAACCCATCCATGATCCATGTTCCTTCTTTCCCTTTTGTGTTCCAGGGCCACGGTATTTCTTTCGAACAGTTTCGCAGCCCTGGCATTAGCCGTTGCGGACGACTACAAGAAAGCTTGCCTAGCAACAACTTCTTAATCTACACAAATAAATAAAAGTGAAGTGTCTGTTTGTCATTTAAAAAAGTTTTTTACTGAATGCATATTAAAGTACATACGGTACTTTTAACAAAAGAACATTTATTTATTTATTTTTGTCTGTCTGTCTATTTGTTCAGGCTAATCTCTGAAACGGCGGGACTTTTACTGGCTGATGTAATAAGGAATAACTTAGGCTACTTTATATTTAAAAAAAAGGAACTAGGGGTTCCGTGAAAAAAAAATTAAACCCTTTATGAATGAATTGTTAACAAAATCCTATTGAAGTAATACCTATTTTATAATAATTTCACGCGGTCAAAGGTCGCAGGCAACAGAAAGTAGGGCATAAAAACTTTAAACAAGCATCAGGTGCTGCTACTAGGAGACTACTTAGTCCCTTAGTTAACAGCACCTGATGCTTGTTTTTACTAGAACTAGGCTACATCCAAATAAATAAAAAGCCAGCAAAGCTGAATTTTCAAACTTCGACTTAGCGCCGAAAGTTGAAATCGTAAGTAATCATTTATATATTTTCTGGTGTCAGTAGAAACGGGCATTCATCTTGCAATTTCTGATCTGCCTAGCCTTTTCCCAACTACGTTAGGGTCGGCTTCCAGTCTAACCGGATGCAGCTGAATACCAGTATTTTACATGGAGCGACTGCCTATCTGACCTCCACAACCCAGTTAGTATTAGGTAATACCCCGCCCCCCTTTGTAAGACTGGTTGTCAGACTTGCGGGCCACTGACTGCCTGTTACGACTGTAAAGATCTACAATTGACAGCCGGGACCAACGTGCTTTCCGAAAAAAGCTGACTAATAAATGAAAAGCCGTAAAGAAACCCTCATAACGAACTGCAACACCATCCGAACACAACTTCTCGCAATTAAGAACGTTCCTTTTTTTTCCTTTTATTTCAAACAAACTAGTGAAAGAGATTTACTAGCTAAACCAATTAATCAAGCCATAATACAAAGCGGTTTACCACGTGCTATTTGTAACGCTTATTTATAGAGGACTACATGTATTATTTAACCTACTTATTATAAAGTATACGGACCTACTTTCAATTTGTGGTAATGCAAAATAGTTGGGCCTTCGCCGTAAGAAACACTCCTAGCCATATTAGTCCGCGGAATGCTATGACGTGAAGAAGATTCATGAAAAAGGATTATATGAGGTAAGATGGAAAAGAGAGACCAGATAAGTAAGAAATTTAAAAGTGACCCCAGACAGTAATACTGAAAGAAAATCGTTTAGTTGGTATGTGATGTAATTAGAATGAAATGCACGTGACTAAAAAAAAAACATGTTATGTTTATGGATGAAGTGGGAGAGAAAGAACAAAGAAAAGATTGATTGTATAAAAGAAATTCCTTGTAGATTGACGGTTCGCAGAGGTCGTCACCAAGTAACATGAGACGAAAGCAGGAATGATCAAGAGCAACCGTGGTGGTTAATGTGATTAATGCTCATTCTACTTGCAATAAAAAAATTACAAGGAGATATTTGTTAGAGCAAATGTCAGGCAGGATATTATTCAGCCCACTTCAGAATAGGAAATCAAGAAACTCCTTCAGCAAATAAGGAAATTGCGGAGCCGGAGATTGTGTCGCTTGGCAAGGCGGCGACAGAGTATTGAATTACAGATACAGCTACGTCTAAGAAACATATGCGATAAGTCTGATGAACCCACAGCCTACAACAGACTGCCCAGGCAATGTTTGCTAGATAGAGCTCATATCATATTTCAAGCAAGCTTGTTCAAACCCATCTCCCAAGAATATCTTAGAGAAAAACAATAGTGTTTGCTTGCTATACTTTTGTGCTTGCCGTCAGTAACCGCAGCTGGTGTAGTTAACTAATAAAGGAGGCCTATATTTGAGAGAAATATACTCTCAATAAAGCGATCAACGAGCCTTAACAGTATGCTTACTATATTTAACAAAGTTATGACATTATTGCCAAACTCGAAACTAATCGCATTTAAAGACGAGTATAAACAAATGGCGTCAAGACTTTTATGGTTGTTATAAGAGCAGCCATAAACGGCGAATCGTTTTCTCATATTTTTATAGCTCTATTGGTGAATCAATCTTGATTTCATGCTCGTCTTATGAAGGATGATGCTGTAAAAATAGAGCCATCATATTCTCGCCGTTACCAATCGGCGCCGCTAAATAATAAAAACCGTGTCCTGTCTGGGTAAAATCAATAACTTTAATGTGACGTCATCATTTTATTTATAAACAACACAATCTCAAGCGCTTCATCTCATCTCAAGTAGTAAGTAGAAGAGTGAACTATTGAACTAACGAGCTCCGTTTCGTATTTGCTGTTAAAAGAAAACGTTTGTTTTATTTGACCCAAAAATTCATTGAAGTTTAATTTAAGATTCGTCTTCGTAAAACAATTAATGATATACAAAAAAAGTTTTAATGTGATGCGTACTTTTTCATAAAATTGTTCATTACACATTTCATATTTAGAGCAACGAAACGCAACTGTCACTTGAAATGACAGACGGTCAAATTTTTGTGTTGAGTTTTTGTTAAAATGATAACAATAATGGAGTCGAAGAAGCAAATATATACACATCAGGAAAAGAAAAAGTTTTTGGACATATTAAAGAATTACTCGAAAGTAGTGGAGAATAAACATACTCACAGTTCGGCTTTGAAGGCGAAGAACTTAGCTTGGCTGAAAATAACTTCGGAGTTCAACTCGAGTCCGCTAACAAACTTGCATGTAAGTATTGAATATTGTATGTTATACTTGTCGTATTAGATATGATACTAGAACTTGCCTCTGGAAAGTTGTAAGATGTTGAAACTAGGTTGACAGTTCTTGAGATTGAAAGATTGTGAATTGAGTTTGTCAGAAACTGTCAACATACAGTTGACAGTTTCAAATTATATTTTAATTTTTGATTGCTTAAATTTTTAAATAGTATTTCACGAACAATTAAATATTTTCTCATTAATCTAAATATAAATCCTAGCTCCTTATATTTAAAGAGACTAAGGTATAAGGTAGATTTTTTTGTGATTTTTGATAATGAAAAAAGGGTACAGTACAGATTAATCAATAAAAATTCGGTGTTTTTTTTGCTAGTCTGTTAAGTTTCCCACTGCTGGGTGAGGGGCTCCCCTTTCTACTTCCAAACCTCTCTATCTTGTGCGATCTCTGGCCATATTCACCCCGCAAACAAGATTATATCGATACAATTTGTCTGTTTAATAACAATAATTCATTTTAAGATTAATGTAATAAACAAACCAATATTTAATTCCAGAGAACACCAAAACAACTTCGAAGACTATGGATGAACTTGAAACAACGCCAAAGAGAAGCAGTAGCCAAGACCTTACACCCAACGCCTTCGAGAGGGCCTGTAGATGATATTATATCAGGATCAAATATACTACAAATTGCCCATGCGCTTATGACTGGGGTTGATAGTTCCATGGAGTCTGATATTGTGTTAGGTACATGATAACTTAAATAATATACAATAATCGCTGTAGAGAGACAAAGTACAGATTTATATTTTTTGTCTTGATCATCATATCAGCCTGGCATCACCCACTGCTGGGTATAGGCCTCCCCATTCTTCTGACACACTTCCCAGTTCTGTGCGTCCCTCATCCAGGCGTTTACCGCGATTTAGCCTATATCGTCGACCCAACAAGCTTTGTGACGGCCTGTTTCTTTGGTCTAACCTTGGCCACCATTCGATCTTTTGTCTTAATATCAAGAACTGTTGACGATGATCCCTTGTTGCTTAAGTAACCGCCTAAAGTTGAGTTGAGATGCCTTGATTGTAATAAATCTCCAATGCCTTGATTGTAATAAATCTCCAATGCCTTGATTGTAATAAATCTCCAATGCCTTGATTGTAATAAATCTCCAATGCCTTGATTGTAATAAATCTCCAATGCCTTTGCTAGATAAAATTCAGTATGTCTTCCATAATATCTACAACAAAGTCTCAGTGTGACGTGAAATGTTTTATTTATTGTCAGTATTTTTTTTTTTGTAGAAAATTTAATAAATGACGACCAAGTACAATCAGAAGCTACTCTGTGTTTAAGTGAAGAATCTCAAAACATCTCTAATCAAGAAAGTCCATTATTTAACACTGTAAAGATTGAACCAATGTCCCCGATCAATGCTAATCCTGCAGAGCCTATAGAATCTACACTTATCAATCAAAATCGAGCTTTAACACCAAACAATAAAGCAAATATCGCTCAGCAAGAAAATCAGGATAACAAAACCAGACTTCAAAGCAATTTAGAACTTCATGTTTTGGAAATACAGCTGTTAAAAGAGAAAGTGAGATCTCAAAGAGAAGAGAATAAGAGTAGAGAGGCACATGCTACAGCCATACATAACTTAGAGAACCTGATTTTGAAGGAAAAGCTTCGTGAGGCTAAGGCTAAGGCTGACTTAGCTGAATTATATTTGCGAAGACAGAATTACTCAGACGGTAGGTAATAATGAATCTTTTATTAAGTGGTCCAACTATTATGGATTATCTTGTTACTTCTCCAGATAAGCTAAACAGGCTTATATAGATAAACTAGCAGGACATCTCAGAGATTTCGGCCTGAACAGACCTCCTATTCTATTGAAACGCTATACTAGGCAAGGCCCGGTCACCGTTAATGTGTTAGCACTGTTGTTATTAGTGTAATTCAGTTATTTAATATTTATTTTTATATGACTTAACGATGATATAGCTTTATTGTACTAAAGAGAATGTTGTGTACACCTGTAATTGGTACCTACATAAGAACCCCAACCTATATATTTTTATTGTTAGATGTATGTAGTATTTTAAATAAATAAACACTGTATGCAGTTGACTGTACCTGTGTTCAACTTTCTAGTTATCTGGGGTTATTATTATAGCCTAAGCAAACAATATAATAACTAAACAATTTTTTTTTCAGACTAAACTATTACAAAGAAGAAGCAGCAACAGTTACTTTATAACAGTTTAAAACAAATATACCAAAGCAGTTACATTTAATATAACATTAAAATGTTTTATTGATGCCAGATTCGCAAGAAGATCCTCAACAATAATTAATCGTTGATACATTTCTAATGTCTAGTTAATCAAAAGGCAATTACATCTTGAAAACACTCCATTCCCATCACACTAAAGATCATTGGTTTATCTCTGGGGGATTCCAAGACTTAATCTTATATTAGATCTTGCAATCTCCTTAAGACATTATCCAGACGAAGATCTGCTTTACGTCAACCTGGATTGAGGAAAAGATCAATAACATTCAAAGGGCACTAATAGAAACAAAAACAAACATTTTAATGTATCCTATTTACAAATCGCCATTTTCTACAACTCGCATAAATCGCCATCAAAACGGGAATAAAAACAAAACGGTTACGAAATAGTTGCTGGCAGATTCCAAATTTAAATTTAGGCGCGAACACTGCGCGCTAAAACGATAACAAACAGCCAGTAGTGAGTCAACGTTTAAATATAGAATATTTGAATTATATCACCTGGCAACATTATCGTTTGTAGAGAAAAGTTGTTTTTACATGTTTACAAGATTCTAGTCATCTATGAAGTAACGTTACTATTAGGGATTCTGAAAATAGTTGGCATGATTATCGTTTTCTTAGGGAACACCGTCTATTTATGAGTCAACGGAACGCTGACACGGCGTTTTATAGATCAATCAATTACCTTGGCCTATTTCAATCTGTTTAACCGACTTTTTAAGTTATTTTTGAACTTTGTAAAAGCAACACAACGTTCCCATCCAAAAACAGCGTACACCCTCTGGAGTGGAGGCTCGTATCCCAGCATTGGGAACATTATAGTCTAGTGCTATGGTAGTATGATTACACTTTACCAATTTCGTTGCTTAGGAAAAGGCGGCACTGCGCTCCAGAACTCAAATTGCTGACGTAGCTCATAAAGCTGCTAAACTAAAATAGGACTGGGCAAGCCATATCTGCCGGATACCGGCAAAGCTGTGGGTCCGCATATCACAAAACTGAAGCCCTGAGAAAGCTAGATGGGGTACCGGTAGACCAAGAAGATGGCGGGAAGCCTTGGCTTTCTCGTTCATTACCGAGGCCTTTGCTCAGGAGTGGGACGGTTGAGACTAAAACAAAAAAGGAAAAGGCTCTAGCCTATACTGTCAGATTCTTTAGACCTCGAGAAAAACTTGCTTTACCTTCGAGACTCCTACAAAGTAGCCACTAGGCAAGTAGGCTACCATTTCCATGATGTTTATGGATTGAGGAAAACTCAATCGTTTACGATTCAATGCGAGTCATGTTTGCATTTGGCTTGCGGTGCGAAAATACTTTTACTATTAGACACCAACCCAAACCCGCATTGAGAAGGATTACGGCGAGTTCCCCCTCAAAGAGAGATCTTTATCCCAGCAGTGGCAACGTTATAAGCTGATATGAGTGTAGTTATCCTTATCCCACTTTATTTGGAGTCACCGCAGCATGTCTTATTCTATACTTCTGTATTACTCGTCATCTCAGCAGTCACCTTGTTTTTAGCCATATTATTCTTCATACAGTCCATACATCGTATTTTTGATCTTCCCCTAATCTTATAGCTAACCACATTCATACTAAAAACTTTCCTGACGACATTTTCCTCATAAATTAAAAGAAAAAAAACTTGATCTACAAAACTGATTCTTTTTTTAGTTTGTCTCGTACATAGAACGAATACAAAGCCTTCAAAATTGTATTCGTATTTGGTTTGTTACAAACGTCATTCACAGACCACCGTTTGCCTGTTTGCCTACCTACCTAGCTATAGGGAAGTCTGTCTGAACCCAGACGGCGAAAAGCAAAAAGGGTAAAACGACTGGGACTCAGCCTGAGTTTATTTATAGAAATGGGAATGCACGGGATGAATGCTTAATGCCTTGTCCACTTTGCAACTAACTATTGATTTTACTCGACTTTTAGTACCTGTTTTTGGCACAGATGAATAGTAGACTGAAAAGGTGTGCAAAGGAGCATGTAACATAAATTTTACTTCATGCTTGTACGTAACTTTATATTTAGTCGACGCGAATATATGAAAGATATCCTGTATAGATTTTGATGTCTTTTATGTGGAAGATATTCTGTTTAGATTAGTGGCGAAGTTTTAAGCCAACAAAAATATACTGTCGTGTCCGCGACATGACAAAAAGAGAATGGACTGAAATAGACGTAGCACCTAGTCAGGATATGGATAGTAACTACTCCTGTCTCTGAGTTCGGCAGCTCGGAAAGACTGATCCGATGGGTGATCGATGGTTGCGAAGCAAACGAAAGGGTAAGGCAACTGTCTTAAAAATGTGAAAGTCATCCATTTCGTTAAAAATATCTTTTGCTATCGCGAGGCAAACATTCCTTTGAATAATACCAGATATGTTCAACAGCCTTTTACGCAATTTGCGCGGAATAATAGGCTCCTTCTACAGTTCCAGGCCAGCGCAGTAATTTATACTGCACTGGCTTTTACCAGCCGAGCTACTCGCATAATTCTAAACAAAGCATAATATACAAGGAGTAAATCGTTCGCGCTCTCAATAGTGCAACAGAGCTCTTAGATTGAATAATTTATTGCCATACTGGCGCCTGTATTTCAAAACTCTTCGCTATTTTTGTAGACTGTAACCTGTTTAAAGTTTTGAGGAAACACGCTCTGATTTGGCTTGCAAGTTTTTGTATTAAATAGTTAAATGCAAAACTGTGTGAGACTAATCGAGCAAAATAATCTATTTAGCAAAAAAACGGTGTAAGGCAAAAGAAGAAATATTTTTCATGCTTTCTTCAGGAGTATCCTTAACCCATATTTGAACCATTAATTGATGTTAAGTCGGGCAGATGTTAAACCCATGGGTATCTCACGAAACCAAAGCTAAAATCATTTCAATTATTCAATAAGAATCCCCAAAAACCTCCATGATTTATCGACACAAGACAACATCGAAATACCGCGACTGTTTTTCTAAAAACTATAACAAAAGAAAGACCTACAAAATTCTATTCTTGTGGGACACACAAGTCAAGTAAACAGCCAAGATGACCTTGCCGTGACCATTAGTCGGCTAGGGCCGACTGGCCGAGCCCAGCAGTCCCATGGCAGAAATAGCGGCGGATACAGGCGAGGTTACACACCTGCCCTAATTACTGGCACGTAGCTGGAAATATGATGGATCTGCAGTTTAACTTTCCAACTCTCTGATAAGAATGGTTCATTATCTAAGGGCTTTAGCAGAAATTGGTTTCGGGGATTATCGACTTCATCAATGCTTTTTCGCGTTTTGGCGATTCTCTGCGTTCGGGCGTGTTTGTAAAATCATGCTTTTATTTGGTCTGATCAGAGATGCATGATAGAGGTTCGATTCTGCATTAACTTTTGCATATCAAAACTGCGCATTTAATGAAAAATTACGGGTCGCTTTATCCACTGTTTGAAAAGCGACAAAACCGCTGAATGCCCGTGCTAATACAATAATATGTCTGCTGGGGCTTAAATATTCTGTTATTATGGAATATTGTAACCGCGTAGAGACCGTAGCTAGTCCCAAACCAAACAAACAAGTCGTTTTAATTTTTTTGGTATCCAAACGATTGTAGACTCATACTTATTAAATTTTTGTCATATCAATGTCCGCCTGTCCCCGAAACATGGTGTTGTTTAAACTTGTGGGAAATTGTTTGAAAGGAGCTTTTGTTAAAGCCTTAGCGTGCATCTGACTCTGGACTGACAAAGGTCAACTATTTAAAACAAAATTGTTCCAAAAGTAGCTTAAAAAATAAATTATAATACTGTATACCTATACATACTAATAAAAATAAATTAAAATTATAAAACTGAGCTCAATAACACGAAAGTGTACTTTACACGCAAATACAACTTTATTTTATACTATTAAAATATTTTCCTGGTTGATGGCCTTTCGTGTCGTGAAAGTCCGGCTTTTTAGCCTATTAGGGACCGAGCTTACTGATTGCTACGCCCAGATACAGACTAGGTTATAAATGTCAAAAGATTGATGTGTGCTGGCTATAATTTAAAACTGGGAGCACGTCTTCCGCAACTTGGGTGTAGTTTTGATATAAGAATGTTATATCTTCCTTCATTACGATTGATTGTCGAATTGCTGCTTTAGGACCTTACTGATTTCGGCCGAAATGACGAACTTCTATACAATCTTTCCTCCCCTATGTAACTTAGGGGTTTGAATTTTTAAAATTTGTCCGTAGTACTCACCTTCGTTATAAAAAGAACTCTTGAACAAAATTGTATGCTTCTAGACCCAGCGGTAAATGCTGTGCAAATGAATGAATTCAAGATTTTTATGAACCGGTTTTGCCCAAATTCCATTCTATAAGTTCCTTTACTGTTTCTCGTCCATGATAATGATGGTACAGTGGGAGGGTTGTCTGTTTTTCTTGACTTCGCTGCCATTCAACACCATTGTCTGTATTTTTATTTACACCGATTTCTTCTGTTTTTTTTAAATCACCTATAAACTTGTTAATCGCTACAATCCAAAGTTTGACGCCGAGGATATTATGATTACAAGACCCTACTAAGGGGTCTTTTGGGCTAGCCAAAACATCCTGCGTATTTTTCTCTACCTACAAAAAGTGTCCGAAAACCGTAAGAAATAGGATCTACCAGCCTCACTGTATTAATAAACCAATATGCAAATTTAAGTGTGACAATAGGCAAAACCTGTCTAAAGTACAATGTCAGTCATCGAACCCAGGACTTAACGGTTCAAATCACTTTATGGACCATTGTTTCTATGATGATTTCATTTATACAGCTGGTGCAATAAATGACTTCATATTGTAAATAATCGTTACTGTGTCCAAAAACAACTAAAACAAGAAATTTATGACTAACCTTGCCATGAAATTACTTAGTCATAAGTTTTTTAAACACTTCACGTGTTTTTCTTACACTTGTACGTACTGCCAGTGTCATGGCCGATTACACGCAAAAACACATTTAAATAATCACGATTTATTTTTCCGACGATAACCTTGTGCCGCATGCACGATGACCGCTGGGCAAAAGTCTCCAAATGATGGGTGCCGAGAGATGGACGGCCCAGAAAGAGGAGGCGAGATGACCTGGACACCGCAACGCCTGATTCTCGGAGGCACGGGAAAAGAGCTTATGGAAGGAATTGCGGAAGGCCTTTACCCAGCAGTGGGACAACATAAGCTACCAAAAAAAACCTTTTGGGAAGCCTTACCTGTGTTGCTTTTGGAATTTATTGGCCACACCAAGTAATATTGTATCCGTCGGACACTGGCTGAGTACTAACAGTGTGTAGTACCTTGATCTCCACGGTCATTAGGGTGTCCCGTCCATGTATGGGTTTTTTTTTTCGAGTTACGCCTGTGCAAGAGGTATCAAAAGTTGCGTTTTGACACACATAGATTACGATTATTATAAAATTTTATTAGATATCTGTCATCTTGAGGCCTCTACCGGTCCTTGAAGTTTTTAAAATTTGTCATTTTTAGGAATTCTTAGCATAAACTATAAATCAAACAAAAATAACATTTAAATGGTTTTTATTAAATTTAAGGATACAACAATGAGTCAAAGCAAGGTATAAAATAGTTGAAAGACAAATAACCAATGGTCTCTTTAAAAACGGAACTGGTTTTTGTGCCCAAAATTAGGCATTTCCGCGCGAGATTTTAATCTGTTCCTAATGAAACCATCCCGAGATGTAGCGTCCATGACGCTTAGAGAAGCCTCCGTCACTAATTTCACACATCTTTCCACTGACTGTGTGTGACAGGGAAAGTCAACAATGTCGAGGCTGTGTTCTTTAGCCTTAATTATAAGTTCATCGTTGGAGACGTGTCGTAAAATTGGTGGAGCTGATATCTCACACTCTTGCCAAAATATTATATCAGTGTAATCTTGCGCACAGAAGTTAAGCTTTGGTGCTTTAAATACCCTGCGAGAGTTGCTCTTTTCTGCTTCTCTGGCCTTTAATATTTTGCGAGATGCAAGCTCTCGAATATGGTCTCTATTGTCGAATAACATGGCAGTCAGCAAGTTTTCTGGGTGCGCAAAAAAAGCGTTTCTTTCGATCACTGAATTTACAATAGATCTCTGACTATCAGGCAAAAATCGAGAGTACATAACCATTTGAAAAATATGCTTGGCTCCATCTTTAAATGATGAGTTTTGCTTGATGAGGAACCAAACAGGAGCGTACACTTTGACTACGTAGTTCACAAGTATCTGCAAATTATCTGACGGCGAAACAGTACTTACGTAAGGTCTGAGTAAGCGATTGGCAGTAGTGAGCCATCTCGAATGCGCCATTTTTCCAAGTTGGCGGCTAGCTAGCTCAGGGGAACATGAACCAGCCATCACAGCATGACACATTTCGTAGAGATACTTTTGATCCGTGCTTAGTTCCTTCACAATATCATCAGGTAATTCGAGCAAATTGCCAGTCACTGCACAAAAAGATGCTAGAGGTTTACTTTCACAAACAGCTAGCTGTTTTCCAATAGGTCCTGAATATTCCTTTGGGCCAGATGTGCTACCATCCAGAGACATGAACAAATGGCGAAGCGGTAATTCATTCGCGTGAAGCATACAAACACACCATTGTAACGGTTTCTTTAAATAGTTTTCAAGGTATTGAATGACACCTCCCTTCCAACCTGTATTCGTAGGAGTACCATCGCACCCCACACAGATCACCTCTTCCAAGTTCAGCCCTTGATTTTTGAACAAAGATATGATAGAAGTGACAATCCCTTTGGCAGTGCCACGACTTGGTGTTGTATGTCCCAAATAAATAGATCCCGGCTCTGTGAGAACTGAAATGTGCTCTTGCAAGACTTCTCTGCGGTGGTATCGATCGCCTATTTTATCGTTTATGATTGTTTTGTCCTTTCGTCCATCAAAGTAGATACTCTTTGCTACAATTGCATCAATATCTTTGCTGGCCTTGGTCCGTGCTTTTGAAACAGCTCTATGAATTTTATTCTTATCAATAACAAGACTTAGATCTCCGGAAGATACCAATCCTACGTCAGCTAAGACCGCTGAAGCGACCGCAGCCGCAGATCGCGTTGATAGTCCATACCGATCACATACCTTAGCTACTGTTGGCAGCGCCAGAGTGTTCCGATTCAATGAAGTAAATGGAGTCTTATTCACAAGCACGTCACTATTCGGAGAAAGCTCTGTTGCAGGCAACTCGCGCACCGGAACAGGATTAGTTTCTTGTGATGTACTTGGAAAACATGCGTGCTCTAACTCTATCTGCTTCAAATTTTCTTGTCTCTGATGTTTCTTTAAAAGTCTTGCCGTTTCTTTTGTGTCTATACCGCTTATTGCCATTTTTCTATCACTTCTTTGGTCCAGTAAAAAGTCTCTTTCAGAAATAGGAACTTTCTTAGGTTTTATGCAGGAACAAATGTCAAACGAAGTGCACTTACAAGCAGCAATATCGAAGAGTTTGTTTGACGATTCCAAAAAGCCCTTCACTTTGCTTTCGTAGCTATCATTTCTTTTATTTTTGGGATATCTTATCAATGACAGGTATTTTTCGAAATATGATTTCAGCAATTGGGTAATTTGTACGTTGGTAACGATGGGAATCGAAGCTTTGGCCCAAATTGTATCAAGTTTTCCAGAAACGATTGAAAAAACTTCTGTGTTAGAAGGATCTTTCCCATTCTTCTGTAATTTTAGTTCATTTTTAGTAAACAAAATTAATTTGATAACGTCACTTATCACTGATAACTGGCGATCGTCAAGTTCTTTATAGGTATGATCCCAAAATAGCACAAGTAGTCTCACTTCGTCTTGAACCCATTATTATATGTAACAAAAACACGTATTTTATCACAAGTGCAGAGCGACACCTTACAGCAATAAAACCGCAATAGAAATGAGACGAACTGCCTCCCGTTACAAGTAGAAAATTTAAGAAAACGAGTCAAAACATGAATTTTGCGAGTTTGATCCAAACCAATTCCTTACTGGAAACATCCTGTCGGTGCCTACAAATCATAACTTAGGCTTCCACTATCAGAGAATAAAAAAATAAAATGGGAATAATGTAGGTACATAAAATAGAATAGACAACTTTGACTGGAGGGTTATTTAAGTGTTTTTTTTTTAAATAAAAATGCCGGTAGAACCCATAAGATATGTTTTTATATTTTTTTAATTATTTTTACGGTAATCTACAACTAATAACGCAACTTTTGAGATGTCTTGAGAATAGGTAAATAAAAAAAAACAAAATCGGGACACCCTAACGGTCATTAACTTGGGTTTAGGTATAGCCATAGGCTCCACTCCTAGCCTGTCATCACCGGCTTGCATTAAAGTCCTGTTTGTTTACCAATAAGTTGATTTACATGGTGTATGAGCGACTGAAACACGGCCTCGACCCAACAAGAAAAAGTTAGCAGGAAAAATGCAGATCCTCGTCTGCGATATAAGATTCATTCAAGTTTCAATACTGTCTAACCCCACCAGACTCTCCTACCGCCTTGATTGTCGTAGTTATTGCTGTCGTTAGTTGTCCACTACTAATTACCCGCATTCGGACATTACCAATTGGAATCGTTCGGTATAACCAGTCATGTCCTTAAGCGATGACTATTGATTACAGATTCGTCGTAAATCAATTGAATTACTTATTGACAAATGAAATCTAGAAATGAAATCTTATCACACGGAATACGCTTTTACTTCTTAGAAAAAGAGCCAAAACGAAACCTTTGGATTATAGAGAAAACTGATTTGTTCTAAAAACAAAAATGCTCTTTGTCTGCACACTGAAGTATTTCGATTCATATTTTTAAGAGGCTCTGTCCAGGAATACTCTATCATGTTCCTGTTAAATTCGATCTGATAAAGTTTTGATGGATCATTGCGAAGATAGGAGTAATGAAAGATGATCTTTTACTTTAAAAATTTTTGATCCCAAAATATCATGGCAAATAACAACAGACTAAATATAACATAAACTTGCTAGGTAGGTAATATACAAAGCAGCTGCATGTTGTTTGTTTTTGAAGTCTGACTAGTGCAACAATTTTAAATTGGATCCGATTTAAAACAGATTGTTTCCAACGATGTCAAGGCACATGGAATGTGTAGAGAAATATGATGAGATATAGGAAAAAATATTTTTAACCAAATAAGAAATGCACATTGGTATGGCCTAAATTATTTAAGTAGAATCTCAATTGTGTCCAGTATTCAAACACAAAATTAGCAGAATTATTGATAAAACTACATAAATACCTACTTGAAATCAAACCCACATAGAGCCTACAGCATTTTATTCATAAAATGAAGTCTACTGTACAATAATAATGGTAAAGGGCATTGTGGTCCAAATTTTTACCATACATTCAGTAAAAAAATCAATGCTGTGGTAGGGAATCATGAACTGAATCCAAGATTTATATTTTTGTTGTTTTTTTTTTAAACTTAAACAGACAGATCCGAAAAAACTATCTGTACGCCATGCAAATATTTGTTCCGTGCGGGAATCGAACCCGCGACACGCAGCGCAGCAGGCAATCGTTCAGCCACTACGCCAACCGCGCCGTAGGTAATTTTCATAGTTGGTCAAAACAATATTGTACAACAATATTTTTTCAATTTCAGACAATAATTATGGATGTTTATCAACATCTTTGCCTCAATAAAACTGTCCACAAGTAAGAGTATCAAGTTATCAGTTAAACGATTGGTTTGAATACTTTATAAGTACGGACCTTGCATTTTCTACCTTGACTTTTGATAAAATCAAGACTCTGACTTGTTTACTTGTCTTAAATAAACAAAATGATAAGTATGTAAATGCATACTGGCTTGCGGAGCGAATCTTTTATACTAACTTGCTTATTTAACTGTATCCATACCTACTAGAGATATCTGCTCAAGTGCAAATCAAACTAGGATACTAAGCAAGTCGGTAAGTAAAACTCTCTATTTCTTTGTCTATGCACATTTTGTTATAGTACCGTCAGTAGATTTAGTCAATCATTGAAAGAATATTGTAACGAGAACAGTCACCTAATGGATCACAATTCCAACCTAAAGTTTTTGTTACTTTAGTATATAATTATAAGCCCACAAGCAGTATGATTATTTCCCATTAGCTATTATAATGAATTTCCATGGAAACTTTCATCTTTGTTTTGGTTATGAATTTTCAAAAACCTTCCTTAGTATTCACTTTCTTTACATAACGAATTTTGTGCTTTTAGATCCAGTGGTTTTTATGTTTCTAGATCCAGCGGTTTAGCCCTTTTTAAGGTAGGAGCAGCATACATGCCACCAACAAAATTATTTATTATACAGAAATATCACCACTTTAGTATGGTCAGTGGTAAATATACTGCTACCAAATTTTCCACATAATTTCCATATTTTTTTTTTTTAAACAAAAACAATTATAAATTTTTATTTATTTATTAATTATTTTTAGAAGTTTAAAAAAATACTATTTTTTAGTCTTAAAAATCATATAAAAATATCCTTATTAACATACGTAAATTTCGTTTTCCTACCACTTACGATTTTCTCTGTCATAGAAAGGGTTAGGCTGTGTATGAATTGAAAATTGAATTTTGTGGATATTTTATAACTTCCTTAGAGAATTTAAGGGTGGCTAATCCTACAGGTAACAGCTTAGACAATGACAAATCAACTTGCAGCAATGATTTAACTCAATGATGACCTTTAAACCTGCTTTTCTCAGAACAGTTTATTGAAAACAGGTGAGTCAGTGACCATATCCTTAACACTATTTGTTATTAGTTTTCAAAACAATGACCATATTAATACAGTTATTAAAAAAAGATCAGTTCATTTTCATTCATTAATTGTTTATGAATCATATTTTCTTTTGGAAGTATTGGCTTGTGGTATAGGCCTATTTCTTAGTGGCGTTGTAGTCAGAATTTTGTGTATCTTTGAATAATATTATTTCAGTTTCATGGTAGAGCATTAGGCATGCACAAGACACCTTTTTGGCATCAAAATCAAATACTTTGCCACCCTGTCTGTGAAGAATTAGAAACTTGTCCCAAAATATGATATAATATAATGTTTATGTCAGCTGTGGACCAGAGCTTTAACTGCCAAGGTGCAATGGCAAATGGTGCCATGCATGCAAAAATGGTTTAAGTTGGACCATTTTATATTAAATTTTTTTATGGTATAACTTCTTTTGGTACATATGGCATTTTTGGTGGTTATACTTAAAAAGTTCTGTATTTTATTTAACAGGAATCATAGTGATGAAATATGTATGAGAATATCCTATAAGTAGCTAGGAAAGAAGTTTGTCCTAAACTATCAATTCAAAACTTTATGCCAATTAGAATCAAACTCTGAATGTGTCATTTGTCTAACTCTAGACAAACTTAATTCGTCACACTTTAATTAATTCTAATGACTGACATTACATTCAAAAACAGAACAGCAACAACTGAATCACTTCACACTTCTTACCAGCCAAGGTTAACCAACATACGACACCCTGGTTCGCCCGCTAACCAACCGAAAAGGCCGACACAGCCTCGCGACCAAATAAAGTGATTTCCATCGCATACCTCCAGCGTTAATCGCTGCTATGACATAATACACCGATAATATTGTAGTAAACGACCACTGTAAACAATAATCTACTGATCTTACACCTACACTATTAAACTAGAACGTTTTTCTATAAATAATATCGTGTTAACTCTCACCTGTTGAGCAACTGGCTCCAAAATACTCTCGATTATCTTCGTATGAAACACCGGCATTTTGTATTTTTAAGTCTGACACTTAATTACATTAGATAATAAACACAAATAACAATGATCTCACAAAATATTCACAAAATAAAAATAACACAACCGAACGAGATACGCGACCGAAAAATACTGACGGAATAGTGTTGCGCCAAGCTACTCGACGTGCACACGAATGTGTTGTCGATTGTAGTGTCAAATAGTGTGGTGAAATAACAGGGAAATGTCACGTTCCAACTTTTGATAATAATAGTGTGTGGCATTATTTTGTATACTTTTTGTCTAAATAAGTCACGCAAACTAATGTAAACCAGATAATGGATTCAGTTCTAAATAATTTAGGTTATTATAAAAATTTCGATTCCTCGAAATCATCCAATAAGAATCCTCCTGCATGCATCTGTGTTTTTTTTTTTTTAAGTTACGCACTGCTTGATACTGTTGGATAGATGGAGCCTTTCATTCCAGGCACCTAAGTATGTTGGCCGGTTCTGCTATCTCGCAGTTCAGCCTATGAGGCTGGCTTCTGCTTAACCGGTCTAGTCCTGTGGATGCCTTAAGTGTAAGGCCTCCAGCCAGGGGCGAGGTTTGCGGGCTTTTATCTTTGGTTTTATACCGCTAGTAGTACTAAAGTCTGTGAAATTGTTCATCTGTAGACTCTGATACTCTGCAGCACCAGCAAATAGACTAGATTCATTGTCGTGCTCTGTAGAATCGAGTTAGATTTTTATTGAGGTAAGTCTTAAGAGTTAATGTTTAGGAGATCATGATCACGTTTGTAACCTACGTAAATTATGTGTTGTAGAAGTAATTTAACTTGATTGGTAGTGACGGTGTTCTGATTTTCTTTTATTTGGATAGAGAAGTATTGAGGACGCATTTTCATCGCTAAAACAAACACATCTTTAATCAAATCATTTATTATATTTAATCTTACAATTTATCAAGTCTTTAAAATTACGTGCAAATAGACAAAATTTTCTTCCATAAATATTAGGAAAAAATCATATGTAACAGTCGGTTTGTCATTATACATAACAACTTTAACATGTTGGTCGCAAATTAAACATTTCATGGTGTAACCGACTTTATTGTTAATAGTAATATCTACAAATTAGGTAAAATTTACAAACAATTGAACACATTAGAATCTAACAACTAATTTGACTAGGTTTATCAGAAATAAATAGAATCGGGAAGTTTTCCCAACAGTGGGAATTGATTGTTGTGCGTTAACAGATCCTGTGCGATTTTACTAAATCTTTTTACACTTATTCGATGTTAAAAATTTAATACTTTCGATATTTTTACATTTTACTTTATAGACCCGTGAGCGAACTTGTCGATGATTATTTTTACATCTAAAATATTTACTTAGAATCTTGTACTACTATAAATTATTGAAACAATTTTAAGACCAAATGTACCATCAAGATCATCTCTCTAGACTAGACGTAGACTTTACATTTTCATAAAATAACAGGTACTAGTATTTTCACTACCCTGTTCCATCAACAAAAGAATAGGAACAGACTTTACTTCCTCTCTACACACGACGTTTGGCGGGAAAAAACAAAAACGTAGTTTTCTTTTGATTTTAATAACTACCCCTAGAGTTCCAGACTCCAGGCTAATGTCTATAACCACCACAAAAAAAAGCTTGGAAAGAATCGAGAGACAGTTTTCTTTCAAAAACAATAACAATAATCGTCCGTCTTACACCGTTTGTCTTTTTCATTTATTACCACTATAAACTAAAGGTAGGTAAAGGTCCTTTAATACCTAAACTTTGACATCTTACAAATACTCTACTATATCGCACTTGATGGATATATTTGGACAGCTGACTCCGTAGCTGAGGTTCAGTCCGTGCGGCTGGCTCTTGTGCCTTTCCGTAAGGAGTTTGTGGAAGATTGGCAAGATGGCGCACTCGAAGAGTTCTGACTCCGAGCTGGCGGTGTACATTTTGCGGGTGTCTACGGATTCCTGGCGTTTTGTGTCGCTTCTGTATCCTGCTGATTTTCGGTCTTCTCGTTTGTTTGGAGAATCTGGAGAAAATATAAAATGTTGAGTAAGTAGGTACCGACTTGAGTTTTTGCCTGACTGCGCAACAGCAAAAACGAGTTTATTGTGGAAGGGTTAATTGTATGGATGGACACAACCATTCTACTGATCAGGGAAAGGGAAATTATTATGAAGGAACCGTTGTAGTGAAGTAGCAGACCTGTGACTCATTCTTTGCTATAAATACAATTACTGACCAGGAAAAACCAATAAACTTATTGATTTGCTGGCCCATTTGGGCAAATTTTCCCGTCTTTTATTTTCATCTCCCATCTGAAGACTATGAAGAAATGAAGAAAATGATCCATGACACTTCTAAATATTAGAAAGAGAAGGTTACATACCCGTTTTATGCCTCGAAGCTACATTAGGGCTGCTCTTATGATGATCAGGTCTCGGCGTGTGACTGGCTTGCGTCAGTCTTGGAGAATCCCCTACTCCTTTCGCCCTTTTCAAAGGCTCTGCTTCCTGCCTCAACCTCTTTGCTGGAGAGTCCTGAGTCTTCACCACCCTGATGGTATCAGGGTCTGGTTTCCAGGTGTCTGCTTCCGGAACAGATTCTGGCAACGTTTTCCGAGGTATGTCGTCATGCCTTCTGGGTGTTGAGTCTGATTTCGTTTTGGTTCGCTCTTCTATTCTTTCTTCGTGGTATGGTCTAACCTGGAAGTCGTTAAGGTTAATTAAAACCCGAACTTTTTACAGGTCTTTACCGTTCCATTATCAAAAAGGAATGGCGCTATTATATTTTTTTCTCGCATGGATCTATAATGACTTCATTGGCAAGGTATACTAGTGTCCACCGATCGAAGTCTTTGGTTAAAACTAACAATAAAAAGATTCAGTACTCACTTGGGCTGCAGATTGTCTTCGTTTGGATTGACTCTGCTGTGGAGGTGTGCTGACAGGCTGCGGGAACTCTGATCCTCGACGCTGAAAAATATAAATCATTTGCTATCATCAGATCAAAACAATTCTTTATACATATTCAAGGTCTTTTGATCTGCTACCAGTAGATAGACAAATGAAGATGATACAGAAAAACAAACACACACAACTCATTTTGGACCGCTCTAGAGTAGGATAAAAAGAATCACTAGGTGTTTACCTTTGATATCCTATCGGTCATCCTAAGGGTTTCTGCTTCCCGATAACCTTCAGGAGTGCCTCCTCTGGTACCGGTGCCGGTACCAGTGCCTGCTGAAAATAAATTGTAAAGCGGAGTTAATCAGGTTCATATTTGAATGGTAACTAAATGATCACGAGAACTGGTAGGAAAGTCTTACCGTAGTTTATGGAAGCGTTTGACGCTCTTCTTTCTATACTTCTTGTGTCAGTTTCCCTGAAAGCAAAAGTAATTAGTTTTCAAAGGACACTTAACATCAATATTTATGCCAAGTGGGTCATCCCATTGCTGGATTTTAAACATATTGATGAATGAAATCCAATTCTATCGATCCTAGACTAATGTGGACTGATCGTCAAAGTCTATCGCCACGCCTTCTGTCTCTGTCAGAAGTAGATAGAGAAATGATAATACTGGAGTTACCTGTGATGATGAGGTGAGGACTGTGATTGTCTGGTCTTTTCTGAAACACTCCTCTGCATTGGAGAGTGATGATGACTTGGTACTGCAACCAAACAGCAAAATAATCATTTTGGGAGATGGATTAAATACTGTTTATACTGCTACCCACTACGTTATTTTCAGTTACGGTATGGGTGCTTTCTAACAGACAGCACCACCAAACCAACCACCGAATATTTTTAACAAGACATGAGCTATCCTCATGAGTTCTTATACGTGATAAGACGAAGAAATCAACAAACCATCGCTTACATGACATAATTATAGAAGCCGTTGTCGAGGTCTTGGTCAGGTATCCTGTTGTCAGGTGTCCTGTTATCAGGGTCAGGGACAAGACTTTAGAGGACTTCAAAAACTCTAATGACGTTGGCGTCATTAGCGTTTAAAATGGATTAATGTGGCCACCTACTAACTACTACTATGTCTAATCAAATTACCTACTTGTCCCAGTAGTGGGCCATCGATACGAAAGAAGAAGCAACAACTCTCTACTTCTAAATACCAAGTCTACCACTACATCTGCTCTACAAGAGAGTGGCTTCGTGATCACCTGTTGTCTCACCTGCTGGCGGAGACTTCTGGCAGGTGTACTGGAACGTGTTGGTGTCCCACAGGTCACTCTGCACCACTATGAACTCTTTCTTTCTCTTCTCCGAGTCTCTTCTTTGACCTGGAAAAGAAACGATAGGCGAATGATGGCAAAGGGTCGAGGCAAAGTAACATTCAGCGATAATAGAAAAATGTATAAAATTTCCATAATCTGCCAAAAAGCTTTAAATGACAATCCTGTTCTAAGTCAATGTAAAATACCACTTCCACTAGTCTAAAAGAAATGTCTTCTGACAAGTTTAGTGAAGCATCTTAGCAAAATAACGTCCAAAACTCCAAATACGTAATCTAGTACTTACTTTGGTTTCCGTTAAGACAAAATATTGTGGTTACTTACATGATTTTCTCCTTTCTGTCGAAGAATAATCATGGTCTACATCCAGAATGTCCTCTGGTTCCACTTTTGGTTTGATTATAGGCACTGGGTCTCTTTCTTGACCTGACAACATTCAAACAAAAAGAGATAAAGTTGTAACACTACCGTCGACAAAGTCGATCATCTCTATTTGTACCGACACCATATTTTTGCCCTGTTGGAAATTCAACTGTCGGCCCTTAGGCGAGTGTCCAATCGAAGAAAGCCGGAATACCGAAATCCAAGAGTGCCTTCCTATTTAGCTCAGTGCTAGCGTAAAGTTTAGGGCAAAAGCTGTACTTAAAAAAATCCTGCCGATACGAGAGAATAAGAAGTACAGTAACAATACCTATAACTTTCCTCTCCATACCAGGAGGTGGTTCCAGGTCATCCTGGTCCACAGACACATGCATCAGATCAGTCAGCAGCGCCGCCTGACTGACGCTGGACATCCTTCTGTGCCCCCTGGAGGAAGGTTTGTGCTCTCGGGACGGCGTGGTTTTTGTGGATAAGGAGTCCTGCCGGTCTTGGGTCTTGATTATCTTCTTTTGTAGTTCTGGCGTCTGTAATGAAGATTTAAATGAATGGATGAGAATGTTTTTTCTAAGATTAGGTAATCTTGATTATACTTAATTGAAATTGTTACTTACAAAAGATGACTAAAACTAAACCTAAATTACATAAGGAACCTTGTAAGCTTTTCACAACCGGTTCTTAGGGTCAAATTATCTTTTCAACCCAGAATCCCCGACTGCTCGCCGGGCCCTTCTTGTGGACCAAAGCAAAGCTTGACTTGTTTCTTAAAATCAAAAATCAAAATCATCAAAATCAAAGCATTTATTTCAAGTAGGCCAGTTACAGGCACTTTTGAATTGTCGAAACAAAGGCAACAGTAAAATAAAGCTACAGTCCCAGTCACAAGGCACAAAAACTGTGAAAGTACTGTAGTTGCCCATTCCCTAACGTAGATCTCTATGGAGAAGAACGGGCAAGAAACTCCATGGACACTCTTTTAAATCAGAATACTTTAACAAAACCTTGGTTACATCATTCATGTTGAGATGGTACATTATGTGAGAACGACGCAGCCAGATGTGTACGTTAAAAGTGTCCATAGTAAAAACAATTCAAAAATAAAATAATTAATTCAAATAAGCCGTGGCAAATAAGAGATGACCAGTCACAACTGACAGCGCCCGTTCACGAACATGACGCATGTATCAGCACCATTCAACACCATTTTGAAGGGAACTAAATGATCCGACACACGAGACATTTGAGTGAGCATGACGTACTCCTAACCGCCAGGGCACATTCAAGTCAAGAAAAGACGCAGGTTTCCAGCGAATGACAGCTTTCTAGTACATAGTACTCACACAATATGGGCTAGGCGGCTATATAATACAAAAGAGATTGAATCTATACAATGCAAAGATAGTTATACAATCTTCAGCAGCTCCAACAATACTATTTAATGCTATCAATTTAGGCGCCCCTGTTCTTGTGGAGCAGGACCGGCATTGAGCCAAGCATTTTTATCAGTGATATAATCGTCCAACTTGTAATATGCTTTCTTACATAGTGTGCGTTTAATGCATGTTTTAAATTTCGTTTCATTCAGTTCAAGAATACTTTGTGGAATTTTATTATAGCATCTCAAACAGTACCCCATGAAAGATGAGTCTACTTTAGCGAGTCTGAAGCCTGGCTGAACTAATTGGTCTCTATTTCTAGTACTGTAACTGTGTCTGTCACCTCTTTTATTAAAAAGATGTAGATTTTTTCTTACATACATTATGTTTTCGTAGATGTATTGACAATGTAGCGTCATGATGTTAATTTCCTTAAACAGTTCCCTTAGAGAATCGCGCCTACGAAGATTATATATGGCTCTGATGGCTCTTTTTTGCAGAATAAATATAGACTCAATGTCTGCAGCCCGTCCCCACATTAAAATGCCATAAGACATAATACTATAAAAGTAACTAAAATAGACCAGTCTAGCGGTATCTACATCAGTATATTGACGGATTTTTCTTATAGCATACGCTGCTGAACTTAGCCGCCCCGCAAGAGATGTTAAATGAGAACCCCATTGTAGCCTTGAATCAAGCGTAATCCCCAGGAAAACCGTTTTATCTATAAATTCAAGTTTCTCTTTATTCAATAATATATCACAATCGCTACTTTTAACATTCGGTAAAGCAAATCTTACGCATTTCGTTTTTTTTTCATTTAACACTAAATTGTTTGCTGTGAACCAATTATGGACCTGAAGTAGGGCATTATTCACGTCATCTAGATTTTGGGCCCGTCTATTTATCTTAAAAATTAGGGAAGTGTCATCAGCGAATAACACCATATTTTGAGGTTGGTTTTTCAATAAATAGGGGAGATCATTTATATATACTAGAAAGAGGAAAGGACCCAATATTGAGCCTTGCGGTACCCCCATTTTTACTTTTAAACCCTGTGAATTAACACCATTTATTTGCACATGTTGTTGTCTATCACTCAAATAAGATTTTACCAAACTAAGTGCAAGTTTCCCTAGTCCGTAATGCTCAAGTTTCAAAAGTAATGTGTCGTGATTTACGCAATCAAATGCTTTGGAGAGGTCACAAAAAATTCCAATGGCGTCTTGGGACTCTTCCCACGCAGTAAATATGTGCTTTAATAAGGTTACACCGGCGTCAGTTGTACAACGTCCCTTGGTGAAACCATACTGTTGATCGTGTAAGATTCTGTTGGTGTTAAAATGATTGAGCATTTGATTTAGCATTACCTTTTCAAACACTTTGCTAAAAACTGGCAACACGGATACAGGTCTATAATTATTTGTATCTTTACTATCTCCGGATTTAAACAGAGGTATGACTTTACTGTATTTCATTAAGTCCGGGAAAACTCCTTGATCTACACACAAATTAAAAATTAAAGCTAAGTATGGTGCTATAGTCTCAACTATGGATGTACAAACTTTGATAGACATTCCCCAAAGATCTTCGGTCAGTTTGACTTTTATTTGCCGGAAAGCTTTAATAACTATCATAGGGTTTATGTGTTTAAATTTAAATTCAGCCGGGCAGTCAGACACATTCGCCTTTAATAAACCAATTGAGACTTCAGAAGAGGAATTAAGAGCCTTCGTAGTTTTTAACGGTATATCGGTAAAGAAATTTACAAACTCATGAGCTACTTCCTGATTAGAGCTTTTAGGACCACATGCTGTATCTAATGTGTAGCTAGTGTTACGTATTTTCTTCCTGTTAGTTTCGTTATTTATGACTTTCCAAACTGTCTTAATTTTGTTTTTTGCTGTTTTGATCTTGTTGCTAATGTGCAAGGCTTTGGCAACCTTGCATGTATTTCTAAAAAAATTTGAATACTTAGCAACATACTTGTTAAAAGTTTCAGAGTTTATATAAGGCTTAAGGCCATAAAGCTCAAATAGTCTTTCCCTACTTTTTCTGATACCTCTAGTTGCCCAATCACTAAATATAAATTTAGGGCAAATACATTTTGTCTTCTTTTCAAAAGTTTTGTTAAATTCAGTGTGAACTATTGAAAAGAAATTATCATACAATTGATTTATATTAATATCGTCCATATGATGGCTCATAACACTTAACTTGTTCTGTAGGGAAATATTATACCTCTTTATATTATTAGTAGTTATAGGTCTAAATTGAATCTGAACTTTTTGCAATGGTATGTTACACCTAAAAGTTACAGTTTGTCCGCTATGGTCAGACGGCAAACAATTTACTATGGCTTTATCTAAGTAATTACAATTGCAGAAAACATTATCTATACAAGTAGCAGAAGATGAAGTGACTCTCGTAGGTTCAATAAAAATGTTAGTCAAGTCAAATGACTTGAAAAGATTTAATAATCGACTGCTATTAGAATTTTCTTCTAAAATATTGATATTGAAATCACCACAAATAATTATAGGTTTATCACTGGCTGCAAGTTTTGCCAGGACATCTTCCATTATTGATTCAAATAAGGAAAAGTTTTGATAGTTTGGGGGTTTGTACACACACACAGTTACATGCTTATCTAGCTCAACACAAGACAGTTCGACGCAATGTTCCGCCGAGAGACTATGTCATTACGTTGCTTATATTTAACACAATTTTTCAGTAATATTAGGGAACCTCCACGCTGCATAGATTTACGGTTAAAACAGCTACCCACCGCATAGTTCTCATAATTAATAAGCATTTGGTAATCCTTTAGCCAATGTTCAGTAAAACAAATAATATCAAACATACTTCTTTCTAAAAATAATTCAATTTCTAATAATTTGGCAGAAATGCCTTGGATATTTTGTGTTCTGCTGAGGCCCTTTTTTAATATTTAAATGAGTGCAAGAAGGTACCTTGATGTTGGTAGGTTTAACAAAATTGTTAATGGTACCTTCTGTTGTCTCATTTCCTAGTTTAAATTAATATTAATATCTGGAGTGAGCCCCGAGACTCCCGTGCCATCACCAGACAATAAAATCCTATTACTAATATACCCTAATTGAGAATTTTCCATGGTGACACATGGATCTTCCTCAGTACAATTTTTGTAAAAATTTATAGCACTAATGCTATATTTATTTAATAACAACTCATGAATTTCCTAGGACCGAAACTAACTCGCAATCAAGTAAACATACTCTCAATTTACCTTGTTAACCTTCGGTGTAGCTGCCTTGGTGTACATAGGCTCCTGCACCTTTGCCGGAATGGACTTGACAAGTGGAGTGTCGCTAGTCTTCAGCGCTGGTATTGTCTTTGCTTCAGCTCTCGCGGGTTCTGGTATCTTTGTGGCCTTTGGAGGTGGCTCTGATGGTTCCTGTGATAAATAAGTAGTTATAATGGTTTTCATCAACGAATCCCAAATAAACGGAGTTATTGGTAGAATAATGATCATCAAGTCGAAAGATATCCACCGCTAGACATAGGCCTCCCCAAGCATCCTCACAACCATTTTGAAATTGAGTGGAAGGCTATAGAGGAAGTTCTTAACTAAGTAGTGGGTTAGTTGGGGGGAAATCACTAGCAATAGAATTTAATCGTAGATCGAGTTTGCTTTAAATTAGAAATAATGTGAAACTTTTATAGCAGAGTCCGCTAGTACCTACTCTTTATCCACAAGGTTCCTACCTTCCTAACAAAGCTTTTGCATACATGCTTACATTATTTCAGATGCTACTTTTGGCTAGGGTAAGATTGCCTTCTATTTATTACTTACCTCGGCACTCCACCCGCCATAAGGAAGCTTAGCAAGCTGATCCTTCTCTGGAACAGCCTTGGAAGAAGGTGGACTGGTGTAGTCTAGGTGGTTCTTAAATGACACGTTCTTAGTTTGTTCCTTCTTAGGTTCCTTTGGAGGCGGATCTTTGAGAACTGGCTCCGATGGTGCTGAAGGCTTTGGTCTGTAGGAGAAAAGGAAAATCAAAGTAATACATTTTTAAGATCTAGGGGCACATCTACGAAGGAGATGATTAGACGAACTGGATTGCTTCCGAAGAACTGGAAGAATGCATTTGCCTAGGAGCGGGACGGAACAGGCTAGGATACAGGGGACATCTATGACCCCGCCCCGCAAGCAAAACCTCATTGAAATGGATATCAATCAAAATAAAGAGAGAAATGATTCAGACATTGAGATAATTGGAAAGTAAAAAGAGGGAGCTTAACCGTCTGTAAGACTGTCTGTGGTGGGATTTAAGTATTAAATAATGTAAGTTGAGTTGTTGTTTAAGGAGTAAATGATAGCGTGACGGTTGACAGAGGAAAACGGAAAAAATACTTGTTGCGCCGACCCCAAGTAAAATGGGACAAGGCAGGAAGATGAATGTACGTTGAGCTAGGTAACTTACTTCTCAACAGGCAGTTGAGTCTGAAGATTGATGTATTCCGCTTCAGCTCCAGCAGACGCACTGAGGCTGCATACCGATGTTATGTCACTGGTTTCTGCAAGTTTTTTATAGTATACTTAGAAACAGTCAACGATTTATAATGCTTTGAATTTTGAAAAAATATTTGCATATTCAACGACTATTAAAATATGATCTACATAATATACGTCTGCCATTTTCTAAAGAATAAGTAACTATAATTACCAGGATGACTGATATTTTCCTTGGGCACAGGAAGCCTGGTCCTTGAGGGTGCTGGTGACCGGGAGTCACGTGTCGTCGAGGACTCTGAGCTGGCATCGCTTCCCAACTTACTGAGCAACATCTGAAAAAAGCTTGTATTTGTAGCCAATCAATATTTTTACTTGTATTGTTTGAACGTACGATACGTGTTTTCCAACTTTATTATAGTAGGTACGTATCATTAAATCGGTTGAAAACCAATTACCTACATTAATTTACACAGTAAAAGAATTTAAATATAAAAGAAACGTTTACAATACTATCATGAATCTCGCTCAGAGTACTATTTCTGAAGTTCTGATTATCATGCTAATAAAATCCTCCGTCAATTCATCCGCTGGCAAATCGTTTGTTAATGTGTCTGATTTCTTGTCTAATAAACATCAAAGCGTATTTTAATTCAGATTATGAAATCGTACGATTTGAATGGAATTTAAAAATAGCACTTCTTTATGAATGAAATCTGGATTTGAAATATTAACCGTAACTAATTTTGTAACTAACTTCAAACGTGCTACTATAAAATCTTTGTTTGATGTTTATTCGCTTGGCAGCATTTACAAATTAACGTAGGTATTGATCAAAATAGTGTATACACTGAAACCTTTCACGAAATCGCAAAATCAAAAGAACGAAATAATTTGGCGCAACTATTGTGAAGTAAATGTTGAAGATCGCATTTGTGGGTAATATGTTATCAATCAAACAGACAGAAAAACAGACAAAAATTATAAAGATATTTTTACAGATTATTTTTTTTCATATGCATTCAGTAAAAAGATGTTATTTTGAAAAACAAACAGACACTTATTATTTGTATGTACGTATTTACACCAAGCTCAAGTACTCCATATTACCTGCAACTCATTCTCCTTAGCCTGTAGTGTCCTGCGGTAACGGTTATTGTATTGCCTAAGTTCTTTCATGCGTCGCTCGAGCTCAGGCCCAGGAGACCGACATTCATGCGTAGAGGCGGGCCGCAGGGTTGCTCTGATGCGGCCTGTGCCGGCTGCACCCGGCCCGTTGCGACGAAGCTCCAACAACTAAAAGATGAAACAACAAGTGATAGAGACGGAGGGACTAGGGAGGAAAACACTCGCAAAGGAAAGAAAATAAAAGGAAAAATGTTACCTTTGGTACAAAAACCAGACACAGAGTGCCCGTCGTGCAGAATATTATGAAGATGGCGATGAGCACGAATAACGCATCCTTGTGATCTTGAAGAACCTGAGAAACAAAAGAAAGAGTAAAATGTTAAGCATTGTACAACTGCTTCCTTTCCTAAGAGAGAGATAGAGTTAAAAGAGATATCGTCAATCGAAACATGAAATAAGACTAGACTTTACTTACTAGTGTAATAGCAGCTCCCATAATGCACATGATAAGTACGTTGTACACCGACAGGCCGATGTGTTGCGAGTCGTTCAGAGCTGGTATGGATACATGACGCGTCTCCCATGCGAGGAAGGCGCCAAATACCTGGTTGAAAACGGATATGTAGTTTAACAAATAAGTCAGGAATAACAAAGGTCTTAACATCGAGCCTTCCGTTACACCAAGCTATATAGATAATGTGATTAATCGTGCGCTCTTGCTACTTGTAAATTGACACTTTTATCGAGGTAGGAAACCAACATCTTCGTCAATTTGTGACGCGATATTGACAAAGTTCGCTAGATGCACGATATGGTGAACACAATCAAACGCCTGGTTAAAATTAAATCTGTAGTACCTAGATATCTTTTCTTTCGGATTATAAAAATGAAATATTATGTGAAGGAACAAGTAATTTACGAAAGCAATAAGTTATATGAACACTTACCAACAACAATCCCTTATACGCATAGATGATTCCAATAAAGATAGTCATCCGTTCTGACTGACAGTACTCATTCTCTTGAACTATCACGATATCCTCACTTGAGGGATGTGGCTGAAACATAAACGACAACCATCAGCTGAAGTTACTGTAAATACGTTTAGAATTTTTCGATCACCGTTTTTGCTGTTACTGTCTTAAAGTTTTGTTCTCTACAGCCATTTTTGCTATCACAACGAAAGTGAAGCACGTAATAGTGTTATCTACCTTCTATCATGCAAATAAAGATTCTTACATAAGGATCCATCTGCTTGGTAGCCCGGTAGAATGGGTCAGAGACCTGCCACGTGGTCATGATGGCCAGGTCGATCGCCAGCAGTACTCCGACTACCATAAACAGCTGATAGTCTTTTATGACCTGCAAAATATTTCCAGAAGTAAGCCATTGTGACAAAGTTAGTTCAACTTATAGTACCATCTATTGTTTTTTTTTGTATTTAGTTCATTATAAATCCTCCCTTTTTCTTTGTTCCTGTAATTAAATACAATTTTAAATAGCATTGCCATTGATCCCAAGAAATATAGGACAAGGACGGTAGATGTTGAAGAGTTGATAAAATAAACTGATCAAAGACAAAGTACCTTCTTATTCAGCTTGACGTCAGTAAAGATGGAGTGGACCCGCCACGTCTTGGAGAACATGGCACCAAAGGCGAGGCTGAACCCGGCCATCAAGAGCCAGGCTCGGGCAGTACAGATGTACGGAAACGCCGCTGTGGATTCAGAGGCCACAATATTATAGGCAAGGTTGAATTTGTTAATGTATCATTAGTAATGGTGTATAATACAATTTGTACATTAGCGAGATTCAGCAAAGTGATTGTAGTGATTTTAAAGAGAACCTGAAAACTATCAGTACCGTTTCTCGTAAATATTTGTTTGCAGAAATTATCGAGATGCAGAATTCATTCATGTGTCAATATGTGGGTAAGTATAAAGACCAAGATTAATGCTGAGCCTCGTTACAACATTGTAAATCGTCACACAACAACATTTCTAATTAATTTGATTTTAAATTCACACATTTAAACATTGTTATTAACATTTTAATTGCAGAACTGAATAAAACCTCATGCACTTTGGCAAAAACAATTTAATTAAATAAAAAATAAAGTAAAGATAAACTGGTTGATATGAAAATGGAAAGTAAGAGAGAACAGATGATGCAGGTGACAAGAAATATGAATTAAACATTCATCAAACAGTCATCCATGGGAAAGAAAAACACAATAACCGTTGGAAACTAAAAAGTTACAGACCACAGATGCACACAGTCAGAATGAACGGGCAGAATAGACAAACATGAAATTCAAAGTTATCAACAAAGAAAATAATGAGAATTCTTCAATGGTTAATCACAGCACATTTGTGGTCTGTCAATACAAAGCATAACAATAAAAAGAAGCTGTAAGAGATAACAGAGACATACGAACCGACAACAAGCATCGCGGATGAAGGAGCAAACAAACCAAAACTTGGAAACATGCGCGACTCCTTGGACCTAGAAAATGCCTAGGTCTTTCTCAGAATTAAAATTCCATTAAGGATTTGTGAGAGCTCCTAAAAACAATGGCAGGATTAGCAGGTCTCCATGCAATCTCAGAGTCGCATTTAGATTGTGCGTTCATTGGTAAAATACTGCCAAACTTTAGATATAAGTGAAATGAAAAATTTTGGGTAATTACAGAATGTTTTCATACTGTGGATTTTGCCAGACAATCGTTGTCTGGTGGCCCAGTTTATACTGGCTTCAAGAAAGAACGGCATGGCATTGTAAAAGATGGTAAAAAGCAGTTCCAGTACTTCTATCAAGGATGGGTTGAGAGTTCCCAAAATTTGGTTGAGGATCCACATAGCCCAGGATTGAAGCTCAAGCTTTGGGGGGTGGGATCAAGCTTTTACCTCCGTGCGGCGTGTCCTGAGAAAGACCTAAGAACCAATGGCATTGATGAGATCAGATGACTTTGTAGCGTGGTCGATGATTGTGCTAGCGACATGCGAGTCGAGAGTGCCTGTTTAACAAGTTAATTTAGTTTCGTTTTTAAATTTTGTTGTTTATGGAAGTGGGAGCTAAGCAACGTTGGTTTTTGTTTTGAAGAAGTTGTTCTAGCTGTTACTATCTCGTTAGGAGTTGAAAGACGAAATAGATGGTTAACTACTGCCCCAAATGTATTTTCCATGATAATATTAAAAACCAGATAGACTTACATGGCAAAACCAAAGCCTAGGAAGGTTCCTGAATAAAACATAATTTAAAGTTTTCCAATCATAATAGCCAATGTTTGAGCAACAAAACTTTTAGCATAATGACAGCACTTGCTTAGCACCAGCACTCCTCAAAATGATGAGCATGATCGTTACCTTCAGCTCCAAAGTCAGAAAGAACACAAAGATGTTAGTAAGGCAAGTCAGCACAAGATGAAAGTCCTTAGGTACGTACCGATGCTGCTGAGGCTGGAGTCGAGGCCGAGGAAGATGACGCTCAGGTAGGTCAGCATACACCCTACGATGATCAGGTTGTTCAGGTGGGGAGATGACATTTTTATGTACCTGGGGCAGAAAGAATCACGTTTTATAAACAAGCGATACTGCTCATTAATTGGATTTACTATTCTAGACTAATTGTGCTGCCTCACATACAATTATTTATTACACATACACACACAGTACAACAGCTAAGATAGCCAGTTAATTTATGAGAAAATGGAAAATGAAGAAGGCTTATGAAACGTATTCGATTTCAGATTTCAGAAGGTTATCAGATCTTGCTTGTCTTGCCTTACCTAGACAGCAGCTGCTTCTGACTGGCAGGAACTAGCTCTGGCTAGTAGGCAGTTAATAACTACGATGACTTGGAAGTAATTCAATCAGTTTAATAGAAAAGTCATTGGTGGCAAGGGTACAACAAGGGGTATCTTACCTTTGGTTCCTGTAGTGTATATTCATGGCGAGGAAGCCGGTGGCGAGCAGGATACCAAGCACGGAGCAAGACACGAGGATGGAGTAGATCGTGATGTTCACCTGCGTGTGCTCAATCAGGCGGAGCGTGCGGTCTTTTGGAGGGTTCCTGAGGAAAAGGGTATGATTCAAGTTTTTTTTTAATTGATGAAGAGGTTCATTGTGGAGACAACACATTCATATGCCTTGAAGTTTGATGAATATTTTACGTCATTTAAGCCATTGTTATTACAGATTTTGTTTAACAAAAGTATAAGTATCATACATAACAGGAGTTCTACGCACCTGCCGAACCACTTGAACGGCTCTCCACTGGCCAGGTCCAGGTGGTCTCTTTCCGCACAGTACTCCCCGACTTTCACCTCTCCCGTCCCGTCGCCCTGGAATTGCTTCAGCAAGATCGAGGCCTTGCGCTCGTTGTCGTAGAAACGAACTGGACCCTACCATCAAAAGATTAACTTGAGTATGGACGAAGAAAAATTAAAATAAGAAGAAGAGTCAAGAAAGAAACAAAGGAAATTAAGAAAGAAAAAAATTCAATAATCTTTTACATTGAAAAGTAGGCTGTCTAGTTTGAGGTTCTACATATTTATTTAAATGTTTACTAAGACTCAGCCCATTTTGAAAATATGATTTCTGATTATGAATTGACTTGAGTTCTCTCTAAGACAAATTTCTGGATGTCGTCATCGCTTATTATCAAATTAAACTTTAAAGGATACTGACCGTAACACCTTCAAAGGTGACATTGCTGAGAGCATCCAAGAACAGCGACTCCCACTCCTTGTCTCTGTACTTGAAGTCCTGGACTGTCTTCTCTTTATACTTCGATCTGACTCGCTGTGCCACCGTTTGTATAGCTAGCGCCATTGCCCATATACCTGGATGACATATTGATATTTTAGTATGTTACTAGTGTTAATAATTTAAAGAAAAAACGAGAACTTTACCATCATAGGTGTAGCCATGAAATCTGGAATATTCTAGGCCTCTTCTTCGATCGTATTCCACTTGGTAGTCTTTCGCAGTCTGGAACAAAAATGATCAATGAAATGAAAGGCAAAACAAGCAATAGACTCCAATTTTTTCGCGCTCATATATATAGCGCAGCTAAAGGGCAGTTACTCGAAAGATACGAGTTAGTTTCGACTTTATTTATTGTCCTTCAATACAAACAGACGAAGTTGCAGAGTATACTTACAATGCCCGACACTGTCATCTCGCCAGTAGTCGATAGCGGCAGCAGGTCGGTGAGGATGGTGGTGTCGAGTGCGGCGGTGAGGTTCCGCTTGGAGCAGGGTGCGTGACGCATCCACCACTTGTTGCTGTACGTGCCCAGCAGGAGCCATGTGTAGGCGCGCCCGAACATCTCTAGACTGAGGAGCAAGGAAAGGCTGGTTTTCAGTAATGTGCGTTATGCCACTAAAAAAGAAAAGTAGTGTGGTCAATGTCAGACTGGGACATTGGTTAAGTTAATGGAACAGATGGGCCGGAGTCGTCATGCAGTGGGAGCCAGAAACAGGGAATCGCGCCTCATCTAGGATAAGAGAAAACGCTGGCGTGATCTAGAGGAATTTGTGGGAAATTTTCCGTAGATTTTTTGTTTTGAGATTGAACTTGAAGCTTATAACTTAGATTAGTTGTTACCGACAAGTTGTTTAAGGCGATTCTAACACGACATCACTCGACCGCGCGGTCTTTACAAGGTCCAAACTGAAACTATGCAACAAAAGGCAAAAGACATTTAAGGCATACATTAAAAAAAAATGCAATAGAGGTCATACTTATATGCCTCGCAGAATATATGCAACGCCCAGGTCTCGTTGAAGTTTCCCAGGATAATCCTGACATCCTTCTCTTTGAGTTTCGACAGTGCAGTCTTCACCTCCGTGGCGAAGCTCTGGGTCTCTTCTATGAGGAACCCGTTGGTGTCCAGATCAGCCAGCAGACGGTTGTGGGCCTAAAGAGAAATAATGTTTTAGGTGGTTCCACATAGGCCTAGTCAAGAGGAATTTATGCATTCAAAAGCTAACAATCATCATGATGATGTCAATGCTAAAAGTTGTGCATCAGAATAAATGAAACAAATTACTCTTGCCATCGATGGGTCCTAATACAAATAGTTCACAAAGTTAAACTAAAAAAACTTACCAAAGCATATCTCGGCTCATTCTGATAGATAGTCCCAACCCTGGTCCAGTTGAAGTGCTGCAGCAGCCGGATCCTGGGCAGGTTGAAGGCGTTCTCCGAGGGTACGATGCGGAAGAAGTTGGGAAAGGCTTCCTTCGTAAACATCGGGTGGGTATCCGCGTACGACAGCTGCAAGATACGGACAAGGAGGACAACCGAACCAGAGAACACATACACGACGAAGAAGAAGTGTTTGTGTACTCAGGACAAACATTTATGGCCTAAGGACCAATAACTGAGAGCTTTTATAACCTGCCTAGCCTTTACCCAACTATTATGGGGTCGGCTTCCAGTCTAACCGGAGGCAGATGAATAATGTAATAATGAATTCCCAATCATGCTCTCGCACGAGAGACTGGCACGAATAATAGCAAAGTGAAACAGTTACGGTTCAGACCAACAACCGTTCAATCGTCAGTTCAACGTCTTTTCTGTTTCGTTATTGTAGCTTTTATTTCCTTATACTTTTATACCTTTCTACCACCATCTGTTCTCTCTCTGTCTTCACTTCAAATGTTCTTCAGTTTGGGAATCGATAATCGAACTATACATGCTTCAAAATCAAAATCAGAGTATTTTTTCAAATTTTGTAGGCCAGTTACAAGCACTGTTTTCGAAACAAAGACAACAATGAAAAGTAGCCACAGTCCCAGTCACAAGGCATAAAAACTGTGAAAGTTCTGTAGTTGCCCATTCAAAAGCGTAGATCTCTATGGAGAAGAACGGGCAAGAAAGTCAAGCCTCATCTCTTCAATAAGAAGTGGTGGCAGGCCCCCTGATAAGAAAAACTGCTATCACTAAACTAGCATCTGGTTAACAAATACTATTGTTACAATTCTATTAACAGCTAGAATTTATAACATTTTTGTTGGCTCCCGTTGTCCATAAGCCAATACTGTAACCATCGTAGTAATAACCTAAGTTTATCTATGTACACTAACTTATTCCCCCTACCTGAGTGAGGTGCCAGTGCTTCGACGCCTTGGCGATGGGATCGGTGACGTGCGTGCAGGCGGCGCCGAACAGCATCAGCTTGTGGGGGCCGCTGTGCATCATGTCGAAGAATGATTTTACTCCTACTGCAGCATTGCACTGGTGAAAATGAAGTATGTTAGTTTGGAACTTCTATGTGCATTTTTATTTCGTTCTTTATCAAATATCTAGTAAACAATATTTATATATTCAGTGATCATCAAAATTAATTTAAATTTATTTTTAAAATTGTTGATTTGATGCCCTGTGCCCTTGCCTCTATGGTTCATGAAGGTTGGTTGCCTTTCCATTTGGATCTGCATCAGGACGTTTGGATGTTCTTGGTTTTCTTTTTTTTTCCTAAACGTATAGTTTCCTTCTCACCTCGGTATCGTTCCACCACATGTGGAGCCGGTAGTTCCTGAGCACGGAGTCGTGTTCGTTGACGTGGTCCAGAGCTAGCTTCACACTGGGCATCACCCCTCGACCTACAACAGTGTTTACCACTCCTTGGTACATTGGATTGGATAGAAACGGTTCAAATTAAATTGGACTGATTAAAGTTTTGATTATGAATGTGGATGGCCGTAAGAGTAGTGGAAGACCAAAGAAACGATGGATGGACTGTGTGAAGGATGATATGGTTAGAAAGGAGGTGACTGCTGAGATGACTAGTAAAAGTGAAGTATGGAATAATAAGACATGCTGCGCCGACCCCATTTAAATTGGGATAAGAGCAGAAGAATGATAATGATATTGAAATTGAAAAATCCGTTACTATGTATTTTGTCCTGCCAGAGAGTGTTTAAATTATGAAATTCATTTTCGCTCGCAAATATTTAAATGTCTTTGATTTTCAACAACTTTTACGTTTCAGCTTTTAGGGGTAAATCGATAATAGGTCATCAAAGTATCAAGTACACTCTCTTGGTATTACGAAATTTTATGGGTAGGTAACTTAATCAGTCCCAAAAAAGATTCTGTAAAAATATGTATGGTGCGAATGGGATCTTAGAGAATTGCCCCAAGTAATGAGTGACCTTTACAAAAGTTTATCTTACCAAATGAATAGTAAGTAGGTATCTCGTCTAAGTGAACTAACAAGCAAACTTCTCCAAACTTGGCATTAACCGTACCTAACTTCGTAGAAACTGCCTGAAGTCGTTTCGCTTTCTCAGGTAACTTGTTACTTAAACATAACAAGCAATTTACTTAGGCAATGCTGTTATTTCGTTAAGTATATGAATACGTAAAAAACAAGCTCCGGTAATATTCATTAGTAGACCTGCGATTAATTTGGGCAAGAATTCTCATAGGTTTTTTTACTGAGTGCGATTTGCGAAAACGCAAGTTTTCCCAGACTGTTATTGTCAACGCGAGATCTTGTAAAGTATTGAATGACGAGTCCATTTTGCTTACCTCGTAAAGGTTTAAAGCTCCTAAGACAAAAAACGACTTCTTAAGTACTCAGCGAGCGGATGGTAATGGGGCCGGGACTGACAGTCTCATGTGCGCTAGAGGACCTCTACACATAGGTGCACCACAAATCAATAACAATAACCGTTCCGTTTCTGATTTCTGTCATTCATTTGATGATTTTTTGATATCCGAGACAGTATCACTAAACTGATAGGAACGAGTACTTAAGTCGCCTGGAGATTGTTTAATTGGTCCTCAACTATGATCAAAAATTGAATAGATACCAGTATTAGAGTTCTCGACGCCCTTCCCAAAGGGGAAGAAGCCTGCGATATAGACATCGGTCCTTCTGTTCAGGATGGCGTCCAGGTTCGGCTTCTGCGGCAAACCCTGGCTGACGGCGACAAGCGCGAAGAGTAGCAGCAGTTTCATGGCTGAAATATAGGTTTTGTTTAGCCTTTAAAGTTGAGTCAAGTTTATTTAAATATGAGAAACGTATTTCCTCTAAATACATTTTCTTAAAAATAACTAAAAATGCTCAGCACTTTTTGTTTATTATTACATTCTTGTGGTATTTTATTAAAGTTAATTAACTAAGACCCAGATACTTAATTAGTAATTAAAGTATCTGCTTTGAAGTCGGTGTGCAAAACAAGGTTTTTAACGCACATAGAATATGAAGCCAAGTAATAATAAGCAAAAGGGACACTCATAATGCGAGAGCAGCGGTAGCCCAGTGGTGGCGACACCGACTTACGAGCAGTAAGTCGTGGGTTCGAACCCAGCCAGGCGCATTACTTTGTGTAAGTTATTTCATCACCACTGCTCTCAAAACGGTGAAGGAAAACATCGTGAGGAAACCGGACCTTAGAACCAAAAATTCGAAGACGTGTGACATCTACCAACCCGCACTGGGCCCGCGTGGTGGATTATAGCCCATTCCCTTTCATAAAGCGGAGGCCTGCGTCCCAGCAGTGGGAACATTAATAGGCAGATTATGCTATGCTATTATGCTACACTCATAATTCCGAGATGGGAATTGTTATTTCTTATTCATAATATTCTGCGGAGAAGTTGCGGTGTGTACCTACCTGCTTGGGAGGACGGTTGGTACCTCTAACCAATATTGGTAACAGGTGTGGAATCTTATTAGACGGCCTATGTAAAAAAACTTTTGCAAAAACTGCTCTTCCATTTTTACCGCCAATGATGTGGGCAGAAATTATTAATAGAGAACATAGTAAGTTATACCTACTTGTAAAGCTCACATTGAATTTCAGCATTGAAGACTTATTAAAGTCAGTCGTTATTTTCGGTAATGGCGCCCAACAAGACTCAGTTGGGCGCCACTAATGATACACATTGTACGATGCCCGCTAACTATCAATCATAGTACAATTATTCACACAATTTTTCCGAGCTTCACTTTTATTAGGTAAATAATGGTATTCAGCTGCATCCAGTTAGAGTCCTTCTGTCCCAGTTCCAGTCTAACTAGATCGCGACCCCAACATTGTAGGGAAAAGGCTAGGCAGATGATGATGACTTTTGATTAAGTACCTAAAGGAAACTTAGGTGTCTTGTTAGTACTTATTTATTTGCCGAGACACAGCAGTCATCGTAAGTCTTGCGCTGTACGCTTACCGAGCGACTCTGCACGCCATCACCATCGCTAGGCGTATGATCGTTCGCCATTGCTACAACGTGTTTTGCGTACTTTCTAACGTAGTAGGAAGCAACTGGTAGCACATTAATGACATTATTTTCCTCCTTGTTTGCATCATGAAATAATCATCACACCTGGTCAATAAACTAGGTAGTCTCCTGCCCGTTAAGTTACTGAACCTAGATTCGGCAGAGACTGGAATACAGATGGGTGAAAGGACCACCTTATACCTTAGCTGGTCCTGGGGTGAAAATAAACACCTAGCTCAAGAACTGAAGTGCCCAAGCCAGGCATCTAACATTCTCTTGAAGACTGAAACCTATTCTACCAAAGACTATAGGTAGGTCTGTAAAAATCTATCCACATCCAGGTCGATATATCTAGGCATAGATAAAACCACGCCAAAAGAAGCGGAAACTTTCAACCTTGGAACTGTGATCGATTTTTCAGACGATTGTCAGTAATTATTGAAGAAATTGTTAATTATTCACATCTCAATTACGAAGACCATTACACTACTTTTAGTTGAAACCAACCCTGTAGATCTACACACCTACCTAAATGATCAATTCATATTTTATATAGGCAAAGTCTAGCTCAGTCATCTTCTCAGAAATCCATCAAAAACTTGAATAAACAGCAAAAAGCTCACCTTTACCGTCCTTAGAAACACTTTTAATGTTCTAAAATCACACAATGTGTGCTATAAAAAGATCGGCATGAGGTCACCGCGAAATCACCACTTTTACACCAATCACCAATGAAAATAACCGAAACTATGACCTCTATTGGCTAGAAACACCATTTTTTGACGAATTTTTACTTAGAATCATTGAAAAACGTGAAAGCGCAACTAAAATCTACATTTTCACCTGGAGCCGAGCTACCAGACGAAGGCAAGGGCATGAAATGCCGTCTGAACCTTCATGGCATAGGAAACTTGACTTTATTTCAAAGAAAATAAGATTCAACGCTTCTCCGCTCACCTTGCTTCGTACAATTTTTTCTTTCAGTAGCTTTAGACGTAAAACGCTCTCGATGTTGAAATCAAAACTGGACTATAGGGTGTAAGAGGATAAAGTGCAATTTCAGTTGCCTGGTGAAGCTCGTAAGGGTGTTTAAGCAAGGGTAGGTTTGTGCAAACAGATAAAATTAGGCTTCAGCGGTGGAAATCGATAGAGGGGTGGTTTCAGACGTAGCGTGGGGCAAAATTCAACCGCTGATATCGATGACATTTTATCGTGCAAAGTCAGGGCTGGCGACAAGATGAACAGATGATCTGAAATACTAGTTTAGGTAATACTGACATGAGGAAGGAGTTTGTAAGATATATATCAATGAATTCGTCATCTTCATCTTTTTATTGGATGTTTACTTGGTGAGGAGCTCGTGGCTAAAAAAACTTACAGCCGCACGCACGGATCTTCAAAGTTAAGTAGTGCTGGCCAAGTTTGGCCCGTGGATGGGTGACCATTCATTAGTATACCGAGTTTCCTCCGTGCCTCGGAATGCACGTTAAGCCGTTGGTCCCAGCTATCGTTTGCAAATCACTGACAGTCGATATGTGGCCCGAAAGTCTGTCAACCACAAAGGCGTATAGTATTACCCAGTACTAACTGGGTTGTGGAGGTCAGATAGGCATTCGCTCCATGTAAAATACTGATATTCAACTGCAACCGGTTACACAGGTAGCTGAACCCAACGTAGTTGGTAAAAAGGCTGATGATGATGGCTTACCCGAAACTGGGCCGAATTACCCTTGCTAAATGTCGCCTACTAGCAGACCTAACAGTTGATTAAATTAGGATAGCTATGGACCGTGAAATGAAATGGTTAACTGGAACAGACCCTCCCGGTTTATTGTGTACCAGGACACGATAAGCCAAACATCAGTTTAAAAAAAAACTTATTCTATGAATAGTAGTCAACTAACATTTTATCTGAAATACTGGAGAGGTCTCCAGTATTTCAGATAAAAGTTTATTTCGAAAGTAAACTTTTGAGCTATGTTGGTCAGAAATTTAGGTGGTTCATAGTTGAACACTTTACCCTAGTCATTTGACGACCCGAATACGGCGGGTCCGACCAAGTGGAATTGCGCCATACATAATACACGGCAACCGTCGCCCCGCAAGTCGAGTAGCTCCTGGCCAATGGGTACACTTGCTCAAAGACATTTCTCTCCATTCTATCGACACCAGACATTGCCCTCTCCCATCCCTACGCTCCGCTCATCAAAACGCATGCGCGGACCTGGGGGCAAGAGGCAAGGAGCACGGAGTAACGGGCAAGGGACGGGTGTGTCGTACTCTATTTTGTGGTCCAGCTCACTATTGCCGGGGAAGCTACGGCTCCCAAATGAATATATCAACACACTTTATTGATATTCTCCATTTGTTCGTACTCTTCTGATATTTATTTAACGATGTTCAATTTTTTATGTCATTTGCGTTTTAGGCCAAGGCTTTCGCTTTACGCAAGGTTTTCCAGACTTTATTTTTTAAACTGGTTGTTTTTTATTTGCGTGTGTTCTGATAGTTTGAGATTTAAATCTTCGGGTAATTTGCTGAGCGTCATTGCGTGGAGTTCTCATTGCCGTAGGTACATAGTGTAGGCTACGTGTTAACGTGTCACGTACGTTACTAGTAGCAATAAGTGACCTCTGTCTTATTAATATAAGCCTACAGGAGGGAAACAACGTTATGGAATTACTTACTAATTTGTTTGATGATGAATGATGTTTATTTTGCAAATAGGTTTTCATAAATAATTTTTCTTTTTTTTTTTTGTTCCATACCTCAAAAGGAGAAAACGGAACCCTAATAGTATCGCGTACACTCGCGTGTCTGTCTGTCTGTTTGTCACAGCCAAATTACTCCGAAACTATAGAACCGATTGAGTTGAAATCGAGAACAAAAATCTCGGACACGGAATCTAGATTGGCTTCAATGAATATACATCGTGATCATTGGCACCGAGGGGAGCATGCAAGGCGTGAACTTGTACCGCCCTCTTTTTTACATTTGTAGAGAAATCCGACGTAGGTAAAAATCATTCAAACATCGCGTACTTTATCGACTTAACTTGACCTGTGGCTACGTTTACTCTTATTTCTGTACAAATTAACAAAAAAAAGAACACAATTTATCGGAGGTCCAAAAATTTTCTAGCTCGTTTCACTCGCTATTGCATTCTCTTACCTACCTACCTACATACAATGACGTGACTTGTTTTTACATGAATGGTCAAAAAAATCTAACCTACTCTAGGTGGAGTGCTAAAATTTTCCATATGTCGACAAAGTTACTTCTTGCATGAATGGACAAACCAAAACCTAACATATTGAGCTGTTTTCGTAGAGCTGAAGCTGCACCCGCCTGGAAACAACCCTGCCAGCGCCCATGATCGCATGAAAGTGATGTTGAGATCAAACCAGAGACGGTTGTCCAGCATTTAATAAAAAGTTGGTAAAAACTGAACCCAAGTAAAAAGAGTCTTGGGTTCTTCTAGGCAGTTTTCTTGGTCCCCTCAGGGAAAGCGTGGAACTGTGTGTGTTGTATTTATTTGTTCACGTGTTGAGTAATGTTACCTAAGGTGAATCCGAACCTACCTCGCATAACGACAGCCATTGTGTGTGCCTATACCTAATGTTTTGTTGTGGTTTCTACGGAAATTCATCACGCAGAATATTCGAATCTAAAACATAATTAAATAATAATGTAGTTTATGACAAAGCCGTGAATTATTTTAAATTCTTCCACATATGTAAACCTTTTGATAAACGAATTTCAAATCACTCTTCATACGAATAGAGTTTACTTTTGAATCCATACTTTGAGAATTTGACATTAAACAAATCGTGATTGCCATACTGACTAAAATCGTTCCGTTACTTCCATACAGTGTGACCGTGATGTTTTGTTTAGTTTTTATTTTGCATCAACAAATGACGTAAAAAACACGGTTTTACATTTAAAAAAAATAATAACAACGCTACCTATTTTTTGCTAATACTTAATAAAAAAATTATCTCCAAAACCTAAACATTTTATTTCATCGTTACGTTCCGTTTTGCATAGCTGCGATGAAAATCAAAAAGTTCCACATAAGCGGTATCCGACTGACAACACTGCCGAATACGTGGCCCCGAAGTTGTGTGATTAGTGAGACTTGTTTATATTTTTTATTGTGTTATTTCTATAAAAATCTCCTCGGCAGCCGTAAGTAATTGAAAGTACATTATTCCCCTTCATCCCCATATATTTTCGTAGCCGAAATCATTATGGGTCTTTGCGTAAATTATTTACGAAGTTGAGGTTGCAGCTGTCAAAATTGTCCTGCCAAGATTTCGTTGTATTTTTTGTGATTATCTCAATATTTTAACATTATATAACGTAAATCTTGAAAATTATTTCGTAGCCTATTGCTAAATGACCTTTGTATTCATAAAAAAGTGTAATTTGGTGTAATTATAGTGTTGTGTTAGTTGTCTTGTCAGAGGGATTCCATCCAATTAAAAGTCAGGTTTCATCGTCATTACGCTCAAGTTTCCTTGTTTGCATACTGAAAGACGTTATAATCATAACACAGCACCTAATTTCTCCTCGTAATGACATCGAAACCCCATTCGTTTGTAATGTATGTCACCGAATGTGTTGTGATTTCTTATCGGATTTCGTAACTTGCATCTGTGTGAAGTATTCTAAATTTCAATTGAGATAGAAGCGCCGATTCTAATAAGAATAATTGACCGTAAATCATTAGAATATTAGGACAGTGCTTGAATGTATGTGCGATGTGTCAGCAGCTACTTATTGGTTATACAAATTGTTTTAGTGAAAGTGATGACTGTAATATTATGTTAAGCTAGTAGGACAGGGTCTGTCGTTATTACATTATAAACATAGGTGATATAATAATTAAGTAACAATCAGTGCTGAATACCTACATTAATTTGATTCTTATGATTTGAGAATCTGTGATACTTATAGGTTTAATTCTGTGCATGAGAATGTTTTGGTATCATATTCATTGTCTTTGAGATTAATTTTTTCAAATGTCTTTGTCTCTTCAAATCTTAATGACATTGTTCTGTGTTTAAACACATGTTTCTGCCATAGATCATGTTACTGGGGTTTTGTTTTGGGGCTTCAAAACTCATTACAATAGAGAAACTGAAAATAACACTGCAGGCAGCCCTATGATGTCACACAGCTGACCAACAATAAAAAAAGAACTACAATATTTTGGCTAAATCCAATTTTTTACTAAGCTTGTTGTATACCATAGCATTCAATGTGCTGATCTATGCATGACATAATAAATATAAAACTACATAATTATGTCTATGATGGCATCATTAGAGAGGCCAATGCTAACCCACAGTGATAAATAAATTAAAAAATTGAAAATGATCAACATGCCATATCATGTTATCTTTGTAAGGAATACAACTGTAAGATGAATGTTATGAAAATTACCAAAGCAAGAGCACCTGTATGTTGACATTATAATATGACCCATTTAAAAATATTATGTTATGGCTAGTGATTAATTGGGCATTGCTTAAATACCTGGGCATTTTGAGAAGTGCCCAATATGATTTTATCTGTTGAAATGAAATCATGTCCTAGAACCAAAAATTTGCAGACATGTGACATCTGCCAACCCGCACTGGGCCCGGTGGTGGATCATAGCCCATTCGCTCTCATAGAGGAGGCCGTGTGTCCCAGCAGTGGGAACATTATAGGCTGATTATGCTGCCCAGCTCATTGGTCAGTGCATGTCACATATTTGTTTCATATCCCGCCAAATATACCCAAATTATCAAATTGCACAATGATAGCAAAGCATTCACTGTTATAAACATTGAAGTTTCAGTGACAACTATTCACTGCCCAAATTGACTTATCTGGGCAAAATGTATTAAGCCCTCATTTCAAACTTGGTCATAACATATTGGTATCATTTAGTGATTATATTACTAAATATAATAGTGCTTTAGAAGCAAGTATTGAAAATTACTTTCATTTAATGTATTGTAATTAATTTATTTTAAATAAATGTCTTTTTTTGGCAGGGTAATCGGCTCCAAGTACAATGATGAATCCTCAATATCAACCACCAGGGCAGAACAATAACGCACCAAACAACCCCATGTTTCCACCAACGTCTCAGGATTATAACGGAGTCCAAAATGCCAACATCTACAGTCAGATGCCACCAAACGGCCCACAGATGCAACAGAAAGCCTATGATCCCCTGGACATGTCGCAAAAGATGCAGGGTATGAACTTAAATGGACCCCAAGGCTTCCAATCTATCCCACCTACCCAATTACCCCCTGGCCAGGCACCCCCTGGACAGTTTCCCCCTGGAAGTTTTCCTCCATCACCAAACTTTGGTCCAGGGCAAGTCCCTGTTGGTCAGGCACCCCAAGGGATGCCTGGTCGCCCTCCAGTTAGTGGAGCCCCTCAATTCCCTCCAATGGGCCAAAAGCCTCAGATGCCCCCTTCGCCAGCACCAGGGCAAGTGCCAACGTCCCTTCCTCCAGGCTATGGTATGCCTCCTCAAAGTCAAACTCCAGATCCCCAGAATAGACAGTACCAACCTCCAATTTCCATGCAGCAAAGACCTCCAAGTGCTCAACCTAGTCAACCGCCTATGGGACAACAGCCTGGTTTCCAAGGGCCTGGACAGATGCCTCCACATTCTCAACCTGGTCTTCCACCCCAGCCTGGCATGGGCCGGCCAGGAATGCCGCCGCAAGGTGGTCAGCCACCTCAACAAGGGATGCCCCAGCAATCTCAGATGGGTGGTCCACCAGGTATGCAACCTGGTCAACAAGGAATGCCTCCACAAGGAATGTCTCAGCAGATGAACATGGGCCCACAATCGCAGCAGCAACCCGGCATGCCTCCTCAGTCAAAACCTCCAGGCCCACCTGGGCAACCTCAGCCGGGTCAAATGCAGAGGCAACCAGGGATGCCACAACAGCCAGCCATGATGTCAGCAACTTTGGCTCCTCAGCCTGGACAACAGCAACAACCAGGTCAAATGCCTGGTCAGCAGCAGCAACCTGGTCAGTTACCCGGGCAACCTGGAAAAATGCCAGGACCTCCACAACCGGGACCACCTGGGCTACCGCCAGGGCAGCAACATCCACCACAACCTGGACAGATGCCAGGCCCTCCTCAACAACCTGGGATGCCTCCACAACCTGGCAAAATGGGTCAACCTGGAATGCCTCCTCAACCAGGGCAGATGGGTCAACAGGGAATGCCCCCACAGCCTGGTCAAATGAGTCAACCAGGGTTGCCTCCACAACCTGGTCAGATGGGCCATCCTGGAATGCCTCCCCAACCTGGGCAACTGAGTCAACCTAGGATGCCTCCTCAACCTGGACAGATGGGCCAGCCCGGTATGCCTCCACAGCCTGGCATGAACCAACCTGGGCTACCCCCACAACCGGGAATGCCTTCACAACCAGGTCAGATACCGGTTCAACCGGGTCAGATGTCTCAGCCTGGGTTGCCGCCGCAGCCGGGCCTTCCACCTCAGCCCGGTTTCCCGGGGCAGTTCCAAGCTCAGGTGCAGCAGACGATGCCGGGTCTTCCTCATATGCCCCCTCCTTTGCCGCAGCAGCAGAGACAGTATCCTGCGCAGCCTAATCAGCCAGGGTATGGTCAACCTGGACAGCAGCCTGGGGCTCAGTATCCTAGTAAGTTATTATTTTCTTAAATAATCAGATCTCACTGTTATTGCAATTACCTAGTTGTATCCTTAGGTAGTGGCAATCCTAAAGTAGACCGAAACACTTAAAACCATCTTTACCGAAGCTTATAGTATCCAGTATCTGAGTTGTGAAGGTCAGACAGGCATTCACTCCCTCCATGTAAAAAATGTGCCACAATATTTTGCTTTTTGCACCCAGTCAACTGGTGTTTTGTCTATTATTTTGTTATGTCGAGTTAACCTCTGGCACTTCTATTAACGTATCAGTTGAAATATTCACAGTATTGTAAATATACACCATATTCCTATAGAAACAGGGTACGCAAATATGTAGTTTGGTTGTTACTCCAAGTCCATGTGTGGTCTATGATACCCAGTGAGACCTATTACAATTCCTTCTCTTCTAATTTTTTCATTCTTTTAAATCTCCAGGTCTACCACCAATGCCAAACCAGATGCCTCCCCAACCGCCCATGCCCGGCCAGCAACAGCGCGGCTACCAGCCGCAGCCTGCCTCAGGGTACCCGCCGCAGTACCAGCAGCAATACCCCGCACAGCAGCCGTACCCTGGCCAGCAGTACCAACAGCAGCCCGAGCAGAAGAGATTGGATCCTGACCAGATGCCTAGTCCAGTGAGTTAGGAGTTTTTTGTCGATTTATTTATATGAATTTCACAATTATCTGAGAATTCTTGCTTCGACTTGGTCTATTTGTAATTTGTGAATTTATTTTCAACCTATGAGAACCACCGAATGGGTTCTATTAAAGACCACCGCCACACTATTCCCAAACCAGAAAAGCGCCGAGACAATGAAACTCGGCGAAATCCCAGAGAAACAATTTAACTGTCTTGAATCCCGCATCGAAATTAATCAGAAAGTAAAGCGGAGGAGTAGGAAAATCATAATTGCCTCTTCACTATTCTATTAAAGGCCAGACGAAATCGCGGTAGACCAAAGCGAATTAGGACGAGCTTAAGAGGGACGCCTTTCCCCAGCATCAGCAGGACATGACATTACCGCCTGGTTAGGTTTTAGTCATGTTACTGTCTCACTCTCTCAGTTTTGAGAAACAGATTTAAAACCAGAGCCGTACAAGGCAAAAATAGATACAAACCTCTTTTTATCGTTTCTGCGTAACCCTTATTTAAAAAAAGCATGGTCTTCTGTTTTATTCAAACTGCCTGATGTCACGATTTCCTAATAATTCCACTCGCATGTTACATTGATTCTACCACTTCCTATGGAGCATCAACTATACCATCGTAATTCCGCTCTATCCTCAGATCCAAGTGATGGCGGACGACCAACAAAACCGCGGCGGTATCTTCGTGACCAACGAGAAGGGGCTGGTGCCTCCACTAGCCACCACCGACTTTGTAGTCGACGACAAGGGGAATGCTAGTAAGTCGACATACTTTATTTAGGGACAACTAACTAAATAATGGGTGTAAAAGAACTCTTAACAAAACCGAAAAACACTGGTTCTCCCTGTCATTGCGTTCATTTTTTTTTAATGTTATACTTGTAATTTCCAGGTCCTCGCTACATTCGAAGCTCAATGTACACAGTTCCAGTAACAGCTGATCTGCTCAAACAGACGTCAATGCCCTTCTGTTTAGTTGTAAGTCGAATTTTTATGTTTGCTGCATTTTTTCAAAATCCAAATTACTGTTTCATTGTTACAACAACATTTTTATATTAGTCACATTTAAATCGCATGTTATAGGGGACGTACCTATTGCTACTATTACTGTCAATGTTTACTAAAAACAAAAAAAAGACAGTCTGTGCTTCTTTTTTTTTCTAATCCGCAACTTTTTAGGGTTCCGTATCCGAAGGGCAACCAAGCGGACCCTATTACTAAGCCTTCGCTGTCCCTCCATCTGTCTGTCTGTAAGTGGGCTGTACCTCATGATCCGTAATAGGTAGACACTTTAAATTTTCACAGAATGTGTATTTTTGTTGCTGCTGTGACAACAAATAAACCAAAAATTAAAGAGTGCTGCCCTACTACGATGGTACCCCTTTATGCGCTTGTCCGACTCGCACTTGACTGGTTTTTATTGATTTTTGAATTTGAACCTAAAAACGGAAATTATGTTAGTGCAGCTTGTTTTCGGGCGCAATATGTTCTTGCGTAAATGTGAATGTATTTTTACCATATAATAACACCTCAATTCCCCCTTCCCCAGCTGTCTCCCATGGCAGAACCCATAGGCACGGAGCAGGAGCCCCCGCTCATCGACTTCGCGGCCCTGACGGGGTCCCCCGCGCTGGGCCCGGTGCGCTGCTCGCGCTGCAAGGCCTACATGTGTCCCAACATGAAGTTCGTGGACGCTGGGAGGCACTTCAAGTGTGCCTTCTGCAAGGCTACGACTGAAGGTATGAGGATTTGCAAGTTGTTACTGATGCCAGGTCAGCATAATATTATGCCGCCGGTCGAATATTTACCCCTCGATGTCTCTGAGCAAGTTAATCTGCCTCATGTCAAGATTGATAACTTGACATGCATTGATGATAACAAGGGACCATATTATGAAAAGACTGCGCTATCACCCTGTCATCATCTGCCTAGCCTTTTCCAAACAATATTGGGGTCGGCTTCCAGTCTAACCGGATGCAGCTGAATACCAGTATTTTACATGGAGCGACTGCCTATCTGACCTCCACAACCCAGTTAGTACTGGGTAATACGATACCCCTTGGTAAGACTGGTTGTCAGACTTTTTGAGCCACTGACTGCCTAATAACTGTCAAAGATCTACAAATGACAGCCGGGACCAACGGCTTAACGTGCTTTCCGAGGCACGGGGGAAACTCGGTATGTAATGGGCGGTCACCCATCCACAGAGCAACCTAGGCAAGCACGGCTTAACCTAAAGATCGACCCGAGCGGCTGTTAAAAACCAGCACCAACTGAGTTTCTAAAAGTTTAGGCGTATGGCAATCGTTTTAATTCCCAAATGTTTACTGAATTTCGTCTCTCTGCCCTCCTCAGTGCCAATGGAGTACACGCAGTACATCAACAGCATGCAGCAGTACGGCCGCGTTCCCGCCGAGATGGCGCTCGGGACATACGAGATCGTCGCTACCAAGGAGTACTGCCGGGTTAGTAATATCTGCAACACTGATTACTTCAGGTATTCAAAATATGAGCAGTTTACTGCTGTGCCCTTCTGCAGATATTTTTCTAAATTAAAACTAGATGGGGTCAGTGTTTCTTATCGGAATACACTGAGAAGAAACACATATGTATAGTGGCCATAGTCTCTTTTAATAACATAACAACACGCCTGTAATCCCCATAGGGTTAGGGTTAGGCAGAGGTGTACCTTATAGTACACCTCCATTTCGACAGTTATGTTTAAGTCCCGTGTAATAGGGGGCGAGACATAATCGTGGTCAGCCCATATAAGGATCAGGCAGATTAGTTATAACTTGACGGCACGGTTGGCGCAGTGGCTGAGCGATTGCCTGCTGCGCTGCGTGCCACAGGTTCGATTCCCGTACGTAACAAATATTTGTATGACCCACAGATAGTTGTTCCGGGTTTGGCTGATTGTGTATGTGAGTTTAAATGTTTGTAAACGCATCCATGATACAGAAATTCGTAGTGTGGGGCAAAGATTTAAAAAAAAGTGTCTGTGATGGTGGTTTAGTCGGGTCAGAGCACGTATTTAACAGTAATTATCTTTCATGGGCACTGCTAATCTATCTCTGTCAACCTAACTTCATGTGGTCCTAGTCTCTCTTCGGCAGACATGGCGTTTCCAATAAAATAATTCACAAAACATTTAACTATGTTTACTTGTAACTAAACCATTGTTTAATTCACAGAATAACACCCTGCCGAACCCGCCCGCGATAGTGTTCGTGATCGACGTGTCGTACAACGCGATCAAGAACGGACTCGTGCACACTGTGTGCGACAATATCATGGAGATTATTGATGTAAGTTACCTAGTTTTTGAAACCCTTAGCATAAGCATAATCAGCCTATAATGTTCCCACTGCTGGGACGCAGGCCTCCTCTGCATGAGAGGGAATGGGCTATATAATCCACCACGCGGACCCAGTGCGGGTTGGTAGATGTCACATGTCTTCGAATTTTTGGTTCTAGGACATATCGGTTTTCTCACGATGTTGAAACCCTTAGATTAGGAAAATGAGTAAAAAACAGCTTTGGTTCTTGTGGCTTTCTATGTAGTCTTCATAGGAAGGAATATGGAAATTCAACTATGATCATGACTATCTTTTGTCCAGATTTAATCCGTATCAAAAATCTTTACTTAAAATTTGGGCGAGAATCAGCATGTTTTGAACGTCAAAATTACATAAAAGGCGTGCTGCGCACAAGAGATTCGGCCTTATTTTATCAATCAGCAGTTTCATACATTTTGTCCGTGCAGGTATGGTGTTGTAATGAATGAATGAATTTATCCCTTACTCATAGCAATTTTTAATCGGTATTTTTTTTTTTTATCTGCTGTTCCATACATTATTTTGCGGTTTTTTTTTTCAAATTACTGATGAATAAAAAATTTCTTTGTACGGGGACTCAGAATGATGTTTTGTATCTGAAACTGAAAAAAACAGTGGTTTCCTACAAAACTGCAATACCTACACGGTCAAAATGTATGGAACAGCTGATTTAAAAAAAAAAAATACCGATTAAAAATTTCTATGGGTGAGGGGTGGGCAGGGCAAATTGCTCGCAGAACGGATGGCCGATGGGGCCGGAAAGTTCTGGAGTGGCCACCGCGAACTGGAAGACGTCGCGTTGGAAGGCCTCCCACTAGGTGGACCGATGACCTGGTAAAGGTTGCGGGGATCCGCTGGATGCGAGACGCACGGGACCGATCAATGTGGCGACACTTGGGGGAGGCCTATGTCCAGCAGTGGACGTCTTTCGGCTGAAATGAAGATGATGATGATGATGATGATGGGTGAGGGCTCGGAACGATGTACATGAGCGATTTGCTACTGCGCTGCGTGTCGTGGGTTCGATTTCCGCACGGTAGAAATATTTGTATGACAAACTGGCTGTTCGTGTATGTAAGTTTAAATGTATGAAACGCGCCCACGATACAAAGAAGGAAGAAAGTAGCAGATGGGAAGGAACAGTCCTAGTGTTTCACATATACGTACATTGTTAAAGCATCATGTGAACGTTATCTACTTATTTATCGTGGACTCCTAAAGATATTGTTATAAATAAAAAATAAAAAACTGAAAAAATAATAATAATAATAAAATGCTGTTTTTTTAAAAAAACAGCATTATATTATTAAAAGCAAAATAATAAAATGATTGATTGATTGACAAATGATGATCATGATGAATGTTGTTGTTTGCAGTCGATGCCCCGTGACGAGCAGACCGGCAAGAGCTGGACCCGAGTGGGTTTCATCACATACAGCTCAACTGTACACTTCTACAATATCAAGGTAAGAATTTTACTTATTATTTACTACTGTGAAAAAAAAACAGCGCTTACTGTTAAACAATCCTATTTAGCGTTACTCTTATAGTGCAATTGGCCCTAAAAGTACGTACTAAACGTCTTTGGTTGTTTAATGCAAAACTCGTTTTCTTAATTATTAATGTAACATTCAGTCACAGCCGATTTTTTAAATAAAAAAAGCATAAATTTGTCCTGTATTAAGCAAATTAAAAAAAAAAAAAAATCTGGGAGCGAAAAATATTAATACTATGTTAAACTTATACTGTCACTTACGGGATATCTTACGTGATTCATAATCAAAACCTAGGGAGCTCAAAATTATGAACAATCACGGAAGATATCCCGAAAGTGAAAGTATAAGTTTAGTTTTAAACCGTAAAACATAAAACAGTGTTTGATAATACTATGTTTTAGCATGGTGTTACCAACCATGAACCAAAATTCTAACCGTTACTCTCTCCTCAGGGTTCCCTAGCCCAACCACAGATGATGTCAGTGGGCGACGTGAGTGACATGTTCGTGCCTCTACTGGAAGGCTTCCTGGTGTTGCCAGACGAAAGCGGACCGGTGTTGCAAGCGCTGCTGCAGCAGCTGCCGCTCATGTTCCAGGACAATAAGGAGACAGAGACGATTCTGTTGCCTGCTGTACAGGTATGCTTTCATCTGCCTAGGTTCTATTTCAAACACGCGCAGCAAACAGTAAGTTAAGATGGCAACTGCAGCCCAGGGGCGAGGGGACAGGGGGGGGAGGTGGCCTGAGCGTGCCCCTAACACTTGCGCGCGCTTACATCGGTTCTAACGTACAGTCACAAGCACCAATCTGTATACACTTTCCTAAATTTAAAAGCAATTTTCGCGAGAAATAACGATTGTAACTTGAAGATAGGATCTTTTTCATAAAAAATTGAGATCCAGGATACTATGTTCGTAACAAAACAAGTAGGAGAAAAATACTTTTAAAAGTTGTTAAGTGTTTACATATTCGTGCTCGTGACTGTACGCAGCGATACAAAACAAGCCTCGAACGCGCGTTTGTATCGCATCGTACGTCAGTGGCGTGCCGTGGTTCTCCACGGAGGGTAGGCCACGCATACTGATACCCAAAAAAAAAAAAATATGATTTATAATATATGAAAAAAAAAAACATTGAAAATAAGCCTGTAAAAATAATATAAATACAAGAACTCACCACATTATTCAAGGTTTAAATCAGGATTTTCTGACGATGCAAACAGAAGTAATAAGTTAACTACGGATTTGAAATCAGTGAAAAAATTAACTCATTTATAAATTAAATCTACGCGCCTATTTTTTTTCAAATAATTATGCAAATCAATACATCCCTCACTCCACTTACTAGTATTAAACAAAGTGCACGGAAAACAAAATAATTTATTTGTGTGTACACAGCCACACAACCAGCTAAATGTTGCATAATTTTGAGGATTGAAATGACGAGTACGAGACGAATTATCATATTTTTGGATTCATTCTCGTAATTTGGGATACACATCTATCAACTTGAATCTCATCATTAAATGATAATTGCGAAAACTTACTGCTTTTAACTTCTAACAAACACACATTATCAGCGCAAACTTCACAACAGAACACCATTTTTATGTAAATAAACAAATAATAAACACAACAAATAAAATTTACACTACTGTATGTCTCAAAACGAATTACGTGTAAGATATAATTTAATAAGATATAAAAACATTCAAGATCGCATATAAATTGCTTGTCACATGAAACAATAACAATTTAATTCGTAATTTGTTAAAAGAAAAACACTACCAAATAAAATTACATCATTGTCATACCGTGACCCTTTATAAAAGCGGTTACCAAAATTTTGCCGGATAATAATACTTACAGTTGACAGCACAGAGATGTCAATACTTATTTTCCTAACTCCCCAAAATCAAAGCGAAAAATAAAATTCATGTAGTTTTTAATTATTTTTATAGTTAAATAATAATGTACTTAATTTATCACTTTTTGGAAGGTATAAATTCGACAATACCACCCTGTTTTTTTAATTGTCTCTAGTAGTCATTAAGGAAAATGTCTTATCTGTGAGTAGTCTGTGTCTCGAATTACCCGCAATTCGGGGAAATCTCTACAAACTGGGAACCCTGCTCTTCATTCATTAAATCTAGCTAGCGAATCACAGCACGCGGTGGCCGGCTACATTGGCAAGAGTTACGCGCATAATCTATACGTGTGTGCCGTTCATACACACGAAAATATGCACCAGTGTGCGTAAATTTTTCAATGAGAACTAGCTAGGCTGGAAGCGTTCTTGCCTGATTAGTGCGTCCAGAGCATTGTAGTACTTTTAGTATACTGAGTTACGTCACACGGACGCGACAAGTTGGTATAAGTGTTATAACAGGAGTTTTACCATTTTTTATTTTGTATTATTTTATTACATAGTTATAATAAATGCATTTGGCGCTGTTGGTAGGGTTAGGCTAGGCCTAAATGCCTCTATGGACGGCACGCCCCTGTCGTACGTGCATTTGAATCGATAAAAACGCTACAATCAGCTTTTCGGGCATGCGTGCCGTGAACGCGCATTCGTGAAACTCAAATATGCTGCGCCGAAAATTTACGTCGCGTAAATACTCTCAGGGGCGATACTATGACGTTTTAACGCAGGAGTAATTCCAGTGTGGGAAAGAGACAGAGCTATACAGGTCGCCTAGCGCCATCTCTTTCCCCTTACTTGAATTACTCCTGTTTTAAGACGTCATGGTAGGCCACCAGGAGCCACAAACCCCCTAACTAACGCACTCTATCCTCACCAGGCCGGCCTAGAAGCGCTAAAAGCAGCGGACACAGCAGGGCAACTGCTAGTGTTCCACACCTCTCTGCCCACATACAACGCGCCCGGCAAGCTCATCGGCAGGGAAGACAGGAAACTGCTGGGAACTGACAAGGAGAAGCAGATATTGGGTAAGTTTATGTTTAACTTAGATGCTCAGTCGATTTCGTGTGGATTCTGGCTTAGCCAGCTCAGCTCCGCCCAGAAGCATGGTTCTTTCTTTTGAAAAGACCTGGCATTTGAACAAATTGAACGTGTTCTTTCCGCTCCGCCAGGTCCGCAGAGCACGGCGTACAACGAGCTGGGCCAGTCGTGCTGCGCGGCCGGCGTGTGCGTGGAGCTGTTCGTGTGCAACAACTCCTACGTGGACGCCGCCACCATCGGCCAGCTGCCGCGCCTCACGGGCGGACAGCTGCACAAGTATACTTACTTCCAGGTACTATCGATGGCATAAACTTCAAATATGTTTTACACGAAATTCAGCGAACTCTGGTCACTGACGCAAACATCAAGTGCACGCGGCGTAAGATGGAAGATGATGCTCTTTGAAACAAGTTTATTCTTTAAACCTAGAATCCTAGAGAGCTGACTCCAACAAATTGACCCCAGAAAAAGTAGATTTTTGTATGAGGGAGAGACGCTATAGCGTCTGGATTTAGATCTTACTGATGTACTATTTCTAGAAAAGATCCTGATAAAAATAACGTCTATCCTTCTTGCTGAATTTGTTCTTGACAGTTCTGCCTAATTTGCCAACTTGTGGGGTAATTGCAAAAACTCATTCCCATTAATTTTGACAATAGAACAACATTAATTGTTTTTTCTACGTTACTGAATGCACATTTAAAAAAAATATATGAATATCCTTAAAAAAAACCATTCATTGTGTTAGTAACGTTGGGTGCTGAACAAGTGTACGCACACCAATAATTACAATTTAACTCTTATCTCCCTCAGTCGGAGATGGACGGTCCGCGCCTCGTGCTGGACGTGCAGCGCGTAGTGTCGCGGCCCACCGCGCACGACGCCGTCATGCGCGTGCGCACGTCTACTGGCGTCAGGCCGACGGACTTCTTCGGACACTTCTTTATGTCCAACACTACGGATGTTGAGCTGGCGGCTATTGGTGAGTTTAAAGATACTGACAAATTACATTGATTTTGTAAATTGTTTTCAAAATATACTTCTTCATGTCCCAATAAATTAAGTTAAAAAACGATAGATAATGTTAAAGTTTTTGTGTGGTAATTAAAGACAGTTTTTGCCGATAAAAATAAAAACAAAGTCATAGCTTTAAAATGTAATTATCACTAAAAAATATGCTAATTTAGAAGTACATAATCGTAAACGTAATGAATGCCAGTACCAGAAATCACACCATTTTTTTCATTACCCATACTTACGATTTAATCCCAAATACTGTAAACCGCTTTATCATAAAATAATCCATTCACTTCTCCCTGCAGACGCCGACAAAGCAATAGGTATCGAGGTCAAACACGACGACAAACTAACAGCAGAGGATGGGGTCTACATCCAAGCTGCCTTACTCTACACCCACCGATCCGGACAGAGGAGACTGCGAGTCCTGAACCTGGCCCTCAATGTTGCCCATCAGCTCGCTGATGTATACCGGAGTATGGAACTGGATACCTGCGTCAACTTCCTCACTAAGCAAGGTAAGATGGAGAGGATCCTGTCTCTCAACTCCTCAGCTCACAGGAGCTTGAAATCTTGAGCTAGAAATAGTTAAATTACAAAAGTAGTAGATCATAATTAGTGCAAGCCAAGCTTTAAGGCTTATATTAAGGTGCATGTTCTTGTCGGCCTGATTCAGAATGATGTGCCAAAGGCCGAGTGACATAGTCGAATAAATATTTTGTAGCCTGGCTGTGCCGAATCGTGTTTCCAGAACATGAATATTATGTGCAATGCCTTACATTGTGCTCATTTTGACATTGGAATCCTTCTTTTTTACCAGCTATAATTTTTTTTGCCATACTAATCTTCTCTTTCTCTTACAGCTGTCTGGGCCCTTCGCGAACACTCTCCCCGCCAAGTCCGCGAGACGCTGTCGACCCGCTGCGCGCGATCCCTCGCAGCATACAGACGTCACTGTGCGTCACCATCGTCGGCGGGACAGCTGGTGCTACCGGAGCCTATGAAGCTACTGCCGCTGTATACCAACTGCGTGCTGCGATCTGATGCTGTGGCTGGAGGTCAGTATATCATCATCATTAAAGATTTCCACTGCTGATCATAGATAGCTATGACCAGATTACCTTACCAGATTACATCAACGCATCGATAGCCCTTTTAACACGCAACTATGTAATCAAATCTAAGAAGTTAAATTTGATCCATTTCCCGGTTTCCGATTGAGCTGAAATATTGCATACACGTTAAGTTTGGATGACAATGAATAGTTAGCTAAGTGACGCCATTTTAAATCCAATATGGCGGACTGCCAAAGATGGCGGACTAGCTATATTTTATGCATTCCCATGATATGGGTACCAAATGAAAGTATTTACTGAGAAGAATACGAGAAATAAAATGACGTCACTATAAAGCGTTATTTTTTTTTTTTTAACCATAATATTTTATTAAGACAATGCCTACGCTGAACGCACTTAAAGAATACTTAGGCCAGTTACACTGCTTCACCGACCGTCGGTACGTACGTCGGTCACGGTCATCATTTCTATGAAATTCAGTAAACGTTGCTTAGCTACGCATTGCCAACGAGGACCGACGATAAACGCCCGTACCAGTTCGCACTGTTAATCGATCAGGAGAGCACTGAATGCTACAAACTGATGGTCGGTCAATGCGTATCGTGAAGACCGACACTAGCTCCCGACTGTCTTTGAAACACTGTAAACGGGCTTAAACTGAACATACGCTCATTTCTCGAGACTTCTACACATTTGGGCTGTGAAAAATTAACTATTGTTGTATAAAACTCGTCTCATTCTCCCCAGGCCCCGACCTAACCTGCGACGACCGCTCGTGCGCCATGTACCGCGCGCTGGCGGCCGACGTGGAGACGTCCATCGTGTACACGTACCCGCGCCTGCTGCCGCTGCACCGCCTGGCCGACCAGCCCGCCAACACGCTGCAGCCGCTCCGGGCCTCCGTCGACAAGATGAACGAGCAGGGCGTCTACTTACTCGGTGAGTTCACTGATGGGTATACAGAGCACTGTTAGAAATGGTGATGATGAAAAGAGCCTGGTCAATATTATGAGGCTGAAAAGAGCATACCGATTCCACTGTCTGACTTGCTCTGATTCTAGAGCTCCGTCTGATTTTATTAGTTTTACTGAATTTGAATATAACATAGAAATATCCTTCTTTGACATCTGTAATAAAGGAGGCTGCTCCTCGTTAAATACTGGTTTTCAGTTGCATCCTGACTCCACCATAGCTGGGCAAAATTTGGTCACAAGAGCCTACCTACTGTTTAGCACGAGGTTCTGAGTTCGATTCCCAGGTTGGAGTTTTTTTAGTAGCAACCTTTTTTTTTTTTTTTTTCCCGGATGGGAAATCATCAAATGACCCCCCCCACTCTGGGCGGAGCGGAAGGGAGTGTCAGACTTGTACTGACTAAAACCCATCCATGTTCCTTCTTTGCCCTTTGTGTTCCAGGGCCATGGTATCTCTTTCGAACAGTCCCGCAGCCCTGGCAGGCATCGGCCCTTGCGGACCCCTACTTATTTGCTGACATCTCTTTGAGGCGCGCGTGGAACACGAACGCGCCGTCGACACGGCCTGTCGTCATAAGACGGCCGGACGGCGAGCTGGCCCATAACTCGCCGTCCACAGGCCCACGCCTACGGTGGCCGGGAGCCACCACGTGACCCCCAACGCCCAGGGCGTCTCCCGCGGCGACTGGGACGTGAGGTTCTTTCTCTCTCACGTCCCGCCACCTCCTTCACTAGCATGACTGCTTCGCAGAAGGAGGTGACGGCTTCCCATTCCCTCTCGCTCCGGACCATGGCTTGAACCAAGGCCGGACGCGAGAGATCGCCGCCGCCAATCGCCGCTACGAGGACACGGCGGTGCTCCGCCCAAGCGGGGCAGACCTCCACGGTGTGCTCCACCGTGTCCTCCGGACGATCCTCGCAGTGGAAACACCCGGGCGTTTCCTCCCGCCCGATTCGGTGCAGGAACCTCCCGAAACAACCGTGTCCGGTGAGGACCTGCGTCAGACGGTAGGTGAGGGCGCCGTGGCGCCTCTCTAGCCACTCCTCAAAGAGGGGACTTATCGCCACTATGGTGGCGTGCCCTGTACGGGGTTGCGACAGTCGCTCTCTCCATGTCGCCATGAGATCACGCCGGAGGTCTGTCCGCTGAGCGGTAATTTGTCGCGGCAGCGGTGTTTCCCCCCGACATAGTGCTTCCGCGCGCCATTCATGCAGGCGCGCGGGGACTGTCGCCTCCAGATCCCATGGCGGCAATCCGGCAAGGAGGCTAGCCGCTTCGCCGGAGATCGTGCGGTACCCCCGGATTAGCCTTATGGCTATCACCTTTTGGGGCGCGTTCAGGTAGTGAGCGGCTTGCCGCCTCAAAGAACGCGCCCACACCGGGGCCCCGTAAAGGGCCATGGACCGCACGACCCCCGCGTAAAGCTTCCGGCAGGAGGCGTTTGGACCCCTCAGGTTGGGCAAGAGCCGCTTGAAGGCAGCCCCTGTCCGTTCCAGTTTGGGAGCCAAACGTCGGAAGTGCTCCACGAAGTTCCACCGGCTGTCGAGGACGAGTCCTAGGTACTTTAACATCGACCCGATGCCGATGGAAACACCTCCTGCCGTCAGTAGGGATCCCGACGGTGGCGCATTCCGAGGCCCATGAAAACACATGGCCTCGGACTTGTGCAGTGCCACCTCGAGACCCAATTGCCGGATTCTCTCCACGACTATCGCAACCCCGCGTGTCATGTTTTCGGCCGCCGCCTCGTGCGACCTCCCTTGTGCCAGTACCAGCGTGTCGTCAGCGTAGCAAACTACGCTGACGCCGGTAGGGAGGTCGGCGCGCAGCACTCAGTCGTAACCGATGTTCCACAAGGCCGGCCCCAGAACCGATCCCTGTGGAACACCGCACGACATCTCTCGCCGGTTCCATTCTCCGCTTCGACCAGGGTAGATGACGGCTCTATCCGTCAGGTAGTCCCCGACCACACGACGAAGGTAGGTCGGCACCCGGTTATACCGGAGTGCCTCCCTAATGCAGCTCCAGGGCATGGAGTTGAAGGCGTTGGCGATGTCAAGAGACACCGCCAAGACGACCCCGCCCCGGGACACCGCGTCCCCCGTCGTGAGGGCTCTCACGCGCATGATGGCGTCCACCGTCGAGCGCCCCTTGCGGAAACCAAACTGGTGTTCCGCAAGATCCGGCCTCATCCCTGCAAGGTGCCCGGCGAGGCGGTTGGCAATGACTCTTTCAAAGAGCTTGCCCACCTCGTCGAGCAGCACGATGGGCCGGTATGCGGACGGAGAGTCCGCAGGGCGCCCTGGTTTCCGGATGAGGACCAGCTTCCCCGTCTTCCAACGAAGCGGAAACTGGCCTCTCTCCAAGCATGCGCTTAGGAGCCCTTCCAGTCGGGGCCCGAGAGCCTCAGAGGCCAGGACCCAGGCTTTGCCAGGCAAGCCATCGGGTCCCGGGGCGGTGTTTCTGGTTTTCAGCCTGCGTACCGCCACTGTCAGGTCTACCCCAGTCACCTCCGGAACGTCGTCATCGTCATCGGTGTGGTCCGCTTCCGGCACCGCACGCGGCGGCGGGGCCATAGGCGGGGGAGGACGCTCCCCTCGCGAAGGGAACAAAGCGCTCACCACGTCCTCCACGAGCTCAGGCCGGAGACTCTGCGTCAACGGGGGGGCCCGGGTGCGGAGTTTGTCCCGCACCATCTTGTAAGGGCGCCCCCACGGATCTCCGTTCAGAGACTCCAGCATCTCCTCGCGGGCCAAGTTCTTGGCCCGCCGGACAGCCTCTTGGAGGGCGGTCTTCGCCGCTCTGTACCCCTCGTACAGCTCCGCCTCAATGGCTGCCGCATCCGGAGGGCGGATGCGGAGCCTGCGATGCCTGGCGTACAGGCGCCGCGTGGCAACGCACGCCTTGCGCAGAGACGTCAGCTCTCGCGACCACCAGTACACCTGACGCCGGGCGCTTCCTGGCCGAACTCGGGGCATTACCACGTCGCAAATCTCGGACATGGCCTCCTGGAACCAACCCGCCTCGTTGTTGATGTCGGCAGGCCTGACTGGTGATGACACCCAGGCCTGCACGATCGAGGCTTCCAGGAGGAGCTCCCGGTCCAGCTGCTTCAGCGCCCATCGCGGACCACTCGGGGCCTGTAGGACCGGCACGCTTGAGGACTGGGTGGAGACGTCGAACCGGATGTACCGGTGGTCGGAATAGGTCTCCACCCCCTCCATGACACGCCAGTCAACGACACGCGGCGACAGAGCGGGGCTGGCGAACGAGATGTCCACCACCGACTCGCCCCGCATCCGCACGCACGTGGGGACAGAACCCCGATTTAGGACGACCAGGCCTGTCTCCAGAGCCCAGTCCTCCACCATTCTACCCCGCACGTCCGTGTAACGAGAACCCCAAGCCAAGTTCTTGGCATTGAAGTCCCCGAGCACAAGCACGGGGAGGGAATGGCTTCCGATGACGACACTCAACTCCGTGAGGGAGTTGTGGAACTCGGCGAGAGTTCGGCTCGGGGAGAAGTAGACTCCCACTACAACGATCTCCCCGAACCGTGCTGCTACGCACCCCTGACCCTTCCTGACACTCTCAAGGGTCGGGGTACCGGCGGCGACCGACGCAATTATGGTCACTGAGCCGCTAAGGTCCTCCACCCAGTCATCCCTGGGCGGGACAAAGTACGGTTCAGCGACCACGGCGATGTTAATCGACCACTGCGCCACGCTCTGGAGCAACAGATCCTGAGCGCAGGCGCAGTGGTTGATGTTCGCCTGGAGAAGGCGTAATGGGGCCGTTACTAACACTCCATTTCAGCCCCCTCCCGGGCCCCCTGCGAAGGCCCCGCTGCGGAAGTTGCAGCAGTAGCGGCAGCGGCGGCGATAGTGGCGGCAGCGGCGGCGACAGTGGCGGCAGCTGCGGTGTTGGCGACGGTGGGGGTTTTGGCGGTGGTGGCGGTGGGCCTTCCCTTGCCCCTGGCCTTGGCGGGAGTACCGCAGGACTTGCTCCCTGCCCGGTGATCGGCCGGCTTGCCAGCTGCCGCACATGCGGCGCAGCGCGGCGCGGCGGAGCAAGCCGCGGCCATGTGACCAGGCTGGCCGCAGCGGAAGCACAGGCCGCTGCGGTCCACCTCCGAAGTGCACCGGACCTACACGTAGTGCCCCACATGGCAGCGGAAGCACCTCAGAGGTCTGGGTTCCAGCAGCTTCACCTGCGCCGAAACCCAGCCCACCAAGAGCCTTCGGCCCTCCACAATGACTTTCGCCGCCGTCACAGGGCAGCTTACCGTTATGGTTCGCATGCCCGACAGGTCCGGACGTAAGGTGCCTGCCTTGACTTGCTCGGCAGGGCACCCACCGGTCCTGGTTACGGCGGCCACCACCTCCTTCTCGGTCACCGAGTCGTCCAGACCCAGTATGCGCAGGTCTGCGCATTTGACGGGCCTGGACACTCTGGCCTCATCCGCATTTAGGGACGCTCTAAGCTTTTCAGCCAGAGCGTCAGCGGACGAGCCACGGGTTTCGCCAGGGATCTCCAGCACTCGAGCCCCTGTTGCGGTGACTCTAAGCCGGAGGCCCCCGGTGATCCCGAGCTCTCCGAGATCCACCGTCGCTTTCGCCTTAGCGAGCACGTCGCGGTAGGTCACGCCCCTCTTTTCCGCGTCCGGCTGTAGTGTAATTACTACAGCTGCGGTCTTCGGGGTGCTGAGCCTAACCGCGACGCCCCGCTCCTTTTGCCGGCGTTTCTGCTCCTGCCTCCTGGCCTTTTTGGCCGCCCTTCGCTCCCTCGCGTTTTCTCCAGCCACCTGCCACCCGGTCTCGGCCACGGAAGGCTTAGGGGGCGGGGGGGGCGGCGATAGCGGCTGTCTCGCGGCTGGCGCTGGCATATTCGCCACCTTGCCCTTCTTTTGGGCCGCCGCCTTGCCCTGTTTCAGGGCCGCCGCCTTCTTAACCGGAGCCGGTTTCGTCGGGGCCGACATAACCCTGCCGGGGGGCTGGCTGGACGGCCCCGGTGCGGAGGCCGCAGCAGACGCATATGAGGCCGCCCTCAGGCCCGGGGGCGCCTTGTTTGCCGCCAGGGGGGGGGCGTAAGACAATGCCCTCCAGGACGGAGAACCGCGCCTGGAAGGCAGCCAGCTCCTGCCGAACCAGATTCAGGACCTGGTTCTCCACCGGCACGTGCTGGCTTGGACGCTTCTGGCCCCCATTTTGGGGCGCCTCGCGAGAGCCGGACTCGCGCAGACTGGCCAGGTCTGCTCGGAGCTTCCTATTCTCCTCTTTGAGAAGCTCCGTGGCGGCTGTCAGTCGAGCTACCTCCGCCCTCAGTTTGGCCACGCCGTCTGGCGGCGGCCCCGCAAATCTAGCCTCCGCTGCCGCCATAATGGAGGCGACCGCAGCAGGTATAGCCCTTTGCCTGGTGGAGGGCTTTTGTTTGAAGGAGACAGCCCTCAGCGCTGCCTCCACCTCATTCGCGAGCCCGGCCTTACGCTCCGCATCAGAGCCGCCATCTGCGCCCGCCTCGTCGCCAGAATAGCCCGAACGGGCCACCTCGTGACCGGCAGCCAGCCCCGGGTGGCGCCCCTCCTCGGCAAGCCGCGCCGACCTCTCGGTGGCAGAGAGGCCTCTCCCCTTGCCGCGGATCCCGCCGCGCTTGCTGGTGGGGATCTTGCGAGCCGAAGCCAGCTCCCCATCTGACGACGACTCTCGGTCGCCTACCGGCCTGGACCGCTTGCGTAGGAACTCCCTGTTCCCCGCAGCAGCCCCGGGCCTCCCGCGCTGGGAGCACACTGAGCCAGCGCTCACCTCGCTGGATGCGGCGCCGGACTCCGACCCCGCATCCCTCTCCTCCCTTCCTTCGCCGTTATCGGCCGTTTTTTGGGTTTTGTAATCTTCCATACTGTTCCCACGAGTATGGGGGAAATAAATAGTCCATCTGGGCAGTGCCCCCTGTACCCAGATAAGCCATAGCCAGGCCCGGCAGTGGTTCGCACTAGAGACTGATTTTCCAAAGGAACCCGTCAGCCATACATCTCCTCGCGGTGCGCCGCCGCTTGAGATTCGGCGTAACTTTTTATAGAGGTTTTCTACCTCGTGGTCCGGGCGGTTAAGCCAAGACCCTCGGTCCCAATCGAAGCCGCGAGACGTGTTCCACGACACTTCGACGGTGGGATTACGATATCGACGGAGACAGTGAAGGACGCACGTCCTTCACTGTCTGCTCGGAGGCAGGGTAAGTGCACACCGAGCCCGCCCTTGCTCCTCCGCTGTGCCCTCTGCTTTTCAGAGGGTCACACGGAGCAACGCCCCCTTGGTCCATGAGGGACCCCCCCATGTCAGAATATTAGCCATGGGCAGTAACATTTCCCGAGGAATAAGAATCTCTTCCCATTCCTCGGGGAAGGATACTGCCCACGCCCAGGGTGCACCGGCCCAGCAGCTGCTATTCCCTCCAGACGTATCGAGAGGGACCGGCAGCCATCAGGCACACGAGGAGGAATTCTGACAACGCACCCCTTTAGTAGCAACCTGAAATATGACTTTCTGTCCGATTGATGGTGATGGGCTCGCCCGTAATGTATATGTAATTTAGGTACATCTCTGCCTAAAGCTCCAAGATTACAAAAGTGCTAATATTATGTTGATTCATTAAGTCTATTACCAGGGCTATTTCATAAAAAAAACCATTGACCATTTTAATGTGGTAGTGTGGTAGTACAAGTAAAATAACTTCTATTCACATGCACTTTCTAACTAATCCCTGTCCAACAGAAAACGGCGTCCACATGCTCCTCTGGGTGGGCTCCCAAGCGAACGCAGAGTTCGTGCAGGACGTGTTCGGTGTGCCCTCGGCAGCGCAGGTGGACACGCAGGTGTGCGAGCTGCCCGTGCGGGACGCGCCCGCCAACGCGGCCGTGCGCGCGCTCATAGACGACGCCCGGACCCGCAGGCGGACTGCCATGAGGGTGAGTACACAGCGTGGCTGACGAGATGTTTGAAGGAACATTTATGTATGTGATTATATAATATGAACCTTATTCTCAGCTTTGGGTCACGGATCACAAAGCAAAGTATACGAATATGAACCTTACTCGAGTTTATAAATACTCATATTCGAAAATATACATTCTCAGAACTGCAACCCCAATAACGTTTCTATTGGCCTCGGCAGGAATGTACATTAAAATAATATAAATAAGGTTTCGCACACACATCGTGAGGAAACCAGCATGCCTGAGAGATATTTCTTGACGACATGTCAGAGGCCCATGGGCGGCGTAAAACTCTAACATCAGGTTAGGCACCAACCACACGATAAAGAATGAAGAATAAGGTTTATTTTCAATGTTACTTAGTTTGAAGATTAAATTTACATTCTGTATATAATTATGAAGACACATAGACAAGTACACAAGTATTTTTTACCTAATATTGTGTACGTGTTTTGTGTGACACCTTTTTACTTAGACTGGGCATGCAATTTATACACTGCCAAATGCTTACTGAACAATTATTTCGAAATGGCGCTTGTGTCTGATTTAGATACACTATCTGTCTTTTGCAATCTTTCTTTTTTCTTGAATTTTTAAGCAATACAGATATTTGATGATCAATTTTATTTTACGCATGTAGTGTTTTGTTTCTTGTATCTTTTTCTTTTATTCTATGATTTTCGGCCTATCGTGTGTCACTTTTTTATCGCTAAATGCAACAAGACACTTCCCATATCTGTGAAAGTACGTAAAAGGGCGTATTTCAATCCTGTTTTATACAATATAGACACGCTTTGAAAGCCAGTGCACTTGTCTAGGCACTCAGGCTATTAGTTAAAACGCACTTAGACTAACGATAGACCCGAAAATATTTACCACTAAGCATGGTCTACGCATGGCCTACCATCCTGACCTTTCGGGCTCTCGTTCACGGCCGGTTTTCACCCGGGCCGGCGCCGGCCTTGTCGACTGTCGTGTAGCACAGTCTATGAGCGCTTGTTCAAGACTCTAGCTCCGGTTCAATTTCGCCCGGTTTAGCCCCGGGTAAGACAATCTTTGAGCGCTTGTTTACGAAGCCGGAAGTACGCACGGCGCATGTAAATAAAATCGCGTCTCTTCCCGGCTAAAAACCGGGTTACAAGACCAACCCGGCGCCGCCTGAAACGCCGGCTTGAAACCGGTCGTGAACATGAGCACTCCCTTTCCTCCCAGCTGACCGTAGCGCACCAGCTGGCGTCCACCGCGCCGCAGGTCCGTCGCTTCCTGGTGGAGGACCGCGGGCTGGACGGCACCGACGCCTACATGGAATACCTCATGTCCGTGCACAAGGCTGTGCAGAAGATGATGTATGTGACGACGGGTTTTTGATGGCTGCTTATGGTTTCTGTGGGTTTATGTGATCTCTTATGGATTTCAGGGGTTACTGGTGTTTATAATGGGTTACTCTTAGTTTCTGGGGGTTAATCATGACTTTCTGGGGGCTTTTGGTGAATTGTTAGGACCTGCTTGTGATTTCTGGGGTCTGATCGAGTTGAGGCAACTGGGGTCATGGCCTACCACGCTGATCCTCCCCGTTCCTCCCAGCTGACGCTAGCGCACAAGTTGTCGGCCACCGCGCCGCAGTACCATCGCCTCCTGGTGGAGGACCGCAGGCTGGACGGCGCCGCCGCCTACATGGAATACCTCATGTCTGTGCAGAAGGCTGTGCAGAAGATGATGTATGTCTGTCGAAATCCTGATGGGTTTCTCATGTTTTCTGGGGGTTTCTCAAGGTTTGCTGAGGGTTTTTGAGGTTGTCTTCGGGAGAAGCTGGGTTTTGGTGTGGCGTGGAATTGAAAGAGTTAATACTTTATCGTACCATTCCTACTTATTCAACCGAATTTATATACGGCGTGGAAGAGACACCCACGCGAAAACGATTACCACGTGTTCAGTACATCATTCTGAGAAAAACAAAACAGCAGTTCCATACAGTATGACCGTGTAGGTATTGCACTCTTGTAGAAAAGAACTGTTTTTTTTAAATAACCGATGCCACATTTCTATGAGAAGGGGCTCAGAATGATGCGAGCGTGATGTGATGTGATGAATACGTGGTAACCGTTTTCGCGTCGGTGTCCCTTGGAACCCGTATATTGACAGATTCTGTAATTTAAAAAAATGCAAACATGCTCATAGTATCTCATCTGGGAAACTCATACGCATGTATAATCAGTTTGTCCATTCATTTTTTTTTATGTAAAATCAAGGAAATAATGAACTTTCAATTCCACTGCCTTTCTTTTACAAAATATGATTCGCTTTAAGACGCATGTATCGAAGAATTTTCTGGTGATATATCCTACGATCGGATAAAGGGTGATTTGGTGGTTCTGGGTGATGTAGAGGTTTTTTCAAGTTGGGGTATCGTGTGACGCTTTTCTTTTATTTTTATTAGATGGATTGCACCTATTTTGTATTTATGGTTTTATATTTTAATATGTTTTCGCTTTTTAGTCTAAAACAATGTGAATACTTCAGGTTCATTGAAATCGATATCATTACTCTTTATGGTTACATATTTATGTAGATAAAGTATGTTTATATTTGTATAATAATAGTATTATAAATTATTTTATACCAAATCACAATACTACATCATAGTGTTTTGTTCTCAATACATTTTAGTTTAGATAACAATTTAACATCATTACATGACATTTGAAGGATGATATACTACAAATTGACCATGCGTCCAAAAACACACTACCCGACCGTAGATATGGCCCATCCTGTTTTACATAAAGTTCGGCTTTGCATAACGTCGTCTTATTCTTAGTGTTCATCCACACCGAACTTGCTACAACGGGAAGCAAAAAGTTGTAGGAAGATACTTAATACTATCATGTTGTTCTACAAGAAGTTCCTTCACTCGGATGCACTTTAAAACACGATGTGCCTTATAAACACTCGGGTTCCATTCCTATCGTCCCCTTCTAAAATCCCTCCTATTGTTTCAGCTAACCACAATGCGCCAACACGACAAACTCGAGGCCGTGCTCCGTCACTTCCTGGTCGAGGACCGCGGCGTGGACGGCAGCTCGTCCTACGTCGACTACCTGTGCCACATACACAAGGAGATCCGGGCGCTGCTATAGCAGATGTACGGCTACTATTAAGCGTAGCCGGATGCTGGACGAAATTGTGCGACGAAAGTTCGGCGTGGCTACGTTACTTTTGCCTTATAACATTGTCTTGAATTCAGAATCTTAGGTAGTTATTTAGAATCGTTGCCACTTAGGTTTATGAAGTTTAGCGTTACGTAGTCTAAGTTGATTTTTGATTGACTGTAAAGCTAAACAAATGACTAAATAATTGGGGGTTGCAATGGAATTTGAATTTGACTCAAAAACTTGATAATTATGTAAGTAATGCTGCATACATATTCGGCTCGGCTGCAATCGGCGTAGATTCGGCTTAATTCCGACTGTGCCGAGCCGGCCTGAACACGGTTCAGCGAGGGTAGATGCCGAGTATGGCGATTTTTATCTAGCTCTTATCAAATATGTGTAGTAAGCTTCGGGTGCCAAGTCGAATATGTGTGTTCTACGATTCTGAATTCAAGTATACGTATTATAGCATAGCAGTCAAACTTTCGGTAGCGTATTTTCCACCGGTAGACCTACGCTGTGGTATCGCCGCCTGGTTAATACAATGTGGGACACTTTTACATGGAGTGTTTGCTTTTCAACTGGTTTCAGTCTTCGTTGCAAGTTTCTTAAAAGTCATAAAAATAGGTTCTGAAGTATTGGTGAGTGTGTTTTTTCAAAAATGTAGGTAGTACCCGAAGGTTTTTTAATAGAAGTGTAAGGTATGAGAATGCGTATTATAGTTTTATAACATTCAGGTAAAAACAATATGTATCGTCCTGCAATTATTTGTTTTAGTTTTGTTTTGTTTCGTATTCATGATTAGTTTGTCTCCACTAGAATATTTTCAGCCCGAAACATGTCGTGCTTGTATATTTCTAAATATTATAATTGGTGTCAAAAAGATTCAGACGCAATAACTTGTAAATAAATTACGTAGATATGTGCTTGACATAGCACATTTTTATAAGTATGTAAAAAGTAAAACTAAATGTAAAAGTTTTCCACATTCCAAATTTGTATAGTTGTGAAATAAATGACTTTTGTTTTGCACTAATTAGTATCAATGCTATTTTTAAAGGACTATTTGAGATTTCTACCAAAAACTACCAAGCAGGGTTGCTAGTAGTAAAAATTGTTAGTAAAATATCGTAATTAAAACGTGCAGTTTGGTGATGGTTCAAAATGGCTTTCAAGTATTCACGGTACAATTAAAGCTAAAGGCTCGATATACAGCGTGAAGTCGCGCTTGTGTAATAGGGACGCTAGACACATAGAGGGTCGGTATGAGACGGGACAGCCAGGCGGTGACAACGAATACATGTAGATGTACATTTGAGAAAATAGTCGCTCGGTTTAGCTCTTATTGTGCCGAAAACGATTCAATGATGGTAGGTGCCGAATTGAGCATGGTGATTCGTTAAGTTTGAGTTTGCAGTTCAACAAATGCTGTCCAATCAAATGTGCACAACCGAGCAAGTGTGTAGCGCCTCTGACAGCCTAAGGGTCAGTTTAGACAGATCAGTAAAATTCGCTTGTGGTATACTAGCTGCATTGAACATAGTTTTTTTTTTTAACGGCGTGCGACCGTGTCGCGAGCATGCGCAATGCGACGCTTGACGTACCCGATATTTAAGATTTTTTTGCTTCATACAATTATGTACTTTAAACAATGATAATACAGTCCTATTTTCAATGCAGCCAGTAAATTGCGAGAGTATTTTTCCGAGCTTTCTGTATTGACCCAAGTCGTATCTTAACATTCTTAATGTATCTGTTACGTCCAAGATCTACGCGTAAAGATCAGCATTTAATAAAGACTAGTTAATTCTTCGAATAGAACATGTTTGTCCCCTTATTCATAAAAACGTGTAAATACATCACCTTCACCCTTACAAAATATCATTGGGGTAGACAGACGTGTACTAGAATACAGGTAGATTTTGTCAAACACTTTTGGGTACAGAAGCTGCGAACTCGGCTTTTAGCCAAAAGGACTTCGGGGTGATTCCCAGACGTATTTTTGTTAGGAAATTCTTAGTAATAGGACTGTGTGACTGTTAAATGGAGATAGGCTTGCCCTAAACCTGTAGTACACCTTTGCCTACTCACTTAAATAAAATTGGCAACAAATATGAATAAGAAATTAGCACATGAATAAAGGGAATTTGATAAATAAATATAAAATTGTTAACGATTGCTACAAACTTATTATTGAGGCTAATGCCATACAGCACGGTATAAAGTTTAGACCACATTAAGGTCTTTAGGTCTTAAGATCCTAAGGTCTTACGTTACGGGGTCTTAAAGTCTTAAGGTTTAAGGTATTGAGGACATAGGTCTAAAGCCTTAAGGTCAAAGGTGTTAAGACAAGCCTTGGTGTCCTAAGGCCTATAGCACATAAGGTCTAAGGTTATAAGACAAATCTTGCGGTTTTAAGGTCTATAATAAGGTCCTAAGGCCTAAAATGCTTAAGGTCTAAGGTCTTAGGGTCAATTTAGACCTATAATCTTCACAAGGCAAATGACATAGACGTTAAACTAATATTAGACTTATCTTGTACAGAATAAAAATGTTACGAAAAGCATTTTATATGACGACTCTTAAATTGATAGGTAAGTAATTCTCACTATATGACGTCAATTTAAATAATGTTTTTTTTTTCTACTTAAAATAGGATGTTACAAGACCTAGTTTGTTTAAACTTACAAAGTAGCTGTCCAAGACAATTTTATTTGACAACAGGTAGTGTGATTGTTCTTTTATATTTCAATTTATTCATCATCAACATCTGCGTAGCCTTTTCCCAAATTTATTGGGGTCGGCTACCAGTCACACCGGATGCAGCTGAATACCAGTATTTTACATGGAGCGACTGCCTATCTTATCTCCACAACCCAGTTATATACCGACCGCTTTAATGACTCCTCGCGAAGGTATCAATTAAAATGGAATATTCCGAAGATTGATCACGTATGAGTTCAATTAGTATCGTAATATCTACGTGGATTATGGTTATTTTAAATCAAATAGCCTGTGGGATATAGTTAGGACTTTGTGGACGCTTTATGTGCCTTTGATGGGGCAAGGCGGAGGACTCATTAAAGCGGACGGTCTATAGTACTGGGTAATGCAGTACCCCTTGGTAAGACTGGTTGTCAGACTTTCTGAACACTGACTACTTATTTATTTATTGATGAGAAAATTAATTATTTTTATAACATATTTAGTATATTCTTTCAATTGCCTATTTAAATTTGTCGAGTAGTGAGTTTGTATCCGAACCCAAGATTTTTTACAAGTAAGAACAATTAAGATATCTTCCATTCGTAGTTTTTGTATTCAAACTGACTTGCAAGTATTACAATAATGTTTTTTTTTACAAACCTTTAGTAAGACTTGGGGCCTATTTCACGATGTCCGAATAAATTAAAAAATGGATCAATTTGTAAGAAATTATCTGCCAAGTAAGTTAACGAGAACTTATTCGTAGATGGTGAAACAGGTCGTAAACTTGGTGTCTATAGTCTTGGTATATATATATCTATAGTTAAAGTAATTAAGTACTTGAGTTTAAGTAATTACTTATACAACCTTTTTTATGCAATAGACAAGAAATTTAACGAAATAAGAACCGTCAAAGAAAGCAAATCTAAGAATTCTTACTTTTGATAGTTCTAACTTTGGACAGTTCTAACTTCAAGCAATTACCAACTACAAAATAAAATCGTATCTTAAGTGAATTACTTTTACTTAAGTAATCACTTTGACGTGTTATAGATGCGGATGTAACAGTGCCTGGTCGTAAATATGACACATCGAATTGAAAAAGAGTTCGGCTTCGTTTAGCATCGTCACTCTCATACATGCCTATGTAACTGTCTCTTTCTAAACCCCGATGTTTGTAAATACAGGGTGGAATACACCACAAACGATTACCACGTATTCATTGCATACGGAACCCCCCACACATTGAAATTTATATCATGGGTAAAATGATTTAAAAAAAAAATCAGCTGTTCCATACATTTTGACCCTGTAACTATTGCACTTTTGTAGGAAAAACCAGTTTTTTTTTATATTACCCATGTAAAACATTCTGTGTGGGGGGTTCAGAATGATTTTCTGAAAACGGGGTAACTATTATAACGTCGGTGTCCCTTCCACATTGTATTAGAGTTGTGTGGTCATATTTAAGTCATAAGGATGTCGTACAAAACATTAAAATTAACAACTTACTCCATGGGGTGACAGAGGTAGTTGTTCAGTTTGATGGTCGCGGCACATCCTTAAATGTGAAGAATGTCTACTGATGGCCTAGATACTATTTAAAAGAAGATAAATAAGCTTTTATATAACAGACGCCAAGAGTTCTTTTATATTGACATGTAAACCAATATCTACAATAATTAAAATTGTCCAAGTATTGAATAAGCTGCATAAAACAGTGTTGCTACCTGAATGAAAATAATTAACTTTTAGTAGAAAATTCCAATTAATGAATATATTATCAAAATATAAGTTTGTTTTGTTAAAAATTGGATTAGTTTTGTTGTTTCCTACGATATTAAAACTAGATATATTTTTATCTTATATTGGATTGTATTGTAAATGTAAATAAAATATGGCATTATTTAATTTTATTTGTTCTTATTTTTAGATTAGTGATAATTTTAGTTTATTTTCGGTTATTAAACTGGGATTAGCAATAAATTTCCTACTTATTTCTATACAAGGTGCAATTTTGATGTCTCGTATGTGACATGGCCGAACACGTTTCACCTAAAGGCGAGCTTCTTCTTTCGGGTTCGAAACCAATACCGAAAAGCGCTAAAGCTGTACTTAAGTCGAAAATCAACTAAAATTATTAAAAACAATCATACATAGTCTATTTTTTTATCTAGAACTTTAGTCCTAGAAGCGAACGAGGCGTTCCCACTACATCATCAATATAATGTCAGAATAGTTTTAATACATAAGATATATATCTAATATTTATGTTCCCTAGGCAGTGTGTCACCACATTTGACAAACTTATACTAGCAATTAGCATTTTCTGCATCGGAAAACTAAATACAAGGTGTAAACGAACCCTTCTCGAAGCCGTCAACCAAGCATTCTGTACATCAAACGGAAAACGTAATATATAAAGTGTAAACGAACCCTTCTCGAAGCCGTCAAGCAAGCATTCTGTACATCAAACGGAAAACGTAATATACAAGGTGTAAACGAACCCTTCTCGAAGTCGTCAACCAAGCATTCTGTACATTAAACAAAGTAACTACGCAAAAAAATTGCTGGCAAACGACTTTTTCTTGGGATGAAAAATCACGTTTTACGGTAGGACTCAATGTAACGCATTTAAAACATTGTGCTGGTGGATGCATTGAATAATACGGGGGTCGTGGAGGTATTTGAAGGAAAGTTACCTATAACATTCAAACTTTTTCAAAAGGTTCCCAATATCTCTGTAACTAATAGGTTCCCAGGTATGGTCTCGAAAAAAAAAGATATCGCAATGATGGGGAGAACATGTCTTTCGGCTTCGTTAAGGGTACTGGCCTCATTGTGACTGCTACATTTAGCTTATTTTCTTTACGAAAGGTTGCTCCTGTGTTTGTGCTTCTGAGTCTGTCTAAATCACATGAACCTTTATACACGATTATCTATACACATAATTAAACTGTCTGTTTGTAATATCAACTTCAGCTTTTTACTGAATGCGTATGAAAATATATACGGAACTTATAAAAAAAAACTTTATGGCGGCTCGGAAGTTAGCTGCGAGTGACGGTCTGCGCATTGTTCAGTCAAGACGATGCGTCCTCTGCGCCCCGCTGATACCTAAATTTGTGATCTTTCCGTTAGATGTTCCGAGCCACCATAGAGTTTGAACAGAACCATACCTTAGGTACCGCCTCAGTTACAATGAGCCTGTAGTTCTCTTTGTCATGTCAATCGTGAAGTTTAGTAAAATAAGGTATTTTGAGTGCATTTCTGATCAATGAAAAAGGTAAAGTAACTTTGATCAAAATGTGGTGACACAGGTCCTCTAAAACCAGGCAGTTAGCAGCCAAACTCGTGAGTAAGATGCAATACCAGTTCCGTTAACGGTAGTTTAGTCAGTTAACGGTAAAGTAAGGCGAGGAGATTATTGTTAAATAGTGTATAATCCAGAACTGTATTGAGCGTGTAAGTTTTTAATAGTTAATAAATCCTTTTGTATAAAAGATTGTTTTTTTGATCACAAGTTTTCTAGTTTCATGTTTTCTTCAGATAAGAGTCCTGTGTGTGTCCCAGGTGTGGGAACTAAAGTGGGCTGGTTATTCCAAACGTCCAAATTATAAATAAAACGTGATCTCTTTTAAATTAAAATGTTTCTGTAATTAAGTTACATATGCAATGAAAATATTAAATTAAACATAAAAGAAATTGATTGATTTCAACAGACCAGTGTTTTTCGCAGTTGCATCGCATTTCTTCCGAAAAGGGCGTTATTTTGACTGGAAAGAAAATAAATATGAGAACAAAATAATACAGGCCTGTAAGTGTGTCCCACAGAAGTGTAAACGTAACTTCTCATTTTTAAAAACGTTTGTTTTATTTGACTTACCAACAATTCAATACACTGATACAAATAAAGGGTGTAACACGACCCATAACGAAGCCGGAAAACACTTGTTCTTCCAGTCATTGCGATATTTTTTTTTTTGTTCTAGACCATACCCGGGAACTTTCTAGTTCGGAGATATTGGGGGCCAAAGTTCCAACTTTTTCACAAGTTTTTTTTTTAAATACATGTTTTTAATGTAAAATTTTTACTTTAAACGCCTTCACGACCCCCGTACTATTCACTATTTAAAAAGTCGTTTCTCAGCAATAATTTTTGCGTAAAGTAAATTTGATGTACAGAAACCTTGGTTGACGGCTTCGTTAAGGGTCTTGTTACACACTGTATATAAGATACATCCAATAGATCGACTTCTAGACTAGTGTACCAATTTCTTACAATTATGCGCATCATGCATTACTTATTTGATGTATTAGTGTCTACTTTAAATTAGATGTGTTCCTTATTTCGGATCTGGATACGGATATAGATATAGGAATAAAATTTTATCGGTTTCGGATACGGTTACGGATATGTAATTATTTCGGATTATCCGTTAGTTTCGGATAGTTTCGGTTACGGGTATTAGATTGAAGTAAACACAAATAGTATGTAATAATTTGGTTTTATTTATAGGTTTTATCTAGTCTAGGTTATCATTTGGTTTTATAATCAGTCATATAGGTAAGTAAATATCCGAAACTTGTGAAACGGATACAGTTACGGTTACGGATATAATTTTATTTCGTATATCCGATAGTTTCGGTTACGGTTATGGAGCTCCATAACATCCCTGTTATCAGTTCTAAATTTAAAATTAAAGGAGATAGCCAAAAAAAAAACCCAGAATCGCCAGAAATTTCTTATGTGCCGTTTTTATAGGCATAATATGTACATCAAAAATATATAATAATTAACTGCAAAAACGATCAATGAAACAATAACAAATATTTTTAGATTCAGAAAAATCTATTGAAGCCGTGATCGATGAATTCTTTGGTGTCAGTAAATATAAAAATGTTGTATTTCGGATTATTATATAATATTATTAATACGAAAAAATCATATAATTATGTAGTCTATTACGTATAAATCAAACATCGTGCTCAATCTCAAAACTCAGGATAGCCCAGTTAAGCAGACGTCAACCTCCTTCGACGACATGTGAGATGCCATTAAAAAAAAAATAATTCTGAGTCTTTATTCAAAATCCATGGTCTGAATCTAGTGTGCGTCAGTATGGCTGGTTGCCTGTATCGGCTCGCGTCAGGCTGGTAACCAAAAATTGCTACCTATTTGCTACCTTTTACTACCTGTAGTCAATTAATTGCTACCTAACTTGGAAACAAAATAAAGGGACTTCAAAATGACCAGCCATTCTGATATCAGGATGGCTGGTCAACTCTCCGTTTGTGTGAACTATTCAAATTCGTGTTATTATTTTTACTTGAATAATTGCTACCTGATTGCCACCCTCACGTGTTTCAATGTCAATGTCAATTCAATAACCTTAATCCATTCTCTGTAAAAAAATCAAATGATCATAACGTTTTACTCGTTAAAGCTACAAGGTGGAAATTGAAAGACGTGAGGGTAGCAATCAGGTAGCAATTATTCAAGTAAAAATAATAACATGAATTTGAATAGTTCACACAAACGGAGAGTTGACCAGCCATCCTGATATCAGAATGGCTAGTCATTTTGAAGTCCCTTTATTTTGTTTCCAAGTTAGGTAGCAATTCATTGACTACAGGTAGTAAAAGGTAGCAAATAGGTAGCAATTTTTGGTTACCAGCCTGACGAGACCCGATACAGGCAACCAGCCATACTGACGCACACTGAATCTATCACCTTCTCGTCCGCCTATTGCATTTCTTTCTTAGTTGCTCATTCGATAGCTAATGACTGTATTTTTTTAACTTTTTGACCTACGCTTTTGTATACTAGACACCGATTTATCTTGCTTTGAGTGATAACAACCGTTGCGTGTCTTGTGAGCGTTCAGTTAGCCGTAACCGGCATTACGTTTTGTCCTTCGAGTTCTTCGAGTTACACCGAGATGGCATCGAGTACATGTTTACACTTTACAAGAGCAACGACAGATTTCAGTTTACCTGCAGCGCTTATAAACGTAACCCATGAGAGCTATAGTGACAGCCGCTTTAACGATAACCCCATCGAAATGATCTACAGACATACGAATCGACCCAACTTACTGCCTGATTATGCTGACGAGCACCGTTTAAAGCGCAAAAAATTATTTATTTTTAAGAATGGAGGCGACTCTACGCGGCTTAGCAGATTTCCTACGGATGACTCATGACCAACTGCTGATTTTTACGATAGGAACGTATCATGTTAAACTGGCGAATTTTATCGCTTTGAACATAGAAGAGCCACCTGCGTATACTCCATTGAAGCGTACAGACACCGGGAATTGATAAGATTAAATAACGTCGAGGAAGAAGAAAACACACTACGGTGCGGAATTAAATCACATGTAATGACCGAAAACTTATAACTGCTACATTATACAATGGACAATGTATCAAGGAGTATTATGTTATAGCTACATATATATACACCGTGACTTTTTAGTCGTCTTACAAAGGTGGTCCACTCATTGTACCCGACATAAAATAGCACTAGGCGCGATTTTTTTTTATTTTCCATTATAGGTACAAAGAAACTTAATAATTAAAAATTAGAATAAAATTATGAAACATCTTGTTATGATGTTTACGTGTCAAAAAGGAGAACATATACCTACCCTGCACTCAAGTCCAGTAGATCATCGCTCGCAACAGGGTGTTTTAACTACGTCATGCGTCATAATACTGAATAATAATTTTATTTTTAAATTATTAAAATCTAATAATTTACTATTTTTTTTTATAAATGTTTAGTAGTCATTGGAAACATGACGTGGGCTGCCGTTGTAAGACGACTAAAAAGTCACGGTGTATACAACATTAGTTTTAGTATATGCGAAACCTGAAACACGTGTCTAGTATTTTTATGTAAAGAATCTATGTACATAATTTCAAAACTGTATCATGAAAAATCACAAAGTTATAAGCTTGTTCTGTAACCTGGTTGTCTGACAAAAACGTAGTTACCACGCGGCGCCGCCACGCGCGCGCCTCTAGCGTAGTCTTGAACTCATTGATAATAATAATGTGGCAGTAGATACCTAAATGATTTCGATAGGTACTTAATTTCGCTAGGTGTCCAACTTGTAACTTTTTTAAATATTTTTGGGACAAAATATAACATGGTTTAAAAATTATTGGAATCGATTCAGTTATTTATTCTGAACAAACTATATTCAGGTTTCGCATATACTAAAAATAATGTTGTATAGTATAGTCCTCCTTACCGATTTCGGTAACGGCGACCCTTTAATCCTTGCGTGTGCCCTTACATGACTGGCCAGACATAGCTACATACAAGGTAATCCTTGCGTGTGCCCTTACATGACTGGCCAGACATAGCTACATACAAGGTAATCCTTGCGTGTGCCCTTACATGACTGGCCAGACATAGCTACATACAAGGTAATCCTTGCGTGTGCCCTTACATGACTGGCCAGACATAGCTACATACAAGGTAATCCTTGCGTGTGCCCTTACATGACTGGCCAGACATAGCTACATACAAGGTAATCCTTGCGTGTGCCCTTACATGACTGGCCAGACATAGCTACATACAAGGTAATCCTTGCGTGTGCCCTTACATGACTGGCCAGACATAGCTACATACAAGGTAATCCTTGCGTGTGCCCGTACATGACTGGCCAGACATAGCTACATACAAGGTAATCCTTGCGTGTGCCCTTACATGACTGGCCAGACATAGCTACCTACATGGTCACCGAACGTTGGGCAGTTGTGTCCATATCATTAGCATTGTTGTATATTTTCTTGCTTGGGCCAGATATGAAGGGAATTTGCCCCAGCCTGCAGGATTTTTAGATGCTGTATGTTTGGATATTGAACACTATTTAATAAAAATATTAACATATTGTTTTTTTTTTACTTATTATAGATACCATCAAATCCCTAAAATGAAAAAAAATGAATTTATGATAATAACGACAACACATTGAAATACAACAAGAATAACTTGACTTTGTCTTGCTCTGGCAGATTTAACAGCGCCACCTACCGCGTCCAACTGTGCATCTAAACCATCCAAGGATTCACTCAAACGCTCACAAGAAAAAAATGTTATATTGGACCCAGCCGTTTAGTTCAGTCAATATATAAAGATTATTTATTAATTATATTTTACAATATTTTAATATATTATTATATAATAAAGTGCTAAATTATTATATTATAAAGTGATAAAATAAAAGTCATTCTGAACCCGTATAATAACTTCTTGTTTTTTGAAAACGTAATGGTCTTACTATAGTGAACCCATTTTTATACCTTTCGTTGCTGGCGATTCTGGGTTTTTTGTCTATAACTTGTAGCACTAAAATTATTTTACAAGTTTTTGTACATATACAATATGTTAAAAAAACCCTCTCCGATCCGTGAGGGTACCTATTATTAGGCGTCGAGATTAGATTCTACTTATGTAATCCTTTTTAGAAAACAAGTAAAAAAAAAAAAATAATAAAATGAGGAAACTTCTATAGCAACACGGGAGTTCTCGGATAGTGACGTCGCACAGTGATCAATTATTCAAAGTTGGCGTCCCATAACGCGTCCATATTTTGGTCAATGTGTCGATAGTTCGAAAAATGTTATTTTTCAGACTTGAAGGTAAGTATTTTACATTATACTAAAACATCAACATTATGTAGACAGTAGTTTAAATGATATGCCATTTCAAAGTTGCCTCGAAGGCTAATTTAATATAAAAATACTGATTTATCGTTGTTTTGCGCTCCTATTCAAGTTTAGTTGGCTAAGTTATCAGTGTAAACTGTGAATTGAAAAAAATGGTGCACATTAAGGAAGGTCTGTACTTTTTATTGGTATATAAATAAAAGATAAAACAGGCCGTTTTATATTATAAAAACAAATATATAGATATATTAATGTACTGATATTTACTAACTTTTCTAAGTTTGAACTGAGTTACGTTTAAAATTGCAAATTAGTACACGATCATTTTTCCATTATGCAGGTACTATTAGCTATATTAAAATATGCATTTTTTACTGATGATTGCCGGTTTCTATAGCAAAAATTGTTTTTTAGGTAATGTTGCCTCGATAAAAAATGTTGATTTATTCAATATTTTGTCATTACATCGACCAGTGAAGCCGCACTCAAAAGACAATAAACATAAACTACTTCGCTATAATTTAGACACATGAAAAGACTGACTACTACAAGCAGGCACAGTCTTCAAAATGTTATTAACACCTTTACTATAGCAACTTTAAGATTTTGGAAAAAATGTTCCCTTAATATTATTAGATTCCGTAATCAAAATGAGAAATGGCTTGAAATATATTGGCAAAATCCACGCCCAAATTCCGTGCGATATTGCAGACCCATTAGAATGCAATTTTTTAAAGAAACAGATACGGTAATTAAAGACGAGTTTACAATTGACACACAGATTCATAATTTATTGCCGTCAAGAGTTGAAATTAATGGCATTTATTTTACAGTTCACCATAGTCAAGTTAAAACAAGGGTAGACGAAAAAGTGTGTAACATTCTATCTTTGAATAGATCTACACAAAAGTGTTATATAAGGCTTGTTCATCTCAGTTCAATGACATCGAAGCAGTACAATCAAGACCAAATAATCCTGTGAGTTGACAACCCGAAGTTTATTTGGGTTGTCATCGTTACATGCATATATTCGCTTTTACGAGTGCCTGTTACATGTATCGTATAAACTGCCGATACAAAATAAGCAAGCACGTGGTGAAGAAAATAAAAAAATTTGTAGCCGATAGAAAAAAACGCAAACAAACACAATTTCGAGACCAACTAGGGTTATTGGTTGATATGCCTAAACCTGGATTTGGAAAGACCAATGATGGCAATACGGCCAGACGCAGTGTCAAATTTGCAGATTATGCGAAAGACACTGCCACGCTTTATATTGAACTATACAGGTGGTATCCTATAACACAAACAGTCCATAAGGTTCTTATACACGGAAAGGATATCATCGACAACTTTTTGTTGCCAATTGTTATGCTTGGAGAAGACGCACAGGAAAGTCGCCACAAAGATGTCACATATTACAGAGAGCATAACACCAGGAAGATGACCAGGAATCAAACCAATGAAGATCTAATAAAAATTTTGCTCATATCTTCAGATCCTGTAATATCTAACATAAGAATATTACCTGTAAAACAAAAACGTATAATGCCAATTGAGGTTCTAAATCTTTACAAGAACCAGAAGTTGTGTTAGATGAGGACTGATGTAACAAAGTACATAATATATTAATTACCAAGTTAAATTTTGTGAAAACAATTTGTCGATACTATTTATTAATGTTATAAAATTAAATACACGATATCAGTGTTTAATAATTTCGTCCTCCTAATTTATTGAAATTGATCACTGTGCGTCGTAAAAATACAATTGACGATAGAACATACTTATAACATGGTGTTGTCACGTTTTAGAAGTTTGTTAGAATTTAGGGAAACGGTGGTAATTTGGGATAAAAATCGTGCATTTTAAAAATCTTTAATATTTTTACTTTCATGAACATTTTGTTTCTTATTCTATTTGGCGATGTCATTGGTATCCCTATATGCCCCTTTCGGATCGGACAGGTTTTTTTTTAAATATATTGTATGTATAATGTTTTTATACTTTAGCGACCTGAATTATAGAACAATCGTTAATCAAATTATTTGATCGACGATTAACGATTACTTCAATTGATCGATAATCAAGAATAAAACAGGTCTTTCATCACCACTGCTCCCAAAACAGTGAAAGAAAACATCGTGAGGAAACTAGTATGGGGCCGTCCTTAAATCACGTGATGTTTGAACAGGGGAGAGGGGGTCAGAAAAAGATCACAATTAATCATGATGGGGGGAAGGGATAATGCCAAAATCACGTGTATTTTTGAAAAAAAGCCTAATAATGTGTACGTGTAACTTTGGGGGGGGGGGGGGGGGCTATAAAAATGGCCTAAAAAACCTCATGTGATTAAAGGATGGCCCCCATGTCCTAGAACAAAAATTAACCCGCACTGGGCCCGCGTGGTGGATTACAGTTACAGCCCACTTCCGCACATACAGATGAGGCCTGTGTCCCAGCAGTGGGAATATTATATACTGATTATGCTCACTATTCAGGAATAGGATCACAAAAGAAATCATGTTAAAATTAATATTATGCTAAAATAAGTGTGATAATCACCAGCTTATCGTGCATTGTCACTTATAGTTATAACAATGCGCGGCTCAGGGTCGGAGCAGGGTGCGCAGTTGGTTTTAGGGCAGGGCTGTAGCTCAACCTTGCGCTTGAACCCGGCCGCTTGCAGGACCAGCAGAAGCAGGAGCTGCGCTAGTCTCATTCTAGAACATGACGTGACATCATCTGCCTAGCCCCAACTATGTTGGGGTCGGCTTCCAGTCTAACCGGATGCAGCTGACTATCACATGCAGCGAAACTGCCTCGTTTCCTTTTCCTCGCAAAACTCATGCATTTTAGAATTTATTAATATTTTTACTTTCATGAATATTTTGTTTCTTATTTTATTTGGCAATGCCATTGGTATACATATATGCTTCTTTCGGATCGGACAGGGTTTTTCGGACATATTGTATCCATTCGAAAGCCTCTTTTCGATGCGGACGACACGACTCGCCACCGCGTCGAACTGAATGTGACCATGTCCATGTGATATACTCACCAGCTCATTGTGTTTTGTCGTCATTCATCGTGAATACATTGACGGGATCGGAGCAGGCGGACGTTTATGCAGCTGTCGCTGCAGCCATTCGTGACAGGTAGTACGGGCTTGGGCTTGCGCTTGCATGCGGCTGCTTGCAGTACCAGTATCAGCAGCGACCCGAGGATGTGTGCCACCTGGGCTAGCCCCATCCTGGAAAACCACGTGGGTTTTAGAGAAAGTACAAGTGTAGTTTTGTAGATAATTTATAATATTGTCAACGCGCCTTTATAAGCCAGCACTGGATGAGAACAGTCTGCCTCGTTAGCCTAGCGGGTACATGCGCGACTGTTGAGTACGAGGTCCTGGGTTCAATGTCTAGTTCAGGGATAGTGCTTTTATTTCCCATCAGGAATTTCTCCATCCCCTGCAGTGCATATACTGTCACTGACCTTTAACCACATTCAGTCCTTTAATCGCCAAAGCCTGCCAGCATTTTGATAATTTGTCCACAATGCAACTGGACAAGTCACAAGACATGTTATGTATTACTTATAAGTTAAACTCTTTAAGAGGTCATTGTACATAATACATATCTTTTTTGGGACGCATCCTGAAATCAAGATTGGCAGCAGGTGGCATTTTCTCCCTACTTCTAAAAAAGCAGCGTAACTATGTTTATATATGAGCGTACTTTCACTTTAAGGATAAGTGTATTATGCAATGTTAGGTATCCTGTGTCCTGGGGGGCAGCTGGCCCGCATCGCCGTCTTCCTTCTCTTAAGAACAGAGCTGATCAGCAACGCGCTCATCGGAAGCAGAGCAATCAACACGTTGCTTAGTCTCATTGTGTCGTCTGCCGACAAACATGTGAAGTTAACAAAGGGATAAGAGAAGAGAAAGATAAAACAATCAAAGTCTACACGCACTAAAAAGAGAGAGAGTGCACTCTCTCTCTTTCCTCACTCTTATGGTGCTTGTAGATTCTCGCCGAGACACTCCGAGGCAGGGCGAGGGCGAGGGTATATTGTAGCACTAGTCGAGCCTTGCTTGCCCTGCCTCCAGTCTCGGATTTTTGCGAGACATCCCGCGGTCTTTAGAGAGACATAAAAAATTAACTCTCGGTCGAGAATGTACAGCCACCATTATAACCCAAACTGATGGGACAGTAAGTCGATACGACGGCTTGACGTGATTTCCGATAACTAATCGCATCGCCTCGTTCTCTCATTGCAATTGATCGTCTTTGCGTGTTACGGTCGCGTTGAATTGTGCCTACAAGATTTGTCTAAAAAAGTAAATTCTAATAACTAAAAAATGAGACTGAAAAGCAAAAAAATAAGCGTATTTGGAAGCAGGCATTGAAATATAAAATTATTAAAATCTGGAATCAGGCGGGTTTTTTAGATGTTATAATTATTTTTGTTTATTTCCAGTTTTTCAGTTTAATAATCATCATCGGTTTCCATCAGGCGTGATCGAGGTCAAGAGCAGGCCTATTTTGTAGAAGATTTAATAGACGATTTAACTTGTTGATTTTTTCTCTTTTATATAATATAAATATTTTAATTCACGTCAAATTACGAGATCCTTTTGTTGTTAAAGTCTTAACCAAATGTTAGTAAAAAAAAACACTTTTTACAAAATTGACACGAGTGACACCTACGTGTGCAGCCGTATTCAGTGAACCAGCATGGGGCTGTCCCACCTATACATTCAGAATGCTGTGGGAGCTAGCACGTACTCTACCGAGAATAGAAAAATTAAATAAAGAAATAACAGTATAGTCAACGTTGCTTTCCTTCCACAGCTTTTCCCACAAGATATCGTATGGCACCAGGTCAAAGGCCTTCGATAAGTCTAGAAAACATACATTGACCGGAGTTTTCCTGTTAGCATAATACTGAACAGTCTGCTTAAGACACACGATGGCAGTCTCCGTCCGAATTGGGCTTCATAAAGATTTATACGGCTCGCCATATGTGCATCAAGCAAACAGTCCAGTACTTTAGCTGTAACAGTCACCAAGGAAATAGGCCTATAGTTTGCAGGGTCTGTAACATCGCCCGTTCTGTTTTTAACTATTGGCACGACTATGGTTCTCATAAACTTATCTGGCAAATACGAGTAACTTATGCATAACGAGTAAAATGTTGCCAACATCCTCGGTAAATGAACTCCCGCGTGTCGCAAGTGCTCGACGCTAAGGTGGTCATGTCCCGGAGACTTACCTCCGACCATCTTTCTAATGACATCAGCTATTTCTTTGGTCAAAAACCTTAAACACGGAGAACTTACCTCAGCGCCAATTACCGATGAAGACATGGACGTAACCGGTCCCGACAAGGGATCAACTTTGAACTGATGCACAAACAAATTGGAAATGGCTTGAGGGTCACAAATTCCTGCTACGCTCACCGGCAGACTCGGCTTGGGGTTCAGTTTACAGTATTCTTCAAAAACTTCTCGAAATCTTTGGATATATATGATATATGATTTGTCATTTCGAATAACCAAATTTAAATCGTTATAAACCCTAAATGACCATTCCAAATTTAAAATTATATGAGAAACCTAAATGTTTTTTAAATACCTATTCAATAATACCCCACTTAGCATAGTTCGTCGACTTTTTTTTTTTCTCAATATGGCGTCTGGTTGTCGCGATATATAAGTTTTTTTTTTCACAATATGGCCTCTGGTGGTCGCCATGTCGAATTTTGATACTATCATGTCGTTAATGACACTCGCAAGATTAAGACAAATCGATTGACGTAAGTATCATCAAAATCGGCTCACGCGTTTATTGTCTACGAGTGCCACAAAGGTACAAACATATATAGGCAGATAAACACATTACCCTCCGCCAGTCGGGTAATAAGGAACTCGGGGACCAAAATCTCTCACCGTTTTAGGATTAGGATATATAACTTCAATAATGGGTCCATTATAAGTGCAGGGGTCTATTTCAAGCGAGTCTCTTAGATGATGGGGGGCCATCCTTAGCTTGCAGCCGAAGACGCGAATGATCATCGCACAAAACTGCAGCAGAACTGCAAACAGTTTTACAAACTTCATCATGGCTGGAACAAAAAACACGCGTGTATTTCCAAAGATTGCACCCCCGTTTGCCTCAGGGTCGTAAGCGCAGCTGGCTGAGAGTGGGATTCGATTTCCGGGTCGGGCAAAAGTGTTAACAATTTTTCCAGTAATGACTGTCAAAGATCTACAAATGAAAGTACGCGAGGGGTGTCTATGTTATGATGGGTACCCATCCCCGGACAAACCCCTTCAAGTGTTGCTTAACCTTGAAGATTGACATTCGCGGGTTTTATTACTAAGCCCCTCCTCATTTTCACCCTGAGGCAGTCCAAAAAACGTAATATTTACCATTTTGGTACTCACGATTTTACTTTTTTGGTCTATGGCAGCAAACTTCTTTCTTCTTGCAAGCCAACGCATTTAGTACTAACTCGATAATGAAAAGAAATATCATCAGCATCATGTTCTCTGAAAAATATCAAAATCAGCTGCTAAATGTAACAAAATACAGGACTAGTGTTCTACAAACTTCTGCTTATCGCTTCGCGGTATGTTAGCGTGCTGTATTGTTACTGTTTATATATTAAGATTCGGCTTCAGATTAGCGTTTTTCGGCGCGTATAAGCTCGTTTTCTGAAGCGCGTGTAATGCACGCTTATCATAAGGTAAGTTGCCAAAACCCTGGCTTCGTGATTCAGGCGCTAAGCAGCCGATGGACTATTTGTCTACCAGACAGACGCGGACAATTTGCAACAACCAATAGATATCAACCATCATTATCATTCTCCTGACCTTATCCCTATTTATTTGGGGTCAGCCCAGTATTTCTTCTTCCAAAATACCCTATTACTCGTCATCTCATCAGACACCTTCTTTTGCATAGGTGTTTCTCTCTCATATCGTCCTTCATACAATCCATCCATCATTTTTAGAGTTCTGTAGCCGAATGGCGAAAAATGGATATTTTATAGATTCGTCATTTCTGTCTGTCCGTCTCTATGTCACAGCCACAGTTGAAAATTGATAGGTAGATTTATTCTGTGAACCGCTTTACGAGTTTTATACAAAAAGAAAAGATTAAGGCATGGAACTGAAACTTTTTTTTTTTCATCACACCGTGCGTGGTGTCTGTAGATAGGTCTTTAAAAATGACATTGAGGTTCCAAAAAAACATTTTTTCTCAAAGTCAACCGTTTGAAAGATAGACACTTCCAAAATGGTAAAATGTGTCACCCCCCTCTAATTTCTAAAGTAAGGGGAGGCCTTTGCCCAGCAGTGGGACAGTACAGGCCACTTAAAAAAAAAGAGGGGAAAATTCTGAAAAAAAATAGGATTGGTAGAACATAAAAAGCTTTCAACAAAAATTGGTTTGAATAAGATTTGATGTATAGTTTTAGAGATATGAGACTTTTTCATTAAACTGCAGAAGTAACTTTGTTTTTCATTAACTTTCTATGAAAAACAAATTTAGTTTTGCTGTACAATGTTATACATTACAACGTTTATGAATGAGCCTTTAAAATATTTTTATTATATTGTTTGGTGCTGCGGAACCGTGTGCGTGTGAGAACGACTCGCACTTGGCCGGTTTTTTTAGCCTTCTTCTACACAATAAGAACAACTAGAACTTCTTTTACATAATAAGAACATCGCGTACGCGACAACCAATCAACAGGATCCATTTCAGTAGTTATTCTTGTCCGGTGTAAACGGGTTTTAGAAAAAAACTCGACGACTCTAGCCTGTTTTTCTTTAGTGAAACTACTTACTGAAGCTATTAATAACCTGCTTTATTCTTAGGTATAGCCATTGACAATAAATTAAACTGGAAGGAACATGTAGATAGAGTATGCAGTAAGCTTGATAAGTTTGTATATTATGCTCTTCGCAAGTTAAGACTAGTGTCCAGTAAAAGAACAGTCCTCAATGCCTATCATGGGCATGTTTCATCAGTATTGCGTTACGGTCTAGTGATATGGGGTAATTCGGTGGATGTGGAAAGAGCATTTATAGCACAAAAAAAATAAGTGAAGCAGAATATTTTGACCATTGCAGGCCATTATTTAAGCAATTAAAAATTCTCCCACTCCCATGTCTGTATATTTTAGAAGTTTGTCTATTTGTAAAAAAAATATATTATAACTAGCCCAAATTGTACCACTGCTGGGAAAGGCCTCCCTCCACTCCATAAAAAAATACCCTAATTTATTTCTATTAAATAAATAAGCCTCCAAAAGACTTAAGAAAAGAAATGCCGGGAAATTATTAGTACCTGTTCGGAGATTGCAACTATACGGTAGAAATGCCAGTTGGATGACAATTAAAATTTATAATTAAGTACCACCAGCCCTGAGAATGTTACCAATTAATAAGTTTAAATATAAAATGATTGCTTGACTCTTAGACATGTGTTTTTACTCCGTCAATGAATTATTAAATCATACATTTTAATATTGTAATTAAGATCTTAATATGACATTAGTACTTTGATTGTGAATTTTTTGATATAGTAATTTTTATTTTGTCATAATGATTTATATTTTTGACATTGTGATTTCTTTTTTTTACATTTTATTTATATTCTTGAATTAACCATTGATTTTTTGTTATTATAAATAATGCATTTTTAATTAATCCTAACCAGCCTGAAGGACATTGGGACCTTAAGTAAGGAAAAAATACCCACGGCGAACAAACGAATTATACCTTATTTTCAAGCCTGAGATATATAGATATAACAGCGTGAGGCGCGTTATTGTGAGAATGGTAATATTGAGATATCCAGGAAAATATTTTATATCATAAGAAAATATATTTTTTTAAGTTTTAGGATGTTATGTTAAGAAGCTTATTGCTTATAGTTTTTATTACTAATTAGTCCATAAGTAGATTACGTTGCCTTTATTTATTTTTATTAGAATTATTTGACCTTTAGTAAGTAATCATATAGATAAATCATTATTTATTAATTATCATAATCTAAGACAATAATATGTATTATCCAAAAATGGAGCTGTCGATGTTGTTGATGTCAAGAATGAGCGCGCCAGCGACCGGACCACAGATAACATGTTTCGTTTTGATGAAATCGATTCATCTTTTAAAATGAGATAGGGGGGAGTTAGCAAAAAGTGCCAACTATGTCTTGTTTGAGCGATGCTCATTTCTCAACATACCCATTAGATATAAAAAAGGCAACACATTTAGGATGTACGTAAAAATATCTAAAAAGGGTCAGAAAGGTCCCAATGTCCTTTATAAATTCATATTTAGTACTTTTTTTTGTTTTTTTCTGCATTCTATTTAATAATTCTTGACATTATAAGTTGAAGGAAGTTGTGGGTAGGTGTGAAAAAGTATAGACGTGTTTAAAAATCCGGAACTTTATTTTAAATTCAATTAATTCAAAATTCATTAAGTTTATATCTGTAATAAGTTAATAACAGTTATATAACTACTACTCACGTTTGTGCACGTTTATGTGACTTAGACAATTATTTTCACCACCTGCCAGCTGTTCAATTACTACACCACAGCACAAGTTTTCTAGCATTTCACATAATGACACAATTTGCTGAAGTCCTGGCTGCACAAAAAGCCCTGGAGGAGAACTTTTTGAGGAAGATGGGTGAGCTTGAGGCTCAAATACAGTGCGCCGGGCCAGCCAAGGATACGGTGGCAAAGATAGCTGAGGAGTTTCGTGGTTTTCGGGAGCTTGTTTTCTCCATGCTTGGGCTGCTGCGAAGCCAAATCAGTGAGTGTGCCAAGCAAATTGATGGCTTAGAGACCAGGCACCGGCGGAAAGCTTTGGTTTTCCAAGGTCTTGCTGAAGCGGAGAATGAAGACTGCACGGCTGTTATTTTGGATGTTTTAAACACCAAGCTAGCGCTGAAGAATATCTCGGCACCTTCTATTAAAGCTTGTCACAGGCTGGGGGCCCTCAACAAGGATCATCACAGGCCTATCCTTGTTAGGTTTGCCAGTGTAGACTTGAGGTCATCAGTGTGGAAGGCAAAGACAGGCTTGAAAGGCTCCAAAATGTCAGTGAAAGAATTCCTGACTAGGACCAGGCAATCTATCTTCGGCAAAGCACGGGAGCACTTCAGCATGCGGTCGTGTTGGACCCAAGACGGGGTTATCTTCATAAAGGCTCCTGACGGAAGTCGGCACAAGATAACTTCCTTTGATGAGCTGAAGCCCTTGGTAGCCCAGTACCCCAAGGCACCGGACGCGGCTCCTTCTACCAGTGGAAGAGGTGGCGGCGCTGCTGGGAATCTGAAAACCATAACACGATAATTATAGGTTTGAGTGTTGATGTTTTGATGTTTTTTCTTGATTGTTGTTTTAGATTCCAAATCTTTACTTACCAGTTTGTAGTTGTCCAGTCTAATAGTTATCTTCCTTATGTTTTGTACTCCAACTGTTTACTTCTACTTCTTTATTATTAAGAGGTGCATTGGTACTTAGATACCCTCAACTGTGTTTATTTTTCTAATATTAGTTTGAGTGATTGATTGATATTGTTATATGAATGTCAGCTGCGGCTTGTCAAATTGACGTTTAGAAATATTTAAGTGACAGTGACGTTCCAAATAAACGTTTCGAAATTTTGTTTCTGGTAAACTCACAGATTATTTGTTATCAGTTACGTTTCGTTCCATGTACCATCACATAATTTGCAGTTGGGTGTGTCTCCTTCTTTTTCTATATTTAACTATTATTCTGATTCTGTTTTTGTTCTTTTGTGTCTGGGAACTACGGCTTTCACTTTTCCTTTGTATTTTGCTGTGTATATGTGCTATATTCTATGCTTATTTTACTACTTGCTACTAGTGTTGGTGTTAGCTGGCGGGTGGTGCGGAGTTGTGCACCTGTTGGTGATATTTAGTTTGTTTTTAGTAATAGCTTAATTGTTTTATATATTTATATATATATATATATATTTGTTACGTGTATATTTATGTCAAACAATGAAATTTTCTTATCCGCGGATGAATCTGCTGCTTCTTCAAGCGATGGAAGTTTTTGCTCGTTCAGTGATACTCTTGGTGAGTTTTTGCAACAAAAGTTTAATGATAAGTCTGATCGATTGTTGAACGTGTGTCATATTAATGCTCAAAGTGTTCCGAGCCACTATAGCGAGCTGTACGACGCCTTTAACAGCAGCAATGTACACGCCATCTTGATCTCTGAATCTTGGCTCAAACCACATCTCCTGTCCACTACTTATCCTCTTACTGGTTTCATTCTTATACGTAATGATAGGATTGGTAAGGGAGGGGGTGGTGTGGCCATATACCTCCGCAGTGACTTTCCTTATAAAATACTTGCCACTTCCTCTTCACAATATTCTGCTTCTGCTGAGTTTATTTTCCTTGAAGTCTGTGTCAAGGGAGCCAAAACTGTTATTGGTGTTGTTTACTGTCCTCCCACTGTTGATTACTTCACTGAATTCGAATCAGTACTTGAATCTTTGGGTTCAGAGTATGCACATCACATCATAATGGGTGACTTTAATACAAATCTCCTTTCCCGCAATGCCCCTCGGTCCTGTAAACTCCTCCAGCTTATCGAGTCGGTTAGTCTGCACGTGTTGCCGCTCCAGCCTACCCATCATAACGCTGTCGGTGATGACACCTGGCTCGATCTGATCCTTACCTCAAATCCTTCTCTTGTATCCTCCCATGGTCAACATGACGCTCCTGGCTTTTCTCACCATGACATGATTTTCCTCTCTTATATCCTGAAACCTCCCAAACCTAAACCTAGGGTTCTGTACAGGCGTTGTTTTGCGCGGATGAATGTTGAGGAAATTAAGAAGGATGCATCTGTGACTGATTGGGAGCCTATGTTGGAAGCCTCTTTGGTTGACGATAAGGTTGCGATATTTAACGATGTTGTGATCAACCTCTACAATATTCATGCTCCCATCAAAAAAATTAAACTAAAACGTCCTCCTGCTCCATGGATGACAAGAGGGATACGGATGGCAATGCGACGTAGGGACCGGGCATTCCGTAAATTTAAGAGGGATCGTACTGACGAGAACTGGTCATTATACAAGGTTGCAAGGAATAGATGCAACCAGATGATACGCATCGGTAAACGCCGCCACATTTTAGATAATATAACTTCTTCCTCTTCTGCCGATATTTGGAAATTTCTTGGAACTCTGGGTATCGGCAAACCGCGACATTTAGACCTTCCAAACTCTATTGACCTGGATGAGCTTAACCGACATTTTTCTTCTGCTTCCTCCATGGATCGCTTAACCAAGCAACGAACTTTGTCCTTAATTTCTGGTCTAACGCGCCCTAATATTAACCACTTTTGCTTCGTTCCAGCTGAACCGGGAGAGATCAAAAAGATCATCCTGTCCATCAAGTCGAAAGCAGTGGGTTGTGATAATATCACCCGTGGTATGATCATAACTCTTCTGGATGAGCTCCTACCTGCGATTACCCACATTGTGAATTTTTCCCTTTTTACCGGAGCATTTCCTTCCCTGTGGCGCAAAGCCTATGTTTGTCCGCTACCCAAGGTCCCTAATCCCTGTCTTCCTGCCCATTTCCGTCCCATTTCGATCCTTCCCTTTCTATCTAAAGTGCTTGAGGCCTGTGTGCACAAGCAATTCTCCGATTTTGTCCATCGGAACTCGCTTATCAGCCCACTTCAATCTGGGTTCAGGCCTGGGCACAGCACTGTTTCCGCCCTTCTTAAAGTGACTGGCGATATTAGGGCAGGACTAGAAGACACCAAGGTAACGGTACTGGTGCTGGTCGATTTCTCAAATGCCTTCAATACCGTTAGTCACGACATCCTTTTAGCCATTTTATCCCATGTCATGGTCTCTCCCGGAGCACTGGAATGGTTCTCCTCTTACCTTCAGGAACGCCAGCAGTCAGTTCATGTTGGGAATTCCTCATCATGTTGGTGTGATTTGGAGACTGGTGTTCCTCAAGGCGGTATTCTTTCTCCTCTTCTGTTTTCTATTTTTATTAATCTCCTTACTTCTGAGCTTCAGTGTGCGTATCATCTGTATGCCGATGACTTGCAGTTGTACTGTCAGGGGAGGGTTGACGAAATTCGAGATCTGATCGACAATTTAAATCGGGACCTGATAGCAATAAATACCTGGTCCGATAAATTTGGTGTGGCAGTAAATCCTAATAAATGTCAGGCGATCATCATTGGCAGCTCTCGCAGTCTATGCAAGTTGAATGGTACAACCTTGCCACCAGTTCTTTTCGACGGTACGGTCGTTCCTTTTAGTGCTGAGGTCAAGGATCTTGGCTTGCATATCGATAGCTCTATGAAATGGCATACTCAAGTTGCTCGTGTCAGTCAGAAGGTTACTGGTTCGTTGCGGGCTTTGTACCGCTTGAGAAACTTTTTACCCTCAAATACGAAAACAATGCTTGTACAGTCCTTAATTTTTCCTATCATCGATTACGGTGACGTGTGCTACTTTGACCTGAATGCGGATCTCCTCGACAAACTTGACCGTCTTCTAAATAACTGCATTCGATTCGTTTTCAATTTGCGTAAATATGATCATGTCTCCGAACACCGGACTCTTCTTAAGTGGTTGCCCATACGTCAGCGTAGGGAGCAAAGGGCGCTTACCACCTTGTTTTCTTTTCTTGTTTCTCCCACTTCCCCTAGTTACCTTGCTCCCCACTTTCAGTATATTTGTGCCAACCATAATAGGAGCCTGCGATCATCGCAAAACCGTATGCTTCAATGTCCCTCTCACCGCACTGATTTCATTCACCGATCTTTCTTTGTCCAGTCTATTTCTCTGTGGAATGCGCTTCCCCAGGAAATCAGGATGGCAACCAATCGCTTATCTTTTAAAATTAAAGTTCGTGAGTACATTCGGAAGAAGCTGGCAGTTTCGTCACAACGGTAATGTTTTCCCCATGGTTTGTGTTTTTATTTTGGTATATTCGTGGAAATGTTTATTTACATTAATTTAAATTTTGATATATATTTATAGTATTTGATATATATTTATAGTATTTTATATATCCTTGTAGTTAATCTTATTATTATTTAAAATTATTTTCAGATTTACACCTACCACTGCTTGTCTCTGCATCACCCAAAGGTTGACTGGTAGAAAATGCCTATGGCATTAAGTCCGCCTCTGTACTTATGTGCTTGAAGTGTTAAATAAATAAATTATAATTAATAACCCTTGACATTGTATTTAATCATTCCTGACATTATAATTAATAACACCTTTTTTTCGGATGGGAAATCATCAAATGACCTCCCCCGCTCTGGGCGGAGCGGAAGGGAGTGTCAGACTTCTACTGACTAAAACCCATCCATGTTCCTTCTTTACCCTTTGTGTTCCAGGGCCACGGTATCTCTTTCGAACAGTCCCGCAGCCCTGGCAGGCATCGGCCCTTGCGGACCCCTACATTGTTGCTGACATCTCTTTGAGGCGCACGTGGAACACGAACGCGCCGTCGACACGGCCTGTCGTCATAAGACGGCCGGACGGCGAGTTACATTAATAACTCCTGAAATTGTATATGATAGTAGTTAACGTTTTCCATAATCTCAACTTTGTACGGTTTATTATTAATTTAATTTTTTTTAAATATTTTTACGCTCGAAACAGCAGAATATTATAGACATCATATTTTGTGTAACACCTAAGTAACAACAATATTCTAACAAATAAATTTTATTATTATTGTTATTTTGGAGGCACTAGGCCCTTTAGGATAATGGGGGCCGTGTTAGGTGCAAGGGTGAGCGAAGTGTGATCGTTTTTTTAATTCATTCGTTCATGAGCTATCCGAAAAGTAACAGTTTTACATCCTAATTGGTGTAAAAAAGTACCCTTAAACGAAGCCGAAAGGCACTTGTTCTCCCCGTCATTGCGATATTTTTTTTTGTTCTAACTAGACCATACCTGGGAATCTTCTAGTTACGGAGATATTGGGGGGTCAAAGTTCCAACATTTTCACAATTTTTTTTTAAATACTAATTTTAAATCTTAAAATCTTGGGGTCGTGGAGGTGCCTTAAATAGGTACCTCCACGACCCCTATACTATTCAATGCATTCATCAGCACAATGTTTTAAGTACATTGAGTCCTACCGTAAAAGGTGATTTATCACCCGAAAAAAAAAGTCGTTTCCCAGCAATAATTTTTGGGTTGAGTTACTTAGTTTGATGTACAGAATGCTTGGTTGACGGCTTCGTGAAGGGTGCGTATACACCTTATATGTAAGACGTAGCTATAGCTCCATCTTTTTCAATCATTGAAGTAAAATATCCCCAACAAGATATCAGAGATACAAAATACATATTTAAAGGATTTCCTACCCTCATTCCTCCTTTAATCACTTTGACTCCTGTGCTTATGTGATTTATATTTTTCTGAATACCCTGATTTCTCATAAACTCCGCATTTCTCTGAATTGCCGCATTTCTCAAAGATTCTGCACTTTTTTGAATACTCTGATTCGTCGTCGGTGCATTGCTCCATCTCCGTTCCGTTTTGCAACCCTGGATCACCTCGAGAAAGGCCACCACTAGGTGTAGGAGAATCAACAGGATGTCGTTTAAGTGCATCGTTATAGACTTCTGAAGCTTTTTATATTTTAAGGCCGTAAATTGGCTATTGCCTGTTGGATAACGTAGTTTTTTGTTAGAAAGAAAAATGTGTTTATTGGCATTAAAACAACAAAAAATAACTTAAAACTTAAAAATAAAACAGAGCTTTTATGCCAAAATATAAGGCCAGATGGCAACCTGACGCTGACGCTGCTATTTCGGCTGCAGCCCACGAGATAGTTTAAGTAAGATCCTCACCGTCATCTGTCTGCCTTTTTTCTAATTAAGTCGGGGTCGGTTCCAGATTTCCAGTCGAACCGGTTGCAGGTGAACACCAGTATTTTACATGAAGCGACTGCCTATTGGACCTCCACAACCCTTTTGACAGCTCATATAAAGTATGTCAATCGATATGTGGTGTCAACTACCCTATTATCGGGTGCATTCGGTTTGGAGTGTGTAAGGGAAGGATAACCTCTAAACATTAATATTGACCAGTTAGATACTCACAGCATCACATACAGCAAGGGCGATCGCCTGTACGAATAATGAGCCAGGAGCGGTCTTCCTGAGGTTTCTTTTTGCAAGCCAACACATTTAGTACTAACCTCAGTATATATATCACTTTTAGCATTATGTTTTCTGAAAAAAAATCAAAATCAGTTGTTAACCCAAAAAATAGATGACTGATGCTCTACACACTTCTGCTTACCATTTCGGGATTTATTTGAGTAATGTTGTGTGTTCGTATTTAAAGTTCCTGTTTATATCTTGATAAATTACTCAAGGGTAGGTACATACAGTATGCGCTCCGAGTTTATTACAAGATATTCTTTTTCCGGCGACAAAACGTCTCCCGTCTGCTCAGGGCCTTATATTAGAACTGAACTGAACTTTCTGAAGCTATCCGGAGCCCAAACCTAACACTCGACGAACTGCCGTCGAATTTTTTTATGGATGGAACGTCGCCTGTCAACCTAGGAGCTTGTCGTCGTCTTAACCGGACTATCCTGTGGGTGCCTTGAGTTAAGGCCAGGGCATACAAATTAAAAACTAAGCGACCACAGTCTAAGGGCCGCGGCTTAGGGCGTCCCGGGGGGAGGGACAGCAGGGGACAGGCTGAATCGGATCAAAAGACCAGTATTACCTCTTACAGCAGTATTATGGAATCGTTCTTCACCCTATTGCAACTAATTGTGCCCTCTAGGACTTGAATGAAACAAATGACAGAGCTGTCCAGGTCGCTACGTACATACTGGTCGGTCAAAATCTGAGTCATGGATTCGAGAAAGAGAAGAAGAAAATCGTTCTTCAGAGTGGGAAAGAGAAGCATCTAAGCAAGCCGTATGTTTAGCTCGGTCTCTTTCTCACACTCAAGTAAGATATCTCCCAAATACAAAATACACAATTTTATGATTTCCTACCCTTATCCCTTTCATAACACTAACTCCTGTTTTCTTGTAACCTATATGTTTCTGATCTTGCGGTATCCTTATCCGGCCCTCCGGACGTTCCCGTTTCGACGTGCAACCCTGGGTTAATTCGAAAATGGCAACCACTAGATGCAGGAATATTATCAGGATATCGTTTAATAGCATCGTTATAGGTTTCTTGAAGTGTGCAGCGTTTTTATTTCGAGTCCGGAAATTTGGTTTTACCTGGTGGATAACAGCCTTTGGTTATAGCCGAGTGCAATTAGACAAAAAAACAGACCAAATTGACATTTAATGGATGCACGCAGGTCCCACTATTACGCCACAATATGAATTCGTCGAATTTGTAGTTATTTATTAACGAAAACAAAATATTCCAAATGATATAAAAAAAAAGTCGCGAGCGGCGATTTTTTTTTTTACTTTCTGTTCTTCTCCTCTAGGAACTCCATAAAAAAAAACCTATGAAAATCCGACCACTATAAACTTCGTTCATTGCCTAATTACACTCGACTATTAGTAAGGTCGTCGTCATCTGCAGGGCCTTTCCCAACTATGTTGAGGTCAGCTTCCAGTCTGTTTGTATTATTTAGCCCATCTGATGACGTTTGTTTATACCCCTCACACGACCATCAGTTATTTTTGGATCAGACCGAGGGGTACACATGCCAATAAGTTGAGCATATAGCATTATCAGCCTTTAATGCTCCCAGTGCTAGGGTACAGGCATCCTCTTCAAGCTTTCGATTCAAGGACATGCAGTGGCGATGAAATAATTTACAAGTGGGTTCACCACGACCACTCCGGAATTTCGCTAGCCAAGTTAATTTGACCCCGTAGAAGATGAATGAGTCGAGAGATGACAAAAAATAGAGAATAAGTCGGGGCCGTTTACTACCGAGGTATCGTCAATAAGTTCAACAGACCATTATTCAAACCTGAAAGTTCTAGAAGCTTCAGTTCCCCTCACTTCCTGTTCTCCTGCAGTGCTGGTAGATTTCGGTATAGTCAGTGTACGTGGTTCGGACGCAGCCCAGACAGGTCTCTAGGTATGACAGCAGCAGAGTTACTATTAACACTACTACCTCTTGGAAGAGCGCTTTATCCATCGCCAGTAGCCAATGAATCTGTGATGGGTAGTAATTTGCTGTTAGAGAAATTAACTGTTAATAAATTAACACCCTAGTCAAATTGTCGAGTCGTTCAAAATATTGACACAAAAACAGTGTGAGTGAGACGGTAGAAAAGTAAGCGAGTGAAGTGGCTAAATAATAACAGCCGCAGGGGTCGATCTTCAAGGTTAAGCTGTCATTTTCTAGGTCTGGCCGTGGATGGATGACCTATATATTAAATACTGAGTTTCCTTCGTACCTCGGAAAACACATCATGCCGTTAGACCCGGCTATCATTTGTAGATCTTTATATCATTCTGTAGGTTCACTCAAATACAAGGATGATATAAAAACAATTATGCACTCTATTCAAAAATTAACACCTGAGTGTTAAGTTTTGAATAGAATAGAAAATGTAAAAAAAATTAGTCATTTTTGTGTAAAATTTCGTAATTTTTTTAGGCTCTTTTTGATTATAATTCAGGAAAATGTATGTAGTTTTTCAATAGCCTCGGCGTTAACCCTTGCAATAAAGTCATTTGCACTTCTGAAGGTTTCTTCCATTCAAAGATATTATCATTTTATTGAACATACCCTAGATCAGCCAATTAAAAAAACAAGATAGCTGCCACTCGCGGGGTGTTGTCTTAGGAGTATTAATAAACGTGTATTTGTCGATAGAAATGAGCATATAATATGCCCAACCGTTATCCAAACACTTAGTATAAACGGTATAACAAGACCCTTAACGAAACCGAAAGAGGCACTTGTTCTCCCAGTCATTGCGATATTTTTGTTCTAGACCATACCTGGGAACCTTCTAGTTACGGAGATATTGGGGGTTAAAGTTCCAAATTTTTCACAAGTTTAATTTTTAAATACATTTATTTATTTTATTTATTTATTTATTTAATTATTCAACTTACAACTATCATTACAGGTAATCTTAAACCTACTTCGACAGTGTGGCTATCACTCTTATTTCTAACACAGGTCCATTAACTATTGTCTATTACTACTTATAAATAAGAAATTACGGTTAACAAAACTTTTGCACTCAAAGTGCACGAAAAAATGTCGATTCGCTCGTGAACCTCGTTCACTACGCGGATCGTTCTGGTGAGAGGGGTTTTAGCCAAGAGATTGGTTCTGGCTACCGGCACGGCTAGCAGTGGTGGGCGCCGCCGCCTCCACACGTATTGATCCGGCACGCACAGTTTAAGCTGCCGCAGCACACCCGGGTTAAGAGCTGCACCACGCAATAGTTTTACGACATACGCAGCGAGAATAAATTCCCGGCGCACCCTCAGCTCATTATACCCCACCATACCCAGTACAAACAGTGTAGGGTACATTAATGGGTAGAATGGATATACCCCATATAGTTTAAAATACAAATGTCTTGTGAATTTATTTTGGACTCTCTCCAACATTACACTGTATTTTGTTTCATGTGGAGACCAAATAACTGCACTGTGTTCAAGATGGCTCCTGACTAGAGCGTCATATAACACCTTGAATGTGGTAATATTGGTAAACCCCTGTGATTGCCTCAGTACAAAACCTAAGTTTCTGTACGCCTTTTTGCATGTCTTTATGATATGTTCCCGAAAAGTGAGGTCTGATGTGAGAATCACCCCGAGATCCCGTACCTGTGAAACTCGTTGCATGGGTGCTGCTTCCACTTTGTACTCGTAGCATAGTGGGGTCCGCACCCGAGTGAACGTTATTACTCAGCATTTGTGCACATTGAAGTAGAGTTTATTCCTCTGGCTCCACTCTACCACTCTGTTTATGTCCTCCTGAAAACGTTCACAATCCGACTTATCTTTCACCTCAAGCAGCAATTTAAGGTCATCAGCAAATAATAAACACAGACCATGTTTAATAACCTCCGGTAAGTCATTTATCATTATTATAAATTCAAGTGGCCCCAAATTGCTGCCTTGACTTACGCCAGACCTGGTGTAATACGGCTCGGACTCGCACCCTCTGTAGTCAACATATTGCTGTCTGTTTCCCATATAGCTGACGAAGAACTGTAACAGGTGTGGTGAAAAGCCAATATCCGCTAGCTTTCCTAATAACACGTTATTGTCGACGGTGTCAAATGCCTTTCTGAAATCAAAGTACGCCGCGTCTACCTGCATGCCAGCGTCGACTGCCGGCACCACCTGCGCCATGAAGTTGAGTAGATTGGTGGCAGTGCTGCGCTCCGGCCGAAACCCGTGCTGCGCATCCGACAGCTGCGCTTGCACCTGCCCCTGCACGCAGCGCTGGATAGCAGATTCAAACACTTTTGCCGGAGTCGACAGCACAGCCACTGGTCTATAGCCACTGACATCTGGACCCGACTTACCCTTAGGAACCGGAATAACCCGTGTAATTTTCCATCGGGGCGGGAACGTCGCTTGCTTTAAACATGTATTAAAAATATAATGTAGCGGTTCTGCTAGCACCCTACCACAGTCTCTAAACAGAAACGCCGGTAAACCGTCAGGGCCAGATGAACGTTTTGGCTTGAGATTAACGAGCGCGTTCTTAACATCCTGAAGACTAAGAGTCTCGATATGCACACGCGCACTGGTGGGCTGAGCCGCCGCCGCCGCCGCCCGCGCGTCCAGTTGCGGTGGTTCCTTACTGTACACAGATTCAAAGAAATCCGCGAATTCCCTAGCACATTCATGATCCGTGAGGTATTGTCCATCCTTCATGATACTTTGCCTATTTAGTCTACTTCGCTTAGATCCAATGTACTGCCAGAATGATTTTGGATCTTTTGCGAACTGACTCTGAATTTTAATTTTATGTTCTGTATGTGCACTTTGCAAATGTATCATAATCGCTATCGAGTTTAGTTGCCTTGAATTTTTTATGAAGTCTGGCTTTTATCTGTATATCTTTGATAATATCTCTAGTGTACCATTCGGGATATATGTATCGCGTATTTCTATGGTTAAGCTTTTTCTGGGGTACACATTTATCCAAAATATTATTAACCTTACCATAAAAGATATTCAACACCTCCTCCAAATCATGCTTGTCATACATAGCACCCCAATCCGCGGACGTAAGCATTGAATACAATAATTGATAATTGGCCTTATAAAATTCCACCGCGGTCTAATACTGCGTGCGCTGCTACGGCTGCTACGGGGAGGGAAAGGGGTGAGCGCGGGTAGCGCGGGGTTGAGGTGTACGCTCACCACGAGCGGCGGGTGTTGCGCGTCGACAGGCACGAGTGGCTCGTCGGCCGCTACTACTGACAACTCTTCGCTAAAACCTGTGCCCAGAACCAAATCTAGCTGACGACCTAAACAATTGGGTACGGTGTTACTTTGAGTGAACTCGCAATATGACACAAAACATTCATAATAATTATTAATATTTACCGGACACGAATACAAATTAAAATCTCCAATCACAATTACTTCTCTATACCTATCACATAGTTTTTCTATTAATTTAAGTAAAATCATATAATCATTCTCCGAACTACCTGGTGGGATATATATTACAGAGCACAAAAACAAAAATCGGTTATTTAAGTGAACCGTCGCACAAACCATTTCAAAGACGCAGGTATCTATCGTTACGTCCGTCACATGTACTTGCCGTAGCTCGAACCGGTGTGTGGCCACTAGAAACGCGCCTCCTTGTTTCCGACCATCCGCTCGATCGCAGCGAAGTATTTGAAATCCCGGAGGAATAATTTCGGAATCCTCTATAGAACAATTGCACCCAGACTCGGTAATTGCATATAAGTCTGAATGCAATGATTCTATACTATTTCGGAACTCGTCCAATTTAGTTCGAAGACCCCTTACGTTTTGATAGTATATGTCTATATTATTTCCTTGAATAATATAGACATATGTTCTTAATGTAAGAACTTTACTTTAACACCTTCACGACCGTCGTACTATTCAATCCATCCATCAGCACAATGTTTTGAGTGCGTTACTTTGAGTCCTACTGTAAAACGTGATTTTTTCACCCCAAAAAAGAAAGTAGTTTCCCAGCAATAAACTTTCCCTTTGAATTAAAAAATAAGATAGATCTTCGAGATTATTCCCAAGTACTTTGTTCGTTAATTTACCTGTAACTTTAATCGTAATTATCAAAAATGTGAATTTTGCGGAACTTTCGTGGCACAACTTTCGTGGTTATTTGCCAGGAAAGTCAGCTAGCGCACCACGAAAGTTATATTTTCCCTTTAAATAATAACTATAGATTTTTTGTGAGCCGCAGATGCATTTACTCGATCGTCGCGAAGCTCAAAAGAAAGGTGTTATGTATTTACTTTACCTACTTTAATTACTCACATCAGTCATGTTATTTTTTTTGGCTAAAATCATTTTCTGATAACGTTCAAACTGAAAATACGCCACACAAAGGAGCAAAGGAACGACAGGAGAGAAAGCATCTAGCAGAGATAAAAAGAAGAGCTAGAATAAAAAATTACACAGAGTTACACAATGCAGTAAAAATTAAGGCAAAAGAAACGTTGTATGTTGGAAAGTGCATGGCTTTCGTGTTTTATTGACAATTTAAGACAAAGATTTTGTGATAATAGACTTAAAAGAACTTCAAATCTTCAGAAGTTCAATTATTGCTAATTATATTGATTAGTTAAGTTACTTAACTATTGTGATTTTTTAAAGTTAAGTGGTAATTCACTAATGAGTGATAAGTGTGATAACCATGGAGATGTCTTTTTCGTAAATTCTAAGTAATACGAAAAAGAAAATATAAAAAAAAAAATTATATGTAAACTAGGTCCTATTATAGTAGCTGGCAAAAAATGGTGTGTTTTATGATTCTAAACATTTAAATGTCATATTCAAAAGCACACATTATCTGCCAGCAGCTACAATAATAAGTAATAATTATGTTTCTAAATTTTACAATTTACGCGGGGAATACTTTGTGAAGAACTACCCATATACTAACTTATTGTTTATTGTACCTCAAATTGTTACTTTGGTGAATGCAATTACATCAAAAACTGGAGCTGGGACAAGCCACCAAACTTGAATTTGAAGGCGATTTATTCCCCCTGATGATTTATATACACTTATATAAAAAAAAGGCCCTAATTGAACCAAGTTACGTAGTTCACTACAAAAAAAAGAAATAAGAAACATCCTATCATTTTACACCTCGATTCTCAACGTGGACACGTAAAATTTGCTGATATGATAATCACCCACTTGTAGAATGCTTCATTGTCGGCTTCGTGAAGGGTCCGTTTACACCGTGTATCTCAGATGGGTCTCTCTTGTTTCATCAAAAATAAATTGAGAAATTATCACTTCCCAAACAATTTTCTGCATGATTTCATTTGCCTCATTTCTTTAGTCTCCCGTTACTCTTATAGCCACCCACTTTCTTAGCCTATATAGTTATAGCAATAATTACCATTAGTTATTTCCTACAAGGAGCATTACTTGCGGAGCAAGTGACGGTTTTTTTGCCGCAGCCTGTGACTTCGAGCAGCAAGGAAGCTATAAGGCAGACGAAGAATGCTACGCGCCCCCAGTGAACAGGCATCATTCTCTGAAACAAAGGTGAAATATTTAACATCACGCCTGTAATCCCCGAAGGGTTAGGCTGAGGTGTACTTACGTACACCCAAACTTCGCCAGTTATTTTTAAATCCCATAACAATAAAGAGGATATTGCCATCAACCGGGCAGAAATCCAGACGCCGTGGCTGCTATATGAGAAATTCCTAAAAATAATAAAACTTTGCCCAAGCTGGGAGTCGAACCCAGAACCTCATGCTCAGCAGTCTCGCTTGTGACCACTGAAGGCAGTGAATATTTAGTGGGATTATAGGCGAGTATGACTTTATAAAGACTGTGATGATAGATCGCTTGTGTGATTATGATAATATGACTAGAAAGGGGGTGACTAATAAGATGACTAATAGAGAACTATGGAAGAAGAATAAAGACAAAAACGCTCCCTCACCGGAGCACTCGCCTGTTATGTAACTAACTAGATTCGATTTCAAGCATTATGTTACAAATAGACGCTCGCGGTGAGTATTCCCCTGTAATGTAACAATCCACGATTCGATTTTGCACAGAAACAACTGACTGTTACAAATTGTATTGTTACAGGTTGCACACTGTAGTGCATCCCTCTCTGAAGTACCTAATGCTCGAATCTGAACCGTCAAATTATAGGCGAATGCTCCTAGTGATCCCGAGCGCCTTAAAGCTGCAAGAATCTTACTAATTACAAGGCAGATACTTACAAAAGTAGTGTTGGCTTACTTCTCGCGATATTTTATGTTATTCGCCGTTTAATGTCATGCGGCCATCTTCCCTCTGCAAACGAAAAATAATCGATTTGAGTCGTTCCACCAAAATACATTCACAAACTAACTAACGCTAAAAGAACAGCTCAATAATCAGCTAAAATGAAGTAAGTTCTAATTCAAACTACAAGGTGGAATTTGACCCAAATCAATACTTTACGTTTGCAATGGAAAAGAAAATCAAGAATCAGAGAGAATTTTTTTTTAGGATTTATTCTTATTTTTTTGCATGTCCTCACAGATTACGAGTTGTGGAATGAGATAAATTACTGTTAATTTATAAAAATTATTTCATTAGGTCGTTCTAAAACTGGGTCGTTATCCAGTTTGTGACCTAATACTTCAGAAACCTGTTGAGATTGTAACTCGTCAATGTTGCTCTTTATTTCCATTTTTCTGAACTGGCTCAAACAGTAATAATTTTCCCAGCAGCTTTCTGCTACCCATAAGTTTCCAAAATGTTTGTACATTATGATGAAGGAGTTGCTTTCTGTGTCTAGTTTCTATTTTTTATTTGTTCGTGGTAGGCTGGTGTTGCTAGAACCTGTAGGGACCTCGTCTACACGGTGCTTTGCCCGTGCACGGGATCTTTTTCTTGCACGTTGATGTGCCCACGATTAGTAAAGAGAATATAGCAAATAGGACTGCATACAGACGACTCAAGAATTGACCCATTCTCAGTTACTGAAACAAAGAAAATCTTGTATTATGTTCAAACAATAAAACAAAATTGAATTAAGGCCGAAATTGAGCAAATTTTAATACAAAAAAATTACATGATCCTTCAAAACGACTTTCCCTAGTGATTAAGCTGGTAAAAAGTGAGAGAATAAAATCCCCAGCAAAACATCTTAATTCCGTATGTATGTATGTATGTATGGACGTAAGTGAGTTAGGTTAGAAAGACCCGACACTTCAAATGACTTAAAATTGAGAATAGTTAAAAGGAAATAGATCTGTGAAATAGATCTGTGTGCCACATGGATAAATAGCTGATGATAAAAGTACTCTGTGGAGCCTGAGTCCTTTCCTATTCATCAAATCCAAGCTGCCTTTTACAATAACCGGATAAAGAATTAGGCGATTCTGTAAAAAACGTTGAAAAATCGACCGATCTTTTTCCTTATTGCGATAGCCCGAGTGCACATTCAGGTCATCGTCACTTGCAAAGCTACAAAATAAAGCTCTAAAAACTAGATCAACCAAACAATATTTCAGACATTGAGTAACCAGACAAGCAGACAGATAGTAAGGCCCTTTGTTATCCATTTTATAAGCATCGTGTCATCGCTTGGCTCAGTGCGCGGGCGCCGGTCAAAAATAAACAACGCGTTGAATCAAACGCAAATGATTGGTATTCATCATATGGCTTGAACTAATTACATGCTTTGAACATCGTGGAAAAAACCGGCCAAGCACGAGCCGGACTCGCACAGGATGGGTTCCATACCATATAATATTTAACACTAGTCTCTAAATAATTATTAAGATCGAGCAAAAAACGCCGAAAAAATTACGTTTCTCGCTATTTTCACGGTAATAATATCTACATACAAACGGTCGGAACGCGAGTCATACCTACACGCCTCGAGTTTAGTACACACTCGGTACCCAAGGAGTCACGAATGCGTCGCTCTGACGAACGAACGTTGTGATGGTTTTGTAAGCAGTAAGCGTGCGAGATTTGTGAATATTTCAGATATATGAAATATTCACAAATCAGCTCTGTGACAGACAGACGAAAAAAAAAATTAAAAAAAAAACCATTATTATTGTGTGGCGAATCTCTCCCATTATTGACATGGTTATTATTAAGATTTATGATTTGTTTTTTTATGTTTTCATTTTATTTTGACATTTATGAAATTCAATAATATTATTTTAATGGGATTATCTGTTTGACTGCATGATTATTATCAATAATTAATTTAAATAAAATAATATGTGACCTTATTTTATATTTGCACGCCGAAATGAAAGGCAGAATAAGAGGACAAGTCTGTACATTTTACCAACCTTCTGTGCCTTATTTACGCAAATAAATGATTTTGATTTTTGATGGACGAATAAACAGATGAACAGACATACCACAATTGGGTACGGAACCCTAAAAATATAAGCGGAAAACCAATGCGATGATTTTGATGAAGACGATCCGAGGTCTTGTCGAATATATTGGCCAAGGTTACCCTTAATGGAACATAATTTATTCATAAAGAAACACTTGTTTAGGCTGTTGTAAAATATTGATGTTTAGATGCTTGTGGGTGGAGTGAAAGTCGACCAATCATAGCTGAGAAAGAGGGTTAATGATGATGATGAAGTATTTGTTTAGGCTCCGTGGTAAAATGGTTTTACAATTCACAAAAAAAAACGTTTCATAAATCTTTTAAGCAATGTGATCCGAGCGGCCAGTGGCTGTATAAAGACAACCGTAGTCGATCTTCCAAGGGTAAGCAATGCTGGTCAAGGTTTGTCCGTGAATGGGTGTAGTTCAGGTGTTGTGATCTATTTACCTGGAAAGTATTCCGAAGTTAATGGAACTGGTTGTTAGGGGGGGGGGGGGGGGAGTGGAGAACATTATCCTAAGTTTTCGACCTCGATTACTGTGCTAACTTGGAGGGGGTCCCCATAACCACAAAATCGACTGTCTTCAGTTTTTCGCTTATATCTCTTAAATTAAGCACATGTATTTTGGGATCGGCTTCCAGTCTAACTGGATGCAGCTGAGTATCAGTATATTACATGGAACGACTGCCTATCTAACTTCAACAACCCAGTCTGTACTGGGTAATACGATACAACAACAACAATAACATATATTTATTTCCAGGCAACTTTGGTCCATAGATGACCTTGATACCCCTTGGTTGTAAGATTTTCGGGCTACTGATTACCTGTAACGACTGTCAAAGATCTACAAATGACTGCCGGGACCAACGGCTTAAAGTGCTTTCCGGGGTACGCAGGAAACTCGGTATGCAATGGGTGGTCAGCCAACCACGGACCAACCGGCACGGATCGACCCGAGCGGCTGTATTATTTAGCCACTAGCTCCTGTTATAAAACAGATACATAAGAGAATAAAACAGAACATAATCCTTACCGATTATTCCTAGGTACAAGGCGCGGGTTGCCTGCAAGCGATGTAGATTTTTCTGGTGCAAGCATTAAAAAGTCCGAGGAGTGTCAGGATCCCAGTGAGTAACAACAGCACGGCTTTCTGAACGCCCATGTTCTAGCGCTTCATGGCTGCGTCGGCGGCCAGAACTCTGCAATCGTGAGCGGCCATGGCTCGGCCTTACAGCATATAAACAATGGGTGTAGGCAGGGGAATAGAAAGGCTAAAACCAGCCACAAAAACCAATTACCAATGTGTGAAGCAACATAAAAATAACATAACATCACCCATATATCGCCAGTTATGTTTAAGTCCCATGTAAAAGGAGGCGAGCTTATTGCCATTAACCGGGCATAAATACAGACTCCGTGGCTGATACTGAGAAATTCCTGATGGAAAAACCCAATAACAATTTGCCCGACCCGGGAATCGAACCCAGGACCTCATGCTCAGCAGTCGCGATTTCAACCACTGGACCAAAAAGGCAGTCTATCAACTAAAAATCTAATCCAATCCAATTCAATCCAATTTTAACTCGGTCCAGGCTGAGTTTTAAGCTTTACCGCTATACAAAATTTCGTTTGTCTTATTTTTTTTTCCTACACGTATAAATTTTCATTACTGGCTGCCGAGAAATAGAAAGGCACCAATCCAGGTCATTGAATTTGCTTAACACACTTTCTATTAAATTATAATCCGAAGGGTTTTGAAGTTCGTAACCCATAGCTTCATACGTTTGAAACATTCGTCTGGTCGACAGCATAAATAAAAATATGAGTTTAACCTAACGCAATGTTTTTGAATCGTCAAATTGAAGGGCATTGCTATTATAAGTGTGTTACGCAATCACGCCGCGGCATGAAGCATCTCCCGAATGATATCCTCACTCATGGGCAGTCACGGGTGAGAGATGAAATGCATGGTCAATGAATTTAGATGTACGGTTTAGGATATAATTATGCACATTGTGAAAAAAAAGAGATTATGTCACAAGGATAAACTATTTGATTATTTTCTTCCCTGATCGTGCAAGGAAGTAGTTTAAGAGGAGGATCTTGCGGAACACCAGTTTGGTTTCCGCAAGGGCCGCTCGACGGTGGATGCCATCATGCGCGTGAGAGCCCTCACGATGGAGGACGCGGTGTCCCGGGATGGGGTCGTCTTGACGGTGTCTCTGGACATCGCTAACGCCTATAACTCCATGCCCTGGAGCTGCGTTAGGGAGGCACTCCGGTATCACCGGGTGCCGACCTACCTTCGTTGTGTGGTCGGGGACTACCTGACGGATAGGGCCGTAATCTACCCTGGTCGCAGCGGAGAATGGAACCGGCGAGAGATGTCGTGCGGTGTTCCACAGGGATCGGTTCTGGGGCCGGCCTTGTGGAACATCGGTTACGACTGGGTGCTGCGCGCCGACCTCCCTAGCGGCGTTAGTGTAGTTTGCTACGCTGACGACACGCTGGTGCTGGCACAAGAGAGGTCGCACGAGGCGGCGGCCGAAAACTTGACACGCGGGGTTGCGATAGTCGTGGAGAGGATCCGGTAATTGGGTCTCGAGGTGGCATTGTACAAGTCCGAGGCCATGTGCTTTCATGGGCCTCGGAATGTGCCATCGTCGGGATCCCTACTGACGGTAGGAGGGGTTTCCATCGGCGTCGGGTCGACGTTGAAGTACCTAGGACTCTTCCTCGACAGCCGGTGGAACTTCGTGGAGCACTTCCGACGTTTGGCTCCCAAACTGGAACGGGCCGGGGCCGCCTTCAAGAGGCTCTTGCCCAACCTGAGGGGTCCAAACGCGTCCTGGCGGAGGCTCTACGCGAGAGTCGTGCGGTCCATGGCCCTTTACGGGGCCCCGGTGTGGGCGCGTTCTTTGAGGCGTCAAGCCGCCCACTACCTGAACGCGCCCCAAAAGGTGATAGCCGTAAGTCTAGTCCGGGGGTACCGCACGATCTCCGGCGAGGCGGTGAGCCTCCTTGCCGGATTGCCGCCATGGGATCTGGAGGCGATAGTCCTCGCGCGTCTGCACGAATGGCGCGCGGAGGCACTACGTCGGGGGGAAACTCCGCTGCCGCGTCAAATTGCCGCTCACCGGACAGACCTCCGGCACGATCTAATGGCGACATGGAGAGAGCGACTGTCGCAACCCCGTGCAGGGCACGCCACTATAGTGGCTATAAGTCCCTTCTTTGAGGAGTGGCTAGAGAGGCGCCACGGCGCTCTCACCTTCCGCCTGACGCAGGTCCCCACCGGACACGGTTGTTTCGGGAGGTTCCTGCACCGAATCTTGCGGAAGGAAACGCCCGGGTGTTTCTATTGTGAGGACCGGAGAACACGGTGGAGCACCGTGGAGGTTTGCCCCGCTTGGGCGGAGCACCGCCGTGTCCTCGTAGCGGCGATCTCTCGCGTCCGGCCCTGGTTCAAGCCATGGTCCGGAGCGAGAGGGAATAGGAAGCCGTCACCTCCTTCTGCGAAGCAGTCATGCTAGTGAAGGAGGTGGCGGGACGTGAGAGGGAAAGAACCTCAAGTCGCAGCCGCTGCGGGAGACGCCCCGGGGTTTCGGGGGCACGTGGTGGCTCCCGGCCACCGTAGGCGCGGGGCTGTGGACGGCCAGTAACGGGCTAGCTCGCCGTTCGGCCGTCTTATGACGATAGGCCGTGTCGACGGCGTAAGTCAACAAATATGTAGGGGTCCGCAAGGGCCGATGCCTGCCAGGGCCGCGGGACTGTTCGAAAGAGATACCGCGGCCCTGGAACACAAAGGGTAAAGAAGGAACATGGATGGGTTTTAGTCAGTAGAAGTCTGACACTCCCTTCCGCTCCGCCCAGAGCGGGGGGGAGGGGTCATTTGATGAAGTCCAATCAAAAAAAAAAAAATAGGTCAAGAGCCCCAAGGAAACGTTAATATTTTTAGCAGTTGGCGTTGACAATGTGGAAGGGCACTTATATACACATAGTAAAGGTTCATTTGATCCAGTTGACGTCATCAGGTATTTACAAACTTGAATGTGAGGAACTTACCAATTTGTTGCTTTAAAAAGTTTGTACCATAAAATAGTGACTACACTTTTAAACTCTCTAATAGTTCATTTTGCCATGTACAGGTAATAAAAATTACACGTTGTAATTTGGTAATATAAGTCGCTTTTTCTAGTTTTGTAGAAGGATAATCATCGATTAGTGCTTCATTCCATTTATTGTTGCCAACGGGCGTCTGCAAGTTGGCTTCGGAGCCTCGAAATACCAAAGTCCAAGACTTTAGGGTCCCGAGATATATCAAAGACATTTAAATAACATAATACCTGCCTATTACTGTCCCACCGATTTGAACTGTGATTTAGCATACAGAAGTATGGATTTGGGTCATAATCTTAAAATCTACGCAAACTATAGTAACACTATGTTTTTGCTAAGATCGATAGCCTCACCTGTTTTATATTAGTTGCGTTGGGTGATAAAGTTTTAATTATATTACTGTGAATTTGGGTTTGTGATTTTTTTCCTGAAGTTTGATTTGGTTGCAGTTTTGATTAGTATGCCAGATGGAATTGGTCATTTTGAAATTAATGACAGCTAAGACTGGCCGGCCATCGCTGCTAGAAAAAAGGTTGGTAGCTTAGAAAAAAAGGTCTTCATTGGTCATTATTCTGTGCTTTATGACTATATAACATAATTTTCTTACGTTTTTTTGCAATTTGCAGGTCAGTGTCCGGTTGTATGTTAAACAAAATATAATTCGCGACAAACATTTATTTATCATTTCTTTTTCTGCTTGTGTCTCTTCGATTATGTAAAGTCATGTGTAGGAAGGCATTCAACGCCCCAGCCACAACCTCGGGTGAAGCGAGTAGCTACTAGCGTCTTGTCACATGTTTCCTACGCGTTCATACTTTCCAGATATGATCTGATGCTGGGGCAATTATCACACGAATATTACTGTCGGGTTGTCGCAATAAAAACTTCGTGTTCGAGCATCGGCGTTGTTCCTGTCTTCTTGAGCAAATTAGCGTCCAAGCAAATCGCACATGTCGTGTTCGGGCGATAATTCGGGCATAATAGAATGGAGGGCGGTTGTGTTGTATTATAAATGTAGCCACGTGTGTGAAGTTTGTTGCGACAAATCTCTTTGATGCGCGTCAATTTCCCGACAGTAACGCGTGTTCAGTAATTTGTGTTCGCACGAATATTTTGCAATACAACGAACTTTCAGGCCAGACGTGTCGCGACAGCGTAAACTCTCGCCGAATCCCGCGATGTGGCCCTGGCATAAAAACTCTCTAAATGACTTTTTTAATTCAATTCCAGAAAAACAATAGCGGTCACGAGCAGTGAAAAGTGCGCACAATTCGAAATTGTGTGCACTTTTTCTTTTGACGTTTTTTAAGCGCTGAGTGTGTATCTTGGGTTTCTGTCGCAACACGCGTGTAGTTTGAGCGAGTAGGTTATGGCCAGGCGGAAACTCGGTATTCGTTTCGCGTTATGCACAAGCACTATTTCGGCTTATCCCCGACATTTATACAACACTTTTTAAGTGTTTGGTCTCAGGGGATTAAACGAGAGTTACATTTTAAGTTCAAGCTTTTAGAACGTACAAAAATGTCTGAGCCACAGATGCCGTTAAGTTTTCTCTAAGGCAGGACATTAGTAAAAAATACGTCAAGCTTATATTTTTGAAAGGATAGGTACAGATCTATATCGTATTTTACTCTTACGGGGGTAAGTCAGGGGACAAATTTAGGACCTTTAGAATTTATAATTATGATTAATGATCTTCCTGAAGTCATTAAAGACGCCAGCTGTTTGTTATTTGCTGACGATCTCAAGCTATTCTTGCAGATTACAGAGGAGTCACACTGCGGAATGCTCCAGCGTGACATCGATCGGGTAGTAGCGTGGAGTGTAGAGAATAAACTACTCTTCAATGTGACGAAGTGCAGCGTAATGTCAATCACGCGGGCTGTGGTACCCCGACGCCATGATTATTGCATGGGCGGTCACGTCATACCGCGGGTGGGGTCAGTCCGAGATCTCGGGGTTACTTTCGCTGGGGATCTTTCGTTTCGTGCGCATGTAGTGCAGGTATGCAAAAAAGCGTTTAAAAATCTTGGTTTTGTCATGCGTGAAACTCGTGACTTCACTAATATGGCAGCAGTGAAAACACTTTATAATGCGTTGGTGCGAAGCAACTTGGAAACTAGTGCTATTATCTGGAATCCTTATGCAGTGAAGTATTCCCAGATGCTGGAAAAGATGCAGAACAAATTTACCCGATACCTCTACTGGAAGCAGTTTGGTGTCTACCCTTTTTACCCACTTATGTATCCAACTCTCTTTGTTATTGGGATGGTTGGGTACTATAAGTTGGAAGTAAGGCGCAACCTCGCTCTCGTAAAATATGTTTTTATGGTTTTTCGTGGTATGCTAAATAATCCACAAATACTGGAATCGTTGGGATTGCTTGTTCCAAGCAGGACGCTACGGTTAGGACCGAGGGAGGGGCCTTTTAAGGTTCCGGCAACCCGTACAAACTTATTAAAGTTTGCGCCTGTATTGTGTGCATTAAGAATGCTTAATAGTGTCTCTCGGCGATTGGACATATTTTCTTGCTCTTTGACGGAATTCCAGAGGGTGGCACTTGGTATGTTGTCTGCTGTTTAACTTGTGCCTCTACCCAGTCCCGTTACTTAGGACTGGATTTTTGCAATTTATGACAAATTTGTTAGCTTGGGTCTTACCTGTTAAAACAAATGTATGTGTTAAGGAATAATAAATAAACATAAATAAACATATATAAACATTTCGCCGGTATTATATGTCCTAGTTCTTACTTAATAGGACTGAACTTATTAAATTTAGACTTTTACCGAGCCAGACACTTTGCCCACCCTGAGGATTCAAGCATGACCACAGACCAACGAAATTGAAATACATGGACTAGTGATTGCAAGCGCGACTGCTGAACACAAGATCCTGGGTTAGATTCCCATGTCGAGCAAAGTTTTATTGGGGTTTTTCATCAGAAATTTTTCAGTAGCTGCCACGGAGTCCGAATTTGTCCCGGTTGGTGGCAAAAGGCTCGCCCTCTATTGCATGGGACATGGGATAGGATGGGTGTGGCGAAATTAGGTACATCTTTGACTTATCCTTCGTGGTTTACAGACATCATCTGCCTAGCCTTTTCCCAACTATATTGGGGTCGGCTTCCAGTCTAACCGGATGCAGCTGAATACCAGTATTTTACATGGAGCGACTGCCTATCTGACCTCCACAACCCAGTCAGTACTGGGTAATACGATACCCCTTGGTAAGACTGGTTGTCAGACTTTTTGGGTCACTGACTGCCTAACGACTGTCAAAGATCTTCAAATGACAGCCGGGACCAACGGCTTAACGTGCTTTCCAAGGCACGGAGGAAACTCGGTATGTAATCGGTGGTCACCCATCCACAGACCAACCTAGGCAAGCACGGCTTAACCTAAACATCGACCCGAGCGGCTGTTATTATTTAGCCACGAGCTCCTCTTGGTTTACAGACGTGATGTTATAATAATATTTTATACAAATAAATGCCAGATTTTTTCTTAGCCTTCGCATCCAGTTACGATTTCTTAGATCAATCTGTACATAAGCCAGTAGGTAGCCAGTAGGTAGGTCATCATTGCATGTTTTGAAATTGACTTATTTTTATCACCGGAAACCGAATGGCATAACATTCAGCATTTCATATCGACCGATGTGTTGCCAGTGTAATAAATGTTAAAAATAAACATTCCGTACGCACTCACATTAATAAAAAAAGCTTTGAATAAAAAACTGTTGTAATTAATTATAGAACACATTACTATCGCATTGTTTATGGTTGTTAATTTAAATAACGACATATTTTTAAACAGAGAATGTTAATTAATTACTTGTTCCTTTATTTATTAAAACTGTTGGCCTAACACGAATTTGCGAACGTAACGGGAATTCAACAATTTTTTTTTTTAATTGAATAAACTTGTGAACATAGTATTTACTTTTGGTTCATATTTTTAGTGTGACGATAATCAAGCTTTAGCAAAATGTAATAAGAATGGTACAGCACACTTGCCGTGTCAGTTAGTATGTATTGGTCAAATCTTGCAACTGAATTTCAAACCAGTTTCCCCCAACCGATTGATCTGAAATATTCCACACACCTTTGGTTCTGGTGACAATACATTTTTACGACAGATATGACTTGATCCTGCAACCAGGATCGTCTCCTTACAAAAGAACTCCTTAACGGTTAATAGCACAGACACTAAACTTTGTAAACATGTTCAATGTTGATAGATAAACATCATTTTATAATAAATGCTTGTTTCTTTTTAAAAAAGGTTTTTTTTTAATGTAATTAGAAAATAAACTATAGTTAAAGTTTCTTCGGGTCCTAAATAATATGATAGTTGTTGGCCACACTATCGTATTAGGTTAAAAAGGATTGAATAAATAATAAAAGCATAGTTATATTTTCGATTTTAAAATATTTCCAATTTACGTCGTACTATTCGATTACGTCGCGCCTACCTTCGAGTCTAAACATAAACTTGTAGTGGCTTTCCTCGGGAAGTGGCTCGGTCGTCTTTCTACCGGAAAACCCGGAAAATGGATGGAAATGTATTTTTCACTACATTTTAGAGATTTAACTTCGTTTATTAACGAGTACGGTATTTAATTTTTAGATCGTTTTACTTATATTTTAGAGAAAGGTAAAACGGATCGTTTGTTTTGCTGACAGTGTTTTTTTTTGTGTTAGAACTCATATTATATTTTACTGCCAAAGCATGCCTGCCTAGGCTTTCTTATGAACATTGACAATATGGCTGTATCATCAAATTTACCGATTAGAGTAGCGGAACACTTTGGGGGATTGGTAAACTGAGGAAAGATATGTGTGAAATATTAAAACATTGGCGTGGACCCAAAATAATGGTGATGATATCCTTCAGCTGGTGGGGGCTTTTCGCAAGGATCCTGGGGAAGTGGGGTGGTCGGCATCATCGCTACTTTGTGGAATGGCAGTTTATGACTTGCTTAACGTTTCCCCAACTATGTTGAGTTCGGCTTTCAATCTAACCGGATGCAGCTGAATTGAACATTTAGCAAAAAGCGACGGCCTATCTAACGGCTTCATTTTGTCCGACTAATCAACAAGTAGTTAACAGTTTACGATCGATAAGCTAAAGTAATTAAACAAGAAATGAAATTAGCCGAAAGTGCAATTAACATAATTTTAATGTTGATTGTATCGTGAATTTTAATCAAACGAGGCAGTACGTCAAATCGCGTGAGACGCAGTAGTGTTGTGAAAATTTATCGATACGAAAGCTATAGCGAATGTTATAGTCGGAAATGGTATTGGAAATAGTAGCTTACGTAGGCTTTGATGGGATTGCAATCGTAGTGGTGTGTCTAGCTAATGACAGAACAAATAACTTGTAGGGAACAAATTATACATACATAAACTCACACCTTTTTACCATAGTAAGCAGAAACCATAGAACGCCACCTGATACGATCCTTTTTCATCGTCTACATTCATCTGGTCATACACGCACGCTGGTTGCGAGTACTACGCACCTGACCTTTCTGAAGAAACTCACCAATAATGTATCAGTGTATGTCCTTCTAGGGCGTTCCCTCCCGGCGTTGCCAGCCACTTCTGCCTTGTAAATACCTTTTGGTAGTCGCCTTTCACTCATCGTCTCCACATGACCAAACCATCTAAGCATACTCTTTCCAATTTTTGTCACTACATCTTCCTTTAAACCGCAACGTTCTCTTATAACCTGATTTCTGAATTTATTATTCAGAGTTACACCACACGTGCTTCGCAAGGAATGCATTTTCACAGCATGAATTCTACTACTCATCAGTAGCAATATCTGTGACCAAAGTTACCGAATAGCATTAGTAAGTTAAAGAGGGACTAGGCGATAGCCACCTTCACGTAGGTACACTGCTCTGCTTACACAGGTACCTAAAACATTTTTTTTAATGCTATATGGTCTTGTGTTTGCCCGTAACTCGCCTGATGTGAAGCGATGCCTAGGGTGGAGCGCGCTTGCCTAGAAGAAACCGATTCACTCGAACTTTGAAGAGATCCAGATTATAATGATCAGGGAACAGAGAAGCCTCAGACTGGCGGTTTGTGGACATGTCCTAAGGCTGGGTAAGGCGCTAGGATATGTTTAATCCCGATAAAATGTTCCAGTGAATGGATTGCCCTTACCAATTTCCAAGTGCGTGAAAAAGCTAGTTAAGTATAAAGGCCTTCAGTGTCTTAGTTTTATTTCCAGAAAAAAGATCCAGGCTTAGATGCAGTATGTAACACCGCTCTTGTTCCCAGAAAAACCATCATCATCTTCCTGTCTCATGTTACTGGGGGTTGGCGCAACACGTTTCTGTTCTTCCATTCCTTCCAGGTCGCTGACATCTAAATTGAACTATTGAATACTTGCGACTGTAGAATATATTTTAGTTATAGTTTACTTATAAGTAAACAATACAGTGCAGTACAGTACAGTAGTATGAGAAATAATACTACTGCGTTTAAATGTACACTTTTTGTAATACTTTTTAAATAAATTATTCTTATTCTTATTCTCCCCTGTCAACCGTCACGCTATCATTGACTCCTTTTTAGGGTTTTGTAGCCGAATAGCAAAAAACGGAACCCTTATAGATTCGTCATGTCTGTCTGTATGTCCGTCTGTATGTCATCCATCGTTTTCTTGGTGTTCCTCTCCCTCTCCATCCAACACACAAAAATATGCAAGGGAAATGCAAAAAATTGCATGACTTGCGTGCCATGCCACCAATCCTATACTCAAGAAAAGCCCGATTGGACGGCTTGGTGTTTTATAGGTATACCTTTACCTTACCCTTCTAGGATTAAAGGCGTGATGTTTGGTTCAGGATCCTGATTAAGAGTCCATTGCTCAACTTGGCACCGTCTAGTAGTACCTACTGGTTATAAAGGTCAACCGAAGGTGAACGGTACCATAAAACATGGATCGTTTGCTCTCTTTTTATTATCTTTTGAGTAAACAGTACCTAACTACCTAATTATTTTTAGAAGCATCTTATCTTTAGTCTACTGTCTATCATGATGCTTAAAAAATTGGTTCTTTTAGAAAATGTCACCATCTGTCTACTGTTTTCACAGTGGAGTTCTATTTCGTGTCTAACCAGATGCAGCTGTACCAGTATTTTGGATTGAGCGACTTGCTTACTGACCTGTTCAACCCAGTTAGTAATCATCAGAATACCAGCGATGTGACATTTGTTTTAAATGTTATAGCATCATTCTGAGATGGGGGGCCTTTTGACCTCGTACAGGACCAATTTTAGTTTAATGTCATCATCTTCCTACCCTTGCCCCATGTTAGTCAGAGTCGGCGCAACTCGTTTTTTTCTTCCATTCTCCTCCCTCAGCCGTCACGCAATCATTTGCACCTTTTTCCTTCATATCATTCCTCAGACAATCCATCCATCGTTTCCTTGGTCTCTCTCTCTCTCTGTCCGTCAATATTTATATTCATCACTCTTTTAGTCACATGCGATTCATTCCTCCTCATCACGTGTCTATACTAAGACAGTCGATTCCCTTTCAACTTTTCTGTATCTGGCGCAACTGTAAATTTTAGTTTAATGTGATGTATTTATCTTATTTTTAAGTTTTCCTTATGTTTACTTTGTTTTACTGTTAATTTTAATAATTTTGTTTTGTCCTGTGCGAGACAAATACATACTTTTTCTTTGTTTCTGAGGTACAGGGAAATGCAATACCTCATGGTATGACTGGTTGTAAGACTTTCGGGATTTTGATTACCGCCAAAGATCTGCATTAATGGCAACCGAGACCAACGGTGTCTTCCTTCCCTTTCAAGTCCAGAATAAATTCCAAAACTCCATAAACCCATCATAATATGTCAAACTGACCATTTCCTTCTTCCACTCAATTCGTCACGTTCCAGCTCGAAAAATTCCAGGAAGTTCCGGCTAACCGATTTTTCCATCGATACTTGCATCGTCCCGTCCCGCTGCGTGAGATCACCACTAATGCACGATCTCAGGCGGCATGCGCCCGCGTCGCTACGCGCATCTATTTATAACGAAAACTTCCGATCGACCAAACGAATACATTTTTAAATCAGTAAAAATAGAATTTCTATATTCAAATCTCCTTACTTAATATTAAAATGCACTAATTTAGTTAGTCAGTGACAAAGTTCGAAAATATGTGTGTGATTTTTTTATGACGAATCCAGTGAGTATTCCCTTAATGCCATTTCAGAGATTTTTGTTGAGTGAGTGATGGATATTTTTGCCGAAATTTCTCTGAAATATGGGTGAGTGTTTCGGTATACGGGATGTTCGGTTCTCTTAACTTTCCTCTCAGTGTTAAATCGTCATTGCATACGGACTGTGATGTGTTGAAGTGAATTGAAAGTGTGTTTTTTAGAAAGTTTTTCCAGCTTTCACTAAATTTTCTTGGTAAGTTTATGGAACCTTACTTATCATTTATTTATTTATTTGTTTGTTTGTTATTTACGGAATAAGATTTAGAACTACAAAATCATGTTAACAGTCTAGTTGAGAGAACGGTTTTGTATTTAAACTTGTACTCAAAGTCAAAAACAAAAAGATGAAGCTACATAGTTGCCTATTCCAAAGCATAGATTATATGAAGATGAACGGTCCAGATTCTCCACAAACACTCTTTTCATTTAAATCCAAATGTTGACTCTACATTGGTTAGGCATATACCTATATTCTCTAAAATTTTACTTCACAGGGTTAAAAACCCCATTAATAATATAAATGTGAAAGTTTGAATATTTGGATGTTTGTTACTCAATCATGCAAAAATAGCTGAGCTAATTTAGATGTTAGGCACAGAAATAGGTAGTATCTGGATACCTGTATACTTTTTATCCCAGTAAATGTTATGGATTTATCTGTTATCAATTTATATTAAAACTAGCAAAGCAATGGACCCAATCATGAGGTCCAGGCAAACAAAGCCGCGGGCAGAAGTTAGTACATTATAAAATTTACTTGATTCGGGATTTTCCGATCACTTGTATACCACGTTGCGAAACTCACGTCACAGACGTTATGACGGCAGATTCCGAACGTCAAATAACTTAAAAAAGTTTAATCAGCTGAAGCTCTCTCCCTCTAACATCAACCAATTAGCAACCTTATTTCAACGGTGTTAAAGATCACTGTGGTTTGACAGATATGGAAAAACAGAGGTAAATTAACTAAGAAAGGACTGTACAGAATAAATTTCTGTATATTTTTCATATGATGTAACTGATGTGTACGATTTGCTTCACCGTGTTCCAGATTTATTCAGCTTTTTTACAGTGCCGACAATTTGTCGCAATGTCGTGAAAAACTAAAAGAACGATATAAATTAATGTAGTTCTAGTATATTTTTGTAAACTCTAATATTTTAAAATCCAAACTTAAGTGGCAGTGGGCAGGGCACATTGCTCGCAGAACGGATGGCCGATGGGGCCGAAAAGTTCTGGAGTGGCGAACCGGAAGACGTTGCTTTGGAAAGCCTCCCACTAGATGGACCGATGACCTGGTGAAGGTTGCAGGGATCCACTGGATGCGAGTCGCATGGGACCGATCAATGTGGCGACACTTGGGGGAGGCCTATGCCCAGCAGTGGACATCTTTCGGCTGAAATGATGATGATTTTAAAATGTCAAATATTTCTTCGTAACTTAAGATCATGCATGTAATCTCTGATAGGTTAGGCAGAAGTGTACCCTAGTGTAGTTACCAGTTATGTTAAGTAAGTAAGTCCCACAAAATAGGGGGAAAGCCTATTGCTATCAACCGAACACAACTCGAGGTTGAGACTGAAAAAATACTGGCGGAAACTCTAACGTTTTTCTCGTTCCGGTAATCGAACCCAGGACCTAACGCTTAACAGTAACGGTTGAGGCCTCTACACCAACGACATTTTTTTTATATTCTAGTTTATTAACTGTCTTAAGATAAAAAAAAAACTCTGAAAAGAAAATCGTAACCTCGTTTAAACTGCGTCTGGTGGTCATTGCCCAGGTTAAGTAAATATTTTAAAGTATTCTGCAATAAAAAACGATAGGTATTTAAATCTCTGCCAACTTCTTGCTTTATTTATTTTACTAATGCGTTTTACCGTCCCTCGTTATTTTGGTAAAGACTTTACCACACTTTTACTCCCGTGGATGTCGTCGCCAACTATGTGACCAGCACACCCTGAGGTTACCTGAGGACCTAGAAGTGGCAATCGCCTCCAAAGTGTTCGTATTTATACGACATTCAACAGGATCAACTTTACGGCAGATTATGTTAATCTTATCAAAGTCTTAATACTTATTTTAAAGATGCGGAAGTATGGATAAGTAACTGAATCGATTCTAATAATTTTTAAACCATGTTATATTTTGTCCCAAAAATATTTAAAAAAAGTTATAGGTTGGACACCAAGCGACATTATTATCACAATCATTTAGGTACCTACTGCCAAATTATTATTATCAATGAGCTCAAGACGACTTGAGGCGCGCAAGCGGGCGCGCTGCGTGGTGACCACGTTTTTGTGCGGACAACCACGTAACAGAACAAGCTTATAACTTTGTGATTTTTCATGATCCAGTTTTGAAATTTTGTACATAGATTCTTTACATAAAAATACTAGACACGTGTTTCAGGTTTCGCATATACTAAAACTAATGTTGTAGATTATAGTCTTGATTAGCACATAGGCAATATTTTTTTCCCACACACTTTTTTTCTTTTTTTTATACATCAAAATTTCCACGTGAACGAAGTTGCGGGCAAACGCTAGTAAAACATTTTTTGAGGTTTTTGTTATCTAAGATATAATGACATAAATTGTGTAGAATTCTGAGGGTCTAAATGTTCATGTAAATCTTGATGAGTATCGTTGTGGAAATACGGATATCGTTGTGGAGGAATGTTTTGAAAGTAAAGTAGTAAGTGCCACTTGTTGCCCTCTGGCTAAATGGCTAATCTTTATAAATTCGTCAGTTCGAAGATGGAAGAGAATACTGACGCTGGAAGTTCTACGCTTTGGCTTTGCGCTTAGGAAAGTGCTTAGTTGGACTTTTTACTAGTGCATGAGCGCGACGATCGCCATTAGTAACACGGTCCACGGTCAGATCAGAACAATGACATTATAGATTTCTTGACTTTCTTCTAATTTTGACGTTATTTTAATAAGTGCAATGTTCGTATTTGTTTCCCAGTATTACGTCAGGTATGAGCTAGTCCTAAGCAGTCTGTTCTTCTAAATTGGAGTCAATATTCATGCTTTGTTTTCATATTATTATAATGTCCGTATTGCATGCAGGACACATCGATTTGGTTTTGTGTTTGTTATCACTTCGATAGCGTGTCGGTTGCTGAATTTTACCGTTTATAGAATTTATAATGTCTTAGTAATTGCTTTGTTTTTTTTAGAGGACTCGGGTCGATTTCAGATTAAGCCGCACTTACCTAGGTTGGTCCGTGGATGGGTGACCATCCATTACATACCGAGTTTCCTCCGTGCCTCGGGCTCCTCAATAGCGTATCATACCCGTTTATAAAGGGTTTAGAACGTCCATCATACGCGGTTATAACGAGTTCAGAACCGTCATCATACGCGGTTTAGCCCTTATTCTTTGTATTAAAAAGTATGAGACCATGCCAAATCTTTTTTTTTTTTTTTTTGTCATAAAATGACTCGTCCCGCTCTGGGCGTATTTAACGAGGCTGTTTCGTCACTGTTGTTCGGAGCGTCAACGATTGTCGGCGAGAATATTTTGCCGGTGCCGAAACGCTACGTGCATGGCACGTGACGGTGTTGGTCGGTGACGGAACGGTCTACAGGCGGTAGTAGTATCATACTTTTCATTCCAAATAATATATTTTTGCCTGATACGTTCATGTTTTGGCACGGTGCAGTGGGCAGAATCCTTTAATCGATATCTTCTATTTTCCAGTTCACTTACATAACTGTATATCATAGCAGTGATAGCCTAGTGGTGTGACCATCGGACTGCCAAGTCATAGGTCTCGAGTTCGAACCCAAGCACCTCTGATTTTTCGGATTCATGTGCGTATTGTATAATTATCACTTGCTTTGGTGAAGGAAAACATCGTGACCAAGCCAGCATGCCTGAGAGATATTTCTCGACGGCATGAAAAGCCAAGCCAGAGGCCCATGGGCGGTATAAAAACTGACACCAGGTTAAGCACTAACCACACGACAAAGAAGACCGTATATCCAAGTCCAAATATTAATAGTACCAACTAATCAGGTCAAACAGTTAATAAAAAAGACGTCCTCTCTCAGTTCATAAGATTTGTGGCGAACTGTGACTTCCTGCTTCAAAAAGAAATATTTAACTTTTATGAGCGTGTTGATGTGCATGATTGAAAAATACCGTTTAAAAATATCATAAATCTGTAAAAATACTAACGTAAATCTGTATTTTCAGAGACATTTTTTTTTTACTCATAAATGTATATGCAGGTTCTTTATGATTAGATATGATTTACGATGAAGAAATATTTGTGTGGATAACTGGACTTTATTTAATATTCTGAGAAAAAATAAAACTAATTACCTACCTATTTGTTTTTTCGCTACATAACACGAAAGTCCCATGAAATAGTTAACGAGTATTTACAACATTATTTTTAGTATATGCGAAACCTGAAAATAGTTTGTTCAGAATAAGTAACTGAATCGATTCCAATAATTTTTAAACCATGTTATATTTTTTACCAAAAGTATTTAAAAAAGGCTACAAGTTTGACACCGAGCGACTTTAAGTAAATATCGAAATAATTTAGGTACAGCTACTGCCAAATTATTATTATCAATTGGCTCAAGACGACGCTGGGGGCGCACGCTGCGTGGTGACCACGTTTTTGTGCGGACAACTAGGTAACAGAACAAGCTTATAACTTTGTGATTTTTCATGATACAGTTTTGAAATTTTCGTACATAGACTTTACATAAAATACTAGACACGTGTTTCAGGTTTCGCATATACTATATTAATATTGTATAATAGCAATTAAGTAGACGCAAATCTAGACCCGCATCTCAACCATTGTGTAACACACTTTCATTATTGCAAATCGAAGGATCTTCAAGAAAACTGATCTATTACTTCATAAAGTACATATTTAAAAAATTTGTCTGTTCAGCGACGTCAATAATACAATGAATGTGGCATTGGATAATTGAAAGGCATTGAAATTGTAAGTGTGATAAGCAATCACACTACTGAAAATATCTCATAGAAAAGGCCACCACATCACAAACATCTAACGTGACTACTAGCTTGCGATCACCACAACTGACGAATTTTACCTTTATTGTTAAGACGTCTGTATACTCCTTCAGGAGATCAGGAGACAGGCGTGACGACAGAACGTCATCTGGAACGATTCTCACACACTCGTTTTGTTTCATCCATGTTCCATATGTGATGCGTGGTATTCTATACATGTAGTTAGGTATCTGCTTATTTTTATTTCAGCAATAAATTGATCCTCTCACTCACTCAGCAGCTAGTTACGGGCAATCACCTTAAATCTTCCAGAAAATCCACGTTTTAACACAAATCACAGTAAAAACATTCAAATGAATCACCTTTTCTGACGTTTTACATTCATTTGTAATCGTTAAAGTCGCTCCTAAGAAAAAACAAATTATGACTAAACTGAAATGGCAGTGACATTCAACTTTGAACCTTAGTTGTCGGAAATAAGGTTAATTTTAGTGAATTGAATGTTGACTGAAGTAAAAACACAAATGAAATTAAAAAGTACCACTTCTTACAATTGTTAAGATAAATAGTGCATTTTCAGTGCAAACACAAAATTGAAATCAAAATGAGACAATAAAGTTATAAGAAAACTATAGTTTATAATTATGCAAACTTGAGCAAATATTTTATATTGCATGCTGTATTATGATAAATGCATGTTGCCACTGGGTTCCCACTGGGTTCAGTATCGTTCAGACATAAAAAAAAATCAAACTAAAATTAAGTACATACATTTTCCGAATTTTATCCATTTCAAATATCTTTAAAAAGTTTTATGAAATGCTCGTGGGTATTTGAATATACGAAATGTTTAATTTCGCTGTCAATTTGCTAAACCATTCAATTTACTGCTATACTCAGCTAGGTATTATTAAAAATCACTCAAAACAGAACAGTTGTAAAACATGTATCGGAGTAGATCATCAATCATAGTTAACATTTTATTTAAAAAAAAAAACATCATACTTTATGATAAAACAGCCAATCCGTCTTCTGTAATTCCCTACATCACGACAACACGGTATTTTAATAATAGCCAGGCGTTGAAAACAAACTTATTACCCGTGTTAACAGATTTGACAGCTCGCTGACAAAATATACGCGCTGTCAAAGATTATGACATCCTATTTCTGACGGAAAGGTTTCAACTAAGTGTTGTACATCCTTGCAAGCATGGAATGATAGATACAATTATACAGTGTGAGTGAGCGAGACGATACTATTCAATGTCAAGATGATCAGTAGAGACCTGATTTTTGCAAATGCATATTTTCATATTATGGTAGTTTAATGAAGATAATGCATATTTTAACTAAAATCGCCATATAGTGCCGTTTAGAGCATATTTCCTTTATTTTTAACTGTAACTAATTGGAAAAATACAGGTATTCAGCTGCATCCGCTTAGCCTGGAAGCTGACCCCAATTTAATTGGGAAAAGGCTAGGCAGATGATGATGAACTAACTGGAAAAATGCAAAAATGTGCCAGAAGTGAAACCCGCTAAAAAGCACTAAACTAAAAATATTTATTTAAAAGAAGGTTCAATTGTACTATTGATAATTTTAAACAGTATTCAGTTTTCAAGATAAAAAAATTTATAACATCTCGATGAAAATGTAGTAAATTAAACAAAAAAAATATTTTGTACTTTTATTTCAATTTTATGTAGTATATTTTGGCACTTTTGTTGCATATTTCGAGCATTAATGATGTATATATATTTCGACGATTTTATGTTGCATATAATCTGCTCTCATCTATTGATCAGTTTTGGACGCAGTAAGGTGAATTTTTTCCACCCATGTGTCTGAGAACTGAGATTCCAGATAAAATTAGAGCTAGGTCAAAGACATTTCAGATTTTCCTGGAGAGATGTCATAAGACTATTAAGATATAAATAAATTGATGGCATAGTTGGCGCAGTGATACGGCAAAATGATTACTGTGCTACGGGTCGCGGGTTATATTCTCACAATGATATGCATTAATTAATTTAGGCGTTGTTTGGTAAGTCTGACAAACAGTTTTACCAAGGGGTATCGTGTTACCCAGTACAAACTACGTAACGACTGTCAAAGATCTTTGAATGACAGTCAGGACTGACTGCTTAATGTACTTTCCGACGCACGGAGGAAACTCGGTATGTTATATGGGTGGTCACCCGTCCACGGACCAACCTAGGCAAGGGTGGTGTTAAATTTTTACTTACGATGCTGACCTAAGCGTTTTAATTCCAACAACGTGATTTTATTAAAGCATTCGTACGTACGTAAACCTCTGCCGTATCCTTCAGAGATTACAGTTATGATGTTACGTTTAATTTATAACGCTTAAATAATTTAAAACACAAAACCCAACAAAATAATTATCGAAACATGCAAAATAATAATTCCTGTCAGCTCTTCGATCTAACAACTAAGCCAGGTCATCAGACTATAAGGACAGCCCAACCCCGGCCATCTCCAGCCAGCACCCGGGATCCCAGGCATCCTGAATGAATTTCCTAAAACATGGACGCTTCTCGCTATATTTCATAATCAAAGTGCACTTTCCGATATGAAGGTAGCAGAAAGATACTTTATGTTTTTTTTTAGGGTTCTGCAGCCAAATGACAAAGACGGAATATATCATCATCTGTCTAACCTTTTCCCAACTATGTTGGGGTCGACTTACAGTCTAACATGATGCAGCCGAATACCAGTATTTTACATGGAGTGAATGCCTATCTGATCTCCACAACCCAGTTAATATTTGGTAATACGATACCCCTTTTTTTTTTCTTTTTTTTTTTTTTTCCGGATGGGAAATCATCAAATGACCCCCCCCCCCCCCACTCTGGGCGGAGCGGAAGGGAGTGTCAGACTTGTACTGACTAAAACCCATCCATGTTCCTTCTTTGCCCTTTGTGTTCCAGGGCCACGGTATCTCTTTCGAACAGTCCCGCAGCCCTGGCAGGATACCCCTTGGTAAGACTAGCTAGTTGTAAGACTTTTTGGGCCACTGACTACCTAACTACTTTAAACATCTACTAGTGACAGCCGGGATCAACGGCCTAACGTGGTTTCCAAAGCACGGAGGAAACTTGGTATGTAATGGGCCACAGACCAACGTAGGCAAGCATGGCTAAACCTAAAGATCGACCCGAGCGGGAAAAAAGACGGATTATTACTGAAGAAAAAGTAAAAATCGCGTTTAGATTTTGTTGCATCCCATATTCTTAAAGACCTTTCCAAATGATTTTGCAATATAGGTCAATTTAGAAATAACTTTGTTTTTCGTATATTTTGGAGAAATACCGCGACATCATACTTATTTATGTGGTTGATAAATTCAATAATGTGCACACGTAAAGAACTATTCATACCAACTACGGAACCCCTCACAGTGTAGTCCGACACGCTCTTGGCCGGTTATTCTTATTTTTTGCTGGAGTGGTCCTGATTAATGTAGCTAGACTTCAAAAGGGTCTGTTTACTCCCAGTGTTTGTTGGCTTGCTTATTTTAATTGTTATTATAACCAACTTTACTGGGGACAAAGTACAAACAGAAAGATACTAAGGAAAGATACTGAAAATTGATATTGGGTTTTTATCAGGAATTTCTCAGTAGCGCCACGGAGTCTGGATTTGAGCCCGGTTGATGGCAATCGGCCCGCCCCCTATTACGTGGGACTTAAACATACCTGGTGAAACGTAAGTGTACTGGTGGTACACCTCTGCCTAAACCTTCGGGGCTAACAGGTGTGGTGTTATATACGAAAGTAAATAGTGATAATTTAAATAATATGTATTTTCGAAGACAAACCTTAGGTAGCGATAAAAGTGAGATATTCGTATTTTACCTTCACGAATGAATTCAATGCTAAATCGAACAACACCCATTGGGTTCTTGACAAACCTTATTGCACGTAACAGACCATAGACATATCATATCAGCATACAATGTTCAATTCAATGTACAGTCGCGCACGGTATTAACAAAGCCTATAACAGTCGCAAACAAAAGTAGTTCGGTAGCGTACAGTCGTGTGGTGTGACGTTATCTTTGCGGAACGGGTGGGGCTAAAAAAGTAGCGTTGATAGGATGTGAAGAAATGCTAAGTTTTTTAAATGTTCTTATAGCGTCATACTCCTGTAGGTTTGTGGACATTGTGTTAATGTCCATCATTTGAAATTTCCAGCGAACCGAGCAAATACAAATAGTATACAGGGTGTTTGGTGCATCGACCTCTCCATTCAGCTTATTCAATTTCTTTATTACAGAAGGATTAATTTTTTTAAAGAATCCTAATGTTTAAGTTAACAAAAAGTATGAAATTACCATTTCATTGTGAACGAAAGGCAGAGCTCTCACGATACCTGACTATACCCGCCCCACTTTGCTCCAGCTACCTCAGACAATCTCATATAAACAGTATGCCTATAAATAAAAGCCTATTTATTGACCTACTGAATAACTAAGGAAGCAAGTGTCTTAGGATGTGCTCTATTTCTAATATACGTAAATGACTTGTCAAAAAAGATAAGTTCGATGTGTATTTTGTTTGCTGATGATGTTTCATTATTATTTAAAACGCCAGCGAATGTTGACCATTTAGCTATTATAAAACTTTCACAGAAACTGAACAATGGTTAAACGAACATAACTTAGAAATAAACCTATCTTAAACTAAAATATGTCAATTTAGAACTTATCAAAGAACCCCAATGAATCTAAATATATTAACGCAAAAAATTAAATTAGAAGAAATAAACGAATTTAAACTTTTAGGCCTAACATTAGACTCAAACCTAAATTGAAAGAAACGTATAGAAAGTACAAGAGCTAAATTGTCCCAATTTATTTATGCGCTAAGCATATTGAAACGTAACACAGACTCTAACACCGCCTTATCTGCCTATTATGCGTACGCCTACTCCTGGCTAAATTATGGTATCATTCTGTGGGGAGAAAGTACTGACTTTTTGGACCTCTTCATCCAGCAAAAGAAATGTATCAGAATACTAATGAACATAGATCAACAAGAGAGTTGTAGGCCACACTTTATTAAAAAACAAATTCTTACACTAGCAGCTATATATATATTACAAAGTTGTATATTCGTTAGGAAAAATGGGCACCTCTTCAAATCTAATATCGAGCTAAACGAAAACTATAACCGACGGAACAGGAATAGACTAATACTATCCATCACAAACTTAAAAGTTACCGGGAAAAGCCCATACTCAAGACTAGCTAACATAATTAATAAACTACCTGAAAGATTAAAATCCCTACCAAATGACTTAATTTTCTCTAAACAGTTAAAATCTTTGTTAATAAAGAAAGGCTACTATACCGTTGAGGAATTTCAAACTGACAAATTGTGAATCGATCGATCTTGTATTAATGTTAACTTGACGTAAATGTGAAATAATAATAGATACTACCTTACATATACCTTTGACTAAAATGAATGAACGAATTGATATTAATTTTTTATTTTATTAATGTTTAGTATAAAATAATGTAATAAGTTGTATTAATTAGTCAATATTATTTATTTATTTAACACTTCAAGCACAGAAGTACAGAGGTGGACTTAATGCCGTAGGCATTAAGTCCGCGGTTTATAATTTAATGATATGATATATGGAATTTGCAGTGCCCTTACAGGGTGCATGTCTTAATACTGTGTCATGAAATTTTAATGCATGCCTACTAACCAGTGTTTTACATGTTTGCAAATAAACAAATCAATAAATAAATAAACTATATGTAGCAAATCTAATGGTAATGGCAGCGAATATTTTACTCAATTGAATAAAAGCCCAAAATTATTCCTGTTCATTTTTCTCCTAGGATATACATGCAACTTTAATCATAAAAATCACAATTCACGAGATTTCACAAAAAAACTGGCTGACTGACTTTGTACAATTTCCATTGTCTTCTTCCCCTTTATCACGCCTGCCGTTTTCCTAGCCCAACATGACGTGTCACACAGCTGTCACATCGCGCTCATCGTGACTGAATAATGTAGCACTTTTGTCGGCGATAGTACCCCCGGGACGAGCGCTACCTGTTTAATTAAACGTTATAATAACTGCGCGCGAGTGTACCGCCAATGACAGTAAAGTATGATGGTTTGGTAATTACCCAACTGTGGGGAAAAATGGGTTATGGTGGACTGAATTTATGACCTTTAAACTGGTGGTGTTAAAATTGTGTGACCCCTTAAGTAGTGTGATACTTTGTGATGGTGTTTAAATTGTTGGTTAGCTAGCTCGCACATTTGTTAGTAAGGAAATGGAGCATGTAGCGGAGATAAGAACGTTGAGATGGATGCGTGGAGTGACAAGAATGGATAAAGTAAGGAATGAGTATATTAGAGGAAGTTTGAAAGTGGCGCCTGTTTCAGATAAATTGAAAGGAAGCCGTTTGTCTTGGTATGGACATGTAATGAGGAGAGATGAAACGCACGTGATGGTATGAATGTTGATAGATGGAGAGGGAGAAGAAGGCCAAAAAAAATGATGGATGGATTGTGTGAAGATTGATATGAAAGAGAAAGGAGTAAATGATGCCGTGACGTCTGACAGGGAGGAATGGAAGAAGAAAACGTGTTGCGCCGACCCCAAGTAGAATGGGACAAGGGCAGGAAGATGATGAATAAGAAAATGGGGCATTCTTCTTCATCTTTGTATAATTGTGTTGCTGTCACGATAGTAGAGTGGTGTGACCGTCGGTATGTCAAGAAATAGTTCGAACCCAAGAACACACCTCTGATTTTTCGGATTCTGAAGGAAAACATCGTGAGGAAACTAGCATGCCTGACAGATATTTCTCGACGGCATGTAAAGTCAAGTCAGAAGCCCATGGGCGGCATAAAGACTCTGACGCCAGGTTAGGCACTAACCACACGATAAAGAAAGAAGAAGGATGACACTATTTTAAATTTATTTGACCCATACTTCGCCGCCAGGTGCATGGTTGCTGCCTTTGGAAGTACAGCTGTTGATGTCCTCTAAGTGGCTGTGGATAGAGAGTATCAGTGGTGGCATATCAAGATGCTTACTAGCTTATATCAATCTTTACAAATAAATAAAATTGTAGTGTCTGTTTGTAATTTCAAAATAACAGCTTTTTACTGAAAGCATATGACAGTATATACGGTACTTATAACAAAAACATTTTTCAGTTTTGTCTGTTTGTCTGACTGTCTGTTTGTTTAGGCTTATCTCCGAAAAGACTAGACCGATTTTCACGGGACTATTACTGGCAAATACCTGATGTTATAAGGGGTAGCTAAGTTTATTTTTATTTTATAAAATGGATAAGGGTTCCGTACAAAAAAATAAAAATCCTTCAAATTGTTAACAAAATCCGATTCAAATAGGGAAGTAATATTTTTAGAATAATTTCACGCGGACGAAGGTCATTAATAATAATGTGAGGAAACGGATATGTCGTAGAACCAATAAAACCGGCGAAGTGCGTGTGACACGCACTGTGAAGGGTTTTTTGAAGAAAACATCCCTTCTTTATTTTATTTGACCAATAAGTAGTGTGACTAATATGTATTTGTATACCCAAGCCAAATTACAGCGTTCTAGTAATAAGAGTCTCAGGGCTGAGCTGGGAACAGACAGTGTTTAAGGGTTCCTTATCTGTTGACTACGGGACCCTAAAAATTTGAAGGCATATGACCAAAGTAAATTAGGATTATGCGAAAAGATGGGATCCCTATGTGACCTACCCCAGCAGCGTTCTCTGTGCTTTTGTAACAACCGTACTGCGATCGCCAACCCACCTTTCAAGCGTGGCGATTATGGCAAAACCCCCCCTTTGGGGGAGGCCTTTGTCCAGCAGTGGACGTCTTTCGGCTGAAATGACGATGACCTACCACAGCAACCGAAAAAATATTGGTTGAATAAGTTAAATCAATAGTACGAGGGCGGGTCAATAAGTCCGTGACTTTTGGAATAAAACACAGATTTTTTGATAAAAAAATAATTTTATTTTTCAACGTAGTCTCCCTTGAGCTCTATACACTTTGTCCAACGCTTCTCCAATTTTTTTATCCCTTCCAAAAAAAATGATTTGTCGAGGTCCTCAAAATAGGCCTTTGTTTGCGAGATGACTTCATCATTGGAGTCAAATCTTTTTCCACCAAGCCATTTCTTCAGGTTTGGGAACAAGAAGTAGTCGCTCGGAGCCAAATCTGGAGAATAGGGCGGATGAGGGAGCAATTCATAGCCCAATTCATGGATTTTTGCCATGGCAACTGCACATGTGTGCACCCTTGCATTGTCTTGGTGGAAAAGAACTTTTTTCTTGGCCAAATGAGGTCGGTTTTTTTTCAAATCGTCATTGAATCGGTCCAATAAGTTGGCATAATATTCCCCATTGATTGTTCTTCCCTTTTGAAGGTAGTCAATGTGGATTATCCCGCGTGCATCCCAAAAAACAGTCGCCATAACTTTATTGGCTGACAAACCCACCTTGGCCTTCTTTGGCGCCGATTCACCCTTAGAAACCCACTGTTTTGACTGTTGTTTGGTTTCTGGTGTGTTGTGATGGATCCATGTTTCGTCCACGGTTACAAAACGGCGCAAAAACTCCTCCATATTGCGATTAAACAACGCCAAAGCTTCCTGTGAAGTTGTTACACGATTGCGTTTGTGGTCGACTGTGAGCAAACGCGGCACCCATCTTGCGGAAAGCTTTCTCATGCCCAAGTGATCATTCAAAATTGAAACCACTGAGCCATGCGAGATCCCTACGGCTTCCACAATCTCTCGCACTTTCAATCTTCGGTCGGTCAACACCATATCGTGAATTTTTTCGATTGTTTCGGGTGTAGAGACCTCAACTGGGCGTCCAGGACGTTCGGCATCTTCAGTGCTTGTACGGCCACAACGAAATTCAGTAAACCACTTTTTTACCATTGAAATCGATGGTGCAGAGTCCCCATAGTATTTATCAAGCTTAGCCTTGGTCTCGGTAATGGTTTTTTTTCGCAAGAAATAATGCTTAATAAGCACACGAAATTCACTTTTTTCCATTTTCTCCTCAAATTAGTGGGTAGTCTGATAAAAATAGCTGTCAAACACAAACTAACTGACGCAGCAAGTTTAAATTTTGACAGGAGTCAACTGACAGATGCCTGTTGACAGGAGCAGTGTTGCTGTTTCAGTAAAGAGGTCAGAAATTCAAAAAGTCACGGACTTATTGACCCGCCCTCGTAGGTTTTTTCTAAAACCGTTATTTTAATGTTTCTGTTTCCAAATCCCATTCACAGTTCATTCCGTATGTGTTCATGACTCAAACTCTGTAATACAATTTCAGGGATTTATTTGATCAAATAAACATGTAAGTATTGAACATTTGACTACGTAAATAAATATTTACTCAGCGGTAAAATGAGGCATCGCTAACAATAGGATTTGTTCGGAGATTCCATTCAGCAATATGTAATTGTAAGGTTATGCGTCTTTGGATATAAGCGGAGCAAGAAAGAAACTTCTCTATCTCTTCTTTCTTTCTTTCTTTCTAAGGTTGTGTCTTTTGTTTATTTTTTTTTATTGGTTGACCAACAATTGTCCATACTGGGTAACTTGCAAAAAATGAATATACATCAGGGCAACAATCACTTAAAGCCAAACACCGCATGCATAAGGAAGTTGTACAAAAAAAAAAAACTAATCTAGTTTTAAGTTACTAATATCTAAAAACTTAGAATTTAAAACAAAGAATTGCCTTTTTCCGTCAGGAATTTCTCACTAGCGGTCACAGAGTCTGGTTTTACATCCGGTTGCTGGCAATAGGCCGCCCCCTATTACAACTGTCGAAATGTGTGTGTACACACTGTATTAGGTACACCTCGGTCTAATCCTTCGGGGATTACAGGCGTGATGTTATGAACATGCAGCTTGGTAGTCGCTGCACAACCAGTTAGTTACTTACACCCGGTGGGTGAGGTTCCTCAACCGGTATTTATATAACCGACAGAGCTATTGGTTAGGTTTCTTGTTTCTGAACTCTCAATTAAGCAAGCCCTGAGTAAATTGATATTGAGGGTGTATGAAGGAACTCGGAAACCAATTTGTTTCTGACTTAACTAGCGCATCGGTGGCTTACTTGTTAATAAGGTTGGGGACGTATACATAAGCATGTTATGTGTCCAACGAAGTTTGTCGTAAAGCTTTTTTTTTTTATATCCTGCCAGGGCTGCGGGACCCCTGCCAGGGCTGCGGGACTGTTCGAAAGAGATACCGTGGCCCTGGAACACAAAGGGCAAAGAAGGAACATGGATGGGTTTTAGTCAGTACAAGTCTGACACTCCCTTCCGCTCCGCCCAGAGTGTCATTTGATGATTTCCCATCCGGAAAAAAAAAAAAAGCTTTTATACAGGGTGTAAACAGACCCTTTACGAAGCCGTCAACCAAGCATTCTGTACATAAAACTAAGTAACTTTACGCAAAAATTATTGCGGGGAATCGACTTTTTTTTCGGGTGAAAAATCACGTTTTATAGTAGGACTCGATGGAAAGCACTCAAAGCATTGTGCTGATGGATGGACTGACTAGTACGGTGGTCATGGAGGTGTGTAAAGTAAAAGAATTACATTAAATCTCAGTAACTAGAAGGTTCCCAGGTATGGTCTAGAACAAAAAAATGATCGCAAAGACGGGGAAAACAAGGTCTATTTACACCCTTTTTAAATAAAATAAGCCGGCCAAGTGAGAGTTGGTTTGTTATTAAACTACGTATTTACGTTTTTTTGTCGTTTACATGTGCTGTAAGACATTGCTTCTTGCCAAACTTCATGATTCTAGGTCAAAGGGAAGTACCCCATAGGTTTTGATTTTCTTGTGAATTCGCAAATTATGCGACTTAAACGGTGGTGATATCTTTTGATCGCGTTGACTTACAAGTTTGATTTTTTCACTGTCTTAGAACAGTGAAAAAATGAAGTAGAATATTTGAGTATATTAATTAAGTATATTATATTATATAGTATATTATTAAGTATATTCATTTCAGCTTGATACCTCCACGCGTTCTTGATATAAAGGGTGTTACACACGGACACGCAGAAGCACGGCAGATATTCAACAAAGTGATCCTACAAGGGTTCCGTTTTTGCAGACTGAGGTACGGTACCCTAAAAATGTACTCTAACAGGGAACTGAATAATACTCGCTAAAGAAACGGTGGAACACTTGTCTTCCTTATTAGTATGCGTGAGTTGAACTCAACTACAGCAGCCGTCTGTACATCTTCTCAAGTTAATTGTCAGCACAACATGAAACAAATGACGGTCTTAAACATCGTTGCTCGTGCTGTGGGCCTGGCACTAACGCGCAGAGATCATCCTATTTTTTACAAGCTTTTATTTAACTGCCAATCTTTGCTTTTGTCAAATCTTGCAATTTAATTTTAAAACAGAAATCCCTAATAGATTGAGCTGAAATTTTGCATTATTACGTTTAGTTTGAATGACAATGCATAGTTAGCTATGTGACGTTGTTCTAAATTCAATATGGTGGACTCCCAAAGATGGCGAACTTGTTATATTTTATGCACCCCCAAGATGTAGGTATCAATTAAATGGGTTTGCTGAGGTGAATACGAAAAAAATATGAGGTTGCATCTATATTTAAAAGCTTGTTTTTAAGATGATTTTAGGGTTCAGTACCCGAAGGGTAACCAACGGGGCTCTACTAAGCCTCTGCTGTCCATCCGTCCGTTCGTCCGTCTGTAGTTCTGTTTGTATAACAAACAACAAAAATCAAAATAAATTAAAAATTAAAGGCCCCTATTACGATGGTACGGATCCCTTCATGCTCGAGTCCGACTCGCACTTGGCCGGTTTTTACTATAAGGTTGTTAAATACTGGTGTCGCATGTTATAACAGTTTAAAGAATTCATATCTATGGGTCATAGTTATCATACATTTCGCAAAAGCTCAAAATGCTATAACGTTTAAATTTACGTTGCGCTTATGTCGCGCAATCATGCTAAGGCTTCTGTTGTACCCACGCTCAAGTAATGCGGACATAACATTCCAAGGCTATGGGACGTCGTTAAATAAGGTATCTGGACGCAACCCTTCCATGCCCATGGGGATTCGAGGAATAAGGGGGTTTATGTCTTCACATCTTTTATATTTATAACAGTGACATTTCATCCTTATTCGTAAGATTGGTTATTCATGAAAGACAAAGACAAAATTATTTATTTGCTGTAAATGTGGTACAAAAACCTGTGAACCTTTGGTGTAGCAGTTCGTGTACGAGGAGGGAGGAACACTGACGTACAAACGGTTACCACGTATTCAGTACATCATTCTGAGCCCCCCCCCCCCACATAGAAATTTTTCATCAGTAATTTAAAAAAAATCAGCATTTCCATACAAAATGTATGGAACGGCTGTCACCGTGTAGTTATTGCACTTATGCAGGAAACAACTCAAAATTAAAATCAACACAACAACAATGAAATATAGCTACAGTCCCAGTCACACGCACGCTTATTACTGTTAAGCAAAAACATGTATGCTCTTTCTTTTTTGTTTTTACCATCTTTTATACCATGTTTTTAAGCAAATAAATATTATTCTATTCTATTCACAAAAACTGTGAAAGTGCTGTAGAGAGCTGTTTTTTTAAATTACCTATGATACATATCTACATGGGGTTCAGAATGATGTACTGACTACGTGGTAAGCCTGTGTGCATCGGTGTCCCTTCCACACCTTATATTAAGGGTACCACTACCCTGTAACTAAACTTGTCAACATTTCTAGTCAACACAAAAAAAATGTATTTTTTGAACCCTGTGTCTGTATTTGTGTCAGATGGACTGGGACTCCAACAGAACTGACAAAATGTGGAAGCACTGTAAATGCCTCTGCCTAACCCTTCTGGGGTTACTAGCGTAATTTTATGTATACACAATCAGTACACCTAAGTACACATAATCTTAATCAGTACACACAGTTAAAACAAAAAAATAATCTTATTCCTTATTTTTTCTTTAATATTTTCCAAGTGTTTTTAAACAACAGAAAGTTATAATAGTAGTCCACTGTTAGACTCAAGCGTCTCCAAAGTCCGTACAATACTTAGTCATATCAGTTTCAGGGAGCTAACTTAGTTTTACCTAAATATTAACACAATATTACCAAGTTCTCCCTGAGGTCTCGTAGCACCGTAGCACTGTAGCACCGTAGGACCGTAGTTAGTTGCTACGACGCTACGACGCTACGCCGTAGTATCACAATGTTACTAACTTAGCATAATTTTATAAGTGAGCCATTTTTTAACGAAAGTTTATTCTAAATTGGTGATATAACTTGTCTGCGTATTAAGTATGAAAGTGAGAAGAACGTGGCTAAATAATGACTGCCGCTCGGGTCGATTTTTAGGTTAAGCCGTGCTTGCCTCAGTGGCCTGAATGTTCAGACAACCAGGTTGTGGAGATCAGATAAGCATACTTATCTGACCACAACCCAGTTAGTAATGGGTTATGCAATACCCCTTGGTAAGAGTCGCTCCTTATAAAACACTGGTACTTAACTGCATTCGGTTAGACTGGAAGCCGACCCCAACATGGTTGGGAAAAGGCTAGGTAGATTATGGTGTTAACTTGTGTGCGTGATAAGTATATTACAGTAAAGACAGAAGAAAAAGAAACCAGCCAAGTGCGAGTCGGACTCGCACATGAGGTGCCATCGTAGTAGCGGAACCCCCTTTCATATTTAATTTTATTTTTATTATATGTTGTTATTGCGGCAACAGAAACACACTCTGTGAAAATGACAACTGTCAATCTATTACGGATCATGAGATACAGTCCGTCCGACGGACGGACGGACGGACAGCGGACGCTTAGTAAGCTCCCGTTGGTTACCGTTTGGGTACGGAACCCCAAAAATGCTGGACAGAGTTTGTGAAAGATGTCATAGGAAGGCTGGATAGGATCTATATTCCAAAAGTCGGTTAACAGAGATGTATAAGCGATAGACGTTCTGCGCCGATCCTAAATAAATAAGGTTAAGATCACAATTATTACAAAATTCTACCCTGAGGTCTCGTAGCACCGTAGCGGGTTGCTACGGAGACAGAGTGCTACGCCGTAGCTTGTATTTCTTAACTTAATTTGAATAATTTCGAGGAAATTAATTTTGCGTCATTAGAATATTGGTTGGTGATCAGCTTACGAATGAGAAATCTTTGGGAGTGAGCTCGTCCGGAGTACCATCTTATTTACTACTGGCTTATGCCCGCGGTCTCGCTCACGTGGAGTTCTGTAACTGTCCCACGGATTTGTACTACCGGGATGAAAAGTGTCTTATATGTTATTCCAGGTTATAAACTATCTATGTGTAAATTTAATTTAAATTCTTTCTGTAATTTGCGCGTGAGAGACTTACAAACATCCATCCTCACAAATTTTCGCATTTATAATATGTATTAGTAAGATAGTAAGATTAGTAGGATTATAAACGTGGAAGATTGTGAGGATGGATGGATGTTTGTTACTCTTTCACGCAAGGACCACTGACCAGATTTTATTCAATTTCAAATAGTCACTTTCTATAGAGTAAATATTAAGCATTTACCATTATAAAAGTTCGGACACCATCTTTTTGGCCTCATCAATTCTCAAGTTTAGTAACGCCAGGGGCGTAGGCCAGTCTAAAGATCTACGGAGCAATTAGGTACATGTAGTACTCGCTACCAGCTTCGGTGTATGATCTGATGTATGAACGTGCAAGAGGCAAAAAGAGTATGTCAAGATCGTAGCAGGAGGCGTTCTGTGGTTCCTGCTTAGCCCCTTGGGAAAATAATGTGAGTTTATGTATATGTACTGTATGGTGTCGAACGTAAAGAATAGCACCATCCCATATCTTCCCGTGGGTGTCGTAAGAGGCGACTAAGGGTCTTACCAGAGAATGGGTAGCAGCGTTCTCTGTGTTTTTGTAACAACCGTACTGCGATCGCCAACCCGCCTGCCAAGCGTGGTGATTACGACAAAACCCTCTTTGGGAGAGGTCTATGTCCAGCAGTGGACATCTTTCGCCTGAAATGATTATGATGATGATGATTTGTATGTAAGTATCAAGTCAGTGTATGCGACGGCACGGTTGGCGCAGTAGCTGAGCGTTGGTAGCTGCGCTGCGTGTCGCGGGTTTGGTCTCCGCACGGAACAAATATTTGAATGACTTTCAGATAGTTGTTCCAGGTCAGGCAGTTTAAGTATGTTAGTTTAAATGTTTGTAAACGCACCCACGATAAGGAGAAATTACTAGCGCGGGGCAACGTGTAAAAAAAGTATTAAATTACCTGTACATATTATTTACATTTTCTTGAGAGCGCAACGCCCGAGAAACAGCAAGTTTAATATCAAGCTTGACAAAGGTATTCTACGTATTTGTAAGAAGGGGAATCGTACCAATTTCGAGCAGCTGCTTCCAATATCACGTTATAAGGGAAACATACATATTACATAATCTTTTAGCGTGGAAATAAGAAAATGCAGTAGAAGTCTGTTGGTCTAGTGATCGCAAGAGCGACTGCTGAGCACGAGGTCTGCGGTCCATTCCCAGGTCGGGCAGTGTTTATTTTTTTTTTTCTATACACACAATGCAACACAGGAAAATTACATTATAAAACTGGAGTACATAGGTACTGCTTATTTCCTACGAAAATTTGAAATGAAAAGAAAAAAAAAATGAAAAAAATGCACTGAATGATGTGAAATGTGTGTGTGTGTGTGAATGTGTTATTGGGTTTTTCTTTCAGAAATTTCTCAGTAGCAGCCACGGAGTCTGGTTTTGTGTTCCGGTTGATGGCAATAGGCTCGCCCCCTATTACATGGGACTTAAACATAACTGGCGAAATGTAGGTGTACTATTAGGTTTATGTTTATGTAAATAACTTAAACATTACCTCTGCCTAACCCTTTGGGGATTACAGGTGTGATGTTATGTATTATTGTATTTTAACCACCACGGTAAATAAATAAATTGATAATCAAAGTTTGCTATTTAGAATTAAGTTAAATTCTCTCCATATTTTTTGTTCTGTTAAAAAAAAAATATTGATTTCAAAGTAGCTCTCAAAAACGACACGGGTTTACAATCTCCCCTTAACAAAAACCTGGTGAACTTAAAAAGCCAGAAAAGCAGAACTTCCAAGGACAAATTTATATATAAAGCAACATATATATAAAAAATAAGTAGGTAAGTCTTACAAACACTAAAAGAAACGAAATGACATCAAACAAACGTCTTATAGACCTTGAAGCCCCAGCGAGCTTCCTGATTGGCCTACTGACCTCTCTCGTGAGCCCTGATACAATATATTTCCTTTACAATAACTATCATTAGTACTTATGAAACAGAAGAGAGAAAATACCATATATTTTGAGCTACATGTAAGAAGATGTTAGTCTGATTACATAATCAAAATGTTATACAATTATAAATAAGAATAACAATAAAAAAGCTACGAGTGCAAGTGCGTTGCCATTTCAAAAATAATTCATCGCGTCTCTGAAACCAGGTCAGGTTATTGCCACGAAGTTGTCCGCCCGCCCTGCGCCGCGCATCCTCCCGAAGTGAGGCGCAGTGCGCGCGCCGCCCATCGTCACAACCGCCCAAGTCTTCACCTGCCATCAAAACCTTTGCATCTTTAAAAAAATAATAATTAAAAAATAACGTACGAGGCGTGTACTGGATTGGAAAATTAAAATTCGAATACATTAATCAAAGATGGCGGTCATTTGGTGTGTGTCGAGAAGTAGTGCGGACGTGTGAAACGTACAATATGTTACGTTCGGTGTACGGGACCTCGGTTGTACAACTGTGGTGTGTGTAGTACAGTGTTGTGTGTGGCTAACATTGCTTTCTCAGCAGCTGTCGACCCCTGTGAGTATTCTTCCCTTGTTATTATTAAGGGGTGTAGCTCATTAATTCAACCCCCGCAGATAACCCTACTTGTTCACAAAACAGCTCGAATGACCACGTCGAAGCCAATTTAAGGATTGACAAAGTAATTTTTGTCTCCAATTATACGAGAAAATCTACCTTTAAATTATCTTTGTGTTAATTCAACTTGATGTTTAAAACTTTTTCCTTTCAATTCCCTTTTCAATCAAGTATAAAGCGACCATTTTATTAATTAAATTAAATTATGACGAGTACAATGTTACTGTAACATTTTGCTGTTACTTTTCATAATTAAAAGCGGAGTACTTGACATACAATTTCATGATAACAATGATATCATTCGTAGTATTACAAGTTACTTATTGATTGAATGAGCGTAGAAACAAATTATAATGATTGTCTATATGACTATAATAAGCTTGCAAATGGTTATTGAATACGAATTTTGACTACATTGATATAGATAACCATACACTCGACACAAATCACCAAACTTGGCGTATGGCTTGTGATCACCATTAATTTATCATCAGGACCTACATACTAGGTGTAAACGGACCTTTCACGAAACCGTCAACCAAGTATTCTGTACGTCAAACTAAGCCGAAAAAATTGGAACTTAGACCCCCAATATATCCGTAACTAGAACGTTCCCAGGTATGATCTAGAACAAAAAAAATATCGCAATGACGGGGAAAAGAAGTGCCTTTCGGCTTCGTCAAGGATACTTTTACATCTTTTATACTGATGTTAAATCCATGTGATTATGCGCAAACAGAAATTGGTGCTTGATGTATTCACGGGGACATTACTTGGGTTTCTTGAAAACCTATCTTTCATAGCACTAAACCAATTGAATAACCTCTTTGCTGTCATTTCCATCCCACGCAAGTCTGAAAATCCAAGATTAATAAACGTTTTTACTAATGATGATATCATACTGCCTCCTTCGTCTAGTGGTCACAATCGCGACTGCTGAACATGAGTGGGTTCGATTCCTGGGTCGGACAAATTGTTACCTATTTAGTTTTTCCGTCAGGAATTTTTCAGTAACAGCCACGGAGTCTGGATTTGTGCCGGGTTGATGACAATAGGCTCGCCCTTTATTACATGGGACTTAAACATAACTGGCGAAATGTGTGTGTACTATTAGGTATACCTCTGTGAATTTCCAGTGGAACACTTGCGGATTAAAAGTGAATGTAACAAGGCGCTAGCAAAGATACACTTCCTACAAACTCGTGCGTGCGATAACCATAACACGAGTATTAGCATCGTGTTTACATTCCTGAACAAATGAAGATGAAAACAAAAGATTTTTGGAATGTTTGCTTCTTGGACGTCGATACGAAATTATATCTTAACCGAAGCTGGAAATTATGGGAGAGTTTTTTCTTTAGTAGTAATTCATTTTCGTTGATTTCATCATTAAAAAATTTACTTGACTATGTTGGGGTCAGCTTCAGGTGTAACCAAATGCAGTTGAATACCAGTGTTTTATATGAAGCGATACACTACCTAGTTACCGGTGAAAAATCTACGAATTACAACTGGAAACGATGCCTAAATGTGATTTTACCAGGCCCAACATCGAACCACCGGAATTAAACCGGGCACTACCCTCGTCAACAAGGCACCTTACAATATCTTCTATTGTTTGTGTTCATTTAGGAAAGTCACGTAGTCAACGGACATTCAGAGCCTTATTGCATTGTACCAATCAACCTAGAAAAATAAATGTCTGATTAGCATTTGTTAAAACTAGAAAACAACAATGCTGAACACAATATCTGCTTCGAGTGTGAGAAAAATACTAAAGGTACCTACACTACCAGACGGCGACGTGGTAGACCTTGCAGAACATGGCGGGGCGAGCTGGGCAGGAGTAACGACCAGTGGTCCACATTGGCTCTGGTTCGAAGGATTTGGAAGTCGGGGAGAGGCCTTTGCCCAACAGTGAAATGATACAGGCTAACAGCACCGCAAAACGCACTGACACGAACCTGGCCGCAGACCGCTAACCATCAGTGCCGTCACTGGCTCTCACTAGCGGACCAACAAGACGTATTTTTTCGTATGCCAACTGAGTGTCACCAAACTGAAGAAGATAACTGCCGCTACCGTTGAAATGTGACGTCACGTTCAGTGTTAAAACTGCAACGGCAAGTCGCTTGCGTTTATTGCCGACCGCAACGGCGCCTTTAAAAGTGTACCTTGGTTTTTACACAAGTGGAGGCGAGTGGGAATCGATCGAATCACATTGGTTAAAATCCACATGGCGTCTTTCATTGCTGTGATTGGTCAAATCTTGAACGTCTCCTCGACGCTCTCTCCACTTTCGTTGAAACTGGGCTATGGTGAGACTACCAGCTTTTTTCAATAGAGTTAGGAAAAAATACTTCCGCCCTTTATCCTCTTAACGTATACCTCTGCTAACCCTATCAAGCGAAGCGATACAATCCCTCTGTATTATGCGATAAAAGTCGTCTATTGTTGTACGACGCGAATCAATCAGACTGGGTCCACGGGACAATGGGGTTAGACTTATAGTAAGAGATTACCTGGCTGTGTTTGCAAAGATAGCTTGGAGTTTATTCAAGCTGTTTTTACTAGGTAGTTAGATTCTTAAAGCAGCTTTGTATTTGTGGAAAGAGAAGGTATACTCCAATGGAATCATTAGTTTATTACGACCGAAGTTTCGTTTACGATCCCAGGCAATCCCACGCCACTTATATCCTGGTTTCCTTCGCTTGATTACCATTGATATATTATGGAAAACTAGCTGTTGCCTGCGACTTCATCCCGTGGTAAATTTGATGTGTATGAGAGATAAAAAAGGAGTTTATGTGCTAATCCAGACTATAATCTATCTCTGTGCCAAATTTCACCCATATCCGTTCACCCGTTCTGGCGTGATTGAGTAACAAAAATCCACCCATCCAAACAAAGTAAGTAAGATTGTCACTAACAGCTCTTACTTACATGAAAACGGATCATTTTTCCGATAAATTACGGCATTTCCAAAGCATCTTGTTTCCAATAAAGATACCTACACAAGTTGCAATGGAATTAGAAGCGTGGGATTTACTTCGCTGGTAGCGTAGTACATGACATTATGTGTTGCGTGGAAGGCATACTGATTCGATTAGCATTTACCGGGGAGCGCAGAGAAAGAATTTATTGATCTACTTGCATGTTTGTTGCGGAAAATGTTGCAAGAAAAGGAATAAATAGGTAAGGGCACTAATGCACAAACCTGGAGTAACAGCGAGATGAGATGCCGTGATGCTTTTCGTTTCCAGGTTCAATCAGGATTAGGCAGATGGCTGTTTGCTGCCAGGGTCTGGTAATAAGTTGCAAGCGAGACACTCACACAGGTAGTAGACATAAGCGTGATGGTCCCGATCCGGCTCGAAGGACCAATGCTCGCGGTTGGGGTGAGATTGAGATAACCTAAGATTAAAGATTATAAAGATAACTATATTTCGGTAAAACAAATGGGATAACGATTAAAACTAATGAGGTGAATGAGATGGGATTAAGTCGCGCCCGATATGCTGTCCGAGACGTACTGACTGTTTTACTTAGGTAATACATAAAATGTTCAAGGCATAGAGCGCGGTGTCGCAATTACGCTGACATGTTTATTATTGTTCGGTGATTGACCCTAACAACTAACACAAAAATATACACAAAACAACTATCTGTAGGCCATACAAATATTTGTTCCGTGCAGGAGTCGAACTCGCGACACGCAGCACAGTAGTCAATCGCTCAGCCACTGCGCCAACCGTAGCGTCGTCGTGCTGTAGTTGGGAAAAGGTTAACCAGAATGTATTCAGATATAGTACCAGAGCGTTTATCTATACAAATAAATGATATTGAAGTGTCTCTTTGTAATTTCAAAATAACAGCTTTTTGCTGAATGCAAAGAGAAAGTATATATACGGTACTTAAAACAAAAACATTTTTTTATCTTTTGTCTGTCTCAAAATCAAAATCAATCAAAATCAAAGCATTTATTTCAAGTAGGCCAGTTACAGGCACTTTTGAATTGTCGAAACAAAGACAACAGTAAAAAATAGCTACAGTCCCAGTCACAAGGCACTAAAACTGTGAAAGTACTGTAGTTGCCCATTCCCTAACGTAGATCTCTAAGGAGAAGAACGGGCAAGAAACTCTATGGACACTCTTTTAAATCAGAATACTTTAACAAAACCTTGGTTGCATCATTCATTTTGAGATGGTACATTATGTGAGAACGATGCAGCAAGATGTGTACGTTAAAGTGTCCATAGTAAGAACAATTCAAAAATAAAATAATTAATTCAAATAAGCCGTGGCAAATAAGAGATGACCAGTCACAATTGACAGCGCCCGTTCACGAACATGACGCATGTATCAGCACCATTCAACTCAACCATTTTGAAGGGAACTAAATGATCCGACACACGTGCCACCATCAGCGAGACATTTGAGTGAGCATGACATACTCCTAACCGCCAGGGCACATTCAAGTCAAGAAAAGACGCAGGTTTCCAGCGAATGACAGCTTTCTAGTACATAGTACTCACACAATATGGGCTAGGCGGCTATATAATACAAAAGAGATTGAATTTATACAATGCAAAGATAGTTATACAATCTTCAGCAGCTCCAACAATACTATTTAATGCTATCAATTTCGGCGCTCCTGTTCTTGTGGAGCAGGACCGGCATTGAGCCAAGCATTTTTATCAGTGATATAATCGGTGTGCGTTTAATGCATGTTTTAAATTTCGTTTCATTCAGTTCAAGAATACTTTGTGGAATTTTATTATAGCATCTCAAACAGTACCCCATGAAAGATGAGTCTACTTTAGCGAGTGTGAAGCCTGGCTGAACTAATTGGTCTCTATTTCTAGTACTGTAATTGTGTCTGTCACCCCTTTTATTAAAAAGATGTAGATTTTTTCTTACATACATTATGTTTTCGTAGATGTATTGACAATGTACCGTCATGATGTTAATTTCCTTAAACAATTCCCTTAGAGAATCGCGCCTACGAAGATTATATATGGCTCTGATGGCTCTTTTTTGCAGAATAAATATAGACTCAATGTCTGCAGCCCGTCCCCATATTAAAATGCCATAAGACATAACACTATCAAAGTAACTAAAATAGACCAGGTCAGGTCGATAATTGGTTCACAGCAAACAATTTAGTGTTAAATGAAAAAAAAAACGAAATGCGTAAGATTTGCTTTACCGAATGTTAAAAGTAGCGATTGTGATATAGTATTGAATAAAGAGAAACTTGAATTTGTAGATAAAACGGTTTTCCTGGGGATTACGCTTGATTCAAGGCTACAATGGGGTTCTCATTTAACATCTCTTGCGGGGCGGCTAAGTTCAGCAGCGTATGCTATAAGAAAAATCCGTCAATATACTGATGTAGATACCGCTAGACTGGTCTATTTTAGTTACTTTCATAGTATTATGTCTTATGGCATTTTAATGTGGGGACGGGCTGCAGACATTGAGTCTATATTTATTCTGCAAAAAAGAGCCATCAGAGCCATATATAATCTTCGTAGGCGCGATTCTCTAAGGGAACTGTTTAAGGAAATTAACATCATGACGGTACTTTGTCAATACATCTACGAAAACATAATGTATGTAAGAAAAAATCTACATCTTTTTAATAAAAGGGGTGACAGACACAATTACAGTACTAGAAATAGAGACCAATTAGTTCAGCCAGGCTTCACACTCGCTAAAGTAGACTCATCTTTCATGGGGTACTGTTTGAGATGCTATAATAAAATTCCACAAAGTATTCTTGAACTGAATGAAACGAAATTTAAAACATGCATTAAACCCACACTATGTAAGAAAGCATATTACAAGTTGGACGATTATATCACTGATAAAAATGCTTGGCTCAATGCCGGTCCTGCTCCACAAGAACAGGGGCGCCTAAATTGATAGCATTAAATAGTATTGTTGGAGCTGCTGAAGATTGTATAACTATCTTTGCATTGTATAGATTCAATCTCTTTTGTATTATATAGCCGCCTAGCCCATATTGTGTGAGTACTATGTACTACAAAGCTGTCATTCGCTGGAAACCTGCGTTTTTTCTTGACTTGAATGTGCCCTGGCGGTTAGGAGTATGTCATGCTCACTCAAATGTCTCGCTGATGGTGGCACGTGTGTCGGATCATTTAGTTCCCTTCAAAATGGTTGAGTTGAATGGTGCTGATACATGCGTCATGTTCGTGAACGGGCGCTGTCAGTTGTGACTGGTCATCTCTTATTTGCCACGGCTTATTTGAATTAATTATTTTATTTTTGAATTGTTTTTACTATGGACACTTTTAACGTACACATCTTGCTGCATCGTTCTCACATAATGTACCATCTGAAAATGAATGATGTAACCAAGGTTTTGTTAAAGTATTCTGATTTAAAAGAGTGTCCATGGAGTTTCTTGCCCGTTCTTCTCCATAGAGATCTACGTTAGGGAATGGGCAACTACAGTACTTTCACAGTTTTTGTGCCTTGTGACTGGGACTGTAGCTTTATTTTACTGTTGCCTTTGTTTCGACAATTCAAAAGTGCCTGTAACTGGCCTACTTGAAATAAATGCTTTGATTTTGATTTTGATTTTAGACCAGTCTAGCGGTATCTACATCAGTATATTGACGGATCTGTCTGTTTGTTCCGCCTAATCCCTAAAACGGCTGGACCGATTTTGACGGGACTTCTACTGGCAGATAGCTGATGTTAAAAGGAGTAACATAGGCTTCTTATTTACGTTATTTTAGGATAAGGGTACCGTGCAGAAAAATTAAAACCCGATTCAAACAGGAAAGTAATATTTTACAATAATTTCACGCGGCCGAAGAGGTCGAAGGTCGCAGCCATTAGCTAGTATGACATAAAAAGCGCTCTGTTCGAAATTCAAACAGCCTCTCAATATTTAAGCATTCATTTAGTATTTATAGTACAGCATAAAAGACACGCAGCTCATTTTTGGACGCCGAACCGTCTCTTGATTGATTATTTATTTAAGGAGCACGTCTATAAGTAAATAATCTCGTAAAAACGTTAATGGACTCGAAACATCAATCCAACGTCTTCCTTCCCTGATCCCATCACAGCTGATATACGTACGTTCTCGAACTTTGAGCAAACTTACGTAAATGCTCTCCGTACTTCTTAGTTCCATTCATATTAGATCAATGTTTGTGGGCCGCGCTCAGAGACGGTGTTGCCCTATTTTATACGAGGGTCGCTGTTGTATTTTGTCTTGCTCCTTTTTCGTACTATGCATTATTGTTGTTTCATTATCTTTTGAAAGCTTGTTTAGTTTTATTGGGTTTTCTATTAGAAACTTTTTAGTAGCTGGGATAGTCTAGTGGTGTGATCGGACTACCAAGTCATAGGTCTCGAGTTCGAACCCAAGACATGCAGTTCTGATTTTTCGGATTTATGTGCGTATTGTATAATTATCACTTGCTTCGGTGAAGGAAAACATCGTGAGGAAACCAGCATGCCTGAGAGATATTTCACGACGGCATGTAAAGCTTAGTCAAAGGCCAATGGGTGGTCCCCGACACCAGGTTAGGCACTAACCACACAAAAAATAAAAAAACATAATAGCAGTAAATTTAGGAATTGTGCTGGATTGATGGCAATGGGCTCACTGCCGACCTCTCTGTTCCCCGATCATTATAATCTGGACCTTTTTAAGTTACGAGTGAATCAGTTTCTTCTAGGCAAGCGTGCTCCACCCTAAGGCGCATCATCGCTTCACATCAGGCGAGTTGCGGCCTAATCTTTAGGGGGTTTCACTGTTATGTTTTATGCTGTTGTTAGAAATCCAATCATGTGATAACTTATACAGGGTGGAAACGTCTTAGGAGACTATCCATCATCTGCCTAGCCTTTTCCCAACTACATTGGGGTCGGCTTCCAGTCTAACCGGCTGCAGCTGAATAACAGTATTTTACATGGAGCGACTGCCTATCTGACCTCCACAACCCAGTTAATACTGGGTAATACGATACCCCTTGGTAAGACTGGTTGTCAGACTTTTTGGGCCACTGACTACCTAACGACTGTCAAAGATCTACAAATGACACCCGAGACCAACGGCTTAACGTGCTTTTCGAGGCACGGAGGAAACTCGGTATGTAATGTGCGGTCACCCATCCACAGACCAACCTAGGCAAGCACTAAGACTATCCAATCTATATAAAATGTTTTTTTTCGTGAAATTTTGATCCCCATTTTGCAATTTCTGACTTTTCTTGTAATCCCACCTGGGTTGGTCCGTTATTAGTTTATGATCAGTATTAGAAACAGGATCGATTGGCATCAATAGCATGTTTTGTGTAAAATTGCTACTCTCTTACCAACTGTATTTTTTTGAAAATCTTTGAATGGGGATCTAAATGTTCGTGTAGCTGCATCGGTTAAAAGGTACTTCCCTTATCGCCCCGCTGAAAGTTTCCATCCTGTATATCCATTATTTGTATTGGTCCCGAAAGACTGACAAGCAGACTTACCAAAGGATATTGTGTGTGTCGTGGCGTTCACATAATATAGTAGAGATTCCTTTACATGCAAGTAGATTTCACCAAAACGCAATATGATCTAACTTAAACCTTTTTCTCATGAGAGATTCGAACCCGCTAGTTCTCTTTAGCTGACCTCTAAAATAAGTTGACAATCAATAAGAATTGCTAAAGAAATGTTATATATACTTTGCGCTCGAGGTGGGATTCCAACATGCCGAGAGAGTACAATGGAAAATGCTGCCGCGAATCAAACGACGGTTTTCAACACGCTTGAGAGGGAAAAATAAATAAAACATAAACTTGTTATATTTTATTAGTAACCTATCCCGGCTTTGCACGGGTGCTACTTACTAACAACAGCGCCACCTAATGGGTCCAAAACTATCCTGTCTTTCAAGCTTGAATCCACAAATACATTTACAAAAATCCATTGAAATTGTTTGAGTGGTTTCGGAGATAAGCGCGTATTAACATACTTGATTTTTATATATTAACCTTTGGTAAGCCGTGGATGAACGTGGATTCACGCAATCTTGTTATACTGCCAGAACGCGGATCCACGACAAAACGAGATCACACGTTTTTGTTTAGATAACTTCAGTTTAGTTCGCGTTCAGATTTACCAAATACCAAAGGTCAAGATCAACTCAACATCACACTTTATACACTAACATATCATCATCTGCCTAGCCTTTTCCCAACTATATTGGGGTCGGCTTCCAGTCTAACCGGATGCAGCTGAATACCAGTATTTTACATGGAGCGACTGCCTATCTGACCTCCACCACCCAGTTAGAACTGGGTAATACGATACCCCTTGGTAAGACTGGTTGTCAGACTTTTTGGGCCACTGACTGCCTTACGACTGTCAAATATCTACAAATGACAGCCGGGACCAACGGCTTAACGTGCTTTCCGAGGCACGGAGGAAACTCGGTATGTAATGGGCGGTCACCCATCCACAGACCAACCTAGGCAAGCACGGCTTAACCTAAAGATTGACCCGAGCGGCTGTTATTATTTAGCCACGAGCTCCTCCTTTACTTTATATACTAACATATAAAGCATCAAAATATAATATTCCTCGCGATATGTGATACGGGTGGGGGATCACAGCATCACGCCTGTAATCTCCGAAGGGTTAGGCAGAGTTGTACCCAATTATAACACACCCACATTTCGCCAGTTATGTTTAAGTCCCATGTAATAAGGAGCGAGCATATCACCATCAACCGGGCACAAATCCAGACACCATGGCTGCTCACAAAATTCCTGGTGGGAAACCCTATAACATTTTGCCCGACTCGGGAATCGAACCCAGGGTCTCATGCTCAGCAGTCGCGCTTGCGGCCGCTCGACCAACGCGGCAGGCTTATATTATTGCGATATGCGATATGGATGGGGGATCTTACTTCTTATCTTATCTTACTTTACTACTATTTAAATGCGAAAGTTTGTGAGGATTGATGGATGGCTCTTTCACGCAAAAACTACAGCACGGATTTAGATAAAATTTGGCACACAGATAGTTTATAACCTGGATTAACACATGGGATACTTTTTATCCCGGTAGTATTACCCCGTGGGACGATTACCGAACACCACGCAGACGAAGCCGCAGATATAAGCAGTGTAGTAAACTTATACAACATTATGTTTAGTATATGCGAAACCTGTATATAGTTGGTTCAGAATAAGTAACTGAATCGATTCCAATCATTTTTAAACCATTTATTTATTTATGTACACACAAAATACTCAACAAGACATAACATTAAGATAAAAGAACACAAAGATACTGTAACCATGTTATATTTTGTCCCAAAAATATTTAAAAAAGGTTACAAGTTGGACACCGAGCGACACTAAGTACCTATCATAAAGAGCTCAAGACGACACTGGAGGCGCGCGAGAGTGACCACGTTTTTGTGCGGACAACCAGATAACAGAACAAGCTTATAACTGTGATTATTCATGAATATTCATGATACAGGTTTAAAATTTTGTACATAGATTCTTTACATAAAAATACTAGACACATGTTTCAGGTTTCGCTTATACTAAAACTAATGTTGTATATGTTTGTTATTCCACAGCCATGTTTCAGTTCCATTCCGCTTCGCCCATGTTTTTGATCGATGTACCTAGTAAAGGTACCTTCCCTTCCCTATGTTCCTGTCCCTATATATAGTGTGGCCATGTGTACACATGTGGTATATTGCCTCCACTCTGTTTCATGTATGCGCACAAAATCCAGTGTTTGTGACCGGATGACCTCGACCACGATTGATTGGGTTTCTATATCAAAGCTCGGCGTTGTTTTCTTGATGATAGTAAAAAACAATTGTTTATCACATGAAGGCTAGTTATATTTTGTCTTCTTTTAGGCTTCAAATAATTGTTATTGGTCCAATAATATTACCTTTTTAAGATGCTATTTCAATAGCCATTTTCTATTCAAATAAATAAAATTGAAGTGTCTGTTTTTAATATCAAAATAACAGATTTTTATTGAATGCTTATGAAAGTATATACCTTTTTTTTTGTCTGTTTGTCTGTCTATGTGTCTGTCTGTTTGTTCCGGCTAATCACCGAAACGGCGGCACCTTTACTAGCAGATAACTGAACTTATAACTTATTTTTATTTTAGTAAAAGGATTAGGATCGTGGGTGCGTTTACAAACATTTAAACTCACATACACAAACAGCCAGACCCGGAGCAAATATCCGTAGATCATACAAATATTTGTTCCGTGCGGGAATCGAACCCGCCACACCCAGCGCAGCAGTCAATCGCTCAGCCACTGCGCCAACGGTGTCGTCAAGTATATTAAACGAGTAATAGAGATCAGAAGACTACTGTAAAGGGATAAATTTGCTTTTCAAATTAAAATTTGTTTCTTTATTGTTCATTTTTCGGCGGACTCATTTCCCTTTCCAGCGTCGTTCTTTGAAAAAACGGAAATTCAAGTTAGCTCCTGAACGAAAAGCCAAGTTCATTGCCCCCAAGTGTTTTGGGAATTTCATAAATTACCAGTGAGTTATGAATCGCCTACTTTTTCTTAATTAACTTTGGACAAGCTGTTAAAGTCGTGGGCGAATTGACTAGTAGCACGTAGGAGACTACTGTCTGTTAGTGGGTAGTTATGTTATTTAATGGCTATAGGCTCGCCCAATATTACATGGGAATTAAACATAACTGCCGAAATTTGGGTGTACTGTTAGGTACACCTCTGCCTAACCCTTCAGGGATTACAGGCGTGATGTTATGTTAATGGAAACTGCCTCGTCGGTCTAGCAGTGGCAAGCTCTACTACTGAGCATGAGGTCCTGGGTTCGATTTCAGGTCGGGCAGTGTTATTAGGATTTACTTTTAGAAATTTCTCAGTACCAGCACGCAGTCTAAGTTATGCCCGGTTGATGTCAATAAGCTCACCCCCTATTACATGGAACTTTGACATAACTGGCGAAATGGAGATGTACTTTCATGTACATATGTGTCTTACCCTTCGGGCATAATAGGCGTGATGTTATTTATGTGAATGCGGACAAATATGTTCATTGCAGTCTCCTTTATGGTAAGTGGTCACTGATGCATAGTAACATCTGCCATGCAGGTGAGTTACAAACCCAGGGCATAGTCTAGGACGCCGGTATCCGTTCTGCGAGAGCGAGTGGCCACCACGCCCGGCCCAGTGCAGGATGGACGATGCCACAAGTCTTCAATTTTTGGTTCCAGGACATGCCGGTTTACTCACGGTGTTTTCCGTCACCGTTTTGAGAGCAGTGGTGATGAAAATAAATTACATAAAGTAATTCGCCTGCCTGAGTTCGAACCCAAGACTTACTATTCGTAAGTCGGGGCCACCACCACTGGGCCACCGCTGCGCAGTAAGATATTTTGTAACGTAATAAAATCGTGAATTGTTACAGTGTAAATTGCAGTACATAACATAAACAGAAAATAAAAACCATGCTTCAAAAAACCAAAGCAAAAGTTTCTCAACTACATCTGAACATCGCTACTGTACTCGTCCATCATTAGGAGCTACTTGTGTAAACGTAAGCGATGATGACGTCACTGGACCTCCCCCCTCCCCGACCCCGCTATGTTTGCATAAAAAGTGCAATAAAGCGGCCCATTCACTACTGCGCTGTAACCGGGTCACAGGGTACATACGGGGGAGGAGAATGTAAGTGGACGATGATGTGGTTAGTTTCAAAGTAAATACTAGTAAATAGAACTCTGATTCGTGGTCATCTTCCTACCCTTGTGTCTGTAATGTCTTCTTTTTACACACCTCTGATTATATTATGAATCTAGAGTCAACGTTGCTTCAGGGTTATCAAGTTTTCTCCAAAATGGCGTCCACAGGTTACGAGCAAAAATGATTGACAACGTTACCATTGTTTTTTTTTTTGGATGGGAAATCATCAAATGACCCCCCCCACTCTGGGCGGAGCGGAAGGGAGTGCCAGACTTGTACTGACTAAAACCCATCCATGTTCCTTCTTTGCCCTTTGTGTTCCAGGGCCACGGTGTCTCTTTCGAACAGTCCCGCAGCTCTGGCAGGCATCGGCCCATGCGGACCCCTACTCGGTTGCTGACATCTCTTTGAGGCGCGCGTGGAATACGAACGCGCCGTCGACACGGCCTGTCGTCATAAGACGGCCGGACGGCGAGCTAGCCCATAACTCGCCGTCCACAGGCCCGCGCCTACGGTGGCCGGGAGCCACCACGTGACCCCCGACGCCCAGGGCGTCTCCCGCGGCGGCTGGGACGTGTGGTTCTTTCCCTCTCACGTCCCGCCACCTCCTTCACTAGCATGACTGCTTCACAGAAGGTGGTGACGGCTTCCCATTCCCTCTCGCTCCGGACCATGGCTTGAACCAGGGTCGGACGCGAGAAATCGCCGCCGCCAATCGCCGCTACAAGGACACGGCGGTGCTCCGCCCAAGCGGGGCAGACCTCTACGGTGTGCTCCACCGTGTCCTCCGGACGATCCTCGCAGTGGAAACACCCGGGCGTTTCCTCCCGCCCGATTCGGTGCAGGAACCTCCCGAAACAACCGTGTCCGGTGAGGATCTGCGTCAGGCGGTAGGTGAGGGCGCCGTGGCGCCTCTCTAACCACTCCTCAAAGAGGGGACTTATCGCCACAATGGTAGCGTGCCCTGCACGGGGTTGCATTAGTCGCTCTCTCCATGTCACCATGAGATCACGCCGGAGGTCTGTCCGCTGAGCGGCAATTTGCCGCGGCAGCGGAGTCTCCCCCCGACGTAGTGCCTCCGCGCGCCATTCATGCAGGCGCGCGATGACTATCGCCTCCAGATCCCATGGCGGTAATCCGGCAAGGATGCTAGCCGCCTCGCCGGAGATCGTGCGGTACCCCCGGATTAGCCTTATGGCTATCACCTTTTGGGGCGCGTTCAGGTAGTGGGCGGCTTGCCGCCTCAAAGAACGCGCCCACACCGGGGCCCCGTAAAGGGCCATGGACCGCACGACCCCCGCGTATAGCCTCCGGCAGGAGGCGTTTGGACCCCTCAGGTTGGGCAAGAGCCGCTTGAAGGCAGCCCCTGTCCGTTCCAGTTTGGGAGCCAAACGTCGGAAGTGCTCCACGAATTTCCACCGGCTGTCGAGGACGAGTCCTAGGTACTTCAACGTCGACCCGACGCCGATGGAAACCCCTCCTGCCGTCAGTAGGGATCCCGACGGTGGCGCATTCCGAGGCCCATGAAAACACATGGCCTCGGACTTGTGCAATGCCACCTCGAGACCCAATTGCCGGATCCTATCCACGACTATCGCAACCCCGCGTGTCATGTTTTCGGCCGCCGCCTCGTGCGACCTCCCTTGTGCCAGTACCAGCGTGTCGTCAGCGTAGCAAACTACGCTGACGCCGGTAGGGAGGTCGGCGCGCAGCACCCAGTCGTAACCGATGTTCCACAGGGCCGGTCCTAGAACCGATCCCTGTGGAACACCGCACGACATCTCTCGCCGGTTCCATTCTCCGCTCTGACCGGGGTAGATGACGGCCCTATCCGTCAAGTAGTCCCCGACCACACGACGAAGGTAGGTTGGCACCCGGTGATACCGGAGTGCCTCCCTAATGCAGCTCCAGGGCATGGAGTTGAAGGCGTTGGCGATGTCAAGAGACACCGCCAAGACGACCCCGCCCCGGGACACCGCGTTCCCCGTCGTGAGGGCTCTCACGCGCATGATGGCGTCCACCGTGGAGCGCCCCTTGCGGAAACCAAACTGGTGTTCCGCAAGATCCGGCCCCATCCCCGCAAGGTGCCCGGCAAGGCGGTTGGCAATCACTCTTTCGAAGAGCTTGCCCACCTCGTCGAGCAACACGATGGGCCGGTATGCGGACGGAGAGTCCGCAGGGCGCCCTGGTTTCCGGATGAGGACCAGCTTCCCAGTCTTCCAACGAAGCGGAAACTGGCCTCTCTCCAAGCATGCGCTTAGGAGCCCTTCCAGTCGGGGCCCGAGAGCCTCAGACGCCAGGACCCAGGCTTTGCCAGGCAAGCCATCGGGTCCCGGGGCGGTATTTCTGGCTTTCAGCCTGCGTACCGCTACTCTCAGGTCTACCCTAGTCACCTCCGGAACGTCGTCATCGTCATCGGTGTGGTCCGCTTCCGGCACCGCACGCGGCGGCGGAGCCATAGGCGGGGGAGGATGCTCCCCTCGCGAAGGGAACAGAGCGCTCACCACGTCCTCCACGAGCTCAGGCCGGAGACTCTGCGTTAGCGGGGGGGCCCGGGTGCGGAGTTTGTCCCGCACCATCTTGTAAGGGCGCCCCCACGGATCTCCGTTCAGAGACTCCAGCATCTCCTCGCGGGCCAAATTCTTGGCCCGCCGGACAGCCTCTTGGAGGGCGGTCTTCGCCGCTCTGTACCCCTCGTACAGCTCCGCCTCAATGGCTGCCGCATCCGGAGGGCGGATGCGGAGCCTGCGATGCCTGGCGTACAGGCGCCGCGCGGCAACGCACGCCTTGCGCAGAGACGTCAGCTCTCGCGACCACCAGTACACTTGACGCCGGGCGCTTCCTGGCCGAACTCGGGGCATTGCTACGTCGCAGATCTCGGACATGGCCTCCTGGAACCAACACAACGTTACCATCACGTTGCAGCTTTCAATGTTGACCCAAAAATTTGTTGAAATATTATACCCTCTGGTTAAATAAATGAGTTATTAAATGATTGGCAATGTGTCGAAAAGGGAATCCATGACCCTATGTTTTGAGGTCAACCGCTGAATTGCTTTGATTGTTTTGCAAATTATATCTTACTACGATTATAAATGCGAAAGTTTGTGAGGCCGCAAAAACTACTGAACGGATTCGGATGAAACTTGGCACACAGATAGTTTATAACCTTGGTTAAGACATAAAATACTTTTCCCTGGGACTTTTATCGAACTCCACGGGCACAACCTATTGAAAAATAGTTGTGAGTTGGCGAAGTGCAATGTTTATCCTACGCATAATGATTGAGCTAGCAACTAAAATAATGATGTCAGTGAAACAGTTATGTTTTTATTTAATTCCGAACATCTGCAACTAATCGCTATGTTATTTTAATAAACAAGCAATGCGCTGTTCTTTGCACTGATTGAAAACAAACCTGTTGTTGCATGGCCGTTTCATTTTCATCTATGCTATTTTCATATTATTTGTAAATATTCAAGAGCCTGTATACACAGCATTTTTGAGATCTTATTAGTATCTAGCTGTTGCCTACGACTTCGTTCGCGTTAAAATTTTGATATGTATGAGTGAGAAAAAAAAGATAGCATGTCCTTCCCCAAGATATCAAAATCCAGCTTCGGGCAACATCGGGGAGACGACGGCCATGTCGGTGGCGAATCCAGTCGTGATTAAATCGAAACTACATCGCGATCTTTTTGCTATTATATCTCTTCACTAAGTTGCCAAGGGTGATAGTCATACTGTCCCAGGATAAGGAGACGAAGGGCAAACAAAGTAAGGATTGTTTGAAAGACTGACTAAGGGATGATAGAGAAATAGGAATAGAAGAAGAGATGCTTGTAGCAAACGTAGTGTTCAGACGCCACCACATAAAGCTACTACAATCTGTCAAATTTCTTTAATAGATTTTATACTTTATCACTCAAAACGGTGAAGGAAAACATCGTGAGGAAACCGGCATGTTCTAGAACCTAATATTCGAAGACATGTGACATCTACCAACCCGCACTGGGCCCGCGTGGTGGATTATAGCCCATTCCCTCTCATAGGGAGGAGGCCTGTGTCCCAGCAGTGGGAACTTTATAGGCTGCTGCTATGCTATGCTACTTTATCACTACAGCATTAGGTTCAAGGTTGATTAGGAAAATTTGTCAATTTCGGGCAGCTTGATGTGCTGGAGTCTGTACATACGAGTATCCCGAACTATCTAAAACCACACAAATATACGCTCTGCGCTTCTCATAAAGTTAGACGCGCGTTCTCGCACGAACTCCGTCCCTTGTGTTTCTATGGTAGTTGCATACGTGCTCAACGATGCGATCTTCAATACTGATAATCGAACATACACAATGTATAACTAAGTTTGTATGTCACTAACTTTGTGGAGACATTGATTTCTGATAGTATTCAAAGGTTCCTTTGTACGAGTATCGACGATGGCTGATTTATCTTCTTATACAGGGTGTAACAGATAGGCTATAGTCATATGAAAGGATATGCTGTAGAACATCAAACTGAACAACTTCCTCCATGGGTTCAATAAAATAAAAGGTATATGACCTTTGGGTCGAGTAGGTATTGAAATTTTGTATGGGACAGCTGATATTTTTTTCGCATTTACGATATTGAACCCATAGAGGAATCAGTTTGATGGTCTGTAGCATATCCTGTCATATGACTATACTCTTTCTGTTACACCCTGTATATGAAAATCTCATGTCACGGTGTTTGTACACCTCCGAAACGGCACGACCGATTTTTATAAATTTTTGTATGTATATTTGGTAGGTATGCGAATAGGTCGTAAAGTATATTTCATACCGCTAGGAGATTAGGACGTGCGCAAAACCGTGGGCAAAAGCTAGTATTTTTAAAATGGCGCGGGCAACGGCTTGTATTAAAATAAATTAAAAACTACTTGAGGAGAATGTTTTAAAAGGCCATGCAAACAAACTACCTAATTTGATAACTTGATCTAGGTACCTATTCTTTTTACCATGAACTATTCTTATGAACACATACCGTTACCACTAAGAGTCTATATGAGCTAAGCTGCGGACAGACAGACGGACAAGGCAAAACTATAAGGGTACCTTTCCTTGTTGACTAGAGAACCCTAATGGGACTTCAGAATTTTCATTTCTATAATAAAGTTTGAAAAAAAAACCGAAAAAAAAAAACGATTTAACCAGTTTCACCGGTTTTGTAAACAAAAAAGCCGAAAAAAAACGGATTTGAACAACCCGGTTTTTACATACCGATATGAGAAAAGCGAGACTGCCAGCCACGCCATAGTCTTGACATATTAGTAATATTAACAGTAGATCCTAATGCAGCTATTATCACAAAATACGAGAATACATTGTTACGAATCCAACCCCTTTGCTTCCCTCATATTTTATCTTCCCGCTCAATAACAAAGAACTCAACACAATTTTCCCAACACAATAAGAAGAAATTCCCACCACAGCGCACTCCGACCAGTAAATAACGTTCATCAGTTTACCTAATCGCTACGCTAAAGAACGCTGCAGCTGCGTACTAGATGGGAAAATTCCCATTTACCACGACAAATGGCGTACTATTAATATAGGACTTGACTTTTGTCTTCGTTGGATTATCTTGGGAGTTTTTGGGCCTTAAGCTTTGAGACCTTAAGGAATTGGGGTCGGGTACCTACAGGGGTTCTTGTCTTGGTAATTTTTAGGTCGTGTTTGTTTTTCATTTTGGTTGATATACTGCTGCAGAATAGAGAGCTCGTGGCTAAAATAATAATAGCCGCAAGGGTCGATCTTTAAGGTAAAGCCGCGCTTGCCTAGGTCGGTCCGTGGATGGGTAACCATTCGTCCATTACATACCGAGTTTTCTCCGTGCCTCGGAAAGCACTAAACTGTTAGTCCCACGTCCCACAGTTGCTACCAGCCACCCTGCAAAGATCGACGCTCCACCGTACCTCAGGGCGTCTCACGTTGCGCTTGCCGATTCGCGATCTCCACTCAAGTACAAGTCTACCCCAACTATCATCGGTTTTGAAACACACAAAGCTTTCATATTTTAATTAAGAAATTTTTCAACTAACAACCACTACCCTAACGGCTAAATTAAAAGAAAAAGAAAATGTAGGAACACCGAAAGAAAATAAAATGATATGCAAATATATTCTTTATATCCGAGTTTAGTAAATTTCGGTGCGATTTAGCTAAATCCCCCAGATTTAGCTGAAGTCACGCCGGGATCATAGTCTGAATTGAAAAAGATGGCGCACGCTGTCTCCTTGCAAGCATTTATGTGAAAAATATTATGAAATTACAGCTTGCTTGTAGACGTTGATATGAATGAATGCTGTTAAAATTGAGTAGAATATATGTACTTTACTTATACTGTCACTTACGGGATATCTTCCGTGATTGTTTATTATTTTGAGCTCCCGATATTTCGACGCTGTTGCAAGCGCCATGATCGCGGGTTCAATCACGGAAGGTATCCCGTAAGTGACACTATAAGTTCAGTTGTAAACCGTGAAACCTTAGAACAGTGTTTATATGTACTTTATTTTCCACCAAAATTGAAGTACAACTGTTTTACAATATAGCTAATTCTATGGTTACAAAGGCGGTCTTAGCGAAATCTTCCAGACCATCCGCCGTTGTGCCTTCCTCTTGCAGAGAGGAGATCTATGTCCCAGCAGTTTGCACAACACTGGCTATATTGCCTGTAATTGTGAGGCATTTTTTTTTCGTAAGACTTCGTCATCATCATCATTCTTCTGCCTTTATCCCAATTTATTTGGGGTCGTCGAAGCTTGTCTTCTTCTTCCATACTTCTCTATTACTCGTCATCTCACCAGTCACCTCCTTTCTAGCCATATCATCCTTCAGACAGTCCATTCATTGTTTCTTTAGTCTTCATCTACTCTTATAGCTATATATTCATACTCAAAACTTTCCTCACTACATTTTCCTCATTCCATATATACTACGATAACCGATTATCACACAACTTTTCAGTAGCCGGAGCTACTTTCAGACTTCCTCTTATGTACTCAAACAATAACTTTTACGAACAAAAACTAGGTAAGTACCAAATAGATTTCCCTGACCTGAAAATAACCAAACTAACATGTCAAAAAAGCGTTTGAATTTAATCACCACAAATATACTTAACAAGCGTTTAAAACGCGTAAAATTTTAACACACGATTACACCGCTAAACCGCTGATTAACAAAACAACGATTAAGTTCAGGTTAACACGTGGTTAATTTAGATAAGAGATTATTTATGTTCCTTATTAACTAAATGAGCTGCCTTACAGGCTACGGTCACGGATAGACCGACATTTTGGAATATTTTGTTATAGTGATCGTAATACAGGGATTATTTTAGGCAGTTTCAAGGGCTTATAAGATAACACATCATCATATCAGCCCAGAACCACCCTCTGCCTTCCCTGTCTTCTGCCACACTTCCCGGTTCTGTGCGTCCCTCATCCAGATGTTCCTGCGATCCCATTCAATAACTATTTCATGAAAAATCCATTCAATGGGGTTAAATGGATTTAGAAGGCTGTATTGATGATTTTAATGGTTATAATTCTGTAACTACGTACGTGTTACGGACGCGAATCATATTTTCAACAAACAACCCGACACTGACCTTCAAATTGCAAAAACACAAGATTTGAATTTCGCGGGCTACCCTGGCTCTTCCACCTTAATTTATCAACTAACAGGAATTTTTAATGCATTTGCGTTAAATCTAAAGAAAAAAGAAAATTAGTAATAAATGCCCTTTTTGACATCATATTTTAGTAGTGAAATTTTTACATGTACCTCAAAAATAATAATTAAATAGTTCAAGTTATGAATCAGCCTGTATAATTATCTTGATTAAGAAATAATTAATAATATTGATAACTACGAACCCCGGGAAAAAACCGGGGTTAAAACGGGATATTTACCATGTTTACTATAAGTTTCGAGTTCCCGATGCTTTGGCGCTGTTGCAAGCACCATGAACACGGAAAAACTGAAGTTATTGCGGGTGGGTGTTGTGAACAGGTGGCCTACCATGACGTCTTTAAGCAGGAGTAATTCCAGTGTGGAAAAGAGACAGAGCTATACAGGTCGTCTAGCGCCATCTCTTTTCCACACTGGAATTACTCCTGCTGTGGAAAAGAGATGGCGCTAGACGACCTGTATAGCTCTGTCTCTTTCCCACACTGGAATTACTCCTGCTTAAAGAGAGAGTTATCAGGGACTCAAAACAAATAAGTAGTAAACATGTTAAATATCCGGTTTTCAGTGTTAATGATAATGTTAGGGACCATGTCAGTTTAAAAATGACTTCAATTTACTTACATTTCCGGTATGTCCAAGTAAGATGTCTCCCAAAACAACATCAAACTGAATATCAAAGACGCTGTCATGACGGAAAGTTCCCGCCATCATAAGTGATTCGTCTGCTGTCGACGACGGACGTAAACTTGCACAGTTAACATTAATTGCAGACATAACGCCGCCAAGGTGACGGACAACGTAAAAATCTAATAAATCGCGACTACATAACATCATCACGCCTGTAAGCCCTGAAGGGTTCGACAGATGCGTATCCTATAGTACCACATATTATTATTATGTTTAATCCCATGTACTAGGGGGTAAGCCTATTGCCAAACCGGGCACAAATCCAGAATCCGTAGCTGCTACTGAGAAATTCCTGACCTAGGAATCGAGCCCAGGACCTCATGCTTAGCACTCGTACTTGCGGCCACTAGACCATCGAGGCAGTAAATAAATATAAATCGCGACTAGTTTTCAAGAAGTAATGGTGTCTTGCACTAAATTATGGTATGGGTATGTAATGATGGTTACCCATCCCCGGACCGACCTAGGCAAGCACTGCTTTACCTTATATATTGACCCGTGTGGCTGTTATTACTTAGACAAGAGCTTCAAAATCAAAATATTTTATTTCACATAGGCCTAGATCGGCACTTATAAAACGTCGACAAAAAGGTGCACGGTTCGGGTTGGTCGTTTCCTATGGAGAAGAACCGGCAAGAAACTCCATGGTTACTGTTTTCAAATCATTTAGAATTACAATATTATCATGGATACAGCATTTTACTTAAGTATGGAGGGACAGCGTAGGCCCAACAATAAGTCGTTACTTACTACACAAAAAATGTAGAACAAAATAAAAAGTTAACAAGCAGCTGGGAATCTACAGAATCAGAATCAGAATATTTATTTGTGAAACATAGGTATTACATAAAGGTCTTAGGTTAATTAAATGGGCGCTATGTTTTGCCGTGAAGGCGTGCAAATATTATTGAAAGAAAAGCAAAGCCTATAATGCCAACAAAGCCTACAATGTTCAAACCACTAACTAGTTAATTAGTAAATAATTTGAACTTTAACGAGGCAGCCTGTCAGCCTGCTGGGCACTTTTCTCGTTGGTAGCGATCATTCGTCATCATCATCATCATCATTTCAGCCGAAAGACGTCCACTGCTGGACATAGGCCTCCCCAAGTGTCGCCACATTGACCGATCCCGTGTCATAGCGATGCGTAAGAATTTTTTGTCAAATTGTAATTCTTTTATGTGGGTCAAAGACATTTAAATAGAACATAAATTATTTTTATTATTATTTTCTCTGTCTGTTTAAAGCTAGTAAATGATATATTTAATTCAATTAATATAATATTTGTCTTCATTATTTGTAATCAAAGCCCAAAACACATAAATAAAACCTTTCATTCATTCACAAAATGAAATGCAACATTCAAGACATAACAAACTCCACCCACGTTCTAACTGACATACCTACATCAAACGTTGACCCGCATTTTAACATATTTCCCTCTGCAAGCACTCTGAAACCCCTGAAATTCAGACCCATAACATTTAAAAAGTTTTCAGGCTTCAGTACCAATGTTTTTAATTTATCGTAGCAAAAGTTTGTTAGAAACATTACATCATACAATAAAAAAACGGCCAAGAGCGTGTCGGCCTCGAAAATGACGAGTTCCACATCAAAGGACAATATTTAACATTTTACAGGGTGTACACGGACCCTTCACGAAGCCGTCAACCAAGCATTGTACTTCAAACTAAGGAACTGAAACGACTTTTTTTTGGAGTGAAATTCTCGTTTTACGGTAGGACTCAATGTAACGCACTCAAAACATTGTGCTGATGAATGGATTGAATAGTACGGGGGTCGTGGAGGTGTTCAAAGTAAAGTTCTTACATTAAAAACATGAAATAAAAAAAAAAAAACTTGGGAAAAAGTTGGAACTTTGATCCCCAATATCTCCAGGTTCTCAAACAAAAAAATGATCGCAATAACGGCCCTTTATATTTTACTGTAAATGGTTTAGTACTTTGCCCGTATTCACATACCCCCTTTAATTTCTAACTATTTTTTGTTTTTTTACTTTTCCTATTTTTAAATTTATTTTTAAATATTTAAAATTGTAAATTGTAGTTAAAGCGGTTATGATAATACAAAATCTGTCAACATTTCATGTGTCTACCTCTACCAATAACGATTCAATAGATAGTCCTGTGACAGACGGACAGACAGCGAAGCCTTAATAATCTGGGGTCGCGTAATCGCGTCACCGTTTGGGTACAGAACCCTAAAAAATACGAGAAACACAATGGAGAATGAAGGGACTAAGTTCACAACTTTTTTTGTAGGATTGAACGATATCCATGTTGATTGCTCTCTGAACGAATGAGTGAATGGTACCGGTATGATCGAATGAAAGATGAAAGGTGGTTGGAATGTTTTGTTCAGGAGTTTATTGTGTTTTTGTTTACAGTGGGATTCGATTATCGAGATAAATGAGAAGAGAGATATTGTTTTATGCAAGAGTTCATTGAACGATTTGTATTGTTGGCGTTTGATTCTTGTATAGTGTTTGTTTGTCATTGTTTGTTAATATATTCAGTACATGACATCATTCTGAAACCCCCAAATAGACATTTTTCATCGGTAGTTAAAAAAAAAAAACTGGCTGTTTTCTACAAAAGTGCAATACCTACACGGTCAAAATGTATGGATCGACGGTTTTTTTTTTAAATGATCTATGTAAAGGGGGTGGTTCAGGATGATGTGCTGAATACGTGGTAAGCGTTTGTGTGTCAGTGTCGATTCCACCCGTGCATTTCAACAAACTATGGCAAACAAACAATTAAAATACATAACCCTCCTTTTAGGCTTCGCCGCAGTCGGTTAATAAAACCATGGTATACTAAACTGTTAACTCAGTTAATTATTCCATGATTCATTGTCACTTTCTCGAGGTGGTTTTTTATTGTCAAAATATATGTTTGCGTGACGTTTGCTAGCGGAGAAAGGAAGAAAACAAAAACGTGTTTCGTTTACCCCAAGTTACCTGGGACAAGTGCAGGAAAATAATGATGATTCGATGAGACTGACTGATGATTGTTATTCAAAAAGGTCTCACTTTCTTGTACGCCAGCGCATCAAGTTACCTACTACAAACTGTCAAATTTTCTCATTCGATTTTGAACTTAACCATCAACATTTTTATAGTTTAAAATCATTTGGAGAAATTTGACAGTTAGTGGTAACTTGATGTGCTGGCGACTGTACCAAGTAAATCCAGATAATCCACACAAAGTTGTAATAGATGGATTTCTCCACGTCTCCGTTAAGTTGCAATTAACATGCAAATCCGCATTATTATTCGTATCACCGCGCTAACGCAGTTAGGGGGTGGGATGATGTCATGGACTTATTATGAGCAGTCATTCACTTTCATTATATTTAAATGAGGGATTCTACAATATCTACGAGTACATAAAGTATTAGAATAATGGCTGTGTTTACGGAAGCTTGCTTCGTTGCTCTCTTGGTCACAAGTGCGTCTTTTGTGTGTGGGGTCGTGGATTAGATTCCCAGGTCAGGCAAAGTGTTCTGAGGATTCTCTAAGAATTATTTCTCAGTAGATGACGATTATATCAGAGACGGATGAATGGAAGATGATCATGGACAATGGTCATTCTCCATTGTCTCCATCCTCTTCTATTCGTCCGTTTTAGAAGCATTGGAATGGTGATTATTTCTAAATCCTTTTCTTTTTTCCCGACTACGGCAAATCCAAAAGAAGCGTTATGATTTTAAAAGTCTATGTATGTTTGTAACATTTTTATGTTTTACCATAGTGCCTGAACTACAGAGCACATGAGGTGTCAATCGATTTGTTATTACATAACAAAAACTTAGGCTACATTTCACGCGATAAAAACACAATATGGCGGATGCTACATCCAAAAAAGTGGGGGTCTCAATTTTTTTTTCTTGGTTACCTATCGAGTGGGATTTCATCTGAAAGTGGATAAATTTTGCTCAAAATGTTATCTTATTTTAAAAAAAACATTAATATCTAGTTGAGTAAGTGCTTTTATCAAATGGCAGTGAGACAATCAAATTACAGCGTTTTCTCTCAAACCAGAATGAGCAAGGACGCAAAGTACACAATCAAAATGAAGGCAACGTTCTTAAAATATTGCTCGCTCCTTGAAAAGAAAATAAAGCTTTGAATCGAATAGTTTTTAAAAACCTCACAGACTTCTTTCGATAGTATTATTTACGATAGAACCAAGCTGTTTGTCTGATTGTAAAATAAATTGTGTTTTGACCTCACAGAGATGCAACCAGAAAGAACTAAAGTATGTGCTATACACGCCAAAGCTACGCTATAGCACTGCGATTGTGATATGGACTTACTAAAATAAATGTGAGCAATATTTTTCGCCATAGCTTTAAAGAAAGAACTGCCAGGTTGGTCTACTAAGGTTGAACCTCATCCTCCTCTTTTCATAACCGAGCGGGAATACTGCGACCGGCATCACAATCTGTTTCTCCCTCTAGCAAATGTCGGTTCTGAGCGACAGAAAAGGATAGGAGCATGAAAAAGTGCGATTCCCTGCTGCTAGATAAGGTTCAACCCTTAGTCGCCAACCCGACTGCTGCGCATGACACTTCGAATCCAAATCCAATCCCATTGACACTGCGTCAATGGGATTTCCTTAAAAAAAATCAGTATCAGTCACGGAGTCTAAATTCGTGCCCCGTTTAAGGAAATAGGCTCGATATTAAACCCTCTTGGGTTTGTATTCTATGTATATATAATATTATGTACAGCAAGGAACTGTCTTTGCAGGCAACACAATAAATCTGTATAAAACAAATTGACGTTTAAAACGTCAAATAGTTGGACAGGTCAAAAATATCACTGTCCCTTTCTTACTCTTACTGTTAAGACAAAGACAGCAATAAGACTATTTGGTGAACAAGATACTATAAATCCGTGTAAAACACGTTGACGTTTAAAACGTCAAATAGTTTGACAGGTCAAAACTATCACTGTCCCTTTCTTACTGTTACTGTTAAGACAAAGACAGCAATGAACCTATTCTGTGAACAAGCGAAAACCAGTCTTCAATATTGTATTTACTTGCTTGTATTGTAATTACGGATCAAGCCCAAAATTTCCCGCGGGCGTATTTGAGACAAATAGGAAAAAATACAGAGGAAATTGACTTCCACGGTGACATAGGAAAAAGGATGCCCTTTGCCTTCTGTAATACGTGATTAAAGTGTCTGCCAAACCGGGACGGACAGGTTGCGGACTGGCTGCGGACACTGACAGATACTTCAGTACATTATCTGCCAGAGCCTGTCGTGCCTCGAAAAGCACGTTAAGCCGTTGATTTGTAGATCTTTGACAGTCGTTACAGGTAGGTAGTCCAGGTAGGTTTCCATCAGGAATTTATCAGTAGCAGCCACGGAGTCTGAATTTGGGCCCAGTTGATGGCAATAGGCTCGCATGAGACTTAAACATAACTGGCGAAATGTGGGTGGAACACTAGATAATGCCTAACCCTTCGGGGATTACAGGTGTGATGTTATGTTTACATAGACGTTTGGTGAAGCAATAATGAATTGAAGATTAAAGACGTCTTTTTTAAAGACAGTATTGACACTTCATAAATTTCTAGAATTAGAAGAATTGTTTGAAATTTTAAAAACTGCTTCGCCATCGTCTAGCTGTGTCTCATTTGAACACGAACTTTATTACTAGTGGGAGACATAGTTGCCACCCCAGGACAGTAATAACAAACTCTGAATAAGTCCGTCTGGATCTGTGGAGTCTGCAAACAAATGACAATTGAATTGTATAGTTATAAATAGATCCTCAAACTGACAGGGTGCATTCAGCTCCTTAGTTTGAATCATATTACACCGGATTTTTTTTCCGGAGTTATTATTTCATTTTTAATTTTCATTTTCAGTTACTCTTCCTTTATTTCAATTTAAAATTACATTCCCTGTACGTAAATTACACTACATTTATGTAAATAATACGGCTAAAATCAAAAATCCAACAATGGATGTTAAAATACCCTAACGAACGAAGCGTGAAATCACCTATTATTTCCTGCCTAGCTACAGAGTTCATTGAACTCGTTGTCGCGCTTGCCGTTCGCTACGCGCGTTTTGCCACAGTAACAATACATTGCGTATGAGGGAATAAAACAAATCAAATTTTATTTATTTGATTCCTATAAAATTCCTAAAATAATTTCTTGTACAGGTCATCTTAGTATGATATACTGAATTCACCCCATCAGTTTGTGGAGGGCTGTCCCTTACACCCTGTATAACATAACATCACGCCTGTAAACCCCAAAGGGTTAGGCAGAGCTGTACCTAATAGTACACCCACATTTCGCCAGTTATGTTTAAGTCCCATGTAAAAAGGGGCCAGCCTATTGCCATCAACCGGGCACAAATCCAAACTCCGTGGCTGCTACTGAGAAATTCCTGATGGAAAAACCTAATAACTACCGTTTATCGGACATTTCATTGGGAAATTCCTAACAGATAAACACAAAAACGCAACAATAACATAATATTATGAATAATAGATAAACCTAGAAAAGCCCAGTTAATTTATCAACCATGTCCTTCAAAAGTTGGAGTGCGTAGTACTCGCAAGCGCTCCACGTGTATGAACAAGGACGAAACAAACGACTATACGTGGTGTGTGTCGTGTTCTCGAGTATCTGCTGAGGCCCTCAGGGCATTGGCGCGAATTTATATTCACCTTAATTAGAGATTAATTGTTTTGAACAAAGCTAGCCAGGGAATTAGGAATTCTTAAGAGAGTGGTTACTCAATCCAATAACGCTTGAGCCCTCCCAGTATAGAAGGTTATTGGATATCAGGGTTCAAAATTTTCAAGGTAATTATTTTCTTTGATTATTATCCGCGCTGATTTTTAACTTGATCTCTTTATTTTTTATTGACTTACACATGATAATTTCATTACTAAAGTTACTAAAATATGATATAAATTGGACATTTATAATTACTTATTGTTTTATTCTTTAGTTTTAACGAAAATTCTTTATGTTGATTAATAATAATAAAACACAATGCTTAGGACTGTTTTTTTGGTTTTTTTAGACACTCATCGGTTTTCGATACACGTGGAAGCGGAAAATTGCGTTATTATTTTATTTATTTATTTATTTGCATCAGACACAACGATCCATAATTTAGTTAGTAAGTACACTTAAAAATAATGTTAGTTTTAGATTACATAATCAAAGACAAATACACACCACACAATAATGTTTATAACTAAGTAGTACACAAAATAAAATTACAATCATTTTTCGTCAAATAACAATATACAATGTAAATAGTAATAATCAAATTTAAAAATAAAATAAATTAATTAAAAATTAATTAAAAATAAATTATATACCACAAGAATTTTTGGGGTATACTACAACTAAAAAACCCGACTACTAAAAAAACAAGTCCTCCTATTGTAGAATTCGCTTAAAATGTAGCCTATGTTACCCGGGCCATAATAACGAATCGATTGACACCTTATTCAACAAAATCGGATGAATAGTTTAGGCGCTACGGAGGAACATACGTAAATACAAACATACATACATACATAGACTGCTAAAATCATAATCCTTCCTTTTGGCTTCGCCGTAGTCGGGTAAAAAGACACAGCTACCTATTTTCTTTAACCGAATTACACACAAAAACAAACATCAAAAAGTTAAAATACTAACATTTTTATCTTTCTAACCAGTTTAAAAAGAATTTGATTACTGAACAATGTTTTGCGTTCAACGAAATTGAACGAAAAAATCGAGAAAAAACCCGCATTGAAAATGTTCGGAGCGCTTCGTAAGTGAATGAATGAAAGAGTGATTGATTGAATGATGGCCGCTCGCTCGGCTGAACGAACTTACCGTCTCTTACACGGTGTTTTCAGCAGATTTTTCTGGTGTTTCGTAAAAAATGTGTCTTAAAGGAGAAGATATTAAAAGGTAGGGAGGGAAATTGTGGTTTAGGTGAGAAAAGTTTAGATATTTCTAAGCGATTACGCTACGACTTTCGTCCGCATGAAATTATTATAAAATATTATCTTATTATCTTCCCTATTTGAATCGGATTTTGTTAACAATTACATGGGTTTTTTTTGCACGGAACCCTAATCCTTTTTCTAAAATAAAAGGCATAAGTTACTCCTTATAACATCAGCTATCTAATAGTAAAAGTTTTGTCAAAATAGGTCCAGCCGTTTCAGAAATAATTTGGAACAAGCAGAAGGACAAAAATAAAAAAAATACTTTTTTTTGTTATAAGTACTTACCGTATATTACTTTCATATGCATTCAGTAAAAAGCTAATATTTTGAAATTACAACCAGACACTTCAATTTTATTTATTTGTTTAGTTGGAGCAATCAGTTAAGTTACGTAAGTATACAGGTCCAAAAAAAACGAAGGTTTTAAAATATTTTATGTCTTAGTTGCTTTTGCCCCTCGCCCGCGTGAAGGTCGAAGTTTATCCCACGGGAACATACTACCGGGTAAAAAATATCCTATGTTCTAACTCAGGATACGCTCTGTCAGTCTGCTTAGTTTCATCTAAAACTGTTTATCCGTTTAGGCATAAAAAGTAAAAGTCATTATGAAATTTATGAAATTATGAAATGACATTCGTATTTATGAAATTAGGTATGAAAAGGGAAATACGGATAATATTATTGTAACTAATATACCTTTCAGAGAGTAACTAATTCAGACTAAAATCACCAACAACGGTGATTAAGCCATCACACTAATCACCGTCCAGTCTTGTTTCTATAATTCAATTACTACCAGTCTAGTTACAGAGCCATTAAATTTTTTATCTGAGCATTCAAATGTATTGTAAACACATAAACGCAGGTTTTAGATCATGCAATCAAAATGTATAACAGTTTATGAGTGGTATAAATCATGGAATTTTATCGTTTTCCATAAATTAATGTGCTGTTATATTGCTGTTGCCTTATGTATTCTCTGCCTTTTGCTAGCTGAACATAGAATATTTCTAAATCAGGTACCCATTTTCTGAGGTCGATCTTCAGGTTAAGCCGCGCTTGCCTAGGTTAATCCATGGATGGGTGACCACCCTTTACATACTGAGTTTCGTCCTTGTCTCGGAAAGCACGTTAAGCCGAAGCCGTTAATCTTGGCTGTCATTTTTAGATCTCTGTCAGTCGTTACAGGAAGTCAGTGGCCCAAAAAGTCTGACAACCAGTCTTACCAAGGAGTATGGTATCTGCGTTGTATCTCCTGCCTTTGTCCCAATTTATTTGGGTTCGGCGAAGCATGTCTTCTTCCATACTTCTCTATTATTTCTCATCTCATCAGACACCTCCTTTCTAGCCATATTATCCTTCGCACAGTCCATCCATTGTTTCTTTGGTCTTCCTCTACTCTTACAGCCATCCACATTCATACTCAAAACTTTCCTCACAACATTTTCCTCATTCCTCCTCGTACCAAGCCAACCGATTAGCACACAACTTTTCAGTGACAGGTGCCACTTTCAGACTAAGTCTCAAGTGACTAGTATATCCAACCTAACCAATTACTACACAAAATTCAAGACACATATAATTTACAACAGTACGTCCACACCAGCGGGTCGATAATGTTAATAGCCCTACGTGCGCCTAGTGTGACCTTTACAACGGACTAGACAAAAACGTTCAGTTTTTAAATAGTGAGGGTTTTTCTCTTCAGGGCTGCGGGACTGTTCGAAAGAGATGCCGCGGCCCTGGAACACAAAGGGCAAAGAAGGAACATAGATGGGTTTTAGTCAGTACAAATCTGACATTCTCTTCCACTCCGCCCAGAGCTGGAGGGGTCATTTGATGATCCGAAAAAAAGGTTGTTTCTCTACTTCACCACTTTTTGGTTGAGCGTGATAAGGAGTTGGAGTAGTGAAAAGTTTATAAACAACATATTCTCCACGAGTACTTATTTATTTATTTATCACTTTAAGCACAAAGTACAGAGGCGGACATAATACCATAGGCATTTTCTACCAGTCAACCTTTGGGTGATGCAGAGACAAACAGTGGTAGGTGTATCTATCTGCAAAAGAATTAATTTATTACAAAGATAAACTACAAGGATATATAAAATATTATAATAATATATCAAAATACTATAAATATATATCGACGAGATCTTCGAGTACTTCGCCTTTGTATGAACGTTGACAAGGCACAATTAGTGTGTAAGGACTGTAACAGGTAGCGTATTATAGTTTCTGCCTACCCACATGTGAAAAAGGATTAGGTTTATGTTATCTATCTATCTACTTAGGTAGAGAGAAGTAGGCTGAACCAATAGCCATTAAGAAGTATGCAAATTCATTTAAATTCATCCATTTTATTCACGTTTGGTTTCGCAAGCCCCCTTTTTAGAAGCGCGTGTCAAAAAATTGAACCGAGGGATTAGTTGGTTTCTCCGGCGAGGCGGCGAGCCTCCTTGCCGGATTGCTGCCATGGAATCTGGAGGCGATAGTCCTTGCGCGAGTGGCACGCGGAGGCACCAGGCGAGGGGGAATCTCCGCTGCCGCACAAATTGCCGCTCACCGGTAAACGGACAGGCCTTTGGCGCGATCTCATGGCGATATGGAGAGAGCGACTGTCGCAACCCCGTGCAGAGCACGCCACAATAGTGGCGATAAGTCCCCTCTTTGAGGAGTGACGCAGGTCCTCAATCCATGGTCCGGAGTGAGAGGGAATGAGAAGCCGTCACCTACTTCTGCGAAGCAGTCATGCTAGCGAAGGAGGTGGCGGCACGTGAGAGGAGAGAGCCTCACGACCCGAAAAAAAAAGGGATTACACTGACTGATGAAAACTGAATCATTTAACTTCGAGGTACTAGGAATACGCTCATAGTTTCATTTGTTTACTCTAATTAATTATGTTTCTAAATAATTTTGCCCGTGGCAATCGAAATTTAAACCACAAATTTATTCTCTTTGCACTCACTACTCGTACACTCAAATCATTTATTTCAAATACTTAGACTAGTTACAAGAGTATAAGAGTAGAGGAAGACCAAAGAAACGATGAATGAACTGTGTTAAGGATGTCAAGAAAAGAGGTGTCTGATGAGATGACGAGTAATAGAAAAGTATGAAAGGAGCAGACATGCTGCGCCGACCCCAAATAAATTGAGATAGGGGAAAGAGACTGAGGATGACCTAGACTAGTTACAGGGGACTTTTGAATTGTCAAAAAAATGATTTAACTACAATCCAGCCCTAAGGCATAATAAATGTGAACTGTAGTTGCCCGTTTCAAAGCTAGATCTTACTGTGACATAACAGTATTTGTCCGTTCTAAAACGTAGATCTCTATGGAGAAGAATGGGCAAGAAACGCCACGGAAATAAATTCTATGTCCAAGTAATGGTCTACTTATACACTTTAAAAGCTGTTTAATCTACCAGCCGTTTTCAATGGTATTCCGAGCCTTCGCACATGAAAACCCTTCCATGCTTCAGGAAACAATTTAATAATGTCCTTCCTGGTTATTCGCCGATAGTCTGACTACCGATACCTTATATCCTTACCCTTGGGATAATCGATATTACCACGTAATTGAATAACAGAGGTCAGGGCACTAAACACGTGCTAAATGCTGATATAATTACGAAAAGATGTGGATTATTATTTTATATGGAAAGGAGATCTAAAATATCCAACCGAATAATTATTATGACTGATAATTGAGTTTTATCATGGAATTTTTTTTTACAGACACTGTTTTCACACACACACATCATTTACGGTAAAAAAAAAAGTTATTAATAATATATATTTTTTAAAATTAAATTTCGCAATAGTAATATTGAGACATTTTTGGTCGAAAAACCCAATAACACTTTGCCTGACGTTGACACAGTTAGTGCTTGCGCCGCAATTAAAGTGTTTTCTTCTTCGCCTTTCTAATATGCAAGACAGCAGCTCGCTGATAAGACCCTTGACCAGGGTTCTCTTGTAAACTAATAAAACATTTTATTAGCATCCTGCAGCGAAAGTAATATCTTTTACGATACAAGTTTGGTTTTAATTTGGACCCTGTTCATAATGTACGAGGCTGCAGTGTTTAGGCCGACTCGCGGCTGTCTGTAATTTATTCATGAGCCACATGAACTTTTGGAAAACAAGGCATTGTCTTTATTAAGAATTGTTGGGATTTTTTTTCGTGTTTTGGCATATTAAAGTATGTAGGTATATACGAAACTAATAACAAAAAACATTTTATTTTTTATTTTTGTCTGTCTGTCTGTTTGTTCCGGCTAATGTCCGAAACGGCTGGACTGATTTTAACAGGACTTTCACTGGCAGATAGCTGATGTTTTAAGGAGAAACCTAGGCTACGTTATTTTAGAATATAGGGTTTCGTGGGAAAAAATGAAAACCCTTGAAATTGTTACCAAAATCCGATTCAAATAGGGAAGTACTATTTTTATAATAATAATTTCACGCGAACGAAAGTCGCGGGTAACAGCTTGTACCTAATAAAATAAAATTTCAAGATAGTCATTACTAAGCATTGTAGTGTTTATTATCGGAAACACTAACACCCTCACCAATCAAATAATCACCAATATCTTTAAACTAAGTCAAGACACCACTAAACTTCACTTAAACCGTAATGAGAGTTTAACACCAAATCGTTAACTGTCGTTACCCATTGTCAAGGCTTGATGAGGGTTAGAACAGTCAACCATCGCGCAAATCATCCCTTTAGTAAAGACTGTTAGCACTTGAGGGTTGAAACGTTACAGCCCCGTTCACAACCTCGGGCGATACGATTTGCGACGTTTTTCAGATAAAAGACACGCGCGTGCGCCATTTGTTTCCTGTGTTTCGTGTAGCTGCCTCGTTGATCTAGCGGTCGCAAGAACGACTGCTGAGCATCAGGTTCTGGGTTCGATTCCCAAGGACTAAGTGTTATTGGGTTATTCCTTCAGGAATATCACAGTAGCAGTCACGGAGTCTGGATTTGTGTCTGGTTGATGGCCATCGGCTCGCCCCGTATTACATGGGAATTAATACATAACTGGAGAAATGTGGGTATACGATTAGGGACAAATCTGCCTAACACTTTGGGGATTACAGGCGTGATGTTATATTTTGTCAGAAGTCGCCGTCGTAACACGCGCGTATAGCTCGTGTGCTCGTGCGCTCCAATATCCCGACCCGACAAGTTCCTCGAAAGGCACGCGCTTCCAATATACCAATATTAAATGGATGTTTTAGACTCTATTAATAGTTTGGTAAATATTTGTGTAAGAGGTGACCGAAGATCAACTGAGGGCCTAGACTAACACGCGACGTAAACTTACCGTTAATTCGATCAATTTTTGAATCGAAAATACAACCATCCTATAGAATTTTGGTTTGATTTTTGCGGTAACTTCAATAAGTATTACTCATTCATTTGAATGGTCTTATAACTAAATAAATATTATGTGACAAACGAGTGTTGTTATTTTCAAAGTTATAACTTTTTCCTACGTTTTCTCCACACCTTGCTATCGTCATCATCTTCCTGGCTTTGGCCCATATTACCCGGCGTCGGCGCAACACGTTTTTTCCTTCATTCTCACCGGTCAATCGTCACGCTATCATAACATGACATCACGCCTGTAATCCCCGTAGGATTAGGCAGAGCTGTACAGTCACCAATATATGTATACACTTCCCTAAATTTTAAAGCCAGTTTCGCGATTGTTACTTGGAAATAGGATCTTTTTCATAAACATATGAGTTCCAAAATACTATGTCCGTAACAACATGATATTTTAATCAGAACGTAGGAGAAAAACATTTTTAAAGTTGTCAAGTGTTTACATAATAATACTCGTGAATGTACCTAATAGTACACCCACATTTCGCCAGTTATCTTTAAGTCCCATTTAATAGGAGGCGAGCCTATTGCCATCAACCGGACGCAAATCAGATTCCGTGGTTGCTACTGAGAAATTCCTGATGGAAAAACCCACTAATACTTTGCACGACCCGGGAATCTAACCCAGGCCCGCATTCGCAGCCGTCGCGCTTGCAACCACTGCATTCAGGCAGTTTCTATGGTTTTTCTCTTCGTCTCCATTCATAATCATCACGCGTTCATGCTAAGTTCACTGAAAAAAGTACCACGTTATCAATTTCGTAGTCGTTGTGTTATCGTTGTTGTTGTCAATGAGTGTGTGTGTGTGTGTGTGTGTGTCATGTGTGTCTGTGTGTGTGACTCGTCATGTTGAGACCTTCCTCAAGGAAGAGTTTTCCGAAGGGTGTCATATATCTGCGTTTCCGCGGAAGACTACGCGACACCACGCAGCGCAACACGACGCCGTTACTTCATGTACAATAGTTTATATTTTCTGGTTTTTATGAATATGTATGACAGTCTATAAGGTGTATATGTTATAGGTCTTTGTTCCCTGAATTACATGATATATTATTATTATTAATGTCCCAAATGGCTTGTTACAGAATCTATTAATAGTTTCGTAAATATTTGCGTGTGGTAAGCGGTGACCGAGGATCAACTGGTTTTCGACCCTGTCCTGTTTACATAGAACCCCTTTCTGGTTCAAAGGATCCCATTAGTTACATTGAAAACCAATCAAAGTTTTGTGAAAGCAATTTTAAATTGAGAAGTGGAATTTACTGGAGCTGCGTTGCTGTGTCCCGTGTTAAGAGCTGTGAGCCGTGAGAGCTGCGTTGGTGTGCCTGTGAAGTTATTGGTACAGGGTACTTGTGTTTTTGGGTTTGAGTCCATGTTTTGTTTTGTTTTGTTAAATAACGATTAAAAACAAAGTGAAGTTGAAGTGGCGTGTTTTTGTGAGGTCTGTTTGGTGTAGCTTTGGTGTTAATGTGTGCTTATTTTTAGCCAGATTTACTTAAATGAATTTTAATGTATACAAATAAATAAAATTGAAGTATCTGTTTGTAATTTCAAAATAACAGGTTTTTACTGAATGGATATGAAAGTATAAACGGTACTTATAGCAAAAAAAAACTTTTTTTTTTTTTAATATTATCTTTCGGTCTGTCTGTTTATTCCGGCTAATATCCGAAACGGCGGGATCGATTTTGACGAGACCTTTACAGGCCATGTTGTAAGAAGTAAATTAGGCTACTTTTATTTTAGAAACAGGATTAGGGTTCCGTGTAAAATAAAAACCCCTTGAAACTGTTAATAAACCCCGGTTCAAATATTGAAGTAATATTTTTATAATAATTTCCCATGGGCGATGATCGCAGGCAACCACTAGTTTTAAAACAAAGCATGATTCGTCCAGGAAGTCCAGAAAACTAGAAAGAAATGCGAGATCTATTCATTCGGCACTATCATCACCATATCCCTGCTCTTGTCTCCTTGACTCCTATGCTTGTCATTACACCATCTTTTTGACTCTCTCAGGCTCTGAAGGACTAACTGAATAACATTTTAAACTATCAAGGCCACTAACATTATCATTAACACTAGAAATGGGATATTTACCAAGTTCACTGATTTCTTTAAGTTCCCGATATGTGTTTATTATCATACCATATCGATATCTATGATAAATAATAATAATAATAAAAATGTTTATTTATCTCCACAAATTACAATTATTTGAGATATAGTTGACAGGTAATATTATTAACAGCAGAAAGTTGTAATTTGTGGGAGATCTGGAGTCTAAACTAAGCCTAGGCCTGTATTTTAGAACTCCAGGCCCCCCTATTACATCATAGAGTTAATATCAACATGGAAAACATTCCGAATTTGGTGCTGGTGTGTGTGTGTGTGTGTGTCAATTAGTATTCTTATGAATATATATATATGTAAGACTAAGATCTATAAATATGGTAAGTATATTTATCGGGAACTAGTGTTAATGATAACTGAACAACTCTTGTATATTCACTGTTAACTAAAGTATCATTGTAAGTTTTTCCGTACCTATCTTTGACGCAATATTTTAGAGTAGTATGTGAACATGCATATCTCATATTTGCTATTTGCACCACCTACTCTAATAGATTGAGCCGTGTCCCTGCTGTTATTTGAGTTTACGTATGACAGCATTCAGTTGCTAACTGTACCGAGAACCCCAGATATGTACTTAGATATAAGTACACTTCTTGATACCAAAATAGAGTGGCAATCAAGCTATCTGCGCGGAAGTGGTTTTAGCCTCCAATAGACATGACTGCCATAGTAATAGGTAATTAGCACGACATGGTGAGAATATTGAGATGGATGTGTGGAGAGACAACACAACGGCGTATGGACGTGTAATGGAGAAAGGTGTGGCCATATTTAAGGGTGTTGTGAAGTGTAGACCATCAAACTGAACCACTTTCTCCATTACACCAAAATCGGAATCGCGAAAAAATAATTAGGTGTTCCCATTTGAATCGAGTAGGTATTGAACCATACAGAGGAAGTTAGAAAGTTGCGCCAGTGTCAAAGGTTGAAAGGAAATCATTTGTCTTGAAATGGGCATGTGATGAAACCCATGTGACTAAAAGACCCAACCTCAACCAAACGCTCAACCTGGCCTGACTGCGGTCCGTAGCTCTTTGCCAAGAGCCAGCCAATTTGATGAGGAGGGTTTCACAAAAGAAGAAGAAGCCCTGTTCTCGTAACCTGTGTGCGACCGCACCGAGTTGACCCAATATGCTGCAGCGTCCTGCTGTTCCTACGACGCAGCTGCACCTTTCGCGTCTGCAACACTCCACGACAACTGAGGAAGTCATGCAGTATTTGAAGGTGAAGATCAACTGGACTCTGACAGTTGAGAGGTTGGAATCGCGCCACAACATCAACTTTAAGTCATTCGTGGTACGAGTTCCAGCCCAACATCTACAGACCTGCCTGAAAGAGGACTTTTGGCCGAAACATGTCTGGTTGTGTATATCGGCGGTTTCGAGGAAGGTTACGCGACACCACGCAGCGAAACACAATGCCGACAACGTTACGTGTATAGTCATAGTTTTAAGGTTTTTAATATGTATTAATTTATTATTGTATAAGATTATTTTGTGTATTTTATCTAAGGGCCTTAGACCTTAGTTGCCTGATAATAAAATAATTCTTCTTCTTTATTAAAAAAGAGATGAATGTATATTACTATCGCTGCGTTTAAAGTAAGAGGAAGACTAAAGAAAATATATGATTCGGAATGTGTGAGGACAGGGAGTGAACAATAACGTGACGGTTGACAGGTAAGACTGGAAATCGAAAACATATTGCACCGACCTCAAGTAACGGGGAGGCTGTGCAAGAAGATGACGATGATGAATAGAGTAGATGAGATTAGGGCGACTCATCTGATGAAAGCTGGTCTTGCATCTGCAATAGGTACAAATAACAGGTCTATAACTCTGTTGTTGAGATCATAAACCAATAATTCCAAGACACAACTTCTTTAAAAAACACTTTATGTTAGGCCTGAAAGATTAACAGTTAAATTAGATTTTATGACTGAATCAGCAAGCGGAGTTCGTATAGTTGAATTTTGGGACCAATATATTTAGTAAAAATTTGCCATCGACACGCTAAGACGAAGAATTACTTTGAAATCAATAAATAGTAGTCATTGAGTTGCCAGATTAATGACGTCACAGATTGCTATTGCAATACAACATCTATGGGGAATCGAAAGTATATCAATTGATAGCTGGTGTCCACCAGCCAATTTTCCACCTTCCTTCAGAATTACCTTTTACAATAACGCACAGGTAAGATGAATGCGAATACAATCGCACGCGCCTGCGCTACGCCTATGACCTAGTTGCGGTACAAAAATAGTGCGCACACGCTTGACGCCGATCTATAATTGTGATGCTTTACAATTGCGATTGTGCGCGGTAAAGGGCGGCGGGGGCGATTAGGGCCAAAATTATTGAGATGACTGGCTAAGTCGATTTAAATTCACATCATTATTTTGATTTAAAACTAACGTTTGATTACTTTTGACAACTTGAACACTGTCTACGTAACTCGTCTTTAATTTTAATTGCAACTGCGTGTGATTCAAATGTCAATCGAATTATACGGTGAACTTCTCTTGATTCCGCTACGAACATACCTAAGTATACGTGGCTACAGTTCTTAAGTTTGCTCGGAGACTCGCGACCCAGGTTCAATTTGAAGAATCTGAAGTTGACTAACACTGTTTTACGCTTTCACGGTTTACAACTAAACTAATACTGTCACTTACGGGATATCTTCCGTGATTGTTCATTTTGAACTCCCGATATTAGCCACATAGCCATAGACATTATTTTTTAGCTCACTGGATGAATTTTCACAAGCCACGGTTTTTGTCAACGGACAAACATAACAAGGCTGACATACAAAAATTTCAATCGACAGGATGGCTACAAATTGTCAAGTACGTGGAATTCAGTTTTGAGTAAGTTTTCCATCCACCCGCATTCTCCTGTCAACCCGCGATCATGGCGCTTGCAATAGCGTTGAATAATCGGGAGCTAAAAATAATGAACAATCACGGAAGATACCCCGTAAGTAATAGTTCTGAAGTTGACTGTCCGAAATGACCAACCCGGAGAGCGTCCGTTTCTTCTCTAGCCTTTTCAAGAACAAAGACGTAATCATGAACTTCTGCCTAGTGCCCTTATTTTAACCGTAGTTGATCCAGTGCATTTCACTCTTTATGTCTTTGGCTTAATCTTAGTTCTCTACCTACCTAAGTGGCCATAACATGCATTTTATAGCATCCGCAACACACGGTGATGCGACAAGCAGCCGGAAATGCGTCCACAACACAGATATAGGTCCACAGCAATATCACTGTTAGGAAATGTTACTTACTGGGGATCCACTTTCATCTTTTGTTTATTATGAAAAGGTCGCTTCCGTGTTGGTTTTTAATTAAATTTGGGAACGAAAATCGGAAGTTTTGTGAACTGGAAATAAATTGTTATGTGATACTGATACTGTTAGCCTGTCTCTTCCCACTGCTGGGCAAATGCCTCTCCATGACTTCCAAATTCTTGGATGTGGACCACTGGTCGTTAGTTTTGTCCAGCTCGTCCCGCCATCTCCTGCGAGGTCTACCGCGTCGCCTTCTGGCTGTGTCAGGGCTCCACATCGTAGTTATTTTGGCCCTCAGCTCGTCGGTCATGCGGCAAACATGGCCAGCACAGTCCCACTCTAGCTTAGCGGCTATGTTATATGAAAAATATAAAAAACCCTTTAAATAGTTTCTGGAAGTAAGCTGTACCTAATCTATGCCGTAAAGGTTTCAGGACACTTCGTAACGCTTTTTAGCAAGGAAACATTGCTTTAAGTAGACGACAATTTTACCAGTTGTTGGTTAAAAAAATACTATACAGGGTGGAAAGGACACCGATTTTTCAATAACGTCTATTCGGATTGGACTCAAAATGATTTCCCAAGACGACTACAGGGTGGAAGGGATACCGTCGCTAAAACGCTTACCACGTATTCAGTACATCGTTCTGAGCCCTTCCACATATAAATTTTTCGTCGGTCATTAAAAAAAAAACCAGCTGTTTCTTAGACGTTATTGAAAAATCTTAATCGTAAGTTGTAATTATAACCGTCGCATTTACACGAAACTTCCATCTTTGAAATACCTTTCCGAATCAGCGCACGAAAACCGATAAAACACGGGAAGAAAGTCAACATTGTCATAAAAGTTACTCTCAATCTTTGTGAAAACCTGACCCCAAAAGGTATATTTTACAAGCTCCACTTTCCGCTTCTAAAAGCTTAATGATATACAAAAATATGTAGAGAAACCATTACAGAGACGAGTTCAAAAGGTTTACCTATAAAACTGGGATAAGTACTGGCTTGGATTCTGTTGGAAAATGCTAATGTAACCTCCAACTACATTTGTTTTTGACTTGAACATTTATTCACAATTTTATTGTCTGTGAAACTTATGCTACCTAATGTCATTAAGTTGCAGTTTCGAAGGCGATCGTAAGTTTTTGACAATCATAGATAACTGTTCCGTAGCTAGCCACATTGCCGAATACAAAGTGTAGAATAGACAGACATACCGTAGCCCCACTGGCTACGGTATGTCATTGGTGGTTTTGAAACTGCGGTTTGTCACCTTCAATTTATATCGCTTGCCCTTTAGAAATTACATAACATAACATCACGCCTGTAATCTCCGAAGGGTTAGGCAGAGGTGTACCTAATAGTATAGCCAGATTTCACCGGTTATGTTTAAGTGCCATGTAATAGGGGGCGATCCTATTGCCCCGGGCTTAAATCCAGACTCCGTGGCTGCTTCTGAAAAATTCCTGATGGAAAAATCCAACAACATTTTCCCGACCGAATCGGAGTCGAACCCATGACCTATGCTTAGCACCCGCGCTTGCGACTACTGGACCAACGCGGAGTCCCCGCCCTGTGAAATTAACGTCGTCAAATTGCATATAATTTCTACCTTCTACCACAGCCGTATCAAAATCAACATAATAATATTATCGTAGTACAAGAAGATCGTTTTTAAACTCATCTTACTAATATAACCTGCATAAGTGACGTTCTTGTCTGCTTGGTTTAAGGTCATCTCTCTCCAGATAACCCATTTTTTTAACGCTTATTAAGTGGAGTTGTGGATACGCCCTTTATTATCAAAATTATTTCAATTAAATATACATTTCATCTAAACCTACATGGGCACTTAAGATAAGGCCATAAGAAAGGTACAGGGATCGGTTTGGTCGTTTCCCATGGAGAACTGGCAAGAAAGAAAATTATTTCTTTTAAGTAATTAGAGTTCTCGCTGTGTTTTTTTCCCTGTTAGCCCTTTTAAAGTATTGTTGTCATGTTACAGTATTATGTATGAGAGGACAACCTACAACAGAGAGAGACAGAGGTACCTTTGCCTAACCCTTCAAAAATTACAGGCGTGTTGTTATGTTAAGAGAAAATCAAAATCAATCAAAATCAAAGCATTTATTTCAAGTAGGCCAGTTACAGGCACTTTTGAATTGTCGAAACAAAGGCAACAGTGAAATATAGCTACAGTCCCAGTCACAAGGCACAAAAACTGTGAAAGTATTGTAGTAGCCCATTCCCTAACGTAGATCTCTATGGAGAAGAACGTCAAGAAACTCCATGGACACTCTTTTAAATCAGAATACTTTGGAGAATCAAACCCAACCCAACGCCCTCAACTGCCAACTGCGAATTTGGCAGCTCCCTAAACCTCGCTGCAAGTGGTCTTTCTGCACTATTCTTCACGGTCTCCAACTAATGGATGCTATTCAGCCGCTGTAATGGAACCCTGACATCTGCCGCCTCCCACGCGAACTGTTTCATGACCCACTGTGCCACGTGGCGCCGTTTACATTTCTACGACATTTTCAGTGATTTTGTAGACCGTGTTAGGTAAATGTAATTTATTGTAGGGTAGGGCCTTTCTCGTTTGTCTGATAGTCGCAAAGGCTACTGATGAGCATGTGGTCCTGGGGTCGATTCCTGAGTCGGAGAAATGATATTGAGATGTTTTTTTAAATAGCGTGGAGTCTGGATTTGTGCCCGGTTGGTGGTTATAGGCTTGCTCACTATTACATGGGACTGAAACATAGCTGAAGAAATGTGGATGTAGGTGGTGGTTTGCCCAGGGTGCTGTGGTACATTCGTACTCATGAACTGAAAATTAGAGTTCACTGGCGAAACATCATTGCTTCAAATCAACCCGATAACACTTTGCCCAGGTCGAGCAAAGTGTTATTGGGTTTTTCCACCAGGAATTTCTCAATATCCGCCACGAAGACTGCCTAACCTAACCTAACCTTACACCCTTTTTTTCTTCGTTTGGGAAATCATCAAATGACCACCCCCTCACTCCAACTCCTTATCACGCTCAACCAAAAAGTGGTGAAGTAGAGAAACACCCTTTTTTTCGGATCATCAAATGACCCCCCCCACTCTGGGCGGAGCGGAAGGGAGTGTCAGACTTGTACTGACTAAAACCCAACCATGTTCCTTCTTTGCCCTTCGTGTTCCAATGCCACGGTATCTCTTTCGAACAGCCCCGCAGCCCCTTTACATGCGACGCGAACATAACTGGTGAAATGTGGGTGTAGGTACACCTCTGCCTAATTCTGCGGAGAATACAGGCGTGATGTTATGTTATAAACCAGTGTGGCTTATTACAGTTGTTTTCGAGCTTCCACAAAATAAACCTGTGACCTTGTACTGCATTTTCTAAAATGCTAAAAATGCTAACAAACAATAGAAACATTTCAAAAATCCATTAACCAAGTTACCCTTAGCTTTGGATTACAACAAAAGCATTGTCAACTCGTGGCCACATCGCGTCGTCGCCGTCAGTAGCCCAACGTCACGTCAGCGTCAACTTGCGTTTGACAATGTCGACGTCAGCGTCAACATTGACGGTTTGAAACCAAAAGGCGGGCGTTGTGTTCGACTGGCTTTGTTTTCAAACAACTGTTTGGGTTGGAACCGTGCGAATCTGCTTTGGTACTTGTGAATGAATTGTAAAGGTCTTTGGTTGTCTTTGTTGTAGCTTCATGTCTTCTGCTAACGTCTTTGTTATCTGGAAAAGTGGCAACCATCTTGAGTTTTTAGAAGTCTCACTTTCCTTTGGATGTGTTATCTGCCTGTTCGATCACAATGATAATTACGGGGTTGGAATTATTATGATCATCTTCAGTTGGTGAATTTTAAAATGGCATGTAATTAACGCGGCGACAAACTAATCTGATTTAGGGTTTTAAAAATAATTAAAATGGGTAGCAAAAATAATAGGTTGGCAGCTACAGTGAAATTAAATCAGTTCAATACTATCAGTGTAATAATTCAAGGACTCTGAAAAAAACCTAAAACAAGGTTATCCACTAGATTGTAGATAAGGCGTAGTCGACGTAGCCCTGCTGCACGGTGCTCCTATTTTGCAGGGTTTAAAGTTTAGTAACCTAACACGAAGGGGATTCCGGGGTCTTAGTTCGCTCACTAGACCCCGCCATCCCCTTCGAACCTAACCTGTCCGACTCAGGGTGCCACAAGTCTCTCTCAGCCTTCGCTCGCTCTTGCTTCCTATATTATCGTTGCCGCCATGACCGGATAAATAGTTACTTACTTGGTACAATAGTCGCCCATTCAGTATATTGGTCGCCAATTATTTTTTTTTCGCCCGATTAATAAATTCTCTTTTAAAATAAGGTTCAATAAAGCATAAATCGTTGTCTCGACAACGAAAGATCTAGCCGATTTCAGGGAGTCACCATGTTTGATTTTTAAAAACACTAGGAAGTAATTTTCTTTTTTTGTAGCCTTGTATGTCTCACATCTGTGCAAAGGCCCCCCTTATCCGTCCAGGTACTCTTCCCCTTCGTCACCACGAACCAGCCTTCGTGATGCGCGTCTAGATCACGTCGTCAACTCTTTCTAGTCAGTCTAAGAATATAGGAAGTCAAATAGTAGGTAATTAAACAAAGTGAACAGCAAATCAATGCGTGCTGAGGAAATCCACCATGAAGTTATAACTTTCCCTTGACAAAGGAAATCTATTAGATCTTCTACATTCAATTACTACACGTATACTTAACAGAACTTAAGCCCATCTTAGACACATTTCTTTTATGCTGCTGACGTCACGAATCAATCTTTCTAAACGTACCTACGGCGGCTAATGGTAATCGTTAAGGAGCCACCAATGTAGGAGATAAATACTTACCCCACACTCCCTTTGCGGACACACAGTCGGGGAGAATAGCGAGCGTGTTGGTGAATTTGTTGGGGGGATTACTGATGGTATTATTTCTGACGTAATCTTATATGAAGAGGAAACTAAGTACGGACTTTTGTAGTGCAGTCTGGTGACGTTTTAGTTCAGCTAGTTTCACTCTAGTCAGTTTTTAATTTTGTGCAGAGAAATGGTCTACATCCAGAAAATCTATTAACCCGCATCGGGCCCACATGGTCGATTACAGTTACAGCCCATTCCCTCTCATAGAGAGGATGCCTGTTTGCCAGCAGTGGGAAAATTTTGTAAACTGTTGACAGTAAAGGGCTTTTCTCATTTAAGCAAAAAACTCGCTGATTATCCCTCTCTTGATTACTGTAGGTATAAAGATTGGCTAGGATAGAGATCAGATCAATTTCAAGTTATACCTAACTTAATTCACTTTTAAAATACCTACTTATTACAAACGCCGAGCGGTGTCATAAAAATCTTTGGAAAGAGATTGTCACGCAGGTATACTTTATAGTATGACCACTTTAACTGTGCAGTTCAAGGTGGCGCTGCTTGTCAAGAAAATTAGCATCGACATGTCACACTTGGTACATTTATTTTAGTTCTGTGTTTTCCCGCCTGCAAAGATTTAAGTTGGTTGAAGTGTGCATGATCGACAAACCCAAACCATTTCTGAACTTCATGTGTCTTATTAACGGTAACGTACTTACTTGTTTTATTCCTTAAGGTTCATTTTCTTTGGTTTTTTTACTGACGCCGTGTGTCTCTCGTTTCGTAATGACAAAGCATTTGTTAAGGATCTTTAAGCAACGTTTCCTAAATTACCTCCCATTATTAATTGACATTTGTCTATCCTTGACGGCAGTATGTCAGCTGCCTACGTCATCAATGACGCAGCACTTTGTTAAGGATTCTGAAGCAATGTCCTGGAGATAGTGCGTCGTTAATAATGGATGAGGGCATTATTGACATGAACTGTTAATAGTTTGAAAATCACTTACACGTGTTTCATTCTACATTTGAAGATATTTCAATTCATAATGTAAACATCTTCAACGAAGTGCGTGTCTTAACAATAACAGCCGCTTGGGTCGATCTTCAGGTTAAACTGCACTTGCCAAGGTCGGTCTGTGGATGGGTGACCATCTAATACATACCGAGTTTCCTCCGTGCCTTGGAAAGCACGTAAATCGTTGGTCCCGGCTGTCATTTGTAGATCTTTGACAGTCGTTACAGGTAGTCAATGGGCCGAAAGTCTGACAACCAGTCTTACCAAGGTGTATCAGTGGTATCAATGTATTTATGTGGAGGTCAGATAGGCAGTAGTTACATATAAAATACTGGTACTCAGCTGCATCCGGTTACACTGAATGTCTACCTTAACACAGTTGAGAAACGACTGAACATTTGATAAGTACTAATGATATTATAAAGAAAGATACGCTTCGTTCATACTGAGCGACGTTCGAATATCGTTGAGTTGTTACGACTGCGATAGATAATACGGAACGTATGATACAGAAAGAGATAGCTGTTGCGCTTGAATTACGACAACTGTCTGAATTTGTCTGCAACAATTTGCGCGCGCTAGTGCGATATCTACCTCTTTTTATTAATAATATCATTGATAAGTACCTATATTATGGTCTCAATATCACAAATAAATAATAAGTTAAGTAACTGTCTCTTTCAACCCGTGTGTAACCGAGGGTACAGTGTGCGGCAAGCTCAACCAACTGTAACGAACCAACTTTCGCATCGGCAACTCTGAATACGGGCGTCTGTACTTGTGCTGGGGTACATTAGAGGGCACACGCGAAAATTAGGGGACATTAAGAACAACTAATTTTCTGTAACTTGCGAAACGTATAAGGTGTACTACACATATTCGATTCGGCAGTATTAATTAAACAACTAATACTACCAACAAAAACATACGTTTATATGTGTAGCTTTCATTCGGCTCATACCGATCGGCAAACTTTGTTCGGCATCGACCATCGCTGAATCATCTGCGGCCCGGCTCGACACCATTCGAGCTAAATCGAGCAGCATTTTACCGAACAAAATATAAGATTTTGCAGAATGAAGCCCTTACAGGAACAAAGAAAGCAGGTCAAAAACAAACATTATCTTTCATAAATCGCTGTCTTTTAGAACGCACTAGACGCTAGTATTACATACTCAGCAGTATTGCAGCGTACTCTAGTAGCTAGCTTATGCCCGCGGCTTCGCCCGCGTGGAGTTCGGTAACTGTCCCACGGGATCGTACTACCTGGCTAAAAAATACCCTATTTGTTAATATATCCATGTGCCAAAATTCATACAACAAAATACTGTTCAGTAGTTTTTGCGTCACAGTACAACAAACATCCGTCCATCAATCCATCCTCACAAACCTCCGCATTTATAAATAGTAGTCGAGTAAGATCTACCCTTCGTGACAGTTCGAAACTTCGCGAAGCTCGCTATTGTAGCTTCGGCACTAAACACCCGTCAGATACAGTCAACTTCAATAAGTTTGCTAATATCCGTGTTTCCTTAGACATGGCGCATGTGTTCGTGAATGTGATTCCGATTGTTTCTATAGATATTGAAAATAGGTCAAGATTTCAAATAGTAAGTGGGATGATGTAAACAGTCGATGGAATAATACGTTTAGTTGCTAACTGTTATGATTTCATACGGCGAATTTAAAAATAATCGTGACTTTGATTTTAAAATCTTTATTTATTTATAAATAGGAGAACCAACAGCTATAACAAATGAATAACAATTGTATATGCACAGAGCCAATTACAGATTCTCACGAGTAAACAGAAATGGTAGTAGAAATCTTGGGATCACTACACAACAAACAAGATAATAAAAAAAGGAATTAAAATAAGATACAATAACCACTATAAACAGTCTGACACCAGCTAAGGCTTTAATGACACGGGGAAAAAAAATACTACGCAATCATATTCCATCGGAATTTTTTTCAAGGAAATTTCTTTATTTTTATCGTTTTTTCAGTTACTTTTCCTTTATTTCAATGTAAAATTACACTCTTCGTACACAGTATTCCATTTATGTAAATAATACGGCTAAAATAAAAATAAAAACCAACAATGGATGTTGAAATACAATATCGAACGACGTGAGAAATGAGCTGTTCACTTCCTACCTTATAGCTACAGAGTTCATCGAACGTCGTCGCGCTTGCCGTGACCACGGTAACGATACATTGCGTATGAGGAAATAAAAGAAATCAAATTTATTGGATTCCCATAACGTTCCTGAAATAATTCCTTGTACCGGTCATCTTAGTATGATATACTGAATTCACCCCATCAGTCTGCGGAGGGCTGTGACTTACACCCTGTATTTAACCCAATATTTTCTTTGTTACAGGGGACCAACATCCATCAGGAACATAGAAGATCACCCAAAACACGCAGTTTTCATACATTTTATAATAATTAGTTAAAATCCTCTCCAATCCTAGTAAATGCAGTTCTAAGTGCTTAGTGGTTGTGTGATAAAAAACGTCGCATGGAATTACAGTGCATCAGATCGATTCTCCGGCTGAGCAAACAGAAGAATAGGTGAGTTTTGTTCATAGTTTATTTGAAATACATTGATAGAACGGTTTAGGTAATTCTATATCCAAGATTGTGGCTATTAAATGATAGTAGTTGTAGAACATAAAATCGAGCATTGTATCAAAATACAGTACATTTTAATGCAAGTGGGCCAAAATTGCTATACTGAACGACGTGTTTAAAACATTGGCGAAGAAAACGTCGGTGTACATTAAATTTCACACCCAAAATACAGAGTGTAAAAAGACCCATCACGTAGCCGTCATCTATGTATTCTAATACATTCCACCTTTCATTCATTCGACCTTCATTCAAATATCTGAAAATTCCCAGGCGTTATTTTGTGATCTTTGCGCAAAGTGGCTTTTATTTTAGGATCTCCATCAAATGATGTACACAAACACTCGAAATAAATAATCAATGACAAAAGTATCACGTAGGTGTACTCCTTCACTTACAGAAGACCACAGCATGCTTAATAAAATGTATAACTAAGCTAACAAAGTTACAGTAGCATTTAAAAAATCAAAACACATTTGGTAATAAAATTAAAATTGAAAAAATAAAATTTTCAAAAATTAAAAATAACAAAGTCACAGTAGCAATTAAAATTAAAACACATTTGGTAATAAAATTGGAAAAAATAAAATTAAGTTAAAATAATATTAAAAGAATGAATGATATAAAAGAGGATGGACGAAATGATGCCTTGACGTCTGATACCCCTATCAGACGTCAAGGCATCAGGACAGAATGGAAGAAGAAAAGTGTTGCGGTGACCCCAAGTAGAATGCGACAAGGACAGGAAGATGATGATGACCTTCGCATTTTGAAGGACTGACTATCAATTATTTTACTATAATGGGTGTAAAAGTACCCTAAACGAATCCAAAAGGCACTTGTTCTTCCCGTCATTGCGATCATTGATTTGTTATAGACCATACCTGGGAACTTTCTAGTTACGGAGATATGAGGGGTAAAAGCTCCAACTTTTTCACAAGTTTTTTAAATACAAGTTTTTGATGTAATAACTGAATGTGAATGTTCACCTAAAAATACGTCGTTTCCCAGCAACAATTTTTGCGTAGACTTACTTAGTTTGATGTACAGAATGCTTGGTTGTCAGCTTCGTGAAGGGTCCGTTTACACCTTGTATATTTTTTTCCACAAACTAGGTGACAGGTACCTTGAATAAAAAGCTACAAAAAACATCTGCAAATCATCATCATCATCTGCCTTCCTTTTCCCAACTATGTTAGGGTCGGCTTCCAGTCTAACCGGATGCATCTGAATACCAGTATTTTACATGGAGCGACTGCCTATCTGACCTCCACAACCCAGTTAGTACTGGGTAATAACGGTAAAAATCGATACCCTTTGGTAAGACTGGTTGTCAGACTTTCGGACCACTGACTGCTTGTAACGACTGTCAAAGATCTGCAAACGACAGCCAGGACCAACGGCTTAACGTGCTTTCTGAAGCAAGGAAGAAATAAAACCATTACTTAAACCTACCAGTCTACAATAACTCAACACTGACACAATAAATGGAAAATTCTGTGAACTCCATTTTTCGATGACGTCACAGTGGTCTACGGGGTAAAGGTCGTAAGTCATATTGGAAGCGTATACGTAGTAGATAAAGGTCATTAAGGTCACGGCTAGCCATTGCATGAGTCAATTGCAAAAGTAATTGCCAAAGCCATTGCAAAAGTCTGTCTTCCACTTCTAGGTCGCCTGCATGAGGCGACCTAGAAGTGGAAGACAGACTTTTGCCCATTTTCAATAACATTACTGTCTCTACTAATAATACTCTGCGTCTTTGGTCTAGTGGTCGCAAGCACGACTGCTGAGCATGAAGTCCTGGGTTTGATTCCCGGGTCGGGTTGATTGTTATTGGGTTTTTCCATCAGGAATTTCTCAGTAGCGACACGGAGTCTGGATTTGTGCCCGGTTGATGACAAGGCTCGCCCCCTATTATATACGACTTAAACATAACTGGTGAAATGTGGGTGTACTAATGGGTACACCTCTGCCTAACAGTAGCGAAGGTTCCATACAACTCGATTCCTACCGGCTTTCCTTTGAAAAATGGCACAGTCAGTATTCTATAGACAAATAATATAATCAAAATCATCAATCAAATTAAAGATATGTACTCCGGCTTATCTCTTACAAAAATTTACCCTTCGCTACTGCTGCCTAACCCTTGTGGGATTACAGGCGTGATGTTATGTGTATTATTCAACAACTGCCTAGCCTGTTCTTAGCCATACTGGAGTTGTTTTCCAGTATTACCGGATGCCGCTGAATACCAGTATTTAGACGGGACTTTTACTGGAACACTTTGACTAGACAACTTTAGAAAAAAAAGTCGTCAAATAAAACAATTATTTTTGATTAAATTCCACGCGGAAAAAGTCGCGGGGAACAGCTATAGACCGACCGCTTTAATGAGTCCTCCACCTTGCCCCATGAAAGGCACATTAAGCGTCCACAAAGTCCTAACAATATTCCACAGATTGTTTGCTTTAAAATAACCATAATCCACGTAGGTATTACGAGACTAATTAAACACATACGTGATCAACCTTCAGAATATTTCTTTTAAATTGATACCTTCGCGAGAAGTCATTGAAGCGGTCGGTCTATAGTAAAACATATTTTTTCAATATGATACCAAATAGCTGGTTCGACTGTACCAACATTATCTTTTCAGATTTCGTTTACTGAAACACAATCAGTATTTCAGCTAATATAATGAGCAGCAAACTAGACCAGAGCGCTTGTTAATAGTTACTGCAAATAGTTTGGTTATCGCCCGGCAAAGTTTATGCACCATTGAGAGGAGACCGACACAGTTAAATGTAATTACAGAGTCGTTTGTAGATGTTAAAGTTTCAGTTTATTGGCAGGATATCTTGACTTTGTTAAATTGAAAGTGTGTGATATTAAACGGATAAAATTAATAGCATACAATAAAGCTGTGATGGCGTCGACCGCCAAGTCATAGGTCTCAAGTTCGAACCTCATTCATGTCACTTGCTTAAGTGAAGGCAAACATCGTGAGGAAACCAGCATGCCTGAGTGATATTTTTTGACGGCATGTAAAGCATCAGAGGCCCATTGGCGGCGTAAAAGCTCTGACACCAGGTTAGACACTTACCACACGACAAAGAATAAGATCAAACGGATAAAACTCATAGCATACGTTTAGTACTGCACCGGAGCAGCACCTTACCTCTTTTATTATGTTTATAAGAGTGTTACTGCCGCACGTGTCGATCTTCAAGGTTAAGCTACTCTTGCCAAGGTTGATAAGTGGATGGGTGACCATCCATTATATACCAAGTTCCCTCCGTATCTCGCCATTGGTTCCGGTTGTCATTTGTAGATCTTCGACAGTCGTTACAGGTAGTCAGTGGCCCGAAAGTCTGACAACCAGCCTTGGCAAGGGGATTTGTTTTACCTACCCAGTACTAACGGGGTTGTGGAGATTAGATAGGCGCCCGCTCCATGTAAAATACTGGTATTCAGCTGCATCCGGTAAGACTGGAAGCCGACTCCAACGTAGTTGAGAAAAGGCAGATGATGGTGACTGCTGTTCACACTCACAACCAGCTGACATCATTCATCGTTCTCCTGCCCTTATCCCAATTTATTTGGGGTCAGCTCAGCATGTCATCTTCTTCCATACTTCTCTATTACGCGTCATCTCACCAGTCACATCTTTTCCAGCCATATCATCCGTCACAGAGTCCATGAATTATTTCTTTGATCGTTCACTACTCTTATAGCCATCCACATTCATACTCAAAACTTTTCTCACGACATTTTCTTAATTCCTCCGCATCAGATGCCCATTACCACACAACTTTTTAATCACCACCTTCATACTGCCTCTTATGTATTAATTTCTTATTTTATCCATTCGCGTTACACCACACATTCCCCTTAGCATTGTCATCTCAGCTAGTTATGATCTATCTGTGTGCCCATCCAAATACGTTCAGCCATTTATGCGCAATTGAACAGCAAATATCCAAACATTTCGAGGAACTTTCCCACTCATAATATTAGCGGTATGGATAATGTGTTAGGAATGGAAGATATTCGTTGTTTTATGAGTATAATAACACCCACAACGTTAGGAACGCGGAACATTTATTATTGTTTGAGCAAAAGCATGAAGATAGTTAGATAGGCTTGCTTTTCATGTTATTAGATTAAGAAAGAAAAGAAAATTATTTGTCGCAGGGACATGACGTGCATACAAAATTACAAAAAAATTGAATAAACAATAAAAATACAACGCATAACAAATATTTAGAATACAACAGACGGAACAAAAAAAAATGTTGATACCTTGCACGTCGTGAATTGCAACAAGCAGGCTTTCAGGAGTTGCAGGGGTTTGGTAATATTGAGCGGGATCGTCCTACAAAAAAAAAGTATACTTGCGTAGCTTAGCAGTGACTCGTTTTGGAGCGACACCTTTATTCTTCGTTAAGATTGAAGTATCAAAACTTCTAAGTGATCTTCAAGACGTTGAAGCCGCTCCACAAATGTTTTTGATCGCTCCAGTACAATGGTAGTTACTTCACGGTTTGTATTTGTACTTGTAACGATGTAAAGAGATCAGAGGATCAAATGATTGAGGCCTGTTTGTGTTAGCGACGGTAAATTAAGAGCTTTAGATGTGACTTGTGAATACAGATGCGTTTCGTCTCAGTATACGATAACTAGTAAACTAATTTGGCCCTTGTTGTGAAATCAAACGCTGGTGTTAGGGTTGACAACAAAAAAATTGTTATGTTGCACTACACACATAAAAGAAAACCACTTGTCTCGATACATACATAAACATGTCGGATCCGGTCGTTAGTATGGACATAAAATGAGTCGCAAATGCGCCGGTGGTGACATCACGCGACCTACTTACAAGTCTACCGACACCACAGCGTGCTTCTACAGAGCCTTGATGTTCAGCTCGAGGCGAGGGCGACAGTCGATATCTGATCGCGGCGGAGTTGAGACGTCTTGGAACTGTACCCGATACGTTGTGCCCCGTGTTATTGTGTTAATTTGTAATCTCAAGTAATTCGTTAGATTTGCTAGAAACAGTGTATCACACCCAGTGTGTTTTTATAGAACGAAACCCATGGTCTGCCCACATGATGTACGAGCCTTACAGAACAAATCCTGACATATCCGACAAACATAACATTATGCCTGTAATCCCCAAAGGGTTAAGCAGAGCACATTTCACCAGTTATCTTTAAGTCCCATATAATACGAGGCGAGCCTATTGCCATGAACCACAAATCCAGACTCCGTGGCTACTACTGAGAAATTCCCGATGGAAAAACCCAATTAAATTTTGCCCGAGCCGGAAATCGAACCCAGGATCTCATGTTTATCAGTCGCGCTTGCGGCCACTAGACTAACGAGGCAGTTTATCTTATATCTACTGATGTAACTGGCCTACTTGAAATAAATCCTTTGATTTTGATTTTGATATTCGATTTTGCTGCCAAACTGTGCCGAATAACGCCGACCCAAACGAATAACAATATAAGTATTACTAGTAATCCTACAGCATTACTTTTTAGTCTATCATCAGCAAACTGTAAAAGCAATAAATATTTCATACTGAATAATGAATTGATTGCCTCATCATTCACCCTCATATCCATTTTTCGTATGTCAGCCAAAATGAAAACTTTATCTTAATTTCAGCCGAGTCATGAAAAATTGCATTTTAATGTTTATTGATATATTTTAGCAGAAATAAACGAATCATCTTAATAATATTGGAAAGCATTTATTCTAACAAGCAATCTTTCAAATATTGCATTTATAAAAATCTCAAATATAAAAATTTTCTAAAGCATAACTTTATAAGATAGAATTTTTTTTCAGTCTTTATTACTTACATTAACGTGAATCATTACTACCCACAGCTAATGAAAATCTCATAAAAATCGGAGCGGCGGTTCTGTAGATATAAACAGATAACACTACACTAACACATACAGACACAACTGAAGCGATCTTTACACTATGCTAAATTGTATGCAGTAGATAGATACCAAGTTAGTTCCTAAAAGAAAAACAGTGTGTAGATGATCATGTTTCCAAATTATTTGACAATATTTAATAGCACAACCCAGATTATGAACAGAATGTGAACCCAGTTTTATAATATTACCACCTAGGATGCTACAAAACGTTCAGACATTGGAAAATAGCAACAAAAACTGAGTTTTCACTGCCTTTTCCGGTAAATAGAACAACTAAAGAACTCACTAGAAGACTGAGTTCACGATGACGTTGAACTCTCTGCAGCATTAACAACAGCTGGAGTCTAAATGGCGTTTTAATAAGCAGACCGGAAATTAGAATTCTAAATGAACTTACAAAATCTCACAACGACTTCCAAAATCTAAACCACTATATTTAGCGTATTGTAAAGGCATCTCATCAAAGCATTGGCGCTGGCGTTAAGTCATAAACTGCGGTTCACGTAATCAATTCAATCGAGCCGCTCAATCAAACGTGTAGTGTTTATTTAGAATCGGGATGCATGCTGTTTAACTCTGCCTGTAACAGGTCAGATCTTTAGAGTTTGCCTATTGAAACCAGGGTCAAGGCCTTCCAGGTTCTGGGCCAAGCGGTAAACCCGCTTGGTTTCGAGCTTCAGGTCCGGACTCCACCAAAGCGGAGACGAGCGGAGATGTGCGAAGTGGAGATGAGAGGACGCGCGTAAAAGCTGGGGAATATCCACCAAAGCTGTGCGGAGATGTGCAAAGCGGACAGGAGAGGAGATGGTGTGCAAACCGTCATGCCGCTCACAGCATATCGCTCACCGGACGCCACTCACGTCTCTTCTCGTCTCCGCTGGTCTTAACAATTACGAGACATCCCCTCTCCTCTCTGCTCAACCGTTTCCACTAAAGCTATGCGGAGACGAGAAATGCTACTAAGAAAATTCTATTTGTGGTTTACAACACGTCTCAATTGCTGTGATAAAAACCTTAAGTAACCATTATCTAATATCTAAATAGAAAAAGCGAGCATCAGCAGTGCCCTAAAACAACAAAAACGTTCATTGATCCTATCGCCAAGTACGGTGATTACAAAAACACCGTCGTCACCCTTTGAGCAACACCAGTCTATAAAAAGGCTAATTACAACCCTTATAGAATAAACGACGACACAAAAAACAAAAATTTCAACGAATTTCGTCCAAAAATTACCGCTATTAAGAGATGGCTGTTACCCACAAACGCGACGTAAAATGGTTTTACGCGTCACTGCGTTAAACCGACTTCAAAGCATTTGTTTGGGCGGTCACCTCTCAATTATATTGTTTTGGAAGCTCCCTCCTGAATCCTCTATCCCTCTCTAACTCCCCTTCCCTCCCTGTCCCTCAAATCGCGACATTACATGCGGCTTTGCCGGCTAATCGGCCAAAACGCTCAGCTAATCTTTTGGCAAATTACTTGATCTAAACGCTGTCAAATACATTGTTAGCAAGATTTTTGGAACGTGATTTGTTTCTTGATTTAAGAGGTTTTTATTCTTAAAAGTTATAAATGTCTGTACCAGTAAGTGGTCGAAGGTAGGAAATGTTAGGCAATAGTTACCACAAAATTGGTGTTGGCTGGGGTTGGATACCGTGACTGGCTTGTGGCGAAAGAATAACAGCTTGCTTGAGGTCACTTTTTAAGATTAAACAAACTGCCCGAGTTCGGTGTTTGGAAATCCATTCGTGCTTTGGAAAGAACGTTAAGCCGTCGGTCCTGGTTGTCATTAGTGACAGGTCATCAGAAGCCCGAATATCTTATTAACCAGCCTTACAGATAGGCGGTTGCCCCAAGTAAAATACTGGTATTCAGCTGAATCTGGTTAGAATAGAATCTACTTCAACAAAGTGGAAAATTGATGGGATTGTCGTTGTTGTGACATTCAAAATAAATTACCACTACATTTAAAGTTGATCGTTTATAGAACTCAAATTGCCGATGTAGGTCACACGGCTGCCAAGCTCAAATGGAACTGGACTGGTCACATCTATCGCATACCGGAGGAGCTATGGGCTAAAGCAACCACGCAATGGGACCCAAACAGCAGCAAACGGCAATGCGGCAGGCCCAGAAGGAGATGGCGGAACGAACTCGACTGTTTTCATAAGGATTGGCATTTAACAGCACTGGATAGGGATAAGTGGAAGGAGGGTAGGGAGGCTTTTGCTATGCAGTGGGACATAAATTGCTGATAATAATAAATAATTAAAGTTATATAAGGAAAGTTTTCTTTGGACGCAAAACCAAGAACTTAATTTTTCTGTTTAACTTCTGGTACAGGTATGATATTTTAATTGCCCTTTCTTCATAAATCCATAACTTCGCCCCAAGGGAACTGATCATCATAATCATCACCATTATCCTGCCCTTATCCCAGTTTTAGTGAATACAAATCTCAGTGTTGCCAACGACAAAAATTCGCTTACTAAGCGCAGTACACACAGGAGATAAGATAGATTGATGATACTCTAATGATCTAATATCGTGTCGTCCTTGTAACGAATAATCTGTGTGTGTCCCTATGTACTTATGTAGATGAAAAATGTAGGTACATCTTGATGACGTCATCATCAAATTACTTGGAACATTTTGTCTGGGTTTTAATCAGTTATATATAGGTGATGTCGGCGTCTGGCCTTATTTTATAACATTACATCACGGCTGTGCCTGAAGGGTTAGGCAGAGGTGTAACTAATAGTAAATCCACAGGGGACGCGCCTATTGGCATTTACCGAGCATAAATCCAAGCTCTCTGAGAACAAAAAGAGTAATAATTTTCCGACCTGGGAATATAACCTAGCACCTCATGCACGGCAGTCGCACTTCGCTATTAGACCAACGAGGGAGTTTTTAAGAATTTACTGTTTTTTGTGCTCGGTGGGCCTCTTCGAGCTCACCTGTTGAAAAGCAATTGATAAGGTCTACAATGGAACAAGCTTGCCGAGAAGATGACTCTTGCTCTGAAACTTGACGGATTTCTGGTTGTTATGGGAGTTTAGGAAGTACTCCACTTCCAAAGCTTATTAGTAATTAGTTCAGCTTCTTAGGCCACTGACATGTTTCAAGCCACAGTCAACATGGCTCGGAGTTTTTTCGTATGTCGTGAATAAGTACTAAGTGTGGTGTGGATGGACTTATGGATACCTCTTTGCCATCATTCGAAAACCTGTTTTTCGATCTCCCTGTCAATTTTAGTAACTTTATACAGTGTGTAAACGGACCCTTCACGAAATCGTCAAGAAAGCATTCTCTACATCAAAGTTACTCTACGCAAAAATTATTGCTGGGAAAGGCCTTTTTTTTGGGGTGAAAAATCACGTTTTACAATAGGACTCAATGTAACGCACTCAAAACATTGTGCTGATGTGTGCATTGAATAGTACGGGGTCTTGGAGCTATATTTAAAGTAATAACATTAAACATTCGTATTTAAAAAAATAGTTGAAACTTTGAGCCCCATTATCTCAGTAACTAGAAGGTGCCCACGTAGCATGAGCAACGTGGAAACGGGTTTTGACGGCGGAAGAATCGACATGTAGAAGACATGTCGAGTTGTATAGAACGAGCTTTGTCGATTCTTGGAGAATAGAGATAGATAAAGGCCATGCTACGGGGGCTGGTATGGGCTAGAACAAAAAAAAAAATCGTAATGACGGGGAGAACAAGTGCCTGCTGGGTCACAGGCCATCGCTCTGTGGGGAAAGTATAGCAAAAAAAACAAATGAAAACTATTATTATCTCACCTGAGAATACGAATGCAAAGTTCCTGGGTAAAAACTAGGTACACTATTATTTCAGGCCTACATCGTTACATCTGCTAGAAATACCATTGTCCGCCATGATAAATTACCATAGAGTATATTTCAACCAAACCAATGCAACGATACAGTCTATAAAAAGAATGTTACAAGACCTTCGATCATACCCAAAAGTATATAATAAAATATGCTATAAACAACCGGTCTATATTTATATTGTTATGCCATACTGAGGAAATTGAACGATAAACATTAAAGAGCTTTAGTTTTCTTAAACCCCATTGGTCTAGAGGTCGTAAGCACAACAAAGAGAATATGGTAAGCAGTCCATCTTGTATGTCTAAATCGACTTCCAACAGGATTGACTTGGGCTTTGTCAGTCCATCATCTGCCAGCCTTTTCCTAACCACGTTGGGGTCGGCTTCCAGTCTACCCGGATGCAGCTGAATACCAGTATTTGCCGCGGAGCAACTGCCTATTTGACCTCCATAACCCCAGCTATTATTATTTCTTTATTTATTTTCTTTACACATAATTTACACTTTTAAATATTTCTATACAAAGTAATATAAAAAACATCGGCATCGGGAACAGGATCTATTATTATTTTATTTACATCCCAATATTTAAACACCCCACCATTCTGTAAAACAGCTCAAAGCGATTTACAAAGCCCTTTCACTAATTGAGATTGTAACTAATTGACTTTATATTTACTTATCGAGTGAAAATAACCAATAAACAAGACCCTTTCAATGTAAAAGCTTTGTGAACAACTGAACGGTGGTTTATTGAAAGCATAAAGGGTTTTTTCACTCGGTTTTAATTACTCTGTACTCGCGTGGCGAGCTCCATAAAGTCCGTCCCACGACTTCTGGTAATGCGACTGCGGCAACCGACACGGGCGTGCGACACTTGTTGCAAGTCGCGTCGCAGTTAGTAGTGGCTGACACTCTCGACCGCGAGTTCTTTCAAAGTCTCTCTCGAGACCGTAGCGAAACGAAGAGAAACCGAGGAACACCGAGGCTAGACAAACGCTACTATATGTTATGGAATTAGGCGTACTTTGCGGAATTCCATAACATTAAAATCATGTTTCGGATTTTTATATCAAGTGTTAATTCCGCGAAAAAGATCCAAGCTAAGATGCAGGATGCAACACCCGGCCGCAAAAATATGCAGGAAAAGCAAAAATTAAAAAATAATATGTTGTTTTACATGTTGTTGTGTCATTTTGTAGGTGTGACGAAAATGACTACTGCTACTTACAACTTGGAAGAGACACCGACGCTAAAACGGTGGCGACGACCACGTGTTCAGTACATCATTCATAAATATTTTTCGTCCGTAATTTAAAAAAATTACGGCTTTCCCGTACATTTTGATCGTGTAGGTATTGCAGTTTTGTGGGAAACAACAGATGTTGTTTTTTAATAGCCAATGAAAAATTATAATAATATTTATAATTATTATAATTATTATTCTATGGTTCAGAATGATGTAATGAACACGTGGTCGTCGTCGTTTTAGCGTCAGTGTCCCTTGCACCTTGTATACACTCTCGCACTCACCTAGCTTCGGAATCTCGGCGAGTATGGACAGCCACCATAACACGTCCGCCTCACATACTTCCAAAACTTCACGACCACCATAAGCAATGTCTTTCATCTGTTTTCACCGCAGTCGCTTTCGTAACACGATGCTAAAGCGTCTAGCTCGTGGCCAAGCTGTAAAGGGTTTTTTTTTTTGTATTTTTCACTCGCTTTTAATTACTGCTTTTATCTACAGAAAACTCGCGTGGCGAGGGCGAGCGACGTAAAAACTCTTTACTTTATTAATGACATGTTAATTAAATGCTTGTTTAATGAAAATAATTATAATACAGTAACTTGTTTTTAGAAATTGGGGAAATTGGGCGTGGAATTTCGTAAATAAAGTTTGCAAATGACGTTATGACAAAGATGGCGATTCCCGCGTAAAGTGACGTTTTGAACTGTCAAAGAAGTTTATGCGCGCTTGCAATCTGTAGCCGCTGTTATCTTTGTCAAAGACTTTACGGATGTTTAATTAAAAGAATTTACGTACAATTATTAATTAACTTGTTTATGATTGAAAGTGAGACGTGAACGTTTCATGTTTGGACACTTTTTAGGAATTTCAAAATTTGTAAAACACTGCTTGAAGACTTCGATCTTGCTGCGGGACTGTTCGAAAGAGATACCGTGGCCCTGGAACACAAAGGGCAAAGAAGGAACATGGATGAGTTTTAGTCAGTAAAAGTCTGACACTCTCTTCCGCTCCGCCCAGAGTGAGGGGGTCATTTGATGATTTCCCATCCGAAAAAAAAAAACTGACTTCGATCTTAGGAGATTTATGTAATAATACCAGTACTAAAAACGTGATAATCCTGAGCTATCCGAATTCATGAAACAAATCCTTTAGCCTAACCATTCATAATAGCGAATTAAATGTGTACAATGCCCCAATAAACCCCTGCAACCCTTACGAACCAGAATGTCGTTGGTGGTTATTTTATTACTGTCCCTTAACCTGTGAGAACATTTCTTACTTTTTTGAAAGTTTCTTACGTTTTTTGCAGTTTGCAGGACTATTTCATGAAAAAGCCATTCAATTTGATTAAATGAACTTACAGGGATGTATTGATGATTCTAATGATTATAATTCTGTAAATACAAAGGTGTTGCGGTCGCGAATAATATTTTGATCAACATACAGCCTGACCCTGACCGGCAAAATGTTCCTTCTTTGCCCTTTGTGTTCCAGGGCTACGGTATCTCTTTTGAACAGTCCCGCAGCCCTGACAGGCATCGGCCCGTGCGGACCCCTACTTGATTGCTGACATCTCTTTGAGGCGCGCGTGGAACACGAACGCGCCGTCGACAAGGCCTGTCGTCATAAGACGGCCGGACGGCGAGCTAGCCCATAACTCGCCGTCCATAGGCCCGCGCCTACGGTGGCCGGGAACCACCACGTGACCCCTGACGCCCGGGGCGCCTCTCGCGGCCTACCCTGGCACTTCCACTTTAAGACAAGTATTATATATAACAAGAATACAGACTGACAGCGCTGCGGGGATCCGCTGAATGCGAGACTCACGGGACCGGTCAATGTGGCGACACTTGGAGATGATGATGATGATGATAGTGCTTGCGAGAACTAATACAACATTCATTCTCCAGAAGAAATGTCTTAAGACAATATACAACATGCATAGTACCGAATCATTAAGAGATGTTTTCAAAACGGAGGGTTTCCTGACACTGACTGGTATTTATATACTCGAATTATGTTTATTTGTTAAAAACAATATGCAATATTTTAATTTCAAATCAAATTTTAAAAGAAACATTCGAAAACAAATAAATATGACATTAATTTACCGGTTATCAACAATGTGATTTTTTATAAAAGTACCTATGTTACTGCTATTCGTGTGTACAAAGCAATTAAACAATTAAATGGAAATATGTTTAAAAATAAATTGAAAAAAATGTTAATTGCTAATGTATTTTATAATCTGCATGAGTTCTTTGAGAAAAAATAATATTTGTATGCACCTTAATCCTTAAAATACCATTGCATATCCGACTTGGGTAAACTGTTGAAACTAAAAATGTAATGTTTACTAATAAGAACTTAATGTACACAGTTATGCAATAAATATATCTTTATCTTTATCTTATCTTTAATAGCCACGGGGCTAAGCCTCTTAGTTCACAAAATATGAAATGTGTGTTTACCTAAAATGCATCAATGTATTTAGTGGCGATATGGTCGATGTGATGAACTGGCGACACTTCAAGCGAGGCAAGATGTATGTAGCGTGAGACAGGAGCGGCGGAGCGCGGAGATTCTGTAACATGTGCGGAGTGTATGGGTGTGGTGTGAGACATGGGCGGTAGCGGGAGCAGGTTAAAGGATGCAAGTGAACAGAAAATAACGTAGCACAATTAGTCTATGACGAGTAAAAGATATGTATTGAAGACTTCTTCTTCCATCCATCTCTATAACTCGTCATACACGCTGCGCCGTCACCAAATAAATTAGGATTAAGTCAGGAGAATGATGAATCATCCTAAAACATTCAAACTCAAAGCATTCATGTCAATTAAACCATTGCATTTTGAATGTCAAAAACACAAAAAGGTTAAGCCACACTTTCCTAAGTGTAGCTGTTATTATGCCTTGTGACTGGGAAATCTACCACATCCATATACCACATCCTTAAAGATGAAAATACCTTTCTCATACAACATGTTGTGTAGAATTTCTCTGTTCATTGAACCATCGTATGAATGTGAACCAAGCCAAACATTCACAAAAAACCAAACTCAATGAAATCAAAATTCTTTCCGTTTCCGAACACATTTTCTCACACAATTTTGTCGAAGCGCGAGATCTATTACTCGCATCCTATGTATACAGATACACAATGTCGTGTGGAATACATTGAAGCAAGTAAATATGAGTGTAGCGCGTGCCACGAGTTATGAGGCGTGAAGTTTTGGAAGTATGTGAGGCGGACGTGTTGCTATGTACCATGGTCCAAGAGAGAGGCGGTAGCGACTGTCATGCTCACTTTTCAGCTGCGGCCGCAGTGCAAAGCATTTCAAAGACTGCCACATTGGTTTAGTGACCGCAAGAGCTACATCTGAGCTGGTCCTGGGTACGTCACCCAATCAGGAAAAGTGTTATTGGGTTTTATCTCCAGGAGTTTCTCAATCAATCAAACAACAATAACAAAATACTTAATAAATATGAGCGATGTATGTATGATATGTAATTATCAATGGCAGAAGACGTTTTGGCGGTATGATACTCCAGCGCCTCGAAAAGCAGGTTAAGCCGTTGGTCATGCGCCTGATCTCTCCTCTCGGACCAGAACCTACCAGACTGAAATTGAATGGAAGGGGTAGTGCACCTGTGTTTATAAATAAAATAAAATAAAATAAATAAAAAACCATTTATTTCAGGTTCGTAACTTGGGATCTTAATATGGAAATATTAAGATCACAAGTTACGACGCAAATAAATACAAATCACAGTATAAAAAAATACAATGTCATCAAATCAGAAATACAGTGTCAAGAAAATCAAATCAGTGTCCATATCAAACAAAAAATGATCAATTAATCGGAAATTAAAATTAAGTTTATTTTTAAGTTAGAGTTAATATAGGCTATTTTAATTTGTTAATGTATATAATATTTACTTATCATGTTATTATTAGTTTAGGGCAAATTTTGGATAAAATATAATATCAAACACACACACACACTCTTGCACTATAATATCTCCCCGTCGATGGCTAGTCTCCACCGAAATCGGCGGCCATGACCGGAAACGGTCAGGGTTACTATTTTTTTTTTTTACTAAATACCACATTGTTGCCATCGCGGATATATCCTGGATGAGGCTGGCACAAGAACGTGGAGCTTGGCACAAGCAAAGAGAGGCCTATACCCAGCAGTGGGTGAGGTCGGGCTGTGGATGATGACGAGGATGAAAGAATTTTTGAAGTGTATTTTTCAACTTTCCACGTGACAGAATCGCTTCGTGTAAAAATCTGGGCACTGTAGAGCAGGTACTATTTTTCATCAAATAAATAACATACATAATAAAATGTTTTGCTTACAAAATGTTGCAAATGTTATCTATTTTCATCGATAAGTACATGACAAAGAAAGATTCCATTCAGTACTTGAGACTACCTACGTATGCTACATGATATGCAGAACTTTTAAGGAGCGAACGTTGGAGGAGCTCGTGGCTAAATAATAACAGCCGCTCGGATCGATCTTTAGGTTAAGCCGTGCTTACCTAGGTTGGTCTATGGATGGGTGACCACCCATTACATACCGAGTTTCCTCCGTGCCTCGGAAAGCACGTTAAGCCGTTGGTCCCGGCTGTCATTTGTAGATCTTTGACAGTCGTTAGATGGTCAGTGGCCCAAAAAGTCTGACAACCAGTCTTACCAAGGGGTATCGTATAACCCAGTACTAACTGGGTTGTGGAGGTCAGATAGGCAGTCGCTCCATGTAAAATACTGGTATTCAGCTGCATCCGGTTAGACTGGAAGCCGACCCCAATATAGTTGGGAAAAGGCTATGTAGATGATGATGATATGCAGAACGTTTCAAGAATGTAGAACGGAAGATCTTGCATGTGTGGATTATGTGGCGACTGTGCAAGTGACTGCCGGAAGCGGACTACTCGTGCCATTTCTTAACAGCTCACTGATTAATGGTTTCGTACGTTAATAATAATAAATCAGACAGCAGTACTTCCAGACACGGCACGTATTGTTGGGAGTTCCTCTCTCAAGAGCCCTGACCACCGGTAGCTGGGACCCTGTTCCCGATTCCGGTGGGCCACCATTTTCTATATTTTTCAATGTTATATTTCTATTTATAGGTATAATTTTTAATAATAAAAATATTAAAAAAATATAAATAATATGTAAAAAAATTAATAAAGAATAATAAAATCACATAATTATCAAAATTTTGAATGGAAATGTTTAAACATGGGATGTCTGTTTTCTATACTACTGTTACGGTTTTGATTTCCTGGATTAGAAAAGAGGCCATCCAAATGATCGAGCGATTTCTTGCTTGCTTAGAACATACCGTAGTCCACGTTACAAGTTATTGGACTGGTCAAATATGCCATTGACATGAAAGATATCAAATAATCATGATAATTTTGTTCAGTTTCCAGTTTCATTGACAAACTTCTGAACAGTACTCAATGGGGAAACCTCTACTATTTAGCGTGCACCATACCCGCTACCGCTTATAACTTACTCGGCCTCTGAACCACATCGGAAACGCGTTCCCCGAATTCAGTAAATGAGTCGCAAATGAAACGACGTTCGAGAAACAAAGCTGAACATAATTTCTGAATGAACTTTATTTTAGTAAACATTTTTTAATGAGCGAACTAAAAACGTTTTTATTGCAAGCTTCTGTGCAATTAGCATTGTGGAGCAGTTGTGAGCCAGAAATGTGAATCAGTAAGATAATGAACATGTTACAGTGATGTTTTTTTTTTCCTCTTTATTTATTATTAGGGACTTTTAAACAGATGCATGCATGTCAGTCTCATAAGACCTTTATTACAAACTTAACGAAACTGTAAGCAGCTCCGGAGCTAGGTGTCGAAAAATATGATGGAACATACAAACATCGTACATATTTATCTTTTTCTTTTCTCTTCTTTCGTTTTTCTTTCTTCTCTTCTCTTTTATCTCTTTTTTTCAATTTTTTTTAGATATCTCGCGATAGCAGCTCTTGCAAACTGAAATCTGACACACTCCTTCAATAAGTGTATGACATCTTCCAGTGTGCCACACACCTCACAATTATTATTTTTTTGTTAATTTCGGTGTCTGTATGTATGTGCTAATTATCGCCTGGCACAATGTAACTCTAATTACGATTGTAAAACCAACAGAAAAATCGTAACTGTTATAACGTTTGCTGTTATATGTAGTTGGAGAATTCGTAAAACCATTTTTTGTTTTTTGCAAGAAAAGCCAAGTCCTTCTTGAAAGCTTGAAACTATGTTGAAGTTGGCATGCAGTACGTTACAGCCTCCAGACGTAGCAGCCTCAACTAACTAAAGTTGACGCTGCAATGTCTTGAATTCCAGTAGAAATACCTACTGAAAGGTGGCAACACAACTACAACTAGCATAGGTACTGTGCTGAATGTTTTTTTTGAAGCTTTAATAATACTGGGTGGAAGGGACTTCGACGCGAAAACTGTTACCACGTATTCAGGACATCATTCTGAGCCTACCCACATAGAAATTATTCATCTGTTATTTTTTTTTTAATCAGCAGTCAGTGTTCCATACATTTGATCGAGGTATTGCACTTTTGTAGGAAGCAGAAGATTTTTTTTAATAACCGGTGAATTTTTTTTATGTGGTTCAGCTCCGATTGATGTTCTGAATACGTGGTCACCGTTTTCGCGTCGGTGTCCCTTCCACCCCGTATATTGCTTTTATGTCAGCTTAAATCGATAAACAAACGCCCTCATGGGGCGTTAAGAAAGAAAATTTTGTTTATTCGGCATTATTAAAAACAAATAGGGTGTGCTGCAGACCAACTAACTGAAACTCCTTCTCTATGGGACCACAACGTAATCGCAATAAATTAATCAGCTGACACTTACATTTGGGTCGAATAGTTGTTGAAGTTTCGTACGTGAGCCAATTTTTTATCGCGATTACGATATTAGTCCAAAGGAGAAAGTGGTGCAGTTTCATTGTCTGAACCACACCCTGAAATATGACCAAACCTTTTTGGTACACGCTGTATAATTAGAGAATCTATAGGGTGTAAACGGACTCGTCACGAAGCCGTCAACCAAGCATTCTGTACATTAAACTATGTAACTCTACCCCAAAATTATTGCCGAGAAACGACTTTTTTTTTGGAGTGAAAAACCTTTAGCAGTAGGACTCCAAACATAATGTTAAAAACTTGTATTTAAACAAAAACTTGTGTAAAAGTTGGAACTTTGACTCCCAATATCTCCGTAATTGTAAGGTTCCCAGATCCAGAACAAAAATATGATGGCAGTGATGGGGAAAACAAGTGCCTTTCGGATCCGTTAAGGGTCTTGTTACACCCTTTATACGGGTTGGAAGGAACACCGACGCGAAAACGGTTAGTTACCACGTATTCAGTACATCATTGTGAGCCCCCCAACATAAAAGTGTTTCCTGGCTAATTCAAAAAAAACCTGCTGTCCCATACATTTTGATAGTGTAGGTATTGCACTTTTATAGGAAAAAACTGTTTATTTTTTAATAATTCATGACAAAATTTTATGTGGTTCGACTCCGAATGATGTCCGGTGTCCCTTCCACCCTGTATTACTGTTACTAGGCACTTAAAAATATGTAAAATAATTGCCAGTGAACCATAACATCATACAATTTATGGCGGCAAAATACATCTGGCAAGCTGATATCTTAACGTAATATTTACAATAATCGGCCTATTGTTATAAAATTTATATCAAAACAAACATTTTCTAAGAAAACTATATTTATTTACGTTCATAAAGAATAATTAATATAATCAAAACAGTTTTTCGAGAATAGTAAACATTATATACGTATTTCATTCATCAAGAAACTCGATCAATAGTAAAAATAAATATATACCGTAGTGAAGGACATTCGTCCCATTAACTATAACTAGTGAATAACTGAACTCTAGTGTGGTCCCGTTAAAAATAAGTCCCGGAAACCGGGACAGAGCACGCGATGACAGGAGAAATTTTCGCCCGAAAATATTCTGTATTTTCTTAAGAATTCCCGCGAAACGTGAATTGACGGCAATTAGTAATTTGATGACAGACTTGTCATCACTTTAATCATGCGAACACTGGCAAGTATTTTTATTATTTTAATGCTAATGACAGATGTTTAATGTGAAATAATAAAGTTACCTATTTTTTTGTGTCATGTTATGAAAACATGTAGCAATCAGTCAGCATCATAATTAATGTAAAGCAAGCAAAACTTCAATCAACGCTGTGACATTGAAATGTCACTGTAAATATAGCTACAGGGTCACAATCTATTACAAGAAACCAAATCATTACCTAAAAATGTGGCTAGGTAAACAAGATCGTAATTGATCACCTTCAAGCTTTAAATTCATAACTAAAATATGAATCATAAAAATGAAAATGCTCGCTTGTTAATAACAATCCCGGCCACTTCAAAAAACCCGGGAAATCTAAACAATAACACAATCAACTCATTTATTACGAAACTAAAACAATCGATCCCGTTCCGCATAAATCCCGGTATCGAGATTACGTAAGTGACAGCACTATGCAACATCTGTTCCCGCGGGCTTTAGGATCGCCATGAGTTCAGGTTTCCTGGGATTTTCTTTAATTTAAACAGTTGGCTAAATATCCAATCTTCGTAGAACTGTCATCGTTTGGAGCTCATCTGGTTGTATGCAAGTTTCAAGAATCGAGATGCATTTTGAAATGAAGCCCGTATTATTTTACAAAAAAACTTTGTTTAATCATGAAATGTTTTGTTAGAGATATAAAAGTTGTAGAAGCAAGAAGCAAAATTGTTTGAGTTGGAAATTAAATAGGATTTTAGTCCGATCGTAAGTGCATGTGTGTTTGGTGTCTATAAATGCACACACAATACGATTCAACGTATTTGATTTCATTATAAAATGCGTATTATTTAGCAAAGTATAGTAAATTGGTATTCCTCAAAAAATCTCCATTATTTTTAAATTTAAAAAAAAATATGATATTAAATAAAATTATCCAGATGAAAACTTTCAAGATGTGTATCTCAAATCTCAATAACATTCGACTTTATACGCATACTAAAGTATAAAGTTCACTGAATGTCGAGTTGTAATCGTTTTTATCTAACATTTCCGGGTATGCAAGCCGCGGTACATCACTATATCCCATTGAAGTTTATAAAACAGGAAAGTGTGTCAGTAAAAACACTTTTTTCATGTTAATTTTGAATCAAAGAGAAGTCAAAATAGTTAACCTTGATTGAATAAAAAAATCCATGCTGTACAAGATGTTTTCATCTTGTTTGATATTTTTATAGTATTTGAGAAGTCTACAAGTTGTGTGGTCTGATAATAAAAACAAACTACGATCATCAATTTGTCTGGCGAGTTGAGAATTTCTCCAGAGAACGTCCAATGAGAAAAGGATATTGTGAAAATAATATTTTTAAGATTGTATTGCGCCACCGCCAACGGGTTTTACCCACATTCGTACAGAAACCGTGCGATTTTCATGATTTTCCTATGTTGTACAGATATTGTTAAACTATTACAGCTTAAGTACAAAGTCTAACACCCGTATCGATAAACAAGTCAATGTGATTACTTGAATAAAATTAATAACTTAGATACGATTTTATTCCGTAGTTTAGTAATTGCTTTTTTTTTTTTTTCCGGATGGGAAATCATCAAATGACCCCCCCCACTCTGAGCGGAGCGGAGGGGAGTGTCAGACTTGTACTGACTAAAACCCATCCATGTTCCTTCTTTGCCCGTTATGTTCCAGGGCCACGGTATCTCTTTCGAACAGTCCCGCAGCCCCGGCAGGCGTTGGCCCATGCGGACCCCTACTTGATTGCTGACATCTCTTTGAGGCGCGCGTGGAACACGAACGCGCCGTCGACACGGCCCGTCGTCATAAGACGGCCGGACGGCGAGCTAGCCCATAACTCGCCGTCCACAGGCCAGCGCCTACGGTGGTCGGAAGCCACCACGTGACCCCCGACGCCCAGGGCGTCTCCCGCGGCGGCTGGGACGTGAGATTCTTTCCCTCTCACGTCCTGCCACCTCCTTCACTAGCATGACTGCTTCGCAGAAGGAGGTGACGGCTTCCCATTCCCTCTCGCTCCGGACCATGGCTTGAACCAAGGCCGGACGCGAGAGATCGCCGCCGCCAATCGCCGCTGTGAGGACACGGCGGTGCTCCGCCCAAGTGGGGCAGACCTCCACGGTGTGTTCCACCGTGTCCTCCGGACGATCCTCGCAGTGGAAACACCCGGGCGTTTCCTCCCGCCCGATTCGATGCAGGAACCTCCCGAAACAACCGTGTCCGGTGAGGACCTGCGTCAGGCGGTAGGTGAGGGCGCCGTGGCGCCTCTCTAGCCACTCCTCAAAGAGGGGACTTATCGCCACTATGGTGGCGTGCCCTGCACGGGGTTGCGACAGTCGCTCTCTCCATGTCGCCATGAGATCACGCCGGAGGTCTGTCCGCTGAGCGGCAATTTGTCGCGGCAGCGGAGTTTCTCCCCGACATAGTGCTTCCGCGCGCCATTCATGCAGGCGCGCGAGGACTATCGCCTCCAGATCCCATGGCGGCAATCCGGCAAGGAGGCTAGCCGCCTCGCCGGAGATCGTGCGGTACCCCCGGATTAGCCTTATGGCTATCACCTTTTGGGGCGCGTTCAGGTAGTGGGCGGCTTGCCGCCTCAAAGAACGCGCCCACACCGGGGCCCCGTAAAGGGCCATGGACCGCACGACCCCCGCGTAAAGCTTCCGGCAGGAGGCGTTTGGACCCCTCAGGTTGGGCAAGAGCCGCTTGAAGGCAGCCCCTGTCCGTTCCAGTTTGGGAGCCAAACGTCGGAACTGCTCCACGAAGTTCCACCGGCTGTCGAGGACGAGTCCTAGGTACTTCAACGTCGACCCGACGCTGATGGAAACCCCTCCTGCCATCAGTAGGGATCCCGACGGTGGCGCATTCCGAGGCCCATGAAAACACATGGCCTCGGACTTGTGCAATGCCACCTCGAGACTCAATTGCCGGATCCTCTCCACAACTATCGCAACCCCGCGTGTCATGTTTTCGGCCGCCGCCTCGTGCGACCTCCCTTGTGCCAGTACCAGCGTATCGTCAGCGTAGCAAACTACACTGACGCCGGTAGGGAGGTCGGCGCGCAGCACCCAGTCGTAACCGATGTTCCACAAGGCCGGCCCCAGAACCGAACCCTGTGGAACACCGCACGACATCTCTCGCCGGTTCCATTCTCCGCTCCGACTGGGGTAGATGACGGCCCTATCCGTCAGGTAGTCCCCGACCACACGACGAAGGTAGGTTGGCACCCCGTGATACCGGAGTGCCTCCCCAATGCAGCTCCAGGGCATGGAGTTGTAGGCGTTGGCGATGTCAAGAGACACCGCCAAGACAACCCCGCCCCGGGACACCGCGTCCCCCGTCGTGAGGGCTCTCACGCGCATGATGGCGTCCACCGTCGAGCGCCCCTTGCGGAAACCAAATTGGTGTTCCGCAAGATCCGGCCCCATCCCTGCAAGGTGCCCGGCGAGGCGGTTGGCAATGACTCTTTCAAAGAGCTTGCCCACCTCGTCGAGCAACACAATGGGCCGGTATGCGGACGGAGAGTCCGCAGGGCGCCCTGGCTTCCGGATGAGGACCAGCTTCCCCGTCTTCCAACGAAGCGGGAACTGGCCTCTCTCCAAGCATGCGCTTAGGAGCCCTTCCAGTCGGGGCCCGAGAGCCTCAGAGGCCAGGACCCAGGCTTTGCCAGGCAAGCCATCGGGTCCCGGGGCGGTATTTCTGGCTTTCAGCCTGCGTACCGCCACTCTCAGGTCTACCCCAGTCACCTCCGGAACGTCATCGTCGTCATCGGTGTGGTCCGCTTCCGGCACCGCATGCGGTGACGGAGCCATAGGCGGGGGAGGATGCTCCCCTCGCGAAGGGAACAGAACGCTCACCACGTCCTCCACGAGCTCAGGCCGGAGACTCTGCGTTAGCGGGGGGGCCCGGGTGGGAGTTTGTCCCGCACCATCTTGTAAGGGCGCCCCCACGGATCTCCGTTCAGAGACTCCAGCATCTCCTCGCGGGCCAAATGCTTGGCCCGCCGGACAGCCTCTTGGAGGGCGGTCTTTGCCGCTCTGTACCCCTCGTACAGCTCCGCCTCAATGGCTGCCGCATCCGGAGGGCGGATGCGGAGCCTGCGATGCCTGGCGTACAGGTGCCGCGCGGCAACGCACGCCTTGCGCAGAGACGTCAGCTCTTGCGACCACCAGTACACCTGACGCCGGGCGCTTCCTGGCCGAACTCGGGGCATTGCCACGTCGCAAATCTCGGACATGGCCTCCTGGAACCAACCCGCCTCGTTGTTGATGTCGGCAGGCCTGACCGGTGATGACACCCAGGCCTGCACGATTGAGGCTTCCAGGAGGAGCTCCCGGTCCAGCTGCTTCAGCGGTTTAGTAATTGCTTGAAGTTAGAACTGTCAAAAGTTTCTTAGCTTTGCTTGTTTGATGGTTCTTACTTCGTTCAAATTAAAATTGTTGCAAAATAAATTACTTGAACTCAAGTTATTACTTTAATTTGACTATAGATACAAGTGTAAATGTCACACACTGGCGATAGCTCCGATATTAAATTACCGATGTCTGATAGAGAGAGGTGACCAAAAAAAAAAAAAATTCAAGCAAGGTAACTTCTCAATCACTAATTATAATAAACAAATCAGCGATAGTAATGCACTGCAAATGACACGGCACTCGGCAGGTGCTCTCAATATATTTTTAGTGAACGACCGAAAGTATTCACATTGACTCACGCGCAGATTTAGCGACTGTGGTCGGTAACCACAGCGTTTGGTTGACGGGTAAACACGCACAGTTTACTAAATAAAGTACTGGAGTTAGTCTTTTACATCGTAAAATACCTAATGACCTCTATTTCGTTAGCATCCATACTTTATTCCTCCATTAAGTCATAGTCTTATCCCTGCTATGTTGGGGTCGGCTCTAGTATAACTCGATGCAGCTGAATACCAGTATTTTACATGTAGCGACTGCCTATCTGAACTCCACAACCCAGTTAGTACTGGGTAAAACGATACCCCTTGGTAAGACTGGTTGTCGGACTTTCGGGCCACTGACTGCCTGTAACGACTGTCGAAGATTTTCCGAGGTATGGAGGAAACTGTATGTAATGGGCGGTCACCCAACCACGGACCAACCTAGGCAAGCGCGGTTTGACCTAAAGATCGATCCGAGCGGCTGTTATTATTTATCCACGAGCTCCTCACGCTATTCCTCCATTTATAAAGCTTTGTGATTTCATCTCTATATTTTCTACATCCTTTTGAAGAACGATACAGCTTCCAAATGTGTTCGTGATTTGCAATGGCTCATTTTTTCGCCATCAATCCTACATGGATCAATGACTAGCTCAAATCTAGATTTAATTTCATGTAACCATTGAAGTATATGATGTAATAAATAATTATAAGGCACCTCTATATAAGTACTACTTTTGCTATCGATTCAAAGGTTATTTTTCTTTATCGTGTGGTTACTGCCTAACCTGGAGACACAGTTTTTATGCCGCCCACGAGCCTCTGACTTGGCTTTACATGCCGTCGAGAAATATTTTTTAGGCATGCTGGTTTCAAAGTGCGTGCGTGCGTGGTGCGTGGCTTGGGTTCAAACTCGAGACCTATGACTTGGCAGTCCGACGACCACACCACTAGGCTATCACTGTTTGCTTCGATGCTGACTTGTTATCACACAGATGCAAGTGTATTCAACTGTGCCATTAAACAACATTTCGTATTCCGATTTTCTTTGTAAAAGGAAAGTGGCTGGAGACGTCAAAAGCACACAAATCTCTTTCACTATAGTACCTGCCTGAAATCTGAAATGGGTCGGCAATCTTGGTTGTTACCACAGCTAGCCAGTGGGCCGAAAGTCTGACAAGCAGTCTAACCAAGGAGTATTGTATTACCCAGTACTAACTGGGTTGTGGAGGTCAGATACGCTATCGCTTCATGTCAAATACTGGTATTCAGCTGCATCCGGTTAGACTGGAAGCCGACCCCTAACATAGTTGGAAAAAGGCAGGCAGATGCTGATGGTTGCAACCACATCCCACAAAATGATTTCGGCAACACGGTGTAAACTATTACTTAAAAATCTACAGCAAAGAATCTAAAGTGTCCAAAAATCCTGCTAGAATTTCTACTTATTGCAATGTTTCCCACAAAAATAATTGAAAAACGTAACGAACTTTTAAACGAAATATACTACCGAATGAAGACCATATTTCACTGGGATTGTCCGGATATTACCCTTGCATATCTGAGCAGTGAGTCTATTTTAGTTAAACAACGCATAACAGTACTGTTTACAAAAACATTCTATTTCAAAACGATGTCAAAGTCAGAAAATTTGATTCAATTAAACCATTTTCTTGACTGTTGCTGGGAGATTCATTTTCGTTTATTAAAACAGAGTTCACGGGGGTTCCACCTCCATAAATGTACTTCCGACAGAGCGTGGGCATATAATTATGTTAAGATATTTTTGTATCATATTTTCTAGAATCAGCCGATGATTGACAGGATAATTTCCTGACGCAAAAGGCTCGTTTAATGACAAAAGGTTTTAGGACAAAATAATTTGATTGTCTTAGAAGTAGCAGATGCGACTGTTCAGCTTGAAGACCTAGGCATGATTCCCATGTCAGGGAGAACATTTTGAACATTTTCAGTTACAGCTCTGAGTATGGAACGCTCTGTTAGTGACAATAGATTGCCTCTGTTACGTGGAATCAAAACATCATATCTGACAAAATTCGGTTCTTCAGAAAGGTCAGATGCGTAGTACTCGCAATCGGCGTGCGTGTATGACCCGACCAGACCAGATGTATAAACGTGGACGGGGCAAAAGGAGTATGTAAGTAGGGATCGTAGCAGCTGGCGTTCTGTGTTTCTGCCTACTCCGATGGTAAAAGGCGTGAATGTATGTATGTATCTGATAAAATGTGAGAGAACAGTCTTACGTCCTTCTCTCTACCTATCCCTTTAGTGAATACAGACTTTATGTTAATATGTCTTTAGCAGTAGCGAATCAATTTTTGTAAGAGGTAAGCCGGAGTACATATCGTTAATGTGATTATATTATTTGTCTATAGAATACTGATTTTTCAAAGGGAAGCTGGTAGGAATCGAGTTGTATGGAACCTTCGCCACTGGTCTTTAGATATTATCTGCTCATGGGAAACACCGAATATTTATCACAAACTTGTCTCGAAGTGTCGCGCCGGGAGCAAAGTTTTTCTCCTCATTACAAGACGGTAGTACTTGTATCAAGTGTAATGTGACGCCGTAATACTTGAGGAGAAACGCGCTCGTCATAAATTCCCGGAATTGTCGAGAATAAGGGCGCGAACACATGCTTGCTGATAACAATATTAAAACAATTTTACGGTGTAAAATCTAAGACAAGGCTGCTTGATTTGAAAATGAAGAGAACATTCCAAGAACAGGGTTTCGTACCATTCGTCCAATGGCAATGCCCTTTATTTTGACAATTCAACAATATTAATTGCGTTATTTATCTTGCCGAGCATTCGATTTATTTAGACATTAGATTACCTAATTGATAAGGAAACTCCCTGAATCTTTCGGATTGTGATGCAGAATATTACGCGGCGGGCAATATTGGGTTGTGAATAAAGAAAGATACGCTACGTTCATACTGAGCGGCGTTCTTAATATCGTTGCGTTGTTATGACTGCGATAGATATACGGAATGTATAATACAGCTCTCATTAATACAACCCTCTATGTTCATTGAACCCCATTCAATAACTATTTCATGAAAAAGTCATTCAATGGGGTTAAATGAACTTAGAGGATTGTATTGATGATTTTAATTATTATAATTCTGTAACTACATACGTCTTACTTGCGCGACTCATTTTTCATCAACATACAACCTGACACTGACTGGCAAATTCCAAAAAATGTACGAAAATTTGAATTTCGCGGACTACCACTGCTTTCACCTTAAACGTAACTGGCGAAATGTTGATGTACTATTAGGTAGGTACACCTCTGCCTAACGCTTCAAGAATTACAGGCGTGATGTTATGGTATGTTAAATTGGTTGTCCGTATATTCTAATCATAACCGCCATTCTTTGACATTCGTTGTATAATGGCTATAACAGAGCAAATTGGCGCAGTGCGTCAATTCAACAAATATTTTAAATTAATTCACACTTAGAGACACGGGTCTTAGAGAAAATGGACACGAGCTCGTGGCTAAATAATAACAGCCGCACGGGTCGAACTTCAAGGCCGCGCTTGACAAGGTCAGTCCGTGGATGGGTTCATCCATTAACTGAGTTTCATCCGTGCCTCGGAAGGCACGTGACGCCACTGGTCCTGGCTGTTATTTGTAGATTTTTGACAGTCGTTACAGGTAGTCAGCGGCTTGAAAGTCTGACAACCTGTCTTTCTTGACAACTGGGTTGTGGAGGCCAGATAGGCAGTCGCTCCTTGTAAAATACTGATATTCAGCTGCAAACGGTTAGACTGGACATAGTTGGGAAAACGCTAGACAGATGATGAACAGTCACGAGCACTAATATGTATACGCTAAGCAAAATTCAAAAGCGATTTTCTCGTGAAATAACGGTTTTTACTTTGAGATTAGAACTATTTCGCAATATGATGGCTTCCAAAGTACTATGTTCGTGAAAACGTAAAACGTTAATTGAAACAATAAGAGAAAATCACTTTTGAAAGTTGACTCGTGTATACATATTAATGCTCGTGACTGTACTAAGAGAAAAAGCTTGTCGGAGAACTCGCTCGTATGATCTTACCCTTACCTCATGTAATAAGAGGGATTGCCATAATATAACTTTGTCCTGAATTACTGAGACAGGAAAGATTCATCGCGGCCGCAGTGTCCTTATCACATTAACTATTACGAAGCAGATAATTTTGGCCACACCATCGTCTTTATGTTATGGTTGGAGTTTTACCGAATATAGGCCAAAAAAACATAACATTACGCCTGTAATCCCTGAAGGGTTAGGCAGAGGTGTAAGTACCTAATAGTACACCCACATTTCGCCAGTTGCCATCAACCGGGCGCAAATCCAGACTCCGTGGCTGCTACTGAGAAATTCCTAATGGAAAAACTCAATATTACTTTGCCCGACCTGAGAATCGGACTAGAGGACTAGAGTATCAGAGAGTTGGAGAATCTTATCTTTCTTTCTTTATCGCGTGGTTAGTTCCTAACCTGGTGTCAGAGTTTTTATGCCGCCCATGGGCCTCTGACTTGGCTTTACATGCTTTCGAGAAACATCTCTCAGACATGCTGGTTTGGTTTCCTCACGATTGTTTTCCTTCACCCGAGTATCTTATCAAGTAACCCTTTGATTTCGTCTGAGGAAGTCAGTGTTACCAGATACCGTAAAACCTGAACAGGTACCCGGGTTTTATTTTCCATGATGAAAAATGGTATGTATATGGTCATAAAGGGTGTAAGCAAGACCCTTAACGAAGCCGAAAGGCACTTGTTCGCCCCGTCATTGTGATATTTTTTTTGTCCTTTTAGTTACGAAGATATTAGAGGTCAAAGTTCCAACATTTTCAAAATTTTTTTTTAAATAGTTACTTGTTTTTTATGTTATAACTCTATTTTAAACATCTCCACGACCCCCGTACTATTCAATGCATCCATCAGCACAATGTTTTAAGTGCGTTACATTGTGTTTTACCGTAAAACATGATTTTTCACAACTAAAACTAATACCCAGCAATACTTTTTGCGAAGGGTTACTTAGTTTGGTGTACAGAATGCTCGATTATTTGCAACCAGTTTGTGTGCTAGCCGCTTTCTTTTTTTAAATTCATTATTTTTCTTAAAACTTATTTATAGGTGAAAATAATTTTCATTAAAAATCGAATAGGACGACACTTTCAATAATCACAATATTTGAAATTTTAAGTATCATGTTGGAATCATCTTCCGACATTAATCTTGGCTGGACCTGTCTTCACAACTTCCTCTCCACTCCGCAGGTCAAGATGAGCGTCGTAGAGGGTGGAGGGCCGGAGGAGCCAGCCCTCACCGCGCCGGCAACGACCCCCACCACCCCTCCCCCCGCTGGACCACCCGATGGCGCAGGACAAGTAATACAGGTATGTAACTGATAAGATTAGTTCAATTGCACCCGTCATGCATATATGGTAGAAGTTCCACGGAACCGAACAAAGCGCTAATGCTTCCACATTTATTGTGCGAACCGCCAGTCTGAGGAAAACACTGCCGGCTTCTTTATTCTCTCATCATTATAATCTGGATCTATTCAAAATTCGAGTGAACCGGTTTCTTCTAGGCGAGCGTTCTCCACCCTAGGCCGCGTCATCGCTTCACATCAGACGAGTTGCGGCCGAACGCATGTCTATTTAGTATAAAAAACCCTGAATATCTATACACCAATATGCACACTTTTAGTTGACCCGTCTCCACTGACATACAATTAAAACTAGATTATCTAGCCAGCCACGCACTGGGCCTGTTGTAAGTACACTCGGCCTGCCACAGCTCTCAGGTTCATTAGATTATCTAGATAATGCAGTTTGGCCACGTACGCAAATTGAATTAAACCTCGGTCATACTGAATTTGTGACTGCGTCGTTGGTCTAGTGATCGTAAGCGCGACTGCAGCATGAGGTCCTGAGTTCGATTCCCAGGTTGGGCAAAGTATTATTGAGAATTTCTCAGTAATAGCCACGGAGTTTGGATTTGTGCTCGGTTAAGGGTGGTTAGGCTGGCCCCCTATTACAATAGGACTTAAATATAACGGGTGAAATGTGGGCGCATTATTAGGTACATCTCTTGCTTAACCCTTCCGGGATTACAGGCGTGATGTTATGTTATGTCCTACTGAAATTGGAGCATCAGTGGTACAGTAGTAACGGCCCCGATCTACGAGTTGAAGGACGTGAATTTGAAACTCATCACTACTACTTTCAAAACATACATACATAAACCCAAGCTTTTGCCCTATGGGGCACGGACAGGCTTCTGCTGTTGCCTGTTGTGGTTTCTACCTCAGAACGTCACATGCTACAATCTTTACATACAAGGAGTATGTATATATCAAGTCAATTTAATTTAATTATTTAATTAATTCAGACCATAGATCCAAAAAGTGGTAGTAATTATAATCTTAACCTATTGTTAGTAATTAACAAAATTACAATAAATAAATAATACATTTAATTGGCGACATGGACGTCTCTGCGCACATGTCGACCTGCCCAAGTGTCCAGTGCCTGATAAATGGCCCAGAATCGCTGCAGAATACATGCACATCGCTTGCGCATGGCGGCATAAGTCTTCCTGTCTCGCTTCAGCAAACATCCCTGATGCGCTGAAAAACCAGCTGCATCCCTTGCAACTTCAACATAGATGGTAAAAAGCTGCCCAGATGATGACTATTTCATGAAATCATTACATTTGAGGTCGTCCAACTTGTTTACGCGCAAGACGTGGACTCTGCCTAGCCTTTCGGGCATTACAAGCGTGATGTTGGGTCTTAATGATGTGTTCCGTTAGCAGGTACCGCAAGCCCGCAAGCCTCCTCGCAGAGGCATCAAGTTGCAACAGGAGAGGCCGAAGAGGGCGCTGTTCTGCTTCACCCTCAAGAACCCTGTAAGGAGTAAGATCATCGCCTTCGTGGAGTGGAAGTATCCTTTTAAACTAATCAAACAAACATATATTCACGTTTTAGGGTTCCGTACCCAAAGGGTGCCAAGGTTACTAAGGCTCCGCTGTCTATCGCTGTGTGTCCGTCCGTCTTTGCTTATCTTCATGCCGATTATTGAATAAGACATCCAAGGCCTCCCGCCATCTTCTCCTCGCTCTGCCGCGACCCCGTCCAGCTGCCTCAGGGCTCCAGTTTTGAGACATGCGGGCCTACAGCTTTGCTGGTATCGTGCAGACATGGCCTGCCCGCAGGCGCATCACTTTAATTTATTTTATCCCTACTGTTCCAAAAAAGGTGAAAAAAACGTCGTGATGAAACCGGCATGTCCCAGAACCAAAAATTCTGAGACATGTACCAATCCGCACTGGGCAAACGTGGTGAATTATAGCCTTCTCCCAGGCCTGCGTCCCAGCTGTGGGAACATTAAAAGACGATTAGGGTTGTGCTTGTGCTCTCGCAGGATAGACATCCAATCTCCACCCAGCTGAGTATGCGGTCAAAAAGTAATCAAGAATATTATGTAGAAAAATATTCCGCGAAAACTTTGCCGATGATCATACTATTGGGATATAAATAATTCGCATGATCGATTTATTTAAAATCGATATCGGATGGAAGCCACTGGCTAGCTGCCAGACAACACTGTCCCGGGAAATATTGGAAATGACCGTCTAAAATATAAATACTGCCGTTTTTAAACTTCTCTCATGTCCGTATGGAAAAACCGAGCCCTATCAGATCACTCGTCAGTCTGTCCGTCTACCAATTTGCTCTACTTGACCAAGATACTTGTAACTCTCCAGTATATAGATGCTGAACCTAATTTCATTTATTTATTTATTTTATTTTATTTGGCTCATCAACAATGAGTACACTATTACATATAATAAAGTAAAACATTGCAAACTTAAATCTAAGTGCACCATTACTTAAAGAAGAGCACTACATGCACTATTTTATGCGTCTAAATATCTAATTAAACAATGAAAAAAACGAAGAAATGATTAAAAATACAAATAAATTCATGCTAGAATATTTTCTATGTCAAGGCAACAACTAAGTAGCTGTAGTAGATAATAATATGTGGGCAACTTGTTGCTTATTGTCTAGTTGTAACAGTTTTTACTGCCCGTCTCTGGTGGAGTCAGGAAGTTGTAACAATGAGTGCTTTTGGCTCTTAGTGTTTACTTGCTCATCCTGCTAGAAAAGCTTTAACAAGGCTAAACAAATGGATAATGCCGTGCCGTGCATCGGAAAGCACGTTAAGCTGTTGGTCCCGGTTGTAATTAATAGATCTTAGTCAGTCGTTACAGGTAGTTAGTGGCCGAAATAAGTCTGACAACCAGTCTTACCAAGGGATGTCATACTACCTAGTACTAACTGGGTTGCGGAGATTAGATAGGCAGTCGCTCCATGTAAAATACTGGTATTCAGCTGCATCCTGCTAGACTGGAAGCCGACCTTAACATAGTTGGGAATAGGCTAAGCAGATGATGATGATGAAACAAATGGATAATCAGAAAACATGGTGTAGAAAATCACTGCCTCGATGGTCTAGACACCTCTTAATATCAAGCAGCTAGCAGATTGCATCCCCAGGTCGCAAGAAGTATTACAGGTAGTGGCCAAAGTTTGGCTAGAGAAATCAGGGTCGACCTAAAGTGCATTTGGTGACGATATCGTCAAAGTTGCGGCAGTCATCTGGATGAGAGACGAGGATCTGCTGATGTGGCAGAAGAAAGATGAGGCTTATACCCAGTCGTCGGTGACTGGGGGCTGAAATTATGATGATAGCAATATGTTAGCTCTGTATTTCATGAGAGTCCTATAGACATGTGGTAGGTTCTTACTATGGCCACGGAGAATTTAGTAAATAAGATTAATCTGTTAATGTAAAGTTATCATTTGTTCAGTTCACTTAAAATCATCGCCCACATTGATATTTACAAAATCAAAAGTAGGTAAATTATAAAATTTTACGAATCAGACCATAATTAAAAAATAATGTCACTCGCAGTAAAATCAATTCAGTGGATCGAATGTTAATGACATTGACTAGGCCCGCTGGAGATAGGCCCAAGCAACTGTTCCTGCGTGTACCGATCCTAGGGGATCCACGACCGTGTAAGGTCATTGGTCCCCCAAATAAATACAGAAACAAAACATTAAAGTTAATAACTCTGTCACCAGAATGTAAATCAAAAGATTAACACAAAAATATAAAAGTAAAATATCACAGCAACACATATTTTTGTCACTAAAATGCAAAGTTGAGCGGAAATCGTTTGCAATAACTCATGCTACCGACGGACAGACAGTTTGGAACATGCTCACCAGTTTCGAACTATATAACCGTGTTATTGAGCTTTAAATTTTAAATGCTTTGGGAGTGAGTACAAAGCCAAGTGGATGGTGTAGACTCATCATTATATCACTCAAAAGATGTCCCACTACTGGACATTAGGTTGCAATCATCACTCCAAAGACTAACCCTAATCCAGCGATTCCTGCGACCTGGACCAGAGGTCCAAGACAACTGTAATCGGTTCCAGAGCGTTTCGTACTGCTACGGCCTTCAAATCCACCTTGAAAGGGTCAAGCGAGACGGCTGAATGACAAAAAAACCCAAAATTAAATAACATAGGACATGGGCCAGAAGATGATAATGGGGCCAAGATAAAATAATCTATACTTGAATAAATAAAATTGAAGTGTCTGTTTGTAATATCAAAATAACAGCTTTTTACTGAATGCATGTGACAATATTATATACGGCACTTATAACAAAAACACATATTTTACCATTCTTGTCTGTCTGTTTGTTCCGGCTAATCTCCGAAACGGCTGGACCGATTTTAACGGGACTTTTACTGGCAGGTAGCTGATGTTATAAGGTCTAACATAGGCTACAGTTATTTAAGAAAAATAATTAGAGTTCCGTGCAAAAAAATTAAAACCGTTGAAATTAGTACGAATATCCGATTCTAAAAGAACGAAGGTCGCGGGCAACAGCTAGTATTAAATTGATTAATTCATTTTTCTATATGTCCCCTCTTTCCTTGGTACCTCTCAAACATTGATGATTTTCTAATGATGAAACGGAATCAGTAAATTATGAAGAGATGCAGGCTTCCCGAAGATAAACGAATGAATTGCTGATTTTATAGATGGTGGCACAGCTACATCTAGTACCAACTTTACCTCTTAAATATTTGTATAGTTGAGTCAACCCTCTATTAAAGAAGTATATCTTTGGCAGTCAATTTACAGGCCGAGGAGGGATTCGCCTTATTAAATATTTTGTTCCTTATCTTTCCCCTCCACAGTGAAGGCGCTTTTCATCCTCTCCACATCATTCCTTCGTGTTGTAAGCGCCCTTCATCACTGCTCTAAGTGACACGTACCCTCAACATAGCTTGGGAAACGCCACGCAAAATCTTTGCTTATTTCCTTAATATCAAGCTCACTAAAGAAGAGGGAATTTGTCTGGGTCACTGTCACCGGATATGTTTAGAGGACTATAGATTATATTGAAAGAAAAATAATAAGTTTTGATTAAACCATATAAATATTAATGGAATTTAACCACTATAAATTAAATTTATTCACTGTACTGATTTACTTAAGAGTTTGTACTACCAATTCTATAGTATCAAATATGAATGTGCGTTATTCAGAATAAATGTGGCACCGACTCTTAAAATTCTAGGCTGTAAGCTTAGTAGTTACCCCCAGTTATAGGCTATCTTTCGCAAAATACGTCTGTCATTTCTTAAATAGGTCGTCCCAACTGATACATTTGTACTCTGCTCACGATCTCTGTTTTACCTGGTGTAAGATTGGTATTATTGAAGACTGCGTCCCTACCACGAGCGCGCAGTGGAAACGTAACGTAAATACGTCGATTTTAACATTAAAAAATACTAGTTTCACATACTTGTTTAATATTTTCATAATTAAAAGAATTAATTCATATTTATGGATGATACTGCTTGTGCTTGTTACAGTCGTTACTGGTAGTCAGTGGCCCAAAAAGTCTGACAACCAGTCTTACCAAGGAGTATCGTATTACCCAGTGCTAAGTGGGTTGTGGAGGTCAGATAGGCAGTCGCTCCATGTAAAATACTGGTATTCTGCTGCATCCGGTTAGACTGGAAGCCGACCCCAACATAGTTGGGTAAAGGCTAGGCAGATGATGATGACTGCTTGTGCTTGTTGCAAACAAATTTAACTTAAATGCTATAGCATAATTGGATTTGCGATTAAAAAATCGACGTAGGTATTTACTGTACGTTTACACCGCGCGCTCGTGCTGCGGACTCAGTATCTGAAAAACCGTTTCACCGTTCGGTTACCATCAAATAAAAAGATCGGCCGAAAAAAAGAAAGCACTTCAAAGACATTCTTAAAGAGAAAATAGACATCACTATAAACCCACACAGAACAAAAATACAGCGAATGTTTGCTATTATTTTTTACGGAAGTGAGACGTGTACGAATAATAAACTATTCTGGTACTATGGCTTCCTAGTACAAAACGTGAATACACAAAGAGAATCTTGAAAGAAGACTTTTAGAGCGGATTTTACTAACGAAACCGGACGCGGATAGCATATCAAATGGCGTTCAAGAGCGGTCGGTGTAAATATATTCCATAGTAATTTTTGACACCGACAATTAGTGGGTAGGATGTGGTGTTCATTGGTCAAATTCAGGTGAACCCTTTGCCTGGATGTAGGTCAGTTTTTCGAAGTTTCTAAAAGTCAATGTTACGACGAAATTCATTCTAGCAGTTTTTTTTTAACTCAAGCTGATGCTTGAAAGCGATTAACTTTAACTAGTTTACTTAACCTAGGGATTGTCTGTGATAGTTCTGTAAGTTCAGTCACGGTCAAATTGCAGACGACGCTCCGAATTCCGGACACTGGGGTATTTAACTACCCAGTACTGAGTTGTGGAGGTCAGATAGGCAGTCACTCCATGTAAAAAAATGGTATTCAGCTGCATCCGATTAGACTGGAAGCTGACCACAAAAGAGTTAGGAAAAGGCTAGACAGATGATGCATAGCCCTTTTTCAATTCCTATACCTTGAAAATGACGGCTCAAACACCGACCACACTTTTGCTAAAACTTCAAATTATGCTTAACAGATGTCTAAAAGCTATTACAGCTGCTAAATAGCACCACTAAACATGTAACATGCTCCAATGCCCGTAAAGGCTAAAAAATCTGGCACACACCCAAATTATGCCAGGAATGTATGAATGAATGACAGAAATTACCGAAACATATTACAAAATAGTGAGAAATAGGGCAACTTCGCAGTAGGCTGCCAATGTCAAGGGTTCGGGTTCAAATCCCATGCGCGTTACTTCTTATAATAGATATTTCGTGGTTCGCAACAAGTTTTTTGTCAGGCCATTGATGTGGTTCAAGGTTTTAAACTATTATTTTTATGATCATTTGAACACTGCTCTGTTTTACTGATAGACGCCATTAAAGTAATGCGTTGCAATTATATTTATAGGCAATATGTGACCTCGTCTAACCTGCAATAACAGGATGATTCGCCGTTCAGCTTTATACAAGGTGGAAGGGACATTTACGCCATCGACACATTCGGAATGATACACGTGAGCGTATTAAGTACATCGTTCCGAACCACGTAGAAATATTTAATCGGTAATTTAAAAAAAAAAAAATAATAATAATTAATTAATAATTGTTTTTGACATGGAAAGAAAAATTCCAGTCCGAGCAGGGTTTGAACCTGCGACCTTCCGATTCAGTACACCGGATGTCTTAACCAACTAGACCATCGCACCCCGCTCACAGATCTCGAAATTTTCGTTCCATTAATAACGTCTTACGGTGACGTTAGCGCCATCTATTTAAGAAAGTATCGAACTAACTTAAACCAACACGTTGACATTGCAGCCAAATCAATGTTGTATAGAAGTCGCCATACCAAACTAATTTTTAATATTTTATACGCAAACCCTGCGTAGGGAACATAGCTGTTTTTGACATGGAAAGAAAAATCAAAAACAACTATGTTCCCTACGCAGGGTTTGCGTATAAAATATTAATAATTAATAATTGGTAATTTAAAAATCCTACAAAAACGCCATACCTACAGGGTCATAATGTTCTATACATTTTGACCATGCTGAGAAAAAAACATACTTTAGGACCTACTATGGTACCATGTTCAATGCAAATAACAATATTCTTATTCTAGACTGATCCTGATCTCCTGATTGACCATATTTGTCAAAATACTCGAATTGGTAGGTGCTCTTGCACAAGATTTTTTCTTACGATTTATCCAAGTTTTCGTCCACTCAATAAGCCTTTTAGAGTCATCATCATCATCTTCAGGCTACCCCAATGAACTGTCCCACTGCTGTACATAGGCCTCTACAAACACACGCTGTTCCGGTCGATTCGGCAACAAGGCAACATCATTCAGTATTTCGCGACAGCATTCATTCAGCTGCTACCAGCCACCACGCGACACCTCTACTTCTTGGAGTAGCGTCTTGTTTATCGAACATCTCTCAATCAGCAGCAGTACTTATCCTGTTTCCATCATTTTACACCCTTTCACGATACCAAAGGGCTCTTTACACCTACCTTCCATATTAGTCCCTTACAGCTGATTAACTTTACGGCATTCTCATTACCCGCATCTATTAATAAATTGTTTTGATACAGATCCTGTTATAGCTTATTTGTATGAGTATAAGCTTTCATATTGTTTAACTTTTGCAACACTTTTGCAAAATCTGCAAATAGAAAATAGGTAATTGTGGCTTTGTTGCCAGACTGTTGAATATATTGCTAAATCGATGAAAATAAATCAATCCATCGAAATTGCTATTTAGATGAAACTTGGCACAGATCATATCTATCCTAATATTGAACTGGTTTCCAAAGAAACAATCGTATTGATATCATTTTCGAGTGAATCAAGACTACCTTCTGTTTTGGCTACGAATATTCTTCTAATCTGGAATTGTAACTAGTCATCGAGAGTAAATTGGTATGGATTGAAAGCTGGAGAAACACCGATTAGATTTACTCTTGCTTTCCGAGAATGATGATAACCTTTATAAATAAAGTCCATCACTGTATTCATCTAACACTGAATCAGAGGCCTTAGGCAAGTCCAAATCGTTTCTTATTGCTACAACAATTACTTTCAACAGGATTGATATTTATTAATTAAGCTTTTCGATTCCTACAAATTTTTAACATTTAGATTTGCGTTATCGCGTTTTGAATGACACGTGTAGCCCCTCTGCTTTTTTCAAGCGTTATTAGTTCAGATTCCAATACAGCTTAGAACAAAAGCAACTGCCTTACGGGACACCAATAGTTGACGATTTCGAACATTAACCAACAGGATCTTAACATCACATTGTTGTTTTGTCTTTCAAAATTTTAACTTTCAAAATATGATAATCCTTAACTCGAGCACCAGACCCTTCGAGTACATGATTCTGACGACCATCTTTGCCAACTGCATCGCCCTAGCCGTCTACACACCGTACCCCGCCAGTGATTCTAACTATACCAACTGGGTTCTTGTAAGTATCTACTGTCTACGCTTTATCATTATCTACTTTACCTTTATTCGAGCTACACCAAATTGTGGCGAAGAGACCGGGATACATATTTGATTTTGCCACCCGAGTGTTATATAGTTCTATAGCTATCAATACTTTATGGTTTGAACCTTCTAGTTTGCCTTTTTATTCATTTTCAACTACTGTTTCAAAGCAAGCATTATTTCCCTTCATTTTACTCAGAGTGTCTATGTTAATAACTTCATCATCATCATCATCATTTCAGCCTGTGTGTGTTAATAACTTAAAAAGTTTGAATTATTTTGTTTGTTTTGCAGGAAAAGATCGAGTATGTGTTCTTAGTAATATTTACATGTGAGTGCGCTATGAAGATCGTAGCTTACGGGTTCATCATGCATCCTGGCTCGTATCTCCGAAACGGCTGGAATCTGCTCGATTTCACCATCGTCGTTATTGGGTAAGTGCATTCCGATATTAGCTTTAATGTAATCTATTGTTTCACGATTGTTGCATTTAGATTTATCAGATTTGTGAATGTGTTCTTGAGAAACATCATCTGTAACTATTGTAACTACTATCTAGCCGGCTGAAAGGCTAGCTATGCACATGTGTGATTGCCTCATGTTTCGGCACAGACGAGCGGTGAAATTGCATATATGCTTAGGATAAAATCGGTCTATTAATTTGAATTGCGCCGAACCTAATCAACCAGAATTCAGCGCCGATGCGACGGCAGATAATGAATTCTTCATTTCATTCGAGCGACAGTAGATAACAAACGAAGTTTGCCGATCAGCACAAGCCGAATTCGAATGGAATGAAGAATTCTACGTGCGAAGTCCGGGTGATATATTATATCGTACGAATTCTGGAGTCAGAATTTGTCATTGTCGCTGTAAGGCTCCGTTTAATTTAATCCGTTTAGGTTAATCGAAAATTTAACTCTTAAGGTGAAACATACGTTCTGCTTGTGGCTATTTTGTCGCTAGATAGCGCTGAAGTTAACATTTATAATTTCTTTGTAATTAGAACATTAGTAAGCCGTAGTTTGTACGGGACTCGGACATTACACTTCATTGAACTTGATCATAACTTTGCAACATAAGTAAAGTATTTTCTCAAATACAAACGTTCGAATGTTCGTTTGGTTTGTGTACTCACAGTCTTCTTACGAGGCCTACAATACAGCACCATGTTAATTGTAACTAACAGTCCATTTTACCCAATTATTTTCTAATATTTCCAGAATGGTCAGCACAGTGTTATCAAGTATATTCAAGGACGCATTCGACGTGAAGGCTCTGAGGGCGTTCAGGGTGCTCCGCCCTCTACGACTGGTCTCCGGCGTGCCTAGTGAGTCGTTACTAACTAGTCCTTTCATAAGATAACCCTTGAACGTATTCCCTTTAATAACATGCAGGTAGGGGTTCCTTTGAAAAATATTTCAGAATTTATATATTTCAGGTTTTGGTTTTATGGGAGTTTGACATAGATGTAGCTTTTCTTTATTTTTGTTAGGACGCTTTATTATAAGACGTTTAGGCTCTAATAGAAACAATACAAGTTAAATGGATAACCTTATGACAAGAAATAAATTGAAATCGCTACTGCGGTCTTGGGTTCGATTCCCAGGTCAGTGTTACTCGGTTTTTCTATCAGTAATTTCTGAGCACGGAGTCTGACTCAGTGACCTATTGATGACAATGGGCTCGCCTCTTATAAATTACTCTGAACTTAAACATAATTAGCGAAATTTATTTGTACTGTAGGAACTTCTCTGCCTAGCCCTTCGTGGATTATAGTCGTGCATATTAATTCTTTATCAAACAGTCAATCACATTTTTCTTGGTTTGTGGAATTTACTCTATCAAAGAGTAACTTTAACTTTAGATTCCATTCCTTCTGCATTATTTATACTACCAAAACCATCCTTTCCGATCTACTGTAGCCTCTTCCATCCTGATCTTCCCCTCCAGGTCTCCAGATCGTGTTGAACTCGATCCTGAAGGCAATGGTGCCTCTCCTCCACATCGCGCTGCTGGTCATCTTCGTCATAATCATCTATGCCATCATTGGGCTGGAGCTGTTCTCCGGGAAGATGCATAAGAGCTGCTTCAACAAGTATACAGGTTTGGAGTTTATTAACTTTTTTAAAACTTTTAAATGTTTTGTATACTTTTGTTATTATAAATATTTTAAAATGTAATTTAATAAGAGAAAAGATGAATAAAGGACTAAAATAAAGTTCATATTTTTGTTTGTCTAAGCGGAAATAACAACAATTGGAAGCAAGGTAATTTAAATATGGAATGATTGTCTTCAGATGAGATCATGGACACCCCTCATCCCTGCGACCTGGACAACGGCTTCAACTGTTCCATGATTGGCGAGGACATGGAGTGCCGGGAAGGATGGATAGGTCCTAATTTTGGCATCACTAACTTCGATAACTTCGGCCTGTCTATGCTGACCGTATTTCAATGCATCACACTTGAGGGATGGACTGACGTTATGTATAATGTAAGTTCAGATTCTGTTTTTCTAGTCGATTTAAGTAGATTCATCCGTCCAAAGATTGTCGGGAAGATCGTAAGACTGCCATTGTAACCGTTAACAATATTGTAAAACAGCTGTGTTTCAATTTTGGTGTACAATACCACAGTTTCTAAGTTATTCCTTATAACGTCGGCTTTCTGCCAGTAAAAGTCCAGTCAAAATCGGTCCAGCAGTTTCGAAGATTAGCCGGAACAAACAGACAGGCAGACAGACAAAAATTTAAATATATGTTTTTTTGCTATAAGAACCGTATATACTTTCACATCCATTCAGTAAAAATTTGTTATTTAGAAAGTACAAACAAACACTTAAATTTTATTTATTTGCTTAGATTCAAGATGCGATGGGCAACAGCTGGGAGTGGATCTATTTCGTCTCGATGGTCATCCTGGGCGCTTTCTTCGTCATGAACCTTATTCTCGGTGTCTTGTCTGGGTAAGTTGTAATCTTCTACTTCTATGTGCCTCTCCAACTAGCAAAGTCAGTCATAAGTATTATAAGGTTTACCGCGTGCTTGCCTTTTCCTCATAGGCCACCTCGTTTGTGACATGCTTCCTCTGTCTGTGCGAGTCCCAACCGCTTAGCCTTATTGGCCCATAATTATTACTACCTCGTTGGTCTGTGGTCGTTAGCACGACTGCTCAGCGTGATGTCCTGGATTTGCTCTTAGGCGGGTCTTTGCAAGCCGCACATAGTATGCCATGGTAAATACAAAAATTTACGAGGGTAATTTTGCAGAGTTTGTGTAAAGCAGTGCCGCCCCTATACATCAACTTACATTCATAAAAGTACAAACTGAGCAAAACATTCCAATTACAGAGAGTTCTCCAAAGAAAGAGAAAAAGCGAAGAACAGGGGTGACTTCCAGAAGCTTCGAGAAAAGCAGCAACTTGAGGAAGATCTAAAGGGTTATCTCGACTGGATTACCCAAGCTGAGTACTTGGAGCCGCTAGCTGAACCGCACGAACATCATCCACCGGTGGATCAGACCAGGGATTATGGGATAGGTGAGATGTTAGACGAAAATCAACTTTAAAGGGACACTTTTTCTTGTAGTTGAAGTTAAATCAAAATTAAAACATTTTTTTATTTAATTGAGTTGGTTAAATTGTCAATCGCTGAAGATCTATAAAGTACAATTTACACCGAGGGGATCGGCCGTATCGGAACGGATTTTAGAAAACAAATTGAAGCATTTGTGATGTAGTTAAATTTCAGATTTGCATGGAATTTACACCAGCTGCCGCGCCATTCACACGAATTTGATCGGGCTCCCAGCTGTGTACATTCCATTCCATACATTTCCTTTAAAATCTTGTAAAATGCGCTACGATATAGTAGATATGATTCTTACAACAATTTATTTTTATTATTGAAATATACAGGAATTGAAGATACCTAGGGTTACTTTTATTAATAAATTATGAGTTAAATGACTATTACTATTGATACGATAGGAGACAATTTAAACTCTGTTGCCCCGTAAACTCTCATTATCATCATTCTCTTGCCCTTATCCCAATTCATTTGGGGTCGCCGCAGCATGTCTTGTTCTGCCATACTTGTCTTTTACTCGTCATCTCATCAGACACCTGCTTTCGTGCTATATCATCCTTCACACAGTCCATAAATAATTAACAATAAAAAAATCTTTTAGAATACATTTCAGGTCAGACGCAGAACGAGCACGATTCCACAGACCATCTGGGAATAGAGACCAATGAACAGCAGAAGGTTTCCATTTGCAAAACATGGAAGAAGGATTTTGATAAAGTAAGTCTTAAGGATTGTATTGTGCATGTGTTTTGGACATAACAATACAGAAATAGAGCTGAATGGAAGAAATACTGGAAGAGCTACTGCTCGAGACTAGAAACAACCTTGAGTTTAAGTAATTAATTATGCAAACATTTTTATGCAATAGACAAGAATTTAAACGAAGTAAGAACCATCAAACTCTTTTCAGAAAGATTGGCAAACAACAGCACTGGATAGGGATAAGTGGAAAGAGGGAAGGGAGGCCTCTGCCCTGCAGCGGGACACAAATGGCTGATAATAATAAAAACCGTCAAAGAAATCAAAACTAAGACTTCTAACTTTTGACAGTTATGACTTAAAGCAATTATTAAACTACCGCATAAAAAGCGTATCTTAAATAATGACTTTTGCACAAGTAATCACTTTGACTTGTTTATAGATACGGGCATTAGATACCGTAGAAAACAAAAATAATTTTGATAAAAAACTGATTAGGTAAACAAAACTAAAGAATTTTGGAATCAGTTAATTACAATACAAACGGTTATAAAGATTACATTTAGTAGTTCTTAATATTTCAGTACTAAAAGAGAAACATCTTTGAATACTAATGTTATTGCAGGTAAACCGTCGGATGAAGAGAGCGTGCAGGAAAGCAGTGAAGTCACAAACGTTCTATTGGCTGATCATAGTGCTCGTGTTTCTGAACACAGTGGTACTGGCCAGTGAACATTACCAGTAAGTATTAAATCAAAAGTAGTATCGGCCACAGACGGCAGTGGGGTCGAACCCAGGAGGGCACTTAAACTTTGTATAGTAATTTTGTCTTGTTACTTTAATGGTCATGTGTAGAGACCGGATTATATGGTGATTGTGTATTATTTGGGCATATTTTCTTTAGCTTTATTGAGTCTCTCTAGAAAAATGCAAAAACGTGCCTGAAGAACTGCAAATAAAGAACCTAAATTCAATTGAACGACCGTACGACGGAACGGTCTAGTGGGCATAGTCTCATACTTTTCAATACAAACTATATAGAGGTTAACCGCGGATGCTGACCGTTCTAAACCCGTTATAACCGCGTAAAATGACCGTTCTAAATCCGGTATAACCGCGTATAATGACCGTTATAAATCCGTTATAAAAGGGTATGATAAGCTATTGATACGTTCTAGTGTGCATAATAGTTCGTGTCATGTTTCTTTCTGTGCCTGATACGTTCATAGCACGGCCATGGTATGGAACGATGTAGTGGGCAGACTCCTTTATGTTAACCACTACAAAGAATACAAACGTGATGAATGAAACATCAAAATATACTATGGCCACATTTTTTTAAATTTCACTATATAATTTCCAGACAGCCGGAGTGGTTGGACCTCTTTCAGGAGTACGGAAACGCTTTCTTCGTGGCCCTCTTCACCTTGGAGATGTTAGTCAAGATGTACAGCTTGGGTTTGCAAGTAAGTGATCTGTGTTCCGAGCTCCATGTTACTGTAACGTTTTTTCACGATTCTTTGTTCAAAATTCATGAAACTAGAAACAAACTAACGGTGGCAGTGAGTTTTGTGATATTGCACCTACTTAAACTCATAACTACCTCGTTGGTCTAGTGGATTGCTGGGCATGAAGTCGTGGTTTCGATTCCCGAGTCGGGCAAAGTGTCATTGGCTTTATCCACCAGAAAATTCTCAATAGCTTCCACGGAGTCTGAATTTGTGCCCGGTTGATGGCAAGGCTCGCCCCCTATTACATGAGACTAAAACATAATAGGAGAAATGTGGGTGTACTGGTTAGGTACACCTCTGCATAACCCTTCTTCTTGATGTGCGTTCAACTTTGTACATAGAGTCATCATCATTATCATCGTCTTCCGGCCCTTGTCCCATGTTACTTTGGGTCGGTGCAACATGTTTTTTTCTTCCATTCTCCTCTGTCAACCGCCAAGCTATCATTTACTCCTTTTTCTTTCATATTTTTCATTCCTCACACAATCCATCCATCGTTTCCTTGGTCTTCGTTTCCCTCTCCATCCTCATCATATTCATCATAGAGAACGTCTTATAAAATTCTGATTCGATGGTCTCCTGTAATAATCGTAGAAGGTCGTTCTTGTTTAGGTAGTCTTCAAAAAGTTACAAGGGAGAGAGACTATCATCTGGACACGACATTTAAAACTCTATGACCGATAGTTTGTTTCTAGAAATATCGCAATTTTTTATACAGGGTTAATTAAACTGCTGAAACCTCACTGACGTCACGGGTACCGATATCACATTGGAAAACAAAAATAAAGTCATCATGTGCCTATTTTTTCTCCAAATATGATAGGGTTTGCTTATAATCTAACCGAATGTAGCTAAATACTGTAGTATTTCACTAGTTGTCAGAATTCCAAGCTCCTGACGATCTTTGCAGCAAAATAACGACTGTCAACGATCTATATACAAATCATGGCACCATGGTCTAACCGCTTAACGTGCTTTCCAAAGCAAGGAGGGTTCTCGTCTATGGATGCTCACCCATTCACAGACAAACCTCGGTATAGCTTGATCTCCAATAGACCAGTGATCACACAGGTCAGTCTTCACACAGTCTGTGACTTTGTGAAGTTTCACCAACAAATCTTTAGACCAACATCATATCAATTTGTGTTAACCAGTCTCACATCACCCACCACTATCACAACTTACCTGTGCTTAACACCTCTGCTTTGGTTGCTGTTTTTCTTTCAGTAGACTTCTTATTTATCTTCTTCGTCTCGGTTAAGTTCCCTCCGGTCTTTTTCCAGGGTTACTTCGTGTCGCTGTTCAACCGTTTTGACTGCTTCGTGGTAATTGGGTCTATCAGCGAGATGGTGCTCACGAAGACGGAGGTGATGCCTCCTCTTGGGATCTCTGTGTTGCGTTGCGTTAGGCTGCTCAGAGTCTTCAAGGTTACAAAGTAAGAATGCCTAAATTAAACTGATTATTGCAAAATTCTTATTAAAAAAAAAAAATATGTTCCACCTTAGTCAGCCATAATTTTAGAGACTGCCTCGTTGGTGTAGTGGCCTCAAGCGCTACTGCTGAGCAAGAGCTGCTGAGTTCGATTCCCAGGACAGGCAAATGTTAATGGGATTTTCCATGAGGAATTTCTTAGCGGAAGCTCGGAGCATGGACTTCTGACCGTTTGATGGCAATAGGCTCGCCCCTAATTACAAGGGACTTAAACATAGAGGCAGTGAGCTGCCTAACGCTACGGGGAATTCAGACGTGATGTCTGTGTATGACTTTTATTCCTCGTGGTGACGATTATTTTGGGAGGTCTGTGTCCAGAAATAGATGCGGAAGTCATATTCTTATTTTAAATCCTTTTTATGACTACTAAAAGGACATCGGAAATAACCAACCCAAGCTTTTTCAAACTCTGTAGTTCAGTTTACCGTTGAATTCAATCTAGCCATCCAACCCGGGAACATCTGCAAACATAATCTTTTGGAAAACTATAAAATGTCTCCTCTTTCCAGATACTGGCGCTCACTCTCCAACCTAGTAGCATCACTCCTCAACTCGATCCAGTCGATAGCTTCCCTTCTGTTACTGCTGTTCCTCTTCATCATGATCTTCGCGCTGCTGGGGATGCAGGTCTTCGGAGGGAAGTTCAACTACGATCCAGTGGAGGAGAAAGATCGGCACAACTTTGATTGCTTCTGGCAAGCGCTGTTGACGGTATTTCAGGTATGGATGTTTTCTTTGCAGATTATTCTTGTCATAAACATATGTTACCTGAACATATTATGATGCTATGAGAAGAGAACACAAAGAAAATATTGCACGTTTTCCTACAGCAAAACAATCCAAAACAAAAGCTATCACGGTCATCGATATTGTCGCTATAACTGCTTTGCCACGTGCTACACTGATAACCGACTGATGTTATGTGTGGAGTGAGAAGAATGAAAAAAATAAGAAATTACCATACTAGAGGAAATTTGAAAGTTGCGCCAATTACAGAAAAGTTAAAAGGGGCATGTCTTGGTATGAACGGATGTGATGAGGAGGGATGAATTGCATGTGACTAAAATAGTGATGAATATAAATATTGATAGATAGAGAGGGAGAGGATGACCAAAAAACGATGGATGGATTTGACGGTTGAAAGGGAAGCATGGCAGAAAAGGTCGTGTTGCGCCGACCCCAGTTAACATGAGATAAGTAAACGTGCGAAGGAAACGAGGAACACGTCTCTTGATACTTGTAGCATCGCTTAAAGCCTTGAACGGGGCGTATAGATTCCATACATCGGATCATAAAGCTAAATTTTTATCATTTCTTCCAGATCTTAACGGGTGAAGACTGGAACGCGGTGATGTACGAGGGCATCAAGGCTTACGGTGGTGTTGGAACTCCTGGGATCCTAGCGTGTATCTACTTCATCATTCTCTTCATTTGCGGCAACTGTATCCTTTTTGATAAATATAAGACTGATAAGTATGAGCGAACTAAGCTTTTAGTCAAGCTGAAAATATACCAAAATTAACCTTATTTGTTTTAAAGGAAATTTACACATTCCTATAGTATCTGTAGTTAAGCCGGTCATACGAATGTAAACTTTAACTTTATACTAATAAGATTCCACATAGTCTAAATAAATATAGTAATAGTCTAACAAAAGTAAATGCAGTCGAAGTTCACTCGATAGGTCTAACCCTTACTTTATGTTACGAATCTAGCCAATATTTAAAAACCAGGATTTCTGAACTCACCATCGTACAGACATCCTTTTGAACGTGTTCTTGGCCATCGCTGTCGACAATTTAGCCGACGCCGAATCTCTGACAAACATAGAAAAAGAAGAAGCAGTAAGTGTTATTGAAAATTAAAGTATAATACTTAAGACTTAACATCTCAATTCAAATGAGAATAATCCACAGGCTCCTGAAGAGAAAGAAGGTGGCAGTGTGGCAGCTGCTGAAGGCGTACATATAGATACTGATGATGAATATATTCACGATGATGATGTGTATACTTCGGACAAGTGAGTATTTTATTCAAACACAAATCCAAACTTAGAAAAGTTAGAAATCAAAAAGTAGCAACGCAATTAAAAACGTCAAAACTTATATAATACAGTCCTTCGCCACTTTCTAGTGCTTTAGCTGGAAAGAAGAAGTGGCAGAACTAATTAGTTCCGCCACTTCTTCTTCTACATCTGCAGGTCAAATATTTCTTACCAGATAATTTATGATACTGATGTCGTATTAAACGTGTCTTCAAACCTAACGACACCATGAGACATATGTGTTGCTGAGGAGTCTCCCAGCAACACAATTATCTACATCTGCAGGTCAAATAAATTGACAATTATTTAGTCAGTTTTAAATCAAATAATCATTTCCAGCTCTGAAAGAGACTATGAAGAGACAGGATCAGAAGGAGAGCCAGAACAAGAAGATGAAGACAGAGAACTAGATGAAATAATAGACGAAGAAAACGAAGCAATCGCTAGAGCAGAAGAGGAACAGGAGAGAGAAGACCAGGAGATGATGGAAGGCCATCAGAGGAACCATATAGGTATAATCGTTTTAGGTGTTGAATCAAATGTAACAGCGACTATGATACTTAGCAAATATTTGGATAAACAATCTTGGTTTGTGGCTAATACTATGCAATGGGTCACACTTTCTATTCAATTTAAAGGAATTATTATTATGATTTGGAGCCACCAAACCTAGAGCACCAATTATGAAAATATTTCCTCTTTACTTTAACACGAAATATTGTAATTAACATTCGATTGCCAAAGAAAGTGATAATACAAGTGTATATTCTATAAATGATGCTACTGCACCAGCTGCCAACAATGGTTTATTTCACAATAAACATAACATAAGCTAACCAACCAAAAACAGTGAACACAGAGTTGGAAGACGAGCCTCGGTTGAAACGTAAGCCAACGACCTCGTCGGCGCGCCCGCGTCGGCTCTCCGAGGTCGATATATGCGACACTAAGAAACCTATCCCTGATGCCACCTCCTTCTTCATATTTTCTAAGACCAACAGGTTAGGGGGGGAACAAGATTAACAGAAACTTATTAGATGTTATTTTTTTTACGTATTTTGTTTTTATTTGTCTTTGATGGTAAGGTGGGAGAGTCGTGCTTGTGACGCTGAAAAGGCTTTTTATTTTATGATTCAGTATTTTTATTACTATTTCATTTGTCATCAAAATGTATGAATATATCATGGATTTTTTTTTTGGATATTCATGATGGGTAGGAAATTATATCATATATTCATAATGTATCTTTAATCTTTTGCTGAAAACGACTTGTATTTTGTATGTCACACGTTGTAAGCACGATTTTTATTATTATTTTTATAGCAGCAGTAAGCATCAGCTATCAAAGCAGAATTTAACATCAAAGACAAATCCGTTTTCTACTTTATGCCTTACGTCTTTCCCTTCTTTCAATTAATTAATAATTCAAAATTAATTTATTATTTACTATTTCTACACATTTAGCTAATTTCCACACTTGTGTTTGCCTTTACTTAAGCATTACAATAATTCCTTGATAATCTAGTTGAGGCATTCTAGGTACAGGGATTTCGGCATGGTCAATAGCAATAGTGAGACTATTGGTAATTTTAGGATTAAAATTACTTTAGTTTTAGACGATAGTGTAGAAAATTCTGTAATTTTCCTTCATAAAGATGGCGGTCAATCTGAAGAAGAGGGAACACTGGTAACAGCCAGACCACGGCGTGTGTCAGAACTGAATATGCCAAATCAGACGCCGCCTATACCGAACGCTAGTAGTTTCTTCGTATTCTCACCGACGAACAGGTGAATGGTGATAACTTCATCACCTGGTGGTACCCATGTCTCATTGTGTCGATTGGCGTTGTGTTGTCCTTGCAGTGATTGGCATTACATTTCATCGACTGTGACTGTCCCTGTGTCTGTTGGAAACTGTATTTCCTTGTAGTGTGTCCATTAACCTGTTCCAGAGGAATCTTCCTTCAATCTACTGGTTTCTTTATTTAAAATCGTAGTTTTCTCCTTTAGCATTAGACTAAAAACATTCTTCAGTTCACCTTGTTTCGATTTCATTTCCCAATTTCACCAAAAACGATGACCGAACTTTCTGGTGGAAAGAACTTTTTTACATTTTACGAAATTTCAAATCCCAAATTCTTAGTTTTTACCTCAGTACCGTTTCCAACATCATATTCTTCACTCATATGTCCCCGTGATGCACGCACATTATAACCTCCATTAAGTGTGGAATAATCAAAATTAGATGACATTCTGTTCCAGCAATGAGTATAGTGGGTACCGAAATCTGTGTTTCCCATTAGAAGTTAGGTTTGTTTGTTTAGTATGATAGGTTTCAAAGCATGACCTGAAATCCCTTAGATTCTTCATTGACTTTGAAAAATCGGAAATCATATTTTGGCATGTAGCGTTTACGACTGCATAGGTTGCATGCAGTGTGTGTTCATGCATGATTGTCAAAGCCGTGAAAACTATACGCCAAAATAGACGATTCTGAAAAATATTTTATTCCGTCAAATTGTTGCATGCATGCATGGTGTGTACCGTATTATATTTATTTGCCCGATTTTAATGCATGTGCTTATATCACTGATTTTCGTAACATGTGTCTAGAATCTGTGTGTATTTATGTGTTATATTTTAAAATTGAAACACACTTCAAAATTTAAAATCAAATCTTGACTTATATGGATCTTATTCAATTGACTTGCCATTGATTTAAATCAATTTATTGCTATCAAGCTGATATGACGAACTACATAATTATTACCAGCAACTGCTTCTTTAAATATTAAAGTCCAACAGGTAACTTTTTTTTCAAACTGTTTGTTCTAATTCCTTGTTACCATATTCTCAATATTTTCTGGTGTGTTTCTTTCCTTGTCAACATTATCTCTCTCGTCAAAATCCTCACATATTTCTTCAAAACTAGGTTCCGGGTGTTTTGCTACAAGATGTCGTCATCATCCACGTTCGGAAACATCATCCTCGTCTGCATCATGTTCTCGTCCGCCATGTTGGCTGCTGAAGATCCATTGGATGCTGCTCAAAGCGGGTTTAGAAATTGGGTTAGTATACTTCATTATTATTATTGTATTAGTTATTATATCGAAATATTTGATTTCTTGAAACATGAATCCAGTCCATGTATTATCAAACCCATACAGTTCTTACAGATAGTGTTTGAGAACTTTTTAAATATAATGAACATATGGCTAAAACTTCAGACTTTTTCCATGCGACAAAAGTTGAAAAAAAACCTATACACCTATTTAAAATTAAAAACAGACTGAACGTCCACCACTTTTTTAAAACAAAAATTTACATAAGTTCCTTCGGAATAAAGTGTAAGTCAAGTGTACTACAAGCTCCCCGGTATTGATCAGACTATAACGAGTTATATTCTTTTGTTTTCAGTTGCTAAGTCAATTCGACGTGTTCTTCACGGGCATCTTCACGCTGGAGTTGTTCCTGAAGCTGATCACTTACGGGCTGATCCTCCACCAGGGTGCCTTCCTGCGGTCCGCCTTCAACGTGCTTGACATGCTCGTCGTTTGCGTCTCGCTAGTCTCTATGAGTTTTAAGTACGTCATGTTCTTCTTCTAACATTAATTTCACAGGATGTTTAAGTGCCAAGCTCCAGTAGTGATGCTAGTGGTTTCGACTAAACAAAACTGCTTTTCGATACGCAGACTATAATTTTAACGGAGTGATTACAAATAAAAAAGGCCGGTGTATGCGCACGGTAAGTGACGGCGAGCGAGGGCCACAACTGGAACTTGACACTCAAACAGTGGATCCGGCTCGAAGGAGCACAACTGGAGCTTGACCCTCAAATACAGGATGAGATATGAATTGACCATCGGATTTTACCAAAGTTTGTCCAACACTGGCACAAAAATAAGATGTAAATATATCATAATACAGTAGTAAGTAATATTATTGCACCCGAATCATAGTCCTTTAATTATATGGTAGCTTCTTTTAAGAGTTGACGACATGACGATAAACGAAACATTTTTTTTTATGTTTGTTTGTCACACGCGATTTTCTCCATTATATTAATTATTAAGATATTAACACTTTATATGATGGTTATTTCAGGTCGGGTAGTATATCGGTGGTGAAAATATTGCGAGTGTTTAGGGTGCTGAGGCCTTTGAGGGCCATCAACAGGGCCAAGGGCCTTAAGGTCAGTAACAATTTCTTGGACTTACCAACAACTTATTATCAAATACCAATAGCATGATGATTGTAAAATTTAAGAATGTCTGAATTGATATTGAAATGTAATTATAACTTAACTTACTTGTTTGTTTGACAACTATTATAATTTAGAAATGTTTATTTAAAGTCTTGCAGGTCTGTATTTTTATCAAATTTGCTTACATGGATGATGATTGGTTTTGATTGTGATAAAAAAATTATGTTAGTTCACTATGATCAAATATTATTATCTGACATGAAAGTACATATATTTTTCCGTAATTATAGCACGTTGTACAATGCGTGATCGTAGCCATCAAAACGATCGGCAACATATTGTTGGTAACATCGTTACTGCAATTTATGTTCGCTGTCATGGGAGTCCAAATGTTCAAGGTAGGGGGCAAATACTATATCCTGAAGAACTCCACACCATACTCCGTTTTATGAAGCGTCTTGTGTGGCCACGAGTGAATACACATTCCTAATAAATATATCACCGAAACCTTTACATTACAATAGCTTTTCAATACACCTTTGGGTATAAATATTTTTTTTTTATTTTACGCTCTTTTTTGTCTTCTTCTCTTTTTTCTTACTCATTTCTCATGATTATTTTACTTTTTTATCATCTGGCTCTGACGCCAGTGATTTTATTTTTAATATCACACCTATGAACTTCTTACAATGTGTGATTTACCACTATATTTTTTTGTCAATAAAAGAGAAAAATCTGACGTCTGCTAAAGCAGACCTAAGGTTTATTTATTACACAGGTGTATATTATTTTAAGCTTCAACTAACTCTTGTGCTAATTATTTTGATGTATCTGCTGAGCTTCCATACGATATATATTTGGAAATCTTTGCCTTTTACCTTGTTTATTTTAGTAGTACATTGTTGTTATATGCTTCGATTTTATTCCTGTGTTCAGCAAAAAAACAATATTGGCGAAAAATTGGCATTACGGTGAAGAAAGACCTTCGAAATTAGCATGTTAAACCCATCAGTAGAAATTATCTTAGTATTTATATTTTTAATGTCGTCAATTAGTTTAAGCATGAGATCATTAATACAACCCAAAGGTGTAGTATATGTGAGACCAATCACTTAGATGACTAATTTTACCTTTATGTTAGAAGTAACCTACCCCCCTACCTTGGCGTTTACTTGAAAATGTGGAGTTTTTATCCCAACGGCCCTTGTAAGATATCCCATGTGATTAAAAATTGGTTTGCTTGTCCCCCTATGTTTCCGTGGCTGCGTGGTGGACATTGTGGAATCCTCCCCCCTTGGTAACGTATGCCCCGACAACTAACTCACCGAATCCGTTAACAGTATGTGGTGAAGTGTGTGATAGTAGCGATTAAGACCATAGGAAATATAATGCTAGTTACGTATTTATTACAATTTATGTTTGCTGTGGTTGGTGTACAGTTGTTTAAGGTGAGGGCTGGAATGTTTGTTCGTAGTTGAATTAAGATCTCCGAACTTGAGTAAATTCCTCTAAAACTTCAAGTTAGTGAGAAATACAGGAGTGAAGCAAGCCTTTTAATAACATCAACATCATCACCTTATTAAGATAACATCCTTCGTCGCCTTTCTTGTAATAATTATGCAACACTTTATAAAGGCATTGAGGATAAGACTTGAGGAATTTGTAACCAGGTTCGAAGATCTTTAAAAGCATGAAACTCTGTCCTAATTCTGTTCGATTGTAACCTATGTCGCATGTCGTGAAAGCATAATCGTCAAAGCTTGTAGTTCAGGAATAGTACCATTATTAGATCGTGTTGTCTTCATTTAAACAATAACATTAACATAAATGTTCTGGCGCATTGTATATGCTTCTTTTATAGGTTCTTATCATGAGAAATGGGTTCATTCAAATAGTTTAAAGGGGTATTTGTAGTGTTACTTATACTTTCAAAATTGGCTGCAACACATTTAAATGTCGTGGCATGAAACTAATATAGTTTTAATTTGTAATTGTTATTGATTTAATCGCTGAGATTTTGTTTCAGGGCAAATTTTTTAGGTGTAATGATATTTCTAAAATGACAAAGGATGAATGCCAGTAAGTATCTTAGCCTTTGTAAATTAATAAAACATTATTTTTGTAACCATATTATGTGTGAAGAACAAAAGAAACGTAAAAGAATTTGATCAAGGGTACTATCAAATCAATATGTTTTCAGGGGAACGTATTTAGTATTTGAGAATCGCAACTATTTGGTGAGGGACAGAGAATGGACGCGATATGACTTCCATTTTGACAATGTAATGAAAGGAATGCTTACCCTCTTCACTGTTTCTACTTTTGAAGGATGGCCAGGGTAAGTGTACCTCGATGATATAATGGTTTATTTATCTAAATTTTCGGGTGTATTATTTCGTAAATATTCCTTAGTATTATTAGTAATATAATTATACGAAAAGAATGGGAATCAATCCAATCAAAAAATATTAATACGTGAATAAATAATATTTAGTTAATTTATTCTTTTTCAGGTTGTTGTACGTCTCTATAGATTCGAATGCTGAAGATCGGGGTCCCATAACTAACTTCCGTCCAATTGTTGCAGCCTACTATATTATTTATATTATTATAATTGCCTTCTTTATGGTAAGTTAGCGTTCTTGTTTCATTTGCCATATGATGAATGATAGATTACTTTATGATAGATGTGTTATATTCACTGTTCCTAATATTTTAGGTAAATATATTCGTCGGTTTCGTCATAGTAACCTTCCAAAACGAGGGAGAACAAGAGTATAAAAACTGTGAGTTAGATAAGAATCAGAGGAACTGCATAGAGTTTGCACTGAAAGCTAAACCTATTAGAAGGTAAGACATCATTTGAACTAGCCACGACATATACATCAACAAAATTTTGAGAAATAAAATAACGGTAACATAAACTGAATCAGAAAAACAAAATATTCAGATCAATTATCTTTTGAATCTAGCCTTATTAAAATTATCATATTTGAATTACAGGTACATCCCAAAACACAGGATCCAATACAAAGTATGGTGGTTTGTGACATCACAGCCGTTCGAGTACGCCATCTTCGTGCTGATCATGATAAACACCATCACCCTCGCCATGAAGTACCACAACCAGCCTCATGAGTACAGCAAGGCGTTGGATTTGTTGAATATGCTGTTTACTGCTGTCTTCGCGTTGGAGTTTATTTTTAAACTTGCTGCTTTTAGATTTAAGGTGGGTATTTCAGCCATTTATTCGGTTTAGCATTTCATGTCACCATTGTAGAAATTAATGTCTTCCATGTGAATCCGAACGACACGTTAAATATATAATCGGTGTCAATATTCCATAGCAATTATGACACTGAACGCGGAACTGCTCTTAAACGTGGTTCAGTTTTTTTTTGTGAAATCCTCCTGACTGTTGTTAAAGAGCTATACATAGATTCTACAGCGATTTAAACATCTTCCTTTTCTAATATCAGAGTTTTAGTGATAACATTTTGATCGAATACTGCAGCTAGTTTATATCTAATATCAATTCTATCCAGAACTACTTTGGCGACGCCTGGAACACCTTCGACTTCATCATCGTGCTCGGCAGCATCATCGATATCGTCGTCTCCCAAGTAAACGAACTCAAAAACCAGGTAACGGCACGGTGCACTCTTAGATATACACTTCCTAGATATACACTTTCACTAATGGTATCTTGTTTTGGAATGACCAACGTTTTGTTTATTATATTTTTCTCTACCATAACACGATGATCTTTATTCTTTATTTTTAATATACGTTTAATTTTAGACTATTCAATGTAAAATTATTTGAAATAGAGATCATGTAGGGAAAATGGGAATTTAAATCATGATAGCAAACTTTAGATTAACTAGTATAATTTAAAGAAAATCAAGTAAAAGGCTTTAACGTAGTTTTAATAAAGTCAGATAGATTAGTCTCAATAAAATTACTGTAAATACACTCTAGTTAATTTGATCATTCCAAAACCCAGGTACCATAGTTACTGTCCCGAGCATGGACAATATGATCGATGTTGTAATAACAGCAGATGCTAATGCTCTCACTTACATTGAACCTGCTGGATCCGCCACTGAAGACGATCGTGTTGATTTCAGGGAAGTGGCATGCGGACACACGTTGTTAAGGTAAGCTTGCTTTCACGCTAATTGTTTTAACTTAGATACTGTAAACGTCATTTGGTCACATGATAAGTTACAATAAAATAGTGATCGAAGGCAAAATAACATAACAGCAACTCAAATTGTAGAAACACATTAATTATATTAAAACTGATAAAATGACGTTTACATCTAAATTATAGTAGTAGAGAAATAGTAATAACAACTTAAAATAACAAAAATATAACACTTAATAAAAATAAATAGCACACTGAATTAAAATCGCACTGATTTAGAATTGGATATCAATAAGAAAACACTAACAGCTTCACATATTGTATGATCAACTGACATTAAAGATGGCGCTTTAGTTGTGTGCAATGAAAAACTATGGGACAGTAACGCTATAGAAATAATCAGAAAAAAATACGCCTAGTGAAAACCACGAGGCAAGACACGGCACAACAGCCAAGGCACTGAAGCGCACACAAAAAGCAGTCAGCAATCAAGTAGAATCTGTATTAATAGCTTATAATACAACAGCAATCAACCAGCTAAACACTTGCGCTAAAGCCACTTAGAACTTGTGTCAATGCAACACATTATGAAGTACACGCAATCATGTACCCATCACAACCAGAAACTAAAAGATATTACAGTTTCAGTTATCGCTACAAATGAAACAGATAGGAAACCCTTCCTCGGAATAGTGATCTGACGGCGGCTTCACACCTATGAAATCAATAACCTAAAATAATGTTATCTCCGAACGTCAAAAGCGGTGGTAAAAATCTGCAATATTCACACAGTAGATAACCAGGTTTGACCAAATGTATACTGTTAGGAATGTTAGGAATTTCTTTTTAGAATTAGTATTTTTATGACGTTTCACAAAAAAAGACTCAAATTGAAAAAATCATACGGATTATGCACCCAGTAGGCAACCAGGATCTGGTCAAAGTGCAGAATTAGGAACATTTTTTTGAATGACCTAGTATTTTTGTGGTAATTAAAAAAAAACAACCAATGATTTTTTTTATATATACACACTACATTCAATTGACTTTAATCATAGATTTGTTTTTAATACAGGTATTTTCCCCACCACAGAGCATAATCCCTAACTAACACAAGAACTACATAATTGCAGGAAAGTTCCATACCTTCCATAAACTTCTTCCGCCTCTTCCGAGTGATGAGGCTGGTTAAGTTGCTCTCCAGAGGTGAAGGCATCCGGACATTACTCTGGACTTTCATCAAATCCTTCCAAGCGCTGCCGTATGTCGCTCTGCTGATCCTTATGCTGTTTTTCATTTATGCTGTTGTTGGGATGCAGGTACGGTTTCAAAACCTAAGATCCATCAAGTCCAGAACTATTTACTTCGATTTAAAAAAAAGACATTATACTTTATGACAATTTGTCTACTCTAGATGATATATTGATGTTATGTAAAAAAAAAAAAAAAAAAACTTTATTAACAGGTGATTGTTAGTAACATCAGTGTAGCTCTGGCTTTTGTACTAGGATTCCCTGTATCACAAGAGCCAGTATGTATATATATGTTCATCTTATGATTGTAGGTGTTCGGAAAAATAGCGATAGATGATGACTCACCGATCACAAGGAACAATCACTTCCAGACTTTTCCACAAGCGCTACTTGTATTGTTTCGGTCTGCTACTGGTACGTCATATTTGAATTAATTTTCTGTTTACATCGCTACGAAATCTTTATAAATAAATTCCTAAAGTTATGGCCTGTATTTAACAAGTTTTTAATTTGTTTTTGTTATGTTCTAGGTGAGGCATGGCAAGACATTATGATGGGTGTCTCTCCAGAGCCAGATGTGAAGTGTGACAGGAACTACCATGAGGAAGGTGATGTGGAGATAGAAGACAGTAGTGGCACATGTGGCAGTGTGCTCGCCTTTCCATATTTCATTAGTTTCTACGTACTCTGTTCCTTTTTGGTAAGCATACTAACCAATCTGTAGACGGTCCTTAATTAGCCACCATCATTATAATTTATTCCTTAACCCATGTTACTTGGAGTCAGTCTTTCTTCTTCCATTTACCCCGTCCTTGATAGTTAATATAACTCTGTGTACAATATGTATTTCTTTTCAGATCATCAATTTGTTTGTGGCTGTCATTATGGATAATTTCGACTATTTAACTAGAGACTGGTCAATATTGGGACCACACCACTTAGATGAATTTATAAGGTATGGGAATGTTTCTAACAACATTTACTTCAAGTTATCATCAAATCTTGTGATTAAACTGAATCATTATTTTCAGATTATGGAGTGAATATGACCCTGATGCAAAGGGTAGAATAAAACATTTAGATGTAGTTACTTTATTAAGAAAAATAAGCCCACCTTTAGGTAAGTGTATTTCTTCCCTACGTTATTTTTTCTGCGTGGATGACTTATTGATGTTTTTCTTTGAATCTGATCTTTTTGCGGCTTTCACATGAAGTTTATTTTGTCCAGGTTTCGGTAAGCTATGTCCGCACCGCGTGGCGTGTAAGCGCCTAGTTTCCATGAACATGCCACTCAACTCCGACGGTACCGTTCTCTTCAACGCCACGCTATTTGCTGTCGTCAGAACCTCGCTTAAGATTAAAACAGAAGGTACATTGCAACACGATACTGCTTAAACACGTGTTTAGGGATGTTCGATTCATCATCATGTTTATCAGCCGCCATCACAATATTCACTCCTTTTATATCCATATTTGTATATTATTGTCATATAAAGTCGCCAGGCACGTTTTTATTCATCAATTTTTCTTCTATCAATAGACATTAAAGTAATAAACATCAAAAAGCTTACAAATACTCTGTTAACTAATTCTCATCCGACAGGCAACATAGACGACTGTAACACACAACTAAGAGCGGTCATCAAAAAGATCTGGAAAAGAACATCTCCAAAACTATTAGATCAGGTAGTTCCACCACCGGGAGATCCGAATGAAATCACCGTCGGCAAGTTTTACGCCACCTTCCTCATCCAGGATTACTTTAGAAGGTCAGTCAATGATAATATAGATGAAAATGACATAGCAAGTTTCTGTAGTGCTGTTCTGTATAAACCTCACGATGAAGACTTAGATGAAGTGAGATTTTTGCAGAATAGACCCGCTGATATGTTTATACGATTTGAGTTTTATGGTACATGATGTTTTGACAAAAAAGAGTTAAATATTTTTGTAACATAATGAACGTGAAGAGAAAGTATTACCTAAAAGCATTATGGCTGCGCGATATAATCATGCACCATGGAATAATTATTTTAATTTAGTTTCTTATTATGAAATCGGTGAAATTCTAAATCGGTTCTATATTAGAGTATACGACAAGAACGCTTTTGAAGCCGCAATCAGCGTTAGAGTTAACCAGAAGAACGCATCATTAATATGAAATGATTTTGAAGAATACAACACATCCTGTTGAATATAGATCCGATTTAACCGATGAAAATTAGAATATATTCAAAATTATCTCACAAAATTATTTAATTATTTCCGTTTTAAGTCCTTCGTCGACTCCCAAATCTGATTTACAATTGGCGTTTAGAGTTTTAGGAAAACATATTATGGAAATCGAGAACACAATCAGAAACCATTCGTGTGTTAATTGAAAAAAATAACAATGTATCTTTAACCTCGTTTGGTATCGGTCAGAATTATTTCGTTTGAATTTATTTCGTGTTTTAATTTTCTTTCGTTCCATTTTATTTCGGTTAACACTGACAAATACATTTTTGTTTCATAGGAATCACGCGTGAGTAACAACAGATACGTATGTGTAGGAAAGAATGTTCCCTTTTTTAGTGTTTTTTATCATACAAATGCTGACACGACCCTTTGCGACATAGAGCTAATAAACTATAGAGGTCAAAGCGTAAACCCCTGAAGAAACGTTGGAATTTTATTCAAACATACCGTTTTACCCTGCATGTCCCTATGACGCTCCTACAACGTACCATAATCTTTGATTTAGCTTTATACAAGCTGTTTTGTATACATATTTACGAATTGATGCTATCCAAAAGCATGCAAATGTTTTCAACAACCCAACTACCATGTTTTTATTTTGTCCAATATTTTACGTTCCCCGTTGTTATATGTTGTGTTTTTGTGATATTTATGTTATAAATATAATTTTAGTATTATTTCATGAAATTGAAAAATGATTATTCTTTGAAAGATTTCTCATCTTCGCGTTTAGAATTTCTTATCATAGGCTATTGCTAACTGAATTTTCTCTCTTTTGGGATTATTTAGACTACAGATTTTTAAGAACATACTCGTAGTAGATAACATCATTCTCAACTTTTTTATATAAATAGAACTTTTTCAATTCTTAGAAAAATCTTTTCGATATCACTTCAACGCTTAGCATAGTTGCACACTGCAAAGGAATAAATTATGTAAGTACTTCAGAATTTTCCTCAACGCTACAAATGATTCTAAATCTAATAATGTAAATCACAAGGTTCAAAAAGCGAAAGGAGCAGGAAATGAGGCAGAGTGACGAGCAAACCCACCAGATGACACTGCAGGCTGGGTTGAGGACACTACATGAAGCGGGTCCTGAACTGAAGAGAGCAATATCCGGGAACTTGGATGATATTTCTGCTGAATGTGATGTGCCTATGCATAGGGTACGTATTACTATCTGAACAGATATATTTAATTGAGAGATGTACCTCACGATATTGTTGAAGACACAAAATAAAAATTTAATAAAAGCAAACCAATAACTCAGTAATTTCTTCTGTTACAGAGAAACCACTCCTTATTTGGAGGTGTCTGGTCAAGTATACGAAGGCACGGACCAAATAGACACTTCCACAGACATCGGAAACATGGAGAACCACCAACAGGTAAAGATTAAATTTCATGACTCCATACTTAACAACATCATATTAATATCAGATTTAATTCATTACTAATATTCCACTGATCATTTTTCACACAATATTTTGCTTGAGAACTATTGTGGTCGACACTATCTATGTAGAGAGTTGAATCGAGTCTTGACGCTAACACTGAATTCCAAAACAAACTCGGTTGGTAATGTCTCTTTTTAATGGTAATGTCTCTACATTGGGCATACACAGACTGGTATGGCACCTCTAGGGGTACTAGACAAATATGTGTAACTTCCATAGCCTCTCAAACAATACATAGACAGTGATATGGCTACTTTCAAAGAGAATGAGAGTGGAATCAAAATGAATGAGTTTACCAGTGAACTATCTTCTCTATGCAGATGAACAAATAAAACATTCATCGTCAGCGGAAGAACTACTAACAAATCATGGTAAATATGCTGAACCAGGCATTGAAGATGAATGGAATGAATTTTTATGTGGGGTATATGAATGTGATGGTTGTTGGAAGGGGGAAAGGGGTGTGCATGTGTTGTACGAACTGGGCTTGGGTTCAATTCCTAAGTTGGATGAAGAGATTTAGAAATTTCTGATATTTTCTGAGAGCGAAAAATCAAGTAACCGCCCGTGTGGTATCACCAATCAAAGACAGTGTGGAAAGAAATCATGCACTCCAAAAGGTACTTCCCAAAGAATATCATCATCATTACATCGGCTCAATGTCCACTGCTGAAAAGATTAATAAAAGGGAAATAATAAAGCTTCTGAAAAAAAAACCCGTAAGTTTGCGAAAAAAATACTAAGTGGAAAACATGTTCTGCTAAAATAATCGTTTTCTTAAGCTCTATAACTAAGGATGCAAGAGCGAGCGAAGGGAGCTCGGGACTTGGGGCACCCCGACTCCGGACAGATTAGGTTCAAAGGGTTTACTTTAAACCCCTTAGACAGAAACTACGTCGACTACGCCTTATTATTTTTTTATATTTATCTTGACGTTGATTTTATTCCTGTTTTATTTATTTTATAGGTTAAAACGCAATTTAAGATGGTGTAAAAATATTACGTCAGCAAATGCTGTATTGAATTTCGGAATTTTCAGTATTTTATTCGGTCGTTTGTTTGTCCTTTCAGTTGTCGCAAGATTAGTATTTAAAGCAGTACATTACATATTTTGAGTATGCAAATTTTTTTTCGGAGCTTTTATTACTACCCTAACTAAAATAACTAACAAAATGCTAACCTTATCGTTGATGTCCTTATAGTCGTGTATGCAAAAGAGTATGTAAGATCATTGCACGTGGTGTTCTGTAGTTGGTGCCTAGTCCCAAGAGAAATAGGTTTGAGGATATTTGAAACATTTTAGATGGCGTTGGCGGCGTCGGGGCCCCTGATGGCGTAGGAAATCATTTGAGTTCAATGATGCAACGGGAATACGGCGTGGGACCACTACCTCTTACACCTAATCTGTAAGTTGCTTAAAGTTTATAACTGCGTTCCACTGATGACGTCAACAACATAGATACAGGAAAAATAATGTCAAGTATGACTAAAGCTAAGCTATTAGAAAAAATACTGAGTTTAAACAATACATGTATATTTTCAGAGCAAATGGACAGCCAAAGGAACAAATTCCACTTAGACCTCTAATATTAAACGGAGAATCGGAGAAAATATACCAAGTGCTCGAGTAAGTACAACTTTATTACTTAACAACTAATGAATTCATAATATTACATCAACCATTTCAATAAATCCGTTTAATATTCTAATACATATCAGAGTCTAAATAAGAAATGCTTATATTACAGAAGAACCACAAATGACCTAAAGAACACTATTTACCAAGGTAGTCAAATGTGTGGTTTTGTAGTTGATTTTCTAAAGTTGAAAGTTTGCATCACCCGCACTCTTGCTCAAATAACCTTTCTAACGCTTCCATCTTCTTTCACCGCTTCTGTGTGGATAACGGTACGTACTAACAGTAATCAAAAGTCCAACTACCCGGAGATGCTCGGACAGATTGGTCTCGCTTACGGCTGCATCAACTATCTGACGACGCCAAGCGAGAGCTTGACCGCATCGAAGCCAACACCGTCACCGGTATCGAGGCAGAAAGTTCATCCGGAGGACTCAACGTCTTCAAGGGAAAAACTATCGATACCAAGGAAGGCGTCAATGGAGGATAAGACGCCGTCCCCGAATACATTCGAGCAGATACAGCCGAAGATATCGCCGCTGTTAGCGAGCGAGTGTACCCCGACGACGGAGTCGCGAACGATGACGTTGTACGGGTACAACGCGGCAGCCAAGCTGCCGTTCGCGTTCTCTCACGCGAAGGAGCGCGTGTGCCGCGGCGGGGAGCGGCGCAGCCTGCGAACTATCAAGCCGGTGCTTTGCGGAGCAGGTCGGATGGTGCGCAGCGCCTCGTCGGGGGCGGCCTCGCATGCGCCGCCCACTCGGCTTGTAGATCGCCCGCACTCGCCAGGTCCGCACGCCACAGGAAGCTTCCTTCCGATACTTTTGTCGCTCCCCCCAAGAAAACTACTTTGATAATAATATAATAGATAATTTTTAATCATAGATTAAACTTTTGATTTTTTGGGTCATATTTATGTTAAACTCTAGTCTGATAGTAAATTATTACATTTTTAGCAGTATTAATGAAATACCAGTAGTCAAAATCTCAAAACTTCTTTTACATGAAGGAAGCTTTCTACAATGTAGAATAATGAACGCTCATCAATAAAACTTCAAAGCTTACAGGAGTACATTGCAGGCAAACGGAAACCTGACGGTATAATCTAAGACTTTAACACACACTCACACTTTGCTTCAGCAAATTTCATGTTTTGCAATTTCACACAAATAATATAACAATACACAAATCTTGCACTGAAAATAATACTAATGAGGTAAAATGATAACTTAATTTCTGATTAATAATTTTATTGACACAGGTTAAAAGGTATCATCATCATAACTAGCATGTAAACTAACATTGAAGGGCTAAAATAGTGCATTCTTAGAATGATTGAGGATTTAGAAAGCTTTTAGAGGATTTTGAGAAAAAGTTTTTGTTTTGTATGGTTTGCACGAAAATTTTAATAATCATAAAAATCCACGAGGACGCTATTGATTTAGAATTAATGTATAGAGAAATTATTGAGATTCATCGCTTTAAGAATCATTATAGGCTAGCTTTTAAGCTTTTGAGAAATTAGAAAATTAATAGTTTAGAATATAGATTTTCAAAAAACAATTAAATTGAGGTATGATTTATTTGTATTGATTAAATTTTTCACTGACATTAGAAGAGTTGCAAATTAAAATGATTCTTAACGGTACTTGAATGAAAAATCATATCATCTATACGTACATCTAACGTACTGTATTACACCTAACATTGCAGGAGGAGATAGCTTTGGGCGTGGGGTGGTGTCGCTTCCCGGCAGCCCAAGGGGAAACAACTCCTCGGCACCTGTGGTGGTAGGATCCGCAGAGAGTCTGGTTACAAGAGTAAGTACAATTATGCGTAACAAGTAACTGATAATATCCTTTAGCTGAGTCAACTCAGAATCTTGCTATCCGACGAACATTACCTTTAGAAAATTGTTTTTAGGTGCTAACTGAGCAGGGCCTAGGTGATTACTGTGACCCTGAGTTCGTGCGGAACACCTCTCGGGAGATGCAAGAGGCACTAGAAATGACGCAGGAGCAAATGGATAGGTAAATTATTGACGGCATGATAAAACAAATTCAACACGATTACTTTTAATGTGTATTTCTTTTCATCTCTGATAATCTCTCATTACAGAGCCGCACATCAGCTGATGGTTAACGAGAAGAATATAAAACAAGCTCAAAACCAACAACCTCAAGTTGTAAGTATCAGCATTTCTCACAAAGAATGCTTAACTAACACTGCCCACTAATTCACTTTTCAGCTGACAACTTGCTATCATATTTTATAACGAATGTATAGGGTAACATTTGGGTTATAGGGCGACATCCTTGCCCGTCAGTACCACCCGTTCCACCAGCCAGCGACGATGCCGCCGCCAGTGTTGAAACGGTTATAGCACCCGCCCACAGCGAGCCCGCGCGTGGCAGCGTGGACGCACAGAGCGCGCGCGACGCCAAACGCCACACGCATCATAGAAAAAAAAGAAAACGCAAGCCAGTACTGGTTTAGTACAATTTTACTGTATAAAAATTGGTTCATTTATATAGTTTGAAAATTTCATTCTATCGTGAAATAATTCAGTCTATCTCTAAGTATGGTACGATTGACTTATTTGACGTTCACGATATCTATGCTCAAATTCTTCGTTTGTTTCTCAATTTTTCAAACAGGCGGAACAAAATTAGGGTACGCGAGTACTTTTTAAAATTCTATACTGTGGTTAACACAGGTAAAGTGAGATTGTAGTTGTTTAGGTATAGCGTAATTTTAGGGCCAAAGACACTTATGGAAAATATTTGTACCTACTCCAAAAGTGTTGGGTACCCTTAATGTCGATATTTAAGAGCAATGGCCCGTTCAAATTCTTAAATTAGAAAATGTAATTTTTTGAACTATGAGAGAGAAAAAGCTCTCCTTAACTAAAATAGATAGAAATTGTAATTCAAAATGTATAATTTTATCCTTTTTAGGTATTTAAAATTTATATTTTGCAAATAGCGTATTGTATTGTGCAAGTTTTACTAAAAGTTGGTTAAAATTTAAAATATTGTTACTTGAATAAAAAAAATTATTAAATATTGTCGTTTTCATAAAACTTGCATGAGGCAAAAGCTTTTTCCAACGATTCTTCCTCTAGTTTAAATATTTGTTAAAGTATCGAAGCTTTCAAAACTCTTGAACGCTAGAAACTTTTGTGGTAAATATGAAATTTGGTGTGATTTTATAAAAATTCGCTTTAATTGTTACGATTCAGTATTAAGTGGGAAGGTAATTGACTTGTTTAGCGATATTCGAGGAACCTAAATTCTGTAGATGTTATTTTGTTTCATAATTTTTAGCATCAGATCCAAGACAATACCGTATTCGAAGACTTTGACTTACTAATTATAAAACTAGCCCTCGGCGAGGGGAGCCAATTTTCTGTAGGTAGTTTACACCCAAAAGTTGAATTTATATAAATGTACGGCCCTCGATTTGTAACAGGGCCAAAAACAGGTGTGATTTTTATAAGTTCAGCTTTATTGAATAGCTTCGACCACTTTTAGAATAGTCACTAATCAATTGTAGCGTAAACTCGAAGCTCCTTCGACGCCTACGATGAAACTAAAGATGAGAGTCTGATTTTCATCTTTTCACTAACTTTTACAATATAAAAGTAAGCACTCTTTTGAATTTTTAATAGATTTTATAGGTAAATCGATTTATATACGATTTTTCCATCCATGTCCTTTTCGGGTTGTTAGTTTTAGTCGATTTTATTTTTATGTACTAAACTCCGACGTATGAGCTTAGTATGGGAATATAGGTTGTCCATTGCTACATTAGATGAAGAGATAAATAATTGGGGCAATAATTTTCATAACTAACATCCTAACTTTTTCTAAAGCTGCGACACACGGCGACACATTTCCAGTATAACATGGCCTCGCTTTGTATAGATTTCCCGTACAATGGGAGATCCGCATAAACAGGTTTTGTATAGTTTGATTAGTCGTCGAGCGTACTTGTGATAATGTCGCGGAGTGTTTATTTAAAAGTATATCATCCAAACTTCGTTACAGTTCTACTGACTTTATTTGTTTACGAAAGTACTAGGTATATAGGTACTAGGTTTATTTTTCAAAATTGCGAAAATATTCGAAACTGCGAAAAAAATCACGGGATGTTAATGTCATCCCATTTTTTAAAGACCATGATTTTCAGCTAGCAATTGAAGGTCTAATCATCCTTTTCCTACTTTAAATTCTATGATGATGATAACGATAATGATAGGTAACAAAACACATCAAAAGTCAATAGAACTGTAACTAATCATGATATCATTATTAATTTCATATAAAAGACAGATAAAGAGTAATTTTTGCGAAGAGACATTTACTAATATCGATTGTCTCGACTTCTTGATTAGTTAGGCAGCGGAGTTAAGTAATTATTAACTATTTAGTTTTTAAATCTAGTTAAATTGAAAGAAATTTGCAATATCTTGAACTGTTTTTATACCTGTAACTTTACACAGTATATTTTACAAAAACATGCCTAAGGGGAATTCTTCCGTCTAGGTATAGGTATTATTATACCTATCTACCTATTTGTTTACTTACCAAAAATGTAGATTAGTTGTGCGTTTTAATACTTTTGCAAAACAAGGGTTTTTCAATCAAATGTTACAAACTCAAATTGCCTTACCCGCTAGATTAAAAAAAAACTCAATTGTGATGTTACCTACCAAAAAAAACATATTAAGGTGTTGCAAGTTTCAGAAATCTTAGCTCTTTAAGATAAATTCCCTAGTAAGTGCCCTTTTAAACTCTATGAAGCGACCTAGTGTAGATATTATCGTCAGCATCTCCACGTACCGACAAAACACTCCACATTCCTCTAGAATTAAGGTCAATCTTACCGACAATTATGTATTCTGTTGAAACCTCTTCAGTGGATAAAGAAGAATGCGAATCTTTTACAGTCGCGTATTTACGAATGACAAATGCTGCTGCAGCAGCACTGCTAATTCCTATCTCGATACTGAAAGAGTTTTAATTATTGACAGTTCCTCAATTGAAGACATAGTTCTGTCTACAATGGTACATTTACAAACGCTGTTTAAAGTTAAGCATCTAATGATAAACATCTGCTTAACCAAACATTTTGGGACTTAAACGTCTCCTTAATATCGTATCCTGCGTGTCCTGTTGTTTGTTAATGACAGGAACTGATGGAGGCTATTGAAGGCTCCAAACTCGTGGCTGAGTTCTGGACGGTCCATCGACACGCTAAGTAGACGAACGTCTCGTAACTTTAAGCACCGTTTATGAATAAACCTCACAGTGTTTTACAGCCATAATTGTGTTATTGTTGGTAATCTTTTTGTTTTTGCAATTTTGGGACTTAGCATCAGCAGTAATGTTGCAAGATCTTAAGCAATTTTATTGTCCTGTTGGTGCGTGTTGTGTTGCAGTAGTAAGTCGTTTAGTCAATACGCGTCTTGATAACCTAATTACTTCTCGTTTAGGCTACAACAGCAAAGATTAGGTGAGATCAATAACGCACAAATGTTTATATGATATGATATTCTATGATGTTCGTGAAATATTCTAAATGTATATAATTATTGTATGTATGTAACTATTATCTTTATTTTGTAGCGACAAATATTATTAGTGGGGCAACATTTTATCGCTATCAGAAAGAAATTGTGCAATATTAATATTACCGAAAAGGTGGCCACCTAACTGATAAGATAGTAACAGTAGATAATAATTACAATACGCAATATTGCCAAACAGTGCTTTATTGTCTGCAATTCTAAAAAGAGTAACATCCTTAAATGATTGCAAAGCAAATGTTACAGCTTAAGGTGAAAACGACAGGGTAGCCCGTGAAATTCAAACATACGTTTTTTGCCATTTGCAAGTCAGTGTCAGATTGTACAGTGATTAAAGTATGACTCGCGACTGTAACTAATACCTATGGCTTTACTGAATTATTATCATTATAATCATCAATACAACCGTCTAAATTCATTATATGAGTTTTTCATGAAATAATCATCCAATAGGATTAGTGAACTTAGAGGGTTATACTTATACTGAACATTTTTCGTGATTTTTAACTATTTTGAGCTCCCGATATAAACCGTGAATGCTTAAAACCGATATAAAGCGTAAAAGAGTTAAATCGATGATTTTAATTCTGTAAATACATACGTATTACGGCCACGAATAATATTTTGTTCAACATACAGCCTGACGCTGACCGGCAAATTGCAAAAAACCTAAGAAAATTTGAATTTCGCGCGCTACCCTAGCGTTGCCACCTTAATCAACAAACGCTACAAAAATGCACACAAAGTGGATACGCTTAATAATTTTACCTATAGATAACTAGGTAAATTTTAAGTCAATGCTCCTCTTCTCTTTGTTGTTCAAGTAGCCTAATCTATGCTTCCCCTAAAATTTTTGGTGCCAACTTGTTTTAGTCGTTAACGTTATGTCTTGTTATAAAATTTTAAAGTTGCCTTTATATTTTCAGCCATTTTTATATACTCGTTTGGAATTCCTATCCTATTGTCTTTTCTGTTTAGTGTATGTAAGAGTTTATTAAAAATGTTTTAATAGGTATTTTTATTGAGCATTAAGAGTAGAGCCCCATGGAATATATGATTATTATATCTATTTAAATCACTGCTATTCATTTGTAGCAGTTTAAAATACTGATTACAGAAATGGGAGGTTCACCAAAGTTTACTATATTCTAAATCTCCAAAATGAGAGAAGATAATTATCGAAAAATTTTAAAATATTAATTCGTTAGTAACTTCATCTGTAAATAATGTACAAAATTAAAAAATCTGTACTCGAAGAAGCGTGATTTTAAGTACGTTTTTTATATTTCTAGCGTAATAACCGCTAGCAATAATGAGAATTTCGATTGTAAATAGTTATGTAAATAAAAAAGTGTAAAAGATATATATTCCGTCAATCATATTAAAAATTGAGACATTATTAATTACCTATATTTATTGTTTAAAAAGAACATTGTAAATTGTTTTCATATAAATAAAAAATGTCGGAAACGCATCGGAATTTTATTTTCTTGAACCACTCAGTTTTTTACCCCTACAGAATACTGATACTGTTCCCATCCTCTGTCATCCCACAGCTGGGCAAAGGCCTCTCTCCATGACTTCCAAATTCTTCGATCCAGGGCCAATGTGGACCAGTGGTCGTAAGTTTAAGAAGACTCATCATAAAACTAGCCAGTTGGTGACGCCGGTGGTCCCGACGTCCAACCCCAAATTGCCCCACCTGCAGCTCATCCCCGTCTCGTATGCCCAGTTTCGCATTGAAGTCCCCCATGACAACCTGTGAAGTGAGTTTTGAAACCATGCAGGGCTTTGGAAATATCCTCATACATGGTCGCCACTTCATCGTCGGGGTGTGCCGAGGTCGGGGCGTAGACCTGTATGACCTTCAGCGAATATCTTGAGGATATTCTGAGTATAAGATACGCCACCCTGGTCGACACACTCTCGATCTTCACCACGTTATTTACGAGGGACTTGTGGACGATAAACCCAACACCACCTTGGGACTGCCGGTCACCCTCTCGGAAATAGAGCAGGTTGCCGGATTTCAGGATTATCGTGTCCTCTAAGTCCGAAGAGAGGGCTCTTCGGACTTCAGTTAATCCCACAATACTCCATCGCAGCCTGCTCAATTCCTCTTCGAGTTCCGTTATCTTCTCGTCGGTCTGGAGTGTACACGTGTTATATGTTGCTAGGTCAAGTCGTCGGTATAGGCAGCCTGATCCCATCCGGAGATTCATAGTACCCCTTGCCACGCCGCAACCTCGACCGCTACCATAGTCGAGGGTAGACGGGCTGCCGGGTACTAGGGGCCATTTTTGAGTTGCGCTCATCATTGGGGGGGTTTTGCCATAATCGCCACGCTTAGCAGGCGGGTTGGCGATCGCAGTACGGTTGTTATAAAACACAGAGAACGCTGCTGCCCATTCTTTGGTAAGTCCCTTAGTCGCCTCTTACGACACCCACGGGAAGATATGAGATGGTGGTATTCTTTTACGTCCGACACCATACGGTACTAAAATATTAATGAATACGTTCCTGAATTTGAAAGTTATGAGTAGAAAAGTTCTTTAAAAAAGTATAATGGAAGTCTAGCAATACACAGATTAAGTTTTAGGACAAGGATAACTAACATTAGAAAACAATCTCGAGTTAATAAAAAAAAAAATTCTTCGTATTTTTGAAATGATGAAGATTTTTCTTTTTCCTGTACCTAAATAAAACCTATTCTCGATCAACAAGTTGTATGAATACAACTTTATATATTGCAAAATGATGAAAATCAAGTTTTTTTATTTGTAGCAACATTGATCATCATCTGCCTAGCCTTTTCCCAACTATATTGGGGTTGGCTTCCAGTCTAACCTGATGCAGCTGAATACCAGTACTTTACATGGAGCGACTGCCTATCTGCCCTCCACAACCCAGTTAGTACTGGGTAATACAATCCCACTTGGTAAGACTGGTTGTCAGACTTTTTGGGCCACTGACTGTCAAAGATCTACAAATGACAGCCGGGACCAAGAGCTTAACATGCTTTCCGAGGCAACATTAAAGTATATAATACTTGATTACCCAAAATGATGATGATGATGATGATGATTTTTGATAAAAAGGTTATAAGAGTAGAAATACAAACAAATATATTATATACAAGATTTACAATTTATTTTTCAATCAAAGTCCCCCTAACTCTCTTCTCCGTAGTTTGTGAAGGTGTCTCCGCTTGCCTCTTATTCATCCCTTTCCTCTCCAACTGCTTCTCAATAATCCTAGCATTATTCGCATAACTGTCTGCCACCTCCCTCGCCTCTATCTCATCTTCTTCCTCATCAATCGTAGACACAGTAACAGAGCTGAACTTGCCCATGTTCTTCGTGTGTTTTGTTACCATAATCTTCTTCGGCTGTGTTAAGGCCACCTGTTTATAGATATCTGTGACTCCTCCTTCACCCGCTGTCTGGACTAAAGCTCCTTTCATGATAAAAACTATGTTGTTGTCCTGGTCATGTTTATAATAGATTGGTATGGCACATTTCTTGCACTTTAGTCTGTACTGTCGCTCGATACCTTTCTCCCGTTTCAAGTACACTGTCTCGTCGGGGTCTGACGTGATTTTGTGAGCGTGTTTGGAACCGTCGATGACTCGTGCGCTGTCCGTCGGTCTGAGTGGCAAACGATCTATTGTGCAGTCCAGGATAAGAGACATTTGGCCACACAGGCAGTAGTAAATGTGTAACGGCTTCGTCTCATTGTATTCTTCTTGGTCTTTTGTATCTGAGCAGACGATACTCCTTGAAACTACTTTTGGCATTGTGTGTTTGAATGATCTTCAGAACTCGTATTGATTTGGCCTTCTTTTATTATTGGATCCGTTTTTGTTATTGGATATGTCAAAAGTAACTGCCGCTGTCAATATAATTTTACACCCAGTTAAATAGTGTTTTAATGTTTCAATCTATTATTACCTCGAAAATATCAGTAAATAAATCACACGATGCTCGGGCTCGGGCAATATTTTGCAATAAGTCAATGTCAATTTGACATTTTGGCATGTCATATAGACTATTTATTTTGACTTTAATTTTTTTGAAAGGGTAAGGCAGCGTCCTCACGCGCGGCCCAAAAAGCCTCGCGGCTCAGTCTCGCGAGACTTTTCTATTTTTTTGCAACGCGTCCACAGAAGAGCCGCGCGGCCCACCTTGCGCAGATGCCACAGACTATATAGAGATATTACCGGCAGTTTCTTTTAAGATGTACAGACGCAAGCACATCAAGCTACCCGAGACTGTCAAATTTTCCCAATCAACCTTGAACCTAAATCTTAAGCGATAAAGTTGAAAATCTATTAAAGTTTGACAGATTGTAGTAGCTTGATGTGCTGGCGTCTGGCGTCTGTACGAAGACGAGGACGTGCTTTGAGCTTCAGCAGCATTCATAATAATAAGCACCGCTGCGCAAATAAGAAATAAACCGCGGCGACGACGTTATTGGGTCTGTCTGTAACTGTCTCGAAACATTACTAAAAAGATTGTGAATCTCAAGTATCTGACTGTTTTTTGCTCACTTCAAGAATGGTGGCCATCTCCACCAGGGCATCATTTCTTTTGTTTTTATTTTTATAAAAACTACTCCCACAGTTCCATAACACCGGGCGCTACCGGTACAATTCAATTAAAAGAAGTGTTTGCTCGTCAGTCCAATCCATATTGGCGCGAATAAAAACACAACTCGATGTAGAGGCGGTCACTAGCGCACTGACAGGCCGCACGGCCCTTCCCCATTACCCAGAGCCACGCGGCTTTCTTTGAAGTAGACCAACAACCATCGGGTTGCGCGAGGCCGGCCGCGCGGCCCTGTTGACCGCGTGGCTCAGGCCTCGCTCGAGTCCACACTCACGAGGCTTGGCCGCGCGGCTCGGCCTCACGGAGCCGCGCGGCCCTAGGGGGACGCGGCTGAAGAGGCTGTTGTCTAGGTTTTCACGGTGCGTCACCGGCACTTCAGCATTTGCCTGTAAGCTCTAACGTAATACTAAAATTATTTGTGCACGGCAGGTAGACGGAAGCGTTCACAGCGCGGTAGTCGTCCAATCACAGCGCGGAAGGCTGCGCACGGCCGCCGCGTGCGATTGCCGCTTTATGTTTAGACACACCTTAACTGTTCAAATTCGACCATTACAGTATGCAATCTGTAACGATATACAGACAAACTGTCACTGTTTTGTGGCTTGAGAAGCTCGTAGCTACATAATAACACCCGCTCGGGTCGATCATCAGGTTAAGCCTCGCCTACCTAGATTGGTCCGTGGATGGGTGGCCCTTGGATTGTTTCATTACAAGCTAACGTTCCTTCACCTTGAGCGCCTATGTGTAACGATATCGAATTAAATCAACATTGGATTATTTTTCAATATAAGTTTCCACCAATAAAACGAAAATCGAAAAGAAATAAAAGATGCAACTTAGTAAATACAATGTTTTCCAAAAATCAATACAATCTATAATGTACTTTATGGTGCATGAATACGTTGGTTATGTTGGTTAAACGTTCTGTCAACTTCACGCTACTGCGATTGTCTTTTATTCCACAGAATTGTGTTTCATTGCACATGTTCATCGATTTCTGTTGAATTTAGGGAAAGTATTACGAATTGAACGGCGAAATGGGTGCTATATCTAGCAGATACCGTGTTTACAACTCAGGGCTCACAAACATCGACGTTAAACCTGAAGAAAGTGACATCAAACGTGATAATCCCGGAACGTTAGATGAGATTCATAAAAAGACCAAAGGTACTTTTTTCACACGTTTTAACTGTTTTAGCGATTATCTGATGTGATTAAAATGTTAAATGGGTTCGTAAAAACATAATGAGGTAACGCGTTCAGTCAGAAATCGGCGGCAAACTTGGTTTTGTACCGACATAAAAGTTGGGTTATCTTGTGATGTAATAATAGATAATTTAGTAGAATACTAGCGATGTATGCGTCTAGAAACCTTCATAGTTTTGTGCCGTGTACTAAAACGGTTTTAAATTGAGTGCATTCATACAGATTGGCACAAAACTATTTTCTGGCACCTGCAGTCTGACATAGGTGTATCTCTAATATATTTGTATTCTGATAACAATGTTATCAACCTCTGTCGCTCAACCGTCCCGATTTCGAATTTATTATACACTGTGAGGTCGTAAATGAGAGCAAGAATACAGAGAGGAATGCAGTAATTATCCTCAAGTTGTAATTAAATTTCTTGAGAAATATTTAGTAATTAATTAAAATTCATAAACTCGAGCAACATAATAGCATAATAAGCACGATCTGCCTATAATGTTCCCACTGCTGGTATAAAGGCTCCTCTCTGCATAATTCATCACTCAAGCCCTGTGCGCGTTGTTGAATTTCACTCTACCACCAATGCAATATTCTACTCGAACTAAACTTCCGTTGTCTGAAAAAAAAAATCACTTGGGGTTGTGGATCTGCATTCCACCAGTGTAACAGGATTGCGTAGATTCATGTTCCCAGCATACCAAAGGTTATGATGCCAGGGTTGAATTATTTAAATTCCCATAGCATAGTTCTTTGATACAATCAAAAAACTGCTATGGGCATGTGCGGGAGCGGGATGAGGATGGGAAATGCAAACAAACTAATACGAAAAAAGCGATAATCTAATTCAAAGAATTTAGCCAATAAAACAATAATCTAATCCAATGAGTATATTTACCAATCCATATGAATCTGCACAACCACCTAGATTATATCAAATTACAATAATATTATATGGCATATATAAGTATATCTTACTTGAGATGCAAGCCTTGATCTACTACCTTGAACTGTAAACAAGTTGATATTTACATCAATCTGTGGTGTGAAGTATTGTTATGAAGAATATTTTCTAAAGAATCCTATTGTAATTCATCAAGGTATTAATTGTGTTCGTAAAAGTCATTTTTTTTCTTTTTGTCCATAGTTGCATGTAAACTGTGGTTTGAAAATGGTTTCGAAAAACCATCCAATCTGTCATTGAGCTATTTTTCCTACATTAGTATGAAAAATACTTACCTTCTAGGCAGCAAAAATGCTAAAAATTATTTTTGTGTTCCAGATGTGATGCCAGTCAACTTCGAAGGAGGCAAGCTGATGGTGAATAGGGGGCTTTCCAACCGTTTCCAGGTATTTTATTCTTTTATTTGAAGATCCAATTATAATGCATTTATTTAATTTTGTTGACCTAAGATGAATATTTTGTTTATGAAGAAAAGATCATTTTTCTGTTCAAAATCTTTCTTTGATCTTATCTACAGATTCATGAATATCTATAAAGATTACTTTTCAAGATTACATCAGTAGAAACATTCTAAGGACTTGTGACTTTTAATATTGTAATCATAGTCATTCTACTGTGCTTATCGCAATTTATTTGGGAATATTGCAGAAGAAGACATGCTGTCTTCTTCTGCAATATTCATCTCATTAGTCACCCCTATTTTTATTTCTAGTCATACCATCTTTTACACAGTCCATCCACAGTATCTTTTACCGCTAAACTTATAGCAATCCATCATCATCATCATTTCAGCCGAAAGATGTCCACTGCTGGACATAGGCTCCATTATATATAATAGCAATCCATATTCATACTCAAAACATATCCTCACACTTAACCATAGCAACAGAAACACACAGTTCAGATGTTCATACCAAACTTCTTTTCTAGATGTCCCACACACTGACAATGAGCTCAGCCCAGAATGGCTACAAGCTCGGAGCGACTTACATTGGCACCAAGCAGATCTCCCCGACAGAGGCATTCCCTGTTATCTTGGGAGATGTGGACCCCTCAGGGAACATCAACTTTAGTTTAATTCATCAACTTACTCCGGAGATCAGGCTGAAGGGAGCTGCTCAGGTAAAGTGGATACTCTTTTCTTAAAATGACAAAGCATTTCGCTGGTACACTCACACTTTTTCAGTTTAGTTTAAGTCCCATTTAATAGGGGGCAAGCCTATTATGACTGGGTTGCTTTTAGGTATATAATCATAACTTATTTTAATAGAACAAAAAAAAGGGTAAACCAACATAAATTGTTAATTAGGTACTAACATAAGTAATTGGATGGACCTTTGAGTAAAAGTGCTTTATCTTATCCCATTGAAATTGATAAGTTAAGATTTCATGGTTTTCCTTTCATTTAATTTATCATGTTTTTTAGAGAGATTTGATACTTATGATTAACCCTATCGATTGATGCCATAAAAGTACAGGGTGTTATTTTTTTGGAATTTAGCCACATCGATTCCCGAGTGTGGCAAGCGAGTTTTCGAAAATCTTTGAATGCAGATTTAGCAGTTTCCTTTGAGTAAAATTTTCTATCACCAGAATTTAGAGTACTTTCCCTCCAGGTGGCGTTGAAGAATTCCACCCTGTATAATAACCCTGCTCGACCTGGGAATCCAAACCCAAGACCTCATGCTTGACCACTAGAAAACACTCCTTGCACTGTATGCGTATTGCATACAGTGCAAGGAATGCAAATACAACAAAAAAAAAATGGAGATTTTTAGATAATACTCTACTCAACTTCAATTATTGTCCTTGCTCTATAATTGAAAAAAAAACCGCCATAAGTATACAAAAATAAGTCGCCAAATGGCATAAGCGAAAGTTTTTGGCGCAAAGCATCGTTAAGAACACAAAAAACTTTAAATGCGTCTATCTCAAAACAGCTATTTTTGTGTTATGACAGTTTTTTACAAAAAGTGCCTTATGTTCTTTCAAAGTTGAGTTGGTCTACCTTGGACCTTTAAACCCCCAACGAAAAAAAATGGGTATTATACGTTTTACACATGTATCTGTGTGTCTGTTTGTGGCTACCAAATGGATGAACTGATTCTGATTTAGGTTTATTTGTTTGAAAAAATGACTTGATTGATGTTGTTAGTTTTCTTTACTTGAGAGTTGTTAGTTTTCTGATGACTGAACAGATTTTCTTGAATCAGCTAAGAACACTCTTCTTAGCTGATTCAAGAAAATCTGTTCAGTCATTTGAAAACTAACAACTCTCTTTGTCAATGTTCAGAGCATATGATAATTAAGAACTTATATTATAAAACACATTTATTTATTTCAGGTGCAAGAATGCAAACTGACAGCCACACAGGGTACCCTGGAGTACAAGGGCTCTGACTACACGCTCGCCATGGCTGTGGGTAAGCCGGACTTCAACGAGAAGTCTGCCGTCTTCGTTGGACATTACTTACAGGTAAAATCATTAAGAGACCCCGTCTATGCTCTGTCTAGTTACCCAATTATAACCTAACTTACGCCCCGCCCCAGGTACGCACAATTTTAACGACTTGGCATAATCGTCGAATCGACATCGAGATTTCGTTATTATTGTCACTTTCATAAAAATGTGTGATACTAAATTATGCTGAAAACCGCACCCAAATCCTATGCGTATTTAGAAGATCTTTGCGTTCCAAATTAATTTAAGTTTTTTTTTTTTTTTTTTAAACGTTGCCCCACACTAGGAATTTCTCCTGTATCGTGGGTGCGTTTACAAACATTTAAACTCGCATACACAAACAGCCAGACCCGGAACAACTACCTGTAGATCATACAAATATTTGTTCCGTGCGGGGATCGAACCCGCGACACGCATCGCAGCAGCCAATCGCTCAGCCACTGCGCCAACCGTGCCGTCAACGTTTCATTGATAAATACAAGTAATTCATATTCATACAAACCAATCGTTCATATTTAAAGCTAAGAAAATGCGACGTTGTCATATTTCACGTAAGGGTGTTTTACGTTAATAATCGTGACTTTTTCGAATTATTTTGTATTAAAAATTAAAACAAAAAAAAAATTGTACCTATGTCCTCTTATATTCTAATGTTATTTTCCTGTGTTGTCTACTGTGTGTACATAAATAGTAAAATAAAAATATTATATTTAAAAAATAATTCATATGCCAGTTGATTCTTTGATATGATCTCATTCATACCCTAGAGTTATGGGATATAAAAAAAAACACCTTGTAAAAACTGTTTCCAAAGTGAATAGGAATAGGCAACATGCTTATTCCTATTCACTTTGGAAACAGTTTTTTCACCATTTTTGCAACATCCATAGTTGCTTACTAACTTACTTGCACTAACTGTAACTTAACAAAAAAATAACTTGATTACTTCCCTAGAAGTAAGCAAGTTAATTTTTACCTTGAGTTTTCCACTTCTAGCAATTACCAAATGAATATTTAATAATATTACTGTAATCAATAGCTATGATCGCGTTTGGCCTTTACTTGACTAAACATTACTTAAAGTTATTGATTAGGATTACTCATGGATTTTAGGCTAATGAAAGTTTCAATGATTAGATTAATAACCCAAAAATGTATTTTTTTAATTTGTAAAGGCCTCAGTTTTCTTTTTCTTAAGTTACACCTTAAAGAATTAGAGAATGAATGTTTATTTTTATAATACTTAAAAAACAGGAGGCTCTCATAGCCTCATTTTAATCGTAAAAAGTAAAAAGCCACACATACACTGTTTACACTGGACTCACTCCAGCTAGATGGCCAACCAGGTGGCTGCGACAGCCTGGATGCGGTGGGACTCAGTGTTGTGGCTCAGCTTGGGGGAGGCCTATGTCTAACATTGCAATAGGCTAAGTTGTCTCGCAGCGTTTATGTTGGGTGATCAAGACTCGTACATTCTGTGTGAGAGATCTCTGTATTACATGTTGATGTTTTGTTTTGCAGTCGGTGACAAAGCGACTGGCACTGGGCACGGAACTCGTGTATCAGTCCGGAGCGCGGGTCATGGGCGGGGAGATCGCCATCACCTCCGCCGCTGCTAGATACACCATGGACGGTACGATCAATACTCTTGCAAATAATCTGTCTCATTTAGATGATATTCAAATGCTTTTAGAACTGTACCGGTACTCTTCTGTAAAATACTTAAGTCGTAAAACGAGAGCAATGTTTTAAAAAGAGATTCAACATTGTATTGCATTCTATAACGGGCTGGTGTCCGCAACTCCACGTCTAAAGCGCGTATTTTGCGTACAGAAGATGCAACGTTGCAGATTTTATAATTGAGAAAACGTTGCAGAGTTGCAGAATAATGAAATATGTCAAATTGTTTGTTTAGTTAATAACTTAATGTTTTGTTGCAAGTTGTTTCATTTTACCTTTCCAGACTCTGAAGTATCTGCGACCTTGAGCACAGCTAACTTCCACCTGTGTTACTTCAAGCAGTGCAGTGAACAGTTACAGGTAAATCCTATTCTTTTTTATGTTTTTGTTTTCATTAATTCAAATGTGTTTCCAAGATAATCCCAGCTGGATATTGATAAGTGATTCTTAAAACTTTTAACTTTAATTTGCAGGTTGTAGCGGAAATGGACACCTCATTCCGAGGGATGGAGTCTGTAGGCACTATTGGTTACCAGGTCAACATACCCAAAGCAGATCTTATCTTTAGAGGTGAGTTATTATCTTGTATTTATAACTGCCTTGTTACTTTTGTGATCACAAATGCAACTTCTTCTCAGCGTTTCAATGGGTATAATGAGTCAACCCGAGTCAATGCCTGTATTGTGCAGGCTTCTGGGAATGCAGGACTCATTATCATGTGTCCCATCGTATGTGGAACAGCATCACATTTAAACTGCAAGGTATAATCCAATGGAGCAGGTGGCTAATGGGGTTATGCCCATTGGTAAAAATGTTACAGAATATTTCTATTATAGGATGTTCTCAGTGGCAGCTCATATCTGGTTGATGGCCATAGGATCGCTCTAACATCATTTTCACAAGCTGATCCACGCACAAAGGTCCACTTTAAGAACTAAGTGCGGAAACCAAAACCCATAAACACAAGCAGATCTTATGTTAATGATGATGAGCTCGGAGGAGCTCGTGGCTAAATAATAACAGCCGCTCGGGTCGATCCTTAGGTTAAGCCGGGCTTGTCTAGGTTGGTCTGTGGATGGGTGACCGCCCATTACATACCGAGTTTCCTCCGTGCCTCGGAAAGCACGTTAAGCCGTTGGTCCCGGCTGTCATTTGTAGATCTTTGACAGTCGTTAGGTAGTCAGTGGCCTAAAAGTCTGACAACCAGTCTTACCAAGGGGTATCGTATTACCCAGTACTAACTGGGTTGTGGAGGTCAGATAGGCAGTCGCTCCATGTAAAATACTGGTATTCAGCTGCATCCGGTTAGACTGGAAGCCGACCCCAATATAGTTGGAAAAGGCTAGGCAGATGATGATCTTATGTTAATGATGATGATGCGACAAAGTTTATTTGTTGTTTGTGTTGCTTGTCAATAATCAACCTTTTCATATTTTTTCCAGGAATGGTAGATTCAAATTGGAACATTGGAGCAGTCCTTGAGAAAAAACTGCAGCCACTTCCGTTCACATTCGCACTCTCCGGCATGGCGAACCAGGCTAAGCAACAGTTCAAATTCGGCTGCGGTCTCATCATCGGTTAATCACCTCATCACCAGGGGATTGTGACGATGACTGAGTGATATCTCAAGCTAGTGATCAGTGGTCACCCGTATTTATATGTGATTAGTGAATTTGAAGCGTTTCAAAGTGAATAAGTTCCGCAGTGGTTTCATGCAAAGTTAACTCATCACTCAGTGTGAATGTTAGAATTACAAAATGAAAATAGATTGAATGGAATGGATACAGAGTGTAGCATAGATAGTAGGCAAGTGTTTCAGCCACACCCTGTATATTGTATGTTTTTAAATATTTTAATATTTGTGTGTAGATTTCATTTAGAGATTTTATGTTCTTGGTGTTTTAAAATTGCTGGACAGTTATTTCCATAATATATTTAATTGGTGTTTACTAATATTTTTTAGGAACAAAATATCTAATATAGCCCTAGCATAGGTCATGTTTTCTTCCATGTAAGTCATGTAACCACATTAAAAGCCTAATATTGTATTCTATGAATATGCCTTTCTTGTTAGCTGTCACAGAAATGTACTGCCTATAACCGTACAAGAATCTTTTGGCTTGTGGCCGTAACCTTCATTGCCATCTTGTTCTTTTCGCATATGTTTATCAGCAGTGGTGCCAGTCATTTTAGCACTAAAAAATACTTGTATAGTACCACCACTTTTAAGAGTGTAGTTTATTGTGACGCTGCCTGTCATGAAAATTTGCATCGATTTGTCAAACATGTACATTTAATTTAGTTCTATGTTTTCCCGCCTGCACAGATAACTTTGTTAAAGTATAGCACTTTGCATATAAATCCATACAGTTGCGTCATTTTAACAATCTTCGGCATTTTGTTTCATTTGACAGTCCTTTAAAAATGTTGAAAACACCAAAGCAACATGACGAATAAAAATGGCGTCTGACCCGTCAAATTCAAATTCAAATTATTTATTGCAATCCATAATGTACATATACAGGTGGTAAAATACAATTAAGAAGAAACAATTATGGACCCTGTCGGGCACAGCTAAATTAAATTAATTAGGAAGGAGCGAGGAAGAGCGCTTTTATCAACTTGCCATTTAACCGGACGCAGCTGAATAGCTGTACTTTATATAATATGGTGACTTAACTAACCTAACCTAACCTCCACAACCCAGTTTTTGGTCAGACTTGAGCTTCTGGCTACCTATTACGACTGTCAAAGATTACGAATACGTATGTTGAGTCATCAAAGTACCGACCACGGCACGCGCTGCTTAACCTTTAAGATCCGTCCATGCGCCTGTTTTTGCTTAGCCATAATCGACCACCGTATGGAGTTATATTACGTTTAGCCTGATGTCCGAGTATTTATGCCGCCCATGGGCCTCTGACATTACATGCCGTTGAGAAATATCTCTCAGGCATGCTGGTTTCCTCACGATAGATTCCTTCATTGAAGCATGTGATAATTATACAATATGCAGAATCCGAAAAATCAGAAGTGTGTGTTTTGGGTCCAACTAGAGACCTATGACTTGACAGTTCGACGGTCACACACTAGGCTATCAATGCTGTATTTATTATAATATAAATGTGCTGTTGCATCTATCCATATTTATACTTTTACTTAGGATATGTTACTGAACACTAGCTTGATTTTGTCAATGTAATTATAATTGTAGTCTAATATTGACATCATAGGGGTTACAAATCTATATTTTGGCCTTCCATGTTCAAGAAAATATTGTGTTCAGAATTTGGAGACGAATCTTGAACATACTGGTTCATATTTATTTTTTTTACATTATTTTATTATTTGTTTTTTAAGCTGTGCTAGTTCCGTTATAAAAAAATAAATGCTTGGTTTGCAATGGGATTCAAAAGTTCTCAAAATATATTTAGAACTGTACTCTTGCTCATAATCATCATCATCAACATTCTCTTGCCCTTATCCCAATTCATTTGGGGTCGGCGCAGTATGTCTTCTTCCATACTTCTCTACTGTACTCTTGCTCATGAATGATGTTTCCAAATACAATTGTTTTTTCACACACAACATGGAAGTTCAAAATAAAGATTAAATGAATATGATAGACAATTCCTAAATAAATAAATAAATAAATAAATCACAAGATATGTGTGAATGATAATGAGCCCGAACACCGTGTAGGTATATGTATTGATAATTTTTCTTTGTACGGTTTACGTATACTTATTTTTAATTGTTATTTTAACGCTATACTGTTTGCTGACCACCAGAAACGCATTTATGACATATGAAATCACTCTAAGGTGTCTGAAAACATCTTGAATACCTGGATTTGAGTCAGGTTCAATCATTTAAATGATTCAGTGCATTTTGCGAATTATATTTATTTGACTCGGCCTATTAAATGTATGGTGAACCGCGCGTCAGTAGTAACTCTTGAGATACGAAACCCGACCTTATTGCTTAAAAATTAAGGTGCTGCCAATATCAAATTGTTACCAAAGTCGTGCTGTTGACTATACTTATTTCATATGAGTTTGTATACAATTCTGTCACTCGAGTAGATTTAATTTTGATAAGAATACTTTTTAAGCATTTTAATTAGATATCTTAGAGTGAAAAGCTAATACGGGTACCCCAAAACCCGTTTTTCGTCCTCTATTCATATTATCATACCCTTCTATTCGCGGGGTACCTGGCAGAAGCTTCATGTCGATTATTCGCTGCCATCGCTACGGCGTCCTTCTAGAAGGCGCTTATGTCCGACAAATACGTCCTTAATTGTATTTATTATAAAATAGTCTTATATTTTTAAACTCTTTCATGCTAACACTGACCAAATATTCTACTTAATGATGATCTGAGTGATCTAGAATGTCTCGAGACGCATTTGTCGCAGATGTGCGCCTTCTCTTATGTATGAGTGTAGATAGGTTATGGCATACTGTACAATGTACATAGCGCCTGTTGTTAAAATGTTTATTTTTAATATAGTTACTTACGTTAATAAATCAATTCGCTGTTTTATTTCGAAGACGACTTTTCCTTGCTCAATCGAAACACCGGTTGCGTGAAAATACTTTCAAGTAGTTTCTAGAAACGACGCAAAGAATGCTTGCTTGTACCACTTTATGGGGAAATTGAATTCTTTAATATCTTTTTAATTACACACCGACTGAATCTGAAACTTGGCGACGCATTGCGACTAATTAGCGATTAAATTTGGAACAAAACAGATCACCGCTAGGTGCCCTAGTTTTTTAGATATATATGTGGCCAAGCTGGGGAGACTAGATCGGCCACCCTATTCTGATATTTGGCGACTAATTTTTTGTGTTATCAAAATTAAAATCCCTGATGGTGGTCAAGCCAGTGTCAGTCACACTACCTCAACGGCGATTTCCTCCTCATCTCAGGCGTCCAGTGACTGATGGATATTTTCCCAACTCCGGATACAATACCGGAGGTCAATACTTATAGATAACTAGCGACCTGCTTCTCACAGCGCCACTTATCGGTTACAAAACTATACTACTTTCTTTGAAATCGATTGGGTGGTTTCGAATATTAGTCGTGTGTGTACTAACATCACGTGATTTTTATAGTTCAAAGTTTCAACTTTCTCAAGTTTATTTTAATAAGTACAAGTTTTTAATGTTATAACTTTACTCCACGAACCCCGTACTATTAAATGCTTTTATGAGCACAATGTTTTGACTGCGTTATATTGAGTCTTATCGTAAAACGTAATTATTCTCCCCAAAAAAGTCGTTTCCCAGCAATATTTTTATGTGCATCTGGATTGAGGGCCCAAGTTATTTGATCATAAGTTTGAAATTCACTTTTAAGAAATTTATGGCCCTTTGCTTTAAGTTTTTACTACTTTTAACTAATTCCCCTATAAGTCTTATTTCGTTTCTCAAGGATTTAAAAAATGGGCCCTCAATCCAGATGCACATTATTTTTTTCGTAGAGTTACTCAGTTTGATATACAGAATGCTTGGTTAACGGTTTCGTGAATGGTCCGTTTACACCTTGTATATGAGGATTAGAAACAAAGGAGTAAGTAATAAAAGGCAGATATAGTTTAAAAATAACGTAAGTTTATTACATGTAATGAAATAAAAATATAATATTATAAACTTTTATTCTGTTACATGTATAAATGATTCCGTGCCGCGGGCGGATTGCCCGTCATATTTTGGTAATATATTCAACCTCGATTATAATTATATCCATAAACCAAACAATTGTGACGTGAACGGCGCCATCTTGTCAAAGATTTAAAAAAAATAAAAAATCATTTTTATTAAACTTGATATCACGTCACCATTGTTATTTCGAACGAAGGTTTTTAAATGCTCCATCTTTTATGTCAAAATTTTGGCGCCAATTATTATTATTTTTTTTTACTTTTTATCACGCCTCTTAGCTAGATTTAGAAATGAATGTTTGGACATTTAAAAGCCTTCGTTTATCCTCTTCATAAGTATTATAAGCTACACATCGACACCACAGCGATTTTAAACTAACTGTATGATTCATACCGATGAAAGCCGGGTGGACAAAATAAAAATTCCAGAAAAATCCAGCCAACCCAACTTTTAGAGAAGTACAACTAAGAAAATTTTTACTTGTTATTTCCTTATTACCAAAAATATAATATATTATTATGGCTGAGTTTTCAAAGATACGATAAATGTCTATCATTAATAATAATTTTTCGTGTTGTTTTAAACTCTATATTAATATAGCCTAAGGACTTACAATTAAGACGATTGCAACACTTACAGTTCGCAATGTGTCAAACATTACGGCGCTTGTACACAATGGCCCATGCTGACGAATTACGATTTACACAGACAGATAACTAACTACATTTTTATGAAAGTCTTGTATACCGACAGAATAAAGGTGCTCTTTGAAGACAACCACAACCAAACCTCAGCGATAAGGACGGCATTTTGTGGGACTGTCTGTTGTAAATTTTAAAGTTGCAAATTCAAATTTTTTAACGTCAAATTTAAAAAAAAATACTTGATTTTGAGCGTCAACGCTGCGCAATCGCAATGTCAGACCGAAATCGCGGTGACAAGCGGCAATGTCTAATCAACGGAAGCGTTTTCATAGATTTCAGTATGGCTCATAAAGCGAGTGGCCATAGTCGGACCTAAGGCCGCCATCTTGAATTTCACAAATGGTAAACAAACATTAATTTGAGAAAATCAAGATGGCGGCCTTCACAACGCCCTCTTGACAATGTCATTCAAGCCCCATGAATAAAACATGCTGCATTTTGCACTTCAACCAACTTATCTGGTAGTTTGACATATCGTGTCATCTTTGCTTGACAAGCAGCGCCACCTTGAATTGCACACAAAAATTACCGCGGAGCGTTCTGTCATTATGATTGGGTGACATTACAGCTGTGGTTTGCAGATGCGGTTGCTTTCAAAAAAGCATCTTAACAGACGTGACATAAGAGTCACAAGCCATTATGTACAAGAACCTTTAGAGATCTGTATTTTGATTTTATCTTTTGAAATGTTCTTTTTGATTCGCGCGCTAGAAACTCTTTGATATGTATGCTAAATTCTAAACGAATTTGCGGTAGCAAAATAAAATTGATTATTTATTTAAATCGGTACAGTCAGCCCCATAGAACAGACACTCATGCGATACGAAACTTTAAGTCTTATTATTATTTTTCAGTACCATACTTTTGGTTAGTCGACTGACTCGGTACCAAATGGGAAGCGCAAGAGCAAACAATATTATAATATAATGTGACACATCGGTATTTATTCTAAACAAAAAGAACATCACAAAATATGCTAGTACACCAACATTTTATGATTCCAAAAGCCACATACATAGGTACAAGTTATTTGAAAAATTACTTAACAATATCACCTTAAACCCATTATAAACAGTTGTCAATTTTCAGGCTTAGAACTTGAATCCCTAAAATATTGCATTTAGTTGAACACAAAGTTCAGAAGAGTAAAGCTATATTTATTTTAATATGTTTTTCGTGTTGTATGTGTTCCTATAGAACTTGTTCGGAGTTACCATACGCTCATGAAGCAAAGTGGCTAGTAGTTTAGGTAAAAAAAAACCGTAATAATAATTAACGACACTGTATCGTAGAAATTTAACCTAAAAATACAGACATAAGTATTATTTTCAAGGTGTTAGCATAATTTTATTAATTTTACTTAGTTGTTGCATTTCGCGAGTACACACCAATGATAGCAATTTAACCCATACAACAGACTGGTGTCTGCAACTCCACGTCCCAAGCGCGTTATTTTCGTACGAATCTAAACCTTACGTCAATGACATAAAAGTCATGTGATGCGCAATCGTGATTTGCAACGACTACACAGTCCTTTCAAAATTATTTGACCTCTAGACAGAAGTAACCCAAAAACGACCTTATTTCAAGAGAAATAAAGGCCACTCTGATTTCGACAGTGATATAAAATAACTGTGAAAGTACTGTAGTACATTTTTCAAATAACTAGTACTTAGCGCAGCCGACTGTACGAACAAAATGCTATTTATTTGGTGAAAGCGAAGACTGCCTAAACAAACTGCTTGTAAACACCGCCACGACTTGTAGTTGTACAAGGATGTAATGGCGCGTGACAAAAACAGAAACTAACGCCGCCATATTGTCTTTCTAAACCAATTATTCAAATGTTTACCAACACGACAAAAGATTCTTGTAGCACTATACTACTATTATAACGCCGCTTTGTGGTCAGTTTATACAAATAAAAATCTTTAATTTCTGAAGTTAGTTAAAAACCAGTTTCAATGAGAACCTATTTTGAAGTCGGCTAAAAAATACAGTTGGATTGAGAACCTCCTTATTAAAAGTCGGTTAGATAGACTATTTCGCGGAACCATACGGTTGACCACGGTGACCAAGCGACGCAATATTACATGATCAAATAAAGATCATTAAAAGTTTGAAAACATAATTTCATAAAATATCATCGTCCTATAAAGTTGCATTGTCAGTAGAATATTACTATAATGTATGAGTATTTATTAAGTTTGTCACACCGCTTTGTCGACAGCAAAAACGAACATAGATAGCTGAAATGTCCTCGAAATGGCCAGAGGTTTTATCGCGAAATAGTCTTCACAAAACTTTAGTAAAATAGTAATATTCTGAACAATACTGTTAAATAATGCCCCGTTTTCTAGCAGCAGCACCAATATTGCATTACCACAAAAAAAAAACATTTGACTTACAATTTACCAAGTACATAATTGTTAAACGACAATGACTGAGTGTTGGCAATATTAGCTTAATATTAACGAATAAAATCAAAATCCGATTTAAAAAAAAACGTACCTAACCGGCGGTGTTCAAAGCATAAAAAATAATGATTGTGCTAAGAAAATAAAAATAGCAACAAACAACTCTAAAATCATCAAACAGCAATTAGACTAAGTACAGCTTTTCTTTTATTTAAATATAAAACATTATGTTTAGTATATGCGAAACCTGAATATAGTTTGTTCAGAATAAGTAACTGAATCGATTCCAATAATTTTTAAACCATGCTATATTTTGCCCCAAAAATAAAAATAAAATGTTACAAGTTGGACACCGAGCGACATTATCGCAATCATTTAGGTACCTACTGCCAAATTATTATTAACAATGAGCTCAAGACGACGCTGGAGGCGAGGGCGCGCTGCGTGGTTACCACGTTTTTGTGCGGACAACCAGGTAGCAGAAAAAGCTTATAACTTTGTGATTTTTCCTGATACAGTTTTGAAATTTTGTACATAGATTCTTTACATAAAATACTAGACACGTGTTTCATGTTTTGCATATACTAAAACTAATGTTGTATATATATTTACTCAACCTCTTTTGACGAATTGACTTTAAAATTTTCCATCCACACAAACGAAGGGAAGTAATGAAAATCACAGTTCTGTTACTATTCGCGCCAATTCTTTTAACAGGTAACATTGGCGAGAGCATAGACAATCTATATTAGTAATGCCAGCCACGAAAAATATGGGTTGGGTCGAAATTAATCAGCTGTGATTATAAATTCATACAAAATATTTTAAACTTTTGAGGTAGACGGACCATACTCATATAATTACTTTACTATTTGAGACTGATAATCTTAATTCTTATTTAAATATTGGAAGATTTAGAGAGACGAAATAACTATGAGCAACGTTATTGAAAGAAAAAGAAAGAAGAAGTTATAAAAAAGATATCATAATTTCGATTTAACGTGTCTTTATTTAAAGTACAGCAGCTGCTCATTATTCTAAAAACATTTAAAAAAGAATACATCAAAATGGCCGACAATTCCGCCCAACCCAACCGCCATAAAAGAGGGAGATCGACATTTCACAATGACACATCGTTTCGAATACAACTAAAATCATATTAATAAAAAAAAATTAAATACCTATGAGATATAAGTGATGACTTTAGTCCGACGACTCGGGCTCATATTAAGTTGGATTTAAACTATGGGACAGATAGGATATTTACAAAATGCTATCTCGCTCACTCACACCGTGTGTGTTGCCAGTCGATAAAACTCTCCAACTAAAGAGGTTATGGTGCATGCGCTGAGGTAGACCGCGAAATTTAAATTTTCTTACGTTTTGCAATTTGGAGGTAAGTCAGGTTGTATGCTGATGATCGTTTGATTTGCGACCATAAAAATTATATTTATAGAATTCTAATAATTTAAATCATCAATAAATCTCACTTTGTTCTTACTAACTTAAAGAATGACTATTTCATGAAATCAAGCCATTTGAGGTCATCCGTTAGACAATTCTATTGACGATTCTAATCATCTTCTTAGCGTGTCGATGACAATTTAAATCGAGTCAGGAGAAAAAAGCAGATGTTTAATTTTGGGCCACCACTATGTATACTATATAGAAAAATAGGAAAAAATAGGAGAATTTCATAAAAATACTAACAAAGTTATTTGAAGAAGGGTACAGGCGTACAAAAATGAAAATTTGGAAAGTAATTGAATAAAATAACTTTATGTTTAAGGCAGCCATGACAGAATTGTGTTTGATATGACGTTTGACGACTTTGATAGTTTTATGAAGTGACGTCTTTGAGTCTTTTTTTGTTTTGAGCTTGAATTGGATGTGTTTCGGAGTTTTTAGTGATTGTTTTTGTTTTGCGACCCAGTTTATTACTACGGACATTGATTGATTGCTTCTCTGTTGACCGCGGCTTTGTTTTATGGTTTCTGCTTTTTTTTTCGCAGATATTACGTTATGATTTGCACACCTCTTAGGGTAGGATATGGTCCTGAGCTATATTTGTTGTATTTCATCCTTATGTGTACCCATATTCAAGCAAAATAAATGATTTGATTTGATGATTGACGTGTACGTCAATCAAATGTCATTGCCAAAATGACTTTTTTCGCATACTGCTGATCTGATCCACCGTGTTTAATTTTGTGTAGTGTTGCTCTCCTTGACCAAGTTAATTTGAATGTACATTGAAACGAAGTGAAATTAAAGAAAAATAACAATAAAAAACGGTTACTGTATTATATAGCGATATTTACATATAGTGTACATAGTCCATAGTGCTAGCCCGGGTTCCATACATTTCTGGAACATCTCATTTGGCTTAAACACAACTAGTGAAATGTGGGTGTACCATTTAGGTACACCTTTGCCTAACCCTTCGCGGATTACAGGCGTCAATTATCAACATACAACCTGAAACGACATAAATATTACAAAAAACATAAGAAAGTTCTATTTTCGGATACCCTCGCATTTTCGCCTTACTTTTAGCCTATCAATACATATTATAATTACTTTTTCGAAAGTTATTTTTATTTTAAGAGTATAGCGTACGTCTTTAAAGTTAAAGTCTAGTATTTAAATGTTCGTTACATAAGGGTGCGTATTGCCACACTAGTAATGTTGCAAGTAATTTAATACTTTTTACTCGATTACGGCAAAGACAAAAAATAGGGTTTATGGATTTTAATAGTCTATGTAAGTTTAATGTATTAGGTAGTGTTATAATTATTAATGGCCAAATATTATTGCACTGTTAAAATATCAACTAAATGAAACGTTGAAATGTAATAGTGCGTTTTTATTTACGATTTAATCAGATGTTCCTTGTGTTAGACAAAAAACAAGATTATTTCTATTATGTGCATTCATCATGCTTATGGCGTTCAATTTGCACATACTTTTTGTCTAAATTATTTACTTTTCTTAGTAAAAAAAAACGTGTGACTCGTTCAAATTGGTAATTTTTCGCCCAATTAATCAACTATTGATTATTTTCTGCATAAAATGTCCTAAAATAGCTTGCAACATTAAAAATGCAACAAGTACGCAACAACATTCCTACGCGAAGAACTGACTGACCAAGACAATGTACTCATGTGCTTTCACCAACACTAAGCAATATCTAAATTAATACCTTAGTTCCATTATATTTAGGTATCAATTCAAGTTGTGCTTGGTGTAACTGAAAACGCGCACTTTTAAGGTGGTAGCGCTTGGGTATCACGCGAAATTTAATTTTTCTTACGTTTATTTTTGTAATTTGTTGGTCAGTGTCAGGTTGTGTGTTGATTAAAATATGATTTTCGACTATAGTACACACAGCGGCACATGAAGCTATACTTTCCAGTATAACTTGGCCTCGCTTTGTATAGATTTCCTATACAATGAGAGATCCGCATAAATTGGTTTTGTATAGCTTGATTGGCCGTCGTGCGTACGTGTGTATTTACCGAATTATAATCATTAAAAACATCATAACAACCCACAAAGTCTATTTAATCCCATTGAATGACTTTTTCGTGAAATAGTCACTCCACGGGATTAAATGAACTTAGAGGGTTGTTTTCATGATTTTAATTATTATAATTCTGTAAATAAATACGTATTACGGTCGCGAATCATATTTTAATCAACATAAAGCCTTACACTGTCCTGCAAATTGCAAAAAACGTAAGAAAATTTTGAATTTCGCGGGCTATCCTGGCGCGTGTACCTTAAAAGAGCCTTCTACAGTTCTCAACAATGGATGGTATTTAAATTGAGGTCTTGATCAGTCAGTCCTCTACTATCTAGACGCAACTAGGGCTAATATAAACCGTATTGGAATAAACTGACCACACTTATCGACGGAGAATCGGCTTGATCCGATCATGCATCACTACATTTGGGGCGATGTCTTGACACTAAGTCGTGCAAGCCGCAACGGGGTGACTGGCACTTGTTGCATTTAATTCGGCGCGATCCGAACCGAATCAATAAGATGTACGTATTTTTATTGCATTGCCATAAAGTGCTTTCTAATCGGCTCAAACTGATTCCACGTCGATAAGTGCGGTCACTCCCTAAAACAGATATCAATAACTTCTAAAGCGATAAACATCTATTTAAACTTGCAATCTCCCCATATTACCCCTAGTTACGCCCTCCCATCATTTTCCAAGCCTACCATCCTACATTACAACGAATTCGTGAACACTTCTTTCTCTAACTTTCCCGCTAATCTTAAGCATAGACACATTTAAGAGAAGCCAAACATTCCTAAAACCGTAACATTTTCCAACACACCGAACGACTAAAAAAGTTAATTTTACCGTTTATATTTATAATTTACGATTCGACATCATGCATAATATACTTTTTTTTATTTAATTTTAAATATATAATTTAAAGCGTATTCTGTTCGCCGCCTCGGGAGTATCTGAGCATTCTTTTTTTTAAACTTCTAAATTGGCAAAAGTTCGTGGTCCATTGAAATAGATAATTTTACTTCTTTTTTTTTGTTTAAACGGTGGCAGCGAACCTCTGTATGAGTACAGATAACTGGCTGGTTGGTACTTCGTCTTGTCTGTGGTCTAATGTAGACTTTATCAAGTGTTCGAAAATTAAACTTGCTGGCCCAAAATGGCGTTACGATTATTGCACCAATAGCAACAAAGTTTGGACAGCTCTGTCAAAGCCTAAGTTGACGTATTCTTGGGCCTATTCTTGTCACAACAAAGATAATACACGCGATAATTCGGCAGTCCTACATAAATCGGATCAGTACATTTATTAAGACTACAAACTTTAATGCAGATAATCTGATATAATATTATATGTGTATAATTCAACATTTATAGTTGTGTCATCAATAGTACGAGTTAAAACACTAATTAAGTATTTACATATCTCTTAGCCGGTGTAATTACCGACAAAAAAAAATGTCAGAGTGGATTTATTTTGTATTAAAGGATGAGTCATACTTTGGCGATATACGTCTGCAAAAAGGGAATTACAGTGAGTGATAAATATACACCCCGCTTCGACGCAGCTGTAAGAATTCCCAACAACGCTGGAGACCAGTGGGGAAGAGTCCCCTACGGAAAATAATCCTATTGCCATTTTGATTGGGCATCAGTATGACCAAGAACTGCGCACGAGTATTTTCAGTAAAAGTGCAAGATAACTTTAATGTGTTATCAGAATAAGCTCTAAAGATCAATCTCATTTCGAATAGTGAACGCAAGGAAACGCGGCAAACAGCTTTTCGATTTCTTAACAACCAGAATAAAGCGTACAGTCGCTCGAAAATTTAGTCTACAGTGAGACCATAATGCTAAAATACATCCAGACGTGAAAATTAATTATCATTATAATGGCAACATCTGTCAAGGAACTGTCAAAACCACAGTGTTGCCATAAAAAAGAGAAGACATTAGACCACAAACAAATCTCTTTTTAAACACACAAGGCAGTGACGAGTGAGCAAGTATTACTTATCTGTGGTAACTTATGTTATAACTCCATGTCTTGCGCTTCGTCATCACTGAATTCGCTCATAGAAGACTCTGTATCGCTATTGTTATTGGCATTGCCGTTGGACGGCTTGGAGCCCGAGGACGCCGGAGCTGCGCCCCCCATGCCGGTGATCGCGTCCTTTTCTAGGAGGGCTTCCTCGGTCGCGAATCTTCGGACGTAATCTGGAAATAGGATTTAGATACATTAAGTAGATGAATCATTTATTTATTCTGAGTCAAGACATTTCTGTTGCCATCATCAATCTGGCTACGCTTGCCGAGGTCAGTTAGTAGATGGTTAACCGTTCATTACATATTAAGACCCCTCCGTGCCTCGGAAAGCACGTTAAGCCGTTGGTCCCGACCCTATTTTGGTAGATCTTTGACAGTCGTTACAGGTTGTCAGAAGGTCGAAAATCTGAGAACCCGTCATGCCAATGGCACCCAGTTACTGGGTTATATCTCCATGTGAAATACTGGCATCCAGTTGCAACCGGAAGTCGACCCCGACATAGTGGGAATAAGCTAGGCAGATGACACTTCTTCTTAGCATGTCGATGGCAATCTAAATTGTGTCAGCCCAGAACTGAGCTACTAGTCTGGCGCTTTCGGTAGCGTCCAACAGATGACACAATTTTTTCCCCCAGCAATGTAAAAGGACATGTACCAAATTTATACTTGGGTTAGCCATTTTGGATGACTTAACCCCCAACTTTGACCCAATCAGTTGTTCCCCAACTGTAGTAAAAGTGACTCGTCATAAACACGTATTTATCAAGAGCTCATTGACGGCGCGTTAAGACATGGCGACGGGCCAATAATTGTAATATATCAGTTGAGGTACGTAGTATTGTGTTTATTATGTCAGTGCCAACTGCCATTTCACTGAACTGTTGATCTTGGGGGGGTGGGACTGATGACGTGACGGCCCACCTGCGGTTAGTGGTCAACTCCATCTTAGGACATCTTCAAAACCAAAGTTAATCGCTAGTTATAACTGTGATAGGATGAAATATGTGATGTGCCAGATGTATCTGATGTGTCAGTGTACAAGGAATGTAATCGTGAGTCGAGATAGGCCATTCGAGATGTTAGGTTTAGCTCGTGGGATCTCGACTTTTGTGGCTGGAGTCAAAATTGTCCTTTCGAGGTCTCGCGAGATCTCGAAGCAAACAAGATCTTCGCGTGGCAATCTCTTCTTGAAATCTGAACCAATACGAAATTTCGAGGGCAGAGGTTGCATTCCCTGCCTATCACCGCAAACAAGGTATAAACGGACCCTTCACGAAGCCGTCTACCAAGCACTCTGTACATCAAACTAAGTAACTCTACGCAAAAATTATTGCTGGGGAACGGCTTTTTATTTGGTGTGAAAAATCACGTTTTACAGTAGGGCTCGAATATAACGCACACAAAACATTGTTTTGATTGCATTGAATAGTACGGGGGTAGTGGAGGTATTTAAAGTAAAGTTACAAATCCTATAAAAAAAATATTAAATAAGTTGGAACTTTGACCCCCATATCTCCGTTCCCAGGTGTGGTCTAGAACAAAAAATTATCACAATGACGAGGGGAACAAAGGCTGATCGGCTTCGTTAAGGGTAGTTTTACACCCATTATATAAAGTCGCATTTTGTGTTTGTCTGCTTTATCTATCCTTAAAAACTTGGCTTTGGATTTATCAAGACAGTCTAACACTGGCCTGCTATATACTAATAATCAAGAATGAACTGTATTACGGTGATCTAATGGTAGATTTTCGCTTTGTAGAGAAACACAAATGGTCAGTAATAAATATCCAAGCTCATTGTGTAGACTGAATAAAATCTAAACTCTTCAGACATGTTTATTGCCTGCACGTGTGTCTTTCCTGGGGTTTTCCTAGAACTATTTTAGGCACAATAGAGGAAAGCTAGATATTTTGGTGGTTGGCAGAATTAAGATATAAATATACTGAATTTTACGAAGAGTTATGAATGAAGATTTACTGAACTGGAAGTGAACAGTACATGTGACAAACGAGAGGAGTACAGAGTACTAGAATGAAAAGGAGGACGACAATACTTTTTTTGTCTCTTTACTCCAGCAGATTTGAGTCCCAACTGTGTGATGAGCCGAATTCAATTTAATCTCAGATTATGGAATCAGAATTTAAGAAATCAGAAGTTCTCACTTTCCTACATTCTAATTATTATCTTACTTTGTATTTTACTTCTTCTATACAATGTACATACAATTAATAAAGTCTTAACAATACATTCTCCTAACATAACACCACGCCTTGTAATCCCCGAAGGGTTAGGCAGAGGTGTACCTAAGAAGTACACCCACATTTCGCCAGTTATGTTTAACCGCATTAACCGCGGTTACTCCGTGGCTGCCACTGAAAAATTTCTGAAGGAAAAACCTAATAACACTTTGCCCGACCTGGCAATCGAATGGACGGCTCTATCAGGGAATAAAATCAGGAAACATTGAAAAAAATGGCCCGTTACCAGTGGTGAACATCCATCGATCGAGGTGATCTTACATGCGAGAATGTTTGAAGATATATCTATTACCTGAAACTTTCTTCTTGTACTCTTCAGGTTTGTGCAGGTACATGGCCGCGGCGTCACCGTTCAGGGGGTCGATAGGGTTGGGGTAGGTCAGCAGCTGCGGCAGGAACGACTCGAATATGTTCGACAGGTCTAGAACACAAATAAACATGCCATTAGTATCACTGACCTTCTTGGTAATGATCTTCGGAAGTCTGGTGCACTCTCAACTAAAGGAATAATATGTTAGTATCGTACCAGCTGGCGTTCTATCTACGCCCATCTATGGGAAAAGAGTTAAAATATGTTTTATTATTTTCAATAGTAGTTTAATAGGTACAGACACGCATGACTCACCCACACAAATAACTTTTAAAGGGGCAACGAATTTGTCCAACCTGTCTTACTAGGGATATCGTATTACCCAGTACTAAGCGGGTTGTGGAGGTCAGATAGGTAGTCGCTCCATTTAAAATACTGCGAACGTCCAGCAGTGGACGTCTTTCGGCTGAAATGATGATGATAATGAAATCGTCCAGCCGAGTTAAATATACCATCTTACTAGCACCCAATTATATCCGTATTGCCATGATTTCATCATTTCACAGAATGAAAGTAGCAGTTCAAAAAGGTGACGGGCGGTCTGGGTGGTACGGGGTACTTGAAAATTGTTTACCATTATGCGCTCCTTGACTGTATATGAAATGGCGATTTTTTGTCAAAGTCAACAGAATTTTAAGAATGTTTTTAATAAATAATGAGCCTGTAACCCAGCAGTGGCAGTGTACGTCGTAAACCAAAATCAAAAGTCATTTATTCAAATTAGTCTAATAATAAGCACTTTTTGAACGTCACAATTATAAGAGACAGTCCACCAAAACACCAGCCCTTCATCAGCATCTGCATAGCCTATTCCCGACGATGTCAGGTTCGGCTTCCATTCTAACCGGATGCAGCTGAATACCAGTATTTTACATGGAGAGAATTAGTACTGGGTAATACGACATCCCTTGGTAAGAATGGTTGTCAGAATTTCGGGCCACTGACTACCTGTAAAGACTGTCAAAGATCTACAAACGTCAGGCCTTCGTAATTAATAAAATAGGTAAGCTGACTACTCATTGTTGCTGTACTCTTAAATGATCAGGGTCATAGACCTCCTGTGTCCGATAAAAGCTATACAACATTGTGTTTAGTATATGCGAAACCTGAATATAATCTGTTCAAAATAAGTAACTGAATCGATTCCAATAATTTTTAACCCATGTTATATTTTGTCCCAAAAATATTTAAAAAAGGCTACAAGTTGGATACCGAGCGACACTAAGTACCTATCGCAATCATTTAGGTACTTACTGCCAAATTATAATTATAAATGAGCTCAAGACGACGCTGGAGCATGGGCCGCGAACGCTGAGCGTGGTGACCACGTTTTTGTGCGGACAACATGGTAACAGAACAAGCTTATAACTTTATGATTTTTCAAGATACAGTTTTGATATTTTGTACATAGTTTCTTTACATAAAAATACTAGACACGTGTTTCAGGTTTCGCATATACTAATACTAATGTTGTATATCTAAAACAATAATTTGACCACAACATTGCGGTTTGGTTTTATGCGATCTGTGGTTAACTTGATATTGAAACTTTCCTTGTCAATCAGAATATATGCTGAGATGTGTATTTATAAATAGTTACTCTACGACAGTTTTATGTATGGTGACTGGTAATTAGTGACCGATACTTAAACACGTGATTGTGCTTATGATAACAAACAACTTTCCCGAAGAAACATTTTTTTACTCATTCACTTTTATCACAATAAAAGTTACGAAGCGGTCTTGCGAGCCGCGTGGGTGATCTGCCTACCCACTGTTGCACGGTACGATAGTAATGAGACAGAACGAAGTCACGCGGCTAACAGCTGATAGGTCAAAGGCGTGCGAGTTTCATACGGCTGTTGTGTTATTGTGATAAAAGTGAATGAGTATAAAAAAAATCTTTGGGAAAATTGTTTCTTATCATGAGAGAAATCACGTGTTTAAGTATAGGTCACTAATTACCAGTCACCCTATATTTAGTCTAATTTATAGTGACACTTATTTAACTGGTAAATGTTAATTAAGTTACATAAATATTTACTACATACAGGGTATAAAGCTCCTCAAAAATCCATTGAAAAAGGAGAATACGGACCACTGTTGCTGTGTTTGATGTACTACTAACCGACAGTTGCTATCGGGTTTTTAACATGTTCCAAACTCGCGGAGAACTTTGATTGCGCGATGTAGGAATCCGATTGATTTTAGTTCCTTATTTTCTTCTTAGATGGCGCTGTACTATATTTTGTACTAAGCTGCATTAAATCAATCAACTCACCATATAGTGCAGTCCAGGCCTGGTTGATAACGTCTAGGCACACGGTGCCGGAGACTTCGTCGATGTTGGGGTGGTACACTTTGTTCATGAAGCCGATGGAGGGGGACTTGAAGGGGTAGTGGTCTGGGAGGTGCACGCGGACGCGCCATACGCCACCCTCGTATGGAGCTGGAATTTGAAAAGTTGTATCATTATCAATCAGTTGTAAATTATATTGAATCAATCAGTTTGAACATAACATCACGCTTGTAATCCCCGAAGGGTTAGGCAGAGACGTCCCTAATAATACACCCACATTTCGCCACTTATGTTTAAGTATATATAGTGTAACAGAGGGCGAGCTTATTGCCATCAACCGGGCACAATTCCAGATTCCGTGGCTGCTACTGGGAAATTCCTGATCGCAAAACCCAATAACAATTTGCCCTTTGCGGGAATCGAACCCAGGACATGCTCAGCAGTCGCGCTTGCCACCTCTAGACCAACGAAGTAGTCGGAAAAGGTTCTGTTTGAAAATGTGTATACTAAACAATCAATTTTGAAAAAGTGTATATTGAATCGATCAGATTTGTTATAAAACAAGGAATTTGTTGAACAGACCTGTATAGTTGTCGGGTGGGACTCTTAAATTAGTAGTCGATTGACTATTTTACGTAGGTGTTAGTGGTGCATTTTTGAATCAATCAGACCATTTATTTAATAATTCAAATGTGTTTTGGTTATTTTAAACAATTAACACAGCAACCACACAGTCAAACTACAATACTTAGCATATTATGACGACGACAGTAAGGTTGGCGCAATGGTTGAGCGATCGACTGCTGTGCTGCTGTGATGGGTTCGATTCCCGCACGAAACAAATATTTGTACGGCCTACAGGTAGTTGTTCCGGGTCTGGCTGTTTGTGTATGTGAGTTTAATTGTGTGTAAACGTACCCACGATACAGGAGAATTTTCTAGTGTGGGGCAACAATTTTTATTTAAAAAAAACTTACCTGAATCAATCAGTACACTCATGAATTAAACAATAATTAGAACATTTTCGAATCAAATTCAAATTAAATAAATAAATGTCAATACTCACTTCCAGGAGGGCCGAAGAATTTCACGCAGAACTCATTGAGTCCTCCCAATATCGTCACCTCATGCTTACTTTCGATACTGGTGACTGAATGTTAAGGAAATATGGTAGAAATCACATAAAAGTACACAATATATAATAATAAACGTCTAGAATTCCTCTAGAAGGGAATTCTTATTTATAAATCCCAATAAGACTGACTAATCTGGGGGTTAAATCTACAACCATCTGTCAGGGTCTAGCATCGCGCAATGCGGCAGAATAAGTTTAATAAAAATAATAGAATTTAGATTGTCGTTACAGGTAGTCAGTGGCCCAAAACAACCAGTCTTACTAAGGGGTATCGTATTACCCAGTACTAACTGTGTTGTGGAGGTCAGATAGGCAGTCGCTCCATGTAAAATACTTGTATTCAGCTGCATCCAGTTAGACTAGAAGTCGACCCTAACATAGTTCGGAAAAGGCTAGGCCGATGATGAATAGAATTTAGAACAATTGAAATAACACTTAAGTTATCTTTAAACGATAAAAAGTTATTAATTTAGTCATTAGTTAGACACTACTGAAGGCGCCCAACTAATGGCTCTTTTGAGCCGACACAATTTAAATTGTCATCGACGCGCTAAAAAGAAGATTAATTTAGTAATCAGTGCGTTCTGTGTGAGGTACTAGGGTTTTATGAGCCCCCCAAAAAAAAAAAAAAATTTGCAAAAAAAATTAAAGACTTCCAAAAAAAAAAATGTGGAAATTAACTTTACTTTCGGAAGTCGGTGGCAAAAAAGTCAATGAAACAAACAAGTCTTTTGCAAAAAAAGTTTTTGTTTTACCCTTTTTAGTTGGTATCTCACACAAATCCTTGTCAAGTATCAATTTTAAATTGTAACTAGAAAATATTAGCACATCATCCACATAATGAAGAAGAAAAAATGCATATTATGATGATGATGATCTAGCCGATTTCGGCCTCAGCGACTGCATTCGACGCCTTTCTAGGGTGGTTGTCGAGAGCTTTGGTGTGCTGCTCTGTCATGTGCTCTCAAGTGGCAAACATACCCAACTTTGGCCGAAAAACTCCGAGCACAAAGTGGACATGTAAGAACACCATAGACGAAATTATACCGTGACTTTTTAGTCGTCTTACAACGGCAGCCCACTTCATGTATCCAATGAATACTAAACATTCATAAAAAAAAAATGGTATTTATGAGATTTTAATAATTTAAAAATAAAAATATTATTCAGTATTATGACGCATGACGTAGTTAAAACACCCTGTTGCGAGCGATGATCTACTGAACTGGAGTGCTGGGTAGGTATATGTTCTCCCGTTTGACAAGTAAACATCATTAACATGATGTTTTATAATTTTATTCTAATTTTTTATTATTATTTTTCTTTGTACCTATTATGGAAGATAAAAAAAAATTGCGCCTAGAGCTATTTTATGTCGGGTACATTGAGTGGAAGATCTTTGTAAGACGACTAAAAAGTCACGGTGTATAGAGGCTAACTCAAAGTATCTAAGCAAAGTTAAACAAAATATGTATATAAGACCACCGCGCGTTCTTCCTCTACCAAATAAAAAAGAATCACTTAAATCGGACCAGTAACCGAGAAAAAAATATATATTGGTGGTATACATAACCACCTCCTTTTTTACGAGTCGGTTAAAAAATTGCTTGTCTCCGAAAGCCTATTTTTAGATATGTAAAGTTCATTATCACACTGACCTTTTGTACTTATAAAAGGACAATATACTTATAATGACGCCCCAGAGGGTAGAAAGGTTACAAGTATTAATGCAACCCCTCAGAGTGTGTTAGTATCATTTATTTATAGCATTCTTCTAGTAAATGATATTTGTATTGTCATTACTTAAGTGTGTTTTACTGAATGAACATGCAATGGTAACCGTAATACTTATCATATCAGCATATGATAAGTATGGTAGGGCATTTTTTAAACTTAGATTAAACTGGTAGTTTTTGAATGTATTCACAATCTTTAAAGATGTCAATAATCGAAACAGTATGTACCGGTAGCGAAGAGACAATTTTTGTAAGAGGTATGCCGGAGTACATTTCTTTATATTATTTGTCACTAGAAGTGACTGTGCCATTTTTCAAAGGGAAGCCGGTAGGAATCGAGTTATATGGAACCTTCGCCACTGGTATGTACAGATGCCAGCACATCAAGTTACCCGAAATTGTCAAATTTTCCCAATCATTATACACTAATAATTTGAAGGGGAAAGATTTGTATTTTTGTATGTTTGTAACGAATAAACTCAAAAACTACTACACCGATTTCAAAAATTCTTTCGCCCTTAGAATGCTACATTATCCCTGAGTAACATGGGCTATAATATTTTTTTTTTAATGTCCACCCGTGCGAAGTCAGGACGGGCCGCTAGTAGCAGATAAAAAGCGTAAAGCATTTATTGTGCATGTTACTTTCTGAGACAACTTGTGTGCTAGCTGTCATTTTTTTGTGAAAACGAAAAAGGCGACCTTAAGCCCAGTACTTATGCTGCACGACTGTTCAAAATCAAAATATTTTATTTCACTTAGGCCTCGATGGGCACTTATAAAACGTCGACAAAAAGGTGCACGGTTAGGGTTGGTCGTTTTCTATGGAGAAGAACCGGCAAGAAACTACATGGTCGAAAGAGATACCGGGGCCCTGAAACACAAAGGGCAAAGGAACATCGATGGGTTTTAGTCTGTACAAGTCTGACATTCCCTTCCACTCCGCCCAGAGCGGGAGGGGTCATTTAATGGAAGCTAGTAGTTAAGTGCAATAAAACTTCCATTATCTCACACCATTTTGACATGGATTAGACAGATGCTACAATACGCTACTTGTTTCTATCCTTAAATCCTTCTTTTGCCCACGTTCCTTCCTACGCATGCCATTCATTAATTCATAATTTAAAGGGATAAAGTACCGTTTCACTAAACTGACATACTAGGTCGCGATACTGAGGAGTAAGCTGACGTTATCTAATCGTCCTTATCGCTACTTCCTTTTTGTGTTAATATCTGTGTGAATACTTTTAAAATACGGACCTACTTTTGAAGCACATATCCTGGTCATATTTTTAACTAATTCATCATTTTTTTGGTGGTGGTCCATGTTAGCTTTGGATAGAGAGAACAGCGCCCAATTCATAGGGCTTTTGACACAAAAAAGAAAGAGTGGTGGAAAGCGGTCAGGTAATGCGCAGCAGTGACTGTTCTAAATAAAGGGTGTAAATAGACCCTTGACGAACCCGAAAGGCATTTGTTCTCCCCGTCATTGTGTTTTTTTTTTTTTCATCTTGCCTGGGAATCTTCTAGTTACGGAGATACTGGCGGTCCAACTTTTTCACAAGTTATTTTTAAATACAATGTTTTAAGGTAATTTAATACCTCCATGACCCGGTTTACTATTCAATGTATCCATCAGCACAATGTTTTAAGTGCGTTACATTGAGTTTTATCGTAAAACGTGATTTTGCTCCTCAAAAAAATAGTCATTTCCTAGCAATAACGTTGCGTAGGGTTACTAAGTTTGATATACAGAATGCTTGGTTGACGGCTTCGTGAAGGGTCCGCTTACACCTTGTATGTGGTGGAAGGACCTTCGAGGTACCTCTGGTCTTCTACAGTAAAAAGGTTTTGGGTTTCCTGGGGAACCATTCACGAAGCTGTCAACCAAGCATTCTGTACATCAAACTAAGTAACTTTACGCCAAAATTATTGCTGGGAAACGACTTTTTTTTGGGGGTGTAAAATCATGTTTTACGGTAGGAGTAAAACCAAATATTACATTTAAGACTTATAAATTGATTAGTACTCAATTAAATATAATTATGATCTATAATGTAAATACCACAAAAGCCAATTTAATATTTTAATTTAATATTTCTTAACTTTTTAAAAAGCGCCTTCATCCTCTCTCCTATTACCAATTAATTTAACTTTGCTGTGCCCGACAGGGTCCATAATTGATTCAATGTTTTAACATACCAACTGTTTTATTTAACATTATGGAATGCAATAAAGTATTGAGTATTGAGTAGGACTAAATGTAATGCACTCAAAAACATTGTGCTGATTGCATTGAATAGTACGGGGGTCGCGGAGGTATTAAAATCTTGTATTAAAACTAGTGCAAAAGTTGGAACTTTGACCCCCAATATCTCCGTAACTTGAAGGTTCCCAGGTATGGTCTAGAACAAAAAAAATGATCTCAATGAAGTGCCTTTCGGCATCGTTAAGGGTCTTGTTACACCCTTTATGGTACACCTACATTTCGTCAGTTAAGTTTACGTCGCATTTAATAGGGTACGAAGGACGAAACAATTACCATCAACGGAGCAGAAATCCTTACTCCGGGCTGTACCTGAGAAGTTCCGAATCAGAATCGGTCAGTAAATTACCAAATCGTTATCCATGGAAACTCCACACTTAAAGGCGTCTGCCTACGACACGCAATGACACAGCAAAATAGATGTGGTTGTGGCTATTCAGATAATGTACTATCTCTACGTATTTTTACCAAATATTATGATACACAGATAGCGCCAACTATACGTAGTGATAGCAAGACTTGAGTAACGCTTGGTCATACTATTTATATTAGTGAAACAGCTACAATCTCAGCTGATAAGATAAAAGAGAAACACAACAAGCTTGTTGAAGATAGACACTGCGAACGGGACTTTCTTTCGAGGACAGTTATCTGGCGTTGTCATGAAGTAGGTAGTAGGAAAGTATGAGAGAATAGTCAACAACAAGCCTAGCCTTTTCCCAATTATATTGGAGTGGACCTCAAGTCTAACCTGATGCAGCTTAATACCAGTGGCTATAACAGCCGCCCGGGTCGATCTTTAAGTTAAGATCCGTGGATGGGTGGCCACTGGGACTACCCATTACAAACCGAGTTTCCTCCGTGCCTTGGAAAGCACGTTAAGCCGTTGGTCCCGGCTGTCATTTTTAGATCTTTCACAATCATTACAAGTCATAGTCAGTGGCCCGAAAGTTTGACAACCAGTCGTACCAAGGGGTATCACATTACCCAGTAGTATCTGGGTTGTGGAGGTCAGATAGGCAGTCGCTCCATGTAAAATACTGGTATTCAACTGCATCTCTTAGCATCCCCTCCACTAGCCAGTTGAGGGAATGCTAAGCAGGTGATGACAAAACAATAGCTGTCCCCCAGTTATTTGAAAATTCTGATTTCACCAGATATGATTAAACAAGTTTTGCAATTGATTCTGTAGCGGCACTGCAAAAAACCTAAAATTAAAAAAAAAACCTAAATCTAAATCTCGCTGTTAAAGTTGTCCGCTACTTAAGACTAAAACCCGACAACAACTGGAGCCCACCAGACACAACACCCGTCTGGTCGGAGAATGTTCCCTTTTCTATGGGGGTGAAGAACTTTACACCCTGTTCTTCATACCCAATACTGGTGACTCCGACATGATAACTAATTTCTAGACTGAATAATTAATTTGGTAACAGTGATGTTCCTATGCTAGTTAAAATAAGCAAGAAACTTGAAAAATGAAAAACCGCCTGTTACTACCTCGCGAAGTCGCGACTGATTGGCGACGCTACGTGCAAACGATTAATTATGTAAGAGTAGGTGCAGACGGATATCAATCGATATTGTCTGGTCTTTGTCTAAAACAGGAGTGACCGACTCAGACTGCTCGGTCAGGGACCTTTGTTTTGAGTACAGGATGCAGATTGGGTTCATGAAAGGACATTTTGGGTTCATCACAGGACATTTTCGCTTCGTTTTTTACCATTTTTTTACATGAGGTAATTTCTTTTGGTAAGACTTGGAGGTCTTTGCCCAGCAGTGGGACAGTATGTGCAAGATAAAAATAAGTGAAAATTCATGATGTCGTTTCATAAGATAATGTTATAGAACGGCAAACAGATAATAAATAAATCTGTAAAACTGCAGAAGACATAAAGTACCACGATCCACGTGTTCGCTAATACGGCACTTCAAGAAAATGTTGAGTTTTGCAGAGCGTTGCATCTGACACTCATAACAGTCTCTTTCTACACCTCAACTCAACAACCACTGAAAGTTGTAGTGCATTACATGCATTTAAGTAGATAGAACTGACATGCCCCAAACAGATTTTCCTCAGATTCATCCCAGTTCGACTCAGTTCTGTGTACAAGCTAACATAAAGAGTTCGGGCTCCGGACTAAGTTCGGGCGGCCAAAAGTTTAATTCCGCTGGGTCCGAAGTGGTCCGAACCCAACAGGATTAAGCTTACACTTAAAAGCTTCTAAAAAGTTTGGGTTTCAAACACAGGGAATTTGCGAAATTCATTGAATTTCCGTTGTTGTGGCTAAAAACAGCCTCACGGGTCGATCTTCAAGGTTAGGCAGTGCTTGCCGAGGTTCATCCGTAGACCATCATTCATTACATATCGAATTTCCGTGCTTCGGAAAGCACGTTAAGCCGTTGGTCCCGGCTGTCATTTGTAGATCTTTGGCAGTCATTTCAGTTAGTCAGTGGCCCGAACATGTGACAGCCAGTCTTACATAGGAGTATCGTATTACACAGTACTAACTGGGTTGTGGAAGTCAGATAGGCAGTCGCTCCTTGTAAAATACTGGTATTCAGCTGCATGCGGATAGACTGGAAGCCCACCCCAACACATTTGAGAAAAGGCAAGCAGATGATGATGAAGGGTTGTGCAGGTCAGATAGGTAGTTGCACCATGTAAAATGCTGATATTCAGTTGCATCCGGTTAGACTGGAAGCCGTCCCAATATTGCTGGGAAAAGGCAAGCAGGTGATGCAAAAGGCCCGTTGTTACTATGCAAGATTAACAAGATCTAAACAAAGCAGTCGGACTGTTACTATGCATTACTTTGCATAATTATTTCAGCCTATGCTTCCGACAGAATGACTCACTGAGCGCATAAACACGTAATGAGAATTATTTACTACTAATGGTCACTCACAATGTCAATAGTCTGACATCATCGCCAATCAGCTTATCAAAAGTTGCAATAGGTCAGCTTTAAGTTCATTCAGATTCATACAATGTGGCTTTGGTAATTTTGCTTCAAATTTGGCTGAGGATCAGGGCCTTTTTGAACGTGGAAATTACTTAAGAAAGTCCCCTCCTAGGTAACTTCCTAGTATTTTAGCTGGGAAAAAGTTGCGCAAGAAACGCCCGAGCAACACCTGTCAAGAAAATAAATAGTAAAATCGGCGTCACTTAAGAAACTCCTCTGATTTCAGGGTTATTTGGATTGGAAGACCCGCGAATGGTAATCTTTTGAATAATATCACAGCTTTAATCTGCTTAATTCCACTTTAAATCTCTAATACCTTCCCTGACAGATCACGCACAGCTTAATCCAATAGGAATAGCAGCTTGAAATTTTCAAACAGGAGTTCCGATATAACGAAGAAGAGCCCTAAGAAAGGATGCTTGAAAATTCATCCCCTCAAGTGGTTAAGTAGGGGATTTAGTTTATATGGAAGCTCGCAGCATCATTTTGCCGATTGGAAATTCCATTGGAAGCAAGGCTTATAAAATTACTAAAAAGCAAGTCGTTGGTAGCTGCAGTTTTCATGATTTCTTTAATATGTAAAGACAATGGTCCCAAAAGTGAGTATACTACGTTTACCTACCCAGAATTGACCAACGCCGAAGGGGTCAATCGAGGTGTATGAACTTAGGGTCAGATATGATAAAAGAGTAATAATAAAAATAAAAAACACGGCTCAAATTGATTGCCAAACGTGTATGTGATTTAAATTTCTTGTAGGGGATAAAAAATTACGTCTAGCCAAATTCTTAGTGAGATGGGGAAAGATTTGTATTCAATTTCGGCGAGACAAGCTTTCAAGAAAAAAGACGTCAATGACCGGGACTTTAGATTTCAGCATTAAAAAACCAAAGACGGAGACAAAATGAAGGAGAGTAAAAAGAAACACAAATCGATCGTTACGAAATTGACAAATAAGTAGCCTGGGTTCTGGAGAAGGACAAAAGATTGTTTTTTGTATTCAAAATCCCTACTGATCTTCGCCAGATGAACAAGAGCCTATGATCAGGCACTGAGGTAACTTTTCACGTAACTAATGCAGCATCACCCGGTTGGCTAAACGAAACTTCTGTTGTTGACAACCAAATCTAAATATAACGAGCGTTAAACTTAATGAGTCGTGGTGCAAGCGGGTTTTAATTTTTTTCAAAACTTACACGAGTTTAATGGATAAACTAAGAATATTTTTATCTTTATAAAAACGTGAGTTTTAGTAATAATAAGTAAACGCGTTGCACTTCATTATGAAATATACAGTAAAACAATCGTGACCAAATAATTTTACCACGAAACATTGTGTGGAAATACTTCTTCCACTGATGCCCGTATTCACTAACTAGGCAACACCTACTTAGTAAAAATCACTGAGTAGACAACGCACTGCTTAAATCTTAGGGTCCAGAACATATCCAAAACCATGAAATTTTGAGGTTTTTTAAAGGTGAGCACTAAGAAAGGACTTTTAAATCCTTAAAGGGATCTTTAATTGCGGCATATCAAATCCTGTTGAAATTCCCACAGTGCAGTTACATTTAGGCATTACTAAGGCGTCGCTTTCGTTGGCCGAAACGGGCTTGAGCCTTTTACCTGCCTCCGTACTTTGGCCCTGCATTAGTAAGATGCTATTAGTATTTCTTCGGTACCACATGATTCATTCATGCATGATTGAGGAGTTGAACGCGGAGCAAATGCTCGACCTTCGAATCCTACAGAGATTCACGATTTTATCTGTAGGTTATTTTTATAAAAACAGATTGTAGTACATGTAACGTAGAATGGTAATTAATTGAAATGGGATAGTAACACGGTAGCACCGTTGATCCCAGCTGACATTCCCGGATATTCATTTCAACTGCCGTTACGGGTCCTGAGAATACCGAATGTCTAGCAACCTGTCTTACCATACCTTATCAGAGGGGTAAGCCGCTCCAAATGGAGCGAATTCTAATATTTATCTGTATTCGGTTGGGTTGGGCGTTGACCCCAAAATCGTTGAGAATTGGAGAAGACTTTTGGGAATACGAAATGGACGTTGGTGATTCCATCTATAAACAATACAAATTACATTCACTAATGAGCACAATTTAAATCAAAAACAGTTTAAAAACGAATGCAATTAATGAATTAGTCATTCTACACTAATCGTAGTTATAAATTACCTTTGAGCTCAGTTTCTCGCTCTGTTTAATTCAATGCACATTCAGAGAACGTGAATATCTGCATTGAGTACAGCGCTAATATGGCACAGATCGGGTTTTAGAAAGAGACGGCACGTTGGGTATGTCCCAGCTGTCATTTGTACATCTTTGACAGTCGTCACGGAACTTACGGATAGTCAGAAGCCTGAACTTCTAACAACCAGTCGTACAAAGGAGCCTCGTGTTACCTTGTAGTGGTGGGGGTCAGATAGGCAGTCGGTCCATTTAGAATACTGGTATTCAGCTGCATCCAGTTAGACTAGAAGCGGACTCTAACATAGTTGGGAAAACGCTGGTGTGACGTGGTTTTAAAAAGAGACTATCTATCACAAATTGCTGATGTTCGTCACAGCTGAAATGGAACTGGGCTGGCTAAATCTACCGCATGCCGGAGGAGCTATGGGCCGAAGACCCTTGACTCGCATCTTCCGAGTTTCTCACTGGGAACTTGGATCAGGGGCCTGATTCAGAAGGCAGTACTCCTCGATACAGCTCGTATTGTGAGATTCCTGTCGCTAGAGGTCTAACCACCGCACCGGTACCTTAGACCCTGCCCCCAAAACCGGCGGAAATGATTATTTTTTAATATTTTTAAATGTTTTTTTTTTAAGAAACACGAATATACGAAATAAATAACTGTCATACAGATAAAAGAGAAGACGCTCTATGCATAAACTTGTAGTTCTTTGCAAACCTCGATGCCAAAATAAAGACCAAATATTGAATGTCTGCTGAATCGAGTAAATCAATATGAATGTTAGTGCCAGGTGCGAAAGGAACCCTTAATGGACGTAAGTTGGTTTTATGACTCTAGAAATTTTAGTCATTATGTTATTTTTAACAAGGCCGAATGTTTAGGGTTGTGCACTTTCTAATTTTAATAAAGTTAAAAAGTAAAGAGAAAATCAAATGTACTTACTATACAAACGATGTGCGAGCAAGGAGTAATATAGAATTTAGAAATTGTGTGTCAAAAGTTTTCTTTTACGCAACACTTTTTAATGACCTCAACTTACACCGTCACTTACGGGATTATCATTTATTCTGAGCTCCCGATATTTCTACTCTGTTGCAAGCGCCATGACAGTGTAAATTTCAATTAAGAACCCTTTTTTTCGGATGGGAAATCATCAAATGACTTCTCCCGCTCCGAGAGGAGTGGAAGGGAGTGTCAGACTTGTACTGACTAAAACCCATCCATGTTCCTTCTTTGCCCTTTGTGTTCCAGGGCCGCGGTATCTCTTTCGAACGGTCCCGCAGCCCTAATTATGAACCCTGAAATCAAAAGTGTTTAATTGCCTCATATTAAAAAGAACCAAAGAAGTATTTAAGTAAAATGGCCCATTTCTTCTAGAAAATGAATATTAAATTGACACGGGGAAAATAATTCCAACGCATCGCTTTAGATTATTACGTTTTGTTTTTGATATGTGACGCACGTGCTCATATAACACATGCTTTACATACATACGTCACATTATTACCGATAGTGCTGCTTGCGACTAAACGCTACTTGTTGAGAAAATATTATATCGTCCATCTGCCTAGCGTTTTCCCAACTATGTTGGGGTCGACTTCCAGTCTAACCGGATGCTGGTGAATACCCGTACTTTACATGGAGCGGCTGCCTATCTAACTACTCAGTTACAAACATAATAATTATCATTATCTCCATCTGCCTAGTCTTTTCCCAACTATGTTGGAGTCGGTTTCTATGTTGGAGTAATACCCGTGCTTAAGATGGAGCAACTGCCTATCTGATCTCGCAGAACTCAGTAACTGGACAACGCGATAAACCTTGGTTAGTCTGGTGTTCAGACTGTCGGATTATCAGACCCTTAACGCCTGTCGTCTTAGAATTATCGCCGAGACCAAAACGTTTACTTGCTTTCCGAGACACGGAGAGGTCTTGATATATAATAATAAATGGTCGTCTATCCACAGACCGGCCTCGGCAAACGTCGCTTAACCTTCGATCGAACCGTGAAGTTATTACTTAGCCACCAGCTCCTCTACTGAGATATTTTCTCTTTGTTTTTACTAGAGAGAAAATATAATAATGATTCATGAATTTTGACACAATATCAAGAATTTAACTGCGTCGTTGATCTAGTGGTCGCAAGCGCGATTGCTGAGCATGAGGTCCTAGATTCGATTCCGAGGTCGGGCAAAGTGTTATTGGGTTTTGTCAATCAGGAATTTGATGATTTGAGATGCCAGTTTCTTGTTTCTTTGAAGACTGACGGGTTATAGATAAAAGTAAATGTATCCAATGATCCATCAGGAATTTCGCAGTGGCTGCCACAAAGCCTGGATTTGTGCCCAGTTAATGTCATAACTGGTGAATTGCGAGTGTACTATTAGGTACCCCGTGTCTAACCCTTCGGGATTACAGGCGTAATGTTATGTTACGTTATTTACTATGCCGAGATGCGGTCCCTAACCAGACGGTGGAAGGACATAAAAAAACGACCTGTCTGCATTTTCCCTAATTAAGATAGAAAATCTTTTCTATATTTTTTTTCTTACTGACTACAGAGGAAAGCACACGCTGCCTTTCCATTCCATTTCTCTTATTCTACCTTTAATTAATTTCGGTCCGAGTTCGTAGACGGTTAAATCAATTCTGTCTTGGACACACTAACTAATCTTTTTTCGTCGGTTTTCGTTCTTTTCTCACAAGATAAACGGTGAAACTGTACGGAGTTCTAATAAAGAAAAATGCTTTTAATTAGTGGATACCGTCCGGAGTTCTGAGAAGCTGTAGACTGGACCTAATTCGTTTATGTTTTTGCGGACAGCTAGGATTGCTTTAGACTAGGAGATAATGAAATAGGATGTTACATAAAATATTTACTGTAATTAATATGTACATTTAGAAGAAGAAAAAAAAAATTGAGTTTTGGGAAAATAAATGGGAGGCTGAAATGGGAGTGAAATGGTCACGAATGCACGCAGAGACGTGGGCAAAGATCGTCACTCACTGGAAGCCGTTGAGGTCGACCGCGGCGAAGGTGGTGTGACGGTCTGACCATGTTTGCAGGGCACCATGGCCAGAAACTGCTCGAGACAGAGAGGTTTGGAAGGAGAAAAGGGAGGCCTTTGCCCAACAGTGGGAACGACATAATACACACATAAATAATTCGTGAAAACGTTTTGATTAATCCTTGATAAGTATCTATCAATGTTGAACTTGCAATTATTAAAAACAAACGCATTCACATTCCGAACCATTCATGATTATGTAATTTATTTAAAAAAATAACAATTTATCTAAGTAAGTACCCTATCTCACAAGGTCATCCCGATACCGCAAAAAACATGACCTTTTTATCATGAAATTGGTTTGAATAATTTTTTTTTTAACTTTCTATGCATTTGGCTTTTGGATCGGTAATCTACAAAGTGCGACAGGAATAGTTAGAAGCTTTCCTCGGTGGAAGGTTACTCTGTGACGCGACGTTCGCGCTAATTCGGAAACACGACGGTTGTCGAAGCACATACTTTTTCTGGTTTAATTATACTTTAGTTTTAGGGTCCCATACGTAAAGGGTTCCGTGTGGCTCAACGGTAGCGATACTGACTTTGCCTACGCCCATGTCTTTATCACACACAGAGCTGCATCTTTTCAACCATATGAGACAGCTAGCTGACATTAGCGAAAATTACGCCTTATTGTGGCTTGTTTAATGTCAAGTAAAAACAAAATTGAAAGGAGGCCTTTAATTTTGTTTTTAGTTGGCCAACTCCGCAGTTAAAATAAATATTTTTTTCCTAATTTTTTTTTCCGATCGATAAGTTATTTTTTAAAAGAATCACATGTGCGCAAGGTGAACTCTCACTTGGCCGTTTTTTTTTTAGACGACGACGTATAAAAATGGTATTATTTCGCTGAGCCGTTGGAAAGTCTTAGTTTTTTTTTTCTTTTGCATTTTTTAAGTCTATTGTGTTTTTTGTTTTAGTTTTTTATTATTCAATAAACACTGTTACAACTAAATTGTGTAATTGTATTGTTGTTAAAGCAGAAGGAAGAAAATATACTGACAAGCACAACAAATAAATACCTACTCATTCAAAAGTTTCTCTACGAAAATTAAAGCAAAAATTTGCCAGAAGGCCTCCTGCCTTATACTCAGCAGTCCTGGGTTGAAATGATGATGAACCTTACGAGATGATTAACTTTTACACGTCATATGACCAACTCATTACTTTATCTTGTTTATTTTATCAATCAACATTGTAGACACTACCTACTTCATCAATAGGTAGATATCTCTTAAAACTTTAATTAATTTTATATTTAACAAGTAAGTCATTGTTCAATGACTTACTAACAAGTAAGTCATTGTTCAATGACTTACTTGTAAATATAAAATTAACTAATCTAACTCAATGTATCTCATTTTTTTTTTAAGTAATACTTAACTTCTAATAATTTGTCTCAAATTCGTCATATAATTCTACTTTACTAGATATTATATTTTATAAAAATACTCTCTTCATAGAAAGCAATATGGTAGATATTAGACAAACAGAATATGAAAAAAATCTGTAAGTCATAAAATATGTTTAAGAAAGAAAACTATAAACAAGCATAATGTGTTAGGTTTTACCTTATCTTATAATTATATTAGCTATGCAAATGATTTGCTAGTGATGGCCTTTGTCCAGCAGTGGGATAATACAGGCTACAAGTTATGAGGTGTAAATATGAAAGAGAAATGCCTAAATAAGATAAATAAAATGTGATGAACCAATTGTTTATATCAGTAAAGATAGTATTGATTAGAATTTTAGATTCAGACTTGAAGCTAAATAACAATAGCAAGTAATTATTTTGCTAGTTTGACAAGGACAATGAACCACTGTAGTTTCTTTTGTGTAATTTAAATAGAATGTGTGTACACAGAGTTTTTGTAACAACTAAGTTAACCTTTATATTTTTAGTTTCAATATTTTTCTAGGACTGACATTTAATAACACAGATAATTTCAACTTTTATGAATAAATATAACGCATTGATTGAGAATTAATCACAATAATTAAAATAAAATAACACTTCAGTAAAAACAATAAACAGAGACTAAATTTTTGTCAAAAAAATATTTTTGAGAAACACCATTATGATAAATATTCACAGTTGTTTATGTCTTAGTAAAGAGAGATATATTTAGAACAAGTGCAAAACATATCAGAATGTTCCAAAACAAAATAGTTATTATGAATCATGTGCTATAATACAACATCAATGAAAACTTTAAGGAATTATTCTAATGCAAATAAAACCTGTTTGCTGACAATGACCCAAACATACAGTAACAAAGAAATAGCTAGCAACAGGGACCTATGTACATGCAATAACGATTAATTACGCATAATGGACTCTATAATCCGTTGTGTGTGCCTAAGGCCATAAACATAGAGAAAAAAAATGCGCAATCGAGACCATGGCCTACATACGGAATTACGAAATATCACCAGCTAGACACATACGGAAGAACACTGCTAACGTAACGCACCTACCTACTAGTTTATCAATGCGTTATATATAGATACGTTGGCCCACGGAGACGTGAAAAGAATGCACGCTCCTTACCCAGACAAATAGGCAAAGGTCTACATCAATAAGAACCTTCAAATAAAGTGTTATTAATAACTTTTCACGGGTGTACAACAAAGAAATGTTAATAAAAACACACCCCATATTGATTTTATATAGGTTCGTGACAATCAGCTGACGGCCCTACAGCTACTTATTTACATGGTGGCCCTCGAACGCAATAGGTTCTTTGTAATGACGATAACAAAGAAAGGATACAGTTTGATGACATCGGTGTCCATGCGTCGTTTCCCAGCGCTCGGTGACGACATCTTCGTGATCTATTGCTAATAAATCACAATATCGAACACGAACACTAGAACTAACTCACACTAGACGCAGCGAAACCAATTTTTCGTCCACCAGCAGCAGTCAGAAAAATAACATTGTAGAAAAACAATGGACACAAACCATAGACTAAAATTTCGAAGATGATGTGTAATGAAAACGATGTTGCCACCCAGCAAAATCAATAAAACTGTTGGATAACCTCCGATTTTAGCCCTATGTATACGGTTCTTTACAATAGACAACGGCAATTCCAGAAGATTATGCGTCAAAAATTAAAAAGCATGCTAATTTGTCTATGCGTCATCATCAGCGAAACTTCGCGTGTGTGGATCGAGGAAGATTATTTATAATTCAGTTTTAATTATAGATTTCTTTTACATATACATCTCAAACTTAGTTAGGACGACGCGTTTGTGGATTGCGACGCTCCGTCGGCGCGCCACGAATGCGGAAACATGTGTTTTGATGTGAACATCAAATCATGATACATGACAACAAATTATAATTTATCAGAGTTTACGTCAATTAACTGTTTGTTGGAGTGATAAAGGGTTGTTGTGAGATCATCTGGTAGTGGTGATTATCGTGGCGGATCCGTGTGGGGCTGGTGATAAGTGATAAAGTGCGGTCATTTCCGGTGTGTTATTCGTGATGTGGGCGCCCCGGTGAAGTCTCCTGCTGAATCGTTCTGACGTCCTGGTATAGCCATGGCGAACACGGGGATCGGGGTCTCTTTTGACCCTAATGACATGACCAGGTTAGTAACAAGATCACTAAAGTAACCCTAACCACAATTCCTATAATTTCCTGTTTCCCTTAATGATTACCCTAATAAGGAAGTAAAATACAAAGTACTAGCAAGTTTCTAGAAACTGAATCTGTAACACATTAGTATTTAGTTCAAAATCTTCCATTTCATGTCTACAATAAACATGTTCAGAATTATTACAACTGAAATCTGTGTTAGGTATTCCCATTTCTATAATTAACTAACAATTTGAACAAATAACGAGAACAAACAATTAGAAAAACTATCTCAAAACCACAATTAGATGACACATAAACAAATCAAACATCAACACAGTTTATTTATTTGGTTTTCCCTTTAAATTAATATTAAGTCATATTTCTCTACTTGTAATAGTGTCATAGTAAACAATGTCAGTTTATCCACGTAGCTTGGACCTCATACACCTCACACTTAATAAGGTTTACAAACATGCCTTCTATAAATGATCTCTATTACCTGATGTGTGAGTATCAAGTATGGTAAGCATTTTTATTTTATTTTTGCTTGTGATATTTTTTCAATGTCAATATTTCTATTAAGGAACCCAAATAGTGAGTAAAACTATACCTAAATCAGTTAAAATAATTTATTAGTAGACTTGACTTTTATTTAGTTTTTAAGTCAATTTCTCTTTCAATCCTTGATTGAACCTAATTAATAAAGCCCATGTCTATAATTATGTTAGATGATGATCTCAGAACTCAGCCCCTTTCTTGCCATATCATCTTTGCCATCATCATCATCAGCCTATAGCATTCCACTGCTTGACATAAGCCTCCTCAATTGCGCTAAAGTCACTTTGCCATAAACATAGACAGTTGCTGCAATGCCATGCTTTGCTTCTTGAGTTAATGTTTAATAATGTTTTTGAAAATATACCTTATAACAGTAAACCATGATTTTTCACCCCAAAAAATAAGCAATAATTTTTGTGTATAGTTAATTAGTTTCATGTACAAAATGCTTGGAAGGGTCCATTTACACCTTGTATAAATCAGCCAATCATGTCTAACACTGCCCACTCTGAAATTAATACTCTGTCCTTCCTAGCAACCAAAATAAATGTTAACAACATTAAGTAGAGTAATATCAGTTAATCTGCCATTGATAACAACTCTATAAATATCCCGCTTCATTATGCTACTCATGTTTTTTAACTCGATTGAAGTTTCAAGTGTTGATCTCAATATTAAAATAACCGATGGTGTATGTCTCAAGCACTGATATGAATTATTATCAGCCATTTGTGTGCCACTGCAGGGCAAAGGCCTCCCTTCCCTCCTACTTCATCAACATCCACAACTCGACTTCAACCACTACTGCTCGTAGGCCTCTCTTTGCTTTTGCTAAGCTCCGCATTCTTGTGCCAGCCTCACCTGGGATAAACCTGCGATGGCAACACTTCTGCTCATCTGTCCTTCTACTTATCCCTATCCATTGCTGTTTATAGCCAATATTAAAGATACAAGTCTAGTTTGTCCCACCACCTCCTGTGTTGCTGCTGTTTTACACCCTCTGAAAAAACCAACACGTAATAATTTAACTCTTTCTCAAAATTTTAAGTTATTTTCCTATTCAATAATTATTGCTACTTTAAGACGAGATCTTTATATGAATTACATGATCTGTAATAAATAAATGATTTGATTTATCATAATGAAATGGGCTCCAAAATTAAAAAAAATAGTCTCTGTAAAAAAACTGCTACTGTACTGTAGAAAATGACTTTTATTCATAGTATTAATCGCAAATTTATTTACTAGACCTTTTTTACAGAGACTTTTAGAAAGCAATTTGAATGTACAGGTGCACTTAAAATTAGCATTAAGTCAATTTCAAAAGTTTTCCATAAAAAGATAAACAAATATGGTTATTTATGAGTAAATTAGAATTTCAATAACATATTTATAAATAAAACTTGAATTTATCAGAAATTAGTTGAAAACACATTCAATCTCCAAGCAAGCATTTTGCTTTTATAGTAATTCAAGAACTTCACACAATACTGCATACTTCATAGCACACAGTTTTTTTATTGCAGGAAGCATGTCGAAACAAAGATGGTAAACAATATTTTTAAAGAATCTAGAAACTAATTAACCTAAAATCTTAAAATAAGCTCTAAAGTGACTCATGAACATATTTTATGACTGTCCCCAATCTAAGAAAACAGGTTGTTTACCTCAACATATAAACAAAACAAAAATAACTCACTACACACTGGCTAGACTTTGAACTGTGATCAACAAAACATAGGTTTTTTGATTTTTGCAGTACTCATTTAATGAAAAACCTCATCTTTGTCCCTGTTGAGGTCGGAAATAATTCCACAGCAACACATACCTACACATTAATTAACTAAGAAAATGATCCTAACCCACATCATTGTCAAAATGTGTGCTAAATTTCAGCTTTAAGGGAAAGGTAACAGGGTGTTAATTTCCTCAGCTCCGATCGGCAAGGGAGGATCCTCCGATCAGATGGATGATGTGTCTAGTGGGCTACTGTTCTATGGTTGATGTTGGGTAGTTTTACATATTCTTATCTCGCAGATAACTCTGATTGTGCGATGCAAGATTTTAAGTTCTTAATTGTGCTAGCATTCTTTTTTTAATTTGCATATTATGTCCGCTGCAAGCCGTTAAGTTGTGAAAAGGTAACAGACAGACAGAATTATTTATTATTTATTTATTTAACATATCAAGCACAAAAGTACAGAGGCGGAGAATTACTTTCGTATTTATTATATTAGTAAGGAAAATTATAGATTTTAAGTAAAGTGGAAACATTTTTTATTTATTTATTTAAACTTCATGTACAATAGTGGTACATAGGCGGACATGCATAATGCCACAAGGCATTCTCAACAACAAAAACAATAGAAAACAACAAGAAATACAACAATAGAAATTAATCTTTAATGTATTTACCACAATTCTATAATTTCAAGCCTTGTTGATATCCTCTGAACAGGAAATACCTATTTAGTATACCAGCCAAATAGAAGTTGTTTACATCTAACTTTATGCTAGGTATAAACCCAAAACATGGAATTTATAACAAAATAATATGTTATGTCTCACATGTAACAATAACTCCATATTTAGAATGAAGTTTTAAATGGTATGTAAATGTAAAATTATAAGCATACATTTTACAAAATACAGGAATTCCAAGAAATTATTATAACTTCAGTACATTATGTGTCACATAACATTGCCCGCATTTTACAGTCACATGTAATAGGGAGTGAGCTTATAGCAAGCACAAATAGAAACTCCAGGATGCTAAAGAGAAATTCCTTGTGCGAGAACCCAATACCAGCTGTTTTGACATGGAAAGAAAAAATCTAGTGCGAGTAGGGTTTGAACCTGCGACCTTCCGATTCAGTACACCGGACATCTTAACCAATTAGACCATCGCACCCTGCTCACAGATCTCGAAATTTTCGTTCCATTAATAACGTCTTACGGTGACGTTACAACCCAATACCACTTTTCCCAACCTAGGAATCAAACCCTCATGCTCATCATTAGCTCTTATCACCACTAGACCATGACTCAGTAAACTTGAAAATAAGTGAATCATATTTTGCAATTCTAAATAATTATTTTAAACCACAAATAACAAAGAATCCAAAATTCATCACTCAAGAGATCACTATTAGTACTTTACCTTGAAATTCTTCACAACTCAAGAAGTGTAATTAACACAAAAACATCTTGTATTGAGACAACAAAAACATTTTGTTGGTAATTAGTAGCTAACTAGAATGACCTTCTGTAAGTAAAACCGTTCATTTCTGGGCTAGTTTATTCTACTTCCTTAGTGTGGGAAGAATTTTAAGATTTCTCGAATCATTTTCATTCATGAAAAACTATATGTGACATAACATAACAGCTATACATTACATAATTAATTGCCATTACCTGCATTTGGTTGGACTGGATGCTGACCCTAACATAATCATTAGAAGGCAATGGATTTTTCTTTTGCTGCCTCTTCAATTACTAAATGTTAGGAATGTTGAGGATGTTACTCCTCCTCCTTTGCAAGATGGAACAGCTCAAGCTGTCATGTAGGCGTTAGAGTTAGATGTATTGGTACTAAAGTAGGCCCAAGATAGTGCCTTGGGGCATTCAATTTTCATTTATTACCTTCTGTTTCAATATGCCTTATCTTCTCCATGAGTTTTAGAGTAAAATACAGGGTGGAAGGGACACCTTTACACCATATTGATTTATTGGATATGTGGTTTGTGCGTCAGTGTCTTCGACCCTGTATAATATTAGGGGACTGAGATTGCATGCAGCTTTATAAATTCAAATGCTTGGTGAACCCCTAATCATTGTTATACAACCCACTCAACTACATTTTCCATGAGAGTAGATGGCGTTTTTAAACGTTTTGTTTGATGATCTCTTGGTTATTTCTTGGATTTATAAGTAATGCCAGCTTCTCAGGTTATTTTCAATAGTTGCAATGTTATAACATCACTCGAATAATCATAAATTCTGATGATAATTTATTTTCTATCAACAGCTGGTACTTCAGAGAGTTATCCCGTGCTGAAGCGACGAGGTTACTCCTCAACGAGACGGAGAGCGGCGTGTTTCTCGTCAGGGACTCCAAGACGATTACTGGAGACTATGTGCTTTGTGTCAGGTTGGTGTTTAACTTCTTTATTGACTGGCTTTTAAAGGACAAACTTTTATTTTGCATTTTAATGCTGATGATTTTTGTTGGTGCGGTTTCCCATATTTTTGATTAATGCACAGTTAGATTTAAACCTGTGGCATGCTATACAAATGGATCTGATTCGGCATAACAGCAAGCCGAACGGTAAAATCAAATGTATATTTTGACGCAAACTGTCCCGAATGCGACCGGACCAAATAGGTGTGTAATACTGCTAACGCCACAGTTGAGCGCTGCGAAAACAGTAGCTGCCCCTGTACATCAATCTTCTTCTTTATCGTGTGGTTAGTGCCTAACCTAGTGTCAGAGTTTTTATGCTGCCTCTGACTTGACTTTACATGCCTTCGAGAAATAACCCTCGGGCATGCTGGTTTTCTCACGATGTTTTCCTTCACCGAAGCAAATGATAATTATACAAGTCGCACATGAATCCGAAAAATCAGAGGTGCGTGTATTGGGTTCGAATTTGAGACCTATTACTTGGCAGTCCGACGGTCACACCACTAGGCTATCACTGCTTCTGCTTCTTATTTTAGTACATCAATGAAGAGTGTAAACTGAATTTACTAAGTATTACGAGGATTTAAAGTCAGTTACATAATCAAATTCTGCGCGCGGCCCCCGAGCCTAATAAATAAGCGCACGTTTATACGATTGCTTCTTCGCGAATCAATTATTTTGGACAATTTTGTACAAACTTATTCAAAACCTCCTTTCCCAATTTTCAGAGAAGATGACAGGGTCTCCCACTACATAATCAATCGTGTCGTCTCAGCCGACGGCGCGATCAGGTTCCGGATTGGAGACCAACTCTTCGCAGACATGCCAGCTCTCCTGGCGTTCTACCGACTTCATTACCTAGACACAACGCCGCTTGTCCGGCCTCTGCCACAGGCGCTGGCGAAAGTGGCAGCACCGCCACCGCAGCAGCCTCACCAGGTCTTGGAGTTGGTGATTGCGAAGTTTGATTTCTCTGGCAATGTAAGTATGACCACGTTTTGGTTTCACTGCTGTTAGGTCTCAAACATACTGCGTTGGTCTTATCAACCTTTAACCTGTAAAACTTCGAGCCACAATTCAATCAATTGTCTATTATTCGTGACTCTCTTGGAGTCGATCGTTGATTAAAGCAGAAAGAGAGTTTTACATTTCCTTCTCTGTGCGAGAAAGAGGAGTGCCATATACACCGTGACTTTTTAGTCGTCTTACAAAGGTCGTCAACTCACGTACCCGACATAAAATAACTCTAGGCATGATTTTTTTTTTATCTTCCATAATAGCTACAAAGAAAAATAATAATAAATGATTAATTAGAATAAAATTATGAAACATCCTATGATGTTTACTTGTCAAACGGGAGAACATTACCTACCCAGCACTCGAGTCCAGTAGATCATCGCTCGTAACAGGGTGTTTTAACTACGTCATGCGACATAATACTGATTAATATTTTTATTTTTAAATTATTAAAATCGTATAAATACCTATTTTTTTATGAATGTTTAGTATTCATTGGATACATGAAGTGGGCTGCCGATGTAAGATGACTAAAAAGTCACGGTGTATACCGTAACCCACTACGCTGGCCTTGTACGGGTTGATGGACACACACACACTTTGTATCATGTTCAATTATAATGAAATCGTCGAGTTTTGTCTAGACTAGGCGTATTCTTTCACCGTTTTTAGGGTTCCGTACCCGAAGGGTAACCAACGGGACCCTATTACTAGGCTTCCGCTGTCCGTCCGTCTGTCTGTCAGCGGGCTGTATCTCATGAACCGTAATCGGGAGACAGTTGAAATTTTCACAGAATGTGTGTTTATGTTGCCGTTTTAACAAAAATAAATTAAAAATTAAAGGGGGCTCCGCTTCAACGATGGTCCGGAGCCCTGCATGCGCGAGTCCGGCTTGCACTTAGCTCGTTTTTATTATAAAAGTGCACCTCGTAGTTTTGAATCCACTACCTACGAGTCGAAAATCTTTCGACTCGCTTGGCTTCACCTGCCTCAAAATATTTGACTAACAGATTAACTCTTACAGAAAACACATAGTAACAAAAATAATGGTGCTTGTGACACGCCATGTAGACTTATTTGGAACTGAACAATAGACCGTGAACATTTTATGACAGGTGTTATTTGAATCGATCAATAAGCTGTATTTGTGAACGTGTGTGAGATGTTACATTTAAATATAGTTTTAGTCCGACCCGGCCTGATTGGGATTTTCGACCGTAAAAGGATATTTGTGCCGTGCGCTTTAAATTTATTCACCTGATATTACATTTTAGGGAGAAAATAGGATGTCGACCTAACCATTACACGAAACTTTCCCTACTGTGTTTAAACATAGGTATAATTACACTGTTGCCCGCGACCTTTGTTCACGTAAAAATATTATAAAAAATATTACTTACCTTTTTGAAACAATTTCAAGGGTTTTAATTTTTTTGCACGGATCCCTAATTATTTTTCTAAAATAAAAATAGTACACTTTATACCATCAGCTATCTACCAGTAAAAGTCCCTTCGAAATCGATCCAGCCCTTTCGGGAGATTAGCCGGAATAGACAGACAAAAATTTAAAAAAATGTTTTGATTATAAGTGCCGTATATATTTTCTTTTGCATTCAGTAATAAGCTGTTATTTTGATATTACCAACAGACACTTCAATTTTATTTATTTGTATAGATTTTTGACAAAATGTTGGTATACTTGGCACCACTGTTTTATCTATATGATGTTAGTTTTAAAATCCAGAACTTTCTATCCAGATCGTTCATCACACCGATGACTAACACATTCAAAAATAAAAATATGCCTACAAACAAGGAAGAAAGATGTCTCATCGTAAAACGATAAAAACCAGGTCTCTCTATGAATGTTTTTCTAAAATTAGCTTTCATAGTAACGCTGCCGGTGACGATATGACTAACTGCCGCAATCATATCGAGTTACGTTCTATTATGGGCAGTAGGACCATTTTGTTAACCTTTTGAACGCCAGAGCATAAACGCACGCGCGTGCCCTCAACGCCAAGCCAAAATTTCACCACAAATACCAACAAACAGAATGGGGATTCCAAATCTATTTAATTTTTTTTAGTTCGTGGTATAGTGCACCGAATTTTTTGTCACATTTTGGTGTCATTGCCGTACAGGGCACGCGCTTGCATGTCACGTATGTGACAATGGTTTTCAAAAGGTTAAACTGCAAAAAAAAAAGGTAGATGGTAAACGAGTCACAATTTTGTATGTTACAAAATTATTATAACTTCACCCTATAATCTCAAGTGGACAGTGGTTTATAATGCGGTCCACATTTGCCATGCTATAAGTTCTTCGCAATAGAGGGTGTGAAAAATTCTGACCCTGGGGATGTAACTAAGAATTTCGTTACTGAAAACTTTGCCTGTTTCTCAAAGTTTTCACTTACCTTATTACTATTTTTTAGATTTAACTGAAGTTTATTTAAAGCACGTTAAACCCTTGGTCCCGGCGGTCATTTGCAGATCTTTGTCAGTCGTTACAGGTAGTCAGTGGCCCGAAAGTCTGACAACCAGTCTTACCAACGGTATTACCCAGTACTAACTGGATTGTGGAGGTCAGATAGGCATGTACAATACTGGTATTCAGCTGCAGCGGTTAGACTGGAAGCCGACCCCGTCATGGTTGGAAAAGTCTAGGCAGATGATGAACTGAAGTTAAATTAAAATGGTAAAACTTAACGGCTAACTGAATTAACACCACTCATAAACAAACACACAATGTATGTTGTTTGTTTTTGGGCCAGGGGGTGAATGTGGGCAGGAGCAATCGTCATTTTGGACTGAACGCTGGGCTCCATGTTCAGCAGTCATGCGTGCGACCACATTCTAAAATGTAATTCTAGTCCCGAAATATCCAGCGCGTTGTAAGAATTTATGCTTCTGCACTTTTATTTTAATTTGCATATGTACAATCACGAGCACAAATATGTATACACTTTCCTAAATTTAAAAGGCGTGAAATAACGATTGTAAACTTATACTGTCACTTAAGGGATAACTTCCGTAATTGTTCATTATTTTGAGCTCCCGATATTTCGACGCCGTTGCAAGCGCCATATCGTGACAGTATAAGTTTAGTTGTAAACTGTGAAAGGAAATAACGATTGTAACTTGAAGATAGGATCTTTTTCATAAAAATATGAGTTCCAGAATAATATGTGGCCCAGTGGTGGCGGCCCCGACTTGCGAACAGTAAGTCGTGGGTCGAACCCAGGCAGGCGCATTACTTTGTGTAATTTATTTCATCACCACTGCTCTCAAAACGGTGAAGGAAAACATCGTGAGGAAACCGGCATGTTGTAGAATCAAAAATTCAAAGACATGTGACATCTACCAACCCGCACTGGGCCCGCGTGGTGGAATATAGTCCATTCCCTTTCATAGAGAGGAGGCCTGTGTCCCAGCAGTGGGAAAATTATAGGCTGAATATGCTCATATGCTATATGTTCGTAACAACATGAAATTTTAATCAGAACAGTAGCAGAAAAACAGTTTTAGAAGTTGTTAAGTGTTTACATATTAGTGCTCGTGACTGTACAGAGGCCAGCACATCAAGCTACTACAAGCTGTCAAGTTTCTTTAATAGATTTTCAACTTTATCGCTACAGCATTAGGTTCAAGGTTGATTGGGAAAATTTGACAGTTTCGGTTAGCTTGTTGTTCTGGCGTCTGTACTAAGATAAAAATAATTCGGAACTAATATGAGTTTATAGCAGATGTGCTCTGTTTATGTTATGCTTCGCTAATATGCCAGTGATAGTTACGAAATTATGACTGACGCACTGCGAGTCGTGGGTTCGAAGCCCGAGTCGCGAAAGAATTTGTTTGGCCTAAACATAGACCAAGGTCTGTGGTGTACAAATGTTATGTTGTGAATGCCACAAGTATGTATGATTTGGATTTTATTATTGTGAAATGTTTTTTATATTCTGAACTGTTTAATGTTTCTATCATTCGTGGGATTTGGTTTTATAATATAAGATCACGCTTGTATTATCCGAGGGGGCAGGCAGAGCACACCCACATTTCGACAGTTATGTCCCATGTATTACATGGGACATAAACATAATTGGGCGCGAGCCTATTGTCATCAACCGGGCACATATCCAGACTCCGTGGCTGCTACTGAGAAATTCCTAATGGAAATACCACTTTGCCCGACCTGGGAATCAAACCCAGGATCTCATGCTCAGCAGTCGCGGTTGCGGCCAGTAGACCAACGAGGCACAGGTGTATATTACAACCAAAGTTCGGCATGAAACATAAGTTTGATGGGTGACCGCCCATCACATACCGAGTTTCCTCCTTGCCTCGGAAAGCTGTTAAACCGTTGGTCCCGGCTGTCATTTGTAGAACTTTGACAGTCGTTACAGGTAGTCAGTGACCCGAAAGTCTGACAACCAGTCTTACCAAGGGATATCGTATTACCCACTACGTTGTGGAGTCGTTCCATGTTAAATACTGGTATTCAGCTGCTTCTGGTTAGACTCGATGAAAAGGCTAGGCAGATGATGATATGATATATAAAACTTTGTTACTTTAATTCCAGGACGCAGACGACCTCCCATTCCGCCGCGGGGAACGCCTGATGGTGATCAACCGCGACGAGGAGCAGTGGTGGACCGCGCGCAACAGCCTGGGCCGCACCGGCTCCATCCCGGTGCCCTATGTGCAGAGGGTAAGGTCCTTTTAATGTGTCCATGACAATCGAAGAGCCCATCACTATTTTTTGCAGCGATGCAGCAAACGGCCGCGATGCTGTCGCTGACTGTGTACCTTTGCCCGCGTAACCATGATTCTGTAACGGCACTACCGCGGTGCATGTTGTCATCATCCTAAAATTACCCATACAGTACCCGAACTCGAAGACGCACGAATATTTCCCAAGCGCATAACTTAAATTGTAGTACAATACAGATCTCCCAGAAAAGTATACGCTTCATCAATCAAAGAAAACTTTTTAAAAACACACAATGATCAGAACACATTATAAAACTCTGCGTCTGCGTGTAGGCGCCACAGAGTATGCTAATTCGACAACATGAAGATTACCGAGGAGCATACCAATTCTGGTTTAACTATACTGCATCATTATATCTTTAGGGCGTGAATATAGCTCATCGATGTGGAAAGAGACTGTCTCATAGATTTTAGTGATATAATGACAATCTACAGCATAGCTATTCACATAGGCTTCGATTCGATTTCGATTCTTAAAGTCGTATTCTATCTCGCTCGCTTTCATAAAGCCAAAAAAAGATAAAAGATAGACATACGACTTGTCGAATTGAATGGAAGCCTTTGCTATATTGATCTATGTTCTTTTAAACTGCCGATGGCACATATTGTATGTAGAATTTGATACTCTACCCAGATGTAGTTGATTCACCTAAGAACGTTGTCATTCAAATGGATTTTGTTGCTCAATTGCTAATGAAAGTAGCGACCTGACGTCTCGACAGTGTTTTAATAAAATATGGGCATTAATTTTTCGAATTTACAATCGAAATTGACAAAAGGATTGGGTCTGATCATCCGTCAGGCTGTTACCAAGCGCCCCACTCCCCGGCCGCTATCCCACTACTGCCCGATACGGGGGCTTTTGACTGCTAGGTCACCCCCCTGGCCCGTTTCACCCCTCCTCAGTGAACCTGCACCCCTCGAACTCCTTCGAGGGGTCCATGTTAGTACCTGGCTTAGTATGGACGGCCAGTATGGGTTGCTCAGTCCCAGGGACCCTGACGTGAGAACATCCGCCGCTCCCGACCTCCGTGTCGCCGGATTACAGGAGGCGCCACGCTCCCAGTCGAAAGGGTAGTTGAAATACTAGACTAGTATCTGCCGAATGTCGGGGTTTCGAATCTAGGTTTTAACTTTGGCACTTTTTACAATTCTTTTTGTGAAAAGTTAGCGGCTATGTTTTTTATTTATTTAACTTTTCCTTTTTTAATCTATTTTATGTTTTTAACTAAGTATAAGGCCTTTTTTGATACTCCATCGTCGTTTTGGGGGGGTATCTAATACCCACAATTAAAGAAAGAAAAAACTCTAATATAATTTTATCACAGCTGATCATGGGGTTAATCACATCGCGCGTAGTAACATGAAATTGTGTTTATTGCAACCAGATGCCAAGACCGATAACGTTTCTGAAGTTTAACTTATTCATTTAAAAGAAATAGTAATTTCTTGGTCACGTTTTATGGCATTGTGTCCTTTTAATTAACGTCTTATACAGAGTGAAGTTTTGGTAACCAGCATCGGTAGAATCACCCCCTTGACGGATGCAAGTGGCTTCACTGCCACCCTGTATTGTGCACCAATCTCCAAAGAATTATTTCAAACAATTTATAGGTACTGTTGTTACGGACTCTGTCAGTTAGTTAAAGCTAATTAATTGCCCGTTCAAAAACGTAGACATCTTAGGAGAAGAACGAGCAAGAAAGTCTAACGATACTATTTTATAACCGTTACCTTATTCTTTCGTATATCATTTCTAAACTTCTACCCATCTCACCAACAGATCTTGGACCCGGCCGGAGTGCCGTACCCACCGACAGAGGCTCTCAATCACCTCGCCGACCCGCCCAGCCCGCCCAGCAACAAGCACCCTCAGCAGCGGACCAACATGCAGGTCTGTAGACACTTCCTCCTACACTGCGTAGTTTGCAGTGCGACCCCCACTACTATAAAGGTCAACAAACCGTAACCGTTATACGCACTGCATGTGATCAGCCTCCGTGTCCACAAACGCTTCGAGTCGATAACTTGTACGTCTATCTTTTTTTGACATTACGAAAGCGAGCGAAATGGGCATACGACTTTCCGAATCGAATCGACGCGTTTGTGAATACAGAGGGCAGAATCGCCTTTACTCGAGTCCTACGGAATTCTGTCTATGAAACTCCATACTGCAACATACACGGTACAGTCACGAGCACCAATATGTAAACACTTAACAACTTTTAAAAGTGTTATTCTTCTACTGTTCTGATTAAAATTTTATGTTGTAACCAACATAGTATTCTGGAACTCATATTTTTATGAAAAATATCCTATCTCGAAATTACAATTGTGAAACTTGCTTTTAAATTTAGGAAAGTGTATGACACGTGACTGTACACCTATAAGCACAACAACGGCATCGCCTCAGATCGGGAGCCAGCTAGTTAAAATGTGGGGAGATGCTCCTACAAGGCAGTTCTTACAAGCATAGTATTGTAGTATAGTTTTGCTGTTCCCAGTATCTGATCTGGCCTCAACCCAGCCAGTTACTGGACAGCCTATTCCTAGGGGGGGAGTACAGACGTAAATTTAATTGTTATATTTTCTCGTACGTTACAGCGCACTCTCCCGGCGTTAGCTCGGGTGAAACAGCCGCGAGTACCCAACGCGTACGACAAAACAGCGCTCAAGCTTGAAGAAGGAGATATTATCAAAGTATGTTTCGATTTAAGTTGAGAGAAAGTACGATAAATAAGGTTTAGATTTATTTTAAGGAGATACAGCATCAATCTTCTTCGTAAAAGTATTTAAAGTTTTAGAAAGTTGGTTAAAACTAGTGATAAAGATTCTTTTGAAGTTTTACTTAGCATATTTGTTTCACATGTTTTGCCTTTCCAAAATCAACTCACTAAGCTAATCATTCCCCATAATTCTCATTTTCTTTCCGTCTTCACTAATGTCATGTGTCACTAAAATAAAAAGATCCACATGTGATTTAACAGCAAACTTGATCAAACACTTGAGATCAGACTATTATAAACGGACAGTGTTTTATGGCACCCATAGAACGCCTCTATGGTCACATATTTTTTGTTAGGCATGTTATACCTCGCAATTGTTAACTATCATCACTTCATATTATTAAACAAAGTCCTCCGCCGCGTGTGTCTGTCTGTCTGTTCACGATAAAGTCAAAAACTAATGAACGGATTTTCATACGGTTATCACCTATAGATAGTGATTCATGAGGATGGTTTAGGTATACAACATGTAACATAATTAACGCACATCCTGAAATTAGTTTGTTCAGAATCGTTTACTGAATCGATTTTTATTATAGGTATTTTTTTTTCCCAAAAATAATTAAAACTACGTAAATTACAGTAAAAACTCGTTAACTCGTTTCGAACGCGAGCGAATACCTACTAGGCTAACGAAACCCTCATACCTACGTGTGCGACTGTCTGCGTTCGTGGATTTGTACTGTGACCACAACATTCTTCCGGAATTAGTATAACTAAATCAATCAATAATCAATGCTCATATATGTTTAACTAAAAATTCAGTGTATGTATTATGATTATAACATAATATACTAATTGGGGTGTCTGAGGGTGTGCGTTAATTACGTTACATGTTGTATAATTTGTCAAGGTTTTGTGCAAATTAGTTGAAATATGACCATAATTGTTAGAAATGTCGGAAAAAGTCAAGCTACCTGGGAGCTTTCATCGGAAACGCAGCCTCGACACAACATGTAGGCATAATATGCTCTACTACCCGTGCGAAGCCGGGGCGGATCGCTAGTATAGTATAAATGCAACTAAAGTAGCTATTCAGTAGAATTTAAAACATTTTAACTAATATTATTTAAATCATTTTTCCAGGTGACGAAAATCAACATAAACGGCCAATGGGAGGGGGAGTTACACGGTAAAATAGGTCATTTTCCATTCACTTGCGTCGAGTTTCTCGACGAGAATCAGACCAGTTAAAATTGTGTCGTCATATGGCCATAGACTAAATGTCTATGGTATAGGCTCTATGGACTGTGCCCACCGATATTGGGCTATTGATTGCACGGTAGTTATGGTGAAGTGAAATTGATGGTGATGTTTTTGGGTCCCGTATTTGAAACGTATCATAGCTACTTTTTGCTTCAAACTACCGACCTGTTTTTACCCGATTGCCCCAAAAAGAGGGTTATGTTATAATTATTTGGGTGTGCAATGATATGCAAATAATAAAATAAATTTGAATGTGTGTAAAAAATACTCATCAGTTGATTTCATAAATGCTTTTAACATTTGAAGGCCGTCTGAAATGATTATTTTGCTTTTGGCACACACACACAAAATACATGACTATTATAATAGTATTGATACTTTTAAATATGGGATTTGAAAATTACCAAAACGTTATGAATAACTGAAGTATACCTATAATTTGTAAAATTAGTAAATCTTTAATTATTACACATTTTGTAAAACTGATTTAGTTAATAAATATACAATTGTAATACACACAGGACGCACAAAAACATGTATTGTTAAACATAATAATTTACTTACATATTATCCAAAAATATATGTATAAATAAATTGTAATTATAATTTTTCGTAATCGAAATCTACTAAAAAAAATTATAAAAAAAAATCGATATTGAGATTATTAGAAACTCATTTTGATGTGTATTTATTTCTTTTTTCGTGCATTTTACTGCATTTTCTAATGTTTATATAAATTCGTGTAAAATTCGTACTTGTCTCATCATTTTAAATGTATGACATTTTTTATAATATGTAATTCATGGCTGAATCTAAATTCATTATTATTCCTTATGCGGCCGTGATGATGGTTCAGCTATTTAACTAGATGTTTTAATAACCATTAACTATTGGTAAATTATTGAGGAGCTCGTGACTAAATAATAACAGCCGCTCGGGTCGACCTTTAGGTTAAGCGGCGCTTGCCTAGGTTGATCCGTGGATGGGTGACCAATCATTACATACCGAATTTACTCCGGGCCTCGGAAGGCACGTTAAGCCGTTGGTCGCGGATGTCATTTGTAGATTTTTCACAGTCGTTACAGGTAGTCAGTGGCTCGAAAGTCTGACAACCAGCCTTCCCAAGGGGTACCTTATTACCCAGTACTAACTGTGTTGTAGAGGTCAGATAGGCAGTCGCTCCATGTATAATACTGGTTTTCAGCTGCATCTGGTAAGACTGGAAGCCGACCCCAATAAAGTTGGGAAAAGACTAGGCAGATGATGAACTATTGGTAAATTATTGGAACTCCAATCAATAAGCTTGCAGTATAAGGAATATTGATGGATAGAAAAATCATTTCCAACGCTTGTTTGGCTCGAAGGACCATTTTTTAATGTCTAGCAACTAATCTTAATGCTTGATGTTGAAACTAACATTAGATGAATTTGTAACAAAATAGATAGGTATAGAAGTCATGAAAGGGCCAACTGTCATTTGTAGATCGATCTTCAGGTTAAGCCGTGCTTGCCTAGGTTGGTCGGTGGATGGGCGATTTCATACCGAGTTTCCTCCGTGCATCGGAAAGCACTTCTAGCCGTTGATCCCGGCTGTCATTTGTAGATCTTTGACAGTCGTTACAGGTAGCCAGCGGCCCGAAAGTCTGACAACCAGTCTTACAAAGGGGTATCGTATTACCCAGTACTGACTGGGTTGTGGAGGTCAGATAGGCAGTCGCTCCATGTAAATTGCTGGTATACAGCTGGCTAGACAGGAAGCCGACCCCAACATAGTTGGGAAAAGGCTAGCAGATGTTGATGAGAAGTCGTCTCCGTAAAACAAGCGAAAACGCACGCACGTATAGACACGGTTCACCTCCAGCCAGTCAACCGCTCTCGAGGCCAGCATTTGCTTGAGAGCAAATGGTGCCCCAGTGGTGGTGGGATTTACGTCTTACACTGCTCTGAAAATCGTGAGGAAACTGGCATGTCCTAGATCCAAAAATTCGAAGACATGTGATATCTACCAATCCGTAATGGGCCCGCGTGGTGGAAGCCCACTCCCTCTCATAGAGCGGAGGCCTGTGTCCCAGCAGTGGGAACAGATATCAGTATAGGCTGATTATGCTGTTCTGTACCTAACTATCTTGTGATTTAGACGTGGTCTAACATATTATTAATAATAGAAATTGTTGAATTGCAGCCATTGTCCTTTTATAGGGACTTGGAAATGTCCTTCTAAGAGTCAGTTTCCACCGAGCGGCAATATCAGGACTATCAATATTCAACGCAGACATTAAGCGTCTTCTCCCGCGTGCTCGAGGATGCGCGTGCGCTCAATTTTATACTGGTACAGTCCTTTATTCAGTGACACCAAAAAAGTGCGCGAGGATATTTTCGCTTCGTGGAAACCGACCCTTAAAAGGACTTAAAAGTGATAGAGGAATTGACACCTTTCTTGTAATTAACATTTGTGATTGATATATCAAAGAAGATTAGATTTATTAATCGTTGTGATTCATAAATCCGTGTGAAAGATAGTTTCTTAACGATTTGAGACTAATAAAATCATTAAAAACAAGTTTTTCTTAAGACTAAATATATGTCATACAAAACGAGTGTATTTATTTAATTTTCTGAGGCAATAGACTTTATAGACACTGTAATTATTTTACGAGACCAACTTTTCGGGCCCGAAAGTAGCTCCTCTCGTTCACTCCGAAACAAAGCTAACTTTCGGGACAAGATTAGACCAAGGAGATGATTAAAAATCACGTAGTTTTAAGTGAAAAATGGTTAAAAAACACCGGACATTGTATACTCTGATAGTGAACGCAATTATATTGTAGTATGCAGTTACCTAAGCGGTTTTTTGACCAAACTTGTGTGCAGAAGTAGATATAATGGGTATTTATAATGTGGATTTCGCCAATGCACTTATAAATTATACTTACAAACACGGATAGATAGTTTTCTACATCTCTTTCTGTCACTTAAAAGCGTTATTCGCCAGAGTGAGAAAACCATCTGCACGTATATACGCATTCAACGCGAATAAGCGTTAGGTGCTTGCGTCACAGCAAGCGGTTTTCTCGCTCTAGCAGATGCCTTTATGTGATCTAAATAGACAGAAATACAGAAAATTGCTGATCCTTTGTGAATGTGATTTCTGCCAAGGCTTTTTGAGAGGTAGAATCGAAGTAACTATGCATGGTGGTAGAGACACCATGCATAGTACACCACTTAGTATTTTGTGTAAACTTTTCTGGAAAAAGCGCTGCTAATCTCCTTCAGCTTTCTGAATAATGTCTTCATTTTCATGAAAGTAAGCATCTTAAAACACACAAACACATGTTTGGTCCAAAAATCGTCAACAAACATGTTTTCCATAAGGAATTGATATTTATATTGTATACATCGAACGTTGTTTGACTGTTAGCTTTGTAACGATTTTACTATATTGTACATTTTTGACATGGAAATTGACATTTTGACAGGCTTATGCTCTCGTGGTTAAACACTCATGGCAATACGGGTTGGAAGGGACACCCACGCTAAAACGGTTACCACGTATTCAGTATATCATTCTGAAAAATGGAAAATTTTCATCGGTTATTAAAAAAAAACTACTGCAATACCTACACGGTCAAAATGTATGGAACAGCTGTTTTTTTTTTAATTACCGGTATAAAATGTCTATGTCCTCGGGTTCAGAATGATGTACCGAATACGTGACAATCGTTTTAGCGTCAATGTCGTTTCCACCTAGTATATTTCCCCTACCCGCTAAGTTTTTGTCTGCTAAAAGAGTGACCAGACCTATAAAGGCAGAATCGGCTCAAGTTTTCAGTAAAAGTATTATGTCCTTTCAATCAAAGCTAAAAAGACGTCTTTCTCGATACCGCGTCGGACTATTCGCTTTTTTTGCATGGACTTAAGGTTCTTATGGGCCGGCTTAAGCTGATTCCACGTCGTAGTTTGGTTACTCCCTTAACCGGCAAGAGATTAATCGTAAGCTGGTTGAAGCGGGTATTGCATTGTGGGTACCGGGTACATCGTGTGGATTTCTAAAGGTGTAATGATAGTCTTCATGAATACGAACAAACAGAAATAACTGTAGCCTATAAAATCAAAGGCAGCTAAATGCGATTTTATTTTCACTCAGTACTTAAATTTATGGAGTTTTATTATTTTATAATTTCAAATTATTATTAAATCTGGTTTAAAATATAGAATATCGTCGCTACCTTGACAGAAATATCAGTTTTTGTAGCTTCCTGAATATTTATCAGATTTGAATTTAGCTGCCTTTCATTTTATAGGTCTCGACCATTGATATATTGGGTTTTTTAATATATCAATGGTCTCAACTGATGTTTTATCAAAGATTTATTTAACACTCTGGGACCGTATTATCGGGCAAAACTAAAGAAAAAAATTAAGGGTCACGCAGAAGTATTCTGGATAGTCTTTTTGTTAAAAAAATATCTCGATTTTTGATCAGAACTCTGCTTGACAAGCTGCGTGCTCCATCGTAAAACTATTTGTATTCCTAAAACTATCATTACACCTCAGTATGAAAAAAAATGGAATTGTGACATAAGTCGTTTCTTAAATAAATCACTAGATAATATAGCGAGCTCGATCATTCAAAAAATCGGCCAAAATATATATTTTAGAAATATAAGCTCACTTGAAATAAACTCGAGTCACAGGTAAGTAGGTAAAGTGTTATATTGTGAAAAGAAACTATTTTTTTCGTACGAATCTTGCAATCTTGTTCTTCCAATTTCATTTTAATTTGTACCATTAGCTTTATATTTTAAGATTTTTTATTGTAATGATGATGTCATGTTTTTTTTTATGTAAATATAATTTTCCACCGATATTTCTTGTGACTTGAGTTATTTTTTGAAGTACCACCTTATTTCTGATAGAGCGCGCTCTTAATCCAAAATGGTTCTCATTAATACCGCTGTAGAAGTATTTTTCATTTGCTTCGTTATTGATTTCGCAAAACACGTGTACCTATCCTCGTTTAAAGACCACACTGTTTAATAACTTGCGTAACGAAAATCGACCTCAGTGCTACGACATAAAGGCGCTGTCAATATCAGACGGGCTGCAATATCGAATAAACCTTCCTAAATATGTTGACATGTGTATGTAGTACGCCTAACGAAACTAGGTAACGGAGTAAAGTAAATATGGCCACTTATAAAACCTGGAGTTTGCCAATGTGTTTGTCTTTAGGGACAAAGACGGGCTATGAGTCGAGTTCACAAACTCGACTCATGGCCCATCTTATGAAAAATATGATTTCGTTGGTCCTCAGAGCGTCAGCCAACGGTAGTTGACCTCTCAGAAATGAGGTGAAACTCTTCCAAAATATACCATAGTCAATATTTTTATAATCGCGCAGGTGCAAGAAGTATTTAGTTTAGTATTATGGTAGTCGGCTGGCCAAGTTTATTGACATTGTATTTTCTGTATATTTATTTTTCTATTGCAACCTTCATATTGCTATCGTGAATTGTTTAAGCTATTATGGTTCGTTTGCGAGAAAGGGATGGCGTTATTCGTCCAGTATATCTCCATCTCTCTTTTCACTGGAACAAAGATGGCGCTAATATCTTGCAGTACAGCCGCATGTGGTAATACAGCTAATACGATTGTGATCTTAATTCTTTATTTGGATTATCTTACTCATGATTTCTATCTTTTTACTCACAGCTGTAACTGTAAATGTTTCTGTTTTAAAATCGTATCAAATTCTTCCATATTAACCGACTTCAAAAGAAAGAGGTTCCCAACAATGTCACTCAACTTGGCTAGCAAAAATGAAAGTATTGAACTTTTAAAAGAATGCTCGTCATCATTTATTTAATTCGGGATTAGTAATGATACCAAAATGTTATCGTCGTTGTATAGAAGCATTCTATTTTGAGATTATGTGTCATATTATAATGCATTGTACACTCTTAAGTCATATAAAAAAAAAAAAAATACATCTAATTTTTTATTAAGTTATGTGTAACGGTTCGAAATAAAAATTAGGAAAGATTAGCTGTGTTTTCATTTAATTACCAGCTTACACCCGCGACTCCGTTCGCGTGTATTTTTTTTACATCAAACATGCTTGCAATGCTTTTGTCAGTAGTTGATTTATGTAAATCGGACGAGTAGTTTCGGATATTACCTCCAAATCCAAACTAACAAAGTTTTATCTCTTTTGTGGTCTACTCGGCCTGTTATAAGCATGTCCACATTGGCGACATTTTTATGTCCCTGCATTACACTATCACTGCACTACATTTCTACGTCTAGTGTAGGTATTATATTATCTGTGGTCTAGTGTAGAGGATGCGCGAGCATCTAGCCATCAATCGATAGCAAATTCAGACTGAAAATCGAATTCCTGGCATCATGCTAAGCGGTAGGGCCACAGAGCATCATATAAAATACTCCTCGCCAGACAGACCCACAATATCCCTATTTTTTTACGTTGTCCCTCCAAAAAATCCTTTTGTCCTGCCAATCCTGCCTGATAAAATACACCAGACTGAAGCCTCTAGAAGCTGCTGAGCATAAATTAATCTTATGATGGATATTAGTGCCAAAACTACAGTTTATGAAGAAATTTCGACGGTTTTCGAACCAATTATAATAAGTGTTCGTGTCTAACTGACCTCCTTTGGATACAATACAGTACAGACCAAGGCTGCTCAACCTATTTTGAAGGGGGCTCAGGGTTGAGCGGCCTCTACTTATTATGGAACTAATAAGTACTTGCTCATTATTCTCATAGACATGAATCCTAGATGATCTGGAGCAACAGTAGGAAGATGGTCAGTGTGAAAGGCCTTTTATAAAGATATAAACACGTCCGTAGTGTTGGGCTCACTCACACAGAAAACATCGAGACGATCGGTACGTCGTCGATTCAAAGCGAGGAATATTTTACAATTATTCTTCAATTATAAGTATTCCGTGTATTTTTCGCCTAAGTGGTAGTTAATTAGAATTAAAGTCTTTCTAGTCACGTCTTTAAAATAGTGTGTAAGCTTTTAATCATCGCAGCAAGAGATCTGTGTCTGCACACTTTAATCGATATTGCGTTTTATTTTTCCAAAACCATAATTTTAAACTGACAACGCACATCACTGATTTTGACAAGTGATGATAACTGATTGTGGTGGTCCGATGTTAATCGATTGAAAATAATTGGAAAAAGGACATTTTAAAATACTTATACTAATAGTCCCGATAGTTCCTAGTGATATAGTTTCGGTAGTTACAGTGTTTAGTATTTGTTACAACGCTGTGTTTAAAAACTGCAGGTGTACAGTGTTAAATGATATCAATTTGTCTCTTGCCGGCAGCTAGTGGTTCAGAAAATGGAAAATAGTGACTGAAAATCGACAAAAAGTGAGAAGTTTTGTGCAAAAAGAACATAATAAACATTGTGACTGTAACGTTCTATAAAATGATTTTGACATTGAACTGGTTGGTGTGAGAAAATATGCATAAAAACGTTGTGATGGATTTGTTGCCGCAATTATTTTTTCTTTTTGGTAAAACATAGTTTTGTGGCATATAAAAGTAGGTTATCACGATTAGCTATGGAGGCGACGTTGCCAGTGGTAGAGATAACTGTGAAGCATGAACCTATGGACAGTGATAATACGGAGGGGGATGAGCAGAATGGATATAATCAAGAAAGTGAAGAAGGTAAGTAATGTAAACACATAGATACACATCACGCCTGTGCTCTCAGGGGGGCAGGCAGAAATGTTAAGTAAATACATATTTCGGTGTTGTTCCATGCAATGGATGGGAGTGTTGCCACCGACCATGCTCAAATCGTAAATACAGGCTGCTACCGAGTTTCAGAAAACAAACCTCTCTAGATATCAATATTTTTTTAAATAATAAAATATTGCTGCCTTTCAGTTGACACACATTTTTTGTTTATATTTTTTTGCCTTTGTATTATATACTGCAGAATTCCAAGTGAATTCCAGGTACATACAGATGAACCGTTTTAATTCACAAAATCCTTCCAAAATCATCATCATTCTTCTACCCTTATCCTAATTTATTTGGGGTCGGCTCAGCATGACTTCTTCCGTACTTCTCTATTACTTGTCATCTCAGCAGCCATCCTTTCTAGCCATATCATCTTTGACACAGTCCATCCATAGTTTCTTTGGTCTTCCTCCACTCTTATAGCCAGAAAATTCTTTCAAAATATTAACATATTATCTACATTTCTACTTCAGCCAAAGAAGAAGAACTATTGATCAAGCTGGAGCCCCAAGAAGATGAGTCTCAAGATGCCATCATCAAGGAAGAGGATCCGGGTACGCAGTCAGAAAATGAAACCAAATTAGATGAAGAAGCCCTGAATGACGAATACAATAGTGAGTACAATATTGTTGAATGGGATCTAAATACCCACAGAATTTAGCCTAGTCTACTAATCTCCACAGATCTAACTGGCCTTTTGATACCGCAAAGTTTATGTACATGTGTAATATTGTGTCTGTAAATGGATTTGCACTACTGAAGAGAGAAAGAGAATTAATATAATATTGAAAGGACTCAATGTTCAAATTACACTCCTAAAATAGCACCTTAAATATCATCTGAGTATACTTACTATTTAAAATACCACCTAAATTTATTAAAAATAATTATTTAAAATTAATAATTATGCACCTACATTCATTTTTGTCTTTGAAATGTTTAGTATTCCAGAAATCTGTAACTACATAATCAGCTTATAATATTCCCACTGCTGGGACACAGAACTCCTCTCTACAAGAGGGAGTGGGCTGTAATGTGCCACTTGGCCCAGTGCGGGTTGGTAGATCTAACATTCTTCAAATTTTTAGATCCTAGACATATCAGTTTCCTCACAATGTTTTCCTTCACCGTTTTGAGAGCAGTAGTAATAAAATAATTTACACCAAAAGTAATATGCCTGCCTGGGTTCGAACTCACCGCTTACTCCTCGTAAGTCAGATTGTTACTGTTGGGCCACCACTGCTCCGTGTAGTTACGATTAAACAAAAATGTTCTTTATTAGGTGCCCTTAAGATTCATTTAATTTTGTTCTACTACCAAACTTTGGGTTTGTGTTGGTTCAACATAAAAAAAGAAAAAAATCCACCATTTTTCCGTATGCTGTAAGTATAATAAATTAATATTATCTTTGTAAATAGTTAAAAGCTAGCAACCAATACAGTAACTTTTTGTTTTTAGGGAACAGGCAATCTAATGCCCCTTCGAGAAAACAGATTCTGGTGTTTCTAGATTTTCTGAATGAACACAGGGACCTTGCTAACTGCATGTTGAGAGGACCTTCTGGCCGGGCTCGAGCAAACCATCTCTGGGAGTCTATCGCAGAGAGGCTCAATAGCATCAGCGGTTGTATTAAGACTACGCAGCAATGGCAAAGAGTAAGACTGTTTTTGTAACCGCCTTTGGTCTATAATTATACAGGATGTAAGGGACAGCCCTCCACAACTCCTGACAGGGTGCACTCAGCTCCATATTTTGAATCATATTCCATCGAAATTTTTCTCTGGAAAACTAAATTTTTTTATATTTTTTCGGTGACCTCTTGTCTCTTCCCTGTCAGTACAACACAAAAACTTAGCAATCCACAAGCCATAAAAGTTTTCTTTTTGTACTTTCAGGTATGGTCAGATAAAAAGTATCTAACAAGAAAAGCTGCGGCTATGAGATACGGATCCTTAGCAGCTGCTGGAGCTCTCGCGCCAGAACTGACCCTGCAGGATGAGAAGATCCTGGCTATTATTGGAGAGCCAATTCCACCGAGGCGCGTCTGTCTGAGGACTGCTACTCCTGAGGTGGGTTTCAGATTAAAGTAAAGAATGGTTTAAAAAAAACTGTAAAGTTTTTATATGTATAGGCATTCAAGTAACTAATACATTTTTTTTAGAACAAGATATTTATATTACTCATAAGCTTTTATTATTGTCGCAAACAAGCGAAGTCTAGCAGATCCTAAAGCTTCTGGGCTAGATCCTCAGGTCAGGCTGTGTCATTGAGATTTGGCATTATGAAATTTTGCGGTAGCTTGGCTTGCCTTCGAATTTATAGCATTTATACACCTTTGCCTAAAAACATACTAAATTTTATCAATTTTTTACTTTTCCAGCCAAAACCGCAGATGCCAAAACAGCCACAAGACGCCTTAGTAGTATCAGCACCTTCTAAAGTAGAATTGGAGCCATCATCACCAGCAGTGCCAACAGAACGACTAACACCACATCCAGAAGTACTAATACTACCAAGAAAACCGTATACTCCAAGAAAGACCGACCTTTCACGGAAAGAGGAATCAAGAAGGTCTAATATTCCACACCCAGACGTACCATCAACACCTGTTATTGTACCAGATATGTTCCATCAGCCAGATGCCTCAAAGCCACCAGATGAGCCGCCTGGAGAACAGAAACTGGATGACCTACCATCTTCAGCTTTCAATTCCGATCCTCCATCACCAAATCCTACTCAACGAGGTTTGTATTACAGCCGTTTCACAGTTATTTCAAACATTGACAGTTGCAAATCAACCCAACCTTATGTAACAAGAGTAAGATCACTGTGCTGTTGACAGTCGTTGTCTCTGTCTGCAACCTGTTGGATTGCTGTCAAAGACCAACCATGTAACCTATTCACTATCCTTACAACGTTTTAATGAATGGATCCGCAGCGGTGATGCGAACACGTATTTTTCCTATGCAATGATGTCTCAAACTCAAGATTTGTCAAAAGGCGATGGAGCGTAACGCACACAGAATTCGCAATACTGCATGGGTTGAAGTGGAATTGGGCGGGCCATGTCTGTAGAATGCATCAGGACCGATGGTCCCCAGTTGTCACGCAGTAGGTGCAGTGTGTGTACGGGCTTAGTTGCCGAGGGAGGCCTAGAAAACGCTACGTGTCGACCTAGAGGCGTTTGATTGGCCAGAGAAAACCGCACGGAGGGAAGAGTGGAAGGCTGAGAAAGGCCTTTGCCCAACAGTGGGAAAAAATGAAATAAAAAGGTAATGTCTACGCAACGCATCATATCCGTTTATGAGACTAATCTCTGCACTGAACGCACCGAAGACTTTTAATTATTTATATGATTTTATTTCATTCATATTTAATAGAAATTAGAAGAAAGTTCCTTTAAATTTTGATGCAACTTGGGAGGGGCCTATCTTCAGCAGAACAAAATAGGGTGATGAACATCAAGTCAAAAGTCAAAAAGCATTTATTTCAATTACACCACCACAGGCACTTTTGAATGTCAATAAAAACAAAACGAAGCGAAGCTACAGTCACAGTCACAAGGCATAATAACTTGAGAAAGTACTGTAGTTGCACATTCCAAAGCGTAGATCTCTATGGAGAAGAATGGGCAAGAAACTCCATGGACACTCTTTTAAATTAAAATATTTTTACAAAATCGTGGTTACCTCATTCATGTTGAGATTATACATATATGTGAGAACGATGTAGAAAGACGTGCACGTTAAGAGCGTCCAGAGTAAAAGAATAATGAAACAATGAAAAAAAAAAAAAAAAAACAATATGAACATCAACAATAGAGACTTTGGCAGTGCAGACGAAGCAGAATTCACGTATGTTATGGAGCCGAGAACTTCAGTGATAAATGCCCACGTGAATCAAACGACGTTTTTCAATACACTAACGAAGAAATAAATTAACAGATCGAAAAGTATTTTTGTCATTATGAAACTATGATTTAATTTGCTTTTTTTCCCCGCCTTTTGCCATCGTAGGATGAAGGGGAAGCAAAGATATGAAGCCACTAAACAGCCTAATATCATAAATTTAAAAAAAAACACAAATAAATGTTAATTTGTTGATAAAAGCAAATTATTTTAAAAATAATAATTATTATTTATGGTATTCTGTTCATAAACAGAATTAAAATTTTCTTTAAATATTAAGGCCTTAAATGCGCCTCTTTGCAGAGATTAAAAAACAATCAGTTGAACAATTGTTATCTGTGGAAGTAAAATACTAGTTGATTTAAATGAAAACACGAGTGTGAAATACATTGCATGTTGAACCTAAACACAGTGCGATAACATTTCCAATTAGATCAATATTAAAACGTAACTATCTTCAACAGAACAAAATCGTCAAGGCAGAGTAAGACTCCGGGGCGGCCTGGACCCATACACAAAGAAATTAATCCATCTAAAGGAACGAAGACTAAAAAGTGATGCCAAAAGAAACAAAGAGTTGACAGGAATCAGAAAAGCCATCCAAGAAATGGTAGGACTTGTAAAACAATTCACTGAAAAAGAAGATAAAAAATAAAGCGTTATAAAATGTAAAGTTTTTATTAATAGTTATTTTTTGACACAAATAAAATTAAATTTTATTACAAACACTTTTCTTCATTGAACCTATGCGAATTATGGTTTAAAATTTATGTTTTTTTTTTTTACTTTGGTTTCACATTAAAATAATTCAAACAGTTACTTACCTATATAGTAACCATCATTTAATCATCACGTTATCCAAAGTTGCCTACAGATTTGCAAAATTTTTGGTAATGTGAGAGCGACACATCTGTCCTGTCCTTTAGTACTTCTTCATGATAAAGGGCAGAAATACTAAACAAAATATTTCAGAAATCTAGTAAGTCTGTAGTAGGCACCTATATTTAATCATTTAAACTTAAACTAACTGATAGAGGTGGGACATGGCTGAATAAACTTATTTTTAACAAATTTTAATAACACACTTAAAAATATGAAAATAACTTATACTTTGTATCACTAGAGATAATGACAAAAAAAAATAGTACTCAATGAACACTTACATAATATCCTAAAAAAAAGAAAATTTAACTTATTTGACACTTAGGGCGGATTTGAACAAACTGGCACTACCCTAGGAATAAAATCAGAGTAAAGCTTATTTTGACTAGGTAACATTTATACAAGTTGGATCAAATCAGTCCTAAAAAGAACTCTATGACTGACAAATTATAAAAATAGTATGATTGTACAAATTGTAAGCTACAGAGGTACAAGGATATTTTGGAGCTTAGGCCAAATTGAAATGAATGCAACTATTTTGTGTTTCAATAAAATATCCCTAAATAATTTTACGAACGACAACCTGTCAATGTGTAAATCAAGCGCTTAAAAAGATCTTTGTAGCTCTGGAACTTACCCAGTTACTGCCACGCAAAATTATCGACGGGTCAAAATTAAAAAACGTCAATGCTGCATTTGTTTGAATGGACTACCAACACCCAACCGCATTACTTGACCGGCTTTTAATTCTGACGTGTCAATAATTTTCTTTCCAAAAACCAGGCTTTATGACTGACCTATAACATCTTTTGGTACGTGCGTGACACAAATCTAAAGTAACGCCGTCATCATATTATTATATTATATCTCTGTAACTTTTTTAGTATTTTAACCCTCCTTGTCCTTTGTAGTGTAACTACATGTGGCCTCTGTAGTGTAACTACATGAGGCCTCTGTAGTGTAACTACATGTGGCCTCTGTAGTGTAACTACACGTGGCCTCTGTAGTGTTGCTACATGTGGCCTCTGTAGTGTTGCTACATGTGGCCTCCATAGTGTTACCACACATGGTCTCTGTAGTGTTGCTACATGTGGCCTCCGTGTTACCACATGTGACCTCCATTGTTTCACAACCAGCCTTTAATCTATTCTCCTCAATCACCTGAACCAACTTAACCCTATACTCTTCATCGTAAGAATAGCAAGATACCTCAGAAAAACCATCCTGTCTCTGTCTCTCTTCCTCAATATCACTTTCTGACATTTCAGGGGCTTCTAGGCCCGCCAGATTACACATGTTATGTAAGATAGCACAAGCTATGAGTATTCTTGCAGCCGTAGACGGATCGTAATTCAGCTCCTTGCGAGAAAGAAGGCAGCGCCATCTAGATTTTAACTTGTAAAGTGTTTGGTCTATGGTAGCGTAGACGGTTCTGTGTAAATCGTTGTAACGGCTTTCTGGGGAGTTCTTGGTGGCATCTGCTATAGGTATCATCAGGTGTTGATCTAAGTTGAAGTTTGAGTTGCCTGTAAGGATATTGGATTTGATAAAAACCCTGTTTTATGGTTTTACTTACGTCTAATTAAATAATATAAAAAATGAAGTTTGTAAGAATCGTAGCAGATTGCATTTTGCCTACCTGACATGACAGACAGTTTATGTAGGTAATTGCAAAAAAAAATTTTTCTTATGCTCTTGTTTATTTATTAATTTTAGTTTTTTCTAAAAATGAGTTGGTATACTGATGACTCTTAGCTATAATAATATTCCATTATTATGTACAAGGGAATTTGTCAGTTAATTGTCATTGGATACATCACTATCCCTTCAGGGACAAGTGTAATGTTATCTTTTAAGGGAAAAATAATTAGTTACCTATTAAGTAGGTAGTCTCAGTATCTTCCAGGGCGTTCAAATGAGCACTGATGGGGTCATCAAACCATACATCAGTATAATCATATCCTCCAACAGAACTGGCATTTACACCCAGGATGTTACAATCAGCATCGCAAATCTGGGAAGAATAATGTTTCTATATTAAAAGAATGAAAGAATAATGGGTTTATTCTGAAAAAATAGAACATTGTTATAAAAAAAAATACTCAGAAAATATGCACAATAATACAAAGAAGACAAGATACCTCCAGCTTCAGATAACTATTGGTGCCTTTGAATAACTTATCGAGAGATTGTGCCTAGATAATGAAATAAATAGAGAAATACGATGAAGTTGGGCACTTCATCGTATTTAACTTAAAAACACTGATCAAACATTCGCTGCACGATTTTTTGTTATGCTACAAACATTTTACGAAACAATTTTTTTTAGTTTGGATTCACGTATCCACGAATGTTCGTTGCGTTAAAAAGTTCACGCTTAACCACAAATTATTGTAAAACAAATTCGTGAAGCTAAAGCCCGTCACAGACGTAGCTATAATATATCGAGATATATATTATAGTATAGCAAGCTACCACACACGGGAGCTATACTACAATATATATTTTGCCCTCACTCGGTCTGCGGTAGTCCTTTGCCAAAATATACCGAGATATATTTGTCGACATATTCTGGTTTCTATTCTGGTTTCATAGAAATATATATTGTAGCTGAGGCGTGCAATCTCTCGAAAATTTATACACCGTGACTTTTTAGTCGTCTTACAAAGGTCGTCCACTCAATGTACCCGACATAAAATAGCTCTAGGCGCGTTTTTTTTATCTTCCATAATTGGTACAAAGAAAAATTAGAATAAAATTATGAAACATCCTGTTAATGATATTTACGTGTCAAACGAGAGAACATATACCTACCCAGCACTCGAGTCCAGTAGATCATCGTTCGCAACAGGGAGTTTTAACTACGTCGTACGTAATATTTTTATTTTTAAATTATTAAAATCTCATAAATACCTATTTTTTTATGAATTTTTAGTATTCATTGGATACATAAAGTGGGCTGCCGTTGTAAGACGACTAAAAGGTCACGGTGAATAGAAAATATGTCGTAATATGCCTTGCTATGATTCATACACCACCACACCTACCACTGTTTGTCTCTGCATCACCCAAAGGTTGACTGGTAGAAAATGCCTATGGCATTAAGTCCGCCTCTGTACTTTGTGCTTGAAGTGTTAAATAAATAAATAAATATTAGTATATATTATAGCTACGTCTGTGACGGGCTTGATGGTCGCGATGGATACCATCTTTTGAGTGAATAGAAATTAGTTTTCTCCAGGTAGAGTAAGCAGGACATAGGTTAAACTCAGGATGAGATATCATAAGTAGCAGTAAGTTAAATGTGTTGGCCAGATAGGGTGCGTGTTTAAAATGAAAAACTACTTACAATTCGGGCCAAGATAGAGTGGTAATTATGATAGTTTCGGTAATGTGTTGCATTATCAGCCGGTTTAGCGATAGCAAGGTGGTTGCAGTCCATGCATCCTATCACATCAGGAAAACCAAACTTTTCAAAAAATCTGTAATCATATTTACATGATGATTATGTGTCAGCTGTCAGAAACACTTTTTTTTACACAATATATTACAGTATTGTAGTTATTATGGTGAAATATCAGGATAATTTTCTATGGTTTACTATAAGGGCATTGAAGATGAAAGTGTTTCAGTTTTAGCTAGTTTTTTTAAAGTAAAGTAAAAATTTATTTGCTTAGATTGCAGGTACATAAGATAGGATGTAACAAAAAAATGGGTGAGCCTTGTACAATCTACCATAAATTAAGCATGCAAACATTGAAATTGTTAACTAAATTGAAAATAAGATTAAATAATGCTTTACAGTTAAAAATAATAGTCAGTAAAGTACATTCAAGATATAAAAAATAAAAATAAAACTACTTAATACAATTGGAATAAAAAACCGGCTATGTAAGTAGAATTTATATAAAAAAATGGTCTGAAGTGGTCAAAAACATACTCACCTCTTTTTAATACCATCCCGTTCCACTTTATTTCTCGGAAAATTAATATATTTCTGTAATATGGTGCAGTGAGTGATGGCGGTGGTGACCTCTCTGATGTAACGGGATATCGTCTGGTTAATTAGCATGTCAACGTTTTTATCGGTAAAAAGTTGCAAGGGGCCCCAGGCATAGAAATGTAATACAGCTAGGATCTAAAAGAGATATTAATTTTAGTGATATTATTTTAACTAAGGTATTCATTGTGTACCTTCAAGACCAAGGTCGGATACATTAGCCATGTCAGAGCACACACATAAAGGGTGTAAATAGACCCGTTTCCGCTCTCCCTGTCACTGCGATCATTTTTTTGTAATGACTAGACCATACCTGGGAACCTTCTAGTTACGGAGATATTGGGGGTCAAAGTTCCAACTTTTTCACAAGTTTTTTTTTAAATACATGTTTTTAATGTAAGATTTTTACTTTACACACCTCCACGACCCTCGTACTATTCAATCCATTTATCAGCACAATGCTATGAGTGCTTTTCATCGAGTCCTACCGTAAAACGTGATTTTTTACCCCAAAAAAAAAAGTCGATTCCCAGCAATAATTTTTGCGTAAAGTTACTTAGTTTGATGTACAGAATGCTTGGTTGACGGATATGTGAAGGGTCTGTTTACACCCGGTATACCTATTCACCAAAAACCAAAACAGAAGTAGTCACTGTAGCCCGAATTAGCTTGGGAAAATAAAATCTAAAGTTATAAAAAAAATGTATGATACTTCTTCTAACACTGAATAGACCATAAAGTGTTACTCATGGTCACAGATTTATCCGTGATCATGCTCAATCAGCTTGAAATATCAGGAACTCGAAATAAGTAGTAAACATGGTAAATATACCGTTTTAAGTGTTACTGATAGTTTAGTGAGCATGTCAGTTTAAAAACTTGTATCAAAGTAATAGGAGTAAAAGTATTAAGTTAACGATTTGTATGGACGATTTCGTGAAAAGTGATATTTCCATACTAACGTTTTTTTTTTCTTGCATACATCTGAACCAATTATGCATGATGCAATTGCAAATAGTTAGAGTGAAAAAAATGCGCTGCACTGCGTATCTTAAATTCTCAAAACACAGTCTATAACAAAAATATACCTACTTGAAGTAGTGAAACTAATGGCACATTGAAACAGGTGTTTTGACACACTACCCTATCAGGTAATGTTCAACTACTAATACAATTTTCAACCTCTAAAAGCTACGTAATTTAACAATTAATCCAATAAAAATGGAATTACGAAAAAATATAACTATACGTCAAAGTTACAAACAACAAAATATGAGAAAAAAAACGGTAATTTCATAGTTAAAGACCTATTATTAGAAAAATATAGTACCTTTACACTAGGATCGAGATCATCCGGTCGCTGTTGTGCCAGCAAAGGCGTTATTTCTGCACACAATTTATTAAAGAGTTCTCGGTTCAGCCTGTATTTGTATATGAACTCTTTTTCAGAAATTGAATTCGAGGCGAATCTTTCTCGTAAGAAACGCCGTCGTTGATAGAGCTCTTGTTTTTTTTCTTCATCTTCATGCACTGTTGTTCTCATGATAAAATACGAGAGTGCTATTTCGTAGCTGTGCAAGAAAAAGAAAAAAACAATTCTTAAGTTTTTTTTACAGTCACAGTTAACACAGCAAAAGGAGTGTGCGAAGGTGGCGCACACAGGCGGATTTTCTTAAAAATTTGGCCAAAACTCGAATGTACCAAGTCAGCCTAATAAGTCACATGACTTTAATTATTGGATCTTATTGGTTTGTTGCATCAAATGACAGTTCGCATAATATTTTAAACGAACCTTTTTCATTGCTACCCACTGTTACAAAATATCAATTTCTAAACTACAATCGATTGTTGCCAAAATTTACGGTTACTTAAAAAAAAAAAAACAGTGTTTTAAAAGTGTTTAGTGTACTTTTATCATGGATTGTGAAACTGAGGGTATGTATCTGTATACTGAAGATGAATAAATTGTTTTTTTTAACACAATAAATAATAAAACTAATTTATAACAAAAATTCACGTTACGATTGCTTTTATTAAGCTGTAAAGTTATGAATTCATTAGAATCAGACTACCTTATAAAGATCATGGTTAAGATATACATCTTAGCTGAATATATATGTTAATAGTGGCTGTTAATATGTGCTACTCTGATTTTTGTTAGGCAATTACCAATTTGAATTACGAAACACGAAAATCTTTTTTTTTTCTTTATTCTTAGGTTCATCTTCTAAGAATGTCGTCATATGTCGCCAACACTTAGTTGATTATTATAGAAACTGTAATGCATCAGATAATGATGAAAAATTTGAAAATCTTGTTTATAAAGTAAAAAGCTTTTTAGATGTTGCAGATGGTTAAACAGATGATTCGAAACAATTATTATCTAAGTTTATATTCGAATATAAACTGAAGTGGGCTTCAGCTAAAAGAAACAATACCTATGTTAATAGAAAGTAATCATTTTGGTTTAATAATGGTATCAGTTTTGTTATTAAGAAACATGTTTCAAAGCGAATTGGCGGAAGACCTACAAAAGATGTACGGGAATGCGGCTAGAAATGTTTTTCATTCTTACGATGATTCAGCTGAAATTATAGGCATTAACAAAAATATAATTTATCGCTTTTTTATCCGACTGCGGCGAAGCCCAAAAGGAGGGTTATGTGTTTGACCTGTATGTATGTATGTCTGTTCCTATGTTCCCTCGTAACTCCTAAGAGGATGAACGGATTTAAATAAATTATACGTTGTTAGATTCGTCTTGGTGGCGCGAGTGTCACTGGTTACATTGAAATGAAAATGATTTAGGGTGCCGTATCGTAGGGTCCGAAAATTTTTTTTTTTCAATTCCTTTGGGTGGGGTATCAAAATAAAGGGTATTAAAGGGTGAATAAATTAATTCGAAGTGACAAATCGTATAATAAAATAAGTTAAATCGTCTGCGAAATAAAAAAAGTAGTTGAAAAAGCGAAAAAACCCGACTGAAAAAACTGAAAAGCTTAAAACAAACACATTTTAAATTAAGAAAAGTTTGAATAAAATAATAAATATAATATATTCCAATGGGCCCCGCCTGCTTCCAACTTTTGTTTAATTTAAAATGTGCTTGTGTTGACCAAAATTATAAGAAAATTCGCCTGTGTAAGGCGTTCAGTAGTTTTCGCCTGCCCTGATGAGAAAAAGGTGCGAGCTTATGTAATTGGGAATTATTACTGGATTTTTAATGATTTTCAGTATATACTTTACATCAAAATAGAGGCATTTTTAGCTTACCCGCTTGAATGGCTACTACACAGTTTCAAAAGCTTGAGAGCTAAGCTGGACATTGCGCGGACGTTGCAGAAAATCCGGACCGCTTTCCCGCGGACGCCGGCGATCTTTCAGCTGTTGAGTTAGTCTACGCTATAATGATTAATGAAATCGAACAAACGTTTTTTAAGTCAACAAAGTTGCAAACTATGACTTTTTTTTTCAAAGACAACTTTTTTACTCATTTATTTGTTATAGCCGTTATCGAAACACTGATAGTGTTTTTGATTAGGTATAGGAGTAAAATATTACCTCACCGTATTAAAAGCACAAATTGCCGATGTAAGTCACACGGCTGCCAAGCTTAAATGGAACTGGGCTAACCACATCTGCCGCATGCCGGAGGAGCTATGGGCTAAAGTAATAACACAATGGGTCCCAAGCAGCAGCAAACGGCAACGCGGCAGGCCCAGAAGGAGATGGCGGGACGAACTCGACTCTTTTCAGAAAGATTGGCGAGCAACAGCACTGGATAGGGATAAGTGGAAACAGGGAAGGGAGGCCTTTGCCCTGCAGTGGGACACAAATGGCTGATAATAATAATAATTAAAAGCTTGTAATTAATAAAGTTTTGTATTTGCGTATTCTACCGAATCTCGCTCGCTCGTTTTGTCGATTTGTTTGACGTTGACGTCTATTGCAAACAAATACGACATGTGTCATTAATTCAGCCTTAGCTGTCAATTTCATTGTTTCGTTTCGTTATTCAGTCATTCGTTTGGAAGTCAAGACGTGGAAACGACTGACGAATTAAAGTTGCCAATGTGGGGTCTTAGGGTTTCCCAGATTGTGGGTATCCGAAGCGGGCTGTATAGTTTTCGAGCTCCTACTCTCGCATCATAATCTCTTAATTGTTCAGAAACTTTTATGCGCAATTATATCGACAATATTACCTGTAGAAGGACTGCTAAGTTTTTCAAGCTCGTTTCGCTCGTTCTTGCATTCTGAAGTTACTTATTCATTCCGAAACTGTTAAGCATAAGTCAGCAAAGTAAGGCGGGTGCCTAAAATTATCGAGCTCGCTTCGCTCGCCTCTTAAAGTCTTCATAGTTCTGAGACTTTTCTGACAAAGTCAGCAAAATCATTTCAATAACGCCTATTTATATGGTATAAATAAAGTGTTACAAATCAGAGGACTGAGTGTTGCTAAAATTTCTGAGCTCGCTGCGCCCGCTCCTGAATTCTAAAGTCTGTTGATTATTCTGAAAATCTAACATACCAAAGGCAGGTGCAAAAAGATCGAGCTCGCTGCACTTGCTCTTGCATATTATTAGTTTCTTCTTGTAAAATTCATCATTAAACTACTACCACGCCACGAAGATTTTTCCCTTTTTTTTGTTTCGACGACACTTTGCCGATTTTAGGGCCGTGACCACAACCTATTTTGAGGGATGAAACCGCGCCTGGGACTTATCTCCCAAAGATTTCATAAAAAGAATAGTCAAGTGTAGTTCACGCTGCGTTTTACCTCACAGATAACGATATATTGCTGCTTGGTTCACTTTCTCCAGGTGCTATTTAGGAGGTGGCTTGGCACTATGCCAAGCCACCTCCCAAGTAAGGAAGCTCTCCGGGAGTAACAATTCAGACAGTCCGGCAGTCTCGCACTGCAACCATTAGGTTTTTCGTCATTGGTGTCGTCCTAAGTTGTTGGTTAAATTTTAATGTTACACTAGTGACCCGCCCCCTGCTTCGATTACTTCGCACGATTTTTACGACGTGATAAAACACAGAGATTTCCATGTTATATGTAATTCTTTGTACACATTTCATTTACACATAAATCATCCAGAATACAATTTGACAGTTTCTAAATGATGATGTAGGCTAACCGCTTCAAAATTCGTTGCTCAGTTAAATTAGGTTAGTTTTCAGGATAAAAAAATCTATGTTTCTTGGTTCTCATGCGAATGTATACATTTTTAATTCAATCACTAAGTAAAGCTGAGCGTAGTTCTCTTACGGGAGAAGCGCCATGGTAGCTCGCCAAATTCAAATTATCTTGGTTTTATGGCATATAAAAGATTATGCGGCATAAGCAATTCATAAGACAAACGGCAACCCATTAGGTGGACAGATGACATTAGACTATGGTCACGAAAATCGGCTTGCCAGGTGAGGAGGCGCAAGACCGGTCGTTGTGACGATGCTTGAAGAAGGGAGGTTTTTGTCCAGCAGTAGACGTCTTTTGGCTGAACAAATGAGAAGATATGATACGATTACTAACACCGTTTATTTTAATTCGTTCGAACGCGTGCCACGCCTGTAAGAAGAGGGCAGTTGGCTGCGGTGAGATAAACCAGAAGTCTAAATAAACTACCATTTTTACAGTTTCGTTCTTAGATTTAGATAATCCTGATATTTATCAGACCTCTGCTGTTCAATAGAGCATGCAGCTATCTTAAAAAACGTAAAGTTTTATAAGAAGCTGCATGTTCGATTGACCACGTGAACTAGGGTAAAATTATAAAGATAATCAGACCAGTCACCGGCAAGCAAACAACAAAATATTCGCAATCATTGAATATGCTGCTTTGGGTGGGAAAGTCGAAAAGATTCCGAAAAACCTGAATGTCAGAATGCAGCATTCATTATCTATAATCTTCGAAATATACCAACATAAATTGCATAGAACGCACACTGCAGATGAATTGCCTCCGCTGACCCTGCGTGTACTCTTTGTCTCCCAAACTGCGCGGTACCCATTTACTCCTTTGTATTGATCGATTAGTACTTTGATAGACTTACCTATACTTATATTTGAGACCTAACTGACCTGCGCGGGGATGCTGCAGTATCCGCGTCTGGCTGGGGTATAAAAGGAGTGCACCGGGTTTGATGGGCGTAGTACCGCATTAGATAGGACCGGCTTAAGGCTTGCACTGAAATATTGCGCAAAATTTTGTGAAAGTGTTCTTTGGATAAGGGTTTTTAAGGCTTTAAAATTCATGACCGCGTTTTAAAGAGTATTCAATTGTTTTCAGATTGATAAGTCTTTTCCGCGAAATTTGGTTAACTAATTTTTTTAAATGGCCTAGTTTCGGTTTGGTTTCGAGAAAATTCTGAGTGCTCACTCAGATTTTTTTTAGAGCGAGATCCCCCCTCAACAAGTCATTACTAATTGGGGTAATAAAGCAGGGGGAGCTAATAATATTCTAACGCTACTGCATATTTGCAGATGAAGAAACCAAAGATCTGAAATCATTGCCGCTCAAGAAAAGATTAGAAAAGAGAGTCAAGCCAGAAAATGACGACTTCTCAAAGGAAGAAAACACAGATGAAAAGGTGGGTTTTTTTATTCCTTAACTAGATTGGTCGAGCGTGCTGCGGTTAGGTGTTCTCGATCTGTGCTCTCCATTTTTTCCTAGATTCTTGTATCTTTCTACAGCTCTAATTAAACAGACGCCGCCATCTTTTCAAGTTTTGACGCCGAGTTTTGTCAAGCATCAAGCTAGGTTATACATGTGGGTTTTACTTTTATGACCGTCATGCATACCTTCGCGTGCATTGCGGCCATTACGTCATAATTTTCCGGGAGTCGTTTGCGTTATTTGTCATAAGGGCTCGTCATTTTTTCCCATGGGCGTGGTTCGATTTTGAGATGGTGCAGTGCGGGGGATGAAACGGGAGAGGGGGGATTGATTCTTAAAAGGGTTGGGGTAGGTAATGCAGTCCGGGGCAGAAGTGAAGCGTCGACACTCGAGATACGTACATCTGTACTAAATGAAGGATTCCCGGGAGTCGGTTGCATTATTGGTCATAAGGACTTGGCTTTTGAAATTTTATCCCACGGGCGTGGCTCCATTTTGAGCTGGTGCAGAGCCGAGAATGAAACGAGGGGGAGGGGGATTGATACTTAAAAGGGGTGGGGTAATGCAGTCCGGGACAGAAGTGATGGGTCGACCCTCGAGATACATTTATACTAAATGAAAGATATTAGTGGGATATTAACTGTTGTGGGGATATTCATACTGTATGAAGGATATTAGTGGGATATTAGCGGTGTGTTGCAGGGATATTCATACTGTATGAAGGATATTAATTGGTATGAAGGGCGTAGTTGGGGATAGTCATGATGGATGAAGGAAATTGGCAGTTTAGTGTGGGATAGTCATTCTGAATGAAGGGTATTGACAGTTTAGTGTGTGATAGTAATGCTGAGTGAAGTATGTTGGCAGTTTAGTGCGAAATAGTCATTCTGAATAAAGGATATTGGCAGTTTAGTGTGAGATAGTCATTTTTAATAAGGGATATTTTCAGTTTACTGTGGGATAGTTATTCTAAATGAAGGATATTTTCAGTTTAGTGTGGGATAGTCATTCTGAACAAAGGATATTGGCAGTTTAGTGTGCAATAGTCATTCTGAATGTAGGACATTGGCAGTTTAATGTGGGATAGTCATTCTGAATAAGGAATATTTTCAGTTTAGTGTGGGATAGGTATTCTGAATATGGGATATTTTTTGGTTTAGTGTGAGATAGTCATTGTGAATGATGGATATTGGCAGTTAAGTGTGGGGTAGTTATTCTGAATGAAGGATATTGGCAGTTACGTATGGGATAGTCATTCTGAATGAAGGATATTGGCAGTTACGTGTGGGATAGTCATTCTGAATTAAGGATATTGGTAGTTTAGTGTGGGATAGTCATTCTGAATGAAGGATATTGGCAGTTTAGTGTTAGACAGTCATTTTGAATGAATGATATTGGCAGTTTAGTGTTAGACAGTCATTCTGAATGAAGGATATTGGCAGTTTAGTGTTAGACAGTCATTCTGAATGAAGGATATTGGCAGTTTAGTGTTAGACAGTCATTCTGAATGAACGATATTGGCAGTTTAGTGTTAGACAGTCATTCTGAATGAAGGATATTGGCAGTTTAGTGTTAGACAGTCATTCTGAATGAAGGATATTGGCAGTTTAGTGTTAGACAGTCATTCTGAATGAACGATATTGGCAGTTTAGTGTTAGACAGTCATTTTGAATGAATGATATTGGCAGTTTAGTGTTAGACAGTCATTCTGAATGAAGGATATTGGCAGTTTAGTGTTAGACAGTCATTCTGAATGAAGGATATTGGCAGTTTAGTGTTAGACAGTCATTCTGAATGAACGATATTGGCAGTTTAGTGTTAGACAGTCATTCTGAATTAAGGATATTGGTAGTTTAGTGTGGGATAGTCATTCTGAATTAAGGATATTGGCAGTTTAGTGTTAGACAGTCATTCTGAATTAAGGATATTGGTAGTTTAGTGTGGGATAGTCATTCTGAATGAAGGATATTGGCAGTTTAGTGTTAGACAGTCATTCTGAATGAACGATATTGGCAGTTTAGTGTTAGACAGTCATTCTGAATGAACGATATTGGCAGTTTAGTGTTAGACAGTCATTCTGAATGAACGATATTGGCAGTTTAGTGTTACACAGTCATTCTGAATGAACGATATTGGCAGTTTAGTGTTAGACAGTCATTCTGAATGAAGGATATTGCTCTATTGAGTTATGGAGCTATAGAGCAAGCACTGTCTTGATTGAATCACAATTCGCTTAGTGTTGGTGAAAACGAGCACATCAAGATCAAGATCAAGATCTGTCTAGCCTTTCCCCAAAAAGACAAAGGCAAACATTTTGTAGGAAACGGTAGGCACAAAGTTGTTTACGGGTCATGGAATTTCATAGATAGAACACATATCATAATATCACGCCTGTTATATCCGAAGAGTTAGGCAGAGGTTTTCGCCCACATTTCGCAAGTCATGTTTAAAAAAAAACGGCGGTAGCCGTGGCGAGCGGACGTGCGCGCGGAGCTCTCTCGCGCTCCGTGCCTATTGCCTCGAGTGTCGTAATATTTTATAAGATTACCTACATCACTTGCACTCATATGAGTGTGGAAACTAAGGGAGGCCCCCCAGGCCCTCCCGAAAACAGTGAAACTAGTGAAATGGACACGGACAGTGCAATTGTGAACTATAAAAAGAACATCATCTGCCTAGCCTTTTCCCAACTATGTTGGGGTCGGCTTCCAGTCTAACCGGATGCAGCTGAATACCAGTATTTTACATGGAGCGACTGCCTATCTGACCTCCACAACCCAGTTAGTACTGGGTAATACGATACCCCTTGGTAAGACTGGTTGTCAGGTTTTTTGGGCCACTGACTGCCTAACGACTGTCAAAGATCTACAAATGACAGCCGGGACCAACGGCTTAACGTGCTTTCCGAGGCACGGAGGAAACTCGGTATGTAATGGGCGGTCACCCATCCACAGACCAACCTAGGCAAGCACGGCTTAACCTAATGATCGACCCGAGCGGCTGTTATTATTTAGCCACGAGCTCCTATACTGAACTATAAAAAGAACAGTGACTATAAATTAACTAGTGTAAGTGAACTTTCCCCGGACAATGAAGGACAATACGCAGTTGCTTGTTGGTACTGCGCAAAAATTAACGTAATAAAAAAATTCCATGAGTGGCAGGGACTCCAAACGAAGATTAAACAATTAACTTGTAGATTGTGTAACAAGAGAAGTGCCGTGAAATGTTTTATAAAAACTTCTACAAATATTTCAAACGGGCACCTAGTGAACAGTGTAAACGAAATTATTATATATTCGTGTAATATAAATTTCTGCAAAATGAATAAGGTAGACTGCTGCAAATGCAATGGACAGTTAAATGTTAAGTACATGCCCATTTTAGGACTTGAAAGTGAAGAAAACGTGACCTGTGATTGTGGCACAGTGAACAAAATAGTATCGAAATATATAGGGCTACCCAGGACTCATAGCAGGGTTGAAACATCGCTGTGTGGGTCGAGCCGCTGTGTGGGTGGCGCTTGCTCGACGACGGCGCCCGGTGGAACGCTGACAGGTAACGTCTCACTAAAGACACCGAATGAAGCCGCCGCTGTTGCGCGAGTGAGCAATGTCGCCTCCGATGCGCGCGCGCGCCAAGACATGACCATCTCGACGCTTCTGCGCGCCGATTCCGCCACTCAGTCTGGTCACGCGACGGAACAGGTGCGCGCCGCTAGTCCGACCGTTGCCTCGCAGCGACAGCCCGGCATAACAACAAGTAACCGCTTCTCCTCGCTCCCCACCGAAGAGGACCACAAAAACGAATTGGAAAGGGAAAAAGACTACTTACAAGCAACTTTTACGTCACCGAAACCCAAAAGAGAAAGAGAGGCGTCGTCACTTCTAAATCGACAGCGACCCAGCGACAACCGAGAGTGATCACATCATCCACTCATATCCCCGACATAATCATAACCGACGTCAAGAAAATCAACGAACCGGAATGCCTTAGCAAAATTAGAAAAATAACCACAGAGCATGGAGCAAGACACGTCATGGCTAGTAACAAAAGAACCATCACGATCCGCGTATACACCGCGGACATGAGGAAAATAATTATAGAAGAGTTGAGGAAACTTGACGACGGGCTCCGCTTCGTGGCACGGGTCCCTAAAGCCCAGCAGACCCATCAGACGAAGGTTGTGCTCATCACAAACATCTACGATGAGACGAATGAGGCATGCCTGGAGGAAATGGAGAGGTGCATCGGTGTGAGACCGATCAAAATGAGAACAATTAAAGGTAACCTACAATTATTTATCTTAGATGGTGCCCACTCATACTATGAAATCGCTACGCTTATGAAGACAACAAAGCATGCGTACTTCGGGGCCTTCAGCATGAAGCCTCAGGAATACAAAGATAACCCCAGGAGAGTAGTACAATGTAAGACATGTTTCCTCTTCACGCATGCGACATCAGCGTGTCACGGTGAGAAGAAACACCCCACCTTTACAATTCAAAACGAAGAAGGTATAGATATCGAAATATGTACAGCATGCAAAAAACCGGGCCATGGGGCCAACCAAGCCAAATGCGAGAAGTTCCAGAAGGCAGTGGACCGCCAGTTAGCACAGCATGAAGAAAAAGAAAGGAAAAAAAGAGAAGCAACTGAACGCAGATACGCAGCACTGAGGTCCCGTCGGGAAAACGTCTCGTACTTGAACATCACCTCCACTTCCCAATTTCCACCGTTGCCTAAACAGGCACCTCAATCACAACCACAGTGCCAGCCACCAATGCAACTAAATGAACCCACAACAAACAAAGAAAACAGCATGGAACCCCTAGGGCAAGAGCTTCAAACCACTATGAAACAAATATTACACCAGCTACAGCTACAACACGAAATCCTCCTAAAAATTCTCAACAAATAATCCGAGAAATCAATATCATAAGTTGCGTATACTGCACCTTAATGCGCAAGGGTTAAAAGGTAAATTCCTCGAGCTAAAATCCTTAGCCGACCGTCACAAACCACATATAATCGTAGTCAACGAGTGCCGGGTGGACTTTTCAAAAATCCGCATGAATCTCCTGAACTACGACAAGATCACGCACTCGATCGCGTCTCATCTAACTACAGCCATGTATGTTATGCGAGGAATACGCTGGAGTCAGACTGACGTTACCCCAGGTACCGAAGAAAGAGACCGCCTCATCGAAGGCGTCGCTATCAACCTCACCTATGATCATCTGACAGGAGATTCCATAAAAATTAAGGGGATATACATACCGCACAGATCAGAACACTTCGATGCCGCAGCGCTTAATGATGAGCTAGAAGACATCATAACCGAAGCTCCAAACATCACCATTGGGGACCTTAACCTTAAAATGACCACACTCAATCAGACGAGAGACGAAGGTGCGGGAATACTCGTCCGCGACCTCTGTAACTCTGACGTCTGCACCATACACCACACTGGCCTACCCTCGCGACCTAACAGCGCGGGCTATGGCATCCTCGATGCAGCCATCTTCTCGTACGATGCGCAAGCTTTTGACACCATAACATGCCGTCAAACAACACCGGTTGGCTCCGATCATGTGCCCTGGCTACTGGACCTAAGCATAGTGGTGGACAGAGAGAAAACACTGGTACGGAATACCCACGCTATTGCAAACAACGAAGAAATTAGACACCAATTCCAACAAACCCCATGGGCTAAAACCACGCACCTACCTAAGGAAATTACAACCGATGCAGAATGCGAAGAATATATACTACAACTGGAAAAAGCCATCATAGAAACCTTGGAGGAGTATGCGCCACTACATGAAAACAACAGAAGAGATCAACTTCCAGAAGATATTAATGAATTGATCGACAAAAGAAACCAAGCAAAAAGTAACGCGTGGCGTCTACGCTTCAACCAGGGCAGAATTACGGAACAAAGAAGAACCTACAATCGTCTGAAACAGCAGGTCCAACAAGCACTTGTGAAACATAGCAGCGAAAAATGGACCTGGATAATAAACGATCCGCAGAACAACAGAGCTCAGATGTGGCGAGTCCAACGCAACCTGAAGGCTCCAGTACAGAGACTCCCTCACATTGAGGGTTGCAACAGCGAGAAAGAAACTATCGATGCCCTGGTTGACGCAGCGATCCTAACAGAAGCTGAGATAAACAACGAAGATAAGAGCACAGAAAAGATTACACCGTTCCAACCTCTCGACCCCACCTCTGTAGAAGAAATTAGATTCGCACTGAAACCCTTTAAAAATAAGAAGGCGCCAGCGCCGGACAAAATTAAATCGGTCGCACTCGGAGGCGACCCCTTCCTCATCAGGTACAAAACGATAGCTGACTACCTGTTACTGACAGGTTATTATCCCAACAGATGGAAAATTGGAGAGTGCATCTTTCTTCATAAAGCAGGCAAGAATCATCGAGACCCTAAATCGTACCGATCTATCACTCTCCTAAACATCATGGGTAAACTACACGATCGGCTGCTATTGTCGCGACTGCGACAGATGGCCGACAGACTCCAACCACCATTCCAACATGGCTTTACTAAGAACAAAGGGGCAGGCACACAGATCCTTCGCACCGGCAAGTTCATCACGGATGCGTTGGAAGCAAGAGAAAGTGTGGCCATGGTCCTGACGGATCTTTCGAAGGCCTTTGACTCAATAAACCACGAAGGTCTGACGAAGAAACTTCAAACAGCTGACGTCCCGAATAACATCATCAAAGTAATTGAGAATTACCTGAGCGGTCGCAAAATCTACGGACGTTTCAGAACCACCAACGGCGACGAAAAACCGGTGCCACACGGGGTCTCTCAGGGTTCTATCCTGGGTCCAACCATCTTTAACCTGTACGTACACGATGTTTGGGACCTACGGGACCGTATCCGCGGAATCAAGCTCTCTCAATACGCAGATGACCTGTGCATCCTTAACAGATCTCCCGACCCAAACTACGCGACACAGCGCACGGGCTGGGCCACCGACACCGTTATCAACTACTACCGTCGCTGGGGGCTAAAATGCAATGTAGACAAAACGGAATGTGCTATGTTCACTCATAAGAGAAATTACCGCAGAACCATTCGCATCAAAGACGAGGTAATCGAATATCAAAACAGCATAAAATATCTGGGCGTATACTTAGACAAGACCATGAGCATGGGCAAACAGACGGATTACGTCGTGCAGAAGGCGCGACGAGCACGCGGCGCGCTAGCCCCTATCCTAGGTTGGCTCGCCAAGACAGATATAATTGTGAAACTTGCTGTCATTCAGGCCTGCCTACTTCCTATATTGGATTATGGCGTTGTACAACTACTCTCACGTTACAGTAAGAGCAACTTACAAAAAATTGAACGCCAATATCGAATGGCTCTCAAGACTAGCGGACAATTCCCAAGACGCCTAGAAACCTCTTTACTCTGGGATATGCTCGATTGGGATCCATGGCACCTCCGTGCACAAGATTTTAACGAGGACATGCTGCGCCGACTCCGCGAAATGCACATCGAGGATCTAGAGACCCCTGGTGACGCTTACCTCGGATACGGACAGCACATCCCCTCCTCACTAATACTAGACTAGGAGAAATCGATTATGTATCAAAAAAAGAAAGGAGTCGGCTGCTCAGCAAGCGAACGACCGCTCCACGTCCCCATAGATTGTAATTAGCTGTAAGTAGGATAGGTCAATATAGAACTACATTATAAATTTATATAAATTGATACTGTAAATACTAATAAGCTCACAGCACACACTACACGACACTAGTATAGATCTCTTACAGACAAACATAAATAGACTGTAAGTAGCTGACACACCCACTGGCCGAATACACCACCGACCTGTGGACATAATGTAACATAAATGAACTAGGGAAATAAACATATTCTATTCTAAAAAAAAAATTCTATTCTATTCTATTCAAGATCTGTCTAGCCTTTCCCCAAAAAGACAAAGGCAAACATTTTGTAGGAAACGGTAGGCACAAAGTTGTTACAATAACATATGGTTCATCGCCGCCATCTTCGATTATAGTTAATTCACCGGTATGAGTCGGTGAAGTCATCTTTAAATTGATAAACTCCGTTTTTTAAGTTGGTTAATAGGCAGGTAGATGCAGCTTTAGCATCATCTCAAATAATTTAAGTAGGACTGGGTGTTAAAGGTGGACACACGGATTTTGCTGTGAATTTTGGAGTTTTGCACACCCAGAATGAAGCCTTATTAACTGATTATTCTTTCTTGCAGAATGTCCCTGAAGAAAATGAACAGCAAGGGGATAATCCTCAACCTAAGAGTAAGTTTACCACATCTACCCTCCAACAATAAACCACATTATTTAAGTTTAAATTAATGGAGCTACAAGATTAACCTTTTACGTCACTGTCACATATACGTGACAAGCAAGCGCGTGCTCTTACGCCAAACGACACAAATAAGTGACAAAATGGTAGCTGAAAATGTGGCTTGGCGTGGAGGGCACGCGCTTGCGTTTATGCTCTGGCGGTCAAAAGATTAAATGACTACAAAACCCAGACACGGTCTATTTCCCTTCATTTAATTTTTTGTTTTCTTGTGCAGTGGAAACCCCCGTGATGTATTCCTACGAAACGCTGCGGAATATAGAAATCGTGACCATTGACGAGGAAGAGCGTGACAAGGAGTTCAAAGAGACGCTTAAGTCTCGCCAACATATGCGTCATGTGTGTGAGCACTGCGCGCTTGGGTTTGTACTGCAAAATGCTTTTGATGTGCATATGAAGGTTCATGCCCCGGTAAGTACCACCCCTGATTTTATTTAGCCAACGTTGATCGTTTGGTGTCTCTCCCCGATTCCCGCTGTCCGGTCCATTGAAGCGGAGCGAAGCTGAGGATCGGAGAAACGGAGAAATATTAACCAATAGGATTGCATAAAATCTCCGCTCCGCTCCAGTATACAATCCTATTGGTTAATATTTCTCAGTTTCTCCGCTCCGCAGCCTCGCTCCGCTTCATTGGCGCGAATCAGCTCCCCCACTTCTTAAGTCCAGAATTTTAGTCGACGTACGAAGATTTTTTTAAAATTAAAAAATAATAAATTCTCGAAATTGTTAGCGTTACCACGGCTCTAACGTCTGGTCGACACTGAAGAGAATAAATACGACCATCGAGTTATATTTTTGTTAACTCATGGATGTGCGGAGCGCATAAATGCCTTCTATGCGGAATCTAGAGGAGGAGAATGACCAAGTATCTTGGTAATTTATCTTTCTAAACTTCACCAGGAGTCAGGCGACCACGAATGCTCAATCTGCCACTCGCGTCTCAAGTCCGCGGACATGTTGTACCGGCATCGCTTACGTCACTACCGCCGTTACCGGTGCCTGCTCTGCTGGACGCGGTTCAAGGATAAGGACACTGCAGCCTGCCATGTAATGAACGATCATACGGGTCAGACCTTCGAGTGTGATCATTGTGGGAGAGGATTCAAGTAAGTTCTAGCGTTGGTAGATAGAATTAGGTCCCTAAATTTTATTTCGTCGGTAGGAATTTCAAATGTCGTAACAGGCGTGCTGGTAGATTTTCCTCTTACGGAGCTAAGTGAGAAACGTTACAAATCAATCATGCTCTTGTCCTTTATGGTAAATTTCCACCGTATAAAAGGGGTCCTATTGACACGAGAAGAATCCATATTAATCTAGGGCCAAAATGGACACAAGTCAGTCGACGCGACTTGCAGCGGTCCTGAGAGAAACTGCCTTAGCGTCAAGGAAACAGCTGCCCTAATCACCCTGGAAGATCCACCACGTACAAAAGTCCAATTGCGAGTTTAAGTGCAGACAATGGAGTCCACAAACATGTATACGACACCACCGTGATCAGCATCCACAGCCCGACCTCACCCGCTGCTGGGTATAGGCCTCTCTTTGCTTGTGTATACGACATACGTAGCTTTAAATAATTGACACAATTCCTAGACAGCATATTGGTGTGAAGAATTTTTCATGACTGACTCCATGCTTTGCCTATAAGCCACGCTTATTTATCTCCCTTGATTGCAGACGACCGCAGTACCTGAAGAGGCACGTGGAACAGCATCACACGAAGCCTCATAATCTTGAATGTGGCGTCTGCTTCCGGGTCTTCCACGAGCGGGGCTGGTATAGGACGCATATCAGGTATGAACAGTTCTGGTTTAAGGAAACCGATAGTACAATACCCCAAAAACTTATGCAAACGCTCCGTAACAATGGATTGGATCTGTTTATTTTTATACACCGTCAAGAATTTTCTCAATTTTTTTTCTGAGTCAATACAACCACATCAAGATCTTTTCTGACTCAATTACTCAACATCAGAACTTCAGCACCCTACATAAAACTACAGTTACTGTTAGCCTGCATCAGCCTACAGTTGAGCATAGGCCTCTCCCCATGACTTACAGTTCTTTCGATGCAGGGTTAATGTAGACCACTGGTAGTTGATTTTGTCCAGCTCGTCATAAAGCGACCTCTTATCAAGCCATTTATTCAGACGATTTAAAATTATACTACCAAAATAAAATTATTAACATATATTTTCAATTTTTACATTAATTCTATCAATGACACCGGCTGTCTATTGGGGAAGACTTCTTCCATTTTTCTTTGTTGACTGTATTATTCAAGTTCACAATTTAACTCCAGTACCTTCTAGTTCATCGACATGAAAATAATCTTATTCCAATTTCAAACAGAACTCATAACGAGGAGGTAAGAGCCAAAACGGTGCGCCTGCCAGCGACCTGTCCGATCTGCTCTCGCGACTACAAGACCAAAGCCAGCCTGAAGCGCCACCTCCTAACACACGATGAAGACGTCCACTGCGAGATCTGCTACGAGAAGTGCAAGAATCGGATCACGCTGGGCAACCACTACATGAAAGTTCATAATGAGAAATATGTTGGGTGAGTACTAGAGCCAGTCTTACCAAAGGGTATCGTATCTTATTACCCAGTACTAGCTGAGTTATGGAGGTCAGATAGGCAGTCGCTCCATGTATAATTCTATTCAGCTGCATTCGGTTAGACTGGAAGCCGACCCCAACATAGTTGGCTACATAAAAAGGCTAGGCAGATGATGAGTACTGGAATCGGAGAAACTGTCGCAGGAAATGATCGAATATGTCATCGTGCAGATAGCCTACAGCTTCGGGATGTAACGCCCAATATGTATAATTTAATCAAACAGTTTTTTATTTTTTCGCACTTATTGTGAAAGCGCCAGGGTAGTACGGAAACTCAAGAACTATTTAATGAAAGCCATTAAATGGAGTCATTAAACTTAGAAATTCCTTATTGTAAATTCTTTAAGAAAAAATCGTAGATAACTTGAAACTTGTATAATATCGATTAATTTCGAATTTTCCTTTGCGGAGCCGAAATGATGAGTACAAAATTTTCTACCTTCAGAATACAGAATATAATATTAAAAAAATGCTGTAGACGCAAAACACAAACGTGATGAATTGCTCTAAAACTATGAGCAGGCGCGTACAGGTGATTTTAATGATTATTAAATAATTCTGTAACTACATACGTGTTACGGACGCGAATCACATTTTCATCAACATACAACCTGACACTGACCTGCAAATTGCAAAAAACGTAAAATTTGAATTTCTTTTTCTCTTAAGGCTGCGGACACCTGATATGACCCTGAAATAAACTTCAGTACATTATCTCTCAAGTCCGCGATCCGTATCGATCTGTCCGTACCGCGTTAACGCTGGTGTAGGTACTAATAATAAATATTTATTTGCCAGGCTGCCGGAGCAGACCTGCACAACGTGCGAGCGGATATTCTCGACACGGGCGATGCTCAAGCGACACATGCAGAGGATGCATAGCGATAGGACTAAGAAGTAAGTAGACGTGCATTACATCTGTATTCTTGACAGGGGTAGATAAAGGCGTACGGTTGAATGAGATATTTGGTACACAGGCAACTTGCTTCGAAACAATATTAAAAAAAAATATGTGTAACAAACAATCACACATATGGTGAAAGAGACACCAACGCACTAACCCGACCACGTGTATAATATAGCTAATGCCAATGGCTATTGCCTATGGCATTAAGTCCGCCTCTGTACTTTTGTGCTTGAAGTGTTAAATAAATAAATAAATAAATATAGTACATCATTCTGAACCCAGCTACAAATCAGCTGTTCCATACATTTTCACCGTGTAGGTATAGCACTTTTGTAGGAAACAGCCGTTTTTTTTTAATAACCGTTGTAAAATTTTTATTCTAATTTCTATGATGTACTGAATACGTGATAATCGTTTTCACGTCGGTGTCCCTTCCACCCCGTATGTGGGGAGGTAAATGTATAGGGCAACTGATTATTTTATCGCCCAAACCTTTCTGATACACGAATAAAAAAAGAGAGAAAAAAAATATTTGTCTCGCTCAGGTAAAAACAAAATGATTAAATAAAGATGCTGTCCTCCTCCTAGATACCAGTGCGACTACTGCCAGCGCCTGTACCTGACCAAGGGCGAGGTGCGCGCGCACATCACGTGGTCGCACATGCCGGCCGAGGCGCGCGGCGGGCACGCGTGCACGTGCGGCCGCATGTTCCGCAGCCCCTCGCTGCTGCGCGACCACAAGGCCAGGTTCCACGCCTCGCAGCCACCGCCCAGGGTCCATCAGTGTGAACATTGTGAAAAGGCTTTTGCGGTAAGAAACTGTTTACTTACAACTTGTTTTTTTTACACTTTATCTTTACATAAGGCAGCAGCGGTGGCCCAGTGGTGGCGGCCCCGACTTACGAACAGTAAGACGTGGGTTTGAACCCAGGCAGGAGCCTTACTTTATGTAATTTATTTCATCACCACTGCTATCAAAACGGTGAAGGAAAACATCGTGAGGAAACCGGCATGTCCTAGAACCAATCATTCGACGACGACATGTGACATCTACTAACCCGCTCTGGGCCCGCGTGGTGGATTATAGAAGCGAAGATACAGTCACAGCCACAAGGCATAATAACTTGAGAAAGTACTGCAGTTGCACATTCCAAAGCGTAGACCTTATGGAGAAGAATGGGCATGAAACTCCCTCTCGTAGAGAGGAGGCCTGTGTCCCAGCAGTGGGAACATTATAGGCTGCAACAACAACACACAACATTATGCTTATGCTTTATAAAGTAGCCTTTGTTTTTTCTGATCTATAAGCAACTAGCTTCGTCTCGTGACTTCATGCTTTTAGACCTAGTTTATATCGCGATATTACAAACTCGTCCCCTATTTCACTAAAATCAAGTTTTATTCGCGATAAAAACTAGCTTATGTCCTTCTCCAAGGTCCCATCTCATCATCATCATCCACAGCCCAACTTCACCCACTGCTGGGAATAGGCCTCATTCTAGTGCCAAGCTCCACGTTGTTTCGCCAGCTTCATCCAGGATATTTCCGCGATGGCACTAATGCCGTCTGCCCATCTCGCCGCCGGACGACCAACACTTCACTTCCCAGTCCTTGGACGCCACTCGGTCACAGCTTTACTCCACCTGCCATCACGGCGACTTGTTAGGTGTGCTGCCCAACTCAATCGAGTTCCATAACTAGATTTCCAATGTTGAAGTCCTTCAACGTCCAACGTCTACCAAAATACATCAAAATTAATTCAGAGGTTTACGCGTGAAAACCTAACAGACAGACAGCATTACTTTCGCATTTATAATATTAGTTAGTTTAGGATATTATTGTAAAGTTTCATCAAAATCCGACCTGTAGTTTTTGCGTGAAATAGTAACAAACATTGATCCTTCCATCATCTCTAACTTTCGTTTATTATAGTCGTAGGATATGTTCAGTCCAACCAAAGGTCGTTTGGAAGATATCGCTATTTGCGATCTTTCTTTCTTTCTTTTATAATATCTGTTATTGTACACATAGATTTAAGAATATTGTAAAAGAGCTGTTGTATAATTTTCTTTGACATTCGTGATTCTTATAAGCACTGTAACGCCATCGTCTCAAAATTAAATATTGTAAAAATGTACTTTAAAAAACAAAAACAAAAGTTGAAAGCAGGCGGGACCCATTTGAATTTGAAATTATAAAAATGAAATGGGTCCCGCGGTCCCTCCTGCTTCCAACTTTTGTTTTTGTTTTTTAATAACTTTTTTTTTATTTCCAGCTTTTTAGTTCAGTAATGTGAAAGATTTCGCAGACGATTAAAACTATTTATTTAAACGAGTTATTAACTTTTTAAACGATTTATCATTTTGAATTACTTTTAAACACAAGTTGAATATTTTTGTAATCACACCCTTCAAGCGATGTCAATTAAAAACCTTAATTTTGATACCCCATTCGCTGGGATTCGAAGAAAAAAAAAATTGTCGTTCTCAGTTCATCACTTACGCTTGTTAATTAAAAATAACTAAATGTGTTTTCGTGTCCTTTACAAATACAATGTAATATTTAACTAAGTCTTGTTAGCGTGTCGATATCAATCTGAATTGTACCAGCCCAGAATTATGCCACGAGTTACCTAGGTGCCTTTAGTAGCGTCCATCAGTTCCTGATTCGTCACGGATGAACACGCCTGCGCATCATATTAGAACTTTTTTGTTACAATGCGAATAATTCCCGACAATCATTGGCATTGTAGCATAAATATTCTATTTACATCAGACTGAAGACTTGCAACTAGTAGGACAGACGATCTCATTAAAGTGGCCTGAAGAAACTGGAGAGCCATGACACAACACCGCCAAAAGTGGAGAGATTCACCCTCGGCATTGGGTGGCGACAGGTTGAAGAAGAGAGAGAAGCCTTGCAAGATGGAGGTCATGTTCGTGGTTACCTTGTATCGAATCCCAGGGCCAATGAGATATTGTTGCGTAGTCACTGGTTCTGGGATTCGGTATGAGGCTTTCGCGATCGCGTCGGGAGAGACCAAGGTACTGGGTAAGACATAGTAATAGTAATGTGAATATGTTGTTGTTTACCTAACTGTTTTGTAAAGATTGTGTTTCTAAAGAAAGTGGAGTGTGAAAATACAGAAGGTACATCGACGGACAAACGAATACCATGAACTCAGCACTTAAATCTAGACCACCCAGCGTCATAATTTTTCGCCGGCTCAAAATAAATGATTAATTGTTCGATACATTTTGACCGTGTAGGCATTACACTTTTGTAGGAAACAGTTGTTTTTTTTCCTCTCCTCTCTCTCACTTTCCATTACTAAGCTTTCTGTCCGTCTGTCTGTCAGCGAGCTATATCTCATGATCCGTAATAGGTAGACAGTTGAAATTTTCACAGAATGTATATTTCTGATGCCGCTGTAACAACAAATAATATAAATAAATTAAAAATTAAAGGGGGCTACTACGATGGTACGGAACGCTTCATGCGCGAGTCCGACGCGCACTTGGCTGATTTTTTTAATAACCGACGAAAATTTGTGATTCTGTGGGTCTAGGAATACAAAATTTCAAAACTGTATCATGTAAAATCACAAAGTTATAAGCTTGTTCTGTTACCTGGTTGTCCGCACAAAAACGGGGTCACCACGCGTCGTCTTGAGCTCATTGATAATAATAATTTGGCAGTACGTACATAAATAATTGCAATAGGTACTTAGTATCGCTCGATGTCCAACTTGTAACCTTTTTTAAATATTTTTGGGACAAAATATAACATGATTTAAAAATGATTGGAATGGATTCAGTTACTTATTCTGAACAAACTATATTCAGGTTTCGCATATACTAAAGAAAATGTTGTATAACTCTTTGGTACATCTCAACCTAACCCTTTCTTACAGACGTGATATTTATGTTATGTTATGTTATATTTTATTTAACTATCAAACTGTCTTTCCCAGAACAAGCAGGTGCTGACCCGTCACAAGAAAGTTCATTCCAACGAGATGTATCCCTGCAAAGAATGCGGACTGCTCTTCAAAACTCAACCTTATGTCAAAGTCCATTACCAACTCAAGCATTTAAACATGACAAGAGAACAAATAAAAGCGCAGAGGAAACGTAACAAAACTCAATTGATACAGCACAATATAAATAGAAGCACGAATTGGGAACCGCCTATTTCAGATAAGAAGAAAAAGTGTGATGTTACAATTGAGAATGAGGAAGACCCCCTTTTGGTACCGGAGGGGGAGATACAGATCAAAATTGAGAAAGAAGAAGATGAATTTGAAGTTCCAACGTTTCAAACATTTGTTGACATCAGTAGGGTGTAAGTATGTGTGTATACGGACTCTGTAAAGATAATTTTATCTTTTACTTCCTAAGTCGTCGTAGTAAATAAGTTGAATGTAAGTAAATTTTACTTCTACTAACATAATATGGACATGTATCAATTAATGTGTGCTTGGTCTGAAATAAATCGCACATCCTCTAAAAAACTGTCATAACACTAAAATAGCAGTTTTGAGATAGACGCATTTAAAGTTTTTTGTGTTCTTGACGATACTTTGCGCCAAAAACTTTCGCTTGTGCAATTTGGCGACTTATTTTGGTAACTTATGGCGGTTTTTTTTTTCAATTATAGAGCAAGGACAATTGAAGTCGAGTAGGGTATTATCTAAAAACCTATATATTTTGTGTTATGACAATTTTTTAGTGGATGTGCGAAATGTTTTCAATTTCAAATGAATTTTTTTGCCATAACAGCTCTGAATGGTCCAAATAGTGGGAGATGGGCACTATTTGGACCACAAACTAGACTGAACTAATGCCGTGCCGAACCGCACTGCGCTGCGTCGCAGGCTGCGCGTTAGTTCCGGTTTTCGCCACGCGCTAAAATCTAAACTAATATATTAATGGTTATTGAGGTATGTGTGTGCTATAGGAATGATATTTAAAAATTGACAGTCGCAGGCAAAGTGCTAGTATCCTTAGATACTTTGCCAAAATAATAGGTAGGTAAAACAACCAATGGGTAGTACAACCTTCTAAGTTCTTAAAAATAAAGTTATAGTGTTCCTATTATTAGTATTAAGTAGTGTAGTTGTTAAGTAGTATAATAGTAGTCTATAGTTATTTATTTAAATTAATATGTGTATTGTTAAACTTACTAGCAGACCAAGTCTTTCAACAACCCCGCGAAATTCAAATTTTCTTACGTTTTTTGCAATTTGCAGGTCAGTGTCGTGTTGTATGTTGATTAAAATGATTCGGCCGTAACAAATACGGCTTTAAGAGTTATAATCATTAAAATCATCAATATAACCCTCTAAGTTCATTTAATAACATTTAGTAACTGCCTTTACTTACTCCAAGATCTTCGTTTTAGTTTCTTTGGCGCTCGGGAACATATCGTTGAACTTTGACTAGGATATGACACATACCTACATCACAAAAAGACTATCGATTAATATTTTTCAATATACTTTCTCGAAAACTGGTTCTTATCGCACTACGATTACGATGCGATTACGTTCAACATGATTTTTAATATAAAAATTTCCACAGATAACTACAGGGTGTAAACAGTCAAGCATTCTGTACATCAAACTAAGTAACTTTACGCAAAAATTATTGCTGCTATGTTTTATCCTAGCTAAACATGCTTGTGACTCAATTTGTATGTAACACCCATGTATACCATGTTTTACGCAAATAAATATTCTATTCTATTCTATTCTATTCTGGGAATCGACTTTTTTATTGGGGTGAAAAATCACGTTTTAAGGAAGGACTCGATGGAAAGCACTCATAGCATTGTGCTGATGAATGGATTGAATAGTACGAGGGTCGTGGAGGTGTGTAAGGTAAAAATCTTACATTAAAATCATGTATTTAAAAAAAAAACTTGTGAAAAAGTTGGAACTTTGACCCCCAATATCTCCGTAACTAGAAGGTTCCCAGGTATGGTCTAGTCATTACAAAAAAATGATCGCAGTGACGGGGAGAACGGAAACAGGTCTATTTACACCCTTTATGTGTGTGCTCTGACATGGCTAATGTATCCGACCTTGGTCTTGAAGGTACACAATGAATACCTTAGTTAAAATAATATCACTAAAATTAATATCTCTTTTAGATCCTAGACAAAAAAATGATCGCAGTGACGGGGAGAACAAGTGCCTTTCGTTTATGTTAAGGGTCTATTTACACCGTTTATACATTTAGTATAAGTAATAAAAAAATAAATTCAAATGGGTTCAATGACTACAGTCAGCGGTGTATGTTTTTTTTTAATCTCGGCAAAGAGATATGCGACTTTACGGCGTTAATATTTTTTGAGTATTTAAATTGTGTTTATAAATAGAATATCATAGATAAACATGATTATTTAAAACAAATATTTACTTTTATGAAAAAAATAACATTTGCGTTCTAAATTCAAAACAATTTTAATTTTCTATTTTTCATATTAGGCTGTTTAATGGCATCATACATTTGTTACTTTTTCACCCTGGCGAAAGCAAAGCGCGGAGAAAAGCAAATTAAATCATAGTTTTCTTATAGTTTTCTTATTATTTGTATGATCTACAGGTAGTTGTTCCGGGTCTGGCTGTTTGTGTATGTGAGTTTAAATGTTTGTAAACGCACCCACGACACAGGAGAAATTCCTAGTGTGGAGAAACGGCCTTTTTAAAAAAAAAAAAAAAAAACTCCGACAAAAATACTTTCCGTTCTAATATTTTATTTCTTCGAAAGTGTATTGAAAAAAAAAACGATACGCGTGGGGATTTGTTACTGCAGTTCTCGGCTCCATAACACCCCCGCCTGCAGCTCGGGTGTTAATTCCGCCTCGAATGCAACAACAAAGTTTCCCCACTTCTATCAAAATGTACTATTTAACCTAATCAAATCGAGTTTTCCCGTTTCCGTACCGCCTGAGTGTTTTAGTAGTTTAATTTTTAATTCACCTTCTTTAACAATTGTCGTAATAACTTGGTCTGCTAGTTATTGTAAAAAAAGAGAAATTAGTTTTTGTCGCATTTTTGCGTAAAATAAATGATTAGATTGTTCATGGTTGTTTAATTTTTACTTATGGCAATCCTGTTTTTTTTTTGTGTCTTTTGTTTAGCACTTGGACAAAAGATTATCTTGCATTGAGAGGATACTAGCTGTATCTAGAATGAAAAACGAAGAGCTGGGTGGACGTATTGTACAGTCGCTAGAGCATCAAGTTACCACAATCAGTAAAATTTTGTCATTTCATTTTGAACTTAACTTTAAACATTTTATGGTTTAAAATCATTTGGAGATATTTGACAGTTTGTGGTAAATTGATGCGCTGGCGACTGTACATATCTAGGAGATTTTAAAAAGTTTCCTTGCAACTCTCGATCAGACCATAAATATTATAATTAGAAATGGGAATATTCTTCTACTGCAATGAACGAAACCCCATGGTAAACAGAGATTACATTGTAATAACTTAAAGAACACTTCATGGATGCTCTCAATATGTGGGTACAGAGGGTTATGTTGGACTCCTACCGACTAAAACCCCAGTCCCTCCTGCTCCAAGATACTTGATACAATCGACGATACCTACAAATTTAAACGTGTGTTTAAGTACAAAAAAGAGAAATTATAGTATTTTTTTATTTATAGTATTTGATATATATTTATAGTATTTTATATATCCTTGTAGTTAATCTTATTATTATTTAAAATTATTTTCAGATTTACACCTACCACTGCTTGTCTTTGCATCACCCAAAGGTTGACTGGTAGAAAATGCCTATGGCATTAAGTCCGCCTCTGTACCTATGTGCTTGAAGTGTTAAATAAATAAATTAGTTTTTGTCGCATTTTTGCGTAAAATAAATGATTAGATTGTTCATGGTTGTTTAATTTTTACTTGTGGCAATCCTGTTTTTTTTTTGTGTCTTTTGTTTAGCACTTGGACAAAAGATTATCTTGCATTGAGAGGATACTAGCTGTATCTAGAATGAAAAACGAAGAGCTGGGTGGACGTACTGTACAGTCGCTAGAGCATCAAGTTACCACAATCAGTAAAATTTTGTCATTTAATTTTGAACTTAACCTTAAACATTTTATGGTTTAAAATCATTTGGAGATATTTGACAGTTTGTGGTAAATTGATGCGCTGGCGACTGTACATATCTAGGAGATTTTAAAAAGTTTCCTTGCAACTCTCGATCAGACCATAAATATTATAATTAGAAATGGGAATATTCTTCTACTGCAATGAACAAAACCCCATGGTAAACAGAGATTACATTGTAATAACTTAAAGAACACTTCATGGATGCTCTCAATATGTGGGTACAGAGGGTTATGTTGGACTCCTACCGACTAAAACCCCGGTCCCTCCTGCTCCAAGATACTTGATACAATCGACGATACCTACAAATTTAAACGTGTGTTTAAGTACTCCTTCCCACCTGTGGGGGTTGCGGGGGAGAGGCAGAAACTTGACATAATCTCTGACTGCTTAGTTCTGATGACTTGGCTAAAAGTAGGGAGGGATGATTAAAAGAAACTGCATAAAGTACACTTAGAAATTATTTATTAAAACATTACGTCTGTTATTCCGAAAGGGTTAGGAAGAAGTGTACCTAATAGTACATCCATATTTCGCCAGTTATGTTTAAGTCCCTTGTAAATTAGTAATAGGGGGCGAGCCTATTGCCATCAATCGGGTACAAATCCAGGATTCGTGGATGCTACTGAGAGATTCTTTATGAAAACACCCAATAACACTTTTTCCGATCCGGGAAACGAACCCAGAACCTTATGTTGCGACCACTAGACCAAGGAGACAATCAAAATTTATTACCTATTTCATTAATTTTTAAACACAAAATCACGAAGCACACAATAACCGTGACAGAAGCAAAAACTACTAAACGTGTTAAAAAATTGTGCAAAAAGGATTTATTAACACCTAGGTGTCATTCCAAGAAAAATGGTAAATCTTTTGAGTTTTACCATATTGTTCGTTAGTAAAGTTTTTGAATTTGTTGGGGGCTATATAAAATAATAGATAGGAAACTGACGCTAAAACGTTTACCACATATTCAGTACATCCTTCTGAACACCCCACATAGAAATTATTCGTCGGTTTAAAAAAAACAGCTGATTACTACAAAATTGCAATACCAACAAGGTCAAAATTTTTTTTTTTTTTGGATCTTTCGAATTAGTTGTTATTTTTTTTTAAATAACCGATGAAAAATTTTTATGTGCGGGGGTTCAGAATGAGGTACTGAATACGGTAAGGTATAGGTAATTGTATAAGCAGATACTGAGTGGACCTCGCAATGCCTCATACAAGGTATAATTACTATCAACTAGCAACAGACATGACGTGAATAACTAAAGTGATGATAAACCAAAAACAATATATTTGTTCATATACAACATCATTTTTAGTATATGCGAAACCTGAATACAGTTTGTTCATAATAAGTAACTGAATCGATTCCAATTCATTTTATGCCCGTACTAATGACCGGATCCGACTTATATATTTTTAGGCTTTTATTGGTTTAGTTACTGGAACGAAGGATATTATGAGTTACGAAAATTCTTTTTTTTTGTTGTTTTCCTTTCTTGAAAAGATATATACCTATCACGTCTCCATAGACGAAACTATAATTAGCTTGTTTCATTTGACCTTGTATATGGGGCATGCAAAGAAATGAAAATTTAATACTCCTTCTCTGGTTTGACACCATCCCAGTCGACGGTTTGTTTGTCGAACCACACCAGTTCCCCTCTCAGGGAGTCGGGCGCGTCCAGCGCGACGTACAGCGGAGTCACCGCACCCTCGTCCGTGTTGATTTATCTATTATAGAAAAAAAGATGCTGATTCACGTTCGGTCACTGTTTGACGAAAATAGCAAATCATTCCACTTTATCTACCTTAACACCGATGACGTAATGGCGACAGCTCACATCCACAAAATCATAATAACGTATGGTGGTTTCGACGTAGGATACGGTTTTGGCCTTTTTAAGTGTGGGACACCGTCGCGAAATTCCTACACGGTCAAAATGTATGGAACAGCTGATTTTTTTTTAATAACCGTTGATAAATTTCTTTGCAGGCTCAGAATGAAGTAGGTACTGAACACGTGATAACCGTTTTCGCGTCAGTGTCCCTTGCAACCCCCATAATCAATAGAAAGTGCAACTTGCGCAGTGGCCACTGCTTGTAGACCGGACTTTATATTAAAAGAAATAGTTACGACTTTATGAGTAAGTCAATGCACAATTTTCGCCATCCCGTTTCGTTATCAGCAAAGGGTACACTGACAAAGAAAAGGAATGAAAAGCTGAAAACTATCCTTTCCTCACCAGTAATGAATAAAGATAAAGTTTGGTACACCTACCTAGTAAGGTAATCGACACCGCAAGTATGTACAATCAGCTTCAAAAATATATAGACGAACTCGAACAGACACTGATCAACAACTGAGAACTAACTTTGTTTGAGTTCGATCAAATCTTTTTAGATTGAGTGTTCATTCGAAAGCACCCTAAGGCCGCTTGTATACGTCCGTTTTTTTCACCGGACAATGGACCGTTTTTTTCGCCGGATTCGCGGTGGTGTATGGTGTGTATATGCACCGGACATCTGTCCGGCGAACAATTTACGCCGGATGCACCACCGTTTCCCTTCGGTGCGACGGACACCGGTCCGGGGTAAGAAAGAGCGGTCATCCACGCCAGTGTATTGGTGCGTGTTGACGCTGCCGGACGTATTGCCGGTTTTCTGTAAATTGAGTGCCGCTGCATTCTTAAAAAATGGATGATATTGACATGAAATTATTAATAAGTTTGGTTGAAAATAAGGCCTGTACTGTGGGACAAAACCCTAAAAGTAAAGTAAGTGCTAAAAAAATTGTCAGTCGAGTTTTGCCGCTTGGAGGGAAATTTGTCTTGCGTTAAATGAAGGTTTTGAAACGTTGTCCGAGAAAGAAAAAAAATAATTTTGGTAAGTAATATTTTATTTTCATTATTTATATGCATATTGATTTTGCCAGGGTACACGCCCTGCTGGTGACATAAAATACTCTGCATATTTGTTACGAATCATATTTGCTGTTACATTACCTCGTGTTGATTGGGAATGAGGCATATTGCATAGAGCGCTATCAGTAGACATCATTGTGTAAACTAGCAGTAGCATTATTAGCAATACATTCTTCTTTATGAATTATGTTTTGTAGTAAGCAGCATATTTTTACAATTTTAACAGCAGTATCTGTTGAAACATTCAATGGTATATGCAAAATCCTCCATGTATTGGATAAAATACCAAATGCGCATTCAACGTAGCGTCGCGCTCTTGTGACACGATATATTTTTTTATTTTTATTGAGTCAAGTTAATGCCCACCATAAGGACGCAGTACGTGCTGATGTAAAGCGAAAGCTTCATCAGCAACAAATACATAAGGTAACTCACTAACAACTGTAACTCTGTGTCACTGGCAACTGCTTAGGTCTAGGAATATTTAATTTATCGCCTACTACTCTTTTCCAAAATTCTGTTTCTTTAAATACTGCTGAATCGCATTCTTTGCCGTAGGCTCCTACATCAATAAAAATAAAATTATAGTTTGTGTCTACCACAGTCATTAATACTATTGAGAAATAGTGCTTGTAGTTGAAACACATTGAACCACTTTCCTCCGGCTTGATGATTCGAATATGTTTGCCATCAATGGCTCCTATGAGGAAAATTTGCATTCGTCTCGAATTTTTTTGCTACTGTCAACCCTTCGTTTTCCGTTGGTATTTTCGTATAAATTGGAGAAAGGGTTTCCCATAATGCTTCACATACTTCTTGTACAATACAGCTGGTAGTTTTTATACCCATTCTGAAACTGTAATGTAGATCACTAAATGTGTTCCCTGCAGCTAAATAACGGTAAGTAACAATTTTTTTCTTTTTTAGGTAAAGATATTATAAAAAAATGGAACAATGCAAATATCACAAAAAAAGTTAAAGAGTGTAAATCCGATTCTGGTGCGAAAAGTCTATGAAAATATAAATTCTACGATCAAATGCTCTTTTTAAGTAAAATTGTGATTCGCCGAACAACGCAAGCAAGTATTACATCAGAAAAAACATCACACAATCTCAAAACGAAGAAACTGACTCACAGACCAATAATGAATCTAGCGCACCAGCCAATAGGTACTAACACTAGAATAAAAACAAGCAAGAAGAGAACGTCAGACGGTAGCGAAGTTGATCGACAAATGCTTACTTTAATTAAATCTGTTGAAAATGAAGACAAGAGTGAGAGTATGTGTTTTTTCAAAGGTATTGCTCCGATTGTAGACAAGTATAGTGACGACGATTATGCAGAATTTCAATATGAAGTCATTAAAGTTATGAGATATTTACCTCGGAGAAATCAAGCGTCCATGCAGCAGCAAAATTACAATTACAATATTAATCAAGGCTACACTACGGCTACACCCGACTACAGGATATATGAATACATCGATTATTATCCCACGGGAACGTCATACCGGGAGAAAAAGTATGCTGTGTGTTAATCCCGGTTATAAACTATCTGTGTACCAAATTTCATCCAAATTCGTTCAAAATTGTTTTTGCGTGAAAGAGTAACAAACATCCATCCATTCATCAGCGCAAACTTTCGCATTTATAATATAAGTAAGATAGACGATCACTGCGATCGCCAGTCTGTTGCTGTTTGTTTTTGAAAAGTTTCATTGTCTATCTTCAAAAATCTCAGATCCTAATACATTCTACAATTAAACCTTCCCTGAAAACATTTTCATTTGTAAACGAAAACCCGATCAATATTGGATCAGTAGTTTTTGAGAAAATCGCGAATACATACGGGTCGAGCACCTTCTTTTTTTGAAGTCGGTTAAAAATACTAACCTGCTTATCAAGACGACGGTACTAACTAACAGTTATCAAATGCATTTTCAAAGGTCAAAAATGGACCAAGATTATATAAGTGAAGTATAAAATCGAGCGCTCAGAGTTGTTCAATGTGTGCGTACACGTGATGTTGTTGTGTGCGACTTTAGTTACCTAAATTTAAGTTCATCGAAAATGTAACAGCGTCCTTAAATTCTTCAATACAATTCCGATTGCCATCCACTAAAATAGACTTATCAATTTCTGGTAAGATAGTGTAAGTTTGGTGTGTTACTAATTATCTATATTTTATCTCATTACTCAGCAACTTTTAAAGTTATCATATTTCTTGGCGGCCCGCAAGAAATATGATAACTACCTATTAGATTTATGTAAATTTGTCAGAAAACACCCAGATTTTTACACCAAATGTGAAGAAACACAAACAAGATTCACCTTTCGACACAACAAAAACAAAATAAACATTCCTCAATCCCGAATTAAAATGCACTCAACCAGCGCATTAATTATGTCCATTAAAATGTATAATAAATTGCCAAATGACATTCGAGAAGTGGACAAAACAAATAGGTATATTTATTAATAAATTGAAACAATTTCTGGAATCCAAGGCATACTACTCAGTAAAGGAGTTTCTGGATGACAAATCGATTACAAACTAAAATCATTCGCTCTCATGTAATACAACAAACATTACGAAATAAATATATAATATAATATACTAATAATATGGAATTTAGGAAACCAAATATAAATATGAAAATATGAATACACAAATAATAACATAATTTAATAATAATTAAAGTAGGTTTTGTCTGTGCAATTATGGATGAAGTTATGATGACGAATAACTATACCGGAGATTTATTGTGAAGGACGGTACGGTTGACATAATTATGTCGGGCATGTCACCGTCCAGGCGAATCAATCCGTCGGGTGTTCTCGTCTGGCTAACGGAGAGTACTTGCATAGACACAACCTTGTAGCCAGGATTATCCATCAGCAACTTGCTCTAAAATACAACCTTGTGGAATCGGAAGTACCGTACTATAAGTATGTGCCCGACCCAGTTCTCGAAAATGGCAGTATCACATTGTACTGGGATCGATACATCATCACTGACAGGACTATTGTAGCCAATAAACCTGATATAGTGGTGGTGGATTGGTCAGAGCGGCGCGCAATGATTGTAGACATAACGGTCCCGCATGATGAGAACCTCGTGAATGCCGAGAAAGATAAGCAAATCAAGTATCTTCACTTGGCTCACGAGGTTGTTGACATGTGGGATGTGGACTCAGCGATCATTGTGCCGATAGTTGTATCAGCTCATGGCTTAATTGCCAAGAGCCTCGACCAATACCTGAGGAGGCTCTCGTTAGGCAGCTGGATCAAGGGTTTGATTCAGAAAGCGGTACTCCTGGACACGGCTCGTATTGTTAGGAGGTTCCTGTTCCCGATACCGGTGGGCTACAATTTTTTATATTTTTAAATGTTTTTTATATTGTTTTTAGTTTATGAAATATTTAAAAATGTAGAAGATTTGTATAAAAATAAATAAAGGAAATTAAATACTTTTAATAATTTCATAATAATTACCTACATTATTGTTATGCAATACCTACATTATTAAGAATAACTAATATAGGTACTATACCTATATGAACAAACCTAACAATGTATTATGTATATATTCATAATTATACAACCAATTAAATTTATAATTTCTAATAATTTATATGATATTAATGAATTGCTGCTTAGCCCTCTTCCTCTCTTCCTCTCTCCTAATGTTGCTGTGCCCGAAAGGGCCCATAATGATCTTTTACCTTGTTACACCATCTATGTAATACTTATGAAATGCAATAAAAATTTGAGTATTGAGTATATAAAAGTACTCTGTGATAATAACTTCATCGGACGATTCCGCTCTCGGCCGCCGTTGAGTGCACACGTGTGCTCTGACCGCTACGCCCGAACGCCCCGCGCACCCCGCGCCCCCCGTGTCGATCGTGTCTCGCGTCCCGTCGAGTGCTACGTCGTAGCACTCCGGGCTACGCCGCCGCATCGCCGCGCCCCCGCCGGCCGTCTGGGCCCCGCCTCCTCGTAGCACAGCTACGAGACTGCTACATCGTAGCACATCAACTACGCGTTGCTAAGCAACGGTAGTTGACTTGCTAGGATCGCGTTTCGCGTCATATCTTTGGCTCCTTAAGAGCTAAATCCACCAATTTTTCGGTGGTACTTGGGAGGAAACCTAGCGGTGTTAACAATCCCAAGTGGGTGGTGACCCGCCACACCCGCCGACCCCCTTCAGGGGAAGGCAGATAGTCGGAAGGGCTCTGACTGCGGCCTTGGGGGATCTCCTAGCCGCAGTCTGGTAGCACTCTAATCCCCGTTTGTCCACAGCTGCACCCGGGACGTCTGGGTGTGTCTACCCCAGCGGCCCGGATCGGTCGCAAGACCCATAGGGCCCTGTCGCACATTAAGATTGGCGACAGGTTTACTAGCTTAGGGCTCACCCTAGCAACTCACCTCCCTGTTTAACCCAACAGGGAGGGTACACATCCCCGGGCACACCCACCCGGGGAGTTAGGTTTAGAGGCCCTTCTGGCCATTTAGACAGCTGTGTTAGCTGGCGAGTTTGTTTGTGTCTTTCTTCTCGCCAGTGGACCACTACGAAAGCCACAAGGGAGGGTTCGCTTTAGGGGTGCTGTCAGCCCGGGGGGTTCACGCTCGCGTGTCTCCTCGGGGCTTAGGGATAGGAGTTTAGTCCCCCCCCCCCTCTTCTTTTCTTTTGTCTCTTAAATTCCGTTCGCGCTATGGCGAAACGGAATTTACTACTGGAGTTCATCCAGAGGATCCTAGTCAATGATCCTTATTTTAGGACTAACTATGGTGCCGAGTTGGCATCCTTAAAACAAAATGCCATCGCTGAGTTCAGCGATGCATTAGAATCCCCCCTTTCCGTCCCCTCAGGGGATTTAACCGAAGGCACCCCCGCCGACTCACCCGACTCTCACGAATCTCTAGCCGATGAGATGGAAACATCCAACTCAGAGGCAGAGATTTCTTCTGATACCTCACCCTCCTCGTCAGAGGACGACTACCAAGTAGTCGGAAAAGGGAAGAGGAAGAAGACAAAATCCTCCTCGGCCAACAAGGCCAAAAAACCGGTGGTGTCAAGAGACACCCCACCCCCCTCAGAGGCCACCCCGGCCCTTTCCCCCCTCTCTCAAGCGGTTGCTGGAAGTCCCCAGCACAGCCGTCCCCACAGCCCAATGACTGCGACCACATCGGTCCCCGCCACCCCGGCTAATGCCACCCCGGCTTCCCCCACCAAGAAAACCCGTCCCCCACCCCCCTTGTTCATTCACGACAAGGCGAAGTGGACGGAAATATCCAAAGCGTGCAATGAGCACCGGATAAACTATGTCAATGCCCGTGCCGTTCAGCAGGGCATTAAAGTTACGGTACAGTCTACTTCCGACTACCGTGACTTAACAAAACTCCTCCGAGCGAGGAGTATTTTCTTCCACACCTACGCTCTGGAGGAAAACAAGCCCACAAGAGTGGTAATTAAAAACGTCCCAGTGGAGATTCCCACTGAGGAAATTCGTAGCGACCTAGAGTCGCAGAACGTCCCCGTTGCCGAGGTGCACCGTATGCACCGCAAAAACGGAGGGCAATCTTTCAACATGATTTTAGTGGTGTGTGATCCTTTTGAAGGTCACCACCCCATCTTCCAGATCCGAACGATCTGCGGCCTCTCAGGCCTAACCATAGAGAAACCGCACCGCAGTGGCATAATTAGCCAATGCCACCGGTGCCAATTATATGGCCATGCCCAGCGCCATTGTTTTGGAAAACCCAGATGCGTCAAGTGTCTGGGTGACCACGGGACTGAGGATTGCACTCGTCCGAAGGACCGCGCACTCTGCACGGAGCCCCCTAGCTGCGTGCTGTGCGGAGCGGCTGGTCACCCCGCCAATTACCGTGGGTGCCCCAAAGCCCCCAAATCATCGGCCCCTAAATTGACCAAAAGGGGGAGTAACCAACAGCAGAGGGAGTGCCCAACTCTCTCGGGTAATCTCCCAATAACCCTCAGCCCCCAGCGCCCCAGCCCTTGGAACGCGCTCAACCACAAAACCCATTTCCCGGTTTTGAGGTCCCCCCCGAAGCCGGTAACCCCGGCGTTACCAGCCCTGATGGCTAAGACCATCTCTCCTCCCTCTCCACCTAGGCCTATTATGAAGGCGGTTGCGCCTTCAGCGCCCAAAGCCCAGGTGCCCCGAGCGCCACTTCCCTTCTCGGCCCCCCCTCCCCCCCTCGCGTCTCGACCCCACCCGCCCCAACCGGCGCTGGACCCCTTCGACCCATTTAGGGTTATTACTAGTACATTCGGTGTCTTCCACACCCCCCGAGCTAAACAAATGGCTCGGGACATTATCGCCTGCAAGGGCGATTTCGTCCTCCTGGCAGGCATTTACAACGCCTACCCGGACGTTACCCAAGCCCTCCAAAACCTCCCTCATAATAATCCGTAATGGATAAAGCCCCCCCATGCAGATTAAAACCGAAATCCCTAAAAATAGGGACCTTCAACGCCAACGGCCTTTCTGGCCAACGTGATGAGATCGCCGGCTTCCTCCGCGACCATCACCTTGACATACTGTTAGTCCAAGAGTCCTTCCTTAAGCCCCACCAACGTGACCCGAGAATTGCTAACTATCGGATAGTTCGCAACGATAGGACTCGGTGTCACAAGGGAGGTACTCTCATCTATTTCAAATCAGCTCTATACTGCATCCCAATGGACCCCCCGTCCCTCACCAATCTTGAGGTCTCAGTCTGTCGGCTGGGCATGTCAGGCCACCAGCCCATCACGATTGTTTCGGCGTACCTCCCCCCTAACAGCTGGGGGGGGAATACCGCCTCTCTAAGAGGCGACCTCACCGCCATTTTCAACCTAAGTGACTCCGTCCTTCTGGCGGGGGATCTTAACGCAAAACACTCCTCTTGGAATTGTCATACGATTAACTCCAGAGGCAGGGTTCTATTCGACCTCTGTAGCCCCCTCAATTTTGATGTTATCGCTCCGATGCATCCTACTCACTTTCCCAATGTCCGTAATCAGCGCCCTGATGTGCTTGATATCGCGCTCCTGAAGAATGTAAACCTGCGATTGCATTCCGTAGAAGCGATCGACGAACTCGACTCGGATCACAGACCAGTAATCTTGGAGTTCGCTCCCAGATCTGGTCCCTTCGATCCCAGCCACCCCCTCCCCACCAAAGTGATCACGGACTGGGGGAAAGTAAGCGAATTGCTGAAATCCACCGAGTCCCCTTACCTGGTTAAGATTCCAGATATCATTGAGACTGTAGCCGACACGGAGGCCGCGATCAGCTCGTTCACGGAACACGTGCAATCCGTCCTGAGCGAGTGCTCAAGGGAGGCTCCAGCGGTAGACCACCGCTGGAAACTTCCGGACGATGTGCGTGATCTTGTGACCGAGAAGAACGCGGCCACTCGTGCTTACAGAGCATTCCCTTGTGCCAGTAACAAAGCTTTTATGCGATACTTACAACGCAAAGTAAGTAGGCGCGTCAAAGAGCTGCGTAATGACCAATGGAATAAAATGCTCAATGAACTCGAGCCGACCCACCAGGCATTCTGGGATCTCCAGAGGAAGCTCCGCGCCTCTGAAACCGCATCCATGCCCCCTCTCACCCGCCCCGATAAGAGCGTCGCTTTCGACGACGATGACAAAGCCGAATGTCTGGCCGACAGCCTAGAGTCCCAATGCTCCCCCAGTACTCAGCCAGTAGACCCAGCTCACCTCGCTGAAGTGAATGCTGAAGTCGAACGCCGGTCCTCCCTTCCTCCTGTAGAGGACCCTGATGACCCTATGCCCCCAGTCACTCCAGACGAGGTAGAGGAAATCATCAGGCGACTCAAACCCCGAAAAGCCCCTGGCTCAGACGGAATCACCAATAAGGTGTTCAAAATGTTCCCCGCCGCTCTCATTATGCTAATGACCGTCATCTTCAATGGCGCGTTGGCAAACAACATGTTTCCACAATCGTGGAAACAGGCTACCGTCATCGGTATTCCCAAGCCGGGTAAACCAAAGTCTTCCCCTAGTAGTTATCGCCCCATCAGTCTCCTCAATGTCATGGGTAAGGTCTATGAGAGGCTTATTTATAAGCGTCTCAAAAACTACGCCGAGGCAAAGAGTCTCATTCCTAAAGAGCAGTTTGGCTTTAGATCCAATCACTCTTGTGTCCAACAGGTGCACCGCATAGTCGAGCATATCAGCGACCGCTACCAGCGGGGCTTGATGACTGGTGCCTTGTTCTTTGATATAGCGAAAGCTTTCGACAAGGTCTGGCACAACGGGCTGATATACAAGCTGTATCAGCTCGGTGTGCCTGATCGCCTCGTGCTCATCCTACGAGACTTTCTGTCGAATCGCACCTTCCAATACCGCATTGAGGGTGCGCTTTCTGCCCCCCACCCGATCCGCGCCGGAGTCCCCCAGGGCTCTGTGCTATCCCCATTAGCTTTCACGCTGTTTACTAGCGACATCCCCAAGGGTAAATCGGCCCAGTTAGCCCTCTTCGCTGACGATACGGCCATTTACTACTCAGGTAGGAATCCCACGAACATAGTCCGTATTCTCCAAACCTCCGCAAACGCCTTGGGCGCTTGGTTCCGGAAATGGAGAATCGAAGTTAATCCCGATAAGAGCCAGGCGGTCCTTTTCTCCAGCCCTCGTAGACGCTTCCCTCAGAGTCCCAGTCCGATCTCCATGTTCGGCAAACCAATCCCTTGGGAGCGGCGAGCCAAATACCTGGGGGTCATCCTAGACCAACGCCTATCCTTCGGAGAGCACATAAAGACGGTACGTTCGCGCGCCGCTTTCGCTCTCGGCAGGCTCCATTCTGTGCTGAATGCGCGCAGCAAATTGTCACTTAAATGCAAACTGCGTATTTACACCGCGTGCATTCGGCCGATCATGACGTACGCTTGCCCTGTGTTCGCTCATGCCAAGCCCCACCACCTCCATAGGATGCAGACCCTTCAAAACAGATTTCTCCGAAAAGCCACGGGTGCCCCGTGGTTCGTAAGGAATGAACGACTCCATGTCGACCTTAAAGTCCCAACCATTAAACAATGCATGAAACGTCTCACGAAACGTTTCCTAGAATCAGCCGAGAAACACCCCAACCCCCTAATTTCATCGGCCGCCCGATACGTCCCCTCCAAAATAGCAAAGATCCGCCGACCAAGGCTCACCCTTCTTGAACCCGATGACCCCATCACCCTCCTTCAAGAGAGCTGTAGGGAAACAAGTACCATTAAAAAATACACACACAAAAACCGACCGCGATTCCGGCCCCGCCGCCGGGGCCCTCCGCGACCTCCCCGTAATACTACCGCCCGACCCTTGCTCGACGTGCCAGCCCGCGCCGCTGAGCCAGTAACGTTAAACTCCCTAAATAATAATTCGACCCAGCCTGACCCTAGCTGCCCCCCCCTCAATGACGCACTAAGTCGAGGCCCGAACCCCGCAGGGGGTGCCCTTAGTGACTGTTCATTTAATAATGAATATCCTTAGTTTGTAAGCCCTGGCTGGGGGCCTTAAAGTAATTTTTGGCCACCACAGGATAAGTTCGGTTAAGCAGGAACAACCTCTAGTAGATGTTGTACTGCGAGTGGTCATTTCAAAAAAAAAAAAAAAAAAAAAAAATAACTTCATCATAACACCCACAGCGCTTGATTGTGACTGACGTACATATCGAGTTTTAAAAGTCAATTTGACATTACTGATTTAGCTTGACATATGTTTTCAGTGGTAAAACTGCTGTGAATTTATTTGTTGATATTTACTACATAATTTCGTGAAAAATGGTTTCAAAAGTCGCCGTAGTAACCGGGGCAAATAAAGGCATCGGTTTCGGGATAGTTCGCGGACTTTGCAAGCGTTTTGAAGGCGTAGTTTACTTGACTGCTCGTGATGTCGACCGCGGCCAAAAGGCGGTAGCGGATTTGGAAAAAGAAGGATTAAATCCTAAATTCCACCAACTGGATGTGACTGATAAGAAAAGCCTTGAGGTGTTCAGGGATTACATCAAGAGTAACTACGGAGGTATCGATATTTTGGTTAATAACGCAGCCATTGCGTTCAAAGACAACGCACCGGACCCGGTTGCCGTGCAAGCCGAGCAGACTCTGTTCGTAAACTACTTTGCTTTGGTATCTACTTGTGATATCCTCTTCCCCATCTTGAAGAACGGAGCAAGAGTGGTCAATGTTTCCAGTTCTTCAGGCCACTTGAGTAACATACCAAGCCAAACTTTAAGAGACCGTCTTAAAGACGAGAAGCTGACTGTCCCAGAGCTTTCCAAGCTGATGCAGCAGTTTGTGGATGCTACTAAGGAAGAGACTCATGCTGCAGAGTGGGGTAACTCCACATATGTTGTGTCTAAAGTGGGTGTGACCGCTCTGAGTAATATACAACAGAGAATGCTGAATGACAGAGGTGAGTTAGTCTTACTTATATTGTTGCGCAAATAATAATAATAAACTTTGAATTTGTAATGTCTTGGGAACTATGTAAATTATTGTTTTCAATAACTCATTTTTACTCAAGGTCATGAAGATAGGAATCACTGGCGATAAATAACACTAATTAAATATTAAAAACAAGTTTGATGAAATAACATATGAAAAATCACACGCCTTTAATCCATGAAGGGTTAGGCAGAGGTGTACCAATTAGGACACCCTCATTTCATCTATTGTATTAGGGGGCGAGCCTATTGCCATCAACCAGGCACAGATGCAGACTCCGTGGCTGTTAATGAGAACTTGATGAAAAAACCCAATATTGCCCGTCTAAAAAATCAAACCCAGGACCACATGTAAGCTGTTGCACTGGCAACAACTCAACCAACAATGCAGTCAGAGGTCTACATGGAGGCCTGCTTAAAATTTACATTGCGTTCTAACAGCAAGGCAAATCAAAATCTTAAATTCATTCGGTTACTGACACAACGCACATTTGTGTAAATTTTTGGTAGAATTTCCTATTGACATACGGCTTATGGATGGCAACAGTCTCACCAAGGGGTTTGTGTTACCAAGTAAATGGGTTGTGGAGGTTAGATAGGCAGTTGCTTTATGTAAAATTCTGGTATTCAACTTTTCAACATAGTGGAGAAATTACTAGGTAGATGAGAATTATGTAATCAAACAAACCTTACATAAATATTGGTCAGTAAGTCTTAGGGACGTTTAATTATAAATAAATATCTCTAAATGACACCTATTTGCCTTTCCACAGACATAAAAGTGAACTCGGTCCACCCTGGATATGTAGACACGGATATGACAACACACAAGGGGCCTTCGAGCATTGACGACGGTGCTGCAGCCCCGCTATACCTAGCCCTAGATGCTCCAGACTCCATCAGGGGTCAATATGTGTGGTTCAACAAGGAAATTGTTGAGTGGGGTGGCGTGAAACCTAAGGAGTGGTATTAGACTGGGTACACTTAGCAGGTAAACACAGTTAACCCTGCGGAAGTGTGGTGGGGTGTGATAAGCCCCACCCGTTGTTTTTGTTGAAATATTTTTTATTTGTCAAAGCCACATTTTAGCGGCTTTGTGTAGCCGGAACTAATAATAACCTGATGCATTTACGCTAAAAACAATACTATACAGTAATTTTTGTGGCTGGACATATCACACCCTGCCACATACTCGATGTCATCTTCTGTTACCACACTCCTGCCAGGTTAAAAAGACAAAGATGCACAACCTGCTAGAGAATTCATACATTTTGTCTGTATACAAGGTGTAACTTGATAAACACACATGCTGTTATGTGGTGGCTCAGACCATGATACTGATGTTGATCGCGTCAATTCCTTTAAGAAAAACAATTCTTTTTTTATTGTTAAGTTGTTCAGTTTCATGGTCTGAGAAACCACACGAGAGGTTGTGTGTTTATTATGTTATCTTATATAATAATGCACTTTTGAAGAAACTGCCATTGAGTTAGCAATAATGTAAAAGAGCTCTGATACGAGTTTGGTAAGTATCTTCTATCTCGCAATCTGTTCTAAAGGAAATAAAATTACCAAATTACCATTATTTTGTGCCTTTGTTTTTTTTTCATAACAATTTAACATAGTAATTAAAGTATGTTGTTATATTTTTTACTGCTCTAAGCATAATGTTTTTGACTTATAAGTTTAAATAAACCGGTATTCTATTATCCATTGTTTTTTTTTGTTACATCTTGAATTGTGTAAAGTAGCAATAACTGGGCGCTGTTGGTAAACAATGTAACATCACGCTAGTAATCGCCGAAGGGTTAGGCAGACGTGTATTTAATACACTTACTTTTCGCCAGTTATGTTAATTTATAAGTCACTAGCTGTACCCGGCATGCGTTGCAATGCACCTTTTCCTACTACCTACCTAAGGACCTTCTCCTGACAGTAACAAACAGAGCAAAAAAAGAATTAGCGAAATCGGTCCAGCCGTTCATGCGTGATGCCGTGACCAAGGTAGATAGAGATTCATTTTTATTGTATGTATAGGGTCTAACTATTCATACACGAAATATTTTCAGGGAATCATCTAACGGCTATAATAAAGCCATTTCAAGGGCTTTTTTTATCTGAGTATATTTTTTATAAAAAAATAATTCATTTAAAATTACTTGACCCACAAAATAAATACTGGCTCCTTATTTTTAAGCATCCATTACGGTAGTTTACTACTTATTGTCGTATTTACCTACTGTCATTGTTAGAATATGGGAGTAAATGTTTAATGCAAAAATTCTCAAAAAATTATAATAATTTTGTAAAAAAAAACAGATAATTTTTTATTTCGTTTCTATGGCAACTTTATGACTTATGGAAGTTACTCTTAAAATATTTCGTTTATAAAAAGATAGACCTTAATATAGATTTGTGAAATTATCTCGTGAAATAACGCGTCATAAGATGTAACGACTTGTCGACGTCGACATAGTCGTTCCCATCATTAACTAATAGTTCCAACCTCCCAACAAATTATTTGAAGGTCTTACTCGTCGTATGTGTTACGACATCTTTTAGGAAAGCCGCAATGATCTGCTCTTTTTTAACCGACTTCCAAAAATAGGAGGTTATCAAGTCGACTGAATTTTTTTAATTTTTTTTTTGTGTATGTTCAGCGATATCTTCGCCAATTGTGAACAGATTTTGATGATTCTTTTTTTGTTTGGAAGAATATTATTCCGCGGTGGTCCCACTTTTTATTTGGTGAAGATCTGACGCTGATCTTCGGAGATTAACAATGGAACTCTTCAATAATAGACAGCAAATTTGTCGCGATGGCTGCAATTCCTTGGATATTCATTGTTTACACAAAATCATAACATAACATCACGCCTGAATGTTCTGAGATGTGTACAGTCTACAGTACACCCCCATTTCAACAGTTAGGTGTGTTAAGTTCCATTTGTTGGGGATAAGCATAGGCTTATCCCCAACAAATGGAGTTAACAATACATGCCATGGTAATAGTAATAGAATGTAAAAGAAAAGTGGCTTCATGGTTGTGTGGATTGGACTATCAACAAACTGAACAACTCCTAGAAATTAAGAAATAAATAAAAAAATAAAATGCAGCATTTAAATATAAAATATAAACCTTTCATCCTAAGCATACAAATATAATAACTTTCACAGACATTCACTACACACTACACCTCACATACACTCATTACACGACACACATACTCTGTTTCAATACTCACACACTCATTCACTCTTCTAATATATTTATAACAAGTACCTAGCTATAACTTGTTTCAATGTTTATTTATTAGTTTTTTCTATTTTGATTTTGGAAATTTTTAAAAGTGCTTTTCTTCGGTTATTATTATAATTTTTGGAGCATAACTACTATTACTGTATAACATCTCAAGCATTTTAAGTGGGGACCTGGTGTCCTAAAATACAGGCCTTGGCTTAGTTTAGGCACCAGTCTCCCACAAATAAAATATTTTTTAAATTTATCTACCTATGACATTTCTACTAATACCTACCTAGTCAAGTCATCATGATCGGAGATAAGTTCCTTTATTTTGTTAGTATTAAGATTTTCATTTGTTTTATTTGTGGATGAGATAAATAAACGATTATTATTATTATTTTGTTGTTTTTTATGTTTCTTCTCATTTAAGAGAGCCTAAGAAACCTTACACGCGGGTCGGAACCAAGGATGTAAGGTGAAATTTAGATAGAGAAAGTGGATGATAGTGTGGAAGAAGTCAAAAATTTTCGAGTGATTCGACAGGTGTTGAGAATGGTGGCTTTTTGCAGCATATAAAGTGTGTGATTCGGCATTTGTAGTGTGTTGAGGCTTTGTGTGAGAGATTTTGGTATAATACCAGTAGATGAGAGAACAATGGGGACTATATGAACAGTTTGTACTTTCCATTGGGTTTTAATTTCAATGGCAAGATCTTGGTATTTACTGAGCTTTTCGGATATTGTGGTTTGTATATTATGTGTGTTAGGTATTGCTATGTCTATCAGATAAACAGTTTTATTGGTTTTGTCGTGAACGGTAATGTCGGGTCTATTGTAATGAATTGTTTTATCGGTTATTATAGTTCGGTCCCAGTAAATTTTTTGATCGTTATTCTCTAATGCTACTTCTGGTTTATACTTATAATACGGTATCATTTCTGAAACTAGTTTATATTTAAATGCTAACTGTTGGTGTATGATTGCAGCAACTTGGTCATGGCGATGTTTATAATCGGTTTGTGCAAGTGACTTACATGCTCCTGTTATATGTTGTATAGTTTCGGAGGCATTGTTACAATGTCTGCACAAGTCAGTCGGCTGGTTTGGGTCTTTTATAATGTATTTTCTGTAATTACGAGTTGCTATTATTTGATCTTGTATGGCCAGCATAAAACCCTCGGTCTCGGGAAACAATTCGCCTCGTTTGAGCCATTCGTTCGACTTTATTTTATCGACGTGTGGCTGGCTCAGGCAGGCTCGATGTCTTCCGTGTAGGGCTTCTTCAGACCATGCTGCTATTTTTTGTTGTGCACTTACTATATGTTCATTTATTTGTGTGTTTCGGTTTTGTAGGTTTAGTGGTGTTAGTTTGTTATCTGTCTCCGTTATTTGCTTGTGTAGTGATGAGGTTTCTGATTTGTTATGAAAGTATGCTCTGAGTGAAAGTATCTGTTTGTTGTGTAAATTGTGTATGTCTATTAATCCTCTCCCTCCTTCTTGGCGTGGTAGTGTAAGTCGTTGTATGCATGATTTTGGATGGTGTTTTCTATGTTTGGTTAGGAGTGTATGGATAGTGCGCTGAAGTTTTTTAATATCAGTCTTTGACCATCTTATAATTCCGAAAGAATATGTGAGAATGGGTATTGCAAAGGTGTTGATGGCTTTAATTGTATTTCTTGAATTAAGGTTGCTTTTTAATATAAGATTGAGGCGGTGTGAGAATTTTTTGAGCAGTTCTTGTTTTGACATCTTTTGTTGTATTTGTCTGGACTGTTTGAAACCTAGGTATTTGTATGTACTCTGTTCATCTATTGGCTCGATTGATGCTCCTGATAGAAGTGTATAACTATTATTTTGGATTTTTTCTTTTACAATGGACAAAATTTTACATTTATCTACTCCGAATGACATACAAATATCATTAGAAAATTGTTGTGTGGCATCAGCTAGTTGATAAAGTGCTTCTTTGTCAGCTGCATATAACTTTATGTTATCCATGTACATAAGGTGTGTTAACGTATATTGTGTGTTATTGCTTTCCAGCGAGAATCCCGCGCCTGTTTGATCTAACAAGTGTGAAAGTGGATTGAGTGCCATGCAAAACCACAGAGGACTTAGAGCATCTCCTTGAAAAATTCCACGTCTTATACAGATTGGTTCAGTAGCTACAGTTGAGGAGGAGGAGGAATTGATTTTAAGAACAGTTTGCCAATTCTGCATGGAAGTTTCTAAAAATTGTTTAAGTGTAGGGTGAATTTTATATAGATTTAATACGTGTAGCAACCAGCTGTGCGGGACTGAATCAAAGGCCTTTTGATAATCTATAAACATTGTGTGAATATCTTTTCTGATTTTCACAGCGCTGTTCATGGTAATGGCGTCAATAGTTAGTTGCTCCTTACACCCTTGGCTATTCTTGCGACAGCCCTTTTGCTGTTCTGCTAGAATGTTGTTTTTAGTTAAATGCTCATATACTATTTCGCTTATGCAGGCTGTTAGAATTTTGTACAAAGTTTGTAGGCAAGTGATTGGCCGGTATTTCGCTGGGTTTTTGGTGTCATTCGTGTCTTTAGGAATCATGTAAGTTACTCCGTGTGTTATGTATTGAGGAAGTAAATGAGGCGATTTGATAAATGTATTTAAATGGTTATATAGGAAAGGGTGTATGCTCGAAAATTTCTTATACCAGTAGTTGTGGATGTTGTCAGTGCCAGGCGATTTCCAGTTGTGTGTGCGTTTGATGACGTCTATAAATGTTTCTATTGGTATAAACTCAAATTCCATTTCTGGAATTTCTGGTGTAGTTTCTTTAACCCAGTCTGCGTGGTTATTATGGTGGACTTAATTTTCCCAAATGTTAGCCAAAAATTCTCGGAGTATTTCGGGTGTAGGTGTCTCTAGATTTTGGTTAGTGGTGTCTTTGTTATTAGATGTAAGGTTCCTATAAAATATTTTTTCGTTATTGATAAATCTTGTGTTTTGTACCTTTTAAGTCTACTCGATGCAGCGCTTAATTTTTGTTTTAAAGTGTCCAAAAAGTGTGCTATTTCTGTGTTTGGGTTTTCGTGTTGTGCGTGTAGCTGGTATTTTATCTTTATTTCTTCTACTGAAGCTATTAATTTTTTACTTCTACAACCATTAATGTAATGTGTCAGTCTACCTATGTTTGCTCTTAAATTATCAATCTTCTTTTCTAATCTAATTTGCCATTTTGGTTTTCTTTGTGTATATGGGCGGCGCTCATTTTGGGTAAGGTCTGATATTTTAGCCCCGTTGCATGTAGCTGCCGTCCATGCTGCACAGTAAATTATGGTCTGCAATTTGATGAATTCGGTGTTGGCATTTACATACTTAGGAAGAATGACAGTATTTATGTAAGAAACAATAGCAGAAAACTTTCGAGAAGTCTTCTGCTTGGGGATGTATGGTCTATTAGTGGGATGTGTGCAATCAAAGTTTATTTGAGCTTGATGAAATTTGGATTCAATTTCTGGGTTGGTTTCTGTAGCAGTATCAAAATTAGTTTGCGTTGGTCCAAGCTGACCAACATCTATATTTTGCAAGAAATTTTCGTCATCTATATTTACGACAGTCTGAGATACGATGTTGGTGTCTGTGCTATTGTTTAAGATTATATTTGTCGTAAGAGTATTAATAGGTGTATCAGAGAAGTTTGTATTTGTAGCAGGTTGTTCTGAGTCGTCTTGGGTTTGTGTGTCCCAGTGATCACGATTTATGTCTTCAATACTTTGTGTGTTAGTGTTACTATTCCTGAATTCTGAAGCTACCTGGTTTTTAATTTCTTTTAATCTGTTGTCATGTATATATTTGTTATTTATAATCGCTCTCACTTGATCAGACAATCTTTGCTCTGTTATATGCGCTAATTCTGGATATTTATTTATGTATTCTTCATGTAACTTTTTTCTATAGGCTGTTTTATTTGTTTCTAACTGTGTGGTAGTGAAGTATATTCTGATTAGTGTTTCATTGTATTCTTTCGTCCATCTCATTCGTTGGCCGGATTGTGTGTTATTCCGCGGTGACTACATTTAAATTTGGTGAATCTGATCTTCGGAGTTATACAATGGAACTCTTCAATAGTAGACAGCAAATCTGTCGTGATTGCTGCAATCGCTTGGATGTGTATTGTTTACACAATATCATAACATAACGTAACGGCTGTATGCTCTGAGGAGGTACGCAGATGCGTACAGTACACCCAGATTGCGACAGTTAGGTATATTAACTTCCATTTTATTAGGGACTAGCTGACCCGCGCAACATCGTCTGCACAACATAAGAGAGAGGGTTAGAGAGAGTGTGAGTCAACCTTAAAAGATAGTATTACGCTATCGCGGACTCATGATTGTTGCGTAACTTTAACCGTTTACACAGCGCACGCAACGGAAGCTCTCAAAAGGAATATATTTCCCTGTTTTTGCAATATTTTTCATTGATGCTCCGCTCCTATTGGTTGTAGCGTGATGTTATTCAACCTATAGCCTTCCTCGATAAATGGGCTATCCAACACTAAAATAATTTTTCAATTCGAACCAGTAGTTCCTGGAATTAGTTCGTTCAACCAATCAAACAAACAAACTCTTCATCTTTATAATATTCGTAAAGATTCAATATTTGCATTAATCGCTAAAATATTCTGCTTATGTTTTTCCAAATAAGGGCTTCCCTCGACACCCTTAAGTCTTCATCCTTAGACACTTGATGACAGTCATACTCCAGCTAGGTCAAAAGTTCTCATCAAGGTGCATGAAATGAGCCGAGACACGATTAAGCTTCTGTAAACTTTGCGGACCTCTTGCAACTGCCTGCCGTCTTCATCGTCAGTCCTTCGATGACAGTCATACTCCAGGCAGGTTTAAAGTTCTCACCAAGGTGCATGAAATGAGCCCAATAACAATATAGCTAATCTGTTGTAACTGTAATCTGTTGAGGATCTCTTGCAACTGCCTTCCGTTTCCATCGGTAGACCGTCGATGACAGTCATACTCCAGCTAGATCTAAAGTTCTCATCAAGGAGCATGAAATACCCGCTGTTAACTGTTGAGGACCTTTTGCAACTGCCTTCTGCCTCCATCGTTAGACTGTCGATAAAAGTCATACTCTAGTTAGGTTTGATGTTCTCATCAAGGTGCATGAAATGTGCCCAAACACGATATAGCTGTTGTAAACTGTTGCGGACTTCTTGCAATTGCTTTCCGTATTCAAAGCGCATGGAAAGTGATCGAACACCCACTCTACAGGGTATTGGCTATGTAGTTTTCAAAGCAGTGTCATGTAGACTAATCTAAAGTACGCTAGCATTACTTTTTAACAATTTTTATTCATTAGTACCATTTTGGTTCAATACATGTCGCTGCATGTATCTTTCATGTATTGATGATAAGTTCTTCTTAACACTCAGTATATTACTGCTACATAAATACCCTTGATAATAAAACGATTTGAATAAGAATTAATACTACGATACGAATGTAACCAACTTTTGTTTCTACCGGGGCGATCTAAATAAATTTTAGAACACAATAGCTGCTATTGTGACTTAACTATAATAGTTAGATATATGCTCCTACGGACTTTTTTGTAGGTAATAATGAGTAATCATGTCATTTTTAAGTATCATCAATAGTTTTCTCAGCGCACGCCAAATATAAATTTTATAGGCAAAATTTTGCTACTTTGGGTTACATTATTGCAATTTTCTTAAGGATCTCAATTTTCTTTGAAAATAAATTATAGCCAATGTTACTTCCTGATAATATAACTTTCTATTGGTGAAAAAATGGTTCAAATCGGTCCAGTAGTTGCAGAGCCTATTCGGTACAAACAAACAAACAAAAAAATCTTTCCTCTTTATAATATTAGTATAGATATAGATAAGCCTATTACCATGAAATGTATCGTTAACAATGTAAAATAAAAGTCGGTTTTATTTTTTGCAAAAAAGATTTTTTATATCAGACTGGCAACGATGAATGAATAAACAAAACAACTATGAAACAACGTTTTTTGCTACTATAAAACATAAACCGGCCAATGTATGGGTTTAGTACCAAACTGAACGCTGAATAAGTAACATTATAACCCCTCGGCTGAAATATCTGAATTTATTTCCAAATATGGCCACTAAAGTCGCCGTAGTAACCGGAGCGAATAAAGGCATCGGCTTCGCAATAGTTCGCGGACTTTGCAAGCGTTTCGATGGAGCTGTTTATTTGACTTTGAGAAATATAGAACGTGGACAAAAAGCAATAGCCGACTTAAAAAAAGAAGGATTAAACCCTAATTACCACCAACTAGATGTTACCGATGAGCAAAGCCTTGAGAAATTCAGAGATTACATCAAAAACAAATATGAAGGCATCGATATTTTGGTGAATAACGCTGGAATTGCTTTCGGCAGGAATTCGATAGAAGCTGTTGCAGTGCAAGCAGAACAGACAATATTCGGTAACTACTTTGCTCTAGCGACTACCAGCGAAATACTTAACCCGATCCTCAAGAATGGAGCTCGAGTGGTGAACATCTCCAGTTCCTACGCGCACTTGAGTAATATACCGAGCTTAGCGCTGAGGGAGAAGCTCAAGGATGAGAAGATGACTGTTTCGGAGCTGTCCAAGCTGATGCAGCAGTTCGTGGATGCTGCTAAGCAAGGCACTCATGCTGCGGACTGGGGCAGCTCGTCGTTAGTCGTGGCTAAAGTTGGTGTGATTGCTCTGAGTAATATACATCAAAGAATGTTAAACAGTAGAGGTGAGTAAAACTCCCAGTTTTTATCAGTCATGCATGACAAAGTTAGGTAGTCTCTTTAAAATATATTTGAGAGCTATCAAATTATCAGAGATAAATATTAGGTAACACCTTGATGACATTAGGAGCTTGTTATTTACACGCGTTGTTTATTACTATTATATACTTAAGAGAGTTAACCTTGATAAGTACAAAAGGTACCTAAGTTCTTTCACAATTGGTAACAGCCATTAAAGATAATGTTAACGATGTCTTCCTCCACCGCTTTGAGAGCAATGGTGATGAAATGGATTACACAAAGTGATGTGCCTGCCTGGGTTCGAACCTCCCTAGGCTACCACTGCTCTTCCAATTAGCTCTCTCTGCATCTTATGATAATCCTTTCATCTCCCGCAGACATAAAAGTGAACTCCGTGCACCCCGGCTTCGTGGACACGGACATGTCCTCTCACAACGGCCCCATGAGCATCGACCAGGGGGCGGCGGCTCCGCTGTACGTGGCGCTGGACGCGCCTGACTCCCTTAGGGGGGAACTGGTGTGGTTCGACAAGCAAGTCGTACCCTGGGATGGTGTTAAACCAGAGAGAGAATTTTAAACTTTCAGGAACCGCCGCAAAAGGAGTGACGCGAATTGGTTTGAGTCGGCCATAAAAAGTTTATTCATGACCATACAATAAAAGCGAACAGTCCGCCATGGTGTCGAACCGCGTCGCCCTAAAATAAAAGTACCTAGCTATGTTAGAGCTCAGCATCATCAGCTATCTTTCAGTAAAAGTCCTGTCAAAATCGGTCCAGCCGTTTCAACAGTTATGTGTGTTAAGTTCCATTTGTTGGAGATAAGCCTATTACCATGGCATGTATTGTTAACGGTTCACTAATGTTTCACCAAAACTCCTTTGACAATTTTTAACCGACTTAAAAAAAAAGGAGGAGATTCTATGTTCGACGGTATGTATTTTTTTTAATGTACCTTTGTTCACCGATTTCCCCGCCAATTGTACACCGATTTTCATAATTTTTTTTTTTTCGAAAGCCTGTACTCCTGAGGTAGTACCATTGTCACCAAATCAGAATCTGATGATGGAATCACAGTGAAATCGCGGGCAACCCTCAAATTTTTTAGACACATACAATGTTTTTTATATACTCTCTAACACAATTTAGAAATTTGTGCATGGTAATCATCATCTCATGTTGCTGAGGTGATGATGGAAGGTATAAGTCAGGATCAGATGATGGAATCCCAGAAAAATTAAGGGTATCCTAAAATTCTATGGGCATTGTTTGAATCAGTATACTTTCCATGAGGTCCCATGGTCTTCATGTCAGGATCTAATGATGGGATCCTGGAGAAATCGAGGACAAATCTCCAAATTTTATATTCGACAATTGTGAACCGATTTCCATGATTTTTTTTTAATTTGGAAGAATATTATTCCGCGGTGACTACATTTAAATTTGGTGAATCTGATCTTCGGAGTTATACAATGGAACTCTTCAATAGTAGACAGCAAATCTGTCGTGATTGCTGCAATCGCTTGGATGTGTATTGTTTACACAATATCATAACATAACGTAACGGCTGTATGCTCTGAGGAGGTACGCAGATGCGTACAGTACACCCAGATTGCGACAGTTAGGTATATTAACTTCCATTTTATTAGGGACTAGCTGACTCGCGCAACATCAGCTGCACCACATAAGAGAGAGGGTTAGAGAGAGTGTGAGTCAACCTTAAAAGATAGTATTATGCTATCGCGGACTCGTGATTGTTGCGTAACTTTAACCGTTTACACAGCGCACGCAACGGAAGCTCTCAAAAGGAATATATTTCCCTGTTTTTGCAATATTTTTCATTGATGCTCCGCTCCTATTGGTTGTAGCGTGATGTTATTCAACCTATAGCCTTCCTCGATAAATGGGCTATCCAACACTAAAATATTTTTTCAATTCGAACCAGTAGTTCCTGGAATTAGTTCGTTCAACCAATCAAACAAACAAACTCTTCATCTTTATAATATTCGTAAAGATTCAATATTTACATTAATCGCTAAAATATTCTGCTTATGTTTTTCCAAATAAGGGCTTCCCTCGACACCCTTAAGTCTTCATCCTTAGACACTCGATGACAGTCATACTCCAGCTAGGTCAAAAGTTCTCATCAAGGTGCATGAAATGAGCCGAGACACGATTAAGCTTCTGTAAACTTTGCGGACCTCTTGCAACTGCCTGCCGTCTTCATCGTCAGTCCTTCGATGACAGTCATACTCCAGGCAGGTTTAAAGTTCTCACCAAGGTGCATGAAATGAGCCCAATAACAATATAGCTAATCTGTTGTAACTGTAATCTGTTGAGGATCTCTTGCAACTGCCTTCCGTTTCCATCGGTAGACCGTCGATGACAGTCATACTCCAGCTAGATCTAAAGTTCTCATCAAGGAGCATGAAATAGCCGCTGTTAACTGTTGAGGACCTTTTGCAACTGCCTTCTGCCTCCATCGTTAGACTGTCGATAAAAGTCATACTCTAGTTAGGTTTGATGTTCTCATCAAGGTGCATGAAATGTGCCCAAACACGATATGGTAGCTGTTGTAAACTGTTGCGGACTTCTTGCAATTGCTTTCCGTATTCAAAGCGCATGGAAAGTGATCGAACACACACTCTACAGGGTATTGGCTATGTAGTTTTCAAAGCAGTGTCATGTAGACTAATCTAAAGTACGCTAGCATTACTTTTTAACAATTTTTATTCATTAGTACCATTTTGGTTCAATACATGTTGCTGCATGTATCTTTCATATTGATGATAAGTTCTTCTTAACACTCAGTATATTACTGCTACATAAATACCCTTGATAATAAAACGATTTGAATAAGAATTAATACTACGATACAAATGTAACCAACTTTTGTTTCTACCGGGGCGATCTAATTAAATTTTAGAACACAATAGCTGCTATTGTGACTTAACTATAATAGTTAGATATATGCTCCTACGGACTTTTTTGTAGGTAATAATGAGTAATCATGTCATTTTTAAGTATCATCAATAGTTTTCTCAGCGCACGCCAAATATAAATTTTATAGGCAAAATTTTGCTACTTTGGGTTACATTATTGCAATTTTCTTAAGGATCTCAATTTTCTTTGAAAATAAATTATAGCCAATGTTACTTCCTGATAATATAGCTTTCTATTGGTGAAAAAATGGTTCAAATCGGTCCAGTAGTTGCAGAGCCTATTCGGTACAAACAAACAAACAAAAAAATCTTTCCTCTTTATAATATTAGTATAGATATAGATAAGCCTATTACCATGAAATGTATCGTTAACAATGTAAAATAAAAGTCGGTTTTATTTTTTGCAAAAAAGATTTTTTATATCAGACTGGCAACGATGAATGAATAAACAAACAACTATGAAACAACGTTTTTTGCTACTATAAAACATAAACCGGCCAATGTATGGGTTTAGTACCAAACTGAACGCTGAATAAGTAACATTATAACCCCTCGGCTGAAATATCTGAATTTATTTCCAAATATGGTCACTAAAGTCGCCGTAGTAACCGGAGCGAATAAAGGCATCGGCTTCGCAATAGTTCGCGGACTTTGCAAGCGTTTCGATGGAGCTGTTTATTTGACTTCGAGAAATATAGAACGTGGACAAAAAGCAATAGCCGACTTAAAAAAAGAAGGATTAAACCCTAATTACCACCAACTAGATGTTACCGATAAGCAAAGCCTTGAGAAATTCAGAGATTACATCAAAAACAAATATGAAGGCATCGATATTTTGGTGAATAACGCTGGAATTGCTTTCGGCAGGAATTCGATAGAAGCTGTTGCAGTGCAAGCAGAACAGACAATATTCGGTAACTACTTTGCTCTAGTGACTACCAGCGAAATACTTAACCCGATCCTCAAGAATGGAGCTCGAGTGGTGAACATCTCCAGTTCCTACGCGCACTTGAGTAATATACCGAGCTTAGCGCTGAGGGAGAAGCTCAAGGATGAGAAGATGACTGTTTCGGAGCTGTCCAAGCTGATGCAGCAGTTCGTGGATGCTGCTAAGCAAGGCACTCATGCTGCGGACTGGGGCAGCTCGTCGTTAATCGTGGCTAAAGCTGGTGTGATTGCTCTGAGTAACATACATCAAAGAATGTTAAACAGTAGAGGTGAGTAAAACTCCCAGTTTTTATCAGTCATGCATGACAAAGTTAGGTAGTCTCTTTAAAATATATTTGAGAGCTATCAAATTATCAGAGATAAATATTAGGTAACACCTTGATGACATTAGGAGCTTGTTATTTACACGCGTTGTTTATTACTATTATATACTTAAGAGAGTTAACCTTGATAAGTACAAAAGGTACCTAAGTTCTTTCACAATTGGTAACAGCCATTAAAGATAATGTTAACGATGTCTTCCTCCACCGCTTTGAGAGCAATGGTGATGAAATGGATTACACAAAGTGATGTGCCTGCCTGGGTTCGAACCTCCCTAGGCTACCACTGCTCTTCCAATTAGCTCTCTCTGCATCTTATGATAATCCTTTCATCTCCCGCAGACATAAAAGTGAACTCCGTGCACCCCGGCTTCGTGGACACGGACATGTCCTCTCACAACGGCCCCATGAGCATCGACCAGGGGGCGGCGGCTCCGCTGTACGTCGCGCTGGACGCGCCCGACTCCCTCAGGGGGGAACTGGTGTGGTTCGACAAGCAAGTCGTACCCTGGGATGGTGTTAAACCAGAGAGAGAATTTTAAACTTTCAGGAACCGCCGCAAAAGGAGTGACGCGAATTGGTTTGAGTCGGCCATAAAAAGTTTATTCATGACCATACAATAAAAGCGAACAGTCCGCCATGGTGTCGAACCGCGTCGCCCTAAAATAAAAGTACCTAGCTATGTTAGAGCTCAGCATCATCAGCTATCTTTCAGTAAAAGTCCTGTCAAAATCGGTCCAGCCGTTTCGGAGATTAGCCGGAACAAACAAACCGACAGACAAAAATTGAAAAATATGTTAATAAGTCATCATCATTTCAGTCGAAAGACGTCCGCTGCTGGACATAGGCCTCCCCCAAGTGTCGCCACATTGACCGGTCCCGTGCGTCTTGCATCCAACGGATCCCTGCAACCTTTACCAGGTCATCGGTCCACCTAGTGGGAGGTCTTCCAACGCAATTTCTTCCAGTTCGCGGTCGCCACTCCAGAACTTTCCGGCCCCATCGGCCATCCGTTCTGCGAGCAATGTGCCCTGCCCACTGCCACTTAAGTTTGGCTATTTTTCGGGCTACGTTGGTAACCTTGGTTCTCTTAAGGATTTCCTCATTTCTGATTTGATCACGCAAGGAAACTGTGAGCATAGCCCTCTCCATTGCCCTTTGGGTGACTTTAAGCCTTCTGATGAGGCCCATTGTGACCGACCACATTTCGGTCCCGTATGTAATCACTGGCAACACACTGTTAATAAGTGCCATATATATTTTCATATGCATTCAGTAAAAAACCTACACTTCAATTTTATTTTTTTGTATAGCTGGATGGATTGATTGCTTATAATGTTCGGGCAGCTGAGAATACCTACAAATAAAAGCGGTTTTCTTATTATACTCAAGATTATATTGTGTTACAAAGCAAAGGCAAATTATCCTATGATATGATAGGTAGGTACAAGGTTGGCATAATAAAGGTTTAGACCTTCACATATCCGCCCCTAAAAACGAATATTTACAAATTAGGTTAGGTACACTACACTTCAATTTTAACATCAGTCTTATAAAGCCTAACTAACTCTTAAACTCTTTCTTCTCTAACTCTTATAAAAAAAACATAAAAATCTACTTAGTATTTAGGTATTTATGTTTATTGCCCTAAGCCCCAATAAATTCAAGAACACAATATAGGCATAGCAAATATAGAAAGAAAAAATTACATTAAAAATTATTTAGGTAAGTACGTACTTATATTTTTTTTATTTAGATATATATATGTATTATTTTATTTAAAATTTACTTTTTTTCCTTTATTTATTTCTATACAAATTAATTAGGTACATTTTTAAATATTCCTTAGAAAAAACAATATAAAAACATTTAAAAATATAAAAAATTGTAGCCTACCGGTATCAAGCAGCAAAAATTGTAACAGGGTACAAGCTACCGGCGCCGGCGGTAAATTTAATTTAACTTATGCCATTTTAAGACTAGCTGATCCCGGCATGCATTGCAATGCACCTTTTCCTACTACCTACCTAATGACCTTCTCCTGACAGTAACAAACAGAACAAAAAAATAATTAGCGAAATCGGTCCAGCCGTTCACGCGTGATGGCGTAACCAAGGGAAATAGGGATTCATTTATATATTTTAAGAGTGTTAAGACAGGGAACGGAGTAGAAGGAACACTAATCCCAAATATCGACGCCATCTGCCAGCCGCCATATTGTCTTCGCGTCTTTAACCGTGGGACACGATTCTTCATTGTTGTTGTTGGTAGATAGGTAGGTGGGTAGTTTAAATCACACACAATACTTGACTCAAACTTCAAACGTTTATTTCTATTAAACCATTTACAAGTTGAACCACCCGTTCGCGAACATGGTTGTTTATAAGGAGAAGAACGGGCTAAGAAACTCCTTACACACTCTTTTAAATCGTGTTACAGTTCTCATTTACACAACTTAATATTGTTCACTTGAAAAACCACTTTCAATTTCATGCTTCAATTGTTTTCCAATCGCGAGCTACTAACTCGACCTTTCGTTCTACCTACGCGTGTTCTCTGTCTGGGCGGAAGTGCCACACACCCAGTACAGTAATTTATTACATAGTAAGTTCATTCATTAATACTTACAAACAATACTTCACAATTAATTACTCTAATAATTAAACAATGCCAATATTCATAAATGCAAAGGCGTTATTGAATTAAAACTAATTAGTGGCTTCATGACTTTTTACAACAATGGGATCTTGCTTAAAACCATTTCCGGCAGATCAAAGGATTTAAAACAAACAGGTCTTTCACTAATACATTGCTCTATAAAATAATCTTGTTACTTTTTAGTTTGTAATTAGTTACAGAAACTGATTTAGTTGTAGTTTCCAATTATAAATTGAGTTATTGATCATTAAAATCGTATTCGGCGCCATCTTCCACAATACTGTGGAATGTTGCCTCAAAACTAAATCTTAGTGTTAAATGAGCAATTGTTAAAATCCCAATTGTCAAATATTTGCTTATCCTAATTTTAACTATAGTTCTAGCTAAAGACTTTCGTTTAATAAATTAATCTTCAGAAGATTTAGTCACGAACTATCTCAGTACTAGTTAATACAGAGACCATTAGATGGCGCTTATCTCTTCTGTCAATCGATACAGATCATTGTAATAGTTGTACTTGCAACCCACAGATGGCTGGATCAATAAAAGTTGGTTATTAATTAGATTAACTAATATTCTTAGCAGATAGACACTCTTGCGGCGACATATATATATATATCCCTAGAGACTTGATGTGTGAATTATGATTTGCTTATAATAACAGCAGTAACTTACTACTTTCTGCTATTATTCTAAGCGATCGATATTTCAGTTGCTTCAACAAATACTAAATATAAAAGGATTTTCATACAATTTTATTGAGTAAAGAATATAAAAGCGCTTTATTTGGACAAGTTTCAATCATCACAATTAATATAACTTAAAAAAAAGAAGTCAGGAAAAACAAAATTTAAACAAAAACTTTGCGTGCCAATTGCTCAGCAAAACATACTTACTGCACTTATCGCTAGCGCGGCAGATGTATATTTCTAGTGTTACAGAGGGTTGCTAGATCAAGTTCCTGATTCTCCCCATATTCGTATCTCCCCCCCCCAATGTTATTTTTTTTTTGCACCTTCTCCATTGTTTATTTTTTAACTGTCTCGTTGGTCTAGTGGTCGCAAGCTCGACTGCTGAGCTGCAGTCTGCTGCAATTTTCAAGCCGGGCACCGTGTAAAGTGTTATTCCATTAGGATTTTCTCAGTAGTAGCAACAGAGCCTAGATTTGTGCCAAGTTGATGACTATAGGCTCGCCCCCTATTATATAGGACTCGGTGTACCTAATCAGGTAAACTTCAGACTATTCATAAAAGAAAATATTTCACATAGGGTGACACAATGGGCGGTCTTATCTCTAAAAGCGATCTTATGTTAAGCAAATTTACGTTTTTTCAAACAGGTTCTAAAACAAATGGAATGATTTTGAACTATGTTTACAAACAAAATAGGCCAAAGAATATTTTCATATTACCAAACATTTCTCTCAAATTTCCTTAGTCTTAGGGATTTTTTTCCGAAAAAAACCCCAATCTACCAACGCTGGTGTTGCAACAGTGAGATTCGGAAAACATGAAAATTGCCAAAAAAGACGTGAGAAATTATTTTTTATATCTCACAATAAATTTTAATTACGCTGATTCAGACTGCTTTGCTCAATAATTTTCATCCTGTACGCTTTTGAGGTTTAATTTCCCAAATCCACGTGTAAAAGGAAATTAGACATTAAACATTTTCACAAGGTTTTCATTTCTCTAAAAGTTTCCCAATCTTGGGGAAATTAAATCACGCGGTACACTTTTTTTTCCAGAAAAACCCCCATCTACCAACGCAAAAGTGTTGCAAAAGTGACAAGGACTTACCAAAAATCATGAGATATTTTTTTCACTACAATGATATCAGATAGTAGATTAATAAAAATGTGTTTTTCTTAATATGTGAGTAGTTTCTTTTACGATGGAAGCGCCAGGGTAGCCCGCGAAATACAAATTAAAAAAAGATTGAATTTCGACGGCTACCCTAGTGCTTCCCCCTTAAGAAAAGGAAAATGTAGAAGAGATATTTCAGAGTTATTGTAATTCAGGTAAGTGTCATATTTTATACAATAACAACTTTTTTAAGATGCATCTTCAAGGGTACTTAAACATGGAATAACTAAAGGAAAAGCTTGGATCAACAGCCTAGTCGATGATGCAAGATTAAAACATTATAGCAGAGTTTATAAAATGTTTTATAAACTCCAAGTTTTATAAAATGTTATATTCAGATACCCCAGAACCCACTTTAAATGAAGTGCACAGAGCGCTTACTACCATGCGCTACGAAAGAAGTCTCGGAGAGGATGGAATCTCCACCGAAGCACTCAAAATCGGCTCCACCACCTTGTTGCCTCACCTTACAAATCTGTTTAACACCATTTTGAAATCAGGAAAAGCTCCCAAGACTATGTGCCATTCTAATATAATACTACTGCATAAAAGAGGCGATAAAAGCGATATTGGCGATTACCGTCCAATCAGCCTAACATCACACATCTACAAAGCATTTATTAAAGTCATACATAATCGTATTGACGAAAAGCTGGACAAACATCAGCCACCGGAACAAGCCGGACCTCGCCCTAGTTTTTCCACAACTGACCTCCTTTAGACACTAAACCAGATTTTAAATATGTTTTTTACGCAAACTCTGCGTAGGGAATTACAGCTTTTTGATATGGAAAAAACTAAACCAGATTTTAGGAAAGTTCAACAAACCACTATATTTGGCCTTCATAGATTATACAAAGGCATTCGACAGCATAAAACATCTCGAAATTTTCAAATTCTTGAAATTTTAAAAGATGGAACTTGCAACACAGTAAATCGATTTTATTAAAAACATAATTACTACAACAGCTCCGCCAACATTAAACTGAATTCTGCAGGACCCTCTTTTAAAATACAAAAAGGCGTTAAACAGGGTGACCCGCTCTCTCCCAAATTGTTTACGAGCACACTCGAGAAGGTATTTCAGACACTGGCAGCCCCATGGAAGACCAAGGGCATTGAAGTCGGCAGTAAGAGACTGACATTGTCCTCTTTGCTCCAACAGCTTTCGAACTACAGAGCATGCTCCAAGAATAAAGTACGGCTAGCTTCAAGGTGGATCGAGGTAGATGGGCAGGAAATACTCTATGTCGATGAGTACATTTATTTGGGCCAGTTAGTTTCTTTCGAAAACAGAAAGAGGACATCGATCGCCGAATCGACAACGCCTGGAAAAGCTACTGGTCCATGAAGACGCTAATGAAGGGAGATCTGCCGTTTTCCTTGAAGCGCAAACTCATCGATATGTGTATCCTGCCCGTGCGTAAACCTGGTCACTCACCGAATCACAAAAGTCCCGCTTTGGAGTCTGCCAAAGAGCAATGGAGCGCTGCATTCTGGGTGTAAAGAGAGCTGACAAAATACGAAACACTACGCTGCGCTCAAAAACAGGGATCACAGACATAGGCAAAAAGGCTGCCAGGCTGAAATGGGATTGGGTGGGTCACGTGTGCCGCATGGATAACTACCGCTGGGCAAACGACTCAAAACGATGGGTGCCTGAGGATGGACAGCGCCGCCGAGGCCGGCCCAGAAAACAGTGGCGAGATGATTTAGACGCGTATCACGAAGACTGGTTCGAGATAGCGCAGGAGAAGAGTACTTGGCCTTTGCCCAGCAGTGGGACATACAAGGCTAACAAAAAAAAAAACAACTTTATTAAAAATTGTGTATGTGACTCTTCACAATGTGCACAGCTCATATTAAAATGAGGGAAACCGTGCTTAATTTTATAGACGGCCTTAAAAATAAATAACAACATATGGCTTTTTTTTAATTGTTGTTCGCTGCTGTGTAAACAAATCGGTATAACTTTAAAATTAAACGATCTATCACGATGGAACAAACTCAGTAATGATTTGTGGTATAATTCAAATCATAACGCGAGCAAAAGTCATTATTTGATCAAATTTAACTCTGAAAATGTATGCATTTGCAATAAAATTGTATAAGAAAAAATAAACAGGTGACAAATAAAGACGAAGTGTCATCATCATCCCTGTCCTTTTGTTTTCTTTTTTTTCGGATGGGAAATCATCAAATGACCCCCCCACTCTGGGCGGAGCGGAAGGGAGTGTCAGACTTGTACTGACTAAAACCCATCCATGTTCCTTCTTTGCCCTTTGTGTTCCAGGGCCACGGTGTCTCTTTCGAACAGTCCCGCAGCTCTGGCAGGCATCGGCCCATGCGGACCCCTACTCGGTTGCTGACATCTCTTTAAGACGCGCGTGGGACACGAACGCGTCGTCGACACGGCCTGTCGTCATAAGACGGCCGGACGGCGAGCTAGCCCATAACTCGCCGTCCACAGGCCCGCATCATCCCTGTCCTTTACACGTTGTTTTGTAACCGATGGGTTTTCAACAGGATATGATACTACTACATTATCATCTGCACGTGTGACTATCCACGTCGTGGGTATGCATACATACTCATCAATAACTTTGTAAGGTCCTTCGATCACATAATATTTAAATTCAGCAGGGCTTCCCATCTGAAAGTAAGAGAAAAAAAAATGAAATCACAGTTTGCAAAATCTAGTCATATTCAAATGAGGCTGAGAATCATTTCTGAACGTCAATAACTACATAAGACTCCCATAGTAGACCAGTCCTTTGCACACTGGCCACTTCTTAGTGTTCTAACCGGCGAGAAGAAAGAGAAGAACGAGATTTAATGTCTACAGTGTGTAAGGGACAGCCCTCCACAAACTGTTGGGGTGAATTTAGTATATCATACTAAGATGATCAGTACAAGAAATTATTTCAGGAATGTTATGAGTGGATTTACATAACATTCCTGAAATAATTTCATTACGGATACCGTTCTTAAGCGCAGGCCACACCGCCAGCTGGCGGGCGGGCGAGCGACGCGAAAGACGCATCGTTTCACCTCTTTTCATACTTTGGTTCACACCGCGAACTATCGAAAGATACGAACGTAGTATGAAAAGGGCGTCGTTCGCGTCGCTCGCCCGCCCGCCAGCTGGCGGTGTGGCCTGCGCTTTAGTATTTATTTGTTAAAACGCACAAGAAACTGAACCTTATGTGCATGTCTCAAAGCCAATTTTTTAGATTTTTGGAAAATAGATTACGAAATAAAACATTTAATTAAAATATGCATATCAATTTATTAGGTCTTTTGAGTCAAAGGCACTTACAACTTAAATTAATATTTTAGTTTTTCACTGGTCTATGCCAATTCCAAGATTTTATCATGTTTTCTAAATATTCTAATATAAAATAAACCTTTATTTAATGTCCATGATTTCTATTCAATCGGTATTAATTTATTAAAACAGTCCTTATAATTAATTACATTTTATTATTTTAGTTGTTGAATCATAATAAAATCAGCTGAAAGAGCATCACTTTCTTGTATTAAAATTCTTGAATATATATTTTTAGTAACCACAACGTTACATTTACTTATACAGGGTCAAATAAAGTTAGCTAGAGAAACTACGGAGACATGATGGCTATATCATAATGATCAAATTATTTTTACGATATTTAAATAAGTTACACCACAAAACAATAAAAATACAGATTTTCTCAACTCACACTTCAACATAACAACATTACGCCTTTAATCCCCGAAGGTTTAGGCAGAGGTGTACCTAATACTTCACCCACATTTTGGCAAATATGTTCAAGTCCCATGTAACAGGGGGCGAGCCTAGTGCCATCAATCTGATGGAAAAAGACAACAACACTTTGCCCGACCTAGGAATCGAATCCAGGACCTCATACTCAGCAGTCGCGCTTGTGACCACTAGACCAACAACATATAAATTTCAAAATAATAACTCATTTATCACGTTTTGCAAGAGCGAAGTTTCCCTAAGTATTAAATTTGACCTCGAAGTTTATTACATTTAAAATTTTACAAAAATTATGTAGATGTTTAAAATATTCTTTTTATAACAAGTCGTATAATTAAAATAAAACTAACATTTTCATGGAAGGAATGATTGCTCGCATATGAGCAAAGCACCGAATACTTATATCTTACGTACTGGCTTAGTATACTTAAAGTACTAAAAGATTGCCTGTAGACGCTCCAATACAAAATGGCCGACCGCACTTTGGATCCGAATTTATATCGTACGTTAACGTATGAATAGTGGTCGTACGACTTGAGTGCGCACACTGAATACGTTTTTTTCCGTCAACTATGCATAAATGACGACTTTGGAACCAAAGTGATCTAAGGCACAACAGAATTTAGTACAGCACCTCATTACTTAGATCAGTGTGGCATGGCTTCACTTTGCAGATCGCACCAATTCTACATATAGTGACATGTTGAGATCCCTCGAGGAAGAAAGCACTGAAGAGCACTTAGATCAGTGTGGCATGGAAGAATTATGATTTTTCTATGTTGTGTCCCCATTCATGTTCCTTCTTTGCCCTTTGTGTTCCAGAGCCGCGGTATCTCTTTCGAACAGTCCCGCAGCCCTGGCAGGCATCGGCCCTTGCGTGGAACACGAACACGCCGTCGACACGGCCTGTCGTCATCAGACGGACCGACGGCGAGATTTCTCATTATTGGTACAAATGTAACTTAAATCGCTCTGGTTCCAACGTCGTCAAACTACGTTCAGCTCGCGAAAGATTTTCCAAAACACAGATTTTTAAAATCCCAACAAGTTCGGATGTATTCGGTGGCCAAAAGTTGAAGAAAGAACTCTTTTTGTAGCCAAACTCTTTTCGATGAAGTGATCGCTTAGTAGTTTTGATAAGTCCATTCACTAGCGCTCAGCATTCAACAAGTAAGGTATAACGTCATCGATGCTGACATCACCGACGAAGCCCACAAAGAACACGTCTTCGAGGAAGGGTCCAGAAAAAGTTCTCAGGACTGGAAGCTGCAGCAGCAAGGTCGCCAGACGATCTTCGTCGGGCTGGCACGACGCTCGGAGCGACCGCAGCACTTTGATCTGGTAGTCTTGGAGTTTGCGGGTCAGGAAGTCGGGAACGCCGTCTGGGGAAAAATGTTTTGTTGTTATAAATAAACTAGCTATTGCCCACGACTTTCATCCACGTGAAATTATTATAAAAATATTACTTCCCTATTTGAACCGTATTTTTTTTTGACAATATTAATGAAGTGAAAGTGTTTTATTTTTTTTGCACGGAACCCTTTTTCTAAAACGACCTAGCCTAAGTTACTCTTTATCACATCAGCAATCTGCCAGTAAAAGTCCCGCCAAAATCGGTCCAGACATTTCGGGGATTAGCCGGAACAAACAGACAGATCGATATTAAAAAAAAAAAAATGTTTTATGTTATAAGTACCGCATATATTTTCAGTAAAATGCTGTTATTTCGAAATCACAAACAGACCCTTCAATTTTATTTATTTGAACATTGTATAGATATAAGTATATTACCTGGTGAGAACAAGCACAGAGCTCGTAGATGAGCGTGCTCGCGTTGCTGAACGCGCAGTTGTTCCATGTTGCTGATGAACTGCTGCAGGCGAGACAGACTGCTGCTAACTTCCGCTATTCGCTCGTCGGAGTAGTCTGACGTTGTGATCTGGAAAAATAAAGAACCTTACATTAAAATTTGTCAGGATTTATTAAGAATTGACGGGTAAGATAGTACTTACGTACGGAGACATCACAGTGAAAAGGTGCAGAGCAAAGGTTTTTTTAATGTGGTAAATCATAAATCATATTTAGTATCGTATATAGTATATTTAGTAGTGTATCTAGTTTTAAAACGTAACATGATGTAAAATGTAAATGTTTTTTGTAATAACCAATTTACTGAAATAAATGTGATCAAAAATCGTAACGAAAAGTTTTAGGCATATTTGTTGGTTCTTGGTAGATCCAACAGTTTAGGCTGTGCCTTAGCGAATTAAGAATTATAATTAAGTAGTTTTCTCACCTCTGGCATGGCCATATCATGTGAGCGTACCGCGCAGTCATTGTTGGCTCTGTCGCGCAGCACTGCTTGCAAGTGGCTGACCATCTGTGGCAACAGACTGTTGAGGGACAGCTGTTGGGAGAACATCGAGAGGGATAGCACGAACAGCTCCGGCCAGCATTTCTTTAGGAGGGTCACTTGTATCTCGAATCTGGGGAGGAATGAAGATTTTAGTTTTAGTAGCCCACCGGACACAACACTCGTCTGGTTACTCAAAAGGTTTTTTACGGATATTAAGTAGTATAGAATTACGCATGTTTCTTTTCCGGAGGTTAAAGCATAAGTGTAAGGGTAATGTTTCAATAGTTTTTCGGGGGGCTGATGACGAAGATAAGGTGTGAAAAGAAAAGTAATAAAAAAAATGCATCGTGTTATACTAACGGCAGCGCATGCGCAGCGGGCACAGCTCGCAGCCAGCGCGCCGCCGCCGCCAGCAGGCGCGCGCCCGCCTCGCACACGGCGTGGAGCCGCAAGTGCGCCGGCGCGGCGCCCGGCAGCGACACCTGCAGCTGCACCGCCTCGGGGCTGCCGAGGATGCCGCCGCCTGGGGCGTCTGCTGGGACAAACGATACTTACTAATAATTAATAGTCTTTAATATTTTATACGCAAACCCTGCGTAGGGAACATAGCTGTTTTTGACATGGAAAGAAAAATTCGAGTGCGAGCAGGGTTTGAACCTGCGACCTTCCGATTCAGTACACCAAAACAGCTATGTTCCCTACGCAGGGTTTGCGTATAAAATATTAAAAATTAGTTTGGTATGGCGACTTCTATACAACATTGATTTGACTGCAATGTCAACGTGTTGGTTTAAGTTAGTTCGATACTTTCTTAAATAGATGGCGCTAACGTCACCGTAAGACGTTATTAATGGAACGAAAATTTCGAGAACTGTGAGCGGGGTGCGATGGTCTAGTTGGTTAAGACATCCGGTGTACTGAATCGGAAGGTCGCAGGTTCAAACCCTGCTCGCACTCGAATTTTTCTTTCCATGTCAAAAACAATTAATAGTCTGTTCTTAACAAACTCCAAGGTCCATGAAATGTATTTAGTCTAAAAACACCGCAGATCATAAGAACGCATGAACCGAGACGACAACTCTTGTCAATTTTGATGCCCTGACAAATAAATAGTTAATTTGACTGCCTTTTCGGTCTAGTGATCGCAATCGCAGCTGCTGAGCATGAGGTTCTGGGTTCGATTCCCGGGCCAAATTGTTATTGGGTTTTTCCAACAGGAATTTCTCAGTAGCAGCCACGGAGTCTGGATTTGTGCCTAGTTGATGGCAATAGGCTCGCTCCCTATTACATGGGACTTAAAAATAACTGGCGATAATGTGGGTGTACTATTAGGTACGCTTTGGGGATTGCTGGCGTGATGTTATGTTATATTAACTTTTCGGAAATTATTTTTTAACAATATCGTATTTCAACAAATAATTTCTAAACAGATATCTATGTGGATTGGATCGTTTTCTTAAAACGGCTTCTATTAAAATGGGAAAATATTTCTTGGGAGTTTGGGAGTCAACTTTCTCCATTCCTATCGATCTCTTATTTCTTAATAGCTGTAAACTGTCTTATGTTCTATTTGTGAAGCTTCTTTTATTATGTTTTACCTACCTTCAGTCTGTTGCGTTTCAGCGGCGGCGTGTAGAGCAGCGAGCGGTACCTCTGGCGGGGTCGCGCCGTAAGCGGATTGAAGATACTCGTTGATTGCACCTAAACAAAACATTTGCTGTTAGTTACAAGTTATTGAATGACCCCACTTTGACTCTGGTGTTATATAAACTGAAAATTTGGCGAAAAAAAAATCGCGAAACTGAATCGTGACAAAAAAATTCTCAAAACTTCATTATTATTAAATATTATACGATGTCCCTTTTAAATTAAAATATGCTTCAGCTGATAAAGTCTTGTTCGCACGACGACCCAAGTCACTATACATGTTATAGCTGTACATTGATATTTTGGCTTATGGCTAAAAGCGGAACTAACAGCGGCATCTTGTTTTTTCAACATATTAGATAAAAGAATTTTACATTTTTTTACCAACTGCGCCCCTTTAGAAACGCCAAAAGATACTTGTATCACTGTTAAACATGTTATAGAGCTGTAGGCACATCATTCATATCACATCCTAACTATCAACTTACCAAACTGTCCCATCTTGAAGAGATTCTTAGCGAGTTGCGTCTGCAGCATCAGCTGCTGTCTCCGAGCGCCTTCGATGTCACCCGCATTGCCCGGCGTTAAGTATGGAGACACTGAAACGGATAGCTTGATCAGAACTACATTACGTCACGCTTGTAAACCCCGAAGGCTTAGGCAGAGGTGTACTACAGTTCACCCAATGTCATTAGGGGGCGATCCTATTGCCATCAACCGGGCACAAATCCCTCTGAGTTGCTACTAAGAAATTTCTGACGGAAAAATTCAATATATATATCTGTCCGACCTGGGAATCGAACTTAGGACCTCATGCTCAGCAGTTGCGCTTGCGACTGCTAGACTAACAGTTGTCAAATCTAATAAGTTTGCCCAGCAGAAGGCTATCAAAACCTAGAATATAAATAACATAAAATTTAGACGTTACCTGGATTATTCTTGTTAAACGCGACGGCGGCAGCGAGCGCGAAGTTAATCGCAGGCGCAGGAGACACCGCACCGAAGGCCGAGTCGCTCGGCTCCTCCTTAGGATTGATCTGCGAATATACCTCCTAGATACAACACCCAAAAGTTAATATTACTCTTAGCACTTCAGAAAATGAAACAGAGGTAAGAGTGACAGCAATGGAAATGGCGCAGTTGGAAATTAAACGTTTACTAATACATAATGGGTGTAAATAATCCTTAGCTTTGTCGAAAGGCACTTGTTCTCCCGGCCTTTGCAATATTTTTTTTGTTCTGGACCATACCTGGGAACCTTCTAGTTACGGAGATATTGGAGGTCAAAGTTCCAACTGTGTCACAACTTTTTTTTAAATACAATTTTTTATAAAGGGTGTCAATTTTTAAAAAATGACGTTTTACGCTAGGACTCGATGGAACGCACTCCAAGCATTGTGCTGATAGATGGATTGAATAGTACGGGTGAAGGTGTTTAAAGTAATAAACTTACATTAAAACATTTATTTAAAAAAAAAAACTTATGAAAAGACGGAACTTTGACCCCCAATATCTCCGTAACTAGAAGGTTCCCAGGTATGGTCTAGAACAAAAAAATGATCGCAGTGTCGGGGAGAACAAGTGCCTTTCGGCTCCGTTAAGGGTCTATTTACACCCTTTATGTAGCTATAAATCAATGATCCACTTCTTCATACACAAATACATTTTATGTCAACAAATCAAAGTCAGACTCACTTGTCCCCCCTGTGTCTGTCCCGCCAGCCCCAAGAACTTGGAGTAAGCCGCCTGCCGGTCGTGCAAGCCTTCTCGCTGCTCGTTCTTGGACTTGTCGACGATAGGCTTGCGTTCATGCTGGACCGCTGTCGCATACAGTGCAAGAATTATTGCTCATCAGAATTGGCAACATAGAAATAGGTAATTATTTGTTCTATCACCAAAATTTATATTTGTCATCAAGTTGTATCACCTAATAAATAGATCTATCGCCACGAAATATTTTCGTTCTCAGATAAACAAAAATTGTTCCCAGGTATTAATTATCAAATTAATGTTAATATATGTGTAAAATAAGAGATCGATAACCAATAAAATTATATTGCATTACATGAATCAAATTTCCCAATGGGGTATCATTTAAGCTATCACCAATTTAATTAGTTTTGTGTTTCTTAAATAATAGGGTTTGTCCTCAAAATAGTAGATCTGTCACCAAAATGTAGTCACCAAACAGGTTAGGTTAGGTTAGTTTATTTGGTACTAGACCTTATATCTCAGGATTTTAGGTGATTTATTGTGGAACTGATTTTGCATTGTTTGGTGACTACATTTTGGTGACAGATCTACTATTTTGAGGACAAACCCTATTATTTAAGAAACACAAAACTAATTAAATTGGTGATAGCTTAAATGATACCCTTTGTCAAAGATAACAAACAAATATAAACACCTGTATTTCCAAATGCATGTGACTTAAAGAGTGATGTACATGAATGTTGATGGATGGAGAGGGATAGGAAGGGCAAAGAAAAGATGGATGGATTGTGTGAGGAATGATATGAAAGAGAAAGGAGTAAATGATAGCGTGACGTCTGACAGGGGAGAATGGAACGAAGACGTTGCGCAGACCCAAATAGACTGGGCTGTTAATTCAGCCCATCCAAATTTCTAACTTAGCAACAAGCCCCAGAGATACGTATTATGTAGATCGGTAGTGCTTTCGCTAAGAACCGTTTTTTTTTTCTATTCTTATTGTACAATCATTGCATTGACTATGAGCATAGATTTTGTCAGATTGAGTGTCATGCAGACAAGCTCCCCACTGGGATGGAATCTTTGTAATCGGTAGCTCATTGTAGGCTATACAGGTTCAGGAGTTTGTGTTTTGAAGAGAACCGTCTTAAAGAAGAAAGCTCTATACAAACAGCTAGCAATTAAAAATCGGTATTGTTGCCAATACGGATCATCTCAAATAAATAAACATCATTGTGATACCATATGTAAAGTATTATCATTTATCAGTCTAGTTGCAGTCTAATACTACGTTTAAGTCTAGCTGATACTCACAGTCGCTCCTCATGCCGCAAGCGAGGCACTTCTGCAGCCGGCAGTACTGGCAGCGGTTGCGGTGGTGCTTGGTGACCTCGCAGTTCATGCTGCCACGGCACTGGTAGCCCAGCTTCTTGCGGATTGAGCGCTTGAAGAAGCCTTTGCAGCCTGGTGATGAGAAGTGGACATTTATATTTGAAAAGTTAGTTTATTTCAAATAGCTTCTCAAAGACGACACGCAGTTTCACAGTAAATATGGATGTGAAAATGTACAAAACCGCCTGCTGTAAAAGTGCAAACCCCGTGCGCAAAAAAAAAAACAAGGTATATAAATGTTCAGATTGTCTCTTTTTAATTCTCTGATGTTGATGCTTCTTTGTTTCAATCTATCTTATCAAGAAGTATTGTATTACCTAGTACTAACTGGGTTCTGGAGGTCCTATAGGCAGCATTTTCCCACCTGTATGCAAAATTTGCGCTTTGGACTTGGGAGTTGCGGACACCGGCCGGTTATACAATACAATACAAGTAGCGGTCATCTGTAATTACTATTTCCCTCATTGCGGTCTTTTTCATTAGCACGGTACTGGCAGCAAAAACTCATACCTTCACAGCTAATGGCTCCATAATGCCTGCCGGAAGCCCTGTCTCCACATACGATGCAGAGCTCCAGCCCCCCCACCTCACTGTTGCCGCTGAACTTCATCTCCATCTGGTCCTGGCCTTCCATTGTATCTAAAGTCAAAGGAGTTAGGAACATAAATCAAAAATCAAAATCCTCTAAAATTACTTATGCTTTATACTGTGGTGTTAGAACTTCAATGATGATTTCAAGATTTTGCTGGTTGAGATTTTTTTTGGGTTAATAAACAAGCCTGAGTTTCAAATAAAAGTAATTCTCAATTCATGTTGATATTATTATATTCTCATGACAAATAGGTAGTGGGTCCATTAAATACTGGTTTTCAGACAAATTGGAAGCAGACCTCAACAAAGTTGGGAAAAGGCTGGCCAATGATGATATTCTTAATGACATCAATGTCACATGGAAGTGAGTGTACAACATTGCATATTTGCTTTAAGTTTATGGAGAACTGGTTGCTGCACTAACAAGATGGTATTTCCCTATTTGTAGAGTCAGATACTTTATAAAGTTCAAAGAACTCTGAATCAATAAAGAAAGAAAATATATTTCATTTCAGAAAACAAGTAAGCCAATACTTTTAAGTAGAAATTTTTTGTTCTGTTTTATCAAAGTCTTCTATTGTTGGTATAATTAACGTTTATGATTGACAATATTCTCTTGTTTGGACACTGCATTGAAATTTACATGAGAAAGCATCCACGACCATACGCGTCCACTTATTGTGACGAAAAAAACAACTTTTGTGTACCATACCTTTCACTTTTTCAGACCATGGTATTTTTCATATATTGTACCCACAAAAAACTTATTAATTTATAGTTAAGAATCAGACATGAGATTAAAACAAAGATTTCTGTGATCACGAAACAAAGCAGAGGGCATGCTACGGTCACTGGAGTGAAAAATCTATGCAATAGCCACAAATACAGTTACTCGATTGGACTTACCTTGTCTTTTATTGAGAAGGTTTCTGTTTATTTCGCATCTGTAGCGGTTTGCGGTGCTGATGCTGCGTACAAAACTTCACCATTTACGATTTATTATGATTTTTTCACTTTATCATCAGGAATTTCACGATACACAACGAAAATAAATAAAAAATAATGAACGAATGGTAGGCGCCCTGGGTGACGCGGAGCGAATGAATTGAAGTTAATTGTACGAAACAGTGTTGCCAGCCGGGTCTTATCAAAAGTTACTTGAAACGGATAAAAAAGTAACCTTTTTGTGTGAAAAATAACCTTTCATATATTTTTCCAGTCAATTCAATTCCAGTAGAAAAGTTAAAATTGAATAGACAGATTTTGGTTGTATAAAAATTATACATATTTCAGTAAGTTATATTGAAATATGTATAATTTTGTCATGTTTTCTATTTTAAATTGCATTAACCCGCTACTTTTTTAAATACCTAAAATTAACTACTATACTTAAAGTTTTCTGGGCTGGCCTCGGCGGCGCTGTCCATCCTCAGGCACCCATCGTGTTGAGGCCTTTGCCCAGCAGTCATCATCCATGCGGCTCGGGTGACCCGCCCAAACCCATCGCATCACGAGGGCTGGTTCGAGGTGGCGCAGGAGAAGAGTACCTGGAAGGATATGGGGGAGGCGTTTGCCCAGCAGTGGGACATACAAGGCTAATAAAAAAAAAACTTAAAGTAATTTGCTAGTGAAATAAAAAGGACAAATTTCTCCTAATGATTTTAAACCAAACAACGTTGACTATTAAGTTCAAAATCGAATGAGAAAATTTGACAACTTGAGGTAACTTGAATTCCGACCTCTGATTATCTGTTTTACAAATTTCGCAAAAAATCACCTTAAAGTTACCTTTCGAGTCGTGTAACCTAGAAGTAACCTGGAAAAGTTAAAAATCACCTAAAAGGTTACAAAAGTAACCTTCTGGCAACGCAGGTACGAAACTACGTTATCTGTTGGGTTACCACCACCGAAACTTGCCATATTTTTGCATCAAAAGTATATCCGATGCGATATTTCCAAAAAGACTCTTACTCAGCTTCGGTATTTATTGTCAAACTCAAAATTGACATTTACGATATAAACGAAACCGCGTGTGATTTTGTTGTAATCAAAGGTGCTAAAGATATATTTTCCATGCGAAATCTATTGAAAATAATCAAATAGTTGTAGTTAAAACAGAATACATAATGGCGTGTCCAAAGCTAGATCAAATAATAGATAAGTTTAATGTTTTCACAGAGAAACCAGTTAAATTTCTCACTGTGCAAAGTGACCTCAAAGATGATATTAAAAACTTGGTTAAATCTGTGTACGACTACACGAAAACAGAGGAAACTATTGATAATAAAGTAAAGAAGGCTGCGTTGCCGGAGCTGATCGTCGAGGACTTTGATGAGGAGCAGATTTGGCAACAAATCGAGCTTCAAAATACTGAATGTTGGGATCAGTTTGTATGGGAGGTAGCTAGTTGCATGTCCACTAAAACTAACTTACAATTCCCTGTGACAACTTCTGAAGAGGAAACTAACGTCTCGACTAAACAAAACGACTCAGTTAATGAGGAACCTATGTCAGGAGATGAAAAATCTGATACATATGAAGAAAATTACGACGAGGACGAAATCAAAGAAAAAACTAAGAAAAAGAAGCCTATGTTACCAAAATCTAAAGTTAAACCCTCAATAGTAGATGATAAGTTCTTCAAACTACAAGAGATGGAGAAATTCTTGCTGAATGAAGAGAAGAATGATGGGAAAGCCCATGCTTCTGATAGTGAGGATGAATCTATAGATATGTTTGAAGACATTGATGATGATGATGATGGTTCCCATGAAGAAGAAGGTGGTAAAGAGGCTATGTACTCTGACTTCTTCAATCAAGAAGGAGAAGAGGACCAGGATGATTGCAATGATCTAGAAGAAGAGATAGGTGATGGGGAGGAAATTGAAGAAATGGATGATGGAGAAGAAAATGAAGAATCAGATCATGAGCCTATAAAGGCAAATGATAAGAAAAAAGTCAGGTTTGCTCTTGAAGCTTCTTCAGATGATGATGATGACTCCGTAGATAGTGAAGTAACTACAAACAATAATAAAAAACCACAACCAGATGAAAAGAAATCAGAGTTTGAACATCGACAGCTCAGGCTGAAACAGCAGATAGAGAAATTAGAACAGAAAACCTTGTCTGATGCCCCATGGCAGTTGAAAGGAGAAGTTGATGCAAATAGGCGTCCCCAAAACTCTCTTCTCGAAGAAGTAGTAGACTTTGATCTTACAAGTAGACCTCCACCAATAATAACTGAACAAACAACTGTCACATTAGAAGAACTAATCAGGCGCAGAATCAAAGACAAAGCCTGGGATGATGTCATAAAGAAAGAGAAACCAGTAGACGACCAACTTTCTTTCCGTAAAACGGAAGTCTTAGACCAATCTAAGAGCAAATTGAGCTTAGCACAAGTGTATGAAGCTGAGTACTTAAAACAAAAGCAAGCGATATCTGGTGACGACCAAGACGAAAAAGAACCGGAAGCCCACACAGAGGTCCGTGAAGCTATGAGCAAATTATTTACAAAACTAGATGCTCTGTGCCACTACCATTACACACCAAAGGCACCGCAAGCTGAAGTCAAGATCGTTAGCAACACCCCAGCAATATCAATGGAAGAAGTAGCCCCAGTGGCAACAAGCGATGCTACCTTACTAGCCCCAGAAGAAGTTAAGAAGAAACGTAAAGGAGAACTGATGAGTAAAGAAGAACGGACACAAACAGACAAGAAGCGAGAGCGCAGGAAAAAGAAGAATTTGCAACGTAAGAAGGGTAAAGTTGAGAAGGTAACAGAACACAGGAACACGGAGAAGGGAACTGTCACGGATGATAAGTCACTGAAGACTTCTAAGGCTTTCTTCCAGCAGTTGACGGATGATTCTAGAAGTATGATCAAGAAACGTAATGTTAAGAACAAAGGACAATAAGAATAAATGTTTGTTTAAATGTTTATTGTTGTTATTATTTTTTATTATCTACATATTTTGTCTACCTTTTGATAAGGATTTCTCCAATCAATAACAGTTATAATGATTGCTGAAATGGATAGCATGGAGATTTGTAAACTCTATGTTCTAAATAGTTTTTACCCGCGGCGTTGCTCGCATGAACGTGGGAAATTACCCCGCGGGAACGTCCAAAGTAGGTATTCTATACTTATACTGTCACTTACGGGATACCTTCCGTGATTGTGAAGAAGTGTGAAGCAGCAGAGCAGCGGAGCAGCCGCAGAGTGTGTGTGTGTTTGTATTTTATGTGTTAACCTAAATGGTCTATTCCTAATTATATTATCATTCTCCTGCCCTTATTCCAAGTTATTTGGGGTCGGCGCAGCGTGTCTTCTTCCATACTTCTCTATTACCAGTCATCACATCAGATACCTCCTTTCTAATCATGTCATCCTTCAAACAGTACATCCATCGTTTCTTTGGTCTTCCTCTAGTCTTATATAGGGTCTAACTATTCATACACGAAATATTTTCAGGAAATCATCTAACGGCTATAACAAAGCCATTTCAACGGATTTTTTTTTTATCTGAGTATATTTTTTTATAAAAAATAAATAATTTAAAATTACTTGACCCACAAAATAAATTCTGGCTCCTTATTTTTAAGCACCCACGGTTGTTTACTACGTAGTATTTACCTACTGTCATTGTTAGAATATGGGAGCAAAGGTTTTATGCAAAAAGTCTCAAAAAATTTTAGAATTATAATAATTTTGTAAAAAGAAAAACACTCAGATAATTTTTTTTTTCGTTGCTATGACGACTTTACGACTTATAGAAGTTACTCTTAAAATATTTCGTGTATGAAAAGATGAAATGATGTCATGTGCCTGATGCGCAACACGGGTATCGTACCCGTACGCATCAAACGGTTAATACTATGCACATATTTCTCCAAATACGCAGCTCTTTAATTTATGTTTAGTTTCCTCACGTCCTTTTTAAGACGGCTAGCTTATTGCAATTAATAGTATAACATCCCTAAACTCCGGGCTATTACTAAAAAAAAATTATTCGAATAGTCCAATAACACGACTTAATATCCAACCTCTGGCGCGCTCGAGTCTACTAGACCAAGTATGCAGTCAGATGATAAAATAAACAATGGGCATATTTTCATTCGGTCTCATCGCTTCATTCCAGTACCCCTTTCCCCCTGAACTTAAAGGACTAAATACAAGTAGACAGACATCACCAAAACATAGCCACAGCTACATGTGTACGGAATACAATGAAATCCCCAAACTGCGTTGGCTTTCGGGAACTAACTCGGCTCGTAACTGCACACTGGCGGTAATTAGTAGAGGAAAAACCTAGCGATATGGGCCGAGACGAATCAGACGACAGGGGAGCCGTGAAGGTAGTGGGGAGAGTGGAGTTGGCAACGTTAAATTTAAAGGACATGCCGCTAAAACAGAACCATTTTTGAGTGAGCCCCTTCACAGGAATGCCTCACTTCCTGCATTATGCACGACCATTGCTCCTTTTCGGATTTGAATGAGTAGAATGACAGGGTTGTTCGGATGTCTCATGCTTTGATCGCAAAATATTTGAATAGGTCATTTTTAAGATATGAAGAAAGTGATCAATGAGGTACCTACATTGCGGGACGGAAAGCATTTCAGGTGGAAGCACCAGAGTGGCCGCAAATTGTAAAAAACGTAAGACAAATTGAATTTCGCCACCCTGGCGCTTACCGCATAAATCATTAACCTATCCGTGACTTATCGAACGTCATTGTCTCAGCTTTTTTATGGCAGTATGGTTCTAGCCGTACTACTGACCACCAAGTAGGTACTTAAATAAGTACCTACTTGGTGGTACCCTAACCCTACCGGCAGAAATAACCTAACCCTGCCGGTATGGTTAGAGAGCTGGCATTATTACAGTCACATTCTCATTCGCATTTAAGCTTTGTTTCGGGAGTCTGTAGTATTGCAGCAAATGTTCATAGGTGGCGGTAACCACATGACATTATAACTTACAAAAGAGGACCACTAACAACCTACGACTGAAAATACCCCCTCCATAAGAAGAGAAAATAGCTTCTTAACTTCCTACCGCGTATTGCAGTTAGCCGCGTCGACTGAAAGTTACATAACACGAACTCGTTACTTTTTAGTTTTAGACTACAAATGTTAAATGCCTAAGCACACTTGGTGTTGTACTCATGATACGTACATAGTTTGATGGCTTAGTGTAGTTTTTTTTTAGTAGGTAAATGGGAGCTCTCATCCATAAAAATTAAGACAGTTTAGAAGGCATGGTTGCGTAAATAATCATTTTAAGCCTTACAATGTAGAATAGTTTAAGTAATGAGTGAAAGTCTGAAAGTGGCGCCGGTGACTGAAAACTTGTGTAGTATGTAATCGGTTGTCGCAGTATGGGCATGTGATGCGGAGGAATGAGGAAAATGTCGTGAAGAAAGTTTTGAGTATGAATGTGGATGGGTATACGAGTAGAGGAAGACCTAGGAAACGATGGATGGACTATGTATAGCATAGTATGGCAATAAAGTAGGTGTCTGATGAGATGACGAGTAATAGAGAAGTATGGAAGAAGAAGCCATGCTGCGCCGACCCCAAATGAATTGGGACAAGGGTAAGAGAATGACGAATGTAGAATGGTTTACCTACAAATATTCGTGTAAAATTAAGGCGTGAAGAAGGTATATTTTTTAACTCTAAGCTTTTAACTTTATACAGTAACTAGCGACCCACCCCGGCTTCGCACGGGTGCAATATTTACATATGAACCATTCTCTTGAATCACTCTATCTATTAAAAAAACCGCATCAAAATCCGTTGCGTAGTTTTAATACTATGTAGTGATAGACTATTATTAAAGGGGTGGTTATATAGGTGTTTGAGTTTGTCAAACCATTAACCTGCGCCTTGAAAACGGGTAGCAAAATATTAATAATTGTTTTTAATAGTTAAGGCATGTATACTTACGTATGTGTTACACTTCGTCCAAGCAAAAGTATCTACCTACTAGTAGTCCAAAACAAATGAGGGAAGCGCCTAATATTGCGACCACAGTTGCGCTTACTACAAATTGCTACGAGTTTTTTTGTAGGAACTACGAAATTTTTAATTTTGTCTGCTGTACTTTCGTATTTCGGCATTATGGTGGAGTTCCTATTGGTAGTTTTATTTTATATCAGCCTGTTGACGTTGACTTTTCATATGAGCGTTTTTATTAGAAGGCAAATGACGCCAATAACGCTACTGTAACAAATGAGAGACGAAATCATGTAAATGGAATTTGTAGCTATTGGTTTTACTCACATCGAACCAGTACCACACCGAGAAGCTATAGAACAAAATAAAATAAAAACAAACATTTATACTAGTATTACAAATGTGATCGTAACTCTCTAGAAGGACTGCATGGATTTTGGCACATACTTGCTTAAGCCGTGCTTGCCCAGGTTGGTCCGTGCATGGGTGACCACCCATTACATACTGAGTTTACTCCGTGCCTCGGAAAGCTGTCATTTGTAGATTTTTGACAGTCGTTATAAGTAGTCAGTGTCCCGGAAGTCTGACAACCAGTTTTACCAAGAGGTATCCTATTAGCAAGTACTAACTGGACTCTGGAGGTCAGATATGCAGTCGCTTCTTGTAAAATACTGGTATTCAGCTGCATCCGCTTAGACTGGAAGCCGGACTCAACATATGTAGTTGGGAAAAGGCTCTAGGCAGATGATGACTCGTAGGTAGACTATATGGACTCAGAAATAGGCTAGGACTGGGTAGGATATTTTTATCCCGGTATGTTACCTTGGAATAATTTCCATCCTTTTGACGGTCGAAGCCGCAGGTAGAAGGATGCTGCTGAGACCCAGAACTTTGTGGGATGACGCAGAACGTAAAGCACCAAGCGAACCCGGTATGGGTCGGTGAACCAAAGCCCTAAAAATGGTAATTCCTAAAGATTGATCCCTATAAAGACCTTTGGGGGAGGCTCAAACTCAGCAGTGTCTACGGTCTAGTATGTCTGTATTAAAATCACAATGCATACATGTTAATACAAATGGGTTTAATAAACAAAACACTGCGGGCGATAGTGGCACTAAAAAGATAGTCCAAAAGGCCCACTTTGCAAAATCTTTCAGCCGTTTTATGTCGGGGTCGATGTGTGAGGTCGAAGCAAGGAAAATCTGCAAGGTGGATATTTATAGACTATTCCAGCCTTAAGCCAATGACAGGCGCGGTACTTTACGAAATCGAATTATACACGTTGTAAGGGTAAGGGACATGGATAAGCAAACTGTTACCATGCAGCCAACGATTCTCGACCACCCCGGAGTGCAATGTGCCAAAATGTATGGAACAGCAGTTTCTTTATGAGTAACCGACGAATTTTAACGCACTTAGGTACACATGGGATGGAAAGCAAGATAATAGAAAAGATGGATGGATGGTGTATTCAGTAATGGTGTGACAGAAAAAATAAGATGATAACGTGATGGCTGACAGGGAAAGATGGAAAAAGGACCGTTTTCTGCTGATCCCTAGTAACATGGGACGCGGGCAGGAAGATGGTGATTATGATGACTAACAATTTGTGCTTCGATATCCCTTAGACGCAGTGTATCGGACGCCGCAACCGCCGCTGCTCCGTAATCCTGTGGTTTCGCTTTTAGTAGGTTAGTAACATCCTTAAAGTAAGACTTCTGTTTTTCCTGCTTAGTGACAGCGTTGCGACGCGACTGCGACGCCGCTGCGACTGCGCTGCGACCGCGACGCGAGTTCGACCGCGCGATTTAATCCCGCAACAGCGGCAGTCGGTCACAAATTTATAATTTGTACAATTACCAGCGCCCCCGAGACTTCGGGGAGTGTAGAGCTAAGAAGCGTAAAAAGGGAACTTTATATAGTTTTCGGGATTTTACTGTGTAAGATAAAAGTAGTTAATAGACCTCAAGTATCAATTTAAGTGTATAAAAGAAAACAATTTCTCGAAAGCTTTGTTTTAAACTCAAATCTTGGAGCGCCATTACCATCATTTAGTAGTCAGTATGCCTTCTTGATGAATTGGAAGATGGGGGAAGAAAGTGCTGGAGTGGAGACCACGGACGGGACGGAGGAATGTGGGAAGAAAACCGACTAGGTGGACAGACGATACCATTAAAGTGGCTGGAAGAAACTGGAGAGCCATGACACAAAACCGAAAAAAGTGGACAGTTTTTTCAAGAGACATACACTACTCTCAGCATTGAGTGGCTAAAGGTTGAAGAAGAGAATAGTTGCCTTTTTGATAATCTTCTTTCTTTCAAAGATAAGATACTCTTTCAAAGAAGAAAGGAGAATATCGGGGCTGCTATTGTCTCAGCGAATGTTCTTACTCTTAGGCCAATACACAAATTTTAGTTAACTTAAACCTTGATTAGATGAAGATACCCATAGCAGTTTTAATTGACCTTTCCCACTATTTCCTCTCTTGAATCCCATGGTTTATAATCTACGTTAGGGAATGGGCAACTACAGTACTTTCACAGTTTTTGTGCCTTGTGACTGGGACTGTAGCTATTTTTTACTGTTGTCTTTGTTTCGACAATTCAAAAGTGCCTGTAACTGGCCTACTTGAAATAAATGCTTTGATTTGATTTGATTTAATTTGAATCCATCTTTTCAAATCATGTCCCTTCTACGACATTCCTACCCCGAGTACGAGAGCAGAATCGCCGGGTAGCAGCGCAGACAAATAAATTTAGCAGCGAGATAAGCGACGTATAAATCAGACGACTACAACGCACGCTTACCACGGGAAAAATGTTCCGATGCAACGCTAAGCGCTGCTAACTTCGGAGGTAACCTACTGACTTTAAGAAATGCGGTGAAAACCGGATTAAACTGGATTTTTTGTAGTCTAGCGTTCTAATTTTGAAAAAGTTTTGTTTCTGGACGTTGATAGAAAGTAAGAGTTTTTTTTTTAGCCACAGAGGAAATGAGGCGCTCGTGGCTAAATAATAACAACCGCACGGGATCAATCTTCAAGGTTTTTGCCAAGGTCGATCTGTAAATGGGTGACCATCATTACATACCGAGTTTCCTCCGTGCCTCGGAAAGCACGTTAAGCCGTTGGTCCGGACTGTCATTTGTAGATCTTTGACTGTCGTTACAGGTTAAAGTCTTACAACGTCTTACCAAGGGGTGCCGTATTACCTAGTAGATACTAACTGGATTGTGGAGGTCAGATAGGCAGTCGCTCCATATAAAATACTGGTATTCAGCTGCATCCGGTAAGACTGGAAGCCGACACCAATCAATTTCGAAACAAGTCTAGGCAGATGATGAGGCACAGAGGAAAAGAACTATTTTGAAAAAAAAACTGCTAAGAATTTACAATAAAATGTCTATTTATAGCTAACTTCAGAGGTAACCTACTGACTTAAACAGATGCGGTGAAAACCGGATTAAACTGGATTTTTGCAGTTTAGTGTTCTGATTATCATAAAGTTTTGTTTTTGGAATGCTTCTAACATGCGAGGCCCTAGCACGAGCGCGCGGTGTAAACCTAACGTAAATACGTCGTTATTAAAATTTAAAATTCTCATTTCAATAAGATAGAATAATTTTATTTGTGTAAAAACATGATACATTAAGGTCTTATAACTATAATATTTTCATAAATTTAAGAATTTGAACATATACGAACGATGATGCTGATCCTGATTGTGCAAGCACAGTCATTTAACTGAAACGGATAACTGTATTTCTGATTCACAAATCAACGTATTTACGTGACGTTGACACCCCGCGCTAGTGCCAGGACCTAAATCTTTAAAAATACTAGTGAGAACAAGATTAGTGTAAAAATACTTATGCCATTGCCCAGCAGAGGGATAGCACAGCTGACAAAAACAGCGATTTGTTGAAAAAACATTGTGTTCGTGTTCTAGTTTAGGTAAGTCACAAGAAGGGGATCGAACTCATGACCGCTGGCTCGCTCTGCGTCTACCGCTGTACTATTGATACTTTTTTTTTTACAAAAAAACCTTGCAATACTTGCACTTGCCAGAAACTTTGTTCGGTCAGTGAGCGAATAGTAAACTTATTTCAAAATTTCGTCCCAAACGGAAAATTTATTCCTGCGTCGACCGTGCATAGAGAGCCATGCCCGAAAAACCTGGATGATGCTGGTACAGGACTCTGGAGATTGGCACAAGAAAAGAAAGGCCTGTACCCAGCAGTGGGTGAGGTCGGGCTGTGGATGATGATGATGATGATGAATACTTTAGCAACTTTAAACTATCAATCCTTTACTTACTAAAGTATTGATAACTAATTTAAGCTTTCACGGTTTACAACTAAACTTATACTGATAGATTTGCCTGCGCTTAACAATTTATTTTCCATCCACCCGCATTCTACAGTTAACCCGCGATCATGGCGCTTGCAAAAGCGTCGTAATATAGTGACAGTATAAGCTTAAAGTATTGATGTTTAAAACATCTTATCATTCTCGAAATCATCTATTACGTAGTAAGCTAAGATATACGTAAGGTACCTATTCATGCTTGTGACTGTACACATATTGCTCCTCGCGACCCGGAGCCACTCGAGCTATAAACCTCTCGCGACATTCTCCTATAAAACTATCAAAAATAACCCGTTCTATACCCATATTCACTAAACCTAACCTGGCTAAAGCTAAGCCTCACCGGTTTCAAAACCGTTTTACGTAAAACTATTCGCCAAATGTTTTATGCCCTCGACGAGTAAGCGAAGAAGATTGCAATTTGCTCCTTACATTAAAATATGCTGGCACAATTTGTGGATATTGGATAGGAATTTATATTACGTGGTGGTTGGTGTCTTGGTGGAGGAAGGATTAGAAGGTGTTAGAATTTTTCGGTTCAGTCAAGATGCATGCGAACTGCTAAGCAAGCAAATTGCAAACAGGGTGTAAACAAAGTCTTAAAACTATTCGCCAAATGTTTTATGCCCTCGACGAGTAAGCGAAGAAGATTGCAATTTGCTCCTTACATTAAAATATGCTGGCACAATTTGTGGATATTGGATAGGAATTTATATTACGTGGTGGTTGGTGTCTTGGTGGAGGAAGGATTAGAAGGTGTTAGAATTTTTCGGTTCAGTCAAGATGCATGCGAACTGCTAAGCAAGCAAATTGCAAACAGGGTGTAAACAAAGTCTTCCCGAAGCCATCAACCAAGCATTCTGTAGGTCCAACTAAGTAACTCTACGCAAAAATTATTAATGATAATTATATTATGGTGATTACGGTAGGACTCAAAGTAATGCACTCAAAAGATTGTGCTGATGGATACATTGAATACTACGGGGGTCGTGTAGGTATTTAAAGTTAAACTTTAACTTCTGTAAGTTCTACAAGGTTCCCAGGCATGATGCAGAACAAAAAAAAAAAAATTCGCAATGACGGGGACAACAAGTGCCTTTCGGCTTCGTTAAGGGTATTTTTACACTTATTATAACAAACGTAACATTTATTTATTTACAGGCAATTTCAGTCAAATCACTTCGCTTCGCTTCTAGGAAATATATCAATGTATCTTTTAAGTCTCACGAAAGATTATTTGTAACTTCAGAACCTTACTGTCAAAAAAAATATACTACAAAAAAATGACCATGATAACCTCAACCACCGCCCTCGATTTTAACCCACCCTGTATAGAATACTTGAAATTAACTCACGGGAAACCTAGAAACAAATGTTACCTCATTATTATACCTCCCGTTTCTAGTTAATACTAGAAACGGGATATTTACCATGTTTACTGTTTGTTTTGAACAAACAGCAAAAAGTAACAGTCAGTCAGTCAGTCAGTGTGTACAGTCATATAGTTGGGAAAAGGTTAGGTAGATGATGATGATGGTGACTGTTTGTTTTGACTTCCCCAAAACAAACAGGAACTCAAATCAATCAGTAAACATGGTAAATATCCCATTTCTAGTGTTAATGATAATGTTACTAGGCCATGAAAGTTTAATTTTACCGCTTGGTTTAGATATTTGTCAAAAAATACAGCTAAACGCAGGGAACAGCTGGTAACCAACTAAAAATGCACTCGTTCATACTCCATAACAATAAACCACTAACTAGCTAAACATTACAGCCGTAACAGCCAGTGTTGCGCCAATTTTCAAATAAACATAAAACGATATTCGTCCGATAGATAGTGCTGTGCCGTTACTGTTATCGGGCACATAAAGTCGAACGGTTCGAAATTAAAAAGAATAACGGTCAGCGACATCGCCTCAGGCGGTTTGTGAACGGTTTCTGATATTTTGTATACACGTTACAACGGTTACAGACGGGTTTTTTTGTCACAATTATCGCGGCGGAAAAGGGTTTTGAATTTTCTTTGTTTTTTTTGGATGGTTTTCTTTAATGGCCTGCTGTGAGGGTTATGGTGGCTGATTCTTCATCATCAGCAAAGATAGCCTAGTGGTGTGGTCGTCGGACTGCCAAGTCATAAGTGACGAGTTCGAACCCAAGACAGGCACCTCTGATTTTTCGGATTTATGAGGGTATTGTATAATTATTACTTTGGTGCTGCTTCGGTGAAGGAAAACATCGTGAGGAAACCAAACATGCCTGAGAAATATTTCTTGATGGTATGTAAAGCCACGTCACGTTAGGCAATAAAAATATGAAAAAGAAAAGAAAAGATCTGCCTAGCCTTTTCTCAAGTATGTTGCGGTCGGCTTCCAGTCTAACCGGATACTGCTGAATACCAGTATTTTACATGGAGCGACTACCTATCTGACCTCCACAACCCAGTTAGTACTACTTAAAACGATACCCCTTGGTAGACTGTAGTCAGACTGCACATGCTGTAAGAGATATGGCGGCTAATTAAGGCGGTACAATCAATTTAAGTTGTCGAACTAGGGTGCTGTCGTTGTGGTGAGTTACTGGTCGTTACTTTAAACCATCTTTGCACCCCATGCATCCTTTGCAAGACACAGTCTTAACCACAAAAGGGATTAAGACAGAAAAACGTTCCTTAAAGGTAAAAATTTGAAGGCGAATGTAAATGCTTCTCTGTGTAGATGACAATATTGCCGCCCATCAACATTCTCTTGCCCTTTTCCAAATTCATTTGGGGTCGGCGCAGCATGTCTTTTTATTCCATACTTCTCTGTTACTTGTCATCTCATCAGACACCTCCTTTCTTGCCATATCGTCCTTCACACAGTCCATCTATCGTTTCTTTGGTCTTCCTCTACTCTTATACCCATCCACATTCACACTCAAAACTTTGCTCACGACATTTTCCTCATTCCTCCGCGTCACATGGCCATACCACGATTACTACTATTTTGCAGTCACCGGCGCCACTTTCAGACATTACAGAATTTTGCCACCCGTTTGCCCCTAATCGAGATAATTCGGCAAAAAACAGGCAGGTCACGTAATGGTTGGGTCACTGCCCACAGTAAGGAATACAGCTACTGTTTGGACCTCTGGACACCTGCAATGGCAGAGACACCGCAGATGCGCTGCTCCATCTAATAAATCAAATGAGCGTTTTTGCTTTAAAAAACAAATAACATAACACAACATCACGACGGTAATCCCCCAAGGGTTAGACAGAGGTGTAGATACACCTCTGTCTAACCACATTTCGCCAGTTATGTTATGTTCAATTCCCATGTTATACGAGGCGAGCATATTGCCATCAACCGGGCGCAAATCTAGACACAGTGGCTGCTACTGAGATATTCCTGATGGAAAAACCCAATAACACTTTGCCCGACCCGGGAATCGAACCCAGGACCTTATGTTTAGCAGTTGTGCTTGAGACCACTACACCACCGAGGCAATCACCAAGAAATATCAACTGCTTCTCACAACACCCAGCCACAACACAACTTATTTATATACCAAAGAACCCTCAAATCCTCATTTCGCCAGTTACGTAAAATAGAGGGCGAGCCTATTGCCATGATTCGGTCATAAATCCAGATTCCATGGCTGTTTACTGAGAAATTCCTTATGAAATATACATATCTCAAAAACTGACTCATAACAACATCACGCAGGTAATCGCCGAAGGGTTAGACAGAGGTGTACACAGTAGTACACCCACATTTCGCCAGTTATGTTTAAGTCCCATGCAGCTTATTGCCATCAACCGGGCACAAATCCAGATTCTGTGGCTGCTACTGAGAAATTATTGATGGAAAACCCAATAACACTTTGCCCTACCTGGGAATAGAACCCAGGACCTCATGCTCAGTAGCCGCACTTGCGACCACTAGACCAACAGGCAGTCTAGGAAATAAATCATCATCATCATTCCATCATCAGTCCACTGCTGGAGATAGGCCTCCCCCAAGTGTCGCCACATTGACCAGTCCCGTGCGTCTCGCATCCAGCGGATCCCTGCAACCTTAACCAGGTCATCGGTCCACCTAATGGGAGGCCTTCCAACGCAACGTGGTCCGGTTCGCGGTCGCCACACCAGAACTTTTCGGAGCCATCGGACATCCGTTCTGCGAGCAATGTGCACTGCCCGTTAAAGGAAATAAATAAATGTAATAGAATGGAATATTAGAATAGGTCTTTATTTGCTTAGAATGTAGGTACATAAATTATAAAATAGGATCCATGTACTCATGCAAATGTAGTACATAGCAAAGGATAAAAAGGATATTACAAAAAAAAATATAATTTAAGAAATCCTGCACAGAATAATAACATTTATCTACAAGTAACGTAAACGTTTTTTAAGTTTTTATAACGGTAAGGTTAAAGGAGTCATACAAATCACATTTTTTTTTAATAAGATAGTTTCAAATACGTCTGTGCATAATAGATTCTGGTATTGAGATCTCATAGCTGTACTTAGTTTTCTAGTTTCCATTAACGTTGCAAATAAACATCGATGTGTACCTATTACAAATATTGCTAATTCTAGGATATAAAGGCATGGGAAGGTTAATAGTTTATGAGACTTAAATATAGGAACGCAACTGTCTGTTACTTTAGGACCAAATATAGCTCTCAGACAGTGCTTTTGAGCTTTGAAGATGCTTTCTTGTTCACTAGTGACCCCAAAATATATACCAAATCTAAGAATCACTAGACCATGGTAAACCACTAATCTTGTCGGTAAATTTACTGTTTTCGATAGATAATGCAACATACGCGGCTGTGCTGAAACGTTTACACATATCTTCTGCCAGTGGCTTCCAAGTTAACTGGCTGTCAATTATGATTCCTAAAAATTTTGTACTGTATTCTTTTTCTATGGTTTGACCATTGTAGTTTATATCCATATCTATCGAAAATTCGTTGGTAAAAGTTCATGATTTTAGTTTTTTGAAGATTAAGAACTAAATTATTATTGTCAAGCCACTTTATTAAAACTTTGTACGTAAAGTGCATGTGCTTAAAAAGGATACAAAGTTTTTTCTTCAAGTAGAAAATCTAAGAAATTCCCTACACACACACACACGTCTCTAAGAAAATCAGAATTTTCTCTCGCACCCCGTAAATCAAATCAACCATTAGACTCCCTCCACACTCGCGACACGTGATTAGGCTCCTTCCACACGAGCTACACGTGAGCTATTTAAGCTGAGTTCAGCCCCGTAATATAATAAAGCGCCAGACTTGTAGTACTGTATTAGATTTACTACTCACCTATTGTTTATAGAATAGTGAACGAGGACAGAGAGTAAAATACGAAATTTTACGTTTAAACTAATATGTTTTACTATTTTATACTGCCTAGCGCTTTTAGCAGGTGGAGTAGCTTCTGACTACCCTCCATGGGTAAAAGGTGTGAGGTTATGTATGTATTTTTAATCTGCCTCGTTGGGTCGGTTTGGTAAATAAATGGTGGTGGTGGTGGTCTGTGTTTCCGCCCACATTTAACCCGTCTGGCTTCAAATCAAGAGTGAACAGGCATCTTCTGGACACGTTCATCCTATCATAGACCTCATCTATCGCTTTCCATCAGGCGTGATCGAGGTCAAGAGTAGGCACATTTTGTAAATAAAAAAAATAAAAAAATGGATTGACATTAAGTGGTTGCAAAGCGCTATTGCTAAGCATAAGGTCCTAGGTTAGATTCCAAGGTCGGGAAATGTGTTATTGAGCTTTACCGATGATGGACCGAGCTAACCTAAAAGAACCCTATTAACTCGCGACTTTATTATCAAAATCAAAGCATTTATTTCAAGTTGGCCAGTTACAGGCACTTTTGAACTGTCGAAATAAAGACAACAATGAAATATAGCTACAGTCCCAGTCACAAGGCATAAAAACTATGAAAGTACTGTAGTTGCCCATTCTCTAACGTAGATCTCTATGGAGAAGAACGGGCAAGAAACTCCATGGACACTCTTTTAAATCAGAATACTTTTACAAAACCTTGGTTACATCATTCATGTTGAGATGGAACATTATGTGAGAACGATGCAGCAAGATGTGTACGTTAAAAGTGTCCATAGTGAAAACAATTCAAAAATAAAATAATTAATTAAAAAAAGCCGTGGCAAATAAGAGATGACCAGTCACAACTGACAGCACCCGTTCACGAACATGACGCATGTATCAGTACCATTCAATTCAACCATTTTGAAGGGAACTAAATGATCCGACACACGTGCCACCATCAGCGAGACATTTGAGTGAGCATGACGTACTCCTAACCGCCAGGGCACATTCAAGTCAAGAAAAGACGCAGGACGTATCATCGCCCTATCCCAAATACAATGTTAGTGTGGAGCCCCACTGCAGGATATATCCCACCTCCTTTCTTGCCCATTTTGCACAACCACCTGCACCTACCAGGATTTCAACGAAGCCAACGACAGAGCTGTGCATGTGGCTATATGCTGGTCGGATGTTATTTGATTCTATCGATGCGCAAAGAAGAACTCACGACTTAAATAGATTGGGGTCATATGGACTTGGGAACACCGACGCAGGCAGGGAACTTGGTTTCGGACCTAGTTCCTTGCAAGATATCTGCCATCATCAACAATTATTGATTTGATGGTCGCAGTTTCCTTATAATTAGAATCTTTTGATGCAACCAGTCAGTGACTAAATCATTTTTTTTATTGCACTTTCGAACATTTTACTCATAATCCACCGCCTTTTTCCAACTATGTCGGGGTCGGCTTCCAGTCTAACCGGATGCAACTGAATACCAGTATTTTACATGGAGCGACTACCTATCTGATATAATTTACGTAAATTTGTTCGAGTAACTAGTCAGCGCCGTTGTGATCGGTTACAAACAGTTGGGTCTAGAACTGCGCTATATGGAAATAGTATCTTTGTAATGGCACCAAGGGTCTATAATAAATTACCAAAATGTATAAGGAGTGAAGATAATGTCCGCAAATTCAAAAGTAAATTGTATTTATTTTTATTAGATAAGACGTACTACTCCATAGAAGAATTTTTAAATGATAAAATATGACATTACTAACCTTTTTAATACAATTTACCTATGACATGCATGTAACAATAAATTATAATTGATTAATTGCCTAATAACAGTATTATTAATTGACATTATTTATTCGAACTTGACTTTCTATTATATAAATTCAGACTTATTCCTAAAAAATTAATAGATTTGTACACCAATTTCATTGGTAGGACATAGAGCTCGACTAAATTGTATACCTAAGACCTTTATTGTAATACCTATGTTCACAAATAAAGTTTGATTGATTGATTGATTGATTGATCTGACCTCTACAACCCAGTTTGTACTGGGTAATACGATACCCTTTGCTAAAACTGGTTGTCAGACTTTTGGGTCACTGACTATCTGTAACGACAGTCAAAGATCTATCGAGGATAGGAAGATATCCGAGGCACGGAGGAAACTTGGTTTGTAATGGGTGGTCACCCATCCACAGAACAACCTAGGCAAGCGCGGTTTAACCTGAAGATTGATCCAAACGGCTGTTACTATTTAGCCACGAGTTCGTAAGTGCGAGCCAGTAAGTGGCTAAAGCATGTACTTTCAAAAATGTTATACTACAGAGTACTAATAATGAATGATTTCTAAAACCTCTCTGTCCTACACTACTCTGTAGCCCCCGCTCTGCAATAACATTACACTGCACTCATGACGTCACAACGCTAATCACTTACACACATAAATTATCAATACCGCGCCGTGGGTGGCGTAGCGCCGTAGCTCGTAGCTCGTAGCGGGTCTACGCTGCTACGAGATAGGACCCGTCTACGAGAATTGTGGGTTTTCTTACGTTGCTTTTTTGTTTGTGGGTTGTGGTTAGATAATGTTTGTGATAATTTGTGAATTTAGATTGTAATAATCTAAATTATAAAGTAAAGATTTATGACTGTATCTGCCGCGTTGATCTAGTCGTCGCAAGCGCGACTGCTGAGCCTGAGATCTTGGGTTCGATTCCCAGGTCGGGCAAAGTGTTATTGGGTTTTTCTATCAGGAATTTCTCAGTAGCAGCCACGGAGTTGGATACGTACTGGATACGTGCCCGATTAACAGCAATAGGCTCGCCCCCTATTACATGTATTTACAATAATTTATGTACTAACAACAAGAATTTGTGTGGTGTACTGCAACTAAAAAACCTGACTACTAAATAAACCCGGGAAGAAATTTTTATGAATAAGAATCGATTGATACCTTATTCATAAAAATCGGATGAATAGTTTAGGCGCTACGGAGGAACATACGTAAATACAAACATACAAACATACATAGACTGCTAAAATCATAACCCTTCCTTTTCACTTCGCCGTAGTTGAGTTAAAATAATTATCAACTCACTTAGTTTTGTATAAATATTTTTTAATATACTTCAACTTTATAATTATTTTATTTTTGAATTGTTTTTATTATGGACACTTTTAACGTACACATCTGGCTGCATCGTTCTCACATAATGTACCATCTCAAAATGAATGATGTAACCAAGGTTTTGTTAAAGTATTCTGATTTAAAAGAGTGTCCATGGAGTTTCTTGCCCGTTCTTCTCCATAGAGATCTACGTTAGGGAATGGGCAACTACAGTACTTTCACAGTTTTTATGCCTTGTGACTGGGACTATAGCTATATTTTACTGTTGCCTTTGTTTCGACAATTCAAAAGTGCCTGTAACTGGCCTACTTGAAATAAATGCTTTGATTTTTGACTTTGTGACCCTCCAGTCTGCTCCAATGCAAGAAAACTAGTGCTTATATCATAATGTAGCTAATCCACTTCATTGTCTATATACTTCATCTCGTTTTGATACGAAATGTTTATGTTTTGTAAACTAAGATAAGCTGTAAACACTGAACACTATTATAAAATGATGAGCTTACCAAATAGTTAGGTAGATAGTTTATGTATTTATTTATTTACTGCACTGAAGTTGAACTATTTCTGCTCTGATACAGGTTGAGGTTTTTCACACACAGTTAGAGATAGCCACATAAATATACGATGTAATAAAACTAGTTCTAAGAGCTCAGAATGCTGGGCTGTCAAGACCATGGATAAAAAACGATTGCATGTAGCGGAGATGAGAAGGTTGAGATGGATGCGTGGAGTGACAAGAATGGATAAAGTAAGGAATGAGTATATTAGAGGAAGTTTGAAAATGTGAAAGGAATTGGTTAGTCTTGGTATGGACATACAATGAGAAGGGATGAAACGCATGTGACTAAAGAATGTTGATGGAGGAAGGCCAAAGAAAAGATGGATGGATTGTGTGAGGAATGATATGAAAGAAAAAGGAGTAAATGATGCCATGACGTCTGACAGGGGAGAATGGAAGAAGAAAACCTGTTGCGCCGACCACAAATAGAATGGGTCAGGCCGTACCGTATGAAGTCTGCTGTCCAGCGGTCACTATGCATGCGGCTGGCGTGACCCACCCAATCGGATTTTTCTGGCAGCCTTTCTACCATTTTGGAGCGCAGCGTGGGATTGTACCGGTATTTTTAGTATTAAAACCGTTAAGCCCTGTGGGCCTTGACAATGGTGGGACAGGTAGAAGAGTGTAAGGGAGCCCCGGACACGAGACCGACAATGCCAAAGCCTAAGATGTACTGAAAGAAAGAAAAAAAAGCATGGATTTGACTCGCATAAGACAAAACAAAATTATACAAAAGTAAACGTCATCTGCCTATCCTTTTCACAACTGTGTTGGGGGTGGCTTCGGATATACAGCCGCTCCATGTAAAATACTGGTATTCAGCAGCATCCCGTTAGACTGGAAGCCGACCCCGACATAGTTGGGAAAAGGCAGATGATGATAACGATGACGTAAAACTAAAAAATTGTTTTGGTTTGACGTAAGATTCCGAAAAGCTATGCCTCAGTTTCGCTAACTCTACCGGTACAGGTAACCCAGGGCTCAACCTCACCATTACTAGAACCGGTTACTACACTTACAAAAGTCGTTCCTATATTTTGTACTATAAATAACATCACGCATGTAATTCCCGAGGGGTTAGGCAAAAGTGTACCGAATAGTACCTACACCCACATTTCGCCAGTTATTTTTAAGTCCTATGTAAAAGGGGGCCAGCCTATTGCCATCAACCGGGCACGCATCCAGACTCCGTGGCTGCTACTGAGAAATTTCTGATGGAAAACCCCAATAACAATTTGCCCGACCCGGGAATCGAACTCAGGAAGTCATGGCCAACGAGGCAGTACTTTTCCTCCCTCAGAAACAAACCTTGAGCCTCGAGGTCAAATGCTATCATTTAATGTTAGTCATTGTGTATCATTCATCTTGAGGATAATAAAAGAATATGTATGAAAGAAAGAAATAAAGAAAAGTGGTTTTTATCCTAAGGGGCGATTTTCACTTAGCAACTAAGCATGAAACATCACGACTGTACTCGCCGAAGGATAAGGCAGTTGTGCATACAACATTATTTTTAATATATTCTAAACCTGAATATAGTTTGTTCAGAATAAGTAACTGAATCGATTCCAATCATTTTTAACCCATGTTGTATTTTGTCAAAAAAATATTAAAAAAAAGTTACAAGTTGGATACCGAGCGACATTAAGTACCTATCGCAATCATTTAGGTACCTACTGCCATATTATTATTATCAATGAGCTCAACACGACGCTGGAGCCGCGTGCGCGGGCGCGCTGCGGGGTGACCACGTTTTTGAGCGGACAACCAGGTAACAGAACAAGCTTATAACTTTGTGATTTTTCATGATACATTTTTGAAATTTTGTACATAGATTCTTTACATAACAATACTAGACACATGTTTCAGGTTTCGCATATACTAAAACTAATGTTGTATGTTGTAAAAACAAAAAGTGGGCGAGGGTATTGTCATCAACCGGGCACAAATTCAGACTCAGTGGCTGCTACTGTGAAATTCCTGATGGAAAAACACAATAACACTTCGCCCAACCCGGGAATCGAACCGAGAACCTCATGCTCAGCAGTCGCGATTCCGACCACTCGACTGACGACGCAGACAAAACAAAATCAAAGAAAAATAATAATTAATATTGAAAAAAAGTCATGTAACGATTTAATCGTGGAATAACGATTGTGCAATTTCGAGATAAGAACTGTTTCTCCAAGTAAGTTTATTCCTAACAACATAAAATTGCAATCAATACAGTAGAATAAAATCTCAAATCAAATCGAAGCTCCTTTCTAAATATTCACAGCAGCTCGGGTTGATCTACAGGTTAAGCCGTGCTTAACTAGGTTGATCCATGGATAGGTGACCACTCATTACATCCCGAGTTTCCTTCGTGCCCCGGAAAGCACGTTAAACCGTTGGTCCCGGCTGTCATTTGTAGATCTTTGACAACTGTTACAGGTAGTCATTATCCCGAAAGTCTGACAATCAGGCTTACTAAGGAGTTTCGTATTACTCAGTATTAACTAGATTGTGGAGTGAGATAGGCAGACGCTCCATGTAAAATACTGGTATTCAGCTGCATCCGGTTAGACTGGAAGCCGACACCAACATAGTTGGGAAAAAGCTGGGCAGATGATGATGGTAGGAGAAAATCACTTCTAAAAGTGCTTGTGAGTCTACAATAAAGAATATTATACCTATCTATAGAATATGTATAGAAAAGAATCGTGGTATATGTGATGCGGAGGAATGAAGAAAATGTCGTGAGGAAGTTTTAAGTATGAATGTGGATGGGTATATGAGTAGAGGAACACCAAAGAAACGATGGATGGACTGTGTGAAGAATGATATGGCAAAAAAGGAGGTGTCTGATGAGATGACGAGTAATAGAAAAGTATGGAAGAAGAAGACATGCTGCGCCGTCTCCAAATGAATTGGAATAAGGGCAAGAGTATAATGATGATATCTATCTATAGAAATTTAAGCAATAAAACTATTTATTTTCTGTACTGTGATTTTGTTTACAGCCACATACACCCAAACTCGATACAACACACACAAGCTACGGTAAATTAGTAATACAAGGTGTAAACGAACCCGTCAACCAAGCTTTCTGTACATCCAATCTACGCAAAAATTTTTGGGGTAATGAATCACTTTTTTCGTTAGGACTCGGTGTAACGCACTCAAAACATTGTGCTGATTAGTTGAATTGAATAGTACGACAGTCGTGGAGGTACCTATTTAAAATAAAGTTACAACATTCAAAAATTGTATTAGAAAAAAAGTAAAAAAAAACGTTTGAACTTTGACCTCCAATATCTCCGTAACTCTAGACCGACCGCTTTAATGAGTCCTCCGCCTTGCCCCATCAAAGGCACATTAAGCGCCCACAAAGTCCTAACAATATCCCACAGATTATTTGCTTTAAAATAACCATAATCCAGGTAGGTATTAAAATAGTAATTGAACCAATTCATGATCAGCCTTCAAAATATTTTATTTAAATTGATACCTTGGCGAGGACTTATCAAAGCGGTCGGTCTATAGAAGGTATGGTCCAGAACAAAAAAAATATCATAATGACGGGAAAAACAAGTGTGTTTCGGTTTCGTTAATGGTCTTTTTACATCTATTATTAAGTCATAATAGGAGTGGAATTCATGACATCCAACTTAGAAAGCTAACAAAAGGAGCCACTTCACTACAAGACTTAAAACTTTTATGTTCTGAATTAAAGTCACTTGAGACTGCATGACACCAGTGACTTTTCAACTTAGTTTCTGGGTAACTAGCACACGCATAGACAACACCTAAGTAACGTCCTAAGTACGTGACTAAGGAGTGAAAAATAAAAACAAGAATTAAAATCCTTGTTTAGAAAAGCTTTGTAACTTTTTAAATATAGATAATACAATTTTGGGTACTTATTTAGTAGACAATACATGCTTGAAGTTTCATAAAAATATGTTTTCTTAAGTAAAAGAAAATTATTATTATCTAACACGTAAAAATCTGCCTAAAATCGCTACCGACGGTCCGCCCAAGATGTGTTTTTAACACACACATACAAAAATAAACGCACACAAACACACATAATGTGACATTTATAGACGCGTCAGCTGAAAAAGGCAAACAATGTAAATTAGACTTTATGAACAATTAAATAAGAGCGACAATACTCAGCAAAAACTGAGCTAAATTAGGATATTTCAAAAGTCAAACACAACACTTGAACTTTTTTTTCTCAAGACAAATCAAACTTTAATTCAAACTAACGAAGGTTCTAAATTGTGTTGTAGAGGAAAACAGATATGTCATGTCTGTGTTCCGAATTTGAAAGAGCTTTCCGAGGGGAGCCGAGCGCTTACCGATCGGGTACGAGAGGCGCCGAGACGCGGCGAACACCGAATGCATTACGACGTAGTGCTATAGGGCTGGGACTAAGGAAAACTGCTATTTTTACATATACATACTTTTTGGTTGTTATACTTGTAGTTTTGATGCGTTTTTGTTAAGTAGGTTATTTTATTTTAGGGAAAACAGTTATGGTATTGTGTGGCAGTGGTTAGTGAGTTTTTGTGAAGTTATTGAATATTAAATTATATATTTACTAAAACTTAAATGGTCTAATTCAATCAATAATCTGCAATACAGTTTCAATGAAATCAAATCTTAATTGGTAATTAACAAACATCTTGCATGAAAATACTCAAAAATAATGCACAAAAAAATCAATACCTCGAATAGCTTTCATCTAGCCTAAAAATAGCAGTCACAGCCTAAAAAAACCTTACGAAAAAGCCGGAAAAGCTTGCCGTCAGCCCTGTGCGTAGGGCGGGGCGGGGAGGGGCGCGCGCGGCTCGGGGTGCGCGCGGGGAGGGGGCGCGTCGAGTCGCGCCAGTCGGTCGCGGGGCGCCGCGCAGCCCACACGCGTCATGCGCGCCCTCTAGCGTATTATGTTCCTCCCCGACCTCCCGCGAGCCTGCATGGTGGACGACGTAGCGACTTACTTGCAAGCGCCCTCCTCGGGACAGGTGGCTACAATTATTAACAACAAACCCATATGTAATTAACAATGATCATATTAACAGATGTTGTGAGCTAATGTTGCTTACCTAAACTGCGTCGGCCGCCCGGGTATTTTCGGGACGTACCGATTTCGCCGTCAGATCAATGTGGACGCACGTGATCCTCTAATATTGTAGGCTGGATGCTACTGGCTGTATGGCCACATCACTGTAATAAGGTAACTTAAAAAAAAAACAAAAATAAGAAAAACACGTGTTCGATGAAGATTGAGAAGAATTCAAATTAAGAATCAAGTGTAACGGACTTCAATAAGGTAAAGAAGTAAATTGTGTTCAAAACAGAGCTTGTAAACAGATCGATGGACATGCTTTCGTATAAAATTGACAGTTGCAAGTTGTGACGTATCTACGTTGAATTTAAAACAATTCAGTGAACATTTTAAAACCAAAACGATGGGAATGTGAAGCTTTGCCACAAAAAAAAAAACGACTATAACCTCAAACAATGGGATAATGGTGAATATAAGTTGCAAATTGTATAATATAAAAAAAACAACCGGTGCTAGATTTCATCCTAAATCTTTATGAACGAGCATAACCTTCAAATGCGACTAAATTATTTATACTAAAGGAGAATCATAAAACTGGAACATCTGAAGATCGAGATTTTAATGTAGTTATGAAACCGAAAGACTAAAATTAATTTAGAAACAATCCAATGACTAAGAATATGTTGTCGCGTGATTCAGAATGACAATCATTTTCATTCAATGTTGTCCATAAATAATATTTAGAAAGACTAATCACATGCTTAAATATAGAAACAAAACTTAAATGCAAATCACGTACAACATTTAACAAAATCCTATTCAAGTCATGAAATAAAACTGAATCCATTTTCAAAAATGATAAAATTGATATCAATACATACTTCAACCAATCAAAAAAGAAAAAAAAAAGAAATCCAACCTCTTTGCTGATCCAATAGCGTCAATCAACATTTAAAAAAATAAGCCAGTCCGAGGACCACAGATTATAGCAATAATAGAAATGGAAAAAGGTTAGTGAATCGATATGGTGTGGCTAAGATGTGAATAAGTTGACTGCAGGGAAACTACGGCATAGAATAGCATAACGCCCATCGCATCTGCAGTTCACCCTGTTTTGCTAAAATCGGCTCTATCCGACTGCAAAAACAATTTAGTAGTTGTTTTCAAAAAAGTTTTAGTTTTAAAAAGGAGTTTTTATGCGGGTTCGCGGACCTCTGTCGTTTATGTTACGTTACTGTAATGCTTTTAGGTTAGGATAACATGGTTTTAGGAAACGCGTGTTCTTCTTTAGTTGAAGTATTTTTTTATCGTTCTTGTTTCTGTTTGCCGAGATAAATGTTATACCTATTGGACTATCCTTCGTTATATTGATTACGATTCCTCCTGTGTTCTTTTTGGTATAGTTTTGTATCTTCGATAATTCTATGTTCGGATACTACGAGATTTTATTTCGATTACTTCATGAAGAGTTTAATACATTCTTCGTTATTGTTTGTTTATTTATACTTTAAAAGATCGTTGTTTTAAAAGCTTTCGTTTATTTTGTTCATATCTTGGAAATTTTGGAGTTATTGGCTCCGTGCCCTAATACTTTGCCCTTGATCTTGATGATGAGAAAACGGTTGGTAAACATAAGCTTTTTTATGTAATACTAATAAATCGATTGGTTTTACGATTTATTTACTTTTTTTCGTCATAATTTTGTTTTCTTCGTAATTATCTTCACTCAAAACAGTCCCTTAAAATTTTGTCATATAATACCGTTTGATTCCGTGATTTACTTCGCTGATTTTCGTAATTATTTTACTCAAAGCCGCTCGAAATAATAAAAATACAAAAATATTTCTTAGGTTATAAATGCGTACCATGTTTTTTTGCGAAATAATATTACGGCAATAGTATTTGTAAGTTGAAAGACTCTTACGTAATATTAATTTTATATTATTTCAATAACCGACATTTCTCCACAATAAGTCAAGAAAATCTCAACCAAACTAAAGCAACATTCAACATACATTATCGAATAACAATTCAGAGCTTCATATAATACATAAAATTCGTACATACAGATAATATAAACGAGGTTGCAAAGGTACCAACCTCCCAAGTTAGCCGAGCCGGCGCTTATTCAGCACAGATAAACGGACCAGAACTCGACACAACTTGAAATTCTAATTTAATTTCGTACATTTCACTTGTGGAATACGAAGCATTTGATTAAAAGTTAGATCTTGCTGTTTTACAATAAAAAGTCGTGTAATAAAAGGTTTCAAAGGTAATGGATGATGAAATAAAACGAATTGGGGAAATTTATATTTGTATTGAATAACGGGATATGTCCGCAGCTCCACGTACAAATCAAGGATTTTGCTTACAAAAATTAGACTTGGGATTACAATGCACAAATGGTTAGGTTCTAGTGTCCTCCTTGTTAAAGAGCCTAAAATAATTACAATCTTGCAAAATAGTTACGATTCAACCAATAAAAGAAAACTAGCAAAATGGAGAATCAATGAGCCTTAAGGAGTACGCAGTATTGATGGAGAGAAATAAGAATTTTATGTTGTTTTCGCTGATTTTATGATTCGGAAATCGGAAGAGTGATGTAATACTGTAATTAAAGAAGAAAAACAATAGTAAAACGATACAGAGAAAGAAGACCAGCTAAAATAACTTCAAACAGAAGGAATAAAGAAATCAAAACTTGCAAAAACATCTGACTGCGAGATTCTTACTATTAAAGAAAGGTGATAAATAGATCAAATCAGTTCAAAAAATATTTACAAATTCAGATTTTTATTATTTTATAATCAGATGAACAATGATATTATCTTATGATAAGTGTCACATCAACAAGATTTTCATACGTTTAAAAAAGGAACAGGGAATAGACAATGAAGAACTCAATCACGGTCTCAAAAAAGAACTATTTTAATGTTTTAAAAACTGAATATTATTAAAAAACTGACGCCCAAAGTACCCGGCCGGCTTGCGTTGAGCGGACCGCGTCGCATCGGTGTTTCTCGATGTATCCCCCTATTATTTCTTCTATCACCCTTTTTGCCACTCGATGTATGAATGTTTTTCACTAACTGTTAATGTTGATATTTTAATGTATCCCTAATTATTGTTAGTTTGGACTTTTTTTTTCTGTCTCCTTTGTGGTGCGTGAAATGTTATGTCATTTTGGATTTTTCTAATGCGTCGGCAGCCTTATATTCCGTGTGACTTGTTCTTTAGTATAAAATTCTCTGAATTATTGTGACTAAACTTCAGTAGACAATCATGATTCTATTTCTGTTATTGTCAATCATAATGATTCACGCGCTACAACGTATATTTTTGTTTGTATTTGGATTGCTACATTGATTTTACGAACTTCTCATCAATAGATTTATTTGATACATTAAAAGACAGCTGGAAAAGCTATAGTTAAATCTTGCGTTAACATAGTAAAAGTCAGTAAAGACAATGTAACATAATGTTCATTTACAAAAAGTGGCCAGGAAAATAAAAAAAAAATTGTCGATGAAAGACGGTTTCTCAAACACAATGTATGGATATACAAAGTACTTAACTATGATTAGGTATTTTGAACCATATGATTTCCTGATAAGTAATTTATTTCCCTGGCCAGCAGTGTTTAGCCGATAATTCTGTATATGTGCATGATTCCCGAATGCACTACCCTAAAAGCGAGAATGTGTTGCACGAACCTGTTATTTTTTTAATGTTCTTTTTTAATTTGACTACTCCAAGCAAAGGAATCCATTAGTGAATTGGATTTGTATATTGATGTTTTTTATTTCGATTGCAGCGCACAGGTAATCCATGTATAATGCCTGTATGTAACCTCGTGTATTTTGACTCTTGATGTCTATATATTTATATTTTAAGCGTGTTTCTTCTTACATCGGATTTTTAACAGGTTTTTAAATAATTTTCTAAAAATGTTTCTACTGTGGAGATAACATCGAAATAGTAAAATGGGTTAATATCTCTAGCGACAGTAGGAAGCTCGTTCAATAAAACAGAGGATTTTTTTGCCATCTATAAATAAACTGAGATAATACTTAGTCCGTTTGACTGTTAAAATATTACGATTCTTATTTTTTCAGCGTTGAAAACTCTGTGACATTTGTTGTATGAGTTTTAACATAGATTATGGAGAAGGTTACGGCAGGTTCGGTTATTAGCTAAACTAACTAAAGATTATAAACGTAAAGAGGTTTAAACGAGCTTTTCTCTCATATTTTCGTTTATGGTTTGTACAGTCGCCAGCACATCAAGTTACCACAAACTGTCAAATTGTCTCATTCGATTTTGAACTAGAAATTTGATTGTTTGTGGTAACTTGATGTGCTGGCAACTGCACTAAATATTCTCAAAGTGAAAGCTTTTAGCTATTAACCGGTCTAAGGGTTTTTTTGAAACGGTATACTGTTTAGGGCGTAATGTTACAGCACTATTTTACACACAACAAGCTCCTCGACGGTGCACCTTAATCGATTACTTGCAGCTCTACGCCAACGCTCACGGTTGTGAACATCAAGATCGGAATCGAGCACCGATTATAACAATTTTACATGTAGGTAACGTTAGGCATCATTAGACCTTGAAGATCTGGGGCTCCTGGCTAAATAACATGCGCACGGGTCGATTTTACGGGAATAGCATCTTTTGCGGAGGTCAGTCTGTGAATGGGTGAGCATCCATTACATACAGAGACCCCTTCGTACCTCGGAAAACATGGCTTTCGTCATTTGTAGATCTTTGACAGTCTTTATGGGTTGTCAAAAGTGTGGAAGTCTGAAATCACTAATTAGTCAAGGAATTTCTGTTATCCAGTAACTGGTTTGTGGTGGGCAGATGAGCAGACGCTCCATATAAAATACTGGCATTCTACTGCCTTTTTTTTTTCTGATGGGAAATCATCAATTGCCCCCCCCCCCCCCACTCTGGGCGGAGCGGAAGGGAGTGTCAGACTTGTACTGACTAAAACCCATCCATGTTCCTTCTTTGCCCTTTGTGTTCTAGGGCCACGGTATCTCTTTCGAACAGTCCCGCAGCCCTGGCAGGCATCGGCCCATGCGGACCCCTACTTGGTTGCTGACATCTCTTTGAGGCGCGCGTGGAACACGAACGCGCCGTCGACACGGCCTGTCGTCATAAGACGGCCGGACGGAGGGCTAGACGGACGTGAGGTTCTTTCCCTCTCACGTCCCGCCACCTCCTTTACTAGCATGACTGCTTCGCAGTGACGGCTTCCCATTCCCTCTCGCTCCGGACCATGGCTTGAACCAGGGCCGGACGCGAGAGATCGCCGCCGACAATATTCTACTGCCCTTATCCCAATTTATTTTAGATCGGCGCAGCATGTGCTCTTCTTCCAGACTTCTCCAAAGTCAAATTCAAACTCAAAGCATTTATTTCAAAAGGACCGTTACAGGCTCTTTTAAATGTTAAAAACGATGAATCTACAGTCACAGTCACAAGGCATAATAAATTGTGAAAGTACTGTAGTTGCACATTCCAAAGCGTAGACCAGTAAGGAGAAGAATGGGCAAGAAACTGCGTGGTCACTCTTTAAATTCAAAATATTTTTACGAGATCCTGGTTACATCATTCATGTTGTAATTATACACTTGAGAACAATACAGATAGACTGGAAGACGACCCCAACATCTTTTTAAAAAGACAAGGCAAATGATGATTATACCTTAGAATATGCGGACCGTCAGGTTCAACGTATTTATTTCAAAAAAAGAATTCATGATAATAATGAAAAGAAAACTTTCTAAATAAGCATTCACTATTGAACGTTTCAAGTTCAGCATCCTACACAAATACTTACATAAAAACATATTGAGGAGAAGCAAACAGAAATAAAGTTTATTACAGTCATAAGTGTATCTCTGGTAGCAAACAATAAAAAATAAGGAAGAAATAAATAAGCATAGACAAAGAGGATTTACTTATAATTTCTATGTATGGAGGTCGTAAATCTTTGATAGAACCTTTTTATGTGTTTCATTTGGCTAATTGTCTGTGATATAGTAATGAGGATGTTATGGTATATATAACTTTGTGTTTGGGGCTCTCTCTCTCTCTCTCTCTATCATCACCTGCCTAGACTTTTCCCAACTATGTTGGGGTCAGCTTCCAGTCTAACCCAGTGAATACCAGTATTTTACATGGAGCGACCAGTTGCCTATCTGACCTCCACAACCCAAATTGTACTGGGCAATGAGATACCCTTTGATAAGACTTCTCTCTCTTTATAAGGTTGCTAAAGGTAATACAGAGACAGTATGTCTAAGTCCTTTAACGAGGGTGTGCTATACACCTCTGCTAACGCTTTCGTTACAATACAGGCATGATGTTATGTAATGAGCCCAATCCTTATGAGGTCAACTTAGAAAGAGCTATCTCTCTGTTTGAAAAGGACAAAAAAAGGCATTCAATGGGATTATATGAACTTAGAGGGTTGTATTGATGATTTTAATTATTATAATTCTGTAATACATACGTGTTACGATCGCAAAACATATTTTGTTCAACATACAGCCTGACACTGACCTGCAAATTGCAAAAGAACGTAAGAAAATTTGAATTTCGCGGGTTACCGTGGCGTTTCCCACTTATACTCAGCAGTCAGGTTGACGACCTCTAGACCAACAATCTTAGTCTTTTTGCCACACTAAAAAACTCTTTTAAAAATAATTAGGTAATTACCAATTCCCAACATTAACATCTTAAGTCCCACTTAACACTACCGTCCCAACCACCCAAGTTCCGTGATACATCATACTTTACTCGCCACAATTTATGTAGTAACTTGTATATAGTTCCATCAGTATGCGGCCTACGTCTTGTTTACAAGATAACGCTGAAATCTTATATTGATGCTGTAAATCACGGGTAGGGAGGGAAAACATGCGGACAAGGAAAGGTTATTATTTTCTGTAAGATGTTGCGGCGTGCGGTTGGTATAATCCACTTTGGTGGCGTTAGGTTGGCATGATTTAGTTAGTATGTAATTCCTCTGCAGGCTTAAAGTGAGGGGTATTGGTAATTTTGCGGGCTTTTGGTGTGCTGATCTTTTAAAATAGTCAGATCTAGGTGATTTTCTAAATGACTTACTAACGATTATTATAACGAGTGATCAAGTGTAAAATACCCCTAATGAAGCCCAAAGGTACGTCATTGCAAATTTATTTTTTTGTTCTAGACCGTACCTGGGAACCTTTTAGTTAATCAGATATTGGGGGGTCAAAGTTTCAACTTTTTGAAATACTTCCACGACCCCGTACTATTCAATGCATCCACCAGCATAGTGTTTTGCGTTATATGGAGTCCTATTGTAGAACGTGATTTTTCACCTCAAAAAAGAGTCGTTTCCCAGCAATACTTTTTGCGTAAGGTTACTTAGTTTGATGTGCAGATGTGGAAAATCAATCGTCAATGCATTTAATTTTTTTCAGTTTTGTCTTTGGTTGCTGTTAGTTAATTTTCTGTTTTTTTTTTTTCGGAGAACGTTATTATAGATTTATTCTGAAGAACGATTATATAACCTAGAAAAAAGTTAAGGTATCTTAAATTTACGTCTATACGTCGTCGTCAAAACAATTCAAATTGACTTTCACGTAAAACAAGAAAGAGTTGAAACTACGGTACAGCTTTCGTAGATCTTGAATTGACTGTTTGACAATATCTATAAAATAAATAAATTCTAGATGGTTATCAAGGAATGATTATCACCTCACTTATGTTCTATTTACCTATTTAATTTTTCTTTCGGCGAAGTATGACTTCTTTTCTCACACATTTCTTCAAATCTCTTGGTAACTTTGTAAACAAAAATTGTTATTAACTTTTTCTGAGAACTTTTTAAGGAAATAACTGTAATGTAAACAGAAACAGCCATTAAAACATAACACTTTAAAACCCCAACTATTAACCAAATTCGTTCCCAAAAAAGATGTCAGATCTTTAGTTTTAAAAGTTAATTCGTGTTAAAAAGTGCTAGAAAATTCAGGAACGGCAATCTAAGTTAAGTTGGAATGGTTAGACATTACCGTTTGGTTAGCTGATAGCTGGGGGCTGGTGCCAACTGTGACTGCTGTGCCAAGGGACCCTCGGGATGCGACCTTCGTGGGAAAATGTTGATTTTTGTTTGACGTTTTGACGTTTTTGTAGAAGAATTGCTTTAGAAACTGAGATCTTCTTGGGTAAAGCACTGACTTAATAGAACTGGCGAAATGTGGGTGTACTATTAGGTACACCTCTGCCTAACCAGGCGTGATGTTATATTATGTTAATAAAACTTTATCAACTTTTTTACTTATTTACTGTTTAGGCAATGCAATACAAAAATACAATCATATTTTTTGCACTATGCGGTGAGACTTAAGAGTAAAAATAAAAATTAAAGTCATTTATTCAAACTGGGTTGAAGATCAGCACATTTTGAACGTCAATTACACAAGACAGTTCCCCAAAACGCCCGCCTTTCGCCTTTAAAAGTGAGCTTTAGAAGCTTTTCGTTTATTTCGCAACTATATCGTAATTATTGTTGGTTCGAAAGTAATTTTCTGTTACAAGATAAACTTCCAATTATTTTCAGAAACAATATAGAAATAATAAAATCTTCATTCTCGTTTTGAATGAATTGTGTAAGCATCTCTATGGGCAATTGATTGAACGTATGACTTACATATTATACCGCCGGCACCTGTTTTTCTACCTACCCTATAACGGTAACCTCCTTGAAGATACTCTAACAAATGTGCCACAACGCACGTGGTGCGTGCTGCTACCACCGTCACGACTATGCGAAACGTGCATGTATGTACTTAACGTGTTTACTAAGAGTACACTTGACCAAGGAGTTTGGTTGACAGGCAAAGAAGAATGAACAGTACAATAATGGATATAAAGAGACCCTTAACGAAGCTGACAGGCACTTGTTCACCCCAATTGCGATCATTTTTTTGTTCTGGACCATACCTGGGACCTTCTAGTTACGGAGATATTGGAGGTCAAAAACTTTACTTTAAATACCTTCTACGCTTGTTTACGGCTGAGCCGATTTATCCTCATGATTTCTTTTGCTAATGTCAGTGAGGTCTTTCTTCAAAAGACCACCTCAGACACTAATCTGCATAGTCCTCATGTGGGTTGACCAAGATTATATCTACTAGAGAGAGAGAGACTATGACTGTACAGTGCAAGCATAGCACAGTTTTCATATCAATATGTCAGCATTTTACCTGGCCGGTCAAATTAGTACACGAAAAGCATTCAATCATACTTTTATCAATAAATATCAATCAATCAGTAATCAGTGTATCAATCAGCATTAACTCAAGGTGTAAGGTCCCTAACCATACATCTTAATGGTCCTTCGAGCCGGATTCACATAATTTCTAATGGTTAGACTGGAACACAGACGAATAATTATCTATAGTTTGCAGTCGTTTCTTGATATTGCAGTTTCTTTTAAGGTCCAGATATAATCTTAGTCAACGCGACTGGGCTAACACGGCGAGCAATAAAAACTTCTCTCTCATGGAGGATCATCTTTATCTCCTATTGATAGATAAAGATAGAGGAGCTCGTGGCTAAGTACTAACAGCCGCCCGGATCGATCTTTAGGTTAAGCCGCGCTTGCCTAGGTTGGTCTGTGGATGGGTGACCACCCATTACATACCGAGTTTCCTCCGTGCCTCGGAAAGCACGTTAAGCCGTTGGTCCCGGGTGTCATTTGTAGATCTTTGACAGTCGTTATAGGTAGTCAGTGGCCCAAAAAGTCTGACAACCAGTCTTACCAAGGGGTATCGTATTACCCAGTACTAACTGGGTTGTGGAGGTCAGATAGGCAGTCGCTCCATGTAAAATACTGGTATTCAGCTGCATCCGGTTAGACTGGAAGCCGACCCCAACATAGTTGGGAAAAGGCTAGGCAGATGATGATGATAGATAAAGACAGCCTTCGATTTCAAAACAAAAAGCTTTTCCAAGCTTGATTATAAGATCCTGCACGGCATCCTGCCGTTGGGGTCGCTCTATTTTTTCAAAATCGGTCCATTATCTCACCCTCTTAAAACAAACATTGTGTCTTAAAATAAATAAAGCGATTATCATTACTAATTAAAATCAAAAGTTATTTATTCAAGTTACGAGTATGCTGATAATCAGTACTTTTTGAACGTCAAAATTTTCAAGAGACTCCGAAATGCCCATAAGCATAAGCATAGCATAATCAGCCTATTAATGTTCCCACTGCTGAGACGCAGGCCTCCTCTCTATGAGAGGGAATGGGCTATAATCCACCACGCGAGCCTAGTGCGGGTTGGTAGATGTCACATGACTTCGAATTTTTGGTTCTAGGACAAGCCGGTTTCCTTACGATGTTTTCCTTCACCGTTTTGAGAGCAGTGGTGATGAAATAACTTACACAAAGTAATGCGCCTGGCTGGGTTCGAACCCACGACTTACTGCTCGTAAGTCGGGGTCTCCACCACTGGGCCACCGCTGCTCTCAAAATGCCCGTCGAAATGCCCGCCGTACGCCAATTCCTAATGTTTTATTATCATCATTTCACTGTGTGCAATCATCAGCCATTTCCCAACTATGTTGGGGTCGGCTTCCAATCTAACCGGCTGTAGCTGAATACCAGTATTTTACATGGAGCTACTGCCTAACTAACTTTCACAACGCGTTAACTGGGTCACAAGTATAAAAACACGTATGACTTCGTTTAGAAGTTTTATCGTTAGTTGCAACCAGGATATGTTATGATGAGCTGCCTGGGCACCAATCTCTGTGGTTGACTGTACTATAGTGTAATGAGGTATGTTGAGTGTAGTATTTACTATCACTAAGCAGTTACCAAGAAAAGTGTCATCGTTAGTTTCTTTGTAGTATTTTTCTCGTAAAATGTGTCATTTAAACGTTTTTAGATTAATTTTCGTTTACGTTTTATGAATATTTAAACTTACGCCATTTTTTCCATGGGATATGCAGAAACTACAGACCGCCTCCTGCTATAATCCTTACTTACTCCTTTTGCTTTTTCGTGTATCGATTTAAATAATTTAGTTATGTATGTCTACATGATCAAAAATGTGAATGAAACCACTACATGAAAAATGAATGTAGAAAAATGGATGGAGAGGGAGAGCAAGGCCAAAGAAAAGATGGATGGATTGTGTGAAGAATGACGTGAAAGAGAAAGGAGTAATTGATGCCGTGACGTCTGACAGGGAAGAATTGATGAAGTAATCGTGTTGCGCCGACCCCAAGTAGAATGGGAAAAGAACAGGAAGATGAAGTCTACATGATCAAACGAACTTATAAAGATGATTATTTAAATATTTGAAAACTTGAGACAGGCTGCTTTTCGATAAACCTTTTTACCACATCATGAGCTATGTCGAAGTAATTTCAATACTTATTGCAGTTTAATACATCCTGGATGATTAAAGCCAAGAAAAATTTCACTTTACCAAAAAAGCTCTGATTGTCTCGTTTTCCCCGTCGGGCAAAGTGTTATCGGGTTTTTCTATTAGAAATTTCTCTGTAGCAGCCACGGAGTCTGGATTTGTGCCCCGTTGATGGTAATAGGCTCGCCGCCCATTACATGGGACTAAAACATAACTGGCGAAAGTACATCTCCGCCTTCGGGGACAACTTACAGGCTGTTATGTTATGTTACGCAAACAAAGTTAAAAAGATGATTATTTAAAAACTGAATTGGCTTTTCACTAAACTGTTTCACCACATCATGAGCTATATCGAAGAAATTTCAATGCTTCTCGTAGTTTAATTCATCTTTGTTGATTAAGGCCGAGAAATTCCACTAAAGCAACAAAGCTCCGAGTCATTTCCACACCGGTACCTCCTCATCACGGGTTATTTTAAGGTGTCTACACACTGTCCTAGTTCCACACCGTGTGTGCAGGGCACATTGTGTAACCTCTGGCTTATGAGGTCGTCTGACTAATTAAGAACTTTTAATTGATGGCTTGTTTTTATTTTTACACCAGTCATGCAAATCCGTCTTGCGCACTAACACGCGTATGATCTATAGTCACACTGACTGACTGACTGTCCAACTTGAGTTCAAGTAAATACTTATGCAAACATTTTTATGCACTAGACAAGAATTTAAACGAAGGAAGAACCGTCAAAGAAAACAAAGCAAAGAATTCTAACTTTTGATAGTTCTAAAAACGTGATTTTTCACCAAAAAAAAAAGTCGTTTCCCAGCAATAATTTTGCGTAGAGTTACTTAGTTTGATGTACAGAATGCTTGGCTGACGGCTTCGTAAAGGGACCCTTTAAACCTTGTAGATTAAAAGAAACAATAAAAAAGATAGACAGACAGACGGACGGGTAAACAATCAGTGTCCCGATAGAGTACCGTTTTCACCCTTTCATTTACACTATTACCAAAGAGTTTAGATTATTTTGTGTTCAGTGTAGTCCCGTGCTTAAACGGTTGTGGCCATCATAATGCTGTTTACAGTAATTGAACTGTATATTGCTTTGCTCGTGGGCACAGGTTCTTAGGCAGTGTTACTTGACTCATCATCTGCCTAGCCTTTTCCCAACTATGTTGGGGTCGGCTTCCAGTCTAACCGGATGCAGCTGAATAACAGTATTTTGCATGGAGCGACTGCCTATCTGACCTCCACAACCCAGTTAGTACTGGGTAATACGATACCCTTTGGTAAGACTGGTTGTCAGACTTTTTGGGCTACTGACTACCTAACGACTGTCAAAGATCTACAAATGACACCCGGGACCAACGGCTTAACGTGCTTTCCGAGGCACTGAGGAAACTCGGTATGTAATGGGTGATCACCCATCCACAGACCAACCTAGGCAAGCACGGCTTAACCTAAAGATCGATCCGAGCGGCTGTTATTATTTAGCCACGAGCTCCTGACAGCAGTAGCAGTGTTACTTGACTACGGCGTAGCAAATATTTTCGTAGCATGAAAAAGTTCCTATTTCTAATAGGTAAATGCCGTACGCATTTACCTATTTATAAATACTAAGAACTGATGAGAATGGGCTTGTTTCTTAATGTGTGTGTATTTTGGTTTGTCGGAAAAGAACTAAGTAACAAAACAATATCGCTCAAAAAAATATTTCTCGAGTATTTTTTTTTTTAAATTTCAAAACGCTTAATTGACAGTTCCTGTTATCCGAGGGCTGGCTTTTACCTTGGCCAAAGGCTGAGCGTTGCCATACAACGTGGCAACGCCGCCAGCCTCTTGGGTACATTAACAGTTGACAGCGCTAAGGAGGAGATTTGTCGCCATTTTTTAAGTTTATTATTAAGTTATTTTAATTTATAAATGTATATAATGTTTTCAAAATAAAGAGATCAGCATATTTTTCTAGTTAAATTTACGTTTCTCTATTTACGATTATATATACGTCTTATCAATTAAGATAGGTACAGGGAAGGTATTTTAAAGTTTTTATGTTATTCTTAACGTTGATTTTTGAATCGAAAATACTATCGTCCTAGAGCATTTTCGTTAAATTATTTGCAACAAGCACAATCAGTATCATCCACTGATATGAATAAATTCTTAAAATTACGGAATTATTATTTGTGAAACGAGTATTTTTAATTTTAAAATCTACCTGAGGTTTTTCGTATTTACTTTACGAAAAACCTCAGGTCCTCATTACTCTTATCATAATTTTACGGTTTAAACCCGAAACAAAATTCATTTGTTTCAACTTCCATTTTCAAAAAAAAAACTGTCACAAAATTATTCAATGAGATCCGTCTCACCTGTTTCTTGAGGACGTCACAAGATGGCCGCCGTACCTCATACACGTGGCCTGCCAGTCTCATGCCAACTGGCATATTCCGCCCTTGACACTGCTCTGCTTCTCCCAATGTCTAACTAGCATTATGAAATATTGCTTCCTTTCAATTTTACGTAATTAGGTGGTGATTTAATTGGGTAACTGAAGCTTTTTGGTGTGGTGATAGATTTATCTTTGTTGTTTATCACAGGATAGAGAAAGCTTGTGCAAAATGTATTCCAATTTTCTGTAAATGTTTTGTAAGTAAAAATAATAATTATAGATCTTTGACAGTCGTTAAGTAGTCTGTGGTACGAAAGTCTAACAACCATTCTTACCAAACGGTACGCAGTAATAACTGAGTTGTAGAGGTTAGATAGGCAGTCGCTCCATGTAAAATACTGGTATTCAGCTGCATCCGATTAGACTGGAAGTCGATCCCAACGTAGTTGGGAAAAGGCTAGGCAGATGATGATGGTGTTTTGTAAGTAACAGGAATTTTTGTTTTGCAGAGAAGCGTCATTGTCCATGCTTTCCGGGTAGTTATTTTAAGAAAACGTTTACTAAATAAGAATTATACAAAATTTATTACTAAGGGCTAAAATATATAGCGATCCAGTTTATAGTGCAGTTTTAGTAAATCTAGACCGTTTTAGTTACGTAAAAGATGCCTAAAATATTTGACGTCTTTTCATCTTCCTCTATTACTCGTCATCTTATCTGACACCCTTTTTTCAAGTCATATCTTCCATTACAAAATCTTCTTCTTGGTCTTCCTTTACTCTTATTAATTTGCCGTATCATCATCACAAATAAATTAGTCACCACAATTTATTTGTGGTCAGCGTAGCGTGTCTTTTTCCATACTTCTCTATTACTCGTCATCTCTTCTGACACCTCTTTTCTAGTCATATCATCCTTTACACAGCCCATCCATAGTTTTTTTTATCTTCTTCTACTCTTATTTGTCGTCTATTATAACTTCAAAGTAAATACGTAAAGCTCAATGCTTTCGTACTAATGACTTTTGTTTCTTTCAACCGTCATTGAATAAGCATATTTTTAAATTAAAAATACATCTTCATAGGTCTCGAATTCGAACCCAAGACACGCATCTCTGATTTTTCGGATTCATGTGCGTATAGTATAATTATCACTTGCTTCGGTAAAGGAAAACATAATGAGGAAACCAGTATACCTGAGAGATATATCTCGACAGCATGTATAGCCAAGTCAGAGACCTATGGGCGACATGAAAATTCTACCACACCACACGATATAGAAGAAAGATACTATACTAAAAAACTGGTTTTACTAACACACATAATTAAACTACTTCTTCTTCATATATTTCTTCATAACCATTTCAAATGCTTCAAGCTATTCGGAAAATTACCGGCTGAAAAAATCAGGTACAATTTCCTCAAAAAGTTTTTCAAAATTCGCTTTTTCCCTTTTAACTCCTGAAAGTCTGAAACCTGTAGCTGACAACAAAGGCTTCCGTAAAATAGATACGGGTACATTTCAGTATTTCAGCGAGATATGTATCGTTCTGGTATCGACTGCCGTTCAGATCCGATCACTGATACCGATACCGCTCCGTTCAGGTGGAAGAACCGGCGTTTACCTGAAACTTTTAACCTTTTTATTGATAGCGAATTTTTTTATTTTACGGAGTCTGTTTTCTTTTGAGTTACTGGCATTTTCACGACTTTATTTCCCCGAGGGATAGGCAAAGGTATACCATACTCTTCCATTATGATAGACGTAAGTCTTCGGGCTATATAAGTTCATTGCCATAACTGAGGAACCATTCAAGCGCTACTTCAGAAAAAACTCCATGACAAAATCAAAAGTTATTATTATTACAGCTAGCCCATGTTGTCTTACTGCTGGACAAAGGCCTCCCTCCATTCCTTCCAACGGTCACGTTTTTGTGCTACTTCTTTCCAATCCTCAAGGAATTCAGTTCGCCTCGCCATCTCCTTCGTGGTCTGCCGTGACCCCGTGTCACTGTTTTAGGGCACCAAACCTAAGCTTTACGGGACCACAGTTCGATCGATCTGCATGCGACCAAAAGCAGCCAAAAGTTATTTATTTAAATAAGGGTGAGGTCCTTCAAAACGCCCACCCTTCACATTTTACCCAACACTAGGGTTGAACCTAGTACTCCACGCTTTACAGGTGCACTTGTGACCAGGTCATAAGGTAGTTATTTTATTTAGCTTATATTCATGACCGATATTCTATTTGTGATAAAAACATACGTCGTAAATTGTGCTGTAATCAAAACACAGTCTTGTGCTCTCGCCGGTTTGATCCAGTTTTCTTAAGCCCTTAGTAATTAATTAATTGCGCCCGCACGGGATGATAGTTAAATTCAAATTTTGTCCCTACTTTCTCAGCCTTAACCGTTTTTCTCGATCGCACTATCAAGAAGATTATTTCAGGGTGAACTACACTATTGAGGAAACGATGGCAAATACTCATCATCTGCCTAGCCTTTTTCCAACGATGTTGGGGTCGGCTTCCAGTCTAACCGGATGCACCTGAATACCTGTATTTAGAACTAGTCCTCAACTTTGATGTATATTAATCACAAAGTGAATGCTGTAGTAATATTAAAACGAGAGCCATTAATTTTTCACAATTTGGTATTATTCTGGCCCTTAAGACACATTGCATGCATTTGCGATGAATCACGAACATTGTCTACATATGTACGTGAACAGTGATATTATTGGGCTGCGATCACGCTTGCCAACCGTGGTGATAACGTGTATATGACATGGTGGTGGTTTATACATAAGTAAAAGATCATTTGATGTATCAGAATAGGCAGGGTCTTCTGTTTCTCGTTCGGTGTCTTACAGGAACTTACGTGTAACACTTATGGGTGTAAAAAAAACCCTTAACAAAGCCGAAAGGCACTTATTCTCCCCATCACTGCGATCATTTTTTGGTTCTGGACCATACCTGGGACCCTTCTAGTTACGGAGATATTGGGGGTCAAAGTTCTAACTTTTTCACATTTTTTTTTTTAAATACAAGTTTTAATGTTGTAACTTTACTTTAAATATCTCCACAACCCCCGTACTATTTAATGCATCCGGCAGCACAATATTTTGAGTGCGTTACATTGAGTCCTACCGTAAAACGCGATTTTACACCTCAAAAAAAAACTCGTTTCCTAGCAATATTTTTTGCATTGAGTTACATAATTTGATATACCTTCATGAAAGGTTCGTTTACACCTTGTATGTAAACCTATGCTTAACCTTTCAGGAAATACAGGCGTAATGTTATGTTATTTTTAACGTTAATTAAGACCACCGTAATTGCCGTACTCAGAGACGATTTAAAATGATGTGTATTCTGTAAATGAAGATGTCAAATAAACAGTATAAATGTATCTATCAGCCGAGCCTTTTCCTAACTATGTTTGGGCCAGCTTCCAGTTTAACCGTCTTAATAAATTAAATATTATAAATCATTAACTTTAATTGAGCAGATTGTCAACAAAATTAAAATGTTCTTATTCTGATACATTTTTAGCTGTCAACATTCCAATATTTGCTGGTCAATTAAATTTTATGTTTCAATAATATTCAGTGTCATGAATTCTGTGTCTCGCAGACACAGAATTCAAGAATAAAGCAACATTTACTTAAAAAACACGAAGATTTTTATCAATAGACCAACTAGCTTTTGCCTATCCCACGGAACCATACTAGGGGTCGTCCTTAATTCACGTGAGGTCCAAACAGGGGGAGAGGGGGTCAGGGTCAAATCACAACTAATCACCAGGAGGCAGGCATAATGTGACAATCACGTGTATTTTTTCGTGGTATGAAATAATGACTGACGTGTAAGATATTGTGTCCCTATTAGGAATTAAATAACGGAGCAAGTGAATTTGTGTCTAAAAACTCGAAAAAAATCTTTTATTGAAATAGATTCTAAAAGTATGCCGTGTGTTCTTTTCAATAAAAAAATACACGTTATGCTAAGAGGGTAAGGAGAGGTAGCCTAAAACGTCACGACGTATCACCAAGGGGAAGGGGGGCTAAAAAGTAGCCAATAAATCTCACGTGGTTACAGGATGGCCCCTAACGAGATTGTACTAACTCAGATCATGATCTACTAATGTGCCAAATTTCATTTAATTTCTTTCAGCTTTAATGAAGTGAAAAAATAACACATAAATCAAGAGTTTATTTTATCTCAGACCCTTTTCAGTCAAAAATACAGCTAGAATGTTCAGTCATTTCATTCACGAGCTCCAAGAAAGCCGCTTAGTCGCTCACTACAAAGAAATTAGTCTTTCCGGACGAAGCGCTTTATGCTGAAAGGTAAAAAAAAATGTAGAAAAGCTTTTTCACGTCTATCGTTAATTGTGCTTACGTTATTTCAATTGCAGTAGACTACACTACTATGATTTATGAAAGAAACGATCTGTGATTGACAACTATCATAACTGTTAATGTGATTCATTGTACAAAGGTTCGGTTGGTGAGTCTTTCTGAATTCAGACTAAAGTCATCATCATCTGCCTAGCCTTTTCCCAAGTTCATTGGGATCGGCTTCCAGTCTTACTGGACCTTCACCCCCCGGTCTCACGCTCTTGCATTATAGGGAAACTTCTTTAATACTTTATGTACCCGCGTAAAAGTTGTCTATGTTTTAAAACCTAGAAATAGTCTGTGTGCTATTTTTTTCCCAAATCTGTTCAGCCGTTTTTGAGTGCTGAATCAACAAACATGCACAACGTCGGCGTCGCTTGTTTTGATTTTTTTTTTTCGTAATCGTTCAATTTGCTTTTTTATATTTTTATTGTCGTCAACAACTACATGGCACTTCTTGTTATTTTTGCTGTATTTCATAAATTCTTATAAAAATACGACCCTTTAATTTTGGTAGCTCCTAGCAATGCTCCATACACATCGAACCAATTTTTTACGTTTGTAATATGTCTGGGATAGGTCCGTCTCAAATTGCATTAAAATGTCATTTTGTAAATAAATGGAGGTTTGTCTATGGGGCGATTTAGAAAAATGCAATTAGGATTAGCGTTAGGGTTTCGGAAATTGGCTGCGCCAGTCTATCGTGAAATTGAATTAATACTGCATACTGACAAAACTTTGTCATGTTAACTTATTGTTTTTGGATATAGTTTAGACAATATAAAAAGTGTTATACAGAAGAGAACACACACACAGTTGTATAATTCGTTTTATATTTTTTCTTTTAAATATACTACTTCCTCTATTTTTTTTTATATTTGAATAGGGGTCTCGCTCAATGAAAATCCTATGTATCGTTCAATTATAATAATAATAAGTTAATTTGACCGAAAGAACACATCTATATTTATACATATTTATATTATGGTAGGCATTAAGGTAAAACGGTGACAACCGTACTAGTGTAAACTGTATCATGCCAGCGCCGCCGTCGATCAGAAACGTTGTACAATTTACATAATTCGGGATGTGACACTTTATCACGTGACCTAAGTACGAAGAGGTCACATCTAACGTGCTACCTTCCGTCATTACCCGTTTTTAGGGCCATAAAGATTTTGTTTCAGTTAAAGACTTAATTCGATGTTTAAAAGTCGTCTCTGTAATGATGACATTACTTTATGACTTCACTGGTGTGAATAAACTCGACTTTTGACTCGCATTATTACTAATTAGACTGAGCTTTTGCCAGATTCTGTTAAAAGTAGTATGACTAAACTCTGGTGCAATGTGTGTGCAACGGTTTTATCATAAACAATGCACTTTACAAAACTACAAAAATAAAACTATGACATTGATGATCTCCTGAAAACACATATTATTTTCCAGTCAAACCGATGCGGACAACTTGGGGAACGGTGGCAGATACCGCACATACTTCAATACGGTATCTGTCCAAGTCCGGTATCCGAAACAGCGTCCATAATCAGTTTTTGTCAATTTCAGCTTCTATAGAAGCTTAACATCTAAGAGCTTGCTTCGAGTTTGATACAGAGCCCAGTTAGTTTTCATTACGCTATTACAAGTCCATATGCCATTATGTTATATCGTGCAATATGTGCAAGCAATACATATCTATTGATATTAGGTACATTAGACAGATGACGTATCTAAACAGCAGACTGAACACATCTCTCAATGTCAGTTCTCCACTCAATTCTCCTTAAAACCAAGCTAATGAGACACATTCCTCAGTTCGTATCAATCAGAAGCCGAATCTGTATCCCGATCTCCGGAATCAAAGACTCGCCACTGCCGACGTCCGTTGCGTTCATTTTTCCGATAATAGCCCGCGCCATCTCGCTCACTCCTCGTTGCGCAAACGCCACCAACCCGAGCTAAAACAGGGCTCAGCCATACTAAATTTAGTTCTGCAACACTGCACCGTGTCATGCCCATAGAAAACATTAACAACCATACACCACACGATATATCGAGACCGCATATTCCCAGCCAGATTTTCGCGATCACAAATTGCTGTATAATATTCAATTAGGTCGCCGATATTGATGGGAGAGCCGGCCGCCCGGCAATTTTGGTTAGCGCATCTGCTGCTCTATACGCGTAACGTTTGATATACGATTAGTTTTCGAACCGTTTTCACCAGGTTTATCCGGTCGATAGTCCATTATCGCCCGATAGCCGGTTAGCTTTCGGACCGTGGCGAGCGGCTCCGAGCGGCGACCGTTTGTCCCTCAAGGTGCGTCGCGGGGACAGCTAAATATAACCGCACACGCGGCCCGTCGTCTCACAGTTTTTCCTCGGTCCACCGTACTCCCGGCATGCTGCCAGCTCGACGTCACACCTCTATTACCTCATAAACGCCAAACTTTGAGAAAGGACTTTAAAATTAGCAAGGACGCGGGTTCAAACGGTTACAGACGGGCCGCAAGCTGGGTATTTCTGTACGGCGACACCAGCGCTCCTGATAATTACGCAAGCTTCGGAACATCGAACATGGCGGCCGGCCGCGCGGCAGAAGACGCGGGAGAGATGAGCTGTCACGGGATATTTATGAAATTGGAACTAAAATAGATTCAGTAGTAGCTTGGAGCGAGTCACCTTGACGCGCGTGTCTTATGTAACACGCGCCACGCGAATCGAACGCGACGCGCTCCAAAATCGAAATTCGAAAATGTCAAAAACGTGACGCAATCAGTGACGTGTCGATGTGTGACGTAAGTTTAGTGTTGCCACTCCTCCGTTCGACTAATAAATTTATTGTTTGGCATGTAAACGGATGCGTTCGAGCCAAGAAATTACAGCGTTCGGTAAAAAAAATATTGAATGAAGCAACGGAATGATGGCGCAGTGTAATCGGGCCCGCCTTGCAGCTTTGCCAAACACTATCTTGTTTATAGTTCAACAGTTGCACAAGATTTTTGATTATGGAATGTTTACACCTTCCAGTTTCCTTGTTTCATTGTGAACGGACGGACTTTTGTTCTCTCGCTCTATTTTTTATAGAACTTTTAATTACTCCTTTCTCCTAATGACGGCGGCGCCTATTGAAACGCTGGACCACTTAAACTTAAGTGTAGAAATGACTTTTTATTTTTACCGTCTGTAGGTAGTGTTCCCTAATGATTTTTCAGTGGTACTCGTTTGAGATGGTGGAAGTTTCGTTTGCATGCATTGTTTGATGAGTAAAGTTCGAGTGTTTTAATGTTTTCTGTGCTGGCAATACCTACCGGGTAATGTCAGTTGACATTTTGTAGTATAAAAAGACGTTGTTTGTAACATTGTATGTCTCAATAAATTCGAATATTATAGTCACTTATATATCATTGGCATCTAAATCTGTGTACTTTAATAGTTTTATTACATTTTAGTTTTATTTATGGGCAAGAATTGAACTAAATTGCTCAGATTTCTGTCCATTAGTTCGGTTTCCATTATTTTAATGGTAGTCTTATTTATTACGCATTCCTCTCAAGTCTCTTGAAAGTAGGTACAAATAATTAGCTTTCTATAATGGGTTTTCCTGCAAACTTGGACTTCAATTTTCAGACTACAGAAACAGTCTATTTAAAAATTGTTACGACATGTTTGCTAAGTAAATGTTAACATTTTTAGACAAATTTTTGAGTACTTTAGAGGAGAAATGATTTTTTTTTACAAAAACCTTTTTAGTTCACATTTTTTTTTATTTTTATTACTTTGGTAGAAACCGTAAATAAGTATTAGTTTTTTCTTTTCTCTTCATCCTCTATTCTCAAGGATTTGTCGACATCCTTATTTTTTTGGCATATTTTTTTTTCTGACCGCCTCTCTGGTCTGGTGGTGGCAAGCGGGTCTGTTGTGTAGAGGTTCAATTCCCGGGTTAGGCAAAGTGTTATTGGGTTTTTCCATCAGGAATTGAATTATTAACTAGGAGCCACGGAGTGTGGGTTTGTGCCCGGTGGATGGTAATAGGCAAAATATGTAATAGGGGCAACCCCTATTACATGGGACTTAAGTATAACTGGCGAAATCAGGGTGTACTTATTAGGTACACCTCTGCCTAACCGGGGTATTACAAGGCGTGATTTTTATTTTTTTCATTCTGGATTTTTCTATATAAAGACGAAAAACGTTAACAAAAGTTCTACTTCGACAGTCCCCAACCATAACCTAACCCAACTTGATGTAGACAAGCCGAAACCTATTCTAAAGTTGTGAGGTCCTTTATTATTCTCCTACCGTATGGCACGTGGTACGGAATCATAATGTACGTAAGCTCGTTGCTCGGCCGTATTGAGGAATTAATAGGCTTGTCTGTTTAATATGGCTCCTAGGTTGTTGCGGGTTATGTTACCTTTACATAAGTGTTGATAGTGATGGTGAATTGATAGGCTTTTTTTTTTTTTTAGGTCAGTTTTTTGGGAAAAATTGTCTATTGTTTTTTTAATTTTTATATTTTGGTGGCATTGCGATGGATGCTTTCAGTAAGAGTAATGTAAAAACCAAAAAAAGATAAGTAGCTTTAATTCATTGGTGTATTTATTTATTAATTTGGGTTTAGCTTCATTTAAAGTTTATATTCCTATTTACATCTGTATAAAAAAAAAATATTTAACAAAAGCTTTTGACACGAGATAAAAAAAAAAAGATTAGGTGATTATTCATTAACGTTACTTAAAGTTGCGTCTCTTTACTTTGATCAATGTTTGTTAGTTTTCATCTCAATTTCGTGACAGCAGTCATTTTTTATTCAGTTTCCGTGTTACAAATAACTGAAACGTCTTCTTTACAGAAACTATTAGAACACATTTTGAGAACATTTCATCAATAAACCAAAGACGACAATTCGGCATCTGCCTAGACTTTTCTCAACTATGTTGGGGTCGGCTTCCAGTTGCAGCTAAAACCAGTATTTTACATGGAGCGACTACCTATCTGACCTCCACAACCCAGTTAGTACTGGGTAAAACGACATTAAATAAACCAAAGACGACATTTAATACCAATAATCCAAACAGTCGATAACCATCAATTTTTCCAACGCAACGCCATGAAATACACGCGGGCGGCCCGCCAACCCCGGCCATTGCAAATCACGGACCCACAAACCACAAATTGGGTGCCAGTAATCATAACTTCGCTACACCACACAACACTACTCCATATCTTACGATAAGCCGCTGACAACCCTACCAGCCGGGATTAGTGACGTGCTAGCCTGTAATCCCGGCATATCCCGGGACAACACGGGAACTATTTGCATACGATCGCAGTTAAACGTCATCTGCGGGATTTGAGACAGTGCTGCGTCTTAGCGGGATTGCAGCAAGTCGGTAGTAATTTTGTGTAATTTCAACCCGGGATTACAGGGGGTCCGGGCTTAGGGTGGGTAGGCTTGTAGTCGTGTCGTTATGGTCTAAGATTCGACTGCTCTCGAGTTATGGGATGTACAGATCTTGGTTTGGGCTTATGGTGTTTATGCTTCGGGCTGGGACTGTGTTGTAAATTTCCTTCAAACGAAACCTTCCCACAATTAAGGATCCATCAATAAAAATCTCTTTAATTTTCTCATTTAAAGATTCGCCCAAAAATCAAAAATCTTCTACTAAAAAATTTACCATCCTTCAACTGCACATGCACATTGACCCAAATTACAACCGAACCCGGGTGAACGATCCTCAGCCTTATGCAACAATGACAACTGACAATACGATTAACATAACATATTTATTATACGCCACGTCAACTGTTCCATTGTAAAAAAAACTTCGTCGTTCGTGATTAGAATCCAAGCGGCGTATTTGCAAATAATTGTCAAGCAAGTGCAATGGCCTACGCTTACCTTGTGTTACGTGTCGAGAATTGGACATAGGGATTGGATGTTGGGTTTTTTGTTATAACGGCAGTTCAGGAATTACCAGTGCGAGTTGATATTGTTATTGTTATGTAGAAATTGAGTTTTTGTAATTTGCATAGATATTCTTGAGTCATTTCGTGCCATTCGGACGGTGTGAACGATGACATGTCTAGAAAGGAGGTGCAGCTGAGATGACGAGTTAAAGAGAAGACTATGGAAGAACAAGACATGCTGCGCCGACTCCAAATATATTAGGATAAGGAAAGGAGTAAGATGATTCTTGAGTCACTTCGTGGTAGTTCCCTAGTTCTACGGCTCTGATTAAGATAATATGGCGTATGTAATATGTTGTGAAGAAAATTTTGGGTATGATGTGGATGGCTCTAATTAAGGGCAGGGGTCTTCCCCTACCCTTAATTAGAGCCATTGTTTCATTGGTCTTCCAAAGAAACAATGGCTGGACTATAAGAATGATAATGTGGCTAGAAAGGAAGTGACTGCTGAGATGACGACTAAGTGAAGAGAAGACAGTGTGGTATAAAGACATGTGCACCGACCTCAAATAAATTGGCAGACTGGTGATAATTATGGATTCAGAATTAAGACTAAAGCAATTGGATTGCATTAAGACATCATTGAACTACAATATTTTGAGACCATGTAAAGGTGATGGTCAAAAATGGCCCTGGCAGTTTTCCTAGTTTTTTATACTAAATAGGATTGAGTTTGGCCGCAGCTCGCCTGATGTGAAGCTTCTCCAAAGTTTTGCCAGAATATTACCTATAAGGTTCTCAATTTGCCTCGTACGGCTTGCTTCTTGCCTTTTACTGAGAAGATTATCGCTGCCTGTACTCCTTTTGTCTGACGCATTTAGGAAGTAGATTAAATCTAATTTCTTGATATATGCAGCACTGGGTCCAACTTTATAGGCGCCTCTACGATCTCTCAAAAGGCGCCGTACCAGATCTTTGATTCAGAGGGCGTGCAGAATTGAGACATCTATGCACTTCTAAAGTAGACATTGTAGATTTTCTTAAGCTTCCCCATACGTTAAAGAATATAAAGTAAAGATTGCATTCCTCTTTTTTTAAAGAGTTAAATTTTTTTTAGAAAATGAATGATTTTGTTGTGATGCCTTTATGTATGCCTTTTCATCTGCAGGCCTAGTCTGTTCCCAAGTTTGTTGGGGTAAGCTTCTAGTCTAACCGGATACTTTACTTACTTAATACTTTACTTGGAGCGACTGCCAATCTGACCTTCACAACTCAGTTAGTGTTTAACAAGTTTCCCCTCCCAAGACTTGGTGTATTTAATTAGTCTATTCAATTTCACTGACGTTTCAGTAACATTGTATAATACCAAATTGCGGGTAAAGGTCTGTAATAATATTGTTGTTACAAAAGCTTCGTATATGGCCAGAGTTAAAAATCCGTAGACAAGATTTTTCTAAAATTTTTGTTATTCGAATTCCCCGTCAAAACAAGACTTCTATTTTTAAAAATACTGGCCAGTGATTTTTAGAAACAAAACTTTTATTAGAAATATCGAATTTTTGTTATAAATCGAGGTTACTGACATTAAATAGTCCACTAGACGTTCGCAACACATTTCTAGGCTATAAAATAGGGCTAAACTCACGTGTCGTTTAATTTAGGACGGATAGAACCTTGGAGTATTTGTGTGCGGGCAACATTGTGTGCACAATGTGTGAGTAAGATATGTCAGGCTTTAATCGATGTTTTGTTGTTTCTGGTGGGTGGTTGTTACAGTAGATGGATGGAGTTGAAGAGGTAGACGAAACAGAAGATGGATGGATTGAATGATATGATAGAAAAAAAGGAGTAAATGATGGCTGGAAAAAAAGTGTTACGGATACCCCAAGTAACATGGCCCAATGGCAGGAAGATGATGATGGTAGTGTTAGAAATATATTAGAGGTTTCAGTCGCTAGACAGATAATTTAGTTTGACTCAATTAAGATTGTCATCAACACGCTAAGAAGTAGAAGACACTGCACCATTTATAATAACTTTTCACTTATAACGTTGAGGTCAGATAGGCAGTCGCTCCATGTAAAATACTGGTAATCACCAGCTTCCAGTTTGGTTTTCTGGAACGACTGCGTTCGAGGATTTAGTATAAGCCTGGACTAGTAGGAGTTTTAAAAAGAGTAGGACCTTTGGTGTCTCCGAAAAGGTCAAGTTTTGTTCTTCATATTGTGACTAGGTATATAGACTTACTAACTTTTAGAAATGAAGATCGTCATTTCTTGATGTGTTAGATACTTACTAAGTAAAACTTTTTGAATCTTCAGCTAAATTAGTGAATTCCAACGTTGCATAGATATCGAAAAAATCTTGTGGGACGGACGGACGGATATAAAAGTGACATTTTAAAGATTTAGTTTTTTTTTAGGGTCGGAGCTATAAATAGGATGTGCTTAAATGACAAACGGATATGACAAAACTATAACAGCTCTATGGTAACTACTGGAACTTTAAAAAGCCTCGCAAATAAAATATAGCACCTATTAACATAGCAATAAAGCCATTCCGCGATACTTTTAAACTATTAGCATAACCTTGGCGATTTGAGAAGGCGATCGTTTGAGAGGATGCCAAGCAAAATATTAGCTTCTCAAACTGGTTGGGTTACACAATTGGTTACAAAGATAAATCAGAAAGTTTGTATGGTGCCTTGGTCGTGGAGTCCCATGCAATTTTCTGTATCACTGCAGTATTGGAAGTTTTTAAATGATTTGTGGGGTAAGAACTGTAGCTACCTACTTATGTTTTATTTCTTAATGAGATTTTTTGGTCGTCTGTTTTGCTGCAGTAGCGGATCGGCCTTGGATAGCGGGGTCGTGGTTTCGATTCTCACATTGGGAACTATATTATGTATGGCCTATAAATAAATTAATAGCTGAATATCGGTTAGTTGGGTTAGCGTGAAATTGCATTTTTTTTGCAGTTGTAAAATCTACCTGATTGTTAGCTGGCTAGAGTTTTTTCACAGGATGAGCTGTGCTCATTCTTCATAACTTCTTTTTCCATATTTTTCTTATAGTCGCCATCATTGTAGTCACCATCTTTCTAGCCTTTGACACCCTATAGTCATCTTTGTAGTCGTGGAGGAGCTCGTGGGTAAATAATAACAGCCGCTCGGGTCGACCTTTAGGTTAAGCTGTGCTTGCCTAGGTTGATCTGTGGATGGGTGACCACCCATTACATACCGAGTTTCCTCCGTGCCTCGGAAAGCACGTTAAGCCGTTGGTCCCGGGTGTGATTTTTAGATCTTTGACAGTCGTTAGGTAGTCAGTGGCCCAAAAGTCTGACAACCAGTCTTACCAAGTGGTATCGTATTACCTAGTACTAACTGGGTTGTGGAGGTCAGATAGGCAGTCGCTCCATGTAAAATACTGGTATTCAGCTGCATCCGGTTAGACTGGAAGCCGACCCCAACATAGTTGGGAAAAGGCTAGGCAGATGATGATGATGAGTCATCATTGCACATTCAGACTCAAATCTATTCTCATACATACACAATCTCCCGCCTTTTACCCAAAGGGGTAGACAGAAACCACACAACGCCACCTGCTACCATCCTCACATACTCCTTTTGCCTCGTCCACGTCCATACATCTGGTCATACACGCACGCCGGTTGCAAGTACTACACACCTGACCTTTCTGAAGAATTTGTTCTCATCCATTTAATACCGATACGATAGAAGAAGTTCCCTACATCATCTTACAGTTGTCCTTTATTCTTTACATTCGATTCTTCCCATCCATTTTGTTTGTCTGTAAGAAACTCTTAGTGCTAAGTACGCCATTGGTGTATTGATTTTCCTCTTCTTACTGTGCAATTAATCTTCTTGTTTTGGTATCTTTTTAATAACTTGGTAACTAAGCTTCGCTATTGATTGCGATTTTTTCTCAATCATCTTTACGAGGTAGAACAGCCACCGATACATAGAAAAATAAAAGTGGCTCACGCACTCACTGATTGACTTATCAATGGCCAGCCCAAACTTAAAAAGCTGAACTGTTGTACAGACTTTTACTTTATGATGTAGTAAAAGAAAAAGGCCTGATTTTTCGAAATTCCCACGGGATATGAAATTCACGGGCAAAGCAGAAGGCTGTCAAAGTGCTAGTAGCGTACAATATAAAATATCTATGAAAATGGACATATATTCTTTGGATATCCATCTAGGTAGATCTAGAGACATGTATCATGACAAAACCGTCCAAACGCGTGTTACATAAACTCGCAAGACGTACGTAGGAAAACCCGCGAACAGCACATTAAAACACCTTTATTAGAATTCCTCCCAGTAAGCGTATTTATTAGTACATGACGGTCGCAGCCTGCATTCAACGGCGTATCCGGGAGCATGCACGATTATCCACAATTACTCGTACCTTGAGTATGCAGCCCAAGTTCCCACTGAATAGTGAAATCGATATGCGAATCTGCCAATAGATTTCGTTGGCTTCATGTAGATTGTGTGAGAGTGGATCTTATGCACCTGTGGTCTAAGGGGTAGTGTTTTGCATTTGCATCTGTGAAGCGGTAGCCTTTGTTAACGGTTTGTTAATCTGCTGATTGATTTTGCCGCTAGTTAAGTACAGTCACGAGCACCAATATTAATACACTTTCCTAAATTTAAAAGCAATTTTCGCGTAACCTAGCGATTGTACCTTGGAGTCAGGATCTTTTTCATAAAAAGATAAATTCCAGAATACTATATACGTAACAACGTGAAATTTTAATCTGAACAGTAGGAGAAAAACACTTTTAAAAGTTGTTAAGTGTTTACATATTGGTGCTCGTGACTGTACCGTGTACACCGATTTTCTAGATCTTTTGTTAACATACACATTTGTCGAAGGGATTCCTTTGATGCCAAAGTGCCTCAATCCCTTCCCTATTTCGTTTTGATCATTAAAATATTAAGTAGTATAGTGTATGTAAGCTTCATGGGGTCCTCATGGGCCGATGCCTGCCAGGGCTGCGGGACTGTTCGAAAGAGATACCGTGGCCCTAGAACACAAAGGGCAAAGAAGGAACATGGATGGGTTTTAGTCAGTACAAGTCTGACACTCCCTTCTGCTCCGCCCAAAGTGGGGGGGTCATTTGATGATTTCACAACCGAAAAAAAAAAAAATAGCTTCATGGGGTTTTCCCAGGAACAATTTTAAACTGCTTCTCTTCCATATAACTGATTAAGTTTCATGTACCTTTATTTTCCTTTATTATTTGACAAATGGACCGACATAGCTATTTCTATTGCGATTCTCAAAAAGCTTCTGAGTGTTGCCCAACTTTTTAGAAGATTATTAAGCATACTCCTTCAAACCATTGGCATTATTTGTTTCAGCTTAGTTGTAACTATGAGGTGTACAATCTTAATTTCCACTTTTCATCTGCGCTATATTAAACAGAAAGTTCCATGCATTTACATCTACGAACTGTATTACTTAATTCCTCGCGACCTATATCACTACCCACCCCATTTTAAAGACATTTAGTACATACCACAGCTGCGGTAAAAAACGCAAACGTTTCGCGTCGTACGAACTTTAAACGAAACAACTTGATGTAAGTTCTGCCCGAGAAGGTCGCTGGATTGCACATGGGGTGCAGCCTTAATCACAGCGGGTTCCAAGCCGGAACCAAGGACTTTTTTTGAGGTATTTTATATTACCGCAAAACGGATGAATTGTTACCGGAAAAGGGATGCGAGGGTGAATTGGAACAAGACTTTGAATAGGATTTCATTGTTGAGTACAAATAATTCATAATCACAAATTGTTTTTGTTCTAATTTGATAAAAATTGAGTTCTTCTAGGACACTAAGAATATTTAATTAACGTGAAAATACCTTTCAAAGTTTACCCCGTGTCCTTTCAGACTATTTTACCGACACATGAAATATTTTTAGTGTCAAGTAGATTTGGTTATTATAAGAGTCTCAATTCGTCTTTGTCGATCTCACGATTCTTCTTTTCTAGTTCGCTTTTCTCGTTATGGGAAAATGCAGTATGTTTTTCGAGAAGATTCCTATGTAAATCTTTTTTGTTTCTCTTCAATTTTGATCAGGTATTTTATTGAGATGACTGAGCATTGTATTCTTTCCCCAATCCGATTCTTTATTCCATTTTATTATCATCTGATATCTCAGCAACCACTACAATCTTGCCATTTGTAGTATGTTGATCAAAAGCGGAAGCGTGTTCCCCTTAACCCGCTGCCACACACACCACAACTTTAGTTCTTGAAACTATTTTCTATTTGTGCGCAACTGCTCAGCTGTTACTATTCTTCAAGTTGTTCGGTATAAATACCTACTCTGTCTGCACCTATGGTGGTACGTAACGAATCTATTTGTTTAAAGGTATGTGGCCATTTGGATATTGCATTCTTCAGTAATGGGATAACCATTTCACGCTATCTTATTATACTCAGCAAAATCTTGTTTTGGTTAAGGTTTTCGTCTAAAACAAAGTTAGTAGAAAATATGGCCTAGGTTAACAGATTTAAGGCTCAATATGTTTTAGTGGGTATCTTACGTTTATTATGAAATTCGAATCATACTATCTCTATTTTGACAATTCTAATAAATACTAGCCTACATAGCACAAACACCAATTTTATTCAAATACAAATTTGATAAAACCTGCTAACCACCTCAAGTTAAATTCTAGGAGCTTTTTTAACGTCTTTAACTATCACGTTACGAAATTATTGTATTTTCTTGAAACCATACTGAGTTTACGAGCATGGTCGTAAAATAAGCCACGTGTGCCATGAAAAACTCGTTCCTGATGGTTTTGGTGCATTATATCTACTCTATTTTTGATTGGACTGTTTTGATTGGGCAAGAAGAAGAATTTGATGATGAAGATTTAACTTTGCGATTAATGGTCGGGGATGTGGCGGTTTTATTGGTTTTATAAGGGATTTTATTTTTTGATTAGGTACCTATCTTTGAGCCTGACTTCTGCAAAAGTTTTACGCCTGAGTTCACCAACACATTGCAACTATTAAAAGACTACCTACATATTTAAGAAATAACAAGAATAAGAAGAAAAGAAAATAAGCTTTTTATAAAAAGCTAATTTTCACCACTTAATCATCGTGCAGGTTTTACTTAAAGATGGACAACATTGTCTTTAATGTAATATCTAGAAAACATTCGATTACCGAATCATTTCTAAATATTACATAAAGATATTGACACAAATAACACTATCTTCTTAAGGTCAGTGGATTTAAAATAAGAAAATATTTGTCTTGCGCTTATTAATAGTCATGCGACTAGTTTTTATAAGTTTGGCTTCAGGAAAACGCTAACCTCAACGCCGCTATAGTAGCTAAGATTATTATAATAAAAGGAAAAGAGACTTGAGTAACCGGTAAAATCCACATAAAGAAAAAGGTCATAGTAATTTATATGTAGATGATATTGTAATCTAGGTCCTGGTTCAGTCTAGGCTTCTAAGGTTTTTATATCAACACGACTAAACTTACTTAATTAACAGATGTTGGAAAACTTTGCAATCACAATCTTTTGTCTAAATTGCATATTGCCCTAAGTGTTATTTTTACTAATTCGTTCTTGTCTAAAAGAGGAGAAAGAGTAAAGCTTCTGTGAAATTATATTTTTATCTTCTCTCTTATTACATCTAGATATGAAACCAGGAACCAAGACCTGAAGATTTCTGCAGTGTTAGGTAACTTCATGTTGAAACAATGCAAACTGAGATAAGACCTTGTGAATAACACACAAGAGAGCAACCTTAACGATATGTTTAAAACATCTACCCCCGTTTTCAGAAAATTAAAGCTTGCATAACAATTTTCCCTCGCTAAAGCAGATTAAGCCGTCCGACATGTGCATATCGATGTATTTGATTGCTCATTAGCAGCTCTCTAAACCGCCGCAACCAAGTTTTACATACTAATATATGCAACAACCCAGGTGCACATGCACACTTGTTTCTTAGAAGCTTTTCAACATATTTCGAATGCATACCGTTTAAGTACCTAAATACATGTAATCGTACAAACATTTTGCATTCCACTTACAATAGGATTTATTGTAAATTTACGTGCTGCGAGCGATAAGCGCGTTGGTACGCATCACTTGTTGCGCGCCAAAACCGCGCGTGGCAAGATGGCCGCCGAATGCTTTTTTTCACGGCGTCTTTCCGCGTGTGCCGTGATTTTGGCCAGTTCTCCTGTGTGACGTCGCCGACCCAGTTAGGTACGCCAACCGGTGCCACGGCCAAGTCCATCCGGGCATCCCCAATGAACCAGCGCCAATGTCTATAAAATAAATTGTACGCACGAAATAAAGAGAAAAAAATTATAATGAAGTAAACGTCAGCTCCTGATTTGCCGCCAAAACCTGGGTGAACGCACTCCAGTGTTTTGGCATGGCTCGTTGGATGTTGTCCTAATAGTTCGTTCATTTGATAAGGCGTTTTATTATTACCGCACCGGCCTTTTAATCAGTTCGCAATGGTTTGACATTAATGCTGTCGTTACTGAGAATTATTTTAGGATAGTTGCATTGCCAACGTTGAAAGTGTTGGTAACATTGACAGTGAATACATGAGCAGTGTATGATAGTTAATCTGTTCACGACAAAATAATCGCAGGATCGTTTGATTCTGCAGTCGTTTGACTTCGTATTCGTGTTCTAGATTGCAGTACGTTAGCCGTGGGTTATCTACAAGCGGTCGATTTTATCGTCAATGTGCGCCTCGTCTAAAAGTATAATAACATGAATATCGCGATTCCCGTGTATGATATCATCATAGTAGCAGAGCCGGCTCGTACCGAGAATCCACTATGAGCGAACCTTTGCCAACAATCTTACTATTCAGCATTTGTTGTTCTTATATTTGCCAAATATTTGCACCTTATCGCTGGCGTATTGTGATAGTTTTACGAGCGCCATTTTTATATTTTTATTTCGCGCGCATTTTGGCCGTGTTTCCAATATGGTGGCTGTTTGTTTTGGATAATGCGGTAATGTGGAGCTTTTTAATGTTATTATGAGGATGTTTGTTCATTTTTGTTGGGTATATGGAGCGATGAAAAGTTGGAAGTATTTTTATGTGTTTGGATAATCATTAAATTGATAGACTGAATCAATTTTAGATTGGACGAGATTCCCTGAGTCACCTGTGTTTTGAAGGTCACTATGGGTATTTAAAATATAGCTCAAAGTTAATTAAATGACAGTAAAGAACGCCACATCTTTCACAACTACGCATAAAAATCTTTAACCAGCCAAAAACGCACTTGAAAACAAACTCAAAGAATGATCCAAGCCGAAAATTTCGCTCAGGCTATTGACTCTCACATTTGGCATGATAAAACTGATAATTTTATAACAAGGGGATTCCGACCACGTGTGGCCATGGATCCTGCCAAAGGGGCACACCAGGCCTGGCACTGGCAACCAACTTGTCTGTGGTGGCAGCCAACTCAATGTTTTGACTAGACCTTTTTGTTTATGCCCGCGGAAGTCGACCGCTTTGTTTGGGCGAATCAATCATTGGTAGTTTAGATTCTTTTTCGTTGTTTTTTCAATTTAGGAAGGTGTGTGGGAATTTGATTGAGTTGTAAACTGTATGAATGAGCGTTGCGTACTTTGATGTAGTTGTTTTTTTAGTACTGGTGTAGTCTCAGTCTCAAGTGAGAGTGGTTTTCAAGAGTTTCTTTGTTTGTTGTTCATTATTTGATATCATTTAACTTCAGTTAAGTCAATAATAGTCCAACATTCCCAATGTTAACACTGGTGTGAAAAAAAAGTCCCGTCCGACCCACCTTCACACTGAACTTTGAAAGTGTGACAGTGTGAAGGTCGGGAAAGAAATTTCTCCACCTTAACACTGGTATGAATGTTCAGTGTGAAGATGGGTCGGACGTGAAAATTATTTCGTTTAAGATTGCATATATGGGATGATAACAGATTGAAAGAGCTGGTCACATCTTCCTTACATGTTGTACATTTACGATGAGCTAACCAGTGCAGCGCAGTTTTTAGTTGCAATTGACCTCGCCGCGGCCGTTGAATTAATGAAAAATTATTAAAAATATAATTCTACTAACGTATCCTACTAATCTGACCGTACTTTAACATTAATAAAGCGCACAAAGCTTAAGAAATCTTTTTCAAGTTTGAGTCAACCGCTGACCACTCGACAAACTTAGATTTTCTATTCACGTTCTTCAATAAAGTATTGTTGTATTCGATTCTAAGTGGGACACAGGCCTTACTACCGATGCGAATTCCTGCGATAATAATACAATAAAGTCTGAAATCGACGAGTAATTTATTGATTCCGTGACTGACGATGGGCTTGCCCCTTTCTATTGCTACGTGATGGAAAATTTTACAAAGAGGATGTGTCATGGAGGTGGCTGGTGGCTACTCTTTTGTTGGGCAATCTTGTTCTCTTCTTTAACGTGTGGTTAGTGCCTAACCTGGTGTCAGAGTTTTTATGCCGCCTATTGGCCTCTGATTTTCACTTTACATGCCGTCGAGAAATCTGGCAGGCATGCTGGTTTCCTCACTGTGTTTTCTTTCACTGAAGCAAGTCTTGCAGTTGGGCAATGAAAATAAATGACTACCTCTAATCCACTGCTAGAAGTGGTGATTATAGAACAAATCAGTTTAGAAGACAACATAACATCACGACTGTAGTAAGGGGCATCTCTATTCAGCCATCAACCGGGCACAAATCCAGACTCCGTGGCCGACACTGAGAAATTCCTGAAGGAAAACCCCAACAACACTACTCGACCTGGGTATCGAACCTAGGACCTCATGCTTAGCTGTCTCGCTTGCGACCACTAGACCAATGAGGCAGTCAGTTTAGAAGAATGTTGTAAAAAAGGAAAATGTCGGTTCAGATAACTTCTAAAATATGAATTGCTTTATCGAAACTATTACACTGTTCAGCACACGCAACAGAGGATCTAGACAAGCAACAATCCCTTTCAAATCTTTTCGTATTTCGAAAACGATTTTCAACAGCTTTCTGGTTACATATACAGTTAGTCCAATACATTGTTGTCTTTTCGTCGAACAGATCCTTTTAGATAATTACATTGCCTTTGTAGAAACACAAAAAGACTTTCTGATATTGTTAAAATATTCAAACACTATTTTAAGCTTTCACGGTTTATAACTAAACTTACACGGTCACTTACGGGATAACTTCCGTGATTATCAATTATTCTGAGCTCCCGATATCGTTTGTATCGAGGTCCAGTAGTGCGCTTAGCAAAAGACTAAGAAAGAGGGTAGACAGATGTGTCTATACCTAACAATTTATTTACCATCCACACGCACTCTCCAGTCACCCCGAGATCATGGCGCTTGCAACAGCGTCGAAATATCAGGAGCTCACAATAATTGATAATCACGGAAGATATAGTGACAGTGTAAGTTTTGTTAAAATATTGTTGCTCCCAAACATGATCTAAAATCAGACGTTGGTTTTCCTTATAGAACTATCTACCTATCATACATTGCAAGCCTCTACTAAACTCTACTATAGTCTAATCTGTAGCTACAGAAGTTTCCAACGTTACAATTTTCCGGAGTTGTCATTTAAAGTTCTCCTTTTGGCTGTTGACAGGCAATGAGCTAGCTACCTGAGCTATTTATGTACCATTGCTAATTCTCATTCTAAATTTACTGTCAGACGCTTTTAGCCGTATCTACACATGTCGTATTATACCGTCTCGAGAGGAGAAGGTTAATATATCAGTCTAGCAGGTTATTATTGAATGATATATTCTATACACGGTGAATGTTCATGGATGGAGAGGGGGAGGAAGGCCAAAGAAAAGAGGGATGGGTTGTGTGAGGAATGATATGAAAGAGAAAGAAGTAAACGATGCCGTGACGTCTGACAGGGGAGAATGGAAGAAGAAAACGTGTTGTGTCGACCCCAAATAGAATGGGACAAAGGCAAGAAGACGATAATGATGACATTCTACACAGGGTGGACGTTTCCACCCTGTGTAGAATATCATCATCATCATCTTCATCATCTGCGTCGATGTCCTTACATCGACACACAAACGGTTACCATGTATTCAGTACATCATTCCGAATCAACAAAGAAATGTTTCTTCTAAAAATCTGATATTAAAATCTTTCGTTTGGTATAGCTACTCCATGTAAAATACTGGAGCATTCAGATGCATCCGGGTAAACTGGAAGGCGACCGAAACATAGTTGAGAAAACGCTAGACAATACGAATATTAGGTACTTACTGAATCAACCAGAGGCTATATTATTTTGCTAGGCAACTATACTACAATGGCATGAAGGCGTATACACCATACAATGCCTCAGCATGGGGCCGTTATCCTTGTCTGCTAGTTTTCACAATAGACCCGTTTCAGTGACGTCAAATACTCTAATATTATTATGGTTTCCATATTCGTAAGTAACCGTAATAATGTACCTATTGCCAGTTTTTATGGACTTTTATTACCTATTATTACAGTTGAACGTACGCTTGATGACTCAGGAGAAATTAATCTAATAGTCTGGATATTTCCTACACAGCTTTTTTCGAACATAGTTGCTTTGGAGGTCATAAATGTCCTTGTGTAGTCTTAATATATTACATTTCTTGCAAAAGTATCGTAATTAGTCCCGGACACAGCTTCCGGGTTCCGTAATTTGGGTATATTCCCCTAAATGTTGTTCTTTCGCTCTTATTGTCTTTTAGTAGCATCTCTAGTATTTACACTACACTGGTTCTTATCAATTTCATCAGCATTTTTATTGTGCATTCCAGTCTATAAGATGGTCGACTTCCTAAATCTTTTTGGCTTCTTCACTGTTGATAAATTCATTCCAAGTTGTGATGGATCAACACTTCAAGGGTTCTTCGTAGACATTTCACGAGTGATACTAGTTAGTTATCATTCATTCCACGTCTCTTCGCAAACTTTTAGAACATATTATGGGTGTCCGAATACTTTCATTATTCCTGTCACGATCTATAATACTATCGCTTTGACCCTTGATCTTTTACTTTTGAGAGTGGACCGTTGATATTTTGTACTTGTCTTTTCTTAAGAAGCTGGTTAAATTGAATGGGCCAATATATAGGATAATCAGCATTATGTTATGAATGATGATGAGTGAATTCAGGACAGGCACAAATATTTTTCCTTAATAATGCACAAGAATAACAAATATAAAACTCATCTTGAAGCTCTGCACACATCTTTCAAATGTCACAAAATACCTTCGATTGATTTAAATTCTGAACACGAAACAAAAGAATGTGGTCAAGAAAGGAATATATCAACAAAAATCAATAATGTAATCTCAAAAATCATTTCACAAATGCAACGAAAAGTCGATACGAGAAACCAAATCGGTTAGGCGGTAAATCACAACATATTTGCATACATTACCAATATGATTCAACGCATTACAATACTGTATTTGTTTCGCGCATGTGCGATGCATACGATATTAATTTCTGCGTGTACCTCACGTAGATTCTTTTTTCTTTTGTTTGTACATGACACAATTAGGCCTGCTGGTGTTGAATAATAAGAAAGATGGGTTTTGATATGTATGACAGGTGGTTATGTGGAGAATGGTAAACGATTAGGGTTTTGGACATGATTCGCATCGTACGTGGAGGATCTTTCTTCGGGGAAAGGGCCATCAGTCATAATAATGATTTCTTTGTTTTGGTGTTGTAGGTACTTGGTATGAATGTCGATGGTTATGAGCGTAAAGAAAATCCAAACAAACGAAGAATGGACTGTGAGTTGATGACATGGCTAGAAAGGGGGTGATTACTTTAGTGACGACTTATATAGAAGTATGGAAGAGGAAGACCTGCTGTTCCGGCCCCAAATAAATTAGGAATAGTGGAGAATGATAATGATTAGAGTTTACCTCAAGGTAGTAAGAAGGTATCAATTTTATAGATCCTTAGTGGTGAAGGAAAATATGCTTGGGGAAATAGATGTAGTACCTATTAATCGAGAGTCTGATGACAACCACGTGGCCAATATTGAGTTTTTTCATTTAATAAGTTTGTGTGGTGGTATTCCTGGGTAGTTTCTTTCCCCATTAGTTCTAACCGACTATAATATAAGGAAATGGTGCCGAGAGAGCGTTGGGGGACACTCAGTTCTCAGCCGACAAAATATTTACCAAGGGAGATTGTAGTATTATGAGGAAAATCTAGACTGTTTATTTGATCAAGCAGTTTTTAGAAATTAATACGTTTCTTGAAATAAATATTTAGGTTGATAAAGAAATCTTAATCGACTGCTAACTCGATTTTTATAAAAATAAACGAAGTGTTTGGTCTACAATTGTTTGGATTTCAAGGATGTTTGGGTTGAATCTTTGAATTCTTCATTTTCGAGGAAATCTGTATCCAGCTGCGAAGAATCACTTCATTAACACTTACCTTAATAAATTAACTGAGATTTACAAAGCTATGTCTAGAAGTCTACTTTTACGTGAATTTATTTTTTGCATTATTGCTTCTATTCTTCGATGTAAATTTTGAAGTATTTTATCTTTCTCTTAATAGTCGTATATAACGCAACGAATAGATATGAAAGCTAACTTGTCAGTTTATTTATAGATGCCAAAACATTTTTAATGTTTTCGTTTATTTAAAAAGTTAAATTTATGTGAACGAAGCTCAGAGCCATCAGTCTGGATAGTATAAACCCTGAAAATCTTATTTGTAAAAGCATTCAGTGCTTAAATAATCGTATCTTACACAAAGATATGAGGAAAATCGTTTATTTCAAAGTTTGGTTTGTCGAAACTGATGAATTTATTACATCTGAAAGTAAACAGGGGTTTTTGCATCAGTACTGGGATTAGGCGGAAGGTGTCCCACGGTGGGCGCCAATTAAGAAAATTTGATCTACCAAGTTAATACCTGTTTTGAATGTTCTCCTTGTTCACAGGACGAGTTCCATCCGTTCATAGAGGCCCTGATGCCATTTGTAAAGTCCTTTTCGTATACTTGGTTCAATTTACAAGCGGCCAAACGGAAATATTATAAGAAACACGAAAAACGGATGAGTCTCGAGGAGGAGCGGCATACCAAATATGAATTACAGGTAAATATTATACAAATTTTAGAAGTTTTAGCATGTTCCTCAGCTTCCACTCATACCCTGGTACTAAGATTACCCGTGCCTGCCATTTCATGTTCTCACATACGTCCGGCTAAGGCAATATCTTTAGGACTGACAGCTATTGCTTGCGATGCGGTAATCGAACTGCCGACTAGACACTTCTTCCGATAGACATACCCACTGAATATATTTGGATATGTGGGTAGGTACACTTTTTTGTGTATTTGAAGTTTTGTTCGTTTAATCGTTTTGACTTGATGTTTCTAAGCTGCTTATGGATCGTAAGTGGCTATTGAATTATTTAACTTTTTTTAAACTTTGCCCCACACTAGGAATTTCTCCCTTCTCTTTAACGTTTACAAACATCTAAACTCACATACACAAACAGTCAGACCCGGAACAACATCCTGTAGGCTATAGTTAAATGCTTGGTGGTTTTTTTTATATGTATTAGTTTATTATTGTATAAGATTATTTTGTGTATTTTTATCTATGGGTCTCAGATGCCTGTCAATAAAATGATTGATTGATTAAATATTTATTCCGCGCGGGAATCGAACCCGCGACAGCAGTCTGTCGCTCCGTCACTTCGCCAACCGTGCCGTCAAACAATGATCATGACTGAATTCAAATATTCTTCTTCTAAATGTTTAGTCTTACCGATACGGTTCCACAGTCTGTCAATGGTACATTATCTGAGAAAGTACGGTGTCCGGAGTCCAGTCCGCCATCAGTGCTTTTACACTTTACTTTTACAAATAAAATTCAACCTTGTTCAATGTACAATAGATCGCCTGTCCATTATCTTCTTTCTAAATATGCAGTTAGAAAATAAAAACTGTTCTTATTTAGATTGATATAAAAAAGAGTAATTTTCACTTGCTATTTAAAGTCAGGCATTTATGGAGCCTTCATCTCGGAAATAACACCATTAGACCTAATTGAATAAATAGTCCGAGTTAATAGTGGTGATGGCACAGACAAACTTTACAATGATGAATAAAATCCTAAAACTACACATTACACAACCACTCTTGGCCCGGACTCCACCAGAGCGAAGATGTGCGAAACTGAGAGGAGAGGAGAAGCTTAGAAGCAGGCGTGTGTGCACCGAAGCTGTGTGGAGATGCGCACTGGCTATATTGGAGCAGAGATGTGTGTGTAGGTTACTCACGCCCGGTTTAGCAACCGGCGCACGCCAATCACGGCTCTTCTCGTCTCCGCTGTGCACTGTTGCCTGCATGGCTTAAACAAATATGAGACATCCTCCACACCTCTCTGCTCAACTGTTTCCACTAAAGCTAAGCGGAGGCGAGATGTGTGAATAACGAAATTCTATTTGGTGGTTTACAACACATCTCTTCTTGTCTCGTCTCCGCTTCGTTGGGAGTCCGGGCCTTATCGAATAAATATCATAAAGTGCTACACTATATAAAAGAATGGATACAAAATGTTGAAATGAAAGATCTAGAACTCCAGAATAACCTTTTCATTAACTAATTTCAGAACGAAAAAGCAGAAGTAAAACAAAAATGGGCGTCGCGGTTGCTAGGGAAGCTGCGGAAAGACATAACGCAGGACTGCCGGGAGGACTTCGTGCTCAGCATCACGGGCAAGAGGCCGGCGGTATGCGTGCTCTCCAACCCCGACCAGAAGGGCAAGATGAGGAGGATAGACTGCTTAAGGCAGGCTGACAAAGTGAGTCTTATTTATTTCGTATAACAGTATTAAGGTTAAGTGCAGGAAGAGGAGCTCGTGGCTAAATAATAACAGCCGCTCGGATCAATCTTCAGGTTATGCCACGCTTGCCTAGGTTGGTGTGTGAATTGGTGACCAACCATTGCATACCAAGTTACCTCCGTGCCTCGGAAAGCACGTTAAGCCGTTGGTTCCGGCTGTCATTTGTCGATCTTTGACAGCTACAGATAGTCAGTGGCTCGAAAGTCTGACAACCAGTCTTACCAAGGGTTATCGTATTCCAGTAATAACTGGGTTGTGGAGGTAAAATACTGGTATTCAGCTGCATCTGATATGTTGGACTCTTACCGATTAAAACCTTACTGTTTCTACTTCTGGTACTGCTTACCTATGCTACCCAACCTTGGGACTGTTTCCTCTTGGAACCTATACAGGCTGATTGATATGCGATCACCAGGTACATAGCAGTGATAGCCTAGCCTAGCGGACTCCCAGACCTTCGGAGTGCCAAGTCATAGGTCTCGAGTTCAAACCCAAGAAACGCACCTCTAATTTTTCGGATTCATGTGCGTATTGTATAATAAAATTATCACATGCTTCGGTGAAGGAAAATATCGTTAGGAAACCTGCATGCCTAAGAGATATTTCTTGACGGCATGTAAAGCCAAGACAGAGGCCCATGGGCGGCATAAAAACTCTGACACGAGGTTAGGCACTAACCACACGATAAAGAAAGAACCAGGTATTGGCTTGCGACAACTTTTAATCGTAAGATAATATTTTGATGATACATATTTTTCAAATTATACAGTAAAACTGTATAATTTGAAAAAGTCAATTCCATTGAGAGATTTCTTAAAAAGGAGCTTAACTTCATTTTGTATTTTTTTTTTAATTTCTATCTGTTAATTTGATTTTTTCAGTAAGTAGAAAATAACTATGGCCATGTTATTGTATTTGTTGTTATAATGTTTTATTAACCCCCCTCTCTTCTTATTCCAGGTATGGCGCCTAGACCTCGTAATGGTGATCCTATTCAAAGCGATCCCCCTCGAGAGCACGGACGGCGAGCGCTTGGAGAAGCACCCAGAATGCACCCAGCCAGGGCTGTGCGTGAACCCCTACCACATCAACGTCTCCGTCAGAGAGCTGGACCTGTACCTCGCGAACTTTATAAACAGCTATGGTAATGGGAGCGACGGTCTGCCAGGTCTCTCGCTCAGTTCTTGTTTGTTATATTGCTTCTTGGTTTTTTTGGATGGGTGTTGATTACAAGATTAAAGAGCTTTGCAAATCGTATTTCGCTAAAGCTTGGTCATTCGGGGCGCTTGGGCACGAGTTACAAGCGTGTTGCAAAAATGAATGAAAAAAAAAAACAAAAGAAAAATACTGCTTAGTTAGAACACTTAGAACATGTTTCAAGTCAACGCATTGGTCCTCACGCAAAGGAAACAAGTGACGTATACGCGTGTCTTTTGATGTAAGTCGCGTCGCAAATCGCACCAATTGGGGTCGTGAACAGGGAGTTATGATTTAGGGCGATAGTTATTACTGTTGGTAAACCAAATATTTATGAAATTGGTTCAATACAATTAATTTACTTAAAGAAACCAGCCGCGGTGGCCATATGCTCGAAATCATATTCGAACATAAATGGCATGAAATTATCGGTCAATTAAACCTAATTTCATGGATATTAAAACCTTTTTCTGCGTTTTATATAAATTTTAAGTTCTCTGCCTCTAATAAAACACCATTTAGTTATCGATTCCACAATAACCACTTCACTTTATAGTTGAATATAATCCATCTTCTAATGAAATGGATATTGTAGATCGAGAATCGTCATAAACTGTTGCAATTTCGAGTGCAGTGAAGTGCGCACCGAGGGCACTGTAGATGCTTTTAATGATAAACTAGATATAAAATTAAATGAGAACTTTCTTAGCAATGAAGATTATCATTCCCTCACAAATCAAAACAAAATGAATTTATTAGAGATCCTAAACCAAATAGTAGAACCCAAGGTTTATTCCCGGTCGTCCACACATAAAAAGTTCCAATCGTCACCACTGGGGAGGAACGAAACTTTTTTTCCCTATTCGTCCCCAGTGGGGACGACGAGCTGACGACGACCGGGAATAAACCGAACCCAAGGCCTGAGAGATATTTCTCGACGGCATGTAAAGCCAAGTCAGAGGCCCATGACGCACAAACTCCGACACCAGGTTAGGCACTAACCACACGAGAAAGGAAGAAGACCAAATATTCATAGAAGGTATTGACTTGAAAGAGTTTTAAGAATTTGAATTATTCTGTTTATTACGGTAAAAATGTAACCAACACTCATCCCACTTCGTTATCTTTATAAGTTGCAAATAAGTATTTAGTAGTAGTTGCATGTACCTATTTATTTCATAAGTCTTCGGTTACCGGTATAATTTCGTTATAGATTCTTTTATTATATTTTGTTTTTAATTATTCTTTCTCTAGAATTTAAGCTATTAGTTTAGACCTAGTAATCGACCTTCTGTTTTCACTATAGTAAAATCTTTTTGAGCTGGCAACACATTTGAATGTGAAGTTGTACTAAAATACACAGGTCCTGTATTATGAATTTATAATACGCGTGAGAGATGACATTTAGCGATAAATATCGTTTACAATTATTGCGAGTTTTTGGTACAAGTTCACATTCAATTGTTTTGCCTAGTTCTAATGCGTTTTGAGTGTAGCATAGTGCCTAAGTAGTGACTAAGAATTTTACTACAGTACCCACAAATGCGGAATAACGTTCTCGAGACTGCTTTAGTAGATAAAGCGGATATATATAGCATTTTTATTGCTTTATAGAACTACTATATTCTCTAGAGCACATTTTGTACACCTAAGGTTATGGGAAAGCCAAACTATCTCTCCCAGGCACTTTTCCCGTTTTGTCGTGACGACTGAATTTGATAATCGTTCTATTCAGTGTCACGGCTTTTACTAAAGAGTTCAATGAAGGTCTGCCAGTAATCACCCTTGGGTCCTTAGAAAGTAATAAAGTTGGAAACTGGTTGCCCGTCAGTAAACTCGGTAGTAAATTAAATAATTATTTTTAGTTAGTAGGTACCACGCCACGGTGAGATATGCACGCCACGGGAGGCTAATGTCCTCCGTTAAGAGGAAAGGCTAGCAGCGTTTAGCCCATACAAAGATATTCACCTCTTTTCTGCTTCAAATTTATTATTACAAAAAAATATGGAAATAATAATTGAAACATAAATAGAGGTGGGGATGGATACAGATTTACATATATGTACAATATGTTAAAAAACCCTGTTCGATTCATGAGGCTATTCTTAGGTATTGAGATTAGATTCTATTTATGTAATCCTTTCTGGATAACAACGAAATAAAAAATCTCAGATAAAAATTAAATAAAATGTATTAAAATGAGGAAACCTACATGGCAACACAAAGGCGCGGGTGGCGATACTCCGGTCGCTTCTCGGATACTGTCGTCATTTTGAAACAAATGTTTATTCTCTTGAATATTTTGTGTTTCGTATTTATTTGGTAATATCATTGGTATGCCTATATCCCCTTTTCAGATCGGACATGTGCTTAGTAAAAAAATATTGCTCTAGTTTCGAGAACAGGGGAATACGTTTTACGGAACTAACCGCTAGACTTTCCTCTTTAAGAGTAGACTGAATATTTTACTCAAAAAATTCGTCACGATAAAATGGGTACGGTTCGTTCAAAACCTACCCACATACAGTTCAACCAACTTATCTGTGCAGACGGGAAACCGCAGAACTAAAATAAATGTACCAAGTTTGACATATCGATGCAAGTTTTCTTGACAAGCAGCGCCACCTTGAACAACTGCACACTTCAATTGGTCAAATTATATCAAGCTTTGTAGAGTATTGTTCTTGTCACTAATTCCTATTTCACTGTATCTTTCTGACGTATGATATGTCGCATTATCGGTTCCTAACCATTGTACAATGAAGTTGGTGTGATTTCAGATATTCTTAGCGGTTCGCTTTCGCCTCAGACTCCTAGGGACAAAGAGAATGAACACGAGGCTAAGAGCAAAGGTAACTCGTGCAAGAGTACTGTACGTCTTGTGTCACGTGTGTTGTTGTGGCGTTGCTTCTGCGGTTGTGGCAAACAATTTGATTGTTTTTGACGAAAGAAACCACAAACTTAAAGAGTACAGTTGCAAGTACAGAGGGCTTAGACTAAGTGATACTTGCGATAACGATGACGAGAAAGTAAACAGTGTTACCGAAAAGCTTGCCTATGTCAATCTTGTTGAAAGTCTTTACTTTTTAAAAGCGCTAGCCACTTGTCTGGATCCTCAATTATCAAAGTATATCAAAAAACAAATAATAATGAAAAAAGTAAAAAAAAAAAAAAAAAAATATCCTCATAAACTACATTTCGATTAATAATTATCAACTATCGGGGTGGTACAAAAAGGTTGAAGTAGCGTCAACAGTTATTAATCTAACACACATAAAACACTCGAAAATACAGTTATTTAAGTTTAAAAAGGAGTGGATAACATTGTGGTCGTCCTGGCTAATCTGAATAAGACTGGGGCAGAAGGCAGGAAATAGGTATATGGAAAAAGAGGTTCATGTCCAGCTGTGAGGTGAAGTGAGGCTGTGGATGATAATGACGAAAATGTGGTCTTAAATTATACAAATCTGAATTTGGTTTTTAAATCAGTAGAGAAAGTAAGTAAAAAATCGTTGATTGCCACACTGTAGAAGGAACATAAATGTGATTGGTTTGCACAAAAGTATTTGTCCTACAATTTTTTTTTTTTTTAAATATTTTATGCATTTTCAAAGCAAAATTCTTAATCCTGCATCAAATTGGCTTGCACTCACACTTTTCATGCTTCTATTGGTATCAAAATTTGGATAAAGATCACATTTTGGAATTGCCAGAGTAATGTTTGCTCCTGTATTGTTTTTTTTTTGAAAATTATTTGTATGTAGTCGGTGTTCCTTCTCTTTCACTCTTTTTATCTTTGTATTGCTCGATGCCTTTTTAAACGTATTATTTGATTTGATATTTAAATCTACTATAACTGTTATATTATCATTACCATTGCCTTCAGTGAAATTGTTATTTCATTCAAATAATTCGTCTATGAAAGGCTTCGATTTGATGTTTTCAATATACAACGTTGCATCAACTACCTATTTGTACTGTTGAACATGGATTCGTTCTATTTATACCGTCAGTATGATATCCATAACTTTATTATTATCAAGAGTGTTTGATGAATGATGAAGCCTTTCATTTTCTACTAAGATAAATGTTGGTACATATTTAGTATTGCTGCAACTGATCAGTTCGTTTTTTTAAGTCGTATTATGAGAAACAACGTTTGTCTTTTAACATTACCTTTGTTCAAAACTTTGTTCATATTGCATTATTAAATGTAGTCATATTCAAATGTATATTCTATTTATCTTTACTCGATTATTGTTCATATTTTGAAGATATTTAAGTTTGTTGTTTCCTATAATATGGCTTTAGAAAATTAACTTTGTCGTAGTTAGGTATTATATCGTTGGATGTTTTCTATACTGTACAGATGTTTGATGTCGTGGCTTTATTTATTATAAGACGAAAAACCTGTAATTAAAACACAGGCACTTATTTTTAAGTATTAAAGTCTATTTCACCAATGTCTATATTTCTTGGTATTAAATATTCGGCTGTCATTTGCTTTTCTTATTTTCTAAATCTTGAAATATACAAGGTGTCACATAATATAAGCACAATCTATTCTGTGGTGTCTCGGACCATGAAACGGAACAACTTTTGTTCTACGAGATCTTGAAATTCGCAAAGAAAGATTTGGACTTTCCATAGGAATATGCGCGATCAGCTGATCAACATGTATGGTAACATTTAAAAAAAAGTCATAGTAAAAACGCTGTTCGGTATCATGGTCTGAGTCACCACAAGAGTGGTCGTGCGTTTATTATGTTACACCTAGTAGACAGTGGCGTAATAGATTCCTAGATGTTAAGGTTTTATAAGTTGAACATGAAGATTTTGGAAATAATGTAGCCAAAAAGATATTATGTCAAGAATTTTCGATGTTTCGGTGACTTCAGGCCTACCTGATATAAGGCTCTTGCTTTATATATTCATGGATTAATATATTTTCTGAACGTTAAATAATGAATAAAAATAAGTACTTATAGTGACATAGCAACGGCTTTAAGAGTTAAGCAGGGTGATTCGGATAGATCGAATCTGTACAAATGAAAGGATGACTTTCTACTCATTCCCATTCTTAAATCAACTGCACGACAATTTTTGAGAAAACTGATCAATAATTTTTTAACAGTAAAGATATTTATGGAAGTTCATTATGATTATTATATTGGTCCCAAATCCCAGGGCCCGTAAATCTTACTTATTTTCTGATTTACCAAATATGTGGCAGCGAGTAGTGTTAGTATGTACTGTGAACGTACACATATCTGCTAATTTGTGCCGACGACGGCCGTTTTTCAGATATCAAGTGCAAAAGTTATGTAAATAAATAAATAAAAAATATTACTCAATAAATTGATTGAGTCGGAATTAATATCAGTCAATTTTGTATCAGTACATTAAACCAATGCGCTCATAGAGCGACATTTTAATTGTGTTTGGGAGATATTTGGCCCCAACGATAGTTCTGGCTACTTGAAATCAGTATTGAAATATCTCTCTGAATAGCAAATAAAAGACTGATTATAAGTAAAATTGCGTTATTTTTTAGTTTATTAAATTAAAATTAAAATTTGTTTATTTCAGACTAGGTAATGTCCATATTTTGTTAGTAACACATTAATTCTCTTAAGACTAAGTTAGTAGCATTTATGTAAGTTGTCCAGATCAGATGAATGCGGATTAAAAAATTAAAATAAGAAAAACTTGACTAAGAATAAATTAAATTGAAATATACATATAAGATTAATTCATGCAAATAAATAATAAATTAAATTGGAACAAATTATGTCAAGTTACATTGAAACAATATAATTATATGTGCCGTATGACGCTTCACAGACATGCTGTCACTAGCGTGCGTCATACATAAAAATGTATCTAAGTATACAAACTATCATGAAATAGTAACACGTCACCTCACCCAGGTATAAAGTGAAGAGGACACTGCAGTTCAGTGGGTCAGAGTATAAGAATGGTTTTTAAGCAAAGGTCGCATTACTTTTGGTTTTGTGTCGTGTAGGTATAAGCTGTGGCCTGACTTACGAATTGTAGTTCGTGGGGTTTGGACCCCGGCAAGGAATCAACATGTGACATCTACCAACCCGCGCTGGCCCCGCGTAGATTACAGCCCACTCCCTTTCATAGAGAGGAGGCCGGTCACAGCAGTGGCAACATTATACCCTGATTATGATATTATTACGTTTATTGTTAGGTTATAAAGACGCTTTACGGTGATAATAATCCAATAATTGTTCTCCAGTATTTTTTTTTTAAACTGAACCATTACACTTGGGCACTTAAACAGCAATTTCTGCCCAGTTTTCTAGATACATGAACTGCTTAAGTAACTTTGTAATCCCACATAAATAATACGCGATTACAAAGTTACTTTTACAGTTCATAAAATTTTTCGTCACTGACACTACGAAATGAATCGAATCGAATCAGCTCTGGGTTGCAATAAACGAATATACATAACTAATTATAATAATTTTCGTTATGGATTTATTGAAGATCTTTGATAGTGTCATTAGCCCTTTCATGTTAATTATGATAGTGTCACTAAGTTATAACGTCTGAAATGGGTGATTTCAGGCTATAGTCACAATCCATACAACGGTGTAATATGCAACGATATTATTCTAGCGACCGGTGTCTTCTCGTCCAAGGAGCTGTGGAAGCTGTCCAAAGGTATGCTTTTTATGTTAGTTTGTTCATTCATTCATTAACTGTTCTAGAAAAGTTGACAGGTTACTACGAAAAAATATAATAATAGGTAAGTACTTAGGGTTAGATACAGCGACGAAACAGCATAAACTTCATCTTCAATCTGTCAAAATCCAAATTTTGCCAGACCCAAGCGCGAGCTAAGGCCGTGTCCCAATCAAAGCGAACGACACGAACACGCCACCGCACCGTCACATTAATTTTGTTCAGCAACCGTCTGATTGCTCGGTCGATTTTCCGAACAAATGAGCGCAACGGTTGCATATTCGCGTTACCGATCGCTTAGGTTAGGGCGCTAGGTTACGTTAAATTTAGATTTTGGATCTTACCATTAGTGGCTTTTAAAATAGGAAGCTACTATGATGACACATATAAGATTAACATTGCTGTTCCATAAGGTATCTTTTTACCAGCTCCAAAGTCATGACCACAATTTTCGCCTACATACACTTCATATGCTTCTCTCATGTATTAGCAGGATCAGCTAACCATACTTATCCGTAGCATAGCACAAAACTTAAAACTACATCATTAAGGTACCTTTTCTTTTATTTCCAGCTTCAATCCTCCAGGAGACTGGGTCGGAGTCACCGAGTGGCTCTGGCGGCGGCATAAAGCTGGAGTCAGGGTACTACTGCGGCTACAATAGCCCAGCTCCTCCTGCCTTCGAGCCTCCTGCTGAGAGAGCCACTCCGTCTGCTATGCTTGTGGGGCAGTGCTATAGTGAGTTCAATATGTTTTACCAGTAAATGTCTAACCAGAATGACTTAATTTTTTTTTTCTGGAACGCTTATGTGGCTGTTGTCGCTAATTTTGTTAATCATAGTATATCTATTGATCTCAATAGATACTAGAGAACCAAATTTGTCCTATAATTTATGCCATAATATCATATTATGTGTATAATTTTGTCCACATTTATTGTGCGAACCGAGTCTTGAATTCACTGTCGGCTCCTTATTTTCTCGATCATTATTAAGTCTTCAAAGTTCGAGTGAATCGGTTTCTGCTAGGCAAACGTGCTCCACCCTAGGTCACGTCATCGCTTCACATCAGGAGAGCTGCGACCAACCGCAATTACCGCAACCGCTAATTAGTATTAAAAAAAAACATCATCATCATCATTTCAGCCGAAAGACGTCCTCTGGACATAGGTCTCCCCCAAGTGTCGCCACATTGACTGGTCCCATACGACTTGTATCCAGCGGATCCCTGCAAAAAAAACATATGCAACTTTAACTTTAGTCTTTACGTTTCATTATAACAATCGAGTCGACATAAAAAAACGCGACAAAAACGTCAATCACACCCGATGGTGGTGAAGCATGCCGCGCACGTGCGCTCGTGACTAAATATAGTGCGCGTTTGTATGGCACATGTATTGTGTTGTGTCGCGGTGACTGGGCAGTGCACGTGCTATTTTTGTTGGTATTTTTATATTTTTAACTTGAGCTTTAGAATTTTAGTAAATTGTAATAGTTGTTAAGTCATTTTCAATTTAATTTCTATTTTGAATACACATGCACATGTAATTTCACCTTCTTCCCTTGCCAGCAGGCATCCCGCACAGCTCAGCCGGCTTGTCGGCGCAGTCGCCGCTGGTGCCTTCCAACACCATCTTCTACCAGCATTCGGCACCGCCTACCGAAACTCATCCAACAAGTAAGTTGATTACAGCGCCATCTGTTGGCGGTATGGAGTTAACCTGCAAAGCTCAGCCGTCCACCCATACGCATCCTTTGTGCAGTAGTGGTTTATAGCGCCATCTGTTGTGGTGAAGGGAAATTAAAGTTCGAGGAGTATGTATCTATCGTGAGTCATAATGGGTTGGATTAAACAGAGGTAAATTCTTACTGAGCACTTTAAAAACACTACCTTATCTTAAGATCATTGAAAACGCGGGCCTGTGGTCGGTGAGTTGAGAGCTAGCTCGCCGTCCGGCCGTCTTATGACGACAGGGCGTGTCGACGTCGCGTTCGTGTTCCTCAAAGAGATACCGCGACCCTAGAACACGAAGGGTAAAGAAGGAACATGGATGGGTTTTAGTCAGTACAAGTCTGACACTCCCTTCCGCTCCACCCAGAGCGGAAGGGGTCATTTGATGATTTCTCATCCTAAAAAAAATATTTAATTTACAAAATAGCAGCCATAAAACCTGTATCAATCAATAGCTATTATCAATACAAAAAAGTATTGTATGGGACAAAATCTTCTAAAGCGTCACGTTTCCGAAATATTTTTTAGTATCATACCCGCTTACTGTCATAAGTGTCATTAAATTACTTTCAACATTATTCTATTGGTTATTTCAGCATCAGAAGCGCTATCAAGCCAGCACGGAGGCAGCAAGTACGATGGAGCACCGCAGGACTCGCTTGGAGACTTTGTTACTTTCGTCTGCCAGGACCCATCTGATGTGCAGCAATTACAGGTAAAACCATGGTCTCACCTTTTGCCTTCCACATTCTGCAGCCAACGATGCCGTACAAACAGGTAAACTCTGTTAGAATATCCAAAGACTGGGAGACATTCCGTCACAGTGACCTAGATTCTCTTTGAAAAAGCTGGAGATAGTCTTTAACAAAGTATTGCAGTGTTTCTTACTGTAATATCTTTTTAGCTCCGAAGCTTTAACAGTCATCACAGGTTTCCCTTATGTATCGTAAATGAAATACGGTAAGGCGCGTTTTTCACTAACGCGGAAATGAGAGGAGCGGTGCGGAGATGTACAAGAGACGTGATGTGCTTTCAACCAAAGCGGTTGGTCGATTCGCTCACAACTCATTCCGCTGCGGTCGTCTTTACTTTGGTGGCAACCGGATCTAAGCCTTGTCGTTTCATGTTTCTTTCCAGCAAGGATCCTAATAAGCTGGGCCATATTAACCAAATCTCTCGTTTCCAGGTGCACAGTCTATCGAGGAGTCCGAAGCCGCCGTACTTTAGCAGCTCCATGCTTCCACCGCCGCCATTACCGCCGATGGCCAGACCTGTAGCCATCATCAGATCCACAGGTAAATTATCTGTTTATTCTTTATTTTGTAATCAACATGGTATGATATGATACAATTCGGAAAGTTTGAATCTATTTGGTCTGCCGAATTAAATGATAACAAACATATGACCAGGTTTTACTATTTGGAAAAGCCATGCAGTATAGCCCAGGAAAACATTAGATATGTATTAGAACCAAACATTTTCAGACTTGTGAAATCCAGCAACATGCTCTTGATCTGTACACTGAAGTGGATTACAACGCATTCCCTCTGACTGAAGAGAGGCCTGCGTCCCAGTTGTCGGAACATTATAGACAGTTAATGCATAAAGAAAAGGCATTTACGTCAAGTTTAGCAGTGACCTTCTGTCTCCCACTCTCTCATTCAATACAAATAGACTCAATAAGTTTTGATTCTGGCAACTTCTTCGTCACTCACTATGTAATTCGTTATTTCCAGGGCGCTATAACACTGACGATGATCCGTCTGTTGCAGCCAGTGAGATGGTGGGGGGCAGCGTGGTCGGTGGGGGGGGCACGTCGCCCTCCTCGCCCGAGGTGCGCTCCCCCCCCGCCTCCCCGCGGCGCCGCTCCCCGCACCCCTACCGCACCGACTGCCACCCGCCCATCACACACTTTAATCATTTCCACTCGCAGCCGCAACAGGTAAAGAAATTAGTTGCTTTGACTTTTTTTTGGTAAGTTTTGCAGATGATGATGAGGTCCACATGATTGTTGGTAACATCTTCAATTTCAGAGGCATTCAGGAGTGATACCATCCTAAGTGAAACTCATGTGCCTATAGTTACACTAAAACCCATAACCCTTCACACATGGCATTAACAGGATGGTATTTACTATATTCGGGAAAGTCTTCTTTTTGCTGTCCTTAATTTTAGCGAACTTTCTTCTAACTAAATCCAAGAAGCCTGGTTTTAAGTTAGTTGGTTCATGATGGCGGGGTATTGGCCTGGAGTCTATCAACCTAGGTATTTTTAATCCTTAAGGGTTGCCCTTATGACATTTTAAGAGATTTATGGGTAGACCCTCAACTTGAACTATGCATCACCATATTACTAATCGTGACGTTTCGAAATTTCCTCCACAGGTATTTAGCTATGCAAGTTCGCTTGGCGGTGTGGGTTTAAGTGGTGGGGTATCAGGCGTCGGGGCTGGCGGGGGTGCTGTGATGGCGGGCGCGGGCGGGGTGTCACCTCCTGGCGGGTTGGGGCTGTACGCCCCCCGGGCCTCGGCGAGGGCAGCGCCTAGGTGGGTTTTAGAGGACTTGGGACCGATAAACAGGTCCGTATCAGGATTAAATTAGGGGTGTTTTTGGGAAGTTAAACTGACCCTCAGTCTGTGGAAGACTCTTCAACTTTATCAGTAAATTATTCACTTTTATTGGTAGTCCAAAATGCGAAAAATCAAGCTGATAAGAGATGCAGAAGAAAATTGAGAAGTCTTCAAGGAACTGGGGGTCAGTCTTCCCTAAACTGTCAACCTCACCATTACATGGTACACCCCGCTTTTGACAAAAGAGGCTCTGACATCTCATGTTCATCGTCATCAGCTTTTTAGCAGTCCACAGCTTCGATACTCCACTTCGATGACGGCAAACAAAATAACCGATGTTAAAAAGTGGGTTCCTAGATTACGAACGGCTTGCTCCAAATGAAATGGAAGATGCCTGTGTCCAGCAGAAGATTGCAAAATGCAAAATTCTACCTAACTGCGTAAAACGCAGTTAGGTAGAATTTTTTTTTGAATTCACTGCTGGAGTATCTACACAGTCTTAGTGGTACTAGGTAGTAGCCCAAATCAAGCTGATACAGGAAATGGTTTTCTTAACATTGTGTATATTGTTGCCAGTAACCGATGAGACGCTGCCAAATCACAGCAATCAGAAGTTTGTCAATCTCGCAGTCGCTTTTTCAATCGCCAATCATTCCATCTATATTGCTTGTGACTTGTTAATATTAAAAAAGGTATGGTGATTCCAGATGGAACGCACCATTCCCTACCCTGGAGGAAGAGTTCAACATAATGACAGCACCGCCAGGACCCGACCATGTGGTCCTGCTGGATGATGGTGAGTATACTTTGTGCTGATGATTGTAGAACTTCTAGACATTCTTTAGCATACAGTTGCCCAATATTTAGACACATTCTTTTCTATAATGGGACACCAATGCGCAAACTACTATTAATTCAGCACATGATCGAGAAAAAAGCGATTTCGTACATTTTTACCGTGTAGATTATACACTTTATATTTATATTACACTTTTGTGTCGAACAGCAGATTTTTTAAAATAACTGGCTAAAGTTTCCTTTGCTGGTGAATCTAGAATCATGTGTTGGTTCAGTTTGTGTGTCATGCATGTCTCCTACAACCTGTTTAACTAAGGACTCCGATAGTGATGCTTCGGGACTAGTTTGAGCTCGATCAGAGATTTGAAGCCAAAATCATGAGTTCGTTACACGGTTAGTAGCTGTCCCATCCGAATCCCAAAAATTGCAATTTTTGTTTTTTCTTCGAATTTCTAGTAGTCCCTGTTTGAAAAAAATGTAACATGTCTTTAATAATATTCGAGTAGACCCACATCTAACCGCGTTGTATATTTATTATGCCTTTTCTACTTTCATGCGTACTTTTACAGAGTGCCCGTCAAGAGTGCTATTTTATGACGTAGCCATATTGTGTAAGAAGATCTTTTATACATAATTTATATCTCAAGTATCTAGTCCGTATCCAGCATGAAAAATTATTGGCTTTGAGTTTAAGAGTTGATATGTTTATTTATTTAAAGTTTTTTCTTCGACAGAACGCTTCTTCCAATCAAGCGTGATAACATCCGAAGCGACTGCGATGGACACGACCGGCTCCACGGTCGGGTCGGTCGTCGACGCGTCGGACGACATCGCACCCGACAAACCGGCGCCTGATTTGCGCTCGCCGTGATCCCACGCAACCGCTACGTCGGTCGGTGTCGCAAGTGTTGGAACCGACGGATCGGTCGAAAATGTTGGATCTGTAATTAGTGTTGATTCTGATACGCCGGTCTCGAGTGTTGGATCGGTCGCGTCGGCGGCGCCGTCGGCGACTGTGCTCCGCTGGACCCCCGCGCCCCTCCCTCACTGGCGACCCGTTTCACACCGGACTGTTTAATTTCTAACGATATCTCTGAATGTCGAGGGATTAGTGTAAATATAAAAAAAGGAATTAAAACGGATGAGGTTGTAGTTGAAATTTAGATTTTACAATTTTTACTCTGTGTCGATCGACTGCACCTGTCCGTGCGATGTGACTTTGTCGTGGCGAACAACCACATCCGCAATCGAATACTAGTTTTGACAGACGCGGGTGATCGACATGGTTTTCATTTATTACTTGTTAAGGCGATAACAAAATACAATACTCCAACGATAATTATGTAAAAAATATTAAAGCTACGAAATAAAAACAACATATTATATTCTAATATTTTTATAGAATATAAAAAAAAAACAAGTATGATATGATCAAGCCTTCCAGTAATTTAGTGAAATAAAATGTTAATAAAAAGTGCAGCTTATAAAATATTGTTTTGCTGAGCTGTGAGACAGGATAAGCGAATAAAATGCTTCCAACGGCGTCAAAACTGTTTAAATTGACGAAAGTGTGATACTATAAGTTGTTTTTTGTTTCGTTGTTGTGTGTTTTGTAATGGAAATAAAAATTTAAATAAGTGTAAGACGTCGGTTAGTTTAAAAGTATTTTTTTTTTTATTTATTGAACGAATATTTAATAAAGACGAGCCTTGCTTAAGAGATTAGTTTAGTTGTAATTAGTAGCGAACAGAGTAGTTGATTTATTGTACTTTCGATCGGGAAATGACATTAAAATTTTTATAAAATAAAAAATTAGCAAAAAGATTTTTTACGTAATTTTCGCACAAAAATACACCTATAATATTGATCTCAGTGACACAAGTATAACAAGACGAGATTTTTTTTCTTTTTATTGTTTTTACTATTTATTTTGTGAAAAGTTCTGGGCATCGAAAGAGACAATAAATCATGAGTAGATCGACGTGTGTCAAAGGACATTTTATAGGTGCCTTTCATGAAGAAAACTTAAAATAACTTAAATAATAGGGATTTGTAAATTGTAGTGTTCTTTTTGATAAATCCATCCGCTCATACTTTGTAACAAACGATTCATTGACTATTATAACTTAAGAGTTGTGTGTTTTGTAACCAAATTGGTGATACAAGTGGTACGAGTATATGGCTAGTCAGTATACCGAGTGTTTATTTTTTACACCTTTTATTAATGATTTTTTAATTTAATGCTTCATATGGATCTTTTTTAATAATTATAATTAATTAAACGCCAAAATACCAACTTTACTTCAGTACAGTCACAATGAGAGTTTTCGTATAACTAAATATTTTTCTTTGTATTTGAAATGCTGTTGTAACGCACAAAATACTCAAATAATAAATGTTTTTGGTTACACAATACACACGTAAAGTACTGTAATCCTATAAATTAAATCCTAGAAATTATATAGTTTTGTCACTCATGAATATGATTTTTTTCGCAATAACAGTGGCCATACGAGGAAAGCTAGTCATTAGAGTTACAATGTAAATTTAATGTTACTTAAAATAATAAAAAAATATTTACAATTATAAAAAACCCCTTACGTTTATTAGTAAGGGGTGTGAAACTAAAAATGTGGCCAAATTACACTTAATGAATGAAATCCAAATATATATACACAATTTTTAATAGATTTAGATTTGAATAAGCGTGGTAAAATTAAGTTCGTAGCGAAAACAATTAAGTGACTATAATTCGAGTAGGAGAAACTAAAAGAAAATACAATTTTGAGACAAAAATCCACGTCAAATTGTCATGAAAATATTAATTTATTTGATCAGGCTTAAAACAAGAAACACCTTAATTTTGATCATCATTCAATTGACATGTTTTATTTCATGCCTTTATAAACATTGTTTTTTGGATTTCTATAAAAATAGTGTAGTAGGGAAACGTAGCAATAACTACAAGCAATAAATAAATAAAAAAGTAATTATAAAACAAAAAAACGGCTTTAGTGAGGCTAGAATTTGGTACTGAAACGTAGTGTGACCTATATAAACGATTCGCGATAATATATTTTCTATAGACAGATCGGCGAGAGGCTGGGTACTATGTTAAATGATAAAATATAGTGCAGTTTGGTACAATTAATAGCTATTTGACAAAAAATATATTAGACTTACAGCTATAGTCGAACTAGGCAGAAAGGCGGGATTAGTCAATTGCTAGCTATAGAAAACATTATTAGAATATGAAAAAAAAACATTAGGAAGTAATAGTAATGTCATTAAGGCTTGTTGGTAACAGATAAAAAAACAGTTTCGTCATTGAAAATTTGAAAGAGATAACATTGTAACGTGGTAAGGCAATATTAATATTGGTGACGAATTTAAAGCTCATTGGTGCCGAAAATTCTAGACTGTGATTCAATTGTTCATTCAGAACGTGTCTTATATTGAAATAGTTGTTTTTGTATGATTGGCAATGCACAGTGGGTGCTGTAATAATACAAAATAAAATGTATTGTAAAATGGCAGATAAGAACATGTTGTATGAAATGCATTTGTTATAATTGTAAAGGTAATGGTAACAGCGACTGTAAGCTGAGAAATGTATTTTTTTTTTCGACAGCGTAAGTAGAAACGGTAGATTTATTTAATAGCTTTGCAGTAATTTATATGGATGAGACTAATACAAGATTTTGTAAGGACAAAAAGTTTGAAGGAAATTGAAAATTATGTATTGGTCGCGGCATGTATTCTTTTGTTTCATTGTTAGCACCATTAATACGATATGGAGTAATAATTGAAAGCCTAAACATTATGTGCCTTAGATACAACAATATTGTATGATATTTATGATGCGTTCTATACAACGTGCTAACTAGAAATAAATGATAAACATTATTTTGAATGCCTGAACTTTGAACGATTATCTTCATTGTTAGTATTCATTTCTGCAAAGGCTTGTATGTACTCCCAAAGATTTTGTAACCTTGAAATGCAATTTTTATTATAAAATTAGGCCCAATGTTCGGAAAATTGTAAGTAACCCTTAATGATGTATTAGTTTTCCCTAAAATATTCTCTAAGTTTTCTACCACATTGTTTCTTTATTATATCTATATGAAAATTGTGAGAAACTGGGCACCCAGCAGTCTGGAAATTGATTTCGAATCCAGAGATATAAATTATAACCCTCATGTAATAATTATTGTACGATTAAGTAACGCTTCTATGCGTAGGTTCGCTGAAATATAAAACTACTTCTATAATATTGTATAATTTTAGTAATTACCTACATTGTACCCATTTATGTACCTATATACTTTACTGGCATGTATATTCTTAATCTACGCAACTCGGAATAGCCACGCTTTTTTTTACGAAGTAGACACCATTTTGATTCTCGCATGGCTTTTTGATAATTAAAAAATTACAATCCATCTATTCTATAAACTTGTATTATAATTTCTTTTTAGTTATTTCTTATTGTAAAAGGAACGAAAATCCGTCTTATAAGTTTCGTGGATTTCAAAAGTTGAATACATAATACGTAAATAGAGAAAAATAATTATAAGTATAATTAACCAATAGAGAAATACTCCTAGTTACGAATTTCTTAGTTCATCTGATGTGCAATTATGATTAACTGTTTTTTTAGCGAATTTGTTAATTTTTATTAGTAATTTTACGATTGTATCCATTATCATTGTATGTAAATATGTTCCGGAGTGTATTTATATTTTTTTTATTTGATAATTAACATTAGAATGCGTTTATATGTTATGTTTGTCATCGGTCATATCCTCCGCGCTTTCATATTCATTTAGGTTTTTACAATTTTTCTTTATTTTTAAAATAGATTCTCGCGAGTCGAATGGCTTATTCCAACGTGAGGTATGTTCACGAAAACTACGATTGCTTTCAAAAGTTGGAATAGATCATTAGATTCATGCAATAAACTAAAGATAGACTTGTAAAAATGTTATAACATGTATTTTTAACCTATACATAGTAAGATATTTATAGAATTTTAGTCGTTTAATTATTTCGAACGACTTGTTATAAAGAAAATTGGTGCTTAAAGCTTAAAACAAAATATGACGGCACTTTGTCGTGTGTGTATTGTCATGGAAGGGGTCTGAGCATTATGACATAGCATGCGTTGTTATGCTTTCGTGCGACACAGAATCGTTTATTTGAATAAAAAAAACCGTTAGAGAATTTATTCAAGCCCGCCGCTCCAAGGTTAGTGCGTGCGGATTACATATACGTTAATTTCTTTTGTAATTTTTGTTTATTTCGTATTTTATTTTGTTAATTTTAAAAGATGTAAATAAACGATTTTGTCTCACAATGCGAGCAGTTATAATAATGTAGGTAAACTTTGCTCAATATCGATGAAAACTGAAAGTGTTACAGTTGATGCAATACAAACAAACAAACATACCAATTGAGTTTTATTTTAATCTTTTAGTTTAGCTTTCCTAGTTTCTATAGAGAAGGAACGAGCATTTACATCACATTACGCTTGATCACTGCGTGTTGGGTATTTCTCATACTGTTTTTCTTCACTGTATGTGTGTGTGTTAGACAAACTTGGAAAAATGTTTCCTTTTTAGCAACCACTACCATGTATTAGGTTTTGACACTTTAGGGTTCCGTACCTCAAAAAGAAAAAACGGTCTGTCCGTCCGTCTGTCACAGCCGATTTACTCCGAAACTGCTGGTTCGATTGAGTTGAAATTTGGTAAACTTATGTAAGTCGGTGACCCAAAGACGGACGTGTAACGTAAATTAATGAATTTTAAATATGAGATGTAGGAAAGCTACACATAATAAAAATAAATTAAAAATTAAAGGGGGTTCGCCTACTACGATGATACGGAATCCTTCATGCGCGAGTCCGACTCGCACTTAGCCTGTTTTTTGTGGTGGAATCACTCTTACGATATGAATAAGAAACCTTTTTAACGCAATACAACGAAGTTGCAGCGGGGTGTGTATGTCTCCAACCACCCTGCCTTCTGAACCCCAAAACATGCAGCTAAAGTAAACCTCTGCGGTGGTACAAACGCCGTGGAACTGCCGTGGAAGCAATGTTTGTAACACGAAAAAGAAAACACTATACAAAACCATGCCTCACGATAATTACAGACTTTTCAAATATAGGTACATCGACAAACAAATATCACAAACAAACAAACCAACTAAACACAAATATCACAAAACAAATATAATAATATCGTAAGAAACCAGCATGCATGAGAGATATTTCTCGATAGCATGTAAAGCCAAGTCAGAGGCCCATGGACGGCATAAAAACTCTGACACCAGGTTAGGCACTAACTAACCACAAGAGAAAGAATAAAGAAGAATACCAATAAAACCCAATATAATAATATAGTCAATCAATTTCAAATATTGCCGCTAATCAATGACATTGGTTTTTAAATAGGGCAGCGTAGTCCCCTTAAGCATATCAGCGCCATCTATGCAGCCCCAGTAGGATTATATCTCACAGACGTCACAGGTGGTAAAAACCTTTTTAGTGTTATTAAAAGTGCAATGCTGGTTAACTGCTGTGATTATTACTACGAGGTACGTAAAATTGATATATTAGCCAAATAATTATTAATTTCATCCTTATTGATTGGTAATTGGGTTTTAAGCGTAATACTGTATGCACGCATCTGCACAGGGTGCACTTTCTGCGTAGCAACCTTCTTGGTCGTAATTTAAATGAGGGATTTTTTTACTTTCGAATTTAGAATACGTAGATTCGAGTCACATGTTCTTAGTTTGAAAGTTTTCCCGGGTTTTCTTGCTTGTTGTTTAAACTTGGAAAGAGCTGATCAATTTCTTTAATTTTGTGTGGCAAATTGCGACAAAGTCTGAGGTGTTTGTTATCGTCTTATGTATTTTGATGGGCTGTAGATGGGTTTAATTAAACTGAGTACCTAATCGGGTTTGGACCCGGGTAATAGTTCGATAAAGTTAGATAGTCGAGCACTTGACTTATCTACATAAACGGAATAACTCTGTTCGTAGGAATAGTCCGATTTAACAAAAGTATGAATTAAATATTCGGGTATAGCAGCTTTTACACAAGTCTAAAGACCTATATAATACTGCTAGTTGCCTTTCAAAGTTACGGAAAGCCCTCTTAACTTAAATCGCTAATGACGTCATCGCAATGCATTTTTACAATTAGATAGTTCTACGTCCTCTTGATTTAGGAATCTCTAGTCGGAGAGTACAGTACGACAGTAAAGAAACTGAGTCTTTAATTAGCAGGTTAATAAGTTATCATTTAACTTAACCCAGGAATCGAATAAAAAGCTGTGACAATGAATAAATGAAAAGCATTTAACAGATTAAATCCTACGCTTTAATATAACCTAATAAAATATACAGACGATTTGGGAAAAGCCACCTTTTTTGATGTCAGCTCAAAATACTTGCCTACATATTTATGAAAATTTCTCGATTTTTTGTTATTTAGTGTTTGAAATGAGAGCTTCAAGAAAGTGAACATATAAACCCTCGAATAAAATTTGTGTGTATTTATGTTCAGTGGTCGAGTTTTTAGTTGTAGTTTAACAACTAAAAAACTCGACCACTGAATAAAATGTAGCCTATGTTACCCGGGCCGTAATAACAAATCGATTGACACCTTATTCATAAAAATCGGATGAATAATTTAGGCGCTACGGAGGAACATACGTAAATACAAACATACATTATGTACATACATACATAGACTGCTAAAATTATAACCTTTCCTTTCCCGCCGTAGTCGGGTAAAAACAGCGTACAGACTGTGTGCTTTGTCACTGGTAAAACATCCACAGAAGAACAAATTGTCTGATGAAATAAAATATGTTATCTAAGAGAGGAGAGAAAATTACAGATTTCAACGTGTTTTATATGAATGTATCGTAAGTGGGAACACTATCAATATTACGAAATACGACCCTATGCCATATTTACGGTACCGTACTCATTGCGTGCGCCAAGCAATGGTGCCAACGCAAGCCACGCATGGGGTAACATCCCCTGAGCTCCCCTCTGCAACCGTATAAGTTCCTAGGGGTTACATTTACCAGTAGCAAGGAGAGGAAACTACTAGTACTACGATTCACTATAGACCAACTGCTTTAATGAGTCCTGGTGAAGGTATCAATTTAAATGGAATATTCTGAAGTTTGATCACGTATTGGGTCAATTAGTATCGTAATACCTACGTGGATTATGGTTTTTAAAGGAAATAATTTGTGGGATATTGTTAGGACTTTATGCCTTTGATAGGGCAAGGCGGAGGACTCATTAAAGCGGTCGGTCTATAGTAGTTATTCCATGAACTATAAACTTTGTAGGGATTAGAAATAAAGAATTGCTAAGAAAAACAAAGGTTTTCCAGGGTTTTTTTGCTGTTTAGGAAGTCTTCCAGCCTTAGTAAGCTTAGTAGCTTTGGATATCTTTAAGAGTAAGTCTATAATATTCTAATGGCTGTAAAAATACCCTTATCGAAGCCGAAAGGTACTTGTTCTCCCCGTCATTGCGATAAATTACTGTTCTAGAACATACCTGGGAACTTTCTAGTTACAGAGATATTGGGGTTCAAAGTTCCAACTTTTTCACAAGCTTTTAATGTTATAACTTTACATTAGATACCTCCTGGACCCCCGTACTGTGCAAAGCATCCATCAGCACAATGTTTTGAGTGCGTTACATTGAGTCCTACCGTAACACGTGATTTTACACTCCAATTTTTTAGCGTAGAGTTACTTTATTTCTTGTAGAATGCTTGGTTGACGGCTCCGTGAAGGGTCCGTTTACACCTTGTATTAGATATCTAATCTAGACGTAGTTCTGCTATAATAAGCCAACCTCTCTTATTAATTCAGTCAAATAGTTACATCAAACTAATCCAACATTCTAAATATGGTAATTGTAAACTTTTAGCTCTTGTGATACAGGGAATACCAGTTAATAAAGATCACCTGTTAATAAAGATTTTATTATTATTATTTTTTTTTTTTGTATGCAATCGCATACAAGAAATTCGTAAACTTACCACTCGACATGAATGGCGGTATGTGCCAACTCAAGATAATCCGGCAGATCTAGCTTCAGCCGCAGGGCCATGGTGGCATGGTGCTTGCTTTTTTACTAAACCTGAGGATGAGAGGCCTCAGCATAATCTATCACGTAACAGATTTCCTGAAATGAAGGTTAGTTAAACTTAAAGCCAGTCTCAAATACATCCAAAACGTATGTTTAGAGAAAAGATTTAAAACTAATCAGCGTTTTTACCTAGTCAAAGTCATTACAATTACTTCGGCAAATGGCAGAAATTTTAAAGTTAGTGCATTATGGCAGAAGTACGCTCACCTTAAGTTAACATAAGCACAAAGTTATCGTATTTAAAACGCGCTTCATCAACTAGGTAACCAACATAGCTAATTCCGCAATGGTCGCACGCTACCATTCTATATTTTTAAAACTGAAACAAATTACTAATAGGTAAAACTAACCTACCTACTCCGAATGTATTCCAAGCGTAGAAGTTTATTAGTATCAAATTAAATAAGAAAATTTATTGCGTAACACCTAAATACCAAATTAGTTACGTTAAATCTTTCACTCACCAAGCCAGCACCTATCTGTCAATATATAATTAGGACGAACCCCTAATCAAACCAATTATTGCCTGACATTGAAACAATTACGTAAGCAAAACGTTTCACTCAGTCTTATGAAACCTAAAACAGCCTAACGTTGTCGTATTCCATTCATCGCTGAACAAATTCCTTTATAACTACACAGTCAAAAAGACATTAAAAGAACATTACCTACGTAATGATACTACCTAGCTACGCCAAAAGGCGTTTTATCTTAGTACGCAAGTAACGTGTAAAAATACTCCCTGAATAGTATAAGTACGCACTTAATAATCCAATAAATCGAAATTTCCAACAACCATCGGCTGAAGGGATCGCAAAAATCAATAGTCGATGGTTTGTTTCAACCAAGCAAGCTGCCTACAAACCACTTAACATGACGTAAGAACTTTTATACAGTTTGTTATATTTAGATAATAAGTTGTATTGCGAAGGAAATAGGGTTGCGGTTAGGTTGGGGGTGTTGGTGAGTTACCACGTTACGCTACTGCACCAACGAACAGATAATCGACGCCTAGCCTTGTGCGATATCGATTTTGACAACGGCTACTTTCACTGAAACGCAATGCGAACCGTATACCTATCTCCCTTACACTCGCAGTGAAAATAGTGGTGCAGAAAGGGATGGGTTCGGCGCCGCAACTAGGGGTCGCCGTCGCGGCGTTGCCATGACAACAGGTCACACCGAGGGTATGATTTCCAATATAATAGCTCGATATTTTTAGGTCAAAATGTCGGAGTTTATAATAAAAGTATATATGAACGAGAATAAGCTTGAAATATGCATGGATGATGGTAAAGTAACGATGGTCGTGGACAAAAAAGACTATCTTATTGATTCGGTAAGATTTTATTGGATTTTGTCGCATAACAAAATGCTGTTTGCAGATAAAAAACAAATTATTGATTTTCCGGCAAATATCGATAATAATGTAGGTGTAGATAAGTTTATTTTTATATTACTTATGTAGATATAGCGTTATTTTCCATGAAATCGGTTGAAACTCAATAGTGTTCCACATTCTATATCTTTATAATTGTTGTATTATTGTTGAAGCCTGTGTAAAAATGAAACATTAAAATGATCCTACCTTAGGTAAGAAGTAAAGTAGTATTAAGCAAGTTCGTAGAATAAGGCTTTTTTTCAAGAATATCATAGCATTTTCCACGATCTGGTAAAAACGAACGTATCCATTGCGGTCACCATGACATTCGGCAACCATGGTGATTAGAAAGTACTTAGAATTTTTAGGAATCAAGTACCTAGTAGGTAGTATGACTTAGTAGGTAGTATGACATACGACGAATAGTAGTCCGTGGAAGACAGTGGCAAAAAACCAGTATAAGTTGGCCTCTTAGTCTATTGAAACTCCTTACCACGCTAGGTCAGATCATGGTAAAGTATTCCTACTGTACTAGTAACGACTATATTAGGTTCTAGCTGTTGCCCGCGACTTCGTTCGCGTGAAAACATAGCCTATGTCCTTCCCCAAGATATAATCTATCTCCTGCCAAATATCATTACGATCCCATCAGCCGTTTAGTCGTGAAAAGGTAACAAACAAACAGATTTACTTTCTCATTTATAATATTATAGAATGGACTGGCTTAAGCCCGGGGCTTCGCACACATGGAGTTAGGTTATGGTCCCACGGGATCGCACTACCGGGATAAAAAGTATCCTATGTGTTACTCTAGGGTATAAACAATCTGTGTGCTAAATTTCATCTAAATCCGTTCAGTAGTTTTTGCGTGAAAGAGTAACAAACATACATACATCCTCACAAATTTTCGCATTTACAGTATTATAGTAGAATGTAGACCTAACGTAAAATGTATGTGTGTAGATAGATATTATGTGTCTACCTATCTCAGTACCTACATAAGTAAGTTTTAGGATGATCCGGGAGAGCTTTCAGACTGAGAGGCGACCTAAGCTTGGCTGAAATGAGTTTTGCTAATGATAATCGTATTGTTTAATTCACGTATTTCGTATTGGTACGAGCTAGATGTAGTATAACAAAAGTTTCGCCGCGGTAAAAATATAAGCCAGTCAGCAGGGTGGTGGTGGCTGTGACTGGCCTAATTTGTGTTTTTTGTATTTCCAAGTTAATTTGTGAGATAGTTTATGTGGTCTTAATGGTAAAGTTTTTGGTTTTGACATGGTACCTACTACAGTTTATGCCCGCGGCTTTGCCCGCCTGGTGTTCGGTACTGTCCCACAGGATCTTAGTACCGGGATAAAAAGTATCCTATATGTTAATCCAGGTTATAAACTATCGGTGTTCCAAATTTCATCGAAATACGTTTAATAGTTTTTGCTTGAAAGAGTAACAAACATCCTTCATCCATCCATTCTCACAAACTTTCACATTTATAATATTAGTAGGATGTAAGTATCACTGGCAAGATTTGGTTCATAGAAATTGCTTGTCATAACAATCCGGCTTGTAACTCTTTCAGTACAACAAATACCCCTTTTTACACAACTAAGAACGTCTCATCTGCCTAGCCTTTTCTCAATAAACTACGGTCGGCTGCCAGTCTAACCGTGTGCAGATGAATACTAGTATTTACATGGAGCGACAGCCTATCTGACCTCCACAACCCAGTTAGTATTGGGCAATACGATACCCCTTGCTAAGACTGGTTGTCAAACTTTTGGGCCACTGACTACCTGTAACGACTGTCAAAGATCGATAAATGACAGCCGGGACCAACGGTTTAACGTGCTTTCCGAGACACGGAAACCCGGTATGTAATGGGTGGTCACCCATCCACAGACCAACCTAGGCAAGCGCCGCTTTACCTAAAGATTGGTCCGAGTGGTTGTTATTATTTAGCCACGAGCTCCTCAACCGAGAACGTCTGCGTGTTCATTATTTTTTAGTACAGTCTGAATTCTGATATCCTTGGATGCTTTTCTTTACCATTATTCAGTAAGATACGTTGAGAAAATAAATTGATACATTTATGGAACTTACACTGGTGATTACCAATTTGTAAATGCCTACCACGCTCTGGTCTAAGAAGTAAGGTGGTAGCTTAAATGTTTGCGACTTTGATCACGGTTGAACAAATTTTTCAAATTACCACCAGCTGCAGCCTTGACCAATTCTGATGAAAATGAGGTAATTTCGACCTATAGGAAGCTATAGAAAGTAGGTGAATGTACACAGTAATATTTAAAAAGCCACGTATACTAGACTTCTATGAAAAGACAATGGATTCAGCTGTATAGTGTCTCACAGGAATTATAAATGTCTTAGGTCTTGAATGTATAGATTAATTATGAATATCTGAATAGGGTACCTATAGGTATCGTGTCGGGTAAGGGTTAGATTAGAACAAGAACTGTGTCGTTTTGATTGTTATGTAGGTCATCATCAGCCTAGCCTTTGAGGTCATCTTCCTGTCTAACTGGATGCAGCTGAATACCAGTATTTTACATGAGCCTTTCTGACTGTCGAATGTAGGTAGTAAATTCCCATTCATGTAGGTTTGTGGAGAGAATGGCGTCGATGATAGATTATAACATTTTAAGACACTGTTTTTCTCGTGTGAAAACCACGTAGTGGCAAGAGACTTATTTTCAGGGGCTGGAAAATGCACATCAAGCTACTACAATCTGTCAAATTTCGTTAATAAATTTTCAACTTTATCGCTGAAGCATTAGGTTCAAGGTTGATTGGGAAAATTTGACAGATTCGGGTAGCTAGATGTGCTGGCTCCTCTGAAGAACCTCTCTTTCTCATATTTCAAACAACATTTTTTTCAATTGAACTTACCAAGAGAGTAGAATTCTCATAGTCGTCAGGTATTTGCCGCGATATCGTCAACCCAACGAGCTTTAAGACGGCCACTGTGTATTGTCCATGTTAAAGACGCCAAATTGACTAAAACTACACACATTATGAAACAGTGGAAATATCCTACTTCGTCGGTCGTCCCAATTTCTTTGTTACTGGTTCAATTCAAAAGTGAACATAGGCTGAATAGACACACGTTTACAAAGGATGATAAAAAGGGGTTACCCATAAAACAATGTAACTGAACCGTAGGAAGTGGCCGTGAGCCCCTAACCCTCCGCTTCCTATATCTGCCACGAAGCCCTACTAATATATTTTTAATATCCTACACAATTAAAACATAGAGCAAGTTTTTGGAACATCTTGCGTTTCTGTTTATACTAATATTATAAAACTGAAGAGTTTTTTTGGTTGAACGCGCTAATCTCACGATCTACTGCTTCGAATTGAAAAATAATTTTATTCTTCGATAGCCCATTTATCGAGGAAGGCTATAGGCTATATAACATCACGCTACGACCAAAAGGAGCGGAGCATCAAAGAAAAATGTTGCAAAATCGGGGAAAATAGTATTTCTATAATAATTTCACGCGAAAGAAGGTCGCGGGCTAGTAAAATATATATAGTTTTACTATTATTTGAATGACTATGGTTAGAATCAATTTAACTACCCAATAGTTATTTCATCAAAATCAGTTTTGCTATTTAGACATAAAATAAGGTGAGACAAACTGATAGTCAGACGAAATATCTCTTCTTTAGAGTTCTTTACCTGGCGCGGTGTTTCGTAAAAGGAGTGGAAAAGTATAGAATAAAGTTTTTCTTCATAATATCATTCTTACATTCATAAAAGAGGTTTCTTTTTATTGCGTAAGACAACGAAACTTTAACTTATACAGAGCCCAAAACAGTTGTGATTTCTATAAATATAAAACATCTTTGAAAAAACTAGACAAGACAGATTGTACCCAAACCCTTAATCTTATTGTATCTTTAAAAACAAAACAGGTCCTCCACCAACTCCCCTACATCCTTTATTATTCCTTCCCTTCGTCTCGATCTCAACCCTAAGAAAAAAAAGTAAAAAGGTCAATGCACCCGGAAGGTACGGCACGCGCCTGCCACAGGTGTGCGCGCTCGATAATATCGATTTTCGCGCCGCAATCGATATGTGACGTCACGACAAAATGGCGGCTGCGCGCGCAGCTGTCGCCTGATAAAAAACATGGTATGCTAATGAAAGTAGGGTCGAAATGGTTGAATAAAATAGGGGTTTAACAATATCATTTTTGGGACACGCGAATGTAGTTTTTTTTGTCATTTATTTGTTGGTTGACGGATTTTTAAAGGGTGCTATGGTCTATGAACTTAGTGGAGAAAAATTTTTAATAATAAATTATTTCTACTTTTTTTCGAGTTGAATATAGAATGTTTCAGTAGGTAGAAGTGTGACATGCAGTGTTACCAATCGGTGTAGTGTTGTCCAGTACCTGGGTTGTGGAGGTCAGATAGGCAGTCACTTCATGTAAAATACTGGTATTCAACTAAATCCGGTTGAATGAAGCCTATCCCAACATAACTAGGAAAAAAAACTAAGCAAGCTTCTTTACAGATTTTCCGGCTTTTCTTTGAGATTTGAAGATATTATGATGAAAGCTTTTGTTAGTGGAATCTATTTGAATTTTGACTATCTTCCGTTTCCACTTAGGGCAAGTGTTACCATCCCAATTCATTTAAAGGTGTATCTACTACCTACTTTTCATTTTAGTAACTCGTATCAGCTTTCCCTCGCACAAATCTTCTATTGCTCTCAGACCTTATTTTTTTCTACTTATTGCATCATATCATCAGCCTATACCGTAGCCGACAAGGATGGATGAAACGCATGTGACTAACAGGGTGATGGACATGAATGTTGTTGGATGGAGTGGAAGAGGAAGGCCAAAGAAAAGATGGATGGATCGTGTGAGAAATGATATGAAAGAGAAAGGAGTAAATGATGCCGTGACGTCTGACAGGGGAGAATGGAAGAAGAAAACGTGTTGCGCCGACCCCAAATAGAATGGGACAAGGGACGACCTTTTTAAAAACTAAGACCTCCTTATAGTCAAGTTCAGCCACATTTTCGACCTGTTTCTCACACAACTAAAGGCGTAAAGACAATAACATCTAGGTATTATTATATTATGGTTCACGTTTACTTGTGGTAGTAATGACGTAAAGCAGTTAGCGGGACGTGGTATAGGGGCTGCCGGCGTTTACTGTTGACTAGTGATGTAGTTAAATGTCGATAGACAATCGGTAAACGTAGCAGAAGAGGCTGTTAGTAGAGTATTTAAATAAATAATCGTTTATTGGCTCGAGGAGCCCGTGGCTAAATAATAACAGCCGCTCGGGTCGATCTTTAGGTTAAGCCGTGATTGCCTAGGTTGGTCTGTGGATGGGTGACCGCCCATTACATACCGAGTTTCCTCCGTGCCTCGGAAAGCACGTTAAGCAGTTGGTCACAGCTGTCATTTGTAGATCTTTGACAGTCGTTAGGCAGTCAGTGGCCCAAAAAGTCTGATAACCAGCCTTACCAAGGGGTATCCGATTACCCAGTACTAACTGGGTTGTGGAGGTCAGATAGGCAATAGCTCCATGTAAAATACTGGTATTCAGCTGCATCCGGTTAGACTGGAAGCCGACCCCAATATAGTTTGGGCTAAAGGCTAGGTAGATGATGATGGAAAAAACGTAAAACATAGCCTAATACAACTTCATCTATTAGGGTTTATACAAAAAAGGCTGTAAGAAACTAAATGGACTCCTGACTTGCTAACTAGGTAAAAAAACCTGTATCTTGAAAATCAGTTCACTTCCATGGACAAAATTAAATGGAGAATTTTGGTGGGATTTTGAAACAATGTTCAGCGATAAAGCCTCTGTAGACATTTTAATAGATACATACTCGTTATCTATTAATAGTAATATGTAATGAATATATAATATTATGTGTGTATTAATAGACATGAATAGGTAATCTATTTCGAAGTTAGTAGGCTTGTTACCTACTTGTAGCTTCTTGATAAGATTAATTTAGGAGTTTTAATATAGTCATTATAGTCGACTACTAATAGGTTTACAAAGTTAATAGTTTAGTTGTTCACTCAGGATTGATTTTTTACGACAAGTACGCAGAAACGCTGTTGAATATACAAGGAGTTAACGTACCCCTCACGAAGCCGTCAGCCGAACGACGTCCACTGCTGGACATAGGCCTCCCCCAAGTATCGCGACATTGATCGGTCCTGTGCGTCTCGCGTCCAGCGGATCCGTACAAACTTCACCAGGTCATGGGTCCACCTAGTGGGAGGCCGTCCAACATAGCGGTTCACGGTCGTCACTCCAGAACTTTTCAGCTTGCGAGCAATGTGCCTTGCTCACTGCCAATCAAGTTTGCCAATTCTTCGGGCTACGTCGGTAACCTTGGACGCAACCAAGCATTCTGTACATCAAATTAAGTAATTCCACGCAAAAATGATTGCTGGGAAACTTTCCGTGACGCACTCAAAACATTGTGTTGATGGATGCATTAAATAGTACGGGGATCATGGAGGTATTTAAAGTTATAAAATTAGAAACTTGTTTTTAAAAAAAATCTGGGGAAATGTTGGAATTTTGACCCCCAATACCTCCGTAACTAGAACCAAAAAGAAAATGACCGCAATCACAGGGAGAACAAGTGCTTTTCGGCTTCGTTAAGGGTCTTTTTACATCCATTTTATAACTACTAACAATCAATATAGATCAAAAATAAATCATATCAGGCTGCACGTTTCGAAAAAAAAGAATATCATCCAGTATGCAAAATAAATTTTTGCGTCGCCACTCGCGTTGACATTAACTTTAATCCACCACCATTTTATAACATCATCGATAAACTAATCGTGACATCACTAAAAGCCCTTTGTCACGAGCCAGGTGTCGAGCGGGGTCATTGGGAGCACCTGCCTATGTGTGTGTAACTGTGCACACACACATACACACACTTGGGGTCTGTTTGTGTGTTTATGCTCCCGTCTGCTACATTCAGTTAAATACATCATGTCTTTTTTCTAACTAGCTTTTTCTGCAATGGACGCTTTGGTCGGCAGGGGTGTTATAAACTCATATTGGCCACTTCGGCAGTATTTGTTAACAACACAGCCAAACCGAAGGGATAACAACACATTTTTGACCGTGACGATTGGGAAACTATAAATAATAAATACTACTAGATATGTTTATTTTCTCATAACAAACGTTACAGTGAACAGGAATTATTAAATCTAATACACAGGGTAAACATTTGTGAGAGACTGGTGCTCGAAATAGGCATACAATACCTGTGCTAGACTTGCAGGTATAAAACTAATTTAGATTAATAACTAACAACTCATACGTGATGATTTTATTTAAATACTAGGTACGTACTTATATTTGGCGAGTACCACAATTCGAGGTAATCCAAGCGGCGATTTCCCGAACGTACCTATATTAAAATTAATATTGAAATATGAGTGGTTTGTGAATATGAGAGGTGTGACTGCCTCTATAAATTTCTTACTGTCATTACGATTATTTTTTTGTTCTGGACCATACCTGGGAACCTTCTAGTTACAGAGATATTGAAGGTTAAAGTTACATCTTTCTCACATGATTTTTTCCTAATGAAAAATATATTTTTTCTAACTATACTGTAAATACCTGCCTGACCCCTAAACTATTCAATGCATCTATCGGCACAATATTTTCGACCGTGCAACATTGAGTCCTACCGTAAAACGTGATTTTTCACCCCAAAAAAAAGTCGTTTCCCAGCAACAGTTTTTTAAATTAGTTTGATGTACAGAATGCTTGGTTGACGGCTTCGTGAAGGGTCCGTTTACACCTTGTATATGTTAAGACTAAAAGCCGAAGTAAGGTAACACCTAGTTCTAGCCAGCTTTACTCCTGGGTAAACTCCGAATAATCACTTGGAAGTTTGATGCAACCAATTTAGATGTAGCGCTCACCACTCACTGCGCTCGCTCGGCTCGCGCGCGTTTGTTCACAGTTCTAACCTAACCTAACCGGCCGCACCTGTGTATAGCCGACTAGAACTAGGTGTAACCATACTTCGGCTTTAGGCTGTAACATATACACTATGACCTGGGTGACTACATAAGATATCTTTTGATCCCGTTAGTACGTTCCTGCACGATAATTCCCTACGCGAGTGAAGCCGAGGGCTAAGGCTGGTCCACATTTATATTCCAGTTTGTCACTCGGCTATGCAATGAAGGTGAGCCGAATACGCGTGTATCACCCGTCAGGCTATATGTTTTGTTGGAATATAATGCGAGTATTATTTAAGCTCGTGCTATGTACAGGTTCTCATTCTATTGTTGTACTTGGACCTGAAAGTCTGGGGTGCTTTATCAATGGGTATTTTTAGGTATACGCCAGAAAATTAAACTTATACTTTTGAAACACCTGCTTTAAATCCTATCAAATTGAGATACAGTATCACTCTGTCCAGGCCCGAAGGCATAAACGAATGAAGTTAAACCAAAGTCAGTGATATTCCATCATCAAAAACGGTACAAAAAACATCTATACAAATAAATAAAAGTGAATTGTCTGTTTGTAATTCTAAACTTACAGCTTTTAACTGAATGAATATGAAAGTATATACGGTGCTTATAACAAAAAAATATTGTTTTACATTTTTGTCTGTCTGTTTGTTCCGACTAGACTCCTAAACGAATGGACAGATTTTAACAGGACCGACTTTTACTGGCAGATAGCCGGTGTTATAAGAAGTAACTTAGCTTACTTTTATTTTAGAAATTAAAACCCTTGAAATTTTTAACAAAATCCGCTTCAAATAGTCATATTTTTATAATGATTTCACGTGGACCAAAGTCGCAGGCAACAGTTAAGTAGTATATGTATAATATAAATAATAAGAGAATGTAATTTAAGAGAAAACTTTTTGAAAGCGATGCCTGCTTGGCTAGGCACTCTTGTAGTATTTATCTACTTACTTTCAATTTTTAAATTGAGTAACCAACAAAAAGCACCGTAAAAATATATTTCAAATGAAAAAAAAAAGCTATTTATGGTGCTATTATTATTTTCATACAGGTCAATTTCATCCCCATTTTAGAAACTTGTTAGCAGATATTATTAAATTCATTTTACAAAAATATCCCTTTATTTTTATTACTAAACTTACAACGGGTTTTCAGAATATTGTATGATCGTAAACATGTTTTCTTTCAAATGCAAATTCGCTGGCTTTACAATCAAGAGTTTTGACATCAAATATGTATAAAGAATCAGGTTTTTCATTGTATGTTTAAAGTCAACTCTTTGTAGTATATAAAAAAGCAGAATTAAAAAAGCTTTTGATGAAAACTTGTCTATATTAATTCGAAATATAATAATGTCGACAAATACTAATGAAACATCCTTCGCCAGACATAGAGCGTATTTTCTACAACTATTTCCTATTACGATGTTTCAAAATACCGCTAAAACTACAATATTTCCTCCATAACACAAAACAGCAATAGTATTTCAAGCTTTGTGGCGTTAATTATTTCCCTCTTGGAAGTTCCACCATGAGGTAAGCTTGGCTAGCAAGTAGCCAAGTGACAGCAATGCTCGAACGAGGGCACTGCCTCCACCAACATAACACCAAACAGTAGGCCAGACCTTCGACATCGGCCTCCATTGACGCCCCAACACCAACCTCCTTAACGCAGACAAAAGAGAACCAGCAATGGTCACACAACAATCCGTACCGTCACAAACTCGAGATATACAGCGCCCCAGGGTAGGTTAAGGGTGCATTGTATAGAGCTAACGTCAGATAGCCCGACAAAGTAACCAAACCCAAACGAAATCCAACTTAGCTGCTCTTAAATAAGGTTGACAATAGCTATAGCCGTACCAAAGATAGGTTGTTTGAAACGAGGGTGAAGAAACAGGGGTGTTTGCAGGATGCGGGGCGTGGGGAAGGTAGGGTGCGTCGCGCAGGCGTGCTTCAGTCGCCCGCGCGACCCCGGTGCCGCCGGCCGCGCGCCATGGACGAGATAAGAGCGCGCGATCGCGCTCCACTCACGGTCATAGTGGCCCCAAGCAACGCCTCGCCACCCAGACTGTCGCCCGCGGACCTACTGCCTGACGGCGATGCGGCGTTTCACCCGCTGTCCGCAGTCAACGGACGCCTGACCCCACCGGGGCTCGAGCCTGCCTCGTACGCCACGCTCACCCCGCTACTACCATTGCCGCCGATCAGCACCGTCTCAGACAAGTTTGCGTACCACGCCGGGGGCACCTTCACAGTTATACAGCAGCAGCAGTCCTACGCGTCCCTATCACCAACTCCTTACAATGAGCCTTTATCGCCACAATCAGCATACAGCAGACGAAGTGCGTCGCCGAACTCATTCGAAAGGCGATCCCCCACGCCGCCATTGCCGAGTCCTGGGTTGGACCTGAACGCGACGTTGCTTGCGAGGGAAGAGCATTCACAGCAGCAGCAACAGTCACAAAGTGATTCAGAGGAAATAAATACGAAAGAGTTAGCTCAAAGGATAAGTGGGGAACTGAAGAGGTACTCGATCCCTCAGGCGATATTTGCTCAGAGGGTCCTATGTAGGTCTCAAGGGACGCTGAGTGACTTGCTAAGGAATCCCAAGCCGTGGTCGAAGCTCAAGTCGGGGAGGGAGACGTTCAGGCGGATGTGGAAGTGGCTACAGGAGCCGGAGTTCCAGAGAATGTCGGCGTTGAGGCTAGCAGGTACGTGGTGCATGATCTTGTAGTGATCGTAGAGTAAATTATAGATGATGTGCTTTTGTTTTTAACTTTTTTTTTACTACAGGTAAGTTTCAGGTTAAGGTGAACTTGTTATTGGTCTAATAAGAATTTGGGAAATGAAATTAGGATCTACAGATGATATTTGAATCGGGAGATCCAAACAGCGACTTTCATTTTGGTGTTTTAGGCTCACGTGTCCGGCTTTAATAACCATTTTAGGAGAAATAATCATACTTTTTTCCAATTGTGCTTCTGTATGGTTTCTTTTTATTGTATTCGAAACTAACACTTTTTATATCTAAATTGTGTCATAAATTCGCGGCTTGACTGAAGCGCGCCTCATTCAGCCTACATTTGCATAATATGGCCTGACCTGGATTACCACGTGGATTTAGCTTGTATTAAACCAGTCTAAATATACATTTATAATATCTAGACTAAAAATCATACTAATATTATAAATGTTTGTCTTTCTGTCTGTTACCTTCTCATACCTTTACGGTTAAATTGATTTGGATATTTGGCATAGACAATCCATTACCTAAGGTCATAGATATTTTTTTCCCGGTAAAACATTCCTGTTGGATAATTTCTTACCTAAAAATGAGAGCAAAAAATATACACAAGCATTTGCCCGCGACTTCGTTCGTGTGGAAATTTTGAAGTCGGCGTGTCGGGAAAACAAAAAAAAGGATCCTAGTGTTATTCAAGACTATCTACCTCTGTGCCAAATTGCATCCGTATCCGGTCATCAGCTCTGGCGTGATTGAGTAACAAACATCCATCCGTCCAAACTTTCGCATTTATAATAGTAGTAAGATTATATTTTCAAGTCTTAATTTGCCAAAAAAGTATTTAATAGTGAGACTAATTCGAAAGCTTTAAACAAATCTCTTTAAAAACAAGATCTGTGATAACTACGAAACTATATTTTCTTAAAAACCATTGTATGTACAGTTTTGTTCATAAGAAGGTCTCATTGATCTTAAACAAAAGAATATTGTATTTTGATACGGACAGGAGTCTAGACGATTTGAGCTAGAACATTGTTACGATTTGAACTAGAATATCTACGGTTAATTCTTCGAATAGGGAGTCCGGCCTGAATATTGTTTTGGATGTTGCTGAAGTCTGGAGAGATAACATCACGCCAATATTCCTGAATGGGATAGTCAGGTAGAGGTGTTCAGGAAAACCATAATTTCGGTTGGTTCAGGTTCAAGTCCTTTGTTACCTCATGTGGAGGTGTGCAGGACAATGACTTCGGATCATTGTTTTTGTTATCTGTGGGTAGGTTATGCTGTTTTGCATCACATTTTACTTAAAAATAGCTTCAAACTGTGGTGAGGTAAATCTCCGACGTCTTGGAGTATTGTGGCATCTACTGGTACCATTTTCAGATTTTTCCACTCAGAACCAGTTGTATTTCATTACTGTCCTACACATTCAATCTGCTTCTTATTTGAATAGGTTCTTAATGAATTTAGCTGACCATTCGCAAATATTATTTTCAATTGACATTTCGTCACTGAATTTTTTCTCTCATTACTTCCAGATTCTAATTTCCTATCAATACACATTTAGATGTAACCGAAAAGTAACACAAGAGAAGCATCGTACCCAATTTCTTACCAAGAAAATAAAAAAAAGGGTACATATTTCAATCTAGACTGAAAACAACACAATACAATAACTTCAGCCCCAAACGAAGGGAAATCTACAGCTTGCTCTAGATGAGCTAGCAAAGGGTGAAGACCTCCTTACATATTCATAGTCGGCGATAGTTGTAACGAAAGTGGCTCATAACCTTTGTAGGCTGCCTAACTTTTGTTGTGACTCATAGGAGAACACAAGCAGCTGACTTAATTTAATATTTTCTATAGAAATGGATTTGCTGTCTTGTGTTTATACTTACTTGGGAACAAGTAAGTTTGGAAAATTAATTTAGAATTTTGTTGTTTGGATACGCGGAAATTCACTCCATGTAACATACTGATAATTAGCTGCACCCGGTTTTTTTGTAAGCCGACTCCAACAGTTCAATAAAGGCTAGGCAGATGATGATGATGTTACGCCACAGAATAGTCTTATTAAATTTCGATTTAAATTCATGATTGCTAGCTTTATTCCAGCTTTTTGTTTCTCGCTACGTCACGTTATTTTCACCAATTTGCTTTATCTACCACAATCACCAATTTTTTTTTAACCGTCTCCGTGTTTTCTATTTGTTGCCTTCATTAGATATTATTCTTTTACAGCATTTGTACTTTTGCTTTCGAAAAAACACTCTATGGTTGAAGCACTGTGTTTTAAAATAAACTACAGTTCAGAAGCAACGCTACACAAAAAAAACTTATCAAAATTTTCACTTGGTTTTTCTTTCCACTTAGTCACATCATCACCAATATTCATGGCATTAACTATAGAATAAAAATATGTTCGAGTATTTTGTTAAATATAAAGCAACTACCGTCTGACCTTCATTAGACTATACAAGGACTGGAAAACACCTCCACCTAACCACAGATAAAATACTATCGCGATCTAAAGTAAATATCTACTGAAAAGCATAAAGATTCCGCGAAAAGACGCCGTCCCTACGTAGTTTACTACTAAGGCAGTGATGCGCCACTAGAGTATCGATAAAAACGCATACAGTTTACAAACAGCGGCCGCGTCAGCTGCGGCCATCGATTTGTCGAATCGATGCGTTGGGTCACCGCGCGGTCGATGGTGTACGTCACTAGTTGCGGTAGCCACGCGATGCGGAGACGCGGGACTTTCTTGCGAAATTTATTTTTGTTTGTGTACGTAATAGATGGATTTAGTGAGTGGAATAGTGTAATGGTAACAGTGCATTTCAGTTCATTGAAGTTCAAGTTTTGAGTTCTCTTTGTCATTCTCTTTTTTATTTTATTCGTGTTTTTGCTGTAAAATGCACTCATGGTAACATTTTCATGACTATGATTTTTTTTCCATACATTATTCTAATTTCTCTTTTGTCAAAAAGAGTAAACATGTTAAACAAAAAATCATTAAAAAACGTCAGCTGCCTGCATCGATCCCCATGTTTAATGAATGCACGATCGATGCGTGACGTAAGTTTGGGGTGCGTTACCCTCGCTTTAGAAGGGGATTATGATTCTAGTTAGTGCGTTACTAATTTATTGTTACTCTGGACTTATTGTACATACACATTGGTTATTAACAACCGGTTGGGCCCGCGTGGTGGATTACAGCCCGCTCTCTCTCTCACTGAGAGGAGGCTTGTGTCCCAGTTGTGGGAACATTATAGGTTGATTGTGTTTATTGTTTAAAATAGGGGTAAGCTGTGCTCTTTTAGAAGGCCTTGTTTGTGAAACCCCGGACATTAGCAAAGAGCAAAGAAATAAACAGTTTGATAGGTCAATGCTCTGATGTTTATGTGGACTTTTTTGTTGTGTAACCCCGAAATATTTTCCACGTAATAATATCCACATAAGCTGGAACGATACAGAGTCCCGAAAATTTTATGTCAAAAAATTTTCATAGAAGTATGTTTGTAGGAATATCCCTCAACCAACATGAGCATAGTCATCCTAATACACAGTTCGGCGCTACTTGTTGTAGGCACGCGAACGCGAGCCCAAGTTCGATAACCATTGCGTTTTACTTACGTTACCTGGTAGTAAATCTATGCAGTGGGCGGGCAATGTATACAGTCGCGTGGTCCGACTGACGTTTTAAATGATTGATAGGTTCCTTTCATGCTGTAATGAGGGGTAGTTCACTAGTTAGGTTTGTAGATTTTAATGTGTGTTTGCATATGGGTTTATGAATTTTAAGATTGGAAGTGTATTTGACTGACATTTTGTTGGCTTTGTGCCTTACCCAAATCATCTATGTTCTTGCTTGTGCACTCAATTTCCTCTTGGGTTTCCTGATAGCTATTATCTGGCAGTTTGGGACTTGTGTCATAATGTTGGTCTCACCTAGCTTGCGCTACAATACCCCGTTTTCTACGTCCAGACTGTACTAGACATTTTTCATAGATGTTAGGAATATCTATGAAATATTTACACACTATGCCACTTCTACTCGATGATTCTTCTGCTTCAACGTCTGTTGGTCCAAAATTTCTGGGGAATTTGTTCTTCTGCTTTTTTTCTCCAGCCACCACTCTTTAGAGTTTCTAGTCTTTTTTGGTAGTCTTTAGAAAAATGCTGATTCTTATTCTAATGCTTTTTGGTTTTTTTATTTCGACCAGATATGAATAACTCCCTGCCTCTTTAGCTTGCAAGATCGGCAAGATGACTGACAGTACCATAATTCGTGAAGGCATCTTCCGCCATCATCAGACTAGCGTTTTCCCTATTGTGTTGAAATTGGCTTCAAGTCTAACCGTATGCAGCTGAATACCAGTATATATCATGAATCCACTACCTATAATATGACCTCTACAATTCAGCTACTCGGTATGCAATGAATGGTCCACCCCATCCACGAACCAACCAGGCAAGTGTTACTTAACTTTCAAGAGAGAAGATCAAGCGGTGCGTCTGTTATTATTTATCCACGAGGCAGTTTTATTGCTCGCACTTTTATTGCTCTTCAATAATACGCTGTAGTCTTTTACAAATTATCCTAGAACACAGAGAACCCACCAACAGTTTTAACATTCCCTGTAATGTTAGTTTCTCCCCACATAGTTTCCGTATCATCCCGTCCTCCAAATTTGATTGAGTGGGCCTCTTTTATATTTCGCATCTTTTATATAGACTTATTTCTCACAAGTATCTATGCTTGACGGAATAACTGACGTCATCTTATCTCCCTCATTTTCGTCTAATATTGACTCTAGAACATTTGTATTTGTAGATATCAGTATTTATTTTACGATTATGGCTTTATTAGATGTTGCTTCGGCTTTGGTGATTAAGGATTTTGTATTTATATCTATGTAGCATAATCCATTCCCAGTGCTGAGACTCAGACCTCCGTTCTGTGAAAGAGAGTGAACCAAAACCCACAACGCGGGCCCAGTGCGGGGTGGTGTCGCATAAATGTATTCGAATTTACGCTTCTATGGCATGTCGGTTTCCTCACGATGTTTCTTCCATTACCGTTTTAGAGCAGCTATATCTATGTGTTAGGGATTTTCTTCAGTTATTAGAAGATGTAAATGCGAGGTGTCGATGTCATTAAGGCGGATAATCTCTCCTTGATTAATATAGTAATTTGAATGTAGGAAAATGTTTCTGTCATCTTCATTTATTTATATAATGTCAGGTTTATTATACCTAAGTTTTAGACTGAGAAGTTTTGAAAAGAAAATCTTCTTTGATATTTAATGGATATGTAATTGTTATCCAACGACTTATAAATAACTAATAGTAGTATCACTTAATCGTGGGAAAATCTTTCCATGAAATCACACCTTTTGCAGCTGTGTAGGCGGGGGTATGTGTGAGCAGCCCACCATGTGGAGGTGGATAAACTAGCGCTTTCTCTCCACATATGCCTAGAAAAATAATTCCTCAGCTTTTTCACTCCAATTTTTTTTGTAAACCCTTAATACTTCATTTCTCTCGCCAAATTAAGGTCAATCAACCCCATTACCACTGGCAGACACCATCAGTTATCCTGAAGAACTACAAAAACCCTCAAAAAGGTAGTACCGCAAACGAGGCAAGCAACGTTGGCTGCCCCCACTCCCCCTGTGACGTCAGACCACCCCTTTATCGATCGACCCCTCCCCCCCGCCGTCGCCCGCCGCCGGCTCCAGTTCTACGTACCTATATGGGGTTTCTTGGACATTTTACCTTTGCTTTAGCGTTTGGGATTTTTATGGCGTGTTTTATTTATTGGTTTTTGGGTTTCAGAGTTATTCGTACACGTGGTTTGGGTTCTTATGACCTTACTTAAATTTTCAAAGCTGAAACGTCCAAGTAAAAGGAGAAGACTGAATTTCTAGATAATTGCCTAAACGAATTGAGTTTTGTAAAAGATATTTGGTTTCCATGACCTTTGACAGATCCAAACTAAATTATCAGTTCAGGCTATTTGTTATCCTAAATTGCTCGAGGAGATTTATAGCGGTAATATTGGCTAGGTTAATAACCTTTTATTTTTAGTGTTGTTTCTTTTTGCCTTTCCTAGAACTGTCTCTCTCTCATTATCCTGCACTAGTTCACCTTCTGTTTCAAATACTACTGAAAATACTTCTCCTATTCTATTGCGAACTAGAATACATTCTCATGCAGCATGCGGCAATAATTTAATCTGGCAGACATCATAAATCAGTGCCTAAAGTTTAATTTCCGTTGCTAAACTTACGTAGAATGTATCTTAGGGGCAACATTCCTCTACACTGGGTTTTCTCTAAGCCGAGAAATTAGCATTGCATCCCTTTTAAATTTTAATCTTGGTAATAACTCCTGAAATATATTTTTGTTCTGTTTAATTGAGTGGCGAAATGTTGGTGTACCTCTGAAAAACCCTTTGCAAATTTAGACCGACGAGTACCAAGTTATCGATTAATGGATATTAGAATACTTATCAGAACACTTTTTTGTATCGATTTTATCAATCAAATTTACATATTTGTCTTCCTCTTTATCATACTATTTCCTATTACTATTTCCGTCAGGGATTGCAGGCGTGATGTTTTGTTATGTCATTATCATATATACGGAATCTTCTTTTGGTGGAAAAAAATATATCAAAATTCAGCATCTGAATGAAACGTGCTTTCTGCCGCTTGCGTAGCGTGACAAGTGCTGCCATCTATTGCGAGATACGAGGCAGTTTCTCTCTAACGCTTTTTCAAAGTTTGTAAGGAGAACAGGTAGTAAATTAGTTTGTCAAAATAATGTGTTAGTGGATAATAGAGAGTCTAAAAATACAGGTTATTTCTTGTGACTGATATGCATAAGTACAAATAACTAGCGCAGCCGCCCGTCTTAAATGTTTGATGGAGTTAGGATTTGTCTTTTTCGGCAAAGCTGATGCAGTAGTTTTACTAAATATCAATTCATATTTTTAATTTAATTCTTAATTAAACTAAAACAACGATAGTTGACAAAATTAAAATACTTTAATTTTACAGATACGCCAAATCAGCATCAAACGATAAAAGGCGACAATGTAAACAACATGCCTCAACAGGCTTACTGCCAGCCTCGGGAGTACCAGGGTGCTCCGCCCGCGCCCCAGGGCTCAACAATGTACCCCGGGCCTCCGCCCCACTGGGACGCGCCATACGAACCAGCTGGGGATGTATCTTGCTTGTGAGTCCTCCCCTCATCTTGACTTGGTTCCTGGATTCCACCAAATTCCTTTCACCTTCTATTTTCTCCTTGGGGCTTTTGTTCTGTCTTCCATTTAATATTTTCTCTGGTTATTATTGTTTCGAGTTTGTTTTCTTCATCATTTTCATTCTCGTCAACTTGTTTTAACCATTTTCATTTTAATCATCGTTTGGTTTATATGGACGATGTCATAATTTTGTTGGATCATTTCTATTGTGTTCTCATGTTTTAGTGTTGAATAAAATGGATTCTAATTTAAACCTTCCCCTAACCCTTTCCATCCACCCCGTCCCCGACCCGTGGCTGCGTAGCAGTGGACTTGGTTTCTCATAGGTATTATAAACATGTAAATAAGCTTGTCGCAAAGGTAAAACAAACACATTATTAATAGAATTACTAATCATAATTTTGATTCGCAGACATCTTTGTGACAAGTCAACTTAGATTGAGAGGATTATCTGAATGGATATTTTTGTTCTGTCGATCAAATGTGTAAAATGTATAGAGATTTTGCTCATAGATGTTATTTTTTTCTGAATAGGCAGTATCCTTTCCCGAGCGTTAAGTTTGTTTGGCTTATGTGGTATCGATACTGCCTAATGATTGTTTATTTAGATAATGTTTTTTGAAACATTATTTTTAGCTGTAGGTAAGTGTTATTTTGTTAGCTTCAAGAGGCCAAGATGAATGTTAGACTGCTACCGCGCCCTCATCCCTCCCTTTTTGTTTCTCCCTGCGCCCGGGCTGCAATAGTTTTTCATTATATGATTTTATAGGTGCCTGCGTGATTTCAGAACCCTTTGTTAATGTTGTTTACATTGTCGCCAGGTATGCGTTTTTAAATAATACGTTTGGTGTTTAGATTACTTCTGATATGTTGGGATTTTGTGAATATACCATGATAACAAAAAGTGCATTTTTTTTAAGAAGATTTAAAATAAATAAATAAATGAAGATCGGTACGTTTAAATTGTGAATATTGTATGATTCCAACATGTCAACATTAGAATAACTAGCAGAACATAAATGTACAAATTAACAAATCTAGATGGGTTTTATTAGCAGTAAAGAAATGTAGTATCAATTCAACATTAATCAATACATTTTTTAGTAAAGATCTATTTATAGTTTTATTTTTAAAACCCATCTAGATATTCCAATAGGTCCCATGTTGGGTGTCAAAATAGATAAATGTGAGAAACTAAATGTTAGCTCCGTTATTATAGATGTAAAAATCATTTTCAATCAATCTAAATGCAATTTATAAGCTTTTATATTACCTACCGTCAAAATAGAACTCGGGGAAATCAGCACTTTACTAGAAGAACTTAATCTTAACAAAGTTTGTGTAGAAATATGGCGGTAGTATTGTAAAAGCTATAAAATGTAGTCTATGTTTAGAAGCATGGTTGTTGTCTCTAGATGATAAGCTTGATAGAGAACCGTCAAGCGCGAATAGATAACGTTAGGGACAGAATACTTTAAATGTGATAAACATGACTAAAGTTATTGTTTTTATTTGTTTCAGCGGCCCAGATACCTCAGAGAGGCAGTGAGTATATTTCATCGTTTAAATAACAGTTTTCATTAACCTCATGAATATTATTGATAGTCTGTTCTGTGACATGTTTAATTAATTCTTATTTTTTTATTTAATACAGGTCCACAAAGAAGTAAATAATTAGAAGCAACTTACTTCAATTTTCTGACTAACTAACTGACTCTGACCAGAATTTTAGGGATTGTACAGACAACAGCGCATCAAGCTACTACAATCTGTCAAATTTTTTTTAATAGATTTTTAATTTATCACTGAAGCATTAAGTTCAAGGTTGATTGGGAAAATTTGACAGTTTTGGCTAGCTTGACGTGCTGGCGTCTGTACATTGTACACAAGATCAAAGTCATCATCAAAAATGTTGATCATTGCAATGCTGCAGGGTCTCTAAGAATTAGAGCATCCCTAGAGAAAAGAACAAAAAATAAATAAATGGTTCGAGTTGTTCGAAAAAATAGATAGAATAAATAAAAGATAGATAGATTACAAAACGAAATTATTATAGGAAAATTCCAAGCTATTATTATTAGTCTCGAAGTACAAATAAGTATGTAGGATAAAAATACAGTTAGCAGAAATTGATATTAATAGATCAGAAATAAAAAGGATGTTATTCTATCTATTGTTGGTAGTTCTAGGAAAACACAGTTAGATTCCAAGGATGAAATGTGGAACCGCTGCTACCGCTGTCTCTCTCTCTCTCTCTGTGGTCTCTCTCTGTGACCTCTTTTAGAATACTGTTGGCTTGGATTTAGCCTATATTCTCAGAAAGTCTAGATAAAAAATACAAATATCAGAAATGTGAGATACTCTGAGCTCTTAATTATTTAAACCAGGATCAGGCACAAACCCGAGATATAAATAGTTAGATGTGCCCTATGTTTACATTGAAAACATGAAACGATAGATACGATTTTCAGTAAGAGTAAGAGAGACAACACTTTTTAAAAATCCAAAAGAAACGAGATTTAAAAAAAAATAAATTCAGCATCTATTTGACTATCTTTTATTCCTGTGACGATAAAGGAGTCTGCCACTACACCGTACCATACCATGACCATACTATGAACGTATCAAGCACGGAAAGAAACTTGATACGGATTTCTATGCCCAGTTGCCCACTCGAACCTATCGAACCTATGAACAGCGTATCATACCCTAAATTGTTGAGGCTCCGTGCATGGTACCCGACGGTGTTGGTAGGTGACGGAACGGTCTAGTGTGTCTAATACTTTTAATACAAAGATTATTTTTTTGCCTGACACGTTCCTAGCGCGGTCATGGTATGATACGGTGTAGTGTGCCAGACGCCTTAAAACCTGTGTTAGGATGTAAACAAAACTCAATATAAATCTAATTTCTTTCTTTTCACTCAACTTCAGGAGAGACCCGAATATGTACGTACAAACTTTATAGAATTTTCTTCATTGGCTTGTGTTTTAAAGCAGGTAATGTTACTGTTTAATCCATTGGTTCCAGGTTGCAAGCGCAAGGAGGAATTGGGTTCGGATATGGCTTCCCCGAAGAAACCGCGTTTGGTTTTCACAGACCTCCAGCGGCGTACTCTACAGGCTATTTTTAAGGTAACTTGACAATCATATTTTTGATAGGAATAGTATGGCGATTCACACACAGAAACCAAATCCGCTAATATAGAATATATGAGGATTAGCAAGGTAATTGCGTAACACACGTACGCGTGACGACCAATCAAGTTATGCAAAACTAGTATAAGCGAATCTCTCATTGTACGGGAAATCTATACAAAGCGAGGTCATGTTATACTGGAATTGCAAAGCTTGATATGTCGCTGTGTGTACAATGGCAATTTAGGCATTACCTTTGACAACTTAATAACATTCATTACATTATTAATGTGGTCGAGCAAACAAACTTTGGCACATGAAGCAAGATAAGGTATTTCCTTGAAATTCCTTTGAATTGTGATAAAAAGTACGCTGCGCAATTGGAGTACCATAATATATCGATACCAGAAATTTCAATTGTCGTAAAGGACATTTTGCCGAAAATGAGTTATACATATATTTGGAAACAGCGTCGCGAGCTCTATCGATTGGTATATTTCAAATAATCCTATCTTTGAAAAAAAGTCCCTTACGACCCGGATTTTCAACAGCTCTAGCTCGGTTTTTTTTACTATTTGGGATGTATCGTAAAAATAATTTTCATTATGGAGCGTAAAGTCATGTTTTAATTATGTATGAGGTCGTAATCTTATTTTTGCGTTGAACTTTTTATACGACATTATAAACAATTATATTATTACAAATCAAAAGGTCGTAAAGATGTTATTTTATAATCGAAACCCTTACGACCTAATCTATGCTTTGCTTTATCTTACGTAATTAGGGCGTAAATGTTGTTTGGTTTTTATTGTCCTTTACGACCCTAATTTTAAGAAAAAGTACGTGTGGTTCAAAAGAGGACTTGTCAAAGCTCGCAAGGAAGACGGTGGAAAAGTCAGTATCCAACAACACCATGAATGATATACACGGACTAGCTATCAACAAGCAGTAAGTCGGCATGTCATCGCATTCGCAAGTAAACAAAGCATTAACCGAAAGTCTTAATAAAAATAAAATGGCGAATTCTTTTTGTGATATTAATGACTGTTTAAATGTTAAAGACTTCATAAACTGTACCCCTAACCATCAATTTAACCTATTGTGCATGCATATTAATATTCGATCAATAATAATAAACTTCTCTGCATTAGAACAAATGATCCTTAGCTCAAAAAAATGTATCGATATCATCATTCTAACTGAAAGTAATATATCAGAAAACAATAGTGTTCTGTTTCAAATAAGCGGGTACCGAATGTACACAGCCTTGAGTAAGTCCCGAAGGGGTGGTGGCATTATAGCATATGTGAATAATAAACATAAATGTAGCCTAATAAATGTAAAAACTATACACTTTGAAAGTTTATTCTGTACTGTCACCACCCAATCGAACTATACTGCGAACCTGTGTGCGGTATATCGACCACCAAGCTCGAGTAAAATTCTATTTATTGACGAACTACAAACTTCACTACAAAAATTCACTATTAACACAGAATTGTACTTATTAGGAGACACTAACATAGATTTAAAAACGGATAATCCTGTAAGGCATAAATACAATAACATGTTATGTAGTATGGGCCTTCTGTGCGGGATCACTGAACACACCAGAATAGCAATATCTAACGGGAAAATAAGTAAATCTTGTATTGATCACATTTATGCGCGATCCCGTACACAAGACCTATTTACAGCGGCACTCGGTACCACACTGGCTGATCATCGCACTGTGATGCTCGCATGTTCTGGAGCGCGTATACAGGATGTCCCAAAATACAAGACATGCATAAATAATCATCAACTTATTAAATGTTTCGAGGGAATCCGGTGGGAAAAATCACAGGATATAAAATGCCCTTTAACTTTATATAACTTCATACATACACAGTTCAAAGAATGTTATAAACAATCAGAATATAAAATTAAAATTAAAAGTAGTGTATCGCGTAGTAAAAATGAATGGATAAACAAAAAGATAATGAAAGCCTGTGAACATCGGGATAAATTATTCATGAAGTGGACTCCAATAACGTAGTCCTAAAGCAAACATACAATAAATCAAGAAACTATGCAAATACTATATACACAAAACTAAAAATAATAACATAAAGTCAGACATAAGAGAAATAAGAAGAGCAATACTAGACAGTTGTGGCAAATTCTTAATCGAAATACAGGAAGAAAAAAAAATTATATTGATGATGCTATTCAGAATTCATTTAATAAAACTAATTAATTAACTTCTACAGATATTGCTAATAATTTTGCACACACTTTCGATAAAAGCGTAAAACTAATTATTCCTAAGTGCTCGAAACCATTGTTAAATAAAACAGAGTATACAACTCCAGCTAACGTTACTATGCGTATAAAGCCTGCGGAGCCTGACGTTGTGAAAAAAGTCATTATGTCTTTGAACAATAATAAAGCCCCAGGAGTAGATGGAATTAGAGCCATAGATATCAAAATGTTGGGCACGACAATCACCTCAGTGATTTCAAAATTAATTAATCTTGCATTAAAACATGTAAATATCCAACTACACTTAAAACAGGGATTGTCAGACCGATTTACAAGAAAGGAAGCAGGCTGTTACAACAACTACAGGCCTATTACTATATTGCCTACTATTGATAAAATAATAGAGAAATATATTTGTAAACAAATAAACGAATTCTATGAAAAAAATAAAATACTAAATGACAAACAATATGGCTTCCAACCAAAAAAGAATACCACACAACTGCTATCAACGTTCACAGATAGTATTCATAAACACTTAGATGAACAAAAACACGTTTTAGTAGTACTTATAGACTACAGCAAAGCATTCGATACGCTCAGACATGACCGGTTACTAGTGTGCCTGCATGACAGCGGAATTAGAGGCAAGTTACTTGATCGGTGCGAAAACTATCTTTATGACAGAAAATACATGGTCAAAGTCAGTGACGTGACTAGTGAATCAGTCATCGTAACGGAAGGAACGGCGCAAGGCTCGGTCCTTGGGCCACTGCACTACCTCACTTATGTAAATAGCCTTGTTAATGTCATAAAAAAGTGCGAGATCTACCAATTTGCTGACGACACCTGTCTTATAGCCGCTGGAGAGAGTGTTACTGATGCCCAAAAGCAACTACAGGAGGACTTTGATTTGTTAGCTAAATGGTCTCATGACGCTGGTCTAGTATTAAACGCTAGTAAAACCAAGTTAATGTACATCAGTACCAGTCAAAATAGAAGCTCTTCCTTGCCTAAACTAACAAGTCACTGCCATGAGTGTTTGCATGATAACGGCACAAATAAAGTAGTTAAGCCTTGCAGCTGCGAATTCATAGATCTAGTAGATAGCCAAACATACCTAGGACTTACCATTGATAGCCGACTTAATTGGAAGGAGCACATTAACGGGGTGTGTGATAAACTAAGATGTATTTTAGCTAAATTTTCTATTATAAAATGCAAAATTCCATATCAAACTCTGTTAATGCTTTATAAAGCCCTGGCCGAATCAACGATATCCTATGGTCTGTCGAGCTATGGTAGGACATATAAGACACACCTTGATAAAATTTACACACTTCAACTACGTTTATTAAAAGCAGTTGTCCCGCATAACATTAAGAAGAAATACAAAAATGATTACCATAAATTATTTGAATTCTGTAAGATATTACCTATACATGAAAAAACTAAATTTGTACTCTAAAAAGAAGAGTTTTTTAATGAAAATTTAAAGAAAACCAAAACCACGAAAATTAATTAAATTAGGACTCGTAGCGTCCTCAATGCTAAGCTGTTACTTCCAAAGTACACGAATTTGCACGGATTTAAATAGAAATAGCAACAGATTTTGTCTAAATTTTGAGTTCATAATAGAATAACATTTTTGTTACTTTTGTACTAAATATATTGATTAGTAAACAAAAAAATAAAAAAAAACCTTTCATTTCACTTAGTTTTACAACCTATTGTAGGTATTTCTTGACTAGATATTTAGTTTTTTTGTTACTTTAACCCCCTTAGTCTCTGATTAAATTGACTTGTACTACCCATTGATGATCAAGATTGTCCTTTGCTACACATCTGACTTTATCATAACCAAGTTTTCGAGGCTGTAAAGTACTTTGGTTCAATTTTTGTGTGCTGTAAAGGACACTCATTTTCTTCAATAATTAAGTTTGGTTTATGTTGTTAAATTATAGGGATAGAACACGAAAAAATAGTTGGGGTTTCTTTTGACATCATAAATATAGCACTTTATTTAAAAAAGATATTAGACAAAAACATTTTTTTTTTTTGTTTTTTGGCTCTAGTGTAAACTCGTGTTTTGTCCTTTACGACAATTGAAATTTCCGGTATCGATATGTTATTATTGCAAATGTTACCTTCCAATTTCAATAAGTTTAAGCGACATGATGTAAAGGAATGGGGAAAATGAAGCGAGGAAAATTTTGAGTATGAATGTAGATGGCTCTAAGAGAGAGAGAGAGAGTAGAGGAAGACCAAAGAAACGATGGATGGACTGTGTGAAGGATGATATGGCTAGAAAGAAGGTGACTGCTGAGATGACGAGTAATAGAGAAGTATGAAAGAAGAGAACATGCTGCGCGAACCCCAAATAAATTGGGATAAGGGTAGCAGAATGATGATAAATTAATGCTTTATAAAAAGCTTTATTTTTCTATATCTCAAAAGGAATTGTTGTATCCGTCCTGTTGTGTAAATACATCTTAGTCTAGTACTGAAAGAACGATATCTGTAACATATCAGACCTCGGTCCTTAGTGCTTGATTCGCATTGTTTCTAATATTAAATATGTACTGTCTGTGCGCAGACCAAAAGCGTCCCTTTCCAGAGCTAAAGTCGTTTGTTTTAGAAGACATGAATTAGTCTAACAGTAAATGTGGCAAAATTATTATTTGTGAAAATTATTCACAAGTATTTGTTTTCATACACGTGTACAGTCAATGTGAAGTGCTATACGGTACAGCAAAACAGTAGGCTTATCAGTTGATACGAGTAACATGGTCGTAACAAACACATAGTTAAGTCCATTCATCTCTAAGTCATACGAGTACATATATATACCGGGTGTAAACGGACCCTTCACATATCCGTCAACCAAGCATTCTGTACATCAAACTAAGTAACTTTACGCAAAAATTATTGCTGGGAATCGACTTTTTTGGGGTGAAAAATCAAGTTTTACGGTAGGACTCGATGGAAAGCACTCATGGCATTGTGCTGATGAATGGATTGAATAGTACGAGGGTCGTGGAGGTGTGTAAAGTAAAAATCTTACATTAAAAACATGTATTTAAAAAAAAAAAAACCTGTGAAAAAGTTGGCTTTTGACCCCCAATATCTCCGTAACTAGAAGGTTCCCAGGTATGGTCTAGAACAAAAAAATGATCGCAGTGACGGGGAGAACAAGTGCCTTTCGTTTATGTTAAGGGTCTATTTACACCCTTTATAAGGTGGACAATTTTTATGTGGGCGTTCAGAATGATGTATTGAATATGTAGTAACCGTTTTAGCGTCGGTATCCTTTTCACCCCGTATAACGACATGCCTTTTCCCATTGCGATACGCAAAAACTACAGAATACCAACTGCTACGATCCTTACATACATCTGCCTCGTTGATTGAGTGGTCGTAAGCGCGACTGCTGAGCATGCGGTCCTGGGTTGATTCTCTGGTCGCCAAAAGCTGAAAATTTAAAAAAAAACTTATGAAAAAGTTGGCACTTTGACCCCCAATATCTCCGTAACTAGAAGGGACCCAGGTATGGTCCAGAGCCAAAAAATGATCACAATGACGGGGAGAACAAGCGCCTTTCGGCTTTGTTAAGGGTCTTGTTACAACCTTTATATAAGTCATCTCTACATAAGTTCAACAAATTTTTCGAAGCGATTTGGAAGTTTCACTAAAAAATTTCAATCCCACAAAAATATGAAGGCAAGTTTAGAAGTAAATAATACAATAAATACTACGTGAAGGTGGAGGTTGACCTTTAAAATGTTCAAAATGTCAGCGTATTTGTAACTTGGATTTAGGAAATGGTAAAAACAGTTAGCATGATAACTGTCTTTATACGTGTTTTTGAAAAGAGCTCAAATCGTATACCTAGCCTTTTCCCTAGTATGTTGGAGTCGGCTTCCAGTCTAACCGGATGCAGCTGAACACCAGTATTACTTGGAGCGAAAGCCTATCTGAACTCTACAACCTAGTAACTACTGGGTGGGTAATACGATACACCTTGGTAAGACTGGTTGTCAGACTTTCGGGCCACTGACTACCTGTAAGGACAATCAAAGATCTACAAATCACAACCGGGACCAACGATTTAACGTGGTTTCCGAGGCACGGAGGAATCTCGGTATGTAATGGGTGGTCATTCATCTACGGATCAACCTAGGCAAGAGTGGCTTAACCTGAAGATTGATCCGAGCGGCTGTTAAAAGAGCATAATTATTTAACAACAAACATACTCGTACATGCATAAACTTACGGCTCTGTTCCATGGGGTAAGGCTGAAAACACCGAAAGCCACCCTTTAAACCTTATATACTGTACTCCTGAGTCATCTCAGCGTTCACCACAATTTTTTCAACAATTTCGAAACTCACTTGAAACAATTTCAAAAATCTTGAGGAACGAGGAAAATGATGAGTACAAAGAAACGATGCAAGAAATTAAAAAGTCTCAAAATTGAAAGGGAAAGTTGATTAACTATAAATAATAAAGCAAAATAGAATCTTATCGTTACAGTAATCAAAAGGGGAAGTTGGAAGTGAAAGTTCAAAATGTCATTGTGTTGTTTATTTGGCTTCGGGATAATATCGTTAGATTCGATAATCAGACTGTAATTACACGTGTTTTTTTTTACGAGGAAAATAACAATATTTAAGTAATTCTTTTAATAAGCTTAGGATAATTAAATGTATTAGCATATTTTTGGCGATAAGGAAAGGTTATGAAATCAAAATCAAACCATTTATTTCAAGTAGACCAGTTACAGGCACTTTTGAACTGTCGAAACAAAGACAACAATGAAATGTAGCTACAGTCCCAGTTACAAGGCGTAAAAACTGTAAAAGAAGATACTGTAGTTGCCCATATATCATCATCATTTCAGCCGAAAGACGTCCACTGCTGGACATAGGCCTCCCCCAAATATAATAGGTCTTTACCTATGTAATTGGAGATTTAATAACCAGCATTTTCAGATTTAATTATCGGTGGATTAGCGCGCAATTCGAAATTTAAATAAATTTTATTCGAAAGCCGTGTTCTGTTAATTTCAAATTCAGTCATTTGTTTTTAGATAGTTTTTTCTTTTTGTGAAATTGTGGTAGTTTTTGGCGCCATGAATAAACTGAAAATTCGTACAATTTTCGAATATGAGTTCCTACGTGGACATACCGCTGCGCAAACAACACGAAACATTAACGACGTGTACGGGCCTAACACTGCTTGCATAAACACGGTCCATTATTAGTTCAATCGTTTTAAATCTGGAAATTTTGAGTTGAAGAACGCCTCGCGGTCGGTCGGTAACCATTGTCGACAACGACGAATTGAAGGTAGTGGAAACGGATCCAACTCAATCTACGGCTGAGCTTGTTGCGGGCCTTGGAGTTAGTGTCAAAACGACATTGAAGCACTTGCGTCAAATCGGAATGATAAAAAAGTTAGATAAGCTAAAATAAAAAAAAAAATACAAAAAAATTTGTTTTTAATATTTTCATACAAATCTCCAATTTCATAGGTAAATACCTAATTTATTGTAATAATTACATGAGCAAGTTTGGCTAAATAATAACAGCCGCTCGGGTCGATCTTTAGGTTAAGCCGTGCTTGCCTAGGTTGGTCTGAGGATGGGTGACCGCCCATTACATACCGAGTTTCCTCCGTGCCTCGGAAAGCACGTTAAGCCGTTGGTCCCGGCTGTCATTTGTAGATCTTTGACAGTCGTTAGGCAGTCAGTGGCCCAAAAAGTCTGACAACCAGTCTTACCAAGGGGTATAGTATTACCCAGTACAGACTGGGTTGTGGAGGTCAGATAGGCAGTCGCTCCATGTAAAATACTGGTATTCAGCTGCATCCGGTTAGACTGGAAGCCGACCCCAATATAATTGGGAAAAGGCTAGGCAGATGATGAATTACATGAGCAAGTTTGGACCAAGGAGATTTTACCATGAGCGAGAGAGTAAGACCAACGCAAGAAATGTACATATCTCAAGTAGCTCATAACATAATATCACGCCTGTAATCCTCTAAGGCTTAGGCAAAGGTGTACACACTACTAAACCCACATTTTTTTTTTTTTTTTTTTTTTCCCGCCAGTTTTGTTTAAGTTTTAGAGCCATCAACCGGATACAAAACCAGACTCCCTGGCTGCTACTGATTTTCACGATATTTAGGGATCGTTATTTTGGGATCACATGTCATCTCAGTTCTATTCAGGGCTATTGACGTGTGATCCCAACGTTTCCCCACTCTGATCTATTGTTACTGAGAAGTTAAGTGGTAATCGGTTGTCGTGGTATGGGCATGTTATGCGGAGGAATGAAGAAAATGGTCTGAGGAAAGTTTTGAGTATGAATGTGGATGGGTATATGAGTAGAGGAAGACCAAAGAAACGATGGATGGACTGTGTAAAGAATGATATGGCAAGAAAGGAGGTGTCTGGCGAGATGACGAGTAATAGAGACGTATGGAAGAAGAAGACATGCTGCGCCGACCCCAAATGAATTGTGATAAGGGCTAGAGAATGATGATGATGATGATCTTGTGCACGGCAGCGCTGTGTCAAAAATCCTCTGCAACCATTTTAACCATAAAATTTCTCATTTACAGGAAACAAAGCGACCATCAAAAGAAATGCAAGTAACAATAGCAAGACAACTAGGACTAGAGCCGACAACAGTTGGGAATTTCTTCATGAACGCCAGAAGAAGATCGATGGACAAATGGAAAGATGACGACGCGCCTTCAGAGTTAGACCAGCAGTGCGAGAGCCATGACTTGGACAGGGTTCCAAGTCTAGACTCAGCAGAATCCGAAGAAGATCACGATGAACATGATGATCATCTTTTGTGACGCCGTCTTCCTCATCAGCAGCTACTTGTGCTATGAGAATCGCTTGTTATGGGCCCTGAATCGACTGTTTCTGTTACTTTGGAACAGGACAATTATTAATATCTTTAGCGGTTTTGTTCTGTTCTTCAATTTTGAGAGCGGATTTTAGTTTGGAGACTCCCTCAGTTGTTTTTACTGCTGGTTTGAGTTATGTTTTAACTCCTTCCATCTTTTCTTTATTTTTTAATAGTGGACCAAAGCTTTGGGTTTTTGAATTCATCTGTATTAATTCACCATGTGGCACAGTTTATCAATGATAATACCAATCAACTGCAAAATACAAAATAAGCTTATTGGTTAGAAATTGATAGATTGCTAATTTTGTGCGGTAAGAATTTTACAGATTGTTACATAGTTTACAACAATCTATATTTTCAATAATTTTTATTTTTTGATCATGTGAATCTTCTAATATTTTCCCTTTTATTATACTGAAGTTAATATTCCGTTAAAATTCGTACCCTTATTTTAAAGATTGTGCTGATGTACCTCCTGTAATATTAATTTTCAAAATTCTCAGGGCCCTTAACATAGTAAGATAACAAAGTGTACAGTTAAAACTTACGTGAATAGTGAACGCCGAAGCCGTTTTAGATAACGTTTAGTTGTTAGCCGCTGGGTGGCGCCACTGTCTCGATACTCGATAGATTTGTTGTTAAATGACCATCGACTCTCTGATTGGTTAGGTAAGATAGAAAGTTAAAAGTCGATTGGTATAGGGAAGTTTCGTTTCGAATGATTCAGCGCTATGATCAGTTCTTTTATTAGGCAATTAGGGATGATTTTTGTAAGACAGACTGATGTGAAACAGGAAATTGTTAAGATATGCCCTATATCTTCTAGTCGATACGTCTATCGATATCGACATAGTGCTGCCCCAGATTGATCTCTATATCAAACGTTTCTAGTCAAACGTGAACTAAAATAGTTAACTTTTAGTTTTTATTTTAGAACGACAATATGTATTTTTTAGTGTAACACAATCACTTTGGATGTGGGCGTCTGATTGGTTCATCTTTATCAATAAATATTGTATCGATCACTGTTGTACACAACCATAAAACACATTTTCTTCTTTATATAATAGTAAGTGTAAGTAAATTAAAAGAAGTAATTTAAGAATGAATCAATTAGTTCTCCTTTTAAATGAAAATGGCGCCTTTATCCAAAGATGATTAATTCTAGGTAACTGTTAACAATGACATGATCTTTTTAAAGTAGCAAGAAATATCCGATGAAATCGGATCAATTACACTCATTAACGATTACGTTACAGGATTAAAAGGTAAAACAAGATTTATTGACCATACTTTAATAATCATTTTAGTAAAAGAAAGACTAAAAGAACAACACCTGATAAAAAAAAACATAATTTGCTTTTACACTTTCAAGTAAACGAAAAAGTCATATAAAGGTTGTGCACACAAAACTAATCATAAAATAAAATAATTAAACACAATATATTTTTCACTTGATCGAAAAATGTCATAATCGTTATGATATTTTATCATCAAATTTTCAACAATATTTTTACCCGACTGCGGGACAGCAAAGACAGGGTTCTGTTTTTATCATAACAAGAGCATAAATATAACAAAAAAATCTTGTTTAAACCTAAATCATGTGACGAATCGTTCCTAGTCACCACGTTCTTAGCAATTCCAATTACTTTTATAACGGCTGATGAAAACTTGAAAGCAAATTTGTGCGTGATATTATCTAGTTGTAACTTAGGTATAAAAAATGGTATTTATTTAAGAGCCGCTTCAATGTAAGTCTAGTCTGATTTGTGCAAGATGTAGGTATTAAATGAACGCTTGGAACCAAGACGGGAATACACAGGCTTGTGACTTGTAGAAAAGTAGGTATGCAAGTAATGTTCGGAAAAGTCTTGATGTATGTGTAACCATACATCCGGACTTTTCCGAACATTCCTGGATTTCTTGTTCCCTCGTCTGATGTTTGTCCGGACTTTCTTGAGATAACGGGATTTTTTTAGAAACGAAAGGAGAGTAAACTATTTATGAAAAAAGAAAGTTCATCATGATTTGCCTAGCCTTTGTCCAACTATGTTGGGGTTGGTTTCCAGTATTACCGGATACAGCTGAATACCACTATTTTACATGGAGCGACTGCCTATCTGACCTCCACAACCTAGTAAGTACTGGGTAATACGATACCCCTTAGTAAGACTGGTTGTCAAACTTTCGGGCAACTGACTACCTGTAACGACTGTCAAAGATCTATAAATGACAGCCGGAACCAACGGTTTCACGTCCTTTCCGATGCACGAAGGGAACTCAGAAAAAAGGAGAAAAATTTCCGGAATTTACAAATTGTGAAATTACATGTACCCATAGTTACATGTTATTGTGTCACAAGTCACAACAACTTTTGATGGGTAAATGTCACAAGCCCGTGTAAGACACTTTCATAGTTTTTGCAAGGTACTGGCATGCGTATTCCCGTCTTTAAGTTGGTATCACTGAGCGAGCGAATGATCATAACAGTATTTAAGTGAAGCCATATTCTATGGAAACAATACAATGTATAATATTTTAAACTAGTCAACGGCATTGTTAAAGTTTCTGTATTGTAATAATGTAAGAAGTAGTCATTGATTTTCATAGAAGTGTGTAAGAAAAAAATGACTATATTTCAAGCAATATGTTTAGGTATAAAATGCAAATGTCTTCTTGTAATGCGTTAATGTAAGATTTTTGTACCTGTATTATATTTATACGTATCTTTTAACTGCAAACAAAAAACTAATTATTACATTCCAAAGCTATTTTCACTATCCCTCGCATCGCTCGCGCAGTGTGGTATCAACTTTATATTTTGTTATTATAACATCAAAAATAACTTCTGAATTCTAGTTAAAATCAACTATTGAAGTTAATCTAAGGATAGTTTATTTATTAATTTATTTATTTTTGTGACCATTGCTAGTCTTTTTATTTACCACCAAAGATATGTGAAGTGCAATCGTATTTAAGTTTAAAGTGTCAGATAATAGAGTTTATTTATATTTGTAATATCTATTTTATGCATGATTATCTTTTATTTGAGAGTATTTTTAAGTTAATTTCACCCAATATTTGAATGAATCCCAATTGTACTACTAACAGGTTTTTCTCGCATTGGAAAAAGCGATACTAACTCCATGGTAAAAATATTAACCAGTCAACAACAAGAATCGCTTTAAAGCGTTTTTCCAATATCCATTTCCGACTGTCAAATTATTTAAATCTTAAAACTTCATCATGATCAACATCTGTATAGTCTTTTCATAACTACAACAACGACTCGACGCACGGCGACTTCTATACAACATTGATTTGGCTGTAATGTCAACGTGTTGGTTTAAGTTAGTTCGATACTTTCTTAAATAGAGGGCGCTAACGTCACCGTAAGACGTTATTAATAGAACGAAAATTTCGAGAGTTGTGAGCAGGGTGCGATGGTCTAATTGGTGAAGACGTCCGGTGTACTGAATCGGAAGGTCGCAGGTTCAAACCCTGCTCGCACTAGAATTTTTCTTTCCATGTCAAAACAGCTTTTCATAACTATGTTCAGGTCGGCTTCCAATCAAACCACATGCATCTAAATACCAATATTTTACATTAAGCGACTACTATCTGACCTCTACAATTGTTACTGATTAAAACGATAGCGTCTAGAGCGAATTTCACTAAAAAAACTGAAGGCGTTTAACATCACATCTAAACTGCGTTCAAGATCTGTGTCAATATGCCATAGCAATGATTATATTGCAGCTGTTTAACGTAGTCTAAATGTACAGTCGCCAACGCATCAATTTACCACAAACTATAAAATTTTCTCATTTGATTTTGAACTTAATCATCAACATTTTATGGTTTAAAATTATTTGGAGAAATTTGACAGTTTGTGGTAAGTTGATGCGCTGTCGACTGTACATATTCCCCGTTAGCAAGACTGCATTTGCAATTTAGCAATGCAGAGTTAGTTTAAACAATCTAGTCCAAACTACTGATCAAATTGTTGATTTGTGTTTACTATTAAAACTTAATGCAGTACTATAAACGTATGACATATCTCGCCGCCATATTATTTCAATGCCGGCTGGGGCGTTAAATATGCAAGAAACCAATGTTTTATTTATGTAAATAATAGTAATTTTGTGTTCATTTGTGTCTAGTCAATTTACTTACATTACTTTATTTTATAATAATTGCAAACTATCTACTTCGTTGTGAAACTGAAACCTGTTGAGAAAATAGTGAGGTTTCATACGTAATTTTCATGGGTTCTTTTTTTTTTAATCACAATACAAGAAATTAGTAATAAAGCTGAAGAATGTAAACAATTAAGGGGGAAGTGCCAGGGGAACCCCCGGAATTTTTCTTTTTTTTTTCTTACGTTTTTTGGTTTAAATTAACTAAGAGGGTTGTATTGATGATTTTAATGATTATAAATCTGTTAAGCCATATTTTGTTCGGTCGCGAAACATATTTTAATCAACATCTGAAACTTGCAAATTGAAAAAAAAACGTAAGAAAATTTGAAATTCGCAGGCTACCTTAACAACATCAAAACCAACAAACTAACAACAACCAACAACAAACTATCAAAAACAACAAACTAAATTCTCAACACGAAAAATATCCTTTATATTACCCTTACTTAAAGCAAAATCTATTCATAAGACAATATTAACTGTAAGAAGTCCACCTTCGAAAAACTTGTAGATTAATGAAATAACTGTTTCCATTAATTGTTATTCTGTTGTTAATTGCAGTTCTTTCTCATTAACATTCACAACACAGTATACGTCTGTCAAAGAATTTAGAATTAACTAATCATTTGATTACATTTAAGTACAAAATAAATTAAACCATTTTGGGAAAATTGAAACGAATTTGTATGCGGAAGTATGGCAATATGATGAGGTATCTCTTTTGTACATTGCATATTTTATGTTTGTGACTTTCAAGAACTTTTAAATGTCATCTAGTCAAACCATATGTCAACCTATCGATCTTAATTTAAGTTACGATTTTGGGTGCAACCTCAAAACGCAGTAGCGAGTCGGCCAATCAATGGCTTATATGCTTCTCTATACAAACGTCCTTAGACGCCAAATCTACTGAAGCGTTTTCATAAACTTATGTAGAAGCAAGCAGTGTCACATGAGCTATCATAACGATTGGATGACTTGCCATTGCATTTTGCAGATGCGGTCAGTCTTTCTTCTACATAATTGTACACACAGCGAGACATCATGCTATGCATTTCTAGTATAATATGGCCTCGCTTTGTTCAGATTTTCCGTACAATGAGAGATTCGCTTATTGCATAGCTTGATTTGTCGTCGTGAGTACCTTTATGATGGAGCTATCTATTAATCCTGATGATGGATATTTCTGACACACAGAGCACGGATACACGAAGCTGCTAAAGGAGAATTTCTTGTCAACGCTTTCCATGCAAATCGAGATACAATCCGTGAATTTTACAAACACGCAAATATGGTCACCTGTCGAGGTTCTCTGGTGTTTAGCAGCTACCGTGGCGATTCAGTGCTTTGTCATTTGACGTATGTAGACTTTGTCAATGCTAAACTAATACTGTCACTTACGGGATATCTTCCGTGATTGTTCAGTATTTTAAGCTCCCGATATTTCGGCGCTGTTGCAAGCGCCATGATCGCGGGTTGACTGGAGAATGCGGGTGGATGGAATAATGAACAATCACGGAAGATATTCCCTAAGCTAATACTGTCAAGTATTAGTTTAGTTGTAAACCGTGAAAGCTTAAAACTGTGTATAGTCAATGCTGTATACGGGTTAAAAAACATTCCAATGAACCAAAAGGTCTCAAGTCATTCCAAATAATTGTCTTTTTCATTGTTTAATCATAAGAAAAGAAATGTATCAAAAAATTGCGCACAAAATTCAGTACAGTTATCCAAAAGGTAATTTTGTTTACGTTAGAAGTTTCAAAAATTATTCTTTTGGCTGTTGAACACTGTTTCGCGTAATATTTATAACTGATTTGAAAATAATCGAATAAAATACAAAAATTCAATATTTTTGTGTATGTATAGTACTAAATAGTGCGCTTTCTGATGTACATAGTTCGTGATTATATGTAAGATTATATGTACATTTTACAAAATTCTGTGTATTATTTTCAAACCCTATTGATACCTACATAAAGGTACACGTATGATTATGTGGCCTATCACAAAATTTCTAGTAAATACTTTTAAGGGACTGTGGACAGTTCACTTAGCAAAATGCCAAGCCGTGCCAGGCCGAGTCATAGGTCGCACTTCTGATTTTTCGAATTCATGTGCATATTGATGATTTGATTGATTGTGTGTGTTGCCAGTGATTACATACCGGATCGAAACGTGGTCGCTCACAATGGGCCTCATCAGAAGGCTTAAAGTCACCCAAAGGGCAATGGAGAGGGCTATGCTCGGAGTTTCCTTGCGTGATCAAATCAGAAATGAGGAAATCCGTGAGGGAACCAAGGTTACCGACGTAGCCCGAAGAATAGCCAAACTTAAGTGGCAGTGGGCAGGGCATATTGCTCGCAGAACGGATGGCCGATGGGGCCGGAAAGTTCTGGAGTGGTAACCGCGAACTGGAAGACGTTGCGTTGGAAGGCCTCCCACTAGGTGGACCGGTGACCTTGTAAAGGTTGCAGGGCTCCGCTGGATGCGTGACGCACGGGACCGGTCAATGTGGCGACACTTGGGGGAGGCCTATGTCCAGCAGTGGACGTCTTTCGGCTGAAATGATGATGATGATAATGATGATGTGCATAATGTATCATACATATCATACATCGTGAGGAAACCAAACCAGCATGCCTGAGAGATATGACGGCATGTCAAAGGCCCACGGGCGGCATAAAAACTCTGACACTAGGTTAGGCACTAACCACACGAAAAATCTGGAGAAGTTTAATTACCAGCTCACATTCCATAACATTCCCTAGTATTTTAAAGAACATTAAACCACGGTTCCGTTGCTGCAATGGTTACAAAAATTCACCTGCTTGACAATGTAACAACATAACAAGCATCGCCAGTGATGAAGTTCTCACATGAATTAACCAAATAAGGACCTACATAATTATCATCATCTACCTAGCCTTTTACCGACTATGTTGGCGTCAGCTCCCAGTTTAACCGGATGCAGCAGTATTTTACATGGAGCGACTGCCTACCTGACCTCTACAACCCATTTACAACTTGATAATCACCATTGTTCGTTTTCTAAACGATATAAATAGAAACGAAAGATCTACAAATGACAGCCGGGACCAACGGCTTAAATAAGGACCTACTACGTAACTGAAAAAATTAATTCTCTCTGCAGAGACAGCACTGTATGGTGAGTTGTGAAGTTTGCACGTCTTAAGAATTTCCGTTTTCAACATATCTGAGGTGGAGATGGGCGATGGAGCAAAGCTTTAACCGAGTGGTGGCCAAGGTTGGTGAAAGAAACGATGATTGACAACTGATTGATTGATTGACGATGTCGTAAAATCGCGGGAACACTTGGATGAGGGAAGCATTTAACCTGAAAGTGTGGCGGAACAAATGGGAGGCTGTAAGGCTTTGCGGGCTGAAATGATGATGATAAATTGTAAGGAATCAAATGGTCAGTTCATTGTTGTATTTATTAAATGTTTAAATTTTGTTTTATTTAATTTGTGAGATGTCCCAGGCACCTACAGAAATAGTGACACTAGTTTTACATCTATACAAATAAATAAAATTGAAGTGTCTGTTCGTAATTTCAAAATAACAACTTTTTACTGAATGAATATGAACGTATATACGGTACTTATAACAAAAACACTTTTTTTGTCTGTGTGTCTCGACTAATCTCCGAAACTGCTGAACCGATTTTGACGGGACGTTTGGCACATAGATGATGTTATAAGGACTAACTTAAGCTTTTATTTAAGAAAAAGTATTAGGGATCCGTGCAAAAAAAATAAAACCCTTGAAATTGTTAACAAAATGCGATTCAAATATAGTAGATAATATTTTTAAAATAACTTCACGAGGACGAAGGTGGCGAGCGACAGCTAGTAGGAAAGTTTAATTCCTTGACGTACCAACCAGCAGCGCCATCTATATTGCATAAGACACGTTAGAACAATGCTGCCTTCAAATATGTTGAAGTGCTAGTATTCAGGGTTGTACGGTTGAATCAACTCTGGATTTGTACTTATGTAGTAGTTGGACAATGGTATGGGAAACTGTGGAACTAATGGCGCTATTCGATTGCAGAACTAATATTTTTTTGTAGTATTTCAGTGTTTCAAAGTCTGAGTCTTTTATTAGCAATTTTCGTCGTTTTTAAATTCTACACACTAGCCAAAGCTAGTGTGTAGAATTTGCTTTAGTGTACTTCAATATTTCAAGAAAGCTGATAAAAATATCAAAATATATAATATTGAGTTTTTAGCTAACAGCAATATCTACTCGTCAACCTTTGGATGGATAGGGAGACGAAAAAATACTAGGAGGTTAAAATGCGTGGTGTATTGCTGTTCTGTTCACTACATTTACATTAAATAAATCTATATCTTTACATCTATACAAATACATAAAATTGAAGTGTCTGTTTGTAATATCAAAATAGCAGTTTTTACTGAATGCATATGAATATATATATATGGCACTTCTAACAGAAACACGTTTATTTAAATTTTTGTCTGTCTGTCTGTTTGTTCCGGCTAATCTCCGAAACGGGTCAACCGATTTTGATGAGATTTTTACTCGGAGATAGCTGATGTTATAAGGAATAATTAAGGCTACTTTTATTTTAGAATAAGAATTGGGCTTCCGTGCAAAAGATTTAAAATCCTTGAAATTGATACATTATCCGATTCTAAAAGGGTAATAATATTTATTTATAGTAATTTCAAGCGAACTAAGGTCGCGGGCAACAGCTAGAAAATAATAAATTCTTTATTTCACCAAAAGCCTGTACAATTAAAAAAGACTAAGAGCATATAAAGTTTCATAGTTTGCTGTGTAGACTCAAATATTTTACTATTTTTTTGGTTTATTCTAAGCCAAAAATATGTTGTTTTGTACGCCATAAATGACAAAACATGTAGATCCACCTGTTATTTTTAAGACCTTGTACATATTATTTGATGTATACTCATGTTTTACAATAAAATATATTCTGTTCTATACTATAAGGCTTATAACTAGGTTACAATAATTTTAATACTCTGACTCCTAAACTAGATGTATGTGCCTGTGTCTTAGGAGTCAGTGATTCTCCGTAACAAATAAAGCCATATTATACTAAATCGAGACGTTTCAACAATAAGCAAATTGTGTAAAAGAAAACAGGATATAATCTACATAAAGAAAACACAAAATGAAAAACGTTTAACTGTATGGTGAGGTGAACAAATGGGGTCTGAGTGTGTGTGTGTGTGTAGTGAGTAACTGTAGGATGTGTCATTCCCGATTGTAATGATTATAAATCTTTAATTCAACATAATCAGCTTTTGGTTGCGAGTCGCACGGGACCGGTCAATGTGGCGACACTTGAGGGAGGCCTATGTCCAGCAGTGGACGTCTTTCGGCTGAAATGATGATGATGTTGAATCAGCTTTTAGTGTTCTTAATTCTAGGACGCAGGCCCCCTATCCGTGAGAAGGAGTGCATCATAATCAGTTATTAACAGGAATGAAATGGTTGATTAACGTGCACGTTGTTTATATATTTTGATTGTGAATGGGTGAACATTGTAGTCCTCGTTGAACAACATATTAACGCCTATTACAGAAGTCCTTTACGGGTAAGTTGGTCTCAGTTCGACTCGATGCAAATCTCTCTAATCTTGCCAAAGCCAATAGAGTACGGTCTAGTTATGTTGACACCTGGCTTTGAGGGTTTTGCTTATTTATACCGTTGTGGTTTTGTGTACTTAGATAGTTATGTATGAAGTAAATAGAGGAGAATGAAAGCTATAAATATGTATAATATGCTTGAAATGTAAACAAACAGTGTTTTATCAATAGGCTCCACTTTGTTATTGTATTGGCTTATAACTCTGACTTGCAAAATGAAACTTTACCAACCATTTTCGGAGGATTAAGACGTGATATTTCATTTTATGTTATAGATGAGATAATTATAGACACATAATGGGTATAAAATACCCATAACGAAGTTGAAAGGCACTTTGTTTTCCCTGTCATTGCGATGATTTTTTTGTTATGGAGCATACCTAGGAACCTTCTAGTTACGGAGATATTAGGGGTCAAACTCCCAAGTTTTTACACAAGTTTATTTTTTAATACAATACAAAGTTATATACAAAGTATTTAATATTTGAATTTTACTGTAAATACCTTCACGACTCTCGTACTATTCAATGCATCCATCAGCACAATGTTTGCGTTACATGGAGTCCTACCGTAAAATGTGATTTTCACTCAAAAAAAAATCGTTTCCCAGCAATGATTTTTTGTAGAGTTACTTAGTTTGATGTACAGAATGCTTGTTTGACGGCTTCGTGAATGGTCCGTTTACAAGTTTTCCTTGAAGATAGATAGTTGGAAAAAAAGCTAGACGATATGGATGCAACCGGTAAAACCTTTAACTGTAGATAGGATAAATAGTTATTTGTATACTTAAACTTATACTGTCACTTACGGGATATCTTCCGTGATTGTTCATTATTTTGAGCTCCCAATATTCACAGAAGATCTCCCGTAAGTGACAGTATATGTTTAGTTGTAAACCGTGAAAGCTTAAAACAGTGTTTATTTGTATATTTGTTTCATGCAGGAATCGAACTGATATAACACATAATTTATCACTGCTTTCATCCAGCTCAAACAAAGACAAACGAAGCAAATATAATCTTCAAAGAATCAAGTCCTTACACTGATTTAGTCACAGATATTCTCCTTTTCTTTGACAACATAAGGAAAGCCCGAATCGCGGAGATTATACGACTATACATACTATAAAGATTTATTGGTATATGCACTTAGCGTGGACCCCATTGGACCCCATAAACTCAACTTATCCTATGGAGGGCGCAATCATAACTATAACACCATGTGTTTTGGCAGTAGGCAGAGTTTGAAGTAGACTTGAATAAGTTTGGCTTTTATAGAAATACTATACTTACTATACCATAAAAAGTTAGTAAGTACGATCGGCGCAGTGGCTGAGCGATCGGCTGCTGCGCTGCGTGTTGCGAGTTTCTATCCCCGCACGGAACAAATATTTGTAAGGATTACAGGTAGTTGTTCCGGGTACGGCTGTTTGTGAATGTGAGTACAAATGTTTGTGAGCGTACCCACGATACAGGAGTAATTAGTCCTGTGGAATATTTGCCGACTTCAAAGCAAGACAGCCGGCAAACCCCAGTTTTCTATAATGGTTGCAAAAGTTGTCTTAACGAAGCCTAAGCACTTGTACGTCATTGCGAGCATTTTTTGTTCCAGACCATATCTAGTTACGGAGATATTGGGGGTCAAAGTTACAAATTAGGAGACACAATACTCAATAGCAAACGTAAGGCTAAATTTCCTTTTTCGAATGAATGATGATTTGATGAATGATGTCGAAAATATGACGCCATTCTTAAAACATTAACCAATCATCAATGGCTGAAAGTCTACCTACCTAATGGGTGTAACAGACCCCTTAACAAAGCCTTAGTGATTGTTCTCCCGTCATTGCGACTATTTTTTTTTGTTCCATATCATATCTAGTTCCGGGGATATTGGGGGTCAAAATTCCAAATTTATCATAAGTTTTTTTTAAATACAAGTTTTTAATGTTATAATTTTACTTTAAATACTTCCATGGTCTCTGTACTATTCAATGCATCCATCAGCAAAATGTTTTGAGTGCGTTACATTGAGTCCTACCTACGTAAAACGTCATTTTTCACCCCAAAAAAGAGTCATTTCCCAGCAATAATTTTTGCGTAAACTTACTTAATTTTATTTACAGAATACTTGGTTGACGGCTTCGTGAAGGGTCCGTCTATGCCCTAAAACTGTTTTTTCTCTTTTTGATAAATTAACCTGAACGTCTGAATGGTGAAGATACTAGGGCTATTTTTATTTCATCTTGAAACATAATTTTGAACGAAAAGGGTAAGGTGAAAGATAGCTTAATATTGAATGATAAGGGTTCAATATGATAAGGACAAGTGATGGGGGAGTTAAGATTTTTTAACCCTATCTTCAGTTTTCGTCCTTTTGAGTTATGTGGTTAGGTTCGGTTACAATGGCCGGACTCCGCCGAAGACGAGGACGAGACGAGAGGAAAGAAGAACCACCAATAAAATTTTGTTATTTACACTTCTCGACTCCGTTTAGCTTTAGTGGAAACGGTTGAGCAGAGAGGAGAGGAGATGTCTCGTAATTGTTTAGGCCAGCGGAGACGAGAAGAGGTGTGAGCGGCGTGCGGTGAGCGGTGAGCTGTGTGTGGCGTGCGGTGAGCGGTGTGCATATCTCCTCTCTGCGCTTTGCACATCACCACACAGCATCGGTGGATACTCCCTAGCTTCTACGCATCTCCTCGCCTCTTCGTACATCTCCACTTGTCTCTGCTTTGTTGGAGTCCGGGCCTAAAGTCTTCGTTCGTGCGCGTCACGTGGTTCATTCTGTCGCTTCGCAAATTCTTTAATTTTTATTGTCCTTAGAAACTTTGGTAACGTCACACAATTTTTTATAAGTATTGATTGATTAAATCATCTGTCAACAATGCACATTGCAGTTACATGAAGATAATTATTATTAATTTACTTGAAGATAAAAAGGCGCTCCCTCACAGGGAGCATTCACCTGTAATGTAACAGTTCTTATTCACTTATTTCTGTACAAAATCGAATCTTGGATTTTTATATTACAGGCTCTCGGTGAGGGAGCGTCCTAAAAAAACTTATACAGACAAAAAACGTTTTCTTTAAATTAGCAATAAATATTCTACGTGTCTGACGTCTGTATAACATTACACTTAGTTACAAAACCCAACATTGGAGGACAAAGAATGAGGCTAAGGCCATAAAACAGGCCGCTGCAACAGCCTGTCGCGTTTCTCATGGCCACACACTCTTTCACCCACCCATCATTTTCCAAGCCTTGCTCCAAGCCGCTTAACACCTTACAGCTCTCATTTTCGGCGTTAAAAAAATAAAAACTAGCCCAAAGCTAAATTCAGATCTTTTCACTTCCTGAAGACAAAAAGCCTTTGACTATGCTTGCTCTTCGCAGCACTGGAAAATATACAAAAGGTCACTAGAGCTTAAAAGTGTGTGAGGGAGATGGCATGATGTATTGCCCCCAGGGTGTGAGAGAGATGGCTAGCTGAAAATCAATTTATTAGTGAGTGACGTCACGTTTTACGCAGGCGCAGTGCGCTTGCTCCCGGGAGAGGGTTGCTGGTCGAGGGGTAATTTCCCTTAAATAGAGGAGAATGGGAGAAATTGGATTGAGGGGAAAATGTTTTCGTGTTTTTTGTTTACTTTTAGCAATTATCGTTACTTAGTTTAAATAAATTAATATTTGCAATATTGGATAATTAAATTACGTAATTATTTTCCTTAGTTATAAAATTGTTTTTTTTTTTTGTTTGAAACCCATTAGTTTTGACCCTAATGCAATTTTTTTATTTGATTAAAATATGGTTCTAGTTTTGTTACAACTAGATTTTTGTATTTGGATTTTATGGCTTATTATAAGGCAAGTGAGCATTTTCATTCAATGAATTGTAGTGCTCTAGTAATTAATGCATACCTACGCTGTTTTTATGGAGTTGTTTCATTGTTTACGCTTTTAAATTGTTTTTTTTTTAATATTATTTTAGTGAACTATTTTGATTCAAGTTTGTGACCCTTTCGCCAAATTCACAAAAACAACAAAAAAAAAATACAAAATCAACAATGTGTCCAAAACAAAACAAGAAATAGAAAATGCATTACATGTAAATAAACAAAACAACGAGACCAAACACACAAAAATTGATCACAAAACAATGTCCAACTAAATTCGTAATTACACTTCGCGTGTGGCAACACCGCGCTCATCTGGGCGGCCCGAAATAGTGGCACGAGGGGGGGCATCAGTAGTCGCGGCGGTGCCGCTCACGCCGCCCGCGCCATGGCGTCCGTCGCCGCTTGGCTGCCCTTCGCTCGAGCAGCCGCCATCGGATGGGTCCCCATCGCCACGCACCCACTACCACCGCCCCCGGTTCCCAAGGACCGGCGCCGCGCCGAAGACGAGAAGCTCCTCATCAACGTATCTGGACGACGCTTCGAGACATGGCGGAACACCCTCGAAAAATATCCCGACTCCCTCCTCGGGTCCACAGAAAGAGAATTCTTTTACGACGAAGACAGCAGAGAGTACTTCTTCGACAGAGACCCAGATATATTTCGACATATATTAAATTACTACAGAACTGGCAAGTTGCATTATCCCAAACACGAGTGTTTGACGGGCTACGACGAGGAGCTCGCGTTCTTTGGGATCCTACCTGATGTGATCGGGGACTGTTGTTATGAGGACTACAGGGATAGGAAACGGGAGAATGCCGAAAGGCTCATGGACGATAAGTTAAGCGAGGCGGGAGATCAGAGCCTGCCTCAACTGACAGACTTGCGGCAGAAGATGTGGCGTGCGTTTGAGAACCCCCACACTTCGACTGCCGCCCTGGTATTTTACTATGTGACCGGGTTCTTCATCGCGGTTTCGGTGATGGCGAACGTGGTGGAAACAGTGCCGTGCGGCCACCGTCCCGGGCGCGCGGGCACGCTGCCGTGTGGTGAGCGGTACAAAATCGTGTTCTTCTGCTTGGACACTGCGTGTGTGATGATATTTACCGCGGAGTACCTCCTCCGACTCTTCGCAGCGCCGGACCGCTGCAAGTTCGTGCGATCCGTGATGTCGATCATCGACGTGGTCGCCATCCTGCCGTACTACATCGGTCTCGGGATCACCGACAACGACGATGTGTCGGGAGCCTTCGTGACCCTGAGGGTGTTCAGAGTGTTCCGTATATTCAAGTTCTCCAGGCACTCTCAGGGGTTGCGGATCCTGGGGTACACGTTGAAGTCGTGCGCCAGTGAGCTGGGTTTCCTGGTCTTCTCGCTGGCGATGGCGATCATCATCTTCGCTACAGTGATGTTCTACGCGGAGAAGAACGAGCAAGATACTAATTTCACATCCATTCCCGCCGCCTTCTGGTACACCATTGTAACGATGACGACATTGGGGTGAGTACTTAAATATTAATTGATCCCTGAACCAATCAAAGCTATCAAGAGTATTGATCGCCCGTCATCGGTCAGCGCTGTAATGCATCAGTCTGTAATCATTAAACAAAATGTTGCGCATATCTGACACCTGTCGCCGCCATTAAATATGAACGCGGGAAAATATGTGTCATGGCGTCGATTTGCCGTTTCGACACCGTAAAATGTTTAACTTGAAATTGACGTTTTACAACCGTTTTAATTTCGTGTATTTTTCATCTGCAGAGTGGTTTTGTATGAGGATTTTGGGAACAAAACGTTTGTGTCCCCGGAGACTTATGTTATTCTGTTGTACGGTCAGCAAGTACGCTTGTGCGTGAGATGCGGTGATTTTATTTAATTATTTTGCTGTCGTTGCGTCTTGCGGATTTTCTGTCTCTGTTTCACTCTGGAGGTTCATATCGGATAATGTAACATTTACGAAATCAGGATTTTCTTCTCTTTTATCAGTCAACTCAGCTGTTATTTTAAGTTTACTGTTAATTTAGTTAACGTATGCAATTATTGCTATCGTTGTTGACAGTAGTTAAGTGATTTACGTATTTTAATCAGGTTTCCCATCGAAAATAACACATAAGACACAACATTGAACAAGTTAGTATATAGATTACTTTATCTACTTTCACTTCAGATTACTTTGTTGACTCTTGGCCTGTTACCAAGAAAAACTTTCTTAATAAACCTGTCCAAGGCATTATTAACATAGTCTAGCTAACTTGGATACATGTGACATCCACGGGCCTGCTTGGTAGAGTACATCCCATTCCCTCTTATAAGGAGCGAGAGAGAAAGAAATATAAAATAATTTTTTGTCGCAAGGACATGGCGTGCATACCAAATGTCGAAAAAAAACCTACACGCATAACAAATATTAATAAATACAATAAGACGGAACAAAAAAAGTTGACAGCTTGCACGTCGTGACTGCGACAAGCAGGCTACTACTCAGCATGATGCTGGGAGGAGTTCTGTGTCCCACATGTGGGCACGTTAAAGGCTGATTATGGTAAATCAATATAAATTATGTGTCCATTCTTACAAAACTGCCCAAATTGCAGATAAAATCAAAATCAAAGCATTTAGTTGAAGTAGGCCAGTTACAGGCACTTTTGAATTGTCGAAACAAAGACAACAGTAAAAAATAGCTATAGTCCCAGTCACAAGGCACAAAAACTGTGAAAGTACTGTAGTTGCCCATTCCCTAACGTAGATCTCTATGGACGAATGCAGGTGGTACATTTGCATCAGAATTGCTGACTACTTTTGGATTCAAAGAGCTTATGTAGATGATATGCATATGGATTATGAGCCAACTGCAATTGTCAAATGTGCCGACTGCTGCGGAACCGTATGCGTAAGCCTTTAGTTTGTGCAGATAGCGGTTTTAACTTGTGTAATTTTTTAAATTGACATGGTCACTAACCGCTCGCAAACTTTTTACGGCACTTTTTCGGTTTTTACACAATTGAACATCAGATCGGGAACTCTCAACTAATATTAAACATGGTAAATCTCCCGTTTTCAGTGTTCATCATATTGAATTTTTTTGATTGAGTTGCCTTGAGAATGTAGTTTAATGATATGGTTCTTATTATACTTTAACAAAATTTTTGGTGTAATGTTTAGAAATGAATAATTTTCTCGACATGTAACATATTTCTAATTATATTTTAACTAATTTATGTCTCTATTTTAGAAATATCATTTGATTAGCATTTTCCAACACGAAAAATAGTTTTTGGGCTATAGTAAAAAAAATTAAAAAGAACTCGAATATAAACATAATTATCAAATTCATAAATCGAAACCTCGCCATGCCTCATCTGTGTGGAAAGGGACGGGCCTAAATCCACCACGTATACTCAGGGCAAAGTGATTGTTAAGGACAATAACATGACCTTATTTACCATTAGAATATCAACTAAATACTAACACCCTTATAACATCTAAACACATTCCGTATTTCCAACACCAACAATTCTGCTGACCCATAAAAGCGAGAGCATAAAACCTTTCATCAGTAAAGTTTGACGGCCGGATGTACGTCATGCGTCAGCCAAGTTTGACAGTTTTGCGCTTAACACTCAATCTTGATTGACGTTTATGTGTGGGCTGAGAGATTTTTAGTTAGAGAGGTTACAGCTTTGGTTATATGAGTTTAAAGTAGGTGAATTACATCGTATAATGAGAAAAAACACTTATGAAATCTATGGAGCTGTGAAGGCTACGCCGTAGCAAGGACGTCTACGGCGTAGGTCCTTTGCTACGGCGTAGGGAACTTGCTACGGCGTAGCTTCGTCTTGATCAGAATTTTGTTCGATATATTTTATTTGGCTTTTTTGAACCCATGATTTGGATAGCATGATTTATTCGTCATAGATGTTTGGTATTATCAGCCTATAGAGTTTAAACGCTATCATAGTTTTACATTATATTCATTGGTTACAGTTTTCATTAGTACATTCTATAAAGTGTTTTTTGATGAGACCATATCAAAGAATCAACTGGCTTATGAATTATTTTTCAATTACCATTTTGTTGTTTTTATTATTCATACCAAATAATTAGACAAAGTCACGATTTATTAATGTAAAACACCCTTACGTGAAATATGACAAAGTCGCAATTTCTTAGCTTTAAATATGAATAATTGGTTTGAATGAAAATTAAGTACTCGTATTTATCAATGCCACTTAAATTAATTATAATTGATGATATCTTCGAAACTATGAATTTTTGGATCGTATATTCCAGGACTTTTTGTATTATTTTTACGTATAAAATATAACCCTAGAGTTATGGGATTAAAAAAAAAAACACCTTGTAAAATAAAATTCAAGGAAGGTTCCAAGTTCTCATCTTAGTTCTCAAGTGATGAATAAATACACATCTGTCACATTCATAATTAAGATATTACAATCCCCCGTAACAAAGGGGAAGTCAGGACCGCCATTTGTCGAATACCAATTCCACTCTCTATCACAGCTGAGAATATTTTCCTCCTTCAAGCAAGACTTGATTACAAAAATATTGCTTGAATCGGGAAATGGAACGTCGAGGGTCCACAACTGGGTTTATTAAGATGATTTTTTATATTACTTAGATGAAAATTGGATGTGTTTTTTTTTAACTTTATTCAGATTTTGTTTAGACTATGTTTACAAATTGAGAATAATCATCATCTTCCTACCCTTGTCGCAACACGTTTTTTTTTTCCACTATCCCCAAATTCAATGTAAAGTCAATTTGAGAATAATGTTGAAAGAAATCCAGTTTAGTCTGATTACATGGTAATTTTTTGTTAGACAATAAAAAAATAAAAAAAAAACATTTAACTTTAATCTCAAAGTAAACATAATAATAACCATGATAATTAAGATTGAAGAATTAAGAGTTTTTATTTTTTATTCATTGTTAACAAAAAGTGGGTTTTTATCCATACGAATATCTAAATTACTTAAGTCATCATCATCATTTCAGCCGAAAGACGTCTACTACTGGACATAGGCCTCTCCCAAGTGTCGCCACATTGACCGGTCCCGTGCGTCTCGCAACCAGCGGATCCCTGCAACCTTTACCAGGTCATCGGTACTTAAGTAAATGAAATTAATATAGGGATACTCACGTTTAAAATTATTAGTTTTTCTACTATAATATCATTTAAAAAACCTAGTTACTTTAGTTTTCTTTGTTCCTACGTCCTCACAGTGGGATCGTTTATAGGCTGACTATGCTAATAAGATCTTAAAATGACAATAATTATGCAATTATTCTCAAAGAATATTCACAATAATTTAGTCGTGCCACAATAAGTCTTACTCGATATAAATTACACAGAGTTTAGAAGTAAAGCATGTTTAGTTTGGCTGTTTTCAAAGGTGCGTTTAACGATGGCCACCCACGGACGCCAAGTGGGTGGGCTGCTCTCTACTGGAAGCCACACGCAAGAATTTTATTTTGTGTGGAGCTTGAATTTCTTTTGTAATCTATTGTTTTTCTCTCGTAATCAGCACCAACTATAATATTCTTGTTGTGGTAGATTAGATATCCAATATTCAACAAGGTGATGATCCAGAATTATGTTGTGGAGGTCAGATAGGCAGTCACGCTATACACGTATTCACCTGTATCCAGTTGACTCCAACCGGATGGAAGCCAACCACAACATGGTTGGGAAAAGGCTAGGCAGATGATGATGGTTAAGCATAATAATCTTATCAAAACCTACATCGCTGGGTTTAGGAACATGAAGTGTAAGTGTTCACAAAAGTTTCTCTAAGAAATTCCCCCTATAGAGGTACATATCTTTGTTTGAAAGTTCGCCATATTTATTAATGGAAAATTCCTTCCTTCCTATATGCAAAACAAGGCTGATGATTAAGTAGTGCTACTATCTAGGGCGCGCAGGTTGTTGATACAATCGATATTGTCATTGCTTAAACACCATATTTAAGCTTGAATTTATGCGTCTATTTATGCATTAGAACCAATTGTTAGATTCAATTTTATTTCAGTTTCAATTTGAAGGGAGTGTCTATCGAAAGTGGTTAAGCAATTAAGCATCCGGCTACACATTGAAGTATAACCCTTCGTATAGGCTATTAAAGTACAATTTACTACACTCACAAATCTATCAATAAAGAAACTATTAATAAAACCTTTACACACATCAATATGTGTGTATTATTGCCTTCATATCACCAACGATGGTGTTTTTGCTCATACCGTATGTCGCAAATTCCCCTTATATGGTAAATTATGTACATACATTTGAATAACAGTCTTGGACATGCTCCGATTCGAACTCATAGCAGCAAGGCATCATGTTTTCGTCACTCAAGGTCGGAGTAAAAATAGTGAGCTAAAAATAAGACATGGTATTAATAGAATGTAAGCTTATGGGGGGTCACTTTGAAGATAAGTAGTGGGGTTAAGCAAGATACTGTGCGGTTCAATGACCCTGATAAAGTCTGTGATCAGTCAATGTAATGGCAAATCTATATGGTATCTATATCTCTATGGTATCTGGCGTTTGCAGTTGTTATCGTTAATCACAATAATCTTATCTAAAAATCCGCTCGATATTAATTGCCCACGCAGATTTTCTTGATTATTGTAGAATTGTAAAAAAGGCACCTTAGCTGGTAATATTTATCGCTGGGTCTACGAGAGCGAGTTCCTTTGGTAACAAAAGTTTCGCTAAGAATTTCGGCCCCTGGAGGGGTTAAATAGGGGATCATTGTTTACAAGTCCGCCATTTTTATCTATGGAAAATCCCTTCGGATATATAGCATACTAGCTAATGCCCGCGGCTTCGGCCTCGTGGAGCTCAGGAATTGCTCACGTATTCTTTCTTCCGCGATAAAAAGTATCTTAAGTGTTAATCCAGGTTATAAACTATTTGTATTTCATCCAGATCCGTTCAGCCGTTCTGGCGTGATTTAGTATCAAACATTCATCCACCCAAAGTTTCGCATTTATAACAGTAAAATAACTAAAGGGGAATTGCAGGTTGATTTATTATGTCATTTTAAATTATTATCAGTTTTCGTCAGTAGGTTAGTATTACTTGTAGGCAATTATAAACTATTGGCTATATCATCTACACTAATATTATAAAGAGGTAAAATTTTCTTATAAGTTTATATGTAGGGGGTAATCTCCGAAACCATCATCATCTGCCTAGCCTTTTCCCAACTATGTTGGGGTCGGCTTCCAGTCTAACCAGATGCAGCTGAATACCAGTATTTTACATGAAGCGACTGCCTATCTAACCTCCACAACCCAGTTAGTACTGGGTAATACGGTACCCCTTGGTAAGACTGGTTGTCAGACTTTTTGGCCACTGACTACATAACGACTGTCAAAGATCTACAAATGACACCCGGGACCAACGGCTTAACGTGCTTTCCGAGGCACGGAGGAAACTCGGTATGTAATGGGCGGTCACCCATCCACAGACCAACCTAGGCAAGCACGGCTTAACCTAAAGATCGATCCGAGCGGCTGTTATTATTTAGCCACGAGCTCCTGAGCACGAGCTCCGAAAACAACAATGCAATTTAAAAAATTATTTCATTGGCAAAAAGCTACATTATCCGTAGTTGCTATAGGTTATACATTATATTTATATCATGCCTAATAGCCGAGCTATCACAATTTTTGCGGACTAAGTCACGGGCGAAGGGCTACTCCTTTAGTAATATTAGATGCTTAAATAACGACCTCAACAAAATAGAAAAAAGGCACTATTGTAAATATAAATCTTTTTCCTTTCCCAGTGTACAATAGATTTAATTTCAACCCCAACAGACACACAGACAGCAATATATTTACTATGCCATTCAAAAAGAAAGATGGCGCCCATATACTGTTGAAGGAGATTGATGGAAACTGCCGAGAATATAATATTACTAGCGGTGCCCGCGGCTGCGTCCGTATGAGAAATGATGAAATCTCGGATAAAAAATTGCCTTATATTTTAATCTGAGTTATTACTTAACTGTGTATGTACTGTACTGACTGCCTCGTTGGTATAGTTGTTGCAAGCGCGACTGCTGAGCACGAGGTCTCGGGTTCGATTCCCAGGTCGGGAAAAGTGTTATTGCGTTTTTCCATCAGGAATTTCTCAGTAGCAGCCACGGAGTCTGGATGTGTGCCCGGTTGATGGATACAGGCTCGCCCTCTATTGGGACTTAAACATAACTGGCGAAATGTGGGTGACCTATTAGGTAGACCTTTGCCTAACCCTTCGAGGATTACAGGCGTGGTGTTATGGGTATGTACAGCAGTAGCGAAGGGTCAATTTTTGTAAGAGGTAGGCTGGAGTACGTATTTTTAATGTAATTATATTATTTGTCTAAGGGAATTATTTGTCTTTTTCAAAGGGAAGCCGGTAGGAATCGAGTTGTATGGAACCTTCGCCACTGGTGTACAGTATTGTATGGTAAGGGAACCGGCCGTAAATATGATTTAGAAAAAGTGCAGCTTTCTAAAGGTTGACTGAAGACAATGCTTATTTACTCGTTGAGTGATTCATCACATTCTAAATTAATTAATTTACAATCATGTCAAATTATCAACATGGAAAAAATCCTGTTGACAGGGATGTGGACGAATTTTTTGACAACTTGTAATCCTTTTCCGATTTTGATACTTGTACATATTTTTATAATTATTTTAAATCTTTTTATAGTATGTAAATAATGTGTGTACGGAAAGTAAATAAAAGTATACGCTCTTAATGGAAAATTTTCAACATCGGACTAAAATTTTAATATGCTACACCACAATAGTTAAATAGATTAATTAGGATAAAACACAGTATCTGCGTTTTTAGCCAATTTCTTATACAACACTCGACGTTTTCCATTTATTCATGCATATACTCACGTCCTTTTTCCCATGGACCTAGGCAGAACCACAGCCCGCGTCTTCATTTATACAACACTCTTAAAATAATAGTAATAAGTCTTCTTCTTAGTCGTTCACTCTTGACAGAGTGGTCGTGGTCATGGGGGCTCGCCCACAACTGCTCTCGCTGCCTTCGCAATCCTTTTCGACCGGTCTCTATTGACCGCATGGTGAGCACATTCTGCCAGAGGGATCTTGGTGACAGATTTGGTGTGGTCTGGTGCCTTCGACTCTACCCTGAATCACCAAACGCTCCATGGAATCATTGTTGTGGGTAACGTGTCCAAAGAATCTGAGGATTCGCAAATGCACAAGCGACGATAACATGTATTGACACGTTAGTCCGATTAGCGGTCCAACTTATCCTGATCATGCGTCTCCATCACCACATCTCAAGGGCGTCGATCTTGCGTCGGTCCCGCATTCTCAATGTCCATGTCTCCGCTCCATGGAGAAAGATGGCAGTATTATGTATAAAGTATCATGGTATAATAATATACTTCGCCTGGTATTCTTTTCCCAGGATGGCCTAAGACTATGTCACGATAATTGTTACCATTGATTGTCCTTTTCAGTAAATTTAGGAACTACTCATTTAGTGAAAGAAAATAAAATAAATTACTAACTAGCTTAACTATTTAGTAACTCGTGTGAGTCATCTATTTAGTTTTAAAATAATTTACATATTGAATTATTAGTTCATAATTGCTTTGTTAAGTTAAAAAATTCATTTTGCTCGGGTAATTCAATCACACACCGTGGCAACACATCGACCGCATTGCAACTGATGACGTATTCTTTGGGCAATCACGTGACCCAGCTGTCATGGGAAGAGAATACCAGGCGAAGTATATTATTATACCATGCAAAGTATTTAAAACAAAGGTCAAGTAAGCATTTGTTTCAACTCAAACCTTGACCTTGATAAATGTGCTATAGTTTGTGCTCACCTTGACATTTAAAAATGCGCCCGACCATTACCAATGCATCGTTCCCTTTTATGATTGATTCATCTCCTGAAATATTCTGTGTAAACTTGAATTTATTACATTCTATCGCAGTTACATTTCCGTCGAATAAAATGAATTACAGCAATATGCTAGCATAATGCTCATCCATTTGTCGTATTGATATGAATTTGGAATAGGTTTCTCATGTAGCTGGGTTGTGGAGGGTAGATAGGCAGTCGTTCCATGTAAAATACTGGTATTCAGCTGCATCTGCTTAGACTGGAAACCAACAAATACAAATAATTTATTTGCTTAACAGAGGTTCAGAAGATGTTATAAGAGGTTCATAAGGTACACTGTTTTAGACACGAAACGATGGATTTATAAGCAGTTAGATAACTTTTTCTAAGTTCAACCAACGTGATATTAAAAAAAAAGTTTTTTTTTTAAATTTCATGTTATTGTTAATAATTATTATTAATTAATGGCTTTCAGTTGTATTACATTTTTCTATTAGATTTTAAACGCCTGTTAAGTAAAAAAATCTGAAAAACCAAGATTAATTTTACATCTTCAGGAATATATGAAATTAACATTTAAAATGTAATCATTTTAAATGTTAATAATACACACAATTTTTAAATAAGTAGGCAAACTTACCAAGAAGACCTTAAGGTAACCACAAATTGCTTGAATTATAAAATCTTCCTTTCGCAAGGAACAGAAGAAAATCTCATTACATTTAGATCACTTGACTTCTTGACAGGGCAAACTTTTTCTAATTTGAAAAAGTATTTTTCTCCATTTCGCTAATATTTCCTGCGAGGGGTGGCTACACACTTATTAGGTTGAGCAAGTTCAATTCGAAAGTATTCGTACAACAATAAAGCCGACTCGACGCGATTGGGTACTATATTAGCTTGGCTCATGCCGTTCGGCAAACTTTATTCGACACCTACAATAAGTTGCTATACCATGTTCGGGTCGAATCAAAGCAACGAGGGTTTTCTTTGGATTTATGTTCAGACTAACTTTTGCCCGCGGCTTCGCTTGCGTTAATTTAGAATTTGACAATCAATTCGAGTTGTACTGTTAGTGATAATATAATTCAATCATGATTCGAAAGACACGTGGCGCCATCTATTATCAAAAGAACGTTATTGTTATTTTCCTCAGGAACAGTACTTTTTTTGGGATGGAAATTACCCGATGTCCGTTTCTGTACACCTGACAACGTATCTGCAAAATTTCAAGACGATCGGTTCAGTGGTTTAGGCGTGAAAAGGTAACAAACAAAGGAACTTACTTTCGCATTTATATAATAATATTAGGATTTCAGGAGAACTCGTCGTATATATTACTATTGTGTAGCCTCCTATTTGCACTAAAACGTTTTTTTTTTGCCGCTCGGTTGTTCAAATGATACCGACCCGAACTTGAGTGACAAGGCAAACCGTTTCTAACTTGAAAAAGTATTTTTCCATTTCACTAAAATGCCCTCTTAATCCAACATCCCCTCTTTTCGACTACACCCCCAAGTCGTTAATAACATTGTATTTCGTATAGAATCGTGTTTTTGATGAAATTCTACTCGAACTGATAAAACACGCCCCCTGTATAAGGGATGTGTGGGTATTCTAACAACTGTAATAAATATGGCAACTGTCAATGTGGTTTATCCTACACTTGCAATTTATTTTCCAAACGTGTAAACAAATACGTGCTTTTGGAAAAACAACTTAAACACTCATACATAAACTCACTTTGCACTACAACTTTTTTTATTAGCTTTCCAATAGTGGATACTATTGGAAAGCCAATAAAAAAAAACACGCGTCTCATAGTACACAGGTCCTGTATACACGTGAGTACTATGTACTAGAAAGCTGTCATTCGCTGGAAACCTGCGTCTTTTCTTGACTTGAATGTGCCCTGGCGGTTAGGAGTATGTCATGCTCACTCAAATGTCTCGCTAATGGTCATCTCTTATTTGCCACGGCTTATTTGAATTAATTATTTTATTTTTGAATTGTTTTTATTATGGACACTTTTAACGTAAACATCTTGCTGCATCGTTCTCACATAATGTACCATCTCAAAATGAATGATGTAACCAAGGTTTTGTTAAAGTATTCTGATTTAAAAGAGTGTCCATGGAGTTTCTTGCCCGTTCTTCTCCATAGAGATCTACGTTAGGGAATGGGCAACTACAGTACTTTCACAGTTTTTGTGCCTTGTGACTGGGACTGCAGCTATATTTTACTGTTGCCTTTGTTTCGACAATTCAAAAGTGCCTGTAACTGGCCTACTTGAAATAAATGCTTTGATTTTGATTTTGATTTTTGATGTCTGAGTTAAGATATTTAGCGACTAGTAAGTACAGGTAGCGATAAATATCGTTTAAAATTACGAGTTTTTGGGACAAGTTCACACTCAATTGCTTTGGTAGCTTAAAACGCTTCTACGAATAGACGTAAGTGGTATCGTCTGTAGTCGTGAACGGGGCATAAAACAAGGTTGCTATCCCAGCCACAGTTCTAAGCGAAACATCCCCTGGGGGTGTTTACTTAGGGTTACAAGTAGCCTCGTAGGGTACTCCTGTAACTAGGGAGCTAGATCTAGTTTTGCTTAACTATGTTGAGATAGCCCGGGGGTTGTGGTGGAAGCAATTATTCCTCGGCTGGGGTGGAATGAGGGGTGTTTGTGGTATGATGATTGTTATATTGGGACGTAAAATTAATTGGATGATTATAGAGGTGGGATTATTTTAGTGGGTTAAATAAAGAGGTATGTTTTTAGGGTTCCGTAGCCGAATGGTACAAAAGGGAACCCTTATAGATTCGTCATGTCTGTTTATCTGTCTGTGTGTATGTCACAGCCAATTATTCCGAAACTATTAGAATTACACAGTTGAAACTTGGTAAGTAGATGTATTCTGTGAACCGGTTTACGATTTTTAACATAATCTTTTATTTTTTGAATTTTTTACATATAATAAAAAAAAAAAAATTAAGGGGAAATTTATTGGGAAATGAAACAAAAAAAAAACATTGAACCTATACGTACAGGGTGTCTATATGTAGATAGACCTTTAAAACTGTCAGTTAGGTTCCTAAAACCATTTTTTCTCAAAGTCAATCGTTTGAAAGACAGACACTTCCAAAGTCGTAAAATGTGTGGTGTGTGTGTGTGTCTCTCTAATTCTATAGTAACTGGAAGAAAATTCTGAAAAAATTTAGGATAGAAGAACGTAGGTATACCTTTGTTTTAAGTTCCAATTTCAATTTTCCTGTTTTGTCTTTTCTACACACTGTGTCTACATTTCTAATCCTACTTTCCTCTCGCATGTCTGCTGGAAGAGATTTCGCATGAAATAAGCAGTACCTTTGTGCTCTTCTATCTTAATGTAATGTCTTGTTGAGTATTTTGTGTGTACATATATAAATAAATAAAATAGATATTTTGATGTTTACTTTTTGAGGACTTTTTCTGTTTAAGGGACTTTTTCATCAAACTGCAGCAAGAACTTTGTTTTTCATTAACATACTATGAAAAACAAATTGCTGTTGAATGTAATACAATACAACAAATGAATGACCCGTCAAAATATTTTTTTTTTATATTGTTGATGCTACGGAACCTTGTGTATGTGTAAGTACGACTCGCACTTGGCTGGTTTTCTCAAGTAATCATGACCATTGTTTTGTCTATATCCCAATTCGATATTTAAAGGTTGTCTTCACCTTTCATTAAGGTTTTGTCGAAGACGCCTGTGTCCCAGTATTATTGATGTTATATTTGCCTGATTGTGCAGGTAAAGTCAGTGTTATACAACAAAGATTTAATCTGAAGATAAGGCTGCAGGCGGGACCGTCCGGTTAGTCATCAATTTGACATCAATCAATCTATGCTTGCATGGCAAACAATGCCTGACATCCCAGCCATTGTTTGTTGACATAAAGGGGTGTTCATTATTACACCCGGGTCGTTTAGCCGCTAGTCTCAAAAGGAACCAGTTTTCATGATATTTGAAACAACATAACATCACGCCTGTAATCCCCGAAGGTTTAGGCAGAGGTGTACCTAATAGTACACCCACAATTCGCCAGTTATGTTTCAGTCCCAATTAATAGAGGGCGAGCCTATTGCCATCAACCCCGGTTGATGGCAATAGGCTCGCCCAAATCCAGACTCCATGGCTGCTACTGAGAAACTCCTGAAGGAAACACCAAAAAACACTGCCCGAACCGGGAATCGAACCCAGGAACTCACGCTCAGTAGTCGCGCTTGCGACCACTCAACTAATGAGGCAGTCCATGGTGCCGCAGTATAATTAAGTCAATCCAATACAGTTTAGTGGGGGAGGCCTATGTCCAGCAGTGGACGTCTTTCGGCTGAAATGATGATGATGAATACAGTTTATACATTTTCATCATGTTTATCGCTTTGTGTCACGTTGTCCAGGCCTTATAATCACCGCGTGGATGATCGATTGAAAGAAGTAGATTGGTAGGTAATTTTTTAGGGTTCCGTACCTGAAGGGTAACCAACGGGACCCTAGTACTAAGTCTCCGCTGTCCGTCCGTCCGTCTGTCTGTCAGCGGGCTGTATCTCATGATCCGTTATAGGTAGGCAGTTGTTCACAGAATGTGTACTTCAGTTGCCGCTATAACAACAAATAATAAATTAAAAATTAAAGGGGGTCCAAAAATAATAAAATCTTGTACGATGGTATGGAACCCTTCATGCGCGAGTCCGACTCGCACTTGGCCGATTTTTCCTATGTAAATTTCGAGACAATACTTTTAAACTTGCATGTCTAACTTAACCAAGTAATATCTAAAAAGCTAATAACCTGAAGAAAAGAACCGAAAGCCGACCAGCTGATAAAAATCGTCTCATTTTCGAGGTTCTCTATAAATTCATGGGGTCGTTACTACCTAAGTACGAACAGTCCGGTGGCATTTATTATTTAGTCGCAAGGTGACCCCTGATTTGTGTAGATTGTTAACTTAATCGTGTGTGATAAGGTGCGGTTAAACCGACCAGACTGGACTGCGGACTCGCTGCGGACTTGGACAGATATTTCCATACCTTACTACTGTATATGTATTATAAGGACATCGTGGCCGTATTAGGGAAGAGCTCGTGTAACAGCCACTCAAATCGATCTTTAGGTTAAGCTGCGCTTGCCTAGGTTGGTCTGTAGATGGGTTACATACGGAATTTACTCCGCGCCTCGAAATGCACGTTAAGCGTTTGGTACCAGCTGTCATTTGTAGATCTTTGTCAGCCGTTACAGGTAGTCAGTGGCCCGAGAGTCTGACCACCAGTCTTACCAAGGGGTATCGTATAACCCAAGACTAACTGGGTTGTATTAATAGAATTGATTCAAGTCGCCCATTTGTAAATAAAGTTTCGTTTAAAGTATAATGGGCAAGAAACTCTTCAACTACTCTTTTAAAATGTATAACAATATTTTATATGCGTGATCATTATACCTGCAGCTATTACTTTTTGGCTTGGAAAAGGTTATCCTTATCTTTATCTACCGCATTATGATTAAGCACGAAAATAGGGGACGGTACAAGAGGAGGTCAAAATTAGACCGATATTTGACTTTCTGAGGATATATAAACGCCCGAATGTATTATATAATATATTTAATCAAAAATTAGAATTGGCACAGTAAATACAATTTAAATCTTAGATAATGTTGGAATAACAAAGTTCGATGCCTGTACTAGGTTGAACCTGTATCACAGGCGGCATATTTCTAATAAATACTATTTGGACAATGGATTTCTTAACAATATTTAAAATTATAGTGAAATTAGTTAGTATGGGTTAATATATGTCATGATATACCTAATGTACTTAAACGCTATTATAAGATACGAACAAAAATAATTAAGGTCACACATGTCTATAAAATCTAAGGAAAACAATTTGTAGCACTTCTTTGATAATACTAATATGATAAGCCAATGGTTGGATTAATTTAATCATTTTTTTTATAATGACGCTGCCTCTTTTGATTTTTCCGACAAGTTAAACTACCACTACGGCCGTGGGGTCCGAGTCCAACCTAGTATTTCGGGACATCACCAAGCGGTTGAACGACTCCTCACGTAGCCATCGCCATTCAACGTGGCAATGCTGCCAGCCTTCTGGGCACTTTTCATATTGACAACAATGTTGACGAATTTTTTGACGCCCTGTTATTCTTTTCACATTTTGATAGTTGTACATTTATTTTTATTTTAGATCTAATTGTAGTTTGTAAATAATGTACAGACGCCAACATATCAAGCTACCCGAAACTGTCAAATTTTCCCAATCAACCTTGAACCTAATGCTTTGGCGATAAAGTTGGAAATAAATCTAAGAAATTTGAGAGGTTGTTGTAGCTTGACTTGCTGGCGTTTGTACATACTGAAGTCAAATAAATAGATTCGAAGTAAAACAAGACGGATGATCCATTGAATTATTACAGGTAAATAACTATGTATATTACCTACAGGGTGTAAACAGACACTTCCCGAAGCCGTCAACCAAGCATTCTGTACATCAAACTAAGTAACTTTACACAAAAATTATTGCGGGGAAAATACTTTTTTTTTTGGGGTGAAAAATCACGTTATACGGTAGGACTCGATGGAAAGCACTCAAAGCATTGTGCTGATTGGATTGAATAGTACGGGGGTCGTGGAGGTGTTTGTCTTCTTCTCTGAATCTTACATTAAAAACATGTATTTAAAAAAAAACTTGTGAAAAAGTTGGAACTTTGACCCCCAATATCTTCGTAACGAGAAGGTTCCTAGGTGTGGTCTAGAGCAAAAAAATGATCTCAAAGACAGGGACAACAAGTGCCTTTCGTCATCGTTAAAGGACTATTTACACCCTTTATTTGCGAAATATTCACCAGCGTTGCGTCTTGGGTTCAACAATCGAAGCGAGGTTTATCAACCCTCTTTGTTGTAAAGTATAATATTATATTCTACACAATATAATACCTTCTAAGTTCTAGTTTAATATTAAATTGATGACCTCGCCTTGTTTATTCACCTTTGCTATTTATTGTTAATTCTTTTTTCTCATGCTCGTCTAGGTCTCATATATTCTACTAATATTATAAATGTCAAAGTATGTGAAGACGGATGGATGTTTGTTACGTTTTCACGCAAAAACTACTGAACGGATTTAGATGAAATTTTGCACACATGTAGTTTGTAACCTGGATTAACACTTAAGATTATTTTTATCCCGGTAGTATTGGACTAACCTAATTGGCATCCAGAGTCCGATTTCGCGAATCGGATCTCGGCAATTGACCTGCCATTACAGGTGTCGGCGCCTAACATATGCGTGGATAACCGGCTGCGCGAGCGCCGCTGCGCGCGGTTATCCACGCATATGTGAGGCACCGACAACAGGCAAAGTACTATCAATCGACCCGACTGATTGTTTGCCATTCAGTAACACAACAAATATGACTTTGACTCAAAAAGCTTTCGTAACACACCTACATCTGTGATTGAGTTATCAGAAAAAGCATTCAGTGCATTAGTTTTGACGTGTTTTTAAATGACGCATAGTGCTCCAGTCTGGTCTAGTAATTGTAAAGAAAAAAAACCCATTTAGATTCCACAGAAGCTTTTGTCTGACTCTCGGTAAATATTTTTCATTCTACTGTGCCGTTCTTAGTTTTAAAATGGCTTCGCCTTTCTTGTGTCCGATCTAAAGTTTATAAACGAAAAAAAAAACATTTTATAAAAATAAAATAATTTAAGACTGACAAGCCACGTCCTGTTGGTTTTAAATGTTACCTTTTTACACCAAAAAAGATAAGTCAAATCATCATCATCTGCTTAGCCTTTTCAAAACTATGTTGGGGTCGGCTTCCAGTAAAAGCAGATACAGCTGAATACAATGATATTAAAAATAATAAGAGGTAGACAATTGTCGTAATTTAAGTACTTCAAGCGCAATAGCCATCTCTTTCTGTATCATACGTTCCGTATTATCTATCGCAGTCGTAACAACGCAACGATAATTGAACGCCATTCAGTATGAACGTAGCGTATCCTTCTTTATAATAATTATCATTGGCTGAATAACAGTATTTTACCAGGCCACATCAGGCTTGCACCGTAGCAAAAAAAAAATTGTTAACATTTTGAACGGAATTAAAAAAAAATTCTTAATTGTTTCAACATTTTTCTTTACTAATCAGTGGCCATTAGATACATTAACTAGGTCGTGGTTGCCAGACGATAAAAACGGCTCAGTGTATATCTGACTACCCACAATTTGTTTACATAACCGAAGGTCCCCAAACAATAGGAAAGATTCCAGCCTTGAGTGTTTCGAAACCCCGCGATGCACGATGTCGCGATCGAATGATATGGGTCAATGTCTGGTTGCGCGTCAGCCGTTCAAGGTTCGATACCTGGATGATGCTAAAATTAGCCTGCAGTCTACTGAATTGAAAGAGATACTTGATAATGAGGAATAGGTTATTATTTTTAGCATTGATTTGTGATCGTGAATTAATGTAAGAATAACCGCGCGTCCTTGAACTAGGAAATCTTACTGTTACAACATATAATGGATAATATCATAAACATGTTTTTTGAGACAAGCCCGCCACACTATTCCCAAACCACTGTAACTCCTGGAAGCCAGAATCAACAGTGGTGACCACCAGAAAAGCGCCGAGACAATGAAGCTCCACGAAGTCTCAGAGAAACAATTTAACTGTCTTAGATCCCGAAACAAAATTAATCAGAAAAGAATAGCGGAGGAGTAGGAAAATGCGGTCGATTGTCATTTTTTTGTTTTGTGTGGTGTTCGCGTCGAAAATTGAAGCTCAATTTATTGTGTTTCTCCATTAAACTACTTTTAATTCTATCAAACATGATAGTGCTGTAACCTTAATTTAAAAAAAATATATGTGAAATCAAGTAGTTTGACAAAACTACTTGATTACACATATTTTTAAAATAAGTTAATCAAATATTTCTTTGAAAAATACTGCTTGCGGTTTTAAAGCGCTGTTATATCGGAGCCTCGTCATCTAGCTAACATGATTTTCATCCATAAAAGTTATTCTATTTCCATTTCCACATCTTAATACCGAATACTTTATTCACCATCTTTTTGCCTACCCCAAACCCTCAAGAGGGAATAAGAATGTATGTTTCTTTCATATTCGACCCCATTTCAAATACACGGTCGGGTTCAGGAGCATTTTTCGCGTTTACTGTTCAAATATTAATTTCCTGACCCCTTAGCCCCTTTGCGGCACTTGTGGGGCAATGTGGGAAAATTTAATAACTCCCCAAGTCACTGTCAAGTGATAAAAGTGTTTAAATATGACATTTTAGTGGTGGCTCTAAATGTAGTGACGTTTATGAACGCACAATAAAATGGAGTTACCAAAGGTTGAAAAAATGGTATGATTTAATATTATTACGTAGTTAAATGGAATAATATACATAAAATGGAAGAATAATACCATAGGCTGAGGTTGAACGTTACTTAAACTAATATCAGAGCCTCCACTCGAGTGCATAGCACACTTGAGTGAACGTTCATTTTTGTATCTTTCACCGTTTATACGACACCGCCAAAATTACATTAGGTTCTTTTTATTTCAATTTTCGATCATGTGGTCGAAATCCAACATTGTTTGATCGATTCAATAATGTACATTACGGTAGAGTACAGTACTTTACAGATTTAGACTGAATATAAAAATAAGCATCAAAAACAGAAAAGAATTAAAGGGCGTCAAAAAGTTCGTCCGCATCGCTGTCAACAGGGAAAGTGCCCAGAAAGCTGGCAGCATTGCTACGTTGGATGTCAATGCTGATTCTTTAGCCGAGAAATAACCCAGCTCTCTAGTCACGAAAAGAGTCGCCCAACCGTTTGGAGATATCCCGAAATATCAGGTGGAACGAATTGAATTTTTCAGAATTATCAATGCTAGTGAAAGATTTGTGTTTCCGTTTCTACCATACACAGGTACATACATGTATTTTGACAGCTGTGCGGCATTGACAAAACAAGCTCAATTTGAGCACGTGCGTAATGTGTAGCTTTTTGTATTTGTTTCAAGTTCAAGAAGAAAAACAAACGAAAGTTATTTAGTGTCGATCGCTGGAAAACCATAAACAAAACAGAGAAAGTAGTAAACATGTCACTGTAAATTTATTATGGAAAACTGAATCATAATGGCTTTTCTCCAAGATTACAATTTCAATGCACGATTTTTTAGACTCAGTACAAATGTCTCAGTTTTATTTATGTCTATTTAAAACATATGCTTAATGGTTTAGTCATGTGGAGAGGATGAATAAAAAGTAAATAAAACAAGGCACATGTGAGTGGGAACGCCGCTCCCCAGAAGGACTTACATTGACCTTAATGGTGATGATCTTTAGAAAGGTCAGGCTGTTTTCTTTTTCGTGGGGTTAATGCCTAACCTGGAGTCAGAGTTTTTATGCCGCCCATGGGCCTCTGACTTGGCTTTACATGCCGTCGAGAAATTTCTCAGGCATGCTGGTTTGGTTACCTCACGATGTTTTCCTTCACCGAAGCAAGTGATAATTATACAATACGCACATGAATCCGAAAAATTAGAGGTGTGTGTCTTGGGTTTGACTCGAGACTTATGACTTGGCTGTACGAGACAACACACAGTTACACAACACAGACAACTAGACTGTCACTGCTACAACAGCTGCTACAAGGTCAGGTCAAGGTGATCAGATATGTGAACTTGGACGAAACAAAATAAGAATGCAAGGAGCGTAACAGGTGGCGTGGAAAAAAGCCAGGAGTTAATGTTTGCATGTTGTTAAGAAGTGTTGAAAAACAAAATCAAAATCTGTTTTTCATTTACAGGAAACTCAACAAATTATTAATAAAAAATCAATACAGTTTTCGTCAGTTCACTAAACCATTATATTTTCACACCTTAAAGGTAGAAAGAAAAAGTTTAAAAATACCTGACCTCTGTCAATCATTGAATCGACCTCGTCTTTAACATAATCAATATAAATTAGTAAGCCACACCTGTTTCTGTACTGATGCCTTCATAACAAATACGATCGGCCACTGAACCCGAGACTCTGAGGTGTAAAGCTTTGATGTTGGGTAAACGGAAATGTGTGGTCAGGAGGACATTCATCTTGAGGAAATTTTTTAAGTCTTTTTGATAATATAATTTATTTTATTATGATATTTTTTTTTCTGTGGAGTGATGGTGTTTATTTTATCGTTCTGTCGTTTTTATAAGCCAATGGTTATTTTTTTTATTTTTTTTACTGTCCTGATTGAGTATCCCACTGCTGGGCAAAGGCCTTTCCTTTCTCATTCCAAACCTCTCTGTCCTGTGCGATATTTGGCCATGTTCGGCCCGCAAACGAGATCAGATCGTCTCACCAACTTCGCCGCCGATTCCGGTCGGCTTTGACGGCGATTTCCTTCGACAAGCTTCCAGTGGGTGACGACCGTTGCTGGCAACGGTCCGATTATGCCCGGAGAGATGTCTCAGGGCTCAATCTGTAGTTCAAATGCAAATAAAAATTATATTAGTATGTCGGGTTTTCTCAGATGCAGGGGTGCCTTTAGTACACTTAAAAATATTCCTATTAGGTATGCTAAAGCGAGCTCATTCGCATTAACCGGACCTACTACCAAAAATCCAGAATCCTGGCTGAAAAACCCAATAACACTTTACCTACCTGGGGATCAAATTCAAGACGTTACGTCGAGCTAAGCAGTCACGCTGACGACCGTCTACCATTAGGTCTATGCGGGACTTTTACCAAGGATTTTAATCATTAGATTCACTCCACCGCATTAAAAATTGTTCACGTTTCGTTCAATGACATTTAAATAGTTATTGTCTTGCTCACTCTTACTGTCTGACAACCAGTCTTACCAAGGGGTATCGTATTACCCAGTACTGACTGGGTTGTGGAGGTCAGATAGGCAGTCGCTCCATGTAAAATACTGGTATTCAGCTGCATCCGGTTAGACTGGAAGCCGACCCCAATATAGTTGGGAAAAGGCTAGGCAGATGATGATGATGACTCTTACTGAAAATTGTATCTATCAATACGTCCAGTAAACCGACAGCACTGTGCTGTGGGCGCCCCGTAGCACAGCATCATGCTGAGTGGTAACCTGCTTGTCGCAGTCACGACGTGCAAGCTATCAACTCCTTTTGTTCCGTCTTGTTCTATTATGCGTTGTATGTTGTTTTTTGGCATTTTGTTTGCATGTCGTACCTCTGTGTTTTTGCAGTAATGCAAGCTCACTCTTCTTAGTGTAACAAGGGTTTTCGGCTTTTCTTTCAATCTTCACTTTATACACTGACTCCACTATCACATAAAAATAAAAAAGTACACACCTCAATCATTTAAACGACGAATCGTATACTCTAACAAAGTAATTCGGCCATTTAATAGAGCGAGTATTACGATCTAGATCTAGACTGAATCGCAGACAGTGGCAATAACACCATCAGTCAACTTGGCAACTCCTCGGGCTGAGTAAATCATAGCGCCGGGTGTTTAGTGTGTGTAGTGGGTTCCATTATTGTGATTCTTTGGTTGTTTATCACAAAATTTCTTGTTTTTGATTCACCAAGAATATTTGTTTTATTTGAATGTTACGCAATAATTGTACGAGTATGTTGTGTGTTGTTTGTTTAAATTTTTGTCTGTCTGTCTGTTTAATTCGGTTATTCTCCGAAACGGCTGGACCGATTTTGACGGGACTTTTACTGGCAGATAGCTGATGTTATAAGGAGAAACAGTAGACTGCCTGTCTACTGTTTCTTGTGCGAGAGAGAAAAGAGAAAGTAAGAAGTGAGCACTCGGAGAGAATTATGATAAGACTGAAGAAGTTTCAGTGATTTTCAAAGAAGTTTTTACAAAATTTGATTGTGTTTTTACATGAACACTGGTGGAGAATAAATCAAGGTCATTAACAGTCTCTCACATCGAGTTGTATGCTCTGCTAGCTCTTATCATATTAGAGTTTTGTCTATAAATTCACCGCACAGAGGAAAATACATAGTTTGATGATTCATTAGGTAAAGAATAGAACACGTAGTTCAATTTATTGTTAATAATTGCTAGAGGTTTGAATCTGGCAGATTAACTCTTCGACTGAACTTCTTGAGTGAGTCTATCATCGGCTGCGCATGCGGCTTCCCTGGTAGCTCATAAACGGCACAAATATATGGATGTCTCTAATTTTTATGAATGTGTTTTTTTTTAATTTATAGTATTATGATTTCAAACACAATGTGAATTGTTTCCTGAATAAATTGAATTGAATTGAATTCTCAATCTCTTTTTGCTCTTCTTTCTAATCAGATTTTTCACAATTGTTTTCAAATCATTTATACATCTTTAGCTCAGAATAGCCCTGATGACAATATTTGTGTCTCTTGTTTAATTTAGTTTTTTTTCGGATTAGAATTCATCATCTAAGCCCATGTGGAATAAAATATTTTTATTTTGATCGACTGTGTGAGAGTCACAGGAGATATTGAGATATATTCATGTTAATAGCAATCATGGCACGTTCCGTCTTCTAGTGTGCTTTGTGACATTCCGCACAATTATTTTCGCATTAATCACCAATCCACACATACGTTAGTGTAGCCCATTCTTAGCTCACTATGAGCCACGTATACTGCAAGCTCGATAAATACCTGTGTACTATTAGCAACCTTGCATGAGTCGAATCATAACGACTTTATTGATGGCTACATTTTTGATGACTGTTACTTTTAAACGGATTGGATCCGTGCCAGAACTGTGAAAATAATAGCAAAGGTTCATAATTGAAATGTTCGTGTAGGTAGCTTTTAAACAATGGATAACATTGCTTGTATTCCCCGAAGGCGTAATCAGAGGTGTGTCATAGGGATCTAATTAACACATTTTCAGTAGTTATGTTTCGAGTCCCATGGAGAGCTGGCTACAGAAAATCATAGTGAAAAATCCTTTAAAAAAAAAAGAAAACTTTCCCAGGCCTGGGGATTAAACACGGGTTATTATATTATTTAATAATTTGGCTGGTTAAGTGGCTGATCATGGCATGAACATTATTAGAATATAATTATGTAATGAACACCTGCATGTAACCCATGTATCACAAGTAAACGATTTGATTTGATTTGAGTTTACTATAATTTTGTGACTGTATGTCAGTGAATTTGAGATTTAAATAAATTAGAACTTGACTGTAATTTGAAGTAGATGTTACCACTTGTCCTCTCTTTTCAAAAGTAAAATAAAAAAACATGTGGACCATTTAACATTATCAATTACTAGTATATGCCCGCGGCCTCGCCCGCGTGATGTTCGGTAACTGTTCCACGGGATCATAGTACCGGGATAAAAAGTATCCTATATGTTAATCCAGGTTATAAAGTATCTGTTTCATAAATATCACCCAAAACCGTTCAACCGTTCTTGCGTAAATGAGGAACAAACATCTACACATCCTCATTAACTTTCGCATTTATAATAGTAGTAAGATTAGTAAGATTGTGAAAAGGAAAAATTGAACGGACTGGTCCCAATTTGAAGTGGGGCGCGTTTTTCCATAGTTACAACCCATGGCATGTTGTCCATGTCTTCAGTGAACCTTCTATGTTCAGTTTCGTTGGAAATTCGTCTCGCCTATAGTGTGACCATGAAATGTTTGTGTACACAAAATATTTATAAGTAAATAAATATTATTCATGCGTGACCCGAGGACCTTGTTAGTACAGCAGTTAACGGACTGATTTATACGTATTCAAGTAGCTTGAACTTTGGCTAATTGAGACATTAATCAATAAAATAACAGTAAAACTACCTAAGGTACACTTTCAGCCATTGATGATTGACTAATGTTTTAAGAATGGCGTCATATTTTCGCCGTCATATAAGGGGAGGCTTCTTCTTATATCCTTCCCGGCACTCTTCTCCTGCGCCACCTCAAACTTTTTTTTAACTATCGGTATTATCAATCAAAGGCAATTTCCCTCTAAGTGTGCGCTTTGTGGATTACTTTTCGTGCTCTTAAAAGTGTGCTCTTATTACCCGACTGCCAGGGAAGGGTAATAAGAGTGTAGTGTGGTGTCCTTAGATAGTTGTTTAAAAAAAAACAAACTTGCGGATTTTTGGTGCTAAATTATTGTAAGTCGTTAATATTTTTTTTTTTGTCAAACATACCTATCGAGTAGGGTATCAAAATGAAGGAAAATAAAAGGAGATTACAAATATATAAATATATTTAGGTACATAATACAATTTTTAGTCGGGTTTCTTGATACTTTGTGTGCTCTTGATGGAATACCTCTGCAAAATGCACATAGTCAAGATGACCTCTGCACTGTGGAAGTCGCGAAGTTTTGGGGTAAACAATTCATGAAGTGTGTCGTGCCAGCGACACGAAAGAAAAAGATAAAAGCTTGTTGACCGCTTTCTTGACATACGTCATTTCTTCAAATAAAAAAGTTCACAATACAGTGGTTTGGAAATCATGACTACTCACATACCCTTGACATGTTTTTTCCTTCCATTCTCCCCTGTCAACCGTCACGCAATCATTCCTCACACCATCCATCCATCGTTTCCTTCGTCTTCCTCTCCCTCCCCATCCATCAACACTTATATTCATCACTCTCTTAGTTACATGCGATTAGTCCCTCCTCAGCACATGTCCATACCAATGCAGATGATTCCCTTTCAACTGTTCTGTTACTGGCGCAACTTTCAAACTTCTTCTAGTATACTCATTCGTTATCCATCCATTCATTTGTTCTTTATCCATTCTTGTCACACCACAAGATTATGAACTATTTTTTTTAGTAGACAAATACCGTCAATTCAAAGGATTTCCTTACAGATAAAAACATCTCAGACTTGTAGTAAGGTCATTTGGAAAAGATATGTAGGGACTAGCTAAAAGAAGAAAGGCCAACTGCCATGAAATCTGTTGACCGCATTTAGTTATTGCACCCAAGGCCTAAGAGAAAAATCCATCAACCAAATCATAACTCGGTAATTATAAACGATATTAATTATTAAGATTTAATAGAAATTGTTTGTGAGTAATGTGACATAATTGCAGTTTGGACCACTGCCAAATGTTCGGCAGTGACTGCTCCATCCTTCATTCAACTAATAAAGAAAGTGCAGGTCTTGTCTGGGTTTATTCATAGTTTTGTTTGCCAATTTTTGATATCGCTCTTTGATCAATACCAAACAGATATTCTGTCATGGACATTATTCTCTGAAATAATTTAAATAACAATTCTTAAGAACAATTTTTCGTTCGGTGCGTTGCCAGTATTATTAACATTAGTGACCTAATTCCCACAATGTAGATAGAATTTCATAACCTGCCTAGGCTTTTCCCAACTATGTCGGAGGATATAGTGATAGCCCAAAGGATAAGGCCTTGCCTCTCAAACACAACGTTGTGGATTCAATTCCGAGCAAGTACCAATGTAACTTTTTCTATTCATATCTTCTGACATCAGTGAAATCAGTGAAGGATAAACCTCGTGAGGAAACCTGGACTAATAATTAATATTTAAGTCTGAAATTACCAACCCGCCTTGTGTAAGCGTGGTGTTCAATGCTCATGCCGTGACAGTCTAGTGACAGTCTAACAGTCTAGCAGTGACAGTCTAGCAGTCTAGCAGTGACATTCTAGTGACGTGACCGTCGGATTACCATGTCATAGACCTCGACTTCGAACTAAAGACACCTCCGATTTTTCAGGTTCATGTGCTTATTGTATATGGAATTATCACTTGCTTCGGTGAAGGAAAACATCGTGAGGAAAACAGCATGTCAGAGAGATATTTCTCGACGGCATGTAAAGCCAAGTCAGAGAGACGCCCATGGAAAACTGACACCAGCTTAGGCACTAACTACACGAAAAACAAGAAAGATTCTCTAAATATTTTCTAGACTAGAAAATATCCCAAATTTCTAGTTACAACACATCGTAAGTAAACAATGTATGAATCACACACATACACAGACAAGCCGCTATAAAAAATGTAAACATTGGCACAGCACCACGGCGGCGGGCGCGGTTGTCACATTGTGGACATTCCTCTGTTTTTAGTCATTAGCAGTTAGCACGTTGTCCGACGATCTTTCTCTTATTTCGCGGTGTATTGGCGTGTTGCCTGATAATTGAATTTTTACGTGGCGAATAACTGAATAAATTGTTCTGATTGGTGACATTACATTCTAGATTGTAATGTGATTTAAGAATAGTTGTGGTATTTTATGAATTTCAGGAACCGTGAGAAATCTTATTCTGCGGATAGTGGTGCGATCTAAGATTGCCTAATATGAAAATATCATTTTTGATTTTTTTACTTTCGAAGCAACATTAAAACTAAATGTTCAGTCACTGTTTTAAGCTTTCACGGTTTACAACTAAACTTATACTGTCACTTACGGGATATCTTGCAACAGCGCCGAAATATCGGGAGCTCAAAATAATGAACAATCACGGAAGATATCCCGTAAGTGACGTATAAGTTTAAATGTTCAGTCTTTTCAAGAAATAAAACGGTAGGTACCTATAACGAAATAGCAATAATATAATAACTCGGTACTCATTATAATATGTCTGGCCTTTTCCAAACTATGTTGGTACAGGTATCATAGGCTTTTGATTACCCGTAACGACTATCAAATATACAGGTTGTAAGGGACAGCCCTCCGCAGACTGATGGGGTGAATTCAGTATATCATACTGAGATGACCGGTACAAGAAATTATTTCAGGAACGTTATGGGAATTTAATAAATTTGATTTGTTTTATTTCCACATATGCAATCTATCGTTGCCGTGGCAAAAAGCACGTAGCGAACGGCAAGCGCGACGACGAGTTTGATGAATTTGTAGCTAGGCAGTAAATTAAGAGCTGATTTCAGGCGTCATTCGTTAGAGTATTTCAACATCCATTGTTGTTGTTTTATTTTAGCCGTATTATTTACATAAATCAAGTGTAGTAATTTTGCTGAATGGACCCTGTCCGTTTGCGGAAAGCTGTCTCTTACATCCTGTATATGTCGGTCGCTGGTCACCCATCTGCGGGCCGACCTTCGTAAACGTTGCTTAACATCGCAGAACAACCCTAGTGGCTATTATGATTTAACCGCCACGCCAGTCCCTCAGTATATCACTATTACCAAAGAATTTTAACTAATCCCATAAAACCATTTGGGTAAATCCAGAGGTTTCGGTTTTGGTCAGAACTTAACTAAACTTTACACATTATAGAACCGCACCCCAAAACTTTGGTTTACACTGGAGTGCAGATAAATTGATTCACTAATTAATGACGAATAATTTATTTAAAAAAATATATAACAAATAATGCACGTTTAGGCACAGTACGCTCATTATTTTTACTTAACATCACGCTTATAATCCCCAAATGGTTGGGCAAAGGTGTACCTAATAGTACACCCACATTTCGCCAGTTATGATTAAGTCCCATGTAATAGGGGGGCGAGCCTATTGCCATCATCCAGGCAAAAATCCAGACTCCGTGGCTGCTACTGAGAAATTCTTGATGAAAAAACCCAATAACACTTTAACCGACCCGCTGCCTACGTTGGTCCGTGGATGGGTGACAACCCATCCATTACATTTCGTGTTTCCTCTGTGCCCCGGAAAGCAACTGTTGGTCCTGGCTGTCCTTTGTAGATCTTTGACAGTCGTTATACGTAGTCAGTGGCGCTAAAGTCTGACAATAAGTCTTACCAAGGGGTATCGTATTACCCAGGACTAACTATGTTGTGGAGGTCAGATAAGCAGTCGCGCCTTCTAAAATACTGGTATTCAGCTGCATCCGGTTAAACTGGAAGCCGACCACAACATAGTCGGGAAAAAGCTAGGCAGATGATGATCCTCTCATAATTTTGAAAGTTAACATTAAAAATACTGCAGAATGAAACTGCAAAAGAAAATTAACTAACCTCATAAAACCATTTCGTACCAGATGTTTCGTTTTTGGTCAGGCTCAGAACATAACTTTACACATTACGCCCAAAACTTTGGTTTACACTGGCGTGCAAATGAAGTGGCTATCTACATCTGCACTGCAGTGTAAATGGAGTATTCTTTAGTTTACCTGTTTGGCTTTAGCGTCTCGTTTTTAATTCAAAGGGTTGTTTTCTTTATACGTGGATGGCGGTTTTTATACTTTTGGCGTCGTTTCAATGTCTTTAAAAATAAATATTTCTGTATCGTGAGGATTGAGATATCTACAAGTACGTGTAAACGGACTCTTCACGAAGCTGTCAACCAAGCATTCATACAAAAATTATTGCTGGGAAACGACTTTTTTGTTTTGGGTGAAATTCACGCTTTTCGGTAGGACACAATGTAACGCAATCAAAACATTGTGATGGATGTAGACTTGGAACATGGAGGTATATGAAATAAAATTATTAGATAAGAACTTTGGCCTCCAATATCTCCGTAACTAGAAGGTTCCCCGGTACGGCCCAGAAGAAAAAAAAATGATCGCAATAATGGGGAAAACAATGGCCTTTCACCTTCGTTAAGGGTTTTTTTTACATCCGTTATTTAAAAAGGATATCATCATCTGCCTGCCTTTTCCTAACTATGTTGGGGTCGGCTTCCAATCTAACCGGATGCAGCTGAATACCAGTATTTTACATGGAGAGACTGCCTATCTGATCTCCACAACCCAGTTAGTACGAGGTAATACGATACCCCTCGGTAAGACTGGTTGTCAGACTTTTTGGGCCACTGACTACCTAACGACTGACAAAGATCTACAAATGACACCCGGGACCAACGGCTTAACGTGCTTTCCGAGGCACGGAGGAAACTCGGTATGTAATGGGTGGTCACCCATCCACAGACCAACCTAGGCAAGCACGGCTTAACCTAAAGATCGATCGAGCTCCTCATTATTTAAAAAGCATAGTTAGACCATTATGGTTTCTGAAAAACATGCAAACCAAGAAACATAAATAGTTTCCGACTTCCCATTAATACTTAATTCTAACTTCACCAGTTCACCCCCTAAGGCACACGAGTGATATATACACTCCCACAACCCTGGGGGTGAAACTGGGGGTGTAATGAATGCATCTGGAACGCGGCCCGGTACTACGTACAAATCTACACGCGTTTGTTAAATACTCTCATTATGGCATTAATTAATTAAAATACGGTTGTGCTATGTGTTTATAGCACATATGTTTTTACTACCGGCTTATGAGAGAATTATTTTACGGGTTGAGATTAAAAGCATGTCATTAAAATATAAATTCACCACATAAAAGGGATTTATTACAGTAAGTGACAATTTTTCAATAACTACGATTAGGTTCAGAATGCAGTGTATTTATATTTTTATTTTTATTTCACACTCGTGGATTTTTTTCATTTTTCACAACTAGTGTGGAAATAAAAATTTCCACAGATAATTATAAACCAAGTCCAAATTAGTTCAATTCCTATAGTTGGCGGTGATTTTATTTTAAATCTCAGCAAATATGCCTTTACGGCGTTAATATTTATTGAATGTATAAATTGTGTTTTTACATAGAATATCATGAATAAACATTTTCACACGTTCACAATTTTTATGAACAACCTAGCCTTTGCCCGCGGCTTCGCTCGTGTTAATTTAGAATTTGACATTCAATTCGGGTTGTACTCTGCTTGTAAATATATATATATATTTTAAAATTCAATCATGATTCGAGAGACACGTGGAGCCATCTATTATCATAAGAACTTTATTGTTTTTTTCCTCGGTAACAGTACTTTTTTCAGGATGAAAGGAACTCTATGTCCGTTTCTGTACAACGGATTGCCCTACAAGATGATCAGCTTAAGGCGTGAAAATGTAACAAACAAACAAACTTACTTTCGCACTTATAATATTGGTTAGGATCAACACTCGTGTCCAAATATAAAAAATATTTGAGGTTACTATTTTTCTTATTAGACTCTCTAGCGGCTTCTTACCTTTGCTTTTCCTTCAACCTGAACGCAAAGCGCGGAAAAAGCAAATTAAATCATAGTTTCCTAATTATTTATGACAAAATTGCTTTTCGTTCTATTATTTATTTCTTCGAAAGTGTATTGGAAAACACGTTCGTTTCATACACGTGGACATTTGTTACTGTAGTTTTCGGCTCCATAACACCTTCGCCTGCGGCTCGAGTTAAAATTCCGCCTCAGCAGGAATAACATAGTTTCCCCACTTGTACCAAAATATACTATTTTCTAACTAGACTTAAAAACAATAAACGACACAATCTTCCAAAACTAAAGAAGGGTGAAAGGTAAAGAATGGGTAGAAGAATCGGTGAAACAACCCCTCCAGGGACACATTCAAGCTGTAACAAACCGTATCACACTTTATTGGTTAATTTCAGAATACCTAAACCTTCCGTATTTGAGCTTGCCTATTAATGGCATTACTTAAAATGACAGAAAAAATAGGCATTTCCTAATTCCGTGTTGTAATCGTCTATTAAGGAACGGCCTATAACCGGGCAATTATGTCCTGTCGTGGTAAAACGTTTTTAAATTAAGAGTTTCCTAATCAGACGTTAATCCTAATAGGATAAGGATTACTAACTTGTTGTTTTCATGACTGCCTCGGTGGTCTAGAGGTCGCAAGCGCGACTGCTGAGCAGGATGTCCTGGGTTCGATCCCCGGGTCGGGCAAAGTGTTACTGGGCTTTTCCATCAGGAATTTCTCGAACACTGTTTTAAGTTTTCAAGGTTTACAACTAAACTTATACAGTCGGGAGCTCAAAATAATGAACAACCACGGAAGATATCCCGTAAGTGACAGTATAAGTTTAGAAATTGGCGTGATGTTATGTTATGTAATGTATTTTCATCAATTAAATGTTTAAAGTGCTAAATTACCTTTGGGTTAGGGACAAACCAAAAGGCCCGTTTGCATCATAAATCCCTTATTAAGTTCAGAGCTAAACAAGTTTAAAGCATCTTTCTATTTCTGTCAATCGTTTAAAGATGATAGAAACGGGTTTAAAATACGATTAGAGATAACGTATTTAGTAATTTTGGTGCAAGTGGTTGTGATGTAAATATTAAAATAAGCTTAAGGTAAAAAAAACCAGCTTTTAAATGTAGGAGTGACGTAATTCTTTACTCCTTTTAATTGATACTCATATTATGGGGGTGCAGTTCGCCATCTTTGGGAGTCCGCCATATTGGATTTAGAATGAAGGCATTTAGCTAACCATGCATTGTCATCCAAACTAAACGTGAATGCAAAATTTCAGTTCAATCGGTTGGGGATAACTGTTCTAAAATTCAGTTGCAGGATGTGACCTAAAAAAACAAAGCTTGTAAAAACCAAAAAAAAACTGTCTGAAAGATGCCCTAGTCTTTCAGACATACTAAAATATACAATCTTATATTGCCTATTTTTTATAGATTTTAGAACTAGAAAACGCCTGTGTTTGACTCTTAATTAAAACTCCAGCAAAATAATTGGATTTTTCAATTAGCAATAATATTGAACTGGAAATAGACTTTAATTTCTATTCATACCGACTTCTATGTTAGAACTGGCCATCACAAATTAAGAACTTCAATTTGCTTTGAGAAAACCAACCTTAACACGATGCTTTAGTACTCAATTTCTATTACAGCCAAAAATCGTTACAGTACTTTTTCAGAAGATTAGAATATTGCAAAATCAACCTTATCGCCATGTAAATGAGGACGATATTTGTATAAGCATGTTCAATTTGGTCCCTAGTTGGCTTGCTCTAGTTGCATTCATTTACATCGGCGATCAGGGAATTGGAGAGATATTACGTTTGGGACGGGGGTTCGATTTCCGGGCTGTGACGTAACGGGCTACGATTATTGATCTGTTTATTGTGTTTTGGATATTCCTTGGTGGATGTCCATTTGGTTAGGGAAGGGAGAAAATACTGTCTTTATGACCATTGTCGGTTATAAAGTAAGGTTCTTGTTTTTAGGGAGGTAAAGTATTTCTGTTATTTCCTTACAGATTCTGTACTTTGTCTTCATAAGTAGCCGTAGATATATCTAAATAAAGAGGAGCTCATATCTAAATAATAACAGCCGCACGGGTCGATCTTTAAGGTTAAGCCGCGCTTGCCAAGGCCGGTCTATGGATGGGTGACCATCATTATAAACCGAGTTTCCTCCGTGCGACGGAAAGCATGTTAAGCCGTTGGTCCCGGCTGTCAATTGTAGATCTTCGACAGTCGTTACAGATAGTCAGTGGCCCGAATGTCAGAAAACCAATCTTATGTAATCTACCTAGTGCTAACTGGGTTGTGGAGGTAAGATAGGCAGTCGCTTCATGTATAGTCCTGGTTTTCAGCTGCATCCAGTCAGACTGGAAGCCGACCCCCACATAGTTTGGAAAAGGCTAGGCAGACGATGATACGAGTATTAAATTTAGCAAAAAAACAGTATACCTCAGGTTATGAAATACAAAACTGTACAACCATACGACCTCTTTTCAAATCTATACTTATATAATATTATAAAGCTGAAGAGTTTGTTTGTTTGGTTGAACGCGCTAATCTCAGAAACTACTGGTCCGAATTGAAAAAGTCTTTTAGTGTTGTATAGCCCATTTATCGAGGAAGGCTATAGGTAATATAACATCACGCTACGACCAATAAGAGTGGAGCATTTATGAAAAAGATTGCAAAAACGGGGAAAAATCCAAACGCAGGCGAAGTTGCGCGGGTCAGCTAGTGATATTATAAAAAGGATGTAACGCTACGTTCATACCGAGCAGCGTTCAAATATCGTAGCGTTGTTACGACTGCGATAGATAATACGGAACGGATGATACAGAAAGAGATAGCTATTGCGCTTGAAGTACTTAAATAACGACAATTGTCTGAATTTGTCTGCAATAATTTACGCGCGCTAGTGCGATGTCAACCTCTTTTTATTTATAATATTATTATTCTCCTTTATTTATTTTTATACATATTAAATACATTTTTAAATATTCTAGTATAAAACAATATAAAAAAAACATTTAAAAATATAAAAAATAGTGGTCCGCCGGTATCGGGAGCAGGGTCCAAGCTACCGGTGGTTAGGGCTCCAGAGACAGGAACCTCCTCACAATGCGAGCCGTATCGAGGAGTACTGCCTTCTGAATCAGGCCCTTGATCCAACCGCCTAACGAGAGCCTCGAAAGATGGTCGTCGAGACTCTTGGCTATAAGGCCATTGGCCGTCACGACGATCGGCACAATGATAGCCGAGTTCACATTCCACATGTCGACAACCTCTTGTGCTAAGTCGAGATATTTAATTTGTTTCTCTTTCTCAGCTTTCACGAGGTTCTCGTCATGCGGAATGGTAACATCGACTATCATTACACGGCGCGCTAATCGGTCTATCACTACTATGTCAGGTTTATTGGCGACAATAGTCCTGTCAGTAATGATAGACCGATCCCAGTACAACGTGACATGGTCTTAGTCTTAGTCCACAAGTTTATATTTCAAGGCAAGTTGTTGGTGAATAATCCTGGCTACTTGGTTGTGCCTGTGCAAGTACTCGCCGTTAGCCAGACGAGAACAAACAGAAATAATATGTCTGATGGACTCACCCGGACGGTGACATGCCCGACACAGGTCAACCGTCCCGTCCTTCATAATATATTTCCGGTAGTTGTTCGTCAACATAACTTCGTCCATAATCGCACAGACAAAACCTTCAGTTTCCCCAAAGAGGTCGCCGAAACGTAACCAGGACACGGACGCTAGAAAATCTACATCGGGCCCATGAAGAGCCCGGTAGAAGCGTCCATGAAGCTCCTTGCCTTGCCATACTTCCTTGCTGTCATCGGTAGTAAGTACTACAGGTTTGCGCCAGTTCTCTTTAGCCATGGACAGCGGGGTGTGTCCCTTGTCCACTGCGACCACATCTCGGTGCATACCCACCTCGGTTTTTAAAAAATATTCTCTGAGACTGCATATCTCGCGGTTGTGAAGGGTCTTCGCGTTTAATAAACCTCGACCCCCGCACTTCCGCGGGATGTACAGCCTCATTACCGATGATCGTGGGTGATGCATCCGGTTTGCGGTTAACAGTGTACGAACTCTTCTATCCAGGGCATCGAGTTCGGTCTGAGTCCATTTGAGTACGCCGAAAGAGTACATTAAAACCGGCATGACCCAACAGTTGAAGGCGCGCACCTTGTTCCCGCCTGAAAGAAGGCTATTTAATACCTTGTTCAGGCGTCCAAAGAAGCGCTCCCTCAACGATTGCTTCATGTCAGTTACGTTAATGCCTAACGATTCCGACATACCCAAATACTTATAGCTTTCGGAATCCGAGGGAATTCAGCTCTCGGATTCCATACACCTGAGATCCCTCTCCTCATCCGAAAGCTATAAGTATTTACATACATGACTGCACATTTGTCCACACCAAATTCCATCCTAATGGCGTTACTGAAAGTTTCTGTTACTTTGAGTAGCTCCATCAGTCGCAATTTGTTGGGGGCAAAGAGTTTCAGATCATCCATGTCAAGAAGGTGAGATATGACCTGACCACCTCTCCTCAACCGGTAGCCTAGACCTGAATCCTCCAGCAATGTGCTCAGAGGATTCAGAGCTAGACAGAACCAAAGTGGGCTCAGACTGTCGCCCTGGAATATTCCCCGTTTAATCCATACAGGTTCATCATTCCCCTGGATTTGTCGACATCCTGGATATCGAAGGACCGTCCTCCATTGCCCCATACATGACTCAAGGAAGGCACGTAGAGTTGCATCTATCTTGTACAACTCCAGTACCCTCATGAGCCATGTATGCGGCATCGAGTCGTAGGCCTTCTTATAATCTATCCAACATGTCGACAGATCCTTGCGGGATCGACGAAGCTGTTGGCTAATGGCCGTGTCGATGAGGAGTAGCTCCTACGTACCGCGGGACCCATTCCTACATCCATTTTGAGAGGCAGACATAATGAAGTTTTTGTCAATGTGTGTATTAATTTTCACTCTCAAAATGGATGTAAGAAGTTTATAGACCGTCGACAAACACGTGATCGGTCTATAATTTTTGGGTTCCGCGGGACTACCTGACTTATGGAGCAGGTGGGTAACGCCTGTTGTTAAAAACTGCGGTAGGGACCCAGACTCTAAGGATGACTGGAATTGGGATGCCAGGCAAGTGTGTGAACTACTAAGCCATTTGAGCCAGAAGTTGTGCAGTCCGTCCGGTCCCGGGGATTTCCAATTCGGTAACGGACGAACTGCTCTGGCTATATATATAGGTGTTATTAAAATTGGCTCCATTTCTGGGATAGGTTCACACGCTCGCTCGACATCACGCATCCAGTCAGCCTCAGTATGACAGACGGGCACCGACCAGATGCTATGCCAGAAAGAACTCGTGGCAGCATCATCCGGGCGGCACACGTCTGTCATATTTTGCTCGGGTCGCTCCCAAGCTCTGTATACCCACCTCTCATCGTTCTGGAATATGCGATTCTGCGAGTACGGATCAACCCGCCGCTTATACCGCCGAATACGGTTCGCCCATGCATAAACTTTCTGCTTCAGGAAGTAGATGCGCTCTGTGACACGGGACATGTATTCCTGAGGACTGATTCCAGTCCCCGAGAATGCCCGCCTCACAAAGCGTATCACACGTAGTCGTGTATTGCCTTCCCTGAAGCAGTGTAGTTGGCCGATGAGTACACTGGCCTCGTCGATGCGGCACTCGATCCTGCGCTGCCAGGTTGGTACGGCTGGTTTTGGTCGAATAGCTACGTCATAATTTGGGAATTTGACATTAGCTAAACGACATGCCGCAACAGCCCCACAGTACAGGATCGAGTGTGTATCAACGAGGTTCTCGCTACTCTCGAAAATATTCTTGAGTTGCGAGTCCAAGGCACACGCCAGCGCCCTATTTTTATTATGCATGGGTAACCGTGGTAATCGGGGTCTAAGTTTGGTAGGAGTGGATCGATATTCGCGAAGCGCATCTTCCAGAGCGCTCCTCAATCGGTTGTTGCACTGGCTACTTACCATGGCAACCTTATCATCTTCCTCTACAACAGCTGGGTTGGACCGCGGCGGGGTTGCGTCAATAGCTGACGCTTGCACCGCGGTTTGTGCCGGAGTTAAGACGATACGGTTGCTCAGTACCTCTGAGCGCAGCCTATCAAGTGCGGCATCGTCCAACATGTGATTGCGTTGGTTGACCCGCACCTGATCCGACAGTCGTTGGGCCGAGACGTTGACGATTGGTTCAAGTACTAATATTATTATTATTTCCTTTATTTATTTTTATACATATAATTTACATTTTTAAATATTTCTATACAAAGTAATATAAAAAAAAACATTTAAAAATATAAAAAATAGTAGCCCACTGGTATCGGGAACAGGGTCCGAAATACCGGTGGTCAGGGCTCTTGAGAGAGGAACCTCCTAACGATACGCGCCGTGTCCAGAAGTACTGCTTTCTGAATCAAGCCCTTGATCCAGCTGCCCAGCGAGAGCCTCCTCAGATGTTTGTCGAGGCTATTGGCTATTAAGCCATTGGCTGACACGACTATCGGCACAATGACTGCTGTACTCACGTTCCACATGTCGACAACCTCGCGAGCCAGATCTAGATATTTGAATTGTTTATCTTTCTCTGCTTTCACGAGGTTCTCGTCATGCGGAACCGTTATATCAACAATCATTGCGCGACGCTCCAATCGATCTATCACCACAATGTCAGGTTTATTGGCAACAATAGTCCTGTCAGTGATGATAGATCGATCCCAATACAACGTGATATTACCATTATCGAGAACTGGGTCGGGCGCATACTTATAGTATGGTACTTCTAATTCCACAAGGTTGTACTTTAAAGCAAGTTGCTGGTGGATAATCCTGGCAACGAGGTTGTGTCTATGCAAGTACTCTCCGTTAGCCAGACGAGAACACCCAGAAATAATGTGTCGGATCGATTCTCCCGGACGGTGGCATGCCCGACATATGTCAACCGTGCCATCCTTCACAATGTATTTCCGGTAGTTATTCGTCATCATAACTTCGTCCATTATTGCACAGACAAAACCTTTGGTTTCCCCGAATAGGTCACCGAAGCGCAGCCAAGATACGGACGCTAAGAAGTCTACATCGGGTCCATGTAGGGCCCGGTAAAAGCGTCCGTGAAGCTCCTTGCCCTGCCATACCTCCTTGCGATCATTAGTGTCTAATACTCTAGGTTTGCGCCAGTTCTCGTTAGCCAGAGAGAGCGGGGTGAGGCCCTTGTCCACTGAGACCACATCTCGGTGCATCCCCTCGTCGACTTCTAGGAAGTATTCCCTGGGGCTGCATACCTCACGGTTGTGCAGGGTCTTAGCATTTAAGAAGCCACGACCCCCGCACTTCCGCGGGATATACAGTCTCATCACCGACGACCGCGGGTGATGCATTCGATTTGCGGTCCATTTGAGTATGCCGAAAGAATACATTAAAACCGGCATGACCCAACCATTGAAGGCGCGCACCTTGTTTCACCTGACAAAAGACTGCGTAGTACTTTGTTCAGGCGGCCAAAGAAGCGGTCCCTCAATGATTGTTTCATGTCGGCAGTATTGATACCTAATGCTTCCGACATACCCAAATACTTGTAGGTTTCTGTTGAGGAGAGGGATCTAAGGTGTATGGAATCTGAGAGTTGAGTTCCCACGGATTCCATAATCTCCCCTCGCTTCACATGCATGACTGCACATTTGTCTACACCAAATTCCATCCTGATGGCGCTACTGAAAGTTTCCGTTACCTTCAGTAGCTTCATCAGTTGCAAGTTGTTGGGGGCAAAGAGTTTCAGATCATCCATGTAAAGAAGGTGAGATATGACCTGACCACCTCTCCTCAACCGATAGCCTAGACCTGAACCCTCCAACAGTGTGCTGAGAGGGTTCAAGGCTAAACAAAACCACGATGAACTCAGACTATCACCCTGGAATATACCGCGCTCAATGTTTATCGGTTCGCTGATCCCCTGGATCTGTCGACATCCTGGATAGCGAAGTACCGTTCTCCAGTGCCCCATACATGACATCAGGAAGGTACGCAGAGTTGCATCAACTTTATACAACTCCAGCACCTTCATGAGCCATGTATGAGGCACAGAATCATAGGCCTTCTTGTAATCTATCCAACATGTAGACAGATCCCTTCGGGAGCGGCGAACCTGTTGGCTAATGGCCATATCAATAAGGAGCAGCTCCTTAGTACCGCGGGACCCATTCCTACATCCATTCTGAGAGGCAGACATGATAGAATTACTATCAATATGATGGTTGATTTTAGCTCTCAAAATGGATGTAAGAACTTTATAGACCGTTGGTAAACAAGTGATTGGTCTATAATTTTTGGGCTCCGCAGTACTACCTGATTTATGGAGCAGGTGGGTAATTCTTGTCGTCAAGCAGTTCTTGGGCAGCGACCCTGACTCTAAGGCTGACTGAAACTGGGATGCCAAGCGAACGTGTGATCTCTGGAACCATTTAATCCAGAAGTTGTGCAGTCCATCCGGCCCTGGAGATTTCCAGTTAGGCAACGGACGGACTGCACGAGCTACATCTTGGGGGCTGATGATGATTGCCCCCATTTCAGGTATCGGATCACACGCTCGTTCAACCTCCCGGGTCCAATCACCCTCAGTGTGACTGACAGGCACCGACCAGATGTTGCGCCAGAACGAACACATGGCGTCATCATCCGGTAGACGCGTATCAGTCACACCTTGGTCCGGTCGTTCCCAAGCCCTATATACCCACCTTTCATCACTTCGGAATATGCGATTCTGAGTGTAACGCTCCACTCGCCTCTTGTACCGACGAATACGGCTTGCCCATGCACCGATCTTCTGCTTCAGGAAGTCAATACGCTCTGTGACGCGGGCAAAGTAGTCTCGAAAACTAACATCAGTTCCCGAGAACGCCCGCTTCACAAAGCGCATCACTCTAGGTCGAGTATTGCCCTCCCTGAAGCAGATTAACTTGCCAATGAGTGCTCTAGCCTCACCGATACGCCGCTCAATCCTGCACTGCCAAGCTGGAACAGCAAATTTTGGTCGTGTAGCTCTGTCGTTGTTGAGAAATTTGACGTGAGCTACACGCTACAGCTCTACAGTACAACATTGAGTGGGTATCGGTGAGGTCTTTGCTGCTGTCAAAGCAGTTTGACAGCTGCGAATCTAGAGCACACACCAGCGCCTTGTTTTTCTTGTGCATAGGTAAACGAGGTAGACGTGGCCTAAGTTCAGGCGGTGTGGATCGGTACTCCCGGAATGCACCCTCCAAAGCGCTCCTCAATTGTGCGTTGCACTGGGTACTCACGGATATAACTTCGTCATCATCCTCTTCACCATCGTGTTCGGATCGCGGTGGAGCACTGGATACATTTTGCAGCTGTACCGCAATCATTGCCGAAGCAGGTATAACTAGGTTACTCCGTGAATCGAAGCGTAGTCGCTCAAGTACGGTGTCATCCAACATGTGGTTACGCTGGATGACTCGCACTTGATCCGACACGCTGACACCTGGCTCAAGCACCTGAAACAGAGACAGCATCCGACCACGGGACGCAGTCAAGTTGCTTCCCCCCTCAGTAGCCCCATAATAAGCGCGCATAACGTTCTCATTAATGGACTGAGTCCATCGCATGCGCGACACATTATTATTATTATTATTATTGCTCTTAACCATTACGTCGTTACCAACTTCATCAACGGTTTATAATTAGTAACAGAACCGCCGCCATCTTGAATAGGCCTTCAAACATGAAAGTTACAGCTATTGTTGTAAAAGGTAACAAGTCGAAGTTATTAGTAACAACAATAACAGCACCATTCTATGGATTCTTTACTTTACTGTTGAGAAACCTTAGAACAGTGAGAAGTTATATGCGCCATTTACTTTAGAACAAGGGCACCATAATTATATGTTTAGTTACATAACATCACACCTATAATTACTAAAGGGTTAGGCAAATGTGTACCTATAGTGGACCCTCACTACAGAAATAATGTTTAAGCACAAATCTAGACTTCAGGTTCCTCATCATCTGCCTAGCCTTTTCCCAACTATGTTGGGGTCGGCTTTCAGTCTTACCGAATGCAGCTGAATACCAGTAATTTACACGGAGCGGCTGCCTATCTGACCTCCACAATCCAGCTAGTACTGGGTAATACGATACCTCTTGGTAAGACTGGTTGTCAGACTTTCGGGCCACTGACTATCTGTAACGACTGTCAAAGATCTACAAATGACAGCCGGGACCAAAGGCACTGACGGTATTCGGTATGTAACGGGTGGTCACCTATCCACGGACCAACCTAGGCAAGCGCGCAAGCGGCTGTTTTTTTACCTAATACACGAATTTCACCTACAATTCTGCAGCCCAACCTCCAAATCGATCCAGTTATAATAAAAATGGTTAAAAATAACTTATATAGCTCCGCAGTCGCGCCACTAACCAGAATAACTTCGCCAATTAAGTTAGCCCTGGATTTAGGTCAACCGTTTACAGCTGCACCTGCTCTCTTGAGGTGTTTGAACAACTTGCCTCTCACTTCGTTAAATGCGGTGTCGCGTTTTGAGGGTTACCTTACTTTGCTTTTTGCTGAGCTGAATTTTTTGTCTGTGGAGAGGGGTGAAGAGGGGGTAAGCTGATTTGTGACAGGTTATGTTTTATTTTTGATGGGGGTTGTTTTTTTATTTATTGATATACTTCTGTACTGACTAAGGTTTTTATAACTGTTACCAATGAGTTCACTATTTTCATGTGAGTGGCAAATGATTGCATGATTATGGATCAATAATTAATTTAAAATTAAATAATTTGTTACTTTATTTTATATTTGCACGCGAAATTAAAGGCAGAATAAGAGAACAATTCTGTACATTTTACCAAACTTCTGTACCTTATTTATGCAAATAAATGACTTTGATTTTTGATTTGATTTTGAATGTCGGGAGGAGACGCCCTAGAAGGACATACACTGACTTTATTTAAGATTTTTAATTTTTTATATTTTTTTTGTGCTTGTTGTGTGCACTTGTGGCATGGGCTAAATAAATATGTTTTCTTTGTTTCTTTCTTTCTTTTTGGTGAGGTTCTTCAGACACGTCAGATGCGTAGTACTCGCAACCGGCGTGCGTGTATGACTAGATGTATGACCGTGGATGAGGCAAAAGGAGTTTGGAACGATCGTAGCAGGTGGCGTTCTATGGTTTCTGCCTACGCCATGGGACAAAGTCGTGAGTTTATGTATGTTTTTTTTTTCAATTACCTACTCAAGGAAATAAAGAATGAAATATGGATTTATTGTCACAAACACACTTGCCTATGAGTTAGCTCACTTTTCAGCAATTTGATCTTTGAAAATACAAAACCTCAACGACTGTTACAATTCTTTATGTTGCCAAAGACTGTTTTCCTTGAGAGAAAACATCTGGGGCAGCGAGCGACTCCACCCAAATTCAGAAGTTCCTTACAACGGCAACGGAAGGTAGCAATGGGTCATTTGTTTGCAAATTCTCGAATGGACCCTCTCCGTAAGCCGGAGCTCCCTTATTGACTTTATTGGGTACAACGAAAGTGACTATAACTTTCTTCTTTCAAACTAATTTGTTGAAATTACTGGTATAGGATTATTTTAGTGATAATTTCTTTATCAAAGTGTTTTTGCTTTAATCGCGATAATTTGCTATAATTACATGTTTTTGACAACAAGCCGTTTTCTTATTTTAATTACCATTATTTGTAATCTTCTTAGTGTGTCGATGGAAAACTTTCAATTAAATATATTTGGCCCAAAATTCAACTATGCGAACTCCGCTCGCTCCATATTTTCTAATATTTCCCCCTTACAACGTTTAATGTCCAAGTAAAGTGTTTACTAATATTATAAATGCGAAAGTAAGTTTGTTTGTTACCTTTTAACGCCTAAACCACTGAACCGATCGTCCCAAAATTTTGCATATACGTTGTCTGCTGTACAGAAACGGACACAGGGTACCTTTCATCCCGAAAAATAGTACTGTTCTCGGGGAAAACAACAATAACCTTCTTATGATAATAGATGTCGCCAAGTGTCTTCGAATCATGATTGAATTACATATATTATTACAAGCAGAGTTGACTGAATTGACTGTCAAATTCTAAAATAACACGAGCAAAGCTGCGGGAAAAAGCTAGTAAAAAATAAAATCGTTGCCGAATAAAACCCTACATCACACTTCAAATGCATTCACTTCCTTATTTAACAAGCGTACACAACAGCTTCCTCATTATTTGTCTCAATTAATTACACCCCCAATTCCCCCAAACATTTGGGACCAACATTGGCGATACATTTTATTTCCCTAAAAATATTTAAGGATAAGGAACACTCCGCCGGTCTGTTACGACAGGGGTGTAATTAATTACGTTTCACCCCCTTTCCAGGCTCCGTTTCACCCCCGCTTGGGGAGTTTCACCCACCAGACAATAGAGGCTGGATACAATTGTGAAACCCTTGTGTTTCATAGCTGTTATTTTGAAAGAGAGTTTTGATTCGAGTTTGAGAAGAGATTACTTATCTTGGGGTATTATTTTTTCAAGGAATGTGGATGTTTTTATAAGCGGGTTGTTTTAAGCGTTGGGGAAATTGGAATAACCTGTACACAGGAATGGTACCAGCGTGCATATGAATACATGGTTTTATCCTCGTTTTATGACGATTTTATCATGAATAATGGATATTATCTATGTTACGATGGTTACCAAGGTTACCGAAGTAGCCCGAAGAATTGCCAAACTTAAGTGGCAGTAGGAAGGGCACATTGCTCGCAGAACAGATAACCGATGGGGCCGAAAAGTTCTGGACTGGCGACCGCGAACCGGAAGACGTTGCGTTGGAAGGCCCCCTACTAGGTGGACCGATGACCTGGTGAAGGCTGCAGGGATTCGCAGGATGCGAGTCGCTCGGGACCGGTCAATGTGGCGACACTTGGGGGAGGCCTTTGCCCAGCAGTGGACGTCCTTCGGCTGAAATGATGATGATGATGATGATGGATTTTATAGTGATTAAAAGAATATGATTGGCCACTATTACTCTAGTATCTATAGACATGTTAAAGTAATTACTTCACTTTAAGTAATTACTTATGCCAACATTTTTATGCTATAGACAAGAATTTGAACGAAGTACCATCAAAGAAAGCAAAGCTTAGAATTTTTCTAACTTTTGACAGTTCTAACTTCAAGTAAGTATTAAACTACAGAATTAAAATTGTATTGTAAGTTTTTAATTTTACTTAAGTTATCACTTTGACTTGTTTATAGATACGGGTGATAATATTTCTGCCGGTTCATTTAGCAATAAAATACTGCGGTCGTGAGATTGGAATTTAATGAGCCGAACGTCGATATTCAATATGAACGGTAAGAAAACTATATAAGAGCCGTCCCAAGTCTAGTGTTATATTGTTTTACATCAAACAATTTATCAATACCGAATATTGTGATGTTTCGGTAAAGATTCGAATCATCATCTGCCTAGCCTTTTCCCAACTATGTTGGGATCGGCTTCCAGTCTAACCGGATGCAGCTGAATACCAGTATTTTACATGAAGCTACTGCTTATCTGACCTCCACAACCTAGTTAGTACCTACTAGGTAATACGATACCCCTTGGTAAGACTGGTTGTCAGACTTTCTTGGCCACTGACTACCTACTACTGTGACGACTGTCAAAGATCTACAAATGACAGCCAGGACCAACGGCTTAATGTGCTTTCTGAGGCGCGGAGGAAACTCGGTATGTAATGGGTGGTCATCCATCCACAGACCAATCTAGGCAAACACGGCTTAACCTAAAGATCGATCCGAGTGTTAAGATTAGAATATTATTTTAAAATGAAAAGAAGTAATGATTCCGGCTCTATCCAACACATTCCAGCCGTATTCTCAGGCTTAAGCTTCTAAGTCAAAATAATAAAAAAACCCACATTATTTCAAGAAAACATTTCGTTTTTCCCAACTCGTCGGGTGGAATGTGCTGAAAAATGTAATATTTTCACCCCATCAAGCTGTGAGACCATTTGTAAGGGTTTTTGTTGCAGTTTGGCAGTTTGTCCCTTTTCATACTGCGGCGTTTGACTGATGTTATCATAATAAAGGGAAAATATACGAGGAAAGAGAAAAATCTGTGTTGATTTTACAGTATTTTTTTGGAATATTTTCTAAGAATTCGTGAAATATTTTTTTTGCCTTCGAAAAACACACTGGTGTAGTTTCTTTTTACAACTACATTTTAACCAAACACTGTTTTTAAGCTTTTACAACCAAACTTATACTGTCACTTACAGGATATCTTCTGTGATTGTTCATTTTATCGTGGTTTTGTTATTGTTATTTATATCGGAAGCTCAAAATAATGAACAATCACGGAAGATATCCCGTAAGTGACAGTATAAGTTTGGTTACATTTTAACCGACGAAGACATAAAAGGAGGAGGTTCTCAATTCGAGGCGTTCATTTTTTTTTTTTGAAATATACGCTCTCCAATAAAAAAAGAATCATTCTAATCGGACTTTTCTGAAAAGAGTTAAGCGTCAAGCAGCAATCACTAAAAATAAAATGACAGATGGATCACAACGTTTTGATTAGTGGAAAGTAAAGATTATTGCAACTTATTTACATCTGTATCAACACAAATGGATTATGAAAACAATTGTAATTAGTGAAGTTTCCAAAGTCGCACTGTAGTATGAAAAGTTGTGTGGATATCAGATGTCATGGTATGGGCTAGTGATGTGAAAGAATGAAGTGAGGCAACAAGAGGCCAAAAAACCGAAAAATGACTTGTGTGAAATATGATATGGCTAGAATGGAGCTGACTCCACGAGATGACGTCTAATGAAGAAGAATAGTAGGAGAAGAAATGCTGTACCGTCCCCGTTTAATTGTCATTAGGGTAAAATAGTTATAGCGACTTTTATCAACATAATATAAAATAGCATCACGCCTGTAATCCCCGAAGGGTTAGGCAGAGGTGTACCTAATAGTACACCCACATTTCGCAAGTTATGTTTAAGTCCCATATAATAGGGGGTGAGCCTATTGCCATCAACTGGGCACAAATCTAGACTCTGTGGCTGCTACTGAGAAATTCCTGTAGGAAAAACCCAATAACACTTTGCCCGACCTGGGAATCGAATCCAGGACCTCATGCTCAGCAGTCGCGCTTGCGACCGCTAGACCAAAGAGGCTGTTATCAACATACTAATAAAAAAATCGGTGACCCATTCCACTTTTAATTTCAACCCTCTAAAATAACCATTTCAACATAAATCACAATTCACACGAATAACGCTGTCACAAAACGATTAAAAATTAAACTTAAAACCTCCATTAAAATCTTTTCAAGCAAAAACTGTTCGTCAGCGATTCCTGTAATCGATAGCGGTCGCTCCGAGGGTATACTTTAGAAGTACTCTCTTATCACGAGAAGAGCTAACGATCTCTTTTGATAATACGCTGACGTGGCGATGATGAGGGCACTGAGAAACTTAGGGACTTTCTTGTGGTTAAGTTCAGGATAAGTGTGGGAAATGACGTTTTATTTTCTGCTTTTTTTGTGTCTGATCTTCACAATGGTCTGATGAAAACAAAGAGACGGTGAAGTGGAGTCTGTCTGTCTTTCAAAAATGTGATTATTCAAGTTATTTTTTATCATAGAAAGAAATGGCTGCCCTGTCTTAAAAGGAAGTTTTTGAAAAGAAATTAGAAGCATTTGAAATGGTGTTGAACAGTGGGTCACAAAAAGGAAATAATTCGTTTTTGCGAGTAATGTAACAGGAGATAGCTAGTTTCAATCTTTAGAGTTTATTCTTCTTTAAGATCGTCGATGAATCTCAATTTGTGTTAGACCAGCATGTAGCCACCTGCACAGCTTTAGAGCTGTGCAGGTGGCTACATACGTTTGTTTCGATTAAATCCTGTAAGGTGCAAGTGGTTGTTCAAGATGGGCAAGACAGGAGGTGGAGCATATCCTGCAGAGGGGCTCCACACTGGCATTCTGTTTGGGATGGATCCAGGATACCTCATTTGGCCAGATTATATGTACAGCGGCAAACCTGGGCCCACAATCGGTTAAGAGATTTACAGATTGGTCATTTTTTGAGATAGAATTTCCAAGAGTTCAGAGACGTTATCCAGGTTCAACGGTATAATGATAACTTGGCAAAACTCAGAAGCGGTTCATCAAAAATCGAACACAAAGTTGCATCTGACAAGAACCGCAATATTTTGCATTCTCAAGAAACCCCCGTATGTAAAACCAGAAAAAAATATTTAAAAGATGTTGATTTTAACATGAAACATTAGCGTAGTAAATGTCTGGAGTAATGATGGATGATATATTTGATCTCGTAATGATCTCAAGCTATGATATATTGCGGTGTTTTGGCTTTTATAGCACATTTTACGTCAGTTCACTGCGTTTGAGTGCGCTCTGATTTCCTCGGTACCACTCGGTTCTCCGTACTAGTGTTGGTAGCGATATCTTTCTACATTTTTGAAGAGGAATTTGGATGGCTATAAGAGTAGAGGAAGACCAAAGAAACGATGGATGGACTGTGTGAAGGTTGATATGGCTACAAAGGAGGTGACTGATGAGATGAAGAGTAGTGAAGATGTATGGAAGAAGATGACATTCTTCGCCGACTTCGAATAAATTGAGATAAAGGCAGGATAATGATAATATGATCTTTTTATACGTTGATTAAGACCAAAGGCAAGACTTGCAGTACAAAGTCTTAATTTCTAATTATGCTGACATTTGATTTAATCAAAGATACTTAAATGTTTACTGATATTGAACCATTTTACATGAAAGTAGCCGCAATTGACTAACTATTAGCGGCACTGGGAGACGAAAACGGTTATTTTGTACAATTAAATCTTTAGTAGATGTAACAAAATGTTTACGCAAACAAAACAATTTATTTTTATAGAAGTTGCAAAACTAAAGAAAACATTCGTAGAATACTAGTCTTGCTAACTGAAACTTATAAAATAAGAATCGTTTTATCTTAATAAGTTTTATCTTAGTAAGCTGTTTTATCTTCATTTTTACTTTTTAATAATTGCACCATGGTTCCTGGTGGCAAAATTTTAAAATAGAAGATTTAAAGAACTTATTTCAGACTTTCAGACTTAAAACTATTTGCCAGAGTCAGAGGTCTTACGTTTTATTAAATAGATAGATGTGAGACTAGTGGTGATGGATGGGTGAGCACTCATTACACCGAGCTTCCTCCGTGCCTCGGAAGACATGTTAAGCCGTTGTTCCCGGTTGTCAATTGTAGATCTTTGACAGTCGTTACAGTGGTCCGAAAGTCCATCTATCCATCCGCATGCCTCCTACCTCATCATCTGCCTTTTCCCTAGTAGTAATAGGGGTCGCCTTGCAGTCAAACCGGATGCAGCTGAATACCAGTCTCACCAAGGAATCAAGATACCCCTTGACGGTACTATATATTACCCAGTACTAACTAGGTTGTGGAGTTCAGATAGACAGTCGCTCCATGTAAAATACTGGTATTCAGCTGCATCTGTATAGACTGGTAGCCGACCCCAACACGTTTTTTTTTTTTTTTTATAATGAATTGGCTTACTCTTGACCTCAATCTAGTCCAGAGGACAGAGATGAGGTCGACGATGGAACGAGCTAACCCAAAAGAAGCCTATTAACTCGCGACTTAAATAGATTGGGAAAAGGCTAGGCCGATGATGACGATGCATTAGTAGTGGTATCGGTAAATTTTCAGTAACGATACTACGTAAGAATGCCCTCCCGCTTATACCAAGTTATTTGCATTTGATATGTAATAACAAAATAACATCATATTCTCTGAAAATGGAGCAGTTAGTCATTTCCCGTAGTCGTGTAATGCGAATCAAACGTGGGATGGTTCTAATTTGTTATTCTAGTTGTCAAAAGTAGACTTATTAGCTTGTCTATATTTACTGTTGTATGATTCATAGTGTTAACTGGAAATAGACTTTGTTTATTTGTAGTAAAGCTTCTTATTCATGGATGTAGATCAATGGTGACCCAGTGGATATGGTCGCGACTTACGAAGCAAAGGTCGTAGGTTTAAACACTTCGAAATCAAAAAGGCACTTTGCTTTGTGTTAAATTATTTTATATCAATGCCTTGTTGGTTCAGTGGTCGTAAGCGCGACTGTTGAGCATGAGGTCCTGGGTCCGATTCCCGGGTCGGGCAAAGTGTTGTTGGGTTTTTCCCTCAAGAATTTCTCAGTAGCAGAGCTACGGAGTCTGAATTTGTGCCCGGTTGATGGCAATAGACTGGCCCCTTATTACATGGGCCTTAAAACATAACTAGCCAATTGTAGGTGTACTGTAAGGTACGACTCTGCCTTACCCTTTGGGGATTAAAGACGTGATGTTATGTGAATTTTATAAAAAACGGTGAAGAAAAACATCGTGGAACCAGCATATCGTAGGACTAGAATATCGAAGCTATGTGACATCCACAAAGCCGCACTGGATCCGCGTGGTTGATGGCCGACACCCTCAGAGAGAAGGCTGTATACACGGAACAGAACAAACCATTTTTGTCTGATCTGTGGCTGTATAGGAGTATGAAGAACAGGGTGTAAAGTTCTTCATTCCCGACAGAAAAGGGAGGATCCTTCGACCAGACGGTTATTATGTCTGGTGGGCTACTGACCGACAGTTGCTGTCGGATATTTCTACATCGTCTTATCTCGCGGAGAGCTCTAACTTGAACTTTGACAATTATTTAAATTAGACCTAGAAAAATTAGTTTTTGAACGCCAACATCATTTCTTTTTATATATATAATGGTAAACTGACTGACTGAATGGGTAATATATCAATACACAGTCCAAACCGCTGGTCCTAGAGACATGAAACTTGGAGGATGTGTTCTTTGTGAAGAGTAAGTATCCACAAAGAAAGGATTTTTGAAAATTCCACCCCTAAAGGAGTAAAATAAATGATGAAAGTCCGTCAGTTTTGAAGGTAGGATCTTCAAGTTTGTTTAGGCTGACGAATGAAAATTAATTTAAACCTGTCTCAGCGTTTTTGATAATTCTACCCCCGAAGGGTTACAAAGGAGTATGAAGGTAAGTAATCGGATATTTTTCGACATCCACGAGGGCGACGCCGCGGGCAAAAGCTAGTTTCTTTATATAGTAGCTGGGATAAGTGACGAAAGAAACTCTCCAACAACACACACAGCTCCAGGTTTACTAAGGTAGATACACCAACACAAATTGCATTACGTCGGTGTTCACACCTAAGCGGTTCATCGGACCATCGCTTGCATCACTTGCCTTCTAAATTCGTTACCTACACCTAGTTATGCCGTTTCCCTGCCAACCTGCTTTAGCTAACAATGTTTCCGTCAACTTACCTATCTACCTATCACTATTAGTATATCTAGGACTAGCGTTCCGTGCCGACTTCTAACGGGTGCTTTTTTTTAAATATTGCCTTTGTTACTGAGAGATAATGTAGCATTCTAATGGTGAAACAATTTTTGAAATCGGTCCAGTAGTTTTTGAGTTTTTAATTCGTTACAAACATGTAAAACTTTCCTCTTTATAATATTAGTGTAGAAGTTAGATGTAGATGAAGATTATCATCATCATCATCATGATGGTCATCTGCCTAGCCTTTTCACAACTATATTGGGGTCGGCTTCCAGTCTAACCGGATCCAGCTGTATCCCAGTATTTTACATGGAGCGATTGCCTATCTGACCTCCACAACCCAGTTAGTACTCGGTAATACGATACCTCTTGGTAAGACTGGTTGTCAGACCTTCGGTAACAACTATCAAAGATCTATGACAGCCGGGACCAACGGCTTAACGTGTTTTCGGAGGCACTGAGGAAACTCGGCATGTGAAGGGCGGTTACACATCCAAGAACCAACCTAGCCAAGCGCGGATGAACTCTAGTTATTAAACACTTGTATAGCGCGACTGCTGAGCATGAGGTGAATTGATACCCCGACTAGGTCGTACAGGGTGTTCAAATAGATTGTACGGTCTCATCGCCGTACACTTTTCTGCTTACTCGGTAACCTACATTACGCCAACGATGCGCGTCATAATTTAGCGTAATAAAACAACATGAATAACGAATTTAAATATAAATAAAATAAATAAAAATAGCCTTTATTTACTCTGACTTTCGTATACACAATATAATAATTTTGAAAAATAAATATAAACTACACTTATTTGTTTTCTACATCTAAACTTAAACTATAACTTAACTAACCTTAGATTGTACATATTTCATTTATTTATCAACTACCAGGTCAAGCTGTCTTGCGACATAGGCCTCCTCAAGTTCCCTCCACATTGGTCGATCCCTCGCTATATTCCTCCATCCCTTAGGCAGATCATCCTCCCATCTTTTTCATCACCTTCCTCTGCGTCTTTTTCCGTCCCTCGGGTACCATTCAGTAACTTTTTTGGTCCACACAATTTAAATATAGTGAACTTGTAACTGGGAAGCTATCAACAACTGAGAGAAATAATCGCCTTCCACTCTACTACTGTAACTTACTCTTAACTTAAATAGACTTAACTACCTAATGCAACTTAGTGAAACGTGTTTCTCTATACTAACTAAACTTACAGACCTTCACGACAAATCGGTATACGGAATTAACTACTGCAGCCCATACATAGATATACAAATGTAGTCGCGTGAAATTGCTCGTTGTTTGTAAATTGTAACAACGTCATGTGCCCGTATGTTTGAAACTAAAACTAAACTATTATTGACACAATGCTCTGTTTACTGTTTAGTTACAAATATACGGATAAACAAACTGGGTAAATGTGTGGGAAATTTGAGAAATGGGCGCATAAAATACGACCAAAAAGACAAACAAACTATTATATTAGATTAATATCCAGAATGAAATATGATGGAAAATAGCCTTAGTTATGCCTTAAACCATGATAATGTTGTAATACCAAATGATTTAAAAAGAGTAACCATGATGCCGGTCCTTCTCCATAGGAAACGACGTTTTTGTCGACGTTTTATAAGGCCTATGTGAAATAAAATATTTTGATTTTGTTTTTTTTTTTGATATCTTACTCAAAGTTCCAGGCTATCTATCTTTCGAACCTAACAATGTAACAATATAACATCACGCACAATTCCCGAAAAGTTAGGCAGAGATGTATCCATAAGTACACCGACATTTCGCCAGTTATGTTTAAAACTATATACTATTGCGATCAACTGGGCACAAATCCAGACTCCGTGGCAGCTACTGAGAAATTCCTGATGAAAAAACCCAATAACACTTTGCCCGACCTGGGAATCGAACCCAGGACCTCATGCGCAACAGTCGAGCTTGCGAACACTAAACCAACGAGGCAGTCATAAAAATTACTGAACCGATTTTAATAGTCAAGGCACGAAACAGTCAAGCCACACGAACATACAGACAAAGTTCCCTTCGAATTTATAAAACGTATGGATTCTTTCCCTTTATAAAGCCAAAATTCTTCCCCACATTCTTCCACTGCCCCATTTCAAAACTCGAACTACTTAAAACTACCAACTCCATCAAAAACTTTTAAGGGCGATTTAAACTTAGCCGCCATAAATCTGCCAGTTGTAGCCGATGATTCATAAGCTAATAACAGTAATTCATCACGCTACGTCGGTGTCGGATAATAAACGGAGCTGCGAACGAGTGCGGCAAAGTGTAACTCGACCCTAACGAGTGAACAAACAAACTCGAGTTGTTTAGTGCCACTTGAGTGAATGTGAGGTCAATATTGTGAATTTGAGCTTGTAATTCTTTGTTTTTGTGTCAATCGACGTTTTGCAGGTTTTCGATTTGGTGTGTGTTTTAGGGTTCCGTAGGCAAAGTTTTCCAATGGGACCCTATTACTAAGGCTCCGATGTCTGTCCGTCTCTCACAGGACTGTGTCTTTTGAACCGTATTAGGGGCGCACATGTAATTTTCACGTGTGTGTATTACTATGGCCGCAATGACAACAATCAATAAATACATATAATATAAAGTAAAAAATGAAAGGGGGTCCCATACAAGAAACGTATTTTTCAGCGTTTTTATGGATCCCCTGGTGTTCCAGTCCGACTTGCACTGGGTCGGTTTTTGTTTCTATGATATCTTGCGTGAGAAATGTGAGAATAATGTCAGATCATCACTGAAAGGTCACCTTACTCATAAAGCAAACAAAAGTGACCAAGCCCCGGTCATTATAGCCGAAGAAACAGTTAATCTTTGGGGTAGACATCTTCTTAAGGCTTAAACTTAGGACGCCCTCTGGCTAGGTGGAGCGACGATCTTTGCAAGATGGCTGGCAGCCGCTGGAAGAGAGTTGCCGAGGGTCAGGTTGTTTGGTGTGTGATTGGAGAAACTTATGTCCAGCAGTGGACTGGTGTAGGCTGATGATGATGATCACAGGTCAAGATATGTACGAGGGTCGTTTCTCTCTTTGAATAGAGACTTGGTTGGTGTAGAAATACATACTTTACATTTATCGTAATAACACGAACACATATTCTTACTAGGCAGTTGCTTCACCTGCTCATAAATTATCACAATCCTTATACATTGAGATATTCAAATGAATTACGTAACACGGTTTCGATTTTGCATTTCAACAGGTGTACAGTCGCCAGCGCATCAAGCTACCGAAACCTGTCGTATTTTCCCAATAAACCTTGAACTTAATGTTTTAGCGATAAAGTTGAAAATCTATTAATGTTATTTGACAGATTTCAGTAGCTTGATGTGTACAATTCATTTATACGTGGTGTAGGTTGTTAAGCATGCCTAACTTGCAAACATATTTATGATTCAATGAATTTTGTAGTATTGTCAAAAATAATTAAACGCTTGTCATGACAAGTGTAATTCAGTTGTAATTCAAATGCGTAATTGTTCACTGAAAGAAAACACAAATAATTGCGCAATTCCGCTACCATTCGCAAAACATTCATAGCGCAATACATCAAATTAACAACAGACAATGACAGTTAACGATCTAAACACCATTTGCACGAAAAAAAAACTGTTTAAAAACTAATAAATCAAAGCAAAATACATTTAAAAACGTAACATATTGTATGAAACTCTAAACTAAACATTTGCTCTCGTTATTAATTAATAAGATTATATTAAATGCGCGCGCATTTTTGGCACCCGGCCATCTTGGATTGTCTGCGATTGATATCTTGTGTTCGGAAGGAAGTGATTTATTTTTGGGTACGATTGAGTGTGTGGATGCCTTAACAAGGTCAGCGGGTTATCAATGATTTTTGGAATGCGTGTTTTGTAATATTTATTCATATGTATGCTGGGTGATGAGGAGCTCGTGGCTAAATAATATCAGCCACTAGGATCAATCTTTAAGCTAAGCTGCGCTTGCCTGAGTTGGGCCTTGGGTAGATGACCACCCATTACATACCGAGTTTCCTACGTGCCTCGGAAAGCACGTTAAGCTGTTGGTCCCGGCTGTCATTTGCAGATCTTTGACAGTCGTTACTGTTAGTCAGTGGACCGAAAGTCTGACAACCAGTCTTAGCAAGGGGTATTACCCAGTACTGACTGGGTTGTGGAGGTCAAATAGGCAGTCGCTCCATGTAAAATACTGATATTCAGCTGCATGGTGAGACTGGAAGCCGACCCCAACATAGTTGGAAAAAGGCTAAGCAGATGATGATCTATTCATGGTGATTTGTTTCGTTGCGTGATCACTAAAAAGAAAAAAGTTTTACTATGGGACCAATCATCAAATCGCGAAAAAATTTAACCTGCTCCACACACTACTGGCCGCGTAAATCGAAAAAAATTAGACAACAGCAAATTGTTTTTTATAGTTAGTCCCGTACTAAAACTTGCACATATTTATGAGTATTTCAGTCCCATAAAGTATTAAATCATGTTTATCCAATCTTCTTTTTCCTTATCGTGTGGTGTGGTGGTGCCTGACCTGGTGTAGAGTTTTAATGCCGCCCATGGGCCTCTGACTTGGCTTTACATGCCGTCGAGAAATATCTCTCAGGCATGCTGGTTTGGTTTCCTCACGATGTTTTCCTTCACCGAAGCAAGTAATGTCATATAATACGCATATGCATCCCAAAAATCAGAGGTGCGTGTCTTGGGTTCGAACTCGAGAACTTTGACTTGGCGGTCCGACGTTTACTAGACTAGGCTATCACTATAATAGTGACTATAGATAGTAGGCTATTTAAGAATCCGAGTATAGTATCTTCAAGTAGACTGAGCGACCACATGAGAGGAGCCACTTACGAGCAAGTATCTGTTACATACACCACTTGGCACCGGACCGGCCAGCAGACATCTTATGCTCACTACATTATCTAAACACACATGATACGACTGTGTTACAACATCCTCTTTATCCTACTCTTAGCTATTTTGTTTTTTAAAAAGATTTTATTTGGAGGTAAGGTACCTATCTATTCCTACTGGACTGAGCATGAGGTCCCGGTTCGGCAAAGTGTTATTGGGTTTTTTACATCAGGAATTTCTCAGTAGCAGCCACGGAGTCTGGATCTGTGCCTGGTTGATGGCTATAGACTCGCTCCTATTACATGGGACTTAAACCAAACTGGCGAAATGTGGGTGTACCATTAGATACCCCTCTGCCTAACCATTCGGGGATTACAGGCGTGATGTTATGTATGTTATTACTGGATTAATTTATGCCTAATTTCTTCTAAAAAAATCTACTGTTTAAAAATAACTACACGTCAAAATGTATGAATCAGCAGATTTTTTTTAAATGTTGCACTGAACGCGTGGTATCCGTTTCGGCGTCGTTGGCCTTTCCACCCTGCGTATCCAAAACGCTGTTAAGCTGATTGTCAGTTGTCTATTTCCTCTGATATTAATAAGTTACTACCCATCTGTGATTAGAATACAGGTAGTCCTCTCATAGTTTACAGTTTAACTTTAAGTAATGAGATTTCGAGTTTCAAAACTAAACCAGTGGAGCGGAATCTCCATAGTTTACATTTTACCGTAACTATGCACTATACAGTTGGATAAACTTTGGTTGTAACTAACAATAATACAGTCAACTGCACCTCAAAGTTAACTGCAAATCATTGCCATATCAGACGCTTCACTCAAGTAAACGGTCAATTTAACTCACTCACTGTTTATTTAAATGTATTTTCTTTCTTTCTTTCTATTTTTGTTTTATTCGATTTTTACACAACCCCGATAAAATTATACAGGGAAAAACCTTGATTTGCTTAATTAATTTATATTTGAATTATCAAATATAAAGTAATGGAGCAAATCAACGTTTTTTGTCAATCAATTTCAATTCAATTCAATTCGTTTTTTTTTCAATTTTGTCGCATTTTGTGTTTAGACGTTTTGTTCTCAAGTGAGAGACGAAAGGCAAAAGTGTACAGAAAGTGAAGTGTCTGACATCAGTTTTACTGCAACAAAATAAAATTTGCCTTGTTGGTGTAGTGGTCGCAACCGCAACTGCTGACCATGACGTCCTAGGTTCGATTACCAGGTCGGGCAAAGTGTAACTGAGTTTTTCCACCAGGAATTTCTCAGTAGCAGCAACAGAGTCTGGATTTGTACCCGGTTGATGGCAGAAGGCTCATCTCCTACTACATGGGACTAAAATATAACTGGTAAAATTTAGGTGTACTATTAGGTACAAACCCTTCGTGGATTTCAGGCGTGATGTTATCTTTGTCTGAGATAAAGACTCTGTTAACGTCAAGTTGTAACTTGGAGATGCTGTGGACTGTACGTCGATGGTGACGTCCGGCTCTAAACTATGTTAAGGAGGCAAGGAGGGGAGGGAAGACGGGTGAGGGAAGAGGGACAGGCATAACTACTAATTAATACCTAGCAGGTTTAAAGACAGGTTGAATAATTTATCCGGGACATGCTGAGATTCTTTGTGCCATTCTTTTTGTGTAGGTTTTGTCTTACAAAAGCAGTGTTTGACATGTCTTTCTAACTTGTTTATGATGTTTTATATTATAGGATTTCGTAGGATATGGGATAAAACGCAGAATAAGGCGATTCTCCCACTGCACCGCGCTCCGTCGCGTAGTGCGGGGCCGCAGATTTTAACATTGTAAGAAAGTATCTGAATTTGTATAGAAAACACAGTACAGTGTTAAAATCTGGATCTGGATACAGCTGAATACCAGTATTTTACATTTTACCTGTCAGGTACACCCTAGCGTGTATGGCTACCTTTAGAGCAAGCCACGAGTCACCACACCACAACGGTACTAACGCAAAAGAAATAAGTGAAAACGCGCGTCATGCTAGACGCTAGTCGTATCGTCCGAGGTCGTGAACGGGGTTTCAAGATTTCGTCAGATGTAAGATACATCTTTACGCCATAAGTATCTTTCTAAAAATTAAATAAGGTAAAACACTAAAGTATGTCTCTTGATCAAGTTCTTTATCTAGCCGTGCAGTGTCAGCTCTTCTAATGAAAAGTGCATTAACAGTAACGATAGTTGAATGCTGTCCGCAGGCCGTTAGTGAGGGAGGCACGTGCGTTTGTGTTCGTGGTCTGATTGTTAATGATTATATTCTACAGGTTCTAATTGAGAACTAATTGTGGTGGATGTTGATGATGTTGAGTTGTGGCTATGGGTTTATAGTATAATAATAATAATAATAATAATAATATATTTATTCAAAAATTAGAATTGGCACAGTAAATACAATTTAAATCTTAGATAATGTTGGAATAACAAAGTTCGATGCCTGTACTAGGTTAAACCTGTATCACAGGCGGCATGTTTCTAATAAATACTATTTGGACAATGGATTTCTTAACAATATTTAACATTATAGTGAAATAAGTTACTATGGGTTATTATATATTATGATATACCTAATGTACTTAAACGCTATTATAAGATACGAACAAACATAATTAAGGTCACACATGCATGTACAATCCAAGCAAAACAATTTGTAGCACTTATTTGCTTATACTAATATGATTGTCAGCAGTATTAACAAATAAACATTTGTTGCGGGCGACAATTTGCTTAGACAGCGCATTATTAACGTAAGGCTTAGAGTATGACGCACTAGGTGCCCTCATAATCGACAGAGTTTATGTATCTGTATTCCGCTATTTTTCTAGCAGGGCATTCAACGTCTCCCGTTTTGTGATCACTGGGCTTCTTAAAGCAGGAGCAAGTCGCGCATCTCGGAGTGTCACCTTTCTTCGCGCATTCCGACATCATATGACCTGCTTCACCGCAGTGACCACATGTAGAGTATAGTATAAAGGGTGCAAAAAGATCTTTTTAACTAAACCGAAATGCACGTGTTCTTCCCTTGATTGTATTTTTTTTTCTGGACGAATGTCGTAAGTTTCAACTTTTTTCACGATTAAAAAAAAACAAGTTTTTATAACATTACTTTAAATACCTCCACGAACCCTTCAATTCAATGCATCCATTAGAACAGTGTTTTGAGTGCGTTACTAATGTGGGCTACATTAGTAATACACTCAAAAATCAAGTTTTACGGTAGGACTTAATGTAACGCACTCAAAATATTGTGCTGATGAATGGATTGAATAGTACGGGGGTCGTGGAGGGTTTTTTTAGTAAAAATCTTACATTAAAAACATGTATTAAAAAAAAAAAAAACTAGTGAAAAAGTTGGAACCTTAACCCCCAATATCTCGGTCTATTTACACCCTTTATATAACATTAGTTTTAGTATATGCGAAACCTGAAACACCTGTCTAGTATTTTTATGTAAAGAATCTATGTACAAAATTTCAAAACTGTATCATAAAAAATCACAAAGTTATAAACTTGTTCTGTTACCTAGTTGTCCACACAAAAACGTGGTCATCACGCAGCCCGCGTCTCCAGCGTCGTCTTGAGCTCATTGATAATAATAATTTGGCAGTAGGTACCTAAATTATTGCGATAGGTACTTAAAGTCGCTCGGTGTCCAACATTTAACTTTTTTTAATATTTTTGGGAAAAAATATAACATGGTTTAAAAATTATTGGAATCGATTCAGTTACTTATTCTGAACAAACTATATTCAGGTTTCGAATATACTAAAAATAATGCTGTACATACAAAAATACAAAACTTAAAGGAAGCAGCTTCAGTAGCATACAAAATAAAACCAAAACTGACTTACTAGGCTTTTTCATTCAAGCCGCAACCTCGACATATCACATAAACAAAACTGCTGTAATTAATTAATAATGTTTGTCATTAGGGGAGTCATTAATTACACCCGTTTGACCCCCTGATGTACCCGGGGGAGGGGAGGTACGTTATGAGCTAAAGACTTTTATGTATGACATATTTTATTCAGGGTTATATGAGTCGACAGACCGCATTGCTGGGGTTGAGGTATTAATGTTACCGCGTTTCATGCATCATTATTACTTATCATGGTGCAATGCGCTTATGACCCACGAATCTGAATTACGAGATTCTTAAGTATTTCATTCGCAAACTCTGAAAATGACACTGCTTTTAACATGAGCCCTAAGTCTTTTCATCATTGTTCTCCCTCCTATTCCAATTTATTTGGGGTCGGCGCAGCATGTCATCTTCTTCCATACTTCTCTATTACTCATCGTCACCTCCTTTCTAACCATATCATTCTTCACACAGTCCTTCCATCGTTTCTTTGTTCTTCGTCTACTCTTATAGCCATCTAAATTCATAGTCAACATTTTCCTCACTACATTTTCCTCAGTCTTGTAAAAAATACATTAAAGAACAAGGTATGTTCGTAAGACACTTCCACAGCTCAAACCATTAATGATCGAAACTTGAATTTTGTTCAGTAAGTAGTTGTAATTTATAACGGCCCTTCCGTGTACTAAGAAAGTATTTGGCGGGAAGTGAAAAATGGAATAGGGATTGTTTGAAAGATCTGATACCATAGATAAACAGGAAAATACTTCTGTAGGCAAAAAATAATGATACATTTTCCAAAACTGCTATTAAATAGAAAAAACTGCTTAAGACTGCACCTTCTCTGTTCAAGCACAAAAGAGACATCCACAACACACACAAAAGAGATTTCAACCATAGAGAAAATTATGTGGCCTTTGCGAGACAGACACGGTAATTTCTATCAAATGTGTCACGTACGTAAAATATTATGCTAAAGATTATTCACGCAAGTCTTCGAAAAATATAACGTACAGAATATACAACACAAAGAACGTGGTTATATTCTCCACACTTAAATATTTCACGAAGCCAACATATCCGTTTTAAAACTCCTTTTTTATTCATACAAAATTAATGCTCTCAACATCGGAAACTTTCGGCAAAGTTCGGCCAACTTCGGAAGGCGATGCGGGCGAACTTCGAGATAGGGATGTCCAAAATTGTTATTACTCCTTCTTCGTCGAAATATACGGAAGTATATTTTGTTAAGGCCAGCTTGTGGAGAATATAATTTTCGGTTTTATTTCACTTTGTAAAGTTGTTTCTTGGGTGTAATTTGTAATGCCAAGGGTTTAAGATCGTTCGTGTTTGTTGAATTTGGAAGTGTATTGTGATGGGACTTCGGTTTATATTCCTCTGTCCCAGTGGATCTTGTGCAAGCATGAAAGTGTTATTAATTTACTCCACGTCGATGTCAACAATAAATTCAATATTAATATTAATGTTAGTAATCTTATAGAGTTTTATTCTTTCTGATGTTTCTCAACTACAAAAATAAAATCCAATTTATAGTCCAGAAAAAAAAACAGTTCATAATTCGGTACCAACTCAGAAATTCAAACTATACGGCTTAAGAATCTGTTCCTTTCTTGTTTCAAACCTCACTATTTTGTGCTATTTCTGTGCCATAATTATTACAAAGCTAAAAATAACTATTATGCCACTTCAAAACAAAATAATATTTAGTTTCATCAATTAAGAGACCACCTTAATGAGGGAAATGAAATGAAAAAGGGTATCCCTCAAATCAAAGTAGTTATCCGAGGTTACAAATTAGTCGTGAAACAACAAATGATTTTAGTTTCAAGCAAGCTGTACCATTTTTACACGACTGACCAAAAAAGGAGTGTTATTTTTAATATTTTATACACAAACCCTGCGTAGGGAAAATAGCTGTTTTTGACATGGAAAGAAAAGCTTTCGAGAACTGTGAGCGGGGTGCGATGGTCTAGTTGGTTAAGACATCCGGTGTACTGAATCGGAAGGTCGCAGGTTCAAACCCTGCTCGCACTGGAATTTTTCTTTCCATGTCAAAAACAGCAAGGAGTGTTATGTTATTATGGTTCATGTACGGTATATAAGTTTTGTGTATTTCAATACCCAAACCAATTTAGATGTGTGTGGTACATAGGCAAGTGAAAATTAAATAAAATAATAATAGGGTGGCTATGGTTTAGGATTGTGGGATGGTGGTTGAAGTTTCATTTATTCAATATATTATTTTGAAAGTGGCCCTAAAATGGTTTTGATTCAAATTCAAAAATTCAAATTCAAATTCAAAATATTTTATTGTGGGCATATGTTAGTTACAGGTCTAAACAATAAATTTAAGTTCCAATATGTCCTGCCTAATAGGCATACAATAATTATGCAGTGTGTGTTGATCATATTCATGACAAAAATATTCTGTTAAATATAATGCAATGTAATTTTAAAGGAATGTCTTTGATCACAATTAATAGTTAGAATAAAAACATTAACGATTGATCAATTAAATTCTTTGTCAGAGAAAATGTTTGATCTTCTTAATGATTTTTTAAAAGATGGCTGCTATAAAAATATGACAGTATCAAGATGGGAGCTTTGAAATGATTGTAAAGAGACCAATATATCACTGCTTTGTTATAGTCTGAAGGAAATGAGTGATGGTAGTAAATACAGGCATATGCAGAAATACAAAACGATTTTAAAGTACATGTCACATGTCTAAACTGTTTTCTGATTTTATAAGCCAGACAAACTGTGGTTCGTACTAACAATAGAAACAATAACATAACATCATGCATGCTATCCCCGAAAGGTTAGGCAGAGGTGTACCTAATAGTACACCCACATTTCGCCAATAATGTTTTAAGTCCCATGTAATAGGCGAGCCTATTGCCATTAACCAGGCATAAATCCAGACTCCGTGGCTGCTACCGAGAAATTCCAGATGGAAAAAACCCAATAACACTTTTCTCGACACGGGAATCGACACCAGGACCTCATGCTCGGCTCACTAGATCAACGAAGCAGTAATAATAAAAACAAAAACAAAAATGTGACTAGAAAGCACGATAAATATCGCACTAACGGACAGAAAGGGAAATTGCATACTCATGTCAGGAACATAATACCTAACCAATTCTCGATCATAACATTAATGAGAATCTTCCTGCAAGTAGTGTGCACCTAAGATAAGGTAGAATAAAAGAAAAAGAGCGGAGTCTCAATAAATTTTATTCAGTTCTTAAGAATTTTCCTTTGTGCATAGCCCAGCTGCCAATAAATCCCTTTTAGTGATGCATTAGGTCAGGTTTCTTTTACTAAGAGTAAGACGTAGCTTTTCCGGGTAATTTTATGGTTTTTAAAGGAAGAAGGTTTTTATACATATTTATAATGGAGTTACTTAGGTAAGAAGCCATGTTGAATTTCATTTTGTAAGAACATAAGAGAAAAAAAATCCAATAATTATTTTTGCCACTGAAACACATGCATACATACTTATGAAATTTAAGCTTTTATCAAATAATGTTTTGTACATAATTACAAACAAAGCAAACTGTTATTTTTTCACTATGCTATGTTTACTAACTTGATTAATTTAAAACGATTTTCATTGTTAAAAAAAATCGCAAAAAAACCTACAAAAAATATTTGCCTATATTCATATTTCGATGATAATTGAAATTATTCACCATATATAAGCATTTTATCCGTCATTCAAAAATACCTATTCGCATCTTTCATAACATCTTCTCCATGGGCCCTGCCCACAATACCCGTCCGTATGTTTCTACTATTGTCATTATATTCTTACCGAGCCGTATTAAGCAATAAACACTCAAATAAATTCCACCGTACTCGTGTTTGTTCACTGCTGATCGTTCTGTTCAAAGTTCAGCTCGTAACTACGTTTGAGTACACAATATTGTTGCGTATGTATCGTTATGTTATGTTGGGATGGTTTTCAGTAAGTTTCAGATTAAGATCTGTTTATTTAAGTTGTTATTCGTTGAGTCATCGTGGGACAAGGTCAGAAAGGCGATGATATTCGTTGAGTCATAATCAGCCTAGCCTTTCCATGACTATATTGGGGTCAGCTTCCAGTCTAACGGGATGTAGCTGAATACTAGGGAGTCTAAAATGGCCGCTTTAGGAGAATCATAATGGGATAATAATATATTTATTTATTTATTTATTTATTTATTATTCCTTAACACATACATTTGTTTTAACAGGTAAGACCCAAGCTAACAAATTTGTCATAAATTGCAAAAATCCAGTCCTAAGTAATGGGACTGGGTAGAGGCACAAGTTAAACAGCAGACAACATACCAAGTGCCACCCTCTGGAATTCCGCCAAAGAGCAAGAAAATATGTCCAATCGCCGAGAGACACTATTAAGCATTCTTAATGCACACAATACAGGCGCAAACTTTAATAAGTTTGTACGGGTTGCCGGAACCTTAAAAGGCCCCTCCCTCGGTCCTAACCGTAGCGTCCTGCTTGGAACAAGCAATCCCAACGATTCCAGTATTTGTGGATTATTTAGCATACCACGAAAAACCATAAAAACATATTTTACGAGAGCGAGGTTGCGCCTTACTTCCAACTTATAGTACCCAACCATCCCAATAACAAAGAGAGTTGGATACATAAGTGGGTAAAAAGGGTAGACACCAAACTGCTTCCAGTAGAGGTATCGGGTAAATTTGTTCTGCATCTTTTCCAGCATCTGGGAATACTTCACTGCATAAGGATTCCAGATAATAGCACTAGTTTCCAAGTTGCTTCGCACCAACGCATTATAAAGTGTTTTCACTGCTGCCATATTAGTGAAGTCACGAGTTTCACGCATGACAAAACCAAGATTTTTAAACGCTTTTTTGCATACCTGCACTACATGCGCACGAAACGAAAGATCCCCAGCGAAAGTAACCCCGAGATCTCGGACTGACCCCACCCGCGGTATGACGTGACCGCCCATGCAATAATCATGGCGTCGGGGTACCACAGCCCGCGTGATTGACATTACGCTGCACTTCGTCACATTGAAGAGTAGTTTATTCTCTACACTCCACGCTACTACCCGATCGATGTCACGCTGGAGCATTCCGCAGTGTGACTCCTCTGTAATCTGCAAGAATAGCTTGAGATCGTCAGCAAATAACAAACAGCTGGCGTCTTTAATGACTTCAGGAAGATCATTAATCATAATTATAAATTCTAAAGGTCCTAAATTTGTCCCCTGACTTACCCCCGTAAGAGTAAAATACGAGTCAGAGGTGTAACCAGCATATTCTACCATCTGTTTGCGGTTGCCCAAGTAGCTAGCAAAGAACTCTAGGAGGGCTGGGGTAAAACCGACCCTCGCAAATTTATTTAAAAGTATGTCATTATCCACACTATCAAATGCCTTCCTGAAGTCGAAGTAAGCGACGTCCAGTTGGGCACCAGTCTCCGAGTCCAGCACTGTGGTGGCCTGATTTAAAAAACACATTAAATTTGAATTTGTGCCACGGCCCACACGGAACCCATGCTGCGCGTCGGTAAGCTGTGAGGCTACTTGCGAGTGGATAGTTGAACACAACGCGGACTCGAAGACTTTAGCAAAAGCTGACAATACTGCAACTGGTCTATATCCACTAACATCCGAGCTTGGAGTCCCCTTCGGTACCGGAGTAACCCTAGTCAATTTCCAGCCGTCCGGATACGAGCATTCCCGTAAAAACCTATTAAATAAATGCATGAGCGGCATGAGCGGCCGGGCCAGTACTGTCCTACAATCCCTAACGACGAAGGGTGGCACCCCGTCTGGCCCAACCGAACGCTTGGGCTTGAGGCGCGCGAGCGCGGCACTCACCTCGCCGACAGATAGCTGACCCACGTGAACGCGTGTGCCGCGCTCGGGCGCCGTCTGCCCAGCAGCAGCTGCATCCAACCGCGGTGCCACCGCCCCATAAACCGAATGAAAGTAGTCAGCGAACGCCTGAGCACACTCATGCTCTGGCAACGGCACATCATTCCTAGTTATCTTTGGTCTACTACGTTTCGAGCGCTTGCCTCCAATAAAACCCCAAAAGGAACTCGGTTCCTTCACAAATTGTTGCTCCGTACGCCTCTGATAATCGCGGTATGCGGTACTGATTTTGTCTTTGACAAGAGAACGGCAGTGAGAAAATTTAACATAGTCGCTGACGGAACCAGTCTTCTTAAAAGATTTGTGCCACAAAGCCTTCTTCTTAATATGACCTATTATGTCAGCAGTGAACCATTCAGGGTAGTTATAACGAAAGCAATCACCCTTGGAGCTCTTTCTTGGAGTGCTATCATCCAAAATCCTATAAAATATATCATAAAATATTCTATATGCTTCGTCGGCATTGCTCGTTTCATACAGGGCGCTCCAGTCTACCCCTGCAAGTCCCAAGTACAAAGAATGGAAGTCCGCCTTCCTATAATTCCATCGTGGTAGGGAGGTAGAAGCCTGCGGAACAGGGTAACCAGGGCTAGAAGTCGCCCGTACCCGACTTATACTCACTCGTAGCGGCGGATGCTGTGGGTCTATGCATGACAAACACTCTCCACATTCCTCATTTACTACAATATCACCTACAGGCAAAGTAGTTAGGACTACATCGAGCGTGCGATTGTTGCAATTAAGAATATTGTTACTTTGGCGAAACCCACAGAAGGTGACAAAGTATTCATAATAACATTGTACCTCTTGGCTTGCTGAATACATATTTAAATCAGCCACTAAAACAACTTTATCATAGCTAACACATAACTGCTCTAGTAAATGGAACATAAACATATATTCCCTTTCAATAGCCTTAGGTGGAATATACGCAACACAACACAAAAACAAAAAAGATATCACGTTAAATTCTTAAAATGGTCACAGACGTGTTAATACTATGATATGTCACTTTGTGACCGTTTTTCGTATTTTCTTAGACCCCTAGTACTTTTTCATTTTAACTAAATTCAATAATGCTGTCAAACTCCAAAAATTACTTCTCATGATAGCAGAAAAATTAAATTGTTTATTATTGTAATAATTAGATATTTCGACAACACGTACTATAATATAGCGGTGGCCCAGTGGTGGAGACCCCGACTTACGAGCAGTCGTGGGTTCGAACCCAGACAGGCGCATTACTTTGTGTAAGTTATTTCATCACCACTGCTCTCAAAACGGTGAAGGAAAACATCGTGAGGAAACCGACATGTCCTAGAACCAAAAATTCGAAGACTTGTGACATCTACCAAACCGCACTGGGCCCGCGTGGTGGATTATAGCCCATTCCCTCTCATAGAGATGAGGCCTGCGTCCCAGCAGTGGGAACATTAATAGGCTGATTATGCTATGTTATGGACTATAATATTATAACACCCGTTTTCTGGAACAAAAATAATCGACGCGGCAAAATTAAAAATAAATCAAGTGATGTGATTGGCTGTTTATAATTTAATTTAGCCAATAACAGCAGTTTACGCGCTCTTGTTTTGTTAGCAAGTTTTCGTGTTGATTTTTCCACTAGAAATACTGCGTAACTATTCATCAATTGAAAATAAAAGAACCATAAGATTATGCAATGGAGGAGCTCGTGGCTAAATAATAACAGCCGCTTGGGTCGATCTTAAGGTTAAACCGTGCTTATCTAGGTTGGTCTGTGGATGGGTGACCACCCATTACATACTGAGTTTTTTTCTGTGCCTCGGAAAGCACGTTAAGGCGTTGGTCCCGGGTGTCATTTGGAGATCTTTGACAGTCGTTAGGTAGTCAGTGGCATAAAGTCTGACAACCAATCTTACCAAGGAGTATCGTATCCGCATCGCATTGGCAGTCGCTCCATGTAAAATACTGGTATTTAGCTGCATCCGGTTAGACTGGAAGCCAACCCCAATATAGTTGGGAAAAGGCTAGGCAGATGATGAAGATTATGCAATGTTACGTTCGGAAACGCTAACAGTTTTGACGTAAGCATTTTTCAACTAAATTATCACTGACAGCCGTTTTTAGTGGCGAAGCATTTAAAATCTTTTAAATCAATCAGTAGGATCCAAATGTATGGATTATAAAGTAGTCGATTTTAAACAGTGTTTTCCTGGTTTCAGGATTGGGAGTACTATTTCCTTGATCTAATAACATAGCAGAAAATGACGCCTGTAGTCCCCAAAGGGTTAAGCAGAGATGTACCTAATAGTAAACCCACATATCGCCAGTTACGTTTAAGTCCCATGTAATAGAGTGCGACCCTATTGCCATCAACCGGGCACATATCCAAACTCCGTTGCTGCTGCTGAGAAATTCCTGATGGATAAACCCAATAACATTTTGGCCCAACCCGGGAATCGAACCCAGGACCTCTTACTCAGCAGTTGCAATTACGACCACTAAACCAACGAAGTAGCTCCTTGATCTAATCAAGAAATAAATTAATGATATTAACATATAAATAAGTAAAAAAAGACTGAACTAACGCCACTTTCAAACTTCCCCAAATATACTCATTCTTTGCTTTATTCATTCTTTCCATTCTCATTCCATTTATAAAACATAAAATTAACAAACGCTGGCACACCTAATTCCTTGGCGTAATAAGGTAGAAAAAATAAGAGGGAGACTAAATTAAAGCTCCTTGAGTTACGGCTCGCCCTAATTCAAGATTCTGACTTTAATATTTTTGTAGAGGGTGACAAATAGTCTTCGTTCTTGTTTGTCCGAGTTAATCTTTTAAGAATATTCGGCTCTGCTTAAATACAGGGTGTAAACGGACCCTTCACGAAACGTTCTGTACATCAAATTAAGTAACTTCCCGCAAAAAATTTATTGCTAGCAAACGACTTTTTTTTTGGGGTTGAAAAATAACGATAATGTAAATCAATCAATATAATATAATAAAAATCTATCAAAATAATATCAATCTATGTTAACATTTTGTTAACATAAGATTGATATTATTTTGATAGATTTTTAAACGGTATTTTACTTTTTTTTTTTGTACTCTATCACAATGTTGTCCTATTTAACCCAAAGGTTGACTGGTAGAGAATGCCTTGTGGCATTAAGTCCGCCTATGTACCACTCTTGTACATGAAGTTTAAATAAATAAAAATCACGTTCTACGGTAGGGCTTGATGGAACGCACTGTGCTGATGGATAGATTGAATAGTACGGAGGTGAAATGGTTTTTTCATCCATTGAAAACACCCCTACTCCACTAATTCTGCGCTAAGGAGTGGAATTCCCTGCCTCCGTCGGTGTTCTCAAGTTCAAATAACCCGATCTATTTAAGTCGCGAGTTAATAGGTTTTTTTGGGTTAGCTCGTCCATCGTCGACCTCATCTCTGTCCTTAAGACTAGATTGAGGTCAACAGTAGGCCCATTTAATATAAATAAGTATTCAAATTTGACGGAAATATTATAATATTAATGTATCATACCCATAACATACGTAAAAATAGAAGAAACTGACATCGAATAGACAATTTCCATCTTTTCGGAAATTGTTTTAAAATTATCCTTTACACTGGATATCTGGGATATTTACCATCATCATCATCATCATCATTTCAGCCGAAAGAAGTCCACTGCTGGACATAGACCTCCCCCAAGTGTCGCCACATTGACCGGTCCCGTGCGACTCGCATCCAGCGGATCCCTGCAACCTTCACCAGGTCATCGATCCACCTAGTGGGAGGCCTTCTTAATTATTTACCATGTTTACTGATAATATCGGTAACTCAAATCAATCAGTAAACATGGTAAATATCCCGTTTCTAGTGTTAATGATAATGTTAGTTTAAAATCTTGTTTTAAAATCTAGTAGAAGAGGAGTAAGGATTTTTTTCCAATCAGCCTTACCAAAGGATATCTTATTACCAAGTTTCTGGTGGTTGTGGAGGTTAGATAGGCAGTCCCTAAAAGTAAAATACTGGTATTTGACTGACATCCAGTTGGACTGTAAGATAAGGAGAAAGAAAAAATTCGCGCTACAACAGTCTTTCTACATCCCAATGACTTTTCAACTTAGATAGCTTTAACAAAAACGGATGCAGCTGATTGATCACTACTTTACAAGTAAACGATTGCTCAATGACCACTTATGTTCCACTCAATTATTACGGCTCTTTCGATTACTGGTTAAAATACCTTCGAGCCACTGATAATTCGTTAAACATGTTTTAAGTACGTAATCATCTACTTGACAATCGGTAAATCTTTTAATGAGTTCGATGGTTGGCGAAAGCAGCAGCTTACCTTACTTACTGTTACAGTTAGCCTGCGTCATCCCACTGCTGGGCAAAGACGTCTCCATTACCTCCAAATCTTTAGATCTAGGGTCAATGTGGACCACTGGTTGTTGGTTCTGTCCAGCTCGTCCCGTCATCTCCTGCAAGGTATACCATGTCGCCTTCTGGCTGTGTCAGGGCTCCACAACGTGGTTATTTTGGCTCGCATCTCGTCGGGCATATGGCAGAATTAAATTACTTAGCTTACCTTAAATTGGCGCAATTGCCGCCAGTCACTGTTTATATAAACATACACAGATAAACCGAGTTTCCTCCGTGCCTCGAAAAGCACGTTAAGCCGTTGGTCCCGGCTGTCAAACGTAGATCTTTGACAGTCGTTACAGGTTGTCAGGTGGCCCGAAAGTCTGACAACCAGTCTTACGAAGGGGTATCGTATTACCTAGTACGAACTGGGTTGTGGAGGTCAGATAGGCAGTCGCTCCATGTTAAATACTGGTAATCACCTGCATCCGGTTAGACTGGAAGCCGGCCCCAACATAGTTGGGAAAAGGCAGGCAGAAGATGATGATGAGATAAACTCACGCCTTTTCCCAAGGGGGTAGGCAGCAGTGGCGAAGGTTCCTACCGGATTCGCTTTGAAAAATGGCACAGTCAGTATTCTACAGACAAATAATATAATCACAATTAAAGATATTTACTCCGGCTTACCTCTTACAAAAATTGACCCTTCGCTACTGGTAGGCAGAAACTACAACACCACATGCTATCATTACATATTCCTTTTGCCTCGTCCACGATACGTTTACACAGAGTTTCCTAGTAATCAGTAATGGCGCTTTCGGAAGCATACTTTTGCTCTAAATACATTGTTATAACTGAATACATTATTGAGTGTCTAGTTGGTCTAGTAGTCGCAAGCGCGACTGCTGAGCATAAGGTCCTGAGTTCGATTCCCTGGTTGGGTAAAGAGTTATTGGGTTTTTCATCAGGAATTTCTCAGTAGCAGCTACGGAGTCTGGATTTGTGCCCGGTTGATGGCAATAGGCTCATCCCCTATTACATGGGATTTAAACATAACTGGCGAAATTTGGCTGTGTGTGTGTGTGTGGTGTGTGTGTGTACTATTAGGTAAACCTCTGCCTAATCCTTCGGGGATTACAAGCGTGATGTTATGTGATGTTTCATTATTACAACAGTAAACAAGTATTGAACATAATGTACACGACAGTAAGTTGCCAACAAGTAAACAAATAAATCTAGCTCTAAGTACACAGCACACGACAAACAGTGTAACCTCAGTCCCCTACATTTTATTGTTAGTATTTATGTATTTATTCGATATGCTAGGTGAAGTTTTGTTTATGAAATAGTGAAGCTGGTTACTTACTGCAGGTTTGTTTTGATGTAATTATGTGATTTCAAGTATGGTTGCTAGCTATGCAATGCTTAATATACTGATGATCGTTTTCCCAAATGTAATAAATAAATAAATAAATCCACGCAAAAAATATTGCTGAGAAAGTACCTTTTTTTTTTGGGGTGAAAAATCACTTTTAACGGTACGACTCAGTGTAACGCACTAAAAACATTGTGCATGAATAGTTTGGAGTCATGGAGGTATTTAAAATGAAGTTATAACATAAAAACATTTATTAAAAAAAAATCTTGTGAAAAAAAGTAACTTTGACCCTATCTTTGTAACTAGAAAGTTCTCAGGTATGCAGGTATTCAGAACAAAAAAAAAAAAATAATGACGAGGAGAACAAGTGCCTTTCGGTTTCGTAAAAGGTATTTTTACACACATAACATTAGTATAGAATACATACATTACATTAGTATAGAATACATACATTACATTAGTATAGAATACATACATTACATTAGTATAGAATACATACATTCTCTTTCCTGAACTATATTTGTGTCTAACTGAGTAACTTACATTGTTTGGTTACTTTCCAGTCCATTTCCTCCAAGTACTTACTAAAGGTGCACACTTCTTTCTACTTTTACGTCATTTCCTACAAAACTTATTACATTTCATGTTTTCAACTTCTTTATTCGGCTTTCAACTCGGGAACAACAACTTTAACCTAGATAATATTCTATTTTATTGCGACATTTTTGCTCAAACTACCTTTGAACTAGCGTCGAGTTATAGAAGAGCTTGGGCAGGTGCCATTTAAAAAGGACATTACCCAGTTTTTGCTTGGTCTAGTAGATTGGCGAGAAAGAAAAAATACAAATTGCCAGTATTTTTCTAATTTAGGATTCTGTGGAAAGACTATGTTAATTGCACGCTTTAGCTACCACGACGCTGGTAAATAATATGCAGTTAATTGTTAATGCACGGTGGATTCTCACCTTTGGAATTAGAAAATTCAACAAGGCGTTTCTGTTTAGGAGTCGCTTACTGTTAGCAAAAACAAAAAAAAAAGACTTTTGTAACCATTTTAGTTAAATAGAAAGAAATTAAAATTAGTCCTTATTATAATTTAATTATTTTAGTAGTTAAGATAAAATAGTAGTTAATACAAAGTAGGTATTCAAAAGTAAATGAAACATAATCTTAACTACTATGACTTATTTTATATATAAAATTTTCTGTCTTTTTCAGTAAAACTTATAAGTATTTAACTCAAATTTGATTTCATGTTTAGAGAAGAACATATGACTGAACTTATGTCCGATTTCAACGGACATAATACTTTACATTTCGTCCCAGAAAATTAAAAACTTCAGCCACAAACAACTACTAAGCAAAACATTTTCAACTGAAAACTTCCCAAATCAAAACTAGGAACAACACCTTAACCTAGATTCAGACATACCTATTTCAGCTCGAATGTATCTAGATTTTCAGGATGCTCAGCTCGGAACAATGTCATGACCTGAAACGTTCGCTGTGACGTCAGAAGGATGACGTAAGCCGTTCAATAGCTTGCATCGACTGCAGAATCAAATGAGATTGGTTTTCGAAGTCTCGTAGATGAGGTGTATGTACCTACATACGTCGAGGATGCATCTGACTACTTTGTATGCATAGATGCTGTGGTTGGTAAAATTTGACAGTTTTGGGGTTTATTTATTACAATTGTTTTTGTTGAAAAGAAATTAAGTAGGTACTGATAAAAGAAAAACAAACTAAGATTTTCTTCTTCTGTTGAATTCGTATAAGGATTGGAATTGAAAATAAATGCAAACAGGTTGTAATTTTATAAGAGCGCGTTGTACTATTTCATTTATCTTCTATTTTTGCTGATTTTCATTGTTGTCTTACATATCTTAATATGTAATAATGTTTACTGCGAGTAGTAAGAATCAATAACTAATACGTGACTATAGCTTGTCTTAGAGTAATAGGACATTATGAATAGACTGACACCAAGCATTGTTGTTGGTTTGAACATTGCTGGTATAATTATAGACCACCGACCGGTATAAGTTTCTAAGTTCATAATGACTTAAACTCGAGGCAGCTGACAAATAAATAAATACTTTTTTCTATGGCTTCTCACTTTTATACCAGGCCGATAAATAAATAAATATTACTTAACAGCGAGGTAGGTACTCAATTGTATTATTATTTACTTTCAACATTAAAATTCATTTTGAAAAATATTGCATAAACCTTACACAATATCGGTTTCCTTTTAAATAAAAGACACGACGTTATCTTGACAGGCAATGTTCTTTCCTCAAATTCTACCTTTAAATATCTTTTATTTCAATGAAACCGATTTACAATATTAAAACAAAGGTGTATTGTCAATAAATTGTGGAAATATACTTCAAGCAGGTATACTTTAGTATAATAGTACTATTGGTTGCCAACGATTGGTGCATTGCGGTTTCCCTTTATATACCAATTTGGATAAATGTTCGGAGTTGATTTACGTAATAGGTTTTGTACTGTGGCGTGTTTTCGATTTCGTTTTGATGGTTGCAGTTTGTTAGATGTTATTTATTTATTGGTTTGAGTTTGAAATTGTCGAATAAAGTATGATCGATGAGTATTTATGGCAAACGCTGAATATCTGAATTATTATAACTGTGCATACGGTGCAATTTGGTTCAACCTGCACCGTCATCGTTGAACACAGTTAATTTGTGAAAAGGCTTCAAAAGTTCGTACTTTAAAAAAAAAGCATTTTGTGCCTCCTCTTATTGCAATTTATGCAATACATTTTTGCAAAGCCAAGTATGTGCAGACGCAAGCACATCAAGCTACTACAATCTGTCAAATTTCTTTAATAGATTTTCAACTTTATCGCCACAGCATTGGGTTTAAAGTTGATTGGGAAAATTTGACAGTTTCAGGCAGCTTGATGTGCTGGTGTCTGTACTTACCTCTAGTAAGTGTCTCTTCAAATTTATAAATACTTAGTGCATTAAGTTTATCAATAACACTAGAAACGGGATATTTACCATGTTTACTGTGTGTTTTGAGTTCCCGATATTTATATTTATACAAGTTTACTTTATTATCTTCAATCATTTTAACACCCAGTAATAAAACTTCTTGTAAAATAGTTTATCCGTAACCCGTCGTAAAATAGTTCATCCGGATTAGTACCTACACTCCTATTTCTGCCACCGAGGTGCATTGCCGTGTTCCGGCTTGAAGAATACAAGCGCCGGGGAAATTACTGGCTCTCAAGACTTTCAAGAAGTTTGTCTCAGAGACGGGCGCAATGTACTGCCTTGTTGGACTCCAACTCTTAAGTAGAATGTTGCAGTTATAGACTATACTATCGACGAGTTTCTTCATCTATTAAAATTGGAGTCGGTTTAGCTTTCAGATTGTGGATAAATTTTTTTTAGTTCTGTCGATATTCTTCTTTTCGAATTGATGGTAAAAATAAATAGTAAATTAGTTGGCCACGTCAATTGCGGCATCAGTGGCGTTTTTTAGGTAGATGTTTTATATAAGTATAACTATAATTTAGGAAACCTTTCTACTTAGCTAATAAAATTAAAACTTTGCTTACTCGAAGTTAGTTTGGCGACCGAATTTATTTGAAATCAAAACATTTTAGCAGTTACACTTACAGTCACTATGACTAAACCAGTGATCAGAACGGTGTATGAGGTTCTTTTCCCAGATTTTTTTTTTGTGTGTTTTTAGTAACTAATTTCTCAGTCTTAACTGAATTTGTGATTATTTAATGGCAATAGGCACCACCTATTACGTGGCAAAATGTGGGTGTACCTACTATTCTCTTCAATATAGGCGTAATGTTTACATAGTTAATACATTAAGCAAATCATTTCCACTAATTGAACATCAAAACATTTCCGCAGATTCTTTCTTTTTCTCCCGTAAACCATAAACATCCGATTTTTTTTTGTAATTTCTTGAAAACATTAGTCGTTTGCCAAGTCCGCAGTTTATAGATGTGCTAACAAAATAAGCATTGAATACGTTTTGGAGGAAAACAAATCGTAAATAATGTCGTATTTGAGAGGGCGTAAACAGGGTTATACTATTCTCGACGGGTTATAATGACAGGTGGGAAATGGGAAGGTTAGATAGTCTATAACGTAGCTGTGGTAAGAGTTTTGTAAGCTCTGCGATTGCTAACAGTACGAAGAACACAAAAATTATGCTTATACTGTGTCCTACTAAGAAAGAAAAGATGGATGGATTGTGTGAGGAATGATATGAAGGAAAAAGGAGTAAATGATAGCGTGACGATTGACAGGGTCGAATTGAACAATAAAACGTGTTGCGCCGACACCAATTAATATGGGACAAGGGCAGGAAGTCGATGATGATGGCTATGTCCTACTGTTGGGCAAAGGCCTCGCCTTTTTCCTTCCAAACCTCTCTGTTTTATGCAATTTCTGACCACGTCTGCCCTGCGATCATGATCATCACACCACCTTTGCCGCGGTCGACCAGACAGCGATGTCCACCCTTAGCGACCAGTGAGTGACGATCTTTGCCCACCTCACCCATCATGTCCTATTATATTAATTCTTTGTTTGAAAACAGTGACAACGTTCTTACAGACATAATCATCATTATCTTCCTATTCTTGTCAATTATTACTTGGTGTCGGCGCGACATGTTTGTTTCTTCCAGTATGTCCTGTCACATCACTTCATCGCACACTCCTTTTTGATTCAAGCCATTTTTCATACAAACTGTCTATTGAAAGTATACAAAATTGATGCTTATTAATTAAACATATACTATCACTTATGGGATATCTTCCGTGATTTTCAATAATTCTGAGCTGCCGATATTTCGACGCTGTTGCAAGCGCCATGATCGCGGGATGACTTATCCTGAATAATTGAAAATCACGGAAGATATGCCTAAGGCACGATTTACATAGCGCAGCGCAGGAGCAACTCAGGCCGCCGATGCTGATGCCGCTTCAAAACGTTTTCATACAAAATATACGTAGGTTACGTGTCGTGAATAACAGTCAAGCGGCGCGGCGCATTCACGCCGTTCTTTCGTTTCGTTATAAATCCCACGCCTGCGCCGCGCCTTCACCTTACGCCGATTCTGTTTAATTGTAAACCGGGAAAGCTTAAAACTGTTTGATGCTTAGTTGTAAATTGTAATACATTATTAATAAGTATTCATGGCGAACCTTTTCATCATGTCAAGAGAATCTTGGCTCATGATCCAATTATAATCCTCCTACATATAATTTAGTAGATTGAGCTCAGGTAAAAGGTGAAACACAATATAAACTTTGCTTATTTATATCTTTGTCATGGTTTTATTCTCGTCGCATGCAAATGGCGCAGAGCTATATATCTTCCTGCGCTTGTTAGACACGTCTTTGTAGCGAGGATATTGACCCGTTTTCGATGAAATCTAGGTACGGGGTAACTTTGAAGGCTGTAGAGGCCTGAGCTCTTGTATCTATTTACCGAGTAACTATTTATAAATGTACGTAGGTACATCAGTTACGCATTACAATGCTGCAGTATTTAGTCAAGCTCGATAACAACAAAGAGGTATCAAAAATAATTGGTTCATGCAGCAAACGTTAAGGCCATTAAAATAATTGATTTAAGGAATCACAAATCAATTATTTTATTGCTTTGCTTTGTTTAATGTAGGATCCATGGTTCTATAAATGATTTCTGTTTGGAAACTGAATATCAAAGTGTTCCGAAGGATTATAACTGGCTTGTTGAAAACTTGTGACAGAGGGATATTCGTTAGGTATATTTTGTTCAGAGAAACAATGAATTTACGAGGTTAGGATGTATTTCCTGTGGTCATTCTAAAGATAGGATCAAAATATAAATATAAAAATCTTTATTGCTAGTAAAATTGGTACAGTAAAACTCCAATTTGGTCGAATTTAATGTGCACTTAAGTGTCAAAGGAGTGCTTTGGCACTCGTACTAGGATTACCCTGTATCACGAATGCCATCACCTTCCTCCGGACCAGATAGGTAGTTCTTTACTTAAAAAAAAAAAAAAAATCTGTACATAAGAAAAATTAATAAAAATAAAAACAAACTTTTTTTCTTTTAAAAAAGAGATAAGATTAACAAAAGGAGTATGTGCGTGTATTGTAGTGTGTGCTGCGGTCAGTGTGTTTGTGTGTGTATGTAGGATTTTGCGTTGACTAAATCTTAAACTTCTGTAATTTTCTTTTATATTCGCACCTAGCCCCAACTCGTGGCTAAATAATAACAGCCGCTCGGGTCGATCTTTAGGTTAAGCCGTGCTTGCCTAGGTTGGTCTGTGGATGGGTGACCGCCCATTACATACCGAGTTTCCTCCGTGCCTCGGAAAGCACGTTAAGCCGTTGGTCCCGGCTGTCATTTTGTAGATCTTTGACAGTCGTTAGGCAGTCAGTGGCCCAAAAAGTCTGACAACCAGTCTTACCAAGGGGTATCGTATTACCCAGTACTGACTGGGTTGTGGAGGTCAGATAGGCAGTCGCTCCATGTAAAATACTGGTATTCAGCTGCATCCGGTTAGACTGGAAGCCGACCCCAATATAGTTGGGAAAAAGGCTAGGCAGATGATGATTCGCACCTATCGCAACTTGACAGGTAGATAGAAACATATTCCTAAAGCGTTGGTGCCGCTTAATTAAATAAATAGCCATTAATCTGTTAGTAAAATTACGAGAAATAGACTACCCGGAGTACACCATACGAAGTTACTTTTAAACGAGAAGTTACTTGTGCAGCTACTTTAGTTCAATCCAATTCGTATCATAGAATTGTGTCCCTAATCGTAGACTATCAAAATGCTTTCATTAATGTTTTCAATTAACTGAAAGGTGTGAGCACAACTTGAGGAAGATTTAACTCTTCTTTTCTATTTTTTTTTTGTTAGCCTGGTATGTGTCCCACTGCTGGGAAACGGCCTCCCCTTCAAACCTCTCTACCTTGTGCGAAATCTGGCTATGTTCGCCCCGCAAACAAGATCAGTACGTGACACCACCTTCGCCACTTCTACCTCGACGACGATTTCCTCCGTCAGTCGTCCAGTGAGTGACGATCTTTACACACCACTCTGTCCGTCTCTCTCTTTTCTAATTTAAGACTCTAAAATTAGACTTCATCCAATAAATACTACTCAACATTGAAGCAAATATTAAGCTACCTTTGATTACTACACTGTAATTTCCACATCTTTGTCTCAGGGTCAAAGCTTTTAAAATTAAATCAACTAATTTACAAAGGACCATTTGCCTACCTAGTGCAAAATCACGTCAATTAACAGCGGCTACTATCAAAGGGTTGATAAGGGTGATAAGGGTTGAAGATAACGGCAGATCTGGGGGTGGGTTTGATAAATGATGGTGTGGATGCTGAATAATTTGAGATAGTGGCTTTCTGTGGTTCGTGGTTATTATTGTTTGATAGGAGAGAAATGGATTGTTGGTTTTTTGGCGTGAGTTGGGTTGAATGATTTTGCTGCCGAATTTGGGATTATATGTGAAGCTTACAAAACGTGGTTTTATGAAAGTGTTTATTAGCGCAAATGCCGAGCTTGAGGTCCTTCCTGGGTCGGACAAAGTGTAATTGGATTTTTCCATCAGGAATTTCTCAGTAGCAGCCACGGAGTCTGGATTTGTGCCCGGTTGATGGCAATAGGCTCACTATTACATGGGACTTAAAACATAACTGGCGAAATATGGGTGTACTACTAGTTACCTACACCTCTGCCTAACCTTTCGGGGATTACAGGCGAGATGATTGTAATGTCGGAAAAAATTGTTGATTGCGATCACTAGACCAACGTGGCAGTCTAAAGTTTTTATCGACACACCAGTTAATTGACAAAAGTGCCAGAGTGCCTGAAATTCAACTGAAATTCGGTTTTGACACGTTTTTTGCCCAGACATTTGGGCGAACCCGACATTCGTCACAGTTGTGTAGTAATGAGCATAGCACCGAATCTTAAAAGCCAAGTGTGACTGGGCAAAAACGATTTGAGTTTTATGTCTGCAAATGCACAGTTATATTTCTGGGAAAAAGCAATTAGCTCTAACACATGTTGCCTGCTTCCTCGAAATACTAATTAATGAACTATAACGAGAGTAATTATTAGATGCTAATTGATTGAAAGTGTTGAATTTTATGATTGAAAATACGAAAAAATTACCGTTTCGATAATTTACGTTATTGTAAAGTAATATTTAAATAATTTAGTTGATTCTTTGAAATGATATTTTTTATTCACTAATATTGAATTATTTTTGTGTGTTATTTTCTTGCATCGCTTTCTGGCATAGTCAATACTATGCCAGAAAGCGATGCCTATGGAAAAAGTCACGCCTACTTTCCATGGGGGAGTAGATTAAACCTACTTACCAGTCACAACTATCTATAACAAATTATTAAAGACGTTACTCCCAGGAGTAACATGTGCAGTTATTAGTATTTCGGTCTCATAACAAATTGCTTCGTTCAGTCATAAAAGTACTCGAACAATCATGGTTATCTTCTTAGCCTTATTCCAAAGTTGGGATCAGCTTCCTAACGAGTCCAGCTGAAAACCAGTATTTAAAATAGAGCGACTGACCAGCTGACCTGCAAAAGCGAAACCCACTTACTAGGCAACACGCTACGCCGTGGTAAGACTGGTTGTCAGGCTAAAACTTTCAAAGACAATATTAGTCATAGAAATTCTTTAACAAACAAGAAATAAATACAAAGTAATTATTGACAGCAGTTGACCAGTTAATATGTTAACCTTGAGTATAGACTACAGTCTATCATTCATTCTAATCATTACCAATCCACTTGCATGGAAACCCGGCCAGCTGACAGTAAGCCACTTTTCCTTTACATTACAATCGATATCTTTTACGATACGTTCTGTACGATAATTTATTTATTTATTTATTTGCATCAGACACAACGATCCATAATTTAGTTAGTAAGTACACTTAAAATAATGTTAGTTTTAGATTACATAATCAAAGACAAATACACACCACACAATAATGTTTATAACAAAGTAGTACACAAAATAAAATTACAATCATTTTTCAATAATAATGTTTTGTAACAAATATTCTGATAATTTTTTATTTCACTTGAAAAAAAAATCGTTTTGTGTGTGTTTTTTTGGTAAACAAAGACAAAATATTGTGCATAGTCGAAAAGGAAAAAAGTCTTGGTCAAACTAAAACTCGTCCTCGAAATCAAAATCAAAGCATTTATTTCAAGTAGGCCAGTTACAGGCACTTTTGAATTGTCGAAACAAAGACAACAATGAGATGAATGAACAATAAAATGTAGCTACAGTCTCAGTCACAAGGCATAAAAACTGTGAAAGTACTGTAGATGCCCATTCCCTAGCGTAGATCTCTATGGAGAAGAACGGGCAAGAAACTCCATGGACACTCTTTTAAATCAGAATACTTTTACAAAACCTTGGTTACATCGTTTATGTTGAGATGGTACATTATGTGAGAACTATGTAGCAAGATGTGTCAATATTTTCTTAATTAATTTCTTTTTTTTTCACGTTTATTTTCTTTCTTGATATTACAAAATCCTGCTACACTACGTTGTTAATGACACTTAAGTATCTTAACATTCAAGTTGGTATTGACCCTCGTAGAACTAAAATGCACACCTTTTCCTACTTGACTCTACAAGGAAAAAAACCCGACTAAGTGAGAGCTGGACTCGCACACAGAGGGTTCCATAGCACCAAACAATATAATAACAATATTTTTAACGCTCATTCATTATATAATTTTACCCACACAGTTATAAACGGTGTAAATATACCCTTAACGAAGCCGAAAGGCACTTGTTCTTCCCGTCTTTGCGATATTTTTTTGCTCTAGACCATACCTGGGAACCTTCTAGTTACGGAGATATTGGGGGTCAAAGTTTCAACTTTTTCAAAAGTTTTTTTTTAAATACATGTTTTTAATGTAAGATTTTTACTTTAAACACCCCCACGACCCCCGTACTATTCAATCCATCCATCAGCAAAATGCTTAGTACGTTCCATCGAGTCCCACCGTAAAACGTGATTTTTCACCCCAAAAAAAAACTCGTTTCCCAGCAATAATTTTTGTGTAAAGTTACTTAGTTTGATGTACAGAATACTTGGCTGAAGGATTCGTGAACGGTCTGTTTACACCCTGTATACATTGAATTTTGTGGTGAATAAAATGACTGTGACATACAGACAGACAGACAGACGGACAGGACGAATCTACAAGGGTTTCGTTTTAGTCATTTGGTTACGGTCAATAAAAATGGCTGTATCTAAACTTTTATAGCGACACGACATGTTCCCATATATCGGTTACATTGTTACCTCAGTATAAAGGCGGCATTGTTCTCAAAATAACATGCTTGCTACATTAGTGGTATAATGTGAAACGGCTTTATATGGGAGTGGGATATGGGAGTGGTACGGGTGGTTATGAATTATCTGTGTAATTTTGATGATAGATTTTTTGATAACACTTTTGACTAGATATAGATAACACTGACACTGCAATATAGTTATCTTGCTGCGCCATAACAGGGTCATGTACTCCCTATTTTTAAGCTTAGCGTGTAAAATTGGTTGCGAACATTAGGCATTAAATAAATAAATAGATGTAGGTATGTGTATATTTTTTTATTGGATTTATCTGTTTTTTTTTTCAATTTTTATAAATGAAGGACATCACCAGGAGGAGCTCGTGGCTAAATAATTACAGCCGCTCGGTTCAAACTTCTGGTTAAACCGCGCTTACCTAGGTTGGTCTGTGGATGGATGACCGCCCATTTCATTCCGAGTTTTCTCCGTGCTTCGGACCCTGGCTGTAGATTTGAAGACCTTTGGCAGTCGTTTCTGGTAGTCAGAGATCCGAAAGTCTGACAACCATTCTTACCAAGGGGTATCGTATTATCCAGTCTAAAATGTGATGAGACTGTCTTGTTAGTCTAGGGGTCGCAATTGCGACTGCTGAGCATGAGGTCCTGGGTTCGATTTCCGAGTCGGCCAAACTGTAATTTGGTTTTCTTTTAGGATTTTTTCAGTAGCAGCTACGGAGTCTGGATCAGAACCTGATTGGTGGCAATCGGCTCGCCCTGTATTACATGGGACTTAAACATAACTGACGAAATATGGGTGTACTATTAGGTACACCTCTGCCTAACCCTTCGGGGATTACAGGCGTGATGTTATGTTTTACGTTATTTTTAAAATAGAGAATTTCCGCTACTAAATGCCCCAATTGACCTAAACACCTTACTCCATGCTAGGACATGCGGAACCGGGTTTCGGTCCTATAGTAAAACCGGTTTTTCCCGGGTTTTACAATAGGACCAAAACCGGATTTCGCATACTCCACGCTAAGTCAACAAAAGCACCTTATCACACGGCTTGCATTTACCATTAAAGATAACAGTTACCCATTAAACGGGTTAAACCACGTTTAGAATGCACTGCTTCGGGTTCAAGTTAATTAAATTAACTACAAACTGCTAATTGGTCGACTGTTTAAGAAAATTAGACGCGGAATTGGGATATTAAGGAAGGTATTGCGTAAGTGGTTAGGATTATCTATATCCAGGAGTAGGAAGATAGGACAGAATCGGTAATCGAGATGAACTTAACGTAACGTAAATACCTCGATTTTAGGAATTAATTCTTAAAATAATAAATTATGTAAAAACGAGTATTTTTAATTTAAAAGTCGACTCTGGAACCTGGTTTTTTTTAGCATGGGAAATCATCAAAACTTGATGATGTCCCATCCTAACCGTCATTTAATGACCCCCCCACTCTGGGCGGAGCAAAAGGGAGTGTCAGACTTGTACTGACTAAAACCCATTCATGCTCCTTCTTGGCCCTTTGTTGTTCGAACAGTCCTGCAGTCAAAGACCTCTGATTACAAATGCGATTCCAGAGTTCAGGCAGTAGTTTGGTTTCCATGAGGAAACCCCCAGAAGCAGAACCTGGATTCTTGCCCAGTTAACTCGCCTCCTATTGAATGAGAATTTCGGATTATTTCGGGTATTTCTTTTTACCATACTATGCTTTCTAGGAAACACAGGCACGGCGTAAATACAGGCTTTTTAGGTCATGAATGGCATGACCTAAAAAGCCTGTATTTTTATTCATGTATATTTTATTCATAAGATTAGCATGCTCTAAGGCAACAATAACATTTGTGCCCATGGCCAAAGAGTCCATTCTACATCTTGACCATTCTTCTTCATGTCATGTCCCTGCGACAAATAAATATTTTTTCTTTCTTTCTTTCTTTCTTGTTAATCCTTTTCGAAATTTAAATGTTTGTCTAAAAAACATGTTTTTCTACAAACTGCACAACAGCTAACAGAATATTGTGTCCGTTGCGTTTAACTTTACAATTTTCTTCGAGAAAATGTAAAAAGTTTTCCAAGCGCAATGATTTTCATCTTTGCGCTTCAGCAATAGTTTTTTTTTTGTAATAAACGTGGTAACAATGTATTTCCAAAGATTTCAGTAATAAATAATGACTAGCAAATAAGCAGATTATAAAGTAAGCAGGATATACCAGCTGTTTATTTGAAGAGTCCTTTATGAAGGTGGTCATCCGAGGGAGTAACTACCAACCGCCATACCCTTCATAGTCATAGGTCTCGAGTTCGAACCCAAGACACGCATCTGCATATAATTATCAATTGCTTCGGTTAAGGAAAACATCGTGAGGAAACCAGCATGCCTGGGAGATACTTCTCAACGGCATGTAAAGTTAAGTCAGAGGCCTATAAAAGCTCTAACACCGGGTTAGGCACTAAGCACACGAAAAATAATGGACCATAACTTTTTCTGTTGTCAAATAGCGTTATTTTATTCCAGGAATTTACACCATTTTAGCTTCTTCTCTAAAATGGAAATATCCCTGGAATAAACCAGATATTACAAATGTCCATATATGGGGCATTGGCTACTTACCTACCATTTTCCAACCATGGCGCTCAAAATACCTGTATGAGTAAACTACCTGCTTTTACTAATAGAATTTCAAAGATAATTATCCTTGTTTTTCCAAAATATTTGAATGCAAGCCAATTCCGTCAGAATGACATGAAATTCCATCATTTACAATCATAACCATGTCGTATTAGTATCAGTAGAAATTACAATTTATTACTGAAAATAATGATTACTAACGACTGAGTTTTCCTGAAGCTGTCAACGGTAACATTAATGTGCACTATTTAAAATCACTATTTCATGCTGTTTCTTTACATATAAACAAGATAAATAAAAGAATATCTGAGTACTAATTACATCAAAAGAAAAAAAAATCAAAAAGTGAAAAACACGGCAAAGAACGGTTCTTACTCACGGACTAAGGGTTCCGTACTATCAAAATCTATAGTGCCTTGAGAGGAAGACCTCCGGTCAGGGCACAGGAAATTAAAAATAAATGACTACACGCTAAGGCGGGTGGCCTTAGCGTGTAGTCATTTATGCGGGGTCAACAAGCCTTGGACATCGCTTGGGAAGATCAGTAAGGATCAGGCTTGATCTGATCAAGCTGAAACCATTACAGTTTACATTCTATTTATTATTTGTTATGATCAATCCCAAAGATACACTATTCTCTGAGAATTACAACTACACACACCACACGTATTGTAGTGAAATAGACACAGCTTTTAGACAGACAGATGGATGTACAGACGCCAACACATCAGGCTACCCGAAACTGTCAAATTTTCCCAAATCACATTCAATCAACCTTGAACCTAACGCTTTAGCGATAAAGTTAAAAATCTATTAAAGAAATTTGACAGATTGTATAAGCTTGATGTGCTGGCGTCTGTACGAAGAGACGCTAGTCTCTTCGTACAGACGCCAGCACATCAAGCTAGGGTAAGTTATTGTCAAGCTAGGGTAAGTTATTGGCTATAGGTAAGTTATTGTGTCCCTTTTTACTATAACTTACGCTGTCAGTGCCGATGCCGCGTGTCTTTTACCCTTTTTTTTTTTTTCGTATAGGTAGTCATCAAATAAACCCCCCCCCCCACTCTGGGCGGAGCGGAAGGGAGTGTCAGACTTGTACTGACTAAAACCCATCCATGTTCCTTCTTTGCCCTTTGTGTTCCAGGGCCACGGTGTCTCTTTCGAACAGTCCCGCAGCGTGTCTTTTACTCTTTGGTACGTAGTATTATATTATCTGTGCCTTTGGTTACGGAACCCCAAACAGTCACTACTTTTACAATATTTTATCTATTTTTCTGCAACGGAAATCTCCAAGGATGAGTTAATTAAAGTGCTAGTAAGTAGTGTAGCTATACAAGGGAGAATGGTGGAAGGGAAGTCTGTACTTATACTCCTGTAGCTTTATCGGTAGGTAGGTATACCGGCCTCGGATGACGTAAAGGGCGTGTAACGCCCTTGCAGCGCTGGAGCTTCGCGCTGTAGCGTATGTGCAGCGAAAATAAATACAATTAGAAGGCTGTTTTGTCTTTTTTACACACTGTGTTTGCATTTGTAACCCACCTTTCCTGTCACAAGTTTGCTGGAAGAATTTTTTTGAAATAAGCAGTACCTTTATGCTCTTTTATCTTAAGGTAATGTCGTTTTAAGTAATTTGTGTGCACATAAGTAAATAAATAAAGATATTGTTTTTACGTTACAATTATTTTAAGATAACGAGTCCTTGTGTAATGGCATTTATCGCGTGCTTGAATGCACACATAAATATGCAAGACATATTGGCTAGTCGTTAGGCACTGCTTAAAAAATCCATATATTACCTCGAAAAAAAAGTACTTACAGTAAAAGTACAGAGTTGGATTTTAAAATTTAAATGACAACAGTGCGATAATATAATAAATGCCTTTCATTTAGGTGAAGTTTATTGTAAGTGGAAACTTAAAATCTAGTCAAAAATTAATAAATAAAATCATTTTATTTCGGACAATTAAGAGATTCATAAATACGAACCTTTACTACATAAGGTCAAAACTGTGAATCAGTCAAAAATAGATTTGACAGCAAAAATCAATCAGAACTACTTTTGATAGGTTAGAACTACTTAATAAAATACTAACATTTCTTTAGAAACTTATTAGGTTTACCCTTTATTTATGACCCTATAAACAGTTTTTAGTGATTTAAAACGGTTAATTAAATCTAAGGTGTAGCTTTGTCTTACAAATGAATTCGTTATTAGCTTAAAATATCTCTAAAGCGACATACATCAAAGGCCCCAGAAAAGTATGTACCGAGTGATGCCGTTACTGCATAGATAAACTAAACGCCGGTTATAAATAAATCAAAAGAAAATCCATTTCTCTATTTCAAGCGCGTATCTCTGCCAAATACGCGGGCTGTCTAATCGCCATCTTTAATTATACAGTTCTTTCAAGACTATTTTACCTCTGATAGCAACCCACCAGCTACCTTATTCCAAGGAGAATAAAGCACATTTTGATTTTGATAGTCGTGTAAAATCAGAGATAAATTATCTACGCAAGAACTGTAAGACTTGTACGTCTGCATCGCAATTTGTCGAAATGTCACTGCAGGCCTATGACGTCAAAATGCAGCTGACGTTCCAAATTCAAGTTTCGATGACAGCTGTCAGTTTGTTTTTTTATTTTTAGAATGTTCCAGTGGTGAAGGAAAATGGTGGAGTGTTTTTCTTTAATATATTAAGTCGTTTTCTTGTTTGTCAGTTAGACTGCTTAGTTCTTGTAAAATATCGACACAATTCTTTTCGTTCGGTTTTCACTATCATTCACAGAATTTATTCTGAACGGTTGGTTTATGGGTATAGTACATTCATATTTATTATTAGGTAAACTTAAATATAATTAAAATAAAAAAAATATGTTAAATAAAAATGTTTGTTTCGAAAAGCATGAGACTAGACCGTCCGTCACCGTCGCGTGCCATGCGCGGAGCGTCAACAATAAAATTGTCGGCTAGAATATTTTGCCTGTACCGATACTTTACGTGCATGGCACGGAAGGTGTCGGTCGGTGACGGAACGGTCTAGTGGGCATAGTCTCATACATTGCAATTTTTTTTTTTTTTTTTTTTTACCAAAATAGCACTATCATGGTATGGTACGGTGTAGTGAGTAGCGTACTTTAATGTGGTTGTTTTATCAAGTCGTAAAAACCATGCGAAGCGGTCTGGTTAGTTAATATCAATAAGAAATAAGTCACAAAAACAGTTGTTGTTTTCAAATTTTTTACTTGATTTTATTTTGATCAAAACGTTGCAAAGTCCTTTGACGTCAAACTGCAGTTGACGTTCGAATTTAACACGCCATTTTGGAGTGACATTTTGCTAAAAATATACTTACTAAATAATCTTCTGAATGCGTACTATTAACATTAAAAATCAAAAGTAACACTGTCTGTCTATAACTTTTACATAGCTTTACGAGTAAGAATTTTTATAGAATTTTAGCATATAGATCACATCCTGATCTAGGTTACCACAAAGATAGTATTACGTATGTAATATTATATGTATGTAGTTTATTAAATAAATTAATTTATGTAATAAAATATAATAATTTCCTTGAGAATTGGAAAGAAGTAGCACAAAAGCGTGACCTTTGGAAGGAGAGGAGGGAGGTTTTTGCCCAGCAGTGGGACAATGTGGGCTAACTATAATAATAATATAATTTGTGTGGACAAATGTGCAGTCATGTATGTAAAGCGAGGGGAGATTATGGAATCCGAGGGAATTCAGCTCTCGAATTCCATACACCTGAGATCCCTCTCCTCATCCGAAAGCTATAAGTATTTGGGTATTTCGGAATCGTTAGGCATTAACGTAACTGACATGAAGCAATCGTTGAGGGAGCGCTTCTTTGGACGCCTGAACAAGGTATTAAATAGCCTTCTTTCAGGCGGGAACAAGGTGCGCGCCTTCAACGGTTGGGTCATGCCGGTTTTAATGTACTCTTTCGGCGTACTCAAATGGACTCAGACCGAACTCGATGCCCTGGATAGAAGAGTTCGTACACTTTTAACCGCAAACCGGATGCATCACCCACGATCATCGGTAATGAGGCTGTACATCCCGCGGAAGTGCGGGGGTCGAGGTTTTTTAAACGCGAAGACCCTTCACAACCGCGAGATATGCAGTCTCAGAGAATATTTTTTAAAAACCGAGGTGGGTATGCACCGAGATGTGGTCGCAGTGGACAAGGGACTCACCCCGCTGTCCATGGCTAAAGAGAACTGGCGCAAACCTGTAGTACTTACTACCGATGACCGCAAGGAAGTATGGCAAGGCAAGGAGCTTCATGGACGCTTCTACCGGGCTCCGGGTCCGTGTCCTGGTTACGTTTCGGCGACCTCTTTGGGGAAACTGAAGGTTTTGTCTGTGCGATTATGGACGAAGTTATGTTGACGAACAACTACCGGAAATATATTATGAAAGACGGGACGGTTGACGTGTGTCGGGCATGTCACCGTCCGGGTGAGTCCATCAGACATATTATTTCTGGTTGTTCTCGTCTGGCTAACGGCGAGTACTTGCACAGGCACAACCAAGTAGCCAGGATTATTCACCAACAACTTGCCTTCAAATATAAACTTGTGGAATCTGAGGTACCGTACTACAAGTATGTGCCCGACCCAGTTCTCGAGAAAGACCATGTCACGTTGTACTGGGATCGGTCTATCATTACTGACAGGACTATTGTCGCCAATAAACCTGACATAGTAGTGATAGACCGATTAGCGCGCCGTGTAATGATAGTCGATGTTACCATTCCGCATGACGAGAATCTCGTGAAAGCTGAGAAAGAGAAACAAATTAAATATCTCGACTTAGCACACGAGGTTGTCGACATGTGGAATGTGAACTCGGCTATCATTGTGCCGATCGTCGTGACGGCCAATGGCCTTATAGCCAAGAGCCTCGACGACCATCTTTCGAGGCTCTCGTTAGGCGGTTGGATCAAGGACCTGATTCAGAAGGCAGTACTCCTCGATACGGCTCGCATTGTGAGGAGGTTCCTGTCTCTGGAGCCCTAACCACCGGTAGCTTGGACCCTGCTCCCGATACCGGCGGACCACTATTTTTTATTTTTTTAAATGTTTTTTTATATTGTTTTATATTAGAATATTTAAAAATGTATTTAATATGTATAAAAATAAATAAAGGATATAATAATAAAATGTACTGTTAATGCACATTGGGATATCTTCTGAAAATCTCGCAATCAAAATTAGGTTTGCTGTAAGAAAGCCTAATTCTGGGTGAACCTCGCAATTGTACAACGCTAAACAGGGCGGAAGGGACACCGACGCGAAAACGGTTACCACGTATTCAGTACATCATTCTGAGCCCCCTACATAGAAATTTGACATCGGATATTTAAAAAAAACAGCTGTGTCCTACAAAAGTGCAATACCTAAACGGCCAAAATGTATGGAAAAACTGATTAAAAAAAAAAACCGGTTAAAAATTTCTATGTAGGGGGCTCAGGATCATGTACTGAATACGTGGTAACAATTTTCTCGACAGTATCCCTTCCAACCCTTTTTTTTGGAATTTTAAAACTATGTTATTGCAATATTTATGCATATTTTGTGTGCAATAAATAATAAGAGTAGTATACTTTTATCTCCGTTTCCGTGGATAATTTCCTACACGCGAGCAAAGCCATGGACTAACACCCGTAGTTTTAGTCGTGGACTGAACTTAAGTCGGACTTGACACGCCTACTTTCCACCCCATTAGACAAATTGACAGCTACAGTTTGTTTATAATTTGACATAAACGCCCACTTTTCAAGAGTTTTGTAGTACAAGAATCTTTTGGCGCTCGAATGAAGGTGACAGGGGGGCGCTGTTGGTAAACCTTTTGTTAATTGTTTTGTAAAAAATATTGAGAAAAGAAAGAGATGGCTGCGTTAGTTCCGATGTTTACCCGCGCCAGAAGATCCTTGAAACCGTGAAACTTACGTTATGGCTGATATATATATATACCTGCTGAAATTTAAGTGAATCGACTTGTTTAAAATTGTTTTCTTTTTATAGCCAAAGCAAGATGAATATTGAGGAATATGTCGATTATGTATACGATACGCCATACAATTATTTATCGTGACCCCAGTTACAAAAACACTTTCGATTTCAGAAGGAAACCGTACAAAAATTGGAAAGCCATGCGAGAGGTCTTTGCCCAGCAGAGGGACATAGAGGGCTGATATTAAATAAAATAGGGAAGATACTGTAGAAGAAAACACGGTTCGTTTTTGGTTCCAACGTTTTCGTTTTAGAAATATTGACCTACAGCCCGTAGACGGCCATCGACCCTTGTTGATAAAAACTATTTTCCATCGCCTTTAATTTCGAAGCCAGATAGTCTGTAGTCGCGATTATTAATTAACTATTATTAATATTGCGAGCACTTGCATTATCCGTGGTAAATATATATTAAGCACGGTTTCTTTTTCAAATCGGTAGGTATTTGGAAATGCTCATTATCGTGGGATTGTTTGAAATAGTAATCAAGATCGCGTAAATAATAAATTATAGTCGTGACAAATAGTCGTAATATGGAGTATCGTACACATAAAAGATAATACAAGCTACGTGATATTTCTAAAGCATGAGAAAACTAACGAACCATTTTGAATCTCAGACATTAAAAATGGTGCGAATGGTGCTTATGAGCGAGCTTGCCCATACTAGTGTTGTTTTGTTTATACCTACGATACCACCAAGTCGCTATTATCATCTATCTATACTTAAAAAATTCAAAGTCCTGACTGCCTGACTGATATATCAACGCACAGCCCAAACCGCTGGACCTAGAGACATGAAATTTTGAGGGTGTATTCTTTATGAAAAGTAGGTATCCACTAAGAAAGGATTTTTTGAAATTCCACCCCCAAGAGGGTGAAATGGGGTGTTGAATTTTCTGTGAAACTTTTTATTCTCGGAATCTATTGATTTGGAAATTGGTGTACACACTCTTTAATTAAAATTATGAGACAATTATGTATCACAGTTTTTCAAAATTATCCCCCAACAGAGTCAAATAGGGCTTCGAAACTCACGTAGACAGGCCATGGCGCACAGTGTTGCGCAGGGCGTGCGGGGCGCATTTACCAATTAGTAAGTAGGAGGAATATTTCTGAGGTAGTCGTGTCTGTAAATATATGTGAAAACCCGATTTTCACGTTGGCTCGTGATACGCGACATTGATATTAAATATTATGTAAAAGTATTATGTCTATATAGATTCCTAATGAATCATTTTATTGTCGTCACCGGTGTCCAATCTCAAACCAGGTTATCAATATTTCACATATGTAATGTAATTAATATTACAAGAACAAGTTATAAGTAAGTACATGTAAGAAAAACGCAAGTGTGTCTGTATAGCTCAAATAAAATTAAATACTTACATTAACTATTATTTATTACCTATTCAACTTTAAAAGTAAAATCTTATAAATCTTACATAACTATTATAAATGCTAAAGTTTGAATGGATAGATGTTTGTTACTCAATCGCCAGAACGGCTGAACAGATATGGATGAAACTTGGTACAGAGATAGATTATAGTCTGGTATAGGACATAGATAACTTATTATCTCAGAAGTAAGATCCCGTTGGCATTTCCCGACCGCCACGAAGCCGCGGGCATAAACTAGTTGCCAATAAAGCGATAGTAGGGTGACTTACCCGTGTTACTACCAATCCTACTACCTGTAATAATACGGGTAATCCCATTGCCTTTGCGGTACTATCGCAGTTGTATAGATCTTAAATAGAAAGAGAAAGAAAAAAATACAAATTTGATGCAACCAACTTGGATGTAGCGCTCGCCGGCCGCTGTAGTGGCCAGTTTCTGTTATATTGCAATAATAAAATAATCAAATCGAATTCTTATTCGCCGTTGCGTTAGGGGTTTAGCCGGCTGATCTTAGGTTTTTTTTCAAATGATATGGGTAAGGATAGGTGTAAGCTAGGGCAACCCCATCAAATGAGTTACGTTATGTTAGAACTAGGACCAAAACGCGCTTAAAACATGAGCAGGCGGCTTGCTACTGTTAAACGGAGGAAGAGAAAGGCCGATATGAAACACACCATTATGTTGGGTGAACGAATCCAAAGAAATTCAAGGCTACTCGGTTCATCGTCCAACTGAATTCTTCCCTCAACTCTGGACGACCGGAACCTTCTAATAGAGCGAACTGGCGAAGAAAAGCTCGAAGCTTACTGAGCTCTTTTATTACCGCTGGGTTGGAGAGACCACCATGTACCCGCGACGGATTAGAGGCAGCAGGGTACAATTTATTAAACATTGCCACGCGACCACAGTCATTCATCCTTGGCAATCATCCCTGGCAAAAATGGAATAATAACGGTAGTGACGTATTATAGCCACTTCGGATGCCTTTTTTCTTCAACAAACCATGTAGCTTTCAATAACCGCGGACGAAAGTCATGGGCAACAGCTAGTATGTTTATAATTGTGTGATGTTCATATTTATATTTTTGCTCTCTCGTTGGTCAACTAGTTATAAACGCAACTGCATGGTGTGAGGTTATGGGTTCGATTCCCAGGCCATGCAGTGTTGTTGGGTTTTACTAACCTAGAGACTGGATCCAGTCTAACGTAGTCCTACGTGAATAAACATTTCCTTTGCTTGTCAATAAATGTGTAATTTAGATAATTTTGTTATTTGTTATACGTGATACTACTTTTAAATAAAATAAAAACCAGTTGGTTTGTATAATAATAATTTAATTTATTTTTTCGGCCTCGTCCCTTGTAACCTCTCTGAATCGAAGTAGCTGGGCGGCACTCAAACGTTCGAGTTTTGCCTTTTGGTATGCTTCTTGCCTTCGTGCCTTCACCAGCCATTTTTGCTCCTCCATTTTCAGCAGATGTAACTGGCCTAACCCAGCGAGCCCAAGCACATTTTTTCGCTGATGGGCTGCCCGACAACGTGGTATTTCGATGGAGCTTATACTTGCGAACAAGTTTCTGTACGCACGAATTTTCACCAGCCGAAAAGAAAATTCTTAATTCTTCATTATTTTAAGTGAAAATCTTATAAATGAACCACGAAAAAATAAATATTTATTTTCAAGTAAATCCGTTTTAAGGTTTTAAGTTCTTTGACAAATGATGTCAACCAAGAGCATTCGGTAGAACATCAATTTATGATAACTCTAGCATTGTGACGTATTTTAATATAACATTTTTAGCATACAAAGCAGCTTGCAACCTTCAAACAACATACTTTTTTGGGTTTGAAATGGACAGCATGTTTTTGAGGTAGATTAAGGTGAGTACTCATAATGAGCATTTCCACGTATTGTAACATTGGTTGATAAATTGAGGAATGATATAATGCAAGGTTGCGGTTGAAAAGAAGACGTAGAGACAAAAAATTAAAAGAATATGTTTGGATGGCTTGGTCATGTTGAGAGGACGAGTAAAAGGCGACTGACAAAACCCGAAAGAGAACACCCTAGAAGGACAAACTTTATTAGTATTGTTCTTCAAAAAGGTCAAGTGGCAGTGACCAGATGTATGAACGTGAACGAAGCAAAAGGAGTAAGCCGGTGGTATTCTTTAGTGACTGTCCTTACTGTGTGGCATTTACTCTTCGTTGATATGTTGGACTTGCAAGTCGCGTGTGCTGCAATTTATCTTGATGAGTTATATTAAAAAAAAACACTGACCGAATTAGGAGAAGAAACGACCAGCACGACCCCTTTAGTCCACGCACCTCATTCCATGTTGTACGATTTGCCCGCGCTCGTGTTTTTGCTCGATGAAATGTTACAAGCAAATCAAAATCAAGTTTTAACAAAGTGTCAAGTGGCTCGATGTCTTGTTACAAATGCAACTTCTAGCTAGTCTGTCCTCACCTTATGAACATCATTGAGTGGGTGTTGCTGATGCCGTGGTGGGCGTTCTTCACCTGTTGCCATGACAACAAATGTCGACTTAAGTTCAAAAATGGACTTAAGTCGGCTTCTGGAATACGGGTGTAAATCTAGTACTAAATACTTACGTAGATTGGTGTTTCAGATTTAATGAGATGTCTATTTGACTCTCAATTTAACACTATGTCATTCCAGTACGCAAATGACGTCTGGTCTGGACTGGAAGACATTCCAGAAGACATTTGATATTCAATGTGCATCTGCAAGGATGACATTTTAGTTTTATGGATCTTAAAAGTAATTTACTGAAGTACACACTTCTTAAAATAAACGCTGTATTTAATTCGAATTTATGTTTTTATTTTGCGTCAGTATTTACGATGTAGAATGAAATAAGCAAAATAAATAAAAAAAAGTACCAACAGAAAGTCAATTTTTCAACACCAAATTTAATTTCACTAAAACTTCATTATGTGTATGTAGATGCATTTAGTTTAGTATCATCCGCCTACAATGTTCCCACTGCTGGGACAGAAACCTCCACTCTATGAAAGAAATAAACAAAAAAAAATATTTGACACACACAGGACAAAAAATAAAACAAAATTAAATAAAAAAAAACAAACAAAAAATAAAAAATAAGACATACTACAAATCTACAAATCTTCCTCAGCGTAGTGCTGTAACATTAAAAAAAATGTCTATGAGAGGCAGTGGGCTGTACCTACATGGTTGTAATTCATCTCGCAGGCCCAGTGCGGGCTGGTAGATGTCGCATGTGTTCAAATTTTTGATTCTAGAACATGCTGGTTTCCTCACGATCTTTTCAACACGTTTCATCATCGTTGTCTTATCTCAATTTATTTGGGGCGGCGCAGCATGTATTTTCCTTCCATACTACCACCATCCCACCATCACCATCACCATCACCATCACCATCACCATCATCACCATCCTAGGACTCGTCATCTCATCAGGCACTTCCTTTCTTGCCACAACATGTTTTCAGCACGTTTACTGACACGAATTGAACCAATTTTATTCAAACAACGCGGAAGAACTATGTATGTATGTATCTGTTATACAATAGTAGATGTAGATCAAATATTTGTCGCTAGCGACACACGCACGACTCGTGGCGTAGAAGCTACACGTTCAGCCAATGCCAATTATCGAAACAATACATTATTTTCTTTCTGTGAAAACATAAGACGATTTGAGAACATTGTTTTAAATAATACTGACTTTACTTGGGCATTTTCCTTCATTATCAGGTAACATTTATTTATTTTATCTGAAACTGAATCGTTTTATGTTAATACTTCCAAGTATTAAGATAAAATGATTCAACCTTTTATTCTTAATGGTATTTAATTACTGCTTTTCCGGACGCTATAAAACGGGCCTGCTACAGAAAAACTACAAATAAATATCCAGAAATCGGTACCGGCATTAAAGCGATTGGTCTTGCAAAATTCTATCGTCATTTCTTTATATCACTCATTTTATCTTGTTGCCCGCGATCGTGACTAGCTCATTGTTGCCCGCGATCTTCGTACGCGTGAAATTATTATAAAAATATTACTTCCTAATTTAATTGGATTTTGTTAACAATTTTATCTAAGTTACTGCTTATAACATTAGCTATCTGCCAGTAAAAGTCCCGTCAAAATCGGTCCAGCCGTTTCGGAGATAAGCTGGAACAAACAAGACAGACAAAAATTAAAAAGTAAAGAATTTTATTATAGACACTTTATTTTTATTTATTTGTATAGATATAGATCTATAGATTAATTGTGTATACTAAACCCATAACGAAAGATAGATGGACTGTGTAAAGGATGATATGGCAAGAAAGGAGATGTCTGTTGAAATGACGAATAATAGAGAAGAATGGAAGAAGAAGAAGACATGCTCCGTCTACCCCAATTAAATTGTGGTAAAGGCAAGATAATGATGACTGTGTAAAGGATGATACGGCAAGAAAGGAGGTGTCTGAGGCGATGACGAGTAATAGAGACGTATGGAAGAAGAAGACATGATGCGCCGACCCCAAATGAATTGACAAGAGAATGATGGCCAAACACATAAGAAAACACCCAAATATTCCACTTGATACTTACAAACACCAAACTACCATATCGATTGAAACCGATCACAATCGCGTGTGAGAGTCTACCGGCCGCCGTGAATAAAATTAAAGCCGACCTCAAAAGCGACCGAAACGTGCCAATCGTAAATAATGGCCGACGAAACAATAAACAGCGTATTTTAATAGCTATTATAAAACATTGCCACTTCACCTTACAACGTTGATTTGGTTTTTGAATAACGGTGACTTGATTTTTATGGACCTAGGTACAGTTCTTTCACTGTTATTTTGCCTTTGACATCAACATTCCAAAAGGAACCTTATTTCTACAAGAATAAAGATAATACTTTAATTTTGACAGACTTGTCAGTGTCAAATCACCGTTACAGTTCTTTGGCAGTTAATTTACCTGTGATTTGGTTTCACTGTCAAAATGCAAAATGTTGTGCAGGATATGCCGCGTTTCCTTACTTGCGTGGTAAGGAGGTGTGGCATATCCTGCAGAGAGTCTCCACACTATAAAACGAATTGTAAAAGTACCGTAAAAATTCTTCTGTAAAACTTTTGACATAGCGATGAAACAACATACATACATAATGTCACGCCTTTTTCCCATTGGGTTAGGCAGAAACACAGAACGCCATCTGCTACGATCCTTACATATTCCTTTTGTCTCGTCAACGTTCATACATCTGATCGTTTACAGTGATATAGTGAAGTACTAATTAATATGACTCTCTTATGTAATTCCAGAGTATCGAGTTATTTCTCAGACAAATTCCATTAGGACTGTCGGGATAAAAGCGTTCATACACATCGCTACAGTACCTGATGATCTAAGGCTCAGGCCAAACGAGCGTAATTTTTTGAGATGTGAGTCGCGTAAAATGAGTCGCAGAATTTACGCTGCATTCGGTTTGGTACTAAAGTCCCAGTTTACTAAGTTCGGTTTCATAGTAAAGTTGCGTCGCCGTATTGTACAAACAGCACTTTAGTATGAAACCGAATGCAGCGTAAATTCTGCGACTGATTTTACGCGACTCACACCTCAAAAAATAACGCTCGTTTGACCTCACCCTAGGGATGTGGAAAGGACAGATGGACTTTTACATTTACTTACATTTACTAAGTACGGATTAGTTTTTGAAGTTTCTAATGCAGAGATAGGTATACTGTGGTTTAGTCTGCGGTCAACCAGTATCCAGGATTATTCTCTTTATACAACTTCAAATGGATAAAATCCCTGGATTTGAGATTCCAGTCAGAGCATGCATTCATTTAATAATTATACTGAGCTTTGCCGAAGATTTAAATTGTTAGATTTATCTCACTGTACAATCACCAGCATTAATATGTATATGTTACGGCTAATAGCCGAAGTGTGGCTACATCTAGTTTTAGCCGGGTACAACTAGGTGCAGCCGGTTAAACTTAGATGTATCCTAGTTATCTTCGGTTAGAACATGCAACCAATTCGGATGTAGCGCTCGCTCGGCTCGCGCGCGTTTGGCACAGTTCTTACCTAACCTAACCTAACCTAATCCATTTGGTCGGTATGTTCTAGCAATAAAAAGGATACACAACTGTTACCGGCCGCACCTAGGTATAGCCGGCTAGTACTAGGTGTAACTGTGTGTAGGTTTTAGTCGTAACATATACTTACACGAAAAAAAAAAAAAGTGACCTTGTGACTTTTGTCGTAATAGAGTGAATCTTACGATTTAAATCTAAATCGTAAGACTCCGTAACCTCCACTCTGAAGGCAAAACTATCATAGTTTTATGGTGTCACCGTGAATGTGTCGTAATATCGTGCGATATTCCCGAACCTTTACTGTACGACAGGATGGGTACTTGTCACTGTTTTTATCTTTCCTTTATTTTATTTCACGTGAGTTTTATTAGTTTTACCGTATCACCCACAGAGCACAGAATTGTCGGTAGCTTTTGGAGATAGTAGAACACATAAACACACAATTCGTACTGAAGATGCAGTTTTTTTTTTGGTTTTTTAGTGATTCAGTTACTATTCGTCATTTGTGTCGTAGTGTGAGTTATGGTACGGTCAAACTGAGCAGACCACTGTGGTCTGGCTGTGGACATATAACATCACGGCTGTAATCCCCTAAGGTTTAGGCAGAGGCGTACCTAATAGTACACCCACATTTCGCCAGTTACGTTTAAGTCCCATGTAATAAAGGGCGAGCCTATTGGCATTAACCGGGTGCAAATCCAGACTCCGTGGCTGCTACTGAGAAATTTTTGAAGGAAAAATCCAATAACACTTTGCTTGACCTGGGAATCGAACCTAGGACCTCATGCTCAGCAGTCGCGCTTGCGACCACTATACCAACGAAGCAGTCACAGATATTTCAATACATTAGTAAGTCCAGTTCGCTCGGTTTAAATAAATGATGATATGCTTCTAACAGCGGCCGCCATTGCGTCTCCGTGGTCTGGTGTCATCAAAACATTTTCTATCGGTTTATTCGGTAAATTGACTTTTTTAGGGTTCCGTTCCCGGATGGTAACCAACGGGACCCTATTACTAAGCCTTCGCTGTCCGACAGACGGACGAATGGACAGACAGACATCTATCCGTCCGTCCATCTGTCTGTTGGCGGACTGTAGCTCATGATCCGTAATGGTAGACAGTTCCTTGTAATTTGTATGTATTTTCTTGCAAATAAACATTTTCGATTTGATTTGAAATTTTCACAGAATGTGTATATCTGTACTGCGATGGTACGGAACCCTTCATGCGCGACTCTGACTCGTACTTGGCCGGGTTTTGTATGTTTTCTAGTTCCAGCACTGTTTCGGGAAAGCTCATGTACTGGTAGATGTGGTTTATTGAATAAGGTAGCGAGGGCTGTATGCCTAAGCTGCAAAGGACATAGCTGGATTTTTTCAAACGCTTATAATTTTTCAAGCTAATAAAGTTCTTAAAAAAAAAAATCTTTTTGTTGCATTTCCAAAAACGTATGCCTACATAAATCTGTTTTCTTATCTCTTGTCTGTTCTAGGACATAAAGCAATAAAGTCCTAGACTGAATCTCAGACCGACAGCCGAAGGGTAAGCCCGCATATTTACAAATCTTCAGGGATTTTGTAGGATCCAATTTGACCTTTCCATATTTTGGGTAGATTTTCGGAATTTATAGTTGTGTATCGATAGGTTTATTTATTTTGGTATTATTTAGGATAATCTTAAGGATAGAGGATCCTGTGGATGTCTTGTATAGAAATAATTTCGATCAAACAAAAATGATATTGATCACACATATTAGGTACAGGTGTGCCCCTGTTTGAACCCCACATTTCGCTAGTTTTTTTTTAAGGCTCAGGTAGGGAAGTAGACCCCAAATGAATTGGGATAAGGGCAAGAGAATGATGGTGATGGTGTAGGGAATTAGAGTAAAATTGGTGATGGCATCTGTAAAACCGGCACATAGCTGCTGTGTCCCAAGTATAGTCATTGATCAGATTGGGTCTAAGCTATAGGCATGACGTCTATAGTGAACTTGCCTGGGCGACCGAGCTCTGCTCGGGGAAAAATCGAGAAAACTTTTCACAGAGATGAGACCGAGCTAGATCGATATTTTACCTCCGTAGACCTCTGAATTGCAACTTTCATTGACATCATTAGAGCCGTTGTTTAGAACGTGATTACAAATATGTATATATTATGTACAGAATATTGTTATTATCATGACTAATAAGTTTTGAAATGGACTTGTTTATTTTTTAAATAACGAATGTATGAAAATGAAAACCCACGGAGGTCAGTGTACCTTTTCATCCAATGTCCGACCCCTCGTTTTCAGGCACCAATCTTACTTTTTTCAGTATTTTTTTATTTTGCACCTGCTCCTTTGACGTCCATTTTCCTTTTTCGATATTTCTTTTTTTTTGTATTCAATATTTTTCAAGAATTCATGCATGAATGATTCTGTAGATATCAATATTTTCTATTTCTATTTTTCTCTTTCGAGTCACGTTTAGTATTTGACGTAGTTTTATTACAGCTATATAAAAAAAGGCACAAAACGATTATTTACTTCGTTGCTTCATTTGAAATCCTCCGATTTATAAACTCTTTGTATAAATAAACGCCCAGACGGACAAAGCTGTTAACAGTGTTGTGTTTGGCTCAAAAATAAAATGACGAATTCTAATATATTTTACAGCTCCGTAAAAACTTTGAGATACATTGGCATTAAGGAAATTACCGTTTATTGACACAGCTTTGATGAAATAAAAAGGTTTTTCATTGATCTATAAAATGGGGTTAGAATTAAAAGTTCAGTCGGCGTTTAAATTATTATTTTATGCTAAAATAATAACTCGTCACTCATCGTCATCTGCATAGTCGATTTTCTAAATAATCAGATGTTGCATTAATATTATGATTATATCGACTGTCATCGACCTCTGTAACCTCTGCCACCAGGTTGAAGCTTTGGAGATTGAGATTTGGACTGACGGCAACCATCATCATCTGCCTAGTCTTTCATTTATTTAAACTTCACGTACAAGAGTGGTACTTAGGTCGATTAATGCCACAAGGAATTCTCTACCAGTCAACCTTTGGGTCAAATAGGACAGTGATAGAGTACAAAAAAAATAATAAGAAAAATATAATTTTGTTAACTTAAATCGATTCAGGTACACTCTTCTTTTTCCAATTATGTTGGGGTCGGCTTCCAGTCTAATCGGATGCAGCGGAATATCCAGTATTTTACATGGAGGGACTGCCTATGTGACGTTTGCAACCCAGTTAGTACTAGGTAATATGATACCCCTTGGTAAGACTGGTTGTCAGACTTTCGGGCCACTGACTACCTGTAATGGCTGTCAAAGATCTACAAATGACAGCCAGGACTAACGGCTTAACGTGCCACAGAGAAAACTCGGTATGTAATGGGTGGTCACCCATCCACGAACCAACCTTGGCAAGCGGTGTTTATTCTAAAGATTTAGGCACGAACTCCTCGAGCATGACTTTAAGCAAGCGTGTAAAAGATGTTAATTACATTTTATTTTTAGATTTACCCAGTATCGAAAACCAACGTCGTTGGATCGGTTCTCTAATGATTTTTCATGTTTTATTCATTTTTTGTTCAGTCGTTTCGCTTCAATTGAAATGATGATTTTCGCGAACACTACTTACATAAATCTGCATGTACCGATTCTATGTACTGACGATCGTACGTTAACCTGGCAGTCACGTAAACTGACCGATCCCATAAGTCATAAGTACCTATGTATATACAGGATGTGCAAGATTCACTCACCCGCTGTTTACAATACACAGACTGCAGAACTGACGAGTATTGTGGTGTTTCGAAATGCAAATCATAGCAGCTAACTCTATGTACTCGTATGTGTTGGTATTTAGAAGGTATTTAACAATGTAGATACTGAATATAGAATATTTTGTTCTTCTCTTCTATCAGCACATGATGCTAGACGGACATTCATGGCATTTCTTTCGTTAATTAAAAAATAATAAAAAGCTGTCCGTACGCTGCGCTCAAAAACAGGAGGTATTCCTCAAAGCGCAACTATTAGTTGCGCTCATAAACTCAAATTAAAAATATGAATTTATTTATTCTACAAAGACCGAGCATGAATGAAAAAAATGAATGAAACCATCATAACACTCTATTTTTTTCATCCTGGTTGCGCTTTGAGGAATAAACATATAAGGTGAGATGAATAAATAAATGAAATATGTATAATCTAAGTTAAGTTATAACTTAAGTTTAGTTGTAGAAAACAAATAAGTGTAGTTTATATTTATTTTTCAAAAATTTTATATTGTTTATACGAAGGTCAGAGTAAATATAGGTTATTTTAATTTTAATTTATTTATTTATTTAATAGTTGGTACATTTATTGTTATATCGTGTTCATTGAAAAATAAATATAGGATCTGTAATAGCGTCATACGGGTGTATTTGGAAGTGCACCCAATATTGACATGATCAACATTTAGTGAACTAGAAATAGACGACGTAGTACGAATATTTTTTAAAACTATTCAATTTTAATAAAACAGTCGTATTTTACGGATCTGGGACATTTGCGCGAAAGACATATGCGCGAAGGACACTTCCGCGAACCCACTCGCGCGAAAAGACATATGCGCGCATGGACTTTTGGGCGATTAGACTTTTGCGCGAATGAACTTTTGCACCCATAGACACTTACGCGCATAGACACATGCGCGCAAAGACACTTGCGCGAATGAACTTTTGCGCAAAAGGACACTTCCGCGACTAGATTTACTCGCGACTGGCTACGGTTAATCTATAGAGTAAACATAACATCATATTATTTCTTATTTTCAATGAGATAGAGCGAGAGAAGTGGCAACACTGCCCGAGAGACATGTCACATTATTTTTTCGTATCTACCATGAATAGTGTTGCCAGATATAATTATTGTTTAATCGATTTACAACACCGATTTTGAACAAAATAATTTTACTCTCTGTTCAAGCTTTTGGGTTTCATTAATGTCGATTTTTAAGGTCATTCAGTTGTTTTAATGTCTATTATGACAAATGTATATTGATGTATAGAACATTCTTGTTACTTTGTACAAAAAAGATTAATCAATCGATTTCGATTTAGAAGAACCTCAGTGTTATGTTTACTCTACAGCTAACCTAACCTAACCATTCGCGCATAAGTCCGTTCGCGCATGTGTCTTTGTGCGTAAATGTCCATTCGCGCATAAGTCCATTCGCTCAAGTGTCTATGCGCGCAACTATCTATGCGCCCAAAGGTCCATTCGCGCAAAACTCTAATCGCCCAAAAGTCCATGCGCGCATATGTCTTTTCGCGCATGTGGATTCGCGCAAGTGTCCTTCGCGCAAATGTCTTTCGCGCTAGTGTCCTGATACCGTATTTTACTGCCTCAGTGTCCTTTTTTGGTCTAGTGGCCGCAAGCACTTGCTGAGCATGAGGCCTAAGATTCGATACCTGAGTCGGCCGAATGTGTTATTCACTTTTGACACCAGGAATTTCTGAGTTTCCACCCGAAGTCAGGATTTGTGCTGGGTTGATGGCAATAGGCTCGCCCCATTACACGGGACTTCAGTATAACTGGAGAAATATGGGTATCTATATAATAGACTAAATATACTTTTGTCTAATCGTACAGTGATGTTGCCGTATTTACTTATCAACACAGACGCTGGTCAGAGGCTTTGAGCACAATAACGGTGGGCGTGTCAGTTTGTATCAAGTCTCACTCTTGGAAATTGTTTTCAAGCGCATAGTTACTACATAACATAACCTGTACCTACCTGAATATGTTACGTTTAAGTCCCTTATAATAGGGGGCAAGCCTATTGTCATCAACCGGGCACAAATCCAGACTCCATGGCTGAGAAATTCTTAATAACACTTTGCCCGACCCGGGAATTGAACCCAGCACCTCATGCTCAGCAGTCGCGCTTGCGCCCAGTCAACCAACGAGGCATTTACATAAATATAACAACTACAGTTTGGTATACAAACTAACTCCAGACACCACAGTTCAGTTTACTTCAGGAGCTCACAAAGCGGTGCAAGCTCGAGGTAAACACAACGTCAGAGTATGAATCATACAACGTAAATAATTGCAATGTAGTATAGTGCTCTGTTGGCTGCAAATAGACTTACGTGAAACGTAGATCGAAAGGGAATTAGGTATTCAATAGTTTATTTACTTCACTGATCAAATAAATTAGATACTAGATTATTTGTTCGTGAGTGATAGTGTCCGTTGACAGAGGAAATTAACTGATGATGATATTCTCATTATTATCATTTTAAAGTTTATTATGTATTTTAAAGTAGTTTTAGGCGCGAATTACACAGAACGCCGCTTGAGTGTAATTCACAGCACGTCGCCTACGTAAATTTTGTATGAAATCATTTTGAAGCGGCATTATGCCTGCGCCGCGCCTTCACCTTACGTCTTTTCTGTGTAATTCGCGCCTTATGAATTCTTCTTAGCCTGTCATCGCAATCTAAATTGAATTTAGCGACAGATATGGCACCTTCAGTAGCGTCTATCAGCTCATGTAACGTACAGACAGAATAGTTAGGTAGGACGCGATATTAATTTCCACATTGTTTGTGGAAGAGAGTCATGACTGACTGTCTGATTAAAAAACCATCATGTTCTGCGTAAAGTTGACTGACTCTTTGGTACTTATTATAACTAGAAGACGGGATATTTACCATGTTTATTGTTTTCTTTGAGTTCCCGATATTTCGGCGCTGTTGCAAGCACCATGATCACGGATAAACTGAAGTTATCTGGTGTCTTCAGTTTATCCGTGATCATGGTGCTTGCAACAGCGCCGAAATATCGGGAACTCAAAGAAAACAATAAACATGGTAAATATCCCGTCTTCTAGTTATAATAATTTTAGTGACCATGAAAGTTTAAAATCTTTGGTACTTGTCGCAAAAGTTGTCAGCACCACTGTTGAACGTGCGGGCCAGAATTTAAGCCTAGGGAAAATGTTCGTGTGTGCAAAAATGGCGTCAAAAGTTTAATCATTAGTAGTATCTTCTTTCTTTAAGTAATATAACATCATACTTTCAAAAGAGTTAAGCAAAACATGACCTATGGACCTTTACATAGAGTTTGTTAAAGTAACCGCTAAAATAAATGAAACCAGTTTAGTGTGACGTCAGCCACATAATTTCAGACAGACAGACGGACCGGAATTCCCATTCATACGTGTTTCCTTCGCAGGCTTCCGGCCTAGATTTTTGTCGCGCATGGCGGCGTTCCGTCTGACATGTCTTATTGAAAATTAAGTCATGACAGAATTTCATTACGTTAAGGCCACATAGCTTTTAAAGAATGAAAGACAAACATGCTGAGTTGTTTGTTTCCTCTTTTTTTTTTTCGTATGGAGAATCATCAAATGACCCCCCCCACTCCGGGTGGAGCGGAAGGGAGTGTCAGACTTGTACTGACTAAAATCCATCCATGTTCCTTCTTTGCCCTTTGTGTTCCAGGGCCACGGTGTCTCTTTCGAATAGTCCCGCAGCCATTTTTAGATACTTAAAAGTTCCTTATTTAGTGTTCACAGTAGGAACTCCTGTTTAAACTTAAACTAAGTTTACTAAATATGGTTAGGTTTAAAGTGGGTGGGTGGGTTAGCAGTGATAGCTTAGTGGTGTGACCGTCGGACTGACAAGTCATAGGACTCGAGTTCGAACCCAAGTCACCTCTTATTTTTCGGATTCATGTGCGTATTGTATAATTATCACTTGCTTCGGTGAAGGAAAACATCGTGAGTAAACCAGCATGCCTGAGAGATATTTCCCGACGGCATGTAAACCCAAGTCAGAGACCCATGGGCAGCATAAAAATTCTGACACCAGGTTAGGCACTAACCACACGAAAAGACAAAGAAGCTGATAAATATAGTTTTTATTATATTACATGTCAATTCATAGCTAAACCGATTCAAATTACGATGTAATATAAAAACCTAGAAAACGAAGTCAACTTGAAAGAAAGCTTTTGTCCATGTTATCATCGTCGAGTTACGCAAGGGCGAAAATAATCCTACGGGCACAAATTACTGGGATAAAAACCATCCTATGTTCTAATCCAGCCATTGGTCTACCTGGGTTACAAATTTTATCCAGATCCGTTCACCCGTTAAGGCGTGCAAATGTAACAGACAAACAGTTACATTCAGAGGTGTTTCCGCGTTAATATAATGAGTAAAGATTTACGTCTGTGTAGTTTTGTTTAAAGTATGATTTACAAAAAATACAACAGCTTGGGTGGCCCACCTGTAAGCCCCAGCTGTTCTGTAAAAACGTATTACTATTTAAGACACTTCATTCATTTTGCTCGCTGCGAGACGTCAGTGTGTGTGCCAAAATTCTGTTTTCACTTTGAGTTTCGCTCAGAAATGAACTTGACAGTGAGATTCCGCAGAATAGGAGTGCGTCGCCAAAAGATGAATTGTTTGGAAAATAATAAAGTATACTTATAGAACTGTACTTTATTTTATTCAATTTAATATCTTATTTAATACTTTTTATGTTACAAGGCCGGACAGTAAGTTGGTTCGAGCCCAGGCAGGCGCACTATACTTCGTGTAATTTATTTCATCGTGTCCGTGTGGCGTGTCCTAGAACCAAAAACTCGAAGACATGTGACATCTACCAACCCGCACTGTGCCCGCGTGGTGGATTCCATTCCCTTTCATAGAGAGGAGGCCTGTGTCCCAGCAGTGGGAACATTATAAGCTGATTGTGTTAAGTTACAAAGACATTTACATAATTATACTTATGATGGAATGGGACGTATTAAATTCTAATCTACTTAGTTACAAACTGGTTGCTGTCAGTTCAAGTGTAACGTGAGAATTGTGTCTCACTGAGTCTCAAGACCTTTGTAAGATAACTTAATATTCATGAAAAAAAAAACAACCTTAACTGTATAAAGTCAAGGAGTGCGATTTTATTGGTCTCAAGTGTACATCGCGATGATGGACATTCTCAATTAAGTAATTCGTCATAGCATAGCTTCTGATTCATGTAAGTCGTACTTTCAAACTCGTAATTGTAAACTTTAAGGTTTAGTAAGACAGTCGTATATTTGATGTCTGTTCACGTAGTCCACATGGGCCGATGCCTGCCAGGGCTGCGGGACTGTTCGAAAGAGATACCGTGGCCCTGGAACAGAAAGGGTAAAAAAGGAACATGGATGGGTTTTAGTCAGTACAAGTCTGACACTCCCTTCCGCTCCGCCCAGAGTATGGGGGGGGAGGGGTCATTTTATGATTTCCCATCCGAAAAAAAAAAAAAATGTCTGTTTTACTTAGTGTGGCGAGTAGGCAAGTCAACTCGCACACTAGAACGCAGCACCAAAAATCACGCCACCTTTTAAGCCCCGCCTCTGTGGTAAGGATCTCAACTAGGTGTGCGTAGCGAGGCGCACACTCGGACGACCGGCGCCCGCGATTCCTTTGTCTCGGATGTCGACGCACACACGGAGGCCGTTCACGACGACGTTGACGTAGTTTGTTTACTTGGGAGTATAAATGTTGGTGTCTTGATGGGACTGATACTCTTTCTGCTTTGTTCGCCCGCTTATAAAATTGTTATTTGCCTAAATTATAAGTTCATATTATTAAGCTTATTCGCCTTTTACTATCGGTCATCTGCATCCCGACAAGTACCTACCTACCTGCTTACCAACTTGCTAGTGCTCGCACAGTAAGTGGCCCAGTTAGCGTTCACTATCACACACGCACGGCCACTTCACTTAGTTTCAAACATAATCTTAAAATATTTCATAATGATAGCCTTTTCTTGTTTTCGTATTATTTTCCTGAATAAAATGAACGCAAATTGTATTAAGAAAACAAGTCTTTAAATGATGGTAATAGTTGCCAACTGAGACTCATTATTATTGTTTAAAATATCTTAAAATCTGATAACCCTATAAATGTCACATAAATATAATGTCCAGCACTAGAGCATTATGTTAAAGCTAAATGTTTAGTTTAATGGGGCACAAATCTTCTTCGAGGAGCTCGTGGCTAAATAATAACAGCCGCTCGGGTCGATCGTTAGGTTAAGCCGTGTTTGCCTAGGTTAGTCTGTAGATGGGTGATAACCCATTACATACCGAGTTTCTTCCGTGCCTCGGAAAGAACGTTAAGCCGTTGGTCCCGGGTGTCATTCGTAGATCTTTGACAGTCGTTACAGGTAGTCAGTGGCCCAAAAATTCTGACAACCAGTCTTACCAAGGGGTATCGTATTATCCAGAACGCAGTGTCGCCCCCCCATGTAAAATACCGGTATTTAGCTGCATCCGGTTAGACTGGAAGCCGACACCAATGTAGTTGGGAAAAGGCTAGGCAGATGATGGTACAACTGGACAGACTACTTCGTTAGTCTAGTGGGCGCAAACGTGACTGCTGAGCATGAGGTCGGGCAAAGTGCAATTGAGTTTTTCCATTATGAATTTCACCACGGATTCTGGATTTTTGCCCGGTTGATGTCCCCTATAACATGGGGATGAGACTTAAACATTACTGGCAAAATGAGTATGCACACCTCTGCCCAATCCTTTGGGAATAACAAGCGTGATGTTATGTTACAACAGGTACAAATAATATTCGGATGTCATCTCTAAATGTATTCGTGATGCACTCAATAAAACATTGCGTCAATGCAGTAAATCATTATTGTGTAAATAAACATCGTTATTATGCTCTATTAAATGGTTTGTTATTGTCGTTATTATATGGACCAGCCTGTTTTCACGAACACGAGGCGAAACTTAAAGGTAGTGCCTAAATTAAAGCTCAATGTTATTAGATGAGTGCATTGCTTGAGGAGTGAACGGGCGCTGTCAGTTGTGACTGGTCATCTCTTGGTTGCCACGGCGTATTTCAATTAATCATTTTATTTTTTATTTGTTGTTTTTTTGTTTTTACTATGGACACTTTTAACGTGCACATCTTGCTACATCGTTCTCACATAATGTACCATCTCAACATGAATGATGTAACAAAGGTTTTGTAAAAATATTCTGATTTTTAAGAGTATCCATGGAGTTTCTTGCCCGTTCTTCTCCATAGAGATCTACGTTAGGGAATGGGCAACTACAGTACTTTCACAGTTATTGTGCCTTGTGACTGGGACTGTAGCTATATTTCATAGTGGTCTTTGTTTTGACAATTTCAAAATGCCTGAAACTGGGCCTACTTGAAATAAATGCTTTGATTTGATTGATTGATATGATAGAAAAAAGAGTATAATAGCGTGACGGTTGACAGGGGAAAATGGAAGAAAAAAACGTGGTGCACTAACCCCGCAGGCATGGATGTGTCTCGCAGCATAGTGCCTCGTTGGTCTAGTGGTCCTAAGCGCTGACTGCTGAGTATGAGGTACTGAGTTCGATTCCCGGGTCGGCCAAAGTGTTATTGGGTTTTTCGATCAAGAATTTCTCAGTAGCAGCCACGGAGTCTGGATTTGTGCCTCCTACCACATGGGACTTAAACATAACTGGTGAAATGTAAGTGTACCTACTATTAGGTATACCTCTGCTTAATCCTTCGGGGATTACAGGCGTGATGTTATGTTACTTGGGGTTTGTGCAGCATGTTTTTTCTTAAAGGGCTGGAAGATGATGATCATGGATTTTTTACGCTCAGAACGAGGACCTGAAAGTCCATCAGTGGAGTCATCATCAAATGCCGAACCTTATCCCAACTATGTTGGGGTCGTCTTCCAGTCTTACCGGCATTTGAATGGGTACCAGTACCCATTCAAATGCAAAAAAGAAAAGTTACAAGTTCCCAGGTATGGTCTAGAACAAAAAAAATAATCGCAATGACGGGGAGAACAAATGCCTTTCGGCTTCGTTAACGGTCTTGTTAAACCCTTTATAATTGACAACCGGATCCAACAGTTCAGCGCGCTTTCCGAGACAGCAATAAATAGTCACCCGTCCACAAACCAACCTCGGCAAGAGTTGCTTAACCTTTAAGTTCAACCCATGCGTCTGTTATTATTTAGCCACGAGCCCCTACTATAAACCTACGTATTACTAATTAACTCGATCGTAACTCACGCTAACAACATAACTTCGCATCTGACTCACTGGCGTGATAAACAGCTGATGTTCCTTGTTCGATCCAATGCGCTACTAAATCGGACTGTGTATAGCGAGTTTTACGTATGTAAACACTTTGTGTTAGAACAATATACTGAGTGGTTTTGAGTGGGGAAGAATTGGGTAAGTGGTCTGTTGAGTGGACAGGACGGTTCCGTAGCTGTTTTTTTTATTTCCCCTATCATATTGTACCACGAATTGAAAAGTAAACATTGCTAACCTAACCAACCTTCTGAATAGCTTATCTTTTATCCACGTCATGAGGTAAAATAATATTCGGATATTGTTCAGATTCAGGAGCTCGTGGCTAAAATAATAAAAGCCGTTCGGGTCGAACTTTAGGTTAAGCCATGCCTGCCTAGGTTGGTCTGTGAATGGGTGACCACCCATTTCATACCGAGTTTCCTCCGTGCCTCAGAAAGCACGTTAAGTCTTTGGTCCCGGCTGTCATTTCTAGATCTTTGACAGTCGTTACAGGTAGTCAGTAGGCCAAAAAGTCTGACAGTCTTACCAAGGGGTATCGTATTACCCAGTACTAACTGGGTTGTGGGGGTCAGGTAGGCAGTCGCTCCATATAAAATATTGGTATTCAGCTGCATCCGGTTAGACTGGAAGCCGACCTCGAGATTCGAATATTATTTTATCTCACGACGTGATCTCGTTGGTCTGGTCGCAAGCGCCACTGCTGAGCATGAGGTCTTGGGTTCGATTCTCGGATCAGGTAAAGTAAAGTGTTATTGGGTTTCTCCATTTATAGGAATTTTTCCACATTTCACCATGGATCTCTAAAAAGTAAAACATTCGGAAGACGCGATACGTAGCGTCTTCCTGTTCTACGAATTATTAATATATTTAACTAAGAACACATTCTTTTATCTTATTCACCTTTGAAGTTTTATCGGCCATGTTATTAATATGAGGGATATGACGTCATCGACAGAATTAGTAATTTCTCTCCTTTTAAAGAGATCAAAGGAAAACTGAAGGTGTTTTCTTTATGATGAAAAATGGTCGATTTGTGAGATAGTTTTAATTTTATAGCAACAAAAGACTTATTGGCTTAATTTGTTGAATAGTTCGTAATAGTTATAGTAATTTTCGACACCGAGGTCTCTTGCTTTCGATTCCTAAGCCGGGCAGTGTTATTGGGTTTTTCCATTAGGAATTTCTCATTAGTAGCCACGAAGTTTGAATTCGTGCAGTTGATGGCAGAAGGCTCGCCCCTTATTACAATGGGAATTAAATATAACTGGCGAAATGTGGGTGCACTATGAGGTACACCTCTGACTAACTCTTCGGGATTACAGGCGTGATATTATGTATGTATAAAGATAGAGCTTTGGTTGCCACACCTGCTTACAGTCACCCAGAGAGTACCCAAAGAGTGTCCATGGAGTTTCTTGCCCATTCTTCTCCATAGAGATCTACGCTTTGGAATGTGCAACTGCAGTACTTTCATTGACATTCAAAAGTGCTTGTGATGGTCTAATTAAAATAAATGCTTTGTCTTTGACACAGAAAAACAAATTCACATCAAAATTGCAATTCACCATACTCCAAGACATCCCATCTATTCCTTTCGTCCCACACTGAGCATATCAAAAACTTGGCAATAAGACCCGACAGTAATCACCACATCACCAGTCGCCCATTATAAACGCTAACACATGGCGATTACTCTGTTGAGTAATTAAAATTCTTACAACGAGGAAATGCTTCCTTTGATAAATAAACTAAGATGAACCATTAATTTTCAAGTGACGTAAATGACTTCCAGCACACTGAAATTTCAACTGTATGTTTCTAAAGTGAGAGTTGAAATTCGGTTGTTGTCTTCAAGGGCTTTCCTTGGTATTCAAAAAGTGAAGTAAATGAATTCGAACACATACTGGAAATTCAACTGTTTACTTCAATAGATAGAGTTGAATTTCGGTTGGTGTGCGAGAGAAGCCTTGGCCTTGCAAGAAAATGGAGTAATGAAAACATATGGCGTTATATTGCGCGCGTTAACGCTCGTTTTATTATAGAAAGTTTTGAAATTACACGTGTTTCGGGTGACATTAATTTTGTTGTATTGATTGGGGTAATTGGGTCACCAGGTGATTGTTGATAATGTTGGTTCGTTTCTCCATAGAATTTTGATGTTATTGTTGAGAGCAGAGGTAGCCCAGCTCAGTGGCCAGGGTTCATATTTACGTAATTAATTTTCATCAAGAAAAACATTGCGCGCCGAAAATATTTCGAAGACAAGACTTGATATATTTAGCATCTAGAGGAGCTCGTGGCTAAATAATAACAGCCGCTCGGATCTGTCTTCAGGTTAAGCCACTTTTTGCCTAGGTTGGTCTTCGGATTGGTGATCACCATAACATATTAAGCTGTTGGACCCGGCTGTCATTTGTAGATTTTTAACAGTCGTTGTTTGTAAGTAGCCCGAAATTCTGACAACCAGTCTTACCAAGGGGTACAGTATTAACCAGTGCTAACTGGGTTGGAGGTCAGATAGGCAGTCGGTCTATGTAAAATACTGGTATTCAGCTGCATCTGGTTAGACTGGAAGCCGACGCGTAACGTAGTTGGGAAAAGGCTAGGCAGATTGATTTTGACATGATATCTAGCAATCCACTCTGGGCCCCAGTGGTGTTTAAACTCTACTCCCTCACTCCCTGGTGATGATGCAGTGGGAAATTTATAGGCTGATTATGTGGGATGATGTTATTATTACAACTGTCTTTATCTACGCTAAGCGCTAAATAATACTTGTATGTGGGACACACACGGTTTTAAATTAAATATTTTCATTTCAAATTAATTATTAACTAGCGAACCGCCCCGGTTTCGCACGGGTGCAATAGATACACATTTACATATAAACCTTCCTCTTGAATCACTCTATGAATTGCTGAAGACTGCATTAAATCCGTTGCGCAGTTTAAAAGATGTAACGTACAGACAGCGGGAGCGACTTTGTTTTATACTATGTATAAAGATAAATAATCAATACAACACACATTTATATACCTACATTGTACATAGCAATTTGAACGGTGACCCCCAAACTAGACGTTAGTCTGTGTCTTGGGGAAAATAGTTTCTACGTAATTATATTTAATTCCTTTATAAGGATAATGTAATTTTGAGATGTCACACTTTTTTTTTATTAAAAACTTTTGTCAACTTTCTTTTCGTTTTCGGTACAAGCCAGCCGAAAAGTTTTAGTTTAATCTTACATGTAAGTTAATTGTAATTCTTAAGGGAAATTAAGACTGTCAAACCACTGCGCTCTATCTAAAAAAATATGGTTTGAGAATAACGTTCTTTAATATGACATGAGAACATGGTGGCTCAATTGTAAAGGATCCAACTTATGAGCTCGAAGTCGAGGTTTCACCATGTGTCTCGAAAACAATGAAGGAAAACCTCATGAAAAAACATGTTCGAGAAGTAAATATTGATATACATGGGACATCTAACAATCCGCATGGCCTCTCACAGATAGGAGGCCTGTGCAACCTATGTTTTTTGACGGGGAATAGCTGTGGTAGTACACCTCTGCCTAACCCTTCGGGGATTACAGGCGTGATGTTATTTAGCGCTGGTTACCTAAGTTTCTCAGAAACGCCCTAAAAATAGGAAAAACAAATTGCAAAAGCTTTGGAATGGACAACTATAGTACTTTCACAAGTTATTATGCCTTGTGACTGGGACTGTAGCTTCATCCTTTTGTTTTTGACTTTCAAAAGTGCCTGTAACGGTCTAATTGAAAATAAATACTTTGAGTTTGAGTTTCCATCTCAAATGCAATTTACCATACTTCGAGACGTTCCAACTATCCTTTCGTCCCACACTGAGCAAATCGTAATTTTAAACCCGGAAAACTAATTTCCATCCAAGCAGAGCCACGGGCATAGCTAGTAATTCATAATCTCGGCATATTTCCCGAAGTATTGCAATTAGACAATAAACTTCAGCTGCCCGCCATTTTGTGATCGTGTCCCTATTGTGAAAGTTTCGCCATTCGTCTTTATGTTATCGGAATCGTAAAGGAGAATGGACAATGATCGTAGTTATAGGGGTTGCTTGTTTATGAGAATTTCTGTGCTTTTTTATTATTTACATAAAGATTTGCAAATACTTTTTACAACGGAACAGTTGTGGAAATTGGAGGGAACTATCGCAGTTTTCTTCCGTCCACCCATATCACAAGATTCTTAAATAAAACGGGTTCAAAAATAACACAGATGCACATCTTGTACTAGAAAACTATTTATTAATGTCATAAGATCCTTAACAAGAGATTTCTTTATGATAATTGTAAAATAATGACACTGAAAACAGCTATCCTAAACGCCCCGACCACGACCTCAGTCAATGCGAATTGGGAGCTGAGTTGCGGTAGGCCACACCCGCATCCGTCACTTGTTTTCTTCGCGTGAGTTTGGGAACTGTGGGATTTGACACGAAAACTGAACTAGTCAGGTTTACCCAAAAACAAACACTATGCCCCGGGGTATCGCCTACCCAAACTTTTCGATACAGAACTCCAGTTAGTTGACGAGGTCAAATACCTGGGAGTCATCCTGGACAGTAAGTTATACTGGAGTAGCCATATAGACAATAAAAAATAAAAAAAGAGAGCAGAGCAATTCTCTAAAAACAACATTAGTTTTAGTATATGCGAAACCTGAAACACGTATGTAGTATTTTTATGTAAAGAATCTATGTACAAAATGTTATAAGCTTATTCTGTTACCTGGTTGTCCGCACAAAAACGTAGCAACCACGCGGCGCCGCCTCGCGCGCGCCTGCAGCGTCGTCTTGAGCTCATTGATAACAATAACTTGGCAGTAGGTACCCAAATGATTGCGATAGGTACTTAGTATCGCTCGGTGTCCAACTAGTAACTTTAAAAAAATATTTTTGGGACAAAATATAACATGGTTTAAAAATTATTGGAATCGACTCAGTTACTAATTCTGAACAAACAATATTCAGGTTTCGCATTAACTAAAAATAATGTTGTATATTAGATTATACATCATAAGGTAAATGTTCTTACTGTTGTTGTTGTAAGCAAAAAGACAGGAACATGATAATATAAAATAAAAGATCCCAGTACAGTTCCAACTCAATCAGTTTCTAAGAAACAGAATAAAGAATGTAGGTATGCCAGACAGTTTGCAAGTGAGGATAGATTCAGCGCAGACATGCATAGTCGTTGATGTGTTCATAGCTCTTCGCCTTCGCTAGTTTTCCAGGCGCATATTTCCGCTAATGCGCTTTTACTATGAGCGTGGGATAGCCTGTAGGAAAACAAATTAAGTAAAGATATATTCTGTTTACATATTTATCTATACTTACTATACTAATAATATAAAGATGTAAAATTTGTTTGTAAGTTTGTTTGTAGGGGGTAATCTCCGGAACTAATGATCCAATTCAATTTTTTTTCCACTGATTGAAAGATACATTAATGAAATAAGCATTACCTTTGTGCTTTTCTATCTTAATGTAATGTCCTTTTAAGTATTTTGTGTGTACATAAATAAATAAAATAAATAAATTATTCGCTATACGCTATAAATAATATTTATATCATACATAATGCATGATACATGCATGAGTTATCATAATTTTTGCGGGTGAAGTGCTATTATTATATAGGTACACATGCTAAGGCACCTAATTGACATTTTGAGTTTTCCTTACTTAAAACGGATGTGAGTAAGGTAAATAGTGCAATTAGTAGTGATACTGCTACGTTTTATAATTTTGTACTTCATGGATGAAGTAATAATCTCAGTCTCTTTCAGCTGTGAATAAATCAAAGATAAACAGAAGAAAAAAAGATATGACAGTTTATGTTGCAACATTCGCAAATTTCGATTTCACAAGGGAATCAGAACCTACAGGGTACTTCCCAGTGACCTAGAATCATGAAATTTTCCAAAAAGCCATGTCTTACAGCACATGTATAGGAAAAAAAAACTGAAAACCGTAAATATGCATAGTTTAATAACCAAATACCTACAATATAAGATTTTAAACTAGAATGGTCACTAACATTATTATAACTAGAAAACGGGATATTTACCATTTGCAACAGCGCTGGAATACCGGGAACTCAAAGAAAACAATAAACATGGTAAATATCCCGTTTTCTAGTTATATCAAATACCTACAAGTTTGTATGGAACTCTCGGTGCGCGAGTCGAACTTGCACTTGGCCGGTTATTTGATAGGTAAAGTAACCTGCACCTCACATCCTGATAATACCGACTCATATACAAGGAGCAATTCCTTTTATATCCGAAGACATGTGGAATTCATCAACCCGCTCCGAAGAGGGTCATAAATCATAAGGGGGAATCTTTTAGGATCTTTGTGCTTCTTTTACAACTCTTTTATACTGCTTTTATAGACAAAGCAATGGATACAATGGGGAATATGCAAGAAATACAAAACTTTAAATATAAAATGCCTTATATTGACCCGTATAGACATTGTGGTACACTTGTTTAATTTTCTAATACAACACTTATTTTACAATTTAATATATTATATAGTATGTTTTTGCTGAAACGGACCGCAAGCTCGAAACGGAACGCGATCTCAAAACTCATCGTCCCTCGATAGCGCCGGTAGCGACGTCAAAGTCTATATGTCAAAAAAACACTTATTTGAAGAGTACTTAAAGTTTTACTAAAATTTTATTATAGTATTGTTATAGCAATTTTTGTTTGAATATAGCTCATATAATTAGCAAAATTAATATGTTAAAGGTAAAAAATGAGATGTAAACAAGGCAGATAGAGGTAAATGACGTCACATAACATGACATGAATGGCCACGACAGTTATGGACGTTTGAACTATCGTAGAAAATTGTAGAAGTTTAATTTATTTGTTTGAGCGACCACCAGTAGTTGAACTTATCTTTTAATTATTTTCTTGGGTTGATAGTACTATGTATATTTTATTGATTTAAGTGAAGAAAAAATTACACGGATATTCCCTATTCTGTAGACTATGCCCGCATTTCCCACACCAGAGTAAATTCTAAAAACTTGCACTCAGACAAAAATAAAAAGCAGTTGTTTAATTAAAACTATTTGCTTTTGTACAAAGATAAAGTATAAACACTTTAACAGTATCGGATATAGTTGTTTACATGAAAAGCGCAGACGAACGCACTTTTATTTGTGTTCATTTATAAATGTGTATTAGTTCTAATTGGACAAATTATTGATTACATATATTTGGCACAAATGGCCAATACGTTTGGTTTTGTAAGTGAAGAAGGTTTTATTATAAACAGAACTATTTATATCATAACAGTTTGCATTAAAAACGAAATAATTGCTGCCATTCTTCTTTTGAAAAATATTAAGGAGAGGTCGGGTGAATGAGTGCAAAACAATGATAAGAATAATTGTTTTGTTAAGTTATATATGGCTTTGAAAATGTATTGTTAGGTAAGGTAAAATTAATGCTATTATTTTAATTCATTTTGATGTTTTTCAAGCCAAGTGCAATGTTTTTTGTGGACAAGCAGTCAACAAGTGGATGTGTGGTGTGACAAGAATGGATAAAGTAAGGAATTAGTATACTAGAGCAAGTTTAAAAGTTGCGCCAGTTACAGAAAAGTTGAAAGGCAATCGATTGTTTTGGTATGGGCATGTAATGAGGACGGATAAATCGCGAGTGACTAATAGAGTGGTGAGTATAAATGTTGATGGATCGAGAGGGAGAGGAAGACCAAGGAAACAATGGATGGATTGTGTGAGGAATTATATGAAAGAAAAATTAGTAAATGACGTGACGTGACGGTTGACAGAGGAGAACGAAAGAAAAAAACGTGTTGCGCCGACCCTAAGTAACACGGAAGATGGCGATGCTTTAGCACAATACTTTTTTATTTTGGTTTGTCCAAGCAACATAGAAGTAAAATAATGTTGAAGACCTAAATTACGGAACCACTTTAGTTATTTATCGTATTACGGAAAACAGTCCGCCTTACAACAATCAAGGAAACGCTTTAAAAATTACACTGTTCACTCAAAAAATTCGTAACATTCCAAAAAGATAAAATCGAACCCCAATTTATCAATCATAACGCATGCTCTTCAAATCCCAATCTATTACACTAAAAGAAAATAAATAATCATTTAAAAATATGGGTTGGGTCATATTTATGGGTAAAGTTGAAAATTATTGCATCCTACCCACGTAGTTGTCAGTTTGGGCAAACTTGTATTTTATGGGCAATAAAGAATAGTAAAGTTTTACTTATTGTGTAAATATGAGTCTCAAAATATTGGATACGCTTATTGGTTTCGTTAAAATGAGCGAGACTTATGAGCTACTTGCATTTGGTTCGAATCTCGGGTGAAGGTAATACACATCTCGCAGAAATAGTTGGCGCTTCGGAAATCATCGTTCATCTTCGGAAATACGAACGTCCGACAATCTATTCAAATAAATAAAACTTGAAGTGTCTGTTTGTAATTTCAAAATAACAGGTTTTTACTGAATGTATGAAAGTATACAGGGTGAATTTTCCAAGTGGGCGTGGAAGGCCAAATCCGAAATTATGAGGAATAGCAAAAAATACTCAAAGGAGTCTCGAACCCGCTTTTGATGTAAACTAAAACTTCATTATATTTTCTAAAACTCAATTTTCCTAGCCAGGAATCGAACCCATTGATTTTGTGAAAAAAATCACACACTGTATTATTACACCATTCGATAGTGTCGCCAATAAGGATCAAATTCTGGGAAGTAATGACATAGCAAGCATCGCAAGCATCAGCATTAATTCGCATCGGAAGCACTTTAACGTGCGATTGGACCTCATAATTCATCATTATTTCAAAGCTGCAAGAAATAAGTTGACACTCTTACAAATACTCTTATGAAATCATGTAGCACTTTGGTTATAAAATTATAGATTTACAAAACTGTGCAATAATTACAAAAGATGTTATGATGGGTAACAGACAACGATCAACGATACCTGACAGAAAAAAAAAATCTTATTAAAAACACACCAAAAAAGCTCTACAGAAAAAATACTTCGATTTTTTAATCAAAAATACAATTATCCTTAAGCATTTTAGTTAAATTGATTGCAACAAGCACAAACAATACCATCCATAGATCCGAATAAATTATTCTTAAAATTATGAAAATATTAAAACGTGAAACGAGTATTTTTAATTTTAAAATCGTCGTATTTACGTTTTGTTTACAGCGCGCGCTCCTGCTAGGTCGTCAGGCCATGTAAGAAATGAATTTAAAATGTTTTTTTTCGTCACTTAATAAATCGGTCCCTTTCACAGTTTATTATCTGTAGAATAAAGAATGCCAAAACTACCAAACCCCAACCGCTCGACTACAGGCCCAATTCCCCTTCCGAATGTCCTCCCAAAGAACTCGAAGAATGTTGAAACTTTAATGTGTATACGGGAGTGTAAAACGCGTCGGCCCGCCGACAAATAACTGTCGAACTAAGTTCTATTCAAGGGTAAGTTGACAATGTCATAAACGAGGAGTATTCGTTTGTCGATATGGACGGGAACGAGAAGTATTTTAGCTGGTTGAAAAGTATTTCTGTGTATTTTCAGGGTTTCCAAAAAAAGGAGCTCGTGGCTAAATAATAACAGCCGCACGGGTTGATCTTCAGGTTAAGCCGCGCTTACCTAGGTTGGTGCGTGGATGGGTGACCACCCGTATACTGAGTTTCCTCCGTGATTCAGTAAGCACTATACCTGCTCTCTTCGGAGATTATAGCCGTGATGTTTTATAAATAGAGCTCCTTCTGAAAGGGTTTATCTGAAAAAGTAGTACTTACTACAATAATGACCACGAATGTCTCGATTTCTTCCCAAGCGTTGCCACGTTGAATGGCAATAACGCTTAGCCTCTGGCAAAGTAAAAGCCAGCCCTTGGGTCACGGGAAGTGTCAACTAAGCTTTTTGAAATTTCCTGCCTTGAAAAGGCTGTGAGTACTCGGACCGTGGCTCTAGAGTATCAACCCAAAACGGCTCGAAAATATAGTTACGAATAAGGTTACTACAGATATACAGTCGCTCCATATAAAATACACGTATTCAGCTGCATCTGGTTAGACTGGAAGCCGACCCCAACATAGTTGGGAAAAGGCTAGGCAGATGATGATGAAGGTTACTAAATTTACTCGCTTGCTGAACGGAATTGAAAACCACATTACTTAACATATATACCAAATACACAATCACACAGAGAGCCATTCCCGAAATAGTTCGCAACAATGCCTAGGTTGTTCACCGTCTAGGTTCAGCATTAGTGTTTATAGGCCGTGGGGGAGTGGCTGTGTTAAATCTAGACACGTTAGCTGTCAAAGTGTCTGCTGGACGTGTATTGAGCTGTTTCTGCGCCTGGATATAATAGCCTGGAACTGAAATATACTGGCTCTTGTGTTGGAAATGGGGTAAATATAATAGGTTAAACTTTATACTGCGTCGTTGGTTGAGTGGTCGCCAGCGTGACTGCTGAGCATGAGGTTCTGGGTTCGATTCCCGCATCGGGCAAACCGTTCTTGATTTTGACACACGAATGCTATATAGGTAAGCGGCAGTGGCGAAGGTTCCATATAACTCGATTCCTACCGGATTCCCTTTGAAAAATGGCACAGTGAGTATTATATAGACAAATAATAAAATCACATTAAAGGTATGTACTCCGGCTTACCTCTTACAAAAATTGGCCCTTCGCTACTGGTAAGCGGACCTATGACACTAGACAGGCAAGGCATTTGTGTAAGTAGTAACAAGTTATGGATTACAATTTTCTTCGTGTTGTCCATCTCGTAAATATTTAAATGTCTTTGCTTCGAAGTTTTCCAAGTAATGAAAATTTACTGTGTTTTTTTCTATTTATATTTATGACTAGGACTACTTCCAAATAAAGTTATAACACGTCTGTAATCCCACATTAAAAACTTGTATTTTTTTGAACATTTAAATGTTGAAAATTTAACCTCCAATATCTAATAACTATAAAATGTTTCAAGGTGTCGTCATCGCAATGACGGGAAGAACAACTGCCTAGCAGTTTTGTTTTTTACACCTATTATAAAATAGAGGTAAAGTTTGTATGTAGGGTATATTCTTCGGAACTACTAATCCTATTCTAAAAATTCTTTCCCTAATGTAAAGCCACATTATCGTTCTCGTTACACGGATGTGCGGGGTAGAATGGTGGAGGACTGGGCTCTGGAGACAGGCCTGGTCGTCCTAAATCGAGGTTCTGTCCCCACGTGCGTGCGGTTGCGGGGCGAGTCGGTGGTGGACATTTCGTTCGCCAGCCCCGCTCTGTCGCCGCGTGTCGTTGACTGGTGCGTCATGGAGGGGGTGGAGACCTATTCCGACCACCCGTACATCCGGTTCGACGTCTCCACCCAGTCCTCAAGCGTGCCGATCCTACAGGCCCCGAGTGGTTCGCGATGGGCGCTGAAGCAGCTAGACCGGGAGCTCCTCCTGGAAGCCTCGATCGTGCAGGCCTGGGTGTCATCACCAGTCAGGCCTGCCGACATCAACAACGAGGCGGGTTGGTTCCAGGAGGCCATGTCCGAGATTTGCGACGTGGCAATGCCCCGAGTTCGGCCAGGAAGCGCCCGGCGTCAGGTGTACTGGTGGTCGCGAGAGCTGACGTCTTTGCGCAAGGCGTGCGTTGCCACGCGGCGCCTGTACGCCAGGCATCGCAGGCTCCGCATCCGCCCTCCGGATGCGGCAGCCATTGAGGCGGAGCTGTACGAGGGGTACAGAGCGGCGAAGACCGCCCTCCAAGAGGCTGTCCGGCGGGCCAAGAACTTGGCCCGCGAGGAGATGCTGGAGTCTCTGAACGGATATCCGTGGGGGCGCCCTTACAAGATGGTGCGGGACAAACTCCGCACCCGGGCCCCCCCGCTAACGCAGAGTCTCCGGCCTGAGCTCGTGGAGGACGTGGTGAGCGCTCTGTTCCCTTCGGGGAGCAACCTGCCCCGCCTATGGCTCCGCCGCCGCGTGCGATGCCGGAAGCGGACCACACCGATGACGATGACGACGTTCCGGAGGTGACTGGGGTAGACCTGAGAGTGGCGGTACGCAGGCTGAAAACTAGAAACACCGTCCTGGCCTCTGAGGCTCTCGGGCCCCGACTGGAAGGGCTCCTAAGCGCATGCTTGGAGAGAGGCCAGTTTCCGCTTCGTTGGAAGACGGGGAAGCTGGTCCTCATCCGGAAACCAGGGCGCCCTGCGGACTCTCCGTCCGCATACCGGCCCATCGTGCTGCTCGACGAGGTGGGCAAGCTCTTTGAAAGAGTCATTGCCAACCGCCACGCCGGGCACCTTGCGGGGATGGGGCCGGATCTTGCGGAACACCAGTTTGGTTTCCGCAAGGGGCGCTCGAGGGTGGACGCCATCATGTGCGTGAGAGCCCTCACGACGGGGGACGTGGTGTCCCGGGGCGTCTTGGCGGTGTCTCTTGACATCGCCAACGAATTCAACTTCATGCCCTGGAGCTGTATTAGGGAGGCACTCCGGTATCACCGGGTGCCGACCTACCTTCGTCGTGTGGTCGGGGACTACCTGACGGATAGAGCCGTCATCTACCCTGGTCGAAGCGGAGAATGGAACCGGCGAGAGATGTCGTGCGGTGTTCCACAGGGATCGGTTCTGGGACCGGCCCTGTGGAACATCGGTTACGACTGGGTGCTGCGCGCCGACCTCCCTACCGGCGTCAGTGTAGTTTGCTACGCTGACGACACGCTGGTACTGGCACAAGGGAGGTCGCACGAGGCGGCGGCCGAAAACATGACACGCGGGGTTGCGATAGTCGTGGAGAGGATCCGGCAATTGGGTCTCGAGGTGGCACTGCACAAGTCCGAGGCCATGTGTTTTCATGGGCCTCGGAATGCGCCACCGTCGGGATCCCTACTGACGGCAGGAGGGGTTTCCATCGGCGTCGGGTCGACGTTGAAGTACCTAGGTCTCGTCCTCGACAGCCGGTGGAACTTCGTAGAGCACTTCCGCCGTTTGGCTCCCAAACTGGAACGGACAGGGGCTGCCTTCAAGCGGCTCTTGCCCAACCTGAGGGGTCCAAACGCCTCCTGCCGGAGGCTATACGCGGGGGTCGTGCAGTCCGTGGCCCTTTACGGGGCCCCGGTGTGGGCGCGTTCTTTGAGGCGGCAAGCCGCCCACTACCTGAACGCGCCCCAAAAAGTAATAGCCATAAGGCTAATCCGGGGGTACCGCACGATCTCCGGCGAAGCGGCTAGCCTCCTTGCCGGATTGCCGCCATGGGATCTGGAGGCGATAGTCCTCGCACGCCTGCACGAATGGCGCGCGGAGGCACTACGTCGGGAGGAAACTCCGCTGCCGCGGCAAATTGCTGCTCAGCGGACAGACCTCCGGCGTGATCTCATGGCGACATGGAGAGAGCGACTGTCGCAACCCCGTGCAGGGCACGCCACCATAGTGGCGATAAGTCCCCTCTTTGAGGAGTGGCTAGAGAGGCGCCACGGCGCCCTCACCTACCGCCTGACGCAGGTCCTCACCGGACACGGTTGTTTCGGGAGGTTCCTGCACCGAATCGGGCGGGAGGAAACACCCGGGTTTTTCCACTGCGAGGATCGTCCGGAGGACACGGTGGAGCAAACCGTGGAGGTCTGCCCCGCTTGGGCGGAGCACCGCCGTGTCCTCGTCGCGGCGATTGGCGGCGGCGATCTCTCGCGTCAGGCCTTGGTTCAAGCCATGGTCCGGAGCGAGAGGGAATGGGAAGCCGTCACCTCCTTCTGCGAAGCAGTCATGCTTGCCAAGGAGGTGGCGGGACGTGAGAGAGAAAGAACCTCACGTCCCAGTCGCCGCGGGAGACGCCCTGGGCGTTGGGGGTCACGTGGTGGCTCCCGGCCACCGTAGGCGCGGGCCTGTGGACGGCGAGTTATGGGCCAGCTCGCCGTCCGGCCGTCTTATGACGACAGGCCGTGTCGACGGCGCGTTCGTGTTCCACGCGCGCCTCAAAGAGATGTCAGCAAATAAGTAGGGGTCCGCAAGGGCCGATGCCTGCCAGGGCTGCGGGACTGTTCGAAAGAGATACCGTGGCCCTGGAACACAAAGGGCAAAGAAGGAACATGGATGGGTTTTAGTCAGTACAAGTCTGACACTCCCTTCCGCTCCGCCCAGAGTGGGGGGGGTCATTTGATGATTTCCAATCCGGAAAAAAAAAAAAAAAAGCCACATTATCGTGCCCGTTACATGATTTTAGACTATGTCACGAGCAAAACTACGGGCAAAACCTAGGAATAAATAAATTGCAAATGCTTGTAATAGTATGAGAACTGGAGTAAGCGATAACAGCTGTTATGTTATTGATGTTGTGTATTATATTATCTTTTTTTATATAAAACTTGCGACCCGCCCTGGTTTCGCATGGGTGCAATATATATATATATATATATAAAGCTTCCTCTTGAATCACTCTATCTATTACTGACAACCGCATCAAAATCCGTTGCGTAGTTTTAAAGATCTAAGCATACATAGGGACAGACAGACAGCGGGAAGCAACTTTGTTTTATACTATGTAGTGCCACTGATTAAAGACTTTAGTTTTATATGCAGTCGCTATTGCAGAGTTCTTGGAATCTCGCTTTATGATTTTTTTTTTGTGAAAACAAGTGATATTATGGGCGTACGCACGATGACCAATCAAACTATACAAAACCAGGTTATGCAGATCTCTTATTGTACGGAAAATCTATGAAAAGCGAGGCCATGTTATACAGGAAATGTATAGCTTGATGTATCGCCGTGTGTACGTTCATCAAAACTATACTAATGTTATAAATTCGAAAGTGTCTATCTGCTACTTTTTCAACCAGATTTGGATGAGGTACATGGATATGGGTTAAGACAAAGGATACTTTGTATCGCGATAGATCGTTCGGGACGGATCACCGTTTTGAAAGCACTGGTGATGAAATAAATTACACAAAGTGATGTGCCTATAATTTTATAAATGGCATTATGGCCTAAGTGACATAAATGGTTTCGAGAGCTGTGAGCAGGGTGCGATAGTCTATTTGGTTAAGACATCCGGTGTACTGAATCGGAAGGTCGAAGGTTCAAACCCTGCTCGCACTCGAGTTTTTCTTTCCATATCAAAACTGCTGTAGTTCCCAACGCAGGGTTTGCGTATAAAATATTAAATAAATGGTTTGATCTTGACATTGATTTAACCTGTGAGAAACCATTGAACAGAACTAATTTTTCCACCTTGGTGATTTATTTTGAACAACCTGTACCGAGATAAAAGCAGTAAAACCGATACAGGATATACGATTCCTAGAAAATCAATCATTCTGCTCATTACAGAAATTAATTAAACTGATACATTCGATAATTAGTTACACGGTGCTATTGGGTTATCCATCGGCCTTTGAGTCGATATATTAATTACTGTATTAAAATGGCTATTTATTTTGTTTTATTCTGGTAAATAGCATTTTGATTCGTTTGATTAGGAAAATAAATGTGTTTAATGGTTTTTACACTGATTGGATCATCATCTGCCTAGCCTTTTCCCAAATATGTTGGGGTCGGCTTCCAGTCTAACCGGATGCAGCTGAATACCAGTATTTTACATGGAGCGACTGCCTATCTGACCTCCACAACCCAGTTAGTACTGGGTAATACCCCTCCTTGGTAAGGCTGGTTGTCAGACTTTTTGGGCCACTGACTACCTAACGACTGTCAAAGATCTACAAATGACACCCGGGACCAACGGCTTAACGTGCTTTCCGAGGCACGGAAGAAACTCGGTATGTAATGGGTGGTCACCCATCCACAGACCAACCTAGGCAAGCACGGCTTAACCTAAAGATCGATCCGAGTGGCTGTAATTATTTAGCCACGAGCTCCTCTTTTACAACGATTGGATGTTCTTCAGAAAGGTCAAATGCGTAGTAGATACTCGTAGTTAGCGTGCGTGTATGACTAGATAAAAAAAGAATCACTCAAATCAAACTTCTCTGTAAGTTTTGTCGTGGGGCTTTTGGGACCGGGGCCGCTGTCCCGGATTCCACCTTTATATACAATAGCTTCTGCCCGCGGCTTCACCCGCGTGGTCTACATGAAACAAATGCAATTTTTTTGTCAGAAACAAACATAGGGCTCTCACTCTCTCTTTGACGCTGTTGGGGGATGATTTTAAAAAAACTGTGATACGCGTGTCTCATAATTTTAATTGAAGAGTGTGTACGCATATTTTCGAGTCAATCGACCCTGAGAATATAAAGTTTCACAGAAAATTCAACCCCCTATTTCACCCTCTTAGGAGTGGAATTTCGAAAAACCCTTTCTTAGTGGATACCTACTCTTTACAAAGAGTACACCGTCCAAATTTCATGTCTTTAGTACCAGTGGTTTGGGCTGTGCGTTGATATATTAGTCAGTCAGTCAGGACTTTGAATTGTTTATGTATAGATAAATATTTTTGAGTAGTATTTTTGAACCACAAGAAAAAAGAAGTGAAAGTACAGTTAACAAAAAAGTTGATATAATACATATTTTGATCAACAATTACATGATGGCCATACAAAAAAAAATATACGCGTCGAATTGAGAATCTCCTCCTTTTGTTTCGTCGGTTAAATAGTTAAAGAAGAATGAAAGTGTCGTAGGTAGCAGGTGGACATTTTGTTTGTATGGAGGTGTGTGATTAGTCCATCTACAGACTACATCTCAGTGTGCGGAGCTACTGCCCGTACACAGTGTAACTTTTTCTGAACCGATTTATAAGATGATCTGATGATTGCTGGCAGAGTGGACTGTCCGTATGTATATCACTGCTGTTAGTTACATGTGTCACCGTATTGTATTGTTTACTAACAATTCGTTTTTAAGGATTGTGTCACTAACTCTTATGAGCCTCCACTCGAATTAAGGATTTCGAATTGAATTGATAAAATTATTTACTGCAGTAAGTTTAAAAATACGTCTTTTTGTAAAACAAAATTAAAGTACAAGTATAGCTGCTGTGATCTCTCGCGTGTGGCCCTGGTTCAAGCCATGGTCCGGAGCGATTGGGAATGGAAAGCCGTCACCTCCTTCTGCGAAGCAGTCATGCTAGTGAAGGAGGTGGCCGGACGTGAGAGGGAAAGAGCCTCACGTTCCAGCCGCCGCGGGAGACGCCCCGGGCGTTGGGGGTCACGTGGTGGCTCCCGGCCACCGTAGGCGCGGGCCTGTGGATGGCGAGTTATGGGCTAGCTCGCCGTCCGGCCGTCTTATGACGACAGGCCGTGTCGACGGCGCGTCCGTGTTCCACGCGCGCCTTAAAGAGATGTCAGCAACGATGTAGGGGTCTGCAATGGCCGATGCCTGCCAGGGCTGCGGGACTGTTCGAAAGAGATACCGTTGCCCTGGAACACAAAGGGCAAAGAAGAAACATGGATGGGTTTTAGTCTGTAGAAGTCCGACACTCCCTTTCGCTCTGCCCAGAGCGGGGCGGGTCATTTGACGATTTCCAACCCGAAAAAATAAAAAATAAATTAAAAACCGTGTAGCTGTCGTACAAGACAATTTATTAAAGACAGGAGGCTTCTGTAGCAGGAACTTTACAGCTCTATTGATACCAAACTCAAACATAAAGCAAAGAAAGAATGAAAGAAAAAAAAGAAAAAAAAACATCTCCACCGCAGCGCTTTCTCGCCCGTTATTAGGTTTCGCTTGACGTTAAAGCGTTTCCCTTCTCCGTAATATTGAATTTCTAGTTTTTCTTCAATCAAAGGTCATGCCGATAAAATGCTGCAATTTTGTGCAAGCTGTTTATAGATCATCTTGTAATTTAAAGCTGTAACAAATCTTTTACAGTATCTAAGGATATATATTGGGTATGACAAGACATGAAATATACATACACATATCATAATTCTCTTGTCCTTATTCCAGTATATTTGGGGTCGGCGCAGCATGTCATCTTCTTCCATACTTTTCTATTACTCGTCATCTCAGCAGTCACCTCCTTTCTAGCCATATTATCCTTCACTCAGTCCATCCATAATTTCTTTGGTCTTTCTCTATTCTTATAGCCGTCTACATTCATACTCAACATTTTCCTCACTACATTTTCCTCATTCCTCCGCATCACATGTCCATACCACGATAGCCGATTACCACACAACTTGTCAGTCACCGGTGCCACTTTCAGATTTCCTCTTAAAATGTATATGTACATACACACACATTTATTGGAAATGACATTGACATTTATTTGTTTGTGATAGAATCGATATTGCGACTGATTTTTAGGACCAAATTACTTTTGTCAATCGTTTATACAGTGTTCGACAATGTTTCCGATGTTTGCCGGTGCATTAACTTCATTTTGGAGCCAGAGAAGATAAAGTTTCACAGAAAATTCAACCCCCCAGTTCACAATCTTAGGGGTGGAATTTAGAAAAACCCTTTCTTAGTGGATAACTACTCTTCACAAAGAATACACCCTTCAAATTTCATGTCTCAACTCAGAAATTAAGGACATATTATTAGCTAAGTCAAGAATCACTTCCAGGAATTATCCATAGATTAACTCACGTTTTTTATGGGTTATTTTATTTAAAAATCCGTCCATATTCAAAGTATAGATGCTTCAAAGTATGTCCGTGAAGTAATTCACATTTTGAACAGGACCAACCTACCTACTGATGTAGCTCTAAAGAAAAGAGCCTCTTTACAAAGTGTCAAAGAGCATCGCCTTCTCCATCAAACCCTTGAGCCGAAAAGAGCCCCTTGAGAAACCCTTGGCTATTAGGCTGTTGACAGTAATGGTTATCGGCACAATGACCGCGGAGTCCAAGTTTAACGTGTGACTTGCACGATTTTTGATATATTGATAAAGGAAGATGTAATATCGTTAATGGACACATCGAACTTTAAAGATCAAACACTTATATCACTTTCATTTATCATTAGTCATCATCATCATTTCAGCCGAAAGATATCCACTGCTGGACATAGGCCTCCCCCAAGTGTCGCTACACTGACCGATCTTGTGCGTTTCACATCCAGCGGATCCCTGCAACCTTCATCAGGTCATCGGTCCACCTAGTGGTAGGCCTTCCAACAACAACAACCGCAACATCTTCCGGTTCGCGGTCGCTACTCCAGAACTTTTCAGCCCAATCGGCCATCGGTTCTGCGAGCAATGTGCCCTGCCCACCATCATCAAATATCATCATCTTTTAATCATTAGTAAGATGTCTTAATTCTCAATAAAATGAAAATTATATTTCTTAAAATAAATTACTATAAGCATATTAAAATATGACATAGCAGTATCATAAACAGTATCTGAAACTAATTTTATAACCCACACATTGACAGATATTTCCTGTACGATTTTCACGTTCATATTTCGTCGGGTTACACAATCATGCGCGTGCGCATCCAAGCCGGTTATAAGGGATTTACGCTAAAAGCTTTTAAGTGTGTATTTTAGAAGAAAACAAACGATGTGTTTTGTGATAAAAATATTTGTTTTTTTTTTTAGTTTGGTAAACTTTACAATGTTATTTAAAAATTTCGTAAACTGATGATTAGTAAGGTGGTATAAAATGGCGGCAAGATATGGCATATTTTTTGTTGTAGTGCTTTTAGACGGCTAAAGTGAAAATAGACTTTGATTGGTTATTGGTCATCATCATTCTCTTACCAAAGTCCCAATTCATTTGGGGTCGGCGCAGCATGTCTTCTTCTTCCATACTTCTCTACAGGGTGTAAACAGACCCTTCACATAGCCGTCAACCAAGCATTCCGTACATTAAACTAAGTAACTTTACGCAAAAATGATTGCTAGGCATCGACTTTTTTTTTGGGATGCAAAAATCACGTTTTACGGTAGGACTCGATGGAAAGCGCTCAAAGCGTTGTGCTGATGAATGGATTGAATAGTACGGGGGTCGTGAAGGTGTGTAAAAATCTTACAATCAAAACATGTATTTAAAAAAAAACCTGTGAAAAAGTTGGAACTTTGACCGCCAATATCTCCGTAACTAGAACGTTCCCAGGTATGTTCTAGAACAAAAAAAATATCGCAAAGACGGCGAGAACAAGTGCCTTTCGGCTTCGTTAAGGGTCTATTTACACCCATTATTACTCGTCATCTCATCAGACACCAAAACCGGTGGCTCCGAGGTTTGATTAGTTATTGTTATATGTACTAATTAATGTTTCTTTATCCACAAAATTTACCACTTTTTTTTGTATTTTATCCCTTTATTCAGCTTATCATATTCATCACCAGAAAATAGAACCTCCGCGAACAAGGAAACGACTGTCAAAAAATCAAACTTCTTTTTGCAATTTGCAGGTCAGTCCGAGGCTATATGTGAAACAAAATATGATTCTCGATCGGAACACGTATGTAGTTACAGAATTATAATCATTAAAAGCATCAATATAACCCTCCAAGTTCATTTGGTCCCATTTAATGGCTATTTCTTAAAAAAGTCATTCAATACTATAACAAAATACTATTAATATATATCAATATATATAATAGACGTATATGTAAATAGAAATTTACACGGATATACTAAAATAAAAAGACAAACAATGAAGAAAACATTAACGTTGTGACGAAACTGCCAGCTTTTTCTGAATGTACTCGCGAACTTTAATTTAAAACGATAAACGATTGGTTGCCGTCCGACTATTAAACTCTGTAAAGCCATATTTGATACGGTCGCGAATCATATCTTAATCAACATACAACCTGACACTGACCTTTAAATTGCAAAAAACGTAGAAAAAATTAAATTTCGCGGCCACCCTGGCGTTTCCACCTTAATGGAAGCTTTAGCAGCCATGACTTCCAACAATACAGTAAACCATTACTGACATTATAAGTAAGAATAAAAACGAACATGCTTATAAAAGGTGGATAAAGATATTTTATTTCTACCTACTTTAAAGTACTGTTTGCAATACCTTATTGTTTGGACACGGCGACACATCAAGCTATAATTTTCCAGTATAACATGGCCTCGCTTTGTATGAGTTTTCCGTACAATGAGAGATCCGCATAAACTGGTTTTGTTTAGCTGTTTTTGACATAGAAAGAAAAAACGAAAACGAAAATTTCGAGAGCTGTGAGCAGGGTGCGATGGTCTAATTGGTTAAGACATCCGGTGTACTGAATCGGAAGGTCGCAGGTTCAAAACCCTGCTCGCACTATAATTTTTCTTTCCATGTCAAAAACAGCTATAGTTCCCTACGCAGGGTTTGCGTAAAAAATATTAAAAATTGGTTTTGTTTAACTTGATGGTCCTCGTGAGTACCTACATTTCAGTAGAAGCGGTAACTCAGTTGTAACAGCGCCGACTGATGAGTTGCAGGTCGTGGGTACGAATCTAGACAAGCGGATTACTTTGTGTAATTTGCTAGTATGTCCTCACCGTTGCTTTGAAACGGTGAAGGATGATATCTTGAGGAACCTGCCCCAAATTTTCAACCATATTATCCACCTTCGCAATTTCTCCCAAAATCTTCACAAAAATTAAACGTCCTCTCTTTTCTTCCTCAGTTACGGTGACATGGTGCCAGGCACGATAGCAGGCAAGATCGTGGGAGGAGTGTGCTCCCTCTCCGGAGTGTTGGTCATCGCTCTCCCAGTACCCGTTATCGTGTCCAACTTCTCGCGGATCTACCACCAGAACCAGCGAGCTGACAAGAGGAAGGCTCAAAGGGTAAGAATTTAAGCTGCTCTTGAGTTTTTAGGATTCCGCCCCTCAATCGGCAAAAACGGAACGGACGGATCACTTTGTTGTCCGTCTGTCAACACCCTTTTTCTCAGGAACGCGTAGAGGTATGAAATTAATACGAAATACTCAGGTCTGCTGCCCTTTGAAGCAGTGAAAAGATCAAAAAATAATATGACCGTTTTTGTCGCATATTTTGCGATTTCACGAGGGTATCAAAACCTGTAGGGTACTTCCGTTGACCTAGAATCATGAAATTTGGTAAGAAGTAGGTAATGTCTTTCAGCACATATAAAGGAAATTATGAAAACAGTAAATATGTAGTTTAATAACATAATACCTACAAGTTTATACGGAACCCTCGGTGCGTGAGCCCAACTCGCACTTGGCCGGTTTTTTTTTTGATGAGACACCAAAGGATAATAAAAAAAATAAGTGTAAAATTACAACTTCAAAATTAAACTTGCATTATGACTTTATGTAGAAACCGTTCGTGATGTTATTTTAGACTAATATCTTCTGAAGTAAAAATAAGAAAATGCATAATAAAAATATCACAGGTAGAAAATATTTAAAGAATATTTCGTTACACTATATTGATAGTTTTTCTGATTATCATAACAAAATCTTTTGAAAGCGTATTTTCTTTTGTGGCAATATTTGGGTAGCATTTTTCAATCCAAATTTTTATAACAAAGGAAAATTCCTCACATACTCCATAACACGGTCCCTTTCGCAAAAGAGTGTTATAATTTTACGACACCGACATTCTAGACGCGAGCGTGTCAACATTCCACGGCGTTTGCCGTTAGCGTGACACTCACTACAATATTTTTTGAATATCGTGGTAAAGTATCATAGGAGAGTCATTTAAACGTCGCCCCATACTAGGAATTATTTCTGTATCGTGGGTGCGTTTACAATCATATAAACTCACATACACAAATAGCCAGACCCGGAACAACTACCTGTAGGCCATACCTTTGTTCCGTGCGAGAAACGAACCCGTGACACTCAGCGGAGCAGCCAATCCAGCCTCAGTCCGTCCGAATTGAACACCGGTCCCCAGGTTCAGAAGTAACGAAACCTCGGCCAATCTGTCAGTAACCCCGCCTCTCTACTTTCAAGCACTCAATAAGACAGTAAATCAGTTAACCAAATCACCTAAATCACGTTTGATTCACATAGATACTATCTGCACAAGACCTATGAAATGATTAACTCAGGAAGCCCCTGAACACATCTATTGTGGCACTACTCTTTTCAATCTCTATATTTTCCATAACAAAGCAAAATTCTCCACATACTACATAACACGGTGCCTCATATAAAAGAGTGTTATAATTTTATGAAGCGAGAGTGTCAACATTCCCCAGCGTTTGTCGCCAGCGTGACACTTGATACAATCTTTGTTGAGATTGTGGTAAAATGTGGTGGAAGAAGGACTGCTTAGAATATTACATTACGCGGTGTAGGTTTTAAATAAATAAGTATCAGGGAATACTCCCCGATATGGAAGATAGGAAATTTGTCGTGGCATGCCACGGCAAATTGCCGAAGATCAACTCTCACTCATGCAAATGCCAATTATGACAGCTGTGTTTTGTTTTAAAACGACTGTTAAATCAATGTTTAATCATCACCATCTGCCTAGGCTTTGTCCAACTATGTTGGGGTCGGCTTCCAGTCTAACCGGATGCAGCTGAATGCCAGTATTTTACATGGAGCGACTGCCTATCTGACCTCCACAACCTATTTAGTACTACCACTCCTTACTACCGGGTACTTTAGTACCCGTTTTGTGGTCAACTGTTTAATAATAAAGTTAATTAAAAGGTCAAGTTAGTTAATTACTGAGACTGAACTGACAATGAGATTACTTGTATTACAACGTATTTGGGTCTAAAAGTATTGCCATTAGTGAGGCACAAAGCTAGTCCCAAGCTGCTTCTGATAAATTCCCGATAAACGGAAAACCTAATGATTCTTTTCTCAACCTGGGAATCGAACCCAAGGTTTTATGTTCAGCAGTAGCACTTGCGGTTACGACCACTATATCAACGAGGCGATCAATAATTAATTATGATATGACACGTCATTATAAAGATCTTAAATAAATATAATAAAATGTTTTTTTTGAGACAACATAGAAACCATTTTTGTTAGTACTCACCTAAGACACTACAACTTATACACTAGGATTAGTAATACATTTTAGAATAGCAGAGAAGTTAGTGAGTCATGTACTTACGAGGCATTTTTTTTTTTTTTTTTTTTCGGATGGGAAATCATCAAATGACCCCCCCACTCTGGGCGGAGCGGAAGGGAGTATCAGACTTGTACTGACTAAAACCCATCCATGTTCCTTCTTTGCCCTTTGTGTTCCAGGGCCACGGTATCTCTTTCGAACAGTCCCGCAGCCCTGGCAGGCATCGGCCCATGCGGACCCCTACGTGGTTGCTGACATCTCTTTGAGGCGCGCGTGGAACACGAACGCGCCGTCGACACGGCCTGTCATCATAAGACGGCCGGACGGCGAGCTAGCCCATAACTCGCCGTCCACAGGCCCGCGCCTACGGTGGCCGGGAGCCACCACGTGACTCCCGACGCCCAGGGCGTCTCCCGCGGCGGCTGGGACGTGAGGTTCTTTCCCTCTCACGTCCCGAACTTACGAGGCATTTCATGCGAATAATGATTCCGCATGAGATGCCTCAGCACAATAGCTCTCGGGTCCTCAGTCACGACTTTCAGGATGCTATTGCTACTCCCCCAAATCCTCCTCATAAGCGATGCTACCTATTTCCTGATGATAGTGTGACTGTTCGTAAATTACCCTAGGCTGATAAAATTTTCGTTTTTCCTAAATCATGTAAATATTAGTATTAATGTCGGCTCCCTCCGAAGGGGGAGAGGCCGCGCCCCTCCGTCCGCACGGCCCTGTAAGACTCGACACCAAACTGGTCATCTTTCCACCGACTACTAAATTGAACTCCAGCCCTGTCCCGACTTTAGAAGCTAGGGGACAGGGAGGGGTACAAGGTGTAGTTAATATTGGGAGGTCACTGTTAAGGCATATACATGAATAATATCAAATCTTATAAAACTAAATCAGTAATAAAGTATGAAGCTAGTAAGACAAAAGGGCGCAAAGATATATATATGATGAAAGGTTGGTGAAAGGAAACGTTACGCTTGCGCTTAAGAGATTCACTATTTACAGTTACGTTAATTTAATGATTCAAACGTATTACGAACCCAACTCTATGGCATGTAACCGGTTACAATAACTGCCTCAGTACGTGACTGTTAGACCTAAGCGCATAGGCCCACTAAGGTTCCTGCTACGAATTCTAACAGATCACGGTCTCTAAACATTATTCACATGTCTTTTTCAATCCTAAGACAGAGTACTGAGAAGTCCTACTGCCATTGAGGAAGACACGTTTTAGTAGTTCTCCCTACACGCGTATTCATGTTAGTAACACCCTTTACGGCAATCTACCCCTTGTCTAAGATAACACACAACTTGCGCAAGCGCACCGTAGATTCAGTCTGTAGCAGAACATATTGCGTTTGTTATTGGTGGACGCCGAAGTGGTGATATATCGTCACTTCACATTTCTTTACTCTTCCCCATGTCGTGGTAGCGTATCTCGTTAGTAATGTCGATTCAGTAATTTGCCAACCAGTGGCCGGGTTTGGGTTTAATGAGATAAACAGCCGGGGTTTGACTTTCTGTCCCTAGCGTTCCTTAGAACGGAGTTATCGATGTAGTTTGAGATATTTCGTGATGCCTACCCCCGCTCCCTGAAATGTGCGCCAACAATCCCCACGCAATGTTTCTGAGCTAGACCTTTACAGGAAGCAGTATTCATCAGCAACGTTTGGTTAATTTGTACCACAAGTACAAGTCGGCATCATATCACTGAGCAATATAATTTGACTCAATCAACCCGTGAATATTACGGTGTTGAACAATATATTTTGTCCGAATGCGAATATTACGGTTCTGCCTTTCATTTTGTGTTTAGTCAGATAAAAGTCAACATTCGTCAATAGGGTGTGTTGGTGTATAGTGTGCATGTCGTTTGTATGAAATGTGTGTATAGTGTTGCGAATGGCGGGCTCCGTCCCTATAACCAAACGCAGATGACGAATATGTGCCAAGGTTCGGAGTTATTAGGACAAAGAACACATGAGATAATAATATACATTGTGATGATGAAGCGGCTCTGCCGTCATGCTGAAATAAATGATTATTAACATCGCTGCGTTTCCGCCAAACTGCTACTTAAGCTAGGAGTTAATTATAGTTAACACTTACCACGTGTTCATTGTTCATTGAAGAGGATTAATCCCCGACTAACTTACAGAGTACGGCACACATTACCAGTTTCGCCTCTGCCACAGCTTTTCTTCTCCCGCGTCTCGACACTCACTTCAACTAGACTTATTACTACTACTTATATTTAACTTATTAAATACTAATCGCTCTGTTACGACAGTCCCCTGGGACATGTCCATCTTGGTACCAAGATTACGCTAACTGCATGAACCTAACCTAGAACGTCCTAGCTTTTTAACCGTTTTAGACCGACTCTCTGACTTAGCTCGACTAGCCTTCACGTGTGGACTCTTCCGCGATTTCAAATCAACTGCCACGAATCCACCCAGCTTTCTCAGGCCCAGCCTCCAAAAAAGCCACCACGCTTGGGTCGCCTTTTCAGAATCCGTTTCTTTTTTGTGCAAACGTCTCAATTGTATTAAGTGACCTTCGAACGCCCAAGACCGGCGTAAATTGCAACCACATGTCGCACTAGCATTCAAAACTACGTATTGAAATTAGATATTTTTTTATATTTGGCCTGTCAGTCCCTAGTCCCTTTACCATTAAGTAAAGAATTTATGCGTTTCTAAGTGATGCAATATTGTTTTACAATTCAAGGAAGAAAGCTCACTAAATCTTTATTAATTACGGTCACTTGCCAGCCTGTCAAGCCATAAAATAGAAGTTTAATGTGTTTGTAAGTGGCCCATACCGTGTGATGATTTTAAATAAAAATCAATACTAAAAAATCTACTTAATAATTAAGAGTACGTGACAAACAGTCACAATAGCATGGAAACCATCTGTACGGGATTGGTCTAACATCCCCGAGGCACAACACTTAACTTGTCTTATCATAATTATCCCAATTTATTCAGTCGGCATGCAGCATGTCTTTTTATTTTATAGCATAAGCATAAGCATAATCAGCCTATTAATGTTCCCACTGCTGGGACGCAGTCCTCCTCTCTATGAGAGGGAATGGGCTATAATCCACCACGCGGGCCCAGTGATGGTTGGTAGATGCCACATGTCTTCGAATTTATGGTTCTAGGACATGCCGGTTTCCTCACGATGTTTTCCTTCACCGTTTTGAGAGCAGTGATGATGAAATAACTTACACAAAGTAATGCGCCTGGCTGGGTTTGAACCCACGACTTACTGTTCGTAAGTCCGGGTCTCCACCACTGGGCCACCGCTGCTCTCTATTTTATACTTGTCTATATAAAAAATCTGTAGCTATGTGACGGTTAGTGTACCATAACAAATATCGCATGTCACCGTCACCTCTAAAAAGCTGTTTAACTTTGATACCCGCAGACGTGTTGAGTCGGGAGCGTGTTGAGTCGGAAGCGTGTTGCATAGCGTGACACTCGATAAGTTTTTATTGCGATCCCATAATTTGGGGGAGTATAATAAATTCAATAGCAGACATTTTTACTGCCTCGTTGGTGTAGTTATCATAAAGTGTGGCGGCTGCTGAGTAAGAGGTCATGGGTTCGATTCCCAGGTTGGGCAAAGCGCTGTAAGGTTTTCGTTTTTTGATGAGAAATATCTATATGCGCGCCAAAGCAGTAAAACCGACTTGTATGCCGTGACGGAAGATAGCATAACACTGTTATGGCGTGAAGCCTTCTCTATGACACGTAAAATCAACCTTTTCTCAATAGAATAAAGTTTGTTTTGGAACGATTGTTGATCTACATATTCAGTTTTCCAAAGTTGCACGCTACTCAGTTAGTGATGTAGTTAGGTCGTATGCAGATTTGATCGATAGATATCGATAAAAGAAAATACTTTAATGTAATATTTATTCTTTATTTTAATCCATACTTCATTATTGGTTTTTTTATTAATTATAAACTCTAATATTAACATATTTTTAGATTTTTAGGTTCTTTTATTTTTCAGCAATTTCTTAGTAGCAGTTTGGTATTTGTGTACGTTTTATGGCAATAAGCGGCGCCTATTACATCGGACTTAAAGGTATCTGGCGAAATATAGGTGTAGGTGCCAACTCTTGCTGCGTCCTAACAGGGTCATGTACTCACTAGTTTAAGCTTAGCGTGTAAAATTGGTTGTGTACGTTGTGCATTAAAATAAATAAATAAAGCTCTAAATATATATCTTCTTTGGGGATCAGGCCTGATGATATGTTATTAGGAGAAGTATTTATGAATGAATGATTTTTTGTCATAATAGGAAGAGGTTCTAATTCAATCCAGGACAGACTGTCCTGTTGCCAGAAAATTACGACAGCCAACCCCACCTAAAGTAGGATAGCGCTAGGAAGAAGAGGTTCTATTTTCAGCTGGTTCTAATATCATAAACGATATTTAAATAAGGACAAAGAACAGGGGTTAAACATGCCTCTGAAAATAATATCCCAGCTCACAATTTCGTTTATATATGACAACGGCAACGACACGAAAGATGCGCATCCGTAGCACAGTGTTTGCTACGCCGTAGCTTGTTGCGTAGCGAGGTCTACGAGGACTCGTAGAAATCGTACTTAGTTATAGAATTACTACTACTACTAGTACTACTGTTACTCCATGACTTCGAAATTCTTCGGTAATATTAAGTTATAGAATTAGGTATTATTAATATTAAGTCTTTCTAAGTGTGAATCCAATCACAAATCTAAACCACTACAAGAGCTATCGAAATTGGCATTGCTATGAAAAATTGGTTGATTTAGTGGTCGCAAGCGCGACTGCTGCGCATGAGGGCCTGGGTTCGATTACAAGGTCGGGCAAAGTGTAATTGGGTTTTTCGGTCAGAAATTTCTCAATAGCAGTCACGGAGTCTGGATTTGCACCCAGTTGATGGCAATAGACTCGCCCCCTATTACATGGGACTTAAACATAACTGGCGGAATGTGGGTGTACTAATAGGTACACCTCTGCCTGACCTTTCGGGGATTACAAGCTTGTTGTTATGTTATGTATGCTCTTGAACGCCGTTTAAATGTTCTGATCGCGTTTATTTTCGTTGGTGTAATTGAATGTAATAGAAAACCTTTGAAGTATAAAACCAAGAATCGACTACAACTGAACAATTATAAAAATACCTACATTAACTAACTATTTATATGATAATCTATACATCTTTGCACGCGACGGCTAACACATATAACTCATACAATCTAGACGTTTGAATACATGGCTGTTAATTAGCTCAAGGGCCCTTAATATCGGACGCGTACGTTTATTTGTTGTTTAGTGAGGTTATGGTAGTTTTACATGCAGGTGGGGTGGCATTAACCTTCCGTAAGGGTCAAGTTTTGGTATGTTTCGTCGACCTTATCTTTGTCCTAGCACAGGATTGAGGTCAAGAGTAGACCCCATTTAATATATTTAAAAAAAGAAACAAAAAAAATCTTTTAACTGAAAAAATAAAACCTCTCTTGTCATAAAGGATGAGTGATTATCGTTATTACAAAATGACAAAACAACAAAATCTCAAAACTGATATTTTGACTTACATACTAAACTATAAATAAAAAATTGCATAATTTTTATTTCTTTTCTAATAATATTTCAAAAATAAGAAACACTAAAATTAGAAAAACTGATATTTTAGTATAAAAAAACAAAAAATATCTGTTTGTTTTTTTTATATTATTATCGGCACTACGCATAACGTTTGCAGCGTTTTACTAGCTAATTTCATTTGACCTTTTCGATAACAGTTCACTAGAACTTAATAGTTAAAATTTAACACTAACTTTAGGTAGTAAAAAAGTCAATTACGTTTGAAACAGTCTGGTATTTCAAAAGCCAATATGACTTCTTTTTTTACTTAGCCTCTAATGTCCCATAGCTGGGCAAAGGCCTCCCTCATAGCCTTCCACTCTTCTTTCCATGTAGTTTCCTCTAGGCAATCACTCACATTCGCCTCTTGGTCGTCACGCTAGCATTTTCTAGGCCTCCCTCGATGACTACGCCCGTCTTCTGCCACCCACTGCGTGACGACTTAAGACTATACGATTTACATACTTGTATTTATTTATACTCACAGTGTACAGTCACAAGCACCATTATGTATACACTTTCCTAAGTTTAGAAGCAATTTACGCGAGTAATAACAGTTGTAACTTGAAGATAGAATCTTTTTCATAAAAATATAAGTTCCAGAATACTATGTTCGTAACACCATGACATATTAATCAAAACAGTAGGAGAAAAAGACTTTTGAAACTTTTTAAGTGTTTACATATTGGTGCTCGTGACTGTACCTGCGACCTTCCGATTCAGTACACCGGACGTCTTCACCAACCCTGCACCCCTTCAACCCTGCTCGCACTAGAATTTTTCTTTCCATGTCAAAACAGCTGTAGTTCCCTACGCAGGGTTTGCGTATAAAAATATTAAAAATACTACAATTACATCGGCAAAAGAGTAAAAAATACTTAATTTGCAACATCCGATCTACCGTGTACGTGGTGGACATGAAAAGGTGGCGCTTAAGGTCACGATCGCTCACACAGCTTCAGGCCACTACCTCTTAGAGGCTGAGTTGTCGCTCGACCTGTCTAGCTCAAAGAGATGACGCGCTGTGTTCCTAGCACGCCTTAATGGAAGATCTGTCGCTCTTTGTGATGGGGCCCGTTAAGCGTGGTGGACTGTTACCAACTGGGAACCCCCAGTTGTTGAGTGCCCAGTTAATGGCAATAGGCTCACCCCCTAGTAAATGGGACTTAAACATAACTGGCGAAATGTATGTGTACTATTAGGTACACTACTACCTAGCCCTTCTGGGATTACAGGCGTGATGTGATAACTTCATCTCAAATATTTCTGTCACAGCGTCCAGAAGCTATGGATGCGCTAATATTCGCCTACAGTCTACACAGCTACCTACTACAGGTTATTTTTATAGCTAGCAGTTAGACCACAGAGTACAGTAATACTACGGAGTTAGACTCGCTCAGTTAGTTACACAGTTTAAACGCTAGTTTATTTAAACAAAAATATGTTTTGTGTTCGCTTGTCACTAGTATTTTAGCTGGTATGTAAGTGTCCCTTATTTATTGTGCTTTAGTTATGTCTCTGCACCAACCTTTTTTTTTTTTTTTTTCGAATTGGCAATCAGCAAATGACCCCCCCACTCTGGGCGGAGCGGAAGGGAGTGTCAGACTTGTACTGACTAAAATCCATCCATGTTCCTTCTTTGCCCTTTGTGTTCCAGGGCCACGGTATCTGTTTCGAACAGTCCAGTCAGCTCTGCACCACCCTGAGGTAGACTTGTAGAAAATGTCTCAGGCATTGTATACCTATTTACAGTTGCCAATTGTCACCTATGTGTAGTTTTTCAGTTGTATAATTATCATTCATTAAAATATATAGGCTATAAGGAATGATAAACGTGGTGTATCATGATCAGTACACAAGGGCTTCGAGGGCACCTCGCTATCCATTGGCTTCAGGCCAACTAGAACATTCCAAACAAGACAAGTAAAAATTTACCCAAAAAACCTGTTAATCCTATGACTTCATGTTTGTATGGTCCATTATGTAAATTTGAATAAAAAATTTTGCTAATTCTATCGAAACTGTGAAGTTGTAAACTAATTCCGGCAGCTCAATAGATTAATATTTTACTTTCATTTACTCCAAAACTGTAACACTGCTCATTTGCAATGTTGCTAATTACAAGGTGTAAACGGACCCTTCACGGAGCCGTCAACCAAGCATTTTGTACATCTAACTAAGTAACTCTATGCAAAAAATAATGCTGGGATATGCCTCTTTTTTGGGGTGAAAAATCAAGTTTTACGGTAGGACTCAATGCAACGCACTCAAAATATTGTGCTGTTGGATATAAATAGTACAGGGGTCATGGTGGCATTTATAGTAAAGTACATTAAAAAATAACTCGTGAAAAAGATGGAACTTTGACCTCCAATATCTTCGTAACTAGAAGAATCCCAAGTGTGGTTCAGAACAAAAAAATGATCGCAATGACGGGGCGAACAAGTGCCTTTCAACTTCGTTACGGGTCTTTTTACACCCATTATTATAAGTGTGTGCAAAAGCGATATCTTTTAAATCAATTTTATGTAACCTTAATTTAACCCAAAAACCCTCAAATTTCAGAAAGCCCGCCTCGCCCGCATCCGCATCGCCAAAGCCTCATCAGGGGCCGCCTTCGTGTCAAAGAAGAAAGCAGCGGAGGCCCGCCTCGCTGCGCAGGAGTCCGGCGTAGAACTAGATGACGCTGGACGAGACGAGGACATTTTCGAGTTGCAACACCACCATCTACTACGCTGCCTCGAGCGCACTACGGTGGGTGAAGTTAGGAACTTTCATTTTTAAGCTTCGGTTTCGTGGCATGTTTTTGTGAAACGGTCATGTCAGTGTGGTGTTGTGTCGTGTAGTTTAGTCTTTTATACTCTGACAGCCATTAGCATAGTCCAGCCTCTAATTGTTTAGTTAAACGTGTTTTCCCCGACTTGTTGTGAATATGAATTTTGCAGTGGTATTTTTTATGAGATGGTTTGTTATTGTAAGCCGTGTGTCCGTGATGTGTTTTTTAGTTTTAATTTTTAAGAAAACAGCAGATTTTTCAAAGGTTAAAATTATAGGTTGTTTTCAAGGCAACACTCCCTTACGTCTCTAAAAAACCAATGACCTCCCACTAAGTTACACTATAATTTACAGTAATCATTGGCAAAGCCGGTTTTGAGTTAGTTGGTTCACCAACGAATTCAGAGCCAAGTTTCTGCCGATTTTAACTGTGCCTTTTATTTTACTTAAACTTTTACTTCTCCCCAAAATAGGGCCTTAACACATAACCGTACCTACAGGATCGTGAGTTTGTGGAGTTGGAGAATCCTTTCAACGGCGCGGCTAAGCGAGCGGGGTCGCCGTCCCCGCTGGCGTCGCCTGCGCACTCAGGACGTGCGCCCGCGCTGCTCGCGTGCTGTGCGCGCTGTGGTTGCTGCCCTCAAAAATACCAGGTACCTGTTATGTAGTTGGTTTGTTTTTTGTGTGTGTTTTATGAATCTATCTTAGCTTGATACTAAAAGAGCGTAAGCGCTAGCCTCTACGCCCTTTTACCCCTAAAAGGGCGTAAGTGACAAACACTTCACTTGTACTCGCTGTCACTTACACCCTTTTGGTTTCAAGATTAGGTTTATGGGAATGATTAGTTAAATTAATCCTAGCTGTGATGTAGAAGGTCGATATAGAGGAAGATTTACAAATGAGTCATTCATTTGTAAATGTAGTTTTGGAAAAAAAAATGGTTATTTCTGGGTTGTTCAAAAAATGTCGCCATCGCTAATTTTGAGACAGTTAATCGATGAATTTCGCGCTGATAATGTTCCATTCACTAAAACTTTAAATTCTGTGGATTATGAGCTAAGACTCAGACATCAAATGGGTGACTGAAATAAGGTATAGAGCTTACTAAACCAACAAAGCATGGGTGTGTTAGCGTTTTATGACCTTTTGACGAAAATCTGTGCTCTTTACTTCCTTCCGATTTTAATTTAAAATCTTGCTGAAAAGCATAAATTTATTCAATAGCATGATTTAGTTTTCTTACTATAGTTTGTATCTTCTTGATAGGTGACATATTAAATGGCTAGGCCCAGTTGTTTTTTATTTGCCAAAATCGGGAATTAATTGAAAAAAATGCGAATTAAGTAAAGTCTGTTAAAATATTATGAACTAACTTAGTTCAAAGTGTGAAGATGATTTCTTTTATTTAAATAAAATTTAAACTGCCTTTTTGTCACGAAAAAGAAGAATTGAATAATTATAATTTTGCACATTGATTTGTTGTCCTAGCCTGGTTATTTATTATGTTACACTCTCAAATATATTGTTGTCTCTTTCTAGGTTTTCTATCTCTCTCTATTAGAAATTTTCATAACAATATCTATTTTTATATTTATAATAACCTCCTTTTATAATAAGGTGGTGTTAGTTTTCTGAATTTAATATTAATTTTAAAGAAATAAAAAAAACAATGATGTCACATCGATAGAAAGATAAGTTATTTTGATTACAAGTGCCATTCGAACTAAAAATGTGACATTGTTGTTTTTTTTTCAGGTTTTAGTATTTATTTTACTATTGCAAGTCGTTCTCGTTTACCCGGTAAAATCCATTTAAAAATATAAAAAGAAAATGTTAGCACAACCTTCATTGATATTTTTATTATTTAACCAATTAATCCAATTTGGATGTACATTAAAATTTTATTTTTACAGAATCTGAGAACGTGCACAAAATCTATTGTAACTAGCACGAGTGTTTATAATTTTAATTTGTCTTTTCATATTTTTTTACACCGTGATCGAAGGGTTAACCAGAACGTCTTTTTTAATAAAAAAATGGAATATTCCATTGAATGATGGATATTATTGATAACAGAAGCGCCATCGTTCTGTGCGCTGCATCAGTCCGATAGGGCAGTTCGCGCCCAATAGAAGAGAGGTACTCGTACTTATCGTGCTACACGGCTACTGTCACTGGCATTGTTGCCTTGGTGCTGACTTTTTGGTGGAATGGATGTTGTTGTCAATGACGAAAAATAAATTAATAAAAAAAATATAAAAAATTAATTGTGAATTTTTTATCATTGTTGTTCATCACAATAGAATCAATTAGAAAAATAAATGAGAATGAATTTATTTACATTGTTGATCAGTAAAAAAAAGGTGAAATTAGAAAAATCTTAATTTTACCTAATTGTATTGTATAACGGGCTGGTGACCGCAACTTCACGTACGAAGCGCGTATTTTGCCTAAATTCTTATTATTCTGAAAGTACTTGACAAGGAACCATTGAAAATGAAAATAAATTTTCAGAATTTTTTGTTGAGATAGTCTGTATTTTGATTTCAATCATACAAAAAATGTCATATTGCTTCATAAATTGACTCCATATCTAAACCACCAGGAGTTAAAGCTATTTTTTTCTAAAGTATTCCATATTTTATGGTGTTATTTAGAAATAAATAAAACATCCGTGTATTGTGGCTTCAACGCAAAGTGTGGCTAGAAATATGTGACAAAAGCTAAATGTCGTCTGCCAGAATCGCTTGGCAGAAATACTTCAACTTTATATAATGAATATTAGCTTTGCCTATTCAATATATTTCTGTTATATGAAGTATAAATGCTAAAATGTATGTAATAACTGTGTAAGCTAGTGTTTATATTGCCAAGGTTTTATAAGGGTTTGTGTGTATGAAAAGTAGGTACGGAAATAATATGGTGATAAGCTAGGTCATGTTTTATAAGTAAATGATTAATACAGGTAAGTATGCCATTATTAAAAGAAATGCATTTATTTTGTGCTCAGTTTATATTTTAATCGTATTTGCTAGATATTTGAAATATTAATATTATGAACTATATTTATTATATTAATTCTATCTTAAGATGGTAATAATTATATATTTTATTTTTTATTTTTTTTGCTGGTCCGTCTACATTCGATTAGAAATTCTATTTAATTTTATTTTTACTCGAAACCTACACTTTCACAAAATTGATTTTATTTCTAACTAAAAAGACACAAAATTAACACTTGATTGGCTTCCAAGCAAATTAAAATGTCGAAAAATTTAGTTTTAATTTTATTTTCTAAAAGATCTGTCTTCATACACTTTTTAATTACCAAATTGCCTGTACCTTAACGTGTTTATTTTTATTTCAATAACTAAAATTCCATTTTAAAAATACTAAAAAATTACAAAATTTTCCCAGTTTTTTTTTGTTATTTTTATGTGTCGAAGGCTCAGTCTCGAATTGGCTATGACAGGTCCTGCTATTAGACACGAGTAGGAAAGGAAGGAAGGGCAGCAGGCGGTATACTGCGACCTCACGACCCTCCGATACATCGGTGTCCGCTGCGCCCAGCGAAGACCCCTTACCAGTACGTGCTAGCGACGTTAACATACAGCGATGACGGGCCGTGTGCAGCCCGCTTTATTTGTCTTAAATAATATCATTCGCAAAACTGTTTCTGAGTTTTTATTTTAATTCACTCGTTTTCTAAGTGTTTTCCCCGCTAAACAAAAAGGAAAGGTAAAACAGAATTTTTGTTAGTAGTAATTTAATTAAGCATGTTGAATTAAAATTTAGAAAAACATTGATCAGACATCACATTTTTATTTTAAAGCAAGGTTTTTTTTTGCATTTTTTATTTTTTTATAATTTTGGTTAGTCTGCGTAAATCGCTGTGTGGTAACGTCAGCAAAATCCAAAGGATAAATGAATATGAGGCTTTAAATGTCTGCAGGGTGTTGGCTGCCATATACTGTTGCTTTTATAAATATCGTCCTGTTGTATCTTGTTAAATGTTGTACTTATCATTGTTTATTATGGGCTTGCGCTATGGTGCTACCGTGTTGTCAATTATTTTATATAAAAATATTTATGTACGTATAAAATATCTTTATATCCCTGTATTTTTGTAAAATAAATCGCTTTATTCTTTCATATTTTTTTACTAAGGATAAGGCGATGACCCGCAGTAGATCCAAGTGTTGTAAATGTATATTTTAAAGGATGTCGTCATGTTTTTATGCTGTTGTATGTTGAACAGAATATACGGTTTGATCAAATGCCAACACACTGCACACATTTTAATTGGAAAATTCTTTTAATTGACTATAATTGAGATCAGTGTTTTAAAAGCCAAATTTTGTTGCGAATCAGTCCCCAAATCAACCTCACTAAAAAGTAAATTGAGTATATTTTTAAGTATACTCCCTCAAAATTTTAGGTCATTTGAAATAAGATAAAATTAACAAGTTAAAAGTCTTCAAATAAAATGAGGCTCACAGGAATCAACAACTACTGACATCCATAAAACTAAAAAACCCACAAAATGACATTGTAGTGAAACATTTATAACAAATCATTATCATTGTTTTTCTGAGGACTCATAGAAAACTAAATAATTTAAAAAATGTCAAACCGACGCGTTATTTAATTCTAAATTCGGACCTTATTTTCTAAAATTTTAACTGGCAAATTTTTTGTCCGATTGTATTTCAAACTGGAAGCCGACCCCAATATAGTTGGGAAAAGGCTAGGCAGATGATGATGATGATGATGTATTTCAAACTTTAATACATGAAAAATTTTCTAAGACGACCTCAGAAAACTTTTATACATTTTACATTACACATTGGGTCTACATATAAAACTCTATTTTCTTCTGTAAATTCGCATGAATGGCACACATTTACTCACACAACATGCTAGCAAACTGTCACATATTTTATAATTATTTTTTATATTTCTCGATGTTTTTTATAATAATTATTATTCTTTTGATGTGTCTGTGTTTTTGGTTCCGCAGGTTTTCGGAGATCGCTTATTATTGTTGTAAAAGCTTGTTATATGTGAGTGTAGATAGATTTGGGTAGGTGTATAATAATATTTTCTATGTAAAATATATTTGGAGGTGTGTCTATATTGTAGTTATTTAGAGAATTATGTGCTATTTACTATGAATGTAGATATTGTAATTAATACGTAATGTGTGTATGGTATGATATGTGTTGTTATTTAGTTTTGCTCAGCCAGGAGGTCTAGGTAAGGCAGAACATGGCTAAAATATATTTCATTTACCAATGGTTTTCATACAGTTCCGATCGTTCAAATCGTCTAAATTCGAGGTTGAGAGGTATTTAGATCTGTCAGTTATTATTCCATTTATAAATTATCTTAGGAAAAATTGCCTTCTGTACTCTAAAGTGCTAAACAAAAATCTGGATTTATAAAATCGCCGAATACTTTTACATTTTCACAATTCAAACACAACATCTTCTGATTACAGCAAGCGTGTGGCAAATACATTCCTGCCGGGAGCACAGTGCAAGGAAACCAGACTGGTGTTGCAATGGATGGGACTTACTTAGTGGAAGCATCTTTCTAGGACCCGTCCACCAGCCACATGGAAACCTATGTATGACCATGCAAGTGAACAATATCACGGACATGAAAGTCTAGTGGAAACTAGCAACAAATGACGTCACGTCGAAACGACGTACCCAAAACAACAATTATTAGGATTATAAATCTGTGTAACTTAATGTTCTAAGTCTAACACGATACTGCCTAACATTAAAAAAAATATCAGATTTGTATTTTGCAAGATTTTGGAGTGTGAGTTATGGACACAGAGTTTTACACTGTGATTTTTAAAATGGAATAGTCCATTTCTTGTTCCATTCCATTTTTAAAAGACTTCTGTAGTGCCATTCCAAGTTTCGATTATCGGAATGCGCTCAGGAACGGAAGAAACGTTTGGAAATGGAATGCATTTCTGGATTGTGACAAGAAAGAGATGTAAGATTCTGGAATTGTGGTCTTTGTCTCTGGAACATAATGTTCTTTCGCGTCCTCTCCGTGTAGTTTCTTTTATCCGTATTAGTAATAAAAACAGTATTAATTAAGGTTTTAAATGTTAACGATGAACGGATAGAATCTCGCTTCTTATAACAACGAGGTAAAATTATGTGAAAATGGTATCGTCTATAGAATTTCTTGTGAGAGGCGTTTTTAGAAAAGACAACTAGTTTCAAATTTCAATATAGTCAGTAATAGTTATTCGAGTCATATCAATATTAGGCAGTTATTTAGTGATACCAGTATGTTATGATTAATCTGTTCATAGTTGAAGTCATTTCTGGGGGTCCTAAGTTAACGTTAGAGTGTAAAAGTGCAGACTCCAGCGCATAAAGCTACCCGAAACTGTCAAATTTATCTTTATCCTAATCCTTTAGCGATAAAGTTGAAAATCTAGTAAAGAAATTTGATAGATTGTGGTAGCTTGATGTGTTGGCGTGTGTACAATAGAGTTTTGAAATTCTAGTCTCGAACGAAAAATGAGTAACACTAACACAACGTGATTTTTAATTTATATAATATAGTTTTCACATTGCATACTTTTGAGCATTTTCGAAAGATGCTTTTTCTAGTCAAAAGTCAATGTGATTGAATTTAAATTTACATTTTTGTAATTATAAATATTATTTATTTGCATTTTTAATTTTAAGTTGAGAAAAGCAACGGTGTAACATCGAATGTTTTTTAATTTTAATTATTTATCTTTAAGGTTTACACCATTTTAATTTAGTTTATATTATGGAGATTTTAATGGTATTATAAAAATAATAAGCGTAAGCTTTGGTTGATTTTATGAATCCGTTTTTGATTCCTGTAAAGCACGACTAATAATATTTTTTTATTTAATATTTTTTTTTTCCGAAAATTTAAATAATTTCCTGATATTTTAAAAAACAGGACCTTCCGATGACTTTGATTGTGGACATACTCTTGAGGTCCCATCTTTTAAAATATATTATGTTTTTAATTTGCTCACTAGAACTCTACTAGTGCCTTCAATATCGTTTATATTCATAAAATCGTTGCTCCGTGTTAGTGAGGCGTGTATTGAGTGTTGTAAAGGATTATAACGTCCCTGAGACGTAGTGCTGTGTAAATGTAATGGACTTATACGTCGCGGCGACGTAGTGAGGCGTGTATATGTTATGTAAGACGGGTCGATTGCGTCGTCTGGACGTAGTACTGGAATATGATATGTGTCACAGTATTTTATTGCACGGTGAAATGTATTTAACAGTAATTAATATGATGTGATTATTGTGAATTTTAGAGGGAACTTAATTTGTAAATGTGACATGTTGTGGAAGATTTTTATAAAGTCTTCTGAACTTGTTGATACTTTCGCAGTTTGTATCGAGCTGACCGCGTTAGCCAATATGGCCGATTAGCAACTCATTGACTTTCACAAATTACTAAGTACTATGTCAACCCTATATTTCATAATAATCATATTGTTTTTTGCTCTTAAAATATAGGGTGTAACAGAAAAGGTATGGTCATATGAAACGATATGCTGCAGACCATTAAACTTAACACCTTTCTCCTTGGGACCAATAAAGTAAATGCGAAAAAAAGCTGTTCCATACAAAATTTAATTCCTACTCGAGCCAAATGTATGAAACAACTGAATTTTTTTTCGCATTTACGATATTGGACCCAAGGAGAAAGTTGTTCAATTTGATGGTCCTTTCATATAACTATACCATTTCTGTTACACCCTGTATATATTTCTCTGTGTAACGAAATTCTCTCCAAACACATCATCCAATATAATGACATTTCCGCATGTCACCAGTAGAGAGACCCCCTATCATAGAATCAGTCTTATGATACCATAGTATGGAAATAATGTTAAAACTAGATAGAGAATTTATGTGGTTACCTTAGAGATTTATTTAATTATACGTTAATAAAATAGTATTAAGACGAATAGTGTCTAAGTAAAAAATTATTGCATTGAATGCGTCATTTTAAAATTGTAGATATGTATTTTTTTCACCATGCTTTCTTTCCAAATGTGTCTTTTAACGTTATCGATAAAAATAATTGAACATTTCGTGACGTGTTCCTCCACGTCACTACGCGTTGGTCAGACGCTTCAATTTTTAAATTAAAAATTTATTAATCGGTATACTATGTAAATTGTTTCTTACAAATTAAATTTTTAATAAAATATTACTTCATTTTACTGAAGTATGAAGTCGCTTGCCAGATTTATGGTCTAAATACTAAAATGGGAGACAGGCTCTTCCGATTTCTTTAAAATAATTCCTATGTAGTCTACTTAAAATTACTAGTAGACATAAGCGTTATTTAAAATATTCTTATACGACAATGGGTTCTAAAGTGGTGCCTCCAATTGATCGTGGACCATCGAATCCAAGAAAAAATCTCAAAAACACGTTAAGGAAGCATGGTTTTTTAAACAAAATCTTTTTTTTTTAATATTTATCGTAGTATTTATGAAACCGAATTCGATGTTAAAAAATGTTTCTTCCAAAGTATTGCCACAATTTCTACTAAAGTATAATGAGAAAATGTGTAATATTCAATAAAAATTTGGTAATATCGTAAGTATGTTTAGGAGTCAAGTAAATAAATATTAAAATTTTCTTTTCCTGTAATGTTTCGGTAATGTGGGAGCTGATAATAATTTGTGGTGAAAGAAAAGAGGTTCTTATTGCAAGATATTTAGTCATTTGTAAAGAATCATTGTTAGACGAAAGGGTTTCCATTCGAACGAGAAAAGACTTATAAAATAACAGCTGAATATTGTGCTACGCCATTATGATTGAAAAAAGACTAACTTAAATAGCGTAATTTTAAACTTCATTTACAATAAACAATTTACCACTAAAATATATAGGGTTGGAACTAAACTAAAATCGTATAATGTCAATCTATCGATTTTAGTTTGGTACATCCTTATAATTTTGTGTTTTAAATTGTATAATGTAAAATATTAGATATTCTGAAACTCACACGAATATGTTGCAATTAGAACCCGATAATCGTGAATATATATTATATTTGTGGTCCACATCCCTGTGATTCTATGGCTGTTTTACCATTTTATTGTTTCGGTTTCAGTCTCGATAATATTTCGCTGAAGTGAATGAGTTTTATGAGATTTTCAATTTTGAAGTTGAATATTCTTTTTTATAAGTGTATCATTATTCTTTTTTACTGCCCTTATTGCTAAATATTTGAAAAAACCCCATTAGCACTACTGTTGTCTAAAATGGCTGCTTTAGCAGAATCATAAATAGGATAATAATATGAATCACACGTTTTTTATTTAACTTTGCTGTGCCCGACAGGGTCCATAATTGATTCAATGCCTTAACATACCAACTGTTTTATTTAACACCAGCTGTTCCCGGCATGCGTTGCAATGCACCTTTTCTACTACCTACCTAAAACCTTCTCATGACAGTAACAAACAAAACAAAAAAATAATTAGCGAAATCGGTTCAGCTGCTCTCGACTTTTGCGCTTAGCAACAAATTCAGGGATTCATTTTTATATAATAAGATTTAATATGAACTTTATAAAATAGCAATAAAGCTCAAATTGACTACGTTTTAGTTAGAAAACGTTTGTATAGGAAAAAAAAAGGCTGTTTTAAGGGTTTTTCCGGCAATCATTCGAATTTTTCTCGCCGTAAAAACCATCCTTGAACTCCAACGAACATTTAAAATTGGCCAAATTGGTCCAGGCGTTGTTGAGTTATGCGCTTACCAACACATTTTGCGATTCATTTTTATATTATAAGATTATGGAATGCAATAAAGTATTGAGTATTGAGTAAAATGGTCACAAAGTGACAATTCATAATTTTAACTGCGCCTGAGACCATTTTAAGAATTGTAACGTAATTTATATCATTATCCTATTGTGCTAAAGCGGTCATTTAGACCCCCAGAACGAGAGACGCTATGTCCATTTAAACCAATGTGTTTGGTCGCTTTCTGCAATACTCCTCTCCGCTCCGGTCGTCTCCTCTTTGGTGGAGTCCGGGCCTAAGGAACCTCGTGCACTACACGGTCACGACCACGACTTGTCGCATGACTGGCCGCAATTTTGAACAAAACTGGCCGGAAGACCGGTCGTGCGACCAAATTTTCTTTCAGGTTCCGACCAAAAGTCGGCGGTCAAAATTCGTGGTCCGCGTACTGCACGAGGTCCCTAAGACCCATTTGTACCACAAATGACTAAATTCTTTATTTACTACTTAGTTACTGTTCATTTCAAACGATTGACAGACAAAAAACTATATATTATTAGATTGATTTAGTGCCGAATGATTTTTAGTGCAAGCGGTTCTAAATACAAGAAAACCACAGTATGCAATTACTGTGTGTTTTCTGTATATATAATTGTCTGTTAAAAAAATATAATAATTAAGTTTATTTACCGGTATATTTCGATATTGTTGTTAATAGATATTGCCAAAACAGGTTTGTATTTGTGTTTCCCCTGTCCATTTTACGATATTTTATTAAGATAATTTTCAACATTTAACTTCTAATCATTCGTCTAAATGGATTACATGTAAATTATTTCACTTCAGCGTAATAGTAAAAAGTTTTATTTACGATGTTGTTTTGTAATAATAATGGTTTTAAATCTTCAGTATTTAAAATCTTGTTTTACAGTCATATATCTTATCATTACATTTTTTTGTTGTTTTGTTTTAAAATATTCTATTGAAAATGTAACTTGTTTATAATTTGTTTTTGTTTAAAAATATAATATATTTAAAATCAATGTTTCAAATTAAAATTAAAATTTTGTAACAGTGTTACTGTAATCTGTTTTTTTGGGAATTTGATAATAATAATGAAAGTCTCAAAATACTCATTAAATGCCCATTAGTTACCTACTTGACCATTAATTTATATACGACCTAAAGTAGTAACACTTTTACAAAATAAAATCATTTGAACATAATTCACGATAATTTAACTGTGTGTTTTCAAGACTGTGTTGTTTAAGTAATTATATCTATTTAAAAAAAGATGGGCATGCTCGGACGAATAAAATTTAAAAAATAATAAACATTTTTTTAAATTTTAGTTAAACTAAAAAAATTGCAAATTGCACAAAATAATGCCTTTCCTTATGAATTATGAAACAATATTAGGCTGTTTATTTGTGCTTCATTACTAAAACTTCAAAAAATGTTTTTGGGTAAGAATATTATAATATTTTACCAAAAACATGAAAATTAAATTAAATATGATTGCAAAATGTTACCAAAGTATTACTTCTATCCTATCAATGTCCCTATTGATCAGTCCAGCCACTTCTAATCTATTCCTAGAGCTCTGTCTACTAAGAAATTAAATAAATAAAATGCCAGAAACCTTCCCTGATAAGCAAAAAAAAACATGGGTTAATGAGTACCACAAAGGTGTTCAAAAACAATATTTCTATAATACAGGGTCTAAGGGATATTGTCACGCAAACTGTTGCCTTGAATTAAGTCCGTTTTTGTGAAAAAAAAAATCAGTTGTCCCATACATGTTGACAGTGTAAGCCTTGCACTTTTGTATGAACCAGCTGATTTCTTTTTAACCGACTCGAAATATCTTCTGAGGCATGTGTTCAATTCATTTTATCAGTTTGCGCAACGATTTCCCATACACTGTGTATTTTCTATACACCGTGTATTTCCTATACACCGTGTATTTCCTACACACCGTGTATTTGCATCAGACCGCATTGACGCAGGCGTCCATATTCCACCCATAAAAGATGGCGGACTTCCGAGCATGACCCATCAGAATTGTTGTGAGTTACATGAAAGAAAGAATGTGTCGTTGGACCAAAATGGGGAACTTCGAGTGTTTAGATTATAGTATAGTGAACGAACTTAGAAATATACAGGAGATTGTTCGGTTGGTAATCAGTACATAAAGTTCCCAATGCTGGGACAAGGGAGTGGGTTGTAATCTATCACGTGGACCCATTGTGAATTGGTAATATCCCAGTTTAATTTATTTATTTAAAATAGTTACGTCAAAAGAACCTACATACAATTTACATTCAACAATAAAAGTACTTATACGGGTTAGGGTTCTTATGTAGGTACAGTTGCCAGGACATCAAGTTACCAAAATATGTCAAATTTCTCCAAATGATTTTAAACCATAAAATGTTGTTGGTTAAGTTCGAAATCGAATGAGAAGATTTGACAGGTTGTAGTAACTTGATGCGCTGGCGACTGTACCAATTACAATTTTCAACATATTAAAGATTATTCAGTCGAATAGATAATCGAAAGTTTCTAAAAGCTATCAAACCGTCATCAATTCTTCGGGTACCCATTCACAATAGCTAACATGAGAACTATCAGCACTTTAATCAAAAATTATCTTCGTTGAAATAAAATCGAGTGTGATTCAAACTGCGATTTATCTAAGTCGATCACATTTGATTCTAATCATGGTTCGATCAAACCAGTACGAAAAAGTTTGAAATTTGTCATTACAGTTTGACAAAACCTAAACTAGAATTAGATGAGACATGTGTTGACATGAGTTTGTCGAATTTCTGTAAACCTGCACGCGCTGGTTTACAGAAATTCGACAGTAAACTGTTTTCAAGGATTATAAAATGTTAAAAGAAAATAATGGCATACTATCTCCTGTATATATTTTCTAAGTTAACGAGTGGTCGATTTGTTTTATAATTTGTACCTAGCTATCGATTGTCGATTTAAACAATGTTTTAAGGCTCTCGGTTCTGAACCCTTAGCTTAATTCTTTGTTATTTTGAGAAAAAAATAAACATAATTGTATATAATAATGTTTTGTGTTGTTTATTCACCTTCAATGATAAAAACCTTTGATGAACTAAAACAGTCAAAGTATCACACAAATACCTATGCAGGCTACGCCCACCAAAACGATCGGCGTGTGAACACGTAGCCCGTTCCGTCAAGTTCATTATTTTCGGTGAAAACGAACTCGAGATCAGGCTATAGAGAGCGTCTTCATTGAACATATGTGTAACTTTATTTGCACACGACAGTCACGTATTAGCAATCAGACACAGACTAGGACTCGAGTTCAGGAAAATAGGCAAACCAAAGAAAAGATGGATATCTTTTCTTTGCCTTATTTTACGAACCACAACAATCTGATTGAAAATATGATTTTAATAATATAGAAAAAATAATTTTATAGTTTTATTACAGTCAGCGCCATCTAGTTACCCACCCATAAGGATTATCAAATTGTTTTTGGAAAAGCGCCACCTGGCAGTTAATACTAAAACTACTTGGATTGACAGTGAACCGCAATCATAAAACTAGGTAACAGCGCCATCTATGCTCATTGGCTTGAATTATTCAAAATACTACGAGACTGTTTCGTAGCTATCGTTTGATGACAGATGGCACTAGAATTTTAGATGCACGAAAAGGCTTATTTCTGTGAAAAGAGGAGTGAAGTCCAAATATCAGAAGGAATAGTATGACGCCCTCCAGCTAGATGGACGGACGAGTTTAAACTGGTGAAGGGAACAGATTTGATGCAGAAGATGGAGTTTCCCTACATATGTCCTGCCGTGGACTTCCAAAACCAACGTCGTTTGCAGCTGTCTGTTTTGATTCTACTAAAAAAAACACTCTCTTCTTCATCCCGCTTCTTGAGGAAATCTTTTTGTAAACATCCAAAAAAACATTCCACTTGAATGTGGACGTCAGTGGCATATTTCGAAATCATAATTAACTGAAAGTGTACAACGAGTACAGCATTTTTATTTATGGAATTTATTTATTTGTATCACCAGTATTTCCAAAATGTCGAAGGAAAACATAACGAAGAAATCAAAAAGTCGTAATACCAATAGTTCGAAGCTGCAATACATGCACTAACCCGGACAGACAGGGGGGGTCATGTAGTGGATTAAGTACGGCCAATCCTTTCCCAGAGAGAGGAGGCCAGTGGGAGGGGACATTATACGCTGACTTATGCTACAGCTTTTGCTAACAGGCGGTCCTCTCACAAAAACGACTATCCATTGCCATCAAACTCAAACTCAACTCAAAACATTAATTTTAAATTTTTACAGGCACTTATGAATGTCAAAACAAAAAGATGAAGCTGCAGTCCCAGTCACAACCCATAATAACTTGTAAAATTACTGTAGTAGCCTATTCTAAAACGTAGATCTCTATGGAGAAGAATACGTTACTATAACTTAAAAAAAAAAACGGGGTGACTTTTTTTTTGTAGTTTGTAATTTCTCCATTAACAGCCACACATAGAACAACTATTTTTGATACATTCGGGCATCGAACCCGCAACCAGCGCAGCAGCCAATCGCTCAGCCACTGCGCCAAACATGCCGTCCGAAGAATGGGCATTAAACTCCATGGACACGATCACATCACATCAATTCTAGTGCCAATATAGTCACTCTAATGCTTCTTTAACTTGCTAATCCTATCAGCAGTTCTTACGCACTTAATATGTATGTTTTATTGATAACTAGCGATCCGCCCCGACTTCGCAATGGTGCAATATATACATATAAACCTTCCTCTTGAATCACTCTACCTATTAAAAAAAAACCGCATCATAATCCGTTGCGTAGTTTTAAAGATCTAAGCATACATAGGGACAGACAGCGGGAAGTAACTTTGTTTTATACTATGTGGTGATAATTATTCGCAACTGGAGGAGTCTAAAGCAAAAACTACAGCACAGCATTAGGAATGCATCCTGCAAGAAAGCATAAGTAAGTTATAAAACAGTAAATAAATTATCTGTAGTTTCCGACAAGAAAATTGGTCATAGACTAAACTTTACTTAGTAGACAGACACGCAACTAGGTATTATAGTATTTCAGAAGTAACTTGGCAGTACTATGTTGGGTGGCTTAGATAATAATTTATTATTAATTTAGTCTTGAGGAAGCCAGCAAAGTTTCAAGATGTAAGTGTTACACTTCGTACTTACACAGGTAAAAAAATAAAATAAAATAAAAACAGCTGTTTCCAACAAAAGTACATTACCTACACGGTCAAAATTTATGGAACAGTTGATTGTTTTTAATAACCGATGACAAATTTCTATGTGGGGGGCTCAGAATGATGTACCGAATACGTGGTAACCGTTTTCGCGTCGGTGTCTCTTCCATCCCGTTTAACTAATCTTTGGAACTCGGAACCGGCAGGAAAAAGAACGCGTTGTGGGCGCATACTAATAGTCTGTTTTGATGCCCCAATGCACTCAGGATGATATATGGATCGTTCGTATCGATCGATAAAAAGGAGTTCAATAACATTCATTGGAATAAATAGTACCATAATATTCTGTAAGTAGTTTAGCTTAGAAGCTGTTATTAAAAAGAGTCATACTTGTTTAACAGGAGGAGCTCGTGGCTTAATAATAACAACCGCTCGGGTCTATGTTTAGGTTAATCCGCGCTTGCCTAGGTTGGTTAGTGGATGGGTGACTACTCATTACATAACGAGTTTCCCTAGTACCTCGCAAAGCTCTTTAAGCCATTGGTACCGGCTGTCATTTGTAGATCTTTGTCAGTCTTTATAGGTAGTTAGTGGCCCGAAAGTCTGACACATAATCTTACCAAGGGTACTAACTGGGTTGTGGAGGTCAGATAGGCAGTCGCTCCATGTAAAATACTGGTTTTCAGCTGCATACGGTTAGACTGGAAGCCGACCTCCTACCATAGTTAGGAAAAGGCTAGGCAGATGATGATGATGCTGTTAAGTAGTTTAGCTAACTAGCTGTTTCTGAAAAAGGCTCATTCTTGTTTCACCTTGAAATTAAACATTGTTATGTCCTGCTTTGAAAAGTAAGGCAGATGAAACGACAGGTTTTGACCATAATTTTAAAAGTTGAATAAGCACAAAGGTAATACTCTTGTTTTTCAAGGTATTCACACTTTCATAGAATTAAAGGCTGGTCATGTAGCACAAATGCACCTGGAGTGGTGAGCACGGATCATCACTCACTGGACACCTGATGGAAGAAATCGCCGTCGAGGTAGACCCAAGGGCGGATCCAGCTTTCATGTGAAGGGGGGGTCACATAGTTGTGATCTAGTCATGACAGGCTCGAATTCGATTACAATAATAATTCAAATTAAGAAGAAAGTCTTTTATTGCTATACGTCAAAATTGTATTTTAATTAATGACATTAGAAAAAATATACTTATTAAAAAATACAAGATGAGTATTGAAATTATAATTTTTCCCAGTCCAGGGGGATGACCGCCATGACGCCATGACTTGGGTAGACCGCCGGGAGGTTGGTATGACGATCTGATCTTGTTTTGCGGGGCGAACATGGACAGAGATCGCACAAGGTTAGGTTGCTTAGGTTAGGCTTGGTTTTAGAAGGGTTTGGAAGGAGAATGGGGAGGCTTTTGCCCAGCAGTGGGACACTTGACAGAATAGAAAGAAAAAAATGGCATCCCCCTTAATCTGGACCTGATCTAGAGAGTCAATCTCCCTACCATCTTATTGTTTATCCTTTCACAAGAAAGTATCTTTAAAGGTACCTACCAGACCGAGAGTGATATGAAGATTCGAATGAAGTTATTGCCACGCACGCTATTTCGAAAAACTTTACGAGTGGTACGCCAGTTCGAAAACACGTTGAATCGAAAACCACCAGATGACAACTGCTTAGAGCTACCTTTGTCTATCACAACTTGAAAAACCTTTTAGTTCTCTTGCTAAGACATAGTTCATAATCATCATAATTTTCCCTAATGTTAATAAATCTCATTTGCTTAAAATATTTTAAAAACCTTTCCAAAAATTATTCACATCAAACCTACCATTAATAATATTGCCCAAACACATCACAATTTGAGCAATACGAGACATGATCAAACCACCGTTTCTTAACTAAACCATCTCGAAAAATAAAGCATTTTGTAATGGGGCCCGCAATTTTCAAAAGTAGTTTTTAACAATATCTTTAAGAATTACTGTTATCGTTATGTTTTTAGTTATGTCTGTGTGTTGAACTGGATTTTCACACTTATTTATGGTGAATTGGGAATCTGGGAAATCAAGGAGTTTCTGTCATCTAGAAGTGTTTATGCACAAACTTTTTAATATTTCAGCTGGTGGTGACTACAGTCATTTTAATTTTTGCAGTAGCAAGTCATCCGTGTAAAGGAGGTGATAATCTGATCACTTCTCCTTAACCGGCAGCGTAGACCCGAATTTTTTAGAAGTATACAGAGAATTCAAGGCCAAGCAAAACCAAAGCGGACTCAAACTGAGCAAAAACAAAGCGGACTTAAATTGAGGAAACCCAAAGCGGACACAAACTGAGCAAAACCAAAGCGGACACAAACTGAGCAAAACCAAAGCGGACTCAAACTGAGCAAAACCAAAACGGACTCAAACTGAGCAAACCAAAGCGGACTCAAACTGAGCAAAACCAAAGCGGATTCAAACTGAGCAAAACCAAAGCGGATTCAAACTGACCAAAACCAAAGCGGTCTCAAAATTTTGCAGTAGCAACTTTTTGTAATGAGATTAAAATTCACTGTGATTTTGATAGCGATTTGAGGTTAAGACCAACTTTACGGCAAACCAAAACCAACAAAACTATAGACAAGGTTTCACAACTACAATCTTTTTCTAGAAGTCCAATGACTATAATTAAACCTCCCAATGACTTTACACAAAAGGATTGAAAATTCCAAGTAAACCCAAGTCGAAAGCCAGTACATACTGTAACAGGTAACAGTAAACACACACACATGTAGACCCATAGTTTTCACGACACATGTATGTACATACACACACATGTACAGAGTAATTGTGGAGAGAATATAAAAAAAATTGCGTTAAGTGTGCCTTACTTGCGCGCGGCGAGGCGTGTACACCTGACCGCGGTTGTGGTTACAGAGCTGAGATTATTATTCTTTCTGGATTGTTTGGCGAAGATAACAAATAAATTTTTTAAAGCGTTTTAAGTCAATCAGGTAGTCTACCATGGAGCCTTAAATCAGTATTGTTTTAATTTCATTTCAGAGTGAGAAAGAGATGTCTAGCTCTGTCTTTTTCCCACTCTGGAATTATCCGAACCACCTGGTCCTAGGAATTTATAAAACTATTAATTTCTTCAATAATTTTCAAATTCGAATCTTCGTCGCAATTTATTAGTCCCATCTCTTTCATGGTTCTTTTTCATATAAATATTGTCTTAAAGAAAACCTTAAGCTTCTTTAACAATTTATTTACCAAACGTCGAAAGCAGTTCTTTTCTAAATCAAAAGATGACTGGATGAATGGAGTCATTTAGGAACAATAAAACTTGGAGGAGTTGGATACTCGTGGATTATCTTGAATTTAGTATCAATTTCTCTGGGGTTTTGAGCCTTACCCGAGCACAATATCAAGACGTGTTTAAAAACTTAACAGCTTTAAGAAGTGACTAAGTCAAAAACACATTCGAGCCGGACAAAATTCTTGACTTCATTCCATAAACCACATTTCCTCATATCGCTTGCCAGTTCACCGTTCACGTGTACATAGCGGGCGGCCGTTCCGTCTGGCCACAGTTGGCCGACAGAGCGAGAAGTTCAAATCTCCCGCTCGTAATTGATAAATAAACGTGGCACGTGCGGGTCAACACACCTGATGACGAGCACGAGCACGAGCTTTGTGTGGCCTGGATTTTCCTAAACGAATCTTAGGGAAATCAAGCCAAGAGGCAGTGGGAACCAATAAAATTTGCACAGTTGAAGCTAAAGCATTTTTTTAACTCATCTAAATTAAAGCACGGTTGATATGATCTAACAACAAGACTTGCTTGCTTGCTACCATGACATAGGTTACTCGATAGTATCGTTGTTGCAAGGCGTCCTAGCTTTGTTGCCATCAATAAGGCTTTTAAATAAATACAGATCAAGAAGTTTCATTCTCCGCTTGATCTAGCTGCCTAACGAGAGCCTCCTGAGATATTGGTTGTGGCTCTTGGCAATTAAGCGATTGGCTGAAATGACTATAGGCACAATGATCGCTGAGTTCACATCCCAGATGTCGGCAAACTCGCGAGCCAAGTCAAGATACTTGACTGGCTTATCTTTCTCGGCTTTCACGAGGTTCTCGTTATGACAAAAATCATTGCGCACCGCTCTAATCGATTCACCACCACTACATAGGGCTTATTGGCTACAATAGTTCTGTCAGTGATGATGGATTCATCGCAGTAGAATATGATGACTACTGACCCGCACTGAGCCCTTGTTGTGGATGATGGTCCACTCTCTCTCACAGACAATAGGTCCAGGTAGTAGAAATGAAATTTGACTACCGCAGGATACGCTTGCCACTGGCGTAGAATTACTAATCCATCCTCTAGAACCAACATTATTACGTGCTTTATGAGCTTCAAACTTAGCAATAAGATATTCATCATCGAGATATTCATCATGGAGGAGCTCGTAGCTAAGTAATAATAGCCGCCCGGGTCGGTCTTTAGGTTAAACCGCGCTAGATGGCTGACCACCCATTACATACCGAATTTCCTCCGTTCCTCAGAAAGCACGTTTAGCCGTTGGTCCCGGCTGTCATTTGTAGATTTTTGACAGTCGTTACAGGTAGTCAGTGGTCTGACAACCAGTCTTAGCCAAGCGGTATCGTATTACCCAGTTGTGGGGGTCAGATAGGAAGTCACTCCATGTAAGATACTGGTATTACCTGCATGGGGTTAGACTGGAAACCGACCCCAACATAGTTGTGAAAAGGCTAGGTAGTTGATACAAATGTTCCTTTAACGTTATTCTTGAAATACTGCTTCGAAATATCCCAATTTCGGAAGCAGTATTTCAAGAATACCCTCAATATTAATAGTCCATTAACACTATCGTGCACATCAACAAATTGGGACAGGTTGCGAGCGTTCTGAACCCTTTAGAACCTGTCACCCTCAAGTAACCCCTTGTAACGCGCTCGCGCATAATTATGACCACCTGACTGTAGGCGTTGGAAGAAAAAATATTAATGAGAAAATAACGTAAGTATATTTCTTTAGTTTACGTGAATGTAGAAGTTATTGGTTAGATTGTTAGGAATTACATGAATAGAAATAAATAAACATAAAAGTAAGACACGCCATAATATCACGGTTGTATTAAACGATGGATTAGGTTATCACATATCGCCAAAGCAGCGGTGGCCCATTGGTGGCGGCCCCGACTTACGAGCAGTAAGTCGTTGGTTCAAACCCAGGCATGCGCATTATTTTGTGTAATTTATTTCATCACCACTGCTCTTAAAACGGTGAAGGAAAACATCGTGAGGAAACCGGCATGTCCTAGAACCAAAAAAATCGAAGACATGTGAGACTGGGCCCGCGTGGTGGATTATAGCCCATTCCCTCTCATGGAGAGGAGGCCTGTGTCCCAGCAGTGGGAACATGATAGGCTGATTATGCTAGGTATTTGTATTCATGAGCCATGCCAAAATCTCCAAGTTAAAGTACATAGTCATAATAAAATTGAATAGACAGTGAAATTCGGTCCCTCCAGGTGGACTCGAAGCCAATTTGCCAACCTTTGAAACTAATAAAGGTAAGGACAAAAAACAGCTCCTGCGCAACAAATTATTATACGTAGCACCAATTAAATACATTTAACTCTGTCAAAACATCACCAATTATAAACTTACAAAACCTCTATAGCGTTCCGACAAAATCCTAATCATTTTCATATCAATTCTTACAACAAAGGGGAAATGGATGCTTCTATCGAGCAATTCAGAGATTAAGATCCTCCTTCGTATTGTCAAAGTGTACATAAATCAGAAACACTAGAAGTTTCCGTTACCACATATGCGCACACACACATAGACTCACACACGCACACAAACATACACACATGTGTGAGTGAAATAAAAAGTCGGCGCGTGCGCTCACTTACAACACATAACAGATGACTGTTGCCGTCGCTTTTTCTCTTATAACATTTTTATTTCTGTCTCGCTCCCACATGAAGTATGTAATTATAGTTGGTACATTACTGGTTGGTTCCGTTCGGTATACCTACAGTGATTGTATCGTTCTCAGGTATATGTATGTATGTTTGTTCGTCGTTCTAATCTCGGGAAATTATTGCTTTTTATTGCTCAGATTCTGTTCAGTGTTTTAAAATATAATGAGGTATTTTTATTGAGCTTGCGCGGTTTTAGATTAATGAAAATAATAAGTAGAGTTGTTTTATTTTTGATCGTTATTTTCTTATGTTCCTTTTATGTTTTAGTTAACGACATTGAATTGAAAAGGAGACTTGGTTGGTTCACTTTTTGAAGTATAGGCTAAGGTGGAAGCGCCAGGGCGCCCGCGAAATTCAAATTTTCTTACGTTTTTTTGCAATTTGCAGGTCAGTGTTTTTTTTTATATTAAATGAGCCTCTTGAGCTTATTGTAGTCCTGAGGACAGAGATGAGGTCGGTCGTGTCAGGTTGTATGTTGATGAAAAATGAGTAGCGCAAGTAACCCCATTCAATAACTATTTCATGAAAAAGTCATTAAATGGGCTTAAATGAACTTAGAGGGTTGTATTGATGATTTTAATTATTGTAATTCTGTAACTACATACATGTTACTTGCGCGACTCATTTTTCTTCAACATACATTTTTTCTGACACTGACTGCAAATTGCAAAAAACAAAATTGTAAGAAAATTTGAGTCTGGTGGGCTACCCTGACGCTTTCACCTTAACGCATGTTAATACATTTTAGGGGGTATTCTTCAAAGCGCAACTAACTAAGCACTACTAAATTATTCCTCGAAACGCAACCATTACTTGCGCTCACAAATTCAAATTAAAAATATTATATGTTTATTCCTCAAAGCGCAACCATGATGAAAAATAGAGGGGTATGATGGATTTTTTTTTTTTCAATCATTTAGTTGCGCTTAGTTGGTTGCGCTTAAAAATAGTTGCGCTTTGAAGAATACCCCCATTTTAGGAGTTAGACAGAAAACAGCATCTATTGAAAATACTGTTCATACATAAAATATAAACACAATATTTTTACCTCGGAGGTAGACTGTAGCAACTGAATAATAGTTTCTTACTACCGTACTGTTAGTATCGTATTACCCAGTTACTTAGTTGTGGAGTTCATATACGCAGTCGCTTCATGGAAAATACTGGTACTCAGCTGCATCCGGTTAGACTGGAAGTCGACCCCATCTACCCAGTATGGGAAAAGGCTAGGCAGATGATGACTAATAGAAACAAGTAGGCATTGGAGTAATTTCAAACACTTTATTTTATAATGAGTTATGGTCATGAGGTATTTCATATAATTCAGAGTGATTTATCTCCAAATAATTAAAACTTTAAAACATAGAGCGAACTAAACACGTCATAAACTTTAAAAATAAGATCCAAAACAAAGAAAAAAACTAATTTCCAAAACAATACTGTTTGCATTTTAAATAGCTTCAACGACGTCATTTAGGTACTTGAATAAAATTATGTTAAATGAAATTATATAAAATGTGCTTATCATCCTTGAGGAGCTCGTGGCTAAATAATAACAGCCACTCGGGTCGATCGTAAGCTTAAGACGCGCTTGTCTAGGTTGGTCCGTGGATGGGTGACCACCCATTCCGTACCGAGTTTCCTCTGTGCCCGGTAAGGACGTTAAGCAGTTGGTCCCGGCTGTCATTTGTAGATCTTTGATAGTCGTTAAAGGAAGTCAGTGGCCCGAATGTGTGACAACCAGTCTTACCAAGGGGTATTGTATTACCCAGTACTAACTGGGTTGTGGAGGTCAGATAGGCAGTCGCTCCATGTAAAATACTGGTATTCAGCTGCATCCGGTTAGACTGGAAGCCGGCCCCTACATAGTTGGGAAAAGGCTAGGCAGATGATGATGCTTATCATCCTTCATAACGCCCTTACTTCAATAATGTTTTTTGCAACTCATTTATAAGATAACCTAAAGTTATCTGAAAAACAATAAATAATACAATAATAGGGTTTGAGCTGTTTGGGGTTGAAACACTATAGACCGACCGCTTTAATGAGTCCTCGCGAAGGTATCAATTTAAATGGAATACTCCGAAGGTTGATCACGTATTGGTTCAATTAGTATCGTAATACCGACGTGGATTATGGTTATTTTAAAGCAAATAACTTGTGGGATATTGTTAGGACTTTGTGGTCACTTGCCTTTGATGGGGCAAGGCGGAGGACTCATTAAAGCGGTTGGTCTATTGTTCCCTGGGGTCCGAGTGCCCATCTAGTCTTTCGAGATATCGAAGGTTGATTCGAGGACTGGTCTTTTTTAGCCAAAGAATTAGCATTGCCAACGAACGTGGCAATGCTGCCAGCCTTCTGGGTACTTTTCCTGCTAACAGCGTTGTGGACGAATTTTTTGACTCCTTGTAATTCTTTTCTCATTTTAATAAATAATATTGTAGAACTGCCTTGATGGTCTACGGGTCGCAATCACGACTGCTGGGCATGAGGTCCGCGGTTCGATTCCCAGGTCGGGCAAATTGTTAATGGGTTTTTCCATCAGGAATTTGATTTTTGCCTTTCTTAGCATCAGACAAAAGTTTGCAGAGACCTCAAGTCCAGCAGTGGCAAAAGAGGCCAGAAACATATATTTTTTATTTAATATAGTAACCCATCATTCTACAATAGTTTCCTTCATTCCTTTCCCACCTTACCTCTCTGCTCACCCCAATAAGGGCTTTAACTTATAATTCCGTTTTGTAGTGTTAGCCGTTACGAGCCACGACGGTTATACTTTCTTCGTCTCGCTCCAGCGCAGGCGCGGGGTTGGGCTAGTGATGGGCAAGTATCGATACGATAAAGTTGCATCAGTAGCCCACGTAAGTGTTATGTAAAAATGAGTGGTTTTTTAATTTGCTACCGATGGTTTTGATAAAGTTTTAAGTGTGTTATGTGTTGTTAGTTTAAGTGTTTACTTTGTTACTTATCGGTTATATGGATGCTTAAGATATATCTACTAGAAGATGCACAATACGTATTTCTTCAACGTTTTCACATACACAATGACTATAATCTTCAAAGGGTTTGACAGAGGTGTACCTAATAGTACAACCACATTTCGCCAGTTATGTTTAAGTAATAGCAAGCCTATTGCCATCAACCGGCACAAATCCAGGCTCCGTGGCTGCTACTAAGAAATTCCTGATGGAAAAGCCCAATAATACTTTGCCCGACCCGCGAATCGAACCCAGGACCTCATGCTCAGCAGTCGCGCTTGCAACCACTCTAAGAAGTCTATAATCGTTGCTCTGACGAACACACATCATCTGTACTCTGAGGAAATATGGAGAGAAACAAGCATTAAAATCATATTAATTTTGGAGCAATTACATCAGAATTTTCTGAACGAGGCTGGCACAAGAATGTGGAGCTTGGCACAAGCAAAGAGAGGCCTAAACCCAGCAGTGGGTGAGGTCGGGCTGTGGATGATGATGATATCTAGGTTTCCTTACAATCTCACCGTTTGTGTAAATCAGTGGTGTCTAAAGACTATCTTAAAAATACTGTACATATCAGTGGCGAAGGTTCCATAGAACCCGATCCTACCGGTTTCTCTTTGAAAAATGGCTCAGTCAGTATTCTATAGAGAAATAATATAATCACATTAAAGATATGTACTCCGGCTTACCTCTTACAAAAATTGACCCTTCGCTACTGGTACCTATGCATAGTCAACAACATAGGTACAATCTAAACAATGACACAACGTGAAATACATTTATTTACAAATGAGTAAGTCCTTATTATTATGTAAATACTAACCAAAATCCTGAATTAATGTGATAATTAAAAATTGTATTAATAAAGACTTTATAGCCTCTAACCTTCGTTTTTTTGCTAACTTTTGTATGAAGCAGTTAAATGAGTTCATCAACAATTCATACATCACATGATTTTTAATTGTTTTTGTACGTTAATTCTCAATTTAACTATGCATATTATTAGGTATTTTTTTGTTTCAGCTTTTTTCTTTTTCTTCAATTTATTTCGACAATTAATTTAATAACGTAGGTCTTAATTAAAACATTGATTAGTGCGTCAATAAACAATAAAATAAACTAAAAACACCAAATAAAAACATTAGGAAAGTCAAATATTTATTGGTGGATGTTTATGCTCTTGAAACGCTTGGGTCAATCCACTAGACCTTCAGGCTTTTGACTGGTGAACACCGTTGTTGTAAAATGCCTTCAATTTAGGCACTCTTTGATTTTCTACTGGCTTCCATTGTGCTCAAGCAGCCAAATCGGCATAAAGAGAAAAAACTTCTTTTCTAAACTCTTCAAGTCCGCAAGAACTTTAAAGGCCATATCCAACAACTACTAAAATCTGATTATCCAAACCTAACACACCTATCACTGGTTGCCCTAAACCGACCCCGATGCAGATGCTGTACCCACTGGTGGGAATAGCGCCACCAGAAGTTCGCAGAACAGTGGCGAGCTCTAGCGAAAGAGCCAAAGTGATTTCAGACACACGACACCCTTTACATCTAAATACCCTCGTGTCGCAAAGGCTGAAAAGCCGAAACAGCTTTCTGAAGTGTGTCGCCCCACTCACTGGCAAGCGGTCTACGGAAAGAATAAGGCTGGGGCGAGGTAGTGCATCATTACCTAACCCATTCGTTCCACCTGCTGAAAATCTCCCACCTGGACATGAGTTGCCATGGCTGACCTGGAAGTCTTTAAATAGACTCCGGACCCAGGTTGGTCGCAGCAAGGAAAACCTGCTCAGGTGGAGATCCATTAATGACTCTGCCTTGCAGTGTAAATGTTTTGCTGTTCCACAAATGATGGGGCACTTAATATCGTGTCCTGTGGGTCCTGTTGTTTGTTCACTGCGAAACTGATGGACGCTACCGAAAGCGCTAAACTAGTAGCTCAGTTCTGGGCTGACTCAATTTAGATTGCCATCGACACGCTAAGAAGAAGATCCAAACCTAACAACAATTTCATCGATATCGATACAAACTCTTCCCGTGTCCCATCCCTGCGCTCCTGGGGCGGAAGTAGTATAATTGTGGCGCGTCTTCCCCTCACTAGCCAGTCCCGAACGAAAAAGTTTACTTTACCGACTTGTTTCTTACGTTTATTATTACTACGAGTACTTGCCTGTATTATCAACTTACTATTAAGATTGTTACTTTGGTGAGAATCTATAGCTGATATAAGAAAGTTTTTCTAAAAGTATGATTGAATTAAGACATTCCATTGAACTTTATCTTTCCTAGTTTTGAGAGAAAATCATAGAAAGTTGTTATTTCAGACCGAAGTCCTTAGTCCTTATTAGGGTTAGTAACAATTTTACTTAACTTCTAGTGTTTGTTGGTTGTAACCTACTCAGACTCAGATGAAAATATACTATTAAAAATTTAGCGTGGAGCCGCATCCACCTCCGCAATATCTGCAAATCATCATCATCTGCCTAGCCTTTTCCCAACTATGTTGCGGTCGGCTTCCAGTCTAACCAATGCAGCTGAATACCAGTATTTTACATGGAGCGACTGCCTATCTGACCTCCACAACCCGGTTAGAACTGGGTAATACGATACCCCTTGGTAAGACTGGTTGTCAGACTTTTTGGGCCACTGACTACCTGTAACGACTATCAAAGATCTACAAATGACAGCTGAGATCAACGGCTTAACGTGCTTTCCGGCTCGGAGGCACGGAGGAAACTCGGTATGTAATGGGTGGTCCCATCCACAGACCAATCTAGGCAAGCACGGTTTAACCTAAAGATCGATCCGAGCGGCTGTTATTATTTAGCCACGTGCTCCTCCTACTCCGCAAAATCTACAAGTACACTGAGAATACTGTACTGTTCTGTAACGTGTGTGTCTGTGTGTATTTACTCAATAACATAACATAACATATAAACAGCACGCCTGTAATCCCCAAAGGGTTAGGCAGAGGTTTACCTATTATTACACCAACATTTAACTACGAATGGTGAGCCCTATAGAATTTCCCCTTGGTAGGAATGATAACTCCCAAACAAAATTTGAAACTCTACTTGGCCTTTACTTACTTACGTTTAGGCTGTGTGATATCTCTCAGAATGACTGAAATTAAGTTTATTTATTGAGTAAGAGTCTGCCTCGTTGTTCATCCGCGACTGCTGCGCAAGAGGTCCTGAGTTTGATTCCCAGGTCGGGTAAAGTGTTATTGGGTTTTTTCCATCCGAAATTTTCCGTCTGAATTTGCGACCGGTTGATGGCAATAGGCTCGCGCCTTAGTACATGGGACTTTAACTTAGCTGGCGAAATGTGGCTGTACCATTAGATACACCTCTGTCTAACCCTTCAAGGATTACAGACGTGATGTTATATTATGTTTAAATTTCGCTGGTCCACGCAATTTTTTATATTAATATTAGCGCCACAAGATTTATTATTGCATAGATTTTTTGGGGGAAAAAAACGCTCGTAAAAAGTTCTACCAAATAAGTACTAGAAACTGAAAAATAATGAAGTTCCGTTGCATGTACCTTATTATGTTGTTTCGGAGAATTTGTGGTAAAAACTGGTGTTCTACTTAATGTTCAAGAGTTAGTAAAACTACCGCGCGTGCGCCGAGCAGCTCTTTGTTAGAGGAGAGCGGTGCTCAAAGATTTTTTGTCATTAGTGTTTTATTCATCCTCGTTGTCGAGTTGTCGCTAGTGCAACTGCTGAGCACGAGGCAATGGGTTTATTGTTGGGTTCGTGCCCGGTTGATGGCAATAGGCTCGCCCCCTCTCGCTCACTCTTCTGGACGTGTTGGAAAGCAATGGTATAAGAGGTCAGCCACTTGCTTTATTCAAGGACTACCTATGTGGGCGAAAGCAAAAAGTCAAGATTGGCGACACTGTTAGTTTAGATGAAACTACTACTTACGGCGTTGGTCAAGGAAGCGTGCTCGGCCCCACTATGTTCTTAGTTTATATAAACAGCCTCTGTAATATAAACATAGAAGGAGGGCACATCTACTCATACGCGGATGATACTGCCATAGTGTTTAGCGACACAACTTGGAACAAAGTTAAGAAATCTGCCGAGTCCGGCCTGTCTAGGATAGCATCATGGCTCGACCACAATCTTTTAACCCTAAATAAAACTAAAACCACCTTCATTTGCTTCTCTAAATATAACCATTCTCAACCCTCAGATGACTTTCAAATAAAGATTCACAATTGCCAGACCCCCTCAAACTCTAACACTGCTTGCCCTTGCATAAAAATTGAAAAAGTCCAATATACCAAATATCTAGGTATAATGATCGACCAACGTTTATCTTGGCATTGGCATACTGAACTGATAATGAAAAGAATTCGGAAACTTATCTGGACATTTAAAACACTGCGTTACGTGACTACCAAAAACCTTCTGTTACAAATTTACACATCACTGGCACAGTCGGTACTAGCATACTGTTTACCAGTTTGGGGAGGAGCAACAAAAACTAAATTCCTAGAACTAGAAAGAGCTCAGAGATCACTACTAAAAGTTATGCTATTTAAGCCCTTTAGGTTCCCAACTGAAACTCTTTACCTGACTTCTGATGTTCTGACCGTTCGAAAACTTTATGTGCTCCAAATTATTTAAAAAAAACATAAATCTCTTGCCTTCGACTCCATGACTCGACAAGGAAGAAGGAAATACATGATCCCCAATGTTCCTGTTAAATCAACTTTTGCTAAGAGACAGTACGATAGGCAATCTTCTCATTTATATAACTTTATAAACAAGGAATTAAATATTTATCCACTTTTGTATCGAGACTGCAAAAATGGTCTGACTGAATGGCTAAAGACAAAAACTTATGACGAGATTGAGAATATAGTCCAAACTATATGTTCTTAGATGCATATTAATAATAATCGGTTTTATTACTGGAGACTACTTTTCTTCACTAGCTCATATCCAATGATATTTAAATACCTTATATTAACATTAAACACACATACACTCGCACTCACTCACACACACCAACACACGATTACACACCCTCACACTACAGCGCGCCTTTTATGAATCTTTATTTTGTGTTTTTGATTTATATCACTTTATTTTCTAATACCTACTGTAGTGGAATGTCTATTCAATAGCTTATACAAGTTGTAACTACTGGGAGAGCGGAATTTCCTAACACAAGTTTACTTTATACTTAAATGGAAATTCCCTGAAGACCAAATGTAAACGTATTCTTAAGTTATTGAAATAAACATTTATTATTATTATTATTTACATGGAACTTAAACATAACTTGCGAAAAGTTGGTGTACTATTAAGTACACCTCTGCCTAACCCTTCGGGGATTAAAGATGTGATGTCTGGTATAAACGGGATCGACGGCTTAACGTGGTTTCTGAGGCACGGAGGAAACCCGGATTGTTATGATGGTCACCCATCCACAGACCGACCTAACCAAGCGTAGCTTAACTTTGAAGATTGACCTGTGCGGCTGTTATTATTTAACTCAGAACTTACCACAAGAATCGGAATTCAATTAAAAAATTCTCCTAAACTTTGAGACACACAGCTAAACAAAAGTCAGTTACGACAATCGTCCGTTACAGTTTGTCCATCAACTTGGTCTTCTGGTGAAAGAGATAGCTACATTCAACAACTGGAGAGTCAAAGCGAGCCGGCAATATTTCCACCTGTCTCAGGCACTTTTTGTTCCACAAAAGTTTTTAGGTTTTAATTACGATTGATGGTGAAATGGTGCAATATCGGTGTTGAGTCTTGGATTATTTGAATATAGGTTGAAAAGACGTAATATCATGCAATGATAATTGTGACTCGTTTATCAAGAACTAATAATTATAATCTTGACTTGTGATTCATGTTTATCATTTTCGTAGCGAAAAAAAAAGACAAGTTGAGAAGGTTTTTTGTACTAAATAGGTACGTTTGGTCGTTGAGGAGCTCGTGGATCGATCTTTAGGTTAAGCCGTGCTTGCCTAGGTTGGTCTGTGGATGGGTGACCACCCATTACATACCAGGTTTCCTCCGTGCCTCGGAAAGCACATTAAGCCCCGGTTGGTCCCGGGTGTCATTTGTAGATCTTTGACAGTCGTTAGGTAGTCAGTGGCCCAAAAAGTCTGACAACCAGTCTTACCAAGAGGTATCGTATTACCCAGTACTAACTGGGTTGTGGAGTTCAGATAGGCAGTCACTCCATGTAAAATACTGGTATTCAGCTGCATCCGGTTAGACTGGAAGTCGACCCTACATAGTTGGGAAAAGGCTAGGTAGATGATGAGGTTCGTTTGGTCGTTGTGAACCGATGACGCGGCCTAGGGTAGAGCACAGATATACATGGACGATTTTTCTCTATACCCGTCTGAGAAAGCCTTTTTCCGATAATGGGGCATTAAATAGGATTTGGTATTTGAGTACAAACGCCTGTTCTCAATAGGAATTGAAACAATGATGTAAGATGAATAAAAGTCAGAATTTGTAGCCAGTAGGCAAGCCCTCTTTGGCAGGACTTAAACATAACTAGTGAAATGTGGGTAATCTATAAGTACCTACACCTCGCCTTTCAGGGATTACAGACGTAATGTAAGTAAGTTGTAAGCTGATATGTAAGTGTATCAAAAATAATAAACAATGTAATTCGAAAATGTAACATACACATCATCAATTTTGTGACTTATAGACAGACCACTTATATCCCTAACCATTTAAATTAGTTTTTTTTTAGTTTTCAGAACAGTAAACCAAAAAAGAGTTTGTACACGACTCTGTGCTACTTCTTTCCAATCATCTTCTATCTTTATCGTGTGGTTAGTGCCTAACCTGGTGTCAGAGTTTTTATGCCACCCACGGGCCTCTGACTTGGCCTAACTTTAAAAAATATATATATCTCTCAGGCATGCAGGTTCCTCACGGTGTTTTGCTTCACCGATGCAAGTGATAATTATACAATTCGCACATGAATTCGACAAATCAGATGTGCGTGTATGGGTTTGAACTTGGGACATTTCACTTGGCAGTCCGACGGGCCCACCACTAGGCTATCACTGCCCCAATAATGTACACACAATAATTGCAACATGGCGGTTAAAGTTTACTTAGCAGGCGAAAGTGACTAAAACCTAAATATTGAAAAAACTAACACAACTTCGTCTATGAGTACATCAGCTGTTGACCCCCCACCACCCTTCACCCCTCACCCCTGCAAGTTCAACTGAGGGTTGTAGAGGGATGCACAGACACCTGTCTCTAATTATATACGATAGTGATCTCTGCTTGTGGCACGTGGATAGTAGGCCTGATAGTTTGAAAGGAAAGAACAGAAATGGATTTGTTGTTAATCTTTTGTGGAGATTTGATTATCTTTAAAATACTTAATGGTTTTTTTTCTACTTTTTGTCCTAAGACTATTACTAGAAATAAGAAATACACTATAAAAGTGTAAATAGATAATAAAGTTCATTTAAAATTATTATTTAAGTATGGAAATAGGAACTTTTTGTACTACAAAATATATTATTCCTTAACTACTCCAACTATTATTTGTTGAACTTTTTAATTTGTTGTTTTTTAGGCAACGGCGTGTATATATATATTTTTGTATAAGGCAATAATTTTATCAGTCGCTTTAAAATCCTCTGTGTTTAAGCAGGATAGTATGATTATATTCTTTCATAAGGTACTAATTAATGGTTATCTATCCCTAATTAACCCGTAGGTAGTTTTGATGAATTATCCGATTAGAAAGAATTCTAAACTAAAAACTACACTATAAAAGCATAAAAATTGGATAAATAACACTACCTTTCACTAACTATACATGAATAAACATTAAACCATTTTTTAAGTAAAATAATATAAAAAAAAACCTTAATTTTTTAACTTGGTCAACTTTAAATGATAATTTACGGCGGTTTTGATTATTTTTAAATAGTCAAAACTGCTATCACATCTAGGTCTGCATTACAACTGACTAATAAGCCTAATTTAAAAGAACATTCAAAAATAAGATTATCTTTCTTTAAAACTTACTTTGTTGAGAAATTCATTGTTTTCTTCGAGAAAGTGTAGCGCGTTGATGTCTTTAAAGTAAGACACTTTTACTACCAGAGAAAGATTAATATTTTAAATTTTTATTGCCTGTTTTTGATATTAATTTAGTTATTAAATTTGGAATTATATTAAGAAGCAACATAGGTTGGCAGAGTGATGGACATGAATGTTGATGGATGGAAAGGGAGAGGAAGGCCAAAGATAAGATGGATGGATTGTGTCAGGTGTGGAATGATATAAAAGAAAGGAGTAAAACAACAACAACATTCATTTATTTCCCGACAACCTTAGCCCATAGATATACCTTACAGACTAACATACAAATGATAAAATACAAGTGTATTAGTAAAAAGAACCTTAAAACTACGTTAGTAACACTTCACTTGTGCACTATGTCACTGTGCGTTTATGAGGTACTTGCCCGTAGAAGCGACGGAACACCACTCCCTGCGGCCAAAAGTCCTATGGTCCCAGGTCCACTTTCCTTACGTTTTCTTAAATTGAAGAAGAAATTTTTGATATTGCATAGCAATGTTGCGTGGCGATAGAATATTATGGTTCTTTTGCAATAAACACTTGATAGATACATAAACTAGTGTTTTTCCAAAAGGCTAGACGGACACCCTAGAACGATTGAGTTAGTTCACAATTTCCAAAAAAAAAACATCACCACAATTTGAATATCAAGTTAATCTATTATCTTTGAACAACCAGAACTTTATGGCAAATAATAAAATAAATAATTAATAATTTTTGTACCGTAACTTAATTATAACTTAAGATAATTATAATTAACTGCGGAAGGCTAATGGCATGCTTGAAGAAACTTAAAACGGCGTTTTTTGTGATATTCGTTAAAAATGTTAAAATCTCAACTGAATCTCGGTTGTGGTAATATTAAGATCATAAAGCACATGATATTCAGTGTAACATACCTTTCTTGAGTTATATTATAGTTATTTCATGAAGAAATTTAAGATATGAGGGTAAGCAGCAGCGTGTTCATAATCATCATCTTGCTGTCCTTGTCTCATGTGACTTTGGATCGGCGCTACGAGTTGTTTCCTCTCGTTCGCCCTTTTCAACCATTACACTATAATTTACTCCTGGTTCTTTAATATCTTTAATCACACAATCCTGATCATCAATGATATTTTCTTTGGTTTGCCTCTCCTTCCGTCAAAATTTATATTCAACACTCTTTTAGTCACATTTTTTTTTCATCTCTCCTCTTCCCATACTCAGATGGTTCCTATCTTTCTGCTATTAATGCTGCATCCAATTTACTTGACTTATCGTTTTACCTCGCTGGGTTGTCGAGTTCAGATGACCTTCGTGAAAAATGTTGGTATTCAGCTCCATTTTTTGTGGAAGCCGACCCCAAAATAGTAGAAGGCTAGGCAGATGATGATGACGATGACTTTGGAGTTTCAGATCAGGTGATACTGATCAAATTTTTCATAACATCACGTATGTAATCCCCAAAGGTTAAGCAGAAGTGTACCTAATAGTATACCTCTGCTTAACATACTCCACATTTCGCCAGTTTTTCTAACTGTGTACTGTAAATAGACCGATGATGAGGCTGGTACCTAAAATAGCTGGTTACTATCCAAATCTAGACTAGAATACTTAATTGCAAGCTTCAGACATAACACATGATTAAAATCTAAATTAATTCTTCTTTACCGTAGCTATTTTGCAAACAATAAAACATTTGAGCAGACAGACAAAAAATCAAATAAAGAAAATAGCTTTGAACGGATGATGTGAGTACGATGTGGTGCATTGAAATAATAGGTAACAGAATTTACTCGTCAAATCAAATCACACTTTCGACGGGTGGAAAATTCTACTTGCCCTACCATTATCCTAATAATTCTTCCTAATCATAATTATTCTTGTGCCTTCGAGCGCCAGTTATACTGTGTGTTCCGAAAGTCTGATTACATTTTATATTTCAAATAACAGCTCGGGTCGATCTTTAGGTTAAGCCGTGATTGCCTCGGTTGGTCTGTGGATAGGTGACCACGCATTACATACCGTGTTTAATCCGTGCCTTGGAAAGCACGTTAAGCCGTTGATCCCGGGTGTCTTTTGTAGATTTTTAACAGTCATTAGGACTACCTAACGACTGTCCGTCAGTGGCCCAAAAAGTCTGACAACCAGTCTTTCCAAGGGGTATCGTATTACCCAGTACTAACTGGGTTGTGAAGGTCAGATAGGCAGTTGCTCCATGTAAAATACTGGTATTCAGCTGCATTCGGTTAGACTGGAAGCCGACCCCAACATAGTTGGGAAAAGGCTAGGCAGATGATGATTTCAAATAAAGTTGGAAGGAAGAAAATAAAATAATTTGCAAGCATTTCTCGAGTAAAGCAGGCCAGTCATGAAATGTTGGATTTGTGAAGACAATATCACATGACCTCTCTCCACTGCTGTCAATGACCAATATACCTCCTTCAATCAAGTACATAATAAAAGCCTACAATTAGTACATACAAAGATTCTCCGAACAGGAAAACCGCCGTGAGGATAACCACACACACAACATCCTTAAAACAAAACCTATTATATCCATAATAGCTGATGACAGAGCCACGAAAATTCACAGTAATGTCAGTTTTCCGTCCTCCAAATAATATACCAGCGTTTTACATAAGGATGGCTTACATAAGGTAGTATTAACATATGTGTGCGTGCGCAGGCCAGTCGCGAGTCGCTGCGCCGGCGTCGGTTATGTTCCACTCAATCGCATTTGAGTCGTGGCCGCCAGCGCGAACGGACGCGCGGACGCTAAGAAACAAAAAACAATTCTAAACAGTGCTTGTGAGTGGTGTAGAACACAAGTGTTAGAAAGTTCTGTTTTGTACCAAGTTTTTTACACGCAAATTAATTTTTAATTTACCTACTGTATATTTTTTTTCAACAATCTGGAAAAAGCTTGTTACGTGAATCTGGTTCGCCCGTTTTTCCGGTACAGGTACGTTTTTTGTTGTTACTGAATTCCGCTTAGGTGTTTTTCTTGTTATAAAAGGTTTTTTTAGTGTTTCTGATTGTTATATGTAAATATTATCTAGTTCTAAGTGTGTGTTGCTGAAAACTTCATGCATTTTACGGTTCCGAGTTCTTGCGTGGATCTTTTGCTGAAGTGCCTGTATAAAAGTGTGCGCTACAAGTGATCTTTATTACAAAATCATTTTTTTCTTGGTTTTATCTAAAACGTTTGCTATGTTTAAAAGGCAGATAGTTTTAATGTAAAATAATTCAACCATTTAAGTACTCTTAGAGCCTTAATATAACCTTATTTTATTAATTTTAAAACAAGAAAAAGGCTTTACTAACTCAATAAAACTGTTGAAATCTTATCAAGAGAACAACATTACATTGTTCACTCAATTTAAGCAAATACTAAAATTCTTATAAGATGTAAAGGTATGTCTGATTCATCGACGAAACTCAAGGCTTTGATCTTGAAAGTCATTGCCATCAAGATTCTTGTTTAAAAGGGGTAAGCAGGAATCTGAGTAAAACTTTCCGTTAGTCAAAGTTTTTTAAGAGCCTTAGCGAATGTTTTGTTAGTCTAATTTTGGGTCGTTAAAGCCATAGGAATAGGAAAGAAAACTATATTTCCTATAAGATTGAAAACCTGAAAGCGGTGGTGTAATTAGGAAATGAAATTGCGAAATTAACAACAAAAGTTATGACATCACAATTTGTAAGCAATAACGTTAAAAAGACAAGTAATACTTACGTCCTCATATTACAAAAAACTTACATAATTAAACTCACATAGACTCCAAACATGGAATTTCTTGTAAAACTCCCTTGCTAGCAACGTCCATAGAAGCTTTAAAGAAATCATTAAAATCAAAGATACATCAGGATTATCCACGATGCACTTAAAAATACCGCAATATCCAGACTTTTACAGCTTGATATTGCTTATGCATTTTAAAAGAGAGACTATAGACATCAAATTGAAAGAAACAGACCGATGCGAATTCTTATCTACATTGAAATACCAAATTCATCGTAACTAAAGAAGATTAGAAAATGGATTGAACGTTACAATTTCTTAAAAATCCCGGTGAAAATTAATAATTTAAATGATTAAATTCATCAATCAACTAAAATATATTTCGAACGCTTAGGTAACGTTAACTGCAATGGTTTACGTAAACTATCATAACACTTTTTATCCGACGGCGTACGTTTTGTTACACAAAATGTTTGTTGGTACTCGATTGTGGAATGATCGGAAAAATTTAGCTCTTTTTCTTACATTATTTACAAACTACAAATCTATAATAGTGATAAAAATATGTACAAGTATCAAAGGGTTACAGGACGTCAAAAAATTCGTCTACATCGCTGTCAACAGGAAAAGTGCCCAGAAGGCTGGCAGCATTGCCACGTTGGATGGCAATGCGAATTCTTTGGCCAAAAAATAGGCCAGCATTCTGGTTACGTGAAGAGTCGACCAACCGCTTGGCGATTTCCCGAAATACTAGGTGGGCACTCAGACCCCATGGGCCTAGTGTTCCAACCCCAAACGGCTCAAACACATAACTACCAATTAGATTATTGTATTTGCGCTGTTTGAGGTAATCAGCACATGCAGCAGCATTTGAATAGTTAATTATGTGATTTAATGAAACTTATTCTGAAATTAGTGATGTTTTTTGAAAAAGTTCAAGAGTAACCGGGTTGCGAGTACCTATGGACGTAGACGAGCCGAAAGGAGTATGTAAGGAGAGTAGCAAGAGGCGTTCTCTAGTAACAGCTTACCCCCATGAGAAAAAGCGTGAATTGATGCATGTACTTATTTTGAAAATGGTTGGATTGTAGGCTAATCGTAGGGAACTCACAGTTTATGTTTATAAATGATTTATTAACTTCTCAGTATCTATGAACTACTTTCTGACCTTATACTTGCTCGGAGCACTGATCATACATTCATTGGCAATCACTGACGTTGAATCAATATCTAATTTAAATGTCCCTCATCCTTATGTTTTTTTAGTTAAACAGCACCTATTCTTGACTGATTCTATTGGCTTTGCATCGCAAATAAATTAATGAAAAAAAGCTCTAAAATTTTAACTGTTATCTGTACATATTTCTATAAGACATATGTATCAGATCCTTGGGTAGCGTCATTTAATCCAATATTACATACAAATTCTCAGTCAAACCATTTTTCAATTACGCCATTAAAATGCATTTCTGAAAGTCAAACTTTAAAACAAAATAATGGATTTTACCCCCATTCGCAGGGGTGCTTTCGTATGGAGAAGAATGGGCAAGAAGTTACATTCTTCTTCAAAACTTAGGGCTCTTCTAAGTGGTGCTACAACAGCCAGCATGGCCGGCCTTCTATTTTCCATAAGATTTTGAAAAATTTCTACCAAAACATGATAAAAAATATTTATATTTTCGACCCTTAATCATCAATAACCCTTCCAGAACTCACTGACCATCAAAACTTAAATAATCTTACATAAGCAAGCAAGTGAAAACATTTTTTTTATCTAATGTTTCAAGTGTGGGAGCCATTGTCGCGGGTTCTAGGTTAAAAGTCTTTGTCTTTGGTTACGTGTGGTTCCCATAGCTTACTGGTGTGCTGGTTACTCATAATTGTTTTATTAAAAGCAAAAACATTTGTTGAATTTACGGAAATTTTGAGAATTTTTATGATTTTCTGATTGATCTTACTGTTTGCCTGTGTCATCCTACTGCTGGCCAAAGGCCTCTTCCAATGACTTCCAAATCCTTCGATCCAGGGCTAATGTGGACTACTGGTCCTTGGTTCTATTCAGTTCGCCCCGCTATCTCCTGCGAGGTCTACCACGTTCCCTAAATTTACTTATACCAATTGTTTGAGTAAATTAAAACCCCAAGCTTCATCATCTAACTAAAAGTGTTGCTAGTTTTATAGAAAAATTGTATACCTCCTTGAGTATAATTATTAACATTCAAAACTAAGTGGTAGTAAGATTTTCTTATACTTTTTGAAAACCGTTTGAGTATTCATATTTACAAGTAGTTACTACATGTCAACATTCTCCTGCCTTTATTCCAATTGATTTTTGAGCGTTGCAGCATTTTTCTTCTTCCATAATTATTAGATATAAGAGTAGAGAAAGACCAATGAAACGTTGGATGGAGTGTGAGTAGGATGATAAGGCTAAAAAGGAGGTGACTCTATTACTCGTCATCTCATTGATGACGAGTAATAGAAAAGTATGGAAGAAGAAGACATGCTGCGCCGACCCCAATAAATTGGGATAGGACAGGCATCATAATGATGATGATGATGATATTAGAAATAAGAGAGAAAATTACCCTACCATTAAAAGTTAGTACATAGATTTATTGGTCAAGAACAATATGAAAAATACATTCACTATGATTTTAAATCACGGTTTGGTCTTATCAGAATAAAGTACACTATTATCGAGCAGACAACAAATAATCAGGAAAAAGTCTATTACTGAAATCTCCATTTCTAAATAACCTTTGACTTTACCGAAATAAAACATTTCTTGTCTCTGAAATCACGTAATATTTTTTTAGAAAAGCTAAATTCTCTTCAACAAAACTGTGCAAAATTTTAGAATATTTTAAGTTTCCTTCGTCTGTTTTTAGAAGAGATACCGGCTATTGTCATTTAAGGTTTTTTGCTGAAAATGTTTTCGTTGTGAGTCTATCAATCTGGTTCAATCCAGAAACTAACAGCTAATCAATGTTAGAAAAAATAGCCGTCCAACTTTTGTTTCTTTACTCAGTTACTCTTGAACGTTCCCCTAAAGCATTCCTGGAGGCCTGGTACCATTTTTAAACACTGGCTTTGCATATAACATATTTTTATAGCGTTTTAGCAGTATTTCAGTTTGTTAAGCACTTATTAAAATGTCTATTTTATTTTAGAAGTCTCTTTCATTTCTTTCTTATAAAACGTCGTGAGGAAACTTTTGGGTATGAATGTTGACGGCTATAAGAGTAGAGGAAGACATGAGAAACAATGTGGCTAGAAAAGGAGATGACTGTTGAGATGACGAGTAATAGAGAAGTATGGAAGAAGAAGACATACTGCGCCGACAAATTGGGATAGGGAAATAATGAATTACATTTTAATGTAAATGCAACATAAGTATGCATGATAAGTGCATACATCAATCATATCTCATCAAACTACTATTCTTTTTTTATCGTGTGGTTAGTGCCTAACCTGGTGTCACAGTTTTAATGCCATCCCTATGACCCTAAAGTCACTTTAAGTCAGACTTTAGACTTTACATGCCGTCGAGAAATATCTCCCAGGCTTGCTGGTTTCCTCGCCATGTTTTCGTTCACTGAAGCAAGTAAACAATACGCACATGAATCCGAAAAATTAGGGGTGCGTGTCTTGGGTGCGAACTCGAGACCTATGACTTAGCAGTCCGATGGTCACACCACTAGGCTATCACTGCTTCACTACTATTAATATTGATCTATATTAAAATCTACACACATTAAAAATCAATAAACCAAAAATAATCAAAACATTTCTTCAATTGCTTGTCAAGTGACAGCAGTACCTTTCGTCAAGACTTTTTTCTAGTAAAAGATAGAAAAAGAAAGACAGCAAAAACTACAATGGACGGTAGCACTTTCTAAAATGACCGGCGACCGGCGCGCGCGCCGACGGCCAGTAGCGAATATTGTAAACAGCGGTTTTGATCGGTTGTGATCGTATGATACTGGGCTTAATGTTTTTGGTATATCGGTGATAGATATTTTATATTGATGATTCGGTTAATCATTTTGTTAAATTATTATAAACTTTTATTTAATTTGGCTTGTTTGTTAGTTAGTATGTATTGGTAAAATCTAGCAACTGAATTTCAAACCAGTTCCCCCCAACCGATTGAGCTGAAATTTTGCACACACCTTTGTTTTTAGTGACAATACATTTTCATGACAGACATGACTTAAACCTGCACCCAGGATTACCTCCACACGAGAGAACTCCTCGACGTTTAATAGCACGGACACGAAGCTTTGTATACGCGTTCAGTGTTGATAGATACACCTCATTATAGCTTTTTTTTTAAGTTTAATTTATTTTCTTTGTTTTGTAGAAAGGTTGATTTTTTTTCTATCACTTTCCTTAGCTTTATTCGTCTTAACCTGGATTTATTGTAAAACTTTTGAATGTTTAGTTACTTATTCAAAATAAGTTGTTTTTTTATTATCTTCAGGCACTTTGTTAGAAACTACTTTATTCTGAATTGATAGAAGATATTGAAATGTTTGAAAGTGTTTTTTGATTCGGTCTTGTTTAAAAGGTTATCTATTAGAGATTACACTATTTGCGACAGTAATCACTGTTGTTCAGCTGTTGTTAATTTACTTTTTTTATACTTTTGAAAACAATTGTCACTATTATTATACTTTTCACACAAGACATTCTAAACAGCAGGATTATTGTAAAGATTAAGAATAATTTCAACGATGGTTGCACTATTAGGGTAGGTTAAAATTCAATTTAACTTAAATTCAGCTTTACTTTGCTATCATTGTTCTTGCTACATCATGAAAATAAATTTAAAATAATAAATTATGAATCAGGTTTTAATTAAAAGCCTTGTAGGTAATTAATTATCGCAATTAAACTGGGTACTCGCATTATCATTAATTACTAAACTGACTTACATACATGGACTGTACCCTTTTCTTTTTTTGCCTTTTATAGAATGTTTTATAGCTACACGAATATTAGGGATGGTGAAAGCAACGAATAAACAAGCTTTTTGAATTTTTAAAAGAAAAAGGCGAAGCATCACTTAAAAACCACAATTAGAGACTAGCAGGACTAATGTCTCTCAATTTATAATTGGTTAAAAAAAAAACAAAAATGTTGTATACTAGTCTTATCCATTTGATGTTCTTATAATTAGTAACAAATTCTTCGCAATTCATTATTAAAACACAACATGTTTCCAATACCACTATAAAGGAAAAACCATGCGAAACTATAAAAGCAAAATTAAAACAACTAGAAATAGTCAACTAGTAGTATTGAAGATTTTTGATACAACTGTCGTAGAACTTACAGTAAAAATCAGAAAAGAATATTCCAAGAGTTTCATAGGCGTAATAAACATGAAATACCTTAATTAAATGCTAAAACATCAATGACACACTGAAGGCACCGCTGAATCAGCACAACAGTACTCGCTACGTTATCGGATACATCATTCATTAAATCGTCTTAGAACTTACGACGAGTCCGCAATTTGCAAGTCAGAAAATGAAATTACGACTGTAGAAATGAACTCAATAAACTTAAAAGACACGAAAATTCACACAAAAATAGCAAAACACCAAACAGAATCTTAGAACCCAAAATAAATCAGCAGAAAATGATATAAGAAGTCTAGAAAAAAATAACTCTTTCAACATAGAAAACATGAAACCGAACACAAAAATGATAAAACATCAAACTGTCTTAGAACTCGCAACGAATCGCAAATAGCCAGTCAAAAAGAACAGTAGGAAAATGAACTTTAAGAACCTCATAAATATGAAGTATCAAACAAAAATACCAAACATCAATGACACACTGCACAAGGCACCGCTGACTGAGCACAGAACTACTCGCTACGTCATCCGACACACCAAACAGTTCGGCACCACCACCCATGCGTTACCAGTTGAACTTGACTTAGAAACCGCTGCTCATCCTGTACGAATAACTGTTATAGCAGAGGAAAGGAACGGAGGTAAGAAACGGAAGAAATGGAAAGAAGTGTAAAGTAGAAAGAAAACGTCAAGCCTTTTGAAGCCTTTTACACCTACATTGTGGAACACAAATGAATAAATGAAAGTATAGAACGTGAACTAAAATAGGAACTACTAAACGGGGACTTAAGCAAAACCAGAGACTTTTAACAGTGTCCTTAAAAGCTTATAGAAAGCTTATATCAATTGAAAACATTTTATTATCATAAGTCAATCGTTTCACTGGTAGATGGTAGAACGTCTCTTTGGTCTAGGCCCTAAGGGATCTCACTCAGAACTTAGAAGTGGTTTAGTTATTATGAAGTACACGTTGATGAAGAAGAATGAAATCTTTGCTAAGAGGAGACACATTTTTCTGGTCAACAGTTCGCGACATTTCAAATCCTTGGCTCGGAACTTCTCCAGCGTAAACGCTGCCGGAGGAGATTTAAACTTTGCACCTTACATACATTTTACATTTTGCATTACTTCTCACAGTCAGTTGCTGCTTTGATATTTTACAACCATCTAGCAATAAAGCGATTCATCCAACAATTTCGTCCAACAGCGATGAAAGCGACACATTCCACTGGTGACCGGCGATTCGGCGCGTGAGCACCCCGCTTCGCAAATCGTTGCACCAGGAGTATTACGTCATAAAAAAACATGCCAATGACTTTGGTGTGAATGAAATTCATAAAATATGTACTAGAGGAACTAAAAGTTGTGGTCGATAAAGTTAGTAAAATAATGAATCACAGCAAAGAAACAGCTGTCGAAGCTGGTCACAACTACAGCTTCTAAACATTCATATGCTCCAAGACAAAAACGAAACAATTAAAAAAATCTTGTCACGGATTAGTGCCAAAAATAAGATTGTTTCACGAAGTAAACTATAATGTAGAAAAAACAACAGAAGAAGCATTTTACCCAGCACTATGAAAAGTTATCAGTAGAAAGCTTCTTTCTGCAAAATCTCAAACGACGTTTCGTTTTATAGATAGAAGATTGCATATACTCTTAAATAATAAACACCATATAAATCACAGATATAAAATGTAGAAACTTTACACAGGGTGACAGATTTCCATCCCAGTTGGAAAATGCAGTCGTGGTCGTGCAGGTAAAATTCCTAAATAATTTCCTACATAAAACCATCCCACATGGACTCATTCATGCACCGATGATGATGACATCATCACCAATGATGACGCGAGTCTCGTTGACTGCACACAAGTGATCCTGACGCGGCATGCGCTAGTCGGGTGACGCTCCGATGGTACTCAGTCAAATGTATCGCGTTTTTACCGATCGGATTCAGTAGATTGTTGACTCTGTCATGTGTAAGCTAATGATTGTTTACTACATTGTGAGCACAGTAGAGGAAGAAAGATGAATAAAGATAATGATGATGATGTAATGGATAATGTAGATGGACACACAGTGGTTGTACCAGATTAAAGAACGAAGACTGGCATTGGACTAGAAGGTAAGAAGGATAAGTTAAAGATACTGATTCTGCACCTGCCAGACATTTTCACATTTTATAGACAAGTTTCTTGATTAAAAAAAAAGCAGTAGTGGTAGCAACTGCAAGAACTTCAGTTGGGAGATACTTAGTTAGATTTTCGTTGAATTTGGAACAGTCTATTTAGCTCATCGTTTCATTATAAATCTAAGTGTCATGCCTACAACAACATTACCCCATTGTGAACATGCTAACACCGTGTGCATGATGACAACGCCAGAATTAATCCTAACAAAAAATCCGCTTCTACACAAAAGATCACCAAATATTCTACCAAAATCACGCCCAAGAGTAGTCCATTGACTTTTACTACCGTTTCCACCGACCACAGCACACCGCTAGCCATGAGACCCTGACGCAGTCATCGGGCGAAACACAACAGTCCATGTGCTTCAGTGGAGCATGATCCACGTGGAGGCAGTCGAGCAAACATGGCAATTGAGGAGCTCCTGCAACAAGTATTTTATTTTCCATTGCAGTGAAATATTAGAGATATTATTCAGAACTTTTATAAAAGGCCAATCAAACTGCATTCACTTCATTGTCCTGGTTGGTGCTCTCTCAAAAATCATCAGTGTTGAGCATTGAGCTGATTGGTGAAAAATCATGTCATTGAAACGAATCTAGGAACCAAGTAACGCAGAACGTCTCCAGTCTTTCTCAAAGGTGCAGTAGATAGGATTAGGTCAATTTCAGTTTTATCCCCTCCTAAACCATAGTTTTCCTTCGTTCGTCATTTTCATTATCATTGTCTATGGGTTCTAAAACACCATTAACACGTTAAGTGCGAAGCGAGGCCTAAATCACCCCTGATGCAACTTCCCTGTGGTGCGGCAAGCAAAAAAGTGAATTTCTCTGTCGTGCGAATGGCATAGCTTTGGTTTGGTCCAGTGTAGGAAAGAGATAAATATATATTTGAGATCACTAATGGTTCCGGACTCGGTGGTGTACCTACCTTGGTACCGGATGTCTTAGGCCTCGTGCCGCACTGAATTAATATAATTTTAATGCAGTGCGGAACGAGGCTAAAACGTCCCATATCCCCCCTGACCTCGTACCGCACTCAACGCGAGCTTCCCGCGACCAGTGTTGTGCATCACGTCGATTGGAGAGCACGTCCTTTTACAGCGCCGAACATGTCTAAACGATGTCGGAAGAAGTTAATTTTAAAAAACCCAGAAACAGAGCCAAAACAGGTAAGTTTTTAATGAAAAAATCTTCAGTAAGTACCTAGTTTTTTCTTATCTTGGTAGCTATGTACCTAAAGTAAGTGTAAGATATTATTACTTAAGTATATTATACCTAAAGATATTATTGGTAATAACGATTATTGACGTACCTAATACTTTGCAACATATCTAGAATTACCTATTATTCTATATCGTGATAATAATGTTATTATTATTAGGACTTAACACTTAATTGATATTTTTGTAGGTAGTGAAAAACTCCACAAGAAACGCAAAGCAGCCGTTGACAAAACAGGTAAGTAATATAATTAATATTTCAGTAGTTCTTTGTCTAGGTTTTGAAAGTAGGTATATAAATATTAAAGATTTTTAGGGTTCCGTATCGAAAGGATAAAAACAGGACCCTCTATTACTAAGACTTCGCTGTCTGTCCGTTTGTCGCGATAGATAGATAGTTGAAGTTTTCTCAAATTATGTAGGCCGCTATTACAATAATACTAAAAAGTTAAAAACAACAAAATACCTATGTAAAGGGATATTTTTAATCACCAAGTTTGTTAAGTGTGTTAGATTCGACTTATGTAAATTTTACGATATATGTCACGTGGTCGGAAGAGAGCACCAGGCGGAGTATATTATTGTACGATGGTAAAAGTACAGAAATTATTGTGTTAGTAATTTAAGAAACTCAATATTTTAATATGAAATGTTTTGTTTTTAGCCATCTTAAATAAAGGATTACAGTGTTTGTAAGAAGCTAATATTTGGTACGGCGCTAATTAATGCCTGGATTGTGTTTAATTCAATCCAAACTGATGGAAAAAAGTTACCAAAAAGACTCTTTGTGGAGAAACTTATAGAATCTTTAATAAAAAAGGAAATCGATGAGACCCCAGGTAATGTAATGCTTAGATATATTTCTTGACAGTCAACGTGTTGAAGCTTTCATAAACTAAGCTTGACATTTGGTCATTATTAAGTTATTTATTATTGTTTCCTTTTAATTATTCTGAATTTAAGCTACCTTACCTACCTACTCTTTCAACATTTTAAGTATAAAACAAACACATTCATTTGATGCAGTTATACCTACATTATCATTGTTATTCTCATCTACGATCTAACCTAAGTAACAATGTCAGTTTTATTACGTTATCTTTACATTTTTGTTATTTTTCAGCACCTGAAAGCGCACGCCATTGCCTCGAAAAGGGTGAAAAAAGGAGAAGATGTGTTGGTTGTTACCAAAAACTACGCACATTTTTACCATCTCGTGAAGCTGATAAAAAATCCAAAAAGATTTTGACTTAGTGCACTCAGTGCAAAAAATCTTATTGTCTACCCTGTTTCAATGAAAAACACTCATAAATAAGTACAACATATATATTGAGATTTTTATAAAAAAAGTATATTGATACTGATTTTTTAATGTTAATTCAAGTTCTAATAATTGTATTTTTAAAGCCCGAGGCAGAATAAATAGGACAGTTTCTTTTCTACTTCTGGTTGCCTTTTTTTCTATTCTGTGAACCGCATTAAGATTTTCATATACAAATAGAAAGATAAACCTTATGCATAAACCGTAATCCATTATTTTCCAATAATAAGTCTGTAATAGGTGCCTCTTAATGGTATAGAATGGAACGCTTCGTGCGCGAGTCCGACTCGCACTTGGCCGGTTTTTTTTTCTTTATGGCGCCTTCAAGCACAATTTAGATTATTTAAAAAAAAATGTATCCTTTGATAGCTTTGTGTTGTTTTGCCAGGTTTTGCCCTTAAAACGATCTAATGAGATATAATTGATCAAAATCGGTCAAGTCGTTGCGTAGTTAAGACAGTTTAAAAACGTCGATATTATTTTTCCCATCACTAATCGCAGCGAAAATTTGCCCTATTTCAGTGCGTTACGAGGTGTATAAGATCCCATATTTTGTTTTGCTAATAATTCCTAAACTAGCCATCAGATCCCGGGGCGACGGTGGATTAGGGTTCATCAATTCACTGTCTATATCAATAAGGACCAAAATTCTCATTTATCTTTGATTTCGCGCCAGAAAATGGATTTTAGTCTGTAAAAGGAGGTGGGGTCTAATAGACCGCGTGTCGCCCTAACGTCTGGTCACGGTACGGGCCGATTATACCTCGTGCCGCAGGAACGGAAAGTATGCAAAAATTGGTGCCGCAGCTAACGTGTTAAGTCAAATTCAAGTTCAGTATCTTCCTTACTGTGTACGCCATAACCAAACCTACCAACAGTTATTCCACAAAAAACAGTTCCAACACAAACAGAAGACACAACAGTATGAGCAGTCACTGTGCGAATCAAACAAGCGTCCTGCGTGTATGCTTCAGTGGAGCATAGCCCACGTGGGTCCACTCGAGCAAACATGGCCGCCACGCTGGACGTGGTCATTTCATGCTTCAAGTTTGGCACCCTTCAATGATTTTTGTTTGATGTTTGAGAATCAGCTGTTGGAGTTACGTCTTGAGGATGCAAACCACTTGATTTCATGTATGATTTTGGCCACTATGTACTTGAATCCTACAGTCTGTCAAGCCGAGTGTTCTTGCAGCGCAATAATCCCAGGGGTTTTCGGAAGGTTTTGACTTTTCTTTGTCAAGTGCAAAACAACAACGGAAAGTGTAGATTCAGTGACGGCGAGTTATGGGCCAGCTCGCCGTCCGGCCGTCTTATGACGACAGGCCGTGTCGACGGCGCGTTCGTGTTCCACGCGCGCCTCAAAGAGATGTCAGCAAATAAGTAGGGGTCCGCAAGGGCCGATGCCTGCCAGGGCTGCGGGACTGTTCGAAAGAGATACCGTGGCCCTGGAACACAAAGGGCAAAGAAGGAACATGGATGGGTTTTAGTCAGTACAAGCCTGACACTCCCTTCCGCTCCGCCCAGAGTGGGGGCGGTCATTTGATGATTTCCCATCCGGAAAAAAAAAAAAAAAAAAAGTGTAGACTCAGTAATAGCAGATGCTGTAGCTGTTCTCTGGTTTAGTCTGTGCATTGCCTCTCAATCAGTCAGCACGGTACAGCTTCATGTATGGGTGACCCTTTCCTTTCGTGAAATCATGATTCATGGGCAATATAGTATATCATACAAATGCCACCATTATTCTTGTTGCCTATTGTTATAGCCATCATCAGTGGAATGTGAAACGTGGAATCTCATGCAAAAGTTTTATATGTTTTGTTGAAGCATTTACTACGTGAGGTCTATCGAAAAAAGATGGCTGGTCATTCCTTTTTTTGTGTTGGCTTCAACTGTCCCACTCCTGGGTAAAGGGGGGATGCCTTTTCCTATTTTTTCTCTCTCTTTGGCTATTTAGGTTCAATCCTTTCGTTAAGAGGCCAGCTCGTCACACCATCGCATTCTGAGCCTACCGCGTTGCCAAGTTCTGTTATTCTTTTATTTAGATCTGTTTATTATTTGAACCCATGTAACTAGACGGAAGACCTTTGCGTTTTGGACAAACCACAACAGCTGTTTTCAGCATCGTTTTGGAACAGTTACACACTATTATGAAACGGCATGAGCAGTCATTGAGCGAAACAAACAGGCGTCCTGCTTGCTCCACTGAAGCAGTCACCACGTGGGATTACTCGACCACGAGCTACTGGCCACAGATTCACTAAATCAAATTAACACAATCTCATTCAGCCGGATTTAGTAATATTCCTATACTAGGTGCATGACATCCTTCTCCTGCCCTTATCTCAATTTTAGGGTCGGCGCAGATGTCTTCTTTTTCTATTACTCGTCATCTCATCAGATACCTCCTTTCTTATCCTTCACACAGTCCATTCATCGTTTCTTTGGTCTTCTTCTACTCTTATACCCATCCACATTCATACTCAAAACTTCTTAGTTGCGTGTATCCTTAGCATATCACGTGGTATACCTTTAATGGTTTCAACATTAGCTAGTTGCCAGGACCAGCCATGTAGGAGCGAATAAAGAATGACATTTAATTTAGAAAAACTAGTTAAAAGTAATTGTGGCCCGTTTTAGACCTCCTATGTCAGATTATTTTAACCCACAGCTATGTTAGGTATTCTTGTGGAATCTGTAAGGCTCTGTCCTTATCTGACCTCTCTCAAGATTTTCCTTAAAACATGCTGTTATATCTATTTTTGTTATACTCGTGAAATCAAACGGTATGAGCAGTCTTTGAGCGAAACAAACAGGCATCCTGTCTGCTCCACTGAAGCCACCACGCGGGTCCAGTCGACCACGGATCGTTGAAAATGTGTTGTGCTGGATATTAATGAAATCAGATTGAAGCAGTTCTTATAGCCCAATAGAACGGCTTTATGTCTGTATTATCTACTTCATTTGTTTTGTGTCTACTTAGCTGGTTTCCAATGGTAGTAACTACTTAGCAAGTCGCCTTAATCATAACCTCGCGCCTGTTTTCCCAAAGGGTTACGCAGAGGTGTTCCTACTACACCCAAATTTAGCGACAGCGAGCTTTTTCTCGTCATCGCGCCACTAGAGACCTGGCTACACTGAAAAATCCATGACAAAACCCGTTCGGGGAATTGAACCAAAGATAGATAGGTCAGCAGTAGATACAGTTACATAATGTTTTTGTTGGTAATATTTGATAAAAAACACTGGGCAGTCACTGTGCGAAACAAGCAGGCGTCCTGTCTGCTCCACTGAAGCCACCACGTGGGTCCACTCGACCACGGATCGGTGAAGATGTGTTGGTCAATGGACGTACGCATGACGTGTACTTGACGTAGTATGCTAGCGCCAGTCAGTGGGTCAGCAGAGATAGAAGAAACGCCTTTACTTTATAGCGGAGTTATTTTACATGACTGTTCTCCATAGCTTTGATCAAACCGGTGCTTATAGGCCGTCGACATTGGTCTCAACAGATACTTCAGAATCTAGTGTCCGGAGCGGCGTCCGCAATTTGTTCGCCCGCTGCGGACCAAACTTTAAGTGAGGTTAAGCTAGAACAGAAAACCAACTTGCAAGAAGACGTTTAAGTTTTTTTGAGACTTATGTAGTTGACTTTAGCGGTCAAGAACTTCTGGAAGCGACATCATCACTGAACATTGAAAATTCGCTTTCATATTACTCTACTTCATTATCTACCTAGGCATTTCCCAACTATGTAGGGGTTGGCTTCCAGTCTAACTGGATGCAGCTGGGTACCAGTATTTTACATGGAGCGACTGCTTTTCTGTCCTCCACATGCTGGGTAATACTACCCTTGGTAAAACTGGTAGTCAGAGTTTCAGGCCACTGACATCCTGTAACGACTGACAAAGATATATAAATGACAGCCGGGACCAACGGCTTAACGTGCTTTCCCAGGTACGGAGGAAACTCGGTATGTAATGGGTGGTCAACCATCCATGGACCAACCTAGGTAAGCACGGCTTAACCTAAAGATCGGCCCCGAGCGGCTTGTTATTATTTAGCCACAAGTAAAGTAAAGTAAAATACAATTTTATTTATTTAAACATGGTGTACATGGTGTGTCTTGCATGCAATGTATCATCATTGCATGCAAGATAACAATGAGATACAGAAAAGTTCTAAAATGTTCAGCCACATATCGTAGCGTACAAATTGGTAGGAAGCGAGCTCCTTATTCTACTGAAATAATTTAAATAAACTTAAAAAATCCATGACGCTATTAATAAAAAAGGCCGAAAGTTTAACTTTGACCATAATGACACAATAATACAGTATTAAACTAGGGTAAATCCAAACCAATCAAGTCATGGCCACACACTACTCTAAATCTAAATGAATAATTTACTGACCCTAATAGTATCGATAAAAAATATGACCATCACAGAACATCCCTGGCTTATCGACAAAAACCTCGGAGGTCAGTTGACTAACGATTTTTTGTCGATATCGACAAGGTTACAACCTTATTGTTTGCGCAACTACGCCCTGAAATTGTTTGTAGTGCGAACGAATTGTAGTTCGATTTATAATGTTGTAAATCTATGGTTATGGAAGCATTTGGCAAGACTTTTTATTTATAAAAAAGTTAGAAGGCCTAGCTGCGGCGCAGTGCCAGTAGCAAAGTGATTAGTTTCTTTGAATAACGAAGTAAGCGGACGGCATAAGCTTAAATAACATATATTGTTCCCACTGCTGGGACACAAAACTCCTATTTGAACAGGTGGATCGGTAAGGGATGGATCAAGCGAAAAAAAAACAGAAGTGATTTATATCATAGCCAAAAAAATTAAAAAAAAAGATCTTGAGGAATAAAGATTTATTCAATTTGGTCACAGTTTTATTAATAAACCACAAAAATAAAATTTGTATCTTCAACCGAACTTCCAAACATTAATCTAAATTACAATAAAAAACCATTACCAAAACCAAAACCATCTTTTGCTACTCAACTATTACCCTTACTAACATAAGAATAGCGAAGAATCCTTCTCAAATTCATCTGATCCATCACAAAATTATTAGCTCATTGTAATCACGACTTTTGATGTAATATTGCAATGTGGCAATCAATTACTTAATTTCTTATGATCATTTGTCAGACCAGTCAATGGACGAAAATTACTGTGAAAATTTTAGTGTCAAATTCATAATCTAGTATTCATTACTCTGATATTTTTATTGCCGTGCCTCGGAAAGCACGTTAAGCCGTTGGTCCCAGGTGACAATTGTAGATCTTTGACAGTCGTAAGGTAGTCAGTGGCCCAAAAAGTCTGACAACCAGTCTTACCAAGGGGTATCGTATTACCTAGTACTAACTGGGTTGTGGAGGTCAGATAGGCAGTCGCTCCATGTAAAATACTGGTATTCAGCTGCATCCGGTTAGACTGGAAGCCGACCCCAACATAGTAAGTAAAAGGCTAGGCAGATGATGGTGTTAAGAGATTCTTTCGCTCTGATATTATTATTGTCAATGAACTGGTACTGTACTGGTGGTATGTGTGGTACTGGTATTCATCTGCATCCGGTTAGACTGGAAGCCGACCCCAATATAGTTGGGAAAAGACTAGGCAGATGATGATTATTATTTACCAATGAAATGAATATTTTTTTCTCTTGTATCGGCATGAAACATTTTTGAGAATAATGTGGACCGTATTTTATCATCACAGCTTTCAAAAGTTTTAAGGAACACATCAAGGAAATTTCTAAAACAGGTGACAAATAACAGCACTCTCAGGTTTGTACTGAATCGGAAGGTCGCAGAATCAAACCCTGCTCGCACTAGAATTTTTCTTTCCATGTCAAAACAGCTGTAGTTCGCTACGCAGGGTTTGCGTATAAAATTAAAAAACCTGCACTGTCATCTCTCAAAGAAACAGGAGAGAGGAAGCTACTACTACTACTGCTGCTGATTATGCTTAGTCTAGTAGACCTAATGGTCTACTCAAAGTATGGATGAACTGTGTGAAGGAATAAATGACTAAGGTGACTGCTGAGACGATGAGTAATTGAAAAATATGGAAGAAGAAAACACGCGACTTGTACTCCAAAAAAATTGGGATAAAGGAGAATGATAATGGTATACTAAAGTTAACAAATATAAATCTACGGCTTGTTATAATATTTGAGCAAAAAACAAGTGACTATTGATAAATGACGACATAGAAAGCGCAATGACGGAACGTATTTAGAAGGGCTTAATGTTCTTGTATCGTGCGTGACTAAATATTGAACTGACCTACAGAATATTCGATCTCAAGATTTGTACTCTTGCACCCACAATACATGAATTCATGATTTTCTGGAAGACGTTGCGTTAGAAGGCCTCCCACTAGATGACATGGTAAAAGTTGCAGGAAGACGATGCGAGACGCACGGGACCAGTCAATGTGGCGACACTTATGAGAGGCCTATGTCTAGCAGTGGACGTCTTTCTGCTGAAATGATGATGACGATTTTTTTGGTAAGTACATTTTAAAACATTGGCCAAAAGTAAACTTTAAGTTCACTGTTCCATCATCTAGCCTTTTGTCATCTATGTAGGGATCAGTTTCCAGTCTAAATGGAGTCTGAACACCAATATTTTACATGGAGCGACTGCCTATCTGTCCTCCACTGCCAGTTTACGCGGCAAAACAATATCCCCTGGTCAAACTGGTTGCCTATCTTTTGTACTCCCGACAACCTGTGACGTTTGCGCGACGATAGTAACATAATAATATTTTACGCTTAGAAGATCTTTGATTAAATTACTTATAATTATGAATTCTTCAGCTACCCACCTTGAATCAGTTAATAATAAGTCACAGCTCATCAGCAACCTGTAATAGTTTTAATTTAGTTGCTAGTAACCTTAGCACCGAGATGAGGTCAAGTTTAGTTCAACGTGGGAAGGCCACGATTTGATACGGTTTACTGAAGTTTTTAGACTATTTGTAGATGTTATTACATTACTTATTTTTGTGTAAATATTGGTGAATTTATCGTGGAATTAGTAAGTTTCCAAAGTTTTTAAACTTAAAAGAAAAGGAAAAATGGAATTTAATGATCGTTTGCGTTCGTCGTTTGCCCGTCTTCTACAGATGTTTTACTCAAGATCTTTATAAAGTTGGGACTTGAATGTTGGTACAATTTTAGGTCTCAATGACTCACAGTTTTTAGGGTTCCGTACCTTAAGGGTAACTAACGGGTCCCTATTACTAAGCCTCCGCTGTCCGTTCGTCTGTCTGTCAGCGGATCCGTAATAGGTAGACAGTTGAAATTTAAAAAAATGTGTATTTCTGTTGCCGCTATAACAACAAATAATAAAAATAAATAAAAAAATAATGGGACTCCGCTACTACGACGGTACGAAACCCTCCATGCGCGAGTCCGACTCGCACTTGGCCGGTTTTTAATTTTATTTTATGGACGAGGCAAATATTGTTACACTTTTATCATCGTGTGTGTTTGTCTTTCAATGCAGACGACATTCTGTCCTGTCTAGTAAAAATAGTAGCATTATTATCATCATCTCAGCTAAATTTACTAATCCACTGCAGGACTAGGCCTCTCTCAATAAAACAACCGAACCTATATAACGTTAATTCATAGCACACTTTGTTCACAACAAAAGAATTAATAGACGCGTTAAAAATCCTTGAATCCTAAGATAAGACCAACAAGGTTCATTGTCCTTTAAAATAGTATACTCGCTATATGATTTCCTGTCAAAGTATTGTATACAAAGCTAGGTATTTGTATCAATGTCGATCACTTTGACGGAATAGAAAGTTAACATTGCGATACATCAACAACAATACTTTATGACACCAATACAAAGTGAAAACAAGATTGTTTGAAATTCTGACAATAATGTAGCATCAGTTGGCGTATGATACTCCCCTGTGATACACCGTTTTGAAAGCACTAGTGATGTCTGAATAATGGTTAGGTTGCAATTAAGTATGGTTAGCTATTGGAAGATGCATCCTTCCTGAAGGGAGAAAAGCAATATCTTGTTTTAGAATGTCCACGGAAAATGTAGAATTTGAAGAAGACCAAAAGAAACTATGGATGGACTGTGTGAAGGATAGTATGGCTAGAAAGGAGATGACTGCTGAAATGAGGATTAATAGAGAAGTATGGAAGAAGAAGACATGTTGCGCTGACCTCAGATAAATTGGCAGGAGAATGAAGATGATGAGGGAATATGTAGAATCTATAATAAACGAAAGTCTCATATTCCAGAGCAAGTCTTAAAGAAATTCTTATTCTTTGACAGATAGAATTTTCCAACATGTAGTAAATTGACTGAACGATGGTTACTACTGACAGTCAAAAGAGGAAACCAATTAATATCACAGCACCAACTAATCACAAAAAGTAAAACAAAACCAATACTTTAATCCTCAAATAATTTCCTACGGGAAACTACATTTTACATGCCCCCATTTCCAATGGAGCCGACAATAGCCAGAGAGGCGCAGACGCCGTCGGCAACATGGCGGCGGTGACGTCACACCGGAAACGGCTCCGTTTTGAATTTGGAACGGTCGAGCGAGCAATGGCGGAACATCCGGCGCGCGAAGACGTTACAATGAGTGCGCGTGCGACGTTGAAAATGTTCTATGTAGATCTATTGATCATGGATCTTTATTGACGGTCTTGATCTTTACTGTTTTATTTGTTTTAAAGGTTGTTTGTCTTTACCCTCGATATATGAATATTATTACATCCAGCTGTCTTTAATTTGGGAATTAGTGATTGATAGCCCTTGTAAAAGGGCGATAACAAGTTTAACTGATGATTAAAAAAACACTAACAGAATACTTACTATAGTTAGTTATTAAGAAGTTAGTTGGTAATACTAACTATACACTTCCTCAATGGTGTATTTTAGGTAGCTAGCAAAAGTATAAGCTAACTATCTTTAGATGATAAAACCAAACTTCAGTACTTTACGACAAAGTTTATTGCATTCAATGGCTGGAAGAGATTTCATTTTCCCGACATGTCATGACTAATGCAAAAGTAGCTAAGACACGGGTTTAGATGATTGAAATCAGGTTAAAACAGAAAAAATACAACAGTACCATCTCGCCATTGAAAACATTCAAAGTCAGGGACCACACACAACATTGATAGAAATCACAATAGTTTTAATAGAGTAATCAAATTATTGACTAAATTCTTCTTTTTTCATTGACTCAGTGGTATAGTAACTGAACCCGGAAGATGATATAAAAACCGGTCTGATAGACTACTGTATGTGTGGTGTGTATTTATTTTATTTATTTGTAAGGTAGCAGCATTATGGCTGGAAATGGTAAACAGACTGATAATTGTGCGGTTGCGAGTAGTGATGTGACGTGTTTATCGACGACTTTGTTTAAAAAATTTCGTGTAGATGGAATTTTAAACGTTTACAATATTTTATATACCTCGTGTTAACGCATATTTTATGTCTTGTTTGCCTTTGAAAATGTTTCAGTTAAATGGTAACAGGTAAAAAGACAATGTTAGAAACATTTTGTCGTTTAAATGAGTTTTCTTTTTGTCTGGATACCACTTTTAAATCTTTCAACAGTCATCAGTTCATCACTCACTGAGTATATTAGTGTCGAGGTGAAATTTCGTATCGCCTATGCTTCACTTAAAGCTGGAACCAAACATCGATACTCTTTAATAAACCAATATTTTTCTTCTGTGACATCACTAGCCCTGACCGCTACCATCTCGATACAATATTAGTTTTCGATATTTCGTTTCTTAATAATTCTATTAGCAAAAGGTACAGGTGGTAACTGCCTGTAATAAGGTTTATTTTCGTTCAACTTTTTATTATCCATTGCATTATTTGTTGTGTATACATCAGTATCTAATGATTTTGGACGCTACTTCATCACGATTAAATTGCATTCTTAATGCCACATTAATTTTACAAAGTATTACATTTGGATTGGAGTTGAATCAAAAAACATCTTAGACACACGTCTCCGTTATAACTGTCCAAATTTCTCTATCATTTTTAGTCAATTTCTCAATCAAAACGTATTAGCAAGCGCTTCTGAAGACAATTTAGAAAAGCGGAACGATCGAAGTAGATTTATTTTAAGTTGTAGTGGAAACTGAACTTTACATGACGATATTAAAGTTTTTTTTTTCTAAAAACACACATTTATTTACATGTTCAGAAATTGAATTGCAGTAAAGGTATTTTTGAAGTTTGACAGTATTAACATTATCGTCTACACATAGACTATCGCTAACACATTACACATGTCAAGAATTTATAGCTATCCGACAACTATTAGTAGAATGCGGGTAACGTTGTCAACTAGCATTGTTACGTTTCTTTCGTGACTTGAACTTGCCGATAATAGTGTGAGTTCTAAATACTACTAGACGTATAGTACTATTGTTTTTGGTATGATCACAGAGGTAATTTTCTGGTTTGGATTTTATAGTACTTCTTTTATTGGTAACATCTTTACTTGTATTGTTTCTTTTTGCTCTTCTGCGACCTTTTAATTTGTGTCATCTTTATTTTAATTGTCTTTGACATTATGACAGTTTTCCATAAGAGTTAGTTTTGTGACTGCATGTTCTTTGTCGCCATCATCGTTACCCTCTAGTAGTTTCCTGCTAGACGTAGGCTCTCGAATTGCACGCTATTCAACTCGATTTTCAGCAACTCTCATATCTGTATCACCGTCGTGTTCAATGACTCCTTCGTTGATTCGAATTATGTTGTCTTATTTTTGTGGAGATATCATGGTTACAGTTACAGCCTTGTGAAAATGGTGGACAAAAAGTTACAAGCCGGTACTGCCGTGTATAAATTTTGTCTGTTTGCGAATCTGTCGGCTTGACGCTTTGCTCTCACAATAGTACTGAGAATTTAGATTCTCTCTAGTCGATAGTCTCTAGATGTAAGTTGTAGTAAAGCTATTCTAAGTTTAAAACAAGATAGTCCTGCCAGCAATATTTGTATTATTATTTCTATCTTTAAAGAGGTCGAAAAGACAGGTGACTAGAAGTGAACTCCGTCACGCTAGTGACTTTGAAGGGTCAGCCCAAGGTGCACTTTCCTTCACTCACTTATAGCAGTTCAACACAGTATTATTATCCAAATTACTGTTGATATAATAAGGGGCGTACTAACTCGTTGATCTAGTAGTCGTAAGCGCGACTGCTGAGCATGAGGTGCTAGGTTCGATTCCCAGGTCGAGCAAAGTGTTATTGGGTATTTAGATCAGAAATTTCTCAGTAGCAGCCACGGAGTCTGGATTTGAGCCTGGTTGATAGCAATCGGCGCGATATTAGGTACATGGAGCTTCAACATAACTGGCGAAATATGGGTGTACTTGTTAGACACACCTTTGCATATCTCTTCGAGGATTACAAGACGTGTTGTTATGTTAATAATAAGGACCTATGACTTGAAACAGTCAAAGACATGGTATTATTTCATAGAAATTCAGTATCTTATTAAAATTATACTGTTAGTCTGCGTCGTCCCAGAGATGACCAGTAATAGAGAAGTATGGAAGAAGAAGACATGTTGCGCCGACCCTAAATGAATTGGGATAAGGGCAAGAGAATGATGATGAGTCTACGTCGCCCCACACTTGGGCAAAAGCCTCTCTCGATAACTTCCAATTATTTCGGCCAGGGTTAATGTGGTTAACAGCACATTTTCTTTGTGTTTGATCAAGTTCAATTTCCTTTTTAAACGTTTTACAATATCTAACCTTAAAATGTGTTTATCATGGATGCTTATCATGAATTTGAGGCTTCACAACAAAATTTTATGACTTAAAAAGCGACTTGTTGGACTTTTAACAATCAGCTTAGCATCGAGAGTTGTAAATCCACGAGCAGCGTCTCAATATTTGCACTTAGATTTAGGTAGGGCCTAGTGTCAATGAAATTGCTAAATGCGATTATACTTATCCGAAGCAGTTACTAAGGTGTCAACGGACCCTTCGCGAAGACGTCAACCAAGCATTCCGTAGATCAAATCAACTAACGAAATTACTTTTTTTTGGGGTAAAAAAATCACGTGTTCTTCCTGTCAAAATCAAAATCAAATCAAAATCAATCAAAATCAAAATCAAAGCATTTATTTCAAGTAGGCCAGTTACAGGCACTTTTGAATTGTCGAAACAAAGGCAACAGTAAAATAAAGCTACAGTCCCAGTCACAAGGCACAAAAACTGTGAAAGTACTGTAGTTGCCCATTCCCTAACGTAGATCTCTATGGAGAAGAACGGGCAAGACCTTGACCCATGTTACTTGGGGTCGGCGCAACGCGTTCTTTTCATCCATTCTCCTCTGTCAACCATCACGCAATCATTTACACCTTTTTCCTTCATATCATTCCTCACACAATCCATCTATCGGCATCGTTTCCTTGTTCTTAAAACTCAATGTAACGCACTCAAAACATTGTGCTAAAGGATGAATGGATGGAATAGTACGGGGGCCATGAAGGTTTTAAAACTCGTATATTTTTAATAGTCATTTTAAACTCGCGAATTAAAATGACTATTAAATTGTAAATCAGCCATAATGGACATCAGTAACGGTGCTGAATCAAATGAACCAGTAGTACTTAGTAACAGGCTCAAGATCGACCACTAGTAAAGGTCACAGCCTATCTCGTACGGAAGCGGTTGTGGTCGCACCTGCCGATGACCGTTTCTTATTAACCGTGATTGTTTTCTATTTCAAGTGTTCGCCAATATTAGGGTATTGGTTTCCTGTTGGTTTTCATTTTGTTGTTAAGGCTAACTGTGTTTTTAAAAGTACTTTTTTAAATTTATCTTCTTTTAGAGCGTTTTTCATCTAGAAGAATGTTTTTTATTTGAGTTTGTACATCTGTGTCGGATTCTGCTTCGATTAAATGTGGATTATCCTCTTGTTAATGATTTTTAACGCTTACAGACATTTATGTAAGTTAAGAAAATCTCTTTTCATCATTATCGCATTTCTTTTGAAACTTAGGCTAGAAATAACCTTACAATCAAACTAAAATGCTTCCTAGAAATACAGTAATATTTATAGAGGCTACTATTGTCATAGATTTTAGGCCGTTCGATTCAAGCCGGGGTCCGAAACTAGTATACAATAAGGCTATAAAGAAGACGTCAGACAGCCAGCCTTAGGCTCAGTCTAGACCGCAATCCAGTTAGCCTAGATTATGTCCTAGTGCAGGGCTGTCCAACTTACTTTTATCAGGAGTAAACACATGATCAAACTTTTTTTTAAAGTTACCTTACGTAATTTACATTCAATGCGTTTCAGGTGATTCCTGAGGAATTATTGATAATCAACATTTTTGTCGGATTTCACAACCATAGTAAGTGAGTTAGCTATATGTAGCTGTGAAATAATCAATATAATAATAGTTTTTTTTTTGTATTGATGTCAAAGATCTACAAATGACAGCCGGGACCGCTTAACATGCTTTCCAAGGCACGTAGGAAACTCGGTATATAATAGGTGTTCACCCATCTACGAACCAACCTAGGTTAGCGCGGCTTGACCTGAACATCGATCCGAGCAGCTGTTATTATTTAGCCCCGAGCTCCTCCACTCTACAAGAAATACTCCTAATTTAGATAGCCATTAGATGTTTTGTTGCGTTACGCGAATGGATAAAATAAGAAATGAGTAAGTATAAAAGAGGAAGTCTGAAAGTGGCACCGGTCACTGAAAAGTTGTGTGGTAATCGGTTGTCGTGGTATAGGCATGTGATGTGGAGGAATTAGGAAAATGTCGTGAGGAAAGTTTTGGGTACGAATGTGGATGGGTATATAAGTAGAGGAAGACCAAAGAAATAATGATATGGCAAGAAAGGAGGTGTCTGACGAGATGACGGGTAATAGAGAAGTATGGAAGAAGAAGACATGCTGCGCCGACCCCAAATGAATTGGAATAAGGGCAAGAGAATGATGGCGCGTTTTGTTTCCTGTCCAAAACTATTGCTAGTATTTTATTTGCTTTAAAATATTTAATGTCAGCTTAGTAGTTTGCCATCCTTAGTACTTATTATGTCCTAGTACAAACATACCTAAGGCGACTTTCTTTTACTTATTATTAAGTTAAGCTCCAATGGTTTCAACTTTGAAAGTTATAATAATAATAAATGTTTGTGGTCAAGTGATATCGTGTGTGATTTGTTCTGTTTTTATTTTATTATGTTATGGAAATAATAGCGATAATGTGAGGTTCCCATGGATGTTTTTTGTGGTGGGGTACTTGCAGTTTAAGTTTAAAGAAAAAAAAAGAAAAAAGCTTTTGTTTCGTAAAAGCCCGTCCCTTTTTAACTCAGAAGTGTGAAGAGGATGGGCAGTTATATCTTTTTGTCTTCTAATATAATCTGTGATCAGCAATCCTTTAGTAATGGGATGGGATGGTATTGGGATATGGGATACGGGATTCTTGGATGGGATAGATGGGATTGGTATATGGGATTCTTGGATGGGGTGGATGGGATGGATGGAATTGGGATATGGGATTCTTGGATGAGGTGGATGGGATTGGGATATGGGATTCTTGGATGTTGTGGATGGGATGGATGGGATTGGAATATGGGATTCTTGGATGAGGTGGATGGGATTGGAATATGGGATTCTTGGATGGGATTGGGATATGGGATACTTGGATGGGGTGGATGGGATGGATGGGATTGGGATATGGGATTCTTGGATGGGGTGGATGCGATGGATGGGATTGGGATATGGGATTCTTGGATGAGGTGGATGGGATTGGGATATGGGATTCTTGGATGGGATTGGGATATGGGATACTTAGATGGGATGGATGGGATTGGTATGGGATTTTTAGGATGGGATTATTCTCTCTGAGTTTCAAAGAAGGTCGAAGAATATCGTTACTATTGTCAAGACTATTTATTTAAATATTTCAAGTTTTTCAAAGGTTTTCAAGTTTACCGACGTAGCCCGAAGAATTGTTACCGCCCAAGAATTGCCGAACTTAAGTGGTAGTGGGCAGGGCACATTGCTCTTAGAACGGATGGCTGATGGGCCGGAAAGATCTGGAGTGGCGACCGCGAACTGGAAGACGTTGCGTTGGAAGGCCTCCCACTAGGTGGACCGATGACCTGGTGAAGGTTGCAGGGATCCGTTGGATACGAATCGCACGGGAGCGGTCAATGTGGCGACACTTAGGGGAGGCCTATGTCCAGCAGTGGACGTATTTCAGCTGAAATGAAGATGAAGTTTTTCCAAAGAAATAGTTTCAATAAGATTTTTCCTACATTTACAAAAGGGCTGTCCCTTAACTCTATTTGCTTGTCCCGTAGCGGAGTCTAGCCGGAAAGATAGATAACTATCCAGGACGATCACTATAATCTAGCCTAGACTACAGACTACAGTTACAATATAGGCCGAAGTACAGGCAAACTGCTTATGTTTACATTTTGTCAATGTGTGTTTAAGTTATATGGACTTTGATGCAAGAAATGGCACCACATCAGCTATTTAAAAAAAAATTACCGATGAAAAAGTTATACAGGATGTAAGCGGACCTTTCACGAAACCGTCAACCAAGCATTCTGTACATCAAACTAAGTAACTTTACGCAAAAATTATTGCTGGGAAACGACTTTTTTTACTGTAGTACTCAATGTAACGCACTCAAAGCATTGTGTTGATGGATCGATTGAATAGTACGAGGGTCGTGGAGGTGTTTAAAGTAAAAAAATCTTACATTAAAAGAAGTATTTAAAAAATTAACTTGTGAAAAAGTTGGAACTCTGACCCCCAATATCTCGTAACTAGAAGGTTCCCAGGTATGGTCTAGAACAAAAAAATTATTGCATTTACGGGGAAAACAGGTGATTTTCGGCTTCGTTAAAAGTCTTTTACACCCTTTCAAATTTACTAAAACGACATGTAGGCACGCACTTTTTTAAATATTGTCGTTACACTTAAGCCCTTTTAGCACACATAAATATCATACTCCAACAACATTTAGGGAGTAAACAAAAAAATAAACTGACTTCTCACAAAAACGGACTTTGGCCCTTTTAGCATCAGGCCACAGCGTTGAACTTATAGCACATCTTAAAGAAAGCCAAAGGCACAGTTGACCTCTTGAAGTTTCCCCTATCACTTATCACTGCCCTTTCCTGACCCCATCAGAGTTCGTTTAACCCTGCGCTTGCGACGACAGGTGACCGAACTAGTCTTCCGTTACAATTATAAAAACACACCCCTAAGGAGTGTTAGTAGGAGAAAAAATACTTAAAAATGCATTTCCTATCAGCTGGGTTGAGGCAATGTTAGTATTTACTGCTTTGAAAATTGTTTGATGTCAGTTATATCTAGGTGAATAAAGTAGAGTTTCCCTTACTAAATGTTTACAAGAGCTGCAAAGTAAAACAATTTTGTGTATGCGGTTAGTAAAATTGCTAGCTCTATTCTATTTCGTGAACAATAAGATTCAATGTCGTTTGTGGTTTTAGTAGTTAGTGTTTTCTTAAGGTTGGTTTTTGTGGCTAGGAAGTCCGAAGATTGGTTAGTTCCTAGTTTCTTTACAGTAAGTTATTTTAGTAATAAATTGACAAGGTACCGTTTTTACATTAATACCATTAACTTTAACCGTTTTATACACATTGAACGGTAGTAGTCTTTTTTAATAGCGCTTTTATTTGACATGTGAAATTCAGAAAATCTTCATGTTTGCTAGGAAAAGATGTAGCAGTCGAGTCCTAACTAGAATCCATTCCATAAAAACGATTAAAAAAAGCATTTTCCAATTAAAAAGCAGGTAGAACCCTACTTGCCTTCAGATTCTGGGGGCGAAACATAAAATTCGTATCCAATCTACTTTCTCTTTAAAATGTGTACGGATACATTTTCAGTATTGAGTGATCGTATAAAAGTGAGAATTAGCCCTTTTTTTTTCAAAATTAAAAGATTATTATTCAATTTAGTCTCACAGAATCGGAACTTTTCAAAGGTCAAAAATACATAATACAGTCTCCTATTACTCCTACTCCCCCCTTGCTTTTCTTTTCTCCCCTTCCTAATTAATTAACACTAATACTAAAAGGAAGAAGAAATAGCTTTGGTACAATCTCTTTATAAAATACTGAATTAATGAAATGAATGAATTTGCGATAGCCCGATTGAAAAATACTAAAACTTTATTTTAGAACTAGCTGTTGCCCGCGACCTTCGTCCGAGTGAAATTTTACAGCCTATAACTTTCCTCGATAAATGGGCTATCCAACACTAAAAGAATTTTTCAATTCGAACCAGTAGTTCCTGAGATTAGCGCGTTCAACCAAACAAACGCTTATAAAGCTTTAAAATATTAGTATAGATTTTTCTCTCGCAAGTTGCAATCGATTAGAGACAATTTTATAATACAATCAATTTCAAAATCAACATCATTTAAACAAAAAAACTTCAATTCAACTATTATCAAACACCCCACCACTCAATAATTATACAGGATGCTACATTTCGATATCATTGTCATCGGAAATGACTTCACCCTCTATAATAGGTACGCACGTGCCATAGACAGTAGACTAGAGCAGAAAAAAGTAAAAAGTTCGTTACAGCATGTGTTGGTAATGTTTCTAAATTGTTATTTATGAATATTTAGTGAACAACCTGTTGTTTTGTTGATATTTTGGGTTTAAGTCACGGCTGTTAGAGTTTTTAATTGAAATGGGAATGGCCCAAATGAGCATAGCGTACACTAAGGCGGAAGTCGTGAGTTTGATTCCCGATTCTTTGAACCGTAATTTGTTCATGAAGTTAACCCTTTCTACAACAAAAAAGGAGTGTCTGTGGTAAGTACTTACTTCATCATCACCATCATTTCAGCCGAAAGACGTCCACTGCTGGACATACGCCTCTCCCAAGTGTCGCCACATTGACCGGTCCCTTGTGGCGGATCTCTGCAACCTTCAGTCCACCTAGTGGGAGGCTTTCCAAGCAACGCAACGTCTACCGGTTCGCGGTCGCCACTCCAGAATATGGCCACATTGGCCATCCGTTCTGCGAGCAATGTGGCCTGCCCACTGCTACTGGTACTTACTTGATCGTCCCTAAAAACGCGAAACTGGAATGCTCAATGGTAGAGAAAAAATAAGAAAAAAAAAATAATTAAGCTAACACCAAAGGTTCAGACGCCAGCACATCAAGCTACCAGAAACTGTCAAATTTTCCCAATCAACCTTGAACCTAATGCTTTAGCGATAAAGTTGAAAATCTATTAAAGAAATTTGACAGATTGCAGTAGCGTGATTTGCTGGCGTCTGTACAATTGCCATAAATACCTAATACTGCAAATAAATTGGTATGTCGTTTGAAAAGTCGGGTCTTTTAGGGTTCCGTACCCAAAGGGTAACTAACGGGACCCTATTACTAAGCCTCCGCTGTCCGTCCGTCCGTCTGTCTGTCAGCGGGCTGTATCTCATGATCCGTAATAGTTAGACAGTTGAAATTTTCACAGAATGTGTATTTCAGTTGCCGCTATAACAACAAAAAATAAATTGAAGGCTCCTGTACTACGATGGTACACGGAACCCTTCATACGCGAGTCCGATTCGCACTTAGCCGGGTTTTTAAATTAAAACGCCTGAGGTGTTACACCTATGCTTAACCCTTCGGGGATACACAAGCGTAATGTTAAATTATGACAACTATTACTAATAATTCTATCTAATAACGATAACCCGCCGAGCATCGAACCTATCGATCAGCGGTGACATTTAGCACCGCAAAAAAATCACGAATAGCACGTGGCTTCGCACCTGCGTACCCCTAGGGTTATCACGCGCAAATCTTGGAAGACAGTCGTTACGGGTAGTCAAAGGTCTGACAACCACTGACAACTGGTTTTCTAAGTGGTATCTCGTTAACCAGTACTAACTGGGCCGTGGAGGTCAGCTGGCATACCATGACGTCTTAAAGCTAGGAATTCCATTGTGGGAATGAGATGGCGCTAGACGATCTGTATAGCTCTGTCCCTTTCCCACACTGGACTTACTCCTGCTTTAAGATGTCATAGTAACCCCCCAGGATAGACAGTCGCTCCATGTGAAACACTGGCCGATTCTTACATAGTTGGGGAAAGGCTACGCTGATGATGAGTGGTATCAAGTGGTGTTTCGTGTCGTGTCTAGGTATAGTGAAAAGTAAATGACACTTATTATGAAGGCGAGTTCTTTTGTCCAAGTTCGCGGATTACAATTATTTGCACTTACGCAGCTGTCACCTTCCAAAAGGTTGAACATCATTTTGAGTAGCAGCTCTACTATTCCTATTTTATTGATGTGTAGCACCTCTACGCACATGGCAAAAAGTAACAGTTAAATTAATAAAAATGAAAAGTACGTATTTTTTTCTTGACGTTTAATTTTTTTTCCTGTAATTTTCATTTAATTTAAATAAATACCCGCGTGACAGCCCTAAACTCATTTAATCGTGATGCAGTGCAATTATGATAAGGATTGTGGTTTTTTTACTTAAACCCTAAAAGGTTAGACGGCGTTGATGGGGTTAAAAAAGATTTAGTACAATTACTTGTCTTTGTGGTTTTCAGAATAAGGGTGGTTAAGCCCTGGTTTTTTTTTTTATTATTATTAAATTAAATTTGCATAAAAATATATCTATAAAACTGGTGTAGCTTTTTAAAGTAATAGCTGTCAAGGTTCGGTTAAACCGATACGGACAGATTACGGACTGGTTATGGACACTGAATGGATACTTCAGCACATTTTCAGTCATAATCGGATGTACGGACAAATAAATTAGTCGTTACCAGTGTGACTGACTCTTCAGGAATGAGATATTTTATTAAAATACCAACTATTTTTACAGTATTAGATGGAAAAATTTACAAAAAATAAATAAATACAGCCGAATTGAGAACCTCCTTTTTAGAAGTCGGTTAAAAAATGCACCTAATTTAATACTAAAACAGCCGTTTCATTAAAAATCGTTAATCAAAAGCGCAAAAGTTCAAAATTAGAATAAATACCGGATAAAAAAACACAACTTTATGTCCCCTTCTTACACGCTAGGGCTGTCTGTACTGCATCATTTGAATGTAAAATATTCACTGTTTTTACAACAGGTGCTCAATTTATGTGGGAAACGATAGTTATTTGCATACCGAAGTAATGGTAGTTTGTCGGTATGTCCGTACTTAGGTAAGTAGTACTTAATTGTAACTTAGTTTGTGAGTAAGTGTAGCATTTATTTGAGAATTAACGCTTTAGAGGATTGGTAGTTTTAATAGACAAATTGTCGCATAGTTAAAAATGCTATTTTTAATGATGCAACATAATTTTTTCGTCAATTATGTTATGGTTAATTTCTAAAGGATGGTGCTCTGTAGTTTCTGCCCACCTCCATGGAAAGGACGTAAGTTTGTGTGTGTTATAAATTCCCTTAGTGTCAAGACAATCATGTTATACAAAAGTAACTGAAAAAAAAAAATCTTTAAAAAAAAACGTTTTAAAAGTACCAACACAAGGAAAACAAACTTTTTTAAAATTAACACTAGGTACTGTGTTCTTCCCCAGATTATTTTCGTATCCAAATTTACAAATAAAAAACTAAAGAAAAAACAAAACCTCTTAATTACCTACTTGATTAATTTTAAACATTATTCTACTAAATTAAACCAAAAAATCATTTTTTAACTTTTTTAAATTAAAGAAGAAAAAAAAATATTTATCTCTGCATAACTTACATCCCTAATTTCCCCCCAAATAAATCACTTACCACAGCCCTACCCGTCATGGCGCGAAGGACGACGCGTGCGCAGGATTCCGTTACGTCAGGTGATCCCATCAATTATATTCATTAACTCGCATACCTGTTGCTTTGTCTGTACTGAGAACTTCGATATTAAAGGTAGGTTTCTAGTATTTTTTTTTTAAAGTTGACTCACACTAGTAATTTCACATGTACCGTGGGTTTACAAACATTTAAACTCACAAACACAACCAATCAGACCCGGAACAACTACCTGTAGGCCATACAAATATTTGTTCCGCAGATGAATCGAACCCGCGACACGCAGTGCAGAAGCCAATCTCTTAGCCACTGCGAAAAACGTGATGTCTTGCTTCGTCAAAGCAACAAAGTCAATAAATAAATTAAATAAAGTAAAATTCATTTATTTCAGGCAAGATGTGCCCATACGAGTGTAAATTTAAAAAAATTACATAATTTAATTGGATTGATTATCAGAATTTGGATCATTACATCATTGAATTTAAAGTGTAAATATAAAAATTAAAAAAAAAAAAAAAAAATTTAGCAGGAATATTGACAGCCAATAATGACTGTATTTAGTATGCATTTAATACACTAGGTATGTATTTAAAGCTGTGTATCAGTTCAGAAATGTGTAAGCTCTTTTTTCAGAAATACTGTAGAAACCAGTGTTAACAAACATAGTTTATTAAGAAAACACGATTTCCAAAATCAAACAGACACATCTTTTAAAGCTCACTGCAAAAAAACTCAAACCTCCTTGCTTCCCTCTAAATGGCGTCCCTAAATCAAACCTTTTCACACCTCTAAACAGATCGACGTCTTACAAAAACTACCTCAATAAATCACTTTCAACCTCCTTCGCGTTTTGGCGGCAAGGCGATCGTCGCGTGCGCATTGTTGCCGTTAGCGCGTCAGGTGTCTCACAGGGGCCGCAGGTGGGTATAACGACGTTAGGGTAGTCACCCCTACGATTTGAGTACGTTTTTTTTGGAAGTTACTCGCTTGTAAGGTTGTAACGAACGCTTTGTAGGTTGAGGACCTCTTGATATACGTAGATAAGGGGGTTTCTTATTAGAGAGAATTAGGGTTCAACAATATTTTGGGACCAGCGGTGGCCCAGTGGTGGCGGTCCCGACTCACGAGCAGTAAGTCGTGGATTCGATTGTCATGCATATTAGCCGAGCTATCACGAAGTTGCAGGCGTAGTACTAGTTAAAGATATTAAATATTTGTAATGATTGTATTCCTTCTACATGTTTATTTTCCATGGTCATTTTGGTGCAGATAGGAACAAATTCTTTATGGCCGTTGCTAAAGTAATTAAAAAATAAATAAAATGAATACTCATTTTATTTACAAAAGCAAAAATACAACAACAATACAATACAAAAGCAAAAACAATACAATAATACAATACAATACAATATAAATAAACAATACAAAACAATATACTACAATATATATATTTACTTTTATACAAAAGCAAAACTTTGGATAAACGTCGTCGAGAGGCTTGGAGTTGACCTATCTCAACAGACTGCGCATGCATGCATTGGACATTTTATAAACCAACCACATTTTAGCAAAATCGACCATTAAACGAAAAGATATTATGTCATCTGCCCAGCCGTCTCCCAAATTTATTCGGGTTGGCTTCCAGTCTTACCGGATGCAGCTGGATACCAATATTTTACATAGAACAACTGAGTATCTGACCTCCACAACCCAGTTAGTACTGGGTAATACAGTATACCCTTGATGAGACATATTGTCAGACTTTCAGACCACTGACAACCTGTAACGACAGTCAAAAATCTACAAACGACAGCCGGGACCAACGGCGTAAAGTACTTTCCGAGGCACGGAGAAAACTCCATACGTAATGATGGTCACCCAACCACGGACAAACCTAGGCAAGCGCGGCATAACCTGAAGATCGACCCGAGCGGCTGTTATTCTTTAGCCAAGAACCTCTTTTCTGCAAAATATGTAAATAATATTTATTACACAAGAAAATTGTTACAAAATTGTGCGAAATGTGAAATTGTGTTAATTCTGAGCTAGGTGTTAGACCTGTGTTACAGGAGCCAGTGCCCAGGAGGAGATATTAATATTAGAATTTTGATATGCACACGGCGGCACATGAAGTTGTACATTTCCATTATAACTTAGACTCGCTTTGTATACAGGGTGTAAACAGACCCTTCACGAAGCATTCTGTACATCAAACTAAGTAACTTGACGCAAAAATTATTGCTAGGAAACGACTTTTTTTGGGAAGAAAAATCGCGTTTTACGGTAGGACTCGATGGAAAGCACTCAAAGCATTGTGCTGTTGTGTGAATTGAATAGTACGGGGGTCGTGGAGGTGTTTAAAGTAAAAATTTTACATTAAAAACATGTATTTAAAAAAAAACTTGTGAAAAAGTTGTAACTTTGACCCCCAATATCTCCGTAACCAGAAGGTTCCCAGATGTGGTATAGAACAAAAAAATGATCGCAAAGACGGGGAGAACAAGTGCTTTCCGGCTTCATTAAGGGTCTATTTACACCCTTTAGATTTCCTAAACAATGAAAGATCCGCATAAACTGGTTTTGTATAGCTTGATTGGCCGTCGTGCGTCCAACGAAATTCACAAATCTATCCTCTGCGTGCACGCAAATACTAAACAATTGATCAGAAAAAACCAATAGGCAGTAATGTCATCATTAAATTATAGGTTCATCGACCTCAATTAACATCATCATAGCAAGACAATGGGACAAAAACTATCGTTGATGATTGAATAATTACAGCTTAGAGAAAAACACTATTAACGATTTCCTTTTACTTTGAGGAAATAGGTGAGCGATGCGTTTGTCCTTTGCAACATATCCTCACGCCTGTAATTCCTGAAGGGTTAGGCAGAGGTTTACCTAATAGTACACAGTAGTTTAGTTTCGCTAGTTATGTTTAGTCCCATGTAATAGGGGCCAGCCTATTGCCATCAACCGGGCACAACTCCAGACTCCGTTGCTGCTACTAAGAAATTTATAATGGAGAAACCCAACAACTCTTTGCCCAACCTGGGAATCTAACCCAGGAGGACCTCATGCTCAGCAGTCGCGTTTGCGGCCATTGTTCCAACGCGGCCCTTGATAAGGAAGGAATTTCTCCTGTAGCGTTGGTTTATAAACATTTTAACTCACGTACACAAACAGCCATACCGAGAACAGCTACCTGTAGGCCATTCAAATATTAATTGTTCTGTGCGGGAATCGAACTCACGACACGAAGCGCAGCAGCCAATCGCTCAGATACTGCGCCACCGGTGCCGACAAAAACGTTGCTGTGTTCCAGTTTAAAGTTCTCTAGAACTGAGTCTAGATTTTTAGATACAAGACTTAGGCAGACACTACTGAATAAAACAATGTACCCCTTGGAAAGATTAGTTGTCAGATTTTTAGGCTTCTCACAATACGTAACGTCTGTCAAAGACCTACAAATAACAGCCAGAACCAACGGCTTGGTACGCAATATTGGTAAGATTGGTACATTGGTATTTGTATGGCCTACAGGTAGTTGTTCCGGGTCTGGCTGTTTGTGTATGTGAGCTTAAATGTTTGTAAACGCACCCACGATACAGGAGAAATTCCTAGTGTGGGGCAACGTTTTTTAAAAAAAAAGAAAAAGAAAGAAAAATAATAGATCGTCACCCATACACGGACCGACCTCGGCTAATGCGGCTTTACCTTGAAATCAACCCATGCGACTATCATTATTTAGCCACGAGAAATATTTTACACAACACTTTATTTTTTATATCAGTGACATTTACCACATTTATTTAATGACCCAACTATTCTGCTGATCCCCTTAGCGTGATGCCAAAGATTAGATACACGTGTAGATGGTAATTTCTCTGCAAACGGTTGGAAACAAGTTAGTTGTAATAAGAAGTCTCCCCTCTGTCATGTTTCCTGTCTACTACAACGTAACGATATTAACCGACTCTGAAGAAGGTGTGTGTCGTTAGTCATTTTGTTACGTTGAGACAGACGGTGTTTTAAATTAAAGTTGACTGCTTGGGCGAAAGGGGTCGCTGACATGAAAACTAATAGAGAAGTATGGAATGAGAAGACATGCTGCAAAACAAAAATAAAATAAGTTTATTTTATATCAATTAAAGTTATGGAGTGGCGACCGCGAACTGGAAGACGTTGAGTCGGAAGGCCTCCCACTAGGTGGGCCGATGACCTGGTGAAGGTTGCGGAGAACCGCTGGATGCGAGTTGCACGGGACCGGTCAATGTGGCGACACTTGGGGGAGGCCTATGTCCAGCAGTGGACGTCGTTCGGCTGAAATGATGATGATGATGATATCATTTTGGCTTACATTGCCTGTTTTCAATGCCTATATGGAGACTACTCGAGTCTCAATTTAGGCATAGAAAATGCCTGTAGTTGAACTGAAGCTATACAACATGAAACGGTAACCACGTATTCAATACATCTTTCTGAACTCCATCATAGAAATTTTTCATCGGTATTTTTTTTTAGCTTGAATTGTCCCACTCATGAGCAAAGGCCTTCCCATCGGAAATTAAAATAAAAAAAAACAGCTGTTTCCTACAAACATAAAAGCTACCTACACGGTCAAAATGGATGGAAGTGCTGGCGCTGCCACTGCGGCTGCAGAGAACCTCAAGCGGCGTAAATATAGAAACCTTTGTGATAACTATATTTTCGAGCCGTTTGAGGTTGAAACTCTGGGGTCGTGGGGTCCGAGTGCTCATAGCCTGTTTAAGGAAATTTCGAAACGCCTAGTTGACGCTTCCCGTGACCCAAGGGCTGGCTTTTACTTCGGCCAGAGCCTAAGTGTTGCCATACAACATGGCAACGCCGCCAGTCTCTTGGGCACATTACCAGCTGACAGCGTTGAGGAGGAGTTTTTTGATGCCCTTTCATAGTTTGTTGTTAGTTTAGTTTATTTATTTTAGGTTATTTAATAGTTTTTAATTAATAATGTATTTAGTTAGTTTACTCTACTTAATTAAATAAAAATGTATGGATTGGATAATATAGGACATTGGGGATTCCACCTTGTATAAATTGGGATAAAGGCAGAAGAATGATGACGATGCTGGCTGAGCAGGAGTCTTGAGCGCTCTCACTAAATTATGTAGTTTTAAACTGAAGCTACATTGTCAGCGATGACTGTATGTCCTTGACGCGCCTCTCCTAATCACTTTATAGTCTGTACCTATTGTTGGGAGTCTAGTCATAGATTCTTCATGTATTACATGTTGTGGAATACGCAGAACAGCTATGAATTTAGTCTAGATTTTTCAGGTATTAGAGTTACTTAAACATAACATCACGCCTGTAGTCCCCGAAGGATTAGGCAAAGGTGTACCTAATAGTACACCCACATTTTGCCAGTATGTTTATGTCCTATGTAAAAAGGGGGTAAGTCAAGCTATTTCAACAGCCTTGACGTGGTCGCAATCACGACTGCTGAGCATGAGGTCCTGGTTTTGATTTCCGGGTCGTGCAAATTGTTATAGGATTTTTCAATCAGGAATTTCTCAGTAGCAGCCACGGAGTCTGAATTTGTACCCGTTGATGGCAATAGGCTCGTCCCCAGTAGATGGGACATCATAACTGGTGAAATGTGGGTGTACTTGTTTGGTACACCTCTGCCTAACCCTTCGGGGATTACAGGCGTGATGTTATGTATGTTATGTTATTATGCGAAGAGCTGCTTCTGTCCACTGAGACAGTAAATAGACCGCTGTTACACTATTACAAGACTTTTACATAGCCAAAGAGTTCAAGAACAGTTCTAGGTCACAATCTCACAAACACACACACATATTTTTTTCAACAACTTTGAACCACAGACAAGTAATCGAGACTAACCCACAAACCAACAATGTAAGTGCTAGTTCACACGCGCGTTCCCACGCGTCAATGTCTAGGGCGCGCGTGTGAAACACCTTTACAATGACGTAGTATTATGTCATGAGCGCGAAAGGAAAAATGCTTTTACTTTGACTTTTATTTGGTAAGAAAAGATTATGTCATGAAAGAAAAAAGTAAACAAAATGGTATAATCACGATATTGGACCACAAATTGGTGATAACAAACAACGGGTAGGTACTGTTTGATGGTGTTACAAATTTGTGATTGCACATTTCACCTATAATACCAAATAAACGATGGGTGGACTGTGTGAAGGATGATATGGCTAGAAATGAGGTGACTGCTGAGCTGACGAGTAATAGAGAAATAGGTAGAATAAGACATGCTGCGCCGTCCCCAAATAAGCTGGGGTAAGCTGATCACCTGCTGAAAGTCAAATACACAAATACGGTAAGATCCACGTGGTGCAATCAAAAAGACAGTCCACTTTCTGTATCAACATTCAATATCTTTCGCAAATCAAAACCTTTTCACTATTTTCATGGATAACAAGAGTCTTTATCTTTTTGGTTTGGAACAGCTTATACCAAAGTTATGAAAAACCCGAAAAAAGCTGTCCAACTAAAAATTTGCTTTTCGCAACCCATATGACCGTTCCCAACAGCACACGTAGCCTGACCAGCGTAGAAACGGGTTTTATCGATGGAAGAATCAACAAAATGACAGAACATATAAAGAAATCCGTCATTTTGTCGATTCTTCCGTTGCCATATAATTTTACAAAGATAGTAAAATTATACCAAATAAATTAACACCACTTAAATTCATATTCAAAATGTCTATTTCCCTAAAATAAATCCCGGAAACAACAAATTTGAATACCGACACGGGAATCGAACTCCAAGCCTACCCTCTATTAATTAAAACAATCGTTTGCACTCACGCGACCTGGGGAGGCTATATAGTGTATGACCATTGGAATGTAAGGGTGTCCGTTGTAACTTTAATATGGTAAATGGTATTATTTGAATAAGGGTGGAAATTACCAATTAACTTCTAAATAGGTGGGAAATTGTTACTATTTGTTTTTAGATTGTTTATGTTTATTAAGGGTGAGTTATGAGTGAGTTATTGGGATTTTGAGAGTTTTGTACGAGAAAGATAGATTTTGTTAACAATCAAAAATGAAATAGGTGGTTATTGCCACTCCTATAAATAATTTAAATAGAAATAGATAAACTTTACTGTCACTTACGGGATATCTTCCGTGATTTTTCATTATTTTTTCTTATTATTATTGATTAGTGACTGAATAAGTTTAGATATAAACCTTGAAAGCTAAAATCAGTGTTAGAAATAGCTATGACTTAATTTTTTTAGAGGATTTGGACAATAGGTTTGGCCATATTTTTACAACACACATTACAGATTACAGGCGTGATGTTATGTTATGTTATGTAAACATATTATTATGTAGGAATCTGGTAAACTGTGGGTAAACTAGAAGTACAGCAGAGACGTAACTTTTATGGTAACTTAAGTAGAATGTCTGGCACATTATAAATAAGAAAGAGATAAATACCATTTCTCAAAGCCTGGGCATGCGTCAAAGTGAATGATATGTGAAAATACGATTTAATTTTATAATTATTGCTAATTACTGCCCAAACCGCCTTTTCATCATCATCATTATCATTTCAGCCGAAAGACGTCCACTGCTGGACGTAGGCCTCTTACGTCCTCAAAACGCCTTTTATTTTTTTTCTAATCCCGCACTCTAAATAGATTATTGCGTACGTTATGTTGATTAATTCATTGAGTAGCAACTATAGGCAAACCGTAAAGGATTCGCGACCGTAAGCCATCAATACGACCCTCTAAGTTCATTTTAATCAACATACAAACTGACAATGACCTGCAAATTGCAAAAAACGTAAGAAAATTTTAATTTTGCGGGCTCCCTGGAGCTTCCCCCTTAACACACATCATAAAACAACATCGTCTGACCGTTGAACTTTTTCTCAATTAGTTTTTTTTGTAAAAAAACTTAACCTACTAAAAGCGAGTTTCTACCGAGAAACCCTAGTACGAGAAACAAAGGGTAAACCAATTACAAGCATTTTTTCACTAGGCTGCGCTTACGCAGGGGTTCGACGCAAATCTACCGGAAAATTACTATTGTTTACAAAATAACTCATTTTTACAAGTTTTATTTTATTTTTACATTTTTTATACGTCTCGCTCCAGTGGTAATTGGGAGGCTTGCGAAAAATATAATTTGTTTACTTAGGATTTTTTTTAAGGTGAGATTTAGGTTACCTAAGATTTAGGTAATAGATTAGACTAAATAAAGCAGTTTCTTCGAATTGGCATAATTATTTATTTCTAACCTCTGTCCGCAACTTCGTCAGCACATCATTCTGAGCCATAGAAATTTACCATAGGTTATTTAAAAAATAATCAGCTGTTCCGTACATTTTGACCGTGTAGGTATTGCACTTTTGTATGAAACAGCTATTTTTTTTTAAATAACCGATGAAAAATTTCTATATCAGAATTCTATACTGAATTATGTGGTAACCGTTTTCGCGTCCGTGCTCCTTCCACCCCGTATACAGTAGATAATGTAGACAAATTATTACCGACGAAAAATTTCGTTCGCTATCTCCTGCGAGGTCTACCGCCTCATGAAAATAACATGGAAAGAAAAAAAAATGGCGACATAACAACATAATCAAGTAATTATTAGGGACTTGACAACTGACGAAATGTGGGTGTACTATTAGGTCAACCAAATTATCAGTAAATAGATGAACTACTTTAATACGCTGCCCGGGATAAGTGGAGGACTAGTCGGAACTCGAGACGGAACCTTAAAATTCACGCTACGTTTATTAGTATATCACATCACAAATCATACCTAACGCTTCGGAGATTTTAGGCGTGATGTTATGTTAACAAAAATAAAATAAATTTTTCGTCGGTTATTTAAAAAAACAGCTGTTTCCGTTTCCAAAACTGCAATACTTACACGGTCAAAATGTATGGAATAGTTGATTTTATTTTAGCTTTGGTGTCTCTTCAACCTTCTATTATTAATATACTATAGAACTCAGTAACAGTGGAGCTTTCTATATGTGAAAGAATTTACGAAATCGGATGAGTTGTTTTGGAGATAACCTCGTAAATCCAAACTTACGAACTATCCCTCTTTTATAATATTATATTAGTATAGATTTATAATTCAATATTAAAAAAAATAAACAATATATATGTATATAGTAATATTTAAAAAAAAAAAAACACGTCACCGCACGTTAGGAATTTCTCCTGTATCGTGGGTGCGTTTACATTTAAACCCAACAACTATCTGTAGGCCATACAAATATTTGTTCCGTGCGGGGATCGAACCCGCGACACGCAACGCAGCAGTCAATCGCTCAGCCACTGCGCCAACCGTGCCGTCGCTGTTGATCATAAGTAGATCTGTGGCAGTCGTTACAAGTAAAACTCCCGGAATTCTGACAACCATGCAGTCTTTCCAAGGGTTATCGTACCAATATATAGTTGACCTCAGATAGGCATTCGCTCCATGCAAAATAATTGTATTTAAACTGGAAGCCAACCCCAGCATATTTGGGAAAAAGCTGGCAGATGGTGATGGTCTTACTATGGTGAAATAAAATATTACTCGATCAACTTCAACTTGCAATTAGGCAAAACAAGTTTTCCTTTGTTTAAAAAATAACAAAAGAGTTTCGAGAAATCATTTTCGGATTAGCGATGGTATCGCTACATGTCCTTGGGCCTTCTGACGGTATTTACACACATATACATACAATGTACATATCTACATACAACATTAGTTTTAGTATATGCGAAACCTAAAACACGTGTCTAGTATTTTTATGTAAAGAATCTATGGTTTGTCCATAGATTTATTTATTTCAAAACTGTGTCATGAAAAATCATAAAGTTATAAGCTTGTTCTGTTATCTGGTTGTCTGCTCAAAAACGTGGTCACCACGCAGCGCGCCCGCGCACCCGCCTCCAGTATCGTCTTGAGCTCATTGATAATAATAATTTGGCAGTAGGTACCTAAATGATTGCGATAGGTACTTAATGTCTCTCGGTATCCAACTTGTAACTTTTTTAAATATTTTTGGGACAAAATATAACATGGGTTAAAAATTATTGGAATCGATTCAGTTACTTATTCTGAACAAACTATATTCAGGTTTCGCTTATACTAAAACTAATGTTGTATATAAAGTAAGAAACTGACCAGACTGGCTGACTAATTCACTGACTGATCGATCAACGCACAGCTGAAACCGCTGGGTGCAAGCATGAAATTTTGCACAAACGTTCCGTAAATGACTTAAATGTGCACTAACAAGGGATTTTTGAAAATTCATCCCCTAAGGGGTTAAAACGAGGGTTGAAAGAAAAATAAGGGTGAAAAGAGGCAGCCCCTCGGTGAACTCGATACTACCTACTAATAAATTCACGCTTTCCGTTTATCTGATCATGCAAACAGCTGTTTTAAGTAGTCCGTCATTATCCAGCCTAAACGGTTGTCACCCTACTAGTAATTAAACATACCTTTTGTCTAGTTAGTTTAACAATTATTCTGTCGGTTCAATGTCACAGTTTTTTTGAACATAATACGAGTATATACGTCATTCATATATTCGACGCCATTTTCAGGCACCATGATGGATTATTACGAATTATATGACTCACTAGCTGTTGCCTGCGACCTTCGTTCGCATGAAATTATTATAAAAATATTACTTCCCTTTATGAATCGGATTTTGTTAACATTTTCATGGGTTTTAATTTTTTTTTTGCACGGAACCATAATTATTTTTATAAAATAAAAGTAGCTTAAGTTAGACGTTATAACAACAGCTATCTACCAGTAAAAGTACCATCAAAATCGGTTCAGCTGTTTCGGAGATTAGCCGGAACAAACAGACAGACATACAAAATTTAAAAAAAAAATGTGTCTGATTATTGTATTCAGCAAAACAAAGCAAGTCGACAAATTAATTTGTTTTACGAACAGGAAATTGTTCTATGTAATAAAAACTATTTAACAAGCAACTAGTACCTTTGTACTCTTCTATCTTAATGTAATGTCCTGTTAAGTATTTGGTGTGTACATAAATAAATAAATAATATACCAAATTCCAAATTGGTGTGGTGGCGGTCCCGACTTACGAGCAGTAAGTCGTGGGTTCGAACCCAGGCAGGCGCATTACTTTGTGTAATTTATTTCATCACCACTGCTCTCAAAACGGTGAAGGAAAACATCGTGAGGAAACCGGCATGTCCTAGAAACTAAAAATTCGAAGACATGTGACATCTACCAACCCGCATTGGGCCCGCGTGGTGGATTATAGCCCATTCCCTCTCATAGAGAGGAGGCCTGCGTCCCAGCAGTGGGAACATTATAGGCTGCTGCTATGCTATGCTATGCTATGCTATACCAAATTCATGTTGAACAGGTATTGAACGAACGAAAGCAAGGAATACCCGACCAATGATTTTTCGACAAAGATATTCAGCTGCATTCATATCTGATTAACAGTTTTCTAACTAATTATCTTATAATTTAGATAGACTGCTGAGCATGAGATCCTGGGTTCGATTCCCGGGTTGGGTAAAGTGTTATTGGGTTTTTCCATCAGGAATTTCTTAATAGCAGCCACGGAGTCTGGATTTGTGCCCGGTTGAGCAATAGGCTCGCCCCTTATTACATGGGACTTAAACATATCTGGCGAAATGGGGGTGTACTATTAGGTACACCTCTGCCTAACCCTTCGGGGATTACAAGGCGTGATGTTATGTATGACTTATAATTTTACTGAATTTCATCGTTACCTACCTGGACAAAAAGCTGTCTCCACTATATTACAGCAATCTTTTTAAAACTTATTTTCATCTTTTTCTGCTTAATGAACCACAATTCAAAACCAGTGTGAACCTCACAAAACCAATCACACCAACACGATTACTAGTACCTCATAAAGAACTTGAAAACCCAAACATATAATCAAATAGCAGTCACTACTGAATTTGTTAAAAAACAAAGTTGTTAATGACACTTATAAACGTGAGAACTTGTCGACGCCTTCGTTGAGCTTAACTATACAATAATAATGTGTAATCTTATGAAAAACGACGTAGATGAGAAGAATTTTGGGGACACACGTTGTTCTGGAGAATTTATACAGTGACATTGACAATAATCTTCTTATATATAAAATTCTACGCCCGGGGCCGGCCAATGTGGCGACACTTGGTCCCAGGACTATGTCTAGCAGTGGACGTCTTTCGGCTGAAATGATGATGATGATATAAAAATCTCGTGTCACAATATTTGTGGTCGCACTCCTCCAAAACAGCTTGACCGATTTTTATGAATTTTTCATGTATATTTGGTAGGTATGAGAATAGGTCGTATAGTATGTTTTATACCGCTAATTTCATGCAAACGAAGGTCGCAAGGCACAGCTAGTAATGATATAAGAAAAGTCGACAGCAGTACTCCTGTGACGCGTAATTCTTCGCATGAAAAATAGTGTTACTGTTAGCCTTTGTCATCCCACTGCTGGGCAACGGCCTCTCTCCGTGACTTCCAAATCCTTTGATCCACGGCCAATGTGGACTTGATTCTGTCAAGCTCGTCCCGCTATCTCCTGCGAGGTCTACCGCCTCATGAAAAATACATGGAAAGAAAAAAAAATGGCGACATAACAACATAATCAAGTAATTATTAGGGACTTTGCAACTGACGAAATGTGGCTGTATTATTACGTCCACCAAATTATCAGTAAATAGATGAACTACTTTAAGGGTAAACTGCCCGGGATAAGTGAGGACTAGTCGGAACTTAAGACGGAACCTTAAAGTAAATCACATCACATCACATCATACCTAACGCTTCGGAGATTTTAGGCTTGATGTTATGTTAACAAATTGATAAAGTTGGCTAGATAAGTCAATCCACCCTGTGCTGGTCAGTGAGGAGGTTCCAATTTACGAAGACATGACCCTAAATTAGTCAATCCAATACATTTTTGTCCGACTTCATAATAGGAGGAGGTTCTTGACTTTTCCAACGTCGTCATCGCTGATAGAGACAAAGAGATCCTCTTTGTTTGTGTGGTCTTGTCTTTGTCTCTTTTTATTCAATTTAGTTCATCTCTCTTTCTATTAAAACTGCAAACAGGACGAAAAAAAAATGCCAAGTTATAAAGGGTGTAGGTTATTTAAAAAAAAAAACAGCTGTGCCATACATTTTGACCGAGTGATTTTTTTTATAACCAATGAAAAATTTCTCAGAATGACGTATCCGTTTCCCTTCCTCCCCGTCTCCAAACAATCAGACAGTTTCCAGATAAAGTCATTCCTACACAATGTTTGTTTTATTTCGCAAAAATACCAGTTTTCAATTACCTATGCAAATATTCCACGTGTAACAGCTACAACGCATGTTTATGTCTGACAAGTCTATGTCTAATTGTCTATTTAAATTCGGCACATTTTGTTGTTTTAACTAATTCCAAGGTTCCTTTATCTACGTTTGCACGGGGTCAGTAATACTTGAATGTTAATGTCAAGTTCGCTTACCTATGTAGTCTATTAGAAAAAAGAAGGAAAATTGCTGTAACACCCTAGAACCAGAAATGAGGACATCCGCAAGAGAACCAAGGTTACCGACGTAGCCCGAAGAATAGCCAAACTTAAGTGGCAGTGGGCAGGGCGCATTGCTCGCAGAACGGATGGCCGATGGGGCCGAAAAGTTCAGGAGTGGCGACCGTGAACCGGAAGACGCTGCGTTGGAAGGCCTTCCACTAGGTGGACCGATGACCTGGTGAAGGTTGCAGGGATCCGCTGGATGCGAGTCGCATGGGACCGGTCAATGTGGCGACACTTGGGGGAGGCCTATGTCCAGCAGTGGACGTCTTTCGGCTGATATGAATAAATTAATGAAAAACCCTAGAACCTCTGATCTGGTCTTGGTTATTAAGTGTGAACTGGTAATGGAGAACACGTTACCGGAAAAACTATACGGCAAAATTCGATAATGAAATAGGTTTTTAGTCTGGAGGGGATGGTAGTTACTAAGATTAGCCACTCGGATCTATCTTCAGGTTAAGCCGTGCTTGCCTAGGTTGGTCTGTGGATGGGTTTCCTCCGTGCCTCTGAAAGCACGTTAAGCCGTTGGTCCCAGCTGTCTTTGTAGTCGTTACTGGTAGTCAGTGTCCCGAAAGTCTGACAACCATTCTTACTGAAGGCTTTCGTAGTACTAACTGGGTTATGGAGGTCGGTTAAGCAGTCGCTCCATGTAAAGTACTGGTATTCAGCTTCATCAGGTTGGACTGGAAGTCGACTCCAACAAAGTTGGGAAAAGGTAGGCAGATGATGATGATAATGGTAGTTTACTAAGAATATCTTGAAGTCACCATCATCATCTGCCTGCCTTTTACTGACTACGCTGGGTCTGGCGGCCAATCTGATCGCCACGTCCAGTTACTGGATACCACGACAAATTTTGGAATAGTCTCTTGCAGTTTTATGATAATTTACACCAGAAATAATTGGGGCAAGATGGATCTAATAAGCATTCGCTTCATTTTGTGGAGAGGAACATTTTCAGCCATGATCTATACTAATATTATAAAGCTGAAGAGTTTGTTTGTTTGGTTGAACGCGTTAATCTCAGAAACTACTTTTTCGATTTGAAAAATTTCTTTTAGTGTTGGATAGCCTATTTATCGAGGAAGGTTATAGGCTATACAATTTTACGCGGACGAAGATCGCGGGCAACAGATGGTAAAATATATGCTTATAAATCAAAAATCCAAAGAAAATAATACTCTTTTAACTCCCAATTATAACCAAAATACTTAAAAATCTCCACATCCTCGATTGACGTCACCCAATGATTCATTAGGTAAAACATAAGCAAATAAATAACTTAGTACATGAGATAAGTATCGTCGGATACCTACGTGTGAATAAATTGTGGGAAGTGTTGCTACACATGAGGTGATGAGATGTGTCTGAAGATATGGATGATGATTGGGTTTGTAGTAGTTAAATTAAATTGTATTCATTATTAGGCGTGTTCATAGGTGTTTTTGGGTTTTTCCTTCAGGAATTTTTCATTAGCAGCCACGGAGTTAGGATTTGTGCCCCGTTGATGGCAATAAGCTCGCCTATTACATGGTACTTAAATATAAATGGCAAAATTTGGGTGTTCTATAGGTTCACCACTGCCTAACCCTTTTTTTTTCCTGGGCGGAGCGGATGGGAGTGTCAGACTTGTACTGACTAAAACCCATCCATGTTCCTTCTTTGCCCTTTGTGTTCCAGGGCCACGGTATCTCTTTTGAACAGTCCCGCAGTCCTGGCAAATAAGTAGGGGTCCGCATGGGCCGATGCCCATGCGGACCCCTACTTATTTGCTGACATTTCTTTGAGGCGCACGTGGAACACAAACGCGCCGTCGAAATGCCTAACCCTAATAAGAAACATTAATTGCTAATTAATCGGTAATATCCAAAATTATACAGAAACAGTATAATTTTCGTTTCTTTTTTTGATACCAAAAATTATAATTAGTTAAATACAACTGTCTTCAGAAATATCTCCGACAAAATAACCGCATGTGTAGCACACAGCATTGTATTGTCAAATTATTTCCCATAGCCTTGCGCGTGTGCTTCGCCTTTTTGTGAACAAGCGGATAGACGCTACCTTCATGTCGCTTCAAGTTTGAACGCGTTGGGGATCGGCAGTGGTGTGTTATTTATTATTTAATTGTATAGATTTAAATTAGTATTTTTTCGTTTTTTTATTGTATTTTTTGGTATACTTTTGACTTTCTGTATAAAATGCCTACCAGAAAGAATAAAAATAAAATTTTAGGACAACTTCGACTATTGAGTTCGGCCGGAGTACTGCCTCTCAAGACATTACTATTACGTCCAGTACCTGCATGGCTGCCTCGTCAGTTTTGTGTTCAGAGGCGCGACGGCTCTTGACTTTCCTGGGTTCGATTACCGTGTCGAGCAAAGTGTTATTGGGTTTTCCATCAGGAATTTCTCAGTAGCAGTCACGATGGATGGATGGATTGTGTGAGGAATAACATGAAAAAGGAAGGAATAAATGATAGCGTGACGGTTGATAGGGGGGACCCCAAGTAACAAAGGACAAGGGTACGAGGATGATGATGATGAACGGGAGCAAAGTCGCGAGCAAAAGCTAGTGTTATATCAAATGGACATGATGTTTACTCTAACTTCACTTTATTAGAATCCTTTACTCCGTTCCTTCTGTAACAAACAAAGAAACACAATATGTGTCAGTTTTTTCACACGAAATCAAAAGATGGGTACCTACTTTATACTTAAATTCAATATAAATAACCAAAATCCTTTTTTTGGGTACCAGATCCGCGTTTATACCTAAATTAAGAAACTGGTTTGTTTTAGGCACCTCACTATAATTTTGGCTCTAATTGAGGAGCTCGTGGCTAAATAATAACAACCTCTCCGGTCGATCTTAAGGTTAAGCCGTGCTTGCCTAGGTTGGTCCATGGATGGGTGACCACCCATTACATACCGAGTTTCCTCCGTGCCTCGGAAAGCACATTAAGCCGTTGGTCCCGGGTGTCATTTGTAGATCTTTGACAGTCGTTATAGGTAGTCAGGAGACCAAAAAGTCTGACAACCAGTCTTACCAAGGGGTATCGTATTACCCAGTGCTAACTGGGTTGTGGAGGTCAGATAGGCAGTCACTTTATGTAAAATACTGGTATTCAGCTGCATCCAGGTAGCCTGGAAGCCGACCTCAATATAGTTGGGAAAAGGCTAGGCAGATGATGACTTTAATTTTGGCACTGATATTTATGTATTTAGTTACTGTACTACCTGGTAGGTCGCAAGCGCGACTGCTGAACGGTCCTCAGTTCGAGTCCCAGGTCGGACAAAGTGTTATTGGGGTTTTCCATCAGGAATTTCTCAGTAGCAGCCATGGAGTCTGGATTTGTGCGCGGTTGATGGCAATAGGCTCACTCCCTATTTCATGGGACTTAAACAGAACTGGCGAAATGTGGGTATACATACTATTAGGTACACACCTCTGCCTAACCCTTCGGGGATTACAGGCGTGATGATGTTATGTAGATTTTTGATAAACCTAATTTTCTTACCCAGGATTGTACCTAATTCCATCTGTAGTCAGTGAATCTAAAATAAAAGAGTTATGCGCACTTCGTCCCGCGTTCATAAATCATCCCATTCGCAGTTTGTGCCATTCGCAAACAACCAATACACAAATTGAACTCTCATTTTATCGTCATAAATTCTCATAAATAATATCTTCATTTATAAAAACTCATACATGCAGTAACAACATAGTAATAACAACAAGTTTAATTTTTAACCGTTATCGTGTCATATCCCATACCCTATAGCTAAACCGACCCATATCAACAACCAAAATCGACTAAGAATGCGGACGCTAAAACAGCAAACATTCTCAACTAGAAGAATGTAAACATTTGAATATTAAAATTGAAACAAACGCAGTGAAAATATTAGTTTAACAACAAAAGGTATCCTGTAGGAGCGGCCGCAATGAGAAACGTTCTGCCGCCATGTTGGTCGTGGATGTATGAAGAATTTTGTGGTAGATATGGTATCAATAACTGATTAAACATATTTATTTATTTGGCTCACCAACAATTGAATACACTGCTACAAGATATGAGATACATCCAATAGAGTCACAGACTTGAGTACCAATTTCTTACAGGTAAGCACATCATGTATTACATATTATTTGGTCGTTGAATGTAGGCACTCAATTAACTTAAAATCAGATGAGTACTACTCACCGCACATAACTATGGTTTACCAACACCATATAATATGACTATTAAGAACTGATAAATACCCTGATTTTGTTTAGCATGGTATTCTACAACTGATTAAATTTTTAATTTTAAGTTTAAGATTGTACAAATTACACAAAATTTTGCTGTGCCCCGACGGGGTCTACAACGGCTCTTAGCTTTAAGCCTTTTGTAAAACACCATGTTTTTACCTTGTAGAACGCAAATAAATAAATAAATAAATAAATAAAAATTGCCTAGGCTTGCAGTATTTATAAAGGTTAGTCACCTGTAAGTCTGATGACACACCATATGAGTCAGCTAGAGTTATTACCACCAGCACGCGACGGGCGCTATGAAAAATCCGATTAATTTAGATCGCTTCATTACAAGCCATTTGATCGCGAGCAAGAGCCTCATGTCTTAATTAGTTTTGCATTCACTAAGAACTGCTTCTGCACAAAACATTCCTAATCAATCCTCCCAGATGCTGTGGGTCTAAAATGGCCGCTTCGGCAGAATCATAATAGATTAATAAAATGAATCATGTTATAATTCTTAAAATACTCACAGACGCAGTTAAATATTATGAATTGTCACTTTGTGACCATTTTATCAATTTTATCGTAATTCATAAAACTATCCTATTCTGATTCTGCTAAAGCGGCCATTTTAAGCCCCCAGTTCTAGATAGATACCACAACATTAATTTAATTTATTATTTATTTGCATTAATTAATCTTATATGTATATTTCAATTTAATTTATTCTTAGTCAAGTTATTCTTATTTTATTTTTTTAATCTGTATTCATCTGATCTTGACCTACAACCTAAATAAATGCTACTAACTTAGTCTTAAGAGAATTAATGTGTTACTGACAAAATATGGACATTACCTAGTCTGAAATAAACAAATTTTAATTTAATTTAATTAATATGTTTTCTACACATGCCACATCAACGCGTTCTCATTTCCCACATCGTTACGACACGAAACAATAGCGATCCCGGGCACGAACCCGGCCGTTTTAAATAATACATAGATACACATTTTATTTGCAAAACGGAAGCCAAATGATTTATATGTGTGTGCACTTAATCGGCAGTTTTGCCGATGTACTGTGACATGAATGTTGTATTAAAAAATGCTGTGAATGTTCTGAAATTATTGATATTGGAAGCTATATGCACATCTGAGAAAAGAAAACTAAGTATGGAAAGAACTTCTGTTTTTACAATTAATAAAAGTGCATGAATTTTTAAGTCATGGAAATATTTTCTGAAATTGGGTTGTAAAAGACCTGAAAACAGACAGACATCTGCGTATTTTTTTTTCTTTGCATATTTTTTTTATAATTTTTGTGCATTTCTATTATTAAATCACAAAACTTTCAGGCTCTACAATCTACCTTCATCCAGCTTATTGTCGTATATCCAAATCTAACTATCTATTAATTTGTTTACAGGTACAAAGATGATAAAACGGCAGAAAATCCGCAAGAAAATCCGGTGAGACCGTCCCTGGTCGACGTGACGATGTGACAATAGTAACAAACAGTTAAAACTTACTAAAAATACTCCAAAATAATTCTCCTAACACTCTCCTAATTTAGATTTTAGTCACAAAAGTTAGTGCCAATTATAGTGAAAAAAAAAACGACACAGAGTTACTAAGGTATAGAGGTGACATCGAACTTTTTGATGCAACGATTGAAAAGTGCCACTTAAACGACTGCCACTAGTGAACATTCTAAATTCAAACGAAAAACAATTGAGGAACAAAACAAAATAGTTAAAAAAAAAGATCAAGACAGTGCGTTTCGATAGTGCAGAAACAAAAAGTGACGTTTTAAAAAGACTTACAAGTGTGATGTGCTAAGAATGGATCTCCACGCTCCTCAGTTGGTAGTCCATTCCTATGAGCCTCATGCCCCTCTGCTAGAGGTCGAGGGTTTGGATCCTCACAGTCCTCAGCAGAAGGTGCTGATCCATGCTCCAACGTTACAGAGTCAGGAGTTGATGAACAGCGACCACCGGAACGGAGGTGACCAGAGCTATGGTAATGATTTCAACATTTTTTTACTAGGATATAAGTATGCTTAAACTAGAATTAGGCCTTACAATCTATTTGGTTAGCAAAGGTAAGACTTCTTTGTTTCGTTAAAAGATTATTACATCCATTGAATCAGCTGCGATGCATTGCAGTTATAGTAAATAAAGCAATATTTCGGGTTGTGGAGAAACTTAGAAGAGACTTATACTGTGGACTTCGGTAGGTTGCGTCCATTAAGAGCGCTTGTATAGAACGTAGGCAACGTCGCAAATAGCTTTCAAATATTTCGCTATTTTGATTAATTGGGCAATACTGCTGTATAGTAATAAGAAATATGGCTAACTAGTGAACTAAAGTATTGATTATAAAATGCAATAATTAATATCGTAACACCGAATATTTAGTTTTAAATGTAAATAAAGTATTTGGAAACTTTCTAAATACCTTATTTACACATAAAACAGTTACAACATCAAATTCAGTGTTTTAATTGCAATTCATTTTTAATATTCTAGTTCACTAATTAGCCATATTTCTTATTTCCATACAGAAATTTTGCCAAATTAATCAAAACAGCGATATATTGGACAGCTATTTGCGACGTTACCCACTTTCTGTACAAGCGCTCTTAAATGACATGAAGAAAGAGACGGTAGTGTCTTGTATGTATCATTCGACTTTTAAATTTTTTGATATACTTAATTAAATTTTAGGAACCATTTTTCCATTAAACTACTTAGTAATAGAAGCCTCGATACATGATTATTGAGAGCAGATGTGTCTGATCTGACGTAGAGTACGACTTTACAGATGAGCAGTACCACGCGCACAGCAGCAACCAGAGTGGAGACGGTGAGTCACACAATATGTTTTATTTTTGTTTTAAACAATCTTTTGATACACACAGCAACCCTTACTGCTACAATGATTTTAAAGTTAAAATAAATCAAGGGGATAATTAATAAAGGCATGCATTTTTTATTTAGGTACACATTTATGAGTTTTTTTTTAAGTTTGGCGTTGCTTAAAGAATTAAAAAATACAATTAAAACGACATAACTTTAAGAAATTTAATTTAAGTTTCTGTGGTCTCTTGCTGGTGATATTTATTTTTAAGTTTAAACTTGATTTTTGTACACTCGTTGCACTATTAGAACGTGAATAATAAATACTTACGAACATTTATTTTGTCCTATCTACCCATATATAACTCTACGACAAACTCAGTCTATTTGCATTCCGCTCCATCTCCACACCACTCGTAACAAATGTTTGTAAAAAACTAATTCCGTTTAATTTCTTACCACTGCTTTCAGTCTAGTTTTTTTGCGTTTGTCATTCTAGACTAGACTGGAATAAAAAAAAGATAGACCTGTCACCTGTCACGAAGTAATAGAGAGTTTTCTGACCGTGTGTCGATTCGTTAGGCTGTGGTGAAAAACACCACTAGGTATGGAGCCCGATTCCTGATAAATAATGGACTATTATAAATATTAATTTGGAACTAATTTGGTGTTATCATTAATGTACAGTTTTGTTAAATCGTTTTTTAGATAATAATAATAATAATAATAATATACTTTATTGATACAATTCCTTACAATATGCTTACTATCTAGCTAAATTTCACAATATTTAAAGGCGCACAGAAGTTGAAACCCTGACTCCTAAACTAGGAATACCTGTGATGAAGATATAATTTATGTGAAATGTAGTAAACTGATAAAATTCCTTAATTTTGATTACCATTTATTTAGACATCCAATTCTTTTTTGAGTCAAATAAATAAAAGTCTATTTATTTTACTTTGTGGACTTATGTGAACACATTCATTGTCAACAGATCATATCGGCCATCAAACAATTTTTTTTTTAATTTTAGAGTTATTGTTAGTGATTAGTAGGTAGGTACTACCGAATTCACTGACGGTTGACCACTTTTCAACCTTATTACTTAGGGCATAAGAGTGAAAAGTGGCAGACCCTCAGTGATCTCGGTACTACAATTACCCCTTTTCAGGTTAAGTGTAAATAAAAACAAATGCCTGTACGATTTCTACAACATTACTCGTTTGTTTATTTGATGAACTTTCAGATCACTTTTCTAGAATATTACATTTATTCAATCGTAATTCCTCAGTCGATTACTTTCTTAAAATAAATAACAACAAAACCGTGAAATACTCATAATCTTTAATCCGTAAGCTGTCTACAAAAATAACAAGTAACAGAAAATAGATTGTCAGAAAATAAGTGTTTTACGCTATGAAAAATATAGCTTTAAAAGAACAAAACGAATTGATTTTTCACGCCGATTATAATAAAAACAAAGAGAATAAACTACCGGTTTCATTTTAATCTATAGTCAAAATTCATATCGATTGTTTTGATTGGATGACGATTTACAATTTATATCGATTGATTTTATTGAATGCCGAATTCACCGATAATGTTCCCAGTATCGTAAAGGTTATGGCAAATGATTCCTTTGCATTCATATAACATAATATATTCAGTCAATAGTGTTCCCCACTGCTGGGACACAGGCCTCTTCTCTGTTTGAGGAGTGAGCTGTAATCCAGGCGGGCTCAGTGCGCGTTAGTAGATGTCACATGTCTTCGAAATTTTTGGTTCTGGGACATCGGCTTTCTTGTGGTGTTTTCCTGTTATCGTCATCATTCTCTTGCCTTTATCCCAATTCATTTGGGGTCGGCGCAGCATGTCTTCTTCTTCCATACTTCTCTATTACTCGGTGTTTTCTTGTCATTTTATCATGTTTGATTGAGGAAGTAAGTATACTTAAGGTATTTTATCTTTGGCATTTTTACCGTGACTCCGATAGGTTCCAACTTAACACTTTGGACTAGGTCATTTAAGTACTTAAAAAATTTAACCTATTCAAAAAAATTGTTAGTAAGAAAGTTGAAGCTACTAGTAGATAAAATATGATACATTTGTGATGAGAAATACAAAATTTTATCCGACTGTCTCCGATCGGAAAGATGGGGAAAAAGTGTGGAGGATCGGCTATCGTTTTTTCAATGGCACTCACACAAACACAGATGATATTCACACGATGTTGTTTTGTTTGTGTGTGTGTGTAAGTATCGGGTGGGGTGTGGACGCAGTGTTGGGTGTGAGCGGAGCGGTTTTATGAGTGTAGCTAGTTGAAATTTTACAGTGTTACTATTGTCAGAAAAATTTCACTTTAGGTATTTTTTTATACCTTTTAATTCTGTAACAGTCATTTTAATTTATTATTGCTGACACAAATCCTATGTTACTTCAATAAACTAAATGTATTCGTTGTAAACTTGAGCGGCCATAGAAGTATATAAATCTATTTTGAAGTTACAGATCAACCTTAGTTGTGTGCCAAATATTAATGACGGTACTATGCTTTAGTTTTTTTTTACTTAGTATTGTATTCTCAGATAGTGCTTTGTTAGCGTAATTATAAGAAATTAATATATTTATTATCAGCAAACTAAATTTTAGTTAACAAAAGTAAAAGTAAGAACTAAAATTATAATAACTTTAGCTAGGTTTTTAATATTTTTATACGAAAACCCTGCGTAAGGAACTACAGCTGTTTTTGACATGGAAAGAAAAATTCTAGTGCGAGCAGGGTTTGAACCTGCGACCTTCCGATTCAAGACCATCGTGCCCTGCTCACAGCTCTCGATTTCGAGAGCTGTGAGCAGGGTGCAATGGTCTAATTGGTTAAGACGTCCGGTGTACTGAATCGGAAGGTCGCAGGTTCAAACCCTGCTCGCACTAGAATTTTTCTTTTCATGTCAAAAACAGCTTTAGCTAGGTTTTCTAAAAACCTTCTGCACTAGCAGAGACTGCCTTGCAAGAGGTTTTAAAACTGCATTTTGTGTTCATGATTACTGCTCACATAACCCCGCTCACACAGCGCCCACACCCCACGTACACGCGGGTCGACTGTCCCAACTAATTTCACACTGATTTAGTCAAGTGTACTTGCCACAAAAAACGTCCCATTCACTGTACCGATGTGATCGGCAGACGTGGCCCGCCAGTGAAATTTCAATGAATGAGTTTGAATTTCATCGAGCATCATGGTATTTTTGGAGTGAGGTTTTGGTTTAAAGGTAGGCAGAGGTATTGAACTGTTCCCTGACAGACTGGCAAGTGAATGGGCAACGAATAGTTTCAACTGTAGAAGATACAAACATTAAAACTAGGGTATAGAGGTACTTTACAAAACAATTAGCCTATAAATGCTCTCAATTTTGGTGCACAGTGGTGCGCCTTTACATAAAAATCTAATATTCCAAGGGTTTTATTTCGAATTAGCGAATGTTTTTGAACTTTTTTTTATTAAGGCATTAAGTCCGCCTCTGTACTTTTGTACTTGAAGTGTTAAATAAATAAATAAGGGATGCATTTTGGGATAATCATATTTGAGTGGACCACAGCCGGTTGAAGTAAGTTTGTACAAACCATATCGCAAGGTGGCAGGCAGTTAGAGATATAGTTAATGCAGGCCTTGTAGTAGAGAGAATTAGACATACTTCTTACCCGACTACGGTGAAGCCAAAAGGAAAGGTTATGATTTTAGCTGTCTATGTATGTGTGTTTGTGTTTACGTAAGTTCCTCCGTAGCACCTAAACTTTTCATCCGATTTTGATGAATAAGGTGTCAATCGATTTGATGTTATGGTCCGGGTCATATAAGCTACATTTTATTCAGTAGTCGGGTTTTTTAGTTTTAGTATACCATACAGATTCTTCTTAGTTACCGGGTTATGGATTGTGGAGATCAGATAGGCAGTCGCTTCATGTAAAATACTGGTATTCAGCTGCATTCGGTTAGACTGGAAGCCAATCTCAACTTAGTAGGGAATAAGTTAGGCTAGGGTTAGGTTAGGTTAATTAGATAGGCTAATTTACTACTTCTACATTATTTTGTATACCTCACCAGTGATAACTAAATACCAAAACCTGCATGATCCATTACAAAATCCCAACGCTTACCCTCAACAAAGACTATATAAAAGTGAATAGCTCGCCGGCCATTGCTCACGCGCCGATCGAAAGGGAAACTTGCTGTTGTAACAAAAACTGACCAAAAAACCGTGGACCAGATGTTCTGTGTCGCCTGGGTTGCTGCAGCGTTCGTTTCATCTGATAACTTTGTATCAATCATTTGATTGAATTAATGAATTGATTATTTTTGTTTGTTGAAGAGTCGTAAGTGTGTTTGGGGAAATAATTAGCAAGAGAGCAATGCAGCTACGTTTTTAAAGTGTTTGATAAATGAAATGTTTTCGGAATTTACTTCCATACACTATTTTGTCTTATTTTGAAGGCTATTAGAAGTTAGAGAAACAATTTTTCTGGAATTTTTGTTATTGTTATTGTTATTCTTTATTGTACACAAAATAACAAATATACATACAAATTGCAATAATATAGCTTATGTACAATGGCGAGCTTAACCCAGAATTGGGTTATCTAACAGCAAACCTAATTTTGACTGCGAGATTTGCAGAAGAGGATATACTTGTGTGCACTACTTATGTGTGTGTGTGTGTGTGTGTGTTATAATACCTGTTAGAAGATTATGGAAAAACTATTTATTTATTTCATTTTATTCGGGAAGATTGCAGCTAATATAAACAATGTTCTTAAACAATACTGATAATTTGATGGCCATTTACAAGTTTCGAAACAAAAAAACTATAAACTAACTAACCAACTTTACTACTAACAATTATTAAACTATTTCTGGAATCCAAGTCATTCTTCGCTCTAACTACCCAAGATACGCCGAACAAAAGCATAATCACAATAGATACATTTTTCTGACTGACTCTTCATCTAGACAAGGATTACTTCTAAAAATCCGATAAATTGATTCTATCAATTCCAATAAATCTGAACGGAAATGAGTGACCCACCACATCGCCCCCTCCTTAATGATGTCCATCTCAGACGTGCGCCTGCGCCTGTAACAGATACGTCTCAACCGCAGCCACTTCCTTGGGAACCTGCTAGGTGGGTGGACGTGTTTTTTGTTTCGTCTGTGAATGGAAGGTGTAGTGTTTGTCTAGTGAATGGGAAGATGGGAATTGATATTGGCGTATTGGATTTTGGAATCTTTGAGATTGGGAAAAGGGGTGTAATTTTACTGGCATTGCTGAAGCTGTTGCTAACTTGAAGGTTAATTATGCCGACTAAAATTAATTTGATTAAAAATAACAGTGTAGAGTACACATTTGTGATGATACAAAGATGATGATGATGTTTGTGTGATGCTTGTGATGGTTTTGATGATTTGTGATGTTTGTTTTGTTGGTATTTGTATTTTTATTTTTATTATTATTTGTTTATCTTAACATATCTTTGCTGTGGCATTTCATGGTTGATGCTACGTACTTCAGGACCTCAAAGTATGATTAAGGGTTATATCAAACGCAACTCCGTTCCAACTTTACTGGGGTCGGCTTCTACTCTATCTAGATGAAAATCTATCAGTATTTTACATGGAGCGACTGCCTATTCTGACCTCCACAGCCCGTTTAGTACTGGGTGATACGGTACCTCTTGGTAAGACTCGTTGTCAGACTCTCAAGCCACTGAACGACTGTCAAAGATCTAGAAATGACAGTCGAGACTAACGGCTTAACGTGCTTTCCGATTCACGGAGGAAATTTGGTATGTAATGGATGGTCACCCATCCATAGACCGACCTTGGCAACCGCGGTTTTACTTTGAAAATCAACCCGTGTGGGTATTATTATTTAGCCACGAGCTCTTTAAGCAATGCAGTGATATATCTGCCCATACCCTTATCGTTTTTATTACCGCAAGCTTCAAACTCAACCACGTGGTTCAAAAATTACTTACCGAACATAAACTTAACTTTTAACTTTCTCACAATCCAGCGATACCCCACAGAAACCGGTCGCGATGTCGAGTCATCGCCATTAGTTCCGCACCGGGAATCGAACCCGCGACCTGCTACCGACGGAAGTTAATGTTTTTCGACAAATTGTCGGGGTTTTGATGTTTGATAGCTTTTAATTGAGTGGAAATTAATAAAGTTCTTTACTAAAATTATAATTTTGATACGACTATCATACATGACATAACTTCACGCCAGGAAACCCCGAACGGTTAGGCAGAGGTGTACCTAATAGTACACCCACATATCGCCAGTTATGATTCAGTCCCATGTAATAGGGGTCGAGCCTATTGCCATCAACCGGGCACAAATCCAGACTCCGAGGCTTCTATAGAGAAATTTCTGATGGGAAAACCCAGTAACAATTGCCCGACCCGGGAATCGAATCCAGGACATCCTGCTCAGCAGTCAACGACTATCAATTTTTCAATAAGATTTTTTTTCAATAAAACTCAAACCACAGACCTGCTTTGAAAACAAATTCTTATGATGAAAATCATTAGCAACAGACACCTACCTCAAATAAATTTAAGTTGTATTAAAATTGAAAGAAAAAGAATTGGTTTATCAAACAACATTGAACGCGTATACAAAGTTTCGTGTCCGTGCTATTAACCGTTGAGGAGTTCTCTCGTGTGGAGTCTATCTTGGCTGCAGGAAAGTGTCATGTATATCAAAAAAATATATTGTCACTGCCACCAAAGGTGTGTGCAAAATTTCAGCTAAATCTGTTGGGAGAAAGTGGTTTGAAATTCAGATGCTAGAATTGATCAATACATACTAACCAACTAATTAACTAACAAGCAAGTTAAATAAAAGCTTATAAATATCAAAACATCGGTACGATATCGGCATGTCCTAAAACCAAGACTCTAAAACATGTGACACTATTTTCCCTCAAGACCTCCTCAATCAACCCATATTGTTCCCACTGGACTCATTCTGATGATGATTATGGTTGGCTCGTTGGTCTATTAAGCAGAATTGTGTCTGCAGAGGAATATGTCCGGGGTTCGATGGTTCAGGGTCGGGCCATATTCTCTGTGGAGATATGAAGATGGACCTTATGCGTTACTGAAATGTGACCATTCTACGCGTCTGGTGTTTAAGAAATATAAATTGTTTGTGTTTTTTTGTCTGTCACTTTATTCCCCAGGTCTCAGGAATTTATGCCCCTAAAAAAAATTATATCCTGCCACTCGTAAAATTTTGCTCAAACAAAGCTAGATCTATAAAACTTACTCAAAATTTTAAACAAAATCTACGGAACCACCACAAAACTGACCATTGAACCCACAGTACCCCAAAATCTCCGGTGCGAAAGAGACAACCATACAGACCACGTTCCGCTCGATTAGAACCGCCTTGTTCGAATTTTGACAGCAGCCAATCAGAATAAATTTGTCCGCGCACACTAATTGATAATTCGAAGTCAAAAGATCTTAAAACAAGAAACTGTCATTGTAATCTCAATCTTATTGCATAGAGTTAAAGTTCAATTTTGATTGTACCTTGAAACTTATGGAACGTGGTCAGAAAAGCCTACATTGATTTGAAAGCTTTAGAATATCAGACTTATTTCAAAGAGCTAAAGGTGGTTTTTGCATGTTGCATCAAAGTATTTTTTTGTTTTTAACAATCGTTTGCCTGAACGGAAACTGGTGACATGTATAGAATTAAGATTTTTGTGTAATGACTATGTAATTATGTAACAGTGGATGTTTGAATTAAATTACATTGTGATTTTGACACATCCGTTATGTTTTTCAAAGGGTGAGCAGAATGCTGAGATAGAAACCTTTTTGACCTCGCACAGGATTCCTATAGATATTGGTTGGTTTTCTTCTGTGTCCCAACTAAAACGTAGAAATCGGTTCTGGGAGTTTTAGTTGCATATTGAGGGAGGTTTTTTTTGGTACAAAACATTTTTTTTTTGCCCAGTTCGTGTCCCACAGCTGGGCAAAGGCCAAACATAACAACACCAAAAAATATTTATTTTACTTGTGCCTCTTTTGTTCACAGCAACAAAATTTAAAGATGATCAGATTATTGAGAACCAACCCGAAGCAATATAATTCTTATCTTTTGTACCATTAAGTCTGATTTGCCTTAAAACTATTCTGATGAAGCTATCAATGAATATCGGAGATGATTGCTTGCATTGTGAATTGAACCCTATCTAAGAGCATTATGGTTGATTTTGTATAAACATAGGCTTTTTTACTTTTTTTGGTTTTTAATTAAACGGAAGAGATTGTTTTGGACGAATGAAGGCTGTTCCTTAAATTACCTACTTGTAACCTTCCATGTAAGTGCTGGAGGTGGCTATTGGCTGTATCGACTCCAATGGTTCAGTGGCTGACACACAGGCTTTTGAGCTATGGATCGCAGGTTCGAATCCAACAAATGTTTTTTTTTTGTATGATTTACGAGTCTTTTATTCAGTGTTTTATTATCTTTGTTATTTATGCAGATATTTAATCTTTTACCTTCAGATGATTCTTGCAAATACGGCTAACAAAACATAACATTACGCCTGCAATCCTCGAACGTTTATGCAGAGGTGTACCTAATAGTACACCCACACCATACCAGTTATATTTAAAACCCATGTAATAGGACACGAGCCTATTGCCATCAACCGGGCACAAATCCAGACTCCGCGGCTGCTTCTGAAAAATACCTAATAGAAATATCTCTTTGCCCGACCCGGGAATCTAACCGAGGACCTCTTACTCAGCAGTCGTGCAACGAGGCAGTCGGTTCACATAAGGGTTAATTTAAGTAGGCATAATCTATATCATTAGGGTATCTAATACATATGTACACATACAATTAATATAAGAAGCTCTATTATTAATAATAATAATACTCCTCCATCCATTATGATATTTCAGCTAATGGACCATAATATCTTATACACGAAACACCATAATTCAGTTAAAACAGATCAGCATAGTCCGGCAACGAACTGTGAGGACTTGGAACAAAAATAACAAAGATAGAAAACACGGTGACATAAGGTGGTATTAAAAAACAAAGCCTCAAGTCTCTCTTATTAAAAATATAATTTATTATTACGAGTCCTTATCATCTGCCTACCCTTTTCCCAAATATGTTGGGGTCGGCCTCCAGTCTTACAGAATATAACTGAATACCAGTATTTTACATGGAGCAACTGCCTATCTGATCTTCACAACCCAGTCAGTACTGGGTAATACGAAACCCCTTGGTAAGACTGGTTGTCAGACTTTGGGCCACTGACTACCTGTAACGACTGTCAAAGATCTACAAATGACAGCCGGGACCAACGGCTTAACGTGCTTTCCGAGGCACGGAGGAAACTCGGTATGTAATGGGTGGTCACCCAGGCACAGACTGACCTAGGCAAGCACGGCTTAACTTAAAGATCGACCCGAGCGGCTGTTATTATGTAGCCACGAGGTCCTATCCTCCCGTAGTAGTATTATGAAAGAGAAAACTATCAAGGAAGACCAAAATCTTGAAAGGTGAAGTCCCCAGTTACCCACTCACCCCCCACTATACACTACATAGGTAAAACCAATCTGTCATACACACAATGCCTTGCATTAGCCGACATGTCGGTAATAGCATGTCCTAATTAATAATCTGATCAATTGGCTTTTGGACAAAGCTTTGTATCGAGAAATCATATTATTATAGAAGGTTATCATAGCGAGTTGTTCATTTCATTTCATTTCATTTATTTTCATTAAAAAAAAAATATGATTTTATATATCATTTATTTTCATTTAATTATAGCTGCCTATCACGTGGTCATGAGTTCATGTGGTGCGGTTGCCTGTGGATGGGTGACCGCCCATTACATACCGAGTTTCCTCCGTGCCTCGGAAAGCACGTTAAGCCGTTGGTCCCGCCTCTCATTTGTAGATCTTTGACAGTCGTTACAGGTAGTCAGTGGCCCGAAAGTCTTACAACCAGTCTTACTAAGAGGTATCTTGTCACCCAGTCCTAACTGGGTTGAGGAGGTCACATAGGTAGTAGCTCCATGTAAAATACTGGTTTTCGGTTGCATCCGGTTAGACTGGAAGCCGACCCCAACATAGTTGGGTAAAAAGTCAAAAGCATTTATTTCAATTAGACCCTCACAGGCACTTTTGAATGTCACAAAAAACAAAAAGAAGCGAAGCTACAGTCACAGTCACAAGACATAATAACTTGAGAAAGTACTGCAGTTGCACATTCCAAAGCGTAGATCTCTATGGAGAAGAATGGGCAAGAAACTCCATGGACACTTTTTTAAATCAAAATATAGGTAAAGGCTAGACAGATGATGATGTGGTCATGAGTTCGATAATCAAATCGAGTATCTAATAAACTGAAAAGGGCCTTTTTCAGTCGCCACAGTAGATAATTGGTCTACAATTTATGGGCCAGTGCAAATAAAAAACTTTTATGAAGACATAGTTAAGTATCTACACGGGTACAAATAGTACTCGTCAGTTTTCCATCACTTTTCAGGCTGAAATAACCATTTTATGAAGTTACAATATTATGAAAATGGTTTGTACATCCTTATCACTTCAACGGACAGATAACTGAGAGGGACCCGAGAGGGGAGCGCGGGCAGAGTGACGTCACGGGAGTACGTTCGGAAATTTTGTAGCGTGTGTCTGGCGAATTATTGTTTTTTTTTATTTTTGAGACTTTTGGTTTCCATTTTTATATTCTAAATTACTTTTGCTGAAATTATATCGAATAGACACGTTACCTAGCAACATGGCTAAAGTAACAGCCAACTTTTATAGTGTTTAAATTATGAAGATCACTGTTGAGAAAAAATCTGATTGTTATTATTTAATTCTTATTAACTAAATCCTAACCACTGGGCGGGCAGGGTGCCACTAGTGGTAAAAACTGCTGAAACGTCCAAAAACCTCGAAGTCCAGTACATATCATTACTATTAATAGGTATCTACCAAAGTTTCAATTTAATTGACACTAGAACTTATGAAAATGCTTGTAACTTGAGTCTGAGAAATCGTAGTCTGTATTATAGTCTAGTATATTATAGTCAACGATAGTTGTCAATATTTTTCATTATATTTAACTAAAATTCGTATAAAAACCCCTTTTTTAATGAATTAAAAACTAAAACCCGGTGACCGGACGAAGTCATTCACTTAATTGAGTTTCTATAAATGTAATTAAATGGTCAAGATGCAAATTAACACGCGGCTGCTCATTGTCTCGTCGAGAATTAATTCCACACGCGGATTACTTTAAGTAAGTAATTTATTTTTAACACTTCGGAAGTTATACATTCGTAGAAATAGATAAGCAGTTTACTTCTGTTTTTTTTTTTTATGAGAATTATTTATGTTTGGAGAAAAATGGCTGTAGAAAAACGTAATTTGGGATTTCGAGGCTTTTTGGGAAAACATTATGATAATTATATTTGTTTTTCTCTTTTACCTTTACGTATAAACTTGTTCCTGTAACTGGTGTTGTATGGTACGAATTGCCAAGTAACAGGGATGCAGCGACTGCCTACTGGTACCTACCCACTCACCAGCATCCAGTTAGACGGGAACTAGTTGGAAAAAGGCTAGGCTGATGGCGATGAAACTTACTTAGGAGTAAGTTTCATCGCCATCAGCCTAGCCTTTTACATACTTCTATGGTTTATTTTTCTGAAATAATAAAAAATTGCCAAACATGCTTTTTCAAAATAATATTCATAAAAAAAAACCATCACACATTAATTTCGCACTGCCAAAATTCAAAGATGGCTGCGAAAATCTCACCCCTCAAGGTAGAATATTTCGGATCATCCCGCCACGTGCCGGCAGTGCTACCGCGACTGCCGCGCGGTTCGTTGTCGCCTCTATGACGCGACCCCGCGATCCGCGATAACGGGACGACTTGCGATTTTTGGAAAAATAATTTTGAAAAGCCAGTGCTAAATATTCGTTGATGGTAGAAAAATTGACGGTGTGAATTGACGGTGTGAATTTGAATTTCGAATGACAGTGATTTTTGAAAATGATGGTTAGATTTTTTGTGATTGGTGAATTTGAATTTGGATGTGACCAGTGAAGTGAAAAAAATAAGGTTTAAAATTTACATTAAGTGTAATTCTTGATTGTACTCGTGACTGCGTCACCAAACTCATAAAAAACACACTTTACAAAAATAAAACTCGCTATGAAAACCAGAAATCGAGAATGCTCAAATTAAAAGCCAAACAACGACACAAACTAAAATAAACAATACTGAAAGAAAAAATGGAAATAAAACTACAATTAAATACTAATACCAAAATAAATAGTAGTATGGCTAAAAAACTACCGACGCTACGCAAAAACTCAACCATATGCAAACCTAACAAAAACCTTTATAAACACACAGCACATAACCTACCTGTTATGTAAAACAATCCGGCATGTAATACCGACACCGTAGCGTAGGTATCACCGGAGCTATCGGATCCGATGACCGGCCGTACACGCCCCGTGTGAATGTTACACGACTTACACGGTTATAAATGAGAGATACGATCCAGTTTTAGATGATGGATTTGGAGTGCTGATATTCAATAATAATCTTTATTAAACAATAAAGTGGTTACAAAATTGTGTGTGCCTACAAATGTCCATGACTCCTGTGCTAGGTGATAGATCTGTGTTACAAGAGCTAGTGCCCTCTCTTAATTGATTCTGAGCATAACGAGTCTTCTTGAACTTAAAGCCAAAAGCACAGAAAACTCCACACTTTAAAATTTGATACTATAATTATACCAAGACATTCTCTCTGTTAATTCCAAATAATGTAAAAACAATAGAAGTCTCTGGATTGTGAGAGAAAGAGAACGAATTCTGTTGTTTTAATTCTGTCTCTACTTTGAATATCACTTTATATTTGTAACCTTTTATAACTATTTACCGTTTTGCGTACATACTTCTGAGCAGGATCAAACAGTCTCTTTATATTGATGTTTAGGGACTCCAGAAATCCTTCTGAGGATCTTTGTCAGTGTTCAAGCTCACGCTCAAGCTCTTTGATTCTAAAAATGAGCTCACTACCAACACTGCTAAGATAAATTGGCAATGTGTCTTACTTCATTTTACCGCTAATCAAGATCAATGAGACAATAAGCCGAATAATCACTTTTTACGAAATAAATTACTACTTGAGACGTTAAACTAGGTCGAATACCATGAATGAGAAGAAATTAACATAATTTTCACATTATTATTAATTATTTCAAAGTTGGTAACTAATTTGTGCTATTCAGCTTCAGATGTTTGTATAGCATTACCTGTCTAGTCTTTTCCAAACTATGTTGGAGTCGGCTTCCAGTCAAACACAACACAGCTGAATAATAATTCTTCTACATGGAGCGATTGCTTATCTGACCTCCACAACTCATATACTGGGTTATTTTACCTACGATACTCCTTGGCAAGACTGGTAGTCAGACTTTCAGGCTTCTGACTTTCAAAGATCTACAAACTGTCGACTGGGACCAGTTATTTGCATATCAAATTTTTAAAAAAAGTTAGTCATAAATAATCCCACGGACTTAACATAACAAGAAACCGATCCCTTGTCACAATCCATCGATTATGTCCGTCAACCGTAAAATATACCTCAAAATCGAGACTAAGTTATCTGTGCTCGATTGTCCGGCGCTCGATTGAGACGTGTTTTAATCGGAAATAAACGGTTTTTGTTTGTTTAAAAAAGAAGCTTTAATTTTGAGTGCTAGTGTTTGGTTGAGACCTAACTTTTGAGTGATAGTGTTTTGACAAAGTTTTATAGTCCACATAAGTACATCCATTCTTAATTATGAGTTCCCATCTAGTTTCTTTGAATATACTTTGCTGTATCTCTGTTAGAAAAATAGTACATGCAAGTTACAATCACTAGGCAGAAACAATGCAAAAAGTTAAACTTTAGTACTTTGAAAAAAATGTGCCGAAAATTAATTAATCCGCCGAAAGCGTTAATCGCGAAACAAAACAAAACAAAATTAAGTGATTCAAGAAAGTACAGCAAAATCACCCAAAACATCGACTTTCGCCGAAGTACACGAACAATACTAAAACTATACGCGTTAATTGTGACTTCCTCTCCATAATCGGTTGCTTATTAAAAATCTTCCTTCTCGTGAGAAAAACAGCGTCATAATACCCCCACCTGCCTCTATTGAACCAGAAAACTAGTGATCAAACACCGGAAAATCGTACAAATCGTCGAAAAACCGGCGAAATTGCTCCAAACGAATCGTCATTACTGACCAATCACGGTTACGATTTTCATGCCGCTTTCACGGTGACCACTCTTTTTTTTGTTTTGAAAATCATTAGGGCATTGAAATTAACCAAGTAGTTTCGACAAATAGGTATTTTTTTTAACGTTTTCCGGCTTTTATTTTATTTCTTATTTTTGTAAATCTGCGAAGAGCAATCAGACGTTACGATCTCTGTTTTAAGTTAGTCGGTTTTAGATAACTTTGGTGATGGTTTAATTACGAGCGCAATCAAGATTTTTCTCATTAAAATAATTTATTTCAGCGTCTAATTTAAAGACTTTGAAGTAATAAACCAAACTTACGTTTAATAAAAAGTAATAAAATGTAATATTTGATGAAGTGAAAACTCAACAAAGTGGTATAAAAAAGACAATATGTAAAAAAGAAACATGATAAAAATTCCGAACACACCAAAGCAAGTGACGTGAAAACTAAAATTCAAAATTAGAACTTCAATCATGGCGTCTGCATAATTTTCTTTTTAAGTGAACAAACTAAAGTTTAATAGTGATTTTGTTTAATAATTAAGTAATTAACTTAATAATTAGTGTTGTTGTGTAAGTGTTCAAACTGGAGGGGCAGAGTAAAGCCACTTTTGCGGCCCTATTCGGGCTGAGGGCCGGCGGGGGCGTGGATCTCTCCGCCGCTTACCGATACAACCAAAATATGATGGAATATTATACATGTAAGTTGGGATTTTTTCATGAAATTAGGACTCTCTTTCAGGGGCACTTTCATATAAGTTACAATATACGTGTTTTTATGTTTTTTCTAGTTGTATTTAGGCTAAACATTACTGAAAGCATGGTTCAAAAATATATCTGAGTGAAGGCTTTTGAGGAATCACATGGTTAGCTACGGTAACCACCGCCGCTGTAGAACAAAACAACACTATGAAAAACCGTAAAATTTTTAATCATTAATAAAGAAAATCTTCGAAGCAGAACTTTCCTTTACGCAAACATAGTGGAACATTGCAAGTTTTGCATTTCCAAACCGTACGTACTGCTTTTTTCCGAGCACGTTACAAAAACAATGTCAACGAATTTTGTTCAAACGAACAATACAAACACAAACGATTATCGGCGCCACTTACTGCCTAAACTAAATCGAGCATAAGGTGTATTTCTATGATAGTTCAAGAAATAATTGCTAGATGGCAAGAATTTAAAGAAAAAAATACGAAATATGTAGATAGCGTATCTAACCACTGACCCTGAAAGAGTTAATAGAGTGTTACATTGAGTAGAGATGGGAAGACTGCGTATCTGTTTAGGTAAATGCGGCAGACACAAAATGAGGTGTGATTATCATTCTTCTGCCCTCATCCCATTTTGTTTGGGGTCATATCTACTACTACTCGTCATTTCAATAATCCCCTTTTCTAGCCATTATCACCTTTTTCACAGTTCACCTATTTAAATAACAGTTATTGGCTTAACGACTTAAAAAGACGAAAACATAAAAGTAATTGAGAGAGCTTTTAAGAATTAATCGTAGATATTAGTGCGAAGTGTATTTTTATCCAATTTTGTCTAACAACACTAGCGCCAAAATGACCAATTTGAACATTGATTTCTTAGTTCCTCATATACCTTCCATAGCGAATCGACTACAGTTGCAACTTTACCTGTGATTTAATTTCGGCAAGCCAAGTTTTTTTTTATTAGCCCTTAATGGCCCACTGCTGGGAAAAGCCTTCCACTCTTCCCTCCGCACGGTTTTCTCTGACCAATCTCTCACAAACGCCTCCAGATCATGACGCCAACGTTTTCCAGGCCTCCCTCGGCGACGACGCCCGTCTTCTGGTACTCTTTCGTTAACTAGATTACCTAAAACCGATTTAATCTAGGAAATTACAGGTTTACTGAAAATTTGAAATCACGAATTTTCGACAGTTATAAGCAATTCATGCGAGTAAGGACAGTTACTTAAGTAATTGAATTTTTAAAAGAGTTTCTATAGATCTTGGTAGGTATGATCAAATGAACCCACAAAATACTCGATATTAAGGAAAATCAAATTTTTAAAAAGTAAAAAATGTTTTTATTTATGTAAAGGAACGCGTCTCTTTGTAGAACATAACCATACAACCACAGACAAAAAACCTTTTTAAACGAATCATATTCCATTTTTAAAAAAAGCATCCATAAACAAACGAAACGCCATCCGAATCCCTCAAACGACGTTATCCAGTCATTATGCAAAAACGCTGGAACCATCCATAACAATATTATCATAAATAGAACGCATAAAAACTCAATCCCGCCATAAAATACGTAAAATACCTAACAAGCATCTGCAAAGCCCCGAGATTTCATAAAACACCCGAAAATTTTCCCTCCGAAAAAGATCGTTACAAAACCCACCAATGGAAACCCTCGAAACGCGGTGGAGGGCGAGGGAAGCCTTCTGATTGGTCGTTTTGGAGAATGGCGCGCCGTGATTGGTCGGTGTGGTTGTGGGTGGGGCGTGTTGTCTGTGTGAGTGGGTGCGTTCAGTTTACGTTAATTGCGAGGCGTTTGGGCGCGTTCACTACATGTGTTGGATGCGTCGAGCAAATTGGACGTCGAGGGTTTTATTAGATTGGCGTATGGTTTTATGTAAATATATTGCGATGCTATAGGTATAATAATAATCGGTGGTATAGAATATGAATATGACGTGCCAACAGCTAATAAATAACTAGTTTTTGTATAGGTACGTAATTTTGGCGTTTTTAATTTTTAAAATAGGTAGTATGAAAGGAGGTCCTTGAGCTCCTCGAGCTACACGATCACTGACAAATGCTTGCACTGACTGGACAGGTCCACTCAAATCTTTGTGGTTATTTCTCCAAAGAGTTTCTTGTACTAACTATAATGGTAGTGGTATGATAGTTTAAAAACTTATACAGACGTGATGTTATGTAAGTAAGTACTCTATGTATGTGTACATCATCATAACATCACGTCTGTAACTCAGATAAGGGGTAAGCACAGGTGCAGGTTAGATCCTACACCTGCACACCCGCACCGCTTGCACCACTTAACATATTAGTGTATTTTATGAAGACCAGGCCATCTGTAAACGGAATCTCAAGCTTGTAGGAACTTTAGAATCGTCATCTAGCATTAAGGTTGTGTCAGTATAAATTCTATATAAAGCCTTCTCTGTACAAGACGAGATATATATAAAGATATCTGATTCAGACCACTCATCATCATCTGCCTAGCCTTTTCCCAACTATATTGGGGTCGGCTTCTAGTGTAACCGGATGCAGCTAAATACCAGTATTTTACATGGAGCGACTGCCTATCTGACCTCCACAACCCAGTTAGTACTGGGTAATACGATACCCCTTGGTAAGACTGGTTGTCAGACTTTTTGGGTCACTGACTACCTAATGACTGTCAAAGATCTACAAATGACAGCCGGGACCAACGGCTTAACGTGCTTTCCGAGGCACGGAGGAAACTCGGTATGTAATGGGCGGTCACCCATCCACAGACCAACCTAGGCAAGCACGGCTTAACCTAAAGATCGACCCGAGCGGCTGTTATTATTTAGCCACGAGCTCCTCATCTGATTCAGATCACTGTTGGATACAAAAGATGCATATCTCTCGAAACACAACCATACCTCCATATGTAAATACCATCATTTCTGTTTACACCATATACTTACCTAGCGTGACGATACACGGTGTTACATATCTACTTACATATAATATACTGCAGTGAAAGTTATATAGTACGATACAGATAAAAATTTACTTAATTTTTTTTTTAATTAACGCGAAATTCTGGCCTCCTCGTTAAATAGACTTTCCAAAAAAAGGTTTTAAGTTAAGAGAAAATAAGAATTTTAAAAAACAACAAAAGAGATATGAACACGTAATTTCGATTGCTAGAAGATTATGTTATGGGTTTTATGAAAAGAGGAAGGCTGAATAAAATATGGATGGGTTGTGTGAAAGATTGAGGAGCTCGTGGCTAAGTAATAACAGCCGCTCGGATCAATATTTAGGTTAAGCCGCGCTTGCCTAGGTTGGTCTGTGGATGGGTGACCACCCATTACATACCGAGTTTCCTCCGTGCCTCGGAAAGCACTTTAAGCCGTTGGTCCCGGGTATCCTTTGTAGATCTTTGACAGTCAGTGGCCCAAAAAGTCTGACAACCAGTCTTACCAAGGGGTATCGTATTACCCAGTACTAACTGGGTTGTGGAGGTCAGATAGGCAGTCGCTCCATGTAAAATAATGGTATTCAGCTGCATCCGGTTAGACTGGAAGCCGACCCCAACATAGTTAGGAAAAGGCTAGGCAGATGATGATGGGTTGTGTGAAAGATGCAATGGCTGGGAACACTGTTTTAAGCTTTAACGGTTTACAACTAAACTAATACTGTCACTTACGGGATATCTTCCGTGATTGGTCATTATTTTGAGCTCCCGGTTTTTTGGATTTTCACGGAAGATATCCCGAAAGTGAAAGTAATAATAATAATAAAATAAAAATCTTTATTTATACAAAAACCTTCAACATTGATTTAAGACTAGGTCACATAAATTTCAGTGAAATAAAGGTAATACAGATAGAGTAACCCTGACTCCCAAACTAGGAGATCCTGTGACTTAGGAGTCAGTTTTCAGTACAGTATTAGTTTAGTGGTTAGAAGTTTATAATTAGGTAATGAAGGTATGACTGAAGAAAACGTTTACACTACAAACAAAACAAAGTAGCCTTTCATGTCATCATCGACGTCCACTGCTGGACATAGGCCTCCCCCAAGTGTCGCCACATTGCCCGGTCCCGGGCGTCTCGCATCCAGCGGATCCCTGCAACCTTTACCAGGTCATCGGTCCACCTAGTGGGAGGCCTTTCTTTTTAAAACTTTACAAAAGATCAATCTTCTAAAACCTTATAAATATCTATTGCAAAGCAATGGATATTGATATATTGCATAGCAATAGATATTAATAAGGTTTTCAACATAATTTAGAGAATTTATACCGAATGGGTTGTGTGTGTAATATGTAAATATTTAACTAATGTATAGCATAGAAATCTCGATGTTTTCATATATCAGCATTTATATAGTATATTGCACCCTTGCGAATTTTGCTAGTCTTCCCTTTTCTTTTTAAATTCTTTGAAAAATCCCCTATTCCAATTTCCAAACCGATCACGATGAAGTATGCCTTATCCTAGAAAGAAATCTTGCAAAAAATCGTTTCTAAAAGCTCCATAATGACGTTAAATAATTACGGCTGTCGAAACATCTTTTAGGTACCAACCCAACTGCTTTAATTGGTTGTCCAAAACAACGACAACCAATCAAATCACTCGACAGTAGACAAAAGAATTGGTCTATCTAGGAACGAACATTAACTATACAAAGAAAAATGTTAAATACCAAAAACACCAGAGTTTTTCCATAAACATATTACACAAGAATAATGAGCAAATAAATTATCTACACACCCAGAACAATACCTCACGAAAATACTTAAAAAATCGTCATCAAACATCAGAAAAGGACAGGAAACATTCAAATCATAAACCACAGCCGCCATTACAATGTCGCATTCAAACAATAAAATTAGGACACATATACAAAAAACTACCAAATTTCATACTTCCTGCAAGTGACTCAACGTTAACTATCCATAGATCACGAAATTACACTTATATAGAGGCAGAGTGAACGACTTTGCTTTACCAATATATCACCACACATGAAAAACATACACTAGTACTTTTACTCCTGAAAATACAGTCCAAATTCGAACGCAACGACTGCTAAACCAACTTTGATTGTAACATGAGACACGCACACATAGAAATAAATGACACACGCCTGTTCTATACGCGTTCGTGATTTGAAACGCACACGTTGAAACGCAGGCCTCTGATTGGTCGACAGCAATGCGCTCACGCACATATCAAGTAGATCTTTTACGTTTTGAAACCAGTTTTGCTGGGTAATTGTTGAGATTTTAGAAAGGCGGTCTGGCTGGTTGCTGTAACCAACTGGTTGGGTTGCGTCGCCCTCGTACGTGTTATTAACATATATATTTTTTATTGCCGGTTATGTAAAACGTTAATATTTATTGCAAATTATAGTGTTGCATAGTTACATTAAGTAGGCATTTGTTTTGCATAAATTATTTAGGGAAATCATCAACATAATTGTATTGGCGGCAAAACCTGTGTTACAAATTGATAGCCATTTTGAACACATCAACAACACCAATATCATTGTAAAAAGAAACTTAAAATAAGCATCATCATCATCATCAGCCTACAGCAGTCCACTGCTGGACATAGGCCTCTTTAATCACACGCTTCTCAACTCGATTTTCTGCACCTCTCATTCAGTTGCTACCAGCCACCTTGCGAAGATCGTCGCTCCACCGAGCCTGAGGAAAATAGAATTAAATAGAACCTTAAAATAAGTAGAAACTGTACTAATTAAAAGTATGATTAATCAGAATGCCAGACAATAAGACAGAAAAGGGAGAAAACAGCCAATTACCAAGTTATTCTTGATCATTAATGAATGAAAGGACAACATGGTGTCATAGTCTGACCTCGTGGCTAAATAATAACAGACACTCTCAAATTCCCTTCTGAAAGAGAAGATGATATTGGTATCTCTAAACTATTTACTTTGGTAAAGGTCGTGGCTAAATAGCAACAGCCACTGAAGTCGATCTTCAGTTTAAACCGCGCTTGCCTAGGTTGATCTGTGGATGGGTCACCCAATACATACCGAGTTTCCTCCGAGTTAAGCCGTTGGTCCCGGCTGTCAGTGGCAGATCTTAGACAGTCGTTACAGGTAGTCAGTGGCCCGAAAGGGTTGACAATCAGTCTTATCCAGGACTAACTGGGTTGTGGAGGTCAGATAGGCAGTCGCTCCTTGTGAAATACTGGTATTCAACTCCATCCGGTAAGACTGGAACCCAATCCCAACATAGTTGGGAAAAGGCTATGGTGTTATAGTCTGAAATTAGCAAAATATAAAGTAAACGCAATGCTCCTAATCTCCATTCTCTGTGTAAGATGTTAATGATACTTATCCTCCATTAAAAAAGTTACAAACCAACATAATTGATAGAGAAACAGTCGAAAGCAGTCCACGTTACAATCAGAAATCTAAGCGATGCAACATTGTACTAAGTTGAGAAACATCACAAGGTTGTAGCTGACGAGAATTTTATCTAAACTTAATTCTTCTGTTGCAAGACTAACAACTTGTGCTACATTACCTGATAATGTTTAAGATTGAAACAATGATACTGCAGTAAGTAAATAGATTCATCATCGAACACTGTTTTAAGCTTTCACGGTTTACAATTAAATTCAAATATTCATATTCTATATTCATATTCCATTCATGTTACCTCTCATAAACCGCATTTTTAGGCAAAAGTGTGCTAGGTATGGCCTCAAAAATATATAACAGTATACCAGAAGCTATCAGAAATAAAGAGTGTTTGGCGTCCTTTAAGAGGTCTTTGTTTAAATTCCTTATAGATAGATGTTACTACTCCATCACTGAATTTACTACTGATAAACAGAGGTACTATGACGATTCCGACTTGCCAATGAAACATTTATGATTTTATTTATTGATTAAGTATAAATGTGTTTATTTATCTAAAATTGTAATGACATGTTTACCTAACTGACATATTTTAAATTGACTGTTTTTTTCTTGTTCTTAATGTAATCTATTGATATGCCACCTTATTTGTTAATTTTGTACGCCATAAATTGGCAAAACATAGTGCACATATACTAGACAATATACTATCTGTTATCTGTAACCATACCTATGTTTAACAAAATAAATGATTGATTGATTGAAACATACTGTCATTTACGGGATGTCTTTCGTGATTGTTCATTATTTTGAGCTCCAAATAATGAACACGGACCCGTAAGTGACAGAATAAGAGTTTAGATTCATCATCTGCCTAGCTATTTTCACAACTATGTTGGGGTCGGCTTCCAGTCTCGCCAGATTCAGCTGAATAACGGTATTTTACATGGAGCGACTGCCTATCTGACCTCCACAATCCAGTTAGTAGTACTGGGTAATACGATACCCCTTAGAAAGACTGGTTGCCAGATTTTCGGGTCACTGTAACAACTGTCAAAGATCTACAAATGACTTGACGTGCTTTCCGATGCACGGAGGAAACTAGGTATGTATCGGGTGGCCACCCGTCGACGTGCCAACCTAGGCAAGAGCGGCTTAACCTGAAGATCGACTTCAGTGGCTGTTGCTATTTAGCCACGACCTCTTCCAAAGTAAATAGTTTAGAGATACCAATATCGTCATCTCTGTCATAAGGGAATTTGAGCTCCATATCACTACTTTCCATCTGGAGGAAATCAGGCAGTTTTATGCAGTATTGAACAATTTTACAAGTAAGGAAGAACGGAGAAACATTAGGACTATATATATAGCTTTAAGAACCAGTTGAAACTGGTGTTTTTCTACGTTAAGAGGGACGCGCCAGGGTAGCCCGCAAAATTCAAATTTTCTTTGTTTTTTTTTTGCAATTTGCAGGACTGTGTCAGGCTGTATGAGAAATAAAATATGTAGTTACAGAATTATAATCATTGAAATCATCAGCAACAGTAACATACTACCCGACACTGAAATCCAATTTGCAAAAAACGTAATAAAATTTAATTTCGCGGCCTACCCTGGCTCTTACACCTTAAATAACAATAACTCAACTTTAGTCAATAATTTCAGGGATGTGCTCTTGTGTAGGACATGCCGGTTTCCTCACGATGTTTTTCTTCACCGTTTTGAGAGCAGTGGTAATGAAATAAATTACACAAAGTAATGCGCCTGCCTGGGTTCGAACCCACGATTTACTGCTCGTAAGTCGGGACCGCCACCACTGGGCCACCGCTGCCCGCTGCCCGCTGCCCGCTGCTGTTGTCCTAGAACCTAAAATTCGAAGACATGTGACATCTACCAACCCGCACTGGGCCCGCGTGGTGGATTATAGCCCCTCTCGTAGAGAGGAGGCCTGTTTCCCAGCAGTGCGAACATTATAGGCTGCTATGCTATGCTATGCTCTTGTGTAAATAAATTGATGTTTCATGTAATATTCAATCTTGTAAGGTTTTTAAATATACAACAACAGCACCAGCTTTTTGTATCCACGGGCTTTTCTATCCATTATTTTTTTCATTTTTACCCGACTACGGCAAAGCAAACATGAGGGTTATGATTTTCATTCATGTTGGTGGTAAAAATACATTCAACAATACAATACAATATTTTCAAATAGTTCTGTTTCTAAATTACTTTTTTTGCCTGTTATTTTCCTTAAGAGAGAGAGACTACTTGCACTATTTGGAGCTGTGCATCTAGTTTCTGTCGTTTAGTAAGTGTCCATGTAGATTTACCTGAATTAACATTTATAAATTATTTGGTAAGCTTAAAATACTTCACCTAAAATAAACATATTCCACAACAACACAAAAAACGTTACAAAATATCATCAAAAGCTTTTTACGTTTAATTCAAGATGGCTGACACAATGGCGTCGGGCGCGCATCCGGTCGTCGCATGGTAATCTCACTTCCGGTCTGACCCTGCACGTCTGTAGTTTATTATCTCTGAGAGTTTATTATTGTATTTATTAACGTTAATTTTTCCGTGAAAGAAAATAAGGTTTTTTTGTGGGAACAGAAACAGATTGGTTGAAAATGGGCTATAAATGAAATATACTTTACATTATTGGACATTTTCTCGGGACAATACGTACCAGATTAATGCGTTGGATAGACAATAAATACCAAAGTATAAGCAAAGTATCTCTCTCTCTGGGGTCGGTCCCTCATGTCTGAGGATCGTGGTCAGCATCAGAGTTGCATCTGGAGCGGATGATCAGCCTACACCGTGCCTGTAATACTCGAAGGGTTAGGCAGAGGTATACCCATGAGTACACCCACATTTCGTCAGTTGTGTTCAAGTCACATGTAATAGGGAGCGAGCCTATTGTCATCAATCGGGCACAAAATCGTGGCTGTTACTGAGAAACTCCTGATGGAAAAAACCAATAACAGTTTGCCCGACCTGGGAATCGAACCCAGGACCCCATGCTCAGCAGTCGCTATACCAATCGTATATCTCTTCTTCGCTTTGCTCTTGATACAACAGACATAGTCACGATGAATTGTGTCTAAAAGCAGCTGCATTTGTAGTTCACCTCAAGATCTAACATTTGGTTCTATCAGACGACAGTCTGGAACACTCATTACCAGGGTCCCAATTGCGGATTCACCACCACAACGGTGACCTCTCGCATGGTCTATGTCCTTCAATTCTGCCCTGTACAGCTAAACGCTCTATGAAGTCATTATCCCGCCTCCATGCCATGTCCAAAGAACTTCGGTATTCGCGCTGTATGCTGCCAGACGCTGTTTGATTTAGAGTATCCCCGAGTCGATCGATAATAATGGATTATAACGAAAAGGTCGGGTCTGTTCCATCTCTGATATACCTATTGCTGTTTATTACAGACGATCAAATAGAACATAAACGACTCTTTTAGATAAGCATAAGAAAACTCCACACCCCATCTTTCTTTAACGTTTGGTCAGTCCTAACCTGGTGTCAGAGTTTTTATGCCGCCCATAACTTGGCTTTACATGCCGTCAAGAAATATCTCCCAGGCATGCTGGTTTCCTCACGATGTTTTCCTTCACCGAAGCAAGTGACAATTATGCAATACGCACATGAATCTGAAAAATGGTGCATGTCTTGTGTTCGAACTTGAGACCTAAGACTTGGCAGTCCGACGTTCACACCAATAGGCTATCACTGCTACCATACCCCATAAACGCACACTATTACCATATTTGCCATAACCCAAAAACCTTTATAATAAACACTCGAAATATTTCAGCAGATGGGCGTTGGGAACATAAAAACGCACATTCCCATAGAATTCCCATGAAACAAAGGACGATCCCTCTCGGTCATGGTTCGCAAAACACACATATTTAGTTTTATAGGATGCCATGGTTATATCGTACGGAGTTATAAGGATAATGCTGGGAATTATGACCGTTTGATGGTTATCTTTTTATTTTAGATTGGATGTTATGGGATCTGGAGTATGATAAAATGTTAGTGTGATTTAACACCTTGAGAACTTTACTAGAAGGCTTAATCTTAAAATCATGAATAAAATCCTCATTATTAATAACTATTTGACGGCACGTTTGGCGCAGTGGCTGCGCGATTGACTGCTGCGCTGCGTGTCGCTGGTTCGATTCCCGCAGGGATCATGTGTATGTGAGTTTAAATGTTTGTAAACGCACCCACGGTACCTACAGGAGAAATTCCTGGCCAGAAGCAACTTCAAAAAAAAATAAACTATTTCTTCCTATCTATTCATTAACAGGAATCAGTTTTTCTGATTTTAAACCACAATGTCTACAACAGAAAATGGTCTTACAAAAATACGTTACAAAAGTTAAAAATTAAAAACACAGCATGAACCTTACAAAAACATCGCAATTCTTTGGAAAAGTTAAAAAAAATACCTCCACACTAGTTGGAAAAAAGGTTACTAATTATAAATGTTTACAAAAAGTGACAGGCTACCGAGGGGGTGCTGTGGAGCATGACCGGCGTGGCCTTGCACCTGTATGCTCCTACCCTCGAGGGGTCGATGGCTATAAGGACATAGTGGCCATGGGTTTTAAGACTACAGCGCTAGCAATGTTTAATTTTCAGGAAATATGTCATTGAACTGCTTATCATCATTCATCAACCCTCCGACTAGTTAATATGCATCAGCCATAGATCCAAAGGGCGCACTATGCTTGTGCTGTGACGTCAACGCTCGACGTTCGGAGGGGGTGCGCCAGCGCATGACGGGAGCGTCCTTGCACTTGTGTAGTTATCGGTAATGATAGTGTATCGGAATTAATACTATAGGTATGCAGTTTGATGGGGTAGGAAGGTGTTACTTTTTAGTTAGTTAATAGGCTTCTTTTGGGTTAGCTCGTTTCATCGTCGACCTCATCTCTGTCCTCTGGTCTAGATTGAGGTCAAGAGTAAGCCCATTCATTATAAAAAAAAAAAAAAAATTAAAACAGATCGACTTAAAAAGGAGAATTCATTGGTGTAACCACTCATCTGCCTAGCTTCCAGTCTAATCGGATGCAGCTGAATACTAGTATTTTACATGAAGCGACTGCCTATCTGACCTCCACAACAAATTTAGATCTGGCTCAAACTAAACAAATAGGATACCCCTTGGTAAGACTTGTTGTCACACTTTATAGCTGCTGACTACCCGCAACGATAGTCAATACAACCCAATGACACTTAGCCCGGCCCGGGCATCAAACCAAGGACCTCATGCTCAGCAGTCGCGTTTGCGACCGCTAGACTGACGAGAGAGTCGTTCAACAATTAAATCAGATTTAAAATACCGTTCCACACACAACGAGGCAACACTCACTCAAAATTAAATCGTATAAACAAGTCTCATGGCTTCATATACCCATAAAAGTGTCCATAAACATGTATACATGCGTAGTTATGGATACCCATAACATAAAACTGGACAGCGCATCCAATTTAGATGTGGGGGGAGGACTTCCGGTGCTACTTCCGTTGAGAGGGACGTTCTCATTTCAAATAACTTTACGGACTATTTTGCGTTTTGATTTTTTATTTGAGCTTGATTTTTTATTTTTTTTTGCCAATATTATTTATGCGACTGTTTGGAGGAAAGTTTTACTTCTAGAAGCTCTCAGAAGTTGCCAACGAAGTCTCACGATGGATGGAAGAGGGGGTGAATACTGAGATAACGATTAAAAGAGAAGTATCAACATCATCATTTCAGCCGAAAGACGTCCACTGCTGGGCATAGGTCAAGTAAAGCCAGATTGACCGATCCCGTGCGTCTCGCATCCAGCGGAGAAGAGTAGTATGGTTATACTTAAAGAACGACTTCCAAAAAAACACAGTAAAATTCAAATATAGGGTCTAACTATTCATACACGAAATATTTTCAGGGAATCATCTAACGGCTATAACAGGCAATGAGGAGCTCGTGGCTAAATAATAACAGCCGCTCGGGTCGATCTTTAGGTTAAGCCGTGCTTGCCTAGGTTGGTCTGTGGATGGGTGACCGCCCATTACATACCGAGTTTCCTCCGTGCCTCGGAAAGCACGTTAAGCCGTTGGTCCCGGCTGTCATTTATAGATCTTTGACAGTCGTTAGGCAGTCAGTCGCCCAAAAAGTCTGACAACCAGTCTTACCAAGGGGTATCGTATTACCCAGTACAGACTGGGTTGTGGAGGTCAGATAGGCAGTCGCTCCATGTAAAATACTGGTATTCAGCTGCATCCAGTTAGACTGGAAACCGACCCCAATATAGTTGGGAAAAGGCTAGGCAGATGATGATCTAACGGCTATAACAAAGCCATAGCAAGGGATTTTTTTTAACTGAGTATATTTTTTATAAAAAATAAATAATTTAAAATTACTTGACCCACAAAATAAATACTGGCTTCTTATTTTTAAGCATCCATTGCGCTAGTTTACTACGTCGTATTTACCTACTGTTATTGTTAGAATATGGGAGTAAAGGTTTTATGCGAAAAGTCTCAAAAAATTTTAGAATTATAATAATTTTGTAAAAAAAAAAACAATCGGATAATTTTTTTTTTCGTTGCTATAGCGACTTTACTACTTATAGAAGTTACTCTAAGATAGACCTTATATAACTTTACTTTTGGAAGTCGGTGGAAAAAAATTCAATGAAACAAATAAGTCACATCTATATGGGACCACCGTGCGAGCTTTCTTCTACCAAATGAAAAAAATAATCACGTAAATCAGCCTAGTAACCACGGAGTAATAGGTGAATATACTGATACTGTTAGCATGCGTCATCCCACTGCTCGGCAAAGGCCTCTCCCCATGACTCCCAGTTGCTACGATCCAGGGCTAATGTGGGCCACTGGTCGTTTGTTTTGTCCAGCTCGTCCCGCCATCTTCTACGAGGTCTGCCGCGATGCCTTCTGGCTGTGTCAGGGCTCCAGAAAGTGGTTATTTTGGCCCACAGCTCATTGGGCATGCGGCAGACGTGGCTAGTCCAGTCCCACTTTAGCTTAGAGGCTTTTTGAATATACATGAAAAAAAAAAAGATTCTGGTGGAATACATAACCTCCTCCTTTTTTAGAAGTAGGTTAGGCTGCCGACCCTATAAGATTCAGGATTATGGCAAGAGAATAATTATGAAACTTGACTATAACGCCTACTTGGTCGGCAAGCATACGAAATCTAAGTATTCAAAATTCTTCTTATAAGCTCTTTGAATAAATATTAACATAACCACTAAAAAATACCTCTAGAGAACTCCCGAAGTTATTCTCGTTGACCCAGATCCATATTTTCCAATAACTGTAACGTCTGCGAGGGGGCTGAGTGGCTGGACACCTGGCGAGAGAAGTTGTTACGTTGTAGACGTTGGTGAGTACTGTCGGCAACATAAATTAATTCTAGATCAAGATTGCGGAACAAAAATAATCCTTGAACTAGAAACAATTTTGTAAACGTACCTACGATACAGGAGAAATTCCTAGAGTGAGGCAACGATTTAAAAAAAAATCTTAGTCTATTTCGATATTCAAAAGTATTATTAGCCTAATTGAGTAAAATGGTGGTGCATTGATGGGTGAATGCCTCATTGGTGTTGTGGCCGCAAGCGCGGACTGCTGAGCATGAGGTTCTGGGTTCAATTCCAAGGTCGGGCATTGTGCTATTGTGTTTCTCCATCAGGAATTTCACGGAGCCAAGATTTGTGCTCAGTTGATGGCAATAGTTTCGCCCCCCTATTACATGGGACTTAAACATTTCTGGCGAAATGTGGGTGTACTATTAGGTGCACCTCTGCCTTACCCTTCGAAGATTACAGGCATGATGTTACAATATAATAAGATCTAATTTTAATGTTAGGATCGCTATATTTAACCTAATAGGCATACAAATTTTGGATAATTATAATACTAATTTTAAATACTTATAAATATTTTTTAAATTATAAATTCAATTTAAATTACATAACTAAAAAAGGAAAAAAAAAGGCTCGGCAGATGAAGATGATGATGAATTCAATTTAAATTTTATAAGTACTATTAATATCATTAAATAGAATTGACCTTAAATAAATCGAACCTTTGATTTACACAACGACACATCTAATTAATATCGATTCAAATTGTCTGTTAAGAATTCACCAATGGAAATAGTACCTAACGCTGACCGATGTTAATTTTATTTTATCACGTAATATTTGTCATAGAACCGTTACATGAAAAGAGGAGCTCGTGGCTAAATAATAACAGCCGCTCGGGTCGATCTTTAGATTAAGCCGTGCTTGCCTAGGTTGGTCTGTGGATGGGTGACCGCCCATTACATACCGAGTTTCCTCCGTGCCTCGGAAAGCACGTTAAGCCGTTGGTCCCGGCTGTCGTCTGTAGATCTTTGACAGTCGTTACAGGTAGTCAGTGGCCCAAAAAGTCTGACAACCAGTCTTACCAAGGGGTATCGTATTACCCAGTACTAACTGGGTTGTGGAGGTCAGGTAGGCAGTCGCTCCATGTAAAATACTGGTATTCAGCTGCATCCGGTTAGACTGGAAGCCGACCCCAATATAGTTGGGAAAAAGCTAGGCAGATGATGAACCGTTACATGAAAACTGTATTATTCACTCACCAATTTACCATAATTTATTCTCGTATCACCTTTACAATCTGTCGGTACCGTCGCGTCCCCAGCTTCCGGGCGCCCGCCATCTTGTCTGCTATTACGTTTAATTACTACCTAAAATAAAGCCTTATTTGTACCTTGCCTTGTTATACGCGTTCATTCAATGTTGCTGTAACATGGAAAATTTGGTAAATTGGTTCTAAGATAATTTAATAGGTTTTAGTTTATAAAATTCTTACTAATGTTTCACCATCATCTGCCTAGCCTTTTCCCAAATATGTTGGGTTCAGCTTCCAGTCAACCGGATGCAGCTGAATACCAGTATTTTACATGGAGCGACTGCATATCTGACCCCCACAACCCAGTTAGTAATGGGTAATACGATACCCCTTGGTAAGACTGGTTGTCGCTATGCTCACTAATGTAAAAGTGACTTAATTAAATGTCAATGTTTAACTGCTTAATTGAATTAAGTAACTAATAAACACCTTTTGTTCCATATAACTGTGTATTGCTAAAGAGAAAATTGATTAATCAGACGTGGCAGACGAATCAATGAGTGTGTTAGTAATTTTCATTGACAATCATTTTGAATGTGTGAAAAAAACACTTGTAATAAGATATTTAAATAATAAATAATAGAACCAAAAATCAAAAAAGATCGGTTAGTTTTATTTGATGCTGATTTACAATAGAAATAAGCATTTTTAGTTATTGCTGTTGCTGTTTAGTAAAAGGAGTGAATTTACACCTCTTTTCCATGCAAGTAGGCAGAAATAAAATAACGCCACCTGCTACAAGCCTTACATAGTACTGCTGAAAAACCATCATTCTGCAGCCCTTACCACAATTTATTTGAGGTCGGCGCAGCATGTCTTCTTCTTCCATACTTCTTTATTACTCGTCATCAGTCACCTCCTTTCTAGCCATATCATCCTCCACACAGTCCATCCATCGTTTCTTTGGTCTTCCTCTACTCTTATAGTCATCTTATAGTACTGCTGATAATTACTAACATAACACAAATATGGTCCTTAGAAAATTAATTTTATCCAGACAGGTACAGTAAGGCACAAAATAAACAGTGTATAAATAACCAAATTACGAGCGGATGTCAATAAATAACACTATTTTGGCACCGTTCGCGGCTCGACGTTATTTATTGTTTACAAAAACAATTCTGTTTGTACTGTTACAGCCTTTGGTATACAGACTCACATACTTTAATTTTATAACATAACATAACGCTTGTAATCCCCGAACGGTTATGCAGAGGTTTACCTAACAGGTACACTCATATTTTGCCAGTTATTTTTAAGTCTCATATAATAGGGGGCGAAGCCTATTGCCATTAGTCGGACACAAATCCAGACTCCGTAGCTGCTACTGAGAAATTCCTGATAGGAAAACCCAATAACACTTTGGCCGACCCGGGAGTCGGACCCAGCACCTCATACTCAGCAGTCGCGCTTGCGTCCACTTGAACCAACGAGGCTGACATTGTCCTACTATAACTAGTATTTACGTGTTTCCATGATAAGCTCTCCAAATACGCAAAAAGTAAAACACGTTCTAATACCTCTATATCCTTTATTTATTTTCATACAAATTATTTATATTTTAAAATTCCTTACAAAAAGCAATATAAAAAAAAAACATTTAAAAATATAAAAAAAATTGTAGCCCACCGGTATCGGGAACAGGGCCAAGCTACCGGCGGTCAGGGCTCCAGAGAGAGGAACCTCCTAACAATACGAGCCGTGTCCAGGAGTACGGCTTTCTGAATCAAGCCCTTGATTCAGCTGCCTAACGAGAGCCTCCTCAGGTATTGGTCGAGGCTCTTGGCAATTAAGCCATGGGCTGAAACAACTATCGGCACAATGATCGCTGAGTCCACATCCCACATGTCGACAACCTCGTGAGAAAAAATCAAGATACTTGACACTCTATATTATCGTTAACACTTGATATTTACCATGTTTACTATATGTATTTTGAGTTCCCGATATTTCGGCGCTGTTGCAAGCACCATTATCACGGATAAACTTAAGTTATTGCGGGTGGGTGTTCATGTTAGTGACCATCATCTGCCTAGCCTTTTTCCCAACTATGTTGGGGTCGGCTTCCTGTCTAACCGGATGCAGCTGAATACCAGTATTTTACATGGAGCGACTGCCTATCTGACCTCCACAACCCAGTTAATACTGGGTAATACGATACCCCTTGGAAAGACTGGTTGTCAGACTTTTCGGGCCACTGACTACCTAACGACAGTCAAAGATCTACAAATGACACCCGGGACCAACGGCTTAACGTGCTTTCCGAGGCACGGAGAAAACTCGGTAAGTAATGGGTGGTCACCCATCCACAGACCAACCTAGGCAAGCACGGCTTAACCTAGAGATCGACCCGAGCGGCTGTTATTATTTAGCCACGAGCTCCTCATGTTCATGTTAGTGAACATGACAGTTTAAAAACTAAAAACTACATTGTACAGTTTTTAACACCTCACCTCTCAAATGAACCACAAAAGTGACCAAAACCTTATCACTTCCTACCGATAAGAATCCAAACAGCCGGTTAAAACCCGGCTATCGACCGCGGGGCGTGTCGGATCGATCGTCACGCCTTGTGCCCACCCCAGCCGGGTAGGGTACGCCGTGAAAGTGTAACGTAAGATGAGAAGGGATGCTGGCTGTGTTTTGAGAGAGAAAAGTTGTTTAGTTGTGTGTAGTTGGGATAATTTTTGTATCTATAGTCTTTTTGAGAAAATTTATACGTTTACGAAATAATATAATAATGAAATACGGTAGCGTATGCGGTACTTCTAGACACGGCTCGTAGGTATTGTTAGGAAGTTCCTTATTCTGGAGCCTTAGCCCTTGTTTTAGAACTTAACACATTCAGTAGACCTTCAACGTTTGTTACGAGAAGTCTTCTGTTTCACTTCAGCTGGATGCTACGATACAGAACAATAAATAAATCAAAGTTTTCTTGTTTTGTCCCCGGCTCAACAACTAGTCCTGCCAAGTCATAAGTCTCGAGTTCGAACCCAAGACACGCATCTCTGATTTTTCGGATTCATGTGCGTATTGTATAATTATCACTTGCTTCGGTGAAGAAAAACATCGTGAGGATACCAAACCAGCATGCCTGAGAGATAATTCTCGACGGCATATAAAGCCAAGTTAGACGCCGAGGCGGCGTAACAACTCTGACACCAGTTTAGGCACTAACCACACGATAAAAAGAATAATTTCTATGAAAAATATCCATTCTTATTTCTACATCGTCATCTCCAGAACATACCCATTCCAATGTCCAAGTCCACTAAGCATGTAATGCTAACAACACGTCACTGAGCCACAACCATCGATCGACCCGGTCCACGCCCGATACGCCCGGATACGCCCGGGTACGCCCGGGTACGGTAGCGAGTCGATACCCGGTTCACGGCCGGCGTCTCATCAATAATGTACGCCTTTGTATTGGGGATTTGACGGTATGTTGGGGAGTGTTATGAAAGGTGAATTGGTAGGATGGAGATTTTGAAACTGAGGCATAATAATTTGGAAATTCAGACATATCCCAAATTGTTTACAAAGATTAGGGTATCCAGGATTTCAGCTACGTCATCAATAGTAACATGGGGTTGGTTTGCAGTAGGGAATATGCAGGAAATACCTACAAAACTTTTTTTATTTCTTAAAAATGCCTTGTATTCGAGAGCAGCGGGTGGCCCAGTGGTGGAGACCCCGACTTACGAGCAGTAAGTCGTGGGTTCGAACCCAGCCAGGCGCATTACTTTGTGTAAGTTATTTCATTGCCACTGCTCTCAAAACAGTGAAGGAAAACATCGTGAGGAAACCGGCATGTCCTAGAACCAAAAATTCGAAGACATGTGACATTACCAACCCGCACTGGGCCCGCGTGGTGGATTATAGCCCATTCCCTCTCATAGAGAGGAGGCCTGCGTCCAGCAGTGGGAACATTAATAGGCTGATTATGCTTATGCTTATGCCTTGTATTCACCCATAAAAACATTGTGTTACGTACACTTGTTTAATTTTCTAATTATTTATTTATTACTTATTTTACAATTTAATATTTTATGTAACGTGTTTTTGGTGAAACGGAACGCAGACTCAAAACACAACGTCCCTCGATAGCGCCGGCAGAGACGTCAAAGTCTGTGTCAAAGAAACATTTTTATTTGAAAACAAAGAGATTAAAATTATTGTGTAGTATAATTTAATGTTTTTGTTTGAAAAGTACTTCAAGTTTCACTTAGATTTTATTATAATATTGCTTGCTTGAATAAAGCACATACAATTAGTAAAATTAATAAATTAAGGGTAAAAAATTAGATGTAAACAAGGCAGATAGAGATAAAAGACGTCACACAACACATGAATGACCGCGACAGTTACGGACGTTTGAACTGTCGTAGAAAATTGTAGGACTTTTTTTGGAGCGACAAGCAGTAGTTATACTTAATTTTTAATTATTTTCTTGGGTTGATAGTACTATATTTTATTGATTTAAGTGAAGAAACATGCATATTTCCTATTAGATTATACAGTGCGGACCCGTTACATATAGGTACTTATAAGTCTGATTAAAATTTGCATTCAATTAGAACTAGCACGGTAATGCACGCTGCTAATAAAAAAACACTATCTTTCAGTCTGTTTTTCTTACGGACACCAGACCAATTCTGAGCTACTATCCAACTGATACTACTGCCTACTCCTCCGACCTACCATGGAAATTTGTGAGAAAGAATTTCAGAATTAGCATTTTTTATTTAGTTAGCTAACACTAACTCTGCTTTAAGCTTTCACGGTTTACAACTAAACTTATACAGTCACTTACGGGATACCTTCCGTGATTGTTTATTTGTTTTTTGTTATAATGAACAATCACGGAAGATATCCCGTAAGTGACAGTATAAGTTTATCTAAAATGTCCTACTACTTGCAAATATATCCCCCAATTTTTTCACGCATCGAATTTCTGAGGCAGCTGTTCTACTTCTGTCTAGATCCATTGTATAATAATATAATTCGCCTGGTATTCTCTTCCCGTGACAGCTGGGTCACGTGATTTTCCCAAGAATACGTCATCAGTTGCGATGCTGTCGATGTGTTGCCTTGGTGTGTGATTGAACTACCCGAGCAAAATGCATTTTTAACTTAACAAAGCAATATTATGAACTAATAATTCAAGATTTAATTTAATTTAAAACTAAATAGATGAATCACGCGAGTTACTAAATAGTTAAGTAAATAGTAAATAGTTTTATTTTCATTTACTAAATGAGAGTCCCTAACTTTACTGAAAAGGGCAATCAATGGCAACACTAATCGTGACGTAGTCTTGGGCAATCGTGGGAAGAGATTACCCGGCGAAGTATATTATTATACCATGTCTAGATCGACATTTTTTTCAATATGTATGCATAAATAACAACAGGTTCTCATCATATTACATACTCAGCATCGGCCAAAGCTTCTCCAAATTATATTGTGGTCGGCTTCCAGTCTAACCAGATGCAGCTTCCCATGATTCTCATGTAACCGGTTACATGAGACTGAAAATCATCCTGGACAACAAACTACATGTTCTGCTGTTGTTTACTTGTCTTAGAGCTATTATATTTCTGTAAACTAAAATTCTGTATTCTTTCTCCAGGTCACGGCGGAGTAAACCAACTTGGAGGAGTATTTGTAAACGGACGACCGCTTCCAGACGTAGTGCGACAAAGAATAGTCGAGCTGGCGCATTCAGGAGTGCGACCGTGCGACATCAGCCGACAGCTGCGCGTGTCGCACGGCTGTGTCTCGAAGATACTGTCGAGGTGAGTACCGATTGATTGTTAGACTTTTTAACCGACTACAGCCAAATGACGGGTTATGATTTTAACAGTCTTTGTATGTATGTTACATTACGTTTGTGCCACCGGCGTCTACAAATATTGAGCAGGTTTTTATGTGGTATTTAGGTCTGCGGTTTTGCGAGTAATTGGTATTTTTGGGTGTTAACATCACCCACTTTTGCTTAGCTGTTTTTTCCCCAATTTCATTTATACAGGGTGTAAGGGACAGCCCTCCACAAACTGACACGGTGCATTCAGCTCTTTATTTTGAATCATATTCCAACGTAATTTTTCTCCGGTTTATTTTTTGTATTTTGTTTTCAGTTATTATTCCTTTATTTCTATGTAAAATTACATTCCCTGTATGCAGCAAGTGTGGAGGGCTGTCCCTTAACCCCTGTGTACTACCAAAAAACCCGAATTTTCAAAGCACCAGGAAAATCATACACTAAAAGCTTTGATTGTGAACTTAAAACAATCTCATACCTACCATCCTTTAATTACACCGTGTATTAACCCCACCTACACTGACACACACACCTACACATATCATGAAGGAGCGTGCGTGTTTGTGTCTATATGTGTGTGCCCCCGTTCCGCGCAATAACTTCGGCGTGCGCGCAGGTCCTCCGGCCGCTAGACAATACGCTTATGTCATTTTCTTTTGTTTCGGTTTGCTGTAACTAGCTCTGGTAGGGTACCGTTGGGTAATTGGAAAACGGTTGTGGTATTTTTTTGGGTGATTTCTTATTTGGAAGAAAATGTTTGAATAAGAAAAGGAATCGTATTAATAATTCAGCTAGCTTGGCCGATCATAGTCCTAGTATTAAATGTCGGCTAAAAGTTACCTGATAATTATTTAACTGTGGATTTGGTGAATAAGAATAGTCTTGGCTTCATCCAGTAGATTAACCTGCCCAAATAAGTAGTTACAAAATTAATTAATGATTTCTATCCTAAGTGGCATTAAAAACAAAAGTGCTAACATTTTTTATACGTCCCCCACGAGGAATTTCTCCTGTATCGTGGATGAGTTTACCAACATTTAAACTCACATACACAAATAGTCGGAACATCTACCATCTACTGTCTACTGTACAAACATACAAATCTTTGTTCTTTGCGGGGTTCGAACCCGCAACACGCAGCGCAGCAGCCAATCGCTCAGCCTCTGCACCAACCGTGCCGTCAACATATTATAACAGGTATGCTAATATTTGGAGGTTAAGTATAACCTGGTTTTGTTAGATACTCTCTACTTAAGTAATCAAACTTACATTCTATTTCTTTCTCTTATAGTCTTTAGGTTAAGCTGTGCTTGCCTAGGTTGGTCTGTGGATGTGTGACCGCCCATTACATACCGAGTTTCCCCCGTGCCTCGGAAAGCACGTTAAGCTGTTGGTCCCGGCTGTCATTTGTAGATCTTTGACAGTCGTTAGGCAGTCAGTGGCCAAAAAAGTCTGACAACCGGTCTTACCAAGGGGTATCGTATTACCCAGTACTAACTGGGTGTGGAGGTCAGATAGGCAGTCGCTCCATTTAAAATACTGGTATTCAGCTTCATCTGGTTAGACTGGAAGCCGACCCCAATATAATTGGGAAAAGGCTAGGCAGATGATGATGATAGTCGATACAGAAAGAGAAAAAAAAACACACTTAAAATATCGCTACCTTTCGTAAAATGAGCCAAACCAAAATAATGTATTAAGTTCATTCAGTAAATTTCTAACAACATTTTTAATACGGAACCACCACCGATTTAATAGCATACCACTCAGTATCTTCGAGCCACATCTAATTGGCGTATTTATAACTAGCACGTATCTCTACATCGAATGATGATTGTGATTCCGTTACTAAAAAACACAATTTATATGACGGAACTTACCTTGTGATTTACTATGAAATTAAAGTAATAAGTATGAGTGTGATTGATGTTAATATTTCCTGAATGACTATTAGGAAAAAATAATATATTTTTAATTAACTCAGACATCACAGTTCTCTGATCAAACCATATCCCACTTGCTGAAGTGTTTAAGTGCCCGTTTACTTCTACTTTCTTTGATGGCCTAAAGAATGTCATTGATGTTGCAATCAATGGCTCAAGCAATACACAGTAGTCAAATCAAAGTCATCATTATCTTCCTGTCCTTGTCCCAATGTTAATGTTAATTGGGATCTTTGCAACACGTTTTTTTCTTTCATTCTCCTCTGTCAACCGTCACGCTATCATTTACTCCTTTTTCTTCTATTCTCCTCTGTCAACCGTCAAGCTATCATTTACTCCTTTTTCTTCCATTCTCCTCTGTCAACCGTCAAGCTATCATTTACTCCTTTTTCTTCCATTCTCCTCTGTCAACCGTCACGCTATCATTTACTCCTTTTTCTTCCATTCTCCTCTGTCAACCGTCAAGCTATCATTTACTCCTTTTTCTTTCATTCTCCTCTGTCAACCGTCACGCTATCATTTACTCCTTTTTCTTCCATTCTCCTCTGTCAACCTTCACGCTATCATTTACTCCTTTTTCTTCCATTCTCCTCTGTCAACCGTCACACTATCATTTATTCCTTTTTCTTCCATTCTCCTCTGTCAACCGTCACGCTATCATTTACTCCTTTTTCTTCCATTCTCCTCTGTCAACCGTCACACTATCATTTACTCCTTTTTCTTCCATTCTCCTCTGTCAACCGCCACGCTATCATTTACTCCTTTTTCTTCCATTCTCCTCTGTCAACCGTCACGCTATCATTTATTCCTTTTTCTTCCATTCTCCTCTGTCAACCGTCACGCTATCATTTATTCCTTTTTCCTCCATTCTCCTCTGTCAACCGTCACGCTATCATTTATTCCTTTTTCTTTCATTCTCCTCTGTCAACCGTCACGCTATCATTTATTCCTTTTTCTTCCATTCTCCTCTGTCAACCGTCACGCTATCATTTATTCCTTTTTCTTCCATTCTCCTCTGTCAGCCGTCACGCTATCATTTATTCCTTTTTCTTTCATTCTCCTCTGTCAACCGTCACGCTATCATTTATTCCTTTTTCTTCCGTTCTCCTCTGTCAACCGTCACGCTATCATTTACTCCTTTTTCTTCCATTCTCCTCTGTTAACCGTCACACTATCATTTACTCCTTTTTCTTCCATTCTCCTCTGTCAACCGTCACGCTATCATTTACTCCTTTTTCTTCCATTCTCCTCTGTCAACCGTCACACTATCAGTTACTCCTTTTTCTTCCATTCTCCTCTGTCAACCGTCACACTATCATTTACTCCTTTTTCTTCCATTCTCCTCTGTCAACCGTCACGCTATCATTTACTCCTTTTTCTTCCATTCTCCTCTGTCAACCGTCACACTATCATTTACTCCTTTTTCTTCCATTCTCCTCTGTCAACCGTCACGCTATCATTTACTCCTTTTTCTTCCATTCTCCTCTGTCAACCGTCACGCTATCATTTACTCCTTTTTCTTCCATTCTCCTCTGTCAACCGTCACGCTATCATTTACTCCTTTTTCTTCCATTCTCCTCTGTCAACCGTCACGCTATCATTTACTCCTTTTTCTTCCATTCTCCTCTGTCAACCGTCACACTATCATTTGCTCCTTTTTCTTCCATTCTCCTCTGTCAACCGTCACACTATCATTTACTCCTTTTTCTTCCATTCTCCTCAGTCAACCGTCACGCTATCATTTACTCCTTTTTCTTCCATTCTCCTCTGTCAACCGTCACGCTATCATTTACTCCTTTTTCTTCCATTCTCCTCTGTCAACCGTCACGCTATCATTTACTCCTTTTTCTTCCATTCTCCTCTGTCAACCGTCACGCTATCATTTACTCCTTTTTCTTCCATTCTCCTCTGTCAACCGTCACACTATCATTTGCTCCTTTTTCTTCCATTCTCCTCTGTCAACCGTCACACTATCATTTACTCCTTTTTCTTCCATTCTCCTCAGTCAACCGTCACGCTATCATTTACTCCTTTTTCTTCCATTCTCCTCTGTCAACCGTCACGCTATCATTTACTCCTTTTTCTTCCATTCTCCTCTGTCAACCGTCACGCTATCATTTACTCCTTTTTCTTCCATTCTCCTCTGTCAACCGTCACGCTATCATTTACTCCTTTTTCTTCCATTCTCCTCTGTCAACCGTCACGCTATCATTTACTCCTTTTTCTTCCATTCTCCTCTGTCAACCGTCACGCTATCATTTACTCCTTTTTCTTCCATTCTCCTCTGTCAACCGTCACACTATCATTTGCTCCTTTTTCTTCCATTCTCCTCTGTCAACCGTCACACTATCATTTACTCCTTTTTCTTCCATTCTCCTCTGTCAACCGTCACACTATCATTTACTCCTTTTTCTTCCATTCTCCTCTGTCAACCGTCACACTATCATTTACTCCTTTTTCTTCCATTCTCCTCTGTCAACCGTCACACTATCATTTACTCCTTTTTCTTCCATTCTCCTCTGTCAACCGTCACGCTATCATTTATTCCTTTTTCTTTCATTCTCCTCTGTCAACCGTCACGCTATCATTTATTCCTTTTTCTTTCATTCTCCTCTGTCAACCGTCACACTACCATTTACTCCTTTATCTTTCATATCATTCCTCACACAATCCATCCATCGTTTCTTTGGTCTTCCTCTTCCTCTCCATCCGTCAACATTTTATATTCATTACTCTTAAAGTCACATGTTAAGCCGTTGGTCCCGGGTGTCATTTGTAGATCTTTGACAGTCGATAGGTAGTCAGTGGCCCAAAAAGTCTGACAACCAGTCTTACCAAGGGGTATCGTATTACACAGTACTAACTGGGTTGTAGAGGTCAGATAGGCAGTCGCTCCATGTAAAATACTGGTATTCAGCTGCATCCGGTTAGACTGGAAGCCGACCCTAACATAGTTGGGAAAAGGCTAGGCAGATGATGACTCTTAAAGTCACATGTAAATCGTTCCTCCTCATCACATGCCCATACCAATACAGTCGATTCCCTTTCAACTTTTCTATATAATGAAAGTACCGGTGCCAAAAACTAGAAAAAAATTGCAGTGTACAACTGGATAAAGACTTTATCTAGTAATACCATAACGTCTAGTCCTCCACTTTCTGCGTTAAATCTATGTTAACCGACTTTTTACCGTCATCGCACATCAGTCCAACTAACTCTAACTGGGACACGACTGAAGCTTCGCTTGTCAATACCTGATCTCCACTCCAGGGGGGCTAATTGGCCGCTTTCGGAATATGGCTCCTTTAAACAAAATGACCGACCCCTTTGCCACTTCTTCTGGGAACTCCGAAAACTAAATATTTTCAGACACAATTTTATTAAACCATCAATAATTCTAGGAGTGATCGTTATCATCTGTCTAATCCTTTTTCAAATGTGTTGGTGTCCGTTTCTGGTCCGGTCAACCAGATGCATCGGAATACCAGTATTTTACACGAAGCAACTGCCATTTACATCAAACATAAAATTACTTTTATCAATTGTATCTTTTTCTTACCATTTCTAATCAGAAAGTAGTAAAAGCTAGTTAATTATAACCGCCAGTTAAAGAGTTCTAGTTAAAACTAATTATTTTAACTTAACAACGTTACAGCTGAGTTAAATGCTCATCATTTGCGGCTAACCGAAGTTAAACAGCGCTGCTCTGTCTGTTAACTGTACCAGTTAATTTGTGCTTAGTTAAATATAATGGGTGTAATACTTAACTGGTGTTTCTGGTTGTTTAGTATTTGGTTAAGTATAGGTTTAGTTAGCTGAACTTGGCCGCCAAAAGATAGTAAGAAGACTTAAATTACCATTGGCAAAATTTAACTCCCAAACATCACTTTAAAAACAAGATTGGTTTTCTTTTTATTCTAGTATTTTAGATGAATCTATCATTGTATCGATAGTCATTACGGAGTCTGCTTGAGACACGTGTTAATAAATAAATAATAATTAATAATATCTTTATGTCCAAACAGTGTTATTTCTATTTAAACTTCAGTTTTGTCATCAAGCCTTTTCCCAACCATTGGGGTCGGCTTCCAGTCTAACCGAATGCAGCTGAAAAGCAATATTTTACATGGGGCGAGTGCCTATCTGACCCCCACAATCCAGTTAGTACTGGGTAATACGATACCCCTTGGTAAGACTGGTTGTCAGACTTTCGGGCCACTGACGAACTGTAACGACTTTAAAAGATCTACAAACGACAGCCGGGCCTAACAGCTTAACGTGCTCTCCGAGGCTCGGAACTCGGTATGTAATAGGTGGTGACCAACCACGGACCAATCTAGGTAATCGCGGATCGACCCGAGCGGTTGTTAATTTACCGATATTTCTAGATTCGACCCAAGAATAAACTGGACTGACTGCACACTATCTCTAATCCTGACAGCATCATACTAACCCATATGCCTCTCTTCAAAATCATGAAGTCCACTGCCCTTTCAACCCCACAGACCATTCTTTAAATCCCAGCCCAGCATCACGAATACAGAAACATTGTCATTAAGACAAAAATGAACCCACTGGGGGGTTGAAAACAAAACATAGGGTTGAATTGCACGAGCGGGATAAATTGAAAAGCGAGTGTTCTGCGCGAGCCGATTGAGAGCCCCCCGGGACTAGGGATGGGCAGCCCGGGATCTATCGATTGATTTGTTCATCAAAATATGCTGATGTGTGAAAGTGCTTGGAAATTGACACGACTGGGAAGATTTGGTATTATTAAAAAAGTATGGTTTTTAATTCTAGTACAGTAGAGTTTAAATCTGGAAACAATGGAACTTTTGCACTAAAAAAATTGGCTAATTGGTGAATTTTGTGAATCCATAGCTGAACTAATAGTTTTTTACTTTAGACACTACATACTTCAAAGACATTACAATCAGACCAAAATTTCAAATTCCGGGACCAAAAAGTCCCGCACCCCGCGAAAATTCCCGCACATCCCATCACTGTCCACAGTTTTCAATTTAAATCGGACAATGGTCAGCTGGAGTCCCGGCGCTCCATTCTCGTCATTGTCAGTTATATCGCTATAATATCGTCAAATCATCTGTACTTGTATCTCGAATAATGGCGGCGCACTGTGTTGTACGATCATTGCGGGATTTAAAACATAATGGGGACATTTTCAATTTTAATATAAAGAAGTATGGGAGATTAATTATCTTTTACGTATATCCTATAATCTGCGAAGGGTTAGGCAGAGATGTGCCTAATAGTACACCTACATTGCGCCAGTTATGTTTAAGTCCCATGTAATAGGGAGCAAGCTACTTGCCATCAAGTGGGCGCAATTCCAGACTCCGTAGCTGCTACTGAGAAATTCCTGATGGATAAACCCAATACCTCTTTTCCCGACCTGGGAATCGACCCGGGCCCTCAAGCTCAGCAGTCTCGCCGACCACTAGACCATCGAGGCAGTAAAAAAAACTACTTCTAAATCAAACACAATATTGCACACCTCTTTGAAAATTGTTAACTAGTCAACAACACGCTATAGGGTCTGATTTAGAAGACTTTGCTGGAGTATCAATCCTTTTAGAGCTCCATCACTATGTTTTTTGCTCCGACAGAAACATATCTCTGTACAGTAAATACTGGACACAGAATTTATTAACAGTCTTGTATAAAGCACATTGTACTGGGTCGCCACGGTCTGGGGAGCATCGCACGCGCATGTACAGTTGAACAAAGAGTTTGGTGTGCAGGCAGATAACTTGCAACTACTTTTTTACGATGTTTGTAGCTAAGTGTACCGTGGAGTCAATAGTTTTCCATCACTCTCTTTGGTTTAAATAGTTTGTAAGTAATAGAGAGCAGCGGTGGCAAAGTGATGGAGACCCCGACTTACGAGCAGTAAGTCGTGGATTCGAACCCAGCCAGGCACATTACTTTGTGTAAGTTATTTCATCACCACTGCTCTCAAAACGGTGAAGGAAAACATCGTGAGGAAACCGGCATGTCCTAGAACCAAAATTTTGAAGACATGTGACATCTACCAAACCCGCACTGGGCCCGCGTGGTGGATTATAGCCCATTCCCTCTCATAGAGAGGAGGCCTGCGTCCCAGCAGTGGGAACATTAATAGGTTGATTATGCTATGCTTATGCTAATAGTCCTGACTGATTTCCGTCATTGTGCCCATCTCAGTGCAGACTGGCAGGAGATATTATAGTACACAAACACTGTTACACTTGAGGAGCTCGTGGCTAAGTAATAACAGCCGCTCGGATCGATATTTAGGTTAAGCCGCGCTTGCCTAGGTTGGTCTGTGGATGGGTGACCACCCATTACATACCGAGTTTCCTCCGTGCCTCGGAAAGCACGTTAAGCCGTTGGTCCCGGGTGTCATTTGTAGATCTTTGACAGTCGTTATAGGTAGTCAGTGGCCCAAAAAGTCTGACAACCAGTCTTACCAAGGGGTATCGTATCACCCAGTACTAACTGGGTTGTGGAGGTCAGATAGGCAGTCGCTCCATGTAAAATACTGGTATTCAGCTGCATCCGGTTAGACTGGAAGCCGACCCCAAGATAGTTGGGAAAAGGCTAGGCAGATGATGAAACACTGTTACACTTACGACCGGAGACAAACACGACCGGAGAGAAAACAGGTGCAAAATCAACAGCGCTACGTGTTTTTCGAGGCACACCGGTATCACACCGCCAACTTCCAATCTCCGGTTTGCAACAGATATATAGCTAATATATATTATTGCTAACGGAATAAATCCAATAACACTTTGCCCTACCGAGGACTCCACGCTCAGCTTCACATAAAGTAACTACGCACATTGTAAATATGAATATTAGCAGTGTAAAAGAAGCATGATCATTTTACCTGTACACCAAGTAACTTGTTCGACTGTACAGTGCCACAGCGATGCGCGTGAGTAGTAATAACGCACTGGGGAAGTTCTTATACGGAAACAGTATGACTGACGTTGTTGAATGCGTGATATATTATTATGTGCGGAGACTAAGAAAAAACGTAGTGCAGTTGTAAGTAGGTAATAGAATTTAGTTAGGAAACTATATATTTTATTGTATTTAATCTGACTTTGGTGGAAGTTTGCGTGTTTTTTGCGTCATACTCATGATTTATATCTTCCTGCTTTTGTTACATGTTATCTAGGGTCAGTGCATCACGTTTAAATTATACTTTGGAACCTTTTTGACCTAAAGGTGATTATTTTGCTGTATATCCATACACTCTTTCTCCTGCCTTAGTTTTGATAGCATAATCAGCCTATAATGTTCCTACTTCTGGGACACAGGCCTGCTCTCTATGAGAGGGAATGGGCTATAATCCACCACGCGGGACCAGTGCGGGTTGGTAGATGTCACATGTCTTCGAATTTTGGTTCTAGGACATGCCGGTTTCCTCACGATGTTTTCTTTCACCGTTTTGAGAGCAGTGGTGATGAAGTAATTTACACAAAGTTATGCGTAGTGCAATGTGTGGTTGATAGTATAGTCTTAAATTCATTTCAATCCTGATCATGTTTACAAAGGAATTAGGTAATGTAGTTCACCTCTTTCTGTCTCCTTTTTTAGTCTAACTCTTCTTCTGTAAAACAGAACTAACATTTACAGACTGTTATAATATTCTTTTTTTTTTTACTTAGAACTTAGAAATAACTGTCTAAATGTGGGCCTAAACTGTAAGCACGGAGTCTGGCTTTGTGCCTGGTTGATGGCATTAGGCTTGCCCCCTATTACATGTGACTTTAACATAACTGGCGAAATGTGGGTGTACTAATGGGTACACCTCTGCCTTACCCTTCGGGGATTACAGACGTGATGTTATGTAGTTCAGCTGATTTTATCATTTCCTTTATCTCACAGTTCTACCATAAAAAAGGCTAAATATTTCAACCACTCCTAAAAAGACCAAAACCGGAATCTCCACTGCAACGACCTAAAACTCAAAACAAACATAATTACAATTTATTTCATAAAATAAATCAACGCACGCGCACAAACGGAAGCGGGCGTCACGCTTTCTGCGCCGGCGCAGACCGATGTAAAAACTGACTAATTATTAAACAGATACAGGACTGGACTGTATAGCACTTTCATAATGCTCTTCTTGTGTTGTGCGCCGGTTTTGTGTTATGGGGTAAGCAGAATTGTACGTTGTTGAGTATTTTAAGCTGAAAAGGTGGAAAGTTAAGTGATGCTGTGGTAGGAGACAAATGTTAAAGAGTAGTTTAGGTTATACAGGGTGTAAACAGACCCTTCACATAGCCGTCAACCAAGCATTCTGTACATCAAACTAAGTAACTTTACGCAAAAATTATTGCTGGGAATCGATTTTTTGACACACCAAATCTCAGGCAATGCAAAATGCAAGAGCTAGTTCACAAAAAAACTAATAACTCGCAAAAATTCTAAACCAACAATCATTTACACATCAGACGGCCATCAAACACGATATTTAAACCAACCGCTATGAGCTCCGTAAGCCATTGAAAGCTCCTATAAGCCCTGCTAAGTCCCCGTAAGCCTATTAGCTTGCACCCTATGCTACCCTGGTATCTTGATTGCCAATATGTTCGACATTGTATGAACGACAAATTGGTTATAGATGGTAGAGAGTAGAGATATTGATTTCAATTTAGTTTGAGTTGCTATTATCGGATGTTACAGGGATGGATACTGACTGAAAAGATGGATGGATGGACCTTTCTAGCCATATCATCTTTAGCATATTCATAATCAGCCTATAATGTTCCCACTGCTGGGACACAGGCCGGGGTCGTACAAACCTTCAAGTGTTTTTTTTTCGAAATGACTGAACCGATTTTAACGAAACTTCGTACGCATAAGCAGGATAAATAAGTCTAAAAACTTGACTTAAATTTCTTACTATCTTGCTATGATTATAAATGCGAAAGTTTATGCGGATGGATGTATGAATATTTGTAACTCTTTCACGCAAAAACTACGGACCGGATTTGGATGAAACTAGGCACACAGATTGTTTATAACCTGGATTAATACATAGGATACTTTTTATTCCGGTAGTAAGATCCCGTGGTACAATTAATCATACTCCCCGCCGAAGCCGCGAGCATAAGCTAGTTTATAATAAAACCAACTTCAACTCTTCTCCTCTTTTTTATGTCTCATTTAAAGATCCAAAAATCACCAACAATAAAAAGGCCAGCCAAGTGCACAATCTCCTGAGTACAGTTTTACATTTTGCCAAATTTACCTAGAACCCTGCCGACCCCTGCCCAGGGGTAGCGTTACGATAATGTTACCGATCCCCCATGGATCACAAGCACCCTTGTTTTTGGCGATACGAGGGCAGTCGTGTGGAGAAGTGTTACGATTTTAAATTAAACTCAGATCTCTGATAAGAATTCAGTTAGAGGTATGGAAACATTTTTTTTTTTACAATTTAACATATTTTTTTTTTGTTAATTTTATTTTACAATTGCGTTAAAAGATCCATAAAAACTAGAAACACGTTAATACATAGAAATGTTTGAAAATATTTCGTGCAGTTTTATGTCGTCCTTCTGACCAATTGAAATCGTTTTAAAATTAAGCTAAAATCACGTCTGACAAAATGATGAAAGACTAAACAATAAAACGCTACTAAAATCATAACCCCTCCGCAGCTTTGCCTTGGACGCGTAAAAATTAGAGCAGTTTTGCGTTAATAAAAAATAACATTCACTCTAAACACTTCTCTCCCCAACTGTACTCAAAAGTACCACTCACTTAGGGTGTGATCGCACTGGTAATTGACTTATCACGACGATTGTAATGCTCCACAATGCTGTGTGCGCACCCTTACAATAAATTGGTTAAGTGCGGTAGTCGCCGATAATCTTGTTTTTTTTTTAAGTAATCTTGTTGTTATCTGTGTAGATCTGTGGAAGAGATAGGGAAATAAAGAAGATTGTGTTCTTAAGAATGCTTAGAACTTAGTGGTCACGTGATCCGTCCAAAATCAAGTTAACCATTTGTAATAATTATATATTGTGTAAGGAATAAACAAGCAGGACTTATTTTTTTATTTCAGATATCTAGTTTTTCATAAAAACTGCAAAACCTTACGACTTCACTGATGTTTTACATTATTTTGACCTATTTTTCCTGAAGCATTATCGTGTAACGGTTGCCCATATTTTCTCCAGCCGCTAGCTGGTTTGTTTTAAGTAATACTAGGCGATATCTTCTTCATCATCATCATCATCATATCAGCCCGGTATCATCCACGCGTCCCTTATCCAGGTGTTTCCCGATATCTTAGGCGATATCTTAATGACTAATAATCATTATTGCACGTTCGATTTTAACTTTCAAATTGAAAAACCGTTATGAAAATCGAACGATGTGCATTTGTTTTGAAATAACATGGTGTTACTTATGATAAGTGAAAACAGGTATATAAGTACAGTAAGTTTACCTTTTTTGTTTTTTTTTTTTTTTCGGATGGTATATCATCAAATGACCCCCCCCCCCACTCTGGTCGGAGTTCGGAGTGGAAGGAAGTAAGTATACCTTAGTAAGCGTTTAAAGAATCCAGCTTCTAGCGTTTTCAACAAAGCACCCAAAATTTCCTCATAAAGCCCATTCGTACGTACTAAAAGACCAAAAAATCACACCATATTGCTGCTGATACCAAAAACAATAATAACCAAGTTTCCCTTCATCATTGTACCATCACGCCCCCTATCCTAAGGGACTTGGCATTAGTAGAAGATAATTAAATTCGTCGAACAAAGTAACAGGACGGTATTATGACAATTGGATTTAAGGACCCTGTGAAGGGTGGAGCTGGCCTTTTGTCGACGATTTTTGATTGAGTTTTTAGTGATATGCAGTATGGAATTTATGGTTGCTAGTTTTTATTTGATAAATGGTATGATACTAGGGGCCTGCAAAAAAATACGCCTAATCCCAGCAATTTTTGTAGCGACGGTGGAGATTGAACATGAAAACGGTAATCAATAATCATGCTTTGAGGGATATCTGTAAGTAAACTTCAAGTTAAAGTTTACGTTTGCATAAATCTTGCTAGACCATAATTAAGACCGTTGAACCTTCTTCAGTAAGACACTTTACCAAGATAATGTTATTAGCACACACATCTTGGTTAGAATACTTCCGCACAACCAGATGACAACGTAGAAAAATCAATAATTATATGTATAGTTTCGGGAAAAGTTGCTTAGCTTAGCTCGAGTCGAGAAGCGATGTTAGATACCGGACGAAGTTTGCCGATCGGCACAAGCCCAATGAACGCCGAATATGTGTAACCTGTATGCAACAATGTGTCTCTGAACTTAGCGAAAAGATGACTCAACAGTGTTTAATTTGGCTCCATAATTTTACCGAGTTATTATGAAAACTTTTAAACCAGGTGATCTTTTATAATTAATTCCCTCATTTCTTCTAAACTCCATGGTCACTTACACAAGCTTTATTTTTAGTAATATGCCAATCTCTGACCCCTCCTCTCCTCCCCAGGTACTACGAGACAGGCAGCTTCAAGGCTGGCGTGATCGGTGGCTCCAAACCCAAGGTAGCCACTCCGCCAGTGGTCGACGCCATTGCCGCGTACAAGAGAGAGAACCCAACCATGTTCGCGTGGGAGATCCGGGATAGACTGCTGAGCGAGGGGATTTGCAGCCAGGATAACGTGCCTTCTGTGTCCAGTATTAATAGGTAAGAGATTTTAACTTTAATAAGTATAATTTTATGTTTTCTGCATCTCATCTTCTCTCTCATTTAATTGATACGGACTACGTTATCATCATCTGCTTAGCCTTTTCTCAACTATGTGGGGGTCGGCTTCCAGTCTAACAGAATGCAGCTGAATACCAGTACTTTACATGGAGCGACTGCCTATCTGACCTACACAACCCAATTAGTACTGGGTGGTACCCCTTGGTAAGACTGGTTGTCAGACTCACGACTATAATGACTGTCAAAGATTTATAATATTGACAGCCGGAATGAACGGCTTAACGTGCTTTCTGAGGCACGGAGACACCACTTTGATACTATGTAGAACATAATGTATGTGTGTGTGTATGTGTATGTATGTTTGTCTATGTTGTATGGGTGTGTCTTTGTTTGTATGTGTGTATGTAGTTTATTGTTTATTTTTTTGTAATTTTGAATGATGCACGTGATGTCCCTGCGACAAATAAATATTTTTTCTTTCTTTCTTTATGTACTAGTTTTGAAAAAAATATATTTTCTGGTCAAACGTGAAACTAAACACACAATAGGCTTAGATTCCGGGGCCTTAGATGCCGATTTATTATCTAATGTTTCTATATAATATTTTACTTGATAAAACATCGAAAAGGCACAAGAGAAAGTTGCAAAATAATACACAAACATACTGAACCACAAAACAATAGTTTTTATAGATTCTACTTACTCCGAACATAGTAAGAATAACAATGATGTTAAAATGTTACCACTAAGAAAAGATCCCCTTAGCAAAAGTTTTTCGAAAAACTTTCCGCTTGTATTGTAGTTTGAACTTTATGTGGTGTGTGTTAAGGTGGAGTTTGGTTTGTAAGGTGAAGTGAAGGAGAAAAAGAGTTTGTGTGGCCATGAAATTGTATTGTTTTTTTTTGTGTCGTGAAGAAAGTTCTAGAAAATATCGTCTAAAGATTGTTTACTGAAAATTAAGATAAGTATTTATTTAACTTTTAACATAAATCAATTTATTCCTATAAAATAATGCAGTATTCACTAAAATATGGAGCAAAAAGTTGCGCCCAACGTGGGGCTCGAACCCACGACCCTGAGATTAAGAGTCTCATGCTCTACCGACTGAGCTAGCCGGGCTATGGAATTCCCTGCGAAATTAATCTCCACAATCCCTCTAGAATTTTTAAATAAAACTGTCCAATGGTAACAAGATAAATAAGATAAAAGTTATTTCTGAATTATTACAAGGTCGCAGCATCAGATAGTGGATAATCTATGTTTAAAATAAAGTCAATGAAATTCCTTTAACCAAATGATCGTTAAAATGTCATTCCATCTACAGATATAGAGAGAAATCTAAAGTATAGGATAAGTATAGTCACTTTACCCTAACTTATATGTTACTCGCTGTTACCCGCGACTTCGTCCACGTGGAATTTTATACTCAACTTTTTTTTATAAAATAAAATCAACAATCTAACAGTAAAAGACCTGTCAAAATCGGTCCAGCCGTTTCGGAGATTAGCCGGAACAAACAGACAGACCAACAGACTAAAATTAAAAAAGTTTTTTTTAATTATGGATCTTATTTTGAAATTACAAACAGACACTTTAATTTTATTTATTTGTATAGATGTATGGAATGAGGTAAAATTATTTGTTTGATTGTAAGAGATAATTTCTGGAAGTACTGACCCGATTATCGATCTTTCACTTGTAAAACGCTATCCTAAATCCATATGCCTACATGTATTATGAGTAGGTATAGATAACATTATATTTCATGGTATATTAGGCTTCCAAAATCCATGTTCCATGGACGTATAAAAGAACCAGCTTTGGCACAGAGCTGACAAAAATAAAACTAAAGTACCGACAAAGAAAATCTTGAACAACAACTTTCTCGCACTTTTCATGGCCCATCAAGGGGTTGCGTGATCAGAACCGGAAACTGCTCGGATGGGGGCGCAAAGATGGCGTACCGGAAGTAGAGACACGTGCTCTCGCGCTCCGGACGTCCTTGCTGCCATTGAATTATTATTCACCTAAAATGTAGAGATGCTCTATGGATTGAGTGTAGAGTCGTTCCATAGAGATGATGGTCGCTCTATATTATTTTTGGTATTTTTCTTGCTTTCGATTGGTTATGGATGCTGTATCCGGTACAAGAGTATTCGATTAATATTGTAAGATGAATGTTGAAATGTTAATGGTTATCTTTCAATATTATTCAATATCAATAAATTAAATGAAAGAGGAGCTCGTGGCTAAATAATAACAGCCGCTCGGATCTATCTTCAGGTTAAGCCGCGCTTCCTTAGGTTGGTCTGTGGATGGGTGACCACCCAATACATACAGAGTTTCCTCCATGCCTCGGAAAGCACGCTAAGCCGTTGGTCCCGGCTGTCATTTGTAGATCTTTGACAGTCGATACAGGTAGTCAGTGGCCCGAAAGTCTGACAACCAGTCTTACCAAGAGGTATCGAATAAGCCAGTAATAACTGGGTCGTGGAGGTCAGATAGGCAGTCGCTCCATGTAAAATATTGGTATTCAGCTGCATCCGGTTAGACTGGAAGCCGACCCCAAAATAGTTAGGAAAAGGCTAGGCAGATGATGACCTTGTTACTTCAAGACTGTGTGGTAGCTTTCTGTATTACTAATTTCGTCATGTAAACCAAGCTATCAATGCATGTCGCTGCATGACACCCACATCCCACAGTCTCCAGTAACACAGAGTGTTTAATTTTTACGGTTGCGTACAGCAAAAGGAAAAAGGAATCCGTATAGGACCACTTTATTGTCCATCTGTCTGTCTGTCTGTCGCTCAAGACACTTTTTCTCAAGAAAGCGTCATCATCATCATACTCTCGCCCTTATCCCAATTCATTTGGGGTCGGCGCAGCATGTCTTCTTCTTCCATACTTCTCTATTACTCGTCATCTCGCCAGACACCTCCTTTCTTGCCATATCATTCTTTACACAGTCCATCCATCGTTTCTTTGGTCTTCCTCTACTCATATACCCATCCACATTCATACTCAAAACTTTCCTCACAACATTTTCCTCATTCCTCCGCATCACATGCCCATACCACGACAACCGATTACCACACAACTTTTCAGTCACGGGCGCCACTTTTAAACTTCCTCTTATATATCTTTCTTTTCTCAAGAAAGCGTAAAGGATTCAAATTGAAATTTATATCAAATATTCGGGTCTACGGTCTCTTTCAGCTGTGAAAAATCAAACTTGTAAGAACACGATCAAAAGATATGACCGTTTATGTCGCATATTTTGCGATTTCACAAGAGAATCAAAACCTATAGGTTTGCCGTTGATCTAGAATCGTGAAATTTGGCAAGAAGCAATGTATTGCAGAACATGTAATTTAAAAAAATCTGGAAAAAGTAAATATGTAGTTACAAGTTTGTACGGAACCCTCGGTGCGCGAGTCTTACTCACACTTGATCAGTTTTTCTTTTTATCATCTACTACCTACCTACTTACACAGATTAGCAACATTTTTAATAATATCAATAACAATATTGACATTAAAACGCCATCAATTTAACTAACCATAAAATTGCCACACATAACAAACAATTTCCCCAGTCAACAGATAAACAAATAAAGATAACTCACCCTAAATTAATAAACGGTAGCATTACAGATCAAATAAAAAGATTAAACACGTTGACAAGCCAATAACCGGGAATTGATAAAACTCCCCATAATCTGGGGAGAATTATCTTATCTGGCAACACGCAATTAGCCGCGGATTTAAGCTGGCAACACTTGAGTTAGAGTGCTTTCCGGATATATCTTTTAATATTAATTTCTATGATAAAATTAGAATGGCTGGAAAAATAAGGGTAATGTGTAATGAAATGATTATATTTTTGTACCTATGAAATAATTAATATTGATCTGTTAAAGAACTTACTTTGTTTTGTGGCTCCGGTTTTTTGTTACTAACTGAATTAAAATGGTTCTAGCAAGCTGGTATTATGTGGGAATCGTTAAAGGACTGCAGCATTTTTGCAAATCTAAGTAGCCTTCACCATCTCATCTCATCTCATCTCTCTCTAGCTTTTCCCAAAAATGTTGAAGTTAGATTCCAGTCTCATCAGTTACAGCTGAATATCGGTTAGTCTAAGTAGCCATTCTAAAAAGTATGGCTTTATTTTATCAATAAAACACTACTGAAATAATTAGTCAATGGTAAGTCTTTTTCAATATTAGCTGTACTGCTTTGTTGAGCTAAAAAACAAGACAAAAAGATCCTATGAGTTATTCCAGGTTATAAACAATCTTTATGCCAAATCTCATCCAAATTCGTTCAGTTGTTTTTGCGTGAAAGAGTAACAAACATCCATTTATCCATTCATCCTCACAAACTTTCGCATGAGTAAGATACTATGCAAGAACATCACCATACTTCAGATTAATAATTTTCCTCGCAAACTCAAATGCCCATGCATTTCAACTATAATTTCAATATAATTATTTTGAAAATAAAACCCAAATATTCCAGCCTCATTTTGTCTCTAATATCAATAATAACCCGTTACCCGCTGGTGTATCAAACAGTACTCTAAGTGCAGGACCCAGTGGGGTGCAATGGGTCCATTATTGGACAATAAGCCACGGTTATTGGTATCAATATATTGAGGAGGGGTGAATCAAATCGTATTACTCTGAATTTGTATGGAAAATTTTGTAGTTGAATAATTTATTGCGGTAATGTGTTTTTTAAACGACCATATTAAATATTTTTTCACATGAAATGTAATGTAAAAATACACAATTGTCGTCTGAAAGTATTTCTGTGACGGTGTTTAAAGAATGAGAAATAAAATAGATGTGATTTTGCCGTAAAAACAAAAAAAAAACACAGAATACCTGTAGTGTTAGATACCGAGTTTCTTCAGTGCCTCGAAAGTAAGTCGTTGGTCCCGAGTGTCATTTATATATCTTTGACAGTCGTTACAGGTAGTCAGAGATGGCCCAAAAAATCTGACAACCAGTCTTACCAAGGGGTATCGTATTACCCAGTACTAACTGGGTTGTGGAGGTCAGATAGGCAGTCGCTCCATGTAAAATACTGGTATTCAGCTGCTTCTGATTAGACTGGAAGCCGACCCCAACATAGTTGGGAAAAGGCTGGGCAGATGATGATGATGACCTGTAGTGTAAAGTACTGTAGCATGAGCATTTCTATTTGAATAAAAAATGTGGAACTTTGGTCCTAAAAACGTTATAAAACAGTAGGTTTTCCTTATTAGTACAAAACAACCGCACCGCAAACAAATCAAGTTAAAAACCCAGAATTCTAAAATAATAACATTCATTCCACATCAGATATAATCAAAAGTGAAAAATACCAAAACACGAGAGTCAATTTTAAAGCCATCCCTTTGCAATACGAGGGTAATTCCCACCCCGACACGCTCCGACACGCGGCCGGCACGAGGCCGGCACGGTGACGGCACGGATACGGCACGTGATCGTAATGTAGCAGTGACGGAACTCGGAAAAGACCGCATGCGAGTCAATGGTGACTATTTGAGTGGAAGTGAGAGGTTTTGGGAAAAGTGTTTATGGTGTAATTTAGGGTGATGTGATGGGGTGATGATTTTTGAAGGTCAGTGATCATTTTGTTGATATTTAATGATTATTTGATTTATTTTATGTATTTTGAATTATCAAATCAAGACTACCTTGTTGATCTAGTGGTCGCAAGAGCAATTGCTGAGCATGAGGTCCTGGGTTCAATTCCCAGGTCGGGCAAAGTGTTGTTGGATTTTTCCACCAGGAATTTCTCAGTAACAGCTACGGAGTCTGAATTTTTGCCCAGTCGATGGCAATAGGCTCACCCCTTATTACATGGGACTTAAACGTAACTGGCAAAATGTGGGTGTACTATTAGGTACACCTCTGCCTAACTCTTCGAGAATTACAGGTGTGAGGTTATGTTATGTAAGAGAGTCAAGATCGGTATTTCCAACGGTCATACTAAACTTTTTAAATATTTTTAAGTCTGTTTCTCTTTTTAGGTTAAATTTAAAATAGTTTTTATTTTTTGTTTATTTTCTTGTAAGTGTTTAATTTTGTTTATTTTGCCGTTTCTGTTAGTTTTTTTTGTGTTTTGTTTTACTGTATGCTTTTATTTTCAATAATATTTGTACGCCTTCACGGCAAAACATAGCGCCCATTTAATTAACCTAAGACTTTTATGTAATACCTATGTTTCACAAATAAATATTCTGATTCTGATTCTGATTCAGACCGAATTTTAGGATAGCCATAAGTTTGTAGTTTCAGTACGTTTTGCTAATACATTCAAAGGTCACTCACCCGTCTATCACAGATTGTATTGATTGTGTATGTAAAGGTCGAGGATTGAGCCTCGTCTCGTCAAGCATTTACGAGCATTCAAGATTTAATATTGAAATACAGTAGGTACCTAACCTGTTATTACTATTACAAAATGATAAGAATCACTCTTCTTCACTGGTAGAGTGTTCGCAAGAGCGGCTGCTGAGCGTGAGGTCCTGGGTTCGACTCCCAGGTCGCGGTCGGGCTAAGTGTTATTTCGTTTTTCCATTATGAATTTATCAGTAGCAGCCTCGGAGTCTGGATTTGTGCTCGGATGATGGCAATAGACCCCTATTACATGGGACTTAAAACTTATCTGGCGAAACGTGGATGTACTAAGGTAAATCTTTGCCTAACCCTTCGGGGATTACAGGCGTGATGTTATGTTTAAATTAATTTTCCCTGTATACATTTAAATATACCACCCACGCAAATAAAATGCTTTCAATCACTGTCAATAAGAGGACAATAAAAATACCCTTACAACCACCTTTTAAAATTCAGCGAAAACCATGAAACGCCCTTTAAAATAAAAACATAAATAAAATAAAAAAACGCAAAAAAGCTTACTAGGCAACACTAAGACATTTTAATCGAGGGACGGGCGGGTAATTGATGCCATAACTCTGGCAACCCCACTTTGACATTTAGATTTTTTTGCCGCGCAAACGGAGTACGTTGGAAATAATTTGAGAGGGTGTCAACGCGTGAATGAAAGCTTGTTCTATTTAGATTATTATAAGTGTGAAATTAGATTAGACTTGTTTATGAATAATAACGGAATTGATGTATTTATAATGGTTGGAAAGATCCTTATTTAGGCAGTGTAGTACTTTGGAATTGAGGAAAATGTCGCGAGGAAAGTTTTGAGTATGAATGTGAATCGGTATAAGAGTAGAGGAAGACTAAAGAAACGATGAATAGATTGTGTGAAGGATGATATGGCAGGAAAGGAGGTGTCTGATGAGATGACGAGTAATAGAGAAGTATGAAAGAAGAAGACATGCTGCGCCGACCCCAAATAAATTGGGATAAGAGCAAGAGAATGGTAAGTACTTTGGAATATTAGAAATTATACTTTTGTTATTGAATTGTCCACATACATTTGTATGTGGAATAGTACGAGCTAGTAAGTATTGTAGAAGCATTTACTAACTAGAAAGAGTTCTATTTGATCTCTCATGGCGAATGTACACAACAGATTAACTAAATTAAAAGTAATTATTAGAAAACACGGGTTTTAGCATAATGACGCAGCTTAATGTGCAAATATTAAATTCACATATTATAAAACCAACCACTGGGAAGAGTGTTGCCATTCCAAAACAGCCATGTTACCACACAAAAACCTTAAAAAACGGAAACCCATCCACTTAATTCTCTTAATCAACATTATGTAAAGCAAATTACGGAAAAGCAGAGAAATAAATCAAAAATATTCGCCAACGAGTCACTCGTATGAAAAGAGGGGTAATAAAATATTAAAGGGTAAAACATGGCCGGTACTGGTAACCCTTCCTAACGGAAACGGATATCATAACCTTGCTTTTTGCGGTCACAATTGTTGGCATTTTGCATTTTTCGCGAATTTATTCGTAGGTTTTTGTAAAAAATGTTGGTTTTAGCTACTTTGTTCCTTCCTGGTTTAGTGGTTTATGTGGGTTTTTAGAAAATTGTTTGATATAAGTGTATGTTACTTAGTCATAAAAAGGTCCTGATAGCTATCCTGTGGATTAATGTATATGCAACCTTCCGGGAATGGGGTCTGTAATAAATAAACAAAATGACCGGAAAGACAATTTTCAAAAAAAAAAAATGTTGTTCTAATTAATGACAGAAAAGCCAGCATTTGCTATAATAAGTATCCACACAAATGTTCTATTGAAGACACAATGAACGTCTGTAACGCTGCTTTGGCTATAGCCATACCATCTTATCATCTGCCTGCCTTTTCCCAACTACATTGGGGTGGCTTTCAGTCTAGCCGGATGCAGCTAAATACCAGTATTTTGCATGGAGCGACTGCCTATCCGACCTAAATAAATTAGTTCATTTCAATTTCAATTTCATTTATTTTGCATTCCATATTGTAAAAAAGATGTTACAAAGGGCTTAAAGCTAGGTACATAAATATGGACCCTGTAAGGGCACAGCAAGGTAGGAGAGAGGAAGAGGTCTTTTATTTTACTATTAATTAGTTGACATACAAAGTAACAATTAGTGAATCATAATTATTAATTTAAAATTTGTCATTTAGATATTCATTAATTGTATAATAGCATTTATATAATAAAAATTGTTGTAATTTATTTATGAATGGATTAAATTTTTGTACATTTTTAATAATTTCCGGTAATTTATTATAAACCTTCATTGACATGACTAGGGCACTTGTTGAGTGCATTTTTAGCTTAGAGCTTGGTATGTTTAGTCTATTTTTATGGCGTAATGTGTATCTTGACTGTATACTTTCTCGTGTAGTGTAAAAGTGTGGGTATTTTCGAACAAATTTGCAAATTTCTAGAATGTATAGGCAGGGGAGGGTTAATATTTTATGCTCTTGAAAATGAGGTTTACAGCTGTCGGTATCGTTAATACTGACTATACCATTGACACGAAAAGAAAGCTACATAAACAAAGAAATGAAATACATCTGCACTATTACACTACTCTTATAATAGCAAAACAAATCACCTTCCCGAAACGCCAAAACACGACAAACTCGGCATCAATCACCAAAATCCCCTTCACAACTGATGACTCTATTACAAGAAGCTAATATCACCTTTTGATAACTTTTACTAAACAATTTTTGCATATGTCAACCCCGAGGAGGTTGGCAATAATTCACGGGAGCGCGCCATCCATCATGGCGGAATGAACTGTCAGGCGCGGCAAAATGGCGGCTAGATAAAATGGAAGTCATTCTTGTTGGCTAATTTTAGCGGGTTTTCGGCAAAACGTAAATAGAAATAAAAATAAACTTGATGCGTTGCAGCAAAACAGTTAGTTCTTTTATTTCAGAGGTAGAAAGATACCATATCTGTTTTTTTTTAGTTTGTACCCAACGAACGTCTGGTGCATCGGTCCATCCTAATCAATTTTCCTCTTTAGACTAACTTGGTTATAATGACTTATTTAATTACGATTAAGCAATTCTCGTCAAGCTTATGATTAATTTGTTGCCAAAATATTAATCTCTTGTTTGAACACTTACCTTCATCTGGATCAGCAATTTATTCGAAGTAACTTTCTTGTATTCTGATTATCTATTTTTAAGGTACACTATCAAGGTGTAGAAAAGTTTCCATAACCTCAGTACTTAACTGTCTACCAAAGCATCTCAAAAATCGCATTTCCAGCGATCACATTTTTTCTTCCCAACTAATATTTTTCATAGCCTAGCCACTCCCTATCTAAAACTTATAAGATCATCTTCCATAATTAGAGCAAATGACATGAATAATCCATTAAAAGACCCCTCTAAAAATACTCGGTAAGACTAAAAAGTCGCTACGACATTTTCCCGCGGCACGCCACAAGCCGCAATGAATTATGCGCCACGCGACTCAACATCCTTTTGCAATATAGAGAGCAGTCGCCGCGATTTGTCGCGCTTCCGATGCGCATTGTCGCAAAAAAGCGGTCGTTGGCAAATTGTTAGTTTGAAATAGTTATTGTACATCATGCATAGACGGTTTTTAATTGGGTTTATTGTAAGAAATAACTGAACTTATACTGTCACTTACGGGATATCTTCCGTGATTATTCATTTTCTGAGCTCCGATATTTCAACGCTGTGTGTATTTATTTAACATCCACCCGCATTCTCCAGTCATCTCGTAATCATGGCGTTTGCAACAGCGTCGAAATATAGGGAACTCAGAAAAATGGTATAGTATAAGTTTAGCTGTAAACCGCGCAAGCTTAAAACAGTGTCAAAAACAACTGAGCTAAAGTAATGGAAAGCATTGAAACAAAACATACAGTTCCAGTATACTCATAGGCACTATGCTCACCCGCTTTACGATTCGCTTGAGGATTTTACCCTCCGGGTAAAAATCTAGATGATAGATGTAAGCCTGTAGTAACAGATTATAAACAACCATCTAAGTTTACCCGGACAACTTTTCTTTCGTATTAATATGCCTTCATTACAGTCCAAGTGAGACTGGAAACATCCATTCCTTTTCTGTAAAGGATGTAGCAGAGACTGCACCAAGCAAGATGTTTTTAAACATTTCTATTGATAATGTCAATGTTGTGTTGTTGATGTTGTGTGTTGTTGTGTGTGTGTTGTGTGTATTGTGTGTTGTTGTTGTGTTGTGTGTGTGTTGTTGTTGTTGTGTGTGTGTGTGTGTGTGTGTGTTGTGTGTTGATAATGTGTGTGTTGTTGGCTGTCAACTGAACGTAAACGTAAATGGTCACCGCCCCATATCTCCGGGGGCAAAAAATCAGAGACCTCGCAGTGCATTGCTTTGCCATCCATTGTTAATTTGTTTTCCAGTGAAAATACTTGAAGTCACCGCCCATCAATATGATCTAACATTGTTTAAAACTTATTCGTCTGTTTGTCCACAGGATCGTTCGCAACAAAGCAGCCGAGAAGGCGAAACAGGCGCACAATCAGCAGCAACAGCAACAAGAACAGGAGATCAGCTCAGCGCAGGGAAGCGTTGTTTCTGTAAGTGTACACACTGTAATGTCCCTTAATCCATATTAGCCCACATTTTTGTCCAAAAGCTAAGTCTTCCATGACAGTTACACGGATAATATGGAACCGAACCTTAAAGGATTACTGAGGCTACAATGCAGACAGACAATTAGTTAGGCAGTAATCGAGACGCAAATATTGTCTAGTTACATGATATTATCCAAATTTCACACGAGAGTGCATTCATCGTTTCTCGCAACTTGTTTAATACAGCTATCTATGCCCTTACTATTCGTTTTCTCGTTACTGCAACTCAACAATTAAAAATAAAATGTGATATCCAAAATAATAGCAATAGATAATCCGAAATTATCCCAAATAATCGTTTTGGGTAGGTATAGTCATCAAAACATGATGAACATAGGCTATAGGCCTTATAAACAAGAAATGTTTCATCTCTCTAAGGCGCGAACTATACAGAAACGGCGTAAGGTGAAGGCACGGCGCAGGCGCAGCGCAGACCTGGAAATTTATAAGGAAACGAAAGCTTTCACCTTACACCGTTTCTGTATTAATCGCACCTACGGATGTTTTTAACTACAAAGACACTTCCTTCCCCCAGGTGATAACCCACGCAGGCAACGCGCCGGGCACGACAGCAGTCCTCTCCCCCACGACAGACCAGCACGTGACGAACACCGGGAGCTACAGCATCAACGGTATCCTCGGGATCGAGCAGGTGGAAGGCCTGCATAATGGGAACGCGACCGGGCTGAAGAGGAAGAGGCATGAAGACCAGGGTGAGTTGGATAGATGTTTCTTGTTCGGGTGAAGAAGAGTATTTTTCGGCCAGGAATTTCCCAGTAGTAGCCACGTGGTCTGGATTTGTGCCCGGTTTATGGCAATAAGCTGGCAAAAAGTGACTGTAATATTAAGCACACCTCTGCCTAACCCTTGTTAAGTATTTAAACTTTTCATAAATTAGAAACACTGAGGTAAAATTACGAGAGTAGTCTCTCCAGGCAATTTTAATCCTTCTTACACCATAAAACTGAAACTACCATAAGTCTTTCCTCCAAACTCAAGTAGATTTTAATAGAAGTTATAATAATAAGGTCACAATTTGTGCAGCAAACTTAATAGCTCAGTAAATCTTAGCGGTCGCGGTTCATGCCCGCCACTACGGCTGAAAGGATACTAGTGATGGGCTGAATTGAAAAAAATATATCGATACTTCTTCTTATTGATAAATTGAGTCAACAAACTAAACTTATCAGATGGCGCTGTGAAATTATTTAGATTTACTTGTATTATATTTTAATGTTTATGTATTTTGATAATGAATTGTAACAGTGGATATAATTCAATGCCTTTATCAGCAATCGTTAATTATTTGATAAGATTTGTTCGTTATTTGTTTTATATGGATGACTGACAAACCGTTAAATTAATTATTAAATATGTTTTAAATTAAAATTCTAATCAGAAGGAAATGGAAATTTTGTGCAAACATTTATTAAAACATGCATTAATTTAACAAAGCATGAGTTCTGTTGATGATAATCGTGACTCTAATTAGTTTCTTACCTTGATAAATTGTAACTACTTATCAGTTCTACCGAAATTCTATTCAATTATCTAATACTTCTTTCAATGACTTACTTTAAGATTCCCCTGGAAAAAATACCGTTTACACCATCGACAAAAACTATCGATAACTCCACCTCCTTACAAACTTTAGGGGGCATAAAACGGGCCTCGCCGGGGGAGGCCGCGAGTATTTCATTGCCTATACTCTACTAACATCACTTACAACTTTTCCCTATGTACTCTACATAGAGTCTGGTAGAGCAGCAGTTTTGATAAAGGGTTTCAAGTTGAGATTCATTTTAAAGACTGTCTAAGTTTGGCTCTTACTTTACATCGGATTTAAAATTTTAATTGGCTATATTTCCTGATGCTTTTTTGTGTTTTTTATTTTAAACGTTTAAATAAAACCCTTGTTACAGATGAAAACCGGGATTTCAACAGCCATTCGGAAGACGACGTCAAGAGACAAAGAAGTCATTATAATGGCGACCAAATATACTCTAACGTAAGTACCGAATACTATCCAAGCGTAATGGAGTTTCAAATTAGTCATGATAATCAAAACACGATAAACAGACATGGTCACACATTATCAGTAACACTGAAAACTGGAAATTTACCACAATGAAGGATGAACTAGTTAAGTGTATCCGAGATTATGGAGCTTGGAATAGCAACGAAATATCGGGAACTCAAAACGAACATGGTAAATATCCCGTTTTCAGTCTTCTGGGGTCTTCTTCCAGTCTAACTGGATGCAGCTGAATACCAGTAATTTACATGGAGTGACTGCCTATCTGTATCTATCTGTATACCTCCACAACCCAGTTAGTACTGGGAATATGATACCCCTTGGTAACACTGGTTGTAAGAGTTTTTGGGCCACTGACTACCTAACGACTGTCAAAGATCTACAAATGACACCCGGGACCAACGGCTTCACGTGCTTTTCTAGGCACGGAGGAAACTCAGTATGTAATGGGTGGTCACCCATCTACAGACCAACCTAGGCAAGCAGGGCTTACCCTAAAGATCGACCCGAGCGGCTGTTATTATTTAGCCACGAGCTCCCGTTTTCAGTCTTAATGAATGAAAAGAATTACAATGCGAAACATTGAACTTACTAAAGGTTATGATAAAACTAGTATTCACAAAAGGCAGACGTGACCCCAAATACCGTAAAATACTTGGCTGTCAGCTCTTCTCAGTAATTTTCACGCAGCATCATCATCATTCAGCCGGAGAAGGAGCTAGTGGCTAAATAATAACAGCCGCACTGATCAATCTTCAGGTTAAGCCGCGCTGTCTAGGTTGGTCTGTGAATGAGTGACCACCCATTACATACCGAGTTTTCTCCGTGCCTCGGAAAGCAAGTTAACCCGGCTGTCGTTTTATTTTGATCTTTGACAGTCTTTACAGGTAGTCAGTGGCCCAAAAGTCTGACAACCATCTTATCAAAGAGTTTGAGTTTTTTTGTGAGTTTGTTTGAGGTCAGATAGGGAGTCGCTCCATGTAAAATACAGGTATTCAGCTGCATTCGGTTAGACTGGAAGCCGACCACAACATAGTTGGGCAAAGGCTAGGCAGATTATGATGATCATCATCATTCAGCCAAAAGATGTCTACTGCCTGTAGATACATTACACAAAAATACCAATTCACTCTCATTATTGTACAGCTAAAAGCCACGTTCCATTCCCCAGCAACCCACTAAATTCCGATACACCATCCAAAAATCACGCACGATTTAATTGTACTTTTATACGCACGTAATGGCGGTCGGAAGTGACGTCATTAGCGCTAGACCGCCGCCATTCGTCAGTGAACAAGATGGCCGCTGAATTTACGCGCCAATTCGCGCCGACGTACGATCGTACCGTGCTTAATGTGATGTTAGCCGGATTGTTAATTTGTGCAAATCTATGGCTGTCTTTATGATTATATCTTTATGGGTTTTACTGTGGTAAATGGTGGTCAGAGTTGATAGAAAAGATAATGACAATGAGTATCAGAGACGGGTAGAAGGAAATGACTAGACAAAATCTTTATTTTTGCCTTATGGATATACCTATACTACATTGTATCTACCTTGTTATGTGTTACTAAAGAAAAATGAATAAAGTCAGTAAAGTTGGATAGAAAACTACATTAATATATCTGTAGACTATCCTGAGATAACAAATACTTTGAAGACAAACAATCTCGACTTTAAGACAGTCATAGAACTAGGGTAGGCAAGAGAAAAAGACGCTCCATCATCTTCTTAGTTTTCCCAACTACAGGGTGTAAACAGACCCTTCACATAGCCGTCAACCAAGCATTCTGTACATCAAACTAAGTAACTTTACGCAAAAATTATTGCTGGGAATCGACTTTTTTTTTGGGTGAAAAATCACGTTTTACGGTAGGACTCGATGGAAGGCACTCAAAGCATTGTGCTGATGGGTGGATTTAATAGTATGGGGGTCGTGGAGGTGTGTAAAGTAAAAATCTCACATTAAAAACATGTATTTAAAAAAAAACTTGTGAAAAAGTTGGAATTTTGACCCCAAATATCTCCGTAACTAGAAGGTTCCCAGGTATGGTCTACAACAAAAAAAAATTCACAAAGACGGGGAGAACAAGTGCCTTTTGGCTATGTTAAAGGTCTATTTACACCGTTTATATAGAGGTTGTCTTCTAGCTGAATACCAGCAATTTATGTAGACCGACTGCCAATCTGACCTCCGCAACCCAGTTACTAGGCAACATTATATTACCCCTTGGTTCGCCTTAGCTCGGAAGTCTAACAACCAATAGATTGCCACCCTTCAGGGCTTCTAATTACCCTTAATGACTGCCAAAGATCTACAACTGGCAGCCGGGACCGAACGGCTTGACGTGCTTTGCGAGGAACGGAGAGGTACCGTTAAGAAGAGGTAGCAGTAAACATATTTTTTCTTTCAAAATCAATCATCAATGTTTTTCTTTCTAGCTCTGGTCATCCTCAAAATGGAGTCTAAAAGACGAATACAAGCTACTATCAGAGCTTGGAGGGGCCGCTGGGGGGGCTACGGGATACTACGGAGAGCTGTTCGACACGCCTTATGAGCATGCGGCGCATCCACATTATACACCACATTCAGGTAAGTGGAACCGGTTTGTGGTGATTGGGGTCTAAGTTTGTGGTCTTAGTGAAGCTCCTATGTGAACATACAACCTGACATTGACCTGCAAATTAATTTGTGGGCTATAATGGTGCTTCCACCTTACAACTTCCTGTCAGGTGGGCTCTTATACTGTTTGCCAATCTAACTTAAAGTAAAAATATTGGCCGAAGTTGTGATATTCTACAAACTAAATACAACTAAAATCATTAGTTAAAAAAACCGGCCAAATGCGTGTCATTTGTTATTACAGCGGTAAAAGAAATACACATTCTGAGCAAATTACAACTGTCTATCTATTACGGATCAAGAGATACAGCCCGCTGACAGACAGACGGACGGACTGACGGATAGCAGAGGTTTAGTAGTAGGGTTCCGTTGGTTACCCTTCGGTTCCAGAACTCTAAAAAATCAACAACAATAAATCTAACTCATATTACTACTGCCAATGTCTTCTGACCAAAGACACCATAAACATACATTGTTCGCGATACAAAATATTCTCATGTGATAATAAAAATGTAAAATAATCAATAACACAATGATTGTTGAGATGGGTTACCGCGTAATGGGCTGCGGTTACACGGAGGCGATGGGAACTGGTCGGTTCCATTCATTCATTCGTTCAGTTCATTCATGAAGAATTTGTGTCTAATGCTTTTGTTTGTAGTCTGTTAAGAGATTGCTGTGAATGAAATTGATATAATGATTAGTGAATATCAGTTGAAGGTCAGGTGCGTAGTCGTTTAACTCACAATTGGCGTGTATGTTACTGTGTATGACGAGTTGAATGAAGGTAGACGAAGGTAGGACGAAGTAAAAGGAGTATGTAATGATCGTAGCAGGAGGCGTGCCATGCTTGTCTGGCATGTGCTAATCTCAATCAGGTCTTATCCACAATTTTTAATATTCTAAAATATTTCGTACAAGAACTGGTAATCGTGGGTAATATAAACGAACGAACTGATACTGGAACGAGGTGATACTATGAATTAAAAAACTTCATATAGGTTATCACTAAACCAAGAAGTTTAATCTTCTTCTTTTGGCGCCTCTCCAATTACTGAAGACTGATTATCAACTCCTTGTCCTTTGCGCGGAAGAACAGCTCAGCAGCACCCACGACTCCTGTCCACGCGCGAATGTTCCTCAACCAAGTATTTTTTCTTCGTCCATCGACGCATTCTCCCGTTACTTTGTGATCATTATTAGTTGCGGAACGTCATTCCTGTCGCGCCAAAAAACATATCCAAGATAATCAATCTTTCTCGGCTTCAAAAAGTTCAACGCCATTGCAATTTCAAAGTAACCCTTCAATACAGTCACCGCTAGCTTTCATTGACCTCTCTAAAAATAAATCTTCAGATAAATACTTTCTTTCTCCTACAAAATAGTCGCAACCACATCCTTGTGTGTGAATGGGTCGCGTAGATCCCTCTCAGTAACATTAGCTGCGTCGGCGCGTATCATGGCGTGTGTAATACGATGCGCACGAGTTTTATTGTAGACGCGCGGCCGATTTCCTTGGTTAAAAGGTCTGTGGTTTGTATTGTTACTTACTTAGGTCTAGATGCTGTGTTGGTTGAATTATGGCTGGTGTCATGTTGCTTGCTTGTTTTCAATTTTGTTGTGACTTCTTCTCTCTTTATAGTGTGGTTAGTGCCTAACCTGGTGTCAGAGTTTTTATGCCGAACATGGGCCTCTGACTTGGCTTTACATGCCATCGAGGAATATCTCTCAGGCATGCTGGTTTCCTCACGACATTTTTCTTCAGCGAAGCGAAGTGATTATATATTACGCACATGAATCCGAAAAATCAGAGGTCTTGTCTTCGAACTTGAGACCTATGATTTGGCAGTCCGACGGTCACACCACTAGGCTATCACTGCTGACTGTGTTGTGATTTGTAAACATAAGAGTATGCCTTTCCAACATACAACCTACATGGTGTAAGGGACATTAACGTGCATCTTGTTACCATAACTTTAGTAAACAGTTCTGCAGACACACTTGTTTTTGATACAAAAGGGCAGTGCCTATTCAGTGTATGGAACAGCTTTTTTAATCTGTTAATAGTCTTCAGATCGTGTTATGTTTATTGAGAAACATATGTGTGTCTGCGGTTAAAAAAACAAAACATGAAGTCTTCTTTTTGACAAAACCACACCTCGCCTTCGAAAAAACCTCATTAAAATCTATTCAATATCTTTACAAGAACATAAAAAGGCTGGTGGTACTACTTTATAACTCGTTTTTGTTTTTTGTAAAAAGACTCCCAAAATTGAAAGTTGTCACCAATGCTACAGTTACAGTGAAAATTTTTCTTTATTGTATTTTTCCTTAATACTACCGAATGCTACAGAACAGAACAGCACCAGACTGTCTAGAATCCAAAACATATGATGACTTAAGGAATCAAATTGTCACTGAGCCGGGGGAAGTAGCCCAACAACGGTTCAATGTAATAGAAATGTAGCTTTAATACGTAACACATGGAATAGTGACAGAGTAATATGAGAGCACACAGTGGCTCTACAACATTATTTTTAGTAAATGCGAAACCTCAATATAGTTTGTTCAGAATAAGTAACTGAATCGATTCCAATAATTTTTAAACCATGTTATATTCTGTCCCAAATGTTTTTTTAAAAAATTACTAGTTGGACACCGAGCGATATTAAATACCTATCGCAATCATTTAGGTACCTACTGCGAAATTATTATTATCAATGAGCTCAAGACGACGCTGGAGGCGTGCACGCGGGCTCGCTGCGTTGTAACCACGTTTTTTCGCGGACAACCAGGTAACAGAACAAGCTTATAACTTTGTGATGTTTCATGATACGGTTATGAAATTTTGTACACAGATTCTTTACATAAAAATACTAGACACGTTTTTCAGGTTTCGCATATACTAAAACTAAGGTTGTATATAGGTGACATAATTCAACCGATTAGTACACCCAGAATCCCGTAGAGGCGCTGTCGAACTACACGTTCTGAAACTCCCGTACGCTGAATCGAGGCCTAACACTCGTAATTATCAAGACACAAAAGTTGTTCATGCAAAAAGAAGTAGGTATTTGAAAGTAAAATTCTGCGAATCTAAATCATAGGGCACCGTCAAGTGTCAAACAAACTAAGCCTCAAGAACAGTAAAACACAAATGAACAAAAACGTCAAGTACGAAGTTAACACTCAAACCATTCAATCAGTAACAGTTAGAAACAATCAAGTTGACAAAAGTAACGGAGACAAACTTGCCATATCGTTCAACTCTATAATCTTCTATAGAAGAGCCATCATTACCCATTGTCACGCCCTGAAAATTGCCTGCTGCGGTGGCAATCCTCATGCCACCGTAACTGTTGGCTTGACATGGATTTTTGTGGGTAATGTCTGGGTTAATGGGATTTTGGGCTATGGTGACATTGTTGGTTGGGGAAAAAATGTTTTAAACTTCAAATTTCTTTGGAGTTCTGAGCGAAAGTGTGAACTATCTGTCGTAATATTGAAATCTTAGCATAGCAGCAGCCTATAATTTTCCCACTGCTGGGACATAGGCCTCCTCTCTATGAGAGGGAATGGGCTATAATCCACCACGCGTGCCCAGTGCGGGTTGGTAGATGTCACATGTCTTGGATTTTTAAGGTTCTAGGACATGCCGGTTACCTCACTATGTTTTCCTTCACCGTTTTGAGAGCAGTGGTGATAAAATAAATTAAACAAAGTAATTTATTAAGCCTTCCTGGGTTTGAACCCACGACTTACTGCTCGTAAGTCGGGACCGCCACCACTGGGCCACCGCTGCTCTCAATTGCAACGCTGCGCTTGCGCTGATTGAAATCTTAGTAGTCTAAAAATAGTGAGGAGGAGGTCTAGACCGTCGTGAGACAGGTTAGTTTTACCCTACTGATTGTAATACTACTCAGTACGAGAGGAACCGCAGTTTCGGACATTTGGTTCATGCACTCGGCCGAGCAGCCGGTGGTGCGAAGCTATCATCCGCGGGATTATGCCTGAACACATCTAAGGCCGAAGCCAGCCTAGCCAAATCATTGTGAAGCTCCGAGAGTCGGGAGGTTTTAAACAATGTGACTTTACTAGTCGCGCTTCACGACGTGAGGTGCGACGTCGAAGCCCATTTGGATCGCGGAGATCGATGCTGTCCGTTTAACGCGTGCATCACGGCTTCGAAGGTCCGAATTTACCTCAGTTCGATGTCGAGGCTCGGAATAGTCTGCAGACGACTTCCGTTCCTGGCGGGGTGTTGCTGTTGAGACTCAGCCCTACGCCAGGTGATTCGTCCGAGGACGAAGATACGAGTGTGACCACCACACAAGCGCGTTGTGTCACAGTAACGTAATGTCGCTTTTTGTGATTAAGATGTTGTAAAATACCTCTCCGTCAAGTGTCAACTAATGGACAACAATAAAGGGTGTAAGACCCTTAATGAATCCGAAAGAAACTTATTCTCCCCGTCTTTGCGATATTTTTTTGTTCTAGTTAGACCATACCTGGGAACCTTCTAGTTACGGAGATATTGGGGGTCAAGTAAGATATTGGGGTACATGTTTTTAATGTAAGATTTTTACTTTAAACACATCCACAACCCCCATACTATTCAACCCAACCACAATGATTTGAGTTCGCTCCATCGAGTACTACCGTAAAACGTGACTTTAAACCCCAAAAAAAAAATTGTTTCCCAGCAATAATTTTTGCGTAAAGTTACTTAGTTTGATGTATAGAATGCTTGGTTGACGGCTTTGTGAAGGGTCTGTTTACACCTTGTATATTCTGTAATATAAAGTTACTTTCACAGTAATAGATGACAGGACAAAATAAAAGAATCGAACACACGCAACAAATAAGTCATCCATGCAGCAAAAATCATCAATGAACATAAATCTCTCAAAAATCTTTTAAAACCTTAATAAATTTGACCACACATAAATTGTAACCGCTCACAAAACGCTTCGAAGCCAACGTAAATCACAGATAGTCAACCTTTTTCAGGATTCAGTTGAAAACTATTCGTTTTCGGCCCAAACAGTATTTCAGGCTTGATTTAAAATACGGGTCGTTTCGCCCGAGGTTCGAAGGTTGCTCTTTTGTGAGGCAGATTTGTTTCGTCTTTTATAAATCCTGGAATTATGAATGGAATAGATGTTTTGTAAGATGATGACGATTTTTAACCTCGCAGGAATAGACAATGCAGCCAAGAAATATAAAACGTGCTTTAAAGCTCGTTTCAATAACTTCACAATTTTACATACATCATCTGCCTAGCCTTTTGCCAACGACGTTTGGGTCGGCTTTCAGTCTAACTGGATGCAGCTCAATACTAGTATTTTACATGGAGCGACTACCTATCTGACCTCCTCAACCCAGTTAGTAGTGGGTAATACAATACCTCTTGGTAAGACTGTCAGACTTTTTGGGCCACTGACTACCTAACGACTGTCAAAGTTCTACAAATTACAGCCGGGACCAACGGCTTAACGTGCTTTTCGAGGCTTGGATGAAACTCGGTATGTAATGGGTGGTCACCCATCCACAGACCAACCTAGCCAAGCACGGCTTAACCTGAAGATTGATCCTAGCTGCGTCTACTCACAATTTTACATACAAATACACGCCGTTTTCCTGTGGTTTCGGCATAACGCCACCTGCTACGATTCTTACATACTCCTTTTGTCTCGTCCATGTTCATACGTCTTATTTTGTCATCATAAAATGACATTGCTGCCTGCTCTTTGTAGGAGAACGTGGCATTTGATCCATCACGCAGGCCCAGCATGAGTTGGTAGACGTCTCACGAAAGGATCTCTGTGCTCCAGCTGTGGAAACGTTCTAGGCTTCTTCTTCTTATCGTTTCGATGGCAAAAAGTTCAAATATGTTTAGCCCAAAACTCAGCCACGCGAACCCCGCTCACTAATTCAGTAAATAAGTCATCAAGAGCGCAGGTAATAGGGCATGCGGGGCAAGATGGAAGGTGGGCCATTGTTTGTGGGGAGTCGCCGCATACGCACTTATGGCAAATATAAATAAATTCTAGGCTGATTATGCTAAAGTGCTTATGGGGTCGAACCTAAGAGCCGTTTCTGGTCACCTAAGATCAAAACAATCACTCTTACAATGAGAGCTCTCAAATTTTTTCACTACCTATGCGAATTGACATCGTTTTCAGGGTTCCGTAACCGAAGGTTAACCAACGGGACCCTATTGCTAAGCCTCCGCTGTCCGTCCGTCCGTCTGTCTGTCAGCGGGCTGTATCTCATGATCCGTAACAGGTAGAAATTTTCACAGAATGTGTATTTCTGTTGCTGTTATAACAAAAATAAAAAAATAAAGGGGGCTCCCCTGCATCCACTTAGACTGAAAACCGACAGCGGTGGATGATTATGATGATGAATTAATATAGTTTTTTTTTACACCAGGAAATGATCTTTCGGACATAATCTTTATCAACCACGATAAATTGCGGTGTCCAGCGTTGTTTATATAATTATTCTTGATTACTGTCAAGCTCTACTTAACTAATTAATATGCGTTACTTGTAACTATGATTAAATTATTACTCATAATACTCATAAAGTGTGGTCTTGTAACTGTTTTGCATTTCATTGATAGAGTTGTTAAGTCTGACGCAAATGAGAACAATTTTAAGAATAGAAGTGGTATATTACGTACGTCTATGAATTTTGTTGTCTCAATGGCCCAATTTAGATACAAAGCGAGGGTCAGGGTACCTGATTCTTTGTTAAGCTTTAAGCTGGTGTATTCTTGTTAGATTTTCTTAATTCTGGAGTCGCCAATTACGCTAAGCTATAGGCAATAGACTCGCCCCCTGTGCCATATTGGTGTTCTAAATGAACACGTCTGCCTGACCCTTCGAGAAACTACGGGCGTGACGTTATGTTATGTTAATGCTATCTAGGTTTTCAGAACTCGTCAGATGCCGCCATCTTTCCTCTCATCTCGATAGAAAAATAGCATTATACGTATCTCATGTAAATAAAACGTTACTTATGTTGTGTGCTATTTTTAAGATCGCTGTGCAATAAAATCTCAGTCTCTGAGTGACTTTTTCCACTATAGGACGTGTTTATAAATTAATAATATGTAGTTTCCTCTTTGGCAGCGCACAATCGTCTGCCTACGTTAGGGCAAACATCTCTTCAACCGCTCTGTAAGCTACTTTATAATACAGTGTACATTTCTTTACTTCTCCGATTTGGTTTACAAACCCGCGATCAAAATCTCGAGCACTTTAGTCCACTTGTACATGTTACCGCGCCGTCTACAAGCACCGCCCTTACGGAATCAGCTTGAGCCGATCACTTGTCATCACATTTTGTCGCATTTATTTCGGCATGGTGTCGAGTCCTGTTATCCGAAATGAAGACACAGAGCTGGTTATGACCGGCTCATGCCGATTCATTTTCGTTAAGTGTGGTCATATCCTTATGTATGAACATCGCAAGAAACTTACATGCTGTATTTAATAACGTCATTAATAATTCTTTTAAAAATCAGTACGCCATCTTTGTTTACCAAATCGGACAAGTAAAGAATCATACACTATACCTTATTGCAATAGAAGAAGATGGAGCAATATCCTAAGCTGTTAATCTTGTTGCAGCAACGAATGACTCCACGGGTTCGAACGGAGGAGCGGGCGGGGAGCCTCCGTCGGCGGCTGCGAGTCCTGACGCAGCAGCGTTGGTGGTGTTACAGCCACCTGCACCACCGTACCCTCCGTATGCACATTATGATGGTAAGTCAGACTTTATTAAGGTCAACACAAGGCTGAAATTTCCTAACCACAGGTACCTTTAAAAAAGTGGTCTTCGTCCTGCACTCTGATAGTTACAGGCTGATGTTATTTCCATAAGGTAAACGCACATTTATAAGTACTGCACAAGATCGGCATGGCCTCAACGCACCCATCGGATTGATATTGGCCGAATATTTTTTTTCCACTAGGACAGACAAACGTTGGCTGCTTATTGCTGTTCCATACTCACATACATGTTTCTCATAAATTAAGTTGAGAAAAGGCGAGGCAACGATGACAAATAGAGGTTCATTCATGAAAAAATATAAATATACTATAGCTTCACCAAAACTAGTATCTATTTATTTATTTTAATGCACAATGTACAAAACCAATTTTACACACTAAGCTTAAACTAGTGAGTACATGACCCTGAGGGCGCAGCAAGATAACTTAAAACTAATATTGCAGAGTATCAATTATTATTTATCTATTTCACATTTAAACATTATATTATATTCACAATGTATTTTATGAACCTCTTAAAAATGCTTAACTTTACGAATACGTAATATAAATCTAGATATAAACGTTCCATGCTTAGAACATAAAATGAGCACAAAGACTAAATTAGGCACTTACTTTAATAGTAGCTATATTCATAAAACTCGTACATAAAACATCCAAGTAAAGGGATCTATAAAACATAGATCTAGAATATAAGGGTCGTATAACTTTAGTCGAGAATAAAGTAGTGTATAAATTAGAAGGTCCATAGAGTATAGATCTACGAAATATTATGAGTACGGTCTCTATGCTTAAAAGACCGAAAGCAGTCCTTATTGCAGCGATTATTAAATGAACCTGTAGAATAAAAACGAAAATGACGATAATTTTAACAAAAATATGTTAGTATCCTCTTACCGCTTAGACCAAAGCACAAAAAGGGACAAATAAAATTGCGTCTCCCCCTCAATAAATATCCACGCACAGAAATAAAACAATGAAAGCCGAAACAAAAGTGGCCGAACAGATAAACAGCAAGAATCACTGTTGAGAAAACAAAAGCATAAAAAAAGTCAGGAAAGCTTTCGACAAAGTCGAGTGAGCCACTCCGAGCCACTCCGTCGGAAATCTAATTTTCTCCTTGGACCCCGCAATGCTCTCTGTGTTATAACATCATAAAATTTCATACAGCGCCCACAGTTTTAGCACTTATGCATATTAAAGAGAGATTCTAAAATGGAGTGCCACAGGGAGCGGTGTGGGGGCCGCTCTTTACGCTTCTGGTCTTTAATCTGCCGCAATCTGCTTATCTTGGTAGAGGGTGGCGAGGGGGGCACGTAGACATCTTTAATAGCTCATTCGGGGCTCTATGCAAATAATTTTAGAGGGGGGAACGGTGGGGGATCATACGGGCTTTGTCTGGGCTAACGAACCGGCACAAGAGTCTGCGGAACAGAAGTGCTGCTTGCTCAAACGGGTTTAGGCTCACGTTTATAAATATTAAACCGAGGGTGGGAGGGGGTTGCAAGTGGTTACGCGTAAGTGTTCAGGGGGCGTGTTAGTGTTAAATTTGTTTGAGGCGTGCCGCTTTGGGCACAGCCTATTAATGTTGAGTGGTGATTCTGAGTGATCAAATTGGATGATGTTAATAAATAACGCAGCGGTTGCGTATAATGAGATCGCTGATTTTGTGAATAAATAATACGAAATGTAACACTCTGTATATACCAGTCTCTGAAGCGAATATTGCGAGCTAGCATTGTCGCCTTACCCTGGTTTAATGGTTTCAAGTTCGATGCCCGCGTCGTACTAGATTTCATATTTGCTAGTTCAAAATTACTCATGATATAAGATTGGTCGGTTAGAATAACTACTCTTACCATAATTTGGGAAACTATAACTACCAGAAACTTTTAAAACTCCCCTTCAAAAACGATTATCTCATTAAACGAATTTGAGAGAACAATAGAGACAGCCCCATAAATCATTACATGACGTACCTCCTTGAGACGATAAAGGAAGGAGGAAGGCAGTACTCGGAGGACAGGCTGACAAAAAACAGTTACCTTTTTATGTTGCTTTTTTTTCTTTCTGTTTGTATAGCAGGCAGGACGTGTATTTATTTAGAATGGAAATTACGTAGGTGCTAATTATAACGTTTAGGTAGTTTTTAAACGTTCATCTTTGATCGTCTCGATTTCTTTGTAATAGAAAACATGCCAGGAATCATCCTGCAAGTAAGTGATGATTATCAACATCTATTACCGTCGTACCTACGCGTTATCTCATTACACAGGCTTCTGAGTTTCATAATTCCTAGCTTCTAGTAGCCTACCTAATTAAAAAAAATCTACGAAAGTACATAAAATGTTACAATCTTACTTACTTTGATGTATTTATCTTCGAAGAAGCAAAAGGAGTATGAGAGGATCGTACCACGTGACTTTCTATAGGTTCTGCCTGCTCCATTGGAGAAAGGTGTGAGTTTATCTTACTTTCTTTTACTCTAACGTGTTTATTTCTAACATTACAGGTACGACAACGTTAGCCAGTGAATACGCGTACGCGGCGCCCTACTCACAATACTCGCCGTACGGAGGACCCTACTCGCATTCTGCCGCCACCGGCCTACTGTCCAAGTGGTATGTATCTTATCTTACTATACTATTATGCTATATTGTTAATCTTTCACGCAAAAACTACTAAAATAATTTGGATAATATTTGGCGGACAGATAGTTTATAACCTGAATTGATACATACATATATACACCTTTTTATCCTTTTGTACTATCAAGGTACTAGCAAGTTTTTTATATAGCTTTTACCCGCGGCTCCACTCGCGTTATGGACGGAAGTTAGCCCAAGGAACATTTAAATATAGCTTAGAAAAAAAAATGATTCCCGTTAAATATCAAATTTATAACGCATCAAAAACTTAAACTTAATTTTTTTTCTACCAATTTCTGAGTATTTTTTTCCATTAATTCTACTCCTAAAAAGCAAACCAAGGAAACAATCCCAATTAATTAAATAGCACAGGTGCTAAAACATTTCCCTGAGGTATACCCTCTAAAAAGTGACCGTTTCAACCTGTTTAAGTGATAAACGAGTGAGATTTATTCCCAACACATCGCCATTTGTTATTCAGAGCCTGCTAAATGACCAACGGTTTAAAGGCTTTAAAATTTGGCGAACGTTTATCGTGCGTGGTGATGTCGAAGGCTTTTGGTAATCCCTTGTGAATTTATTTTAGGGTGTTTTTAATTTATGGTGGAATAATATAATATTTTGCAAGCCTATAATCAACAATCCTAAGACATATCCAAGCTTATCCCAAAATCCAACAACAGTCTACAAATAAAAAGCCATTGCTCTTCAAATCCCTTGGAAAATTCACTGACAATTGGAATATAAAGAATCACTCGTTCAATATACTGTTTTGATTCCACCATCAAATTACATACAAATTCCCAATCCTATAGGTGCTACATCAAAGCTACTGTACTATACAAACTTAATTCTGCATCAATAAACCGAAATATCATACCAAAATGATCTTTCAATCCTAGATCGTAAAGCTCTTTACGACAGCAATGATTTTGTATTTTGATATTCATATGGGGTCGGATTTGTAGCAAATTCTTCGAGGATTCGCAGTGTTGTCGAGTAGAAGAACCTCTTTGTTTGTGGTGCTAATAATGTGAAAAGAGATTCTAATATAATTTAATAGGTATTATTAAGAAGTTAGCTTGTATCATCGGCAACGATCATCGTTGGCTCATTAATTTCTCGGTTATTTAATTTTATATCAGTTTACAAGTTTCGCTTATCCGAGAAATAAAGCTGCTATTTAAAATAATTTTGTAAACTTGTTTTATTGTTTTAGATCAATTTAAATAGATAATGTAACTTTGAACCTATCAAGCTAAACTTAAATTAAAAGAAACAAATATCAAAAGTATGTCGATGAAATTGTGTTGTTTTATCTAAACCTCGTAAAACCAAATATATTTTATAATAATTATAACAGAACTGGTGTAGTAACCGGTGAATGAAGCCCAAATTAAAACCAAAAATCACTTTACTCCACAACAGCTGTAACAGTTAAACATCAACATAAAAAAAAGCAACCCTGTTATCACTTTAACGTAAAGAAAAAACATCATTACAACTAAATTAATCGACAAAATATAAATCAGGGATACACAATAGAGCCACACTCGCACATTTGTCGTCCTGTCCCTATATTTGTCCCAACGGACCCCGACAAAGGGCACAGGAGTCCCTCAGGGCTTGGATAACTTACAGCGTATTAAGTTTAAGTGATTCTAGTACGAACACTTTTAAAGTTTCGGGGTGAAATGCTTTCAATATGGCGAATGTATGGGACGAATGGATTGCTTGCATTCCATTGTTCAGACTAAGTTGCAACTTGATTGAGATTCTTGGGTGTATCGATTTCCCGTTGAATTGAGGACTAAAACTAGTTTTGAAGGATTTTAATCAAAAGAAAAGCATGGGTCACGTTGTACAGAATGTTGTTTATATTAGAAACCGTTTTTGGAATAAGTAAGATCATTTTCTCTATTATGTATACGAGTATAATGGTCGTGTCCTTCCCGTGCTGAACCTAACCAATTTTTTTTCTGTTGAACTTACCTAAACGCGAAAGTTAGGTTTCTAGGGGATACAAGAGTGTATACAAGCTTTGAATTCTCTCTGTAAAAAGTATTATTCATTTGAAAAATTTGGTATTTCATCATCACCATCAATCACAGCCCGGCTTCATCCACTGCTGAGTACCTATAGGCCACTCTTTTTTTTGCACTAATCTTCCCGCTCTTGTGCCTCGTACAGGTTTTACCCTCGATTGAACCAATGTCGTAAATAAATAATTAATTGGTATGCTGTCTAAATTAGTATCTATATTTATGATATTTTTCTTTATTCCAGATATCAACGTACGCCGTGCGAGTAGTAGTCGGCGGATAACAACGAACAAACATAAGTGATAAAACGGACACTAAAAACATAAATGTATATCGATCGATCATGTGAGAACTTAGTTTTATTTCTATAGGCAATCTCCTTTTGTAGATAAATTAATATATTTGTACAATCCTTTATAATATTTTATTATTATTTCCTTAATTTTTAACCAGGTCAGTACCGCTTTGACTTTTGCTTTCTCGAACATTTAAACAAATTATATTTCATTTATACTCATTATCTTTAATTAAATGAACGTTCAGAAAGCCAAAGTTACTTCACTACGTTAAGATGTAAATAATGTATTTTAATGAAAACTAAATGTAATTCATTTAATGTCATTATTAGGATTAAGGTTTATTCTCTTTTTTTACCTCAGCATAGTTACAAAGTAGTGAGTAATTTTGTGTAACATTTAATTTTTTAAACTTTCATTTATTTTTATTTAAGCTGTCCTGTGTGCACAATGGAATGAAGATTTTACATTTATTATACATTTAAAATCGTTATCATTTATATAAGTTATCTAATTTATTTCTTTTGTATTGTTATTAAATGTAATGCTTCCGATGAAGCTATATAACAAACTTTGCAAGTCAACTGCTTAGTATATTATTTAGATTATTTTTTGAAATTACTATGAGATTATTCGTGTTTTTTTTTTGTACTTTTTATAAAAATGGTTAGTTTTTAATTATACGTGTATAGCATGTTCAAATTAGCACGCTGTATGCCATAATTATATAAAAATAATAAGTTCAAATAATTGTTTTATTGTGAAAAATATTAGTTACGAAATCTTATCGTTTCCGTCCATTTATTATTATTATTATTGATTATTATTTTCTCAAAGTTATTATTGAGATTTTTTAAATGTAAATATTTTCTCAAATCCGATGAGCATGCTTTTAATATTGATTTAAAACATACGTCATACAGTTTAGAGAAACGCCAAAGACTTAAAAAAATATTGTAACGTCTTTAGTATACAGTGCAGTGTAATAATAGTTTATATTTTATATGAAGAAAGCAATAACGTTTCACCAAAGATACAAATAGCGGGCCTTTTTCTGATATCCAAAAAAAAATATAAAAAGTCTTAGATTTTTTTCACATTAAATGAAAATTTTAACGATTTTATATACTTTCGTTTTTTAATAACATCTTTTGAAACTTTATATTATTTACAATTTTAATTTTTTGTTCACTAATTGAATTTGTAATCCTTGTATTTATTAGATAAAGGTCTGAGCTGTATAAAGTATTCTACTCATTTTTATATAATAATAATATTTTGCATTATAATTCCTTCCTATTTATTAAATAATTTGGTGTTGCTTTTAATTTCTGGAAGCATATCGTTAAGTGATCGTCATAATAATAGATAAATGATTGAAAAAAACATGGAAATTTCTGTTTAATTTTTTAATAAGTATAATTGTAAGGCAAACGCACCAGTACGAAATAAAGCATATGAGTTTATAAAAATTGATGACTTTTATTTTATAATTATTGCAGCTGTTTTTTTATCGGTCCAAAAACGTATTGAAGTAATCCTTCCTAACTAATATTAAAAATTCGAAAGTAAGTTTGTTTTTTACCTTTTCACGCCTAAACCACTGCATTTGCTATGCGTTATCAGGTGTACAGAAAAGGAGATAGGGTACCAATCATCTCCAAAAAAAGTACTGTCCCCGAGGAACAAAACAAAGATCTTAAAGATTAGAAAAACAGCTTCGTTAAGGGTCTATTTACACCCTTTATTATTACAAGCAGAGTAGGTACAAACCAAATTGATAAAAAAATTCTAAATCAACGCGAGCGAAGCCGCGGGCAATTATATATATAATGCTGCAATTTGCAACACAATGGGTATCCACTTAACGCTTATTGTATCAGACTGACCAACCATAGGGTTTCATTGCAATTAATAATTTTTGTATAGGTTAATAATACCAACGCGCTCATACAGCGACATTTTAATTAGAAGAGTGCAATTAGACAAAAAGGTGGAACCAAATTTATAGTGGTCGGATTTTCACGGGACTTTTTAATCCTTATTTTGATTCGGCGAAAAAATACTACGAAAACTTTAGCACCTGATTGATACCTCGAAATTGGCCGACGGCCGAAGCTAGCAGATACGCACACAGTATTTTCTAACACTATTCGATCCCACACTCGGAAAACTATAAAGAATTTGGGAACAAGGGGAATTTTCGCAAATCCCTGGGCATTATTATTATAATCCTATATTGTCCCACTGAAGGGCCTCCCTTCCCTCTTTCCATATTTCGGGATCTAGTGCGATTTGGGCATGAGGAATCTTTTTTTTATTATGTTGTCACTATTTGGACTACCCTGTATAAAAAAAAGTTGGCAGTTAATAACACCACGAACCTTCTTTGGTTAGAAGAAAAAAGTTTAAAATTCTGACGTTCAGCAGTTTTTGGTCAAAACGTCATACAGAAAAGAATTTTGGCAAAACGAAAATTCGAACGGTGAAGTTAATCTATATAGAATTATTTATATCTTCTGTTAACAGTGAAATCAATATGTAACATAACCTGGAACATCAAAGTCTGAATTCTAAATAATTCAACTTTTAGGACTATTTTTAGTGAGCTCGGAAAATCCTAGTAGTTACTTTGTAGACAACGTAATCAGAGGATGCTGTAATGCCTGCTAAGAAGAAAAAGAAGGTAATAGAACGTAAACCAGTTCTTCCAGCAGGTTCTTCGCCGACAGCAGATAAAAGCAACGAAATCGGTCATTCTGCTGTCAACAATGCCATGTGTCCTGACAAGAAGCGAGCAGTCAGCAAACCGGAACCGATTAAGAAATGCGGCAAAGCTAAAGGCAAGAAAAATAAAGAAGATATATAATAGACTTGAGAGAATGAAACTAGCTAGATCCCTCTGAAAATAGAAGATGACAACGATGCCAAAGCATCAAATACAATTCAAACAAACACACCGCTTATACATGAAACTTTAAAATCAGTCTGCAGTAAATGAGAATTCATTATGTTATACAAAATCAAAGAGCTAACAAAAGTTTGTGTGTAATTATTAATGAAATTTGCTAAACAAATTATTGATATAGGAAGCAAATTAAAAACTATCGTAAACGATAAGTTTTTAACATGAACTTTAAAATAATTAAACAATTATAGATACGGAAGAACAGGAATTTCGAAAACACCAAAATGTCTTGTCCTATTTCGTCTTTCACAAGGCATTTGGTCTTATACATCACTCTTTCTATTATAGAATCAATGGCCACAAGGCCAAATGAGGATGAAATTGATGGAGAGCAAGTTAGCCAAAAATCTAGGCTTTTCTATCAGCTAGTCGTACTAATAACGCTATCATTTCTGAAAATAGGACAATTTCTTAAAACAATATTATTAAAGTTGTTCTAAATATTAATAAAAGCTTGATAATCTGAATTTATTATATTTTATTTGTAGTCACTTGGTTGAAAATAAACCAGTGATTTTAGACATTTACACGTGAGTATTAAAGTTTGTTTTGGTTTTTAGAGGTATGGGGAACAAGGTGAAAATCTCCTCATCCTCCTTAGAATAGGGAGAATCCCCCAACCAAACGGGTGTTGTATCTGATGGGCTACTGCCCCGTCAGTTGGTATCGCGTATAGAAGGTGTAAACGGACCTTTGACGAAGCCGTCAACCAAGCATTCTGTAGGTACACCAAACAAGTCACTCGAGAGGAGGAGTGTGTCCCAGCAGTGAGAGCATTAAAGGCTGATCAGTATAAGTAAGCGCCCTAACCACTGTTCATTACAACACATTGCGCCATCTAGTGAGCATGTACAGATGTAAGCCTTTAAAAGAAAATAATTAAAACTTATCTAGGCCTAGATGGGCACTTATAAAATGTCGACGAAAAGGTGCACGGTTCGGGTTGGTCGTTTCCTATGGAGACGAACCGGCAAGAAACTCCATGGTTACTCTTTTCAAATGTCGCTAATAAAATACGAAGGACAAACCTTCGGAAGCTACAAACATATTCACGTAACTTATTTTGCTTGTAGTGTGAGGTGACTGCCGGTGTAATATTTCCAACCATCTTTAACATTTTTATCCGTTGTTAATTGAGTGAAAGGAACAAAGGGCACCCTTATGGCTATCTCACTCGCCTCGGTTATGATAGCTGTTTTTGACATGGAAAGAAAAATTCTAGTGCGAGCATGTTGAAAACAGCTATAGTTCCCTACGCAGGGTTTGCGCATGGTATAATAATATGTTTATAATTATACCATGGATTTGCGTATAAAAATATTAAAAATCGGTTATGATAGTTTAACAAAAGTAAACCTACGGCGTGGCCATTTAGGTTCATTTTTGTGTTACGAATTTCGGAGAACTCAGTCCTGTTTATTATACTAAGTTCTGATCAGCGACGATGGGCACCAATGACGTCATACTAGATAGTCACTGGTCATAGCCAATACGGAACTAACCACATGACAGTTAATCGATGAACACTCAGCCATGATCATCATAGCCATGATCATATCATAACAGAGATACGCACTGCAGAGTTACGCAATAGCCGATCGTCAAGAGTGTCGGTAAACGGGCACTTTGGGCATTCCAGCAGGTGCAACAAAGTCTGATCAGAAGTTGAATCTGAAGTCGCAGTTGGACTTAGAGGAAACGATAATGGCCTACTTTGCCAGATTATGTTTGGAAAGCACTGCCAGGGCTGCGGGACTGTTCGAAAGAGATACCGTAGCCCTGGAACACAAAGGGCAAAGAAGGAACTTGGATGGGTTTTAGTCAGTACAAGTCTGACACTCCCTTCCGCTCCGCCCAGAGTGGGGGGGGGGGTCATTTGATGATATCACATCCGGAAAAAAAAGGGCAGTAGAATGATGAGTTTGAGTTTGACTGGATACAACTGAGTACCAGTATTTTATATGGAGCGTCTGCCTATCTGCCCTCCACAAACCAGTTACTGGGTAACAGAAATTCCTTGACTAATTCCTAAGTAAAGTCCTTATTAAAAAAGCTTATTACAGAATCAAGGACTACGTTGAAGATAAAGAAGTTTGGCTTTAGTTCCTTCTGCACATGCGGCTTCCCAGATCATAAACGGCACAAATATGTGGATGTCTCTAACTATATTTATCTAATGCTAAAATTATTAGGTATGGCGTACCACAGGGTAGTGTGCTGGGCCCTTTATTATTTCTGCTCTATATAAATGAGTTCATTATTTCTTTGGTCACCATCTGTAGATTTGTAAAATCACCTAACAGTGACGCAGAACTCTTTCCTGCAGCAAGAGAAAGCACTAACTGTCACAAAATATGTGACAAACTGATGACTTTACCATTTGACAACGTCATCAGTGAAACAGAAAATTTCCATCAGCACAAATTTTTCACCAAAATCATGCGTAAAAGACATAAAACAGCGGTTACAATCCACAGCATTTCTCATAGAACAAGGAACAATACGGTTCTTATGGCTGAAAATACGTAAGTCCTTGTGAAACTAAAACAAAAGAGGAGGAAGTAGCAGTGAGATCCCCCTGCCCCGCCCGCGACCCTTGTAAACTGAAATCGCCTCCATTGATCCGTGGACTTGAAGGTCTAAACAAGTCACTGGTGTTGCCAAGTCCCGATAGTCCAGAGGAAAGAGAAGAAAAAGAGAAAAGCTGAAGATGGAATCTGAACGAATTTGTTTCGATACAAAAAACCCTGCAGCTGCGGACCAAAAAAAGAAGAAATAATTGACTGTTTTTGGACTACTCAACAAACTATTTTAAAACAACTTCAATATGAGAAAAACTATAACCGTTTGCGTTTTGGCATGGCAATAGAGAGCATTGACCTTCTTTTTTGTCAATAATCAATCAATGAACTCTTTTTCTTCATTTCAAAAGTAGATATTATGGCCGTTTGTCATTAATAGACAGATCTGTCGGACCTCATCATTCTTCTATTAAGAATTATGTTCTGGTGTCGACATGATTCGACAAAGGATGGCGGCAAAATCGATTATGTAGAAACACATTCACAAAAAGCTGCTCGACTTAGCTCCATTTGAACCGAGCTGACCCAGAAATAGTTCAGCTATGGTATAATATGCTGAACGGAGTTTGCCGATCGGCACGAATTAAAAGCACAATATCATAGTAATTACCACGGTTCGGCTTTGTTGGTCGACAAATACTTCCTAATCGACTGTTACTGTTAACCTGTGTCATCCCACTGCTAAAGAGTAAAGGCTTCTGGAATTTTGAGTTGAAATTTGGAGTTCATTAAATCTGTTCGTGGTTTTCAATTTGCTTAGTCCGAAGATCTCATGACTTCCGAATGACAATCTATTTAACTATGGAAAGGTATTATGGAAAGGGTCCTTTATTACCAAGCTAAAACGCAAAAAATATTAATAAAACGAATAAAATATTTATTGGCATTCATCATTTTATAGAAGGTTAAATATAATTAAAAACGATCTAAAATTTGTTTTATTTAATCATCATAATCATTCTCCTACATGTATCTCAATTTGCTTAGGGTCGGCGCAGCATGTCTTCTTCTTCCCTACTTCTCCATTACTCGTCATCTCAGCAGTCACCTCCTTTCTAGCCAAATCATCCTCCACACAGTCTATCCATCGTTTTTTTGGTCTTGGATCTACAGATTGGTAAAATCACCTAACAGAACTCTTTGCTGCAGCAAGAGAAAGCACTGGCTGTCACAAAATATGTGACAAACCGATGACTTTATCATTTATCAACGTCCATCAGCAAAATATAAAACTCACATTGCCACAATTTTTTTCACTAAAGTCATTCGTAAAATGTAAAGAACATTATAACAGAAAAAACCGGTTACAATCCACAACTCTTCTTACAAAATAAGGTACCTTACGGTACATACATTATGTCTGAAAAAAAAATAAAGGAAGGTCCTTGTAAACAAGACGAATTAAGGAAGGCTAGAGGAAAAAAGGTGGAACCAGGTAGTTCCCCCTGCCCCTCCGACGACCCCTGTGCACCGAAGTCTCCAGTAACCTCTAGACGTGTAAAGCGACCTGGTCCAAAAAAGGAGCTGGAGCTGCCAAACCCCGATGGTCAAGCGGAAATACAAAAAAGAGAAAGGCTGAAGAGAGAATCTGATGAAATTTGTAAAGCTTTAAAAAATCCTAATGCAAAAAAGAAGATATAATTTACTGTTTTTGGAATACTCAACAAACTATTTCAGTTTCAATAAACAACTTCAATGTGACAAAAAGTATAATCGTTTGCATTTTAGCATGGCAATAGAGGGCATTGACCTTCCTTTTTGTCAATAATCAATCAATGAACTCTTTTTCTTCATTGCAAAAGTGGATATTATGGCCGTTTGTCAATAGCCGCGTACCCACCTAGCGCACAGGCTGCCGCGGGAGCCATCGCTCGCGATCCGGACACCGAGGCTGCCTCGCGAGCCTGTGCGCTAGGTGGGTACGCGGCTATTAATAGACAGATCTGTCGGACCTCATCATTCTTCTATTAGGAGTTATGTTCGGATGTTGACATGATTCGACAAATTCTGGTGTCAAAATCGGTTATGTAGAAACACATTCGAAAAAAGCTGCTTGACTTAGCTCCATTTTAACCGATCTGATCCGAAAATAGTTCAGCCATGGTTTAATAATGCTGAACGGAGTTGAACGATAGGAATTAATTAAAAGCACAATATCTGTAGTAATTATCTCGGCTAGTTGTTCGACAAATACTTCCTAATCGACTGTTACTGTTATGGCTGCTACACACGTTACGAAAAATCGTTATGATTGGACGGTACAGTTCAAATTGCAACGATAAATCTACATGTGTGTTTGAGAAAAACTGTGCAGTTTGTCCGATTTTATAAAACTGTACAGTTGAACGGAGCAGAACGAAATTTTGTATAGATAAATCAGAATCGGAAGAAACTGTGTCGATAATCGTAACGTGTGTGCCAATCGTTCAGTTTTCTATCTTGCTTTTCAATTATTGGCGATACTGGACAGGAGATGTAAATAAGTATCACTATCCATTCGTAAAAAAATATGCCAATCTTTAGGAAATACCTTTAGTCCCTTCGATATGATGAGAGTTGTAATGGAACTTTACCTCACCCTTCGCAGGAGATCAGCAAGAAGGACAGTTTAGAAGAAGAAGAAACAAAAGGTAAAGAAGAAGAAGGAGTTGAGTTGTGGGGTTTGGCAGTGTAGATGGGTAGTTTGTTTTGTTTGTTAGTTTGTTTTTTGGTTTCCCTTTGCTGTGAATATAACCCTGAACCTCACGCACAGCAGTGGTGCTTTTATCCACTAGACCAACGAATCTTGTCACTTGTCTTGTCTATGAAATTATGCTGGCACGGTAAGCTTTAATTATCATCCAAGTGCTGGATAAAGCTCCCTATAATTTACAATTCTTTCGATTCAATACTAATGTGGACCTCAGGTCGTAGGTTTTGTCCAGTTCGTCCCGCCATCTCTTATTGGTCTGACGTCTCTTCTAGCTGTGCCAGGCCTCCACATAGTGGCTATTTTGGCCAACAGCTCACTAGGCATACTTCAGACGAGGACAGCTCGGTCCCATTTCAGTTTTACGGCTTCTTGAGCGACGTCAGCAGCCTATTTTTGAGAGCGCAGTGTGGTTTATAAAACTATGCAGACATACTTTTTCGTAGCCAAGTATTTTTTTTAAGAACAATAGACATTTTACCTTGTGTCATGTGCAAAAAGTAAAATACTTGTATGTAAAATTAATATATATAAAAACCGACGAAAAACTAAACAATGACGTAAATAAATCTTATCAAGTAACCCGTTAAAATCCATCAAAATGTGATTCAGTAACCCTCGAAGAACATTTGGACAGACTGGACAGTACGTATTATGAATCCTGACAGCCTTGTATTAAAAGGTAGTGGAGCTGGTACTATCTTTGAAATTCTAGAAAAAGATACCCAAACTAACGAAAACACCATAAAGGATTCAGAATGTTCATCAAAGTCATATAAATTACCGTTACCTAGAGATCTAGACCCAGCTGATGGAGGTGAAATAAAAGCATTTACAGTATCTCAAGTGTTGCATGATCCGGGTTGTCCAAATTCATTTGACATCCCCAGTGAAACTACCACTGAAGAGGTTCACCCGGATCGCAACTCACAATGCGACTTCTCAAATAGATACAGATATTGCAAAGAAGTTTTAAAGCCGTGCTTAAAAGATGATCCTCCTGACTGTCTCAGTTGTAAAGAGCTACTGTTCACGAATGAAGTTATAAAAGTAACCACAGAGTTCCCTCAAAACCGGTCCCATACCGTATGCTACAAATGCCCGCCACCTCCGTGCCCACCACCTCCGTGCCCGCCGAAGTGTCCACCACCTCGCTGCCCACCAAAGTGCCCGCCACCACCGTGTGCACGAACGTGCCCGCCTCCACGATGCCCTCCAAAACGATGCAGTTCGAAAAATCATCTGAAAATTTGTTGTGGTGAAGAGGGACCCACAATTTGTAAGGAATGTTCAAGACAAGATTGTCCCTCTTTTGCTTGCCCTAAACCGTACATCTCACCATGTAGCCCGCCACTGCCATGCCCGCCTGTGTGCAAACCAGCGTGCCCTTCTACAGCGTGCCCGCCTAGGTGCTCACCACCACCCTGTCCACCAAGGCGCCCACCATCACCGTCCCCTTCACCAAAGTGCTGCTCGCCACCACCCTGCCCACCTAAGTGCCCACCGCCAAAATGTCCATCACTACCGTGTCCACCCATGTGCCCACCACCACCGTCTTCTCCACCAAAGTGCTGCTCGCCAGCACCCTGCCCACCTAAGTGCCCACCGCCACCGTGCCCACCAAAGTGCCCACCACGACCCTGCGCACCTAAGTGCCCACTAAAGTGCTCACCACCACGCTGCCCACCTAAGTGCCCACCGCCACCGTGCCCACCAAAGTGCCCACCGCCAAAATGCCCATCACTACCGTGTCCACCCGAGTGCCCGCCACCACGGTGTCCACGAAAGTGCCCACCACAACCAAAGTGCACGTGCAGAGTATCTCCTGATTCAAGTATTGATAAACTAAAACTAGCAATTAAAAGTATGACAGGCCTGGCAGGAGAAAGTGGTTGTAAATGTAATAAATGCCCGCCACCAAGCAGCCCGCCACCAAGCAGCCCGCCACCAAGCAGCCCGCCACCAAGCAGCCCGCCACCAAGCAGCCCGCCACCAAGCAGCCCGCCACCAAGCAGCCCGCCACCAAGCAGCCCGCCACCACGCCGCCCACCATCAGGGTGTCCAGACTCTAGAGGTGTAAGAAAGTTTCTATGTTCGAATCAATGCCCCAACACTAGAAACGTCTCAAATACTATACTGCAAACGGTAGAAACCGAATGTGATACATGTTCCTGCGACGATATGCCACCACTCATAATTGCAAACCACCACGTTCTTGAAACTCTTAAAAGTGCCATGACAAACCTCATGGGCAAACCGTTCAAATCAACACAAGAAGCTATTACGGTTATTAAAAGTGAAAATGCTAGGCAATTGGCAAGTTTAAAAAATTCTACCTGTTTTTCTGACTCGAAAAAATCTGACGATAAGACAAAGACGAAGATTCTAAGCCATACACATAGTAACACCAGTGTATACAATGTAAACTTGGACAGACTGAATGTAGAGGAAAAGGTTATATCCATTGAACCGCATGATTCAGAAATGTACGCAAGATCTAGCAGCCCCTTCGGGTTAATACTTGACAAAGTAGATTCTGCAGTATCAATGATAACGGACTCCCTGGTTTATGAACTACCAAGGCCCTCGAAGTCTTTTATTGATCAAAATTCTGATACTGCTACGGTCTCACAGACTCCGAGCCCCACAGATCTGGAAAACGTGATGCGTTCTTCGGGTTCCTATACATTGTTTTCATCGATACAGGAGATGATTACGTCAATGTTTACCGGCGATAATGAGTCAACTACATCATCTGAAAGGTCTTCTGAAAGGTCATCTGCTGTAACTTTAGTTTCTGAAACTGATGGAGAAGACTTTTTAACTAGGATGATTGATTAAATATTCCGGTTACTGTTTAATTTTCTTTTATTTACTACTCATCTGTCTAGCCTGGGGTCGGTTTCCAGTCTAACCGGATGCAGCTGAATACTAGTAATTTACATGGAGGGACTGCCTTTTGACCTCCACAAACCTGTTAGTACTGGGTAATACGATACCCGTTGGTAAGATTGGTTGTCATAATTTCGGGCCACTGACAACTGACCTGTAACGGCTGTCAAAGATCTACAAATGAGACCCGGGACCAACGGCTTAGGATCAAATCACACCGAAGTGGCAGCGGTCGGCAGCGCAGAGGCCGGCAGTTTCACTGTCAAATCATTTTATTCTTTATCTTCATTAGGAGACGAGAATTAGAGAAGATTCGGGAGGGGAGCGCGGCCGCTCGCGGCACCGCGAGATATTAAGCGGCTCGTCAGAGCGGCGCGCTATAGCAAAGTGCTAGACGCTGCTGGTCGCTGCCGACCGCTGGCACTTCGGTGTGAATTGACCCTCAACGTGTTTTCCGAGGCACGGAGGAAACTCGTAACCCCGCGCGACTTAACTTGAAGATTAATCCGAGTGGCTGTTATTATTTAGCCACGAGCTCAGTTTTTTTTACACCATTATTCATTTTCTTCCTGACGTTTTACATTTTTATAAATAAACAGTTTAAATATTTATATTTACAGGGTGGTGCCGACAATTCGACGTTAAATTAAACTGCGTTTAGCTCATGATGTTCCCAGTCTACATACAAAAAATCATTCGAACATATCCAGTGTTTAGTCACAGGACATTATTTTTCTTTTTCTGCGTTTTCTACATGACAGATTTATAGACTAGCACCAACAGGTAAACGCGCGTCGGTATTAACATGCCTACTCGCTACCCAAACCTAAACCAAAAACCTAAAACCAAAACCTATTCCTTAAACCTAAACCAAAAAAAAACCAAAACCCTTTGGCTAAACCTTTGTCAAATTCGTTCCGTAAATTTTATTTCTAGATGCGAAATACTGCAAATTGAACCTTCGTTAACCTTCGAGTATAGTTTTATGATATTTAGTTCGTTTGCAAAAATATTTTTTTTTATTTTGTTGTAAGGATTTGTTTGACAGTTAAAAAATATTCCTATGAACTAGTATTACCAGTGTTTTCATTTAATGTCGTATTGTGCGCCATCTTGTATAAAAACAATTAAAAATACGAAAAAAGCATTTAGAAATACAAAATTAGCGAAATTATTAATCAGGCGAATAAAAATTTAATTGGCGACTAATGTACTGAGTAGGTAAGATTCGAAGGGGATGGCGGGGTCTTATGAGCGGGCGAACAGCGCGAACTAAGACCCCGACAGGCGACATCCCCTTCGTGTAAGGTTACTTTAAACCCTGTGTTGGGATTGGTTTTGTATTGGATGCAGCCAGGGACTTCTCCATATTCATCATTATTATTCAGGTGAAATTGAAGCCATAGTGTATACTATAATGTCTCTATCCTACTAATATTATAAACTAGCTGACCCGCGCAACTTCGTTTGCGTCACATAAGGGAGAGAGAGGGTTAGGGAGAGTGTGAGTCAACCTTAATAAATAGACGTAAATATGCTACGCGGATTTTTTTAGAATTTTTTAAGTGGAAAGACTCCGTCATACATGATTGTTGCGTAATTTTTATCGTATACGCAGCGCACGCAACGGAAGCTCTTAAAATTAATAAATTTCCACTCTTTTTGCAACACTTTTCATTGATGCTCCGCTCGTATTGTTTGTAGCGTGATGTTATATAATCTATAGCCTTTCTCGATAAACGGGCTATCCAACACTCAAATAATTTTTCAATTCGAACTAGTAGTTCTTGAAATTAGCGCGTTCAACCAACCAAACTCTTCAGCTTTATAATATTAGTATAGATTCAAGTAGGTCACTATTTAATTTCTCTAAAATATTTGCATTAATCGCTAAAATATTCTACTTATGTTTTTTCCAAATAAGGGCTTCCTGCGACAGCCTTAATTGTCTTCATCCTTAGACACTCGATAACAGTCATACTCCAGCTAGGTCTTAAGTTCTCACCAAGGTACATGAAATAAGCCCAATAACTATATAGCTGCTGTAAACTGTCGAGGACCTCTTGCAACTGCCTTGCGTCTCCATCATCAGACTTTCGCTAACAGTCATATTCCAGCTAGGTCTAAAGTTCTCATCAAGGTTCATGCAATGAGCTTAAACACGATTTTTAAATTTTGAATGGGACCAACTTTGAGATATACTCTTTACACAAAAAAAAAGAATCATGCGCCGCGATTCAGAAAACGGAGTGAAATTAACAAAACCATCTGTCGAGCACGAAGCTAGACTGCTAAAATATAATGCATGAAAAGCGATCGAACACACACTCTAAAGGGTATAATAAGGCTATGTAGATTTTCAAAGCAGCGTCATGTAGACTAATCTAGAGTACTTTTTGCTATCATAACTTTTAAAAAATCCGGTCAGTCGATTTAAAGTTATCTTGAGAACACATTTTTATTCATAAGTATCATTTTGATTCAATAGATGTCGCTGCATGTATCTTACATAGTGATGATAAGTTCTTCTTGAACACTCAGAATTTTACTGCTATACTGCTATATAAATACCTTTGATAATAAAACTATTTATTTGAATAAGAATTAATACAACTACGATACGAATGTAACCAACTTTTGTTTCTACCGCCGAACTAATTAAATTTTAGAACACAAAAGCTGCTATTGTGACTAAACTATGATAGTTAGATATATTCCCTCGCGGACTTTTTTGTAGGTAATAATAAATACTTTAAACATGTACTACATAATTTTTAAGTATCATCAATAGTTTTCTCTGCGCACGCCAAATAATGAATTTTGTTGGCAAAATTTTGCTACTTTGGGTTACATTATTGCAATTATTAACCCAAACCAACCCAACCCTGTCCGCGCATATCTTATTCCGCGGAACAAGATATGCGTTTCTTACGCGAGTAAAATGGTAATCGTCGCTTACCGGAAAAGTTAAAGATTGCATAATCTGTAATGACTTGTTACGATACTATTCGTGCAAAAAGTGTGTTGAGATTTTTAGGGAAGAATATTGTTATGTTCATTATGATACCACCGAAATAATTGTACTTTTATAAATATGCATAGAATAAATACGAAAAAAGATTGCAAGATGTAATTAATGCTCTGAACATCGAATATAAAACGAAAACCATCGTAGTACCACATTACCATATTATTCGGTGGGAGGAGCGAAGTACACTCCTTTATAACTGTATCATGTATGCTGAGTTTGTACTATACCTCATATGCGTTTAGTTAGTCATTAAATAGTACTAAACAGATGTGGTTGTTTCCTTTGAAACCACCCCTTAGGAACCCCAACATTACATGGTGACGTTACCTGCTTCAGGATTCTGCCAAGGGGATTATTATTAGTTTGATCAGAGTTTCAGTTTTTCAGCATAATTACCTCAATAGTATAATCATAATGTGTCTGTCAACTGTGGAAAAAGAAGAGGTTTTTCTCAGCCAAAACGCCAGCCACGTGGAACGGCTTAACATTGACTTAGTAGTGGTAGTTATTAGTAGAATCTTAGCAGTTTTTTTTCCCATCACACATGGATTCAGCAGGAAATTATGATGAGTTCCATGCAGAGAATTAGATCATTCATCAATCAGTAATAATCCAGTGAATAATGAGTGTTGTGTATTTTTTAATCTTTTAGTAAAAATATCAGTGACAATGAGTAAACTAGTTACGCGCAAAAACTTAAAGGCGCTAAAACATGCGTCCGTCAAACAGAACCAAAATGCAACGTCGGACTTTTTTACTACATCACGTTTACGAAGAACGTGTTACATTTTTGCAATTCTATTATTAGATTAATAATATGATTAGAAATAGAAGCCCTAGTAGTTAGCCGAATTCAACGTTGGGACGTCTTACAAAGCAGACGTGTCGCTAAAATCATCACTGAGTTGTACATCTAACGGTAGTCCGAAGTGCACCTAAACTGTACTAGTAACAAGAGTCAAAATAAACTGTATCGCGTAAAAGTGGTTACGACGTTATTATTCTGAGAACACTCACAGTCGACGGTTCACCGGCGCCAGAGCAGCTCTTCGCCTCCGCAAGAAAGAGACGGGCTCATTATTTTTTTTACCTCCTCGCACAAGCATTCGCAAGACGTCACAGCGCAACAGTCACACCACGCACTGAGTGAGTAATATTTACAAAGATAACATGAGTAACGTACGCTCGCCAACTGGAAGTGGCCACACCTTCGAACGCAGTAACTCGCAACTAAATTTGTTATCAAGCGTTTCTCAACCTGAATTTTCGGATACCCCGAAAGTCACCCAGCGCAATTATAAACGTAAGCAGTTGGATGATAATGAACATATTCGAACTGAATTAAGTGAAATGCGTAAACAAATGACTGAAATGATGAGAATGCTAAAAAACATAACGGCTATACAAAGCGAGTTCACAAAAAAAATCACTGAAGATATTACAACAATTAAGGAACGAATTGACGTTATTAAATCCACTTCTGATAATCTTGCCGTTGAACAAAGCAATATCAAGTCGGATATAATATCGCTACGGAATGACAACAGGAAAACCGAGAAAAAAGTTGAGAATATTAACCAGGCTGTACAACTGCTAAATGCAGATAGACAATCTCCTCAAGTTTCTCTCCCCACTGAAACACAAGAAAGCATCATTGCAGAAATTAACGAAAGAGAATTCCGAAGCAAGAATATTATTATCAGTGGTATATCAGAACCATCATCATCGAACAAGGAAGAACGCATAAACAGTGACAAAAAAGAGGTCGTTATTCTACTAAAGTCGATTGATAAGGACTATCCCGAACCAAAAAGGATCATGCGATTAGGAAAGTATGATGCAAACAGAACTCGTCCAATAAAAGTATATTTTAAATCTCAGGAAATTGCAAAATCAATACTGCGTAACCAAAATAATTCAAAACAGGACAGTATTAAAATATATTCTGATCAGACACCTAAACAGCGTAAATACCTGCAAAATCTTAAAAATGAACTTAACCACCGACAGGTTAATGAAGACAAAACTCTCACAATAAGATACATTAACGGCATACCAAAAATTGTGGTGTTACCATCAAAAAACGAATAACCAACGCACCTTCTACAAATAAGCACACTGACCCTAAAAACGAGAAAATATCCTATCAAGTTGTCGATAACTACAGCAACGTTGTAACAAACAAGTCTTTTAAATTATTGTACGCAAACATGCGAAGTATTGTAAAACCTGGTAAATTTGATAAATTAAAATGTGTGATAAAAGCTTTTCCATCTTGCTTACACGCAGTGGTTCTACACCCATGTCTGACCATAAACAAATCTACTTATAATTGAAACGTTATAAACCAGAACCTCTTAAGAAGATTAGCTACCACAATATTGACTATAAAGTGCTGTATAAGACCATCCTAAAAACCCGCGCTGAAAACAGTGATTATATATTCGAAACCCTGGAAGATAAAATAATAAAAAGTATAGAAACAAGTAAAAAGACACAATACAAAACGCTAAACCCACCACGACAAGACTGAATAAATAGATCAATCATTAGTGAAATAGACATAAGAAACACTTTATGGAATCAACACAAAAAAAACCCGAATGACAAGCTAAAGGAAGACATATTCAAAAAGAAAAGAAACGAACTAACAGAATCTATACAACGAACGAAATCAAGTTACTACATGAAGGTCTTTGAAAACTGCAAGAAACAGCCATTGAAAATATGGGGTCTGATAAACAGTCTGTCCTGCAACAATTTCTCAGAAAATTCCGCCCCGCGAAAACTTCAGTCACAAAATGGCACTGTTACTAACTTAAAGGACATCTGTGAATGCTTTAATGATTTTTTTGCAAATGTTGGTTCGATACTGGCGAGTCAAATACCCATAAAATATCACCCATCAGATAGTGTTTTAACGAATTTATCTGGATGCGGCTCGTCTTCCCTTAGTGATCTGGAACCTGCCACAACAGATGAAATCTTAAAAATAATAAATAATTTAAATAACAACACCAGCGCAGGTTTAGAAGGTATCACTACAAAATCACTAAAATGTGTGGCAAACCTAATTCTTGATAAACTCACTAGTTGCATAAACAAATGTATGAAAGCAGGAACATTTCCAAATAGTCTTAAGGTTGCTTAAGTTACGCCAATTTACAAATCCGGAGTTAAATCAGAGCCGGGCAACTATCGTCCCATTTCAGTTCTCCCCGTACTATCTAAAATTTTTGAGAGAGTCATATACAATTGCCTCGAAAAGTACCTTATATCTCTAAACTTCATATATGAAAAGCAATACGGTTTTAGACCAAAATCAAATACACTCTCAGCTACAATAGACCTGGTGACAACTATAAAGCTTAACATTGATAAAAAGAACGTGGCTATGGGTGTCTTTATTGATCTAAAAAAGGCCTTCGACACAGTCAGCCACGAATTATTGCTAAGAAAACTAATGGAAATCAGGATACAAGGACTTGCCCTTGAAATTTTTAAATCTTACTTATCAAACCGATACCAAGTAGTTAAGAATGTAAAATTATGAAAAAAATGAAATTAAATATTGGTGACACCCAGAGTGATCCCAAAATTATTACATACGGTGTGCCCCAAGGCTCAATTTTGGCCCCCCTGTTATTCCTACTGTACATAAATAGTGTCCACAAAATTGGTCTAAAAGCTGATTTAACATTATACGCAGATGACACATGTTTGTTCTACTTCGGCTACTCAATCGATACTATTGTTAAGCAAGCACAGAACGATTTAGACTTACTCAACCTGTGGTTTCAACAAAATCTTCTCACCATTAATACAGCTAAAACAAACTACATGATATTCACAGCAAAAAATTAAAAAATCGGCAATTATACTCCATTAAAAATAAATAACCAAACCATAAATAAAGTAGATCAAGAAAAATACTTAGGTCTAATTTTGGATAGCAAGTTGACGTGGCTTCCACATATTCAAAAAATAAAATCAAAAATACAATCACTCGTGGGTACCCTACGAGGTATCGTTCGTTGCTTACCACGCCAAGTTCGCTATTTAATCTACTTCTCCCTTGTTAAGGCGCATATTGACTACCTAGTGGAAATATGGGGTACCGCTGCTAAACCGCATACGAACCTACTACAAACTGCTCAAAATTAACAATTAAAAACGTTATTCAACTATGACTATCTAACCCCAACAGAAACTTAAAAAAATTAAAGTAATGAATATAACACAAAAATAATATATAGCACATGCATACTAATTAGAAAAATACTAAATAAAAATATACACACAAACATAACCTTCACAAAAAATATAAAAAAACACAAAATGAAACTGAGACGAGAACAAGACTTTTTACAACTACATCCAACCCGCACAAACTACGGAAGAAAAACTATCGTGTACGAAGGATCTAAAATATTTAATAAGTTTCCGAGGGACCTCAAAGAATCTAAATCCAAAACCACTTTCAAAAAGCTACTTAAAAATTTATAGTGGAAAATTCACATTCCCTACAAGTCGCCGTTTTAAACATTTGTAGTCGCCAACTGTTTGTCGCCCACTTAGTATTTCCCTAGTCAATATTCAGTATTTTTGACTAGAAAGGAGGTGACTGCTGATATGACAAGTAATAGAGAAATATGGAAGAAGAAGACATGCTGCGCCGACCCCAAATAATGTGGGATAAGGGCATGAGAATAACGATATTCAGTCATTTTGACACCTTTAATTTGAATTTATTTGCGCTCGTTTAAATATCTATAAAAATAGTAGCCCATCGGTATTAGGGACAGAGTCCAAGCTAGCAGCGGTCAGGACTCCAGAGAATGGAACCTCATAACAATACAAGTCGTGTCCAGGAGTACCGCTTTCTGAATTAAACCCTTGATCCATCTGCCTAACGCTTTTGAAGCCCTTTAATTATTTTCTGCTTTTTATATAATAATTATTATTATTTAAGGTTTCTATGGTTAGTTAATAACGTATATTGACAGTTTACTTGAAATAGGCATGAACGAATGAACGGACATCCAATCCATAAACTTTAAATAATTTTAACAATTTTTTTTCCCTAATTAATAAGCATGAAGCACATAAAAATCATTCTCTCTCCAAGTACTACCAACTTAGATTATACTTAGAATCTTCAGGCCATAATTTATAAAGAATGTCTCAATCTTGAGTTTAGCATTTTCAGTAGCGTTCATAATGTGTACTCAGTAATTATTAGATCCATACGTATTTACCAAGTAGTGATACAATGCTGCGTGGTTCCTAACGGTGCTGCCTCACTGGGAGCATTCGCCTGTAATGTAACTGTAACAATCCATGATTCGACTTTGAACGAAAACAAGTGAATCTGAAGTGTTACATTACAGGCAGATGCTACCGGTGAGGGAGCGCCTTTAGGCGTTCACGTGACTTTCATAAAGTCCGTCTCACGAGAGAAGTCCCGTGACAATAATTGGAGACTACCTGAAACTACGCACAGTATGACTAAAGTGTCACTGCTTGTCAATAAAAAATGCATCGTTATGTCAAACTTGATACATTTATTATAGTTCGGTGTTTTACCGTCTGTAGGTACAGATAAGTTGGTTGAAGTGCACGATTACGTGGACCTTCCAATTAGTAATACAGTAGTGCCGCTTTTGAAAAACTTCTACCGTTACTTTAGAAATCATTTCTGAAATTGTCTGAGTCGGCGTTAGTGTCGAATAAGCCCTTGCGCGGAAAGACTCTTGCTCAACGTCTTATAAATACTCTGTGATGCCAACCACATTCTCATGCCAGTCAGTAAAACAGTAAAACTGTCAATTGTCATTACCAAACCAAACCAAACAAATTCAATGGCAAAATGTTTCTTCACAATTAGGAATCTATCCAATTTGTATGTCTGACGAAGGGCATTGCAAGAAGATCTGTGGGAACAGAAAAAACAGAATGTCTTACGTGTTGTCTTCCCAGAAGTTACTGCGAGGAATAGCTGGAGGTCTTCAACTTTTAGTTTTTTATTAAAAGTATGCATTACAATATATCCAATTTCACCAACGTGCCTGCAACCACTATGCCCACCACCGAGTCCAATACAATACCCACTTACGTGTCTATCACCCAGCTCACCAAAATGCTCACAACCATACCCAAAACCGTGCCAGCTACTTACCCTATAACAATTCCCGATATCGTGCTTTAAAAGGATATTCTTACACCAGTCCAGTGCTTGTAATCGTGTCAAACTCAAATACAGCAAAATTATCACAATAATTGACAAGATAATCAGGTGATCTTAAAGAAAATGAGCTGTCCACCACCGTGCCCACCACCACCGTGCCCGCCAAAGTGCACGCCACCACCATGCCCGCCGCCACCGTGCCCACCGCCACCGTGCCCGCCAAAGTGCCCGCCACCACCGTGCCCACCGCCACCGTGCCCGCCAAAGTGCCCGCCACCACCATGCCCACCGCCACCGTGCCCGCCAAAGTGCCCGCCACCACCGTGCCCACCGCCACCGTGCCCTCCAAAGTGCCCGCCACCACCATGCCCACCGCCACCGTGCCCGCCAAAGTGCCCGCCACCACCGTGCCCACCGCCACCGTGCCCGCCAAAGTGCCCGCCACCACCATGCCCACCGCCACTGTGCCCGCCAGAGTGCCCGCCGCCACCATGCCCACCGCCACCGTGCCCGCCAAAGTGCCCGCCACCACCGTGCCCACCGCTACCGTGCCCGCCAAAGTGCCCGCCACCACCGTGCCCACCGCCACCGTGCCCGCAAAAGTGCCCGCCACCACCATGCCCGCCACCACCATGCCCGCCACCACCGTGCTGCCAGTCATCACCCCACCCACTACCACCGTGTCCACCGCCACCGTGTCCGCCAAAGTGCCCGCCACCACCGTGGTGCCAACCATCACCCCGCCCACTACCACCGTGTCCACCGCTACCGCGTCTGCCAGAGTGCCCGCCACCACCATGGCAGCCACCACCGCGTTGCCAGCCATCACCCCACCCACTACCACCGTGTCCACCGCCACCGTGTCCGCCAAAGTGGCCGCCACCACCATGCCAGCCACCACCGTGCCCACCACCTCCATGCCCGCAAAAGTGCCCACCACCACCATGCCCGCCACCACCGTGCCCACCGCCACCGTTCTCGCCGCCACCGTGCCTGCCAAAGTGCCCGCCACGACCATGCCCGCCACCACCGTGCTGCCAGCCATCACCCCACCCACTACCACCGTGTCCACCGCTACCGCGTCCGCCAAAGTGCCCGCCACCACCATGCCCGCCACCACCGTGCCCACCACCTCCGTGCCCACCACCTCCGTGCCTGCCAAAGTGCCGGCCAAAAAATTGCCCGCCACCACCGTGCCAACCACCTCCGTGCCCGCCACCTTGGGCTCCATCAAAGTGCTGGCTGCCACCAAACCCGCCACCACCGCGCCCACCACCTGGCGCGATCCCATGCTATAAAAAGGATCCCTACCAACACCCTTGTTCAGAAACTTGCCCTCCAATATCAGGTTTATCAAAAGTTATGCAAACATTTAAAAGATTGTGTGGTGAGACGGTTGTCTGCACGTGTGAGAAGTCGGACTCTCCTCCAGAGATTGCATGCCCACCAAAGGGTCCACCAATAAAGTGCGTTTGTCCTCCTGAACCCCCTCCTTGCCCAAGACAAGTGATCATAAAACCAAAGCGAGCATATACGCGAGCTGAAACGAGAGCTGAAAGAAAATTTGAATGCCCTAATGAGTGTCCAAACGCCAAGAAAGGTACAAGGATTCTAACCAACGTACCAATTGTATCAGATTCACAGTGCAAATGCGCTACTGGCGGTTGTCCATCGGACGCAGCCGCTCACAGAGAATCACTGGCAACTATCAAATGTGCAGTGAAAGATTTCCTCGGCATAGTATGTGATAAAACACAAACGGCTGCCACAGTAATAAAACAAGAAGCAAGTTTATATCTTCCTGAAAAACTAGAAAAACCTAAATGTAGTTGTCCACTAACGAAAGCAAAGAAAGTTAGTAACGCACATAGTGACACAAGTTTGAAGAGACTCAGCGCTGTTAACTTGGGCACTGAGAAACCGCAAGAACCAGATACCAACACACAGCCCAACAGCGCCTTGAGCTTTTTATTTGACAAAATGGATTCTGCAGACGCAATGGTTAATGAATCCCTAGTTTTTACAATACCAAAGCAGGCCGAACAAGATCGCCAATTCCGCTTATCAAAATCTTTTAATGATTTTAGTTTTACACACATTATCCCTACGCCGCCACCTTCGCATCCTCCGGACCCCGTGGATGTAGAAAACACAAAGTTACCTTCAGGTACTACTGGTTTCTTGTCATCGATACAGGACAAGTTTATGTCTATGTTTGACAATGATGTCATACAAATGACATCTGTCGGGTCATCCTCTGCGTCTTTGGCCTCTAAAAGTGACAAAGATCTTTTAACTAGGACGATTGATTAAATCTTCGGCTACCGATTTAATTTTATTTTATTTACAACTATGTAAGCCTGTTTAAAGTGAAAGAAGAACAGTGTGGCTCACTTTTAACAGCCCCGACTAGGAAGTTGTATGTAGCTCGTTAGTTCGAATCGCAGGCGCATTTCTTTGAGTAATTTATTTTCTTACCACTATTCTCAAAAAACGGTGAAGGAAAACATTGCGAGAAAACCGCTTGACTTACAGAAACACGGTTATTCCATCGCCTTTGTTACTACCGCGAGAGTAATTTTAAGACAGTAGTTTAAATACAAATCTGATTAAAAAATCTATCAGAATGTAATGTGATTATTTTTACCTATTTATTTTAAATTAATTATGTCGAAACGTCCAAAGCTACTAGTCCCTTTTGTTTGGCAGCTGTCAATTAAGTCAAGCTAGATCTTATAAAATATTTAACAGTTTCTCTGTCCAGGCTCCAGAGTGGGAATGGTCCATAAGTCCAGTTATGTTTTTATCCTTATGATGTGTCCTGCCAAGTCCGCTTTAAATATGAGACTTTCTTCTTACGTCCACAACATCAGATGGCTTAGAAATTGTACCGGCGAACATACCACATACGGTCTGTGGACTGATGTGGAAGTCTCTCTACAGACCGTATGTGGTCTGTGGACAGTGAACCTGTTAAGAAATAATATGATATCTACCGAATCATTCCTAGTCGACGTAGAGACACTTTTGAAAAAATCTCGTTTCTGTTTCATATAGATTCATTTTCGTTTATTACAGCAAAACAGAAAATAGTTAGTGTAAATTTTGTTACGTAAAAAAAAAGTTAACTAATTGCTTTTTTCTTTTGCTAGCCTCCTTGCAAACCTCTCTGTTCTGTGCGATATCTGGCCATGGTTGCCCCGCAAACGAGATCAGATCGTCACACCACCTTGGTCGCGGTCTACCTCGACGGCGATTTCTTCCGACAGGCGTCCAGTGGGTGACGATCGTTGTGCATCTCTCCGGGCGCATTCGTGCTACGTGGCCAGCCCACTCTCACTTCAGCTTGGCTGTTTTTTCTCCAACATCTGCTACTTGAGTAGCTAATTGCTAAAAAAAAAACGTTACCTAAAAGTGGAACACAAGCTAGACAAAAGAATAATAGCCATTCATCAATCATTACATTGATTACAATAATGTTAACCTTATTGACTCATTGTCCAACTCGCACTTGGCCCGCATGTTGAATGAACCCCAGTCCCTCTCACTAACAGTGATGAGGCCTGTGTCTCTGCATCATCTGCCTAGCCTTTTCCCAACTATGTTGGGGTCGGCTTCCAGTCTAACCGGATGCAGCTGAATACCAGTATTTTACATGGAGCGACTGCCTATCTGACCCCCACAACCCAGTTAGTACTGGGTAATACGATACCCCTTGGTAAGATTGATTGTCAGACTTTTTGGGCCACTGACTACCTAACGACTGTCAAAGATCTACAAATGACACTCGGGACCAACAGCTTAACGTGCTTTCCGAGGCACGGAGGACACTTGGTATGTAATGGGTGGTCACCCATCCACAGGCCAACCTAGGCAAGCACGGCTTAACTAAAGATCGACCCGAGCGGCTGTTATTATTTAGCCACGAGCTCCTTGAGGCCTGTGTCTCTGCATTGGAAATATTATACTCATTAAGACGGTTTCAGATTAACGTAATTTCGGCTCGTATAATACCGTCTTTGTAATCGAGGAGCTTGTGGCTTAACAATAACAACCGCTCGGATGGACATTTACGTTAAGCCGCACTTGCCTAGGTTGGTCCATGTATGTACCCATTACATACCGAGCTTCCTCCGTGCCTTTGGTTGCGGCTGTCATTTGTAGATCATTGACAGCCGTTATAGGTATTGGCCCAAAAGTCTGACCACCAGTCTTTCTAAAGGGTATTTCATTACCCTGTTCTAACTTGGTTATGAAGGTCAGATAGGCTCCATGTAAAATACTATTCTGCTGCATCCGGTTAGACTAGAACCCGAAATAATTTTGAAAAGGCAAGGCAGACAATGATGACAAGATCGTTTTTGGAATCGCGTGAAGCGCTTTTTCCCTTGTACTCAACTTGTACGAGCATCAATGAGCTTATAAGCTCGTATTAGCCAGAGCCGAAAGAATTGCTGACATATTGCTGCTGACTGAACACACGAACCCGCCGATTCAGAAGAACACCGTGGTATAAGCGCGTTTAGGTGCGTTTGGTTTTTTGAAGAGCAGAATGTGGTGCGTGTGTAAAATAAGAAGAATCAGTCTGAAACCGATTTTATGGTGTTTTAGTGTCTGCCTTTACGATACTCATAAGAGTGTACTGTGCATGCACAGAATATGGTCCCAGAAGTGATGCGATGCCAAGTTATTAATTGGTCACCGGACCACTGATCGTAACAGATGGAGAAAAACTGTTGACAAATTGAAACGGAGTCAGGAGCTCTCTTACAACAGTAAGAGAGCGATTGATTTCTTCTCTTCGTGAGGTTCTATACACCTCTCACTTATATTGTGATTTTAGTAGTTTATGGTTGTCATATAACATATCATGCTTTCTCTTTTATTTCATTCAGGTAACAGTGAAAGGACAGTAAAATGTCATTGATATGTCAAACAAACACAATAAAACTGTCAGTTTGTCATAATAAATAAAATTATGACAAAAATATTCAAATTATTTTAATTAAAAATTATCGTTTCGTAAAAGTACAGCCAACACTCATGTCTGACGAAAAGTTTTGACCGAAAAACAAATGCGTTCCATGCTTGAACCCTGCCAGAAAATACTAAGCGAGAAAAAGCACCAAGTATCAGACTTTTCATTGTAACTAAATCTATTTTTACTTAGCCAAAAGCCAATTGCCATGGCTGATGATAAAGAAGAATCCCCACCGCCGGGCCCGCCACCAGCATGCCCACCACGATGCCCACCGCAGCCTTGCCTACCGCCGTCGTGCCTGCCACCAGTATGCCAACCACCACCATGCACACCGCCACCGTGCATACCGCTGTGTCCGCCACCAACTTGCCCACCACCACTCTGCCCACCACCATCCTGCCCACCACCATCCTGCCCACCACCACTCTGCCCACCACGGTGCCCATCAACATGCACACCCTGCCCACAAAGGTGCCCACCACCTTGCCTACCACCACCGTGCCCAGCAAAGTACCCGCCACCACCACCAAAAAAGTGACCGGAAGGTTGCCCACCACCATAGTGACCGTCGCCACAGCAGAGCACCTTTCCTTTTCCTTCTCCTAGCCCCATACAACGACGAAGACGACGACGTGATTATAAGTGGTCAAAGACGAAAGACGAAGAATGCAAGATCTACTTCTGGTGACAAAGAAAGAAAGTGATACTCGTAGTGTCAAGAGTATAAGGACATTCAATGTTATCAACTTGGACACATCGGATGAAGAGGAAATGGTTATACCTAGCAATCCGCAACAATCCAACTAACACACAATCTAGCATCTCTTTGAACATGGAACATGTTTCTTGGGGCAAAGCTCATTTTGTTTTCACCGATAAAGAACAAGATGGTTAATTTTAAGCGGCCATTATATGACAAATAGGTACCCCAAGGTACACCTGAATAATTGATTAAATCGTTGGTTAACTTTTCAATTGGTTTTCATTTACAACTAAACCTGTATTAATGTCTCACTCATGCCAGGGTACTTAGGCACTATGCCACTAAACGATTGATAAGCATTGTCACTTGTCACTTTTAGCGATTCATTCGTTATCGATTACTAAGATTCAGGCATGCATTTAATCGAGTATTTAGTTTAGTAACTTAATTTAACTTTTCTCGCTTCCTAGATAGAAACATGGTCCTGTATTTTGTGATTTCCTTTAGAAAAATATAATGGTTTTTTTAATACACATTTCACTAGTTCACTGCTGGAAATCCCAGGATGTCCCCTCTCCTTTCTGGGATACATTTTGTGCTACCACTGCAGCAGGCGTGAGTGGCTTTGGAGACAGAACCCCATTAACGCGACGTTCTATAGAACCAGCCGCACCCCGATCTAGATCTTCGCCTCTAGTCGTGGGAACTGATTGAGAATAACATGCATGCTTAATGATTTCCAACTTTTTTGAAATTTGATCTAGCGTGGCCGCCGTACACTCTCTAGAAATATCTCTACAAACTTTACTTAAGACCCTTAACTTCAACTAATAAAATAATTGGTATTACCTAAATGTCTAAGAATCGTACCAAGTACCCATTTATCAGAGCCCCTATATTCACGATACCAAACAAGAGCTCTCGGTTCTAATTCGCTCTGCATCCCGCCTTCGTCACGCTCCCTATACGCGCTGTGCTGAGGACAGAAGACTGGTCTAGCCGCAATGAAAGACACACGAACACTACTACAAGATTTATTGTCAGTACCCACAGGTTTTAAAAACTATTACATGACTATTACATTCACACTAGGAGCATGATGTGGACGCATTGCCGTTGAAAAGCCGCCTACGTCACTTATAGAAGTATTGCTCTGAGTGCTCCAGGTGTAGATGTGAAGTCACGATTGACCAACTACCTACTAAGATAGCATAAAGGTTTTTTACAAGAACTTTTGGTTGCGATATAAATATACTTTACATCTCCCAGTTATGTTTTACCCTTTCGAAATAACTCAATATATTTCATCAACTACGAATTCCCTAATCTGATTTACTATATATTTTAATCCTTTCCTTGTTCTAATAATGATACAAGGCATTGGACTTCTTCATGTTAAGGAATTCAGTTCTCTTAGTCGGTGGGAAGGCGACCAGTTTAGGACGAGTCTTGCAAGGCCGTGCGGATGGCGGGGCGCGGCCTTTTCATCGACAATAATACTAATTTTACATGATTTAGAAAAAATGAAAATTTTATCAGCCTGGGGTAATTTAAGAAGAATCACATACAGCTTACGATACTCATAAGAGTGTTCTGTGCACGCACAGAATATGGTCCGCAAAGTGATGCTATGCCAAGTTATTAATTGGTCACCGGACCACTGATCGCAGATTGAGAAAAATTGTTGACAAATTGAAACGGAGTCACGATTCTCAACAGTAAGAGAGCGATTGATTTCTTCTCTTCATGAGGTTCTATACACCACTCACCTATATTGTGATTTTAGTAGTTTATGGTTGACATCTATCATATCAAGCTTTCTCTTTTATTTCACTCTATTTCTTTAGCTTTAAAAACCTATATTACAATGTGGTTTGTCGTTAGTTTATAATACCAAGATTAGAAGCCATGGTCATTAGTTTTTTTCTTTTACAGAACAAACCCTTAATACTGTTCAAACTTAGTTATTGTTCTGTTTTCAAACCACAGTTCAAACCCATCTATGATTTGTGTGACAAATGTATATTCCTCTCAATGTTATTTCACCTCTAACATAATTATACCTTGTTGCTACGAGGATAAAGGCTACAGTTCTGCAAAAACAGAGGTAACATCACTGTTACCTCTGTTTTTGCAGAACTGTACACAAAGACAGTAAAATGTCATTGATATGCCAAACAAAATCAATAAAACTGTCATTTTGACACCATCTAAACTAAATAAAATATTTGACAAAATTATTTAGATTATTTCAATTAAAAAATTTTATCATTTCGTAAAAGTACAGCCAATACTCATGTCTGACGAAAAGCTTTGACCGGAGAACAAATGCGTTCCATGCTTGAACCCTGCCAGAAAATACTAAGCGAGAAAAAGCACCAAGTATCAGACTTTTCATTGTAACTAAATCTATTTTAATTAAGCCAAAAGTAAATTGCCATGCCTGATAATAAAAAAAATTGCCCACCGCCGTGCCTGCCACCAACATGCCCACCACCATGCCCACCGCCGGCTTGCCCACCACCGTGCCAGCCACCACCATGCCCACCGCCGCCATGCCCACCGTGCGCACAAAAGTGCCCGCCATCACCACCAAAAAAGTGACCGGAAGGTTGCCCACCACCATAGTGACCGTCGCCACAGCAGAGCACCTTTCCTCTTCCTTCTCCTAGCCCCATACAACGACGAAGACGACGACGTGATTATAAGTGGTCAAAGACGAAAGACGAAGAAAGGAAGATCTACTTTTGGAGACAAAGATAGAAAGTGATACTCGTAGTGACAAGAGTATGACATTCAATGTTGTCAACTTGGACATATCGGATGAAGAGGAAATGGTTATACCTAGCAATCCGCAACAATCCAACTAACACACAATCTAGCATCTCTTTGAACATGAATTCTTGGGGCAAAGCTCATTTTGTTTTCACCGATAAAGAACCAGATGGTTAATTTTAAGCGGATATTATATGACAAATAGGTACCCCAAGGTACACCTGAATAACTGATTAAATCGTTGGTTAACTTTTCAGTTTTGTTTCATTTACAACTAAACCTGTATTAATGTCTCACTCATGCCAGGGTACTTAGGCACTATGCGACTGCCGGTGGTTCGGAAATTAACCTAATTATGTAGGCGATTTTGAAGAAGAAGACATGCTGCGCCGACCCCAAATGAATTGGGACAAGGGCAGGAGAATGAAGAAGTAGGCGATTTTGAAAAACGTTCTAAGTTGCTTAGAACTTAGAACGAAGAGCATTGGAAGAATTCAACGGGAAATCGCAATTGTTTCTGAACCACATTTAGCTGTGCAAGTGTGGCTGCCAACAGTCTAGTTAGCCACATTTGCAACCGTTTACTTCAGGCAACCTGCTACCCCAACGACATACGTAACTTTACACGTTCGTACTCACACTGATACTGCGCTGGTAATGGTCTCTGCTCAGCTTCCGTGGAAACACTCCCTAACGCACGCTCCACGCTCCTAAGCATCTCCGCTGCACACATCTTCGCACGTCTCCGCTTTGATGATGTCCGAACCTTCGGTACCTGATCCGTCGTCGACGACGAAATGACTATACTCTGACCGAAACCGCGTTGTGCCGCGCCTGAGGAAAACGTGGCGAGACGGGGAGCGGGGTAGAAAGAGCATTAGATCGATATTGGCCGGATGGATCTTACGATATCAGTTTGATGCTGTGTGTGTGTACACGCCTTTGTTTTCATCCTTTATGGACCCGTGTATGGTTTCTCTTTCTTACAATAAATGTCTTGGACTGAGCTCACGTCTTTCTTTCAACAGTGGCGACGAGGTAAATTTAAAATAAAATGTCGGCGGGTCAAGTACGGGAATTCAACGTAAAGACCGGGAACTGGTCCTTTTACATTGAGCGACTGGAAATGTTCTTTTTGGTCAATACAGTCAAAATTGAACTCAAGCTGCCAACTCTGATTTCGGTGATGGGAGAGGAGACATATGATTTATTGTCGTCTTTAGCGAATCCGCTCAAACCGGCGGAGTTATCTTTTAATAGAGCAGTGGATACATTCCCCATCAATTTTGACGGAAAGGTTCAGATTCCGCCAGCGGCGGCATTATAAAATGAATCAGTGCCGGAGTCTGTTTCAGAACTAAAAAAGTTATCAAACCACTGTAACTTCCGAGCGTCATTGGACGAGAATTTACGGGACCAATTGCTTTGTGGCTTGAAAAGTGACACACTCCGGCAAAGGTTGTTTGCGGAGGAAGAGCTGTCGTACAATATAGCTGTCACTATAGCGCTGTCTCTAGAGGCTGCGGAGCGGGACGCCATTGCAGTGGAAGGGGAACCTTCGCTGGCTATGGAAGCGGCGGCAAATGTGAACAGAGTCAAGGAATGCCCAAATTACGGTGATATTAGGCACAGGTCTAGAGACTGTAATTATAAAACGTTCATATGCAGTGGGTTTCGTGAAGTTGGGCATTTGAGAAGCACATCCGTCCACCGCAGTACAGTCGAGGCAAGTCAGCGGGTTCAGCCGAGGAGAGCAAACACAAAGCTTCACGTGGAGGATGCGGACGTGCAACGAAGTACATCTTCTTCTTAGCGTTTCGATGTCAAAAAATTTAAATATGTTTAGCCCAAAACTCAGCTACTCGTGCCCCGCTCACTGGTGCAGTAAATAAATCAGCAAGAGAGCAGAGATAGGGCATGCGGGGCAATATGGAAGGTGGGCCATTGTTTGTGGGCAGACACCGCATAGGCACTTGAGATCTGAGCCGTCCATGAACCCCCATCTGCAGAGATTATCTTTGCTCCGGCCGACTTAGGTTCGAAGTCTGTTTAGAGATTTCCAAGTCGACCACGGCAACTCGTAATAGAATAATTGGTATTACCTATACGTCTAAGAATCGTACCAAGTACCCCCTATATTCACGATACCAAACAAGAGCTCCCGGTTCTAATTCGCGCTGCACCACGCCCGCGTCACGCTCCCTATACGCGCTGTGTTGAGGACAGAGGACTGGTCTAGCAGCAATGAAAGGCACACGAACACTATTACAAGATTTATTGTCAGTATCCACAGGTTTTAAAAACTATTACATTCACTGATTTCGAGAAAGTATATGTGACTACTAGGGACAATGCTCACTAGGTCCGACTAAGATGTCGACGCATTGCCGCCGAAAAGTCGCCGATGTCACTTATGGAAGTATTGCTCTGAGTGCTCCAGGTGTAGATATGAAGTATTGATAGCATAAATACTAAGATAGCATAAAGGTTTTTTACAACTATTGGTTGCGATATAAATATACTTTGCATCTCCCAGTTATGTTTTACCCTTTTGAAATAACTTTCAATATATTTCATCAACTACGAATTCCTTAATCTGATTTATTATATCTTTCATCCTTTCCTTGTTCTAATAATGATACGAGGCATTGAACTTCTTCATGTTAAGAAATTCAGTTTTCATATTTGGTGGGAAGGCGACCAGTCTGGGACGAGTCTTACAAGGCCATGCGGATGGCAGGGCGCGGCCTTTTCCCCTTCGGGGAAACCGACATTAATACTAATATTTACATGATTTAGGAAAAACTAAAATTTTATCAGCCTGGGGTAATTTAAGAAGAGTCACATATAGCTACAACTTAACAAGTCTATCTAAACACGGTTAAAACTTACGAGACTAGTACACTCTTTCGTGTCTGGAAGCGAACAGAACACTACAAAAGAAATGTGGGTGGAAAGAGCTCGCGTTTCACACCCAATTTCCAGTTCCAGAAACTTCTGGAATATTCGAACCGTGTATACAATGCTGCCCCTAGTGTCGAGAGGTGACTACTACAACATTCATTCATAATAATACAGTAACTCATTGGTAAATAGTGCCTCTGGTGTCGAGAAGCGCAAGCGGTTCATTGATTTACGCGTAAATCATTCATTGGTACTGATGCCCTCTAGTAGTAATCGACAAAAACAGAAGTATGTGACTATAATACTGCTTCCGCTATGCGACAATAGAGTACGCTACTTGTATGTCAGTCACACGCTGTTACCTGCGATTCACGCACTGGTTTTAGATTATCCAACATCATGCGAAGATTACAACCCTGTAATAAACTAGGACTATCACCGGTAGTAGTGTTCCGTATTTCTATATGCTAATAGTAATCTCGGCAGAGCTATTTCAACATTCATATTTTGTTCGAGCGCCTTCTTAACAGTGCGTTTACAAATTTTTACCGCGCTTTCAGCTGCACCATTGCAAGCTGGGTGATAAGGAGATATAAAAATATATTATGTTCTACACCATTATATTTAAGATAATGTTAAAATTCCAAACCTGAAAAGGGCCGTTTTCACTAACCGGATTTTTCGGAAGACCACAAATTTCGTGTGCCGTTTTATGAAAGTTCTAAAGGATACACTAATTACACCCGTCTACTATGTTCAGCTAAACAGATTACTGTAATTGTTCCAAATGAAACAGTAATCTAATAAGAAATACAACATTAGTTTTAGTATAATATCGCACATCGGCAACAAGAAAGTCAAAACACAGAAAAATACGAAAATGAGATAAGCGTGCCACGACAAAGGCAATCACAAACTCAATCTGCTAAAAAAACATCATAATTATAGTGTAATTCCTCGCCGAGAGATGGCATTTAATACCTTTTTTCACCGAGCCACTTTCCTGCCTTTTGTAACGTAAATAGTGTCACATCACAGTTGATACAGAACGGACATGCATCTAGTGTCTGTAGTACTGTCATAACTTGTATTTAACGACCCTATTGCGGTAAGTTAATCTATAATAAGGTTCCAAATAACATCAAGGAGCAACCTTTGACAATTTTTAAAAAACAGCTTTCATCTTTATTATTTAAAAAATGTTATTATTCTGTATCAGATTTCCTAACAGATAAAATATAGCTGTATTATTATTTCCTTCATTTATTTTTATACATTATAAATACATTTTTAAATATTCTAATATAAAACAAAATAAAAAAAAACATTAAAAAAAATGTATTATTATTTCCTTTATTTATCTTTACACAATTTTTATACATTTTTAAATATTTCTTAAACTAAAAACAATATAAAAAACATTTAAAAATATAAAAAATTGAAAAGTAACAGTTGTTACTTAATTTTGATTTGAGAGCAGCGGTGGCCCAGTGGTGGAGATCCCGACTTACGAGCAGTAAGTCGTGGGTTCGAACCCAGCCAGGCGCATTACTTTGTGTAAGTTATTTCATCACCACTGCTCTCAAAACGGTGAAGGAAAACATCGTGAGGAAACCGACATGTCCTAGAACCAAAAATTCGAAGACATGTGACATCTACCAACCCGCACTGGGCCCGCGTGGTGGATTATAGCCCATTCCCTCTCACAGAGAGGAGGCCTGCGTCCCAGCAGAGGGAACATTAATAGGCTGATTATGCTATTATGCTATTATGTTATGCTTATGCTAATTTTGATTTTGATTTTTTGTTGAAAGCTTTTAAATTGAAGTTGTATAATTGTTTATAAGTATAAATTTTTGCATACCAAATGGTAGAATGTACCAGGAACAAATAAATACTATTGTAACAACTCATGTATGTACCTACATTCAATGCAAAAAAAAAAAAATTCTATCCTAAGTAATTTTCATATATTTGCTTTGGTATCGGAAAAAAGACAGTCACTTCATGTGAAATGACACTGTTCTTGCTTTAGCGTTGGTTGATACAGAGTTATTATATGGGTTGAAGTGTTATATTATAATATGTGATATGACTCTGTACTACCGAATAAAACGAGTATTAAATTATGTATTATTTGATATTGTTTCTCTAATTCTGCTATATATAGTGTTTATAATTTATCTTAACGCATTACAACTGTTACAACTGCTTTTTTTTTTACTTTAAGCAGTACGGTGGTGGTGGTGGGCAGCACGGTGGTGGTGGTGGGCAGTACGGTGGTGGTGGGCAGCACGGTGGTGGTGGGCAGCACGGTGGTGGTAGGCAGCACGGTTCTGGCGGGCACGGTGGTGGTAGGCACTTATGTGGGCATGGTGGTGGGCACTTATGTAGGCACGGCGGTGGGCTGCCCATTTTCTTTCGTTTATAGACAACCAAGTAATAGTTCTGTTAAACCTAATTTGCAGGTTACGGGTGTGGGTTGGCGTGATTTTTTTTACTTAGGCCAAAATGAAGAATTCAATCATAAACTCCGCTCGAGTTCATGATTGAAGTAGCTTTATGAAGTTCTAATGACAATATACAACATAATAAATAATAGAGATCTGAATTTTATTTGATGATGGAGACAGTAGGCCGTTGCAACAGCTCGTCGATAGTTTACAGCAGCTATACCGTGTTTCTGCTCGTTGCATGCACCTTGATAAAAACATTAAACCTAGTTGAAATGTAACTGTCATCGAAGGTCTGACTCGAAAGGTGGTTGCAAGAGGTCCTCTCCAGTTTACAGCAGTTATATCGTATTTGAACTCAGTACTGGCCATCTGAAACCAGGTCAGCATTTGATACCTTATTTGTTTCTAATATGAAAATATTTAATATTACCTGATTAAATTAAAAAAAAAAACAATAAATATTATAAACTAATAAGTGTTTCATTTCATGAAATCTTTGACAATTTTGTCGAAAAAGTGAAACATTAAAGCCTTAGTCGCAAGTGCAACTTGGATCTTTTGATTTTTGTGGCACCATAATATTCTTGCATGCTTTGGGATCCGGGCATTCGCTGGGGCACAGAAACACTCGGGAACTAGTTAGTGAGGGGCAATTCCCAGGAGGACATTTGCACTGTGGTGGCGGGCACGGTTGTGGTGTGCAGCACGGTAGTGGTGGTGGGCAGTACGGTGGTGGTGGTGGGCAGAACGGTGGTGGTGGGCAGCACGGTGGTGGTGGGCAGCACGGTGGTGGTAGGCAGCACGGCTCTGGCGGGCACGGTGGTGGTAGGCACTTATGTGGGCATGGTGGTGGTGGGCACTTATGTGGGCATGGTGGTGGTGGGCACTTATGTAGGCACGGCGGTGGGCTGCCCATTTTCTTACGTTTAGAGACAACCAAGTAATAGTTCTGTTAAACCTAATTTGCAGGTTACGGGTGTGGGTTGTCGTGATTTTTATAAAACAGTATCTGGGGCGGTTTTGAGCCTGGTAGTGGCCACAGTGACGTAAGCCGCACGGGCACTTATGCGGATGCGGTTTCAAAGATGGTGACGGGTACAGCTTCGCCCAATTTTCCTCGCTTATTAACTCCTGGTAGTACGGGTTCAAGCACAGAAGACATATTCGTTCTTTTTGCTCTTGCAGCTCTTCGTGCAAGGCTCTTCGTCAGACATAAGGTTTGGGTGGGTTGTTAATTTTGAGACTACATCTTTGTGCTTGCAATCCACTTTATTGATTTAATTTATAATTGATGGTGTCAGTGACAGCTTCATGTTTATAACTATGAGAGAACTTTAAGGCATAGATTATTTTTATAAAACATTAACACTTGCGTGTTAATGTTTTTTATTTTATTTTTGGTATATTCGAAAAAAAGTTTCTTCTTCAATGAAGATTTATGTTGACCGAGAGTACGGAATCACCCCGCCAGCAATGTCTAAATACGGCAATAGTATTAAAATATGCCACCGAAAGTTTCACATCGCACGATTTCTGTCGAAGCCGTTTAGCTCCTTACAAATAGCTTACTATTATAGTAGTATAACATTTCATAATAAATATACGAAGCTATCTCTATAGCTTTAAAATATTAAATCATGGGATGATTCTAGCGATCGATAGATTTCCGATTCCAAAAATGGAAGATTTATTCAGGAACCTTAGCGGAAATGTTTTCTTTACTAAACTAGATCTGTCGCAAATCCATTACCAGGTGCCTTAAGCTGAGCATTCTAGGGATTATACAGTTATTAACACACATAGAGGGTTATTTAAGTAAAATCGTTTGATATTTTTGGTTTATCCTCAAGCCCAGGAATATTTCAATAAATTATGGTTAATATTTAAGAATAATCCTATTGTTCTAGTTTTTTTGATGATATTATACTAATCAAAAATAAGGATTTGGCTATCCATTTAGAATCTGTGAAAGAGGTGTTGCAAATACTAGAAGCAAATGGCTTTGATGAATTTTCCATTAAAAGACTTATTCAGAGACATAGTTTGAATGGGGCATAGTTGCAATAGCCATCACCTTGTCTGGATCTACCCTAACACCATTTTGATCAATAATAAAATCTAAGTATTTAACCTCTTTCGCCAAAATCTCGCATTAACTTACAGTAGTAGCATTTACTTTTCTTAATTTTAAAGTCATTTGCTTCTAGTATTTGCAACTTCCATGGACTTAGTATAATAAACTGGACTGAGCACTCTACCAGGAAAACGTGACGAGAGAGAAATTTATAACACAGCCCTTTATCTCTTTCTAATAGGGTGACCAGACATTTTTATAACAAATAAGAAACTTCGTTTTGACAGAGATAATTTGTGTCCGGATAAGACATCAACGGTTACATAAAATAGTGAAATAAAAATTTATAGAAGAAAAAAAAAAGAATTTTGTTGGAAAAAAAAATAATTTCGTTTCCTTTCCATGCTCTTTTTCCGTTTGCTCTGTAGAATTGGTGTTTGGGTATTCAAATGGAGGAAATAAAATTTAAAGTGTGTGACAAACATTTATTAAAATTAAACATGGTTAAACAGAATTGTTTTGTGGAGTTTCTGCCGTAAGCCAATCTTACTGCCTAAGTTTATCAATGCATGACATTTAGCATAATGGAATATTCTTAAATCCAAATACGAATTAGTCAATGCTTTTACTAGTTGCAATTCGTGTGGTTTTTCATCCTTTATACATTGGATAGAATGTAGTGAACTAATTAGATGATTGAGTCTTGTATAAATTATTTGTTTTAATCGCATAATACACTTGAAAAATATTCTCGATACGGCAAACCTCCGAAGTAGTGACGTAAGTGCGCACAAAATTTGAACAAAACGTAGTCATGAATCCGGAACTTTTAAATGGAAAAATTGTTCAACACCGTCCTGAAGAGTTACTTCCTGAAACCTTATGAAGAGAATGAACCTAACTTCGGCGTTGTTATCTCTGTGAAACGACGCCCTCTTCCTTCACGTCGTTCCTTGTAAATTCACATCACAGTGAAATTAACACCATTGATATGATGACAGATTTCAGTGTTACCATAATGAATATATAATAGCTTCCAAACAATCATACTAATATTTAATGTGACATAAAATAAATAAATTAGTATTATTTACAGACTGTAAACCTGTAAAAGAAAATAATTAAAATTTATCTTAAAGCTATAAACATATACGTAATTTATTTTACTTGTAGTGTGAGGTGACTGCCGGTTTAATATTGTCTACCATCTTTAACATTTTTATCTGTTAGCAATTGAGTGAAAGGGACAAAGGGCTCCCTTACGGCTATCTCTCTGGCCTCGGTTATGATAGCTTAACAAAAGTAAACCAACGGTGTGAAGGTTAAAGTTCATTTTTGTGTGTTACGCATTTCGCAGAATTCAGTCCTGTTTGTATACTAAACCCATGGCAACACCTCTTTCACAGATTCTAAATGGCTAGCCAAATCCTTATTTTTGATTAGTATAATATCATCAAAAAAAAACTATAACAATAGGATTATTCTTAAATATTAACCATAATTTATTGAAATATTCCTGGGCTTGAAGATAAACCAAAAATACCAAACAATTGTTCTTAAAAAACCGTCTATGTGTGTTAATAACTGTATAATCCCTAGAATGCTCAGCTTAAGGCACCTGGTTATGGACTTGCGACAGATCTAATTTAGTAAAGAAAACATTTCCGCTAAGGTTCCTGAATAACTCTTCCATTTTTGGAATCGGAAATCTATCGATCGCTGTAATCATCCCATGATTTAATATTTTAAAGCTATAGAGATAGCTTCGTATATTTATTATGAAATGTTATACTACTATAATAGTAAGCTATTTGATAAGGAGCTAAACGGCTTCGACAGAAATCGTGTGATGTGAAACTTTAGGTGGCCATTAATTTTATCATTACTGGGATTTAGACATTGCAGGCGGGGTGATTCCCTACTCTTGGTCAACATAAATCTTCATTGAAGGAGAAACTTTTTTTTCGAATATGCCAAAAACAAAAACATTAACACTTGAAAAAATAATCTATGCCTTAAAGTTCTCTCACAGTCATAAACATGAAGCTGTCACTGGCACCATCAATTATAAATTAAATCAATAAAGTGGATTTCAAGCATAAAGATGTAGTCTCAAAATTAACAACCCACCCAAACCTTATGTCTGACGAAGAGCCTTGCACGAAGAGCTGCAAGAGCAAAAAGAACGAATATGTCTTCTGTGCTTGAACCCGTACTACCAGGAGTTAATAAGCGACGAAAATTGGGCGAAGCTGTACCCGTCACCATCTTTGAAACCGCATCCGCATAAGTGCCCGTGCGGCTTACGTCACTGTGGCCACTACCAGGCTCAAAACCGCCCCAGATACTGTTTTATAAAAATCACGCCAACCCACACCCGTAACCTGCAAATTAGGTTTAACAGAACTATTACTTGATTGTCTCTATACGTAAGAAAATGGGCAGCCCACCGCCGTGCCCACCTAGCTGCCCAAAATCACCGTGCCCACCTAAGTGCCCACCACCACCTCCGTGCCCACCACCACCGTGCCCGCCTAAGTGCCCAAAAGCACCGTGCCCACCACCACCTTGCCCACCACCACATTGCCCGCCTGAGTGCCCAAAACCACCGTGTCCACCTAAGTGCCCACCACCACCTCCGTGCCCACCACCACCGTGCCCACCTAAGCGCCCAAAACCACCGTGCCCACCTAAGTGCCCACCACCACCACCGTCCCCACCTAAGTGCCCACCACCTCCACCGTGCCCACATAAGAGCCCACCACCACCTCGGTCCCCACCACCACCTTTGTCCCCACCACCACCTCCGTCCCCACCACCACCGCGCCCGCCAGGATCATGCTGCCCACCACCACCACCATGCTGCACACCACAACCGTGCCCGCCACCACAGTGCAAATGTCCTCTTGGGAATTGCCCCTCACTAACTATTTCCCGAGTGTTTCTGTGCCCCAGTGAATGCCCGGATCCCAAAGCATGCACGAAGATTTTGGTGCCAGAAAAACCAAAAGAACCAAGGTGCACTTGCGACGATGACGATCTCAACTCTGCCGAGAAGTCATTAATCACCATCAAATGTGCCGTGACAGATCTCTTTGGCAAAATAGTGAATTCAACGCAAGACGCTGCAGACAAACTCTGCACCGCAGGTGTCCAGAAGTATGAAAAGGTTTCAAAAGAAGCATCTGACTATATTGCTTCAAAAAGAAGAAAACCTCCTTCTTGTTCAGGCCCAAAGGAAGTAAGCGACAGTCATAGTGACACAAGTTCAGGTAGATTCAATGTGGTAAACTTGGACACAGCGAGTGTAGATGAAAACGTTTCACTTGCCAATCCGCAACAATCAATAACCAACGCAAAACCTTACAGCCGCTTCAGAGATTTATTGGACAAAGTTGATTGCGTGGTATCAAAGGTTAACGATTCTTTGGGTTTAGAATCAACAAATCCTTTAAAAATTAAGTCAAAAACTTTTAATGATGAAACTTCTGTACACGATATTCCTACGCCGACACCCTCGCATTCTTCGGGCCCCACGGATGTAGACAACGTAATGTCTCTTTCAGGCACTTCTAAAATATGTTCATCGATCAAGAACAAATTTTGGTCCATGTTCACCGGGGATGATGATACAAAAGTGTCATCCAGAAAGTCATCCTCTGCGAGTTTGGTTTCCGAAAGTGAGGAAGATTAACAATTTTACAATAACGAGGTTCAATAAAGAAATCTTTGGGAAACTGCTTAATTTTCTTTTATTTATCACTTCATCTGTTTGAATGTCTTGTTTAACACCTGATGAAGTTATGAAATATTTCTAACTATCTTGCTATGATTATAAATGCGAAAGTTTGTGCGGATGGATGTATGGATGTTTGTTACTCATTCACGCAAATACTGAACTGATTTGGATGAGTTTTGGTACATAGTTTACAACCTTGATTAACACAAATGATACTTTTTATGAAGGTAGTAGTATCCCGTGCAACAATTATCGAAGTCCACGCGGTCGAAACCGCGGGCATCAGCTAGTATTATATAAAACTGTTGGCACTGTTGTCAGGATGCTGCAGCCACTGTCCGTAGACTAACAACTTCGCAGGGCATACGCTGAAACTCGTGCCGGGTGCCGGGTGTCCGCGGCAAGTGTAGATCTTGTTCAGAGAAGACGGATTCACTGCGTATTTTTCGCGCAAAAGTTGCGTCCAGAAGGAAAACAGAAAGTGCATACAACTTACGAGCATTTGGGAACGGATTCAGTCATTGATATACAGGGTGTAAACAGACGCTTTACTAAGCCGTCAACCAAGCATACTGTACATCAAACTAAATTACTTTACACAAAAATGATTGCTGGTAAACGACTTTTTTTTTGGGGTGATAAATCACGATTTTCGGTACAATTCGATAGAACGCACTCAAAGCATTGTGCTGATGGATGGATTGAATAGTACGGGGGTCGTGGAGGTGTTTAAATTAAAAATCTTCTATTAAAACACGTATTTATAAAAAAAAACTTGTGAAAAAGTTGGAAATTTGACCCCCATATCTCCGTAACTAGAAGATTCCCAGGTATGGTCTAGAACAAAAAAAGTATCGCAAAGACGGGGAGAACAAATGCCATTGGTCTATTTACACCTTTTATACGTGCACTCGCTCTAAAGTTTACGCGTAAATTGGACGCAACAAAAGAGTCTCAAATATCTCTTAATATAGCGAAGTGCATGCGATTTACCAGCGAATTTTCAACTCGCGCGACGTTTGTGGATGCGATGTATTGGCACCGAATTTCGCGCCAACGCGTGTTTATGTTCACGCGAAACGATTCGCGGCGAATTCGAATTCGTTTGGGCTCGACGGCTTGTTAAATTAATCCCCACCAGTTAGCGCTACTCATAGTTTTTTGTTTTCTCCAGCAAAAAAATGTGTTTGGGTTCAATTGGTCTTGATGACGATTTGATTCGGAGATGGTGAACATAAGAAAATACTAATCTGATGCTGAAACAGGAAGTTGGCCACAGGAACTCGTACTCACTAACCATGGATTCTTTGGTTTGGTCTAGATGAGTAGTTGGTACTCCAGCTGTTGTTGCAGTTCTGCTGTCTAACCAACTCCTTGACAACTTGCATCGTGTTTGGGATTATCCTTTTGGATAATCCCAAACCTTTTGGTTTAAAAATGATAAATCCGAAATTATTATACACCTTTAAAGAACTTTAATATAAAGGGTGTAAATAGACCCTTAACGTAGCCGAAATGCACTTGTTCTCCCCGTCTTTGCGGTCATATTTTTTTTAGTCTAGACCATACCAGCGAACCTTATAGTTACGGAGATATTGGGGGCCAAAGTTCAAACTTTTTAACAAGCTTTTTTTTTTTAAATACATGTTTTTATTGTAAGATTCTTACTTGTAAGCACCTCGACGACCCCCGTACTATTCAATCCATCCATCATAACTTCGTGAAGGATCTGTTTACACCGTGTATACTATAATTATATTAAAGGTCTTAGAAATGATAAATCCTAAATTTTCTGTTGATGATAAAAAAACATTATCACAGAAACGAAGCCTAAACCATCGTAGGTTACTGAGTTTCGACCCTATGAGTTCTCAGTCTAAATGAGTCACCGATGGGCTAACGATGAAATAAAGCTGAGATGTAGCACAGCGGGCCGCTGTTGGTAATCATCATCTGCCTAGCCTTGTCCCAACGATGTTGGGGTCGGCTTCCAGTCTAACCGGATGCGACTGAATATCAGAATTTTACGACCCAGTTAGTACTGGGTAATACGATACCCAACCCACGAGAGCCGGGACCAACGGTGTGCTGGCGAGTCCACACAGAACTAAAATATATGTACCAATTTTGATGACATATTATCGTCTTGAACAGCTCACTTAGAGTAATCATACTGTAACGTGCTTCCGAGGCACGCAGGAAACTCGGTATGTTATGGGTGGTAACCCATCCACGGACTAATCTAGGCAAGCGCGGCTTAGTCACGAGCTGCTGGTATTCAAAAATTTCTATGGAAATTGTATTAAAATAATAAGACTGCTACGTTGTTTCTAACTATGGCCAAGTGCCAAAATAAGTATGTAGTAGTATAATAATGAGTACTTGTTAGTTCCATACAACCTACATCAGCCTGATATAATAAACAAAATCTTTAAAACTGTCATTTATAATCCAATTCGACAGATTTGAATTTACAACTAGCATTATATTCATATGGTGCTTTGTGTTTACAATGTTTGAGTAATTTATAGAATCAATCTGAAGAAAAGTCATGCACGGGATTTGAACTTTCCTGGAGGTATCAATCGAGCAAAAGTAACAGATCAAGAAATTCATTTTAGTTTCAGTGAACATCACCACATGCCCGCTTAAGTACCCGTGCTCATGTCAAGCCCGTGTTATGTCTGATGTCGAACCCACCACCATGCCCATCAAAGTCCTCACTACCGTGTCCAACAGCGTGCTATAAAAGGAAATACGAACCGCTTACTTTAATCGTGGCCTCAAAAATCAGGTTCTAGCAAAACTAAGAAAATGGGTAATAGTTCTTCAAAGTCACCTACCGATTCAGAGTCCTGCCAACCACCTTGCTACCCACCATACTGCCCACCACCTTGCTGCCGGAACCCGTGTAACCCACCTCCCTGCCAGAATCCGTGCAATCCACCTCCCTGCCAGAACCCGTGCTACCCACAATGCCCACAACCATGCTGCCCACCGTACCCACCGACGTGCCCACCGACGTGCCCACCGCCGAGCTCACCACCAACTAAGTGCCCATTTTCAAAACGCGGAATACAACCGAGCCCAATCTGGTTATTTAAATATATCACAATGATGATAAAAGTTATCAAATGAGACTTGTTTGTAAGCGTAATAAAATGGGCTGTCCTCCACCGTGCACACCGCCTTACAACCCGCCACTGCAGCCACCTATAAATAAAATGAAATAAATATTTATTCACCAATCGTGTAAGTTTTTACTTTGATCTAGAGAGTAGTTGGTCAACAATTGTTCTACGCTATTGTTCTAGGCTGTACGGCCTTAAAACCCGGACTCCAGCAAAAGCAGAGATGAGACGTGAAGAGAGATGTATTGAAAACTAACAATAAAATTAAAACAATTATTTCATCTTCTATCTCTCTTCTCGTCTTTGCCTAGCTTTAGTGAAAACGGTTGAGCAGAAAGGAGAAGAGTTGTCTCATGTTTCTTTAGCCCAGCCTCTACACTCGGCAACAATCAGGTAGCAGAGCACAGCGAAGACGAAAGAGATAATAGTGTCGTTCGTTGAACGGCATGCGTGAACGGTCTTCCTTTTGTGTTAGATCGCACTAAACAGGGCGTGAGTAACCCGTACACACTTTTCTTCTCCGGTCTAGCCAGTACATATCTCCTTACAGCTTCGGTAGATACACTAGCTCCTAAGCATATCATCTCCGTTTTTTACATCTCTGCAGGATGCCGCTTTGCTGGAATCTGGGCCTAACCCTCATAACAACACAAACAACTGTTAGTAAATTTGTTGCTACTTATTCGAACAATTTAAAAAAATCACTTGCAAGACAAAGACCTCACGTAGTCTCTTAAACACCAACAAAAATATTGCTCAGGAATCTGTTTTCTTTATCAGTATCCTACTACGGAAACTGAATTACTATTTTCCTTGTTTTTCTTTGTTTTCGGTTGGGAAATCATCAAATGACCCCTCCCGCTCTGGGCGGAGTAGAAGGCAGGGTTCTACTGACTAAAACCCATTCATGTTCCTTCTTTGCCTTTTGTGTTCCAAGGCCGCGGTATCTCTTTCGAACGGCCCTTACTGACCCATTCCTGATTGCTGATAACTTTTTGAGGCACGCGTGGAACACGAACGCGCCGTCGACACGGCCTGTCGCCAAAAGAAGGCTGGACGGCGAGCTAGCCCATCACTCATCGTCCACAGGCCCGTGCCTACGGTGGCCGGGAGCCACCACGTGGCCCCCGACACCCGGGGCGTCTCCCGCGGCAGCTGGGACGTGAGGATCTTTCCCTTTCACGTCCCTCTACCTCCTTCACTAGCATGACTGCTTCGCAGAAGGAGATGACGGCTGCCCATTCCCTCTCGCTCCGGACCATAGCTTGAACCAGGGCCGAACGCGAGAGATCGCCGCCGCCAATCGCCGCTACGAGGACACGGCGGAGCTCCGCCCAAGTGGGGCAAACCTCCACGGTATGCTCCACCGTGTCTTTCGGACGGTCCACACAATGGTAACGCCCAGGAGTTTCCTTCCACCCGATTCGGCTCTGAAAACCTTCCGAAACAACCGTGTCCGGTGAGGACCTGAGTCAGACGAAAGGTGAGGGCGCCGTGGCTCCTTCTCAAAGAGGGGATTTATCATCACTATAGTGGCGTGCTCTGCACGGGGTTGCGACAGTCGCTCTCTCTATGTCGCCATGAGATCGCGCCGGAAGTCTGCTGAGCGGCGATTTGCCGCGGCAGAGGAGTTTCCCCCTGACGTAGCGCCTACGCGCACATTCGTGAAGGCGCGCGAGTACTAGCGCCTCTAGATCCCATGGCGAACTTCCTTGCCAGATTGCGGGACTAGCCTTACGGTGAACTTGGCTCCCATTTTCACATTAATATTTTTGATGGGATACTTTTTGTAAACAAATTTTTGTTATTCTTCGTTCAGCAGTGATCTGTAAAATTTATCTTTTTTCCTGCGTTTACGCTGTATAGTTTTCTTGAATGTTAGATATATTAGAGTGCATTGCCCATTAATTGCGTTTCCTGTTTATGCTTTTGCTAAGTTGGGGGCGGTACAAAGTTTGCAGGCGGTTGTATTCTACTATAGAACTTTCTTGTGTCTTAATTCGACTAGGATCTAGATTGATAAGTTGAGATGCATCTTGTCAATCTAGATCTAATATGTTAACTCTGGAGAATGCAACGAAAATGCAATCGAAAGGAATAAGGTTGCTTATTCCATTCGATTGCATTTTCGTTGTCCAATGTCTTATCATAAGTGTGTTATCCACCTTTAATTCTTCTGTACGACTCATTGTGCGGTAGATATTAAAAAAAAATAACATAATAATCCGTGTGAAACTTTTTTGCTGACGGTTTGAAAGAGGAATGGCAAAATTTTTGCCGAGTCTAAAACTAAACGTCATAAGTTATGAGAAATATACGTCGGATCCTCTCATTAGTACGGACTTGAAATGAATCGGAAGCGCGCCAGTGGTGACATCACGCGACCTACTTACCAGTCTACCCACACCACAGTGTGCTCCTACAGAGCCGTGATGTTTAGAGCTCGAGGCGAGGACGACATTGAGTGTCTGATCGCAGCGGAGTTGAGACGTCCTGGAACTGCACCCGATTCATTGTGACCCGTATTATTGTGATTAATTGTAATTTCAAGTAATTTTTAGTTTAATAAAAACAGTGTCGATACACTGTTTCTCCCAGTTTATTTTCATTGCACGAAACCCATCATCTGCCCACACGATGTTCGAGCCTAACGACAACCCGACATTAGAAGAAGTGGGATCAAATCGTGCTAATGAAATCATACGCGGGAACACTGACAATAACAATAACAAAATGTTTGATTTTGTTAGAATAGGAATTGGTTAAAATAAGACGGTAGAGTTCTTTACCTTCACCAACCCGATGTATTTAGAGTTTGGTCAGGAGTGACCGAGTGGAACAAAATTCTGTCGTGGACTAGTTGTTCTCAGGATAATCACCACACGAGGACGTGTGCAAGCAGGATAGCCGTGTCGAATCCGGTCATTATTACGGACTTTGAATGAATCGCAAGCGCGACCTACTTACCGGTCTACCCACACCCCACGCCCCACACCACAGCGTGCTTCTACAGAGCCGTCATGTTTACAGCTCGAGGTGAGGATGACATTGAGTGTCTAATCGCAGCGGAGTTGAGACGTCCTGGAACTGCACCCGATTCATTGTGCCCCGTGTTATTGTGTTAAATTGTAATTTCAAGTAATTTGTTAGTTTAATAGAAACAGTGTATCGCACAAAGTATATTTTCATTACACGAAGCCCGTCTTCTGCCCACATGATGTTCGAGCCTAACGGAATAAATCCTGACAACTCGAAATATAAATAAATAACGATCTACATAAGAAAAAAACAAAAAACACACGCTTCTGTAACTAGACGAACTAAAGGAGCAGAAAAAAGGAGCCTTTCGGGTATGTTTTTTCACGGGATTCAAAGTACCAACCGCGTGCGTCTGTTTAAAGAAAAGTAATTTTATTTTCACTTATTGAAGCGACAAAAACGTATCTATTTTTAAGACATAAAACTAAATAATTCCTGGTGCAACAAAGTCACAATTCAGGACACTTTTTTTGTCATGTCTTTTATTAGGATTAAAAAGAAAAAACAATGTATGTTTTTTACGTAAAAATATAGCAAACAAAATAAATAATTAATTTTATGAAGATTTCAAACAAAAGTAATCCAGAAATAAGGCAATAAATGCGAAAAAAATCATAAAAGTCCACTCCTGTAAAAGAAGGGCGGCGAAAGTGGACCCAAAGAATCTTAAAATTAATGAAGCTCCATGCAAATGTAAATATGAAATAATTATAACTATAATTTATATATTGAAGCATATTAGGGCCCACTATGTTCCTTATTTATGTAAACGACCTCTGTAGAATGATGCTCCCTAACTGTAAGATTTACGCGTATGCCGATGACACAGCAATCGTCATTTATGGACCTACTTGGGATATGGTAAAAACAATGGCAGAAAACGCTCTAAGTCTGATTATGAGCTGGTTTCACTATAGCCTAGATAAATCATGTTATATTCCTTTCGCAATCCGACGTAATACTATGCCCCCTAAAAACTTTTCTATAATTGCTCACTCATGCCAGAGATCAACTAGCACATGTACATGCCCTACACTAGACAGAACCGATAGTGTCAAATATCTAGGTTTGCAAATTGACGAATGCCTTAGATGGGACAAACAGCTCGATTATGATAACATCCAGAATATTGCGGCTCATTTACGTCTTCAAATCGCTAAGAGATCCCGCAGATATGGGCACTCTGAGGATGGTATACTTTGCTCTGTGTCAGTCTATAATTGGATATTGCATTACTGCGTGGGGTGGAGCATCAAAAACCAACTTGCTGAGAGCTGAGAGAGCTCAAAGAGCTGTACTAAAGGTAATGTGCAAAAAGCCATACAGATATCCAACTAAACAACTCTATGAGGACTGTGAGGTCTTAACTGTTAGACAACTGTTCATTCTGCAGTCAGTCCTCAGGACTCACAGATCCATGCCCAAATCAGACCCTAATAAGCGTACAAATATTCCGTCAGGCGTTAAACATAAAACTTCTTTTGCCCAACACCAATTTTACGTTTTAAGTAAACATGTGTATAAAAACCTGCATAAAAAACTAAACATACTGGATTTAAATAGGTATATGTTGAAGAAAAAAATTAGTCAATGGCTATTACTGCAGGACTATGTGGCTACAGAGAATCTGCTAACTTACATCTCTTAATATAATACCACATATACATACTCAAAGATCACATCATATACTTTATATCCAACATACATACAGTCACACGCACGCACCCACCCTTATCTACACACCCACCCACACCCCCAGACACTCCCACACACACACACCCACCCACACCATCACATACACTGTCACCTACATATATACACACATGCATATCTGCTGTCATTCACACTTTTTTTGTGTCACTTGGGATTAGTTTTTTTTTTTGTTTTTATTTTGTTCTTTTTTCTGTATAGCTGTTAGTACAAATCTTTGACACTGTTTCCACTTGTTTCTGAATGTGAATATTAACTGAATCCATTTGGCTAAGCCTATCTTTTAAGATACAGGCTAGTCCTAGTTTAAAAGATAGAGTCTACTATTGCATCATAATGTAAATATTATTTTCGAACAATGTATACAGTGCAAAGCTATGTTTTTCGTGAAATAAATACTTTATTATTATTATTATCCTTTATTTATTTTTAAACATATTAAATACATTTTTAAATATTCTAATATAAAACAATATAAAAAAACATTTAAAAATATAAAAAATAGTGGTCCGCCGGTATCGGGAGCAGGGTCCAAGCTACCGGTGGTTAGGGCTCCAGAGACAGGAACCTCCTCACAATGCGAGCCGTATCGAGGAGTACTGCCTTCTGAATCAGGCCCTTGATCCAACCGCCTAACGAGAGCCTCGAAAGATGGTCGTCGAGGCTCTTGGCTATAAGGCCATTGGCCGTCACGACGATCGGCACAATGATAGCCGAGTTCACATTCCACATGTCGACAACCTCGCGTGCTAAGTCGAGATATTATATTATATTATATTATATTATATTACGTTATATTATATTATATTATATTATATTATATTATATTATATTATATTATATTATATTATATTATATTATATTATATTATATTATATTATATTATATTATATTATATTATATTATATTATATTATATTATATTATATTATATTATATTATATTATATTTATTATTATCCTTTATTTATTTTTATACATATTAAATACATTTTTAAATATTCTAATATAAAACAATATAAAAAACATTTAAAAATATAAAAAATAGTGGTCCGCCGGTATCGGGAGCAGGGTCCAAGCTACCGGTGGTTAGGGCTCCAGAGACAGGAACCTCCTCACAATGCGAGCCGTATCGAGGAGTACTGCCTTCTGAATCAGGCCCTTGATCCAACCGCCTAACGAGAGCCTCGAAAGATGGTCGTCGAGGCTCTTGGCTATAAGGCCATTGGCCGTCACGACGATCGGCACAATGATAGCCGAGTTCACATTCCACATGTCGACAACCTCGCGTGCTAAGTCGAGATATTTAATTTGTTTCTCTTTCTCAGCTTTCACGAGGTTCTCGTCATGCGGAATGGTAACATCGACTATCATTACACGGCGCGCTAATCGGTCTATCACTACTATGTCAGGTTTATTGGCGACAATAGTCCTGTCAGTAATGATAGACCGATCCCAGTACAACGTGACATGGTCTTTCTCGAGAACTGGGTCGGGCACATACTTGTAGTACGGTACCTCAGATTCCACAAGTTTATATTTCAAGGCAAGTTGTTGGTGAATAATCCTGGCTACTTGGTTGTGCCTGTGCAAGTACTCGCCGTTAGCCAGACGAGAACAACCAGAAATAATATGTCTGATGGACTCACCCGGACGGTGACATGCCCGACACACGTCAACCGTCCCGTCCTTCATAATATATTTCCGGTAGTTGTTCGTCAACATAACTTCGTCCATAATCGCACAGACAAAACCTTCAGTTTCCCCAAAGAGGTCGCCGAAACGTAACCATGACACGGACGCTAGAAAATCTACATCGGGCCCATGAAGAGCCCGGTAGAAGCGTCCATGAAGCTCCTTGCCTTGCCATACTTCCTTGTGGTCATCTGTAGTAAGTACTACAGGTTTGCGCCAGTTCTCTTTAGCCATGGACAGCGGGGTGAGTCCCTTGTCCACTGCGACCACATCTCGGTGCATACCCACCTCGGTTTTAAAAAAATATTCTCTGAGACTGCATATCTCGCGGTTGTGAAGGGTCTTCGCGTTTAAAAAACCTCGACCCCCGCACTTCCGCGGGATGTACAGCCTCATTACCGATGATCGTGGGTGATGCATCCGGTTTGCGGTTAACAGTGTACGAACTCTTCTATCCAGGGCATCGAGTTCGGTCTGAGTCCATTTGAGTACGCCGAAAGAGTACATTAAAACCGGCATGACCCAACCGTTGAAGGCGCGCACCTTGTTCCCGCCTGAAAGAAGGCTATTTAATACCTTGTTCAGGCGTCCAAAGAAGCGCTCCCTCAACGATTGCTTCATGTCAGTTACGTTAATGCCTAACGATTCCGACATACCCAAATACTTATAGCTTTCGGATGAGGAGAGGGATCTCAGGTGTATGGAATCCGAGAGCTGAATTCCCTCGGATTCCATATTCTCCCCTCGCTTTACATACATGACTGCACATTTGTCCACACCAAATTCCATCCTAATGGCGTTACTGAAAGTTTCAGTTACTTTCAGTAGCTCCATCAGTCGCAATTTGTTGGGGGCAAAGAGTTTCAGATCATCCATGTAAAGAAGGTGAGATATGACCTGACCACCTCTCCTCAACCGGTAGCCTAGACCTGAATCCTCCAGCAATGTGCTCAGAGGATTCAGGGCTAGACAGAACCAAAGTGGGCTCAGACTGTCGCCCTGGAATATTCCCCGTTTAATCCATACAGGTTCATCATTCCCCTGAATTTGTCGACATCCTGGATATCGAAGGACCGTCCTCCATTGCCCCATACATGACTCAAGGAAGGCACGTAGAGTTGCATCTTGTACAACTCCAGTACCCTCATGAGCCATGTATGTGGCACCGAGTCGTAGGCCTTCTTATAATCTATCCAACATGTCGACAGATCCTTGCGGGATCGACGAACCTGTTGGCTAATGGCCATGTCGATGAGGAGTAGCTCCTTCGTACCGCGGGACCCATTCCTACATCCATTTTGAGAGGCAGACATAATGAAGTTTTTGTCAATGTGTGTATTAATTTTCACTCTCAAAATGGATGTAAGAAGTTTATAGACCGTCGACAAACACGTGATCGGTCTATAATTTTTGGGTTCCGTGGGACTACCTGACTTATGGAGCAGGTGGGTAACGCCTGTTGTTAAAAACTGCGGTAGGGACCCAGACTCTAAGGATGACTGGAATTGGGATGCCAGGCAAGTGTGTGAACTACTAAGCCATTTGAGCCAGAAGTTGTGCAGTCCGTCCGGTCCCGGGGATTTCCAATTCGGTAACGGACGAACTGCTCTGGCTATATCTATAGGTGTTATTAAAATTGGCTCCATTTCTGGGATAGGTTCACACGTTCGCTCGACATCACGTATCCAGTCAGCCTCAGTATGACAGACGGGCACCGACCAGATGCTACGCCAGAAAGAACTCGTGGCAGCATCATCCGGGCGGCACACGTCTGTCATATTTTGCTCGGGTCGCTCCCAAGCTCTGTATACCCATCTCTCATCGCTCTGGAATATGCGATTCTGTGAGTACCGATCAACCCGTCGCTTATACCGCCGAATACGGTTCGCCCATGCATAAACTTTCTGCTTCAGGAAGTCGATGCGCTCTGTGACACGGGATATGTATTCTTGAGGACTGATTCCAGTCCCCGAGAATGCCCGCCTCACAAAGCGCATCACACGTGGTCGTGTATTGCCTTCCCTGAAGCAGTGTAGTTTGCCGATGAGTACCCTGGCCTCGTCGATGCGGCACTCGATCCTGCGCTGCAGGTTGGTACGGCTGGTTTTGGTCGAATAGCTACGTCATCATTTGGGAATTTGACATTAGCTAAACGACATGCCGCAACAGCCCCACAGTACAGGATCGAGTGTGTATCAACGAGGTTCTCGCTACTCTCGAAAATATTCTTGAGTTGCGAGTCCAAGGCACACACCAGCGCCCTATTTTTATTATGCATGGGTAACCGTGGTAATCGGGGTCTAAGTTTGGTAGGAGTGGATCGATATTCGCGAAGCGCATCTTCCAGAGCGCTCCTCAATCGGTCGTTGCACTGGCTACTTACCATGGCAACCCTATCATCTTCCTCTACAACAGCTGGGTTGGACCGCGGCGGGGTTGCGTCAATAGCTGACGCTTGCACCGCGGTTTGTGCCGGAGTTAAGACGATACGGTTGCTCAGTACCTCTGAGCGCAGCCTATCAAGCGCGGCATCGTCCAACATGTGATTGCGTTGGATGACCCGCACCTGATCCGATAGTCGTTGGGCCGAGACGTTGACGATTGGTTCAAGTACCTGGAATAGAGACAGTATCCTAACACGGTACGCAGTGAGGTTAGTTCCCCCCTCTGTAGACCCGTAGTATGCGCGCATCACATTTTCGTTCATGGACTGCGTCCATCGAATGCGCGACACATTTCCACCGGCAGCGGGGACCCTGTTCGTGGCCTGTTGGCCTCGAGGTCCCAAGCTCGCTGGTGGCCGTCCTCTTCCTCGTCGTCGTGGTGGCGGTGGTGTCGACGGCGGGGAGAAAAACTCGTCACTCGAGCTCGACGCAACTGCAGCGACCGGCGACGCAGCGCTCACGGATGTGGCGCGTCCCGGCGAATGCGAGGCGGAGCTGAGTGATGAGCCCGGAGATGGTGGGTGTGTCTCGTGTAATTTGGCCCGGCGTCTGGTCAGCATTTTTTAAGACGTACGTCGTACATGCACATTTTCAAATATTTTAGTGATTTTAGGATCCAGTTTTTTGATGTATCTGTTTTCTTTTTTTTTTTTATCATAATTATTGATAAAATTAGTTATTGGGTATATTTTAAATATGGGTAAAATCGATAAAAAAAATTAAATAAAAATTCAGTTTGATAAAATACGTGCTGTCAATTTGATATTTATTATTATTTCCTTTATTCATTTCTATACATATAATTTACATTTTTAAATATTTCTATACAAAGTAATATAAAAAAACATTTAAAAATATAAAAAATAGTAGCCCACTGGTATCGGGAACAGGGTCCGAAATACCGGTGGTCAGGGCTCTTGAGAGAGGAACCTCCTAACAATACGCGCCGTGTCCAGAAGTACTGCTTTCTGAATCAAGCCCTTGATCCAGCTGCCAAGCGAGAGCCTCCTCAGATGTTTGTCGAGGCTATTGGCTATTAAGCCATTGGCCGACACGACTATCGGCACAATGACTGCTGTACTCACGTCCCACATGTCGACAACCTCGCGAGCCAGATCTAGATATTTGAATTGTTTATCTTTCTCTGCTTTCACGAGGTTCTCGTCATGCGGAACCGTTATATCAACAATCATTGCGCGACGCTCCAATCGATCTATCACCACAATGTCAGGTTTATTGGCAACAATAGTCCTGTCAGTGATGATAGATCGATCCCAATACAACGTGATATTACCATTATCGAGAACTGCGTCGGGCGCATACTTATAGTATGGTACTTCTGATTCCACAAGGTTGTACTTTAAAGCAAGTTGCTGGTGGATAATCCTGGCAACGAGGTTGTGTCTATGCAAGTACTCTCCGTTAGCCAGACGAGAACACCCAGAAATAATGTGTCGGATCGATTTTCCCGGACGGTGGCATGCCCGACATATGTCAACCGTGCCATCCTTCACAATGTATTTCCGGTAGTTATTCGTCATCATAACTTCGTCCATTATTGCACAGACAAAACCTTCGGTTTCGCCGAATAGGTCACCGAAACGCAGCCAAGATACGGACGCTAAGAAGTCTACATCGGGTCCATGTAGGGCCCGGTAAAAGCGTCCGTGAAGCTCCTTGCCCTGCCATACCTCCTTGCGATCATTAGTGTCTAATACTCTAGGTTTGCGCCAGTTCTCGTTAGCCAGAGAGAGCGGCGTGAGGCCCTTGTCCACTGAGACCACATCTCGGTGCATCCCCTCGTCGACTTCTAGGAAGTATTCCCTGAGGCTGCATATCTCACGGTTGTGCAGGGTCTTAGCATTTAAGAAGCCACGACCCCCGCACTTCCGCGGGATATACAGTCTCATCACCGACGACCGCGGGTGATGCATTCGATTTGCGGTCAGCAAATCGTGCGCGGACCCTCCTATCCAGGGCATCAAGTTCCGTCTGAGTCCATTTGAGTATGCCGAAAGAATACATCAAAACCGGCATGACCCAACCATTGAAGGCGCGCACCTTGTTTCCACCTGACAAAAGACTGCTTAGTACTTTATTCAGGCGGCCAAAGAAGCGGTCCCTCAATGATTGTTTCATGTCGGCAGTATTGATACCTAATGCTTCCGACATACCCAAATACTTGTAGGTTTCTGTTGAGGAGAGGGATCTAAGGTGTATGGAATCCGAGAGTTGAGTTCCCACGGATTCCATAATCTCCCCTCGCTTCACATGCATGACTGCACATTTGTCCACACCAAATTCCATCCTGATGGCGCTACTGAAAGTTTCCGTTACCTTCAGTAGCTTCATCAGTTGCAAGTTGTTGGGGGCAAAGAGTTTCAGATCATCCATGTAAAGAAGGTGAGATATGACCTGACCACCTCTCCTCAACCGATAGCCTAGACCTGAACCCTCCAACAGTGTGCTGAGAGGGTTCAAGGCTAAACAAAACCACAATGGACTCAGACTATCACCCTGGAATATACCGCGCTCAATCTTTATCGGTTCGCTGTTCCCCTGGATCTGTCGACATCCTGGATAGTGAAGGACCGTTCTCCAGTGCCCCATACATGACATCAGGAAGGTACGCAGAGTTGCATCAACTTTATACAACTCCAGCACCTTCATGAGCCATGTATGAGGCACAGAATCATAGGCCTTCTTGTAATCTATCCAACATGTAGACAGATCCCTTCGCGAGCGGCGAACCTGTTGGCTAATGGCCATATCAATAAGGAGCAGCTCCTTAGTACCGCGGGACCCATTCCTACATCCATTCTGAGAGGCAGACATGATAGAATTACTATCAATATGATGATTGATTTTAGCTCTCAAAATGGATGTAAGAACTTTATAGACCGTTGGTAAACAAGTGATTGGTCTATAATTTTTGGGTTCCGCAGTACTACCTGATTTATGGAGCAGGTGGGTAATTCCTGTCGTCAAGAACTGGGGCAGCGACCCCGACTCTAAGGCTGACTGAAACTGGGATGCTAAGCGAACATGTGATCTCTGGAACCATTTAATCCAGAAGTTGTGCAGTCCATCCGGCCCTGGAGATTTCCAGTTAGGCAACGGACGGACTGCACGAGCTACATCTTGGGGGCTGATGATAATTGCCCCCATTTCAGGTATCGAATCACACGCTCGTTCAACCTCCCGGGTCCAATCACCCTCAGTGTGACTGACAGGCACCGACCAGATGTTGCGCCAGAACGAACACATGGCGTCATCATCTGGTAGACGCGTATCAGTCACACCTTGGTCCGGTCGTTCCCAAGCCCTATATACCCACCTTTCATCACTTCGGAATGTGCGATTCTGAGTGTAACGCTCCACTCGCCGCTTGTACCGACGAATACGGCTTGCCCATGCACAGATCTTCTGCTTCAGGAAGTCGATACGCTCTGTGACGCGGGCTAAGTAGTCTCGAAAACTAACATCAGTTCCCGAGAACGCCCGCTTCACAAAGCGCATCACTCTAGGTCGAGTATTGCCCTCCCTGAAGCAGATTAACTTGCCGATGAGTGCTCTAGCCTCACCGATACGCCGCTCAATCCTGCATTGCCAAGCTGGAACAGCAAATTTTGGTCGTGTAGCTCTGTCGTTGTTGGGAAATTTGACGTGAGCTACACGACATGCCGCTACAGCTCCACAGTACAATATTGAGTGGGTATCGGTGAGGTCTTTGCTGCTGTCAAAGCAGTTTGACAGCTGCGAATCTAAAGCACACACCAGCGCCTTGTTTTTCTTGTGCATAGGTAAACGAGGTAGACGTGGCCTAAGTTCAGGCGGTGTGGATCGGTACTCCCGGAATGCACCCTCCAAAGCGCTCCTCAATTGTGCGTTGCACTGGGTACTCACGGATATAACTTCGTCATCATCTTCTTCACCATCGTGTTCGGATCGCGGTGGAGCACTGGATACATTTTGTAGCTGTACCGCAATCATTGGCGAAGCAGGTATAACTAGGTTACTCCGTGAATCGAAGCGTAGTCGCTCAAGTACGGTGTCATCCAACATGTGGTTACGCTGTATGACCCGCACTTGATCCGACAGCCGTTGCGCCGACACGCTGACACCTGGCTCAAGCACCTGAAACAGAGCGAGCATCCGACCACGGTACGCAGTCAAGTTGCTTCCCCCCTCAGTAGCCCCATAATATGCGCGCATGACGTTCTCATTAATGGACTGAGTCCATCGCATGCGCGACACATTTCCACCGGCAGCGGGGACCCTGTTCGGGGCCTGTTGGCCTCGAGGTCCCAAGCCCGCTGGTGGCCGTCCTCTTCCTCGTCGTCGTGGTGATCGGGTCGACGGCGGGGAGAAAAACTCGTCACTCGAGCTCGACGCAACTGCAGCGATCGGAGACACAGCACTCACGATTGAGGCGCGTCCCGGCGGCTGCGAGGCGGAGCTGAGCGACGAGTCCGGAGATGGTGGGTGTGCCTGATGTTTTGCCCGGCTTCTTGTCAGCATTCATGTATATTTTAAAGTATATTCCAAAAAATTAGGGTCCGGTTTTGTAAAATAGGTTTTCTGTTTTTTTTTTTTCTTATCATTGTTATTGATATAATTAATATATTATTGTTTAAATATGGGTTAAATCGATAAAAACATTAAATTAAAATTCAGTATCGTAAAAATTCGTGCTGTCAATTTGACACTCGGGCCACAGATTATTATTATTATATTTATTTAAAAAATATTGAATTTTTAGGACACGAGAATCAAAAGTTATAAATATGTTAATTTACTCAAAATTAAGTAATCGTGCAATTACAAAACGCAACTTTTTTCCGATTACGTTCCAATCCAATGACATGTGCTTTTGCTCAAGGGGTTTCTTACTATAAATGGCTCTTTCTCTTCGTTTTTATACATTCTATAATGTACAATACTTATAAACAACATGTAAACTTGATATTAAAACGCCAATTAACAAGGCAAAATCATGTAATAAAAATGAAACTATGGGGGTTTCGTAGTATATCTTATAAAGGAACGTTATCAATGGTGATCGATTGAGTCCCGTCACTACTGTCACTGTAAGATCTGTGATGTTCTATTCCAGTGTTTTTCAACCTGTGGGTCGCGACCCCAGGGGGTCGCGAAGCCTCTATAGAGACCGCGTAAACTACCTCAGTAAAAAAAAAACAATAAAGTTTAAAAAGATAGATTTATTAAGAAAATGTTAACTTAAAGATATAAATATTTTGTATGTTAATACAAATTAACAAAAAAAATAAAACTTATGAGTACTAGTCCATCTTAATACAATGGTTGCACTTGTTGTTCATTAACCAATTTCTCCCATCGTGGATCCGTTTTCATCATCTGCTCTTTCAGTCGAGCAATAAATCCACTAAACATTTGAGCTCCCGATATTTCGACGCTGTTGCAATGAACAATCAGGGAAGATATCCCCTAAGTGACAGTATAATATTAGTTGTAAACCGTGAAAGCTTAAAACAGTGTTTGAATGAATCCACTGTTCGCACCAGTCATGGCTTTTGCTCCGTCACTACAAATAGCAACGCATTTCTGTGCCCAATTGATATTCATATCTTGCGTAGCTTCAAGGAACATGTTATGCAAGCACTGACCTGCAGTATTGGTGGGAAGTGCTCTACACAAGAGTATTTCTTCCATTAATTTTTCATTAGATTTAAAACGCACAAAAGTTACAAACTGCGCACAGACCGCAATATTCGTAGATTAATCAAATTGCAAGGACACAAAAGTTACTATCTTTTTCTTACTATGGGGGTCGTATCATGAAAAAGGTTGAAGAACACTTCTATTCTATCGTTCGATACGTTTCTTTTTGAGTGGGATTTTACATTTTGAACTGACAATAGTGCATCCTGACTTGGACTACCGCATTCTTCTTTGGACAATGAGTTGCTTTTGATTTGAACTTTGATTTTAAAACCACTTGAATGGCAATTAACGCAACGCATGTTGCGTTTCGTTAATTGCCATTTACGACTTGCGCGCTTACAGAGGCATCGTCTCTCTGATGAAGGTGCTCAGATGTTTAAAAAGTGTAGAGATGGGTGTATATGTATGTATGTTTAGAAGAAATACATCCTGTACCTATCCTGTATTTCATGAAAAATGTTTTATTCGATAACAGAATTAGTTTTAACAATATTGAGGTTGACTTCCCCTTTTTAGGCAACCACCCATTTATTTTACGTGCCAGAATTAAATCTATGCACATAAGAAGCAAGTCCTCTTATACATATATCGCAGTAGATAGAAAGCTACAGGGGCGAAGTGGTGTATTAGGCTACTATTACCACTGTCCTGTTGGGACACGGACAGCGGGTTGTTGCTCTCATGTCATGAGCATATTATGCTATATGGACTCTGCCAGACACCAGAGCTATATCGCTGCACCAGCTTCCTTTTCAGATAATCTTTTAATAAGATAATATTTTTTTCTATAATACTGTTAAAAATTTCAAATAAAAACCATGTATAAATATCAATAAACAAGATTTATTACGTCACAATACACATTTTTTATTCAACAAACCCTGCCTTTTTTTAATTTCTATTTACCGATTTCTTTAGTACCGCTTTGAACACCGGAGTATCTAAACTTGGACTTGCGACAACAAATTCAACATTCATCTTACAATACAACATTATTTTTAGTATATGCGAAAACTGAATAATTATAGTTTGTTCAGAATAAATACCTGAATCGATTCCAATAATTTTTAAACCATGTTATATTTTGTCCCAAAAGTATTTAAAAAAGTTACAAGTTGGACACCGAGCGACATTAAGTACCTATCGCAATAATTTAGGTACCTACTACCAAATTATTATTATCAATGAGCTCAAGACGACGCTGGAGGCGCGCACGCGGGCGGGCTGCGTGGTGACCACGTTTTTGTACAGACAACCAGGTAACAGAACAAGCTTATAACTTTGTGATTTTTCATGATACAGTTTTGAAATTCTGTACATAGATTCTTTACATAAAAATATCGACTCGTGTTTCAGGTTTCGCATATACTAAAACTAATATTGTATAGGCGATATTGCAACGTTGTGATTTCCTCGTTTTTCTAGTGGTCGCAAGCGCGACTGCTGAGCATGAGGTCCTGGGTTCAATTTCCCGGTCGGCAAAATCTTACTGGGTTTTTCATCAGGGATTTTCAGTACCAGCCACGGAGTCTGGATTTGAGCCTCTATTACATGGGACTTAACGTAACTGGCAAAATGTGTGTGTGCCGCGTGGCGGCGTGTGTAATGTGTGTGTGTGTAATTTGCGTGTTACGTATACCTCTGCCTAACCCTTCGGGGATTACAAGCGTGATGTTACGTTATGATTTGAAATAAGAATTACTATGATTTTTTAAAATAAATTAAAAGTAGTAAAATTTTATTACTATTGACTATAATTATATAGTGGTGACTGACCAAGTCTGACGATAGTCACTAGTTAGACTTCTTGGATTTGACGCAAAACTTTGTGCCAAATAAAAAAAAAATCGGTTGAATCCACAGTTGCCGCCAAAATGGGTTTAAAAAAAAGTAAAGATAGAATTCAGATGTTTATTTTCAAGAAGTTATTTTTGTTGTCATCCACTCTCCAAGTTCATTCGCTCGGGACGACTTTCTGTTGCACGTCATCATTCCAGATAGTATAATTATTATAAGTTCCTTGGTAGTAACAGGTCGTGTTGTCAGTCAGAGTAAACGTCATTATTAAGAGACGTTTTCTACGTTCACTACATGTCCGTCATCAGTTCCGATTATGGCCACATGCTAAAAGAACCATGCATTATTATACTTCTTTTTTAATTTCTTAGTTTTTTTTTTTTAAACTCTATGTACCAAAATTATTTACAAACTACAAATACATCTAAAATAATAATAAAATATGTACAAGTATCAAAACAAAAAAAGCATTACAAGGTGTCAAAAAATTCGCCCACATCGTTATCAATAGGAAAAGTGCCTAGAAAGCTGGCAGCATTGCCACGTCGGCTGGCAATGCTTATTCTTTGGCCAAAAAAACGGTTAGCCCTCTGGTCACGTGAAGAGTCGTCCAACCGCTTGGCGATATCCAGAAATACTAAGTATAATGCTAAGCACTTATTAGTTCCATACTGAGTAAACAAAGTCTTTAAAACTGTCACCATAGCATGTCTAAAGGTAATCAAGAAATATCAGTCCCGTTTCCAGACATTTCTCTCAGTAAGCAGCTGTTGAAAACCGGTAATATTCGAGAAAGATTCCGTTTGGTATAAGTATTTTACTCTTTGCTGACACCCGTTACCACCAAATGAATTCAATGGATTTTAATTAAATTATGTTTTAATAATCTATCCAATCTTTCTGTCTCGTGAAAAGCCATGCACGAAGAACTGCAAGAACAGAAAGAGTCTTTGAACTCTTTCGGGAGTTACTAGGCAAGGAAAAGCACCAGATCTCGAAGCCGCTCATGTCCGCTAAAATGCCCCCCATCGTGGCCATCACCATGTTTAAAATAGTGGAAACCGTGCTCCAACCCCCTAAAGCTCACTACTTTACCCACCACCGTGACCGATTACGTATCTATAAAAGAAATTCAAACCCATACTATTGATCCAATCGTGCCCTCCAAAATCAGGTTACAGCAGAACAAAGAAAATTGGTAATATATTCGGCCATCCTGTAAAGAAACTAGCCAGCACACTATCATCGTGTTACACACCTCCATGCTGGCCACCTTGCTGCCCACCATGCCCACCACCTTGCTGCCCATCAAGCGCACCTCCGCCGTCTAGACACTCCAATAGATGCCCACGCCCACTACCCCCACCACCTCCGTGCCCACCACCACGGTGCCCCCCCAAACCAGCTATACCTAAGTGGCCATTATAATAATGAAAAAGATTATCAGATGAGACTTATTTGTTTGTACGCATAATAAAATGGGCCACTATCACTGTGTGCAATCTCTATGCTGCCCACCAACATCAAAATGCCCACCAGAATTGAGCCCACCACCACAATCTATTGTGACTGTTCGTAAATTACCCTAGGCTGATAAAATTTTCGTTTTTCCTAAATCATGTAAATATTAGTATTAATGTTGGCTCCCCCCGAAGGGAAAGAGGCCGCGCCCCTCCGTCCGCACGGCCTTGTAAGACTCGACACCAAACTGGTCATCTTTCCACCGACTACTAAATTGAACTCCAGCCCTGTCCCGACTTTAGAAGCTAGGGGACAGGGAGGGGTACAAGGTGTAGTTAATATTGGGAGGTCACAGTTAAGACATATACATGAATAATATCAAATCCTATAAAACTAACTCAGTAATAAAGTATGACGCTAATAAGACAAGAGGGCGCAAAGATATATATATGATGAAAGGTTGTTGAAAGGAAACGTTACGCTTGCTCTTAAGAGATTCCTTATTTTACAGTTACGTTAATTTAATGATTCCAAAATACTAGTTGCCGATTTGCAAACGCAAACGATTCCATGTTACAACATGGAACCGTTTTACAACGTTTGCTCGGCGTACTTGTACTGTTAGACCTAAATGCATAGTCCTACTGAGAACATTGCTATGAACTCTAACAGGCCACGTTCCCTAGGCTCTATCTACATATCTTTCCCAATCCTAAGGCAGTGGGTTGTGAGGCCACTGCCATTGAGGAAGACAGGTTTCTAGCATTTCTACTTATACGCGTACTCACGATAATAACACCCTTACGGCAGATTACCCCAATTACTATATTGTAACACAATTTGCTCAAGCGTACCGTAAGATCAGTCTGTAGCAGAACATATTGCGATTGTTATTGGTGGACGCCGAAGTGGTTATTCCATCGTCACTTCACATTTCTTTACTCTGCCCCATGTCGTGGTTGCGTGTCTCGTTAAATAGTGTCGATTCAGTAATAGGCCTGTGGCAGCCGGGGTTAGTTTTAACGAGACACAGTCCCTAGCGTTCCTAAGAACGTAGCTATCCAATCAGTTTAGGATACTTGGTGAAGCCTACCCCCGCTCCCTGAAATGTGCGCCAACAATCTCTACGCAATGTTTCTGAGCTAGACCTTTACAGGAAGCAGTATTCATCAGCAACGTTTGGTTGTTTTGTACCACAAGTATAAGTCGGCATTATATCACTGAGCAATATAATTTGTCTTAATCAATCCGTGAATATTACGGTGTTGCTTTCACCACTGAACAATATATTTTATCTTAATTGGAATGTGAATATTACGGTTCTGCCTTTCATTTGTGATGAGTAAGGTAAAAGTCAACATTCGTCAATAGTCGGGTGTGTTGGTGTATAGTGTGCATGTCGTATGTATGAAATGTGTGTATAGTGTAGCGAAAGGCGGTCTCCGTCCCTATAACGAAACGCAGATGGAGAATATGTGCCAAGGTTAGGAGTTATTAGGACACATAACACAGGACATAATATAATACATTGTGATGATAAAGCGGCTCTGCCGTCATGCTGAAATAAATAATTATTAACATCGCTGCGTTTCCGCCAAACTGCTACTTAAGCTAGGAGTTAATTATAGTTAACACTTACCACGTATTCATTGTTCATTGAAGGGGATTAATCCCCGACTAACTTACAGAGTACTGCACACATTACCAGTTTCGCCTCTGCCACAGCTTGTCTTCTCCCGCGTCTCGACAATCACTTCAACTAGACTTATTACTACTACTTATATTTAACTTATTAAATACTAATCGCTCTGTTACGACAGTCCTCTGGGACATGTCCATCTTGGTACCAAGATTACGCTAACTACATGAATTTAACCTACTACGTCCTAGCCTTTTAACCGTTTTAGACCGACTCTCTGACTTAGCTCGACGCTCCACGTGTGGACTCTTCCGCGATTTCAAATCAACTGCCTCGAATTCACCAAGCTTTCTCCGGCCCAGCCTCCAAAAGCACCACGCTTGGCATGTTCCCATACTTTTTAAGTCGCCTCTTTTTTTGTGCAACCGTCTCAATTGTTTTAAAGGGTCCCGGGCCGTGTGATACTCAAGACATGTTCAGCAGATGTGGCGTTAGTATCCTTTAGAAATCAGTAATTTTTTTATCTCTTCTTAAGATTTCTCTAGTCCCTTTCCCATTAAGTAAAGAATTTATGCGTTTCTAAGTGATGCAATATTGTTTTACAATTCAAGAAAGAAAGCTCACTAAATCTTTATTAATTACGGTCACTTGCCGGCCTGTCAAGCCATAAAATAGAAGTTTAATGTGTTTGTAAGTGGCCCATACCGTGTGATGATTTTAAATAAAAATCAATACTAAAATATCTACTTAATAATTAGGAGTACGTGACAGACAGTCACACTATCTTCACAAATAAATAAAATTGAAGTTGTAATGTTCTGTTTGTGATTTCAAAATAACTGATTTTTACTGAATGCATTATGAAATGAAAGTATAAGTACGGTACTTGTAACAATATTTTTTTTTTTTAATTTTTGGCTGTCCGGCTGTCGGTCTAAATGTCTGTTTTTTCCGGCTAATCACCGAAACAGTTGGACTGATGTTAACGGGACTTTAATTAGCAGATGGCTGATGATAACGGAGTAACTCGGTCTACTTTTATTTAAGAAAAAGAATTAGGGTTCCGACAAAAAAAACAAAATGTGATTCAAATAGGGAAGTAATATTTTTATAATAAATTCACGAGACTGAAGATCGTCGAGCTAGTAAGTAAAATAAATATTTATTCACCAATCGTTTTAGAAGTCTTTGTTTTGGGTCTAAAGAGTTCAAGCCTCATATCATCACAGAAACATTTAATAAATAATTTGTTGCTACTTATTTCGATTTTTTTTTAAACCAGTTTGGTTGCTCAGTAATGATTTCACACTAGAGACGTCACGCGGTCTCATAAGCCCTAACAATTAGCTCAAGTTGTAAATTTCTTTACCAGTACCAAAGTCTTCTTGTATGTAATGAAATACTGTAATGTATACAACATTAGTTTTAGTATATGCGAAACCCGTTTCCATGAAGTTTAATCAAATACTTAATCATTGTAACACCAATAAAATCTTAAACGAACTACAGTACGACTGACGCCGGCTGATCTCTTGAAGGCATTTGACTACGTAAATCACGATACCCTGCTCTTGAAACTTGAGCATTAAGATTAGGGAAACTTGCAAGAAGTGTAGTGAAATCTTATTTAAATGATAGACAGCATCAAGTTCAAATAAGTGGTGTAAATTTCCTGGGTCTAAAATTAAAAATGGGTTTACCACAAGGTTTTAGCCCATAGAAATGTATTCCCGTGTTTTGTCCCTAGAAAATAAAACTAGAGAAAATATGTTTTTACTATGTATAATAATAAATATACATCCCTACTACCATGCCTCTGTTTCGATTTTTGCCTTAAAACTGTTATTTTAAATAAAATGAAAAAATAAACAGAGGAGCCTCTTGTTGATCTCTGCATCACTGTCACTGTGGGGTAGTTTTCGAAAGTCTTAAAATCAAAATCAAAGCATTTTTTTTTCAAGTAGGCCAGTTACAGGCACTTTTGAATTGTCGAAACAAAGACAACAGTAAAATATAGCTACAGTCCCAGTCACAAGGCACAAAAACTGTGAAAGTACTGTAGTTGCTTAGACACCACGTCCCGTCACCGTCATCGTCAGTGTGAAATTCGTCGCGACGACGGGTTGGCCCTTAGTGTGGAATACATAAATGCTGTATAATAATAAATAATAATAAGTGAGTACAGCAGTCATTGTGCCGATAGTCGTGTCGGCCAATGGCTTAATAGCCAATAGCCTCGAACAACATCTGAGGAGGCTCTCGCTTGGCAGCTGGATTAAAGGCTTGATTCAGAAAGCAGTACTTCCGGACTACTGGCTAACGGAGAGTACTTGCATACACACAATCTTGTAGCCAGGATTATCCATCAGCAACTTGCTCTAAAATACACTTTGTGGAATCGGAAGTGCCGTACTATAAAGTATGTGCCCGACCCTGTTCTCGAAAATGGCAGTATCACAATGTACTGGGATCGATCCATCATCACTGACAGGACTATTGTAGCCAATAAGCCTGATATAGTGGTGGTGGATCGATCAGAGCGGCGCGCAATGATTGTTGACATAACGGTCCCACATGATGAGAACCTCGTGAAAGCCGAGAAAGATAAGCAAATCAAGTATCTTGATTTGGCTCGCGAGGTTGTCGACATGTAGGATTTGGACTCAGCGATCATTGTGCCGATAGTTGTATCAGCCCATGGTTTAATTGCCAAGAGCCTCGACCAATACCTGAGGAAGCTCTCGTTAGGCAGCTGGATCAAGGGCTTGATTCAGAAAGCGGTACTCCTGGACACGGCTCGTATTGTTAGAAGGTTCCTCTCTCAAGAGCCCTGACCACCGGTATTTCGGACCCTGTTTCCGATACCGGTGAGCTACTATTTTTTTATATTTTTAAATGTTTTTTTATATTACTTTGTATAGAAATATTTAAAAATGTAAATTATATGTATAAAAATAAATAAAGAAAAATAATTATAAGTCAAATCTTGAGCTTCAATTTATCAATAAATTTCAAGCGAGAGCCTCCTCAGATGTTGGTCGAGGCTATTGGCTATTAAGCCATTGGCCGACACGACTATCGGCACAATGACTGCTGTACTCACGTCCCACATGTCGACTACCTCGCGAGCCAGATCTAGATATTTGAATTGTTTATTAGATATATCCCTTATTTATTTTTATACAAATCTTATACATTTTTAAATATTTCTTAAACTAAAAACAATATAAAAAACATTTAAAAATATAAAAAATTGTAGCCCACCGGTATCGGGAACAGGGTCCAAGCTACCGGCGGTCAGGGCTCCAGAGAGAGGAACCTTCTAACAATACGAGCCGTGTCCAGGAGTACCGCTTTCTGAATCAAGCCCTTGATCCAGCTGCCTAACGAGAGCTTCCTCAGGTATTGGTCGAGGCTCTTGGCAATTAAACCATGGGCTGATACAACTATCGGCACAATGATCGCTGAGTCCAAATCCTACATGTCGACAACCTCGCGAGCCAAATCAAGATACTTGATTTGCTTATCTTTCTCGGCTTTCACGAGGTTCTCATCATGTGGGACCGTTATGTCAACAATCATTGCGCGCCGCTCTGATCGATCCACCACCACTATATCAGGCTTATTGGCTACAATAGTCCTGTCAGTGATGATGGATCGATCCCAGTACATTGTGATACTGCCATTTTCGAGAACAGGGTCGGGCACATACTTTATAGTACGGCACTTCCGATTCCACAAAGTGTATTTTAGAGCAAGTTGCTGATGGATAATCCTGGCTACAAGATTGTGTGTATGCAAGTACTCTCCGTTAGCCAGACGAGAACACCCGGAGATAATGTGACGGATTGATTCGCCTGGACGGTGGCATGCCCGACATATGTCAACCTTACCGTCCTTCACAATAAATCTCCGGTAGTTATTCGTCATCATAACTTCATCCATAATTGCACAGACAAAACCTTCGGTTTCTCCGAAGAGGTCTCCGGAACGTAGCCAGGCTATGGACGCTGATAGGTCTACATCAGGCCCATGCAGGGCCCGGAAAAAGCGTCCGTGAAGCTCCTTACTCTGCCATACCTCCATGCGGTCGTTAGTGTCAAGCACTACAGGTTTGGGCCAGTTCTCTTTAGCCAAGGAGAGCGGAGTGAGCCCCTTGTCCACCACGACCAGATCTCGATGCATCCCCTCGTCGGCATCAAGGAAATATTCCCTGAGACTGCATATCTCGCAATTGTAGAGAGTCTTAGCGTTTAAAAAGCCTCGACCCTCGCACCTCCGCGGGATATACAGTCTCATAACCGAAGAACGTGGTTGATGCATTCGATATGCCGTCAACAATGTACGGACCCTCCAGGGCGTCTAGTTCTGTTTGAGTCCATTTGAGTATGCCAAAAGAGTACATCAAAACCGGCATGACCCAACCGTTGAAGGCACGTACTTTATTTCCGCCTGATAAAAGACTATTAAATACTTTTTTCAGGCGGCCAAAGAAGCGCTCCTTCAACGATTGCTTCATGTCAGCAACATTGATGCCCAGCGCTTCCGATATACCCAAATACTTATAGGTTTCGGTTGCTGAGAGAGATCTAAGATTTATGGAATCTGAGAGCTGGGTTCCCACTGATTCCACAATCTCCCCTCGTTTTACATGCATGACCGCACATTTGTCCACACCAAATTCCATCTTGATGGCGCTACTGAAAGTTTCAGTTACCTTCAGTAGCTCCATCAGTTGCAAATCGTTGGGGGCAAAGAGTTTCAGGTCATCCATGTAAAGGAGGTGAGATATAACTTGACCTCCTCTCCTCAACCGGTAGCCTAGACTTGAATCCTCCAGCAGCGTGCTAAGAGGATTCAAGGCTAAGCAGAACCAAAGTGGACTCAAACTATCGCCCTGAAATATACCTCGCACTATCCTTATCGGCTCGCTATTCCTCTGGATTTGCCGACATCCTGGATAGCAAAGAACTGTCCTCCTTTGCCCCATACATGATATCAGGAAGGTGCACAGAGTTATATCAAGTTTATACAACTCTAGCACCTTCATGAGCCATGTATGTGGCACCGAGTCATAGGCCTTCTTATAGTCTATCCAACATGTCGACAGATCCTTTCGGGAACGGCGAACCTGTTGACTAATGGCCATATCAATAAGGAGTAGCTCCTTAGTACCGCGGGACCCGTTCCTACATCCATTTTAAGAAGCGGACATTACAGAATTGTTAGACATATTATTATTAGAGTGTATTGCCCATTCATTGCGTTTCCTGTTTATGCTTTTGCTAAGTCGGGGGCGGTATAAAGTTTGCAGGCGGTTGTATTCTACTGTAGAACTTACTTGTGTCTTAATTGGACTAGGATCTAAATTGATAAGATGGGATGCATCTTGTCAATCTAGATCTAATATTTTAAAATGTAATGTTTATTAATAAGAACTTAATGTACACAGTTATGCAATAAATATATCTTTATCTTTATCTTTATCTACCTCTGGAGAATGCAAAGAAAATGCAATCGAATGGAATAAGCAACTAAGTAGGTACGTAGGTACTAGTAAGTACTATAATAAGTGTGTCATCCACCATTAATTCTTCTGTACGACTCATTGGTTGACCCATTTTCGATTATTCTCATTGTTACCATGTTTGATTTTGTTAGAATAGGAATTGGTTAAAATAAAACAGTGGAGTTCTTTACCTTCACCGACCCGATGTATTTAGAGATGGGCAGGAGTAACCGAGTGGAACAAAATTCTGTCGTAGACTAGTTGTTTTCTGGATAACCATCACACGAGGACGTGTGCAAGCAGGATGGCCGTGTCGAATCCGGTCATTAGTACGGTCTTGGAATGAATCGCAAGCGCGACCTACTTACCGGTCTACCCACACCACAGCGTGCTCCTACAGAGCCGTAATGTTTACAGCTCGAGGTGAGGACGACATTGCCCCGTGTTATTGTGTTAAATGTAATTTCAAGTAATTTGTTAGTTTAATAGAAACAGTGTATCGCACCCATATTTTCATTGCACGAAACCCATCTTCTGCCGAGATGACGAGATGTACGTGATGTTCGAGCCTAACGGAATAAATCCTGACAACTCGACATATAATTATATAAATAATGATCTACAAAACAAAAAAACAAAAAAGACACTCTTCTGCAATTAGACGAACTAAAAAAGCAGAAAAAAAGGAGCCTTTCGGGTATAAGTTTTTTCACGGGATTCAAAGTACCAACCGCGCGCGTTTGTTTAAAGAAAAGTAAGTTTGAATCTGTTTTAGTTTTTAGTTCATTTTAGTTTGTTACGTACTTTTGTGGCAAAAGTAAGTTTGAAGCTGTTTTAGTTTTTAGTTCATTTTAGTTTGTTACTTACTTTTGTGGCATCAGGCAGGAAAAGTTATAACTTTTAAAAATTCTGAGCCTTTAGGGGGAGGGGGGGGGCAGCTGCCGGGGCGAAGGTAATGTCTCAGAAAATAAGCCATCTATGCTTCAGTATACGGCTTAGTACGTGGAAAGTCCATCCAATACACAACATTTTTGATCCCGAACATTTTCGATTTTGACACACGAATGCTACCTGGCAAGCGGGCGTATGACACTAGACAGAACGATTTATTACTAAGTAGTAATAAGTTTTGGATTACAATTTTCTTCGTCTTGTCCCGTCTATCGCTCATAAATAATTGAATGTCTTTGGGTGCTAGTAAGTTATAACATAGCTGTCCCAAATGTAAGTACAAATTTTGGATACCCATTACAAGGTGTAAAAAATTCGCCCACATCGTTATCAATAGGAAAAGTGCCTAGAAAGCTGGCAGCATTGCCACGTTGGCTGGCAATGCTTATTTTTTGGCCAAAAAAACGGCTAGCCCTCTGGTCACGTGAAGAGTCGTCCAACCGCTTGGCGATATCCAGAAATACTAAGTATAATGCTAAGCACTTATTAGTTCCATACTGAGTAAACAAAGTCTTTAAAACTGTCACCATAGCATGTCTAAAGGTAATCAAGAAATATCATTCCCGTTTCCAGACATTTCTCTCAGTAGCAGCTGTTGAAAACCGGTAATATTCGAGAAATACTCCGTTTGGTATTAGTATTTTACTCTTTGCTGACAGCCGTTACCATTAAATCAATTCAATGGATTTTATTTAAATTATGTTTTAGTAATCTATCCAATCTTTCTGTCTAGTGAAAAGCCATGCACGAAGAACTGCAAGAACAGAAAGAGTCTTTGAACTCTTTCGGGAGTTACTAGGCGAGGAAAAGCACCAGATCTCGAAGCCGCTCATGTCCGCTAAAATGCCCCCCATCGTGGCTGTCACCATGTATAAAATCTTGGAAACCGTGCTGCCACCCACTAAAGTGCTCAATACTTTACCCACCTCCGTGACCGATGATTACGTATCTACAAAAGGAAATTCAAACCCACACTATTGATCCAATCGTGCCCTCCAAAATCAGGTTACAGCAGAACAAAGAAAATGGGTAATATATTCGGCCATCTTGTAAAGAAACTAGCCAGCACACTATCATCGTGTTACACACCTCCATGCTGCCCACCTTACGGTCCACCACCTTTCTGCCCACCATGCCCACCACCTTGCTGCCCACCATGCCCACCACCTTGCTGCCCACCATGCCCACCACCTTGCTGCCCACCATGCCCACCACCTTGGTGCCCACCATGCCCACTACCTTGCTGCCCACCATGCCCACCACCTTGCTACCCACCAAGCCCACCTTCGCCGCCTAGACGGCCCACTAGATGCCCACGCCCGCCACCCCCACCACCTCCGTGCCCACCACCACGGTGCCCCCCCAAACCAGCCATACCTAAGTATCCGTCAAAGTGCCCATCACCCACACCACCTCAGAGCCCGACATCAAAGTGCTCACCAACATCGAGCCAAATCTGGTTTAACCAAATCATTATAATAATGAAAAAGATTATCAGATGAGACTTATTTGTTAGTACGCATAATAATGGACTTGCCACTACCACTGTGTGCGCAATCTCTATGCTGCCCACCAACATCAAAATGCCCACCAGAATCGAGCCCACCACCACAATCTATCTTCACAAATAAATAAAATTGAAGTTGTAATGTTCTGTTTGTGATTTCAAAATAACTGATTTTTACTGAATGCATTAGTTAGTAGTTAGTACGTGTAACAATAAAACTATTTTTAAATTTTTGTCTGTCCGGCTGTCGGTCTGTCTGTCTGTTTTTTCCGGCTAATCACCGAAACAGTTGGACTGATGTTAACGGGACTTTTATTAGCAGATGGCTGATGATAAAGGAGTAACTCGGGCTACTTTTATTTAAGAAAAAGAATTAGGGTTCCGACAAAAAAAAACAAAATGTGATTCAAATAGGGCAGTAATATTTTTATAATAAATTCACGAGACCGAAGATCACGGACAACAGCTAGTAAGTAAAATAAATATTTATTCACCAATTGTTTTAGAAGTCTTTGTTTTGGGTCTAAAGAGTTCAAGTCTCATATCATCACAGAAACATTTAATAAATAAGATGTTGATACTTATTTCGATTTTTTATAAACCAGCTCGGTTGCTCAGTAATAATTTCACATTAGAGACTTCACGCGGTCTCATAAGCCCTAACAATTAGCTCAAGAATTTGTAAATTTATTTACCAGTACCTGAGTCTTCTTATATGTAATGAAATACTGTAATGTATATATCGGATCCGGTCAATAGTACGGACATAAAATGAATTGGAAAGCGCGCAAGTGTACAGTGGAGCCATCAGCGACTTACAAGTCTACAGACAACACTGCGTGCTTGTACAGAGCCCCGTTGTCCAGCTCGAGGAGAAGACGACAGTCAGTGTCGGATCGTGCGGTGTTGAGACGTCTTGGAACTGTACCAGATTCATTGTGCCCGTGTTATTGTGTTAAGTTGCAATCTCAAGTAATTCGTTAGTTTTGGTAGTTGTGTTTTCATAGCTCGAAACTCAAGGTCTGCCCACATGATGTACGAGCCTAACGGAGTAAATCCTGACATATCCGATATATATAACTATGGACCCGTTTCCATGAACTTTAATCAAATTCTTAATCATTCTAACGCCAATAAAATCTTAAACGAGCTACAGTACGACTGACGCCGGCTGATCTCTCGAAGGCATTCGACTACGTAAATCACGATACCCTGCTCTTGAAACTTGAGCATTAAGATTAGGGAAACTTGCAAGAAGTGTAGTGAAATCTTATCTAAATGATAGACAGCATCAAGTTCAAATAAGTGGTGTAAATTTACTGGGTCTAAAATTAAAAATGTGGTGTACCACAAGGTTTGGTATTAAGTTCTTTCCAAATTTTAGTATTTAATAAAAGGAAAGGCTAGCGGCAATTAGCCCATAGAAATGTATTCCCGTGTTTTGTCCCTAGAAAATAAAACTAGAACAAATATGTTTTTACTATGTATATAATCTATTTCCATCCCTACTACCATGCCTCTATTTTTCGATTTTTGCCTTAAAACTATTATTTTAAATTAAATGAATAAATAGACAGAGGAGCCCCTTGTTGATCTCTTCATCGCTGTCACTGTGGGGTATTTTACAAAAGTCTTAGACACTACGCCCCGTCACCGTCATCGTCAGCGTGAAATTCGTCGCGACGTTGGGATGGCCCTTGAGTGTAGAATGCAACTCCTGCACCATCTCATCTTCCTTTTTCAGCGTGTTATGCTGACACTGCCGCGGTGGTTGATGAGTGTGACAACCTCAAGTGGCGTAACCCTTGTGGGTAACTATATTTTCGTGCCGTTTGAGGTTGAAACGCTCGGGCCTTGGGGCCCAAGTCATCAAAGCCTGTTTAATTTAGGTTTGTTGCTTGGATATTTCTAAACATTTAGTTAACGTTTCCGGTGACCCAAAGGCTAGCTTTTATTTTGGCCAGAAGCTTATAATAAGCATTTCAACAATACACCATGGCAATGCTGCTAGTCTCTTTATTAGATTGTTACCGGTTGACAACGTTGAGGAGTTTTTTGATGCTATTTAATAGTTTGTTGTAAGTTTAGGTTTTATTTATCTATATTTTAGTTAGACAGAATGGTGAATAAATTGGAGTTATAAGGTGAGCCCAGCTCTCAGCTTGAACAACCAGCTGCTCAGGCTTTACTCCTGGCACTAATCTGAGACAAAAATGCCAGAACAATTTAAAAACAATATGGGGCGTAGTTCCGACTATGCCACGCTAATAAAGATACAAGCAACACTTATTAGTTCCATGCAAGACCCTGATAAAAAAAAATGGTTCGTAATCACCATAGACTACTATAATTATATAGTAATAAACAAATCAGTATTAAGATACAATGCCAAAACCAAAAAAATAAAATAGTATTATATAAGTGCACCAAACCCGATCAAACCAATTCCGATTTTAATTTTATAATATTTTAGTAATACCAGCTGGAGTGCTCGCCATCGGAGCCGTCATGTTTAAAATCGTAGCCACCATCGCGTCGAACACTGTGCCCACCCCACCAAAGTGCTCACCACTGTGGCTGATACCGTGCTATAAAAACCAATCCCACACCCTTGCTCCAACCATGTCCTTCAAAATACCGTTCAGCAAAACTAAGAAAATGTTTAATATAATCGGTTGTTCAGCAGAAATAATAACCTTCTGCTCATCCCCACCTGAGTGCCCGCCGCCGTCTGGACCACCTAAGTGCGAACCGCGGCCTTGTAAATCTCGTAAGAACCCGCCATCTGAGTGCCCGCCGCCGTCTGAACCACCTTATTGCACACCACGGCCGTGTAAATCTCGTAAGAGCCCGCCATCTGAGTGCCCACCGCCGTCTGAACCACCTTATTGCACACCACGGCCGTGTAAATCTCGTAAGAGCCCGCCATCTGAGTGCCCGCCGCCGTGTCCCCCACCTGACTGCCCGCCGCCGTCTGGACCACCTAAGTGCGAACCGCGGCCGTGTAAATCTCGTAAGAGCCCGCCATCTGAGTGCCCGCCGCCGTCTGGACCACCTAAGTGCACACCGCGGCCGTGTAAATCTCGTAAGAGCCCGCCATCTGAGTGCCCGCCGCCGTCTGGACCACCTAAGTGCGAACCGCGGCCGTGTAAATCTCGTAAGAGCCCGCCATCTGAGTGCCCGCCGCCGTCTGAACCACCTAAGTGCACACCGCGGCCGTGTAAATCTCCTAAGAGCCCGCCATCTGAGTGCCCGCCGCCGTGTCCACCACCTGAATGCCCGCCGCCGTCTGGACCACCTAAGTGCGAACCGCGGCCGTGTAAATCTCCTAAGAGCCCGCCATCTGAGTGCCCACCGCCGTCTGAACCACCTAAGTGCACACCGCGGCCGTGTAAATCTCGTAAGAGCCCGCCATCTGAGTGCCCGCCGCCTTGCCCACCACCTAAGTGCCCACCGCCGTGTCCACCACCACAATAACTAAAATAAATATTTATTCACCAATCGTGTATGTAGTCTTTGTTTTGGTCTAGAGAGCAGTTGGTATGGAGCTGTACGGCCAGCTCAGTAATATTTTCACACAAGATACCTCACGTGGTACGCCGCGTCTGGTGGCGGTGGTGTGGTCGTGACATAAACGGCGTTGCCGCTATCTAAGTAAGCCGCTAAGTATTGTTATAGAAGTTTTTCTATGATCTGAGCAAGGAAATTTTTGAAGAATATATATTTTTTTTTACGTAAGCATTTGTAAAATAACCTTATTTTATTGTTTTTTTTTAATGTATACAGAGTGTATGGGACAGCCCTCCACAGGCTGATGGGGTGAATTCAGTATAATTATCATACTAAGATGGCGTGCTTATTTCAAGAACATTACGGGAATTCAATATAGATTTGTTTTATTTTTACTCATAAGCAATGTATCATTACCGTGGCAAAATGCACGTAGCGAACGGCAAGCGCGAAGATGACTTTGATGAACTCGGTAGCAGGCAGCAAGTGAACAGCTCATTTCACGCGTGGTTCGTTAGAGTATTTTAACATCCATTGTTTTTTTTGCCGTATTATTTACATAAATGGAGTGCTGCGTACTAAAATGTAAGTTTACATTGAAATCATGGAATAGTAACTGAAAACGAATATGATTCAAAATAAGGAGCTGAATGCCGTTAATCTAAAGAAGAATACTTACATAATATAAAGGTATTGTATGTAAAATGTATGTTACATTTTACATTTTTATGAACAGCATCTGTTGTACTAGAACAGTGATTAGAACTTGAATTGAATAAAGGACTCAGTAATTATTTTTTTGTAAATGGCGTCTCGCAGTTCTACCTAGGCGGTTGTCGTTTGCTTAACCGGACTATCCTGTAGGTGCCTTGAGTGTAAGGCCTCCAGCCAGGGCAAATAACTTACAAACTAAGCGACTATACGCTATGGGCACCCCCTGAGGGGTACGAGCCTAAGCTTAGGGCGTCGCTGGGGGAGGACAGCAAGGGGACAGGCTGGAACTCTATGGTATCAATTTTCCTCCTATTTAATTCTTTATTTTTTACAAAAGAATTAGTTTTACGATTACATTTACTTAAAATTAAATCATTACACCAACGTGAGAAGTGGAAGGAATGGGGAGAGGACTTTGCTCAGGAGTGGGACAATAAGGGTTAAGTAAAAAAATATATATATTTCTAGCGTAATTACTAGCCACCTGAACTAGCCATCGCCGCCGCCGCCGCTGCTGCCGCTAGCTTGCAACCTGAAGTTTATATCTAATCTAAGGTAACTACAGTAATTTTCTGGATTATATAATGAATAAACTTCAATACATAACCTAGATGGAACATTACATGGTCAGCCAAAAACAAGCTCAAACGGTTGGTATTTAGTTTCCGAATTAACGGTTGACCAATATGGTGACCAGTGTGTACATGATTGTGGATTGTTTTGACACTGGATTCTAAAGAACGCTCCTAAATTTTTATATGAATTATCCTACAAACCAACTGATTGATGGTGATATGCTGTTGATGATATTTTTTCTATGTTTAAAAGCTTACAAACCTGTTTCATTGTTGACGAGAACAATTCAGCACCTCGATCAGTTGCTAATGTCTTTGTAAACCAAATACTTATCCTTACTTCCTTACTAATATTATTTTTGCCATTCAGTATACAGGAAGCTGACTCATACGGACCGCTACTTGCACGCCACCTCACATCATCACCCCTGTCATCTTAAGTCCGTAGTCATCTCACTTATACACATCGCGCATTTGATCTGTGTGATTCTAACATCTTTCTGGTGAATCCCACGTACAGAAGGATCTACATAAGAATGGCTACAACATCAATATTATTATCTTAGTGATTGATGAGTAATTTTTTTTGTAAATGGCGTCTCGCAGTCTAGAAGGTAGGCGGTTGTCGTCTGCTTAACCGAACTATTCTGTAGGTGCCTTGAGTGTAAGGCCTCCAGCCAGGGCAAAAAACTTACAAACTAAGCGACTACACGCTACGGGCACCCCCTGAGGGGTACGAGCCTCGACTTAGGGCGTCGCTGGGGGAAGACAGCAAGGGGACAGGCTGGAACTCAATGGTATCATTATTTAGGGGCTGATTAGGGACTACAGGCTCAGCCACGCGGGTTGGCTTGAGCAAGGGTCGGGGAGGGCATGGATCGGGATGTCGCGACAGGCCTTGACGGCGAGGATGGAATGACGGATGTTTGCGTCTATGCTTCTTGAGCGTGCTAGTTTTCCTACTGCTCTCCTGGAGGAGGGTGATAGCGTCATCGGGGGTTACAAGGGTATGCCTTGGTCGCAAATCTTACTATCATATTATCTATGATTATATCTAGATATTTGATTGCATCCGTAGAAGATATAGGTGCACAGTAGCGCGTCACGAGTTTGCAAATCTATCATAAATCATCTCAACATTAATGATGTAACCAAGGTTTTGTAAAAGTATTCTGATTTAAAAGAGTGCCCATAGAGTTTCTTGCCCGTTCTTCTCCATAGAGATCTACGTTAGAGAATGGGCAACTACAGTACTTTCACAGTTTTTGTGCCTTGTGACTGGGACTGTAGCTATATTTCATTGTTGTCTTTATTTCGACAATTCAAAAGTGCCTGTAACTGGCCTACTTGAAATAAATGCTTTGATTTTGATTTTGATCATGTTTTCTTTAACTACAGACATCTTCGCTTTCACGTAAGTTGCAAAATTTTCATTGCTGGCTAAGGGTTGCCATGTATTAGATAGATAGCCAGTATTATGTAGACGGCGATGTTCAGTTACACTATGAATGGTACGTGCCTAATCAAAGTTGATGTGATAAGAGACCTGGGGGTCTTTCTTGATCGTAAATTAACATTCATTCCCCACATGGACACTATTATAAAAAAAGCTTGGTTTTGTACTTCGGAATGCAAAATGTTTTCGCAAGCCTCAAGCTAAAATTTATCTCTATAATTGCCTGGTTCGTACCGTATTGGAGTACTGCTCGGTTGTGTGGCGTCCCCACTATGCAACACAGTCTTAGGTTGCAGCGCATTCAAAAAAGACTTTTAAACCATCTTGCTTACTCGGGGGGAATAGCCAAAAAAGTTCCGAGCTATGCAAAACGATTAGAAAAATTTAAAATAACTTCACTCGAAAAACGCAGAAATAAAAACGACCTAATTTTCCTCTATAAAATTCTTCACAGCAATATAGATTGCCCCCAGCTCTTGACTAAGTTTAGTTTTAACCTACCACATAAGTACCCGCGACATCCTATCAAACTATTACGTCCCCCATTCCGCAAAACTGTTTCAGGGTCCCACTCTCCAATCCCTAGACTTTGCAGGCTTCTCAATAATTGTGAATATGATATAGATATTAGTTGCACATCGGTACAAAAATTTAAGCGAAAAGTCCATAAAAAATAATCAAAATAATTCAACACAACACCTAATCATGTTACTCTCAACCTATATATTTAATTTTTGAATAGTCTAGATACTAAGTATGTTTACTTTTTTATAACTATACAACTACCGTAATTAGTTTTAATTTGTTTATGCATGCTGTGTCTATCGCATCATATTGTACACTTGGTGTGTTTTTTTTTAGCTAGTATTATTAGAGTAAAAAGTGTAACAATTGTAGATAGGCCAATAAATAAATAAGCTCCACGTGTTCACCGACATCCTTCAATGTTGCTTCGTTGTTCCCAGCAGTGTTCTTGGTGATGGACACTTCTGCTTTGTCAACCGCAGACCGACACATTTTTCTTTTGACTAGTTACTTTTTAATTAGCTAGCGAATAACTTAGCCCGTAGCAGGGTCACCATGAGATGTATGTAGCCCATGGTACCATTAGATGTAAATAATAGCTTGGTTCCCATAATGAAGGTATAATGAAGCTAAATTACACATTAGTACATACAAGTAATACATAGCGCTACGTAAACAATAACATGAGACGTCAATCTAACGGAGCATACTTACTAAATACTATAAAGGAATATACAAACACTTCACCCTGTCTGATTGCGGAGGGCTGTCTCTAACACCCTGTGTAGTTAGACAGAATGGTGAATTTTGAGTTATGTTCAATGGCAAAAAATGTGGTCATGAGATAAAAACACAAGATGGAGCTTAGTTCCGACTAGGCCCATGCACCCAGCACTTATTAGTTCCATGCAAGAGCCTGATAAAAAAAAAATCTTTAAAACTGTCACTTCGGTCACCAAATCCGATCAAACCAAATCCGATTTTAATTTTATAATATTTTTGTAAATATCTAATCCTTCTGTCTAGTGAAAAGCCATGCCCGAAGAACTGTAAGAACAGAAAGAACCCTTGCACCCTTTCGGGAGTTACTAGGTGAGAAAAAGTAACAGATGTCGAACTTAAGTGGCCATCGCCACTATGCCAACTGAACTGCCCGCCATTGGAGCCGTCTTGTTTAAAATCGTAGCCACCATCGCGTCGAACACTGTGCCCACCCCACCAAAGTACTCACCACTGAGGCTGATAACGTGCTATAAAAACCAATCCCACAGCCTTGCTCCAATAGTGTCCTCTAAAATACGGTTCAGCAAAGCTAAGAAAATGTTTAATATGTCCGGCTGTTCAGCAGAAAAAATAACCTTCTGCTCATCGTGCACACCTGAGTGCCCACCGCCGGTACCACCACCAAAGTGCCCACCGCCGGCTCCAGCACCAAGGTGCCCGCCGCGGCCGTGTCCACCACCTGAGTGCCCACCGCCGTGTCCACTACCTAAGTGCCCACCGCCGGTACCATCACCTAGGTGTCCGCCGACGTGTCCACCTAAGTGCCCGCCGTAGAAATACCCACCTAAGTGTCCGCCACCGTGTCCACCACCTAAGTGCCTGCCGCCGTGTCTAACACCTAAGTGCCCGCGGCCGTGTCCACCACCTAAATGCCCGCCGCCGGTACCATCCACAATAACTAAAATAAATATTTATTCACCAATCGTGTATGTAGTCTTTGTTTTGGTCTAGAGAGCAGTTGATAAATTGTTGTTTGAACTGTACGGACCTCACGTGGTCATGGTGGTGGTGACGTCGTGGTCCAAAAGGCGTGGACCTCATCTCACTAAGTCGTTCGTTTTGAGACTGTTAAAAGTATAGAAGTTTTTATAAGCTCTAACCAAAGAAATTGCTTAAGAATATATATTTTTTTTACGTAAGCTAAGGTTATTTTATTGTTATTTTTAATCTGTACAGAGTGCATGGGACAGTCCTCCACAGACTGATGGGGTGAATTCAGTATATCATACTAATATGGCGTACAAGAAATTGTTTATTTCAAGAACATTATGGGAATCCACTAAACATTTGTTTTATTTTTACTCATTAGCAAGTTACCGTGGCAAAATGCACGTAGCGAACGGCAAGCACGACGACGAGTTCGATGAACTCTGTAGCTAGGCAATAAATGATCAGCTGATTTCAACATTCAATGTCGGTTTTTTTTTATTTTAGCCGTATTATTTACATAAATGGAGAGCTGCGTACAAAAAATCTAAATTTACATTGAAATCAAGGAATAGTAAGTTACTGAAAAACGAAAAGAAATTGAACATTTTCCCGAGAAAAAATCCGGTAATCTAAAGGGGCATACTTGTTATAAAGGAATATACATACTACATACATTTCAAAAGGTTGACTGGTAGAGAATGCCTTGTGGCATTAAGTCCGCCTATGTATCACTATTGTACATGAAGTTTAAATAAATAAATAAATAAATTTCACCTCCGGCAGTGTAGATAAAAAAAATAGGTATCGTAAACAATTTTTTTTTTTGATACTTAGCTAATGGTTTGGTCCTATTTTATAAACAGCATCTGTTTTGTTGTTTTTAAATAAATAAAATAAAAACAAAAAAAAATACAAGATCAACTTAATTTAGTACCTACTAACTTAAAATAGCAATTGTTTAGAATTAAAATTATTTTATTTGTTTATATGCTTTAATTACTTACCTACTATCGAACGCGTTGTCATTTTGTCCTTCACTTAAAACGTTGTGTTGTGATAACTTTCAACTAGTGAGTAAATAAGTTATATTTTAATTCATTGTAAATACCTACCTACTTGATTCCATTTTAAAATACCCACTCTTCCTTCTACTGCTGCTGAATACCTAATAGTTAAGATTTTATAATTTGTAGGTTTTAATTTTGAAGAAGATAAGCGTAGGTAGGTATTTCATTGCATTCGGTATCCAAACTTTTCATATAAAAACAAAAGAGCACATTTTCAAACAATATATAATATATTTAATCTCTCTACTAGAAAACTATTATCAAAAATATTAGAAAATAGTTTACACATACAAAATAAAATTATATGGCATAAATAGTATGAACTTAACTTAGCCTAGAAGTGAAAAATAACAAAAATAGCTATTTGTACTCGCGCAGTAGGTACTTGATCTATGACTAAAACATTCTAAATTTGAATAAATAGTAAAGTATTAGTAAAAATGTGAGCCGTCACGGGACGCCTGGCAGATGTGAAACATCGACATTATTTTGTAAAAGTAATATTATGCAGAAAAGAACAGATTGTGCTATGAACTAAATATGTTATAATGATAAAATATTACTATTTTTTTTTCCAGATAACGATGACTATTTATTGAATAAACATTTATTTTCATTAAATACAAAAATTTACGAATTTATTTCAAATCGTGACTACTTAATTCGTTTAATCAGTGACTTCGGTAATAGTTATATTCGATGTTGCCTCTGAGGACGGTATTACTGTGACAATTGGTCGATGGTAACTGAAGTATGTTACAAAAGTATTGGACATAACATTATCAAGATATCTAATAAATACAGCATCTATTGTTGTTCCGTATCTGGTGGTAGGTTCTCTTGGATTGTTATTAATTTGCAATTGAAATTCTTCTTGGAGAAACGTAATTAATTAATTTATTAATTAATACATCCAGCAGGTGACGCACCGTACACACTACTGCATATAGACTGTATATATATACCATCATATTGCGTGGCGACGCGTCGCCACGGCATGCGTCGCCACGCCAAAAATCGGTTTTACATGCGGCTATAGATGTTTCACATCAAAAACACCGTTGGTCTATTAAAAAAATTAAACAAATCAAAAAATAAAAAAAAAAATACGAAAGCTGTGAGCAGCGTGCGATGGTCTAATTGGTTAAGATGTCCGGTGTACAGAATCGGAAGGTCGCTGGTTGAAACCCTGCTCGCACTTGAATTCTTCTTTCCGTATCAAAACAGCTGTAGAAATCAAACCTTCGTTATCAATTCATGAAATTGATGTTTAATTAATAACGAAGGTTTGATTTCTTGGTTTCGAAGGTTTGATTGGACTGGATGGATTAGACTGATGATTGTGTTCTGGTTCCCTTTCACCTTGAAGAGAAACTGCGATCGGCGGGGATGAGACATTGGCCGTAGAATTTGATGGTAATATAGCGAAGTTTGAACGAGAAGTAGTGGAGCTCGAACCAGAAGATAAATTAGAGCTTGAGGACGAATTGGAACTAGAAGATGAGTTTGAAGAAGACGAATCGGAGTCATAATTAGTATCCAGTCATGTTAGATCTTGAATTGGATTAGAATTAGGAATGTTTGTCTAATTGGTGAAGACGTCCGGTGTACTGAATCGGAAGGTCGCAGGTTCAAACCCTGCTCGCACTAGAATTTTTCTTTCCATGTCAAAACAGCTGTAGTTCCCTACGCAGGGTTTGCTTATTAAAATATTAAAAATGTTTTCAGAATCTAAATTAGGTGAAGCCATATCGTAATTCAAATCGGGATTATTTTGATGCACTTCCTGCTGTAGTATACTTCTTGATCAGAAGGTAAGTTACCAGTTATTTCTTCATCCTGACTATTTACATTTACAAAAAAGCTTCTTCTGAGCAGATAACATCGTCATACGGACATGATTTACCTGTCAGTTTGCGGAGGGCTGTCTCTGACACCCCCCTAGTTAGTAGTGAATTTTGAGTTATGTTCAATGGCAAAAAATAAATGTAAGCATGAGATAAAAACACAAGATGGAGTTTAGTTCCGGCTAGGCCCACGCACATAAAGACCCATGCAGCGCTTATTAGCTCCATGCAAGAGCCTGATAAAAAAAAAATCTTTAAAACTGTCACATTAATCACCAAATCCGATTAAACCAATTCCGATTTTAGTTTTATAATGTTTTTGTAAATAATATCTAATCCTTCTGTCTAGTGAAAAGCCATGCCCGAAGAACTGTAAGAACAGAAAGAGCCCCTGCACGCTTACTCGGGAGTTACTAGGTGAGAAAAAGTAACAGATGTCGAACTTTAGCGCCCATCGCCACCATGCCAACTGAAGTGCCATATCGGAGCCGTCATGTTTAAAATCGCGGCCACCATCGCGATGGACACTGTACCCACCCCACCAAAGCGCTCACCACTGTGGATGATAACGTGCTATAAAAACCAATCCACACCTTTGCTCCAATCGTGTCCTATAAAACGGTTCAGCAAAACTAAGAAAATGTTTAATATGTCCGGCTGTTCAGCAGAAGAAATAACTTTCTCCTCATGGTCCCCACCGCCGGCTCCAGCACCAAGGTGCCCGCCGTGGCCGTGTCCACCACCTGAGTGTCAGCCGCCGTATCCACCACCTAAGTGGATGCCGCCGTGCCCACCACCGTGCTTACCACCCTGCCCACCACCTACATGCCCACCTTCGTGCCCACCACCTGAGTGCCCGCCGCCGTGTCCACCACCTAAGTGCCCGCCGCCGTGTCCTCCACCGTGTCCACCACCCTGCCCACCACCGTGTCCACCACCTGAGTGTCCGCCGCCGTATCCACCACCTAAGTGCCAGCCGCCGTGTCCTCCACCGTGTCCACCACTATGCCCACCACCGTGTCCACCACCTGAGTGTCCGCCGCCATGTCCACCACCTAAGTGCCCTCCACCGTGTCCACCACTCTGCCCACCACCGTGTCCACCACCTGAGTGTCCGCCGCCGTATCCACCACCTAAGTGCCCGCCAACGCGCCCACCAACCTGCCCACCCCCTACATGCCCACCTTCGTGCCCACCACCCTGCCCACCACCTTGCCCACCACCGTGCCCACCACCCTACCCACCACCCTGCCCACCACCTACATGCCCACCTTCGTGCCTACTACCATCGAGCCAAATTATTTTATGGAAAACTATTACAATTATTAAGAAGATTATCAGATGAAATATATCTGTTTCTAAGCGTAATAAAATGGGCTGTCCAATATCTCGGCCGGCCAAAGTGCCCGCCACCACGGTGCCTGCCACCACAATTAATAAAATGATTAAGTACATATTTATTCTCCCCTCGTGTTTTAACTCTTGGTTTGGTCTAGATGAGTGATTGGTAGACAATTACTGTGATAAAGTTGACCTGCTGCTGTAACCAGGACAGTGTACAGGCGAGCCAACTTCTCGACTACTCGTATAGTATTTGGGCTCAGTTAATGGGTTTTAACAATAACTTTGTGATTTTTCATGATACAGTTTTGAAATTTTGTATATAGATTCTTTACATAAAAATACTAGACACGTGTTTCAGGTTTCGCATATACTAAAACTAGTGTTGTAAGCAAGGAAAGCAAATCAAGGTCAAATAAACCAAAAATCTATGGGGAATGTCTATCAAAGTTTTTACCTCCATTGTTGAGGCCACAGCAGGAGGAGCTCGTGGCTAAATAATAACAGCCGCTCGGGTCGATCTTTGGTAAAGCCGTGCTTGCCTAGGTTGGTCTGTGGATGGGTGACCACCCATTACATACAGAGTGCCCTCTGTGCCTCGGAACGCACGTTAAGCCGTTGGTCCCGAGTGTCATTTGTAGATCTTTGACAGTCGTTAGGTAGTCAGTGGCCCAAAAAGTCTGACAACCAGTCTTACCAAGGGGTATCGTATTACCCAGTACTAACTGGGTTGTGGAGGTCAGATAGGTAGTCCCTCCATGTAAAATTCAGCTGCATCCGGTTAGACTGGAAGCCGACCCCAACATAGTTGGGAAAAGGCTAGGCTAGATGATGATGTTGAAACCATAGCACCGTATTTAGCTTTAATATTTAATTTGTGTGTGAATCAAGGAGTCTTTCCGGATCAAATGAAATACATTAAGGTAATACCACTTTTTATATCCGGGGACAGTAAACATACCAACAACTGTAAACCCGTATCCGTGTTTCCGGATACAGCTATAAAATCTGGCACTTGTTACATTATGGTTAAAATCTTTTTACCAAAAGTAAAAAAGTGGAAAATATCAACTTTTGGAAGTCGGTGACTTATTTTGTTTCATTCACTTTTTTGCCAACGACTTCCGAAAGTAAAGTTATTTTAAAGTTTTTTTTTTAAAGACGATTATTATTATACAAAAAAAAAAAAAAACTATTTTAGTTGTGGTATCTCACATAAATCCTTGTCAAGTATTCATTTTACAATAACTGGAAGCCATAAGAACAGCATTTACTCAGACGAAGAAGAGAAAATGCATACTATATTGGGTAACTCTTAAAATACCTAAGCAAAGTTAATAAAATTTAAGGAAGCTTCTTGTACTAAAAGAATCACTTAAATCGAACCAGTAATCATGGAGAAATCTGTGAACATCCATGAAAAAAATATGCTGGTGTAATACAAATAACCTCCTCCTTTTATAGAAGTCTGTTTAAAAACGTGGGAAAGAGGCATAAGATGCCGTAGGAATCTACTGTGACCTTATATAGGCATTTGATTGCATAAATCAGTAAACACTGCTTTTTAAGAGAAGAGTTTGACTTGATATGATTTGACTTGAACATTACGGACTTGGTGAACTTGCACTGAGTTTCACAAACAGCTGATATTTCAAATATGTATATGCTGTTATTAGCCGCGTACCCACCTAGCGCACAGGCTCGCGCGGCAGCCTCGCGAGCCAAATGCCTCGGCTGGTGTGGACGTGCCTCGGCCTGCCTCGGGTGCGCGTTTGCTCGACCGAGCACGGCTCGGCCCCGAGCCATCTGTTGTCGGTAAACTTGACGCGCTCAAAGGTGCCTCAGTGAGCGCTGTGCGTTAGGTGGGGACGGTTATGTTTTGGCTCGCGCGCGAAGCTATTTCAAGTTTTGTCTCTTGCCGTGTTTGTCTTCTGTAATTTTGATATCATGGGCAGTCAGGAGGAGTCCATTCGCTTAATACAACTGTACAGCACGTACAATGCGCTTTGGGACCCCAAAGATCCAAAATATATAAACAAAAATCAGCGGGAAGACAGTTGGCGGCAAATGTAAACCAATAGAACAAGTAGAAAGTGTCACATATCTTGGAATTAAAGTCGATGAAAGTTTCTCATGGTCTTCACATATTGATTACATTTGTAGTAAGCTTAGAATATTGCTAAGTAAATTCTATCATTTAAGCTTTAAAGTTCCCTCCAGCACCTTGAAATGTTTATATATGTCCTTAGTTGACTCAATATTGAGTTATTCTCTTGATTGTTATGGTTTGACTTTTAAAAGTAATATACAGAAACTAGAATCAATTCAAATTAGATTTTTAAAATTGTTAGTAAACAAGAAAACTAAAAACAACTGTAAAAGAGACTATAATGGGTTATTCAAAATATGTAAAATTCTACCAGTTAGCCTTAAACATAAATACCTATTATTGGTTAATAACCATGGCAGTCGGGATAGTGACTCACTAGTATCTAACAGCTATACTACCAGGTCGATGACAGCAGGTAAATATAATGTACCCAGAGTTAGCAATTACTATGGCGACAGAACCTTAAAAAAACGCATTCCCTATTTATTGAACACTTTGCCTGCTGACATCAGACAAGAAGACAATAAAGTAAAATTCACACGTAAACTTAAAAAATATTTATTGGATTCTATGTAAGTGTAGGTATTAAGTAAATATATTTTATGGATGTACCTGATATTATGTTTAATGTATTAGAGACTCAACGATCTCACAGTTAAACTGCGTAAGCAGTTTTGTGGGGCAATGTAACTAGCCTTAAGAAATTGTATTTTTTTTAATAAAAAAAAAAAAAAAAATAAAATATCTGCTCAAATTAATATGCCTGTCAAGGAAGTGAAAAACAAAATGGTGTCCTTGTGTGGTTCTTATCGTCGAGAGAAAAGCAGGGAGAAAAAAAGTCGCATAACAGGTTCAGGTATGCATTTTTATACTTAAAAATATGAACTTACAAATTATTTGATAAAATAATTACTTATTATATACTAATTAAATTGAAGAAAATTTATTTATACAATTAAAATATTTTAAATTATGGAAATATAAATTTTATTTTTTGTTCTGTTTCAGGCGCTGCAGATGTTTATAATTCGAAGTGGTTTGGATATCCTTATTTCCATTTTCTTAAGGATAAAAATGAAACTGGTGACACTCAGGAAACGATGCCGAATGTAAGAATTTTTAACTATGCATAATGATTTTGAAATGGTATAAAACCATTAGTTATAAAATGTTCTGCCAAGTGCAACCGTATTTCTTTTGCGTTATTAGAACTACGCCTTGGAAACGCTGCAATTGGTGCGAATGTAACTTCATTTATTTCATTTCTCCATTGGCCAGGAATCAATGCGCCATCAAGTTCTCTGTCAAACAATTCCGGTGAAATAAGATTAGTTGAAGTATTTTTTCGGATGTAGTACAAATATACAGCTGCTAAGACGACCTTTGTTGCTTTATTTGGCTCTAGTAAGATAGGTTTTCTAAAAACGCGAAATATGGCACTTAATATACCAAATGCATTCTCAACGACACGTCGAGCTCGGCTAAGGCGATAATTAAATATTCTTTCTTTAGAACCATTTTCTGGGTTGCCCTCAAATGGTTTCATGGTATATTCGTTGAGTGCAAAGGCTTTATCGGATAAAATAAAATAAGGAACTTTTGTTACATATGGTATTTCCAATATCTTCTCTTTAGGCACGTTCAATTCTTTCTTTTCTAGCTTTTTATACAACGTTGTGCTTTTAAAAACACCACCATCAGAGATTCGCCCTTTGCTACCAACATTTACATACAAAAAATTGTAGCTAGCATCAACTAATCCAAAAAGCACGATGCTTGGAAATTGCTTGTAATTATCATAATCAGTGCCACTGTTAATCGGTGCCTGCAACATAACATGTTTTCCATCCATCGCTCCAATAGCGTGGGGAAAATTCCATTTATTTTCAAATTCTTTTGATATAGCAAGCCACTCTTCTTCTGTAGATGGGATCTGTAAAAAAAATTATAGAGTACTATTAATTAAAATTATGTTTTCAGGAGGCAATACCGGAATCTTCACAAACTTCTGACGTAGAGAGACACACAGAGACTGAAAACGCTCCGACCAAGTCGCAATTGCCGGAGGCTAGCATCGAGGAAGCGCCACCACAACAACAACAAGACCTAGCCTCGGAAGCTAGCATGCCTTCACCATCAGAACCTGCTCGTAAAAAAAAACGACATAATCCGAAGAAAACGCAGCCACAGGAAGATTCGGCACATATCATGCTCGCAGAAGCCCTGAATGCTTGCAAAAGTCTTCGACCGACATCACCGATCCATACTCTTCATTTGGAAGACACATAGCCAACGTGCTAAGAAAATATGATCCGCACACATTAGCGTATGTTAAGAACGCTATCAATAATATAATTTTTGAAGCCGATATAGGGAAATACACACAACAACAAATTAATACAGGATACTATACACAGCAGTACAGTAATTCCTCTACAATGGACTCATCTGGCACTTCTACATCATCATCACATACCGCTACGTTTTCTCATGCCATTACACCATCACTTAATGCCAATGTTGGATTCGAAACTATCACTGAATTGTAATTAAAATAAACAATTGATTTTTAAATTTCTCAAATTATTTTTATTTACCTTTACATAATCACTTAAGGCTTCAATAATAGCGTCACAAACTTCTGGAACTATTCTTGAGATACTCTGCTTCGATACTCGAAATAAATATTGCAAGCTGCTATAAGAATCTCCGGTTTCTAAAAATCTTAGTTATTAAAACTCGTTCATTCACAGTGATTGCTTCTCTATATTTTGTATCGCACTTTTTTATTTTATCAGACAACAATGAGCACAAATTTTCGAACTCTTGTACGGACATTCGTGTAAAATTATGTACAGTCTGATCATATACTAAATCTCCAAGTAATCTATTTCCATATTGGTGGCGACGCTCATACATTTTTCTAATCCAGAAGCGTCTAGGTTTTTTCTTGATACGTGACTGTTTTCGTTTCTTTAAACAATAAGCAGCTAGGAAAATAGCTGCAGCTGAAAATACACGACTGTCCATTACGAATACTCGCGGACTTATGATGGCTCAGCCTGCCTCGCGAGGCGGCCTCGTGTAAATTGAACAAAACTACTGAGGCTGCCGCGCGAGCCTGTGCGCTAGGTGGGTACGCGGCTATTCAATTTTTTGCCACCGACTTCCGAAAGTAAAGTTATTTTAAAGTTTTTTTTTTAAAGACGATTATTAATACACAAAAAAAAAAAAAACTATTTTAGTTGTGGTATCTCACATAAATCCTTGTCAAGTATTCATTTTACAATAACTGGAAGCCATAAGAACAGCATTTACTCAGACGAAGATTAGAAAATGCATACTATATTGGGTAACTCTTAAAATACCTAAGCAAAGTTAATAAAATTTAAGGAAGCTTCTTGTACTAAAAGAATCACTTAAATCGGACCAGTAATCATGGAGAAATCGGTGAACATCCATGAAAAAAATATGCTGGTGTAATACAAATAACCTCCTCCTTTTATAGAAGTCTGTTTTAAAAACGTGGGAAAGAGGCATAAGATGCCGTAGGAATCTACTGTGACCTTATATAGGCATTTGATTGCATAAATCAGTAAACCCTGCTCTTTAAGGCCCGGCGCCCATTATCGGCATCGGTACGACTGAGGATTTTAGGTGGCAAATAGCAATATACCTACTATAACATAATGGCAATAAAGTAGAAATTTCCGTGATATGTGGTCGTAATAACAAAAATACCGCTTCGGTATGCTTGAGGCTGGTGTATCGGCAGCCTTGAGAATGCTTCGGGATGCTTCGGCATCCTTCGGCAACCTTCGGTACGCCGCCGGCGCCGAGGCAACACTCGGGGGATAGTTTGCCCTGCGAGGCGAGGGGAGACATCCGCCATTTGCATCATTTGACTCACACAACACAATCGAGGTAATCGCTGTGTATACCGGTTGTTTGCTGTCACATCGAATGTCATGGCGGAAGAAAAGCTTATTAATTTAGTTTATCTACATGAGTGTTTATACAATATAAAATCGCGTCACTACAGTGACCAACACATGAAACATAAATACGATATTGAGACGCTTCGGCAAGCTACAGGACGGTGCGGCATCCTTAAGGACGCTTCGTCATCCCTAAGAACGTTGCAGCATGCCAAAGCATAATTGCCGATAGTGTGCGCTTGCATGTAGGATGCCGAAGGATCCTTTTCCTTGCCGATGAAAATTTCGGAAACTATATTTTCTATCACCAAAATTTATATTTGTCATCAAGTTGTATCACCTAATAAATAGATCTATCGCCACGAAATATTTTCGTTCTCAGATAAACAAAAATTGTTCCCAGGTATGAATTATCAAATTAATGTTAATATATGTGTAAATTTAATTAGTTTTGTGTTTCTTAAATAATAGGGTTTGTCCTCAAAATAGTAGATCTGTCACCAAAATGTAGTCACCAAACAGGTTAGGTTAGGTTAGGTTAGTTTGTTTGTTTGGTACTAGACCTTATATCTCAGGATTTTAGGTGATTTATTGTGGAACTGATTTTGCATTGTTTGGTGACTACATTTTGGTGACAGATCTACTATTTTGAGGACAAACCCTATTATTTAAGAAACACAAAACTAATTAAATTGGTGATAGCTTAAATGATACCCGAAAATTTCTAACCTCAGAGCTAGTGGTGGTCGTCGCTAGATGGCGCTTACAACGTAAACACTGGCTCCTGTCAACTCCTTTTTTCAAAAATTGATAAATAATAATAAACATTAAAACAGTGCAGTTAAAAGTGTTGTGAACAATTATAGTGAAAGAAAGTTTACGTACAATCGTTATCTAAACAGAAACAACCCTGTGATAAAAGTTATTCGTGCTGTGATCATACTGCCTAAACTGTTCTCTTTGAACTGAACAGAATCAGAACAGATCTCTTTGAACTGAACTTCTAACTGATGTTCTATTACTTCATTAAATAGTCATCATCAAAAAGCAAGAATATCTCGTAAGTAATAACTTAGATCTATAATCAAGTGCTATAAAAAAGGAAAACTTTGATTTAACATTTAAAATAAAACCTGGTGGGTAATAGTGGAATTAAGGATTTGAATTGCATACCGTTACGCAGAATTATTCTCGAAAACAAAGAATTGTTCCTTAAAACTATTGTAGATAGCAGCACTTTCTATGTCAAAGATAAATGAACACCAATAACGACACCTATCGACGAGTAGCTGAATGTCTAAGCCATAAGTTCTAATCTGTAGCTGTCAGATAGATGGCGGTACTTTATATGGGACATTAGATATAGGTGTCTGGCAGTGAATAGCAATAGCGGTAACACGATTATTTGACTGCTTAATCGATACTTCCTAAATCTCCCCACACCTACAAGAGGGCAGCACAGGCAAAGTAAACATGGATGAAAATATAACGTTCCGAGACCGAAAGCTATTCAAGACAAGCTCATTATGTGATATTACTGTAGAAAACTCGACCCTTTTTGATACGACCATGATGAGCTTGCCCAACACTTCTCTGAACTCTAGTCAGACTATTATAGATTTGCAGGAGAAAATCCAAAATTTGTCTAACGAACTACAAAGTGCGCATTTAGAAATAGACAACCTTAATACAGAAAATGTTCAACTGAAAACGGAAGTACAAAAATATATAAAAATAATAGATACGTATAAAGAAATATATGACGGTCCTGATAAAAGAAACCTAACACCAATATCAAGTAGCAAACGACGAATTAAGCGAAATAATATTGCAACGCCTAGAAGAGAAGCGGAGCAATTAATCACAACAACGCCACTTACAAAATATGACGAGCAAACTACCTGTAATAGGAATACACAGTCAAGTACTTTAAATTGTGACATGGCACCAACCACAGTACCTATCCCAACTACAACTCACAAAGCCACCCAGACAAACAATCAATTGATCTACCATTCCCAGTCAGACATAATTACAGAAACTCCACAACAAAGCCACAATATAAGTAGGTCTACAACAACATGTCAAGGAGTAACTGATGGACCAAATGAAGGTGAATCAGAAAAACCTATTTCATTAACTTCCTGCTGTAAAACGCCAAATAAAGACAACAACACTTTGCCGACCATACGACCAAAGATATGCATAATCAGCAGCGAATCTTCAAACAGAATAAGTCCTATATTAGAAGAAACTAAACTACGAAAGTATAATATGTGCCACTATCGTAAACCCAAATGTGGAGTAAAGCATATTTTGGACAAAAATGATGCAAAAGTTCAAAACTTTACACATATGGACTACTGTATTGTTTACATTGGCGAGGAAGATTTTAGAGCAACACAAAACTATGTAGAACTAGTAATGTATATACGTGAAAAATTAATGGGACTAACCCATACTAATATTATTATTTGCCTACCTACATACAAATTTAAATTCAATAACTATGACCACACAAAACAATCAAACTATAGTAATACTCTGTATAACTGTCGTGTTGAAACTTTTAATAACCTTATGTTTATGGACGCCCAGACGCTTAACTACGCATATGTATTAGACTCTAATTTTAATCTTTCTTATGACTATGATATGTACAATAAGCTTACTGGAGCAATTAACTATTATGGCATGGAGGTAGTTCTATCAGACTTACAAGACTTAGTAATGAAAATATTTAGTTTAAACACAAAAAATGATATGTTAACATACTTACAACCACAACATCTACCAAACAACATATGTTTTTCAAGCAACAAGTTTTTTCTCGAATAATTATATAAATATACTTCACCAAAATATAGCAGGACTTTTAAATAAATCTGATGCACTTTCTGTTTGTTTGGAGCAATTATTAAAATGTGAATTGAATATTGACGTCATCTGTGTATCAGAACACTTTATGATGTCAGGCTATGAACGTTATCTAACAGTTCCGAACTACTCATTAGCAACTACTTTCAGTAGAAATGACTCCAAAAGGGGTGGGTCATGTATTCTACTTAAAAATAAGCATGAATGGAAAGAAGTTCCTGAGATTCTTAATTTGTCCATTAGTCATGTAATAGAATGTTGTGCAATTGAGCTTGTAAAATATAAAACAATTATTGTGTGTGTATACAGAGTTCCAAATGGTAATAATTACAATATATTTTTTGATCGATTATGTATGATTATTAAAATCTCGAAAAATAAGAGCCTTGTAATATGTGGTGACTTCAATATAGACCTGCTAAAGAAATCGAGTCAATCTTCTAAATTCAAAGAAATATGTGCAAGTAATAATATACAGCTTGCAATTCAGCAACCTACCAGACTTGCTAGCCAATCTTGCATAGATAACATTTTACACAATATCCAAGGATGCAAAACACATGTCGTGGAACTAGCTTTATCTGACCACACAGCCCAAATTTTGCAATATCCAGTAGAGAGAGTATACGATATTGATCATTGGTATGAGCTTAAACGTGACTACTCGGAAGACAACATCAAAAAATTTATTGAGAACTTAAGCCAACTAAGTTTTAAGGAAGTCTATGACTCTAATGATGTAAATGAGGGATACAATGAATTCCACAGAAACCTTACTCTACTTTACAATTCATCCTACCCCCTCAAAAAAAATTAAGATGTCAAAAACCAAAAAGCCAAAATGGATCTCGAAAGGCATTAAAACCTGCTGTATACGTAAAAGAGCTCTATTATGGAATTATAGGAAAAAACAGTCACTTGATAATAAATTAATATTTAAGCAATATGCCAAAAAAGTAAAAGCCATTATAAAGCTAACACAAAAAGCTCAAAATACATATGACATTAAAACCTCTAACAATAAATCTAAAACAGCCTGGAAAATAATAAATAAAAATAAATACAACCAACCTCGAGAATATACTCATAATATTAAAATTAATGACACTCTAATTTATGACCCAAATAATATAGCAACGCAATTTAATAATTATTTCATTGATCAGATACAACCTGAAGATTCCACACCTGCACATAAATGCCCTCCATCCGTCAACAACTCAATGTTTATGTCACCTACTGACCCTAATGAAATAAACAAGATCATCCTCTCATTAAAAAATACCTCGAGTGTAGGGTACGACGGATTTAATACTAATATTATAAAAAGAGTTGCTCATATAATCTCACCCGTACTATCACATCTAATAAACTTATCTATTCAAACAGGTATATTTCCAAAGTTACTTAAAACTGCAATAATTAAACCTATACATAAAAAAGGAGAGAAAGATAATATGAACAACTATCGCCCAATTGCATTGCTATCTATTTTTTCTAAGATTTTTGAAAGAGTTATCTATAACCGCGTATGCAACTACCTTGAGAATAATAATCTTTTTGCCAAAGAACAAATGGGTTTCAGAAAAAATAAATCAATTAACTTAGCAATATATCAATTTTGTAATCGGGTACTAATAAATATGGATAAGCGATCTCCAACGGTTGCCCTGTTCATGGACATGACAAAAGCCTTTGACCGCGTAAAAATTGAAATTCTTTTGGACAAACTATATGCAACTGGCCTTAGGGGTAATGTACATAAACTACTTAAATCATATTTAACTGACAGAATACAACTAACTGAGATAGCCAAAATCTGTCCTAAAACAAAAACCTTGACAACATACAAATCGGACATGAGATATGTTAAATATGGCGTGCCACAGGGCAGTGTGCTTGGAGCACCTATGTTCCTAATATATATTAATGACTTTCCAACTGTTACTAACAATCCTATGACTCTTTTTGCTGACGACAGTACTATCCTTTTTGACGCTTATAATAAGGATGACATTAATGACAAAATAAATTTGACTTTAAAAAATGTAATTGACTGGCTAACAAGAAACAATTTAAAAATTAATATCAGTAAAACTAAAGCTATAAACTTTAGACAAAGACTTCCGCTAGAAAATTTAAACATAAATTATGATAACCAATCAATAGAAGTAGTAGAATCAACTAAGTTTCTAGGATTATATCTAGACAACAAAATGACATGGAAACAGCAAATAGAGTTCTTATGTAATAAACTAAATAGATATTCCTTTGCGCTGCGTAATCTCAGAAAAATCGTTGATATAACAACTGTGATGACAGCGTACCATGGTTATGTATCGTCTACTCTCAGATATGGAGTTATTTTTTGGGGAAACTCCACTGAATTGGAACGTGCGTTTAGAGCGCAAAAGAGGTGCATTAGGGCTATATGCAACTTAATACAAACTGATTCATGCAAACCTTATTTTAGAAAACTAAAAATACTGACTCTGCCCTGTATCTATATATATGAAACTGCAGCATTTATTAAATCACACCCAGAATTATTTGAGTACCGTACAAGGCGTCCTCATGCAGACCAGCTGTGCGTTCTACATTCCAAAACAGCGCTCTTATACAAAAGTTTTGTTTGTATGGGACCAAAAATTTATAACAATATACCCCTAAACATCCGAAATATCAATCAGGTTAGGCTATTCAAGAAGAAACTACACTGTTTTCTCATAGAAAGGTTGACTGGTAGAAAATGCCTATGGCATTAAGTCCGCCTCTGTACTTATGTGCTTGAAGTGTTAAATAAATCAATAAATAAAGCATATTATACTTTAAGCGAATTTATGAATGATAAAGACAGACAAATGTAAAGTATAAATGTAAATGTAATGTAATGTAAAACTCACCATCATTGTATTTTAAATATGTATACCTAATAATCTAAATTCATTTTAATTTAATTTTAATCTTATGACTAATCTAATGCAATTGAAGAACTTTAACATAAGTGTAAGATTAACCAAATTTTGCATGCTTATATATAGGCTGAGTATGGTGAAACAACAAACAATGTAACATCTCCTGAAAAACCCATATTATGCAAATAAAATGATTTGATTTGATTTGATTTGATGCCGATAATGGGCAACATATATTTATAGACGTACTACGAATCTTAACAACATAAAATAAAGTCCTAATGCAGATCCGTAATTGGTTCACCGCTGATAATTTAGCACTTTCATGCAAACAACGTTACTAGATACAAGGAATACAAAGTTTTTAGTCTTGCAAATACCGTACATAAATGTGAGGTATGCGAACAAAATCCATGAAACTACATAATACAGTCACATACAACATTTGATAATAATTATGTTTAGTGGTTGGGTTACGACGCCCGCGCCGGAGCGGCACCACGCAGTTGTTTAAATGGCAAACCCTCTGTTCGTCTGTCAGCAACTGTCTATATTCTTGGCGAATGAACTGTCCATCACTGTTTCCTAATAATATAATATACGTTTATTTATAAAAAGCGGCACATTTACAATAAAATATCTTAACAAATAAAATAGAGCACAGTTGCTTATTGCATTATGATATGAGTTGTAAAAAAATAATTTAATTATAGACTTTTTACAGTTAAAATAATTTAACTTATATTTACTTAGTTTTCTATTTAATCTATTGTACAGTAATGGACCTAAAATGAAAAGAATCTTTCCACAAAGACATGTTTGGAGGTTGAATTAGAAATGCATACTAAACCTTAATTTTTTTTAAACTTTGCCCCACACTAGAAATTTCTCCCATATCGTGAGTGCGTTTACAAACATTTAAACTCACATACACAAACAGCTAGACCCAGAACCACTACCTGTAGATCATACAAATATTTGTTCCAGCGATCGACCCCGCACGGAACAAATATATACCTGGCGCGATCGCTCAGCCACTGCGCCAACCGTGCCGTCATTAATGCACTAAAGGGACTAATACAACATTGTCGTGTTTCTACTTTGATTTCAGCGATGGCGTAGTAATAGGAGTACACGTCTGTTCTGATCCATTTTATTAATCATACTGACAGTATTCAGAACAGAATCCTGCGCCGTAGCAACACCGCGACGCCGGCGCCACACCCTTCGTGTGCCCACCAATGCGGCCAAATATTTATTTATTATTATTTATTAAAACTTTATGCACAAGTAAAACTGTACAAAGGCGGAAATATTGCCACGCTGCCGCCGCAACGCACCGTGTGCATAGCCTCTTTAGGCTGACAACCAAGTGTAATTGAACCATTAGTACTAAATAAGAAAAAACAAAGTGCATAAGATTCATCAAAATTGTCTGTGGCCATTTATAGAATAACCGCTTCGACCCTGCTGAGCTATAAGGTCCTGGGTTCGAGTCTCAGGCTGGTAGTGCCTTACTTAATGCGTTAGGATTGACTTTGCTGAACTTTGCTTTGCTTTGGTCCTGGGTTTTATAAGTCCTCCGCCTTGCCCCTTCAAAGGCACATTAAACCTTTTGAAGTGTTGGAAGATCTAGGCTTTAATATAAAGATAATTAAAAATGGTAAGGTAATACATATAAAAATATATATAAAATAAAAATATATTTATACAAACTGACAGGGTGCATTTAGTTCCCTATTTTGAATCATATTCCACGCGAATTTTTCTCCGGATTTTTTTTTTTCAGTTGTTGTTCCTTTATTTCAATGTAATATTACATTCTCTGTACACAGCACTTCATTTATATAAATAATACGGCTAATATTAAAAATCCAACAATGGATGTTGAAATACTCTAACGAACGACGCGTGAAATCAGCTGTTCACTTCTTGCCTAGCTACAAAGTTCATGGAACTCGTCGTCGCGCTTGTCGTTCGCTACGTGCGTTTTGCCACGGCAACGATACATTGCGTATGAGGAAATAAAACAAATCAATTTATTTGGGTTCCTATAACACTCCTGAAATAATTTCTTGGTACCAATCATCTTACTATGATCTGAATTCACCCCATCATTTTGTGGAGGGCTGTCCCTTATCCCCTGTATATATAAAGATAGGACTAGAAGGGTATCAGGACACTTACGCGAAAGACATTTGCGCGAAGGACACTTGCGCGAATCCACATGCGCGAAAAGACATAAGCGCGCATGGACTTTTGTGCGATTAGACTTTTGCGCGAATGGACTTATGCGCGAACGGACATTTACGCACAAAGACACATGCGCGAAAGGACTTATGCGCGAATGGTTAGGTTAGGTTAGCTGCAGAGTAAACATAACACTGAGGTTCTTCTAAATCGGAATCGATTGATTATACTTTTTTGTACAAAGTAACAAGAATGTTCTATACATCAATATGCATTTGTCATAATAGACATTAAAACAACTGAATTACCTTAAAAATCGATATTAATGAAAACCAAAAGCTTGAACAGAGAGTAAAGTTATTTTGAAACATATGTTCAAAATCGATATTGTAAATCGATTGAACAATAATTATACCTGGCAACACTATTCGTGGTAGATCTATCTGTCAAATCAAACTCATCAATAGCCGGTCGTATAACCGAATCCTTTATTAATTACCAGGAAAACAATTTTCTGAGTATTTACACATTTAATATACGATATTACATATAATTACACCATAATACAACTTAATCACTAATTAAATTAAATTTTAAAATACGAAAAAATAATTTGACATGTCACTCGGGCAGTGTTGCCACTTCTCTCTCTCTATCTCATTGAAAATAAGAAATAATATGATGTTATGTTTACTCTACAGATTAACCGTAGCCAGTCGCGAGTAAGTATAGTCGCGGAAGTATCCTTTCGCGCAAAAGTCCATTCGCGTAAGTGTCCATTCGCGCATGTGTCTATGCGCGTAAGTGTCTATGGACGTGAAAGTCCATTCGCGCAAAAGGCTAATCGCCCAAAAGTCCATACGCGCATATGTCTTTTCTCGCAAGTGGGTTCGCGCAAGTGTCCTTCGCGCATATGTCTTTCGCGCAAATGTCCCAGATCCGACTAGGAGTTTGTAAGTTTTTAAGAAATGGTACATTTGCTTTGGTTTTCTTTAATTTTTTTTTTCTTTCACCCTCTCTGGTGAAGTGGATTAATGTACTTAGCAGTAAGAAACCTTTACGTTAGAGTAGTCAGTAATAAACGCTTGTCTTTTTTTTTTTGTTTTTTTTATTTTCCGGATGGGAAATCATCAAATGACCCCCCCCACTCTGGGCAGAGCGGAAGGGAGTGTCAGACTTGTACTGACTAAAACCCATCCATGTTCCTTCTTTGCCCTTTGTGTTCCAGGGCCACGGTATCTCTTTCGAACAGTCCCGCAGCCCTGGCAGGCATCGGCCCTTGCGGACCCCTACTTATTTGCTGACATCTCTTTGAGGCGCACGTGGAACACGAACGCGCCGTCGACACGGCCTGTCGTCATAAGACAGCCGGACGGCGAGCTGGCCCGTAACTCGCCGTATAAACGCTTGTCTTGAACGGACGTGTTTCAATTACCTCCATACTTTTCAGCTACAGCAACAGCTACGTGACGTTCCAGGTGTCGAAATCAGCAGGTGGACAGTGAGACGATGAATTCATTTAAAACGTGCGTGTACTATTAGGTACGCCTCTGCCTAACCCTTCGGGGTTTACAGGCCTTATGTTATATTATGTACATGGAGCTTCTTAGCTTTTCTTCATAGTAATCTACACTTTGGAATGGGCAACTACAGTTCAGTTATTATACCTTGTTGCTTGACATTAGCTTCATATTTTTGTTTTACAATTCAGAAGTTCTTGTAACTGGTATATTTGAAATAAATGCTTTGAGTTTCAATTTACAAAATTTTCTGTTGAAATTGTATTGAAAAAGCATAATTCCGGAATTGTACTAACTCGGCAATTTTATATTTTGTACTTATTAATTCCATGCAACAGTTCTGTCAATATAAACAAAATATGTAACGTCACTCGTAATCACCAAATCCAACCAAACCAATTAAAAAGACTGATTTATTATTTCACTTTCTTTTTGACTACAAAGCATGCACGAAGAACTGTAAGGACAGAAACAGCCCTTGAGTTCCCGGGAGTTACTAGGAGAGGAAAAGTACCAGATTTCGAACTCTAACACTAGTGCCCATCACCACCATGCTAGCTAAAGTGCCTGCCATCGTGGCCATGTTCAAAATCGTGAAAACAGTGCCAATCAAAGTGTTCACTAATTTGCCCACTACCGTGACCCAGACCATGCTATAAAGCCCGAACTGCTATAAACCCATCGCGCCCTCCAAAAAAGATTTAGCAAAATTAAGAAAATGGGTAATTATTTCAGCCGTCAGACTACACCAGCTAGCTCATCGCCATCGAGCACGCTATCACAGAGTAATCCATCGTCCTGCCGACTACTGTGCCGCCCTCTACCGCGGTGCCCACCAGCACCACCACCGTGTCCACCACAACCACCGTGCCCACCACCATCGCACTGCCCACCACCGCCATGCTGCCCTCCACCACCAAAATGCCCACCACAGCCATGCTGCCCTTCACCACCAAAATATCCACCACCACCAAAATGCCCACCACAGCCATGCTGCCCTTCACCACCAAAATTCCCATCACAGTCATGCTGCCCTTCACCACCAAAATGCCTACCACCACTAAAATGCCCACCACCACCAAAATGCCCACCATCTACAATAAGCATAACACCAGCACCAATATGCCCACCATCAACAATATGCATAACACCACCAAAATGCCCACCACCACCGTGCCCACCAGATTGCGATTAAATATAATTATGATACTCGTAGAGTGACTTGGGTTACAAATCTCATTGAAAAATTGTAACGGTCTAGGCTGGTTTAATAACAAAAAACTGCATCTGACTGTCTTTCTGATATGAAAAGAAGATCTACAGCCATCATTGATCTACAGACAGCATGGCCGTGGCGAAGAAAGTAAGCAATACTCGTTGGGAGAACAGTGAAGAACTTGAGGAGATTCAATGATGAGAATTTGGATACACCATCTAGAAGCCCTTTGAAATTAAACTTGACTAAGTACAAATACAAAAATATTTATTTCATTTACAAGGTGTAAACGGACTCCTCACGAAGCCGTTAAACAAGCATTCTGTATGCGTCAGACTAAGTAACTCAACGCAAAAATTATTGCTGGGCAACGACATTTTTTTTGGGGTAAAAAATCACGTTTTACGGTAGGACTCAATGTGGCGCACTCAAAACATTGTGCTGATGGATGAATTAAATAGTACGGGGGTCGTGGAGGTATTTAAAGTAAAGTTGTAACATTAAAAACTTGTATAAAAAAAAAAAGTTGTAACTTTGACCCCCAATATCTTCGTAACTAGGTAACAGGTACGGTCTCCAATAATAAAAAAAAACCTTCGTTAAGGGTACCGTTACACCCAATACAAACTGAGACAGCCCCAGTTGTGTCGGAGCGGTCTCACTCTTCCCTTAAGGCGAGGTTATCCAGATAAACGTCGTTTTGTATTGTGCTTTATTCCTATATAGCACGGATTTAAATTCTGAAAAAACTATATTACATATTTCACACTTCGATCTAGATATTTCGGCACAGCGATACACGATTACTTGCACTTTGTTGCATCCAATTAAATCGCAAAGACAAGTCTAAATGATGGTTTTTAATATTGCTTCATTTGAGTTCTATTAGGTTTTTAACAATAAAACTTTACCATTATAAAGGTCGTAAAAAATGTGACAGTACACGGCGATCATAATTTGAAATATTAAAAAAACCTATACCACCATTTCCAAAATTTGCTGTTTTTTATCATTTCATACTCGCATCGCGTGCTTCAGTCCCGAGCGGAACGCGTTGGAGGTCGGACGTGTGCCAATTTTTCGAACCCGCCACCCCACCCCCGCTAAGTTCTGTTACGAACTGAGCCAAAAATAGTTTGTAAAAAATAATACTTAGTAAACACCGAGCCTAGGTTTATTTGAAATGTCATTTGTTCACAAAAGTACAGTAGATACCTAATAGGGAACGTAGTCAGAAGGTATAAGATAAGAGTTACGCATTAGAAAGAGAGGCACCTTCTAGGAGAATATAACTGTAGATAATTAGCACTGCGCGGCCTGAATTGAACTTTATTGTGTCGTTGCAAAAGTCGCTATATGATTTTGCAATATTATTTATAAATTTCGGTAACTTTGGAATGGGCAACTACAGTACTTTCACAGTTATTATGCCTTTTGAATGGGACTGTAGCTTCATTTTATTATCTTTTTTTCGACAATTCAAAACTGCCTGTAACTACTAAAATCAAAACATTTATTCCACAATTTTTTTTTGTAAAGAGTTCTAAAAAAGTTTTGTAGGGAGCCCGGTAAGCCGAAGATTATCGAGTTCGACATGGGCTGAAAAAGAAAGTACGTAGGGGAGAACGAGACAGAATGAGTAATGGTCGTGGTCGATATCGTATTTTGTACGCACGACGGCCGATCAAGCTGTACAAAACCAGTTTATGCGGATCTCTCATTGTATAGGAAATCTATACAAAGCGAGGGCAATTTATACTGGAAATGACAGCTTCATGTGCCGCCGTGTTTACCTACTAGTTTTTTTTATTTAGTTGACTTATTTACATATTAAAGATAAAATCACTTTATTTTTTTTTATTTTAGTTCCTCAGCATTTTATGCTTTACTTTTTTTCGGTTTTTTCGTCATGGGTGTCATTTTCATGGTTTTCGGGGACGCTGATAATGAAATTGACGTCAAAATTAAAATTCAAGATGGCGCCAATTAAAATTTTCAGCTTTGTCGTCATGGGTGTCATTTTCATGGTTTTCGGGGTCGCTGATATCGAAACTTAGGTCAAAATGAAAATCCAAGATGGCGCCGACGAAAATTTTTGGTTTTTTCTTCATGGGTGTCATTTTTATGGTTTTCGGGGTCGCTGATAATGAAATTGAGGTCAAAATTAAAATTCAAGATGGCGCCAATTTAAATTTTCAGCTTTGTCGTCATGGGTGTCATTTTCGTGCTTTTCGGGGTCGCCAATGACGAAAATTAGGTCAAAATTAAAATTCAAGATGGCGCCGACGAAAATTTTCAGCTTTGTCGTCATGGGTGTCATTTTTATGGTTTTCGGGGTCGCTGATAATGAAATTGAGGTCAAAATTAAAATTCAAGATGGTGCCAATGAAAATTTGCTTGCTTGGATTTTCATTTTGACCTCAGTTTCGTTATCAGCGACCCCAAAAACCACGAAAATGACACTCATGAAGAAAAAATCGAAAATTTTCGTCGCCGCCATATTGGATTTTCATTTTGGCCTAATTTTAGTTGCGACCCCAAAAACCACGAAAACGAAACCCATGACAACAAAACCGAAAAAAAAGTAAAGCATAAATTTTTTAAAAACCGAATGGCGCGTGGCGTGTTGTTTTGAATCATACCCGTATTCATGATCTTAGTGTCAGTCAGATTTTGAATTCAACTTATTCACAAAAATAAATAAGTATACCTTCTTATTTTTAATTATATCTACTTATTTTAATTGTTAGTAATTAGGTTCACGTTCATAGAATACGTAGGTTCCTAATCTATCTATAACCAATACTTTCTATAAAAATAAAACAAAGTGAACTTATACATATCAATTCAAGTTGTTTTACTGCATCGCTCTACCCTGTAACGCAACTTAGTACCAATCCGAGTTCGTGAACTCATGACCAGTGCGCTAAGCGGCCGCGTTTTCGCGCCGCGTAATTTGTTACGTATCGCCTCTCCGTGCGGGGGCTGGGGTAAGCGATTGATGCATACGGCGCTCGGGGTAACCTCGCCTTAAGTGGTATCTAAGCAATGAAATTTGAAGCTAATGAACAGGAAAATTAAAAAATAATAATTAAGTAGCTCTCGACGTGAGGAGTACGCGTATTTGTATATGCGTGTGTGTGTGTGTGTGTGTTTGTGAGTGGATATCCAGCATGTTAGCTTACCCCGATGTTAGTTTTCTGGTTCTTTATTATTTAGAGATCTTAACCAATCGCCTATTATAAGGCAAAGGGAATATTTTTTCCACTATATTTTACAGCTCATTCATTAAATAATGTGTTCCTGGTAGGTATTCTATTGTTGTACAAAGGTTATCTAAAGACTTATCAATCACTCATTAAATATTCAAAGAACATAAAAAAGCGAAATTTAATTTCTACTGTAGGTATTCATCCACCAAATAAAAGTCTAAAAAACACTGAGAAAGGTTATATTTGACAAAAAGGCCTATGAGTATTTTATAAGTCAGGGCGAAGCAAGCGAGCGATTGTGTGCCCTGCGCAACGGCGAACAAAAGGAGAGTATGCCACAATATCTCTGCGCCTCCTGCTCTGAGTGACCGGGTCAAAAGGAAGACCAGAAGCAAGGTTAAGATCACATTTGACGACGTTGGATCCAGAGTGATCCCGCGATCCCGAGTGGGCACACATCTAGCCGAGCGGGATCGAGAGAGAGCCGATGCCAGTAAGAGAAGTAGTCGGTGGGGAGGCAACCGCCTCGACGCTTAACACGCCGAAACCCCACCTGCATTACCTAAAGCAGGTGGGACATTGGGGTCACGGGCGTTCAGAGTGGGGACTCTGTGCGCTCACCGAGTGACCTCGGAGATGACCAGCAGCACAGTGGTCACGTGCCGTGAACACTTGCACAGCGAGGCTCAGGGGAGATTTCTGCATAGTCGCCTCAGGGATGTGCCTTAACAGGCGTTACACACAGGGGCTCCGGACAGGTCTTTTAAGAGGAAACGGAGCCTCCTCTCATGTGCGGATGGTGACCACCGGGGTGGTTTTAGTGCGGTAAAAATTCCACACTCCCCGGTCTTATCCCCAAAGACCGGTCGCCTTTTGAAGGTTTCCCCCCGAAAACAAAAAAAAGGGCACACGTCTAAGTGCACCTCATTAGCATGGCCTTCACTTTGCAGACCGCACCAATTCTATAGTAAGATGTTGTGATCCCTCAAGGAACAAAGCTCTGTAGAGCTCTTAGATCAGTTTGGCATGAAAGAATTTAGTTTTTTTTTATGCCATTATGTTATGACCTCAGTATTGGTAAAAATTTCACTTTGATCTCTCTGGTTCCAACGTCATCATTTAGAACTTAAGTTTCCTAAGTGAAAGCGAGTTGCTGACTTTATAGAAGTCTATTATAGGGAACCTAAATGGTATAAAATACATTACCTTGATAAAGTGATTTTAAGCTTTTTCTAGATAGAAGAATTTCATTTAGGTAGCTCCATCCCATATCGGAATGCCGTACGTTATTACGGGTTGCGCCAGAGCAGCATTATTTTTGTATATGTAAAACCCGAAACACGGGTCTAGTATTTTTATGTAAAGAATCTATATACACAATTTAGTTACACAGTACAGTTTCACTTCGATAGATTATAATCTACTGAAAAACAATGTGTTAAATTGTAAGCAGTATGTCCGTAACATACTGTTTACAATTACAATCTTTCGACAGTTTACAATTCTTCGAGATTGATTATAATCTACGATATTTACAATTTTACGGTGACATATACAACGACGACAATAGGACACTTGCGCCGTTTTCAATAACTTACTAACAAACGTAACGGAACTGAAGGTTGCTGTCTAAGATAAACAGTTAAAGTAATAGTAACTGTAACTGACGTTTCTATAACTTTATTGTCAAACGTCTATCTGACGTAAACGGTAGATAGCACCTGTAACCGCTAGTAAGCGCATCCCTCCGAAACGTTTCGTTTACAATTTACAATTTTCATCATATTTCTTAATCTAATTAATTTATCGACTTATCCTTTTGCGTTATTGTTTTTAAATATAAACCGATCGTTTAACACTATTTTCATTATAATAATAATAATAAATTCGTAATTCGAAGAGGATTTTTTTTGATTTTTCCGTCACGGGTGTCATTTTTTGTAATAATTGCTATTAAAAAATATACTTAAATAGTGTTAAAGTGTACATCTACTACGGAGTTCCACAAGGGAGTGTTCTGTGTCCGACAATCTTTTTGATTTATTTACTTCTTCATTAACGATTCCGATTTGGTAATCAGGATTTAAGTAGGTGATGACCAACAGCCCCAAGCGCAACATAGGAATTGGAGGTGTGAGGATTGAATATGTCCATAAGTACATTTACCTCGGCCAAATAGTCTCCTTCCAGGCAAGACAAGATAAAGAAGTTGCACGACGCACCGAGAACGTCTGGAAGAGCTATTGGTCGATGAAGCAAATCATGAAGGGACCTCTCCCTCTCTCACTGAAGAGAAAACTCATGGACATGTAAATTCTTCCGACCCTCACCTATGGAGAGCAGACATGGTCACTAACCAAGCGTCAAAAGTCCGCACTCGGGGTCTGTCAGCGAGCAATGGAGCGTTACTATCCTTAGAGTTAAACTTACTAATCGTATAAGGAACTCGATACTGCGTTCCAAAACTCATATTGCCGATGTAGGTCACACAGCTGCCAAGCTTAAATGGAACTGGGCTGGCCACATCTGTCGCATGCCGAAGGAGCTATAGGCTAAAGTAATCACACAATGGGTCCCAAACAGCAGCAAACGGCAACGCAGTAAGCTCAGAAGGAGATGGCGGGACGAACTCGACTCTTTTCAAAAAGATTGGCAAACAACAGCACTGGATAGGGATAAGTGTAAAGAGGGAAGGGAGGCCTTTGCCCTGCAGTGGGACACAAACGGCTGACAACAAAATAATGAAGTACTTCTCAGTTGTTTCCATCGATAAAGAACAAGATTTGGTCTGTGGTTACCGACGATGGTAAGACAAATATATCATGAAAGAAGGTCACCTACTACAATTTTGGTTCTTACATTCTTATTTTACGAAAGAAAAACGCTTTAAAAGTAAACGCAATATCTAACGGAGGATGATACACGTCGATTGGAACCATCTCATAGTTTTCTTTGGTGCCCTCCCGAGCCAACACCACGTCTAACTTACGCCCACGCATATTCCACACTTCAGACTACTTTCAGACTACTGAGGCTTAAGAAGTAACAGTAATAATGTTAACATTTAAAGAAGCACTTTTCAAGTTAAGAACGCCTAATATCAATTCAGTTCTGTGCTAATTGGGGATAATGCTCTCAACTTTGCAAAACCAAGTCATGAAATCATCGTTAGTTGTAGTGGGTGTTATATAGATAACACATACAGATATTTTCTGGCCATAAATTGTAGTCGTAGCCAATAAATCTTCGCCAGTCTTTATTACTTATCTCAGCAGTCACATCCTTTCCAGCCATATATGTTTCACACAGTCCATCAATCGTTCCTTTGGTCTTGCTCTACTCTGATCCACATTAATACATAAAACTTTCCTCACGCCATTTTCCTCATTCCTCCGCAACACATACCCTTATCATGACAATCGATTACTATAAAAATTTTCAGTCACCGGCGCCACTTAGAGACTACTGTTATGTGATTGAGAATCTGTATTCTAATAAAAAAATACAAGGTACAAGTTACCGACAGAACCCAATTATCAACCAGTTCTTTCAATGTAGGAAACCAGTATGACTTAGAGATATTTCTTGACGGCAAGTCAGAGGCCCATGATCGGTATTAAAACTCTGACAACATGCTAGGACCTAACCACACGATAAAGAAGAAGAAGCATGCCACGAGGTTTATTGATGTTGACCTGACATTAATAAACCTCATAGAGGTGACCTCAAACAGACGTCAGTCTAACGTTAACACGTAGTCACTCAGCACTTTTAAGGCGTCTCGTCAAAACTCATGCTGAATATGATCCAAAATAGTTACACTGGGAAAATAGTCTATGCCTCAGTAAGCGAACCTAGTGTGGGGTTATTCCTCAATGCATATGACAAAAGTCACACAAAATCAATAGACTGATCAAAGAGTAGAATACTTATACCAAAAGGAGAGAATCATAGACTACTATATATATAAAGTATGACACCTGTCATCACCTAACACAACTAAACCAATTCAATAAATAAATTAAAAAATTCTTATGCAAGTATAGGAAAAAACAGATGTCATTCATGCTTAAACCTTTCCAGGAGTTAGGTACTTCGCTAGGAAAAGCACCAGACCTCGAATTTTACTTTTTTACTTATTCTATATGCTACTTCTGCTACTGATACTGTACACTCCACTATCATGCCCGACAGAGTACCCGCCTCTGTGTCCTCAACTGTGCTCGGAATTGTGCCCTCAAAAATAAAATAAATAAATAATATTACAATCGTTAAAAAGATTATCAGGTGAAACGGTGTTTTGTAGGTGTGTGAAATGGAAGACTGCCCTTCAGAGAACCGGTGCCCCTCACAACTGCAACCACTACCCGAGTGTCCGTCACCAAGACCTTCTACTTGCCGCGCGATTACTATCGAAAGAAATCGTCCAGCCGGTTGTTCTACTAAATCAAAAGCTAATAAAAACAATTTGCAGTCTTTTTCTCCCAATGAATGTCCGAGTTCAGCTAGCTCGAAGCCTAAGCTAGAACAGCCAGCAAGCTCGAAGCCTAAGCTAGAACAGCCAGCAAGCTTGAAGCCTAAGCTAGAACAGCCATCAAGTTTGAAGCTTAAGCTAGAACAGCCAGCAAGCTCGACACCTAAGATAGAACTGCCAGCAAGCTTGAAGCCTAAGCTAGAACAGCCACCACGCTTGAAGCCTAAGCTAGAACAGCCAGCAACCTCGAAGCCTAATCTAGAACAGCCAGCAAGCTTGGAGCCTAAGCTAGAACAGCCACCAAGCTCGAAGCCTAAGCTAGAAAAGCCAGCAAGCTTGAAGCCTATGCTAGAACAGCCAGCAAGCTCTACGCCTATTCTAGAACATCCAGCAAGCTCGACGCCTAAGCTAGAACAGCCAGCAAGCTTGAAGCCTAAGCTAGAACAGCCAGCGAGCTCGACGTCTAAGCTAAAACAGCCAGAAAGCTTTAAACCTAAGCTAGAACAGCCATCAAAAATCAAACCGCCACCACCACCTCCGCTGTCTAAGCCAACAACACCACCAGAGGTGAAGCCAATACCAGAACTGCCACCATCAAACACACAGAGGTACTCACTACCGCCTAGTGCTACTGAAAAACTTCAATCAGTCGTAGTCGCTCACAAAGAAGCAGTAGCAGCCCTCAAATGTGCAGCGAGAGACCTTTTCTGCATAGCGACCACGTCAACGCATGAAGCTATCACAAAAATCAGTAACGAAAGTAACAAACATTTGCAAAACATTAAAAAAACTGTATCTGGAATTATTCCAGAAAGGAAGGAAGGGGAAAAATGTGATCGTCCGGCAGCGGTGCAGAAAGTAAGCGATATCCCCAGTGACATGAGTTTATGGCAATTCGATGTTGTGAACGTGGATACATCGAAAGAAAAGGATGAGAGTGCATTTACCAAATCGCAGACGAACATCAATGAAAAAATCAACAAAGCTTGGAACTTTGTTAATCAAAAAGTAGATTCTGCAGTATCAGGGTTGAGCGATTCACTGTGTTCAATGCAGTGGAAATCTTTCAATGACCAAAGTTCTAAATACGATGTTCCTAAGCCGAGACCGAAGGAAGTTTCCGGCTGCCCTGCCGAAGAAGAAGACATCCTGTGGCACCCAGGCAATTTTCATTTGTTTTCGTCGATGAAGGACAAAGTGTGGGGTTTATTTTCTGACGATGTTAAGACAACAGTATCGGATGACCTTCTAGATAGACGCAACAGCGCTATAAACGAGATAGAGGCGAGAGACGCTACAAATGTGGCCTCTGAAAATGACGATAACATTATAAATACGTTAACTGATTAAATTTCCGGATAACTATTTAAATTTCTTTTATTTAAAACTAGATGTAGCCCTCGACCTTTGTTGGCTTGAAATTATTCTAAAAAAATATTACTTCGGATTTTGTTTTTTGCCCGGAACAATAATTCTTATTCTAAAACAAATGTAGCCTATGTTTCTCCATATAACATCAGCTCTCTGCCAGTAAAAGTTCCGAAAAAATCGGTCCAGCCGTTTTGGAGATTAGCCGGAACAAATAGACAGACAAAATTAAGTGCCGTATATATTTTCATAAGCTGTTATTTTACAAACAGACACTTCAATTTTTTTTATTTGTAATTATAGACTAAACGTGTTTTAATTTAAATCTCATTGAATAACATTTGTCGCACTGCTAGTTTGAGTACACGTTTGAACCGATGCGCAGTGTTGGAATCTCTCAATCAAGGGTGATTTAATTTTTTTTAATAGGACACGGTGGAGCACACCGTAGAGGTCTGCCCCGCTTGGGCGGAGCACCGCCGTGTCCTTGTAGCGGCGATTGGCGGCGGCGATCTCTCGCGTCCGGCCCTGGTTCAAGCCATGGTCCGGAGCGAGAGGGAATGGGAAGCCGTCACCACCTTCTGTGAAGCAGTCATGCTAGTGAAGGAGGTGGCGGGACGTGAGAGGGAAAGAACCTCACGTCCCAGCCGCCGCGGGAGACGCCCTGGGCGTCGGGGGTCACGTGGTGGCTCCCGGCCACCGTAGGCGCGGGCCTGTGGACAGCGAGTTATGGGCTAGCTCGCCGTCCGGCCGTCTTATGACGACAGGCCGTGTCGACGGCGCGTTCGTGTTCCACGCGCGCCTCAAAGAGATGTCAGCAACCGAGTAGGGGTCCGCATGGGCCGATGCCTGCCAGAGCTGCGGGACTGTTCGAAAGAGACACCGTGGCCCTGGAACACAAAGGGCAAAGAAGGAGCATGGATGGGTTTTAGTCAGTACAAGTCTGACACTCCCTTCCACTCCGCCCAGAGTGGGGGGGGTCATTTGATGATTTCCCATCCAAAAAAAAAAAAAAAAAAAAAAGGGTGATTTAATTCCAAATTGAATTAAATAAAAGATGCAAGTTAAAAATAATATTGATTGGTATTCAAATAGAAAATAAGTAAAAATGCGATATGAATAAATTTTGTTATTTTAGTCACCAATTCACTTTCGGCCTCATATATGGTGGGTACAGAAAGCAATTTTAGGACATCAGGATCTAGAGGAATCCGTTTTCTCTTCATTATAATCCTTAAGCTGCATATCAAGAGGTCTGATAATATAAGAAGCCTATTAAATAGGTTTTTCTAGTGTTTTTTTTTTGTAATTTCGGCGGTCATTCTGCAAATCGAAAAAAATGTATGACGGTCGCACAAAATCGCAAGTTTTATCAATTGTTCTCAAAAGTTAAGACTCTAAAGTATATATTAAAACAATACCGGGATATTCAAGTCATTTTTTTTTACACCATTTGTCTTGCAAATCATCTCTAAAAAATGTTTAATTTAACTGTGATTTCAAATGTAAATATATTATATCAATGTTTAACTATTACTTAAATAAAATACACATAAAATACACTCTAACTTACCTTGAAAGATATACACAATACAATAGTAAACCAATAAACAAGACTATACGTTAATTTGACCAGTAATCTCAGTGAAGATGACACTTTAATGTTGTTGTTCGTATTGTAAAGGTACAACGATTATTATCTACCCACTTCAATTCTTTTTTTTTTTTATCCTGTCTACAAGAATTTTTAATATGTAGCTATGACAGATAGGGTCTTAGGTATAAATAGGTTATAACTATATTATCAATTATTAAAATTTATATTTTGATTTAAATCCGCCTAGATTACGAGATTCCCAAACTGTGCGATGGTTACTGCCGTGAGCCGGCGCGGCGCACCGTACACGGCACCGTCCATGCTATGATGTGTCCATCCCCTTAAGCATTCTCTACATCAAACTAAGTATCTCTACGCAAAAAATTGCTGGGAAACGACATTTTTTGGGGTGACAAATCACTATTTACGGTAGGATTCAATGAAACGCAGTCAAAAAATTGTGATGCATTGAATAGTACAGGGGTCGCGGAGGTATTTAAATTAAGTTATTTAACCAAAGAGTAGAATGCATATACCAAAAGTAACAACATTAAAAACTTGTGAAAAAATTGAAACCTTGATCTCCAATATTTCCGGAACTAGAAAGTTCCCAGGTATGATCCAGAACAAAAACAAGACGTATTGCAATGACGGGAAGAACAAGTTGCTTTTCGGTTTCGTTAAGAGTGTTTTTACACCCATTATGTAGAGGTCACCATGGAACGTTCTATGCTCGGCATAAAGCTGGTAGATCGAGTTCCTACAAAACGTACATAGGTTTTCGATATTGGAAATTGCGTTACGGAACTCAAAAGGAGTTGAGCAGGTCACCTGGCAAGGCTCAGTGGTGAGAGGTGGACTAAGGCTGTCACCGAATGGCGTCCGAGAACTAAAAAAAGGAATGTGGGTCGTCCGTCGGAGAGGTGGACAGACGACATGGTTGCCATCAAGGGAAAAACCTGGATGAGGCTAGCACAGGACCATGGAGATTGGCACAAGCAAACAAGCAAAGAGCGGCCTATATCCAGCAGTGGGCGAATTCAGGATTTGGAGACCACACGCTCAACGTACGAGTGAAGCACGTGCAATGCGTCGTTGCAACGCCATGATTTTGATGCAGTGTGTTCCACACGAGCAATGCGTTGTCGAAACGCAATGACGCTGATACTACGTGGCAACCAATAAAAAACTTTCGATATTTAAACAATACTTTACCTGCCTCCTTCGTCTCTCTGGCCCCATGTCCGACGCATATTCGGTAAATAAGAACGGTGGAAATACCGATAAAGCATCGTATGCACTCTCTCTAAATCCGTTTATATTCTGACGCCGACGTATGTTACTATCAGTCGCCAGCGCTTAGCTGTACGTGGTCTCACGCGGCTGTACTGTCAGCGAGCGTTTTCGCGTCGCATTTTTTGCAAGCGCCGAAAATTAGAATCCTAAGCTATAGCGAGATTGTCATCGGCGCGGCCGTTGCGGCGCGTTGATAAGCGTAACAATAAGGAATCCCGGGCATGATGCGGCCATTGCATGACCTCGACTTGTCGCATGACCGGCCGCTATCTCGAACAAAACTGGTCAGACGCTAGGTCGTGCCACTAATCTTTTTAGCTGGTTGAAGCTTCTGCGGTCAAACACTCGTCGTGGCCGCGGAGTGTGCGGGGTCCCTAAAATAACCTGACCTGTCGACTCTGACAAACTACGTACTGAGGGTCGGCGTGAGAAGAAAACCTGTCTAAACTATAATAGCAAATCCTCCTGACCGAATTTCTGCCATGGCGGCCAAGCCTAGCGAACACTAAAGGTCAACCAAAGAAATTCAAATATCATGAGAGATCAACACAGAAAATATTATAGTGGGCATGAGCGTAGACACATGTTAAATATTATAGTGGGTGTGAGCGTAGACACAGGTAAAATATTATAGTGGGCATGAGCGTAGACACAGGTAAAATATTATATTGGGTGTGAGCGTAGACACAGGTAAAATTTTATAGTGGGCATGAGCGTAGACACATGTTAAATATTATAGTGGGTGTGAGCGTAGACACATGTTAAATATTATAGTGGGTGTGAGCGTAGACACATGTTAAATATTATCGTGGGTGTGAGCGTAGACACATGTTAAATATTATAGTGGGTGTGAGCGTAGACACATGTTAAATATTATAGTGGGTGTGAGCGTAGACACAGGTAAAATATGAAAGTGGGTGTGAGCGTAGACACAGGTAAAATATTAAAGTGGGTGTGAGCGTAGACACAGGTAAAATATTATAGTGGGCATGAGCGTAGACACAGGTAAAATATTATAGTGGGCATGAGCGTAGACACAGGTAAAATATTATCGTGGGTGTGAGCGTAAACACATGTAAAATATTATAGTGGGTGTGAGCGTAGACACAGGTAAAATATTATAGTGGCTGTGAGCGTAGACACAGGTAAAATATTATAGTGGGCATGAGCGTAGACACAGGTAGAATATTATATTGGGTGTGAGCGTAGACACAGGTAAAATATTATCGTGGGTGTGAGCGTAAACACATGTAAAATATTATAGTGGGTGTGAGCGTAGACACATTTAAAATATTATAGTGGGCATGAGCGGAGACACATGTTAAATATTATAGTGGGTGTGATCGTAGACACAGGTAAAATATTATAGTGGGTGTGAGCGTAGACACAGGTAAAATATTATAGTGGGCATGAGCGTAGACACAGGTAAAATATTATAGTGAGTGTGAGCGTAGACACAGGTAAAATATTATCGTGGGTTTGAGCGTAGACACAGGTAAAATATTAAAGTGGGTGTGAGCGTAGACACAGGAAAAATATTAAAGTGGGTGTGAGCGTAGACACAGGTACAATATTAAAGTGGGTGTGAGCGTAGACACAAATAAAATATTATAGTGGGTATGAGCGTAGACACAGGTAAAATATTAAAGTGGGTGTGAGCGTAGACACAGGTAAAATATTAAAGTGGGTGTGAGCGTAGACACAGGAAAAATATAATAGTGGGTGTAAGCGTAGACACAGGTAAAATATTAAAGTGGGTGTGAGCGTAGACACAGGTAAAATATTAAAGTGGGTGTAAGCGTAGACACAGGAAAAATATTATAGTGGGTGTGAGCATAGACGCATGTAAAATATTATAGTGGGTGTGAGCGTAGACACATGTAAAATATTATAGTGGGTGTGAGCGTAGACACATGTAAAATATTATAGTGGGTGTGAGCGTAGACACAGGTAAAATATTATAGTGGGTGTGAGCGTAGACACAGGTAAAATATTATCGTGGGTGTGAGCGTAGACACAGGAAAAATATTAAAGTGGGTGTGAGCGTAGACACAGGTAAAATATTAAAGTGGGTGTGAGCGTAGACACAGGAAAAATATTAAAGTGGGTGTGAGCGTAGACACAGGTAAAATATGAAAGTGGGTGTGAGCGTAGACACAGGTAAAATATTAAAGTGGGTGTGAGCGTAGACACAGGTAAAATATTAAAGTGGGTGTGAGCGTAGACTCAGGTAAAATATTATAGTGGGTCTGAGCGTAGACACAGGAAAAATTTCTCTGTCAAAGTCCGGCCGGATGGCAATCCTACACGACCGGAGATATATCAGGCGCAGGAGCAGGACCAGAAGCTTATGCTTTCCGAAGATGGGGGTAACAATTTACTGACTTTTAAAGTCCACATTCCTCCAAAGCCGAGGCAAATCTATTTATTACGCCGCCACTAGGTAAAGAAAAGAAAAACAAAAGATTTTTAGTTCTACTGTCTCAATATTCTGCCGATACATCAGATCAGATACGTTTTCTTTAAGGTACTTAAAACCTTTTTTTTTCTTTATCCAAAACCAAAGTGACACTGGACCAAAAGAATTTAAGTAAAAAAGGCGGGTCAAATGCGTATATTGCTTCTTTTGACGTGTGGCATTAATCGAAACTAACGCTTCCATGTTGTTTTCAAATACAACTTCGACAGAAAATTTCACAAAATGCTTACCAACAGCGCCCTCCGGACAATCTCTTTCAAGAGTCAAAAGATCCATTCAGCGATATATGGCATTTGCCCCATAGTACTATAGTAAGATCAAAACAAGAAAACTGTCACTCGTCACAAAGGTTACTTAGTCTGTGTTTGTCACCAATCTTTTCAAAACCAAATCAATAGATTTCAATTTAAAAATGTTTCATCTATATAAATGATCATTGTGTCCGTCGAAAAGACTTTCATGATGGACTGCGAGAACAGAAAGAACAAAGGTCTTCTGTGGTTGAAACCCAGGAACAACTAAGCGAGATAAAACACCAATTCTCTAACTTTTCCATCGCCGTGCTGTCCAAAACCATGCCCGCTAAAGTACCCGCTACCGAACCAGTCGAAACCAGGTGCACCACAGAAGTCAAGTTAAGCGAAACTAAGAAAATGGGTGACAAAATGAACGGTCCTTTTGAAAATCCATGCCAGCAATCACAACTAACGCAGAGCCCGCAACAGCAGTGTCCGCAACTACAATGCCCACCATGTCCGCGCTCGGACTCACAGACTCCACCTGCACCGAGCAATCATTCACAGTTCCCACTACCACAGAGCTTATCGCCACGAAACCTACCAGCACAGGAGTCGCCACAAAAGTCTTCACCACAACTGTACACGCCAGAAAAGTCTCAACCACAACTGTGCACGCCACAACAGTGTCCAGCAAAACAACAGTGCCCAGGAAAACAAAAGTGCCCAGCAAAAATAAGGTGCCCAGCAAAACAACAGGGCCCACCACAGCAGTGTCCTCCACCACTGATCTCATCGCCACAGAAGCCGTCACCTCAGAGCTCATTGCCACAGAAACCGCCACCTCAGAGCTCATTGCCACAGAAACCGCCACCTCAGAGCTCATCGCCACAATACCCATCACAACAGAGCCCACCACAGCAGTGTTTGCCACAGCAGTGTCTGTACTGTTGTGCCAATTGTGGTGGGCATCCACCACAGCTATGGCCGCCCCAACAATATCCGCCACCACTGATCTCATCGCCACAGAAAACGCCACCACAGAGGTCATTGCCACAAAACTCACCACCACAGAGCCCATCAGAAGAGTACTCGCTGCAAGAGTGGCCCCCACAACTGTGTCCGCCACAGCAGTATCCGCCACATCAGTGTCCACCACAGCAGTGTCCGCCACAGCAGTGTCCGCCACAACAGTGCCCGCCACAACAGTGCCCGCCACAACAGTGGCCGCCACAACAGTATTCGCCACCTATGACCTCATTGCCACAGAAACCGCCACCACAGAACCCATCAAATCAGTACTCGCTGCAAGAGTGGCCCCCACAACTGTGTCCGCCACAGCAATATCCGCCACAACAGTATCCGCCACCACAGTGCCCATCAGAACAGTACTCGCTGCAAAAGTGGCCACCACAACCATGCTCAGTCCAAGAGTGGCCACCACAACCTTGCTCGCTACAAAAGTGCCCGCCACCACTGACCTCATCGCCACAGAAACAGCCACCACAGAGACCAACAGAACAGGACTCGCTGAACCCGTTGTCATCGTGCCCAGAATCACCGTGCTCACTACCACAGTGCCCAATAAACCAGGGCCCACAACCGCAGAGGCCCCCACCACAGAGCCCTCACCCACAGTTGCCACCACAACAGAGTCAACCATCACCTCACAAACAGCAGTTAAGTCCAGCATCATCATGCCGACAATCAAAACACCCACCATTACAGAAACAGCTACCACAGAAACCGCCGCCACAAAGCCCACCACAGCAAGTCGACGAGAAAGCTCCGACGCCTATACTAAAAACAAAGGAGTTGGATAGAACATGCAAAGCGGACAAACCGGTCTGTTGTCCTCCTGTATCTAGAGCTGAACAAAGATTTCACTGTCCCAGTAGGAGTCCTGAAACTGACCCGAAGAGTAACCTAGACACAGCACAGCCAAGTGACACATCCTCACCACCTAACGCAGAAGCACCAACCTCACAGGTGTGCCCATGTAATGACAGATCTCTGTCAAAAAGTTCCATAATTGCTCACCAAGAAACAATGGCAACCCTCAAGTGTGCGATGAGAGTCCTTTTGTGCAATGCAATAAAGGCAACGCAAAATGTCGTTTCATCAATCAGTGACGAAAGTATTAAGCAAATTCAAAAGTTAAAAAAATCTGCATCTGAGTGTTTTGAAAGAAAAGAAAAGGGTAGTGATCCTCCGAAGAAAGTAAGCAATACTCACAGTGACACGAATTTAAGAAGATTCCGTGTTGTGAACATAGACACATCAGAGCTAGAGGATGATCCTTGTAAAATGAAAAAATCTGCATCTAATCAAAGTCAAACCGAATCACAATGTAACGCCGCTTTCAACGCTATCATTGGCACAGTAGATTCTGCAGTTTCCATGCTGAGCGATAAACTGGGTTTTGAAGTACCAAATCCCTTGTACTGCAAACCAAGATCTTTTAATGATCAAAGTTCTAAATACGATGTTCCTCAGCCGCCACCCTCGAAAACTCCTGAGAAAATAGAAAACATAATGTTACAAACAAGCAGTTTAAGGTTGTTTTCATCGATAAAGGATAAGTTTTGGTCTATGTTCACTGATGATGAGCCAAAAGAATCATCTAGAAGGTCATCCGCTACTGGTTTGTCCTACCAAAGTGACAAAGACAACTAATCAGGATAGTATTTAATTGAATAAATTTTCGGATAACTGTTCAGTTTCATTTTATTTACTACTAAAGCTGCGTTTCCACCAGAGGTATGCTAAGATTCGTAGCGAAGGATTTGTGTGAAACTATCCAATTACATCGTGACTTAGCTCGAGCTGTGAAAAAAAACAGGATCTTGTTCTCCCCATATTTTTTGACGGGTAGTATTTAAACGAGCGAACATAAATTCAAATTAAAGGTGTCAAAAATATTGAAAATGGGCTACTGAAATACTAAGTGAGCGACAAATAGTGGGCTAATACTAATGTTTAAAACAGCGACTTGAAAATAGAAATTTGAGTTACTAGTTGTTCAGTACGATTATGTGATAATTCAAGGACTCCTGTAAAAAACTTAAAACAAGGTTATTAATCACTAGATTGTAGATAAGGCGTAGTCGACGAACCCCCGCTGAGCGGGGCTCCTATTTCTGTTTACAGAGTTTAAAGTAACCTAACACGAAGGGGATGGCGGGGTCTTAGTTCGCTCACTTCGCTCGCTCACTAGACCCCGCCATCCCCTTCGAACCTCGAGTTCGAGTCCGAGTCGGGGTGCCACAAGTCTCTCTCAGCATTCGCTCGCTCTTGCTTCCTTAATTCTCCTTGCCGCAATGACCAGATAAATAGTTACTTACTTTGGTACAATAGTCGCCCATTTAGTATATTGGTCGCCAATTAAATTTTTATTCGCCCGATTAATAGTTTCCCATAAATAGTTACTTACTTTGGTACAATAGTCGCCCATTTAGTATATTGGTCGCCAATTAAATTTTTATTCGCCCGATTAATAATTTCCCTTTTTTTACCATAGAGCCCATCAGAACAGTACTAGCTTCAAGAGTGGCCACCACAACCGTGTTCGCTGCCAACATAATCAATGCCAATATAATATCTCATAATATAGGTTAAAGATATTGTAGGTTAAAGTTCAAACATTTTCAGAATGATACAAAACAAAAACAAATTCTTAATATTTAAATAACTTCTACTATTCAATGCAATCAGCATAGTATTTTGAGTTCGTAGTCTTGAGTCCTAACGTAAACCATGATTTTTCACCCTAATTCTTTTCCTAGCAATATTTTTTGCGAAGAGTTACTTAGTTTGCTGCACAGAATGCTTGGTGTCGGCTTCGTGGAGGGTCCGTTTACACCCTGTATTACTGGTTAGTTTCGCACACATCACATATTGGAAAAGGCTTCATTTAACCGAAACCACCAAGCTTGGAGCTTCACTTGGCGAACAAACTTTCACATTTTTAAAATAAAATAGAATAACAGAGTTAGTTAATTTATTTTATAAAGGGTGTCCGGTAACAGAGTTAGGATTTAAAATTCGAACTGTGCTTATACCATAGAGCGGAGGGGCAAGCAGGGGGCCGCGTTTGATTTGTCATTCGTGAGGGTTATTTAATCACAATGTCGCAGTCAAATCGAAGCGTTTTCAAGGCAAATGATTCTTGTGTTGTTGCTTGTCGTAAATTTTGTTCACGGCACAATATTCGTCGGTTACGTGACGCGTCCACTGAAAATTTGATTCGGTTGTGTGTGCAAAAGTTCCGCAAAACAGTTCTTTCCTTCTTGTTTCATGACAACATTGAACCCGTCGCGGACAGTTTGCGCGATAATCCGCGCCAGTCGGTGCGCAAGAGGGCGGAAATTCTTATCGGCGCATGATCAATGGTTATTTTCTTCCAATACTGAGAGAACATCCTTCCTTCACTATACACACGTGGTTTCAGAAAGATGGCGCCATGCCACATACTCCTAGAGACGCCATGGCTTTGATGCGAGATTTTTTTCATAAAAAAAACGGCTCATCAGCCGTTTTGGAGCCATCTCTTGGCCACCAAGATCGGCAGATCTCACGCCTATGAATTATTTCCTATGGGGATACTTCAAGAGTAAAGTTTATTGAACAAAACCAGCAAACATTACTGAACTGAAAGAAAATATTGTTCGGGAAATAAACAACATTCCGCGATCACTTCTCCAGCGCGTTGCGCGGAATACTGTCGACAGATTCCAGGAGATTATAGTATGATGCGACGGGGAACATTTATACGGAATATTTTTAAACTAAAATACTACAGTCGAGATAAGACGAACATGTCACACGTGCATACGCAATAGTGGCGGAGAATTTGAACAAGTTTTGTAATTAGGTATTATTTAAATAAATTATTATTTTTCATTTCCTTTTTCATTTCCAGTTCGATGAAAGTTAGAACCTTATGTAAGAAAGAGATAAGAGACTGCGTAAGAGTGAGATAATAGTATCTGTCTACTTACAGCATGTTATTTATGCGAAAACTAGTGATTTATCCTGAATATGGAGTAGGTTGATGATGCGTCCCCATACACAAATTCAACGTATTAGTGAAGTTATTAAAAGATTTATTTAGCATACCGTTGGAAAGAGGACAGACTAGAGAACTTTTTAAAAGAATTTGAAGATCTCGATCGCTTTTAGATTTTTTTTATAGCAGTTTAAAGTTGAGTTTTAAGTTTATTTTTTCTTCTTCCAAAATCTTTGTGAGTTATTAAAAATAAAACTAAATGTTACTAGCGAGTAGTTTTGAATTTGATATAACCATACAACAGTACGTATAAAAATTAAAATGTAATTTAAGGATTATACTAATAACTTTTTTTAAGCTTTAATGCTAAGTTTGGGAATTTTTCAAAATAAAAATTAGAAAAACCGAATAAAGAAACCGGTGCCCAAGAGTGAGTTCTTGGGCCTGAAGAGATAGCCTCCATTCGGCCAATTCAATTTGCCAAACGATGCACCAAACAGCCTGTATATTGTAGTTTTATTTTAATTTATTTTTGAAATCCTAATTCGAACACCGGACAGTGGACTCCCTGTATAAATTAGTCCTTTTTTGAAAATATTTTGTAGGATAAACCTTTTTACGAATGAACCAACACAGAAACACTGGTCAAAATAATCTAAGCATCAGTGACATATGCCGTAAAATCACCTTAACACCAAAATCCATCAAAGCATAATTCAACAGGAAAATGATTTCTCAATATTAATAAAAATTAAGTAACCATTCCTTATGTCCGAGAACGAGCCCTGTACGAACAGCTGCAAGAACAGGAAGAACCAATGTCTTGCTTGCTTGACCGATTACCCCCAGAAGATACTTAATGAGGAAAAGCACCAGGTGTGTAATTTTTGCTTTGTTTTGCTTAAGTATGCAGTTTTAATTCCGCGAAAATGATCCAGGCTTGGATACAAGATGCAGCACCGCCCAAAAATATGCACATGCAGGAAAATCAATAAAAAATTACTTGCCAGGCACCCTAACCTACACGTGTTGCGCCCCTCACCGACATCCCCTGAAGATGGGCATCTTCAGGGGATGTCGTCTCGACGCCCGCTCGGATGCGAATCACCTGCCCGAAAGTCTGATAACCAGTCTTAGCAAGAGGTATCGCTAAGACTGGTTATCAGACTTTCGGGCCACTACCTGTAACGACTGTCAAAGATCTACAATTGACAGCCGGGACCAACGTCTTCTCGTACTTTTTAATGGGTCCCCAACCACGGACCAACCTAGGCAAACGTGGCTTATCTGAAAAGTCAAAAGCAGCTGTTTTAAACTAGCCACGAGCTTCTTCACTTGTAAAAACAAAAGGTTATGTAATTTTATTTCCAGCAGGTCCACCAATTCCAAGTACTTGGGGTCCAAAACCAAGTGGCGACCGTTCCTGAATGCCAATGTACCGCAGAAAATCCCTGTTGCGGGCCAATGCCTGACCTCAAGCCCAGAAAATCTCAAGTTTGTAAACACTCCACCTTATCTCACCCCAGACTACACAATAAACACTAGTTTAAATATCCTGAAGCTGTTCAATTGAGAAACGTTTTAAAAAAGAGGTAAGTTTAAGATTTGTTTTTCTTCGTGTACAAAACTTATCGTGTCAATGGCAAATAAAGCTGAGTTGAAAGCGTTATGAGGCACATTAGATCCTGTATGTAACGTGCAGGGCTGCAACTAGGACTTAAATATCAAATGTCATCGTTTGGGGGAAAGCATCATATTTCCATTCCAGCCTAGATTCCATCATTTGCAAAATGCAAAAGTAACGCAGTCTATTTGCTAATAAAATCGATTGGTACACATTTTGAAATATACTCGTAGGTAGCTTGGGACGCGTAAAGGGGTGTTTAGTATAGATAGGCTAAGAAGCCCAAAATCGCGATAAAATTGTGGGCAAAAAATTGTCTTCTTCTATGAATCTTCACTTAAACAAGTCTTCTTTACTCCGACCAACCTAGGACCTAGACCTAGGACTCAGCCTTTTTTGGCTGTGCAGTCTTTATATCTGACGATGACTCTCAATATTCCAGCTATCAATTAAATAAGATGTCAAATAATCGCTGCTATCTGTGCGGGGAAAGTGGTGTCATGCAACCTCACATCTGTTTTAAGAGATTAAAGAATCCAGCATACGGTAAGGTAGTAAAATTTTATACTTCCTTCGTATTTATGGACGCACTTCTTCTTTTCATGTCGATGACATAAATTCTGTTAAACCCGTTCGACCTGGACAGCTTTGCCTTTTGCTTCATTTAAGTCCTGGTCGGAGACACCTATTGAAAACACAAGAAATACTGGCGTGAAGATCTGGGCTCGTTCTTGTTGGATGGAGAAGGTCGGAGAGAAGTCGAGGAATATGAGGAAGATCATTGCGCAGCAGTTGAAAAAAAATGAATAGTAGTAGAAATCTTTGTGAAGAAGTTTTAATTTTCTACCTCTTATTTTAGAAATTAGAGGTAAAATGTGTCCCCCCCACCCCCCCCCCCGGACACATTTTACCATTTTGGAAGTGTCTATCTTTCAAACGATTGACTTTGAGAAAAAATGAGGAACCTCAATGTTGTTTACGCACGTACACGTGTGAATAAAATAATTTTTTAGTATTAAATCTATGTATGGGCAGCCCCCCCCTTAATCTTTTATTTTTGTATAAAAATCGAAAACGGTTCACAGAATACAATAACTACCAAGTTTCAACTGTGTAGTCCTAATTGTTTCGGAATAAAGTGGTCGGACGGTCAGACAGACAGACATACCGAATCTATAAGGGTTCCGTTTTTTGCAATTCGACTACAGAACATTAAAAAGTTATGACAACAAAAGGTACTCTACGGACGCTGCTTTTAAAATCTACATAGCCTATACCCTGAATAGAGCTGAAGTATGAATTTCATCGACGTTCTAACAATGGAGACGGAAGGCAGTTAGTTGCAAGAGGTCCTCAACAGTTTATAGCAACTATATTGTTATTAGGCACATTTCATGCACCTTGGTGAGAACTTTAGACCTGTCTTGAGTATTACTGTCATCGAAGGTCTTGCGATGTAGAAGGAAGGCAGTTGCAAGAGGTCCGCAATCGTTCACAGCAGCTTTATCGTGTTTCGGCTTATTTCATGCACCTTGATGAGAACTTTCGACCTAGCTGGATTACTAGAGACTATCATTGAGTGTCTAAGGATGAAGACGTAAGGCTGTGGAGGGACCAGCCGCGAGACAGCCGCCACCCCCGCCCCCCCCGCCCTCTAAGCCATCCGTGGCCGAGACCGGGTGGCAGGTGGCCGGAGAGAGAGCGAGGGAGCGAAGGGCGGCCAAAAAGGCCAGGAAGCGGGAGCGGAAGCGCCAAGAAAAGAAGCGGAATGGTGCTGCTAGGCTCAGCGCCCCGAAGACCGCAGCTGTAGTGATAACACTACAGCCGGAGGCGGAAAAGAGGGGCGTGACCTATCGCGACGTGCTCGCTAAGGCGAAGACGATGGTGGATCTCGGGGAGCTCGGGATCACCGGGGGCCTCCGGCTTAGAGTCACCGCAACAGGGGCTCGAGTGCTGGAAATCCCCGGCGAAACCCGTGGCTCGTCCGCTGACGCTCTGGCTGAAAAGCTTAGAGCGTCCTTAAATGCGGAAGAGGCCCGAGTGTCCAGGCCCGTCAAATGCGCAGACCTGCGCATTCTGGGTCTGGACGACTCGGTGACCGAGGAGGAGGTGGTGGCCGCCGTCACCAGGACCGGTGGGTGCCCTGCCGAGCAGGTCAAGGCAGGCACCTTACGTCCGGACCTGTCGGGCATGCGAACCGTAACGGTAAGCTGCCCTGTGACGGCGGCGAAAGTCATTGTGGAGGGCCGAAGGCTCTTGGTGGGCTGGGTTTCGGCGCAGGTAAAGCTGCTGGAACCCAGACCTCTGAGGTGCTTCCGCTGCCATGTGGGGCACCACGTGTCGGTCCGGTGCACCTCGGAGGTGGACCGCAGCGGCCTGTGCTTCCGCTGCGGCCAGCCTGGTCACATGGCCGCGGCTTGCTCCGCCGCGCCGCGCTGCGCCGCATGTGCGGCAGCTGGCAAGCCGGCTGATCACCGGGCAGGGAGCAAGTCCTGCGGTACTCCCGCCAAGGCCAGGGGCAAGGGAAGGCCCTCCGCCACCACCGCCAAAGCCCCCACCGTCGCCACCACCGCAGCCGCCGCCACTGTCGCCGCCGCTGCCGCTACTGCTGCAACTTCCGCAGCGGAGCCCTCGCAGGGGGCCCGGGAGGGGGCTGAAATGGAGTGCCAGTAACGGCCCCATTACGCCTCCTCCAGGCGAACATCAACCACTGCGCCTGCGCTCAGGATCTGTTGCTCCAGAGCATGGCGCAGTGGTCGATTAACATCGCCGTGGTCGCTGAGCCGTACTTTGTCCCGCCCAGGGATGACTGGGTGGAGGACCTTAGCGGCTCAGTGACCTTAATTGCGTCGGTCGCCGCCGGTACCCCGACCCTTGAGAGTGTCAGGAAGGGTCAGGGGTGCGTAGCAGCACGGTTCGGGGAGATCGTTGTAGTGGGAGTCTACTTCTCCCCGAGCCGAACTCTCGCCGAGTTCCACAACTCCCTCACGGAGTTGAGTGTCGTCATCGGAAGCCATTCCCTCCCCGTGCTTGTGCTCGGGGACTTCAATGCCAAGAACTTGGCTTGGGGTTCTCGTTACACGGACGTGCGGGGTAGAATGGTGGAGGACTGGGCTCTGGAGACAGGCCTGGTCGTCCTAAATCGGGGTTCTGTCCCCACGTGCGTGCGGATGCGGGGCGAGTCGGTGGTGGACATCTCGTTCGCCAGCCCCGCTCTGTCGCCGCGTGTCGTTGACTGGCGCGTCATGGAGGGGGTGGAGACCTATTCCGACCACCGGTATATCCGGTTCGACGTCTCCACCCAGTCCTCAAGCGTGCCGGTCCTACAGGCCCCGAGTGGTCCGCGATGGGCGCTGAAGCAGCTGGACCGGGAGCTCCTCCTGGAAGCCTCGATCGTGCAGGCCTGGGTGTCATCACCAGTCAGGCCTGCTGACATCAACAACGAGGCGGGTTGGTTCCAGGAGGCCATGTCCGAGATTTGCGACGTGGCAATGCCCCGAGTTCGGCCAGGAAGCGCCCGGCGTCAGGTGTACTGGTGGTCGCGAGAGCTGACGTCTCTGCGCAAGGCGTGCGTTGCCGCGCGGCGCCTGTACGCCAGGCATCGCAGGCTCCGCATCCGCCCTCCGGATGCGGCAGCCATTGAGGCGGAGCTGTACGAGGGGTACAGAGCGGCGAAGACCGCCCTCCAAGAGGCTGTCCGGCGGGCCAAGAATTTGGCCCGCGAGGAGATGCTGGAGTCTCTGAACGGAGATCCGTGGGGGCGCCCTTACAAGATGGTGCGGGACAAACTCCGCACCCGGGCCGCCCCGCTAACGCAGAGTCTCCGGCCTGAGCTCGTGGAGGACGTGGTGAGCGCTCTGTTCCCTTCGCGAGGGGAGCATCCTCCCCCGCCTATGGCTCCGCCGCCGCGTGCGGTGCCGGAAGCGGACCACACCGATGACGTTGACGACGTTCCGGAGGTGACTGGGGTAGACCTGAGAGTGGCGGTACGCAGGCTGAAAGCCAGAAACACCGCCCCGGGACCCGATGGCTTGCCTGGCAAAGCCTGGGTCCTGGCCTCTGAGGCTCTCGGGCCCCGACTGGAAGGGCTCCTAAGCGCATGCTTGGAGAGAGGCCAGTTTCCGCTTCGTTGGAAGATGGGGAAGCTGGTCCTCATCCGGAAACCAGGGCGCCCTGCGGACTCTCCGTCCGCATACCGGCCCATCGTGTTGCTCGACGAGGTGGGCAAGCTCTTCGAAAGAGTGATTGCCAACCGCCTTGCCGGGCACCTTGCGGGGATGGGGCCGGATCTTGCGGAACACCAGTTTGGTTTCCGCAAGGGGCGCTCCACGGTGGACGCCATCATGCGCGTGAGAGCCCTCACGATGGGGGACGCGGTGTCCCGGGGTGGGGTCGTCTTGGCGGTGTCTCTTGACATCGCCAACGCCTTCAACTCCATGCCCTGGAGCTGCATTAGGGAGGCACTCCGGTATCACCGGGTGCCAACCTACCTTCGTCGTGTGGTCGGGGACTACTTGACGGATAGGGCCGTCATCTTCCCCGGTCAGAGCGGAGAATGGAACCAGCGAGAGATGTCGTGCGGTGTTCCACAGGGATCGGTTCTAGGACCGGCCCTGTGGAACATCGGTTACGACTGGGTGCTGCGCGCCGACCTCCCTACCGGCGTCAGCGTAGTTTGCTACGCTGACGACACGCTGGTACTGGCACAAGGGAGGTCGCACGAGGCGGCGGCCGAAAACATGACACGCGGGGTTGCGATAGTCGTGGAGAGGATCCGGCAATTGTGTCTCGAGGTGGCATTGCACAAGTCCGAGGCCATGTGTTTTCATGGGCCTCGGAATGCGCCACCGTCGGGATCCCTACTGACGGCAGGAGGGGTTTCCATCGGCGTCGGGTCGACGTTGAAGTACCTAGGACTCGTCCTCGACAGCCGGTGGAACTTCGTGGAGCACTTCCGACGTTTGGCTCCCAAACTGGAACGGACAGGGGCTGCCTTCAAGCGGCTCTTGCCCAACCTGAGGGGTCCAAACGCCTCCTGCCGGAGGCTATACGCGGGGGTCGTGCGGTCCATGGCCCTTTACGGGGCCCCGGTGTGGGCGCGTTCTTTAAGGCGGCAAGCCGCCCACTACCTGAACACGCCCCAAAAGGTGATAGCCATAAGGCTAATCCGGGGGTACCGCACGATCTCCGGCGAGGCGGCTAGCCTCCTTGCCGGATTGCCGCCATGGGATCTGGAGGCGATAGTCCTCGCGCGCCTGCATGAATGGCGCGCGGAGGCACTACGTCGGGGGGAAACTCCGCTGCCTGACCTCCGGCGTGATATCATGGCGACATGGAGAGAGCGACTGTTGCAACCCCGTGCAGGGCACGCTACCATAGTGGCGATAAGTCCCCTCTTTGAGGAGAGGCTAGAGAGGCGCCACGGCGCCCTCACCTACCGCCTGACGCAGATCCTCACCGGACACGGTTGTTTCGGGAGGTTCTTGCACCGAATCGGGCGGGAGGAAACGCCCGGGTGTTTCCACTGCGAGGATCGTCCGGAGGACACGGTGGAGCACACCGTAGAGGTCTGCCCCGCTTGGGCGGAGCACCGCCGTGTCCTTGTAGCGGCGATTGGCGGCGGCGATTGGCGGCGGCGATCTCTCGCGTCCGGCCCTGGTTCAAGCCATGGTCCGGAGCGAGAGGGAATGGGAAGCCGTCACCACCTTCTGTGAAGCAGTCATGCTAGTGAAGGAGGTGGCAGGACGTGAGAGGGAAAGAACCTCACGTCCCAGCCGCCGCGGGAGACGCCCTGGGCGTCGGGGGTCACGTGGTGGCTCCCGGCCACCGTAGGCGCGGGCCTGTGGACGGCGAGTTATGGGCTAGCTCGCCGTCCGGCCGTCTTATGACGACAGGCCGTGTCGACGGCGCGTTTGTGTTCCACGCGCGCCTCAAAGAGATGTCAGCAACCGAGTAGGGGTCCGCATGGGCCGATGCCTGCCAGAGCTGCGGGACTGTTCGGAAGAGACACCGTGGCCCTGGAACACAAAGGGCAAAGAAGGAACATGGATGGGTTTTAGTCAGTACAAGTCTGACACTCCCTTTCACTCCGCCCAGAGTGGGGGGGGTCATTTGATGATTTCCCATCCAAAAAAAAAAAAAAAAAAAAGGCTGTGGAGGGAAGCCCTTATTTGGAAAACATTAGTAGAATATTTTAGCGATTAATGCAAATATTTCCAAAAAAAATAAATTGTTACCAATTTGAATATATACTTATTTTATAAAGCTGAAGAGTTTATTTGTTGCGTTGGTTGAACGCGCTCTTTTCAGGAATCCTGGTTAGAATTGAAAAATAATCTTTTAGTGTTGGATAGTCCATTTATCGAGGAAGGCTACAGGTTATATAACATCACGCTACAATGAATAGGAGCGGAGCATCAATGAAAAATGTTGCAAAAACAGGGAAAATTAATTCCTTTTAAGAGCTTCCGTTGCGTGCGCTGCGTAAACGGTTAAAGTTACGCAACAATCATGTCTGACGGAATCGTTCCTCTTAAAAAGTTCTTAAAAAAACTCTGGGTAGCATATTTCTATCTTTTTAGGTTGATTCACACTCTCTCTAACCCTCTCTCTCTCTGTTATGTGACGCAGACGAAGTTACGCGGGTCAGCTAGTTAGATATAATCCCACCGGGCGACCAACACTTTCTCAGTCCTATCCATCCATCATGGTTTAAGAGAATTAACAGATTTTCTAACAAGAAAAAACAATTTCTTGCAGCAAGTGACATGGTGGGACCGTGCAGAGACTGTTCTGAAAGGCAACCACCCAAAACGCGTGGAGAAGAAGAAAGATCAGATTACTACTGGCCCCACAGAATCGAAAACCCCGAATGGCCGAAGTAAAAGCAAATTATATCTCACGGAAAACCAAGAGTAGACTTAAGGATGAGTTCCACTAAACGGCTCCCATCGTATCGGATCGGAACGGATTTTACAATCTTTAAGCGATATTAAATCGTGTACACAGTATTTCAAGTCTCTATTACCAAGCCGCGCATAGCATCTTTACCGCAGGCGTATTTCGCGACACGCGATCGGCCCCGTTCGCCTGTCGTCGTATCCGATCGGAACCTTTGGGCTGTCGTTGCGTGCGTCGTTCTGTGTTTTATATTTTTTTCCTCCTTCTTCTAGTCCAATAGCCAACAATACTACGTCAACTTTAAACATTGTCAAAAATTAGATCACGATAACACGGTTGGAATGAAAGTTTTTGACTAGGCGCAGAAACGGATACGTTCGCAAGCGACGGTACAGAGCCAATCGTATGCGTCGACATTCTGCCGGACACGATCGGCTGTCGCCGCATCCGTTCGTACCCTTTCCGATCCGAAGCGGTGCGAGCCGTTTGGTGGAAATCATCGTTTACATACCTTGCAATATAAATATTTGGCTGACAACTTTTGTTTTATTAAGGCCTATCGCTTAACTGAGGTAGTACCTGCATTCTGAGTGCCGTGCCGAGTGGTGTGGAAGGGGTATTAACGTACGTCAGTAGACGATTAACTGAGCTCTCGAAACACATAAGGCTGGTTTTAGAGTCACGCTGACCGCACGCTGACCGTCAGCGCTGACAGCCAAAATGTATGAACTTCTAGGAAGCGTTTTAAAATAACGCGTAGCTATCAGCGTGTACGTTGGTCAGCGCTGACCTGTCAGCGGGCGTACGCGTCGCTCGTCGGCGCCGCGTAGCCATCGGCGCTCACCGCCGCCCGCGCGCCTTTGTCTTCAGTGAGCGTTCTAGTCTCAAGCCGAGTGGACGCCGTCAGCGTGAACAGTCATGGTGAATCGCGATGTGGACACAAGTCGAGTGATCGACGAAGTACGCTTAAGAAAGCAATTATGGGATGCATCCGATCCACTGTATAAAAATAAATATGCTAGAAACAAATCCTGGGACGATATTGTTTTCGCACTATTCGAAAATGTGTCGGAAGAAGAAAAACAACATCTTGGTAGGTGATTATTTTATTATCTTGGAATAGGTGTAGGTACAGGTGTAGGTACTACGGGACGAATAAAGCATTTAAATTTAAAATATATATGAGTCTTGCCAGGGCACCCTACCGATAGGGCTCAAAAAGTATTCAGCAAAATGTTCTCGTAGAGCGTTGCCAGACCTGTTGGTAGGCACAGTTGGTATGTCTACCATACCCTCAATCGTAAATGTATCTTCTATACGATAACCATCGCGAATTCTTATAAAATTATGCAATACGCAGCATGCTTTAACTATATTCTTTGCAACTTTAAAACCCACATTAATCGGTGTATGAAACACTCTGAATTTGTTTGACATTATACCAAATGTCGATTCTATAATTATATCGTCTACTGCGGCTATAGTTATTTTTTTTTTTCTTATGGGTCATATTGCTTCTCGCATATCTTAAATATAAAATTCTCGTGTCACAATGTTCGTTCCCGTACTCCTCCGAAACGGCTTGACCGATTCTCATGAAATTTTTTAAACATATTGAGTAGGTCTGAGAATCGGCCAACATCTATTTTTTTTTTTTTTTTTATATTGCATAACAACGTTTGCCGGGTCAGCTAGTGGCTTCATAATTTTTCTAGATATACCAAAAGCCCCATCACCCACAATTACATATTCAACTGGACTATTTGTTCCAAGCAGTGGCTTAGGCCCTGGTATATTTAAAGTGTTATTTTCTAGGCTCCTAAACAGTGCACTGTCTTAGAAAATTGATGAGTCCGAGTTTTTTCCATATGATCCAATGTTTACATATGTAAAACAATAATCTGCATCGCACATAGCCAGTAGAACTAAAGAGTAAAAATTCTTGTAATTGTAAAACATTGATCCTCCACCTTCTGGATTTACGATTCGAATGTGTTTGCCATCGATAGCTCCGATCCAATTTGGAAAATTGGTCTTTTGTAGAAACCCGTTAGCAATTTCTGGCCACATATTTTTGAGGTTTTTGTTGGAATGCATTCATCATGTAGTGCTACCCATATTGTGTTACACACTTCGTCCACAATCAAACTGATTGTTGCAATTCCAATCCTAAATGAATAATGCAAATCTGTATATGTTCGACCCGTAGCCCAAAATCTGAAAAAAAAAAAAACATGATTGTATTATTTCAAGGAAACTGATCCAACAATGATGGAAAACAGCAAGAGATGCATACTTTAGGACAAAGAAAGCTACGAAAAATACACCTTCTGGAAGTGCAGCACCAAAGTACAAAAAATATATCTGTTATGATGAACTAAGTTTTCTAAGTCCATCAAATGCGAACGAAGTTGATGAATCACTGAACGAAACTATGTTCCTCCCACCCTCAGAAAATATGGATAATACGGCATCACTGGATAATACGATACCTTCAGAAAATACGCAAGATTCTGATATGTCATCGCATCAAGCTTCTTCAAACACTGTTCAAGGAGAGCAGAATGCCCATGCTGATAATTCCAGCTCATCACAAAGACCTTGGATCCAAAAAAGAAAAAAGAACAGGCAGCACGAAACAAACGTAGAAAGTTCTGTGTTTGAAAGAGAGTTATTGACTTTACTCAGTAATCAAACACCAGATATTGCCGACGACCTGTCTTTTTTCTCTTCTTTGGGTCCACTTTTAAGATCTTTCGATTTAGAACAAAAGCTAGAGTTTAGGTCGAGAGTTTTGCGGGATGCCATGGAAATTAAAAATTACAGATGGAGTAGCTCGGCATCCTCCCACTCCCATGACATTAGATCTCCAGCGCAACATGGCTCGTGTGCATCGTCATCATACAATTATACTACTCTAGGTTACTCAGAGTATGAAACCAATGATACGACTCCAGGTTACTCTGGGTATCAAACAGCAAGCCGTAATGATGAATAATGTGAAAAATTTATCTTTTTTATGTTTATTAAACACTATAATACCAAGTAAATATGTTTTTTTCTTACCTTAAAGTCACCATCAGTCGTTCAATCGGTGGTATAGGCACACGTCGTAAGCTGCAATGGACCAGTTTATCCTGGGTTTTTGCCAGTAATTCGTCAAAAGTTCTAGTCGACATTCGAAAGTAATTAAAGAACTTTGTTTCGTCAGCCCTCAAAGTGTTGTATAACATAACAAATTCTCCTGCGAAGGCTCTCTGCTCAATCATTGGATGAATATGAAGTCTCCGTCGTAGTTTTATCTTTCTTTTTTTTATTAGGTAATATAAAGCAACAATTATTAATGCCTTTTGCATTTTTGTGCGTCTGTACTCCAAAGCGATCAGCACGATACTGAAACGACTCGCGCTGAACCTCAGCGCTGACAAGCTACGCGCTGAGCTGTCAGCGCCGATGGTCAGCGTGACTCTAAAACCAGCCTAACCACATTCTTTACGCGCAGCTAACTCTGACATTATTTCAGCAAGAGACCTCGCACATGATTACGATTTGTCGCACGACGTCCCAGATTTTTTCTACAATAGTTTTTAAGTCGACTACTAAATACTACGATTTTTATTTTGTGAAATACCAGTGTGGTCGCTCAGTTCACACGCACATGTCTGACGTCTGGTCGTGAAACCAAACTTTCTTTCTGGTAGGAGCTTTTGCAGCTAAACGTTGTTGCCTTGGCCGCGTAGTGCGCGAGGTCTCTGAGGTCCAGACTCCACCTAAGCGGAGATGAGAGGAGGTAATGTCGTAATCCATCAATAGAATTTCGTTATCAAAATTTACAGTTCTTGTCTCCGCTTAGCTTTCTTGGAAATGGTAAAGCAGAGGAGAGGAGATGTATCATATTTGTTAAGACCAGATTCCGCACTCTGCGCACAGCGGAGACGAGAAGAGATGAGAGCGGCGTGCGGTGAGCGGCGTGTGGCGGTCTGCCTTAAGAGCGTTCATCCAAAATGTTGACAACCTCGCAAACAGCTGTCAAATAGTTACCTGTTTGTTTATTAATTTGGCAATATAACTGTATGGGAATAAGAAATATGGCTAACTAGTGAACTAGAATAATAATAATAACTAAACGCCTCACGTAATTAATGGACACCCCCTTAGATGACTCCGCTCTTCCACTTAACAATAAACAATGCATATGCAATTGAAAAAATACTATAAAATAATAGCTTTATTGGGTTATCCCATCAGGAATTTCTCAGTAGCAGCCACGGAATCTGGATTTGTGCCCGGTTGATGGCAATAGGCTCACCGCCTATTACATGGGACTTCAATATAACTGGCGAAATGTGTGTGTACGATTAGGTACACGTCTGCCCAACCCTTCGGGGCTTTAAGGCGTGATGTTATGTTATGTGTGAGAACTGACTGCCAGATCAAAAGGTTATAATGATGCCTACAAAAGGGGTCCTTTTGGGTGCTGTAATTCTGGGCATCAGAGGTCCGAAACAAAATTAAATGGCGTTGAGGCGACGATATGGCTTTAAAAATCGGTGTATTTTGGCGCTATACAACTTTTTTTCAAAGTGAACCTTGTTGGGCTCTTTTTATTCTATTACCGTTCTGTATACAACATTAAATTACTTTTTGCGAGAGCCCTTAGACTTCGGCCCTGTCGCAAAATCCGTTCTTAACGAACGTCTACTAACTATTAACTACCTCCCTGCCAAATTTCAAATTTGTAGCACAAAAAATAAAGGACTTTCATACAAACTTGCGAGAGCCCTTAGACCTCCTTCATCCGGCCCTGTCGCAAAATCCGTTCTTAACGAACGTCTACTAACTATTAACTACCTCCCTGCCAAATTTCAAATTTGTAGCACAAAAAATAAAGGACTTTCATACAAACTTGCGAGAGCCCTTAGACCTCCTTCATCCGGCCCTGTCGCAAAATCCGTTTTTAACGAACGTCTACTAACTATTAACTACCTCCCTGCCAAATTGCAAGTTTGTAGCACAAAAAATAAAGGACTTTCATACAAACTTGCGAGAGCCTTTAGATCTCCTTCATCCGGCCCTGTCGCAAAATCCGTGCTTAGTGGACGTCTACTAACTATAAACTACCTACCTGCCAAATTGCATCTTTTACGTCAAGCGGTTTTCGATATTTAGTGAGTGGCCTTATTTTAGATAGAAGATTTCTCATATTTGAACCTCTCTTTCAGTGCCAAATTTTTAGTGTGCAAAGAGTAAAGACAAGAGGAAAAATAAAACAAAATTAATTTTCAGCCATTCCGACTACACTACGGCTACTAAAACCTATTTACGTAAATTATTAAATTTTATTTATCAATTTATCATAGAAATCGCTTCTAGTATGTGCAGTTGATCCGAGCGATGTACAGTCGATGTAGTACCCAAGTTCGGTCTACAGCGGGCAATACCGGCAACTTTAATGTGGCGGTCGGCTTGCACCAAGGGTCGGCTCTAAGCCCTTACCTCTTCCTGGTGATAATGGACGCACTTACGTCGGACATCCAGGAAGAGGCTCCTTGGTGTATGCTGTTTGCCGATGACATTGTGTTGGTTGCCGAGAGTGGCCTAGAGGTCCAGAACAAATTGGAGGTGTGGTGGCAAAGACTGGAGAATGTTGGCCTGAAAGTCAGTAGGACTAAAACAGAGTACTTGTTCTGTGATTTCGGCGGTCTCTCCAGTCCTGTGCCCATAACACTTGCCGGAACGCCCATACCGATCTGTTCCGATTTTCGGTACCTCGGGTCATTTGTCCAAGGGAATGGCGAAGTAGACCGAGACGTAACGCACCGGATCAACTCAGGATGGATGAAATGGCGACAGGTCACTGGAACAACTTGCGACCCACGGATGCCCCTCAAATTAAAGGGGAAAATATACAAATCCGTGATTAGACCTGTCGTACTGTATGGATCGGAATGCTGGGCTGTGAAGAAGATGGATGAAAAAAGATTGCATGTAGCCGAGATGAGAATGTTGAGGTGGATGTGTGGTGTGACAAGAATGGATAAGGTAAGGAACGAGTATATTAGAGGAAGCTTAAAAGTTGCGCCAGTTACAGAAAAGCTAAAAGGGAATCGACTGTCTTGGTATGGGCATGTGATGAGGAGGGACGAATCGCATGTGACTAAAAGAGTGATGAATATAAACGTGGATGGATGGAGAGGGAGAGGAAGACCAAAGAAACGATGGATGGACTGTGTGAGGAATGATATGCAGGTGAAAGGAGTAAATGATAGCATGACGGTTGATAGAGGAGATTGGAAGAAAAAAACGTGTTGCGCCGACCCCAAGTAACATGGGACAAGGGCAGGAAGATGATGATGATGATCATAGAAATCGCTTATGAGGTTACCAAATAATTTTAAAAATTAATATCTTTTGCGTCTGTTGGTCGATTTTGATAAAATAAACGCTAAATAATACCCACAACAATGCTTCTTAATTTGTAATATGTTGTTTTTGAATACAATGAGGGGTTTTTACGTGATGCGCGCACAAACAGACAAAAATTTACTTATTTCTCGCACCTTCGAGTGATTTTTTTGCAAAAATCTGTAATGTACAGACACGGAAAGTCTACGATTTTATATATGTATAGAATAGATATAGAGAAACTGAATTTGACGTTGTAACCGTTTTAGGTGTAAAAAGGCATTGGGAAAGTTTCCAAACACTTTTTCTTTCTTATTTTTTTTTCTTTCTTTTATTCGATGTTAATAATAATATAAATATATATATATATGTAATTTATTGCATTTCATTATTAATATTTTAGTTCACTAGTTAGCCATATCTTTATTTTCGTACAGTAATATTACCAAATTAATCTAAACAGCGAAATGTTTGACAGCTATTTGCGACGTTGCCCACTTTCTGTATAACCTGTACACTGTACACACATCTGCTGCGCTCTAGCCAGTACGCATCGCCATAAAGTTTCGGTGGCTACACCCTTGCTCTAAGCATATCGTCTCCTCTCCCTTTCGCACACCTCCGCTCGTCTCCGCATTGGTGAGTCCAGGCCTTATAATGGTTGTTTCTCTTGGTCAAGGTCTCCCAGGATCCGAGACGTCTGTACTCAGTACTTAGCCATGTATCACACTCACTAGTTGGCAAATATTCTGCGACACGTGTGTAGACATTGAAACAAATAGAGAAGCTTAATATGCCAAGAAGTGTGGGAAGTCGGACTGTGCATGGTAATGTCTATCAAATTCTATCAACACTACATAATAAGCCTATAACGTTCCCACGGAAATCCGTAAGAGAACCAAGGTTACCGACGTAGCCCGAAGAATAGACAAACTTAAGTGGCAGTGGGCAGGGCATATAGCTCGCAGAACGGATGGCCGATGGGGCCGGAAAGTTCTGGAGTCAGTGGACGTCTTTCGGCTGAAATGATGATGATTGATGTTCCCACGGCTGGGATAGAGGCCTCTGAGAGAGAACGGTAGTGGGTCACACTGACCCAGCACAGGTTTATTCATGACACATAACATGGTAATCCCCCGAAGGGCTTGGCAAAGGTGTACCTAACAAGTACACCTACATTTATGGTTTAAGTTCCATGGGGGCGAACCTATTGTACTCCGAAATGTTTGATGGAAAAAGCCTAATAACACTTTTCCCGACCCGGGAATCGAACGTGAAGAAATGCGATTTACGTGTTATTGGCCACTAGACCAATAAACACGTAAATCGCATTTCTTCACGTTTTCCTTTACCATTTTGAGAACGGTGTTGATGAAATAAATTACACAAAGTAATGCGCCTGCCTGGGTTCGAACCCACTACTTGCAGCTCGTAAGTCGGGGCCGCTACCACTGGGCCACTGCTGCTAGCCGATGGCCGCTCGCTGCTGACCGATGGACGTTGACTTAGGACGAATAATGATTTTATAAATATTGAAGCAGCATTAAATATTGTACACCTTATAGCTATGTTACAGCGAGCCTTTATGTAATAATCATAAGAACTGATATTTCACATGTGACAAACAATAAATGATTTTAAATTTGAATCTTCATCATCATCTACAGCCCGAGCATGACATAGCCCCTCTTTGACAAGCCTCCGCTCACTTGTGTCTCTCACCCAGGTGCTTCCCGCAATGGTATCGCCTACATAAATTAAACACAGAATAGTGCGACATGGTTTATTTTGGTGCTTCAGTAACATTGACACGAAGGTGCTGGTAATAAATATTTGTGAATGTGTCTGCGGAAATTGTATTGAAAAATCAAGATGACATCTACTCGGATCATACAGTAAAACATCAAGACTTTTTGATAACCAAGTAAAATATGGCAAGTTTTCTTCCGAGGGCAAAAATAAAGAAATAAAAAATGACATTGACATTTATGCTAATGTCATTTTTTATTTCTTTATTTTTCATTCTACATCAAGTGCAACGATTATATATAAAAAAAAAGTTCTCCACTGTAAAATAGTAATAAAAAAAAAATATAATATGCGAAAGGTAAAACAAAATTCAAATAATTAATCTTCCACAACAGAGTGAACAGAAAAAGTGCCAAAATAGCAATGCCCCGTAATGACAAGAGTGCAATGTTAGATAAGCCAGCTTTCTGGTCAAGTTTTTAGTCTACCAATTATTATTTGGGCGCCACCTCTACCAGAGATTTAAACGCGGCGATGGTCACACAATTAAATTATCACCGTGATAGTATCATCATTTCAGCCAAAAGACGTCCACTGCTGGACATAGGCCTCCCCCAAGTGTCGCCATATTGTCCGGTCTCGTGCGACTCGCATCCAGTGGATCCTTCACCAGGTCATCGGTCCACCTAGTGGGAGGCCTTCCAATGCAACATCTTCCGGTTCGCGGTCGCCACTCCAGAACTTTTCGGCTCCATCGGCCATCCGTTCTGCGAGCAATGTGCTCTGCCCACTGCCACTTAAGTTTGGCTACGTCGGTAACCTTGGTTCTCATGAGGATTTCCTCATTTCTGATTTGATCACGCAAGGAAACTCCGAGCATAGCCCTCTCCATTGCCCTTTGGGTGACTTTAAGCCTTCTGATGTTTCGGTCTCATATGTAATCACTGGCAACACACACTGGTCATATACTTTCGTCTTGAGACACTGCAGTAAGTTGGACGAAAAGATACCACTCAACTTCCTGAACGCTGCCCAGCCGAGTCGGATTCAACGATTGACCTCTTTCTCGAAGTTAGACCTACCTAACTGGACCGTTTGTCCCAGGTAGACATAATGGTCTACATCTTCGAGTGTAGATTCTCGGATCTTAATAGGAGTGGGTGTTACATGGGCATTCAACATGACTGGTTTTGTCCATGTTCATTTTAAGACCCACTCTTTCGGAAGCTCTACTGAGGTCATCGAGCATTGTACTGAGGACCTCCGTGCTCTCAGCCATGACCACTATATTGTCGGCAAATCGAAGGTGAGAGATGTACTCGCCATTGACGTTGATGCCTAGCCCTCTCCAGTCCAGAACCTTGAAGACATCCTTCAGTGCAGCGGTGAACAGTTTCGGAGATATGACGTCTCCCTGTCTCATACCTCGCTGCAGAAGGATAGGTTCTGAGGTCTGGTCCTGAAATCGGACTGACCATGGTGGCGTTTTTGTACAATCATTTCAACACCTCGATGTACGGATAGTCGGTTTGGCACCGTTGGGAAGATTGCAGTACAGCCCAATTCTCGATCGAATCGAAGGCTTTCTCGTAGTCCACAAACGCTTAGCAGAGAGGCAAGTTATACTCTTCGGTCTAACCTACCGCAGCGTATGTATGTGGTCTACGGTGCTAAAGCCTTTTCGGAATCCGGCTTGTTCGTGATAGTATCGCTGTGTGATAATTGCATGTAGCGGAGTTGAGAATGTTGAGATGGATGTGTGGAGTGACAAAAGTAAGTAAAGTAAAGTAAAGTAAAGTAAAATTTATTTGCTTAGATTGCAGGTACATAAGATAGGATGTAACAAAAAAATGGGTGAGCCTTGTACAATCTACCATAAATTAGGCATGCAAACATTGAAATTGTTAACTAAATTGAAAATAAGATTAAATAATGCTTTACAGTTAAAAATAATAGTCAGTAAAGTACATTCAAGATATAAAAAATAAAAAAAAATAAAATTACTTAATACAATTGGAATAAAAAATCGGCTAGCTTGAGACAATGTCAAATTAAATTATGTATGCCAATATTAAATTACAATAAACTATTTAATACGGATAAGGAATGAGTATATTAGAGGAAGTTTGGAAGTGGCACCTGTTGCAGAAAATTTTAAAGGAAGTCGTCTGTCTTGGTATGGACATTGTAGTTAGGAGGGATGAATGATATTAATGTTGATAAATTAAAAGGGAGAGGAAGGCCAAAGAAAAGATGGATGGATAGTGTGAGGAATGACAGAAGAGTGTAAATGATACCGTGGCGTCTGTCAGGGGAGAATGAAAGAAGAAAACACGTTGTTACATTTTTAAAGAATTAGGAAAATGTTGTGAGAAAAGTTTTGAGAATTACTGTGAATTTGTGATTGAGATTTTCTACCGCTGCGCTGCAGCAATCACTTAAACAAAACTCGCTTTGCTTTTAATGTTGCATGTGTGTCGACACAGGTTATTATTACGTTACTTACGTTGCCGAACAAACGATTTTTTCAAAGAATTAACTTCATAATAATCTTTCGGATTATGATAGAAAATGTCTTACGCAATTGGTGAGCTGGACTCTTTCCACCGCCGCGTGTGTTCTTATTACCCTGAAACTCTGGTAAACAGAGCCCGAGAGGTGATTATATCAATGATGGCCCTCAAGACGTGACTTGCGATCCTACCGCAGAACAAGCCATATTGTCCGAGCCAGTCGAAAACTTCTTTTAAGATAAATAAGCATTATTTTTATTTTATTTCAGAAAACCTATTTCGAAGTATCTATTTCGAAACAATTAATATGTACATTATTATAAGGAAACCTAACGAGAAAGCCAAGTCTGTCGCTTCAAGGCAACAATCACCACCGTCAGATAATACAGAAATAGAAGAAACAGATCAGACTGAAGAAGAGGTAGGAAAATTTGAAGGTTTACCGGTTTGTCCAGTAAGTGGAGACTCTAAAGCGTGCAACAAGATGGCTTGTTTGAGAAGAGAAAAGGTGAAACATCCATACTACCTTATTCATAAACCAAAGCCGGCGCCCGACGTTACCGTTACCACAGAGCCACCAGGACGATCTCGTTCTGATGTGATATATGATAAATCAACCAAATCTGAGAAGCCGTTCCCAAGACCTCCACCACCCATGTTTCCCTTACCACCAAAGCGAGATCCTTTACAAGACCAGCAAAGACATTTAGAAGAGCAGCAGGGAAGTTTAGAAGAGCAGCAAAGACATTTAGAAGAGCGGCAGAGACGTTTAGAAGAGCAGCAGAAGCGAGTTAGACTAACCGAATACTGACGAAGGTTGATAAGATATCATGATAAAAGATGTGCCGCAAAAAGTTTAGTTTTTCAATAAAAAGTCCACGTCACTATATTTAGAATTTGATGATTTATTTCTAAAAGCCGGAGACGCAAGCGCAACTAGACATATAAAGTCACCAATAAGAATATATTGACTCAAAGATAAATGGTTCAGAAAGTGTTAAGAAATAAATTGTGAAACTTGTCAGATTCAAAGACCTAAAACAAGATGTTTTCTGTAAACGCAAATCAACACAAATGTACCGAAGGAACAAATCAATTTTCTTTGCACTCTGACGAAATAAATGTTTCATCAATTGGCAGTCTTGTTTTTTCTTGAATAGTATAGAATGCTTTATTTGCAAATAATGTAGGTATTACTAATCAGGTGTTAAAATGCTTAGAGAGTCCTCGTTACATCCTGCATTTAATTGCATGCAAAATTAATATGGGTAAAATAAATGGTTTTAGGAACCTCGTCATTTTTAAAGACCTATCTATTTACACCCTGCACGTATAGGTTTTATAATTTTTTCAAAAAAATCTTAACCTTAATCTTTTAATTTATCATTTTTGTATAAAAATCATAAAGCGGTTCATAGAATACATCTACCTACCAAGTTTCAATTGTGAAGTCCTAATAGTTTCGGAATAAAGTGGCTGTGACATACAGACGGACAGATAGACAGACAGACATTACGAATCTATAAGGGTTCCGTTTTTTGCCATTCGGCTACAGAACTTATTTTTTTTATTTTTGTACAAAATAGAAAGAAAGAAAGAAAGCATGCCACAAGTGCACACAACAAGCACAATAAAAAAAATATATTAAAAATTAAAATTCGGTTCACAGAATACCATCAGATACCCATCAAGTTTCAACTGTGTAGTCCTAATAGTTTCGGAATAAAATCGCTATGACATACGGACGAACAGACAGATATGACGAACCTATAAGGGTTCCGTTTTTTGCAATTCGGCCACAGAACCCTAAAAAGTCGCGCTTGCCGAGGGCCCCGAGGCATTACTTAAGTTTTCCTACATCATATTGTACATTTTGTTTGAACTATCGCATACAGGTGGGCCACATCGGGTTTATTTTCATAATTCAATACCCTGCGGCCCAAAGCGCCTGTAACATGATAGCCTCTTTCTTAAATCTGGCAGGTACACTTTCATTATTATCCGTAAAGTTATGAGTTTTTGGCACATCGATTGTCTGTGACACAATTTGACAACAACTTCAAAACTTAATAAAAATGGAAAAGATGCAAACAAAATTACAGTGTTATATATAATGTTCATGAAGAAATGCTACCCGGATCCACCTCCAGAACCAGAGCCAGAAGAGATAGGTAAATCTAATAACTCTTCACGATACCTAGGGGTTCGAGGAACAGCTTGGAAAATTCCTCATCCTCCTTAGAGAAGGAAGGATCCTCCGACCGGTTAGGGGTCGACTCTGCAAGACGCGCGACTGTTGTTGTCGAGTTTCTGAATCAGCAATCGCGATGTAGAACACGACAGCCTAGTTTGTATGACATCTACGGTACCTTTACAATTTTGTTTTTAAAAAATATATAACATTACTTCACGCCTGTATCTCTAAAAGGATAGGCAGAGATATATCTAATTTACTGGGCCATCGCTGCTCTCCAATAAATTCAATGGTTACTGCCTATAACTAGCATAGCTGTACTAAAACTACACGATCCCATACAATGTTTTTGAGTAATATTTTATGGGTGGGGTCAACGGGAACAATTTTTAATTATTTTGACACGGGCAGTGGGAACAGCGGGAATACACTATAAAAAAAAAAATATATATATATATATATATATATATATATATATAATTATTTATTTATTTGTTTATGGCACTCCAACGACTTAATTACGGTAGCTGCAGGCGGAGGATTAAAAAAAAACCAATTTACTTATAATGAATTTAATTAAAAAGAAATTACAATTATTGATTATTGCTAAAGATTATGACTACGTTCGAGGTTGGAACCGAAGTGGCCGTTTCCGATGCCCGGGAACTGGTGGCGCGATCGTTGTCACGTTGCGCGAAGTCAGCATCTCGTGGCCCGTCCTCGTGTCCGTGGCTGATGCAATATGTTGTTCGGTAAAAATGGGGTTAACGCATCGTCAGCGATCTGCCTTGGGTACCATGGTATAACACCTCCCGCCGTAGTTCAGCAATTATTTGAGTACTTTCGTCGAAAATAATGTTGAATAGTGATCTGGCGTGTCAGATTGACGCATATTTGAAGTTTCAGCATTGATGTCTTGAGATGCGGTTTGCTTCATTTCAGTTTCTGATGATTCGTTAGTTCGGCGTTTTGCTAGGAATCTTCGGATGATGATGTAACTACTTAGTGCAGTTGCACTTAATAGGATGGCGTACATTGGTATTGTAGTATGATATAAGACTGTATCTTGAGGCTTCTTTATATTGATCGGCGACTGTAGCGTTATCTTAGTATTGCTTGCGTGTAGATTTTCCAGGTTAATTGAATTTAGGGTTAGGACTGGTTGCGATGACGATTTAAGATTGGAATTTCGTGGAGGTAAATCTGTGATCTTGATAACCTGTCCCGTTGCATGGTCATTGTTATTGATGATGGTGAACTCAGGAGTCCGCAGGAAACAGTTATGAGGTAAGACAACTAAGAAGCTCCCTTGCAGATTGGTATATTCATTTCTTCCACAGGACGTCTGGATCTTAGTAGGTTTCGGGAACGTGACGGTATAATGCCTGTCGTCTAGTTGCTCCAGTGCCCCTCTGCTGAGTATAACAGGGGTAAGGTTGCATGTAGAGTCTATTTTCTGCGTTGTGATCAGCTGTTGAATGCAGTCCACTTGATCTCGAGGTCTGAAGCTAACTTTCATCTCGCAGAGATACCAAGTGCTTGCCTTCGGACATTCTGTCTCCATGTACATGAATTCGTCCTCATGTATTGCAATATAGGGAGAGGATGGTATTAGGATTTCGTGATTTTTATTGGGTACAATAGAGAGTTTGTATAGGTCATAGGTGCTGGGCAAGGCAATCGGTACTTTGAACACTATAACTAAGTTATTACTACTATAATATGAACCCAATTTAATTATATCAAAATATTCCCTTATACTTATGTCTAGTATTTCTTCCTTATTATATAAACTACGCACTATATCTATCATACTTCTTAACGCATTTAGACTAAGCATTGAATGATGCGTACTCTTTGCATGAATAAAAGCTAGAAGATTCTCTATCCTGTCTAATTCTTCTGATAAATTTTCTATATTATCTTCCAAAATTAAGAATAACTGTGCCAGATGGGCGTAATTAAGAAGATCTATATTAGTAACTTCAGTGGTATTAATCATTACATTAACTATGTGGGATATATTCTGCTGGTTTTCAATAATACTTTTTAACACTTTTGAATGCTGTGATATCCAATCCTTGGTTAAACTTATATGCTGATTGAATTGCGACGTAATTTCTTGTTCGTTATCCTGAAGAACTTTAATGGCATTCTCATAACGTACAGCGTCTGTATAATCTAAGTTACCGGAGATGCTTTTAATTACTGAGCCTAGACCGTCTATAAGGCCTCTTTTAACGCGATTGGAATCGAACGTCTGCAATTGACCTGTGATCTTATCTAACTTACTTTTAAGGTGTGCGATGTGCGGTTCGTACAGGGACCGAGTTTTATTATTTAACTGGGGCTGAATATAATTCAATTGAGTTTTAACTATTGTTACCTTAGATTTAATTTCATCTATATTGATAGTCTGTAAAAAGGAATGATGCTGGGTTATGATCCTTGCAGAACCTAGCTTAAAAGGGAGAAGTCCTGGTCCATTGTCGAGGCTCTCAAGTGTTATCTCTTGAGCAGCTACCGCTTGAAGCATGTACATCAGTAGTATTCTGTAACAATTGTGCACTTTTAGGCGCTCTCTTTAAACGGGATTTGGCGATTGGACCGCGTTTTTTCTTTGTGTAGATATGTATTGGGAGATCTGCCAATACTGTATCTTGTGTATACCGGGGTGCTAATTTTTGACGACTAGCCTTGGGATTCTTTATAAATATCTGCTGCTCGGGATTATAACTTTGCTCAGGCTCACGACTCTTATTCAAGTTATTAATAATATCAGTTCTATCGTTTAAAGAACTTTCGCTTATTAATTCATAGACTTTACTCATTCTAATTTTATGGTTCTGAATATACTGTTGCATTACGTGCTCTGTCGCGTCCATGTCTAATGGATCACGAGGATCAAAGTGTCCGCTTATAAGCTCTAACGGTCTACACTTGGTGAAACTGTGTATGCTGCTGTTATACGCTAGTAAAGCATAAGGCATTAAATTTATAACTGATTCACAACGATTTTGTAATTTTAGTATTCTTAAGTGTTCTAATAAAGTAGAATGGAGACGCTCGACCATCCCATTTTCATTGGGTGTGTGTGCTAATATTTTATGATGGTTTATTTTATGAACTCTTGTAAATTCTGAGAATAACTGGTTTGTGAATTCTGTGCCACGGTCAGTTACTAATGTTAATGGTACTCCGTGGTGAGTACAAAATATTAACAAAGCTTGAACGACACTTATTGCAGTTCCGTCCCTTAAATGGTATGCTTGGGCATACTTTGAAAAGGAATCGATGAATGTGAGGAATTTTTCAGTTTCAGCTGTGAACAGATCGAGATGGATAACTTCAAATGGTTTCGCCGGTGGGGGAACTATGTGCAATTGCTGGTTTATTGGTTGACGATCGTATTTACCCTGACCGCAGATGGTACACTCATTAATGTACTTCGCGATGTGTTCTTTCATTTTAGGCCAGAAGTATCGCCGGGACAGTGCAAGGTAGCATTCGTTAATACCGCGATGATTGGTTTTACCTTCGTGATATTTCCGAATTATTTCTTGCTGGCGTAAGTATTCCTTCACATTCTCTAGCTCAATTTTTGTAAGAACAAGATTCATGGATGAGCTCTTGAAATGGTTTTGGATTATGGGAATGATGGAATACATTTCTAAAGGTGGGTTAATTAATATTCCTGTCTTTACTTTAGGATTAACAAATTCTTTGATCGCGTTCACAACGTCTGTTTCGAGGTTAGATTTAGATAATTGTATGGCTGTACGGGTATGGGTGTCAAAAGGTTTTGTTACAACTGTTCTACCTTTAAAGTCACCTACAATCGTGAAATGAATTTGTCTATTGAATTTATTGAGTGGATCGTCTGATATCGGTACTTCTAAAATAGGCTTTTCCGCATCAGTATGAGCTGTAAGGGTCCTAGATTCATCTAACGTGGGCGGATTAACAGTGGGGTTAGCTATTACGGAACTTGTTTCCTCGTTGCATATTTCTATCCTGGATAAGGCATCGGCGTTAGTGTTTGACTTGCCTTGTTTATAGATTACTGTAAAATTGTACTCGCTTAATTTTAATCGCCATCTCGTTAATCGGGAATTTGGCTCTTTAAGATTCATGACCCATTGGAGAGGCTTATGGTCCGTGATGATTTTAAACTTGCGGCCGAATAAGTAAGGGCGGAAATACTTAGTGGCCCATACTATGGCGAGCAACTCTTTTTCAATCGTGCTGTAATTTATCTCACTGGAATTTAATGTACGTGAGGCGTAAGCTATGGGTTTGTCCTGTCCTATCGGACCTTGGGAAAGTACGGCACCGATTGCTAAATTGGATGCATCTGTCGTCAGAACAAATTCCTTATTAAAATCGGGATATCGAAGTATAGGGTCATTAGTTAAAAGGGTTTTACATTTTTCAAAGCAGTTTACATAATTTGTATCGAGAGTAATTTTTGATCCCTTTTTAAGACACTGAGTAAGAGGTTTTGCTAGTCGAGCGAAATCAGGAATGAACTTGCGATAGTACCCGAGTAAACCAAGAAAGCGTTTTATTTCGGTAGCGGTTTTCGGTAATGGATAGTTTTGTATAGCTGATATCTTGTCGGGGTTAGGTTTGATGCCATTTTTACTAATAATATGACCTAAATAAGCTGTCTCTAACTTTAAAAATTCGCTTTTATCTAATTGGATTTTAAAATTTGACTCCCGTAGCCTTTGGAAAACTTTTTCGAGATTGTTCATGTGTTCTTGCAACGAAGTGCTAAATACAACTACGTCATCAAGATAAACCAGACATATGACATTTTGTAGGCCTCTCAGCCATGACTCTCTGAAATGTAGACGGCGAGTTCTTAAGACCCATAGGCATTCTTAAGAATTCGAAGTGTCCGTGCTCAACATTGAACGCTGTTTTCGGTATATCCTCTGTTTTCATCTCGACTTGGTAAAACCCGCTTGCGAGATCTAGGGTGGTGAAGTACTGGCAGTTGCCCAACTTATCTAATATATCCGCGATGTTTGGTATCGGATATTTATCATCGATAGTCTTTTCGTTCAATTTTCTAAAGTCTACGACAATTCGCCATTTTGTTTTACCGGAGGCGTCTGTCTTTTTAGGCACTACCCAAATGGGAGAGCTCCAAGCTGATTGTGAAGGCCTAATTATACCCTGTTCTAACATTTTTCCGATTTGGTTCCTAACTTCCTCTCTATGCACGTATGGATACCGATAGCTCTTCGTGTATACGGGTACTTCATCTGTAGTTTTTATGGAATGTTTAATTTGGTTGGTAAATGATAACGGTTCGCCTTCTATATAGAATACGTCCGCATATTGTGCACACAATGATTCGAGATTTGCGCGTTCTTCTGGGTTTAAATGGCTAGTACGTAGTTTGGAAAGAACGTCTTGAGCGCGTGGCGATAGCTGTTTAGTGCGAGCGCACTCAGCATTATATGCTTCGGCACTAACTTGACGATCGACAGAGAATATTAAATCGTTTTGAGTTGTGTTTGTAACTTCTAAAATACCTCGACTATTGCTAACCGACGTAATACATTCACCTATGGTACAGTTACAAATGACCTGTTCCGGTATATAGGCATTTCCATCTTGTATATTGATTGGTAATTTAATTAATTTAGAAGAACGAGCGGGTATTATATCTTCATAAAGATTGACGTTGCGAGAATCATATACCTGAATCGGATTAGTGGCGTGTCTGGTATTTAAGCGCATATTTTTATAGTCTATGGTTGACTCCCATTTACTTAATAAATCCGATCCTATTAAACCGTCAAAATAATTATGAAACTTATATACGAATAATTTGATATTATCGGACTCATTGAATTCTGAAAAGCACGGTAATGTGATCGAGTTATTGTTTCTGCTCGTCGCGTGGACATTTACGACTTCAAACGGTTCATAGTTTAGCGGCGTAAGCGGAAAATATTTCTGTATAGCCTCAGGGCTAATAAATGACTGATTAGCACCTGTGTCTATCAGTAATTTTAAAGGGGGGTTTGAAATTTGTATAAACGGAAGCTGTCTTTGTGTCTGAATGTTAATCTCTATTTTGGCTTGTCGGACTTCGAATCCGTCCGAAAATCCTCCTTGCTGGTGGATGGCTTAGATTCAGTTATAGGTTCGCTAGTGGCTAACTCATCAACAACAATTAATTGACCATTACTATAATTATCATCGACACACACAAAGTTATCATTGTACTCTGGCTCGATGTAATAGTACTCCGAGCAATCGTAGTAGGGGCCGTATGCATAGTACGGACATTCGTTAAAATTTAACTCACGAGCCTTAAAGTAATTGCTTGGTGGTGGGTTGCCTGATTTGGTCCAGTCGTGTCCTCTAGCTGGCATGGGTTTGCTGACAAAATGACTTACACCACTCATAGGTGTAGGCTTCTGTGGACCGGGTCCACTTTGCGCATTCCCGGGTGCGTTATGCGGAATCATTCTAAATACATTACTCCGTTCATTATAATTTGGTGGTAAAGCCCTAAATATCTGCTGAGTACGTGTTGGCCCTCGGTTAGGCTGAGGTGGATTATTATTACCGTTAGGTCTCCATGGTTGTTGAACCAGCATCGGTGGTTGGCGTGAGGGGCCAGGCATGTTAAAATTAATTGGTGCCATAGTGAACGGTTGATTATTTGAGGGTTTAGATTGTGAGCCCGCGGGATTACTAGGTTGTTTTTTATTATCTAGGAAGTTATTATTTCGCTGTTGCAAATATAACGTATTAGTTTCTTCTTGCACGTATTCCAACGCCTTCTCTATAGATACGGGACGCATGCATCGAATACGAGAACCTAGCGGCTCTTTTAATCCGCGCAAGTATGATTGCAGCGTAAGCTTTCTGTAAAGTTCACGCTTCGCTTCTACGGTGGTAGACAGATTATCGTGCAACGTTACGTATGTCATAATGGTACTAAACAGGGTTTGACAATTTTCATAAAATTCTTGTGGCGTATTTTGACCTTGTGTTAATAATGAAAGGTCATTATAAAGTGCAGTTTCGTCGCGTTGATCCGCGAAATTATTAACTAATGCTGTACGAATGCCAATCCAGTCAGTCGGGATACCGTTGGAGTTAATAAATCGGGCGGCTGGACCCGTGACTTTATTTAAAATTCCATTAAGCAAGGCTTGGTTCTCCAGCTCATTTCCCGGATTAGGATTGAGAAATCTTTTAACTAATTGATCACTTAAATTTATAAATCTAGTTAGTGTATTTGGGTTCCCATCGAACTCTGGGAGTAATCGAAGGGACTTAAATATAGCGTCAATTTGGTCTCCATGAGCCATGGCGCTTGTCTCTTCTATAATATCACTTAGGTCTCTAGCTTGGTCTAACCTACTCTGTCTTACAGCCCTAGGGGTACAAGAACCAGATTGCCTAGGATGAAAAATCTTGAAGGATTAACGTAAGACTGGAAAAAGGAAAATTACAACTATAGGGAAGCAACACAAGAGTGATTCAAGTGTACTCACAGTTTCATTTCTTGGTGTCTCTGAATCAGCATCGAAGTCTGGATGCACCGGCTGCAGCTTTCCGAGGTTCTGGATACTCGATGAAGGCTTAAAAGCTCAGGCAGCGGCTATGCGGAGCCGACAGGATCGATTTTAGAGTCCTTTACGCGCCGCGCACTGCTTCGAGTATCCTACCGACTGCGCCAATTACGGTAGCTGCAGGCGGAGGATTCAAAAAAAACCAATTTACTTATAATGAATTTAATTAAAAAGAAATTACAATTATTGATTATTGCTAAAGATTATGACTACGTTCGAGGTTGGAACCGAAGTGGCCGTTTCCGATGCCCGGGAACTGGTGGCGCGATCGTTGTCACGTTGCGCGAAGTCAGCATCTCGTGGCCCGTCCTCGTGTCCGTGGCTGATGCAATATGTTGTTCGGTAAAAATGGGGTTAACGCATCGTCAGCGATCTGCCTTGGGTACCATGGTATAACAACTTATCTATAATATAAAAATGAATCGCAAAATGTGTTGGTAAGCGCATAACTCAACAACGCCTGGACCAATTTTTTTTTTAAATGTTAGTTGGAGTTCAAGGATGGTTTTTACGGCGAGAAAAATTCGAATAATTGCCGGAAAAACCCTCCTATACAACCGTTTTCTAACTAAAACGTAGTCAATTTGAGCTTTATTGCTATTGTATAAAGTTCATATTAAATATATAATATAAAAATGAATCCCTGAATTTGCTGCTAAGCGCAAATCTCGAGAGCAGCTGAACCGATTTCGCTTATTATTTTTTTGTTCTGTTTGTTACTGTCAGGAGAAGGTTCTTAGGTAGGTAGTAGGTAGGTAGTAGGTAGGTAGTAGGTAGGTAGTAGGTAGGTAGTAGGTAGGTAGTAGGTAGGTAGTAGGTAGGTAGTAGGTAGGTAGTAGGTAGGTAGTAGGTAGGTAGTAGGTAGGTAGTAGGTAGGTAGTAGGTAGGTAGTAGGTAGGTAGTAGGTAGGTAGTAGGTAGGTAGTAGGTAGGTAGTAGGTAGGTAGTAGGTAGGTAGTAGGTAGGTAGTAGGTAGGTAGTAGGTAGGTAGTAGGTAGGTAGTAGCTAGGTAGTAGCTAGGTAGTAGGTAGGTAGTAGGAAGGTAGTAGGTAGTAGGATAGGTGCATTGCAACGCATGCCGGGAACAGCTAGTTCACTAATACAATTTTAGGGTAATGTAACAATGAAACTTAAAATCTAGGGTGAATATGTCACTTACTGGTGTGCACAGCACTTGCATAAGTATTTCAAGTTTTATAGTATTCCAAAAAGTACAATAATTATATGTATGATGATGATGTATGTGGGTATGTGTGTGTGTGTGTGTGTGTGTATGTATATGCTACAATTAATGCTATATAATAACTCAGTTCTAATAATGCTCACCTCCTGTTATTCTTCTTGTTTGGTTTCTGACTTGGCTTTACATGCCGTAGAGAAATATCTCTCAGGCTTGCTGGTTTCGTTTCCTCACAATGTTTTCCTTTACCGAAGCAAGTGATAATCATACAATAGGCACATGAATCCGAAAAATCAGAGGTACGTATCTTGGGTTGGAACATGAGACCTGTGATTTGGCAGTCCGACGGGCACACCACTAGACTACCATCATCATCATCTGCCTAGCCTTTTCCCAACTATATTGGGGTCGGCTTCCAGTCTAACCGGATGCAGCTGAATACCAGTATTTTACATGGAGTGACTGCCTATCTGACCTCCACAACCCAGTTAGTACTGGGTAATACGATAGTTGTCAGACTTTTTGGGCCACTGACTACCTAACGACTGTCAAAGATCTACAAATGACAGCCGGGACCAACGGCTTAACGTGCTTTCCGAGGCACGGAGGAAACTCGGTATGTAAAGGGTGGTCACCCATCCACAGACCAACCTAGGCAAGCACGGCTTAACCTAAAGATCGACCCGAGCGGCTGTTATTATTTAGCCACGAGCTCCTCTTTAACCACGAGCTCCTAGACTACCACTAGACTACCACTGCCACTGTTTTATTGTCATTATCATTGTCTCAAAACGGGATACCTACCATGTTTAAATAAGCCGTTTTAAGTGCTACTGATAGTTTTAGTGACCAGACTTAAACTTGTAGGCTTTCATTTTCCATATAAATGCCTAAGGCATTAAGTCCGCCTTTGTACAGTTTCTTACTTGTGCATAAAGTTTTAATAAATAAAATTTCTACGAGACTTGACCTTGAGAATGTTTGGCAGCCAGACATGACGTAGTAACCAACATTAATAGCTATCTAACTTTCTCTGTTGTTTTACAGATCCTTGCGCAGAAAAAAATATATTAATTAAATGTCGGAAACCTATTGAACCGAAGCCGCCACCCAAGGAAACGATACCGAAACGAATTTTGGGTGCAACTCCTTGTCTTTGTATAGAAAGAGTAAAAAATCCAATTCAGGAACGGACCTATGAAAACGATCCAAGGTTTGTCTGCGTCGTTAAACCTAAACTGCCTGACACTCAGCGGTGTGACGACATATTAAAATTGAAATCATCAATACCTCAAGCACGGTGGCCCAATTGCCCGCCACCCCCACCACCGCCTGATCCTCCAAAGCTAGATCCTTGTGAAGAACAGGACCGGAGAGCGAGAATTGCTGAATGCAAGAAAAGAATGCAAAGGTACTTGGAATAATGGAGAATAACGCCAGTCTTAGGTCTAGTGTGGATTCCCTGATAGAGCAGTTCGAGATTGAGAGGGAGATGTTGGAAAGAAATATATTAAATAGCAGAAAGCTTACAATTCAACCAACAAACACAGGTCACAGTCTTGAAATCACCAAAGAGACTGAACCTGACATAGATAAAAACATAACTGAACTAGAAAACCTTATAAAAAGGTTACAAGCTGAAATAAACTTACAAGTAGAGAAGAACGCAATAGCTAGCAGACCTATATCATTACATGATTCTTTCATTGCTCAAAAAGAAGAAAGCAGCAAAAGCAATATCGGAAGCAAGAAGCAAAAAGCAAGCAACGTATTATCTGAATTGTCAAATAAAGCTGACGAGCCAGAAAGTCAAAATAATGGCATGTTGAAAGATCAGGTAGAAAATGATTCAAATACAATAAATGCAAACAATCAGAAAGATTCTTTTGATGACATCAGGTGTGATTTCTCAGTACTATGGGACGATCCTACACAAACGAGTAATTTGGATGTCGCCGAAAAAACAATAGAAACTGAGAGTAATAAGCTGTTGAATGAATGCAGATATTATGTCTTGAAGCCATCATTGAGAAATGATAAATCACTATTCGCAGACGGTATTTCGATAGAATCTACAAATAATAAATGTCAAATAGAGCTTACTAACGATTCTAAGTTTTTTGAAGGCACAAGTCCAAATTATGAAGTTTTCCCAAACAATACCCGTGATGACGACAATAAAGTTAGTTCTAATAATGCACTTAATGTAGATTCCATTACTAATGGTGCAATTTCTGAAATTTTCTATGAAGACGTTACTGAAAATATTATGGATAACTTTCCTGTACTTTTGAATGCCGAGACTCCTAGTAATTTATCTGGCAAAAATATTATGTCTATAGAAATTAAAGAAAGTAATATTGAAAAACACCCTAGTAATGAAGTTAATAAAACTGATCTTAAATCTAGTGCCAAAGATTTACCAAAACCTGTTACTGTAGCACCTATCAAAACAAAAATGGAAAACCTGGTTTCTTCTGACAACATAAGCGCTCCTGTACCTAATCATGTAATTCCAACACCTGTTACTCGCGAACTACGGCAAACGCAGAGTGTCAACACTGCGAAAACAGAAAAGGACATTCCAAAGACAGACAGTTTATTAAAAACTTTCAATAGAAAACTTCGTCAAATTGTTGGTATAACCAGTGAGAAGTCTATTTCTCAGGACAAACATAATAGTGAAGACAATTTCACGTCAGACAAACATCTTTTGAAAGCCTTTCCGAAAAGTAAGAGTGAGCCGCAAAAAGACTTTTTCACAACAGACGAAGATAGCTTAAAAATTGACCCTAAAAATACAGTTATTCCTTCAACTCAAGACAAATATAAAACACCAAATTCCGTGTACAGTAATATTATAACAGCAGAAAACTCTGTGGGTTTTATTAACATTGTGAAGAAAATAATTCCTTCATTAGTAAGTAACGGTCTACCTGACAATGAAGACGATCCCTCGGACGATGGTTCGTTAGACAAAAACTTCATGAAAGCAAATCTTAAAACCGCACACAATATAGTAAAACCAATCAGTACCACTGAATACTCGCCAAACATAAACCTTAAAAACTTAGTCGATGATAGATCTGATGAATTTGTTAAGAACTCTATCCCAGATATGGGTTCGTTTAGAACCACAAGTAGTGGTTTTAGTAGCATGATACCAAAGTTTTTTGAATCAGACATTAAAACTGAGGAGGTTATGAAAAATAAAGTTGAGGGAAAAAAAGTGGAATTAACAGAGCAAAAGGAAGAGACGAAGGAAGAGAAGAAGCAAGGTGATGAGGAAACTGATAAAGATGACGAAGATGATGATGGTGATGAAGAGGAGGGTGGTGATGATGACAATTATGATACCTACAATGACTGAATAAACTGAAGTAACCAGTGGATTATCAGAAAGTTTTTTTTCTTTTATACACATACCTACATACATAAAACTCACGCCATTTTCTCATAGGGGTTGGCAGAGCCTACGGAAAGCTGCCCGTTTCGATCCTACAAGCACCAGTAGAGTTCAGATCCGAGCATAACATTAATGAGTGAGGAGATCCGAGAACACAGTGCTCAACCTGTAATGATGCAATTTGTAATAACGACTTGTGTCGATACAAAATCGAATCTTAGATTGTTCTAAATTTATACAATAAACTAGCTGTGCCTGCGTTTCAATGCACCTTTTTCACCGACCCTACCTACCTACCCCTAATCACCCAGCGGTGTGAAATATACTTTACGACCTATTCTCATACCTACCAAATATACGTAAAAAAATTCATAAAAATCGGTCGAGCCGTTTTGGAGGAGTGCGACCACAAACACCGTGAGGCGCCTTTATTGCCATCGGTCGCGCAATAAGAAATCGTGTGTCCTATTTTGGAGCGACACGATCTCTGGTTTTCCTCAAATAATCAAGTCCAAAATTATTGAATATTTGAGTCGCTCTAACCTTATTTTTATCTGTAGCGCTAATGGCGAGATGTCTTCGCAACGGCTGATCGATCTGCCTACCCGAGATCGCTCCTGGTGACAAGGCTGCATTCGTACAACATAAATTATGATTTATTTGTATTTCAAATTCAAAACTAAAAACAAATGGCATGTATTTAACGCGGTGACAAACTAATCTGATAGGTTTTAAAAATAATTAAAATGGGTAGCAAAAATAATAGGTTGGCAGCTACAATTAACCACTAGATTGTAGATAAGACGTAGTCGACGTAGCCCCGCTGTGCGGGGCTCCTATTACTGTTTGCAGGGTTTAAAGTAACCTAACACAAAGGGGATTCCGGAGTCTTAGTTCGCTCACTTCGCTCGCTCACTAGACCCCGCCATCCCCTTCCTAACCTGTCCGAGTCGGGGTGCCACAAGTCTCTCTCAGCCTTCGCTCGCTCTTGCTTCATATCTTCTCCTTGCCGCAAGGACCGGATAAATAGTTACTTCGTACAATAGTCGCCCATTCAGTATATTGGTCGCCAATTTAATTTTTATTCACCCGATAAAAAATTTCCCAAAACAAATGACACGTCACTGACGTCATGCACGAAATGAAAAGAACAAAAATAAATATTTGATCTTCTTTTAACGAAGTTAAAGACGTGTCATTCGTTGTCGTATGACGTCAGACTTGTGTAGCTCGTTTTGTAACGATCGTTGTGTGTCTCGTTAAGGTTTTAGGGTGTATCGAGAATAATGTATATGACATGTTTACCTTGTTTTGGTCAAAGGGTGTATCGATAATAATGGAACTGGCGTTTATGAAAGGTTTTGGTACACGTGACTATTTTGTTTTGGTGAAATAAATTGTATGCTTAGTTTTGTACCTAGACCTTGGATACAATGTTACGGAGCAAAGGTTATTAACATTGGAATGGCGCCTTGGCCGTGTTTACATGTTTTTGAGTCTGGCTGTAGTTACATTTGCTTCGCCTACTTCTTAATCTCATCATCTTTTGTATCTTATCGTTGATTAAAACAAGACAGTTCAAATCCATTCCAACAATTTATTCACAATAACAGGTATAATTCCATACAAAATACATCATTTAAAATATTTTCCATACTAAATAAACATTCACGTTTAAACTTAAGCAAGCATTTATGACTAGAATTTACTCAAAATAATACCCTTACAACTTTATGTAATTATACAATATAGTTTCATTTAAACACCTAAATATTTATCAATAAATTAATTCATTTTATAGCAGAAAATATAACATTATTTATTCAAGGCGATTAAAAACGTTTTGGCACAATTTTCTCTTCTGTTCCTACCATATAAATAAGGCACATAGCCACATGATTACAATATCTGTATAGTAATACATAATATATTAAAATTTTCCATTTAAAAATTCACTCCTTACCTCAAAATATTTTGAACCCCATAGGGGGCATTTCTAGAAAAAACACGGGACCATAAGCCAAAAGCTATTTATTATTTACAAAATATTCTTCGAAAAATCAGTTTTTTGTCCTCCTGTAGCCCAAGGTGCTGTGGACCTGCAAGCCCAGGCGTGGGCAACAAACCTCAGCGGTAGTCAACCGCTGGGGTAACAACTAATCCAACTATATTTGTCGTGGAGTCTATTTTTTTCTTGGTGGGGGCTGCATCGGGGGTTGGTGGAACGGATGGTATTGCCGAGACAATATGCTTTCCTGAAAAATAAAATAAACATTCAATGTATAATATTCAATGCACACTAACCATACACAGTACCCTGTTAAAACCCCATCTTAATGCTTAGAGTTAATTGCTGTCATCACCCCAGCAAAATTAGTGTGTTTTTTGTGAATAAATCTAAAAGGAGGCACAAATTATTCTTGCTCAAATAAACGAAATACGGCACTTAAAACCCGTAAAAACAGAAATGTAGATAGGAGACATCATTTGGCTGGGTTATCCCCACGATACAGCGATTGATATATCCCACAATGGCTTGAATTTTAAATCAAACAAGCCGTTGCCCGCGATCTTCGTCCGCGTGAGATTTTATAGCCTATAACCTTCTCCGATAAATGGGCTATCCAACACTAAAATAATTTTTCAAATCGAACAGTTCCTGAGATTAGCGCGTTCAACCAAACAAACAAACTTTTCAGCTTTATAATATTAGTATAGATGACATACCACATCGTTGGGCCTGGTCTGGGCAGCTCCCATCTTTCTTTCTTGTAATATTATTTGATTGGCGGCGCTGTAAACATCGTTATATATTAGTTCATATTTTATTTGTATCGTTCCGTTAGGCTACTCAAAAGGTCGGAATTACATTTCGACCTAATTTGTAAAAGCAATCAGATTCTGTTTGGCCTCGTTTATTCATGTGCGTGTGGTGTGAGGGCCACTTTGTTAAAACTCTTTGAAAATGCTTAGGATTTAGTGAACATTCCCAAAGAAATGTGAAAGTTGGAATCAGATTTTATGAAAGTCAAATAAGCGAGTTATGGACTGTAAACTTGGGCCCTCAGTTCTCACATAGAGGATTGAGGTACCACCTTATCATCATCTGCCTAGCCTTTTCCCAACTATGTTGGGGTCGGCTTCCAGTCTAACCGGATGCAGCTGAATACCAGTATTTTACATAGAGCGACTGCCTATCTGACCTCCACAACCCAGTTAGTTCTGGGTAATACGATACCCCTTGGTAAGACTGGTTGTCAGACTTTTTGGGCCACTGACTACCTATAACGACTGTCAAAGATCTACAAATGACACCCGGGACCAACGGCTTAACGTGCTTTCCGAGGCGCGGAGGAAACTCGGTATGTAATGGGTGGTCACCCATTCACAGACCAACTCAGGTAAGGGCGGCTTAACCTAAAGATCGATCCGGGCAGCTGTTGTTGCTTAGCCACGAGCTCCTCGTGACTGACGTCATGCATGAAATGAAAAGAACAAAGATTGAGGTCCCACCTGTACCTGATAAATTATGGACAGAAAAAGTCTTTATACCAAAATCTAACCTAATGCCAAACAAAATTTGTGAAAACAAGATATTATCGCAAAACACTGTCCTACTTTGTATATCTTCGTTCAACATGGGCCCTCAATTCTCATACCCGTAAAAGTTTATTACGCAAACCATTAACTTACAGCTACTGTTTTTGTTTTTTTTTTAAGCACATTTTTATTATAATCGTGAAAAAACAACGTTGTCTCTCATGTCATGTGTGCATGTCTTCTTTATTCAAATGTTTAGACAAAAGCCGTCCACTGCTGGAGTTAGGTCTTCCTAAGATTAATCCAAACAAAAAATCCAATACTGGGTGTGCAAAAACACAGGCACCAAACTGTTACTCTGTTCGCAAGAGTCGATTTTTATGTACTTTTATTAGCACTATTCCAATAGGTACAGTTGACAGAAACTCATTGTATTTAAAAAAAAAAAAAAACAAGAATTTAATTTTTTATAATTAATTTTTGCCCAAGACCTGCAGTAAGCACTAAATACAGTGAGCTTGACTTCTTTAGAGGTGCACCTGAATATAAAGGCAATCATGTTAGCTCTCACACACAGCACCCTCCGATCGCGATCACTATCCTCGTCGTCTTTGAGGCCAGTGGTCAATAAGTGACCCAGATATTTAAATTGGTCTACCCTCATAAGGGGTACACCGTAAAGTATTGTCTGCTACTGAGGTATTACGAAATGGAAAAGGGCAGGTGGGGTCCAGGAGGACCCTACGCCCAGCAGTCTCCCTTGAAACCATGACGCCAACGCGGTGCAGCTACCAAAGTATAAAAGTATATATCTCACGTATCCATCTCCTCCTGGGTGAGGTCGAGCGCCTCCTGCATCTCGCGCGAGGTGCTCAGGATGAAGTCCTTGTCACAGTACTTGCCGAGCCCCTGCTCCGTCAGTACCTGAGGAATACCAGCATTTTGTTTTAGTAGGGGTTGATATGAGCCATGTGACTAACTAGAATCTGAATTTTTGATGAATATGATGATATAGCCCAATGATATTATAAATTTTTACTATTATTGATATAGTCGTACAGTGCAATTTGTATAATTATGTTGATAAGCCATTTTAAAATAAACCTCTGAATCTTGGTCATTGGTCTGAATTTAATAATGTTAATAACAGGTACAAAAGTTCTAATAAAAGAGATGAAATAAAATAATTAACAAATAATATTACAAAAACTACGCACTCTACAAAATTAATTGAAAAAGATGCTTTATTTAATCTAAAACTTACAAAAAAGAATACTAAACAAGTACGTAGCTAAACATTACATCTAACTACAGTTTTACCTAAGTAAATACCTAGGTAATGCCCCATGAGGTAGCTAGAAAAGACAACATCGATTTATATTACAGTGTATAAAGAAGAAGAACGTGATGTGCTGAACGTTTCACAAAATACAGGGATCGGAAAGATGGACAGGATGAATCTATAAGGGTTCCGTTTTTTGCACTTTTGCAACGGAATCCTAAAAAGGGGTTCTCGCTGAAGAGGAAGGGACTACTTACTTACTAATACTTACTTACTTACTTAACGGACTACTTGCTTACTGTTATCTTTGGTCTGAGCACTTATTTAGGTACTCAAACAATAGACAAAAGTAACTATGAGAAGACGTGCAGTATCATTGCATGCTAAAGTCATCCCCAACTTCCCACAGTATACCCAAGTCCCTTTATAACGAAATGTAAGTGCTACGTGCATTAAAATAAGATTCAAAATCATTTTCGGTGACGACAATTCTCTCTCTGCGCTGTGCCGTGCCATGCCGTGACGTGCCACGTACAGGTGGCACGCGTAACTGGTGAGAACTATTAGATGAAATGGAAGAACTAAAGTAACACTTACTCGAGTAATAAGATTCTCCGCTGGATTCTCTATGCAGTAAGGCACGTTGTGGAGAGGTTTCGTCTTTTTGTCACGATCTGCAAAAAATATAACAAGATTTTTTTTAGTTTAGTTAAAATGGCGCCCTGAGTCTTGCAAATTTTAGACTCTGTAAGTAGTTGTGAAAATTGCAACAAAACGTCTCGCCGTCGTCGGAATTATTTGATTATTGACAAATAAAGTGTATAGAAAAAAAAAAAAAAAATTATTCGACTTGATAACCTCTTCTTTTTGGAAGTCGGTTAAAAAGACCCTTAACGAAGCCAAAAAGCATTGTTTTCCAACATCATTGCGATCATATTTTTGTTCTAGACCATAGAACCATAGACTAGGAACCTTCTAGTTACGGAGATATTGGGGTTCAAAGATCCAAATTTCTCACAAGTTAAAAAAAAAAAACAAAGTTTTGAATGTTATAACTTTACTTTAAATACCTCCACGACCCCCGTACAATTAAATGCATCCATCAGCACAATGTTTTGAGTGGGTGACATAAAAAAAGCGTTACCCGGCTTTAAATCTTGCAGGTCGTTTTTGATTAGAGTTAGATACTTAGTTTCATGTACAAAATGCTTGGATGAACGCTTCGTGAAGGGTTCATTTACACATTGTATGTAAGTTTCTTATTCTATGTTCATAATTAAACTATACTGTAACACCACAGTTTGAACCTGTGCATTAGGTACAGGCAAGCATCAAAAATCGTAATTATGATCATTAGCTACAGGTAGGTAAGTAATATCAATGGTACGGTAGGTGATAGGTGGTGTGTATAGGTTTGGGCGCATGGCATGCTAATTATTATTGCTTTTCCTGCATGCGCATATTTTAGGGGGCGGGAGGCTGCATCCTTCATCCAGTCCTGGATCTTTTTCTCGAAATTAAAACTAAATACTTTGGGTAATATTAAAGGTACGGTAGGTAAAAAAGTTTCATGCACAAATAGGCATTCACGTCACAAAGTTTTAATCACCATTCTCAGTGCACCATAGCATGAAAGGTGTTTCCAATCATTAAATAAATCATCCAAGTGCTTTAGCCTGCTTACCAAGTTTAAGTACATACGTACAACATATTTCCTATTGAAAAAGAGAAGCGCACAAAAAAAGAAAAGGGACACAATATTTTTTAAACAAAAATAACATGCAGCAGGTTGTTGACATAGATAAATAAATAACTACACAATCACAACACACTAAAACGGACTTACAGTTCTTTCTCATAGTCTGCATTAAATCGTTGGACGTTTTTCTGCGAATATTATTTTTTAGTTATTCTTTTTCAATCAAATATTATACAGATGCCTTTCAACAAGAAATCTAATAGTGCACTAACGCCATCTGTCTTGACGTTTTTAAAACAAGTGTGGTCACATGTATTGAAACCAGATGGCGTTGGTATTTTCTTAGCTTCAATAACAGATGGCGCTTACATAAAGATGAGGGCTTATTATAGATTGAATAGTGTTCTGTATAACATTTTTGGACATTATTTTAATGTGCCATGATTTAAAACAAAATTAAAACATTGATCACGACACAGAATAAAGGTAAAACTATAAGAAGCTATTGCGTTTGTTTGGTACGACAATTACTAGAGTTAATATTACAATAATTAAAATATAACTTACTCGATAGCTTTGAATATCTTTTCGGAGTCCTTGCCGTGAAGAAGAGGCTGCATTGCGATTTCTTCATCGCTTTGGTTGCCATCCTCATGTTTCCTGAAAACGTAGAAAATTTAAGCTAGACTTTTTTTTTTATTTGCACGAGCAAAAATAAATAATAAGTGTGGATACTTACAATTCCTCTTCCGGTATCTGGCCATCCATGCCAAGTTCTCTTCTCATCATTGTACTGAGCGATTGACCATCTTTGTCAACTAAAATGAAAACAATATAAAAAGTTGATCACACGGCCTCTGTAGGCACTAGGCTGAGGTGTGTGGAATTTCTTTGGTTTTAGAAAAAAAAATCATCTTTATTTTATGCGAAGTTATAGCAGAGTACTTTGTTGCATTATGGTGCTTAATTTTCACACAGAACATAAAACGCACCGAACTGCAGTTACATATTAAAGAGGTGTTTCTAAATTGGAGTTAGGTCTCTTCGTCTCATCTGTTATCATTGCAGAAGGTACGCATCAAAAACGAGATTTATATCAGTCACATTGCAGTAGTGGGTACCTCCCATAAGTAACACCCAGCATTAAATAATATTGTTGAAGCTGCTGAAGATTGTATAACTATCTTTGCATTGTATAGATTCAATCTCTTTTGTATTTTATAGCCGCCTAGCCCATATTGTGTGAGTACTATGTACTAGAAAGCTGTCATTCGCTGGAAACCTGCGTCTTTTCTTGACTTGAATGTGCCCTGGCGGTTAGGAGTATGTCATGCTCACTCAAATGTCTCGCTGATGGTGGCACGTGTGTCGGATCATTTAGTTCCCTTCAAAATAGTTGAGTTGAATGGTGCTGATACATGCGTCATGTTCGTGAACGGGCGTTGTCAGTTGTGACTGGTCATCTCTTATTTGCCACGGCTTGTTTGAATTAATTATTTTATTTTTGAATTGTTTTTACTATGCACACTTTTAACGTACACATCTTGCTGCATCGTTCTCACATAATGTACCATCTTAAAATGAATGATGTCACCAAGATTTTGTTAAAGTATTCTGATTTCAAAGAGTGTCCATGGAGTTTCTTGCCCGTTCTTCTCCATAGAGATCTACGTTAGGGAATGAGCAACTACAGTACTTTCACAGTTTTTGTGCCTTGTGACTGGGACTGTAGCTATATTTTACTGTTGCCTTTGTTTCGACAATTCAAAAGTGCCAGTAACTGGCCTACTTGAAATAAATGCTTTGATTTTGATTTTGATTTTGACCCTACCCACCCGACACCGTTTTCAACAACAAAACAAAATGTTACAATAACGTACAATAAAAACTTACCACCATTGATATTGTTGGTAGGTGACGGTAAACTCTGCATAACAGTTCGTCTGTCTCTCCCATAAAAACTCTCGCGTCCATGCTTCTTTATACTGGTCCATACTGCGCCGAATAAAGTGTGATTACGCTGAAAAATAAAAACGTGAATGTTAATTTTCACCGAGATATTCTAAAACGTAACATTTTTGTTGCATAACTCTGTTAACGATAAATATTCGTTTGTTCTGCTTTGACCATTAAAATACTTGTATCAAAGTACAGTTATAGCTGAAGTGCGGAAACTGTAAGAATAGGACAAGCAATATCTAACCAACCAACCCCACCCAACCACTAACCATATCGAACCACTCACCCCCCAACCAACCATGGCCATGGCCTATATGTAACCATATTTATGTTTAACAAAATAAATGATTGATTGATTGATTGAATGACAGAAGTCTAACTACAATATGCAATGTTGCTTACACAGTTAACCGCAAAATTATGTTGCCAAATCAGTTCCTTATGTAAAATTGTAGAACTTAATGATCTTTGTTCAGCAACTTTTGTTTGTAATAAATGTGCCAACTCTTATCTAATAATAATGTGCTCATCAAAAGATTTACTTTAATAAATGATTACAGGAAGCAGTTTACTCACCCTATGCATAGGTTCCACGACCTCTCCAACACATTCGTCCAGGTTCCCAGAGATTGCTCTCTTGAGCTCGGGTCCAGCTTCATGCAGCGTCCTCAAGCCAGCTTGTAACGTCATCTGGTTGTTCTGCAGAGATGCTGCGGCAGCTTGCTCCTTGCGCTTCCTGAATCTGTTCGTTTGCCGACGGGGAAGCATTGAAATCTTTTGCAGTGGGATCAATGTTAGTAGTCTTTATCTCGTTGTGCATGAACACTATTTTACTTGAATTTTCGAAGTAAGATCGTGACATTTTTTTATGTCTTTGTCTTAATCTTAACACGTCTTGTATACACACAACACAGCATTTCAAATCTTTATTTACAACTAAGTCAGTCATATATATCAAAGAACTATAAAATGGAATCTATAATCGAGCAAGCACAACTTTTGTTTGTAAGTGTGAAGGAATCAAACACAAAAATGGTGATTTGTAGTTAAAATCCCAAACTTGTTCAAACATGTCTTCTCTGTGTCACTAACTTACAACCATTTGCCTAAAATAATTTCAATTTATGTTAAAAAGCCAATTTATTTAGCCCTCACCTTTTCCATGCGTATAAACAAACATTTGACAAAAACACAGAAATTAAACCAACTCCACTCAAAAAAAAAAGATCAGAAAAAAGGTATAAATGAAGACTGTGCATTTTAAGCAAGTGATTGTAAATACACAAGTTATTACACGGAGGAAACATGCTTCGGAGAACTCGAAAAAAATTGTATCAACAATTGTCATGCTGTCAAAAAATATATTTGAAAAATGCATTGGACTCGGCGATAAAGAACACCTTAAAAAAGGCGATGAAGCTGAAATCAATAAAAATGTCTTGAGAATCATACAATCATCAAAAGACACACTAGAACCAAACAAACTAAACATGTGTTATGTAGAATCTAATGGTATCCAATCAGACCTTACTAAGTTAAGGTTTAGTTACAGATGATCGTATGAGTCTAAAATCAAAAATTAAAACAAAAGGACGTCATGAACAAAAATTCAGAAAAAAATCTCTCAAGCGGCCTCCTTGGCATTAAAACTAGTAATTCTGCCAAGAAAGCAAGCATAAATACAGCATTTGTAAAAAAATCTTCGAATGTTGCTTAGTACTCGTGAATCGACTTACGCATGGTTCCTATAAAAATAGAAATGTTGATGTTAATGAGTGCTTACAAAGAAAATAAATTAAATCAAGAAAGTGAATGAGAGATGAGGTGATCCCTGTAATAGTGAACAATTTTGACTACATAATTGAAAAATACGTCATTAATTTGACAATTTCCTACAGTCATTACACAAATATGTCTAAATATTGTAATAGACTATCATCAGGTACCTGTTTTTGAAAACCACAAAATCATTTATCTACCCAAATTTTGATAAGGAATCAAATAGAAAATATCGTTTTTTATCAACTCATAAAAGTAATAATACTCAGTCGTATCTTACTGATCAAGGTTATTCCGAAAGTTGAAGTTAAATTAACATTTTAGCTTATCTAGATGACATACTACTACACATTTAAGATTCTAATCTACTCTCAACGTTTAACACACACACTGACCTTCTGAAATAGTCCTGTATAAGGAATGTGGCATAGAACTTCCCTACGGTGATCTCGTTGGGGTCACCTGGTGGGGGCACTACTTGGTCCAGGAGTTTCGGAGATGTGCGTTTCCATACTTTCTTGATTATAGCTCGGAGTTCAGTATTACACTCATCGATTACACCTAGATTGAATGAAAAAGTTTTTATTGTTGGAAAAAGAAAGCATAGGTTTAAAATTTTAGTAGTTTTAGCTTTGTATATTACCAACAAGTCACCTAGCAAGGCGCGGTTATGTTAGGTGAAGTAAAGCTGTGACCGAGTGAACAATTGACAATTGAACAAGTGTCCGGCGGCGAGATGGGCAGACGATATTGTTGCCATTGCGGGATTATCATGAATGAGGCTGGCAAAAGAGCTTGGAGTATGACACAAGCAAAGAGAGGTCTATACCCGGCAGTGGGTGAAATCGGGCTGTGAATGATGATATCAGCACTGCACTTGACCTGCATGTTGGATTATTGACCAGGGAGTGGTCAATAATCCAACATTCACAGATAGGAGGCCAGTATTCCAGCAGTGAGAGCGTTATATTATGAACCAGCTGAATTCATTTTTGTGCTTGCATTCTTATACCACATAATATAAATCTGGATTTTGGCATCAGATTACAATTATCTGAAGGTAAGGGAAATTTATATTCTACTAGCTGTTGCCCAAGATCTTCGTACTCGTGAAATTATTATAAAAATACTTTTATCCCCTTTTTTGCAACATTTTTCATTGATGCTCCGGTTCTATTGGTCGTAGCGTGATGTTATCTAGCCTTTCTCGAAAAATGGGCTATCCAACACTAAAATCATTTTTCAACTCAAACCAGTAGTTCCTGAGACTAGTGCGTTCTACCAAACAAACTCTTCAACTTTTTAATATTAGTATAGATAAAACTTAAAATGTTGGTTTACAAACCTGTAGTCTTGATTTGCAACTGCGTTCGAACCACAGCGAATAACGTCGCATTGAAGTTAACAGTACCATCTGAATTTAAGGGCATATTCATAGATACTAGACGTTTGCAAGCCGTTCGATGAGGACAGAGCTTACCGAAACCTAGAAGAGACAAAGTCACATTACAACTTGTGAATAGAAATAGAGAAAAAAACATATCCGAACACTAGACATTATTAAGATGCTTCGCCATCAAAACTTATCGTGGACAACTCAGTAGGTGAACAGACTGATGCCCGCTTCAGTAACGCAGCACTAAATGAGGCACATTGTTGAATTCTGAACTAATAGTATGCCTTTATTTAGAAATTCATCGGTGTTCGTGTAAACAGTCATTTCATGATGCAAGAATCAAAATACTGGCTTACCAAGCGGAGGACTGATTTTTCTCAGTAGTGTCACAACGTCCAGGTGCTTGATTCTTCCCTTTGCGTCTGGGTCATATTCACTCCATAATCTGTGAAATATTGTGAACCAATGAGAAGGTTCTTTTAAAACCATTGTTTACGCATGTTGTTGACGACGTGCACATTTTGCTATCACCAAATCGTAGGCGTTCCTTCCTTTGGGGCACCTACCTACAAGTCAAGACTCAAAATTATAGCATCATCTTCGGACAGCCAATGAGAGAACCTCAAGGGATGTCACTAATAGGAGCAGTTTACGAGGATGTCCGAGTTCTTCCACGTGGACCGTGAACCGCTCGTTTTTTCTTAACCACTAACATTCGAATCTCAACCTTGCTCTGTATAGCTTCACTTCAAACCTTAATTCTGAACCGTTTTATTGTACCGTTACTAACACTCCATTGGAATAAACCTATATATTTTGGAGAAACTTAGCAGTATCATTTCATCTAATCTACTAACCACAATTGAAGAGGAAGGCGCTTAACGCATAAACAACCATAATAACCAACAGGCCACTATACTCATCATCTGGACATAGGCCTCTCCAATTGCATGCCATTCAGCTCGATTCTGTGCAACTGTGATTCAGCTGTTACCAGTCACCCTGCGGAGATGACCGCTCGACCCACCCCTGAGGGCGTTCCATCTTTTGCTTGCCGATTCGCGTTTTTCATTCAATCAATATTGCCTGTATTAAAGTAATGATTATATATATATATAATTATTGTATATTTTTACCTAACAAATTCGTCAAGATGATGAGGCCCCAAAATAGACCAATCCCTGGTCAGGTAGTCGAAGTTGTCCATGATGACAGCCACGAACAAGTTGATGATCTGTAATCATATAGAGCATAAGAATAGCTTCATATTGAGTGTCGAACTCGATTCATGATCTCTGACCTCAGTACTCCAGAATTTATTACTTCCTGGCCCAACTAAAAGAGTATGCCATGGATTACCGCTACACGACTTGCATGGTAACCGTAGTAGCTAGTGTCGCTCGCGCTTATCGCTTGATGCTAATTCTAACTATGACGATAGCCCGAAGCTATGAACGGTTGAGATCATGAATCGACAACCGAAATTTGTCTACATGTTACTTCACCCCAAATAAACTCAGACAAAGGCAGGAAGATAATGATGAAGTCTAGTTGAAACTTCAGAAATCTTACCAAGAAAGTACAAAGCAGCGAGAAGGAGATGAAATAGGGAAAGGCCATCCAGGTTCCACAGTTCGGGACGTCCGGGTCCTGTTCGGGAGCGGAGTCAGGCCGGTCCGGCCTCATGCAGTGCAGAGGCTCGCCAGGCCGCTCATCCGTGTTCTGGGATAGCGCCATCATTATGTCCTGCCAGGCTTCTCCTGGAAAGGATAGGTAAATAGTAGTAGTCAGCATTCCCCCACCCCCCCATTAATTTTGTTTTGTTTAAGCTGAAAGCACCAGGGTAGCCCACGTAATTCAAATTGTATTAGGTTTTTTGGCAATTTGCAGGACAATGTCAGGTTGTATGTTGATTCAAATACGGTTCGCGACCATCACAGGTATGTAATTACTAAATTATAATAGTTAAAATCATCAATACAACTCTCTAATTATTTTCCCCGTTGAATGACTTTTTCATTAAATAGTTATTGAATGGCGCTTTTACTTTAACATCATTGTTTTGTGCGCATGTTCAGTGCGAATAAGTATATCTTAAACGACTTAATTTTATTAAACGTACCTGTGGCCGATCTGAACAGCACCATAAGAGCGCCTCCAAATGTCTTGAAGTTATTGTTGGTACTGATTACATCGTCATCAAGATACACTTTTCCGAAGAGCTGTGAACATCAAAAAAATTATATAATCACGTCTGTTCCTCCGAAGTGTGTTCGGCTGAGGTGTAACTATCGCAATCCCGAATTTTGCTAGTTATGATAAAGACCTATGAAATAGAGGGTGAGCCTATTCAAGTTCAAATTCAAAATTATTTATTTTTGAATAGTTGATTGAAAAACTTAGAAACTATTGTTAGTTATAATTATAAAGGACAACATCTAATTCCATACACAAAAATGCCCATGTGCTGAGACACCCCACCCCGTCAAGATACCTCCCTAAAATCACCAGACGAACGAAATGTCTCAACACAGGTGCACGTACATCTCCAGCTACAGTTTTCAGGATGCTGTTGCGACTCCCTCGCACCCTCCTCACAAGTGGCACGAGACATTCTTAATGGAAAAATACAATAAAACTTTGTCTGACATGGGAATCAAACCTTAGACCTCATGCTCAGCAGTAGTGCTTGCGACTGCCAGACTAACGAGAAAATTACATTAACTATAAGTTATTTTTTTAAATAAATATTTAATTTTAAGTCCTTCTCTGTATCACTGGCATGACAGTATTTGTTGGCCCATAACTTCGTCACTTCCACGGCATCATCAGTGACAACGCAGAGGTCACCTTAGCTGCAAATATTTAAGTTCAAACTTCAGAAATGGTACTTCACCTGCATCCCAACAACGGCATAGATGAAGAACAGGAGTACAATCAGCAGCGCAACATACGGCAGTGCTTGGAAAGACTTGATGAACGTCCACAGAAGGGTCCTGATTCTTTCACCTCTGGACAACAGCTTTATCAAACGCATGGCTCGAAAGAGTCGGAAGAATGTAATGTATTTCAAGAGGTTGGAACCCTGTAAAAGGAAATTCAAATTCAAATTCAAATTCAAATTCATTTATTGCAAATATGGGTAGTTATACAGGTGGGTTTTTGAAAAACAGGAAAGTTGTTAGTGTCACCATATTCTGCACTAGGCATGCAACATTTAGTTCGGAACGTGGTTAGTCCCTAAATTAAAAATTTAAATACATTAAAGTTCAAAATTACATATCTATTAAATTTGTCAATTAAAGTCAAAGTAAATAATGTCAAAGTAATAATGTCAAAGTTAATCTATTATGCTAAAATGTCATAAATTAATCATTGTGAAATACGCAATTTAATTCAAACTTAAGTAATAAACATTATTTAGGGTTTGTCACACAAATATTCATTAACACTATAATAAGATTTTACCAATAACATTTTTTTAACATAACATTTAAATATGTCCACACTTTTTAAATCTATTATACATTTTGGTAAATGGTTATAAAGTCGAGGTGCCATCCAAAAAATACTATTGCTAAACAAAGTAGTTCTACTGCTGTCAGGGAAATATATTTTTCTATTGTTACGTTGACTTCTATAATTTTTGAAATAATGCAAGTTGCGTTTTACAAAGACTACGACTTCCAATATATATAAACACGGTAGTGTTAATATTTTTAGGCTTTGAAAAAAGGGCTTACAACTATCTGTTGGTTTTAAAGTACATATTGCGCGGATACATCTCTTTTGCATTTTAAATACAGCCTCTTTTTCTGTAGAATAGCCCCAAAACATAATGCCATATCTCAACAAGGACCCTACGTAACCATGGTAAGATGCTAAGACCGCACTGGTACTGACCGTTTTTGCAAGCATATATAACGCATAGGACTGCTGACTTAATTTGAGACACAAGCTTTCCAAATGTGACTTCCAGTTTAGGTTATAGTCTATATGTAAGCCTAAGAATTTTGTTGTATTGATTTGCTCAATCTTCTGTCCTTGGAAATAAACATCGACGTTTGTTTGTTTGCCATTTCTATTCTTAAAAGTCATAATTTTAGTTTTGATTAAGTTTATTTTTAATTTATTTGATAAGTAGGTAAGATAAGGAAGTAAAAGATAAAGATGTTATTTCAGAATTTTTTTTAGTACGTCTTTATCATCGGTCATCGGCTTTACCATCCTATTTCCAGAAGTGGAATATTTGCTGGACATAGGTCTCTCCAATGAAACGCCATTCAACTAAATTCTCGGCAACTCTCATCCAGCCACTCCATCTATCCTGCAAAGATCGTTGCTCCAGCTGCTGCACACTGCACACACACCTGACGATCCCTCAGAGAGATTCCATAACTTTTTACCATAGCTCACTGAGTGACCTTATACTTCTGGATCAGGGTGTGAAGTTCCTCCATTAAGAAGGGAGGATCCTCCAACCAGATGCTAGTTGTATCTGGTGGGCTACTGCTCAGCTGTTTTACTCGGGTTGTTTTATTCTTATCTCGTGTATAACTTCGATTGTGCAGTGCAGGATTTTTAGTTCTTATCTTGCGACATGGATGTCGCTAGAAGAGGACTCCTAACCAAAAGTTTTGGCTATGTCGCTACAAACTTATAAAACAGTCGTATCCTGAGTGACCACGGTTCCGTACGTTTTTATAAAGCCTTTGATATATATTGATAAAGAGTTCGTGACTTCGGCTCAAGTTTTAATGCCTTACAATTCGATTACCTTCAGAATTCAACAATAATACCATTAATAACACAAAAAGTAAGTTCATTAATTTATTAAGTTTCTCTCTCTTTCTCTGAATACTTTAGTGCATCTAGACCCATTTCCTTTTAAGCGAATTTATGATTACTTTTGATAGTCTCTTACCTCTTTAGGTATAGCTTTGCTAAAATTCAGCGGCGGCGGTATTCCATACTGTAACAGAAGTACACTTATTTAATACACGTTTAATATTAACAACTTAGTTAAAGGTCTTCTCTATTGCTTGCTTACGTCTGGTATCACTGGTTTGTTCTCGTTGACCTGGGTTACCACAATGTCTATAATACTGCCGACTACTAAGATGAAATCCGTTGTGTTCCATGCGTCCCCGAAGTAGTTCTGAAAAAAGTTATGATGTTACTTCAAATAATTATTATTAAAAAACTTTTCCTGTATGATTGCTTCCATCTTCTTAAATATATAGGGCGACTGGTAATTTTAGTGAACAATACTTAAACACCATCATTCATCATCATCATTTCAGCCGAAAGACGTCCACTGCTGGACATAGGCCTCCCCCAAGTGTCGCCACATTGACCGATCCCGTGCGACTCGCATCCAGCGGATCCCCGCAACCTTTACCAGGTCATCGGTCCACCTAGTGGGAGGCCTTCCAACGCAACGTCTTCCAGTTCGCGGTCGCCACTCCAGAACTTTCCGACCCCATCGGCCATCCGTTCTGCGAGCAACATGCCCTGCCCAATGCCACTTAAGTTTGGCTATTCTTCGGGCTACGTCGGTAACCTTGGTTCTCTTACGGATTTCCTCATTTCTGATTTGATCACGCAAGGAAATATTTATAATTTGATCCGAGCATAGCCCTCTCCATTGCCCTTTGGGTGACTTTAAGCCTTCTGATGAGGCCCATTGTGAGCGACCACGTTTCGGTCCCGTATGTAATCACTGGCAACACACACTGGTCATTGACTTTCGTCTTGAGACACTGCGGTAAGTTGGACGAGAAGATACCACGCAACTTCCCGAACGCTGCCCAGCCGAGTCGGATTCGACGATTAACCTCTTTCTCGATTAAACTCTCTTCTGAAGGGCCTTAAGTACCGGTTATACTTAAACACCAATACTTAAGTATCGGTCAATAATTACCAGTCACCCTATATGGACTGTAACTCGACGGTTTTCCCGTTCACTTTTGAAATCATCCAGTTAAATATGAATGCATTAATATTTAACTTGGATATAGCAAAAAAAAATGCGAGGTTCTGATAATAAGGCGCCATTACACCCGTGGTATGCAGGCTCAGTGGATAATAAAGCACTACCGACTGATTTCTGTACAGTCAACGTAAGAACATATGGTGGTTCCTTACACGTTGAAGGGGCAGTGGCATCGAGAGTTTTTATAAAGTTGGAAGAGCATGAATTGAATTAATTCTTACCTTAAATCTAAATGCAGCAAGCTTGAAAACAAACTCCAGCATGAAAACCGTAGTCAACAGCATATTAATGTAATCCAGATACTGAAACGAGAACACAATATAAGCTTTCAATTTCTGTTTTTTTTTTTTTACGAGACGTGAAGATTCGTGCTGCGATTAGTTCGGAGAGGCGCAAGAAAACAGTTCGTGGGAAAAGTTGGGGGAAGACTTCGGCTAGTAGTAAAAAAAAATGTGAGGAAGGTATTGAGTAGGTGAAGATCAAAGAAACGATGGATGGATTGTGTCAACTAAAGGTGGTGCCTTGTGTAACCTTCCAGGATCATAATCTGCCCAGCCTTCTCCCAACTAGTTGGGTTTGGTTTCCAGTCTAACCGGATGCAGCTGAGTATCTGTATTTTACATAGACCGACTGCCTATCTGACCTCAACAACCCAGTTAGCGCTGGGTAATACGCTACCCCATGGTAAGACTGGTTGTCAGACTTTCGGGCCTATGACTTTCAACGACTGTCAAAGATCTACAAATTACAGCCGGGACCAACGGCTTAACGTGCTTTCCGAGGTACGGAAACTTGGTATGTAATGGGTGGCCACCCATCCACGGATCAACCTAGGCAAGCGCAGCTTAACCTGAAGATTGACCCGAGCGGATGTTATTATTTAGCCACAAGCTCCTCTGAAGAAAGTATTGAGTATGAAAGTAAAAAGAGTAGGAAAATATTAAAGATACGATGGCTGAAATGTGTCAAAGATGAAATGGCTAAAGGTGGTGAACCTTCTAAGACGACGATTGAAAATTATGTATCCATGGGAGAAGAAGAAATATTGCACCAACTTGCCTGATTCCACAGTTACATGATGTTTTACCTCCAATTTTACATAACAATTGCACAAGTCAAAACGATCTTTACTTTTATTAAGGTTGCTGTTGTCAGAACTAAAAAAACTGTGAATGGACTACAGACCCTAGATTATCAAATAAACTGACAACGGTAAACACGAACCTTCTTATACTCCGGCGAGGCCCCATGGAACTTCATCATGAGCGCCACAGTGTTGAGGACAATGAAGAAGAAGATGAAGTACTCGAAGCGTTGTGACGTAACGAACCACCACGTCTTGTACTGAATCCTGTGCTTTGGGATGTACCTGGAAAACAACATGTGGCACACTTGACAGGGAGTTTTACAGGGTTCTGTTACTATTACTGTTAGACTATGTCGTCCCACTGCTGGACAAAGGCCTCTCCCCTTGAATTCAAAATCCTTCGATCCAGGGCCAATGTCTACCACTGTTCGTTGGTACTGTCCAGTTCATCCCACCATCTCCTGCGAGGTCTACCGCGTCGCTTTCTGGCTGCGTCCAGGGCTTATTTTGCCCCACAGCTCGTCGGGCGTACGGCAGACAAGCCCAGTCCTTCTTCACCTTTGCGCCTTTTTGAGCAACGTCAGTAATTTTTGTTTTGGAAAGCAATGTGATGGTATATGGTTCTGTACTTCCGAATTAAAAACATTGGGTCACTAACGTATATGTATATCTGTCCATTTGTCACAGCCAGTTTGCTCCGTATTTACTGGTCCGATTACGTTAAATATGAATAAGTAACACAGACGTGTAACAGGAATAAATCGATTTTGAATAGGGAATTCTGTTGTGGGGGCAAAATAGAAAATTAACAATCAAAGGATTTTCTTCCTGTACCGTGTGATATTTCAAATGAAACGACTTGTTGTGAGGGTCTCCAACTTATTCTTTTTAAAGACCGTTCTACGGCTGCAGCTGATTGCTAGTCAGTATTGCATACGACAAACCACCCAGTATGGTTGTGTTCCTTGATAGGTATGAATGCTGAACAAAGTATCTAAAGCAGTGTGTTTTCTAAAATTTTACCTATCTTCTTATTCATTTAACTTTTGAAAAGGTTTCTGTTTTATTTTTTTAAACCAGGTATTTCTTCTGTATCGTGAGTGCGCTTACAAACATTTCAACTCACATACACAAACAGCCAGACCCGAAGCAACCTGTTGGCCATACAAATATTTGTTCCGTGCGGGAATCGAACCCGCGATACGAAGTGCAGCAATCAATCGCGCAGCCACTGCGCCAACCGTGCATCAAGAGACGGCATGGTTGGCGCAGGGGTAGTTCGATAAGGTATTAGAAAACCTATCACAAAGAAGTTCTTACCTTCTAACAGGTTTAGCTTTTAGTGCAAACTCTATGCAGTTCCTCTGATTCTTATCCAGTTCACAATCCTTAAATTCTTGTTCTCCCTCCTTCTGGAATGTTACTATGACAAAACCTACGAAGATGTTTACCTGGAAAGCGAAATAGTTAATGTTCATTTTCATACTGGAAAAAGGCAATAAAATGTTGATATATAACGTGTGTAAAAATACCCTTACTGAAGCTGAAAGGGACTTGGTCAAAAAATATCGTATCGTGGCGGGTACGCCATTACGATATTTTTTTTGTTCTGGACCATACCTGGGAATCTTCTAGTTCCATCTCTTTTAGACAAGTTTATTTTTTTAATACTAGTATTTAAGGTTTTAAGTCTACTTTAAATACCTCCATTACCCGTTTATTATTAAAATGCATCCATCAGCACAATGTTTTGATTGCGTTACATCGAGTTTTACCGTAAAATGTGATTTTCCACCCCAAAAAAAAAGTCGTTTCCCAGCAATTATTTTAGCGTAGGGTTACTAGGTTTGATGTTCAGAATCCTTGGTTGACGGTTTCGTACATATTACTCACCATGAAGAAAGCTATCACAATAATGTAGCTGATGTAGAAGAACGCGACAAGTGGTCTAGAGTTCTCTATTGGTCCATGGCGTTCCTCGTTAGAATCCATTGACGTTGAGAGCAAGCTGGAAAAAAAAAACAATTACTGTATGTTTTGGCCACCAGTTCTTCATATTAAGGTGAAAACGCCAGGATAGCCCGCGAAATTCAAATTTTCTTACGTTTTTTGCAGCTTGTAATTATGCTGTTAGTGTCAGACTGTACGTAGAACAAAATATGATTTGCGGCTGCAATTCGCATGTATTCATGCATATATTTAAGTTCATTTAATCCCATTGAATAACTTTTTCATGAAATACTCATTCAATAGGATTAAATGAACTTAAACGGGTTGTCTTGATGATTTTAATGATTATAACTCCGTAAAGCCATATTTGTTACGGCCGTGAATTATATTGTAATCAACATACAACACACTCACTGCTGACTGCACTGCCGATTTATTTATTTTTTAATTCGAAGAAAATTTACATATAAGGGGGCTATAGAATGGAACAGTTGATTTTTTTTTAATAACCGATGATAAATTCCTGTTTGGCTCAGAATGATGTACTGAATAGGTCGTAACCGTTTTCGCGTTGGTGTCCCTTCCACCCCGTATAAGAAATCTAGCTTTTGACAGTTCCAACTTAACGTCAAGCTAAACCACAGATTAAAAATAGTATCTCAAATAGTTACTTTTACTCAAGTTATAACTTTGACTTGTTTATAAATACGGTCAGTGCTAAATAAATGAATTTTCTTTCTTACTTACCCTGGCCAACCTTCAAAGGTGGAGACAGTGAAGAGCGTCAGCATACCATTGAGCACATCATCAAAGTTAAACTTGTTTCTTTGCCACAACCGCTCTTCTATTGAGAGCTTCCCGTTCTTATGAATTAAGTACGTTCCACTGGAAAAAAGATCTTTTTAAACATATATTATCCACCAGGCTGTTCATAATGAAGAAAAATAAAATACCCGTTAAAACAGACCGCATTGCAGCGACTTTATTCTGCAGGGTGTAAACCAACCCTTCACGAAGCCGTCAACCAAGCATTCTGTACATTAAACTAAGTAATTTTACGCAAAAATTATTGATGGGGAACGACTTTTATTTTTTGGGGTGAAAAATCACGTTTTACGGTAGGACTCGATTGAACGCACTCAAAGCATTGTGCTGATGGATAGATTGAATAGTACAGGGGTCATTGAGGTATTTTCAGTAATGTTAGAACAATAAAATTTAAAATTGTATTTTTTTCAATGCATCTATCAGCACAATGAGCGTTACATTGATCGACCTTAAACCTTGATTTTTTACACAAGAAAATCGTTCTCCAGCATTTAGTTTTGCGCAGTGTTACATAGTCTGATGTAATGCTTGATTGGTGCCTTTGTAATATATCCTTTTACACACTGAAGTGAAATAGAAACCAATCGTGTTATAGCATTGGGTGGTTATACTACTGCGGTAGGTGGTTGCCTCTGTCTTCGGAAACTAACGGTAAAACTGGTTCTATATAATCTGATATTATAAAAATACCATCATTTTTATTATACTCACGCGCATTCTTCTTCAGTCATTTTAGTGATATCTGTACATCTATAGAATTTACCCTGAAATCATATAAATATTAAAGCAAAGTCGTTCACAAAATAATTATGACTGCTCCTGAACTAAGAAGGTTTTTTCTTAAGTCAGGAGCCAGACCGTTTTTTTTTTTATTTAATATAATTATTTACTTCGTCGCGATTGTTTTTATTGTAACTAGTATCAAATAAATTGTTATTTTATGAACCTATTGAATCACCTGACCTCGCTTTCTACAAAACGCTTAGCTAAGCACATAAAACATATACAATTAGTACATTTCACGTTATGACGTAGCTGGCACTATATTATTTTTCAGCAAAACTAATACTCAATACTGGCAACCATATCTTTTTAACCGAAGAGAATGAGATACGAAGAGTAATGTTTTGAATAGTCATAGTGTCCTCGCTGCAGTAAAAATACCCTTGATAAACTATGACAGTATGGTTAACAGTTCTACAAATAGTTGAGTATGAAGATAAATAGCCTATACTTCGCATATATTTTTAGCAGAAACTAAAAGAAGAAGGGCGAATATACGTACCACAGGCGTCTGATTTCTAATAGAAAAAAAAAATGGAGTGGAGTTCCATCTCACTCCTATTTTTGGAAAGCAGAAATAGAGAGCAAAAAAAGTAAAAATAGATACACAAAATTACCTTAAACAACTGTATACCGACAACAGCGAACATAAATTGCAACATATGATTTATAATAAATATATTCCCAATAGATTTTATCGAAGCAAACACACACTTTACCACATACTAAAGCACAAATAATGCAAAAAATGTTAAAGCGGGCAAAACAGTAACGTTACCCAATTGTAGTGTATTTTGTATATTTTTTTTGTGTTTATATTTTGCGCCCATTTGTCCCAATGTGCGTTTGTGTAGGTGTATGCAAACCACGTTGAATAAAGTTGTAAAAAAAAAACAGAATGCAAAAATAAATAAATGTTAGGAAAATACCACAAAAAAACTGGGGGAAAAGGTTGCCTACTTACATCACGTTAGTCCTTGGTTTTACGGAAAGAAAAAAAAAACTTTCAATTGCTTTTGTATAGACACGTCAGTGTCCTGTTCTGACAGTGACATTTTGAACAGTAAAAAAAAACGTAAACACAGTAATAAACCAAGTACCTCACTCCTAGTTTTCGAGTGAAATGTCAAGGTAGGGCATTGTGCAACAGAACCACACCGAAGCACTTAATTTTGAGTCCAAAAAATCACAAAATTCGAAAAAAAAAACTTGATAAAAAAACAACACACAACACCTTTGGGCTAATTTAAATTGAAAATAAAAAAGAAAAATAATGAAGCATGCAAGCTCCTAAATAGAAAAAAAAATAAAAGGAAATTTTTTGGACCCACGAGCAGAAGCGAAAAAAAAATTGTTAGTAAACTAATTTTTTGTTTTGCACGTAAATAAGCCTCACACATATTAAAGAAACGAAATCAGATGATTTTCTATTTTTTTTTAGAAAAAATAACTAGTGCAAGAATATTTTCCGAGTGCATAAAATACTTACTTCCATAAACTTATGTAAATTGTAAATAAATTGACCCAAAGGTGTCGCTCAGTGAGTAAAAAAAATTGTAATTATGATTTTCAATTTTTTCTTCCTCCCTACCTTGAACATTTGCACTCCCATGACTGCAAACATGAACTGAAGAAGATTTGTCACCAACAAAATGTTGCCAATCGTCTTTATAGCGACGATCACACATTGAACTACGTGCTAAAAATTTATAAAAATATTTTTACATCTTTCTCATAACTGTAAAATGGGTAAAAGATTTTTCGGAGTAAAAATAAAAGTTTTAAAACTAACCTTCAATCCTTTTGCTCTGTTGATCGCCCTTAAGGGTCTCAATACTCGAAAAACTCTCAATATCTTTATAAAAGATACTGTATTCTTTGACCTGGCAGCAAAAAAGAAGAAAAACGCCATGTTACAGAAAAAATATTTGAGATAGTAACAATTAAAACTCAATCATTTATATTTCGAACACCAGTAATTCTCTAAGCGATAAAAAACAGCCATGAAGGTACAATTCGGTTGCCGACAAGAACCGCAAACCTCATGTGCATGTGTGTTCATTCTATAAAATAGTAACAGGAGGTAACGTTTTCATAGACATAACATCAAGCTTGTAATCTCCGAAGGGTTAGGCGGAGATGTACCTAATAGTACACCCACATTTGCCAAGCAATATTTTTAAGTCCCATGTAATAGGGGCTGAGCTAATTGCCATCAACCGGGCACGAATCCAGACTCCGTGGCTGCTACTGAGAAATTCCTGATGGAAAAACCCAGTTGCACGATCCGAGAATCGAACCCTCAAAAAATCATTCAGATACATGCCGTGTCTTTCGGAATTGTACCTATAGGGTCTCTAAATAAAAATCAACAAATGCAACTCACCCATCCAAAGATATCAAAGACACTATGACGACCAGTAAATCCAGGAGATTGAAAGCAGATCTACAGAATGCATCCTTGTGTAAGATGAAGCCGTATGTGATGAGCTTCAGAAGCAGCTCCAAGGTGAACACGGTGGTGAAGAAGTAATCTATTTTACGCAAAATCTGGAAGACATTAGAAAAATTTAGAGATTAGAAAGAGAAACGGAACTGAAATAGAATGGCCCATGTGTATTTGTTTCCCTGTCTATCTATCTCCATTTTTATTCGTAAGCCTTTCAGGTGAAAGCGCCAGGGTAGCCCGCAAAGTTCAAATTTTCTTACGTATTTGATGAAACAGTCATTCAACGGGATTAAATGAACACAAGGGCTTGCACTAAAGATTTTAATGATTATAACTCTGTAAAGCCGTATCTGTTACGGTCGCGAATCATATTTTCATCATTATACAACCCGACACTGACCTGCAAATTGCAAAAAACGTAAGAAAATTACTCAGGCACTTCCCCCTTAAGTTACAAAGATTGTTAAAATGTTAAGTTTTAATGCAGCTTCAGTGGTGAAAAAACTATTTTTTAAGATGCGGTTTTGAATAAATGACATTCCAAGGTTTTGTTATTGCAGTCATTTGCCACAAAATTCTTGTGTACAGCTGCATCCGATTAGACTGGAAACCGACCACAACAAAATGTATTTTTAAAATCGCTGGGCAGATGTTGATGAATAGTCAAATGAAGATGATCAAACGGAACCCTATTATGTACCTCAGTCTGATATTCACTGTCTTTGGTGCCCACAGGATCTTCCATTGCCAACATGAGAGAGGACGCCAGGATACACAGAAGAATCAAATTCTTGAACCATGAATTCTTCTGAATTCTGTAACATGTTACTCGGAACCTGAAATAAGATTAAGATTAATAATACGTAAGCTTGACATCAGATTTTTGGTAGCTGAATTAAATCTACAAAAGTTTTATAAAGTGGTAACTTTTGTAAATGTGGATGTAGAGGGTAATCTTCAGAACTAATGACCCGATTCCGAAAATTCTTTAACTAAAGGAAAACTACATTATCCCCGAGTGTCACAGGCTACAATTAAAAAGCAGAATGTTCCTGTGTAATAATTTCCGACCATAACGCGAGCGAAACCACGGGAAAAGTCAATATATTTTTGAATTTTGACATTCACTTTGAATGTCACCTTGCCTAAGTCCTACAATATACCTGACTAATCCCTTTTACACATTTTAGTATAAAACCATGAAATAATCTCCTGCTTACCAGTTCGTTTTAGAGAAAATGAAGAAACTGGTTCCCTCAGGAATGGGTTTGTCTTCACTCTTCATTTCGACATCAGATAAGCGTCGAGGTCTTGCCGTCGTCGACGCCAACTGGAGTTTTAACGAATCGTCTGTCTTTATGTCTCCTAAAAGAAAAAAAATAAACTACGATTATTTCGCTGTTCTGTGCAATTATCAAGATTTTTGTACCACGACCGAATACACTGGCTCTTGCTAAAAGGATTCTCACCCAACATAAGTAGATTGATCCTGCTGCTCTTCTTTTAACATCTACCTAAACAGAACTTATGTTGGAGGTCGTGAATGGTCCTAAATCTTTTAACTCTTCGGACACCTGCCCGTCCACGACCATAGACGAAGCAACACGCGCGTGTTTCACTTGTTGTCTTTGCAAGAGTACCATCGCATCGTGAGGCGCGTCATGGTGGTATATTCTTTTATTTGTTTTTTTTTGTTGCTATGACAACACGTGTGTAGATCTTGCGGAAAGTCTTTTAGTACTTCAAAATATAATATATATAAATACTCACCATTTTGTTTCTTCTCGTTTCCTACTAAATTATCGTTAGCTTCGTCTCTTACTCCTTGGTCCTGTTCCTCAACGTCTTCTTCAGATCCAGTCTCCTCGTACTCATGATCTGATCTGAAAACATTTCAAAGCTTATTCAGCACCTTCAGATACTTCAGTTCCTATTATTATAATAGCAGACTTAGACCTTAGACCAGAAAATATAAAAGATTTAGATAAATAATAATGACACTAAGTGCTACCTTACCTGGGTACCATCTTATATTTCTTGTAAGGCCGGCTGTTAGGAAACAGTTAATAAAAGTGTTATTACTTGAATATAGTTATAGGCGTTGGTTAGTAAAATACAAAAGTTAGCAGAAGTGGGTAGTTTTCGTAGACGTTTATCTTCAAAATAAGACAAGACTATTACTATATTAAAATTATTGGTCAGTTACCCATCGACACGACTTGCGTCAAGCAATACGCGCATGCTTCACTTGTTTTCTCTGTATAAATACTGTCGCTTAGCAAGTCGTATCGCTGTGACGCGTCGCAAGCTCTAAACAACTTCTTCTCAGCTGCCGCTGTCGCAACACGCTTGTCGTTTGAGCGTGTAGGTTGTGGCCATGGTCAATGCTTAATGATGACATTGACATTTCCTGTTTCTAATCTATCTGTCCCAAAAATATCTTCCTTGGAGAATAAAACTTACCCTTCACTAGAATACCCTTCTTCTTCGTTCACGTATTCGTCATCAGTCTCACCTCTCTCGTCCAGCTGAGGGTTACCAGCTTCTATATTTTCTGCTGCTTCCGCCTAAAACATGACAGATATGAGGTATAAATTGTAATTAAGTACTGTTTTTATTTGTCATCTGGGTTGGGTAATATTCGCGAATGGACACCACAGTCATGAGTGCTTGTGAGCTGTTTGTGCCTCGCATAGGACAAAGAGAAATATTCGAAATTGATGGCCAACCTTTAGTAAGAGTGGAGAGTAAACAAAATAAGAAGAATACTCATTAGTAGACTTACGAGTATGTTGTAATGTTCGTCCATGATGATATCGATACTTAAATGTTTCATTTTCAATGAATATAATATAATGACAGAGGTGATAAAGTATTTTCTCCTTCATCTTACCAAACCAGAATTCATTTTTTCAACCCTGCTTTGTCTCTCTCCTGAGCAAAGGCCTTCGTCCTGTCATATTTTGTGAGCCAGCGTCTCCTCCTTCTAATTTTGACAGAACCTATTCAGTCCATCATAATTTATAATAACTAAATTATTGATACATACATCTTTTTCCTTTTGTATTTCATCCATTTCTTCAGCGTCTCCTAAATTGTCGACAGCGATAGCCAAGAACACGTTTAGCAAGATGTCTGTGATCATTTTGTTAAGAAAATGAATTTATTAAAAATACACATCTAGGCCATAAACAATCATGTTGAGTCAACCGCACGCAGTGGTAACACGTCTAACAAGAAATGACAAATTTATCGAGGTATAAACACACACACACACAATGTAATATATCACATCCAGTTATAGGACTACCGTTTAACTGAGGCAATGCTTGAGCTAGCAGCGAGGTGTGGAACGTATGTTCAGCTTATTCATTTGCCTGCTGATGGGAAACCAGCACCTTTCACCGTTCTGTATGAAGTTGTGTACGCAACCGTTCAGCTTCCTGCGGCTGAACAGACGCCCTCCTATTTCCATGGATTGGTCTAAGTGTAGGTAGTCCCTTAGTTAAATGGTAGGCCTGTACATTAGTTTCTATTAACATTCCAAAAATAAGACCGAAGTTTTTCTTGGAAAAGGATACAGTTACCACAGACGAAGATTACAATGAAATAGATGGAGGCCAATACGCCAGGTGTGCCAACACCGCCGTAGGCATTGATGCCGTGGTACATGACCACGTTCCAGTCTTCACCAGTCAATATCTACAAACGACAGAAAATGCATATTTAGATCTATACAGAATAAAGCAGATAAGAATAAAAAACTAAAATAAAATGAAATATTCGGTAAAATAGACTTTAAATACTGTGTACACGATTTAATATCGTTTAAAGATTGTAAAGTCCGTTCCGGTCCGATGCGATGCGAGCCATTTGGTGGAAATCATCCTTTACGCTATGGTATTGTAGGAATTGTTCTCGGAAGAAAACGCCAAATGGTATTTTTATAAATGAAGTCGTTACGAGTCTGTATTTAGTTGTTCTGTCCAGTAATAAATTAATTATCTCACAATCAAACACACAGTAAAATTAAAAGTTTACCTGAAACATAGTCAGCACAGCTTGCCAGAAAGAGTCAAAGTTATGCCTCTCTTTCTCATCTTCAGGATCGTAGTCAAATCTCCCTCCGAAGACTTGCATGCCGAGTAGAGCGAAGATCATGATGAACAAGAAGAGAAGTAAAAGCAAAGAGAAGATAGACTGGATGGAGTTGAGAAGAGATGTTACTAAGTTGGAGAGAGAACGCCAGTACCTGCAAAGCAAAGGGATTCAATGAGATCTGTTTTATTACTAAGGATTTAAAACCCTCTGAACCTGATAAACTTTCCATAAATCCAGTATAGACAAATTGCAGACGCGGATTCAGACACGGACATGTCCATACAAATATGACTGACGTATCGGTCAGTGTCCGGTGATGCAGACGGTGAGCAATTTGTCTGTACTAGTGTAACTGAACCTAATTCAGATTTTTTAACAATGCGGGTTTCAAACCTAAGATTTCTTCATTTTGACCAAGATTTATGGGTTTTAGATCTGTGAAAGCGCAACACAAATATCAACTTTGAATAAGTTCTACGTTTTACGATTGTCCACATTGATACTGTTGATAGTAGCAACTTTCTCTTAACTAAAGTAAAGTTAATAATGACACTTGACATAATATTCTAAATGCTGTAATTCTTGTGGTGCTTACTTAGTAACTTTGAAGACTCGAAGCAGACGAACACATCTCAACACGGAGATACCCAGTTGTGGCATATTGGTGCTGCTGGTAAGCGCCAGCTCTACGATGGAGCAGAACATGACAAAGCAGTCGAAACGGTTGAATAAGGAGACGAAGTAGCCCTGGAAGAAACGGAGTCAGAAATTAACGAGATTCAGAATAAAGTTACAAAACCACATAAAATAGCCCTGGGGACCTAGACAGAGAGACTTTCCATCAGCAAAAACGCTGATGGAAAAGTCAAGAATGTGATGGATTGACATCATCATCTGCCTAACCTGATGCAGCTGAATACCAGTATTTTACATAGAGCGACTGCCTATCTGAATTACTTACTTGTACACCCAGTGCGTACATTTTGATTAACATCTCCATAGTAAATAGCACCACAAACAAATAGTTCGCATAGTTCTGGAAGTGGTCTAACCAATGTGGTTGTCTGAAAATAAAACAAATTAAGTTGTTAAAAATTAAATATTATTCCCATGTTCAGTAATTTATACTAAGCGTAAGCGAAATAAAAGCGTGCTGCTAGAATTTTAACGTTGAAAATTCAACAGCCACTTTAATTTAGACGTTATTTTATTTTGGTGTTAATGAAAACGGGCAGTATTCACTTTTGACTGCAAAAATAGTTCACAATGTTTGACTTGGAAATCCTTAAACAGACTTCGAACCCAAGTCGGCCGGACCAAAGATAATCTCTGCAGATGGGGGTTCATTGACGGCTCAGATCTCAAGTGCGTATGCGGCTTCTCCCTGTAGGGAGAAGCCGCGAATTTGTCTGTAGACAATGGCCGACCTTCCATCCTGCACCGCATGCCCTATCACCTGTGCACTTGATGATCTGCTTACTGCATCAGTGAGCGGAGTTCGCATGACTGAGTTCTGGGCTAAACATAACATTTGACCTTTTTCGACACGCAGAAGGAGAAATTTTGTTTTACGAATTTTAAATTTGTGTGAATAAAGCTCAAAATACAAAAGCTGCCGGTTATGGATTATACTGAGACTTGTTTTGTAATGAGAGGGAATAAAACAAAACCTACCCGTGGTGTTCTGTAGCTAACACCAACGTATTTAGAAAAACAAGCACAATGATGACCCAGTAAAACGTTTGCGACTTCACCGCTTTCCTAGTTGTTCTTCGTAACCGTCGATTAACCTGAAACCAAACATTACATAACATCATAACATCACGCCTGTAATCCCCGAAATGTTTGGCAGAGGTGTCCCTAATAGTACACCCATATATCGCTAGTTATATTTAAAGTCCCATGTTATGGCAATCGGGCGTATTGCCATCAACCAGGCACAAATCCAGACTCCGTGGCTGCTACTGAGAAATTCCTGATGAAAAAACCCTATTACAGTTTGCCCGACCTGAGAACCCAGAACCTCATGCTCAGCTGTCGCACTTGCGACCACTAGACCAACGAGGTAGTCAAACCAAAGATTATAACGTCATCATCATCATCATTTTAGCCTAAAGACGTCCACTGCTGGACATAGGCGTCCCCCAATTGTCGCCACATTGACCGGTCCCGTGCGTCTCGCATCCAGCGGATCCCTGCAACCTTTACCAGGTCATCCGTCCACCTAGTGGGAGGCCTTTCAACGCAACGTCTTCCAGTTCGCGGTCGCCACTCCAGAACTTTCCGGCCCCATCAGCCATCCGTTCTGCGAGCAATGTGCCCTGCCCACTGCCACTTAAGTTTGGCTATTCTTCGAGCTACGTCGGTAACCTTGGTCCTCTTACGGATTTCCTCATTTCTGATTTGATCACGCAAGGAAACTCCGAGCATAGCCCTCTCCATTGCCCTTTGGGTGACTTTAAGCCTTCTGATGAGGCCCATTGTGAGCGACCACGTTTTTATTGAGACAATAACGTAAATTACTGAAATTATGTCCAAGACACAGTACACTAGGCCGCACTCAGTGGTAACCAAACCTGGCTAGGCTAATCTGGAATTTAGTTTCAATATTCTACTGAATACTAAGCTAGACCAACTCAAAGGCAAAGTATTATCACTGACGTGCAGTTAGTTGTATAAGTAGTAAGTTTTAATTTCCAGTAATTTTAAACTAGTGTCTCTTAAAATATCGTCGTTTAGAAATAAAGCCAATCGGTCACGATCTTGGCAAGCATAGCTTAACCTCCGGTTGACCTGTGGCTAATATTATTAAGCCTTCAATTATTTTTTTTTAATCTAAGACTAAAACAGTATTGGTCCTAAGATAGTACCTTGTCGAACCTCCTGCAATAAACTTTGCATGTTGATCCGTGTCCTTGGTCTGCACTCGCATTTACATTGCTTTGAGATCCATCGTCACTTTTTCTGTCTTTTTTGCCTGTAACATAAATATCGATTATGTACATAGTATTTATAAATCTCGCTCTAATGTGTCTGGAACCGTATCAAATGCTTCTCAATGTTACAAAAACATACACTTTTGTTTAAATATTGTATAAGGTCATGTTCTGAATTAAATGCCACTCCTGCAAAAACATAAACATCGCATTAAGGCTCTCCCTCACCGAAGCATTCCCCTGTAGTTTCACAATGTATTTCAATTTTGTACAAATGATTGTTACATAAGTAGTATAGTTACAGGTTGCGCGCTGTAATGCTCGGTTTACCTTACACACTGATGTAATGCTCGAGTCTGAACTGTTAAAATACATGCAAATGTTTCCGGTGAAAAGGCGTGTTTTATTATGTTCAGCGCATTCTTGTGTATCGTATCTTGTGTAAAGGCAAGGAGCATTCTTTTTTTACAAACAAATTAAATTGACTCTTGCGAAACTATAAGATAACATGCAAAATTCCTTAAAACCCGAGTGCTGTATTTAAATAATGCTACTTAGAAGATGCAAGGTGTATGTATACCTTGGGAATCTTGGTCGTCTTCCTTCTGACCCTGATCATTTTCAAGGTCTAATTCTTCAGCCACAGTTATCCAATTTAAATATCCTTTCAAATCTTCTTCAAACTGTTGTCTTTCACGGGATTTCTGAAAGTCACCACGATTCTTCGCTTTTTCTCTTTCCTTGGAGAACTCTCTAGAAATAAATAACGAAACCATTATTTAAATTAGCTTTTGCTTGCGGCTTCACGCACTTGAAGATTGGAAATTATGCTATGAGAAATACTACTGGGTTTAAAAATATCCTATGTCCTGGCCGGGGTCATAGCCTACTCATCGTGGGTAAGCCTGGATTGTACAATGTTAATAAAATTCTGGAACTACAAACTACTTTTACAAATCAAATTGTAAATTTTATTTTATCTTTTATTATAAGAAGGTAAAATCAGAACATCACCAAACATCCTTGATCATTTTCAAAAACAATTCGCCTCAAGATGCAACGTTTTTCAAGTTAAGATTCACGTTTTTATTCTAAGAACTTGAGACCCGCCCCGCTTTCGCACGTGTGTAATGTAGATACACATACAATATAAATGAAAACTGCATTAAAATCCGTTGCGTAGTTTAAAAGATCTAAGCCTACAGACAGCGGGAGCGGCTTTGTTTTATACTATGTAAAGTTATAGATTGCGAGACTCTTTGATCACTTACCCGGACAACACACCAAGAATCAGGTTCATGACGAAAAAATTACCAAAGATGACCAGCGTCACAAAGTAAATCCATGGCCATAAATTACCTTTGACATTAGCAATCTGAAATATACAAGAAATACAAAGATCTTTTTAAACATTAATACTGTCGCATTATAGTCGTTGATATCCTAAATGATATCGGATACCATATGACTATTAAAGATCCCAAAAAATCTAAGCTAGTTTTAAAAATATGGATGTCATTGGATGTCATTTTTGAGAAAAATCCTCTACTAGTTGAAGTCATCAGAATAACGGTATGCCTAATGGGGTTCAGAGATGGACATCGACAGGTTTATCCTCTGTAATATGTCTAACGGATCTTTTGGTAGATCATATGAGTATCTAATGATCTCCCAAAAGATCCCTTGCCTTTTCCCAACTATGTTGAGGGTGGCACCCAGTCTAACCGGATACAGCTAAATAACAGTATTCGATACAAAATAACACGATACTCCTTGGAAAGGTTGGTTGTCAGAGTGACTGACTATTTTATGCCCGGACTTTGAGAAACGTGCAAATCCTTGAAGAATGGCCCGTATGGCTGGTTTTATTCTGCCATGAGTCCCTGACAAAGTTATGCTTATTCAAGAAATACATCCAGTGCTTCAATACTCACAGCATACATAATATCAGTCCATCCTTCCAGGGTGATGCACTGGAAGACAGTCAGCATGGCGTAGCCGATGTTATCGAAGTTGGTGATGCCATAGTTGATGCCGGTCCAATCGCCTCTGCAGACATAGTTTTCGGGGCAATGGTACCCTACGTCACCTGCCTCACTGTTACAGGGTATTGGATCGTCTATCATTTCATCTGAAAGTAATATATCATAATATTAGGACAGTTTTCAACTAAGAGTTAGGCAGGGATGACCTAATGGTACAGCCACGTGTGTGAGACCCATGTTATAGGGGACGAGCCTATTGCCATAAACCAGACCCAAAGCCAGATTCTGGGTTGTTACTGAGAAATCTGTCATGGAAAACCGAATAGCACTTTGTCCGTACTGGGAATTGAACCCTGAACCACATGCTACTCCGTAGTGCTTGCGACCACTAGACCTTTTATAATAATTAATATACCCTATTGTATAAGCCATTTCTTGTAAATTTAATATTTTAAGGTAAAAACTTCTATTTTTTAAATTAAGTTACTACCTAATACTTTTTTTTTTATGTACGCCATTCCTATATGGCAAAACATGTTGAAACTTTATTTTTATTTATAAGACCTGTATAGTGCATACCGTACCACTCATGTTTTACAAAATAAATATAACTTTATCTTATCTTTACCAACGAGCAAAGTAACGAGCAAGTTTAAATATTAAGCGTCATAAAGTGTTAAGCATCTAGCAATAATTGTAATTTTACCAGAGATTATAATCTCTGGTTATTCATTCATAATTATTAATCAATGTGTCCGGTCTTGGACAAGCGATATTTTAGGTACATATACAATAACTATTTGTTTGTTAACACAAATATACTACATACTAAGGTCCAATCCACTTCCCCACTATTTGGCAGCCATTTTGTTTTTTTTTGTTGTGATAAACCCTACGTAAGTACAAAAAATCATATCTCTCGATGTTTTCGTCTTACTGAGATAAAAATAGGCTTATTCGGAGGGCAACAATATTGTTTATCGTTAATATTACGAAATAATGGGTTTACATTTTTGTAACTTCCAGAAAAAAAGATTAAACTCAAAAAAAATATCAAAAAATGATGTACATCGATAATTAAAAAAAAAATAATAATAATAATTAGTGTATAATGGATGATTTGAAAATATTTGCTCCCAGCAATTTGCAACTGATGGAGCTACTAAAAGTGACTGAAACTTTTAGTAGCGCCATCAGGATGGAATTTGGCTCGGACAAATGTGCAGTCATGCATGTAAAGCGAGGGGACATTATGGAATCCGTGGGAACTCAACTCTCGGATTCCATATTCCTTAGATCCCTCTCATCAACCGAGACCTACAAGTATTTGGGTATGTCGGAAGCATTAGGCATCAATGCTGCCGACATGAAACAATCATTAAAGGAGCGCTTCTTTGGCCGCCTGAATAAAGTGTTAAACAGTCTTTTATCAGGCGGAAACAAGGTGCGCGCCTTTAATTATTATTATTATATTTAATTCAAGTAACAGGACTCACAAAGTTAGTAACAATATTTCCTTACAACTATGTTAGTAAACTTAACCTACACACTTAACCTACCACTGTCTCACATTATAGATTTATGCGAATCCCTGCTACAAGCTTAACACCGAAGTAGAAAGCTTGCAGCAACGATTCACACACAAACAGTCCAGTCTGCTCGCCACACACTGCAGTATAATGTTGGGGCTGGCCCGCACCCGGCGCACCAGGGAAGCGCATCTTTTACGCATCGTGGTGTAGAAACAATCGACACGCGCATCAGCAAACATCCCTGATGCGCTACAGAAGCGGAACAGCCCCATCAATACCCGGAACGCGTTATTATATTGAACGCGAAGGGCGCTGTACGATTTTTGAGTGTAATCTACCCACAGGCTGCACGTGTAAAATGAGGTGCAATATGCACGAAATAAGGTTCTTTTTACAACGACAGAACAACGTGCAAACCTGCGAGCGATCATATTAGCTCTTACCGACAGCGCCCTCTTTCTCTCTCAATATCATCATCGTCTCTGAGGTCAGCGGTCAAGAGATGTCCCAAGTATTTCATTTTATATACCCTCACAAGCGATATTCCGTTCAACTTGACCGGAGGGATAGCATCAGGACATCGACCACCGGCACCAAAGACCATGACTTCACTTTTAGTGACGTTGTAGACCAATCCATGAAGTAAAGCATATTCTTCACAGATGGTCACCAATCTCCTAAGACCACAAACCGAGGCGCTCAGCAGCGCCATATCATCGGCGTAACTAATGTTGTTTACACATACTCCATCAATGTAACAGCCGGCACGCTCTCTGCTGAGCACCTCGATCAGCCCATTGACATAGAGGTTGAAGAGCGTGGGGGAAGTCAACAAAGTTAATGGTTGGGTCATGCCGGTATTGATGTATTCTTACGGCATACTCAAATGGACTCAGACGGAACTTGACGCCCTGGATAGGAAGGTCCGCACACTACTGACCGCAAATCAGATGCAGCACCCAAGGTCATCGGTGATGAGACTGTATATCCCACGGAAGTGCGGAGGTCGTGGATTCTTAAATGCTAAGATCTTGCACAACCGCGAGGTATGCAGTCTCAGGGAATACTTTCTCGAAACCGACGTGGGGATGCACAGAGATGTGGTCTCAGTGGACAAGGGCTTTTTTTTTTTTTTTTTTCCGGATGGGAAATCATCAAATGACCCCCCCCACTCTGGGCGGAGCGGAAGGGAGTGTCAGACTTGTACTGACTAAAACCCATGCATGTTCCTTCTTTGCCCTTTGTGTTCCAGGGCCACGGTATCTCTTTCGAACAGTCCCGCAGCCCTGGCAGGCATCGGCCCTTGTGGACCCCTACTTATTTGCTGACATCTCTTTGAGGCGCACGTGGAACACGAACGCGCCGTCGACACGGCCTGTCGACATAAGACGGCCGGACGGCGAGCTGGCCCATAACTCGCCGTCCACAGGCCCGCGCCTACGGTGGCCGAGAGTCACCACGTGACCCCCAACGCCTAGGGCGTCTCCCGCGGCGACTGGGACGTGAGGTTCTTTCCCTCTCACGTCCCGCCACCTCCTTCACTAGCATGACTGCTTCGCAGAAGGAGGTGACGGCTTCCCATTCCCTCTCGCTCCGGACCATGGCTTGAACCAAGGCCGGACGCGAGAGATCGCCGCCGCCAATCGCCGCTACGAGGACACGGCGGTGCTCCGCCCAAGCGGGGCATACCTCCACGGTGTGCACCACCGTGTCCTCCGGACGATCCTCGCAGTGGAAACACCCGGGCGTTTCCTCCCGCCCGATTCGGTGCAGGAACCTCCCGAAACAACCGTGTCCGGTAAGGACCTGCGTCAGGCGGTAGGTGAGGGCGCCGTGGCGCCTCTCTAGCCACTCCTCAAAGAGGGGACTTATCGCCACTAGGGTGGCGTGCCCTGCACGGGGTTGCAACAGTCGCTCTCTCCATGTCGCCATGAGATCACGCCGGAGGTCTGTCCGCTGAGCTGCAATTTGCCGCGGCAGCGGAGTTTCCTCCCGACGTAGTGCCTCCGCGCGCCATTCGTGCAGGCGTGCGAGGACTATCGCCTCCAGATCCCATGGCGGCAATCCGGCAAGGAGGCTAGCAGCTTCGCCGGAGATCGTGCGGTACCCCCGGGTGGACAAGGGCTTCACCCCGCTTTCCTTGGCTAACCAGAACTGGCGCAAACCTGTGGTATTGGATACTAATAACCGTAGGGAGGTATGGCAGAGCAAGGAGCTACACGGACGCTTTTTCCGGGCCTTACATGGGCCTGATGTAGACTTTTAGGCGTCCGTATCCTGGCTACGATTCGGTGACCTCCGGGGAAACTAAAGGTTTCGTCTGTGCGATTATGGATGAAGTTATCATGACGAACAACTATCGGAAATATACTATCAAGGACGGTACGGTTGACATCTGCCGGTCATGCCACCGTCCCGGTGAATCCATCCGACATATTGTTTCTGGTTGTTCTCGTCTTGCTAACGGTGAGTACTTGCACAGACACAATCTAGTAGCTAGGATTATTCACCAGCAACTTGCCTTGCAATACAACCTTGTGAGTTCTGAAGTACCATACTACAAGTATGTGCCCGACCCAGTTCTCGAGAATGGTCATGCCACATTGTATTGGGATCGATCTATCATCACAGACAGGACTATTTTAGAAAATAAACCTGATATTGTGGTGATAGATCGCCGAGAGCGCCGTGCAATGATTGTTGATATCACTGTCCCTCATGACGAGAATCTCGTGAAAGCTGAGAATGATAAAAAAATCAAGTATCTTGATTTAGCACACGAGGTTGTCGACATGTGGGACGTGGACTCTGCAATCATTGTACCGATAGTCATTACGGTTAATGGACTAATAGCAGAGAGCCTCGACCAACACCTTAGGAGGCTCTCATTGCGCGGCTGGGTCAAGGGCTTGAAAGCAGTACTCCTGGACACGGCACGCATAGTGAGGCGGTTCCTCTCTCTGGAGCCCTGACCACCGGCAACCTGGACCTTGTTCCTGATGCCGATGGGCCATCTATTTTTTATATTTTTAAATGTTTTGTTTACTTTTCTTTGTAAAAATATTTAAAAATGTATTAGATAAGAGAAAGAATGAATAAAGAAAAATAATTAGTGTAAATTAATTAAATAATGACGAACCGTAACTTACTTTTTTTAGTATCATTCAGGTAGCAAGTCTCGTGTAAGATCCCAGAGAACAGCTCCAAGCCGATGATGGCGTAGATGATGATCACGAATAGTACCAGGAAGGCTATGTGGAATAGTGGCACCATCGCTTTCAATATGGAATTTAACACAATTTGAAGACCTGGAAAGGTTAATAATAAAGGATTACTCCAGTTTTCTATTACTGAATTAGTACTATCTAGATTTTCGATTTTCGGTTTTCGGTATAATTATATTTGATCTACTACGGCTCATGGAACAAATAAAAGACTTACAAATAGGCCGTTCTCACCGCCTCAAAATAAGTTTCAGCTAACTATCTGGCCGATAATTTCATAATCATTTTTATTACATTTAAAGAATATACAGGGTATAAGGGACAGCCCTCCGCAGACTGATGGGGTGAATTCAGTGTATCATACTAAGATCACCAGTACAAGACAGGTTGACAAGGTTTGCAAAAAACTTAATCAGTTTTCATATGCCCTCTACATGTTAAGAAAAGTCACAAATGAGAGTACTTTACTAAGTGTTTACCATGCATATGTAGGCTCCACACTAAAAAATGGTATCTTATTATGGGGTAATTCAACGAACAGAGAGTGTGCTCTAAAAGCACAAAAAAAGTGCATTAGAAGCATGTGCGGACTTAGACAGATTGATTCATGTAGACCAGTTTTCAAAAGGTTGAAAATATTAACCCTACCATCACTATACATATTTGAAGCTTCAATGATGATAAAACGCGATATAGATAAGTATGAAACGTTGAGAAGTGCGAGACACAAAACTGAACTTAAAAGCATTAAATGTAGAACAGTAAAATTTGAATCGAGTGTTTTCGGTATTGGAGTTAAAATATATAAAAAACTTCCAAACTGCATTAAGAATATCACATCATTAAATGTTTTTAAATTTAAGCTAAAAGAATTTCTCATATGTAAAACATATTATTCAATTAATGAATTTCTAAATGACCGAATTGTTGGCTAAAATTTGTATTTCACTTATTTAATGTAAATAGTATGACCGTAAGAATTATGTCTAATGTGAACGTAGTATGAGGTTGACTATAGCTTCACATGTTAAAGTTATTTTTATTAATTTTTTGACTTATTCAATGTAAATCGCATGACCGAATTAATTATGTCTTTTAATGAATGTTTCATGAAGTTGACAAAAAAATGACATGTTGTACTTACTTTTTTATTATTTTTTGACTAATTAAAACGTAAATTGTATGTCCCTAATAATTGTGTAATTATAAACGTAAAATGAGTTTGACAAAAACAATCAATGTAACGGATAAAATGTGTAAAATTTGTATTATTCTTATTTTTTACATGATATTGACATATATACAAATATTGTACACCTCATGGGTATGTTACAGTGATACAATAACGCTAATTATAAGATCTGTCTTTTCACCTGTGGCAAACAATAAATAAATGAATTATGAATTATAAGAAAAAATTTCAACAACGTTATGGGAATCCAATAAAGAATTGTTTGGTGTCCTCATAAACAATGTATCGTTACTGTGGCAAAACGCACGTTGCGAACGGTAAGCGCGACGACGAATTAAAGAAAGAAAACATTGTTTCTTTTAATTTTTTTTTTTTTAATATTTATTTATTGTACTTATTAGAACCCAAGCCTCACATTTATTGTTCAAAAACCCTTTCTCTTTTCAAATAAGAAGAAAATCTGACACGAAGACTAAACATTTCAAATTGCAGGTATTCATACTCACTTGGCACTCCAGAGACCAGCCGGAGAGGTCTCAGCACTCTGAAAGCCCTCAACGCCTTCACGTCGAACAAGTCTTTTAAAATGTTCTGTAGGATCATACTCACTATACTGAAAGATGAAAATACGTTACTATCACTATACCAGATCTTTTTTATCTTCACATCACTCTCTGTCTGAATCCTTCTAGTATACTATTGCGGATTTCACACAACAACATTAAAATTATGTTGATTCCAAGTCTAATAACACAAATGTATTAATAAATCACCGATATTGAAGGGTAATGAAAAACCGATCAAGTGCGGGTTGGACTCGCGCACCGAGGGCTCCGTATAAACTTGCAGGTATTTTGTTTTACGGCTTTCCAGATTTTTTCCTTTACATGTGCTGTAAGACATCGCCTTTCCAAATTGATTGATTCTAGGTCATCGGGACGAACCCTATAGGTTTTGATTCCCTGGTGACATCGCAAAATATACGACATAAACGATCATATCTATTGATGTCGTTGATTTACAAGTTTGATTTTTTCATTTCTTCAAGGAGTAGTAGACTTGAGTATTTGATATTAATTTCAGCTTGATACCTTCACGCATTCTTGAGAAAAAGGGTCTTGACAGAGGGACAGACGGACAACAAAGTGAATCTATAAAGATTGCATTTTTGCCGACTGAGGTACGGAATGATAAAAATGCAAAAAGAGTCAAATTCTCATTACGCATCACTTGAAATGGAGCTGTTTAACTAATGACCTTGATAACTATACCTACTATGAGTGGTTAAACATATAAAGCTGTTCCCAACAGTTTGACAAGTTATGCGAAAAGAAATGTATGAAAAATCTGATTTGTTTGAATGATTGCAGAGCTGTTCCCATAGTAAATATACACGAGTACTGTACCCCTTAAACTTAAAGTATGGCCCTCGCTTAACCAGTCATAGCGTACTTACGTAAGGTCATCACATCATCCAATTTTGTTGTTGTTTTCTTTGGGAGTCCTGTAACTAAGGACCTCTGAGGGCTATTTCCATCTCTGCTGCTTTACACTTTGATTTACAACAATTTTATAATGGATATCATCATTATCCTGCTCTTGTCCTTGTCCCATTCTACTTGGGGTCGGCAAAACACGTTTTGTTCTTCCATTCTCCCCTGTCAGACGTCACGGCATCATCTACTCCTTTCTCTTTCATATCATTCCCCACACAATCCATCCATCTTTTCTTTGGCTTTGCCGCTCCCTCTCCATCCATCAACACAACACACAGTAAAACTCACCCAATAGTCACTATAGTAAAGTCGAGACTGTTCCAGGTGTTTCTCAGATAAGCCCCCGGGTGGAATAAGAACCCGTACGCAATGATCTTCATTATACACTCTCCCGTGAATATCACCATGAATATCCATTCTACTTTTTCCTGAAAACAATATTGAAAGTATCTCATCAGCTCTCATCATCATCTACCTAGCCTTTTCCTAATTATGTTAGGGTTGGCTTCCAGTTTAACCGCATGTAGCTGAATACCAGCAATTTACATGGAGCGACTGCCTATCTGACCTCCACAACCCAGTTTGTACTGAGTAATACGATACCCCTTGGTAAGACTGGTTGTCAGACTTTCGGGCCACTAACTACCTGTAACGACTGTCAAAGATCTACAATTGACAGTCGGGACCAAAGGCTTAACGTGCTTTTCGATATTTTCGTTTCTTATCAGCTCTCTGTGATATTATTAAGACCTTTAAAAAACTTGCAGCGATATTTATGACCCAAGATACGAACTAAAAGACTCCTACATCGCGAAATCAAAGTTATCCGAAAATTACGGGCTAAAAATTAAGCAGAATTTGTATAATGGGTGTAAAAATACCCTTAAAGAAGCCGAATGGCATTTATTCCCCCCATCATTGCGATCATTGTTTTGTTCTGTACCTGGGAACCTAATTACGGAGATATTGGGGGTCGAAGTTTCTACTTTATCCCAAGCCAGTTACTGAAGTACACGAAACCCCGCAGTAAGACTGGTAGTCAGACTTCCGGCTTTTTGACTACTCTTAACGGTTTTCGAGATCTAAAAATGATAGCGGGGACTAACGCATAAAGTGCATCCCGAGACACTGAGGGAATCTTTCTCGAAATTATTTCGGTCAAAAAGGAATTTTAACTTTATCAGCCTTAAGTGTAATAATTAATTCAAAGAGTAGGTACTTACCAATACTTGGTTAGTATTATTCGTATCACTGCACGGGTATGGTGTGAAAACCGCTAAAGCTATACAATTTGCAAAAATTGTCGTCAATATCATGTATTCAAATGGTCTGAAATGGTTCAGTGAAAGAAATCATCATTGGCGCAGTATATAACACATCATGCCTTGTTTTAACAGAAGAGGTAGATGGAGGTGTACCTAATAGGACACCCCAGTTTGGCACATTGTTTAAGTCCCGTGTAATAGGGGGGGGCGAGCCATCAACCGTGCACAAATCCAGATTTCGTGAGTCATCATTATCATCATCATTTCAGCCGAAAGACGTCCACTGCTGGACATAGGCCTCCCCTAAGTGTCGCCACATTGACCGGTCCCGTCCGACTCGCATCCGGCGGATCCCTGCAACCTTCACCAGGTCATCGGTCCACCCAGTGTGGCCTTCCAACGCAACGTCTTCCGGTATTTCGTGGGTGCTATTGGAGAATTCCTGATGGAATAACCCAGTAATCACTTTGCCCGCTATGGGAATCGAACACAGGACCTCATGATCAGCAGTGAGCTGAGTGCAGCTGAATACCAGTATTTTATAACTGACTTCTACTACCCAGTTACTGGGTAATACGATACCTTTGGTAAGACTCGTTGTCAGACTATATAAAACAAAAAATAATAACATGATAACACAACATAACGCCTGTATTAATCCCCGAAGGGTTAGGCAGAGGTGTACTCTATAGAGCACCCACATTACGCAGTTATGGTTTCAGTCTTATGTAATAGGGGGCAAGACTATTGGCATCAATCGGGCACAACTCCAGTCTCCGTGGTTGCTACTGAGAAATTCCTGATGGAAAAATCCAAAAATTGCCCAACCTGGGAATCGAACTCAGGACGTCATGGTCAGCAGTCGCGCTTACGACCACTAGACCAATGAGGCAGTCAAACAACATGATGATAACATTAAAAAGGATACTTCCACTCCACAATATCATAACACACTTTCCTTAACGGATTCTTCAGTCCAAGACAGAACAAGCTTCTTTTAGGCTTCTCTGGCTGTGGCTTGCCCCGCGGCCTGGCTTGTTTCCGTGGGGCTGGGGTGGCGGCTGCTGTGGGGTCCACCACGCTGTCCGCCCCAGGAGTGGTGGCTCCCGTCGGTTGGGGCTGGTCTGATGACATTTTGACCTGGAAAAAAGAAAAAAGAGAATGGTAAAAAAAAATCAAACTCCACGGATGTGCATGGACAGACAACTGACAGTTTTGTCGATACGTGGCTTAACTGCACCCAAATAACACATGCTTTCACCGCATTCCGAAGACATAATCATTATCAGCCTATAATGTTCCCTATGCTGGGACATAAGCCTATGAGAGCGACTGGGCTGTAACCCACCACGAAGGCCCAGTGCGGGTTGGTAGATTATGTCACATGACTTCGAATTTTTGGGTTTAGGACATGCCGGTTTCGTTTTCCTTCGCCGTTTTTGAGAGCAGTGGTGATGAAATAAATTACACAAAAGAATGTGCTGCGCCAACCCCAAATGAATTGGGATAAGGGCAAGAGAATGATTATGAATGTGCCAATCTAAGGATTTTGAAGGATTTTCTTAATCCATTGCTTTGTGAAATTCGTCTACTCAACGTGAATACCGCAAAGAATATTGTTTTTAATTATTTTATTTAAGTAGCGTTAATTCCATTAAAGTGTCATTTGTAGATCTTTGACAGTCGTTAGGTAGTCAGTGGCCCAAAAAGTCTGACAACCAGTCTTACCAAGGGGTATCGTATAACCCAGGGGATATAGTACTAACTGGCTTGTGGAGGTCAGATAGGCAGTCGCTCCATGTAAAATACTGGTATACAGCTGCATCCGGTTAGATTGGAAGCCAACCCCAATATAGTTGGGAAAAGGCTAGGCAGATGATGATAATTCCATTGAAAACTATTATCGACTTTATCGGTCAAAATCCAGGCGTAAATTCCACATAAGAATTCAAAATATCCGAAAACAGAAAAATGTTATCAAAACTCGCTTTCACGCCTTCGGATTCTTAATGCGCCGTTTACGACATTTATCGTCGTAAACCCGATGTACGTCGGTTCGTAAAGCTGAGACGCTTTCAACAATATTATTGGGAAGCCAGATGGATGGATGAAGGTTAGATGTCCTTCCGATGAACGAATGATGATAATGCCATCTAGCCGATTTCGGCCACAACGACTGCATTCAACGGCTTAGCGTGCTTTCCTGCATGCCTCAGAAAGCACGTTACGCCGTTGGTCCCGGCTATCATTTGTAGATTTTTGACAGTTGTTACTGGAAGTCAGTGGTCCAAAAGTCTGACATCCAGTCTTACCAAGGAGTATCCTATTACCCAGTACTAAATGGGCTGTGGAGGTCAGATAGGCAGTCGCTCCATGTAAAATACTGGGATTCAGCTGCATCCGGTTAGATTAGAAGCCGACCCCAACATAGTTGGGAAAAGGCTAGGTAGATGATGATGATGACTGCTTTTGATGGCTTTCTAAGGTGGCTGTAGAGAGATTTGGTGAGCTGGTCTTTCAAGTGTGGTCAAGTGGCTATCAAATCCAACTTTAGCCGATAAAGTCCGAGCCCAAAGTGGACATGTCAGAACACCATTGACGACATTGTAGCAAGCATTGTGGTGTAGCTGTAGATGGCCTTGCTTTTGGCCTTTTTTAGGGTCATCAAGTTTTAAATCTAACTGGGGCCATATTCTCTCTTCAAAGGCATTCGGCTATGGCATACATACGCTAAAGTGATACGCATCGTGCGGCAACGATTGCCAGGAACTGAGAAACAGATGAAGAAAGTCGTGACAATGCTATGAGTCGTCTGCGAGCGTCGCGCAGGTAATAACAATAATGGGTCACCACACCCTTAACGCCGAAAGCCGAAAGGCACTTGTTTTCCCTGTCATTGCGATCATTTTTTTGTTTTAGACCATACCTGGGAAACTTCTAGTATAGACATTGGGGGTCAAAGTTCCAACTTCACTGAACTTGATGTAAGAACTTTACTTTAAACACCTCCACAACCCCCTTACTATTTAGTGCACCCATAAGCACAATGTTTTGAGTGATGGAGTCATTGAGTCCTACCGTAAAACGTGTCTTTTCACCCCGTAAAAAAAAGTCGTTTCCCAGCAATAATTTTTGCGTAGAGTTACTTAGTTTTACATACAGAATGCTTGGTTGATGGCTTCGTGAAGCTTAGCCGAGGGATGCTGTGGAGAATGATTGAATGTATGGATGTATGGTATGTGATGTATGGTACCTACATGTGTGGATGAAAGCGAATAATTGATAAATGGATGCGAAGATTGAAGTTTTGACGGCTTCAGGTAAATTCTGTATGCATTACCTAGATGTTACAATGTCTGATAGATGGTCAAAGATGTCTGGGAAAACAACCCAGACTCATTTGTGCCCGGGTTATAGCAATAGACTGGTTCTCTAATACACTAGGGAAATGTATCTGTAAGTTATTTATATAAATATTTGCCTTGTATTTGTAGTTTAGATTATAATAGGTTTAGTTATGATGAGGCAGACTTGCTTTTGAGGATAAAAGCCTCCGATAAAATATAAGAATGAAAAACCAGCCAAGTGCGAGTCGTACTCACAGGCACACAGGGTTCCATGGCACCAAACAATATAATAAAAATATTTTGAAGGCTCATTCATATGTTGTATTGTATTACATTCAATAGCAAAACTAATTTTGTTTTTCATAGTATGTTAATGAAAAACGAAGTTACTGCAGCAGTTTGATGAAAAAGTCCCATATCTCAAAAACTAAACGTCAAATCTTGTTCAAACCAATTTTCGTTGAATGCTTTTTTACATTTTTTTTAAATTTCCCGACGGCATGTAAAGCCAAGTCAAAGGCCGAGGCGGCATAAAAACTCTGACACCAGGTTAGGCACTAACCCCCAACTAACCACACAGTAAAGAAGATGGGATATTAATCTCCGGACAAAAGCCCAGTAAAGTCTAGGAGAGCAAAATAAAATTATTTGGTTAAGGGGTGTGTTAGTAAATCTCTAGATTGAAATAGTCTAAAAAACACGCCCACTATGACGTCAGAACACAGTCATATTTCGTCCGTCGCTTGCCAGACACAACCATCGGAATACAGTGTCGTGTGTAATGTGATATAAAACTTTTAAGAGTACTGCAGGGGAGCTCTGCTCACACAGAAGAGAAGATGGATTGAAGATTATGCTTAATCACAGCGTTTTGGTGTTTTCAGACTATTAAGAATACATAACATAACGGCTTGTAATCCCCGAAGGGTTAGGCAGAGGTGTACTTAACAAAGTACACCCACATTTCGCTAGTTATGTTTTTATGTCTCATGTAATAAAAGCTCGCCCCCCGAGCTTATTGCCATCAACCAGGCACGAATCCAGACTCTGTGGCTGCTACTGAGAGATTTCAGATGGAAAAACCCAATAACACTTTCCCCGATCCGGGAATCGCACCCACGACATCATGCTCAGTAGTCGCGCTTGTGACAAATAGATCAGCGAGGCAGTCCACCATTAAGAATGTCATAGTTTAAAGATCTACAAATGACACCCGGGACCAACGGCTTAACGTGCTTTCCGAGGCACGGAGGAAACTCGGTATGTAATAGGTGTACACCCATCCACGAACCAACCCAGGCAAGAGCGGCTTAACCTGAAGATCGACCCGAGAGGCTGTTATTATTTAGCTACGAGCTCCTCATTCATAACTAGTCCCTCTAAAAGATAGGCTTCTAAAAGTGAAAACATTATTGTATACAACAACTATTTAGAAAAGACCACTCTGCCAGGCTCTCAAGCGCTTAACAAGCATAATGTTATTACAACTCATATTTAAGTTCATCTCTAAACGTCGAGTCAATCCGAGACAATGAAATACATAGTAAACACATAAAAATGGACCGAAATAGCCATTTTATGAGTAGTAAAACGGTTCCCAAAATGGTAAGAAATATATGCTAGAGATAAACATTGGACGCAACCTAATACTGGGATATCAGTTAATGCCTAGGGTTAGACCCTTTTTCATGTAGATAGATTTTTCCACATCAAAGTAAAGTAAAGTAAAATTTATTTGCTTAGATTGCAGGTACATAAGATAGGATGTAACAAAAAAATGGGTGAGCCTTGTACAATCAAAAATACAAGATTAAATAATGCTTTACAGTTAAAAAGAAAAGTCAGTATAGTACAAAACAGAAGCTTGATATAGCTCAATGCCAAACAGACAATCCAAAACACATTTTTTGTCAGTACATCCAGGAGCTCGAAGCTAAACTATAACAACCGCTCGGATCAATCTTCAGGTTAAGCCGCGCTTGCCTAGGTTGGTCTGTGAATTGGTGACCACCCATTACATACATAGATACACATAAATAGGGGGCGAGCATATTGCCTTCAATCGGGCAGAAATCTAGACTCCGTGACTGCTACTAAGACATTCCTGATGAAAAAACCCAATAACAATTTACCCGACCCGAGAATCGAACCCAGGACTTCATGCTCAGCAGTAGCGATTGCCACCACTAGAACCAGTAATGTCTTTTTATATGCGATAAAACCAAAACTGAAAAACCTGAAGTTGCTCACAGTTCATAATAATATCCCTTCTGTACTACATCGTTTGTCACGTTCTGTTCCCTCGTTAAGAGCTAACTACAAGAGTAATTAACATGGTCTTATTTTCAACATGTAAGAGCTCGCATGTCGACCTATCACAATGATTACTTTGGTAAACGTTTGGTCTTCATATAGCTAAAACGTTTGTCATGTCCAGTGTCATCTTTCCTTTTTTCATTGGAATATCCCATCGAAATAACTTTGGGATAGGTTTTATTTATTCGATATCTTTTCTCACCATGTAGAACTATTCGAATATTTAAAAAAAAAGCTTTAAGTTTCAGATGAAAAGGTTTTACGATGAAAACGACGAGTTTAAAATAAAAATAAACGATACACAAACGCTTTACACATAGATCGACTTTTCTGCAAAGTTTCATGACTTAAATTAAAGTTTTTAATTGAATATTATCCGTTTGTAATCCATTTTAGAGGTAACTTTGAGGTATTTTTTCATTGAGAAAATGTTATTATCGTGGATAGTGCAAATCCGCGGAACTAACATTGGATAATTCCGCGTCTCTGACAAATGTAGCCAATTTCAATTACGCATTGTCGTAGCAACTAAATGAATGACTTTAATAGATTTCTACTGTTAACAATACATAGAACACATGAATTGTTACTATTCATGCAAAAATCGTTGAAATAAAAAAAAAATCTAAACTTATAACCTTGTCCTGTAAACCTACTCGTAGTGCAGATACACGCACTTTTTTTTTTTTTTCGTATGGGGCATCATCATATGACCCCCCCACTCTGGGTGGAGCGGAAGGGAGTGTCAGACTTGTACTGACTAAAACCCATCCATGTTCCTTCTTTGCCCTTTGTGTTCCAGGGCCACGGTATCTCTTTCGAACAGTCCCGCAGCCCTGGCAGGCAAGATACGCGCACTTTACGTATGGTAGATTCGCTGAATTGCACTATCCCCGACGTTATGGAATCGTGTCTTCGAAACAACACACAGTTTTCTTCGCGTCCATTGAAAGAAAGACAAATCACTAAGGGATCTCCACAGCAACATTACGAAATGGAAAATTTATTACAGCATCCATTACACGTATTGCCATTACACTCATTGATCTAACCAATAAAGATAAATAAAAAAAATACTATAAACTATTTCCCAATCAGACGCTCTTTCTAAATAAAAACAAATGACTATCGATTTATTCGAAAAGTAATGAATTTTAGCTATACAAGAATCTTTGATGCCATGTGGATGGGGGATAATCTTTATTCTCCTTACAATAAAGTTGCTTTTGAGTTACTGCTGTCTGTGAAGTAAATAATCTCTTATGACCCCAAGAACTTTTCGCCATAACACTCATAATCAAAATCAAAGCATTTATTTCAAGTAGGCCAGTTACAGGCACTTTTGAATTGCCGAAACAAAGACAACAATGAAATGTAGCTACAGTCCCAGTCACAAGGCATAAAAACTGTGAAAGTACCTACTGTAGTTGCCCGTTCCCTAGCGTAGATCTCTATGGCGAAGAATGGGCAAGAAACTCCATAGACACTCTTTTAAATCAGAATATTTTTACAAAACCTTGGTTACATCATCATATCTTACATCTAACCAATTAGAATAAATAACGAAATGACTATAAACTATTTCCCAATCACATTCTGTTACTAAATCAAACCATTGATCTTTTAAAAAAGAAATGAATTAAACCATACTCTTAACCTCTACTCATTTTAATCTCAACACTTTTGGCCCGATGCCACAAAAATTTAAATTTAATTGAAGACTAGCTATCCGTCACTTTTATTCGCGATCATCTAGAATCATAGTGTGAAAGTTTATTTAGATAAGACGCATATGCTATGTCGGAAGTCCCGAAGTTTTGAAGATCTAAAGTATGGTGGATAGAAGATAATAATATTCGCGTGGAATGTGATGATTTATCAGGTTAAGACCCGAACTCCACCGAAGCGGAGCGAGACGAGATGAGAGCAGATGTATGGTAAACCACCAATAGAATTTCGTTATTTACATTACACTTCTCGTTTCCGCTTAGCTTCAGTGGAAACTGTTGAGTAGAGAGGAGAGATGTCTCGTAATTGTTTAGACTAGCGGAGACGAGAAGAGACGTGAGCGGTGTGCGGTCAGCGGCATGCTGTGACCGGTGTGCTGTGAGCGGCGTGCGGTGATGAGCGGTGTACTATGTACAGCGTGCGGTGACGGGCGTGCTGTGAGCTGTGTGCTGTGTGCGGCGTACGGTGGATACACTCTTGCTTCTATACATCTCCCCTCCTCTCCGCTTCGCACATCATCGCTCGCCTCCGTTTTGGTGGAGTCCGGCCCTAACTCACGATTCCTGAAGGTCAAAATCAAATTAGTTACTCTACTAATTCAATAGTTTTTAAGAAATCAGGGTTTTTTCCCGTGTTTTGCTCTGATCAGTACTTAATGTTAAGAAAGAAAGATTCTCGAAATGAAACAAATGGACCTCTTCATCCATCCACGCACTGACCCCAGCAGGCGTCTAACCTAACCTTCGATCGACCCTTGTCGCAGATATTATTCAGTCACAAGCCATTAATAGTCCAGGTTTCAGTATCTTTTTTTAATTATGATAATATGTCACCGGAACCACGTAATCTTCTTGCTAATTACCAATATTAATTGAGAATCTATCACCAATTAGTACAGTTAGTACTAATTGGTGATAGATTCTGCTAGTTAGCTAGTTTGGAACACTACACTGTAATACTCGTGTCTAGACGAATTTGCCCTTGATACGGTCATGTTGTTTTCAGCTTATCGTGTAACTGTAGAGGGCGCTACGTGGCAGACTGAAACCGAAGCGAGACTTACCAGTATATGGGATGTTTGATTAGCTATAGTTGCTCGTGGCTAAATAATAACAGCCGCACGGTTTGATCTTCAAGGTTAAGCCGCACTTTTCAAGGTCGGTCTGTAAATCGGTAACCATCATTATGTAATGTTGGTCACCGATCACTCGGTATGTTACGAAGCTTCCTCCGTGCCTCGGAAAGCACGTTAAGCAGTTTCAACTGTCATTTGTAGACCTTTGACAGTTGTAACAGGTAGTCAGTGGCCCGAAAGTCTGACAACCAGTCTTATTAAGGGGTACAGTATTACCCAGTACTAACTGGGTTGTGGAGACCAGATAGGCAGTCGCTCCATATAAAATACTGGTATTCAGCTGCATCCGGTGAGACTGGAAGTCGAACCCCAATAAAGTTGGGAAAAGGCTAGGTGGATGATGATATAAGTTTCTTAAAACTGGAACGATAAACCTTTAATTATTGCACTACTGGAATTTCAACGCTAACGCTGAGCCAATGCCTTGAAAATTGAACAGAGTGTTAATATTTTGTCGTTCATTTACGTCGCTTATTGTATTGAAATCGGGCATTGAAAATGTTTGAAATTCATGACAGCACTGGCTGTATTTCGAACTGACTCGCCACTTCTTCGATGGATAACGAGTCTAGGTAAACTCAAAACATTTTTTATTACATGGGACTTAAACATAACTGGCGAATTGTGGGTGTACGATTAGATACACCTCTGCCTAACCCTTCCGGGATTATAGGCCTGTGTTCGAACTAATTCCTAAGCTGAGGCCTATACCACTGGCTGCTATACTGAGCTACCGTCATCATTCTCTTACCCCTGTCCCAATTCATTTTGTTTCGGCGCAGCTTGTCTTCTTCTTCCATACTTCTTTTTTACTCGTCATCTCATCAGACACCTCCTTTCGTACCATATCATTCTTCACACAGTCCATCCATCGTTTGTTTGGTCTTCCTCTAACCTTATACCCATCCACATTCATACTCGAAACTTTCCTCACAATATTTTCCTCATTTCTCCGCATCCCATGTCTATACCGCGACAACCGATTACTACATAACTTTTCAGTCACCGGCGCCACTTTCAGACTTCCTCTTATGTACTCATTTCTTATTTTATCCATTCGCGTAACATCACACATCCCCCTTAGCAATCTCATCTCAGCCACATGCAAATGCCTTTCATTCATCCCTTTTGTGGCCCAACATTCTGATCCATACAATACAGCAGGTCTAACCATTGTCTTATAAATCTTCCTTCTTGAATAAAACTCTGGCACAGAGTAAAGTACACACTGATTTTCTTCAAACTATTTAATAAGGGCACCGTGATGTCACTTTATATGGTCTAGACATGAAGTTACGTAGTTCATACTTCACATATATTCACTGCTACTCGACATGGCTTGTTCACTACGGGGGGCAGTGGGGGACGCAGCGGGGAACTTAGATTGATCAATCTCGAATATATGGCTTTTTAAAAGGCATGTAAAATCTTACACATAGAATAGAATATGGCTGAAAGAACGAGAGATAGGTTGCATGAAAATTAATGGATATTTTTTGTATAATATTAATTGCTTCGGTGAAGGAAATCATCGTGAGGAAACCAGCATACCTGAGAGATATTTCTCGACGGCATGTAAAGCCAAGGCTCATGGGTGGCATAAAAACTCTGACACCAGGTTAGGCACTGACCACTCGAAAAAGAAATAAGAATGGATATTTTTCATTAGGGTAAAATCAAAGCACGGATCAGCGTTTTCAAGTATCTCTATCTCATTCCATCACGAAAAGGCGTCATTTGGTGGAGCAAGAAGTCTGGTTCTCTAGTAACCGCTTTCAGTCGGAAGCAATTTAACGTGCGATTGAACCTCTCGCTTTAGTGAGTTGCAATTCTAAGTGACAGAAAGGGAAAAATATACAAGAAAATTCTAATCTGCTGCGCCTCGGCCCACTTGGCTTTCAAGACTTGTCCCACGGGAGCCTACTACCTGGATGAATAATATCCTATGTCCTTACTCAGGACATGGTCCATCTGTGTACCAGATATCAACGAAATTCGTTTAGCCGTTAAGCTATGACAGTGTAACAGACATACAGTTTCGCATTCTTCTTCTTCGGCGTGGCTTTAAATTTCTTCATCCCCCATAGAAGAGAAAGGATCCGACCAGGCAGGTGTTGTCTGGCGAAGGTTATAATCGGATTTTTCTAGAATATTCTTAACTCTCGCGATTCAGAATTTTACTGTTTTAAGTTATTTACGTCATAGTATGTCGCTAGCGTTATTTTTGCCAACTTTGTTATGTCCAGAACTCAGCCACATCGACGGCGTAGTGGATTTAGACAGGACCCTTAAAATGCAGGTGGAGTTGCACAAAGAGAAGGTCTTCATACTTTGGAAAGCAGGTGGAGTTGCACAAAGAGCAGGTCAGGGAGGTGAGCCATACTTTGGGCAAACTCCATTCTAATATTTTTATATCAGAATGGATTTTCCATTATTATTCCTAATTGAACTGTTCAGTAATGGGTGTTTACAAGCTAATAAAATTAACATAGAACTGTGAAAATACGTTACTATCCAAATCGATTCCCGTCCGATGAACTTTCGGTAAGTAAGTACTTATTATAATAAAAGTATCGATTAAGTTAAAAGCTTTTGCGTGGAGTGGATTACTCTTACATGAGGTAGTGCGCTGCGGTATTTTTTTAACGTTATTAGTTGGTAAACAGAGGAATAAAATGCTTTAAGAGAATCTCGTTGTTAAGTAATGACAGCCGCACGGGTCGATCGTCAAGGTTAAGCAGCGCTTGTCAAGGTGGGTTCGTCGATGGGTGGTCATTCTTTACATATCGGGACTCCTCCGTGCCTCGGAAAGCACGTTAAACCGTTGGTCCTGGCTGTCAGTTGTATGTTGTTATAATTTATCTTTTAAATAACAAGAGTCTAAAGTGTTCAACGCGGTTCAATTGCAGGAATGCATTATTATTAATAATTCTATTAATAATATACACTTCATCTCAATGCATTATGTACTTGAAGGTATTAAATCTTTGAAATGGAATTCAGAATCGTCAGTAATTCATTTTGATCCTCCGTATGATTTTGTCTGATTTTTCATAGACTGATGTGGCTCCGTTTGACCTGATTTTCGCTTCCTGGAAAGCTATGGATGAGGTCTGCGATGGAACGAGTATGCGCAGCTGCCTCACTCTATACGGAGGCTCACAGAATGTTCTATACATCATTGGTTTAAAGTTTATTTATCAAAAGAACATATATGTCGGATCCGGTCGTTAGTATGGACATAAAATGAATTGAAAAGCGCGCCTGTGTGCAGTGGTGACATCACGCGACCGAGCCCTGATGTCCAGCACGAGGCGAGGGCGACAGTCAATATCTGATCGCGGCGGAGCTGAGACGTCTTAGAACTGTTTCCGATTCATTATGCCCCGTGTTATTGTGTTAAGTTGTAATTTCAAGTAATTTGTTATCGTGTATCGCACCACATGATAAATCCTGACATATCCGAAACATACATAACACTAAAAAAGTTTCTTCATTAGTACATACACGTACGTGTATAGGGTATCTAAGTATAGAATTTTTGTAGGTTAAATAGTTTAAGTAGTTTTAGGGATAAATATTTTTTAGCATATCTTCTTCCATACATTCTTCAACCGTCACTTCAATACGTACCTGGGCATAAGTTGCCATGGCTGACCTGGAAATCTTTAAATTGACTCTGGACGCAAGAAAAACCTGTTCAGATGGAGATCCATAGATAACTCTGCGTTTGAGTGTAAATGTGGTATTGTCCCACAAACCATGGGACACTTGATATCGAGTACTTCCTCTCCTGTTGTTTGCACATCACAGGAGCTGATGGATACTACTAAAAGTGCCATGATCTCGTTACCAAATTATTGGGCTGACTCGATTTTAATTTCAATCTACACGGTAAGATATTCATCTTACGGTATCGATGACCACTTTCTTGCAATATAATTTTTATTTTTTCTACAAAAACTCATTAGTCAATCCAAAAGTCTGATCATAAAAGAATCTTCTAGGTCACCGCTGAATAATGGCTATGTCACCTTAAAAACTTTGAGAGAACTTAGTCTCGATGTAAATGAACTATGAAAGCACCCACCCATAATAAAATGGATACCATAATAATATGGGTTCCCATAATATTATCCTCGCCACCCTCATTTGTATGGAACCCGTGCTTTTCATAGAAAATATACTGGTATTTTTAGGAATTTTTATATTAACTTTTGGAATGATTTGGCTATTTCTAAGCGGGTTTTAGGATGGGTTCAAATGATAGGGCAATGGTCTTTGAAACGTGAATTGCATCAAATATCTCCCTGAACAGATGGTAACTGAGTGATAAAAATAAATGTTGATGGATGAAGAGGGAGAGGAAGACCAAGGAAACAATGGATGGATTGAGTGAGAAATGAAATGAAAGAAAAAGATGTAAATGATTGTGTGACGGTTGACTGAGGAGAGTTGAAGAAAAAACGTGTTGCGCCGACCCCAAGTAACATGGGACAAGGACAGGAAGATGATGAACAGATGATAGCTGGGTCTACGACCCATATGATTGAAGATCGATCGACTTTATAATCTACCTAGCCTATCTCTATGTTGGGGTTGGCTTCCAGTCTAACCGGATGCACCTGAATACCAGTACTTTACATAGAGCTACTGCCTATCCGACCTCCACAACCTAGTTAGTACTGGGGAATACGATACGCTTTGGTAAGACTGGTTGTCAGACTTTCGGGCCACTGACTACCTGTAACGACTGTCAAAGATCTACAATTGACAGCCGGTACCAACGGCTTAACGTGCTTCGAGGCACGGAGAAAACTCGGTATGTAGCGGATGGTCACCCATCCACAGACCAGCTTAAGCAAGCGCAGCTTAACCTGAAGACTGATCCGAGCGGCTGTTATTGTTTAGCCACGAGCTCCTCCTTCTTAAAACCTTTGTTAAAACTGATCACTTCAAAACTTTAACTTTATAAAACCGACTCACTACAACAGAATTTTATTTCGGTAAATATAACTATGCTAACGTTTTCTCGCGATTCTGCTTGCGTACATTCGAATATATATTTATGAACTGTATCACTGCGTGAATCATCGATGCGGGGTAAACAGAGCTCTTGGTGACGCCAATGCTTTAGACAGGGAGTTGGGGTTTCCAACAGACGAGAGATAACATCACGGCTTTTCCTCAAAGGGTATTAACAGGTTGATTATTGTAGTTTATTTATATTATTATTGTATATTTATTGTATTGGCAATATTCTGTCATTTCTAGACTGATATCACTATCACTGTTGTTGATAGGGTTGATATTTGTTTAGCCGAAATTTAGTAACTTAAAATGCGTGTTTGCTTTGAGACAGTTTAAGTGTGACTAATTGTAGTGGGGACATACAGACGTTAATATACTTTGCAGTCACACAATATAGACAACAATCACATAATTACCCGACCTGGGAATCTAACCAGTAGTACTTTTGTCCATAGACTACTCTTTGCATAGGTAGTAATTTATTGTTAACGGTAAGGGATTCTTATAAATCGACGTGATGAGCTCCTCCCATTGATATCAAAATGTATTCAAAGTGCCCACCCCTACACACCGCGAGTCAAAAAGTTCGAAACTGAACTCATTCATTATTTTCTCTCTAAAAATATTGAACCATAACCAGTGCTCCAGTTAAAACCGGATACCCATCCATTTCTCAACCTCGGCGCACGTGGCTCATCTATAATCGTTTAATTACTGCCCTGTATGCAGGTGGCGTGGCACATTCTTGCGCAGATGTTCTTTACTTATCTACAAGTATAGAATTTTTCACATGAATTTTTGTAAACGCTCGGTAGAAATCATGTTTTGTAAACACGCAACATGTTTGAGAAACAATTTAAGAGGTGTAAATTGATTATTTTTAGAATGTCAAAAACCAGCCTAAGGTATTTTGGCAAGTAGATAATCAAACCCAGGAAAACCCATAAAATAATGTTATTAGACACACACTTACAAATATGATTTCGTCAATTATTACTCATCATATTACGGGTCGTAATCGGGTATTGTATTACCCAGTACTTACTGGGTTGTGAAGGTCAGTTAAGCAGTCGCTCCATGTAAAATACTGGTAGCCGACCCCAACATAGTTCGGAAAAGGCTAGGCAGATGATGAAGTTGATGAACATGTTTTCTAACAATAGAAAATGAGAAAAAGGATCATAGATAGATTCATCATTCATCATCTTTCTATCCTTATACCATTTCACTTGAGGTTGGCTCATTGATCACCTGAGTCGATGCAAAGTCATCACAAATATGTGTATAGAATACGGACTGCTTCATCGTCGTTAGTCGCGATCGCAACTGCTGAGCATGCGGTCCTGGGTTCAATTCCCGGGTTAGGCAATGTGTTATTGGGTTTTTCCATCATTAGCGTGTTAATACTGACATTATGTCAAACTATTAACCTCGATAGTTTGCTGAAAATGAACTCCGTGAATGGATTGGAATAGCAGGAACCGCAGGATCGATCGATTCATAGTTCTTAGTATAAGCGTCCTACCTATGACTATTAGTTGCACTACAGCAGAGATAGAATCCATACCTACTATACCTACTTTCCTGTCCTTTACTTTTTAGGGTTCCGTAGCCGAGTGGCAAAAAAAGGGACCCTTATTGATTTTACATCATACCTGTACTCGCGGGGTGTCTGTATATAGGTTAAAAATGACATTGAGGTTCCTAAAACTATTTTTTCTCTAAAATGTAGGATTGTAGAACGTAAAAAAAACTTTCGACGAAAATTGGTTTCAATAAGATTTGATGTTTAGTTTTTGAGATATGGGACTTCTTCATCAAACTGCAGCAGTGACTTTATTTTTCATTAACATATTACTATGAAAAACAAATTTAGTTTTGCTGTTGAATGTAATACAATACAACAAATTAATGAGCCTTCAAAATATTTTTATTATAATGTTTGGTGCAATGGAACCCTGTGTGCGTGTAAGTATGACTCGCACTTGGCCGGTTTTTGATAACTGGCACACGAATAGACCATGACCTAAGACCGTAGGATACTTTTCATCCTGTTAGTACTTTCTCGTAGGATAATTTCCGATATCCACTCAACCATTATGATAAAACTCTTTTTTATTTGTCTTCAGGAACACTAGCTTAACAATAACAATGAATATTTTGGCTAGATACGCCTAATATATAATCTTTAGTAAACTAAAGCGCTTCCTCAAACCACTTAAAGGTCTTAGGGTAATTGGGTTAACTAAATGAAGGTTAAAACTTATTAGGAGAGGTTATCCTCTCCTAATAAGTTTTAACCTTCAATAAGTAAGGAACATTAATTACTTACATAGGTCTCGAGTTCGAACCCAAGTTACGCACCTCTGATTTTCGGAATTCATGTGCGTATTGTATAAGTATCACTTGCTTCGGTGAAAGAAAACATCGTGAGGAAACCAGCATGCCTGAGAGGTATTTCTTGACGGTATGTAAAGCCAAGTCAGAGGTCCTTGGGTGGCATAAAAACTCTGACACCAGGTTAAGCACTAACCACACCATAAAGGAAGATAAGTAGTCTTCAATACTATAAAGAAAGTGAGTTTGTATGTCGCGAAACCACTGATTCGATCCCGAAAACTCTTACACTAATAGGAAGCTACTTTATTCCCGAGTATCCTAAGGTATATTTAAAACGAGAAACATTTAATTAAAAATATCAAAAAACCCGACTACAAATTGCATTATGTACAACACAACAACAACACAAACAACACAACACACATAACACACATACACACACACACAACACACATACACACGCATATATACACACACACAACACACACACACACACACACATACATACATACATACACACACACACACAAACACACACACACACATACACATATATATACAACATTAGATTTAGTATATGCGAAACACAAACAAACACACACGTGTCTAGTATTTTTATGTAAAGAATCTATGTACAAAATTTCAAAACTGTATCATGAAAAATCACAAAGTTATAAGCTTGTTCTGTTACCTAGTTGTCCGCACAAAAACGTGGTCATCGCGCGCCTCCAGCGTCGTCTTGAGCTCATTGATATTAATAATTTGGCAGTAGGTCACAAAATTATTGCGATAGGTACTTAAAGTCGCTCGGTGTCCAACTTTTAACTTTTAAAATATTTTTGGGAAAACATATAACATGGTTTCAAAATTATTGGAATCGATTCAGTTACTTATTCTGAACAAACCATATTCAGGTTTCGCATATACTAAAAATAATGTTGTATATATTTGTAATCTCCTTTAAATTTCCTTCAATTTGATACCCAACTCGATAGGTGTGGTTGAAAAAAAATATTAACGACTTACAATTTAGCGCCAAAAATCCGCCATTTTGTTTTAAAAACACCTATCTAAAGACACTTCGGCTTTTGAGACAAACCTAATGATACCTTAATCGTCGAGATCCATCCAGCCATTTTGATCATACGAGGTAATAAAGAAATTTTCAAAGAAACAAACAAAGAAAAACAAGATACGCGCGAAAAACATAACCCTTCATTGACAGTCGGGTAATAAAAACAGGTCGTTCCTTTGGGACAATTTACGACTAAATACCAAATGAAGCCGCTGGCAAAAGATAGCACCTAATAAAGGTACTGTGAAACTTTGTTATCAAGAAATTCAAACATTTTGACTTTCACATTAAATTATTTGTGCTTTGAGTAAATTACTGTCTTCATAATATTATATCTTTAACCAAAAGGCCTTAGTAATTTTTAATCGGTTATCGTGGTATCGATATGTGATGCGGAGGAATGAGGAAAATTTTGAGTAGGCTATAAAAGTAGAGAAATCCCAAAGAAACGATGGATGAACTGTGTGAAGGATGATATTATGTCAAGAAAGGAGGTGACTGCTGAGATGACGAGTAATAGAGAAGTATGGAAGAAGAAGACATGCTGCGCCGACCCCAGATAAATTGGGATAAGGGCACAGAAGAATGATGATGAGAAGGCGTTGGCCATAGAGACGAGGCCTGTGTCCCAGCAGTGGGAACATACTAGGCACATTATGCTTATGCTTACGAGTGGTCAAACAGTTACAGCTAACACAAACAGTCTTACTCCAAAACATACAGACATCTATATTTAGTTCAATACGAGCTAAAATTCTAACTATTTCCCAAGTGAACATGTGTTTTATAAGCGAAGCTATAAATACTAGCCGGTGACCCGGTTCGGCTCTACTATTTATGGTGAAAATGTCCGTTTCAACGGTGCTGACGACCCCATTTTGTATACTGATTGTAGATAGAAGTGGTGGTTGTGGTGTAAACATTTGTTAGTAAACTGTGGCTACCTGTCAAGGGCTTGTTGCCCAGTGGTTCAAGTGTTCAGTTTTGTTTTGCCTAAGTTGTATCTATAGTCTTAATAATTGGTTCTACAAAAACCCAACATGAAAAGCTGAAAAGGGAAACTCACAAATAAACAAATCCTCACCTTAAATCAATACTAAAAACAAAAAGATAACTCATGTGTCTGTAACACCGGGGCTCATACCATTAAAACTGGCAAAACGTGACAACAAAGTGCTTCATCATCATCATCATTTCAGCCGAAAGACGTCCACTGCTGGACATAGGCGTCCCCTAAGTGTCGCCACATTGACCGGTCCCGTGCGACTCGCATCCAGCGGATCCCTGCAACCTTCACCAGGTCATCGGTACACCTAGTGGGAGGCCTTCCAACGCAACGTCTTCCGGTTCACAACACACAAAACAACAAAGAGCCTAACAGTAGAAAAATACTTTTTGTGACTAGCCCGCCACACTATTCCCAAACTACTGCAACTTCTGAAAGCCAAAATCAACAGTGGCGACCACCAGAAAAGCGCCGAGACAATGAAGCTCGACGAAGTCCCAGAGAAACAATTTAACTGTTTTAGATCCCGCAACGAAATTAATCAGAAAAGAGTAGCGGAGGAGTAGGAAAAGCTGCAAACGCTTTATCCGCAGACCAGCTACTTCATGGAAAACTATAAACGATCGTGATAAGATCTAGATGGAATTGATACAGTCAATACAGACATATGTATTCCGGAAAGATGGTCATCAAAACTAAATGAATCCCAATTCTTTATTCCTGTTACAACCAACCATCAAGCGTTTTAAGTGCCGGTTTTTGCTTTGAATAATTGTGTTTTAGAACTTATCAAATTCTACTTAAGTTTTGCTTCATTACATTGAAAGAATTATAAATTAAATTTGCCTATACATAGTACTCTAATCAAATGCTCAAACCAGTCTATCGTGAACTTTATCATAACATCGGCATTTTCAAAGTCCCTGGAAAAGTTCTCGAAAAAGACAAAGCCATGACAACAAAGCACTTGTACGCAAATGTTATCAGAGAGATAAGTTCAACGAGTTATCGATTAGCTGCTGGGTGCCCTGATAACGCAGCGTTACGCTAGGCAGGTACAGGCGGTTTTCACACGGCACCGCTCGGCCATGCAGTCGGGAGGTGAAGTTGGATATCACGCCTCTATCTGTATCAAGACTGCGAGCCCTGTATGAAATACATAGTAAAGAATACTAAAAAACGATAATCATCATCATTATTCTGTCCTTATCCCAATTAATTTGGGGTCGGCGCAGCATGTCTTCTTCTTCCATACTTCTCTATTACTGGTCATCACAGTAGTCACCTCCTTTCTAGCCATGTCATCCTTCACACAGTCCATTCATCGTTTCTACTCTTATAGCTTTAACATTCATACTCAATATTTTCCGCATTCCTCCGCATCACATACGTCTATGACACGATAACCGCCAACCACACAACTTTTTCAGTCGTTCGACGCCACTTTCATTAAAAACCATCTTCAAAATCTACCAATGCGGAAAGGATTACTAGTACTACTACGAATCGAATCGAAATCGAAAAGCCAAAGAAATTATGCAACTGAAAAACGTCAGACCTATAAATTGCAACATGACATCACTTCAAACAGCAAAAAGAAAAGCATCCAACAATCTTGAACCTATTAGTAACGACAAAACATTCACACGAAATAAAAGAAACGACAGATGATTATGAGACAATTATTTTACACGGAAACTGATCGTTGAATGGGTATTTGGCACAAAACGTTCACTTTTTGTGAGCCAAACGATCAAAATGAACTCGTTATCGGAACCCGGCCTCTACATATAAATAACTTACTAAAAATACATTTGCCTGCTGATCCGGGAATTGGAAAAAAAGTACGAGGAAGCGGTGACAATATTGAGAGAAAAAGTGATGGATGTTTCGAAGAAAACGGAAATCTTCAAGAAGGTGTTGAATAAGAATGATGTAGATTAGATAAACAGCTGGCAACAGAGAAAATCATTTCGATTTACATAATACACTGTTTTCAAGAAGAGGTTGTAATGTTTGCACTACTTATAATTATCGAGTCGATCTCCAATGCTACCAGAGGCAGCTGAATACCAGTATATTACATGGGGCTGTCTGACCTCCACAACCCAGCTGGAGATAGACAGGACATAAGATGTAGAAAGGACACAACTCAAATAATGGGTCCATAATTTAGCCAAAAACTTCCATGAAAGCTGTAACATTAATTCTTCATTGCTTATTCTAAAGGAGCTACATTCACAGTACAAATAATTTTGAACGGTAGAATTTGCAACAGATTCTTTGCCCAAATCGTTTCAAGATTCTTCAGAAGTAAACAAATCATTTTGTAAAACATAAGGGCAATCTTCAAGCACCATCAGTAACAGAACTCTTTATCATTTGCCTGTATATATGCATGCATTTCACTATATGCATCTTTCGATATAATTACCTCAATTCGGGGCCAAGATCTCTCGGATTTCAGATACAAAGACTGTCTGAGTCAGAGCCGTCTGCCACAGCACCAAGTGAAGTAAATTTAGCGCGAGATTCATTTAGCATACGCCAGACGTGGCTGACCAATCTGGGATTTTGGTGATTTTTATTATAGTTCCGTACTCGAAGGGTAACCAACGAAACCCTATTACTAAGCCTCCACTGTCCGTCTGTGCTTCCGTCTGGCTGGGTCCGGGCTGTATAAAATAATCCGTAATAGTTAGGCAGTTGGAATTTTCACAGAATGTGTATTTCTGTTGCCGCTTTAACATAAAATAATAAAAATCTATTAAAAATTAAAGGGAGCCCCCTTTAATTTTTAATAGATTTTACTACGATGATACGGAACGCTTCGTGTGCGAGTTCGACTCGCACTTGGCCGGTTTTTAAATTCAGTTATAATGTAGAATTCAGAGTACTGCGTCATGTGTCAAGTGGTCGTAAGTGCGATTGCCTAGCATGAGGTCCTGGCTTCGATTTTCAGGTGGGACAAAGTGTTATTGAGTTTTTCTTTAAGGAATTTCTCAGCAGCACACACGGAGCCTGGATTTTCTTTTTTTCAATAGGCACACTCCCTATGACATGTGGATGGGACTTAACATAATTGGCGAGATGTGGGTGTACAATTAGGAATACCTCTGTCTAACCCTCCGAAAATTACAGGTGTGAATGTAATTAGTGTCTCCTCATTACGATATTGCAATTAAAATTGTCTGCATAAGTGACAATATTTCAAACGTACCAACAACATTGTTCACTAGCTAATTGCTTTCAGCTATTCAGACTAAGTTCGTGCCAAAACAAGATAAGAAATCTGAAATTCTAGTGGTTTCGATCTAAGAGCTGTCTAGTCAGTAGAAAACAGAATCTTTCTTTTCTCTATCGTATGGTTAGTGCCTAACCTGGTGTCAGAGTTTTTATGCCACCCAAGGGCCTCTGACTTGGCTTTACATGCCGTTGAGAAATATCTCTCAGGCTTGACGATGTTTTCCTTCACCGATGCAAGTGATAATTATACAATACGCATATGAATCCGAAAAATCAGAGGTATAGGTATATGTATTGGGTTCGAACTTGAGACCTATGACTTGGCAGTCCGATGGTCACACCATTAGGCTATTACTGCTTCGAACGAAAACAGAATTAAAATCTGGAGTCTGTTGGTCTACTTACCGTTCAAATCAGTCAAATGCAAAATCAAATTGGCCTAAGCTAGTGTCTATCGAAGTATTTTCACAATTAACAGGCTCAGTAGTAAGTTTATATACAAGAAATTTCTAACTTCCGAACAATTCCAACATAACATAACATTACGCCTGTAATTCCCGAATGGTTAGGCAGAGATGTACCTAGAAAAATATTCCTATTACTTCTGTCGTAGAACTGTTTATAGATTTGAAAAAAAACAGCTGTTTCCTACAAAAGTGCAAAAAAAATTATCGGTCAAAATGTATGGTACAGCCGATTTTTTTTTAATTACCGATGAAAAATTTGTATGTGGGCACAGAACGATGTACTGTATACACGGTAACCGTTTTCGCGTCGGTATAAAGGGTGTAAATAGACCCTATACAAAAACGAAAGGCACTTGTTCTCCCCGTCACTGCGATATTTTTTTTGGTCTAGACCATACCTGGGAACCTTCTAGTTACGGAGATATGGGGGGTCAAAATTCCAGCTTTTTTACAAGTTTTTTTTTTTAAATACATGTTTTTAATGTAAGATTTTTACTTTACACACCTCCACGACCCTCGTACTATTCAATCCATTCATCAGCACAATGCTATGAGTGCTTTCCATCGAGTTCTACCGTAAAACGTGATTTTTCACCCCAAAAAAAAGTAGATTCCCAGCAATAATTTTTGTGTAAAGTTACTTAGTTTGATGTACAGAATGCTTGGTTGACGGATATGTGAAAGGTCTGTTTACACCCGGTATACCTTCCACCCCGTATAAAGTGTAGTCCGTTATTTTCTCTTTCCTCGAAGAATCATTTTGACTCAAACCACAATTTAACACGACACCGAATACAACGCAATTTCAGCAACTGACTTTGCCCAGCATTAATGACTCTTATTACATTTCTTGTACACACGGCAGCACATGAAGCTGTACATTTCCAGTATAACTTGGCCTCGCTTTGTATAGATTTCCTATACAATGAGAGATCCGCATAAACTGGTTTTGTATAACTTGATTGGCCGTCGTGCGTATCTGTAAACTCACAAAACGGTGGTATGTGTTGATTTTTACCAATCGTAAGTTTATTTGCTCTGTAACCGAACAATTTGAAGCTCTGCATCTCGTCATGCGGTCGATGATCTTGAGGCCCGTTGACTTCGAGTGTTCGGAATATGGATTTATCAATATGGGTAAGATTTCTGCGAGATTCTTGGCCATGGGCGAGGTGGCTTGGAATAAAGATGGTTCGATTGGAGTTTCCAGTGATTGACTTCACTTCTGAACATCAAGTCTGTAATCCCCGAAGGGTTAAGCAGAGGTGTATCTAATAGTATACCCAGATTTCGGCAGTTATGTTTAAGTCCCATATAATAGGGGGCGAGCCTATTGCCATCAACCGGGCACAAATCCAGACTCCGTGGCTGCTACTGAGTAATTCCTGATGGAAAAACCCAATAACACTTTGCCCGACCCGGGAATCGAACCCAAGACTTCATGCTCAGCAGTCGTGCTTGCGACCGCTAGACCAAAGAGCAGTCTTGACTTCTGCTTTACAAGATACGGGTATAATAAATATTCTCATAATGCCTACCTCGTTGGTTCAATTAGCAAGCGCTGCAGCTGAGCGAGGTCTTGGGTTCAGTTTCCGGGTTGGGCAAAGTGTCATTGGGTTTTTTGCCATGAAGTTATCCTATTACTGGCCATTCCGATTCCTAACCCGACTATTAAATTACAGATTATTTGTTAGATCACCTGTGTATTAAATGAATCTAGTAAATCCCAATAACACTGCGTACAGATGACCCGAGAATCTAACTCCGACTAAATTTTTTGGCAATGAACGATAGATGATCACTGTAGCAGTTTATAATTACTCATCAATTTATTTTTACTTGTTCTTTAGGCCCGGTTTTCCTCATCGGCTAAATTCTTGCGTTAGGTCAAAAGTCCTGCAGCACCAGTATCTGCCTAGCCTTTTCCCAACTATGTTGGGGTCGGCTTCTAGTCTGATCGGATGCAGCATTTTATACGGAGAGCCTATCTGATCTTAATTACTCTTTGGGTAAGACTGGTTGTCAGGCTAAGGCCATACAATACATTTTATAAACCTCCGACGCAAAAAGAGGAGTGTTATAAGTTTGACCGCAATGTGTGTGTGTCTGTCTCTGGCAAAGTAGCTCTTAAACGAGTGAACCGATTTGGATGCAGTTTCTTTTTATTTGAAAGCTAGTTTCTTGGCGATAGTTCTTAGATAGTTTTTATCAAAATAGGTGCAGCCAATTACTGGTTATGGGGGATGAAAGAGGGTATGAAAAATCGAATATTTTCAAATTTACCCAAGTGGGGTGTCAAATGAAAGGGCATGATTTGTGTATATTCTGGTTTTGATAAAACATGTCTGATTGTAATAATCAGACATGTTTTATCAAAACCAGCTCAGCCATTTTATTGACTTTTCAAATGTTTGTTAGCTTTTCTTTGTTGAGATGGGGGTTTCTTAAATTTAAAATTTAATTTTTCATTATTGTAGCATCAAATCATAGAAAAAATAGTCTTACACAATAAAATCTAGGAGACAAAACCCTGTCACATGACGCAGCCACAAATATAATACAGACGTAATATAAATCGTCTGTCCATCAAAAAATATCTTCAAAGCAGCCATTTTTATTTTAGGCCAGCCATGACTCACTATATTTTCTTGTTTGTCGGTTTAGCAAGTTCATTTTCATATATAACCGGCGTATGAGATCTGAAAGGTCAATGACTGGATACGTAGATGAAATTATGTTCATAAAAATGTTGTAGAGTTAATCTTCTGATGTTAGGTTCAATACATCAGATGTTTTCAAGTGGTCTTTGATGAGCTATTTATGTTAAGACAGATTGGTCATTAAGATAATCCTCCAATTAAATTGGTAGCAACGAATATTTACTGAAAAACTGAACAGAAACAAAAATAAGAAGATCTAATCAATAAATTATGGCTCTTGTGATACAGGGAATCCTCCAAGAGCCAGAGCTACACTGATGTTTGTACAATCACCTGTTAATAAAGATTTTTTTTTTTTTTTTAATAATAGAAATGGTCTTGATCAGGGAAGTTATAAAAATAATTCTTTGTTAACATAACATCACTCATGTAATCCCCGAAGGGTTAGTCAGAGGTGTAGCTAATAGTACACCCACATTTCGCCAAATACAAATACAAATACAAATACTTTTATTTGTTATGTTACCTTCAACCGGGCTCCAATTCAGGCTCCGTGTACTGAGAAATTCCTGATGGAAATACCCAATAACACTTTGCCCCCTGGGCCGAAGCTCAGCAGTCGCGCTCCCGATCTCTAGTCCAACGAATAACTAATTAAAAGGTAAAGAAAGTTAGTCGCTGTTTTTAAGTCTTTATTTCTCTCTCGGAGGCTTTACACTCAAGGCACCTACCTATTAACCTCGTAGGTTGACCTGCGAGACGCCATTTACACAAAAAAAAAAACTGAATGCAGAAAGTGAAGAACAGAATATATCGTTGTATTTTGCGAAAGGCCTTGTCTAGTTGCGATCTGAGAACAATAGTACAATGGCTAAGGTCGGAGCTCACGGTCATGTCTTGCTATTTGGGCTACTGCCACTTCAGCAGCTATATCTAAAACCGTGTAGGTGTGTGGGTGTACGATACACGAGCACATAATCCAAAGGATTACGGCAGTTACGTTTGGGTTCAGTTGTTTTCGACATTAATCCATTTAATTAATTTAGCATTAGGATTTGATGCTCTATTTCACAATGGAGACCTTGATTGGCTTTTTGGATTATCTTCATAAGTGAAAACGTGTTGTGTTTCGCTAGGGGAACACGTGAATGGGCTTTATAAAAGCCTATCATCATCATCTGCCTAGCCTTTTCCGAACTGTGTCAGGGTCGGCTTCCCGTATAACTGGATACAGCTGATTACCAGTATTTTACATAAAGCGACCGTCTATCTGTACTGTACTGGGTAATACGGTCCCCTTTGGTAAGACTAGTTGTTAGACTTTCGGGCCACTTACTACCTCTAACGGCTGTCATAAATCTACAATTGACAGCCGGGACCAACGGTGGCAAGGAGGAAACTCGGTATGCTATGGGTGGTCATCCATCCACGGACGACCCGTACGTCTCTTATTATTTTGCCACGAGTGTTTTTATTTATGAAAGCCTATCTGTTGTCAAAATACAGTATGTCCAGTTGTATGTTTGCTTGATTGTTCTAGTTAATTATTTACCAGGGTTCATCATGAGATTTTACAGGAGGAGCTCATGGCTAAATAATAACAGCCGGTCATCTTTAGGTTAAGCCGTGCTTGCCTAGGTTGGTCTGAGGATGGGTGACCACCTATTACATATCGAATTTCCTCCGTGCCCCGTGTGTGTGTCATTTGTAGATCTTTGACAGTCGTCAGGTAGTCAGTGGCCCAAAAAGTCTGACAACCAGTCTTACCAAGGGGTATTTATTGTATTACCCAGTACTAACTGGGTTGTGGAGGTCAGATAGGCAGTCGCTCCATGTAAAATACTGGTATTCAGCTGCATCCGGTTAGACTGGAAGCCGACCCCAATATAGTTGGGAAAAGGCTAGGAGATGATGAATTATAAGATTTTACAGCATAATTACTAATCAGAGAATTGGTCGGAAACCAAGGTCGACTATTTAATACTTTTCTGGAATTGTTGCCTCATCATTTCAGCCGAAAGACGTCCACTGCCTCCCCCAAGTGTCGCCACATTGACCGGTCCCGTACGTCTCGCATCCAGCGGATCCCTGCAACCTTTACCAGGTCATCGGTTATTGTTGCCTCATTTGTTATTAAATCACCATGTTCCTGCTTTTGTCCCATTCTACTTGGGGTCGGCCCAACACGTTTTCTTCTTCCATTCTCCCCTGTCAAACGCCACGGCATCATTTATTCCTTACTCTTTCATATCATTCCTTACAAAATCCATCCATCTTTTCATGGGCAGTCCTCTCCCTCTGTGTCCATCAACGCGCCCCCTATTACAAGCGTGATGTTATGTTACCAAAGAATTATTTTTATAACTTCCCTGATCAAGATCATTCTATTATTGATTCTGTTTAGTTCCTCAGTACATATTCGTTGCTACCATTTTAATTAGAAGATTATCTTAATGACCAATCTGTCTTAATATAAATAGCCCATCAAAGATCACTTGAAAACATCTGATGTATTGAACCTAACATAACTGGCGAAAGAAACATAACTGGCGAAATCCCATTAGTTCTATCGCAGAACTGGTTAGTAGAACTAATGGAAACGAACTAAACAAATGTTTGCTCATTCCTACCCACAGATTCTTTATGGCTAGACATTGAAATGACTAACACCTACGAGATGTTTCTCCATTTGCAATCGTGGTAGGAGGTCTAGGTGACTTTGCAGTGCGCTGAACTTCGCTGATGAACTATTGTGTTGAATCAACACATCGTTAAGTTTAGATTTTGGAGAATAAAAGTTTCATGCGTCGCGTGACTGCGTCAGTGTGCGGAGGTTGCGTAGTTGAATTTTGAAGATGATCATCATCATCTTGCTGTCCTATTATCTACCATTCTCTATTTATTTCTACCATTCTCCCCTGTCAACCGCGACGCTATAATTTACTCTTTTTTCCTTCATATCATTCCTCACACCATCCATCTATCTTTTCTATGGTCTTCCTCTCCCTCTCCATTCATCAACATTTATATTCGTCAATCTTTTAGTCACATGCGATTTGTCCCACCTCATCACATGCCCATACCAAGATAGATTAAAGATATTTGAACATTTTTCCATAGATACGCTGAGAAAATGATTTATATTCGTTATTTTTTACGAGGAGCTCGTGGCTAAATAATAACAGCCGCTCGGGTCGATCATTAGGTTAAGCCGTGCTTGCCTAGGTTGGTCTGTGGATGGGTGACCGCCCATTACATACCGAGTTTCCTCCGTGCCTCGGAAAGCACGTTAAGCCGTTGGTCCCGGCTGTCATCTATAGATCTTTGACAGTCGTTACAGGTAGTCAGTGGCCCAAAAAGTCTGACAACCAGTCTTACCAAGGGGTATCGTATTACCCAGTACTAACTGGGTTGTGGAGGTCAGATAGGCAGTCGCTCCATGTAAAATACTGGTATTCAGCTGCATCCGGTTAGACTGGAAGCCGACCCCAATATAGTTGGGAAAAGGCTAGGCAGATGATGATTTTTTACGGCAGTTCAAAATGGAGAGATAAAAAGCTGAGAGATAAAACAAAATCGCTGTCACTTAAGCTGCATTTCTGGGTCTTATAGGGCAAGGTGGAGCATAGTTTGTGACACCGTTCCACACCTACACTGTCTAACATGCATTTTTATATGGAGCGACTGTCGACAGCTCTTTCACATTTTTCTACCTATAACAAAATTAAAGTGATCTTTACAATAAGGTTTGCTGTTGGTTAAGGTAGATATCATACTAGCGCGCGCAAATTGTTGGAGACAAATTCAGACAATTGTCGTAATTTAAGTACCTACTTCAAGCGCAATAGCAATCTTTTTCTGTATATCTTTTTATCTTTATCATACGTTCCGTATTATCTATCGCAGTCGTAACAACGCAACGAAATTTGAACGCAGCTCAGTACGAACGTAGCGTATCTTCTTTATAATACCATTGTTAAAAAACCCTGTCCAATCAGTGAGCTATCAAAATTTGATACTCTTGAAAATTAAATAAAATGTTTACTCGTACATTTTATTTAAATGAGGAAACTAGCATGGCAGCACACGAAGTTCAGTGAATATTCAGATGTGTTTATAATGTAGGTGTTTTAGTATTATTGTTTTGTTTAATGATGGGTTGCTTAGTATGTTTAAATTATTCATAGATTATATTAGAAGAGATTTATGTATTAGGTACGTACCTATGTTGTTCATTTTAATGTACCTATCTTATGTAAAAGATGATTTTGCATGCTAATATTGTGGCGGAATGTGACCTGCTCTATAATATTTTTATAACACCCTGTATATACCACATTTTATGCAAATAAATATATGTAAACAAAGTGCTTGACACTTCATTTAAGTATGTTTGAATTTGCCGCGTAATGACTTTGATGTATAAGTTATCTGTGAGTGAACTTGGTCGTTTCTATGGAGCTGTCTGTCAGATAGACATATTGATACAGCATGCGAATTAGGTTATGAAAATTAGATTGAAATTTGAATATTTAAATAATACTGATTAAGAACTGGTGAAACAATAGCTTTCAATGTTGTTTCTCTTTTCAGGTGAGTTTGTTATTAATTAAGGTTAAAGAATGTATTAGTGTTAAAACTAGTTTTTGTTACTAAATAAAATGTTCTCTTTTCAGAGCAACTCAATTTAAGTTAGAGTTCTACTGTTCACCATAGTATCCAAGGATACATAAACCCATTATATATACTTACTTACTTACTTACACGTCATAAAAAAAACAATTGACGATCGAACATACAAAATATGCCAATGATGATATTGTCACGTTATAAAAGTTTGTTAAAATTTAGGGAAACGATTTTTGTCCCAAATTACCACAATTTGGGACAAAAATCATGCATTTTAAAGTTCATTAATATGGTATAACTATATGCCCCTTGGGATCGGACAGGGTTTTTTAACATATTGTAGACATAAAATTCCTGTTGCGAGAGGTACCTAGAATAACTGTGGGAATACTCTATCTGAAGGTCTATCAAATTAGAATGCTGAATGTGTGCGAAACCAATGTTTATGTGTGCATATGTTTCGAAAAACGTCGTATTTCTCTCATTTTCAAAATAGCTTAGAAACGAATGTATCTTTTGCATTTCATTATTTAAACACTTCTCAATCTTAGAACCAATGTTAGTGCAATAACAATGTGTTATGAAAACAAAAAGAATGGTTCTTATATTTATTTAAGAAAAATGCAAAGATAGAAAAAGTCAAACAATCCGGTCTCACAGCTGATTGAAAGTCAAAATATAAATAATCAGCTGTTTCTCGTCTTATACAACGTGGCTGGTGCAATCACTGGCCACTTTTCAAGCATGTGAAAAAAAAATTAAGTGATTTTATTCACGAACGGATGGCCGATGGGGCCGGAAAGTTCTAGAGTGGCGACTGCGAACTGGATGACGTTGCGTTGGAAGGCCTCCCACTAGGTGGACCGATGACCTGGTAAAGGTTGCAGGGATCCGCTGGATGCGAGACGCATGGGACCGGTCAATGTGGCAACACTTGAGGGAGGCCTATATATATATTGTCCCACAGGGCAAAGTCCTCCCCATATTGTTCCAGGTACTCTTCTCCTCTTTGGTTATGTTATGTTTAATTTATTTTGATGCACATAATGGTATACCAGTATTGCGACTAACATGTGTATTTTCAGAATAAAAATAGTTATAGTTATACTTTTGTCGAAGAATCGAAGTTCACAGTCGTTTTAATCAGATTATTTGTTCAACCTTGAAAACAAACAGAAAGACTTGCATTTTAAAAATATTTGTGTGAACCTAGAGTTGTCAACAACAGAACTTTATGTACCCGTAGTTTTATCTCGAACTTTTCAACAACCAAATTGTCAAAGTTTGCTATTTTCTTTTTTACAACTTGATCAGAATTCAGATTATCTTTTGCAAAAGTTTTCATCTTATCTACGATAACCTTACTTAACATTTTTCAACTTTGTGTTAAATAAATTCATGTCATAGATCCATAAAGTGTTAATATAATCTAAACCTACTGTTAGTAAGTAACAAAATTACAATAAATAAAAGATACATTAATAAAACTATACTATGTACATTATAATTATACAGACTACAAATAGAACTAAAGTAATGATAAAATAAGACTAAAAGAAAGTAAAAATATAAACAACGACGACAATAGGACACTTAAAAGGCAATCAAAGTACTCCTCCGCATCGCAGTCATCTGGAAACGTGCCCAGAAGACTGGCAGCATTGCCACGCTGAATGGCAATGCTAATTCTTTGGCCAAAGAAAGAGCCAGCCCTCTGGTCACGCGAAGTGTCGACCAGTCGGCGAGAGATTTCTTTAAAAAGGAGACGCGCACTCGAGCCCTATGACCCACTTTGTGTTTAAGTTTCGTTTTCAATTTTTTTTAGGATTGTCATATTCATTTTAATGTGGTTGGGTATAAGAGTAGAGGAAGACCAAAGAAACGATGGATGGACTGTGTGAAGGATGATAATTATGGCAAGAAAGAAGGTGTCTGAGGAAATGACAAGTAATAGAGAAGTATGGAAGAAGAAAACATGACCCCAAATGAATTGGGACAAGGGCAAGAGAATGATGATGATGTACATATATTCATTTATTTGCGTTCCACAATGTAGTGGTTGGGAAGCTTATGACATAGCATGAAGTAAATACGTACCTAATCACCGAGCAAAGACAACGTCTCGATCGCTGCTTGAGGTGGTACTGCGAACCATTTTCCTTGCAAGCCCATAATGCATGTTACGTTTACTTGCATTATAAAATTTGAAGGCAAAACATATGCAAGATTGAAAAGATATGATGGCCTTTACCCAACTGCTGGAGCACATCAGGTTAACATAAATACATATTGAGACCTTCCTCAAGGAAGAGTTTTGGCCGAAGGGTGTCATATATCGGCGTTTCCGCGGAAGGCTACGCGACACCACGCAGCGCAACACGACGCCGTCACTTCATGTACAATAGTTTATATTTTCTTGTTTTTTTGAATATGTATGATAGTCTATAAGGTACAATAGTTTATATTTTCTTGTTTTTTTGAATATGTATGATACGAGTAGTCTATAAGGTATATATGTTATGGGTGTTTGTTACCTGAAATAAATGATATATTATTATTATTATTTGGTTGTTTTTTATGTTTCTTCTCATTTAAGAGAGCCGAAGAAACCTTACACGCGGGTCGGAACCAAGGATGTAAGGTGAATTTTAGATAGAGAAAGTGGATGATAATGTGGAAGAAGTCAAAAACTTTCGGGTGATTCGACAGGTGTTGAGAATGGTGGCTTTTTGCAGCATATAAAGTGTGTGATTCGGCATCTGTAGTGTGTTGAGGCTTTGTGTGAGAGATTTTGGTATAATACCAGTAGATGAGAGAACAATGGGGACTATATGAACAGTTTGTACTTTCCATTGGGTTTTAATTTCAATGGCAAGACCTTGGTATTTACTGAGCTTTTCGGATATTGTGGTTTGAATATTATGTGTGTTAGGTATTGCTATGTCTATCAGATAAACTGTTTTATTGGTTTTGTCGTGAACGGTAATGTCGGGTCTATTGTAATGAATTGTTTTATCGGTTATTATAGTTCGGTCCCAGTAAATTTTTTGATCGTTATTCTCTAATGCTACTTCTGGTTTATACTTATAATACGGTATCATTTCTGAAACTAGTTTATATTTAAATGCTAACTGTTGGTGTATGATTGCAGCGACTTGGTCATGGCGATGTTTATAATCGGTTTGTGCAAGTGATTTACATGCTCCTGTTATATGTTGTATAGTTTCGGAGGCATTGTTGCAATGTCTGCACAAGTCAGTCGGCTGGTTTGGGTCTTTTATAATGTATTTTCTGTAATTACGAGTTGCTATTATTTGATCTTGTATGGCCAGCATAAAACCCTCGGTCTCGGGAAACAATTCGCCTTTGAGCCATTCGTTCGACTTTATTTTATCGACGTGTGGCTGGCTCAGACAGGCTCGATGTCTTCCGTGTAGGGCTTTTTCAGACCATGCTGCTATTTTTTGTTGTGCACTTACTATATGTTCATTTATTTGTGTGTTTCGGTTTTGTAGGTTTAGTGGTGTTAGTTTGTTATCTGTCTCCGTTATTTGCTTGTGTAGTGATGAGGTTTCTGATTTGTTATGAAAGTATGCTCTGAGTGAAAGTATATGTTTGTTGTGTAAATTGTGTATGTCTATTAATCCTCTCCCTCCTTCTTGGCGTGGTAGTGTAAGTCGTTGTATGCATGAGTTTGGATGGTGTTTTCTGTGTTTGGTTAGGAGTGTATGGATAGTGCGCTGAAGTTTTTTAATATCAGTCTTTGACCATCTTATAATTCCGAAAGAGTATGTGAGAATGGGTATTGCAAAGGTGTTGATGGCTTTAATTGTATTTCTTGAATTAAGGTTGCTTTTTAAGATAAGATTGAGGCGGTGTGAGAATTTTTTGAGCAGTTCTTGTTTTGACATCTTTTGTTGTATTTGTCTGGACTGTTTGAAACCTAGGTATTTGTATGTACTCTGTTCATCTATTAGCTCGATTGATGCTCTTGATAGAAGTGTATAACTATTATTTTGGATTTTTCCTTTTACAATGGACAAAATTTTACATTTATCTACTCCGAATGACATACAAATATCATTAGAAAATTGTTGTGTGGCATCAGCTAGTTGATAAAGTGCTTCTTTGTCAGCTGCATATAACTTTATGTCATCCATGTACATAAGATGTGTTAACGTATATTGTGTGTTATTGCTTTCCAGCGAGAATCCCGCGCCTGTTTGATCTAACAAGACAGTGTGAGAGTGGATTGAGTGCCATGCAAAACCACAGAGGACTTAGAGCATCTCCTTGAAAAATTCCACGTCTTATACAGATTGGTTCAGTAGCTACAGTTGAGGAGGAGGAATTGATTTTAAGAACAGTTTGCCAATTCTGCATGGAAGTTTCTAAAAATTGTTTAAGTGTAGGGTGAATTTTATATAGATTTAATACGTGTAGCAACCAGCTGTGCGGGACTGAATCAAAGGCCTTTTGATAATCTATAAACATTGTGTGAATATCCTTTCTGCTTTTCACAGCGCTGTTCATAGTAATGGCGTCAATAGTTAGTTGCTCCTTACACCCTTGGCTATTCTTGCGACAACCCTTTTGCTGTTCTGCTAGAATGTTGTTTTTAGTTAAATGCTCATATACTATTTCGCTTATGCAGGCTGTTAGAATTTTGTACAAAGTTTGTAGGCAAGTGATTGGCTGGTATTTCGCTGGGTTTTTGGTGTCATTCGTGTCTTTAGGAATCATGTAAGTTACTCCATGTGTTATGTATTGAGGAAGTAAATGAGGCGATTTGATAAATGTATTTAAATGGTTATATAGGAAAGGGTGTATGCTCGAAAATTTCTTATACCAGTAGTTGTGGATGTTGTCAGTGCCAGGCGATTTCCAGTTGTGTGTGCGTTTGATGACGTCTATAAATGTTTCTATTGGTATAAACTCAAATTCCATTTCTGGAATTTCTGGTGTAGTTTCTTTAACCCAGTCTGCGTGGTTATTATGGTGGACTGGATTTTCCCAAATTTTAGCCCAAAATTCTCGGAGTATTTCGGGTGTAGGTGTCTCTAGACTTTGGTTAGTGGTGTCTTTGTTATTAGATGTAAGGTTCCTATAAAATACTTTTTCGTTATTGATAAATCTTGTGTTTTGGACTTTGCGATTCGTGCATGTTATGTACCTTTTAAGTCTACTCGATGCAGCGCTTAATTTTTGTTTTAAAGTGTCCAAAAAGTGTGCTATTTCTGTGTTTGGGTTTTCGTGTTGTGCGTGTAGCTGGTATTTTATCTTTATTTCTTCTACTGCAGCTATTAATTTTTTACTTCTACAACCATTAATGAAATGTGTCAGTCTACCTATGTTTGCTCTTAAATTATCAATCTTCTTTTCTAATCTAATTTGCCATTTTGGTTTTGTTTGTGTATATGGGCGGCGCTCATTTTGGGTAAGGTCTGATATTTTAGCCCCGTTGCATGTAGCTGCCGTCCATGCTGCACAGTAAATTATGGTCTGCAATTTGATGAATTCGGTGTTGGCATTTACATACTTAGGAAGAATGACAGTATTTATGTAAGAAACAATAGCAGAAAACTTTCGAGAAGTCTTCTGCTTGGGGATGTATGGTCTATTAGTGGGATGTGTGCAATTAAAGTTTATTTGAGCTTGATGAAATGTGGATTCAATTTCTGGGTTGGTTTCTGTAGCAGTATCAAAATTAGTTTGCGTTGGTCCAAACTGACCAACATCTATATTTTGCAAGAAATTTTCGTCATCTATATTTACGACAGTCTGAGATACGATGTTGGTGTCTGTGCTATTGTTTAAGATTATATTTGTCGTAAGAGTATTAATAGGTGTATCAGAGAAGTTTGTATTTGTAGCAGGTTGTTCTGAGTCGTCTTGGGTTTGTGTATCCCAGTGATCACGATTTATGTCTTCAATACTTTGTGTGTTAGTGTTACTATTCCCGAATTCTGAAGCTACCTGGTTTTTAATTTCTTTTAATCTGTTGTCATGTATATATTTGTTATTTATAATTGCTCTCACTTGATCAGACAATCTTTGCTCTGTTATATGCGCTAATTCTGGATATTTATTTATGAATTCTTCATGTAACTTTTTTCTATAGGTTGTTTTATTTGTTTCTAACTGTGTGGCAGTGAAGTATATTCTGATTAGTGTTTCATTGTATTCTTTCGTCCATCTCATTCGTTGGCCGGATTGTGTACTAGGTTGTGTAGAGTGTTGCTGTATTTGAGTGTATATCATTTGTAGTTCGGCTCTAACTTCCTCATAAATCTGATCTATTGTGTCTTGTGGTAATAATTTCTTCTGTACTATGGCTCTACGTTGGTCACCTATTCTTTGTCGGCTGACTTGCATAGCCGGGTATTTTTCTAAGAACTTAGTGTGAAGCGGTGGTAAGTATGCATTTTTGTCTGTTTCTATACTAGTAAGCTGAAGATAGGTGCGTAGGATGAATTTATTCATTTCAATGCTCCATTTCCTACGACTTGTTGCAGCTTTAGCGGAGGGTACAGTATCGTCGACAAAATTTGTCTCCTGTACAACGTCCGCTGACTGTATACTTATTGATGAGGAAGAAGGTGTCGGTGTGACGCGAAAAGATTGAAATAATGAAGGAATTGATGGAAAAAGAGATGAAGGTGATGACGAAGATGGTTGTGAAATTTCGTCATCTATCTGAGGCATCTTTGCCTGGAGTTGTTTTTTGTTTTAGATTTAGATGTAGTTAATCCCACGAGTAGCTAGGGACTTAAAAGGTCGACCACAGCAGAGCCCTGCGTTCACTGTGGCAAGAGTGAATAAAACTGGAGGTCCCCTATTATCCAGAGTTGGCACACTAGCGACTAACCTCTCCCCTAGCCATGCAGCCCTTGGCATGTGCGACCTTGGCTTGGATTGTATCTCTCTTAGTCTGGCCCCTCACCCTAGACCTATCTCGGCAAAGTAAACCCTGCCGGCACAGTTCTAGGGTTCATCGGTATTATTATAAATGATAATTATGACGTTTTGAAGGCAGTTTGTGATCTCATTTTCGTCCTCATGAATTATTATCGTCTATAGATGCTGTTACTTATATTATACTAGCTGTTTCCCAAGACTTTGTTCACAAAATTGACCAAGTTTCATACAAACTCCCAACCCCCGTTTAGCCCCTTAGGGGATAAATTTCCAAACCCAGTGGTTTCAGGTGTGCGTTGATCGATCAGTCAATGAATCAGTCAGCCAGTCAGTTTCTAACTTTATATAAGTAGATTCGCGCACGTTAAGGTGCTGGTCCCGGCTGTCATTTGTAGATCTTTGACAATCGTTACAGGTAGTCAGTGGCCCGAAAGTGACAACCAGTCTTACCAAGGGGTATCGTATTACCCTGTTACTGGGTTGTGGAGGTCAGATAGGCAGTCGCTTCATGTAAACTGGTATTAAGCTGCATCCGGTTAGACTGGAATACGACCCCAACATAGTTGGGAAAAGGCTAGGCAGATGATGACCATCTCTAGACGCTACTATAGACCGACCAGTTTAATAAGTCCTCGTGAAGGTATCAATTTAAATGGAATATTCTGAAGGCTGATCACGTATTGGTTCAATTAGTATCGTAATACCTACGTGGATTATGGTTATTTTACATTGTGGACGCTTAATGTGCCTTTGATGGGGCAAGGCGGAGGACTCATTAAAGCGGTCAGTCTATAGCAAATCTGTATATCTGCTACCAACCCAGTTGGCAGCCTTAGATTTTTTATTGGCAATCTTCGAAGATAGTCTATGAAATCAATAAACCCTTTGAGTTGTTCGAGTCCAGTAAAAAGATAAAAATATCTTTTTGCATCACAATCTTCAAGGTTTTTAATTTGGCCGAGTGTATATTGTCTCTGTTTTATCAGTATTTAAGCATTATTCAAATAGTTTATTGTATGCCAGAGAATACGAGATGTCCTCCATTATATTCTTGGGTATTTTGGCAAGCCGCCAGGGTCTTGATTAAAAGGACTAGACGTACGCTAATGATACCACAGGTTCCTTTAACTATTATAGCATAAACTCAGTTAAGCAGAAGTGTCGCAATACGTTGTTCCTACAAAAAAAGTCATGCAAGGTTTTCTAGTAAGTCCATTATGAAGAGACTAAGGGCTGATTTTACCTAAATCTTTTATTAGGATAATTGAGGCATTTGTAAAATGTTGGTGGAATTTTCCCATAGAGTAAAGAATGCTGCCGTCGTTTTCAATCATGTAATAAGCTCGAACACCTAATGCATCGTGAGGAAACCAGCATGCCTGAGAGATATTTCTTGACGGCATGTAAAGCCAAGTCAGAGGCCCATGGGCGGCATAAAAACTCTGACGACTGACACCAGGATAGGAACTAACCACACAATAAAGAAGAAGAACTAAAGAAAACACGCTGAAATTGACATCTCCGAATAAACAGCAAATAGGCTAAATATTTTTTTAAATATTTTCATAGTCTAAACACACGTTTCAAAACAAACAACATGTCTTCTTGTTTTCCTAAAACGAACATTGACGTCTTCGTTGTAGTGTCTGTGCCCATCAGATTTAGGGAGCTTCCCTAATCAGTTGGGCACAGACAATTAGACAACGCCCAGACTAAACATTGGTAAAACTGTATTACGTCTATCATCTTTATAATGGCATAAGAAACTGTAAAAGAGTCTGCCCACTACACCGTTCCATACCATGACCGTGTTATGAACGTGTCGTGCGCGGAAAGTAACTAAGCCCACTAGACCGTTTCAACAGCGTATCATACCCGTTTATAACGGGTTTAGAAAGGTCAGCATACCCGTTAAGAAAGGGTTAAGAACGGTCATCATACGTGGTTACCCAATATTCTTTGTATTAAAAAGTATGAGGGATGATTTCCACCAAACGGCTCGCATTACATCGGATCGGAACGGATTTAACAATCTTTAAACGATATTAAATCGTGTACACAGTATTACAAAGCCTATATTACCAAGCCGCGTACAGCAGCTTGACCGCGGGCGTCTTCCGTGACACGCGATAGTATGCTGCGACACACGATCGGCTCAGTCCGCCTGTCGTCATATCCGATCGGATCCTTTTGGCTGGAACAGTAGCAATGAAACTATTTTACTAGGCGCAGAAACGGGTACGTTCGCAAGCGACGGTACGGAGCCAATCGTATGCGTTGATATGCTGCCGGACGCGATCGGCTGTCGCTGCATCCATTCGTATCCTTTCCGATTCGATGTGTTGCGAGCCGTTTGGTGGAAATCCTCCTCCGCTGTCATCTAGGTGTCATCTCTTTGCTAGCCACATCGCTAATTAACTGATTAGACAGCATTCCTTCACAATCTGTCTAAGCTTATAGCTGGACTTACCCAAGCTCGATCACACAACAGTTCCCACCAGCTTTTTCCCACCTATTTTGAAGTCCATTTTTACCGAATGCAGCTAATTACAAGCAGTTATTGCAGCTTTATTTTATATGGACCAGCTGCCTATATGACCTCCATTACGGGATAACACGTTACCCTGGCAAGACTGGTTGTCATACATTCTGACTACCCAGACGAAAGGGCTATCAATGACCTACGAATGACAGCCAGGACCAACTCTAAGATACAGCTCGCTTAACCTTGAAGATCTATCCGTGCAGCCACGAGCCACTCCAAGCTTCTAATCCAATTACTATCACAAAATCTAAATCGATGCGTCTCGACGAAACTAGAAGTAGCGTTTCTTATCGAAAACTGATTAGAGCATAGTGAATTGGGGGAAGTTAAGTGGGGAGTGGCTCCCCTTTTACATAAATATTCAGTAGAATTCAGAATGGTACTGAAACGCGGTGCCAAGATGGGCTTTCAACTCGAAGGTTTGCTAAAAGCTGTCAAGGACCAGTGGGTTGTTAATGGTATGGTTCCATAGTTTTGAAATTTTGAAACGCTGTCTTTAATCAAACTTAGTAGCATAAAGAACCACGGCGTTTCGTTTTCAGGCTGAAATAACCCTTCAAAATTATATGGTGTGGTCATTTGAGTGGTCTACCAAAAAATAGTCACAATATGCTAAATGCCTAATAGGCATCAGATCACTATGCTGTCCCTCTGCAAAAATTAACATACAAAGATGTTAGAGATAAAAAAAAACAACGCTTACTTTATTAGATGTTAGTGACTTTTGACGATATTCACAATTTTTCCATTACTGTCGGAAGTGGGTCTTTAAACTTCTGAGTGACCACCAGACATATTCGAGTCATAAAGGGCAGGCCACACTGCCAGAAAGCGAGCGAGCCAGGCGAGCATCGTTTCACCTCTTTTAATTTTTTTTTTTTTTTTTCGTATGTTCCCCCCCCCCCCTTCCCACTCTGGGCGGAGCGGAAGGGAGTGTCAGACTTGTACTGACTAAAAACACTCCATGTTCCTTCTATGCCCTTTGTGTTCCAGGGCCACGGTATCTCTTTCGAGCAGCCCTGGCAGGCATCGGCCCACCGCGAACTGCCGAAAGTGCCGAACCGAAGTATGAAAAAGAGGAGAAACGATACTCGCCCGGTTCGCTCGCTTTAATGTGCCTGAAATATATTACAGTGCAATACGAAACCGTCTCAAAACATGTACAACACACACGTTTGCACATAAAACACGTCTGTGCAGATTTCACAGTTCCCGGGCTATTTCTAAAACGTCATTGACATAATTATGTCATCAAAATGGCGACAAATACGCTACATTATATTAAGTGTGTCACGTATCACGATGATACATATAGCTAATATTATACATGGATGCGTGAAACATTTTATTTTTGTATTTTGGGTGAATGGAGAGACAGAGATGTGTTTTTAAAATGCGTTTGAGTTTTTCGTCAGTGTTAAAAAAATATAATTTCAAAAAGAAACCTTATAAGAGCATTTAAGATGTGATTATCATAACATCACACCTGTAATCCCCGAAGGGTTAAGCAGATGTGTACCTAACTAGTACTTCCACATTTCGCCAGTTATGTTTAAGTCCCATGTAATAGTTGGTGAGCCTATTGCTATCAACCGGGCTCAAATCCAGAGTCCGCGGCAGCTACTAAGAAATTCCTGATGGAAAAACCCAATAATACTAAGCCCGACCTGAGAATCGAACCCAGGAGACCTCATGCTCAGTCACGGTTGCGACCACTAAGATGTGATGTCTTTACGTTTTATCTATCTTGTCTTTTCTGAACTATGTTGGAGTCGGCTTCCAGTCTAAATGGGTGCAGCTGAAATATGTGTATTTTACATGGAGCTACCTCCATAATCTAGTTTCCAGTTATTTATTTCATGATTGAAATTGAAGATTATTAGGTAACTAAAAGCAGAAGGAACTCGTATAAAATGCCCGTTCATTTATCCAGAGGTGTACTAAATGAAGCACTCCAAGTGACGATATTAAATCACACCGCGGCGCACGTCAGGTCAGCTCTGCTACTAACTTTGCTGACTGGCTAATCTTATCAACACGATTATAATATGGCAGTGGCGAAGGTTCCATACAACTCGATTCCTACCGTCTTCCCTTTGAAAACGGGCACAGTCAGTATTCTATGGACAAATAATAAAATCCCATTAAAGATATCTACTCCGGCTTACCTCTTACAAAACATGAGCCTTCGCTACTGTAATATGGTCTAGTTATTTCTAAACACATTCAAAACGACAACATAAAAAATAAAACATTTAAAAATAAAATAAAATAAAAACCAGTAGTCCAGCGGTATCGGAAACATGGTCTCAGAGCTCCGGTCAGAAGACAGGGCTCCATATTTTGCATTAACTTGGAAAAACAAGCGAGACCTTGAAATGTTTTTTAGAAATAATATTAATAAGAGGAACCCTAAAAATAAAAATACCGCGTAACTTAATCTGAGTCAAGGACAAGGAAATTCGGATGATTTATTAATAACGTAGGCCTTTCGAGGGCAATCGTGTACTACCGCGCTCACTGACGGTGGACCTCTTTTCAACCTTATTACTCAGGGCTTAAGGGTGAAAAGTGGTCAACCGTCAGTGAACATGAGGATGTACTACGGAGAAAAAAAGTCCAATGTTCTAATCTTCGTCATGGCCTACCAGCTCAACATCTTCTTCGCATTGGCGACTGCCTATCTGGCCTCCACAACCCAGTTAGTACTGGTAATACGATACCACTTGGTAAAACTGGTTGTCAGACTTTTTGAGCCACTGACTACCTGTAATATCTTTCAAAGATCTAAAATTGACAGCTCGGACCAACAGATTATCGTGCTTTCCGAGGTACAAAGGAAACTCGCTATGTAATTAGTGGTCACCCAGCCATGGACTAACCTAATCAATTGAACCTGAAGATTGACACAGGTGGCTGTTATTATTTAGCCACGAACTCCTGACGGTCTACCAGCTGTTTGTCAAATATCATTAAAATCTGATAAGATGTAAAATGATAACAGACAGACAGAGTTACTTTCGCATTTCTGATATAAGTATGGATGAGAACGCAATGTCTATTTGTCTGTGTCTGCGTTTTTGAGCTTCTCGAAGGCTAGCAGAATCACAGCTTATTCGATTTTCTTGGTTTTGGTTCTGATTGAGGGCGCATCTTCACTGAGACACCAGTACGTCGTAGCACCACGATGCCAATATAATGTAGTTCACCGCCAAAAGGAGTCCGTTCAATCTGGCTCTTACTTTTCAGGGTACATCTGTAACAGTTACCGACAGCCTCGAGCTTCTTGGCACGAAGTTGAGTGCGAATCTGAACTTCGGTGAGTCAAAAGCTCAAACTGCGGCAAAAAAGCTGGGTACCCTAAATAAGGTTAAGCGTTACTTCAAGCCTGGACAGCTTTTAGTCTTCTATAAAAGTTCGGTCCGGTATAGAGTATTGCTGTCACCTTTGGGATGGCTCAGCCAAATACCAATTGACCACACTCGACTCTGTTGAGCGTAGAGCCAAATGGCTCATTGGTGACGTTAAGCTGGTGGGTATCAAGCTTCATACCCTGGCCCACCGGCGCAAAGTTACATGTTTGTCGGTCTTTTACAGATTGTACTTCGGTGAGTGTGCCCAAAAGCTCCGCGAGCTCATTCCACTATCTCCCTTCTTCCATCGGGAGTCTAGACGTACTACAGGTTATCACCTATACCTTGTCAATTTTCCACACATTCGCACGAAGCGCTTTGCTACATCGTTTATAATGCGCACAGCCAAGGAGTGGAATTCCCTGCTAGCGTCGGTGTTCCCAAGTTTATATGACCCCAGTCTATTTAAGTCGTGAGTTAATAGGCTTCTTTTGGGTTAGCTCGGTCCATCGTCGACCTCATCTCTAGATTAAGGTCAACATTAGGCAAGAGTCACTGACCTTGTAAATAACTAAAATTTTATAGTAATAGTTATTTCAAGCAAAACCCAGACAACAAAACAGCCATCCATATGAAACTATTTTTATAGATCTCCGAAAATATTTGTTCATGACAATCGAAATAAAAACAGTTCGCTCATCATTTAGTTGTAACTCAGAAACTGCTCGTCTGTCTTCGATGTAATTTTTGTTTAAAACTCATTCAGCTGATGATGTGTGTAAGGTCAGTTTAACAATACAAGATTTTAAATATTCGCGGAGTGTGGTAATGAATCATGAGTAAAGGTAACATTTTTAAAACCACTTACTTTGGAGCTAGTTTTTAGATTTCCGTACCCGAAGGGTAACCAACGGGACCCTGTTACTAAGCCTCCACTGTCCATCCGTCTGTGTGTCTGTCAGCGGGCTGTATCTCATGATCCGTAATAGATAGACAGCTGAAATTTTCATAGAATGTCTATTTCTGTTCCCGCTATAAATCACAAATCCAAAAAACAAATTCTTTTGCTTATCCTTGCTTCCTTACATAATATAATAAATGCGAAAGTAAGTTTGTGTGTTTGTTTGTTACCTTTTCACGTCTAAACCACTGAACCGATCAGCCTGAAATTTTGCAAATACGTAGCCAGGTGTACAGAAACGGACATACCTTACCTTTCATCTCGAAAAAAACTACTGTTCCGGAGAAAAACATCAATAATGTTCTTATGATAATAGATGGCGCCACGTATCTTTCGAATCATCATTGAATTATATTATTACAAGCAGTATAAACCCGAGTTGATTGTCAATTTCTAAATCAACGCAAGCGAAGCTGAGGGCAAAAGCTAGTAATAAAAATAAATTTAAAATTAAAGGGGACTCCCCTACTACGATCATGCGCGACTCCGACTCGCACTTAGCCGGTTTTTAATTAGAAAAGAGAGATGAGAAGATGATGGAACAGAAACAAATACTCTGTATACTTCCCACCAATTAAGTAACAGGTGATACCAATTTCATTATCCGGTTGTCGTTACATATCTTCTTCTTCCATACTTCTCTATTCGTCTTCATCTCTGCAGGCATCCTCTTTCTCTATAATCTTTCACACAGTCCATTCGTGGTATTTTTGGTTATGTCTCTACTCATAAAGACATTCAACTTCATATTCCAAACTTTCCCCACGACATTTTCCTTATTATTCCGCATCATTTGGCCATAAATTATGACAGCCGATTTCCACACAACTTCTCAGTCAGTGTTGGCACTTTCAGAATTTCACTTTTAGGTACCAATACTCATTTCTTTGCTTTCCTTCAATACTAGACAATAAGATAACCTATTGTTTCTTAGGCATTCGTACCCAAAATAAACGGGACCCTATTACTAAGGCTTCGCTGTCTGTCCGTCTGTCACTGGAGTGTATCTTTTGAATTGTAATAAGTAGTCACTTGAAATTTTTATAGAGTAAGTATTTTGGCCGCTATAACCATGAGATATAATGGGGTCCTCATACAAGAAACGTGTTGTTTTTCAGTATTATTATTATTTACTCTCCTCATTGGTGAAAATTAGTTTAAAGAATGAAGTTGGATGAGCGTAATTTTCGCTACTGAATATGAGTCGAGGACAATACTTTCGTTTGACCTCTACTAATCGCGATTGACTAATCTTGTACTGATTTTTTTTCAAGCAAATTCAACGATTTTTCAGCGACTAATTTTGAGTTATGTAAATTACGCTGGGCTCTAACGTCGATACTACGTTTTCCGAATAATTTAAAATGTTCAATAGTTAAAGCTGTTTTTTCTGTCAGTTAAATACAGTCAGTCATAAAATCATTCTAAACCTGCAGTAGATATTTATATTTTTATTTCGTAGCCTTGTAGATCTTAGCAGACTTACCATTAAACATAAAATTCATTTAAATTCCTCCTACATTTAAATTCATGTCAATGTTATTATATGTTGCAACTAAAACAAATAAAGTGAGAAGAACTTTCCTTAAAAAAAATTACAGATATTTCTGGAAAATTCTTTACAATTAAATTCAATTTACGGCCAATAATAAATACACAAAATCACACCCATTAGGACTTACGCTAATATAAAAAAACCCTCATTTTCAATCCTTTAATAAATTACCCCTCTCATCAAAAAATCGTTTTGTCAATAACGACAATACAGTAACAAGGCATTTATTTATTTGTTCTCATGCACATCAAGCAATACAAATTGTAATAAATCATGCTGATAAAGTCAGTGAATCTTCCCATTACATTGATAACCCTAGCTTTCTTTACCATTGAGCTTTCCCTATACATATTATGAACATGCGGAGGTTTTCAGAACTTCTGAATATATCCAAAATCACAACTACATAATCTCTTAAATTCACTACAGCAGAGAACACTCTAGCAGAATCCAATGTTTTTGGCACCAAAACGAAAAGCTCAACTCAATTGATTCACACAATTTGCTAAAAAACAGAAAAGATTCATCTTAACAGAAACTGAAGGTTGAAATAAACAAAATTGGTACTTTACCTAAATTTATACGGAATCCGCTGAACAAATCCAGTAATGTTTCACATCACTATCTGCCCTTCATCACAATCACCATATCACTAGCCATTAGTATCTAACTACCAAAAATATACGATTTATTTGTCACCTAAATACAACACTAGAACTTAACACACCACAATTTCCCAACATTATCCACTAAAAGACAAAAAAAAACGGTTTTTAACGAAATATTTTCGGTATTTTTCGGTTTTTCGCGTGTAAAAATTGGGGGAAATGTATTTATAAATGTTTTAGCTGACGGCCGGGTGCTCGGAGCTGCCGCGTACCTCGGAATTCGGATTTAGGTTAGAAACGGCGTGTTATGGCGCCACCCACACATGCGCAGTAGTGTACCGACAGGGACAAAGATTATGAAAGCTTCAGATGAGTTAAAATGTTCTGAAGTGGTTTTGTGTGTAAGCATAAGTGGTGGGGTGGATCTTTTGTGAGCTGTTGTTTTGTATAGGTTTTTTTGTAATGATCGTTTTATCGTGAAAATATTTTTATAAAACTATAATTATGTATTTGTAATCACGTTTTTGAAAAGGGCTCTAAGGATTTCGATGAAAGTTGCAATATAGGGGTTTACGGGATGGATTTAGATCATACCAAATATTAATTAAAAAATAGAGAAAATTCGTTTTCTCTATTTTCACCCGAGATATCGTGTCCTACTTGTCCTATTGCTTGCACATCACAGGAGCTGATGGACGCTACTGAAAGTACCAAACTCGTCGCCATATTTTGATTACCCAATTTAAATTGTCATTGACACGCTAATTTGATCTGCGTTCAAAAATTTTTAAATAATCGGCTGCCTGCATCAGGAATCAAACCCGCCAAATGTGAAAAAGAGAAACATGTATTTTAGGATAACGGTCGAAAGGGTTAAGCTTTCTGCCAGAGCTGCGGGACTGTTCGAAAGAGATACCGTGGCCCTGGAACGCAAAGGGCAAAGAAGGAACACGGATGGGTTTTAGTCAGTACAAGTCTGACCCTCCCTTCCGCTCCGCCCAGAGTGGGGGGGGGGGGGTCATTTGATGATTTCCCACCCGAAAAAAAAAAAAGGGTTTATCTTTAAAATATTTTTTTCCTAAATAACACAGCATCTTAAGACAATTTAACCACACAGGTATTAACCCACCTAACCATCTACAAAAAAAACACAACTCTATGCGTGTTAACGCACACAATCACGCATCTTCTGGCAGACTCAGCGGCGTTTACGTAGTTCGCAACACCCTGCTATTACTGAAAATACTCGTAGTCACTCGGACACACTGTAGACGAGAGAATACTATAGGAACTCACTGGTACTGGAGTCAAAACTGTAAATAATGTGAGTACTGCAAAGCATTTGGGTAAAAATAAGAATGATGAGCCGCCAGAGAACCAAGGTTACCGACATGGCCCGAAGAATAAACAAACTTGTAGTAAGTGGCAGTGGGCATGGCACATTGCTCACAGAACGGATGGCCGATGGGGCCGAAAAGTCCTAGAGTGGCGACCACGAACCGGAAGACGTTGCATTGGAAGGCCTAAAAGGCCCACTAGGTTGACCGATGACCTGGTGAAGGTTGCAGGGATCCGCTGGATGCGAGTCGCACGGGACCGGTCAATGTGGCGACACTTGGGGGAGGCTATGTCCAGCAGTGGATGTCTTTCGGCTGAAATGATGAATGATGATGATGAAGAATGATGACCATCAATCATCATTTTGACGACACGGTCGGCGCAGAGACTGTCGCAGTATTCGATCCCGGTACAAATATTTGTATGGCCTACAGATAGTAGTTCCAGATCTGGCTGTTAGTGTATGTGAGTTTAAATGTTTGTAAACACACCCACGATACAGGAGAAATTACTAGGGAGAGATAACGTTAAAAAAAACTATGAATTTCTAGTTTTAAACCGTATTCCAAAAGAAGCAGGTTATCAATTCTCTGAATGTTTCTCGTGTGTTCAACGACAATTCTGAACCACGTCAGCCGATTTCTAAGATTCTTTTTTTCCTGGAAAGGAGGTATCTCAGGGATGGACCTATATTTATTTAGTCACGTTCTGATGAGTCGTTTTTAAGGTAGCTTTCATAACGCGTATTTAATCTACGTTTTTTCTTTCCTCGTTTAATTTTTCAATATGTCTGATCCACATCCATTTTGAGCGTTGTGCATGTCCAAAAAATCGTTTGATTTGTTTTGGGTGGAGGGGCTCGTGGCTAAATAATAACAGCCGCTCGGGTCGATCATCAGGTCAAGCGCGCTTGCCTAGGTTGTTCCGTGGATGGCTAACCACCCATTAAATACTGAGTTTCCTCCGTCGTTAAGGTAGTCAATGGCCCGAAAGTCTGATAACCAGTCTTACCAAGGGGTATCGTATTATCTAGTACTAACTGGGTTGTGGAGGTTAGATAGGCAGTCGCTCCATGTAAAATACTGGTATTCAGCTGCATCCGGTTAGACTTGAAGCCGACACCGACATACTTGTCAAAAGGTTAGGTAGATGTTGAGGTTAGGTACAGTAGTGACTATATTCATGAGATAATATAAGTGGTTACTCACACCATAATAATAATCAAAAATCAAGACTAAAGCTGTGGCGAGGTTGTGCATCCTTACCTAACCCATTCGTTCCACCTGCTGATGATCTCCCACCTGGACATGACTTGCCATGGCTGACCTGGAAGTCTTTAAATAGACTCCGGACCCAGGTTGGTCGCAGCAAGGGAAACCTGCTCAGGTGGAGATTCATTAATGACTCTGCCCTGGAGTGTAAATGTTATGCTGCTCTACAAACGATGGGGCACTTAATATTGTGTCCTGCGTGTCCTGTTGTTTGTTCATTAGGAACTGATGGACGCTACCGAAAGCGCCAAACTAGTAGCTCAGTTCTAGGCGTGCGCGACACGCTAAGAAGATCAAAAATAAAATACACATAAACTATATCAAAAATACTGTAATGTTCAACCTCTAAAACAGAACTCCAGTGGTATCTGACAGAAAAAAAAGATGTTACTTATCACAATCTCACTCCACTCTCACTTCTACAGGAGCGAAAAACTTTCGACTACCAGTCGTACCGCCTCGCCGTGACGTATGACGCAGTGATTCAGTGTACACGTGAGGAAGACTGACAGGATCGTAGCACTCGCATATATCACGCTTGTAACGATAGTGTCATTAGCAGAGTTGTAGTTGCTAACCACATTGTTTCATTTACTTACCTACGTTTCAACTTGAAATTGCATTTTTTTTATCTGGTGTCAAACATAGTGAAGCGTGATATTTCAGAATCTTTCTTACAACCCTGTTGTTATAAGGGTGGCTGCAATTGCTGCGTAATCTGTATTAAGTCATAATCATAGGTATTATAATTAGGTATCCATTCAGCGAGAAAAAGACATAGTAATAAAGATTTTTTTAAATGGAAAAGAGGCCAGCTTGTAATGGTAATGCTACCTCTGACGTACGACCTGCAGTACCAAGGGACGATGCCTCCAAGTTTTTGTAATTTTAAGTGGAGTGGGAGGAGCTCGTGGCTAAATAATAACAGCCGCTCGGGTCGATCTTTAGGTTAAGCCTTGCTTGCCTAGGTTGGTATGTGGATGGGTGACCGCCCATTACATACCGAGTTTCTTCCGTGCCTCGGAAAGCACGTTAAGCCGTTGGTCCCGGCTGTCATTTGTGGACCTTTGACAGTCGTTAGGTAGTCAGTGGCCCAAAAGTATGACAACCAGTCTTACCAAGGGGTATCGTATTACTCAGTACTAACTGGGTTGTAGAGGTCAGATATTCAGCCGCTCCATGTAAAACACTGGTATTCAGCTGCATCCGGTTAGACTGGAAGCCGACCCCAATATAGTTGGAAAAAGGCTAGGCAGATGATGATGATGAAGTGGAATGGGATTCTGGTAATAGCACAGTATTGATGTAATGGCTGGAGGCCATCATAAAGGTAGCCATACACGCTAGGTTATGCATGACAGTTTTAAATGCACATTCAAAACCTTCATGCAAAACCGAGTTCTATTCCAAGGATAACTGTACAGTTTTCTCTTACACAAGTTCATGCATGCCCGTACAGTTTGACTATACAACATTATTTTTAGTATATGCGAAACCTGAATATAGTTTGTTCAGAATAAATAACTGAATCAATTCCAATAATTTTTAAACCATGTTATATTTTGTCCCAAAAATATTTTAAAAAAGTCACAAGATGGACCGAGCGACATTAAGTACCCATTGCAATAATTTAGGTACCTACTGCCAAATTATTATTATCAATGAGCTCAAGACGACGACGGAGGCGCGCGTGCGACGCGCTTCGTGGTGACCACGTTTTTGTGCGGACAACCAGGTAACAGAACAAGCTTATAACTTTGTGATTTTTCATGATACAGTTTTGAAATTTTGTACATTGATTCTTTAAATACTAGACATGTATAACAGGTTGTAGAGGCAAAACTCCACATGCATAACCTATCGTGTGTGGCCGGCTAAAAAGGGGCAAAGGCTGAAGTTCAGGAACGATTTGTTGAGAAAGTTCCGAAGTTTTGAAGTGTAGAGGTGGAGGCGAGGTTCTATTGCAAATTAGCATCTCAGATTCACAATCATCTGCCTGCCTTTTCCCAACTTTGTTGGAGATGGCTTCCAGTCTAACAGGATGCAGCTGAATACCAGTATTTAACAATTTAGGATTTCTCTGTTACATTGTACAGTCACGAGCACCAATATTTATACACTTTCCTAAATTAAAAGCAATTTTAGCGAGAAATAACGATTTTAACTTGTAGATAGGATATTTTTCAGAAAAAATATAAGTTCCAGAACACTACGTTCGTAACAACATGAAATTTTAATCAGAACAGTAGGAGAAAAACACTTTTAAAAGTTGTTATTGGTACTGGTGACTGTACATGTTTTTTTCTCAAATAAATAGAATAGAACGACTACCTGACCCTCATAAGTTCGAAATTCGTCATTCACATGGCTTGGAAGGTTATAAAAAGACATAATTTGAAATCACAACATTGTTTTGCAATCATAAAACCGTCACAGGCATCCAAAAAATTCAAATTGAGAGAGTGCTATCAAAATATCCCGAGCTTTATGTTCGATTTTTATGATTAGGGGAATCCTAACGACCCTGTTAGGAAACTTTCCATACTGGCATGAAGGACATAGCTTGAGGAATAAAAACGACAGCTTTTTTTTTTTATAACCCCGCCAACATGATCAGATCGTCACACCACCACGCGCGGTCGACCTCGTCGGCGATGTCCACCCTCAGGCATCCAATGAGTGACGGCCTTTGCCCACCTCTCCGGGTGCATCCGTGCGACCTGGCCAGCTCACTCCCACTTTAGCTTAGGTGTTTTATCTCAAACATCAGCTACTGGAGTTATGGAGCGCAGGGTGCTGTTCCTAACGCGATCTGATCGCTTGGCACCTATTATGCTGCGCTCCATCGCCCGCTGGCAAATCTTAAGCTTGAACTTTTGTTGTTACGAAAACACGAAAGTTGTATGTGTGATAAGTCAAATGCAAGACAGGGATCTGAATGTACACAAGACAAGCTAATCAGATAAGCTAACACACGCCTTTGACCCCAGAGTACCCTAAAGCACTCCACATTTTGCCAATTATGTATGTTTGTTTATTGATATATGATCCATGCAATAAGGGTCAAGCCCAATAGATATTTGTTTGTAACTCATCGTCATCCATATAGCCTTTTTCCCAACTACATTGGGGTCGGCTTCCAGTCTAACCGCATGCAGCTGAATACCAGTATTTTACATGGACCGACTGCCTATCTGACCTCAACAACCCAAATTGTTTGTAACTCAATCACTCATAAAAAGCTGAATCGATTTGGATGATTTTTTTCACACAGAGAGATTATGCTTTGGATTGACTTACAACATACATTTTAGTCTTATTCGTATGGCAATTCTCCTAGCATGTGACTGAAACTGCAAGCCGAAGGATGAACCTATGCATATTGCAAACCACTATTTCAAAATACTCCCTCGACTTGACTGCCTCGTTGGTCGAGTAGTCGCAAGCGCGACTGCTTGAGCATGAGGTTCTGGGTCCGATTCCCGGGCCCGGTAAAGTGCTATTGGGTTTTTAAATCACGAATTTTCTCAGGAACAGCCACGGAGTCTAGATTTGTGCCCGGTTGACGGCAATAGGCTCGCCCTATTACATGGGAGTTCAACGTAACTGGCGAAATGTGTGGGTGTAAGTACTGTAATTGGGTTATCATCCCATTTCATTTATTTCGTAAACAACTTTTGTATCGAAAACTCTTTAAAAACCAGCACAACACGGCTTTTAAGGTTTATAGTTCAAAAATAAAATAAAATGCAATTTTACTATTAAAATACAGGGTACTTACACCTCTGCCTTACCCTTCGGGAATTACAGGCGTGATGTATTTCCCAATAATGGCCTGCAATAATAATATACCAAACATTGATTGATTCATATATCCTGTAAAAGCCATGTGCATGTTACGTTACTAAATACAATAGATTAATCCATGTTTAGCGATACAGGGTGTATTAAATCTGGTTAAAAGGCAAATGCCACGAGTGTAATCCAATTCTAAAACCACAAGTGCTAGAAAAAAATTGTAAGGGATCATTCATTTTTTCAATAAAATAAAATGAACATAAAAGTTTCAAAAAACTTTAATTTATTTAAAATTAAACTCAGATTTTTTTCCACGGGAACGTTTTAATATAGCTTATGACACTACCTCGGGGATAATATAGCTTAGCATTAGTGAGAGAATTTACAAACTTTTAACTCTTTATAATATGTTACTAGTAGTACCTATTTTAAAAGCGAAAGTTTGTGAGGATAGATGGATGGATGTCTGTTACTCTTTCACGCAAAAACTACTGAACAGATTTAGATGAAATTTGGCACATAGATAGTTTATTGCCTGGATTAACACATAGGGTACTTTTTATTCCGGTAGTATTCCGAACTAGACGCAGGCGAGTCGCGGGCAAAAGCTAGTTAAGTGTAGATGGAGCTATAAGAGACGCCCTGTATAGCTCCATCTATTATAAGCATTGGTCGTAGACCCCCCCCCCCTCCCCCATAGTTTACTTCTGGCATATTTCTGACTGGAAGTACCCTCAAGAAAGGCCAGAGACACCTGGACTATTATTGCATCCATCAGCACAATGTTTTGAGTGTCTTGGATGTGTTCGGGAGCCAATAAATGAAACAGTCTTGGTATGGTAAACTATTATAATTATAATTAACACGGTAAACGTCTAATACAAGCGAGCGCGTTATCCTGACTGGTTTAGCTTACCTAGTTACAAGATAGGTTCTCCGACATACTGATCGTGTGCGTGTGTTCCTACAAGTGCATAACATTGAGCGCTACCGTAAAAAAAACTCGTTTCCCAAAAATATTTTTTGTAAAAAATTACCACAAACTGGCAAGAAAAGATAATCACCCTGTACATTAATATGGCGGATGTAATGTATCTGTTTAAACTAATAGTGGAGTTTATAAATATTTTGCGAACAAAAGACTCCCGCGCATCATGTATTATAAACAATACATAAACTTTTATAGGCTGCCAAATATTACATTAATAAAGAATATGAAAGTCTATGATCTTACGAGTAAAGCTGCGGTTACAATATGCTACTACTTGAACTATGATACATACCGTACTGTAGTTACGGTATGTATCAGACATACATCATCACATGTACTCGTATCATCGTAGTAAATGTATGTAACATATCATCATGTACCTACATAAAGTACCTTAAGTATAATGTATGACCTTCATACATTATTGTATGTACACGCCATTTTCCCATAGGATATTCCCTTTCGCTTTTAGTAAGTCGTGGGTTCGAACCCAGTCAGGCGCATTACTTTGTGTAAGTTATTTCATCACCACTGCTCTCAAAACGGTGAAGGAAAACATCGTGAGGAAACCGGCATGTCCTAGAACCAAAAATTCGAAGACATGTGACATCTACCAACCCGCACTGGGCCCGCGTGGTGGATTATAGCCCATTCCCTCTCATAGAGAGGAGGCCAGCGTCCCAGCAGTGGGATCATTAATAGGCTGACTATGCTTATGCTTATCCTTTATTCCCTTTGGCTACATCCAAAAAAAAGCCACGTTTTTACATAGTCACACACGGACGCGTTCCGAGTACCTAATACGCACCAGAACTTCCTGGAGAACACCGCCAATGAGTTCACAAGGATTTTGTAGTCTGCCTGTAATCTAACCTTCCTTATTTAACCTAGGTCTATCGATTTACGAGTACCATGTCGTGGTAGGTACCTCTTTGAGTCATCATCATCTACCCAGACTTTTCTCAACTATGTTGAGGTCGGCTTCCAGTCTTACCGGATGCAGCTGAATACCTTACTTGGAGCGACTGTCTATCTGATCTCCACAACCCACTTAGTACTGGGTAATACGTTACCCCTTGGTAAGACTGGTTATCAGACTTTAGGGCCACTGACTACCTGCAACGACTGTCAATGATAAAGACTACAAATTACAGCCGAGACCAATCACTTAACGTGCTTTCCGAGGTACGGAGGAAACTTGGTATGTAAAATGGGTGGTCACCCATCCACAGAGCAACCTAGGCAAACGCGGCTTAACCTAAAGTTTGATCGGTGATTATCGCCATCGCTGTCTAATCTAAACATGAGTTACTGGTTTTTTTACGAGTTGGTAGATAAAATATCCTGACGAAAGTAAACTGGTAAAGGCAATGAGATCCTATCAAACTCAAAAGTAGGAAAATTATATTTTTAACCTTAAATGCATTGACCATAAGGAAAAAAAAACCAGATTTGTTTTCAAGCTAGTTTTACTAACGGAACAATGTTTACAATACACAATTTATGTTGCGGTCAGGTTTACTGCATTACGTCACTGCTGATCCATTAAAATTAACGTCGTAAATATAAATGTTCCCGTTTCGATATATTTTTAATAAAACGCTTTAGGGTGATTGAAGGGGGTATTGACGAGCTCGTGGCTAAATAATAACAGCCGCTCGGATCATTCTTCAGGTTAAGCCGCGCTTAGCTAGGTTGATCTGTGGATGGGTGACCGCCCATTACATACCAAGTTTCTTCCGTGCCTCGGAAAGCACGTTAAGCCGTTGGTCCCGGCTATCATTTGTGGACCTTTGACAGTGGTTAGGTAGTCAGTGGCCCAAAAGTATGACAACCAGTCTTACCAAGGGGTATCGTATTACCCAGTTCTAACTGGGTTGTAGAGGTCAGATAGGCAGCCGCTCCATGTAAAACACTGGTATTCAGCTGCATCCGGTTAGACTGGAAGCCGACCCCAATATAGTTGGAAAAAGGCTAGGTAGATAAGAATAATTAAGAATAAGAATAATTTATTTAAAAAGTATTACAAAAAGTGTACATTTAAGCGCAGTAGTATTATTTCTCATACTAATTATAAGTACTTATAAGTAATCTATAACTAAAATATATTTTACAGTCGCAAGTATTCAATAGTTCAATTTAGATGTCAGCGACCTGCCCGAACTAGGTTTATTTAAACCTGTGTTTCAGGCCATCACTTTACCTAGCACAATTCAATAAGGACAATAAAATTATAAAATTAAATTAATCTATTAACAATTATAACTATGCATCAAGTTGGTATAAAAGAAAAACCCTAAAACTAGCTTAAGTAAATATGTACAAATAGATACGATAACATAATCAAACCACAACTTCTAGAAGTTTTTCTGTGTCTGTGTAATTAAGTACCGCTAAATAATCTGACATTACCAAACTACATTTTTTATAACTTAAACTGTAGAAGTTTAGTATCTTGTTGAGTCTATTGTAAAGAAAAGGTCCTAAAAACACATAAAAACGATTTACAAACGCATGTCTAGTTTGAGGTTTTGTGCAAACTAGGTCCTTCCTTCTCCTATCGGAAGGAACTGGGTGATAGGGAAGTCTAGAGTGCTGGTGCAGTATTATGTGAAGAATAAATAATTGCCGTACTGTAAGTACATTACATGTTTTATAGAGCTGGTGTGTAGGGAATCTAAAAGGACGGAAGGTAGCAACTTTTAGAACTGCTCTTTGAGCACGTTCTAGAGGGAGAAGAATTGAATTTCCCGCCCCACCCCAGGATATTATACAATATGTTAGAATAGATTGACACAACGCTAAATAAATCTGTTTTATCAAATTATAGTTAGCTACATTACGTAAATTCTTAAAAACATATATTAATTTTCGCACTCTAGTACACAGTAACTCGATATGTTTACGGAAATTTAGATTGGAGTCAATAGTGACACCTAGATATTTCAAGTGGTCAGCTTTATCTAAAGTAGGGCAAGAACATACAGTGTCAGCGAACGTGCTACAGTTATGGGCGTAAATGTTTAGATTAGTAAGCGGTGTGTTAGTATTTCTCATTGTAAATAAAATGTATTTTGTTTTTTCAGCATTTAATGTAAGTAGATTATTCTGGAGCCAATTAGACACAATGTTGAAGCCATTCTGAGCATGTTCATAGGCCTCAGCTCTAGTTTTAGCTGCAAACAACAAAGCAGTATCATCTGCATAAGACATAATAACACCATTTTGGAGTGGCAGGCAGCAAAGGTCATTAATATAGATCAAAAATAATGTAGGGCCTAGAATACTGCCTTGTGGAATTCCGAAACAAGTATTAGAAAGGTCAGAACTTGTATGCGGGCCAATTTTTACAGTTTGCTGTCGATCCCTTAGATAATCTGACAATAGTAGAAGCTGTGCTCCTCTTACTCCAAGTGTTTCAAGCTTTTGTAAAAGAGTAGTGCAAGAAATAGTGTCGAAGGCCTTGGCAAGGTCTAGAAAGATCCCAACTGTATGCATTCCACTATCCAGATTTGTAGCAATGTAGTTGGTCAATTTGTTTACTGCTTGGCTTGTTGATTTTTTAGGCCTAAACCCAAACTGATTGTCTGAAAGTAGTTTATTATCTTCCAGATATTTTATCAATCTACTGTTAATGATTTTTTCTAAAATTTTTGAAAGGCCTGTTAGCACTGAAATGGGTCTGTAGTTATTCACACTCATTTTGTCTCCAGACTTGAAAATTGGTGTGACGACAGACTTTTTTAGCAATTTTGGAAATATCCCTTTAGATAAACATAGCTGAAAAATGTGGGTCAGTGGAGGGGCCAGAAGGTATTTAAATCTTTTAAGTATATTATTGGAAATATCATCCCACCCAGTTGCGCAGACATCCTTTAACCCGTTTATTATTCTAATTACTTCGTTGACGTCAGTATCTAGTAAAACAAAAGAATTTAATGCGGAAGATGTCCTAGTTGGGTTTTGAGTGGGTGGACGACTAATACTTGAGGATTTTTCAGCCAACTTTTTACCAACGTTGACAAAATAGTGGTTTACCCTATTCGTTGCTTCCGATGGGTTTATATCTATTGATAGTAAATCAAGCGGAGGTTCGGAATTTTTCGACCTCAATGTATTGGTTTTTATAAATTTCCACACAAGTTTACTATTTTTTCCCGCCTTCTGTAGTTCATGTTTATCGTACTGGTTTTTTAGTTTTTTCAAAAGATTATTACAGAAATTTCGATATCTTTTATAGGTAATAGAAATTATTACGTCATCCGGTGCAAGTTTGGATTTTAGGTGAAGTTTGTCTCTGTGTCTTATACAACGAACGAGACCGGGTGTGATCCAAGGTTTAATACAACTATACTTTCTAGGGATTATCTCAGTGTAAGAGTTTTTCCTAATTGCATATTGTAAAGAATTTATGAAATATTGTAAAGAAATATTTGCATCAACAGAATCGTAAATACGGTTAAAATTAATGCCGCGTATGTCACTTTCAAGGTTTGTCATATTGACTTTAGTGAAGCTACGCTCGCAGTTTTTTCTGGGTGAATTTATTTGCAATGTTAGTAAAACAGCTTGATGATCGGTAAGCGAAGAGTTAGTAACCAATGTTTTGGATGGATTTTTTGATTTTAGAATGATATGGTCTAAGCAAGAACCGCTTTGATGCGTGGGGTAATAGTGAGCTGGTAAAAGTCCATGAAATGCACAAATATTTAGATAATTATGTGTATGGGTATCGGGATTCCCGGAAGAAATGTTAATGTTGATGTCTCCTAAAAGTATTATGTTTCTGAATGTACTTATGTTATTTAAGTTTGTGTCAAGTGAGTCTAAAAATCTGTCGATATTATGAGAGGGAGGCCTATAAATAGCTATGACTACTGTATCGGGAATAATTTTAATGATTAAGCAATTACTATCTGGGGATAGTGGTTCTTCTTTGATAGTTCGCAAATTATTTTTAACATAAACTACTACTCCGTCGTTTTGGTTAGTGTTTCTATCTGTTTTATATGAATAAAAACCGTTTAGAGATGGTAAGTTGACTGTCTGTTTTGACAGCCAACATTCTGTTAGTACGATAATATCACAGCTTATGTCAAGACTTTGTAATAACACTTCAAAACCGTCCATGTTCCGGTTTATGCTGCGAATATTTTGTGTAAGTAAGGTAAGCGTTTTGTCGCCAGAACGAAGAAGGTGTTTACAGTCCTCAACATTACAGATTTTAGATTCAGACACAGTAAAACTATCTAGATCACTGATTAGCTGATTGCTCATGATAACTACAGACTAAGAAGAAATATAAATAAGTGATGAGCTACCTGTTTGTGTGCCTACTAAATAAAATATTCTGTGGCGCTCTTAGGCGCCCTCATAGTCTATGGAGTTAATGTAGTTGGTCTCTGCATGTTTACGTGCCGGGCAACTAACATCACCGGTTGGATGGTCACATTTCCTCCTGTATCTTTTGCACGTCGCACACTGGGGGGGAGAAGATTTGCAGCTGCAGTCCTTCACGGAGTGTCCCGTCTCTGCACAGTGGTTGCAAGTAGGACTAGTCTCACGGCAAAACTTAGCTGCATGGCCGAACTGCTGGCAATTGTAGCACCTGGTGACTATCGTAAAATCTCTCACCGGGCATGAAGTCCAATTAATAAAAATTCTGCTCTGGATGATTAGCATTTTTCTTATGCCAGCGGGTACTTCCAGTATGTAGTTGCAGGTAGGAAGGCCTTTCTTACCCGATTTATGGCTTAATTTAATGGTCTCAAGGAAGGATTCACGAGTTGCATTGGGCAATTTGTCTGATAAGTTTTGCTCGTAAATGCAGTCGAATACCTCCTTCTCAGAAAGAGCTACGGGAACACCAATGACAGTAACCCTTGGGCGGCGTTTAGATGGTTCTTCTATTGTTAGGCCCGAGGTGAATATCTTCTCTGAATTTTTCAGTTTATCTATATCGCCTTTATTTTCTGTGCTAATCAGCACTCCCCCATTTTTCACTTTTTTCAGGCCACGGACTTGGAGCTTCAGTTCTTCGGGAGATATTAACTTTTGAACAAGTGACTTGGTGTCGTCACTTGTTTTGGTCTTATCGCTGGGATAAATGGCGATCGAACTCAGGTTTGCAGGACGGACGAAGTTGTCGGAGCCTTTCTTCACCATGCTAGCATAGGAATTGTCGGACAGATTCAGCTTCGACTCAATAACCTCTTTGAACTGGTTGAGAGAGTGCGCCACGTTTTGCTGCTGCTGTAGGTGCTGAACGGTACTGCGTGACTGGATCATTTTCTGCTTCACCGATTGGTAAAGGACAGCCATCTGAGCAGTCCCACTTTGGACCTTCCGGCAAAGGGTTGAGACACGTTGCTTCTGGTCCGAGTTCATTTTTCCTTCACCAACAATAGAGCAGACTTCGTTCAGAATGCCATCTATAGACAATAACCATGTCTGGATCTCATGCGTGCTGACAAGATCACTCGGCAAAGCATTCTCTGCAGGTGCTGGTAGAGGTGGTGGTGGTTCACTCGGCGGCAATCGTTCGGTAGCCGATGGCGGAGGACTTCTTCGTAGTAATTGGCTACGACCAAACGGGCTCGATTGTGGGTTAGACATACTAACCGCAACACTTTATTTATTTACAATAGAAAACAATTATAATTCAGTTCATCTTGCACATAAAAGTTAGTATGGCACTAGTCACATGTGACACACTTATTACTTTGATTTTAACTGACGCCGCAAATAATTATTGATATATTTTGTCGTAATTGTTTATAGATATTTCATTTTAGCAAGTACAAAAAACACGTCCACTAAGTCTCACGATTCGTGAAGTGATCAAAAGTGATGATGATGATGAAGTAGAATGGGAGTCATCATTACATATCGAGTTTCCTTCTTGCCTCGGAAAGCAAGTTAAGCCGTTGGTCCCGGCTGTTATTTTTATATCTTTGACAGTCATTACAGGTAGTCAGTGGGTCGAAAGTCTGACAACCAGACTTACCAAGGGGTAGGTACTAACTTTGTTGAGGAAGACAAATAGGCAGTCGCTTCTTGTAAAATCCTGGTACTCAGCTGCATCCGGTAAGACTAGAAGCATACCCCAATAAATTTGGAAAAGGCTAGGCAGATGATGAGATAGGTAAATGTTTTAAAAACATACCTATAGCACCAGTCGTTCATTATTTGCAGTAAGCTTTCATGGCAAAACTATACCCAGCAATCAAGATAATGAATAAAGTACAGAACTGAGCAAAAAGCTCCACAAAACCCGTAAGATCAGAGTTGGGTGGATCTTGTGGTAGTAATGTAATATCTCAATTCCTCGGGCATTAGATATTACGAAATAAATATTTACTTAAAGTTATTCAGTAATATAGGTAAAAAAAACTGATAAAAAAAGAATTTTGGTCACCTGAAATGGTTACGTTCTTAAAATTTAACAAAGCGCCATCTATTACTTGCTATGAGCATTACGACATTAGGTTGCGAGCTAACTTTCGACGGGAAGAACCAAAGCATGAACTTTGATACAGCGCCATCTAGTTGACGTTGTATATACTGTAAAGCGAGCTTACGGCCGACCCTTTTCTGAGAAATGTGGTACACATTTGGATAAGCAGATGGCGCCTAGAGCATGTTGCCAGCTTTGCTAAAACAATTATCCTGATTACTGGCCTCAAATGAGTAATAACCTGGTACCTACGGGCCCTGTACCTACGATACTGACATTGAAAACCCGCTGGAAAAGCGCGATTATTAATGATGGAAATATTTCTTCTGACCATTAATATTGTTAAATAATACAGGGTGTAAACAGACCCACATAGCCATCAACCAAGCATTCTGTACATCAAACTAAGTAATTTTACTCAAAAATTATTGCTGGGAATCGACTTTTCTTTTTGGAGTATAAAATCATGTTTTACGGTAAGACTTGATGGAAAGCACTCAAAGCATTGTGCTGATGGATGGATTGAGTAGTACGGTCGTGGAGGTGTGTAAAGTAAAAATATTACATTAAAAACATGTATTCAAAAAAAAAAACTTGTTAAAAAGTTGGAACTTTTACCTCCAAGATCTCCGTAACTAGAAGGTTCCCAGGTATGGTCTAGAACAAAAAATGATCGCAAAGACAGGGAGAACAAGTGCCTTTCGGCTACGTTAAGGGTCTATTTACACCCTATAGGTAGCCAAGTCTAAACTGAATTTAGTCTTGATAAAATCAAAATCAATGCCTTTACCCCCTTATTATAAGGTTTTATTTAACTTGCCTGTTAGTTAGTTTGTTTTTTTTAAATCTAGTACGACCTACACTGCATATAGGTCAACATTTAACACTGTATCATGGTAATCAAACATTTTATTTCCCCACAGAGATGCTGTAATAGACTGTAAAAAAGGAGAACCTCAGTTTTCCCATGACACAGAAAACGAGGTCGCCAATGCAGATTTTAATGACAATTGGTTATAAAAAGACGATTCTACCTAGATAAAGTTTCATGACTCGTTTAGACCAGGGAAATATGACAAAACAGAGAAGGCCTGTTATAAATACTTAGTTATTAACTGACTGCGGTGAAGCCCAAAAACCGGGTTATTAAAAATTATTAAAATTAAAATTTGTTTATTTCAGATTAAATAATGTCCATATTTCGTTAGTAACACATTAATTCTCTTAAGACTAAGTTAGTAGCATTTATGTAGGTTGTCCAGATCAGATGAATACGGATTAAAAAATTAAAATAAGAATAACTTGACTAAGAATAAATTAAATTGAAATATACATATAAGATTAATTAATGCAAATAAAACAAAGTCGCTTCCCGCTGTCTGTCTGTCTCTATGTATACTTAGATCTTTAAAACTCCGCAACGGATTTTGATGCGGTTTTCAGTAATAGATAGAGTGATTCAAGAGGAAGGTTTATATATATGTATTGCACCCGGGGCGGGTCGCTAGTTCGTCATAAACAACAACTTTTAGTATGGGACGAAGCCTGAAATTGTTAAAGAAAATACCTAACTCTGGTACCTTAGCAGTAGGTACTTTTTTTTAGGGCGTGGAAATTGCAACGCATGTCATTCGCCGCAGGGCAAGAAATGGGGTCTGATAGACTCTCCTCGTCACTTGTCTGGGTTACGAGGATACGTTTTGAATGTCCACAGTCATCCCAGCAATAACCCACGCTTATAAACTTAAAAAGAGTAGATTCTCTTAACATCACGCCTGTTTTTTGTTTCGGGGATTCCCGAAGGGTTAGGCAGAGGTGTACCAAATAGTACACCCACATTTCGCCAGTTATGTTTAAGTCCTATTTAATAGGGGGCGAGTCTATTGTCATCAACCGGGCTTAACTCCAGAATCTGTGGCTGCTACTGAGAAATTCCTAATAAAAAAATTCAATAACACTTTGCACGACCTGGGTATGGAACACAGGACCTCATGCTCAGCAGTATCGCTGCTATATCAAATGACTTTATTTCCTTCATAACATCCGAACGCGACACAAATATCGCAGCTCTCATAATTTCTGTAAAATATTTCCTCTTAGCCTTTTATTTTCATAATTTACGATGTACGCGCGAGAGTGTTGGTTTTCTTAATAAATTTTAAACGCTGAGCAGCCTCTTCTACTGAGATACGGAAGTTTTATCTTTTAAAGTTAACTAGTTGTTTTTTCTCTTAAGTTATTTAGTAAAGAGAATAGTTATCTTCATAGTCGGTTAGCTTAAAGTAGTTAGTAAAATGTTTCAAACAAAAGGTAAACTTTTACTTAAAATTATGTTTTAAAATGGTTCCTACGAACAGTCGACCGAATGTCAGTAGACACCGGTCCACAGCCACAGGTGAGGTACTGAGCATATCTGAGTATATCCAGCTAGAGATTTCTCGATTTAGCATGAGGTCTGGTTTTTAGAAAATTAGTTAAAGGAGACTAAACAACACCACATTACCTAGAGCTTATTTAATAAGCTGATCGTAGTGCTCGTAATTGGTATGCTGCATAGTCGCATACATTTCGTGTCATTTTAGAGACAAGGACCTCTAAGATATGTCAGCCAAGACTCACTGCCAAAAATTATTTTATTATTCTGAGCATATCCATGAGTACCTGCATGTGGCCATGTGGGCTTGTGGAAGTCGGAATGTAGTCATTATAGCAAAAACTAATAGGTACCTTACCATGCGCCTCTGGCTAAGCTAAAATCCAGCAGGTAAAGTTACGTAACTTAAACACTCTATTAGCGGCTCAGTTAACTGAAAACTAAAGGTCAATGACTTGTAAAATAATCGATCGTTTCAATGTCAAGTTTTTCTTTATATTCTTCGTGTTTGTAAAACATATAGAATCAGGCGAAGCTCAGGCTATTAAGAAACTAGGAAAAAAGTTATGATGAAGTGATTGCAGCTTATTAAACTATGATTCGTGAATAATTTTACATTGAACCTTATGTCACAGGTCATAGTCACTACAGGTAGAGTCACCTGATATTATTCCTTCAATTTGTTCTTGGAATGTGTAGTACTTGCGAGAAGAACTATACCGGTCGATGTTAGGACGCTTGCAGGAGCCTTACGTCCAGCAGTGAATGTTTTGTTAGATATTAAGGTGATGAGGATCATCATCTGCCTAGCCTTTTGCCAACTAGATTGGGATCGGCTTCGAATCTAACCGGATGCAGCTGTATACCAGTATTTTACGTGGAGCGACTGTCTATCAGACCTCCACAACCAAGTTAGTGCTGAGTAATATGATGCTCTTGGTAAGACTAGTTGTCTGACTTTCAGCCCAGTTATTACCGTAACAAGTTAACGACTGTCAAATATCCACAAATGACAGCCGGGACCAACGGCTTAACGTGTTTTCCGATACACGGAGGAAACTCGATGTGTAATGGGTGGTCACTCATCAACGGAACAACCTAGGCAAGCGCGGCTTAACCTGAAGATCGAAACGAGCTCCTTTAAATTATGATGCTGATAATTGAAGGACAAATTTGAAGATGATGATGGTGATAAGTAGTTGGTGTCCTTCTTAAAAAAATCATAGGGTTAGTTATGCCATTAAGCAACAATACTATGCTCCGGTTTTAAAGGTAAAGGCGTTCAAAGGTGAGGGTACTGAGTCTAGGTGATGGACACAAAACAATTATACCAGCATAGATAGGTAGGTACGAGGTATGACCTAGCTAGTGGACGTGAACTATGAGGTGAGGTTTATTGTTGCAGAAGTCAGAGGTTACCTCAAAATAATAGTCCGTGGTACTTCCTGCACCTGCCTTAGAGCTGATTTTTCGATTTTCAGTCAGCTTTTATCTTAGAAATAAACATAGCGCTTTGACAGCTTTTCTGTAGAAAATAATATTATAGTTTAAAAAAACACGCTTTAGAGTGACGTCATTTATTGTATTTCTCGTATTCTTCTCAGCAAACTCTTTGATTTGTTCCCCATGTCATAGGCATGATAAAAAAAAACTAGTCAGCTATCTTTGGGACTCTGCTATATTGGATTTAGAATGACGTCACTTAGCTAACCATGCATTATCATCCAAACTAAACATGTATGCAAAATTTCAGTTCAATCGGAAACCGGGAATTTAGTCAAATAGAACTTCTAAGATTTTTTTATACATATAGATGGTTAGGCTAACCAACTAGCCTAGGTTAGGTTGGTTGTTGGTGGTTGGTTGGTTGGTTAGGTGAAGCTAATAAAACCGCGTTAAAAACATCAGCCTATTATAAAGTTATTTTACTTAAATATTGTACAATCGAGCCTAAAAGTAAAATAAAACTTAAAGCTTAAGAGGTTAGTTATGACCGCGTAACATCGTTAAAGTCAACCACAGGCAAGACTTACTATTGCACCAGTTAATATCATTACTGGCGGGGCGAAGGACTGCCTACCTATCCTTGTAAACAATGATTTTATCAAGCCTGCACCCTGACCTATGGGCACTAAATGTCAAACGTGGTCACTGGTAGCTTTGGTACTAATAGGATTTACTGTGGTTCCAGGAAATTTTCAGACGTACGTTTGGTAGGTACTGATTTTGTTTATGTAACTCAATTTGAAGCTGTGTTTCCAAGTAAAAGTAATATTCTGTCCCTTCTTATGAAAGGACTGGTTGATTTTGTGATACTGGTGTCTGAGAAACGACAAAACGTCTTTGACAAGGCAGATAGCCAATAGCATCAAAATACAGAACACTTTGATTTTGATAGTGATGGAAAATTAATGGTGAAATAAGTATGAGATAGAAAATTGATCAAAATGAAAATTGAAATGTGAAGGACCGAAATAATGTTCCTCACAAAGCTTATAGAATACTGAAAATAACTCATAATACGAAGAAATACCAAGGAATTCTTTGCAAGGAACACAAAAGAAGCCTCCACACGAAAGGTATGAAAAGGAATAATTCATAACGACGAAGGAACAACTCTCTTTGCTCCGTCCCTTGGTATGACCTAAAACATTTCCAGCATTGCAGCTTATGGCTCAAAATCAGCTGCAATGCGCAACATTCAAACTAGCACAAGAACCACAAGGTAAAATACTAGAAAAGTCATTCACCCTGCATTCTATACGGCTCACAGCTCACCTACACGTTTATTATCTGTCAAATAATAATCGCCATTTTCATCTCAGCACGATTTTGATATTCTACCAAAATTGATTAGAATTTTAACAACACCATTTCACGCGTGCAAACAAAAAATATACACATCCGACGTCCGCCCGCAATCAAGAATCATTATTTTGCAATTTTACGACTCAAATGAAGCAATAGAATCGATGAAAAGACAATTTAGAATCGAATTAACACGCAGAAATGTCACATTTGGCGCGTAAACGTCAAACGTCAAGCGGCCATCTTGCGCGAGCTTATTGGCGCGTTCGGTAGGGTTGTTTGAGCGGCGAACGGGCGGACGTATGCCTGTCTCAGTCGCGCTCAGTTACATAATACGGAAATGGGTGAGCAGTGTTAAGTTTTGTGGCGAGTTCCGCATGCGGCCCGTGTCGGGGGTAGTTATTGATTTTTCAAGGAGTTTGCGGCAGTCGCCTAACACGCCGGTGCCCAGCGCGAAAAACACATCCGAATCGCGCTCGCGTTTTTACAAAAAACACAATTATTTATCCTAAATTCTAATTTTACAGTTTAATATTCCGATTTCTGTTAAATTCGTTCTATAATCAGTTGTTTGTGTGGAGATTTTTGTGCTGGAAAACTCATTTCGTAAGTGTTTGAAGGTTCAATTGTCACATTTTTATTCCAAGGCACCATTTTAATTATGTTTTATGTGTCGTTGGGGGCTTATTGTTGTATTTTTCTGTGTTCCTAATTCTATATGTGGTTTTAAGGCGTAACGCCTGTTGTGTTATGTTAATTGCCATCAGCTGTTGGGCGCAGCCGTGCAGCTAATTAGTTGTCAGAAAGTAAAAAATATTTACGATAGTCGCATTTAATAATATGCACAAATAAATCCACTGCATAGAACAAAAATACGAAAAATCTGACTTACCAATTTGTCTAGCCCAAAAGTGGGCTTCAGGAACCGGGTCCGAACCATAGCGTGGTGCACATTCATTTTGTTTTTTTTAATTACTTTTTTATTTTATTTTTTAAATCTAATGGCACGTTCAAATCACTCGCACGTCAGTCCTCCACTGATTAAATCTCAATGATGCATATACTCTGGCGGATGTATACGAAGCTCAATATTCTCCCTCGAATCAATAGTGTAATGTATAGTGAGGATAGGCCAGATCTTAGTGAGGCGGAGATGTTGATGACGTCACTGGTCGTTAGTGACACCATGGGTGACGTCATATGTCCTTGTTCATGTCCCTCGGGATGCCTTTGGGTGTAGACCTCGTTAGTTTTTAATATGGCTGGATTAATCCCACTATAGGAATATTAATGGCCCTGATCTACATAGATGTGTGCTGTCTTATCCATTATTAGATTAGGGGAGTTCCAATTGATAAGGTAGACTGGTTCTTGAAACCTCATCTAGACTTGAATGATCATATAAATCTATACTCCATAGCGGACCGGCATATGGCAGCGATACCTATAAATTCATTTTTCGTCTCGAACTGAATAGAATAGTGATCCAAGACAGTGTCTAGTGAATTGATTGACGTGACTTGAGCTGAATTGGACTAAAGGTAATTCTTTTGTTTTTTTTTCCGACTAACTACACTGTCAATATTTAAAATATTAGACAAAGACTAGAAAGACAAAAAGTAAGTAGTTTTCCTCTCTCCTTTTGGGCACAACCAAAAGGAGAGAGGAAAAGAGCCATTTTAACAAAATGACATAAATAACATTCTAAAATAGTGATGAATGATGTATACCCAACTGCTGATCCATTAACATCGTCACCATCATTCTCCTGCCGTTATCTCAATTTATTTGCCGCTATCGCAGCTTGTCTTCTCCATCAATACGTCCCTCGTCATCTCATGACGTCACTCCCTTTCCAGCCATATCATCTTTCACCAGCTGTTATATCATTAATGGCAATAATAATAAATCAATCAAAACAAAATGGCCAACGTTCTCTGCAGTAAAACTTCAAGGTTTACAATAGCTTATAAATAAAAAAGAAATTGATAATATCAGCATTGCAGTAGTAATGGATACTTTCGTTCTATTTGTTTGTTTGTTCAAAATCGTGTTGGCACCGCAACTTGACTCCAATATTAATTTCTATTCTTTCCTCTTTCTTTTTAAATACTTGCATTTACATTTCTGACAATTTATTGTGTTTCAAAAACAGTAAAATCTCTGATAATACCTCTGTTTCCTAACTCTGTATTATCCTTATGACCATCATTAAATCTTAAATCTATTGTATCAAAAGATGATTGCAAGTAAAATGATATTTTATTTTTTATTCTATCATCCATTTCTATTGACGTAATGTAATTATGTTATCTTTTTGATACTTGTATAAGTACAAGTGTTTTATTATTTCCTTTATTATTTTTCATACAAATCTATAAAAAACATTTAAAAATATAAAAAATTGTAGCCCACCGGTATCGGGAACTGGGTCCAGAGAGAGGAACCTCCTAACAATACGAGCCGTGTCCAGGAGTACCGCTTTCTGAATCAAACCCTTAATCCAGCTGCCTAACGAGAGCCTCCTCAAGTGTTTTTATTATTATTTTAAATCTATTCGTAGTTTTTAAATAATGTACTAAATTAATGTTAAAACTAATGTTTGTAAATCAACCAGCTCGTATTAACCACAACAATTACGATTTACTATTTTTATTTCGTTTAACCAATCAGAACTCAGCTTCCATCCATGTTTACTGACTACGCTTTTAGAATCTACTTCGGTACTAAAACACTCATTAACATAAATCTCATTTAAGCTTTATATCACAATCTTCTAAAGCTAATCCATCATCATTATCGTCATCAGCCCAATCTTATCGTTTGTAGATAAGTGCTGGACCTTTTCGAACGCCACTGAGCATGATCTCCATTGTTCGCTGAACCGGCAAGAGGCATGCGCGGTTATCCGGAATACTCGCTCGGATGAAAGCCTTGATCTTCGATTTTTATCTTTTTTGCGGTCTTAAATAATCTTTTTTCTTTGTTGGATTTATTCTTTTCTCTTTAGTATATTTCTGTGTTGTTATTTATCCTTTTTCTGGTCTGACTGTTTTTTTATTGAATGGATTGATTTCCTGGAGATTGTGGCTAATTACGGCCGCTCGGGTCGATCTTCAAGTTAAAACGCGCTTGTCTAGATTGGTCCTTGAATGGGTGACCACCCATTACATACCGACTTTCCTCCGTGCCTCGGAAACCATGTTAGCCGTTGGTACCGGTTGTCAATTGTAGATCTTTGACAGTCGTTACGTAGTCAGGGGCCCGAAAGTCTGACTACCAGTCATACCAAGCAGTATCGTATTACCCAGTACTAACGGGGTTGTGGAGGTCAGATAGGCAGTCGCTTCATGTAAAATCCTGGTGTACAGCTGCATCCGGTGAGACTGGAAGCCGACCTCAACACAGTTGGGAAAAGGCAGGCAGATGATGATGGATTGGTTTTTCAGCGTTGTTGGTACGGAGATTTGTGCCCAGTTGATGGCAATAGGCTCTCCCGTATAACATGGGATTAAACATAACTGGCGAATTAGGTACACCTCTTCCTAACCCTTCGGGGATTCCAGGCGTGATGCCGTACACATATGCCATATCCATACGGTCTCCTTGAATGAAATATTTGAGTGATGTTTCTCATTTGTTTAGTTTCGCCTCTCTTAGATCTTTGTAGGATATAATGTTTATTATTTAAATGCCATTGAAAGCTATGACGATTGAGGCACTATCGTTGTTTAAAAATACTGCAGTATGAACAATTTCAAGGAACCAGCTAACGTCTATGTCCACCGTGACGAATATTTCAGTATTATAACAGATTTCCAAGCTTCTAGAAACCAATCAAAAGATAGAATAGTCTGTAAGAAAGAATCCGTTTCTGAAGGATTTGAGGAGACTGTTCCTATGATCAAACAAGTACTCCTCAATACTCCTCATAGTGATGTAATACGTTTTTGTAACATACTTGAATGTACAACAACAATAAAGAACCGATTTCATCTTACTCTTACCGTAAAGGGTATTACTTGCCAGTAAAAACAGATTCTGAAGCCTTTATTTAGCTTGCTAATCTTTTTGGTAATGGTCGACCTTCTACAGCATCAAAGTCATTGACTTATTCGCCTTTGATGAGGAAGCAGCATCAATTACATAGCTGCATCCACTGTTTATTTGTGTCATAAGGTCATCAGCGTCATCGGTGACTACCGATTTTCAAAATAGGTTGAGCTACTCTTTATTTGAATATCGTGGTATTTTATACACTTCTTAACTAAACTTAACTAAGTGAAACGATGGCTGGATTGTGTGAGGAATTATATGAAAGAAAAAGGAGTAAATGGTAGCGTGACGGTTGACATGGAAGACAAAAACGTGTTGCGCCGACACCAAGTAACATGGGACAATAGCAGGAAGATGAAGATTTTACCTAAGCTAATTGACGCTACAGAATTTGATTTGCTTACAGAAACAGAAAATAAACAGAATAATTATATCGTGCGTGTTTGGACTGTTAGATCGAAAATTTAAGTTTAGGTAATATTCTAACAAATACCACCTTAATTGGAAGGGCCTAAATTATTAGTAATGCCTCACGAAGGAACATAATTTCGAAGGTATGATAATTAGGCTCAATTTGAATAATATTCCGTGTATTTTTTGGGAAACCTTTTTTTTCCGGCAACCTTTGCTCTTTTACATTAGGTACATATTACTTTTATTAGTACTTAATGCTTTTATATTAATACTTACGTTCTTTTATTATAAAACAAAATAAGTGTTGGCTTATGGCAGAGATAGCCTAGTGGTACGACCGTCGGACTGCCAAGTCATTTATCTATTTCATTTAGTACAGCATAAGCCATTGACACTAAATTAAGTAATCCTTTTACTCGGTCTTCTCACAGAACAACAAATATTCTAACATTATCGTCTTCCATTCATCAGCAAACAAGTCCAATCCAAGATTGGTCTCCACGAGCGCGTTGAATATCGTAAACATACGCGGTATAGGGGAGATGGATCGAGCAGATACAGTGCGACAAAATGAGACATTAAACAATTTATGCTTTCTAGAGCGATTATAACTATTTGGAACAAAGAATTGACACTCCGCATGTAAATCCGAGGCGTCGGTATGACCAAATATAATTTTATACGCTGTTGTTATTTGTTCAACAGCATGCCTAACTTTAAGGGAATTAAAACTTAGTAGGATACATATATGGACAATATCCAAACACATGTTTGTACAGGTTTGTCACAGGCCTCGACGTTGGAACCCAAGACACGCACCTCTGATTTTTCGGATTCATCTGCGTATTGTATAATGATCACTTGCTTCGGTGAAGGAAAACATCATGAGGAAACCAGCACCAACCTGAGAAATATTTCTTGACGGCATGTAAAGCCAAGTCAGGCATAAAAACTCTGACACAAGATAAGGCACTAATCCACACGATAAAGAAGAAGTGTTAGCTTTAAAAGTATCTTGAGTTAATGAGTTTTAACTTCCTCGGACTCCACGAGGAATATCACTGCACCAGATTTCTTCATTGAGAAACTTGAGAACTTTGTCAATCGTTACTTTAGTATTCCTTAAAGTATTAAAATTCAAAAATCATCATCATCTGCCGAGCCTTTTCGAAACTATGTTGGTGTTGGCTGCCAATCTAACCAGAGGTAACATAAGGTCTGAAATGAGAGGTATGTTTGCCCAAGATACAGACATACGTCTAGTTTGGGGATCACCCTTCAATCTATCCCAACTTTGTTGGGATCGGCTTCCAGCCTAACCGGATGCAGCTGAATACCAGTATTTTACATGGAGCGACTGCCTATTTGGGCTCCACAACCCAGTTAGTACTGGGTAATTCGATATACTTTGGTAGAACTGGTTGTCAGACTTTTGGGCGACTGACTCCCTGCAACGACTGTCAAATATCTATAAATTATTTCAAAAATATAAAAGATCTCTGGGGCCGTAGGTTCAGAGTGCTCATAGCCTGTTTAAGGACATTTCGAAACGCCTAATTGACGCTTCTCGTGACCCAAGGGCTGGTTTCTACTTTGGCCAGAGACCAAGTGTTGCTATCATGCCTCTTGGGCACATTACCAGCTGAAAGTGTTGAGGAAAGTTTTTATTTATTTATTTATTTTAGTACATGGAGGACTTACAGCTAATAAAAGCAAACAATAAAGAAAACCATAGTCCCCAAAAAGCCAATTACAAGTCCTCACGTATAGACTTGTTGATGCCCTTTTATAGTTTGTTATTAATTTTCTTTTTTTTAGTTTGTTTAATAGTTTTTAAAATTTAAAAGTAAAATTTCACATTGCAAAAAATCAGTTTTTTTTACCGGGTGACATTGAAGGTATCATCTTCAGAGATGCTTAAGTAGCGTTTGGCAAGCACTCAATTTCAACATCTCATTTCAGAAAACGGGTGAACCTCTTCACAGCTTCACATGATAGGTTGACAAACAAGCCGTCGGCGCCGGCGTCGGGTGTCCTAATGCAAAGTGCTACTTAGGTAAACCAAGTCTATAATGGACATATCAGTCATAACAAGGGATTTGTTGATGCTTTTCATCTTCAGAGATGAAGTGAAAAAGTTTCATGTGCTTGTCGATATATCACCTAATTCGCCCGCGACTTCGTCGACAAAAACTGTGATAGCTCGGCTCATACTCGTATGCATGACATAAATATAATTTATAGCCTACATCACTCACGTATTATGTAGCTTTCTGCTAGTGTATTTTTTTTTACAATTGGATCATTAGTTCTGGAGTTTACCCCCTACATACAAACTTACTAACAAATTTTACCACTTTATAATATTAGTATTTACCAATCACGTACACCACTACAAGTATCGTACTACCCGGGTTGTGGAGGTCAGATAGGCAGTCGTTCCATGTAAAATATTGGTATTCAGCTGCATACAGTTAAACTGAAAAGCTACCCCAACGGCCAACATAGTTGGGAAAAGGCTAAATAGCAACGCAGCATCTGTCTCCAGCTGATGTGGAGGGAAGTGGAAATTATGTTTTTCCTACCGCTTATTTTCTGATTAATTTCGTGGCGGGATCCATGACAGTTGAATTGTTTCTCTGGGACTTCGTCAAGCTTCATTGTTTCTGCTTTTCTGGAGGTCGCCACTGTTGAATTTGACTTTCAGGAGTTACAGTGGTTTGGGAATACTGTGGCAGGCTTGTCCAATAAAAAATAAAAACAACACAGCATTTAAATCAAGCTATTTGAAAGCAAATAAATTTTTGTTGTATTAGGCACCTACCTAAAACGTTTGAATGATTAGTTTTTCAGCAGGCGTCACAGTTTTCTCAAAAGAGTTACTATAGAGAATACCTATCTCTGTTCATGAATAATAAAACAACAAAACAATTCTCAAGCCAGCCAGCTCTTTCACAAAGAGAGATAATATCTTGCATATTCCAATTTTCTAAGAGAAAAAGCGCTTTCAAAACCTTTTTCAGCACTTCTGCAACTGCAACAGTAAATCAAAAGGTTTTTGAAAAATTAATCAAATTTACAGCTGGGATTCTCACTTCAAGGTCACAGCGAAACTTTAATCAAGAAAGCGCGACCGTGACCTTTCCCAAGGACATAAAATTACAGGAAATGAACGGCTTTTAACTGTAAATACGTGTTTTAATGTTGTTTGTTAATGGCTTTCTCTCATAACGTAATGAAAGCCCGAAAGCATTAAATTTCGGAGCTTATCTTTTCCACTTTAGTTTAATTCCTTATTACGCGATAAGGAATATTAAAATCCTGGTATTTTGCCACCGCAAGAAAATGGAGGACTTTCTCCAAAGAGAGGAAGAATTAATGTTAATTACCAAGCTAGCTAGCATTAGCTACGTGAAGATGATTTCAGATTTGATAATTGTCTTTCGTTTGCAAAATGTATGCTGTTTCTCTTCATCTGCCTAATCTTTTACTACTCGGCTTCCAGTCTAACCGGATGCAACTGAATACCAGTATTTTACATGGAGCGACTGCCTATCTGACCTCCACAATCCAGTTATTGGGTACTACGATACCCCTCGTTGCAGGTGGTGTTCTGTAAATTCTGCCTTGGGATAAAGGCGTGGGTTTATGTATGTATGTATGATACCCCTTGGTAAAACTGTTAAAATTTATATAAGCTGTCAGTAGAGGAAATAAACCCTAGATTGTCTTCACAACAACAAGAGTGGTATCTAAAATGAACTATACTTACCAAACTGCTGCATATAAAATAAGCAGTTTCGGTAAACGTTCAGGTAAGCCATCAAACCCTAGAATAAAAAAATCGAAGATTTGCGACATTCACCAACCAGCTGTGGGGCGGCGTGGTGGATTACGGGCCATTGCCTCTCACAGAGAGGAGGCCTGAATCATCTAATTATGCTTATCCTAAATAAAAAAACGGTTAAATTATGGCCTTACTAAAAAAAAAAACACCAAAGCTATACTAAAACTTCATCATTCTCTTTCCCTTATCCCAATTAATTTGGCCCAGCATGTGCTTCTTCTTCCGAATTTCTCCATTACTCGCCATCTCAGCAGTCACCTCCTTTCTAGCCATATCATCCTTCACACAGTCCATCCATCGTTTCTTTGGTGTTTCTCCATTCTTATAGCCATTGTCATCATCTTCCTGTCCTTGTCCCATGTAACATGGGTCGGCGCAACACATTTTTTTCTTTCATTCTCCTCTGCCAACCATTCCTCACACAATTCATCCATTGTTCCCTTGACAAGTCTTATAGCCATCACATTCGAAAATACTTTATGCACCCAAAAACCTTCTAAAGACTTGACCAATGCGTCAAGATTTTGTAGATCCAGATCAAACGTGATTAGTGGACCAACAAAAGTAGACCAGTGACAAACATTGGGCAAGTGTGTCGTTCACACAGGCCACAGAATAGGTCAGAGAACAAATAAGTATAAATCGATAGGTGATACGTCAATGACTGGTTCTATAAGACCCGCCTTTGCTACGTTCGGGTGCAATGTATTGATGTGGCGATATGATAAAGTCATTTCGGTGCTATTTCCAAGTTAAATTCACCTTTTTTTGTAGGAAAATCCTCATGGACCTAATAACCTCCGTCTGTGGCAAACGGAGGGTTATGTCAGACTCTTACCGACTAAAATCCCACTGTTCTTACTACTACCATGTGGGCCCGGAAGATACAAGACCTTCGCGCGCACCCGCGACTAAATTAAATTGCTCTTAGTCGTGAATTGTAGTGACCTATCTGGTAAACACTGAATCGATTGCTTACACAAGTACGTCACTGCAAACAAAATCCGGCAAAATTGGGTACCTGTTATCGATTCTTCCAACACTAATTGCGATTGGGGTGCCCCTGATGTTCCACTAAGACTATGCAGGAGTGCCCCAGGCTTCAGTTTACCTGTACCATTGACGACCTGAACGCATCTGCCTCTGACGCCGCAATAAGCGTGGCCGTTTCCTCTAAAATGGAATGGTATATTTCTTATTTTTTCTTTGTACTCTATCACAATGCCCCCTATTTGACTTAAAGGTTGACTGGTAGAGAACGCCTTGTGACATTAAGTCCGCCTATGTACCACTCTTGTACATGAAGTTTAAATAAAAAAATGTATTACGTGTATTACGTAAACCTTACCGAATAAATTCTCTATATTATGGTGAAAACCACATTCAAATCCATCGCGTAGTTCAGAGGGATTAAGCGGACTTACTTCGTTATGAAAAACGGTACTTCTTTTCGCGATTGGTTTTTATTACTACTCATTCATCTATGGTGCTGTACAATACTTATTTCCTTCCATACACCTTTGTCAGTTGTCATCACCGAGCTTACTGCTTTCTTTCCCATTTCATCTTTGCAGATGTCAGCATAAGCATATGCATAATCAGGCTGTAATGTTCCCACTACCGGGGACACAGGCCTCCTCTTTTATACACTACGCAGGCCCCGTGCGGGTTGGTAGATGTCACATGTCTTCGGTTGTTTGGGTTTAGGACATGCCGGTTTTCTCACGATGGTTTCCTTCACCGTTTTGAGAGCAGTGATGAAATAAATTACACAAAGTAATGCGCTTGCCTGGGTTCGAACCACGACTTACTGCTTGTAAGTCGGGGCCACCACTACTGGGCCACCGCTGCTCAGTCACCATTTTTTTTTATCCATATTTTCCAAGCATGCGTAGTGACCAAAGCATTCCTTATCTTTACGAGCAGAAGTCTTTGCCCCTTTTTCTTGTTCATCGTCACTACGACGCTTCTCAAAGTAACTGTCTTCATCAGTGTGAACCGCTGGCTACATGCTGCCTCCAACAGCCTTCTTGATCGCGTCTGACCATCTTGCCAGTGTCCTTACCCGACAGAAAGACAGTAATTACAAACATTTTACTTACAAACCAAATCTCATTTCCAAACAAACCGTTCTTTCACCAAGTTTTGTTGTACACTCATTAATAAAGTTGTGTTAATTATAATTTGCTGACAACTGAAATTAGTTTGTTGAGTATAACACGGAACATAGCAGCTAATGATTAAATAGCACGACATTATCATGTTTTGTATCTTTGAAAAGAAACTTGCTGTACGACTATATTACAGAGTTGGACAGATTCTTTATTTTGACTCAATCTGACTTGGTAATCTCAGTTCAGACCAGTGCAGGTCACTGTCAGGTTGTATATATTCTGATTACCTTTTCCCAACTATATTGGGGTCGGCTTCCAGTCTAACCGGATGCAGCTGAATACCAGTATTTTACATGGAGCGACTGCCTATCTGACCTCCACAACCCAGTTAGTACTGGGTAATACGATACCCCTTGGTAAGACTGGTTGTCAGACTTTTTGGGCCACTGACTACCTGTAACGACTGTTAAAGATCTACCAGATGACAGCCGGGACCAACGGCTTAACGTGTTTTCCGAGGCACGGAGGAAACTCGGTATGTAATGGGCAGTCACCCATCCACAGACCAACCTAGGCAAGCACGGCTTAACCTAAAGATCGAACCGAGCGACTGTTATTATTAAGCCACGAGCTCGTCCCGCCACCACTACCGCTCCTTCCACTCCTATTCCACTTAAAAATACAAGAACTTGGAAGCATCGTCCCTTGGCACTGCAGGCCGTACGTCAGAGGCAGCATTCAACTTCAGACCCTGTAGCAAATACATAATATTTCTTCGTGCTTTATAGCTTAGCATAAAAACATTCAAAGGTCAAATAGACCGTCACTCCATGTAAAAAGCTGACATTCAGCTGCATCCTAGCATAGTTGAAAGGGTTAGGTAGATGATGAATAGGAAAAGATTACAGATTCCGGGACGCTTTTGTTATCGCCGTGAAATTTTGGAGTTCTTCTTTATCGTGTGGTTAGTGCCTAACATGGTGTCAGAGTTTTTATGCCACCCATTGGCCTCTGATTTTACTTTAAATTCCGTCAAGAAATAGCTCTCAGGCGTGCTGGTTTCCTCGCGATGTTTTTCTTCACCGAAACAAGTGATAATTATACAATACGCACATAAATGCGAAAAAATCAGAGGTGTGTGTCTGATCTATGTTTTGTCCGACAATCACACCAGGCTATCACCGCTGCATTTTACTGGCAGTAGTTAACTAAAGATTAGGCAGGAGCTCGTGGCTAAATAATAACAGCTGCTCGGATCGATCTTTAGGTTAAGCCGTGCTTGCCTAGGTTGGTCTGTGGATGGGTGACCACCTATTACATACCGAGTTTCCTCCGTGCCTCGGAAAGCACGTTAAGCCGTTGGTCCCGGGTGTCATTTGTAGATCTTTGACAGTCGTTAGGTAGACAGTGGCCCAAAAAGTCTGACAACCAGTCTTACCAAGGGGTATCGTATTACCCAGTACTAACTGGGTTGTGGAGGTCAGATAGGCAGTCGCTCCATGTAAAATACTGGTATTCAGCTGCATCCGGTTAGACTGGAAGCCGACCCCAATATAGTTGGGAAAAGGCTAGGCAGATGATGAGTTAACTAAAGATTAGGAAACTGGGTTCATTGGTACTGCCTTCTAAATGTTCAAAGTTTTCGTATTATGTTTTAAAATGACGATCGTTTCAAGTGGCTACTGCGACCCACCTTTTCTGACTAATTAGGTTAATCGGCTATTCAAAAAGATTGGGGATTAAAATGGCTGGCCTCGTCGTCGTCTGAATTTTTTACACGTGTCGGTACTATTGTTTTGTATTTCGGACTGGTGTCTGGAACTCCAAAAAAAAGAAAGGCCTATAACCAGCAGTGGGTGAATTCAGGCTGTGGATGATGATGATGAAGTCCATAACTCCAGGTTCCAATCTATCTCCAATCTATAAGCATAAGCATAATCAGCCTATAATGTTCCCACTGCTGGGACACAGGCCACCTCTCTATGAGAGAGAATGGGCTATAATCCACCACGCGGGCCCAGTGCGGGTTGGTTGATGTCACATGTCTTCGAATTTTTGGTTCTAGGACATGCCGGTTTTCTCACGATATTTTCCTTCACCGTTTTGAGAGCAGTGGTGGTGAAATAAATTACACATAGTAATGCGCCTGCCTGGGTTTGAACCAACAACTTACTGTTCGTAAGTCGCGGCCGCCACCACTGGGCCACCGCTGCTCCAATCTATACAGCAGTTTACTTTATAAGTAAATATACTGCAGTCCAGTTTTAGATCTGCATCATTCTTGTGGTTAAAAAGTTTTATTTATTTATTATTTATTTATTTATTTATGTACACACAAAATACTCAACAAGACATTACATTAAGATAGAAGAGCACAAAGGTACTGCTTATTTCATGCGAAATCTCTTCCAGCAGACCTGCGAGAGGAAAGTAGGATTAGAAATGTAGACACAGTGTGTGTGTGTTATTTATTATAATATCTAAGTTTTCTGTAAAAAATATTGTCAATAATAACAGACAGTGTCTTTGGAAGCGGTTCCATCACTAACCTAGTCAAGATGATTTCTATCTAAAATTTCGTACCACACTCCACACACACTACCACACTCCACACACACTACCACACACTTCATCACTGTTTGAGTTACTATGAGGTTGGTTTTGTCTGTTTTTGTTGTGTGTAGACTCATGTTTTTAGTTTTTGACTTACCGATGCTGCGTGCCGTGACAATTTAAAAGTGCCTTCTATAGTAATAGAGAACTATTACTCGTCATCTCATCGGTCACCTCCTTTCCTGCCATATCATCCTTCGCACATTCCATCCATCATTTCTTTGTCTTTCTCTACTTTTATAGTCATCATTCATACTACAAATAAATATTTTTTATACTCAAAATTTTCCTCACGAAATTTTCCTCCGCATCACATGCCCATACCAAGATAACCGATTACCACACAACATTTCAGTTACCGGCCCCACTTTCAGACTTCCTCTCATGTACTCGTTTCTTCAAAGTGCCTTTAACTGGTTTATTTAAATACAATGTGTTGAGATTTAGATTGGCTATTGCAGGGTCAACAAGTGTGAAGTCATCAAACAAACCAAATTACTAAAGCAGACACTACAAAAACTCAGACATAAACAATAAAAAACCACTCACTTTTTTGCCAACGCTACTTTAAATCGTATCACAATGCGTCATTTTGATTGTCCACTGGTAGTACGGTCAGCAATCGAAGGCAATTTGGCTTCGTTCCATAAAAAGTATAAAGTTTTCTTAACGACAGGAACGTATGAAAGAGAAAAAATCAAGCGTGTAAGAGAGATAGAATATTTACTTGTTTAGTACCTGATTGTGGATAGAAAAGGAAGGATTACTCCCTGGAGAAGAATTTTGTTTTGGAGAAGATCAAGTATTGTTGATTGTTCAAGTTTTAGTTGTGTGGTAATCAGCTGTCAAGATATGGGAATGATGCGGAGGAATGATGAAATTGTCGTGTGAAAAGTTTTGAGTATGAATGTGGATGGTTATAAGAGAAGTGGAAGACTAAAGAAACGATGGATGGACTGCGTGAAGGATGAAAAAGGAGGTGTCTGATGAGATGACTAATAGAGAAAGAAGTATAGAAGAAGAGGACATGCTGCGCCGACGCCAAACAAATTGTGATAAGGGCCCTTATCACAATTTGTTTGGCGATCCCTGATCCCCTGATCACGTGTCTAGTAAAGGAATATTACTAAATCCGGCTGAATGAGATTGTGTTAATTTAATTTTGTGAATCTGTGGCCAGTAGCTCGTGGTCGAGTAATCCCACGTGGTGTCTACTTCAGTGGAGCAAGCAGGATGCCTGTTTGTCTCGCTCAATGACTGCTCATGCTAGAAAGGAGGTAACTGCTGAGATGACGAGTATTAGAGATAAGAGAAGTATGGAAGAAGAAGACATTACGCGCCGATCCCAACTAAATTGTGATATGGGCAGGGATGAAAATAATGATGGATTGATCTCTTTGGCAGTATCTTTCTATCTTTATAACCCTTGATAAGGGTTAACGTGCTCCTCAATAACTGGCTTGCAGAGGTCAGAGAGGCAAGCTCGATATAAAATACAAGTATTTAGGTGTATCCGGTTACACTAGGAGCCGACCCTAACATAGTTGGGGAATGTCTAGGCAGATGTAGATGTCCCAAGGGCATAATTTTCTTATTGTAAGGCAAAATTGTGTCTCTTTGTAATATAGACCCACGCTGACCTTTCTCTCGGACTTATTGCTCTTAGAGAAATACGGAAAAAGAAGATATGCTGCTTTAAATCAATTAAGATAAGAACAGGAGAATAATGGTGATCACGTTGAATCACGCACAACAATGAAGCCACTCAGGACGGGGAACAACAAACATTTAAAATCGACGTCAACATTACTAAAACAGAGCTTATAGGTACTCTTGTAGTTTTAGGAAAGTTAGGCGTGAGTATGCAATTCCTGTATCGAAACTAACTTGAGTATTTAACCACTCACGGTTTGCGACTAAACTAAAACTTTCCAGACTCAATTTAGTGTAGAGCTAACAAGTTACATGTGGAGCTAGTTTAATCAGTAATGTATCGAGGAGACTGCCTCGTTGGTCTAGCGGTCTCTAGCACGACTGCTGAGCTTGAGGTCCTGGGTTCAATTCCCGGGTCGGGCAAAGTGTCATTGGGTTTTTCCATCAGGGATTTTTCAGTAGCAGCCACGGAGTCTGGATTTGCGACCGGTTGATGGCATTAGGCGCGCCCCCTATTAAATGGAACTTAAACTATGCACTACTCGCATCAAGCCACCAGCTTCCTTCCTGCAGAGTAGGACTTCAGTTGTACCTAAGGAAGTCGTAATTCATCATTCTCCTGCTCGTATCACAATTTATTTGGGGTTGGTGCAGAATTTCTTCTTCTTTCATACGTCTCTATTACTGGTCATCTCAGCAGTCACCTCCTTTCTAGCCATATCATCCTTTCTGACACATCGTTTATTAGTTGATCAAATTATCTACATAGGGTATTTAAAACAATTTTTTTGGCCTTATCTTCGTATTTTGTGTGCCTATAAATCAAGGATGTGAATTAATTCACTAAAAATATTTAAAAAACCTAAAATAACTCATCTGAACTAACAAGGGCATCAAAAATCTCTTCAACGGTGTCAGCTGTTAATGTGCCCAAGAGATTGGCGGCGTTATCATGTTTTATAACAACACAGCCAAGGTACAAGGTAAAAGCCAGCGCTTGGGTCACGGGAAGCGACAACTGGGCGTTTCTAAACTTCAAAAAAAACCTTTGAAGAAAATCAAATCGGCAGGAAGATGGATTTGTTGATGAGTAAAAATATTTAAATTCTTTTGTTCAGTCTTTTATGAATCATAAATAAATCATAAATCATATTTATTTCTGTAAATTGGTTTAAAAAACTCTTTTACATGTCAACATGTTGTTTTAAAACTAGATGGAGCCGGTGTTTCGTTATGGATCCCAAATTAAACTTTTACTACCCCAAAACATTTTAATTCTCCAGCTGCATATTGATAGGCATGTGTTAAGACAACTTCGCTACTTTTAGTTGTAAGATTCTACGTCATTCCTTACGGCTAGACATTTTGGAAAGAGGCCAACTTATCAAGATGGCTACCGAATTTTGGTACTAAATCATCTACGAGATTGCTGGGATAGGATAGAGAAAGGAGTGGCTGTTGTTTATTTTTTCCGACAAATTCGGGGTTCCTATAAGGTCTAAGATAAAGCCAGCACCCTGATTGCGTTACACTTTCTTTATCATAATCTAATTTGGATATCACAAGAATTTTGAAGGAAACTAATCCATCTGCCTCCTTGGTTTAGTGGTCGCAAGCGCGACTGCTGAGCATGATGTCCTGGGTTCAGTTTCCAGGTCCGTCAGTGTTATTGGGTTTTTCCATCAGGAATTTCTCAGTAGCAGCCATGGAGTCTGGTTTTGTGTCCGGTTGATGGCAATAGGCTCGCCCCATATTACATGGGACTTGCATATAACTGGCGAAATGTGTTTGTACTATTACGTACACCTCTGCCTGTGCCTAACCCTTCGGAGATTACAGGCGTGATGTTATGTTATGTTTCTAAGCCTTTGCTCCAGTTGTTTGCAGCTCAACAACGTTAATAACGAAATAGCATAATCATCCTATAGTCACCAGCAGTTTTTTGATAACCCTGCACTCTCCCACTGTCTGGCAAAAGATTCCCACAATTCCTTCCAGGAGCACTTTTCCTGTGCCTCCTCAAACCAGTACTAGCAGTACGCATTCAAGTCTTCTCGCCACTTCTTCCTGGGCTGGCCTCGGCGGTGCCGTCCATCTTCCGGCACCCGTTGCGTGGAGGCTTTTTGACAGCGGTCATCGGCTGACATGACCTGCTCAATTCCATTTTAGCCCAGCAGCCTTCTTGCCAACGTCCACTACCTGCCTGTTCTGCAACGCCGCGTGGTATTTCGCACTACTTATAATAGCAGCCTATTCTCCTCCACCTTCCAGCCTGTATGAAACTGACCCGGCAACGGGCACTCATACATCTAGCCATCATCTCAGTAGCTCACTCTCTCTTTAGCCTCATGAACATAACATCTTGCTTAAAATCCATCCACCTTCTCTGTTCCATTATTTATTTTAAGCCGGTAGAAGCGCTAGTTTCCAGAATTCCACGCTAGTCTAAGCCACACCCCGTAAGCTACCCGCGGAGTAAATCTGGTAATTAAGATGAAGCCACATCCTTATAGCCTAGATTTTAGCCCCAAAACACTTAGGAACCGGCTGGGGTGACGTTGATTACATTACACAAAATTAAGCTTCTAGGGTTTGCTTAATGTACCAGAAAATATGGCTTTACATATCTGTTCTCGGGACATTAACCGCATTGTGTGAAGCGGAAGTTTAGACATACATTTGTATGTTAAGAGTTATGTGGGAAAGTACTTTGGTTTATCTGCTACAAACAGGCTGTGACGTAAATACCTTACAAAATGAAAAGACAGCACCAATGAAGGGTAAATATTACTTTCCTACCTTTATTAAACTCAAACATGAATTCATGAATTCGTTGTGTTAGAAAGCCTCCCACCAGGTGGACCGATGACCTGGTGAAGGTTGCAGGGATCCGCTGGATGCGAGTTGCACGGGACTGGTCAATGTGGTGACACTTGGGGGAGGCCTATGTGCAGCAGTGGACGTCTTTCGGCTGAAATGATGATGATGCTGATGCTGATGATGATGAATTCATTATTCTGTTACATAAGCCGTGTAGATAGTAAACAATAACATACAAAATAGTTGCCTGCAATTTATTCTTCACACTACTATGGTGGTGCCCGTGCAACCGATAACCAATTTACAAAATAAAAAACCATTTATCATTTGTCACCATGAGGTAGACTACTCGCTTGTTTACTTATTAACATAGATCGGTACTTATTCTTTATTGAACACCAAATTTCTTTCACAATACTGTTTAATCTATGGACACAGTGGACGTCTTATCGCTGATAGCGGCATCTTCCAGAAAACCTTTGGATGGACTGAACGAACTTAAAATAAACAAGAACAGAGTACTAAGTACTGTAATGAACTTGATAACGACTAGCGTCTTTAGATTCGTACGTGTATTTGAACCGGCTAGGCTCTAACAAATTCGTGGGTAAAGCATCAAGTTTTCAGGGATCGGTTCTGGGACCGGCCCTGTGGAACATCGGTTACGACTGGGTGCTGCGCGCCGACCTCCCTACCGGCGTCAGCGTAGTTTGCTACGCTGACGACACGCTGGTACTGGCACAAGGGAGGTCGCACGAGGCGGCGGCCGAAAACATGACACGCGGGGTTGCGATAGTCGTGGAGAGGATCCGGTAATTGGGTCTCGAGGTGGCATTGCACAAGTCCGAGGCCATGTGTTTTCATGGGCCTCGGAATGCGCCACCGTCGGGATCCCTACTGACGGCAGGAGGGGTTTCCATCGGCGTCGGGTCGACGTTGAAGTACCTAGGACTCGTCCTCGACAGCCGGTGGAACTTCGTGGAGCACTTCCGACGTTTGGCTCCCAAACTGGAACGGACAGGGGCTGCCTTCAAGCGGCTCTTGCCCAACCTGAGGGGTCCAAACGCCTCCTGCCGGAGGCTATACGCGGGGGTCGTGCGGTCCATGGCCCTTTACGGGGCCCCGGTGTGGACGCGTTCTTTGAGGCGGCAAGCTGCCCACTACTTGAACGCGCCCCAAAAGGTGATAGCCATAAGGCTAATCCGGGGGTACCGCACGATCTCCGGCGAGGCGGCTAGCCTCCTTGCCGGATTGCCGCCATGGGATCTGGAGGCGATAGTCCTCGCGCGCCTGCATGAATGGCGCGCGGAGGCACTACGTCGGGGGGAAACTCCGCTGCCGCGGCAAATTGCCGCTCAGCGGACAGACCTCCGGCGTGATCTCATGGCGACATGGAGAGAGCGACTGTTGCAACCCCGTGCAGGGCACGCTACCATAGTGGCGATAAGTCCCCTCTTTGAGGAGTGGCTAGAGAGGCGCCACGGCGCCCTCACCTACCGCCTGACGCAGATCCTCACCGGACACGGTTGTTTCGGGAGGTTCCTGCACCGAATCGGGCGGGAGGAAACGCCCGGGTGTTTCCACTGCGAGGATCGTCCGGAGGACACGGTGGAGCACACCGTAGAGGTCTGCCCCGCTTGGGCGGAGCACCGCCGTGTCCTTGTAGCTTCGATTGGCGGCGGCGATCTCTCGCGTCCGGCCCTGGTTCAAGCCATGGTCCGGAGCGAGAGGGAATGGGAAGCCGTCACCACCTTCTGTGAAGCAGTCATGCTAGTGAAGGAGGTGGCGGGACGTGAGAGGGAAAGAACCTCACGTCCCAGCCGCCGCGGGAGACGCCCTGGGCGTCGGGGGTCACGTGGTGGCTCCCGGCCACCGTAGGCGCGGGCCTGTGGACAGCGAGTTATGGGCTAGCTCGCCGTCCGGCCGTCTTATGACGACAGGCCGTGTCGACGGCGCGTTCGTGTTCCACGCGCGCCTCAAAGAGATGTCAGCAACCGAGTAGGGGTCCGCATGGGCCGATGCCTGCCAGAGCTGCGGGACTGTTCGAAAGAGACACCGTGGCCCTGGAACACAAAGGGCAAAGAAGGAGCATGGATGGGTTTTAGTCAGTACAAGTCTGACACTCCCTTCCACTCCGCCCAGAGTGGGGGGGGTCATTTGATGATTTCCCATCCAAAAAAAAAAAAAAAAAAAAAAAAAAAAAAGCATCAAGTTTTAGGCAATATTAAGTACTGCCTAAAAGTGGAACTAAACCAGCTCTTTTGCGAGAAAGTTTTCATTCACGTCCACCAGTCCCTACCATATTCTCTCCACAATCTAACCCCTGACCTTCTATTTCAGCAGCGAATGCCCCAGCAGCCCAGCGTCGTCAGGGCGTGAACCAGTGCCCACCCCCGCAGTCCCCGGCCTAGTGGCGTGCCCAGATGATCGGCTCATTCTGGAACCTCTGCCGAGCGTGCCCTTCCATGCCCGTCGATAAGGTAAGCTAGATATTTAAGCAAATGTACGAAAACTGTTGTCTCAATTCTTGTACAGCCAGTAATATCTTTGGAGCTAAGCAGCGTTGCTGCGACGTCCTACCACAACCCTTTTTTTGTCTCGAGCAGCGTTGCTCGGAGGAACTGCCACCATATCCATTTCTATTGCCAAGACCGCAAAAGACCAAAGGCAGCGATCACCATAGGCAACTTACTTGTTTTCCATAATTTCTGACATCTTTTACGAGTATGTTAACTTTGGCAGGAGAATTCAACGTTTTATTAAACCTCATATTTATTTTTTATTTATTAAAACTTTATGCACAAGTAAAAACTGTACAAAGTTGGATTTAATGCCTTGGGCCTTTACCAGTGTACCTTAGGGTGATGGAGAGACAATACACAGTAGGTGCAATAACAGGAAAAGGCTGAAAAGCCGAAACATCTTCCTAAAATGTGTAACTCCACTCACTGGCGAGCGGTCTACGGAAAGACTAAGGCTGTAGCGAGGTAGTGCATCCTTACCTAACCCATTCGTTCCACATGCTGAAAATATCCCACCTGGACATGAGTTGCCATGGCTGACCTGGAAGTCTTTAAATAGACTCCGGACCCAGGTTGGTCGCAGCAAGGAAAACCTGCTCAGGTGGAGATTCATTAATGACTCTGCCCTGCAGTGTAAATGTTATGCTGCTCTACAAACGATGGGGCACTTAATATCGTGTCCTGCGCGTCCTGTTGTTTGTTCACTACAGGAACTGATGGACGGTCCCCAGAGCGCCAAACTAGTAGCTCAGTTCTGGGCTGACACAATTTAGATTGCCATTGACACGCTAAGAAGAAGAACAGAAAAACAAATTAGAGAATATTTATAACTAAAATATAAGAATCTATACATGTATACAGACATAAAACAAAATATTAAAAAAATATGAGAAATAAAGAAGAAAAACTACAACAACTTAATTCTGAGACTAATCTACCAACTTCTTATGTGTGTTCTTGAGTTTTCAATTCATATTTCTAGTGTCTACACACAAAACCTCACATTTTCCTAAGAATCACAGCATAAATGAACCTCCTATACCAACACAGGCATTTCCTTCACAACCCCACATTCATCAGGCACCTCAATAACTTATTCACTTACCTTACCAAGGCTTCACATAAATGCGCCATGATTCGTCGCGGGATCTAAGCGCTGTGCAGCGCTGTACAATTTTATTAAGCTGAATCGATCCAGCCGAAAGCGGCTAATTTTTTATGTTACCTCGTAGGGTTTCCGGCGACGACGGTTATGTAAAGGATTATAGCCTAAGCGTTTAGTCTAGGTTTTTAGGGTATTTAGGACATGAAGAGTATTTAAGGGGACAGGTTTTATGGTTTGTACTTCCAGCGGTGGACAGATATACTACGATGTATCTATAGACGTATTAATGCCCGTATTCGTCAACAGCGAAACAGACAGACATTTTGTTCTTTCGTGAGCTCTCTGGTGACCAACATATTATTATGTAAAAAGCATAAGTAGAAAAGAAGAGATGATTTTGGGATATCCCTGCAGTTTGCGCGGATGGATGTTTGTTTGTTAATCTTTCACGCAAAAACACTTCTGATCGGCTTTGGATGAAATTTGGCACAAAGATAGTTTATAACCTGGATTACCATATAGGATAGTTTTTATCCCGGTAGTAAGATCCCGTGGGACAATTACCGAACTTCACGTGGGTGAAGCCGCGGGCATAAGCTAGTATATAGGTACTAAATGTGCGTTCATATGTGGTGCCATACTCTGATCGTGTTCCATCTTTAGGCAGAAACATTCAATAAGATCTCCTCGTAAACGTTTCTGTCTAACTTCAGAAACTACATAATTTCAAATGAATTACTGCCTACCCCAGTGGGAAAAAAGCGTGAGCTTATTGTATGTACGTTTCTTGAAACAAATTTAAAATATAATTCAAAATGTTGTCGAATTTTGATGAAAATCCTTGCAATTTTGTATCGAAACTTCCATTAAGGCACGAATTGCGAACTCGTCTCTCGACCATCCTCATCCCTCTTGAAAACTCAAGTAACATGATAAGCAAAGACCCTCTTTCCGTAATGCAACAAGATTTAACATCAAAAATCGTGCTCCTTCGTCCTGGCAGAAAGCCAACGCGTCTAGCCACTCCAATCATTGGAGTTTACATGTAAAAGGCGAATTCAGCAAAATTAACGTATTTGGTTTTGATGGGAGTTATGAAAACTGCGTCGTCAAAATATAATGTATTGAGATATTAAAGAATGAGTTTCTCATAAGAATAGATTAGAATAGAATAGAAGTTTTTATTTCAGACCGGAGTACATAGAGTTAGTAACAATTTTTAGTTAACTTCTAGTGTTAGTAGGTTACAGTCACAGATGAAAATATACAACTAAAATTCAGCGAGGAGGCGCATCCACTTCCGCAACATCGGGGAATCCCACCGATCTGCAGATACATACAGGGTATAAACAGACCCTTTTTTTTTTTCGAATGGGAAATCATCAAATGACCCCCCCCACTCTGGGCGGAGCGGAAGGGAGTGTCAGACGTGTACTGACTAAAACCCATCCATGTTCCTTCTTTGCCCTTCGTGTTCCAGGGCCACGGTATCTCTTTCGAACAGTCCCGCAGCCCTGGCAGGCATCGGCCCATGCGAACCCCTACGTGGTTGCTGACATCTCTTTGAGGCGCGCGTGGAACACGAACGCGCCGTCGACACGGCCTGTCGTCATAAGACGGCCGGACGGCGAGCTAGCCCATAACTCGCCTTCCACAGGCCCGCGCCTACGGTGGCCGGGAGCCACCACGTGACCCCCGACGCCCAGGGCGTCTCCCGCGGCGGCTGGGACGTGAGGTTCTTTCCCTCTCACGTCCCGCCACCTCCTTCACTAGCATGACTGCTTCGCAGAAGGTGGTGACGGCTTCCCATTCCCTCTCGCTCCGGACCATAGCTTGAACCAGGGCCTGACGCGAGAGATCGCCGCCGCCAATCGCCGCTACGAGGACACGGCGGTGCTCCGCCCAAGCGGAGAAGACCTCTACAGTGTGCTCCACCGTGTCCTCCGGACGATCCCCGCAGTGGAAACACCCGGGCGTTTCCTCCCGCCCGATTCGGTGCAGGAACCTCCCGAAACAACCGTGTCCGGTGAGGACCTGCGTCAGGCGGTAGGTGAGGGCGCCGTGGCGCCTCTCTAGCCACTCCTCAAAGAGGGGACTTATCGCCACTATGGTGGCGTGCCCTGCACGGGGTTGCGACAGTCGCTCTCTCCATGTCGCCATGAGATCACGCCGGAGGTCTGTCGGCAGCGGAGTTTCCCCCCGACGTAGTGCCTCCGCGCGCCATTCGTACAGGCGTGCGAGGACCATCGCCTCCAGATCCCATGGCGGCAATCCGGCAAGGAGGCTAGCTATTACCTTTTGGGGCGCGTTCAGGAAGTGGACGGCTTGCCGTCTCAAAGAACGCGCCCACACCGGGCCCCGTAAAGGGCCATGGACTGCACGACCCTCGCGTAGAGCCTCCGGCAGGAGGCTTTTGGACCCCTTAGATAATCAGACCCTTCACATACCCGTCAATCAAGTGTTCTGTACATCAAGCTAAGTAATTCTACGCAAAAATTATTTCTGGCAAACGACTTTTTTTTTGGGGTCAAAAATCACGTTTTACGGTGGGACTCGATGGAAAGCACTCAAAACATTGTGCTGATGGATGGATTGAATAGTACGGGGGTCGTGGAGGTGTGTAAAGGTGTAAAGTAAAAATCTTACATTAAAAACATGTATTTAAAAAAACACTTGTAAATAAGTTGAAAATTTGACACCCAATAACTCCGTAACTGGAAGGTTCCCAGGTATGGTCTAGAACAAAAAAATGATCGCAAAGACGGGGAGAACAAGTGCCTTTTGGTTCTGTTAAGGGTCTATTTATACCCTTTATAAGAAGAAAATCTATAAAACAATGGTTAGACCAAATTTTTTGTTTGGATCAGAATGTTGGGCCACATTAGGGATGAAAGAAAGGCATTTGCATGTGGCTGAGATGAGAATACTAAGGGGGATGTGTGGTGTTACGAGAATGGAGAAAATATAAAATAAGAAATGAGTACATAAGAGAAAGTCTGAAAGTGGCGCCGGTGACTGAAAAGTAGTGTGGTAATTGGTTGACGTGAACTCGTGAGGAAAGTTTTGTGTAGGAATGTGGATGGGTATAAGAGTAGAGGAAGACCAAAGAAACGATGGATGGACGGTGAAAGGATGATGTGGCAAGAAACGGAGGTGTCTGATGAGATGACCAGTAATGGAGAAATATGGAAGAAGAAGACATGCTGCGCCGATCCCAAATCAATTGGTATAAGGGCAGGATAATGATGATGGGTTTCCCTAAAAAATAATAGATTTTATAAGGTTACAGCTGATAATAAGGTCCCTTAGAGTTGAACCTCATCTATCGCACTTTTCCATGCTGCTATCCTTTTCTATCGCTCAGACCCGTCATTTGATAGAGTGCGAAACAGAGGGTAATATGGAAAATGCGACTCCATGGTGCTGGATGAGTCGCAACCCTAATCATCTTACGTAGTTACAGGGTTTTGAAGGGCAGACAAGCAGTCGCTTTATGAAAAATGCTACTTTGCAGCCGTCAAAGACATAAAAAAGTTAAAACACTTTAATAATCAAAAAATATTAGCCACGCATATTAGCATTACATTTAAAATAAATTCGTTCATAAAATGCCACAGTTGACAAAGTCGTATTCTTAAAACTATTCAGTATATTCACAAACTCTATCACTATTGCTATTCGTTTAGACACCATAAACATGTACGTATGTTTGCAGACTGGCGACGTTCTGGCGTCTGTTGTTTACCAGCGGTTCTCAAAATTAAACCGACTCCCGACGGGAGTATGGTATAGGGTAACAAATGAAACATTTAAAAAAACTTGCGCACATGTTATGTTGGATAGAGATGGATAGATAAACTATACTTTACTTGTTTGTGTCCCCAACTGAAGTTTCTTGTTTTAATATAAAACATATAAGGTCTTTTATACACGAAATATTTTCAGAGAATCATGTAACGGCTATAACGAAGCCATTTCAAGTATTTTTTTTTTATCTGGGTATATTTTTATAATAAATAAATAATTTAAAATTACTTTAATAACTATCTTTGCATTGTATAGATTCAATCTCTTTTGTATTATATAGCCGCCTAGCCCATATTGTGTGAATACTATGAACTAGAAAGCTGTCATTCGCTGGAAACCTGCGTCTTTTCTTGACTTGAATGTGCCCTGGCGGTTAGGAGTATGTCATGCTCACTCAAATGTCTCGCTGATGGTGGCACGTGTGTCGGATCATTTAGTTCCCTTCAAAATGGTTGAGTTGAATGGTGCTGATACATGCGTCATGTTCGTGGACGGGCGCTTTCAGTTGTGACTGGTCATCTCTTATTTGCCACGGCTTATTTGAATTAATTATTTTATTTTTGAATTGTTTTTACTATGGATACTTTTAACGAACACATCTTGCTGCATCGTTCTCACATAATGTACCATCTCAAAATGAATTGATGTAACCAAGGTTTTGTTAAAGTATTCTGATTTAAAAGAGTGTCCATGGAGTTTCTTGCCCGTTCTTCTCCATAGAGATCTACGTTAGGGAATGGGTAACTACAGTATTTTCACAGTTTTTGTGCCTTGTGACTGGGACTGTAGATATTTTTTACTGTTGTCTTTGTTTCGACAATTCAAAAGTGCCTGTAACTGGCCTACTTGAAATAAATGCTTTGATTTTGATTTTGATTTTGACTTGACCCACAAAATAAATACTGGTTCCTCATTTTTGAAAATCCATTACGCTAGTTTACCACGTCGTATTTACCAACTGTCATTGTTAGAATATGAAAGTAAAGGTTTTATGCAAAAAGTGTCAAAAAATTTAAAAATTATAATAATTTCGTAAAAACAAAAACACTCTGATAATTATTTTTTTTTCGTTGCTACCTAACGACTTATAGAAGTTACTCTGAAAATATTTTGTGAATGAAAAGATAGACCTTATATATCTTATCTATGGCACTCACTAAAAGTTTAGCTTTTTATCAGTGAAAGATATTTGAAACTTAAAAACTTTACCAACTTATAATTAGTTTCGATTGCACACAAAATTTACTATGTGATGAAGAGGGACGAGTCGCATGTGTCTAAAAGAGTGATGAATATAAATGTCGGTGGATGAGGGAGAGGAAAACCAAGGAAACGATGGATGGATTGTGTGAGGAATGATATGAAAGAAAAAGGAGTAAATGACAGCGTGACGGTTGACAGAGGAGAATGGAAGGAAAAACGCGTTGCACCGACCCCAAATAACATGGGACAAGGGTAGGAAGATGATGTACACACAATAAATCTGATACATATAACATGATATTTCTTAACGAAGCTTTTCTTGTCGTATTATGAAATGATACAATAAATCTCTATTGCAAGATTTTGAGACGATGAAACCTGACAGTTTTAAATCAAGAGTCATCATTCTCTTGACCTTATCCCAATCCATTTGGGGTTGGTGCAGCATGTGTTCTACTTCCATACTTCTCTACAAAAATAAAAGTCTAGCGAGTCTAGTTTTAAATCAAGAGTATTGTATAAGAATACCAAAATAAAGACGTGAATAAAAGTATATAAAATACCCTGTTGCAAAAACCCAGCATGTAGTACATCAAGTTTGACATTAATTGCGATCCTACTAATTCTTCAGGGAACATAAATTAGAACTCATCTCGGCGACTTTACGTGGGTGTCTGACAATCTGACATGGAAAGATTAAGAGTTTAATCAGAATTTCATCAAGCTTAGTGTTCAGACACACCACAGTGAAATTGCGTAGCGTTTTCAGCATTATTTCAGGTATATTTTATAATACCTTTTGGTGCCTTAGTTTTGTTCTGAACAGTGAAGAGACTTGAGGGTTAATTCAGCTCCTTTGAGTAGTTAATATTCACACAATAGTCTTTCTAGCTAATTAGTTAGTTATAAGGCCTTGTATTCTGAATTTCCCTCTGTTCTTGTGTGTTGTTAAATTACATCTCTTATTTCAGCATGCCTCTTGGCAAAGGCCTCTTCTAGCTGTTTCCATTGTTTCCATCTCGAGCCACTCTCATCCAGTTAGGGCCCGCTGTAAAACTTATCTCATCCTCCCATCTGCTTAGTGGTTTTCCGCTGCTCCGTTTACTATTTCTTTTATACCAATCCGTTATTATTTACTCCTAAAAAAAGTGGTGGGTCACAATTTTTAAAGCGATCTGTACCTAATATAATAATTCCGAAAAGTTCCGACATCTGTTTGACACTAACTGTCTATTTTAAAACAGCCTCAAAAATATAATGATCTACTTAGAAAAAAAGTAGTATTATCGATTCAAACTCATCATCATCATCATCAGCGTTAAACATTCATACTTAACGTCGCAATTATTGTAAAATACTATTATAAGCCACCATTGTGAGTCCTAACCATCCATCCGACCCTTCACAATCATATAATTATAAGGAATGGCCGCTGTCCTATAGTGGACATTCATTTGTTTATTTTTTATGAAAGCGTCATTAGTTTTACACCTCTTGTGGGGAATATGAGTACAAGCAATTTGCCTGGAGCCAATTACTGTGATGTCGGGCTTTTTTAATGATTATGTATGGTGTTGTTACATAATTTCAGAACTTTCACGTTTATTTTTCTTTATTGTTAAAAGCTAGAAAGTTTCTTGTTGAGGTAGAAACGCCAGGATAGCCCGCAAAATTCAATTTTTTTTACGGATTTTTCTTTGCAGGTCAGTGTCAGGTTGTACGTTGATTAAAATATGAGTCGCGGCCGTAACAAATATGTTTCTATAGAATTATTATCATTAAAATCATCAAAACAACCCTCAAGTTCATTTAACCCTATTGAATGACTTTTTCATGAAATATTCAATGAACTTAGCTTAGAGGGTTGTATTGATATATTATTATCACCTACTCTGGCTGTAGCAAAAATGTAGGTTGGGCCTGTAATTTTTTCTAACAAGATCCTCTGAGAAGAAAACCTCCTTACTTTTCAAAAATTAAGAATATGACGCTTATTTCAAAGTCTTTGTAAACTTGAGGATAAAGTAATTATAAGAGAGACGATTTTTTCAGAACTCTCTAATTCAGAATAACGAATGGAAGGAAAGGTTTTTGTTATTACAAGGTTTTATTTTTTTTCTTTGGCAATAAATACCTTTGAGAATGCCTTTTGAAAAATGTGTCTATAGATTTAGTAGGGATCTGTATTTTGGGTCCCGTAATCGAACTAGGAACTGGTCCAATTTTTATTACACTACTAGCTTTTGCCCGCGGCTTTGCTTGTGTTAATTTTGAATTTGACAATCAAATCTGTACTCTGCTTTTAATAATATATTCAATCATGATTCGAAAGAAACGTGGCGCCATCGTAGCTGGGGTCGTACCGTAAAACTTTGAGAGTCACTGTCCTAAGACTTACGTCACTGCGTGCCGTAGACGGCCAGTCCGATAGAATTTAAATTAATTACAAAACGATCTATCTTTTCTTACTTACAGGGCATTAAACGTGGGGATACAGCCTGTTAATAAAAAGCTTTCTTGGTTTTAATGTAAGCTGAATAATTAACAAAGAATCATGGAGTTAAGGCTAATCCTTTTATCTAGTGTCTTTTCAATGAGGTATACAGATTACAGTCTGACGTTTTTTGTGTATTCAAAATAAAGTAAAGTTTTCTGAAGATTAAAAAGTTGGGCCTTTAAGTGATAGTTTGTGGTTCCAATTAAATCACAATCTATAACATTTAAAGAAATATAACTGCTTGCTATTCAACCAAGCAGTATGTCATTTTTTTTTAGCGTGCCTTTTATATGTTTTTTCTTTTAAGAACTCTGCCTACTTTTTATTACAATTTTATTAAGAATAGAGAATTACTTGTAAAGCTGACACGTGATATAAATTTTCTGAGTCTACGTTCGTGGCAATGGATGGCCATGTAATTTAGACTGACCTTTAGCAGTAATTCCTCTTATTGACAACCCCAATAAATATCCATATCATAAATAGTCCATAAAAATTCTATAAACAGCAGTTCACAGTCTCCGTGACCGTCGTGAAGTCTTATTGAAGTGGGAAATGGCTATATTGTAAGATTTATCGAGAGTTTAAGGACAAAACGGTTTCGTGTCCGAATAGTACAAAAGGGTAGTGCTGGGCTGGAGAATATTTTAAAGTATAGCACTGGGCTTAACGTTACTATGCTTTTATTTATAGTAAACTATGTTTTGACCGCGGCTTCACTCGTGTTAATTTAGACTTTGACAATCAATTCGGTTGCATTCTGTTTGTAATAATAAATTATTCGAAAGACACGTGGCGCCATCTATTATCATAAGAACGTTATTGTTGTTTTCCTCGGGAACAGTACTTTTTTTTTCGGGATGAAACATACCCTATGTCCGTTTCTGTACACCTGACAACATGCATGCTTTATGCGAAATTTCAGGTTGTCAGTTCACTGGTTTAGGCGTGAAAAGGTAACAAACACGCTTACTTTTGCATTTATAATATTATTAAGTAAGGATTGGAAAAAGAAGTCATGTGTAAAGCTGTAAATTGACCGTTCGACAGTTTTAGTCTTTGAAACTTACAGTAAGTAGAATTGCTGTAAAGTTCTATAAAGTTCAAGTTTGTTGTGGATCTCATCTTGCACAATAAAACTTGCATTCGCCTGTAGCAGCAAGTCCCATACTTATCTTTTTTTTCAAACGACCAGAGTTAGTTTTCTTTTTAAGCTACATTTTGACACGCTATTGACGTTTAAGTTGATGCCTAGTTTTATTGTAAACAGGCATAAGAGTATTTTTTATAAGCCTTTTGTGTTGTCTCTGGCCATGTTCGCCGCGCAAATAAGATCAGGGGGGTTACTATGACGTCAAAGCAGGCAGTAATTTCAGTGTGGGAAAGAGATGGCGCTAGTCGACCTGTATAGCTCTGTCTCTTTCCCACACTGGAATTACTCCTGCTTTAAGACGTCATGGTGGGTCTCCAGATAGTCATACCACCTTCGCTGCGGTCTACTTCGGCAGCGATTTCCTCCATCAGATCCACCGCTACATTAGCTTGAGTCATACACTTAATAAAAACTGTGTAACTAAGCACCCAGGATCATAAAACATAACCTTTTCTACTACAAATTAATTTACACAAAACACCCAAAACAAACAAAAAGTGCCTACATGGCTTAAATAACCTGAAAATAATCTCCATTGTATTAAAATTCTCCAATACAAACCTGAACAAAATGTCAGTATTTTCCTCGACAAAATGTCCTCTTGAAAACGGGGTCGTATAACAAAAGTTTGAGAGCCTTTGGCCTCAATAGCTAACGTCATGGGTTGAGGGGCTGCGTCTAATGCCTCCACTGATGGAATATTCCAGCCTCAGTGGAAACAAAGAATCCTTTCTTTTATGTGATTTTGTACTTGATGGATTGGTTAGAAGTTTAATGGTGGTTTTCCGTTGTTAGTTTTTAAAACGCCTTGTTGTATGGCTCTTTATATAACAAAAACGCTATGTTACTTAGGTAGAGAGTATGCCATATTCATGCACTCTGTAAAGATATTAATAGATTAATATCTTTATCAATTAATTGTACAACCGTTATCACAATTCATTTGGGATCAGGGTAACATGTCCTCTTTTTTCATACTTCTCTACTAGCCATCATACCATGAGCCACCCCATTTCTGTCTATATTATTATCATCTTTCACACAGTTCATTCATGATCTATCGTTTTTTTAGTGTTCCCCTACTCTTATTTGTACCTACTCGAAACTTTCATCACGATATTTTTCATTCTCCTCTACATTACATGGTCTGTATAATGACCACTGGTTACAGAGTTACTTATCGATAACAAAACCAATAACACTGTTCTCCGGACCACACTCAATAGTTGCTTTTGCGGCGGAACCCCCGTAAAACACAGTCCTTATGTATATAATGGAATTGAGTCCTTCTGTCCATTACGATATTCTAAAATTCCACACAAACAGTTCAAAGCCTTAAAAGAACGTTTTCGAATTTAAAGAACTTTTCATTGTTAGTATCTTAAAAATAGGGACTCTTAAATTTGGCTTTCGTACCAACCACTCTTAAAAATGGAAAACTTTTCTTATTATTACATTTTACTTATACTTTACCTCATAAAAGCCCAAATCGTCGGACCCAAGCTTGTCTGAAGAAGTTTCTAGAAAAATGAGGGCGTTGACTTATAAATTACTTCGCATTTGGGGCATGTAGGCAGCTAAACTTTGAGTACCATTGTCCTAAGTATATGACGTCAGGACCTGCGTTGAATGTTTCCCGAATAGACCATTATATACAGAAGGTTAATTTAGTAAAACAATGCTTGCAAGTCCACTAATATAAAACAAAGGCCAACATAGGCATTGTTTTTAAAAAAAACGGGATTGGTTTTTTCATGAAAAATCTTTTTTTTTGGGTTTTTAGAATTTAAAACTGGCTGGATAACAAATGAATACGTACTCTTGTTTCATCCAGTATTTTTACAATTCTATTGGTAGGGGAGCCCCGAGGGTCTTTAGCAAGCATGAAAACTTGATAATTGAGTAGATAAGGCGTGATGAGAGCGACGCCAATTCCGACGCAATTTAAAAGTTTTAGATAAGAGCCCTACAGGCAGAGGCCCTTTCTAATTAATGGACTAATTGAATTCCGTTTAGCTTTTTTCTTTCGATGACAAAATATGTCACTTTATTCGCAAAAGCACAGACATCTTTTGATGATGAAAAAATTCAATACATTTTTGGGGGGATAGAGAACAGGGTGTAAAGTTCTTCATCCCCCATAGAAAAGGGAGGATCCTCCGAACAGATGGGTGTTATGTCTGGTGGGCTACTGCCCGACAGTTGTTGTCGGATTCTTCTATATAGTGTTAAGTCGCGGGTAACTTCCGCGATGTAGGATTTAGACGTATTTTGATGTTTAGTTCATCGTCTGTGTCAAAGATGGCGCTGTAGTACTTTTTGTTCTATGTTGCTGTAACGTACGTAACATTTTCATAACTTTACCAACTGCGCCAAAATAATCTTGTGGTACTGTATTTCTATTTACTAATTTGATACCTTAGCAATAAAATGCATATCTGATAGCAAAACAAGCATAACTGTTATGTAAATCAACTACATTCTCCAAAAGCTACACGAACCGATCCGATTATCTAACATTCCGTACTGAAAAGGTGAACGCCCTGCCATTTCTTATGCACTACGGCAAACTTTAAATCTAATATATTACTGCAGACGTGGTTTGTGCCAGCAACCGTGTCAACTGTCTAGAACATTACATTGCGAAAGAAAACTCGATACGAATCCCCCAGAAAAGAAAAAATACATTTAAGAGTCCTCAGTTTCATCTCTAAACCATTACTTCTATTTATTTTCCACTAAATCCTAATTCAAACTCGACAAAAAAGAAATTACAGCTATTACAAAACACAAAAAAACGTTTCGCATTTCAATATAACCTCAAAATTCTTCCATTTTCCCGCTCTCCTACCTTTGTAATGTGGGCCAATAAAGGCGCGCCGGCGTAGCACGTGATTGGTCGATTCTTTGCGGCGCCACGTTGCTATTGGTCGATTGCGGCGGGCGACGAACTCGCCGGCGAATTATCACCTTGAACTTTTGAACTGTATGTCAAAAGGTTGTTTTTAGATTGATTTTTTTTTTTTCAAGGCTCTGCTGTGTTGAAGTGAAGATGAGTTATTTACGTGAGTGCTTCGTTGAGCAAACTGAAAGAAGGTTTTCTTTGTAAAAAATAAGATTATGGATAATGGAGACACTTGTATTTTTTATCATATTTTTATAAAGCGAGAGGTCTGGTCTGATGGAATCAAGGGCGTTTGTTACTTGGTTAGGTAATTTTGAGATCCTTTTTGTGTCAAAATAAGTTAATTTTATTTTAATATTTTTAAATAATGAATCAAAGTAACGCCATCTACCTTTCGGAACGCGAACTACGCACATGGAAGTGGTCGTTAACGCTGGACAGTAATGGGCCATGATGGACACACTTAATCATAAACCACAGGAGATTCATCAAATTAGCCAGTAATATCTACCATTAATGAACATTATAGGTCATTAACATAATTATATTTTTGGCATGTTTACATACTACACATTTTCATGAGATTTCTGAATCCTTCGACGTTAGATTAGAAAAATTTCTTTATTTACATTCTTGATTGCTTTTCTGCGGGTTCGAAAGAAACCTTGGGTATCGTCAGGGACGCCCGGCGGTCATTGATCGACTTGCACGTAACTTTCTGTAATTTACTCTTAATACAATGTTATGTCTACTCAACACACTTACTTTATTATTGGTAGACATATCATCACGCCGGGCAGAGGTAAATCTATCTATATATATAAAATGGTAAACTGACTGACTGACTGACTGGGTGAAATATCAACACACAGCCCAAACCGCTGGTTCTAGAAACATGAGACTTGGAGGATGTGTTCTTTGTGAATAGTAAGTATCCACTAAGAAATATTTTTTGGGAATCCCACCCCTAAAGGGGTAATATAGGGGATGGAAGTTTAAATGAAAGTCCGAAAGTTTTGAAGAATCTTCAAATTTTGCGTTTAGACTGATGATTCAAAATTAATTCATATGTGTCTCAGCGTTTTTGATTATTCTACCCCCTAAGGGTTAAAAAGGGGGATGAAGGTAAGTAACTATGTTTGTTCGGTACGTTGCAGTCGGATATTTTTCGACAACCACGCGGGCGAAGTCGCAGGCAAAAGCTAGTATAATATAATAGTACACCCACATTTTCGCCAGGCATGTCTAAGTCCCATCATCCAATGTATTAGGGGACGAGCCTATTACCAGCAACCGAGCACAAATTCAGACTCCGTGACTGCTACTGAGAAATTCCTGATGGAAAAACCCCAATGACACTTTGTCCGACTCGGAAATCGAACCCACAACCTCATGCTCAGCAGTCGTGCTTGCGATCACTAGACCAACGAGGCAGAAAAAATACTATTTAATACCGATACTCGTACATTACATCCTGAAATATTAGATCTGAAATTCGCAGCACTGTGATTTGTTGAACATTTTTTCAACACCGAAAAATTACACACAATTCACCATTTATTTCAGCACAAAGTTTCCGATTCCGAAAGCAATGCACTTCAAAACATGGCTGCCTGTTTTTGTAATAAAAACCAAAAAAACATTCGCACATTCAAAAATAGAACGCCAACCATTACGTCATCCGTCACAAACGTGAACGTGTCGCATTCAACCGCAGCCTTCAATGTAGAACAACTGAAAAAAAAAATTACAAAATAAACTTCTATGTTAGTTTCCTACATCACGTATATCTATCTACCTAGTCTTTTCTCGACCATCTTAGGGTCGGCTTCCAGTCTAACCAGATGCCTCTGAGTACCAGTATTTTACATTTAGCGGCTGTCTATCTGACCTCCACAACCCAACCCTTTGTAAGATGTGTTATCAGACTTTCGGCCAACTGACTACCTATAACGAGATAACGACTGTCAAACATCTGTAAATGACAGCCGGGATCAACGACTTAACGTGCTCTCCGAGGCACGATGAGAACTCGGTATGTAATGGAGGATCACCCATCCACGAACCGATCTCGGCAAGTGTTGCAACATTGAAGATCGACCCGTGCGATCGTCTGTTATTATTCAACCACGGCTACAAAACGTCTGTTACATCACGTTTTTTTTGCTATAAAACATGGCACAGGCAGCTGTGTTCACAGCCAATACTAAAAAAGTTTTTATTACGCCCTCGTAAAATGGAATAAAAAGCAGAGTAGACGAAATTGGAAAATTAGTATACCTCATTGTTCTGCGCGCAATGTAATTTAGGTTTCCGCAGTGCAATTTCGGACTGTATGCTAGCATTTTGATTTATTGCTTCCATATTCTAGTCGGTAATAATTTATAAAGTGCTAACCTGCATTATGGAAATTAATTAATCAGCATTTTAATCATATTGCTGTATAATCTAGGTCGACTGTTTTTTTTTCCATCGCTTTGTTGCTAAGGGAACTCGAGGATTTATTAGCTAGCATATTCATCACGAAGACTTTGATACCTCAGTGGGCGTGATTAGAAAACACCATTTTTTGGTTCTTTACACCAAAAATGCTTTCGTTTGGGCGGAACTCGTTTGATGGGAAGCGTGGAGTACGCTTGCCGCTTAAGAAACCGATTCACTCAAACCTTGAAGATCCAGATTATGATGATCAGGGAACAGAGAAGCCGGCAGTGAATTCCACAGACTGGCGGTTCGCACAATAAATGTGGAAGCACTTTACTTGAAGACAGGGGCATCTAGTTTTTGATTCAATCAGACTTTTCCATTCACGTCAACCATCACCCTCATCTTCTTGCCGTTATCCTACAGGCTTTGCGTCGGCTTTAATCTATTTACAATGGCATTTTATTTTTCCTTCATCATCATCATATCAGCTCGGAATCACCCAATACTTAAGCCTCCCCTTTCTTCTGCCACACTCCCCGGTTCTGTGCGCCCCTTATCCAGGTGTTTCCCGCGATTTTGACGATATCGTCGACCCAACGAGCTTTACTTCATTTTGACAGTTCAACAATAGGTATTCCTTGCGTTAATTACACGTTGTCAAGCATACAAAGTTTCAAACTTTTCAAACATTTGAAGTAATGAATAAGTAATCTATCTTGAGTCAGCTCAGGTTGTAAGCCGTCACCGTCGCCGTCGTGCAAGACAACTACAACCACTGCTATATCCCTCTAAGGGGTTGATTTTTGAAGGTAAACCTCTTCAGCTTCACCCTCATTTATTTTTTAACGATTCTATTCAGTCAGTTAATCACGTAATGGCCGTCACCGTCGCCGTCGTGCAAGACAACTACAACCACTGCTACACCCCTCTAAGGGGTTGATTTTTAAAGGTAAAACTCCTCAGCTTCACCCACATTTATTGGTTAACGATTCCATTCAGTCATTTAATCACGTAATGGTGGAACTTACTTGTTCTCTATGCGTAGAATTTCGAATATTCAGAGCTTAATCTAAATTAGCTTCTAGACCGACAACACGGACTTAGTCAATTAGTGTTCTCGATTCTGCTCCGCAAAGAGCATTGCCCTCGCCGCTAATTTTATGTACCCACTTGGGAAGACAACCTTCTACGTTTTTCTTAGCCAACCACTTTCTCCTTAATTATTTGTGGTATTTTTACTGTGTTTGGCAAAAGGGTGGTTCTGCTGTGGCGGCACTGCAAAAAGTACTACAGCAACATAGTCCAAAAAGTAATACAGCGCCATCTATGACACACATTAAGAACTGACATCGAAATTCTAAATCGCGCAGGCGAATTAAGACTATATAGTTAAACCCAACAACAACTGTCGGGCAGAGTAGCCCAGCAGACACAACACCCGTCTGTTTGGAGGATCCCCCCTTTTCTATGGGGGGTGAAGAACTTTACACCCTGTTCTCCATACCCCTGTACAGCTACACCTTTGCCCAACTATATACAATACAGGCGTGATATTATGTTATAACACTATTACTAAAATGTATTTAAGCATTCTGGTCTCCGCGCGATGTTTTACTACAAAGCTTCTGGGTACCGAATGCAAAAAAACCATAAGTGGTGATGATCACTAATCACAATTCTAGCGGTGTCTATAACATATTTACCACAATAACCTGTGCTACCTTGAAAAATCGTCATCATCATGATTCTCCTGCCATTATTCCAATTTATTAGGGGTCGGCGCAGCATGTTTTCTTCCTCCATACTTCTGTATTACTCGTTATCTCAGCAGTCACCTCCTTCCTAGCCATATCATCCTTAATGATAAATGATGTTTACCATGCAAATAGGTTTTTACTAACACTTTTACACGTATTTTTTTTTTTTAACTAGTTGGGGCCGGTGTTTCGTACCTGACTACTCTGAGAAGAAACAGCCGAAACATAACTCAGAGGTCATTTCATAGTCTCTTTTAAGGTCCAGACATAATCTTGGTCAACTCACATGAGGACTATGCAGATTAGTGTCTGAGATGGTCTTTTGAAAAAAGAACCACACAGATTTGAGTGGACCTGTCCAGTCAGTGCAAGCATTTGTCAGTGATCGTGTAGCTCGAGAAGATTAACGACACGACGAACAATACTTAAGAAAGGACATTTGAGTAGGTCGCTTATAATATTCAAACTGCCAGACAATCATTAAAACCATAGGGAAAAACAAACAAAAAATAACCCACATGATCCTCACATTTACAAAAATCAAATGAAATTAATAGTACTTTACAAAATAAATGTCACCATTCACAATAATAAAATACTTAACCTTCATAAACTTCACACAGCTACCTTGCAAAATAACTTATTTTTACGCATACATTTAGAAACGTCTACGTACATACTTCCCACGTACATCCTTAGAAACGTATACCTTTTCCTTTGTTTTATTAAGATTGACTACCCTCCTGCGGTACCAAGAATAGATCACTTCAATCCAGCCGGGACCTCAGGGTTTCTTAAGGTTAAGGGGCAAATGGGGTCGTGAGCAATCTGGGCGGGGTATTGGTACTGATCCCGATGTGCCTCGAACATTTTTCATTGTAAGAAGAATTGTAGGGGGTCACACTTGCTCTTTTCTTAATTAAGTGTTGTACAGGGTACTTATCTATAGGATTAGTTGCGTAGGAGTGCAGACAGTTCATCAAGTAGAAAATATTAATCTAGTTGGCATAATGTTATTCCGTTTGACATTATTGATAATATTTTTAAATTTATTTTATTTTATTTTTTTAGTTTGACCATGCTGACATATTTTTTTTTTTTATCATTTTTTTTATGTAATTCCAATGACATGCCACTTATTTGTTTGACATCATTGATAATATTTTTTATTTTTTATTGTTTTGACCATGTTGACATTTTTAATTTTTTATATTTTATATAACTCCAATGACATGCCGCTTATTTTAAATTTATAATATTTTGTAAACCAACTATTTGCATGCCCATGTGACGGCAAAATGTGGAGAACATTATTAAAAAAAAAAAAAAAACATCTATGTACCTACCTATTACCCATGTTTGCAAAGAAATAAATGATTTGATTTGATTTGATTTAAAAGATAATTCTGAATGTTTTCAGTAACATGATTTGTCTTCGAAAGAAAAAGTATTTATTTGTCTTACACAGAACAAAACAAAATGATTACTGATACTGTTAGCCTACCACTGCTGGAAAAAGGCCTCTCCCCATGATTTGCAGTTAATTTGATCCTGGGCTAATACGGACCATTGGTCGTTGGCTTTGTCCAGCTCGTCCCGCCATCTTCTACAAGGTCTGCCGCGACGCCTTCTGGCTGTATCAGGGCTCTAGAAAGTAGCTATTTTGGCCCACCGCTCAACAACAAAATTATATATAAAGTAAACATAAGAAAAAGACATACATTAAACTAAAAATCTTAAACGTTTTCAGTTTTTATTTTCTTTCACACATAATAAATATCGATTCCCTTCCATCATCATCTCCATGCCCTTGTCCATGTTACTTGGGGTCGGCGCAACACGTTTTTTTCTTCCATTCTCCCCTGTTAACCGTTACGCAATCATTTACACCTTTTCCTTCATATCATTCCTCACACAATCCATCCATCATTTCCTTGGCCTTCCTCTCCCTCTCCATCCATCAAGATTTTATATTCATCGTTCATTAAAAAAAAAACTGTTATTCTCTAGGTACCTACAACAATTAACAAAATCCAGCCGACCAGGATATCGAGCAAACCAATCAGTATAAATGAACTATTTCAAACCAAACGACTCCAAATCAAACGACCCGCATCCAGCCAGCCCGCTGAGAGTACTCCAAATCGTGCTACCGATGCACTTTGGTATTGACAGAAACTGTTCTCTGCTTTTCCAAATAGACTTAAAGTGGAAATAAAAAGATAGCAGCTTGAAAGTGATTCAAACATAGATAATATCACGCCTGTTATCCCTGATAGATTAGGCTGAGGTGTACCAATGATATACACTTAATTCGCTAGTTATGTATCATCATTATCGTCATCCATAGCCTGAATGCACTGATTGTTAAAATATCCTTAACGAAGACTGTTCTAGACTCTAGAACAAAATATAATCGCAATGACTGAGAAAACAAGTGCCTTTCGGCTAACTTTCTAGTTACGGAAATCATTATCATCATCATATCACCCGAAAAACGTCCACTGCTGGATATAGGCCTCCCCCAAGTGTCGCCACATTGACCGAACCCGTGCGTCTAGCACCCAATGGATCCCGCAACCTTCACCAGGTCAGCGGTCCACCTAGGGAGGCCTTCCAACGCAACATCTTCCAGAGACACGGAAATATTGGGGTTACGGAGATATTGGGCGTCAAAGTTCCAAAGTTTTTTCTAAACACAAGTTTTAATGTTATACCTTCACTTTAAATACCCTTATCACCCCCGTATTATTCAATGCATCCATCAGCACAGTGTTTTGAGTGCAGTTCTTTGAGTCTTAACGTAAAACGTAATTTTTCATCCAAAAAAAAAGTCGTTCGTAGAGTTTTACTTCATTTGATGTACAGAATGCTTGGTTGACGGTTTCGTGAAGGGTCCGTTTACACCTTATATGCGTCGTATAAAAGGGGACGAGCATATAGCTTATATTAAATCCTGCATCGAAGTCAGACTTCCCACTTTAAGCCAGTTCTGAGGGTACTTACAATTCATGCTAGCGGTGCACTTTGATATTGAAATTATTCTGTTTCAGCTGAACTGGTAAAGTGGGAATACTCTGTCGTTAAAGACAATTCGGTATTAAGCGATGACTTTTGGACAGATTTAGAGGATTCATTTTGTAGATGGGTCAACTTTCTTTCAACTGCAAAAAGAAGAGAGGGATAGATAGAGATTACAACATGTTTAAAATTAATTTTTTGCTAATGGTAACGCACAGTTAAGGTGGTTACAAGTTTTGAGGATAATCCCTCTGTTTTTGAAAAGAAACATCATCATTCTCTTGTCCTTATCCCAATTCATTTGGGGGTCGGCGCAGCATATCTTATTCTTCCATACTTCTCTATTACAATCCGCATCTCACCAAACACCTCCTTCCTTGCCATATTATTCTTTACACAGGTCATCCATCGTTTCTTTGGTCTTCCTCTACGCATATACCTATCCACATTCATACTCAAACATTCACGATAAATTGTTCGCTAACTAATAAAACATCTACTTTACGGGTAAGGTACATTTAAATGATAGAATGATTGAATTTGTGTATTGAAAGAACACCGATAACTGTTAACTGATCGACTCGCAGCAAATGAGTCTTTTGTTGTTAGTCTAAACGGTGCTATGCGACTACTGATCGTTGACTTAAAATTGTATATTTTATTCATTCGCTGCGCGTCGATGTCAGGATAAAATCGATACATTTGTTAATGTACGGGTTTGCTCGTACATATACTAAGCGTAAACGACGATGTAAACGATGTCAATTAATAATGCACTATACCTAATTATCGTGATTGCATTGATGAAAGTAATGAATTGTCGCATAGTAGCGCCTAATCTCTTTAATTCCCTGATCGATATCCGCTAATTTGCCTGATTTGGAAGCGTATTTGTGGAGCAACAACGATTTGGACATGATTAGGTACCTAAATTAGGAATGCTGTTAGAAGAACTGTTACCATTATTAAATATCATAGGTACGTATGTCAATGATAAAAATATTATTTTTATTTTATTTTAGGAACAGTTGAAGCTTTTGACAGTCGTTACAGGTGGTCAGTGGCCCGAATGTCTGACAAACAGTCTTACCAAAAGTATTACCCAGTACTAGTTGTGGAGGTCAGATAGGCAGTCGTTCCGTGTAAAATACTGGTATTCAGCTGCATCCGGTAAGACTGGAAGCCGACCCCGCCGAGCCATAGTTGGGAATAAGCTACCGCTAACGAAAACTAAACCAATGAGGGAGTATTAATTACACTTGTTCTCAATCACGTCAAATAGACCTATGCCAATTAGTACTTACTAACTATTCTACTGTTACGAGTAAAAGCCATGTTAAAACGGTACTTTAAATGCATGTTAGCATTAAAATCAGTTTTTCTGCGAAGCCATTTTAATTAGGTATGAGAGAACTACCCTCGGTCTGTTTGTAGAAGATTTATGAGTATTATGAGCTTTAATTGTTATAGAATAAAGCTTATTTTAGTTTTGCAAAATATAGCTAGTCATTTAATCGTTGATTTTGAACTTTTGTTATTGAATTTACCCATTACATACCGAGTTTCCTCCGTGCCTCGGAAAGCACGTTAAGACGTTGGTCCAGGGTGTCATTTGCAGATCTTTGACAGTCGTTAGGTAGTCAGTGGCCCAAAAAGTCTGACAACCAGTCTTACCAAGGGGTATCGTATTACCCAGTACTAACTGGGTTGTGGAGGTCAGATAGGCAGTCGCTCCATGTAAAATACTGGTATTCAACTGCATCCGGTTAGACTGGAAACCGACCCCAACACAGTTGGGAAAAGGCTAGGCAGATGATGTTATTGAATTTCTCCTGTACAAGCCACATATCGAATGGAAACATATCAATCAGTCACATATCAACTATACAGAACCCATGGGGGAAGGGTTTCCAAAAACGACGAATGGAAACTGTCTATTTATTTTATTTTCTCGTTAATTATGGAAATAATATACATACATAACGTCACGTACATTTGACATATAGTGATTACATGCTGTAATCCCAGTAGGTACAATAGTTCTCGCACATTTCGCCAGTTATGTTTAAGTCCCATATACGATCGAGGATGGAGGCGATCCTTTTACCATTGACCGGGCACAAATCCAGACTCCGTGCCGGCTACTGAGTAATTCCTCTGAAAAAACCTAATAACAATTAGCCCGACCCGGGAATTGACCAGGACCCCGAGCTCAGCAGTCGCGAATGCGATTACTAGACCATCGAGCCAGTCAGTTATTTATGGAATTTTTTTGCAAAGCATGCTTATTGCCCGTAAAACCACTCCCCATAGAAAAATTTAATCTCTATTCGCCGTAAAACTAAGTACTTTACTAGAAAATATAATCTCTGAAACCTCTAAATTCCCCTTAAACAATGCAAGTAACCATTGCACTAAACCGAATAAATGATTCTTCTCGCCGAACAATGGTAACCCCGGACTAGTACTGCACTGTTTGCGCAAGATAAATTTCAGTATTATAAACTTTCACGCTAAAACGTGGAGCGGATTGAAAAAGGATTCCCTACAGTCCTTTTGTTAAAAATGGACTAGTTAGTGGACTTTGGTTTAATGAATGGTATTTATTTAATTTCCTGTCCTCCCTGAGGTAGTGGGACGTATCGCTCTGCCGTATTATACGGAAAACTCTTTTAAATACTTCCCTACAGACCATCTGTTCAAAGTGGACTAGTGGACTATCATTATATTTCATAGTCATATTTGTTGCATAGTACTCGTATTTTTTCTATTTGGAGGAGCTCGTGGCTTAATAAAACCGCCGCTGGATCGCCGTTAACCTGCACTTACCAAGATCGGTCCGTGGATGGGTGACCATCCATTACATAACGAGTTTCCACCGTACTTTGGAAAGCACACTAAGCCGTTTGTCCCAACTATCATTAGGAGATCTTTGACAGCTGTTGCAGGTAATCAGTGACCTGAAAGGGCTCTTACCAAGGGGAATCGTATCACCCAGTACTAACTGGATTGTGAACGTCATATAAACAGTCGCTCCATGTAAAATACCAGTATTTTACATGGAGCGACTGTTTATGTTTTTCAGCTGCAAAAAGCTAGGCAGATGATGACTCGTATTTCACGTAGACTCGTAATTCTGCGAGGTTAAAATGGGACTGGGCGTGTCACGTTTCTAGGATGAAGCGGGACAGAGTGGTAAAGATAGTCACACAGTAGGTGCCTGAACACAGATGTCGTAACCCAGGCAGGCCAAAGAAACGCTGGTGTGACGATCAGGTGGCCTACCATGACGTCTTGAAGCAGGAGTAATTCCAGTGTGGGAAAGAGATGGTGCTAGACGACCTGTATAGCTCTCTTTCCAACACTGGAATTACTCCTCCTTTAAGACGTCATAGTACTGGACTCATTACTAAAGGATTGTTCGGAGAAGGCAAAAGATAAAGAAAATTGGAAAGCCAAGGGGGCCTTTGCCCAGGAGTGGGGCAGAATAGGCACCAGCAGGAAAAAAAATTAAAAAATGAGAATGGTTAAAAAAAAAAATGTCATTCTTAGAGAGTATTCGACACCATTTCGTGACTATTTTAACCAGACAATCAGCTGACTACCGCTCTGTCTGTGCGAGATCAACTTCAGTATTATAAAGTTTGACGTCAAACAGCGGGGGAGGATTGGAAAGCATCCCCACAGTCCTTTTAGTAATCCTCTTGTTGAAAGCGACTGTCCGCGGGACGAATATTTAAACCCAATTCTGAGTAAAGCTCGCCGTTGTACATAAGCTACATATTTTAATTTTGTGTATTGGTCACCCATCCACGGACCGATCTTGTATATATTATAATTTTGTGTGCAATTAAGAATAAGAATTATTTGTTTGAGCAGTTGAATATGATATTTTTATTCCATTTGAAAGAATATCTAACAAATAAAACAGACAATTAAAAAAAGACTTTCTATATCTATTTATCTTAACATCTATTAAGTCCGCTTATGAACCAATCTTTGTACATGAAGTTTAAATAAATAAATAAATATCTGTTTATCTTCAGTCCTGCTTTTACTACTTACATATTTTTGAGCAAATAATTATGTGAGTAGGTACATATTTTAACCATTAGTAAAGTATAAAGTCCTCTTTGGTTTAGTGGTCGCAAGTACTACTGCTAACCATCAGGTCCCAGATTCGATTCGCGGGTCGGGCAAAGTATTATTGGTTTTTTTAACAAGTATTTTTCAGCAACTCGGTTAAAGAACTTGTGCATGGGTGATGGCAATAGGCTCGCCCGCTAATACTTGGGACTTAAACATAACTGCTAGAATGTTGGTCATACTATAAGAACATAAATATAATTATATTCCCTCGCTAAACAGCTTTTCATAATTGTGATCCAAAATCGTTCACCTGAAGTTTACCACTCAATGAGTCCCAGCTGGGCGCCATTAATTTCAATAATCCAACTACCCTCCTACATTTTCGTGTCCAAAAAAAATAATATTTCTTTCCAACGCATTGAAACCTATCAGGGTGTAACAAAACCCATAATTTAATCGGTATTTGTCAAGCGCCATGTTTTGCAAAGGACACGCCCTTTGTCCTGGTTTCCTATACTTTATATGGACACCCTGCTGTGACTAATTCTTGTTGAGACTTATGGGACAAATTGGTTTTGATACTTGCGAGGTTTTTTGAACGATTCTTATTCTTAAGATTTATTGGGATAAGGAAAGTTCTCGATGACCTACTTATTGGTTATTTGATATTGTGTAGGTAGCTGTTTATTTAGGCAACATTAATATTTTCCGATACGCCTACGATCAAAATTGTTTGTCCACAGGGAATTGTTGTTCTTCCAAATGACTTCTTTCGAGTTCTGAAACGTTATGTTACTCTGACCTTGTTGGAAAATATGCTAAAAATATTCCCCTACGTTTTCTTCAAGAAAATATGGCATCATTTTTCCTGAAGTGTATCTTGAGTAAACTCTCATTTCGCCACTTATTATGCTTCAGATATTTTTTATGATTACTAAATTTCTCGGAAAGAGTTTGACTGCCACGTTGGTCGACTAGTCGCAAGAACGACTGCTGAGCATAAGGTCCTGGGTTCGATTCCCGGGTCGGGCAAAGTGTTATTGGGTTTTTCCAACAGGAATTTCACAGTAGCAGTCACGGTTCACGGAGTCTGGATTTGTACCCTGTTGATAGCAATAGGCTCGCCCACTATTACATGGGAATTAAACGTAACTGGCGAAATGTGGGTGTTCTATTAGCTACATGTCTGCCTAACCCTTCGGGGATAATAGGCGTGATGCAGTACTTTCCCGTGGGATAATTTTCGACCTTCACGTGGGCGAAACCGCTGTCAGAAACTAGTATCTAATCTGCAACGAATTTAACTAAGGCATTGCAGAATTTACAACCAGATTAATTAATACTAAAATGTTAGTTATAACCACTCGGTAAAGCAGTTTAATATTAATTTATTACTTTTACCTTCAGGAGGTAACCCCAAACTTGTACGTTAACGTTTGCGTTAAGTTTCTAATCGAGGCGAGTCTAACTTTAGTACTTTAGTTTGAATACAGATGGCGTTGCCAGTCGCAAGTCGTACGGTGTGCGACATCACGGGATTGCGTTTACAATTACTAACTTTTGTTTAGAAACTGTATCTTTGGTATAGTAGTCGCAAGCGTTAGGTAGTGCTGTGTTCGATAACCAGGTCAGGCAATGGGTTTTTGGATTTTCAAACAGACACAGTTGATAAGCTTGCTCCTTATCCTACTAATAATATAAATGCGAAAGTTTGTGTGGATGGATCGATGTTTGTTACTCTTTCACGCAAATACTACTGAACGGATTGGGATGAAATTTAGCAGACAGATAGTTTGTAACCTGGATTAAAACATAGGATACATTTTATTTCGGTAGCATGGTCCCGTGGGGAAATAACCAAACAAGACGCGGGAGAAGCCGCGTGCATATGTTAGTTAATATATAAATTTATTTATTCAGGTCATTTACCCCCATTGCCATTTATCACAATATAATCAGTCTGAAATCACACTACAAACACAAACAACATAACAATACAATTTAAATAAAAATAAAATAAATCAATTCAAATAGAATTGATTCAATTTCAAATAAATCAAAATCAACTTCAAAAAATATTTAAAAAAAAATGTTTTTTCTTTTTTCTTTACAAGGGTCTTTTTGTATAACTGTATTCACGAAACAAACGACATCTGTTTTAAAAAGTTTACGCTTGACCTCGAGGTTGGTCAAGTACACTTTAAAAAAAATGTGGGTGTACGGGGTACCTACACCTCTGCCTAACCCTTCGGGGATTACAGGCTTGATGTTGTTTTATTAAAAACCTCAAAACCACTAAATATTCAACGTATTTTACGAATAAAAGAACACTGAACTCTGTTCTATTTTGCCTTCACCACGACCGTTAAAGCAAACTGAATGTCATAAATTCATCGTTTTCAGTGTAAACGCGTAATATAACGCACTCGGCGTAATAATATAATTTTCCAACTTAAGTTATCGCACTTCAAAGCTCTCAGAAGTTTTTAACAGTCTCTATTTATTCTTGAACACCAAGTTGCAAGTTCAGAGCCAAGGTAAAAGTGACTTTATTAATGTCATAATAGACTCGGTGTTTCAAAAGTTAACATAAGGCACAGTAAGGGTAACTAACGGTCTAGAAATGGTTAGATATAAAATCACTAACTTATTGATCAGTTTTACCTTTGGTTGATTTTGTCCATTTCGATGAGAGAATTCTGCTACATAATGCAGTTCCTCTGCATAAAAACCTCTATGCTTGAAACTTTTCGCTTCATTACCGGCTTACAAACTTATATTTTGTGAACTCAAAATTCATACTTTATTTTTGCACGTAACCCTAATTCTTTTTCTAAAATAAAAGTCTGCTGCTAAAGCCTAAGTCACTCCTTATAACATCAGTCCCGTAGAAATCAGTTCAGCCGTTTCGGAGATTAGACGGAACAAACAGACAGACAGCCAAAAAATTAAAAAAAATAGTTTTTTTGCTATAAGTTCTGTATATAATGCATTCAGTTAAAAGTTGTTATTTTGAAATTACAAACAGATACTTAAATTTAATTTATTTGTATAGATAAGTAATGCATTCCAGTGAACAGACGAGCAAATCACTTCAAATAAATATAAATGTTGCCCAATACAATTACAAATCCACATAAAAACACCTTATCTGCCCCCATTAAAGAACCCATATTTCAAACGCAAATCTACATACGAATACCGATCCAATAATAAAATTATTTATTGAGACTATTACATTATTAATCTAAGTTACCACATCAAATAAAGTGATAAATCACTAAGATAACCGGTATTGCTAACAAATAAAAAGATAGCGAACTGGCAACACTTTTGTGCGGATGCCAAAAGTGCTTCAAACTTTCTCGCTTCTTGCCAATATTGTTGCCAGACTAAAAAATGTTTGTCGACCTGGCAATGTCGTGGGGCATCACAGGTTTTACTGTAGTCTAGATTTTCGTGATATGGTAGTAAAAAATTCAAATGTTTTCCGTTTTGTGGATACTTTTGACTATAATGGCTTTTTTTATCCGACCATGGATAAACAAGGGTAATAAAAAAGAGAGTGTTCAAGAATAATCCTTTCCAGTAGTACGAGAAAATATAACTTGAAAGAAACACACGCCTAGAGAAGTGAACGTCATAATTGACATGATGTTGTATTGAAAATCCAATACCTACAGGTCAACAAAATCTCGCCAGTTGACGCAAGGAGTCTATTTTTTGTCATAGCTGTTGACTACGACCATCGTCTGCGTGAAATGATTATAAAAATATTACTAGCACCTCCGTTTCGAACCCTATTCCTAAATAAAAGTATCCTTAATTACTCCTTACAACATCAGCTATGCCAGTGAAAGTCCCGTCAACATTCCTCCAGACGTTTTCGAGATTAGCCGGACAAACAGACAGGCAGACAGAAAAAATATTTAAATTGTTTTAGTTATAAATACCGCACTTTCATAGGCATTCAGTAAAAATCTGTTCTTTTGAAATTACAAACAGACACATCAATTTTATTTATTTGTATAGATAGATATATATAGATAGAGCAGCGGTGGCCCAGTGGTGGAGACCCCGACTTACGAGCAGTAAGTCGTGTGTTCAAACCCAGCTAGGCGCATTACTTTGTGTAAGTTATTTCATCACCACTGCTCTCAAAACGGTGAAGGAAAACATCGTGAGGAAACCGGCATGTCCTAGAACCAAAAAATCGAAGACCTCTACTAAGCCGCACCGTGGTGGATTATAGCCCATTCCCTCTCATAGAGAGGAGGCCTGCGTCCCAGCAGTGGGAACATTAATAGGCTGATTATGCTATTATGCTTATGTATAGATAGAAAACCCACTTCCCCAATTTGTATTTAATTCCAGCGAAATATTAACCTCTCAAACCTTACGTGCTTAAAATACCGATTTTTCCTTCTACCGAGTAATAAACTATCATTAAATTCTACCACAAATGTTCTCATACATTTACCATCATACTACATGACCTTAGACCTTTACACGACAAGATAACAACTGCAAGGTGCCTTCAGGTTGAAGGGCGAAATAATATCCTCCATGTTGCTTCTACGGTCACCATGGGAACGTAGAATGTGGGTTACCGTGTTGCCAAGTACCTGTACCTACCTTACGAAGTGAAGTATCAAAAGATATGCATTTCCGTGGCTTTTAAACATAGTTTATTGTTTTTAGTTCAAGCCAGACTAGTTAAAAACTGGGACGGCAGGAAAGTAGACTGCATGTTAGAGCTGTTTGTGAAGGAGCTCGTCTAAGGGCATGCTGTACAGGGTGTTAACAGACCCTTCACTAACCCAGCTGCTTCCAGTTTGATGTACAGAATGTACATCAAACTAAGCAACTTTATGCAAAAAATATTGCTGGGAAACGACTTTTTTTTTCGGGTGTAAGATCACGTTTTACGGTAGTACTCGATGGAAAGCACTCAAAGCATTGTGCTGATGGGTGGATTGAATAGTACGAGGGTCGTGGAGGCGTTTAAAGTAAAAATCTTACAGACTTAAAAACATGTATTTAAAAAAAAACTTGTGAAAAAGTTGGAACTTTACCCCGCAATATCTCCATAATTAGAAGGTTCCCAGGAAGGAAGGCATGGTCTGGAAAAAAAGATTATTGAAAAGACGGGGAGAATAAGTGCTTTGCGGCTTCGTGAAGGGTCCGTGTACACCTTGTACAATTAAATCCTTGACAAACACACCAGTATATTCAAAACGCTATTCCAACATCTTACCTAAGCGTTTCGGCAGACGCCTGAATCTACATAAATGTTTACCCCAAACTTGCAGTCGCCACAAGTTTATCAACCGCTTTAGCTAAGCCACCTCTAGCTAGACCAGTGGCGAAGGTTCCATACAACTCGATTCCTACCGGCTTCTCTTTGAAAAATATCACATTCAGTATTCTATAGACAAATAATATAATCACATCAAAGATATGTACTCCGGCTTACCTCTTACAAAAATTGACTCTTCGCTACTGTCATCCTGTATACATCCTGAGTATATTTTGTAAGTAGACTGGTATTTAGACAAAAAGGAAAAAAAAGAAAAGAAAAAGTATTTATTAGTCTCTCACAAGACAAAACAAAAAATTGTTAAATTACAATAAAACAAAATGTTATAAAAAAAAAAGAAAGTTAACGTAAGAAAATAAGACAAAGGAAATTAGTCCTGCACGAAGCCAAAAGGCCCTACTATCTCAGCATGCTGCTGTAACATTAAAAAAATATATAATACGGTCAGAAATTCAGATGTTGGAGGATAAAGGACCTGCTTCTTTGTCTAGGTCTAGGATTACCTCGTTGGTCTACTGGCTATAAGCGCTACTGCTGAGCTTGAGGTTCTGGGTTCGATTCCCAGGTCAGGCAAAGTGTTATTGGGTTTTCCCATCAGGAGTTTCCCAGTAGCCCGGAGTTTGGATTTGTGTCTTATTGATGGCAAAAGGCTTACCACCTTACGTGGGACTTTCTAGAGAAATGAGGGTGAACATTTGTACAAAGGTACACCTCTGTCTAATCCTTCTGGGAAATATAGGCGTGATGTTAAGTTATCGGAAGAACAACTTTTTCAATATAAACGGTGTAAATAGACCCGTAACGAAGCCAAAAGGCACTTGTTCTCCCACTCTTTGCGATCATTTTTTTGTTCTAGAATCTTGTTCAAATTGTCCGCCATTATTGCGTATTGACGTGCGACATCTTTGTCTTATCTCGACTGTAGTGGTGCGTAAACCCATTTCTGCTTAGATGGTCATGAAGGCCGTCTTAATGCGTTGGACTAAATCATCCCTAGTTTCAACTTAACTTAAAGTTGAGTTTTAAGTTTATTTTTTCTTTTTCCAAAAGCTTTGTAAGTTATTTTAAAAAAAACTAGATGTTACTAGCGAATAGTTTTGAATTTGATAGAACCATACAACAGTACATATAAAAATAAAAATGTAATTTAAAGATTATACTTATAACTTTTTTTTAAATTTAAGCTTTAATGTTGAGTTTGGGAATTTTTCATAATAAAAATTAGAAAGTTGTAATAAAAAAACCGGTGTGGCCAAGAGTGAGTTTTTAGGCCTGAAGAGATAGCAAATGACCTCTCCATTCGGCCAATCCAATTTGGCAAACGATGCACCAAACACCCTGTACAAATATGTCTTAATACTGTGTCAAGAAATTTTAATGCATGCATACCAGTGTTTTACATGTTTGCAAATAAATAAATATTAAATATTATAAAGTTATTGCATACAAAGTGGACTTGCAAAACTTAATGTTACATAAATTATTATGTGTGTTAGCGTCATTATGTGTTGGCAACATGAGCAATTAATACAATTGCTAACGTGCGTGTTTTTATGTACCTAGGTAATAAAATATGTATTGGTTATGTTACATTTCCTGAAATACGATAATGCTTATGATATTAATCCATTAATGGTTATTTTTCTCATTGTGCGAGTAATTTAATTCCCGACAAAGAATAGGTATTTGAATAATTGTTAATCACCACTCGTTTCGCCAAACATGGTGATTAACGCAATTTTCCTATTGACTGTTTATTGTAACTGTCAAAAAAGAAACAATTTATCTTTGCCTTTTTTTAAATTCCAATCCCAAACAATGAAAAAAGGAAAATGCATGAAAATAATTTTTCTTTTCAGCCATTTTTTCTGCTTAACTAATCAGTCCACTGCTGGACATAGGCCTCCTCAATCGCAAGCCACTCAACTCTATTCTCAGCAACTCTCATGCATCCACCCTGCAGCTACCCTGCGAAGATCGTCGCTCCACCGAACTAATGACCCACTTTTTACTAAACAAAGGAAAAACTCGTGATCAAAAATGAAAGACTTGAGTTCTGTCAATTTCGTCCAATTATGGTCGCACCATCCATGCCCGACGACATGTGACATCTACCAACCCGCACTGGGCCCGCGTAGTGGATTATAGCCCATTCCCTCTCATAGCGTCCCAACAGTGAGAATATTAATAGGCTGATTATGCTATGCTTATGCATGCATGCCTGAAAGTTGAAAAATATAACTGGGTAATGTCATAATACGTAGCTGTACGACACACACACAAGTCCCCGACTCCGGGCGACTACTGAGAAATTCCTGATGGAAAAACCCAATAACACTACTCGACCTGGCAATAGGCTCACCCCCTTTTAAACGTTACAGGGAATGTGTGGGTGTACAGTCACGAGCACCAATAAGTACACACTTAACAACTTTTAAAAGTGTTTTTCTCCTACTGTTCTGATTAAAATGCCATGTGGATACGAACATAGTGTTCTGGAACTCATATTTTTATGAACAAGATCCTATCTCCAAGTTACAATCGTTATTTCTCACGAAAATTGCATTTCAATTTAGGAAAGTGTACACATATTGATGCTCGTGACTGTACCATAGATACATGAACCCCCAGATGGTTAAGCATATATGTATATGCTTAACCCTCTGGGGAGACAGAAGTTATGCTAAGTAGTAGGTATAGGTTTTTCCATGTTAAACTAAAGTAAGCAACATATTTGTAGCGTTTCAAAAAGTTTATTACTACGGTAGTAATATATCGCTAAACTACTGAAACTTTTATACGTTTTCCGCTGTTGACTGTAACTACTTAATAATTTTCCGTTAAGAGTTCAAAGTTGTCGGTTCAACGGTAACCAATCATTTTATTTGAACTCTAGTAAAGTTTTTTATGTCTATGAAATAACTCATTGAATTCTTGTGTCCTACCTCCTAAATTAATACTTACTACTTTGTCATTGCTAAAAGTATGTAAGACAACAGAACAAATTCTATTTGACTTGCAGTCATTAAGGCTTTACAGGACATTCATTTTTCATTACAGAATGATACAAAAAAAAATGGTAGTTAAAAAGATAATGATGTAGTCAAAAGCATAATTTCACACAGCCTTAACTTGACAGCCCCCACAATTTAATAAACAGACATTGACACACCCATGGCTGTCCTATGATCCAAATATAGAGTGTTCGCGCGCCCGCCACGCGACGCGGCGGTCAGTGCGTGCGCCCCAGACTGTGGTATTGATCCCACCACCTGCCGGCCACCACTCCCACTCGCCACACTAACTTCTTCTAGTCGGCCATCGCCCCGCGACACGATACCACATTCAAATAAAACAAAATAAAGAAAACAATTTCAAAAATAAATCACCTGTCAATTTTGGCGCCTTTTCGCGCTGTCACAGCGAAACCAAGTGTTCGATTCGCCAAATTTTTGAATTTTGACATTTTATACTTTTTTTCTCTAACCACGTGTTTCACAAGCAGTGATAAGTGTTTTTAGTGCCGAAAACAGTGTTGCTAGCACTTAGTTTGTAATTGTTAACGCAATGAAGTGACTCACCGCGTGTCGACCTGGATCTTGGATGTCAGGCATTATCTCAATTTACCGCATTAAATTTCGTAATTACACGTCTGTTAGCCCATTCGCTAGAGCTTAAATTGTCCTGAATTTTACTCGTTGATTCTCATTAAAATGTAACAATTCAGTGTTCATTCAATAACGATATTGTTGAACATAAACAAAACGCGTTTGAGACCTAATTTATGTGGCTAATAACAGATTAATAAAATTGCTTTCACCGCTACATACCGTTGCAACAATAGATCGCAAAAAGGAAATTATTATCAGCCGTCTATCAGATGCAAATTATTATCACGCCACTTATCTAGACCCCTCTAGATAGAGCGAGAATGGCGATATTCCCGTTTCGCGCGGCACACTAACCCGATCGAGCGTAATAACAGATTTTTCTTGCGAGTACGTACCTATCAGCTGTTTGTGTCTGTCCGCGTACGATGGCGGGTGTTTTTTTGTCGCACGAGGGGGAAAATGCATGAAAATTTGCATAGTATCACGTCACTGAGGTAGTTAGCGGTTGTTAGCGACGTTGAAGTGAGTCAGCGTCGACGGACGCCGCCGCGGACGCGACCAATTACGCTTTTTACACCAACCATTTTCTAAATTCAAAACAGATAAACGCGCTTGTGCCTAGAAAACGAAACGTAACGATTTTTTATCGATACTCTATTTTCGAACTTCGAGTGAATTGACTTTTTTTGTGTTGTGCCTTTAGAATAGTGTTGTGCCTTGATTAGACTAGTGTTGTGAAATGTGATTGTTTTTTTACACCTTCTTAAAATGGAAAGAAGTGTTTTGGCGGGACCGAGACACGTTCAGTGGGCAACCGATGTAAGTATACATAGTTGTAGCTATCTAAACTAATATTTTAAAGTTTGGATGTACGGGTCAATCTACGGAACCACCGATTTCGGAAATTCTTTCTCTATTTCGAAGCTACATTATCCCCGAGTGTTAAAGGTTATATTTAAAACGTTCCCGTGGGATAATTTCGAGCCTTAACGCAAGCGAAATCGCGGGAAAAAGCTAGTACGATATAATTTGCGTCATCCTTCAGCCGTTCTATTTACACATTCTCGTATTTACGTTATTTATTACAGTAAAGGTCATGTGCTAAAGGTTGAATACACTTTCGACACATTTTTATCTGCACCTAGGACCATCTATCAAGTTTAGTTTCAAAAACAGAAAAGTTTTTAATAAAAAAAAATTGACGTATTTTTTTTTTAATCTGTCTTTGTCATTTAAATGTCAATGGAGTGAGAGGGCAATAGACTTTAACACCTTCTTAGTGTAGTAAGGCTTCTCTATAAGGCGTCTATCAAGAAGGGGTGAAATTATACTTGATATTTCCTATTTTGAAAGTGTTTCAGGAAAAAAATAAATTTTGAATTCTTTTAATCCAATAAATACAGTCAAAACATCAACGGTAATAATGTGCCACTGCTAGCGCCTTTATATTGTAGCAGTAAGAGTTTGTTTTCGTAGTGCTAGTGTTACCAAAGACATGCGGTTGACAGTACCGTTCTACGTATTTTTAAGGTTCCATATGTCTGAACAAAAAAACAGAACCGTTATAGAATCACTTCTGTGTCTGTTTGTTCGTCTATCACAGTCAATTTGCTCTGAATGCTACAGTACAAAAAAAAATATTTGTTGATGACTGTACTACATAGTTAATAATTTGTTATGTTTTTATCTCTTGTTTTTCAGTAATGATAATGACTTGTCAAATAAACTTCTAATTTACAAGAAAAGATAATCATGTGAATGATTAGAAATCACCTTATCCCTACTAGTATTAAATTGTACCAATAATTACGTAAACACACGTGTACGTGTACGTGTTTTTCATATCTAAAAAAAAACACGAAAATAATAAAATTACAATAATTTATTTTAATGATATTCCCCTACAAAGATATAAGTAATGAGACCTACTGTTTCTCATACATCTAATTTATTTTCATAAATATTTCGTTACATCAAAAAGGGCGCGCTCCGCCATTTTGATAATTCTATTTTTTTATTAAGGCTAGGAGCAGACAGCCTTCGCCCTCGTTGCGTGTAAAGCTGCGGCTTCACTGTGTGAATTATAAATGTGAATGGGTTTCTTTATTACACCAACACACACACACTCGTATTTATTATCTGTAAGTACTGTTTCTGAACCATTGTTTTTATATTTCAGCTTTGTTCTACCAAATGAATAGACGCCAGCACATCAAGTTACCACAAACAGTAAAATTTCTTCAAATGATTTTAAACCATAAAATCTTGATGCATAAGCAGCCTATAATGTTCCCACTGCTGGGACACACGCCTCCTCTCTATGAGAGGGAATGGGCTTTAATCCACCAGCCCAGTGCGGGTTGGTGGGCCAGTGCAGGTTGATCAGATAGTCAGTCGCTCCATGTAAAATACTGGTATCCAGCTGCATTCGGTTAGACTGGAAGCCGACCCCAACATAGATTGGAAAAGGCTCGGCTGAGATGGTAATAACACCAACACACACACTCGCATTTATTATCTGTGCAGTCTGAACCATTGTTATTTATTCTATAACAATGGCGTTTGGATCTGTCGAGATTGTTTTATCTTTTTATAATAGCACTGGCTTGTTATCATACGTTTCCAGTTTTTATTCAACTTTGGAGCGAGAATCTATAAATAAATGGTTTGTGGACAATGGCCTTGTAACCCTTCTTCTACGTTTACGTACTGAACAAATTGCAAGTATTTGTACCTTTATAACAAAACTGTTAGATATCTTTAGGATTCTACAGTCTTGAAAAACAAAGTGTCAAAAATATTGAAAGTGAGCTACTGAAATACTAAGTGAGCGAATACAAGTGTTTAAAACAGCGACTTGAAAATACAAATTTGAGTTAATAGTTGTTCAGGACTCTGAAAAAAACTTAAAACAAGGTTATTAACCACTAGATTGTAGATAAGGCGTAGTCGACGTAGCCCCGCTGCGTGGGGCTCTTATTTCTGTTTGCAGGGTTTAAAGTAAACTAACACGAAGGGGATGGCAGGGTCTTAGTTCGCTAACGTCGCTCACTCACTAGACCCCGCCATCCCCTTCGAACCTAACCTGTCCTAGTCCGAGTGCCACAAGTCTCTCTCAGCCTTCGCTCGCTCTTGCTTCCTATATTCTCCTTGCCGTAATGACGGGATAAATAGTTACTTACTTGGTACAATAGTCGCCCATTCAGTATATTGGTCGCCAATTAAATCTCTATTCGCCCGATTAATAATTTCCCTTTAAAAAGTGCTGTTCTATTCAGCTGAATCTATCCAAATATTTTATTTTATCTATCTAGTACCTATATTTTTCACAGTTAACCAGATAATCGTGACATCGTGAGAAAACCAGCATGCCTGAGAGATATTTCTCGACGGCATGTGAAGTCAAGTCAGAGGCCCATGGGCGGAATAAAAACTCTGACACCAGGTTAGACTCTAACCACACAAAAAAGAAAGAAAGGCAAGATAATTACACAGATATAATATTATAAGTGTCTGGTAATTTGTTTTTTTTTTTTATCCTCTTTAGTTTTTTTTCTTTAGTTTGCATCGAGGCTCTATGACTCAACTTTAGTTTTAATGTTTTTCCTAAAAGTTTTTCCTTATTCGGACAGAAGACTAGGTTAAAATTTGAATACAAAAACCACTACATAGTGTGCGTGTTCTTTTACGGTTGTTAAGAATTTGGTCTGTGTTCTTTTTATTTGCGTTTAACATGTCATTATACTCACAATGTCAAACATTAATGCTCTTGTGCTAAGAGAGACCTACTGCATTACGAATTTATAATTGGTAATATTATGTATTCAAATTAACATTTTGATAACTAGGGTCCCGTACGTCAGTCGGCAAAATCAGAATCACTTTGTTTTCCGTCTGTCTGTCTGTCCAGCTGTCAAGACCCTTTTCTCAGGAACTCGTGGAGGTATCCAGCTGAAATTAATATCAAATACTCAGGTCTGCTACCCCTTGGAGCAGTGGAAAAATCAACGTGTAAATCAACGCGTTTCCGTTTAGGTCGCATATTTATACAGGGTGTAACGGAAAGGGTATAGTCATATGAAAGGGTATGCTGCAGACCATCAACTGTTACACCCTGTATACAATAACTATAGTCATTAGAGAAGAAAAAATATACGCTCATAAACACTGTGTATGCTAATGCCATATGGAACAGCCAAACTGACTGAAAGCACTTTTCATAATGTAAGTTTGAACGAGAGTTCACCATAACAAAACAAAATACAGATATAAGATTTTAAACTTTCATGGTCACTAAAATTATTATAACTAGAAGACGGGATATTTACCATGTTTATTGTTTGAGGGTAGACCGATTTGTCTGCTCATAAACACCCACCCGCAATAACTCCAGTTTATCCGTGATCATGGTGCTTGCAACAGCGCCGAAATATCGGGAACTCAAAGAAAACAATAAACATGGTAAATATCCCGTCTTCTAGTTATAATAAAATACAGATATATTCTTACACTGTCTTAAAATCTGGTAAAAGCTTCCGAAAATCCGATACGCTATTGAGACTGAGTTTAAAAATAATCTCAATACATATCACAGACGGATGCACTTATTTTAACAACATAGTTGAAAGAAATGTGATGCGTGCGCGCACTTAAAATAAGAGTGAAACAATATGGAGACGGATTTACTATTAAAACTCTGAAATATTTAGTTGTTTCCTGCTACCAAACCAACGAGGGCTATCGTTTATAAGGTAACCAGATGGCGCCACTGGCGAGTAAGGTCCTGTCGTTAATTCTATTATAAATTTGAAAGTGCCAATAACTTCATAAAAAGTTTATTTTATTATGTATAACGATATGGTATAAAAATCAGATACATATTTTGCTATATTGTCCTAAAATAAGCAAGCATGAAACATTTGAAAATCATTCTTTCTCCAAGTACTAAAAAATTCGTTCTTAACTTGCTACTTAAAACCTCCAAGTCATAAGTAATCAGGAAATGCTCAATCTTGACCACAAACGTCAATAAAAAAAATTAAAAAAAATACGTGATAAAAAGCGCGAGACGCATGAACACTTTGACATCTGACATTTCTGAAGACCTTACTCTACACGAACGCCTCTAGCGGCGAATTCATGTACGACAGCCCTCAGACAGATAAGGACATACCACGACATTGAAAGCAGACCTAGGCCATAATAACTCATGATAATGACCTACGATACCTACCTACTTGAGTATGTTTCAATATACTTTTGTCATTGGTCCACTACATTCTATTCAGTTGTTTTGTTTAGTTATAAAAGTGCATTTTGAAATAAATACATATCCAGGTCAATACATAGGCATAAAACTAAAAACTTGCAACACTGGCTTAACCCGGGAAAGCTAATGCATCCATTAAAAATATGCGGATGTGGTAAGCCCCCAACGTGTTGTAAAAATCACATAGGATTTTATCGCACATCTTTGTAAAACTACATGACGTAAGAAAGATGAATAGTATTCATAACATAAAATGAACACCTGCAATGTGTATAAGTACTGCATAAAGTATTACATTATACAATTATGTATAACTAAACTATTCTACCACATACATAACACGTGACCTATATTTGTTAAAAAACTGCACGTCTGACTACAAAATTGCATAAACACAACTGTGCCATATGTAGTAATTCTTTTACAATGTAAACAATTGCCAACATCACGTCGTTAACTCTCTGCAGATGCTGACAGTTAGTTTTTTATCTACACGCTGTTATTAGCTTCACCTGTATCTAACTAACTTACTAATTATTACGTATTTAAATTTATTAAAAGCGGCGTGCATGTATGACCAGATGTATGAACGTGGACGAAGTAAAAGAAGTATGTGACGTGTGGTTTCGATCGGCGGCGACCTAGGTCTGGCATCCGGCCCTGCTTCAATTCATGGTCCGGAGCGAGAGGGAATGGGAAGCCGTCACCTCCTTCTGCGAAGCAGTCATGCTAGCGAAGGAGGTGGCGGAACGTGAGAGGGAGAGAACCTCACGTCCCAGCCGCCGCGGGAGACGCTGTGGCTTCCGGCCACCGTAAGCGCGGGCCTGAAGCCACGGACGGTGAGTAATGGTCTTGCTCGCCGTCCGTCCGTCTTATGACGACAGGCCGTGTCAACGGCACGTTCGTGTTCCACGCACGCCTCAGAGAGATGTCAACAAACCGGAAGGGGTCCGCAAGGGCCGATGCCTGCCGGGGCTGCGGGACTGTTCGAAAGAGATACCGTGGCCCTGGAACACAAAGAGCAAAGAGGGACCTTGAATGGGTTTTAGTCAGTACAAGTCTGACACTCCCTTCCGCTCCGCCCAGAGTGAGGGGGGGTCATTTGAAGATTTGCTATCCATGAAAAAAAAAAAACAAGGTTTTGTTTCGATTTCCGGGTCGGGCAAAGTGTCACTGAGTTTTTCCATCAGGAACTTTCCAGTAGCAGCTAAGGAGTGTGGTGTAAGGAGTGGAGAAGAAATGTGGGTGTACTATTAGGTACACCTCTGCCTAATACTTCGTGGATTACAGGCGTGATGTTGTTATGTAAATGGGGAAAATGTGACATTTAATTAAAAGTATAAAAATCCGACTACAAATTGTAGTATGTACCTTTTATATATATGTTTGTAATTTCCTTTTAATTTTCTTCATTTTGATACCATACTCGATGGGTTTGGTTGAAAAAAAAATATTAACGACTTACAATTTAGCGCCAAAAATCCGCCTTCTTGTTTTTTTTTAAACACCTTTCTAAGGACACTTGGGTTTTTGAAACGAATCCAATGATACCTTAATCGTCGAAACTCGAAATCCATCCAGCCATTTGGAACATACGAGGTAATAAAGTAATTTACAAAAAACAAACAAAAAAACATACAAGATACGCGCGAAAAACGTAACCCTTCCTTGGCAGTCGGGTAAAAAGGCGTGAGTCTATCACATGTAATCATCACAACAGAAAATAAGTACCTTGGTCTAAGAGTATGTCCACAAATCATGAGTTCACGGCCTACGAATAGCTCAGGCACTGGTGAAAAGATTAGCCAGTCAGCAAGGTTAATAGCTTAGTATTAGAGCTAGGTTCGTTTTATTATTGGGACGTGCCTAAGTATCGTCACTTGTAGGAGCTCTTTTAATACTAAACTGTGGTTAACGATAATGTCTATCAAAGCTATAAACTTGCTATTTACCTCTAGTTTCAAAAGACTAGATGATAAAATTATTTTGGCCTTTATATTTGGCGAATTCAAAGTTTGTTAAAAACTAGACATACATATTAGTGTGTGACAGTGGCGAAGGTACCATAGAACTCGATTCCTACCGGCTTCCCTTTGAAACATGGCAAAGACAGTATTCTATAGACAAATAATATAGTCACATTAAAGATATGTACTCCAGCTTACCTCTTACAAAAATTGACCCTTCGCTATTGGTGTAAGGTATCTTTTATCGGTATGGACGGGGCCTTATGATTCTGTAACAAATGAAGATAATTCTAAATTCATTATAATCTTGAACTGACTTTTCATTATTCAGAATACAAATAGAACTAAACTAATGATAAAAATAAGACTAAAAGTAAGAAAATATAAAAATCTAAACAACGACGACAAAAGGACACTTAGGCGTCAAAGTACTCCTCCGCATCGCTGTCATCTGGAAACGTGCCCAGAAGACTGGCAGCATTGCCACGCTGAATGGCAATGCTAATTCTTTGGCCAAAGAAAGAGCCAGCCCTCTGGTCACGCGAAGTGTCGACCAGTCGGCGAGAGATTTCCTTAAAAAGGAGACGCGCACTCGGGCCCCATGACCCGAGCGTTTCGACTGATAATTATAATCTGAGCTTTGGGGTCAGCACATGTCATGCACAGGTACTTCTCGATTAGCCGTTATCTGAGTAGTCACGAGATGAGATGTGGTTAGACAGGCGTTTAACCACATCATCTCTCACCACAATCAACCATCGTTTCTTTATTAGTCTTCCCCAACTTTCTTTGCCATCCACATTCGTACTGAAGACTTTCTTCACGACATTTTTCTCATACCCATCACATACAAAAACAAAACAAAAAACACAAATCTAAATTAATTAATGACACCATTCACACTATGTCACATCAACATTTTCTTGCCCTTATCCCAATTCATTTGGGGTCGGCGCAGCATGTCTTGTTCTTCCATACGTCTCTATTACTCGTCATCTCATGAGACACCTCCTTTCTTTTCATATCATCTACACTATGACACACTAGCACAAAATCTAGTCATATTCAAAAATTACTTTGAAAATTAATTAATGTTTTTGAGTAGGTAAGACTAGACCAAGACGAGAGCATTATTTCAAAAAGATAACCACGTAATCTTTTAATCTTTCTCAAAAACTCAATGAAACACCACTATTTTGCAAGTTGACTCATGTTGGTACATTGTCTAATGTTTAATCTGGCGTTTCATTGCAGGTTAATTACGCTTTCCGTGTTAGCCAATGGTAATTAACAGATTCGGGTTGTGTAATGTATGACAAGACTGTTGGAGAATTATCTTTAGGAATCTAGTTATATAATCAGGCGTTATTTTGCGGGAATCCATGACATTTATGCAAAATATACATATATCCAAAACTATGCTCAAAATACAGTATAGTATACTGGTATAGGTAGTAGGTTTAGGTGCATGGCATACTAATTACTTACTATTGCTTTTCCTGCATGTGCATATTTTTGCGGGCGTGAGGGCGGTACTGCATGCTGCGTCCAGACCTGGATCTTTTTATTATTTATTTATTTAAACTTCATGTACAATAGTGGTACATAGGCGGACTTAATGCCACAAGGCATTCTCTACCAGTCAACCTTTGGGCTTTTTCGCGGAATTATAACTAAATATATTGCATAACATTTAATACTTTAGCAATTAGTTGACTTTAAACATGTTGGTTAGTGGATCATTAATAAAATAATTGCCAGGTGAATCATCAAGATTTTTTATTCCGTCAGCCCATTCTTGAAGGATGTGTGCTCAGTTCATCTGCTACGTAAGTGTCGTAATTATTATAATGTCGTAGTTATTACTAAAGCAAAAGTTCAGTTGAAAATTAATCACCAATTTGTTAACTAAATGTGGAGACTAGGATACTGTCAGTTTCAACGTTTTCAGAGGCACTGTAATGACAGTGGTAAGAGACCCGTTTCATCATCTGCCTAGCCTTTATCCAGCTATATTGGGGTCGGCTTCCAGTCTAAACGGATGCAGCTTAGTACCTGTATTTCACATGGAGGGACTGCCTGTCTGATCTCCACAATCACAACCCAGCTAACTGGGCTGTGCTTGTGATAAGACTGGTTGTCAGACTTTCGGCCCACTGACTACCTGTAATGACTGTCAAAGATCTACAATTGACAGCAGGAACCAACGGCTTAACGTGCTTTCTGATGCACGGAGGAAGCTCGGTATGAAATGGGTGGTCACCCATCCACGGATCAACCTAAGCTAGATTGACCCGAGCGGCTGTTAGTATTTAGCCCCAAGCTCCTCCTTTGAGAACCGTTTAGAAAGTTAAATATTTCAGTAGTGACTCTCTAGATAATGACATGGCACGCATTGACAATTTCACGAAATAACTGAAAACCGATTCTAACATCATCATCATTCATCATCACCATCATTTCAGTCAAAAGACGTCCACTGCTGGACATAGGCCTCTCTAAAGTGTCGCCACAATGACCGGTCCCGTGCGTCTCGCATCCAGCGGATCCCTGCAACCTTCACCAGGATATGATGTCCGGTTGCAAGTTATTGTGATAAGATTAAAACATCAAAATAAAACATACCTTTATCGTGTCAACAGACTCCTGCTTCTTAAATTCCGCCCTCTGCACAGACTCACTCCTCTTAGCTTCCATTTTCTCTTGTTTCTTCTCTTTCTCCATTTTCTTCTCTTTCTCCTGCTTCTCTACTTTCTTAATAGACCCAGTCCTTTCCATCACTTTGTCTTTGGCCTTATCTTCCTTCAAAACAGCAGAATAGTTCCTTTCTTCATGTTGTTCTGGTAGAGAATCTTGTTTCTTCATTTCTGGCTTGTCTTGTTTCTTCATTTCAGGTTTGTCCTGATTTTTTATTTCAGGTTTGTCCTGTTTCGTCTTCTGTTTCTCTTTCGACTTCAAGTCTTCGTCTTTCAGGCTTGAGTCCGACTTCTTCCTGGCTTTCTGTTGGACTTCCAGGGTGGGTTGTTCTTGGGTCGTTTGCAGTTTTTTGGGTTTGTCATCGATTATTCCTTATTATTAGGCCTTCCAACGCAACGTCTTCCGGTTCGCGGTCACCACTCCAGAACTTTACGACCCCATCGGCCATCCGTAATGCGAGCAATGTGCCTATCACGACTACAACATCAAAAAAACAAATGAAAGTTCGCAATTTACTGAACAGAAAATATTAATTAACGTTCTACCATCGAAATTAATAACCCATTTACATAAATACTGATACAACATTACTAACAAAGTAAACAAAAATATTTTCGTGTAAATACAAAATGGCCGCCGGCCGGCTTGATGACGAAAACGCAGAATTTCTTCATTTTAATTATTAAAGAGTGACACGGCCATTCGCATTGTTTCGTCAAAATGATTAATGTTTTGGAATACTGGGAATTGTAAATAAATATCCTTTTCTGTATTAAATGTAGTTTTATATTCACATTAAAGGTAGGTTGGATGTGTTAACCCAAAGTCTAGAAAGTGGTAAGCAAATCACAACTTAGGACGATTTGTGGTGACCTTTTGGCTAGGATACATTAACTCTGACCTTTTCTTGAGACCCAGTTTGTATCTAAAACCTAGGTATTTTTAGTTTTTCTTTCTAAAGCAATCTTGTAAAACGTCACTGACAATGCTCGTTACCTTTTTTCTTGTTGTCCCTGAAACACCCACCACGGTAACTACTGGTGCTATGTCGAGCCGTACGCGTTCAGGGCAACCCGCGAAATTAATGGTTTTCGTACGATGTTTTTGCAATTTGTAGGTCAGTATCATGTTGCATGTTGTTAATACAGGATCATTAGCATTAAAATCAGCACTACAGCTCTCTCCAGAGTTGGCCTAAAATGTCACGGTTTCACGAAAAATATCCTCATCCTGTATCTCGCACCTAAATATGACCACACCTTTCTGAAACACGCTGTAGATTTATTGAATCTTTTAAAACTAATTAATACTCAACCAAAAACCTAATATTTAACCACAATGTTAAAAACGCAAGACCAAATGAATAGAAAACCAGCTAACAAGGTAATTATGACTTATTAATCAGTAACAATGCGTGGTATTCAGCCGTGGGAGCGATCAATAACTTTATATAATGTGGAGGAAAGTTATGGGAAAATAATTCTGTGGAACAATGAGTTTCTCATGGAGAGAACACTTTTGTTTACATTATGAGGGGAAAGGTTAGAAAAACAAATGGCGCAGTAGCTCTTAAACTATAATAATTAAGAATTTTGACGTGTCCCCACATGGGCCATTCTCCATACAAATTTTGACGAAATCGACATTTCGTATTCGCCGTTTTTCTTCCTGAATAATGCTTCTAGAGCAATCATTTTTTTTTTTCATAAAATCAAGTTCTACTGTAAGACACGTAACGTCCCTGTAATTTCCATATTTTCAGCAATTACATAATAAGTAAAGAAAATATGACCCTCCAAAATTGACAAAAAATGCCCCATTTTTACGGCCGTGATTAGAGAGGACTACCAGACAAATTCGAAAAGTTTTTAACATAAATGAAATTGATAAGGAACCTAGACATACTCTTTCTTAAAAATTTAATTGTCAAAAATAATTGAATCTGCTTAGTTATCGAGGCGCCATAAGGGGAATACGAAATGTCGATCTCGTCAAATTTTTGTGACATAATAGCTCTGAGCTGCAGCTGTCTCTATCGCACTCTACGGGGACAGGCTTGACGCAGCGCGACGGCAATTCGTTATTTCAAATTCCTCGCAGGCCCTGTCCTTTAATTATAGTTTAGGAGCTATTTGTTTTGTCTTGCCAAGAAATCACAGAAAAAGTTAAAAAAAACTTTGTTAACCACAGAACCGGTTTCTGTCAAAATACTCATCGTTTTCTAGAAGATTTTTGTTAACTTTGACAACAAAATAGTGTCATTGACTCTATTTTGTTGTGTTTGTGTTTTAGGCCACTCAATCGTTCGGAAACCCGAGATCAGTTCACAAATGGGTGACTGTTCTCTAGGATAGATTCGCAAAGTTTTTCTAGCTTGTCTGTTGGTAGAAAGTAGAGATAGACAAATATATTTAATCTAGGATCCACTAGAACAAAAAAGCTTACCCGAGAAAAGATGAAATTGGCAGCTGGATCAAGGACTTGATTCAGAAAGCAGTAGGTACTTTGGACACGGTGCGTATCGTTATCTCGTACTCGTAGGTGTACTGTCAGCAATAGTAAAAGTTAAATTGTCGTACTGACATTCTCTTCTCCTTAGAGATCTACGCCTTGGAATGGGCAACTACAGAACTTTCACAAGTTATTATGCCTTGTGTCTGTGACTGTAGCTTCGCCTTCTTTGTTTTTCTGACATTCAAAAGTCCCTGTAATAGTCTAATTGAAATAAATGCTTTGAGTTTGAGTTTGCCAATCTAGGTAGCTCTTAACCTAGAGTTCCTTATTGTTGTTCAGTAAAGTTCCACATTTCTTGTCGTTGCGAAAGCTTGAGACATAAAATTATCGACCACTCATGTTTCTTTTCAAGTTTCATATTCTTCGGCTCAAATTCGCATTAGGGTATTTTGGGATTCCTTGTCAAAAATTAATTATGCAAATTGTTTCCTAAAAGTTTTGTAACTTACATGGAAAACCGAGCTCAAAATTTTCCTTCGTTAAAAAAACTTTTGTAAAATGTGAATTGTAATGAATCATTCATTGTCAGACTTTTTTGGCCACTGACCACCTAACGACTGTCAAAGATCTACAAATGACACCCGGGACCAACGGCTTAACGTGCTTTCCGAGGCACGGAGGAAACTCGGTATGTAATAGGTGGTCACCCATCCACAGACCAACCTAGGCAAGCACGGCTTAACCTAAAGATCGATCCGAACGGCTGTTATTATTTAGCCACGAGCTCCTCATTGTGAATTGTGATAAATCATTGTGATTACGAATAAAATAATATAGATAGAACTACTACCGGACTAGTTAAAATCAAGGAGAGGAAATTAATACTTTAAATAAAGATATAGAAACCCTGAATTGTTTAAATAACAATCTAGATAAGATTCATACTAACTACACTCTTGAAATTAATTCTTGATGATACTTCAAACCACGGTTCTAATTAACATTCCAGTCTGTCATCGGACACTTCATATTATTTTGAAACTATGAGATCATTTTAACTATGAGGTCACTCAGTACCAAATGCGTACCTAGACCTTATTATAATGAACACATTATCTTGTGATGAAACTAGCTTGCAGTTGGATTCCTATACAGGGTGTAACAGAAAGGGTATAGTCATATGGAAGAATATGCTGCAGACCATCAAACTGAACAACTTTCTCCATGGGTCCAATATCGTAAATGCGAAAAAAATATCAGCTGTCCCATACATTTGGGTCGAGTAGGTCTTAAAATTTAGTATATCCTTTCACTATACCCTTTCTGTTACATCCAGTACAAGTGAGGAAAAAGTTGTTCAGAGTAAATATTGAACTTGGAATCTTGAAGAACCCGAAAGGTTGGGCATAGGTGTATTTAGTACACCAACCCACAGTCCGCCAGTTATGTTTATTTTTGACATCCACTGGACACAAATCCAGCCTCCGAGGCTGCGACTGAGAAATTCCTGATGGAAAAACTCAATAACACTTTGCCCGGCCTCTGAATCGAACCTAGGATCTCATGCTCAACAGTAGCGCTACAATTTACTCCCACTGCAAACTTGCTTGTTTTCCGGATAATTTCACTTCGGGTTTTATAATGCAGGTAGCTGGTAAATAAAACAGCCTAATTCTTTATTAGAAAAAAAAAACAATTTACACATTTAAATTATTCAGGCATTTTATTAAAATAGACCCAAATTAAAATAACGCTAAGTAAGAGAAATATTTACACAACTAGGCTCATTTATCACTGACATTTCCGAAACCTTTATAACAAGTAGGCCCTGTATCCCAAAGATAATGCTTTAATCACAAGCTTAACAGTTAAAATGGCGACCGCACAAAATGGCCGCCGGACACAGGTGGTCCTACAAAGTTACCTGACAGTAATGGTTTAGCCACCCTTTGTAATACCCATGAGATGGGGCGGAAAGCCGGTGACCACATACCATTTGACAATGTAGGTTATACAAATCGACTTTGAAAAGGAAATGGTCATGAAAATGAGTGTTTATTCGGTGACGGTCGTTTGATATTATTATTTTGACATGGCAACATTATTTTCACGTTCAGTTTGTAATGGTGGAAACGCCTTGAAAGACTATTTAATGAAATGGAATAAATTAACTTGGAGGGTTGTATTGATGATTTTAATGATTAGAACTCGGTAAAGCTATATTAGTTACGGTAGTAAATCATATTTTAATCAAAATACAACCTGACATCACATCTGCAAATTGCAAAAATCGTAAGAAAATTTGAATTTCACGGGTTAATTAAATTTGCCGCGTCGTATCGTCTAGTGTCACTAGACGACTGCTGACCATGAGGGCCTTGGTTCGATTCCCAAGTCGGGCAATTGTGCTGTGTTCTTGGGTTTTTCTATCAGGGCAATAGGCCCGTCTGCCATTACATGAGACTTACAACATAACGAAATGTGGGTGTAAGTACTTTTAGGTACACCTCTGCCCAACCCTTCGGGGATTACAGGCTTGATGTTATGTTATGTAAATTCAATTTTAAAATCAATGAAACATTGAAGTGCTTATGTCCTAACAACTTCAAGTACCAATAACAAAACTGCACTTACTCGTACATAAAAATAACTATACCTGTCTCTTGGTACCGTTAAAGCGACCTCCATTTTGTATGCACTAGAACTAAAGTTGACCGATTTCTACAAGACTTTGATTCGCCGCAGTCACGCGAACTAATATTAAAGAAAGTTTTGCACGTATTTAACATTATCCACGGTAGGCTACCGTTATGGGATTAGCTGTTTGTTAGACTATTATAACCTTTGGTAATACAAAATCGGATTATAATGTTTCCAGTTTCACACTGTACTGATGGGACTTAGGTTTTACTCTTCTCCTGCTCATTGGGCAACTTTACCTGCAGTTTGAGGGACCTGTCTGGAGCTACTGCTAACGCTGTCAATGTAGCAGAGAGGGTTAAGGCAGGGTATTTATATTGGGCCAACGCTATTTCATTTTGTTACATTATATTAGTACTTAAATCTTGCAGAATAAGTTAATGCCTTCAAACACGAATTTTAAAACTTCCAAAAGTTTTATGTGGAAACTTGTTTTACGACCTTTCTTCTGCCTCCTTTTATGATGTTTGTCTGTAAGCGGTTTCAAGACTATTCAACTTTTCTTTTAAACATCGGTCGTAGCGTGCCAAAATCCTCAAAATACTAAGTTCTAAAGATCGTGATATTAAACCATATTTGTAAAAGTTAAAGGTTCTTTACTTTCTTAAACTTTTGTGCCTTTGAGCGACAAGTGCTTGGAGTTAGACAACACAAGTATCAACTACTAGATCAAGTAGTAGATAGACGTTTCAACTTTGACTGTAACCTCAGCTATTGCGCGACAAAATCTCCAAACTAATCAGACCTCAGAAGTTTTCTCAAACTTATTCCCCAAAACAAGGCAAAACTTTGGCTTAAAACAAAAACACAAACTGGCTTACACACAAAACTAAAAACAGCACCGAGCCCATTAGTTCGTCACGACACTTACACCGTCTCGAGAGCACTCTAGCGCTCTAGACACCGTAATATGACACTAAGAACACTGACCTAATTCTTGTGAACCCTACTTGGGTAAACGAGAAGAATTTCACCACAGTTTTGTGTTTTGCGAGATTAAATCAGGAAAAAAATATGCTCTGTAAAAGACAATTGAATACGAACAGAATTCAACAAAATGATAAGATGTACAAATATCAAAACGGAAAAAGAAGTACAGGGCGTCAAAAAATTCTTCTGGAACGCTGTCAAAGAAAACTGCCCAGAAGACTGGCAGCATTGCCACGTCATCTGGCAATGCTAATCGATCTTCAAGGTGAATCCACGGTTGCCAAGGTCACTCCGTGGAGAGGTCCAATACACCGCTGAACGCCTCCATGTCTCGGAAAGCACTTTAAGTCCTTGGTTCCGACTGGTATTCATGGATCTTTGACGGTCGTTACGCATAGTCAGAGGCCCGAAAGTCTTGACAACCAGTATATAAATATATAACCAGTATATTTAGTGTTTCAAGAGATATCGCGTCACTCAGTTATTATGGTTGTTACGCATTCGTGGATCTTTGACAGACATAGTAATTTTAGCTCTAATTTTGCAGTGATCTTTATTCCCGTTCCTATAAGGTTTATGTCAGAAGATCAGAAATGGAATTACTGTGAAAGGCCATAGAAGTAAAAGTAAAAGTCTGACAACCAGTCCTATCTAGGGTATTGTTTTTAATTAACTGCCTAGTTGGTCTAGTAGCCGCAAGCGCGACTGCCGAGCATGAAGTCCTGGGTTCGATTCCCAGGTCGGGCAAAGTGTTATTGGGTTTTTCCATCAGGAATTTCTCAGTAGCAGTCACGGAGTCTGGATTTGTGCCTAGTTTGCCCCTATTACATGGGACTTGAACATAACTGGCGAAATGTGGGTGTTCTATTAGGTACAGGTCTGTCTAACCCTTCGGGGATTACAGGCGTGATGTTGATTTAAATTAAAATGTGTACTTCAGGTTAACTTAAATATAAAAGACAGTTGAATACAGACTCGGATGTCGTTGCGGTCCGTGAAGGTCGAACGTGAATGGCTTTTTTGCAATTACTTCTCATTGTTTCCGAGATATTAATGAAGAAGGCTTGGGAATGAGAAATTTTTTGCCGCTTGGGAAGTCGGTTGATTAATGTTCTGGTGTCTGAGTTGACACAGATTTTATTTGCTCTTCTGCAATGAAGGCCTGGACGATGACAGTAGTCGACAATATCCTGAGGAAATCGGTATGTCTTAGATATCATAATTATTTTGACATTTACCAACCCACATTGAGCTCACATTGGTTTTACTGCAACCTCTCACGGAGGGGCCGATCACTTACCGACTTATAAGACGTTTACACCCTGTATATAAAACAGGGTGTAAACGTATTCTTCACGAAGCCGGTAACCGATCATTCTGTACATCAAACTGAGTAACTTTACACATAAATTATTGCAGGAAATCACTTTTTTTTTTTTGAGGTGAAAAATCATGTTTGACGGTAGGACTCAATGTTACGCACTCAATACGTACTGATGGATGTATTGACTAGTACACGGGTCACGGAGGTATATCTTATATTAAAAACATGTATTTAACAAAAACTTGTGAAAAAATTGCAACTTTGACCCTCAATATCTCCGTAACTATAAGGTTCCCAGGTATGGTGTGTTACAAATAAAATATTGCAATGACGGGGAGAACAAGCTGCTGCTGCTGTTTGTCTCTGCATCACCCAAAGGTTGACTGGTAGAAAATGCCTATGGCATTAAGTCCACCTCTGTACTTTGTGCTTGAAGTGTTAAATAAATAAATAAACAAGTGCCGTTCGACCCTATGTTATGTTTATGCAGATATAGTCAAGCACATCTGTGGAAAAAATACATCAAAAACGTAAAATGTTGTAGATGATGGTTCGTTGTTTGATATTGAAGTGCTTGTTTTTATACTAAATGGGCTAGCGTTTGACTGTAACTCGCCTGATGTTAAGCCATGATGCGACCTAACGTGGAACACGCTTGCCGACAAGAAACTGATTCACTCGAGCTTTGAAGTAATCTAGGTTATAATGATCGCGGAACAGAGAAGCCGTCAGTGAAATCCACAAACTGGCTGTTTGCACAATGAATGTGGAATTGTGAATGCATAACTTGTCTTACATATTATGTCATTGGACTAATGCCAAAGAAGGAAGAAGATTAAAGGAAGAGTGGAACAATAACAATTATGTGGTTTATTAACCCTGGTAAAGTCTATTAAGCTATCATATTAAGGCCTATCGTTAAACCATAGATGAATGAACAGGATTGTCCAACTGCCCTTATATAGAGTAGGCGCCATCATTAAGAATTATAATTTTAATATCAATGCGAATATTTTAGGGTACCGTTATTGGAAAATATGAATCTTTTTAAAACATCAGAATCTGTTTAAAAAGTTTACGCTTGACCTCAAAGTTGGTCAAGTACAATTTAAAAAAAAAAGTGAAACGCTTTTAGTTACAAATATCAAACCTACGCGTGTCAATAAAATTTAATGTGGTCATTATTATTAACACTAGAAACGGGATATTTTGTTTTGATTTCTCGATATCAGTCCCGGTTTCAGTTTATCCGTGGTCATGGTGCTTGCAACAGCGCCGAAATATCGGGAACTCAAAACAAACAGTAAACATGGTAAATATCCCGTTTCTGGTGTTAGTGATAATGTTGGTGACCATGACAGTTTAAAAACTAAATGTGGTCACTTCACATCGCATCATTTTGTCATCACGTCCGAACGTAAGAAGGTCGCCATAATGTAAAGCTGTGGTTTTAAACAAAATGGCAAAAACACAAGGAACTTACGGGAATGAAGTCCTAATATGTTCTGATTTGAGTTAAAAAAAAAGTATCTACCTAGAATATAACCAAAATAAATACTTTCAATTCATCAAACCTAGAAGTTAAGTATTAAGTAGAGAAGTTAAGTTAAGAACTACTTTCATTCATTAATCAAACAAGTAAGAATCCAAAAGTATCCAAACTTGGAGATTAGATAAAATGAGTACTTAGAAATTAGATAAAAAGTTGGCCCAAACTCCCAACAAATTTTTCTTTACTAAGTTATTTATAAGGCTCCGTACCTCAAAAGCAAAAAGGAACACTAATAGGAATACTTTGTTGTCCGTCCGTCTGTCTGTCTGTCTGTCTGATATCAAATACTTGTGTCTACGGCTCTTTCAGCTGTGAAAACATCAAAAAGAGATGACCGTTTATGTCGCATATTTTGCGATTTCACAATAGAATCAAAACCTACAGGGTACTTCCCGTTGACCTAGAATCGTGAAATTTGGCAAGAAGCAGTGTCTTATAGCACGTGTAAAGAAAAAAATACTGGAAACCGTAAATAACAAAATACCTACAAGTTTGTAAGGAACCCACGGTGCGCGAGTCCAATTCGCACTTGGCCGCTTTTTTTTTCTGGTTGCAGTGATTACTTACAACTTTTCCCTCAATCTTCAACTTCTTGTGATGGTGACAATATAATCTTCCCCGTAACTTTCTCCAGTATAGTGACTAAACAACAACAAAAAGTAAACTCTATTATTTATTCAGCCTAAGAAACTAATGATAGAAAGAAATAAAGAAAATCTGTTAATTCTGTGATGCGGAGGAATGAGGAAAATGTCGTGAGGAAAGTTTTGATTATTAATATGATTGACTATAACAGTAGACCAAAGAAACGATGGATGGACTGTGTAAAGGAGGAAATAGCAAGAAAGGAGATGACTGCTGAGAAGACGAGTAATGGAGAAGTACGGAAGAAGAAGACATGCTGCGTCGACCCCAAATAACTATTGGGATTAGGGCAAGAGAATAATGATGATGGTGACATAACATAACATCACGCCTGTAATCCCCGAACGGTTAGGCAGAAGTGTACCTAATAGTAGACCCACATTTCGCCAGATGTGATACGGAATCGACGTTACACGCCTGTTCGAACTTGGCTTAATCATTATTCGGTTACATTAGAGCCCCATTGTGCGTGCAATTATGGTGTTAATGTGTTCTATGTGGTCTGTGAATTTTAATTGGCTTAGCATGACATCATGTACGTGGATTAGCTGGGCTGTTAGCAGCTTTGTGACACGCTCATTTTAGTTGACAAAGTGACTCGTGGTCTAACTAATGATCATGAATGCTTCCACGGCATACAGCCCGAAAAGTAAAAACCGGCCAAGTGCGAGTCGGACTCGCGCATGAAGGGTTCCATACCATCAGAAGAGTAAGTAGGAGAGCCTCCTTTAATTTTTATTGCGGCAACAGATATACACATTCTGTGAAAATGTTAACTGTCTACCTATTACGGATAATGAGCTACAGACAGACGGACGAACGGACGGACTGACGGACGGACGGACTGACGGACGGATGGACAGCGGAGGCTGCCCCATAGTCCGATAGTCCCATTGTCGGCTGAACGCGTCGCAGAACATTGCGGAATAATCTGTGTAAGCTAGAGTTACGTACCTTGATACGACAGCCGTATTTTTCTACGTCAGGGACGTTCCTCCCTCGTTTTTGAGATACGCAACTAGAGTTGGGTTGTCTGATTGTATAAGGGAATGCTCACCTGGCAAAGTCGTCCGCCGAGTTGTGATGGCCGCCAATACAGCATACATCTCCGGTAGATTTGAATGGCAGTGTACTTCTAAAAAGTAGTAAAAAAAGTCGGTTTGGATTATTAACAAGGATGGTGCTTAAAATGAGGGTAAGGCGGAATGTAGACATTGTAGGCAATCGTTTGACGGGTTAACTAACATAAAATCCACCACAAATGTTAACCAAATTCATGTAACATTAAAACAATAGCCCGGCTGGAGTGCAAATGACGTAAATATTGATGTTAGATAATTGAATGGAGTTCCGTCTGTGTTTGGTCACGACTCGTCACGTGATGCTCCGTAAATATTACTGTATTGATTCTATTAATTGAAACGAAATGCCACCGGGTCATATTGGACTGTTGTAAATTATTTTCAGGACTATGAAAATATGAGGTGATGTCGGGCCAGGGTTTTTGAAGGAGTTGGTTGAAACCGCGGACTGATTACGGGCGTATTGATTTGATAACTATCAAAATATAGCTAAACTACATTTAGAAGTTACATCTACTTTACGACCAGTTTTTTGTTTATACACCGTGACTTTTTAATCGCAGCCAACTTCATGTATTTTAATAATTTAAAAATAAAAATATTATTCAGTATTATGACGCATGACGTAGTTAAAACACCCTGTTGCGAGCGATAATCTAATGAACTCGAACGCTGGGTAGGTATGTTCCCCCGTTTGACACGTAAACATCATTAACAGGATGTTGCATAATTTTATTCTAATGTATCATTTATTTTTCCTTGTACCTATAATGGTAGGTAAAAAAGAAATCGCGCTAGAGCTATTTTATGTCAGGTACATTGAGTGGACCGCCTTTGTAAGGCGACTATAAAGTCACGGTGTATAAATGATTATAGGTCCATCATCATCTGCCTAGCCTTTTCCTATGTTGGGGTCGGCTTCCAGTCTCACCGGATGCAGCTGAATACCGGCTAGACTGGAAGCTGATCACCATATCAAACACACTCTAACATTATCACTTCAAATCCTTACCACATCTTCATTTCATATCACACAATATATCTACAACTCTTATCTCCCTTAACTCTACCACGTAGATATCACGTAAATATGACGAAGAGATGGCGTCGTAGAGACGTAGGTAGAGCTTGCTACGTGACCGTAGACGTAGTTATTGCGGTTGAGAAGGCGTACTGAAAATTTCCTGCGATAGAGTGGGGACATGTCGATAGAGAGATATCGATGTTTTTGAGAGTCAATGTTTTGTTTGGCTTTCTAATTTGCATGTTATCAGGGATCTATGTATTTCTGTGGGTGAGTGTGTAAAGATATAGTCAAACTTTTTGAAGAAATAGTTATTTCCTTTTAATGGTACTTCGACTAACAGAAGAGAAAGATATGCAGTAAAAGAGTACTTTTTGGCGTGAAAATGTCTTTTCATTCGGTGTACCAGTACGCACTGTAGTACGCTCAATATTTGTGGTACTGATACTGTTAACCTGCGGCATCCCACTGCTGGGCAAAGGCCCCTCCCCATGACTTCCAGTTGCTACGATCCAGGGCTAATGTGGGCCACTGGTCGTTTGTTTTGTCCAGCTCGTCCCGCCATCTACAATATTTGTGACTGAGCAAATAATGACAAGACTTCAAGCGATAATAACTTCGAATCTTTATAGTGAGCAAATCTTCGAGACAATTCTGGGCTAATGTAAGTGATTCTCTAGTCTTCTACTAAAAACCATTGTACCAAAAGTTTACAGAAAGTCGGTAACCAAACAGAAAACGTATTCTTTAGACACATTTTTTTTAAACTTAATACACAAGTTCTTAACATAAATAAACTGCGCAACACACTCTCGACTCGCGTTCTTCCGCCATCATTAGACGAGGTACATAAGGTTACAACACACCGAGATTTATATTACGTACGTAATGCTTTTATTAAATCCCGCTCTTTATTATACCTCTCTAGAAAATTACTCCATTACTTCGTATACGTAAACACAGGAATATGAAAAGCGGGTATGTAAGGAATATAAATATTGGTGGTTTCATAAAATATCAGAACAATCAGCACGATGAATGCCAATGATATTATAAATAAAAAGAGGTAAATATCGTACTAGCGCGCGCAAATTATTGCAGACAAATTCAGACAATTGTCGTAATTTAAGTACTACAAGCGCAATAGCTATCTCTTTCTGTATCATACGTTCTGTATTATCTATCGCAGTCGTAGCCACGCAACGGTATTTGAACGCCGCGGTATGAATGTAGCGTAATTTTCTTTATAATATCATTAGTGAATGCCTAATGTGTTGCCACCCTTGTGCCATCCATACTAAATACTAACAGACGGTGTAAATAGGCCCTTAACGAAGCCGAAAGTCACTTGTTCTCTCCGTCATTGAGATATTTTTTTTGTTCTGGACCTTACCTGCGAACCTTCTAGTTACGGAAATATTGGAGGTCAAAGTTCCAACTTTTTCACAAGTTTTTAGAAAAGAAGAAATTCACTTTAAATACCTCTGAAGCGTTTACTATTCAATGCCTCCAACAGAACAATTTTTGAGTGCGTTACATTGAGTTTTACCATAAAACGTGATTTTTCCACCCAAAAAAAGTTGTTTCCCAGCAATAATTTTTACGTAGGCTTTTTACTTACTTTGGTGTACAGAATGCTTGGTTGACGGATTCGTGAAGGGTCTGTTCACACCCTGTATTATAAATGCTAAAGGAACTCAGTCTGTCTGTCACCTTTTTACGACATGAACCTTGAACAAGTACACCACGGTCTATCTTAGCATGAGGTCACTACGTAGGCACGTACATAGGATACATTTTATCCCAGTACTACGATCCTATTGGATAATTTCTGACCTGCACGGGGGTGACCGCGGTCAAAAGGTGGTTTCCCTATAATTTCACTTGGATAGGAACTTCCTTAACACCTAAATACCAGGCTTATCAGCATTTCTTCATACTTTAATCCCGGTACCAACGTAAGGATCAGTAGCTACCTATAACAGCTTGCAACCGTAAGCCCAAATCTTGTCAAATCTAACTTCACTTGACTGAAAACGGCTGAAAATCTAGAACTACTGCCAGCTAAGCTTTTCACGTAAAACTACAATTTCTTCACAATACTTGAACTGCATGGCCCAGAAAATTCTGGAAACATTCCAATTTCAAACTACATACTGAACAAAAAACAAAATCGTTCCCATTTTGTTTTATATTCGATTTTCAAATACGGAATCGGGACAGTCGCTCCTTTAATTAGTTCTAAAAATCGAGGTTAGATCATTCGTTCTATTTTAAGTCATTCGTTCAATTTGTCGGTGTGTCCATTTCATTAGCGGAATCTCGGGAATCAGGTTATCAGTTCAGTGGGGCGTGGAAACTCGATGTTTAATTGTTTATGTGAGTGCTTCATTATGTATGGGGTGGCCAGACGTTCTCTTATTCTGGGATACGACAGTTTTACCGTTTTTAGATTTCTATTATTATATATTTTTGTAAATTTTTTGTTTTTCTTTTCATAGTAACTAAATACCTACTTAGTTCACATGAAAACATTGTTAATAAACTATTGTTTCTCGCCTCTTTTCTTAACGATTCACTATTCAAACACCTTTTCCCCATCCATTGTTGTTATTTCCCATTCCACTTTGAGTTTATACCCTGCAGTTGCTAGTAAAAAATAAGTAACAAATTCGTTACACCTAAGTTGTTACAATACAAATATTTTCAACTGTCTCGACGAAATATTGCACTAATCATTAAAATTGGCAAAACGATTATTCATCATTCGGATTCATTTAGATTTTTCTGAACGATAAAACTAAGAAAAACATAAACAATAATTCTATGGCCACAGAAAAACCACTTCTAAGCAATTATTCAGCTAAATTGGCGTTTCATGACGTTATAAAAGCGAACGGGATTGTCTAGTGCAAGTAAGCAATTATAGTATTTGCTAATACACAAGTAGACATTGTGTGATAGAAATGTATGTCATTTAGACATAACTATTTACTTGTATTCTGTAATACAGCATGTTGTAACTTTGGAGTTATGAAACCATGTTATAGTTTTAAAAGTGGCGTGTTTGAGTATTAGATTATTCATGGCATTTTGCATGTTATTTCTTTTTTTTTTTTTTTTTTTTTTTTTTTCCGGTTGGGAAATCATCAAATGACCCCCCCCACTCTGGGCGGAGCGGAAGGGAGTGTCAGACTTGTACTGACTAAAACCCATCCATGTTCCTTCTTTGCCCTTTGTGTTCCAGGGCCACGGTGTCTCTTTCGAACAGTCCCGCAGCCCTGGCAGGCATCGGCCCTTGCGGACCCCTACTTATTTGCTGACATCTCTTTGAGGCGCACGTGGAACACGAACGCGCCGTCGACACGGCCTGTCGTCATAAGACGGCCGGACGGCGAGCTGGCCCATAACTCGCCGTCCACAGGCACGCGCCTACGGTGGCCGGGAGCCACCACGTGACCCCCGACGCCCAGGGCGTCTCCCGCGGCGACTGGGACGTGAGGTTCTTTCCCTCTCACGTCCCGCCACCTCCTTCACTAGCATGACTGCTTCGGAGAAGGAGGTGACGGCTTCCCATTCCCTCTCGCTCCGGACCATGGCTTGAACCAAGGCCGGACGCGAGAGATCGCCGCCGCCAATCGCCGCTACGAGGACACGGCGGTGCTCCGCCCAAGCGGGGCAGACCTCCACGGTGTGCTCCACCGTGTCCTCCGGACGATCCTCGCAGTGGAAACACCCGGGCGTTTCCTCCCGCCCGATTCGGTGCAGGAACCTCCCGAAACAACCGTGTCCGGTGAGGACCTGCGTCAGGCGGTAGGTGAGGGCGCCGTGGCGCCTCTCTAGCCACTCCTCAAAGAGGGGACTTATCGCCACTATGGTGGCGTGCCCTGCACGGGGTTGCGACAGTCGCTCTCTCCATGTCGCCATGAGATCACGCCGGAGGTCTGTCCGCTGAGCAGCAATTTGCCGCGGCAGCGGAGTTTCCTCCCGACGTAGTGCCTCCGCGCGCCATTCGTGCAGGCGTGCGAGGACTATCGCCTCCAGATCCCATGGCGGCAATCCGGCAAGGAGGCTAGCCGCTTCGCCGGAGATCGTACGGTACCCCCGGATTAGCCTTATGGCTATTACTTTTTGGGGCGCGTTCAGGTAGTGGGCGGCTTGCCGCCTCAAAGAACGCGCCCACACCGGGGCCCCGTAAAGGGCCATGGACCGCACGACCCCGGCGTATAGCCTCCGGCAGGAGGCGTTTGGACCCCTCAGGTTGGGCAAGAGCCGCTTGAAGGCAGCCCCTGTCCGTTCCAGTTTGGGAGCCAAACGTCGGAAGTGCTCCACGAAGTTCCACCGGCTGTCGAGGACGAGTCCTAGGTACTTCAACGTCGACCCGACGCCGATGGAAACCCCTCCTGCCGTCAGTAGGGATCCCGACGGTGGCGCATTCCGAGGCCCATGAAAACACATGGCCTCGGACTTGTGCAGTGCCACCTCGAGACCCAATTGCCGGATCCTCTCCACGACTATCGCAACCCCGCGTGTCATGTTTTCGGCCGCCGCCTCGTGCGACCTCCCTTGTGCCAGTACCAGCGTGTCGTCAGCGTAGCAAACTACACTGACGCCGGTAGGGAGGTCGGCGCGCAGCACCCAGTCGTAACCGATGTTCCACAAGGCCGGCCCCAGAACCGATCCCTGTGGAACACCGCACGACATCTCTCGCCGGTTCCATTCTCCGCTCCGACCGGGGTAGATGACGGCCGACCGGGGTAGATGACGGGCATGTTATTTCTTTCCATTCATAATTATACAGCGTGAATCAGAAAATTGTGGCTCTATTTAGCTGTCCAGCCTCGTTGGTTTAGTGGTCACAAGCGCAACTGTTGAGCATGAGATCCTGGGTTCGATTCGAGGGTCGGGCAAAGCGTTATCTGGTTTTTCCACGATGATGTTTTCCATCGTGATTATTTTTAGTTTAATTAATTTTATAAACTTTACCTATATTATGAGAAGTAAAGTTTGTAGATTAAACGAAAAGTTTTACATTCAGAGCACCTCGTATCTGGAACATGTTCCCAAATTAAAAGCAAATATTTAAGTCCTATTTCAAATTTTAAATTAACATTCAGTTTCGTGAAACTTATTATGAACTCGTGGAAAATTCGCAAAACAGCGAACCAACGAACGAACTTAATCAGTGTTTTTGCAAGATTCTCATAATTTTATTTTATTTCCTTTTGTTTTTATAGTGTGCATGCATTTGTTTTTATGACTATATTAAAAGAAACTACCTGTAGGACCGACTTTCTTAGCTGCAATTCTTGTTTCGTTTTTTGCTCTCAGGCTTATATTTTACTAAGCCAAATTATTTCCGTCGTATCTTATTTTTGTCAAAAACATCATGTGGTCCTGAATGCCCTGCATCATCTGCCAAGCCTTTTCTATGTTGGGATCTGCTTCTTGTCGAATGCAGCTGACACCAGTATCTTACATAAAGCGACAGCTCAATTGCCATCACAGGCCAGTTACTGGGTAACATGATTTCCCTTGGTAAGACTGGTTGTCCGTTTGATCACCAAATCATATAAGCTTGGTGAATACTGCCATCTTGATGTTTAAAGTGTGATGACCTTAAAGCTAGGCCACCTACAGCTATACCCTAAAATGTCGTCAATGGTGTTCTGACATATCCGCTTTGTGCTCGGAGTTTTTCTGCCAAAGTTGGATACGCTAGCCACTTGAGAGCATATGAAAGAGCACAACACCAAAGCTCTCGACAACCACCCTAGAAAGCCATCAAATGCTGTCACTGTGGCCAAAATCGGCTAGATGGTACCATCCTTATGATCACTGCTATCATGCTGACATTTCCTATTTTATTTGAACAAGATTCACATTCTACACAAACCATCGTTTTAACTCAGAAATAAACGACCAATAAGTATTCAAACCCAATCCTGCTGTTTACTTACACATGGTCACCCTACTGCCCGATATGTCGTGCACGGAATAATTGATGAGCCAACGTTCTGATGGCTACCTCGTGCCTAGAATTTTATGTGTAGTATATTTGTATATTAAATGTACACAAATCGATTTTATTGGCGCAAACGGCTTTTTGAACTATTTTTGGTGCATTTGATGTTTGGGCGGTTTTATGGGGCGAATCGGAGCAGATGGGTATAAGATATTTTTGATGCAGTGATTGCAAAAGTCTGGTCTGGGGATTTTTATAGTCTTTGATGTAGATTTTAATAAACCAAACTACGATACGTAAATCGATGAAATAGGTAGTATTTTTATAAATGTACCTACGTAAAGTCTAAATCAACCTCGTTGGTCGGGTCGTCCCAAGCGCGACTGCTGAGCATGAGGTTCTGTGTTCGATACCCGGGTCAGGCAAAGTGTTATTGGTTCTTTCCATCAGGAGTTTCTCAGTAGCAGCCACGGAGTCTAGATTTGTGTACGGTTGATGGCAATAAGCTCGGCCCCTATTACATGAGACTTAAACATAACTGGCGATATGTAGGTGTACTATTAGGTACACCGCCGCCTAACCCTTCGGGGATTACAGACGTGATGTTATGTAAAGTCTAAATGTGATTCCAAGATTGCATGGAAACCCACCATTATTCTTTTGCAAATAAATTAAATCTAAAATTACTCTTGTTTTATGTTATACTTTCTAATTTAAAAAAAAATCACGAGGTTTCAAAATATTACTTGAGTTACAAAGGCTCCAGACATAGGTATTTATGTCGAGCTGTCTTAAATAGAGTTTAGTAGCTACTGTTTGAGCTATTCGATCAAACAATAGTTTCTACTTTAAAAGTAATAACAATCATTATAATGTTCACATGTACTTTGAACTCAACACACCTTGGATAAGACTCGGTGTACTTTGGATAAGGTGTCTGTAATAATTTACATTTTGATCGAAAACGCGAAACACGATAAAAATCGAATTTCAACAATACCTAACAAAATATTACGCCAACACATGAATATAAATAACGTAGAAGAAATAAGTTACGCAAATATTATGTTAACCTACATACTAAAATTATATTACATGAAAATCGATATTCTATAATCACATCACTAGTGGTGTCTATGGTTCTATCGATATCGGGAAGGATTTTCTGTCGACTATCCGTTGCATCTATTCCTATATCTATGTTATCTATGGCTGGCCTATCCTGGGTAACGGCTTGGCCACAAGCTACAAGTGATTTCTGTTCAAAATATTCTTACCCAAAAATAAACATATTGGAAAATAAAAATAACTAAATAGTAGCAAACATAATAGTATAGAACTAAAACTAATCTTCTTTATCGTGTGGTTAGTGCTTAAAAAACCTGGTAACAGAATTATAATGCCGCTCACGGGCCTCCGACTTGGCTTTACATGCCGTCGAGAAATATATCTCAGGCATGCTGGTTTCCTCACAATGTTTTCCTTCGCCAAAGCAAGTGATAATTTTATACAATATGCACATGAACCAGAGACTAAAAACTAACAAACCTCTGCTAATAGGCAACTAGAATCAATTATAATTATATCCTTGTAAAGTTTGAAGTTTTAAAGTCTCTTTTAATAGCCTTATTTTAAATACATAGTTTGTTTCGATGTTTGTATTGAAATATGTGCATTGTTGCGATAACAACCGCGGAGAAACTAATAAAAGAAATAGATTACGCGATTACCGAACGCGTACTCGTACTAAGGACCCAAGTGACAAAATATGCCAGTCGCCGTCGCAATACGCATCCCCCGAGGTCGTGACCGTAGCGCCAAGTAATAGATTGTTGTAGAGGGGGGAAGAGGGGGAATGTCGTCGTTTTTGCTTCGTCTGTCTCCCGGATAGGGGTCCCTGTTTATTTTGGGGCTAATTGGATGTCTAGGGTCGCAGGGGACATTGTGTTCTAGCTGCTAGATAAATATTTGGAGAAACTGTGCCAACATTTTGTTATTGAAAACCTCTAGCTTCGGATATTAGTATTTTGTTCTTAGTTCAATTTCGACTGTTTGACATTAGTTTATGAGTAAAATGATAACTTTTAACTAACAATAAAGTAGTGTCTGTTTATGGCAAATATATTTATGGTTGACGAAACGGGACTCAATGTATAAAAGGCACTTTTTTTCACTTGTTTTGCAAGTCTTTTGTTCAGTTGGGGAATCGGGAAAGTTACCAAACGGGATGTAGCCAAAAAATCCACCAAACCTCACTTGGTACGTACGACAACCAATCAACCTACTCAAAACCACTTTATGCGAATCTCTCATTGTACGGGAAGTCTGTATAAGGCGAGGCCATCTTATACTGGAAATGTATAGCTTGGTGTGTCGCCGTGTGTACGCTTGGTGATTAAGACCTACTCACTCTTAAATAAGAAGAGGCCTGATCCTAGCAGGAGTAACATTATACGACCATTAGGTATACTTGTAAAAGAAAAAGCCAAAATAATACAAAATCGTCTCCTGATTATTACTTTTCGCGTACTAACACACCAAAGTATTTTATTACCTTATTAGACAGTATAAAACTTAACACATTGTCTAGTTGGTTTCTTATTAAAGAACTATAGAAACTGCCGTAGTACAAACTTAGAAAGTATCTTCGAAAACGTTTCCTCGAAAAACTTCATCGAACACATCATTCACTGACGATTAGTTTGCACGCCAGCTTACTCCAATATCGTAGCGTTTCGTCGAAAACTGTTTCATCAAAGGGAGTTTGCTCGAAACCGCCGCGGCTTATTTTATTGGCAAAGTTTTTTTATCAACTGCTATTTTATTGACTTACGTTTACTAGCATTGACTAAAACCAACCAAAAGAGAAGGTAACTGTGGAACTTATGGCGCAGGTATCGCTAGTTCTAAACAGCATTGAAAATCTGTAAATGTTATTTTATACTTCAAAAATAGCTTGACGTCATTGGTCACATTTGAGTTAGCTATGGTCGCGTCATTTACAATGAGCTTTAACAGTCCCCATTTCAATAAATCGCGTACTGTAACAAATATGTTATTGTGATCAAAGATAAAAAAAAATAAAGAGAGAGCAGCGGTGGCCCAGCGAGAGCAGCGGTGGCCCAGTGAGAGCAGCGGTAGCCCAGTGAGAGCAGCGGTGGCCCAGTGAGAGCAGCGGTGGCCCAGTGGTGGAGACCCCGACTTACGAGCAGTAAGTCGTGGGTTCGAACCCAGCCAGGCGCATTACTTTGTGTAAGTTATTTCATCACCACTGCTCTCAAAACGGTGAAGGAAAACATTGTGAGGAAACCGGCATGTTCTAGAACCAAAAATTCGAAGACATGTAACATCTACCAACCCGCACTGGGCCCGCGTGGTGGATTATAGCCTATTCCCTCTCATAGAGAGGAGGCCTGCGTCCCAGCAGTGGGAACATTAATAGTCTGATTATGCTTATGCTTATGATCAAAGATACTTTTACTTATTACACAAAGTGCAAGGGACAACCTTCCACAAACTGATGGAGTGAATTCAGTATATCATACTAAGATGACCGGTGCGAGAAATTATTTCAGGAATTTTATGGGAATTCAATAAATTTGATTTGTTTTATTTCTTCATACGCAATGTATCGTTACCGTGGAAAAACGTACATAGCGAACGGCAAGCGCGACGACGAGTACGATGAACTCTGTAGCTAGGCAGGAAGTGAATAGGTGATTTCACGCGTCGTTCGTTAGAGTATTTCAACATCCATTGTTGGATTTTTTATTTTAGCCGTATTATTTACATACATATATGGAGTGCTGCTTACGGGGAATGTAATTTTACATTGACATAAAGGAATAATAACTGGAAAAAAATGAAATTTTCTGGAGAAAAATTCCGTTAAATTAGATCCAAAATAAGGAGCTGAATGCACCCTGTCAGTTTGTGAAGGGCTGTCCCTTACACCCTGTATACCTTTTATCTTTGTTTAAATTGATCTTTTTGGTTTTAATTGGCTTTTTGTAATTTCGGTCATCCTGATAGGATGAGATTAGATTACACAAGAGATTAAACGTATCATTGTAATAATCAGCTTTTCGAAACCAGATATAGTTCATCAAACGCAACGCGCAATTTTTTTTTCTTTTGTCAGATATTGTCTGTAATGACTGTAATTGAGAACAGGTTAATAATTTCACATCGTTCAATAATCTGGAAATTATCGAAATTATTTGTTAATAATTAAGTTAATAGGACCTCGTGGCTAAATAATAACAGCCGCTCGGATCAATCTTCAGGCTAAGCCGCGCTCGCCTAGGTGGTGTGGATGGGTGACCACCCATAACATACCGAGTTTCCTCCGTGCCTCGAAAAGCACGTTAAGCCGTTGGTCCCGGCTGTCATTTGTAGATCTTTGACAGTCGTTTCAGGTAGTCAGTGGCCCAAAAGTCCCTGCTCGCGCTAGAATTTTTCTTTCCATGTCAAAACAGCAGTAGCCCAAAAGTCCTACAACCAGTCTTACCAAGGGGCATCGTATTACCCAGTACTTGCTGGGTTGTGGAGGGCAGATAGGCAGTCGCTTCATATAAAATACTGGTATTCAGCTGCATCCGGTTAGATTGGAAGCCGATCCCAACAAAGTTGGGATAGATTGAAGGGTGATCCCCAAACTAAGCGTATGTCTGTATTTTGGGCAAAAATACCTCTCATTTCAGAGCTTCTTTTCTAAAAACGCTAAACATACCTCTCTCTCCTTGTTCCAGCTGCACTCGGAATACCGTAGCACGTACAAATGGCACGAGTACAAGGAACAGCAGCAGGGCGTGGTGAAGCAGCCCGCCCCCACGCCCCCCTCCGCACTGCCCATACAGAGGGGTAAGTTGAAAAAAACTAGCATACTTTCAACCTAGAATATAAATCCTTGTTAAGGTGGATGCGCCAGGGTAGCCCGCGAAATTCAATTTTTCTTCCGTTTTTTGCAATTTGCAGGTCAGTGTCAGGTTGTATGTTGATTAAAATATGAATCGCGCAAGTAACACTTATGTAGTTACAGAATTATAATCATTAAAATCATCAATATTACTCTCATATCTCATATAATCCCATTGAATGATTATTTCATGAAAAAGTCATTTAATGGGGTTACATGAACTTAGAGGTGCTACATACGTGTTACCTGCGCGATTCATATTCTCATCAACATACAACCTGACACTGAGCCTCAAATTGCAAAAAACGTAAGAAAATTTGAATTTCACGGGCTACCCTGGCTCATCCACCTTAAGTTCTTCGACTATTTTAGTCCTATGATAGACAAATGGACAATTAAAGCACCTGATTACATGAGGACACATTGATGGAAGATGCTTCAGAGACAAAAAGGTGCTTTGGTGAAAATAAATGGATGCTAGAATCCTCATTCCTTAAAACGTTTGAAGTTAGAACAGTAATCTTGGGACCCCATCAGAATATCAGCGCAGCACCATGCTGAGATAGGGGGTTTTTGGCCTCGTACGCACGACGGCCAATCAAGTTATATATAACCAGTTTATGCGGATCTCTCATTGAATAGAAAATCTGTACAAAGCGAGGCCAAGTTATACTGGAAATGTACAGCTTCATGTGCCGCCGTGTGTACAGAACCTATTGTGTATTGTATTGTTTTAGATTTTATTTTTATTAAATTTTTGAACTTAAAATTTTGTCCTTTGTGAGTCCAACAAATCTTTTTTTCTTTTAATTTATTTTATATTTTTGTCTGCAGGCCCGATGGAACCAGCAATGCCTCGTCGCAAAAAATACCCCGGAGTGGCGTACAAGACGAACGAGCTGTTCGACCCCGCGCCTGCTGACGATATCAGGCCCCAGCAGTCTTCTGCCTTCGACCGGGCCAGGGTAAGCATCTTCCATTGAAAAGATTCAAGACTATTTTGTTGAATGCATTGTACTCACTTATTAACGGAAAGTTTTAATGTTAAAAATTTGCGGGAGAAAGATTTTTTGGTTTCGATGTTACGCCAATGTCTTTTGAGAATTCAAGGGATATAATCGGTTTTTAGAGCGGTCGAACTTATGTACGAATCAAAGAAATCATGGATAAGATATTGCACATACAATCTTTATAACTTTTTAACCAATTACGGTAAGTTCTTCCTTGAATTAGACAGTAGACGATAATGTAGTTTTGATGGCAGTTGTAAGCGTCGCTTCGTCTTTTCATCTTCAAACAGCTATAAGGTGAAGACTATCGTATAAGCCCATCGAAAAACTTTAGAGGGAGAGGAAGACCAAGGAAACGATGGATGGATTGTGTGCGGAATGATATGATAGAAAAAAAAGTAAATGATTGCATGACGGTTGATAGAGGAGAAAGGAAGTTAACCACGTGTTGCTCCGGCCCCAGGTTACATGGGACAAGGGTAGGATGATGATGAAAAACTTGCTAGTCAAAAGCATGGAGACGCCTCGGCGGCCGCTGCTAGATAGTGGTATTTTCCATACAAACCAAGGTTTCAGTAGGCGTCACAGTAGTAGAAACTGGTGCCCGTCACAAAGTCGACCTTATCTTCAGCTCTACTGGCGCGGACGTGAACTTTATTAGCCTACTGCCGTCTTCAGACAGCGCTACATTTCCGTGCTTTGTGGTGGAGCTTGAAATTAGTAGGTACACTAAGAATGATTTCTTGGAACAAACATACAACGAGCTGCGCCATACCATGAAATTTCATTTCAGAACTAAATGCAAACAGTCTGTGTTAAACATAATAAAGGCATGAGTCAACATAGACACTGTGTAAACAGAGACTGTCATGGCGGAGAGCACTGTGGCACACGTACCGAGAGTCGTCTGAAACTGTCAATAAACCCAACTAGCTCCTGCATGTTACAATACCGAAATTGCTGTTTAAAACGACGCTGTTATCTGTTCGTAAGGTTTGGTAATAACCCTTTGAAGTATTTTTGTTGACGGCCTCGTAGGACGAATAGTAGCAAGCGCGACTGCTGAACATGAGGTCCAGGGTTCGATTCCCAGGTCGGGCAAAGTGTTATTGGGTTTTTCCATCAGGAATTTCTCAGTAGCAGCCACGGAGTCTGGATTTGTGCCCGGTTGATGGCAATAGGCTCGCCTCCTATTACATGGGACTTAAACATGATGAAATGTGGGTGTACTATTAGGTACACCTCTACCTAACACTTCGGGGATTACAGGCGTGATGTTATGTTATGAAGTATGGGTGAGGAAGCTCTCTTAGCATCTAATGCAGAAAGGGATTTTAGGTTTCATTACAAAACTTCTATAATGCTAGCTATAGTATTCTAACTTTCTATAATTTGTTTCACATGGTATAGTACATCCTTATGTTCTAAAAACGTCTCTCTCCGTCTCTTCTCTTCCCTTTGACCACCACCACCACCAATGCTGAGTGTAGGTCTATTCCAAAATCTCTCCACTTTTAGCGGTTTTGTATCATGGCTATTCCGTTTCTTCCAGCCACTTTAATCAGATCGTCTGTCCACCCAGTCGGTTGTCTTCCCACATTCTTCCGTCCCGTCCGTGGTCTCCACTGTAGCACTTTATCTTCCATCCAGTCTACGGCATTTATATGGCCCGCCCACTTCCACTTTCTCTTTAATTTCGCTTCTGCTATGTCCGTCTGGAACTCGGAAAAACTCAGATAAAAAGACAGTTTCGAAGGCGGCGTCGAAGGCAATAGCAAAGCGCTGCAGTTGCTCCAATAGCTATGATAGACGGCAGCAACTCGACTTGTTTCTATATGTTAAGCTGTCGTAGATAGTGATGCTGCCGTCTGAAGCTGCGGGCTCCGCAGCACAAACCAGTAGTGCCGTCACTGGCTGTACAGCACTAACAGCAACAAGATGTATTTTTTAATTTCACAAACTAATGAGTTTCGAGAAACTGCCGTCATGCCATGCTTAGTTGGAAAGAACACCAACTAGAAATCTTTTATAAAGAAAGTCATTTAGAAATACAAAATCAGAACAAGCAATAAAAGAGATCTTTGTTGACAGAGCGCGCAGAGGAATGATGCGGATCGCGCTGGGCGGCGCAGCAAGTCTGAGGGTCCTCGCCAGCCGCGCTGGACCGACACCGTGGAACCCAAGGTAACGAACTATTATCTAAAATTAAATAACTATTAAGCACCAGAGAAATCCAGTCCTTTGAGTAAATTGGGACGGACAGGACGGGTAGACGACAGGTATAGATCAGAATTTGCAAAACAAAGTTGGACACTTAGATCAGTGTATGATGCCATTCTTGGCATCCAGTACCTCCTCATAGTGGTCCCAGGTGCTCTTGCAAGCGTACTTAAAATCCTTATTAGTGTTACTAGAAAGACTTTCAAGTTCTTTTTTCAAACCTAACATGTTCACCTAACACAAATCAATTATTTGGAGTGTGCGCCATACAAATATATCTATGTCCCACGAAAATCAATCCGCGATGAAAAATCTTGCAAGCTATTCTCTCAGCCACTGCACCAAACATCCCGTATGCATGCTCTCACTTCCTACCTACCACACAATAAACTTATTATCTCAGCCAGTCGCGTGTACAGCACTTATTATTTATTAGATTTCCTCACTGATCTAAGTGATCTATCTGAAGAAAAATATAGAGTACACCGCTTATAAAACGGAAATCGTTTCATTAAAACCACCTTTCACTAATTAATTGAGTTATGGACACAATTTATCTTACCGTAGCAACAGCATAGAAACAGTGATGCCTAGTAGTGTGACCATCGGACTGCCAAGTCATAGGTTACGAGTTCGAACCCAACACACTTCTGATTTTTCGGATTCATGTGCGTATTGTATAACTATCACTTGCTTCGGTGAAGGAAAACATCGTGAGAAAATCACACATACCTGAGAGATATTTCTCGACGGCATGTAAAGCCAAGTCAGAGGCCTATGGGCGACATAAATACTCTGACACCGGGTTAGGCACTAACCACACGAAAAAGAAACAAAGATGGTATCATAATTATAACAATAGCAGCGGACCCCCTCCAGCTTCGCTCGGAACGCTATTTCATCTCACTTTCAACCCAACTTCCAATACCATTTCTAAGCGGATGACCTCATAATAGCTATCTGTATGACACATATTAGCCCGTTCCGTCCGAAATGTACCACGTTTGACATATCGGTTCATTTTTTCTTGACAAGCAGTGCCACCTTCAAATGCTCACTTAGAGTGGTCATACTACAAACTAAAAAAAAAAACTAACAATAAAAGTTTGTCAAAGAGTGGTTCCAAGGGTTATCGCATTCTGTATTATGGAGACCAAATACATGGTTCCATGTTCAATACACAGATATAACAATAACATTAACAAACTACAATTCAAAATATAGACAGAGAAAAAAATGAAGATAAAACCAATTCAAAATTCCGACTTTGCATTTGCGCGAATAAATCGCAAAACTAACCATGACTTCATCATGTAAGACTGTAAACATTTCAGTGTTTACCGATCCAGATATAATCTTATCTAGTGTTATGTATTGTATACCTAATGTATCTGCATGTTTTGCAGTGTTATCGTTATATTTATAAAGTAAAATCAGTGATATTACGGTTCTCCGTCCGGCCTGTTTAGGAGGCCGCAGTTTCGGTTATTTGTAGTTTGTTAATGTTGATCTTGTTTACTGCTAAAAACTTGTGTGGTACTGTGCCCGGTTTCATCATTTGGATTTGTCTAGTCTCCATTTATATTGAGATCAGCTTCCAGTCTTACTGGATGCGTCTGAATACCATTTTACGTGGAGCGACAGCCTATCTGGCCTCCATCACAGCTAAATTATTGGGTAACGTAACACGATTCCCCTCGGTGAGACTAGTATCGGGCTTTCGGATTTCTGACAATCCACGGTTAAAGATCTACGAATGACGACTCGTCCTCATTGTGATAATTAAATAATTCTAGACTATTTTTTTCCTCAAGTAGGGTTCTTAAAAACATTTTTTCCGCACAGATTACATCTGTCTTGCACTGACCCTGTGTATTGGGTCAAATGTTGATGCTCTCTCTCGTTTCCGCCTGTCAGCCGTCACATTGTCATTCACTTTCTTTTAATTATCTTTTCATGTATCTAGACAACCCATTCAAAATCAGCTTAAGCCTTTAAGAAGTACCAAACTAACAAAACAGAGGTATACTTTAACAGCATCTTTTTTTTTTTTTTTTTTCCGCATGGGAATTCATCAAATGACCCCCCCACTCTGGGCGGAGCGGAAGGGAGTGTCAGACTTGTACTGACTAAAACCCATCCATGTTCCTTCTTTGCCCTTTGTGTTCCAGGGCCACGGTATCTCTTTCGGACAGTCCCGCAGCCCTGGCAGACTTTAACAGTATCTGGATACGTTACTTCACGGTCACTTTCTTTTTAGAAAGAAATCTAGTTATTTTCTTATCAGTCAGGATAATCTCCAGTGTCGTTTCCGAGTGACAACACTATTGTGATACAGTGTTATCAGTGGTCATCATTATGGCTGGTCGGATTTATCCTAACCATCAGGTTTGTCTTGTGATTCATATCTTTTCCTTTAATACTTATAACTAAAAAAAATATAGTTTAATTTTTTCTAACTTAAAAGAGTGTCCATGGAGTTTCTTGCCCATTCTTCTCCATAGAGATCTACGCTTTGGAATGGGCAATTACAGTACTTTCACAGTTTGCCTTGTGACTGGGACTGTAGCGACATTTGATTATTGTCTTTGCTTCGACAGTACAAAAGTGCCTGTAACTACAATCACTATGCCTGAATGAACGTTGGATACATTGTCGCCGTCTTTATCGCCTCCCTTGGCAGATGGAAGATCATAGCAGGATGGTATTGTATTTTAAAGTTTAAAATGCATAACAAGTCATACAATAATTGTCTATAGGTACTTAAAGGAAGACTTAAAAGCACAAATGCCAAAAAAGTAGCTAGCGACTTCGGAGAGAGGCGCGGTCTTTATATAAAATTCCGTATTCCGACGAGCTCGTAGAAACATATATCCGTGCCAAAAATTCCCTCTTGGGCATGACCCAAGTACAGAATATGACTGCATTTAGTGCCAACCATTTACCGCAATTAACGAGCTCTCGATTAAGTGCTTCTATGCCTCTGTTAATTTCGAAACGAAGCTATATTGCTCTGATACAAAATGGTGGATATTTTATGGATGCCGATGTCATTACATAAGACACTGCTTTTGCATGCATGGGGTCCTGAATTCCATTCACAGGTTGGGCAAATAAATATTAACATCATAACACCAGAGGTGTAATTGTAACACCCAAATTTAGCCAGTTATGGTTAAATCCCATGTAAAAGGAGGCGAGCGTATTGCCATCAACTGTGAACAATTCTAGACTCCGAATTGCTACTGAGAAATTCCTGATGGAAAAACGTAATAACATTTTGCCTTACCCTGGACTCGGACCCAGGACCTCATTCTCAGCAGTCGCGCTTGCAACCACTCGGCCAATGACGCAGTCAAATAAGTAATAATGAGTTATTCCATTAGAAATAACGGAGCCTGGGTTTGTGCCCGGTTGACGGCAATTGGGTCGTCCCCTTTTACATAAGAAAACTAGTCAAATGTAGGTAGGTCTTCTATAGGTACACATCTTACCATATATCAAATACATATTTCATCTTATTTTTCATTCATTTTCACATCTGCCACTAACACTGAAATCAATAGTAATAAATACTCAAGCACCGCTGTTCCCGTAAGCATCAACATCTGCCTAGCCTTTTCACAACTATGTTGGGGTCGACTTCCAGCCTCACCGGATGCAGCTGAATACCAGTATTTTACATGGAGCGACTGCCTATCTGACCTCCACAACCCAGTTAGAGTATTAAGACTGGTTGTCAAACTTTTTGGGCCACTGACTACCTGTAACGTGAGGAAACTGGGTATATAATCGGTGGTCACCCATCCACAGACCTACCTAGGCAAGCACGGCTTAACCTAAAGATCGATCCAGGCGGCTGTTATTATTTATCCATGATCTCGTTCCGGTAAGCCACAGAGTTTATCTCTCAAAAGAACGCAACCGTGAACGCACTTAATTATAAAATAATTAAATTATCAATCATAACGAGCCCGGCTGACGTAAAGATAGCAATCAGCGGTTATCATCAATCAACATGCAAGCTGGTAGCATATCTGTAATTAATTATAACGAGATGTTTCTCTTGGTTACCGCGGTTGATGTAGTGGCCGGATGAAGGAAGTTCCGGGAGGAAATACGGTCACTTTTCGGTCACTGCAAGCCGGGCATCGTGGATGATCGTCTAGACAATTATAAAAAACTTAAAATCACTGTGAAGCCTTGGTACGCATTAAGTTTATTTGAACTGTTTATTCCGAATCGAATGATTGAAGTATACGTCTCGTCAAACTGTACTTATGGGCTCAGTTACGGAGACGCGGCGCGTGCAGCGGCTCGCGTTATTACACACACAAACATATGACAATCTTCTTTCTTTATCGTGTGGTTAGTGCCTAACCTGGTATCAGAGTTTTTACGCCGCCCATGGGCCCCTGACTTGGCTTTACATGCCGTCGAGAAATATCTCTCAGGCATGCTGGTTTCCTCACGACGTTTTCCTTCATCGAAGCAAGTGAATCTGATAAATCAGAGGTTACTTAACAGTCCAAAGGTCACACCGCTAGGCTATCACTGCTTGCACGATGTTGTTTAGGGAGACACGGGCCGTGAAGGGGCGCGTGCGACGCCGCGTGCATCAAATCGTGCGACGCCGCGGGCCCTGCCACGGAAATCGCTACGTTTTACACGCCGCTTTTCAGTTAACAAAGTATTAAAGGAACTGGCTGACCACAACGCTGCGTGCACCGCGCCGCCGCGTCTCCGTAAATGAACACTAGTCTTAAATGATTGCTCCAGTTTGTAAGACACGGTCTCACTACTGATTCTTTAATTTTAATGGAATTCATAAATAATTTACTGCGAGAAGGATTGAGCCATAATTTATTTATTTATTTAAACTTCATGTATACAAGTGTGGTACATAGGGGGACTTAATGCCACAAGGCAGCCTTTAGGTCAAATAAAATACTATTTTGTTAAATATAAATAAATTGATATACATAAATAGGTACATACTAATACACATATATGCAGATAAAATGAAATAAACTTATAAATATTATAACACATACAAATAGTCCAAAATACGAGAAACCTTATAATAATTACTATGACTACTAATATCTAGCTTGTGAGCAATTTAGTCTGATTTTAAATAGTACTTCCGAACTGTACTTTTGAAAGCCATTTTGCTTTCAGCTTTTATAATGCCAAGGGGTAGCGCGTTCCAGAGCTTTATAGTTGAGACAGCGTAAGAATTGGACATAAAACCAGTACGATGTGAGGGAATTTCAAGTAGGTTTTTGGAAGCTCGAAACTTACGACTGTGTAAACTACCCAACACTTGAACAAACTGCCCAATAATTCACCCAGGCCTAGTGCAGGCTGGTTGGTGGACCTTAATATTACACGACTTGATAAACCTATTACTATGTTTATGTTGGGTATAACAGTGCATATTTCAATATACAAAAACCACTCTGTTCATACATGCTAATTCCGAAACTCCGCAACCGATTTCAATGAAATTTTGTAAATGCGTATGGTTGGTAGAATAGATTTAAGACCCGATAGGTATCGCCGTGCCAAGCTGGGGCGGATCGCCCCCGTTTTTCCCAGGAACTTAAATAATAATGTATAATAAATAATCTTACCGAACCACCACTCTCTCTGCAGGCAACAACCGCGTTAGGCGACGTGATAGCAGCCAAGGAACCGGAGATCGTCAGCACGGAGTACCGCAACCAGTTCGCGTGGCCCAAGGACACCACTGATGCTCCCAGGAAGAGCATCTCCATGGGGGCTCTGAAGAAGGCTGCTGTGGCTGAAGGTAGGATACCTCTCTACTAGATCTTTTCTGTCCAGTGTCGTCATCTGTTGGTAAGCGATGAAGGGGTGTCTCCACAACAGCCCACTGGCCACGGTCATGTTACGCACGCAACAAATGACGGCCGAAGAGTTAAACAAGGCAAACCTCTAAGTGCTAATTCTCCGTAGCAGTGCGGTAGATGGTCCACCCTTGACCAGAAGTAACTTATTCCATCGAAACTTGACGATTACCAGGCTACAGTTTAAGTGAAATGATGAGCCCGTCAAGGTATTTCACTCCTTAATGCTCACACTTCTTTTTGTGCGCAAGGAAGTGCTTTGTGACTCCTTTTCCTCTGAGAGCCGTTTTCCTCTACATGCGCCTTATCTTAAGCAGATATGGACGGCACCACACTTTCTTTTGAGTTAACAAAAGTTTAAATTAACTTTTCATCTTGATGTTAATTAGCAGCACTTGTTTTAAAGAAAAATAGAAAAGGGTCAATCGTAAAATTGCAAACATTTTGTACCAATTGCTAAAGCACCCAGCCCTTCATGTACACCCATTTCTAAAGCAAGATCTCATTCAGAATTAAGAACAGCCCGTATATTAAGTGCATACGTCATATAATCAGAACTGAAGTTCTGAACTATGCAGTATACGCAGCATTGTCGGCAGAAACTTAATCATTTACACCTGTAAATAGGGTTGTCCCTTTCACTCCTTATGAAATCAAAATCAAAAATCAAAATCAAAGCATTTATTTCAAGTAGGCCAGTTACAGGCACTTTTGAATTGTCGAAACAAAGACAACAGTAAAAAATATCTACAGTCCCAGTCACAAGGCACAAAAACTGTGAAAGTACTGTAGTTGCCCATTCCCTAACGTAGATCTCTATGGAGAAGAACGGGCAAGAAACTCCATGGACACTCTTTTAAATCAGAATACTTTAACAAAACCTTGGTTACATCAATTCATTTTGAGATTACCATCTCAAAATGAATTGATGTAACCAAGGTTTTGTTAAAGTATTCATTATGTGAGAACGATGCAGCAAGATGTGTACGTTAAAAGTGTCCATAGTAAAAACAATTAAAAAATAAAATAATTAATTCAAATAAGCAATAATTAATTCAAATTGAATAGGCACAGCCATTTTACTGTTTAGAACATCTTGGCTTCTATCTAAAGCCAAGGCATCATTAGATATATTATTCAGCCAATACAACATACTATAGTTTAGCATTCAAGTGTCATTTCAAAGGTATCAAGATAATAAAACTTACAATATGAATGAATTATCACGATATCCTGATAATGACTATTTAGAGTAAATGCCTCACTTCCTTGCCAACATTTTCCGGGATATAGCTATATATATTCCCAGGGATATATAACTATATCACGACTATAACTATCTTACTGCGACAGCTATTAGCGATAGCACCGTCGTATCCTGAAAATGATGGTACTATAAAGAAGCTTTGTTAAATGTGAACCAGTGGCGAAGGTTCCATACAACTCGATTCCTACCGACTTCCCTTTGAAAAATGGCAGTCAGTATTCTATAGACGATTAATAAAGGGTGTAAATAGACCCTTAACATAAACGAAAGGCACTTGTTCTCCCCGTCACTGCGATATTTTTTTTGTTCTAGACCATACCTGGGAACCTTTTTTTTAAATACATGTTTTTAATGTAAGATTTTTACTTTACACACCTCCACGACCCCCGTACTAATCAATCCATCCATCAGCACAATGCTATAAGTGCTTTCCATCGAGTCCTACCGTAAAACGTGATTTTTCACCCCTCAAAAAAAAAGTCGATTCCCAGCATAATTTTTGCATAAAGTTACTTAGTTTGATGTACAGAATGCTTGGTTGACGGATATGTGAAGGGTCTGTTTACACCCGGTATAATCACATTTAAGAATGAACTCAGACTTACCTCTTACAAAATTGACCCTTCGCTACTGGTATCTACCTTACACGAAGACCTTACACGAAGCTTCCAATTCCTATATACGTATAAGTTACAGCTCTTCAAACGCAGCAGCCCTACCCCTGAACTCCTGAGTTATTCAGATTAGTTTCACAACTCTGAACAATGGCTGTAGGAAAATGCATTATTTATTAGTCGAAGCTCGTTCCCATAAAATATTTGGGTATTATTCAAATTGTTCCAACTGCTGCTCAAAATGGTGCTTGAGCATAAAATAAATAGCTATAGGAATGGTCGTGCTACTACTATTTAAAGTGCTATGGTTAAGCTGTGGTGAAATACAGCCGTAGTTTGTGCCAGCGAAATGTAAGCTAAATGGGGAAGTAAATGAGCTAGTGATGCTGTATTAAGTTAATAAGGAAATGATGGCGTTTTGTTTGCGTCTGTGATATAAACTTATCTTTATACAAGGTGTAAACGAACCCTTCACGAAACCGTCAACCAAGCATTCTGTACATTGAATTAAGTAACTGTACGTAAAAATTATTGCTGGGAAACGACTTCTTTTTTTATTGAAAAAACAGGATTTACGGTAGGACTCAATGTAGCGTAATAAAAACATTGTGCTAATGAATGTATTGAATAATATAGGGGTCATGGAAATATTTAAAGTAAAATTCTAACATCAAACCTTGTATTAAAAAAAAAGTTGAAACTTTGACCTCCAATATCTCCGTAACTAGGAGGTTCCCAGGTATGATCTAGAACAAAAAAATGATCGCAATGATTGGGAGAACACACTTCGTTAAGGGTACTTTTACACCAATTATAAGTCAGGGTGGATCATGATCCGTTTAGGTTGATAAAGCTGGTTGAAAAAGTTGATATAGATACAACATATTTTATTTACCTCTTCGACAACTTAGTACTGTAACACAATGAAAGTTATCCACTGACGAAACGACACAGGGTCCACGATGTGGATTGTGGTTAACTTCATCTTACAGAAAAGAAGCCTAGCTACAGAAGTAAGAACATTAAAGATTAATTAAGCCATGGTCTTGTTACATGGATTAATGGCATTAACTACTAGAAAAACTTAAATTTACCCAGATTATTCTCTTGGATCATCGATGACTACTATCATAGCTCAAAGTAAAAAGCCGTACCACTTAAAAACACCTACTAAACTCAGATAATAGACTTCAAATTCTAAAACACCGTGAAATAAGTTGGCAAAAACTGACATTCATTTTTTTCACTCAACGAGTTCCGTTTACAAAATGGAGATCAATGTCAAAGACCCGAGATATAATGCAACTCGTGCGCCGGTTAAGAGATATTGTTTCAACGAGGTCGTTCAAACGAGATTTTGCATTTGTATTGTAGGTACAGACAGATTTGTAGGTCAACTTAGGCTTTATGAAAGGCTTAAGACTGAACACTTGTTTTCTACGTCTGCGCGGCTAACAATAATTAAGTTGAAATGCAAAGTAATTACGATTATGGCATGGATCAATTCTAAAATTCATTTATTTTCGAAATCAAATATCAATCGAGTACCTAATATTAACAATGTAGGTGATGAGAATGATAATGAATATATCTACATAGAATAGATACCGGCTGTCATTTGTAGATCTTTGACAGTTGTTACAGGTAGTCAGTGAACCGAAAGTCTGACAACCAGTCTTACCAAGGGGTATCGTATTACTCAGTACTAACTGGGTTGTGGAAGTCAGATAGGCAGTCGCTCTATGTAAAATACTGGTGCTCAGATGCATTCGGTTAGACTGGACGCCGACCCCAACATAGCAGGGAGAACGCTCGGCAGATGATGATGAGATACTGCTAACCTGCACCATCCCTCTGCTGGGCAAAAGCCTCTCCGATGATCTCCTTCTTACGATCCAGTGCCAATGTGGATGGTCACTGTTTATCTAGTTTTATTCTGCCATCTAAAAGAAATGTGGTACCTGCCAGCAAAATTAGTAGCAAAACCAACGAAGAAACGAAACGATAATTGTCAAGACAAGAGAGGTCATAACAACATTTGAAAGATACACTCAAAAATAGACATTGATTACAAGAAATTAAAATACAAAAGACTTGAATAACGACATACAATAAACGGACAAAATGCAAAGAAACAGCTGACTGCCCAATCAAAGAGAACAAATAATAACTTAACGGTACTGAACGACGCTGTAAAAATTTAATTGTAACATTATTCTCCTTTCAGTAGCAATTCAAGTGTACTGAAATGAATATTAAACAAGAATTATTCTGTTAAGGGATATAATGGTGACTTTTATTCAGTTGGACTGTTCTGTCCTTTTGTAAGCATTTTGTTTTGAAACTCTGGGAGCTATACAAATTAACTTTATTTTTTTCTAAAGACTGAGCTAGCTTTGGATTATAACTTTGTGTTGTTGAGTTATGATGGAGGTACTACGGAGTTCACAGACGGTAGACCATTTTTCAAGCTTAGTATAGGGCATAAGGGTAAGACCTTCAGTGAACTTGGGAGCACTTCAAAGATGGGAACTTGATTAATTCCATGAATTCCCCTGAAAAATTTCTGTAGTCGCGTTCTTTTTTTTCGTTTTACCATCATCAATATTAAGTAGTCCTATTTCATCAAAAAGACGTGAGTGGTCAATTTTGATCTAACAACCATGACTTTTAGCTTTTCAATTTTTTTTTCTATTGTTATATCCAACTAGTTTATGCCCGCGCCTTCGCCCCCGTGAATTTCGGTAATTGTCTCATGGGATCGTATACCGGGATAAAAAATACCCCGTGTTAATCCAGATTACAACCTATCTGTGTGCCAAATTTTATCAATCTATCCAATCAATCCGTTCATTAGTTTTTGCATGAAAGAGTAACAAACATCCATCCATCCATCCTCACAATGTTTCGCATTTATAATATTATAATTTATAATATCCAAAATATCCAATATTCAATAATGCGCGGCGCGCGCGGATGATACTGTGAATTTGGCCACTTTATCAACCTTATGTTAAGAAATGATAATGTCAATTATGTTATAAAATATTTCAAATGAAAAGATATTCGTGTCTCTCCTAGTTGTTTTTCTAAGGAGATCTTAGCAACACGAGCAATAGATCTCTTAAGGCTACCTTAATAGGTCGAAACTTTTACCACTCGCACTCTGCCGTCCTCTCTGAAACAAACCGCCTCTGATACATCGAGGTTACACTTTACACGGCAAATCTTATTTTATGCGTCTTCTCATATTATTGATTAATATTGGTATGAATCCATTTAAAGCCTTTTTTCATTGTTATACAGATTACTATCGTCAAAACCATTATTGATCTTCTCGCCTAAACTTTCCAGGTTTAGTTGAAGCGGAACCTCTCATGAACCATGTCGACGGTGACCATGATGACCACAAGCGGTACATCGAAGATTATCTCTGGAACGGACAGAAGCCTGGAGTCCAGAGGTGGGTGTCCAACCACTTTCTATTACTTGTATAGATCTGTGTCTACTGTTGGCTGTTGGTTTATCTCGATAATATTGTGGTGTCGGGACACTTTTGAATAAAATGTTGATAGCATTCAAAGTTTTGATTTAATTTAACTGTTAATTAAGATTTTGCTCAAGCTTTTGAGTTTGTTCCCTGTCTCAGAAATAAACCAACTTTACCTGACAAGTAGACGAATAACTTAGTACAACATTGACATTCTGGAATGTTTATGCAGAATTTACAAATTTCACGAAGTTCTGTAAAAACATTTCCACCTTTACAAGCTTTAGCTTCTCACATTTCCATAAAGACCAAAGCTTCCCATGTCTTCTAGTCTACTTTATAGATTGTTTCATATTTTATCATTTTTATTATACAAGATGTAAACGGACCCTTCACGAAGCCGTCAACCAAGCATTCTGTACATCAAACTAAGTAATTGTACGCAAAATTTGTTGCTTGGAAACGACTTTTTTTTGGGGTGAAAAATCACGGTTTACGTAGGACCCAATGTAACGCACCCAAAACGTTGTGCTGATGAATGCATTGCATTGGGGGCCGTGGAGGTATTTAAGTAAATTTGTCAACTTGTATTTTTTTTTAACTTGTGAAAATGTTGACACTTAATATCTCCGTAATTAGAAGGATCTCAGGTATGGTTGAGAACAAAAAAAAATATCGCAACGACGATGAGAACAAATGCCTTTTAGCTTCGTAAAGGGTCTTTTAACACCTATTATTTCATAATATTATCCGCATGCTTTTTAACTTGACACTCAACAGTAAAGTCATAGAGAAACAGTCTATAAACATCTACTATGACGATGTGTTCATTGTCACAAAAATGCTTTGCTTACGCTAAAGCAGCAGCTTCTTTGCAAATTGAGTCATTATCAAGAACATCGAAATTATTGAGTTTCGAAATAACACCTTCACCAAATATATTGAAAACAATCGATCAAAATTAACACATTATTACAATTATAAAACTGTTTCGTTAAACTCCGTGAGAATCCGGAGATCTACACTGAACACAATAGTTTTATATAATACTTTATTATATCAACCATTAGATCTTGTACATAATCTCCTCGTAATGTATAAAAATGTAAATGAAATAATCCCAAAACTTTTTCAGGTGAAGATAATTTTCGATAATTTTTATTTTTTCTAAAATTGCTATAGCTTTCAAATTTCTATGTGTTTAGCTTTATGTAACTAACCTGGTTATGGAGGAAACTGTTTCTATTAATTTTCTTATAATACTAACTGTTTTATTGTAATGGGCTCTTACATCATCATTTAAAGATAAAATATTTTCTGCTACGTTTATTTCCTTTAATTAACAATACTATTTTCACAAACACACACACTTTACTATATTAATATACACCAATTCCGTATTAATGACAAATACTTCTGACAAATCAAACTTATTATGAAAAATCTATAATTTGAATTTGACCGCTCCTTTCTGGTTCGTTTGCACCATAACTCGCTAAACGCATTTATCATTAAACAAATGTAATACATCGTTCCATATGTCATCTTTAAAAACGGAACTATGTTTCGTACTTTTAGCGCTAAACGTCTGTGGTGCAAGCGGGCCTTAGTATTTAAATGTCAATTAGATACTGTTTGCAGTTAAAATAATATCCCTTTTGAGATTTTATGAGCTTAAAAAGATATTTGACTTCATCATTATTTGAACGAATATCTTGAAGGCTAAAATATAAGCATTTTGCAAACAGTTCTTTTAAAAGCCCGATTTCTCTATTCATTGCACACTCTTTATGAACTCAATCAGACAAGAGTTTCCTTCACGACCGTGTTCTGCCCCCAATTCTTTACTCAAAGCCTTTCAAAGCAGAACAAAGTCTAAATTTCGTTTTTGATATTTGCTTAACATAACTCCTCACGGTGGCGGTGTCTAGGCCGAGTAGATTTAGTTCAAAACAACTAACATTAGTACGGAATGACAGCTAGATTTTTTAATTACTCAATGTGTCCTGCACTTTTGTCGATGTGAACGTTCATTGATAATGTTTTATTAGAACCTGTATGTCGATGTATCACCACACTTGAACACTGGAGTTAGTTGTGAGGGCACAGGGCGGCAGCCCGCACTCTGTCGGTCCTTCTAGACTCTTCTAGGTTTCGACATCCTAACCTCACCATTGCGAGCTTGACAATTATTTGAAGCATGTCTGTACTACTAACCCGGCTCGGCGCGAGTCGTTTCTGTTGCCACATCATCATCACAGACAACAACACCAGGCGTCTAAGACTTAAATGGAATTTTCCAGAAAATCGACGTTCCGTAACGCGCTATCGGCCCTCATATCCAACGGGGAGGATCGTAACAAAGATAATAGGAAACGTTACAAAAGCGAGTACAAAAAGAAATTTAGACCGTTCTCTCAATACGTGTACGAGGCGTCTAAAGGGACATTTACGAAATGCAGGGGGAAAGGGAAGGCCAATGAGGAGGCGAGCGAGAGGATGCTGGGCGGGGATGCGGGGCAGGGGGTGTCGGGGGTGAGCGCGGGGGTAACCGCGGGCGCGGGGGTGGGGACGGGTGGGGTAGCGGGAGCGGGGGCCGGAGAGGCAGGCGAGGACAGCGCCACCACGCTGCGCGCGGCCGGCCTGCAGCCGCTGGGCCTGGCCCAAGGCGACTCCTGGTACCGAGAGGTGCTGGACCTGCGCAAGCGCGCCGGCGAATACAAGGTCTGCGCCTGACACATTCTAATGTAATACCTGAGAATAGGTCCCGAGAATAAAATGAAACAAAATTTTGATTGGAACGATAATGGACACAGAACAGAGAAGTTTTCTTTTGAGCCGGAAACCGCAGTTCAGGTTTGATGCAAATAAACGTACGTACTTATACCTAAATTCTAACGGTAATATATTAATTACAATTAAAAATAACTAAATCATCAATGTAAAAAAAAACCTTAAATTTCTCTGTCCTATGCTCCCAAAAAATAACTCTTATCTAATAAAAAAGTTCTAAACTAGGTAGGTTCAATCAGTTACCATGAAATTCAGACACATTCGAATCAAATGCTTTACCATAATCATGCTTGGTATTCAATATTGGCAATATTTCGACAGTACCGCGGCTGGGGGACAGAAATGGCGCCAGAACACATCACTCAGCTTTACAATAAGCAGATCGAACTCTGGTACCAAGTGTCCCGCCGATCCTCGCTGTCGGCCTTATCACTAGCTTCCACAAATCACAAGTAAGTGATGCACTAAGCGATTGGCTTGTACGGCTCGAAGGACCAGTTCCAAAGACCAACGCATTCCAAATTAACTGCAAAAATTTAGGGGACTGTAGATTCGGATTTGCTTTGAATTAGAATTGCGTCATCGTGATTTAACCGCAATTATAGTGTCAATAGATTATCACAGCCATAGGATCTTTAAGGATATCATTTCAAGCAGGGGCCATCTGGCAGGTCGTTTAATATCTGTATTTATCAATGCAAAGGATATAATTGACCGCTATACGTAGTTAGACACCCTAGTAGTAGTAAAAAGCAGGAATACTATTGTGATAGAATTCCAAAAAACTACATGGCTTGATGTAAAAAATTGGTCCAGAACACATAAGCTTGAATTATTTTTAAATTCTGGTCCTTCGAGACGGATGAATCGATCAGCTTTTATCTAATCATAAGTATATTTAGTGGCAATAAGGCTGATGCAATCAAAGAATGGCTTGAATGGCGGACGGAAGCCATGGTATACCATGCTATTAGTAGCGTAGATATCAACAGCCTTTTTAGTTTTATTTTAGAGAGGTGAGTGGGGAGCAAGATTATGGTCCTAGGGCTGGTAAGTTCAAAATCAAGAATAAGGATGTTTGGGCAGTTTGGACTACATTGAGGTCATTGCACAAGCAAGTGTAAATATTGCACAGCAACTACTATACAAAATTGAACAAGATATCAAACAGCGAATAAATAGGGAATCATATTGATTGTGAACCAAAGCTTACATTTAACTCAGTTCTTCTTCTCAAGCCAAACCATTTCCTTTCCAGGGCGCTGCCTCGCGACGAGAAGGATGGAAAGGAATCCAAGGGTCACTCGCCGAAGAAGTTCAGATCGTTCAGGTCGGCGCCTCACCAGTCGATCCACGCGAAGCTGCAGGAGACGAAGGCGCTGGAGCGCTCGCCTCATAAGACCTCGCCCCAGAAGCAGAGGAAGAAGCTGCAGGGACATAGCTTCGATGAAGGTGCTACCCAGGATGGTTAGTTGGTATTAGTGTTTATTGTTTCCAAACCCGAATGTTAATGTTCACTTGACGATATGTATAGTAATATAAAAAGCTGAAGAGTTAGTTTGTTTGACCATGCGAATCTCAGAAACAACCAGTTGTATTAGAAAAAATGTTATTGCATTTGATAGCCCAATTCTTGATAAGATTATGGGCTATTTAATATCGCGCTTTAACTCTTACGAGCCGAGTGGCAGGTGACAACGCGAGGCACAGCTAGTGACGATGATAATGATAACGAAATGAAAGTATATCATAGGTTACACCTCTGCCTAACCCTTCTAGGATTATTCATATACACCGTGACTTTTTAGTCGTCTTACAACGGCAGCCCACTTCATGTATCCAATGAATACTAAGAATTCATTAAAAAAAAATGGTATTTATGCGATTTTAATAATTTAAAAATAAAAATATTATTCAGTATTATGACGCATGACGTAGTTAAAACACCCTGTTGCGACCGATAATCTACTGGACTCGAGTGCTGGGTAGGTACCTAAATGTTTTCCCGTTTGACACGTAAACATCTTTAACAGGATGTTTCATAATTTTATTCAAATTTTTTATTATTATTTTTCTTTGTGCCTATTATGGAAGATAAAAAAAAAAATCGCACCAAGAGCTATTTTATGTTGGGTACATTGAGTGGACGACCTTTGTAAGATGACTAAAAAGTCACGGTGTATTATGTCGATAGGATGTTTTGTTATGATAATAACAAATATGAGTTTATACTTCGCCATCAAATGATATAGATGTAGTTTAAAAATTATTTAATGATAGTCCGTTCCCATGTTTGTCTCCAAAAATCGAATTCAAATAATAGCTTGTCAGCAATATGTAATAACTAATTGATGAACAATACGAAAAGTAAGTATCTTTTACCACACAACCTAACCTAACTAGCCAAAACTCCTAACCCTGAAATCTTTCTCTGATTTTCTAGGAGCGAAGACAGGAGATAACGCGGCCTTCAGGTCTCCCCGGCGGCGGCCTCGCTCAGCTGACCCAGCGCCTGCCGCAGCGCATATTAAGCTTCTTGCCAACGGGCATGAGCCTCACCCGGCGCCCATTAAGCCAACTGGTAAGAAATACACTACTTCTGCCTGTCGCTGTCAAATGCTTAACATAGACTTTAATATGACTTAGATCTTTCGCCAAAAACTCTTATAGCTAAAATCTTAGATTGCCTACAAACTTCCTACTTTTTATGGGGATATCTTGATGATATGCTAATTTTTTAGCTTGTTCTTTTAAATCTTAATGTTCTTAAAATAGGTGCTGGTCATTTTAAATATCCCAAATATATATGACCAAGTCATTTTGTGTCCAAAATGATGCAAGATTGAAACTAGCTATGATTTCTAATCTACCACTCGTATCTCCTGATATCCGTGAAGGAGATCCAATAATTTTATAGTGACATTCAGATCTTTCTTGGCTTTTTTCATGTTATATTCAAGCAGATGCAACTACCAATATAAAGACTAGCCTATTCTTAAGGTTAAATAAACTTGAAGTTCAGGAGAAATAATCTAGGTATAGCAACATGCATACTTACCGTTTCAGCTTTAAGTTGTCGGTAAGCAAAGGTTAGTTGTCGTAACTTATATGATATCCAAAAATGATCTAGTTACAGATCACCAATTTGTTTTTTAAATATCATTAGAAAAAAAAACTCTCATTTCTCTCTATGCTGAAGTTCTGATACGTTAGCAATCTGAGAGTTTGCACTATAGTAACAAATGTTTCTAGCTACATTAGAAATATGCTAAAACTCCTTATACGATGCTCATCGTATCAGGCTAAGTAGACCTTTCTGTTTCTATTTTCTACTAGATTCTGTGTCTATAGAAGTCTAGACTATTATAATGAGCTAATCGATGTGTGTACTAATCTGTTGTATTCCTGCCTGATGCCTGTTCCCTGTCCTCTGTGGCTAATTTATGAGAATGTGGCTCTCAACGCATAGTTAATCTTAAAAAGATTAAGACCATGCTTCTGAACTCTATCAATCAATTGATGCTACTGCTCCAAAATGGCGAATAAACCTTTGGAACCAAGGGCATATTTAAAATGAAGATCCGAAAGGTCAATTTAAAAAATATTTCGTTTTTTTGCGTTTGAAAAAAAACCGAAGAGCCGATTCTCAACAGCCAAAAAAGTAGAACAAAACATACTTTCTTCTGTAGGTTTGCAGTTGAATAGAGGAAGTAGTAATAGAGTTAGGTCGACATCAAGGGGCGGACGCTCTCCATCAGTGCCGAGCAAAACTGGGGCAACTGGGGCAACGGGGGCAACTGGGGCGACAGGGGCAAACGGGGTTCCAGGCCGAGGCCGCCGCAGTCGAAGCGTGTCCAAAGTTGGCATAAAGTTGGGTGCGTAACTATACAGGTGACAGTTAAGTTGCGTCGACGCTCTATGTTCTAAAATGATGCTTATAGCCCGTGGCTTCTGTCTTGGTCTGTTACAATTGGCTATTTTTCTGTTTGGCCTACTGTGGCTTGAGAATTGATGTGTTAATTGTTTTTGCCGTCTCTTTCTTAATTGAAATTCTGTTTTTATTTTTTGATGTTTAAATTGTACTTGTTTGAAATTCATTTCGATTGGTCAAGAGATAGTAAAAGCAGTGGATTTGGAAATTTTAAGAATATCAGATTAAAACATAGTCCTATTCTAAGGGGTCACAATCAGCATGTTCTCACAATGCTCTTTTGCCCAGCTGTCAAGTTCAACACTTGTCCGCTGCGGGCAAAGTGGGCATTCTTTACCCAAAATGACCCACAAAAAAAGGAATATGTTTTAAACTTCCTCGATTGAAGCTTCCTTGTTTTCTGTGAGCTTTATTTTGTATGTTATTTGGTTAGTGCGTCAACGCAACGTCTGATCACTGAAGAACGCATTGGCACCGACAATGGGAATGGCTTGTCACGTCACAAGGTGTGGTTGTATGTCCGTAACGTCCGTGTGGTCACCTTGCACACCCACCAGTAGCTGTACAAGTTTCCAAATTAGATTCAACAGCAATATTAGCATGCAAAATTTGAAAATATAACTGATTTTCTAAATAAATCTCGATTTCAGCCCTGACAAAATATTTCTTGAGCTGTTGGGGTATGCAAATCTAAAAACATATTCTTATAAAATAGTAAAGGCATAAAATTTTAAAAATAACTGAGGGAATTCGAGCAATATTAGTCCTACATGGTAATTTGGAGTAATCCGGCCCAAAGGACTCTCACCACTTTTCGGGAAAAAATAAATCCTTGCGTAAATATTAATAAATCCATACTTGCGATAACTGGAATTTCAACAATATCAAACTGGTATTTATTATTGTAACTCGTTTGTATTTACAACGTAAAAATTATTTAAAAAAAAGATTGGTTTAGGTATAAATAGGAGCAAAATATAAATGTTTCCTGTGATTGTCTTATTAGGACGTATTTCACCAATGGAACTGAACACGATCGTCACTTCTAAAACTGCGTTCAATGGCTGTCAGAGTCAAAATGATGACACTGACAGCCCTTAAGTTAAAATGTACTGGGAGTCTAAAATGGCCGCTTTAACAGAATCATAATAGGATAATTATATGTATCACGTTAAAATTCTTAAAATGTTCACAGACGCAATTAACATTAGAAAATTGCGATCATTTTACTTTGTGATCATTTTACAAATTGTAACGTAATTCATATTATTATGTTTCTGCTAGAGCGGCCATTTTAGGCCCCCAGGGGTCCTAAATTATCGTAATGAGCTTAATTGGTGTAATTCGACCTTAGTGTGGTGTGTTTACTTAGATTTTTTTTTTTCAAAAACCTAGTGTTTCACAATGTTTTAATTTGCATGCAATGTGTACATTTACTTAGATTCAGCTGATTGGCAACTTTCTGAATGTTTGTTAGACTAGTGTTTGTACCTAATCTTCTTTCAAGATATTATTTGTGTATACAGATTTATAAGATTTTGTTCTTATGTTTATTTTTATTATGTACAAAAAACTTATATTCAAATATCGTTCGTATCTAAATCGGAAAGTAAATATTTTTAAAATATAATGAAAAGTTATAAAACTGTCGACCCTCCAACAACATAAAAAATTAACATTCTACGACAAAATTATGACTTGCCCTCTTGTCTTATCTTGAAATAGTTTCTTAAAAATAGCGTAAAATTTAAATCGTCCATAAAAAAATTAAAATTATTTATAAGTATTATATTATATAAAATAGGTATATACCGTAGTTGTAGCTACCCTTTACTATCCTCTTCTGTTCCTAATGAATGGTCCACTCCATTATGTCCTACCAACACTAAATAATTTAGTTTATCAAATACTCCGTCCCACTTACACCACAAATCACTAAATGCGTTTAACACTAAATAATTATTATTTAAAATTTATCTGCCTTTAGTTGGTAAAGTGGTCGCAAGCGTGACTGCAGAGCAAGAGATCCTGGGTACGATTCCTGGGTCGGGCAAACTGTTATCGGGGTTTTCCATTTGGAATTTCTCAGTAGCAGCCACGGAATCTGATTTGTGCCCGGTTGATGGCAATAGGCTCGCCCCCTATCACATGACTTAAAACATAACTGGCGAAATGTGGGAGTTTTATTAGGTGCACCTAAGGGTTAGGCAGAGGTGCACCTTTGCCTAACCCTTCGGAGATAACAGGCATGACATTATGTTATGTTTAAAACATAATTCTGTTTCTGTTATCCTAAAACGATTGACAGAAACAGAACGATGTTTTAATTACGTTAAACGCAGTTGGTGCTTGGTGGTGCAAACGGGCCTTATTAAGGTGTCATGTAAGATATTAATTAATTTATAATTAATGTTTTCACTGCAATGATTTGATAGGCACTTGATTTTATATCCTGTGGTATGTATCGTTACAGTGCCTAAATATGTAAGTTCATGTTTTTTACAATATTGATGGAGGCTATTGCTTTTAGCTACTTTTACATCCAGTTTTATCAAGAAATTTTTGTCCGTCGCTTTAAATGTTACTGCCTTTCATGGTTCCACTTTATTATTTACTACTAAAAGGGATAACGGAATCCCTGTTCCATTGATGGTCAAAATCTGACGTTTCTGATTGTCATCGTTAATTTTGTAATAGCTTTCGTAAAAGCGCACCGCACTTCGTAAATTCACAGTAGATAGAAAGTTCCTTCAAAAAGTCTAAATAATTTTGAAATATTTATGAAGGGCTTTTTTGGTTACCTTTTATTGTCCCACTGCTGGGCGAAGAACTCCCCAAGTTCCTTTCATGCATGGACCTTAGGTATTTCTATGGAAAGGTTTAAAGTCAATATTAAAAAAAATAAGGTTTTACTAGAATGAAAAGAAGAATTTATTAGGTTTATCTATCAGCAATGAACGCGTTTACAAAGTTTTGTGTCTGTGCTATTAACCGTTGAGGGGTTCTCTCGTGAGGAGACGTTCCTGGCTGCAAGATCAAGTCAGGTCTGTCATAAAAATGTATTGTCACCAAAATCAATGGTGTGTGCAAAGTTTTAGCTCAATCGGTTGGGGGGAACTGGTCTGAAATTAAATTGCAAGATTTGAGCAAAACATACTAAGCTGCTTAGCTAGCTAAACTAACTAACAAAACAAGTTAAATTTAAACTTATAAAAAGGGACTTTATTATACCTACGTTAATTCTTAGAAAAAGTTAAGAGTCTTCCTAAATTTCACAGTCCCGAGAAGTTCGCGGGTTGTTTAAAATATTTTCGGGACTTCTGTTTTGACTCATTTATAACAAACTGCAGATTTTGTATTGACCCGAGCGACGCGCGCTTTTCACCCAAGGCATCTGTAACGATACACATCACCAGATTCCCCTCACCACCAAAAACTTAACCAATCAAACTTTCCAGACGAAGAGATTCCCTCGCACCGCAGCGCTTCGGTGGCGAAGGATCACTTCTTCGACGACTCTCCCGTGGTGAAGTCGCCCCCTGAACCAACCAGGGTTAAGTCTCCCGAGCAGATGAACATGCGCTCTCCGGACCCAGTGAACTGGACCGTCCCCCTGGACACCGGGAAGACGTTCACTGTCACCCAGAATGTGAAAAGCGGTGAGTGTAGGACTCTCCTCAGATTGGGCGGAAAGTGTAGTTAGATTTAAAATAGGAATTAAGGTGGTGGAACTGGTTTTACGAAAGTACTAAGAATATTTCGTGGAAAATGTATTTTTTTTTTGTTTATGGTAACTGAAAAATATTTAGAACATGTCGAGACTAATTTATCCTTTCTTCGTGATGTTCGTAACCTTTTTCGTTGATTATGTAATTTCATGCTAATAAGATATAGTGAGCTTCAAATTAATGTTGTTTAGGAGGAAAATATGTAGGAGAATTGAAAAACTGTTGAGGATTATATCGGTATGACTGAGTTAGAATAAATAAAGATAGTAGTTGAATAAAAATAAATTCCCTTCGTAAGATAAGTTTCACTTTTTAATGTACAAAGGAGTATCTTTTTCTCTTTGTGGGTAATTTTTAGATTGGACCTACTTATGGTGATGGTGTTGCCATGTAAAAAATCGCACTTTCTTTTCGATTTTATCAACGTTTTACGAATAAGATACTCTTCGAATGAACAGTATTCTAAACTTAAATATAAGATCATTGACTTGTTATAATATTGTAGGTAAGCTCTAGGAAATAATTTTGAAGATCAAATTATAAGCCATCACACTATCATGTCACAACACTGGTAGCAAAAAGGTTCATTGTCATTCAACCATTTTGAAGTGTGACCACCCTAGTAAGGAACAAGTAGAGCTTGCAACACCGACACAAATGAACACAATAAAATCATTTGCATTGATACGAAACACTCATTAAAATTCTGATCATCGAACATTTCACATCTTTTGTTCGTACACAACAAGTGTTTTATTTAATTACTGTTCTAAATCCAACGAAATTGACACATGCAACTTGACACTTTATGAGAAACAAAAAAAACAGTTAACAATTTGACATTAAAGGCTCCACAAAATTTAATACCTTTGCTTAAAACAAGTGTGAACTGTCACTTTCCGTGGACATAGAACGTAAAGTTAGTTCACTTCATCCGACCATACAACTCGCTCACCATTTCAGATGAGAGCATTAAGCGCCCTAGCTCTGAGTTTAAGGGTGGCTCCGTTGCCGAGGAAGCCACCGTGAAGCCGGCAGGTACGACGAACACAGCCACCGCCTAGTCCATCGGCCATACACGTTTTAATGAGTGTGACAGACGATGCGACAGTGAACTCTATCCACTAACAAATAGAGTTCACTATCACATAAGCACGACACACGATCGACACCAGAAAAAATATATAATCTGTTTTATAATATATCTATTGAATAGTTCATGATTAAATTGTGTTACTCCAATAATTGAGATGCTTTTATTTATTTTGACCGTACTCCGCTGAGGCGTCGACCACGTATGTATTCACTTGTCTGTGTGTGTCTGTTTCGATGTTTGCGTACACTGTCACTGTATGGCACCTGAATTCTTATTGTTTTCCCATGTCATTATAATCGTTCACTTTTGCATGCTGCCTGTCCTTCTATCTATGGGAAACCTTCGGTGTATGCTTCCATTTCATGAGAGTAGACTTGTTAGACTCATAATGGCCTATTTGTCAGTTACAACGTTTATGAGCTAGTTAACTAGGAACTGTAGGTCTTATGTACTTTGTTAAATGTATATTCTTATAAGTATTAATATTGTTACTGCATATTCATGAATATTTTTAATAAAAAGAATAGTTTGCATGTCTTCTTCGTATATAAAGAAATTAGTCGAGCTATTTATTAGCGTTTAAAAGTTTAGAAAAGCAATATACGCATGATCTCTTGTTAGGGTACTCAAATATTAGACGGGAGCATGTAATGGGTGGGGTAAAAGAGTTGATATAACAGACTGGAGATAAAACACCAGTCAACAGTTTAATAATATCCTAAATGCCTAATAAATTAGGTAATTAATATTGCTGTCCCTTAAGGAAACGTAGGTGAGTAAAAAGAGTTAGATGCCGAAAGTAAAAGTTGAGCACCCTACAACAACAGGCTAGGAGACATCTCAACCTGTCAGTCTTTCATCCTCCTTTCTTTAACTACCAATAAATGCAGTTTCATAATATTTTTCTGTAAGATCCAGATTTAATGTGGAAATTGAGAAAGGGTAATGAAAGATTCATTGTATGTGCTTAATTGGTGTATAATGGGAGTTACAAAACGTAAAAGCAATTACTAACCAAGTTGAATTAACTAACTAACATAGAAATATTGTTTTAGACTCTGTATTAGACAGTATCTATTAAAATTAACCAGAAAACTTTTGCAACTCCCAAAAACTTTAATCACAAGAGCAAATGACTAAATAACATTTAAACTGTTCCAGAAATCGCTCCAATTCATCACCAGCAAATGTCGCCAATACGTTCGCTGAAAAAGAGCGAATCGCCCACAAGCCTCAGCAAGCGCACAGACAAGACACCAACCACCCCGATTAGCCTTACCCCCATCGATGAGACCAAGGCCTTGGATATGAATAAAGTAAACGGAATAAACGGAGTAAATGGCGTTAACGGCATCAATGGAGTGAACAGCAATGATATCACCCCTGAGACCCCAACCGGAGAACCAATTCAAGAAAAGGAACTTATCAAGAAGTCGACTGAAGCTACCCAGATAGCTCCTGGAGTGGTTGATACCAATGTGGTGAATGAGACTCCGAATACGGGCGGTCTGACCGCCTCGGAGATATTAGACAGAGCCCGCACGAGGTTCGATAAGTTCTGGGGCAAGAAGGAAGAGGACAACGTTTAGTTTTGACGTTAGATTCGCTTTTCTCTGTTAATTGTGGCCGAATGGAATACCAATGAAAATGTTAATGTTTATTTGTATTACCGGTTTAAATAATTGCTCCTTAGTATTCAACAAATAATTGTCATAATACAAATAAATGTTTAACAGAATATTGAAGCTTTAAACTTAACGATCTTAGCTAGCTAATTTTTATACCAAATAGCCACAATTCTCAGTAAGAAAAGTCGAAAATCAATAAAAGTAGGAAAAAATTAAACGCAGTGTTTAAAACGGAATAAAAATATGAAAAAAAGCTTCGCTTTATAACGACGACTGTAATAATATGTATTTACTATTATTTGATATTTATTATCATAATAAAATCACTGTCTATTTAATAGGAGTGTGGTGGCTTGTGATAGTAGTAATGATGACGACTAGTTATTAATATTATTGTATTTATTTATTATTGAGATTTATTTAATTAATTTATTGTATTTATAACGATGTATGACAGATGTTCGATTTAAATATTTATAGGATAAAACCCAAAATAATCTTGTTGAAACTTAAAACTTGGTACACTATTTCTTTCCAATTGCTGTCTGTCCTGTTTTACTTAAAGTATTTTAATGATACTGTTAAAGCGTAGGTAAATATTAATTAACGTTAAACATATTACCTGAGATTATTTTATAAACATATTTTATTTCTACAGCTTTACATGCGAAGCTTAGCCCCAATGTATTTAAAATCTTTTAAAATCAATTAAACATTCCAAACGTGATAAGTTACGTTCTACTGATTCAACTTAATAATAATTTGTTCAAAAATCAAAAATGAATATTTTTGTCAAGGACACTACAGTTAATTTCATTGCTAATTAATAGGAATGCAATTAATAATTTCTTGATAAAATACAATAAACAAGGGCAAAGTATACATAACATATTGAAAGCCGTCCATGTAGTGTTTATTGGCGAAAATTAATTTTAGTTGTCAATGCAGTTTTCGAAATAAGATGATTCTGAACGCCACGAATCTAAGCCAATCACAGTGCTTGTCATACATGTCATTAGATTTTGGCGCGAAACTAAACTTAACAAAAATAATTATATAGAGGAATTATATTAAAAATCTAAATAAAATGGAAATATCCCGAAAGTCATGTCATTTGTGTCTGACAGAGACCGAATTCAACGTGTCTCTATACAGTACTTACGGCCGAAGAACAAATATGGTAGACAAAATCCTAGTTTGTCTCAAAATTGTGATCGAAGAAAGCGATTTTCTGAACACAATTTGCTACAAATGTGCCGAAAACGTCGAAAGGTATTACGATTTTGTTATGTTCATTAAGAAATCACAGACAAAGCTAGTCGAACCGCAGCGTAAAATAGAAAGCTCTGTCAATCGTCGTTTGATAACGTCTTACGTACGCGAACAAGTCTACGACGCAGACTACACGTTCTCATTCCTAGACAACGAAGAGAAAAAAGAACCAAAATCATCTAGTCCCTTCTTTTCATATTTCTCGCCGCCAAATATGTTGATAAAACGTACTGATGAGGAGCCTGTATGGAAAACGCCAAAACCACGAAGGGAGGATATAGAAAAACCTGAACCAAGACAATATGACAAGCTGAAAAGACAATACAGGCCTGAGAAACCACGGCATCATTCCAGAGACTTGTTTGAGTCCCAATCTCAAGATATAGATGAAACCGACCTAAAACCTTTAGACTGGAAATTAACTCCAGATGATAACATTATTAAAAGGGTCAGGGATAAATGTTTTGGACGATCTGATTTTTAGATTTTATGTTTTAACCTATATTACACTTTAAACTCCACCAATAAGGTTGATTTTTTAATTATGTAACATAGAGAAACTTTGTATTTGAATGTTATTGTAGTATTTGATTAGGAGCCTATGTTATTAGGTTTTATATAAAGAATAAATTCCAATTGTATGACTTCATATCCTGTCGTAACTATTTTTACATTAAAAATATAATATTGACAGCGAGAAGTCACATATTTACAGATTGGCTAACATTCTTAGGAAGTTTTTAAATTAACCAAAACTTTTAAACGGCATAAACCTAGAAGTTGATTTTTTAAATTAACAATATGGAAGTTCCTGGCATATTAGTTGTATTAAATTGATAATAGCGATGAAATAGTTAAAAACATAAAAATAGTTCCTCATAGATGTTATAATGATGATAGCATAATGATAATAACATATAACATAACACATAATTCACAGAGCAGGCAAGTATTCTTTTTAACAATGAAGTGATCATTCACAGTGACTTAACGGCACATCTACAAACCAACACAAACAAGCTACAAAGGTAGCTTGTCCCATTCTAAGATTCCCTTTCATTTACAGTTGTTTCACTAATGGCTTGCCTATACTGTGTACTTTCCATAAAAAAAAAAGTAAAACTATTTTTCAAATTAATAATTAGACATGTTTTTGCAAATGTTTGATTATATAATATTATAAATCAAAGTGTAATATAGGAATTCAATAATTATACAATGTCATTGTTATGTTTGTTATATTAATTTATTAGGATTTTAAACAGTAATGATTATATTTTAATTAAATAATGATTTCCGAGGAATTCTGTAGAGACAGGGTACTCATAAATGTTGATTTTTGATTACTAAAGGTCTTTATTTGTTATGCTTCTACTTATTTTCAAGTATTGCTTGGACTAAGTGTAAAACTTGAATTTATATCATAAAAACTTTCAACGGTCTAATGCCATACCAGCTAATATGTATTTCTGGTTGTTTGTTTAGATGCTGATTGTTTATACCTTCTTTAGGCCTACACTATGGTCAGCCTGTCAGCCCACACTGAGTTCAAGTTATAAGTTACTACTTCAACAAAATTATTACCTACCTAAGACATATTACAAACAAGATGTGCTAACACCACAAAAAGAAATGCCCATTGATTTGAAAGCTCATGCAAAAATGTATGGATTTGTATTGAATTAGTATGAGCAGCGTTTTGTAAGAAATGTACTCAATTGTGTAGAATGATATAAAGTAAAAGTAAAAATGATATTTTTAATTTAGTTCCTATCGAAGTCCATTCGCATCCTTCCATAAAATATTAATAGTTTGTTCAAATGGAAATGCCATTATTTTTTAAAGCTTTTTGCTCCTACATGTGGAGTTAAGTACTTTGATATAGGCATTCTACTAACTTTCTTGAATCGAAGAATATCCGAAGGAATTTGTGTTTAGTTACTGTCTACATTCCACCATAGCATTGACTTCATCTCGATTTCATTGACAATATCTTCTTCAACAGAGAAGGAATGAGCTTTGAGCATTTTAATCTTCCATAGCTTTAATGTTTCCAGAATCGAATGCTAAGACCTGCTTGAGCGTATGGCAACTACCCTTTATATTATCATCACGAAAGGGATAAGCAGAGATCAAGAGCTGATACTCTTCCGCAGCTCTGAGAGTCCCTGAGAAAATATCAAAGTGGGTTTGAGAATTTTGTTTAATTAAAAGCCATTTTCAAAGTACTTGACTAAACATACGGATATTCCATCAAAAATTTACTGTAATCTAGAAATGTATTTACCTTAGTAAACTGTAAATCTATGTAATGGTCTGAAAATTCTGGATCATTTTTGTTAATAGGTACCTTCCTGATTTTATGGTCCTAATTGTATGGTTCCAATTGTTGATCAGTTAAACAAATTGTTTTTATGTAAGTTCCTATAAATGTGTCTTTGTTTTCGCACAAAATGTTTTATTTTCCTCTATGGTGTATGTATGAAGCCCTGCCCAGTAAGGATCTAGTAATAAATACTCCCTCAATAGCAGATAATACCTAATTACAAAATTTTTAGCTTTGCTACGGGTTTATAATAGCGTGTGTTAATTTTCAGTTGTTAACATCAAAATGGACACCTAAATAAAAATCTGAAAATGTTTTTGCGTTTTATTCTCTCTATCTACACAGTTAGATTATGTCAACCATGACCGGTTTTCGCTTCAAAAGACGACCCGTAACCCTTGAAGGCAGCATAACATCCGGCCTGTAATCGCCGAAGGGTTAGACAGAGGTGTACCCAATCATAGTACACCCACATCTCGCCCGTCATTTCCAAATCCCATGTAATAGAGGGCGAGCCTATTGCCATCAACTAGGCAAAAATCCAGACTCTGTGGCTGCTACTGAGAAAATTTCTGACGGAAAAACCCAATACCACTTTGCACGTCCCGGGAATCGAACCTAGGACCTCATGCTCGGCAGTCGCGCTCGCAACCACTTGACCAACGAGGCAGTCCTCGAAGACAATGTATTTCGAATTGAACACGGAAAGGGTTTCTGTAGAGGGTCAGCATTTGTAAATATTTTGGTTTTAACGATTTTAAAATCAAACAATATATAAGAACAGTTAAATCCATGACTTTATTTCATTATCCATTCAATTCGTACACATAATCGTTACACTAGAGAAAATATTACCTCGCTAAACATATTTCTCGTTTATTTATAAATCACATTTAACATTTTAAACGCTAGTTTATATTTAAACTATTACTGAAGTACAATTTATTTTGTATGGCAGACTACACAGTACATGAAGAGTAAAATACGAAAGTAAACTACCGTGCGACTCAAAAGCGACGTTTCGGTCGCTCGTGTGTCCCGACCTTTATATGAACACGCTCGTTGTTATATCTGCTCAAATCGCGAGCAAAATTGCTCATGCATGCTCAATTCCGTAACAATATAGATTGCTTTCATACAATTAATTAAGAAATAATTATGATATAATCAAATAACATAGTTTTCAATGTCGTGGTCCCGAAAGCAATTTATAAATACATACAATACGCTCAAAAAGAATCTACAAAAATTCATTGTTACATTTTGGTCTTCATTTAAAAAAAATGTTGCCATAATAATAATTGCTCATAGCGCGTGAATTAAACGTTTTTATGGGTAATCATATTTCCACCCTGTGTTACCATGCACAAAAAACTAATTTTAGACTAAATTTACAAATAATAACCGATGAGTATTAAAAAACAATATTTTTAACGAAATTAGTCTCAAAACAAACAATGTCCAAAAAACATTTTTTAACGATTTTACGTACAAATTGTCCTTACTATCAATATTGATTGGTTAAAAATTGATAAAAGGATACTTTGATTCAGAACTCAACATTTTAGGCATTAGTTATAGTCTGATGTGGCAGAAAATTGAAAAAATATGCTTCATAATATTTTACTTCACGTATTATTTTATCTAAAAACATGTCTGAAACAAACCATAAACTAATACCGTGTAACAAGAAGCTTTCTCAAAACATATTCGTTGTGGTATTTATGATAAGCTGTTAGTCTGTAAATTTCATGAAACATGAATAGACCACTTATTCATTCTTGCAAACGTACAAGAAATAGACAAGTAGTCCATTCATAAACATTTTATTAAATAATTACGTATGGTCAGGGGAATTAACTAATTAGCAAAAATTGACGAATCATAAGTCGGCCTTTGACAGTTGTATGAAATACCTTCAAGAAAAATTGTCGAAATGTGTCAATTTGCTAAGATATTAATTTACCTGACGTTAGTTACAGTCAAAATTTTATATAACCTGAAATTCTATAATTTATATTCAAGATAGATTTTTTTTGACGGAATGTAATTTTTTCTAATTTATTTATTTAAGAATGATTCTAATACATTTTTGTAAATTTAAATTATTAGCTTCACATTGCTTTTTAAATTATCTTATTCAATACAAACCAGAAATTTTTCTAAAGAAGTTTTTTTTTAACGTTATATATAAATGAATATTTTTGTTTCATTTTGACAACAGATTATTATTTAAATCTTAACAAAAGTTTCATATTTCGGAAGACAGTTAAAGAGACCTCTATTTTGTTTTTAAAAGTTGTTAATAAGTATAATTATTAGTATTTATTAGTAGTCACTTTTAATAGTAAATTTACTCAGTTTGTAACATTTAACTTGTAATCTCGACAAGGTTGGCAGAAGTGTATGATACTCCCACATTTTCACAGGTAATAGGTGTGACCCAACTACATAACATCAGGCCTATAGTCCCCGGAGGGTTAGGCAGTGGTGTGCCTAACAGTACATCAACATTTCGCCAGTTATAAGTCCCATGTAATTGGGGTAAACCTACTACCCTAAAAAACAACCCTAAATGTGGTTTAGGGCTGCTCCAAATATCATTCTTAACAATTAATGTTACTAAAGGTTCAATGAAACCGATGGCGGACCGAACCCGACCTCGGACAAATATTCAGAACATATCCGTCAGAGTCCGATGTCCGCAATTAGAGGCCTCGCCCACGGCGACTTTTTGTAGCGATCCAGTAGCGATGCTGGCTGTGTACCTTCTTCTTTAAACGCGCGACTGCATCGCTACAAAAAGTCGCCGTGGGCGAGGGGCCTAAGTCCTTACCGGTTCGACCAAACCTTAACTGAGTAATTACAAGGTGTTACAAAGTCTCAGAGGCTCTGACTATGGCACTGATATTCTTTAACTTACTGGAATGTTGGCTAACATTGACGATATACTCTTGTGTAGACAGTAGTGTTAAACACATTGATTAATTAAATGAAACAATAATGATTTTATTAAAATAAACATTAGTTTTAGAAAACGCAAAAACAAACTGTTGTCTTTTATGGTGTACACAAATATCAGGTTATTGAGAGGTCAGTTGTTTTAGTTTAGAATAGTCTCTCAGTGTAAACTTTAAAAGAAAATTCACACAAGCCACCTAAGAAATATATTCAGTAAATGATTATAATCTTTATAAACACCAAAAAAGACGAAAAAAACCAAAAAACTAGGTAAAAAAAAATATTGCATTAAACGATATTAAAAGAAAGCTTTTTTTTTATCAAATATATCACATACGTCACAGGTTCTGTTCTAAGATTACACTCAATTTGTCGCTAGCAAGTAAAAGGGTGCAGACAGACTGAGTAGTGAACGACGAAAATGCGCTTGGTTTTATTTATTTATTTTAGTTTTGCGTTGATGCCGATTTGAAAATGAGATCCAGTTTTTTTTATGCATTCAAATAATACAATGTTGAAATATTTAAATGGCGAAACACTGCAGCCTCGATAAATAATTATGAAAAAAAAAAAAAACACAAGATCGTTCATTGACCCGAAAAAAATCAAAAAATCATTTTCTTCTTTTGATCATATTATTTAGATATCGACGTCTACAGAGTCTTGCTAACTAATTTAACTTGACTTTGTATATTACTGACCACCACAAATTATCTAAAGGATCATTCGCCAGCCTGCCTGCACTCACAATAGAAAAATTAAATTATATACAAAGAAAAGCGACTATTCCTGTGTCAAACTGTCGAACAGAACTAAACTAAAGCCTAAAAAATACAACACTACAAGCTTAAAGGCTAAACTAAAAAAATGAGATTGAATAAAAACTTACAATACAAAACGAAATGATAATTACATCAGTGCGCGAACAAACTCCATGTTTTTGTAATAGATTTAGTTTAATTAAATAAAAAAATAAAGTTTTTTTTTTAGTTTTTACCAACGCCTCAACTTTGTAATACTGAAATGCGACATTTACAAATTAAATCGCGGCTAATATTCGTGCTGGCAACACTTTGGAGGACGCCATTTTGAAAGCTTGTTGAAGTACCAAGACAATAGTTGATGATTAGAATTCTATGGATTCAGTTGATAATTATCAGGAAACATAACACAACATCACGCCTGTAATCCCCAAAGGGTTAGGCAGAGGTGTATCCACATTTCGAGAGTTATGTTTAAGGCCCATATAATAGGGGGCGAGCCTATTGTTATCAACCAGGAAAATCAAACGTAAATACCCCTGTCATTGCGCCTAGCCAGCCTATTATGTTACCACTGCTGGGACACAGGCCTCCTCTCTATGAGAGGGTGTGTTCTGTACCCCACCACGCGAGCCCAGTGCGTGTTGGTAAATGTCACGTCTCTTTGAATTTTCGTAAGATTTATTATGACCTAAATTTCACTATTTAATTACACTGCCCTGGAGTGTAAATGTGGTGCTGTTCCACAAACGATGGGGCACTTAATATCGTCTCCTGCGTGTCCTGTTGTTTGTTCACTACAGGAATTGATGGACGCCACTGAAGACATCAAACTAGTATCTCAGTTCGACACAATTTAGACTGCCATCGACACGCTAAGATGAAGAATCACAGTGTCGTGATGATTATGTGATTATAGTCATAAATTTGAAAGTCATCCCCCAAAGCTGCTACCAGCACGAAAAATATCTAAATTTTGCATTTATTTAACTAACACTATGAACAGTCTAAATGAAGCTTACATATTTTTTACAATAGTTTTTATTATTTTTTTCAATCACAACACTGAACGCCGGTTTGATACACTTATGAATATTTGATCATTCTTAGATAACCTTCACGCTTGTTTCCCCTACGGGACAGGCAGGGGTGTTTAGCAAACCTGTATTTCGCCAGTTATGTTTTAGGTAGGATGTAATAAGGCGAGCCTAATCCCACTAACCGGGCCTAGACCCAATCTACAAACTGCTACTTTAAATGAGGGCATTTAAATAGATCATAATTTACCCGAACCGGGTACCGATCTTTAGGCCTTGGGGAGTTGCGTTTGTGGCCAATAGACTAATGATTAGATATTGAAAGAATGATTAAATCTTCATAAATGTTAAATGATAGCTCGACCGAATCTGACACATTTTATTAATTTAATTTTACACTAATTACGTTTAAGTAAGGCAGAGCAACTAGACTCTTAAAATTACAGTTTACTTGCAAGATAGAAAGAAACCAATTTTTTAAACGAGATCGCTTATCTTCATAGTTTGTAAATCAAGAAAGTCGTATAGTTAATCAGTATTCAAAAATTGGTCACATTATAGTTATTCAAGTGTAGAAAAATACTTTATTGAAAACACGATGGTTTGTTGTGAAATTAAATACGAAAAAAAAAGTATGAAAAGCATTACCCTTCTTTTGGGTTCCGCAAACGGTGTAAGTCTGTGACTCTGCCTATTATTTATCTAAAAATCTATGTACACAGTCTAAGAAAAGTGTCGAACTACCCTCAAATCGGCGTATAAACACGTACAATCATAAAAACACATAGTAAACACATAACCCTTCTTTAACTTACTTCTCACTACTTGTCTCGCGACTTAATTATCTGCTTACCCCCTTATAAGCAGCCATGATGATCATAAGAACTGTTTTTGATATACAGTTGTTTATTTTTTATACAAGGTGTGTATTAAAATTAGGCTTTTTGATTTAGTTATGGAAGAAAATAGGAAAGATCTTATTATCATTAAAGTCCTTAGCTTACTGTATTCAAATAACAGTAAGCAGAACCCATTTTAATTTTAAAACACACCTGTATTTACAGTCAAGCAAAGCTAAACACATCTAAAAATACGATAAATGACGCTAAAATACCCCCACCCATCAAAATCGCGACCTCACTATAGTTACTTGACTTAAAAGCTTAATTTGACAGCGAACAAATTGATACATGTCTTTCTCACTCCACTCAGTAGGTTCCCATAACTCTAGTGCCTCCTTTTATTGACAGCTATATGTTTTTTCTCACTCGCACTTAGGTTCGATCCCTTCCTTCTTTTACACATTTTCGCAGCTATCTCTTTTACACTTTACGTGTATAAATGAACAGTCAGAAATATATCTGTCTCTCTCGCACTTGTTAGGATTATGTATGTCTGTCTTACTTTTCACCGGATGAGGAACTTGAAGCTCTGCCGCGTCCTTTCTTGCTTCGTTTGTCGTCGGTAGACTCTTTTTCTGAAGGTTTCTCTTGAGGAGACGATTCAGGTTTTACTGGTTGCTGCGGTGTTGGGGGCAGGTTGGCGCTCTGGAAGTTGATAAATCATTTAGTGAGTCAGACGGATATACAGATAATAATAACAAGCAATACACTGCGCGGTGAAATAGCTCTGTGCTCATCATCTGCATATCACCATGCTGTTCTTGCTGGGGCCCTCGGATCCTGGTGGAAAAGAGTCTTCTTACCTTCTTATTGGCTTGCTCCTCCGTCTTGCTGGCTCTGTGCTCATCATCTTCATAGATCCTTGTGTTACGATGAGCTGCTTGCTCACCATGCTGTTCCGTCTGCGACGGGATCCTGGTGGAAGGAGGTCTTCTTACCTTCTTCTTGGCCTGCTTCTCCTTCTTGCTGGCTCTGTGGTCATCGTCGTCTCTGTCGCGGGTGCCTTTGCGTCCCATCACGCCGAGGAGTTTGCTCACCATGCTGTTCTTACTGCGACCCTCGGATTCTAGTGGTTCCGGTGACTGTGGGGCAATGAATTTAAGGTTAAATTAAGAATGTATACCCTTAAAAGTTTAAGCGCGTAATACAATGCGTAGAGGTATCTGTTTTTTTTTTAAACTTGGTCACTGAATATGCTGTCCAAGAAGGAATGAGATTTCCAACTTTTTCGTACTATACAACATTATTTTTAGTATATGCCTATAACCTAAAACCTGAATATAGTTTGTTCAGAATAAGTAACTGAATCGATTCCAATAATTTTTAACCCGTGTTATATTTTGTCAAAAAAATATTTAAAAAAAGTTACAAGTTGGATACCGAGCGACATTAAGTACCTATCATTGAGGTACCTACTGCCAAATTATTATTATCAATGAGCTCAAGACGACGAAGGCGGCGCGTGCGCGGGCGCGCTGCGTGGTGACCACGTTTTTGAGCGGACAACCAGGTAACAGAACAAGCTTATAACTTTGTGATTTTTCATGATACAGTTTTGAAATTTTGTATATAGATTCTTTACATAAAAATACTAGACAAGTGTTTCAGGTTTCGCATATACTAAAACTAATGTTGTATAATAGCATAAGGAGGCAGTCCGATCGAGGTCCATCGACGACATTACGAGTTCTTTCTTTCTTTATCGTGTGGTTAGTGCCAAACCTAGTGTCAGAGTTTTTATGCCGCCTATGGGCCTCTGACGTAGCTTTACACACCGTCGAGAAATATCTCTCAGGCTTGCTGGTTTTGGTATCCTCACGATGTTTTCCTTCACCGAAGTAAGTGATAATTATACAATACGCACATGAATCCGAACGATCAAAAACCATAGGTGCGTTTCTTTGGTTCGAACTATGACTATAACCTGGCAGTCCGACGGTTACACCACTAGCTATCATTACGAGTTATATGATATATCATCATCATCATCATGATCATCATTTCAGCCGAAAGACGTCCACTGCTGGACATCATCAATGTGGCGACACTAGGGGGAGGCCCCTAGTGTCGCCACATTGACCGGTCCCGTGCGACTCGCATCCAGCGGATCCCTGCAACCTTCACCAGGATATGATGTCCGGTTGCAAGATATTGTGATAAGATTAAAACATCAAAATAAAACATACCTTTATCGTGTCAACAGACTCCTGCTTCTTAAATTCCGCCCTCTTCACAGACTCACTCCTCTTAGCTTCCATTTTCTCTTGTTTCTTCTCTTTCTCCATTTTCTTCTCTTTCTCCTGCTTCTCTACTTTCTTAATAGACCCAGTCCTTTCCATCACTTTGTCTTTGGCCTTATCTTCCTTCAAAACAGCAGAATAGTTCCTTTCTTCATGTTTTTCTGGTAGAGAATCTTGTTTCTTAATTTCTGGCTTGTCTTGTTTCTTTATTTCAGGTTTGTCCTGTTTTTTTATTTCAGGCTTGTCCTGTTTCGTCTTCTGTTTCTCTTTCGACTTCAAGTCTTCGTCTTTCAGGCTTGAGTCCGACTTCTTCCTGGCTTTCTGTTGGACTTCCATGGTGGGTTGTTCTTGGGTCGTTTGCAGTTTTTTGGGTTTGTCATCGATTATTATGCTGGCGTCTGTACTTGCGCGGCTGTCATCTGCAGGAAAGGAAATCTTACAATCAACTATAGTTGGCTAAAAAAAGATTCTCGTCCCATCATAGACCTCTATCGCTTTCCATCAGGCGTGATCGAAGTCAAGGCCGATTTTGTAAAAAAAAAAAAAACGATTGACTAAATTAATTCCAAATAAATGGCATCGACGAACAAGTACGATAATAATTTTCTCATCTAGTGAATCTTGCCCTCAAATTTACCTTTAGTTAGTTCGTTCTGTGCGATAGTAAGAGTAGAACAAGAGAACAGCCCTACACGTCCGGTGTAGGTACTGGTGGCCTACCATGACGTCTTAAAGCAGGAGTAATTCCAGTGTGGGAAAGAGATGGCGCTAGACGTCCTGTATAGCTCTGTCTCTTTCCCACACTGGAATTCAAACCCACAGTGTGAGAAAGAGACAGAGCTATACAGGTCGTCTATCGCCATCTCAGTACTTTTGTTAGCTGCGAATCTCGTCAACAGTAAATACTGATTGTTTAAGAATACGTTGCTATTATCAAGTAAGAGGGCACTAAGACCTAGCAGTATCTAGCAGTGTCATTCTCAATTACATGGTTTTCTGCCATTATTTCTTTAGTAGTCATAAAACAGGGCATAATTTTACACAAGCGCATGCGCATGGCATGTTGGGCATATTTATCTCGTTTTTTTCTGTGTAGTTTTAAGTTTTTTATTTTATTTTTATTTGCTTATTGTGTGCACTTGCAGCATGTGCAAAAAAAGTGTTTTTTTTCTTTCATGTTTACATAATCACTACTTACCCAAATAAACCTCTCGAGATGTGTCCAAGTTGGACATATCAGCGGACGTGTCGATGAAGGACTCGTCGGACAGCGACAAGGACGTGAAGGAAGTGGACGCGTCGAAGGCGGACTTCTCCAGACTTGGCTTAGGCGAGGATGTGAAGATACTGGGGGTGGATTGCTTGGCTGGTGTCCTGTGAGGGTGAGGGTATGTGAGGTTAGAATAATATATAAGTTTTAGAGCCTGGCGGGTTACTATAACGTCTTAAAGCAGGATTAATTCCATTGTGGGAAAGAGACAGAGGTATACAGGTCGTCTAGCGCCATCTCTTTCCCACTTTGGAATTAAGACGTCATGATAGGCTCACTGGAATTAATTTTGATACGAATAACTGTCAAAAGGCATTATTTCGACGTGCATAGGTATCTAATTAGCATTATTTCAATTAAATTTCTGAACCAAAGCTTGGATTTAGTTTTTGTGAAATTAATATTAAGTAACATTATACTGTCATTTCCGTTGAATTATGTCTGATTCTATATTTTAACTTAAAGGTTTTAAGGCCTGCCAAAGTGACAGACTACATTATTGTGAAATTGACATTTTGAAGTCAATCCTGCAACTTTGGAAACTGGAGATTTAAGCCAAGACATTACGATATCAGTTATTATTATTAAAAATCCAATCAATTTTTAATTTCTTTAGCTAACTAGAATACCTGTTGGGGAGGTTCCTCGCGTGGTGCGTGGGCGAGTCCTTCTCCTCGGCGATGCGCGGCAGCGGCGCGGGCGCGTCGTCCTGCTTGTCGGGCGGCGGCGGGGTGGGGGAGGCGGGGGCGGCGGGCGCGCGCCACACGCCGCCGCGCCGCGCGCCCGCGCCCCCCGCGCCGCCCGCGCCCCCCGCGCCGCCGCAGCACAGCGGGGAGATCGAGCATTTGGACTCCGCCGAGCGGGGATGTAGTCTGTGCACAACATTTCACATTTATTATTCCAATTCCTGGCAGAGTACATTTGACCTAGTGATTGCAGTAGATGTCAAAGTCTATTTTTTGCTGCTAAAATAAACTTTCCATTCAGTTATTTTCATCCGACTTTGCTTGACTGTCAAGGTAACGGTATTTTTAATTCTCGCTAAAATGCAATGCTTGCTACAGTGCTTACTTGCTAAAAGTGACAAAAGTAACAGATAGTTTCAAGCTTAACGAAGTTCAATTTTATTATATTATTCTAAAGTAGAAAAAACGCTTAAAAGTTAAAGTACTCACAGCGACCAACTGACCTATACAAAACCAGTTTATGCTGATCTCTCATTGTACGGGAAATCTATACAAAGCGAGGCCATGTTATACTGGAAATGCATAGCTTGATGTGTCGCAGCGTGTACACAACTTTTAGTCCAACTTAGGAGAACATTGCACAAAATGCCAAATCCAAATAAAGGAAACTCCTTATCAAATTCAATGCTAGAAATTACTTACAAATAACACACAAAAGAGAATAACGAGTGACATGACAACATAAAATGAAAAGCATGCAATTAACGCAAACATTCAAAGCACATAAAATGAACACACAAAGCATACACGAATATTATTGTTACAAAATAAATACATACCTATAAAAACACAATACCATGTATTTTGAAGATTGCGTTATGCACAAGAGGTTAATAGTCTACTACACATAACATAACATAACACCATATCTGTAATCCCCGAAGGGTTAGACAGATGGGGTCCCTGAGAGAAATTCCTGATGGAAAAACACAATAACATTTAGTACGACCTGGGAATCGAACCGAAGTCGCTTTGAACTGAAGATCTAGTGTGTTAGCATCGCATGTCCCCTCACCTGTCGGGCGACAGCGCCCTCCGCAGCAGCGGCGAGGCGGGGTCCCGGCGCGGCCAGGCGCGGCGCGTGCCCTCGCGCACGGCCAGCGGCGACGGGCTGCGGGCCTCGCAGCGGCTAGGGGTTAGTGTGCGCATGAGTTGTTGGGGTGTTCACATGCTGGTGGTACATGGGGGTTTATTTAAATGGATACTATATGTTTTGAAATTTGCAACGTTTCGTCAATGTTCTGTCAGTCAGTTAGTGTGCATATATTGAGAAGTTTATCCGATTTTTTCATTCATGAATGTTTTCTGTCCATGTAGTTTTTTGGTATGCTATATATATACTACGACTGGTTAAACGAAGGCTATACTTTAAGCGGGTATGGTACTCATAAATATGAACAACTTTTACGGTGGACCAGCTCTGCAATCGGGAATATAAAATCAGCTTTTCCATACTTTGTCATAACTCGACAAAATGTAGGGAATAACTGATATTATTTTTTTTCATATTAGAGCTGGTACCATACTTAGTGTTGTTTATTTTCATAAGTGCACACACTCCCTTAAAATAAAGGGTGTAACCAGACCCTTAACGAAGCCGAAAGGCACTTGTTCGCCCCGTCATTGCGATAATTTTTTTGTTCTAGACCATACCTAACCTTTCTAGTTACGGAGATATTGGGGCTCAAAGTTCCAACATTTTCACAAGTTTTTTTTTTTTAATTACATTTTTTTATTGTAACATTTTTACTTTACACACCTTCACGACCCCCGTACTATTATAATCCATCCATCATCACAATATTTTGAGTGCGTTACATTGAGTCCTACCGTAAAACATGATTTTTCACCCCAAAAAAAATAATCGCTTTCCAGCAATAATTTTTGCGTAAATTTACTTACGAGGGGTGATCCAAAAGTAATGATAATCAATATAAAATAAGGGTATTTTAACTAAAAAAAAATTTTTTTTCCCTACATAGTCTCCTAGTAAGTCAATGCATTTAGTCCATCTTTTCTCTAAACCCATAATTCCTTTTGAAAAAAATTCTTTGTCTTGACCCTGCAAAAACGCCTCTACAGCAGTCATCACCTCGCTATCGTCCTCAAATTTTTTGCCTCGGATGTGTTCCTTGAGTCGAGGAAAGAGATAGAAGTCGCTGGGAGCCAGGTCTGGCGAATAGGGTGGGTGCTCGAGCAATTCAAATCCCGTTTCTTGAATGGTAGCCATCGCGACGGCGGCTTTGTGAGCCGGTGCGTTGTCTTGGTGAAACAACACTCCAGCTCGGAGTTTGCCTCGTCTTTTTTCTTTAATGGCTTCCCGCAATCTTCTTATTTGGTCTGCGTAGTAAGAGCCCGTAATAGTGGCTCCCTTTTTTAGGTATTCCACCATAATAATTCCTTCAGCATCCCAAAAAACGGACGCCATAACCTTTCCTGCCGAACTTGACACTTTGAATTTCTTCGGCGTCGGAGAAGAGGCTCGTTTCCAAGTCATCGATTGCTGTTTGGTTTCCGGATCAAAATGGTGGATCCAGGTCTCGTCCATGGTCACGAAACGAGACAAAAAAAGTTCCCGATCCGTCTGGAACTTTTCGAGATTCGCCCTCGAAATGTCGACTCGTTTTTTCTTTTGCTCGTCGGTTAACATTCTCGGCACCCAACGCGCAGAGACCTTTTTCATATGCAGTTTGTTCGCAAAGATTCTTTGAACACTACCATATGAGATCCCTGTGACCTCAGCCACATGTCTTATGGTCACTCTTCGATCTGCCAATACGATATCTTCGACTTTTTTGACGTTTTCTGCAGTGAGGGACGTGGATGGGCGGCCCTCGCGATGTTCATCTTCTGTGGATGTTCTACCCAGCTTGAACTCCTTTGCCCAGCGCGCAACCGTGGAATATGGAGGAGCAGAGTCCCCCAATGTTTCCACTAGGTCGCTGTATATGTCTTTGGTAGACATTTGTTTCATACAGACGTACTTGATGACAGCTCTGATTTCGTTTTTCTCCATTTTGATGTTTACTCTCAGACTGTTCGTATTCAAATGAATGTACCTCCCGGTAATCGTGTCCTATTTATATGATTTTTTTATGCTGAACTAGTGGATATATGAGGCAGAAAAAAAATTTTTTTTCATATTTTTATGTGCTCTACAAATATCTGATTATCATTACTTTTGGATCACCCCTCGTAGTAATGTACATAATGTTTGGTTGACGGCTTCGTTAAGGGCCTCGTTACACCCTGTATGTCCCTTTTCACCAATATTAACGTATTTTATTACCATGGGTAAAAGTAATGATTTTCATAAGAAATCAAATGAGGTATACAAGTTATTCGCGGGCAAAAGTGTAAATTACCTAAGTTTTGAAATTAATTTTGGCTAAATAAAAATGCTTTGTTTTTATGATTCATTTTGTGAACTGCAGTTAAAGAGAACATAATTATGACATATACAATATTTTAAATTCCCTAAACATGAATTCGCTATGGTATTTTAGTCACACATGCACATAGATCATAGACAAGCACAGACATAGACAAGATGATAATGTAACATATTTCCCGTGACAGTATGTTGCATGTAATGCTTTATGAACGCCTAGAAATGGAAATATACAAAAAAAAATACTTATTTAGTAAGAAAATCTCGAGGAAATAGAAAAACTCACCGAATGCATAGCCTTTACGTCATTTATATTATTTTACACCCGGTCTCTTTAGCAAAAATCCAAGACGTATCAAAATTAAACTTATCTCAAGAAATAAGACTGGCTTATTTGGCATGCATTTGATTAGTTTTTCATTTATTTTTTTGCTATTTTTTGTGTGAATTTCCATTACAGAAACTGACCTACCGGTCACAGAGTTTTGGAGACTCTTAAGTCGCCTATTATAAACCGGCCGCTTTAATGAGTCCTCGGGAAGGTATCAATTTAAATGGCATTTTTTTTTTCAGAATGTTGATCACGTATTGGTTCAATTAGTATCGAAATACCTACGTGGATTATGGTTATGTTAAAGCAAATAACCTATGGGATATTGTAAGGACTTTGTGGTCTTAATGTGCCTTTAATGGGACAAGGCGGTGGACTCATTAAAGCGGCGGTCTATAGTATTAAATCTGGTTTGAAACGAAAATTATTGACGTGTTATAATAAATGCAAATCAAGTGATACGATTGGCTGTTAACTAATTCAATAAACCAACCACAGCAGTTGGTATACATATGTACATATTTTATTTTCTTTTTATTTTGCTGAATTTTTTTGTAACAAAAACGTGTGAATATTCCTCAATTTTATCAGCTTTTGTTAATGTAGGCTCTCACAATTTAACTGTTTTACGTTGACATTGTTCTTTTAAGAACACATAATTTATTTATTTTCCTTCATTCACAGTTATCATCTATACCCAGGGGGGGGTATCGTATTACCCAGTACTAATTGGGTTGTGGAGGTCAGATAGGCAGTCGCTCCATGTAAAATACTGGTATTCAGCTGCATCCGGTGAGACTGGATGCCGACCCCAATATAGTTGGGAAAAGGCTAGGCAGATGATGATTCACAGTTATGAGCTATCTCTGCTTACCTGGTAGGCGAAGCAGGTTGCGGCTGCGGCGAGGGCGAAGGCGTCCTGGCGAGCGGCGACAGCGGCATGTGCTGCAGCGACGCGCGTCGGACTTCGCCCCCCGAGCCCACTGTGCCGGCCACCAGCTTGTGTTTAAGCCCGTGAAGGGACGATGGTCTGTGAAGAGAATATTAGTCGTTTCGTGAACAATGGGTGACTGTCTCGCTGATCCAGTAGCAAGAACCGCGACTGTTGGGCTTTGTTCGATTCCAAAATCGGGCGCGTTATTGGTTTTTATCATCAACTTTTAAATTTTATCATATGGCTTTTTTTTAACAATTTGTTGTGTATTTTTTTACCCGACTACGGCGAAGCCAAAAGGAAGAGTTATGATATTAGCAGTTTATGTATGTACGTGTTTGTATTTACGTATGCTCCTCCGTAGCGCCTAAACTATTCGTCCAATTTTGATGAATAAGGTGTCCATCGATTCGCTAGTATGGCCCTGGTAACATAGGCTACATTCTATTCAGTAGTCGGGTTTTTTAGCTGTAGTATACTACATAAATTCTTATTTAAACTGCATTTCTCCTATCCTTTTTTCTGTGGCGCTGTCTCATGCATTTTTTTTACATTTGCTAAGTAAAACCAACTTGTGTGTGAGGAGCTCGTGGCTAAATCATAACAGCCACTCGGGTCGATCTTCAAGATAATCCGCGATTGCACAGGTTGGGGTCCGTGGATGGGTGACCATCCATTACTTATTTTAGTACGTTAACCTCTTTGTAATTTCATTCTTTGTAGAGCAGCCATGGTTCTCGTTTCATCGATAGAGTCAGCTGCGATGTGCGATAAGTTTTCATGAGTTTACTAACTGAGAGATAGCTCACAAGACGGCGAACAATACATGACTTGTAATAGCGCGTAAACAGAGTCTTTAGCTCAATTTTTTGGTTGTCATTAAAAATACTCCCTTCATGTGAGGTTCAAACCTACAGAAAAGAAACTATCTAAGATATACCGATGCCCTAGTCATGACGTATTTTTTTCGTAATAATTTTCATTGTAGCTGTTTTAATAGTTACCGTTGATAATGTGTGGTGGTAGTGTTGTGTAGCGGACTGTCGGCCGCCGGCGACGCAGGCGCAGGCGACGGGGAGGAGGCGCACTCGCCGGATGATACCATCTGTGGGGAGTACAAGTTAATATTAGTGACTGTATTGTTTTAGGCTCGAGCTATACCGGAATTAAGATTATAAATTGTACATTCAACAATCTCATGATATGATTTTGTTCATCTTTTGGGGGGTATGAAGAACAGGGTGTAAAGTTCTTCATCTCCTATAGAAGAGCGAGGATCCTCCGACCAGACGGGTGTTGTGTCTGGTGGGCTACTGACCGACAGTTGTAGTCGGGTTCTTCTATACACCGTGACTTTTTAGTCGTCTTACAAAGGCCGTCTTAACAATGTATGTTTATTTTTAAATTTATAAAATCTCATAAATACCAATTTTTTTTTTAAATAATGTTTAGTATACATGAAGTGGGCTGCCATTGTTAGACGACTAAAAAGTCACGGTGTATACCCATAAGCCGCGGATAAGGATTTAGGTGTATTTAGATACTTAGTTCATCGTCTCTGTCATAGATGGCGCTGTAGTACTTTTTGTTCTATGTTGCTGTAGTACTATTTGTAGTGCCGCTACAGTCTAATCTAGTACCACAGAAAAAGGACATTTGACTGCAGATTTCTTAATCGAAGAATTTGAACGCATGCAGAAACGCGTCTTGTCTGAATTGTAAATTTAAAGTTGAGAAGATCTCAACAGGCTATAAAGTAGTTTCATTGTATGATGTAGATTTTTTTATCGTTTTTGTTTTATTGCCTAACGTCGAAGTAGAATTTGTGAAGCTCTATACTTCATTATGTCGTATAACAACAAGTGTGGTAAAATATATGTTTATAACCGTATAGATAATATATATAGGCATACCTGGTGCATCTCTTGCGTGGCCCTCTTAGTAGATATCCGGCGGAACAGCGAGCACCTCCGCCTCGGGCGCGGCCGCGGCGGAGCTGTAGCGCGGCGCCCGCACCACGCGCGCCGCCGCCCTCCCGCCTGAGGGGTGACATACATTATATAACAAGAGTTACTAGAATGTTCACATTCACTCATGTGAACATTGTCTCTCTGTCAACGTTACTGGAGCGCTTAAACTCTATACAGCACTATTGAAAGGGCCGCACATATCAGTTGTTAGAAAACGGCAAAACTTTGAGATAGTTCTTGAAAGGCGTATTTATGAATAATAGAATTCATACCTGTATAGTCGTTTGATCTAATGGGGTAGCCCGCAGTGTGGCGTGAGGAGCGGCCAACAACAATCGAAGAACCTGGACGAAAACATTAAAACAGTATTAATTCGAAACTCACAATACGTAGATTAAGGAAATATACAGGGTGTAACAAGACCCTTAACGAAGCCGAAAGGCACTTGTTCTCCCCGTCATTGCGATCACTTTTTTGTTCTAGACCATACCTGGGAACCTTCTAGTTACGGAGATATCGGGGGTCAAAGTTCTAACTTTTTTTTAAATATATGTTTTTTTGATGCAAGATTTTTACTTTAAACACCCCCACAATTCTCGAACTATTCAATCCATTCATCATCACAATGTTTGGACTGCGTTACATTGAGTCCTACCGTAAAACGTGATTTCTCACCCAAAACAAAAAGTCGTTTCCCAGCAATAATTTTTGCGTAAAGTTACTTAGTTTGATGTACAGAATGCTTGGTTGACAGCTTCGTAAAGGGTTCGTTTACACGCTGTATATTGGATTTTAAACATTTACAGCAAAACCGTAGACTCTTTTCAATCTTGATTTATAACAGTTACTCTTTTTTTTATATCAATTATCTTAGTAATCAGATAACATACCTGTGTGTGCAACAAGCCCTGCACAGACTCTCCGTTGAGCTGTGTGATGAGATCTCCGGCCCGTAGCCCGGCTGCCCAAGCTGCACCTTGCTCGTTCACGGCCTAAAAATAACACAACATGAGTATCACCATCAGAGCAAATTATGTATTATATTAGAGATAAATTGTTTGTAAATAAGGTACTCACGGAGACCAAATGATGCATGGTGTAGTAGTCAGTGTCGCCGTAGTACACCCGGACCGTGTGTATGGTGAAGCCGAAACCACGCGGACCACGACGTACCACTATCGGCGGCTTTGAAGACTGGATCAACCTGTTGATATTAAAAGTATTACAATATGAACTGTTAAGAATAAACCATTCAACAGGGACAGAAGAGTTATACTATATAGATAGGTTAGGGATTATTATCATACACAGGATTGATTTTCAGGATTTGAGCCATGCACACACAGTATGACACTCGTCTATCCATAAATAAATAACCCTCGTTTTGGACTTCGCCGCTGTCGGGTAAAAATAAGCTGGTGTTTGGTTTTCTACGAAATGTACGGGATGTTTTTTGCGATTTATTTTGTAGTAGTCAAACTCAGTTGGCTTTTACAATCTTATAAGAAATAGGATCGATTGGCATAAAAAAGTGTTTGTTAAAATTTACCATTTTCTTGCCAAATTTACAGACGCCAGCGCATCAGCTACCCGAAACTGTCAAATTTTCCCAATCAACCTTGAACCTAATGCTTTAGCAATAAAGTTGAAAATCTAATAAAGAAATTTGACAGATTGTGGTATCTTGATGTCAGCACATCAAGCTACCACAATCTGTCAAATTTATTCACAGATGCGCGTCTGTACATCTGTGAATGCAAATGTTAATGACAGTCTCCTTAGACCGTTAAGTAAGACAGATTTATCACTGTATACTCACGAGTGACTAGGCAGCGCGAACGGCGACGGTGGATCTCTGCACGGAGACGAGTCTCGTGAAGAGTTGGTGGAAGATGTGTTGCCCGCGCACGGAGAGCCAGCGCCTATGCTTAGCGTGGTGTCATCTGCTGCGAGAAATAGGTGGTTAGTTGATTTTCATGATAAATTTATTAACAACACTCTTCAACGGACTTAATAAACAATTTTTTTCGTTGCTCTTTTCATATTCAGCAAACCTCGAAAGGTCGGTGTCAGCCCTAATACAGAATACTTGCAAGAATAAATGCCAGCACTATCTGACAAAACTGTCAGACGAATTCAGTATATCATTTCGAACCCACATGGAAATTTTTCATCGGAAATTAGAAAAAAAAATGCTATTTCCTACAATAGTGCAATACCTACATGGTCAAAATGTATGGTAGAGCAGAATTTTTTTTTAATTTATTTCAGGATGATTTACTGAATATTTGGTAACTGCTTGAGCGTCGATGTTTCTTCTTTTTATTTCGATACATCAGAACAGTTTAGGTTTACCTGGGTGAATAACCAGCGACAATCCAGAAGTGCTAGCCGACCGTCTCATAGACTTGGCTACAATGGCGGTGGGTCTAGACTTCTCCGGTCGTTCCGGACGCTCGGGCCGCTCCGGTTTGTCTGGCTTGTCGGGGCGGTCCAGGCTTATGCTCTTGTGCTCGTCTTTTCTTGACATGTCGGAGCTGAGGATAAAGAATACATATTTATTAGAATAGATTTATTTGGTAAGTAAAAGGTGCTCAAAGGAACGCAAGAAAGATGATATTAGAGTTATCATTATTTTCCAAGACTTTTCCCGACTACGTTGAGGTTTTCAAGTTTACTGGATCTAGCTGAACACCAGTATTTTAAACGGAGCTTTAACATGTAACAGTACTCACAGTCTCGGCACCAGCGCCATGCTGTTGGGTGCTGGCGGCACGTGCGCCAGCAGGGAGGGGTGCTGTGCGTGCTGCGCGTGCTGCGCGTGCTGCGCGTGCGGCGCGTGCGGCGCGTGCGCGTGCGCGTGCGCGTGCGCCAGCGGGTGCGCGTGCAGCGCGTGCGGGCGCAGGGCGGCGCGGCGGCGGGCGGCCGGGGACACGTCGTCGCTGTCCGTCTGGGACGACTCCGCGGTGGACGTGCCGCCTATCATCTGGGAATTGAAAGAGACCAAAATGGCAATGTGATAATAATGTTTGGTTACATAAATTTTGCCGTGGACTTGAGTTAAAGCTAAATTCAAGAAAAGTTCTGTCGTTCAATTAACCTCTTGTGGATAAAACAATTATTCCGATTTATAATCAGTTCATACTTTTCTTGAGTAAGACAACACTTTAACAGCAAAGACTTAAAATTTGTAATCCCTGTTTTCAAATTGACGGAAGATAAAAATATTTCGATCAAGTAACTATATGACCGAGTAAGCCGACTCCCATTTTTGTTAAAGAAAATTGGACATTTAGAAGAATTAACGATCTTTAAAATATTCCATTGTTATCGTTATTTATTTAAAAAGACAAGAAAATAACCGCTATTCTGGAAACCCAGAATAAAATGTAAAGAACATACTTAAACAGCGAGTGCTGTCCATAAACAACAATAAACATTCACTTAGATAATAAAATAAACACTTATAATCATAAAAACAAAACGTCCCACTCACCGGACACTTAGGATGATGGTGCAGGGGTGCGGTAGGCGTGGTGGGCGGCCCGGCACTGTCCGGCGTGCCCGGCCAGCTGTCCGTACTCTGTTAAGGAATAACGGCAAATAAACAAAGAGGTCTCAAGCGATAACATGGACTAGTGAAGTAAGAGATGAGAGAAAATATGAAATCTAATTTATGGGTGAACATAGATCCGACTGAAGATGCGCTGCGTATCGTCGGTCGCGCACAATATACAAATCTTCTTACTCATCATCTGCCTAGCCTTTCCCAACTATGTTGGGGTTGGCTTCCAGTCTAACCGGATGCAGCTGAATACCAGTATTTTACATGGAGCGACTGCCTATCTGACCTCCGCAACCCAGTTAGTACTGGGTAATACGATACCCCTTGGAAAGACTGGTTGTCAGAGTTTTTGGGCCACTGACTACTTAACGACTGTCAAAGATCTACAAATGACACCCGGGACCAACGGCTTAACGTGCTTTCCGAGGCACGGAGGAAACTCGGTATGTAATGGGTGGTCACCCATCCACAGACCAACCTAGGCAAGCATGGCTTAACCTAAAATGCGATCCGAGCGGCTGTTATTATTTAGCCACGAGCTCCTCAGTCAAATCTTCTTACTACTATTGTAAATGCAAAAGTTTGTAAGGATGGATGTTTGTTACTCTTTCGCGCAAAAACTACTGAACGGATTTGCACAAAATTTAGCACACAGATAGTTTATAACCCGGATTAACACGTAAGATACTTTTATCCCGGTAGCACGATCTCGTGGGACGATAACCGAGGCCAGGCCCGGGCGAAGCCGCGGGCATAGCTAGTAAGTAATATAACATCCAATCCAATGGAGCCTACAGCTACGCACCAAAGCTTATCGGCAACTTTGTTCAATAGGGAAGACCGTTAAAAGTTCATTGTAGATGGCGCGACCATAGCTAGGTCCCAATATGACCAGTTTATTGATATTTTTACTAATATTATAAAGCTGAAGAGCTTGTTTGTTTGGTTGAACGCGCTAATCTCAGAAACTACTGGTTCGATTTGAAAAATTCTTTTAGTGTTGGATAGTCCATTTATCGAGGAAGGTTAAGGCTATAAAATTTCACGCAGACGAAGGTCTCGAGCAAGAGCTAGTATAAAATAAAATTACCAGATTTTTTTATTGTGGCTGGTTCATACTTGACCGAATAGATGCAGCCATCGATACCCCCGGACGCATCTTCCATAAGATGTGAGCACCGTAAAAAATTTTCTTTGGTAAACAAACTCACACAACAATGTTTTTGCAACATGTTTTTGTGTTACGGGATGGTTCGTTACTGTTCCTCCACATTTTTTTTCCCAAAAAATACGATGAATTACGTAGAGTTACGGTTTAAAACCCCCAGTTTTTGTACCATAGTTTGTTTCTGCCTTTGGATAGACTGCTTAATCTTTTCCTGAATTAATTGTTTTTTTTTTAATTATTTGCAAATCAGGGTCGAAGGAACACCGACGCGAAAACGGTTACCATGAACTCAGTACATTATCCTGAACCCCCCCATATCGAAATATTTCATCGAAAAATAAAAAAAAATCATACATAAATGTATGTATGATTTTTCATAAATGTATGTATCATTTCGTTTCATACATTTTGACTGTGTAGATATTGCACTTTTGTAAGAAACAGCAGATTTAAAAACAAATACCGATGAAATACTTCTATGTGGGGGTTCAGAATGATTTGCTAAGTATGCACGACGGCCAATCAAGCTATACAAAACCAGTTTATGCGGATCTCTCATTGTATAAAACATCTATAAAAAGCGAAGCCAAGTTACATTGGAAATGTACAGCTTCATGTGCCGCCGTGTGTACGTGGTAACCGTTTTCCCTTCCACCCCGTACATGCAACTGCACTAATTGATATAATTAATAACGATTCAGTAGACACAAGTATAAAATGATTAAAGTTTGTAGATCAACTAAAGTTGAAATGTGTTAGAGAACTAATCCAGATTTATTATATCTCCCAAGAAAAACACATTCCCAATTTTTTTTAACTAATAATTAATTATTTATGCAACCCTTTTTAATACGTATTTGAAGTGTCCTTAGTAGAAGTCTTATCAAGAAATCTTAGAAACTACAATAAGAAAGCAAAAAAGTACTTAGTTAAGTAATTTTCATAATATTAATTTAAAAAAAACCGCAAATATTTTTCACGCATTATTAAATAATCACGGAACATAATTTTGTAAGAAATTTAAAAAAAAAATAAACATCACACAAAATTTGGTGCGAAATTAGTTCTCAAGTTGCAACTAGATGGTGTTGTAGTCGAATTAGAAGTCGCTATGGTTTCGTTACACCGGCTTGTATAGGTGTCTGAGGAAATATTTTCTCGACCTGCCCACAAAAGCTGGACATAGGCCTCTTCTATAAATATTTTTGACAGCGAATACGTTGCTTATGCATCGATCGCTTATTAATAACCCTTGAGCCAACGTGTAATTAATAATTATTTTAGATAATTGAGATTTCATTTCAATAAAATATACATTCTTAGCAGTTCTTTCTCTCTGAATGAGAAGAGGAGCCGAATATCATGAGACCCGAAAATGATTCAGCCTATCGGCTTTCTATATTCAGCAGGAGCCGAACTTATCGCACATCCTCAACATAACTGTCGTAGCACAGAAATAACATCTTTGAGATATTATAATAGGCATTTAACGGCGGTTTTATTCAATTATACAGGGTGTAACAGAAATGGTATAGTCATATGAGAGGATACGAACAACTTCTTCCATGGGTCCAATATCGTAAATGTGAAAAAATTATTAGCTGTCCTACATTTGAGTCGAGTAGGTATTGAAATTTAGTATGGGACAGCTGATATTTTTTTCGCATTTACGATATTGGACCCTTGGAAGAAGTTGTTCAGTTTGATGGTCTGCACTCTGCAGCATATCCTTTCACATGACTATACCCTTTCTGTTACACTCTGTATAGAAGAATAATTCGAGTTGAGTGGGGTATTATCTAAAAACCTATCGTGTTTGTGTTATGACAGTTTTTACAGGACATACGTGTAGTGATTGCTCCAGGTCGGTTTTGTCTCTAAAAACGCTGCCGGCCTAAACAACTGTGTGTCAAGAGCCTACTTGGGAACCTTTTGTTCGTCGTAAGTCAATTCAATGAAGACGTCAATTTTGTAGAATAAATGGCAGTTGCTTTATGTACTTATAACTAGTTTGATTGCAAGACAACTATGATGAATAGAAACAGACGAGTATCATTCAAAGCAAATTAACATAAATTTATGAGAAATAGGTATTACAGAGTCTACGTGTGATATCTAGTAGAGAACTATGCCATTGGGGAAAAGCACACATTTACTAAATACCTTTATTTGGTGAGGTTACAACTCCTGGATTGATGAACAGCCTCCTCTAAAATCTCACCATAATGCAGACATTTTCTGGACATAGACCTGCCTCCTTAGTAGTTTAGAATTCTTTGGTAGCCAAAGATTTTTTAAAAGTTTAACATAACATACTTAACAGACAATTGCTATTAAATGACTTACCTTGCAGATTATGGATTTCAATTTTTCGTCTCCTAAGACTAACATAAAATATGATGGCTTCAGTAGTACCCCGTACAAAAGACTGACTGGGACCGCTGTACCAGTAAAAATAAGTAAACCTGTTTTATTTTAAAGAAAATAACTTCAGTTGCGGCATTCACACTGCAGACTCGATGCTGCTGAGAACCAGGTCTTGTGAGAGGCTATACCTAGTAGTGTTCCATGATAGGCTGAGTCACGCTGCAATAAGCCTACAGTGGTACTCACCCTAGAGTCATGCTCCACGCAGGAGTGATTGTAGTGTCTTCTCCATTGAGGAGAAGTGGAAGAGAACGCGGCGAACAGACCAGCTTCTTCAGCAGGCTCGGGAGGTTCCGCTGCCTCGTCTGTGTCAACCTCGCTGTGGTTGTAGCGGTCGCAGCGAGCTGGAAAAGAATTGTAAAGCCTTTAGCTAACAGGGATGTTACTGGGTGTTTCTCGACATGCAGTAAACTGATATTTCCCGTTTTGTGTATCGATTGATGATGATTAGAAGTTTAGTTTCTTCTGCTGCAACTTTGCGAACTATTATGAAATTCAAGCTGCCTTTATTTGCCTGCCAGATATGTAGTAGCGAAGCTGACTGGTCAGATTAGACTAAGAGTATCAGTCCCGAAGGCACCCAAGAAGCCGATTCCTGCCGGCTTCCCTTCGGGAACAATGCTCTCTGGAGTACTTAAATTTGTTGACGTTTTATTTCGCGAGTTCTCTAACCTGAAGTTATACTTTATCATTCAAGAAGTGTTTTATGCATTGTGGCTAAAAGTAACACATGGGTTCTTTACTTAGCAAATAGCCCAGAAATTTTTATCAAATAACATGTAAATAGTGCTTACTGTCAAAGTAGCTGGTATCCTCATCGTTATCTAACTGAGGAATGAACTCTGCTTTTCTCCTCAGCAGGTTGTTCCAGTCCAGACCACAGAAGTATATGTGATCCTGAAAGAGCAATACAAACAATATAATTAGGGTGGTTTCATGAGATTTGTATGGCAGTAGCACAATCTCTCGTGGGGTGTCGCTGACCATGAAACTGAGCACCTTCTGTTCTACGAGTTTTTTAAATTTGTAAAAACAAATTGAACTTTCTATAGAATTTGAAGCGACCAGCTGATCAATATACGGAAAAATTTAAAAAAAAATGAATATCCAAAAGTTACTCAATAAAGAATTTTAATAAGAAACTTAAATCGGTGAGGATTTATTTTACCTTAACTTGATGCGTGCCACCAGTCCCCAGCCTGTCTCGAGGGTTGCGAGAGAGCAACTCTGTGATGATGGCCCTCGCTTCCACAGCGATAGGGAAGTCCTCTTCTGATGGCCACTCGATGTCATCTGCAGAGTAATCATTTTTATTAGTAAGACAAAGACATCTTTCATCAAAGTCAAAGAGATAATTAAATTCATCATCATCATCAGCCTACAGTGGTCCACTGCTGAACATAGGTCTCTTCAGTCGTACACCACTCGGTCCGTTTCTCGACGACTTATACTTGGCACTCGCGACAATTAAGTTCAATCAATTTATAAGAAGCATATAAATCAGCCAATAGCGTTCCCACGCGGGCCCAGTGCGGGTTGTTGAATGTCACATGGATATTGGGATAGGCATGGTTGGCGCAGTGGTTGACCAATTGGCTGCTGCGCTGCATGTCGCGGGTTCGATTCCCTCACGGACCAAATATTCGTATAGCCTACATGTAGTTCTTCCGGGTCTGGCTGTTTGTAAGTTTAAATGTTTATAAACGCACCCACGATACGGGAGAAAATCCTAGTGTCCCCGGGGCAACGTATTTTAAAAATAAAGAATTTTGCTCAGTAGCCCATTAGTCCGGAATTGTGCTCGGTTGATGGCGATAGGCTCATCATGTCACTTAAATATATCTTTGCTTACCCCTTCGAGGATTACATGCGTGTTATTATTATCCTGTTTTATAATATCCCTCTTACCATTGACTGTGTGTGCGAACAACTCCTCAGGCGTGTCTCCGAAAAAGGGCACACAACCAACTAGGAACTCGTATAGGATGATGCCCATTGACCACCAATCCACTGGCTTGCCGTAGCCCTAGAAACAAACAATTATTTCGTTAGAGGCAAACAAATGTTAACATTTATTAAAGTATCAAAATGACTTCAGTAATGAAAGTCAAGAATCTAATTGCTTTTTTATTTATTTATTTAGGATCTCCGACGAAGGATAAACACAAACACACGAAATAAATAATCGACGACAAAAGTATCACGTAGGTGTACTCCTTCACTTACAGGAGACCACAACATGCATAATAAGATGTATATCTAAGCTAACAAAGTTATAGTAGCATTTAAACATTCAAATCAAATCAAAACACATTATTTAATACTAAAATTAAATTAGAAAAATAAAATAATTAACAAAGTCATAATAGCAATTCAAAAACGAAACACATTTGCAAATAATGTTGGAAAAATAAAATTTAAAAATAAATTAACAAAGTCATAGTAGCAATTAAAAAAAAAATCAAAACATATTTGGTAATAAAATTGGAAAAATTAAAATAGTAATTACCAAATAACAAATAATGAATATTGATTAATATTAATTGTTCATTTACAATAGCAGAGGGAAGCATTCGCCAAAAATTTTAGCGTGTATACAACAAGGTGGTAATGTGTTCCCAGATCTTGTGCATTATAATATTACCAGCGTCTCCGTTAAGATTGAACGCCATGACCGAAAAACTGACAGGGGGACGTTCAATGTCAGCATCAACAATAGTGGAAGAATTTTAATGCATCCCGCTATTTTATTTGATGGGGTTGACATTTAAATTAACTGATTTTTCTCACCTGTCTGAGAATCACCTCCGGCGCAATATACTCGGGAGTGCCACACACTTGCTTATCAGAAAACTGTCGAGCCTCTCTGTCCGCGTACTCTTCGTAAAGATTCGTCGCCACTGGAATATGACATCATTATTTTAATAAAAGTAACAATGGGTCGAAGTTTCAGGTTCCACTCTGAAATAGGGCAATGTGAATTGGCCATCATCACCTGCCTAGCCTTTTCCCAACATGTTAGGGTCGGCTTCCAGTCTCACCGGATGCAGCTGAATACCAGTATTTTACACGGAGCAACTGCCCTCACAACCCAGTTAGTACTAGATAATCAGATACCCCTTGGTAAGACTGGTTGTAAGACTGGTTGTCAGACTTTTTGGGCCACTGACTACCTGTAACGACTGTCAAAGATCTACAAATGATCCTGTATTGGCCAATCATTATGTCAACATGGGACGGGCAAGGGTTTCTAAAAGCATCGTGAATATTGGAAGGTGTGTACTTACATGACATGAGTCCCATTTTACTAAGCCCGAAATCTGTTAACTTGATGTGGCCGGTCGCCGTGATCAGCAAACTTAAAAATGAAACAACATTTTAGTTAACACATTGCAGTACAACGAGAATCCAATCCTCGGGTTGGGGAAAGTATTATTCCATTAGGGATTTCTCATTAGCAACCAGCTCAGAGTTTGAATACTATCAAACAAGCACAAATCTATAGACCGACCGCTTTAATGAGTAGAAGGTATCAATTTAAATGGAACATTCTGAAGGTTGATCACGTATTGGTTCAATTAGTATCGTAATACCGACGTGGATTATGGTTATTTAAAAGCAAATAACCTGTGGGATATTGTTAGGACTTTGTGGACGCTTAATGTGGCTTTGATTAGGCAAGGGGGAGGACTTATTAAAGCGGTCGGTCTGTACACCCTCTAGCTGTCCTCTGTTTCATGTGTCACAGCTGGCGAAATGTGGGTGTAGTATGCACCTCTCTCTATCCTGTCGAGGAGTACACTTACTTGTCAGGCTTAAGATCTCTGTGCACAATCCCATACGAGTGCAAATACTCCACAGCTAGCACCGCTTCGGCGAAGTAATGCCTCGCCATGTCAGCCGGTAGCGGGCCGGCGCGCAGTAGAGTTGCGCAGTCGCCGCCTTCAACGAACTCGAGCACGAAACAAAGATGGCGTTTCGTTTCGAAGGAGCAGTACATTGTTACCTGTAAGAGTAAATTGAGTGATTATTTCGATGACATTGGCGGGATGTGGTATACCCTGGTTCACTGTCTTATATAATAATCTCTTTATATGATAGGCGGCTACATGAGAGATTGGTCAAAGTCAAATCAAAGTCAAAGTCAAAATTATTTATTTGCTGTAAATGTGGTACAAAAGATGGTAAAAATGACATGAAGTGCAATGACACATTTCGCCATAAAATAGCATGCAAATATTATTAAACACAAACATTAATTTAGGTAGCTGACTAAATAAAGTATTTATTTATAACAGCTTAGTTAGACTCTTACTAAGTTTAATTAACTAACATAAAACAAAATTTTGATATTAAATACTAAAAACGAATAATGTTTACAAATCAAAGTATGTGGTCCACAGTGTAACAGCGAATAATCGTGAGAATTGGAAGAAGTGGAGAGTGGTCTTTGACCAGCATCGAGTCATCAAAGACTGATAATAACGACACTAACATTTTCACCTTCGTTTCCTTTTTCGTTCTGGGGGCCTAAAATGGCAGCTTTAGCAGAATCATAATAGGCTAACAATATGAATTCGTTACAATTGGTTATATGGTCACAAAGTGACAATATTAAATGCGCCTGTGACCATTTTAAGATTACCCTTAGCGACTATTTTAGGCCCCCCAGTTGTTTAAGACTTTCGTTTCCAAATACTATTACAACGTGAAAGTCATCAAATGAATGCCACATTAGCAAAACTTTGACCTACAAGTTTACTTTCAAAGGTCAAGTTCAAGCCTATTAAACATGGCCGCGACCTCAACTAAGTACGAAAGCGATTATAAATACAATACTCCCCTATTTCACGGTAAATGTACTGAACAACAATCTTATCAAAAGTTACGGTAATAAATTCGATTCAACATGAATGTAATGATGTGTGATTTCTTGTTTATTGGCTATGCACATTAATGTTATATTATCGTATAATGTTCCCAATGCTGGGACACAAACTTCTCCCACGCTGGCCCAGTGCGGGTTGGTAGATGTCAAATGTCTTCGAATATTTGGTTCTAGGACATGCCGGTTTCTTTACGATGTTTTCCTTCACTGTTTTGAGAGCAGTGGTGATGTAATCCTACTAATATTATAAATGCCAAAGTTTGTGAGGATTTATGAATGTCTGCATGTTTATATACTCTTGTGAAATTTTTGTAAGTCTTTCACGCAAAAACTACTGAACGGATTACGATGAAATTTTACACACATTGCGGTGCAGCACACATAGCATGACCACCGTAGAAAGGGGTTTTGTCGACAGGTGACAAAATGACAGATTTCTTTTGTTGATCTGTCCTTTTGTCGATTCTTCCGTCGACAAAACCCGTTTCTACGATGGTCATGCTACGCGTGCAAGTGATTATTCCTTCTTTGATATTTGTTTATATTATCAATAGTATTTGTCATGAGGAGGACAGACCAGTGGCCCACATTTGCCCTGGATGGTAGCAACTGGAAGTCATTGTGAGAGGCCTTTGCCCAACAGTGGGATGACGCAGGCTTACTGTATCAGTATCAGTATCAATAGGAAACTCACCACGAAAGGGTTGTCAGCAAAGCTTAGGATGTCTCTCTCAGCGAATGCTTGTTCCACTTGATTCCTGAGTATCAAGTTGTTTTTACTTATTTTCTTCATCGCGTACCTGCAAACCGAATTCCAAAGAATTAATCAGTTACCTACCATATATGTTTTAAACCGTGTTGACACAGCAAAATGTCTTGAGTGCGTTACATTGAGTTTTACCGTAAAACGTGATTTATCAACCCCGAAAAAAAGGCCGTTTTCCAGCAATTATTTACTTATACTCCTTGATTTAGGTAGTTAAATAAAGGTAAACAAACATGACATGTCTTTTTATTAAAAATTTGATTGTTAAAATTCTGATATTTCTTGCAAACATAGGTACTAAATTTGTTTTGCATTTGTAATATACAAGCAGTACATACTATATGTTTGAGAATTTAAACATGCAGATATCAATAAAAAGACACAACACCACCTCACACACCTTTATTTAACTACCTAAACCTATCTAGTATAGTATTTGATGTACAGAATGCTTGGTTGACGGCTTCGTGAAGGGTCCGTTTACACCTTGTATAAGGTCTATCTTTTCATACACGAAATATTTTAAGAGTAACTCCTATAAGTCGTAAAGTCGCCAGAGCAACGAAAAAAAAAAATTATCTGAGTGATTTTTTTTTTACCAAATTATTATAATTCTAAAATTTTTTGAGACTTTTTGCATAAAACCTTTACTCCCATATTCTAACAATAACAGTAAGTAAATACGACGTAGTAGACTAGCGTAATGGATGCTTAAAAATAAGGAGCCAGTATTTATTTTGTGGGTCAAGTAATTTTAAATTATTTATTTTATAAAAAATATACTCCGATAAAAAAAATCCCTTGAAATGGCTTTATTATAGCCGTTAGATGATTCCCTGAAATTATTTCGTGTATGAATAGTTAGACCCTACATAGGTGTGACTCTAAAAAGGACTGGGACAGACTGGATGTGGAAAGCAGAGAACAGGAACTTGTGACGCAGCTCAGAACGGACCCATGTCCAGCGGTTTTGTTCTCTCTCTTACCTAGTCCTAGTCTGCTTATGTTTGACTAGATAGACGGCGCCGTACGCGCCGTTGGAGATGAGCTTGATGACGTGGTAGTCGTTCTCGGAGGGCGGCGCGGTGCCCTGCCCAGAGGGGGGAGACTGGCGGCCGCGGGTTCTGGTAGGAAAAATGGGTATTAATTAGAAGTTTGAAACAAATAAGACACATTAAACTATATTTTTTCTTTCAGAAAAGACTATTCTGTTTTACTATTCAGTTTTATGTACTGACTGGGATCAGCATTGTCGCGACTCGATCTTTTCTGGAGTTTTTCAAAGAACTTTGATATCGCAACTCTTGAGCACCATGTCGGTGTCGTTTCAAATTGGGATCAGCTAATATAAATTAAATGAATTTATACCAATCCGGTGCAGTCTTTCTTTAGGCAGCAGTGATTGCTTAGTAGTGTGACCGTCGGTTTGTCAAGTCATAGGTCTCGAGTTCCAATCCAAGACACACACCTCTGATTTTTCGGATTAATGTGTGTATTGTATAATTATTACTTGCTTCGGTGAAGGAAAACATCGTGAGGAAACCAAACCAACAAACCTGGGAGACATTTCTCGACGTAATGGCATGTAAAGCTAAGTCACCGTGGGCGGCATAAAAACTCTCGACTCCAGGTTAGACACTAACCAAATGAAAACCGAAGAACGAACCACTTTGCTCAATTTATTGCAGTTTCAGTCTTCACACTAAAGCCTGTAAAAATGGCCCGGGTATTGTGTTTGTAAGTCAATGATCTAGATGTAGTTTTTTGGTACTTACTTGGAAGGCGAAGTATTCTGTGGCAATGGAGGAGGTGGAGGTGCTTGCAGTTCCGCCAGAGGGTCCCGCGATAAGCCCAGCTTGTGGATTATGTACTGAGGGATGTCAGTCGTTATGCCCTGGGGAATAAGGTTCATGATAAATCAAGTAAACGATATAAAATGCCGAGTGCAATTATAGTCGATCATTGTTGAGAAGCAGAAATTTACCAACACATTTTCAAACCTACACTATAAGTACTTGTAAAAATACCTCTGGAACGCACTCATATTCAACAATCATATCAACTACTGACAAGATTCAGAGTATTTCGAACCATGTTTCACACCTGACACTAAATGTACCACTATTGAAAGTTTAAAACTAATCCGCTGATATTTCGCATTACCCTCAGCGGCTTCTAGCAGTCTGTAGAACCGCTCAGGATCGACTTTGAGACATCCTAGCAGTAGCACCAGCATGCTTTCCCATATTTCATAACTGTCACTATACATACCACTATTGAAATTAACCTGCTGATATTTCACATGGCCCTCCGCTCAGGATCGAACGCGAGACATTCTAGTAATAACACGCATACCATCCCACATTTCATACTTGCCTCTTAGCGAACCACTGTTGAAACCAACCTGCTGATGTTTCGCATGCTTCTCAACGGCTTCTATCAATCCGTAGAATCACTCAGGATCAAACTCGAGACATTCGTGCCAAATTCAGGTGTCGTGCCAAAAGTTTCACACCTGCCACTAAAAGTACCACTATTGAAACTAACCTGCTGATGTTTCGCATGGCCCTCAGCAGCTTCCAGCAGTCTGTAGAACCGCTCAGGATCGAATTCGAGACATTCTAGTAGTCGTGCCGGTCTTGCCATCGCAAGTATTAGCCGTGTTACTAAAGGTGCAACTTGGTTTCCTGCTTCAGCTGACTTTTCTCGTGTCTGTGGAGGATTTAAAATGCAAATAAAATATGTGTGTTTAGAGAATGTGACATATCACTGCGGAAAAACTTTCAATGGTTCAAAATATGCTGTTTTATCAGTAAAAGTTACTTGCGCGATTTGTCGCCACGTCCTTCTGCTTAGCTTTCGTTTCCTAATAAAACGGTGTCTTAATACAGGGTGGAAGCGACTCGACGCTATATCTGTTACCACGTATTCAGCACATCATTCTGAACCCCCAAATAGAAAATATTCGTCGGTGAATTTAAAATATCAGCTGTTTTCTACAAAACTGAAATACCTACACTGTCAAAATGTATGGAACAGCTGTTTTTTTTTTTAAATTACAGATGATTAATTTCTAAATGGGGAGGTTCAGAATGATATACTGTATACGTGGTAACCGTTTTAGCGTCAGAGTACCTTCCACCCTGTATAACACCATTAGCAACAGTAAAAGTAGAGAGTATTTTTTTTCACTGTAATTTCAAACAACTACCGCATTTTTATGACTGCCCTAGAACCTGAAGACGTGTGACATCCATAATCCTGAGTGGTGCTCACACTTTATCACAGTATATAATATCACTAGCTTCGGTGAGGAAACCAGCATGTCTGAGAGATATTTATCAACGGCATGTAAAGCCAAGTCAGAGCCCATGGGCGGCAAAAAAAACTGACATCAGGTCAGGCATTAACCACACGATAAAGAAGAAGAAGACTCTATCAGAGAGTAGAAGCCCAGCAGTACGCACATTAAGTGCTGATTATTCTAATGACGTCACCGCTTTCTTAGGAATCTCAAGCAAACGATTGTCATTCTGGTGGATACTTTACCTCAGCCAGCAGCCTATCCAAGCTGTCAGCCATATCGTAGAAGTACGTGCTGGTGACTTGCTTGGACTCCGACTTGTGCAGGCAGTCGCGGGCCATCTCTAGGACCTGTGGACATGAACATGTAAAATTGTGAATATGTAGACATTTAAAAAAATTTACATACATAAATAAACACTTGCCTTTTTTAACTAAGGGGTAAGCACAAACTACAGAATTATATTCATGCAACATTTAAATTCATTGTCATCTTCATCTTAGTCAAAAGATAGACTGCTGGATAGACGCTTTTCCCAAAGATCACTACAGAAACCAAGCATGGGCTGTCTGTATCCAACAGGTTCCCGCGACCTACACTGTATCGTCCTACACTTAGTCGGAGACCCGTCAAAACCTCGTCAGATTTTTCTTAAATACGCTGTTATCATTATTTTTATTAGTAACTACACACCGGTTATAATGGGTGTATAAAGACCGTTAAAGAAGCCAAAAGGCACTTGTTCTCCTCGTCATTGCGATATTTTTTTGTTCTGGACCATACCTGTTACGGAGATATTTGAGGTCAAAGTCCCAACTTTTTGAAAAGTTTTTTTTTATTTTTTATTCAAGTTTTTAATATTATAACTATATATCAAATACTTTTATGACCCCTGTGCTAGTCAATGCATCCATCAGCACAATGTTTTGAGTGCGTTACATTGACCCCTACCGTAAAACGTGATTATTCACCCCAAGAAAAAAAGTCTTCTCCCAGTTATAATTTTTGCGCAGAGTTACTTAGTTGATGAACAGAATGCTTGGTTGACGGCTTCGTAAAGGGTCCGTTTACCTAGTAGCGGGAAGGACAACTTCATTGAGTTCTTCTCAACTAACAGTTAGAAAGAAGATTTACCTGTCTCTGAACAAATCTCTCTATGGGAGGTCGGTCCGGCTTCTTATCCAGCTCCAACACCTCATCTATTAAGCCTCGTAACCTGGAAATAATAATAAAATGCTGATATAGTACAACTTTAACAAAAATTTTACTTTACTTTTAAGTAGAAATGATTATATTGCATCAGACTGTTATGAACTTTTTGAAGCATTATTCTTGATCCTTCTGACGGAACAACTGATTCTATTGCACAACAATAAAAAATAGTATAAATTTATCTATTTTTATCTCTTATTGTGTAATTTTATATTAAATGCATTACATACAGACTTTCTTACAAGAAAATAAATAAGGCGCGATTTTTATATAAGTTTTGGAGCTTATTATTTTTCTAACCATTCAGATCTGAGCAGTTCTGAATGGTTGAAAATGTTATACGACTTGAAACTGTAGGATTATACTGCATTGAAGATTTAAAAGCGTTCATTACGAGAGCTTGTATTATTTTACAATCTTCGACAGCACAAAATAATTACTGGCTAAATATGGGCAACATCCAAGACATACATACTTTTTTTTTATTGGGACAAGCCCGCCACACTATTTCCAAATTACTGTAACTACTGAAAGCCAGAATCAACAGTGGCGACCACCAGAAAAGCACCGAGACAAAGAATCTCGACGAAGTCCCAGAGAAACAATTTAACTGTCTTGGATCCCGCAACGAAATTGATTAGAAAAATATAGCGGAGCAGTAGGAAAACCATAAATTCCACATTTCGCATACGTACTTGTCATCCATCGCCTTCTGTGCAGCAGGGAACCGAGCGGCGAAGAGCGCAGACATGGCGGAGACAGCGTCATCTTTTGACCCGGACCCGCCGCTGGAGCCGCTTCCGCCGCCGGTACGGGATGGTGAACTTCAGACAAATTGAATTAAGATTGGTTAACATCAAAAGCACTGCGTCTGACAGCTTGATTTTATGAAAACTATAATATTTTATCGTTCGATGGTGCCTTTTGGTCAGCTAATCACAACAACGACAGGCGACTCAAAAGTTTGAAACACGTACCGGTAAAACGGGGTGAATAGGACCGCAGGGGTGAATAGAGACAAATTTTGAAAGGGATTTTAACGTTGGATTATGTTATCAAAAAGTACTCCGTTTTATTTACTTAGTTACACTTAATTATTTAGAGACCTTGTTAGCAACATAACATATTAATTCGGCGGTCCTATTCACCCCGTTTTACGGTACTAGGTGGCCTGCCATGAGGAGTTATTCCAGTGTGAGAAAGAGATGGCGCTAGACGACCTGTATAGCCCTATCTCTTTCCCACACTGGAATTACTTAAGACGTCATGGTAGGCCACCAATTAGAAGGTCTAGGGACCGAAAACTGTGTCTCCTAAACACAGGCTATTTTGTAGCCTAGCTAGGAGGACAGAGCTTCACCCACCTTGTTGTAGACTACAATTTATTCTGTGTTACCTGTTATTATTTAAGAAAAAAGTTTTAAATCTACAATCTGAAATAAATCATTTATTTTTTTATTTATCTATTTATTTAAACTTCATGTACAATAGTGATACATAGGCGGACTTAATGCCACAGGCATTCTCTACCAGTCAACCTTTGGGTTAAATGAGAAAACATTGTGATAGGGAACAAAATAAATATATAAAAAATAACTTCTTGCTATCGAAAATTTATATAGGCACTAATGATTATGTTATTAATTTACTGATAAAAAAAACTTGAACAAGAAACCAAATTTGTTCAAGCTCTAATATAAAGATGATGTCTGGCTAAATAAACTTCATACTATAGTTGCCGCCAGTTAAGATGGCAATAGCGGTCATTGAACCACATATATTTATTGAATCTCTTCATAAAACGTATACAAACCTAATAATAGCCCCTGAATTGACATTGTTTGTGATACTGAACATTAACAGAAGAAACGATAAGTACACGGTTTATGGTTTCAGTTCGTGTAAAGAGATATCAGGGAAAGGGCAATGACCGCTATTGCCATCTTAACTGGCAGCAACTATATTAATAACTATATATTAGGGCTAATTACTATGAGCATTACCGGATCTTCAAAAAAAAATAGGAGGTTGACACACGGCAGCGCTTTTTTATGAATGACTAGGTTAACCCGCGACTTCGCCCGCGTGGTCTTCGGAAATTGTCCCACGTCGGTGGGATCGTACTACCGGGATAAAAGTGTCCTATGTGTTAATACAGGTTATAAACAATATTTGTGCCAAACCAAGTCCGTTCTGTAGTTGTTTCGTGAAAGAGTAACAAACATCCATCCATCTTCATCATCATCCATCAATCCTCAAAAAGCTTCGCATTTACAAAATAGGATGATACCTATGATGAATTTAAGTCCAAATGATTGTCCACAGCAAACTTTTGTAAAATCATCATCTTTCTAGCCTTTTCCCAACTATGGTGGGGTCGGCTTCCAGTCTCACCGGATGTAGCTGAATACCAGTATTTTACATAGAGATACTGCATATCTGACCTCCACAACCCAGATAGTACTAGGTAATACGATACCCCTTGGTAAAACTGGTTGTCAGACATTTTAGGCCAAAGATCTACTGTCAAAGATCTACAAATGACACCCACGACCTACGAGGCACAGAGGAAATTCGGTATGTAATGTATGCTCACCAATCCACAGACCTAGGCAAGCACGGCTTAACCTAAAGATCGACCCGAGCGGCTGTTATTATTTAGCCACGAGCTCCTCTCTTTTAGTAGTAAGCTTTTGTAACAAGATGTCTAAAACGACCACACCACCACTTACCGACCATACCTATTCAAAACACGCACAAACTTACATCGTATGCATTGCACAGTAAACAACTCTGTTGCCAAGATTACATGCTGTTAATAGGAGAAACGATATTAGATTGTCAAGAACCAAACGACCCGAACATTATTTAACACTCGGAGACAAATCTCGGGGAATAATGCCCTCACAAGAAAAAATGTCGACTTGAAGTAGGCACATTTCAGCAAATCCTGTCTCAAATAAAAGGCGATGATGCGAAGAGTCTGGTGGCCTACCATGACGTCTTAAAGCAGAAGTAATTCCAGTGTGGGAAAGAGATGGCGCTAGAAGACCTGTATAGTTCTGTCTCTTTCCCACACTGGCATTACCCTTGCTTTAAGACGTCATAGTAACCCCCCTGTTCAGATTCATGGCCCATTATTGGTCCCGGCTGTCATTTGTACATATTTGACAGTCTATACAGATAGTACTAACGGGGTTGTGGAGGTCAGATAGGCAGTCGCTCCATGTAAAATACTGGTATTCAGCTGCATCCGGTTAGACTGAAAGCCGACCCCAACATAGTTGGGAAAAGGCTATTGCAATATTTTACTGTGCAACAGTAAACTATACAATTGTCAATTTTCCTAAATCATATACATAGAGATCCGTACACATAATCAGCCTTTAGCAGCCCACTGTCGCACATAGAAACAAAATTTAACCGAAGCTCGTGCCGATCGGCAAATTCCGTTCGGCCTCTACCATCCCAGAATTGAATCATACCGACCAGAACATGTATTTGTTTATTTTCCCTTCTTAAGAAAAAACGCCATACCATGCCAGTTGTAGTTTCAATCATCCATATCTATTCAAGTCACAACTCCTCACACATGAACCTGTTAACTTATATCAGATGCAGCTAACCGCTGTTCAGTAAACAAGACGGTTGCCAAGATTCCTCACGTTCGCTGCAGTCACGACTGACTCATACACCTGCCTACCATAAGTCACACGCCTGATAAATTATTTAATATTATTGACCGCGACGTTATGTCGTTATGTGTAATCGGTAAGGTGGCGGGGAGTTTTCGTCACCATTTTAGTTCTGCTAATATTGACGCTAGTCCTACCACAATTTGGCTTCTGTCAAGAATATGCCGGCCGTCATCACATCCACTATTGAACGACCTTCTACGGACTGTTACATTGAAAAGTCGGCTGGTCAAGACGAAGAAGGCACGCAGCATGAGCAGACTAGTGTATTGGTGATTATAACTTGATTACCTGAGTCTTTGTATCAAAGAAAAGCTAAAAATAACCATAGAAAAAATAGTCGCCTCCCTCAGATTAATTAATAATTTAATTTCAATTGACGGCACGGTCGGCGCAGTGGCTGAGCGACTGGCTGCTGCGCTGCGGGTCACATGTTCGATCCCCGCGCGGAACAAATATTTTTGTATGGCCTACAGGTAGTAGTTATTCCGGGTGTGGCTGTCTATGTGTGTGAGTTGCAAATGTTTGTAAACGCACCCACGATACAAGAGAAATTCTAAGTGTGGGACAACGACAAACAAACTTGTAACTTGGTTTACAAACTGGATTGTAGTACGCAGATCTAATCGTAGCAATAACACAAACGTAAAAGACTATCAGACACTACCACACTTATTAACAGTGTTTACCTCAAACTTCGACTGCGCACGCGTCTGGCAGGGCTCTGCGGTGACGGCGCACGCGCAGCTGTGTTCCCGCTGCCGCCGCTGTCTGATAGCGACGCCCAGTTGTTCATGCCACTGCCTTGTGAGCTGCTGCAAGGTGAGAGGTATGATATGGTCAGTCAAATGTAGATAGAGAAACTTTATTCGCTGTATTCAATTGCGACTCTGAAAAAGTGGAAGGTCGCATCGGTGGGAGAACATTTAAGGTGACACAGCCCTGGAACATGGTGTTTTTAAGTTTCTAAAACAGTTCTATTATTTCGAAGGAATGCCACTAGCACGTTTTATTACGTTAGCTTTCATTTTGGACCTATAGACCGACCGCTTTAATGAGTCCTCCGCCTTCCCCCATCGAAGGCACAATAAGCGTCCAAGTAGTCCTAACAATATCCCACAGCTTATTTGCTTTAAAATAACCATAATCCACGTCGGTATTACGATACTAATTGAACCAATACATGTTCAAGTTTCAGAATATTCCACTTAAATTGATACCTTCGCGAGGACTCATTTACCTTTTGAACGCCAGAGCATAAACGCACGCGCGTGCCCTCCACGCCAAGACACAATTTCACCTACCATTTTGTCCCATATTTGTGACATTTGGCGTACAGGGCACGCTCTTAGCATAATCAGCCTATTAATGTTCCCACTGCTGGGACGCAGGCCTCCTCTCTATGAGAGGGAATGGGCTATAATCCACCACGCGGGCCCAGTGCGGGTGGGGACGTATTTGTTACTATGGCGGTCAAAAGGTTAAAGCGGTCGGTCTATAGTCTGCAGACATCAACTAGCTCAACAAAACTTGCCAGGGGACATAGAGGCAAGCATGTCCATATTGTTCGTGCCTTACCACTTACGAACCACATGAGCCCGTGCTTTAGAAGAGAAAGCATAAAAACTTTCTACTTACTTGAGTGAGTTCTGGTGCTGATGGCAGTGTGGACACGGTGCTCGTGGCGGCTCGCACACCGCCTGGACTGCGAGCAGCCTCTCCTGGGATGAACATTGCGACTGCAACAAGGTGAGACAACATATTAACATGACAATCGTGAAAGAATCACAATAAGCTATTTGGCAACATCGAAAAAAAAAATATATTTAGTCCGTCAGTTAGATTACCGAAAAATGTTGGACCAGTATTTTTTCTTTTGTCACATAATCAAAAAATTACTACGATAAAGCGCATCAAAGCTCCAGAGATGGGCTTGTGACGTCACTGGACAGTAAAAAGTAACAGAAATTGCCGGGAATAGCCGGGGCCACCGTGCCTTCCGAGGCACGGAGGAAATCACAACCCAACCTAAGCAAGCACGGCTTAACCTAAAGATCGACCCAAGCGGGTGTTATTATTTAGCCACGAGCTCCTCTCACGAATTATGCACTTACAGTTGGCTTTATTTGAAGAAGGCGCCAGGTCTACCACAGTCCTCATGGGAACCTTTGGCACTCTAGGTCTTGTCATACCTCACCCAACCACACCCACATCATACGATGACTTAATACGGTCAAAGGTGACAAACAACATCACAACAGTGCGTGTACAAATACACAATTCTAGGCCATTGGGATTTGAAGGCATGACAGCATGTTCTATTTTATTTGACACACCTCACCTAATGTTTTCAGGTGACATACTGGAAAAAGTGTGAATATTATTGTCCGTGTCAGTTTTTTATGCCGACCATGGGCCTCTGACTTGGCTTTACATGCCATCGAGAAATATCTCTTAGGCATGCTGGTTTCCTTACGCCATTTTCCTTCACCGAAGTTAGTGATAATTATACAATACGTACAAGAATCCGAAACATCACGAGGTGCGTGTCTTGGGTTCGAACTCGAGACCTATGAATTGACAGTCCGTAGTCCTAGTTCTAATTGTTGTCCTTGAAAAGGAGACTTTCGGGACTTTATGTATGCCTTCAGTCATCAAGAAACTATTTCTTAGACACCCTCAGATTATTCGTCTCCTCCTCAGCCGAAAATGAACTTCTTCTTATTTAAAGACCAAGCCGACTTCAACGAAGAAGGAGTGAAGAAGAGAAAAAATGGTTAAAATCGGTCCAGTAGTCTCGGGGCTTATTCGGTACAAGCAAACAAAAAAATCTTTCCTCTTTATAATAATAGTAATATAGTATAGATAACCAGAAATACAGATGATGGAACATTTTCGGACCGTTGCAATCACTTTAGATTCGAACGACAACACATCGACCGTTTCACATTACATACAACAAATTCAACATGTCGTAAAGCGTGTACAGTCAGCAACAAAAGTCCATTCACATTGAAACGTTCACACATACAGGAGACAACGACGCACAAAAAATCTGCTGTTTCCTACAAAATGCAATACCTACACGGTCAAAATGTACGGAACAGCTGACTTTTTTTTTTTAAATACCGGTGAATTTTAAAATTAATTTCGATGTGGGTTCAGAATGATGTACTGGATACATGGTAATCGTTTATGTGTCGGTGTCCCTTCCACTCTGTCTTCGATGAAAATGTTTGAATATTCGTTTTATATTCGTCCAGGTCTGTATAACTCTTTGAAGATTACAGGCGTGATATTGTGAATTTTATCCCCTTCGGAGGTTAAATAAGAAATGACAGTATGTATGAAAGTTCGTAATTTTGGCGATGGAAAACCTCATCAAGCTCACAGCTTTTAACAGACGATATGTTTCCGATTGTATTTAAATGTATTGTTCGATAATGAACATTTCTAGTGGTCGCAAGCCCGACTGCTGACCATCAGGTCCTGGGGACGATTCCCAGGTCGGGCTTAGTGTTATTGGGTCTTTCCATCAGGAATTTTTGAGTAACAGCCACGGAGTCTGGGTCTGTGCCCTGTTGATGACAATAGGCTCGCCCCCTATTACATTGGTCTTAAAACATAACTGGCGAAATGTGGGTGTACTATTAGGTACACCTCTGTCTAACCCTTCGGGAATTACAGGTTACAGGCGTGATGTTATGTTTATGTGTTAAAAACCTGATGTGTGAAACGAGCTTTGTTGCCAACCGTACCGCTATCAAAATCTCAAGTTGGTAAACAAAAGGTTTGATTCGTTCCATGCACTAGTAAGTATGCGCAAGAGTTTCCTCGTCCGCACCATGAATACTAACGGCCGCATCAGTTAGGCTGCGTTTGGACACGATCTTCTTGAGACAATGGCTTTGTTTTTGTATTGATGTTATTTTAAACATGTTTAGTTTTAAATCTTCAGACTTTGAAATGATTTTGCGATTGCGATTGCAAAGGTTTAGTGGATAAATACAGGCTTAGGGCTGTACTCCACCGAAGCGAAGACGAGACGAGAGCAGATTTGTTGTAAACCACCAATAGAATTTCGTTATTTACACTTCTCACTCTTAGCTTTAGTGGAAACGGTTGAGCAGAGAGGAGAGGAGATTGTTTAGGCCAGCGGAGACCAGAAGAGACGGACCGGTGTTAGGCGTGGTGTGCTGTGAGCGGCGTGCGGTGCACATCTCCGCACAGCTTCCGCAGCTTCGGTGGATACACCCTAGCTTTAACGCATCTCCTCTCCCCTCCGCTTAGCACATCTCCGCTCGTCTCCGCCTTGGTAGAGTCCGTGCCTTATGACGATGATTGAATGAACTTATTACTCTACAAGCGACCCTTCCCGGCTTCGCACGGGTGGACATTTATTTTTTAAACATTTTGGGATAAATAAATATAGCCTATGTTACTCAGGGATACTGTAGCATTCTAATGGTGAAAGAATTTTTTAAATCGGTCCAGTAGTTTCTGAGTTTATTCGGTACAAACACACAATTCTCGCCTCTTTTTAATATCAGCGTAGATTTGCACTTTCACCTGTCAGAATATTTTATCATTGCAATCAGTAAAATCAATAGTAATATTTCGCAAATCGACACTTTCATTCTTCGCTTCATAAAACACAGTAGGTCCAATCCAATCCATCATACTAAAATGTTTTGACTTTGATTATCATTGATCTGTCATCTAAATATGTTTCAATTGTAATAAATGTGTGTCAGCCACATAAAATATCTCAGAAATATATGTAACTAAACATATCTCAGGTATTAATAGACATTTCTTGAGATAAACACAGATTTACGGATCAACAACATGTCTTGGACATGTTTCAAATTATCTATGACGTTTCTGAGCTAAATTGATAATGAACTCTATTTCAGAAGGGATTAAGGTTTTGATTCGGCTGATAAGATGTTGTTTTGGCAACAAATATACACCTGATGATAATTTATATTTATGTATTGGTTCGCATAAAGTGTGTTAATATTAGTTTTGTCAACAAATATGAGTTGGCACCTAGTTCTTTTTTAGTACTGCTGTGCTCAAATTTTTTAATGTTAGTTTCCATGAATAGCGGAATGGTATGAAAAAGGAAGGTAAGTGATACCGTGACGTCTGACAGGGGAGAATTGAACAAGAAATCGTGTTGCGACTTCAACTGTAATAGGACAAGGGCATATTATGATGATGAATAGCAGAAAACTTTAATTTTGCTCTAGACTCCCGATAGCATTATATGCCACTGCCTTGGGCTTGCGTGTCAGTATGGGACCAAAAATAATCTCGTGCCGATGGTACTTAGATATTCAAATATACGACTAGCATACCCTGGACATTCAGCCCTTTTTTTCCGATGGAAGATATCAAATGACCCCTCCCGCTCTGTGCGGAGTGGAAGGGAGTGTCAGGTTTGTACTGACTAAAACTCATCTATGTTCCTACTTAGCTCTTTGTGTTCCAGGGCCGCGGTATCTCTTTTGAACAGTCCCGCAGCCTTGGACATTCAGCCCTTACACCACTTTGATAGCTAATATTTTTACACGAGTTACCCTATGAGAACTAACTATTTAATATTATAAATGTGAAAGTAAGTTTGTTCATCATGACCTGGGATACTTTATATCCCGGTAGAACGTTCCCATGGGATAAAATCGAACCTCTACGCTACAGACGGGTAAACGAGTATCTTAAAATGAAATAATTATTTTAATCTCTAAATCACACAGTAATCTACGTCAGTCACAGTGCTGACGTCTGCTGACGATCGAGCTGATTGCAATAAAAAAAAAAATCGTGTGCAAAAGCGAAAATATAACTGATTTATCAACACTTCCTTGATTCTGTAAATATCGTAGAACTGCTGCAGCCGATCATCTGCCTTTATCCATGTACATTTGTTGGGGTCAGCTTCCAGTCTAACCGGATGTGGCTAGATATGAGAATTTTACATGGAGCGACTGCCTATCTGACCTCCACAACCCAGTTAGTACTAGGTAATACGAAGACTGGCCTGGAGAGGCACGGGATAAGAGCACATGGAGGGAATTGGGGGAGGCCTTTGCCCAGCAGTGGGACAGTACAGACTAATAAAAATAAAATAAAAAAATACGATAACCCTTGGTAAGACTGGTTGTCAGACTTTCGGGCCCCAATATGCTGCAGCCGATCACAGATCCCATAAAATGTTCCTACATAAGACTTCTGTGTACTGGAAGCCTATACAGTTACCCTATTATTAACCCTAACATGCAGGGGTTGGAATAACCCTATGCAGGTTATTCGCTCCACTTATTCATGCCTAATGAAGCAAAAAAGTGAGGGGCTTCAGGTATTATTGACCACCGTAATACAACTCATGCATATAGGCCACAAGAATACTTTTCGTTAAAGAGGAATATGGATGAATTTAATGATTATAATTCTGTAAATCCATATGTGTGACGGTCGCAAATCATATTTTAATCAACCTGAAACTGACATGCAGATAGCCGGAAAGTTCTAGAGTGGCGACCGCGAACTGGAACACGTTGCGTTGGAAGGCCTCCCACTAGGTGGGCCGATGACCTGGTAAAGGTTGCAGGGATCCGCTGGATGCGAGTCGCACGGGACCGGTCAATGTGGCGACACTTGGGGGAGGCCTATGTCCAGCAGTGGACGTCTTTCGGCTGAAATGATGATGATGATGAATGCAGATTGCAAAAAAATTTAAGAAAAATTGAATTTCGCGGGCTGTCCTGGTGCTTCCACCTTAAAGGAGTCGTTGCTCTCCCATCTTCACTGCAGTGAGTTTAGAAACTGCCAGGAAAATGAACTTATCTGGTGATAAAGATTTTACATTTTTTTTTCTTGTATTGTTTTTGTTTTATATTGTGTGCACTTGTGGCATGTGCCAAATAAATGTATTTTCTTTCTTTCTTTCTATAGAACAGGCCATGCGCATCCTATTTGTTTCGGATTCGCATGTCTAGACTAGACAAATGGAGGCAAAATATTTTTAGTGTGGATCGATCTACAAAGTTAGCTGCAGTTCCCTTTTTGCTCAAATATAGAACATTTTCATAACTACATACATAAATTCACGCCTTTTCCCTTTGGGGGTAGGCAGAAACCACATAAAGTTTTCATCATTTTTTCAGCCGAAAGACGTCCACTGCTGGACATAGGTCTCCCCCAAGCGTCGCCACATTGACCGATCCCGTGCGTCTCGCATCCAGCGGATCCCCGCAACCTTTACCAGGTCATCGGTTCACCTAGTGGGAGGCCTTCCAACGCAACGTCTTCTAGTTCGCGGTCGCCACTCCAATAAAATATTCGTGCCTATCAAAAACTAATTAAATCATTGCGCTTTGGCATGAGACGATTTCTCATATCATCTAGCATCTTGATATCAAAAACCAATCAAAATCGATGAATGAAGAACATGAATGATGATGATGTGATCGAGAAACATAATAAAACAAAAAAAAATATTGATTTTTTTTTGGGTCAATGGCCGCATGTACCCGATGTAGTGACATGAAGTCTTGAGTCTAGAAAATATGTTTTTCTTCGTGCCCGGTTGATGGCAATAGGCTCGCCCCCTAACGCGTAAACTTGTTCAAGGACTTGTTTCAAGTCCTCTGCCTAAACCTTCGGGAATTACAGGCCTGATATGTATGTAAAAATATTAGTCTATCAGCAGTATGGTAGCGGGGCTAATTACTACAAGGGGACGAAAAGTATGAAAGCATCTTTACTTGTGGAGATTATTTTAAGGTGACCCAAAGATTAGGTCTAGCCACATCTGCTTACCCCAACATAATAAGCAAGAAGCAAACATCACAATGATGGGGCAGAACTAATAAATTTTCTAAGAAAAGAATAATCTATTTATCTTTCATTAGAGAAAGCGTACAAATAATAAGAGAATGCCTCCTTTCTGGCTTTTTTCGCGGAATTGTTTTGCAAACACGAATATTAGTTGGCACATGTTACGGAATAGATAGCATACAGAAGGCCAGCTCCATATAACGCACACACAGACGCGTCGGTCAGTCACCTGCGTTAATAGACCCATCTTCGATGGGAAGATAGGTCAGGTAACGGCACTGACTACAACGATCTCGATCTATGTATGTCAGTCTCACGAAAGCGCTTACCCCCCGAACCCAGCAGCGTTTTTACCACAGATTTCCTATTCTTTTGTTTTTATCGAGGCATCAAAGGTCAAAGTCATTGGTGCGAGACTTTTTTTATACACACTACTTACTTACTCTTACTTGTGGACATTTTCCGCGACAAAGCTAGTAACATAAGCAGCACTACACCTATACTTTATCCTAAGACGTCACGACTACGACGATAAATGAAGACGGTAGTCTCGGAAAAAGAACATGGCGACGAAGACAGTGTCCTTTTGATAATATTAACCCCTCCATAACAAAACATCCATAAGCATTGCGGTTTCGGCGACATTACTCCAAGTGCACTAAGATGCGTGTCTATGTGTGCGCGTGTTTTCGCCCGTTGTGTTCAATTGGCATTCTGAACATATATATTCTGTGACACATGCTCCTATGTGTCACTATGTCGAGTTCGGTAATTAGTTTCAGAGTTGGACGACAGTGATTCATTGTTCACGGAATTGATGCATATGTTACCGATATTATGAAGAATATTAATAGTCTTTTATGTAGGCTCATTGTGTGGAAAACAGGTGTATGTAATGCGACTCTTGACTGACATGACTGGTAAGAATGATTTCAAAATTAAATTAGCTGTCCCTATGTATCGAGTTCGAAACACCACGCTGCGTTCCAAAACGGGCATACAGAACGTTGGCAAAAAGGCTGTCAGGGTAAAATGGGATAGGGTGGATCATTTCAGCCGATGGGCAAAATTCTCCACCAATGGGTGTCAAAAAATGGACGGCGCCGCCGAAGCCGGCCTAAAAAGACTTGGCGAGACGACCTGGACGCGGACGAGAGCTGGTTCCACGGGATAAAATCTCCTGGAAGGACTTGGGTGAAGCCTTTGCCTAGCAGTAGGACAGTGCATGCTAGGCAATAACAAAATAATGTAGTAGGAAATGTTACATGCATGGAGTATGTCAAAGACGATATGGCTAGAAGGGTGAGGAATATTTGGCTATTATTTTTCTGCCGTCCATAATTTTGACAATCCTACTTTTACTTGAAACTACAGGTGCGAGCATGACCCATGGTAATTTTGTTTGTGTGATGAAATCGGTCTGGTATATTAACGATAGCACCACGCGCGGAAGTATCCCGATAAGCATAGTCCTTGAATTGACCGTGACAAGCTTGGATTAATACCGCATTTAGATCGATTTAAGCCGTTGCCTTGTAATACGCATAGGTGTATAAGAGCATCCAAATTTCAATATGTCTCATAGCACAGGGGATAGGCACTGCCTGTTGCCATTAACCGAGCATTTTACCCGATTTCATGATCATCATCATCCACAGCCCGACTTCACCCACTCCTGGCTATAGGTCTCTCTTTGTTTGTGCCAATTTTCACTAGCCTCATCCTCGATTTCAAATTACTTTTAAGAATTTCCTGATCAAAGGTTTAAATATTTGTTCCTAACCCCACCCAGGGTTACATGTTCAGGAGTTGCAGTTGTGGCCTCTATAATCTGGATTCTAGATCAATGAAGTAGTTTTGACTTACTGAAAGACTAGAGCTCCCCGGAGTAGTCCCGTAGCCCGACGACGGAAGAGACGCCACCGACCACCTGCGACCATCGCTGTACACAAACAAACATACATTAGTATTAAATACATACCTACACAAGTTATGAGACGAAAATGAAAGAAAAAATGCATGAAAGGTTACTCTTGAAAGCAATTCCGATTTCGTCTCTCTATCTTTTGGAGAACCGTGGTGGCTCGGACTTACAATTTGTAGGTATGAACTCAAGCAGGCACTTCGAGTAAGTTATTTCATCAAAACTTGGATAACATTGTGAGGATAACGACGGACATGCCGCCGGTATCCTCACAACGTTATCCTTCCTTCCTTCTAGAACCAAAAACTCTAAGACGTGACATCCACCAGGCCCACATGGTGTTTTATGGGCCACCCCCTCTCAAAGAGAGAAGGCCTTTGACCCAGCAGTGGGAACATTATAGGCTGGTATTGTTTATGTCTATCTCATGTTACTTATTCTTCTTCTTCTGGCCTTATATCATCTTTATTTGGGGTCGGCTCTCCTTATCATATCTCCAAAGATGTCTTTACTGGGTTGTCTTTGGGTCAATATCGCTATTTACTAAGTCTTTCTTAACTACAGACATAGTAATATGCTATCTCATCAAGTTACAATGAAATAATACAAGGAGACAAGTCATGACAGACACAGATAAAGATAGACCAGGCAGCAAGTTATGACAGAAAATGAGTGGGAAATCAACCAACAAGATAATGCGACATTGAAATTACTAATGACGAAGCATTTGTTACGCATGAAACCAATTAATTAAGTCCTCGTAATTAATTTCGCTAGCAATGTTGCACGGTTCAGCTATTAACTAATTAATATTAGCTAGTATGCGATGCTTATTTCGTATTCAAATGCTGATATTAGTCCAGATCAAAGGATCGGTATTAATTTCAAGAGTAGACCTGTTTAGTGGAAGGTATATGACGAAGACTGTGCGTATAAAAAAAGTGTGGCATGTTTGTTTGATTTTATGAGCCTTGAAGATGCGTTCATAAGTGACATGAACACCCTGTGAGGGGTCATCCTTTAATCACGTGAAGTTTTTAGGCGACTTGAAAAGCCCCCTCCCCCTTGGTGATACGTCGTGAGGTTTTAGGCCACCCCTCCTCCCCCTTCCCAGCATCACGTGTAATTTTTTATTAATGAAAAGGTCACATAGTTTAAAAATCTGTTTTAACAAAAGAAAAATTCAATCGGGTTTTTTTTTTGGTAAAAAATTTGCTTGTACGGGTTTTAGTAGAAATATATTTTACACTTCACACATTAAACTTATTTTTTTCGCCATTGTCACATTATCCCCCTCAAAATTACACGTGATTATCCTTCCTTTTCAAACGTCACGTGATTAAAAGACGACCTCTGATCCATACAACACTGACGACGTGCCTACACACGGCGAATTAACCGTTGATTTTCTCGGCGAAAAACCGTGTGTGGACAAGAGGCCTTACAGCACACTGAGATAATGTCTAAAATAGCAGTCGACTTGCGAATATAAGATACCAATAACATAGAGGATAAAAGAGAGAGTTAGAGGGAAGACAATTATCCTATATTTCCTTAAATATTACGCTTTAAGAAGCATCTTTAGATTGCAATGCTTTTAAATAGCGTTCTCGTATTGTTGTGCGGCTGTGACCTATGTTTTTTAAATGACGCTTTGTTTTCTTTAGTTTCCTGATCTAGTTTAGAAACCAAGAATCGGTACTTTAAAATACGTACTGCATTGTCCAGTTATAAACTAATACATAACATAACATCGCGCCTGTAATCCTCGAAGGGTAAGGCAGAACAGGTGTACCTAATAGCACACCAAAATTTCACTTAGTAATGTTCCATGTATTAGGGGGCGAGCCTATGCCATCAACCAGGCACAAGTCCAGGCTCCGTGGCTGCCACTGGAAATTCCCGATGGAAAAACCCAATAACAATTTGCCCGACCCGGGAATAGAACCCAAGACCTCATGCTCAGCAGTCGCGATTACGACCACTAAACCAACGAGGCAATTCCTACAATACAAAGTAATCTTGGCTTTTGACTGTATCTAGTATTAGTGAGTAATTGAGTATACGGAAGTTCTTCAGCACAGTTTGCTAATTATCATCGTTCAGTAAATAACGGTATAACTAAACATCGCTTCTAACACAATTCTACACACGTCTTCATTACAGATGATGATGCTGCTAATGAGAAATAATAAAGAAAAACGACACAAATAAAAGAATATGTACAGTACGAATATACTTACATATCCTTAGTTCTAATTCGGTTAGACATGTAGGCAATACAATAGAGACATTAGACAATTCTGTTACCCATTTAGATTTAGTTCAATGATTTGACGAAGGACCAACTGCAGGCTTGAACAGGGAAGTGTCAGGGGTGCTACGACTTGTTCGGATCGGCACTTTCGATTCGACGGTCTTTGTTGAGCAATAAAAACCGACCCGAAGTGTTCTTCTTTATCGTGTGGTTAGTGCCTAACCTGGTATCAGAGTTTTTATACCGCCCAAGACCTCTGACTTGGTTTCAATGCCGTCGAGAAATATCTCTCAGGCAAGCTGGTTTCCTCACGACGTTTTCCTTCACCGAAGCAAGTGATAATTATGTAATACGCACATGAATCCGAAAAATCAGAGATGCGTGTCTTGGGTTTGAACTCGAAACCTATGACTTGGCAGTCCGACGGTCACACCACTAGACTATATCTGCTTACCCGAAGTATTTGCTACACAACTTCGGTTTTTAAACAGCCCGAGCAGATTTGCCAACAGCTTTCAGCATCTGCCATCGCTGAAGCAAGTTCAGGTCGGTTCATTTGAGCTAAACCGAATGGCTTTTACCCGAAATTTATTGACATTTGATTTTGGCGCCCGGCTGTGCATATCATGCTACCGAAAAAGTGTGTAGCACCCCCCACGAATTTTGACGATTTTTATATTGAAGATGCGACAAAACCCGTGACAGTCTTGTCAACACGACAACACTTCATATCAAGCCTGACGATAGTCTTCGTGTCTTGGATGCAAAAAAAAACTTGTAGTGCTTTGATTGAAATGTGAAAAGTTTGAATTAGAGACCTTTGATGATAATTAAGTCCATTTTAGGACATGCCCTTCTCGCTAAAGAACTGGACAAACGGTTTGGTGACCAGAGAGAACGGGGTAAAAAAGGTTCTAAAAATGAACTAAAAATTGCTGGATGTTTTTCGAGAAATAACTTTTATGGACCGAAAATATATGTAAGAAATAATACTGAAGAAATTAGTGTAAGTGATTGCAAAAAAAATACATGACTCAGCAACAAGCAAAAATGGATTTTGACGAAAGTGTCACTAAGGTCTGCCTAAGGCCTACCTAAGTTAAAATTCTGAAGGCATGAAGAAAATTATAATAAATTGACGGTAACGATTGATGTGGGTAAAATGGAAATCTACTGATCCTATATAGAAATAACCTGAGCCAGAAGTTTGTCCAATGTTGCCGTACATGAAACAGTAAAGTTTACAGAAAGAAGAATTCACAGACAGATAGTAGAACAGTTAAAGCATTTTGGTGTAATAGCTCCTTCGACATTTACTACAAGAAGGTCAGCAGAGTCGGCGTCGTTACAGTAAGCCTTTTTTACAGTCTTACAACAATTGAGATTAGTTCTAGACCACCATTTAAAGATGATTTCCACCAAACGGCTCGCATCGCATCGGATCGGAACGGATTTTACAATCTTTTAAACGATATTACATCGTGTACACAGTATTTAAGTCTATATTACCAAACCGCGTACAGCAGCTTGACCGCGGGCGTCTTCCGCGATACACGATCGGCTCTATTCGCCTGTCGTCGTATCCGTTCGGAACGTTTCAGCTGTCAACACGGTAGGAATGAAACTATTTGACTAGGCGCAGAAACGGTTACGTTTGCAAGCGACGGTACGGAGCCAATCGTATGCGTCGACATCCTGCCGGACGCGAGCGGCTGTCGCCACATCCATTCGTATCCTTTCCGATCCGATGCGATTCGAGCCGTTTAATAGAAACCATCCTTTAGATGATCTTTCAAGCCTGGTACTCATGGTAAACAAAAGTTGTGAAAAATTGATTCAAACAATCTATTGCTGAGAACACCTAAAACAACTTTGCATATATCATCATCGTTTTCCCAACTCTGTTGTGGTCAGCTTCCAGTCTATCCGGATGCAGCAACAAAGTTTTAGAACTTTTGTTAACAATGAACGACGGCTTGACTTTAGTTCTTTTTTCCAAAAACGAAAATCGATCATTTCCCATTCAACACAGCAAAATCTCCTTTATATCTGCTGCAAGAACCAGTTGGAATTCCTCCCAGATACTCACAGCTCCTTCCCTCGCTTGACGCTGGATGACAGAAGGGCGTGGTGCAGTGGGTGTGGATGGTGGACATGCGGCCAGCGTGGACCTTCGGCTGGTGATAGTGGCCCAGTGCCCGGAGAACTGCAGCGACCTGACCCGACCTGGAGATGAGAGAGAATAGAGGTGTTATTATGATAGGATAGGACACAATATTTTCCATATCGTATTTACGACAATTGAACCTTTTTGTGGGAGTTATATTATGAAATTCCACAAGAAGGTTCGATGGTATAAAACAATTAATCAAGCCCTGTTTTCTGAAAACCTAATCAATATCGTCATCATCTGTGTAGCCTTTTCCCAACTTTTATTGGGGTCGGCTTCCAGTCCTACCGAATGCAGCTGAATATCAGTATTTTACATGGAGCGACTGCCTAACTGACCTCCAGAACCCAGTTAGTACTTGGTAAAACGGTACCCCTTGGAAGGACTGGTTGTCAGAGTTTCGGGCCACTGACTACCTGAAAAGCTTATCAATATACTTGGTTGTCAAACATCACCAAGATTTATCATCCACAACCCAGTGACTAGGTAATACGATCACTGCTTGTCAGACTGTCGGGCTACCGTCAACCCGTGATAATCAAAGATCTACAAATGACAGTCAAATAAATTTTCAGTTTCTATTATGGGAAGAAAAAAATACTTAGAAAGCAGAGAAGAGCATCTCGCCTTTGTCTTTTCTCGGTATTTTTGTCTTTCACGCTAGTTCATTAACAGCTTTTCTTTGGAAGCCTCTTGTAATGAGCCAATTAGAAAATCTAGTATGTACGATGTTCTCCACATAGCCACGGTCAATTTTAATTTCACCTACTTGGCTATTACCCAAAAAATATTCGTAAATAAATTATTAACGACCTATCAGCCATATAATCGATACTTTTATGTTATTTTTTATATCATCACGCGTACATAACGGGGCTACCATAAAAGCAGGCCTTGAAGTATATTTGTGTAAGTAGGTACAGATAACAGAAGTTTTACTTCATCCAAGAGATACCGTCTATCGTATAAATGACCAATGATGCGATAAAGGAAACGTACTAGCAATGAAGATCTACGTTCTTTGCCAAAGAACTCAGGATAGCCTGCAAAATCCAAAATTTCTTGGATATTTTGCAATTTGCAGGCTTGTTAAACAAAAATGATTCGCGACAATTTCATGAAAAAGTCATTCAATGGGATTAAATGAACTTTGAAGGTTGTATTGATGATTTTATTGACTATAACTTAGCAAAGCCATATTTGTTACGGTCGCGAATTGTATTTGAATCAATATACAACCTGACACTGCTTTGTAAATTGCAAAAAACGAGAAAATTTAAATTTCGCGGGCTACCCTGGCGCTTACCCCCTTAGACCGTTAACAGCGCCTTTTAGGATTAATAGCTGTATTATTATCACTTGCTTCGGTGAAAGAAAACACCGTGAGGAAACCAGCATGCCTGAGAAATATTTCTCGACGGCATGTAAAAGCAAAGCCAGAGGCCTACGGGCGGCATGAACAGTCTGACACCAGGTTAGGCACTAACCACACGATAAAGAAGAAAGAATAGCTGTAGCTGTGGCTTAGTGCAGGTGAGATGTGGTTCAACAAAAAAGTTTCCTCTTCTTTCAGTTTCTAACACAGTACCAAAGTAGTTAAACATTACGTATTGCGTCTTAGATGACCTTCGATTTGGCTAAGGCCCTGTCTCCGCACAAAAGCAGACGAGCAGAACTTTACGAAGACGTGCAATATTCGAACAAGCACATAAAGAGACGAGAGACGCGATTTGGATTTCAATCAATTTGATTGGTTGAATCCCACACGTCTCCTCTCCGCTCCATTCGGCTGTTTTGGTGAGAACCGGACCCTAAAATTTTTATGACTTTACAAAGTCATATTGGATTTTCTTAACCCGTTCCAAATGGTCCTACGGCTTTCACATTACGATGGCACAAAAAAAAAATTGAAAGAGTTTTTTTGCTATTTATCACATAAAACATCTACCTATCAGTACGCGTTCGAAGAAACTAGTTTTGCTTATGAGTACAATGGCCTTTAGATAGACCGCGAAGTGATCCATCCATGTATTCAGCCTAGCATGATCCTAGATTTTCTACACTATGGGTCGTGCGTGATTCGCAAAGATAGTTGTTTAAAAGCTGCAATTGCCTATTTCAAGACACAATTATTACATAACATAACATCACGCCTTGTTATTACTAAAAGGTAAGCAGAGATGTACCTTACAAGTACACCCACATCTCGCCAGTTATGTTTAAGCCCCATGTAATAGGGGGCGACCCTATTGCCATCAACCGGGCACAAATTCATAAACCGTAGCTGCTACTGCGAAATTCCTGATGGAAAAACCCAATAACACTTTAGAATCTATGCCCGGGTCGGGCAGTGGTTTTGTAAAGAACTGCTCAGTAGCTTGGAGTCTGGATGTTGTGGCAAAATGCGCATCCCCAATGGGACCTTGAAAATAACTGGCAAAATATGTCTAACACCATGAGGATGGCTCAATGTTATGTTATGTTATTGAACTGTTACGTATATTATTGACCAATTATCATTTTGCATTAAATAGGTACCTGAAGTTCAATTCTAGATTCTTAGAAAACAAATAAATTAAAAAAATAACACTCAAAATTGATCTCTACAAGATGGCAGCTTTAAGTTTTGTTTTCACTTTATATATAATATAAACTTCTAAAGGTCACTTTGTAAAACCAATGAAATCACAACATAACTGCAAACTTCGCAAGAGGAGGTCGGGGAGACTTGTAACAGTTCAAAGGAAATGTTTTAAAATAACAACAGAGTTCTGCTTTAGTTCAAAAGATAATACTGTCTTTGTTGTTTGAGTCTGTTTGCTTTGTAATTTAATTTAGCATGGTTTTGTTTGAAAACTTGGGATAATTATGCAGGTAGAAAATTCTCCGTATTTTGTAGTAAAAATTCAGAAAACATAAAGGAATGTTTATATACCGGGTGTAAACAGGCCTTTCACATATCCGTCAACCAAGCATTCTGTACATCAAACTAAGTAACTTTACGCAAAAATTATTGCTGTGAATCGACTTTTTTTCGGGGTGAAAATTCACGTTTTACGGTAGGACTCGATGGAAAGCACTCATAGCATTGTGCTGATGAATGGATTGAATAGTTCGAGGGTCGTGGAGGTGTGTAAAGTAAAAATCTTACATTAAAAACATGTTTTAAAAAAAAAACTTGTGAAAAAGTTGGAACTTTGACCCCCAATATCTCCGTAACTAGAAGGTTCCCAGGTATGGTCTAGAACAAAAAAATGATCGCAGTGACGGGGAGAACAAGTGCCTTTCATTTATGTTAAGGGTCTATTTACACACTTTATGATTAGCTCATATTGCTGGTAGTCTGGGACTACGTTGAAGGATCCTACAGGTTGGAAGGGATACCGACGCGAAAACGGTTACCACGTATTCATTACATCATTCGGAGCCCCCTCTCACATAGAAATTTGTCATCGGTAATTTAAAAAATAATCAGCTGTTCCATATATTGACCGTGTAGTTATAGCACTTTTGTAGGAAACAGCAGATTTTTTTTAATCACCGATTTAAAATTTCTATGTGAGGGGGGGCTTCGAATGATGAACTGAATACACGGTAACCGTTTTGGAGTCGATGTCCCTTCCACCCCGTATATTTCTATACTGTCACTCAGTTAGACTGGAAGCTGACCTCAACATGGTTAGAAAAAGACTAGGCGGATGATGATGATGATGATTAGCTCGCATTTAGATTAATATCTCACCTGATGGTAAGCAATGATGCGGTCGTAAATGATGCAAACTTGTATAGAAGTAATCGGACTTTGTAGGGAGTTCCAATCATTACTTGTTTTATAGATATATTAGGCTTAGATATTTGGTTGATTGGTTGCCAGGGTCAATATCTGATTATCTTAAACGTTCTTCAAGGTTCGCTTTGTTTAATTTTACGGCTCGTGATTGCACCAAAAAGGTCGTGATACACGTTCTTCCTACATCCATGATATTATCGGTTTTGCTAATACTGTAAATGTACTAAGGAAACTGTTGTTCGAGATGTTATTGACTGGCGGCCAACATTTCATTTGATAAGCATAAGGACTATACAGAGATAATGCTGGCACTTTACATGGCGTATTTGTCAAAATTTTCACGATATTGGACAAAAGCAAAATGTGTTTTTATGCCTATTGCGATATAGTTCACTTTGTTTTAATGATAAAAGGCGAATATTTGCCCAGACCTGCCAAGTGTAGTGCCACCATAAAATGTAACTGAGTTGAGGAGGTGAGATAAGCAGCTGCTCGACATTAATACTGATATTCAGCTGCATTTGGTAAGACTGGAAGCCGACCCGAACATGGTTGGGGAAAAGGCTAGCCAGATGATGAATTGACAGTAAAAAATTTGACATACTATTGAGGATTGCAATTATTAATGTTGCTTTACTGCACAAGAGTAACTATGATAATTCTCCCCCCCTTCCCTTTTAATTAAGACCTTTAATGAATACCTCTTTGATATTCAAGAAGATTGAGACTAACCTTGTAACCGAGAAGCATATAGATTGAAGATTAAAGTCCACCTTCTATCCTTCATATTCAGCCTTATCGATCACCCCACAAGCTGCAATCTACTTTGTATTGTATTGTATTGTATAACGGGCTGGTGTCCGCAACTCCACGTCAAAGCGCGTATTTTGCGAGCGGGTAGGAAATTTATTCGATTGCAATCTACTTTTTTTAATAAGTCTAGATGTTTCTTATTAAGACTGACTGATTTATTGACTGCTTCGTTGGTTTTGTGATCGCAAACGCTACTTTAAAGCATGAGGTCTTAGGCTGGATTCCCAGGTCAGCCAAATTGTTATTGGGTTTTTCTATCAGGAATTTCCCAGTAGCTGCCACGGAGTTTGAATTTGTGCCCGTTTGATGGCAATAGGCTCGTCCATCATTGCATGAGACTTAAAGCATAACTGGCGAAATGTGGGTGTAGTATAGATGTGAGTGTGGCGTAACGTTTAGCTATGTCTTGCATACAGATTGCAGATTAAAGTCCATCTTTAATATATTTGCATTATCAACCACCCCACAAGATACAATCTACATTAATTAATACCTATGAAGTATCGAGATGATTCTAATTAGCTGCCGGAAATAGGTCTTGAGCTCGAGATAAAGCAATTAATAACTTATCTCTTAGTAAACACATATTATGTATCAGATATTATGTAAATGTTTATATACCAGCTGTGTGCTACACACCCACGATAACCTTAATTAATACGAAGCGAAGATGTTATTAATAACTCGGCTTTACCTTATGAGTAACAGGTGATTAATCAAGAACTTGAATAGGATTAGGAAAATTATATTTGATGAAAGATCAAGGTACGTAGGTCGTGAGGAAAGTTATGAGTACCACTGTGGATGTGTATAAGAGTAAACAAACGATGGATGAACTATGTGTGAAGAATGATATGGCACGAAAGGATGTCTGATGAGATGACGAGTAATAGAGAAGTATGGAAGAAGAAGACATGCTGCGCCGACCCCTAATGAATTGGGACTTTGGCAAGAGATTGGTGATGATGATCGAGGTATGTAGGTGAGGTAGGTAGGCGAGAGTAATAAAAATATACTCTAAAGGTGCTTTTGCCTAATTTCACAGACACTATATGTATGTATGAGTTGCCGGTTTGTTCTGTTTCCCGATCATTATAAACCTGGATCTCTTCAAAGCTCGAGTGAATCGGTTTCTTCTAGGCAAGCGTGCTACACCCTAGTCCGCATCATGGCTTCACATCAGGCGAGTTGCGGCCAATCGCAAGCCTATTTAGTATAAAAATAAGTGATACCTAAATTACTTAGCTTTGAGTCTTGAAATACCAACAGTGTAGTTAATAATTCAGGAATTGATTTACGTGTCTTGTATTTTGTGAAAACGGGCATTAACCTTTATATTCATCAACTTTACTTCCTATACAAGTCAAATAAGAAACAATAAACCGTCAACAAAAAAAAACAATGCACCAATTTTCCTCAAGAGTGTTCTAGATCAAACTAACCAACCTGCAGTGCACATGTACTGTCAACCGCATGTATAGTTATGGTTACAGTCGGATTTCAACAGAACGTAGTACTCGCAACCGGCGTGCGTGTATGACCTGTATGAACGACGAGGCAAAAGAAGTATGTGAGGAGGATGGAGGAGGAGGAGGTGGGAGTTCTGCGGTTTCTGTCCACCCCATGGGGAATAGGCGTGAGTTTATGTATGTCCAACACAATGTTTAATTGTAATTTATTGTATCGAAGAGGCGTAGCATTATTATAAGATTCCTCAGCCTATAACGTTCTCACTAGTGGGACTCAAGTCCCCTCTCTATGAGAGGGAATGGACTGTAATCCACAACGCAGGCCCAGTGCGGGTTGGTAGGTGTCACATATCTTCGAATGTTTGGTTCTAGGACATGCTAGTCTCCTCAGGACTTTTACCTTCACAGTTTTGCGAGCATAGTAACGAAGATCCTAGATCTTCGACAGTCGTTACGGATAGTCAGAAGTCCGAAAGTCTGACCAAGACCTAGTAACCGGGTTGTGGAGGTCAAAGCGCATTCGCTCCAAGATTGGAAGCCGAATTTAACATTATTGGAATAAGGCTAAGTAGACCCTTGATTTGTAGCAATAAGTACGACATTCATAGTTCAAAGGTCTTCGCAGATAACACAGACTCAGCACCAACTTCACTCCGACTCGACTCAGGCTAAAGCATTGAAATATGACCTTTATATCGTATTCCTGACAAAGAATTGTACCTCTTTTAAATAAATGTAGAAAGTTCTACCATAAGAAACACGACATGAGCTCAGATTTCAATGCCGCCCGTCGACATTAAATCGGTGTAATGTGCGAAGACCTAAACTAAAGTATAACTACGAACTTGCTGTTGCCCGTACACACAATTTTTTTGCTCAAAGCTTCACCTTGACAGATCTTTGACTCCATGACTCACCTCACGGCATGACCATAACAGTTCGCCACGGGCATTTGTTATTGTTTTTATAAAGGAACTCGTTATATTTGTTATAATTCAGTTTTTTTTTTTGTTATATCTCTACTAGAAGATGGTACGATAATATGCTAAGTAAGTGACATATAAATTGTCTGATTATGTCACGTGTTCTACAGTAGTTGAATAATGCGATATGCTGTTTGAATTTAAATGTTAATTTTATGACATTTATCTATGCTCATCATCTTTATATCAGGCCGTAAAATCTACAGTTGAACATACGTTGGCTTATTAACCACGTTTATACTTCTAGTTACGTAATTATTGGAAAGACGAAGACGTGTACTGCCGACGACCCTAAGTAACATGATACAAGGGCAAAAAGGTAAATGATGCTCGTGTTACTTCTGGACTCATAAAAGGTACAAGTGTTAAATTCCCAAAGGAATAACGACACACGAGAAATCATTAACGTAACAAAATAAAAACTATCATCAATACAATATGTCCATATTTCCCCATCCCACCCAGAAAAAAAAACATCTTTCAAAATCCACCATTCAATTAAATACCAAAAAAGAAAGTAACGTTCGAAACAAAAACTAAACAGTTAAAAAAAACTCGTTATCTTCAATCAATAACGTCCAAATGGAAAAGTTTTGAAGATAAAAACACGCAAACAGATAAACAATGGATGTCATTATGATAGGGTTATGTGTGGATTGAAAACAAACATAACACTATCTTGAATGCATCAATCAGCTGGTTATATCAACAACAATATTTCTATTGATAACACGATTGACGAGATTATATGAACGTGGAGGTGGACTGCCTCGTTAGTCTAGTAGTCGCGAGGTCCTGGGTTCGATTCCCAGGTCGGGCAAAGTGTTTTTGGGTTTATCCATCAACAATTTCATAGTAGCGGCTACGGAGTCTGGATTTGTGCCCGATTGATGGTAATAGGCTCGCCAGGCGCCCCCTGTTACATGGGACTTAAAAACAACTGGCGAAATTGGGGCGTTCTATTAGGCACACCGCTACCTAACCCTTCAGGTATGTTATGTTACGAAGCGAAAGGGTAATTTTGGAGTTATGATAGAAAAGGGAGGATCCTCAGATCTGACGGGTGTTATGTCTGGTAGGGTTCTGCTCGTTCGACAGATGTTGTCAAGTTCTTCTTTATAGTCTTAAGGAGGATGCGCCAGGGTAGCCCGCGAAATTCAAATTGTCGTACGTTTACTTGTGCGATTCATATTTTTATCAACATACAACCTGACACTGACCTGCAAATTGCAAAAAAACGCGCGACTGGCGATTCCACCAGTCGCGGATAACTTTACTTGCGCGATGTAGGATTTAGATGTATTTCGATGTTAGTTCATCGTCTGTGTCATAGATGGCGCTGTAGTAATCTCTGTAGTGCCGCTACAGGTATTTAAAGATCGCATTAGGTGCCGTTCTGTAATTTCTACCTGTCGCCATGGGAAGAATGCCAGAATGTGTGTATCGTATGGATGATAAAATTACACTACTACTTTTATTGGTTTTGACATATAATACGATGCCGAGTCTATTAAATAAGAGGTTAGGCAGGGAGGATCGATCTTTAGGTTAAGCCGCGCTTGCCTAGGTTGGTCTGTGGATGGGTGACCACCCATTACATACCGAGTTTCCTCCGTGCCTCGGAAAGCACATTAAGCCGTAGGTCCCTGGTGTCATTTGTAGATCTGTGACAGTTGTTATAGGTAGTCAGTGGCCCAAAAAGTCTGACAACCAGTCTTACCAAGGGGTATCGTATTACCCAGTACTAACTGGGTTGTGGAGGTCAGATAGGCAGTCGCTCCATGTAAAATACTGGTATTCAGCTGCATCCGGTTAGACTGGAAGCCGACCCCGGCATAGTTGGGAAAAGGCTAGGCAGATGATGATGAGGCAGGGAGAGTGGTTATCTTTTAGCATGAGCTCCTTTAAGCCGGCCACACATGATACGTTATGCATGTGCAGTTTTGCATGTATAGTCAAACTGTACCTACAGTTATCCTTGGAATGGAACTCAGTTTTGCAAGAAGGTTTTCCATGTGATCAATTTATTTGTTATTTTATATTTATTTATATAGGTAATACAGGTATATTATATTTGAAACTGTTGTTCCGTCACTTACCCCCCATAGGTTCATTGGAAGACGAGCGTCGACAGTACCACCTGTCTGGCATGAAGCACAGCACATACTATGTATTTTCTCTTTTTTTAATTCGTCATTTATTTTTTATTCTGTATTTTTTTTATTCTGTATGCTTGATGAACTGATGTCAAATAAACTTTATTATATCTTTCTTTCTTTTTCTTTGTTTTCTTTCTTTATATGTGCATTTAAAACTGTCATGCATATCCTATCGTGTATGGCTACCTTTAGAAAGACTATAATGCCTCGTTTATAAATATTTAACTTCCAACCTATTAACTATGTGCATTCTCGCCACAAAGCACGATTTGTTTATAAAACTGGTCGTCCTCAAGTCAACTAGGTACTATGATTTCTACACAATTTTCTAGTTTCACTTTCATAGTTATTTACTTGGATGTTTTACCAGTTTCTTATAAATGTTATGAGAATTATTTTCTAAGCTTTCAGTTTTTCTCAATTTCATCATCTTCCTAGCCTTCTCCCAACTATTTTGTAGTCGGCTTCCAGTCTTACTAGATGCAGTTGAATACTAGTATTTTACATGGAGCGACGGCCTATCTGACCTCCACAACCCAGTTAGTACTGAGTAACACGATACCCGTAGGTAAGACTGGTTGCTAGGCTTTCGGGCCACTGACTACTTGTAACGACTGTCAGAGATCTACAAAAGCCAATGCTGGGACCAAGGGCTTAACGTGCTTTCCGAGGCAGCGAAGAAACTCGGTAGGTAATTGGTGGTCACCCATCCACGGACCAACCTAGACAAGCGCGGCTTAACCTAAAGATCGTTCCGAGCCGTTGTTATTGTTTAACCACGATGTTTTTGAGTTTTCTAGTTTCTCTCAATCTAAAGGTAACTAATTAAATAATACAGAATGAAAGAATAGGCCAAGGGTAGTTTCAACTTGGTGGGTCAGGGGCATTTGGGCAATTTGGGCATTATACTTTTGGTATTAATTATGTTACTATTAAGGAGGAGCTCGTGGCTAAATAATAACAGCCAGTCGGGTCGATCTCTAGGTTAAGCCGTGCTTATCTAGGTTGGTCTGCGGATGGGTGACCGCCCATTACATACCAAGTTTTCTCTGTGCCTCGGAAAGCACGTTAAGCCGTTGGTCCCGGCTGTCATCTGTAGATCTTTGACAGTCGTTACAGGTAGTCAGTGGCTCAAAAAGTCTGACAACCAGTCTTACCAAGAGGTATCGTGTTACCCAGTACTAACTGGGTTGTGGAGGTCAGATAGGCAGTCGCTCCATATAAAATACTGGTACTCAGCTGCATCCGGTTAGACTGGAAGCCGATCCCAACATAGTTGGGAAAAGGCTAGGCAGATGATGATGTGTTACTGTTAAGGATGCGAGCCGTAAGGTCGAAATCATCCTTAGGTATATTTGTCATAGGTTTGCGACGATTTAGTTTAAGTTTTTTCTGATAATAGACCCGACAAAGATCTTTATTAAAGACCAAAATTTAATAAATGAGAGGAAGAAAACTATAGCCTAAACTAAACTATACGGAGGTAAGATAACACAAGCTCAGGAGACAAAAACCTAATGTAACGTTAGATGAGACACGACACTTAAGACCAAACAATCACAAACCAATAAATTTAATCTAACCATAAGCTAAACAACTAACAAGCCCACCAAACTATAACAGATGATACCCCAAAACCAAAGATTTCAATAAACCATTCATCGTTAACGGCACAAAGACAAAAACCTAATGTAATATTAAATGAGTCACGACACTAGACCAAACTATCACAAACCCATAAATTCAATCTAAACATAAGCTAAACAACTAACAAGCCCACCCAACTATAACAGATGATACCTCAAAACTAGTGTCCGACCGAAGTTTCGGTTTCGTTTTCGGCCTAAAAATCATGTTTCGGCCATAGGTACAGTTTCGGCCAAAAAACAGCCGAAGGTTTCAGCCGCGCCGAAACTTACAACATCGTACTTTCGAGTCGCGTTCGGGTGGCCTCAGCACGGCTGGCAAAGTGACGTGCACGGTGAAATGTTAAAATTTCAATTCGATAAAAGTGAAACGTAGAAAAACCCTGTAATATTAGGCCAGCGAGATGTTCCATTATTCATGTATCTGGAAATAACGGCCCACTGACATTTTATTCAACGTTATAATCACGTTTATGAAAGGTTCGGTTTTGCTTTCGGCCGAAACTATAGTCAAAACCGAACCATCGGTTTCGGCAAAAAAACATGTTACAGTCGGACACTACTCAAAGCCAAAGATTTCAATAAACCATTTATCGGTTAACGGCGGCCCTGTTAGCAGTTTGTATGTAAACACAGCAATAAGCGAGCTATAATACGGGTCGTGACGCGAACCCACTTAACGAGCTTAAGGCGCTGAAGTGTGACGATGTGTGAATGGTTCCGACTGATATTGTTGGAAAACTCGCGGCGGTAATTGGCTTGTTTACTGATCAATGGAAGACGATACTGTGACTGTTAGAATGTTTGCTGTACTGTGAGAGCCAGTGTGATAGGATGACTTAGTTTGGTATTCATGGCTTAAGCTGTGCAAAATATGAAATAAAAAAAAAAAGGATTTACGCGACCTTTGGAATTGGTAACTTTTAGTGTATTATTTAACGGGTTTTCAACAAACAAAGTTTTGCAAACTATATTGTGTTACGTATATCAATTGAAAGGGCTCACTGTGAGCATCTCAAATATATATATTTTTTATAATTTTAAGATAAGTAGGTATTTAAGGTAATAGGCGAAAATTGACCCTCCCCCTTAACTCCGAAACTACGGGCCGAAAATTTCTAAAAAAAAAATAAAAAAAAATTCTTTGCCTATAGATTACAGAAAAACCTATAACAAATCTATAAATACGGAACCCTCTAAAAGCGAGTCGAACTCGCACTTAATTAGATGAGGTTTCATGCATAAAAAGAGCAAATAGTCTTAACCTACTTTATCCTAGTTAAAAATAAACACCCATTTAAATACCAAGAAAACTCCTGAAATTGGTTTAGTTTAACTGGCTTCACCCCGACTCCTGGACTTATTTAACTTTTTACATTTACCGACGATCCGAACCCTTTTACAGCGTTGACGGTCACCAGTGGTAACAGCTGTAAAACTTTAATTGCAACATTTAAATATTGGTGTAAATAACAGTAGTAAGAGGTTTTATGATTCTGCTTTTTCTTGTATTAAAAAGATAATCATCTTACAAGATGCTTAAGTCATGTCGCACATTTTAACGCTTTTACTTTTTAATGCTAATTGTCTACCTCGTTGGTTGAGTGGTCTCAAGCGGTCTGCTGGGCATGAGGTCTTGGGTTCGACTCCCGGGTTGGGCAAGAATTTCTCAGTAGAAGCCACGGAGTCTGGATTTGTGCCCGGTTGATGGCAATAGGTATTATATGGGACTATTACATGGGACTTAAAAAAATAACTAGTGACATGTGGGTGTACTATTAAGTTCACACCTCTGCCTTACTCTTCGGGAATTACAGGCGTGATGTTGTGTTAATGCAAATTGCAATGTGTGCTTTGCCGACTTTGGCATACTTAGCCTGTGTTTCCACAGATCTCTACTCTGTGAGATCGTAGGTCATACATAAATCCAGCACGCGGGTCCAGTGCGGTCATACAAAATCCACCACGCGGGTCCAGTGCGTTCATACATAATCCACCACGCGGGTCTAGTGCGTTCATACATAATCCACTACGCGGGTCCAGTGCGGTCATACATAATCCACCACGCGGATCCAGTGCGGTCATACATAATCCACCACGCGGATCCAGTGCGGTCATACATAATCCACCACGCGGATCCAGTGCGGTCATACATAATCCACCACGCGGGTCCAGTGCGGTCATACATAATCCACCACGCGGGTCTAGTGTGGTCATACATAATCCTCCACGCGGGTCCAGTGCGGGTTGGCGCATTAGTCAACTTTCCACCACTTTGAAAGCAATTTCGGATATTTCGTTTTTAACACTCGAACTAGTTTCGCTTTTTGGACCAACCGTTTTCCTGAAACGACTCAAACCGTAGCAATTACGTCCATCTCATAATCAACTTTAAAGTTAACAGTACTGAGTACAGTTTAACTGCCATGTTGAACGTTAAATTTACAGCTAACTGACTGGTAATTAGCTCTAATTAAATTCCGAAAAGATCTAGATTCAGTTACCAAATCAGATTGCTTGTTCGAGAGATTTTTAAATCAGGTCAGTACTTCAGTAACTGATTGGACTGGACTGCCTCGCTGGTCTAGTGGTCGTAAGCGCGATTGCTGTGCAGGTCCTGGGTTCGATTCCCAGGACGGGCAAAGGGTTGGGGTCGTCTTCCATTCTAAATACCAGTATTTTACCAGACCTCCACAACCCAGTTAGTACTGTGTAGTAAAAACACGATACCCCTTGGTAAAACAGGTTATCAGACTTTCGGGCCACTGACTACCTGTAACGACTGTCAAAGATCTACAAATGACAGCCGGGACTACCGGCTTAACGTGCTTTCTGAGGTAAGATACGGAGAAAACTCGGTATGAGATGGATGGTCACCCATCCACAGGCCAACCTAGGCAAGTGCGGCTTAACTTTCATCCGAGCGGCTGTTATTATTTAGCCACGAGCTTCTCGCTGGTCTCGGTATAATAATATAATGAATAATTAGGAAAGACTAAAAGTCATAGTTCCAAACGAGTCTTCTTCACATACTTGAGCCCTAGGAATAGACGAAGGAAATGCTTTTAAAGTAAATAAAGCGCACGGGCGACGAGCCAGCACTGAATTCCGCACATAACTGCTGCACACTTGTGGTCATTAAAACATGTACTTTATTACCTACTGTCTGTGTGTACGACTGTACGGTGTTCCTTCAGTCTCAGATTATGGCACACAGGGGAATATGGCTGACCTATTCTTAGATGAACATGCAGTAATACTATGTAGCCCTTTCTGATTTGGTTCAATAGCCTGTAATCCCCGAAGGAGAAGACGAAGGACAAGCCCGCCACACTATTCCCAAATCACTGTAGCCCCGAACGGTTAGACAGAGGTGTAACTAATAGTACACCCACATTTCACCAGTTATGGTTAAGTTCCGTGTAATATGGGACGAGTTTATTGCCATCAACCGGGCACTAATCCAGACTCCGTGGCTGCTACTAAGAAATTCCTGATGGAAAAACCCTATTACACTTTTCCCGACCAGAGAATCGAACCCAGGACCTCATGCTCAGCAGTCGCGCTTGCGTCCACTAGACTAACGCAAAAAAGCTAATACAGTATGCTTATTGATAGTTCAACCTAAGGTTAAATGAACAGAGTCATTCTGATCGATTAGTAGTGGCCATCAGACCAACATGTCTGCAATAAAATGTGTCTAATGTGTGCACATGACTAACTACCGGATGAAGAAGCTTGCATAGTCATTAAGGAGTTTAAAGAAATGTGTGAATCAGATGTGCATCATCTTGAAGGATAGATAAGTCTTATGTCATACATGAGTGCACACATTAGGGTTAAGTACTTGCCAGGGCTGTGGGACTGTTCGAAAGAGATACCGTGGCGCTGGAACACAAAGTGCAAAGAAGGAACATGGATGGGTGTTAGTCAGTACAAGTCTGACACTCCCTTCCGCTCCGCCTAGGGTGGGGGGAGGTCATTTGATGATTTCCCATCCGAAAAAATAAAGGTTTAACTACTTAACTAAACAGTGCTGTCATGAAATCAGCAAAAACACCCGAGACCCAATTTTCGTTTTTCTAATCTTAATGTGAAAAGTTGTAAACAAGACAAAATTAACCCTTTGTTATGCTTATGTCGTGAAAGTCTCGCTCTAAACCGTTCTGTAGTGAACAGCGTCGGGAATTAGCGGACTTACGGCATTGAGCGCGAAACGTGCTGTATGCTTCTGTTGCCCTAGTACTTTACTGACTAGCATTTTGAAATTAACCGGCCATTTGCGAAGAAATCCGGAAATTTTACTTCTTAACCCTTTGTTATTTTGCACGAGCGCGAAACGTGCTGTATGCTTCTGTTGACCTAGTACTTTACTGACTAGCATTTTGAAATTAACCTGCTATTTACGAAGAAATCCGGACATTTTACTTCTTAACCCTTTGTTATTTTGCACGAGCTGCTTTTTGTTTAAAAAATAAAAAAAGAACCCACCGGTAGACCTTTTCGTCCCGGTATTACGTTCCAGCGGGGGAAGCCGTGGTCAAAAGCTAGTCATAATCATCATCATTCTCCTGACCTTATCCCAATTTAGCTATTTGAAAAGCTAGTTCTGTTTTAAAAACGCTACAATCTAAAATTTACTGCTCCACAAATATTTATAAATCAACAACAGCTAAATCTAAAATATCACCTAGCAAAAAATCAGAAACACTTTGTACTAAATAAAAATAAACTAAATAAGCTTGCTGACGTCTGTGGCTCGCTAAATCGAGATCCACAATCTTGTAATGAACCGACAACGACTTGATAGTGCAATGCGATGACTGATACAGAGGACAAACATAATGTGAGGTGAGCTATCGTACATCTACAGTTTGAAGGAGGTAGAAAATGACACAGACAAGTAAGAAACAGAAAACAAAATGGTGTAGGAAAAGGTCGCCATTTTGTTTTAGGACCAAAGTGAAGCTTACACTGTCACGGCTTACGGGATATCTTCCGTGATTTTCAATTATTGTAAGCTCCCGATATTTCGACGCTGTTGCAAGCGCCGTGATCGTGGGATGACTGGAGAATGCGGGTGGATGGTAAATAAATTATTAGGTGCAGACATATCTGCTTATCTTCTTTCTTAGTCGTTTGCTACGGGCACTACTCATCATCATCTTCATCTACCTGCCCTTGTCCCGTGTTATTTGGGGCCGCAACACGTTTTTTTATTCCGTTCTCCCCTATCAATCGTCACGCTATGATCTACTCCTTATCCTTCATATGATTCCTCACTACGCGCACTACTGGAACTCGATATAAAGATATAAAGTCAGTAAGTGACAGTTTGAGTGTTTTACTTTTAATCAAAAGTGCATAATTTGGTCCTAAGTAGCAGTCATTATTAGGCTTCAGCAGTCCACAGCTGGACATAGGCCTCTCCAATAGCAAGCTATGCAACTAGATTCTCAGCAACTCTCATGCAGCTGCTATCAGTCAACCTGTGAAGATCGTCGCTTCACGTAGCTAGAGGTGGTTGATGTAAATTGCAAATAGAGAGCTGAAAATTCTATGACTGATATATCTTCTTGCCTACAAAATTTGATTACATATGTCAAGTAATCTTCTTTCTTCTTCTTTATCGTGTGGTTAGTGCTCAAGCTGGTGTCAGAATTTTTATGCCGCCCATGGGCCTCTGACTTGGCTTTACATGCCATCGAGAAATATCTCTCAGGGATGCAGGTTCCTTCTCGATATTTTCCTTCACCGAAGCAAGTGATAATTATACAATACGCACGTTAATCCGAAAAATCAGAGGTGTCTTGGGTGCGAACTTGAGACCTACGACTTAATATTCTGACGGTCAAGTATTGCGATCTGTACTCGATATGTGTAACCAAGGCAACAAGGTTTATTGATAGTCAATTTTCTATACAGACACTTTTTCTAAGAGCATTGCACCCTAGACCTCAAATTCCCTTATAAAAGATTTCTTCAAGACAAAAAAAATTTGCCCAACATCTATATCGATCAATTTATGAACTTCACTCTACATTGGATTAAGTGTAACATTATTTTCATAAGAACTTAAGTTTTTTGCTTGTTTCTTAAAACGCAACGCAACCGAAGCAGTGGCGTTTTTGTCTTCGTTTCCATTTGAGGCCCCTGAATTGCGTTTGGTAATGTAATTTAAGTATTTTTTACTTGTATTGGTTTGTATACAATGGTCTTTGTTAGATACACTTGAACGCACAATGCGCTTTGTTAATCCTCAAAGAACACATTTCTATAAACCTCTTGTATCGATAAGGGGGGTTGCCCGATCTTTGCAGTTCTGTTATCAACTTATCATCCTGCTCTCATCCCGGCGTAACATGGCTTCCTTCTTCTATTCATCTCTTTTAGTCGTCAACTCAGTATTCATTTTATCCCTTTCTAGCCATATCATACAAATCATTCATTACCGTCGTTTGGGGAGACAAATGTATTCTTATAGCACTCGCAGTTCAAGACACAGAGCATGGAGACGCCTCGGCGGCGACTGCAATGGCGGTCCTTGTTAGTACTGCCGTCTAGCATTGACTTCAAAAGACCATCTCAAACGAGACCATGTATGGTTCTGATATGGTCCATGGACCAAGACAATTTCTGACCTCTGAGTTTATTTCGGTGATTCTTCTCAGATTAGATAGGAAACTCGGACTTCATCTAGTTGTAACGCCGCGGTTCAAGATTACCCTAAATAACCGAGGACTCATACTACGGAGTCCAGACTCTTTGACAAATATAACTAGATTCAACACACAACACATCGTCCGAGCATTACCGGTATTACATACTTGTTTATTTTAGTTCCCAAGCAACACGTTACGCTAAATAAAATGTGGACCATCTTGAAATTATAGTGTGCAACCACGTGATGAGCATATAAAAATGTATTTACGTTCTACTGAATATTTTTACTAGTGCTAATTTTGGAGGGATCTCGTCTAATGTGTGGGACATAATTTAGAAGTCGTGCTTGCGTTATTCTTGATTTATATGCTGAAGTGGCGTATGTGTTTTTGTTGAGTACGCTTTGTCGACCATGCGCTCAATGCGAAACTGGTTCGTTTAGACACGGTATGCTTGGATTGTCAAGTTCATGGTTCTTTATGGAGTCTCCATGGATATTACATTCGCCTTACATACTTGGATGTACGTCCTGTGTATCTTGTGCAGTCACTTTTGCTGCTAACTTCATCATCAACTTCCTGTCTTTCTCCCATGTACTTAGGAACAGCACAATACGTATTCTTCTTCCATTCTTCCCTTTCAACCGTCACACTATCAGTCACAACCTTTTGTTTCATATCTTTCTTCATACAATCCCTTCATCATTGAATCGTTACGGATAATAGAAAATAGAATAATAACATCAGCCTATTACTGTCCCACTGCTGGACAAAGGCCTCTTTTCATACAGATAAGGCATGAGCATTATTCACAAAGCTTGCTCAAGACGGGTTGGATCTCTTCTTTGGCCTTCCCTTCCTATCCATCCTTTACACATCTTTCCGTGATGGTACCATGCTGACAGGATACTACTATGGCATCGATACGAGAAGATAAGAAGTCTCTATCAATTGGTTTTCAAACTCACGACGTAATCCTCTAATTCTATACAAATACATAAAATTGAGTCTGTTTGTAATATGAAAATAACAGCTTTTTACTATTCAGTAAAAACCTGTTATTTTGATATTATATGCTTTCGCATAAGAAAATATATACGGCACTTATAAACAAAAACCAACGATTACGTCATTGACCAAAACACATTTTTTTTTAATATTCTCTCTCTCTCTGTTTGTCGGTCTGTCTGTCTGTTTGTTCCGGCTAATCTCCGAAACGGACTTTCGGGACTTTTACTGGTCGATAGCTGATGTTATAAAGTCTAACTTAGGCTACTATTTTTTAGGAAAAATAATTAGGGTTCCGTGCAAAAAAAAATTCACGCGAACGAAAGTCGCAGGCAATAGCTAGTCCTCAACAGTTTTTGTCGTTTTTATTAAAAAAAACAACATTCCAAGTCATTTGGAAACTAGGCCACCGAAACCCAGTTTCCGACTTCCGAGCTCACCAAACCAAATCAAATGACTCCAATGTTTACATCCTTCAACCATAAACCCAATTACTCAGTCTTACGTCAAACGATTTCTTAATATCTTAACGGAGCGGTAATTAAGAGCATTTCCTATTGTGCGCTTGACCTTAACCGTCATGTAATCGTTGATTATGTAAGTTACATAACAGCCATTGTGGAAACGATTTTCTACTTGTAACAATGTACGATTACTGTTATTTACTTCCAGGATGTTGTGATGTGAAGGAGGGAGGAGCTCGTGGCTAAATAATAACAGCCGCTCGGGTCGATCTTTGGGTTAAGCCGTGCCTGTCTAGGTTGGTCTGCGGATGGGTGACCGCCCATTACATACCGAGTTTCCTCCGTGCCTCGGAAAGCACGTAAAACCGTTGGTCCCGGCTGTCATTCGTAGATCTTTGACAGTCGTTAGGCAGTCAGAGGCCCAAAAAACCTGACAACCAGTCTTACCAAGGGGTATCGTATTACCCAGTACTAACTGGGATGTGGAGGTCAGATAGGCAGACGCTCCATGTAAAATACTGGTATTCAGCTGCATCCGGTTAGACTGGAAGCCGACCCCAATATAGTTGGGAAAAGGCTAGGCAGATAATGATGATGTTGTGATGTGAAGTTTGAGGTGGATTTGTAACCAGTCGTTAGGTGTTGAGGTGGAAATCTTTGCCCAGCAGGGCAGCTATGATTAAAAAAAAACAATGTACATCAGCATGATCGTCCTGCCCTCGTCATATGTTATTTGGGGTCGGCGCAACACGTTTTTTCCTTCCATTCTCCTCTGTCAACCGTCACGCTATCATTTACTCCTTTATCTTTCATATCTTTCCTCACACAATCCATGCATCATTTCCTTAGTCTTCCTCACCCTCTCCGTCCATCAACATTTATATTCATCACTCTTTTAGTCACATGAGATTCGTCCGTCCTCATCACATGTCCATACGAAGACAGTCGATTCCCTTTAAACTTTTCAGCAAAAAAACAATGTACCTACGAAGACTGTTGTTTACTTCAAGGATGTTGTGAAGTCCAAGATAGATTTGCAAACAGTTAAGGCAAAACTTCACTGAATACAGTTCCGTTCAAAGAGAAATATTCATAGACAAAATCTTATCTTTTGGCATTGTCGCTACCGGAAATACAACACAATGCCGAAGCAACGAAGTTTCTTTAGTCTTCTACAGACATTTTGCAACGCTATTATCTAAATAATCTCTGTCTTTATCATATTTGGCCTATCTATACTGAGCACCGGATGAAACAAGGCTAACAGTGATGATGATGATCACTCTTAAACTGTCAGAGCGCACGAAGTACGGAAGTCATAAGCAGAACAAAGAAGAGTCATAGGACTTTCTTGTACTATATTTGGTTATAGACCAGTGGGTGGTTCGGGGCTAAACAATGATATTGAAGCAGTCGAAATAAAATATAATAGATTAAAAAAAAAACTTTTTATTTCTCGTATTCTTCCCCTCAACCCTTTCATTTGATCCCCATATCATGGGAATGCTTAAAAAATAACTAGTCCGCCATCTTTGAGAGTCCGCCATATTGGATTTAGAATGACGTTACTTAGCTAACCATGCAATGTCATCCAAACTAAACATGTATGCAAAGTTTCAGCTCAATCGGAAATCGGGAAGTGGGTTAAATTTAACTTATAAGATTTCATTACATAGTTACAGGTGAAGCTAAAAAAGCGTGTTAAAAAATAGGTGTCGATTATGTTGTTCTCAGTCAGGAATTTGGTCTTTAGAAACAGCAGTTTCAGTAAGACCAGAAAACTGTTCGATAGTGCCATAAGGCGATAAGTTTTTATTTATTATGCACTAGCGACCCGCCCCGGCTTCGCACGGGTGCAATATATACATATTAACCTTCCTCTTGAATCACTCTATCTATTAAAAAAAACCGCATCAAAATCCGTTGCGTAGTTTTAAAGATCTAAGCATACATAGGGACAGACAGACAGCGGGAAGCGACTTTGTTTTATACTATGCAGTTACAAGACATAATACAAGCGGCATGTATGTTTCTCCTAATAAGGTATCTAGGACACTTTTTCATCTCAACGATGTCAATAGAAGAAAAAGAACCTTACTGGTACAAAATTAGCATTTTCGTATGGGAATGAAAGAAACAATGTAGCAATTGGCTTGTCATCTCGTTAGTGTTGAGTATCTTAATTGATGGGCAAAAAATATGGAGTAGCAGACCCTGTAGCTTGTACGGAATTACGGTTTCTACTTTGAATGACAACTATTTCTATTCCGATAGAACGCCACTACACCGTGACTTTTTAGTCGTCTTACAACGGCAGCCCACTTCATGTATCTAATGACTACTAAACATTCATAAAAAAAGGTATTTATGAGATTTTAATCATTTAAAAATAAAAATATTATTCAGTATTATGTCGCATGACGTATTTAAAACACCCTGTTGCGAGCGATGATCTACTGGACTCGAGTGCTGGGTAGGTATATGTTCTCCCGTTTGACACGTAAACATCATTAACAGAATGTTTCATAATGTTATTTTAATTGTTTATTATTATTTTTCTTTGTACCTAATATGGTAGGTAAAAAAAAAATCGCACCTAGTGTTATTTTATATCGGGTACATTGAGTGGAAGACCTTTGTAAAACGACTAAAAAGTCACGGTGTATAATCCTAGTAGTGGCGAAGGTTCCTTACAACTCGATTCCTACCGGCTATCATTTGAAAAATGGCACAGACAGTATTCTATAGATAGACAAATAATATAATCACACTAAAGATATGTATTCCGGTTTACCTCTAACAATTCCTTGACTGATGGTAAGAGAAGCCATTGAGATTACCAAATATAAGAAGAACTTCAACTGGGAGGATGGGTTTCAACTGTCGAGAGCCTGAAATCCAGTGGTTGAACTGTGTAAAAACCGAATGTCGAAAAAAGTTCGAGAGCGGACACAGTGAGTTTCTTGTATCGGGAACAGAATCGAGTTGTGAGTGACAGTGGTAGCGTTACCGAGTGCAAAAAACGAACAAGAAAGAGGGTAGACCGATTTGTCTGCTCATAAACACCCACCCGCAATAACTTCAGTTTATCTGTGATCGCTTGCAACAGCGCCGAAATATCGGGAACTCAAAACACATATTTACAATACACCCAGTCAACCACATCTCGCTAGTTATATTTAAGTCCTATACAGGAAAAATTCTTCATTCGGTCCCTATAAAAGGACGTTAGTTTTATAATTTTTATGAATGTGATTTCCTTTATTCATTCTTTCTCTTATCTAATAAATTTTTAAATAGTTTTTACAAAGAAAAGTAAACAAAACATTTAAAAATATAAAAAATAGATGGCCCATCGGCATCAGGAACAAGGTCCAGGTTGCCGGTGGTCAGGGCTCCAGAGCGAGGAACCGCCTCACTATGCGTGCCGTGTCCAGGAGTACTGCTTTCTGGATCAAGCCCTTGACCCAGCCGCGCAATGAGAGCCTCCTAAGGTGTTGGTCGAGGCTCTCTGCTATTAGTCCATTAACCGTAACGACTATCGGTACAATGATTGCAGAGTCCACGTCCCACATGTCGACAACCTCGTGTGCTAAATCAAGATACTTGTTTTTTTTTATCTGAATGTGATTTTATTATTATTTTTTTATTTATAGTATTATGATTTCAAACACAATGTGAATTGTTTCATGAATAAATTGAATTTATGGAAGGGACAATGGCGCACTAACGATTAGCACGTATTGAGTACATCATTAGTACATTAGGTTAAGACTTTTACTAACTCAGAGCAGCGCTGGCCCAGTGGTAAAGACTCCGACGTACGAGCAGTAAGTCGTGGGTTCGAACCCACCTAGGCACAATACTTTGTGTAAGTTATTTCATCACCGCCGCTCTCAAAATGGTGAAGAAAAACATCGTGAGGAAACCGGCATGTCCTAGAACCAAAAATTCGAAGACATGTGACATCTACCAACCCGCACTGGGCCCGCGTGGTGGGTTATAGCCCATTCACTCTCATAGAGAGGAGGCCTGCGTCCCAGCAGTGGGAATATTAATAGGCTGATTATGCTAATGCTTATATTAAGGTTTTCGATATTGGAAATCGCGTTACGGAACTCAAATGGAGTTGGGCAGGACACCTAGCAAGGCGCAGTGATAACAGGTGGACTAAGGCTGTCACCGAATGGCATCCAAGAACTGGCAAAAGGAACGTGGGTGGTCCGGCGGCGAGATGGGCAGACGACATAGTTGCCATAGGGGGAAAAACCTGGATGAGGCTGGCACAGGACCGAGGAGATTGGCACAAGAAAATAGAGGCCTATACCCAGCAGTGGGTGAGTTCGGGCTGTGGATGATGATGATGATGAATTTGATCTGAAATAAAATATTTATTATTAGTAGTTTTTTTCCTCGGGGTAGCCATCCCTTCTATCCTGTATTATAGGGACCGAATGAAAAATTCTTGCCTATCCTCATGGGAAAGAGCATGACTGCATGAAGAATCCTTCCTGTCTTATCAGGATATGGGATTTTAAAGCAGGAATCCGGATAATCATGTTTGTTTTGTTCTTTGAACATCACTAGTCACGGTGCAAGCACACGTGTTGACCCTGGAACATGATACGACAAATCTGGGAACGCTAGTGTGAAAACATCTGTTCATGGCGCCTGAGATTCAAAACAGGTTACATGTTAATATATCAGTGGTGTACATAACATTATTGATATTAGGTAAACATTAGGAGAACCGATGACAGGATGGATCGACGATATAATTAAGCTTGTCGGGAAGACAAACCAGATCGGTACAGAACATTTGAAGAGTTGCGCAAAAGAAACAATGGCGGACGGAAAAAAATGTTTACAACAATGCCTTGACAATCCATGAGAAAAATTGAAATTCATCTGTTAGTCTGAAATTACTAACACGTAGTAAGCAGCCATCTTGGATTAACTCTATCTATGAGACGATTTAATTCTGCAGTGAGAAAAAAACATCTACATGTCTCAGGGTGGAGACAGTCTTTCTTTGTCGTGTGGTTAGTGCCTAACCTGGTGTCCGAGTTTTTGTGTTGACCATGGGCCTCTGACTTGGCTTTCCATGCCTTCGAGAAATATCTTTCGTGCATGCTGGTTTGGTATCCTTCACCGAAGCAAGTGATGATTATACAATACGCAAATGAATCCGTAAAATTAGAGGTGCGTGCGTTGGGTTAGAAATCGAGACTTATCGACTTGGCATTTTGACGGTCACCCTACTAGGCTATCACTGCAGTGATAGGTCTACATCCAGTATTAGACGTCTTTCAGCTGATTGATGAAGATATTGACACAAAAACAAATATCAAAATCAATACAATGAAATATATCACTATCAAGCAGTACTCAAATGAATATAATATCAGTTGCGTGATACGTTTCCTATTACGTGGTAGTGCGGTAGCTGCAAGGACAACCGGTGTCATTGCGGTGAAGTAAGAGATCCGTCAAATTGATACCTACAGATAATGTTTATTTGTTCCTTTATTTATTTTATGATTAATTATTATGTGTACTATTAATCATTACTACATGTCGTGACAAGGCGGTATTATAAGGATTAAGAGTATTAATACTAACAATATCTAGCGTCTTACTGACAACTTTACTTCTATTTAGCATCACCGTTTTCAGTCGAATGATGTGTGTTTCTGAATCTGCTTAGTCATCATAGGGTTGGCAGTGCATGTCTTCTTTTTCTATATTTTTTATTTGTCGCCATCTCAGTAGAAGTAGTTACCCGTTTTCTAGCCAAATTATCCATTTCCATCGTTTTTGGACCAACTGAATATTCCTTTCAAGAAATATCTAATATCTCTATTTAAGTATGACTGTGGATGGGTAGAGTAGAGGAACACCAAAGAAACGATGGTTGGACTGTGTGAAGAACGATATGGCACGAAAGGAGGTGTCTGATGAGATGACGAGTAATAGAGAAGTATAGAAGAGGAAGACATGCTGCGCCGACCCCAAATGAATTGGGACACGAGCAAGACAATGATGACGAAATGTCTAGGCCATCGTCATCCAAGACCATAAACAACGAACTGCATTTAGTGAATTGCATCAAAGGCCTCTGCGTGACCTTCACCGGGTCATCAATCAGTCCATTTGTTAAAATGCGTACAAAAAATCACATCAACAACCTTGGTATGACATTATGGATGACATCAGACCCGCGACATTTACGGGGTATCAATGACTAGCTTTATCTTACAAAGATAACTATCTACTGATTGAACAGATTCTGATTAAATTCTTATCGATATCCACTAATAAAACTGAAGATATAATGCTGCAGATTGAATATTAATAGTCGGAGAAGATCGCAGTTTATTAATAGCTTGCAAGATCCTTATCTTGCATTAAAGGCTTATCAATTCGATCTTGTAGCTAATCTTTCTCTTTTAGACCAAGCTTAGTTTACCGAGCCATATAAAGGGTGTAAATAGACCCTTAACCAAAAGGCACTTGTTCTCCCCGTCTTTGCGATCATTTTTTTGTTCCAGATCATACCTGGGAACCTTCTAGTTACGGAGATATTGGGGGTCAAAGTTCCAACTTTTTCACGAGTTTTTTTTTAATACATATTTTTAATGTTAGATTTTTACTTTATACGCCTCAACGACCCCCGTACTATTCAATCCATCCATCAGCACAAAACTTTGAGTGCTTTCCATCGAGTCCTACCGTAAAACGTGGTTCTTCACCCAAAAAAAAAAAGTCGATTCCCAGAAATAATTTTTGTGTAAAGTTACTTAGTTTGATGTACAGAATGCTTGGTTGACGGCTATGTGAAGAGTCTGTTTACACCCTGTATTTTCACAAAAATCTTTGAAGTAAGCAGACTTTTCCACGTCACTTTCTTGGTCAATATTTGAATTCGCAAAGGCCAAGAAAGATGGCACAAACAAAAGGGAGGTGGATTTAATAACAATAGCCGCTCGGGGCCGTGCTTACCTAGGTCGGTCCGCTCCCGGTCCCAAAAACCCCACGACCCACTTTTTCGAGTTTCCCCCGTGCCTCGGAAAGCCATTGGTCCCGGCTGTAGATCTTAGACAGTCGTTACAGGTCGTATCAGTAGCCTGAAAGTCTGTAATTCAGTCTTAGCAAAGGGTATCGTATTACCCAGTACTAACGGGGTTGTGGACGTCAGATAGGCAGTCGCTCCATGTAAAATACTGGTATTCAGCTGCATCTGGTTAGATTGTCAGCCGACCTCAACATAGTTGGGAAAAGGCTAGGCAGATGATGGGCTTTTTAGCAGTAGGTGGAACAAGGCATCCAATGCTTATGAAGATGCAGCCGACATTTCCAAGCTAACTGATCACAAAAAAAAAACACAGAGGGCAAGATCTCTTCCAAATGTTTCACTGTCCTCTAAAGATTTAATATCTCCGGGGATATCACTAGATCAAAGTAAACATTTCCAAGGTATTCTGCAAAGTATATTACGTGGGAGTCTCAGCTGAAAGCTCTCCTGCAAATTTATTGCAATGTCACGTTCCTTTACGAATCTGAGAATGTCAGAAATATTTGTTTTACACTGTGGAGGTTATGAATAGCAAATTTTTTAGCTTTTTCTACCTACCTGTTAGGTTATTCTGAAAAGCATCTATTGTGTAAGTTGTTCAAAATTAGATTCGAATGATTTCGAAATATTTTATGTATTTGTAGCGGGACTACAAAGAGTACTACAGCAACATAGAAAAAAGTACTACAGCGCCATCTATGACACCAATGATGAACTAAACATCGACATACATCTAAATCGAACGCGCAAGTAAAGTTATAGTTAGTTAGTGTGTGGTACTAATTAGGTACACCTCTGCCTAGGCCTTCGGGGATTACAGGCGTGATTATGATTATGTATTTTCTTCATTATCATCTCGAATAGGATCCATCCTTTTCTTAACTTCCTCCCAAATTTCATATTCATACTCATCTTATGCGGCATGCTTTCTCTTACATGAAATTCTATCTCAGAGACGAACATTCACACAGAAAATTTACTCCTTGTTAAGTCTAAACAAATACGACTAACCAAATAGGAGCAAGGAACTTTATTCATCTTTTACAACCTCTGTCTAGAGAGTGGGGACGAAACAAAATTAAGAGTTATACCAGTGCGAGAGTAATGTCCCTCTAGCGTATTAAAATCCTTCGGTTCTTTACGAAGTTTCTCGAAACTACTTTAGAGCGTATCCTTCACATGTTCACCAAGGTTTCCTGATAATACTTTTAGTTGGCATTTTCAGAGTTCCGCGTTTTCAGGCTTAAGACTATTTATTAGAGGGTTGAATGGAGTTTGCAGATCTAAAGTGAAAAAAGATGAATGATGAATTATAATAGAGAAACTTACTGCTACAGACAGGTATTAATTTCTACCCATAACATAACATCACGCCTGCTATCTCCGAAAAGTAAAGCAGAGGTGTAATAGTACACCCTCAAATCGTCAATTATGTTTAAGCCCCAAATAATAGGGGGCGAGTCTATTGCCCTCAATCACGACTCAGTGGCTGCTGCAGAGAAATTCCTAAAGGAAAAATCTAACAACACTTTGACCCCAGGCCCTCATCCTCAGCAGTAGCGCTTACGACTACTGGACCAACTGGGCCGTGAGATGAGGTGTACCTCTCTAGTCTCTTCTGATTTAATGATGAAGGGATTGTGTGAAGATTGATATGACAGAAAAGGGACTAAATGACAGCGTGACGGTTGACGGGGGCAATAAATGCAGAAATCGTGCTGTGTTGACCTCAAGTAACATGGGACTAGAGCAAGTAGATGATGACTCGTCATTATTTAAATTTAAACTCCATCTGAGTAATGCGCCCGGAGAGATGGGCTTCGATCGTCACTAACTGGACGCCTGTCGGAAGAAATCGCCGCCGTCGAGGTAGACCGCGGAGAAGGTGGTGTGCCGATTTGATCTCGTTTGCGGGGCGAACATGACCAGCTAATGTACGGGAGGATTTAAAGGAGAAAGGTGAGGTGAGGTGTCCCAGTGGGACACTGAAATAGGCTAACAGAAAACAAACTGCGTAGTTGATAAAGAAGATATTTTCTTTGAAGGACGATTCCCATGTTATGATTAAGGTACAGTTGTTAAAGAATCTAAACAAAGCATATTATTTTGAGGTAAATTCCACGATTCATCTAAACAAAAATACTTCTCCGAGTGAAAGTTGTTCGTAAACAATAATAACTTGATTGAATGAGTCATGTTTTTTACCTTTGTGTCATTTACAAATATAGAATTCTTATTACCATTATAGGTCATCTTATTGTGATAAATTTAAGTATTATTATAACTTCATATACAGGGTGTAAACAGACCCTTCACATATCCGTCAACCAAGCATTCTGTACATCAAACTAAGTAACTTAACTCAAAAATTTTTGCTGGGAATCGACTTTTTTTTTGGGGTGAAAATTTACGTTTTACGCTAGGACTCAATGGAAAGCACTCATAGCATTGTGCTGATGAATGGATTGAATAATACGAGGGTCATGGAGGTGTGTAAAGTAAAAATCTTACATTAAAAACAAGTATTTAAAAAAAAAACTTGCGAAAAAGTTGGAACTTTGAACAAAAAAAATGATCGCAGTGACGGGGAGAACAAGTGCGTTTCGTTTATGATAAGGGTCTATTTACACCCTTTATATTTCTTTTTTTACAGCTTTACTCTTCACATTTCTGATAAAGATACAATATAAATAAACAATATTTTTTAAATTTTCATGTAATTTTTTGGTCAGTGAAGCCTGCTTGCACCACAAATCACTAATACGCTATTCGTTAAGGTGGAAGCTCCAGGGTAACCCGCAAAATTCAAATATATGAATTACGTTACAATTCGTAAAATGATCAAAGACACAATTCAAATCTAAACTAATATTATAAAGCTGGAGAGTTTGTTTGTTTGGTTGAACGCGCTAATCTCAGGAACTACTGGTTCGATTTGAAAAATTTTTTTAGCGTTGGATAGCCCATTTATTGAGGAAGGTTATAGTAGGCTATAATAAAGCTGGAGTTTGTTTGTTTGGTTGAACGCGCTAATCTCAGGAACTACTGGTTCGATTTGAAATTTTTATTTAGTGTTGGATACCCTATTTATCGAGGAAGGTTATAGAAAGTCACGGGCAACAGCTAGTTATGAATAATTTCCTAGAAACGGCTCCAGGTATCGATCAACCATTTTCGTGAACCCACACATCATTGTTATTTGTTAGTTACAATCGCGAAAGCTATTACCGACTGCTTTCTATTATCTCTTCTCAGAATATTTACATATTATACCGAGTAACCTTATGTCGCTGTAGTTGATAATATGTCTGGCTGTTAGTTGATTCATTAATGACTCTGCCCTGGAGTGTAAATGTGGTGCTGTTCCACAAACGATGGGGCACTTAATATCGTGTCCTGCGTGTCCTGTTTTTTGTTCACTACAGGAACTGATGGACGCTACCGCAAGCGCCAAACTAGTAGCTCAGTTCTGGGCTGACGCAATTTAGATTGCCATCGACACGCTGAGACGAAGAAGAAGTTAGTCATCTCTCTCTGCTGTTATTCTTTAGCCACGACCTCCTCTAATTTGGTATAGGCTTCTCAAAATTAATAAAGCTTTGATTTTAGCCTTTTCCAAGGCTGTTTTAGTTTTTAACTTATAGAATCGAGTAAGAGTCAATTCGGACACAGCAGGTGTACAACTAAAATCAGTGAACTTAATGGGTTTAAAGTCTTAACACCCTTTGCAGTTGACAACAGTGTTGATTTTATTTGATTTTCAGGTAACTTGAGAGTTTATGGTGCTAACAGCCAAAGTTCGCTTACAAACTTGGGCACAAATACGATACTGTGATCTAATTAACGTAGCAACAGCTTACTGTTGGCGTCTTGAGCAGTTTTTTATATATCCCGGGGGGCGACTGGACAATTGGACATTTCGTTTAGGTCCGGAATCAACCAAAGCGGAGACGAGCGGAGAGGAGATATGCGGAAACCAACCAATCACATTAGTTGACATCTACATCGCGTCTCTCGTCTCTCCTGCGATTGGTTGATTCTTGCGCATCTCCGCTCCGGTCCGCTCGAGTCTTTGGTGGAATCCGGGCCTTAAGCCCTTTTCTACTTACTGATAATTAGATTTTTTTTTTGTCTAAATCCTAATTAGTGTTTCTAGTAAACACCTCATATACTACTGCAACGTATAAATGTATAAGCCTTCTACTAATTTACGTATAAGTAAGTAAATCCTCACCACTAATGAAAGACGGTGGTGCGGGGGCGGCGGGGGCAGCCTCGACGGCCGCCGAGACACCGCGCACGTCTCCTTCTGCAATCACATCATGCATATTACTACTTCTATCTACTGGTATAGTATCTACTTTGTGGTCGTTTATCCATTATATCGAACCCAAGACCTCTTGCTCAGCAGTCGCGCTTGTGACCACTAGATCAACGAGGCCATAAACGGTCAAAATTAACATAGATGATGTAAAAAGACCTATAACAAAGCCGTCATAGATCTACGCATTTTGTAAGTATATATCATACTACGCGTCGCACCAGGGCCCGGGATGCAAGAGCCTTCTAAAGTATTGGTCGATGATCTTGTCTATACCGAGGCGAACCCCGCTCGGGATGCTGAAGTGAATCCCTGGCGAGGTTCGCTTCGGTTGATCAAAGCTTGAGCTCATTGGCCATCTACAATCACTACTGTCATAGCCGATTCATCTACCCAAAGTACACACGGCGAAACATCAAGCTCACATTTCCAGTATAACATGGCCTCGCTTTGTATAGATTTCCCTTACAATGAGAGATCCGTATAAACTGATTTTGTATAGCTTGATTGGGGGCCGTGCGTACAAAAGCCTTCTTTTTCTTTCTTTACCGTGTGGGTAGTGCCTAACCTGGTGTCAGAGTTTTAATGCCGCCCATGGGCCTCTGACTTGGCTTTACATGCCGTTGTGAAATATGTCTCAGGCATGCTGGTTTCCTCACGATGTTTTTCTTCACCGAAGTAAGTGATAATTATACAATACGCACATGAATACGAAAAACCTCGAGACCTTATGACTTGGCAGTCCGACGGTCTTACCACTAGGCTGTCACTGCTTAGTCTAGCTAGCTAGCTTGACTTGGTTTAACAAACACCTTGCCACTGAGTGGGAAGGCTTTACTTATTCAGGAAGGTTTCGTCCATGTTTCAGCACCGTACGTCATTGTAGGCAGAACACATTGGATATAGAGGCGGGACTTCAGACATAACAGAATTTTGGCTGATTTCAAAATGTCGTCCGATTTGCTAAACGCGGCCAACCCAAGCTGTATTCTTCGGGATATCTCTTTTTGTTGATGCTCTTTGCCAAATGAAAGCATATGGCCAAGATAGACATACTGGTCAACCACCTCTAACTCTTCATTTCCAACGTCGACAGAAGGATTTGAAGAGCTGTCGATGTTTGCCATAATCTTCGTCTTGACCATATTCATCCTAAGTCCTACTTTAAGAGAAGCATCGTATAGGTCTTGAAGCATATTCTGAAGATCCCTGAAGTTTGAGGGCTATAGTCAAGTTAATTCAACGGTTTCACAAACATAACGTGTGATCTACATTTTCGTGCCCCTATTAAATTACAATTTGGTCCTCAATGAGTCTTCCCCGCCTACATGAAGTACATACTCATTACCAAGTAATTATATGTTAGTACACCCACGCTACAGTGTAGTGAAATAGTTCCAAGAAATAGTTAAGTAGCGAAATTGTTGGGTTCTTCGAAAATTTTAAGTGGGTGGTAGGTGGGGGTGGGCGTCGCTTTCTTTGTGAAGACATGGGTGGCGGTGGCTAGGAAATTAAACTGTGTTCCTTTTGATGTTCACGTCTATACAAATAAATAACAGCTTTTTACTGAATGTATATACGGTACTTATAACAAAAAAAAACATCATTTTAACATTTTTGTCTGTCTGTCTGTTTGTTCCGGCTAATCTCCGAAACGGCTGGACTGATTTTGACGGGACTCTTACTGGCCGATTTTTATAAGAAGTAACTTAGAGGCTACTTTTATCACTGAAAAAGGTTTAGGGTTCCGTCCAAACAAATTAAAACCCTTGAAATTGTTAACAAAATCCGATTCAAATGGGGGAAATAATATTTTTATAATAATTTAACGCGGAAAAAGGTCGCGGGCAACAGCTAGTCTATAATAAAATAATAAGGCTGAGGCCAAACGAGCGTAATTTTTTGAGCAGTGAGTCGCGTAAAATGAGTAGTGAAATTAACGCTGCATTCGGTTTCATACTAAAGTCCTGTTTGTACCACACGGTGACGCAAAATTATGAAACCGAATGCAGCGAAAATTCTGCGACTCATTTTACGCGACTCACTGCTCAAAAAATTACCCTCGTTTGGCCTCTGCCTAAGGCGGGAAAGTTCGTAAGTTTTGGACATTAAGAAACTCCTTGTCCTATTTGAAACATTCTTCAAACGATGGAAAGCCCTACTTTCACCAAGTTCTAAGTCCAGGATATTTTCTTTGACGCGGCAAAGTAGCGAGTCAGAACAACGGTGGAAAAGGAAACATCGAAGATTAAAATCGCACAGAACGCTATTCTAGTAAGATCCTTTTCTTAAATGGTATTGTTCATTAAGAAACATAAACACAAGTTACCAAAACAATGCCATGACTTGCTGTGAACAGATGGCAATTTATAGTGTAAAGCAAGACACGAGTAATGAGTCACTTAAACAGAATACACCCACCAGTTGCTTTGAAAGTGAACTTATAAGGAGCTCACTATTCGTAGTAGCAGTCGAGTTGTTAGTGCCGCAATATTGTCTTGAGTCCTAGTTTATATAGGGTGACTGGTAATTAATGACCGATACTTATACACGTGATTGTACTCAAGATAACAAACAATTATCCCAAAGAAACATTTTTTTTTTTAATACGTAAGATCATATAATGTACCACATTCTAACAAAAACCGTGCAACAGTGGGTAGGCAGAGTCACGCGGCTAACAGCTGATAGGTCACAGGCGCGCGCGGGCGCGAATTTCAAACACTTATTGTAATAACATTGAATGAGCATAAAAAAACGTTTCTTTGGGAAAGTTGTTTGTTATCATGAGTACAATCACGTGTTTAAGTATCAGTCACTAATTACCCGTCACCCTAATACATCATTTTCATCGTCAAACTCACAAACCCAAAGCATTTATTTCAATCAAACCGTTACAAGCACTTTTGCAGGTCAAAAAAATTTCTTTATCGTGTGGTTAGTCCTAACCTGGTGTCAGAGTTTTTATGCCGCCCATGGGCCTTTGACTTGGCTTTTACATGCCGTCAAGAAATATCTCTCAGGCATGCTGGTTTCCTCACGATGTTTTCCTTCACCGAAGCAACTGATAATTATACAATACGTACATGAATCCGAGAAATCAGAGGTGCGTGACTCGGGTTCGAACTCGCGACCTATGACTTGGCAGTCCGACGGTCACACCACTAGGCTATCACTGCTAAAGTCCCAGTCACGAAGCTTAATAACTTGTGAAAGTACTGTAGTCAGATTTTAAGATCCGCATTACAAACACCTATGTCCTAAAGTTTTCACGGAATCGGAATCTTTGACATGATAAGCACTGATGCTAGTTATAGCGATCAAAATGGCTTCCATATCTCGACAGCACTTGAATGTCTGCATATGAGCTTCTTTACACTTTTTAGCTAATCACCACAGGTCTACTTCGAGCAAATGCAGGACATAAAAGTAGTATGGTCATCATCATCTGCCTAGCCTTTTCCCAACTATGTTGGGGTCGGCTTCCAGTCTAACCGGATGCAGCTGAATACCAGTATTTTACATGGAGCGACTGCCTATCTGACCTCCACAACCCAGTTAGTACTGGGTAATACGATACCCCTTGGTAAATGGTATGGTAGTTTTATAAAGTGGGGTCTCCCTTGATGGAACAGCGAGTGTGGAGCTGTGTCGCAAACTATGCTCGTTCTCCAATTCTGCCCGCTGAGCGCCAAAATATGAAGCCATGCAGACATCTGCGCTGCCACCGACGATGCCGTGGAAGTAACGCAGTTTTGGGTCAACAAAATATAATTCAATGTCGTGTGGCAACACGAAGAGGAAGAAGGATGGTAGTGCAACTATTGCCATGCCATAAAAATAAGAGTTATCAAAATATACTCACGACGTGAACAGAGAGCGTGGGTGCAGACTTCCCGAGCGCCGACCTGCGCATACGCACAAGGTTCGACACTCGCGGTGTTTTGGTCGCATCTGTAACAACACATACAACGTTTATTAATAAAATAATTCAGTATTGATTATTATATCTTTGACGATAAATATATACTAAAAAGGTAAGTTTAAAAATGAAACTGAATACAACCAGCTTTTTTAAACTGGGTTCAAGAGGCATCTCGGTATCATCATTGCTATGGATCATGGACACTGACAGCTCGTGAACGCGATTTAGAATTAGATGGATTGATCGCGTTCAGTTTCTTTGCTGAAATTCAGAGAAGGCCCAAGTCTCAGGCTGACTATGATTTGCAGTGTGCACGTCATATTTTGAACAGCTGGTAAATAAACCACCACTGACTTTAATTCAATACAAAAGTATATTTGTCTTGTATACTTTAGCATGCAATCAGTACATGGGTAATAGATACGTATTTAGTATATTACTTGTAAATGGGTGTGATTATGTGTTTAGTTGTTTACGTATAAACTATTTATGTAACACTTGTTATTTTAATACATTAAAAGTATGAAAACACATGTAATACATTATTAAACCAGACGGTGTACTTATTTTTAATACTGTTCTATTAAGTAGATTACACTACATACTAATTAAATAGGAGCTATATTCATATGGACATATTCATGCAGACCGCCGGTCTAAGATGGCGCACGGTTACGTCAAAGTCCTACCGACAAAAAACCATAGGGTTTTAAAAAATGACTCATTCATAAAATAATTCTCTGTACATTTGCATGTCCTTTAAGGTATGTAATAAATAAACACGAACCAAGAAAACTCATTTCTTTTAACGAAAATTTTCCAGACCTCAAATTAACTTAATTCTGTCAGGTTTTCCCCAGGCCATTCTGGCAACCTTAGATACGCAGTTCATTTTATTTTGTGGCAGGCCCGGATTAGCCTCTGCAGCTTGACCTCGTTTGAATGTAATCAGCTTGTTTGTAACCAAAAACAGTTTTCATACCTTTGCTTCTAGGAAATTCTGCGTTAGGTAGCAAGAATGTTAGAGAGACGAAGAATAAAATTTGCGTATTAACAAGCTGGTTTACATTTTGTTAAAGGTTTTGATTATGAAGATGCTTCAAGATTCATGAATGTTTGCATGCCTAATATAAGGTAGATTGTACAAGGCTCACCCATCTTCATCATTCTCTTGGACCTTATCCCAATTCATTTGGGTTCGGCGCAGCATGTCTTCATCTTCCATACTTCTCTATTACTCGTCATCTCGCCAGACACCTCCTTTTTTGCCATATCATTCTTTACACAGTCCATCCATCGTTTCTTTGGTCTTCCTCTACTCATATACCCATCCACATTCATACTCAAAACTTTCCTCACGACGCTCACCCATTTTATTGTTATCAATTGTTACATCTTATTTTATGTACCTGTTATCTATGCAAATAAATTTAACTTTACTTTAAAAATAAGATCCAAGATTAGATAACATAAGATTAGAAAATTATCAAATTGGAGATGAAACAACTAGTCTGAGACTTGAGATAAACAAAATTGCGATTTCATCATCATCATTGAACAAAAATTAACATAACAGCGAAACTGAAGAAACACACACACCTCTGCTTAACCATTTGAGGATTACAGGCGTGAATGTTATGTTATGTATCATATCAACGGAAAGACATTGCCATTAATTGCCGTTGACCTATTTCTACAGTCATAAATATAGTAATGTCTATTTTAGACGATCTAAAAGTGTCCAAATGTATTGAAAATAAACTTGGCCATTAAAATGTAAATAGCCTCATATTCTCACAAGACTGACATAAATACAAGTCGAATTTGTCGGTCAAGGCCACGTTAGGAATTATTGAGATTAGGATCGATGTAAGTATTCTCCGTGAAGTTTTCTCACCGTTTCAAGATAAAACTAAGATAAAATAAAAACTTAGGTTATTTGCAGTTAGGTCACAACGGCAGGTTTACACGAACTGTCCCGTAATTTATCCAAGAATATTGAACACAAACAAATGTCGGTCTATAGCTGTACAGTTGTAATATTTCTCGCTGAGCTCTTTACCGAGACTTCGTACCATAATATTATCTAACTGGCTTTGGCCTGAGACTATCGTCCGCGTGAAATTAATATAAAAATACTATTTTCCCCGTTTTTTAAACATTTTTCATTGATGATCCGCTCCTATTTGTCGTAGCGTTATATAGGACTTTCTCGATAAATGGGCTATCCAATACTAAAAGAATTTTTCAATTCGAACCAGAAGTTCCCGAGATCAGCGAGTTCTACCAAACAAACTCTTCAGCTTTATAATATTATTATAGATTCACTCGCTACAATTTCTTTGAGATCCAAATCTAAAGTGTAGTGCTCGGCGTCACAAAAGGTACGTCAATTGGCTCGTTAACACACCAGTGATACCCGTATGCAAGTAGACGTCCGTTCTCGCCCGTGGCTCTAATGCGACCGTCCACCCTAATCCGATTTATCTAAATTACTTTTCAGTCTATATAAATTTCAATTTCAACCAGAAGTGAAGGTTGGACACTCCAAAAGTCAAGACTGTCAAAGGCTATATTTAAAACGTTCCCGTGGGTTAATTTCTGTACATACCCGGTGCGAAGCTAGTTTAAGATATTTTCGTACTCACAATGTTTACTTAATGCTATGCAAGCACGTTCAATGTTAACACAAACAAGTATCCATGATTTATTATAGATTTTAATCACGCCGGCACTTACGTCTAAGGCATAATGTATACTGAAAGGGAACGTGAAAAGAACATCCTATAAATATGTAAAGGGTGTTGCACAATTTTGCGGACAATCGAGGAATGAAAAAGTTAAGCACACTTAGAATTTACACAGTGCGAGTTCCATCGTCGTCAACATTGTAAAATAATCATACTAATATTACAAATGCGAAAGTTTGTGAGGGTGGATGTTTCACGCAAAAACTACTGAACGGATTTGGTTGAAATTTAGCATACAGATAGCTTATAACCTGGATTAACACATAGGATACTTTTTATCTCGGTAGTACGATCCCGTGGACAGTAACCGACCGGCATAAGCTTAAGCAATAAGTTTGAAAAGGCGACAATTTACTGAACGGAGAAATATGATTAATTTGGTGCCATTTTAAAAATGCGGTATAACTGGAGGCAACTCGACGCTGTGAGTTTTCCACGATGCAATTTTCAATTGGAAAAGTCAATTTGCCGGTTATTTCAGTTATTTCTTCACCTCTAATACAACCTGTATTTTTTTTTGTTTTCATAACTCTTCTAAAAAGTTTGATCCTTGCCAGCTCTGGACAGAGGTGGCACGAGAGTAGGAAGGTCTTTGCCCAGCAGTGGGACGATACGGACTAGTATAGTAGTAGTCTTCGGATGCTAGCCAGTTGAGAGCACATGATAGAGCAGCACACCAAAGCTCTCGACAACCATCCTAGAAAGCCATCCAATACAGTCACAGTGGCCGAAATCGGCTAGATGGCATCATCATCATCATCAGTCTTCGGATAATAAAGACTAACCAGTGTAACCTCTATGATCATATTAGTTTTCTCTCTCGTCTATTATATCTATGTTCAGTAAACTTCACTATATATCTGAAAGCAGACTAAACGAGTTCTATCCAGATCCAGCTAACTTGTTTACTAGCACGTTATCTTAAACACTAGCATATCAATGAATCACTGTGTTGAGTGTGCGTCTAGACGCCTAACTGTAGGGGTGATAGAAGTCTTGTTTTATCTGGTTTGCTGTGTGCAGCATGTGAATTGTGTTGCTTGTGTCCGGGACTAAAGCCTGGAGACAGTTCTGGACATTGAAGAAGCACGATCCATTCAGAAGTACCATCATCATCTTCCTGCCCTTGTCCCATTCTATTTGGGGTCGCCGCTACACGTTTTATTCTTCTATTCTCTCAGACGTCAGCATCATTTACTCCTTTCTCTTTCATATCATTCCTCACACAATCCATCCATCTTTTTTTTTGTGCTTCCTTTACCGACGACCTTAAAAAGGTGGATGGGGCCGACTGTATGCGGACGCTGGAAGGCAGGATGTTGTGACGCAGCTTCGAAGATGCGATGAGATTGAACATCCATTCGGCCGAGTACCCAACTAGAAGACCTAAGTTTGTGCAAATCAGCGAAATTGGCAGAAAGGCTAAATCAAGCTATAATGATGATGAAGTGAAGAAGAGTAAACTCTTGAAAAAAACAGCTGTCAAATTATTGTATAGGAAAATTTTTAGAACCTTCAGACTTCTGGTCTTTCTTTTTTAACAACCCTAACTTCGAAGCACATAATTGTGTACTCGTCCCCCTAAAGTCGTAAAGGGATGAAATATTGCACTGTTATTTACTCAAACGTCCAATTCCAGTAATGAATGTCAAATAGGTACGTCCCTTATTGCCTTAGACAGAGAAATGGTTTTATGAAGACAGAATGAGTGGAATCGAAGTTCATGTCCCCTGTGATCAGTAGAGGACAAGTCGTGAGAAAAGTTTTGAGGATATAGAAGTCTATAAAAATATAAAGCAAAAGGACATTTGAAACGATGGATGGATTGTATGAAAGTTTAAACTGACAAAGATGAATGGAAGAATTCATCCTGCGTAGATCGCGAATAATTTAACGTTTGCCTAGCAAAGTATCCGACCTGCATTATCCGCTCATATTTTAAGTTTGTGCGATAAAGTATCTGGCTTGCAAGTAGCTCTAGCTCTTGACAACTAATATTAAGTGCAATATCATGTTCTGTAATGCATGAAAAAAATACGTCACGAAAAGGCTCGGTAGATGATTATGTAAGTACGTATTTATTACATTCTGATATAAATTTTTGTTACTCTGAAATTATTTACTGACATGATAAAAAAAAAATCTCCCCAAATATTGTTCCACAGCTACGATATTGAACAGTCCGGAGGTCTATCTCTGATGAATGACTGTAATGGCGCTAAAAATTACACCCAATTACGTCGCGTTAATTCAAGTAAATAATGCCAGTCATCTAACATGATAAATAATTGTATGTTCACGAATCTACATTGTTTGTTTTCAGTGATATTGACAAAGTTAAAGATAAACTGGTGGAACAGACTACTGCGCTCGTAACTCTTTGAAGCGCCTTATTAAAAACCTACGAAGCTTCGAGCTAGGAATATTTATAGTATCATTATTTCTCCCTTGATAGACAGATGTATCGAGCTGGTGGGGTCGAAGAGACATGGTTTTATGGGAAAGATAACCGTTTCATCATTTAAACAGGCATTTTCTCCTTTAGAGATCAGTTTCTCTTATGAAAAGTACCAGGATTCCAGACAATCGTTAGAGCCAACAGCATCAGAATGCATTCAATGCGCGGCAGGGGTGTTTCACAGTTGATATTAAACATGTCAATTGGCAAAACCCATGGTTTGTTTGCGGATGCATAATTATGTCAAGTCAAGTCTATTTATTGTTCATCATTTTTCAACCAAAAGACATCCACCACAACATATGAGAAGTACCAGGCTTCCAGACAATCGTAAGAGCCTATAGCATCAGAATTAATTCAAGGCGCGGCGGGGGTGTGTCACAGTTGATATTAAACATGTCAATTGCCAAAGTCCATGTGTGTTAGTGGTGTCATATTTTAAGAAATCAGGTCCATCGGCATTATAATTCAGCCAAAGACATCTACCACAACGAAACCATCATGCTAGCCCAAAACCCCTGAATAACGCGAACCCTCCTTTGGAAATGGTATCCTCTTATGAAAAGTACCAGGCTTCCAGACAATCGTAAGAGCCAATAGCATCAGAATAAATTCAAGGCGCAGCGGGGGTGTGTCACAGCCAAACCCATGTTCGTTAGTAGACGCATATATGCTAAGTCAGGTCCGTTGTACACATCATTCAGCCAAAAGACATCCACCACAACAAAACAGTCATGTGAAGACCCTAAAACCCCCAAATACAGCGTAAACTCATTCGGAAAATTACATCTGAGCATAAAAAACTACCAGGCTTTCAGACAATCGTAAGAGCCAACAGCAACAGAACATATTCAAGGCGCGGCAAGGGTGTGTCACAGTTGCTATTAAACATGACAATTACGTATAAATCCGTGATAATAAGTCAACAGTTATCTCTGCTATAAATAAAGATAAAGCTGTGCTTTGTTTGTTAATTAATATCAGTTTATATTGTTTATGATTCGCGCAAGACTGTCTGAGTTTATTGTTTTGTTGCAGTTATTCAGGTTCAAGAAAAAAAAATTAGAGGACACGAATAATATCCAATCTACTGTTGAGTTTTAACCATTCAAGATATTTTATTTCACATGGCTTTATGTAAAATGGTCACTTATGGAATGTCAAAAGATTCGGAGATCGGGTTGGTCGTTTCCTATGGACAAATTATCGGCAAGAAACTCCATGGTTACTCTATTGCTGCAGCAATATAAGTCAATTTAAAGAGTTTATTGTTATCTTTTTCATTAAACCTCGGTACAATGAAAAGCTGCCTCGTTGGTCGCAAGCGCGACTGCTGAGCATATGAGGTCCTGGAGTCGAATACCAGGTCGGGGAAAGTTCTATTCGGTTTTCCGTCAGGAATTTCTCAGTAACACCCACGGAGTCTGGATTTGTGCTCCGACGACCTGGGAAATGTTTATTAGGCACTGCCTAACCCTTCGGGGATTACAGGCGTGATGTTATTATAATGAGAAGCAACGCATAGTCACTATTTGCCGTGACTGTCTATGACGCCTGTCTACACCAGTGAATTGTGATAGGCTGTTGACTAGTCAATTACCGAACAAAGATTCCAATCAGTCGTCACTATACTGAACACATTGACAACTGGTCTAACCTTAGAATGCAGGTCAGATTGGTAGAAGGTCAGATGACATTTGTCCACGTCAACAGTTGTGTCTTGCACTTGTACTAGATATGTAGGGCAATTTTATTTTCGAAAACCGCTGATAAGACAAAATTCAAACACACTAATACAGTCAGAAAGTGACAATGGTCAGTAAAAATTGTATGGTAATCAGTTGTCATAATACAGGCATGCGATGCGGAGGAATAAGGAAAAAGTCGTGAGAACAGTGTTGAGTATGAATGTAGATGTCTACAAGAGTAGAGGAAGATCAAAGAAACTATGAACTGTGTGACAGATGATATGGCTAGAAAAGAAGTGACTGCTAAACGAGTAATGGAAAAGTATGAAAGAAGAATACATGCAGAGCCGACCACAAATTGAAATAAGGACAAGAGACTGATGACCAAAACAATCCCACCCTTGTCCAAAAACATAATATTAGAAGGTTTCGTTTCTACAGCACGACTTGAACCAAGATCTCCGGATTTGGCGCCGCTTGGTCAAACGTTTGATCAGATACGGCCAATACGCCAACACGATTAGAGCCGATGACTTAGATAGATATTTGTGGACTTGAGATATTAAGCTGGTTTTGTTAAATGTTGTAAGTAATACTGCGTCAAAATAGATGTGGATAAAAATAAGTGCAGTGGGTAGGGTATGATGTAAATTCGTGAGGATTACGACCAGGAATAGATCGGATGAAACATCTTGTGGGTGACGTAGATTTCTACCAAGACAAAGGATTGGAAGCAGACACCAGCTAGTGATTGGAAACTTTTCAATCAGGGATTTGACAGGAATTCTGTCGATGACAGAACACACGCGCGAAAGCGTTTTGATGAAAAGGCTAACTAACCTTTAGCTGATAAGAAGAAGGTACTTTATCGCGTTTATCAAAACATTAAACACAGAGCACGGAATCGTAATCTTTTTTTTTTTCGGATGGGAAATCATCAAATCTCTGGGCGGAGCGGAAGGGAGTGTCAGACTTATATTGACTAAAACCCATCCATGTTCCTTCTTTTGCCCTTTGTATTCCAGGGCCGCGGTATCTCTTTCAAACAGTCCCGCAGGACTCGGAAGCGTCAATAAAATTCGTGGTGGAGAAAGTGCGTTCTGCGCAAAACTTTTGTCACGGACCCCCTAAAGACCGTCAGATGTTAAACGTCATTGTGTCTTAGTGAGTTCAAATGATGGTTTGTTAAAAAATAATATTTTGATTGACAAGATTGTTCACGGAGTTTCATGCCCATTCTTGTTCATAGAGATCTACGCCTTGGAATGGGCAACTACAGTACTTTCACAAGTTATTATGCCTTGTGTCTGGGACTGTAGCTTCGCTTTCTTTGTTTTCTGACATTCAAAAGTGCCTGCAATGATCTAATTGAAATAAATGCTTTGAGTTTGAGTTTAGCAAGTGTGACAATGACGCGTGATGCCTCTAGCAGCGGCTGCCGAGGCGTCTCCTTGCTTTGTTTATTTAAAGCATTTGCTAAGTGTGGTAATTATGTCAATAACTATAGGCATTTGAATAATCCCCGAAAGCTTAGGCAGAGGTGTAGCTATAATACACCCACATTTCGCCAGCTATATTGAAGATCCATGTAAGCAAAAGACTCACCTGCGGCGAAGTTATTGCCATCAACCGGACATAAATCCATACTCCGACCTGTTATCGAGAAATCCTTGATGGAAAAACCCAATAACACTGACTCGGGAACCAATCCGGGACTTATGTAGCTTGCGACAACTAACCCAACGCGGTAGTCTCAAGAACCTATGCATCATATCATCATCATCTGCCTAGCCTTTTCCCAACCTATGCATCATAAAGGGTGTAAATAGATTCTTAACGAAGCCGAAAAGCACTTGTTCTCCCCGTTCATCGAGTTCATTTGTTTGTTCTGGACCATACCAGGGAACCTTCTACGACCCAAGTTTTTTTTTTACTACTTGTTTTTATGGTTATAACTTTAATTATCTCCATGACCTGTTTACTATTCAACGCATCCATCAGCACTATGTTTTGAGTGCGTTCCATTGAGTTTTACCGTAAAACGTGATTTTTCACCCCAAAAAGTCGTTTTCCAGCAATAATTTTTACGTAGGGTGATGCCGGTGATGTACAGAATGCTTGGTTGACGGCTTCGTGAAGGGTCAGTTTACATTCGGGCCTGTAAACGGCGAGTTATGGGCTAGCTCGCCGTCCGGCCGTCTTATGACGACAGGCCGTGTCGACGGCGCGTTCGTGTTCCACGTGCGCCTCAAAGAGATGTCAGCAAATAAGTAGGGGTCCGCATGGGCCGATGCCTGCCAGGGCTGCGGGACTGTTCGAAAGAGATACCGTGGCCCTGGAACACAAAGGGCAAAGAAGGAACATGGATGGGTTTTAGTCAGTACAAGTCTGACACTCCTTTCCGCTCCGCCCAGAGTGGGGGGGGGGGTTATATGATGATTTCCAATCCGAAAAAAAAGGGTCAGTTTACACCTTGTATTTTACGGTGTGATAGGTACAATCAACTAGTTATCACGATACTGCATTCAAACTTCGATATCAATCGGAAATTAGACCCAAATTCGGAGATGAGAACCATTTCCATTTCCGATATTCGTCCCTCGACAAGATTATCAAAATCGATTAAGATTTGAGCGTAATCTAGTGGTTTTAGATGTTTTGATTAGAATAATAATTATTAATTTACGGTACAGTAGCAATGACCTGTCTGTTTGATAATTAAAATGTTGTTAATTTACGATCAAATCTACATAATTATCAGTTTATGACTCAGCCTTGGCGATAATGTAAACTGTTTATTTTTTGGATGGTACTGATTGCTGCTCTATTTTCACCCTTATTTACTACTAGCAGTTGCCCGCGACCTTCGTTCGCGTGAAATTATTATTATTAAAAAAAATACTTCCCTTTTTGAACCGAATTTTGTTACCAAGGGTTTTAATTTTTTTGCACGGAACCCTAATTATTTTACTAAAATAAAAATAGCCTATGTTAGACCTTATAACATCAGCTATCTGCCAGTTTATACCGTACCGATTTTGACGGGACATTTCCCGTCAAAATCGGTCTAGCCGTTTCGGAGATTAGCCGGAACAAACAGACAGACATTCAAAAACTGAAAAAAATATGTTTGTGTTATAAGTGTCGTATATAATTTCATATTTAGTAAAAAGCTATCATTTGAATATTACAAACAGACACTTCAATTTTATTTATTTGTATAGATTTGCTATCTGCAATGATGACCAAAATAAATTAAGACTAGGACGGAAAGAGCAAACGTAATGATGTTGATGACCATCTGCTGTAAAAACTAGATATTTAAATAGAACGTTGAGTTACTTATTAGGAGCTTGAGGAGCTCGTGGCTAAATAATAACAGCCGCTCGGGTCGATCTTTAGGTTAAGCCGTGCTTGCCTAGGTTGGTCTGTGGATGGGTGACCGCCCATTACATACCGACTTTCCTCCGTGCCTCGGAAAGCACGTTAAGCCGTTGGTCCCGGCTGTCATTTGTAGATCATTGACAGTCGTTAGGCAGTCAGTGACCCAAAAAGTCTGACAACCAGTCTTACCAAGAGGTATCGTATTACCCAGTACTAACTGGGTTGTGGAGGTCAGATAGGCAGTCGCTCCATGTAAAATACTGGTATTCAGCTGCATCCGGTTAGACTGGAAGCCGACCCCAATATAGTTGGGAAAAGGCTAGGCAGATGAGATGATGATGTTGAGTTACTTATTAGAAGAACGATATTAGCTGCCACTAAATATAAATTTTTCAAAGCATTTATTTCAAGTAGGCCAGCTACAGGCACTTTTGAACTGTCGAAACAAAGACATCAATGAAATGTAGCTACAGTCCCAGTCACAAGGCATAAAAACTGTGAAAGTACTATAGTTGCCACTGCAATACTGCAAGTTCATCATCATCATCCACAGCATGACTTCACCCACTGCTGGGTAGGACAGGTGTCTCTTTGCTTGTGCCAATCTCCACGTTTCTCTGCCAGCCTCATCCAGGATTATACCCACGATGTCAACAATGTCGACTTCCCATCTCGCAAACAGCAAGTTACTTGTTGGCAAAAATTATGACCTAGCGTTAGAGCGGGAACGGTCAATGTGGCGACATTTGGGGGAGGCCTATGTCCAACAGTGGACGTCTTTCGGCTGAAATGATGTTAGAGCGGGAACACTCATCGTTAAACGTAGTTAGTTAACCTCTAGTTAAGCTCTGTTTATCTGCTCACGAGAACCTAACTGTGACCGCAGCAGTAATTTAGAATAGTTATCTTACCGGATAGAGTTATAAATCATAACACAATACGAGTTATCAAGTAATTAGAGTGTTGCCGAGATTTTATCGTTGGAATTATAAATAAAATCGTATCATTAAAACGTTGGGAGCGTTGCGGAAAAGACTTTATCACGATGGCATAGAATATCTTCTAGATTATGCCTCTTGTAATATAAGTGGTTTATGTCTACGGAATTATGTGTGAGTAAAAGGGCTTATCTGTTCTTTTATATATGCAATCTTAATATTATGCCAAATAAATAAAAGATAGACAAAATAGAGGAATGACGCGTCTGTTAAAAGTAATGTGGTTTGGAAAAACCGAAGTAGGAATCAAAATGATAATTAAACTTAACGCTAGCTGGAATTTAAAAGAATATAATTAAGTTATAATAATGTTTAATGTTGCTAATTTAGGATGATAAGAGCAGGCGAATGATAACTGCAATGCTTATAAAAGGCTGCTAATTTGACAGTTTGCATTCAGATGCGCGGGCGACTGTACAGTTAGGGCACATTAACGATGTAACACATTGCAAAATAACAACAACCACTCATTTGACGAGAATATCAGATTAAGTTTAATAAGGCTGCAAAAATGTCTGAGTAAGACTATCTGCGGAGATGTTTTTAGACTGAAATTTCTAGCGTACTCCCAAATAGGCTAGACCAAATATGAATAAACTAGGTAAATATGTAAACTGGCGTGCATACCTCAGCTCACGTGTTTGTATCAAAAAACTCAGCACGTGGGGAACTGGGCGCGTTTCCAACTATTTGTTTTTTTTCTAGCTTTTACATAAAACCGATATCAGACGGTGAACTTTTCGTTCATGTTCATAAACCAAACAAAGAATCACTCAAAATGCAAAAATGAATTCAATAGTGAACCGATTCAACGAGGTTGTTACTCTTTATGTGAAATGTTAAAAAATCTTCAAATCATCAAAACAATTAAATGAAGAAAAAAAATATAAATATGAAAATATGAATACACAAATAATAACATAATTTAATAATAATTAAATACTTTTAATAATTTCATAATAATTACCTACATTATTGTTATGCAATACATTATTAAAAATAACTAATATACTATACCTATATGAACAAACCTAACAATGTATTATGTATATATTCATAATTATACAACCAATTAAATTTATAATTTCTAATAATTTATATGATATTATTGAATTGCTGCTTAGCCCTCTTCCTCTCTCCTAATGTTGCTGTGCCCGACAGGGTCCATAATGATCTTTTACCTTGTTACACCATCTATGTAATACTTATGGAATGCAATAAAAATTTGAGTATTGAGTATTGAGTATTGAAGGAACAGACTTTTTTTTTTTTTTAATCTCGTTATCGTCCTGAAAGCTGTCTTGTCGACATTAAGCTGGATTTTATATATTTAAAATTATGTCGTGCATGGTACAGTATCCAATGATAATTATGTCCATCTAGTAACAAGGAATCAAGGAACAGATGATGCAAAATTGAAAAATCATTCGTCATTAATTCAAATTAGGCTGATAAGAATCAGCACTTTTTGAACGTCAAAATTACATGAGCCAGTCTCCCAAAACGTCCGCCCTTCGCCATTTTCAAGTTGAGGTTGAGCTTGAGCTGGGAAGAATAAGGGATTAACCACACTTATTCAGCTCTGTTCAGCTTTTGGCCACCAGAAAACATTTTATGGAGAAACGTACTCATCTGTTCAGCTTTCTGTGTCTATTCAGATGCGTACGCATCTCCATACAAAATCGTCATTTTCTATGGCCAAAAGCTGAACAGACCTGAATAAGAGTGAGAAGTCCCTCACTGGCGGAAAAAAATTCCAAAAAACACGTCATCTTCCTATAAGGTTAGAAGAACCATTCTGTAGTGTTCTAGATGTAGTGGGACCGTGGAATGAAACAAAAATGAACAATCACTGGAGTGAATCGTCTGATATCGACTTTATGCTCGTAAAGTCGTAACTGTAACAAACGTAATTATACGTCGTGTTTTTCCAGCACTTAAATTATATATTACGAAGAAGATAATTTATACTGATATTGTTTATTTATTTATTAGACAGTCGTATTTCTAATTCTGATGATAAAATTGTTTGGCTACACTACTTAACCGTAATATTATTTTTATTAGCTGTTTTTTTTTAAAATTTATTTTAACACTAAAACATTTTTTATGTTTGTTACGCCATCTTTTCGTCCCATTTTCTCTAGGAAGTGATGATATTATTATCCTCTAATTGGGATTTTGTTACACTTAATATTCTATAGTTACAAGTGAAATATTAATTTTTCCTTGAAACTTGTAGAAACCTGAGATAAAGTATATTATACTTTGTTCTACACCAAAACTGTTACACAGTAACACAGCTCTTTTACAAATATTTCTAATTCAATGAGTACAAAAAGTTACTACATAACATCACACAACTAATCACCGAAGGGTTTGGCAGAAGTGTATCCAATAGTACACCCACATTACGCCAGTTATGTTTTTAAGTCCCACGGAATAGGGAGCGAGCCTATTGCCATAATCAAACCGGGCACAAATCCAGACTCCGTAGCTGCTACTGAGAAATTCCTGATGGAAAAACTCAATAACACTTTGCCCAACCCGGGAATCGAACCCAAGGACCTCATGCTCAGCAGTTGCGCTTGTAGTTGGCAGTCTGCAAAAAACGTTAATAATTATTATTATTATTTATTCATGAACAAGCAACATAAGACTCATTATTTAACACAAAATTTCAATAACAACACAAACATACAAGACTTATAGTCTAGCCTAGGGTCACAAGTACAGGCCATTATTAAAATGTTCATCCAGTGCCAGTCCTATGTTTAAGACCTTATACAATATTTCTACTGGGGAATACGATACCCTTTGGTAGGACTGGTTGTCAGACTTTCGGGCCAATGACTACTTGTAACGACTTTCTGTGATGTTATGTACATAAACAATTAAATTAAATTAAACTTATTCATTAATACTAAACTACTACTACTTATTTATTACTAAAGTATGTATACATAAATGAAAACATGTCTTCATAACACAGCTTCAAGAACGAACATTTCCCAAACAAATAAAATAACGTCTAATCAAACTTGTTTATTCAGCTCCCACACATTCCTTTAACAATTCCCTTCAAACAACTCTTAATCACGTACCGTATATTTTCAGCTTTCAAAATTACTCGTGAAAGCCAAGAAACGCCGGGAAACTTCCACCTATTACCCACACTAGATTATATGGTTTCGTTTCACGGTTCCACTAATAAAGAATGTTTACACACCAAATTGCAGGGTAAACCAACAAGCTATACTAACGTAACTCTAAATATACTCTTGGAATTGTAATAGTTACTTAAAAGTTCTTTTTAGGACTCCCTACCCGAAAGGTAACCAGCGGGACCCTATTACTAAGCCTCCGCAGTCCGTCCGACCGTCCGTCTGTCTGTCAGCGGGCTGTAACTCATTATCTGTAATAGGTAGACGGTTGAAAATTTCACAGAATGTGCATTTCTGTTAATAACAACAAATTATAAAAATAAATTAAAAATTAAAGGGGGCTCCCCTACTACGATGGTACGGAACCCTTCATACGCGAGTCCGACTCGCACTTGGCCGCTTTTTTTGTATGGTGAGTAGGTACAAACTTCGAAGAACTACCTAAAATAAGAACGAAAATGAAAAGAAAGTTATTTTAAATTAGAAACTTGTTCGTAAGTGGTAAAGAAATTTAAATCTAAATATAACAGCTGATAAAAACATTCAGGGCGGGTTTCACTAACTAAATTAACACAAACAGTACATCTAAACTGCGTTCAAGAACTCCATTACAATTCTGACAGTGAACTCGATCAAGAACTATTTTGATCGAGTTCAGTTTCATTGGTAAAGTCAGCAATCCGCTATCTTTTAAAAAAAAAAAAGTATTTTTTTAATTAGTTGTTATCTTATGCCGCATTATTTTAGCAGAGTTAAAATAATTTCACTTGGGTACAATAAAATAAATAAAATGTATGTTGTAAATTAATTTGATGGTACTGTCAGCATAAAATATTTTACTGTCGTTTTTTTATATGAAGATACAATAAGGGTGGTAAGGGGCAGCGCCAACAGCATCCTATCTATGATAACAAGTAGGCATGATTGTGAGTTAGTGAACCACTGCTTCAAGATTTCACCAGGGGCTTCAGTCTCGACATAGATAGCAACAAAAATCGGTCGTTAAGTCATAACGATGTCAAATTTCTTTAATAGATTTTCAACCTTAAGGTTTTGAAATAAAGTTGAAAATCTATTAAAGAAATTTGACATCGTTATGACTTAACGACCGATTTTTGTCGCTATCTATGTCGAGACTGCAGCCCCTGGGCCTGTCACCTTCCAGCAGTGATGTCACAATCTGTTTCTGTTTTTGCCTTTGAAATTGTATTACTAACATAGTTTGAGGAGCTTGTGGCTAAATAATAACAGCTGCTCGGATCGATCTTTACGTTAAGCCGTGCTTGCCTTACATACCGAGTTTCCTCCGTGCCTCGGAAAGCACGTTAAGCCGTTTGTCCCGGCTGTCATTTGTAGACCTTTGATAGTCGTTAGGCAGTCAGTGGCCCAAAAAATCTGAAAACCAGTCTTACCAAGGGGTATCGTATTACCCAGTACTAACTAGGTTGTGGAGGTCAGATAGGCAGTCGCTGCATGTAAAATACTGGTATTCAGCTGCAATCCGGTTAGACTGGAAGCCGACCCCAAGATACTTGGGAAAAGGCTAGGCAGATGATGAGTTTGTAAGTACATTGTTACTAACACTATGAGTCTTGTTGCTCGAAATAAATTATTTAATAAATAAAGAACTATGTAAAATGTCACCTTACAAACCAAATACCCCACAACGTGACTTTGAAATCATAGGATATTGTATTACGTTAAAAAACACTTGTTAACATTAATGGTATTTTAATTACAGCGGCAAAATGCCAACGTTGGCTCTGCGACAGCGTTTCTAGTGGCGGCACTTTCATACAACCCTGAAAGCTTGGCTTGCCCTGATAACCTACTGCTGTTCATGATGTTCAGGTTTCTGAACAGTCTGCTTGCCTTATGGGCTTGCCCTATTATTGGCCCTTAAGGCACGTCACTGTGGTTCCAATTGTTTACTTCACTCGAAACAAAAGTAAATATCCAGACTTGCATTTCCTGAGGAAGCTTAAAGTCACACACATCATATTATGACATATCACACCTGTATTCCCGGCCAGTATGTAAAACGGGGACGAACCTATTGCCATCAACCGGGCACAAATTCAGACTCCGTGGCTGCTACTGAGAAATTCCTGATGGAAAAAACCCAATAACACTTTGTCCGACCCGGGAGTCGAACCCAGGACTTCATGCTCAGCAGTCGCGCTTGTGACCAGGCCAATAAGGCAGTCTTTAATTTTTCGAAGCAAATAATAATTATTCCAATACCTAATTGAAACTAAATTTCTCTATGAGTACAACTTAAGCCGCCCTAAGGCCTTGTCCGCACTGCTGATTGCCATACTACCACCTCCCCTAATGACATTTTTTGCTAATGTAGTCGAGGCCTAACCCATTAACATGAACCCAAAAAATGTTGACGTTAAAAAACAACATTTTTTCAACGCTTACTCACAAATGTTCACGATATGAAAAGAATGGAAGGAATTTCCACCAAGGTTGAGTTGTAAATCTGGACAAATACGCTGGCAAAATATCAAGCAAATATTTGGAGCACCGACGGCTTTTATTTGAGGTCATATTCGGTACAAGATTACAATTCCGTACTAATAATATAAATGCGAAAGTAACTTTGTCCATTTCTTACCTTTTCACATCTACATAATTTAGGATATATCATATAGCTAGCTGTTGCCCGCGACCTTCGTCCGCGTGAATTTTTATAGCCTATAACCTTCCTCGATAAATGGGCTATCCAACACTAAAAGAATTTTTCAAATCGAACCAGTAGTTCCTGAGATTAGCGCGTTCAACCAAACAAAGAAACTCTTCAGCTTTATAGTATTAGTATAGATAGGATAATTTTTATCCTGAGTACATTCAAGTGGAATAATTTGCAACCATAAGGCGAGCGAAGGCCCTAGTGCTAAAATCACAATCAAAATATTAAATTTTTGTAAACACAAATCCAAGCTAAGCATACCTAATTTAAACACAAAACAAATTGTAAATTCATTTCGACAACCAAATCAATTCGATAGCAAAGTATCTACTAAATAATTCTGATTGATTAATATTTACGACTATTACATGACCCCACTTTATGTATCGTAATGTACGGAAAATAAAATATTCTCTGATAAAACGACTCGCTCGGGTTTGTTTACTAACGCTATTTTATTGATACTGTGTTTTAATATGGAGTAGATATCGTATGGTTTTGTGATAAAGTTATTCTTATTTTAGAAACGCTGGTTTTATCGCTATTTCACCTGATGTCAAACACCATACATACATTCATTCATTTATTTCAGTAACAATTTATACATTGTATCGAAATTTTACACTTCAATTATAAATTAAACGGTTCTATAGCAGCTATGGAATCGTAATAGACTAGGCTTCAGTATAGCCAGCTCCTGACCTCTGCCAAGGTCTTCTTCAGTCTTCCATACTTCTCTGTTGCCCTTTTTGGCCAATCTTCTAACTCCAGGAGTATTTACAATGTCACTTACGGGATATCTTCCGGGATTTTCAATTATTCTGAGCGCCATGATCGCGGGCTGACTGGAGATTGCGGGTGGATGGTAAATAAATTTTTAGATGCAGACAAATCTATCTACCTTATTTCTCTCATTCCAGGGGTTTTGTTCCTACAGCTGATTGTCTTTTTGATGTTGCACGTCATCCTACCCATTGCATAACGTATCAGTAACCAATAATCACAATCACGGTAGTGAGTGGCCCAAAAAGTCTGACAACCAGTCTTACCAAGGGGTATCGTATTACCCAGTACTAACTGGGTTGTGGAGGTCAGATAGGCAGTCGCTCCATGTAAAATACTAGTATTCAGCTGCATCCGGTTAGACTGGAAGCAGACCCCAACGTAGTTGGGAAAAGGCTAGGCGGATGAGATGGATCACAATCGCGTAGCAGTCTCCAGCACTCTTTTCGGTTCAAATAATCCTGTCTCTTATATCGATGCTTATTTTATACGAAAGAGCACAATATTGAAATCCATGTTTACACAGTTCCTGAATAACAAACACGGAATCGTAAACGTATATCGTTTATGCAATATTCAAATCCTATACAAATCTTTCGCATAAGGGATAAGGAGACACAAAACACGGGTTTGCAGAAACAGCTTGCAAATACATGGTTTTAATAAAATAAAGACGATTTACATGAAGATATCGAACCACTGGATGTTACTTCCGGAGAAAATATGATTCGTACTCATAGCATAGCATTGCATAATCAGCCTATTAATGTTCCCACTGTTGGGACACAGGTCTCCTCTCAATGAGAGGGAATGGGCTATAATCCACCACGCGGGCCCAGTGCGGGTTGGTAGATATCACATGTCTTCGAATTTTTGGTTCTAGGACATGCCGGTTTCCTCACGATGTTTTCCTTAATCGTTTTGAGAGCAGCGGTGATGAAATAACTTACACAAAGTAATGCGCCTGGCTGGGTTCGAACCCACGACTTACTGCTCGTAAGTCTGGGTCTCCACCAATGGGCCACCGCTGCTCTCACCGCTGCTTTAGATTCGTACTCGCTTTTATGGAAATATATGACATGGTAAGTGTACAAAAAAAGAGAAGCCTAATCCCAACGGTGGATGAAGTCGTGGATGATGATGAAACGTGCCTATAAATGTTGAGTTTATACTACTCAACTATCGGGTCGAAGAAAAATGAACTAAGAGCTCGAAGTGAGAAAATACACCGTGTCTAAAGGCTAGGCTTGCATTTGACCGCTACCCGCCTGATGTGAAGCGATGATGCGGCCTTGGGTGGAGCACGCTTGCCTAGAAAACACCGATTCACTCGAGCTTTGAATAGATCCAGATTATAATGATCCGGGAACAGAGAAGCTGGCAGTGAATTCCACAGACTGGCGGTTCGCATAATAATGTGGAAGCATAGCGCTTTGTTCGGGTCAGTGGAACTTCAACGAAGTGGAATTTTCGCTTGTACACCCAAACAACCTAACCTAACCTCAACGCATTCACCACCAGCACGCCTTCGAGTGTTAAAACCAAATTTAAAGCAGTGACAGCCTAGTGGTGTGACCTTTGGACTTCCAAGTCATAAGGTCTCGAGTTCGAACCCACGACACGCACCTCTGATTTTTCGGATTCATGTGCGTATTGTATAATCATCACTTGCTTCGGTGAGGGAAAACATCGTGAGGAAACCAGCATGCCTGAGAGATATTTCTTGACGGCATGTAAAGCCAAGTCAGAGGCCCATGGGCGGCATAAAAACTCGGATACCAGGTTAGGAATTAACCACACGATAAAGAAAGAAACTGTTAAAAGAAACAACTGTATTTTCAATTTTCAATAAAAGTAAACAAGTACACGTTTCATATGCGCATACACCTTCTCCGTTCCGTCAAGGAATAAAACAAACAAGTGTTTAGAATTTTTACGATACAGAAAAAGCACATTCCATTCAGGAATGTTACTCATTCTCAAAAATTCTACCCTGTACACACTGTACAGCAATTTCGTCAAATACAACCGCTTATAGTATACACATACATGCTATTCAAATTATTTTCTGAACACGCCACACTGGATATAGCGAAAGGGGAAGCGTTTATAGAAACTAGGCCGTGTGGGGGAAGCCAATGTCCTGTCTGAGTTGCGTTATGGAGAAAATAGCTTTAAAATCCTTAGCTTGAATTTATAGGGATACATTTTTAGGGAGTCGGTTAGTAGGAAAATGAAAACCGGTGACAGGGAAAAACCTATGAGCGGACACGCGTAAATCAGTATGAAGGATTGACGATCTTAAGATCAAGAGAGCAGCTCTTAAAAGATCATGTTTCACTACCTTAGTCATAGGTCTTAAGTTCGAACCCAAGAATATGATTTTTCGGATTCATGTACATAAATAATGTATAATTATCGCTGGCTTCGGTGAAGGAAAACATCGTGGCCCATGGGCGGCATAAAAACTCTGACACTAGGTTAGACACTAACCACACGATAAGGAAGGCTACTTAAGTTGCTACACTATAACGGATTCTCTATACATGCATGACACAAATAAAACCTTTACACACACAAAACATTTCAGCCTCGGAACAAATATCAGCGAGCTGAACAAATATTTGTCTTTACACGGAATTGAAACACGCTACCCTGAGCCCAGGCGACACAGTGCTAAAAGATACAGAAAGTCAGGTCATGGGAACTGTGACTTATCTACAGTCGTTTCATAATTATTGTACCTCTGACAGCAGCAACCATAGATATAAGAAAGAAGAGCCTAGTGGTCACTAAAATTTTGACAGACTCGTCAGGACAGCAACTCAACCGCAACCCTATTGTAATAAGAATAAAGAGTACTGTGATTTTGACAGCGATGCGAAGTCAGAGGTAGAATTACTGGTAACTGTATCACAGGCAACTACCATTGGATGTGAAAGGTTTGTGATTTTATCAGCTGTTGGTTAAAATTTTGGTATTAACAGATCCAAAAAGGATTACACAATATTTCTAGTTCATTTATGGCTTAAATTTCAAAATAGTAAGAAAAATTTAAGTCAACGGTCACAACTAACAACGTTGCCATGTCACCACACCACATGTTACGACTGCGACTCCAAAGTGCTCAAAGCAAGGTGAAATCTGTGAGACTGACATCACTCAAGAAGCAAAGAAACAATAAAATACAATCTTAACGTTTCAATTCACTGACGCGTATCTTAATACAGTAACAAAAACGACGTAACATTGACAAACGCACGCAGCTCTCCATAGATCACGAAGTAGGAGTGCAAGCGTGAATAATCCATGGCGATACGGTCCAGTGAGCCGAGACCCTTAGCAACAGTCCACGAAATACACCACTTAAGAGCCTTTATAGGGCGGATGTGAGTAAGGGACGCCGTTGAAGGACGTTCACCGATCTTTATGGTGTCCTTCACAAAGGTTAAGTTCAAGGAGTCATAATCAGATGACATGCAAACAAAATTGCCTAGTTGAATGTAAAAAAACCCTGCTATAATGCAATCATAACATAACGCCTGTGTTCCCCGAAGGGTTAGACAGAGGTGTACCTAATAGTACCCCACATTTTGGCAGTTATGTTGAAGTCCCATATAAAAGGGGGCGAGCCTATTGCCATCAACTGGAAACAAGTCCAGACTCCGTGGCTGCTACTGAGAAATTCCTCATGGAAAAACCCAATAAAACCATGTCTGACCCGGGAATCGAACCCAGGACCTTATGCTCAGCAATCGCGCTTGCGACCACTCGACCAATGAGGCGGTCGCAATAATCCAATCATTGGCAAGTATTTAGAATTCAACTTTGTAATTTTAATTTCAGTGATTCAGTTATCAATTTACATAAAATTGCCTTGACTGCAAAACAGACACGAAATAACAGCTGTTTTTACCATCAACAATTAAAATACTATTGATTGTATCATATTTATCTGACCGCCTCGGTGGTCGCAAGTGCGACATCTGTGCATGGGTTGGATTCCCAATTTGGCCAGTGTTATTGGGTTTATTCTCCATCAAGAATATCTTAGTAGCAGTCATGGAGTCTAAAATTGTGCCCGGTTGATGACAATTGGCTAGCCCCCAATTACATGGGACTTGAAACATAACTGGCGAAATGTGGGTGTACTATTAGGTACACCTCTGCCTAGCCCTTCGGGGTCTACAGGCGTGATGTTATGTATGATGTTATCCGACCCTTGTCCATATTATCAAGTTACCGCCAGTTCTGGCTGAGTAAGTTCATCTGAGTAATCACAGTGAGGGTTTCTTTTGGGTTATCAGACCAATCCAACAACCTTAGATCATTTCCTACACTTTGATCGACCTGGTTTTCTGGTTGGGTTTTGATTGGTTTGTGGGGGTCAGATAGGCAGTCGCTCCATGTAAAATACTGATAATCAGCTGCATCGGGTTAGACTGGAATCTGACCCCAACATAGTTGGGCAAGGCTAGGCTGATGATGATGGTTTCCGATCGCTCTTATCCCTATATTTTCAAGGTCTGCAGTCTCTAAGAAATAAAACTTTAATACCACTCCTACATCCGTCCTTCTTATCAGACGTATATATCTTCCACCACACTAAACAAACCACGCACATAACTAATTCATATTAATAGCCCACTATATATTTCCCTACCCACATCTCCCACACCACACGGTGTTAACCTTCTCCCGCCTACATAATAAACACATAAGCAACATAGACCTGACCTCAGCAACAGAATGTATATGGGTGACTGGTAATTAGTGACCGATACTTAAACACGTGATTATACTCATGATAAAAAACAACTTTCCCAAAGAAACATTTTTTTTTACACAATGACTTTTATCACAATAACACAACAGCCGTATGAAATTCGCACGCGCACGCCTTTGACCTATCAGCTGTTAGCCGTTTAAAAAAAATGTTTTTTAGGAAAAGTTGTTTGTTATCATGAGTACAATCACGTGTTTAAGTATCGGTCACTAAGTACGAGTCACCCTATATAAACTCATCCAGTCAGACGCTGACCAAAACGTAACGTAGCGCAGTGTTGGTAGATAAGGGTTTCGTCACAACGGTAATGTTTTCCCCATGGTTTGTGTTTTTATTTTGGTATATTCGTGGAAATGTTTATTTACATTAATTTAAATTTTGATACATATTTATAGTATTTGATATATATTTATAGTATTTTATATATCCTTGTAGTTAATCTTATTATTATTTAAAATTATTTTCAGATTTACACCTACCACTGCTTGTCTTTGCATCACCCAAAGGTTGACTGGTAGAAAATGCCTATGGCATTAAGTCCGCCTCTGTACTTCTGTGCTTGAAGTGTTAAATAAATAAATAAGGGATTTTATCTCTAATTAGGGAGAAAATAATCGTTCTTGGGGAAATGAAATTGTTGGAGAAAATTTTGGGGAAAATTTAGGGTAAAATCACATGATCGATCGATCGATCGAGCGATCTTCACAGGATGGCTGGTAGCAGCTGGATGAGAGTTGCTGAGAATCGAATTTAGTACTCGCATTTAGACGCACAGGTTAGTATTTCCTTGTATCTTTTTTCCCTTTCTGTCACTTAGAATTGCAACTCACTAAAGTGAGAGGTCCAATTGCATGTTTAAGTGCTTCCGATGCTAATTAATGATGATGCTTGCAACCGAACTTCTCGATCTACCAAACGCCGCCCGCTTGTCAGGTAGCATCCGTGTGTCAACATCAAAAATGTTCGGGATCAATTTTTTTTTTATTTAATAAAAGGATTTCCAAAGTCCGCTCTAAACTCTTTTAAATATTTTTGGAAATACATACACCAAAGAGATTTAAAATACTTACAGAGCGGACATTAGGAATATTTTCACACAAAATTTTTGATCCCGAACATTTTCGATTTTGACACACGAATGCTATCTGACAAGCGGGAGTATGACACTAGACAGAACGATTTATTACTAAGTAGTAATAAGTTTTGGATTACAATTTTCTTCGTCTTGTCCCGTCTATCGCTCATAAATAATTGAATGTCTTTGACATACACAGACCCAAAATACGATACCAAGTGGTACCTTTTGTGAATAAACACACTATTATATCTCACGTTTGTTGCATTTCCTGTTTCAAAAATAGAACAAGGAAAAAAGTTGTCAAACGTATAATTATTGAGAAAAATAAATTGAATTTGGGGAAAATTCAGCTCGATCTAGCAATCCTAACGTAACACGTTACGTAACACCCGCGTCATTGGGGCGACATTGAAAACGATGCCAAATCTTTTGTGTATCAACAATAGGCTGGATTGTTTTGCATTGGGTTATTGCAGGGTGAAAGGTTATTAGATTGATTGCTTAGGTGATTGTAATAGTCATTTTTGTGGGTACTTTCACGAATAGTTCCTCGTGTAAGTCAAGGTCAAGCCGCGTTCAAATTCTTTGAAAGCTTATTGTGGTTCTGCAAGACTTTAATCATAGACATGGTTCAGCAGTGGACCTTTCATTGAATGCTCAAGGGTCAAGATAATAATAAATAATAATAAAAAAAGAAAACAGATACATCAAAAAACTGGAGCCTAAAATCATAAAAATATTTGAAAACGTGTATGTATGACGTACGTCTTCAAAAATGCTGACCAGACGCCGGGCCAAATTACACGAGACACACCCACCATCTCCGGGCTCATCACTCAGCTCCGCCTCGCATTCGCCGGGACGCGCCACATCCGTGAGCGCTGCGTCGCCGGTCGCTGCAGTTGCGTCGAGCTCGAGTGACGAGTTTTTCTCCCCGCCGTCGACACCACCGCCACCACGACGACGAGGAAGAGGACGGCCACCAGCGGGCTTGGGACCTCGAGGCCAACAGGCCACGAACAGGGTCCCCGCTGCCGGTGGAAATGTGTCGCGCATTCGATGGACGCAGTCCATGAACGAAAATGTGATGCGCGCATATTATGGGGCTACAGAGGGAGGAATTAACCTTACTGCGTACCGATGTCGGATGCTCACTCTGTTTCAGGCTCTTGAACCTGCCGTCAATGTCTCTGCTCAACGATTGTCGGATCAGGTGCGCGTCATTCTAAATAATCATAGGTTGGATGATGCTACACTTGATCGGCTGCGCTCGGAAATGCAGATTAGCCCAGCCAGCAACCCTCTCCCATCCCAGAACGTTACACATGTGCCTGCTGTACTACCACTGCGGGCAAATCATCATGCTGAGGAAGAGGATGACAAGACTATTTCTGCAGATAACCTGTGCAATGTGGAATTAAGGAGCGCTCTGGAGGGTGCGATTCGTGAGTATCGGTTCATGTCACCTGATCTTAGACCACGATTACCACGTTTGCCCATGAATAAAAAGAATAGAGCACTGGTGTGTGCCCTGGATGCGTTGTTACCAAATTTTATTGAAAGCAGCACAAACCTTTGTGATACACACTCAATCTTGTATTGCACGGCTGTTGCGGCATGTCGTGTAGCCAATGTCAAATTTCCAAACACTGACAGTCCTACACGACCAAAATCTGCCGTACCAGCCTGGCAATGCAGGATTGAGCGTCGTATTAATGAGGCCAGGGCACTCATCGGGAAGCTCATCTGCTTCAGGGAGGGGAATACACGCCCAAGGGTGATGCGCTTTGTGAGGCGGGCATTCTCGGGAACTGATATCAGTCCCCGAGAATACATGTCACGAGTCACAGAGCGCATCGACTTCCTGAAGCAGAAAGTTTATGCATGGGCTAACCGTATCCGTCGGTATAGGCGAAGAGTGGATCGATACACTCAGAACCGCATGTTCCAGAGTGACGAAAGGTGGGTGTACAGAACATGGGAGCGGCCCGTTACCATTCAAGGAGTGACTGACGCGCATCTGCCGGATAACGACGCCATGAATGCTTTTTGGCGAAGTATTTGGTCGGTGCCCGTCGGCCACACTGAGGGTGATTGGATGCGTGTTGTTGAGCGAGCGTGTGACTCAATTCCGGAAATGGAGGCCATTTCTATTAGTCTACTGGACGTGGCCTGTGCAGTCCGTCCGTTACCTAACTGGAAATCTCCAGGGCCGGACGGACTGCACAATTTTTGGATTAAATGGCTACAAAGGTCACACGCTTGCTTAGCCTCACAATTCCAGTCATCCTTAGAGACTGGGTCGCTACCACCATTCTTTACAACAGGAGTTACCCACCTGCTCTACAAATCGGGTAGTACTGTGGAACCTAAAAACTATAGACCAATTACGTGTTTACCGACGGTCTATAAAGTTCTAACATCCATTCTGAGAGCAAAAATTGTTCGTCATATAGATAGCAATTCAATTATGTCTGTCTCTCAGAATGGATGTAAGAATGGGTCCCGCGGTACTAAGGAGCTGCTCCTTATCGACATGGCCATAAGCCAACAGGTTCGTCGATCCCGGAGGGATCTGTCGACGTGTTGGATAGATTATAAGAAGGCCTATGACTCGGTGCCACATACATGGCTCATGAGGGTGCTGGAATTGTACAAAATAGATGCAACTCTTCGCACCTTCTTGATTATGTGTATGGGGCAGTGGAGGACGGTCCTTCTTTATCCAGGATGTCGGCAGGTTCTTGGGAACGATGAACCGATCAGGATTGAGCGAGGAATATTTCAGGGTGACAGTTTGAGTCCGCTTTGGTTTTGCTTGGCCTTGAATCCTCTGAGCACACTGCTGGAGGATTCTGGTCTAGGCTACCGGTTGAGGAGAGGTGGTCAGGTTATATCTCACCTCCTTTACATGGATGATTTGAAAATATTTGCTCCCAGCAATTTGCAACTGATGGAGCTACTAAAAGTGACTGAAACTTTTAGTAGCGCCATCAGGATGGAATTTGGCTTGGACAAATGTGCAGTCATGCATGTAAAGCGAGGGGAGATTATGGAATCCGTGGGAACTCAACTCTCGGATTCCATATTCCTTAGATCCCTCTCATCAACCGAGACCTACAAGTATTTGGGTATGTCGGAAGCATTAGGCATCAATGCTGCCGACATGAAACAATCATTAAAGGAGCGCTTCTTTGGCCGCCTGAATAAAGTGTTAAACAGTCTTTTATCAGGCGGAAACAAGGTGCGCGCCTTTAATGGTTGGGTCATGCCGGTATTGATGTATTCTTACGGCATACTCAAATGGACTCAGACGGAACTTGACGCCCTGGATAGGAAGGTCCGCACACTACTGACCGCAAATCGGATGCATCACCCAAGGTCATCGGTGATGAGACTGTATAACCCGCGGAAGTGCGGAGGTCGTGGATTCTTAAATGCTAAGACCTTGCACAACCGCGAGGTATGCAGTCTCAGGGAATACTTTCTCGAAACCGACGTGGGGATGCACCGAGATGTGGTCTCAGTGGACAAGAGCTTCACCCCGCTCTCCTTGGCTAACCAGAACTGGCGCAAACCTGTGGTATTGGATACTAATAACCGTAGGGAGGTATGGCAGAGCAAGGAGTTACACGGACGCTTTTTCCGGGCCTTACATGGGCCTGATGTAGACTTTTTGGCGTCCGTATCCTGGCTACGATTCGGTGACCTCTTTGGGGAAACTGAAGGTTTCGTCTGTGCGATTATGGATGAAGTTATCATGACGAACAACTATCGGAAATATATTATCAAGGACGGTACGGTTGACATCTGTCGGGCATGCCACCGTCCCGGTGAATCCATCCGACATATTGTTTCTGGTTGTTCTCGTCTTGCTAACGGTGAGTACTTGCACAGACACAACCTAGTAGCTAAGATTATTCACCAGCAACTTGCCTTGCAATACAACCTTGTGAGTTCTGAAGTACCATACTACAAGTATGTGCCCGACCCAGTTCTCGAGAATGGTCATGCCACATTGTATTGGGATCGATCTATCATCACAGACAGGACTATTTTAGCAAATAAACCTGATATTGTGGTGATAGATCGCCGAGAGCGCCGTGCAATGATTGTTGATATCACTGTCCCTCATGACGAGAATCTCGTGAAAGCTGAGAATGATAAAAAAATCAAGTATCTTGATTTAGCACACGAGGTTGTCGACATGTGGGACGTGGACTCTGCAATCATTGTACCGATAGTCGTTACGGTTAATGGACTAATAGCAGAGAGCCTCGACCAACACCTTAGGAGGCTCTCATTGCGCGGCTGGGTCAAGAGCTTGATTCAGAAAGCAGTACTCCTGGACACGGCACGCATAGTGAGGCGGTTCCTCTCTCTGGAGCCCTGACCACCGGCAACCTGGACCTTGTTCCTGATGCCGATGGGCCATCTATTTTTTATATTTTTAAATGTTTTGTTTACTTTTCTTTGTAAAAATATTTAAAAATGTATGAGATAAGAGAAAGAATGAATAAAGGAAATAATAATAATATATTTATTCAAAAATTAGAATTGGCACAGTAAATACAATTTAAATCTTAGAAATAATGTTGGAATAACGTTCGATGCCTGTACTAGGTTGAAGCTGTATCACAGGCGGCATGTTTCTAATAAATACTATTTGGACAATGGATTTCTTAACAATATTTAATTTATTATTTCCTTTATTTATTTTTATACAAATCTTCTACATTTTTAAATATTTCATAAACTAAAAACAATATAAAAAACATTTAAAAATATAAAAAATTGTAGCCCACCGGTATCGGGAACAGGGTCCAAGCGACCGGCGGTCAGGGCTCCAGAGAGAGGAACCTCCTAACAATACGAGCCGTGTCCAGGAGCACCGCTTTCTGAATCAAACCCTTGATCCAGCTGCCTAACGAGAGCCTCCTCAGGTATTGGTCGAGGCTCTTGGCAATTAAGCCATGGGCTGATACAACTATCGGCACAATGATCGCTGAGTCCACATCCCACATGTCGACAACCTCGCGAGCCAAGTCAAGATACTTGATTTGCTTATCTTTCTCGGCTTTCACGACGTTCTCATCATGCGGGACCGTTATGTCTACAATCATTGCGCGCCGCTCTGACCGATGCACCACCATCAGGTTTATTGGCTACAATAGTCCTGTCAGTGATGATGGATCGATCCCAGTACAATGTGATACTGCCATTTTCGAGAACTGGGTCGGGCACATACTTATAGTACGGTACTTCCGATTCCACAAGGTTGTATTTTAGAGCAAGTTGCTGATGGATAATCCTGGCTACAAGGTTGTGTCTATGCAAGTACTCTCCGTTAGCCAGACGAGAACACCCGGAGATAATGTGACGGATTGATTTAATTAATTTAATTTATTATTATTATTATTTTTTTTTTTAAGATGATGTCGGAAGAAATATTTATTTATTATTCCTTAACACACTCATTTGTTTTTACAGGTAAGACCCAAGCTAACAAATTAGTCATAAAATTGCAAAATATCCAGTCCCAAGTAACGGGTCTATTGTCATCACTTCAGCCTGGAATTACCCACTGCCGGAAATAGACCTCCCCTTCCTTCTTCGATACTTCTCAGACGATGATGCTTGATACAAAGATCGGCGATCATAGATAAATACACCGCTGTTTAAATAAATACTCCACGCACTTTCTATCAGTCCGGACAAACTAAATAAACATGAATAAACATGAAACATTATCATAATAATCCGTTGTATAACAACAATATTACTTAGCAAAGATTGAGTCTTTAGTTATAAAAGATAAGTTGGCTTTGATATCAAAACGTCTGAGTCCTCTAAACCAGGTCAATACTGATAGTTACGAGGACTTCATAGCTAGGTTATAAAACGCACTATTTACATCAAGTTTGTTAGCTATTTTGAATCATATTGCGTTGAATGAAGGTTTAGATTGGAGAGATCGTTTGAGATAGATTTTTAATGCAATCTCGGACTAGGAGAAGTTATCTAACTGTGCAGTTCATGACTCCATTGAACTTTAAAAGTATCTTTAGTTAGTTCCTTAAGAATGCATCCTGTCTAGCAGGGCACTTAATCATTAGATAATGTATCCTTTCACAGCTAAGTCTCTTTGTGAGAGGGGCCGGGCCGTACTCCACCACACGGGCCCAGTGCGGGTTACTGGAAGTCTAGTATCTTTAAATGTTACATAGTTTTACTATACTATACTTTGTTTAGAAGCTAAACTGCACGTGGTGAGGAGGGATGAAACACATGTCACTAAAAGAGTGATGAATGTACATGTTAATGGATCGAGAGGAAGAAACGAAGGATGGATTGTGTGACGAATGAAATGAAAGAAAAAGGAGTGAAGAGTGACGACAGGGGAGAATGGAAGAAAAACACGTGTTGTGTCAACCACAAGTGATGTGGGACAAGGGCAGGAAGATGATGACTAGAAGAAGAAGATGAAAGAAGAAAAAGAATAAAGAAGAGAAGAAGAAGATGGAAGATGATGATTAGAAGTTCTTGAATCGCGATAAAGAAAAGAAGACCTGATTCACGTCTCATGGATGTAAACTTTAGAGTTAATGTAGTATGAAACTATAAACTCACGACTACGATCTCTATTGCAGCACCGCTCCGTTGCAAAAAACAGTGCATACACTGATTGCACAATACAGTTGTCATAACTAAATCGATTTCGAAAGCTATTTTGAACACAAGTTATTAAATAGTAAAGACGAACCGACAACGGAAGGCGTTAAATGGTATTGATTTATTTCTGTTAAAAGGTTAGACGTTTCTACGTATATAGGATTCTTGGGACAAGATGAGGAATATGGAGAATCGAAAGTTGAGATTTCAATCAAAATCATATTATTACAAGTAGGCCATTTACAGGCACTTTTAAAAAGGTCGAAACAAAGACAACAGTAAAAATGAGGCTACAGTTCCAGGCACAAGGCATAATAACTGTGAAAGTACTGTATTTGCCCATTCCAATTAGATCGTGATGGAGAAGGACGGGCAAAAAAACTCCATGGACACTCTAATTTAGAATATTGTTTGTCACTTAAATGTCGTCAGTTGATAAAGATAAATAATGTTAAAAGGAAACTTTGCCAGGGCTGTGGGACTGTTCGAAAGAGATACCGTGGCCCTGGAACACAAAGGGCAAAGAAGGAACATGGATGGCTTTTAGTCAGTACAAGTCTGACACTCCCTTCCGCTCCGCCCAGAGTGGGGAGGTCATTTGATGATCTCCCATCCGAAAAAAAAAAGGAAACTTTGAAAGTTGTACCACATCATTTGACTTTCACCTTCCTCCAAGGTTGTTACTGGGAGGATAACCAAGGAACCTGAACCAATAGATTCTGTTTAAAGCTGCTTTTTTAAAAGTCAGGTTTTCTTCTTAAATTGTATTTTTTCTAGTATAATTAAAGTAGCTACGGGCTCAAAACAATAATAGTCAAACAAAACTACCGTCGATACGAAAAGGACTTCAAAAGAGACAGAGACTTCTGAGTTTGTCCCACAAGATTTCCCCTAATTTACCATTACGTAACTGAAGATACCGAAATCAGATAAATGCAAAAAGATGTATGAACGTGAACGATGCAAAAGGAGTGTAGTAGCAAATGGCTTTCTATAGTTTCTGTCAACCCTCTATGAGAAAAAGGGGTGAGTTTATGCTTTTATACAAAAAGGTTTTTCTAAACAAAATGCATACTGAAATAACAAGTTTGCTGAACGTACAATGTTGTGTATGCTCTCAATGAGATTAGTATAAAGTACTAAATTCCGGTTGGTGACGTCACACATACTAGGAGCACATAAGCTTAAGTGCCTAAAGCTTAGTTAACTTGTTGCTGAGCTGACCAACATTAAGGTCACGTACGAGGATTGTGTGGACAGAAAGATTGTCGAGCGACAGATAGATATGAAGTTGATTTAAAAGCCACTTTTGCAGCTTTAAATGAAGAGTTTTGAAATGATATAATGAATTATGGTAAATGGTAATCGGTTATCGTGACATGGACATGTGATGCGGAGGAATGAGGAAAATGTAGTGAGGAAAATGTTGAGTATGAATGTAGATGGCTTTAGGAGGAGAGGAAGACCAAATAAAAGCTGGATGGACTGTGTAAGGATGATATGGCTAAAAAGGAGGTGACTGCTGAGATGACGAGTAATAGAGAAGTATGGAAGAAGAAGACATGCTGATCCTAAATAAGTAATAAATAAAGGGATAAGTGCAGGAGAAAGATGATAATGAATTATGTTACCAGCGAGCGGTGTAAAATAAGAGAACATTGCAGATAAATAATTTGGTGTAAATTTAACGAAGATTGTCCCAGATGCCAGCAATTTGCCAATACATTAAACTGATACCAACAACGTAGAAAAAGTGATGACGAACCCCTTTTTCCATGGCTCTACTACTAGATGAAAATCTGGTCAGCCCAGGACAGCAAGAGACGATTTCACAGCAGTTACAACAAGAGACTGCCTCGTTGGTCAAGTGGTTGCAAGTGCGACTGCTGAGCATGTGGTCCTGGGCTCGATTCCCAGGTCGGGCAAAGTGATGGCACGGTTGGTGTATTGGCTAAGCGATTGACTGCTGCGCTGCGTGTTGCGGGTTCGATTCCCGCACGGAAAAAATATTTGTATGGCCTACAGGTAGTTGTTCTGAGTCTGGCTATTTGTTTATGTCAGTTTAAATGTTTGTAAACGCACCCACGATACAGGAGAAATTCCTAGTGTGGGGCAACGATTTAAAAAAAAAAAAAGGTTTATTGGGTTTTTCCATTAGGAATTTCTCAGTAGCAGCCACGGAGTGGATTTATGCCCGGTTGATGGCAATAGGCTCGCCCCCTATGACATGGGACTTAAACATAACTGGTGAAATGTGGGTGTAATATTAGGTATACAGCTGCCTAACCCTTCGGGGATTACAAGCGTGATACAACAAGAGCAAGAAACAGTTTCGCAACAGACTTTCTAAAATAACAAACAGCGGAAGGATTAAACGAATTTCGGAAACATCGCACATACAATTTTTCTAGATTTTCGCAACGCACGTTCTGATGATATAACTAAATACGTGCTCCGATATGCCACGGTGCAAAAAACGTTGAATTAAACATTGCAGAGGAAGCAACGTCAGATGAAAGTTGTCCGTCACGACCCCGTTATGAGCCTCGATTGGAAACCTTGCCTTTCGATCAAAGGAGAGCAATCGCTCAAAGAAATCTGGGTCAGCCGACTACCAAGCAATTTTATTGATGACTAATATGATGATTGGTAAATAGTAGTTAATGCTAGATAATTGTTTTGCTTGTAATGATTTGCATGATATGATTGCTACTGGATCAAATAAGAAATTAGTACATAAGAGGAAATCTGAAAGTGGCGTTGGTGACTGAAAGGTTGTCGTGGTATGGGCATGTGATGCGGAGGAACGGGGAAAATGTTGTGAGAAAAGTTTCGAGTATGAATGTGGATGGGTATAAGAGAAGAGGAAGACCAAAGAAACGATGTATGGACTGTGTGATGATATGACAAGAAAGGAGGTGTCTTATGAGATGACGAGAGAAGTATGAAAGAAGAAGACATACTGCGCCGCCCCAAATAAATTGGGATAAGGACAGGGGAATGCATGCTATGAAAGATTCATCAGACGTGTGATTCAAATTGGTAAGGTTTAGACTTCCTGTTGGGCTTGTCATGGTCGTATGACTTGTCATTATTACTAAACTATATCTAAAGTTATGTGGCCTTTGCTAGAAAACCATACAGTAATAGGGTGCGATACAAAAACCTTCACTAGTGACGACATTTATAGGCGTTCGTCCGGCGCACCCTGGGTGCCCACGTCATGTCCTAATATTTACATATAAAACGCCGAAAAAGGTGAAGGCTATTTTTTTTTAATTAGCCGCTACTGGGCAAATGCCTCTTTCATCCTGCCAGGTACTTACTCTTTTACAGCGCCGTCTCGGGCAGCAGTCATGGTACGGGTGAAAATTGGGCTGGCCACGACGGTACTTCCATCCTTTACAGGCTTATAATAATTATTGTGGTTTTGCTTTCCTAACTTCTTGTATTTCCCAGCTTATCTTACCACCACACAATCCTGGAGATAGCACATTTAACCGCAGCAGCACACCTTGACTTTGTGCCAAGGTCCGCTCCCAGACAGTATTATGGGTAGCCATTACTCTTACATTCGCAAACACTGCACTATATCTGCCAAAACGCACGCAGAGCAAATAAACAAGCCGCTGAAATAATATGAGATATTTCGAGATTTATTACCATACTTGAGAATATTCGTCAGAATTTGGAAGATCAATTTGGATCAGCAAATTGGAGATGCTGTTAGTTAGAAGTTGTGACGTAATATGGCTACAAGAGGAAAGTCAAAACGAAAGTGAAACGTGGACGAAAATATTGTGAGATGTCCGAAGACATGACAACTACCAATCCCCACTGGACCCACGTGATGGAATACGGCCCGCTCCCTCTCAGAAAGAGGAGACCTGTGGCCTAGCAATGGAAACCTTATGGGCTGATTATGCTAAGGCAGTGAAGTACCTCGAAGAAGGAATATATTACCAACTTGGTTTAATATTTGCATGATCCAAGAGAGATCTTTATGCAGTAATGTACTGCGATTACCCTAAGGTCTTCTAAGACACGACTTTAGATAGCAGCCTAATCTTCACTGATTAGTAACCGACTTCCCAAACGGATCTGCATGGTAAACATGTGCCAGAATATCTGCACTTGTCCCATAAAAGCAAGCAACCATGTAGATATGTAGAAAAATGTGCATAATAAATTCAAACTGACTTTATAATGGCAGGATATTAGCTCATCGGCTTAAGAACATATGGTATACCACAAACGATGAGGTAAGCTGTTTCCTGAGTCTTGCGCCATTGATTTTTCTATGTAAAGACGAGCATCATAAATATAGTAAAGAACAATACAGTAAAGTTATGTTCAACCATTAAGAAAGACAGACTGTAATCAATAGACGTGGAGTGAATACTGAACATTAATATGATGGCAACACGACTGAAAATTGTACTGATCGTGAGGTTTCAAGTCAGATAAACTTGCCAACTCAACATTATAATATAAACAAACACACATAACCATTACTAAACGGTCAAGTACGTGCGGTAAATATGTATCATAATATGTACAGTAATGATAAGCATCAGTATAACTGATTTCATGCGATAATAGACTTCAATCATTCCATGTAGTGAGAATAGGGTTGTCAAATAGTGACATGTGTCGTAGATTTCGTGGAATATGGAATGGGCCATTGGACAAAGTTTATGACATATCTTGAAACAACAGCGCATTCTAAGGAACAGGATGACTAAATATCTTGAGTCAATAATATTTACAATCTTTAACATACGGCAACCGTTTCTTTTAATCTTGGACTTTCTCCAGCTGTGAAATTTGATATGTTCACAGTTTTACCTGCAAAATCATCTTCGGATGTTTATTCTTCAATAGTCACTTCAGCCACTAACATTAAACCATTTGGACTTCTTTAAATCTTGGACCTTCTCCTGGTGTAAAATTTGACATGTCCACAGTTTTAGTCAATATTTTAGATCTTCTTCAAAGCTATCTTTGGGTGTAAATTTTTCTGCACTCACCTCAGTCACTAAGCATTTTGAGGGTCTACAAAGCCATTTGCCATGTTGAATTAAATTACCGCTTCATGTAAATAGTATTGGAAAGCGGTGCTACATTATTCATCTAAGCTTGGATTTAGTTTTTTGTAACGTTTCACAGTCTTCTTTCTCCAACAACATGGCGGCCCTAACTGACCATAACCTACATGTAACTGGCATCAAATAAATCACAATCAATCAGCCACAATACCACGTGAAGGGCGCTGAACTGCTAACTAAGTCACGGCCATTAGACGAGTTGTCGTTAGCTGAGGAATTTATGAGTCGTGTCTTGGACTTATTTGGGCATCCATTTATTGATGTTTTCCACATTCTTGACGGCGATATAGAGTTTGTTGTGTCGATATCGGTTCGTGTCGACGTTTTTGGGCATGACTTGGCTATGGCAAATCGATTGGAACTGGCGTTGACCAAAGATGCTATCATTTATCACCGTCTAAATGTTTGAGAGTCTTTATAGGTGGTCAGTAGCGCAAAAATCTGACAACCAGTCTTGCCAAGCGGTATACCCAGTAGCTGGATTGCGGAAGTCAGATAGGCAATCGCCTGGTATCCACTATTCAGATGCATCCGGTTAGATTGGAATCCGGCCCCAACATGGTTAGATAAAAGCTAGGCAGACTGAGCATGTCTTGACTTATATGGGCATACGTTTATTGATGTTTTTCACATTCTTGTTGGTAATATAGGATTCTGTTGTGGTGTTGCATACTCTTTAGGCATGGTTTATGGGTACGGTAAATCGATTGACGCTGTGGACGGGTAAAGGATTTTTTGCTTGAATTTTGGTATGCACAGTTTGAGAAACATTTTATGGACTGCAGATTAATTATGAGTAGTTGTTCTGGGTGTAGACCAGCAGACATTTGTTCTAATATATTGGTGTTTTTCAGAACTATCAAACCCGTTATCAAGCAACAAAACAAAAGTGTTTCACAAGACTTATCTTCGTTTTTAGATCTATTTCTTTTAGAACGAAAAGGAGGTCATTGAGGAATTGATAGCATCGGAATTAATTACCAGTAATAGCATTGTGGTCTGATAATAATTAAGTACAATGATAATTTAGAGATTCTGATTAATGACGTCATGATGAAGTAATCTTAACGATAATACTGACGAAGTTAGTTGTTTGTAGAACAGCGAAGATAGGATAGAATAAAAGTACAAAACTTTTTAATTCCTCTTTCATGTGCATGATCATCATCATCCTGTTCTGCTCCTGCCCTTATCCCAATTTATCTGGGGTCGGCGCAGCATGTCTTCTTCTTCCATACTTCTCTATTACTCGTCATCTCAGTAGCCACCTCATTTCTCGCCATATAATCCTTCACACAGTCTACTCATCGTTTCTTTAGTCTGGTTTCTCTACTCTCATAGCTTTTATGTTAATGTGGGATCGAGAAGATGTGGGCAAGTAGCTTATTTTATAAAGCATTCTATGTATAAATGTGTAGCATGTAAGATACAGTTAAGTATATTTAAGTTACTTTATCGCATTAGATTTATTATCTGTAATGGCAAAGGAAACTTGCCATGTGAATAAATAAAATAAATAAATAAAAATGTCGGATTGCCAGCCTAAAACACTTGGAAGCGATGTTGCGTGGAAAACTGCCGAGTCTACATTATTGAGTTAGAATACACGTAGCAATGTTTACACACGACGAATTAATAGATAAATTGTTCTACAACATAGAAACCTTTTTTAAAAGTATAAATAAACATCCAAAACACACACAACACAGCAGAAATATAAAACAGGCTATTAACATCAGCCATTTAATTATGTACGCGGTTGTAGCAACTCGTACCGAAATTTGTACCGAGTACAAATTAATTGGGTTAGTAACGACCACCTGTAATCCTGTATTGACCGCGAGAATATTAAGGAATTGCACTGATGTACTTAGTAATCCCGTATTGAACGTAGGATTATTGGATTGTGCTGAAGCTGTTCCGTAATGAGTCCAAACACCATCTGCCCAGCTTTTTTCCTACAATGTTGGGGTCGGCTTCCAGTGTACATTTGCTTGGAGCGACTGCCTATCTGACGTCCACAACCCAGTTAGTATTGGCTAATACCGTACCCCTTGCTGAGACTGGTTGTCAGACTTTCGGGCCACTGACTACCTGTAACGACTGTCAAAGATGTACAATATAGCCGGGACCAGCGGCTAAACTTGCTTTCCGAGGCACAGAGGAAACTCGGTATGAAATGAGTCCCATCCACGGACCAACATGGGCAAGTGCGGCTTAACCTGAAGATCGACCCGAGTGGCTGTTATTCCAATAGTAAGCCCATAATGTCCCCACAGCTGGGCTTGTAGGTCGTGGTCAAGCGGCACTGCGGCAAGAACAACAAGTACAATTAGATGAAGATTGATAATTCTATCGATATACAAACATAGTCGTTTCCATTGTTTTATCGTTATCGAATGCACTCGAACAAACATTGACCGAGTGATATAATCAATACGTATTCGATAAGATATAGCGGGAGCGACTGTTCACGCTAAAATGTTTTGAAGGGATTTATTTTTGTTTACTTGTTGGTATTATCAGTAAATTGATAGAATATTCTGGGTTTTTTTAGGTTGTAAAACGTCATAATAATAATGTTATCAGACTTTTTTTTTCAACAGCCGGGGCAAAGAGGTCTTTGCTCTGATGTCTGATAATTTATCTTTACAAGAGCTAGACCTAACAGGCTGAAATGAGTATTAATCAACAAGACGCTCGCAGCCCGTTTGAATGTTTATTTTAGGGGGATCCCTAAGACGACCTTCTGACCAATTATTTCTGCCTTTTGAGAGAGGGACTGGAGTATTCAGCTGCATCCGGTTAGAGTGGAAGCATCCCAACATAGTTGGCAAAAGGCTAGGCAGATAATGATGATTATGAGAGAGAGGGAGTGGGCTGTAATTCACCACACGGACGCATTGCCGGTTGATGGACACCTCATATCTTCGAATTTTTGTTTCTATAACATGCCGGTTTCCTCGACATCTCATAAAAGAGTAGTAATCACTAAAAATACCAACCACCTGTACTTACAAGTAGTTATAAGTACATTCCACATCACCTACATAGTTTTAACGACATGACATCACCCACTTGGTACACTTGTGCAATCAAAGTACAGTCAGCTACCGTGCTATCTACGCGATTAATATTAACGGTACTTATAGCTAAATAACCGATTAGTTAAAAGGTGTTTAGAGGTTGATTAAGTGAGTTTGATAGAGATTGGTGATTGTAAACTTTATTACATTATTCGGTAATTGTAAAGTTGATTAAATTGTTATGACTGTTGTGTTGTTTGTAGTTGTAAAATCGTAGCAGAGAATAACAAATTATAAAGATTATGTGACGACATTCAATATTGTCCGTTGATTCCTGCTGACATTTGTAAAGCTTTGAGAGTCGGTCGTCTTGGCTGTTTTTTTTTTTTCGGATGGGAAATCATCATTTATTATGAAGGAGTCATTTAATGATTTCCCGCTCTGGGTGGAGTGGAAGGGAGTGGCAGACTTCTACTGACTAAAACCTATCCATGTTCCTTCTTTGCCCTTTGTGTTCCAGGGCCGCGGTATCTCTTTCGAACAGTCCCGCAGCCCCGGCAGGCATCGGCCCTTGCGGACCCCTTCCTGATTGCTGACAACTGTTTGAGGCGCGCATGGAACACGAACGCGCAGGGTCGTCATGGCATGACAACTAGTCTTAATAAGGTGTAACGTATTATCCAGTAACTGGATTTTGGATTTGAAATTTGCAGTCGCTCCATGTCAAACACTGGTAGTTAGGTACACCCGGTTAGACTGGAAGCCGACCCCAAACATAGTTGGAGAAAAGGCTAGGCTGATGATGATGTAGTAACATTGGCTTAGCTTGTGAAATTATGACATAGAACATAAATCCGTACAACACGACAGATATCAAGAGAAATATGTGAATTACGAATGTAAAGAGACTCAAACAAACTATTGGCACCATCAGTTGATCTTTTGCTAAAAAATCGAGTCGAAAATATGAGTAACTCTGAATGTGACTTGCAACTTTTAGATTATACATAACACCACGCCTGTAACCCTCGAAGGGTGAGGTAGAGACGTACCTAATAACATACCCACATTTCGGAAGTTTTTTTTTTTGTATATAACGTTGCCCCACACTAAGGATTTCTCCTGTATCGTGGCTGCGTTTACAAACATTTAAACTGGCATACACAAACAGCCTAGTTTAAGTCCCATGTAATAAGAGGCGAGCCTATTGTCATCAACCGGGTACAAATCCAGACCTGGGAAAGAACGAATGAAACCATAAAAGTGAAAAAATATTATCGAATCATAACCATGTTTATTTATTTGAAACATAACCAAAACGAGGTTAAAACAATAAAAATAAAAATGTTAATGATAATCGCTTTTTTATTACAAAACGGAAGATCGTATCACAGGAAACGCTGCTAACATGACGATTGCGTAACTATAACTAATACAGTCACAAGCATTAATTTATATTACTAGCTGTGCTCACGTAGCAATGCACCTTTTTTAACCTACCCTACCTACCCCACCTACCTACCCTAGCGGTATGAAATATAGTTTAAAACCGATTCTCATACCTACCAAATATACATAAAAAAATTCATCAAAATCGGTCGAGCCGTTTCGGAGGAGTGCGACCACGAAAACCGTGACAAAAGATTTTTATATATATATATAAAACTAGCGACCCGCCCCGGCTTCGCACGAGTGCAATACGTTATTTTTTATAAAAAAATATACTCAGATAAAAAAAAATCCCTTGAAATGGCTTTGTTATAGATTAGATGATTCCCTGAAAATATTTCGTGTATGAATAGTTTGACCCTACATACACATAAACCTTCCTCTTGAATTACTCTTTCTATTACTGAAAACCGCATCAAAATCCGTTGCGTAGTTTTAAAGATCTAAGCATACATAGGGACAGACAGACAGCGGGAAGCGACTTTTTTTATACTACCGGGTGTAAACAGACCCTTCACATAGCCGTCAACCAAGCATTCTGTACATCAAACTAAGTAACTTTACGCAAAAATTATTGCTGGGAATCGACTGTTTTTTTTGGGGTGAAAAATCACGTTTCACGGTAGGACTCGATGGAAAGCACTCAAAGCATTGTGCTGATGGATGGCTTGAATAGTACGGGGGCGTGGAGGTGTGTAAAGTAAAAATCTTACATTAAAAACATGTATTAAAAAAAAACTTGTGAAAAAGTTGGAATTTTGACCCCAACATCTCCGTAACTAGAAGGTTCCCAGGTATGGTCTAGAACAAAAAGATGATCACAGTGACGGGGAGAACAAGTGCCTTTCGTTTATGTTAAGTGTATATTTACACCCTTTATGTAGTGTTTAAGCACAGTGTTAGCCTATTTTCTTCTTTTGCTCTCGCTAGTGTGGCGGTATTCTCATACAAGCCTAAAAGCTTGGCTTTGCCCTTATAGCAGTTGCCCGAGATCTTCATCCGCGTGAAATTATTATAAAAATGTTACTTAAATCGGATTTTCTTAACAATTTAATGGGATTTAATCTTTTTGCACGGCACCCTTATCCATTTTCTAAAATAAAAGGTGCCTAAGTTACACCTTGTAACATCAGCTATCTGCCAGTAGGTCCCGTCAAAATCGGTCCATCCATTTCAGAGATTAGCCGGAAGAGACAGATAAAATTACGAACAGACATTTCAATTTTATTTATTTTTATAGACAAGGTCCTCTCTCAAAGAATCGTTATTCCGCGAGAAGATCACTTTTGAATTTTGCTAAGTGAATAGGTACATACACGTGCTCGTGACTGTACAAGTGTACATGTTGACACAGTATATAATATATCGATTTGTATCTAAATCAGGTATCGATTAAGTAAGAAGGTAGCATTCTAGTAATACGTTTAATTTCCCTTGAGTTTGGAATGTAGAACGAGTAGGCTAACGTACTACCCTGAGGGTCGACCACTTTTCAACCTTATCACTAAGGGCATAAGGGTGAAAGGTGCCAGACCGTCAGTGAACTCGGAGCCGTATTTTCTTGGAGATTAAATTTTTGGTCCTTTTGCTGTTTTAAATGTAGCCTATGACAATCGGGGATAATGTAGCCTCCCGTTAGTGAAAGAATTTTCGGAATTTGATCAGTTGTTCCGAAGATTACCCCACACATACAAACAAATATTATCTCTTTACCAGCTGTGCCCCGCGACCTTCGTCCGCGTCAAATTAGCGGTGTGAAATATACTTTACGACTTATTCTCATACCTACCAGTGGTGAAGGTGCCATAAAACTCGTTTCCTACCAGCTTTCCTTTGAAAAATAGCACAGTCAGTATTCTTTAGACAGACAATATAATCACATTAAAGATATGTACTCCAGCTTACCTCTTACAAAAATTGACCCTCCGCTACTGATACCTACCAAATATCCATTAAAAAAAATCATAAAAATTGGTCGAGCCGTTTCGGAGGAGTGCGACCACAACACCGTGACACGAGATTTTTATATTAAGAAAAAACAATACTATTAGAATAGATTAGTAAAGATGAAGTTTTACATAAGCTAGTAAGTACTAAGCAAGTGCTATCAGATTATGAACAACGTCAATAATATAGACGACACTTAAGCATCGCGTGCTCTCCAAAAAATAATGCGCAGAACTCGGCAAAAAAAAAAAAAACTACAAGCAACGAACAGCTAATCCGACGCCAGGCTACAGAACATTAATATTGCAAAAGAGGGTAGTTACCTCGGAACGGTAACCTCTTGCCCCCAGCGCGGTTGGAATACGAATTAATGTTTTAAGAGCCCATTAAAATTCCTATCGACTTCGTGTGTTTAGGGAAAACTATCATGCGCAAACGGTTTGGATTGGATTCATGGTCTTTTTGTGGGAGCAACCACATCTATTTATATAATTAAGATTATTTTTTTGCTCATACCCCTTTTATAACACACCAGTGGCGAAGGTTCCATACAACTCGATTCCTACCGGCTTACTTGAAAAATGGCACAGTCAGTATTCTATGGAAAAAATAATATAATCACATTAAAGTCATGTACTCCGGCTTACCTCTTACAAAAATTGACCCTTCGCTACTGTAACACACTTACTGTTCCAGACTGTGAGAAAAGTCACTCATTATTATATAAATAGAACAAACTTTATTCTATTATTTATAGAGGAGCTCGTGGCTAAATAATGATATCCGCTCGGATCGATCTTTAGGTTAAGCCGTGCTTGCCCAGGTTGGTCTGTGGATGGGTGACCACATACCAAGTTTCCTCTGTACCTCGGAAAGCACATTAAGCCATTGGTTCCCGGTTGTCATTTGCAGATCTTAGACAGTTACACGTAGTCCGTGGCCCAAAAAGTCTGACAGCCAGTCTTACCAAGGGGTATCGTATTAAAATACTGATATTCAACTGCATGCGTTTAGACTGGAATCCGACCCTAACATAGTTGGCGAAAGGCTAACAGATGATGATGAATATATTTTATTCTACATCAAAATTAAAACACAACTGTTTTACAATAATGCTAATTCTATGGTTACAATAGCGGTATTAGAAGGAAAAAAGATAATTCGAAGGATATGAACTCTAAGGGCCTATACACAGCAACTTTTTTTTTGCGCTGACGACGCGCGTAGAACGCAATCAGGACCCTCAGCAAACGCAAGACTGCAATCACGTTGTTACCTTTGCACACGATCCTTGCGTTTGTATCGCTATAAACGCACTGATATATCGCTACAAACGCGCGTTAGCAGTGATGTATCTCAGTGCAGACAAAAGTGTAAAATCTGCTAAAAGGTTTTAATAACGCGCCGAAATCCAATATCTCGGGGTCATAAGGACAGGTGAATGAGGTCTGTCGGTCGGTGAGCTGGATAACGATAACTCTCCTCAGCAATTGTTTCAAACCATTGAATATAAATGCCGACACAAAATCAGGGTCCAAAGTGCTTCAAAGGTTGTAAAGGACCGGCTAGATAATTAAAAATGCAAATTCTGACCCTCAAAACCCTGCATTGCTTGCACAGGCTGTGTAATGGCGCAAAGTCAGCAAATTTTATGGGTCATAGAACATTACGAGAAAATTCTATGCTATGGGTATTTTTTGGTGCAGTTATTTTAAATAGCACATAACATTACAACTGGTAATCCCCGAAGGGTTAGGTAGAGGTGTACCTAATATTACACCCACATTTCGCCAGTTATGTTTAAGTCCCATGTAACAGGGGGCGAGTTTATTGCCGTTAATCGAGCACAATTCCAGACTCCATGGCTGCTACTGATCCAAAAACGTAGTAACATTTTGCCCAACCTAGAAATCGAACCCAGGGCTTAATCTTCAGCAGTAGTACTTGTGACCACTAGACCAGCGAGCTATAAATGCTTCAAATACCTTTTTCATTTTTTGCTGAGGCGAAGATTGAGTAGCGGACCTTCTCACTATGTTTTGAGAAATCGTGACTTGTGCCTTCCTGTGATTTTCTCCGACCTTTTAAAGCTCAGCCTTAAATTCTTGTGTCTTGACCTGAAATTGGGTCTTAGCGGTCCAAACAGACAGAAGAAAGAAAACTGTTTATTTATTTAAAGTGGAGGCGCCAGGGTAGCTCTCCAAATTGCAAAAAAAAAACTTAAGAATATTCGAATTTCGGAGGCTACCCTGGACTTGTTGCTGTGGTGTTTAATGCGCTACTTCTTCTTTCTAGCTTAAACAATAGGATGTGGTCAAGGTTTGGCGTTTTGGAGTCTTTTGTTACCTTCAAAAAATAATGATTCGCCTGAGAAAGTGCCTGACATTGACAAAAGGGATGCCGTTGCTCTGAAGTGTTACAGATAGGCATAAGATAATAATAATGTTCCTAACCGGTAGCTTGGACCCTGTTGTATATACCGATGGGCTCCTATTTTTTTAATATTACTTTTTTAAAGGGATGCTTAACAAAGTGTTGTGATGTGTCATAAGGAAATATAATATCCCAAACCCGGAATTAGGTCCTCTAACCGGTCTAGCCTTCCAAATAGAGCGACTAAACGAACCTTTTCAGAGGAAACCAGACCTCTAAAACGGATAACTCGTCGCCATTCGAGAACAAAAGCTTTACAACAATACTAAGGCACACGGTCTGATTCACGTCAACCTGAACAGACAATGTTTTTGCTAAGTAATAGAAGGCACTTACTGTGCAACTAAATTTTACTGTTCGTTTATAGAGTTCCGCACTTCAAAGATTGCAGTATACAGGGTGGAAGACATCGACGCACAAACGATTTCCACGTATTCTCGGGAATCATTCCGAACCCCCCTTTTTTTCTTTTTTTTTTTCATATGGGAAATTATCAAATGAACCCTCCCGCTTTGGGTGGAGTGGAAGGGAGTGTCAGACTTCTACTGACTGAAAGCCATCCATGTTCCTTCTTTGCCCTTTGTGTTCCAGGGCCGCGGTATCTATTTGGCGAGGCATCGGCCCTTGCTGACCCCTTCCTGGTTGCTGACAGCTCTTTCAGGCGCGCGTGGAATATGAACGCGCCGTCGACTTGGCTTCCGAACCTCCTTACATAGAAATTTTTCATGAGTGATTAAGAAAAACAGCTATTTCCTAAAAATTGTACAATACCTACACAGTCACAATGTTTGGAACAGCAGATTTTTAAATTACTGATGAAAAATTTCTGTTTGGAATGATGTACCTACGGAATAAGTGGAAATCGTTTGAGTGTCGATGTCCCTTCCACCCTGTATTTGGAATAGTGTTGAAAGGCTCAGTTTATTCAGAAGATACTCTTATAGTTTAATCAGTCTATAATATTCCCACAGCTGGGACACAGGGCTCCTCCCGAGAGATTAGGCTGTAATCCACCACGCAGACTAAATGCGAGGTTTGGTAGATGTCACTTGGATTAACTCAGCTTTTGAGCTGAACAACTGAATAATGTAAAATACGAAAATTGAAATTGCGAAAGACAATTGATATCATGAAAATAATTGAGTTGAATCGGTCATTGTGCAAATAAATGATTTGTTTTGAATTTTGTTAGGAAAATTGTGAATGCCTTTTAAAATTAATATCACATTTTCCTGTCATTTATAAGTGATATCATCGTTCACAAAAGTGCCATTACATTTATTATTACTAGCCTTTTTCAAAAACCACAAAGTTCCATGTAATTAATGTCTGTGTTCATTAGAGCTGTGAGCATCACCTGAATGAATGTCTAAGAAATATTATTGCATAGGTATTTAACAGTAGATGCCTGAAGACGGTCGTCGTCACCGAGGCAAGGCCCAAGAAACGCTAGCGTCACGAATTGGACTCCTTCCCGACTGATTGGGCAGAGGAGGCAAAACACCGGGAGATTTGGAAAGGAATGGGGGAGGCCTTTGTCGTCCCAGCAGTGGGACAGAATAGGTTAATTTAAAAACAGGTATTTAATTTAGAAGTTGCCTAGCGTTTGTGTATACGGACATTAATCTACTTCGAGACTGGATTCTCGTAGTCTCATTGTGTAAGAGAATGAAGAAAAAACTTCTCTTGACATCATAAAACGAGTTAATAACGCTATTATCTGGGGCCTTTCACATACAAGACCGTTAACAAGAAATTAATATTTCATTAAAGTCAAGTTCTAGGCGCTGGGCCAACCGCATGTCTGCTGTCACTAATTAGTTAATATGCTCTTAAAATGCTTGAGCATATCACGTCATCCACCAATTTAGTAGATAGGGATACCCACAGGAAGATATGGTTGATGAGGTCACGGAGTCTTATGTTGTTCGGAAAAGCCCTTCGCCTTTCGAACGGTCAGACGATTCAGCTGTCCAATTTTCAGATGTGTACTGTTTGCTGCCTTGGCGGAATGTGCAACTGCATTCAATGGGTTTTCTGAGAGTCATCATCTGCCTAGCCTTTTCCAGATGATGGGTTTTCTGAGAGTAGCTATTATAAAATTAAAATAACGTAATTTGTTCATAACATAAATAGAATTGTAGTCGAGGCTTTAGGAAAGTCAGAGGCCCATGGGCGGCATAAAAACTGTGACACTAGGTTAGGCACCAACCTCACGATTAAGAAAGAAGAATTCGAGGCTTCATCATGAACTTTAACAATACTTTATGTCAACGTAGCAAATGGAGATCGGAATGGGTAGTTGATTCCATTAACTGAAACATGAACTCTCCAATTAGGAAGTTGTCCCACGGAACTATTCCCTCTGTCGATTCGCGAAACAAATGCGCAGTGAGGAAGGACTCTACATCCCGATTCCTACCGGCTTATCGCTGCGCAGTGAAGAAGGGTCTCTACATCCCGATTCCTACCGGCTTCTCGTTGGAACAACAACTCTATTTGAGTTTAGTATTCAATAGTAATCGCAAAATACAATCCCTGGACGTGGAATTGCGGACACCAGCTCGATATACAATATAAATAACATAAGTACAGGCATACCGAGTATTTAGGTACCTAATGTGCGTGACAGCCGTAAGGCAAAGTTGCAGGAAAGTCATTAACAGAAATCAAGGCAATAAACATTAACAATTAAACGAATTTGGGAAAACCACTAGCTTATTTTGGTTGTCATTACCGTGTAGAACGGTATTTTACTTACAAAGCAACACCTTCATTTTCCCATACATACAAAGTTTAAAACTGTTGTATGGAATTTATGGTCAGGCGTTCTTTTTGGTCAGTGGGTTGGTTCTCACACGACTTAATTATAATTTTGACGGACTACTAACCTACAGAGTACCGTCTAAAACTTATCTCAGTATTTCTGTAATGGCCTTGCTTAAAAATGAAGAACCTGGGCCCGTTTTCACAAGCGAAACTTAAAAGAATGCCTAGATAATCTGGCACTGTTGGTAATTCAACTGTCCGCGCTGAACCGAGCGGCGAAAATCCTACAGAGCACTTTTATTTAGGTACCGCTTATTGTTAGTGACAATCGACAAATATGAAGGGAACTTGAGGAGGCCTATGTCGCAAGACAGCCTGACCTGGAAGTTGATAAATAAATTAAATATGTATAATCTAAGGTTAGTTAAGTTATAATTTAAGTTTAGATGTAGAAAACAAATAAGTGTAGTTTATATTTATTTTTCAAAATTATTATATTGAGTATACGAAGGTCAGAGTAAATAAAGGCTAATTTTATTTATTGTTAGTGAGACCAGACGCTAATGTTATGTTTGCTGATGAAGATAATCGTAATTATATAGTGGTGAGCACCAACGTGAATCATTATTATTTTGTGGTACCGTTCCGGAAAGTAAACAGTCTTGTGGCAGCTAAAAACATAGGTTTTTACAAAGTAGATGTTGTGAAGTTTGTGCAGTGGAACCAAAGAGAAAGCATGGCAGTAGCAGGGTAAGGTGCAAGTGGCCATGGTGGAACACGGCGTCAGCTCCCGTATACACAAATGCTTTTTCCAAGATTCGGAATCGGAAAGTCCATCTTTTTTAGCATAACGAAATTGAACAAGATTGACACAGACTTTTTGAATCGAAATCGGGGGCAGCGGTTGTGAATACAGGGCCTGATCATCAACCCTGGGGGGCATTAGCCGCTGATGCCATGTCGGGCAGGTCAAGGAGCTCAAGGTCCAGAGTTTCAGAGTAATTGGGAAAGAAAGCGGTGGACAAATCGAACCCTTTGGGTGCATCTCCAAAGAGGTTTCTGACCCGACGATTAGACTATGATAGACTGCGTTGACTGACTGTATGACATATTATTTATCATCTGATGTTATTTAAAAGGAAGACGACTAACGACGACTAAAAAGGGAGGCTAGAGTTTTCTGTAGTCTGTAGTCTAGCGCTCCCTATGGGAAAACGGCGGGAGGTTTTTTTTATAAGGCTAGATTAAGTTGGCTGCGGGCCTGTTCGAAAGATATACCGCGGCTCTGGAACACAAAGGGGCAAAGAAGGAACATGGATGGGTTTTAGTCAGTAGAAGCTGACACTGGGGGGGGGTGTCATTTGATGATTTCCCATACGAAAAAAAAAAGGCGAGATTAAGTTACAATTATGTAACCATGGAGGCCTGTGTGGTCTGTGTTTCAGGAGTGTGAACATTATATGCTGTGTACCACGTGGCATTCTGATGTTTCTGCCTATCTTCATAAGTGTAATACACGACTAAATTTTTTAGTCGTTGACCCGAAAACATATATGTTTTCGGGTCAACGCGTAGCCTAGGGTGTAAATTCTTACGTCATTAATTAAAACATAATATCAACTGGTTCTCCACGGACTTCGCCCAAAGCCACCTGACACGCATTCATTAATTAATTAACATAGTAATTATTATTCGTATGTAATTAGGTGAAATGCATTGTTTCCATTTTTTTTTATAACTTCATGTTTGTAATTTCTTGTTTGTTATATGTATATGGCTACTATGAAATTAAATTTGAGGCTAATGAAAAGATAAAAAGAAATAGCTAGCTGTACGCGTAGCATGACCACCGTAGAAACGGGTTTTGTCGACGGAAGAATCGACAAAATGACAGTCAACCTGTCAATCTTTCATTTTGTCGATTCTTCCGTTGATAAAAAATGCTACACGTGTAGGTGGTGCTAAATTTTGGATGTCGACTAATCGCGTGACTTCGTGAAAAGTGCTGTAGCGACGAAGTTTATTTTTTGTGCGATCTTACCAAAAATAACGCAACGTAAACGTTTGATGAACGCCTACACTAGAAGATAGATAAATACAATACTACCGAACAAATTACAGATATGAAAATGCAGACATTTTAAATAGGGTGACATAATGGACGGTTTTATCGCTAAAAGTGTTCTTTTGAAGACAACCCCTTTGGATAGCTTAAGAATGCGGGGACTCGTAAAGAGAAAAGGAGGGAGAGGTATGAATGGTGATACCAATAGAACAGATATCAGTATCTCACAACAAAATAAAATAATCTGCTACTACACTTCACAATTTCTTAGATACATAATGACTCACTGTATTTTTTAATAATTTTGATAAACGTTATGTACTCAGAATTGAAGTGAGTGACTTAATTAATTTTGATAATATTATCAAAGTTAATGAGGATATTTCCTGTTAGGTAGGAATGCGAAGTGGGTGTGCATCTTGTAGATTGTAGAATGTGATCATTTAAAAAATTCCTTTTGCAGGGATTTCTAAAAAAAAAGTAGAGTTACTGTCAGAGCTTCATGATGAGCCATGTTAGAAAGAGTTTAAAAAAATAAACGAATTTCCATTGACATTAAATATATTTATTGGCATAATTAATTTCAATGATTTTGCCAATGTACGCAATACTAAGTAGTATTGTGTACATTAAAAAGTAATTGTTGTTGTTGAATATTTATTTTGTTGCAATAATTATCCTCATTTCCTTATAGTATAAACATAACTGTGTAACAGTCAATGTTAGTGAGTTACACAAGCAATATTTATTTATAGAAGTTAAGCTTTTTATGGGTGAGTAAAAACATGCATTAAAATGTTTTTGCAAGCGGAAATACCGTTAATTGTTCATGGAAGTCAGGAGTTCAGGAAGCATTACAAAGGTTTTATACACTAAATTAAATTTTGTATTATATTATAAGTAGAAATTATTGTTTAAAGAATTATAAAATTTATATTTCCAAGAACACTTGTGTCTAAACATGTGTAACTAGAACAGCGCCTGCATAATTATTTTTTAATTGTTGTATCAAATAAAATGTTATCGGCAGAATATACATAGTTACGGTCATCTTAGTTGGGAGGGCAGAATAGCTACGTCTAATTTAAAAGCTTTATTCTGGAGCTTAAAAATCATTCTCGGATTTTATATGGAGGTATTATCCACATGTACTTCCTTTAAGAGGGGGCAGGCCCTGAGAGAAATTTGCATAATAGGTATTTGAAGAAACTTGCCATTGCGCTGTGTCAAGCCTGCCCCTGTAGAGTGCTATAGAGACAGCTGCAGTTCAAACCGATTATATCACAAAAATGTTGACAAGATCGATGTTTCGTATTCCTGTTTTTTGTCCTCGAAAACTGAGCCGATTTGATTATTTTTGACATTCAAATTTTAAGAAAGAGTATGTTATAAGCTCCTAGCAATTTATTTTATGTTAAAATTTTTTCGAATTTGTCCGGTAGCCCTCCAAAATTGACAAAAAATGCCCCACGTTTACGGCTGTGATTAGACAGCTGTAAAAGTGGGGCATTTTTTGTCAATTTTGGAGGGTCATATTTTCTTTACTTATTAGTTGCTGAAAAAAAGGAAATGACAAGGACGTGTCTATAGTAGGGTTTGATTTTATGACAAAAAATAATTGCTCTAGAGCCAATATTTAGGAAGAAAAAAATGGGAATATGAAACGTCGATTTCGTAAAAATTTGTATGGAGAATTGCGGCCTGTGTCCACCCTCTTAAGTTGGTCATAAATCAGTAAGGCCCATTTGTCTATGCCACAATTCAATAGTTTCAACCTTAGTGAAGTTTCAATTTACTGAAAATTATTATCAAAAGAGATATTCAAAATATTAATTCTTTATTGCGTTCCATATGTGTTATATATAGTCCTCCTTACCGATTTCGGTAACGGCAACCCTTTTTATCTGGCCCTTTTAAAAAAATAAACACAAAAACTGACACAAATTGTTTGTGCTTAATTATAAATAAACAATTGTTTTTCTATTGTTAGGTCTTTAACCCAAAAATAGAATGAGCATGAAATAAGTAATGAACAAATATTTTATCAAATCTCAATATTTTACTTAAAAATAGTGTGATTATTATTTATTTATTGATCAAGCAATAATAACAGCTATGAGCTAACTAGGATTAGACATCAATTTTATTTAAGTTTTTCATTTTTTTCAAGTGGGTATTTCAATTTCATAGTCAATTAACGCTCCAATTTTGCTTGACTGAACAGTTTAACAATTATGTTGATAAGCTGATGTTTATCTTTATTTATTAGTTTAGCAATTAGGTACTTAAGCACTGTTGCATTAGTTAAAAATTGCACATAACTGGGTCTTATCTAGTGAATTAAATGTGTAATAAAAATTATTCAAGGTTGTGTGCAGTTATTGTAATCATTGATGTCAGGTAGAAGTCGTAAATAAGAATATTCAATACATGGGTGTAGTTTATAGGGTTCTCTTTTTAAGTTTGCTTTGTAAATAGATAAGCATTTGCCATAGTCATAAAAAAGTTGCAAATTGTATAGTGTTATCATAGAAATGATCATCTAGGTCATTGTAATGCAATTATACGTTTCGCAATCACAACACGATCGCGGGGTAGGCGTCAATGATAATAACTTGTAGTTTTACAATAACGCCCCGCCAATGAGCACCGGCCGTTCATTCACGCCCTCGCAATTAAATTGACAGCAGATAATCTTGAAAACACTACGAAACCGCGCTCCGATCACCCAGTTCACACATATTGCCAACCATAATATTGATAATTTCACCGACCTTCAGCGCTCTGGTTCAACGACAATGGCGCTCCAGCCGACGTAAGATCCTTCTTCTGTCCGACCTTAGGCGGATCAGAGTCCGAATCGTCGAACACTAGTGTCCGCACGGACTGGGAACACCGACGATCCATCGTTAACTCTCACTGCACAACACAGAAATGCACTAATAATACCCCCATTTAACACCCCGTATACAATTTAACGATTCCGCGGCCTATTAACATGACACCGTTAACGTAAAGCGCGCGTACACATTGATTAAAATCAAGGTATTCATAAACGATTCGCGATTGTAATGCAAATATTTTTTATGCCATGATAAATAACGCGAACACACGACTTCGCACAGATCGAAAAATGACACTTGTGAAGGGCTCACCGGTATTGCCATGAAACAGAGTAATGGTCCCCTAAGTGTTGTCAACACTATTATTTCATTCAAAAACCTGGAAATATTAGACTATGCTCGCAAAACAAATTGCATAGAAAATGGAGCCCTTAGTTGAAGCAATAAGAACGTCAGGTGGTTTCTGGATTTAAAAAAAATGACTTTTTAAAACAAGCTTTTATAATATGCTCTCCCTTTTCTGTAAACCCTTACCTATATACTTTATGGTTTACTGTTGAGTTATTAACCGTTGAGGAGTTCCCTCATAAGGAGACGATCCTGGCTGTAGTTTCAGGTCACGACAGAAATCATATTCATAAATCAAAATTGAACGCATTGATATACAAAGTTTTGTGTACTTATTATGAACCATGGAAGAGTTTCTTCATGAGGAGGCGATGCTGCCTGCAGAATCAGCTTATCATGTGTTTAATGAAAATGTATTGTCAACAGAACCGCAGACACACAGTCACCCTGACAGTTGAAACTAAATAAAAGCTTGTAAAATTATCAGATAATAATATATCTAAGATTCCTCTTTTTTTTTAATAAATTTATATTGCACTAACGTTTAAAAGTTTATTAAGAAAATTAATTCCCTATTTTATTTCTACAGCTAAACACTGTTGCATTAAATTTTCTTCTATTTTTGACTATTTCTTTCTACTACTTCAGTAGGATTTATACGCCACGTCGTGAAATCATTGTTTTTTACTGTTTTTTCCGCTAGCACCATGGTCATCGTCTTCTACTACCGGGTCTTGAGAGTTTACCCTCCAAAACGGAGATAATGGGAGAAGTCATTTAGTAAAATGGCAACTCTGAAATTGCGTTCCAGTTCGTTCTATAAAAACCATTAAAAATATGTTTACATATGTTAACAGTATTACAATAGTACTTCGTCGTTTACTGACACCTGGAGTTTTTATAGCCAGAAAGTAACACACAATATTTGAGTGACGAAGACGACGGCGATACTCTACAAAGCCAAACTTTAACAGCCGGGTAGCCTTTCCAATCGTTTCTGTCGCTTCTTTCATTTTTGAGGAAAAAAATGTATCTAAAATGCAAAAGCTAGATCTCTGCACTACTCTAGGCTGATTATGCTACTCTAGCTCTGCGCCACTTATCTACGACGCATTTTGGATCTTTTTTTTGAAACAGTATTATTGTCATACAGTAAACCAAACACAGAAATAATTATAAATACCATCTTATTTTTAACACTTCTACCCAGAGTGGATACAATTTGGGAAGATGTACAGTTTGAACAATGCTTAAGAACCTAACAATTAAATAATTTCTGCAGAAAATAAAAAGTAAAGCATTTTTTTTATTACTGGCATCATTGTAAACTAACAGGTGTAAAATCCTTCATCCTTTTATTTTCTAATTTGTGTTTGTGCCCTCTATCGGTATATATTAACAATTTCGGTAACATTACTTACCATATGTAAAAAATAAATATAATGACAGTAAAATGTTACTAGGTTATCACTTTATTATCAACGGATAATTAATTATAAGTGCATTTTCAGGTGATTAATTCAAGTATTTTGCAAATAATAAAAAATACTGAATTCAATGCTAAAATCTTATTTTCAGAAAACAGAAGAGAATCATTATTATTTCTCTAGCAAGTTACGCCATCTAGTGGTCAATAGTGTCAAAATAAACTTGTTCCGTCAAAAGAAACGGAAAAACACGAGTGTGCGTCGCCTCGGTAGATATCAGTTGAATTATTCGGCTAAAATGCCCTGGCACGGGCATACGTAGTCGTCGGTCCGCCATTACGACGCAGCCGAAGACACGTTCGTCGTATTTAGTTAAATATTTTCGTTTATAAATGAGTAATAACGCTCATGAACTAAGTAATCGACTTCTGAATGCGTTGGATAACAATTACAATGTAAGTTTCAGAGTTTTGATGATCGTAAGTTCGATAAACTAGATGAGAGATACGAAACGGTCCACGAGCCCATGACACCCGATTCGATGTTGCGATTCGGACACTCGCGAGGTTGTCTCGGGAGTACCTTGTGCTGTGCTAAGATCGCGAGATGTGTTGATAACCGTCCAAACAATAAATCGGAATATAGTGCGGATCGCGGAGCGGAAACGGACCGTGTGGATACGTGAGCGTGCGAGTTAGAGGGGCCACTGACGTCGCAAGCCCGCCGCCCCGTCCCTCCGTCCCTAGTGCCAAAAATTTTGCAATGTGAAAGTACGGAATTGTGCCACGCGCGACCTTTCCCGTTTATCTTCTAAGTTGGTGTGACTAAGCGACTGGACTGCTGCAAATATGTGTTATTTTGTACTGATTGACCTTACGTGAGTACGAACGTAGCTATAGGTGGTGTGGCGGCACCAGGCGCCCCGCGTGCCGTATGCTGCTCCTCATCACGCACTTACCTTCTTTGTAGTCTGTATTTGATGGCCTGTACTTGTTTGCTGGTTGTGCAATTAGTAACTGGTCGTATTTATGCGATTATTTAGCACACTCGTGTTCTTTTTCCACACTCGTGTTATTTTTCCACACCCGTGTTCTTTTTCCTTGCCTCGAGACTGTTGCTAAGGCCTGCATGGGAGCAGGTGTATGGGTTATTAAGGCAAGTGGCCAGTGTTATGACAGTTGTTATAGAACTTGGATATTATCTTCAAAGTTGTTATCATTGTGGTATGATTATTTTAATTCTGCTCTCTCATTATTTGTGAATATTGTTTCTTTCCTTGTTTGGTCTCGTTACGGTTGCCATGCAAATATGTGCCTAAATGGTGGGATTTGTGAGGTTAGTTTCTGCTAAAGCTGTTGCTTACCATTGAGGAATGATGTTCAGTTAGATGTTGTATTAAAGTCGAAACAATGTGATGCAACCTTTCTTCGATCATTATAAACTTTCTAAGAATACCTATTAGTTCTCATCAAGTTTTACAGGGAACAAGCTCAGCAGCTATGCTTGTAACACCTTTAAAAAGTTTTTGAAATGAGGTTATGTAAACCTAACAACTGATCGGTTAACATAGTAACTATCTCGCAGAAACAGATAACAGCTATAAAATGTATCTTGTTTTTAGAAACATCAAATTAAATAACATTAACCATCATTCTCTCTACATGATGAGATGAGATACACATCCATATTTTAGCAGTTATGTTAAGTCCCGTGTATTAGGGTGAGTGATACAATCGCCATCAACCTCACATTCTCCATTTGCATAAGTATGTTATTTGTTCCTCTTATGCATGGAGGCCATTAGAACCTTTGCTACATGTTACCCAGAATATTCCGATGGCTTATGCAAATTTTAAAACATCAGCAAATTATTATAAGTAGCCATAATATGGTACTAAGTACATACTGCACTGCAAAACTAATTCCAGATATAAGAATTGCTATCAAGTTTCTGAGAAATATGATACACATACAAGTTGACAAATTCAATGAGGCAGCATTTACTACTAAGTTACATTTGAAACAAGTACTTGTTGTGTACTTATAAGCACCTTTTTGTGTTACAATGTTGCTTTCATATTTTATTATTAACATTGGAAATGGTTGCTTTAAAACCCTTAGTATTAGTGAACACTTTTCCTTTCAATTCTGTCTGTATCAAGCTGGAGCTGTATGAAATGATCTAACCTATCTTGCCAAAGTATCTACTAAGTGAGGATATGCCTAGTTGGTCTTAGAGTGTGACTGCTGAGCATGAGGTCCTACATCTGATTCCCAAGTCAAGCAAAATGACTTGGGTGACACAGTCTGGAATACCGGCCACATGGGACTTTAACATAACTGTCAAAATGCAGGTGTGTACAGTACTATTAGGCCTCTGCCTAACCCTTTGGGGATTACAGATGTGATATTAAGTAATATACCCTGTCTACCCAATTTGATCAAAAGGGTAAAAAAGCCATGCTTAACAAAAGTAAGTTATGCTTGACTCAATAAACTTACTTTTCTTCTAGAATTAGATCATCACCTAGTGTTTTGTGATATCCTGAAACCCGCGCTGAGCCCATGTGGTGGATTCGGACCCATTCCCTCTCCTAGAGTGGAAGCCAATGTCCTTATGTCCTAGCTGTGATCATCACATAGTGTTTTGTGACATCCAGAAACCTGCTCTAATCCCATTTGGTGGTTTGGGACCCATTCCCTCTCCTAGAGAGGTGTCCAGTGTCTTAGCAATAAGAATATTATGGGCAATCCCATTCCAAGATAGTCTTCCCATCTTCTTAGCCTGTTGATGGCAATCTAAATTGTGTCGGCCTGACAGAGTCATCAGTTTGGCGCCCTCATTAGCGTCCATCAGTTCCTGTAATGGACGCACACAGGACATGTTAAATGGACCATCATTTGTGGAACATTAGGGCACATAGTCTTCTTTACAAGTACCTATTATAACATTTTATCGCTTCAGCATTAAAGTAGATATTAGAACTGTATTTTGATGTTTCACAACATTAAGTAATTTTAAGTTATGTTACACTCATACTTTTTTTACATGTTTTATCCAATATCAGAAAAAATCACCTGCCCAAATATACTCTCTATCCCTGACTGGTTACATAAACATTTTGAGGTCCATTATCTTGGTTCAAGTTCAAATTAATATACTTGTCAGCCTTAACATGTCTTTCAGATCAATCTTATAACACAATCAAATCTTTTACCTTTTCATGGCTTACTAATTGTCATAAAGAGTCAAACCAGACTCTGACTGCTCAACATGGCCTATTTCCACTCTAACCACTGCCAAGGACAGTTTTCTGTTGTAGTAGTCTAATTTCTAATAGTTCATCTTGTCATGCCAACATAGGTCTTGCACCATTTCATGACATCTCATGAAACAGTTTCCATGAACTGTGTCAAAATATGTTGAAAAATTGTTACTTCCTCAGTAACAATTTGAAATTCTGATTGAAAATCCTAATGGTTTATGGCAAAATCAGTAAAAAAGGGGTTTTTATTGTCTGGCATGTTACTTATTGAAGCATTACATGTCCAGACTATCTTGAAAAATCCTACATAAAACACTTATCTATACATAGCACGGTTCTTCCTGCTTTGCCTTATTCCTCTTCTTCAACACATAGTCTGCATAATCACAATATCCTATCTGTACCCCAGATGTCATCAGTCAAAAAGTCCTTTCCGTATAAAAACCCTAAAAATGGGACTTTTTGTGGTCAGGCTGGCAACACATTATTATTCATTAAATGATAGGGTAAATGACCTCTTATATTTATAACATACATGTGAATAATGCCTTTTAGTTATGCATTAATAAAGAGGAAATTTTGAATGTCAGTGATTCATGATTCAGGTAAATAAATCCTAGCTTTTTAAAAACCAACTGCATAGGCCTTTTCCAAGTTACACGCACACATGCCTTCTTCATCCAGTCTGATCCAGCCACCTTTTTAAGGTTGTTGCTATCTAGTAGCTGTATGTCAGTCCCATGCTACCCTTGTCCATACATGGCCTTCAATACAGAACTCTTTGGCTCTGTCAGCCATGTTCTTCGACAAATATGGCCATCACGCTGTTACTTCAGCTTGCTTACCCTGCAAGCTATGTCTGTAACTCAAGCTAATTTCAGTATAATTTCATGTTGGATTTTAAATAAGTCAATCGAAATTGTGTTATTACATGAACTAGTATTCAGACAAGTTTCGCACACATGTCTATTAAGCCCAGGTAATAGCTACTATATTAACACAAAAGATTGATACTATTTTACATCTATTCTAAGTAGCTATAAGGCTTGGAATTCTTCTCTCCCATTAGAGGTTAAACAAGGAAATTGTATGTGTAGGAATGCAATAAATAGTCGGCTTGTGTTTATTTTAGATAGGTGTCATTTACTTTCATGGATGTGGTTTGTGTATCTAGAATACCTATTTGCCTAACTTCTTCCTTCCTCGTGGCTAAATTAGGATATTTTTAAATTACTTTAGAGAGAGAAATCTCTATAAAATAGTTACATCTGTTACATAATTCTCATACTCTTGCCCTTACATTGGTTTACTTGGGATTGGAACAGTATTTCTTTGTCTTCCATAGAACTATATGTGTAATTTTTTTAAAACCTCGGATAGGTAGGTCAAAAAGTGGAAAGATGAACGAGTTCCCCTCTTTCACTTCTCTTGGTTCTACTGCTATTCTGAACCAATCCTTTATAAAGTCCAGCTTATCCTGCTATCTTTTTCTGGGCAGCACAAAGAAATTACTAAATAATTCAAATATTTTTTTTCAATCTATTTTGCAACATGGCTCTTATGGACTGCTACTGCAGCTTAATACTGCTCAGAAATTCAATCTAAAACTGGTGTTAGCCTCCCAACTAATTAGAGAAAGCTAGAATAAATCTAGTCACATAACTGTTCCACTTATTTGTTTTTTTATTTAGTTGGAACTTGATTTTTATCTAAAAATAAAAAAGCTTCGAAGTTGAGTGATAGACTAATAATGATTTATTACTGTTTAAGTTCATTGGTTACAATATTTGAAGTAGATTAGTGACAGAGCCTATGTAACAGTCCATGGCTAATTTTAGCCTCCTAAGCCCCCGACGGAATTGAGGGTGGTAATCATTTATTTTATCACAACTGCTGAGCTCGTGGCTAAATAATACAGCCGCTCGGGTCGGGTTACGCCGCGCTTGCCTAGGTTGGTCCGTGGATGGCTGACCGCCCATTGAATACCGAGTTTCCTCGGTCCCTCGGAAAGCACGTTAAGCTGTTGGTCTCGGCTGTCATTTGAAGATCTTTGACAGTTGTTACAGGTAGTCAGTGGCCCGAAAGTCTGACAACCAGTCAGTTAGCAAGGGGCATTGTGTTACCCAGTACTAACTGGTCTGTGGAGGTCAGATAGACAGTTGCTTCATGTAAAATACTGGTTTTCAGCTGCATCCAGTTAGCCTGGAAAGGCTAGGTAGATGATGATTAGTGACACATATTTACAAAATCAGCCTATCTAACAGACCATCATTGATTTTAGCCTCCCAAGCCCCCCAGGGGATCGGGGGTGGCACTGCCCTGACTTACGTGTCACCCAGGTAGCCACTTTAATGATTTCTTTCATCACCACTGCTCCAGGCCAATGTCCCAGTTGTGGGCTCCTTATGTGTTTGACAGTTTAAAACCCACAAGTCCTCGTGCCATATTAAATCTAGTTTTTACTGTATGGACGCTTACCTCAAATCTCTTCTGTAGCTCTGAAACAATAATTAATTTAACTTATCTTTGTAAAGCAACTTATCATTTTATTGACAAATGTTTGGTCAATCCACAATTTCCTGCATTTGATTATTTTTATCAACTAAGTCTTACTTACAGAACTTCAGGTCACTAATTGTAACTGCTGAAATTTATTCATATATTTATGACCATAGCCTTTACCAGGGTCTGCCTGGAAATTACCACCAGTTCTTGCAATTTTCAAGAACTACATCTTCTGTGGCCAATTGTTAGCTAGTTGGCTACCATCACTGTCTGGCTTTTACCCAACTATGCTGGTGGTCACGTCCAGGCTAACTAGGAACTAACTAACATGGAGTGACTGCCTAATTTCAAATCAAAACAATTCAACAAAATTAATTAATTATTTTTTTTTGAGAGAGCAATTTATGAGGGCTCTAAAAATTCTTGTTCCTATTAAACTTGCTATAACTAGGTAAATTATTTAAGAAATGCCCTTTTCATTGCTTTATTATTACTCAACGCAAGCAATGTGTACAATTTCCAATTTTGCCTTGGCCTAAAAACCGATTTTCTTTTTAAGACTGTTCACACTGAAACTCGAAACACTGATCTAATAATTGTGTTAGTTTTTTTAAAATAGTTTATTTTTGTTATGTAACTTATTATTTACTGTGGTAATTTTTATTATTAATAAGCTTGTGAGGAAAGTTTTGAGTATGAATGAATGTGGTGTAGTATAAGAGTAGAGGAAGACCAAAGAAACGATAGATGAACTGTTTGAAGGATGATATGGCTCTGGAAGGTGTCTGAACATGACAAGTAATAGAGAAGTATGGAAGAAGACATGTTGCGCCGGCCTCAAATTAATTGTTTGGGATAAGGGCAGGAGAATGATTATTATTAATAAGCTCGTAATATATGAACAAAAAAAAACTTTTTGGAAACTAATTTGAAACTCTTGTCCCAAAAATACATACTAAACGACATAACTCTCGCATATTTCCCTTGGGGATAGGTAGCCTACAGAACACCATCAGCTACGATCCGTTCCTGTGGCCTCGTACGACGAAAATCAGAATAGGTAGTTTATTTTCCCAAATTTCAAGGAGGTTAGTAACATGGATAATACCTCCCACTAATTTGACAGCTTTATTTCCTAATTTAAAAAACATTCCATGATTTTATATGGAAGTATTGTCCACATATTACTTCTTTACTGAAGTTTAAAAACTACCTATTCCAATCTCTGCGTAAAAGCCTTATAAAGTTAAAACTTATGAGTCGCACAGTGTTCGCATAGAACTCTGCGCACGCGCCGCCGCAATCATGCCGATAGTTATTTTTTTCTGCCATTGATTGCGGAACGTCGTAAAACGTGAAACTAAGAAATATCATAAACCAAACCAAAAAATAACAGTGCCTTTTTACCGGAATTTCATACATTGTACGGATATGTAATTTCCGTTATCATTTTTATGTGTGTTTTTATGTAATGTCTGTTATCCATGTTCTCTAAATGTTAACTTGCAGTTTATAAATCAAAATATTTCCTTAAATATTTTCTATCGGGAAACTTAGCTGTTTAAATATATTCAACTATTCTATTCAAATGGTCTTAATTTACTAATATCGCGATTTCGCGACCGTTGTTCAGCAATAATAGCGTAGAAGTTTGCAGATACTTTCGTATTTTATTCACTAAAATATACTTGGTGTTGAAGGCAATATTTCTAGAACAATCATTGCAAGGGACCACAGACGACTGTTTGTCATTCGTTGGTTGTGTGATGCTTATAAAAAAAATGTGTTTTGGTTTAATTTCTGCTGAACACTAGTAAATTTGTATACCCATTCAGCACGTTTGCTATATTGCATTCTGGCTTAAAATTGACCCTTAAGGCTAAAATTGACAAGCACCGTCTATCGCATCACATTCAGACATTAAACCTTTTATGAGAATCCTGCTTTCTGAGTTATCTTTGCTTTCAATGGTTTTTACACGAAATTTATCAGCCCCATTAAGCAGATCGTGTGATAGATAAAGATCTGGTCTGTTTATTATCATTTCTGAAGTTTTGAAAGTTTTTGTATGTGGGTATTATGTTTTCTTAACCAAACAAACTTAATTGATCTCAATGAAAGCTGCGTTGGACCTTGCGAAGCTTTTCTTATCTCAATTTTCGTCTTTTTCTGTTAATGAATAACTGACATTTTATCCTACTAGTAAAGTAGCTACCTGGACTCTGTTTGTTTTGCATTATCAGCCTATAATTTGCCCCTGATGGGTCCATATGCCTCATCTTCTATGAGTTGCTACTTGGTAGATGCATCATATTTTCGAATTTTTGGTACTACAAAGGTTTTTGATTGTCGTTTGACTCTTCGTATCCTGACAGGCGCTGGTGATATTGCATCTTTGAAAGTCCTCAAGTTTTGCTTTGGTTACTGCCAATCTCGGCTGTCGTGTCCGTACATTCATTGCATAAGTTTAAATCGTTTGATCCATGTAGTAGGTTTTGACAGGCCATCTTTATGCTCTTTCGGATTCCTGGTAATTAACTGTGTAGTGCAAGACAATGTGTGGTCATTTAGGTGTTCATGCGTTGCAATTTGCGAAAATACACTGGATTATTTTAACACCTCTACGAATTTGGCACAATTCTATGTATAGAAAAAAATTAGGAAGGCGTCGGTTCAAAAACTGATTCAATTTTAGTACCTACTGAACTGCGTATCCAAAGTTATATTCAAAATAAATAAAGAAAGTTCAGTTGTATCTTCAAAAAAAATTGTCACTATAGTAGGCTCAAAATGCATAATTTAACACATCGGACCGACTATTGATTAATGTATCTAGGGCATCTAAAACGGCTAGAACTAGGTTTTCATTCTAAAAATACTTTTTGCCGGTTGTAGGCGTGGACGAATTTAAAACTGGGAAAGATCAAACATCCATATTCGCGACCCCATAATCACTACGCGAATCCTAAATGAATGCTTAACTTAAAAGCGCATTGTGTTCTTAATTCGTTTATGTGCTTAGCGCTCATTATCGTGAAAACGGCCACTTTTGTTAAAAGGAAAAGCGTAGATATTGAATTTTGACAGAAGTTTCACGAATAAGGTTCTTCGCCCACGGCGACCTTTCGAGATACCGTCGCGACTATATCGCAGTCGTTTTGCGTTAGCATCGCTGTAAAAAATCGCGGTCTCCTAACGAGTTTGCGTGATACATCTCGGTTGAACACGGCGCTGTACAAAGATGAATTTTTTCAAGGAAACTCGATGTACAATTTTGACGGTTGCCGATTTTTTTAATACTAATATTCGGCCAGATATGTGGTTCTAAGTGCTAAGCTTATAGTTTTAATTTTTTAATTTTCAGGTTGTCGACATGCATACTGTCAACGAAATTATTTCCGTATTGGAGAGAATCAATATCACAAAAGAGCTGCTGGAGGTAAGATACTAAATAGTATATAAATCATTGACACTATTCTTTCGTTGTGGGCTGGTTTTTAATAGATATGCCCAGCAGTGGGACAGTATAAATTTGAAAAAAAATAGATACATATGACTGTTTGACATATTTTCCATAGCCATGCAAAAGCTGTCAAACCGCATTTTTTATTCCTCAGACAAAAGTTATCTGAAAATTTAAAAACTCTGCTCTCACGTCTCACGCGGTTTCGTCGTCGGTCGTGTTCCTGTAAAAATATTTGGTTGGTATATTTGATATAAATGTTGACTCATTTATAGAACTAACTTGATATACATGACTCAGCATTTTTCTGGAATATGGCCCAAAGATCATGACTAAGTTTTTTTTTAACAAGCTGTCATCGGCCCTATATGCCCACAAGTTATCCTTAACTAGTGCTAGTTATATTTATCAATTTTTTTTAAATTTTTTTATTAATAATATTTATTCATGACCATTGATACAAAGTCTTTCAGTCGCATACATAAATGAAAAAGCTTATATTTATCAGTTCCCACAATGATCCCTAGTTATTTTTATACCATTATGTTAAAATGAGAAAAATAAAACCATTAAATAATTACTGTGCTGTGATAACTTTCAAATGCGACAGATGCATATTTTCCTAAAAGTTATCCTTAACTATTATTGCTAGGTAAATTTATCACTTCTAGTAATGTTCTCTGATATTATAAAACCATTAAATAATTACTGTGTTGTTGACTTAATGATACGTTTCAAATGCGATAGTTGAAACAAAATAGGTACCTACATATTTACATAATGAGGTATAAAGTTAATGACCTTATTGGTAAACAAAGGAACAATTTCAATGTATTGTACTGTTGATAATATATATAGTATAAGTGGAAACTAAATGTAAAAAGTGGGTACTATAGTAATTCCCCTATAGTACAACCAAGTCCCATTAAAATTCCAGAATTTTTTAGCTGGCAACACTGAATCAAAAACCGTAACTCTTCACGCTTATAAAAAACTAAAATTGTGCTACTCTATATAATTTAGGTTGCTACTCTGTTTTTATCTATGAGTCATCTAATTTTTAAATGTGTTCGATTTTTTGGCGGCAATCTTGAACTTTTTTGTAAGAACTTTGATTATATTATTAATCCGAAAGAAGACAATACTTTTATTTAAATGATTAGCTAAACTTATCTAAAAACTGCAAAAGGGTGTTATCTAAAGTCCAATCAGTGGGCCTTAGGGTGAGCCCAACGAGATTAACAACTATGTGAGTATTTTGTGAAGATTTGGCGCATAATAATAATAATCATCATCATCATTTCAGCCGAAAGACGTCCACTGCTGGACATAGGCCTCCCCCAAGTGTCGCCACATTGACCGGTAAAAATAATACCCACTGGTTATTCTTTGTGTTGATTTTTTTTGTTGCGCAAATAAATTGGATGTTCTTTCTTTATTTTAGGGGTGAGCCGCGTAATTCGGTTTCTTATAAAAGTCTAGTCTAGACTCATTTTGCGTCTTTAAGTGTGACAAAAAAACTAGAATTTAGTGCGAAACCGAATGTTGCTTAAAATACGCGACTCACATAATTACGGTTGTTTGGCCTCAAACTTATACTAACTTCGGCAAGCTGTATCAGTACCAAGCCTAATATTTCAACCTCCATATTTCCAGACCACCCGACTGGGCAAACACGTGAATGAGCTTCGACGGAAGACGACTGACCCGACCCTCGCGCGCCGCGCCAAGGTGCTGGTGAAGAGATGGCGGGACCTCGTCATACCTTCCGTTGCATCGCCCGCACACACAGGTATGCTCAGCGCTTTGATTTTAGACTCCACAATGGTTTGCTTGGATTGAAACTGGTCAATTTTACTCAAACGCAGGACCAGATCAGAACTTTAACCACTGAAATGGGCTTTCTAATAAAATTCTAGCATAATAAGGAAGTATAGACATTCAACTTTTATCAGTATCCAGCAGTAGCGAAGGGTCAATTTTTATAAGAAGTAAGCCGGAGTAGTTATCTTTAATGTGATTATATTATTTGTCTATAGAATACCGACTGCCATTTTTCAAAGGGAATCCGGTAGGAATCGAGTTGTATGAAACTTCGCCACTGGTATCCAGTATATTTTGTAACCGATTTTCCACAATACGAGACTTATCTTTACTGATCCTATTTAGTCTCCCTCATCGGCACTAACACAAAATAATAGATTCATCATCGTCATCATCCACAGCCCGACTACTTCCAAAGCTGGGTATAGGCCTCTCTTTGCTTGTGCCAAGCTCCTGCCCTTTTGCCAGCCTCATCTAGGATATTCTCGCAATGGCAACAATGTCGTCTGTCCATCTCGCCGCCGGACGGCCAAAACTTCTCTTTCCAGTCCTTGGACGTCACTCGGTCACAGCTTTACTCCACCTGGTATCACCGCACCTTGCTAGAATAAATAATAGAATAAAATATGCATATTAGCTGGCCACCACATTTTCCTAAAAAACGCCATCTACCGCCACCATCTAAAACCCCGACACACCCCATCGCTCTCTCACAAAAACGTTTCGCAACCAGCAACCGGTTGCCACACAGTCGTGATCGAACAATTCGATCGCAATTAGTACTACCTGGTACTTATGAAACACTGACTCACTGTACACTTATGTAATTTTGTGTTTTTTGTCAATACCATGGCCATTTGGCAATGGAAAATAGATAAACGAGAGTTTAGTAGTTGTTTTAAAGTGGTTGTTTGAAGGTTGTGTAAAAAGTCATAAACCTTCCTTTTAGCTTTGCCCTGTTGGGCAAAACAGAATGTCTACATTATTGTTCTATTTAAGTCAGCACTAGTCTTCTTCTTTATAGTGTAGTTAGTGCCTAACTTGGTGTCAGAGTTTTTATGCTCTGACTTGGCTTTACATGCCGTCGAGAAATATCTTTCAGGCATGCTGGTTTCCTCACGATGTTTTTCTTTAACGAAGCAAGTGATAATTACAACACACACAACATGACACCGAAAAGTCAGAGGTGCGTGTCTTGGGTTCGAACTTGAGACCTATGACTTGGCGTTCCGACGGTCGCACCACTAGGCTATCACGGCTTTTAGCTCCTGTTAACTTTATAAACAAAATCTGCCATAAAAACATAATCAGTGTGTGTTCCAAGTCGAACACACACTGATCTATGATTCTATTGCTCTAGTTTCTTCGAAAGTAAGGTTAAAAAAAAAACTAAAAAACAAAACTAACACTAAGTTTTTCTTATTGAGAAAATCTAGAATCTAAATATAGATACACCAAATGCCATAATTTCATAAATCATGCTCCACCAAAATACCTTTAAAACGAAATAAATGGGGAAAGAGCAACTTCATGCCGAAATGTTGAGTTTTTATTATTACACCAATGCAAGAATGCACCATAACTTCAACGTCTTTTCAAGAAACATTCTAATAACTTAACCTTACCATGTAAATAACACAATATCTTCAATCCTCAGGTTCAAATCGGTCCTCGGCAGAGCGGACCACGGTGCGGGCACGTCTCGGCGGCAACACCCCTCTTACATCGCCGGCGCTCTCGCGGGTATGACTCCTTTATGTCTGATATCGTAGACTGGTTAAAATAAAAACATACAAGTAGTAACTTGGATGAAACATCATTGTAATCATTCTCCTTATCCCAATTTGTTTGGGGTCATTATTTATTTATGAATAATGAATAACTTAAATAAATAGGTAATTGAAATATAGGTTATTCGTAGCAACATCAGAAATGAATCCCTGTTGGTAGAGATAAGCAACAAACAGACGACTAGCGAACTCCTTTTCGCCTTTTTTTTAGAGACAGCAATGTTGTCGAACAAAATCAGAATAAATAAATTAAACATGCCCGGTTCTGCATATTATCCGTAAAACTTGAGTCATATCACAGCCATTTTCGACAAATGAAAGATATTTTTGGTCAAAGACGTTTTCTACCTACGTAGTAAATCATTATGTGTGATATTACAGCAAGTGCTGAGCCCAGCGGTGAACAGTCCGCGACCAACGTCCAGACCGGGTCAGTATTTACTCTTTATTTAGGTTGCTTCTCTCTTCAGTAGACTGCTTTGATTACATGTTCCAAGTACAGTGGCAAGTCAGTGCCAATAGAGAAGACTACTCTTCTCATGTGGTTGAGTGCACTGTTTCTAATTTCTCTTAGCACTGCACTTGAGACCTGTAATCAAAGCATTAGAATGGTGAAGGAAAGCATTAAGAGGAAACCGGCATGTCCTAGAAACAAAATTTTTTAGACAGATGTCATGTCACCAACCACTACAGGGCCCCGAGTGGCTTCATGGTGGCCTGAATGTTAACAGTAAGAATATTTAGGCAGCTTTTGGTACATCCAAAGAAGGTCACAGGAATGTAACCAGAGGTTCTTCCTTTAAAGCGTGCTACACTGGTTCGAGTCAGCCTGATTCAGCAGTTCATCACAGCCAAGCGGCAATTTAATATGCATAATTTTTTAACGACCCGGCCTAGGTGAAACAGGCCGATTCGGATGACTGTAACACGCCTAACAGTTTGTATGAACTCACATTATCTCGACCAACAAAGTGACATAATTTTATCAAGATATTAACATAAGTTCTCGCAACATTCCAGCATGGGGCGGCTACGAGTCGGACTCGCAGGACGTGATCCTGGTGGACGACGAGCCGGCGCCGCCGCTGCCCGCGCCGCCGCCGCCGCCGCCGCCCTCCCTACTAGCCAACACACACAAACCGCTGACGCCGCGTAAGTACTACAATCTTATTTATAACAAGTTACTAATTATAACAGGTCTAAACAGAACAGTTGGAGCGTGGAATAAGCTCCCAGAAGATAGTAGTCCCAGCCCAAAATATAAACCAATTTATCAAACTGCAAGAAAAAAATCTAGTGGTGAACAACAGGCAGCTATCAGTTGTCTTAACTGCCTGCCTGATTATAAATAAAAAAATAATGTAACTATCAGAGAGCAGCGGTGGCCTAGTGGTAGCGGCCCCGACTTACGAACAGTAAGTTTTGAGTTCGAACCTAGGCAGGCACATTACTTTGTATAATTTATTTAGTCACCACTGCTCTCTAAACCGTGATGGAAAACATCGTGAGGAAACCGGCATGTCTTAGAACCAAAAATTCGAAGACATGTCACATCTACCAACCCGCACTGGACCCGCGTGGTGGATTATAGCCCATTCCCTCTCATAGAGAGGAGGCCGTGTGTCCCAGTAGTGGGAACATTATAGGCTGATTGTGTTTATTCTTATATACCTATCAAAAACATCACCCCAAAGAGGTAGGTAAAGTCTCAGAACTAGACCGTTCCCTATGATGGGTGTAGCTTTATTAAAACCTATACTGTTACTAATACCGAAACACTGGGGCTACAGGCAGAATTTCACTGTGTACATACTGAAACAAATAAAATTCTGATTTATTTGTAATGTAAGAATTTTTATGACAGACTAAATAATATGAATTGTTCATCCTGTTGTTCTTTTTGTTCGCGTGTCGATGGACTCAAATAATATCCGACCAGTATGTAGCCACCTTCATTGGATTCGTTTAAATCCTGGAAGGTGCAGCACGCGTAGCATGACCACCGTAGAAACGGGTTTTGTCGACACAAGAATGGACAAAATGACAGATTTCTTTTGTTTGATTCTTCCGTATGATGGCACTGTACAGCAAACTAAGTAAATCTATGCAATTTGTTTTGCTGGGAAATGATTTTTTTTTTTTGGTTGGATATTCACGTTTTACGGTAGGACCCAATGTAACGCACTCAAAACATTGTGCTGATGGATACATTGAAGTACGGTGGCCGTGAAGGTATTTAAAGTAAAGTTATAAACTTGTGAAAAAGATGGAACTTAGACCCCGCAATATCTCCGTAACTAGAAAATTCCTAGGCATGGTCCAGAAAAAAAATATCGCAATGAAAATGGCGAGAACAAGTGCCTTACATTTACACCCATTATGTATGTAATGTTTTACCTTGACCCTTACATACTGTTTTGTATGCTCTTATCAATATCAATGACAAACGTTACTACCATTATGATTGCTTACGTAGTCGTTACGTTATGATTTATTTAGTAGTTAACACACTATGACTATAGATACTTATATTCTGAAATACTACTACAACAACTAGACAAATACATGATTTTTTGACGCCTTTATATTCTAAAAATGGTTGACAGAGATATAAAGATCCTATTCGAGTGTCGACATATGTAGAGTGTCCATGGAGTTTCTTGCCCATTCTTCTCCATAGAGATCTATGTTAGGGAATGGGCAACTTCAGTACTTTCACAGTTTTTATGCCTTGCGACTGGGACTGTAGCTACATTTCATTGATGTCTTTGTTTCGACAATTCAAAAGTGCCTGTAGCTGGCCTACTTGTTATAAATGCTTTGATTTATTGATTCCTATCGTAGCTCTAAAAAAACTACGGTTTACAACTACAATAATATCCGTTGGAGTTTAAATTGTCAACTATTTACTAAATCCTTACTGTTATTTATGCCATAAAATAACTCAAAATATTGTTTTTATTACAGCCGTAAAAAGGCCGCCCTCGCCGGAACCTTTATTTGACGAAAAGAAAGCGAAAAGAGATAAAAAACCTAAGAAAAAAAGGTGAGTGTTTACACTGTGCTTTCAGTTATTTCATTGCAATGAAAATTTTGAGAATAATGCAAAATCGTAGGTGACCTGGCTGAAAAAAATACTAATTATAAATGCCAATAAAAAGAGCATTTATAATAAGCATTTTTTTTCTTTTCTTTTTTAAACAATAAATTTTATTTTTCCACCTACGTCTTCGATTTTACAATTCAATGAAGAAAGGGATGATAATTGGAATAATATTTTACTGCGAAAGTTATAGAATTTTTGGAAACGACCGTTATTTTGGATACCAACTGAGAAAGATTTTCTTAATACATATAACGTAAATAATATCTCGTATTACTAAAATCTTTCTTAGTTTCCAATTATCTTATCTTTCGCAAAAATCCTAGTATGTTCCATTTGTTAAAGTACAGTCCTGTTACTTATCTATTTAAAAAGGTTCCCTTAATATTAAGTAAGAATGTTTGCACAGAGGCCACAGTCGCGCCGGCACAGGCACGGAGGCGACAGGCCCGCCGGCCCCGGCCCCGGCGGCGTGGGGCGCGCGCAACGGCGCGCACGAGCGGCGCCGGAACGGCACCAAGCGGGATGCCCTCGACTCCTACGCCGCGCTCGTCAATAGGATGCCACCGGCTGGTGCTAAGAAGGTAGGCCATATTGTTTATTTATTTATTTTAGTACATGGATGACTTACAGTTAATAAAAACAAACAAAAAAGGAAACCATAGTCACCAGAAAGCCAATTACAAATCTTCACATTTAGACTTAGAATTAAAAAAATATGGTGGGTCTGAGCACAAAAACAGAAAACACACCGCTGTAATCAAAGTAAGAAGAATATAAATACTTTATTTTTTATAAATCCTTTTCTTCTTTGTACATCCAAACTTTAATGATGACGTTTTAAATACTACATTATGAATCCATGAATCTAGCCATTACAGACCCTTTTCTTTGTTGTTTATTTACTGTTGTCAGTATATTATGTATATTTTAACAAGTTTTAATTAAAATGATTGATGTATAAGCGATTTGGTGTAAACTGTTAGCTTATATTTGATGAATAAATGAATATGAATATATTACATAATAAAATGTCATAATTTATTTATATTAAGTTGAAAATCAGCACTAATTATTGAACGCCAAAATCACGTCACAATTTAAACAAGCTTAGCTTTTTTGTGTTCAGTTTGTCCTGAGTACTAAAAAGCCATAAAAAAACTGCCTTTTTTCGGCCATATGAATCAACTTGAGCCTGGTCGACATTGAAATTTTTGGAGTTTGCTATTCGATGAATTACTGCACAGAAGTCAGTGGCGTGCCTAGGGGCCATCAATACTTCAAGTCCCTAAGGCAAGCAGACTGTTCAGAAACCTGAATATCATGAAGAGGAGTAGGTTATGAGGGCAAGCCAAGCTAGGCTTGAATGAAAGTACCGCCACTTATTAGTATCTCCAAAATCAAAATAATTCAATTACTCTTACCAACAACACATGTATATTTAAATCTTTTTAACAAATCCTCAGGTAAAAACAACAAAGGAGCTGTTAGAGCAGATCCAGTCTCGCGGCAGCAAGCCGGCCGCGTCGCCCGGCTCGCCCCGCTCGCCTGCCTCGCCCGATGTCATGCTCATAGAACCGGACGGTACGTACACAGCATACATAGTTTTTAGTGTTCAAATAAAGTCAAGATTTCTATGGGTAGTTCGAAGTAATACCCATACAAATGAGAATTGTTGACATTGATGAAATTATGTAGTTCATGGGGTAAACTGTGCGGACAAAATTTTATTTAAATAAATTGTACATTTATAAAAAATTCGGATCCGCAACTTGTCACATTCAGTGCGCATTGAAACTATAAATGGTAAAAAACTGTCAGCTTAGAATGTATTTCTGAATAAATAAATTCGGGTATTGTTGATATAAATGTAATACGGCTAGTAGAAGTTGTCGTCAGCTGAAGCGATGGTATTATGTCGCATTTTCAACAACGTATCTGCTGTAACATTGTCTCACATATTCATCTTATGCCCTAGCAGTCGTGAAGGCCGAGTCTCCACTCCGGAACGGCGCCACGACGCCCCGGCCTCCGTCCGCGCCCGCGTCGCCCTCGCCGCCGCCCTCGCCGCTGGAGGAGCCGCGCGAGTGGCACGTGTGCACGTGCGGCGACGTGCCCGACGACACGTGTCCCGCCGCCGACACGCGCACCGTGCGGCCGCGCCACGTGCACGCGCTGCACCACGCGCACGTGCCCGGCGTCAACGGCACGCGCGCGCCCGCTCTGCCGCACCGCTTCGCCGTGCGCCCCATAGAGGACCCCGAGCGGCCCGGCCTGTTCTCCAGCGTCGTGCCGCTCTACAAGTATTCCGACTACGCAGACGACTACTGCGCCAAGAATCTGTCGCGCGTGCAACTTTGCCCGGACCTGCCGTGGACCAGCTTCGCGCCGCCGCCGCCCGACCTCCCCCCGCCGCCGGAGCCTCCTCCGCTCAGGCCGTACCCGGAACCCGACCCCGAGACCGTCGAGCCCGAAGGGGACGCCGAAGAGCTCGACGTGAAGCCCGAGGTGAAGCGGGAACCCGAGGTCAAGGAGGAGATCGAGGTCGAGGCCGAGATGGTCGGTGTGCCGACGCTCGAGCCCAGCGAGAGACTCAAGGCGCCCATCCTGATGCCGGAGGACGAGCCGTCGTTCGGCGAGGCGGCGCGCGCCGGGCCCGCGGCCGTGGTGGCGCACTCGGCGGCCGCGCCGCAGCACCGCAGCGTGCCGCGCACGAAAGCCCCGCCCGGCGGCGCCGCGCTCGTGCACGCCGTGCGCGCCGCCAGTGCCGCCGTGCCTTACTGCTACGAGGAGCTCGCGTGCGCGCCCGTGCTGCCGCGCGCTGCGCTCTGCGACGAACGTTCGCTGAGCGAGGCCCTGGCCGACGCGCCCGAGTCGCGCGACGCGCTGGGCCGGCCCGCGCCCGCGCACAAGTTCGCCGAGTGGCACGAGTGCGCGACCCTGGGCTCGCTGATAGCCTTGCCCTACGTGGTGATCGACTGACCGTCTAGTGCCAAATGCGTGTCGCCCGCCCCGCGCCCACACCCAAGTGTCCTTACGTTAGTTATAGTGGCCGGCCGGCGGATACATGCCTAGTCATATATTTATTTTGTCGCAGGCCGATTAACAAAGAGTAGCGGTCGAGCCCGCGCGTTGTGATATTATATAGTATGTGCGTCTGCCGCCCGGGCTCGTGTGACGTACTGTGACGGCCATACATTCCCAGTCGAGCGCACTCGTGCACTCGTGTGACGTCGTGCGTCGAACAGAGCCGCAGACTGAAGCTTTGTGCGTGCGATGATATGTTGGACACATAATAGTACATGCATTGCTCACTTGATATTGTCAAAGATATTGTGCGTGATCAAAGTAGCGAGTGATGGACGAGCGATGGCCGAGCCGTCCACACGTTGGCCGTGATGTACAATGGCCACCACACCGCATCCGGTCCACACTTTATTTACGTATACTTATAGAGTTCCCAAATAACGATTCAAATAATAATCTCTCCCGACTGTTTCATGAGTTGTCGTTACCTTTTGTGATTTTTAAAATGAAAGAAAGAAAAAAAAATTAGGTAATTAATAATTATAATTAAATAGGAGTTCCAATTGTATATTATACATAATGATTGCATGTATCGTGCGTCGAGATATCAATGATAAGGGAAAGAGAATGTTAAATTTTATAAATATAAACATTTACTATACGAAAAGTTGTACCAAATTGTTGTTATTGATATGTCGGTGAGCGCACACTGTTATATACTGTAACTTCGAAACAACACTTTTGTATATACATAGTTAAGTTTACATACGAGTTGCACATGAGCTTCCGCAGTGCAATCTACTTTTATATACTAACTCGCATTTGTACACATTTAGAGATGCTTCTGTCTTTATGTCTGTCTTCTGTCTGTCTATCGAGTGATGGCCGTGTGCGCTGACCGGAAATAAGAATTCAAGTGTCTGTTACTCTGTAATGAACCAAAAACATTGAATAAACAAATATGTAATATAATAAAATGATGATGTTCCTAGTTTTGATTATGTTTCCTTGTGAATGACAATTTGGTATGAGTTTTTCACCATTTCTTGTACGAAAAGACTTGTGTTGTGTATCTGTAGTTGAATATTGTTCCATACAGTTTGTTATCACGTTTACAAAGATGCCAAATGATAAGATGACTACTGTATGTTTTGTGTAATAAGGCGATTGTGAAGCGTGTGTGCGAGCTGCGATGTTTTCGCTGAATAATACGTTTTTGTGTTAGTTGGCGTGTTTATTTTTGAATGATTTCCGTTAGTAGTATTGTGTTGTTTTGAGAAAGGGATGATTGATAATGGTGGCGTTACAATAGTACACAGATTACATACATTGTGGTGATATTCAAGTATAGATAGGGCCGTGTCTGACACTAGCGGTCTGAGTGGTGTCTGAGACGAGAGTCGGCGGTTTCGCAGTGTGTCAGCGCTGAACGCAGGCGGGTGGAGCCGGGAGCTCGTCTAGTGTAGTGCGCCCACTGCGCCCACTGCTCACCCCGTCACTGCCTTGTTGCCTTGTTGGCGTTGTTGCCGGTTGCGTTGTTGCGTTGTTGACAAGCGACAACAAACGAAAATATATATATATCACAGTGTTTTTATTACCAACGTGTTTTATTGCACCCTCGACGCTAATACATACAGACAGGCTAGTGCCAACCCAATACCAACATTATTGTGACGAAAATAAATGCCACATAACAGTGATGCCAAAATCTTAGGTAAATGAAATAGCTGAAAGAACTTGTTTTACAATAAGCTATATCAATAAATAAACACACACACAACCCCGCAGCAAACATACGTCGAAACAACATTGTCTTTGCTGCCACGCAGTCTGGCAACAAAAGCAGTCTCAGCGAGTCCATCTTTATACCTCGGAGAGATCCACTGCACAGATTTGTTTGCAGTTTTCTGTTATGATCTGCGTTTCTGCAGGAAGAGTTTTGTGTATTTATAATTGCCCTAGCATAAAAGGAGCAGAGCAGTAATGGAATTATGATGTCCTGGGTTCAATTCCCAGGTCGGACAGAGTTATTGAGTTTACATCGGGAAGGCTTGCTTCCATTATTTGGGACTTACAAGAAAGACTTGCTGAGCACAGGGTCAAATTGGACAGCGTTTTAAAAACAGGAAGAAAAATGGCGATCTTTTATAATTATACAACATTATTTCCTTTATTTATTTCTATACAAATTAATTATATATTTAAATATTCCTTACAAAAAACATTTAAAAATATAAAAAATTGTATTCCGCCGGTATCGGGATCAGGGTCCAAGCTTCCGGCGGTCAGGGCTCCAGAGAGAGGAATCTCCTAACAATACGAGCCGTGTCCAGGAGTACCGCTTTCTGAATCCAGCTGCCTAACGAGACCCTCCTCAGGTATTGGTCGAGTCTCTTGGCAATTAAGCCATGGGCTAATACAACTATCACACACAATGATCGCTGAGTCCACACCGCACATGTCGACAACCTCGTAAGCCAAGTCAAGATACTTGATTTGCTTATCTTTCTCGGCTTTCACAAGGTTCTCATCATGCGGGACCGTTATGTCAACAATCATTGAGCGCCGCTCTGATCGATCCATCATTACTATATCAGGCTTATTGGCTACAATAGTCCTGTCAGTGATGATGAATCGTTCCCAGTACAATGTGATACTGCCATTTTCGAGAACTGGGTCGCACTTTGCGGCGGCGGTGTACATACTTATAGTACGGTATTTCCGATTTCACAAGGTTGTATTTTAGAGCAAGTTGCTGATGGATAATCCTGGCTACAAGGTTGTGTCTATGCAAGTACTCTCCGTTAGACAGATGAGAACACCCGGAGATAATGTGACGGATTGATTCGCCTGGACGGTGGCATGCCCGACATAAGTTAACCGTACCGTCCTTCACAATAAATCTCCAGTAGTTATTCGTCATCATAACTTCATCCATAATTGCACAGACAAAAATTTCGGTTTCTCCGAAGAGGTCCCCGGAACGTAGCCAGGCTACGGACGCTGATAGGTCTACATCGGGCCCATGCAGGGCCCGGAAAAAGGGTTCGTGAACCTCTTTACTCTGCCGTACTTCCATGCGGTCGTTAGTGTCAAGCACTACAGGTTTGCGCCAGTTCTCTTTAGCCAAGGAGAGCGGGGTGAGCCCCTTGTCCACCGCGCCCACATCTCGATGCATCCGGCTTCAAGGAAATATTCCCTGAGACTGCATATCTCGCGATTGTGGAGAGACTTAGCGTTTAAAAAGCCTAAGCCAACATTATTTTTAGTATATGCGAAACCTGAATCAAACCATGTTATATTTTGTCCCAAAAATATTTTAAAAAGTTACGAGTTGGACACCGAGCGACATTAAGTACCTATCGCAATAATTTAGGTACCTACTGCCAAATTATTATTATCAATGAGCTCAAGACGACGCTGGAGGCCCGCGCGCGACACGCTGCGTAGTAACCACGTTTTTATGGGGACAACCAGGTAACAGAACAAGCTTGTGATTTTTCATGATACAGTTTTGAAATTTAGTACATAAAAATACTAGACACGTGTATCAGGTTTCGTATATACTAAAACTAATGTTGTATAGGATTCCCTCTACCTAACCATTTAGGTTTCATACGCGTGATGTTATGTAAATCTAGACTGCATAAATGATGAAATGTGAGTACTACAGCGACACCTGTCTAATCCATCAGGGGTATAGGGCGTGATATTTATTTCAGAAAGGTTCTGAGGGGTAGTTTTCATTATTTTTAACCCTAGGACCGTGGGACGCCTATTGAGATATTTGCGAAAAACTTAGATAATAAAACAGTGTCAAGTTAATAAAGTTTATTATTAATAAAAATTACAATATCGGTCTATACACAATACAACTGAGCGCAATCATTTATTAGAAATAATACAATTTAAACAAAACTTGGTGTCACATGAATTACATAGATGGCAGCACTGTCGTTTTAGCTTTAACGCGACAGAAATCCACTTTGTTGAATTTCTGAATATTTTGTGATTCTCTATACATTTGCGCTCAGTAGAATTATTCATTTATACTTAAAAATATCATTAATGGCACCATGTTAGTTTCAGCTTTATTGAGTACAGACATTAATCATTTATTTGACAATTTTAAGATGTTTTTATCATTTTCCTTCATTTTTCTCTGAGATTCGTTGAAGTATTCGTTCTTGCAAGCTCAATTACACTTTCTTAAGAGAAGCGTATAGATACTTACACCTTACTTATTGTATTATAAATAAAAACATTTAATGTTCCGATATACAACTTTCAAAACTTAAATCTAATCAAAGGGTGACCTTGACAACATAATCTTGACCTTGTTCCCAGGTCAGGTTGAAATTACATATTTTTAAATGTTTACCTGTTATAGCTCTTACATATCATTAACCAAGAGAGCCGAAAATGAAAATGACCTTGAATTTTTAAACCAAGGTCAACCTAGAATTTTATCTTGAGATAGCTGTCAAAACTCACAATAAAATTATTACATACAAATCTTAACATTAAATAATATCAACTTTCATCATAGTCTTACCCAGACCCATCCAAAAATATTAGTATTACAGCTTCACCAAAAAAAAATTGGATAGCTATAATATTTTACCAAACAGAATGGATGGAATTTGGGTAGGAATATGAATTTTCGCCCTAGTTTTTACATTATCACGCAAGGCATAGCGCAGCAAAGGGGTAAGCAGATGGGTACGGCTGTTTTGGTCTCGGAATGCTTTTCTTTGCTTCGGGAGCCGGATTCGTATTCGTACATGCCGCGGCCTGCAGCGTAGCTGCCGCCTCCTTGTGCCATCGCCTGGGGAGAGACAAAAGTAAGTAGGTTAATTGTTACTATGGCAAAGTTGTCTTTGTTTAAACCATTTTTACAAAGGTCGAGATCATTTAGAATTTTAGAGCAATGTTAATTGTTAATCAATTTGAATGAAAAAGAGCGTAAATGAGTCACAAAAGTGATTTATAGGTCAGTGCTTACAGAGAAGAAATAATTTCGATTGAACGAGGTTCCAATACATCAGAAGAACTACACAAAAGGTTTTGAATCTAAAATAAAAGCTACTCACACTGCTAGCCTGATAACCACCACCCTCTTTCTTCTGGAAGGGCGTATGTCCGGGCGGGTAGTACACCGCAGGCCCGGCCACGTTGCGGCTGTTCGCGACCAGCGGAGTCTTCGCCGGCGGACTGGGGGCGGAGTCCCGGGTGTCCCGCGTGTCCCGGTTGAGAGTGGAGCCTTGCGTGGAGCTCTCGTGGGTGACGTGCACGTTGCGCCGGACTATGCCGTCTGGTTGGGTTGGGTAACGCTAAGGAAATAAATGATTTAATAACAAAGTTTTATTATGCATGCTATGCTAACTGCTGAGCTACACTGTTTCTTTGCATCTCTGCAAGAATACCTTTTGCTCAGCTGTAGCACAAAACGTGGGTTAGAGCAATAACACCTACTCAGCTCTGAGTGACAAACAAAAAGAGTCCCCCGAGACCTTTCACTTAGGTGGATCCCTGATATTACATAATTTACATATCATAGCTACACGGTAGCCGCGTGACGTATGATGGTCTTTGTCAGTCGGGCACAGTCGGCCGCATATCGTTGGTAACACTAAACTGTAGTTCGAACTTTTAACAGAATTACAGGCCACCTAGTACTGGTTTGTTTAAATTTCGATCATTGACTTGTATCCTACTGTACTAGATGTACTACCGACCGATTAAGTTATTGCTAGCTGCCTTTTTTTTAGCTGATATTTTCGTTATGATTTTTCCATCCAATGGCAGTCGTTAAGAAATTGCTTTTTGCGATAAAACCATCATCTGTACAGTTTAAGTTTATGTTCCTAATTTCAGTGTACATATTCTTTATCTGGACCTAAATTGGTAATCTCTCATACTCACAGCTTCAGGGAAGTCAGCCAGCAGATCATCTAACTTCTTGGGCGGCTGCTGCGTGCCTGGCGAGGGGGTGGTGGGGCGCGGGAAGGGGCCGGGGGAGGGGGAGGGCGCGAGGTGCAGCGAGCGCGGGGGGGATGGGTAGCGCTGCGTCGTGTTCTGTGCGGAGTACGTCGTCTCCGAGAACTTGTATGATGATGGACCCTGTGGAAAAGATTGTTTGGTAAAAATGGATATCTTCACTAGTTGTGTTGACTTATTACAAAAAAAAATATTCGAATTTCCTCAAAAGATCGTATAAGATAATCCAGAAATTGATTGCTCCAAGGCCGCTTATACCGTACAGGGTACAGCTAGTGCTGCCATGTCAAATAATAAAGAACTACAATGCTTTTCCTTTTGCAATAAAGGTGATACTTTAAAAAAAAAAAAAAAAAATGAAAATGCTCTCAAAAATTAAGTGCCTGTACACATTTCATTATTTGTCTTAAAAGAAATAGCTCTACTTGCATTTGTAGCACGAGAAAAGTGCGCTTGACCATAATATTTTTCTTGAGAACACCTCGGAAGCATTCCATCCTACTTCTAACTTTAATGAATCATTTTGTTCTGTAGTCAGGTACTTACATATGGGCCGTGTCCATTGTGCGGTTCCGCGGGAATTGTGTGGGCGGGAATCACCTTGGTTTCGTTGGCGGGGGCTGGGTACACCATGCGTTCGTTAGTGCGGTCTGAAATAAAGTTTAAAAGTAAATAAAAAAGACCTCATATTTGAAATTAGAGGTGTAAGAGCCACACATGTCGCTTGAGCCGGTCAGAAAAAGTTTTATGTCAGAGTATTTTTATCTTTGCCCAACGTAAATTCATACGTAGCGAGTGGTAATAAGATCTCGATACAGATTGCAATATTTAGAAATCCACCGCAAGGCATCACATCAAAGGGGATTTCTCTTCGAGGCATTGAACATTGGAATCTGTATCTCGTTAACACTAGCTACGTATGAATTTACGTTGATAAAGATGAAATGCTATGCCCTGCGATGTGCGCTGGTCATAAAGCGAATAGCCCGGCGCGTCACCAAGTCACGACGTCCAAACGAAAACGAGATGATTTACGCCTTTTTCGCTTTTATTGGAATATAACGTAATGAAGCTTGACTCAAACCGATTTCACGTCAGTAAGTGCGGCTACTCCCTAATAGATGAATAGCCATTTCAATTACAAGAGGATTCGGATACTTATGTAAATAATATCACACTCACCATCGGTGGTAGTAACAGTGCGGTACTCCCGGATGGAAGAGTTGCAGTGTGAGCAGAACTGGCAGCCGTGCGGGCCCGGGGCCGCCACTAGTGCTACGGGAGTGGGCGAACCAGCTGTTGTGCTGAAATTATAAGTTTTAGGTAAGATTGGAGACTTTGGTAATGATGGATAACTTTGGGAAGGGAAATTCTTAGCATAACATAATGCTGTAAAATCTCATGTATCAGTGTTTGCTATTTTTTGGTAATTCTATTAGCATTAAAAAACATGCCATAACGTACTGAAATCCTGAAAATAAAATTCTGAAACGCAATATTTGCGAATTATCGCAATATTTGCAACTTTTTGCAAGTTTGGTAATTTGACCAACTTTACCAAACTTGGAAAAACTTATTCAAAACATCTCTAGGACCTTATTAATCACATTATTTGTAATTTTGGCAACTTCGGTTACTTATCCAACATTACTAAACAAGCCAAAACTTACTACAAACGTCCTTCAGGAATTCTGAAACCACATTTGTCTCAATATTTGCTGTTTTTGACAACTTTGGTAACAATACCAATATTACCAAACATACCAAACCTAACTTTTAACTCTTTTCACACCTCACTAACACAAACTTTTGGTAATTTTGATAACCGTCCAGCTTCAGCAACATTATTAAGCTACTCACGAGGTCCTGTTGTGTTCGGAGCTGACGTAGGTGTGCTGATGTTCCGCGTGGACCGGTATCGGCACTGTGGCCGGGTCCTGGTCGGCTGGCACCTCGTATGTGTACGTTTTGACCGTAGTTGTCACTTTGTTCATAGGAGTACCACCGCGGGATAACTGTGATAAAAATTGTATTATGAATTAATTGTCAAAAGTAGTAGGTAGCTATAATCTATATCTATACATACAAATAAATAAAATTGAAGTCTCCGCTTGTAATTTCAAAATAACATCTTTTTACTGAATTCATATGAAAGTATACGGGGTGGTTACCACGTATCCAGTACATCATTCTGAGCCCCCTACATGTAAATTTTTCATCGGTTATTAAAAAAAAAGCAGCTGTTCCTTACATTTTGACCGTGTAGGTATTGCACTTTTGTAGGAAACAGCAGATTTTTTTTAATAACCGTTGAAAAATTTCTATGTAGGGGGATCAGAATGATGTAGGTACTGAATATGTGGTTACCGTCAGTGTTCCTTCCACCACGAATTTATTTTGCAATTATTAAGCCCTAAAAGTGTTATGATAATACAAGAATTTCTCCAAAATTACAAGATAAGAATTTAAATAAAACCAAAAATAATTGCAATCGTGGGATTTCGAACTCAGGACATGTTGATTTCTTACTTCATACGCACCTCCGGTGCTACACTGTCACTTATGCAAATAATGTAATTTTACAGGAGAACCATTTGAAATTTCTACTTCCTATTACAGCATATAGAACTTGTTGACTAAAGAAGTAGAATGATAATATTTAAACTACATCTTTAAGCTATATTTTAAAGTAAAAGAAAACATCTCACTTATTACCATTTAAAAAATTTGAAAGTTTAAAAATGTAAAATTACATTATTTGCATAAGTGACAGTGTAGCACCGGAGATGCGATTATGTGCTTCATATTATGATATAAGGAAAGATGGATCGTCTTAGTAGCCAAACTACCTACATAGTGTGAAATAATCCCGACTACCAAAATATGTAACTGCTTACGTAAGTTATTTCGCGAGTTTACAGTAAAAGAATATTGTTATGCAAAATCAAAATCAAAGCATTTATTTCAAGTAGGCCAATTACAGGCACTTTTGAATTGTCGAAACAAAGACAACAATGAAAAGTAGCTACAGTCCCAGTCACAAGGCATAAAAACTGTAAAACTACTGTAGTTGCCCATTCTCTAAAGTAGATCTCTATACTCCATGGACACTCTTTTAAAAAAAGCAAACCGTTAAAAAGGGGTCGAGTTAACCAAGTTGATTGATTGAGCACCCTCCTCTAAGGTCGCTTTGACCTGTTTCCAGGTTTTCTACGTTTGATTTGTGATATCACAGTTGCGCGACAACAGTACTGTTTTTCTTGTCGCACAATTACCACCCTTTCGGGCTAGGTACATCTGAATGACCGCCAATTTAGACCTGCTTGGCGAGAACTGGCTTCCCTTGAGGCGATTGACCCCCGATGTTACTGTGACGGACCCCGATATACGTGCAAACTTGTGTGAAAACTTTAATTGCGCGATGTAGGAATCTTTGCATTCAAATACGGCAATTTGATTGAATGTGTGCGTACAAATGTTAACTAGTGTGTCTGACTTCTAGTTTGAAGTAGAATTTTCTTTATTTTTAAATGATTGATGGCTTTTAATGTCATAATAAGCAAGTATTTCTATTATCTTTTTGAAATTGACAAAAGAATAATAGAAATAAAACCAAAAATAATTGCGTTCATGGGGATTCGAACTTACGACATGTTGATCTCTTACTTCATTTTTATTCAAAAGATGGATCGTCGTGATATAAAATCCCGACACGTTTTGTAGTTGTCCGCTTCATTTGCAAACCAATTTTTAACCACTTTTTGGTATCCGGTTGAGCGGAAATTTTGCACACACCTTTGGTTCTAGTGACTGGTATTAATCAAGCTTGAATACTATGTGCTAAAACTAGCTTCCAGTCGCGAAAAACTTTGATAAAAATGTAGGTGTACCCTCATATAGTCAATACATCTGCTTAACCCTTTCGAGGGTACACTACAGGCGTGATGTTATGTTGTGTGATTGCGTAAACAATTCATATTTATGCGATAGCAGCAATCGCGGTTAATTTGCTATAATTTTGTCTCAGAAACTCATCATCAGATCTATATGAAATTTAAATGGGACTATTTCGGAATAAACCTCTACCGAGCAATAATTTTTCAAATCCGTCTATTATCTGCGAAGGAGAAAAATACAGCTCTACTCAAACTTCTGATGGATTCTACGCGTATCATCTGCGACTGTCAACACGCTGACCCTGTGGCACGAAAGATACGGAGTTATGCCCGAATATACAAAAAAAAAAATTAAACCTCCTCAATTTTGAAGTCGGTAAAAAAGTGGGGGTCGAGTTTTACATCCTCCTCGGGGTCGTAAGGTATTGTTGTCACATGTATTACATATGGATCCTCTCAGTTATGCTGCTATTGTATCGAAATTACCGCCCTTTCGGGTTAGGTACTTCTGTATGACAGCCTATTTAGACCAGCTTGGCGAGTACTGGCTTCCCTCGAGGTGACTGACCCCCGATGTAACAACAAAGGGCTCCGATATAAGTGCAAAGTTGTGTGAAAACTTTAATTGCGCGATGTAGGAATCTTCCTACATGGTACACACAATGGTATTTAAATAAATTGACTAAAGACAATTCAAAATCGAATCAGAAATTGGTTTTTGTAATATTTTAACCTAAAATGTTCTTTTTATTAGCTATGAAATCTCTATTTTTATATTTTTGTGTTTGAAAAAATACAAAAAGAATTGCAGTCGCGGGGTTCCGAACTCATGATGACACGGCCGTTCACTACATTATTGTCTCCATCGTACGATGGTGATAACGAAGGAATTATATCATCGCGCCTGTATTTCGCGAAGAGCTGTTAGGCAGAGGTGTTAGTTATACAATACAAAAGCCAATTTCTGATTCGGATAATATTATAGTTTTCCAGCCTGACCCTCCCACGATAGAACAACCGTCTCCAATTCTCCTTCATCTCTCCGCGAAGCTACATAATCTCCGAGTGTCATAGGCTACATGTAAAACATCTCCGTGGGTAATTTTCGTACATAACGCGAGTGAAGCCGCGAGCACATTTATAGCTAGTTGTTTACTATGACGGGTAGGCTCACCTCGCTCGTACTCTGTTTTTAAATGAGTAAGTTCACTTACAGTGCCGGTAGATGGCGGCTGGTGGCAGTGCGAGCACATCGGCTGCGGCACCAACTGTGGGAGCGCCGGAGAGATCTGTGATGGTATTACGCGAGACTCTGCAAATAAGGACGTTTCGTTATCAATATTGAATATTACATTATAAAGGTTGTCTTTGACAGATCGCCCATTGTGTCCCCCTGTAACTTTCCACAGTTTATTCTGTAAATTGTATGGTGTACATAATAAATGGTACCAATTCCATCTATCTTTATGAACACAATATTGAACCTGAATTTCCCCAGTGTGAGCAGCGTAGTTTTTACTGGCAAACAAATATCATCCTTTTCTCAGTTAAAATAAAGTGGTAAATAAATAAACTGCCCTCAAACAGAGAGCAAAAAGCACATTGAAATGGACTACACTCCATCTAGCGAGACAATCGATGGAATGGAACCAGCGCAAAAATATTTTATTTTCGACTTTATTTTTAACGTTGCAATGTTGATATTTGTTAAACTGCACTGCATTCTGCCACGTATTCGCGTAGACTTAATATAATGATGATATCCAAGCTCACCAGTCTTCTCCTCCCTGTAGACTTCCTGCCTCACCTCCGCAGCCCTGGTGATAGTGGGGGGCGGAGGGCTGGAGCCCCACGAGGAGGACTCCACGCGTTCCTCTCGCTTGAGGGTCGAGTAGCCGCTGGAGGGAGCCTTGGCTGGGGGGCTGTGGAGAGGAGATCATTGTGATTAGAATTTTCCTTGCTCAAATGACAGGTTTATGATGATAAAAGTCTCCACCAGTCTTTAAAACTTGGTAAAACCAAGAAGACTACACAAAGTAAGTACCTAAGTTTTTAAAAAGTTATAATATATGCTCCTGCTTACCCTTTCCTGTAGTCAAAAGATGTGCTCTCAGCCGTATCTGATGTATAGCCATCTAAAAAATAAAATGAAATGGACTCATCAGCATTTTCTTAATGACAATCAATCAATTAATTCCATAGACATTACAAATCGAGGATCTCTCCACCACCTCTTCAAGAGCGGCAGATATACTGTGTGGTCAAAAGATTCTGAATTCTCTTCATGGTACAGTGGGTGGTAAGATTTTCGATATAATTTACATCTAATGTCAATTGCCCTCGTGGCTAAATACTAACACCCGCCCTGGTTGATCTTGCTTGCCAAGGTTGGTCCGTGGATGGGTGACCATCCATTACATACCGAGTTTCCTCCGTGCCAAAAGCACGTTAAGCCGAAGCTGCTGTCAATCACGTTAAGCCGTAGATCTCTGACAGCCGTTACAGGTAGTCAGTGAACCGAAAGTCTGACAACCAAGGGCTATCGTATTACCTAGTACTAACTAGGTTGTGGAGGTCAGATAGGCAGTCGCCAGTGCATTCGGTATGACTGAAAACCGACCCCATAATGCTTGGGAAAAGGCTAGGCAGATCAACTGGGCGTCTAAAACTTAGAACTCTTGACAACAGTCTACCTGCTTTGACTCTGAACCCATAAGACCTACCATAAGTCTTACTTTTGTACAGTTGCCTCTCCTGGTCCTTTTGCAGATCATCAAGGAGTGAATCCAGCTCTTCTACGTTCTGTGTCAGGTCCTTTGTGGCCTTGGAACTCCTCACTTTGGAGTAGCCTGGAATATTAGAAAAAAAATTGTTTGTCAAAATAACCAAGATGAAGATGGAGGAAAGATGGATTATAGACCAATGTTCTGGTAAACAAGGACCCAAAACATGTTTTGCCAGAAGTTTGGGGTTTAGGGAGCATTCACCCGTAATATAAAAGTTCAGATTCGTGCATTTCATCGATGAGTGACGAGAACCGGACATTACAGGACGCAACCTGTAATGATTTATGATGCAGGTTGTAACGACTGCCTCGCTGGTCTAGAGGTCGCAAGGGCGACTGCTGAGCATAAGGACCTGGGTTTGATTCCCAGGTCGGTGTAGTTGGATTTTTTCATCAGGAAATTCTCAGTAGCAGCCACGGGGCCTGGATTTGTGTCCGCGGTTGATGGCAATTGGTTCGCCCCCTAATACATGGGACTTAAACATAACTGGCGAAATTTACTATTAGGTACGCCTCTGCCTAACCCTTCGGGGATTACAGGCGTGATGTCATGTGCTTCAAGGTAGCGCCTTGAAGCACATGACATCTTAAAGACATCGGTATATAAAAAATATCTCTAAAATACATCAGGCACGTTTTATTTACATTTGTTTTGGGTTACATGGTCCGATTGCTTTCGAACTCAAAACATCGATTGGGGAAACAAATCTTACACCACGCATGAACTGCATAATGCCTTTTATGAATAAGAGAAGCATTGATACCTGGTGTAGAAGTGGCAGAAGACTCGTAGTTATAGGTGCGGGTGCCCGAGGTTATGGCGGGCAGATCCCTCTCCTCTCTCTCGTAGTAATAAGAGCTGGCTTCTGAAGACTTTGGAGTAGACCTGGGCGGGACTGTGTACTCCTGGAAATGAAGGACATTGAGATTAAAAAAAAGAGTGGGTGAGCAGGTTCAAGGTGGAACAGTCTCCACTTCTATACTTAAAAGTAGACACGTATAGCAATCGCTTTAAAAGAAATTCGTGAGTATTTCTGGGACGACTTTCAGCAGAATTGACATTTATGTTTAGTTAGTAAGTGCCCCACATCATTGTTGTCTTTTCTACATTCGTTATCGCTTATGGAATGCCAGTTTGTCCAAGGCTGCCATCAGATGGACTGCATCGCAGCAAGCGCGCGCAGTCGGTATATTCAACTGATGTATCCAACGGAACAGTTAAATATATATACACAGCGCGGTTGCTGGTGATGCGTCTGAGAGTTCTTAGGGCCAAAGGACTCTAAGGCTGCCATCAGATGGCCTAAGGCTTAGAGTATTCCGTTCCTTTATCACTTTGCTACCTGGCTAATATTTACATGTTACCGGAGGCTACTGAATGGCTACAGGCGAAGACATAAAAATAAAGTCTATTTAAAAAACCAGCTATATTCAGACGTGTGATAAAGGAAACAGGGTATTGGTTGAGGATGACTGGAAACCGGATGCTGTGCAACTAAGGAGTGGTCAGCTGTGTTCAAAACTTGTCAGCAATCGTCTGAATGAATTCTTTTTCTTATAATTTATTAAAATACATTCGTCGATAAGTTTCTAGTTTAAGCAGGTCTGGGACGTGAACCCAGTTTACAGTTTCTTGAGAAACATTCTAAACGTTTCATTCATAATTATGTAAAACTAAACGAAAGTATAAATTTTAACCAGTTTTAAGTTTAAATCCCGAACTTATGGATCCGTTAGTATAATTAGCAAGTCAGTGAGTAATGCACTGAGCCACTGAGGCAATAGTGATGTCATTCTAGCATTTCTGATGTTTATAACTGTTTTTATCGCTGGCAGTAAAAGCTGATTTTACGATTAAAAATAACGTTGGTTACTTTTAAACAAGTCAAGCGCTAAATGGTGAAGAAATTCAAGATACAATATCTTGTGTTTTTGACCAACTAACTACATTTGAGAAGAAAACTTTAAGTAATTCAATGTCTGACATGAGAATCCATCCCACAGATGAAGCGTGGGAACACTTTCGATTGGTCGACGTAATGGATTAATTCGTGAAAAACCTATGTGGCAGACATAATACAACAGATAGACTGATTCAAACAAACTGTTCTACATATGAATGGCATATTTTTTCTATTTTCGATATATAGTAGATAATAAATCTGCAGTTCCTAACAGTGGCGTATGCGTATTACAGCCCTAAATCTTCTCTCAGCTAATAAAAGATTCCTATTTCATTCCAACAGCATCAGACAAAACCAGACCTTGGATTAGAAGAGATCTCCCTACTAAACACTCTTCTTCATCTTTTATCGAACCATCACGCACGATGAACGAGCACTGCAATTAACCCTGTTTAATTGGGTTATCAGGCTCAGATGAATTGTGTAGGTCAAAATATTTGAATGTCTTTGATGTAGGTAGGTACAACCATCGTCAAACATAAGTTAAAACTACGAATTATTAGTTCTTTGCTGAATCCGAAGAGATTTTCTCACCACGTAGGCACTGCCTAATGTATCGGGCATCGAACACAAGAAAGATCTCTTTGGATGCAGCGACTCGTATAATTACGGTCAAACTTCACTTCAAGTAAGTTTGTCTAATGTCTACCCTTCAATTATGTGAGTAACACGGATTCCCCTCTCACCTCAACAGTGCGCAGATCCTTCCTGTCGTACTTGCCGGAGGGATGCTTCTCCTCTTTGTACTCGTAGTGGTACTCCCTAGCCCCTCCTCCTCCACCGCGTCCTAGGGAGTCCAGCTTACTGCCCTTCGGGATCAGGTCGGATTTTATCATGTCTGGAAAGATGTAAAATAAATTTATTTTATTTTTATTTTATTTATTAGGGAAAACAAACAATTACACACTATAAATGGTTAACAAAGAATTGTACGAGACTGCATCAGTGTGCATCTAACTACGTTATCCACATCTTATATAATTAAAATCGGAAGATACATGCACGAGTACAATTGCCTTAGCTTTATTAAATACAATATAAATTAAAAAGAGAAAAAAAAAAACAACAAAAAATCTACAAATCTATAAGAATATCAAAGCCATGAAACGTGGTCGAGTCTGGACTGCAGGAGTCACAAAAGGAGGTCAGTGCTGGGCTGCTTACTAAAAGCAACAATAATTTTGTTCAGGATAGGAGCCCAGAACCCGTATACCAAGCATTGATTCTTGCGACCAGTATATATTTAGATCAGCGAAGTTTTGCAAGCCTGTACCTCACCTCTTACTACTCCTTCAGCTTGTAAAATTATTGTTCTTTGACTTACTAGCACATTGGAGGGTTACCAACGTGTTTCACGCAGTTAGCCAATATTTGACAAAAAGTGGAGAGTCATGAGAGTGTCGCGCCCTTTTGAACCATGACAACATTGAGATACCCATGCATGAGCAGTGAGGGTCAAAATGGCGGGTGTACCATAGCGAATCAAATTATTCCAATTACCAACAATAGTTGTCTGTATATTCTTCAGTCGGAGCGGAGCTTCAACTACCCTACCACGTGGTACAGATCTTGAAAGAAGAAGGAAATCTTACCGAGTGCCTCATCTGTGTAGGGGGGGATGTTCCCACTGCTGGAGTACTCCTTATACTCCTTGTGCTTGCTGTACGACTTGGTAGCCATGGTGACTTCAATGTGTTAGCTGCAACAAGAGAAACCAACGTTTAATGGAAAGTATTATGACAGGCGTTGCTAGAGGAAAAGTAAAAGGTAGGTCATTAACTTCGAAGTGGGTGCACAGCGGCTAGACTCAACAGAGACTGGCCAAGTATTTAAAAAATAAATTATTTTTTCATTTTTTTCTTTAATTTTTTTTTTTTATAAGCGATATAATAGTGCACAAAAGCTTATAGTCTGATGTAATGATAATCGAATCAGAATAAGAAGAGACTGATCTCAAGACTGATGTATATATCTGAGATCAACGAGTTAGCACCACACAACCCAAGGCTGACAAAACATAAATTATTGGAAGTTTGAAATAGTCACATGTTGAAGTAACATAAACATAACATCACGCCTGTAATCCTCGAAGGGTTAGGCAGAGGTGTACCTGATAGTACACCTATTTTTCGCTAGTTATGTCCAAGTCCCATGTAATAGGGGGCGAACCTATTGCCATTATCCAGACACAAATCCAAAGTCCGTGGCTGCTACTGAGAAATTCCTGATGGAAAAACCCAATAACACTTTGCCTCACCCGGGAATCGCACCCAGGACTTCATGCTCAGCAGTCGCGCTTGCGACCACTCGATCAACGAGGCAGTCGAATTGTTGAAGAATCTTGATGAATATCTCATATGGAACTGTTGCGATTTCTTCTACGTTTTTCAACCAGATTTTTGATGGCAAAACATCAAGTGAGATGTTTGTATAAAGCCTACAAATACCCCTGTTTAACTAACATGCAGTCATTAATCAAGACTTAATCAGGTCCATTTAAAGCGGCATCCAGCCATCAATGCTGCTGCTATTCATTGCACAGACATTTGCATACCTTGAAGGCAAGTCTTGCGAATTGCAACATGTTCTGAAGGTATTATTAAAATAAACGTTTTTTATTTGTTATTAACCTTCGATTATTGATTATTAATAATAAGGAAATAGCATAATAACTACCATATATTTCTCTCATGCACAAATTAGAATGTAGGTAGGATTTATGCCCAAATAGAATAGTATTAGATGTAATTGCATATAGGTGCAATGCCGTATAGGTACGAATTAAATAAGCAGCCTCTCAAACGTCATTCGAAATGAATATTAGCAATCCAAACTGACATTATAATGACCCCCAGAACAGGATAGACCTGGATACACACTATGACGATTTTTATCCCGGTAGTAAATTCCCGAAGGATAATTTCCGACCCACTCGCAGGCAAAGCCGCGATCTTAATAAAAAAAATCACGTGTCATTTTGTTCACGTACGTGACGTTAATCTCCGAAACGACCCAACCGATTTCAATGCAATTTTAAGAAAGTCTATGGTGGTTAATTTTGGAACCGACAGGTGGTGGTGTCGCATATAAATCGCGATGTTTTGTTATGTTTCCATTGCACCCGACCGAAGGGACGGTTCGCTAGTCATCATCTGCCTAACCTTTTCCCAAGCAATGTTGGGGTCAGCTTCCAGTCTAATCGAATGCAGCTGAGTACCAGTATTTTACATGGAGCGACTGCCTGTCTGACCTCCACAACCCAGTTAAGTACTGGGTAATACGATACCCCTTGGTAAGACTGGTTGTCAGACTATCGGGCCACTGACTACCTGTAACGACTGTCAAAGATCTACAAATGACAGCCGGGACCAACGGCTTAACGTGCTTTTCGAAGCACGGAGGAAACTCGTTATGTAATGGGTGGCCACTCCTCCACGGATGGGTCACTTAGTACAATATAAAATTATAAAATTAACAGGAGTAGTTTCACAGTGCCACCGAATTCAATTCGTCTAATTCTATTAAGAAGAAACTCCACAGTCATACTGTTATACAACATTATTTTTAGTATATGCGAAACCTGAATATAGTTTGTTCAGAATAACTAACTGAATCGATTCCAATAATTTTTAAAACATGTTATATTTTGCCCTAAAAATATTTAAAGAAGGTTACAAGTGGGACACCAACACTAGGTACCTATCGCAATTATTTAGGCACCTACTGCCTAATTATAATTATCAATAAGCTAAAGACGACGCTGGAGGCGCGCGCGAGGCGGCTCCGCGTGGTGATCACGTTTTTGTGCGAACAACTAGGTAACAGAACAAGCTTATAACTTTGTGATTTTTCATGATACAGTTTTGAAATTTTACATAAAAATACTAGACACGTGTTTCAGGATTCGCATATACTAAAACTCATGTTTTATTATCTACTTTACGTCCGCCAACTTATCTAGGCAAGCTTCACTTTATCTAATTTATACTCTAAGCTCCTATCGGCACAGGTCGCGCCATATTAGGCGGTGAAACGTAATCTGGTCGCCACAGGTGCGTGGGCGCAATGCCTTTCATTTCTCAAATGTCATGCGTCTGTCTGTCTGATTGATGGCAACACTGGGCCAATGAGTTACTGGATCGCTGGGGTAATGAGGTAGCCTGGTTTGTTTAGGTCGATGGAAATGGGATTGCTTTCATTTTAAGCTCATGACGTCACGCCTGTAATCCCCGAAGGGTTAAGCAGCTGTGGACCTAATAGTACACCCACATTTCGCCAGTTATGTTTAAGTCCCATGTAATAGCGGGCGAGCCAATCGCCATCATCATTATCATCTGCCTAGACTTTTCCCAACAAGTTAGGGTCGGCTTCCGTTCTAACTGGATGCAGCTGAATACCATTATTTCACATGGAGCGACTGCTTATCTGACCTCCACAACCGAGTTAGCCTATCGCCATCAACCGGGCACAAATCCAGATTCCGCGGCTGCTTCTGATAAATTCCTGATGGAAAACCACAATAACAATTTGCCCGATCTTGGAATCAAATCCAGGAAGCTCATGCACAGCAGTTGCGCTTGCAACCACTAGGTAGACCAACGAGGTTTTTATGCTACTTGTAGGCAGTTACATTTTGAACCATAAATGAGTAGCCTAGTGGTCAAGGGTTTTAATTTTAAGTTTTCATAAATACACAGCTGGTGAAAACGCCAGGATAGCATAAGCATAATCAGCCTATAATGTTCCCACTGCTGGGACACAGGCCTCCTCTCTATGAGAGGGAATGGGCTGTAATCCACCACGCGGGCCCAGAGCGGGTTGGTAGATGTCACATGTCTTCGAATTTTTGGTTCTAGGACATGCCGGTTTCTTCACGAAGTTTTCCGTCACCGTTTTGAGAGCAGTGGTGATGAAATAAATTACACAAAGTAATGCGCCTGGCTGGGTTCGAACTCTCGACTTACTCAACGCAAACGCCATCCCTCATTAAATGGGATTAAATTAACTAAGGGATTGTATGGATGATATTAATTATAATAATTCTGTAAATACACACGTGTGTGTTACGGCTGCGAATCATATTTTGTTCAACATACAACATGACACTGACCGGTAAAAAAAAAAAGTAAGAAAATTTAAATTTCGTGGGCTACCCGGGCGCTAGACGTCCATAAACTCACGCCGTTATTCAATGTGGGTTAAGCAGATGCTACAGAACGCCACAAGTTCCTTTCATACACCTTTCGCTTAGTCCACGTTCATACATCTGGTCATACACGCAAACTGGTTGTGACCTTTTTTGTCATGTGATTATTTAAATAAGTAAAAATAACATAACATCACGCCTGTAATCTCCGAACGGTTAGGCAGAGGTGTACCCATCCGACTAATATTATAAATGCAAAAGTTTGTGATGATCTATAGATGTATGGATGTTTGTTACTCTTTCACGCAAAAACTATTGAACGGATTTGGATGAAATTTAGCACGCAAATAGTTTATAACATGGATTAACACAGGATACTTTTATTATCCCGGTAGCACGACCCGTGGGACAATTATCGTCCTCCACGCGAGGAAAGCCGCGGGCATAAGCTTGTAATAAATGTCCGGTCGTCTTATGACGACAGGCCCACGTGTGCCTCAAAGAGATGTCAGCAAATAAGTAGGGTCCGCATGGGCCGATGCCTGCCAGGGCTGCGGGACTGTTCGAAAGAGATACCGTGGCCCTGGAACACAAAGGGCAAAGAAGGAGCATGGATGGGTTTTAGTCAGTACAAGTCTGACTCTACCTTCCGCTCCGCTCAGAGGGGGGGGGGGGGGGGGGGTAATTTGATGATACACCATCCGAAAAAAAAAAAAAACCTTGCAATAAATAATTTACTAAGTAGTTAAACCTATCTATTTAGACATTCAACCCAATCCAGACATGGCTACACAAAGCAGATTCGAACCGCGACCTTTAATAGTAAAGTACATAGGCGTACCGCTAGGCATGCATATCATTTGAACAGCTGCAGCCTTCCAAATCTGGTGTTGTGTAGATTGTGTCAGGGCTAGTAAATGCCAACGTGTTTAGATGTTTAGTATTCTAGTATGATTTGAAGGAGAACATAACATCGCATCACGCCTGTAATGTAGGCAGAGGTGTACCTAATAGTACACCCCCACATTTCGCCAGTTATTTTTAAGTCCCATGTCATAGGCGGCGAGCCTATTGCCATCAACCGGGCGCAAATCCAGACATCGCGGCTGCTACTGCGAATTCCTGGATGAACATGCAACCAATTTGCTCGCCGGCCGCTGCCGCGGCACCGCTCGCTCTGCTCGCGCGCTTTTAGTCACTGTTCTAACCTAACCTTATCCATTTGTTTGGTGTGTCGCCGCACCTAGTTCGGTAGGTGTAACCTTACTTCGGCTTTTAGCCATAACATATACAAATATTAAAAATATAAGTACTCTGTATTTGAAAATCTAGCTAGCAAAATAGTATTACAATTTAAACAAAAATCTTTCAATAGCGCTTACTATCCTACACAAAAGAATTCTACCTCGCAAAAGCAACTTTTTTACGCGACTTAGCTCACAACACAAACGCTTCACTTATATTTCGGGGTCCAAAGTCCTCGAGATAAGCCAGTTCCCGTCCAAGCTGGTCTGCATTGGCTCCTGTAGATGTACTCCCGCAAGGAGTAAATTCTCAATCACCCACAGAGATGCACCCTTACATTCGTCTGCTGAGGCCCCGATACCCGATTACCTTCTACAAAGAAGCGTTTCTCGCACACAACCTCCGAGATAACTTATTCTGGACTATTTCAGATCGGACCTCTCTTTTGTTTATTCAAAGAATATATAAACAAAATAAATAAAGTAACGCCTTTTTTACCATAGAGGTACGCTGTTTTGCAAAAAAACTTAGTTCTATTATCTAACAATCAATAATTATATAGAACAGGATATTATTTGTTCGTCTCTCAAAAATCGGGTCGGAACGAATGGATGCATTGAATAGTACGGAGGTCGTAGTTATAGTCTTAAAAACTAGTATTAAAAAAAATACCTGTGAAGAACAAAAAAATGATCGCAATGACGGGGTGAACAAGAGTATTTCGGCTTCGTTAGGGGTCTTGTTACACCCTTTATTTCACCTTGTGAAATAGGATTTACTTCAAGTTACAGACTACAAATAGAACTAAAGTAATGATAAAAATAAGACTAAAAGTAAGCAAATATAAACACACAATAGGACACTTAGGCTTCAAAGTACTCCTCCGCATAAACTGTCATCTGGAAACGTGCCCAGAAGACTGGCAGTTATTATATCTCTTATTAAAAGTCATTTCTTTCTACACCAAATCATCTTAAATTCATCATCATCATCTGCCTAGCCGTTTCCCAACGATGTTGGGGTGGCTCCCAGTCTAACCGGATGCAGCTGAATACCAGTATTTTACAAGGGGCGACTGCCTATCTCATCTCCAGAGCCCAGTTAGTACTGGGAAATCCGGTAACCCTTTGTAAGACTGGTTGTCAGACTTTCGGGCCGCTGACTACCTGTAACGACTGTCAAAGATCTAGAAATGACAGCCAGGACCAACAGCAACCAAATCATTTTAAATGATTGCCCGTGTAACAAGGGTAGGTATCTTCAATGTAATACATCATTTCAGCCGAAAGACGTCCACTGCTGGACATAGGCCTCCCCCAAGCGTCGCCATATTGGCCGATCCCGTGCGTCTCGCATCCAGCGGATCCCCGCAACCTTTACCAGGTCATCGGTCCACCTAGTGGGAGGCCTTTCAACGCAACGTCTTCCAGTTCGCGGTCGCCACTCCAGAACTTTCCAGCCCCATCGGCCATCCGTTCTGCGAGCAATGTGCCCTGCCCACTGCCACTTAAGTTTGGCTATTCTTCGGGCTACGTCGGTAACCTTCGTTCTGTAAATACATGAGTAACTTACTATGCTTCACATTTGAAAGAATAGATGGTGGATGGTGCCGCCCAAATCCAGCATTGTGTTAACATGTCAGGGATGCTGAAAGGGAACAGGTTCTACGCAAGTAAGGGCAACTACTGTTGTTTCATCGTTATTTTACATCTGATTTTGGGGTACAATGTCCTTTATTGTGTTGAAATAAGGTCTACATTAGAGGTAAATTATCTGTGAACGAACTGTATAGTGTCCCCCTTCCCATAGATTGTTAAGAGGGAACAGGACCTGCGATTCTTCATACAATTGTGTTACCCTTTTTTCTGCCTGAATTAGGCCTCTAGAGCAATATTTTTTTTTTCATAAAAGTTAGTTCTACTGTCGATACGTCCCTGTCATTTTCTTTTTTCAGCAACTAATAAGTAAAAAAATATGACCAGACAAATTCGAAAAGTTTTTAACATAAAATAATTTGACAGGAACCTAGACGTACTCTTTCTTATTTTAATGTCAAAAATAATTGAATCGGCTCAGTTTTCGAGGAGAAAAAAGAGGAATACGAAACGTCGATCTCGTCAAAATTTCTGTGATGTAATCGGTCTGAGCTCCAGCTGTCCCTATCGCACTCTACGGGGGCAGGCTTGACAAAGCGCGACGACAATAGATTCTTCAAAAACCTTCCTCGCAGGCCCTGTTCCCTCTTTAATCTTCAACGATGTATTTTTTAGACAACTGTCATGTCGAGAGTTCAAAACCACACGCCTGCAATACTTTTTGTATTTATTTTTCTGTATTTTTATTTGATTAGTAGAAAGTACACTCGGCATAGTATTTATAACATAGTAATTGAAACCAGATTAAAAAATAAAGTAAGTAGGTAATACGTTCATAGTATTTTTGGCTTTTTGTTTTCTTTTATTTTCTGAAACCCTTATTTTAATTAGAAAAGTATTTGAAGGACAATTAATAAAAGTTAATTCGTCAAGTACTTCAAATAATTTATACTACGAGTTGTCAATTGCCAATTAAATTTGTAGTTAAAGAAATAATACAAACAACAATACTACCAATTCCTGCATCGCGTTTTTTCACTTTTCATAAAAATGTTACCCAGCAGCGCCCCCTGCCATTAGATTAACGCAGTTCTATACAATTCCTACATCGCGCAATCAAAGTTTTCCAACCCCTTTGCAAGCACAGTTTCAACCCTTCGTGTAACATCGGGGGTCCATCGTCTCGAGGTAAGCCAGTGCTCGCCAAGCTGGTCTAATTTGGCGGTCCCTTCAAAATTGAAGTAGCATGCCCTACGAGTTAACCGCTCAGGGCTTAAGTGAAATAAAGTCAGGATACAGACATTACCTGGAAACAGGACACCTACGAGTACGATGGTAAATCTTCACGGTTTACACTTGACCCTTTTTGAACCGAATTACTTTTGAAATAGGGTTCTGTTTTGTATGTTATTTTATTACCAGATTGTGTAGGACCATAGGAGGGTTGTATTTTTAGTTAAACCCATTAAAAAAGGTTTGCGTTTAAAAAGAAAGATATTCTAACGTATCATCATGATCATCATTTCAGCCGAAAGACGTCCACTGCTGGACATAGGCCTCCCCCAAGTGTCGCCACATTGACCGGTCCCGTGCGACTCGCATCCAGCGGGATCCCTGCAACCTTCACCAGGTCATCGGTCCACCTAGTGGGAGGCCTTCCAATGCAGCGTCTTCCGGTTCTATCGTAAAGATATTCGTAATTATATTAGTCGTCGCAAACAATCGAAACTCGACCGAATCGGTTCGTGAGTTCGAGACCCAGAACCTGCAATTATTTTTGCATTTTTTATCTTTTTATAAACGTGACGAATTAATAAAACTGCATTTTGTATAATAGGATACATATTTTCTAGCTAAAATAGGAATAAACAAATCTTTTATATCTTTTTATACGACTGTGTCAAACTTACGCACACTTCAGCCGAATTTGAATATGGAGATTCCTAGATCGCGCAATCAAAGTTTTCGCACCGTTTTGCAAGTATATTGTAACACATCTTTCAAACATAGGGGGTCAATTGCTTCGTGGTAAGCCAGTGTTCGTCAAGCTGGTCTAAATTGACGATCATTCAGATCTACCTAAACCCATAAATGGGCGGTAATAATGAGAGTTGATACGCGGTGTCGTAGTGATACGTCACCTAACCCTATAAGGGCGGTACAAGGCTGAGAGGAGTCGAATTGATTAAATCAAGGAGACCATTGTGATGACCTGAAATTACTTCTGCTATCTCATATACATTGTGATGACCTGAAATGTACTCTAAATACCCACGAGGAAAATAATTACACTTCATAAGTGCTCTCGACTCCCCCTTTTTTGTGATTTTGTGATGAATTGAAGTAAGAATCCCTTCTTACTACAATTCATCATAGTCACAAAGAGTACTAAGAAAATGGCTTACATTTCTTTTTGTTCAGTTCCATGGAAGGCAATGCCGATTACTTGGCCAAAAAAAAACCCAAAGGATCAGGATTGCTAATATTGTATCCAGTGGCAATAAATGCTTTTATAGTGCTTTTCTATATATACTTGAGTCCTAAGAGTATAAATTGTAAGTCATGAATTATTGTAATACCATGTCACATTGTGAACTGTTACTTAAAATTAGAAATAATTTAATACAATTTACTAACTGAATGCATAATTCAAATTTATTAAGTTTTCTTTAGATAATAAATGATTATGTAAGCACGCCGAAACTCCTCCTTCTGCGAAGCAGTCATGCTAGTGAAGGAGGGGGCGGGACGTGAGAGGGAAAGAGCCTCAGGCCGTGTCGACGGCGCGTTCGTGTTCCACGCGCGCCTCAAAGAGATGTCAGCAACCACGTAGGGGTCCGCAAGGAGAGGCATCGGGCCTGCTAGGGCTGCGGGACTGTACGAAAGAGTTACCGTGGCCCTGGAACACAAAGGGCAAAGAAAGAACATGGATGGGTTTTAGTCAGTACAAGTCTGACACTCCCTTCCGCTCCGCCCAGAGTGGGGGGGGGGTCATTTGATGATTTCCGATGCATGCTGAAATTAACGGTCTGCCGTTAATTATAAGAGATCAATATACTTATTTTTAAGTTTGGAGCGAGTGAACTCGGATACCTACTCGGACGCAACTCGTAATTTGGCAACCCATACCAACCCATCCCAGCGCGCTCGGATTAAGACGCGTTGACACGGTGCGAGTATGCTCGGACCGAGTGGACTCATACGAGTGGACTCGGATAGCTGTTGATATTGTCATAGTTCACTCGGTTCATTCTATAATTATTTTTCACAGTCAACATCGAAAAATGACGAATTTAGGTACATGAATTTCTTCCGCACCCGACCCAGAGCGCACAGAATTTTTATTTTTTGTTTTCTCCTGGATAAAGGTGCTTCGAATGTTGTTGATTGACAGTAATATCAAAATCAAAACTTCTTATCAGACGCTGCACAGCCGCATTCCTGGCGTCTTTATTCTTGTATTCCTTCCAGAGAACCTCTTCTGCATCGTATAGTTCTACAAATCTAGCTGTTTCGCGCTCTGACCACTTTTTTGGTACGAGACGCATGTTTGTTTTTATTATCAGCTATTTTTTTCACGTACTTGGAGTCTACTCCTAAGTAGAAAAAAGTAGGACGCGATCCGAGTCTACCCGGATCGGACGCCGTCATCCGAGGGCGCATACTCTGGTCGTGTCGCGTTGACACGGCTAGAAAATTATTTTGATAAAAAGTGTATGTACCTACGTGATAAAAGTAATGACTTTTCACAATGATAAGGTTGTACCTACAAGCTTTTAAAGTTAATAAGCTGAATGGGTTTGGGTAGGCATCCACGATTCTACCCTACAATATTTTGAGATTTTTTTTTGTAAAAAATATTGTACGTAGCCAAATAGAACGCTAGCACAGTATAAATATATATTACCGTGACGCTAGAGAACAGTGGTATCGGCCTCCCGACTTAGGCCGAGGGTTCATACCCAGGCAAATGCATTACTTGATATAATTTTTTTCATCACCACTGCTCTCAAAACGGTGAAGGTAAAACATCATGAGGAAACCGTCTTATCCTAGAAACTCGAAGACATGTGACATCTCCCAACCACCACTTGCCCGCTTGGTGGATTACAGCCCACTCCCTATCATAGAGAGGAGGCCTGTGTCCCAGCAGTGGGAACTTTTGGGCTGATTATACAAATAGGTAGTAAACCACCCTGAGGAGCTAGTGGCTAAATAATAACATCCGCTCGAGTCGATCTTAAGGTTAAGCCGCGCTTGCCTAGGTTGGTCCGTGGATGGGTGACCGCCCATTACATACCGAGTTTCTTCCGTGCCTCGGAAAGCACGGCTTAACGGCTTAACGTGTCGTATCTGTAAATCATTCTTGTTATTTTTTCCATCTACCTCACATTATTAGATATCATTTTTCTGCTTCATTATGCTTTTACACTGTACCACGCTGCTTAGACTGCTTGTTTAGATGGCTGATTGATGCTAGATCACCACCTCCCAACATAGATACCATGTTCGACCGTTGTCAGGAGGTTGCAGTCAGTAGTACGAATTCCTTTTCTAAAATGCCTAATTCGGTATATTCCAGGGTTCTTCCGAACCGGACAACCTATAATTAGCTGCTGCTGCAGGAGCTGTGGCTGTACAACCCTGCGAGACCGACCTACCTACCTGGCTGCTACCAGTCACATACGTTCTGGGAACTTCAGGATAGTGGTTTTCTTCTGGCAGTCTAAAATTCTCGATTCTCGATCTCGAGAACTCACGCCAGTCCATCACATCCTAAAATTCTATTTATAATAATTTTTTCACTAATTATATTTTTGTATGTACCCTCTCTCAAAAGCTTCATTTACCAGCTGAGCCCTAACCGTTACAGTGGCCACCGTTAAGGTGGCAAGTGTGGCAACCACTATCCTGAAGGTAGCGCGTAGCACGCAAAGGTGTACAATGACAGTCCAGACCAACGTCCCGGCTGTCATTGTACATCTTTGACAGTCGTTACAGGTGATCAGTGGCCCGAAAGTCTGACAACCAGTATTTCCAAGGGGTATCGTATTACCCAGTACTAACGGGTTTATGGAGGTCAGATACGCAGTCGCTCCATGTAAAATACTGGTATTCAGCTGCATCCAGTTAGACTGGAAGCCGACCGAAACATAGTTGGGAAAAGGCTAGGCAGAGGACATGTCACGTCTTGAGTTCAAATCCCCAGAACTGCATTTATTTTTGCATGTTTTATAATATTTGACAAACTGAGATATTATTATTAAGTTTTGAAAAAACCAAACGTAGTTCGCTCCCAATAAAAATATCACAAAACAAAATTAAATACTCTTAAATTACATAAATAAACTTAGAAAACATTCTTCGATGCGAATATGACCTGAATCGCACAAGCAAAGTTTTCACGCAACTTTGGACGAATACTTTAACCGTTCCATTCAAGTAGGGGTCAGTCGACTCAAGGGTAGCCAGTGTTCGCCAAGCTGGACTAAGTTGGCGGACGTTCAGATGTACCACACCCGAAAGGGCGGTAAACATAGCGAAGCATGTATAGCATGCACGGGGACAGCAATATTGCTGTGAGGACCTATGAGGAAAGACATTATAACTAAGTAACAGCAGTTCACTCGACCCCTTTTTTGACAAAAGATGTGTATCTAGTATGTACCCCACTTTACGACGACAGCAAAGACAGGGTGTAAACAGACCCTTCACGATGCCATCAACCATGCATTCTGTACATCAAACTTTACGCAAAAATTATTGCTGGGAATCGACTTTTTTTTTGGGGAGAAAAATCACGTTTTACGGTAGGACTCGATGGAAAGCTCTCAAAGCATTGTGCTGATGGATGGATTGAATAGTACGGGGGTCGTGGAGCTGTGTAAAGTAAAAATTTTACATTAAAAACATGTATTTAAACAAAAACTTGTGAAAAAGTTGGAAGTTTGACCCCCAATATCTCTGTAACTAGAAGGTTCCCAGATATGGTCTAGAACAAAAAAAGGATCGCAGAAGCGGGGAGGAGAACAAGTGCCTTTCGGTTATGTTAAGGGTCTATTTACACCCTTTATTGAAGAGTTATTTCATATGATTTTGGCCTTGCAGTAGATAGTTTTTATTTATTAATTAACTTTTTATTATTTATGTAAATTTATTGACTTATTAATAATTAATACATATTTTGTAATTTTTATTTATTATTTACCTCTATTTATGAAATAGACTGAAAGTCTGACAACCAGTCTTACCAAGGGGTATCGTATTACCCAGTACTAACTGGGTTGTGGAGGTCAGATAGGCAGTCGCTCCATGTAAAATACTGGTATTCAGCTGCATCCAGTTAGACTGGAAGCCGACCCCAACATAGTTGAAAAAAAGGCTAGGCAGAGGACGTGTCATGTTATGAGTTCGAATCCCCAGAATTGCATTTATTTTTGCATGTTTTAAAAATATTTGATAAATTTCCGAGATATTATAATTAAGTTTCGTAAAAACAAAACAAATTAGCCCCAATAAAAATATCACAAAACAAATATTCTTAAATAAACTTGAAAACACTCTTTGATGCGAATATGACCTGAATCGCACAAGCAAAGTTTTCACGCAACTTTGGACGTATACTTTAACCGTTCCATCCAAGTAGGGGTCAGTCGACTCAAGGGTAGCCAGTGTTCGCCAAGCTGGACTAAGTTGGCGGACGTTCAGATGTACCACACCCGAAAGGGCGGTAAACATAGCGAAGCATGTATAGCATGCACGGGGACAGCAATATTGCTGTGAGGACCTATGAGGAAAGACATTATAACTAAGTAACAGCAGTTCACTCGACCCCTTTTTTGACAAAAGATGTGTATCTAGTATGTACCCCACTTTACGACGACAGCAAAGACAGGGTGTAAACAGACCCTTCACGATGCCATCAACCAAGCATTCTGTACATCAAACTTTACGCAAAAAATATTACTGTGAATCGACTTTTTTTTTTGGGGAGAAAAATCACATTTTACGGTAGGACTCGATGGAAAGCTCTCAAAGCATTGTGCTGATGGATGGATTGAATAGTACGGGGGTCGTGGAGGTGTGTAAAGTAAAAATTTTACATTAAAAACATGTATTTAAACAAAAACTTGTGAAAAAGTTGGAAGTTTGACCCCCAATATCTCTGTAACTAGAAGGTTCCCAGATATGGTCTAGAACAAAAAAAGGATCGCAGAAGCGGGGAGGAGAACAAGTGCCTTTCGGTTATGTTAAGGGTCTATTTACACCCTTTATTGAAGAGTTATTTCATATGATTTTGGCCTTGCAGTAGATAGTTTTTATTTATTAATTAACTTTTTATTATTTATGTAAATTTATTGACTTATTAATAATTAATACATATTTTGTAATTTTTATTTATTATTTACCTCTATTTATGAAATAGACTGAAAGTCTGACAACTAGTCTTACCAAGGGGTATCGTATTACCCAGTACTAACTGGGTTGTGGAGATCAGATAGGCAGTCGCTCCATGTAAAATACTGGTATTCAGCTGCATCCAGTTAGACTGGAAGCCGACCCCAACATACATAGTTGGAAAAAGGCTAGGGAGAGGACATGTCATGTCTTGAGTTGGAATCCCCAGAATTGCATTTATTTTTGCATGTTTTAAAAATATTTGATAAATTTCCGAGATATTATAATTAAGTTTCGTAAAAACAAAACGTAATTAGCTCCCAATAAAATATCACAAAACAAATATTCTTAAAAAAAATTAGAAAACACTCTTTGATGCGAAAATGGCCTGAATCGCACAAGCAAAGTTTTCACGCAACTTTGGACGTATACTTTAGCCGTTCCATACAAACGGGGTCTCTCGACTCAAGGGTAGCCAGTATTCGCCAAGCTGGTCTAAGTTGGCGGATATTCAGATGTACCACACCCGAAAGGGCGGTAAACATATCACACAGCACAGGGATAGTAATATATCGGTGATAAAACCTATGAGTAAAAATATTATAACTTAACATCTGTTAACTCTCGACTCTCCTTTTTGACAAAAGATGTGTATCTGGTATGCACCCGACTTTACGACGACAGCAAAGACAGGGTTATTATATTGAAGAGTTTTTTTTGTATGATTTTGGCCTTGCAGTGGGGAAGATTATTTTTATTTATTCTTTAACTTTTTATTATTTATATAAATTTATTGATAATTAATATCAATTTTTTATTTATTATTTACCTGTATTTATGAAATAGACTGAAAGTCTGACAAACTGCAGTCTTACCAAGGGGTATCGTATTACCCAGTACCAACTGTATCTGACCTCCACAACCCAGTTAGGGTTATGGAGGTCAGATATTCAGTCGCTCCATTTAAAATAACGGTAGTTGGAAAAAGGCTATGCAAATGATAAATCTATTCTATTTTATCCTTTACCGATTTTATTACAATATTTTAAATCCACTTAGTATTCCTTCATCGTTTCAGACATAGGTGCTACAATTCTACCGACATGTGTCACTCTGCGCATGCGTAGCATGTTTATTGCATATCGTTGCATATTGACATGCAACTCGGTTGCTTGGTTGACATAGTGTTCCGGTGTCCTTTGGGAAACAAGACAGGTTTGTCTAAGGTCGTTTGTAAACGTGATATTATATTATTTATTTGTTTGCGATTTTGTTCTAGGACTGCCTCAGTGGTTTAGTTGACGCAAGCGCTACTGGTAGCACGGGGTTCTGGTATCGATTCCAAGGTCTAGTTAATTTTTATTGGTATTTTTTTGACTTAAAAAAATTCAGAAGCAAACCGGTGTATGTTTTTGTGCTCTGTTGATGGCAATAGGCTCGCCTCATATTACTTGAGTTACACAACTAACGTTTTTATTTATAGGTCCTGTAGCGGCGCTACAAAAACAATAAATACTACAGCAACATAGTACAAAAAGTACTACAGCGCCATCTATGACACAAATTAAGAACTATTAATATATATGAATTAATTAAAGCTACCACCCCTGCCTTACCTTGAGGGGAAAAAAAGTGTTATGTTAATGTGTCTTTTTTAATGTAACGTAGTCCAGAGTACAACAATTATTCATCTCATCATCATCTGTCCAGCCTTTTCCCAACTATGTTGGGGTCGGCTTCCAGTCTAACCGGATGCAACTAAACACCAGTAGACATTTCTGCCTATCGGACCTCCACAACCCAGTTAGTACTGGAGGTAGTATTATATTATCTGTGGTACAGGGTAATAGGTAAGACTGGTAGTCAGACTTTTTGAGCAACTAGGTACTACCTGTAACGACTGTCAAAGATCTACAAATGACAGCCGGGAGCAACAGCTTAGTGTGCTTTCCGAGGCACGGAGGAAACTCGGTATGTAATGGGCGGTCACCCATCCACGGACCAACCTAGGCAAGCGCTGCTTAACCTTAAGGTCGACCCCCGAGCTCCATATTTATTGATCTATTCTAATCTCTATTCATCTTGAAACCAAATCAGAGGACATTACTTACAAATGTTCTAATTAACTACACTGTAGATACTAATGATTAATTCTTACCTACTAGGGTACCTACCATTTAATCAGAATATACATTTCGTGCTTCTAATATAAATACTGTATCAACTGCATGTTGGTAAATGACGCACCCGGTCGTCACGTGGTACTTCTTAAAGGGGTAAGTACAGTCGCGAGCACTATTTCGTATATAAACAGGAACGCTAAGCTACTTTTAGAGATTTTCCCATTTTGTATTAGAGATTTTCCCATTTTGTATTAGAGATTTTCCCATTTTGTATTAGAGATTTTCCCATTTTTTTCCCATTTTGTATTAATTAACCTGCCTCGTTGGTCCAGTTGGCGCAACGGTGACTGCTGAGCATGAGGTCCTGGGTGCCATTTCTAGGTCGAACAGTGTTATGTTATTATGAAGTCGTATGTATAAGCTAGTCCGCTATTATGAAGTGGCGAAAGACAGCGTGTAAACGGACCCTTCACGAAGCCTTCAACCAAGCACTATGCCATCAAACTATGTAACCTTTCCCAAAAATTATTGCTGGGAAACAACTCCTTTTTGGAGTGAAAAATCACGTTTTACAGTAAAACTCAATGTAGCACACTCAAAAATTGTGCTGATGGATGCTTTGAATAGTAAACGGGTCATGGAGATAATTTAAAAACTAAAACGTATTTTAAAAAAACTTTTGAAAATTTTGGAACTTTGACCAATATCTCCGTAACTAAAAGGTTCTCAGGTATAGTCCAGTACAAAAAAAAATACCGCAATGACGACGGGGAGAGCAACTGCCTTTCGGCTTCGTTAAGGGTATTTTTACACCCGTATTCAAATTCTTACTCTTGCACACAACATAACAAATATACATAAAAATTGCAATAATATAGCTTATGTACAATGGCGAGCTTAACCCAGAATTGAGTTTTCTCACAGCAAACCTAATTTTGACTGCAAGACCCGTGTCAAAATTATGAGTTTACGTAACACGTTATGTGTAAGTTATCATTTTATGTTGTTGGGAGTAAACTATTATGAAATTAAAGGTCCTATCTCAGCCACTAGGAGAAATTCGCTGTAGAATTTATCTAACTGTATACATATAAATGCCCGTGACTGTCCTCCTAAAAGTGTGACGTACAAACAACAGCACATCAAGCTACCAGAAACTGTAAAATTTTCCCAATCAACCTTAAACCTAACGCTTTAGCGATTGTTGTAGCCTGATGTGCTATCGTTTGTACCTCATCGCCTAGTCATCATAACCCTGAGATGAGTAATGAGATGACAACACGGAGATGACAAATAGGCGGTACTTGGAAGGGCATGAACTGAGGAACAGATGGTCGAGGGCAGAGAACTTATTTTATAGTTTGTTGAATAACAATAGGGATTATCATGGCATGAATAATTTGAATGAAGTCATCATAGATAATGAACAACTCAAATTCAAAATTTATAATATTACGCCTATAATCCCTGAAGGGTTAGGTGTAGGTTAGGTGGTCGCCAGTTCGGCGTAATTTTGCCTGCCTGTCGGTCTTCCACAGACTTTACTTCGGAGAGTGTGCGCAGGAGCTCCGCGACCTGATCCCACCATCACCTTTTTACCACCGGACTGGCAGACTCACTGCGGCGTACCATCCACACTTGGTTGATATCCCGACGAGTCGTACTCAGCACTTCTCATCCACGTTTATTATGCGCACAAAAGTGTGGAACTCTCTACCAGTATCTGTGTTCCCTCCCACAATTAACCCGTCAGCCTTCAAAGAAAGTGAACAGGCATACTCGTCCCATCATAGTCTTCATCTATCGCTTTCCATCAGGCGTGATCGAGGTCAAGAGGCCCATTTTGTAATAAATACAAAAAAAAAAAAAGTTATGTTAAAGACAAAAAAAAGGTTTGTCGAATCCCAAAAGAATTACCAGTCGGATTCGACAAAAACTTTTTGCATTTAATTCCCCAATTTTTGAGGAAGGTTACGGTTGTTAAAAAAATGTTTTTTTTTTCAGACAACTACATAGTCGAAGGAAGAGGTTAAACTACTTACATAGTTTATAAGATTTATGTTACTAACCTCTTTTATGGACTATTTAACATCATGCTGCGACCCCAAGCAGGCGAGCTGTTGGTGAAACCGCGGGGCCCAGCTAGTCTAATAAAAACAACAAACACAAGCACTCTGATCGATTTTCAACCCTCGGGTAAGGGTTAGTAGTTAAAATTCCAACACTGTAACTACCTAATAATATTTAAGCACAGATTAAGTGTAGCTCAGTGTAAACATGGCTAAATAATAACAGCGGCTCGGGTCGATCTTCAGGTTAAGCCGCGCTTGCCTTGATTGATCTGTGGATGGGTGACCACCCATTACATACCGAGTTTCTTTCATGACTTGGAAAGCATGTTAAGCCGTTGGTGCCGGCTGTCAATTGTAGATCTTTGACAGTCGTTACAGGTAGTCAGTCTTATCAAGGGGTATCGTATTACCCAGTACTAACTAGGTTGTGGAGGTCAGATAGGCAGTCGCTCTATATAAAATACTGGTATTCAGCTGCATCCGGTTATACAGGAAGCCGACCCCAAAAAGACTAGGCAGATGATGAGTAATGTATGGTCAGCCAAAAAACTGGCATGTAAAGCCAAGTCAGAGGCCTATGGGTGGCATAAAAACTCTGACACCCGGTTAGCACTAACCACACGAAAACGTTACGTTTCTATAACTCTTCTTGAAACTTCACAAATCCTTAAACGTCACAAAAATACCTTTTAAAATAATTGATGTTTCTCCTCCTTCACCAAGACAGGCACGACCATTCAAACTACCATAAAAATAACTAGGCCCATCTATTTTAAGCCCAATTAACGTTCTACGGAGATAATTAATAGGAATTAGGGCATTTCCAACCGCGTTCGTGCTTCTATACCCTTTTGATGTGTTCAGCTCCTTATAACTGTCTCGACGCAGAAATAATAATCTTAAGGGACCTTGAGGTTGTTGTTGGATTTTCAAGCTTCAGTTCAGCGTTGAAAGTTGAAAATCCAGCAACATACTCAATGTTCTTTAAGACTTTATTGAAACTTCGTCGGTCTATTTTAGTATGCTCACTTGTTTGGACTATATTAGTAAACAATGCAAAATGAGAACTAAAATTATACGTAAATCAATCTAATTTCTTAAAGCATAAGGTGTAATTTTGTATAGCAGTTCCTAATTATGTATTTTAGTGGTTTGGAAGTGTGAAAAATTGACTGACATGAGTTCATCGAATGCGTGTGCGCTGGTCAATATTTTGACAGCATTTAAAAGTTGCTCATCATTAGGACTTCCTCCAATCTGCCCTATGCTCCTATACAAAGGAAGTAAGAGAACACTAGCGCAAGTGTTATTGTTCACCTTGAAGTCCAGGGTTCGATTACCAGGTCGGGCAGTGTTATCGGGTTTGGTGTCCATCAAAAATTTGCCAATCGTCTGTCGTCACGGAATCTGACTTTGTATCCGGTTGATGGCAATGGGCTGGCTCTCTATTACATGGGATTTAAGCATAACTGGCGAAATGTGAGTGTACTTTTAGATACATCTCTATACCCTTCGGAGATTCCAGCCGTGATGTTATGTTATGTAAATAAACCGTTTTACCTCGTCCACCAGTGGGAGTTACCGCTACCAATATTAACCATGGACTTTATGAACTCATAAATATTTCAATAAGTACAAAATCTCCATGGAAGTCATTGTACAAGAATGCGTTACAAATAAGGCTCCGTCGTAAGCGCGGGTGCGTAGGCGCAGGTTGCGTCACCCATTCACTGCAGGCCAACTACCCACGCTTACTATAAACTGGGGTTGTCAAAGTACTAGGTAAGTAGGTATTCTTCTAGTAGGTATAATGGGTATGGTATAACCCTTATCGAGGCCTAAAGGCACTTGTGATATTTTTTTGTTCCAGGCTATATCTGGGAACCATATCTAGTGAGTGATTTTTCACCCCAAAAAAAGTTGTTTCCCAGTAATAATGATGTACAAAACGCTTGGTTGACGGCTTCGTGAAAGGTCCGTTTACACCTTGTATAGTAAGTAGTCCCTATAATACTAGTCTTTATATTGTAAAGGCTTTAGACATTATAGATATTATATGTAATGTGTCTAAACTCCAAAAGGCAGCTTAGTTGGTGCAGTTGTCAGGCATGAGCGTGGGTTCCTGGGTTCGATTCTCGAGTCGGGCAAAAAGCGGCCCGAAGTTTGGAAGTTGGCGGTATGTCGGCCTCAGTGCGCACACGTGGTCCTGCGCCTGGTTTCTCTCCGGTCGCGTCGTATTGCCGTCCCATCGGACTATGAGGGTGAGGGAGGAGAGAATGCACCTGTGTCTGCGCACACACGTGACGCCTGCACTATATGAATCTCCCGCACCGATGGCTTATCTCCTCTGAGATTGACCACCATGGTCGAAAGCGGTCATACCGCTGGACCGCAGCCATAGGCAGCGGTCCAGCGATAGCCTACCTATCAGTAGCGAAGAGTCAATTTTTGTAAGAGTACATATCTTTAATGTTAATATGATTACGTTATTTGTCTATAGAATACTGACTGTGCCATTTTTCAAAGGGAAGCCAGGAGGAATCGAGTTGTATTGAACCTTCGCCACTGCTATTTAAAGACTTACACTACATATCATGGACAAGATATAAGAATGTGTCTAAATTACTAAATTGAGAGACTTAGCTAGTTTTACGCACGAAGTGGTTTTACGTGACAGGAGTCAGAATTAGGTACCTAAGTACATAGTGGGTTTTTTTTTTGGTCCGAAAGTCTATGTGCTTTAGATCACGTAGTAGCTGTCCGAAACGCTAGGACTTGACTACCAGCGTAGCTATTCACACACGCTTCGATTCCAATTTCAATTCGGAAAGTCGTATGTCTATCTCGCTCGCTTTCGTAATGTCAAAAAAAGATAGACATAAAACTTGTTGAATCGAGATCGAATCGATACGTTTGTGCATAGCTAAAACTGGACAGGAGGTCCAAAGATATGCAGAATATTAGTTTCAACTAAAAAAATACTTTAAAGAAGTAGGTACAGAGAAGTTGACTTTAGACTTTAGCAAAAATTACAGTGTGATCTGGTAACTCCCCAACGTGATCCTCAATGGACAGGCATTGCTTTAGAAAACAGCCCATTAGGTTCATTAATCCGAGTCAGATCATAATGTGGATGGGTACAAGAGTAGAGAAAGACCAAAAAACGATGAATGGAGTGTGTAAAGAATGTTATGGTAAGAAAGGAGGTGTCTGATGAGATGAGTAATTGAGAAAACGAGAGAAGTATGGAAGAACATGACATGCTGTGCCGACCCCAAATGAATTGGGGTAAGGGCAGGAGAATGATGATCATGGTGTGATGATGTTGATGATGATACGTAAATATTGTTGCTGTTTGGGCTGTTTTGGTGTCGACTGCCTTGGTGGTCTAGTGGGTGCATGCGTCACTGTTGAGCATGAGGTCCTGGGTTCGATACCTAGGTCGGGAAAAGTATTACTGGATTCCATTAGGAATTTCTCAATAGCAGCCACGGAATCTGGATTTATGCCCGATTGATGGTAATACGCTCGTCCCCTATAACGTGGAACATAAACATACTTGGCGAAATGTGGGCGGACTCTTAGTTACACCTCTGTGTCTTCGGAGATAATGATGGTATTATGTCATTTTTCCTGATCCTGACGAACTCTTTATAACACTACAATAAACATTCACTCATTATCATTACACAGTTCATTACAATCATCATAATGTAGCTACAAGAGGAATTGCAGCAATTATCTGATAAAACACATTCTTCATAACAATATTTATGTTCGTAGATTGTCAACATAAAAAGATTATTAATTATAGGTATTGACAGGTTGTTTGTATAATATGTAATAGATTTTTTTCTTTTTGCGATTAAAACAGTCATTAGGCACTCAGCGTACTTATTTGTTTTCTATCAAAACAGTACCACTACGGTAGTACGGTCATCGAGAGCTACGTACGTAGTACCACAGATAATATAATACTACGTAGCACGAAGGAGCGATGAGCATGGTTTTAGTGTAGCTGTGTGCGTGAGTGTGTATATTTACTTACAGGAGCACGGTTTTTGTGGCTTCACTTTTGATGTTCGTGGCGCGCCGTCATCCTTTTTTATTGGTCTGAGGTTGGTTGGAAAATAGAGGTCCCTAAACTTGGATACGCCTGTATCTTGGCAGCGGGAGTTGCGTTAACATCATAACATCACGCCTGAGCTGTACTCTCCGAAGAGTTCGTGTGAGTACCTAATAGTAAAACAGCCACATTTCGCCAGTTATGTTTAAGTCCCAAGTTATAGAGGGCAAGCCTATTGCCATCAACCGGGCACAAATTCAAACTGCATGGCCGCTACTGAGAAATTCCTGATGGAAAAACCTAATAACACTTTGCCTGACCCGGGAATCTTACCCAGGACGTCATGCTCAACAGTCGCGCTTGCGATCACTAGACCCACGAGGCGTCAATTTTAAATTAAACCACTTAGTCGATGTGATAATTAACAAAACATTTGGGTAAGATTTAAAATGAATAATCTAATTAATAAAGTAACGAAATATTAATCTTAATTTAAACTTGATACCACTCACGTCACTATCCCCAAATATGGCCTGAGTCGCAGGCGCAGCTTCATAAAACCGCAAGGATTTCTCAACTGCATGCTATCGATACTTGTTATACCTATATTTTCTGCTCTGTGTTATCTTACATGTACCCTTGACCGCTATCCGACTCGCACGCATGACATCATCCCGCCGTTTGCTTGCTTTTTCATTTATTTTTGCTCGTACTTCCATCTCTCTCTGTCTCCTGTACTAAGAATATAGCTGTCTTTTTCCCACATATGGTAATTAAACTTGGTTTTAGAATAAAGGGCTTTCTTTAGCGATGTCTGTTCTAAGTAAGCGTGTGTAGCTGTAGGTATGGGAGTTCGATTCTCGTTCGTGGAAATGATTTGAGATACAGATTGTGTGCGGTATTTTAAAGTTGTGTAAGATGAATGAATTGTTCGAGGATGCCTGCTAAATCAGACTTCGTTTATTTTAGTGTGAATTTATTTCGATGTGATAAACAAGACGAAACAGGTTGTTCGTGTTTTATTCATTGTAACAAGAATAACGACAAGGACATTTTGGAATATTTTCAACGCAACTATTCTTTTTTTTTTCAGAATTATTAGCAACTTCTCAACCAGGATGAGAATGAAACTAGGTACACATGTATTGACAGAAGCATCATCACCTAACATAACATCACACCTCTAAACCCCGAAAGGTTAAGCAGAGGCACCCTCATTTCGCTACTTATGTTAAAGTCCCATGTAATAGGGCTGAGCCTATTGCCATGAACCGGGCACAGATCCAGACTCCGTGGCTGCTACTGGGAAATCCCTGATGGAAAAACCCAATAACACTTTGCCCGCCCGGGAATCGTACCCCGGACACTTTGCACAGCTATCGCGATTGCGACCACTAGATCAACAAAAACTTGGGTAGGTGTAGGTACAGTTCCCTCAGTTTTAGTGACATATTGTACCTATGTCATCATCTGCCTATCCTTTTCCCAACTATGTTGGGGTCGGCTTCCAGTCTAACCGGATGCAGCTGAATACCAGTATTTTACATGGAGCGACTGCCATATTGTACCTATGTGTATGTGGCAAAAAAGAGGCAAAGTTTCTATCGGCCACGAAGTCTTTCCGAAAAAAAAGTGAAATCGGTTCCATCTTTCCTGTAAAGTCGGGGCGGTAAGAAAGAGGCAAGTTTTTGCATCAATCAATATCAATATCTAAGTAAAAGGCTACATAACAACCCATTCACATTTAAACACAGTATCTTCTTCATACCAATGAGCAGAGTTCATTGATCACGTAAGCAATTAGCAGAATTCTCGTCACCCATCTTGACGCAGGATTAGTCACCACAGCCACCACCAGTAATTACACAAAATTCGTCACAGTCATTAGAATATTAACAGTTACTAACAGGAGTCATGGTTTAAAAAAAGATTTTTAATGTAATTTAAGCAATATATCTAAAAATTACGATAAATCTATGACGTAAAAAGTATTTTTTGGTAGTAGCACTGGCTCCCCATTTGATGGTATTAAACTCAATGCAAAGACAGCGGTGCTTACAAAAAAAAGTAAAATCACGCATTAAGGATCATAATATTTTGAAACTAACAGCAAAACTCAAATTGGTAATTTCAGGGAACAATATTAATAAGTATTGTCCATGGCCGCCGCCATTGGTGGCCAACGGAAATAATATTTAAAGACAGTCGTGTCATTGTCCACCACTGGTGCCTAAGGGGAATTATTTTAAAAACTTGTTGTGTCCTCCGATTTTGTTAAAATATTTTGATTTTAAAGAGTGTCCATGGAGTTTCTTGCCCATTCTTCTCCATAGAGATCTACGCTTTGGAATGTGCAACTGCAGTACTTTCTCAAGTTATTATGTCTTGTGACTGTGACTGTAGCTTCGCTTCTTTTTGTTTTTTTTTTGACATTCAAAAGTGCCTGTGATGGTCTAATTGAAATAAATGCTTTTGACTTTGACTTTGATGGACAGTGAGAATTATTTAAAAAAATCGTGTCGCTATGTGAGTGGTGGTGGAACTGGTGGACAAGCAGGTGGTCTACATCGAGCATCATCGAAGCTAATGTGTCATATTATACCTAAAACGCAGAAATTCCCTTCAAACTGGAACTGCTTGGCTGTAGAAAGAAATAAGGTGGATACTTCCCCTGAGGAGCACTCCTCTGACAAGGTAACTCAGTACTAAAACGATTCAAGCCATTGACGATGCTGACGAACCGTTTGTAAGTGCTAATTAAAGTGACCACTTTAAGGTCAGTCGCACTGTATAAATGCATGCGTTAACATCATTTACAACGCTAATTATTCCACCTCCAGTACAAACAAAAGTTTTTAGTAAAGACAAACATACATAAAACTTCTCGGAGCATTCTTTTTTTCATTTTATTTGTTTGACACGGCGTCTTCAAAAATACGCACACTTTAGTTGTACCTGACAACTAAGTTTATATAATAAACGAATATTTACACACTACTGTCTTGTTGAGCCAGTGGTCGCTGATCGAGGTCCTGGGTTTGATGCTTAGGTCGGGCAGTGTTGTTGGGTTTTCCAACACAATGGAATTTCTCAGAAGCAGCCCGGATTCTGTATTAATGGCAATAGGGTCGTCCCTTATTACATGCGACTTTATACATAACTGTTGATACGTGGGTGAAGGTATCGAGGCTCACCTCTGCGTTACCCTTTGAAGTTCACAGGCGTGACGTTTAAGTTATTTACATATTCTTAAAACATAACGTTTTTTAAATGTAAAAAAAAACTTTTAAAGGTACAAAGGATATGAGAAAAACAAACACCCAAAAATAAAGACAATATTTAAAAGGATATTGACCATATTCCTTTACAGACTAAACGCAAAGCGAACACTGTAGTATTTGCAAGGAAACTAGTAAAGATAATGCTCAGGCGCATGTGATCAACAACTTCCTATTTACAGACAGAGGACAGATAGACCGGTTTCTTGCAAGGTTGACAGTTAACTGGATTCGTTGTGTCATGTAATTTAATTATTTATTAATGAATCTGAGTATCGACAGTTCGGCACTATTATTTAAGACTGTTATCTTTTTAGACACTAGACAATACTGGTACTCAGCTACACTCGGTAAGACTGAAACCCGAAATAGTTAGGAAAACTTTAGTTTCGGCAGACGATGACCCATAGTATCAAGACAATCTGGTCCAGTGGACGTTCATTAACATAACCTATTACTAAAAGCAACCAAAAATCGATGAAATGGAGAAGCTGATCATTTTTTTTTTCTTTATTAAAAAACGTTGCCTCAACCTAGGAATTTCTCCAGTATCATGGGTGCGTTACGTAGGGCTTTTACGTAGGAGTACGCCTAATTGTAATAGTGAATTTCCATATTTTTTTTTTTTTTTTAAAAACGTTGCCCCCACTAGGAATTTCTCCTGTATCGTGGGTGCGTTTACAAACATTTAAGCTCACATACACAAACAGCCAGACCCGGAACAACTACCTGTAGGCCATACAAATATTTGTTCCGTGCGGGAATCGAACCCGCGACACGAAGCGCAGCAGTCAATCGCTCAGCCACTGCGCCAACTGTGCCGTCAAAATTATAAGTCCCACGGGTGAAGGTAATGTCATGCTAGAGATTTTTGGCAGATTAATTCGTCGAAAATGATGTCATCTACAGATGGAATGTGACTGCCTTCTATAAAGGCTATTCATCTATTTACATAATGTAGCCTGTATTATCCCACTACAAGGTCTCCTTTATCTTTTTCTATCAGCTATAAGTCGTAACAGCTGGTTGACAGTTTACGAGAATCATGACAAAAGATGTGTCGCGAGCAATTGGAGAGGACATATCCTGCAGAGGACTGCATAATACTGATGACGGTCATGTTCACGTTGCACTGTTCCGAGCTTCGAAGACATTTAAAGCATCCCAATCATAACAAGAACTTGTTCCACATAAATAAAAAGCTTGAAAACTATGACATCATACTCAGAGGTCGTTCGTATCGCAAACTGACCTCGCCAGATGTCATTTGAACGCCTTTTATTACCTTATCTGTAAGACTTATTAAGGATAAATAATAACTTTGTGAATGTAAAAGGTAGTATGTAGCAGATTATTAAGAATGGATGACGCCATGCATTCAGATGCAAGATTAATTCTGTTGAATTGAACGGATTCATTTTCATTCCGGATTGGCAGCTGATGATTTCATTGTTTGATTTGGTTTGAACTTGGGTTAGTCAGTGTTTAGCTCTTATGGCCCACTATTTCCAACTAAATTATCGTTGTAAGATGAGGTTTGATTGGACGACTAACAAGCAAAATTAGAGAGGAAAATCAAGAATGGAGTAGTTGTAACACTGCCAATAGTGGCCACTGTGACCATACAGTTCATACACTAGCCTAGAAAAGTAGTGATTGACTTCAGGCAGCCCTTTCAGCAGAGCAAGTCTGATGTTGCATTACATAATGCAACATCGGACTTGCTCTGGTAAATGAACACGAAAAGACTCCTAGAAATATTTCTAGGAGCCTTTTTGTATTAAATTATCGACCATGAATTTAACGTCTAAAACACAGACAAAGAGAGGCAACAACAACCAGTCAACCAGTCTTACCAAAAGGTATTGTATTACCCAGTTACTGAGATGTGGAGGTTAGATTTAGCTACATTTGTTTAGTTTAGACTGTAAGCTGATCCCAACTTACTTTGAAAAGGCTAGGCAGATGATGAGTACAGACAAAGAGGCAATGTTAGAAGCTACCTCAATGTGCAGGATGGAAAGGGTAAGGCCAAAAATAAATATTCCATAGCCGATATCAGTAGTGCACTTGTCTCTAATAGTCCTCTAGATCACGATAACACAACACTTGAAATATAATCGATACAGTTTTAAAACTTTGAATAAATTATCGTTATCAGCTTTACTGCTGGGAGATATGGTGTTTAGTTTCATCTATTTGAACATTACTGAAGGAGTGAATAGGTTTTTAGGCAGATGATACCGACATTATCAAGTATCAATCCCCCATGGCAATATACCCTACGAGATTAAGAGGAAAGAAAGAATGATTTATTCAAACTCAAAGCTTTTATTTCAAAAACATCAGTTACAGGCACTTTTGAATTGACAAAACATAAAGATGAAACTACAGTCCCAGTCACCAGGCATAATAACTGTAAAGGAACTGTATTTGCCCATTCCAAAGTGTAGATCTCTTTGGACAAAAATGGGCAAGAAACTCTTTACTGTTATCTAACGTAGAAGTCATTACTCTAGCAAAAACTGATGCAATGTGAGGCTGGGAGATCTAGAATGCTTCTTTCTGGATTCATGAAAAATTCTGGTAAGCAACTGCATCCGGATATACTAGAAGCAGACCACAATATAGATGGATGAAGAGTAGACAGGTGATAATTTACCTGGATCGCTATAGCGTAACCCACCAAACTTTCTGAAACTGGTATATGCAGTGGATTTTATATTGCAGTCAGATTATAATACGGATAGTCTAGAAGAACATCCTAAGGATACAGATAATGATAATGATTTTTGTAACACCAACCCACATATCCATCATAATTTAAAACAGAACTGTGCCAGTAATGTCCTTGTCAACACTTGTCTTGATGATCGTACACCTACGACTGAAATTAACTATAAATGTGAACGAGCATTGGACAATAGAGTTAGAGTCGATTAATATTAATCGGGCAGGGCCCAGGGGTCAGGTTGACAAATAGGTTGATGCTATTAGTAATGCATGTTATGGTCTAAGAATTGATGTTGTTGCAAGTTGCGTTTGGAGAGAATTGAAAGAGATCTAGGCAGAGAACTCTAATCCTAAATAATTGTCTCGTTAAAATTACTTACAGACAAAGACATCTAAATCTTATCGGAATTTACAATTCCACAAGAATTGCTTTTGTTTCTAATCTTGCTTTTACACAGTCTAGGCTCCCGAAAACTCTGATAAGGTATGTATTTCTTCTGAGCTGCTGCATTATCTTAACTAACTTGTATTGTCCCACTGCTAGGCAGTGGTCTCTCAAGAGAAAGGAAGAAAGACCTTTTCCACGCAATTCTGTATTTTACTAGTATGGCCAATCCTTTCGGTTTCTTCATCCATTCTTAGCTCCTTGATCTGCCACAACTGAATATGTCTCAACATTGAATCACAAGACTTTCTTCATACCTACATTACACTACCAACTTTTCCATAAATCAGTTCATGATTCACTTACTGCAACTACAACTTGGATTACTCACAAAATCTGACCCACCTTTACTGCATCCATTGCAAAACAAATATTGCGTAAGTCCAGTTCACTGGTTACGATACCCGAGCCTGGTGGTGGGCGGATGGGTATCAGAATGCCACCGCCCGCCCACGTCCTGCCTTACCACTGGCTATTTAAGTATTAACCTGGTGGCTTATTAGCTGTACTGTACTGATATGGTATTGATAATAAGGTGGCAATGAAGGTTTTATACTGTCATTACTTGTGGTTGCAAATACTCCAATGGTACTTCATTTAAGTGAGAACGATAATCTGCATAGAATTTGGGTGTCTGAAGACGAATTTTCGCTGTCGAAATGCAACTGATATAATGTGTACTGTTACGAAGAAAATCCACGGCCTAGACACATTTTGACCAGCGATATCGATGATGAAATCTAAAAAGCTGTGAATTGTGGGTTTGACATAGGCTATTGAAATCCTTATTTTGAAATACGAATCATTATGCATGTCACTTGTCTAGGCACACTTTTCCATTAATCGACGCCTCGTTTCCTCTAGACTTGTCACCAGCCCCTATACTTACAGATTAGAGAGAATTGCTTTAATAGAATCACTGCCAATGGAATAGGGGAGATAATTTATTGAATCAACATCTTGTATCATCATATGAACACAATTTATTCATCTCTCGTATCGATAATGCTGTAGTAAAATTTAAGCTAGCCAGCAAGAGGTAGCAAGACTTTCTGATGTCATCGTCATCTTCATTCAGCCGAAAGATATTCTCAGCAGAATATAAGCCTACCCCAAGCGTCTCCATAAAACTTGGTTCTACTTGTTCCATCTCTGGACCCCCACTAGCTCATCTCCAAGTTCAAGACCAGCATGTAATGTACGTAAATTATGTTCATTGTATAAACTTTTATAGTAAGTACTAGGTAAGTACTTTGTACAATTATTTTATCGGCTTTGACACCGCATGCACGTGATTATGCTACGTGCACGTGTAAGGAGTATGAGTGTGACTATGAATATTCTTTGTTTAATTTATTTATTCAGAGATTTCGTCATTGCATCTATCGAATAGTGTTCGATCCTCTACAAGAGGAGTTCAGGTAACATTAGTTTTAGGGTGCGTTAAAGTTGCCTCATTTACGCACCCTGGGCAGACTGCCTCTATACGACCTTGCTGACTGACTCCAGTATGAGCTATTCTCCAATTCCTCTCCTGAGCGTCAAGGAGCTACTCCAACACCTAAATGGCACTATCCCAGAGCAAGGAATCACCGCTTGGCGCTGGCTGCGTTTAGAGAATACTAATACAATTCGTGGCGCCAAAAGTGCGTATGTGAGTTGAACGCACAATTTTGACACATACGTCACAGAGTCTAATTAATAGGCTAATTTGATTGATGACTGTGAAATTACTGTTAAAATGGCACAGTTTCTGACGCAAAATAGCTCCTCTTAATATTGCCTCCGCAAAATATTGTTTGAATACACAATTCGGTATCTCCGCTTAGATCTATTTACATTATAATAGGATTTATCTATTTTGCTCCAGAATTCAAAGATCATACATACGTGCAAATATTATGTACAGTTTCTGGTACATGCTTCAAATAACCGTGAAGGTTGATTGCATTCGAAAATAGTTTTTTATTGAGACTGGAACGTTTATCGAGAATTTTTAGAATGAACACTAGAGAATTATTCTTGAAAAGTAATGCAGTATCATAATTTTTCTTTAAAACTGCTCCGTTGAATAATTAATCTTTTCGCAAAAGTACACTGGAGACGACTCCAAACTTTATTTCTATTCTATTTTCTCATTAGATGAGGACTTTCTGATGAGATCGCGGTAAAAATTAACATATTTAGCTATGCGTATTTTATTTGTTTCTTTTCTTATTCTATCTTCCACACATTTCCAACCAGTTTGACCATCAGGCTTATCATTTTATTTTGAAATGAAAATATGGTCTACTTCTCGTTATTCCGTCTGCCTCGTAGGGCTAGCGGTCGCGATCGCGACTGCTGAGCATGAGGTCCTGGGTTCGATTCCCGGGTCGGGCAAAGGGTTTCTCAGTAGCAACCACGGAGTCTGGATTTATGCCTGGTTGATGGCAATATGCGAGCCTAGTGCCATCTACCTGGGACATAAATGGCGAAATATTGGTTTACTATTAGCTACACATCTGCCTAACCCTTCGGGAATTACAGGCGTGATGTTATGTTATGTTCTCGTCGTTACCTGTTTTTGAAGGTTATTAACTAAGGACCTTTGTTCATACATCTTTTTCATTTTTGTTTATTTAACGAATACGCAGATGAAACAGCTGTCTCAATATTATGTCCACACGTTCAAAAAAGTAACCTCTCCGAAACTTCGAGTCCCTTTTCATAGGAGTTAAGAATCTTAAAAATAACGAAGAAATGAATAATAGAAACTAACAGAGTGCCACTAGATCTGTCACGAAACTCGATCGTTAAAACATATTTAGTTGCTATGGGAATTTTCAAGAAACGCCCAAAATAGACCGGCGGATGTGCGAACAACTCCTACGCATACACCTTTACAAATAAATCTTCTGTCTCCTTCTCTCGCAGAATGTTGTTGATATGTCTGTCTCTTTCTGCGCACCTATGTAGGTGATCTCAAGGAGATTTAGTTTGTAAAAACGGTTTATGAATGAGTGTTAAAGTGTCAGTGTGGGTTGAGGTGATCGATTGGCATTAATTAAGTAATAATACTGTGACAACAGCGCCATGTTGGCTTGAGTTTGGATTTAATTAACATTTTACAGATACTGTATGAACGTACAAGTTTTATTGTATAATTGTGATGATTGCAGCAGTTCTTCAAGTTGAAGATCAGTTAGTGGTCCACCGGCTCAAATGACCAGTCATGCCTGTGCTATTAAAAATGGAGCTCTCAAGGGAATATCTATAAATTTCGTGCACCTTACTTACTACTTGCTTTTTTTTTTTTTTTTTTTCGGATGGGAAATCATCAAATGAACCCCCCCCCCCCCACTCTGGGCGGAGCGGAAGGGAGTGTCAGATTTGTAGGTACTGACTAAAACCCATCCATGATCCTTCTTTGCCCTTTGTGTTCCAGGGCCACGGTATCTCTTTCGAACAGTCCCGCAGCCCTGGCAGGCATCGGTCCATGCGGTCCCCTACGACTTACTACTTGCTTTGGTTACTTATTGATGAGGTTCTTTTCTGTAAATGAAATCATCGGTGTATAAGAGATAAACATACAGAAGCCTTATTATCTTGAAATTTATGAAAACGAAAAATTTAATAATGAATGAACGGATGATTTCAACTTAAGGACGAAGGAAGATTGGAAAAAGGATTCCTGCACTGTCGAAAATAACCAAAACCACGGAAAAGACACACGTTTAGGCAGACCAACAGTTATACTAGTTTTACGAACCTGTTTAGACCTAAGTCTAAAACAAGCGAGAAGATAACGCTTCACAGATAATCCATTATAACAAGTATAGCATTTTTATGACTTCATTGTATACCAACAGAATACATCACAAAACCAGTTTCGAGACGCGACCGGCGAGACCGCGAAATCGCCATTTTCTAATCTTTTTATACTGTTTTTGAAACATTTTGGGATCCTTATTAGGAATGCGTTTTTTGCACGTTCAGACATCTTGATATTTATATGCTAATGCGTCTGTTAATTATAAATTCTAATATGAAGAAGAAGAATAATTTAATAAGGAAGTAAGCGCATCCATGAGATCATCATTCTCTTCATCATGGCACTGCTTTATCTTAGATTGTTTTAATCATTGTCAATTATTATGATTGTGATAAATTGACAATTAAACTTGGCGACCGAAGAAGAATGATGTAGGAATTCGATGAGACTTGAGACCAACTCTCAGAAAACCGTGCAGATTTTAATGAATTAGAGGTCTCCACAAATTCCACATTCTGGGGATTTTCGACGTTGTTTATTTGGTTTGGAATTCGAAACACAAAAAAAAGACATGGCCCATCAAGGTACGAAACTCGAATGTTTTTATCCGGAAATAGTTCATTGGGGTAACCCAAAGATTCGTATTTGGTTCCTTCAATTACTCGATATTTTTGGTAGATATTTAATATTGTCTCACTATCCAATATACGATACTGCTTATTGGTCTACTGATGACCATGAACAACAACACACGCACCTAAATGTCTCAGACTAGTTTTTTTTGTTGGACATATATTTTTCGGCAAAGATAACTGGTGAAATGACGGTTTAGTTCAGGCAGGACCTATGTAGCACAGGTCCTGCCTTACATTTTGAGGAATGAACAGCCGTGATGGTACGGTTTAATAAATTTTTTCAGCGAAAAAATTAAACTTCATCAACGATTCAAATTGGACTTACGTCACTTAATTAAAAAGAGTCGTAAATATTATGAGAGAAGATAATTTACTCTGTGGCGCTTACAAATAAAGCCAAGGTTATCAGCCAGTCTGGCCCCGCAAAAAATAAATTTAGTGCATGCAGAACACGAGAGACCGGTTTTGGATAATATAAAATGTAACAACATCTCGCTTGAATTCACCGAAAAGGTAGGCAGGTTCCCACTGCTGGGACACAGGCCTCCTCTCTACGAAAGGGAATGGACTGGTATCCACCATACGTGTCCATGGCGGGTTATTCGATGCCACATGACTTGGAATTTTTGGTTCTAGGACATGCCGGAATCTTCAAGATGTATTACTATTCTTCCTCTCCGTGTGGAGAGCAGTGGTGATGGAATAAATTAACTAAATAATGCACCTGTCTGGGTATAAGCCCAACAATTCGGGGCCTCCACTGAGCCACCTAGCTACGTTTCCTAAATAATCGAACCTATTAAAATCAAAATTAGTGCGGTAAAAAAACCCTGGTCGACCTGAAAACCACTCCCAGGATCCCATAATCCCATGCGAACCACACTCAGCCAGCAAGACCGATACAGACGTCTTATTACTACCAACTAAGAAGTCCTATTTTGACATGGGAAGAAAAATTCTAGTGCGAGCAGGGTTTGAACCTGCGACCTTCCGAAAAAATGGGAAGGAATTGAATCTGAATTGATTGAAATTGGATTGATTTGAATCGGAAGGTCGCAGGTTCAAACCCTGCTCGCACTAGAATTTTTCTTTCCATGTCAAAACAGCTATAGTTCCCTACGCAGGGTTTGCGTATAAAAATATTAAAAATTAAGCAGTCCTACTTCATCATCATCATCCACAGCTCGACTTCACCCAGTGCTGGGCATATGCCTCTCTTTGTTTGTGCAAATACTATTTATATATAAAGAAACATAGTTTATTGCAAACTTCTTGATAGGGAGCATAGTAAATATTTCATTTTAATGGATTTTTTATCGCTCACGATCTAAACTTTGTTGGTTGAGTGGAACCGTTAGACGAAATAAATAAGATTGTGAATAGAATAGAAATATATATAAAATTGTTGTCATTGTCCATTGTGAATTTGTGATCGTCTGATAGAAAAACTTAATAGAAACGATAGATCGCTTTGATGATCTTATGTGACAAAGTTTTTGAACAAAAGATATCAGAAGTGGGTTTTATTAAATCTCAACTGGCTAGACGCGGAAATGGCCGATGGACTAATTTTGAATGAATTGTGGAACAGCCAACAGGAAGGGATTTACAGAACCGAGAAGTACGGCAACAGAAAGGGTAGGCCTATATCTAGTACAGAATACCTAATAGACAGCAGGTGAAATGATGATGAAGAACTTTCAAACATTTACAACAACAAAAAAGTGTTTTCTTATCTCATTAGCTAACTCATATTGACAATTCATGCGACTATGTTCATTTAATTTAAGGTTGAGACCAATCAAATGGTTCTTGTAAATTGACCTTCTAAATCAATTGATTTACTGACTTGTGTTCATTCATTTGATTGTATTAAGATGGAGAATCACGGTGAATTCGTTGCATGGGAGAAGAACAGGACCGCATATGGTGAGGGCAAAGCTTATGTCCAACAGTGGACATATTTCGGCTAAAATGATGATAATGCTGATTGAGTTGAAAAGTGATTATGAGGGAGGGAGCCAGTTTCCGCAGAATTTTAATCATTACACTAAAAAATAATTGAAAATTAATCAAACATTGGTAAAAAACCATGACTTAAAAAAATAGGCAAGGTTCAGCAGAAAGATAATAATAATATCATATCATATCATATGGATCTCATAGATGGTTGGATCACTGTGTGGTATCTGAAGCGGCGTGGCCTTCGGTGGTTAACGTAAAGATATTACATGGTGTATATTGGTCAGACCACATTCCATTAGAAATTACGTGTAACTTTAACGTACTTAAAACTAAGATTAACTGTCATGTTAGCGAAAGAAATAAAATTGTGTGGGGGGAAAGGGATTTGACACAAATTGACATGTTTAGAAATTTATGTACGACGAGATTAAGAGAAGTTGATTTTCCTTCTGAATTTGTAAACTGCAGTGACAAGTTATGTACAATCGTAAACCATAGATGCATTATTGATAAAATGTATAGTGACATTGTTAACATATTAAGTGAAGCGTCATGTATTACTTATTCTGGGCCGGAACAAAACAAGAGAAAGCCAGTAATAGGGTGGAACAAACATGTTCGGCAGGCGCACCTGGAGGCGAGACTTGCTTTTCAGAACTGGGTGCTATGCGGTGAACCTAAATCTGGTTCTGTATATTCTACCATGAAGGAAACTAAACGAGTATTTAAAAGTAAATTGAAGTGGTGTCAAGAAAATAGGGATCAAATAAAAATGAATATCTTAGCATGTTGCCACGACAGAAAGGATTTCAGTAAGTTTTGGAAACACACTAACCAACTGAACGGCAGGTCGAGCCTTCCTGCGAGTGTTGAGGGTGTTAGCGAGCCTGCAGTCATTTCAAACTTATTTAGGAATCATTTTACTGTGAAGTCCCCGCTAGGTGCAATGGGAGAGGCCTCGACGGCTAGGCAGCCCGTGAGGGAATCTGTGTTTAGGGTTTCAGCTAAGGAAATGCAGGCAGTGTTGAGAGGCATGAAGCGCGGGAAATCACCTGGGCATGATTCTTTGAGCATCGAGCATTTACAAAATGCGGGTGTTCATATGCCCAGAGTACTGTCGTTGTTTTTTAATTTATGCATCTCACACTCGTACCTTCCGGTCGACTTAATGAAGACGTTGGTGGTGCCTATCATTAAAAATCGCACTGGGGACGCTTCTGACATAAATAACTATAGGCCCATATCGTTGGCTACTGTAATTGCGAAGGTGTTGGACAGTGTGCTGGACAAGCAGTTAAATAAACATCTGTCGCTTCACGACGCTCAATTTGGCTTCAGAGTTGGTCTTTCAACTGAACACGCTGTTCTGTGTCTCAAGCACACTGTTCGATACTATACGGACAGGAAAACCCCTGTGTATGCGTGCTTTTTGGACTTATCAAAAGCCTTCGATTTGGTGTCCTATGGTGTTTTGTGGAAGAAGATGTATGATGAGACAACGCTTCCAGGTGAGTTGATTGAGCTGTTTAAGTTTTGGTACGGCCATCAAGCCAATATGGTGAGGTGGGCAGGCGCGCTATCCGATCCGTACGGGCTGGAGTGTGGGGTGAGGCAGGGCGGCCTGACCTCACCGAAGCTCTTCTGTCTGTATGTGGATCGGCTGATTCGTGAGCTCAGCAGCACTATGGTAGGTTGTTCAATTGACGGAACATTTGTCAACAACATAAGTTATGCCGATGACATGGTGCTGCTGGCCCCATCGATCAGCGCCCTCAGGACACTGTTGTCGGTTTGTGAGCAATATGCGGAGGCCCAGGGCCTTCGATATAATGCAAGGAAGAGCGAGTGTCTGATGTTCAATGCAGGCACTAAAAGCTATGATGTACCACCCATTACACTAGGGGGGACCGCTCTAGAGTGGGTCACTTCTTTCAAGTATCTGGGGCACTGGGTCACTGCTGCGCAGACCGATAATAGTGACATTGAGAGGGAACGTAGGGCGCTGTCAGTCAGGAGCAATATGTTGATCCGTAGGTTTGCAAAATGTTCAAATGACGTTAAGGCGACTCTGTTCAGGGCATACTGCCAATCTTTTTACACTTGCAGCCTATGGGTCGACTACACGCAGAGGGCTAACAGCGCCTTACGAGTCCAGTACAATAACGCATACAGGGCACTGTTGAGGCTGCCTCGACACTGCAGTGCATCAGGGATGTTCGCTGAGGCACGTATAGATGACTTCTATGCAATCATACGAAAGCGTGTCGCTTCCCTGATGTGGCGGGTGCGGGGCAGCGCCAACAGTCTCTTGATGACTGTGGCGGATAGGACTGATGGCCTCATATTAAAACACTGGACGAGGACCCAAGTGTTGCCTACAAACCGTGCCCAGAAATAATGTGTGTCGTTTAGTTGTTGCTGTGTGTTATTATTATTATTTTTATTCTGACATTTATTATTTATTATCATTATTGTTTTCTGACATGTGTATTGAAATTTGTAAATGTGTGAAATTATGTACTAACAATAGACTGTAAGTGTTTAAGTTCTTACTAACCATATGGATTGTACTGATCTGGCAAATAAATCATTATTATTATTATTATTAATAAAACCAATAATAAATATATAAAATAATAATAATAATAAACTTGCTTTGAAGTACAACCTTGTGGAATCAGAAGTACCATACTATAAGTATGCGCCCGACCCAGTTCTCGATAATGGTAATATCACGTTGTATTGGGATCGATCTATCATCACTGACAGGACTATTGTTGCCAATAAACCTGACATTGTGGTGATAGATCGATTGGAGCGTCGCGCAATGATTGTTGATATAACGGTTCCGCATGACGAGAACCTCGTGAAAGCAGAGAAAGATAAACAATTCAAATATCTAGATCTGGCTCGCGAGGTTGTCGACATGTGGGACGTGAGTACAGCAGTCATTGTGCCGATAGTCGTGTCGGCCAATGGCTTAATAGCCAATAGCCTCGACAAACATCTGAGGAGGCTCTCGCTTGGCAGCTGGATCAAGGGCTTGATTCAGAAAGCAGTACTTCTGGACACGGCGCGTATTGTTAGGAGGTTCCTCTCTCAAGAGCCCTGACCACCGGTATTTCGGACCCTGTTCCCGATACCAGTGGGCTACTATTTTTTATATTTTTAAATGTTTTTTATATTACTTTGTATAGAAATATTTAAAAATGTAAATTATATGTATAGAAATGAATAAAGGAAATAATAATAATAAAAAAAAAAAAAAATATTATATTAATTCAATACCTTGCATGTCTGATTAGTCAGTTGCGTTTTGTAAACGCATGTTTGACAAATAAATTATCTTTATCTTTATCTTTAAAGATTGTGTTCTCGTATTTAGCCTTTTTCCCTACCATCACCATCATCATCCACAGTCCGATTTCACCCATTGCTGGACATGCAAAAATAGCATGAAAGGACTTACTTACTCCCAATATATTAGCAAAAACAAAACAAAAGATAAACGCATTCCGAATTTCTATAATTCTCCCGCAAGCGAAATCCAAAAATAACAGTTTGTATGTTGAAACAATTTATCCAAAATAAAACACAATTTCACCAGAGCTGTGCCAAAATTCCGAAGCACGTAGTTTAAAAATGGATTCTTGGTGTTTTGGTTCAATAAAGAAAATTTATGGAAACGTACTAAACGCACTAGAATCTACTAAACTATGATCTGAATCTACGTACCTAGATGTAACATGTATTTTAGAATCTAGGTCTTTCTTTCTCATTTCTCTGGTCTTTAGGACAACTCTTACGATCCCTTCGACCGCACGCATCATCAACCTACAGCAGTCAACTGCCTCTCAACACGCCACTCAACTCGATTCTCGACAACTGCCACCCAACTGCTACCAGCCACCCTGCGAAGATAGTCGCTCGACCACACTTGCAGTATTAGCGCGAAATCGGCAAAGCGTCATCGATGTAATAAAAATGAGTAGTCCAATCGATACGGCGTGATGTCGTCCGATCCGAAACACGAAAAAGGTGAATTCCCCAGTTTGCTATATTTGACAGACTGAAGCCGATTCCACCTCGATAGTCACTTTACACTCTTTGGTTTTAATAAATCTGCATCTGCCGTCCAGAAACTCTTCTTTAGAGTCTTTGGATCCTTAAGTGTAACACCAACGTGATCAAAATAAACCATAGTATCAAATCTAGATCAGGCTCGTACAGACGTATGATGTAACTTCCTGATGAAACCACGGATATGAGCAGCCCCAGTTGGCAGCGACAGCCGCAGGTAACAGAAATAAATTAATAGTATCACTAATTATAGCCCAACACGTCATTTCGGGGAACACACATGAATTGGCATTATGTTTTGTAGTTTCTTTGTTCGTTTCGTCTTTTGAATCAGTGTTTATTTACGTAATGTCATCGTTTTGCTCGCTTTTAGAGTCTCGAATTAGTAGATGTTTAAAAATTACGCGTTACCCTTTAAATAAGTATGTCTTTCTTAGCAGGTTTATTTTTTGCTCGTGACGGACGTGGCTGTGTTTTTTTTTTATCAGCGACATTTGACTTTACTCTTGTATTTTTTTAGTTGTCAGGTTTTGTAAAACACTCATTAGATTGTTTTTGTTTCTCAACGTTTCTATCATTCCCAACTACACATCTTAATTTGCGGACATTCGAATCAAACTCCAAAAGTGCTACAAGCTACAATCATTGTTAATAGTCATCAGAAGCCATAAATCAACCAGCATGTTACATGTTTATCCACAGTTTCAAGAAGACCCTGACACAAATAGTTATTTGAGCCGTAGCAGCCAAGCTTACTAATGTATTCCACGTACTAGAGTAGACACCGAATGACCTTTTGAGGGTTCGAGGAGGAAAAACTAACGCTGTATATTCGCAAGGTCATAAATTACTTTTAATGGTCCCAAGGAAAGAATACCAATAAGAAACTACCATAAGATAGATAGTAAAAGGTATCGTGGAAGGAATATTGTTGAATAACACCGCTCAGAAGCTCGTGTGTTAATGGTAACGATTGCGAAGCGTCGATCCCACTTCTGTTTTGCATTTCGATGTGCTATTTTCAACGGCTAATTTAACAAAGTGGTATTCGGAAAGCGCGTCAGAACGTTTTGGAGGACTGAGTGGTATTTCACTGCTTTGTACAAACACTTCGATACAATAAACATAGCACAAATAACTAGTTTCATTTATATGTGAACTGTTTTGCCGTCATATCCATCAACACTTTCCATTTTATGATTTATTTTATTCAGCATATGTTCAAAAGCTTCTTTCCAACGTTATTGAACTCTGACCTTGGATTCTGATAACAACACCCTGAAGACCTCAAATTCATAATGGATAGTCTGGCGCAGCATCAAATCTAGTTTTGGGACAATCGCCAAAAGTGATTCCTAGAAATCTGTCAATAGCAATATTGGGCGAAATGACGGCACGAGATGATTTCATTTGTTTATACTTTTAGAGTCAAATTTTATGATAATTTATTTCACCTCGTGGATGGAGCAAGGATATTGCATCAACTCTAATTTTACGCTCTTTATCATCGTTCAAATTGCATTGATAAAAACAGTTTATGCCTGGTACATATCAGCCTTTTGGAACAACGTTTAATTTTTTCGGTCCGTCTATGAAGCCAGGCACAACATACTCCGATAGCGGTACTTCTTTGGAAATAAAATGTGATTACGGAGCCACAGCACAGACGATGCCCCACCTCTTGTCCTGCTTCTTGTGCAATTCCATCAGAACCTTGAAGGACCTGCCCGACGCCACTACTAACGCTATCGAGAAATCATCGACAAGACGAAGAAAAAGATCTCACAAAACGTAGGAAGTATATTTAATTCGGCACTGTATTTCGGCACTCACACTTTCCTTCGCCATGTTGACACACATCAATTGAATTGTAAGAATATTTGCACAATAAATCGCCTCATTAGCGGTAAAAAGTATTGTGTTTATATTTGAATCTCTTGAGTATTACATAAGTAAACACACTTTCTATTTGGAGACCACAATCTTGCGTCATGTTAATTGAATCATTTTTATTTGAATACTTGGGATCAATTTTAATATGACTGGAGACATATGCAATATTTTCCGATACCACTAGGATTCTTCTATTCATTTCTTCTCTGTACCCCTATTGGGTAACATACTTCTCCAGGCATTTTAAAGGAAATTCCTAATTCATTGCTTTAATGAGATGACAACGTAAATACCACTTTGAATGTCGTTCAACTCTCATCATGTCGTGTTACGTATGTGCCCCGCAGTTTTGCATTTGCTCATCATTGGTCCAAAGTACTTAGATTTCATTATCTCCTTCACTTGTCCGCTTATGCTAGTAAAAATTTCCAATTTTAACATTTAAAAATGGACATGACATTTCAAAAATCACTTCTCCATTATATCCTTTTCGTTTGTTTTTGGCTTTGTATCCTTGACACTTAAAAGGAATTAAATGACGTGATCCCCGGACGTACCTACACTTATTGCAAAATAGTATTTGTTTTCCTCAACCACATCAATGGAAGGAATGACGACGGACGATGGCCTGCCAGCCATGAATGATACAGGAAACTTACGTCACATGATAGACATAAGCCTATTTCTCACGCCAATGGAGAGAGTTCTTGGAATACACAATGATGCTGTCACTAGTCAATGTCTTAGCCTCGTAGGACCAGTAGTTAGAGTTACCTACCTAGATGACTGTGTAGTAAAGTTGTTTTCAATTGAACATGCTTTGATAGATGACAACATAGCATTTCATCATCACGCTTGCGATCGCCAAAAGGTTAGGCACATTTACACACATTTCGCCCGTTGTCGTTGCGATGTTTAAGTCCCATATAATAGGGGGCGAGCCTATTGCCATTGCCATAAACCGGGTACAAATCTTGACTCTGTGTTGCTGCTTAGATATTCCAATCTCGATATAACGGAACTCCATGTGGAAGGCCTATTTATTCTGTAGCTGGATCCCGTATCGTACTGACATTGACTAAGATTGAAAAATCTACTTACACTTTTTTGGACGCTATTGCTAGTTTTTTTTTTTTGAAATTCGTAAGGTTTTTCTCCAATTTTTGTGAATTTTGCAAAAGAATACTTGATGAGGCCAAGAATGTTCTCGTTTGATCCGCATTAAAATTCTTCTCCGTTATTTTTGATACCGAAGTATTACAAATTTCGTCTAATACCAAAATCCTAGTATGAACCATGTCGATGGTCGACAGTGGAAGCGTGGAAGTGTGCCAAGTTTTAATATTAGCGGCCTGGTTGGCTGATGACATCGGCACAGCTTTAATGTTTACTCACGGAATCGGTAACATATTGTTTTCAGCGTTCCTGGCGTGATTAGCGGAGGCATGAGAAACGAGGAGAATTGAGGACGTTTCACTTTTGAGTGCAGTTTGAGAAAGTTTTAGCTTCTGTTTAGTAACTTAGCGAGTTTTTGGTGGTGGTCAATGTCTGCGTGGTGATCGGAACTCGTAAATGGATTTTGTGGTAGTCATGTGTTTTTTATAGCTAGGCCATATTGTCCCACTGCTGGGCAAAGGCCTCCCTCCATAACTTCCAACGGTCACCATTCTGTGCTACTTATTTCCAATTCTCAAGGAAGATGTTTAACATGATGCATGATAAAATTAAGGTAAAATTGATGAGAAAGTAACCAGAGACTGTACCGAAGGACGAACTACTTCACCAAAAGATAGATGATGAGCTGAACAATCCGTCGTCTCGCAAAAGATGGAAAAAAGATGGATGCATACAGTCAAACGTTCAGCTTATTTTCAGCTCAAAACTGGATGAATAATTTTATAAGCTTTTTATAGGTATTGTTGAAGAAACAGCTGAATAAAAATGCGAAGCTCTTAACGTGGTTATTAAGTTAATTACTGTACGTACGCGAGACGACCAATCAAGTTATACAAAACCAGTTTATGCGGATCTCTCATTGTACGGGAAATCTATTCAACGCGAGGCCATGTTATACTGGTACTGTGAACTTGACGTGTCCCTGTGTGTGCTTGGTCATCTATCTACGTTCCTACTTCTTGGAAAACTAGAGAAAATTTCAATAACAAACAAACATTTGAGTCAGTTGTTTTGTACCAAAGGTACAATAAAGTAAACATAACAATATAAAAAAACCATCTGTGGTGAGTGACAACATGAATGAGTACAATTCTGACTCACAAAACCTTGCGGTTACAACCACAGCTGCCGAAGGCTGCATGAATCTTAAATTACGACAAAAACATTAATTTCACAAAATAAAGAACAAGCTGTGCATAAACAAATTCGATGATCTTATGCTGACGCACTCCTTGCGGTTTCCAATACGTTCTCATTTACATTTTGTAATTCACCAAAATAGCCCGTGAGCAATGCATAAGATTGTGTAAATGAGAACAAGGCTCTTAAAATCCTGGAATTGTAGGTTTGTATGACCAATCTAAAGATGTGCTGATACAATTAATAACAGTTTATTGTTTTTTGTTATTTTAATTTAATTTTCCATGATTGATTTTGAGAAAAGTGAGTCAGCTTCAGTTGGAATAAAATAAATATGAGGTATGATTTACTTAGAAAAACTTTTGTTGTTTTATTTAAAATACATTTTATACTATTGTTATCTGGACTACAATGTATTTCGTTTATTTCTAAGTAAAACACAGTTAAATAACTATATGCGACCTTGAGAACAAAATCATTAACACTAGAAACGGGATATTTACCATGTTATACCTACTATTTGTTTCGAGTTCCCGATATTTCGGGGCTGTTGCAAGCACCATGATCACGGAAAAACTGAAGTTATTGCGTGTGGGTGTTTTTAAAAACTTATATTGACAATGACCGTGAAACGATGGTTATTTTTAAAACAAATAAACGCAGTTTTGACAAGTGTTTTTCTCTAAAAACCGAAGCCCCTGAAATTGTCAGAAGTCTATTGAGTACCTACTTATGATGAATTCCGTATTTTTAACGACATCATCATCATCATTTCAGCCGAAAGACGTCCACTGCTGGACATAGGCCTCCCCCAAGTGTGGCCACATTGACCGGTCCCGTGCGTCTCGCATCCAGCGGATCCCTGCATCCTTTACCAGGTCATCGGCCCAAAATCCGGTTTTTTTAACGAAAGTGTTCCAGTAAATATCCTATTCCCAAGGAAGTGATTTCATGATGTTGGTTACTTTTACTATCCAGTACTAAATGGGTTGTGGAGGTCAGATAGGCAGTCTCTCCATGTAAAATACTGGTATTCAGCTGCATCCGGTTAGATTGGAAGCCGACCCCAACATAGTTGGGGAAAGGCTAGGCAGATTATGATAGTTATTTTTATTAAACTGCAAATCGAATGACGATCACTCAACAAAACTGACAGCTTGAAAGAAACATGGCTGACACTGTAAGGACTTTTAATAAACATTAATTGAACCTCAGTCATTAAAGATTCTTATTAATGAGGAGAGTCATAATAAATGATGGACTAATAAATATGTCATTCATAATGTCGAAGTAAAAACCCCATTTGTGTTCAATCGTTTTCAGGTTCAGAAACTTGTATGCTACTACGTGACCACTAGCATGCCCTGAAATCTTAAAGCAAGATGACTAGGCTCATTTCTACATACGCAAATTAATTAGTAACTTAAAGGTCAAAACTTATACTGTCACTTACGGGATATCTTCCGTGATTGTGCATTATTTTGAGCTTCTCCCCGTCATTGCGATATTTTTTTTTGTTCTAGACCATACCTGGGAACCTTCCAGCTACGGAGAATTGGGGTTAAAGTTCCAATTTTTTCCCAAGTTTTTTTTTCAATACACGTTGTTAAAGTATGATTTGTACTTTAAACACCTCAACGACCCCCGTACTATTCAATCCATCCATTAGCACAGTGTTTTGAGTGCATTACATTGAGTCCTACCGCAAAACGTGACTTTTACCCCAAAAAAAAATCGTTTCCCAGCAATAATTTTTGCGTAAAGTTACTTAGTTTGATGTACATAATGCTTGGTTGACGGGTCTTGTTACACCCTGTATAGACAAAAGATTTGACAGCTCACAAATGCAGCTAAATGATCATTCAAATTCGGGGTCACACGGTCATCCTTTCTACATATACATTAGCTACCTACATATTAGTACTTATTTTAAGAGTAAATACACCCACACCAAAAAAACCTTAACCGATCATAAATCCATATTTAAAAACCGTATAATGTATGATTTACAACGAAAACATAGGTGTAGGTGTCAATATAAATATGGCCTTACACACCTAAGGATCTGCCCACCTTGTTCAAACAGCTGTCGTCGTGGGGGCGACAGGAAATGTACTATAAACTACCATAGACCTACATAGAAACAAAGATATAAAATGACATTTTTTTTTTTGAAATGACGTTTCGGTTCACGATTCAAGATTCTTTATTTTGCATGAAATAAGGTTCATGATGGTCTTATACATAAAAAGGTATCACATATTTCGTTGACTTCCTTCAGCATGCAAACTTAAAATTAAAATACCTAACACAATGTACTAGTAGTTTAGGTTACTTCAATTCTCAATTTCTTTTTTGTCCTGAAAATCATGTATTATAACATCTTTCAATGCGGGATGTGTTATATAATATGTTATAGGTACGTATGAGAAAATCAAAACTACAAAAGACACAAAATTGCGTAGAGGTAGCCCAATCCAAAGAATCGTGTATGAGAGGGTACCCAGTACGCACAGATGTCGGCTGTCAGCTCTCTGCATCATAACATGTCTGCTATGTTATTTCTAATTAGTTAGAATACTAATTAAATCTTCGTTTATTCTATTTTCACAGATGGTCTAGGAAAACATTGGGGTCAATATTAAATGATTAATTAAGCGATCTTATTAGTTGTTTCTTGTCGGCTTGATAACTGTGAAGGTTGCTTTATTGAATACTAGCTTTCGCTCGCGGCGTCGCTCGCTTTTATTTAGGATTTGGCAATTGAACTCTTAACACACTACTAAACTTTCTAAAATTCAATCATTTACAATTTTTATTCTGATTTTTATGTTCAACCAGTAACTTTTATGTGTGGTGTAAACTGTAAGTATAAGTTGGTTATAAATAAATAAATAAAAAAACATGACTCGAAAGACACGTGGCGCCATCTATTATCATAAGAACGTTATTGTTGTTTTTCTCGGGAATAGTACTTTTTTTCGGGATGAAAGGTAGGTACGTTGTGTCCGTTTCTGTACACCTGACAACGTAGGTATATGCAAAATTTCAGGATGAACGGTTCAGTGGTTTAGGCGTGAAAAGGTAACAAACAAAGAAACTTACTTTCGCATTTATAATATTAGTTAGGATTAGGATACTTAAATAACTTTCATATTGTTATCGTTATATCAGACGATTTCGTTATGACAACATCTGTTTAGTTTGATCCTAATTGCCATCAATATTGGCCTGCACTGCTGGGACAAAAGCTTATTTTTTGTGAGAGGGAGTGATAGATGTCATATGTCTTCGAATTTAAGGTTCTTGGACATGCCGCTTCACGATATTATCCTTCACCGTTTTGAGAGCAGCGGTGATGAAATAATTCACACTAAGTACCTATTTTTTTCGGATAGGAAATCATCAAAGGACCTCTTGCGATCTGGGCGGAGCGTAAGGGAGTGTCAGACTTGTACTGACTAAAACCCATCCATGTTCCTTCTTTGCCCCTTGTGTTCCAGGGCCACGGTATCTCTTTCGAACAGTCCCACAGTCCCGGCAGACATAGGCCCTTGCAGACCTCTTCCTGTTTGCTGACATCTCTTTGAGGCGCGCTTGGAACACGAACGCGCCATCTAAGTAAAGTACCTTGGGTTTAAACCTACGACCTACTCTTCAGAGACGCCACATTACCACTGGGCTACCAGTACCAAAATTCAAGTCGATACCTTATTAGTAATTTCCTTTCTATCTTCCAAGAATAGAGAGACAATAATTCCCTCTTTATCTTGCTTCTATACTGATAAAGAATTCTATTTTAACGGCCACTTGCACCAGGATACGGTCATTAGTCTCCTTAATTAATGACAAGTGATGCCATCAATTAGCGAACGCACGACTCCTGACGTCACCCACGATACGGCAAATGACGGGATTTCACGCTTTTCTAATGAACGCATGACCGTAAAATCTATTGATGATGTCTTGGGTCCGATTTCCAGGTCGGGCAAACCGTTATTGGGTTTTCTTACCCCAGAAATATCTCTGCAGACGGACAACACACAGGACTCCGTAGCTGGAGTCTGGACGTGTGTCCGGGTGATTACAATAGGCTCGGCATGGTGTCGCCATAGGTTATGCAAAACTTGAACGTAGATTCCTGATGGGATCGATTCTATCCGGTCCGGTGTCCATATAGGACAAACTCCAGAGAAAGTGTTCTTAGATTTAATTATAGGACGACCTTCAGACCGATTTTTGTCATCAAGTATTTCTCAACTGTAGCTCTCAGTCTTCATTTCTGCTTAGTATTTGAAATTCGCGGACTCATTATACTATGCCTGTGAAATGTGGGTCTACTTAACACTTTTGGCTAGCCCTCTGACACTTGAGGCGTGATATTATGGTGACTTTGAAGGTCTCATGACCTCAGTAACCCTGAGAGAAATCAGGTTCTTCTATAGGATGTTATCAGCTATGGAAGGGCTTGCTTGCCCATTCGTTTTTGATAACAATCTTTCAGGCGCCTCGGTCCTAAGAGGCGAAGTAAGCACCAAAGATAAATTAGTTTATAATATCACGCCTGTAATCCACGTAGGATTAGGTAGAGGTGTAATGTACCTATTATTACACCCACATAGTTGTCAGTTATATTTTAAAGGGGGCGAGCTTATTCTCATCAGGCGGGGCACATCCAGACTCCGTGGCTGCTACTGAGAAATTCCTGATAAAAATAAACAAAACATTTTGGCCGACCTGGTAATCGAACCCAGGACCTCAAGCTCTGACAGCAGCCACGCTTTCGACTACTAGACCAACAAGGATATTATATCATTCATTGCTTTATCTTTATGTAAATATACAGCAATAAAAGTAGGTATGTGTATAAATGGAGATAAAAACGAAGCATATAAAAATAAAGTCTTATGCGTGTTTCTTTATTACCTTGCTACCATAAAAAATAAGTATTTATTCAAAACCAGCGTGTTTTTTTTCTTGTTATCAAATGAGCAACATTCTTATAAGTACTTGCAATCAATCTTATTGGTTTAGTTCCATCTGAAATACTATCAGCTAATGTGATTGCAAAAATCGCATCAAGACCGATCTATCAAATTAGGAGCATTAAAACCAGTAAATGATTAGGAATGCCGTATAGTGAATGATTACATCGCGTAATACCTTATAATTTATTACATACTTACTTCTTATAATTTAGTACTTTAGATTATAATTAAATACGTCAACAATTTGTTTTAAATACCTTAGGTACGCGAAAACGCAAATAAATTCAACGTTCTATCTGATCCAGATAAAGAGACAGGCATAAACTAGCTAACTTTACTTAAGTCCAAGGTACAATACTGTTAAGTAGAAAGTTTAATCTTAAATCAATGCAGCTCACAATATTGTGCACTTGAAAGTTAGCCGCGGGGAGCTTAGATCGTACTTAGTAGCCCTAGACGACTTAAGAACAACCTAACGCCATATTTGTTGAGATAACCGCTATACCCCGCCTTAAAAGGCCATACAAGTTATTTACAAGAAATATCAAGCATCTTTACAATACTAACATGAGTTTTCCGAAGATTAAATTTTAAACGCCGAAAAATAAAAAAATATCCAAAAAGAAAACTCACCGATTGTTAATAAAATTCACTGACACAACACTTCACTATTATTCACAGAGAACTTCTTACAACACTATTCACACAAAAACAACAATCAATTATTTACCATAGATTATTTTTCGTTTTTAATTCGACAGTTCGTTTTTCAAACTGCGCGAGAATGCGTTCGCGCGCGGAATGATGTTGCGCGCGCACTTGTTGAACGACGCGCGGGAAAAGTTGAACGGAAATATCAAGTATCGAGTGAAGCACGCCCACGTCACGGTTAGCTAACTTCGCGTCGTTGAATTATGAAAGAAAATTCTTGGAAAGTTGAGTCCATTTTACAACTTGTTTTTACATTTTTTTATTTCTATAGGTACTGTTAGAAATAGACAAGTATGATGTTTTATTACTATGTATGTAACAATGCCATTGCATTGCACCTATCCATATTTTGGCAAACAAAACGCATTCTTTACAGAGCTGGAGAGTTTTCTTTAACCGCAAAAATTCCGTATTTCAACGAGATCAATATCTTAAAAGATAAGACATGATTTTTTTAAACAGATAATTGTCTTATATAGCGCAAGAGTCTTATTAGATTTAATGTAGGTACACAAAGGGGATATTCCAGTATCGCTTCTGATAAGGAGTTAACAAAAGCCTCAACGAGATAATATTGGAATTCCAACATGCGTAGTGTAGAAAATTGCAAGTATTTTCTTGTTTAAAATTTTTACTTACCACGAAAATTACCAAAAATGTAAAAATACAGTGTCATAATTTTCTGTTTCCTAAATGTAAGTGTAGATGGCGCTGTTGCCATGAATGCAGGTGTAGATGTTCATTGTGTCCTTGGTTGTGTCAGTTGATCTGTTTAGTTTGTTACTTCAATAATGGCTAGAGGGCGCTTACTTAAATGATTTAAAGTTATGATTAAAAGGCAAAATCAAGTTCTTTTCTTTGGAAAAAGTAATAACTGAATTGAAGACCAAATAAATTCCGAAACAATTTCCCATTTGAATAGATTTTTTTATGACTTATGAGTGAACTCATGAAAAAACATAAACAATGATTTGAAATTTGAATGATCACAATCATAACTTGTTTATTCGAGGACAGTGATTCTCAAAAATGTTCGTTAGACATGTTGTATTTTTGTGATTATTATCTTATATATATTATATTGTTATTTTGTGATGTAATCAAAATCAATGATGCATTTTTTTCGATATTTAATTGAACAAAAAATCATCATAAAATCTGGATAGTGCGTGTCAGGCACAGGGAGCAATGTGGTCAAAGAACCATTAATTAGCTTACGGACCATTGACCACATACAATTTTAGTAAAACTAGGCAAGTACCTAACGTAAACCAATCTTTTTTTTTTTTGAAGTAGGAACCTCATCCAATAATAAATAATATTACGTATATTTATTATTAAAAGTATTCCTCTGATAGACGTTGCTGGTATTGTTGGATCAAATGTGTAGATTACATAGTTACTACAATAAAAAATAGGTATTATTCTACAAACTTAAAGTTGTTGTTGTTATTAATAGTTATAATTTTCATACAGAAGCAATATTAATTGTAACTTGTAACCTAGTTGTGGCCCGACTCAATTTAGCCTGCCATCGATACGATGAAAGTTAGTGATGAACCCACCTATCTTACCTTTGTTATTGATTGATTTTTTATCAGCACCTGTGTTGTGTTGGGTAACTTAGAAACACACTTAGTAACCTAATTTAATGTTTGTTTCACTTAGGTATTGTGTTTTAAAATTAGCATCTTATTCATTAATGTTTGCATGCCAATTTCATGGCGAAATGTCTTATTTGCACTACATATTATTTTCACCATCTTTTGTACCTAAAAGCTTTTTTTTTTAATCTTTATTTTTAGAAAAGGCGTTAATCGCGCAGCGATTATGTCAGCCTCATAGTTTTACAAAATACTTAGAATCTACAAAATAACTAGGATCCTAACTTAATTAATTTAACAATCAAGTGATATAACTTAATAGCTAATTTGGACGTAGGTTTAGACAATATTACACATTACAACCTCCCTTAAGCTAAGTCCCGCTTCTGATTCTAACAAAACTCTCCGTTCTTCTCCAACCCGAGCACACTCCACCAAAGCGACCTACCACATTTAGGTACTGCAAATAAATAATTTTGAATTGACTATCTTTCTATTTATCCCTTTATTATCTGTTGCTAGCCAGACCTAAAAAATAATGCTTAGGTATATATACCTAACCGTTTATCATTTCAGAGGAGGTCAAAAAATATTTCCATAATAATGAAAAAACTTAGGCAGGTACCTACAAATGTACCTAAGTCATCTTTAAATGTGTGTAACCAAGTACGGTAGGTACCTAGTTAATCATTTTATGAATAAGTTTCTGTTCATCCTCATAAAATAGGTCATTGTTAATTTTAAAATTAGATATTCTAAATAACTTGATTCATTTGTTTACTCAATTTAAGACCTTGCTGGATGATAAGAAACGGAGCCTATACCTACCGAGGAGTACAATACCAGTAGAAGACTAATTTACTAACTTAGATACCAAGATATGTAAAATAGACAGAATCTAAGTAGGTAGGTAGGGTACCTAGATAGCCTATGAATCACCAATACACACCTAGAACTGAAAATTTCAGTCGCGTGTCTGAAAGAATAAAACTATTGATCGCAGTTTGCCTGGTACAAGCTAATAATAGAAAAAAAAGGTTGAACATCGCTCCATAACGACTGTCCTATATGGACATGTTTTGCTTGTGTGCGTAGGAAATCCGCCCGACTGTATTTTGCGATGAAACAACAGAAAATATTATCTTTTAACACCAAAAATTTACGAAAACCTGTTCCTTTTGACAAAATAGAAGTATTGCTTGAACTACTTTTGCCTTGAATGCAGCAATTGTTGATAAAAACGTTCCAGACTGTGCTGCACACAAAAACAACTTTTTCTTTGGTGTGCGTGTCGCCGGCTGAACACATTTAAAGCGAGAAAATAACGATATTTTTAGTGTTGTAGCTTTGCATCCGCATTTATCGATACTGTATTTAAAAAAAAAACAATGCGACACTAACTACTTACTCATTGAAATTATTAGAAGTAACTTAAACATTGTATTATTTTTAACTGTTAAGGACAGTAAATAATAGTCAATTCGTAACACCTGATACGTTTGCGCATTGTTCTTCATACTTAATTTACTGCCATAAGTAAGCATAGGTTTAGATATAGGATATGGCAATGTTATCTCCATCACTTTACTTTAAAATATAGGAAGAAAGAGAGTGATTTTGTGATTTTTTTATCAAGTCAACTATTTCAGTAATGATTTAAGTTAATTTTGTGCAGAACTTAGCTATGTGGCTGAACAGCTGAACGCAATACCGTTAGCAGTGGCTACACACATTAAGATTGAGCAAGCACAAAGAGCAGGTCAGTTGGCAAAGCATCATTGTCTGTGTCGTGACATGAGACCCTACAATCGTATCGCCCTTTGCAATAAGTCAGTCAGCTACGCCTATTTCACTTAGCAGTAGTAATAAGGTCGTTTTCATTCTTCAAGTGTACACACGGCGGCACATGAAGCTGTACATTTCCAGTTTAACTTGGCCTCGCTTTGTATAGATTTCCTATACAATGAGGGATCAGCACAAACTGGTTTGTATTGCTTGATTGGCCGTCGTGCGTACACTAACGGTTACAAAACCTGCAGTAATCAACATCCCAGTGTCATTGTCAGTTCAAAGATTTTCAAATGAGTTACGACAGTGTTGTCGGCAACTGCAAACTTTTCTGTATGTTGATCACATCAGATGATACAGGATCACAGACCACGGTCGTGTCCCGTGGGACTGCTATTTGTCTTTGTATGCTAATTCGATTTGAGTAAAATATTACGAATAGAATTCATGTATACTTTTTCTCCTCAGCAACTTTCACTAAATTCTTATCTTGCACTGTTTTGTTCCTTTGTCTTATACATTATTATGTTATATTAAAATATTACGTGTTCGTGTTCGTGTTTCGTGTGTTGAAAGGGAATCGACTGTCTTGGTATGGACATGTGATGAGGAGGGACGAATCGCATGTAACTAAAAGAGTGATGAACATAAACATTGATGGATGGAGAGGGAGAGGAAGACCAAAGAAACGATGGATTGTGTGAGGAATGATATGAAAGTTAAAGGAGTAAATGATAGCGTGACGGTTGACAGAGGAGATTGGAAGAAAAAACGTGTTGCGCCGACCCCAAGTAACATGGGACAAGGGCAGCATGACGATGATGAAAATATTACATGTTCAAATAATTTCATAATTTGATCTTTTTGTCGCCATCATGATGATGGGTAAATTTTACTTTGTAGCAAGTGTAGCAATGACGAAAATGCAGTTCATTTACTCCGTATCAGACGGATAACCAGTCAGCTATTAAAACTGAGTAATGTTTATTTTCAAATTCACTTGTACGTGATCCATTCTGCGTCATCGCGATTTAGAACAACAAAATAAATAAAGTACTTGTGCAGCGGAATTGTTTGTTAGTTATTTTCGTAAATGTTATGTATAATACGTAGGACACATCACATTCGTAATATTAGTGACTAAATGGTTTTCTTTCAAATAACAATGACTTAGCTCACTGTTATGTCGATATCGATATCGACGTAACTAACTTCACTAAATGGCGTAAACTTGAGTGATTCACCAACCCACATATTCCCGCAATGGTGATATAATGCTGCTTTGACCTTATTGGCTAGTCCGCCCATGCGGCAGTTGAAACCACCAATCAGAGAGCTGCTCGAGGAGCGTCGGTCCCCCGCAGCGGGTGCCCTATAAAAGCGGCTTCAACGGAATTTCGTCTATCACATTCGTTTGGCAAACCTCTTAACCGGTCGCGCTGAACGACGACTGAAATATTTAAACTAATTTATATTCTACGTTAAGTTCAACAAAACTCATTTCAAAATGGTAAGTACATTTATTATTGTTCTAATCATCTTTATTCCAGGGATTCAGGGTCCTTCTTCGCTTATGTTCACGTGTTTGGAGAAACAAAGTACCGGGTGTGCACGCCACCATTTTGTCGGCGTGTAAACCGACCAAGTTCAAGATTGCTTTGCTTCACTTGAATGTTCTAGTCGTATTGACTTTTCAATTTGACATTTTCAAATTGTGATCTTCACGTTTTTCTGGATTTACGTGTTTCTATCGTGACTTATCTGCTAGGTGTGCTATTGTTTGATGTAAAGTTAATTCCTTGTCATAATTTCTCGTGACCGCATTCAAGGATGGCACGCCGGTTGTCGCCACGCCCAAGTTAATATATTCTGAAAAGACTAGTTCTACGATAGATTTACTTTCATATCGGTAAACTAACTGATCCAAGTCTATTTCTGAAATAATTCGCTGAATTTTCCTGTTTTTCATTTCAACTTAAATACTTCCATCGATTTCGCGGTGACGTGTCGATGACCTCATTGGAGGTTACGGTACTAGTACATAGGTACTTGTATACATGTTCTGTTTTGAGATATAACACATTATTTACCCGTTTACTACGACCTTGCCATCGATATGATAGATTTTCGTTACATATTCAACCGGTTTGTCGCACACAAACATAACCTGAATATTCAATAATGAACACTCATCGTCAACAAGATTAGATCATCTCTTCGCGGAAACTATTAAATTTATTGACAGAAATAGGAATCATTTCAATACAAGCTTTGGTCCGCGGCATCGACCGCTTTGGAGTCTGAAGTTTCCTACCGGGTTTAACAGTAAGGTCCTAACTCGAGCCATGGTTTACCTGTTAGCAAGATTGCATCAATATCATTCAAGCGCTTTGGCGTGAAAACTTTCATAACTTTAAATCTAACAATTTTCTCTTTCTCTTGGTTCTCTGCTTATTCACACAAATCTATCCTCAAAAGTTCATTGGGGTAGATTCAATGGATTTCCATGACCTCACCCGCCATCTAAAATGGCGGCCGGCGGGCCGTTTCGCCATCGATCGATAGTGCCGGTGACTGACAACAAGCTTTCACTCGCCCGTTCTTTATACCAGTGCTTGGTTACTTACGGGCTTTCACCTTTCTCTTTAAAAAGAGTACAATGCTGAGAAAATTGCTGTATGGCTAATTGGTGTGCCAGATCTGTACTTTGATCTTTATCATCATGGGATGAGGCAAATTTGTAGCGGTTGTTTTAGATTTTTTCAGGGTCTCAAATGATTTCTTGATTAGGATGTCCAGTGGCTGCAATGTGATAAAAATATTGGTAATTGAATCTATCTGAGATTTTCTCTAATCAAGAACTTGATCATTGATGATAGCAACATTCTAAAATATTGAAAACTAGTCAGTATAATCAATAAAAATCTACAGGTAGGTAACACAGTATATAGAAGACATTTTTTTTTAATGCTAATAATTTTATTTCTTTTGCCAACAGCGTGAGTGCATCTCAGTACACGTTGGACAAGCCGGAGTCCAGATCGGTAATGCCTGCTGGGAATTATATTGCCTTGAGCATGGAATCCAGCCTGATGGCCAGATGCCCACAGACAAGACTGTGGGTGGTGGCGATGACTCCTTCAACACCTTCTTCAGCGAGACCGGTGCCGGCAAACACGTCCCCAGGGCTGTGTTTGTTGACTTGGAACCCACTGTAGTCGGTAAGTAATCAATAGCAACTTGGACACTTCTAAAAATCCCTTCAGCAGTCTGCTTCACAGGACAAAGAAACTGATTACTTCAAAGTATCTCTGGAGAAGATAAATGCACTATGGTTCAATAACTAACTGACCATCTTTTTTGCCAACAGATGAGGTCCGTACTGGAACATACAGACAGTTGTTTCATCCAGAACAACTTATCACTGGTAAGGAAGATGCGGCCAACAACTATGCCCGTGGACACTACACCATTGGCAAGGAAATCGTAGACCTAGTGCTCGACCGCATCCGCAAACTCGCCGACCAGTGCACAGGCCTGCAGGGCTTCCTCATCTTCCACTCTTTCGGTGGAGGTACTGGATCCGGTTTCACCTCCCTCCTCATGGAGCGACTCTCCGTGGACTACGGCAAGAAGTCCAAGCTGGAGTTCGCCATCTACCCGGCGCCGCAGGTGTCCACCGCCGTCGTGGAGCCCTACAACTCCATCCTTACCACCCACACCACCCTGGAGCACTCAGACTGCGCCTTCATGGTAGACAATGAGGCCATCTACGACATCTGCCGCCGCAACCTCGACATCGAGCGCCCCACCTACACCAACCTGAACCGTCTCATCGGGCAGATCGTGTCCTCCATCACGGCCTCCCTGCGTTTCGACGGCGCCCTCAACGTCGACCTTACCGAGTTCCAGACCAATCTGGTGCCCTACCCGCGTATCCACTTCCCCCTGGTCACGTACGCACCCGTCATCTCCGCCGAGAAGGCGTACCACGAGCAGCTGTCGGTGGCTGAGATCACCAACGCTTGCTTCGAGCCCGCCAACCAGATGGTCAAGTGCGACCCCCGCCACGGCAAGTACATGGCGTGTTGCATGTTGTATCGTGGAGACGTCGTGCCCAAGGACGTGAACGCGGCCATTGCCACGATCAAGACCAAGCGTACCATCCAGTTCGTGGACTGGTGTCCTACTGGTTTCAAGGTGGGCATCAACTACCAGCCCCCGACCGTGGTGCCGGGCGGTGACTTGGCCAAGGTACAGCGTGCCGTGTGCATGTTGTCCAACACCACAGCCATCGCTGAGGCCTGGGCGCGTCTGGACCACAAGTTCGACCTCATGTACGCCAAGCGCGCTTTCGTGCACTGGTACGTCGGTGAGGGTATGGAGGAGGGAGAGTTCTCCGAGGCGCGCGAGGATCTGGCTGCGCTGGAGAAGGACTACGAAGAGGTCGGCATGGACTCCGCCGAGGGTGAAGGCGAGGGAGCTGAGGAGTATTAAGCTGAACTTGTTCACTGAGCACTCGCACCGATACATTCCGGTGACATGAAATAAAACAAACAATTATGTTGAACTTGTCGTTTGATTTCCTTACCCTAAACATCAAAAATAAAAACTTGCAATACAAAAACACAAAACTTCTATTTACACCTCTAATGATTAAATGTCATGATACGTCATAATATACAAGGACATAATAATGGTACAACAATTGCTCATAGATATATATATCAGAAAATGCAACTTGCACTACACAAGTTCATAAGAACATTGATGATACAGACCACCTTATCGCTCGCCGATAAGCTGTTAAGGTCAACTTTGATAACGTCATTATAAAAATACTCATGACTCGATCCTTCACACCACCTAATCAATTGAATTCACAGGTGGGTAACGAAACACGGTCGATACAAACACTGGTAACTACTGGATAACAAAATACCTAGATAGGTATTTTTTGAAAGCGAGATTAGTGGAGGGTTAGTATGTACGGTAATGCAGTTATCTTATCACTATATATATCCTTATCACTTAGGTATTTGGTCACGAACTATAAGGCTATGTACCTGCCTATTTGAATACCCTGGTACAGTTGGGTACCCAGCACATCACATAAGTGTATTCTTTGTCAATAGAGTACAGTACCGGTAAAACGGGGTGAATAGAGACAAATTTTGAAAGGGATTTTATTTAACGTTGAATTAATTTGATTATGTTATCAAAAAGTACTCTTGTTTTATTTACTTAGTTATACTTAATTATTTAGAGACCTTCTTAGCATCATCATCATTCTCTTGCCCTTATCCCAATTCATTTGTGGTCGGCGCAGCATGTCTTCTTCTTCCATACTTCTCTATTACTCGTCATCTCGCCAGACACCTCCTTTCTTGCCATATCATTCTTTACACAGTCCATCCGTCGTTTCTTTGGTCTTCCTCTACTCATATACCCATTCACATTCATACTCAAAACTTTCCTCACAACATTTCCCTCATTCCTCCGCATCACATGCCCATACCACGACAACCGATTACCACACAACTTTTCAGTCACCGGCGCCACTTTCAAACTTCCTCTTATATACTCATTTCTTATTTTATCCATTCGCATAACACCACACATCCCCCTTAGCATTCTCATCTCCTCCACATGCAAATGCCTTTCATTCATCCCTTTTGTGGCCCAACATTCTGATCCATACAAGACAGCAGGCCTAACCATTGTTTTATAAATCTTCCCCTTTAATAACAATCTGCGACTCCCGCATTCCCCTTAAACTTTTAAGGGGAATGCGGGAGTCGCAGATTGTTCCCGTGACCTGCCGCCATTTCATCCATCCCGTGTTAATTCTGTGCTTTACACTACGATCTATTTCGCCATCGCTTTGCACGAGTGAACCGAGATACCGAAAGTCGGAGCAGACAGGAAGAAACGCGCCATTTAGCGCTATGGCTCCAGAACTGGAGAGACCGCCGAAATCGCAGAACATGTATTCCGTTTTAGTTCTGCTGATTTTCAAGCCAACATTCTCCAGCTTCTGTTGCCATTTCTCCAATCTGCTCTGGATCTCAGATCCATCTTCACCGACAACAACATAACATTTTATCAACATAACATTAATTCAACGTTAAAATCCCTTTCAAAATTTGTCTCTATTCATCCCTGCGGTCCTATTCACCCCGTTTTACGTTAGCAGAAACAGGAAAATTCTCATCATTTTGCCATGTTGTCTGAAAGAGCTAAGCTGAAACTAGACAACCTACCAAATAATTCTAAGAGACAGTATGTCCATACAATTGTGTTTAGATATTTTAATACCTAAGTCATAATAGGTATGCATAATTAAGAATAATTCTGCTACACAAAATGTATTCTGAATAATCAAATACATATCTATAACCTTCATCCCGTACCGTGTGTAGGTAAGTAGTGTTCGTGCCTTGTATAAGTACATACATTACATAGGTACTACCTGTCCACATCCACTGTTCAACCGGACAACCCACACAGTTATGATTGAAGAGCTGACGTAATCCCACATAACATGGACAAGATTGAAAGTAATGGGTCCAAGAACATTCGACTTGTTTGGTATGTAGGAGTGGTGACATCACTGCACCTCCATTTATGGAGATGACGGCGTTTAAAATATTCTTGACGACAAACCGTAAATGGGCCTTGTAGCGAACGGTATGATCGTAAACACTTATTTGATGACTAAATATTCTGGAAATTGGATGTTGAATTGATGACACCATTATCTCTATTTGGTAGGAATTTAGAGCAACGCCCAAAATTAGACTGGCACAAACGATGGAAGGATTGATTAGCCTAGCAACTCAGTGGAATGCACTGCAAAAGGCTGAGGTGATAGGTAAATGAAGGATAAGTTAAAACAATTGTTATTTATTTATTAATAGTTTTTCCTCAACAACATAAGGACAATTGGTGTCAATACCAACATATAAATAGCTATAGAGTAGATTTTAAAAAGTTATACAGAAGCATTAATGATACATGAATACAATAAGAATATGAAGTAGACGCCAGCGGTTTACAATAACGTCATTGTTTTACAATGGAATTCTCTGAACCAAACACGGATTGTGAGTTCAGTTGGCGAAACGCGTTCATTTTGCTTCGGTCGACAACTTGAAGCACGTTCGACTGACTACTGAGTCTGCATTTTTCGTTTTTGTTTGCATGAAGTCGTATTTTAGGTAGCTGTTACATGAACTGGCGTATTTTTAGTTATGCACAGCGAAAATTGCACCCACAGTTGAATTTATTACACTAAAAATGGGACCATAAAACAATATTGTCTTACAGCTATTGTCATGTTTGTGGTCTGCAAGATATGTTTTAGGTATTTAATCTCAGATAATGATGCAGACCAGTGGCGGATTTACCAGCAAGCTGAGTAGGCTTGAGCCTAGGGCGGCAAATTTGGAGACGGTTTTTTTTTTTTGCTTCCTTATAGAAATCAAAAAGATTTTGGCATGACGGTTTTCTGATGTTTTACAGATAGAAGTCTGCAACTTTTGACGATGACGTTCCCCTCTCAGTATTATTTTTAACTGTTTGTAAGCGCTATAAAGATTATTTATTCTCGTTTACCAAATGTACATTATTGTGTAAGTAGTATACATTACCCCGCCTTATTAATCGTACATGATTGAGCTTTGATTAGCTCAAAAATATACCCAAAAAATATTTTACGTGCAATTTCAACGAAATTTTTGGATTGTAAAAATAATGAAGGACAAGACAATTGTAGAGGCAAGGGCGGCAAAAACTGTACAGCCTATACCTTGAATACTTGTAAATCCGCCACTGATGCAGACACCTGCCTGGTGCACACATTAAAAAGAATGGTAAAAAAGTAGTACGAAACTCAGTTGCATTTTGTGGGTACAGTCCACTACTAAATAAAGAGGTCTCCCGGGTTGCAAGTTGCCCCATAACATGTGCAGTTTCTGTTGCGTTCATGCCGGTTTAATCTGCTTCCTTGGGTATTCATCAGACTAGACATAACAAAACCTACTATAAATGAGTTATAAAAAGGGTGTAAATAGACCCTTAACATAAAAGAAAGGCACTTGTTCTCCCCGTCACTGCGATCATTTTTTTGTTCTAGACCATACCTGGGAACCTTCTAGTTACGGACATGTTGGGGGTCAAAGTTCCAACTTTTTCACAAGTTTTTTTTTAAATACATGTTTTTAATGTAAGATTTTTACTTTACACATCTCCACGACCCTCGTACTATTCCATCCATTCATCAGCACAATGCTATGAGTGCTTTCCACCGAGTCCTACCGTAAAACGTGATTATTCACCCCAAAAAAAAAGTCGATTCCCAGCAATAATTTTTGCGTAAAGTTACTTAGTTTGATGTACAGAACGCTTGGTTGACGGATATGTGAAGGGTCTGTTTACACCCGGTATGACTACCTTACCTTACCCCTTCGTTCCACATGCTGAAAATCTGCCACCTCGTAAATAGACTCCGGGCCCAGGTTGGTCACAGCAAAACCTGCTCAGGTGGAGATTCATTAATGACACTTCCCCGGGTGTAATTGTGGTGCTGTTCCACAAACGATGGGGCACTTAATATCGTGTCCTGCGTGTCCTGTTGTTTGTTCACTACAGGAACTGATGGATACTACTGAAAGTTCCAAACTAGTAGCTCAGTTGTGTGCCGACTATTAAGATTGCCATCAAAACTAGAAGATAAATTAGTTCAATTAGCAATTGTAGCAAAAGATCATGTCTCTGCGACTGGAAATTTCAAATTCATCTCCGATCTCACAAGGAAGCTGTGCGTCTATTTACGGATGAACGTAAGGTTAGGGTTCGATGAACCAAATAGTTTAATTTTAACTCGGCGGCGTCTGCATCGTGTTTTCATGCTTTTATTAGTTCAACATCCTCATATTGACAGAGTTGGGAAAAGTTTTCGTTGATGATTGAAACTTTTTGCGTTACAGCTACGTACAAGAGAAAATTCATTTAGTTTATTACTTCAAATGTCAAATTAAATTATCTAGTAAAACTCCACAGAACGATGTTGCAGAGTAGGTATCTTGTACCTACTGCTCCCTACCTCCGTTCGCATTAGCATGTCGCAAGATACATAAGATAGATACATGGTACGGACATATCGGGTGTCCATCCGATATCCCACGACTGATAGATATCATATTTCTGTGTAACAGTGCGTGACCGACTCTGATTGTGTCATTTATTGTTGCTTGTGTTTTGTTTCTCCTGGGGAATAAATCGCATGGTGATATCGTGGAGAGAACACCAAGGCAATGGGCGCAGGTGGTGTTTTGTAACTTCGGCCTAACATGATAACATCATGGAATAAAGATGTGGATAATGCGTGTAAATGTGGGTGTACTATAAGGTACACCTTTGTCTAACCCTTCTCCGCCCCCAGAGTTGAAAACCCAAGAGTGCAATGATATTTAAAACTAGCTATTGCCCGTGACATTCGTTTGCGTGAAATTATAATAGAAAAAATTTACTTCCCTTTTTGAATCGGATTTTATTACCAATTTATTGAAATTGGTAATAAAATCCGATTCAAAAAGGGAAGTTTTTTGGTTCTGTGCAAAAAAAAAAAATTAAAACCATTGGGTTTTAATTATTTTTTTTGCACAGAACCTTAATTCCAAAACAAAAGTAATAAAAGAAAAGTTAGACCTTATAACATCAACTATTTGCCAGTAAAGTCCTGTCAAAATCGGTCCAGCCGTTTCGGGGATAAGCCGGAACAAACAGATAGACAGACCGACCGACCGACCGACGGACAAAATTTAAAAAAAATGTGTTTTTGTTTTAAGTGCTGTATGTTCAGTAAAAACAAAACCTGTTATTTTGAACACTGTTTTAAGCTTTCACGGTTTATAACTAAACATACTGTCACTTACGGGATAGCTTCCGTGATTGTTCATTCAATATCGGGAGCTCAAAATAATTAATAATCAAGGAAGATATCCCGTAAGTGACAGTATAAGTTCTGTTAATTTGATATTACAAGCAGACGCTTCAATTGTATTTATTATTATTTGTATAGATGTATAGACATGTATTGCGATCGCCTAGTGTTGGTTTAAATGTGAATTTGTGTTTTTGTGTACTTACTGATGATGATATTCTAAACACAAAGTTTACATTTCTTTCAGTAGTGTCTGCCACACACGTGCCATGATTATGGCAACTTGCCAAGTTCGTGTGTCGTCTTTCCTATAATAGTGTTAGTTTTACTACAGGAAAGAATACATAACATAACATCACGCCTGTAATCCCCGTAGGGTTAGGTAGAGGTGTACCTGATAGTACACCCACACTTCGCCAGTTACATTTAAGTCCCATGTAAAACGGGGCGAGCCTATTGCCATCAACCAGGCACGAATCCAGACTCCTTGGATACTACTGAGAAATTCCTGATGGAAAAACCCAAAAGCGCTTTTCCGGACCCGGGAATCGAACTCAGGACCTCATGCTCAGCAGTCGCGCTTGGGATAACCCAAGTAATATAACATTTGTAACGATAGTAAACTGCATTTAGATCAACCTGATCTTCTGATCTTTGGTAGGTCACCCATGACAGATCTATGGCAGGTACCTCAGAAGTCAAAACCCTCATGATGTCCTTGACTTAATTGAACCTCATTTCGGTGCTTTGATATTCATAGCTGCAATTTGTTTCCGCATCCAGTCTGTCTCAGCCAGGTCATATCACCAACTTCTAGCGGTTGTCCCATGTTATTTGGTGTCAGCGCAGCATTTCTTTGTTGTCTTTCAGACTTCTCTATCATTCAAAACTTATACTGTCACTTACGGGATATCTTTAGTGATTGTTCATTATTTTGAGCTCCCGATATTAGCCCCCGGCACCCGACATTAGTTTAGTTGTAAACCGTGAAAGCTTAAAACAGTGTTTCTCTATCATTCGTCATCTCAGTAGTCATTCTAGCCATTATATCTTCAGCACAGTACATCCTTTGTTACTTTGGTTTTACCCCTACCCCACGCAACACATAAGTACCCATACCATGACAAACGATTACTTTTCACCCTTTTCAGGCACCGTTGCTACTTTCAGACTTCCCCATATTATGTACCTACTCATTTTCCTCATCCACCCTTTAGTAATATAGGTAAAGAAAAGGCCTGTTTAATTTATGATACAATATGGTTTATTTCGTTGACAATAACAACACAATGTAACAGCGCGCGTCATCACGCTGTTTAACGCTACTCGACGCTATTTAAGGCTCGTTTCTCTAACTAAGACCCACGCATTGACCAGCAGTTAATTTTAGATCGACGTAGTCGCCGGATTCACACCATTATTTCATTTTGAACTTAAAGCTTATAGACGTGTATTAGAAATGTCTGGTCATATTTGAAGGTGGCGAAATTCAAATTTTCGTACGTTTCTTTGCAACTTGCAGGTCAGTCACGCTATATGATTTGCGACCGTAACACGTATTACTTTCTACACTGGGCTGACATAATGAAAACATAATCTGCTGTCATATTCAAAACTTTAATACCAACTGGACCCAAATGTTGATTGTTTTTGGATACATGAAGAGAGAGAGAGAGAGAGACAATTTTAATGTGTTTTTTCTTTCTCTAACAAAAATGCTTTTGATCAGTGGGCTGATCTCGGTTTAAGTTACGAGCCTCCATTACAAAAATACTGAACAATTTCACACGCAAACATAATAATATTTAAATTACAGATGTAATTACATTACATGCAACACATCGAAATAAGAGTTATGTGTCGTCATTGATAAATACATAATAAATACTAGCCAACGCGCACCAGCTTTGATCGATAATTTTTATGTAAACTTTCAACCCTATTTCACCCGCTTTGGGGTTAAATTTTCCAAAATTCTTCCTTAGCGAGTGCTTACCTCATAATAGCTATCGGCATGTCAAATTTCAGCCCAATCCGTCCAGAAGTTAGAGCTGTGCGTTGATACTCAGTAAGGATAAACGATTTAGAAAAAGTCAAAAATAAATGGGACCGACATATTCGAAGTCGTTTAGTAATAGTAAACGCGTTGAAATCGAATCCTACTTTTTAGGCCTTCAGGTGGCCTACCATAACTTCTAAAAGCAAGAGTACCAATGTGGGAAAGAGATGGCGCTATATAGTTCTGTCTCTTTCCCACACTGGAATTACTCCTGCTATAAGACGTCATAGTACAGGACAGCCATTGTCTACTTAGATATTTTTTTACCAACTTAATAGGTATCTAAAGCGCTGAAAAAAAGTGCTTTGGCACTGAAAAGTAATTGCAATATTCCTATCTACAAAAGAAATAATTTAAATAAACTATTACGAAGAAATATTGGCACTAGATATATCTACTTTTAACAAAATATTTATCAATGACGATGAAACCGTTAACACACCTATGTAGTTATAAAACAATTTGTTATATTCACACTTCAATATATGGAAGATATTAATGTAACGTGATGGACGCAGAATTATCCTGAGAAGTAAATTAGTTTCTTATTTTAGTTCACAAAGATTCTAGCGTATAAGTACCATAATTAGGGGCAGATTTTACCAAAGTCAGTGAAATAAAATTGACAGCTGACAGTTTTGTATGAAAACAATGACATCCGACAGTTGTATGGCAACACTGTCGAAAGTTCAACATTGATTCACTTCGCTAGGATGAGCCTTCGAAATAGGACTTATGAATAGGTTTTTTCTGTAAAGTTTAACAAGCTTTTCAGCTTGCTAGGTAACTAGCCTTTTCTCTTGGTCGCAATTGCACAGCTTTGATCCAAAGGCTATATCTAGTAGCTGTGGTCCTAAAGCCTACAAAATAACACTCACAGAGCTAGCTAATTTTATATACTGCAACTTATATATAAGTAAAAACTAGGTGCTTGCAATAATCCTATTTTTTTTTTTTTTACAATTAACTATTGTTTTTTTTTTATCGTGGGTACTAAAGGTTTGCGCACATTTTGTCGGGCCGCAGCGCAAAAATCTGCTCAAATCTATCACACACTAGCCGGAGCGCAGCGGGCCGCCGTATTGTGCTAAGTAAGCATTTTGCGTTGCGGTGCCACCCGCTCCGCCCCGCTGAAACCCGACATAATGTGCGAGAACTTTAAAGGTTATTTTTATTAGAGCTTTAAACACTAAAGTGCATGCTACAATATAATACCTATATACATGTATTATACACACAAAATATTTCTAACAGCAAAGTCCACTAGCGCCATTTTTAAACAGAGAAACTCTATCATGTTGTCTATGATTTTATTCTATGTAGTCTATGATTTATTTCTACTGTATAAAATACTAATTAGCTTTAACAAACCTGGATATTGACCTCTCAAGATAATTCTGCGTTTATTTATTATATTATAAAGCTAAAAAATATGGCTATTGACAATGTTCCTGTTGTACACTAACGAACAAAACTAAAAACACTTATTTTTCTTGACAATAAAAAAATAAAAAACTTCAGTTGATATCTTCTAAAAAAAATAGATGACACCTAAATAATAAATTTGACAGTTCTGAACATCTCCTGTCTCTTTCTTATTTCACCTGAAAGAAAGAGTCAGCTATACTTTAGCGTAGTTTAGTGAACACGCAGCTTAGTCAGTGAACAACAGACTCATTGCCATTGGCTACCTTACTATTGACATTGCACGTTATGAAAAATGTTTTAATACAGTGCTACATGGTTCTTTTGACGGTTGAACGACATCGTCGGGAGCGCTTTTGATAAGCATTTATGAAATTATCTGTGAAAATTGAATAGAAACACCTCGAAAATCGGCTATTTTCTTTAGGCGCTACGGTGAACATAAAAATGTTATAAACATACACAGACAGCTGAAATCATAACCCTTCCATTTGTTTGTGCCGTAGTCGGGTGAAATACAAGATGGCCGCGTTAGTTCCGACTGTGGCCACGCGCCAAAATAACCATGTAGCATTTAATAATATTGATGTTTAAATTATTACTAATTTCAATCGGTAACAGCTCACTGATTCGATTGTTTAGGAGGCTTAATATTAAGGCGTTGTGGGGTAAGCAGAACAGTGCAAAAATACGAATATAGCAGTGTTTGTGTTTTTATTGCTAAATAGGCATATCTTGGCCGTTTTTGTTTTTCTTAGAAGACGGTAGTTTTAAAACTTCAGGCGGATTTTATTTGTATTGAGAATATTCTATGTTCTGCGAATAGTGTGAATATAAAGCTATGTGTAAGATGTTTCATTTGTATTTTTTTTTATCAAAAATTAAGCACTCCCTATCTATTTGAGCGAAGAAGTAAAACCCTTTTTTGAAGTATCTAATGCCTATTTTCCCTAACTATAGGCGACACCTAAGGAAGAAAGAATTTACATTATTGACGAGAGTTCACATTCCAACTGTGGAATAATAAACATAACATAATATTACGCCTGTAATCCCCGAAGGGTTAGGCACAGGTGTACCTAGTAGTACACCCACATTTCGCCAGTTATGTATAAGTCCCATGTAATAGGGGCGAGCCTATTGCCATCAACAGGGCGCAAATCCAGACTCCGTGGCTGTTACAGAGAAATTCTTGATGGATAAAACCCAATGACACAATTTTCCCGACTCGAGAATCGAACCCAGGACTCGCTTGCGACCACAAGTAATAATATTTAAGTAGTAATTTAAGTATCGCTTATTGTTGGTGAAAACAGTAATTTTTGTAATTTATTTCTGCCGCAATCTTAAGCCTCACAAAAACAAATAATTACAAAATTCCGCTATGTTACCTATCTATGGCTTCTCTTTCTTATTTTAATCTATCATTTATTTGTCGAATTTACCTTAGATTAAAAACTATTTGCCGTTAGCGAGTGCCTTTATGTTGTATCATAGCTGCTTGAGTTGTATCTTAGTATAAATAATACTAGAGAACCTTTTAAACGCCATTGTCACATATACGTGACAAGCAAGCGCGTGCCCTTTACAATAACGACACAAAAATGTGACAAAAAATGTGCGGTGCACTATCCGAAGTAGACAATCAAATATTTATGGAATCCCTATTCTTTTTGAAGATATTTGAGGTGAAATTGTAGCTCGGCCTGGAGGGCACGCGCGTGCCTTTGTGCTTACGTTCAAATGTTAATAAGGAAAATTGATATAATTTTCGAATAGGCCTATTCAGTAAGAGAGGATTTCAGCAATCAAACTAAACGCGATCAGCATTTATTTAAACCACGCTCAAGAGCCATCGGTGTCAATATTCTATTGAGGAGACTGACAGCTCTTGAACGTAGTTTAAATAAATGCTGATCGCGTTCAATTTCGCCCTGAATTCCACTAGTTACTAAATTCATTTTTAAATGTTAGTATTATTTATACCATGATACTGTTCCAAAGTGGTTTCTTAATTATCGTGCAAAACTTTAATTTAATTGCCTGCGTGAGATTTTTCATAAATCGCCAATAACAATAAAAACATAAAAAATATGTATTTAAATTACATTATGTTATATACAAATGAGATAAATGTATACCGACCGATTTTACATAGGAATGCTTTAAAGGTGCCTTTACATAATGGCCCATGTTGGTTCAACTTTGAGAAAGATTTATTTAATCATTTTTCTCGCTTACATTATTAAAAACATCATAGTCGGACAACCAGTCTTACCAAGGGGTATCGTATTACCCAGTACTAACTGGGTTGTGGAGATCAGATAGGCAGTCGCTCCATGTAAAATACTGGTATTCAGCTGCATCTGATTAGACTGGAAGCCGACCACAACATAGTTGGGAAAAGGCTAGGCTGATGATGATGATTTTTAAAACATCATTTTATCTTAATCATTTTACTGGTAGATACAGAATGATGTTTCATATATGTTTAGCGCTTAATTTATTTATAGATTTGTGGTGTAAGCAAGCCTTATGACAGGTGTGATGTCAGCTAAAAGGTGTTAAGAGACCAAAATGAACCATCATGTACAGAAACCCAAAATAAAATTTAAAGAATAAAGTATTAAATTAATATGTCGTTTCTTTTTTTAATAATCAAATAAACTAGCTATGTTGAGTTGAGATGTTATACATATTTCAAAATAAGTACCTAACAAGATACATATCTCTTATTTAAATTCATATTTTTGGATAATTTGGAGATCTTATTTCCCATATATTTTTACATGCGTAGTACTCGTGTCCTATGCTTCTATAGTAACACTTCTGCTTAACCCTTCGAGTATATAGGGCGACTAGTGGCTGATATTTTTAACACGTGATTATACTCATGATAAAAAACAACTTTCCCAAAGATTTTATAGCCAAATGATACTAGCTGTTAAGCGTGACGCTGTTATGTCTCATTACTATCGTACCGTGCAACGGGGTACGCAGAGCACCCGCGCGGCTCCCAAGCGCGCTCCGTAAGTTTTATTGTGATAAAAGTGAATGAGTATAAAAAAATTTTTCTTTGGGAAAGTTGTTTGTTTTCATGAGTACAATCACGTGTTTAAGTATCGGTCACGAATTACCAGTCACCCTATATACCGGTGTGATGTTTTTATTTCTCCATTTAAGAATTAATTTAAAACCAAGTTAGGTCTAAAACTTGAAACTGTGTAACATCTCGCTTCAACAAATATTTCTATCTAGAAAGATTTAATCTAGCTATTTATAACTTAATATAAACGGTTCTAGTACAATAATATATTAGTTTTATCATATTACTTCATATAATTCATGTTATACACCTAGTCATAATTATCGGTTTGATGCGCCATCTGTGTTCGCATCGCGGCAACTTCTTCGAGTTTGACGTCACTGAAAACAATTTTGTTTTATAATCCTTTGGTAGACAAACTCAAAAATTATGTCAACGATGTTAATAACATAATAAAATATATTTAACACTTAGTGAATTTAAAACTATTAAATAAACCAACACCAAACTATAAAAGAGCATCGAAAAACTCCTCCCCGACGCTGTCAGCTGGTAATGTGTACAAGAAACTGGCGGCGTTGCCACGTTGTATGGCAACACTTAGCCTCTGGTCAAGGTAAAAGCCAGCCCTTGGGTCACGGGAAGCGTCAACTAGGCGTTTCGAAATTTCCTTAAACAGGCTATGAGCACTCGGACCCCACAGCCCAAGAGTGAATTGAATATTTTCAGAAAGTCAGGGTCCAAATACCTATGCAGGTATTTTATTCTCTACCTAGATGAATATTGAAGATACCATTGATGATGACAGATATCAAAACAGTGTTCTCAGATCAGCACAGCTATTCAAACGCTTCGATTCGATTTCGATTCGGGAAGTCGTATGTCTATCTCGCTCGTTTTCGTAATGCCAAAAAAAGATAGACATAGGACATAAACAGCTATGCAGTTGTGTTACGAGTACTAAAGAGCATTGTAGAATTACCAGTGGCGTGCCCTAGAGCTTCGTGCTCTAGATGTGTATGGTGTAGAGCACTCGGCGCTATAGCGGCGCCGCCAGCAGGCCGCAGTACTGCAGCAGCGCCTCGCGCAGCGCCGGGCCCGCGCCCAGCGCACGCGCGTGCGCCGCCAGCCGGACCAGCAGGGGGTACAGCCCTACATACACGTAGCTATTTAAACTAAACTTATAACCTTCAAATCTAGTATTTAAAAAGAATCTTGTGAAAAAGTTGAAACTTTGACCTCCAATATCTTCGTAACTGGTCCATTGCAAAAAAAATTATCGTAATGACGGGGGGGACAAATACTTTTCGGCTTTGCCTAACATGATAACATCATGGAATAAAGATGTGGATAATGCGTGTAAATGTGGGTGTAAGGTACACCTTTGTTGCCAGGGCTGCGGGACTGTTCGAAAGAGATACCGTGGCCCTGGAACACAAAGGGCAAAGAAGGAACATGGATGGGTTTTAGTCAGTACAAGTCTGACACTCCCTTCCGCTCCGCCCAGAGTGGGGGGGTCATTTGATGATTTCCCATCCGAAAAAAAAAAGGGTATTTTTACACCCTTTATTCCTTTGGTTTCGTCAACATTCGTACATCTGGTCATTCACGCACTGGTAGCATGTACTACACACCAGACCGTTTTGAAAAACATTACCAATATCCAGCAAGTTTTAAAACTCAAAAATCGAGGATAAATGTGAGATCCAACCACACTGCACTAGGTCCGAATGTTGCAGCCTCTCATAGACAACACCTGTGTCCCAGCAGTTTAGTGTGTAAGGGACAGTCCTCCACAAACTGACAGGGTGCATTCAGCTTCTTATTTTGAATCATATCCCGTCGGAATTTTTCTTAGGAATTTTTTTATTTATTTTTATCGTTTTTTCTGTTACTTTTTTATTTCAATTTAAAATTGCATTCTTCGTACGCAGCACTCCTAATAAGACTAAAACCAAACAACCAACAACGGATGTTGAAATACTCAAACAAACGACGCGTGAAATCAGATGTTCACTTCCTGCCCAGTTATAGACTTCATCGTCGTCGCGCTTGCCGTTCGCTACGTACGTTTTGCCACGGTAACGATACAACATTGTGTATGAAGAAACAAATCAAATTTATTGGATTCCCATAACGTTCCTGAAATAATATCTTGTACCGGTCATCTTAGTATGCTATACTGAATTCACCTCACCAGTCTGCGGAGGGCTGTCCCTTACAACCTGTATATACAGGGTGGAAGTGACACTGACGCACAAACGATTACCGCGTATTCAGGAGACATAATTCTGAACCCCACATATATTATTTTTTTGTTAATTACCGATGAAAAATTTCTAAGTGGAGAGGGAGCTCAGAATGAAGTACTGAATACGTGGTAACCGTTTGTGTTTCTGTGTCCCATCCATCCTATAACAAAACAAGATATTGAAAACAATTGCCTCGTCTTCATGAGCAACTACAATACTAACCTATTAACTTCTGCCACGCTACAGAGTCCACTTTTCCTGGTGGAGCCTTCTTCATAGATTCGGTGAGCGTCGCCACCGCCTTCAGCACGAACGATATCTCTGATAGTTGGTGCCTGTCAAAGGAATCAAGTCAAACGGCTTTCGTTCTTAAAATAGATAAGTACTAAAGACCCATAAAGAAATTTTAGAAAAAAAAACTTGTAAATTGAAATAATTTTACGGTTAAACTCTTTTTCAGTTTCTTACGGGTTCTATGCCATAGCAATGATCAATTTTAAACGTGCACCTAGTTTCCGAAGTTTCATAAGTACCCATGTATATGTGGTACAAAATATTTTGAATTTGATGACTGTTAATGAAGTTTGAGAGCAGCGGTGGCCCATTGGTGGAGACCCCAGCCAGGCGCATTACTTTGTGTAATTTCTTTCATCACCACTGCTCTCAAAACGGTGAAGGAAAACATCGTGAGAAAACCGGCATGTCCTAGAACCAAAAATTCGAAGACATGTAACATCTACCAACCCGCACGGTGCCCGCGTGGTGTATTATAGCCCATTCCCTCTCATAGAGAGGAGGCCTGCGTCCCAGCAGTGGGAACATTAATAGGCTGATTATGCTTATTATGTCTGTACAAATTTTCAATAAATTGCCATTAGAACTAAAAATGATTAATAGTCCAAGAATATTTAAATTCAAATTAAACTCATTCTATCGAATATTAGTATTCTATTGACGAAGTGCTACTATAGTATAGAAGAGTTTTTCAGGGACAAAAATAATGCCACAGTGTAACTTGTTTAAGTTTAAGTCTAGTTCTTGACATGTTATTTTTTTATTAAGTTGAATGTTTTTTTTTGACTAGGTTAATTGTGTTTTTATTTTTTTATGTTTTATTTTTTATTTCAACTAAGTTCTTGATATTACTTATTTTTATTTTTGACATTTTAACTATATTATTGATTGTAACTTTTGTTGATTATTATTATTGTATTAATCCTGTATTCGACACAAATGTATTTTTGTTCAGAATAAATGTCTAATGACTATGCTAATGAAGTTTGATGTGTAAAAGTGTTGGTACACTTTGAACTGTATGTATGCTCCCTAATAGTGCATAACGTAGTAATTACAATTAGAATATAAGAATAATTTTAAGCTAAGTAAGCACTTGCGCAATATAAAATATATTCCCATTATTCATTGATTGAAGTACATTCAATTCATTCGGTCAATGTGGCGGCACTTGGGGGAGGCCTATGTCCAGCAGTGGAGCAGAGAGCAGTGTCTTTCGGCTGAAATGATGATGATGTTGGGGGTCCTAGGACCCCCAACATCAACCAACTTATCAGTGCAGGCGGCAAGACACAGAACTAAAATAAATGTAACAAGTTTGACATATCGATGCGTTTTTGCTTGACACGGAGCGCCACTTTGAACTGCACACTTAAAGTGGTCATACAACTTCACACTGTACAAACTTACTTACCGAATAGTTATTGAATATTTATGAACATTTTGTTTAATTATTTATTCGTGGAACACGAACTAGTTTTATTACTTACCTACACATGGACATGTGCGACATTACTACAGATGGAACCTGCAGCAATTGCCCTACTATACAGCAAGTTACTCGAACTAAATATCTGGGAGTGATAATTGACCAGCGTCTTTCCTGGTATCCTCAACTGGATCAAGTCATGAATAGAGTTCGAAAATTCATCTGGATATTCAAAGAGCTGAGATATGTTGTACCAAGGAGAATAAATAAAAATAATAGCAACCAAAGAAATCTATTAAATGAAATTTATGTATCTTTGGTCCAGTCTGTTTTAGTATATTGCATAACTGTGTGGGGTGGAGCAACGAAATCTAGTTTCCTAGAGTTAGAACGCGCTCAAAGAGCGATACTTAAGGTGATGTACTTCAAAAAAAGAATATTCTCCACTGAAAAGCTTTATGATTTATGTAATCTGCTGTCAGTGAGAAAATTGTACATCCTTCTGATCATCCTCAAAATGCACAAGGCGACACCATATGATCCCAAAATAGTAAAGAAGAGAAAGAAACATTACATAGTCAACGTTCCCAGGACTAAAACAGAATTTGCCAGCAGACAATTTAAAAAACGCTCAGCCTTCTTATATAATAAAATAAATAAAAATATATATATCTATGATAAAAAACTAATTGAATGCAAAAAAAAACTTATAACATGGCTTCATAGTTTAAATTATGATGATACAGAGCTACTTTTGCAACGTGTGACTTAATACTGAAAACCATTTTTAATGACATAACACACACACATACATACACACACACATACACACACACACACACACACTCTTTTCTAATTACGTAATTGTATATTTATATTGTAAGGGAATGAGCGGAGCCTTCAACTACAGGCATTTCTATGCCTAAATGGAGACTCCTCGATATGCAATGTAACCCAAATTGATATGAAATAAACTTATTTTATTTTTTATTTATTTTTACCTAGGCAGTGGTTCAGTATTATCCTCGTCTTCCGTATACTTAGATATCACTTCCTGGAACCTGTCCAGTAACGCTACTATCGCTAGGGGGTCCGTGTCGTCTGAAAGGAAAGGAACTGTTTATTTTTTTATTCCACTAAATTATTTATACTGGTATCACTGCAGAAAACTAGTGTTTTTAGTTATGTCAAAAAAAAAATTTCACTTTACTGTCATGGGAATAAAATTCAAAATCACTTCATAGTATAAAACAAAGTCGCTTCCCGCTGTCTGTCCCTATGTATGCTTAGATCTTTAAAACTACGCAACGGATTTTGATGCGGTTTTTTTTATAGATAGAGTGATTCAAGAGGAAGGTTTATATGTATATATTGCACCCGTGCGAAGCCGGGGCGGGTCGCCAGTAATAAATAAATAACTCACTTTCTACTCCAGCAAAGGAGTCTATATCTTCAAGCATAGAGTATTGTAGAAGAGTCTCGAAGCAAGTCCGCGCAAACTCTTCTCGTTCTTTTAATTCTTGTTCGTTTTCTGTTGACAAAGTTTATCCATTATTTATTATTATGCCCCAAGGGTCAAAGTTCTAAGGCAAGACCTTTAAAAAATGGGACTAAATATTTTTATTATTATTTTACTCGACTGATGAGGGTAATGTGTTTATCAGCCTAAACATAAAAAGGGTGTAACAAGACCCTTGACGAAGCCGAAAGGCACTTGTTCTCCCCGTCACTGCGATCATTTTTTGTTCTAGACCATACCAGGGAACCGTCTAGTTACGGAGATATTGGCGGTATAAGTTTCAACTTTTTCACAAGTTTTTTTTTTTAATACATGTTTTTAATTATTGCGTAAAGTTACTTAGTTTGATGTACAGAATGCTTGGTTGACGGCTTCGTGAAGGGTTTTACAGCCTGTATGTTTGTTAGTTGGGGCACAGCTAATATAAGGGGCACTCTTAGAGACCAAAAGCGTGGGTCGATTTTGATGATTCTTACGTCAATCGATTTGTCTTAATCTTGCAAGTGTCACTAATGACATGACTAGGGATCGGAAATTCGGATGCATATTTACGTAACATCCATTTTTTTTCCGGCAAAGGGTACAAAAGTATGGAAGCGGCTTCTTCTAATATATTTAAAAAAAATATAGTGTAGGTATAAAATGTAGTATTCTTAAGAATAATAAATTTCATATTCTGTTTAAAACTAGGCAAGAAATTTGTGGAAACACGTTTAAAAATTACTTCAACTTTAAAATGCTCGATAACTGAATTCAAATAGAATAAAATGGAAAATATGAGTGGGCTTATAACATTGCTTATTTTTAATACACGAATTCGCACTCCATACTAGTCAACACTCAAAATTTAAGTAAATATCACAATATCCGAATATCCGATCTCTAGACATGACAGTAATCAAAATTCAAACCAGAAGCAGTGTTGTGGAAAATATAAAAATGAAAGTCGACGAACTAAATGGGGATTCATTGAATAGGTTTTTGATAATCATCTTTGGGTTTCTCATAGCATTTGTCATTTCTAAAGCGCATTTTATAATTGGCGTAAAATATTAGGAATTTTAACAGTAGCAGCCACGGAGTCTGGACTTGTGCCCGGTTGATGGCAATAGGATCGCCCCTATTACAACAATAACGTGGGACTTGAAACATAACTGGCCAAATATGGGTGTCTTTTGAGGTACACCTCTGCCTAACCCATCGGGGATAACAGGCGTGATGTTATGTGCCATGTAAATGATAATTTTACTTACGTATAGGCTGCGGCGGCTGCGTATGTAAAGAGCCTGCTCTGATGAGCGCTAGTAATGCTCTTAAATGTTGTGGAGGTAACCGAGGTCGCGCCCGAAGTGCTTGTTCGCGGACTGCTATCACTAGTTGTCGGGCTGCGCGGCCGCCGCCAACGCTGTGAAGAATAATATTTCTTTACAGTGAGACAACGTTCTTTTGGGGCTAGAATGACGTTGATATGGGAGCGCTGTTGAATTTAATGAAAAAAAAAATGACAATTCAAATCAGGATTCGTTTTTTTTTTACTTTTCGAGCATTGAGAATAAAGTAACAAAAAAATATCACATGTATCCTAACTATAGACAAACTTTTGTAAAACAAACAAACATGGAACGTGTTCAAAATTGTATATTTCAAATAAAAAAAATAGGACCTATTGGATTGAGTCTGGAGACATCAAAAAGTGCTTCAGAAAACCTCGGAATCATTTTTTACCAATATTAAGATATGTTTTTCTTGTGAATACATTAAAATCTTTAATTTTTTTGTTATCCCATGCTGTCGCACTCTTGGGCAAAGGCCTCCCCCAGTCCTTCCTTTTACAAAAAAAAAAGCTACTTACGGCGGTTCAAACAGGAATGTCTCCAGCACTTTGGGTAACGTTTCCCAAAACTCTTTGTACACATCGGGCTGTTCCCTCGCTAACGGCAAACCTGTTCCTAACACCTACAAAAAAACAAAAAAAAATTAAAGAAATATATATGTGTTGATAACGACGGTCTTTTAACATACCTAATTTATTAAGAGAAGAGTTGAAACGCTTTGACAAAAAGACTGATAAATACAGGGTGTATAGGGACCTTTCACGAAGCTGCCAATCAAGAATTCTGTTCTGTACATCAAACTAAGTAAGTCTATGCAGAAATTGGTGATGGGAAACGACTTTTTTTAGGTGAAATCTATAGGACTCATTGAATAGTACAGGAGAAAAAAACTGTATTAAAAAAAAAAAATTGTAAAAAAGTTGGAACTTTGGCCTCCAATATCTCCGTAACTAGAAGGTTCCCAGGTATAGTCCAGAACAAAAACATGATCGCAAAGGCGGCGAGAACAAGTGCCTTTCGGTTTCGTTAAGGATCTCTTTACACCCTGTATAAGGCCTAAATGGTGATAGTCTAAAGGAAAGACTAATGGTGTGTTTGAAGGATGATCATTGAAAAGGGCGTGCAAGATAGCATGACTGTTCGAAAGGGGACATGGAAGAGATAATATTTTGTTCATTAACATATGTAACATGGGATAAAGACAGATAATGAACTTGTTTTGTTTACCTGTAATAACAGCGATGAGATTTGTGCAACCTCGTCCATTTGTTCAGCTGATTTGCGTCGCTTATCTTGTCCGTATTTTTGTACTGATGTGTGCAGCGCCTAAAAATATTTTTAAAATAGAAAAAAATACATATGTAATGTTATAATAGTGATGTTATGGATAAATTTACTTTTATTGTAAAAACATAAAAAATCTGATGTTGAGAGCTTCCCGCTGTTTCGTTTGATTGTAATTACCAGTACCCCAAGTTTTCATAAAAAAATATTTTAATTAGTTATGGCTATTAAGCATTTATAGATTAGTAAAGACAACCTCTAACGGAGATTATAAGGGCAATCAACTGGAGGCTAATATCCAAAACATCAAGCACGTAATTGTCGTACCGGTAGCTGAAAGTGCGTTAAACGCACAACTCTTGTCATCGGATCGCATGTCGGTTCTATAAGTACTACCGAGTTCACTGATGATCGGTCTTTTTTCAACCTTAATACTTAAGGATGATTTCCACCAAACGGCTCGCATCGCATCGGATCGGAAAGGATACGCACGGATGACAGCCGATGGCGGCCGGACGGATGTCGACGCATACGATCGGCTCCGTATATTCGCTTGCGAACGTACCCGTTTTTGCGTCTAGTCAAATAGTTTCATTCCTACTGTGTTGACGTGCTTTAATTTTTAAAAGGATTTGATCCGATACTACGGCAGGAGAACGGAGACGATAGCGCGACGCAGCATACTGTCGGCTACGATCGCGCGGCGCGGAAGACACCCGCAGTCAATCTGCTGAGCGCGGCTTGGTAATATAAACTTTAAATATTGTGTGCACGATTGAATATCGTTAAAAGATTGTGAAAACCCGTTCTGATTTGATGCGATGCGAGCCGTTTGGTAAAAATCATTCTTTAATTCTACAACATTTTTTTTAGTATATGCGAAACCTGAATATAGTTTGTTCAGAATAAGTAACTGAATCGATTCCAATCATTTTTAAACCATGTTATATTTGGCTACAAGTTAGACACCGAGCGACACTAAGTAATTATCGTAATCATTTAGACACCTACTGCCAAATTATTATTATCAACGAGCTCAAGACGACGCTGGAGGCGCGCGCGCTCTTACCACGTTTTTGTGCGGACAAACAGGTAACAGAACAAGTTTATACCTTTGTGATTTTTTACGATACAGTTTTGAAATTTTGTACATATATTCTTTACATAAAAATACTAGACACGTGTATCAGGTTTCGCATATACTAAAACTAACGTTGTATAAGGGTGAAAAGTGGCAGACCGTCAGTGAACTCGGGAGTACGTGACACGCTTGGTTTGTATCTAAGGTAACGATGCCGTCTTTTCGAGGCGCTCATCCGTGCCTTAATGTACATATGCTGTAGTAGGCTTCTACATGGTCCATGTGTGTATTAAGACAGTTACCAGCAGCAGGTGCGGCAGCACGGCCAGGGCGGCGTGCGGCGCGGCGCGGTACAGCGCGGCGGCCGCCGCCAGGCAGCGCGGCGCGGCGCCGCCCGGCCGCTCGCCGCACGCGCCCGCCAGGGACGTCAGCCCGTTGAACAGCGACGGCAGGAGCTCGTGACGCTGCAGAGCTTCCTGGAGATACGTTCAAATTAAATAATTAAGTTTTGAACGAAACAATATCTATGGAAGGAAGGTGAACAGGGTTGCCTATGATCAATACTGAATCTGACTTAGTAACCAAAATTTTCCGACATCATTACCGTTTCAGCCGACTGACATCCATTCAACCGAACAATTTTATGCTCTTGTAGATAGAAAGCTTGGCAGAGGCTTATTTTCATCAGTGATCAATTAATGCCCTCCCCTACCCTAGATCTTACCTGGCGGAAAACAACAGGTCTTTGTTGAAAAGACCGTAACCAGAAGTTACCTGAACTTTTACTTTGACGTCCCATTAGACCGACAGATAAATGAGGTCTTCGATGAAAAGACCGTACCCAGAAGTTGCCTGACTTTTACTTTGACGTCCCTTTAGACCGACAGATAAATGAGGTCTTCGATGAAAAGACCGTACCCAGAAGTTGCCTGAACTTTTACTTTCACGTCCGTTTAGACCGACGGCTAAGCTCGTTCAATTCGGAAAGCGGTTGCATCTTTCAGCTAAAATAATGTTGATGTTACCTTATGCACTATATCTAGACAGTGTAACGCATGTAAGCTGACGGGCGCGGCGGCAGATAGAGAGTCTAATGCCGATGCTGCGGCCGACGGCTCTGTACTGCACACGTGGGATAGGCAGGCGCCTAGCTTTGTTACGTCTGCTGGGGTGAATCTGGAAAGACATATTCGACTTATAACCATCCGAAAATTGAATAAATGAGAATATCTGAGGAAAAACCTCAGTCCATATAAAGGGTATATTTTGAATGGAACCCAATCCAATCGAAAAAGATAGAAACATTCGCATAAATAATTTCTTCTAGATTTTCAAGCGTGTTCTAACATAAAACTGCTTTTAAGAACTAGAATAAAATAGTTATTCATGTAGGTTATTGATTTTTTTTTTTATTATATGTCGATGAATACCCATCACTTCTATGAAGTATAACCAACGAATTAAAAGTAACGATGTATTTAATTTATACGTTAGTTGTACACAATTTCCTATGACCGTTCACTTGGGATAGTCATCAAACAAACTAATACAGAATGTAAACAGACCCTTCACGATGCCGTCAACCAAGCATTCTGTACATCAAACTAAATAACTCTACACTAAAATTATTGCTGGGAAACGACTTACATTTTTTTGGAGTGAAAAAGGATCATCGTGATTTTTATTCTGGAACCACACGTCACACACATCACCACATCAACACGCCACACCACACCTTTTCCAGGTATGGTACAGAACAAAAATAAAATCACGATGACGGGAAGAACTAGTGCCTCTCGGCTTCGTGATGTATCTACACCGTTTATCATAAAAATATACTCACGTGGATCGTATGTGCTGGAAGATGAGCGGGAAGATCTGCACGAGCGTTGTGAGGAAGTTCAGTGACGGCGCGTACACTTCCACTGGCTTGCCGTCCTCGGATGCTTAGAACGGAATAGATATGTTTAGCATATTTTAAATGAGGTGAGGACCTGGTTTGGCTAGTGATCGTGACTTGATGTTGTGGTTATTAAAAAGAAAAACAAATATAATTCATCTCATGGTGTTCTTACTCGCTGGAAACCAATTTTTGGTGGTCATAAAATTTACTCAAGACGAGTCAGTTAACATTAGCTCTAAAATTACGTGAACTTACGTGGGGGGTCCGAAGGTGATGCGGCAGCTATGTTACTCCACGCTGCCCACGCTGCGGCCCAGACTCTTCTTTGTAGAGCAGCTTCCACTTCCGTGGCCCGGCCTGCTGCTGATACTACTTCTTGGAAGGATTTGAGGGCGCCTACTGACACCTGAAATAAAGAAAGCATTCGCCAGATTTTCTTAAAATTGACATAAATTACGCCTAGGGAAAAATAGGGAGCTTTGAAATTTGCAGGGTGTCTAAAATTGCGTCTTTAGCAGAATCATAATAGGATAATAATATGAATTACGTTACAATTCGTAAAATGGTCACAAAGTGACAATACATAATATTAACTGCGTCTGTGACCATTTAAAGAATTTCAACGTGATTCATATATTATTATCCTAGATTCTGCTAAAGCAGCCATTTTAGGCCCCCTCAAGTCTCAAATAGAAAAAAATTCTTTTCATGGAGAGTTTCCCTTTTTCAGATTAAAATATAAATAGAAGTGCAGTCCGTAAAAAAATCTAGACACAGTTTTTCTCCACAAAAAAATCTACCCTCAGTTTCTACCTGAAATACATCTTAGCTGACAAATAATACAGTAATCACTGAATATCTCCTATTGTACAGAAGCCACGCCTGCACATCAAGCTACCCAAAACTGTCAAATTTTCCCAATCAACCTTGAACCTAATGCTTCAGCGATATAAAAATATAAATAAAATCTTTATTAACAGGTGATTGTTCAAACATCAGTGTAGCTCTGGCTCTTGTACAAGGATTCCCTGTCAGAGCCATATATTGATAAAATTGAAAATCTTTTAAAGAAATTTGATAGATAGTAGTAGCTTGATGTGCTGGCTTCTATACATGACACGATTATCAACTGAAGAATGTAAAAAGTGTAAAGCCTCGCTCTCGAGTGTTTTTTTCGATAAGCTGTTTTGTAAACTTTGGGGGTCGAAATTTTCCCATTGGAGCGTACTACTAGGATAAAAAGTTGTACCACAATAATATTGAAGTACTCATTTCCTTGTCGCTTAGTTTCAATGAAAACGGCAATAGACTAAAATCTCCTCACCTCATGACTTCTCCTGAGCGCGAAGTCAGTGATGTAATCCAGCAGGGCTGTCCAGGACCTGTTGAAGTCACCCACGGTCGTGAGCAGCTGGAACCGCGAGTGGAAGACTCGGGATACGCCTGATAGGGTCAGCACCTGATATTAGGATAAAACATGGTTAAAAGAACAGGGGCAAAAAATATTTTCGTAGCTCAACCATTACGAAACTACATAAAACTCATGAACAGTCAAGGAAACGATTTTAAAACTTATACTGTCAGCTCCCGATATTTCGCTGTTGCAAGCGCCATGATCGCGGGTTGACTGATGGCGCTTGCAACAGCGCCGAAATATCGGGAGCTCAAAATAATGAACAATCACGGAAGATATCCCGTAAGTGACAATATAAGTTTAGTTGTAAACCGTGAAAGCTTAAAACAGTGTTTGAAACAATTTTTCTCGCATCAAAGACTTAAAAGAAGAAAAAAAAAAAAGTCTTATTTAATCAAATCTTGATGGTTGAAAACATACTATTTTTTTTTAAGTGTTGAGCATCGACTGATACTCTAATGAACTCTAATCTCATATCAACCTTTCTGGTATGACCCAGTGTGTATTCGTTAAAAAAATTGTTTGGAGCTTATTTGGAAATATTTATTACTAGTTCTAACAACGAATGCTTTTATGTTCTACGAGTATGTTAAGGTCAATACAGTTTTGCTGTTTTCGAAAGGCTAATATGGTTGGCTTTTGAAACCTTGCATTAGACACATAAACACGTATCTATAAATAAGTCAAAGTGATTACTTGAGCAAAAGTTTTTATATCTTTATTCTGTAGTTTAGTAATTGCTTGTAGTTAGTACTGACAAAAGTTAGAATTCTTAGCTTTGCTTTCTTTGACGGATCTCACTTCGTTTAAATTCTTGTCTATTGCATAAAAATGTTTGCATAAATAATTACACTCAAGTAATTACTTAAAACTCAAGTAATTACTTAAACTCAAGTAATTACTTAAACTCAAGTAATAACTTAAACTTGACTATAGATACTAGGGATGAAGTTCAATACCTGCGTTTCAGCCCATTGCTTCTGCGCCGTGTTTCTCGTGTGATGTATTAAGATATGGTCTCCAGTGTCCACTTTCTCTGAGCTTGCTATGTTTGATTGCTTTTGAACCTAGTCGGGGAAAACACAAAATTAATAAAAGATTATAACTATATAATACTAGCTATTGCCCCCGGCTTCGCTCACGTTAATTTAGAATTTGACAATCAGTTCGGGTTGTACTCTGGTCAGTGGCGGATTTACCAGCAGGCTGAGTAGGCTAGAGCCTAGGCCGGCAGATTTTTGGGGCGGCAAATTTGGGAACCGATTTTTTTTCTTTTGCTACCTCGTAGTAATCAAAAAGATTTTGGCATGATGGTTTTCTGATGTTTTACATATAGAAGTCTGCAACAAATTTTGCTGATGACGTTCCCCTCTCACTTGTCATTTCACATTCCGAATCTTCCGTATTCTAGAGTAAAATAGCTAGTTCGCCGCCCCCCAACCAGTAATAGGTAACCCAAAAATTATTTTACGTGCAATTTCAACGAAATTGTTGACAATTGTAGAGGCAAGGGCGGCAAAAACTGTACAGCCTATACCTTGAAAACTTGTAAATCCGCCACTGACTCTGCTTGTAATAATAAAATTCAATCATGATTCGAAAGGCATGTGGCGCCATCTAATATCATAAGAACGTTATTGTTGTTTCCCTTGAAAACAGTACTTTTATTCGGGATGAAAGGTACGCTATGTCCGTTTCAGTACACCTGACAACGTATATGGAAAATTTCAGGGTGATTGGTTCCGCATTTATATTATTAACTAATAAAGTAATAAGTATTAGTACGGATTCGCCAAGGGGCTAGGCGAACGGCCCGAGGTGCGTTGGAAGTAAAGTAGCTGGGCGTGAATAAGACACTTTCAACTTTAGAATAAGACTGTCACACAGTTACGATAGTGTACGGCACTACAAAAAGTACTACAGCGCCATCTATGCCACAAATGAAGAACTAACATCAAATTTATAAATGGCGGTATTAAAAGTTTTCCGCGACTTAAGACCATATAGAAAAACCCGACAACAACTGTCGGGCAGTAGCCCACCAGACATAACACCCATCTGGTCGGAGGATCCTCCCTTTCTATGGAGGATGAAGAACTTTACACCCTGTTCTTTATACCCCTATAGATCTTTTCAAAACTACATGTGTCACATTCCTTCAGATTCCGTCTGGCTTATTTCAGTTTTCTTACCTGTTCTAACATCGGGAACAACACAGCTAGCAATGCTCTCCAGGCTGGTTTGCTGAGCAGGGTTCCGTGAGCACCTATACAGCTGAACAGCGTCTGGCTGGCGGCACGACGAACTGGGGCACGGGGTTCCGTACATAATTCACCTGAGATGAATAACTGAATGTAGATTGCTTGCAGTATGAGGGTCTCAAAAATCAATTTCATCGAGGATCAAAAGCCAAGATGATGTCCTTGTATAGTTCATCCTGTGTTCAGCATGATACTGATATTGGTGCACTCACTGAGTCTGATGTAGAGACACATCCACAGCTTGTCCAGAGGCGGCAGCTCGGCGTGGTTGGGCACTTCGGGACACACGGCTGTGTCGTTCGCTAGGGCTGCTACCAACTTGTCCCGGTTGTGGTACAGGTAGTCTGATATGTTCCACTGTAGGAGCAAAGAAATGATAAGAATTAGTTTAGAAAGTCGTTGGCAAAGTTGTACACCCATATTTTGCCATTTTTGTGTCGTATAATAGGAAGGTGAACATTTTGCCGTAGACACAAATCAGCATTCTCTTGCCCTTATCCCAATTCATTTGGGGTCGGCGCAGCATGTCTTCTTCTTCCATACTTCTCTATTACTCGTCATCTCGCCAGACACCTCCTTTCTTGCCATATCATTCTTTACACAGTCCATCCATCGTTTCTTTGGTCTTCCTCTACTCATATACCCATCCACATTCATACTCAAAACTTTCCTCACAACATTTTCCTCATTCCTCCGCATCACATGCCCATACCACGACAACCGATTACCACACAACTTTTCAGTCACCGGCGCCACTTTCAAACTTCCTCTTATATACTCATTTCTTATTTTATCCATTCGCGTAACACCACACATCCCCCTTAGCATTCTCATCTCCGCCACATGCAAATGCCTTTCATTCATCCCTTTTGTGGCCCAACATTCTGATCCATACAAGACAGCAGGGCTAACCATTGTTTTATAAATCTTCCCCTTAAGTTTAAGGGGAATGCGGGAGTCGCAGATTAGTCCCGTGACCTGCCGCCATTTCATCCATCCCGTGTTATTTCTGTGCTTTACACTACGATCTATTTCGCCATCGCTTTGCACGAGTGAACCGAGACACAAAATCAACACAAAATGAAAGCATTTATTTCAAGTAGTCCAGTAAACAGGCACTTTTGAATTGTCGAAACAAAGACAACAATAGAATGAAGCTACAGTCACTTTCAAAATGTATAATATCTGTGAAAGTTCTGTTGTTGCCCATTCCAAAACGTAGATCTCTATGGAGAAGAACGGGCAAGTAACTCGATTGACACTCTTTTAAATCAGAATATTGTTACAAAGCCTACTACCACATATTATACGATCTCGGAGCTGTTACAATAATATGGAAAAATTAAGTAAAACGAACTTAATCGGGGATTAAAATCGAGATCTTCACGTTGATCCACATGAACGAAACAATAGCATAACATCAGGCAAGATTATCAAACGAGATCATATCGAAATACTCTCGTCATGCGGAAATATGTTAACTTTAAGTTCAAGTGTTAATAGTTAATATTAAATATTGATCTTTGTTACCGTTATCCGGCTCGAAGGACCAAGAGAATTAGTGTTCAGTTGTAGATATTTCATAAAACTTCTCACCATCAATCCAACAGCAGTAAGACTAATATTGAGCTCCTTGGTCTGCGTGGCGAAGGCGGCGGCCGCGGCCAGCACCTGGCGCAGGCAGCGCGGCCCCGCGCAGCCCAGCAGGTCGCCCGCCACCACCTGCGCGCACTGGAACGCCGAGCGGATCAGCTGCTCGCTGTGGGAAGGTACACATAAGATGTTAACCCCTAGCAGAGAATATGAAGAAGGATGTTGATTTTTGAGAGATATAGTCAGTGCAAATGATATCGAGACACAAACTTTTACCATAATGCGGTACATGATTCTAGACAGCATTGATATTTTCGTCGGTAATTAAGCAATCAGATGTTCCATACAAAAGTGCCGTGTAGGTCAAAGTAACTGCACTGAAACAATGGTGTACCAGACGATAACAATAATTGCGCTGTTTTTTTATAAGTAGTTTGCGTACGCGCACCTGTGACGAGACTTTTCTCGACTGATAATGTACCTACTTACCTTCAAAACTAATAATAACAGAAAGCACTCGAAATCGAGACACAAAAACACGGTAATAACGTGCTTTCCCGAACGTTCCTTCTATTGTTTTCTTTAATACTAGCTCTATTAGGCTATTTTAACACTTGTCGCGAATAAATGGTATAATTATGTAGGAAGGGTTATCTCGCAGAGCACATTAAACCATTGATCCCCGAGTCCTAAGCCCGAAAGTATGACAACTAGTCTTACCTAGGCAAACCGTGGTACCAGGCAACAGGATTGTGGCTCCAGGTAAAATATCGATATTCAACTGCATGTGGTTAGACTGAACCATATGAGGTTGGCTTCCAATGTTGAGGTAGATGATGCAATACCTGTGATGTGAGGATATGGCGGAGATGATCTCCATCATAAGAGGCCAGGCGGCACCGAGCTGGTCACCTCGAGAGTGCAGCAGCCTGGCTGCGCATTCTAACTGTCTCGCTCTGACGTCACATTGTCGTACTGCGCATAGTTCTGATAACGGCTCTAGAAGGAGACGTTCGCGGGCCTGGAAAAGAGGAAATAATTTTAACCTTGCTTTCTTAAAATCTAATGAGATATATTTAAATTATCAATTTGAAGACATTTAATGAAACCTGAAGTTCTTTTTTGCCTAAATAATGACGCGATATAGCACTTACTTCGGTAACGAGGACTGGATTATTGTGATGGTACTGGAAAGCAGCCTGTACGAGGTATGTGATTGCTTCGACACCCCACTCTCGCATCCTGATGTGGGGATGTTGGCATACCTGGGGAAATCATATGAGATACTTTAATAGCAAAATTTAATTTCGTTGAGTTGGCAATTCCAAACAATCTATTTCAGAGATCTTAATGTTAATCGCACAGGATCTTATGTCACTGGTATTTTGTTGATATTGGTAAATGCCTCGATTTTAAACTCACTGCCTGAATCGCTGGCTAAATAACAGCCGCTCGGGTCGATTTTAAGTTTAAGCCGTGCTTGCCTAGGTTGGTCTGTGGATTACATACCGAGTTTCCTCCAAACCTCGGAAAGCACGTTAAACCGTTGGTCCCGGCTGTCATTTGTAGATTTTTGATAGCTGTTAGGTAGTCAGTGGCCCAAAAAAAGACTGACAACCAGTCTTACCAAGAGGTATCGTATTACCCAGTACTAACTGGGTTGTGTAGGTCAAATAGGCAGTCGCTCCATGTAAAATACTGGAATTCAGCTGCATCTGGTTAGACTGGAAGCCGACGACAACATAGTTAGGAAAAGGCTAGGCAGATGATGACCTGAGACCGCATAAAGAGATGGAGCGATAAAAGATTAAAAGCATCACCCCATTTTCGAATTCAAGGAAACAATTTTGACACTAGATCACGCGGCCCCTGGTACTAAGAAAAATGATTGGTATACCTCTTGGTATCTTACCTCTAACAGATGATTGGTGATTGGCCTCCACATAACTTCTATCCTGTGCATATTAGCTAAACCAGTTTCGAGTAACTTTGCCACAGCGAATAGTGATGGCTCCTGAAACCAAGAGGATTAAATTTGTCCTTCCACAGTGCATTAAAGGTTTAAACTGATCCGAAGTGTACCTTCGAGGTCAGTATCAGTACGGGAAAAGTCCCGCTTTATTTAAATAAATAGTTATTATTTTTCATTTTATTATTTTAATTTAAATGAATTATGCCCAGCAGCAAAATTTGAAATCAAATAATTGTAATATTTTTTACTTGTTATTTTCAACAAACTTGCCAAGTTTTAAATAGATTATAAATATTCATGCTTTCGATTGCTACATTTTATACACGCTTAAGAATTATGAAACTGCACGATCCTGGGATAAAAATTGCCACCTAAAGAAGCCGCTTCCATACTTTTGTAATTTGTACCCTTTGCCGGGAAAAAAACGTACGTTAGGTAAATATGCATCCGCTTAACTGATCCCTACTTATCAGGAAGATAAATGATTTTAAGAACGTTGACATTGTCATTTTGTCATTCAGAGCAAGATCCCCAGACCGAACTTTGAGTTTACGGGGCTAAGTAAAGTAAATAGTAAGTAAGTAGTAGTCTTTTTATTTTTAAGAAAGTGAATTTAATTCTAATGGAATTTCATCCGTATCAGATGCTTATTTCTTACCAAAGTTTTGACTTTGATAAGACAATAAGATAGCAAGATTCACAGACTGAACTTTTCTCTTTGGTTCAGTCTGTGAATCTTGCCCTCACTTGTGTGAAGGTCACTTTCTAATGGTCAATGAGTTGCAAATAAATCGGTGTGATATATAATATATTGTTTGACTACGAAAGACACGACGTAGAGTGCCTTGTTCCCGAAGGGAAGCCGGCCGGAATCGGCTTCTTAGGTGTCTTCGGGCCTGGTGTGATGCACATATTTCCACTTACCCTATTAGAATACGCCAGTTCCATGGCCTCATTTGACAGCTTGCACAGCGCATCAATCAAATGATGCAGCGCTACATCATCTAAGTTCTTTGAAGACTCGAATACGCGCGATAACATCGCTGAAAGCGCTGTAATTTACAACATTATTAAAGAGGAAAGTCTTGAAAATTAGATTTTGATGTATGAATATGTAATGGTATTTTTGAAAGCGCTGTATGGAGTACATTTAGAACTGTTTTTTTAGTGTAGGTAATAACATAACTCCCGGTTTCTAAAAGGCTAATAAAAAATTGCTAACAGCTGTGAAATTCATTAATCGCTTTGATTGGCTGAATTAATATAAAAACAACCAATGAAATCACTAGACATAAGTTTGACAGACTTTTAAATATTTTTGCGTTGATTCGCGTTTCAGAAACCAAGTGTAAGATTATTTCAAACATTTTGTAAATTAATCGTTTATAGTAAAAATAAATTTTATAATCGTCAATAATTTTTAACAAAGCGTTTCACAGTGCTCAGCGAGTGAATTTGGGTAATAAATAATAATAGTATAAAAAAATGATAAATGACTAAAATTCACACAAGACTTCACAGCTAGTTTTGTTATTTCTAATGTTTGTATAAACATTGTAATCAAATCAACTTTTTCATACAAAACTTTTCGATCATAAAAAAACATAGAAAACAACTAATTTTTTCTTCATAGGTATTACTATAACGACAGGTGAGATTGAGATACATTGGAGTCAAACTCACTGATCAAATATTATGTTTAAAAAAAAATAAAGTTCGTGCCGAAAAGCGGCAAGATGTGTAACTCGGGGTGTTCGCACATCAACATACATCCGGTGAATTGACACATCCGGTCTGAATTTATATTTCGTATAAGTTGTTTTGACTACAGTTGTCTATAGAAACGTATGCGACAAACATAAAGACACACAAACGGCCAGCAAGCTCCATCCCAGTGCTCCTGTGTATAAGCTTTCAAAAACCCTAAATATGTATACATTTGGAACTTTTCTGACACGCGATATTATCATTATAAAGTCGGATCGAAAAAATTATTAAATTGAAAAACAAAGCAATAGTAAGGCTCATTTTGTAAAAAGGACGTCCAATGATTATTTCTTAATAAATGAGAATGGAATAAAATAATGAATAAAATAAATGTAATGAATAAAATAAAAGCCCAAGTAATACGGGTAAAAGAAGCTGAAAACCAACTTCTGACTTAAAACAAAACCGACGAAAACTAGACACAATAAAAGAAAAAAACAAGCCTTTTACCACCACGGTACCATTAAGGTCAGATTTGATGGAAGAGAAGACATTTACATATGTCGAGGAGTGGACTCCTACAGACTGATGATGATGTTGTGAAAGTCTTTCCCGCTTTGACAAGATACAATATAAAGGGTGTAAATAGACCCTTAACATAACCGAAAGGCACTTGTTCTCCCCGTCTTTGCGATCATTTTTTGTTCTAGACCATACCTGGGAACCTTCTAGTTACGGAGATATTGGGGGTCAAAGTTCCTACTTTTTCACAAGTTTTTATTAAATACATGTTTTTAATGTAAGATTTTTACTTTACACACCTCCACGACCCCCGTAGTATTCAATCCATCCATCAGCACAATGCTTTGAGTGCGTTCCATCGAGTTCTACTTTAAAACGTGATTTTTCACCCCAAACAAAAAATTCGATTCCCAGCAATATTTTTTGCGTAAAGTTACTTAGTTTGATGTACAGAAGGCTTGGTTGACGGCTATGTGAAGGTTCTGTTTACACCCCACCCTTACACCTACAACCAACAAAAAAAAAAACAAAACAAAGACCATCCAACCAAATTGTAGTAAGCAGCGAAATTTATTAAGGCCCACTGGCACTAGAAATCGCTATACACATTTTTAAATAACGCTAAACGTATTTATAGTTCTTTAAATTTAACGTAATTAAATTGACAGCTGTCTTATGTTGCATGTTAGTTTTATATTTTAATTTAATTGACCTTAATTAATACCCATATTTACATAGCGTAAAATACTGACTGCAATTCAATGCATTTGTAATTATTTATTTTAATTTGACCAAAGCTACTAGTCCCTTTAGTTTGGCAGCTGTCATTTTTAATCAAGTTAGATTTATTAAACTATAAAACATCACTCTGTTACTATCATTTACAAACGATTGACAGAAACAAACGATGTTTTTAATTCGTTTAGCGATAAAACTTGTTTAGTGATTAGTGATGAAAGTGTGCTTAACTAGGACTTTTTATCAATTATTAAGCAGCTCAAGATTTTCCATAAAAAAATTTAAATTGCGAATTAATCAAAAAAATAATCTTCCAAATGTATACGCCTTAAAAAGAATGCTAGAATACGAAGTAATACCACTCATGACTCCGAGTGACTCGGCCACAGGAACTTGCTGACCTGCAAACATTGCCGTTATACAAACATAATTATACACCTACACAGTTTGTATAATAGACGGCCATATTGGTTAGGTCGTGGGTAAGTTAAGACATTGATGTGTTAGGGCTGTTGTTAGTACGAAGCGTTAAGTTTTGCATGGACATTGTAAGTTCTAAAGACGTGCGGTACAGAGGAGACGTGCATGATGCGACCAATCACAGGGGACACGAGAGACGTGATGTGGATTTCAACCAATGGGGGAAACTGTGAAACTAATGGCGCTAGTATAGCTGGTTCAAAGCATCGTCATTGGTTGACAATTTGATAATAACATAACATCACGCCTGTAATCCCCGAAGGGTTAGGCAGAGGTGTACCTAATAGTACACCCACATTTCGCCAGTAATGTTTAAGTCCCATGTCCTCCGCAAATCCAGACTCCGTAGGAGAAATTGATGGATAAACCCAATGACACTTTGTACGACCTGGGAATCGAACCCAAGACCGCAGTCGCGCTTGCGATCACTAGACCAACGAGGCAGTCTGGTAATTTAATTTTATATTTCAAAATAGCTTGACTTCATTGGCCAGATTGGGACCTAGCTATGGTGTCACCATCTACAATGAGTTGTTAACGGTCTTCCTTATTGGATTAGTCGATTTCCGCACGTCTCCGCTCTGCTAGTCTCTGCTTTGGGGAAAACCGGGCTGGAGGGGTTTTATAATCAAATCTAGGGAAAATTTTCTCATGCGCACTTATGACATCAAATTGTAATTATTTTCTTTCTGAAATTCTAACTCTTAAGAATCTGGCAACTAAGTCAAACACAGGTCTACTCCAAAAACTGCCTAGCTATTCTAAAAGACGTATCAAGAGATCTACAATTAAAACAGTAATGTGCAAATCACATTGATAGCTACATCAAAACAAGTTCATTTAGTAAACATACTGACCCGGTAGATCGGCCATGACAGCGGAAGTGCTCATGACGGCGTTAGCGTCGGCGCTGGCGCGACTTGCTTTCATACTGCCGCCGGTAGAAGGCTTCAGACCTAGGATCCATACCTGGACAACAAAACCATGGATATTTTTGCTCTTCTTACATTTTATATTTCCATTTAAATACGATTTCGAAGTTTTTTGTGCCATAAACTGCTGGGGAATTCAGTCAGTTTTCCCAGCTAACTAGGAAGGTAACTGGGTAAGGGTGTGGGTTTTATGAAATTTTGTAGTTCTAAAAGAACTGCTTGTTAGCCAAATATCTTCTTTCTAGCTCTATCCCACCCTAGGTGGGGTCGGCTCTCCTAATTTTCTGGTGCCAGGACAATCTCTCCTGGGTTGTCTGGTCGGGCAGTTCTTCCTCCAATAGGAGTTTCATCATGCTGGTCCACCACGTAGCCGGAGGTCGTCCTCTACCTCTTTTGTTAGCCAAATATGAATAAATGATTTTTATGTTGCCTGCCAAATCTCCGAAAACTTGTTCTTTATATTTGGTTTTCATATTGGACAACTGGTGTTATTTCGAAAAGGACAGGCAATTTTATCGCGAAGCCTTCCAAAAAAGTTGTGGCAAGTGCTGGGACCTCGATATGCCTGAGAGTCTTACTGGTTGTTATATTTGACTCACCAGATGCTGAAGCGTAGTAAGAACTGGTAACCAAGCTTGCTGTATGGTGTCCCCGTCTCTTTGAGCGGCACATAGTAGGGCTTTCATAGCGGTAACGTGTCGGGAAGTCACCATCACGAAGGACTGTTGTTGACCTGTATCACAAACAAATATTATATTACAAATTTATACAAGGTCAAATCGAATTCTCTAGCAAAATTCCGCAGATGTGATGGTGATCTTATCTGATCACCTGGGTATCGGTCAGTGACCGCAAGTAGTGTAGTTTACTTTTAGTATGTGTTCTATTCCTCTTTTTTTTGTCGTATTTAGATATCAACACCTTTTACGTCTGTAAAGTTTGTAAAAATTCTGAGTTTTAAACTGACATTTCATATAACCTGCGGTCTCTGACTCCTAAAAATCACCAAAAACATTATTTTCGTTGTTTTATAATATCAATACCCATCACGTTTCTATAGTTTCGCTAGCTAATTTAACTTGATCTTGTATTGATTCTGGGGTGACTTTAGCATGTCTATAAGATAAGAAGTTTGCGTCGGAAGGGTTGTAAGCTACAATGAACCTTCACTCACCTGTGGGTAGTGATGCTGAGGGCAGCGGAGTGCCCACCCACACGACCTGGTGCCTGTAGTCAGGGTCAGGCGGCGGGGGCGGTTCCCGTCGCCAGGGACACGGCAGGGCTCCCAGGGCTCCCAGCGCCGGCACCACGTACTGCGCGGGGAGCGCGCAGCGGCAGAGGGCGCTGACGCAGGCGTCGCGCCCTACTGAGTGTCCCACCTACGGAAAGATCTGATTTGCAAAAGATCTTCTTTTCTTCGATAATATTGTCAAAAGCTTTACGAGAAAAGGTTGAAGGGTATGAAGAACAGGGTGTAAAGTTACTCATCCCTCATAAAAAGGGAGGATCCTCTGACCAGACGGGCATTATGTCTGGTGGGCTACTGCCCGACAGTTGTTGTCAGGGTTTTCTATATGGTCTTAAGTCGTGAAGAACTTCTAATATCGCCATTTAGGAATTTGATGTTAGTTCTTCATTTGTGGCATAGATGGCGCTGTAGTACTTTTTGTGCTATGTTACTGTAGTACTTTCTGTAGAGCCGCTGTAAGGTCATGTCGAGAGGTATGGTTTATACCACAGCGAGGACGGGCGGAGCGGAGACGTAAAAGATTCAACCAATCACATGACACAAAGAGAAGTGATGTAAATTTCAAACAATGTGATTGGTCGGTTCCCGCACATTTCTTCGCTTTTCTCGTCTCCGCTTTGGCGGAAAACAGGCCTCAGTTAACAGTCGTTGTTCTAGTCGCCGTAATGCTGAGCAGGAGGTCCTGGGTTCGAATGTTGGTTATAAGAACTTACCTTCCCGCTGACTCGCGCCAAGGTCTGAATGGCTCGGAGTATGTTTTCCAGTTCACCTATACTCGCTTCCGCTAGTACTGACAATCCCCATACTAGGCCGCACCATGATGATTTCAGTAACTGCGTATAGAAAAACAGAAAGTTTAGTTTGAATATCAATGCATGGTTAGCTAAGTGACGTCAACTTATACTGTCACTTACGGGATATCTTCCGTGATTGAATATCGGGAGCTCAAAATAATGAACAATCACGGAAGATATCCCGTAAGTGACAGTATAAGTGTAGTTGTTAACCGTGAAAGCTTAAAACAGTGTTTAAGTGACGTCATTCTAAATCCAATATGTCGGATTCCCAAAAATAGCAGACTGGTTATTTTTTATTTTCAAATAAACGGGTTTGCTGAGAAGCTGAGAAGAATATGAGAATAAAATGACGTCACTCCAAAACGTGTTTTTTAATTTTTTTTCAAATATATTTTATTTCTGAGTGATTCTCAATCCGGAATCTAAAATAAAATACTTTTAGCAGGTCAGTTGGTATTTAGTTTATCTACTCACTTGCAATCTCACTTCCCGTTCTTTATTCTCTAACTCATCTTCTATCTTCCGCACCACGTTGGAATTCTGGTCTGCCTCCCCATTGTGTGAATTATTCGTTATTATTTTGTCCGTCTTGCTGTCTGCATCTAACATACGTCAAAAACAGAAATAGTCCACGTGTTCAGAAAGTGTTAGAAATATCGTTGGTATAGTTCTGTTCAAACTTTATAGCGGCTCTGAAGATAGGTGCGAGTGACGGTCTGCGCATTATACAATCAAGACGATGCGTCTTCTGCGCCCGGCTGATACCAAAAATTGTATTCTGCGCAGCTTTACGTTAGATATTCCAAGCCCACAGAAAGTTAGAACCGTTATACCTGCGCAGACCGTCACTCGCAGCTAACTTCCGAGCCGCCATAAAGTTTGAATCGAACTTATACGTGATAGTTTGGAGCAAAATTTTTTATTGTGAATTAAATAAAGAAGTGACAATTGTTGGTAGATTAGACAGTGATAGATTTTCGGCGACCAAATGTGAAAATGTAAAATATTCTATGCAAGATAGTTTGTAATATCCTTGGTCTTACCTTTATTGTTTCCATTTTTATTGGAGTTAACTTCTCTCTCCTCTGTATCGTTCTGTATGTCATCATACATGTCTTGAAGTCTGCAAACACATACTTTATTATCAGCATATGCTTGTACGGGCGAAGTAATAATTTGAGTAACTTATTAATGTAGATTAGGTAGTATGATCCAAACCATTCTGACCCTACTATGACCAAACAAAAAGGAGAAAAAAAAGTAATACATTTTAACAGTAGTAAGGGATCATAAACTTTAGGGCATATGGCTATTCTCTAAACATCACAATGAATATTTATTAAATACATTAAAATATATAACGTGTAAGTAGTTTATTTTATAGACGATAAATCTACATGATAATTTCAGAAAGACGAGAATATTTTCTTATTTCATAATTTTTAGTTTTTAACTTATTTTTGAGACCAATTGGGATAAGACAAATTGGTTATTTGTCACTTTATAATGTTTAACTAAAAGATAAATTTCGTTAAATCTGATATCTAATTTGCTTTAGATAAGTGTAGGGTACCTGAAGTACTCCTCGCCTTCAACACTGATGGCTATAGACCGTATGATCTCCATGAGGCAAGCATACGCCACTGAGATGCCGTACCCATCCTGTATTATGGGGGCTTCGGCGCGGTCCAACATTTCAATGCTGCAAGAGAATCAATTATTACTATAACTAGAAAGAAAACACTATAGACGGACCGCTGTAATGAGCCCTCGCCCGCGGCGTAAATTCTTGTCCTATAATGCGCCCGTCGCCCCCACCTCCTCGGTTCCCTTTGTCGTCATTACCCCCGCGCGCTTGTACGCCGCGGGCGAGGACTCATTAAAGCGGTCGGTTTATAATGACATTGACAGACAGATTAATCGATGGTGATTACGAAATGTACGAGAAAGATTGTTGCGATTTCTGAGTTTTCTAATAATCAAACCTCAACACGCTGTTATAATTCACTGGTGATTAACAGTTTCCAAGACCAGTTATAGAATCAGGCGTTAATTTGCGGAAATATATGACATTCGATGTTATGCAAAATATTTTTTTTTATTCGCGTCCGAGCGGTCGTCGAGTCAAGTCAACACCTACTAAAGGATGGCCCTTGGAGGGGCGCAACACGTGTCGAGTATTGATTTGGGTGCATGGCATGCTAATAAAATTATTGTTATTGCTTTTCCTATATGTGCATATTTTTGCGAACGGCAGGGCGGCGCTTGCATCCTGCATCAAAGCCTGGATCTTTTTTCGCGGAATATCTATACTATTATTGTAAAGCTGAAGAGTTTGTTTGTTTGGTTGAACGCGCTAATCTCAGGAACTACTGGTTCGATTTGAAAAATTCTTTTAGTGTTGGATAGCCCATTTATCGAGGAAGGTTATAGACTAAATTTCACGTGGACGAAGGTCGCGGGCAACAGTTAGTAACTAAATATTTTGCATAACATTTCGTTTCCAAGACTCGTGGTGGTTATCCAAATGATTTTTAAGTTAAAATACTCACTACACTGATTTAGCAGTGCCAGGATCGAAGGTGATGCAGAGGGGCAGCCAGACACCCTTCCAGTAGAAACCTGACTGCTGTGGTATGCCCGATGTACCTACAATAAAAAAAAAAATTAGATCCTTTGAGATCGCCCGAGAACCTATCCTATCCATTCAACTAGATGTCGTACTAGATGGAATCATAAGAGGGTTGGAGTCATTTACAAACATAACCCCTGTAATCCCGGAAGGGTTAAGCAGAGGTGCACTTTACTGTAACATGGTTTAATCATGGTATAATAATATACTTCGCCTGGTATTCTCTTCCCACGATGGCCCAAGACTACGTCACGATAAGTGTTACCATTGATTGTCCTTTTCAGTAAATTTAGGGACTCTCATTTAGTGAAAGAAAATAAAATAAATTACTAACTAGCTTAACTATTTAGTAACTCGTGTGATTCATCTATTTAGTTTAAAATTAATTTACATATTGAATTATTAGTTCATAATTGCTTTGTTAAGTTAAAAAATGCTTTTTGCTCGGGTAATTCAATCACACACCGTGGCAACACATCGACAGCATCGCAACTGATGACGTATTCTTGGGCCAATCACGTGACCCAGCTGTCACGGGAAGAGAATACCAGGCGAAGTATATTATTATACCATGGGTTTAATTAAAAAACATGCGGGGTGGAAGGGACACCTACGCGAAAACGGTTACCACGTACATCATTCCACATATAAAATTTACATTAGTAATTTAAAGAAAACCAGCTGTTTCCTAAAAAATATGCAATACCTACACGGTCAAAATGTATGGAACAGCTGATTTTTTTTTAATAACCGATGAAAAATTTCTATGTGAAGGGCGTAGAATGATGTACTGAACAGGTGGCATCAGTTTTCGCGTCGGTGTTCCTTCCACCCTGTATACACTCAAAAATGAAACGAGGTTGAGAATCAGCACTTTTTGAATGTTAATTACATAAGACGGTCTCCCAAAAAGCTGTCACGTCGCCACTTCCTAGTGTTTGAGCTAAGTATTCATATATTAAGTAAATAAGTAAGTGTTTATTTTTCACCACAAGCCAAAATATACAAACAATATTGACCCAGCAGTAGCAAACGATTTTGGTTGTGGATCACTGGTGCCTGTGGTAGGTAGTAACACCTGTATATTCATATTTATTTGCGTAAAACATGGTATACAAAGGTGTTACATGAGTTAAGGATAAGATCATACATGTTTTGCTTAAGACTCATCATCATCTGCCTAGCCTTTTCCCAACTATATTGGGGTCGGCTTCCAGTCTAACCTGATGCAGCTGAATACCAGTATTTTACATGGAGCGACTGCCTATCTGACCTCCACAACCCAGTTAGTACTGGGTAATAAGATACTCCTTGGTAAGACTGGTTGTCAGGTTTTTTGGGCCACTGACTGCCTAACGACTGTCAAAGATCTACAAATGACAGCCGGGACCAACGGCTTAACGTGCTTTCCGAGGCACGGAGGAAACTCGGTATGTAATGGGCGGTCACCCATCCACAGACCAACCTAGGCAAGCACGGTTTAACCTAATGATCGACCCGAGCGGCTGTTATTATTTAGCCACGAGCTCCTCTCCTCCACGAGTTTTGCTTAAGACTAAAGCATGCAAATTGATTAACACAACTTATGTTCACAGTATTCCTTAATGCTATAAAAAATATTATCATTTAGCCATTTAAACAAGTGAATTTTAAACTGTCTGCCATTTAGTAACTTAAGTTTACATGGTAATTTATTATGTATACGTACAACCATAGCTAAACAGCTTTTACTATATTTTGTTGATCGAGGAAATTCATCTAAATTTGTTACGCCGATTCCTAGAGCTTACATCTGCTGCTGTTTAGTAGACCGCTTAGTACGCACGAGGACCAATAAGGCTATGCGAAACCAAATTAAGCTGATCTATCATTGTACGGGTAGCTCATACAAAGCGAGGTCAAGTTATACTGGATATGTTTAATTTGAAGTGTCGCTGTGTGTACAAGCAGATGAGAGACGCACAGAAAGTGATAAACAAAGCGGTCCCCCGACGCAGTGACATTGATATATTTAAAAACCCAAGATACACACTCAGCGTTTCAATACCATCCGAATAAAATGAGCGCACAATTACAAATTGTGCGCTCATTTCAAATAGTCTTGCGACGCTCGCGTCGACTGCACGCTTGTTAAAAATGCCGAAGTGTTCGTTGAGAAATTGTAAAAATATTACGTATGGTTTTTTAATATATCAATGCGTTTGGATTAAAATATTCTACTTATATCAAACGTAAAGAGACAATATTTCGTTATTTCTTCTTTTGAGATGCTTTTTTTAGTTTTTTTTTTTAAAAAATCCACAAATCTTTGACAAAAGCTCCTGACGATATTATTCAAGTGCCATAAAAACTGATCCACGACCACTCAAGTGATTCCACACGCTTTGAGATCTAGTAAGCTATGCTCATTGACTCAGTGATTGTCACTGACATCGTTAATGTATATGTAAAAAATACAATGAAAGTGTATATAAAGCTGTTTACAATAATCGTATCTGCAATACTGTTGTCAACAGTCGGTTTGGTCAGTTCCAATGAAATAGCACCAAGAACTAGTGGTGAGTCTCAAGGGTGTAAATACGCCCTTAACGAAGCCGAAAGGCACTTGTTCTTCCAGTCATGGCTATAATTTTTATGTTCTAGACCATACCTAGAAACCTTCTAGTTACGGAGGTATTGGAGGTCAAAGTTCCAACTTTTTCACAAGTTTTTTTTTTTAAATATGTCGGATATCCGGTTGATTTTTGATTAAAAGTTGTTAATTTTAATTGTACGGTAGTTGGTGAAGCACGTGGGCAGAGTCGTAGTGGGCTGGGCACCATTTTCGGACGGACAGTCTTGATCGAACCGTCAAAGTGAGAGCACCACTCTGAAACTGTCTCTTCACCTACTTCGGCCTCAACGTATTTTGTAATCGTGTGATTTAATCAACGCAATACAATATTGAAGGAGTGTGTGTGGTTTTCTTGCTCGAACACCTACGCCATGTCAGACCATGAAGCAGGTAACGCCCTTGATGCAGAGGAACCTAGGCGCGAGTCGACAAATACATATTTTTAAGTTTTTAACTTTACTTCAAATACCTACCATGACCCATTTTCTATTCAATGCATCCATCAGCACTATGTTTTGAGTGCGTCACATTGAGTCCTACCGTAAAACGTGGTTTTCCACCAAAAAAAAAGTCTTTTTTCAGCAATATTTTTTGCGCAGTTACTTAGTTTGATGTATATAATGCTTGGTTGCCAGCTTCGTGAAGGGTCCGTTTACAATCTGCATGTAGCATAGTTATGTGATCGATGCAAAATATGGATCAGTAGGGCCGGAGTCCACCGAAGCGGAGACGAGACGAGACGAGAGGAGAGAAGATGTGTTGTATACCACCAATAGAATTTCGTTTATCACACTTCTCGTCTCCAATTATCTTTAGTGGAAATGGTTGAGCAGAGGAGAGAGATGTCTCGTAATTGTTTAGGCCAGCCTCCGCGCTCGGCGGCCTAACGCACAGCGGAGATGAGAAGAGACGTGAGTGCAGTGAAGTGAGCGGTGTGCAGTGTGCGGCGTGCGGTCAGCGGTGTGCTGTGAGCGGCGTGTGGTGATCAGTGCACATCTCCTCTCCACTCCGCTTTGCATATCTCCGACCATCTTTGATGGATACAACCTAGCTCTTACGCATCTCCTGTCATCTCTGCTTCGCACATCTCCGCTCGTCTCTGCTTTGGTGGAGGTCGGGCCTTAACCTTTTACACGTACCCGGTTATAAGCCGGAAAGCGATGCAATTTTGTTTCATTGCACCGTGCTTATGAACAAGCGGTCTTAGATTGTCATACTTGAGCGTGCGCCGATCGGACCTAGCTTCGTCGTCGTAAACAAGCAAACCTCCATAGTGCTTCATAAATAACTGTCGACCGGGCCGGCGCGGCGCGGCGCCGTTCCGGGCATAAACCGATCGTGAACAAGAGCCCTATGTCACTTCACTGCATGATGCGCTGACGAAATCCGCTTTGTGGGGTTTAGAATAAGGTACTGAAACCATGGTAAAGGGCACGATCTCATTTACACCTCATTTTTTTTCTCATGACAATGGATAGCTTACATCAGCCTTCTCAAAAGCCCAGCTGGTGAAGATAAGACTCTCGTAGGCTGCAAATTTTCAGCAAGTTCGAGAGCGTCAGCTGAGCATGATTTCCGGGTCAGGCAGTTCTCAGTTGCAACTTTGAGTTTGGAAGTTGGTAGTGAATGATACCCCCGTGCTTCGGGAAGTGCGTTAAACCGTTGGTCTTGCGCCTGATCTCTCTCCGGTCGTGTCGAATTGCCGTCCCATCAGACTATGCTGGTGAGGGAAGAGAGTGCACCTGTGCCTGCGCATACACGCCTACACTATAATATCTCCTGCGCCAATGGCTAATCTCCGCTGAGACTGGCTGCCATGATCGAAAACGGTCAGGAGAAAGGTCAGGGTGTAAACGGAACCTTCACGAAGCCGTCAACCAATCACCGTAAAACGGGGTGAATAGGACCGCAGAGGTGAATAGAGACAAATTTTGAAAGGGATTTAAACGTTGAATTAATGTTATGTTGCTAGCAAGGTCTCTAAATAATTAAGTATAACGAAGTAAATAAAACAGTACTTTTTGATAACATAATCAAATTAATTTAAAGTTAAAATCCCTTTCAAAATTTGTCTCTATTCACCCCTGCGGTCCTATTCGCCCCGTTTTACTGGCATAATGTATGTCAAACTAAGTAACTTTACGCAAAAAATTATAAATGATGATAAATAAATGATCGCTATGACGGTGAGAACAAGTGCCTTTCGGCTTCGTAAAGGGTCTTGTTACACCCTTTATTATTATGGCCAGCAGTGGGTAGCATACGGCATCCTACCCTACTGAAGAAGGTGAAAATGCGATGCACGCGTCGGTACTCGCCAGGAGTTTGTGTGGAGAGTGTCACGCCTGTGTGGACCTTCGAGTACTTTCAGCAGAATTGCACGTAAGTAATTAAGAGATAAAAGTTGGTGCACCCTACACCGTGTATAAGAAAGTAGAGTGAATTTTTGGCAGGCTCATATATTTTGTTTGCTCTCGTGATTATTTGAACGATGAGGATGAAGGGTTACATAACATCACATCACGCCTATAAACCCCGAAGGCTTAAGCAGAGGGTGTACTTAATAGTACACCCACATTTCGCGAGTTATGTTTAAGTCCCATGTAATAGGGGGAAAGCCTATTGCCATTAACCGGGAACAGGTCCAGACTCCGCGGCTGCTACTGAGAAATTCCTGATGGAAAAACCTAATAACAATTTGCCCGACCCGGGACTCTAACCAGGACCTCATGCTCAGTCGCGATTGGGACCACTAAACCAACGAAGCAGTCGGACCAAGGGTTGTATCCCTAAAATCAAGTTGTTTCGTAAACTTCTATGAAATCAAAATCAAAGCAAATTATTTTATACACATCGGAGACAACATATTCATATTCACAGATTTAATTATATTGCAGTCGGATCTTTTAATTAGTACCATTCGATAAAGTAAGGTCTCAAAAAAATGTATACTTTTAATTTAAAGACCAACTTGGTCTTACGAAATCGCTAAATTGTTATGTAATTGCAGGGAACGTCTAGGCTGCCCAAACCACTACCGCACGAACCGCTTCCGTAGCTACAAGATGTGCATGAAACGGTGCCGGCCCCTGATGGAGATGTACCTCCATATGCTGGAGTTTGTAGAGAAAGTTGAAGACACGAATGCTACGCTGGACGACACGAATGTTACACTGGACTCTGGAAAAGGACATAAAACGGATGACCCAAACTTGAGGGAGGGTCTTTCGAGTAAGTGATATTTACCATTTTTACTATTAGTTTCGAGTTTTTTACATACCAAGTTTCCTCCGTGCCTCGGAAAGCACGTTAAGCCGTTGGTCCCGGCTGTCATTTGTAGATCTTTGACAGTCGTTAGGTAGTCAGTGGCCAAAAAAGCCTGACAACCAGTCTAGGGGTATCGTATTACCCAGTACTAACTGGGTTGTGAAGGTCAGAGAGGCAGTCGCTTCATGTAAAATACAGGTATTCAGCTGCATCCGGTTAGACAGGAAGCCGACCCCAATATAGTTGGAAAAAGGCTAGGCAGATGATGATGACTATTAGTTTAGAGTTCCCGATATTTCGGCGCTGTTACAAGCATCATGATCACGGATAAACTAAAGTTATTGCGGGTGGGTGTTTATGAGCAGACAAATCGGTCTACCCTCTTTCTTGTTCGTTTTATGCGCTCGGTACCGCTACCACTGTCACTCACAACTCGAGTCTTTTCCGACCACGAAACTCACAGCGTCCGAACCTTTTATGGCACTTGTTCGGTTTTTACACAATTGCACCACTGGATTCGAGGCTCTATTCCATTACAATCGATTTCGAATTCTATCACAAGCGACTACTGACTCAAAAGTTTGTGTAAGACCCTATTAGTCATGCCTGCCAGGGCTGCGGGACTGTTCGAAAGAGGTACCGCAGCCCTACAACACAAAGGGCAAAGAAGGAACATGGATGGGTTTTAGTCCGTACAAGTCTGACACTCCCTTCCGCTCCGCCCAGAGCGGGGTCATTTGATGAATTAACATCCAAAAAAAATAGACCCTGTTAATAGCAATGCCTTGTTAAAAAAATAATCTACTAATATACAGGAAAATTGTATCATCGATCCGAAAAGAAGGATAAGTTGTCAATTGCGATCAGTATACAAACAAAGCAGCCACATTAAATACTAATAGAGGCAGTTGCCATGACAGCCGGACACCAGCTATGTCAAACTAAAAATCATTGGTGGGACGATTTATATGCATTTCATATAAATCTTAGAATGAGTGGGCCGCAAAATCCAACCATAGTTCTCTATGGTTGGATTTTGCGGCAATAAAACTCATTGCATAGGCAGAGTGATAGCGGAGCGGACGGTAAACGTTCATTTAGTACTTAATTAATACCAAAAATATAGAAAAGTGAATTAAAATCTCTATATCATATTTAAATCTATACACGAAAGATGTCAAATATATCTCCCAGATATTTGACATCTTTCGTCCATTACAAAATTTTCTATTAGAGATGTAATTCTATCTGCGCTAATTAATTTTAAACTGTACCCATGTGTGCGACGGTCAATCGCGATCTCGCGGGAGATTGGTTTCCTATCATTAGCGAAAATAATTGTTCACACTTGTAGGTCCTTCCAAACATTGATATCATTCTGCTTTTTTTAATTGAAACATATTATTAAGACACGCTGGCGGGCCGCATCAGGAGGCTGTTCTTAAAATTGGATAGGGCCGCGCCGCAGGCAATCGTGCAAAGGGCCGCGAGTTTGACATGCCTGGTTTCCATCTACAGGGTATAGAAGACAGCCCTCCGCAAACTGACAGGATGCAGCAGGTCCTTATTTTGAATCATATTCCACCGGATTTTTTCTCCGAATTTTTTTTTTTAGTTTTTATTTCTTTATTGCAATGTAAAATTACATTCCCTGTACGCAGCACTCCATTTATGTAAATAATACGGCGAAAATAAAAAATCCAACAATGGAGGTTGAAATAATCTAACGAATGACGCGCGAAATCAGCTGTTCACTTTCTGCCTAGTTATAGAGTTCTTCGAACTCGTTGTCCCGCTTGCCACTGTAACGATATATTGCGTATGAGGAAATAAAACAAATCAAATTTATTGGATTCCCATAACATTCCTGAAATAATTTCTTGTACCGGTTATCTTAGTATGTTATACTGAATTCACCCCATCATTTTATGGAGGGTGGTCCCTTACACCCTGTATACATAAACGACATTTCTGAAGAACCTCACCAATAACATCTTGTTCCAGAATTCTTCCCAACTTCAAAGTTCCCGAAGTCCCTACCAGAACTCGAAGACCAAGACGATGAAGAAGAGGAGTATAAGGCGAGTGAGGAGGACACCAGGTTCGTGATATACAAAGACGTGAACGAGGATATAATGCCTGCAGACGTGGACTATGTGCCTGTCGAGATCAGGTCGGAAGTTATGCAATGGTGAAATGTGTTAAAATAAAGTGTATTTTTTTTAACTGGTAAGCTGTTTTATTTAGTAGACACAAGGTTGCCAGAAATATTTTGATGTTACAAAATGTTATTTTGTTTACCATGATAAAAAACAATAGCATGTTACCAGCAACGTGTTACCCGTAATAAAGAACATGTTGCTAAAACAAAGTTGCATAACTTTGTTCCAGAGAACATATTTGTTTGAAACAATGTTGCGCAACTTTGTTTCCCAATTACTATGCCCATTATCATGGCAAAATATAATAATTTAAATTAAAAAAAATAATAATTTAAAAAACCCCCATCGCGTCAAAGAAAAGCGAACAAACATTTGAAAAGTCAATAAAATGTCTGAGCCGGTTTTGACAAAACATGTCTAATTTTAATATACACATCATGCCCTTTCATTTGATACCCCACTTGGGTATATTTGAAAATGTTCGATTATTTATCACCCCTTTCACCCCCATGTCTAAAATGGCTGAACTCATTTTGATAATACAAGTCTAATTGCAATATAAACAATTACACATCATTCGCTTTCATTTGATACCCCTTGGGTATATTTGACAATATTCGATTTAAAAAAAAAACGTATCTAAGAACCATCGCCAAGAAACTAGATTTAAAATAAAAAAAAACTGCATCCAAATCGGTTCACTCGTTTAAGAGCACACACACATTGCGTTCAAATTTATAACACCCCTCTTTTTGCGTCGGGAGTTAAAAATACAACAACTCAAGAGTGTTCCCGTTAAAGAAACCCTTGCAAAAAAAGGGGGAATAAGGGAAGAGAGCAGGACTCCAGGATCGTGGTGTACAAAGATAGTAGCGTGAACGAGGATATAATGTCTGCAGTAGGCGCGGTCCCAGCCTAAGACTGGCGTAGCCAGAAATTTGCATGGGACGGTTACCGGGTATGGGAGGTGTTAAACTAATGCGTTAAACTAGTAGGAACAACTTTTCAAAACCGAAATTATATCAACCATCTCTGGATTTATCTATACAAAACGATCATGGGCGCCTACAGGTTTATTTTCGGGAGGGCTTGTAGGTACATAGACGCAAGAGCGAGCGAAGCGAGCTCGAAAATTTTTGCACTCTTCCTCGGAATTATCGTTTTGTTCATTCACACAGGAATGAGAATAGGAGGGACTCTGACAACTTTTCCAGAATTGAAAAAGTATAGGATGTATTGGCGAGCGAAGCGAGCTAGAAAATTTTTGCTTTCCGCTTTGGGATGGGTTGATTTCTTTATAGTTGTCGTTCTTTTTGTTCATTCATATAGAGATGAGAATAAAAGTAACTCGAGCGCAGGATGCATTAGCGAGCGAAGCGAGCTCGAAAATTTTTGCATTCTGCCTCGGAAAGTTTCGGTACGTTTCTCTTGTTGAACGATTAAGCAGGAAGATAATAATTCATATCCGTAAAAAACAATTTTAAGAACTTTTGTCAATCTTGCGTGTATGACTTGGGGGGGGGGGGGGATGACCCCTGTGACCCCCCTCCCCCTGGGACCGCGCCTGGTCTGCAGACATGGACTATATGCCTGCCGAGATCAGGGTGGAGGTTATGGTGAAGTGTGTGAAAATAAAGTGTAGTTTTTTAACTGGTAGCCGTTTCATTGAAGCCTTATTGGAAACAATGTATCGCAAAATTATGCAACATTTGATGTTGTGGGATCTTTTTTTTTTGTTTACCATGTATAAAGAACGTTAGCATGTTGCTGAAACAATGTTGCGAGACAGCGACAGAGACAACGTAAGAAAATTTGAATTTCGCGGGTAAGCTTTGTGCGTGTTTCGTTGCGCTTTCACCTTATTCAGCTCTGTTCAGCTTTTGTCCAAAGAAAACAATGATTTTGAATGCAGATTTGTACGCATCCGTTTAGTTTTTCGCGTCTGTTCAGATGCGTTTGCATCTCCATTCAAAATCGTTGTTTTCTATGGACAAAAGCTAAACAGAGCTGAATAAGTGTGGTTAGTCCCTAATTATGTCTGTCCCAGCGCTAAGAATACATACACGGCGTAAACGGACCCTTCACAAAGCCGTCAACCAAGCATTCTGTATATCTAAGTAACTCTACGCAGAAATTATTGCTTGGAAACGACTTTTTTTTGGGGTGAAAAGTCACGGTTTACGGTAGGACTCGATGGAAAACACTCGTAGCATTGTGCTGATGAATGGATTGAATAGTACGAGGGTCGTGGAGGTGTGTAAAGTAAAAATACAAAATAAAATAATGTAAATTAAAAACATGTACTCAAAAAAAAAACTTGTGAAAAAGTTGGAACTTTGACCCCCATTATCTCCGTAACTAGAAGGTTCCTAGGTCTGGTCTAGAACAAAAAAAAATATCGAGTGACGGGGAGAACAAGTGCCCTTCGTTTATGTTAAAGGTCTATTTACACCCTTTATACTATATTTAAACTTACCAGCCGCAGTGTTAACGTTAGAAGCGACGAACAAGCTCTGCACGTATGCGCCGAGTGCGTTCACTATGTCTTGGAAGATATTGGTGGCGTGCGGCTTCATGTCATAGCACTCGCAGAAGGCTTTCAGGAGATCTGAGGAGAAATAGCAGCAATTAAACATATATTATGAGATGACACAACCGTCTTAAGAAGGAGGCAGGAGGCGAGTCGATCTTCAAGGTTAAGCCGCGCTTGTCAAGGTCGGTTTGTGAATGGGTGACCATCATTACATACAGAGTTTCCTCCGTGCCTCGGAAAGCACGTTAGACCATTGGTCCCGGCTGTCATTTGTATATCTTTGACAGTCGTTACAGGTACTCAGAGGGCCGAAAATTGGTATTAGTCAATGGCCGTCTGACCACCAAGGGTATCGTATTACCCAGTACTAACTGGGTTGTGGAGGTCAGATAGGCAGTCGCTCCATATAAAATACTGGTACTCAGCTGCATCAAAGACTGGATGCAGCCCCAATAAAGTTGGGAAAAGGCAGGCAGATGATGACTATGGATCTTTTAACAAATACCAAACACTGCTGTGGCGAAGCTTCAATCAAAAAACCCCATTGCTAAAACTTAAAATAAAAAATTAAAATAGTTTTGTCGAGTACTCACTTGGTTGTATAGTCATTTTGTGTAGAACTTCTAAAGCCAAAGCTCTCTGCCACATAGGTTTGTCAGGGTCCAGGAATTTGATGGTGAGCGACAGGAAGATCTCGCATTCTGTTACCTGCAAATAAAGATGTATTTTAGTTCATTTCTCTCTCTTTGTCCAAAAAATCTACACTCTTTGCCGATCTCAAAGTTTAACGCATTAAGCACGGGGTTAATTTTAAAGGCCAAATCTGAAACATTATACAGCTTATCGTCATCGTCATTTTATGAGGTAGGTATACTTAAGGTGGAAGCGTCAGGATAGCCCGCGTGTAGCGACCAAAACCGCTACAACATCCGCCGCCGCTTATGAACGGTGAGACCTCGGCAAGACATCACGCCACCTTTTAAGCCCCGCCTCCGAGATAAGAAATTCAACTACGTGCGCGTAGCGAGCGCACACGCAGACGACCGCCGCTCGCGATCCTTTTGTCTGGGACGACGACGCACACACGGAGGCCGTTCGTTACGGTGACGCAGATTGTTTACCTGCGACTACAAATATCTGTGTCCCGATGAGATGGTTACTCATTACTCCTTAACTGCTTGTAATCCTTGCGTTACTTAATATATCTCTTCCGCTTCTCGCTCGGAATTTTATTTCATCGCCTGTTGCTCAATCGCTTCATTAGCTATATTTAAATAGTATTGCAAGTAGTATAAATAGGCCTTATAAACGGAGCACTATACTACTTCACACAAAATTCAAATTTTCTTGCGTTTTTTGCAATTTGCAGGTCAGTGTCAGGTTGCATGTCGATGAAAAATGAGTCTCGCAAGTGACACGTGTGTATTTACAGAATTACAATCATTAATACAACCCTCTCAGTTAATTTAACCCCATTGAATGACTTTTTCATGAAATAGTTTTTGCAGCATTCATTTGTCAGTTATCGTGGTTACGGCTGAATGTTACTTACCAGTACTGAATGGTACTTGTGCACGATGATAGATACGAGTCTAAGTAGCCGCATGGTGACAGGGAAGTGAGGCCGCTCTGCTGCAGCTGGGCTAGCAGCCCCGCCTGCAGTGGCTGCGCCAGGGATGTGGAGCGCTGTGAATGCGGCCCTGACGAGCAAAAATAAATATATTTTTTGTAGTTTTGGTTATTGGTAATATAGTAGCAATAAGTTTGTGTGGACGGATGGATGTTTTTTACTCTTTCACGCAAAAACTACTGGTAGGATTTACATTAAATTTGGAACACAGATAGTTAATAACCTGGATTAACACATAGGATACTGTGTATCCCGGTAATACGACCCCGTGGGCGTAAGCTGGCAAATCATAAAAAAGTGAAAAAAATAATACAGCCTGTATATCTAGCCACTGTTTGCGCTAATTATCAGAAAGTATTCCCTAGTACTAACTGGGTTGTGGAGGTCACATAGGCAGTCCCTCCATGTAAAATACTGGTATTCACCTGCATCCGATTAGACTGGAAGCCGATCCTAACATAGTTGGGAAAAGGCTAGGCTATTTTAAATGGAGCAACGAAACCGACTGGTACTTTGTTTTGATCAATTAACTATCATCATAATTTCCGACAGTCGACAGATATATTCTGAAAGTTGGCAACGTCTCAAATATTTGTCAAACATTTCGCTATATTGATTATATTATTAGAAGAAGTTATGAAAAACTGCTGCGTTGCACAAAAATATTATATTTCTGAATTCAACCTCTTAAATTAAGACAACGCTTAGCCGCAACTTCTAATTATCAGTAGGTCTAGAAGAAGAGGTAATTTTTTTTTTAAATTCATCCCCTAAAGGGATTAGGAGACCTGCCAGGGCTGCGGGACTGTTCGAAAGAGATACCGTGGCTCTGGAACATAAAGGGCAAAAAAGGAACATGTATGTGTGTGATGTTTTAGTCAGTACAAGGCTGACCCTCCCTTCCGCTCCGCCCACAGTGGGGTCATTTGATGATTTCCCAACCGAAAAAAAAAAAGGTGTTAGGGGACGAAAGTTTGAATGAAATTTAAGCTTGTAGATTATAAAAGTATGATACCAGTAAACTTACAATTTCACTTACGGGATTTCTTCCGTGATTTTCAATTATTCTGAGCTCCTAATATTTCGAAGCTGTTGCAAGCGCCATGATCGCGGGACGTAGCAAAAGCTTAAAACACATCTTACCTGTATTTGACATTTGGAGAGAACAGCCGTATGATGAGAGCACACACATGTTCCTTTAACAGGAATCTGAATTCTGGTATCTGTAAGCAAAGGAAATATCCATTCAGTCTTACTAACGAAATTTTGTGCATGGACAACACTAGTTCTGCAGTAGATTTTGATCTTTATACTGATCAACTTAAAGCTCAATTTTCATTGTGAAACTATTTTTATATATCACGGAGTAGCTATGTATTCAGTTTATTTATTAAGCATATTGCGTACGACTTGGATCTTTGTTCTAAGAAAATATAGTTTCGCTTTTTCGTCATCAGGTGATTGTAATCTCTATTTAACACTACATAAAGCTCAATATCAGAGGCAAATTATTGTAAGATCTCTTTTCACTGAAAATAAAGGTTATTTTAGTTTGCTTACCTTGAAGAAAATAGGCGAGAAGTCAGTGAGGACAGTGTCCAGTAGTTCGAGTCCGAAGGTCTTTGGCACATCAGAGATACCGACCAGCCAGTGGGCTGAGTCACCGTTCACAAGTTGAATTATATCCTGAAAGCAAGGATTTTAAGATTAGACTACATCATCTGCCTAGCCTTTTCCCAACTATGTTGGGGTCAGCTTCCAGTCTGACCGGATGCAGCTGAATACCAGTATTTTACATGCCCTCATGCGACTGCCTATCTGACCTCCAGGTCAGATAGGCAGTCGCTCCAGTTAGTAAATATGATATCCCTTGGTAAGACTGGTTGTCAGACTTTCTGCCCACTGAACAACCTGCAACGACTGTCAAAGATTTACAATTGACAGCCGGGACCAACGGCTTAACGTACTTTCCGAGGCACGGAGGAAATTTGGTGTGTAATGGGTGCCCAAGTAGCAAAATCATGTCATATAAATGGTACAATAACGTTTTTTACTTAACTTTCAGTCATATTAAAATGGTTTTATAATAGTTTTTTATACGTAAATATAACGGGGGTTTGGGCGCAGATTATACAACATTTTAATCGTGTAGGGGTCGTTTTGCAGTCGCGTCAGCAACAATAACGTTGAGTAAAAATCACGTAGACATTGTAAGTTTAACCAGTAAGGTTTATAATAGTTTCTAGTAATACTCTTATGTAACTATATCATCGTATTGACGTTTTCTTATGCTGGTGGTCGGTCTGTGGTACAAGCTAGACAATTTGTGTGAAAATATAAAACTTAAAAAAAAGTATAAGTCAAATGTTTTAATATTATTTATTAATTTAATGTAAAGAAAGCTTATTGTGGTGGAAGATGACGAGCGGTGACTTATAGTTGGGAATTTAAAATTTTCGATGATATGTATGATTATATTCTTTAAATTTTTTAATGGGCCTCCATAATATTGGTGTTTCAATATTATTTATAAAAATAAAATACATAATTGTCATCAATAATTTCCACCATATTGCCAATAGACATTGGGCGACTGCATTTAGACATCTATATAACTATTGGTCTTATACATGTTTTTTGTATCATCTATGGCGTCCACCATGACGGTTGCAATTAGGGTTCTTAAGTTAAATTAGAATAACGTTTCAACCTAAAAGTTACTTAAAGGTGGTATATACGACCTATTATGACGATTCTATAATAGTTAACTATAAAATCGTTATATAACAGTTTGTTATTTAAGTGTTGAATAAAAGGTTCTAAATTTACAAAACATGGCGACTCATCACTATTTTCTGACTGAAACGTTTACTCGACTTAACGTTATATGACCGTCATATAAATTATTGACGTTTACAGGACACATTAATATGACTTAAATTATTATAACTAATGCGTCGAACTGAATACTACTTTACAACTGTTTAGTTGCTGCAAAATTGTTATAAAGCCCTTACATGTCTGTTAGTTGTATAGTTCTAATATTATATAACTTTTTTGCTAGTTGGGTGGTCACCCATCCACAGATCAACTTAGGCATGTGTGGCTTAACTAAAAGTTCGACCCGAGCGGCTGTTATTATTTAGCCACGAGCTTCCGACGTTTAACTTAACATGAATTGTCATTAAAACTAAACATGTATGCAAAATTTCAGCTGAATCGGAAACGAGGAAGTGGGTCAAATTTTACTTTTAAGTTTTTTCACATAGTTATAGGCGAACCTAATAAAAGCAGCGGTGGCCCAGTGGTGGCGGTCCCGACTTACGAGCAGTAAGTCGTGGGTTCGAACCCAGCCAGGCGCATTACTTTGTGTAATTTATTTTCATCACCACTGCTCTCAAAACGGTGAAGGAAAACATCGTGAGGAAACCGGCATGTCCTAGAACCAAAAATTCGAAGACATGTCACATCTACCAACCCGCACTGAGCCCGCGTGGTGGATTATAGCCCATTCCCGCTAATAGAGAGGAGGCCTGTGTCCCAGCAGTGGGAACATTATGCTAAGCTTATGCTAATAAAAACGTGCCAAAAACGTTTTTTCATAAGTCTATCAGCTTTTTATAAAATTAAATAAATTAGATCTTACCTGCAGTATAAGATATGCATCAACAGCGCAAGGTTTTAGGTCCTTAGGTGCCTTGTTGTTAGTCTGTGGTCGGATGTCAGCAGGGTTTACCTTGAGAGCACCTGGAGAAACAAAAATAGATTGTATAGTAACTAATATATTTATAGTGGGTGTAACAAGACCCTTAACGAAGCCGAAAGGCACTTGTTCTCCCCGTCATTGCGATATTTTTTTTTGATCTGAACCGTACCTGCGTACCTTCTAGTTACGGAGATATTGGAGGTCACAGTTCCAACTTTTAAGCGAATTTAAAAAAATAATAACTTTACTTTAAATACTTTGTTTTATTTATTCTCTTCATCTTACGACTATCATTACAGGCTACCTAATGCGATAGTGTACACAATAACAATATTAAATTTTGTAACTAATTACAAAGATTGATCCACGCCTACCTCCGTGACCCACGTACTATTCAATGCATCCATCAGCACAATGTTTTGAGTGCGTTACATTGAGTCCTACCGTAATACATGATTTTGAACCCAAAAAAAATTCGTTTCCCAGCATTAATTTCTGCGTAGAGTTACTTAGTTTGATGTACAGAATGCTTGGTTGACGAGTTCGTGAAGGGTCCGTTTACACCTTGTAAGTTTAAAAAAAGAATCCCCAACATTTAGCGCAGCCTGTAGTCTGGCAACATCATACATTAACGACTCCCTCTTTTAGCAACTGGCAAACTCTGCCAGAGCCCTCTCTAAGACCAGAGCGACCAGCTGACGCACCGTAGCCGCGGCAGAATGGCTGGTGCTAACTTCACGTTGTATATAACACTTTATATAACGAACATCTTACCCTCAGCTTCTGCCAGCGCCCTCTCAAAGACCAGAGCGACCAGCTGACGTACAGTAGCCGCGGCAGCATGGCTGGTGCTGACGTCACGGCTCTCTGAAGGCGATACCATGCGCATGCACATCACCATCGTCTGGGGGAGGAAAAGAAGAAAATATAGTTGTAGTTAAAAATTAGCGGATCGTGTAGGTAGACGTGTCCTTGAGAATTTGAAAACGTTGGCTACGAAGCTTTTAGGCTTGGCGGAGCGTTTTTGCGTAAACTTGGTAAGGATCGAGTAAAAACGCGTACAAATGTCTAGCACCTGCAGACGCATATAATACACTTCCTAGCAGTAGCGAAGGGTAAATTTTTGTAAGAGGTAAGCCGGAGTAAACATTTTTAGTGTGATTATATTATTTTTCTATAGAATACTGACTTTGCCATTTTTCAAAGCGAATTCGGTAGGAATCGAGTTGTATGGAACCTTCGTCACTGCTTCCTAGAAAACTGGCTCTTATCGCACTACGATTAGGTTCAACTTGCAATGTATTTCACACTCGTGGATTTTTTTCATTTATCTCAACTAGTGTGTAGACAACACAGATAACAACGGCAACGGTAATGTTTTCCCCATGGTTTGTGTTTTTATTTTTTGGTATATTCGTGGAAATGTTTATTTACATTAATTTAAATTTTGATATATATTTATAGTATTTGATATATATTTATAGTATTTTATATATCCTTGTAGTTAATCTTATTATTATTTAAAAATATTTTCAGATTTACACCTACCACTGCTTGTCTTTGCATCACCCAAAGGTTGACTGGTAGAAAGTGCCTATGGCATTAAGTCCGCCTCTGTACTTCTGTGCTTGAAGTGTTAAATAAATAAATAAATAAACAATAAATAAATTGTTCAATTGCTATAGTCAGCGGTGATTGTTTTATGTTTCTTCTGCCCTTATCACAATCATTCAAATTCATTTGTGGTCAGCGCAGCATGTCTTCTTCTATACTTCTCAATTACTCGTCATCTCAGCAGACACCTTTTTAAGGCCTTAATTTTTTATTATTTTTGTTATCCTACTTTGTGTCCCACTGCTGAGCAAATGCAATAATAAAGCAATAAATAAAAAAATATAATAATCGCAATCATTTAAATTTTCATTTAAGGTGAAAACTTAAATATGTTTTTATGAACAGAGTATCCTAAATAAACATTATTATTTATAAAATAATTTACAATTAAAAACAAATTACAATTGTGTCGTAAATTCAAAAATATAAAAAAAAAATAAGTAACTTTACCCCAAGCAGCCTCTCTCTTTCAGTTCTAACCATATTTGCACACTCACGCCCGTGGGTACCCACAGGAGTGGTCATTTTGAAAAACACTTCACTTTTTAACATCAACTTTCACTACAAGACTTTAATTAATAATAATTGTTTTACTCTGTTAATGAAATCTTGTGAGATCTAATCTAATCAGTGATTGTTTGGATCTAGTTCTGCACTTCAAATATTGTTGATTTGACAGATAACGTTTATGTTGTGTTTTGTTATCTTAAGTGTCATATTTCCGGCCAGTGATAACCACTATGGTTTTAAGTTACACAATTGACTCCAAAGGATAGAGCTCGTGGCTAAATAACAGCGGCGCTTGCTCAGGTCGGTCCGTGGATGGGTACCCATTCATCACATAGCGAGTTTCCTCTATGCCTCGGAAACTGCGTATTTTGTAGATATTTGACAGCCGTCACAGCGCTAGACACTGGTAGCACAGTCGTTGCAGTTAGTCAGTTTCCTTGTGGCTAAATAAATAAGCCACGAGCAAACTGATTGACTGAATAAAATTAGCTCTCCAGTACGAAACTTCAATAACTACGCGACCCAAATGTACAGAAGCCAGCAAATCAAGTTATCCGAAACTGCAAATTTTCCCAATCAACCTTGAACCTAATGCTTTAGTGATAAAGTTAAAAGTCTATTAAAGAAATTAGACAGATTGTAGTAGCTTGATTTGCTGGCGTCTGTATGTTACAGCCGTTTTTTTTTCTTGACGTTGGTGGTCCCATGGCGAAAGTTGTTCAGTTTGCTGGTCAGAACCACACCCTCAAATATGACTACACCTTTCTGGTACACGTTGTATATCTTTAAAATGTTCCATAACTCACCCTAGCCAGCGTATCTCCATGCACCAGGTCAGACGTGGTCATCAACAGGGCAGCGGTCTGCAGCAGCTTCAGCTCCAGAACTCCGCCTTGCCCTAGGTTATAGAGGCAGTCCACCACATGTCGAGCGCCTTTCGCGTCTATGCCTTGCTGGGCGATTAGACGCTGGATCGTACCGAGGCAGAACTGGAAATGAATTGGGAGTTTAGTGGTATGATTTAAGTTAAGCTGCGAGATTTTTTTTTCGTTCTCCGCAAGTCAGTATCGCGACCGTAACAAATATGTTTTTATTATAGTAGTTGTATTAATGATTTTGATGGTTATAATTTTGTTACTAGATTTTTACGGGCTTTCCTAGCACTCTAGCCATAACAGAAGAACTGGTAATTTGCAATACAGCTAATAAAAATAAGTAATAAAACCAATGTAATGAGTACCTACTAAAAAAAAGGGGATACAAAAACTTATGAAACTTAATAACTTTCAATTCAAAAAAACTATTATTGACTGGCTAGAAAAATACGATTATGACGAATCAGAAAAACTATTCGGCAGCGTAACATGACAACCTGTCACTTTCACACACACACAAAAACCCTCACATCACATCACACACACACACACACACTCACCTCAGTCACACTTACCCACACTATTCTCAGGACGCAGTGAGTGGTACGTAAACTAAGTTAATTTTTAAAATGTATACTCCAATTTTAAATTCACTTTTTTTTCTCTCTCTTTTATATTTTATGTTTGTAAACACTTTTAATGCATGCCATATCTTATAGTGTATCCCATTTTTTTTTTTGGCTATCGTTTTTTATATGTTCCCTGTGAATTGAGAGGTCTGGCTCTTGTGATACAGGGAATCCTAGTACAAGAGCCAGAGCTACACTGATGTTACTAACAATCACCTGTTAATAAAGATTTTATTTTATTTTTATTACCTACGTAATTGTGTACTGAAAATAATAATATTGCCTTTTTTTTCGACACTCCTTTTGCTCCATATTTATCTGTATGTATTCATTACCTACTATGTACTACCTAATTGGCATTGGCAGCCACATGTGTCAAAGGTAGGGACTCATCATCTGCCTAGCCTTTTCCCAACTATGTTGGGGTCGGCTTCCAGTCTAACCGGATGCAGCTGAATACCAGTATTTTACATGGAGCGACTGCCTATCTGACCTCCACAACCAAAATGACAAATGTTAAAGATTTAAGAGTCAAAGGTGACTGTAGGTGAAAAAGGTAGTAACAGTAAGCCATGCTGTGAGGACTGCAATAAACTGGCTTGATTAATTGTCCAGCAGCACATTCAATTATAAGTATAGACCTTACCTTAATAATCTTCAGGTCCTTAGATTCACACCCTTGTACAAGTGGGTATAATATCTGGTTCACAACTCCATACAGTGAAGCCTGAGGGTTGTTGGCGGCCAGGGATAGCTTCTCTATAGCTTCATCACAAGCCTGAAAGGAGAATTATGAAGTTATAGTATCGTATTGTATGACGGGCTGGTGTCTGCAACTCCATGTCCAAAGCATGTATTTTGCGTTCAGGAAGTTATAGTAATTTATAATGCATTGTAATGCACTTTTTTCAACCTACCACACCTACCCTACCTACCCTAGTGATGTGAAATATAGTTTGAAAACCTATTCGCAATATCTACCAAATTTACATAAAAAACTTCATCAAAATCGGTTGAGCCGTTTCGGAGGAGTGCAACCACTAACACCGTGACACAAGATTTTTAAATATAAGATAATAATAATGAAATCATTTTATCTTTTACTTCTGGACATGGAGCATATCATTAGGGAGGTTCCTCTCTCAAGAGCCCTGACCATAGCCCGGCCCGGTTCCTAATGCTGGTGGACTATTTTTTATATTTTTAAATGTTTTTTTATTATACTTTGTATAGAAATATTTGAAAATGTAAATTATATGTAAAGGAAATAAAATCATTTTATTTCAGACAACTATGAGATCCATAACTTGTTAGTAACAGGTTTGCGCTTAAACACTATTGTTGGTGACTTAACTAAAGACGAATTAATGAGAGGACCACCCATAGTAAATAGCCATAATTACTATGACAACGAAAAAAATCAAAGCAAATCAGATGCTATTGTGACTGCTCCTTATTCTGCTCAGGAGCATATAATATGACATTCAATAAGTGCTTATTTTCAGCTAATAAGCTAATAAATTAATTTTTATCAAAGATCTATAAATGACAAGCAATAAAAGTAAAGTAGCCTGCCAGAGTAATATTGGTCTCTGCTATACTTTTGTTTTTATTAACTTTTAAGTGACTATCATGAATTATGTGTTAATATATTACCGGACGAACCCGATTCCAGGCCAAACCAGTTTCCTAGTATAGTGGACATAGCCTCAGAGCTCCTGTTTCTGTTACAAGGGAATGCCAGGGTGTTAGTTCTAACCTAACCTGTCTGAGTCGGGGAGCCCCGAGTCAGTCCTGAGATTGGTTTGCTTGTTCTTTGGCCTAGCATAAACTAGTTTGGCCTGAACTCGGATTTGGCCGGTAACGGATACAGTCAGATAGATTGCACAATAGCATGAACTTAGCTAAATTCAAGATTGTACTGAGTTATAAGAAAACTTAAAAGTATTGCATCAGGCTCATTTCTTACACAATGTACAAGTGTACACTCAATTAGCTACCCATACCTAAATATTACAGCCTTGATATTTCAATATTAATATGCAAACTCATCATATGATGTAGAAGGATTAACCAACATGCTGCGGAATTAGAATGAATAATCCTTTAAAACATTGATATAACAAGGCACTAAAAATTAAATTTTAATGTTCTTTATAGGCGCATGGTCACTATTCTGATCTTATCATAAAGAATATGTATGTAAGCAATAACTAAAATCATAAAGAAAACAGTAGATTTTGATCGTTAAAATACTGTTTACTGCAATGGTACTTACATTTTATAAATTTTAATCCACCCATTAATAAGGCCATAAAAAAGTCCTACAATAGATTTAAAACTGATTGATATCATTCTGATCTATATTTGTAGTAAAATTGCGGATAATGAGAGTAAGTGCCGGCTTACAAAAAAACCCTAAAACTAAATAATAACTTGGGAACAATTTCAATGCAATACATGACAAAAATATTGAAATTTTTCCAATGTATTTACATGCTTCTTTAAGTGTTTTATAGATTCAAATGATTGTTGCGTGTATCCTGTTATGTCACAATTATGTTCTGCAATTACAAATAACAGTTAAACGATAAAAACCTCTCTTATCTGAGGATATTTCTTCTTGGTCTCCAAACTCAATGTCTTGAAATCATTTTGAAGGACGTCCATGAATTTCTTCGTGCAGTCATCGCCGGTTACAGCGCTTACGAACGCCATTATTTAATTTATTGCTGTTAATTCACTTATTCACATCATAATTCACGTAAAAAATTATAGAAATTGAATTTATGCCATGTACACAATCGACATCACAATTTTCAGTTCGGAAACTGAACCATTTCAAATATGCAGTTGATTTTTTTTTCATAATTTAAATATTAATGTGTCTTGAAAAAATGTATGAGAACAGAAGAACATGATCCAAAGATATAAATATAAAATGAAGCAGACAATAGATATGATTATCATGGAAAACAATGTAATAAAATGATTAGTTACTGGATTAAAAATATGAAAATATGTGTTTCGTTTTCTTTAACTATTTCTAAACGAAATATTTGTAACCATTCCTTTGCGCATTGCACATTATTCTACTACGCACTTATAAATTTAATTTAGTAAGTATCAGTCACATAATACTTTTCTTAAAATATTTTAGATATATATTTAATTATAAATAAAAGTATATATTTTAAATTTGTCACCTTTAAGTTCAACATAATATATTCTCGTGCATTTAGTTAAAAAGATTAGTCATATCCATTTGCGTGTAAAGGAGTTTGCGTGTCAATTTGTGTGACCAGAAGAAATAATACATTACCACATTCAGTAATTTTACCCGATTATATCCACTGTGAATAACCGCACTTGAAATTAATTAGATTATGTTAGACTTTGTGATTTTGTGGGATAAAACAAAGCTTTAATTAGATGTAACTCATCTAATGAATTATTGTCATTAAATATAAAATGCGGATTTGATTCAAGTAACTTGTTTCTTGTTAATTTTGCATAATATTGAAGAATATGGCTTGTTCGTACATTCAAGTAAACAATGCTTGAAAGACGTTGACAGAATATTAGTACTTTTAAATAAGCAGCAGTATCTGACGTGAGAACAGCTTCTTGAAGTGAAAGTGAAAGAAGAAATGCAAGTGATCGATGATGACCCACTTTTCACGGTAACATTTTTTTCTAGTATAGCAACATCGATTACTGATTGTGCAGAAGAAAAAACAATGGTGTGATTCCAGATTTTTATTTGTAAGTATTTATAGAATCCAATATCAATTTAGCTAAAGTAACGTTTCAGTGTCGTTAATAACGTCCCCCCGCCCGAAGATGCCGATACCGAGGTATAAAACGCATAATACCAACTAGAAATTTATTTTGTGAGCTTGACGTGCTGTCATTTCAGTTTTTTATTCTATTTATTCAGCTTGATTCAGCTATGCGCCATTTACTGCATTAGAACGGTCGCTGTCTGCGGATTGTAGTGCTACTGGTAATAAAACTCCTCGCGACACAGGTGTGGAATGTATGTATAATAGTGTGTGGAATGTGTTCTCGCCGTGTGTTCTATTCGTGATAGATCGTGTTTAGTTTTTCATGCCGGCACCTAGTTTTCGTTATTCCAGTGTCGTTTGCATAGTTTTTTTGTCGTCAAGTGCGTCATGAAGTCTAGCGGTGGGTTTAAACCGGGAGTGCACACCCACCGTCGCCGGCCGTTGGTGCTTTAGCAACGTCTTGTAGATCTTTTGATCGTGGAATAGTTGTCCTGTAAACAATGCAGCATGTTCGTGCCCCGTTTAGTAAATAACATAATCAGTGTTACCTGTCATCTTTGCACGCTAATTTTGTCTCTCAAGTGAAAGTCTTGGTGTTCAAATAGTTGATTGAATCGGGTAAGAAATCTTTGTAAATTATGTATGTCATTACGTAGATGTTGTAAAGTATATGTTTGTAATTGTGATATGTTTGATTGACATCGATACTATTGAATGTTTGTGGCTTCCTTATTATATGTCTGGTCATCTAATCATTGTTCTAGAGCATGCAATTTGTTTTCCATTGATATCTTGACCTGTTAATCTTAGCATGTTGGCTCTTTATTCTTGATAACGAGATTACAACTTATTGTAGAATTTGTGTTACGATTTGTATGTCAAAGTTCGTTATGGGTTAATTAGAGTGATAAAATGGATTGTCCCTTTATTCTTCATTAATTATGGTATATTGATTTGATGATAGTGGTAATACTCTTAAATTTTTAATATTTTTATACACAAACCCTGCATAGGGAACTACAGCAAAAATAAATAAATCGCGCTAACGTCACCGTAAGACGTTATTAATGGAACGAAAATTTCGTTCAATTAAGTTTAAGACGTCCAGTGTACTGAATCAGAAGGTCGCAGGTTCAAACCCTGCTCACACTAGAATTTTTCTTTCCATGTCAAAAACATACTCTTAAATTGTTTGGTAGCATTACTAATGTTCAGTGTCAGCAACTAAGTTGCGAAAGTAAGATAAGAAGTTGCTTCATATATGATACTGGTATTCAGCCACATCCGCTAACACTCGAAGCAAGCGTAACATGGTTTGTTAAAGGCTATGCTGATGAATTCGGTAAAGGGTTAGTTTTACTGAGCTGGCATGATAGACAAAAAAGAGACCTTAGATATCAGTTATTGAAAAATAAGTCTGATTTAACATTCCTGAGGTCTTAATTCCCTATTTATTTTTTGTGGGGGACTTCTTATAGTGTGATAGTTTTACTTTCATCTGGCTTGGTGCATCTGCATGTCAATTAAAATTAGGTAGGCAGTAGCTGAAGAAGCGCAATAGAAACAGTAGATTTTTTATTCATAACTACATTTTGTTTTTCTAGACTTGTGACTTGCTTCCCTGCTAAACCTCATAAGCTTACAATTCAAGAATCGTTGGCAGTTTGTATCATTTGAATAACATTTATCTCCAGTTCATAGTCATCTTAGTTCTTAGGTCTCATACTAGATGGCACTCACAGCCTTATAGATAGACCAGATATAAAATATGCAGTAGATCATCTTACAAGAAACTAAACCGTTGAACTAGTATAAACTTGGTATATTAACATATTTTTAATGTGTTATGAAAATTCAGTCCTGAGCAGGTCTCGTACAACTAAAAGATACTGTACAATTGATGGGAATATATATACCTTTGTTTTTTATGGCTAGAAAGGAGGTGACTGATGAGCAATGAAGAAGTATGTTGCACATGTTTCTCACGCTCCGAATAAACTGGGATGAATGACGATGAGAAAAATTAATGATAATAATTCATCTTACTTTCCGTAATCTAAGTTGTTTCTCTAAAACATCCTGCACCTGAGCCATTCCTCAAAACTCAAACAAAAGTTTGACTCTATCACTGATGATTTATCTTTTGTATTGTATTGTATTCTATAACGGGCTGGTGTCCGCAACTCCACGTCAAAGCGCGTATTTTGCGTGCGGGTGGGAAATCTATTCGATCCACCCTAACTCCCCGAGAAAGGCCAGCAGCGCCTTGGTGTTGCTGACAATCTCGCGGAGAGTACCTGGGGTACCGAAGTACTTTGGCCTGTATGTTGCAACCACTGGGCAATGTTGAAGCACGTGGGCTGCTGTTTCGTCTTCCTCCATGCAGGCTCGGCACAGGGGGCTGTCTGTGACTCCTATGACAAAGAGGTGTTTATTAAAAGAGCCGTGTCTAGTGATGGCGGCTGTAAGTGTGGGCAGCTGTAGTTTGGTCAGCCTAAGCGCTCGTTTGGTGGTCGGCCATCGATAGTGGGAAGTGCTTCCTTGGCCTGCCTGCACTCGCCATGGTCCAGCCACAGCTTGTGGTGTTGTTCGCTGGTTCGTTTCCTTACCAGTGTGCGTAGGTACCCGAAGGGGAGTGGTACAATGGGTTCGGGACCCACTGCTGCCATGCTCGATCCCCTTCTAGCGAGTTCGTCCGCTGCATCATTGCCTCGGGAATCGCTGTAATATAATTATCTTTTACAAAGTCAAGATTATCTACTAAATGTAAAATTCAAAATCTAAAGGGTGTAAATAGACCCTTAACGAAACCGAAAGGCACTTGTTCTCCCCGTCTTTGCGATCATTTTTTTTTGTCCTAGACCATACCTGGGAACCTTCTAGTTACGGAGATATTGGGGGTCAAAGTTCCAACTTTTTTACGAGTTTTGTTTTAAATACATGTTTTTAATGTAAGATTTTTACTTTAAACACCCATCCATCAGCACAATGCTTTGAGTGCGTTCCATCGAGTCCTACTGTAAAACGTGATTTTTCACTCCAAAAAAAAAGTCGTTTCTCAGCAATAATTTTTGCGTAAAATTACTTAGTTTGATGTACAGAATGCTTGGTTGACGGCTTCATGAAGGGTCTGTTTACACCCTGTATAATCATTCATTCATCATCATCATCATCATCATCATCCTCATCATCATCCACAGCCTGAATTCACCGCCTGCTGGGTATAGGCCTTCCTTTTCTTGTGCCAATCCCTACGTACCTGTGCCAGCCTAATCTATTCATTCACAAAGAAATATTTCAAATCCACAATCTAACACATTGTTTAGATAAGACAACAGAAACAATAGAAAATTAATCAGTTTATCAACCAGTTGCTAACTGTTACTGGACTAAGGCCTCTCCCCATGACTTCAGTATGGTGATCCAGGGCTAATATGGACCGTGTCTAGGTTGGTCCGTAAATGGGTGACCACCCATTACATACCGAGTTTCCTCCATGCCCCAGAATGCACGTTAAGCCGTTGGTCCAGACTGTCATTTGTAGATCTTTGACAGTTGTTACAGGTAGTCAGTGGCCCAATAAGTCTGACAACCAGTCTTACCAAGGGGTATCATATTACCTAGTACTAACTGGGTTGTGGAGTTCAGATAGGCAGTCGCTCCATGTAAAATACTGGTACTCAGCTGCATCTGGTTAGACTGGAAGCCGGCCCTAACATAGTTGGGAATAGGCTAGGCAGATGATGATCTTTTCATAAAAGTTTAGCTAATTAGCAAGATTCATACTCGGTTTGACTACAAAGGTGCGCCAAAAGCAATCAAATATTGACACTCATCACTAATTAGCAATTACACAAGCACGCTACCCGGCATCATTCTTAAGAGTAAACAAACAGTAGTTAATCAATGTTATGTTCATTATCTTGTACATATTACACTGATTCTACTGATAACACACGTGAGGAGGTGATAAAGGACATGTGACGTCATTAATTTGTATGTATGTGTGAGAAAGTTGTCCCACCAGTATGTATGACGATTTTGCAGGGTAGATGGAAAATTTTTGAGTGAATTGTCATTTGTTGTTTCAGGATTTAAAGTCTGCTAATTAATGACAATGTTTTAAATTTTATTTATGTCTGCATTGGAGACGAACATTTTAGTTATCATGGTGGCACTACACTTGGCAGATCTGGGCAAATGTTCTCCTTCTATCATTAAAACAAAGTGAACTATATCGAAATAGGCATAAAAAACATTTTGTTTTGATCCAATATCGCGAAAATTTTGACAAATACGCCAAGTGAAGTGCCAGCGTCAGACAAACAAGTAATCGATCATAGTGTGACGAAATTTCAACCTTTTTGTATGAATATTAGTAGTCCAAGTCAGTCAGTCAGTTGGTGCCCTGAAACACTGACACGGAGTCGCGCGCGGCAGACCACGAAGGAGATGGCGGGACGAACTGGATATCTTCCTTGAGAATTGGAAAGAGGTAGCACAGAATCGTGACCGTTGGAAGGAATTGAGGGAGGCCTTTGCCCAGCAGTGGGACAAAATGGGCTAGCTATAATAATAAAAATAGTATGGTTCACAATTAGACCTACGCCAACTCCGCTTTTAGCCTCTTTTATCCTTACTTAGCCTAAACAGTTTGTGTGATTGTATATTTATAAGAAAATCCTCTCTTGTTTCAGATAACATAAAAAAAACCTGCAAGAAAAATTTCCAAAATCTTCCTGAAGACTGTTATTTTTTTTTAATAGATAAATTAATTATTTTTCACTAGTATAATAAAGACAGTTCGAAGCGGTAACTAACGGAAGATGCCAACCAAACGAGAGAGAAACAAGACGGAATTAGCTATTTATTTATATTAACTAGTGTAGTCCATTGTAACTGTTATTTTTTCAAGTTATTACTATATACTCTCATAAACGCAAATAACGATATGAATTTATGTTAAACGCTTTCTCTGAAGCTTAAATCACTATTTATTCAATTATTTAATCAATTCATAATTTAATTAATCACAAGAAGTATGATAACTATAATAATAAGGGATTGATAAGGTCGCTTTGAGCACCATAATGGACAATATGGCGTCAAATGTGGGCTTAAGAAGCAATAAGCAAAGGAAAGATAACCTCATAACGAGGAAGCAGGATAAGTCTCCGGAGAAGACGATCAGGGGGACGAGGGGAGCGTACAGAGGCATCCCGTCCACTTCGAAAAGACCGACCGAAGAGGACAATGAAACGGGCTCTACGGAAAGACTGGATAGACCAAAGAAATTTATATCTCAGAACAAAAGCAACTATGGGCTGGGGAAGAGGCCTGACTTCTCTCTCAAGAACCGGAATGTGCATTTAGCTTCGTCTCGCTATGGACAGGTGAGTCTCTTTGCTTTTTCTACATTAGTATAAATAACTATTACATTTCATCTTGATTCGCTCAAGGGGTATCCTTTTACCCAATAGCTCGGTTGTGGAGGTCAGATAGGCGAATTTAAGCGAGCGACTTCATTTTAAAATAATTACTGGTATTCAGCTAAATCCGGTTAACTGGAAGCCGACCTCAAAGTACCCCAAAAGGATAGGAAGATGAGAATGACCTCGAGTAGTGAGCTATTCAATCAATCTCCAGTCATTTAACACCATATTCAAGTTGCAGTCTTGGTGTTGATGATCTTGGTTGCGTTATCACTGTTTACCAAAAGCAAAATAAGCTTCACTCCCTGCTCGTAACAGCATGTGAAAACTTCTTCGATAGGTCTAAAGCGAATATCCTTCGGCTATTAGGTATACAGAAAATGAGCGTCATCTACATGTGAAAGGCCAGTCCCAATATTCATTACAAGACAGGAGGGCGCTGCCCTACCTCTTTACGAAACTAGGTCATAAGAACTTAGCACTTTTTCCAGACGTAAAATATATTTCTCTTTTTTCTCTTATACTTTTTTTGGCATCCAACACACAGCCTCAACTTTGTCTATTATTTTTTTTATTTCAGCATCAATCTAGTCATAATCTGAGTCTAGAATAGCATTCGTCTATCGCATGCAATTTGTGAGAGTCAATTGAAGAAAATCCGTTCCGCGCATTCGCTAACAAGCTAGTCCTTGTGCACAATTTGTGGGACAGATTTACACACTTCAGTCGCTATTTGAGATGGAGGGGTTTGTGGCTAAATAATAACAGATCACAGGAGCTTCTAGGATAAGCAAGGCATCCATTACATACCGAGTTCTCTCCGTGCCTCAAAAAGCACGTGATGCCGTAGGTCTCCGCTGTCATTCGTCTATCTTTTAGAGTCCTTATGTGTAGTTCAAAGGTATGCAATATGTCAACCAGTGTTGCAAAGTTGTTGGACTAAGTTCTAATGGCCGACTCACGATTTCCTTTGAACTCACTCAAGTTATTCCTTATAACATCAGCTATCTGCCAGTAAAAGTCTCGTCAAAATCGGTCCAGCCGTTTCGGAGATCACCCGGGACAAACACACAAAGTGACAGACGGAAAAGAAAAACAAATGGTATTATATGTAGCTGTATTTTAAAATTACAAACAGACACTTCAATTTTATTTGTATAAATGATAAATCATTTTAAAAAATTTTAAAACTTCCGAATTCTGACTACAGCATTAAGCTAAATTACAGTGAGTTCGAAAACTCTTCAAGCACTTAGCTAAATTACAGCCAGTCACAAAAACAATAAAACTGCAGTGCAGTGACAGGTTAGCGACCTATCGCATGTCAACCTAGAACAATAATAACTTTGTTTCAGGCGATTTCATAACTTTTATAACCGAAAACATTTTTTAACTGGCTTAAAAATAAGTTCTTCATGAACTTATTTCCGTTCAACTATTATGGAATTTGGCATCATAAAATTCCTTACTAAAATGTAGAAGAGCCTAGAATTTTAACTGCAGTTTGTGTTCGCGAGTCTATGGTTCAACTCGTCTTGATTTCCTGATCATCATATGTGTATCTTCGACCGCTAAGTCCTATTGGTTGAAATTTCCGCGAAGCCTCCACATCCCTCCACATCCGTCAAGGAGAGAGATATTGGATACTTTCCTAAAAATCAGGACAACGGTCAGTCTCAGTTTTAATTAAACAGCTATCATTGACCTTCATTAGGACATTGAACGTCTGGTGATAACCTTCACAAGGTCATACAAAATTATTTTGTTTGACTGATTCATTTCTTAATTCGGCTTATTTTTACCAATAAGAGTAAAGAAAAATAGTTTTCATTACTGTAAGTTACAAAAGATGTAATAGGTAATTTCGCATATCCCAAAATTTCTGCAGACAGTGAGTAAAAACATCGTGAAGAAACCGGCATGTCCTAGAACCAAAAATTCAAAGGCGCGTGACATCCACCAACTTGCACTGGACTTGCGAACAGGGACAGGGAGGCCTCCCAGCGGCGCGATCATTATTGGCTAATAATCATCAGCCTAGGCTTTTCCCAACTATATCGGCGTCGGCTTTCAGTCTAACGACTGTCAAAGATCTACAAATGACAGCCGGGACCAACGGCTTAACGTGCTTTTCGAGGCTTGGAGGAAACTCGGTATGTAATGGGTGGTCACCCATTCACAGACCAACCTAGGCAAGCACGGCTTAACCTAAAAATCGACCCGAGCAGCTGCTATTATTTAACCACGAACTCCTCCAACATTACTGGCTGTATAAACGTATGCGAAACTCCCAAATCAAATACTTGCACATTTCAAAATCGCAGCTCAAGACAATGCACTACCAATTAGGCGTTAACAAAAGCGCGTAGGAGGACCTCAGCTGGGTCAATTGAGTACCGCAGGGTCGTACAGTTAACACGGTAACTTTGATCAGTGTGGATTGACACAGTAGTGTCTAACGTTCAATTTTTGGTGAAAGAAATCTGGGAGTTCGTTTTGGAAAGTGTTTTTGAGTGTTTAGACCTATTTTCGGCACCATACCAAGAGCATATCCAAGACACTTAGACACACACCTCTGATTTTTGGATTCATGTGCGTATTGTATAATTATCACTTGCTTCGGTGAAGGAAAACATCGTGAGGAAACCAGCATGCCTGAGAGATATTTCTCGACGGCATGTAAAGCCAATTTAGAGGCCTATGGGTAGCATAAGAACTCGGACATCAGGTTAGGCACTAACCACACGATAAAGAAGAAGAACGTATCTTGGAATGGTGCCGAAGATGGGCGAAATTGATGGTTTTATGTGTGAAATAGTGTGGTGAAGTATATACCGAGTGGAGGAATCCCTATCAATAATTCACAGTGTAGAACCTGCGACTAAGGGCAATGTTTTTTTAAGAGGATCCTGATTGTTTCGTGGCCCTTCATTCGTGTTATATTATGGGAAAAGTGTTCACTACCTTACGTGACGTTTGTCTCCACTGCGAGGATCGTCCGGAGGACACGGTGGAACACACCGTGGAGGTCTGCCCCGCTTGGGCGGAGCACCGCCGTGTCCTCATAGCGGCGATTGGCGGCGCCGATCTCTCGCGTCCGGCCTTGGTTCAAGCCATGGTCCGGAGCGAGAGGGAATGGGAAGCCGTCACCTCCTTCTGCGAAGCAGTCATGCTAGTGAAGGAGGTGGCAGGACGTGAGAGGGAAATAACCTCACGTCCCAGCCGCCGCGTGAGACGCCCTGGGCGTCGGGGGTCACGTGGTGGCTTCCGACCACCGTAGGCGCTGGCCTGTGGACGGCGAGTTATGGGCTAGCTCGCCGTCCGGCCGTCTTATGACTACAGGCCGTGTCGACGGCGCGTTCGTGTTCCACGCGCGCCTCAAAGAGATGTCAGCAATCAAGTAGGGGTCCGCATGGACCGATGCCTGCCAGGGCTGCGGGACTGTTCGAAAGAGATACCGTGGCCCTGGAACATAAAGGGCAAAGAAGGAACATGGATGGGTTTTAGTCAGTACAAGTCTGACACTCCCCTCCGCTCCGCCCAGAGTGGGGGGGGTCATTTGATGATTTCCCATCCGGAAAAAAAAAAAAAAAGGTGACGTTTGTCGGGTAAATATGATAATGTTATTGTTTTAGATAAAAGCTTTATCTCACGTGTTAGTAGGACACATTTGATAGGGTTACATAAAGATCAAGATCTCTATTTTCTTAAATCTTCGATCTATTTTTCTAAAACATTTGTTTATTTTATTGTCTGTGACGTCCCACTGCAGAACAAAGGCCTCCTTTTTCCCTTTCGCTTGTCTGTAGGCTTCAAGCTCGTCTCACCATCTTCTCCTGGATCTGCTCCGATATCCCTGGACGTTTTCTAGTACTCACGTTGTGGTGGATTTAGCCCATGATCAGTTCGACATGTGGCCCAGTCCCACTTCAGCTTGGTTGCAAAAATTCTAGCTTACTGAAAATATTTTTTTATCTCATGTTATTGTTCAGCTGTTTATGTTGGCTTCAACAAAATATATAGGTAGGTAGGAACGTATACAGTTCATTGTCCAATGATCTGTAAGCGCCAGGTAAATGACCATGAAAAGAATTTGTCAATGTGTTATCAACCTTACCTTTTCCTAAATATGTGAGGTCAATTTCCAGCCCAATGAATTAGTAAACATGTGATTATGATAGGATATATTTAGATTTTGTTGTCGTACAGACGACAGCACATCAAGCTGCTCCAATTTGTCAAATTTCTTTAATAGATTTTCAACTTTATCGCCAGGTCAGGTTCAAGATTAATTGGAAAAATTTCACAGTTTCTGGTGGCTTGATGAAATGGCGTCTATACAGGATGTAACAGAAAGGGTATAGTCATATGAAAGGATATACTGCAGACCATCAAACTGAACAACTCTCCTTGGGTCCAATATCATAAATGCGAAAAACTGTGAAATTGTATTGTCTCCAAGGTCGAGTCAAAAACCTTTGACGTTGTGTAGTCTTGTTTAGCTTGTGTCGGCAAAAGCTGTTCGAGAATAAGCTCCCAGAAGATGAAATCTCAGCCCAAAATATAAACCAATTTAAAAATCGACTAGACAAACATCGTACTGCAAGAAGAAAATGTGCTAGTGAGAAACAACAGGAAACAGGCAGGTATCAGTTGTCTCAACTGCCTGACTGATTATAAATTAATTAAGTAATTAATTCTAAAAGATAGAGAAAGCCATTCAGGAGTTTGGTTGCATGGCTGATTGCCCAGGTTGTAAAACAAATTTAATTCTGCTCATAGAGACAAATAAAAAACTTCGATACGTCCGACAATTTTATTGATGCCTAAAATTCTTTCGACAAATTGCAAGCAAACATTTTATAAATCCAATAAAGTTTGAATAAATCATTGTATTGTCAAGTGACAATGTTCGCGTCAAACAAAATGGTGTTGATAGTCAATAGATTTAACACATCGCAAATTGATAGGACAATAATAGACGCTTTGTGTCTGAAATATATGTGATCTCAGAACGTATTTTGGAAAACTTATTTTATTTTTGAGCTAGCGATTTGCTGAAGGTCGAATACTAAAGCCGGATATTGAAGCTTTTCTTGTCCCGGATTCTGTCCACCTTTTACTGATATTTTAATGAATTTCATATTATTGTTGTTAGTGAAATAGGTCGTCCTGCCTCCGTAGCATGACCACCTCAGACAAGGATTTCTTTGACAGAAGAATCGACAAAATGACAGACAGTGCAAAGAAATCTGTCATTGTGTCGACATAATCTGTTATTTTGTCGATTCTTCCGTCAAAGAAATCCTTGTCTACGGTGGTCATGCTACGGGGGCTGACATCTAACAATTTAAAGTATCTAGTCATCCGACTAGATCTTTTAAATTATTAGATATTTTTATAATATTCATAAATCATAGTGAGTTTATATGAAGATTTCATTCTTATTTCATTTTCACGGCGAAGTTGTACGTATCAATAAAATATTCGTCTGCAAATAGGCCGGATATTCGCAGTATTCGGCCTGTATTTATTCGTACGCACGGCGACCAAGCAAGCTATACTATTCCAGTTTATGCAGATCTCTCATTGTATTGGAAATCTGTACATAACGAGGCTATGTTATACTGGACATGTATATACTTGATATTTTGCCGTGTGTACTCCTCACCATCATTACACAAATACCGTCCCGACTAGACAACCTAGTACAAATTGATTTACGATCGTACAAACATTGGACATGTCTGTCAACTTATTGTTGCGGCAAATTCTTACCTATTTACACATCTTGATACTATTGCCACGTGTTTCGGTCAAGTACTCAAACATAACATAAGTTGCAGTCAAGTTTCAAGCTGCCATTTGAAGGTTGTGCATGCTGAAAGTTGGCAACGTTGCACAAAGCTGTCAAAAATTTCGCTGTACTACACTAAATCAGTTTGTATGTTGATTAAAATATAATTCGCGACCGTAACACGTATGTAGTTAGAGAATTATAATAATAATTAAAATCATCAATACAACCCTCTAAATATCATTTAATCCCATTGAATGACTATTTCATGAAAAGTATTTAAATTACAGCCTTGACACTTGTAAATTGCAAAAAACGTAAGAATATAATACTTTCGCGGGCTACCACCTTAACTATGAATTGCGTTAATGACACTGAATTAGGTGTTGTAACAATTTAGTTTAGCCAAAAATTATTTGGAACGTTTCCAACCTCTTTTTTACACTTAACACACCAAATATCAGGCCAAGATAAATGTTATTGCAATTCATAGTCAATTTTTAATATTTATACGCAAACCCTGCGTAGGGAACTACAGCTGATCTGGTATGGAAAGAAAAAAAACGATTTTTTCTCGAATTTTTGTTTCCATATCAGAACATTCATAGTCAATGTTTTAGTAGAATGACAAATTAATAAAAACCGGCACTTGGTCGGATTTTATTAATTTGTTAATTTGTAATTTGCGAGTCGTACTCACACGCACTTGGCGGAATTTTTTTTAGTATCCGTTCCATGTATGGGGAGCCTCCCTTATCTTTTATTAATTTTAATTTTTGAATATAAACCGTAAAGCGGTACAGAATCTTACATACTAAGTTTCAACAATGTAGTCTTAATATTTTCGGAATAAAGTGGCTGTGACACACATAATGACGAATCTATAAGGGTTTCGTTTTTGGCCATCCGGCTACGGAACCCTAAAAACAGCAAAATATTTGACAGCTATTTGCGACGTTGTCAAAGTTCAGAATGCACCCTCTTAAGATCGTCTTAAAGTTGAGTTCTGTGTGTACAATATTCGATATTGAGCTTGTATTTGATGGTCAAGAGGCGCCAAAATGTTTCTATGGTACTTGTAGAGGCGGTCGTTTGAAACTGTTTTGGAGGAAAAGAGTCTTAAAAAATCATGAACCGTTCAAGGTGTTACTTATTTCATGGTTACTGTAGGTCATGCAAATATTGTTAAGTCTTCATGTTATCTCATAGTGTAAATAAATAATATTAACATCATAATATCACTGCTGTAATCCCCGAAGGTTTAAGCAGAGCTGAAGCTAATAGAACACCCATAATTCGCCAGTTATGTTTCGGACCTGGAGCAGGTAAAAAAAAAAAAAAAAAGATGCAACACACCACATAATTTTAAAATGCTTTGTGATTTTATGTTGATTAGTTATTATGTATTGAATTTTAATGTATTTTTTATTTTTTTTTATTTTATGATAATGGTTTGATTGGGTAATGACATTAATTTATTTTATTTTTAAATTTGATTATTACTTTTTACATTGTATATTGTTATTTGACGGAAAATGATTGTAATTTTATTTTGTGTACTACTTAGTTATAAACATTATTGTGTGGTGTGTATTTGTCTTTGATTATGTAATCTAAAACTAACATTTTTTTTAAGTGTACTTACTAACTAAATTATGGATCGTTGTGTCTGATGCAAATAAATAAATAAATAAGAACTATGAAATAGGGGCGAGCCTATTACTATCAAACGGGCAAAAATCCAGACTCTGTGGCTGCTACTGAGAAAATTCCTGATGAAAAATCCAAAAACACTTTGTCCGACCCGGGAATTGAACCCAGGTCCTCATGCTCAACAGTTGCGCTTGCGACCACTCATATACCTACTCTGTTACTTAAGCTAGTTAGTCCCGTGACCCAAGGGCTGGCTTTTACCTTGGCCAGAGGCTAAGTGTTGCCATACAACGTGGCAACACCGCCAGTCTTTTGGGCACATTAGCAGCTGACAGCGTTGAGTAGGAGTTTCTCGATGCCCTTTTATGTTATGTTTGACCGCAATGTGTGTGTGTGTGTTTGTCTCTAGCACCGTAGCTCATAAACGAGTGAACCGATTTGGATGCCATTTTTTTTTATTTGAAAGCTATTTTATTGGTGATGGTTCTTAGAAACGTTTTATCAAAATCGGTGCAGCCATTTACTAAGTATGGTGCTGATGAATAATTGAATATTTTCAAATATACCCAAGTGGGGTATCAAATGAAAGGGCATGATGTGTACATTAAAATTAGACATGCTTTATCAAAACCGGCTCAGCCATTTCATTGACTTTTAAAATATTTGTTCGCTTTTCTTTGTTGCGATGGGGGTTTTTTTAAATTTAAATTTTCAAATTAATAATTTATAATTATAGTTAGTTTACTCTACTTAATAAATATAGGGTATAAATAGACCCTTAACATAAACGAAATGCACTTGTTCTTCCCGTCACTGCGATCATTTTTTTGTTCTAGACCATACCTGGGAACCTTCTAGTTACGGAGTTATCGGGGGTCAAAGTTCCAACTTTTTCCACAATTTTTTTTTATAATACGTGTTTTTAATATACGATTTTTACTTTAAACACCTCCACGACCCTCGTACTATTCAATCCATTCATCATAATGCATTCAGCACAATGCTATGAGTGCTTTCCATCGAGTCCTACCGTAAAACGTGATTTTTCACCTCAAAAAAAAAAGTCGGTTTCCAAGCAATAATTTTTGCGTAAAGTTATTTAGTTTTATGTACATAATGCTTGGTTGACGGATATGTGAAGGGTTTACACCCGGTATAGCTAGTTCCTTGTTAGTCTATTGGTCGGAACCTTCTGTACATTGTCCAAGTCCTTATCCAACTATAGTATCCTCCTTTTTATAAAAAAAAACGGTAAGATGGATTGCCTTTTAAAATTAGACTACAAAGAGAGTTTCGAATTCACTTCTACGTTCGCGTGTGTAAGTAATTTTAGCTGTTTGGCTATTCCTTTACGTCTGTTTTTAGATCTAGTGATTTTTGTTACTTAGAAAAATATAATAAAACTGGCTTTTGCTTCCAGTTTCGCCTTCATGAAGCAAGGAAATTATCCAAGGTATAAAAGCTAGCCCAGGTCATGCTCTGTCTGTATACCAATTTTCATCGTAGTCCGTTTAGCCGTTACTGCGTGAAGGTGTGCCAAACAAACAGACTCACTTTCATAATTTAAAATAATATTAGTTGGATTTATGTACTTATAAATCCTGTTAAATAACTTTGAAATAGGAACCTATGTAAATCTTTATTGATATATAGGATGTAACATAATAAACGCAACACCTCTCGCGTGGTTTCTCGGACCATGATACTGAACAACTTTTGTTTTATAACTTTTGGAAATTCATAACTTTTTTTTAGTTTTATCATGTGGATCAGCTGATCGTGTCAGTTCCTATAGAAAATCTTTTTTGCGAATTTCAAGAACTCGTAGAACAAAAGATGTTTTGTTTTATGGTCCGAGAGACCACACGCCCGGTCTTGAGTTTATTATGTTGTACATTGTATAATATTAATTTAATTTTTAATGACTTAATAAGCCTAGCATACTATATCGGTAAAACTTCTTACATAAAGAAGAATATAATCTATTTAGCAGTAGCGAAGGGTCAATTTTTGTAAGAGGTATAGCCGGAGTCTTTAATGTGATTATTATTATTTGTCTATAAAATGCTCACTGTGCCAGTTTTCAAGTTGGTAGGAATCGAGTTCTATGGAATCTTCGCCACTGATATTTAGTCATTAAAAGATCATAATAAAAATGTTTACGTTTTTATGTTTATTTACTTTTAATGCATATAGGCTTATATGCATTCATATCAAGATACCTAATGACGATTGTATGAGTCAATTATTGTTATTTTGTTAATGCATTTCTCATACATTACTGAGAAATGTCTCCATAGCTAATGAATAGTAATAAAGTAAACAACAATTACCACTAACTAATGCATCGAAGAAACTCACATTTAATTCCCGTATTAGTAAGAATGGCATAATTTAAGTATGGTGCGATCAATGGAAGATTTTATTTTTTATTATTTATTTAACTACACAAGAAACCAAAAAAAAACTCCAAAAATAGACTTCTAGGTAAAGATACAATAAAAAATTACGCCGATAAAGTGTCCATACTTTACAGGGTGTAATTTTGAAATGGGGCAGTAAGGGCCTTACTTTTCCTTTACCGTTGTACCTAAGATACTCACGTCATGTTTTGAGTTTTTCCATCTCCATTCACACATTTTGGAAAAAGTGTACAGTCAGCAAAAAAATGGTAAATTTTCACATGAACTTTTTTTTGACGCCTATTGGTCGTTGCTTATAAGAATCAAAAAACTCTAGAGGATTAACTGAGGTTGCATTTTTTTAATTTCTAATTTGTACTATGTAATTATTCACAAACTTAAATAGACCTAAAGCAAGTAGAAGCAAGCAAACAAGAGCAAGTAAGCAAGTAGTAGTTCAAGTATAAAAATGAGCATCTAAGAGGGCGTCAAAAAATTCGTCCACATCACTGTCAAAAGGAAAAGTGCCCAGAAGGCTGGCAGCATTGCCACTGAGGTTTGAATACAAAAAAAAAAACAGAAAACGCAGAAAGCTTTACCCATACGTTTCGTGGGAAATGTCTTTGAAAATACCCAAGGGAAACGCGGGTAATATAAACTAGAAAATAATATGTCTTTAAAAAAATATCTAGATTATAACAAAGGCACTAACTTACCTTATGATGTAAAGTTCAAGGCCATGAATAGGTTAAAAGTACCCTGTTATACCCGTGGGGGTTGTGCTAGGTTGTTAGTCGGCCTAGGTAGATAATAAATAGGCTTTCCGTGACGTCAGTACTTGGTTGCGGTCAACGGACTAGCTACGGCGCAAAAGTTACTGCGGCATCTAGGTTATAGTTGGACATGGCTGTTTTGACGCGTGGCTTTAGCCGGGACTTACGACGCCATTTTTTTATTAGTCTGAAATTATAATCAGTCTTAATACTTTTGAGTATTAGTAAGTAACGTCCCTGTAGGGATTTCAAGACTGTATTACCAACGTCCCCAAAATGCATCTTATAGATCTTTTGGATCTGGATTTTATATTTCAGGAATAGATATACTCAAAAGACAGATTTATGTTTTTGTGTAATGCATAAATATTGTATATAGCATTCTCTTGAAATTTCAGTCATATCTAAAACCAAAATATCTGTGAAAAATTGCAACAGAATTTGTATTTGTCAGAAAAGGACAAACGAAGCGCTTTACATCGCATGCGATGTAAGATATTTTTCAACGTGTTTGTAATTTTTTGTATATTTTTTTAAGTAATCCGTATTTGCACTCATGTAATTATAGCAAATATGGAGTTACTTGAGCATCTTGAAGTAAAACATACCACTTCGCAAAAAATTATAAGTCCAGACTAGTTTTTGGTACATATTTTATCTTGAAGTACACTCAACAAAAGAGTTAAGTGTGCAGGCTAATTTCAAACATAATTGTACAGAAAATCTGCCATTGATATTGTGTGCATTACAAGTTTTTGTACATTGACATGTTCAACCATGTGAAGAGAAAAACATCAAATATTTGAAAACAGATTCAAATATTTATTGCGCTCGCGCCAGTAATAAAATTGGCACGTTTTCATAATATTTAGTTTCCTTTTTTTACCTACCAGGTACCATCATTAAAATCGCACTGCTAAGTTAAAACTACACTTAATAATTCTGAGATTATGCAGAGGTTTATTTGAAAATTAAATATGACGTAACATCCGACACGCAAAGTACGCGCTGTAGACGTGGAGTTGCGGACACCAGCCCGTTATACAATACAATGACATAACAGTACGCCTGAATCGCCAAAGGGCTAGGCAGAGGTGTACCTAATATTACACTCACAATTCGTAAGTTATGCTTAAGGGGGCGACCCTAAATATGAAAATAAACAAATAAATATTTTTGTTGATCGGTACAATACGAGCATGATGCAATAAATACAAATATTAAGCCACCTAAATAATCGATATACATTATAATCATTCAGGCATATCTATCCTTAAAAAAATATGATAATATTCGAAAAAGATCGAGGCTTGGAAGCGGGTTGCACCGCCCTCCCTCCTGCGAAATATAAAGGGTGTAACAAGACCCTAAACGAAGCCGAAAGGCACTTGTCTTGTCCTCCCCATCGTTGCGATAATTTTTTTGTTCTAGACCATACCTGGGAACCTTCTAGTTACTATATTGGGGGTCAAAGTTCCAACTTTTTGACAATTTTTTTTTCAAATTTACGTTTTTAATGTAAGATTTGTACTTTAAACACCTCCACGACCCCCGTACTATTCAAATCCATCCATTAGTACAATATTTTGAGTGCGTTACATTGAGTTCCACCGTAAAACTTGATTTTTCAACCTAAAAAAGAAAGTCGTTTCCATGCAATATAATTTTTGCGTAAAGTTACTTAGTTTGATGTACAGAATGCTTGGTTGACGACTTCGTGAAGGGTCCTTTTACACCCTGTATGCACATGCAGGAAAAGGTATAATTAGCATACCATGCGTTTGTTTTGCCGACTGCACTAAATTTTAATATCCTAACAGGATAACTGTTAGGATATTAAACTTTAGTGCAGTCGTTACCATTACATCATAATCTCTTCTTCCTCTTAGGTCATTAGCTGCACCAATTTCATATCCTTTTCTAAGAACAAAAAAAAAAAACATAAACAAGTATTCATAGTTCTTTCCGTGTCGGGTAAAATTGTGACGTCACAAAAGATGACGCATATTGTTGACGATCAACGTACCTGACTTCTCGCAGATTCAACTAATACCTGTCAATGCGCAGTGCGCATTGGTTTCTTAGAAGAGTCATGCATGCGTCAGTAATATCACGCTTTTATTTCCCGATAGGTAGGCAGAGGTGCTGGTACTACTAGGTTGCTTTTATAGTCGACACCCACATACAGCCATATTTCACCAGTAATGTATATAGGTCTATTGTAACGGTTAGTGCGCCTATTGCTTTCATAACATATACAAGATATAAATCTGCCGTGTTATAACTAAAATGCCGTTATCCAACATCTGGTCGATTTTCAACTTTTGATGCTATATTAATGAGAAAAAAAAATATGTATCGATCTGTGTTTGCGAATTTTCAATATCTTAAATAGTTTTGGAAATAATAATTTTAAAAATGCCGTTAAGTAGGTACATATTTCTCACGTGTGAAATAAGCAAAAATAACATTAAGTAACTTTGTGAGTCTCAGATAACGGCATTATAGTTATACCACGGCAGAAATGGACCCTTCACGAAGCCGTCAACCAAGCATTCTGTACATAAAACAAAGTAACTCTACGCAAACAATATTGAAAAATCACGTTTTACGGTAGAACTCAATGTAACGCACTCAAAACATTGTGCTGATGGATGCATTGAATAGTACGGGGGTCCTAGAGGTATTTAAAATAAAGTTATAACATTAAAAATAAACTTATATCCTCCGTAACTAGAAGGTCCCCAGGTATGGTATAGCTAGAACTAAAAAATTATCGCAATGATGGGGAGAACAAGTGGCTTTCGGCTTCGTTAAGGGTACTTTTACACCCATTACAGCATTCCCAGGCCACTGCTAGGTCATAGGCCTCCTCTCTGTCAAAGGGAGTGTTCCTATAATCCAATAATAATAATAATATAATCAATCCACTACGAGGATCTAGTGCGTGCTGGTTGGTCGATGTCACATGCCTTCGATTTTTGGTTCTAGATCATTCCGGTTGCCTTCAGCCAAACCCAAGCTGATTTTGGAACACTTCTAATAGAAAAACACCCATAACACTTTTTTCGGTCAGGGTAGCAAACTCATTACCCCATTAGCAGTCGTGTTTACACCGACTAACAAGACGGTCAATATGACGCACTGACTGCCTCGTTAGCAAAGTGGTCGCAAAAGCGTCATGAATGTGTCAATTAATGGGTTGATAAATATGCATAAAAATTACCAATGGCATATAGTGAATGGTAGGCTAAGATAGTTCTAAGTTCAACCGGTAAATATAAGCTGAGTGCGTATAAGGGCTTTTACGTACTAATGATCTGCGTAGGAAGGAAGCGTGAAAAATAGTCATGTGTGAGGTAAAAAGGAAATTTTTGTAGATCATGCTTTGAGAACCATTTGCGATCCGGAAATTTCAGAAACCTTTGACGCGGCAAACGGGCCTAACGTTTTATTGTAGACCTAATTCTAATATAGTGTAGATCAAAATTTGGCCAACCAACGATTTTTTTGCAATTTAGGTGGAGTGATCAAGTGTTTATCTAACGAAACGGTAAAAATTAAAGCAAATTAAATAAGGAACCTATGTCCAGCAGTGGACGTTTTTCGGCTGAAATGCTGATGATGATGAAATAATTATTTATTTATTTATTTACCACCAAATTATAGCCACATTACAGGCTAAGTCCAATACGATGCTACAACATATAATAAAACAATATAAACAGTATAATTACATTAAAAAAATATATATAAATAAAAACAATAGTAATTAAATTAGGACGACGTTATGTATATTAAATAAACAAAGCCGTACCTAAAAGCAGTACGCGCGCGTATAAGCAGTACTTTCGTGCTCTTCTATCTCAATGTAATGTCTTGTTGAGTATTTTGTGTGTACATAAATAAATAAATATTCTTCTTTTTAGACTTGTAGCGTTTACCCAGGGTTTCATCCGCGTGGAGATCGTAAATTACACAAGGCCCCGTATTGTCATAGATTTGGTATAACCGTGATGATAAGCATCCTCTGTGTCCTTTCCTTACCCAAATTATGGTCTATATCTGGATAATCCTTTCACTCAAATCTGTTCAGCCGTTAGGACGAACCTGTATCAGCCAGATAGGCAGTGTTGAATCTTCAACACTTGTCTTACCTCGGACAGTTTAATTTCCAACAGAACAAATAATATTTAGGTGTTGCCTAGCGCTATTGAAGACGAGTGTGCAACTAGATCAACAGTCAGTATAACTAAAGCAGGCTTTCGATACGCATCTTCAAATCTCTGACGTCACACACTCAAAGATATCAAGTTTCATAACAATAGTCGAACATCTTACATAATAAAGTGATATTATGAAATCTATTAAAACTAGAAGATGTTTAGTGGTTGCCTTAAGTATTGAGTCGTTTAAAGGACCTTATCTAGATCTAGATAATCTAATGAAGCGTCTTGTTTACATCTCGAGAAATCTAGATTTGACTATATATATTTTTGCAGCTGTTTTTGTGTTATATTCTGTCTGGATCTGCAGGTCCAGGACATGTCATCATCTGCCTAGCCTTTTCTCAACTATGTTAGGGTCGACTTCTAGTCTAACCGGATGCAGCAGAATACAAATATTTAACATGCAGCGACTGCCTATCTGACCTCCACAACCCAGGTAATACGATACCTCTGGGTAAGACTGGTTGTCAACTTTTTGGGCCACTGACTACCTGTAACGACTGTCAAAGATCTACAAATGACAGCCGGGACCAACGGCTTAACGTGCTTTCCGAGGTACGGAGAAAACTCGGTATTTAATGGGTGGTCACCCATCCACAGACCAACCTAGGCAAGCACTGCTTAACCTAAAGATGGATCCGAGCGGCTGCTATTATTTAGCCACGAGGTCCAGGACATGTGTGTAGCGAAAATGTCTAAATTGAAATCTCTTGAATGTGTTTCTGTTCAATGGAAGACAAACAGACACGCCCCTTCCGCTTTTAATTGATATGTTTGTATCTTATGTAAGCATGATTGTCAACATTCGTTATTTAGCTAGTACTTGATGTATCATATCATAGCATAGCATAATCAGCCTATAATGTTCCCACTGCTGAGACACACGCCTCTCTATGAGAGGGAATGGGCTATATCCACCACACGGGCCCAGTGCGGGTTGATAGATCTCAAATGTCTTCGACTTTTTGGTTCTAGGACATGCCGGTTGCATCACGATTGTTTTCTTCGCCGTTTTTGAGAGCAATGATGAAATAAATCATACAAAGTAATGCGCCTGTCGGGGTGCTAACCCACGACTTACTATTACTACTTAAGCTGGGGCTGCCGCCACTGGGCCACCGCTGCTCTCATCATAATTATTATAATTGAAAATAATATTTATTTCCATAGCTTCTCTTATAGTAGATAGAGAAATCAAATAAACTCCAAAGCAAGTTGTCACCTATATCTTTATATTAGTACTTAGTACAATGACGAGCATAAAAATCAAGCCATTCTTCTAACACCCAGTTTTCAGTTGCCTAAATACACCCCTGTGCCCTATTTGAAGTCGGAAAGCCTAATCAATCAATGTACCATCAACTCTCGTTTAACTGTTGTGATTGGTTAGCAGAAATAAAATAAAAATAGTATGACACGATATTTGATATATCACATAAATTCTTTATATCAAAGAAGTCGAAATTCTACTAAACTGCAAATACGAGGCGTTTAAAAACAAGTATTTTATTTCCAATGCATATTTGCATAGTTCTTATAAAAAGCCTTATAAGATCGTATCGATTTTTATCAGAGCTTAGAAATCATTAGACCGCTACTAATGGTGGTCGTACTAGTTAATTACCTAAAACGTGTAAGGAATTCATTATCTAATTATTGTAGACATTATTAAAACATAGTTGCGACCTTTGTTGTCAGTGTTGTCTTAATAGATAGTTTTTAAAGTATTCGTGGTTTTTCCTGGATTTTTGGTGCATGGAGATGAGCAGTTCTTTCTTCTGTGCAAGAGGTATTTTTATTTTTTTGATGAGTGGGACACAATGTAGGCTACATTCTGTCCCACTGTTGGGCAAAGGCCTCCCCTCACTGCTTCCAAACTCTTCTGTTTTGTGCAATTTCTAGCCACTTTTGTCCCGCGAACATTATCAGATTTTCACACCACCTTCGCTGCGGGTTACCTCGTCGGCGATGTCCACCTTCAGGCGTCCAGTGAGTGACGATCTTTGCCCACCTCTCCGGGTGCATCCGTGCGACATGGCCAGCCCACTCCCACTTTAGCTTGACTGTTTTAACTCCAACATCAGCTACTTGAGTTATGGAGCGCAGGGTTGTTTTCCTAACGCGATCTGATCGTTTGGCACTATGCTGCGCTCCATCGCACGCTGGCAAATCTTGAGCTTGGACTTTTGTTGTTCAGTATGTGACCTACTTTGGGCACCGTTAGGACCGGCAGGATGCACATGTCGATGAGTTTTCCTTTTAAAGTTATTGGATGATTTCTCTTCATGTACTCTTTTAGGGAGCAGGTCTTCCAAGCATTTTGGACTCGTAATATAGGTTAGGTATATGGCTGATAATCTGTGGAATGTATTTTTAAGGCTGTGTACCTATACCAGGTTTTCTGGGGCTGGAATGCTTATGAGAAAGTGCCTTGGCCATAAAATTAATACTTTAAAATTGAGTGTGTGAATTAAGTTTGGTTTTCAGCATGAAAATTTAAGGTTTTGAATTTAAAATGTTCTGAGGGATCTAGTAAATTGATTGCCTCGTCGCGTCGGTCGAGTGGTCACCAGCGCGACTGCTGTGCATGAAGTCCTAGGTTCGGTTCCCGGGTCGGGCAAAGTGTTATTGGGTATTTCCTCAGGAATTTCTCAGTAGCAGCGACAGAGTCTAGATTTTTTTCCCGGTTGATGGCAATAGGCTCGCCCCCTTTTACATGAGACTTAGACATAACTGCCGAAATGTGGGTGTGCTATTAGATACACCTCTGCCTAACCTTTCGGGGATTACAAGCGTGATGTGATGTTATGTTGAACAGGCACTGCCGAATTGTGACCTGGCTGCAGATAGCGGGCACTGCGCAGAAACATCAGGACGGTATCGGTCAGGGCCCGAAACCTCGTCGCAATTTGCCTGTAACGACTCGACCGAACTTGCACAGATTTTGGAATGTCATTATATCAAACTGTACACGATAAGTCAGTGATGACGCCTTATCAACTCCCCATTGAGTTCAGATTATAATATCGTCACAGTATTATCCACCGTTTTAGTAGACGAACGTCTATAAGCCGTGAGTGATATATTTGTTACTCATTCATTCACTGTTGTTTGTTTTGAAACGTATACCGTACGCGTTCCGCGCGCTTTTTCGTATTCCTTTTTTGAAATATTGTTTCTTTTTTTATTTGTGCAAGGAAGTGTGGAGCAATTAGTTTTGTTTATGGTTTTGAAGTGAAAGTGTTTACTTATATATTGTTTTTGTAGAAAATTGGTATGTAATTTATTTAATTTGTTTTTTTTTTTCGAGCGGGAATGTGTCATAATCATAACTTCATAATTATGTTAGTTTTTTTGAATATTTATTGCAATTCTAAATCAGATAGGTACGGAATTTATTTTGCAAGGATATTTTTTTTTTAATAACTTGTAATCAACTGATTTACATATAATCATTCATAACACTAATTGAATTTCAACTTTAAATGCAATAACTTGCCTTTGTATAGGGGAGTCGCATTACCAATCAATTGACACACTTTTATGAGCTGTCAAAATGCTATCGCGTTTTGGCAGCTCATGGATTTTGTATGGCAATAGCAACCTGTGACGTCACTAATTTTCCAACACAATGATTCGACTAGTTATTGATTTTAAAACACTCTTTATTGATTTCAAAAACCTAATTTCACTGTTAATGGAAAATAATTGTGGTTTTCAGTTCCAAAGAAGTGTTTTTTAGACAGGTATGTCTTGAAATTATTGGTTACTGTGTCAACTACCTAATTATGGTGTGGTGTAAACCGACCCTTCACATAGCCGTCAACCAAGCATTCTGTACATCAAACAAAGAACTTTACGACAAAAATTTATTGCTGGGAATCGACTTTTTTTTTTTGGGGTGAAAAATCACGTTTTATGGTAGGACTCGATGGAAAGCACTCAAAGCATTGTACTGGTGGATGGATTGAATAGTACGGGGGTAGTGGAGGTGTGTAAAGTAAAAATCTTATTAAAAAAAAAGTAATTTAAAAAAAAAAGTTGAAACTTTGACCCCCAATGTCTCCGTAACTAGAAGGTTTGCAGGTATGGTCTAGAACAAAAAAATGATCGCAAAGACGCGGAGAACAAGTGCCATTCGGCTACGTTAAGGGTCTATTTACACCCTTTATGGATGTATAGTAAACTTTAAACGAAAGTTCTTTACGCACTTACACTCACGCTTTTTTGCAATTGGAGTAGGCAGACACAACAGAAAGCCACCTGCTACGGTCCTTACATACTACTTACTTATTCATTACTTTGTAACCAACTAGTTGCTACAAAAATAAGAGGGCATTAACATAACTACTTCTGAGAAGCTATTTCTGTACATTGTATCTTATCAAACTGATAACAGTTGTGTTGTTTCTATTTATAGTTTGACATAGATATATTTGGAGATGACGGTTAGGGAAAATAATGGTTTAAATTTAATGTTTTGACAAATGGCATTTCCGCAATTGAATCAAAAATGTAGGCAATGGATACAGACCATGTTCCTGGTGCTCTGATGAAAAAAAAGTAAAGCGCATGATGAGTATGGATTTAAGTATAAAGGGTGTAAATAGACCCTTAACGAAGCCGAAAGGCACTTGTTCTTACCCTTATCCCAATTCCTTGGGTCGGCACAGCATGTCTTCTACTTCCATACTTCTCTACTACTCGTCATCTCAGCAGTCAACTTCTTTCGAGCCATATCATCCTTCACACACTCCATCCATCGTTTCTTTGGTAGTTACTATATTTTTTAAATAAAGGCTATTAAATTAGTCTGCCATCATCATCAGCATTTGCTATGTTTCCTTTATCATAAAAATACTATGCCACCTGCAGCTATTCCCTACAATTTCGCCAATGGTGATCTGACATGTCCGCTTTGTGCTCGGAGTTTTTCGGCCAATGTTGGGTATGCTAGCCACTTGAGAGCACATGACAGAGCAGCACACCAAAGCTCTCGACAACCTCCCTAAAAAGCCATCGAGTGCAGACGCTGTGGCCGAAATCGGCTAGATGGCATCATCATCATCATGTTTCTCTGGTTTGTGTGAGGCTCATGCAGGTCTTCCTTGCAATTTTTTCTATAGGTTGTCCATCCGTCTGGTTGTAGAAAAGTCTTCCCATACGATGAATCCATAAATAATGTGTTTTGGTGCTATCGAAATGAAAGAGATTGACTGAAAATCGGGAACTTATACTGCCATTTATGGGATAATATCCGTGATTGTTCAATATTTTGATCTCCCGATATTTCGACGCTGTTGAACAATACAAGTATAACTTTAGTTGTAAACCGTGAAAGCTTAAAACAGTGTTTGAAATTCAGAACTTAAAATATTTTGACCGAAAATGTATGATCTGTTTTTTAAAATCACCTCAGATTAAATTAACCATACCATACCCTGTAGGACCCTTAGTACCAGCATTTAGCTTCTAGACATAGGAATGCCACGCTTTTGTGTCCTATATGGAACCTAAACCACAAATGCTGCCAAAAACAGCTCCATCAATATTCATGAACACGAATGGAATAGTTGTATGATAATGAAATTGCATTTGGTAAAGATTATGACTGATTGATACTGGTCTAAAAGATATATTATGATGTTAGCTAGTTGGTTAGATCAGGATATATTAACAGGCAGTAAAATATTGCTGCCTATCGTCTTTGCATAATGAATATTAGACGCCTTTTACGTCACTTTGTAGTAAAGAGGCCCTTTTCTGCCTGAACAAAAAAAAAATGATGTCATTACTTCATTTTTTTTTTTTTACCTATAGTTGTACGTCTTTAGTAGCAATATGCTCCGTTGGTCTATTGAGCATGAGGTCCTGGGTTCGATTCCCGGGTCGGGCAAAGTGTTATTGGGTTTTTCCATCAGGAATTTAAGAGCCACGGAATCTGAATTCGTGCCCGATTGATGGCAATAGGCTCGCCCCCTTTCACACGGGACTTAAACATAACTGGCGAAATGTGGGTGTACTATATTAGGAACACCTCTGTCTAACCCTTCGGGGATCACAGGCGTGATGTTATATAGTTTTAGCCGAGTTTGTATGATCTCTCTTACAATCAATCCATCAATCACAGAACTATCTAAGTTTTTACGTGGTTAATGGCAATTGACTCGTGTCAACCCTGTCAGAGATCAGAGGCGGAATGTTCCACATCAATGACACCTAACAGACAATTAGACAACAGTTTTAATGATTGTACACATGATTAGGGTTTAATAATACGAATTAGATAAGATTAGTTTATTGCTATTTATAATTACACATGTCATGTGTCTATTTATCTGTCTAGCCAGTGTAGTCCCGCTGCAGGACAGAGGATTCCCTCAACTTTTTGTACACACTTTTGGGAGGTGTGTTACAAAGTGTTATTGGGTTTTCCACCAGGCAAAATGTTATTGGGGGTTTTCCATTAGGCAAGGTGTTATTGGGTTTTTCCATCAGGCAAAGTGTTATTGGATTTTCCACCAGGCAAAGTGTTATTGGGGTTTTCCCATTAGACAAGGTGTTATTGGGTTTTTCCATCAGGCAAAGTGTTATTGGGTTTTTCCATCAGGCAAAATGTTATTGGGGTTTCCCATCAGGCAGTGTTATTGGGATTTTCCATCAGGCAAAGTGTTATTGGGTTTTTCAATCAGGAAATTCTCAGTAGCAGCCACGGAGTCTTGATTTGCGCCCGGTTGATGGGCTCGTCCCCTATTACATGGGACTAAAACATAACCGGCGAAATGCGGTTGTACTAATAGGTACACCTCTGCCTAACCAGCTATAATAGCTTCTTGTACCCTCAGATGACATCAGGCTTGCACAGCCACGGGCACCAGATCTCTCAGCCGACGAGTCACCATCTGGAAACAGGCAACGTTCTCTCTGCCAAGGAGAAGACCGTGCACGGGAAGGAGAAGACTTTTAAAGTACGTTATCTTAATTACTTTTTGGGTTTTTATTAATTAAGATTGATTAGTAGTGCAGTCACTCCGTCCGAAAGTCTGACAACCAATCTTAATTAAGGGCAGTAGCTCCATGTAAAATACTGGTATTCAGCCGCGGCCGGTTAGACTGGAAGCCGACCCCAACATAGGGAAAAGGCTAGGCAGATGATAAGTAGTTCAGTCACTCTTATTGATTACGAATGCATTTGGAAGACAGTTAACTAAGTCAGTGAGAAACAGTGGCGAAGGTTCCAAACAACTCTTTTCCTACCGGCTTCCCTTTGAAAACGGGTGCAATCAGTATCCCATAGACAAATAATAAAATCACCTTAAAAACATGTATTCCGGCTTACCTCTTAAAAAAATTAACCCTTCGCTACTGGTGAGAAGTCTTTCGCGACCCATTTGTGTCTAGATAGGTAGAACAGAATTTTCAAGAAAATAAAAACAGTGTAAAATCAACTATCTATTGATGCTTTATTGCTGTGTGCTCAATTAAAAGTGGCGATTTATCCTAAATGTATAAACTAAGAGTACGAAATTGTGAGCCTGAAACCCTTAGCACAAAATAATATGTACTAGGTTTAGCTCGCGACTTCGCTTCCGTTGTGTATGGAATTTAACCCACGGCAACGTTTATATGCAGTCTATAACACTCGGGGATAATGTAGCTTCCCTTTAGTGAAAGAATTTTCGGAAACGGATCATCTCTTACATACAAACTTACAAACAATTTTTACCTTTTAATAATATTATATTTATTTATTTATTTGTTTATGGCACTCCAACGACTTATTCACTAATACAATTTTGGGGTAATGTAACAATTAAATTTAAAATCTAGGGTGAATATGTCACTTACAGGTGTGCACAGCACTTGATGATTATAAGCCTATATTGTCCCACTGCAGAGCAAAGGCCTCCCCCCTTCCTTCCACATTTCGCGGTCTAGTGCGATTGTAGGCCAATCCTTTGAGAAAGAGTCCAGCTCATCCCGCCATCTCCTTCTGGGCCTGCCACGTTGTCGTTTCCTGCTGTTTGGTATCCACTGAGTGGTAATTTTTGCCCATTGCTCCTCCGACATGCGGTAGACTTGACCAGCCCAGTTCCACTTCAACCTAGCAGCTGTAAGGCCAGCATCAGCTATTTGAGTTTTGGAGCGAAGTATGGTGTTTCTGATGCGGTCCGTAAGTTTGACACCCAGTATACTTTGCTCCATAGCTCGTTGGCAGACTCCAAGTACTTCTGACGTATAATATAAGTAAAGATAATGTATTTTCGGCGAAATAACTTATTTTCTTGTCTCTATTTCCCTATTTACTCTGTTTAAATACTAAGTATATTTTGACGCAAGTTGAAAGTTATACAATTTAATACGTATTCATGGAAACAATGTTATTCTCAAGTGAACTGTTTTTTACGTCACAGCATGTATATCCTTTGTTTTATTATTGATGGTGGTAGTCTGTGGTTAGTTGCGGAAAAGGACATGAAATGCATATATACGTATTTGGACATCCCGGTTTAAATATCATGGAGATTTAAATATTTAATTTAGTAATAGTATGGGCATGGACGGAGGAGGACGTCAAGATCGTAGTTCGGAGTTCTGTGGTTTTTGGTTTCTGAACCCATCACCGAGAGAGCGTAATATTGTGTGTACGCATTAAGAACTACATATAATTATCATCATTAGTACCTTAGCATTAGTATCATTAGCCTTTGCCCAGCAGTGGGATACTCAAACAGGCTAATAAAAAAATATAAGAAGTGGAGTTCGTTTATTCAAAGCTGACTTTCAAATGTCTTCGAATGTGTCTTTGACGGCGACGTTGGCGCAGTGGCTGAGCGATTGGCTGCTGTGCTGTATGTTGCGGTTTCAATTCCCGCACTTAAAAAGTATATGCATGACCTACAGGTTGTGCTTCCGGGTCTGGCTGTTTGTGTATGTTAGTTTAAATGTTTGTAAACGCTCCCGCGATACAGGAGAAAGTCCTAGTGTAAAAACCTTTCCTTTTTCCACAAACATGGTATTACTGATTAATTAACTAATATTATAAAACCCTTGTCCCCAGGTGGTAGTCGGCAGCGAAGTGGGAGTGATGAAGGCGCCACTGGTGGGCCCGCGGCCGTACAACGCGCTGGCCATCATACACACGCAGCAAAGCAACACCTTCGATATGCTCAACTCTCTCACCACAAGCGTTGTGAGTATCTAATTATGTACTTCTAAAGTCGACCCTGTGCGACGAACGTACAGACGTTGCCGCGGGAGACGCCCTGGGCGTCGGGGGTCACGTGGTAGCTCCCGGCCACCGTAGGCGCGGGCCTGTGGACGGCGAGTTATGGGCTAGCTCGCCGTCCAGCCGTCTTATGACGACAGGCCGTGTCGACGGCGCGTTCGTGTTCCACGCGCGCCTCAAAGAGATGTCAGCAACCGAATAGGGGTCCGCATGGGCCGATGCCTGCCAGAGCTGCGGGACTGTTCGAAAGAGACACCGTGGCCCTGGAACACAAAGGGCAAAGAAGGAACATGGATGGGTTTTAGTCAGTACAAGTCTGACACTCCCTTCCGCTCCGCCCAGAGTGGGGGGGGTCATTTGATGATTACCCATCCGAAAAAAAAAAAAAAACGTACAGACGTCAAGCTTCTACAATCTGTCAAATTTCTTTAATAGATTTTCACCTTTATCGTTAAGGCATTAGGTTCAAGGTTGATTGGGAAAATTTAACATCATGCTAATACATATCCAGTATAACCTGACCTCGCTTTGTATGAGATATCAACGTATACTGGTTTTACACAGCTGGATTGGTCGTTGTGCGTACGTATTGGTATAATATCGATTGTATGGAGTGTTGTAGTAGCCGATTAACGGTCAAAATTCTCAAAACTGCCCTACGAAGGTGAAGAGGGAATTCTCAAATTAATGTCACAGGAGCACTACTCAACGTCATGGACGCCGTTCTACTTATGCTTCCAGATTCAGATCCAAAATTACTTATGACATCTAGTAATTAGTTTCAGTCGACAGTTTCAGGTTTTATTCTAAAAACAACGTTCGACTACTATCTTTCGTAAGTATTGAAAGTAAAAACTGCATCAATTCTCCTGTTTAATTTTTTTTTGACTTTGCCCCCCACATTAGGATTCTTTCCTGTATAGTTGGTGCGTTTACAAATATTTAAACTCATATACACAAACAGCTAGACCCGGGACAACTATCTGTAGGCCATAAAACTATTTGTTCCGTGCGGGGATCGAACCTGCGACACGCAGCGCAGCCGTCAATCTCTCAACCACTTCGTCAATTGTTTGATTTGGTTTTGTTTCCGTCAATGTTTAAACTAATAAACGGATGACATCAGAATTAGTTTCAGCATAAATAATCATTTCTAAGAAGACACCAGTAGGGAAGGGTCAATTTTTGTAAGAGATAAGCCGGAGTACAAATCTTTAATGTGATTATGTTATTTGTCTATAGAATACTGACTGTGCCATTTTTCAAAGGAAATCCGGGAGTAATCGAGTTGTATGGCACCTTCGCCACTGGAAGACACTAAACTTCTGAAAATCCAAAGAAAAAATAATTATACATTAAGAGTTATCTTAACAGTGTAATTTACAAACTAGTGTGAAGTAAATCATTTACTTTATGGTGTTAGTACGTTTCAAACAGTCCGGTTGACATTGTAGTAATCTTTTTACTTTTATGTTATTGCTGCACGTGGCTTTAAGTAGTAAATAATAGTTTGATGGGCACGATCCTCTTTCGGTTCCGGTTTTTATTTGCGGTGCAGGAATAATTTACGGGATCGAAATGAAGCTCACTCGAATTGACTACGGTTTAAAATTGGAATTAAAAATATTGAATTAAAATAACGGCAACTGTCAGCTGAATAAAAAAAATGCAGCTCGATACATTTATCTAGCATTTATTTTTTTTATTCAATATCACATGTCATTACATGTGATATTGATATGCGATGTGATATTTCGTAAAAAGTTAAAAAAAAAAACAAAAAAAAAAGAAAATCTAATTAAATCTTGACACATTTAGTACCCAACACTCTAATATACAGGGTGTTTAATTCCCATCTTTTGTTTTAGACTATTTGCTCATAGGGCAATGTGCTTTTAGCGATTTATAGGACGTTTTGATACGGAGGATGTCCTAACAAGCAACTAAGTTCTAAAAACCTACCTATTGTTACCATTTTCAAATTACTGTACACTTAGTTCGCAATAAATAATTTATATTTGAGGGTTTGGTTGTAAACCAGGATTTTTAGATAAAATATTGGAACAAACAATGAGTAACATAAATGTCTGCACACAGTTCTTCAAAATACACTGTCTAATTCGGCGAAATAGCATATAGGCGGTACAAGTGTGTCCCACTTGAGTCGATGAATAATTTTGTTTTCATGTATCCATCAGTACCTAGACAACCGTTTTCAAGAACTGGATAAATGACTTCACTGACTTTAATCCAATTATCATCATCATCTCAGCCGAAAGACGTCCACTGCTGGACATAGGCCTCCCCCAAGTGTCGCCACATTGACCGGTCCCGTGCGACTCGCATCCAGCGGATCCCTGCAACCTTCACCAGGTCATCGGTCCACCTAGTGGGAGGCCTTCCAACGCAACTTCTTCCGGTTCGCGGTCGCCACTCAAGAACTTTTCGGCCCCATCGGCCATCCGTTCTGCGAGCAATGTGCTCTGCCCACTGCCACTTAAGTTTGGCTTTTCTTCGGGCTACGTCGGTAACCTTGGTTCTTTAATCCAATACTTCCGTATTATTCACAAAACTCAAAAGAAAGTTCAAACACCTTCTTGTCCTGACCTTGATGTCGATATCGATAACAGCTGATACCCAACTCTACGTTATCGAGATGAGACATCTTCGTGTTTTTCCTCCAAATATATGTCGGTGTGTTACAAGTTTTGAGACTTGAGATCAATCGGTCTGAAGATTGGAGCTTTGAACGATTGTGTTTTGTTTTGCGTGTAACGAACGATGAAGATGAGTTGGTGATTATACCACAACATAATATCCGCGCATGCGCATGCTTCCTGCAAGTTGTCATTAAGAGGAAACGGCCAGGGTGGTCCTCGAAATTCAACTTTTCTTACATTTTTTTTTAATTTTCCGGTCCGTGTCAGGCTGCATGATTAAATTATGATTCGCGATCGTAACAAATGTGGCTTAACCGAGTTATAAACATTAAAGTCATAAATACAACCCTCATTCATTTAATCCCTTTGAAGGACTTTTTCATGAAATAGCCATCAATGGGATTATATGAACTAAGAGGGTTGCATTGATGGTTTTAATGATTATAATTCTGTAAAAACATACGTGTTATGGTCGCAAATCAAATTCTGTTCAACATACAGCCTGACACTGACCAGCAAATTGCAAAAATCGTAGGAAAATTTGAATTTCGCAGGCTACCCTCGCGCTTCCATCTTGAGTGATTTACTACTGGCAGTTTGATACCCAACCTCATAATAGAAATTAATTATGTCACAAAAAAAATTGAGATTTTTTTTAAGACCACTACTTCAGTCAATGCAGTAATTTGCATATGCATATTATGCATCCATCGATTCAAAATAAATCGATACGAATTGAACGATTTTAATTTTTTAACAGTAGAATTATGCTTCAGATAAACGCAGTAACTATAGATAGGTATACAGTTAAACAAGTTTTTGGCTAGTTAAGTTATTGATAAATGCTATTCGTCATAGTCAAGATGTGTAATCGGAGGTGCATCAAAATACCTACGTCTTGACGCACCTACCATTACACATTTACTGTCCAAGATAACTTTATATGCATTTCTAACGTAAACAGTATTAACGAAATGACACATTTGTTAGTCATAAAATTGCAGACGTTTACATGTTTCGTACGGTAGAGATTTTTTCAAATTCAAAATCAATTTGACGTAGATCTGTGCTCTTTGAAAAATTCTACTAAATCGTTAGATATCAAAGTGAAAACTTGATTTGTCAAGTGCCTACTGGGTAATCTAAGTATTGCTACTGTGAGTGGATTGCCCCAAGTTTACACTAAGATGCCATCATTTAATCGCGTCTGGTATTTTGACTACTTTTATATCAGCCCCGCCCCTTTGGTGATACGTCGTGAGGTTTAAGGCTACCCCTCCACCCCCGTCTAACATCTCGTGTTTTTTTTTTATTTGAAAAGAAGAGAAAGTTTTAGATTGTTTTATGTATAAAAAAAAGCGGTTTTGTAGACTGAGGTTCGCTTAGTTGGGTTTTTAATTCATTATTGGTAAAAAATATACATCATCATCATTTCAACCGAAAGACGTCCACTGCTGGACATAGGCCTCCCCAAGTGTCGCTACATTGACCGGTCCCGTGCGACTCGCATCCAGCGGATCCCTGCAACCTTCACCAGGTCATCGGTCCACCTAGTGGGAGGCCTTCCAACGCAACGTCTTCCGGTTCACGGTCGCCACTCCAGAACTTTTCAGCCCCATTGGCCATCCGTTCTGCGAGCAATGTGGCCTGCCCACTGCCACTTAAGTTTGGCTATTCTTAAAAAATATACGTCACACCTACGATTGTTACAGAAACCCATTCTTTACACTTCATATTGTAAAGACTAAGATGGAGAAGACAGATAATAATCTGTGTAATCATGTTTTGTACAAAACAAATGTACGAAAGTGATGTAGGAGGAATTTTGTCAAAATATGCGTCAGTCTTCCGCTTCCTCCCATTTATTGATGACTAAGTTTTTCTATCTTCTTTCCAGGCCAGTCAGCCAGTAGTTGGCGTAGGAGTGGGCGTGGGCGGCTTCCATCGACGGAGCTCCGGCCAGGGCGCGCTCTGCGACCCAGAGCTGGACGACAGTGGCAACAAGCTGGTCGCCAGGCTGGAAGACGATGCCTTCATCTCTGAACAGGATCTGGTACGTAGCAAAGGTCACTTGAATTCGAGATGCTTTAGCAGAACTCGGAATTGCTCTTACGCCAAGTTGGAGAACAGCTGGTCTCCTTTAAAATGGGACCTTAATAGGCGAATGGAGGTGATCTAAAAACTTCACAGTCTTATTCAAAATCAAAGCATTTATTTCAAAAAGGTCAGTTACAGTCCTAGTCACAAGGCGTAATAACTGTGAAACTAATGTAGTTGCCCATTCCAAAGGGTTCTACAGAGAAGAACGGGCAAGAAACTCCATGGACACTCTTTTAAATCAGAATATCGTTACAAAACCTTGGTTACATCAGTCATGTTGAGATTTTACATTATGTGAGAACGATGTAGGAATACGTGCAATTTTCTTCCATTCCTTATGGTAATACAAGCATGCCATTATTTTATGTGAAAATAACTGAATTTTATGAAATTTACAGGAGGAAAACATCGAGATAGCCACGGCGACGGAGAAGCGAATATCGAAGACCGACCCGTCCGGTGAAGATCAACCGCAGGAACCACAGAATGGTAATGATAATGTGTATAGATACAATGAGTGGAGTGGACGGATGACCTGCTGAAGGTTGTAGGGATCCGCTGGATCAAAACCAAAATCAAAGCATTTATTTCAAGTAGGCCAGTTACAGACACTTTTGAATTGTCGAAACAAAGACAACAATGAAATATAGCTACAGTCCCAGTCACAAGGCACAAAAACTGTGAAAGTACTGTAGTTGCCCATTCCCTAACGTAGATCTCTATGGAGAAGAACGGGCAAGAAACTCTATGGACACTCTTTTAAATCAGAATACTTCTACAAAACCTTGGTTACATCATTCATGTTGAGATGGTACATTATGTGAGAACGATGTAGCAAGATGTGTACGTTAAAAGTGTCCATAATAAAAACAATTTCAAAAATAAAATAATTATGATGCGAGACGCACGGGACCGGTCAATGTGGCGACACTTGGGCTCCCTCCTCCGCCTATGTCCAGCAGTGGACTTCTTTCGGCTGAAATGATGTTGATGATGATAATAGATAAAATACGATTTTTTAAATGTGAGCACAACACGAAACGCGAGTTTCTATAAAAAAATGGCATGTTATCGTTTGAAGTCCAACTTCCAAGACTTAAGCGGTTTATTTGAGTAGTGGGGAAATCCCGCACGGAACAAATATTTGTATGGATGGCTTACAGGTAGTTGTCCCGGGTCTGGCTGTTTTTGTATGTGAGTTTAAATGCGGTTTATTTGAGTAGTCTGCAAACCCTCACTTTTGTATTTAAGTGTCAGCAGTGACAGCTAAAATTAATGCTCTTAAAGGACCATATTGCTACTGGGTAAAAGTATATTTAACCACCTTTGTAGTAGAAGGCACTGACATTGACATTGGAGACATTGGAGGAGCTCGTGGCAAAATAATAACAGCCGCTCGGATCGATCTTTAGGTTAAGCCGTGCTTGCCTAGGTTGGCCTGTGGATGGGTGACCACCCATTACATACCGAGTTTCCTCCATCCCTCGGAAAAAAGTTAAACCGTTGGTCCCGGTTGTCATCTGTAGATCTTTGACAGTCGTTACAGGTAGTCAGTGGCTCAAAATCAGTCTTACCAAAGAGTACCGTATTACCTAGTACTAACTGGGTTGTGGAGGTCAGATAGGCAGTCGCTCCATGTAAAATACGGATATTCAACTGCATTCGGTTAGACTGGAAGCCGACCCTAACATAGTTGGGAAAAGGCTAGGCAGATGATGATGTAGTAGAAGGCAACTCTATCGTTTTGTGCTACTTCTTCCCTATGACTTCGACCAGATCTATAATCTAGATCTCTTCAAAACCTCGAGTGAATAGGTTTCTTCTAGGCAACCGTGCTTCACCCTATCATCGCTTCACGTCAGGCGAGTTTAAGCCAAAAACAAACCTATTTAAAACGTCGCTGTTATCCTCAGCTTTTATTATTTGTTGTTGTTTCCAGGCTTGGTGTACGGTCCTATTTACGAGCTCGAGAAGTTAGAAGAGAAAGACAAACAGAAAGACGATAAGGAAGATGAGGAAGAACCTATTGGAGTCTCACCTTGTGGCAGGTGCGTTGTATTTTATACCTTATATCAAGACACTATAGTTCATATTCGAGTTAGCAACCTACTTGAATGGTTTTCAACCAAGATACATATCATTGTAAGCCTATCTTCTTCCAGGGCTGCGGGACTGTTCGAAAGAGATACCGTGGCCCTGGAACACAAAGGGCAAAAAAGGAATATGGATGGGTTTTTAGTCAGTACAAGTCTGTCACTCCTTTACGCTCCGCCCAGAGTGGGGGGGGGGGGGGTAATTTGATGATTCCCATCCGAAAAAAGGAAAAAAAATGCCTATCTTTCTATAGACGATAGGGATTAAAGATAAGTTCGGCTTTGTAAAAACTCAACTCAACGCTGTCGAGTAACAGTCTCTAAAACTGGAATGTTTTCTATTAAATGCTAACCTCTATAATATTCTAAATAATAACATCCCCTCAAAAGTGTATGTTTATGGTAATAAAACTTAATGCTTTATGTCTTCAGGTTCTTCAAATACGACAAGGAGGTGGGTCGGGGCTCGTTCAAGACAGTGTACCACGGTCTCGACACGCAGACTGGAGTCGCCGTCGCTTGGTGCGAACTGTTGGTGGGTTCCACTTCTTTCACTATCCGATAACAGTAAAAGGCTGGTTATCGATATACTCAAGATTTCTCCGTATGATAAATTGAGGAATGAGGTTATACGAGAACGTTGCGGTTTAAAAGATGGAGTGACAACAATTGAAAAGAGAATGTTAGATGGTTTGGTCATGTAGAGAGGATGAGTGAAAGGCGGCTAACAAAAGGAGATTTCAAGTCAGATGTGAGTGGCAACGCCGGGAGGGGACGCCCTAGCAGGACATACATCAACATATTGGTGAGGTTCTTCAGTAAGGTCAGGTACGTAGGACTCGCAACCGGCGTGCGTGTATGACCTGATGAATGAACCTGGACGAGGCAAAAGGAGTATGTAAGGATAGTAGCAGGTGGCGTTCTGTAGTTTCTGCCTACCCCCGTGGCAAAAAGGCGTGAGTTTATGTATGTATTAAAAATATCGTTCGCTCAACGACAAATAAACGCGCGGGAAAGCATCGCACACATTATATCATGCGAGTGCGCTTCATCAAGCTTTATTATTATGTATGTGTATGTGCGTATTATGTTTGTTTGTCTGATTAGAATCCAATCATACGGACAGACTCTTCTGGGCTCGAGTTAATTGTCAGTTTCGAATCCATGCATATCAGGGTCTGACTCTTATGGGCTCGAGTTAATGTTTAGGGGATAAAAAAGCCGTCCGTAGCCCAAAATTCCCTCATCTACCTAAATACAGCTTCTAATTTTTTCGTAATATTGATCCTACTTAAGTAACAACAGTTTATGCCAATGAGTAAACAACTTTTTGGTATTGCAATGTCAAAATTTTTTTTTTTGATAGCTTTCCTTGTGTCCCACTGCTGGGCAAAGGTCCCTTTCTCCATCCAAACCTCTCTGTTCTGTGCAAATTTCTGGCCACGTTTGCCCCGCGAACATGATTCATAACTTACCAAATTCCTTTCATCTTCCAGGAGAAAAAGCTTAACAAAACGGAGCGTCTCCGCTTCCGCGAAGAAGCGGATATGCTGAAGAAGCTGCAGCACCCCAACATCGTTCGTTTCTACAACTACTGGGAGGGCACCGTCGCCAAGAAGAAGAACATCGTGCTTATCACGGAGCTCATGCTCAGCGGCACGCTTAAGGCGTAAGTATAGTTTTGATGAAAGTTTTCGGAAAGTCGTGGCTTCTAATTGCAAACTCATTCCGTCTAAAGCATTGATGGTCAATCCCGGCAGAAGGGGTCATTCTTATTCTTTATTGCAAACAAAATTAACAGACACACACAAATTGCATCACGTACAACGGCTTGGGATCATTTCTGGGGTCTCAGGTAGAACTTTTCTTTCCACATTATGTCTTACGTCTTAGGAGAGGGCTTTTTGCACTCTGAAAAATACTTTCAGAGTGCAAAAAGCCCTCTCCTAAGACGTACTTCTACATACTATTCACTTACCTCGGTACATCACATTAGACACGTATTTGTATGGATTTTACTCACTCAAATATAATGCTTTATTAAAAAAACGTCCAGAGCCCAGAGTCAGGATTTCTAGCTGAATAATTATATTTGTTTTAATTATGTATGCAATGTATGTAAAATAAAGTAACCGGCGTTTTCCAACAATCCATTAACATCCTATAAATAAATACCGAGATTCCAAGAAAATTATCTCACAGATTTCATTGTTGTTTCCAGGTATCTCCGAAGGTTCAAGCGAATCAACCCGAAAGTGCTGAAATCGTGGTGTCGCCAGATTCTCAAGGGATTGAACTTTCTACATTCGCGAACTCCGCCTATTATACACAGGTAATTTTTGTTAAATTTTATCATAATTTTCGATAGGAAACTGAATCATTTAGTTTATAGAGCTGTAAAACGAGAGTAATCTGCCTCAGACTGTGGTTACGTTGCTTTGTATACACCCTGTATGACTTTTTCGCTTAGGAGAAAAGTTCTCATGACTCGTTGACGTCCCGCGTAGCTATCCACAAACGCTTCGATTCGATTTTGATTTGACAATTCGTATGTTGTATCTTTTTTTGGCATTACAAAAGTGAGCGAGATAGACATACGACTTTCCGAATCGAAGCGTTTGTGAACAGCTATGCCGGGTGCGGACAATCGCTGTTACGCTGGTCGGAAACTAATGATATCACAAACTTTTGTAGAGATCTGAAGTGCGACAACATTTTCATCACCGGCACGACGGGCAGCGTCAAGATCGGGGACCTGGGACTTGCTACACTCAAGAATAGGAGCTTCGCCAAGTCCGTCATAGGTATGCTCAATCTACTGTTCCCTACATCGTGAGATTCGATTGCATGCGATTCGATTTGATTCTGTACACACTATGATTATGGGTGCAGATGTTACCTGTGCATGTAGCTTTAGAAAGTGATTGTTAAACAGTTTGAGTGATATATACTACGCTCGATACGGCCGGGAACCGTGTTAATGCTACACTCAAATTCGAAGCGACATAATTTAGCACATCCAGGAGGCAAAGTCTTTTATTCTGCGAGTTTTTGAAATTCGCAAAACAAAAGGACTTTCAATAGGAACTGACGCGATTAGCTGATCAACATAATTTTTATATGGTAAAACTAAAAAAAAAGTTATATGAATTTCCAAAAGTCATTGAACAATAAATGTTCAGTTTCATCAAGTTTCATGGTCTGTGACACTACAACGAGAGTCTTACGTTTATTATGTTACACTGTATATGTAGGCAGCTCGTCTTAGCTTGAATGGTGCCGAGTCGATCATAATTCATCGATGGTAGATATTCGATCGTAGTAGTATTTACGATCGTTCAAAGATGCGCATCGTCCCGTATCGACGAAAGGAAGGTGACAGGAATTTTGGCACAATAAACCCTAAGTAGTTTAGAGCAACATTTTTTTTTTTCCGTGTTTCTTATTTCTTTTTGTTTTCTACTCCCAGGTACCCCAGAATTCATGGCCCCAGAGATGTACGAGGAGCACTACGACGAGTCAGTAGACGTGTACGCGTTCGGCATGTGCATGCTGGAGATGGCGACCGGAGAGTATCCCTACTCCGAGTGCAGCGGGCCCGCGCAGATCTACAAGAAAGTGGTGTCGGTGAGACCTCAACCTTGTTACTGTAGCTTAGAGTTCAATGCTTAATGACACGACTTTAGTATAGAGCATTGGTTCGTATAATGGTCATTTTAATTTAAACTTAATAGTTTTTGTAGTAAAGTCCAATATGCAATGACTGTGTTTGGTAAGAGTCGTTATCAAGTGGTTTTTCATGTCAGCATAAGTCTATAGGGGTATGAAGAACAGGGTGTAAAGTTCTTCATCCCCCATAGACAAAGGAGGATCCGATCATACGGGTGTTGTGTCTGGTGGGCTACTCAGTTGTTTTTTCTATTTAGGTTCTTACTAGCTTGTGCCCGCGGCTTTGCTCGCGTTAATTTTGAATTTGTCAAACAATTTGGGTTGTACTCTGCTTGTAATAATATAATTCAATCATGATTCGAAAGACACGTGGCGCCATCTATTATCGTAAGAACGTTATTATTATTTTCCTCGGGAACAGTAATTTTTTTTAGGTAGGTTGTCAGGTGTCCGTTTCTGCATACCTGACAACGTATATGAAAAATTTCAGGATGATCGGTTCTGTAGTTTAGGCGTGAAAAGATAAAAAAGAAACTTACTTTCGTATTTATAAGGCAGTAAGGATTCGCATTTATAATATTAGTAAGGATAGGAATTTGCTGCTAGTTCCTTATTTGTGCCATAGTTGGCGCTGTAGTACTTTCTTGCTTTTTTAAGTGCCGCTACAGGTCTCTGCAATGGTTTGTCACTGAGATACTATGCTCCTTTCATCTATCTAGTACAAGCCACCCCTTTCTTAAATATACTTATATTTCCACAGGGCGTGAAGCCGCAAAGCTTGGAGAAGGTTACCATTCCGGAGGTCCGAGATATTATCGAGTCGTGTATCAAGCCTAATAAAACTGACAGGTATGTTTATTCATTTGTATGGCTTTGCACAAGTGGGAGATAATATAGGATAGAATAAGAACATAAGGCCCTGCCTCCACCAAAGCGGAGACGCGCGGAGCGGAGGGGAGATGTGCAAGATTCAACCAGTCACAGGAGAGATCTTCATCCTGTGGTTTATAAGTGCCTTACCTGTATAGCCATTCAAAAACGCTTCGATTCTATTTCGATTCGGAAAGTCGTATGTCTGTCAGTAGCGAAGGGTCAATTTTTGTAAGAGGTAAGCCGGAGTACAAATCTTTAATGTGATTATATTATTTGTCTATAGAATACTGACTGTGCCATTTTTCAAAGGGAAGCCGGTAGGAATCGAGTTGTATGGAACCTTCGCCACTGATGTCTATCTCGCTCGCTCTCGTAATGCCGGAAAAAGATAAACATACGATTTGTCGAATCGAAATCGAATAGAAGCGTTTGTGAATAGCTATGCGGGTGTCGTAGAGTGTTTATGCCGCCCATGGGCCTCTAGCTTAGCTTTACATGCCGTCAAGAAATATCTCTCAGGCATGCTGGTTTCCTGACGATGTTTTCCTTCACCGAAGCAAGAGATAATTATACAATACGCACATGAATCCGAAAAATCAGAGGTGCGTGTCTTGGGTTCGAACTCGAGACCTATGAATTGGCGTTCCGACGGCCATTCCACTAGGCTTTTACTGCTACAGGAGAGATGAGAGACGCGCTGTAGATTTCAATCAATGACGATTACTCTTCGCTCCGCATGTCTCCGCTTTAGTGGAGTCCGGGCCTAAGTTTGAAAAGATATATAATGAGCTGCGATGTTTCTATCGATATTATATTCGCATCTCTATCCATCCTCATTATTTTTCGTTACTGCTCTTGATGCTCTTGGACCTCGATCTCGCCTGATTGAAAGCGATGGATGAGGTTATCCGTCAAAGTGCTTGGTTTTTATTTTGTAAATATTGTCACGTGATAGAAACTAAGATAACGTTATTGCATTTCCCAAGCACGAGTTTATTATTTTAATTGGATCCGTTATCTGTCAATCTGCAATCGTGACTGTTGAGCACGAAGTTCTGGGTTCGATTCCTAGGACAAAGTGTGTTGAAGTTTTATTCTGAATGTGTGTGGGTTGATGATTAAAACTTAACTGGCAAAATGTGGTAACCTATTGTTAGGGTACACCTCTGTCTAAAACTTCAGGAAGTACAGGCATTTATGTTGGTTCCGTATATAAATACAAATAAAGCCCATTTTTGTTAAATTTACTTTATTACCGGCTTGGGACATGCAATATTAAGCTTTAAAATAAGAGGAATAAAGCCCAATTTCAATACTTATCATCTCCCCAGTGCCACATGGGCTAGGCTGAGGTAATATAATATTAATTTAAATATCTATATCAATCTTTGTAAACGCTTTATTCTTGTTAAAATTGGCTAAATTTCGCCAGAAAAATCTTTTAGCCGTGTGTTTAGAAATACCTATTAAATGTGAGCTTAGCTTTCGTGAGTAAATTGTGGAATAAAATTTAAAAGTTGTGTAGAAAAAATAGATTAAGAAAAAAAACTTTCATAACTAAGTTCTATGTATCTTTCAAAGTTAATCTCATGTGGTGTTGCTTTCGTGTGTGTTTTTTTAACTATTATCGTTAGTGGCTTTAGATGTACAACCACAATTTTAACATTAAATGGTGTAATATTTCGTATTAAAATAATTGATTTAGTCAACTTAGGAATGAGTCCTTCAATCGATAGTTTAAAACTTTATACAAGGTGTAATATAAAAAAAAAACGCAAGATGTACCGTGTGGTCTCTCGGACCCTGAAACTGAACAAATTTTGTTCTACGACTTCTTGAAATTAAAAAAAAAAAAATTAAGTAACGTTGGGACGAAAAAGCCGCGATTAGCTGATCAACATGTATGGTAGAACTAAAAAAAAAAGTTACGAATTTCCTACAGTCATGTTCATGGTCTGACACACCACTCGAGAGGTTTTGCGTTTATTATTTTACACCCTGTATAAGACTATTAGTTTTATGCATAAAGCCGCCAAAGTAGAAAACGTCTTAATTCATCATCATCGTGTTCGCCTACTGTGCGCTCACCTTAATTTATAATGAGACAACCCATCGAGCTCTACAATAAACATCAGTGCTTTTAAGCAAAATTACTATTAAATCTCTCAAATACCGCTTGAAACGTTAGACCTAGATTTTCCAGTAAATTTTCGATTTTAGTAGAAGAAAATGTAGCCCAATAAATAGTAATAAGGACATTCGGTCTTTTAGTTATTGTTAAAAGTTAATATAGAAGGCCTCTCAATACTTTGTCTTAGCTCGCGTTTACCGACTGCGTTCTGTGACGACTCTCAAGCGATTCTAGACGCCCCAGCGTAGATACTTTTCGTCAGTTATTAAGTTAAAATAAATATGTTTTGTTACATACAAAAATGCACACTTAGACCTACATGGTCAAATTGTATGAGACAGCTGATATTATTTCTAATAACTGACAAGATAATTTCCTTGAAAATTTCCTTATACCTTATCATATAGGGTTTAGATAACCACATCTTATTCAGGTTTACAGAAACCGATGATAATACACAAATATTCTTCTATATTTTATTTTTATGTATTCATTTTCTTTTTAAATGCAGGCCAAAAGTAAAAGACCTGTTGAATCACGAGTTCTTCGGCGAGGACATCGGTCTTCGGCTGGAGATCGTGAGCCGAGACCTGGTCACCTCCTCCGACATAACCAAGATACAGTTCCGCTTGAAGATCATCGATCCTAAGAAACGGTAAGCGTAATATTGTAAGTTACTGTTGGTTTGTCGCAAGGAACAAATCAACATGTCAATATTTTCGACCTTTTTGACATCAATATCCCTTTATCTGAATCTTATTTGATAGTCCAGTCATTTAAGCAAAAAAGGACCTTGGAATGAGAGATAATAAGCTGTAAACTCGTATACACCTTCATTTTGGTGTTCTAAAAGTTGTCTCATAAGTCTCATAAAATCTCGTGTCTGCGTCGTAAGTTATTCAAGGTCAAATGTCACAAAAATCAGTTTTTCGCGATTATCTCGGGTGTATATAGCTCCAATGATGTTAAAATGTCATATAAAAAATGTAGAGCATAAAAATTGCGACAAATTTTGTGCTCTACAATTTTTATATGGCATTATTACGTCTCACCGTTTTTGAGATAGATGGCAGAGAGCCCGCAGCGCTCAGCCATAGTCACTGTAAAGCAAGGTTGACCGTGAATCTCAATGAATAATAATACCTTGTATAAAGTTATTAAATTACGTCATATCCCTATGACGTAAACAGTAACTGGCGATTACTTTATAAGTTGATAAGTAACTAACAATCGCTTCTTCTCCACCAGGTCCTACACTCACAAAGAGAACGAAGCAATCCAATTCGAGTTCGACATGGAGAACGACGACTGTGAGGAAGTAGCCAACGACATGGCGAAGGCTGGTCTCATCATGGAGGAAGACGCCAGGATAGTGTTCAAGCTGCTGAAGTCGCAGCTCATCAGTTTGAACAGGTCAGTGACTATCATTCATCTGCCTTTTTCCAATGACACCCTCTGTTGGGGTCAGCTTCCAGTCTAATCAGATGCAGCTGACTTCGACGACTTTGGTAAGACAGAATGTCAAAGTTTCGTAACGTGCAACCGTCAAAGATCTTCTAAAACCTGCCGGGTTTAACATGCTTTTATGCGTGTAGGAGATGGATGACGAAGAAGAAGCTCAACCTTTTGACCGCCATAGTCACATATGCGTGACAAGCAAACGCGTGCCTTGGACGCCAAACGACACAAGAATGTGATAAAATGGTAGGTGAAATTGTGGCTCGGCGTGGAGGGCACGCGCGTGCCTTTATGCTCTGGCGATCCGCTATAGATCCGTGAAACTTTTACAGGTCGACTTACATCAAGGTGCTCGCGGTTATCCACGCATTAGGCTTTCCCAAACTGGGGACCATAAAAGCCTGATGCTACATACTTACGTCCTTAATGTACTGGGTGGTAGGGACATCGATGCATAAACGGTTACCATGTGTTTGGTACATCATACCTAACCCCTCCCCCTCCCCCCTCCCCCCGACATAGAAATTTTTCATCGGTAACTTTTAAAGTAAGTCTCCCTGCCTGAGGATGGACGGCGCCGCCGGTGGCGTGATGATTTAGACGCGCATCACGAAGGTTGGTTCGAGGTGACGCAGGAGAAGAGTACCTGGAAGGATATGGGGGAGCCCTTTGTCCAGCAGTGGGACATACACCGTGACTTTTTAGTCGTCTTACAACGGCAGCCCACTTCATGTATCTAATGACTACTAAACACTCATAAATAAAAATTGGTATTTATGAGATTTTAATAATTTAAAAATAAATTTGTATTCAGTATTATGACGCATGACGTAGTTAAAACACCCGGAGCGCTGGGTAGGTACGTTCTCCCGTTTGACACTTAAAAATCATAAACAGGATGTTTCATAATTTTATTCTAATATATTATTTATTTTTCTTTATACCTATTATGGTAGGTAAAAAAAAAAAACAAATCGCGTCTAGAGCTATTTTATGTCGGGTACATCGAGTGGACCACCTTTTTTTTTGGATTCTGCTGGCAACATTCGAACTGTTTACATCTCTGCGTTATTATAATTTATAAATAATACATTCTAAAACTTAAATTAAATAAAAAGTGGTGCAAAGTAGTGTAATAAGTATTTTGATGCAGTGATATTGTTTGTGACAATTTAGACCCAGTGAAATAACAATTATGACAATAGTATTATATAGGAACTATAATCAGTGATAAACAACGAATTGGTCTTTCATCTTTCCAAAAATCATAGACCTTATTTATTCACAATAAATAAATGCGTTGAGTGTCACTTTTATTAACGCCAGTGAATAAAATAAAAACTTAATCACCGTTACGAAAAATATTTTTAAAACTGAACTTTGACCCCATGTTCAATGTATGACAACTAGCGCCAAGGCAGCCACAAGCGGCGAATAGGCAAACTAAAAAGTACCACCACTCGCCACCAGAGGGCGATTAATGATACCACAGTAAAAAATATTTCGTTTTTGGTGGAAAAGTTACAAGTATGGCGGACGAAAATATTACACTTAGAAAAATACCCGTCCTGTCTACGTCGTTCTCAGAGACGTCATTATTCAATGCTACAGTAATGAGTATGCCTGATACTTCACTGCAGGACAATGAATCCATTACTAAACTAAAGGAAGAAGTCAATGGGTTACGAGTTGAGTTACAAAGCGCGCATCAAGAAATTGACAATTTGCTTAGCGAAAATGAAAAATTAAAGTCAGATCTAGAGAAATCTAATCGCGTTATAGAGTTATACAAGAAAGTTGGTACAGGAGAGGCCAAGTGCTCCACGCCATGTTCAAAACGAAAGGTCTCAAATACAAAACCTCAAGTGCGAAGACTAACATCGACTCCAATAAAAAATAACCTGGTAGATAAATCTAGCCAAACAGTAACTCCAACAAAATCACAAAAGAAGACAATGAAATCACAACTGTATTCGAAAAAACAAGGAATAATTAATACTTCAATGGAAGACCTAAATAATGCAACAACACAGAAGGAAGAAAGTGACCCCCACCCATCTATTCCCATAAAAAGAAAACTGTGCTTAGTAAGTGCAAATAAAAACAACCAAGTTTTGTCCACAGCTCAAGAGGTATTTAAAAACTTTCAAGTATGTCATTACCTCGCGCCCAATTGTGGTTTACTTCAACTTATTAAAGACTTGCACAAAAAAGTTACGGACTATTCTATGGAAGACTATTGTGTTGTTTTAATTGGGGAAGAAGACTTCTTGCATACTGAAAATTATGTTAATATCATTATACAACTAAGGGAAACATTGATGACAGTACAGAATACAAATATTATCTTATGTGTTCCTACTTTCAAATTAAGTAATTACTCATTAATGTTTAATTGGCGTATAGAGACGTTTAATAATTTGTTGCATCTAGACCTACAAACATATGCCTACGCAACTGCATTTGATTCTAATTTAAATCTTTTTTATGACTTCACTATGTTCTCTAAATTCAATAAAAAAATTAATGACTGTGCTCTGCGTAAAATTTTTCAAAATTTATTGTTAACCTTAACAGAGATATCATCAACCCAATGTGAATCTTCTGCAGATGAAAGAAATTATGATTATGAAAACTTTTTTCGTGTATAAAAATGTTAATATTCTACATCAAAATATTAATGGTCTTCTAAACAAATCTCATATATTTACTGTCGCACTTAGTGAATTACTCAATACAGGAAAAATAATCGATGTAATATGTTTTTCGGAGCACAATATGATTTTATCTGATGTTGAATTGTTACATATTCCTAACTTTACACTTGCTGCGCATTACACTCGGAAATCCAGACACGGTGGCACATGTATAATGATACGAAACGGAATTAAGTATAGACCATTGGAGTCCGTGGAAAGGTACTGTGTTTCTAATATAATTGAATGTTGTGCAGTAGAACTCACTGACCACAACGTCACTGTGATGTGTGTCTATCGGAGCCCACATAGCAGGGACGTAAATAGTAAACTTGAGGTATTTTTCAATAACCTTAGTATTCTTTTGAATTCTTTTTCATTACACACAAACAAAAAACTTATTCTGTGTGGTGATTTCAACATTGATCTTTTAAAAAAGACTACATATTCAGATCAATTCAAGTATCTTCTGGCGGGTTACAATCTCAAATCAGAAATAAAAGTTCCAACCAGACTAGGCAGTGGGACTTGCATAGATAACATTATTCACAATGTACGAGGATCAAGTGGAGAAGTCTTAGAGCTAGCAGTATCCGATCATACGGCACAACTTTTACGATGTCCAGTTAGACGGACATGCATATTAAATTACTGGTTCTCAACTAAACGAGATTACTCGAAAGAAAATGTTCAAAAATTCATAGACAACATCAAAGCTATCACTTTTTCTGACGTATACGAGGAAACGGATCCCGCTAAGGCATTCAAATTATTTTATGATCTGTTTAAGTTGCTCTATGATTTATGCTTTCCAAATATAAGAATACGGATATCGACTAAAGAAAGAGCAAAATGGATTAGTCGTGGCATTAGGATTTGCAGTAAGAGAAAAAGAGAATTGCTGTGGAAATACCGGTCCTTACCAAATAAGCAAAATAAAATAAACTTTAAAAATCTTTCCAATCGGCTGAAAAAAGTTATAAATCTCACACAGAGAGCCCATAACAATCGTCTAATACAATCAGCTCAAAATCTATGTAAAGCAACATGGAGAGTAATAAATAAAAACAAGAATAAACATAATTTACCAGACGAAACCATCATAAAAATTAAATCAAACGACAAAATCTTAAGTAATCCTGTTGAAATAGCACAAGCTTTTAATAATTATTTTGTGGATCAAGTGAAACCAGTTACTAATTCAGACATTCATAAAAATAAACATAAAATTAACAATAGAATTAGTTCTATATTTATGTCACCTACGATACCGCTAGAAATTCACAAAATTATTATGTCGCTAAAAAATACATCTAGCACTGGGTACGATGATATAAGTACAAGCATTATTAAACAGGTATCCACAATAATTGCTCCTGTGTTGAGTCATCTTATCAATATGTGCATATGTCATGGTCACTTTCCAGAAGAGTTAAAAATAACAATTATAAAACCACTCTTCAAGAAAGACAACAGAGAAGATATGTCCTGCTACAGACCCATTGCGTTAGTACCGATTTTCTCAAAAATATTTGAGAAAGCAATATATTTTCAACTCACCTCATACTTTGAGAAAAACTCCCTTTTTGTTGATAACCAGAAAGGTTTTAGGAAAAATAGATCTATTGACATGGCCATCTACGATTTCTTACATATGGTTACCGGCAGAGTGGATAAGAGACTACCAACTCTGGCGCTTTATATGGACATGTCAAAAGCTTTTGATCGCGTAGACCATAAAACACTAATAAGTAAACTTAATGCGTATGGCATAAGGGGAAATATATCAAACTTAATAGAATCTTATCTCTGTAATAGACAGCAAATAACGACAATCAGTAGAATTTCTAAAAAAACCGTAGTAACATACAAATCTAACCTGAGAACGGTAAATTATGGAGTACCACAAGGTAGTGTACTGGGACCACCCCTATTTATTGTGTATATTAACGACTTTCCGACAGCATCATCATATCCCATGACAATGTTTGCAGATGACAGCACTTTACTTTTCAATTGTGACGACGTGAGTAAAATAGAGCCTGAGATTAATTCTACACTACTATCTGTTGTGAATTGGCTACAAAATAATAATTTGGTTATAAATCTTGACAAAACAGTATTAATGAAGTTTCAACAAAGAGTAAATTACAATCTAGACTTAAATATTAAATACAAGGACAAAATTATTAATGAAACAAATGTGACTAAATTTCTTGGACTAAACATAGAAAACACTTTAAAATGGAATTCACATATTGACAAAGTATGCAGTAAGCTAAACCAACATTCATATGCTTTGCATATGTTAAGTAAAACGGCCAATCGAGCAACAGTTTTAACGGCTTATCATGGTTTAGTAGCCTCAACATTGAGATACGGAATTATATTTTGGGGGAATGCCACGGGTAAAGAAATGGTATTTAAGTGCCAAAAGAGGTGCATTAGAACTATTTACAATTTAAAGACAACAGATAGCTGCAAGCCGTTTTTTAAAAATACTAAAATATTAACGATGCCCTCGCTGTACATTTATGAAACGTCTATGTTCGTCAAAAATAATTTACGTAAATTTGCTCGAGTAACTAGTCAGCGCCGTTGTGATCGGTTACAAACAGTTGGGTCTAGAACTGCGCTATATGGAAATAGTATCTTTGTAATGGCACCAAGGGTCTATAATAAATTACCAAAATGTATAAGGAGTGAAGATAATGTCCGCAAATTCAAAAGTAAATTGTATTTATTTTTATTAGATAAGACGTACTACTCCATAGAAGAATTTTTAAATGATAAAATATGACATTACTAACCTTTTTAATACAATTTACCTATGACATGCATGTAACAATAAATTATAATTGCCTAATAACAGTATTATTAATTGACATTATTTATTCGAACTTGACTTTTTATTATATAAATTCAGACTTATTCCTATAAAAATTAATAGATTTGTACACCAATTTCATTGGTAGGACATAGAGCTCGACTAAATTGTATACCTAAGACCTTTATTGTAATACCTATGTTCACAAATAAAGTTTGATTGATTGATTGATTGATTTTTAAGACGACTAAAAAGTCACGGTGTATAAGACAAAAAAAAAAAATCTGCTGTTCCACATTACATTTTTTACGTGTAGGTATTGCACTTTTCTGGGGGGAGAGGGGGGGTGTCAGAATCATGTACTGAATACTGTAATAACTGTGCGTCAGCCAGTCATAAAATACTTGTCTGTAATTTCCAGTCAATACATATTCAACCCTGGAGTGAAAAATAGCGAAGTTAGCTTTTCGCCAGAAACCGTCAACAAGCAATGTGGACCGCAATTCGGACTAGTGTATGCAGCTATAAGTATTAGAAGTACCACATTTTGATTTGGAATTAGAAACCTTATTTCCATTGCTTAACACACAATTTAGTTTGTAACAAGGAGTATGGTAGTGACTGTATAATGTATTTATATTTTCATTTTAAACTAGCCTTTGTATGTTATTTAAGTACACGAGGTAGCTATTATAGTCAGTCTCGTGTTGTAAAGTAATGTAGAACTAAAATATAAGAATTTTTTTATAAAGAGACCAAAACTCCGATCACGAATCCTTCTGATTGTGCCAAGTTTCCGTTGGGAATCCCATTTCGAGTTACATTTACACGGTGTATAGACGCCAGCACGTCAAGCTACTACAGTCTGTTCAAGTTCTTTAATAGATTTTCAACTTTATCGCTAAAGCTAAAGGTTCAAAGTTGATTGGGAAAATTTGACAGTTTTGGGTACCTTGGTCTTGTACTACCGGGTTCACTAGCGGTCGACCACTTTTCACCCTTATGCCTTGAATTATAAGGTTGAAAATTGTAGAGGTAGTACTTAAAACACGAACCAGTAGCCATATACCTATTATCTTATTGCAAACAAAAACATAAAAGTTAATTAATAGTTACGACTATTCTCAGATAAATGAGCCATGAAACTGTCATTGATAAAGTTAACGTAATAGGACTATCGTGAATGAATGTTTTGATGTTTAGGAAACTAATAAGATTATAATATCTGCGCTCCTATTACTAGCTGTATTTCATACTGTTTAAATACAGAAATAACAAGCGTATTTTTTAATAAATAAGTTCTACATGGCCTGTTAAATTCTTATTACAAATACTCATAGATCCACAGCATTATTACATAAGCATAATCAGCCTGTAATGACAGATATCATTTGAAAAAAAAAAAAAAATATTTTGTATTTTTCTTGATTTTAGTTAAATTATTGATTACCAAAGGAAGAGTTCCGAGTCTTAAATTATAACACAATCTGAAGCTGATAATAAAATTAAAAAATATTAGCAATAAATGCTTCATTTCAATCACTCGAGCCGAGTGGTCGGTTTTAGCTTTTAGCCGACTATTCGCCCATTACAAAATAATAAGGCGGCTTTCCCGATAAGTTGAACATCTCAAAAAAAAAATGAACTGGCAAAATTATTTCACTTTAAAAGTCACCGCTACGATCTAGGTCATCAAAGTGATATTTAAGCTCAATAAAACATGTGAATTTAGTTCAACTAAAATGACGATATCTCGATTCATTGCGCCCAGACAATGGCTATTAGTTAATGGGTCCTATTGTCTCCATACCGATCAGATCGTAGACGTGATAACTAATATCTTAATCTTGATCAGTATATTTGTATAAGTTGATGGTCTATAATCTGTATGACGAACAGACTGACAGACAGACGGACTAATCTGTATGACGAACAGACTGACAGACAGACGGACTGTGTACCTAAGCTCCTAACATTACGTGCAATCTTTAAACCACGTCTTTCAATACATAATTTTGTGAATTTATTGATCAATTTATCATCCCCATCGCCGAATATATTTTATTCGTGGAATAGGATTGACAGAAAAAATATAATAAATATTTTTAACGAGTAATTTGAGTGGCATTTCCCATATTTAAAAAAAACGTTCGCAGTTGAATTTCAAACTGAATAGTCAAAATTACTTGTACCTTTATTTTGCAAGGGTTTCCAAAATTGTTTTTTGTTGAGATAAGACCATAAATAAGCGTATAAATCTTGAACGTCGTCGGCCTGCTGGCGTTGTTAAAATTAGCCATAAAAATTTAATAAAAAATTGCAGACGTTTGCAACACAGCCGCTAAATTAAAAAATGGAACTGGGCAGCAGTGGCGAAGGTTTCATACAACTCGATTCCTACCGGATTACCTTTTAAAAAATGGCACAGTCAGTATTCTATAGGCAAACAATATAATCACGTTAAAGATATGTACTCCGGCTTACTTATTATAAAAATTATCCCTTCGCTACTGCTAGGCAGGACATATCTGCCGCATGTCGCATTAAAATTGGGCCAAAGTGGCAACAGATTGGGTTCCGAACAACAGAACCCGTTGAGGCGAATAGGCCCAGAATGAGATGAGGCGACGAGCTGGAGTTTTACCAAAATGATTGCGCCCAAATTGCCAAAAAACAGAGAAAAATGCAAAGAGGGAAGGGGCCTCCCTCGCGTTTTTTGTGTCAGGAATTGTAGTAAATAAATCTAAGAGGAGCTAAGAGGAGGAGCTCGTGGCTAAATAATAACAGCCGCTCGGGTCGATCCTTAGGTTAAGCCGTGCTTGCCTAGGTTGGTCTGTGGATGGATGACCGCCCATTACATACCGAGTTTCCTCCGTGCCTCGGAAAGCACGTTAAGCCGTTGGTCCCGGCTGTCATTTGTAGATCTTTGACAATCGTTAGGTAGTCAGTGGCCTAAAAGTCTGACAACCAGTCTTACCAAGGGGTATCGTATTACCCAGTACTAACTGGGTTGTGGAGGTCAGATAGGCAGTCGCTCCATGTAAAATACTGGTATTCAGCTGCAGTCATTAGACTGGAAGCCGACCCCAATATAGTTGGAAAAAGGCTAGGCAGATGAATTGTAGTAAATAAATAATATGCACTTGATAGCCTTCTCAGTGAAGGCTGTCAGTCAGGATGTTAGCACAATATTGTGTAAATACTGCCTGCCCTACATTTCTCACAAAGGCTCGCGTATAGAAACCTCGCTAAGGACGTTGTGCAGTTCAACACGCAATGTGTGAGATTCCATCACGCTCCGAGTCCCCGCATTGGTATGCGTCTAATAAAATTGCTTAGCGGCCTTCTGAGTTGGTTCTGTTCACGGCTCACGGTTTACTTCAACAGATCTCGTCATAAATTTTATTAGGGGTTCAGTACACGATTCTTCTGCAACGATGACATTTTTCGCCGGTTTTCTCCTGTTCCTTATAAGTACCTACACTACCAACTTGATCATTATGGAGTAGTTGTTTTTTTGGGATAAAAGTTTAGAACAAAAAGAAGTTACCTCAGCCGAAAATACAGGGTGGAAGGGCCACTGACGCTAAAACGGTTACCACGTATTCAGTACCCCCCACATACAAATTTTACGTCGGTTATTAAGAAAAATACAGCTGTTTTCTACAAAGCTGCAATATCTAGACCATCAAAATGTATGGAACAGCAACATAATGATGTACTGAATACGTGGTAACCGTTTTAGCGTCGGTGTTCCTTCCACCTTATATATTGACCTATCCCGGCCCGTATGTTCTCGTCAATCAGAACGTTCCCACCAAAATTAGTTCTGACGTTTATCACACGCTCAAAGCCCCGCGAATACTAAAAATAACACCAACCAACATCACAAAGACGGATCGATATAAAAACAAAAGTATTTCACGAACGATTATAGCTACGAATAATTCGCCGAAGGAACGTGAAACGGTACTGAAAGCAACCGATTATTTAGGAGACATCGGCCCGTAGAAGAACATTCGTTCGTCACGCGATCCTAAGAATCCAGCTGAATGTAATTTAACATTTATTTTCGATCAGATTTACATGTAAAAGGAAAAATTGGTGATTATTTTTGTACTTTCAGTAAAATAAGAAACCTTCAAATTATTCATAAAGTTCATAATCTATTGATTTGGTCTAGCTAATTAGTAAAAAACCGCTCTAGAACAAGCCACATGGCAGGCCTGGAGTCCCTTATTTTTTTTTTGAACTGCCATAAAATTGATTTAAGATTAAAAAAAAAACAATTGATTGTCTCGTCGCAATCGCGACTGCCGAGCTTGAGATCCTGAGTTCGATTCCCAGGTCAGGCAAAGAGTTATTGGATTTTTCCATCAGAAATTTCGCAGTAGCTACCACAGAGTTTGTATTTGTGTCCGATCGATGGCAATAGGCTAGCCTCCTATTACATGGGACTTAAAAAATAACTGGCCAAATGTGGGTGCCCTATTAGGTACACCTTTGTCTAACCCTTCGGGGATTACAAGCGTGATGTTAAGTATGTAGAAACAAGTATATAATCAGAAAGATTATCAGCAGCTGTAGCAGCATAGCTACTCACCCTTTCCTTGCAGTAAAGGCCACCAACATGCATTGGCACGTTGGCAGAAAGCTCCCTATTTTAGCATGCTGAATAAAATTCACATTCCACAAGCTTTTGCTTGCTTGGTGATTGCAATAATAAGTCTGCTTACCTTCAGCACATGAGTGATGAAACAATCATAATTCGAGAAAGGCCGTAGCATGCATTTACTTTTTTACGTCCAATATAATCCACTCTAAATAACAGTAATAAAAAGTATGCAGATAACTAAAATTGCAGTTATTAAATTCGATATTATGACAAATGTATTTTTTGAGTATGTATGTGGACGGCTATAAGAGTAGGGAAGACCAGAGAACGATGGATGGACTTCGTGAAAGATGATATGGCTAGAAAGGACGTGTCTGATGAGATGACGAGTAATAGAGAAGTATGGAAGAAGCAGACATGCTGCGCCGACCCCAAATAAATTGGGATAAGGGCATGGAGAATGATGACGGATGAATTTTGGGAATTCGGAATCGGTTCCGGGCCGGTTTTTCCTTTCATTCTCCTCTGTCAACCGTCATGCTATTATCATTAATCTTTCGACACTATCTTGTTAAATATTAAACCAATATTGAATAGTAATCCGTCGGCTAATCTGGCTTAACTATTTTTTAACTAAGTACTCAATATACATGCGTGATTGGTTCACCGCCACAAACCGTGCGATCAAATGCACGCCTGAACGCGTCTTGTAATTACTATGACGCAATAGTGCATCAGTATTGTGTAAAGGCCGTTAAATATTTTGTTGTTTCTAGTTTAGCCTTGTTTAGCCTTTATCATCTGCCTAGGTTTTACTATATTGGCTAGAAAGGAGGCACTGCTGAGATGACGAGTAATACAGGATGTAAACGGACCCTTCACGAAGCCGTCAACCAAGCATTCTGTACATCAAACTAAGTAACTTTACGCAAAAATTATTGCTGGGAAACGACTTTTTTTTTGGGTAAAAAATCACGTTTTACGGTAGGACTCAATGTAACGCACTCAAATCATTACGCTGATGGATGCTTTGAATAGCATCCATAGCATAGGGGACATTTAAAAGTCAAACTTGGCCATTCAAATGAAATAGAAAACGTTTGTAAATTAAAAATGATAACGGTTTCGTTCAAGGTTGAGATTATATTTATCTTTATCAGTATATTTATATCTTGTGGGAATATTATTATGTATGTCAAGCCTCTTATTGTGGTTAGTTATTATATACTTACTAACTCTACTCGTGGCTGCGGCAGTGTGGAAAACTCACGGAAACGTACAACCAGGATATAGGTTATTTGGCTCACAAATAGACCTTGAATAGGTAGTCCTATTCAAGGTCTACTTGTGAGCCAAATTTCATTGAAATACGTTTAGCCGTTACGAAGTAACAGACAGAGTTACTTTTACATTTATATTAAGTAGTATGGATTGTTTCGGTAAAATTGGATAGCAATTTAGGGCTTCGTCTTCGATTTGTTGTCGTTTGTATACGGATCGACGACCCCTTGACTAAAATATTTTCAGTTTCTTATAAGCAAAATACTAACTTACTTCCTACTACGATGTATGTATAGATGTTTGTTACTCTTTCCCGCAGAAACCACTGAACGGATTCGGATGAAATTTGGCATTAAACAGGTAGTTTATAACCTGGATTAACACATAGGATACTTTTTATCCCTCTAGTACGATCCCGTGGGATATTAAAGAAATCACAACACACGGGCGAAGCCGCGGGCATTAGCTAGTGAAGATATAATTTTACTATGCCACTCCTGCGTAGTTCAGAGCTTTGTGATTGCAACACATCTTCCTACAAGAAGTTTGTAACCTGGATTAACACCTAGCAGTAGCGAAGGGTCAATTTTAGTAAGAGGTAAGCCGGAGTACATATCTTTAATGTGATTATATTATTTGTCTATAAAATACTGTGCCATTTTTCAAAGGGAAGCCGGTAGGAATCGAGTTTTATGGAACCTTCGCCACTGACACCTAGGATACTTTTTTATCCCGGTATTACGATCCCGTGTATCTAACGAACTCCAAACGGGCGAAGCCGCGGGCTTAAGCTAGTGAAGATATAACTTTACTATGAGACTCCAGCATGGTTCAGAACTTTGTGATTACAACACGTCCTAAAAGAATTTTGTTCTACATATAATGGATCAGATACTCCTTTATCCAATTAAGTTGAGCTACAATTTTATTGATTGTCTTTGCTACTACGTATCTACCTACGATTGACCTTCTTTAAAAATTCTTAAGAGCGTTAATGTCTTACGGTATTTCATACAAACTTACAAGTGATTTTTTTTCGAAATGACTGAACCGATTTTAATGAAACTTCGTACGCATAAGCACGATACATAAGTCTAAAAACTTGACAGAGAACATTTTCGAAAAATAGTGTTACAGCTAAATTAGACCGATTTTAGGTTTTCCATAGAAACAGAAATTTCCAATTATCTTTTTTTTTTAAAGAGACTTTTCGAAAAGTTCTCTGTCAAGTTTTTACACTTATGTATCCTGCTTATGCGTATGAAGTTTCATTAAAATCGGTTCTGTCATTTCGAAAAAAATCGCTTGAAAGTTTGTATGAAATGCCGTAAGACGTTAACGTTCTTAATAAGGAACATACGTAAATTAAAAATAGATACTAAGCACCCTTCGCGGTGAATGACTGGAGCATATAATTAGGGGTATCTGCTTCACGTCAGCCACACGGCGAATGTTGACGCGTAAGAAAAGGCAATGCACTGTTCAGTCGGAACCGGTAATACAAGTTTATAAAACGCATTAATTTTTACGACTCGCCTAAAGTTGTAGCTTGTATTCAAACATACGTTTTACTTACGCATTCGGGAATTTTCTGACAATCGGAAATATTCGTGACATTTTCGGGAATTCGGAAATTGAAGTGGATGGACTGTGTGAAGGATGATGTAGCAAGAAAGGAGTTGTCTGTTGAGATGACAAGTAATAGAGAAGTATGGAAGAAGAAGTCATTCTGCGCAAGGGCAGGAGAATGATGATGATGATGATGATGATTTTCGGGTATTCGGAATCGGTCTCGTGCCGCATAGGGTCAAGTGTAATTAGCTAGAGAAACTCCGCAGCTGTAACAGGTATCGATATCTCATCATTCTCCTGCCCTCAACCCTATTTATTTAGGGTCGGGGAGCAGCATTTCTTCTTCTTCCATACCTCCATATTATTCGTCACCTCATTCATTAGCATTAGTCATGCGGGTCAACAGCAAAATATCGATGTTTTTATGGAGGTCAATGACTGCGTGTAGTTTAGTTATATTTGACCTTGAATGTCCATGTTATCAGTGCCCCAACAATACCTGTTCCGGTAAATGGTATGTATACCTTAAACTGAACCGTCTCGTCCCAAGTTCCTATCATTCGATGAATGGATAATGACCCTTATAAACTTAGTATTTGTTTATACTAATTTCGTTATTTGTTTAGCAGTCGGCGCGGGCGCAGTGCGTCACACAATCGCTTGCACGTTCCATGTGAGCACATCGCGTTTTATTTATCATTGTTTTGCCAATGCTATCAACGATAAGTTCGGCTTTAAGATTTAAGTTTTATTAATTAATTGTTCTTTTAAATAAAAACTCTTTGATATGCATAAAAACGACGTTTTTTCCGTGAGAAACCAGTGTTGGTGTATTTTAAAAGTTGAAGTGAAAGTGAGTGCCAGTGTGTTGGTGTCCGATCATGTTGACATTGTGAAAGTCATTAACTTCCAAAAGGATTAAAAGTGAGTTTGCATTCTTTATCTTTTGGGTGCGTCTTTTTTAGATGATCTGGAACTTTTTCGTTTCATATTTTGAGTAATAAAGCACTAATAAGACGTTAATGCTGCGTTCAGTTATTTATATACCCGTTTTAAATCACAGTTCATTGCTCGCGAGACAAGATATTTTAATTCAATGTCCTTACAAAAACGCACACGTTTATGATGCAATTTCTTTGAAAGATATACACGGTGTTATGAGACATCGCCATCGCCTGTCAAACTTTTGCCTTGAATTTGGCACGTGAGATTCTAGATCCCCCAGCGTAGGAATATTGCGTTGCTTGTTAAAATTATCAGCTGTTATCTGCATAGTTTTATAATTAGTATGAAAAAGCTGATTTATTTTCCATGTGCTGAACTCATCGTAACAGTTTGCGAATCAATGTCTCTTACACCCTGTATAATAAGAGAACTAGACAATAGGCTTAAATAATCTTTATTTACATACAAACCTGACGTCTAGCCTCCACAAATCCTTTTCTTATTATCTGAAATACCATCGCTATGTAAAAATTGTTACCGTGGTAACCATGGCAACGGTATCCAAGTTAAAATGTTTAGGTGACCTCGCGTGAGCCTATTTCAGTCCAAATACAGCGCGGTTCGGTTAAATTAAAGCGGTTTCCTTTAACGAAGGTTATTTATTAAAATTTATTGCTGTTAATTTGGTTCTGATTAGTTTTATGTGAGGTTAATTTTTTGAGTTTCTGTTTTGGCGACCGTACGAGTCATGAAAGGTATTTTTTGTGAGTATTTAATTTTTTGGGAGACTTGTGTAGAAAGTTTTGAATTTCGTGCGTTTTTTTTTATAGTACTGTTGTGCTGACAATAGTTACGATATTAAAGTGAACTAGAAGGAAATGGACTTAAATATAACTGGTGAAATGTGGGTGTGCTATAGGGTACATCACTACTTAATCTTGCGGGGTTTACAGGCGTGATGTTACGATGACTTAAAAGAAATAGGAGGTAAATGTAAATATCTATTTACTAAATATTAATGACCCATGTATAACCACGTGTTCTCTTTATATAACGATAAAGATTTTCTAACAATAAAACTGAATTATTATTATTGTTTCTTACAGTAAATCTTAGTTTTATTACAATGTGTAAGTGGAATTTAACGTTATTATTTTGCGATTATTAATAAATGCTTCGTGAATTAGAGATTTGATTTCAAGAGAGTGAGTTGACCGTGTTCTATGAGCCTGTTTATCAGTTTGTCTCAAACAAAATTAGCGTAAAGATATATGTTTGGTTGAAGAAAATTAACAGCTAAACAAATGGTATTTAGTTTCCAAATTATTATTTTTATTTTAGGTTATTTAATAGTTTTTAATTAATAATGTCTATAATTAGTTTACTTATGAATTAATAAAAAATATTATTATTGTTGTCCAGCGGCGTAACTAAATCATCTACAAACGAAGCTTATTGTTATAAAAAGTCAACGATCTCAACAACAATTATTTTACTCCATGGCTTTAACCCCTCTTATGCCACAACGTTTTTTTTAATGTTTAATTTGAAAACATAAGAAACACGCTCAACACTTGAACTAACACGGTATGCCTTACTTTCCGTACACGTGCCTTCGGTGCCGTCGCAATAACTATTGATCGTTTGACTGTTGTACAAACGCTAAAACATGAAAAGCAAGACACGGTGCTTTTACGATTTCCGAGACCTTAACTTCCGAATTGACAAACGACACTAAACTAGGCGTTTTTAAGCTCATAGCACTCGTTACCAGTCCTGTACTGGATTGGCTCACCTCGTTTTTTGGGGCTCCGTACCTCAGTCGGCAAAAACAGAACCCTCGTAGAATCACTTTGTTGTCCGTCTGTTAAGACCCTTTTTCTCGGGAACGCATGGAGGTAACAAGCTGAAATTAATAACAAATACTCAGGTCTGCTATCCTTGGAGCAGTGGAATAATCAAACTTGTAAGTCAAAAGATAGCCGTTGATGTCGCATATTTTGCGATTTAACAAGGAAATCAAAACCTATAGGGTACTTCCCGTTGACCTAGAATCATGAAATTTAGCAAGAAGCAATGTTTTACAGCAAAAAAAAAAAAAAAAATTTTCACATGACATGTTTCCTTTGCCATTACAGATTAAATCTAATGCGACAAAGTAACTTAAAATATACTTAACTATATCTTACATGCTACACAGTATGTAGTTAAATAACAAAATACCTAGGTACCCTTGGGTCACGTGTCCGACTCGCACTTTACCGGTTTTATACTAGCTGATCTTGATCCGAAGCTATGCCGTCAGGATGCCTATATTGTAGTATGGAGTATCATTGAAAGAATCTTGAACGACTCGAGTTGCGATTACTACACATTCAGCTCGTGCCAATCGGCAAACCCCGCTTGCCATCTACCTTAGCTGAATCATGTTCAGTTCAGCTCGGCACAACCCGAGCGGGTATACCCGAGCGTAAAACTGACCCGAAAAAGTGTACACGTAACACCCCATAGATGTATGATACACCTTTACCTACATGCGTTTTTGGCAACAATTCAAACAGTGTCAAAAGATAAAAAAAATAGTATTATGTCATTACACGACTTCTGACGATAGTCCGGAATTACGAAAAACCGGTGATTGACAGATTGACATCAGCTGTTCGTGATACAGAACTGACGGCGGCGTCAAAGCGTGTCAAACGTCACAACACGTTGGGGGAGGGCCGCTTGTGTTACGTCAGATAGAATTTACCCCGGCATCATATATTTATTGCCAAGATTTCATGAGTCATATTCGTTAAATCCAAGTTCATTCATTAAGGTCATTTTCCTGACTTTATCCTAATTTATTTGGGGTTGGCACAGCATGTCGTAACTGTTATACTTACATACATGGTTTAATCGGACCCTTCACGAAGCCGTCAACCAAACATTATAAAATAAGTAACTTTACGCAAAAATTATTGCTGGGAAACAACTTTTTTTTTGGAGTGTAAAATCACGTTTTACGGTTGGACTCAATGTAGGTATTGTGCTGATGGATAGATTGAATAGTACGGGGGTCGTGGAGGTGTTTAAAGTAAAAATCTAACATTAAAAAAGTGAATTAAAAAAAATCTTTTGAAAAAGTTTAACTTTGACCTCCAATATCTCCGTAACTAGAAGGTTCCCAGGTATGGTCCACAACAAAAAATGATCGCAATGACGGGGAGTACAAGTGCCTTTCAGCTTCGTTACGGGTCTTGTTACACCCTTTATTTACAACTCGTCATCTCAATAGTCACCCCCTCCCTAGCCATAGCACCTCTTTACACAGTCTTTCCATAGTTTCTTTGGTGCCCCTCTATTCTTTTGGTCATCCACATTCATTATCAAGTTTTCATCATAAAATACTTAAATTAATACAGTTTTGTATAGCGTTATGTTTAAAAAAAAAATGTGATGGCACCGCATAAAACAAGCCACTGTCCAGAAATAAATAAAAATAAATTCCCGTGCGTTTATAAGAACATAAAAAGTCTTTCTTGCGCGAAAAACATCGAAGTAGTATTCAATACACGGGCGCACGACAATTAATTTATTCTATATCGTGTTTATTGTTTTTATGTCAAGGCAGTGATAGCCTAGTGGTGTGATCGTCGGAAATTATAGGTCTCAATTTCGAACCCAAGACACGCACCTCTGATTTTTCGGTATCATGTGCGTATTGTATAATTATCACTTGCTTCGGTGAAGGAAAACATCGTGAGGAAACCAGCATGCCTGAGAGATATTTCTCGATGGCATGTAAAGCCAAGTCTTCTAGAAGCCCATGGGCGGCATAACAACTGTGACACCAGGTTATACGCTAACCACACGAAAAAGAAAGAAGCTCATGTCATCTCTTTCGTTCCCAGGGAGAGGAGCGAGAAGAAAGCTCAGATGCTGTTCAACCAGGAGGTGATCATCGAACAGAACCGACAGCAGCTTTATGAACAGCAGTTGAGGCAGGTCAGTGAACGCATTGAGATAGGGCATGGTCAAGGTCGATGGTAGCACAGTTGACAATGAATTGGGGTTGAAAGTTTGATTTTTATTATCTGGGGTGGGGTGAGGTGACCATGGAAACGATGGGTGGATTGTGTGAGGAATGATATGAAAGAAAAATCAGTAAATGATAGCGTGACGGTTGACAGCAGTGGTGTACCTAAGGGCCGACAATACGGCAAGCCCATAAGGCAAGCAGACTGTTCAGAAACCCTAACATCATGAGGAGCAGTAGGTTATAAGGGCCAGCCAAACTTTTAGACTTGTATGAAAGTACCGCCACTAGTTGACAGAGGAGGATGGAAGAAAAAAATGTGTTGCGCCGACCCCAAGTAACATGGGACAAGGCAGGAAGATGATGGGGTGGTGAACTGGTCTTGAAAGAGAGACATACTTTATGCCTTAAACATGCTTCTTACAATGTACCACTTTTTTTTATAAAAGTCTAGAATTCTATTTATTTTTATTCTGATATATAAGGTCGCATTTATAATAATAATCAGCCTATTAATGATCCCACTGCTGGGACGCAGGCCTCCTCTCTATGAGAGGGAATGGGCTATAATCCACCACGCGGGCCCAGTGCGGGTTGGTAGATGTCACATGTCTTCGAATTTTTGGTTCTAGGAAATGCCGGTTTCCTCACGATGTTTTCCTTCACCGTTTTGAGATCAGTGGTGATGAAATAACTTACACAAAGTAATGCGCCTGAATGGGTTCGAACCCACGACTCACTGCTCGTAAGTCGGGGTCTCCACCACTGGGCCACCGCTGCTCCATTTAATATATATTATAATAATTTGTCCATCTACAGAATATTTTAATGGGACTTTATAAACACGTACCAACTTTAGAAAGTATTTTTCTCCATAGTATTGATTTTCAATTTTTAGGTTGTTCGAACATAGCATTTTGGGACCCTTATCTATTACGAAAAATGTCTTATTTCAAAGTTCCAGTCGTTTTATTCTATTAATTATAGACTATTGAAGTTTTCTAAATAGGAGCCATAAAAACTGTGACACAAGGATAGGTACTAACCACACGATAAAGAAAGACAAGTGTATAAAAAAATCGACTTTTTACTTTTTTTTGTCGATTCGTGTTGCAAACTACTCTATACATTATGACTTCAATATAATGAATACTTGTGAAAAGTTATTGCAACTTTTTATTACAGTTTTAATGGATTAAGCAAATGTGTAGCACACAATTTCTTTATAATGTCCACTTATTTGGCGTGTCGATGATTTGTTGGTTAGATGAGCTTCGACCTGGACACTGGACAGGTCCCTCAAACTGCAGCTGTAGTTACATAGAGAACAGAAAGGCGGTGTTGGTTGTCGACCACTTCTTGCCAACTTTATACCGATAATTTTAATAAAGCAGATCTTTCTTCAATCAAACCATCTTGTGTTACAGATGAAAATGATTCAAAACCAGCAGCAAGTAGGACCTGTGGACCAGGTGACAGGCTCAATGGGGCTTCTTAACGGTGTTGGATCTCAGCCCTTAGGAGGAGTACAGTGAGTTTACTTCGTTTCCACAGGACAACCTGTAGTATACTCGGCGATAAATCAAGCTATACATTTCCAGTATAACTTGGCCTCGCTGTGTACAGATTTCCAATACAATGAGATGCGATGATGGAAGTTTTGTATAACTTGATTGGTCGCCGTCGTGCGTACTCCCTAGTTGTCTAGGAAAATAGGCTTCAATGTTTAAGGTTTAAGACATCAGGTTTGAGGCTTTTAAACATCATGGCACCTAATATCACCAAGTTAATAACAATTGACCATATAAGCAAACTCACTTTTATTATAATTTTTTACGTTTGGGAAAAGTATTCCCAAGTAATTTGAATTAAGAGAACCTTAGATGGCAAATTCGCCATCAAACTAAAAAGTTTGGCGAGTAAATTGTAAATTAAAAACAATGTATGTTTGTGAACAATAAAAAGAAAATAAAATCGACGTGTAAAAAACAACATTGACTGGAATCCTGCTGATGGAAGCTTAAAGCAAAATAAATCTATTTAAAAGTTCTTAATCAGGCAGACTATTCATTCACGAGCATAAAGATGGTTTTGCTCTACGATGCAAGTTTTGTTAATGAAATCAAACACAAAAATCCACTTAAAGAACTTACTTCTTCTCTCACCAGACTCGATCCTCAATCACAACTCCTCCAATGCCAGCAACAGCTGCTGCAACAGCAGTTCCAGCAGCTAAACAACGAGGATGCTGCCATGAAGCTGCTGCAGCAGAATTTCATTCAGTCCAGGATATCGCCCTCCATGGCTACCGACCAGCAGATCTTTCAGAATAAGGTGTTTCTCGAGCAGAATTTGAAGCAACAGGTATGTGTTAACATTGAGAGGAAGAAAGTCTTTGTTGGATTGTAGTCTTACCTTAGATTTCTATTTGTCTTGCATGAACTCTAATTAACAAATTATTAGTTAAAATAACACAGAATTAAAAGTAAAATACCTCTCTATAGTCCCCGTCACGAGAAGCTATAAATTTTGTAGATAAAGAACGTAAACATTTTTGAAGTAAGTTTTTGCGGATTGGGTTCTATTGTTTGTTAGTCTTGATTTTGTTTTTTTCTAATCAGTTAGTTTTCTAAAGTTACGAACCCCTGATGTGTGATTTCAAAATTTATAGTTTCTCGTGACGGGGACAGCTGTATTGATACTCTTTTAAAAAACATTACCTCCTTTTGGGGTCCACCACAGTCGGGTATAAATTAAATTGGCTAATTTAATTTTCTATCTCTTTAAAAGATTTCAGAGGTATTTTAGAATTCCCCCTTAAAATTACGAGTTTTAATTTGTCTGTTAAAGAAAAATATTTCTATACTTATTAATTATTCTCCAGGTAATGATGGAGCAGAATCTCATCAACCAGCAGATGCTGGAACAGTCAGTCCAAGGCCAGGTTTTAATGGAGCAACAGGTCCAGCAAAACCTTCTAGAACAGGCCCCCACACAAACACAGCTACAACCAAACCTCCTCAACCAGCAGCTAACAGCTGAAATCAATAACCAAAACCAGGTTTTACAGCAGCAGATCATCCAACAACAGCAGACAATAATAGCTCAGCAAGCGGCAGCCATACAGCAGAAACAGTTCGAAGAACAGTTTACAGCTCAAGAAAACATCATCACAGGTCCTCAGAATCTCGTCTCCGGTCAAATGTTAGACCCATCTCTTCAGAACCTACAGAATATTTTAGCTCAAATCATACAAAGGCCTGATACTCTACAATCGAGAAAGGAGTCTGAATCTGAAAACCAGCAACAGCCCCTGCAACAGCAACAGCAACAGATGACACAACAACCGCAAGAAAACGTTGAAATGCAACAGAATCAGGAACAGGAAGCGTTGCATCAACAGATGCAAAATCTTATAACAACTCAGATGCAGCAACAGAATGTTAACTACCATCAAAGCCAACAATTCCAACAACCGACCTTACAGCAGCTAGGTGTGGATCCATCGTTCTTAGCTCAGCAACAACAAGTGTCCCAAGCCCAACAACAAGTAGCCCAAGCTCAACAACAGCTGGACATGCAAAAGCAAGTCTTAGCGCAACAACAGCTAGTCCTTCAACAACAGATCATAAGCCAGCAACAGTTACAAATGCCTGGTCAGACTCTCTCTCCACATCACTTCAGGCATTTTCAGCAACAACAACAGTATTTAGCTCAACAAGAATTACAACTTCAAACTCAACAGAATATTATTACTCAAAACTGGGCGATGTTGCTTCAAAAGCAACAACTAATGGACCAACAACAGCAGAAGGTTGAAGAAATACTCCGGACTCAACGTCCTATGTATCAACGTCAGGGTTCAGAGCAGAGTCAGATCAGTTCAGCTGACGTCCACGATCAGCAACAAGTCATGATGCCTGATCAGTACGGTCAGAAACCTCAGCTGCAACAACAAATGTCGGTAGACCATATGCATTATACTAAACAAAGGTCTGATGACCATTACCACCAGCTTCCGACCATGCAGGGCCAGTCTCTGCCACATAACATGCAAATGCAGCAAAACTTTAGCGTGGTACAGCAAAATGAAAGGCAGATATCTAGTCATGAAGGCACTCCTGTGCAGAATTACTCTGCCAACCCTTTGCAAATGTACCAGCAAGCGCAAAGTCAGCCACATCAGATGATGCAGAATATATATCAATCCAACCAGATGGAGGCTTCGATACCGTCTTCTGTGGCCGCGTCTATGCCTCAACAGATCGCACAATCAGTCCAAGACGCGATGCCACAGCAGATGACGGTTCCTCAGTCGATGACATCAGTTCCTCAGTCTATACCTCAGTCAGTAGTCCACTCAGTGCCTCAGCAGCCGATGCAGTCAGTTCCTCAAACGGTGCAGTCGTTGCCACAGCCTGTTCAGTCAGTTCCTCAAGGGTCTAGCTTACCTCATCCAATACAATCTCTCCAGCAACCGGTGCAGTCGATACAACAGCAGACTCAAGGTCAACAGACGCAGGTCCAACAGACACAGGTCCAGCAGACGCAGGTCCAACAACAGATGCCATCATTACAACAACAAATGCAAACGATGCCCTCTACCCAAGTTCAGATGCCTCAGCCAGTTCAGTCCCTCCCTCAACCTTTACCTCCCATGCAGCAGCAGCAGCATACTCAAGTCCACCAGGTGCCAATAACGCAAGATATGGTTCAGCAACCCCAGCAGTTGAGTCTGCCAGCTGAACAGGTCGAGAATGGGTACCAGAGTAATGGAGGTCAGAAGGAGCAGTTCCATACTCCGTTGACGGAGTTTCCTAATAATCATGGAGAGGCGATTAGACAACCAGAGCTTAGTTCTGTTGAGGAGAAGCAGGCGGAGACCCAGCAACAAGAAGGTTAGTGGAAAACTATTTACAATAATGCTTGTTTATGGTTGATTTTATATGCGCCATTTTAGATTCTGTAATATTCCGCTTCTCTCAATAATCTCAAAGTATTTGTTTCAATTGAACCATTACAGGCACTTTTGAATGTCAGAAAAACAAAGAAAGCGAAGCTACAGTCACAGGCACAAGGCATAATAACTTGTGAAAGTTCTGTAGTTGCCCATTCCAAGACGTAGATCTCTATGGAGATGAATGGGCAAGAAACTGCATGGACACTCTTACACAATATATTTCTATTAAACTATTTACAGGCACTTTTGAACTGTCAAGGAATCGGTTAGTTAGAAAGTTAAACCTAGCAGGCCCTATTCCGGTTGCTGTGAAGTAGTTCAACATATCTGGAGAATGTGTTGTCACTGATAACTTATTGAATGTGATTGCATCGAAATTATTTTCAACTTCGCGAAATATTTATTGATCTGTTATTATATTGTCTGATTATTTGGCTTTTAGTCTTAACGCATAAGAATAACAACGATTTTTTTTAAATTTCCAGCAGGTACAGCCATATCTTCTCCAATATCGAGCGAAAAGAAGTCCCGGGGCTCCAAAAAACGTTCACGGGAGAAGGACAAACTGCCCAAGCTGACTGTCCTGGAAGTCAACGAGGCAGCCACCGTGGTGGAGTGTCAGTTGGAGTCCAAGTCAAAGACTGTCACCTTCAAGTTTGATGTCACTGATGTCAACCCAGAGGAGATTGCGAGTAACCTGGTGAGTCATAAGCCTAGCCTTATCCCTACTATGTTGGAGCGACTGCCTATCTAGAAGACTGATGGTCAGACTTACGGGATATTGAGTAACTAACTGTAAGGACTGTCAATGACGGCTGAGACCAACGGTTTTACGTGGTTTTCGAGGCACGGGGGATCTCTGTATGTAATGGCTGGTCACTCATCCATGTACTGACCTCAGCTAGCATTGCTGAACCTTAATCGACCCTTGTGAACCTTATTATTTAGCCACGAGTCGTAAATTAAACGTCGCCATTTTGTCTTGAATTCTTCGACCAAACAGGCTTAACTAACTTATGTCTTATTATTTCCAGGTGTCCAACAACCTACTTCCAGAATGGCAGAGCGCCACGTTTATGGAGCTGATCAAGGACATCGTGAACCAACTGATCAGCAACCCTGGAGTCACGCCCATACTCAACCCGCAACACCACTCGGCACTGAGGCTCAATATTGACAAGGTAACTTTTTATCGGACACAAAGGTTACAGGCAATGGTACCAATAAATTGACCAATGGTTAACCTGATTTTAGATCAAGGATTCTTGATCGAAAGGCACCCGTCATTGTCTATCGGCAAGAAGCAGTCGGTGTGGCGTAAGTGGTAAATAATAGCTCTGATGACGTGATAGGTCACTTTACTTTGTCACCGAAGCTAATTTTTGAAACCGGTGATTATTGAAAAAAAAGAGGGCATTGTGCGGGTAAGGTACTTTTAAATGATAGAATGATTGAATTTGTGTATTGAAAGAACACCCAAAACTGATAACTGATCGACTCGCGGCGAATGAGGCTTTTGTTGTTAGCCCAAACAGTGCTATGCGATTACTGATCGTTGATTTAAAATTGTATATTTTATTCATTCGCTACGCGTCGATGTCAGCATAAAATTGATACATTTGTAATCACTAGAAACGGGATATTTACCTTTTATTTTCTTTTTGTTTTTGTCAAAAGAAGAGACCAGTTTAAAATCTTATTGATACATTAGATATTGTACGGGTTTGCTTGTACAGGCATAAAAGAACAACTTTGACGTTAACGTCAATGGGGTTGTTTGCTGGAAGCTTCCTCACGAGACAGCGAGAACCTTATTAAAACCTCAAAACCATAATTTCCAGACTGACTACGACTCCGAAACAACGGAACGCGAGGAGAACCTGACCGACTCGAACCAGGACAACTCCGAGTGCACCACGCCAACCGCCAGCCACGACAACATCGCCGCCGAGCTGGCCTACGACCTGCCCGAGACCAGCGAGGCTACTGCCACGTCGGCACCCGCAGCTGCGCCTGCGCCCGCGCCTGCGCCCGCAGCTGCGCCTGCGCCCGCGCCTGCACCCGTGCACGACGCTGTGGCCAAGGCGGCGCATGTGGACACCGTTTCCAGGAAGATTAGCACTGCTTCGTCTATAGGTCAGTCTTCATTATCTGCCTAGCTTTTTTCCCAACTATGTTGGAGTTGGCTTCTAATCAACCGGATGCAACTGAATACCAGTATTTTACAAAGACCGACTGCCTATCTGACCTCCATGTAACGTATCATTGTGACGTATAACCTGTGGGATAACGCAGAAAATATTTCTCTAAGAGAGCTCTTATTTTATCGTCACGTAGTTGAGGATTTTCATGATGACCTATTTATAGAGAAGTAGCTCTCGCCTGTATGTTGTTCATATTCACGGGAATTTTGTCAACTCCACGCAGCTTCCATACAATACACTTCACAAACACTGAAAATTTGAACGTCTTCGTCTAATATTAATTACTGCTGTCTCTGTTTACCCAGGTTCCAATCAATCGGACGGCGGATCAATGGCGCCTGAACGGTCCGGTAGCACAGAATCACAGAACGGCGAGAAAAAACAATCAAAACCTACTCGAAAAATATCCCGATTTCTAGTCAGCCCCGTGGTAGACCGCGGCGAGAATGTTCCAGAAGAAAAGCCAATCCCTGAGCCTGCGGAAACTAAAGAACCTGCGAAAGAAGTCCAAGTCAATGGCCTACCAGAGAAGGAAGTCCCGCCTTCGCTCCCGCCACAGGAATATGTACCCACCCATCAGTATTCAGTCCCTACCCAAATGCCACCCCCAGTAGAAATAAGACCAGAAATCCAGCCAAACGAAAGACCCCTAGAAGTACCAAAAGAAGTGCCAGTAACTGTCACTATTGTACCAGCTCCTATAGTGTCAAATATTCCGACAGTTCAAACTATGGCCCAAGTACCAATTCAGACTCAAAATCTCATTCAATATGAGATCAATACTTCGAATTTGCAACCTAATTTGACAACGCCTTTGCAAATTGCTACAGATACGCCGTTATTAGGGTTGAGTCAAGTTGGGACCCCTATGGGGGTGGGAGGGGAATTGGGGCTGAATATGGGTTTGCAGGGGGTCGGGCTCGGCATGACTACGCAGCAGAATTTGACCCCTACGCCGGTGGTCAATGATACGATGCCAAATGCGGAAAATATTCAGAGGATGTTGTTGAAACAAAATATTATGAAGTAAGTCAATGTTTTTATGTTTTGTAATGCAATTTCTTCATGAATATACAGGGTGGAATCCCACATCGACGCACAAACTATTACTAAAAATGGAAATATTTCATCGAAAATAAAATAAATAATATGCTGTTCCATATATCTTGACCGTGTAGGTATTGCACTTTTGTCGGAAACAGTATAATTATCTATTGTAGCATGTATTTATTTCGCCAATATCGAAGAGATAATGAAGAGTATAGGCAGTCACCCAAAGGGCAATGGAGAGGGCTATGCTCGGAGTTTTCTTGCGTGATCAAATCAGAAATGAGGAAATCCGCAAGAAAACCAAGGTGTGGCAAGTGGCAGCGGGCAGGGCACATTGCTCGCAGAACGGATGGCCGATGGGGCCGGAAAGTTCTGGAGTGGGGACCGCGAACTGGAAGACGTTGCGTTGGAAGGCCTCCCACTAGGTGGACGGATGACCTGGTGAAGGTTGCAGGGATCCGCTGGATGCGAGTCGCACGGGACCGGTCAATGTGACGATACTTGGGGAGGCCTATGTCCAGCAGTGGACGTCTTTCGGCTGAAATGATGATAATGATGATGATGATAGGTAGTAAACACTAAGTAGAAATTATGCTTCGTGATTTCCTTATACAGAAGATAACTTTGTTGAAGAAAGTTCTTAGGGGTCGTCCATTAATCACGTGGGGCTGGAAAGGGGGGGAGGGGGGTTCGGAAAAAATCACGAAATATCACTAGGGGGAGGGGCAGGTGTAGTGAGATATCACGTGTATTTATTTTTTCTTTGAACGCGCGATTTCTAAACCGAAAAGCGGTGCGTGACCTTGACATTTTTATCACGGTGCTTATTTTTCCAGAATTAAATTAGATTATACCTGTTAACCTGTATTTAAAGATAATATTCTGATTTTTTTTAAGATACCTTGTACCAAAAAAAATACACGTGATTTTGGGTGGGAGGAGGGAGGGGTAGTCTAAAACTTCACCACGAATCACCATGGGGGAGGTGGGGGTTAAAAATTTGCTAAAAAACATCACGTGATAAATGGACGACCCCTTACACAGAAACAGATAATACTAAATCATTTGTTTATTTTCTTTTCCGGTACAGTCAGCAACAAAATCTATCCGGGCCCAACCTACTGGGGCTGCTCAACCAGCAGTCCTACCCCCAACCAGACCTCGGTCTGCACAACACTATACTCAACAACACACAGCCTGGTAAGTTAACATATTTATTTGTGTTTAGAATGTTCTTTTTTCTAATAATGATTGTGTTTTGTTTCTATAAATTAGAGAGTCTATGGGTGCGTGTATAAAGAGGTTGCTTACAAAGTATTTTTAGAGTTCCATTTTTAAAGAGAGACTGTGTAAGGGTTAGGGGCCTTCTCTCCGGCTGTCTTTTGTTAACAAACACTTATAGCAGATCAATATTTGACAAACTGACTGTCTTCTTGTTCTAATATTTATTTATTCATTTGGTACACCAATAGCAGTCATACTAAGAATTAATAGGAAACAATAAAAATTATATAAAAGTGCTGGTATATACTAAAGAACCTACGAAAGAAGTCCAAGTCAATGGCCGGTGGTGGTACGCCTATTGCAACATAAACACAGCATTCACCATAGCGATAGCAACATAAAATTTTTAAATCCTAATAATATGTTAGCAAGCTCCTAGGTCAAATTCCATCTATCTCTTGGGTTTTTTCCATGAGGAATTTCTCAAGAGATACCCTGAGCCTTGATTTATTACCCAGTTGGTAGCCATAGGCGAGTTTTATCCATCAAGGCTCCATCCATCAGGCTATTACATGGGAACAAAAAAACTGGTGAACTGTGGGTGTACTGTAAGTAACTTTCTCCCTCACCTTGCTGGAAAACAGGGACAAATGTGTAATGTTTTCCTACTCCTCCAAAAGAATATTCTTTTCTGATTAAATTCATTTCTCTGGGACTTCGTCGAACTTCATTGTTTCGGCGCTTTTCTGGTGGTTGCCACTGTTGATTCTGGCGCGCAGGAGTTGCAGTGGTTTGGGAATAATAAATATGGAGGGCATGTCCCAAAAAAAAGTGTAATATGCGGAGTAAATAATAACAGCCGCTCGGAGTCGATCTTTAGGTTAAGCCGTGCTTGCCGAGGTTGGTCTGTGGATGGGTGACCATTACATATCGAGTTTCCTCCGTGCCTCGAAAAGCACGTTAAGCTTGTTGGTCCCAGCTGTCATCTGTAGATCTTTGGTCTTACCAAGGGGTATTGTATTACCCAGTACTAACTGGGTTGTGTATGTCAGATAGGCAGTCGCTCCATGTAAAATACTGGTATTCAGCTGCATCCGGTTAGACTGGAAGCCGACCCCAACATAGTTGGGGAAAGGGAGATGGATGAGATGATGATGATGATGCAGAGAACCAAGAAATTTTGAACCAATGCTTGCAGTGTAACTAAATATCGACAGTCACCTTGATTTGCCATGCAAATGGTTGTGGTACCGGTTCTTTACCAAGAGTCAGTCAGGGTAGGAAACTAGCCTCTTTATGCAAGCATCCTTTTAGTATTAATATATTAATACGTATTATGTGTTACACTCTATGTGATTCTAGTACACTCTTTAGCTGTTTCAAACTTAGCAAATAAAACTAGTAACACTGATTATTTCTTCCTGTTTTTCTTGAATGATCTGTTTTATATAGTTTTTTATTTAATTTCCATTTCAACAATGTGGAAGTAAGATACTTTTGTGAATATTAAATGCACGGTCTGTCAATATCTATTTGTACACAGCTGGTCATTGCAAACGTTTTGCAGACATAAATTTATTTTCTTTAAAAGCAATGACCCACTGTGTAAAATAGTTTCTGTGTGATATCCGTACGGTAGGCTACATAAGTCGCTCGATTATATTAGCAAAATGACAGATTTAATAAAAAGTATAATTAGAAAACATGTTAAAATCGCCAAATCGGTCGAGCAAATTGTTATTGAATTTTTCCATCAGGAATTTCTCAGTAACAGCCATGGAGTCTGGATTTGTGCCCGGTTGATGGCAATAGGCTCGCCCCCTATTACATGGGACTTAAAACATAACTGGCAAAATGTGGGTTTACTATTAGTTATATCTCTGCCTAACCCTTCGGGGATTACAGGCGTGATGTTATATATTTTAGAACAGCAGCTATATGCGACTGTCTTATCATGGCGCTGCCGACCTTACTTGCTAAGTTCATTGTAAAGTTAAATTATATTTATTTCTGTAACTACATTGTTCAAAGACAACCATCAAGTCCCTTTTTTAAGTTTGATCAGGTAGTTGTTTTCTGCCAGACTCTGAAGAGAAAATTCGAAACAAATTCAGAGGACACAGTATTTTTTCAAGTCCATACATTATCTTTTTCGGATCACGTCAGGGTCATGCTGGTTACCGTCTGAGATAGTATTTTGAGGACACCACATACATAGATTTGAGTGGATCTGTCCAATCGGTGCAAACATTTGGGTTAATTGTAAAGTTAGCGAAATACAGGGTGTAAGGGACAGCCCTCCACAAACTGTTGGGGTGAATTCAGTATATCATACTAAGATGACCGGTGCAAGAAATTATTTCAGGAATGTCATGGGAATCCAATAAATTTGATTTATTTTATTTCCTCATACGCAATGTATCGTTACCGTGGCAAAACGCACGTAGCGAACGGCAAGCGCGACGACGTGTTCGATAAACTCTGTATCTAGGCAGGAAGTGAACAGCTGATTTCACACGTCGTTCGTTAGAGTATTATCCATTCTTGATTTTTTTATTTTAGCCGTATTATTTACATAGAGTGCAGCGTACAGGGAATGTAATTTTACATTGAAATAAAGGAATTTTAACTGAATATTAATTAAAAAAATAACTCAAATAATATAAATTCAAAAAATAAAATTTTCCGAAGAAAAATTCCGGTGAAATATGCTTCAAAATAGGGAGCTGAATGCACCCTGTCAGATTGTGGAGGGCTGTCCATTACACCCTGTAGACAGTGGCCCGAAAGTCTGACAACCTGTCTTACCAAGGGATATCGTATTGTCCAGTACTAACTGGATTGTGGAGCTCAGATAAGCAGTCGCTCCATCTAAAATACTGGCATTCAGCTGCATCCGGTTAGACTGGAAGCCGACCCCAACATAGTTGAGAAAAAGCTAGGCAGATGATGTTGTAAAGTCAGCGACTTATGTAACCCCCTCGTGCCGCACATAACCGTCCCGCATCCCGTGTGACTAACCCCATGTTGTGACGTCAGCGCCCATGATGGCCGCGCGCCTGCCGCCGCAGTATCAGCAGCAGAAGTACTACCAGCCGATGCTCGCCAACGATTTTATTGGTAAATAGCTCTTGTTCTTATTTCCTTTATCGTCTTTGTGTGTTGTGTGTGTGCGTGCGTGTGTATTGAGATAGAAAACGATACCACTGTTGTAACTTAATACATATAATTTACTAGCGGCTCATCCCGGCTTCGCACGGGTTGACATTGTTTTTTTTTTTAAATTTAATATGGCCTATGTTACTCAGGGATAGTGTAGCATTCTAAGGGTGAAAGAACTTTTGAAATCGTTCCAGTAGTTTTTGAGTTTATTCGTTACAAACACACAAACCTTTCCTCTTTATTATATTAGTGTAGATAGATAAAAGGAACATCTTTTAAAGGCCCGACTTACGTATTTTAAGTCATGTATTCGAACGTATAGGCTTTTATATTGAGGAATATTAAGCTTTCGTTAAGGAGACTCATAATCACCGTATAATGTTCCCATTACTGGGCCACAGGCCTCCTCCTTACGAGAGGGAGTGGGCTGTGAGCCACCACGCGGGCCCAGTGCTGGTTGGTTTGATTTTTGGTTCTAGGACTTATCGGTTTCCTCACGATGTTTTACTTCACTGTTTCAAGAGCAGTGGTGATGAAATAACAGTTAGTTACACAAAGTAATGCGCCTGTCTGGGTTTGTTCCCACGACTTGCAAACCGTAAGTCGGCGCCGTTACCACTGGGCCACTGTCTTTTGAAGAAGAAGACTCTGCTGATTAAAAATAATGTTGTTCAAGAAATCTCTGAAAAGCTATCATATATACATATAATAAAATCGTAGACTTTCCGTGTCTCTGTGCATTACAGATTTTTGTAAAAAATGTACTGGAAGGTGCGAGAAATAAGTAATAGAAAGCAAAAAAATATCTAAAATAAATGTTATAAGCCCATAGAGAGGTGCCCGGGCCCATTACCTCTCATAGAGAGGAGGCCGTGTGTCCCAGCAGTGGGAACATTATATACTGATTATGCTATGTTATGCTAAATGTTATAAGAAGTCTTACACAATTGAAAAATGAGGAATTGCACTGTCTATTCTTATTTTTGGGTCTATCAGCGAATGTTCTACTTCAATTTTAATTATCTCTTACAAATGGTATCGCCTTCTCTTTCAAACACAGTGTAATTAATATTTTAGTTATAAAATGTTAAATGTATGCACTACTTTTTTTATGTTGGCTTTATTATCTGTTTCATAGCACATAGACTTAGTTATTTTTTTTTGGGTTTTAGTTAATGCCTATCATACTTTTATGAAGAAATATAAGGCGTTTAGATACGTGGTAGAATCAATTTGTTTTTTTATTATTTTGCTTAGAATGGTATAGCCCAAAAGCTTTCGTTGCTTTTTTGTTTAGTTATGCCATTAACCTTTGGACCCCATTGTCACATATACGTGACAAGCAAGCGCGTGCCCCGTACGCCAAACGACACAAATATGTGACAAAATGATAGGTGAAATTGTAACTTGCGTAGAGGGCACGCGCGTTCGCTTATGTTCTGACGTTCAAAAGGTTAAAGGCAGTTAATAATGGTTTTCGATTTCAGGTTAATTATCAATCTAGCTCGATTTGACGCTTTGGTGGTGGAATTATAAGAAGCTTTTAATGATGTAGGGATCGTCTTAGATCTATACAGTGAACTTTGACTTTACTCAAGCTGATTACAGTCACGCTACATACGAAAATGAACCTTATTTATTTATTTAACAGTTAATGTACACACTAAATACAAGAAAGAAACTGAAACATAAGTACAAAAATAATGCTTTTTTTCTAAAGAAATCTCTTCCAGCATACCTGCGAAAGGAGAATAGATAAAAAGAGATGTAGTCACAGTGTGTAAAAGAAGAAAATAAAATACTTACAAACTTAAAGCAAAAAACGACTTTAAAAACAAACATAAAGCAAATAAAGACTTGTATTGTATACCGGGCTGGTGTCCGCAACTCCACGCCCAAGCGCGTATTGTGCGTGCGGAAAAAAAGACTGACATACATACAAGTACAAAGACAAAATATATAAACAAACCTTGTGTGTATTTCATTAATAATCATATTCGTCTGAAGTATTAGAAAACGTTTTTGTATTGGAATATGCACATTTACCTCATACGAACAAGAATCACTATCGTATAGAACACTACTAAACTTAGCTTGAGTAAAATTTAAGTACGCTTATAGATCTCAACCTAAGTCTACCATTAGGTCCTCACTGACTGAAAACAAAAACAAGCAAGGTTCTACTTCATCAAAAGTGCTGAAACAGATAGAAAAAGGGCCAACATAACGACCCAACACAAATAATAATACTCTTTTCTCGCCAATCACAGGATTCAATCCCCTCTTTCCGTCATCAGCTCAGCAGCAAGCCCTGCAGTCGTCCGTGAACCAGCTGGCCAGCCAGCAGATGAGCCAGCTCAACATGATGGGGCTGGCGGGCGCCGTGCCGCCGCAGGCACTCGCCTTCCAGCACCAGAACATCGCGCAGATGAACCTCAACCAGAATCTTATGGGACAGAATCTGGGACAGAACTTGGGTAACTATACAGGTACTATAGCTGTTGTGTGTTATACTTTAGCTGATGCAACTTGAGGGTGCTACACGTATTTTCGATATTCGGCAATATTTGTTGAACAATAAAACCGACCCGCAGTGATTACTACACGTCGTATTCAACTTACATTCGGCATATCTCTATTGCCATCTACCGTCGCTCTGCGCAATACAAGCTAAGCCGAGTGAGTCTTTCCTAAACTTATGTTGCGCTACGTGTCGCGGGTTTGATCCCCGCGGAACAAATATTTGTGTGGTCTACTGGTAGTTTTTCCGGGTCTGGCTGTTTGTGTGTGTGTTTTTACCGCTCGGCCTTGGCAAATCATGACAAACCGAACATGTGTGTAAACTGCAGACGTAATGGTCATCATTCATCATCATTAACTTATAGCACTGCTGGATAAACGCCTCTCAAATGACACGCTACTTACCTAGATCCTCGCCCGCTCTCCACCGCCAGAAATTCGCTTTCCACCGATCGAAGTCCACTCTACCTACACTGAGCTTGCTAATTCGCTATCAAGAATAAGTTTAATAAAGTTTTTGAATGATAAGTCATAATACTATGAGTATTCATGCACTTTTTAATAAATATCTTCTAAAATAAACCACATTTGTTCCAGGTCTAGCAAGTCAGAACTTAGGATTAGGCGGTCAGAATCTCATAGGTGGGCAGAACCTCGCTCTAGGCGGGCAGAACTTGGCGCTAGGAGGGCAGAATCTAGGATTAATCAATCAGAACTTGGGGCAGCTGGTGGCGCATCGAGCTGTGCATCATGCGTTGGCGAGGCGGGCTGTTGATATGGACATGGCAGGTAAATCATGCAAGATGTTGATCATCTATAATGATAAAAGGTGTAAACGGACCCTTCACGAAGCCGTCAACCAAGTACTCTGTACATCAAATTAAGTAACTTCACCCAAAAAATATTGCCGGGAAACGAGTTTTTGCACTCAAAACATTGTGCTGATGAATGCATTGAATAGTAGTGAGTCGTGGAGGTCTTTAATTATAAAGAGTCTAAAGTTATAACATTAAAAAGTTGTATTAAAAAAATAACCCCAAGAATGATCCAAAACAAAGGTTGAACAAGTACCTTTCGCCATCGTTAAGGGTATTTTTACACCCATTATATCTATTTTCTATATTTTACATTATGTTATGATTTATATATTTTTATTATAACCGTTTTGATTTTTTAAATACTTTTATTTATTATAAACAGCCATGACGAACGTGAACTCGACAGGTTCGTCGCAGCCGAGTACGCCCAACAAGGCGCATTCGTACAACGAGTACATGCTTACGCTGCAACACAAGCTGGCCTCCATATCTAATAGCGTGAGTATATCTTCTTAATAGCATAATAATCAGCTTATAATGTTCCCACTGCTGGAACAAAGGCCATCTCTCTATCAGTGGGAGTGGGCTATAATCCATCACGCGGGCCCATTGCGGGTTGGTAGATGTCACATGTCTTCGAATTTTAGGTTCTAGGACATGCCGGTTTCTTCACGATGTTTTCCTTAACCGTTTTGAGAGCAGTGGTGATCAAATAAATTACTCAAAGTAAGGCGCCTGCCTGGGTTCGAAACCACGACTTACTGCTGGTAAGTCGGGGCCGCCACCACTGGGCCACCACTGCTCTTCTCTTAATAGAGTCATTAATAATTGCAGCCTTATTAGGTAAACACTACTTCCATTGTGTCATGACAGTTTCTCTTCTCTCTTTCTTGAATGACTCATTTAAAACTGTTTCATTGGAATAATTCTATTGCAAAAGGGCATGAGAAAGAAAAAACATTGAGTGAACTGACTGATTGGTCAGAGAAAACAAAACGCCGGGAGAGTTCAAAAGGCATGGGAGAGACCATTGTCCAGCTGCAGCAGTGGGACAGAATAAAAAAGGGGGGAACTTGAAGGATAGTTCTAGCGAAGTATTACAACTAACTAGAAGTAGTACTACTAAACTTATAGTCTAGTCATATTTGGGGTTTCACCTCGGAATGAGAGATAATAAGCTGTAAACTCGTATACACCTTCATTTTGGTGTTCTAAAAGTTGTCTCAGAAGTCTCATAAAATAATTACTTTTTTCATTTTATTGTTTCAAGTCCAAATGAATTTTGTCCTATTCGATATTTTAGCAGCAAAATTTGAATTCAAATAGCAGTATTTTTTTTTCTTGTTATTTTCAACAAATTTCATGACTGGTTTAAAACACTCAAGAATGTTGAAATTCTGCGATTTCAAGATAAAAAATTGGCATTTAAAGAAGCCGCTTCCATACTTTCGTACCCTTTGCCGGAAAAAGTGTACTTTCGGTAAATATGCATCAGTATATTATGCGATCCCTAATGATAACTCTGTCTTCAGGGTCCGGTATCGCCGCAGTCCCCGCTGGAGTACAGTCCTGCGCTGTCACCTACGCACCGACCGCCTCTGCATAACATGCCCAAGGTTCGTACCAATTTGATACAAATTACTATTGATAAAATAGCACTCAATTCCATATTATATTTGAACTTTATGCTAGGTTAAAAATCGGATGACGAACTGGAGAAGTTTCCATTTTTTTAATTTATTTTAATTAGAAGACTCAAAAATGTGAAAAAACATAATATCTCTGGAAATGAAAAAGTTATGAGACTTTATAGTTGCGCTTGCAATGACGTAAAGTGACGTCACTTTACCTCATAACGTTATTTATTTTTGATGTGTCGCTAACAAAACAAACCAAAGAGAAGGTAGACAAGTAGGTACTTATGTAGAAAGTTAAACTCCTTTTATTTCATCACAAACATAAGACGGATTTAAAGAAAAACCCCTTTCGTCCCCCTCGGTGATACGTCGAGGTTTTAGGCCATCCCTCCTCCCCCCCTCTTTTTACTTTAGATGCACTCTTTTGCACGTTAAAATAGAAATACGATTCACGATATACGATTCTGTATTTGTTAATTTCCCTACGCCGCCGCCACACACAACCAGACCAGACCAGGACCAGACCTACCGCCAGCGAGGACACGACTCGCTATCGAATATTATCTGCTGAAGAAACGTACTATAGCTTGCAGGTGGCCTACTATGACGTCTTAAAGCAGGAGAAATTCCAATGTGGGAAAGAGCTGGCACTAGACGACCTGCCCCCGTAGCATGACCACCGTAGACAAGGATTTCTTTGACGGAAGAATCGACACAATGACGGATTACTTTGCACTATCTATTATTTTCCTCGCTGGCGGTACGCTGTATAGCTGTCTCTTTCCACACTGGAATTACTCCTGATTTAAGACGTCATAGTAACTCTAGGTCCTGTTTTATTAAAAGAGAAACTTATATTAATAGTTCATCGCTGAGTTTGGTTTGAGTCCATAATTGTGTTTGTTCCAGACGGAAGGCACAGAGACGTCAGATGGCGGAGCCCCCGTAGTGCACAAGACGCGGCACGCGGCGCAGCTCGCAGAACTGGACCACGAGCTCAGCAAGATCAGCCTGCACTACAAGCATACGCCGCCCAAGGTATACCGAGGAACTGTCATTGTCTTGTGGATTTAAAGATTGACAGCTAGACTGAGTCGGACTCAGAATCGGATAGTTTGAGGCCGGTTTCCACCAAATCGAAAACGAGATGAGCGATGTCAGAATACTCGTTATTGGAGTTGACTTACAGTCTCATTGGATGCAGCATGATGAATGGAAAAACTGTCCATTTGAATTCCACAACCTGGTTACTCAGTAACAGAATTCCTTTTGCCTATACTAGGGCGCAATTGCACCACGAATCGCTAAACGCGTTTAACGTAAAGTGCATTTAAAACATCGTTCTGTTTCTATCAATCGTTTAAAGATGACAGAGACAGGCTGATGTTTTAAATATGTATAGCTTTAAACGCTTTTAGCGATTTGTGGTGCAAGCGGGGTTAGGTGTCCGACTTTAGAACTTCTGAATACACGTAACGAATCTAAAACGTGTAGTATAAGAGGCTCGGCCTGAGCTTGACATCTTGAAGATTTTAGCGGCTCAGTCGGCTGACGGTCTGCCTAGAATATACAGTGTGGAAGGTACGCATCGGTAATTTAAAAAATGTGCTGTTTCCTTAAAAGTGCAAAACCTTCACGGTCAAAATGCGACAGATTTTTTTTTTTTAATTCCCGATTTTCTAGGTGGGGGGTTCAATACCAATACGTGGTAAGCGTTTGTGCTTCGGGTGTCGCTTCCACCCTGTACTTAATACTACCAGTATGCGATGGAAGTTCGATATACCTCTTGCGTCTTCTCAAATGGAAATTTAGTATTTTTAAACTTATACTGTCACTTACGGGATATCTTCCGTGATTGTTCATTATTTTGAGCTCCCGATATTAGTATAGTTGGTTGATTTAGTTGTAAACCGTGAAAGCTTATGACAGTGTTTTAGTGTTTATATCTAGAAGGTTCTAAGGACTAAAACTAAATTGTTCCTTGTTACAGGATGTGTTCATAGAACACAACCCAGAGGAGCATGAAATGCTCGCAGCGACCATCAACGACAGTGCTGTTAACAACTATGAAGGTCAGTCATACATTCCTAATCATAAATAAATATATTAACTGTTTGCACGGATCCGCTTGCTAACATACTAAAACTTACCCTGATAACAAATAATTTAAGAGTAAAACCATATTAATTAGATTGCAATCTTTCAACGCAGACCTTTTAACCTCTAAAAGCAACATTATATCAACGAGAATAAAGGTCCCTTTGCCGAGTTTCCTCCGTGTCTCGGAAACACGTCACGTTAAGCCGTTAATGCCGGCTGTCATTTGTACATCTTTGACAGTCGTTACAGATAGTCAGGGTCCTGAAAGTCTAACAACCAGTCTTACCCAGGGTTATCTTATTGCCCAGTAGTAAGTAGGTTGTGGAGGTCAGATAGGCAGTCTCTCCATGTAAAATACTGGTATTCGGCTGCATCTGGTTACACTAGAAGCCGACCCCAACATAGTTAGGAAAAGGCTAGCCAGATGATGATGAAAGGTCACGTTGAAACAAACTCAGAACCAAACACTAAGAGAACTGTAGCAGTTCTTATACCTATATAACTTTTATTTGACTGCCCGTCAAGCAAGTCAATGAAGGTGACGTAACATAAAGGGCTTAAAAATCTAAACAAATTAAATAAACCAGCCATCGCGCATTGTTTTATTAAAATGCATTTTAAAGCTTTACTTTAAAATATGCGTCATCTCATCATTGTATCTCATACCTTTGTATTTTTCTGAGGCTCGACGTGTCATTATAAATGCCTCGGTAGTGTAAGCGGTTCTCATCTCATTTCTAACAATTCTGATTGATTTTCAAGTAAGTAACTAACAACTCGTACCAAATGGGTCAAACAATACAAATTAACCAAACTAATCCGCGTGTTGACAGTACCGTCAACAGAAACGGCCGTGTCAACGTGATCACCATTCTTTATTCACTACTAAATTACAGATAACCCTCACAAACACTCAACGACGCAGCCTAAACTAGCAGATACCGTTGTGATACACGAACTCCTCGCCTTTCTTCAGAATAAGATAGTATTGATGGATGAACTGTCTCTTGAGGAAATATGCTTGTCTCACTACACGGAAGAAGAAATTGTTGAAGCCAAGAAAGTACTTACCGAGAATGTGAAGACCAACGTTTTGATGGATACAAGAATGCAGGATGGACGAAGCAAGAATGATCTGCAAGATATATTACAAGTACTGAAGAAAACAAATTCAGATGATATGCCAATTTACGTAGCAAGGGACTTGTCAAAACTACCAACAGTTATATTTGGCAATGTGGATGTTACAAGAATTTTAAACGAGATAACGTCTTTGAAAACTGAAGTTAAACTTATAAATAACAAGCTCGAAGCCTCGGAAAGGATCGGTACCGAATTGAGAAAAGACATTACGATGTTACGTAGTGAAATATTACCATCGTTGCCGAATGATGGTGGAACGATTGTCAGAGAAAATGCCACTAACATTTTCTCGTCATTAAAAACTGAAGATGAACTTTTAATTAAGAAGCTTGAGAATTCAGAAAGAATGTCTGCAGAATTGAGAAAAGAAATAACTTTGTTATGTAGTGAAATACCTTTGCGTAATGTACCAGTCAGTAAATACCTGGTGAACAGTGAGCCAGAAGAGCGGCTCAATGACGGCGAAGGACAAATTAGCAAAAATGCGAACACCGTGGAGCAAGTACAGGGTCATGACCTTTACATGACCTCACACCCTAAAAACACTACTCTCATAGAACAACAGTCGCGTAAAAAGCCACCACAAATGTCACAGCTCCCGAAGAAAAGATACGCGAAAAAGATTTCGCGCTACCGACCGTTTCATCGACCGCCCGCTTCATCGAATTATGAAAGACAGCAACAAAATATAGCTAGCATTGAAGCCAACAAAGCCGGCTTGCCTTATGTTGATGACAGTTGTGGCAAAAACAGCCAAAGACGATGTAACCACAAAAAACATGACACCGTTCCTGCAATCGAAGATTCTCGAGCTACTGTACCCGATTTGCTCCTGTACGTCTCATGTTCAGATCTACAGACAGCAGAATTTCACAAGTCATCCTTAACTCCTCAAACCAGTTGTATCCCTGACAATTGCACTTCGGTTAAAGATAAGAGGCTATCGCGACGTACCCATAACAAACGTGGTACAACTCTTTCAGAAGATATTCAAGCTGCAACTACTATGAACCTCTACATCTCCCGGCTTGACTATAATATAGTGGAGAGAGAGAAGCTCCTCCAGGACATGATCAGAAGAAGCCAGAGTCAACTCCGTGCAGAGGAACGGAAACAGGCGCGGATGAAATCGAGAAGGAATATGAACTCCTGCATTCTACAAGTTCCTATAATGTTATAAGTCCGTCTGTTCAGTGCAGATTTTTGACCACCAGGAACTCCTGGTGGCCAACATGGGAGATTATAGACCCATCCTACACATAATGTGAGTGCGGTTATCTTCAGATAATGAATGTCCCAAGTGTCCATACAGCTGCAATTATAAGGACATAAAGAACGCCATCGACTCCAAAAGAAAATGAAGCACGAATAAAAGCGCATTTCTACGTTCATTTTTAATGATGTCAACAAATTAAAGTGCCTCAAATGTTGTATCTAAGTTAGTCTTTAATTTTTTTATATTTTTAAGAGTACTTGTTACCTGAAATAAAATGAATAAAAACGAAAATAAAGCACTGTTCTTTCTGTTTGAGTTGAACACTTATTTATATAATAAATGCATAACTATAAGAAAAACCCTTTCAATAAGGCATACCGTTCACTACGCTACTCAAAAGTAATCAGTAAAGTCCATAAAATCCATCCCAGTAAAGTATGCAAGGACATGTTACAAAGGCATCCCTGTTAGTTGCATACATTCATGCAAGTTATTTGCATCTATATTATGAGCTTAGCAAATTAAAATGACCAATGAGTAGCAAAAAGATCATAGCAAAATTACACTGGTGGGGTCCGTACATGACGCAACCAATCACGAACTACCTAGTTGATTATGCTGTAGTAAGACGTGGTTTCTGATTTGAGAATTTGTATTTGAGATATTGAAAAACTCTTCTTCAAACAATCTTGTTTGTCGAAAGAATCACCTTATGTACTACCGTTACTACTCACTGACTGTCGACCACTTTCCAACGCTATGGCCTGAGCAATAGGGTTGAAAAGTGGTCGACCGTCAGTGTGCGGGTATTTCCTGAGCTGCTAAAGTAGAATTTGACAGGTTCTCAATTCAGAAACCGACAATATAGGCCAATGCAAACAAGGACGGCATGGCAGAGCATTTTCAATTAGTGTTTAGAGATCGACCCCAAGGCATCAACGGGGATTTCTCTTCGCGGCATTGAACATTGTAATCTCTATCTTATTACCACTGGCTACGTATGAATTTACGTTGGGTAAATATAAAATGCTCTGCCTTGCTCTGCTGTCTTCGGTGTGCGCTGGCCTTAAGTCGCGTCGTGTACACAGGGCCGCCATTGAAATGCTAGTGATGTATCATTCTGGCTTGGTTGATGATTCGAGTTCGAGACACGATACTTTTGAGTATCGATGTGGACGTAGGCGTAAGAGGAAAATAACGTGTGAAACAAGCTATCGATCATACTAATGAAATTGATACAGATTTTTTTTTACTCAATGTTGAAAGGAGCGTTTACTTTTTTTATGAACCCTTAATCAAACAAAGAATCTTTAATTATGCAACCCCGTTGATGTCACAAACATTATAATCACAGGAGTAACTATAAGCTAGACAAGGTTATCGATATTCAAGTCCATCCAAATCCTTCCAAAGTTAAAATGAAATCTTAAATAAATACCCCTATTTAAGAGAGGCAGGTTTTTGTAATATGCCTATATTTGGATGGTTTGTGGATAACATCACGCCTGTAATCCTCGAAGGGTTAGGTAGAAGTGTACCTAATAGTACACCCATATTTCGCCGGCTATGTTAAAGTCCCATGTAATAATGCTAAAGAATCATAATAGGGTAATAATATGAATCACCTTAATATTCGTAAAATGGTTTCAGACGCAATAAGTCAATCCTAGATTCTGCTTGAGCGGCCTTTTTAGGTCCTCAGGGGGGTTACCATGAAATCTTAAAGCAGGAGTAGTTTCGCTGTATAGCTCTGTCTCTTTCCCACACTGGAATTACTCCAGGCCACCAGGCCAGCTTAGGCGTTTGTAGACGTATACGCTGCGCTAACACCGCGTTAACGCGACGTATTTCCATTACAATCAAGCCATTGCAACACACACGTGGGTTCAACGCCTACGCTGGACATACACACGGTGACACACCAAGCTATACATTTCCAGTATAGCATGGCCTCGCTTTATATAGATTTCTCGTACAATGAGAGATCCACATAAACTGGTTTTGTGTAGCTTGGCTGGTCGTCGTGCGTACGATATGGTCATTATTTAAAATCTGAACAAAAATTCGTCCGTGTATAAAAATAAAACACACATAGAACTTTTTTGCGTACCTTTGAGCAACGCTTCTTTCTACCTGTAAATGGTCGATAATTCTGTCCCCTCTTATATTGGGCACTAAATAACCTAATTCTTCTCTCAACAGAGCTTGGTCCGGAATGGGAGTCCCGCTCAGCGCGGTTCCGCGTGTCCCGGGCAGCACCCTGCCGCGGATACGAGCTGTGCCAGTTGCTGCCTAGTGAACACGGTGAGGATACAGATTTCTTTTGGAGAAGAGCTGGTTAGTTTGACCGATTTCAGTGATGCTAATTTCAAAATTTTCTCTACAGGCAAAGAAAAGCTAGACCTTCTACAAGCCCATCCTTACACGGAAGGCGGGCTAGACGAAGTATCCTGCGCAGACAACAACTCCTCGTACGAAGAGGCTGCGGCCGGAGAGACCTACGTCATCACTGATACTAGAGCTCACACTTACCTGGTGCATGACGCGCTGGCTGATGCCGTGGCCACCATCATAGACCCTGGCCGGAATGTGCACGAGGTGAGACTAGGTCGTCAGTTCAACCAATCACCGAGGCGTTTACAGTCACTAACCGCAGCGGGAACGTCGCCAAATCTCAATGACAGACTGCAGCTACTCTGGAGGAGCTCGTTACTAAATAATAACAGCCGCTCGGGTCGATCTTTAGGTTAAGCCGTGCTTGCCTAGGTTGGTCTGTGGATGGGTGACCGCCCATTACATACCGAGTTTCCTCCGTGCCTCGGAAAGCACGTTAAGCCGTTGGTCCCGGCTGTCATTTGTAGATTTTTGACAGTCGTTAGGCAGTCAGTGGCCCAAAAAGTCTGACAACCAGTCTTACCAAGGGGTATCGTATTACCCAGTACTAACTGGGTTGTGGAGGTCAGATAGGCAGTCGCTCCATGTAAAATACTGGTATTCAGCTGCATCCGGTTAGACTGGAAGCCGACCCCAATATAGTTGGGAAAAGGCTAGGCAGATGATGATGAGACTGCAGCTACTCGACTAGTTTCTTTGTAACTCCATGTAAACGGCGACAGGCGGTAATTTAGCTATCTTACATAGTATTCGTATTTTTTAAATCAGTCCCATCAGGCTTTACCGCTATTTCTAGACTTTTCTGGGCTACTGAACTTGGACTTTTCCAGAAATTCACACGTTTATTTAAATAAACGTGTGAATTTCTGCATGAAACAACAATATAATTAGTACCACCACTTTGTGATCGTGTCGCCACATTGTGAACGCGTCATTTTCCTCGTCATCATTTACTTCAGACAAGGTTCTAAGCAGAATTATCATAAGCCAACTTGACTAATATATTCTTTGTCTACGTCCCTCAGAGTTCACCGGTCCTCGGATCACCCGAAGAGCGACGCGAAGGCAGCTCAGAATGCGAGCAGTCGTTCCTGATCTTGGACCCGTGGCGCCAGCTGACGTGCGCGGTCATCGACCGGGCGCTGCGCCTGAGCTCCGACCCCAGCTTCATGCCTTTCCAGGAGGCCAAGTATGCCGCACCGCAGCATAACAACAACGAGGTCAGTCACTTTAAATGAAGATAAATTATTATTACGAATCAACATTATGTAGTTCAGGCGTAAAAATGTTTACCAAAATTTCACAACTGTTAGGAGGTCAAGTTTTTATGCGTGTATTTTGTTGTTCCAGCAGACGGGCTCCATGTCAGCGCGCGCCGAGCTGTCCCGCTGGCAGCTGCTGCAGCTGCCGGGCGGCGCCGGCGAGGCCGTGCTGAGCGCGCCCGGCCAGCCCGCGCTCTCCGCCAGCGCCGTCACGCACGAGACGCTCACTGACAGAGGTAACACACGACTCTAATTTTACTCAACTGCATTTATTAATCTACTTACTACAATAATAGAGAACAGAATATCAGTGATCTTTTCCTCCACGGTTTTATTTTAGTTCCAAATATCATGCAGTCTATTATTAAATGTGGAGGTGACTGCCTCGGGCTAGTGGTCGCAATCGTAACTTCTGAACATGAGGTCCTGGGTTCGATTCCAGGCTCAAAAATATTTTATTGGCTTTTTCCATCAGGAATTTTTCAATAGCAGCCACGGAGTCTGGATTCGTGCCCGGTTGATGGCAAAAAGTTTCGCTCCCTATTACATAGGAATTAAACAGAACTGGTGAAATGTGGGTACCAGTGGCGAAGGTTCCATAGAACCCAATTCCTACCGGCTTCCCTTTGAAAAATGGCACAGTCATTATTCTATTGCCAATAATATTCTATACAGTAAAGATATGTACTCCGGCTTACCTCTTACAAAAATTGACCCTTCGCTACTGGTGGGTACCCTATAAGTACACCTCTTCACCTTCGGCATATGCAAGTGTTGTGTTATGTCGAATCTCGCTGTCTAATTATTCCGTAGTTATCTCTAACTAAAGAACATGTTTGTTTCAGCGGTGTGTCGGCAGGTGGTGTTGGTGTCGGTGCAGCCGGCGCAGTTATGACGAGAGTAGCGATCACCTTGTACCTTATATTTATTGTAACATGTAATATATCTATATCACTATTCGTAAATAAAATATTCATATGTGATATCTAACTATAGCTCTTTTATTTACATTAAATTCACTGATAGACAACGCGCAGCATAGAGCGCTGGATCTAGAAACAGGATGGTTTGCTCAAGAGTTTCCAATGTGATGTATTTCACCAGCAAATAACTTCATTTTTTTAACACGCTTTATCAGTTCTTACCCACCGTCCACCTCCTGAGATCACCCTGGGTGAACACTGGAAAGTTATTTTTACAATGGCTCACCTTTGTCCACCTGGGTGATCATTGGGAAATATTTAGTTTCCACCTTGTTATCAAAACTCTTTAGATTTGAAATGCATAGAGATTATGTAGTTTACTAATGGCCTTAGCTTCACCTGTAACTATGTAAAAAAAAATCTTAGAAGTTAAATTTGACCCACTTCCCGCTTTCCGATCGATCTGAAACTTTGCATACATGTTTAGTTTGAATGACAATTATATAGTTCTTAGCTAACTAGTGACGTCATTCTAATCCAATATGGCGGACTCCCAAAGATGGCGGACGCATAAAATAACTTATGTTATTGTTGTATTGCATTCCCATGATACGGGTATCAAATGAAAGGGTTTGCTGAGAAGAATACGAGAAAGCGTGCGATTTTAAACTATAAATTTTATTTGGTCCGTCAATGAACTATAGAAAATCGTTAAATTATTTGAAAAGAGGTGAAACGATGCGGCTCTCGCGCTAGCTTGCGGTGTGGCCTGCGCTTAAGGCGCGCACTCTACCAAAGAAGAGAGGAGGTGTATTGTAAACCACCAATAGAATTTCGTTATTACCCAACTGCGACGAAGCCTGAAAAGAGGGCTATGTGTGTAAGAGGGCACTCGTCTTCACTTAGTTTAAGTGAAAACGGTTGAGCAGAGAGGAGAGGAGATGTCTCATATTTGTTTAGGCTAACCTGCACTCGGCGGCCAAGTAGGAGCCCACAGCGACGACGAGAAGAGCGTGAGCGGCACCGCGGTTGCAAATATTCCTACGCATCCGAAAACTACCCATGGAATTTAATTTTTAAACTTATTTTGATAACAGAATGAGCTTGGCTCATGTAAAAAGGAGAAAAATAAAAACACCTGCATTTCCAATCAAAGTTTAATCGAATATTTACATATTTTTTTTACATTGTTTACAAAGGTACAAAAACAATCTCACAATATAAATTTTAACGGGCGGTGACCAAAGAATATCACAGATGGAACTACAAAAGTTATGCATTTTACGGTAACATAACAAAATTCATGATTTGGAATTCTAAGCAGGTCCTTAAGAGGACATAAAAGCAAGTATTTGTTTCTACTACAGTAAGTAGGTACATATATGAGGGTTTTTAAGAATTAGTCTGCAACTGTTTCTTATGCAACAGTATCTTTGTAAGGATCTTTATGCCCAGGTATCTCCTGTTCATCTGTTCTTGGGTATACACACAAATCACTCGTACACAAACAGCCTAAAGAGAAGAGAGTTCCAAAGAGTCTTAACTCTAAACGCTGAGCATCAAGAACACGAGGGGTCCCAGAAGAGTGATGACCCCGACTTTGCTGCTGAGCGAGCCGGCGCCAGGTGCAGGATTGGTACCATTTCCGGTTCCGTTATTTAGTATTATAGGGGTTTCAACACTTTCAACCTGAGAAAGGAACAATCAATTAGGATCGCAGTTGTAGGGAGCCTTGAAACTAACTAATAATATTGATAGATTGATAGAATACTCTATCGTGTATGTTACGGGTAATGCTAGAAAAGTAGTACTATAGAACTTAGTAATACTCAAGCTTTTTGGGTAGTATCTTTACGGGCGATTTGATGCAACGAATCTAGATGTCGCGGTTGGTCACAGTTCTTACCTAACCTAACTCATTTGGTCGGTGAGCCCTAGCAATAAAAAAGGATACATTTTGACTAAACTTACACCAATTGCTACCGGCCGCACCTGGTGTAACCGTACTTCTGATTTTAGCCGTAACAACCTTTTGAACTTTACCCAAAAAGCTTGGGTAATACTAAGTTTACCCTGGTAAACCTAGATTTACTTTTTTTAGCATTACCCGTAACATGTACACTATACAAATTACAAGTTTCGCTTCATTTTCACAGTTTGAGCTTAGTTAGCTATGCGATTGGGTAGTTATACGCTCATCCCTCGCTGTCCATTCTCGCATATCTCTGGTGGTAACGCACTAACACAATCAAATAGCATTAAGTGTTACAATATTCATTGTGTCCCTCCTTCTCAACCTTTGGCCACCCAATGCTGAGTATGGTCTCTTCCAAATCTCTCCACTTTTGCATTTTTTTCATTGCGGATAAATTCTTTAAGTATAACAAATTTCCTTTAAAATCCAGATTATGGTTGAGACTGGTCACAATGAGGAAGGTCGGCCAAAGCTCATTCTAGCTGTTTTGTCTATAGCTAGATCCTAATCTGATCAATAAGGTCAAGCAAGCAGTATGACTCGTCCAATGACAATTAAGAACTAGCTATGCCAGCGCCATATGTTTCACAGTTACAGTCCCCTACGGGGTGCAAGTCAAAATATTTCTCACTCTTCACAAAAATATCTATCAATCAGGGTTTTTTATGACAAGGGAATTATACTTCCCAAAACCCAATCGAGATTTTCATAATAATTTAAGTCTTTATCAATTATTATCAATCGAAAGTAACATGTGTAGCTGATAGCAAACAAATTAAATTATGGTTATCTCATCTATTTACACGTGATTACAGTCGCCATTACAAAAAGCGATATCTACCGATAACTCGATGTCAGCTCGGTCATAATTTGGGTCATAATTGAAGCTAAGTAAAATCTAACACCACAATAACCTTAATCATCAAGCATTGATGCCACAGGCAAAGAAGAAGGAACTGCATTCGGCCGTTGCCGGTGACGGAAGGCTAAACGACTTCAGACGCAGTCGGGCGTGTGGTCAGGTAGACCGCAGTCTAAGAAAGCTTGCCTCATCAATCATCTTCGCCTAGCTCTGTGCACAGCTGGACGTAGGTCTCTCTCAAGCTGCACATCAAGTACAACACCCTGTCCTGTTCCGTCTCCCAGTAACAGTTTTGCTTAGCCTTTTTTCGACCCCCCGAGACAGCAGAAACGCTTACCTCATGGCAGCAAGGTTCTAGCCCACCAGACACATCACGCGTCTGGTCAGAGGATCTTCCATTTTCAACGGGGGATGGAGAACTTTGAACCCTTCTCTTCATACTCATACTATAGGATAATGATGGTGCGTGAGCTTACCGTATTAACAATCCAGTTGGTATAACTGGAGACCCTAGCGGAGACCCCTGGGAAGTCGCGCTCCGCGCAGCCGACACCCCACGATGTAATGCCCACGACGACCCCGTTGTAGATCAGTGGCCCTCCGGAGTCACCCTGGCACGCATCCTTGCCTGCATAGGACACAAATTACATTACCCTGTTTTTATATGGCAAAGTTTAATCAGCTCCCTCTGCTGGGGCACAGGCCTTCTCCCAGGTGGGCTGTAATCTACCTCGCGGACCCAGTATGGGTTTGTGGTTGTGACATGTCTCTGAATGTTTCGTTCTAGGACATGCTGGTTTCTTCGCAATTTTCATTGACGGTTTGAAACGTAGTGGTGATGAAATTAATTACCGATAGTTAAGTAGCCTGCTTCGATTCGAACCTTGGAGCATTAAACCGCGAGAAACTAGTCTGGTCTTAACCACTATAGTTTCTCGTGTTGAGACAATTTCCGGGTGCAACTAGGTATAGTTACCTACATAATTAATAATGATTCACACACACAGTAACACTTTGGGTATTTAATTATCGATGAGACATGACACGTTTTAGTCAGAGTAACAAAAGCACTCGAAATTCAATCTATTTCCTTATCACATAACACTAAGTACTACGCAATAAAAGAAAGATACGTATTTTTTGAGTATTCGCAGAAATTTAATGACAATAGAAACACGAGCGTAGCGAACTCGAAAATTGTAGTAGGTATTTCGCCCGGGATAGGTTGGTTTGCTTTCGCTATAGAAGTCCCAAAAGTCCTGGGGTCGATTCCCGGGTTGGGCAGTGTTATTGAATTTTTCCATCACGAATTTCTCAGTAGCAGCCAAGGACTCTGAATTTGTGTCCCGTTGATGGCAATTGGCTTGCCTCTTATTACATGGGACTTCAAAACATAACTGGCGAAATGTGGGTGAGATATGTAAACACTTTCCTAAAAAACGCCAGTTTCGCGATAAATAACGATTGTTACTTGGAGATAGGATCTCTTTCATAAAAATGAAATAAAGTTCTAAAATACTATGTTCGTAACAACATGAAATTTTAACCAGAACAGTAGGAGAAAAATACTTTAAAAAGTTGTTAAGTAAGTTACATTATTAGTGCTCTTGACTGTACTATTAGGTATAGCTCTGCCTAACCCTTCCGGGATTATAGGCTGTTTTGTTATGTTATGATGCAGTTCCGTAAATAACTTAGGTCCCTCGCCCACGGCGACTTTTTGCAGCGATGCTGTCGCGCGTTCAGAATTGGGGAAAGGTACACAGCCAGCGGCAGCACCGCGGCTGTATCGATACACTTGCGCGACAGCTTCGCTACTGCACCGCTACAAAAATTCACCGTGGGCGAGGGGCCTTACGCATACTGACTAAATATTGATGTGCACATAACGGCTTAGTGTGTCAGTTTTTATCATTTTGTATTCCTATTAACTGAAGATTGGGAAGCGGTGAATTACCAAAGAGTTTAAATATTAGGTGAAACATATATATTATCTCATTCTTTATCAATCGTCTCGATCACGTAGGTGTACTCGAGATCGATGAATCAACAGTGATTATTCAAGATCGTTGATCGTGTGACGTCGCAATTTTCTACTTAAATGCAATGATATATTGAAACATTAATCATCCCTGTCGATTCCGCCCCGCATTCAGAAGGCGTTTGGCAGAAGGTGTTTGTTGACAACAGCTGACCCGAAGCAAAGCTTTCATTCAGTTCGTGAGGCCTTGTTTCCTGATACACACCGTATATCCGATTTTGCCGCCCTTCTGGCGGCCGAACAGGTGCGAGACGGAAACTACGTCATAGTTACTAACCTCCAACATCCAGGATCCCTGCGCAGATCATATTGCTGGTGATAGGATAAGGTTCACCGGTCGCGACCTGCAGCCTCATGTAGCGAGCCTGGCAGGTGGCCTGGTTGATCTTTTGTATCGTAACCTCGTTCAGCACTACCGATGCAGCTGAGTTGTTCGTCTGCAAAGGGAGAAATGGTTTTTCATGATCACATAAGCATCTTAGTGTCAAAAATGGGATCTGCATCTACATAAATTACGTAACTCGCGCACTATCATTAAATCATAACACTTTGCTCCATAAAGCATAAAAACATAATCTGCCACTCGTGGGACACAAGACTCTTGTATATGAGAGAAAGTGGGTTCTGTATGGTCCACCCTGAGGGCCCAGTGCCGTGCGAGTTTGTAATTTTTCACACGATATTTTGCTCGACGTCTCATTTAGCATTTGAAATTGTTGCCACTGCTGTTGCATCCACCAAACCACACTGTTCCTGAACAGTGGATTACAGTAATACAGTCAATCCTCTCACAGATACTGTGTTTCAGAAGTAGGAGTCCCAGGTATAAGTTGTTGAAGTGGGTTGAGATTCTCCCTAGCCCGATTATGTATTGTCGAATCGACAAAATTAAAGGTATATCAGTGTGAGCGCGAGTTGCGCATTTGCGTGCATTTCTGGGAGAAAGTGGGTCATTAACTATAGCACGAGATGAATACGGGTTTACCAACCTGCGACTGGTTTCCAAATGCTGGGTACGAAGATCTTTTAAGAGAATTTATCATATTTTCGAATTGAACGTGATCTACCTACACCAGAACCGCGTTCTAGAACTGTCAGTGTAAATATTCCATAGCAATTATGACACTGACATCTTTTTAACATAGTTCAAATTTACTGATCACGTTCAGTTTTACCGGTAAAATTCACTCTAGAAGTTAGACGCAGAGCTTCTGTTCATACTCACGTTTGTCAGCCCCCATCCAACAGCGATGACAGAGGCGTTATCAGGGACCAGGCCGCCCTGGTTAGGAATGCTCGCTATACGAGCTACGCCGCTGGACAAATTGACAGGGTCGCTCAGTAATACCACCGCTATGTCGTTGTCCCGGATAGGGATACTGTATGACTCGTGGACTTTTATCGATGCCACCTGGTGCAGAGTACCCCCTGTGGAAAATTGGTCAAGTTCATCCTTTGATATTTAAAATTCTGTTGTTTTACTAAACAACAGAATTTTAAATAAATTGTAGTTGACCGTAATACTTTACGGTCAACTACACATGAATAACAATAGTAACACTGGATAACTGGCGTTATATAAGGTCTGTCTTTTCATACACGAAATATTTTAAGAGTAACTTCTATAAGTTGTAAAGTCGTAATAGCAACGAAAAAAAAAATTATCAGTGTTTTATTTTTACAAAAAAAAAAAAAAATCTAAAATTTTTCGAGACTTTTTGCATAAAACCTTTACTCTCATATTCTAACAATGACAGTAGGTAAATACGACGTAGTAAACTACCGTAATGGGTGCTTAAAAATAAGGAGCCAGTACATGTATATTTTGTGGGTCAAGTAATTTTAAATTATTTATTTTTTATAAAAAATATACTCAGATAAAATAATCCCTTGAAATGGCTTTGGTATAGCCGTAAGAAGATTACCTGAAAATATTTCGTGTATGAATAGTTAGACCCTATATACCAGTTTTTGGTTTTGGGTGCAAAACACCCAGGGAAACCTTTCAAGTGCTCTTTTAAACCTAAAACTATACAGTCCACCAATATGTATACACTTTCCTAAATTTAAAAGCAATTTTCGCGAGAAATAACGATTGTAACTTGGAGATAGGATATTTTTGATAAAAATATGAGTTCCAGAATACTATGTTCGTAACAACATGAAATTTTAATCAGAACAGTAGGAGAAAAACACTTTTAAAAGTTGTTAAGTGTTAACATATTGGTGCTCGTGACTGTTCTGCGTTAGATGTAAAACCAATGTCGTGTGTAAAATCATGAGATATTGCAATAAACAAATTATAGAACACAAAGCAATTTCGACCTTTCTTTCATTCTTCATCGTGTGGTTAGTGCCTAACCTGGTGTCAGTTTTTATGCCGCCCGTGGGCCTCTGACTTGGCTTTACATGCCGTCGAGAAATATCTCTCAGGCATGCTGGCAACCGCACGATGTTTTCCTTCATCGAAGCAAGTGATAATTATACAATACGCACATGAATCCGAAAAATCAAAGGTCTTAGGTTCGAACTTTAGACCTATGACTTGAAGTTGATCATTAACTATGACTTAACAGTCCGACGGTCAGATCACTACGCTAACACTGCTTACAAAGCGATCGATATTTCATAATATCATTGGGTAGATTTATTAATAATAACAGCGAAACATTGGACAGCTATCAGGCTACGAACTGTCAGAAACATCATCATCATTCTTCTCCGCCTATCCCATTTTATTTGGGATCCGACGTCGCCACAGCATATCTTCTTCTTCCATACTGCTCTATTACTCGTCATCTCAGCAGTCACCCCATTTCTAGCCAAATCATCCTTCACACAGTCCATCCATTGTTTCTTTGGTCATCCCCAATTCTTATGACCATCCACACTCATACTCAAAACTTCCTGAAGCCTTCAAGACGTGTGCCACTTTAACTCACCTGTGTACAAAAGAGTTGATCCCGCACGGATGCTGTAAAATCTTGCGTTATAAGGAGTGCCCTCACTGCGAAGAATAAGATTGATTTACTTAGTTGGTTTTACATTTTGACAAAAAATTTAGTCAACACAATACAATTTGTTTTCTTTAGTGATAACTAATTTCCTTATAGTAAGATTAAGTAAAAGAAAGTGTGTTATGAAAGTCCTGTTCTATTGGATTGATATAATTTTTCCAGTGGAATAAGGACTGAGTGCGTGAATTGTTGTAAAATTACCACAGAATTCTCAAATACAAAAAATAAGCTACATATATTATGCTTGCTGTCGTGTTAGAAGGCTAATTGAGACGTTATGTAACTGTAAACTGCTTCAGCCCAAGGCTGGGCGAAGGCTTCTCGTTGTGCCTTTTAAATCAGCTCTTTCGATCCACGATCAATTTTGATCGTTTGTGTTGTTCACCTCGTCCCATCATATTCTACGGAAGTTATGGTACTCTCTTTACTTGACTATTTCGTAGCGTTGGTGTTGATGGTCGGATAAAGTAAAGAAGTAAAACTTACTCATCAACGAAGCAATGTCCTGCAGACAGGACGTGTGTTGCCGTCAGCAGGGAACCTCCACAAAGGAACTGTGATGTGAACAAAATCTGCACACACAAATTACAGTTAATTAGGTACTAAACTTTTACTAGTTAGAAGTGAGATGTGTGTTTAGATGTGAGTAGCAACGCCGGGAGGAGAGAGGACGCCAGAAAAGAACATACACTCAACTTATTGGTAAGGTTCTTCAGAAAGGTCAGGTGCGTAGTACTCGCAACCGGCGTGCGTGTATGACCTGATGTATGAACGTGGACGAGGCAAAAGGAGTATGTAAGGAGTATGTAAGTCGTAGCAGATGGCGTTCTGTGGTGTCTGCCTACCCCCATGGAAAAAAGGCGTGAGTTTATGTTTATTTTACTATTTAGGGAGAGTGTCACTCGTCAACAGCAATGAATAAAAACATTCGAGGTTTACAGTTTAGACTGTTTATCCAGGAAATTCTCAAAAGCAGGAAATTCACAAAAGCAGTTCGGTTTGTATAAAGGGTGTAAATAGACCCTTAACATTAAAGAAAGGCACTTGTTCTCCCCGTCTTTGCGATCATTTTTTTGTTCTAGACCATACCTGGGAACCTTCTAGTTACGGAGATATTGTTGGTCAAAGTTCCAACTTTTTCACAGGTTTTTTTTAAATACATGTTTTCAATGTAAGATTTTTACTTTACACACCTCCACGACCCTTGTACTATTCAATCCATTCATCAGCACAATGCTATGAATGCTTTTCATCGAGTCCTACCGTAAAACGTGATTTTTCACCCCAAAAAAAAAAGTCGATTCCCAGGAATAGTTTTTGCGTAAAGTTACTTAGTTTGATGTACAGAATGCTTGGTTGACGGATATGTGAAGGGTCTGTTTACACCCGGTATAGGGTGACTGGTAATTAGTGACCGATACTTATACACATGATTGTACTCATGAAAACAAACAACTTTCCCAAAGATGATGAGATGTTATGTTATGTGATAAAAGTGAAAGAGTATTAAATTAAATGTTTTTGTTTATACGTTTTTGTTTATAAGTTCAAAGTATGAAAAATGGAAAGGCCATGGGCCCTGATGAAATACCAGTAGAAGTATGGAAGCGCTTAAAAGAAGACGGATGTATGTGGCTGACTTTATTCTTCAATAAGTTGTTGTATGAAGGAGCGATCCCACAAGAATGGTGCAATAGTTCGCTAGTGCCCATCTTCAAGAATAAAGGTGATGTGCAAGACTGCAACAACTATCGGGGGATAAAGCTCATGTCACATAGTATGAAAGTATGGGAGAAAGTGATAGAGAAAAGATTGCGAGAGGAGAGTGAGATTACCCAAAATCAGTTTGGGTTTATGCCAGGTCGAGGAACAATGGACGCCACTTTTGCACTCCGCCAATTGTGCGAGAAGTATAGACGTGCACACAAAAACTTGCACATGGTGTTCATTGATCTGGAGAAAGCGTATGATAGGGTACCTCGGGATGTGTTGTGGTGGGCCTTGAAAGAGAAAAGTATACCTGGGAAGTATGTAGAGTTAATTCGTGCTATGTACAGTCAATCTTGTACCTACGTCCGGTCAGCTGCTGGCAACACCGATGAGTTCAATGTGGCTGTAGGCTTGCATCAAGGGTCGGCTTTAAGTCCTTACCTCTTCCTGTTGATTATGGACGCTTTGACGTCGGACATACAGGAAGAGGCACCCTGGTGCATGCTGTTTGCCGACGACATTGTTCTTGTCGGTGAAGATGGATCTGAGATCCAGAGCAGATTGGAGAAATGGCAACAGAAGCTGGAGAATGTTGGCTTGAAAATCAGCAGAACTAAAACGGAATACATGTTCTGCGATTTCGGCGGTCTCTCTAGTTCTGGAGCCATAGCGCTTAATGGCGCGTTTCTTCCTGTCTGCTCCGACTTTCGGTATCTCGGTTCACTCGTGCAAAGCGATGGCGAAATAGATCGTAGTGTAAAGCACAGAATTAACACGGGATGGATGAAATGGCGGCAGGTCACGGGAACAATCTGCGACTCCCGCATTCCCCTTAAACTTAAGGGGAAGATTTATAAAACAATGGTTAGACCTGCTGTCTTGTATGGATCAGAATGTTGGGCCACAAAAGGGATGAATGAAAGGCATTTGCATGTGGCGGAGATGAGAATGCTAAGGGGGATGTGTGGTGTTACGCGAATGGATAAAATAAGAAATGAGTATATAAGAGGAAGTTTGAAAGTGGCGCCGGTGACTGAAAAGTTGTGTGGTAATCGGTTGTCGTGGTATGCCCGGCATGTGATGCGGAGGAATGAGGAAAATGTTGTGAGGAAAGTTCTGAGTATGAATGTGGATGGGTATATGAGTAGAGGAAGACCAAAGAAACGATGGATGGACTGTGTAAAGAATGATATGGCAAGAAAGGAGGTGTCTGGCGAGATGACGAGTAATAGAGAAGTATGGAAGAAGAAGAAGACATGCTGCGCCGACCCCAAATGAATTGGGATAAGGGCAAGAGAATGATGATGATGATGTTTTTGTTTATACGGCTGTTGTGTTATAAAACTAAAAGAATATTTAAAAAAATGTTTCTTTGGGAAAGTTGTTTGTTTTCATGAGTACAATCACGTGTTTAAGTATCGGTCACTAATTACTAGTCACCCTATATAGAAAATAGCTATACAAACCGAACAGCTTTTGAGAATTTCCTGATGCAAGTTTATGACAACCCAGGACTAACCACCAGCGGTTAGCGCGTCACGCTTGCGAAAACGTGATCAACGGCTTCCGGCAGCGTTCAATTTCATAATGAGAGTTTATCTGTCTTTTGGACAGCGAATTTCTATGCATTTTTCGTTTTTTTTTTATCTCCTCCTCGAGTGTCTTACCTGGACGGTGAAAGGGTACTGTTGTATGGTGGTAGCCAACCCACCGATGATGCGGTTGTCCGTCGTCGCCGCCGGCATGTCCACTGTTTGGACATGGTTTGGTTGGTTGCTGTTTGGCATGGCATTGCCTGAAAAATAACAACAACTTTCCCTTATAACTTTCATATTTAGCGATAGGTAAAGCGATGCGAATTATAGTATTTTCCCCGATTGGGGTTGGTACCAAAAGGATGGTAATATTTTGTTTTAGTTGGTACTTAGGTATGTTTGTCGCTATCTGTGCTTTCTTATTTAATACTAACTTTGACCCGCGACCTTCGTTCGCGTGAAATTATTTTAAAAAAATGAATGAATTTTGTTAACAATTACAAGGGTTTTAATTTTTTTTGCACGGAACCCTAATTATTTTTCTAAAATAAAAGCCTGAGGTACTCCTTATAACATCAGCTATCAGCCGGTAAAAATCCCGCCAAAATCGATACAGCCTTTTCGGAGATTAGACGGAACAAACAGACAGACAGGCAGAATTTTTTTTTATTTTTTTATTTTACCGTATTTATCTTTCGTATGCATTCGTAAAAATCTGTTATTTTGAAATTACAAACAGACACTTAAATTTTATATAATTGTATAGATATGTAGGTTTATGAATTTCCTACAGTCATCATCTGCCTAGCCTTTTCCCAACTATAGTGTGGTCGGCTTCCAGTCTACCTGGATGAGGAATCGAAATCATTTAAATATTTTTTGTTGTTTCGTTACGGTTCAGATGCAAGACTTCCATACACTGCTCAGTTCGAATCCATCCCAATAAACCCGCACTGGTCCCGTTCGGTGGATTATATCTAGTTCCTAAGGAGATGAGGCCTATGTCCCAGCAGTGGGCACTTTATAGGCTGATTACTCTTGGCTTGAATAATTAGAAGTACAGTCGCCAGCAAATCAAGTAACCACAATCTGCCAAATTTCTCCAAATGATTTTAACCCTTAAATTGTTGACGGTTATGTTCAAAATCGAATGAGAAAATTTGACAGTTTGTGGTAACTTGATGCGCTGGCGACTGTACCTAGATGGATGACTAATTACTAGGTATTTCCTTTACCTACGTGAGTGGACACCAAGAAAAGCCGTATCCCATGATTCAGAGATTGAAAGCTAAAAGGTTTTTACGTGAAGTCAGCAGTAGGTACCTACTCAAGAGTTCCAATTACTGTTATCAACATTATATTTTTCCGCATAAAAACAAAGTAATCTTATCTAACCGAATTAAGTATTATGTAGGGCAGGGCTGGGGAAAGTACAGTTGAATTTTTCTGACCAGTGATGACTAAGATAACAAAAATCGATTTTCTAGAATTAATTTTTAAAATGAATTCTAGAAAATATGAATGTAAATCTCATCTAGGATTACAAGTTATAAAACGTAACGCATAACTAAATATTCTTAAAAGAGTCGGGAACTAGGCTTTTTTCCAGCAAGGCGACAATATAGGCTAAAGAAATAAAAAGAGTAACTATGGACTTTCTTGCAGGTAAGAAACGAACGAACCGAGCACCTATCTTTGGAAGTATTATCAGTGCCCATGTACTTAGCCCTATGTAAAATTAAATACATTGATTTGATTTTACGGGAAATTAGATTAGATAAATCAAAAATAATGAAAATCCTCGTATTCCTCCTCAAAATTTCTTGTCATTTCGGTAAAAACCACTGTCCTTTACCTATTTCAATGCTTAATGCTTAGTTTCAATTTTACCACTTCCAAGACCATTATTACAAGTGATTACATACACACTTGAATACTGCATACACTGGTATATACTATTTAATTCACCAACTGCACACTAACTATCGAAAAACAACACCAAAACTCACCCGAATAAAAATAAAATAAAAATAAAACAATTTTTCACTTACAGCTTGCAACTGCGATAAATAATAGCACAACACCCCACATGTCTGTTTGTTTGTCCGGCACTGTGTGACTTGCCCTAGATGTCGATACGTACCTTATCATTATTGATAAAATGTTTTATCGGAAGCATTCATGCGAAAAATCTTAGGACATTGATAGACGAGCAACAAATGTTTACGCCACTCCTCTCTTGAGAGTTATAAAAATGTGGTCACATAGCAGTGGCGAAGGTTTCATACATCTCGATTCCGACCAACTTCCCTTTGAAAACGGGCGCAATCAGAATTCCATAGACAAATAATAAAATCACATTAAAGACATGTACTCCGGCTTACCTCTTAAAAAACATAACCCTTCGCTACTGTCCCGTGAGCCCACATGGAAACCGGTAATTTTTCTTCGGGAAAATCCTCATCATCATCATCATTTACAGCCCGATTTCACTTACCTCTGGGTATGCAAGGTGTAACCGTTTACACATTGATACTCTTCACGAACCCGTCAACCAAGCATTCTGTACATCAAACTAAGTCACTCTACGCATAATTATTTGCCGGAAAAAGAATTTTTGGGTGAAAAATCACGGTTTACGGTAGGACTCAAAGTAACGCACCCAAAACATTTTGCTGATGGATGCATTAAATAGTACTTGGGTCTTAAAGTTATAACATTAAAAATATGTAAAAACTTGTTAAAAACTTGGAACATTGACCCCCAATCTCCGTAACTAGAAAGTTCCCGGGTATGGTCTAGAACAAAAAATTATCACAATGACGGGGAGAACAAGTACCTTTCGGATTTGTTAAAGGTACTTTTACATCCATTAGGCCTCTTCTTTGTTTGTGCCAATCTCTACGTACCTGCTACAGTATCAGGATAAGATGAATTCTCTATATCATTGCCATTGTTCCATTCTATCCGTGTACCAAATCCGTCCTGCAGTGGAGAGGTAACTGCACTGAAAAGGTACTGAAGCTGTATCTTATCATGTGGCTGTTCCTAAATTACCGTAGACTGATAAAATTTTGGTTTTTCTTAAATCCTGTTAATATTAGTATAAAGTCAGTTTACCCAAAGTTTACCAATACAGTTACAGATCGACCTTTTTAATGAGTCCTCCGCGTGAGTGCCCCATCAAAGGCACATTAAGTGTCCACAAAGTCCTAACAACAGGTTATTTGCTTTAAAAACACCATAATCCATGTAGGTATTACGATACTAATTGAACCAATACGTGATCAACCTTCAGAATATTCCATTTAAATTGATACTTTCGCGAGGACTCATTTAAGAGGTCTATAGGTAATAGGTGCCTCGTTAGTCTAGTATTCGCAAGTGCGACTGTTGAGCATGAGGCCCTTGGTTAGATTTCTTTTTTTTCTTTATTTTCAGGTCGGTCAAAGTGTTATTGCGTTTACAATCAGGAATTTCTCAGTAGCAGTCACGGAATGTGGATTTGTGTCCGGTTGATGGTAATAGGCTCGCTCAATTTTACATGTATCTTATACAAAACTGTCGAAATGTGGGTGTACGATTAGGTACACCTCTGCCTAACCCTTTGGGGATAATACTTATATGCAAAGTTGCGCCCATGTCGCTGACCGACGTCGCATATTCGGCAACACCAGTCGGCGTCTTCATCGATTATAAGCGTATCTCGTCTGCAAGCACCTTTACATCATTCGGCACTTTCATACTGATTTAGTTTCGTAGTGCAATCTATTTATAAGGGCCACTCCATCGCTTCCTATATTTTTAATCCTTAATTATTATGGAAAGTAGAACAAGAAGCAAACAAAGATGTTCTAATTGATTAATTAATAGCAATGTCTAGCCTCGTTGGTGTAGTAGTCGCAAGCGCGAATACTGAGCATGAGGTTCTGGTTTCGATTCCCGGTTAGGGCAAAGTGTCATTGGGTTTTTCCGTCAGAAATTTCTTAGTAGTAGCCACGGAGCCTGGATTTGTGCGCCGTTGATGGCAATAGGCTCGCCCCCTATTACATGGGACCTCTGAATAACGTCCTCTGTCTTTCGTTATGTAATGTTATGATGTGTAGCAGTGTGGTGGCACAATGCTTCGAAACCAGGCAGACATGTAACTGTGTGTAATTTCTTTCTTAACCACTGTTGTTCTCAAAATTGTGCTGGAAAACCGGGAACACAGTGAGAAAATCGTTTTGTGGATGCGTGTAATGTTCTTAGTTCTATTATTTATTGAATTTACACACGGTACATACTACAATTGAGGTACTTTACAAAGATAGCAAGACGCGCGTTAGTACTGCGAGGTACGGGGCAACTAAATCTCGCTGCACTTGCAACTCCAAACAAATACACAAAGTGTGCGTCAGAGTTCCTCTAAAATCGAAATGTTCCAGTAGTCGTACCAAAAAATCGAAGAAGACCCGGATTGTGCAATGCTCCTGCGACGTTTGAAAGGCTAATGGGACAAGTACTCACCGGATTGTTTGGAAACGCATTTGTTGTCTATCTAGACCACATAATCATCGTGGGCAGCACATTTGAAGATGACCTTCAAAACCTCAATCGTGTGTTATCGATAATCCAAATGGCAAATCTCAAGTCCGAAAAAGTATTCGTTTTTCAGACGAAGAGTTAACTTTTTAGGACACATCAGGCTCGAAGACACCTTAGAAGTCGATTCCTGCCGGCTTCCCTTCGGAAACAAGGCACTCTACGTAGTGTCTGGTGCCTAGTGACACGTGGTTTCGTTTTTGACTAGACAGCGACTGCGAACGCAGCCGCGCAGTCAGATTTCGGGGGATTCGGACACGGACGAAGAATTATTATTTTTTCTAATTTTAAAACGAAGAGCATAGAAAAGGTAGAACGTAAGTTACAAATAAAAAAAACCTAGAATATGTTAAATACCGTCGTCTATGATGAACGTACGAGGATCATTTTTACAAATATTTCCATATGTCAAGGGCAACATTTAGAATGGGAAAAATTCGCTGGAATCGTTATGGAACAAGCTAACAAATTAAATGTGTAATTTAATGAATTAGTACAGTTTTGCCTTGCCAGTTTATTGTTCAAAAGCCGTGATAAATATAAAATGAAACCATTATTTCAAAAACTGTTTATATTATTTACATAAATACACATTATTCAAAAATCACAAACACGTAGGTACATGCGTCAAATTGTGTACCTAATTTTATACTTCAATCCCGAGAACACTGTAGACAAAGTTAGTGGGCGTAAAATATTAACTTACACAACATAGTTTGGTCTACATAAAGGGTGTTTTTCTTTAGAGGCTGAGAACTTTAAAAAATCTGGAATTGGCTTTATTAACAACAACAGCATTCGTTTATTTACAGGCAACTTTGGCTTATAAAATACCTTACAGACTAACATTCATATGATAAAATACAAATTGTTTTAGTAAATAGAACCTTAGACTAAGTGTTACTCGTGTTAGCTTGCGCACAGTGACATAGTCTCTGTGACCTGTGTGTGTGTCCTGGTGACTGGGACTGTAGCTTTAGATATTTTATTCTCATCTTTGTTTCGACAATTCAAAAGTGCTTAGAACTGTTCCACTTGAAATAAATGCTTCGGTTTTGGCTTTGAACAATGTCAAACTTAATATAAATAAAATCAAAGAGATACACATACTTTTTAGGCGAAGTTATAGATAAGTAGTTAATGTAAGTACTAGAATGAAACAAGTTCAAAATGTAACTAATATAAAAACTGTTATTATGTCATACCACGCGCGCCTATGTAGTTTCACTAGTGCGCTATAGTCTTGTAATGTTAATGGCACCGATCTGTATAGAGCATATACCGTTCAAAAAAGTGCAGCAGATCAATATGTGGACATCACCCTGATGACTCATGTCGACAATTATTATTAAAAAAGTTTGGTTTGTCAGTTGTTATTGTTACCGTTGCCATCTCTGTACATTTATGAAATATTTGTGTTCGTGGCTAAGAATAAAAAATTACTCGGAGATCCTTATACATAAGTGTTGAATGATTTGCCAAGACTTGCCAAATATAACAAAAACTGCCTTGCAATGTGCTTACGTATTTATAAAAAGATACCACGCCATTTAATTCATATTAAATTCAAGATGATTTAATTGCACATGCACATTTGCAATTAAATCATCAATTAATCAAATATTTGCATAAAACATAAACCATGTTTTTTCCACAAAGGTGTTAAATAAAATTACAATGGTTCAAAGTTAAACATGTTTAGCTAAGATAAACCATAGCATGCAAAATTTCAGGGTTGAGTAAAATGTTACACAACAAACAATTCATGGATAAAAAATACCTTGTAACATCATGCGCGAGAAAAAAATCCCCACTTTACGTGTACAGGAGATACATTAAAAAAAAACTTTTCGAGATTTTATTTTACGACTTTGTCGTCGTAACTAATCTGTATATTCATGCCAAATTACAGCTTTCTAGTACTAAGAGTCATTGAGCTAAGCTGCGGACAGACGGACGGACATGGCGAAACTGTAAGGGTTCCTTGTTGACTACGGAGCCCTAAAAATCAATATAAATTACAAAATTAAGCGATCTACAGGGGGTTTAAATTTAAAAAAGAAAACAAAGGACCTTGAAAATGTTTTTAGATCTACACCAAAAATTAAAAATTAGTACAGTGCTGCACGAAAAAATGAAACCATTTCAAATAATTTATTCAAATTAGGCTGATTTAATCAGCTTGACTATACATGTGTAGATGATCACTACAACTCACCAGATCAATGAAACGGACAAGGGTGTGGTACAGAAAATATACAGTATAAATATATTAAAGATACTTACAAAGATATATATATATGTAAACAAAGTGCTTGACACTTCATTTAAGTATGTTTGAATTTGCCGCGTAATAACTTTGATGTATAAGTTATCTGTGAGTGAACTTGGTCGTTTCTATGGAGCTGTCTGTCAGATTGACGTATTGATACAGCATGCGAATTAGGTTATGAAAATTAGATTGTAATTTGAATATTTAAATAATACTGATTAAGAACTGGTGAAACAATAGCTTTAAATGTTGTTTCTCTTTTCAGGTGAGTTTGTTATTAATTAAGGTTAAAGAATGTATTAGTGTTAAAACTAGTTTTTGTAACTAAATAAAATGTTCTCTTTTCAGAGCAACTCAATTTTAGTTAGAGTTTTACTGTTCACCATAGTATCCAAGGATACATAAACACATTTTATATATTTAAATAAATTTTAAATAAACAATAAAATTATGAATGTCTAGACAGGAAACAGGGGTAAACACATACGAATTCTTTGCAACCAGCACAGAACGACGACACAGGCTGTTTGCAAACAGTGCACTTCCGAAGTAGGCGTTGCTGGTTGTGCACTGGGTCCTCAACCACGCGGTGCCTGTCGTCGCAGCGTTGCTGTATGGTCACAGCCCGGAGAGGAACAAACGAATGCTTTGCAAGAAGAGATGTTACCAGATTCATTCGGAACTTCCGATGACTACATTGTACTTGCTTTACTAGTGTGGAGTAACAATAATGACCGTGAATAATACAAGAGTTGAATACGGACACATTTAAAAGTCGCCTGAATATTTTTTTGTACCAGATCCTCCGTTTCAGCTCGATGGGGTACTTGGCCAGCAACTGGTCTTTTTCATCCAGCGGACCTAGCATCGTATTGTAATCCAATATCAAGGTGGGTTTGATGGAGCCTCGGACTTGTTCAACAGCGTTCGCATGGTAAGTAGAGATCATAGCCACCCTATTCTGATCTCTCCATACCATGACATCGACGTCCCCTGAGGTAAGACCAGAGATCTGGCCCCGGCGCATGTGCTCCTTGGCCAGACTATGCAGGGTCGGTGGAACAAACTTACGATTGGTCCTCAGGGTTCCTGCACAGTCGAACCCCAATGTTTTGAGCCTTCGAGCGAGACATGGTGAATTGTAATAACTATCCATCCACAGCGTGTAACCTTTATGTTCAAGGCCCCTGACAAGACTTAAAATTATTGTTGACAGCGTCTGCTGCGATGGAGATTCCTTATGAATGTGAACCTCAAACCGCCATAGGTACCCGGTTTGAGATTCACAAATCTCATAAGTTTTTATCGCCATCGTAGCAGCTTTTTTGGGAAATAATTCGCTACAGCCTTTCCACTGTAAAAGCGATCCGTCTAAAGAAATGTCTTGGTTTAGATTGTACAGACTCTGAAATTTCTTATTCAGATGTGATAATAATGGCTGTATCTTAAAAAGTTTGGCTTGGAAGCCGTCCAGTCCTAGAGCACACATGTCTTCATTGTTGCTAAAATGCAAATATTTATTGAGTCGACAAAAACGATCAATATCCATGTGTGCGCTAAAACAGGAAGTATAGAATGCGTCACAGTTACCACTCCAGTACTCTTCCACTGTAGACTTTACCTCAAACCCCATAGCAATAATTATTCCAAAGTAAACGTATAGCTCGTCTACTGTGGTGTCATGCCACCGGAGCGCGTGCTTGGGGTAAAGTTTATAGAGTATCTGGAATATTTGCTCAGCATATCTATTGGTTTCCGAAGCAATGTGCTTCATAAATTCGACATCCCATATTTCAATGAAAATGTCATAAGGATCGACCGAAACAGTGGTTGGACCAAGGTTACTTTCTGAAAATATTTCCCGCCTCGATTTTTGTGAAATCGGAGGATTCGGAAACTCGTTCCACTGAAAATCATTTAAACTCGCAGAGTCACCGGCCAGCGCGGCGTCACTGTCGCTGGCGTCATCATCAGCATCCTTTGGCGTCTCCAAGGCGCTCTTTAATACCCTGGGGATGAATGGAGACAACAACTCATCGTCGTCGTCAGACTCTGCTTCGCTTCCTGTAACAAATGATAGATGAGTTTAAAATCTGTTGGGGACCAAAAGTTTGCGTCAAGCCCCATCCTAAGCTAAAATCAGCAGCTATTTACCGATATTAGGTGGGTAGCAGGTAGTGATGGCTTCATCGCGAAGACTCGTACGGGGACGAGGTGGCGCTCCCGCGTCGGATGTCCTGCTCAAGACTGAATTCAAAAATCTAGAACAATTTAAAAGCTGTGTTGTAGGCCCTAGGCAGGGGGTGGTTTGGGGTTGATTGAACCCCAAAGTCCTCCTCCCTTCTGCTTAAACGCTTCTCTGTTATATTGATAAAGTTACTACTTGTACAAATTGACAAATGAAAACCTGACATATTATTTTCTGAGGTGGAATGCAAATATTTTCGATCTGTTTTCGTGAAGCTGAAGATGAGCACTTGAAAGCGATCCTGCTGGTGCCCAAAATCATTTTGAGGTCAATCCAGAGACGGTGGCCTAGCGCTTTATCTCTAGTATAAGTCCCGTCGATTAGCATCGAATTAAAAAGTTTATTGAGTAATAGCTTAGTCAAGAGTGGATCCTGGCTACTGACCTAGTGGTAGTAGGTACCAACATCTTTAGAAATAAATAAAAAAGGCAGAAAGTGACTTACATTGTTAAAAGAGGTGGCAACGACAACGCGTCTATGATATCCTTCTTTATGTCGACTGGATTCGGCACAGAGCTGGTGGATGCAGTCAGTTGTGATGGTGTAGGAGCCGGGGTAGATCTAGATGGACATTTTAAACTAAAGCCGCGTTGACACGATCAGAGTATGCTCGGACCGAGTGGACTCGGATACCTAATCGGACGCAACTCGTATTGTGTCAACCCATACCAACCCATCCGACCGCGCTCGGATTATGGGTTGCCACGATACGAGTCGTGTCCGATTGGGTATCCGAGTCCACTCGGTCCGAGCATACTCTGATCGTGTCAACGCGACTTAAAAGTTACTAGTAATACCACAGATTAATACAGATGAATTATCCCTACAAAATTTATTAATTTAAGGTGGAAGCGCCAGGATAGCCCGCGAAATTCAAATTTTGTATGTTGATGAAAAATGAGTAGAGCAAGTAACACGTATGTAGTTACAGAATTATCTATATATATAAAATGGTAAACTGACTGACTGACTGACTGACTGACTGACTGGGTGACTGACTGGGTGATATATCAACACACAGCCCAAACCGCTGGTCCTAGAGACATGAAACTTGGAGAGTGTGTTCTTTGTGAAGAATAAGTATCCATTAAGAAACAATTTTAGGGAATTCCACCCCTATAGAAGTAAAATAAGGGATGGAAGTTTATATGAAAGTCCGTCAGTTTTGAAGTTAGGATCTTCAAATTTTGTGTTTAGGCTGACGATTGAAAATTAATTTATACGTGTCTCAGCGTTTTTTAAAAATTCTACCCCTGAAGGGTTAAAAAGGGGTATGAAGGTAAGTAATCGGATATTTTACGACATCTACGCGGGCGAAGCCGCGGGCAAAAGCTAGTAATCATTAAAATCATCAATACAACCCCTTAAGTTCATTTAATCCGATTGAATGACTTTTTTATGAAATAGTTATTCAATGGGGTTAGATGACCTACCTACCGGCCGCCTGTGGCCCAGCGGCGGCCGGTAGGTAGTCTATAAGCGAACACAAGAACATAGAGTGAAAGATCTATATCATTCTGTGGTATTCTCTTGCTCGCCACTCTCGCTCTTGCATTCTTTTATTTCTATTTTTTTTTCTGCATTAGTCGCAAAAGTACCTGTTAAGCTCTTAATGTATGAATGGTCAAAAGAAAATCTAACCAACCCTAAGTGGGTCCTAAATCGAGCTCCCTACAATACAAAATTTTCTCAAATGGTAAGAATCGTTGTTAAATGTTACTGCCCCGATGTAGTAGAAGTTAGTAGTGTTGAACCCATTGGTTGACGACCCCTGATCTGCTTTTTTATTCAGAGTAGCCCCCCCTTAACCCCCTTGCCCCCGAACCGTGTTCCTGGCTACGGACCTAGTTGTAGTAGGGACCTAAATATGTCTTTAGAGATGAATAGAAAATACCGTAAGCGACTTACATTGTTGGAAGAGGTGGTGCCACGGGAACCACCGCGTCTTCGACCTTCACCTTTATGTCTACTGGCTGCGACACAGAGCTGGTGGAAGCTGTCGGTTGTTGAGCCAGTAAAGATCTAGATGAACATTTTATAATAAAAGTTAAAACTTGCTAATAATACTGCCAGAATAAAATCTACAACATCTACATAGGTACGTAGAACTACTTACAGTTCCTTTTGAAAAAAACCTGACGCAGTCATGCGCATTTGCTTGGGTGGTGGGGCCCCGTCACACGACCCACGTCCACTACCGCGGGGCCCATCACCACGGAACCCACCGCTGGTAGACCCACCATCAACGGGCCTACCACCACAAAGGGGCCCACCACCACGGGGCCCACCACCACAGGGCCCGCCACCACTAGGCCCACCACCATACGGCCCATAACCACGGGGCCCACGACTCTGGTTAACCAGCATCCGCGTAAAGTCGCTCATCTTATGTCTAAAATTTAAAACCTTTTGTTTATTTCAAATTAAAAAGCAAAGTCTATCACACATTTTGTGAGTCTATGGACCAAGATATTGCAATGGTTACAACAAATGATATAAAAATATAAAACCAGACCCCAAAGTAGACAGCAGTAGTTGCTGCAATGCGCTGCGTTGTCACTCCGTCGTTTCACCGCAGCAGGGGAAAGAAGGCACGATGACGAAGCGGGGAGTCCCTGCGTCGTTTCCCTGCCCCCTTCTCCGATGGGCAACGGCTTCCGTTGACGCACATCGTTTCAACGCAACGTGTGGCATGAGGCTCAGATTGTATTGATTGCTCAGATGTCGAACTACGGAGCGTCACCGCTCAGGCGTTGCAGCGCCGACGCAACGCACGTGTGGCATCGCTCTAATGCTATATTATTATTCCCTAATTCAACACTGAGCTCTACATCAAAGACGTACGCTTTTACTTTCTTCTCATTCTTTACCCTCCCTCCCTTTCCGCCCCAGCCCTCTTTTCACCCCCTTATACACCCCTTCCAAGAATAAACAGAGCAACTACCCATCTTGTGATATATTTAGTAAGAGAGTACGATCTGATCAATGCACCGTAAAAACGCATTCCAATCGACTGATGCACTTTCTCACGGATCTCTTTTCACCTTCTCGCGAATTTTCAATTTTGAAAATCTTGATATTTAAATCACAATGGCGCGTTACCCAGTAAATAAAACACACACATGCATAGAGCGAGTCTGAATCGTTTTTTGTAAAATACTGATATTCAATTAAATCCAATAAGGTTGCAAGCCGCATAGTTGGGAGAAGGCTCATCAGACGATGGATAACTAACCTTAGTCTCTGCTCCTAAGATACACAAATCTCACAGGACGACCAGTAGGTACGGAGGAGGGCGGCTGTCGCAATGCGGGAATGAAGGAGCCCTAGACTAGACTTGTACGCAGGTCCAGAATAACGATCAATACGCCGATGAGTGATATAAGATCCTGTGTTTATTATTTATGATACATAATAAAGAGATGTATGCCGAAGGATCAAGCAAAACCGTTTTGACATTTATTTTCTCTCTAGTATAGTCGCAATTGTCATTGCAGAGCTTGGAGTCCTAGGGTCGTTCTCCGTTTGAGCACTGTGGATCATCAGCAGCAGCTCCGTGTTTGGAATTGTGCCCTTTTTTTGATATGAGACTGTTTTAGTTTTTTTCTGAGTCCTTGAATCTTGTATCACACTGATCGTATTGAAAAACTAGTAGCTCAGTATTTTCAAGTCGCCGTTTTAAACATTTGTATTCGCCCACTGTGTCGCCAACTTAATATTTCAGTAGTCCATAATAAGTATTTTTGACACCTTTAATTTGAATTTATTCTCGCTCTTTAAATACTACCCTTCATAAAAATGGTCGGTCCCACATTGGGCGCCAAAAATGTCTTAACCCTTGAAAAGGCAAATCTGTATGAAGTAACATCTGCTTTAGCATACACAGCTGTTGAAATTCTTTTTAAAAACACGAAACGCTTAATCGATCGTCACTGCTCCAGGTTCTCTTGTTCTCCCACACTACGAGACATGGACCTTCTGCAGTGTAGTGTTTAATTATTCGCGATGCCAACATAATAGCTAGCTACGCCAGGGGAGTGAGTACTAGGGGGAGCTAATTGAGGAAAAAAAACAATTTATTGACAGACAGCGACACCTGGCGGTGGTTAGTGCAAATACGTGATAAACCCGCGAAGTGCAAAATTGCTTACGTTTTTTTGCAAATTCCATCTAAGTTTTCAGTCATCAGTCAGTAAATCAAATTAGAAACCATGATATTAAATTATTGCGTTGGATTACACTTTGGTCATAAGATTTCACTAAAAACTGCAATTTCCAAAAAAACGTCGGATAATTTCAATTACGCGGGCTGCAATTGGCATTCTGCAACAATCATGTTTGTATGCAACTTCAGACTATGCAGGGAGTAAGTCATTTGCATGTTTGCGTCTCTTTCTTCTTTATGAAACAGCCAGTGGGTTAGAAAGAGTGGACTTCAGATTGGCAGTACAGACAGCGATAGTGTCTGCTCTTTGTGAAATGACGTTGTTTTGGAAACACACCCTTCTGTACGTGAATGCAAAATATTGCAAAGTTAAGAATATTCTGCAGTGTTGCCAGCTTAAAATTAAATTATAATCGATTTGTTTAGAAGGTTTCTATCTTAAGCCCGCGAAATTCAAATTTACTTATGTTTTTGTAGGTCAGTGTCGGTTGAACAAAATATGATTCGCGACCGTAACACGTAGGAATGTACTTAGAGAATTATAAGTTTATACAACCCTCAAAGTTCATTTTACTCCCACTAAATGAGTACTTCATGAAAAAGTCATAAGTACATGCATACTCACATTGAAAAATATCATTGTTCATGAAGAAAATCGGCGGCAAAAAATGTTTCCATTAAAATATAGAATGCACCAGATGGCTTATCTACTCTGGTACCTGCGTACTTATAAATATTTGATAAGGAATGGGATATCCACCAATTACAAATGTTGTGTAATTTTATTGACTGATATCTTTAATTTTATCTATCGATGGTGTTGAAAGATACTAGATAGGACTTCGATATGACTCATTTCCACCTTATGACCGGTTTTAGCATCGAAAATAAATACAAAAATCCCCTTATATTTAAATTAATTAATTAAACAACATACATCACACAGCTCGAAGGGTTAGGTTGAGTTGTACCTAATAGTACACCCACATGTCGCCAGTTATGCAATAGGAGATTCCATGTAATAGGGAGTGAGCCAATTACCATCAACCGGGCCCAAGTTCAAATTCTGTAGCTGCTACAGAGAAATTATTATTTTTATACAACTTCGAAATGCTTTTATTTTGGAAGACCTCTGGTCTTTCGGATTAATGTGCGTATTGTATAATTATCACTTGCTTCGGTGAAGGAAAACATCGTGAGAGTTATTTCTCGATGGCATGTAAAGCGAAGTCAGAGGGCCCATGGACGGCATGAAAACTCTGACACCAGGTTAGGCACTAACCACACGATAAAGAAAGAGATAAAACAACTAGACAGAAGCACCTACTGGAAATGAATTTGATTTGATAATAAAATCATTCGCAAAAATTGCCGAGTATCTCCTACGGGAGGAGCTACTGGGCTGTTAAGACTGGCTTTTAGAAATTGGTGGAACAAAAAGACAGATTTTTACGACAGTCGTTACAAAACCATTATAAGCTAGGCCAGCTTACCGTATTGAAACTCCGTACTACGGCTTGGCCAGCTCAAAATCAAAGTATTTCAATTGACGTGCTGTACCTACATTAACAGATAAAAGTAAACAAAATTAGATCTAGCCAAAGCCCATGCGCGTCATGCGTGGTGGTGTAAGTCTTAAAAAGATAATTTCATACACTAAATCAGATAAATACTAATCTTTTTATCGGATTCCAATAACGCTGCTGCTTCTGGCTAGTGTATTATTGTGTACATTTTCCTGTTAGTGAACAAGGAACCGGAAGACGTTGCATAGGAAGGCCTCTCACTAAGTGGACCGATGACCTGGTGAAGGTTGCAGGGATCCGCTGGATGCGAGTCGCACGGGACCGGTCAATGTGGCGACACTTGGTCCCAGCCTATCTCCGGCAGTGGAGGTCTTTCGGCTGAAATGATGATGATGATGAACAAGGAACCTACAGTAGGCAGCACGACAGACACACACTAACAGCCTGACCTTGAGCTGGACTAGTATAGTTACTGTTAGGTTAAAAGTTTCCCATGACTTCAACTTGTTTTGATCCAGGGTTAAAGAGTACCGCTGGTCGTTACTTTTATCTAGGTTGCCCCGCCATTTTCTACGAGGTCTACTGCGACCAGAGATTTAAAAGAGATATAGAGTGGTACAAAATTTTTGATCTCGAAATATTTTCGATTTTGACACACGAATGCTACAAGCGGTCGTATCACACTACAGTCTAGTGTGTCTGTCTAGTGACTAGACAGACCGACTTGTTACAAAGTAGAAGTAGTATCCTTGTCTTTGACTGCGAAGCTTTCTGTCTATCTTTAGACTGTAAGGAGTTTCCATAGAATCTTTGCCGTGTGTCGATGGCAAAAAGGTACGAATATGTATATTTAACTGGTCGTGTTATTACTGACGTGCAGCAAATAACAGTACAATAAAGAATTCTCTGTCTATCTTTATACTTTTTTTTGTAACTGGAGTTTAATCCGTTGATAGGGTCGATATCTTGACATCGTTGGGTAATTCGTTTTTCTTGTTTGGAGAACGGCGTCACAAACAGGAAGCTTCGGCAAGTTTCACTCGTACAAGTGAGAAAATCAGTGTTTAAAATATGCCATGTGCGGCCGTATCTTATAGAAAAAGTTAGCTATTTTTAAACAAAATCCAGCAGTGGTCACACTGTGCCCGCGTGGTACCTATATTATGGCCCATTCCCTCCCACGGAAAGGAGGCCTGTGCCAAAATTATAAGTTGATTATGATAATAAATGATCTGTGGTTGATCCAATGTAAATAAAACCGCAATAAAACTTTGTGCCGTAACTTTATTCTTCATAAAAACAAAAAACACGTTATTGCAGGCATCACAACGGACCGAGACGATCGCAAGTTCTTACATAATATATATTACGTTAGTACATAATGTAATGTAAATACAACATTATTATCTACTATTTTCTTCTTTGAAAACCAATTAACACAATGCTGGCGAAAGCAGAAGTTTTTTTTGTAAATCATTCAAATATTAACTCATATATTATTTTTACTGGATATTATATAAATGAATTCTGAAATTGAAAATGCTATCAAGTTAAAAACAAACTTCTGTTTTTCGCTTACATAGTTTTGAAAGATTCAAAAATACAGATCTAAATACAATGGAATATAGTATATGTAATAAATAATATAAAAAATACACAGGGAATGTATTATGTGCAATAAATACAGTATATAAAAACATTTTGTTAATAGATGATTTAAAAATATAGATCTCTAGAGAAATTGAACTAGCTACATAGAGTTGGTCAAGAGTTTCTAAGATTCTAGTTAAATCCGACAGTGAAACAGGAATAAGTGTTTTATCACTATTTGAGGGTAGTCAGATATTTTTGAAAGAGTTTTCTATAATTCACTATGAATGAATCTACTTAATTTTTTATTTTAAATTTTTACTGGACAATATTTTTAATTATTCACTATTTTGTATATTTTTTTTAGTTGAATTAATGCTAATATTTCTTATAATTTAACAGCACTCCTCAATTTTTTCTACATGTACAATACATGTGTTAAATATCTTTTCTTTTTCTCAATTTATCATTTTACTGACATTACCATATAAATACTCTTTATATCAACAAATATTATTTTTGTAATCCTAATCACTGTGACCAAGAAATCATTATGAAAAATAGAAAATTAAAGCGTTTATAAAAAAAGGAATGTTAGTTGAAACGAATGTTAAAGTCTGCAATTAGTTAAACAGATAAAATTTTAAGTACAAAACTATAGAAATAACAAAAACATGTACACACGGCGACATATCGAGCTATACATATCCAGTATAACCTGACCTCCCTTTGTATGAGCTTCCAGTACAATGGGAGATCAGCCTAAATTGGTTTTGTATAGCTTGATTGGTCGTCGCACGTACTATAAAGAACCCTTTTGCAAAATTAGCGAGTTTTGTGACAGTGGATTTTCAAGTTACATAATTATGAATTGTTGATCCGTGATGGTTAAAAATATATTACAAAAATCACTAATATACGGTTAGAGAAATTAATTGTTAAGGAAATTGACACCTATGTTCATGGTTATGGTGGAAGCGCCCAAGGGTAGTGCGCGAAACTAAAATTTTCTTACGTTTTTTTGCAATTCTCCGGTCAGTGTCAGGCTGTATGTCCAACAAAATACAATTCGAGACACGTATGTATTTACAGAAGTACAATGATTAAAATCATCAATACAATACATCAATGAATAACTACTTTTTCATGAAATAGTCAATAGGATTAAATTAAAGAGGGTTGCATGCGAATCATATTTTAATCAACATACAACCTGACACTGACCTGCAAATTGCAAAAAGAACGTAAGAAAATTTGAATTTCGCGGTCTACTGTCAAAGAATGACATTTGTGATTTATTTATACGGACTATTTAAGTTAGTAGTCAAGTTTCTTAACAATTCGTTTTCCTAAACTTACAAAAGATTTAACATTTTCTAGATATTTGGTATACAATATGTCTACATCTCATATATATTCCATATTATCAAAAAACATAGTTATATATTTGTCATCTCACTATGGACCATATGGCACGACGTGTTTTATATAAAAACTCGAGTCAAAATAAAAATACTTACGTTGTTCTTAAAATGCAATCGATTTTTTTATCAACAAAACCTTGAATATAATATAGTGAAAACATGATTTAAAAACTTATATTTATGCATGTATTAACTTTAACGTTTTCATAATAAGATTCTCAGAAACATTTCCATATCTGAATTTCATCATAAAATATTATTAATAATTATAATTAAGACTATTTTTTCAAGACGCTTTAAACAGTTTAAACTTAACAATACATACACCAATAACATAAGTTATCTTCACATAACTTTAGAAATTTAACTTAGACATAGATTTTCCAAAAGGATTAATTATAAGAAATTCGAACATTTTTTTTTAATACATTTCCTTTTTAAACCTTCACGGTATTTTGACAGTTCATAGTATTTTTTCGGAGAATGGAATTTCACATAAGTGGGAGCGAGACGGTCCACACATTAGAAGCTATCTATTTCTCGCATGGAACATTACTTTTGCTGAAACTTTTTACATACTCTTAGAAAGTTGGCGAATAAGAGATTTTTTCGTCTCATATTTTATTTGGAAAGTCCACTGCTTCATGTATAGTTTATTTCATGAGAGAAAGTTGAGATTTTATATCCAAACGATTGCCTATTTAAATCTGCGTCATTTGTCATTTATATATAACAACCTTCGTTTACACGTCGGATTATATATTTAATAAAATATTATATTACAATTTATTTGAGGGAGACTTAATACTGATGCGTAATTTAATTCGTTTAGATTTTGGCATTTTGGTTGAGCATTTCTTTATTATTTTAATAACTTAGTTAGTCATTCTTAAAACAATAATATTTTCGTTTAAATATTCTGCATTAAAAATTTACTAATTTCTCGAGCTAAAATATTTTACAAGTAAGTGAAAGGTACGAAAAAAAAATCTTAAAGACAAAAATGTATATATTTTTTTGTTTACCAGTATCAAAAACATTACCCTCCATTTTGGCTCTGATGCAACGTCTAAAAATACTAAAGCTTATAGTAAATTAATAGGATCAGCATTAAGCCTCCCTATCTCGACGAAATCTAGACTTTCGAAAACTTAACCTAGACATAATGTAACAAACGCTATCACCTGCATACTAACACTAAACAAACGAAACGTTTTCAACCACACAACGACTCTAAATAGATTAATATTCAGATCTTTCTCAAGATTATATTTTTTGTATGAAGCCTTTGGAGCAAAAGACAATCAATTTCTTTCTTTTTTTTTTTTTAAGAAATATGCAATCTTGCTTTGCTCTTTTTTATTATTTTTGAATTGCCACCTCGGTGACCAGAAATTATCATCATGAGCATGAGCTGATGTTATGTTTATGTCACCGCCACCTGTCATCGACAATGCCAGAGACAATTTACCATCCTAGAGTTGTAATGCTAATTTGTTTGCTAATTTGTTGTCATACATATCCCTTCATCACTATACACTTTTTTTCATAGTTTTATTATACGTTTATACAGGATCAAGCGTCACAGTCGAAGTTTCGCTAGATAATTCACCTTGACCTTTTTTTTTTTCGCTCTAAAGACTTCATACCTTTACAAATAAAATTTGATAAACTAACTACAGTATAGGTAACATGTTTGAGCTATATTGCACGTCCAAACTTCCAAATTGGGGGAGATACTACATTACTAGTCTTAAATAAAATAAGAAAAGTGCAGAAAATAGAGATTAAATGATTCCTTCTCGCTGCGTAAATTACATTAAGTAATTCTGCTTGAGAATAGAGAAAATATATTTTATAATAGAAACAATAATAATGCATTGGGTTTTCAAAAGATTTTTTTTGCGCTGTCACCGGATTAATGAAAACTTTACCCCCTTTTGGGCTCCGCTGCAGTCGGGTGAAATTTCTTTCTTAATTATATTTTATTTTCAATAGACTTTGCGACTGTAGAATTTCTAAGTAAATAGTATTTATACTTAAAAACAGGAAATTGATTGCACAGAAATAGATAGAGCGTTAATGTTTTAAGAAATATTCAACGCTTTTTACAACAATGGAAATATATAACATATGTATAAATATATCTAATTATAAAAGAAACAATCATAATATTAACAGTAAAAATATTGATATATAGGAGAAGTATTAGAAAAGCAACCTTATTATTGCTATATAAAAACGCTTTTTCAACATAGAAATGGTTTAAAACAATCTCCCCCTTAAAACTAATCTATCTACGAACAAAACTATATTTGTTCTGATTTCATTAAAGAAATTTAATAATTTTATATTTTGAAGACACATCCGATTTTATTGAGAAACTCAGGCGTCGCCGGGGTATAAAGTCATGGTCTTATATTTGAGACCATTTATTAAAAAAAAATAAAGAAAATTAACTAGTGAAATTCATAGATGTCACATCGGTGAAGTGTTGCTAAGTAATTTAATTTGAACTTCTATATTATTTTTCATGTATCGTCTAACTGGCTGCTATAACCACCATTTTCTAAATAAATATTTTATTTATTTTTACCATGACTTTATATTGTAAGTTCAGACAGTATATATCGACGTCGATTTAGTATTATTAAGATATTAAAAATCTACATAACAGTAATAATTTACCCGTTGTTGCACTGACTACGAAACTTTGTACACTATTCTATTCGGAAATTATTAAAAGGCGAGATTTTTGATTGTAAATAATTGTTTTATGAATGAGAGGATGTCTGTCTCTGTTTCCCAGCAATGGGGAAATTAAAAGGTAACTGTTATGTTTTTTTATTCACAAATATATTCCACTTTTTGACGCAGCCAGGTAAAAATAATAATGTTGTCTTCAATTTAAAATCAAAATAATTGACAGAACTTAAAACATTACCCTGCTTTTGAGCTCCGCCGTTGTCGGGTAAAATGTTATCGGGCATCGAATCCGCTAGCCTACTCTACCCAGTCAAATATCATAACAAGATATGTTTTAACTACTTCTATTCACTCTAGTCACAGTTTTAGCCTTTAGCATTGTACCAGATATGTAGATAAAGAATTAATACTCCGTTTAGAAATGAAACTCTCTATCTTTCGGTTTTAAATGACCATCTGTCGAAAAATACACAACAAAGCGTGCTTATGTTTTTTTTGTATACAGGGTGGAATAAATTGGCGCACAATGGTTACAAAGTGTTCAGTACATCATATCGTATCCCCCAATTTAAAATAAAATCAGCTGTTCCATACCTTTTTACTATTTAGTACTTATTGCACTTTTAGGCAACAGCTGTTTTTTTTTTTTAAATTACCGATGAATTTTTCCCTTATGGCGGAGGAGAGGGGGGTTCACAGTGATATACTAAACACGTGGTAATCGTGTGTGCGTCGATGTATTCCACCAATGCTTAATTTTGGCATACGTAAGGGCGTAAGAAACGCCCAATTGATTCACGAAACCGTATGAGCCATTCGATCAGTCAATATTGAACCCGGTACAATTCTTACAAGCGTAATATTAAAAGTGTTATGAGCCAGTCGCCTTATACATAAAGAAGTATTATTTCTTTATGTATGTCTGTACCTTTTAAATAAATGAACTAAATTACGTATTTGTTTTGAAATGGGACTTTGAGTGCAGGAAAACACGATTGTTGAGCGGTTGAGATACTGAAGGCTGTATAGGATGATTTGAGGACTTTTATTTTAAAAAAAAATACAGTACATAAGTCTGATGAGTTTTTATTAGCATTGACAAGCCAAAAAGAAGGACGTTATCTATCTTTTTAGATTTTAATTTACTTTTTAATATTGTGTGTACTTGTGGCATGTGATAATAATTGTGTTTTATTTCTATCTTTCTTTCTTAAGCACCTCAAATATTCCACCATCAAGAATCAGAAAGTTACATATTGGTATTTTAAATGGGTATAATTAACCACAGAGCTCAAAAAGTACCCTAACTGCTCGAAACTGTTCGTGTATTACTGCACTAGGATTCAATATATTTTATATAGCTTTCGATACAATCGACGTCAGCGTATGTCAGAGTAAATCTAAAGCTGTCATTTTATATACGCTCATAGGTATATAACGTTTTTATAACTGTTTTTTTTTTGTTTTAATATATTGTGCGGTATTGAGGTACCAGTTAATAAGGTGTACATATCTTGGGTTTTAACACGCGCGTTTTGGTTAATATTCATAATTAACTATGTATTCTTATGTATTTATGTATGCCGTTGTATTTTCTACCTGTTTTTTTTTTTAATTAGAAATTTTGATACAGTTAAATTTTAAAGTACGATCTAAGAAAATGTGTAATTAATTAAAATACTTTTTCACACGCATGAAAGTCGAATTTTATATGATTTTACCAAACTACTAGTGGCAGTTTGATTTTGTTTTTTTTTCTACCAAATCCAGAATATCTTTTTAAAAATACAAACTAAAACACTCGTTCTCACACACTACTAACCAACACCTAAACGTAATATTAAAATATGCACGACAGATTTTCAACTCTCGACGCTAAGTCTAGGGCTGAAAATTCAACAACATAGTTTAGTTTACGCTAAGCTCTTAAGTGTTGCCATGGAAACGGGCATAAATTACAAAGGGCCGGTCAAAACTATACCTATAAAACAATTTAGCCTAATCACAATCTGACCGACCACACTTATACAAGGTTAGATTTGTCTACCCTAAACCACGGAGTTCTTGTGCTCATAATTATAAACAACTTTTATTCAATCAACCCTGAAATCGAGAAAAAAAATCAGCGGTCCCATATACTACCGCTCAATGACGGTTGACCAATTTTTAAACTTATTACTTAGAACATAAGGGTGAAAAGTGGTCGACCCTCAGTGCACTCGGTAGTTCATTGTGTTCATAGAAATCGTCAATATTCAGGGATCAGGGACTGTACTGTCTCTTATAGCAGTATTACTTAAAAATTACTTCAATGTGAGAAAGAGATAAAGCTATACGGAACGTCTAGCGCCATCTCTCTCTCACACTTAAGTAAAATTAAACAAATAATGCTATTACAGTCGGTAGTGGGCCAAAAGCTGTTTTTTTTCGCGATTTCTGTATTCATACTAATAGTTATTCATAATTACGATTACAATACCCTAGAAGTTGAGTGTAACCAATAACTTCACTTATATACTTGCTTATTGACATACATACATAAATACACGTCGTACTAGCACGTGTGTGACGTCACGGCATGTCGCTCATGGCGGCAGGTTCATTTGCAAATTCTGCAAGTACGCCGAGGTTGAATTCAATAAGCCGATGCGTTGTTTCTGCTTCCGCTGTTCTGTCATCTGTGGGGGAAAGCATTTATTTAGAATTGAAATTCATCTGCCTAGCCTTTTCACAACTATGTTGGGGTCGGCTTCCAGTTTAGCCGGATGCATCTGAATACCAGTATTTTACATGGAGTGACTGCCTATAGGCACAATAAAAGAGGGGCCTATACCCAGCATTGGGTGAGTTCGGGCTGTGGATGATGATGATGATGATGACTGCCAATTTGATCTTCAAACACCAGTTAGTACTGGGTAATGCAATACCCCTTGGTAAGACTGGTTGTCAGACTTTCAGGTCACTTACAACGCCCCATATTCTGAGCCATATTAATTAATATAAACCGAGTAAGTATATCAGAACTGATTACACCAGCATCTGGTCTTGCGTACTAGTGCGGCATAGATAACATACATACAAAAAGTACTGTAGTAGCGCCATCTATGGCGCAAATAAAGAACTAAAATCAAACTCTTGCATCGCGCTATTAAAGTGCTCCGCGAGATAAAAACGTATAGATGAACCTGACAACAACTGTCGGGGAGTCCACCGCACCGGAAACATCAGCTGTCTGGTCGAAGAATCCTCCCTTTTCAATCGCGGATGAGACAGTTAATATCCAGTTCCCCATACTTCTAAACTAGCATCCAGTACTTACAGTCCAGCCATCATTTTGTTGTTATTATTTCTACTGCGTACCTGGTCCCTCAGCTGAGAGACCAGATTGGGTAAGCATCGCAATTCTAGCTCGATCCCTCCCCTTCACCACCACCCATTATGAGAGAGCTCCTCAGCAAAGGTGACCAGTCGAGGTTCAGCAGTGCCGTCCAGGACTAGTATCCACCGGTTTCTAGCATTTTTCACTAGAACTCGTATCGAGTATTAGCGGCCAGTCCCAGAACACAATATTTTTTGTCTTTTTTGTACATACCTGGTCCCTGAGCTCGGTGAGCAGTTCAGTGAGCGTATGCACAGCTCGCTGCGCGCGGTCTAGCTGTGCTTGTAGGGCGGCCCGCGCTTCCAGCTCGCCGCCCTCGCCCTGCCCGCCGCCCATGAGGGACAGCGCCCGGAGCCGAGGGAACCAGTCCAGGTTGTTGGACTGTGGACAAACAAAGTAATGGCTGGTTAAAGCGCTTTTTTTGGGATGATAAATTTTATATAAAAATAAAAAATATAATAATAGAGATAGATAAAACGTTTTAGGGTAAGACTCAATTTAACGCACTCAAAATATGGAAGTTTTTTTAAATAAAAGTTATAACATTAAAAACATGTACCTATTTAAAAAAATCGTGTGAAAAACCTGGAACTTTGACCTCCAATATCTCCGTAATAAGACTGTTCCCAGGTATGGTCCAGAACACAAACAAAATCGTAATGACGGGAGAACAAGTGCCTTTCAGCTTTGTTAAGGTTATTTTTACACCCTGTATAACATGAGACGTAACATAACTGGCCACTGCCTTACTCTTTAGCTTCTTACCTTAATCATAGAGTGCACATAGCTCTCTGGGCCGGTGAACTCCGTGGGGTCCTTGACCCGCACCAGCACCATGAAGTAGAGATAGTGCCACATGTTGTGCTCGCTCTTTATGTGCTCCTCGAACGAGACTGTCTTGTTGTCAAAGGCTGACCTGTTCAAGCCTGGGTACAGAAAAACACAATTATTTAATCAAAATGTAAATTAATCCTGCATGACACTGAAATATTGTTGGGAAGTGGTTTCCAGCAATATTATTTAACTTCTTCTCAAGTGCGACGCGCGATTTTCACGTTGTGAAAATTTACCAGTAAAAATACAGAGCGATTTTCTCATTTTACCTTAGGGGTCGTCCTTTAATCACGTGAGGTTCGAAAAGGTTCAAGGGGGAGGGGGTCAGAACAAAATACGATGGGGGGATGGGATGATGTGACATATACGTGTATTTTTCCGTGAGACACAAAAAATACATTTAGTGTGACATGTAAAATATTTTTACCTATAATTAGTTAAAAACCCTGTCAAAAAAAACAGTTTTTTTACAATTACTTTTTTCATCTGATGTTTTCATTTAAAAAAATACACAAGATGCTGGGACGGGGGAGGACGGGTAGCCTAAAACCTCACGACGTATCCCCCCCGGATATATTAGTGGCCGAAAAACCTTACGTGAGTAAAGAATGACCTAGTACGTACAAAAAGCCCCAATTGAGTGTTCTGATAAACTGAATGTTTAAACTATGTATAATCGACCTTGTAATTGCTTCACCACTTTATTCCTTCATTTATTCCCAGTGTGTTGAAACTCCATTAAGGTTGAAACAATGCAAGTGTCACATAGAAAAATGAACCTGTAGTTTTAAGACGTGCAAGGGAAATTGAACCTTATGAGGGTAAAGTATAATAACGGACCCGATTATACCTGCGTAATTGCATCTAACCTACATTTTTAAGTAAACGAATTTTATGACTCACCACAAATAAAACAGGTGTTCTTGAGAATTAGCTCTTTCTGCTGCTTCTCGCTCCTGAGGTCGGCGAAGGTGTCGATGATGACACCGAAGATGAGGTTCAACACGATGATGATGACTACGAAGAAGAACAGCAGGTCGTACACCACGCGGGCGACGAATAGCGGCTCCTGACAACGGAGAACAGGTGTTTATGATTGAGGGGTGTGAAGAACAGGGTGTAAAGTTCTTCATCCCCCATAGAACAGGCAGGATCCTCCGACCAGACGGGTGTTGTGTCTGGTGGGCTACTGCCCGACAGTTATGTTCTTAACACGAGGAGAACTGTTCTATCGCGATTTAGGATATTGATTTTAGTTCTACATTTGTTCGTTTCTTTGTTCAAATTATCCCAACGCCTACCGGGATCAAAAGTATCCCATGTCCTAAGCCTGGCCGAGGTCAACTAATGTGTCAAATTTCATCCTATTCCGTTCAGTCGTTAAGGTGTGAAGCCGGAACTAACAAAGCCATCACATTTTTTACATTTATTAGTTAGGATCATACTCACAAAGCTAGCAGGGGCTCTCAATATATCCCCAATGCCGCCGCCATTCCTCAGGCCCTGGTTGAGCGTGGTGACGATGCACATGAGCAGCGAGTCACAGCTGCGCTCCCGCAGCTCCCCTCCCACAGACACGAAGCGCGAGGACCGGCGGCACTGGTCGGCATCCTTCAGGTACTTGGAGGAGCCGTCGTCCGCGCAGCCGTCGGGCTCGTAGCGTGGGTCGTCATCATCTGGAGGAATTGTTGGTGCGATAAGAAATAGAGAGAGAACTTTTAGGCCCACTTTCACCACAAATCGCACTTCGTTTTTTTTTGTTTTTAGACATATCGGTTTCGAAGCGTAGTGATTTGTGGTACAGATAATATATAACAGCACAAGTTTTTTCTTTAATATAATCTTTTTCCCAAAGAGTGAGAGAGAGTGAGAGTCTTTGCCAAAGGGGGCAAATACTCTCGCTGTCTCTCTCTCTTACGGAGTTGGCAAAACCGAGGAGACGAACCTACGGTTCTATGTTTAATAGACGGATTTGCAAACACAAGACAGTTCCCGACTTAAATGGAATCTAAGTTAATGATTACTTAAATCAATGGAAAAAAATGTAAAAGCCAATCGTATCGATGCTTAAGCGTCAGGGTAGCTCGCGAAATTTAAATATTCTTACGTTTTTTGCAATTTGCAAGTGTCGGACTATATGTTGAACAAAATATGATTTGCAGCCGTAATACGTATTTATTTACAGAATTGTAATCAATAACATCATTAATTCAATGACTATTTCACTAAAAGGTCATTCAATGGGGTTAAATGAACTTAGAGGGTTGTACTGATGATTTTAATGATTATAACTCTGTTAAGCAATATTTTTTACGGTCGCGAATCATATATTAATCAACATACAACCCGACACTGACCTGCAAATTGCAAAAAACCTAAGTAAATTGTTTTTTTTTTTGTATAAGAGAAATATATAAATAGTAAGCACTCACCGTCAAGCCGGTCGACGTTGACGAGAAAATGGTCTCGGAAGAACATGTAGCCTACGATGGAGAACATATAGACCAGGACAAGCGCCAGCACGGCCGTCAGTAAGATGGACCGGCCGTTGCGAGTCACTGAGCGCATCACGTTTAAGAGAGTCTCTTCGCGGTACACTATGTCCAAGAGCTGTGGGTAACAATAATTTCATTTCATTTAATTCATAATTAATTTTACAATGTATGGAAATTTCATTAAACACTAACACAACACGGCTCTTAAAGTTTACAAAAATCATACGTCTAAACTACAATACAATTAACATTCGGTACATTAGCAAAAAACAAAACATCTTAATAAAAAAATGATCATGTCAGTCAAAGATAAATTAATAGATGACACATACAAGGTGTTACCACAAACAGGATGAAACGCATGTGACTAAAAGAGTGATGGACATGAATGTTGATGGATGGAGAGGGAGAGGAAGGTAAAAGAAAAGATGGATGGATTGTGTGAAGACTGATATGAAAGAGAAGGGAGTAAATGATGCCGTGATGTCTGACAGGGGAGAATGGAAGGAAAAACGTGTTGCGCCGACCCCAAGTAGAATGGGACAAGGACAGGAAGATGATGACATACAAGGTGTAAACAGACCATTCACAAAGCCGTCAGCCAAGCATTCTTAACTTCAAACTAAGTAACTTTGAAAAAATTATTGATGGGAAACAACTTTTTTTGGGGGAGAAAAATCACAGTTAACTGGGACTCAATATATTTTTTTATTTAAAGTCAGTACCGAATTTAGCCATGCCCCAAAAGACTCATGCACAACAATTGGTAAGTTTATCATCTTCTTACTTATATGCTACGAACTTACCAAAACAGAAAAGAAGAATGGATGCCAACATATTCCGCAGAAGCAGAAGACGAGATATACGCTGTGGTACAGCAGTTCTGGGTCGGTGAGCACCTTGCCCGGAGACTTCGAGAGAGTGCCCTGGTTGCCCATTATGCTCACTAAGTGGATGCCTTTCACCGCTATCTGTGGAGGAATGGGGCAGTGGATTATGCTGCTGAATAAACAGGGTAGAACTAAATTAAAATAACGTTTTAAGAGGGCTGTTTGAAACACGAATAACAATTACTGAGGTATCAATTCATTGTTGTTTGTAAAATCAGCACAAAGTTTATTTCTTTATTTGTCTCTACTAGAATAATAATATGTAGTTGTAACCATGCCGCGGTCAATCGAAGACATCGTGTGATTATTTGTGTGTGTTGTATAATATTGGAGGTGACATATATTAAGGTGATGAGGATCAACCGCGGTCTTGTTGCACCCAAAATTTAAAGAGATATGGCAAGTATAGTTACAGTGAGCGTGACGTAGGCTCGGGCCCGGCGGAGTACATGAAGCGCACGGCGGCGCTGGCGAGCAGTAGTCATAGTGTACTTACAGTGAGCATGGCGAGCGCCCACAGCGTAGGCTCGGGCCCGGCGGAGTACATGAAGCGCACGGCGGCGCTGGCGAGCAGTAGTCATAGTGTACTTACAGTGAGCATGGCGAGCGCCCACAGCGTAGGCTCGGGCCCGGCGGAGTACATGAAGCGCACGGCGGCGCTGGCGAGCAGTAGTCATAGTGTACTTACAGTGAGCATGGCGAGCGCCCACAGCGTAGGCTCGGGCCCGGCGGAGTACATGAAGCGCACGGCGGCGCTGGCGAGCAGGGCGCGGGCCCCGCCCCCCCGGGGCAGCCACGTGACCAGCGCGCCCGCTACACCCGACACGCACCACACCACCAGCGACAGGTGCTCACCCAGCTCTGCACATGTGAACACCGTATACACAGACATATAGAACCAGCAGGACAACACTCTTAATATTTAAGGAAGACTGCGCTTTTGAAGCGATAAGGCGCTATTACACGAGCGAGAGAGTCAAGGCGATAATCACACCGTCGGGTCTGATAGTCTATCATCGAAAAGGATGTCCGAAAATTCAAAAATTCTCTAGCTAAAATATAAAAGCTACAAAGCTTATGTTGAAAGTCGTTGTAACTGTCAACAGGAGATTACCGTGACGTCTTATAACCGTGTTGTTATAATGTTATGCCAGAGTGGGAAATGGATCGAGCTTTAGAGCACGTCTAGCTCCATCTTACTCCTATCACCGCACCACACTTGTAATGGCAGCTCGATCACGGTGATGACGGAAGTAACTGGTGCTTATAGCACAGGAGTCCTCCTAGTTTAAGCCCAGTTGCACTTGTCTTGTATCTTGCCTCTAAGTTATAGTCTAATTAAAAATAGGTTTAAAATCAAAATCAAAGCATTTATTTCAAGTAGGCCAGTTACAGGCACTTTTGAATTGTCGAAACAAAGATAACAATGAAATATAGCTACAGTCCCAGTCACAAGGCACAAAAACTGTGAAAGTACTGTAGTTGCCCATTCCCTAACGTAGATCTCTGTGGGAGAAGAACGGGCAAGAAACTCCATGGACACTCTTGTAAGTTAAGTTAAGTTGAACAAATAAATATTGTTTATTGTTATCTCTTTCCCACTCTGGATCAAGATTAAAACAATGCTGCATTAAGACTTCATGGTAGGCCACCTGGATTGGAACTATACGAAACTTTGAAAGCGAATTTCCACTTGAGTGTAATGGCTCAATGAGAGTATCGTCGCGATTCACTCGTTCGTGGAGATAGCGCCTAAAGTAGCCCGCGAAATTCAAACATATTTTTTATATAACATAACATCACGCCTGTAATCACAGAAGGGTTAGAGAGGTGGACCTAATAGTACACCCACATTTCGCCATTTATGTTTTTAAAACCCATGTAATAGGAGGTGAGCCTATTGCCATCAACCGGGCACAAATCCAGACTCTGTGGCTGCTACTGAGAAATTCCTGATGGAAAAACTCAATAACACTTTGCCCGACCCAGGAATCGAAACCACGATCTCATGCTCAGCAGTCGCGCTTGCGACCACTAGACATACGTAAGATTTGAATTTTGTGGGCTACATTAAAGCATTAACTTAACTGGTCACTTATTAGCGAATTCCAACCAAAAGCAATGTGGAATATGGGTAACAGTATCGTAAGAATTATTCAGCACAAAAATGTATTCAGTTGCTAGCAGTAGCGAAGGGTCAATTTTTGTAAGATGTGATTTTATTATTTGTGTATAAAATACTGATTGTGCCATTTTTCAAAGGGAAGCCGGTAGGAATCGAGTTGTATGGAACCTTCGCCACTGGTGAGTAATCAACTGTTGTAGACAATGGAGAGATAACTTTTAAGGCTCCGCACAGACTAAATAAGACCATAAAAACCGAGATGATAAGATACAAAATTGTAGAAGCAAACACAAAATGGCTCCACTTTAGTCTATGCAGAACCTTATTTTGAAATCACGTCGAGATTGCATGGAGGAAAAGCGCCTTTATACAGAATTGAATAAAAATACAAACATTTTAATATAATTATACCGTTTTGAAATATGTAGATTATTCTTTAACTAGTGTTAAGAAATATTTTATTTGGATCAATAGCAGTCTAAATATTTTATTTTTGGAAAATAATTATTACTTATTTTGTTCGTGAAACTGCAGTAGTAACTTTGTTTTTCATTAACTTTTTATGAAAAACAAATTTAGTTTTTCTGTTGAATGTAAATTGACATATTTTTTTTATTGTTTATTAACTAAAGAACAAAACAAAACATGAATGAGCGTTAAATATATTGTCTGATGCTTCGAAACCCTTTGTGCGCGAGGCCGACTCGCACTTGGCCGGTTCTTTAAGAATAATTTCAATACTCAAAATCACAAGAAAATTAAAAAAAGGAAAATTTTGCACTAAGACTACACTGTAATGTTATTTTGTTTGACAACTTTCACAAATGTGTTTGGTTTAGAATCGTCTGACATCACCTGCTGACAATCTATCTTGGCCGTCCGTCTCACAGCCTCAAAATAAGTAATAATTAGAAAATATGTCCTCTCCTGGAAAATTTACCTATAGTAGTTGTGTTTTAGCATGGCAATAGCGGTCATTGAACCACATACATTTATTTAGTCTTTTCTTTTAAAAAACGGATACTTATAATTAAATACAAACCTGTTAAAAGTCCCTGAATTGACATTGATTGTGATCCTGAACATTAACAGAAGAAACGATAAGTACACGGTTTATGGCTTCAGTTCGTGTAAAGAGATATCAGAGAAAGGGCAATGACCGCTATTGCCATGCTAAAACACAACTACTATAGACAAGTAGACACAGTGTGTAGAAAAGCACACACACACTGTTTGCGTTACTCTTCGTGGTCGTTACTCAGCAATGGATGGATCTAGGCTGTCAATGACAATGAAGTTTAGTCAGTTGGGTCATTTTGACCCGCTTTTCATTATTAATGGTTCGGTCAAATCGAACGAACCAATTACGAACAGACTGCGCACACCGGACACTGACATCGAATACTTCAGGTTACCATCGCTCGTGGCTAAATAATAACAGCCGCTAGAGTCGATTTTCAAGGTTAAGCAGCACTTGCCAAGGTCGGTGTGTGGATGGGTCACCATCCATTACATACCAAGGTTTCTCCGTGACTCGGAAAGCATATTTAGCTGTTGGTCCCGGCTGTCATTTGTAGATCTTTGACATTCGTAAGTGGCCCGAAATTCTTACAATCAGTCTTTCCAAGGGGCATAGTATTAGCAGGTTACTAACTGAGATGTGGAGGTCAGATAGGCAGTCGCTCCATGTAATAGACTGGTATTCAGCTGCATCTGGTTAGACTGAAAGCCGACCTCGACATGTTGGGAAAAGGCTAGGCAGATAATGATGATATCTGTCCGGTGTCCGGAGCCGCGTCCGCAATGTGTCCGCACCATAAAGCAACAAACATGCACATGCATTAACAATAGTTTAGACACTTACTTGGATTCTCGTCTTGGAAGGGATAGAAGAACGCCACTATGATGTTGATTAGAACAGCGAAGTTGAACAGAATATTGCTCCACAGAGACATGTAGGACGACACCCAGAACAGGACACGTTGTCCTGTAACAATTATATCATATATAGGTGGTGACCAAGGAATTCACCATACTTGAAAAAAAAAAGGAGTAAATAATAGTCTTTAACTATGAAATTGCTGTTTTTTTATCACATTTTGTTCTGTTTGTAACTTTGACGTATTAGATTTTAAAAACCGTACTAGTAGTTGCATATTACCTCGTAGGGTAGTGTGTCAAAACACCTGTTTCAATGTTTCTGGCCCCCAAGATACAGGCGCAGCCTAGTTTGGGGAAATATGTTTACTAATTACCATGTTAAATTTCAATTTGTTACGATTATATCATAGTAGCTCTAAGTTAGATTAAGAAAATGTTTGTAACAATGGCTTAGTAAATTTATTCTTATTCTTAACGTGCCGTCGGTTTCACTGCTTCAAGTGGGTATATTTTTGTCATAGACTGTGTTTTGAGAATTTAAGATACGCAGTGCAGCGCAGCTTTTTTCACTCAACTATACCATGCAATTGCATCATAATCGGTTCAGACATTTACAAGAAAAAAAAAAATGTTAGTATGAAAATATCACTTTTCACGAAATCGTCCTAACAAATTGGCAATTTCATACTTTAACCCCTAATATTAGAGTGACAGTTGACAGAGGAAAATAGAAGAAAAAAGAACGTGTTGCGCCAACCCCGAGTAACATGGGATAAGGGCAGAAAGATGATGACCAGGGACTTATCGACACGGAATCGGCTAGAGCAGATCAGAAGAGCCTTATGTCTTTGCTATAAAACTGAAAAAGACGTCATTCTTTTCGGATCAGACGTCGCGACTTGACACCTCGAATTAAGCTCATTTTTAATCACAAAATTATAAAACAAAGACATTATTTAGCTTCTTTTGAACTAGATTACCTAACAGATTTTAAATTAGAGATTTTTTTAAGGACTGTATTATGACTATCTAATACACATAACGTAACATCACACCTGCAATGGTTAAGCAGAGGTGAACCTAATAGTACACCCACATTTCGCCAGTTATGTTAAAGTCCCATGTAATAGGGGGTGTGCCTATTGCCATCAACCTGGCACAAATCCAGACTCCATTGCCGCTACTGAGAAATTCCTGATGAAAAAACCCAATAACACTTTGCCCGACCTGGGTATCGAACCCAGGACTCTTGCTCAGCAGTCGTTTAATACATTAGTGCTTGAGTGCCCCTCTAGACCCTGGCTCCTGTGCATCACACTCACCCCTGAGCTTCTTCTGCCACTTCATCTCGTGGAACAGGTTGTCCAGCCTGCCGAAGAAGTCGGCCACCTTGCTGCCCTGGTCGTCTCGCTCGGCGCTCTGCAGTACACGATGCTTACTGTCCGCCGGCAGATATTCACAGATCTCGGGTATGGGGAATACTATCTGTTCCATACTACGGTCTGTGCGGACTATCTGTTGAAGAAAGCAGAAGGTTACGTTAAATGAAAGCTGCTTAGGCCCATCAGTAATGGGTCAGTCTTACGAACTAGGTTGGGTTCGAACTAATTTCATCACCACTGCTCTCAAAACGGTGAAGGAAAAACATAGAGAGGAAACCAGCATGCCCTAGAACAAAAATACGAACAGTTCGAAGTTATGCGACTCTCATCAACACGAACTATAAACATTTCCCCGGACAGAGTGGAGGCGTGAGTCCCAGCAGTGGAATCGTATCCGGCTGATTATGCTTAGTCTGATTTACGAAGTCGATTTAACACATCTTCTAAAGCAGTGGAGGTCTATAAAAGTGTAGCGGTACTACAAGAAGTACTACAGCAACTCATAACAAAAAGTACATCCGCCATCTGTTACACAAATGAAGAACACCAAAATTCTGTTATCGTGGACAAAGTTTAACCCAGAAGAGCTAAAAAAACTTTATTTATTTATGTACACACAAAATACTTAACAGGAGATTACATTAAAATAGAAGAGCACAAAGGTACTTATTTTGCTTAATGTTTACTGTGCTAAGTAAAGTAGTGTCACCTCTATCTGCGCGGTGTGAGTACGGTAGTAGCGCAGCGCGTCGGCGTTAGCGCCGTGCGGCGAGGCGCGCACGAGCGCGGCCAGCTCCTTGTTGTGGGCTGCCAGCTGGTGGCACAGGATGTAGATGTTGTGACCCACCTGTAACACAAAATAACATACTGATTTATACAGAAACGCCATGCCGAAATCGACAGAGATATAAAATACTGAGAAAACCGTAGTCTCGAACCAGTAGAGTAATTTTTAAATAATATCTAGCCAAAACAAACTACCCGTGTATAATCTCGAACCACCCTGCATACTGAGTGATATTTTTTTAAACAAATGCTGCCAAGCCAAAAAACTACTTCTAGTATATTATGGTATCGAAACATCCTGTATACAGGTTGATTTTTGGCTAAAGATGACAAGCCAAAAAAAAAACAATCTATAATGAAGTCTCCAACCACCCTCTATAGTGTATGTGTTTTCAAATGTCGCCAATCTTGAAAAACTAATTAAAAAATCACGCTAGAATTTGGAACTTCTCAAGGCTGTAACACAAAAACTTGTCTTTGATAACATGATCTGTTTAAAATATAACTGACCTCCTTGGGTGACACGCCTTGTACTATGGCGTCGTCTTCCGAGTCGGAGTCGGCGTCCATGGCGTGTTCCTGGTGGAAGGCGGAGCAGGCAACATCAACCTATACACAAATAAACAACTGCATTATTAACCCGTTCATTATCAAATATTATCTAAGATTTACTTAAAGTTAGCTCGGAAAGCACGTTCAAGCCGTTGGTCCCGGCTGTCATTTGTAGATCTTTGACAGTCGTTACAGGTAGTCAGGGTCCCGAAAGTCTGACAACCAGTCTTACCAAGAGGTATCGTATTACCCAGTTACAACTGGGTTGTGGACGTTAGATAGGCTGCTGCTCCGTGTAAAATGGTACTGTATTCAGCTACATCCGGTTGGACTGGAAGCGGACCCCAAAATATTTGGGAAAAGGCAAAGCAAAAAATGAACTGCTTACAAGTTAGGAATAAGGTTCAAAATAAATTAGCCAGCGAAACTCCGCGGGCGTGATGGGCATCGATATCTAGGTTTCGTTAGGTAATTAAATTTGGCTTTATCGTTCCTGGCCTCCATGATGGCCAGCAGCAGTTTAAAGGCGTTGTTCTTCAGCAATATAATCTTAGCCAGGGAGTCTAAGAGACACTACTCACCAGCTGCTTAGGGTTCATGTTATACAGGATTCTCTCAGCATTGTTCTCGGAGTCGTTCCTGGATTCCATGATGGCCAACAGCAGCTTGGAGGCATTGTTCTTCAGCTCGAGGACGAGGTCCATGCGTGTCTTGCCGAGCGGGTTGATGTCGTTCAATATCAGCGCTGTTATTATGTCGAGGCCGTTGCTCTCGTGGGTTGCTATGCAGTTCTGGTTGTCATGGCAGGGGCCTGGTGGAAGACAGATTGCATATTTTAGAGGGATGTAACCAAGAAGATAGGCCCTCTACATCAAAGCTACGTTTTGTGGAGCAATTTTTGCAAGTGTCATCATACTCTTCATATTGCAAAATGTTGCCCTACAAAAATAAAACGTTAGGGTGAATGCACCGAATGGTATCAATTTACTAATGCGCCATGATGCCAAGAAATGATGATTGAAAAATTTTATTGAATTGTGTATGGTGTACAGTCACGAGAACTAACATGTATACATGTAGCAACTTATAAAAGTGATTTTCTCCTAACGTTTTGATTGTAATTTTATGTAGTAACGAACATACTATTTTGGATACCGTACAATTATGAAATCTCTTATTAAAGCATCATCGTTCTCGAATCTTTGTAAGTGTATACACCGTGACTTTTAAGTCGTCATACAACAGTAGCCCACTTCATGTATCAAATGAATACTAAACATTCATAAAAAAAATTGGTATTTATAAGATTTTAATAATTTAAAAATAAAAATATTATTCAGTATTATGACGCATGACGTAGTTAAAACACCCTGTTGCGAGCGTTCTCCCGTTTGACACGTAAACATCATTAACAGGATGTTTCATAATTGTATTCAAATTTTTTATAATTATTTTTCTTTGTACCTATTACGGAGGATAAAAAAAAAATCGCGCCTAGAGCTATTTTATGTCGGGTACATTGAGTGGACGACCTTTGTAAGACGATTAAAAAGTCACGGTGTATACAGCTTAGTGCTTGTGATTGTATATTATATCTATCTTCTATCTATTGAGAATAAAATCTCACACAAGTCAAAAGACAGCTTTTAAATTTTCTTAGCATGTCGACGGCAATCTAAATTGGGTTGTCTCAATACTTGGCTATAATTGGCGTCTCCGGTGTCGTCCATCAGCTGCTATAGTGAGCGAACAACAGGACGAGCAGAACATGATATTAAGTCCAGGAACATCAACGTCTTTGTTAGGTTGTAGCTACCTTGGCAGTACTCAGTGAGGGTTTCTAAGGTCTGGTTGATCAGCGCCACGTTGCCCTCGTTGATGTACAGCCCCAGTAGCCCTAGGCCTCCCGTGGTGGAGCCGCAGATACAGTCCAGGAACATAAGCGTCTGTGACACTAGGTTGTAGTTGGACTTGTTGTTCTGATTGCGAAGGAGGTTCTGAGGACAAATAGGTAAAATAAACTTGGTGGTTATGGGCTGTTTCGATGAGTCAGTTACTGTTACTGTGAGCCCGTGTCATCCCATTGCTAGGCAAAGGATTCTGCCCATGAATTCCAAATCTTTATATCTAGGGCTAATGTGGACCACTGGTCGTTGGTTCTGTCCAGTTCGTTACGCCATCTCCTGCGAAGGCTCGGATGAGTAAGCTAACGTTAATAAATCTGACAGAAAATTCAATTCCTTTCTTAATTTATCTGTCAGATACTTCATATCATATGCTTCATATGAATCAATCTGTGTTATCATTTAGAAAGAAAGAAAGAAAATAGATTTATTTGTCGCAGAGGCATGACGTACATATAAAATGACAAAAAAAAAATAACATATAAAGCATAACAAAATATTTATAAATACGGACGGACGGAACCAAAAAAAATAAATGATAGCTTGCACGTCGCGACTGCGATAAGCAGGTTACCACTCAGCATGAGTCCCGAATTTGAAATTTAGGTTAGTGGTCAAAAGCAAGAATTTGATATCAAGATATACATTCAAGACAAGCAGTTTCAGATAGATCGATCTGATCAGAGCTGCTCAGATCTTTATTATGATACCGACTACAGACCGACCGCTTTAATGAGTCTTCCACCTTGCCCCATCAAAGGCATATTAAGCGTCCACAAAGTCCTAACAATATCCCACAGGTTATTTGCTTTAAAGTAACCATAATCCACGTAGGTATTACGATACTAATTGAACCAATACGTGATCAACCTTCAGAATATTTAATTTAAATTGATACCTCCGCGAGGACTCAATAAAGCGGTCGGTCATAAGAACGCAGTTTTTTTTTATCATTCTTCTGCCCTTATCCCAATTTATTTGGCGTTGCGGAGTATGTCTTTTCTTGCCATACTTGATTAACTCATATTCAACTTAAATTGTTGACGTTACCTGCAAATCCGGGTTATGGTTCTCACAGAGCAGTTGTAAGAACCGTAGGATGGGCCTCATGATGGCCACCTTGGGAGGTAACACGTCTGAGTTGCCAGCCTCTTTCTTCTCTGCCATGATTTCTTCCAGAACTGTCGTACCTGTAGTATGTTAGTTATAGATTTAATTTTTACAGTCACCGAGTAACATTCTCTAAAATCATACAGGAATTAGCCACCCGCACGGCCCATCGCTCGGCGCCACTTATTGGGTCCAAAACCATGTGAAATGATGTGAAAGATAAAATGGATGTTCTTTCCATATCAAAACAGATACCTAGAGAAGTTGTGAAACGTTAAAATTAAGTCGGTTTTATTTACTATTTCAGCAACACCTATAGTCAATTAACTAGAATAGTCAATTGACTATAGGTATGTATCGTTCTACTGCTAGGAAAAAGACCTCTCCCTCCTTTCTCTCACCATTTTGTTCTCTGGTACTGAGGTCCACTCGTTTCGGTAGGAGTCAAGTTCTTCCTTCCATCTTTAGTAACGGAGTAAGACAAAATGTTTTCAGTCTCAATGACTGTAAACATACGTACCATGAGACATGGTGTGTATATCCGAGTACGCGTGCACAGCGGAGCCGCAAGCGCTGCTCACCTCGTCATCCATCTCCTCACCGACAACCAACACACCAGGAGATGCCTTGGTAGCTGCGGAGGAACATAATTCGTGTTCGTTACTTCAACGACTCAGCTGGTCGATTCGCATTCAAGATGACTTGGACAAGTTGGAGGAACTCGTGGCTAAATAATAACAGCCGCTCGGGTCGATCTTCAGGTCAAGCCGCGCTTGGTTGGTCCGTGGATGGGTGACCACTTCTTACATGCCGAGTTTCCTCCGTGCCTCGGAAAGCACGTTAAGCCGTTGGTCCCGGATGTCATTTGTAGATCTTTGACAGTCGTTACAGGTAATCAGTGGCACGAAAGTCTCGACAGCCAGTGTTACCAAAGGGTATCGTATTACCCAGTACTAACTGGGTTGCGGAGGGCAAGTAGACAGTAGCTCCTTATAAAATACTGATATTCAGCTGCAACCGGTAAGACTGGCAGACGACCCCAACATATTTGGGAAAAGGCTAGGCAGATGGTGATGATGGTGACTTGGACAAGTAACAAACAATCAGCGGTTTCTCGCGGCGAAGTTTCCAGCAAACACCCCAATTAGGGACGAAGTTTTTTTGTCAAAGGTTCTTCTCAGCCAAATAAAATAGTGTGAGTATACTACTATATGTATACATTTTAACATAACATAACAGCACGCTTGTGATCCCCCCGAAGGGTTAGGCAGACGTGTACCTGATAGTACACCCACATTTTGGCAGTTATGTTTAAGTCCCATGTAATAGGGGGCGAGCCTACAGGGTGTAAGGGACAGCCCTCCACAAACTGACAGGGTGCATTCAGCCCATTATTTTGAATCATAATCCACCGGAATTTTTGTCCGAAACATTAAGTTTTTTTTTAATATTTTTTTCCAGTTACTATTCCTTTATTTCAATGTAAAATTACATTCCCTGTACGCAGCACTCCATTTATGTAAATAATACGGCTAAAATAAAAAAAAAACAACAATGGATGTTGAAATACTCTAACTAACGACGCGTGAAATCAGCTGTTCACTTCCTGCCTAGCTACAGAGTTCATCGAACTCGTCGTCGCGCTTGCCGTTTGCTACTTGCGATTTGCCACGGTTACGATACATTTCGTATGAGGAAATAAAACAAATCAAATTTATTGGATTCCCATGAAGTTCCTGAAATAATTTCTTGTACCGTTCATCTTAGTATGATATACTGAATGCACCCCATTACTTTGTGGAGGACTGTCCCTTACACCCTGTATAGCCATGAACCGGGCACAAATCCAGACTCCATGATAGCAGTCACGGAGTCTGGATTTGTTCTGAGAAATTCCTGATGGAAAAAACCCAATAACAATTTTCCCGACCCAAGAATCGAACCCATGAGCTCATGCCAAGCAGTCGCGATTGCGACCGCTAGATCAACAAGGCAGTCGACTATTACTAGGCCGTTGACTATTTAGGTTTTAACATGGCAATTGCGATCATCGCTCATTCCCTTGTAAGTCTTGCTCGTGGTAAGTGCACAAAACATTCACAAAACAGTATAAAATAATTTTACATATTTTTTATACGCAAAACGAACCCTGCTCGCACTCGAATTTTTCTTTTCAGATCAAAAAAAGCTACAGTATATTTACCATCTGTGGTGGTAGTTTTTTGTTTCTCGGAGTAGCTAGAGCGTTGCTTGTCGCCACTCGTAGCGGATGTACTACTGGCTGCAAGCGACCTGATTTCTTGCTGTGCCTCGCGCATTTTGTCATAGAATACCTGAAAAACATATATTTAAGTACAAGATAAAGTTAAATCAATATTCTTTTCTCACCAGAAGGATATTTGGTCAAAACTACTTAAAAAAAAAGGGATAAAATAATCAATTTTAGTAAGGATGCTGATTTAATTACCTGCATCCTTCAAGGAGGTCAGTCTCCCTGTCATATCAAACGAATTTCCCAAAGAAACTTATATTCGATTCTTGAATAGGGTAGGCTCAAGTTCTTGAAGTACAGGTGTCTAAATCGCCACTGACTGTTTAAATATTAAAGTACAATGACATACCTTTAAAAATGCTTGTGATATTTCTCCATTTTGTAGTTTGGTGTATATGCTGTGTTGAATTATTGGATTGCCACCCTCGAGGAGTGCAATACCTGTGTAACAAAGAAAATATATTTCAGATTCAATGTTTTTTATTAATTTTTACCAATCACCAGAATAAAATGATCCTTTAGTGTTTCTCGATATCAACGAAACGATTATAAAATCAACAAAAAATATTTGTTCTGAGTGGGAATCGAACTCGTTACCTTCAGCAAACACTGAAACAGCAACAGTACCACTCTAGCTATCTCAATAAAAAAAAAGATTTATGTATTCCATTTTCTCTTCTTCTTTTACATACTGTGTCTACATCTCTTTTTTTAGTATCTCCTTTCGCACGTATGCTGGAAGAGATTTCTTTAGAAATAAGCATCACCTACACTTTTGTACTAATTTTCTGTTCCGTTCTTCTTTTCTGTATTTAGTGTGTATAATTATAAGTTGCAGTAGCGAACGGTCAATTTTTGTAAGAGGTAAGCCGGAATACGTATCTTAAATGTGATTTTATTATTTGTCTATAAAATACTGACTGTGCCAGTTTTCAAAGTGAAGCCGGTAGGAATCGAGTTGTATGGAAACTTCGCCACTGATATGATGACACATAATCGGATAAAACATAATATAATACTTTGAAGTATCTACAGGATAAAATTACTATTTAAAAATACTTTTCAAAACTCACCAAGTTGTATAGCCTCCAAGAAGATAGCCTGTCGATTAGTGCTCTTGATGACCAGGTCTACCACCAGATCCGAAGCCCCTTCCTTGTCCAGATGGGCCTGCACTTGGGCCAGGGTTTGTCCCGTGCGCAGCAGTACTTTCGCTGTATAAGCGTATGTACAGTTAGTACATGGCAATAAGGGAGAATATATGCTAGCAAAAGGTGTTAGAAGCTTTTGGGATGCTAAATAAATATAAAAGAGGACAGGCAATAGTGGGGTATAATATGTATTTTACAGTGGGCAGGCAAAACTGGAAAATAATATTTTACAAGTGTTGAAGAAACCGTAATTTTTTTGTTGTTTTTTAGGACTATGAAGAACAGACTACACACTCCATAGAAAAAAAAAAAACGTTCAGACGAATTGATAACCTCCTCCTTTTGGAAGTCGGTTAAAAAAGGGAGGATCATCCGACCAGACATGTGTTGTGTCTGGTGGGATACCCGACAGTTGTTGCCGAATTTTTCTGTATATTTTGAAGTTGCGGATATCTTTAATATCATCATTTAGGAAATTAATGTTGGTTCTTCTTTTGTGGTATAGATGGCGCTGTAGTACTTTTTAGAAAATAGTTAAGATAATTGTAAGGGTATAAAAGTTTTGCACCATCCCGGTTTGTGATATTGGGACCTTATTATGAAGTTATTCAGGACCAGGATCATCGCTTCATCCCTTTTTAGCTATTGAACAATGACGGCTTCAGTTCATAATACATGAACTAACTAAAGCAATAATTTCACGTACACATGCATATACGTATCATAATTATTTATGAAACTTTCTCGAACACGAATATAGCTAAACAAATATGTATTTCTTAGTTATTACTTTTTGTGTTAAGTGTTAAAATTAATTTGATTAATACATAGCATTAATATGTGTCAGTAAAAAGGTGCCAGTTTTAATTAAAATGGGAACAGCGATAAAGCAACTGATTGGGTGGGCGTCAAGTACGCAAAAGGTGATTTGCTTGCGAAATACATTAAATATCAAAATTTGTATGGTATAAGAACTCAAATAAATTAAAACCAGATAAATTCAGTTTTATTCTAACTACATGTATAAATTAATTATGGTTACTTGAGTTCAAATACATCTCAGCTTTGTGAGCACTCAGTGTTTCAAAATAGGTATTTATGCTGTGAATATTGCTTGGCATATTTAGGCGGTTATGGCTCGGTATTTAACGGACCCGTATCTTGAGTATGAGGCTGCGGGTTCGAAGCCCGTTTTTAATGTAATAATATGCCTTTATCCAATTTATCTTGGTAATTACTAAAGTCAAAGAAAATCATCGAGAAGATGTGTGACCTGGGGTCCTAAAATGGCCGCATAAACAGAATCATAATAGGATAATAATATGAATTACGTTACAATTCGTAAAATGGTCACAAAGCGACAATTCATAACATTAACTGCTCTGTGACCATTTTAAGAATTAGCTGCTAAAGCGGCCATTTGTCCTAATTGAGGTTTTTCCATAAATGCCATTAACTTTTACATTTTTAGATGTTTTTAAATATCTTTTTACTATAAGTAGAGTTCATGAAAAAAACCCTTATGGGTTCAAATTGTCATTACCAATGGTGGTGTAAGCAAGTTTCACCTTATATTTCAAAGGACTACATTCATACGGAAGCCGAATAGAGCATTACATGAACATATCATAGCTTCAATTTACCTCTTTGTGAAATCTTAATGCCAAACAATACATCAAACACTGTGCAACACAAAACTCTAATGTACAAAATGGTACTTCAAGTACCGACTAGTGGTACTAAAAGTACCGTCTAGTGACATGGACCCACCTGTCTTCATCTTCAGCGGATGGCTTTCTGCGTCGCATGCGGTGAGAAATAAAGAAAGATTGCTACACTAAACTATCAAGTGTTAAGGGGTAAAGATGCCTTTGTTATGTACGAAGGAAAAGTAAAATTATTTTCAATTACAATGTCTGAACCAGCTTTATTATGAAAACAACTCGTATATAAGATTTTAAACTGTCATGGTCTCTAACAGTATCATTAACAATGATAACAACTCGTATTTTCATCAATTCTGAACTCAGAGATTTGCGAAGATGCGTAGCGAGGGATGTGTGTGGCACTAACCAATCACATAGCTAGAATACCTCGAACTGTAAAAAGAAGCGATATTATTGGTTAGTTTCACACATATACCTCGCTACGTATCCTCGCTTATCTCTGGTGGGAACGCAGCCTTAGCTTTGAATTTCAGCTTTCTTACCCGCAACGTAAATTTTGAGCGGGTGACCGTACGTAATTTAAGAAAAAAAAAGATGCTGCCCGCAAATTGCTTCAGATTTTGGAAAGCTCATAGGTTAAGTGAGCATTTCATTTGCTATCAATTTCAAGAAAGCGCCCAAAGCCTTGTTCGCATTTGCATTTGTTCAAAATTTAGTAATCTCGTCGTGTGAAACAAAATTTTACTTTTTCCATAGCAAAGGCATCTTTATGTCACTAAATATACGCACTAAATCCTATCACCATTATTAAAAACAAGTTTAGTGTCATTTATGTTTTATGAAATTTCAACAATATTTCAAAGGGAAATAGAATCGATTCTTGCCTAACAAGATATAATACAGGGTGGAAGGGACACCGACGCGAAAACTGTTAACACGTATTCAGTACATCGTGCTAAGCCCCCCCACATAGACATTTTTCATCAGTTATTTAAGAAAAAAAACCAGCTGTTTCCTACAAAAGTAAAACTTACCCGGTCAAAATGTATTGAACAGCTGTTTTTTTTTAAATAACCGATGAAAAATTTCTAAGTGGTCGGGCTCAGAATGATGTACTGAACACATGATAACCGTTTTCGCATCAGTTTTCCTTCCACAGCGTATAAAACTTCGCTATATGATAAAAATAACACTGGTTTTTGGATTGTCTGATGATGATGTTTTTTATAAGCACATTTATGCGCTTTAATGGGCCTCTTATGCCTCTTTATTTCATCATCTGCCTAGCCTTTTCCCAACTATGTTGGGGTCGGCTTCCAGTCTAACCGGATGCAACTAAATATCAGTATTTTATATGGAGCGACTGCCTATCTGACCTCCATAACCCAGTTAGTACTGGGTAATACGATATTGTTATTGTCTCTTTACTTAACTTACTAATATTGTATTGACTTTATTGGTATAATCATATAGGGTCTAACTATTCATACACGAAATATTTTCGGGGAATCATCTAACGGCTATAACAAAGCCATTTCAAGGGATAATTTTTTTATCAGAGTATTTTTATTTTTAGAAAATAAAAATTTAAAAATTACTTGACCCACAAAATAAATACTGGCTCCTTATTTTTAAGCATCCATTACGGTAGTTTACTACGTCGTAGTTACCTACTGTCATTGTTAGAATATGGGAGTAAAGGTTTTATGAAAAAAGTCTCAAAAAATTTTAGAATTATAATAATTCTGTAAAAAAAAACACTCAGATATACTCTTAAAATATTTCGTGTATGAGCGATATGCCTGTTTTTATAACCAATGCGAACTTCTATTTAATATCTTTCCCTTTGAAAAAAAAAACAGTTATTCTTTAAGTTTTCGAACCAAATTACATTTAGAACAGTGCCGACATCTACCGCTAACTGTGCACACTAATCTGACACTATCCTTGGAAACTGTTAAAAAGTTTGTTAATTTAGTCTGCTCACTATCACATAGAAGACTGCTTCACCATATTTATATTTAAAGTTATTTCAGACTCTCTTTGGTCTCTGAAAGACCTCAATTTAAAAAGATACAAAGATAAATATTTCATCAATTTAGGTTACCCCAAGGTAACATTTACAAACAATTTGGCAAAAGAAAAATAAACAAGAAATTACAAATTATCCAAAAACTGGAGAAAGAAAACACCGAATTATAGAAACTGAAAAATATTTTGAATAGCTCATATTGGCTCTGTCATCTATACAGGGTGTAACAGAAAGGGTATAGTCATATGAAAGGATATGCTGCAGACCATCAAACTGAACAACTTTCTCCATGGGCTATATCGTAAATGCGAAAAAATCAACCCAAATGTAAGGGACAGCTGATAACTTTTTCGCATTTACGATATTGAGTTTGATGGTCTGCAGCATATTTTTTCATATGACTATACCCTTTCTGTTACACCCTGTATAACTTCACGAAAATTATTAAACATAGAAAATCTATCATTTGAGAAATGGTGAAACCAGTCTTGTTTTAATTAAGTACTACCTCACACCTCAATTATTTATTGGCGTAGTTCAGGTTATGCTAATAGTTTGGTCGAGTAGCGAGTATTCATCATTCTACTGCCCTTATCCCAATATATTTGAGATCGGCGCAGCATGTCTTCTTATTCTCATGACAAATATTGATCCAAATACCACCAATAATAATTGACAAGGGTCTTTTCCAAGATGTGCAAAAATATCTTGTTAAGATGCTCAAAGCTCAAGGTTTTTTTAAATAATAAACTTAAGGTAATATGCAGCATAGCATTTTGATGGCTTCATATCTCGCCAATCAACCAATCCAGCATAACTCGAACTTCGCTATTATACGACACAGCTTAAAGGTTCCGCTGATGTACTCAACAGAAGAATGGCAAAAACACCGTTTGGACGATAGGAGTATGAAGAACAGGGTGTAAAGTTCTTCATCCCCCATAGAAAAGGGAGGATCCTCCGACCAGACGGGTGTTGTGTCTGCTGGGCTACTCTGCCCGACAGTTGTTGTCGAGTTTTAGAATGACACTGCCCGATTTAGAATTTTGATGTTAGTTGTTCATTTGTATCACAGATGGCGCTGTAGTAATTTTTGAACTTTGTTGTAGTAGTACTTTTTGTACTATGTTGTTGTAGTACTTTTTGTACTATGTTGCTGTAGTACTTTTTGTACTATGTTGCTGTAGTAGTTTTTGTACTATGTTGCTGTAGTACTTTTTGTACTATGTTGCTGTAGTACTTTTTGTACTATGTTGCTGTAGTACTTTTTGTACTATGTTGCTGTAGTACTTTTTGTACTATGTTGCTGTAGTACTTTTTGTACTATGTTGCTGTAGTACTTTTTGTACTATGTTGCTGTAGTACTTTTTGTACTATGTTGCTGTAGTACTTTTTGTACTATGTTGCTGTAGTACTTTTTGTACTATGTTGCTGTAGTACTTTTTGTACTATGTTGCTGTAGTACTTTTTGTACTATGTTGCTGTAGTACTTTTTGTACTATGTTGCTGTAGTACTTTTTGTACTATGTTGCTGTAGTACTTTTTGTACTATGTTGCTGTAGTACTTTTTTTAGTGTCGCTACAGACCTCTGGAACCTTTAAGTTGTATCGTATTATGAAAAACACTAGTTAAAAACTCTCAAACCAAAGGTAACTTACCGCCAGGTCCATGAGTAACAGTCACAGAACTAGGGGGTGGCAAGATCTTGGGCTCCGACTTCCGGTTAATGAAGTATTGGGACAACAGTTTCGAGCGGAGCTGGTTGCCCTGGTGACCAAATTTGAAGTATTTTTTAGATGTACTGTTCTGTGGATGGTGTAAGGTTCGATTTTATTGATGAGGAAATAATGGGTATGCTTTCTCCTTTTTCTTAACCTTCACGAAGCTGGCCACCAAGTATTCTCTACATCATTTTTTTAGGGGTGAAAAATCACGTTTTACAGTAGGACTCAATGTAACGCACTCCAAAACATTGTGCTGATGAATTAGAAGTAGTTATAAGATAAAAAAAACCATGAATTGCACAGTTAGGAAATAAGTGAGTTAATTGAAAAAAAAAACATTTTGATCACATTATTGAAAATAAAACAAATGAAAATAGAAGTAAAAAAATTAAATAACATAAATTAAATATATCGAAAATAAATGTGTATCGAATATTTTTGAGTCAATTACGATGATTTTCATTGTTGACCGTACTTTTAATTTTGAGTAATTTGTCTTCCTTCTTTCCAATTTTTATTAATTACACCGCGTAAGGGCCCAAAAGTGTGTACTTGCAGTAAGAACTTCATGGTCTGATTATTCTTATTGTTTATTACACACAACATTACAAATAAAAATATACACAAAATATTGGAGCAAAGTATAGTATAGTATAGTATTTTTGTGTTTTTAGTGTGATTATAGTCTGATTATAATTGTGAAAAATGACAATGGGTGTAAATGACCTGAATAAATTAATTTATATTATACAACATTATGTTTAGCATATGCGAAACCTGAATATAGTTTGTTCAGAATAAGTAACTGAATCGATTCCAATAATTTTTAAACCATGTTATATTTTGTCCCAAAAATATTTAAAAAAGACTACAAGTTGGACACCGAGCGACACTACCTATCGCAATAATTTAGGTACCTACTGCCAAATTATTATTATCAATGAGCTCAAGATGACGCTGGAGGCGCGGGCGCGGCGGCGCCGAGTGGTGACCACGTTTTTGTGCGGACAACCAGGTAACAGAACAAGAACACACAACAACGACAACAACAACTTCTTGATTTTTCATGATACAATTTTAAGATCATCATCTGCCTAGCCTTTTCCCAACTATATTAGGGTCGGCTTCCAGTCTAACCGGATGCAGCTGAATACCAGTATTTTACATGGATCGACTGCCTATCTGACCTCCACAACCCAGTCTGTACTGGGTAATACGATACCCCTTGGTAAGACTGGTTGTCAGACTTTAAGACAATTTTAAGATATTGTACATACAAATACTAGACACGTATTTCAGGTTTCGCATAGACTAAAACTAAGGTTGTTTCTATAAAGAAAATAAATTATAAAATTCTATCGATTCATACTCTAAAAAATCTCAACCATTATGCAAAGGTGGGTCAGCTAATTGCTACAACTCACTGTGCAATGGTGAGCTTAACATAGAATTGGGTTTTGTTACAGCAGACCTTACTTCAATTGCGAGATTTGCAAAAGAGGATGGTAAAGATGATTATGTGTGATAGATAATCTGATATTATACCTTCTCTCCATATTCTGGATCTACAGCCATCATCTCTCGAAGCGTGCGCAACACTTTGACGCACAGTTTTTCTTCTTTCTCTTCTAGAAGCTTCTCTGTGTGACGGATCAGTCTGAGATAGATAGGAAGACATTAGTTAATCAGCATTTTTGTTGAAATATAATATTAGAGGTCTGCCTGCCTCGTTGGTTAGTGGTCGTAAGCGCGACTGCTGAGCATGTGGTCCTGGTATCGATTTCCTGGTCGGGCAAATATTGGGTTTTTCCATCAGGAACTTCTCAGTAGCAGTCACGGAGCCTGGATTTCGACCTCACCCTTTGAAACCCAGTCCTAATTACATTATTTGAGACTAGTTGATTCCCGCGACCTTCGTCCAGGTGAAATTATTATAAAATAGGACTTCCCTATTATAATCGGATTTTAGGGTATTAATTTTTTTGCTAAAATACAAGTAGCTTAAGTTACTCCTTATAACATCAGCTAAAAGCTATCTGCCAGTAAAAGTAGTCGTATTCCGTCACTAAAAATCGGTCCAGACGTTTCGGAGAGCCGGAACAGACAGACAGACAAAAATATAAAGTTAGTTTTTTTTGCTATAAGTTTACATACTTTCAGACTCATTGCACTCAGTAAAAGCTGTTATTTTGAAATTACAAACAGACACTTCAATTTTATTTATTTGTATATATGATACTAAATCAGCTACTTGCCTATTAATCGACTTCGAAAAGAAGCTGTAAGCGCACTATCGCTTTATTTAATCGGTTGAGAAAATGCGAGAGAGTGCGCGCTTCGACGCATATCGCTATCGCATCTTATGCTTAAAGAAGTTACCACCGAGTTCACTGACGGTCGACCACTTTTCAACCTTATTACTAAGGGCATAAGGGTGAAAACTGGGAGACGCGAGAGAGCTGTCAATTTACCTAGATATAAAGATCCCGCTAGTATCAGAATGTGACACCTCCCCCGGACTGGTGAACAGCAGGTGAGGCTTGTACAGAATGTCCACTAAGAGGGACTGTTCCGCTTGCAGGAGGGGACGCAGTTGTTCCTCCAGGAGGGCCACGATCTCTTGCAGGCCTTCCATTACTGATCTGTCGTTTTGCAAGTTTGCCTGGGGAAGAAAAGTCAAATTATCACTAAAGAACCCCGGAAAATGGACAAAAAACTTATCATCTCCCTTTAGGACTGACGACCAGGGAATCAAACCCAGGATATTTTCAAAAGATTCGTTGCGATTACTAGACCAACGAGGCATATCAATGATCTGCACAAAATTAATCAAGTTGAATTGAAGGCATATCCCAAGCAGCAATAAAGTATAATCGTTATTAAAATGGCAAATTTTTAACACTTTTTTATTTAAATTGTGGAGTTGGGGCACATAGACAGACTAATATTATCTAAAGGTTTAATAAGAGTTGAGTTGAGAGTGGCCCCTTAGGAATCCAAAAATATCTATTCTTTTTATTGATTTTCGACGGTTTTAAAAGGCAAAGATTAGAGTACTATTATTTTAAAATTTCTATAGACCTTTGTGAAAATAGTTTTTCAAATTATGGTAGCAAAACTTATATTAGTGAAAGTAAAGAAGTGGTCTCTGTGTGTAAACACTTCTTTACTTTGGGACATCTTATATGCTATCAACGATAAAAACCTTACCTGTGAAGCCATCTTCTCAAGTTTGGAAGTTTTAGACGCTAGCAGCCACTTGCTGGTCTGTCGTGACAGCGCGGCTGCCTTCTCAAATACCGTCTGGATCTTGGCTTCCAGTTCCAAGGGAATGGCTATGCTGCGAGATTTGGCTGTGAACAAAATAAGAGAGTATTAGCGTGACGCTCTTTTTTACCGAATTTAAAAAGGAGAAGGTGTTTTAATTTATGATAAATGATAACATACACGACATTATATTATTTCAGAGGTTATTGGAGTCATTTGTATGCCCGTAGCTAGTAATTCTCATATTGCGTTTGTAGGATTAATTATAAGATTCTTTTGAACTAATTTTCGTCGGTCTCGCTTCAGGGTTGATGTGTTCCAGTTATAAGGGCATTGGAACCTCACCGGCGTTGCCTCAGATATGTTCACAGTCCATCACTATTAGGTTTCCGGGATCAGCTGTTCTTATGCCACACAATACCATTAAAAAAAAAACTTGATGGAGAGGCCAATGTCGCATTGGCAAAAGCCAAAGATCGCCAAAGGTGGAGACGGAGGAAAGAAGATGAAGGTGTGTTTTTGGCTATAAATAACAACATCTAATTCTAAGTACTAACCAACTTCACTAAGCGTTCTGATGCACTTCTCGACGTTAAGTTTCTGCGGCGGTGTAAGCCACGGGCATTGGTAGATGCTGAACGTCGTTTGCAGGAGCTTCACGAATATGGACTGGCGAGTCTGTGAGAAAAACGATTAATTAAAAATATATTTAGACGTATTCGTCGGGCTATATCCCTCTTGGGTTACATTAAAATGTCAATCCAAAAGAGAACAATGAGTGTCTAAAAAGAATGGTAAGAATCTTGCTTAATTGTTACTTACGTCAAGTTGAATTGAAAACATATCCCAAGCAGCAATAAAATATAATCGTTATTAAAATGGCAAAATAAATGATTTCCAAATTGTTAAAGCAAAGTTAAGTCTTTCAAATAGTTTGAAACTCAATGTGCTATATTTACAACCAGGTCTGGTCAGGGGTGGGTCTGGTCTGGGTCAGGGGTCTTAAATTAAGGTTTTTTATTTATTTATTCAGTAGTACACATACAAATTTATTTAAAATAGAAAAATCTGAAAGTAATAATCCGTTGGCGTTGTATGGACATGTGATACGGAGGAATGAGAAAAATGTCGTCAGAAAAGTTTTGAGTATGATTGTGGATGGGTATAGGTGTAGAGGAAGACCAAAGAAACGATGGATGGACTGTGTGAAGGATGATATGGCACGAAAGGACGTGTCTGACGAGATGACGAGTAATAGAGAAGTATGGAAGAAGAAGACATGATGCGCCGACCCCAAATAAATTTGAATAAGGACAGGAGAATGAAGGTGACGTATTTATGTCGCGTTTATAACACGCGCTCATTTTAGGACCCCAGATATCGCACAAGATAAAGAGCTTTGGGTAGGAGCTAGGGGAGGCTTTGGCTCAGCATTAGTACACGATGAAGCTAGCAACAAAATGAAATACAAACTAAGTAAGGATCTAAATAACTTTCTTACCTGCACCGTGGTACTCTGGTCGCTGAAGGGTGAGTTAAAGAACGTACAAATGGTGTGCATGAGCACGTCTGTCACGTAGTTGACCCACGCCTTCTGCGTGCCCACAGCGGGCGGCTTGCGGGACGTGGACGGCTCTGTTGAAGGACCTGGTGGAAAAGACATGGGGGTAAATAAAAAACCGTAAGAAGAAAAAACCGTAACCGTAAGACAGCAATGTTTTACAGCACATGTAATTCTTGCCAAATTTCATGATTCTAACGGAAGTACCCTATAGGTTTTGATTCACTTATGAAATAGCAAAATATGAGACAAACGATTATATCTTTTAATCACGTTGACTTACAAGTTTGATTTTTCACTGCTCCAAGGGGTAGCAGACGGACAACAAAGTGACCCTATATGGGTTCCGTTTTTGCCGACTGAGGTACGGAACCCTAAAAACTACTTCATCCAGTACCTAGTTATCCATTAACCACATAAAAGACTCGCAAAAAACAATCAAGTAACTCTTCATAGAATTAGCTTTCAATGTGAGCGTAGATGCAGCACAGAAACACCGCGATTTCGGTGTGTAAATACACCGAAATCGCGGGAACAAAGCCGAGAAGCACTTGTTCCTCCAGTCATTGTGAACATTTTTTTTGCTCTGGACCATACCTTGTAACCTTTTAGTTAAGGAGATATTGAAGGTCCAACCGTTCCACACATTTTTTTTTGAGATACAGCCTTTTTTTAAGATCTTGCATTTTAGATTCTTTGAAGAACTACAGTTGCATCCGTAAATACTAAACAAAACCCTTACAAATCTGTTTTTTTCGTCAACTTTCAATCGGGGGGGATTCCCCCCTCCATCCCCCTCCTAGCTCAAAACCTGGCGACGCCCTTTTTGTTACCCCGATGTCAAAATTCTCAGGTACTCACCAGGAATAGCAAGCGGCGCGTCGCTATGCAGGATGGCCTGCATATCGTGTAAGAAGGAGCGCTCGAACAGGTCCCACATGTAGTTGCTGGAGTAGATCTCTTTCATCTCCACTTCTGTGTCGATATAGCAGTGGTTCAGGAAGCCTACGTATGCTTCTTTTACCTGCAATGGAGATTAGGATTTAGTATTTGCCTGTAGATAGATATACAGGGTGAAATTTTCAACGCCATGGTTTTCCTTTCATTTAATTTATCGTGTTTATTAGAGAGATTTGATCTTTATGATTGACCCTATCGATTGATGCCATACAAGTACAGGGTGAACCAGGTTGAGAGCAGCGGTGGCCCAGTGGTGGCGGTCCCGACTAATGAGCAATAGGTCGTGGGTTCGAACCCAGGCAGGCGCATTACTTTGTGTAATTTATTTCATCACCACTGCTCTCAAAACGGTGAAGGAAAACATCGTGAGGAAACCGGCATGTCCTAGAACCTAAAATTCGAAGACATGTGACATCTACCAACCCGCACTGGGCCCGCGTGGTGGATTATAGCCCATTCACTCTCATAGAGAGGAGGCCTGTGTCCCAGCAGTGGGAACATTATAGGCTGCTATGCTAAGTACAGGGTGTTATTTTTTTTAGAATTTAACCGGTTCGATTCCCGAGAGTGGCAAGCGAGTTTTGGAAAATCTTTGAATGCAGATTTATTTCATTAAAAAAAAAAGGAATGTTTTCTTTGAGTAAAATTTTCTATCTCCAGTATTTAGAGTACTTTCCCTCCAGATGGCGTTGAAAAATTCCTCACTGTATAGTAATACTTTGTTGTACGCGAACATTGTTAGTCTTTTTGCAATAGTCTTAAATCTATGGGTGTGTAGCGGCACTACGAAAATAGTAAAAATATACTTCAGCGCCATCTATGTCACAAATGAAGAACTAACATAAAATTCCTAAATGGCGAACTTAGGCAAGCCCTTAACTTGAAGATTGATCCGAGCGGCTGTTATTATTTAGCCCCGAGCTCATCTTTCTTCAGCATTGAGTAAGTGGTTAAAAAAACTGTTTTTTTTTTTTGTAGATACGATTTGGTAGCAAAGTAAAGCCAACAAATAAGTCATCATCTGCCTAGCCTTTTCCCAAGTATGTTAGGGTCGGCTTCCAGTCTAACCGGATGCAGCTGAATACCAGTATTTTTACATGGAGCGATTGCCAGTCTGACCTCCACAACCCAGTTAATACTAGGTGATACTTCTTGATAAGACTGGTTGTCAGACTTTTTGGGCTACTGACTACTTGTAACGGCTGTCAAAGATCTACAAATGACAGCCAGGACCAACGGCTTAACGTGCTTTCCGAGGCACGGAAGGCCAACAAATAAGTAATGTATCAATATCAAACTAACCTCAGGAATGCAATCCTTATTAGTGATTATAGATACTATATCGTCTAGCGGCAGGAGCGAGTGGCACTTGATTTCCGTGTACACGTTCTTGCCCATGGTGCAGCAGGTCAGCAACTTCACTAGCTGGATGTGGTACCTGGGTGGAAGAAAGAAGCCATTACGTATAGATTCACAGTAGTATTCATATCCAGCCCAATGCTTAGAGAAAACTAATCATGATTTAAGGTGGTAGCGCTAGGGTAGCCTGCGAAATTTAAATTTTCTTACGTTTTTTTGCAATTTACAGTACACTGTCAGGTTGTATGTTGATTAAGATATGAATCGCGACCGTCCCAGCAATAATTTTTGCGTAGATTTACTTAGTTAGATGTAAATAATGCAACATAATCAACCAATTGATAGGATCCTGAAGAGTCCGTTAACACCTTGTATAAAATACTGGGATTCAGTTTCATCCGGTATCTGATCGGAAGTCGGGTAAAATCTATGATGGTAATGCTTTACCTGAGTGCTTCCGGCATTTCGTTGGTCTTCCGGAACTGCTTCATCATTTGAATGAAATTGTTAGTGGAAACTTTGTCGTTGTAGAAAACTAGCACGTCTTCACCAGCGTTTACCATCTGAAGACAGAACAAAGACAAGATCTATTTTAATTTCAACTAATGTACAGGGTTTAAGGGACAGCCCTCTGCAGACTGATAGGGTGAATTCAGTATATCATACTAAGATGACCGGTGCAAGAAATAATTTCAGGAACATTATGGGACCCCAAAAAAATTGATTTGTTTTATTTCCTCATACGCAATGTATCGTTACCGTGGCAAAACGCACGTAGAGAACGGCAAGCGTGACGACGAGTTCGATGAACTCTGTAGCTAGGCAGAAAGTGAGCGAAAAATTACTTGTGTTCTGATTATTTTTTTACCTCTAAAGCATCATTTAATTAAAAATTTAATAACTACTCAAAACAAAAGAATCCCGCAATTCCCGCGGGATTGAGATTTTTTTCCCACTATCTGTGAGATTGATGACCTCAATCTCGGAGGCCTGCGGGATCGCGGTTTTGATGCGGGATTGGATTCCCTAGTCACAACACTGGACTATCACTGGTCTGTCAAACCAGTGCGTAATTAGTGCGTTTTCGGGAAGTTTGATACGATGTGCTAGCCACGATTGTACTCACTTGTCATACGTTTGAAAACTGTAGAGTAATATCGTGATTTTCAGCACATTTAGACTCAAAACCCACCTCCTTCATCACCAGTTCCTGGCTGCGTCGTATATAGTGCGTGTCTGCATGCACGATGGTCTGCAGGAAGTGCAGGTACTCCGGCCGCCTGCCTCGTGACTCGATGCAGTGCACGAAGTGGCCCACCACCTTCTCGTTGCCTTCGTGGCCGCAAAGTGCTGCGTTGTCTTTGAAGATTGAGCAGACGGTTTGGGCTTCGCGGATCTGGGGAGGCAAATTTTGTTTATTATTTATCAAAAACACATGTACGGGTCGGATTGAATCACTACCAGTATAGGATGACTTAACATAATATATAACATCACGCCTGTACTCTCCGAACGGTTAGTCAGAGGTGTACCTAATAGTACACCCACATTTCGCCAGTTATGGGAGCGAGCCTATTGCCATCAACCGGGCACAAATCCAGACCACGTGGCTACTACTGAGAAATTTCTGATGGAAAACCCCATAACCACTACCCGACCCGGAATCGAATACAGGACCTCATTTCCTCAATTTTTGTAATGGCGTTATAGCTAACTTCCCTAGAAGTCAAGCAGATGAATTCTGCGAGCCCCATGTCAACGACTTATCGCGTCACAGTTAAAGGTCAAATAATAACTATGAACATTATACTCACTCCAGCATTGAGGAACAGGTCCAGATGTTTATGAAGAATGGCTTGATTCTGCTGGTTGCCATGGCAGAAGTGTTGTAGGAACTCATGGGCTAAAGCCAGCAGTTCGTCCATGGCTAAGTCATCTTCGTCGTGAGGAACCTGCATGGAAAATAAAATATATAGGATTTTTTTTTTTTAATGGAAAGTTAGGGAGAAAAATGTGGAAAGGAGTATTTTTCTGCTGGGTTTTTAAGGATATGGTCTCCTAGTCATATTATATATTAATATCGTTTTTTCTTGTCTGTCTGCATGATGCTTCTAAACCACTGAACGGATTTAGATGCGGTTTTCACCATCAAATAGATTATAGTGAATGTATTTCTGGGTTAACTGGGTTGTGGAGGTTAGATAGGCAGTCGCTCCATGTAAAATACTGGTATTCAGCTGCGTCCGGTTATACTGGAAGCCGACCCCAACATAGTTGGGAAAAGGCTAGATGATGATGATGATAGTGAATGTATTCCGGAAAGTTAACGTGTGCAACACATCAATATTAAAATAACATATAATATAAAAATATCTGTATTTTGTCAAGACGTAAAAACGGTGCGAAGAATGGATGGATCGTTAATAAAGTACTTTAAGTTTTCATTTTTTTTTTAAAAAAAAAGAAGTATTTTATTGATTATGTTTTGATAAATAAAAATAGTAAATTACGTTTAAGGTCGGATTACAAATTTATAATAAAAACATTCATATACGCGGTGGAAGGGACACCGACGCGAAAACGGTTACCACATATTCAGTTCATCATTCTGCGCCCCCCCACATAGAAATTTTTGATCGGTTATTAAAAAAATCAGCTGTTCCATACATTTTGACCGTGTAGGACGTAGCTATTGCAGTTTTGTAGGAAACACCAGATTTTTTTTTTTAAATAACCGATGAAAATTTTCTAGGGCTCAGAATGATGTACTGAATACATGGTAATCGTCTTCCTGTCGGTGTACCTTCCGCCCTGTATAGACTGATAAACACATTACCCTCCACAGTCGGGTAAGAAGCGGATGAATGCGCGCTTATAAGACTTGAGTCGCGTCTCATCGAAGGTCGATGATGAGGGATTTTGCCAATGTCAGGTCCACATTCGAATCTTGCAGCATGCACGCATTCAAAAGTTTAAAGCACTCACACTTGGCCGCCAGGGCGATGTCTGGACATTGAGAGGCATGATATTCAACAAAATAATAATAAATAGCTTATTTATTTGGGGTTTATTGTGTAGCAAAAAAAAAAGGAAATAAACCTACAAAACAAATGAAAAAAATATTAAAAAGCGTGGTAACATCCAATTACAAAAAATGTTACTTCTGCCAAACTAAAAAGCAGCCTGCTGTCTTCATTACTTCACGACTTAACTGTAGAATTCGTAAATGTAAAAAAAAAGTAAATTTTACCGTAAATAAAGTAACTTATTTTGGCACGGTTTAATTAAGTTTTTTATAAAAAGGTTAAAGTAAATTAACAAGCGAAACTTTGACGACATGATAGGTGAAAAATTGTTTCGACTGCAGACAGTGTAGTTACTTGCAGTGTGAGTCGTAAAGGGTGTAAAAGTACCCTTAACGAAGCCGAAACGCACTTGTTCTCCCCGTCATTGCGACATTTTTTTTTGTTTTGGACCATGGCCTGGGAACCTTCTAGTAACACAGATATTGGGGATCAAAGTTGCAAATTTTTCACAAGTTTTTAATGTAATAACTTTACTTTAAATATATCCACGACCCCCGTACTATTCAATGGATTCCTCAGCACAATTTTTTGTGTCCCACCGTAAAACGTGATTTTCCATCCCCAATAAAAAGTCGTTTCCCAGCAATAATTTTTGCGTAGAGTTACTTAGTTTGATGTACAGAATGCTTGGTTGACGGCTTCGTGAAGGGTCCGTTTAAACCCTGTTTTTCAGAACCATCACGTCTCGTTTAATTTTGACCCTGTAGAATAAAAAGAAATATAAGTTACGCACCTGTAATAAATCCAGCACAATGTTGTGCACTCCGATGTTCCTGAGCAGCCGCTGCTCGTGTCTGCGCGGGCGCCCACTCTCGCCCGAGCCGCTGTTGCCGTGCGTGCAGTATTTTATCATGCGTTGGAGTATCTGTGAGTGTACAGTGTTTTTTTTTAAACATCTTGAATTGCATTTGCAGTCCTTCTACAGTTAAATTTTACCTCTAGACAGCAGGAACTGAACATTATCTATATCGTAACTGAAATAACGATCACTGTAATTTTGACAGACTATTTTATGGTAGCAGGCCTTCAATGGATGTCCTCCGCCCTGGGGAGAACGGAGGGGTCTGTCAGACTCGTACTGACTAAAACCACACCGGTGTTCCCTCGCGTACTTGCGCCTCGTCCCGGAGGGGAGTGAGGTGTAAAACTCCCTTCGTTACATCTAAGAGAGGCGCGCTTGGTTTACAACGCGCCGTCGTCTCGAGTCTAGTGTGCTGGGGAGCGACGGAGTGTGAATCCGTCGCCCCTGGACCTGTTTAGGGGGGCCGGAATAGGGCATTGTCCACCCTCTGCCGACGCCCGGTAAGCCTGCTGCAAAACGGGTAGGAGTTAGTCATCTCCCTTGCCCTTTCCGCAGCTTCCTTCTGCGACATGTTTCGCAGAAGGACATCACCGCATCCCAGGACTCTGCACGGTCAACCATCGCTCGGTCGGCAGCGACAGTTCTCCTCGCACTTCTGTAACGGGCACAGCGCGGCTTATCCCACGCGGAACACTCGGTCAGCGTGCACTTCGTCGTGTCCTCCAAACAGTGGACATAGTGATGGCACCGAGTGGCCGCAAACCTACACTAACTTTATAGTAATGCATAATCTGAGGTAAAATTACCGAGAAAGGACCGTTACGTCGGCTGTTTTACGAGAACATTCTAGATTACTCTCAAGTTCGAGTCTAAAATGTTCCACTATTGAACGGTGTCGAAGTTTCGAGAATATACCACTATTGAGCGTATAGAATATGTGTAATAAAGAATCGGTCAGTATATAAATAACCTTCGGGTTTGAGGGAGCAGTCTGTCTGATTTTAGCGATACAATGAAGCGAACCGAAGTGAACTGCAAGGGCGATAATGAAGTGAATAGTGATTGGTGGTGAATTTGTGATTGTGTAGGAGTTTTGTGTAGAATATAAATATTTGGTGTTTAACCAGTGGTGTTTTAATTGATTCCATACCCGGCTCATAATAGGACTATGAGCATTAAATGAGAGTGATGTCTCCTAAAACGTCATCAGCCGCAAAAATGCAAAATTCGGATTTACAATAACAGGTCGCAGCGACACAATTGGTTGATCTATCAAAATCAAAGCATTTATTTCAAGTAGGGCAGTAACAAGCACTTTTGAATTGTCGGAACAAAGACAACAATGAAATGTAGCTACAGTCCCAGTCACAAGGCATAAAACTTTGAAAGTATTGTAGTTGCCCATCTCATCATTTCTATCATAAAACGGCACAGCAGATGGCGAAATTACACCCACACCAATGTCGCTGAGTACAATCACAAGTAATGAAATGTATGCACTTAGCAAAATTCAAAAGCCATTTTCTCATGAAATAATGTTTCTTCTTTGAGATAAGACTTATTTCGTAACACTATGGCTTCCAAAATAACGTGAAAACGATAACGTTAAACAATACAATAGCTTGTTAGTTTGGTTGTTAACTTTATTATGCATGCTGTGTTGTCCATTATCTAATAATGTTTTGTTTGTGTGTATCTTTTGTTGGAGATCCTAAATAAATAAATAAATAAATAAAAAACACAGTAGAAAAAAATCACTTTTAAATGTTAATGCGTGTATACATTTAATTCCTCGTGACTGTACGACCTGCGGCTGCGGTCGACTTCGGGATTGTACACACCACACCTTGCTCGCATAACGATACCCTTATTCGATCTGCAGAAATGATCTAATACCGAGCCTTTCAGGTGCTCACTGCTGCGTAAAAGGACTCTGTGACCATAAAACTTCTATTAGAAGTTTCCCACACCTCCAGGGACAACCATCCAGTCAAGTCTTATGTAGAAATAGGTCTCAAAGTATTAGGAGTGACCTTCTCAGCATGAAGAGATAATTCTAATGTTTCATAATTTGTAGTTGTCTTGGAACTGATACAATCGATATCCTTCTATTGTTTCTAACGGGTTTCTTGTACTTAAAAGGTTGTCCTTTAATCACGTGAGTTTTGAAAAGGGGGAGGAGGTCAGAAAAAAAGGGAGGGTATAATGTGACAAATATGTTTTATCAATAATAATGAATTAAAAACCCAAGCGAGCGAATTTTTATCCTAAAAAATCAGTTTTTCATTTTGTTTTATTAAAACAGATTCTTAAACTATACATATAATGTTTTCAATAATATAAAATACACGTCATGCTGGGACGGCGGAGGAGGGGTAGCCTAAAACCTCACGACGTATCACCAAGGTGGAGGGGGGGCTTTAAAGAAAAAGGCCTAAAAACCTCACGTGATTAAAGGATGGCCCCTAAATGAATATACAATAAACATCACCCAGGTGACTTACCTCTTTAATCTTCTTATATTCGTTGTGGTCGTGCTTGGCCGTTCTGGACGTGTCTAGAACATTGTCCAGAGACGCGTTGCGTTCCAACACCGAGCCTCCTGGACCCACCGTGCCTGTTAGACCTGGATACAGTTTATGTCATAAGGGTTTGAATTGTTATTACCAACTAATAATTTTCATGATAATTATCTTGATAATAACAAAAATATCAGTATCAATATCACTTCATGTTTATCCGAACGCGATTTGCCGCTTCGACGCGTATCCAAACGAGTTAAGTGTCAAATTAAAAAAAAAAGTTGTGTTTTATCAACAAACGGTGTTTTTTGGGCTTTTTTGTTAGGTTTGTTTGTTGCTATTTCACGTTATAGGACCGGAGTAATAATTACGATAAATAAACACCCAATTTGGACTGAATTCGAGCGCGTTAAAACAATAAAAGCGGTTCGAGTAAAAAATAAACAGATCAAATTATGAAACAGCACGGATAATTTTCACGATAATTATCAAAGAAAATACCTTTATAATTTCTACACCTTGTTTACTTAGAAACATTGAAGAATAAAAAACTCTGCCATTAAAAATATTATTTTAGGATATAAACGTATATATACAATACCACCTTAATATTGCAATTTGTATGCATGTTTTTTTTTATATTTTTGTGTGCAATAAAGAATAAGAAGTAAGAAGAAAATATTAAAAGAGCTTCCACGAGTAAAATCGTATTACAATTCTTTTTTTGCGATTTTATCTGCTTCAAGCGGTCGGACAACAATGGCTTTGTTGTTTAAAAAAAATCCCTGAAGTTTATCATTCGCGTGCGCCCCTGCCTATGTCTGGTTCACGCTGGGCTGTTAGTTCTGCTACCAGCCTGGCTGACTGACAACCTTTATCACGCTGCATGAGTTTTATAGGTTTCCACTGGCAAAGTATTTATTTATTTATTTAAACTTCATGTACAATAATGATACATAGGCGGACTTAATGCCACAAGGCATTCTCTACCCGTCAACCTTTGTGTTAAATAAGAAAACAAAGTATTCACATAGAAGCATCCATTTTGATTTATTTATTTATTACTTTTAGTACAGCATAAGCCATTAAACAATTTCTGTTTTCTAGAGCGATTATAATTATTTGGAACAAATAATTGACACAGCTCCGCATGTAAATCCGCATGTATGTTGATGAGATAAAAGATCGATTCGACTAAGAGAAGAGAGAGATAGGAGAAAAATAGAGACATGTTTATCATATTTTATGAGACATTTTTGCCAACGGAAATAGACGAAGTAGCTGGGTTTAATAATATTATATTTAACTCACTTATATGCTCGTCTATAAGCAGAGCTCGTCCCTTATTGAAGACCCAGAGCTCGGACTTCTCAACGCTTTGTCGTAACAGGTCCAAATCTGCTTTGATCTGCTTGTAGGACTCCACATCGGCGTCTGATACTAGGAGTTGGACCTGGTGATGGTAATTTTGTGTAATGACGGCTGGTTGGAGAATTTATTTGAACATTTTTACCAGAGACAGTATAACCAGGTGGTGATGGTGGTATGTTTTGGTTAACGCCAAATATTCCAGATCGTTATTACTATTTTTTTTAAATCGTGACATTATGCTAGGATTCTCTTATGTTCTAAACGTTTTTTTCTGTTCAGGTAATAATGGATCAGTCAACTGGGCCTATCTCAATCCAGTGCTAGACATAGACCCCCCAAATTTTGGTAAAACCCAACTCTCAGTCACTCAGCAATTTAGACTATCCAGGCGTTTTTTAAGGGAGGTCGGTCCATCCAACTGGGAGAACTTACCACCCATCCTGAATTTTCGTATCGAGTTCTAGAAAAAAAAAATGCAATAGACAAAAACCCTGGAAATGTAAGGGAGTCCAAGAATCAACAAACCTGCTTAAAAGCAGCCAGCACCTCCTGCCTCTGACTGAAATGTCTAAACAGCAACGCCAAGGCTCCCGACACTAGCGCCGCCGATGCTCCTTGCGAGCACAGTTGTAGCAACACTCGGAGGACCATGCGGCCTCCACATTCGTCCAGGTCCAAGCCATCCCTGGGCAGGTAGAAGGTTCATAGAATAGAGGCTGGGTAAAGTGGGAATAGGAAGAGAAGCGGAGGCTTTAAGCAAGACTTGACTGACACCGCATAAATGGACGTAATGTATACAAAATAAGTTTAAGATATAATGAACATAAAAAATATTGATATAGGTTTGAGTAAGATATACATATATGGATTTGGTTGGAATACGTTTTTAGAGTTTGCGAAATATATTTCGCAGGCGGGAATGTATATTTAAAAGAATTGGGTAGAAAGAATTGAGAATAAGTAACAAGATGCGTCACAGCTTTAAGTATGTTAATAAAGGTTTTTGAGATTTTTAGCTGTTGGGAATACTTTTATAGGCAGTATATCCTATATCTAGTAAATTGGGATCTTGATAATAAAAATATAATATAAAAAATTAGTAAAATAATAAAATCCACAACCCGAAATTAATATTTGATTAGTAAAACTGGTGACATAATTAAATAAAATATCATCCAAAACCCAAGATTCACCAAAATCGTCAGAAATTCGACTCCTGCGCAGAAGCTATATTCCACTGACAAAAGAGTCAGGGTATTAGAAAAATCTTGGAACCCCACAAGCAATATGGTTAGTAGCTATATTGTCTCATGCACCTTTAAAATCAGGGGGCACAAAACATTCCTAAAACTATACATCCATTGGGAAATGCAAATCTATCTTATACAAGGTGGAAGGGACACCGACGCTCGCGGGCCTGTGGACGGCGAGTTATGGGCCAGCTCGCCGTCCGGCCGTCTTATGACGACAGGCCGTGTCGACGGAACGTTCGTGTTCCACGTGCGCCTCAAAGAGATGTCAGCAAATAAGTAGGGGTCCGCAAGGGCCGATGCCTGCCAGGGCTGCGGGACTGTTCGAAAGAGATACCGTGGCCCTGGAACACAAAGGGCAAAGAAGGAACATGGATGGGTTTTAGTCAGTACAAGTCTGACACTCCCTTCCGCTCCGCCCAGAGTGGGGCATTTGAAAATTTCCCATCCGAAAAAAAAAAAAAAAAGAAAGCGACACCGACGCCAAAACGGTTACCATGTATTCATTCTGACCCCCCCCCCCAGAAAATTTTAATCAGTTATTTAAAATAAACAGCTGTTTCATACATTTTGACCGAGTAAGTATTGCACTTATGTGGGTTTTTTTCTTAAATTAGGTACCGATGAAAAATTTGTATGTGGGGGGGGGTTCAGAATGATGTACTGAGTACGTGGTAACCGTTTTCGCGTCGGAGTCCCTTCGACTCTGTATACAACGTGTACAATGATAAACGCAAGACCTATCGTGTGGTGTCTGAGACCATGAAACTGAACAAGTTTTGTTCCATGACATTTTAAATTAATAACGTTTTATATTTGTTTTTTTTTTCTAGTGTCTGTGATACAATGAGTTTTAATTATTAGTACAGGCTCCAACGATTCACTTTTGTCTGAAATGCTCATTTTTATTTGAAAATTGTTTTTGAGAAGCTTAAATGTGTATTTTCAGAAAAAAAAAAAAATGTTATTTATTTATTAGTTTTACCATACATGTTGATCTGCTGATCGCGTCAGTTCCTATAGAAACTCAATTTCAAGCGTCATCAATTTTTTGCGAATTACAAGAACTTGTAGAACAAAAGGTGTTCAGTTTCATGGTCCGAGACACCACACGGGAGGTCTTGCGTTTATTATGTTACACCTCGTAATCGTTTGTGATTTTTATTTTATCACTTTCCTGAAACATGCTACTTATGTTAACGGTGTGCTCCTGACTTGCTCCGATACGGCTTAGCTAGTTGGACCAGCCCAGAATAAAACCCAAGACAAACTATTATATATACATACTTGGTACCGGGTACAACGGGTGAATGAGACTGAATGAAAATTTTGAAAGGGATTTAAACGTTGAATTAATATGGTGTATTGCCAACAAGGTCTTTAAATAATTAAGTATAATAAAAAAAAAACATAGAATAAAATAAAATAGACTACTTGTTGGTAACATATCATATTAATTCAACGTTAAAAATCCCTTTTTCCACCCTGATTTACGGTACACATTAACAATTGCTTTTTGTAATGCCTTTCGAAGCTTTGAAGGAAGGAGCTCAGATAATCAATCCTAGCGTGCATTATTATTTTCTCACAAAGGTTATTAATTCAGATTGATTAAAGTGCTTTTTTAGGAGAATTTTGTCCATGTATAAGTAGCAGTAGCGAAGGGTAAATTTTTGTAAAAGGTAAGCCGGAGTACATATCTTTAATGTGATTATATTATTTGTCGTTTGTCTTTTTATTTGTCTATAGAATACTGACTGCAATTTTTTAAAGGGCAGCCGGAAGTAGGAATCGAGTTGTATGATACCTTCGCCACTATGTACTAAACTACACTTTTGCAATGCTAAATTTTGCTATTGATGTTTCTAAATAATTATGTGTTATTTATATTAACAACGACATTAATATGCAGTTACATAGTTCTAGGATTCCTAACAAAGACACGGCTAATTCTAAGGTTCACAATACTTCTAAAACAAAGGGTTAAGGGTTTTGTTAGTGTTTTCATTCGTTAAGTCATTTTCACAAGATCAGCATGACATGCAAAGTTATTATTTGCAGTTTCTTGCAATAACTTGAGTTTTTTGTCCTTTGAACGTAGGTATTAAACTAAACCAGTACTAACTGGGTTGTGGAGGTCAGATAGGCAGTCGCTTCATGTAAAATACTTGTATTCAGCTGCATCCGGTTAGACTGGAAGCCGACCCCGACATAGTTGGGTAAAGGCTAGGCAAATGATGATCGTAGATATTAAACGGTAAACAAAACACAACTGAGCACACGTTTGTAGAGGCGCTATTGTTACGTGCACGGGATTTTCAACTCTCGATGTTGATTCGAGTGTTGGGAATCCCACAGAGCGCATCGCTAGCGCGTTAAAAGGCAATTTGTTAATTTTTTACCTTCCGGTGTTGAGTCCAATATTGCACACGTCTTTTCCCAACTATGTTGGGGTCGGCTTCCAGTCTAACCGGATGCAGCTGAGTAAACCGTTACAAGTATCTTATTGAATACTATTATTGGTCAAAATAGGAATAAAATTATCTCATATCGACTCGATTTTTTGTATCGAAATTTTACACTAAATTATTAAAAATATCGTCCAGTAAATAATAGTCCATTTTACAAACAATAAGGATCATTTTTCCACCGTAATTAATCACAACTAAGTTTAAAATCTTAGGTCGTTGTTGGACTTTTTAGGGAGATTTTTATTTGAATTCAGTATGTACATTATTTACAAACTACGAATAGATCTAAAATAATAATAAAGTATGAACAAGTATTCAAATTGGAAAAATTACAGGGCGTCAAAAAATTCGTCCACATCGTTGTCAATAGGAAAAGTGTCCAGAAGGCTGGCAGCATTGCCACGTTGGATGGCATAACTTTTCAGGATGTAGTATTGTATTTTGAAGACCTCACCTCTTTCAGACACCGGTCTGAAAATTCTGTAGTCGTTCAAAGGACCAAAAACACAAGTTACAAAGCCGATTAGTATCAATCCCCAACCACATGCTTCGTTAATCATTCCATGCATAGACTATATCATACTAACAAATCTACATGTTTTGGAAGACAGCTGTCAGGCACAGTCTGTATCGCTCTGAAAAACATTTCACATTAGTACCGTTACATGTCATTTTCCCAGACCTAGAGTAGTTTATTGACAATCAGTTTTAATTAGTGTTTGGTCATTACATATAGGTGTGTGGAAATGAAGGAAATGTGAGTAAGGTGTGTTAATAATATTCTTCTTTATTTGTTTCTACCTGGTGCCAGAGTTTTTATGCCGCCCATGACTTGGCTTTACATGCCGTCGAGAAATATCTCTCAGGCATGCTGGTTTCCTCACGATGTTTTCCCTCACCGAAGCAAGTGATGATTATACAATACGCACATGAATCCGAAAAATCAGAGATGCGTGTCTTGGGTTCGAACTTGAGACCTATGACTTAACAGTCCAAGGTTCACACCTATCATTGTTTGTGGTGTGTTAGTTATCTATGATTAGACCACAAGAATTTTTTTTAAATGAAATTATAAATGTTTATAAAAAGTGCCCGATGGTGAGCCTAGACAGAAATAAACTGCTCTTTAAACCAGACCGTAGCCAAACGTTGCCTCTGGTGTTTTTGTTTATTTATGTTTTAATTCGCTTTAAAAAGAAGGTTCTCAATGTGTCGAAGTCTTTTGTTACTATATTGCGTTTAAAAAAGGAGTTCAAAGAATAAGAATAAGTGTAGCATCCAAGATAAGTTCTAAACATGATAGTTGACATTGCAATATTTTATTATATTTCTCCAAAGATTTTTCTCCATGCAAATGATCAAATACATGAAAAGATATTATAATTTACTACAGATTGAACCCATTTGTTCGTCTATATGTAATGACCAAAGAAGTTTAATGCCCCGTCACCAGTCAGCATGCGTTAGTCACTGATAGTGATTACCAGTCATAGATAACAGAGATAATTCTACAAATAATACAAAAGTTTATTTGAAGATTGAAATATTTAAAGTTTCTACTTGAGTTTCAATGAATCTAAAGACAAAATAACCAATGTTTTTTATTTTCTTATCCCATTTGTTTTATGAAGTTTCGGTGAGGGAAAAGGACAGCATTATACGTTCCGTATAGTGCCATCTCTTTCTAGCATTGAAAGGCTTTTCATATCCACACTTTTCGTGAAGTATATGTTAGAGCCGATGATGAGAAATGTTCTAGATACGTTGAAACTCAGTCATCATTTATTTATGAAGAAACAGAAAAAGATTGTATAGCGGCGCTTAAGTTTACAGTAATGATCTGAAAATAGATGTATTTTTTACAGTATAAACAATTATTACAGTTATTTTTTAACAGTTTATTTTACAGACATAAAAAAATATTTAACAAATAGACAAGTTTGCATACAGTTTAAGTATGAAGTGAAAAATGTAAGAAATAGTTGTTTTAAAATGATTTTATAGTAATTTAAGAAACCTTTAAAATATGATAGTAAACATTTACCAATTGTTAAGTACAACATAAGAAAATAGGTCGTATAGTCTAACAGAGAGTAAAATACTATTCCTAAAAGATTTAATCGAAATTGTATTATCAATCAATTACGACGATAAACCAAACAAAATTATTCCCATTTCAAAGATACGTGTCTTTATTAAGTACAACCGAAAACACTGGCGGTCGACCATTTTTCACCCTTATGACCTGAGTGATAAGGTTGAAAAGTGGTTGGTCAGACAGACTACTTATTATAACCCGGTCAGGTTATTCATGCAAGGTTACAAAACTTCGCATAGAGGTGAAAATTTGTACGAATGTTTGAAACACCATTATAAATGAAATGTGTTAAGTCCCCATCGACCCGACATTTGCAAAAAAAAATTCAAAGTTCGCTTAGTTTTACCATAAAAATAGAATTTTTTTTTTGCAAAGGTCGGATCGATGTCTTCACATTTCATTTGTAATAAATAGTTCCCAACATTCTTACCAATTTTTAGCTCTATGCTAATTATTGTAACCTTACCCCTATTTTTTGAGCTAACTTGACTGGTTATTATTTTAACACGCAGTCATTATTATTAGCGCCGCCCCCTGCTGGGGCTCCAGGGCCTTCTGTGAGTGGGCCAAAATCCACCACGCAGGCACACAAATAAATCTTTAAAAAAAAAACTTGTTTGATTTATCAACCGCAGAGCTACTAGTTAATCGAATTCTCAAACGCAACTCGATTTTCAGACTCCCAGAACGTCCCAAAATCAAGTCACGTTCGAGTATCAATCGACCCTCCAATTCATAACCCCCTCCACATTCACCCCTACTCACCGACAGCTGAAGATCCCCTCAGCCTGAAGCCCGATGGCCTCCACATCAGCCCTGCCGATGGTGTCGGCGGAGCGGTCGCCTGCTTGCTCGAACTCCTTCTTGAAGATGGATAGCAGGCAGCTGATGCGATAGTCCAGTCGCACGTCTAGGATGAACTGGAGGTAAGGAAAAAAATATGAAACTTACAATTGATTGGAGGAGTAAAATTTAAGACGGCCATTCATTTACTCCGGTTGTTTCAACTACAAAAAAAGGGTGAAATAAACTGCCTATAGAAACGAAATAACTGATTTCCAGATCTCGAAGGCCATGATACCTCAGAGGAGCTCGTGGCTAAATAATAACAGCCGCTCGGGTCGATCTTTAGGTTAAGCCGTGCTTGCCTAGGTTGGTCCGTGGATGGGTGACCACCCTTTACATACCGAGTTTCCTCCGTGCCTCGGAAAGCACTTTAAGCCGTTGGTCCCGGGTGTTATTTGTAAATCTTTGACAGTCGTTAGGTAGTCAGTGGTCCAAAAAGTCTGACAACCAGTCTTCTTACCAAGGGGTATCGTATTACCTAGTGCTAACAGGGTTGTGGAGGTCAGATAGGCAGTCGCTCCATGTAAATACTGATATTCAGCTGCATCCAGGTAGACTGGAAGCCGACCCCAATATAGTTGGGAAAAGGCTAGGCAGATGATGCAAGCCATGATACCTCCGTGTTATGGTCCGCTGCTGAAAGAAGCCCCTCGCTGAAAACGCTCGGCCGCTTTGTTACATACTCAGAACAAAAATTGTATTCTGCGATCTTCGGGCCATTGTTGGGCCTCTCAGGTTGAGATTGTCTTACCTGCAATATCTCTATGATCTTGAGCTTGGTATCCATGACAAGTGGGTGTTCCCTCGCCAACAGTAACGCAGACGGACTGCGCTGTAGACCTCCCCCGGCTGTACTGGCGGCTGCACCAGAAGTGCTGCCACCTGCCTGGAGAATTTCAAAGTTAGTTAAAAACCTTAAGTTAATTATGAGCGAGATCTTCTGATGCTCGAATGTAGTTGACGGAGTCTTATACACAATTATTATGTGAAACGATTTTGAGATTGTATTGAAAAATCGATATGGCGGCGTCAGTTTCTATTTTGGTCACGCAGTAAAATATCCCTGTACGGGTATTATTAATCTTTTGTCAAAAGTCCACCAATCACAAATAACGTGAAACATGTGGTATGTCACTACTACATTGTTGGTCTAGTGCGACGGCTGAGCAGGAGGTCCTGGGTTCGCTTCCCGGTTCGGCCAAAGAGCAATTGGGTTTTTCCTTCACGAATTTCTCAGTAGCAGCCACGGAATCTGGATTTGTACAGGTCGCCCCCCATTACATGGGACTTTAAGATAACTGTAAAAAATATGGGTGTACTGTTAGGTACACCTCTGCCAAACTCTACGGGGATTACTGACGTGATGTTATGTTATGCGGTATGCCCATAGATTCACAGATAGTTCCCAATAAGGCCCCGATAATATTGATATTGTAACTTACATTTCTGGCCACAGAACCAAGTGTTATCGATGTCATCACAGCGCCCATGTCACCTATGCTGCGCAACACGCCACCTTCAGCTGTAACATATAACTTCATTGTAAAATACATACAATATGGAACTTCGAGAGGTTAAGTCAATCAGTTGGGATGGGTCACCTCTTAGCTACCACGGCTTATTTGAATTAATTATTTCATTTTTTCTTTATTCCGAAACTATTAGGACTACGCAGATGAAACTTGGTAGGTAGATGTATTCTGTGTACCGCTTTACGATTTTTATACAAAAATAAAAATATAAAAGATAAATTTCCCCATACATGGAATTAAAAAAAAAAATCATCGAAACCTAAACGTGATAGATGGTTCTTTAACGATTCGCACTTGGCCGGTTTTTTATATCATGCTACGGTTCAAAAGCGCCTGTAACTGGCCTGTTTGAAATAAATGCTTTGATTTTTAAATTAAGAATGTATTTGAATATGTAAACTTGTTTTTTTTTGGGGGTTTACACAAACTTAGATAATATACATGGATTACGACTCAATCAATTATACATTTTAGCTATGTCGTATTACTTGATTTTTTATTTACAGTTGCTATAACAAGAATGGTTGGAACTTTGTCATACTAGGACATTGAGTTTTATTCTCAAAAAACCCTGATAATCGAGATTCTGAACTCAAATATTCGTGTACCAGAACAAATTTGGTCTAGTTCGGCTTTACAACTAAAAAACTGTAGTGGAATTATCAAGAATGTTGCGTGAGTTGCAGTAGCGAAGGGTCAATTTTTGTAAGAGGTAAGCCAGAGTACGTATCTTGAATGTGATTTTATTATTTGTCTATCTCTAGAATACTGACTGTGCCATTGTTCAAAGGGAAGCCAGTAGGAATCGAGTTCTATGTAACCTTCGCCACTGGTGAGTTGATCAATAAATACTTACGTTTCTCTCGTTTTATCAGCTCCTTTTCCTGAGCTGCTTGCAAAATAGAACAGAAATATCATCATCTGCCATTATTTTCCTATCTTTTTTTATCGCGTGGTTAGTGCCTAACCTGGCGTCAGATTTTTACGCCGCCCCAGGGGATCTGACTTGGCTTTACATGCCATCGAGAAATATCTCTCAGGCATGCTGGTTTCCTCACGATGGTTTTCCTTCACCGAAGCAAGTGATAATTATACAATACGCACATGAATCCGAAAAATCAGAGGTGCGTGTCTTGGGTTCGAACTTGAGACCTGTGACTTGGCAGTCCGAAGGTCACGCCACTAGTACTACAATTAGCACAGCCATAATTTTCCAATGAAAATTTATTGTTTTAAACAACTACTTATCGCAAAAACATGATGTGCGTTAAGTTTAGTTTTACTATTCCCCCGGATAAATTCGTTTATAACCGACGTAAAAATAAAGGAAGTTCTCAAGTCGACACGTAATTTTTTTCTAATTTTTATTATTATTTTTCCTTGTACCTATTATGGAAGATAAAAAAAAATCGCGCCTAGAGCTATTTTATATCAGGTACATTGAGTGGACGACCATTGTAAGACGACTAAAAAGTCACGGTGTATATAGGAATTACTTTTTCCAAAGTATTCCGATTTTAATTATTCTTCTTTTTCAAACTCACATTCGACTTCTCCAGAAAGGGCGTTGGTTTCGTTAAGCAGGTCCATAGCGGTGACACAGTCCAAGATGCTCAGTAATGTCTTCGTTAATCGTAGTAGGTCGCTGAAGCTGGTGGCGAGAAGAACAGTATTTAATTCATAAGTCGAAGAGTAATTTTCAGAAAGAGAGGACACTGCCTACAAATTGCTGTAAAATCCAAAAAAAGACTTACTTTCGAAAAAGACTGAAAAAGAAGAAACGAGACAAATGATTTCTCACTTTCAAGTACTACCGCGTTCACTGTCGGTCGACCACTTTTCAACCTTAGGGGTCGTCCATTAATCACGTGAGGCTCGAAAGGAGAAGAGAGGGTTCGGAAAAAATCACGAAATATCACTAGGGGATAGGGGGGAGAGGGGAGTGTAGTGAGATATCACGTGTATTTATCTTTTCTTTGAACGCGCGATTTCTAAACCGAAAAGCGGTGCGTGACCTGGACATTTTTATCACGGTGCTTAAGACATACTGGTTTTTTATTAAGATAAGTACGTTGTACCAAAAAAATATACGTGATTTTCGGTACGTAAAAATCACGTACGTTTTGAGGGTAGTTCAAAACCTCACCACGTATCACCATGGGGGAGGGGGTTAAAAGTTGCTAAAAACATCACGTGATTAATGGCCGTACCCCTTATTACTTAGGCATACGGGTGAAAAGTGACAGATCCAGACTCCTACCAGGCTACTACTTAGAAATTCCTGATGAAAAAAACAAAATACCACTTTGCCCGACCCGAGAATTGCTCAGCAGTCGCGTTTGCGGCCACTAGACGAACGAGGCAGTCTGAACAGACCAATATGAAAAAAAAAAAGATTGTCCATCATACTGTTGATAAGATTTTTTTTTTTTCGAAGGGACCGTCTCCTCGGTTCTATAAATGGAGGAAACGGTCCCTCCGAAAAAAAAATGATGACTGCGTTAACCACTATTCATCAGCTAGATTCTCTCTGATAAAAATACAATAAAATGGATACTTACCTATAAAACCCAAAATAAATCAGCTCCCTGGCCAACTTGACCACTTCAAAGGTGAGCTTATTCTGGTCATGGTCGCTGAAGTACCAGGTCTTGGTGACCACATTACACAAGTAGTTCTCTACGAAGCGGATGGTCGACGCGAACTGTTCTTTCACCTTCTCTCTGTTTGCATCAGGACCGCCTTTTACGCATTGGTAGCTGGGGAAAGAATAAAAAAAAAAATAATGTAGTAGTATTCGCCGAAAAAAATGCTTTCATAAGGAGTAATGTCTTTGGACACGTGGCAAGGAGGGAGCCTGATAGCTTGGAGAAGCTTATTGTGGCTGGTAACGTGGAAGGAAAAAGGGGCCGTGGAAGATCACCAACCCGATGGACAGGAAGGCTGTAGAGGGAATTTCCAGGCATCTGTCCGCATTGCCGAAAATCGTAAAGCATGGAGAGCGTTGCTGGAAAAAGCAACGACCTCATGTGGTCACGACCCGCAGTCATGAGGAAACGAGGAAGAAGAAGAATGTCTTTGTATTGATGGTTTTTCACTTTTCACAGCAATTCCCACTAAATGGAAACTCCAGCAAGATTGCATTATCAAACACTCTATTTGTAAGATAATTTCAACCTAGCTGGAGTTTCATTCAGTTTTTTTTAATGCTTAATAGGCTAGCACTTGACCGCAACTCGCGTGATGTGAAGCGATGACGCGGCCTAGGGTGGAGCACGTGCGCCTAGAAGAAACCGATTCACTCAAACTTTGAAGAGATCTAGATTATAATGATCGAATGAATAGATCTTCTTGTTTTATGACGTGCAAATGTCATTGACGATACTTGAATTCAGAATATTACTACTACCTTGTTTCGAGCTATTCTTAACTAGTTTGGACTAACGTTGAATAACTCAGAGAATACTCGACATTGTCTTATTTCTGACTTGATTGGTTTTAGGCTATTGTCGGATTAATATATATAAATATATATATATATTTTTTAGTCTTAGTTGTCCCACTCCTGGGGAAAGGCCTCCCCATTAATTTCACTTTTCTCGATGTTGTGCCTCTACTCGCCAATTAATTTTATTCATTATTAGTTTATTTTTTATTTTTTCTGTTATCAAATTTTGTTAATTAATCAGAGTTATTTTTCTTGCGATAGCAGAACATTGTTGTTTTTCTATCTATGTGTAGAGTGTCGGGGTTACCAAGATACAGGCTATGCCTAGTTTGAGACCCGCTGTTAATCCTTCAGTATTCTGTTATGTAAGCTAATAAATTAATTTGAATTAGTCTTGACCGACTAAGACTAAACCTAGCTAAAATTCTAGTATTACGATTATTACCCTTTTTAAAACCTTTTTTATTCCTCAATCTCGTTATAATATTCCGTAGTCCCCACAAGACTTACTCATGTATATGTATCCTGTCGCACACTTCGGTCCACAGACGCGCGTACTTGACGGGCGTGACCGGCTCCTGCGGGTCGCGGTCGGCGTGCAGGTGCAGCATCAGGCGGCAGAACGACGCGCGGACCTCGTACGACAGGGACGCGTTGGACATGCATCTGTGGACGAGAATATTGTTTTACAGATATTTGAAAATGATCATCATCTGCTTAGCCTTCTCCAACTATGTTAGGGTCGGCATCGGATGAATACCAGTACTTTACATGGAGCGACTGCCTTTCTGACCTCCGCAACTCTGGTACGGGGTAATACGGTACCCGTCTGAAAGACTAGTTGTCGAAGTAGTCAAGAGCCCGGAAGTTAATAAAATTATAGGACTAACGCGCGGGTTTCCTTGACCAACGGAAAAATCACCTAAATTGGACCAGCCCCGTTTTCACAAACACTTTGATTTGATTTGGAAAGGCGTCTATCTTGCTCCCTTTCGTAATGCCAAAAAAAGATAGACAAACGAGTCCTCAAATCGAAATCAAATCGAAGCGGTTGAATACGGAGGCTGATCTGACTTACGTGCAGCAATCACGGAGAAATCAATAAAAACATTTAAAGAAAAAGATGACGGCCGAATGCATAACTTCTTCCTTTTTTAGTAATCGATTAAAAAAATATTCTTCTGAACTGTTTGACATGCTCGTGCGCTCTGTGCGCGCGCGCAACCGTGCGCACGTGACAGCAGCCGCCACGCCCACGTGACAGCAGCCGCCACGCCCACGTGACAGCAGCCGCCACGCCCACGTGACAGCAGCCGCCACGCCCACGTGACAGCAGCCGCCACGCCCACGTGACAGCAGCCGCCACGCCCACGTGACAGCAGCCGCCACGCCCACGTGACAGCAGCCGCCACGCCCGCACTACAGCCGCCACGCCCGCACTACAGCCGCCACGCCCGCACTACAGCCGCCACGCCCGCACTACAGCCGCCACGCCCGCACTACAGCCGCCACGCCCGCACTACAGCCGGCCCCCACTGCGTACTCACTTCAGTATAAGGTGTATGTGCAGCTGCGGCGACAGCGTGTTGAGCGCGAGGTACTGTCTGTTGAGGCACATGTTCGAGAACAGGTCTAGTTGGTGGCGGTAGTAATCTAAGATGGCGGCCGATTGGCAGTTCGGGTCTACTCGGGCTTCCGCTGCTAGTTCCGAGAGGAGGCGGGAACACTGGGGAAAGAAAAAGTAGATTAAAATATAGCATAATCAGCCAATATGGCAATATCGGCTGATTGTGAGTTTAAATGTTAAGTGCAACAAAATCAAAACCAAAGCATTTATAACAAGTAGGCCAGCTACAGGCACTTTTGAATTGTCGAAACAAAGACAACAATGAAATATAGCTACAGTCCCAGTCACAAGGCATAAACACTGTGAAAGTACTGTAGTTGCCCATTCCCTAATGTAGATCTCTATGGAGAAGAACGGGCAAGAAACTCCATGGACATACTTTTAAATCAGAATACTTTTACAAAACCTTGGTTACATCATTCATGTTGAGATGGTTCATTATGTGAGAACGATGTAGCAAGATGTGTACAACCGACGATACAAGGGAAATTCTTTGGGTGAGGCAATTAAAAATTAAAAAAAAACTGCACCGCTGTGCTTTGGAGATAGGCTTCCTCTATGTGAGAGAGAGTGGGCTATTCCTCCACGCGAACCCAGTGCGGGTTTCTGGTATTCACATATCTTTGAATTGTATGAATCTAGGATAATATGTTCATTTTGAGAGTTAGAATATGCTAGATATAAATCTCACAACGTTTCATAGAAATATAAATGAACTACTAAATAGATTTTGTAATGGTTAGTCTAATCTAAATAGGTCATATGGATACTGCTGCTAGTTAGCGAGTGAGCAATTTTGTGCCAACCGTGTCGTAGGGTGAGGAGCAATCAATAGGTATCGGGCAATTCACTGAGCTATATTTGGCTATAATTTGTTTATACAGGATGGAATTTTTCAACGCTACCTGGAGGGAAAGCACTCTAAATAAATAAAATTCATTTATTTCAGGCAAAATGCACCCATACGAAAGCAAATTTTAAAAATTACATAATTGAATTGAAGTATGGCAAGCAAATTTTCGAAAATCTTTGAATGCAAGTCCCAAAAATATTTAAAAAAGGCTAGAAGTTGGACACCGAGCGACACTAAGTACCTATCGCAATCATTTAGGTTTACTGCCAAATTATTTTTAACAATGAGCTCAAGATGACGCTAGAGGCGCGCGCGCGGCTGTGCCGCGTGGTGACCACGTTTTTGTGCGGAAAACTAGATAACAGAACAAGCTCTTAACTTTGTGATTTTTCATGATACAGTTTTGTAATTATATACATAGATTCTTTACATAAAAATACTAGACACGTGTTTCTGGTTTCGCATTTACTAAAACTAATGTTGTTTAACAGGAAAAAGCTTTTTTATTTCTATCTATTCTGTACAACTGCTGAACAAAGGCCACCCACCCCCATGTCTATCCAATTTTGATGATCATTTGCCTTCTTAGCAAGATGCTTACCTTTTTATTATTCCATAGCAGCATAACTTCCTCCTCTACGGTGTATTTACTATCGTCCGGGTCTAAAGTCTTAGTTTTTTCGTATTTCGTTGAAACCAATCTGCAAACAAATACATTTTTATTTCCCACATGACATCTTTGACGGCCGAATAATCATTTTCTCATTTTGTCTAAGAGTTGGAGCTGTACAGGTTCACAGCTTAGAAGTACCTGGTCTCTATCAGTATGTCAGAATTATTGGCACAGAGCACGCTCTTGCAGATGAGCTCCTGCGTCACGGCAATAGCCTTCTTGTTGGAGATGCACAGGTCGCGCAGGTAGTCTAGGAAGCGAGACTGCCAGGTCTTCATGTTCTTGCGGACTAGACCTGGGGAACAAAAAGAAGAGGAAGCTCAATTATCATTGCACCTTTGAGGTAAGATGGACAAGATAACCATGGAAACGCAGGGTGCATCTCTAATTGAAAATTACAACTGACTGAATTATAATAACGATGAGTTGAGAAAAATCGCCAAAGTACATGTTGGACCACGCATGGAGAAGGAAGGGTCCCGTATTGAGGGTATGCATAATAAGGGTGTAAGGGACAGCCCTCCACAAACTGACAGGGTGCATTCAGCTCCTTATTTTGAATCATATTCCACCGGAATATTTCTCCGGATTTTTTTTTTTCAGTTACTGTGCCTTTATTTACAAAAAAAAGATATTTGGAAATTTGTTTTTCTAAGGAAAATTTAAAATCGGTCTAATTTAGCTGTAACACTATTTTTCCAAAATGTACTTTACGATAACTTTTTAGACGTATGTACCCTGCTTATGCGTAGGTATGAAGTTTCATTAAAATCGGATCAATCATTTCGAAAAATAAGGACTTCAAAGTTTGTATGAAATGCCGTAAGTCGTTAACGCTCTAAATGTTGAAGCTGAATATCTTCGCATAACAAAGAGCACTGACCGACGAAGGTCTCTATCTCGGACGCAGTAATGTGCTTCTCCAAAAGCTTCCTGTTGTTGTGTAACAGTGCTGTGATCGTGTCTTCCGCCAGGATGTCGTATCCGATCTGCTTCTGCATGAAGCCGAAGTGCTTCGCGATGTACTCCTGTGAAAGATAACGTTGTAATTAGAAAATAGCTGACGCTATTATGCTAGCTAAATATGTCGGATTGTCAGGATTTATTCAGTTATGCTCGTACATCATGTGGGCAGAAGATGGGTTTCGTGCAATGAAAATAAACTAAGTGCGATACACAATAATGCCTATGGCATTAAGTCCGCCTCTGTACTTCTGTGCTTGAAGTGTTAAATAAATAAATAAATAAATACACTGTTTCTATTAAACTAACAAATTACTGGAAATTACAATTTAAAACGGGGCACAATGAATCGAAAACAGTTCCAGGACGTTGATCCCAACTCCGCTGCCATCAGACATTGAATGTTGTCCTCGCCTCGAGCTGTAAACAACAGGGCTATGTAGAAGCACGCTGTGGTGTGGGTAGCCCTGTAGGTATGTCGCGTGATATCATCACTGGCGTACTTGCGATTCATTTTATGTCCATACCAATGACCGGATCCGACAAATATTATATAGAAACTAAATGTAATGGATGTTTAATAAATATGCTTTCTTAGTTTAGTTTAGTTTAGTTTATTTATTAATAATTATCAAAAATTACAGGTCATATTTTGAAAAAAGTAAAAACACAAATCATAATACATTAAAAAAAAAAAAAACAAGTCATTATACATTAAAAAGAGCATTGAACACAAATTATCATAATTTAAAAAATAATAATAATACACAATAAACAGAATAATAGAACCTTACAGTATACTAATCACATAAATTTTCTTAAAACCATTCTTTTAGGTCATATAATGCCTGGTCGGTTAGCCAACCTTTCAGTTTAGTTTTAAAAACAGTGTCAGACGTCGCGCTCAAAATATTATCCGGTAGCCGGTTGTATACCGATGGACCCATAACATGAATTAACTTTCCAGACTTAGATAGGGTGTGTGGGTAGCCAGCTAATTTGTTTCTACCACGAGTACAGTAATTATGTCTATCTCCGCGTCTATTGTATTCGTCTAGATGGTGCCTAACGTATACCGCCGACTGCAATATCACCATAGCGGGAACAGTCAATATTTTTAGACGTTTAAAAAGTGGTCTCGCGGTGGCATCCCATTGTGAACGCGTAATAGCTCTCACGGCACGCTTCTGCATCCTGAAGGCTCGCTCCCAATCGGCAGCTCGGCCCCAGAACTCCACACCATACTGAAGCACCGAGTGTACCAAGGCGAAATAACACCCTATCATCATTTTACGTGGGAGCGTTTGCGCTAGTCGTTCCAGAGCGAAGCATGCTCGTCCGAGTTTGCCGCACATTTTATCAATATGCGGCTCCCAAGTGAGAGAACTGTCCAGTTCAAAGCCGAGGAATGTGGTGACTTGTACTTGTTCGACCACATTGCTTCCTACCCGAAGTGACAGTGGAGTACACAATCGACCGGAAAGATTGACGTGCATGTAATGGGTCTTGGTTGTGTTAAGGATCAAGCCATTTATTTTAAACCAGTTGTTAATTTTCCCCGCCACTAAGTTAAGTCTTTCTTGTAGACTTTCCATCGACTGCGCGCACACGACGGCAGCAACTTACATGGTATATTACATAGGTGTTCAAAGGGCATAGTTACGGCCGTTATGGTTTTACTGCAGAGTTGCGGCTTACAGTGAAAATGGTCTATATGGCTGTAAAGCACTTGAAAAAACAATAAAAAAGGAAATTAATCTGTTTTTTTTTGTTTCCAGCTTTCCCTAAAAAACTTCAAATACCATTTCATAGAAACAATTTTTGCAATTTCTACTAGTGATTGTGAGGTTCCAGGAATTTAGCAGCCCAGTCTGGAATTGGCGCTTAAACGCTTCGATTCGACAAGTCATATCTATGTCTATCTTTTTTTGGCATTACGAAAGTGAGCGAGATAGACATACGACTTTTCGAATCGAAATCGAATCGAAGCGTCTGTGAATAGCTATCAGTGGCGAAGGTTCTATACAACTCGATTCCTACCTAAGGGAAGTCCCCTTCGATAACGGGCGCAATCACTATTCCATAGACAAATAATAAAATCACATTGAGAACATGTACTCCGGGTTACCTCCTAAAAAATTAACCCTTCGCTACTGATAGCTATGCTGGTCCGTCCTAACTTATTGTTACTAGCAGAAATGTTAGCACAAACCTGGTTCTTCCGGTAGTCTTGCTGGCTAAGCTTCAGTATGCGGTAGCAGAGGCGGAAGATGTACTTATAGGGGGCATAGCGAGGGTCGTACAACTCCTCGATCTTCAAGAACGCTTCCCCGTCTGAAGTCTCCTGGAATGGACCCTGGAAAGGAAAAAGATCAAATTACATACTCAAACTCAAAGCATTTATTTCAATTAGACCATCACAGGCACTTTTCAATGTCAAAAAAAGCGAAGCTACAGTCACCGTCACAAGGCATAATAACTTGAGAAAGTACTGTAGTTGCACATTCCAAAGCGTAGATCCCTATGGAGAAGAATGGGCAAGAAACATCACCGACACTCTTTCCAACCAAAATATTGTAACAAAGTCTTGGTTACATCATTCATGTTGAGATTATACACATATGTGAGAACGATGTAGAAAGACGTGCAAATTAAGAGCGTCCAGAGTAAAAGATTAAATCAACATCATCTGCCTAGCCTTTTCCCAACTATATTGGGGTCGGCTTCCAGTCTAACCGGATGCAGCTGAATACCAGTATTTTACATGGAGCGACTGCCTATCTGACCTCCACAACCCAGTTAGTACTGGGTTATAAGATACCCCTTGGTAAGACTGGTTGTCAGACTTTTTGGGCCACTGACTGCCTAACGACTGTCAAAGATCTACAAATGACACCCGAGACCAACGGCTTAACCTGCTTTCCGAAGCACGGAGGAAATTCGGTATGTAATGGGTGGTCACCCATCCACAGACCAACCTAGGCAAGCACAGCTTAACCTAAAGATCAATCCGAGCGGCTGTTATTATTTAGCCACGAGCTCCTCCGTCAAAGATTAAATCAACAATGAAAAAATAAAGTAATTAAAATAAACCGAGGCAGATAAGAGATGACCAGTCCCAACTGACAGCGCCCGTTCACGATATACACACGACATACATAAACTCACGCTTCCTATGGGCTGGGCAGACACTACAGAACGCCACCTGCTACAATCCTTCCATACTCCTTTTGCTTCGTCCACGTTCATACATCAGGTCATACACGCACGCCGGTTGAGAGTACCACGCACCTGAACTTTCTGAAGAACCTCATCAATAAGGTCAGTGTAAAGATCTAAGGTCAGTGTATAAAGGGTGTAACAAGACCCTTAACATAGCCGAAAGGCACCTGTTCTCCCCGTCTTTGCGATCATATTTTTGTTTTAGACCAGACCTGGGAACCTTCTAGTTACGGAGATATTGGGGGTCAAAGTTCCAATTTTTTTTTTAAATACATGTGTTTAATGTAAGATTTTTACTTTACATTCCTCTACAACCCCCGTACTATTCAATCCATCCATCAACACAATGCTTTGGGTGCTTTCAATCGAGTCCTACCGTAAAACGTGATTTTTCACCCCAAAAAAAAAAGCCGATTACCAGCAATAATTTTTACGTAAAGTTACTTAGTTTGATATACAGAATGGTAGACGGCTATGTGAAGGGTCCGTTTACACCCTGTATGTCTGTGATGGTATTGCGAGTGGGCCTGTCTAGTCAGTGCAAGCATTTGTCAGTGATCGTGTAGCTTGACGCATAACTCAAGGAGCTCAACGACAGGACAAGCAATACCAAAGAAAGGACACCTTGCTCCAACAACATTTAAATACTGTCGTGGAAGTCTTTACCTGTAATATGTTGAACAGCTGGTCCAATATGTACTGCTCTCGGAGCAGCTTCTGCCGGTCCCTGATGGGGTTCTCCACGTCCAGCTCCAGGGCTTCCGACTTGTTGGGCTCGTTCTCGAAGCCGGCTATGAAGTACACTATGTCTTGTAGGAGGCAGGTTAGTGCCCTGAAATAGAAGGTAAAATAATTAAATGATAAAGTCGCAATGAATCACTGCTCCAAGACTACCTGCCACTGCTTGCAGATGTTAAACTAGCACTTTATTTGCCAAAGCAATGTATGCCTTGCTTTCTCTCATTATGTTCTATAGCCCCTTGCCGCAGCTTGGTTGACAAGGCCGAGAGCACTTTGCACGCGTCATTCACTCGCAAGTCTCCGTTGTTGAATTGAATCGGAGAATATGAACCTTACTCATGTTCCAATGCCAAACAAAAGTATGCCTTACTTCCTGTTATTATGTTCTATAGCCTCTTGCCGCAGCTTGGTCGACAAGCCCGAGAACCCTTTGCACGTGTCATTCACTCGCAAGTCTCCGTTGTGGAATTGAATCGAAAAACATGAACCTTATATATATTAAAGTGTCAAACAAAACTATGCCTTACTTTCTCTCATTGTGTTCTATAGTTCCTTGCCGCAGCTTGGTCGACAAGGCCGAGAGCACTTTGCACGCGTCGTTGGCGAAGTCTAAGTCTCGCACTTCGCTGGGTGACACCGATATTAGGGCGAATGCTTCCTTATCTTCTTTTATTAGGGAGCAGCCCAGCTGGAAATAGTAAAGAATATTTGGATTAATATTATGTTAGTGGTGTGACCGTCGGACTGCCAAGTCATAGGTCTCAAGTTCGAACCTCTGATTTTTCGGATTCATGTGCGTATTGTATAATTAGCACTTGCTTCGGTGAAGGAAAACATCGTTAGGAAACCAGCATGCCTGAGAGATATTTCTCGGTGGCATGTAAAGCCAAGTCAGAGGCCCTTGGGTGGCATAAAAACTCTGACACCAGGTTAGGCATTAACCACACGATAAAGAAGAAAGATTGTCTAAATCACAATGAATTTTATTCCCGATGCAATAAGGTCGCTGTTGGGTTACTGCCGTCAGAGTCTGTGAAAAGTCATAAGAAAAATAAAACAATAGTAGTTCATACCTTGGACATAACGGGTTTCTCCTTATCCTTGTCTATGGGTATGGAGGTAGAGTGCACCCAGGTATGCGTGCATAAGTGCTGGAGCCTGCAAACAATAACATTTCTATTATTGGAGGGTTGGCCGAAACAAGGAAATCCTATTCAGGTGGCCTACCATGACGTCTTAAAGCAGGAGTAATTCCCGTGTGGGCAGACTCTGGGCAGAGCGGAAGGTAGTGTCAGACTTATACTGGCTAAAACCCATCCATGTTCCTTCTTTGCCCTTTGTGTTCCAGGGCCACGGTATCTCTTTCGAACAGTTCCGCAGCCCTGGCAGGCATCGGCCCATGCGGACCCCTACGTGGTTGCTGACATCTCTTTGAGGCGCACGTGAACACGAACGCGCCGTCGACACGGCCTGTCGTCATAAGACGGCCGGACGGCGAGCTGGCCCATAATTGCACAGATGTACTTGAGGTAAGTTATAGACACCGGCCTTAATTTGCGGAAATGCATGACATTAAATTTTATGAAAAATATTTAGTTATAATTCCTCGAAAAAGATCCAGACCAGAGATCCTTGGCTCAGCAGTTATCAACAAGACGGCATCAACCGGGCACAAATCCAGACTCCTGAGCTACAGAGCCTACGCTACTGAGAAATTCCTGATGGAGGATCCCAATAACACTTCCACTCTTAACACACATACTCTGAACACAGAAAGACTCACTTAGAAAGTCACAATCTATCAGACTGTGATTGGTAACATACCTGACATAGCTGCTTTGAGGTACCGGTGCATCGGAATGCATCATGGTGGTGGGATCCAGCTCGAACAGCGTAGCGATCTCCGAAGAGTGAGGGACGGATACCAGCTGGTAGGCTGGCTCGCAAGGATCCACTGGCGCGTCACTAGAATTAATAGTTGTGAGTTATGAGAATGTTTTTTTTTTCTTTTTGGCAAATTAATTGAGTATCTACTAAACACACTGAATAAAAATAAATCAAAACAAAAAAATATTCTAACTTAACTTATAACAAACTTAAATATGGCGTCGGAAGATTTCTCCATATGGCAATGTTTACTCTTTGGCCAATTTTGATATATTTTTTACCAATTTCAAAAAAACGAAGAGAAAATGTATTCACAGACATTTTTTCATGTATGTTTTCCGATTACTTCGTGATTACTTGGTAGAAGCCCGCGCGGTGGTCCTATATAAATTATAATACCGTTGCTTGAATAGTTTATGAGTTAGCTTATTTTCTAAGTAATATTTCTTCTTGGCCTATGTTGACCACATGACGATCCCTTAATAACTTCTAGTTACAATGTTAAATTGATCCATGACAAAAAATTGTATGGTATATTATATACTACAAATAAAAAGAGTAAAACAAAAAAACGATTTTGCAAAAAAACACTAAAACTGTCTAAAATAACTTTACATTTGGAAGTCGGTGGCATAAAAGTCAATGAAACAAACAAAGTCACCTTCGAAGTCGACTATTGTGTTTTTTGAAAGTCGGTTTTTTTTTCAAAAAAGTTTTTTTTAATATTCTTAATAAATAAGATGACACTATGAGAAATAAGAATCATAAATTGCAGACTTCCATAAGACACTCAATGCTCATGCTCAATATTCAGAGTTAATTTTCCACGTTTTTTCAAGATTTCTACAAAATATTTAGTAAAGTTTTTACGTTATCAAGTAACTTACGGCGGTCTGTTACACGCCTCGGCAGCCAGATAGTGTCCTGTCGCGAGATGTTTGAACCTGAAGATGGAGTTCCAATGGCCTGCACCACCTCGGCAGGGGTCATGTTGTACCACCTGTAAATTATAGACCATAGAAAAATACCATATAAATTATAGATATTTGCCTCGCTAGTTATCGGTTCATAAATAAAATGTTCAATGGACAGCTTCGTTGGTCGCAAGCGCAACTGCTGAGGATGAAGTCCCGGGTTCAATTCCCAAGTCGGGCGAAGTGTTATTGGGTTTTTCCATGAGGAATTTCTCAGTAGCAGCCACGGAGTCTAAATTTGTACCCGGTTGATGGCAATAGGCTCGTTTCCTATTACATAGGACTTAAACATATCTGGCAAAATGTGTGTGTACTATTAGGAACACCATTGCCTAAGCCTTTGGGGATTACAGGCGTGACGTTGTGTGGAAAATGGTCAATATTATAAGAACCGTTTTAAAGATTTTAATGTTCTACCACAAAATTCCTTATCTACACTGATTCCACAATTCTCACCTCAATCTCCCAAAGCGCCTTACTGCTAGTCGCTGCAGTAGCGCTGGACCTCCCCGTGGTCCTCAGGAACACATGCTGCCTTTTCTTGTACTCGTCCATGGTGAGAAACTTCTCCTGTTCAGCGTGGAACAGCCTCACCACGTCGCCACCCTTCAGCATCTCTTCTTGGTTTTCTTTGTGTTCGAGGAAGAGGGTCACCTTCCATGATGTGGAGGAGTTTACTACGTTGACCTGGAGAGCGTGAATGAGTGAATTAATTTTTTCAACGTAGGCGTTCATCGTTCGTATATTCTTCATATAAAGGGTGTAAATAGACCTTTAACATAACCGAAAGGCACTTGTTCTCCCCGTCTTTGCGATATTTTTTTTTGTTCTAGACCATACCTGGAGACCTTCTAGTTACGGAGATATTGGGGGTCAAAGTTCTAACTTTTTCACAAGTTTTTTTTTTATATACATGTTTTTAATGAAAGACTTTTAGCACGTTTTAAGTGCGTTCCATCGAGTCCTACCTTAAAACGTGATTTTTCACCCCAAAAAAAAAGTCGATTCCCAACAATAATTTTTGCGTAAAGTTACTTAGTTTGATGTACAGAATGACGTCAACCAATTGACGGGTATGTGAAGGGTCTGTTTACACCCTGTATACTACTTGAGGTTTCATACATATGTGGTTATTACTTAAGTTAGATGCGCCAGGGCGGCTTGCGAAATATTTTTTTTACGTTTTTTGCAATTTTACGGTCATTACACCTGACACTGACCTGCAAATTGCAAATCACTTAAGAAAATTTACATTTCGCGGGCTATCCTGGTGCTTCCACTTTAACCAATATAACTTGAGGCATTAGGGTTGCATTGCTTGCAAAGAAAACCGTCATCCACTTGTCAAATTCGATACATTTCAACCGTAGTTCTATTTCCACCGCGTCTCAAGTTATGTTGGTTAAGTAATACGCGGCGTCAACCGACGTCAGTACAAAGATACTCTCAAGCGCTTCTACCACGAGACAGCGAACAATTTAATAAGCAGACGAAATGACAACGACTGAGCGAATGGCTACTGTGTACTTTGACGCGGATTCAACTGATTCCACAGAGAACAAACATTTCTATGGGCTTAAAGATAGTTCTGGCCGTTTTATTAATGAGAAAAAATGTTTTTTAGGAGGGTATGAATAACAGGGTTTTTGTTTTTTTCGGTTTGAAAATCATCAAATGACCCCCCCGCTCTGGGCGGAGTGGAACGGAGTGTCAGACTTCTACCAACTAAAACCCATCCATGTTCCTTCTTTGCCCTTTGTGTTCCAGGGCCGCGGTATCTCTTTCTAACAGTCCCGCAGCCCCGGCAGGCATCGGCCCTTGCGGAACCCTTTCTGTGTGCTGACATCTATTTGAGACGCGCGTGGAACACGAACGCGCCGTCGACACGGCCTGTCGTTATAAGACGGCCGGACAGCGACCTAGCCCATTACTCAACGTCCACAGGCCCGCCCGCAGGTGGCCGGGAGTCACCACGTGGCCCCCGACGCCCAGAGTGTCTCCCGCGCCGGCTGGGACGTGAGGCTCTTCTTCATCCCCCATAGAAAAGGGAGGATCCTCCGACCAGACGGGTGTTGTGTCAGGTCGGCTACTGCCAGATAGTTGTTGTCGGGTTTTTCTATATAGTCTTAAGTCGCAGCTAACTTTAACTTCGCCATTTAGGAATTTGATGTTAGTTCTTTATTTCTGGCATAGATGGCGCTGTAGTACTGTTTTGTAGTTTGTAAACACATAAACATAAATCTTTCACACAGAACTCCTACGATACAAGATAAATGTCTAGAGCAAAAAACTAAAAAAAAGCTAGCATTTACTCAATTGCTACTTATGAGAGATATCCTAGCAAATTATCTATTTACGCAAGAAAAACGGGACATAGTCTGTCTTGTGGACTAACGCCATCGTTGAATATTGGAAGCAGCAAGACAGGGCAGGTTTCTTCAGACAGTGAGGAGATCAGAGCTCGTCTCTTTGCCATTTGTGCACAGTTATCTTTACCCTGCAGTGGATTAAGTAAAAGCTGATATTAATCGCTAACATTTTTAACAGGCACTAATAAACAGAGTGAATTTTTGAAGTGTGTGTGGATGACCAAATCCGAAATAATGAGGAACAGCGAAAAAAATTCAAAGGAGTCTCGAGCCCGATTTTGATTAAAACTAAAACTGAATCAACGGACTTTTGGAAAATCAAATTTGCTGCATGTCATTAATTCCCAAAATTTGATCCCTATTTGGTTCACTATCGAGTGTGGTAATAATACTCAATACTCAATTCTTTATTGCTCATTTTTTTTTTAATAATACAGTGTGTTTTCTTTTTCAAAATCAACGGGTCCGATTCCTGGTCATGAATTTTGATTTTTCATAAATCTATTGATGCAGTTTTAGTTATCATCAAAATCGGGTTCGAGACTCCTTTAAGTATTTTTCGCTCTTTCTAATCCACACCCACTTAAAAAAATCATCCTGTATCTGTATTTAACAATCTCGGTCCCCCGACCGTTTCTCACGTTACGTACGTTTTACATCCTTCCAAAGTTCTTGGAATTATTGACGTCACAGGAGGATTTGAAGTCACTTTGACAGATAACTATGTATTTTTCGTCCTAATCAATCCCGAAAAAGATTATATAATTCAAAAAGTTTTGAATTATTACAGACGACGCGCGACGCCAGCACTAGAGACAAGTGAACGTTTGTGATGCAGTGTCTGAAGCCTTGGTGCACTTCATGCTTCGGGATCACTCGTGCCTTTTCGTACGTACTTGCACTTAGTGTAAAAACGCGTCAGTAGGACAGGCTTTAATTATACTTATGTTGAATATTCTTACCTCCATGCAGCCAACATTGTCAGGCAGTTCGTGGTTCGAGGATACGTGTAGGACTTGTTGACCCGCGTTCACGGGGTTCATTATCACTTTGTCGCCTACCACTACATTGTCACCTGAAAATACCAGAGATTGTGTTATTATTGGCTGAAAATAAGACAGCCACATCACTTTACAATGGGCGTCTTCCCAAGATCGAACCTGCTTAAAAAACTTTAGAACATTTTAGACAGCTGCAGATAAACTTAGTTGCAAGTATCAGATAGCTGTGATAGTGGAGTGACCGTCAGACGGCCAAGTTGAGGTTTGGAGTTCGAACCCAAGAGACACACCTCTGATTTTTCGGATTCATGTGCGTATTGTATAATTATACCTCGTTTCGGTGAAGTAAAACATCGTGTGGAAACCAAACCAGCTTGCCTGAGAGATATTTCTCGGCGGCATGTAAAGCCCAGTTAGAGACCTATGGGCGGCATAAAATCCTGACACCAGTTTAGACGCTAACCACACGAAAAAGAAAGAGTAACATTTCTAAAGTTTAGACAAAGCTAAGCCTGGTCGATTACCTCATTACTAACAAGCAATGAGAGGAACAGTGATAGTTGAATGGTAATGGCCCCATCCAGCGTATCGTAGGTCGAAGGACGAACCCAGTAAAGTACTTCGTTAATTTATTACACTACCACGGGAAACATATTCGGGAAAACGAAAACTGAAAAGCCAAAACCAAAAAATCGAAGACATCTACTAACCCGCACTCCTTTCACGGAGGGAGGACACCCGTGTCCCAACAGTGGGAACATTATAGGCTGATGTTTCTACTACAATAAGGTAAGTTTACTCACCTGTGGATCTCAGCTTGTAGAAAGGCATGACATAAAACCAGGAGCCCTCGTTGCCGTTCGCGTCCAGGTGGACGCGCATCGCGTTCTTTTCCAGCAACGCGGGCAGTCTTTTATTTACCTAGACATGGAGCACAGAATTATATATTAATTCCTATTTGAAATGGGACTTAGTAAGGCCATGTCTGCCGGATGTCGGCACAACTGTGGGTCCGTTTATCGCAAGACTGGAGCCCTGAGACCGCTAGATGTGGTCGCGGTAGACCAAGAAGAGGGCAGGACGCCTTGGATGGCTTCCTCACAAATTGGCGAGTAGAACACCACCGAGAGAAGTGGAAGAAATGGGGAAGGCCTTTGCTCAGGAGTGGGACAGATAAGATTCATCAAAAAATTGAAATGAATAAAGTGAGTATCGTGTCGCTCGATGCAAGTTGGTTCTTTTGGGGTATCCAGCAAATATGGGTCCCTAACCGTGATTTGCATAGCTATTCACAATCGCTTCGAATCGATTTCGGTTCGGGAAGTCGTATGTCTATCTCGCTCGCTTTCGTAATGCCAAAAATGATAGACGAATCGCTTTCTTTCAACCAACGAATCTTCGAAGGCAAACATGTGGAGAAATAATCATATGATTTACAAGTGCATTAGTTACGTGACGTTAGTTGCTTATTGTTCCAGTTATACAACAAGGTTTTTTGCAGTTGGAGTAAATATCTTCTTTCAATGGCCAGCGGCCGGGAGGGCTAGCATATTGATGTTAGATGCTGGCAGTTGAAAGCGGGGGAACAGAAACATGTACTTACAGTGAGGTATTTGTTGGATTTGACGTGCAGCAGTTGGAGAACGCTGCCGTACTGAACGATGGACCCCAACAACTTCTTGTTCTCCAACTCATTTTGCTTCTTTTCTATCTCAGCGGCATGCTGTGGGAGAAACACATACCATTATTTCACCTATTTATAAAGCAGTTCACCAGTATAAGAGGCTAACATGAGGGAAGCAAGAACCTATTTGCCAGTGGTCGATGATTCAAAGAGGAAGGTCCTAGAAACACGTCTTGTCTTATACTATGCTGACTATACAGATTTGTAAATCAACGAACGAACCTTGAACGTCATCATCTGCCTAGCCTTTTCCCAACTATGTTGGGGTCAGCTTCCAGTCTAACCAGATGCAGCTGAGTACCAGTATTTTACATGGAGCGACTGCCTATCTGACCTCCACAACCCAGTTAGTACTGGGTAATACGATACCCCTTAATAAGACTGGTTGTCAGACTTTTTGGGCCACTGACTACCCAACGACTGTCAAAGATCTACAAATGACACCCGGGACCAACGGCTTAACGTGCTTTCCGAGGCACGGAGGAAACTCGGTATGTAATGGGTGGTCACCCATCCACAGACCAACCTAGGCAAGCACAGCTTAACCTAAAGATCGATCCGAGCGGCTGTTATTATTTAGCCACAAGCTCCTCCGAGTCCTTGAACGTAATAAGACCTATTCAAGCTTTAGACAAAGCTGTAGACTAAGTTTTCAGGGTGGAAGGGACATCGACGCACAAAAGATTACCACGTAGCTGTTTTGATATGGAAAGAAAAATTCGAGTGCGAGCAGGGTTTGAACCTGCGACCTTCCGATTTTCTGTACACCGGACGTCTTAACCAATTAGAATATCGCACCCTGCTCACAGCTCTCGAAATTCTCGTTCCATTAATAACGTCTTACGGTGACGTTGGCGATTACCACGTATTCAGTAAATCAGTACATCATTCTAAACCCGTAGAAATTTTCCATCGGTAATTTAAAAAGAGTATCTTCCACCCTGTATATTGATGACCCGCTCAAACAGTCAGATTTCTCGTATTGTTGGGCGACGTATTTCATTGTTCCTACCTGTTCTATCCTAACATTATTTGGTAAAAGAGATTTTTGAATTATGTACGATTAAGGCTAAATTGACATTTGCAAGCACGGATCAGCGTTTTCAATTATCTCTATCTTATTCTGTCACGTAAAGGCCGTCATTTGGTGGAGCGAGAAATCCGCATTCATTTGCATTGGAAGCACTTTAACGTGCGATTGAACCTCTCACTTTAGTGAGTTGCAATTTATTCTTAGTGGCAGAATGGAAAACAGATGTAACAAAATGCTTATGTTTGCGTGTATATATGATTACATCCTAAATTGTAAAAATAGGTCTACCTTAAAAATATATACAGGGAAACCTAAAATATAATGTCTAGAATTCTAGATCGACATAAAAAGATGGTTTACGAAAATGTAGCCTAAAAACATCGCCTAAAAATACAATTCTGAACATCTTTATAACATAAAAATCTAACTTTTACATTACAAAAACAATAGCCTCACTTTCGATCAAAACCGGCTATAATCGTCGGATCAAAAACAAATAAAAGCTGGCTATATTTTTACGCGACTGCTCCAGAATGGCGTATTATTTTTGGCATGTATTTAATCAAGCCCCAAATGTGTATGTCCACTTTTATTTCGTAAAAATATTAATGGCCACTACTAATATAAATGCGAAAGTTTGTGAGGATGGATGGATGTTTCTTACTCTTATATGCAAACTATCGAACGGATTTGGATGAAATTTGGCTCACAGATAGTTTATATAACCTGGATTAACAGATAGGATACCTTTTATCCCGGTAGTACGATCCCGTGGGTTCATGACGGAACTCCACGCGAGAGTAGCCGCGGGCGTAAGCTAGTAATACTAAAAGTGCATCTTTTTGTGTGCATCAAATAATTCCCAATTTGGTGTCTAATACAAAATAGCAAAGTTACTGCGACCAACGTTGAGAAAAGGTCAGAAAAAAGAAAACAGAACATCATTCGTTAATTTTTTTTATGGTTTTTTTTTACCACCTTGTTGGCGTGATTAATATTAGGGGTTAAAGTATGAAATTGGGAATTTGTATGGACGATTTCGTGAAAAGTGATATTTCCATACTAACAATTTTTTTTATTTTTGTTGGAAACGTCTGAACCGATTATGATGCAATTGCAAACTTGAAAAAAGCTGCGCTGCACTGCGTATCTTAAATTCTGGAAACACAGTCTATAACAAAAATATACCTACTTGAAGTAGTGAAACCGACGGCACATTGAAACAGGTATTTTGACACACTACCCTATGAGGTAATATGCAACTACTGGTACGGTTTATAAACTCTAAAAGGTATGTATTTAACAATTAATCCCATAAAAATGGAATTAGGAAAAAATATAACTATACGTCAAAGTTACAAATAGAACAAAATGTGAGAAAATACGGCTTATTATGTATACCCATGCCAAATTTTAGCTTTCTGGTACTTGAGTCTCTGAGCTAAGCCACGAGCAGACAGGCATGGCGAAACTATAAGAGCTCCTTGTTGACTACGGAACCCTAAAAAAGCGTCGTCTAAATATTCCTAATTACTTTTCTCTCAATTCTCAAAGTGGAAACCTGCACACCTGCCGATGCCTGTTTTATTAGAAATTCGTGAATATTTTAATTAGTTAATGAAGATGCCATAAAATTAACCCCTTGAATTTGTTAAGGCAATCACGTCGAATAGCGGAATTGGGTCAGACGGGGCGATTTATGTGCGGGTTACCCCTGGGTAGTATCTTATGCCTGGATGAAAGGATTTAGCTGATATTATACAAAATTATTTTTAGTATATGCGAAACCTGAATATAGTTTGTTGAGAATAAGTAACTGAATCGATTCCAATAATTTTTAAACGTTATATTTTTTCCCAAAAAAAAATTAAAGTTGAACACCGAGCTAATTTAAGTACCTATCGCAATAATTTAGGTACCTACCGCCAAATTATTGTTATATATGGGCTCAAGACGACGCTGGAGGCGTGTGCTGCGTGGTGACCGCGTTTTTGCGCGGACAACCAGGTAACAGAACAAGCTTATAACTTTGTGATTTTTCATGATACAGTTTTGAAATTTTGTACATAGATTCATCATCATCTGCCTAGCCTTTTCCCAACTATGTTGGGGTCGGCTTCCAGTCTAACCGGATGCAGCTGAATACCAGTATTTTACATGGAGCGAATTGTAAAATAAAATTTTGTATTACATAAAAATACTAGACACGTGTTAGGTTCGCATATACTAAAACTAATGTTGTATTGAGACTAGCTTTGCTCACATGTCTGCCTGTTTTTACTTTGAAGTGTCTTGAGACCTTTCCTGTCTAGATAAAAAGTTACTGCTTCGTTGGTCTAGCGGTCGCAATCGCGACTACTGAGGCATAAGGTCCTGGGTTCGATTCCCGGGTCGGGCAAAGAGTTATTGGGGTTTTTCCATAAGGAATTTCTCGTAGCAGCCAAGGAGTCTGGATTTGTGCCCGGTTGATATCAATAGGCTTGCCCCCTATTACATGGGACTTGGCGAAATGTGGGTGCACCTGTCTTGTACGTTCGGGGATTACAGCACGCGTAGCATGACTACCGTAGAAACGGGTTTTGTCGACGGATGAATCGACAAAATGACAAATCAACAAAAAAAATTTGTCATATAATAATAAAACCCGTTTATACGATGGTCATGCTACGCGTGAAGGTGTGTGTATAAAAAGTTACTCTATAGGTCTAAGCCAAAATTATAGTCTAGTTAAGCTTAATCTATAAATTGCTTGGGTGTACTATTAGGTACACCTCTGCCTAACCCTTCGGGGATTACAGGCGTCATGTTATGCTTTGATCGAAACGCTTATCACATCAGAAATGCTTAACCATAGCCAGAGGCGGTAGTCAGTTACACAACAACATAAAAATGACATTAAACAATAATAAATAATTATTCCTGTCACATTATCTAGAGTAATTGCTGCAACTGAATGCATGAAATCTCTTCAGTATCCTGGGATCCATTTATAAACAGTTTGATTAACGATTATAGCTTTTATTTGTATTAAAATAAAGTGTTTTTATCTACTCTTAGCTGAATGAATACGGCCACTTTTACGAGGTTTTAAAGACCACATTACTTCGTATGAAAAATATTTATGTCCTATCTTATATTTTGTTAAACGATTATAGGTCGTGTTATTAGGCTGTAAAAACGTATTATTGCATATAAACAGCCCATTTATCTTATTAGAACAATTTACTTTGTTAAGCTTTTTAACGATGACCTAAGGTACGAATTACTTTCTTATGTAAATGAATGGGCAGTTAGGTTTATTTGTTGTTATTGATTCAATTAAAATGGGATGCCGACTTGGCTGGCAACAGTATAAAAAATCTTGACTGTCTTTTTCTTGCAATAAAATAAGAAGAAAGAAAGAAAAAATATTTATTAAAAAAAGTAGCAGTAGTAGTTTTCAAATAAGTAATATCATCATCATCATCTGCCTAGCCTTTTCCCAACTATGTCTGGGTCGGCTTCCAGTCTAACCGGATGCAGCTGAATACCAGTATTTTACATCAAGCGACTGCCTATCTGACCTCCAGAACAAAAATAATATAAAAGAAATAAAAAGTAAATAACAGACTTGCACAGGACAATACAATAAAACAAAACAACAAAAATATGACATACATTCAACTAAATTGGTACTGTAAAAGGCCAAAAGGGCGCCCCCTATCGATACTTTAGAACATAACACCAAAAGCAGACAGATTTATCTAACTTGAAAAAAATACCCGTCGTTATTTCATAGCCTATCGTTTATATTTTACATAACACACACCCACGCCTGTAATCACCGAAAGGTAAGGCAGAGGTGTGCCTAATAGTACACCCACATTTCGCCGGTTATGTTTAAGTCCCATGTAATAGGGGGCGAGCTATTGCCATCAATCGGGCACAAGTCCAGACTCCGTGGCTGCTACTGAGAAATTCCTGATGGAAAAACCCAATAACCCTTTGCCCGACCTAGGAATCGAACCCAGAACCTCACGCTCAGCAGTCAAGCATGCGACTACTAGACCAACCATTATTAATCCATTCAGAATAGATAATATTAACGATCCAATTAATTTCCTTAATAAATCTACCAAGAGTAACACAGGTAGCTTCCTGGCGACATTTTTCTAATCAAAGACATTAAAATTAGGTCAATGTACTTTTTCATACAGTTTGATGGCAGATATATGAGATTCGTAAAGGAAATGAACTCATTAACCTATTTTGAGCTCATTATAATTTTGATTTATCATAAATTTATTTTCATTAATGTGGTCATAGTTGTATTTAGACGGCGAATATAAATGTGTCTAGCTATTCCTTCTTTTTTTAACCCCGACGCAAAGAGAGGGGTGTTATAAGTTTGACTGCAATGTGTGTGTTTCTGTCTCTGGCACCGTAGCTCTTAAACGAATGAACCGATTTGGATGTAGTTTTTTTTTATTTGAAAGCTAGTTTCTTGGCGATGGTTCTTAGATACGTTTTTATCAAAATCGGTGCAATTATTTAATAGATATAGGGGATGAAAGTATGAATGGCTCAATAATAATAATTTATATAGTATTAATGATTTTTGTAATATGAATTCAATGTAATATATTTTAATTTTCAATGTCATAATTTTTATTTAGTAAGTAAGTTTGCAGGCTTTAGTTTTAAGTAAAACATGTTGGACAATGTTTTATGCAAATAAGTAGTACATTTTGATATAAGTGGGGAAACTTTGTTATTGCATTCGAGGCGGAATTAACACCCGAGCTGCAGGCGAGGGTGTTATGGTTTTTTCCGCACTTTGCTTTCGCCAGGTAGTAGAAGAAGCATTCAAGAATTCAAATATTTTTAAATTTAAAACACAAATAAATGTTATTTTTTCAATAAAAATCGATATTTATTTCAAATAATCATGTTTATCTATGATATTCTATTATAAACACAATTTAAATACCAAAAAATATTTACGCCATAAAGACGCATATATATCTTTGCCGAGATTAAAAAAAAAAAAAAAACCTCCAACCAGAGTCATTGAACCCATTTGGACTTAGTATAAGTATAGTTATCTGTGGAAATTTTTATTTCCGCACGTGTGCGGAAAAATATTAAAAATCCCAGCGTGTGAAATACATTGCATGTTGAACCTAATCGTAGTGCGACAAGAACCAGTTTTCGAGAAAGTGTATTGAAAATATCGTATCTTATCAACAATTTTCGATTTTGGGGCCAGGCTGTGCCGAACCATGCTCACCCGAACTTGTGTCTAGCACCCGTAAGTACGGAAAAGGCGGAAAATGGAGCATTTTCTCGACTCCTTTTCTAAAGATGAGCAGTTCGTGACTATAAAACTTTACGATAAGACCAATCGTTTGAAGTGAAAGATAAAACGAAACGGGTCCGGAGCTTTTTTAGTACTTTCAATTGTTTTAAAACTTTTAATTTAATTTTCTTTGCTTCTCTATATTGAGGAACAATGAAAATGAAAAATCTTTAATTCCACGCTTTCACGTCTCTCTCAAGTCAGAGCCATACCATTTATTAGACTTTGAACATCAAAATTAACTAACTAAATCAAATAATTTATTCGCATTTTATGGATAGGTACATAAAAAGCAAACATAATTAATTTTTCAGATATTTCTGTCTGACAGAAGCAATCCAAACTTTGGCAGTTTTATTCGGACAAGGATGAACAAGGAACTCGGTAGTTATTCTCTTAAAATGTTATACAATATTTTTCATTGCAATAATCTCTTCTTGGAAAAGAGTGCCTAACAAAACATTAACATCACACCGATAATCCCCGAAGGGTTAAGCAGATGTATCCCTAATAGCAGAGCTACTTCGCCAGTTTTATTTTAAATCTAATATAATAGGGGGCGAGCCTATTGCCATCAACCGGGAACAAATCCAGTCTCCGTGGCTGCTACTGAAAAATTCCATCCACAATAATTTTGATTAGTTAGTCTAAACATCACATACGCAACGGAAGTTCGTCGTACTTGTCTACAATGCGAATTGGCTCGCATTTCCGTAGACGTATCTATCTCTGTGATATCGCTCTCGATGTTCTTATTGCTAATTGTGATGTTTTTAAACTGATCGTGCAGATTGCCTACGTGATTTCTAGCAGTAACACCAGTGTGGGGCTGCCGTAAATTCTGAAACGCTGAACAGGGTATTTGGGATAGGTATAATTTATCAAGCCAAGACGATGTGGGCAAGATTCATTTTGCGAGGCCCTCTGGATCGATGTAGAGATTTTTTTCGGAAGGTCAGGTTTTGAATTGATTTTTTTAATTGTGATTCTTTTTGGCTAAGACGGAAATCAATCTTAGTATCTTAAAGTATAAGAACTTAGGATGCCACAGTGAGCAAAGCGACCTCAATTCTATCACCTCGGCTAGGTTATGTCTTATTTTGAAAATTCGTTTAATACGGTTACTGTAACCACTTATGCAGAAAAGCTTCTGAAATCAGATTGCAAAAACGACCAAGGGATTTTGAAATTTGTGCACCCCGCGTTGTGTAGCCGCAAAGAATTCGTGGTTAAATAATAATAATAATAATAATATATTTATTTGCTTAAAACACGGTATAAAAAGGTCTTACATAAAAATGAGATCATACATGTTTAGCTTAAAAATAAAGCATGCAAAATTGTTAAGCACAAGCAAGTGCAATATGCAAGTGTTGCATGTTGCTAATATTAGTGTTCTAGGAAATCCTTAATACTATAGAAATTATTTTCATTCAACCAATTGTACAATTTAAATTTAAGTAGTCTACAATTTAATTCTTTCAGTGTCTTTGGTAACTTATTAAATACAAGTGTACACACATAGCTACACAGTTTTTATTATATTTAGTACACCTAGGCAGTTCGTCAAGTACAAGTGTGTATTGGTCACGTCGACTTCGTGAACATACTTCTTCTGCTGTTTTAAATAATTCTTTGTGTTTCTTTACGAACATACACATCTCATAAATATATAACGATGGCAACGGTAGCAAACCAAGCTTTTTAAATATTGGTTTACACGATTCATCGGACGGAATTCCGTATAAGGCGCGTAAACACTTTTTTTGTGCGATAAATGCCCTGTTGTGTTCCGTACTATTTCCCCATGTTATTAGTCCGTACCGCAACGAGGACTCAACGTACGCTCGATAAGACATTACAGCCGTTTTTATATTAGTTACATATTTAATTTTTCTAAGGGCATATACAAATTTATTTATTTTATTGCATACGTACTGAACCTGCGCCTTCCAGTCTAAATATTCATCCAATACAATACCTAAAAATTTAGTTTGTTCGACATGTGTTATTTTACGTATATCCATTTTTAAATTAAGTTTATTATTATGGTGTTTATTAAATTGTATGTATACGGATTTGTCGAGATTTATAGATAAATTATTATTGTTCAGCCAATTAATTAGAATGTCAATAGTATTATTTATGTCAGTTTCATGGTCAGTAATTGAATTATATTTTTTGTCAGCAGTTACAATTATGGAAATATCATCCGCAAAAAGAAAACATCTGTGTTTAGTTATGTCAACTATGTCATTTATATAGAGAAGAAATAAGATGGGACCCAATATGCTAGCTTGGGGCACGCCGCGTTTTACACATTGATATTCAGACGTATGCATTATCATGTCTCTATTTTCGTCCAGTTTAGTAACTGCGACACTCTGTTGTCTGTCAGTTAGGTACGACGATATCCATTGATGCGGCAGTCCTCTGATTCCAAGAGCTTCTAATTTTTGTAATAAGTTGGTATGTGTAACAAGATCGAATGCCTTCGATAAGTCAAAGAAAAGCCCCGTTACCAACTGATTTTTGTTTAAACTACTCAGTATTGTTTTTAAGAGTGAGAATATGGCCAGTGATGTAGATTTACCTTTTTGAAATCCAAATTGTTGTTTCCTTATTATGTTAAATTTACTGCAATAATTTATTAATCTGAGATACATACATTTCTCGTATATTTTTGAGATAATGGGTATTAATGTAATAGGGCGATAATTGTTTACATCACATTTATCACCCTTTTTGAACAATGGTTTAATAATGGATAATTTTAGAGCTTTTGGGAATAAACCTTGTGAAAATGGATCAAGTTGATCAGATATGTCAATACTTTACTTATTTCATTGGTACATGTCTTAATTATTCTGGTGTTTAGTTCATCGTAGCCTTCAGAATTGGTGTTGTTCAATGATATTATCTGTTGCCTCACCTCACTTTCAGACATAGGAGTGAGGAACATCGAGCTAGCAATAACGTTGTCATTAAAACAACTATTTATTTGATTTTGTGTAGGGAAACAGTTTATGAAATGGTTGTTGAAGGCAGAAGTTATTTCCGCTGGATTTGTTAGAACTGTATTGTCAACCTGTAAACATTCAATATTATCTTTAGGGTCCGTATTTTGGATTTCGTTTTTTATAACTGACCAAGTGGCTTTACATTTGTTTTTATTGTTGTTCATAAACTTGATGTTAGCATTCCGTTTAGCATTATGTATGCAATTTTGAAATATTTTAGAATATGTGGTGTATTTGTTCTTGTTGGTTCGATTTTTGTTTTTGTAGTATTGATATCGTAAGGATCGTTTAGTTTTAGAACACAGTTTAAGACCCTTAGTTATCCACGTTTGTTTAATTTTATTGTTTGTATTTACTTTAACTCTTACTTTTGGAAAACAGAGTTTGTAGAACAGGCATATTAAGTTATGGAAGCTATTGAATGCCGTATTTGCATCATTATCCATGTATACATCCGTCCAAAGTAAGTTTTGCAAACATTCCTTAAATTTAAGAGTATTATTTACACTGTAATCTCTTTTGTAGATGTAATATATTGTGGCTTTTGATTGAAATCGTAAGGGAAAGCTTAGCATTTGCGCTGTATCGTGGTCAGAAAGATGTAATGGTAGGACGTTAGCAATTGCGTTGTGTATATTACTTAGTATATGATCTAAACAGGAAAATTTGCGTGTGGCTACGTTAATATGAATTTTCAAGTTGTGTGTGTGTGCTAAGTCTTGAAAGTCTTGGGTTATTTTGCCTTTTTTCAATGTATTTATATTAAAGAGGTCCTAACTGCCAAACCAGGACAAATGAGCACCGGGCGGATGCAGCGCTTCCAAGGGAGACATTTCCCAGTGTAGCGGAGCGTATGGCAACCCTATAATTACATTTCACACACAATACCTCGTAGGTCACGTCCACCAAGAACGTGCCTGTAATTCACCGGCTTTTATACCCTCCAAACCGGATATTAGCAAGACTGCTTTCCGCAGCCCCTTTCTCAAGCATTTTCAGGTTAATTGCATGTCTGCTCGAGACAAATGCAGACAGGCCTTCCCGCGGCTAACTTCATTTTATTACAAAGCTTTTTTTTATATCGACTACTAGCTTTTATCGCGGTTTCGCCCGCGCTGTGGTTAGAAATTATCACACGGGAACGAACTACATGAATAAAAATTATCCTATATCTTACAGCCAGGCCACAATTTACCTTTGGGCTACATTTGGACGAAATCCGTTCAGCCGCTACCGTAAGCGTGAAAAGGTATCCCCAAGGGTTAGGCAAATGTGTACTCAATAGCACACCCACATTTCTTCAGTCACGTTAAAATCCCATGTAATAGGGGGCGAGCCTATCGGTATCATCACAAATTCAGACACCGTGGCTGCTATGCACGACCTGGCAATCGTACCCAGGACCTAATGCTCAGCAGTCGCGTTTGCGCCCAATAGACTAACCAGGCAGTCAAACAGAATTACTTTCGCATTTATATTATTAATATGGATTCGAGGAGCTTATATTTAGTCGCATCTTAATTTGATGTAGGTATCGCATCGTAAATTATTATGCGGCTACACAGGAACGATGTCACCCTTGAGATAAAAGCTGAAAGTGCCTGTAGTTACATCCGCCCATCAACCCGGAAGATAGCAACACTGCTTGACGCCAGAAACAAGTATGATCTTTACCTAGATGAGGTTCTTCACAAAGAGTATTTAACTACCTCTTTTAAAACGGCAACGCCAGATTAAAGCTTTAGTCTGGCATTTATCCAAGCTTATCCGTAATTTTGTACTTGTGAAAGTGCCTCTGCCTTAGTGTACCGTTTTCACGGCAAAATCTGGCATAATTATGATTGGAATTTTGTAGATATAGTATACATAGCTCCTGCTGGGTTTAAGTGGGATTGGGCGGGTCATATCTGTAGAATGCATCAGGACCGATGGGCAAGAGTCGTCACGCAGTGACTCCCAGAAGACGAGGCAGGCCTAGAAAACGTTGGCGTGACGACCTAAAGACTTTTGTGAGAGATTGGCTAGAGAAAACCGCACTGACAGAAGAGTGGAAGGCTATGGGGAAGGCCTTGGCCCAGCAGTGGAAGATTAGAAGTTAAACAAACAAAAAATACATAGAAAGAGATTTATTTAGGACGAACATAGGCATGACTAAAAGAGTGATGGACATGAAGGTTGATGGATGGAGAGGGAGAGGAAGGCCAAAGAAAAGATGGATGGATTGTGTGAGGAATAATATGAAAGAGAATGGAAGAAGAAAACTTAGTGTTGCGCCGACCCCAAATAGAATGGGACAAGGGCAGGGAGACGATAGGCATACAAATCATTACCTCTATTTGGTATATTTTTTAGCAAAATACTTACTCCCAGCCAAAGTCGTATGCAAAGACCTAGTTTATTACATGATGTGGTGGAATACTCACGTGTAACCTCTTGAGCAGTCCTGTATCGGTGTTGGAGTTTGCGGACTGCTTGGCAGTATTCCAAAACTGCTTTTGAGCGGAGTAGCGGTTCATAGGACATATTTTGAACAGGCAATCTGGAAATAAACAACACTATGTCAAAATACGTTTGGAATAACAATAAATACATGCTAAATTATGATAGGTACTGTTATAGGCGTATGAAGAACAGGGAGGATCTATTTATTTATTTATTTACATAAGGATCCTCCGACCAGACGGGTGTTATGTCTGGTGGGCTACTGCCCGACAGCTGTTGTCGGGTCCTTCTATACAGGGTATAACAGAAAAGGTATAGTCTTCAGCTATGCTGCAGACTATCAAACTGAGCAACTTTCTCCTTGGGTCCAATATGATGTCTCATACCAAATTTCAAAACCTACTCGCCCCAAATGTATGGGACAGCTGATAATTGTTTCGCATTTACAATATTGGACCCAAGGAGAAAGTTGTTCAGTTTGATGGTTTGCAGCATATCCTTTAATATGACTATACCCTTTCTGTTACACCCTGTATAGTCTTAAGTTGCGGATAACTTTAACTGCGCGATGTAGGATTTCGATGTTAGTTCATCCTCTGTGTCACTGTCATAGATGGCGCTGTAGTAATTTTTGTCCTATGTTGCTGTAGTACTTTAAATAGTGCTGCTACACTGTTATCAACTAACAACTTATTGCTAAATAATGGGGGTCATGAGTCTCTCCTTAACCTAATTGGAGTATGGCATGTTTTAGGGCAGATGGTAGCACCGGATGATCGACGACGCCGTGGAAGTGTCGAAGTTTTGGGCTAACAAAATTTAAAATACTGTCCTGCCAGCGACACGAAGAAGAATTGGAGATATTGTTGCTAATACGTAGTCCCGCAAGCGAATTGTTGATCACGAATTTCGTTAGACAGAGCTAAGAAGTCTCCCTAATACATTGGAGTAAAGATAATAAGGCTGCATCACTATTGCTTTCAAGTTTTCGTGATTGTGTTGATTTTGTTACTAACCTAAGAATATTTCACAAGAGCCTTTAGACTCAATGCCCACTGAACAGCATTGAGGCGTCAAATCACGTTAATTTAATAAATTATAATATAGTTAGTACTGGAACGGGGAATAGGAAAGTGGTTCCGCACGCAAGTGCTCAAATTACTTGCAGCTGTCTTATTTCCCATTCATACATTTTACTTAATTGCTTAATATTCAAATCCTTACAGCCTTAATTGAGTTACATTTGAACATAGCACTATAGCATTTGAACTATATATCGAGATTGCGTTTACAAACATTTAAACTCACGTGCACTTAAACTACCTGTTGTCATCATCATTCACTTGCCCTTATCCCAATTCATTTGGGGTCGGCGCAGTATGTTTTCTTCTTCCATACTTCTCTATTACTCGTCATCTCATTAGACACCTCCTTTCTTGTCATATCATTATTTAAACGGTCCATCCATCATTTCTTTGGTTTTCCTCTATTCTTATACAAACACTTGTTGTACATACAAATATTTGTTCCGTGCGGGAATCGGACCCGCGACACGCAGCACAGCAGTCAATTGCTCAACCACTGTGCTAACCTCTTTTGGTGGCTGTACACTCTCGCCAAGACACTGCGAGGCAGAACAAGTACGATCAGGAACACCGAGTATAAACGAACGCTGCTATACAGGGTGGAAAGGACACTGACGCGAAAACGGTTACCACGTATCCAGTACATCATTCTGAGCTCCCCCACATATAAATTTTTCATCGGTTATTAAGAAAAAATCGGCCGTTTCCAACAAAAGTGCAATGCCTACGTGCACGGTCAAAATGTATGGACCTGCTGATTTAAAAAAAAAAAACCGATAAAAAATTTCTATGTAGTGGGGCTCAGAATGATGTACTGAATAAGTGGTAACCGGTTAAGCTTCGGTGTCCCTTCAACCCCGTATACATTTAGACCTTTGCGCATTTAAAACAGGAGGATATCAGATGTCCCATTTCGCCGGGAACCACCTGTCTTTACTCCCCAGGTAAATTATGTGGTCACAATTTGATATCAGCAGGATCTAATGCAGTACTCAAGGGAATACGGGGTGCCCATTATTACCCGGAACAGCATGGTAAATATTTAATAACCGCAATAAAAAAACGGGGCTGAAAAAGGTATGCTGTTTATTGTGTAAACAAGGCGAATGAATGCTGAAACAACCTTACAATGGAAGGTTGGAATGGGGTTGTAAAAACATAGCTTAGTATAATCGGTCTATTATGTTTCCAGTTCCTGCTACGGCCCGTCTCTGTAAGAGTATTATGGGGACATTAAGTCCACTACACCGTTAAATCATCATCTGCCTAGCCTTTTCCCAACTTTATTGGGGTCGGCTTCCAGTCTAACCGGATGCAGCTGAATATGAAGCGACTGCCTATCTGACCTCTACAACCCAGTTAGTAGAGGGCAATACGATACCCCTTGGTAAGACTGGCTGTCAGACTTTCGTGCCACTGACTACCTCTAACGACTGTCAAAGATCTACAAATGACAGCCGGGACCCACGGCTTAACATGCTTTCCGAGACACGGAGGAAACTCGTTATGTACTATGGTCACCCATCCACAGGCAAGCGCGGCTTAACCTTGAAGATCGACCCGTGCGCCTGTTATTATTTTACTTCTCCACTACACCGTTAAAAGTTATACAAAATAGTCTAATTTTAATTCCGCGCAAAAGATCCAGGCCACGGTGCATATTCAGGAGATGAAGCGCTCGAGCGGTCGTCGAGTCAACATCTTCTGAAGATGGCCCCGTGGAGGTGCAAAACACGTATCGAAAGTTTTGCGAATTACTATTCCTTTTCCTTCATATAAATATTTTTGCGGACGAGAGGGCGGTGCTGCATCCTGCGTCCAGGTCTGGATATTTTTCGCGGAATTAAAACTAAATATTTTGCATAACATTTAATGTCATGGATTTCCGCTAAGTAACGCCTGATTCTAGAATCTACTGCTCGTGGATGTCCCATGTCGAAAGGAGGTTTTAGGACATTTGGTATGGATTAGTTTCGTATAGTTCCTTGAATACTTATAAATAGGGGATCACTGTATCTTGCACGATGCAACCCAACTAACAATTACTGAGAACTATTTGATAGCCTAAATGAGTGTCCCTCTGCTGGGCAAAGGCTTCCCCTTTCTTGTTCCAAACGTCTCTATCCTGTACAATATCAGGCCATGTTCGACCCGCATACGAGAACTACACGGACCTGGCGCTGTCAATTGTGACTGGTCATCTCTTAGTTGCCATGGCTATTTTTATTTTTTTTGTTTTTAATTGTCGTTTTGTTTTTACTACGGACACTTTTACGGTGCACATCTTGCTACATCGTTCTCACATAATGTACCATCTCAACATGAATGATGTAACCAAGGTTTTGTAACAATATTATGCTTAAAAAGAGTGTCCATGGAGTTTATGGCCCGTTCTTCTCCATAGAGATCTACGCTAGGGGATGGGCAACTACAGTACTTTCACAGTTTTTGTGCCTTGTGACTGGGACTGTAGCTACATTACATTGTTATTATTTGATTTTAAACGGGAATATTCCCATAACTCGTTGAATTTGACAAACGCAGTAAACAATAGCATTAAACTTGCAAGCTTGGTATTTTCATTCCGCAATATTATAAACAAGCACAGCTAGTTTCTAAAAATACAGTAAAACTCCGCAGTACACATCAATAAATATTCTAGCCCGTTTCCTTTTCTTTTGTTCAGAACATTCATAATGTGATTTAATTTCCTTTATGGCGCCCGGACGAGATTTATGGGTTACATTACAATAATAGCTGTGGTATAAGGTTGGACATTGACGACATACAAGTGAATAAATGGTAGCCTTTTTTGAAGATAGTATATGGAAGATGGGGAGAAAACTGCTGGAGTGGAGACCACGGACGGGACGGAGGAATGTGGGAAGATAACCGACCAGGTGGACATACGAACTTATTAAAGTGACTGGAAGAAACTTCATAACTAATAATAAATCTTTATTTCCGTTAAACTTAGCCTATGTTCACAATTTTACAACAACATGTATGTTCATATCGCGTAGAAAAAAAACGATGATGGTGGGTATATGAAACTTATTGGCTAGTTTTGTGACAAACTAATTAGATAACTACCCTCCGTACTAGTTGTAAACTGTACGACGGCAGAGTAGTAACTATGACACAAAAGCGCCAAAAATTAAGAGATTTAGAAGATTACACTCAACCTTGGGTGGCCTAAGGTTGAAGAAGAAGATATGCTAGCTCCTGCCCGCAACTTTACCCGCCTGGTCTAAAATTACCCTACGGGGACTTATACCAGGATAAATAGTGTAATACATTTTAACCCACAGTATGGTCTACCTTTTTGCCCAGTTTCATCAAAATCCTTGCAGATCTACGATCGAAAATAAGATACCGTAATCTGCTGGAGTATACGTGTGATTTTTAAATGCCTAGCCCCGCGTGTGCCATTTTCCGCGTCAGACAATGCATTCGGTGCGCTGTTGCGTCCGGCATACAAGTGGTTAAGGCACGAGGCCGGTGGGGTAGGTGAAGGTAGCAAACAGACAGACAGAGTTACTTAAGCATTTATGATATTATAGAAAGCTGGATATAAAAGCGAATAAGTATATCATAGTAGCCTTTTCAGAAGATATTGCCCTCTTGCAAAAGTTCATTCATGGACGAACTTTTATCCGTTACAAATCCCCTCATATTTCAGGACCAAATTCCGGCTCAAGTTATTTGAAATAGAACCTAACGCTTCTTTTGAGAGAAGTCTTTGGCTCCATTGCAAACATACCCTCGTAATCCTTTCTATTGGAGCATATACTAAGCTGCTATAGAAGTAAATACTTTATCGGAAAATAGAATCATTGCGTTATGTTTGCGATCCTATTTAGATAGTTTCGGCACGAATTTCGACAAAGGGATCACGACCTTTGCCGAACCTCATTTTTTTATGTCACAATTTAATTTTGCTTAAAGTTAGTTGCTGTTATTAGTTTAAGTTCAATTTAAACGTTGAGCCATGTTCTACAGGCGTTAAAAAGATTTGGTCATATCAGTTTCCTTACGTTTAAAAATTACGTATAAAATTTTTATCAGACCCGTATGATAAAAATAAGCAGTACCTTTGTGCTCTTCTATCTTAATGTTATGTCTTGTTGAGAGTTTGTGTGTACATAAATAAATATATAAATAAAATTGTACAGGTGGCTACATAGCTTTATCATTGGCTTCGTTTAAATCCTAGAAAGTGTTTGAGCAGGATGGACAGGCTAGGAGGTGATAGGCATATCCTGTGACGGGACTCCACACTGTGTTTAGGATGGGTCCAGCATACCCAATTAGGATACTATGTTTCACTAACAATACAACACGTGATACAGTGAGCCGCGTGCCGTGACGTCTGCGCACAACTGGAATTGATGGATGCTAGCGATAGTGCCAACCGCGAAGTTAAGTTCTGGGCCAACTCATTATATATGTAGATTGCCATCAACACGCTAAGGACAGATTATTTCTACAGCGGCTAACAAAATAATATAAGTGGCTGAAATCGCAAATGATATAAGAGACTTTAGCACAGCTATGCGACAATGATAATACAGGGTGACAGGGAAGCTTGGCTTATTCCTTGAAAAGGGTTATACTAGAGGTTGTTAGCAACAAATTAAGTCCTGTTAACTAGGCGTCAAAATTGGATGGTTACCGAGCTGTATCGATTTTCGGGAAAACACAAAAAAAAAATATTGAGCTACTAAAGACCTTTTATTTCTGTGATGATGTAAGTTTTGGGTAAGCATTTTATTTCAAATTCATTTACTTCGTGAACATAAGTAAACAGTAGGTGGTATAATACATAAGATTCAGAAACGATCTATGTCCCGCCGTTAGGCATACAAAATGTTTCTCCAATTAGGTTGTTAAATGATCACTCATTTTTCAGCTTTCAGACAAGTATCATTTAAATGTTTAGATTGGAAGAGTTTTTTCATAATTAATTGTTTTTGGTAACAAGTCAGAAAATTTCTAAAAATTCGTAGAACCGACACAGCTCGATGCACATCCAGTTTTGACCCCTAGGTAACTGGATTTAATTTGTTGCTAATGACCTCTGGTATAACCCCTTCCAAGGAAGTCTAGTTTCCCTGTTACCCTGTATTTTTATGACTACAGCATACCCACATAACACGCCAGTTTTAAAACAAAAACCCTTAGCCGTCGTGGATAATCTCTTGTTTTTCATTCGTGACAACCCGTATCTGTGCTAATCCAGGTTATGCCAGACAGACGACGCCCGAGGCTTTATCGATGTAGCTATGCCAAGGATGGCGAACATTTTGCTGAATTCAGGTCGAGGCTTTAAAAAAATGTCTTTGCCAAAACGGAGAATAATATGGCAAAATAAAAGAAAACTGCATACTTTAATTTAATTTGCGGTACTCAGAAGGAACCTCTGCGGGGAGCGGTTTAAACGCCTGACAACTTCAAAGATCCATCAGAAAACATTCCACCTGGGCACGCGTTGCCGCAGACTTCGAACCCAAGTCGGCCGGAGTAAAAACAATCTCTGCAGATGGGGGTTCATGGACGGCTAAGACCTCAAGTGCATATGCGGCGTCTCCCCACAGACAATGGCCCACCTTCCATCTTGCACGGCATACCCATCAGTTGCATACCTGTTGACCTATTTACTGCATCAGTGAGCGTGGTTCGCGTGACTTAGTTTTGGTCTAAGCACATTTGAACTTTTTGCCATCGACACGATAAGAAGAAGAAGGACTGTCTGTTCTATCAGTTTTTTAAATGAAATTCATAACACAATGTTGTATCACGCCTGTGATCACCGAAGGATCTGGCAGAGGTGGACCCATGATACCTACAAGTACTACACTTCGCCAGTAATGCTTAAGTCTCATGTAAAAGGGTGTCGGCCTATTGCCAACAACCGTTCACGATTCCAGACTCGCTACACTTCTCTATCCGTATCACAAACAAAATTCCCATTATGCAATGAGGCTTTTTCAAGATTTAGTTTTTCTCACTTCTTAAAATCAGTGGCATAGACAGAATTCACAGCTGCGTGCCACGTGTCCGTGTCATCCCTGACCTATGCCAAATTCTTGTGAGAATAAATGCTGTTGCCTGCTGACAACGTTGAATTAATTATTTGCTTAGAACGGATGTGACTACTGTGGAATTGTAAATGAGACATTAGTTATGTAGGAAAAAAAAATTTACTATTCGAAGATAATGTATTTTAAATTCTACTATTTCTTTGAACCAATTGCCATGTGCATTTGTTTTGTGTAATTTATTTCATCGCCACTGCTCTCAAAACAGTAAAGGAAAAACATCGTGAGGAAACCGGCATGTCCTAGAACCTAAAATTCGAAGACATGTGACATCTACCAACCCGCACTGGGCCCGCGTGGTGCATTATTGCCCATTCGCTCTCATAGAGAGGAGGCCTGTGTCCCAGCAGTTGGAACATTATAGGCGCCTGCTATGCTAATTGCCATGTTGTGATTAGAACTGTCTCAGTTGAATCAAAGATATAGTTGGTCTAGTATTCGCAAGTGTAACTGCTGAGTAGAGGACTTGGGGGTTCGATTCTCAGCACAAAGTGTTACTGGGTTTTTCCATCAGTAATTTATAAGTAAAAGCCCAGTCTAGATACGGGCCCGAATCCCGATTGATGGCAATAGGCTCGCCCTGACTGGTGAAATGTGGGGTAGGTACCTATAGAAATAGGTCCCTACCTCTGCTTCGTGATGTTATGTTCGGACCTCAAAAGCGAGGATTACGATTTCGCAGAATTTATTTGAAATTATTTGGTTACATAATTAAAGTACGCCGAAATACATTAAAAGTTCGATTAATATTTTGACTGACTTTACAACGTATATACAGAGTGATTCCTTTAAGTTAGACAACAAGGAGAAAACCGAATACATGATACTTACACGTTGTTCACGTTCATTCATTTTTATGGACAACTCACCCTCGATTGTTTTCATAAAAAAAAGCTCGAGTTTCCTAAGAGTTTCCCCTTGTCCACCTTAAAAGAAACACCCTGTATGTTTTTATATTCCGTTGCCAAATCCAGTCTTCTAAATACCTATAGCAAGATGGTGTTGACTAAATGTAGCTCGAATAGCTTTTTAACAGTTGTTAAAAATGTTATAAGCTCATAATTACTGTAGGTTTATGGCAGCATAGTCAATCAAACTCCTTGCACTCCGACATACAGCTTCATCGAACTTTTGCAGAAGTTGAAGCAATCGACGTCATCATCATCATCATCTGCCTTGCCTTTTCCCAACTATATTGGGGTCGGCTTCCAGTCTAACCGGATGCAACTGAATACCAATATTTTTACATAGAGCGACTGCCTATCTGATCTCCACAACCCAGTTAGTACTGGGTAATACGATACTCCGTGGTAAGACTGGTTGTCAGACTTTTTGGGCCACTGACTACCTAACGACTGTCAAAGATCTACAAATGACAGCCGGGACCAACGGCTTAACGTGCTTCCCGAGGCACGGAGGAAACTCGGTATGTAATGGGCGGTCACCCATCCACAGACCAACCTAGGCAAGCACGGCTTAACCTAAAGATCGACGCGAGCGGCTGTTATTATTTAGCTGAGCTCCTCAAGCAATCGACATTTATTCAGCTTCATTCGTGTTTCGCTGAACGATTTTGGTCACACTTATACAGTTCTGCTTCTCGTAAAGAGAAAAGCCGTCATAGCGTGTTATCTCCGCTGAAACGCTTCTACCTACTGCTTACGGCGCTGAATATGCTGCGAATACGGTAAGCTACTCATTTATTATCGTGCCCTCAACATGGACAGTATTACCCATACATAATCGTTGTTTTCTATGGACAAAAGCTGAACAGAGCTGAATAAGTGTGGTTAGTCTGGGGCTGCAGTCTCGACATACATAGCGACAAAAATCGGTCGTTAAGTCATAACGATGTCAAATTTCTTTAATAGATTTTCAACCTTAAGGTTTTGAAATAAAGTTGTAGTATGTCGAGACTGCAGCCCCTGCTGTGGCAGCCTTAGAGACTTCCTCGCTAGGCATCCTCGCTCATCTCTATGAGCGAGTATGCGTAGCGAGGGATGTGTGTAAAACTAACCAACAATATCGCTTCTTTTACACAGCTTGAGGTATTCTAGCTATGTGATTGGTTAGTTACACACATCCTTTTTCCACAATAATGTCCTGGCTTCGATTCCCAAAGGTCGGGCAAAGTGTTATTGGGTTTTTCCATCAGGAATTTCTCAGTAGCAGCCACGGAATCTGGATTTGTGATGATGGCAATCGGCTCGCCTCTTTTTACATCGGACTCAAACATAAGGCTAAATGTCGTTGTACTATTAGGTACACCTCTGCCTAACCCTTGTGAGATTACAGGCGTTATGTTATGTTTAATCCCGACACGACTTTTTGAAGCAATTTTTTTGTCTACACACCTTCCCTCGAACGAGAAAAGCAAAACTTTTCGCACTTATCGTTTGAAATTTGTGAAACATGATCACTTATTAACAAGTCTTTTTGTTGGTGTTTCGGTATCTTGTTAGAAACTTAACTTTGGAGTCTTTTATTACAGACCCCAAAAATCGTTAGGCAAATGCGAATTTTTTTTAGACATCTAATGTGTTATTTCTAGACAGGGGTGTAAGGGACATCGAGTTGCAACCTGTAAGAACATGATGGAAGATTTGATGATGATATGATTTTCTATGATAAGCGACTTCAGCTCTGTTCAGCTTTTGTCCGTAGAATACAACGATTGTACGCCTTCGTTGAACTGATAGAGAGAGACAGAGAGAGAGAGAGAGCGACTATCAAAAAGAATTGCTTAGGGACTAATCCCTAAGCAATTCTTTTTTATAGTCGACGAAAAATTTCTAGGTGGTAATCATGTACTGACTTCATCGTGAACGGCTGCGTGTTGAGGTTTTTTTACATCCTGTTCGCAATGAGCATGAGTATTAAAATGTTAACTATCACTGTCACATTCTCCTGCCCGTATCCCAATTTATTTGGGGTCGGCGGAGCATGTCTTTTTCTTCCATACTTCGGTTTTACACGTCATCTCAGCAGTCACTTCCTTTCTCACCATATCATCCTTCACACAGTCCATCCATCGTTTCTTTGGTCTTCCTCTACTCTTATAGCTATGCACATTCATACCTAAAACTTTTCTCACGACATTTTCCTTATTCCTCCGCATCACATGCCCATACCCAAAGACCATGCCATTTCATCTAATTTACGAGGCTATTTAAATACCGTCAGAACTATTATATCAGACTTCCAGAATGTTATAAGTATATTAATGTCAATCGAGACTGCAAACCGAAGTAACAACTGTTCAACTTGACTTCAAGACTCTGTTAATAAAGTTCAACCTAACTGCAGTTCAGACAGACCGCAGCAGGTGCAGTGCAGCTAAACTTTGTAGTATGCTATTGATCTGTACGCTAGGTACTTACTTGGCCAGCTTATCAAAGTTTTAAAACAAGGCTTAAGGAGTCTGCCCACTACACCGTACCGTGCTATGAACGTATGGACTTCTGTGCCCAGTAGAACGTATCAAGCGTATCATACTTCATAGACAAATAATAAAATCACATTAAAGACACATGTACTCCGGCTTACCTTTTAAAAAAATTAACTCTTCGCTACTGGTAGCCATTTATAACGGGTTTAGGACGGTCGTCATATGCAGTTAAACGCTATATTATTCTTTGTATTCAAAATTTTTCGGTACCGATAAGCTACGTTCATGGATCGCGACGGTGTTGGTCGGTGACGGAACGGTCTAATGGGCATAGTCTCCTACTTTTCAAAACAAAGACGCCCTTTTTGACCGATACGGTCTTGGTATGATACGGTGTAGTGAGCAGAATTCTTTTTAGCACTGCAATTTTAACTATTCTAGACTAATAATCCAACAAAAGGAATTGGTCTTTTCAAACAGAGAAATGATGAGACTAATAATCCACAGCCAAGACCAAAAAGATGGTGCTAAAGATGGTGTCGTTTGTTTAACTAAATTGACTCAGAGGCTACTTATTTAATTAAAGAAGTCAATTTTCAGACCAGACAGCGACTTTTCAGACCCACGACTACGTACTGGTCTGAAAAAATCTGAATCATCGATTAGAGAAGAGGAAGAAGAAGACTTAAGCACTCAACAGGTGGATCCTTTTTATAGTCTCCGTGTTGGCAAGACATATCTGCTACACTCGAACAGTCTACAATTATTACTAAGCACTTACCCCGGAACTTTTTGGGAGGATCAGTCAGGTCGCCCGCTTCCGGGCACACCACACACCTGTCATCTACCAACCTGCGGACAATAGGGTAAGATAAGTTAAGGTATACGAGAGGTAAAAACCATGGGTAATGTCATCATGAAAGATGCCTTGTACAGTAGAGACCATAAGTGCAGTAGCAGTTTCACAAAACGATCGCATCAAAACAAGTCGCACTTACGACCTTTTTCCATAACAAACATTTTGCACACATACACGATCTCGTATATCGCTCTCTTTCATAATTATCTAGTCAGAAAGAGTGCGATATAATGATCATTTGCCTTAGTGACAAGCCTGTCATGTTGCGAAGGAGTATTAAGTTAGTGATATTTAATTTCAAACAAACAATTATGTGTCTATCTGGCTTAGCGGTTAACGCTATAGATAAAATGTCTCGCACAGTATAGTCTGCGTTCGAACCCAAGTGACATTACACTTTTTGTGTTTTAATTATAAATGATACGATAGACCCGATGAGATATGTTTTTCTAAATATTAGTTGGAACTTATTATTAACAAAAAAGATGAGGGTGAATGTGAAACAAAATAAACTTCTGGATTGAACAAAGTAGTTAGTTATGACGTTGTTAGTTGGTGAACTTTGTTACGAGCGTTTGTGTTATTATTACGATTAGCGTATTGTTTGATTGTCTTTATTCAAGATGCAAGCTAATATTAGTATTGATGACAGGGCAAATATTGTCACTTTGCGTAAAAATGGGCTTAATATTTCTCAAATTTCAACTGAAACTGGCTTAAAATGTGTAAGTTATTTTTAAAAATTATAATTATTATGATGATAGTTGTGGTGTGTGATTTTTTTATTATTAAATAAATTGCTAGTTGCAAGTGTGTAATCATATTTTGTTTTTTTTTAGAAATTCTGTTAGCCGTTGGGTAAAGAGGTTTGAGGAAGAAGGTAGTCTGAAGAGTCGTCTAAGAAGTGAAAGGCCGCCGCTTATTAACCCGACTCAGCGACGTTTTATGGTGGAAGAATATGAAACAAATGGTTTCATTCCAACTATAATGTTTGCAGAGCAATTGGATACTACATTACAAACTGTTCGCCATGCAGTCCATGCTGAAGGTTTACATCATCGGAAGCCAGCTAAAAACCATTTTTGACACAAAAACACAGGGAGGAAAGACTACGTTTTGCTCGAGATTATTTACATTTTAACTGGGAGGTGACTGTATTTTCTGACGAGAAGACTTTCAAGTCTTGCCAAAAGGAAGACTTAATTTATGGCGAAAAAATAATAATACTTAATTTAATAAGTAGACCAGGTAACTAAATATTTAGTAATATTAACATAACCGTAAATAAAAATAAAAAAAAATAAGAAATAAATTTTAAATTTAATGATCTTAAATTGGGGTTTAGTTTCAATATTCTTTTCGTCAAGAAAATGAACACTTAAGCTATAACCTCAATACATTCAATGTGACGTTACATTAAAAAAACACGTTCATAAAGTCTAACTCATATATTAGTATTCAATTAACTCTGCTGAATACTGATACCTATAATAAGCGGGTATCAACAATTATATTTGTGTTATTAAAATATCCTTTCCGTGTTATGTTATTCTTATTATGAATTGACTAAGTGGGTATACAACAAAAAATCTTATGAACGGTGATAAGAGAACTTTTTTTTGCCTAGATAGGAATGTGACGTCACATTCTCATAAAAGTTTGTTAATTTTATAAATAAATAAAACGAATAAACATTTTTGTTATCATTCAGCATGATTTTTTTATTTCCACCTTCCAACACCGAAAACATAAAATAAAAATCAATTAATGAGGTTAAATAATAATACAATAACTATCTTATATTTAACTTCTTATAAAAAATAAATAATAAGCATGACTATATTATAAATAAACATAAATACCTAACGACTTTCTGCTTAAAATACAAATATAATTAAGGTTTCAAAGAAACAAAAACCAGCCACACATTGTAATAACATGGATTCGAACTTGGACTTCATTGATCGTGAACCCATGCTCAGCCCAAACAGCTACCAACCCATGTTAATACTACGCGAATTTTAACAATGCAATGGTAAGAACAGGTCATCACTATGATGTGTATTCTAAATGCAACAGAAATGTAATGCTATTTCGCGTAGTGTGACGACAGTTCATTAGTGTGTGTTATGTGTAGAATGTTGAGACATCACTCATACACGCACACGCACACACACTGCTGTATCGCGCTCGCACAGTTCATAGCAATGTAATCTTTAGCATGGTACTGCACTTTTGAGGTCTACTGTACCATATCCTCCGGATAAATTTATTTGTCTTAGGCCCCTCGCCCACGGCGACTTTTTGTAGTAATGCTGTCGTGGGTTTTGTAAACGTGCTTCTGCAGTCGCCGTGGGTTAGGGGTCTTAGACCGCTCTTGTGCCAACGTTCGCAAAGTTATTTGCTTGGTTCAATTGTTTCCTAGGAAGAATGAAGTGTTATCCGTTTAGTTCTATAATAACCTCCACAAGCAATAGTCTTTGAAAGATTTTCTAATTACCTACATGCCGGAGGAGCTATGGGCTAAAGTAATAACACAATGGGTCCCAAACAGCAGCAAACGGCAACGCGGCAGGCCCAGAAGGAGATGGCGGGACGAACTCGACTCTTTTCAGAAAGATTGGCGAGCAACAGCACTGGATAGGGATAAGTGGAAAGTGGGAAGGGAGGCCTTTGCCCTGCAGTGGGACACAAATGGCTGATTATAATAATAATACATGCTGTCGTTGAACCCAAATCAGCAAATCATTTTGTTTTATCATGTTTAGACTTCAATACTCAATTCTTTATTGCATAATGTATGTAGTTGGTAAGTAAATAAATATATTAGTTACAATAATGGACCCTGTCGGGCACAGCATAGATCAAGTAAGGGAGAAGAGGAAGAACACTGGCTGTTCATTGTGATAAATTTTCTTAAGTTAAGTAAGTTAATACAGAATTGAATTTAAAAGACACATCACGCCTGGGGAGTTTCGCTAGTTAATTTTATTTGATTCTGTATTGAACCTATACGTAATCAGTGTCCCGAAAGTCTGACAACCAGTCTTACCAACGGGTGCCGTATTACCCACTACTGGGTTGTAGAGGTCAGATAGGCAGTAGCTCCATGTAAAATACCTACTGGTATTCAGGTGCAGCCGGTTAGGCTGGAAGCCGACTCCATATTTTACATGGAGCGACTGCCTATCTGACCTTCACAACCCAGTTAGTACTAGGTTATACGATACCCTTGGTTAGACTGGTTGTCAGACTTTTTGGGCCACCGACTACCTGTAACGTCAAAGATCCAATGGACCAAGGACCAATGGCTTAACGCGCTTTCTGAGGCACGGAGGAAACTCGGTATGTAATGGGCGGTCACCCATCCACAGACCAACCAAGGCAAGCACGGCTTAACCTATAGATCGACCCGAGCAGCTGTTATTATTTAGTCACGAGCTCCTATTTGCTGTTAAAATAATAGTAATCCGCATTCCAGCAAACAAACCGTTACACATACATATTAATATCAAAATGGCAGACCCACTTAAAAACAGCATTCTTTACCAAAAAGCGGGCCATCAGATCGTCTACCTCTCGAAGGTCGCGGCGATGCAAATGTTACGCATTTGTTTATACTGGAGTGGCCGTAATATAAACATCTTCACAATTTGTATATATATTAAATGTAATAATATGATGATAGGCGCAAAATGTGGATAGATACTTATACTTGGATAGCGGTGGGTGACATAAATATGGGTGTTGCATGTGATGTTGAATTAGCACGCTGGCTAGAGCGTCGATCGATAATTCTGATAATTTTATAAAGTTCAACTACTTATTTGTATTTAGTACATAGTTGGTGTAGCTGTAGTTGGTGGTTGTGGTAACTCGTTGGTCTAGTGATCGCAAGCACGACTGCCGAGCATGAGATCCTGGGTTCAATTCTCGAATCGGGCAACGTATTGTTGGGTTTTTCCATAAGTAATTTCTCAGTAGCAGCTACGGAGTCTGGATTTGTATACGGTTGTTGGCAATAGGCTCACCCCTTATTACACGGACGAAATGTGAGTGTACTATAAGGTACACCTCTGCCTAACCCTACGGGGATTACAGGCGTGATTTTATGTTATGTTTTGGTGAAGCTAATGGTCGTCTGTCTTGTTATGGACATGTGATGAGAAAGGTTGAAACGGATAATGGGGTGATGAATAATAATGTGATGGATGAAGAGGTCTCTCTTTTCATCATCATATTATTATTCATCAAGGAAGACCAGAGGAAAGAAGAATTGGTTGTGTAAGGAATGATTGAAAGTCGAGTAAATTAATAAAGTTTGTATGGAAGTTCTTCATCCCGGCACACGGCTTACACATGTATGTGTATGAGGATGAGTCCAAAGAGAAACAACATACGAGTAAGTATCATTATACAGATCTGACCACATCTGTGCCTCTTCCGGGTTATTTCAAAATTACCGGACCCAGATTTGTGGTTTTAGGCTCAATGCTGATTGCTGTGGCTGAAACAGTTTTAACTTCGCAGAGAGTTTTGCCGTTGACATAAAGCTTTTCGAAAGTTTAATATTAAATCGAACCTGAATTAATGTAATGTTTACGAGTGATACCTTAATTAGTGTTAAAAGTGTAACCAATTTAATGTAATTTTTGTATTCCGTTTCCAGTGACGGATATGTCCTAAACCATGCTATCGTGAAAACTTTGTGCCTACCGTCTTGGAAACGAATCTTCTTTTTCATCTTTGTCTATACTCTTTAGCAAAACAAACAGAATTGAATGGGGAAAAAGATCTTCATGGAAAATAGACATATTAGAGCTGAAGTTTTATTACCCTCATGTCAGTTTATGTTGATATGTTGGGACTTGGGACACTGGTGAAAGAAAAAAATTTGGACCATTCAAGATTGTTGTGTTGAAGATTGTAGTCGCTCCGGTTTTGTTTTTCTTTGTTGACATAACTTGTTAACTAGATACGGGTAAATAAAGGTGGTCCTGAGTTTATATTATGTTGTTTTGTGAGCATTCTTATTCTGCAGTTATACAGCATATAGGTACGTATAAAAATACAGCCAAAGAACAGACATGCTGGTAGAAAATGCCCAAGGCATTAAGTCGCCTTTGTAGTGTTTTTTTACATTAAGTGCATAAAGTTTTAATAAATATATATATACTATACAATAAAAAGCGCTAAATACACACTCCAGACGCGGTTTCGGTGATTAAGTGTGCTTGAAAATAAGACATCAAAAATTTAGAGGGCTCAAAACAATGTTCTTTTTTAGGAATTGAGCCAATGTCCGCTATTCTGCCAGAGTCACCTTAAGACGGATATCGTTTATTAGATTAGTAGAACACACACCATCTATTTTTGTAACTTTTTGCTCTATTCGAGTAAGTATTTGTAATTCGTCATGAGGAACGTGCAAACGTTGGAAGTTTCCCAAAGCACATAAAAAATTCAGCACACCATAGGTCTCTCATGTGTTCCTTTTCGTGACTATGTTGGGGTAGGCATGGCAACCTGATGCCCCTAGGAGGTGCCAGCGGGCGATAGATCGGGGAGTCTATCGTCGTCGTATTGCACGGCCCTCACGAGTGGTGGCTGAGGAAAGCCTGGACATCGCCAAAGGAGTTTGGTGCCCGGAGGCGAGCCGTCCTGGATTGGTCGCGAACTACATGGGTAGCAGTTCTCGCGGCTCATCCACCAAGGCGACAGTAGGCTTACGGTGGTATCTTTAAGTGCGTGCATAATCAAACCGTCTCCCCGGACGGTGCGGTATGCGTTAAGCATTTTTCACTGCTTAATAAAAAAAAGGCTTCTAGTCTACACACCATGTAACTACCTATGTTTACAAATAAAAGTTTCTTATTCTTATTTTAACTGGATGCAGCTGGATACCAGTAGTTTACATAGCGACTACCTATCTGATTTCCATCAGGTACCTGGGTTAACAGGATATTTTTGATTCCGCCAAGTTTAAAACTATATTTAACTGTGCTATATGAAACTATTTACCTACTGCCTCAAGTAATTGAACATGCCATCACCAATCAAAACAACTCGTGTATCAAAAAAATATTATAGGAACCCAGTAAAACCAGTATTTTAATTGATTAAGCTTTTTATTACGTAGACAGACATACTTACAACGTAAATGTCACTAGATTCAAAAACACCTTCAAGGTGTTTTATATATATTCATTGTCTAAATGATGAGCTCGTGGCTAAATAATAACAGCCGCTCGGATCGATCTTTAGGTTAAGCCGTGCTTGCCTAGGTTGGTCTGTGGATGGGTGACTCACTGCATACAGAGCTTCCTCCGTGCCTCGGAAATCACGTTAAGCCGTTGGTCCCGGCTGTCATTTGTAGTCTTTGACAGTCGTTACAGGTAGTCAGTGGCACAATAAGTCTGACAACCAGTCAACCAAGGGGGATCGTATTACCAACATTAATTACGTTTGTTGTTTTTGTCGGATATTACTTTATCGTTAATTAATAACACCCAAATTCTCGTTTATGTATAAAGTTAGAGATTTAACAGTGGTGTGTCTAGAGGCCAACAATACGGCAAGCCCATAAGACAAGCATAATGTTTTGAAACTCTCACATCATACACTGTTTTAAGCTTTCACGGTTTACAACTAAACTTATACTGTCACTTACGGGATATCTTCCGTGATTGATCTTAGTGTCGAGTTCCATTAGTGAGCATAGCAAAAGAAAAAGAAAGAGGGTAGATAAATTTGTCTGCTGTTAACAATTTATTTCCCATCTACCCGCATTTTGCAGTCAACCCGCGATCATGGCGCTGATCGGGAGCTCAAAATAATGAACAATCACGGAAGTAGTATAAGTCTACCCTAACATCATGATGAGTAGTAGATTATAAGGACCAGCTAAGCTTGTAGGCTTGTATGAAAGTATTAATATTCATTTATTTTGCATTTCATATTGTAAATATAAAAATTAAAATCAAAATATTTTATTTCACATAGGCCTCGATGGGCACTTATAAAACGTCGACAAACACGTGCACGGTTCGGGTTGGCCGTTTCCTATGGAGAAGAATCGGCAAGAATCTTCATGGTTACTCTTTTCAAATCATTTGGTATTACAATATTATCATGGATACTGCATTTATACTTAAGTTGGAGGGAACAGCGTACAGGGAATAAGATGTTACAAAGGGCTTAAAGCTAGGTACACAAATATGGATCCTGTAAGGGCGCAGCAAGGTAGGAGAGAGGAAGAGGGCTTCAATTTTACTATTAATTAGTTGGTATATAAAAGTAACAACACGCAAAATACGCGCTTTGGACGTGGAGTTGCGGACACCAGCCCGATATACAATACAATACTTAAAGAAAAAAAAACTATTTAGTGAATCATAATTGACATTTAGATATTCATTAATAGTATAATAGCATTAACAGGTGGACTAAGGTTGTCACCGAATGGCGTCCAAGAACTGGCAAAAGGAACGTGGGTCGTCCGGCGGCGAGATGGGCAGACGACATAGTTGTTATAGGGGGAAAACCTGGATGAGGCTGGCACAGGACCGAGGAGATTGGCACAAGAAAAGAGAGGCCTATACCCAGCAATGGGTGAGTTCGGGCTGTGGATGATGATGATGATAATAGCATTTAATTTTATATAATAAAATTTTTGTAATTTATTTATGAACGAATTAAATTTTTGTTAATTTTTAATAATTTCCGGTAACTTATTATAATCCTTCATTGACAGTACCGCCACTATGTGTACCATTAGTAATAACTATCTACTTTCTCTACAAAATGTACCCATTACTCATATAATAGTACCTACCTGCCAATTTATTCAAATCTACAAATTATCTCTGTATCCCATTTTGCATGGCAGACTACTTTAATTGATAATTTACCAACATCCACTTTACTTGATTATCCCATTTGAAATGCTAGATGAAAATATTGTTACATGGGTCCGTCCCAAAGTTTATATTCATGAATAATTCACGAGAAGCGCTGAAACTAGTTTAAGTACAAAGTTACTGAAATAAGCTCTCCTTTACGATGTAGGTGAAATTTTATTAGTAGATAAATTCTTTTTGGAAAAATTGCGCTGTTAGCCTGCGTCATCCCACAGCTGGGCAAAGACCTCTCCCCATTACTTTCAGCTGTAATTTAATTGAAAAAAGGAAATTAGAATAAAGACTGCCTCAACTTATACTGTCACTTACGGGATATCTTCCGTGATTGTTCATTATTTTGAGCTCCCGATATTTCGGCGCTGTTGCAAGCGCCATGATCGCGGGTTGACAATATCGGGAGCTCAAAATAATGATCAATCACGGAAGATATCGCGTAAGTGACAGTATAAGTTTAGTTGTAAACCGTGGAAGCTTAAAACAATGTTTGAAAGACTGCCTCGTTGGTCGAGTGGTCGCAATCGCGACTGCCGAGCATGAGGTCCTGGGTTCGATTCCCGGGTCGAGCAAATTGATATTTGGTTTTTCCATCAGGAATTTCTCAGTAGCAGCTACGGAATCTGGATTTGAGCCGGTTCATGGCAATAGGTTCGCCCCCTATTACATGCGACTTAAACATAAATGTGGGTTTACTATTAGGTACACCTCTGCCGTACCCTCGTGTCGGGTTTTAAAGGCGTGATGTTATTTTATGAAATTAGAATAAATATTAATTGCAACTTTTTAACAAAAGCTTGGGTTTAAGATTTTATTAAAATGCTAATATAATAAGTACTGGAGGAGTTGATAACGTATCAGAGCAATACGGAGTCTTTAACTAGCTAACAAACTCATAACAGGCATAACGTTAGGAGTTACCTAGTGTCCATGAAAACGGACCTTAGGCACCGTACTCTGTTATTTATTTGTATTCACTATTCTAAAATAATCGTATTGATTATTTACCTAGCGGTAATTTTATTGATGTTGATTGGATACTGACGTCATTCCATATAAATTACAAGTCATTACCATGGCCAAATTGAAGTATTATTATAATCTTCGTAATCGATACCGTTCGTTATCAAATAGTTTTGAATCGAGGGGCAACTATTCGAATATTCTTTCTGCTTTTTCGTGTGGTTAGTGCCTAACCTGGTGTCAGAGTGTTTATGCCGCCCACAGGCCTCTGACTTGGCTTTACACGCCGTTGAGAAATATCTCTCAGGCATGCTGGTTTCCTCAATGTTTTCCTTCACCGAAAGCAAGTGATAATTATACAATACGCACATGAATCGGGAAAATCAGAGGTGCGTGTCTTGGGTTCGAACTCGGGACCTATGACTTGGCAGTCCGACGGTCACACCACGAGGCTATCACTGCTTATTCGAATAATACATTAGGCATACTTAAAAGGGAAAAAAAAAACGTTATCTCGACGAGGACCAATGTATAAGGCCTGATATGCATACGTGTTCTTGATCAGATCTCTCTTCGGTCGTTTCGAGATAACGTGCCATAGGAATATGTGAGGGAAGTGAGAGCACACCTGTGTTAGCGCACACACTTACATAACAACACGCCTGTAATCCCCGAAGGGTTAGGTAGGGGTGCAACTATTTACCTAATATGTATATTGTATACACCTTACTAAATTCAAGAGCGATTTTCTCGTGGTGAAACTATTTCAACTATAAGATTAGACCGATATCATAGTAATATTTGGTTCAATGCTCGATACAACATGACATAGCAGAAAAGACACTAGAAGAAAATCACTTTGAAAAGATGCTAAGTGGATGCATATTTGTGCTCGTGACTGTACCACCCACATTTCGCCAGTTATGGTTTAAGTCCCATGTAATAGGAGGCGAGCCTGTTGCCATCAACCGGCACAAATCCAGACTCCGTTGCTGCTACTAAGAAATTATTGATGGAAAAACACAAAAAGTAACATTTTGCCCGACCTGGGAATCGAACCCAGGATCTAATGCTCAGCAGTTTCACTTGCGACCACTAGCACTAGCATGGATAGCTAGTCTCCGCTGCGATTGGCTGCCATGACCGAAAACAGAGGGACTATATAGTTTTTCTAGTACTCCCTGAGTAGTCAGCTCCGCACTTAATAATCTAACTGGATAGCAGTGCCGAAGGTTTCATACAACTCGATTCCTACCGGATTCCCTTTGAAAAATGTTACAGTCAGTATTCTACAGACAAATAATAAAATTTCATTAAAGATATCCAGCTTACCTCTTACAAAAATTGACCCTTCGCTACAAGTTTTCCGTATGGGACAAGCCCGCCCAAACCACTGCAACTCCTGAAAACCTGAATCACTAGTAGCGACCACCAGAAAAGCGACGAGACAATGAAGCTCGGCGAAGCTTTCCGTTTTTCATAACTTGTTTAGAGATTACGCGAAGAACATATTTTCAATGAAATGTAGGCTGACCTAACCGAACCGTTTTTAGGCTGACCTGGAGGTAGCAACCATTAAAATTCAATTGTGATCGATCGTGGGCCTGTAAGTAACCCTTTTGTACCGACCCACACCTGTAACTTAAATAACTTATTTGCGTATATTTGGGACACGATCCGGTCGTGTGTTAGGGGCTGAGCTGATAGGGAGTTGCGTTACCCTTAACGAAGCCGAAAGGCACTTGTTCTCCCCGTCATTGCGATCATTTTTTTTTTGTTTTAGACTACACCTGGGAACCTTCTGGTTACGGAAATATTGGGGGTAAAAGTTCCAACTTTTTCAGATTTTTTTTAATACCAGTTTTAGGTGTTAAAACTTTACTTTAAATACCTCCACGACCTCTGTACTATTCAATGCATCCATCAGCACAATGTTTTGAGTGCGTAGGGCTCAATAGTCCTACCATCAAAAATGATTTATCAAAAAAAAGTTGTTTTATAGCAATAATTTTTGCGTAGAGTTACTTAGTTTTAAGTGCAGAATGCTTGGTTGACGGCTTCGTGAAGGGTCTGTTTACTCCTTGTCTAACTAGTAAGAAACTTACCCTAAGGTACTGAGGAATCCTGATACAGTGCCCTCCGCGTGCAGGGAGACAATGTCCCCCAGGTGCAAGAAACTGTCTCCCATCTTGCCACTTTCTCCTTACCCCCACCATGCAACAACACCTGCGGAAGAAGAAAACAAGGATTTAAATAAATTGTCTCTTAATCGGCTTAAGCCCGCACGGTATCACGACAACTTGAACCCGTGACAATTCAACCCCAGGTCATCTCGACCCGGACACCCCGCTTCAGCTGGTCAATATTATTCGAGTTTTTTTTGTATGGAAATGCAGTTCGTGAAAACGTGATTCGCACGAGGACGTTGCGGCTAATGAAAAAATTTCGCATCAGCGTGGGTAAGCTCTTAGCTTTGAAAAGAGATGAAAAGAAATGCTCCCGAAATTCTGTCAAATAAGGGTTGTTATGAAGAAGGTAAAAATATCATAACAGCATTATTTGTACGCAAAATACGCTTTTTGGGCGTGGGATTGCGGACACCAGCCTGATATACAATACAATACAACCACATTAAGGCGTTAGAGGTAGGGCAGGTCATTAATCACGCCTTTTTTACAACCGTTATGTATTATACAGTTACTATATACGTATATAAGGATAATAACAATTCAGCCAGAACAAAGGCTCCGTCTGTTTTCTAAGATATCGCCACAAAACTTCTCTGAGGTAGGATTTGCATTGGACACCGAGAAGCTTTTGCAGACAAATACGGCTTGTATTTGCCTAGAAAAGCCTTCTAGCTTTGCAGTAAGAAAGGCTTTCAAAGCTTCCACCTGGATTTGGATCGGAGTTTTATGTTATTTGTGTCTAGTGCAGACTTCTTCGTATCAAGTAATCTTTCGTTTCACTTTGCAGCCTACGAAAATCAAAAAAAAGTTTTATAATCGTTAAGCTTTCTAAGTTCCAGTATCAGTCTTACTAAGGGGTAACGTATTACCCCGTATCGTGGTTGTGGCGGTCAGATAGGCAGCCGTTCCATGAAAATTCTGGTATTGAGCTGCATCCAATTACGCTGGGAGCCGACCCTAACATAGTTAAAAAAATTTTTAGGTGAAATAGAATTTTCGAAATTTGTATTGTTTGTTTATGTGTTGTTTCTTGCTAAATCAGTGATTTATCAGGTATATGATTGTTTGTTATGTGGTTGTGGTTAATTAAATGCTCAATTTATAATGACATTGGCTATGCGGTAAAAGTATCGCTACCTACTGAGTATTAGCTTAACACTGCAATGCTAATCCCTTGATAAGGATGACATAACACGTCTGTAACTAAGTCCGAAAATCCGTTAATTCCGTATTAAGACAGTTTTATCGGAATTAATCTTTAGAAACGTAGGTAAGTAATGAAATACCTATCGTATCTTATTGCTGTTCATAACTGCGTGTTTATTTAATGAGGGTTTTTTATCCGGTTTTCATTCATGCTAGAGATTTTATCGGAATTTTATTATCTACACGGTGAAGACATATTTAAAGATGATGATTATTAAGTAGGGGTCGATATTTTTCGCATTCTGGGTCGAAAATTGTCAAAAAACGGTCAAGTAAAATTAAGTAAAAAAAGTAGATGTAAATTAAGTAGAATTGTAAAATATAGGTACAAATACAAAATATTTATTTCTTAACCAAAAACCAAATTTATTCAGTACCTTAGATATAAACAGTATGTTTGTGTGTGTTTGTTTGTTTGTGTATCAGTGTGTGTGCATGTGTGTGGTTCAATGTGTGTGTTGAAATATGCCTAGGTGTCTGCGTAATTTAGTGTCTTTAACCAATTTGTTAGAATTTGTTTACACTCGTGTAATTATTTATTGCCAATTTCGGCATCCTATTTAGTTTGTGGAACCTGTGCTATGAGATCTTTCGGTCTTCTTGTTATTGTAGTTTGATCATATGGTAGATTCTTGTTTTTTAAGAACTAACTATTAGTGACACCTTTATCACTATAGCGGTTACCGTGCCAAACTAAATTAATCGCTGTAGCCAAATGAGAGTTTAAAGTTTAATTTGCCTGTATTTTCGACAGCATGCAGGCACCCCGCAATGCAGCAATACCGCTAGACTGCTAGAGTTAATTTATCATCTGCCTAGCCTTTTCCCAATTATGTTAGAGTCGGCTTCCAGTCTAACCAAATGCAGCTGAATACCAGTATTTTACATGGAGCGACTGCCTATCTGACCTCCATAACCCAGTTCGTACTGCCGATAGATACAAGATTGACCCGAGAGGGTGTTATTATTTAGCCACAAGCTAGCAAGCAATCTAGCTAGACTTCAGAGTTAACAATATGCCAATATTCCGGACGTACTTGGGTCACAAAGACCTTCTACTAAGGCCTAAAACATTTCTATGTTAAGAAAACATCCGATTTAGTAAACAGTTTATATCTTTACTTCATAATATAAAATCATGCCCGTAATCCCCGAAGGGTAAGGCAGAGGGTTACGTAATAGTACATCCAGATTTCGCCAGTTATGTTTGAGTCACATTTAATAGGGGGCGAGCCTATTGCTATCAACCGGGCCAAAATCCAGACTCCGTGGCTTCTACTAATAAATATAAAGAAGAAATTCCTGAAGGAAAAACCCAATAACAATTAGCCCGACTTAAGAATCGAACACAGGACCTCATGCTCAGCATTCGCGCTTGCGATTACTAGACCACCGAAGCAATCATATTTACTATTACTTATTAAATAAGACTACACCACAACTTGTTGCATAACATTACAATTTCCAAAAAATCCTCAAAGCTTTATCCCTCAAATAAAATTGTTACTGAATAAGGCTATTATCGGACTTCAGTAGTTTTCCCGTCGATATAAAAGGCTAACTACAAAGTTTGCTGAACACGTACATTGTGCTGGCAGTCTGATGGCGAAGAATTCACTTTACTAGTGTCACGTACAGTGTTAGACCTACAAAGGCAATTTTTTGCCGCAGTTACGTCGCTCGAACGCAATGACGGTTTGCACCGATACCAATTTTTATGTGATGTGACTACAAAAATACCCGTTACTACTACTACTACCAATCCTACTAATACTTCCAATAGTTAGTCTTTTAGGGGTATGGAGAACAGGGTGTAAAGTTCTTCATCCCCCATAGAAAAGGGAGGATCCTCCGACCAGACGGGTGTTGTGTCTGCTGGGCTACTGCCCGACAGTTGTTGTCGGGTTTTTATAAACGGGGTGGAAGGAACACCGACGCGAACACGGTTACATCATTCTAAGCCCTCCCACCCCAAAAAACAGCTGTTTCCTACAAAATTGCAATACCCACACGGTCAAAATGTATGGAACAGCTGTTTTTTTTTTTAATAACAGATGAAAAATTTGTAAATAAATAAATGCGGTAACCGTTTTCGCGTCGGTGTTCCTTCCGCCTTATATGCTCGTAAGTCGCGGGCAACTTTAACTGCTCGATTTAAAATTCTGATGTTAGTTCTACATTTGTGTCATAAATGGCGCTGTAGTACTTTTTGTAGAATGTTGGTAATTCCATTGCCTTAAAATGACAACGAGCGGCAACGTCGCCGCGTCGGTAGTTTACATTTCCAATAAAACTATCAGACCACCACTTGTTGCCTAACCAAACAAACAATTTCCAAAAACCCTCAAAAGTTCGTCCCACAAACCCAAAGCTAACAGAATCAAGCTTCAATAGTTTGACCGACATTGATATTCAGAAAAAAAAAACTATCTACCCTACAAAGGCCTTCTACAAAGTTTGCTGAACACATACATCGTGTTGGCAGTGTGATGGCGAAAAATTGCCTTTGTTTAGTGTTAAACCTACCCTCTTTGTTAGATAGGGTGGTAAGTTTTTGCTTTTTACCCGGTGTTTTAGTTTCTGGAGTGTGCGAGTGAAAGTTGGGGTGAAAATATTGGTTCCGAAAAAATTTAGGCAATAATATTTGGACGAGATTGTCTACGCAATATTATTGGTATTATACAATCCTAATATTATAAATGCAAAAGTAAGTTGTTTGTTACCTTGTCACGCCTTTTTTTTTTTTCGGGTGGGAAATCATCAAATGACCCCCCCCCCCCCCCCCCCGCTCTGGGTGGAGCGGAAGGGAGTGTCAGACTTGTACTGACTAAAACCCATCCATGTTCCTCCTTCTTTGCCCTTTGTGTTCCAGGGCCTCGGTATCTCTTTCGATCAGTCCCGCAGCCCTGGCACCTTTTCACGCCTAAACCTGACATTTTGCTGATTCGTTGTCAGGTGCACAGAAACGGACAAAGGATATCTTTCATCCCGGAAAAAGTACTGTTCCCGAGGAAAACAAAAATAACTTTATTTTTATAATAGGTGGCGCCACGTGTCTTTCGAATCATGATTGAATTATATTGTTACAAGCAGCGTACGAGCCGAATAGATTGTCAAATTCCAAATTAACGCGAGCGAAGCCGCAAGCAATAGCTAGTGTATTATGAACACTATTTATAATACACTAGCGCTAGCGCGGTGTAATATATACAGGGTGGGACATCGATACATAAATGGAAATATAACAAAATACCACGCATTTAGTACATCATTCTGAGCCCACATAGAAATTTTTCATCGGTAATTTTAAAAAAATCTGCTGTTTCCTACAAAAGTGCACAAAATGTATGGAACAGCTTGCATGGAACGGCAGCAGCATGACCGATTTCGTATTTTGAATGTGATCAATGAGTGCTACTTGACCTTGGACCTTTCTAATAGTGTACTTGTAACTGAAAACACAGTAACTTTTCTCAGTAACGAAGGCAATACAATAGGTCTTTTATTACAAAGATTTTTATTTTCATTTCCTGTTCAAGACTAAGTTTTTTTTTTTCATAAAATACGCTTTATGCGTTTACTTTCTCATTTCGCCACATCACTACGTACCGAAATTGTATCATAAACAATATTACTTACCACGGCAAAAGTTTCACGCCAAAAAAATCATGTTATAAGAAGCTACCCCTCGCCAAAGTCACGTAATATCTCGCTCATATGAACTTACGAGGCAAGTGTGTGAAGAGCCGAAGTTATATGAGGGTGGAAAGGCTACTAAATCTTTATTAAACGTTGCTTTATTGAATTTATAGGTTATAGCGTAATCATGGCTGAATATCTTCAGTATATGAGAGTCTTTTCGATCTATTTGTCCAATAACATTGTTATAAAGTAAATGCAAAACTGAATATGTGAAGAGCACGGGGCAAAGTTGTGTGCAAATTGGTTTATGAAAGGACACTGGGCAAATCTGTATGGAAATTGGATTATAAAAGGACACTGGGCAAAGTGGTGTGAAAATTGGTTTATGGACGGACAACGGGCAAAGTTTCATAATAGTAGATTTATAAATAAAATAGTATTTGATTACCTTAGAATATTTTTAAGTACAAAACTGCAGCCTTTTTATGGCCAAGTCAAGATTAAATATGATGAAAGCAATTCATACGAAGCTGCCCCTCGCCAAAGTCACGTAATATCTTGCTCATATGAAGGTAGGAAAGGCTACTAAATCTTAAACGTTGCTTGATTTAATTGATAGGTTATAGCTAAGTCATGGTTGAATATGCTGATAAAAGCCCATTCTATTTGCAAAAATCTACTACTTTAAAGTAAACGTAAAACTGTACATATTAACTGCACGGGACAAAGTTGTATGGATATTGGTTTACGAAAGGACACTGGGCAAATACTATTAATCAATGGTCAATGAAAGAGGTATAAAAATTGATCGACAAATGCCAAAATATAAATTTAATTATCTTATACAGGGTGGAAGGAACACCGACGCGACAACAGTTGCCACGTATTCAGTACCTACATCAAATAAAATAAAAAAATCAGCTGTTTCATACATTTTGACCGTGTAGGTATTGCACTTTTGAGGAGCTCGGGGCTAAATAATAACAGCCGCTGCCGTGCTTGCCTAGGTTGGTCTGTGGATGGGTGACCACCCATTACATACCGAGTTTCCTCCGTGCCTCGGAAAGCACGTTAAGCCGTTGGTCCCGACTGTCATACGTAGATCTTTGACAGTCGTTAAAGGTAGTCAGTGGCTCAAAAAGTCTGACAACCAGTCTTACCAAGGGGTATCGTATTACCTAGTACTAACTGGGTTGTGGAGGTCAGATAGGCAGTCGCTCCATATAAAATACGGATATTCAGCTGCATCTGGTTAGACTGGAAGCCGACCCCAACATAGTTGGGAAAAGGCTAGGCAGATGATGAGGTACCTATTGCACTTTTGTAGGAAACAGCTGTTTTTTTTTTTAAATAACCGAAAACAAATTTCTACGTGAGGCTAAGAATGATGAACTGAATACGTGATAACCGTTTTCGCGTCGGTGTCCCTTCGACACCGTATATTTTTTAAAGTATAAATCCTTTACTCGTATAAGTCGTTTTATGGCTTATTCTATCCAGGTCATTTATTTATTTTTATGACGTGTCATGAAAATCTGATCCGACACATAAAATGTATGAGTAAGTATTTTATTATGCCAATAACTCGCCAACAATCCTAGGCAAATAATAATATCCGAAGAATGGTCAGGAAGGTGGTCATGTTTATTTTCTGCTTTGTAAACTTCCTCGCTTTAGACGCCTCTCATAAAATTTTCCACACTAGTAGTTTTCTGTAACGACACGTTCACAACCTCGGGCAGTGCCACTTTTTGTCAAGCGACACTCGCGATCGTCACTTGTTTCCTTCACGTGAGAACCGCCGCATCGCGTCGTGGTGACTGGTGACATGCTCTAATGTCTTTATTAGTTGCCCAGAGGTTCCGCTTAAAACATTATCTTCCTGCTTTGTCCCATGTTATTTGGGGTCGCGCAACACGGTTTTTTTTCTTCCATTCTCCCCTGTTAGCCGTTCTTTCATAGCATTCCTTGCACACACACCATCCTTCTTTATTTTGGACTTCATCTTCCTCACCATCCGTCAGCATTTATATTTATCACTCTTTTAGTCACATACGACTTCAAACGCTCCGCATAAAATTTTCTACGCCAGTAGATTGTGACACGAACATAAGTTTCTTATCTCGAAGACAAAAGCTAAATGCAAAAGCTAGTTCAGTCATAACTATAAAGATCAAACGGTAGTTGCACGTCGTAAAACTACAGAGTAGCCGTATCATAACCGAAGTGCTCTTTGCTAACGTTTATTCGGTGTGAATATTTTCGGAGGGCAATTTTCATCGTACTTCATCTTCTACCTAGCCTTTTCCCAACAATGTTAGGGTCGGCTTCCAGTCTAACCGGATGCAACTGAATACCCGTATTTTACATGGAGCAACTGCCTGTCTGACCTCCACAACCCAGTTAGTACTGGGTAATACGATATCCCTTAAGACTGGTTATCAGACTTTTTGAGCCACTGACTACCTGTAATGACTGTCAAAGATCTACAAATAACTGCCGGGACCAACGGCTTAACGTGCTTTCCGAGGCACGGAGGAAACTCGGTATGTAATGGGTGGTCACCCATCCACAGACCAACCTAGGCAAGCACGGCTTAACCTAAATATCGATCCGAGCGGCTGTTATTATTTAGCCACGAGCTCCTCGTCGAATTTTCGTCATACTTGTGATGTACTATTTGGCTAAAAATATGTGAGATTTATGAGTGACCAGCAACAAGGTCGAGCGGAAATGGAAGAGCCCTTTCTTCGGAGGAAGTCGCCCTTTGAATATAGGAATAATGAAAAGCCTATCGTGATAGGGGTAATTTAGGAATAGTCACATGATACCTACCTACAACTAGTACAAAGAAAACCTTTTTTTTCTAGTTTAACATCTACGACAGTAAAACTGTTTTAAAACAATACTTGATCATTTTTACCTGACGTAATCCTGATTCCGGAGTCTGTCTTTCTTACCTAGGTATATCTATACACTACTTTTGTTTGAGTACGGAATAAAATCAAATATTGAAATTAACATAAACGGTTTAATAATAATTTCAATTTAAAAATAAATGTTAAATTGAAATGGCTGAATTCGAAACAAATAAAACTCCATTTAAACTCGATTATATCCGGATTAAGCCATCTGTTTCGTTTCACAACGCAAGTAATGATTGATAGGCTTGAAACAGCTAAAAACAATGACAGAGTAAATAACAGAACACCCTCATACGCTTTCAATACATCAAACACCACGAATTTCGGGAGACTGACAGTTGATACGGAAAACATTTAAATATGCAACACTTCCCCAAGACCTCGCACGCTAGGGCGATTTTTTCGACGCTTTATATAGAAATCAAAAAGTAAATACATTTCTCTGCGCTAAATTTGACGCATAACAAACAAATGAAGCACAAAAATGCAAGAAGAATAAGCTGGGGGAGTGTATGCGTCACATCCATGCATAATGACCATCGGTCAGCCCAGCCATATTGCAACAGAACTACAGGAACCGGCGACGCGATAGGCCCAGAAGGAGATGGCGTGCAGAGCTGGAGTCATACTTAAAGGATTGCGCTAAAGAGAGAAGTGGAAAGATGGAAGGGAGGTCTTTACTTAGCAGTGGGACACAACAGGATAATAATACATAGCTGTTCACGCATTTTTTGCCGCGCTTGGATTCGTTTTGTTGCATTGACAATGCTTGCATGCAATAGAGTTGAAAATCTAGTTTTTGTATTGAGCCAAGGTATCTCTCCATGATTTCCAGTTCTTACGATCCAGGGCTACTGTGAGTCACTGTTGGAGGGTTTTGTCCTACTCGTCTCGCCATCTTCTACGAGGTGTGCCGCGTCGCCGTTGTTGCAAATCCAGTGCGCGATAAAATCGTGGCGTTTAAAAATCGCCCGTGTGAACGAGTGGTAATTCTACGGATAGATTTATTTGTATGAGCAACGATCCGTTGGCAAGGCATGGTCAGTGTTTCAGTTACGTATGTTCATCATCAAAACTATTTAGGTTAGAACATATTCTAGACTAGCTAATACCCGCTTAACTCTAAACGACACCCAAAAACTCTCTGTTGAAATTACAACTCCCGGCTTAGAGCATAGCGTTCAAACTACAACAGAGCTCTTTTAGTTAAGCAATTATTTAGGCGTAAGTTATTGTTGCAAATAACGTTTGGTATGATTTTTGAAAAATATGTGTAAATATTGTATGATGTTTATGATGAGTGTGAGCTCAGAAACTTCCTTTTTGTTATGAGGTAAGATGGCAGTATTAATTTTAAAATGGTGTTCATTTTCTATCTAATTAATAGTGTTTGTAAAGCTGGTAGTCCGTAGTTTATTCTGTAAACAAAGCCCGCTCGTGTTACTTTACGTTCATTGTGGTGAGATTTTCTTATTATCCTCAACATGAACACGAATGCAACGTTTCCATAACAACAACATAACTACATTCATTTCTTGTCAGGCAACTTTGGCCCATAGATACGAGAATATTACATTACAGACCCTCTTAAAACTATGTTAGTAACACTTCACTTGTGCACTAAGCCACTATCCCTATGTCTATCCATACTAACATTAAAAAGGCGGCAGTAACTCTGTCTATACGTGCTGTTACTTTCTACGGGGTAAGGGCTGATCGGATTTAGACGAAATTTGGTAAACGGGTAGACTGTGGGTTTAGGACATTGGATAGTTTTTATTCGGTTGTGCGTTCCAGTTGGATAATTTACGATCTTCGCGCGGGTGAAGCTGCGGGCCTACGATATGAAACCTACCATAAGGATCGGCCCTAATTATTTTGGACAAATTTACGAAGATATAAAACAAAAATTAGAAAAGCTCGCCTAACCCTTTTCTGATAAACGCACACTAGGTGCTGAAAATAGGGTTCACCCTAAACCGAATAAACAGTCGTTAGAGATAATGACCACGTTTGGCAAACAACTTAGTGACTGTGGTTTATTGTTTTTACAGTTCAGCACCCCAACTGTGTAACAACGTATTTTTAAGAGTGTTAACGTCTTGCGGCATTTCATACAAAATTTCAAGTGATTTTATTTCGAAATGACTGAACCGATTTTAATGAAATTTCGTACGTTATGCGTACGAAATTTCATTAAAATCGGTTCAGTCAGTCAAGCAGGATACATAAGTCTAAAAACTTGACAGAGAACATTTTCGACAAATAGTGTTACAGCTAAATTAGTCCGATTTTAGATTATCCATAGAAACAGAAATTTCCAATTATCTTTTTTTTTAAAAAGACTTTTCGAAAAGTTCTCTGTTAAGTTTTTATACTTATATATCCTGCTTATGCGTACGAAGTTTCATTAAAATCGGTTCAGTGATTTCGAAAAAAAATCACTCGAAAGGTCTTACGAAATGCCGTAAGACGTTAACGCTCTTAATCAAAATTTAAAGGATTTCCGAACCCACTACTTGAAGTTAATTGAATAAATAAATCTTGTTAGACCGTCACAATGAAAAACTGTAATTGATTGTAAGCCTGTTGCGTAACTACTCCTAAATCTTAGAATACTCTCATTATCCTTGAGAAAAAAAAATATTTCTTGGGGCGTGGGACTTACTTGAGCTTATTATTTGAGGCTTTTCTTTGTGTTTTTACTTTTATCATGTCGACATATAGGTTTACTAGCTTTTGGCCGCGGCTTCGCTCGCGTTGATTTAGAATTTGCCAATTAATTCGAAAGACATTAGGCCCCATCTATTATCATAAGAAGGTTATTGTTGTTTTCCTCGGGAACAGTACTTTTTTTCGGGATGAAAGGGGCCCTATGTCCGTGTCTGTACTCCTGACAACGTATATGCAAAATTTCGGGTGATTTGTGATCGATTAGGATGATAGGTTCAGTGGTTTAGGCGTGAAAAGTTAACATTTTTAGCATTTATAATATTAGTAAGGATTAGGATGATTGGCGTGGCTAGGGGCCAACAAAACGACAAGCCCATAAGGCGGGCAGACTGTCCAGAAACCCGAACATTATAAAGATTAGTAGGTTATAAGGGCTATCCAAACTTTTAGGCTTGTATAGAAGTACCGCCACTAATTGGTTGTTGTTTTAAAGGCCAACAAACAACAGCCAACATCAGATTTACTCCTAGCTAACTGTTAACAGTCGCACGGGTCGATCTTCAAAGATATCATGGAAGATCGACCCGTGGGTCCGGAAATGTGTGACTGTGTGATTTGTGGTCATTACAAAACTAGACGGAAAGCACGTTAAACCCGTCCCGGTCCCGGCTGTCAAAACTTAGATCGTTGACAGTTGCTATGCAAAGGCGACCCAAAAGTCTGACAACCAGTCTTAACAAGGGGTCCAGTAACTGGGCTATGGGGATCAGATAGCCAGTCGCTACTTGCAAAATACTAGTATTTAGCTGCATCCAAGTAAACTGAAAGAATACCCAAAGATAGTTGGGTAAAGGCTAGGTTACAGAGACACCGGAGATCAAGACGAAGCAGTTATGCCATCAAATCTGTGCAATTTATTCAGATTTCTGCATGTAAATACATATGACCGTGGTATGGTATGACACAACGGGATGCTGGTCAATGAAATAATTGCACCAGTATTTGCTTGAGCACGAGGACGTAAACTGCAGTTGATAGTAGGTAAGGGAGACAATCTATCTACCTACAGTATCTACAACGGTACGGATATTAAACAAAATCAAAAAACCATTTATTCGATTAGGACTGAGATTCAGCATTCTGAACCCTAAAATTACAAATGACCGGTCGGAAAAACCCCCTTCAAACTTCACCTTACTAGCACATCTGACTGATATTATATCAAAGGTAAAATTGATAATAGGGAAAAATTATATGGCTAGACGACTGAAAATCTAAAGAGAGATGTACTGAAAATTTATTTTACCGATGATTCAGTCGAGACGCAAGAACAGCCGAACTCCCATACAAAATTGGGCATTCTCCTTTGTGGAAAACATAACAAGTATAAAATTACTACAACTATTTGAATAATTTTTTGCTGCTAATTATTCATATAAAATAAAGTTATTAAAGAGGGAAGCGCCAGGGTAGCCCGCGGAATTAGTAAGCACTTCACTTGGCGCTTTCTCCGTAGCAAAACTAAAACAATACATTTTTTTTTTTAAACTGAGACTTTCTCGTATTAGACCTCCATACTAGTTAACACTCAAACTTTAGGTATATATGCATACCAATTTCCGATAACTATAACTATATTTAACGCCACATAGTCCACCACGCGGGCCCAGTACTGGTTTGGATGTCACTCATACATATTATGTTGTCGACTTAGTTACTCAGTCGATATTTTTTTTGTAGACTTAGACTGGAAATAAGAGTAGGATGATGATGAGAACAATACACCTTTGTTTGGATATAATTTCCTCCCCGTTAAACTGAGAGCGTAATTAATATACAGGACAATCAAATTAGCTGTTTTAAGATTAAAAATAAACTCAGGCATTTTATCGAGATAGGAATCTGTGTTCCGACTTCGTTGAATGTCGCAATTTGGGGAAATTTAGAGGAGCTTTCACAAACTTACTAATTGAAGATTTCGGATTAAAATTTCGGTATTCAGTGAATTAGCCTTTTGTCAAGCAGTAGCCATTTTACAGATAGACTTTTGACAGTCTGAATCCTTTCTCCATTTACGTTGAAATTAGTATCATGACCATTTCTAAATGATTATATTATTATTTTATTAGCTAGATGTGCCTCTCACCGTACTTTAGTCACGTGAAAATGTTTACACCGAGAAGAGTGAGCAGTATGTGCGAGCAAGACAATACTATGCATCCCTTGCCCCATCAAAGGCACATTAAGCGTCCTCAAAGTCCTAACATATCCCACAGGTTATTTGTTTTAAAATAACCATAATCCACGTAGGTATTACGATACTAATTGAACCAATACGTGATCAACCTTCAGAATATTCCATTTAAATTGATACCTTCGCGAGGACTCATTAAAGCGGTCGGTCTATAAAAATAAACATTTTTGTTCTAGTACAGCGAATCTAACAATCTAAATATTGAGTAATCATAGGTTTTATCGATCAATACAAAACTCATAAACCCTTATAAATAAATCCAATACTTACTCAATGAACGCTGAAACTTCAGTAACACTTATAATTAGAAAATCGACCTTAACGTGTAACACATAAACACTACCGACCGTCAAACTATCATCACTTCGGCGTGTTCCGATGGTTACGATCAATAAACCCAATATAAACCAAGTGTAATTGAAACGTTGCGTTGGAGAAATCTCAGATTGGTTGAATTGGGATTCTAGCCAATTGTTGACAGCCATTGATCATTTAATTTGATAGCTCATCACGGACATTTAAGAAGTTTATTGTAAACCTTGGGGCCAAAGTAATATTTTATAACCGATATCGACGACAAATAATGTAAAGGCGACATTGTATTGAATTGACTTAATAATGCTACCGTAAAACGGGGTGAACAGAAACGCAGGGATGTATCGAGACATAACTCTAATAGGGATTTTACATAACAAACATAACACCACGCTTGTAACTGTAACTGTACTGTGCTGTAACTGCTTGTAACTGGCAGAGGTGTACCTCTGCCTAACCCTTCGGGGATTATCGCCAGTTATGTTCCTCTGCCTAACATAATTGGCAATCTGTGGGTGTACTATTAGGTACACCTAATAGTACACCCACAGATTGCCAGTTATGGTTTAGTCACAAATCTAAATTCCGTGGCTGCAACTGTGTAATTCTTAATGGAAAACCCCTATAACACTTTGCCCGATCTGGGAATCGAACCCAGGACCTCATGCTTAGCAGTCGCGCTTGCGACTCCTAGACCAACGAGGCAGTCAGTGAAAGGGATTTTAACGTTGTATTAATATGGTGTGTTGCCAAAAACTTCTTAAAAAATTAAGTATAATTTAGTAATATCAGATCATATAAATTCAACATTAAAATCCCTTTTAAAATTTAGTTACGATTCGTTTCTTTGGTCTTCCTCTACTCTTACACCCCCATTAACATTCATACTCAAAACTTTCCTCACGACATTTTCCTCACTCCTCCGCATCACACGGCAACCGATTAACACAAAACTTTTTAGTCAACGGCACCACTTTCAGACTTCCTCTTATGTACTCATTTTTTATTTTATCCATTCGTTAACACCACACATCCTTTAGCATCCCTTAGCATTCTCATCTCAGCCACATGCAAATGCCTTTCATTCATCGTTTTTGTGGCCCAACATTCTGATACACGACAAGACAGCCCTGTCCGTCCCTGACGAAGTACCACGATAAATTAAAGTCACGTAATCCAGTGTCTACCGCTGCTTGTTGCCAAGAAACCGACTCAAATTCCACAAAACTTTTTGCACGCCAGTGTTTCCCTTGACAGTTATTAACGATCCTGTAAAATAGAGGTTTTTCAACAAAAAATAAAGGTTTCTATCCGAGACGATAACTAAAATCCACTTTTTTTAAAAGAAAGTGTTTTTACCCACAAACACTAACTCGGTTTAAACTTACTGTTATAGAAAATAGCTTTATTTTCTGGGACTAGTCGACTGATTTTATTTCTATACTTGTAAAGTCGGGGAGGGTAGAAAGACTCTTAGTATACTAGCTTAGATAAAAGTTGGTCGACAAAGTTGAGGATAGGTCAAGCTTTTATATCTACAGCTTATGGTTGAAAGAACTTGCGAAGTCATAGGTCTCGAGTTAGAACCCAAGACAGGCACCTCTGATTTTTCGGATTCATGTGCGTATTGTTTAATTATCACTTGCATCGGTGAAGGAAAATATCGTGAGGACCAGCATACCTGAGAGATATTTCTTGACGGCTGTAAAGCCAAGTCAGGGGCCAATAAAAGCTCTGACACCAGGTTAGGCACTAATCAGACGATAAAGAAAAAGGTTAAAAGAAAATTTAACAAATTCCGAAGCTTTCCATCAATGTTGCTGGAGAGTTGGTTTCGTCATATCTTCCCAGCTAAACACTAGGAAGTCACGAAGGGCAGGCGTGTTGAGGAATTATATTTTGTCTATTTTGACGTTTAAAAAGTACTGTTAGCAGCCCAGTTTGAATAAAAGAGTTTTGATTTTGTATGTGGATTTAGAAAACGATCAATCTATTAGTTTTTTTGCGTCTTGGGAAATTATCCCACTGGATATGGACGTGACATACCACAAGGGTTAAAAATATCCATTGTTCACATCGTAATGTATTCTAACGGTTGAACGGATGTCTATGCTTGATAAAGAAACAAAAATACGGACAGAGTGAGTTACTTTCGCATTTATAATATTAGTATGGATTCTCTTCTAACTGAAGTCGTTTAAAAGACATTAGCAGGCAAACGTACTTATACAAACAAGAGGGTCGAAGGGTGTATATTAAAAAATACTTTGCGGCTTCTCTTATCAAAAATATAGCTCGTCCTAACAACGTTTAGGAACCCGCTTCCCTCAAAACTTCCCCTAATTAGCTACTGGTAACTACATAGATACTTATTAAAATCAAAAGTAATTTATTCAATGTATGCAGAGTATTTGCACATTTGTCGTCACGTCAAAATCGCATACTCAAAACGACCGCTCTTCGCATCTTCTTAGTTGGGAGAAGAAGTGGCGGAACTAATCCTCCAGCAATTTCGCATTACTAAGGTAAAACATTATCATCATTCTCTTGCCCGTATCCCAATTCATTTGGGGTCGGCGCAGCAAGTCTTCTTCTTCCATACTTCTCTATTGCTCGTCATCTCATCAGACACCTCCTTTCTTGCCATATCATTCTTTACACAGTTCATCCAACGTTTCTTTGGTCTTCCTCTACTCATATAACCATCCACATTCATACACAAAATTTTCCTCATTCCTCCGCATCACATGGTAAGGTAAAACAACATCCCTTTTAAAAACTTCCACCCTTAGAATCACTGCTGATAAGATAGGCTAGTCAGCAGGTACACAATTAAGTCTTTGATAAAACACAAAGGAGACAACACCATCAGTGATTGTGAACTTAACACAAGTCTTGACAACTTTACCCATTGTCTGTAGCCTGACCTCGTTCGCCATCATCCTTTTCTTTTTAAGCTACCATTTTACTAGCGAGATTATGGAGAGAAAAGTTTTGTTAGAGCGTTTAAACTTTTAAAGTGAAGACGAGTTATGAGTATGACAAGATTGATGGTGTTGTTGTGCTGGATTTTGTTAGGTTTGTTTTATGAGAAGGCTAAGTTTACGTCATGACTTCATGAGTTATAAGAACAAAGAAAGCTCTAAGGTTTCGTTTCGTTTTACCATTGTTCTAATCTTTCCTTGTAATACGGACCACTACTGCACTTGGTGGTTGAAAATCGATAAGGTGCCGACCGTTAATTTAACCATTTTGGTCCATTACCCACATTGTTGGAATATCAACTATGAATACATACATAACAGCGACTATACCACTGTAAATTAGATAATTTTCAAACCTCCCAGAGTAATTGCGTAACGCACAATGGCAGTGACTTTTATTTTGGCCATTAAAGAACATAGTGGACCACATCACTGCTTTATAGTTGATGGGGATGGAGATTTTTGAATATAAAAAAGTAAAGGAGAGTCGTCATCATTCTTCTGCCCTTATCCCAGCTCATTTGGGGTCGGCGCAGCATGTCTTCTTCTTCCATACTTCTCTATTACTCGTCATCTCATCAGACACCTTCTTTCTAGCCATATCATACTTCACGAGAGTATTCAATATAGTAAAGAATAAAAGAACGGCTAGAAGCAAAGATATCGCGATTGCAACAGTTCAAGAGCTAGTTTGAGCCACGTCACATTGAAAGAAGAGCGGCCCCGAACCGCTGTCAATATAGCGGGGGCAGTATGTTGTCAGTCTCAGACCGATGGATCGATAGCATCCAAATGTCAGGAACTATGAGATAAGGCATTTGATATTAAATCGTAATAACTATCTGATAATGATTTTGGTTCAGTCAGATAAAGAACTCGTGAAACGTTGATTAAGTTTAGTTAGTAAGAAAAGCTTTTATAAATGTTGCTTGGGTTTTTTTAATAAAGCCTCTATACAGGGTGTAAGGGACAGCCCTCCACAAACTGTTGGGGTGAATTCAGTATATCATACTAAGATGACCGGTAAAATAAATTATTTCAGTATTGTTATGGGAAATTATTTCTGGAATGTTAACCCTTGCGATAGAGCAATGCCAAAAAAAATATAGAAATTGTTACTTCTTCAGCAGTTACACCATTATAAAGCAGAAAAAAAAAATAAACACAGACAAACATACTCATGCCTGTTTCCCATGGGGTAGGCAGACAGTAAAAAAAACAGCTGATTCTTACAAAAGTGCAATACCTACACGGTCAGAATGTATGGAACAGCTGTTTTCTTTTTAATAACCGATGAAAAAATTCTATGTGAGGGAGCTCAGAATGATGTACTGAATACATGGTAACCGTTTTCGCGTTGGTATCCCGTATAGATTGCTTTATAATAAAAGCATCGACATCCCAAGGCCGACACAAATTCATCGTATTTTACTGACACTGTCTCACTGAATTTTGCATATATCTCTCTTGATTGATTCAATAAATTATTCTACTTGCGTTTCCTGACGAAGGGTAAATTATTTAGAGATGGTACTCAAAGACTTGTATTCAATTTCTTGTTCTCACTTCATCACGAGGTAACCTTTCCCTGCTTTATTAAGCATAAGTATCAACGATTTTGATTGCCACTTGTATGTAACAAGATCGCGATCAGCTCACCTAAACGGCGTTCAAGAGCAGCCAGTTCCCATTTCATCAGATAACCCATTAGAAATATCTTTGTGTATGTATTAAGATTGCTAAAATATATTTTTGATTCGGTAAACATATGGGTGAAGGTCGATCTTAGCCGGGATCTTAGACTTAATTGACAGGTTTGATTCGTTATACTATTGTACCTAACCACCACCTTTGCACCTACTATTGTTCCAATTGGTGTTTGTTGTGTTGTTGTTGAAGAAGAAGAAGAAGAAGACTATTGTACCGACCGACCATACCGTTGTAGCGTTTGTTCGTGTTGCCCCGTCTATCGTAACTATATTTGACACATACTTTATAGTCAGGAGCTAAACAATTTTTTTTTCTTTTTCATTATTTCAACTTAACATGGTGTAATCTCCGAAGAGTAAGTCAGAGTGTACCTAAATAGTACACCCACAACTCAAACTACTAATTTACAAAAAACCTTGACACTGTGAATTCGTATACACATTAGATTCTATGACTAAATCTGAAACAATTTTACATCGACAGCCATTAAAAATAGCTTTGTTACAAATTTATTTATTCAACGATTAAAGTGCTTGCTAACTTTTTCCCGCTTCTTCGCCCACGTTGCGAAGATAAAAAGAACGCTACGCCCCATTCATTGGTTTGCATCGCTGAAGATTTCTTTAGAATTCCATTACGTATATTTGGAATAATATTGATACAAAGTATTTTTAAAACAGTTATAATAGAAAGAGACTAGACTCTGATTCAAACAAACTTCATTCTTGTTCAGACAGCAGCGGTGGCACAATGGTGGCGGCCGCGACTTACGAATAGTAAGTCGTGGGTTCGAACCCAGGCAGGCACATTATTTTGTATAATTTATTTCATCACCACTGCTCTCAAAAACGGTGAAGGAAAACATCGTGGAAACCGCCATGTCCTAGAACGTAAAAATTCGAAGACATGTGACATCTATCGACCTGCACTGGGCCCGCGTGGTGGATTATAGCCCATTCCTTCTCATAGAGAGGAGGCCGTGTGTCCCAGCAGTGGGAACTTATAGACTCATTATGCTTAAGCATTCTTGTTAAACTAAAACTTGAAAGAGGTCATTGTGCTAGTACTGTGGGGTCAAGTTTGAAATCGTAAAAAAAACCAGCTCATCATAAAGAGTTTTGAATATTTTAGTATGCAGCCTGGCCTGCCTAGTTTCCACCATTTTATTTTAAAAAGCAGTAACGATCCATTGGCCAATGGAAGGTCGATTGGATTGGACCCTCAGGGATTTAATCGAGACAGGAATCTGTGTTCCAACTTCGTTGATTGACGCAATTCGGCAAAAATTTGAGAAACTTTCTCAAACTTACAAGAAGATTGAAGATTTCAGATTCGGTGAATTAGCCTGTAGTAGCCATTTTTTTCAAATAGACTTTTAACTGTCTGATTCTCCAAAACCAATCAGCATATTGTTCAAGGGGTTCTTCTCTTGTTTTCTGTGTACCCTAAAACTTTAGTGTGAACTAAAACCGAGGTAGCAACATAGGTAAAACCGAGAAGTTCGTTGAACGATGATCTTGTGAATGAACAATTCGTGTAAATCCCAAGGCAGGATTAAACTTCATATCAAGTTGATCCCTTTTCTGTTCCCTTGAGAGGAAACTTTGAAACGGATCAACTTTATAATAATCCACTATTCGACAATAATAATGCACTCTGGGATACTGAAAGTCGGACTATTTCATCATTAAATCTACTATCATATTTAACTCACACTTACAGCACGCACTGTAGAAACTAGTAGGGTTTGTCGACGGAAGAATCGACAAAATGACAGATCAACAAAAGAAATCTGTCATTTGTCTATTCTTCCGTCTACAAAATCCGCTCCTACGGTGGTCATGCTACGCGTGGCCGAGCAGATGGGATTATTAAACCACACTATGACAACGAATGACCACCTGGACATGAGCTGCCTTGACTAACCAGGAAGTCTATAAACAGACGGGACACAGGTCAAAGCAAGGAAAACCTGCTCCGGTGGCAACTTTAGACGATTCCCGCCTGGAGTCTAAAGATTCTGTTCCACAAACAATTGGACACCCAATTGGTGTCCTGCGTGCCTTGATACCTGCACGCTACACTAGTGATAGCGCCAAACTCGCCAAATTTTGGAGTAACTCAATCTACATAGACTGCCATCGACACGCTATGAAAAAGCATGACGAACTTATTATGAAATTTATAATAATGGGCTAAATTGACCGAACATGATCTTTATACCGAAATTAGGACACAACTTAGACACATTACAGCTGTAATTAATTGACAAGTAGATATGTATCATAGTAGCAACAGACACAAACAAAGAGTTAAAGACCAACCGCTTTAATAAGTCCTCCGCCTTGCCCCATCAAAGGCATATTAAGCGTCCACAAATTCCTAACAATATCCAACAGGTTATTTGCTTTAAAATAACCATAATCCACGTAGGTATTACGATACTAATTGAACCAATACGTGATCAACCTTCAGAATATTCCATTTAAATTAATAACTTCGCGAGGACTCGTTAAAGCGGTCGGTCTATAGGTACTATTCTCCAGCCATTCAATTTAGTCAGTTCAAAGCCGAACTGCACAGCTAGCTTTGATGTTTGAGCGTAACAATCTGTTTGTCTGTTTATCGAAGCTTCTCAATTTGCAAACTTGCGCCACTTCACCCATCGCATTTGCCTCAATGGAAAGAAATATGAAATATGTTTCGAGATTTTTACTGAAAAGAAATCTATTTTGCAAGAAATCCGATTTTCCGTATGTACCTGACTGATGTACTTAAACCAGGGAGGGTAGACAAAATATTTGGAAAATATATTTCTTTGAAGGTCCAATTTACAAAAGTCCTCCCACAGTTCATCTCAATAAGATGAACTGAAGGACTTTTGTAAATTGGAAAAGTCCTTCAGTTGTAAAACAGTGGTAAAACAAGACTTTAAAGCCTGACAGCAAAAAAGTCGTAAGTAACCAAAGACTGCCTCTGGTTAACTGAAGAAGAATATCTTCGAAGTTGCATCATACACTACAGTTGTATGTGTATGATGCAACTTCGAAGACATTCTAGCAGCACCCTATGAGAAAGTTAAAATAAATCCAAATAATAGCAAGATACTGAACACAAATAAACCGACAAATAACAATTGAAGTAGCGAAACTGTTTAAACCGATCCGCTGCAGGCAGTTATCGCCAGCACTGAGCCAAAGTTTCAAATAGTAACCATCGATGAACACACAAAGCAAAGACGTTTAGCGCGGTCCAGAGCTCATTAAACTGCAGTAAAACTGTAAAACCGACGCAACGAATCTGTAAAGCGAGCAGAAGAAAATTTATTCCTAATTTCTTGGTCTGCCTAGTGGAAGTTCGTTTGAAACGCCACTTTTTTGCTGTTCATGTTTTCCCTCTTAAGTCTATACAAATAAGTAAAATAACAATTCAATTTTACAATAAGTAAAATTGAAGATGGGTTTAGATTTTGGGTAGGAATAGAGGTCGGACGAAGTCCCTGGCAAAGTGTTACTCAATAAATACTAACATTTTCATGCAAGCTAAAGCAAGAGAGTTATTTAACAGTGCTGACAAATTTTGAACTAAACATGGGTAAATATTGGGTGTAAAAATACTCTTAACGAAGCCAAAAAGCACTTGTTCTCATCGTCATTGCGATATTTTTGTTCCCAGGTATGGACCTGGGAACTTTCTAGTTACGGAGATATTAGGGGGTAAAAGTTCCAACTTTTTCACGTTTTTTTTTTTCATACAAGTTTTTAATGTTATAACTTTTTACTTTAAATGCCTCCATTACTGTATTATTCAATGCACCCATATCAGCTCAATGTTTTGAGTCCGTTACATTGAGTCCTATGGTAAAACGTGATTGTTCACCCCCAAAAAAAAGTCGTTTCCCTGCAATATTTTTTTGCGTAGAGTTACTTAGTTTGATGTACAGAATGCTTGGCTGACGGCTTCGTGAAGGGTCCGTTTCCACCTTGTATATTGCATACGACAAGTAGTCAAATATGACTTTTTTGAAACACAAAAATCCGTACACTTCACTTACCCACACAAATCATCGTCTCCAATTCACACGTCTAGTTCAACCAACTTCATGAGGAGTTTCAGCAAGTCACACACGATATAAAAGGTATGCAACATGAACTTATACCACGCGCGTTTCAAGTCTATGTAGTAAGAGGAGATCACTAGAGCGATCAGACAGGCTGCGCAGTAGCATAGTATCTTCCGATTTTCACTAATGACCATCTGAAACGTCGGCACTGAGTTCAAGATGTAAGTGTTGGGCGAATTTGGACCTTGTGTTGGCACCTTTGAATTTAGAATCAGTTTTGAAGACCCTTTGTTTCAGTGGATTTGGTTTTGTCAAGATTAGTGAGAGGGTTTTGCATGAAGGGATCTTAGGGATCGTCAGAACGATATGCGAAATAGTCATATGTTTGCAAGAGCATTGAAGTTTCTGTTCCAAAAATCAAGAAAATGCGATAAAAGGTATTCTGACACAAAAATATGTGTCGTATAAAAGGAATAAAATAGCTAAACAGTGTTACTTTGAAGCGTTGCGTGTTTGGGCAAGGTTAGGGCTGTTAGGTGCCACCTGTTGCCAAACGTAACCAGCTTTTATGAGCACTTGTAGCTTCTTATAGCGACGGAACGCGCAGCATTTAAGGAGCGCTTTATTTGGTCGATAAAATATTCAAGATCTTTTGATATGGCTGTAGTCGTATAGCGAGAAAAGAGAACTTTGACAAGGAGAAGTTTCGTCGAACGTAGAAATTGATATGCAAGAGGAAGTTTTTCGAAATCAGAAAGTTAATTAAAATCGTTATCACACAGGAAAGCTAGCAACATACCCATAACAAACAAAACCGTACAAAAACAACAATAAATGAACTCCTGAAGGTAACATTTTGAACACAGCACTTAATGAGACCACATCCACAAATGAAAAAACAGGGGTCTCCAAAACCCAACCACGCAAATTTTAATCTTTTTTCGAAACTGTGCAGCCGGCCATCAGTTAGCGTATTTTATCTTGAACTAGCAGTAACACCGTTGGACGAGATAATGCCAATCAATATGTGGGCATAAGCGAGTGCGTATAAAGCCTAATCAACCGTCTAGTAGGGCCGTAGCTCCCGTGAGTGTATAAATAGGGCAGCCTTTGGAGATATTTCTGCTTTTTTGCTAGCCAAGTGACCTGGATTTGGATCCTCTTGGCCGTGTAATCCTGGGTTGTTGGGTGTGGTAGAATGTGTGCTAGATATTGGCTTTATTTTCCGCTTGAGCGATAATGATATAAAAAGATGTTTAAAGCACTTATGGGTGAAGAGGAACATTCATTTTAACGAAATTTGTATATGCAAATATTTACTGAATTTATTGAGATGCTTTCACTGAACTTTTAATCAATATTTTTGGGTTTAAAAATTAGATTAGCGAATGGTAAACTTCATAGAAACTTTTCATTACAATTTTTCAGGAAAATCACAGACACTAAGTGAGTCTAACAACACACAATTTTCACAGAACAATGAGCGCAAAAAACACTCAACCGTCTCCCTACAAAGGATTAGTAAAAATATCAATGTTTGTTTCTCTGTAGAATGATTGACGTACAGTAGGACCTTGCTAAAACTGCTAAAAGTGTTTATTTTGCCTCGTCTGTACTGTACATTTTCATCAGTAATGTTGCCAGTGTTATGAGTCGGGGAGATATCGTTTCCTGGAAAAATGTAAATAAATTTTGTATGGTATGTCGAAAGTGTGTGCAGTTTTATTTGCATTTTGTTTTGAGGGGTATATGTAGCAAATATATTAATAAACTGCTTACTAGAATAACATAGGTAGATGTTTATTAAATACAAAGTGGAAGGGACGCACAAACGGTTAAAACGTATTCAGTCCCTCCCGCCCCTAGGAATTTATCATCGACAATTTTTGCAGCAGCTGTTTTCTACAAAAGTGCTATACCTACACGTCAAAATGTATGGAACAGAATTTTTAAATTACTGATGAAAATTTTATACTTCTCCAAAATCAAGATCATGGTTCTTTTGACCACTTTGGTCTACTACCTATTGTGTCAGAAAAATCACCCTGTATAATTTGATTTAACTCAGTCTGGACTGAGTTCTGAGCTTTACTGCCTTAAAAAAACTGTTTGTTATATTATTTTTTCCTATATATTTCGATAATGGCCACGAAAAGATAAAAAGGCACCATTGGTCTATACATATTGGTCGTTGTGTTTTGAAAATTTGTTTTTTTTTTTAGTTAGAAACTTGGGCTTTGGTTATAAAACTGTTCATATTTGGTAACTTATCCTCTAAGGTTTCCGCGAAGTTTGGCGATGGTAAATCCCATCGGGGACACGGCTTATATTTTCATTGGAATATAAAAAAAATACTAGCTGATTAATGAGGAAATGTCACTAAATGCATACGTGCCTCAAAAATAAAATTGGCTTACGTCATTCGGTTTTTTTTTGTGATTCTTAGAACCAATATAACGAGCATATATTAGACGCGAATTAGCAACGCTTCATGCATTATTTAACAACAATACTTAACTAATAAGAAAGGTCATTTAGAATGACGTGAAAAACTAATTACTTGATTACGTTTACGTGACACGCTACGACATAATTTATTCACGTTAAATTATGTGAAACGAGGTAAAAATCATGTACAATTTTAGTTAAAAACGATTATAATTATATGTTAATGGGAACCTTCTAGTTACTGAGATATTTGAGGTCAAAGTCTATTTATTTATTTAAACTTCATGTACAATAGTGATACATAGGCGGACTTAATGCCACAAGGCATTCTCTACCAGAAAAAAGTTCGATTTTTTTCACAAGTTTTTTTTTAATTACCAGTTTTTAAGGTTATAAATTGACAGTAATTACCTCAATTATCTGTTTACTATTCAAAGCATCCATCAGCACAATGTTTTGAGTGCGTTACATTGAGTTTTACCGTAAAACGTGATTATACATCCCAAAAAAAAAGTTGTTTCTCAGCAATAATTTTTATTGGTTACTTAGTTTGATGTACAGAATGCTTGGTTGACGGCTTCGTAAAGGATCCGTTTACACCCTGTATATGTAGTTAAATAACTTTCTTGTACATTAATCTACTCCTATGATTGCAAAAACCCAAATCCATCTCGAATAAACCGAAGTACCCTAAGCATCTCAAGTAAAGACGACGAAATGTGAGCCATAAAACATAACAGAGACATAATATTATACGTATGGGCACTATCTCCGAGCCTACAGACCAGAAGGCGTGTACTTCAAGAATATTTTATTGCAGCTTCATGAAATTGAGTTATTATTGCGGACTAGCAATTTGCTAGCGACTTCGTTCTCCCTATATTGCCTGTTCAGACTCCCGAGGGATAAGGAGTATTGCGGTAAAACCAGTCTTATTACTGCTCCAAAATAGTATAGCACACTTTTCTATCACGATCCGAAGTAATCCATTGCATCATATTATGTTTGTATAGCATAATCAGCCTATAATGTTGCCACTGCTGGGACACAGGCCTCCTCTCTGTGAGAGGGAATGGGCTGTAATCCACCACGCGGGCCCAGTGCGGCTTGGTAGATGTCACATGTCGTCGAATTTTTGATTCTAGGGCATACCGGTTTCCTCACGATGTTTTCCTTCACCGTTTTGAGAGCAGTGATGATGAAATAAATTATACAAAGTAATGCTCCTGCCTGGGTTCGAACCCACGACTTACTGCTCGTAAGTTGGGGCCACCGCTGCTCTCAAGGCCACCGGTGCTCTCCTATGTTTGTATGTCCAACAACAACTATGTTATTCTATGTTAAGGGTGTTGGTTTCCCCACTAGGTCCTTAAAGTGGACCATTGTGCGTGAGCCTTGGTGGCCATTACTCCAACCATTACTTCCCGGTCTTCTCAGGACATCCGCAAGGGATCTTGGCGTTCCAAGAGTCTTCTCGCGGATCTGGGTGACGGTTTTTTTATGATTGAAGCAATTGGACTGGATTTTCCAGCTAGAGCAACGGGTTACTTTAGGATTAGGTTTAAATATGACCCAAAACTGAACAGAAACACTACATTCAATCCCAATAATGAACATATCCAAATTTTTCCCGTATCAAAAGCATGTATTAAAACAAACTATATTCTCAAGAAATATGGGATAATCTAAAGCTCAGTAAGTATAACCCAGCCGAATATTTCAAGAGATAAAGTCAAGAAACTTATTCACAAAATCGTAGGTAATATCCCGCTCAAGCTATTTCGGGCCCGTCCGTAGTCGACGTGGAGAACACTCCATCTCGACATCGTAAGCTATTGTTATCGTTGGCGTTTTTGGCAAGAAAAGCCTAAAGAATGTTAGGGTATTTTTCTAGGGTAATTTACGAAAGAGATTCTAATCTTCCGAGAGGATTTTAAAATAAAAATTATAATGGTGCAAACAGTTTTTTATTGGGTCCTTTTACATCTTGTAATCTAGATCTTAAAGTATCTATAGAATTCTTCGTGACACGAAGGCAGTAAAATGAATGTTCTGTGTGAAGGATGATATGGAACTAAAGGAGGTGTCTGATGAGATGACGAGTAATGCAGAAGTATGAAAGAAGAAGACATGCTGCGCTGACCCCAAATGAATTGGGATAAGGGCAAGAGAATGATGACGAAGGCGTTAAAATGGGACGTACCCCGTAATTTGTCCTCAAAACAAAAACTTGCACTTTAGGAAGTATATAAAAAGCCTTCTCGATTGGCAGCGCTTTTAAAAGTAAACCCGGTGCACCTTAGGCACTTAATTCGGCCCTGGCTGGCTAATATTTCTATCACAGCACAAATTGCGAGATGCATATTAAAGCTAGCGATTTCTTGGCCTGGCTTATATTTCCCAGGAAAAGCCAATACGAGTCTACGTGATATAGTTCGACAAACATCGGAAACTATATCGGCTGCCCAATTTAGCGGTAACAACCCAAGGGATCAGGTGTCTTACGGACGGACGGACGGTCGTGCCGTAGATCTTAAGCATGTTCTGTTGTTTTTATTTACTTGTCCTTCAGAGCAAGTTTATTTGGCTTGTGAGGGCTAAAGCAATATTACCTCTTTTCTCGTATGCGTATGTTACGAACTATATCAGAACAGTTCGTGGTGAAATATTAGCCCATAGGCAAGGAGCCGATACACCGTACGTGCCGTCATCGTCACGGAAATTAATTGTTTAACAAATTGACTCTGAGGGAGTCAATTTGCCAATTCAGCGAACCGAATTTACAATTAATCTTGAAGACCCAACCAAAACCAAAATAAAACAATAGACGCATAATCTTGTTCTTGTACTGCTTACTGTAGGATAAAGGCTCTTGTCATGTGGAAAAGACACGACCTGTCATCGCCATGCTCGCTCATGCCAAAATCATAGTTCAAAATTGTGGCTCCGAGACAAAATAACGAAGTATATTTACGTAACACCGCGCCGGTAATCCTCGAAGGGTAAGGCACTAAGGCAGACATGTACCTACAGCACAACCCATATTTAGCCAGTGATATTAAGTCTCATTTAATAGGTGGCAACAGGCAAGTATACTGCCATCAACCGGGCACAAATTCAGACTCGAGGCTGCTACTAAAAAGTTTCTAATGGTAACACCCACTAAGAACAACGAAACAACGAAAGATTTAATCACAATTATCATCACTTATCAGACCTTATCTCAATATTTCTTGAGATCAGCACAACATGTCTTCTTCTGCCATATAATCTAGTGGCGGTACTTTCATACAAGCCTACAAGCTTACCTCGCCCTTACAACCTACCTCTCTTCATGATGCTTGGGTTTCTGAACAGACTGCTTGCTTTATAGACTTGCCGTTATTTTTGGCCATTAGAGGCCTCGCCCACGGCGACTTTTTGTAGCGATGCAGTACCGATGCTGTCGCGCATGTGTATCGATACAGCCGCGAACCTGTCGCTGGCTGTGTACCTTCGCCCAATTCTGTATCGCTACTATCCGAATGCAGATGCGCGACAGCACCGCTAAAAAAAGTCGCCGTGGGCGAGGGGCCTTAGGCACGCCACTGATTATCATCCATGATATTTATCCACAATTTCACTTAGACAACAAAAGCCACTAACCAAAACTAACAAGCTGTCTTATAACAGAAAGTCTCAAACATTAAGACGTGACTCGAACATAAATTAGCCCAATTAGATGAAAATAATAAAGAGTGACGGATGTGGTACAAAATGGCTGTGGCGCTCGCAAACTTTTTCCGTTGCTTAAATTGTTTATTAGTGAGAGATTTTGCTTTGAAGAAACGTGAGGAAGTATTTGTGATTTAAATCTCACTGTCCAAGAAACAAAGGAATATTCTTTTTTTGGAGATCATTCTTTTTTCAGAACGGTATAGACATAACTGATTATAAAAATGTGTATCTACTATTAGGTACACCTCTACGGAACCATTCGGGGATTGCAGGCGTGGTGTTATGTTTCTGTACAGACATTACAGCTGGTATAGAATCCGGCTAGTCCTAAAAGACTCGAAGACTTGTGGCATCCGCATTTACCAATTCGCATTAGGCCCGCGTATTTGATTACAGCCAACTCCCTACAATACACAGGCAGCCTGTGTCCCAACAGTGGGCACATTATACGCTGATCATAATGTGTTATGCTTAAGCAAGATGAAAATAATTAAGAGTGAAAGATGTGGTACAAAATGGCGGTGACTCTCGCAAATTTTTTCCCTTGGCAAAAATTGATTCTTAGTGAGAGATTTGGCTTTAAAAAAACGTTAGGTATGTGTTTTGTATCCGACGGCATCAGCAAGCGGAGTTCGCATAGCTGAATTTTAGGCCAAACATGTTTTAACATTTTTGTCATCGACACCGCTAAAAAGGAGAGGAATATTTTTGGAGATGATTATTTAACAGACTGCCTCGTTGGTATAATGATCGAAAACGCTCAGGCATGAGCATGCAGTCTTGGGTTCGATTCCCAGGTTCGGCAAAGTGTGTGAAAATCCAGTTTCAATCAGTAATTTGTATCAATTGGGGGCAATAGGCTCGTCCCCTTTTAAATAGGAATGCGTGTCAATTAGCCAGGGATTACAATTAGACGTGCTGTTATAGTACCTATGTTAATCTTATCTTTCAGGTATAGAATCTTTGGCACTCATGAACACCATACCAGCATTGTATTTGCATAACTTCACATCGGGGGAATCTCGTGGCAGACGACAATGGAAATTGTTAGAGGAAGCTTATGCCATGAGGCGCACCGAAATTCGAGACATTTTGTGATTTTTGTTTTAACCATTATTGTAATTGTAATTGTCAGCTTTCGGAATAAAAGGCATTATTATTATAAACTTCACATCTTACTGACAGCTGTGAAAGTCTCCGCTTACAAAGGCTCCGCCGAAGTGCAAAGATTTCATTTCCCCGAGATGAAAATTAAATGGCCTTGAGTAACAATCCAGTAAAGTTCTAAGTTGTAACTACTTAGCTTACAGACAGAAAGATTTAGTATAGGACAGGGATGAACATGTATAAATGTGTGTGGATAGACAGAAAGAAAAAGGTCAAAGAAAAGCTACGATGGATTGAGTGAACGCATGAATTTATTTTAAATGAATTTGTGAGGATTTTTTTGGAAAAAAGAATGTCGTGAGGAAAAATTTGAGTATGAATGTATGTAATGTATCATTGGAAGACCAAAGAAACGATGGATATACTGTGTAAAGGATGATATGGCTAGAAAGGAGGTAACTACTGAGATGACGAGTAATAGCGAAGTATGGAAGAAGAAGACAAGCTGCGCCGATCCCCAATTAATTCGGATAAGAGCAAGAGAATGATGATGTAATGAAAAAAAAGATGTGTCTTAAGTAAATGATATGTGAATGACTAGTAGTAGGCATAAGTTTTGAAACTGTCATGGTCACTAACATTATCATTAACACTAGAAAGATATTTACCATGTCTACTGTTTGTTTTGAGTTCATTGTACATTTCAAAAAACGAACAAGAAAGAGGGTAGACCGATTTGTCTGCTCATAAACACCCACCCGCAATAACTTCAGTTTATCCGTGATCATGGTGCTCGCAACAGCGCCGAAATATCGGGAACTCAAAACAATCAGTAAACATGGTAAATATCCCGTTTCTAGTGTTAGTAGGCAGTTGGGTAGCAGTAGGCATAGATACGTTTATAAAGAGTGTTCAAAGGAATCTTTCTAATCTAAATATATAAAAGCGAAAGATCACTCACTCACTCATCACGAAATATCGAAAACCGCTTGACGTATAAAGGTGAAATCTGGCAGGGAGGTAGTATAAAGGGTGTAAATAGACCCTTAACATAAACGAAGGGCACTTGTTCTCCCCGTCTTTGCTATCATTTTTTTATTCTAGACCATACCTGGGAACCTTTTAGTTACGGAGATATTGGGGGTCAAAGTTCCAACTTTTTTTTTTAATGGAAGATTTTTACTTTACACTCCTCCACGACCCCCCTACTATTCAATCCATTCATCAGCACAATGTTTTGAGTGCTTTCCATAGAGTCCTACCTTAAAACGTGATTTTTCACCCCAAAAAAAAAAGTCGATTCCCAGCAATAATTTTTGCGTAAAGTTACTTAGTTTGATATACAGAATGCTTGGTTCCTAAAGTCCTTCATTTTTTATGCTACAAACTTGAAATTTGTCAGGGAGGTATAGTTATCGAGGACGAAGTCGCGGGCAACAGCTAGTGTTCTTATAAAAACCTTTTCCATCCACAGTTTACCATATATTTCACTACAATTTTTAAACATACCTACATAGGTAGTATAGGTACAAGTAATCATAAACTGGAGCAATGATAAACTGGAGTAATATCACGATTCACGAGTAACGTTTACTGTTCTGTGTCGGCGTAAAACTGATGTTTAATCTAATAATGCGGGCATAGTAACATGTTTTACAATGCTGGAATATGAATCAGGGATGTTATATTACTTGTTGGATAATACACACTATACACTTGGCATCATGATCTGCCTAGCCTTTTCCCAAGTTCCCAACTATGTTGAGGTTGGCTTCCAGTCTAACTGGATGCAGCTGCCTATCTGACGTCCACAACCTAGTTAGTCCTGAGTAATACTTTAACCCTTTGGTAAGACTGATTGTCAGACTTTCGGGCCACTGACTACCTGTAACGACTATCGAAGATCTACAAATGACAGCCGGGACCAACGGCTTAGGATTGGGTCTGATGTAGCAGCACAGAGCGGGAGTGCTGTCGCACGCGGCAGCATCGACGATGCGCTGGGCAGTATGCTTTATTTCTCGCTCAAGCAAATATCGGTTCTGTGCGACGGAAAAGGACAGGAGCATGGAAAATCGCGATTCCGTGCTGCTAGATGAGGCGCAACCCTTAGCGTGCTTTCTTTAATTGTAAGTGGACAGGCACATTGCTCGTAGAACAGATGGCCGATGAGGCCAAATAGTTCTAGAGTGGCGACCGCGTATCGGAAGATACAGCGTCGGCAATCCACTCACAAGGTGGACCTAAGACCTGGCGAACTTTGCGGGAATCCGCTCGAAGAGAGCAGCGCAGGACCGGCTGTTGTGGCGATCTGAGGCGGAGGCCTATGTCCAGTCGTAGATGTCTGGCGCCTGTATTGATGATGCTGATGATACACTTGACGTAACAACGTGGAGATTGGCATTAACAAAGAGGGGCCTATACGCAGCAGTGGGTGAAGTCCGGCTGCGGAAGATGATGACGATAATTATCAGACTCTTTCATCATCATCATCATCATTTCAGCCGAAAGACGTCCACTGCTGGACATAGGCGTCCCCCATGTGTCGCCACATTGACCGATCCCGTGCGTCTCGCATCCAGCGGATCAGATCAGACTCTTTCGGGCATATTGAATAAGGCAGTAGGTGTTTTTTGAATAACAAAGCCGACTTGAAGCAATTACTAGTCAATAATCATCATTTGGAGCCGATCGGCAAGCTTCTTTCGGCTTCGATCATCGCCGCCATAGCAAATGTCCAACTCGGAACAATTCGATTTCCGAGCGGCTTTTTTTCGAACGAACACAAATCTCCATAGGTATACTCGATTTTGCAACGCGGCTGTGCTATAACTTGACCAGAACATGTGAGTACCACCCCTTTTTTTTTTTTTTTTTTTTCCGGATGGGAAATCATCAAATGACCCCCCCCACTCTGGGCGGAGCGGAAGGAAGTGTCAGACTTGTACTGACTAAAACCCATCCATGTTCCTTGTTTGCCCTTTGTGTTCCAGGGCCACGGTATCTCTTTCGAACAGTCCCGCAGCCCTGGCAGGCATTGGTCCTTGCGGACCCCTACTTTGAGTACCACACCCCTGACGTCCCATTCAACGAAAATTTTATAGCTGAACAAAGTTCAGACTACGGAGAAAACGTTTTGAATATGTTTTGTTTTGTTTCCAGGTGAACAAGCACTACAGGGACGTGTCTTATGAATTTGTAACATGTGTCGCGAGATTCGCGAGCATGTTGTGTGGGAGGTGAACGGGATTTAGCTAAACTAAGCACCAGTAGCGAAGGGTCAATTTTTGTAAGAGGTAAACTGTAGTACATACCTTTAATGTGATTATATTATTTGTGTCTGTGCCATTTTTTAAAGGGATGCCGGTAGGAATCGAGTTCTATTTAACTTTGTAAACAGACATACTATGTAACAAAAACTTGTTCATTGGAATTAAAATCAGACCTCTAGCGGCCTGTGGCTACCTTGATGGAAAGGTAGTGTGGATGTGGAGCTATGTCACCAACTAAGGTGCACCTTTTTTCCCTCCGTGCCTCAAAACTTGCGGACAAAGTGATATTCGCTACCACCGACGATGCCGTGTACTGGCGAAGTTTTGGGAGAACAGGCTTTGGAGTGCTGTCGAAGTCACGAAGAAGAAGGAAGAACGGAGAAATCAATGTCTGAGCTAGAAGAAGACTTCATACGGATTGACGTTTGATGGGATAAAGTGATATTCGCTACCACCGACGATGCCGTGTACTGGCAAAGTTTTGGGAAAACAGACTTTGGAGTGCTGTCGAAGTCACGAAGAAGAAGGAAGAACGGAGAAATCAATGTCTGAGCTAGAAGAAGACTTGATACGGATTTCGGAATTTATCCGTCTGGACTTCATGTTCTGCTTCTATTTTTGTTTGAGTGCAAACATTTTTGCAAACTAAACCAGCAGCACGGTTCAAGAGCAAACTTAAAAAAAAAAAGAAACGCCGTCTGAAATAAGAGTGGGTACTTTAAAAGTCAGCGAAAAATTGTAACAGTGCAAAGTGCTAACAAGTCGGTCTCCCTCTAGAGCCGCACAATACCCTACTTCCTTCAGTTCAGTATTACATTGTTCGGGAAAATGTCAGACTTTCCGCGTCTCTATCATTTGATAATAAGTTTTTATACTATGTTGGTCTTGAGGAAAAATGATTACAATCTATGGGTAGAATGCGTTTAGTTTTTGGTTTTTGTTAACTTGTGGTGGAGGGGGAATATTTTCAGCAGATAAATGGCGAAACGTAAGATTTAATTGGGACATAAATGAACGCTCATTCATATGGATCATCATAATAATCCTCATCACTTCAGCCAAGAAACCTTCAGTTCTGAACATTCATTTTGTTTTTAGAATGAAATTGTATGAGAGAGAGAGAAGTCACGGCTAGAAGGACCATAACTGCTGTGATGGCGGCTAATGTAGACGTTTTTAAGAAGAAGACATCTAGTTAAGACCCCTGATTGAAATCAGATGAAGGCAGGAGGATAATGACATTAACTGTAAAAAATAACAATAATAAAACTTTTTACAAACTATACTTAAGTATATTTTTTTATTTTCACTGGCTTTTTTTTCTTTTCAGCAAACCCTTTAAATTGATACCCACATCATGAGGGAGCATAAAAAATAACAAGTCCGCCATTTCTGGGAGTCCGCCATATTGGATTTAGAATGACGTCACCATGCACACATTGCAAGTTAAATAAAAGCTTGTAAAAAAACGAAAGTGGTCGAACAATAATATTTAATAAAGACTACTGGAGATAATGTGTACCAAGTCGAACTAATGGTTTTATTTTTCATTAAATAGTCCACAGAGAGACATTAATTTAAAGCTGACAAGCTGAACAATTCCAAATACCGAACTTGAATCCCGGCCAAAAGTATCCGAAATCTTTCCAAACAACAGATAAAACTTTATAGCGAAATAAAATGAAATTGTTACTGTACTCTTATTGCTATTTAAACGAGAAAATCTCCGAAAACAGGTAACAAATCAAAACTTTGTGTAGAATCATAACAAAATACGGGAAACTTCCAAACATTTAACAAGTTGAAGTCAGCAATGAGTGACGGGATTTCATTCAATGAAATATTTTGGAGATGGACTTCAGAAATAGTCTATAACTTTTGCGAGAATGTCTGTTAAGCTGTGACTGCCTCACTAGTGGTCGCAAGCGCGACTGATGAGCATGAGGTCCTGGGTTCGATTCCTGGGTCGAGCAAAGTGTTATTGGGTTTTTCCTTTAACAGCCACGGAATTTGGATTTCTGGCTGGTTGATAACAATAGGCTCGCCCACTATTCATGGAACTTAAACATAACTGGCGAAATATGGGTGTACTATTGGTTACACCTCTGCCTAACCCTTCGGGGATTAGGATTTTCCTGCGACACACGACGCCGTCAAAATTAAGTGTATAGTCATAGTTTTAATAAATATGTATTAGTTTATTATTGTTTAAGATTTACTTGTGTATTTTTTTATGGGCCTCAGTTGCCTGACAATAAAATGAATGATTAGTTGATTACAGGGGCTGCAGTCTCGACATACATAGCGACAAAAATCGGTCGTTAAGTCATAACGATATCAAATTTCTTTAATAGATTTTCAACTTGATTTCGAAACCATAAGGTTGAAAATCTATTAAAGAAATTTGACATCGTTACGACTTAACGACCGATTTTTGTCGCTATCTATGTCGAGACTGCAGCCCCAGGCCTCTTTATTATGTATTATTATTATGTAGTCTGTTAAACTTGGAAATATTGTCGCTGTCACTTTGTACAATACAATAATTAATTCAAATTAGTTGATCAAAATATGTTTAACGAAATGATCAATGCCGACCTAGTCAGCGTAGTTTGCTACGCTGACGGCAGGAGGGGCTTCCATCGGCGTCGGGTCGACGCTGAAGTACCTAGGACTCGTCCTCGACAGCCGGTGGAACTTCGTGGAGCATTTCCGACGTTTGGCTCCCAAACTGGAACGGACAGGGGCTGCCTTCAAGCGGCTCTTGCCCAACCTGAGGGGTCCAAACGCCTCCTGCCGGAGCGCGTTCTTTGAGGCGGCAAGCCGCCCACTACCTGAACGCGTCCAAAAAGCTGATAGCCATAAGGCTAATCCGGGGGTACCGTACGATCTCCGGCGAGGCGGCTAGCCTCCTAGCCGGATTGCCGCCATGGGATCTGGAGGCGATAGTCCTCGCGCGGAGGCACTACGCCGGGGGGGAACTCCGCTGTCGCGGCAAATTGTCGCTCAGCGGACCGGCCCTGGTTCAAGCCATGGTCCGGAGCGAGAGGGAATGGGAAGCCGTCACCTCCTTCTGCGAAGCAGTCATGCTAGTAAAGGAGGTGGCGGGACGTGAGGGAAAGAACCTTACGTCCCAGCCGCCGCGGAAGATGCCCAGGGCGTCGGTGGTCACGTGGTGGCTTCCGGTCACCGTAGGCGCGGGCCTGTGAACGGTGAGTTAGGAGCTAGCTCGCCGTCCGGCCGTGTTATGACGACAGGCCGTGTCGACGGCGCGTCCGCGCCTCAAAGAGATGTCAGCAACCAAGTAGGGGTCCGCATGGGCCGATGTCTGCCAGGGCTGCGGGACTGTTCGAAAGAGATAACGTGGCCCTGGAACACAAAGGGCAAAGAAGGAACATGGATGGGTTTTAGTCAGTACAAGTCTGAGACTCCCTTCTGCTCCGCCCAGAGTGGGTGGGTCATTTGATGATTACCCATCCGAAAAAACAAAAAAAAACGCTATGATCAATGATCGTAACGGGTTTGCTGTAGTAACAGGTTACTGCAAAAAAACTCGACAGTGCCTGCAGACACACACGCTAGTAATGAATGGAGAATTGTAAACAGATCGTGAATAGCAAAATCTGTAATAGCTTTAGAAGCAATAAAATGATGTAAGTCCATTGCCCAGTCATAAACTAAACATCAATCTACGTCAGTAGTTAGCAATAAATCAGAAAAGAACAAAAGTATATAAAAATTATGATTTTCACTGAAATGTCTAATGTAAATGATTACTCATTGTAATTAAGAATGATAATTATCAACTACTAGACAGAAACAGAGAGAATATAACAGAGAAATACAATCTTAGAATTAGTTTACAATTATGCCGTAATATGCCGGAAAAATCTTCCGGCACCGTGTTTACTGGTTATCGATTGATCGTGAACCTACAAGTACTTATAAGAAAATAATCAAGAATGTTAATGAGATTTGTGCTGATACTTCCTAGTTTCAAATTGGAAGAAACCAACGTCCGGGTGTCAATCACGATGGATTCTATTTAATTAAGTATGTAATTCCGTGTAATGAATTATTTGTCAAGAATAGTACATGTTCATACTCTCATGTGTTGCATAAGATGTGTAGTTGACATCACACAGCATACGCATCATCTGCCTAGCTTTTTCCCATCTATATTGGGGTCGGCTTCCAGTCTAACCGGATGCAGCTGAATACCAGGATTTTATACGGAGCGACTGGATCATACGATGCCTCTTAGTTAGACTGGTTATTAAACTTGGGCCCCTGACTACTCGTAGCGACTGTCAAAGATCTACAATTGACAGCCGGGACCACCGGCTTGACATGCTTCGTAAAATACATAATCAATCTGTAAGGTTCCCTGTGCTAGGACACAGGCGTCCTCTCTGGGAGAGGGAGTAGGCTTTTAATCCACGAGAACCGAGCCCAAAGCGGATTTTTGGATCTCAAATGTTTTTTTTTGTATGGCTAAATGGAGACTTCTAGACATGCAATGTAAGCCAAAATGATGAGAAATAACTTATTTTTATTTAAACTTTTTTTTGTTCTAGGACATGCCAATTTTGTTCGTGAAGTTTTACTATACCATTTTGAGAGCAGCGGTGACGAATTAAATTACACAAAGTAAGTAACCTACCCGCGTTCATATTAACTTATGCAAGACTCATTATAAAGAAGAAAACTATAATGGTAATCTTAATCTTAAATATCGATCGAAAACTGCTTCTAAAATACTATCAAACTTGGTTTGGTCATCTGTTGGCACAGTTCAATAATCGTGAAAATCATAACAAATTGGAAAGACAACTATATGAATTAACTATTGTAGTATTATAACGACGAACACACGACCTACGAAACGTAAGTCCGGCTGTTACCACTGTACCACTATTTCTCCACAGTTTTCATCAAATAAGAAAAAAAAAATGTGTAACCCACAGAGAGTTACACATTTTTAAAAATACCTTACTACAAATCAGAGAAATATATTTTCACATCCCACCATTATACTATAACGCAACAAAGTACAGTCAAATAAAGCGGCCACATTATCACCGAATCCCCCAAAGGACCCTTGGAACCACTAAACGACGTTTTATGCAAACACAAAAGGGATGTTTTAAGTAGGTTACGAGTATTTTCAGAAATGACAAGTTCCATAGAAAAGGTATTCTGACTGAAAGGCTGTGGATTTTTCAAGATTATCTTGCGGTTTTTTCAACACAATGTAAGCAGATGCTTAAAATTGGTCCTTCGAGCCGGATGCGGTTTTTTGAAATGTGTCTACCGTAGAAAGGGTATTCTGACTGAAAGACTGTGGATTTCTCATGTAATCTTGTGGTTGACCGCCTTTTTATTAATACAATGTAAAGCTGATGCTCAAAATTCGTTCTTATACATTTACATTTTTCTTTCTTTCATCTGTTACTACGGGTTGGATGCCATTAATTAGCCTTTTGCTGTTCTTCTCTTATATACGGAAGAGTACGAAACCTTTGCAAAAGAATTTTTCAGAATACCAGGCTTGGCAAATGCTTAATCTAAGAGAATCCTCGGTAAGTTGCAATGTAGAATATTCTCACACCAATGAGAAAAGATAAAATCCCGATCTCACGCAGAGACTAGACGGAAATCTGGTAAACGTGCCACATATTGCCTCTATAAGCCCGGATTTGCAACCAATGCCGAGCAAAGCCCAAAGAACGCAGGAAACTACATGACAACACATTTTTATTTCCCGAAACAGTAGGTAGAGGGGTATACGTATAGTACACCTACATTTCACCAGTTGTGAGTCATATCTTAGTTACATAGGAGAACTGGAGGCTTTGTTCCGCCGCTTCTCCTCAGCCTTACCACTAGGAAGTGGTATAACCGCGGTTTGGGTCTTCTGTAATTTTCAAAGGGTGCTGACCGGTTTCGCAACGGTGCGGGTTCCGTACCCCTTACTGCTGATTTTAAATCTAATTTGAATAAATGACTTCAATTTTAATTTTTAAAGAAAAATGTAACATCTATTTTGTAAATCAATGATATGAGTTCTTATGAGATTTTTTTTTTCGGATGGGAAATCATCAAATGACGAAACTCTGGGCTCTTGTACTGACTAAAACCCATCCATGTTCCTTATTTGCCCTTTGTATTCCAGGGCCACGGTATCTCTTTCGAACAGTCCCGCAGCCCTGGCAGGCATCGGCTCATGCGGACCCCTACTTATTTGCTGACATCTCTTTGAGGCGCACGTGGAACACGAACGCGCCGTCGACACAGCAGTTCATATGAGCTTACATATAATCTTGTACACGCATGTAAGAACAGTAGAAACGTGTGTCCTGGATATGCAAGTTAGTATTCTTTCAAACGAAACCGGGAATGCTCAGTGTTTCACCACAGAGAGTACTATTGACCCGGTTTCGACAAAAGGCGAGTTAGATACGCCTTTGTGAATACTCAAAGCCTAGTTAAAATTCTGCAAATCAAATGCGATGGTTCTGGAGCCAGAATCAGTGCTGCTGAGTGCTTTTGGGTAACCAGGTTTTTTAATAATATTTGTATCATTCGAGGGATTTTTGTTTTTTTATTAAATCAATAAAGATTTAATAAAAAAACAATAATCCCTTTTTTTTTAATCTTTTTTCTTTAGATAAGGTCTAGGTCAAACATATTGAAAACTAGTGTACAATGGCGCTCTAAGCTGTTCTATCGTACGAGGCGATTTCTTAAGACTTCCTATGGATGGACTGAAAGGAAAAAGAAACATTTTAGGCAATTTACAACTAAACAAATACAATTTTATTAGTTATTAAATAAATTATTCTTTTTATAAAAATTGTTTAAATCTGCCGGGGTTGCATATCGTCCTTCGATAATTCGCAGGTCTCAATAATCAAAAACAGTTGATAAAGAAATAAATCAGACACAGGTTCGTGGCAACTACGTGACTAAGCCTGACAATAAGTCGTTATAGTAACACTAAAGCCGAATCTACCAGTCCAAAATTGGAACCTAAAAACAATAAGGAAGAATAGCAAATTACCATTTGTTCTCGTACCTGACCCCACCGAAAATAGCCCAAAACTTTGCCAAACGGAAAAGTTTTACCGCTAAATAATTAGAAAACCTAATTTAATTTCTGAGTAGGGATGGGCTCATCGTTTACGTTCACCGCAAAACCCAATTTCCGTCAGTAATCTACAGCGGGAATTACAGCCTGAGGTAGTAAACCTCTTTATAATCCTACTGATATCGTTAAAGCGTAAGTTTGAATGTTTCGTTTTTCGGATGGATATTTTAGGAAGACAGAACGAATTTGTTGTTTTTTTTTATTATTATTAAATGGGCCTAGTCTTGACCTCAATATTGTCCAGCTGAGGACAGAGATGAGGTCAACGATGGTACGAGCTAACCCAAAAGAAGCCTAAGATTAGGGTCATATGAACTCGGGAACTCCAACGCAGCCACGGAATTCTAGTCCTTGGGTGTGTGTATAATAAAAGATGTAGCAAAGCACTGGATGTTTAGAACAGGCCATTATACAAACATCTATAGTTTAATGCGTGCAGGCATTGACTGCTTGCAGGGTTTCTATTAAAACTCTTCTATTTAGAAGTAAACGAACGCACACTCATCTGTGTGATCATCTAGTTTACTATATGAAGAAAACGTACGGTAGTAGTCGAGGCCATCGTCGGCCAAATGCCCAATGAGCTGCGGGCCAAAATAGCTAGTAGCTACCATGTGGGGCGCTGATCTGATACATGATGAGACAGAAGTCGTTGCGAAGACCCCATAGAAGAAGTCGTTGGCAGAAGGAGCAGAACAAAACAAACGTCTATTCCACATTAGTCCTGAATCGAAAGAACTAGAAGTCATGGGGAGAGGCTTTTACCCAGCAATTGGATGATGCAGGCTAACAATAACATCTTGGAACTATTTTAGAACTTTGGTCATTGCTTTACGTACTAATGCTGAAACATAGCTGGGTTTTGCTATTGTTTGTTACAAAAACATGTCAAACCAATATTGAACAGCGTTTGTTGAAAAAGCCAGCGAAAAATACAAAAAATAAAACAGTATCATCTGTTTACTGTCTTGTGGGAGATGTAAAAGTCAGGGTAAGACGGATTATATGACTGGGTGAGCACAATTGATGGTAGATCACTCTGTTATACTCCGTAATACTGCGTTTTATTGGTACTGATGCTACAGCTCTTATCATTAAGTTCAGGAGACATTCCTCCGTGATGATACACTCCTGGTTTTATTACTGAAGAATGCCCTGCTTGTTTTTAGATGGACGTGAATTTGTATTATTCTGTATTATAACTTTGGTTTACTTTGAGCAGCTCGTGGCTAAATAATAACAGCCGCTCGGATCGATCTTTAGGTTAAGCCGTGCTTGCTTGGCCCCATTACATACCGAGTTTCGTCCGTGCCTCGGACAGTACGTTAAGTCTTTGGTCTCGGCTGTCATTTGTAGATCTTTCACAGTCGTTACAGATAGTCAGTGGCCCAAAAAGTCAGACACCCAGTCTTACCAAGGGGTATCCTTTTACCTAGTACTAACTGGGTTGTGGAGGTCAGATAGGCAGTCGCTCCATGTAAAATACTGGTATTCAGCTGCATCCGGTTAGACTGGAAACCGAACCTAACATAGTTGGGAAAATGCTAGGCAGATGATGACTACTTTAGTTTACTTTGTTTAAAACAAAGTATTTCGCTCTAATCGCACAAACGAATATTAGGCGGGGTTACTTAGGTAATAACATTCTTACCTTTTTTGCCATAATTCTGGGGATCGGCTACAAATAAACGAGGAAAACTATACGTATATCAGACCGATTAGAATAGTAAAAACCTATTATAGACGCCCTATTCCCGTAGAGAATAGCGTGGCACACACATATGTATAGCAAATAGTCGCCAGCCGTCACAAAATTAATATTTACCTTGGCAATTTGCAAGTCAATGCCGTCTGGCTTGTGTATTGAAAAACTCGGGAAGTTATATCGCATACTTTTAACTTTTCCACAGGGATCGTACAAATCCCGTTCACGACCTCAGACGATGCAATTTGTGTCAAGCGACATGCACGTGTCACTTGTTTCTTGCGCGTAAGTCATGTCGCGGCAAGGCCTGGACTCCACCGAAGCGGGGACGAGACGAGATGTGTTGTAAACCACCAATAGAATTTCGTTATTTACACTTCTCGTCTCCGCTTACCTTTAGTGGAAACGGTTGAGCAGTGAGGAGAGATGTCTGATATATGTTTAGACCAAACTGCGTACTCGGCAGCAGCGCACAGCGGAGTCGAGAGGAGCAGTGAGCGGCGTCCAGTGAGGGGCGTGCGGCGGTCGCTAAACTGGGCGTGAGTAGCGTGTACAAGTGTACACACATCTCTGCTCCGGTCTAGACAGTAGGCACCTCCGCACGGCTTCGGTGGATACACCCTAGCGCCTAAGCACCTCCTCTCCTCTCCGCTTCACACATCTCCGCTTTGATGAAGACGCCTTACTCGTAGCATGCTCTAAGCAATTTCTTTCATTTGTTTTCTGCGCAGTCTGTCACAGCAAACGGTAAGAGGTATTTGTTTTTTTCTTTTTTGTTGGAACATTTTATTGACATCTAATAAAGTGGGCATCATAGTTTATACCCATAAAACTAACCCATATCATGCCCTTATGGCATGATATGGGTTATTTTCTGAACATAAACTAGAATGATGCATATAAGTGGAGACAAAGAAAAGATGATAAATGAGGGCATGACATCTGTCAAGGAAAGTGGAAGAAAACAGGTTACGCAGACCCCAAATAATATTGGACAAGATCAGAAGAATTATGAAGGCTTAAAAACTAAGAAGTGATTAGTCTTACAGAAACAACATCTAACAAGAATATAGAGTCAACAAACACCTGATAAATATATTTTTGTCTATTTTACAATTGAAGTAAACAAAAAATACAAAAACGTGACCTCCATATTGATGAGCTTTTCAGTTCCATTAATACTGAATGAATACTGACATTCCAAGGACTTGTTTTGTTTTTATAAATCGCTCCACTTTTTTGATAAAAAGGGCAGACTAAAAACAGCCTGGGTACTTACGCTATGTGAGCATGTAGGTGTCGCACAAAGTGTTATTTAGGGATCCGTAACATCATAACATCACACCTTTAATCCCCGAAGGGATAGCCAGAGGTGTTTCTATACATATATAAGCCAGGGTTCCTTTGCCAAATATTGTTTCATAACATAAGCAGGTAAGAATTTCTTGTCATTGGCTTTTGAGATGTATAAAAAGATTTAGAGCTTGTATATTGCATGAACGCTGTTTGAAGGCTGATATGGAACAAGAGGAGGTCTGATGAGATGAAGAGTAATAGAGAAGTATGGAAGAAGAAGACATGCTGCGCCGACCCCAAATAAATTGGGACAAAGGCACGAGAATGATGATGATACTGCAGTGGGAGATTAACTAAAGGATTCCTAGAATTCAAAAGACTATTGAAGTCTGCGTAGATTAGTATTGATAAATTGCTAGATTTATTAGTAGACTTTGAACTAGGATCTCGAATGAAGAGAGATACATGAGAGAAAATTGTAATCAAATACGACACTTTTTTATAGAAATTTATAGAATCAGGCGTCACTTTGCGGAAATTAATGACATTAAATGTTATGCATAATATTATGTAGTTTTAATTCCGCGAAAAAACTGTTAGATTCGATTTTTTTGGCGGTAAAAATTTATTTTAGAAATGTATTTGTAAGAATAATGAGTTATTCGATTCTATACTCTTTCTGGGGCTAAAAACAACGTAGTACAAAGTACAAGTACGTGAGGACCCCAGTGATACCGGAGACTCAAAAAGGAGAAAATACAACATCACTTACCTTCAGCCCGACTGCTCTTAAATCTTTCGAAATAGGTCACAACGCGGGGTTCTCTTCGGTTTTTTATTGGAACGATGACAGTCTAGTATTTATTGGGACCCAGAGTCTAGATAGAATAGGTAACACACACACCCAAAACCACACATGCACACACACACTCATACAATTGTTCGTATTTTCTTTTTTTTTCTCTTTGTTATTCACGTATTTGTATGAATGTGGATGGGTATATGAGTAGAGGAAGTTAAAAAAAACGATGGATGGACTGTGTAAAGAATGATATGGCAAGAAAGGAGGTGTCTGGCGAGATGACGAGTAATAGAGAAGTATGGAAGAAGAGGACATGCTGCGCCGACCCCAAATGAATTGGGATAAGGGCAGGAGAATGATGATGATTCACCTATTTTTAATTTAAAAAAAAAAATATCAGCAAAGTCTGCGTAGGGAACTACAGCTATTTTTGATATGGAAGGTCGCAGGTTCAAACCCTGCTCGCACTCGAAGTTTTCTTTCCATATCAAAAACATATTTGTAAGTTTAAAATGTAAGGGAAGAGCGAAGCCTTCAACTTTAGGCATTTTCTATGCCCAAATGGAGACTCCTCGACATGCAATGTAAGCCAAAATGATATGAAATAAACTTATTTTATTTATTTAATAGGTGCTGGAGATACCAATATGCTTTTGATAATGTATTTTTGACTTTTCAGATTGATTTTCATAGTCCACATCTTCTCTGGGGAGGTGGCGTACCCCAAAAACCTCACGACGTATCACCAAGGGGGAGGAGGTAGTATAAAAGTGTACGAAAACACCCCATGTGATTAAGGATGGCCCCAATGCGGCAAAATTGCTCAAATTCTCATTCAGACAGTCACAGTATCAAGACTTTATGATTTAGAAATTATTCTAAAATAATAATGAAATCTAAATACCTTTTCTAAATCAAAGATTGATGCGTCCTATCTGGCAGCCAAAAATAGGCCCAGAGCAGCTCTAACCGATCGAAAAATGTTTGTTTTGTTTTCAATGTATGGTGTGAAAATATTGAGCGATAAAAAGATAATAGCAACGGCCTTGAACAGCGTTATAATAACTTCATTTTTATATGGGAATGTCCGTTATGTAACCATTAATTATACCTAGTTATTTTTAGTAAAGATAATGTAAACCTGAAAGAATTTTGTTCAGGATCGATTATAGAAATGATTTGGGTAGTTTTTATACTATTCCAAATTATCTGCCCAGTCTTGCTATGTTGGGGTCTCACCGGATGCAGGTAAATTTCCAACATTTTGCAAGGAGTGACTGTCTATCTGATCTCACAATCCAAAACTTATATTCTATTTTGAGCTCCCGATATTTCGACACTGTTGGAAGCGTTATGATCGCGGGTTGACATCAGGTCAGGTGGGTCGGTTGATACCGGGAGCTCAAAATAATGAACAACCACGGAAGATATCCCGTAAGTGACAGTATAAGTATAGTTGCAAACCGTGAAAGCTTAAAACAGTCTCTACAATCCAGTTATTGCTGGGTACCACAAAAATGAAACCTCTCGGCAAGGTTGGTTGTCAATATATTTTGTCAAATATGACAGACACCAAACGATAGATGGACTGTGTAAAGGATGATACGGCTAGAAAGAAGTTGACTGCTGAGAAGACGTGCAATAGAGAAGTATGGAAGAAGAAGACATGCTACGCCGACCCCTAATGAGATATTGGGATTAGCGGAATGATGAAGGACACCAATCATAACGTAGCACACGCTTGTAATCCCCGAAGTTGTAATCACACCTCGCCACTTATTTTTAAGTCCCATGTAATAGAAGACAAGCCTATTACTATCAACCGGGCACTAATCTAGATTCCAGACTGTTACTCCAAAATTTCTGATAGAAAAACCCAATAACACTTTGCCCAACACGGAAATCGAACTCAAGTGCTATGCTTTACAGTAGCGCTTGCACTAAAAAAGCGAGTCAAAAAAACCTAATGCTATTGTTTATTAACGTACACAGTAGCAGAACTCAGAAAACTATAATAACTTTACATCATGCCTGTAATCCCTGAAGGGTTAGGCAGATATGTACCCACTAGTACACCCACATTTCGCCAGTTACGTTTAAGTCCCATGTAATAGGGGGCGAGCCTATTGTCATCAACCCGGCACAAATCCAGGCTCTGTGGCTGCTACTGAGAAATGCCTAACAAAACTCAATTTCGATCTGGGAATTGTACCCAGGCCCTCATGCTTAGCAGTCGGGCTCACTAGACCAACGAGGAAGAAAACTATCATAAAAACCTCATTCAGCTTATTAGAAGAACTCAGATAGCTATCACAATATCCTACATGTCAGACCTCAATTACAGAACATCACAAAAGCGACCTATTTTACAGAAAAACAGAATATCAAAGTTCACTACAACGGTACAGTTGCTAGGCCCGAGGGAGACAAAAGATATCAACAACAGACAACGTCTCTGTTACCTGAAAATCATTGTCAGAGACACAGAGCACAGATTCAGAAATTGTTCAGGAAATGGAAAGAAAGAAATACGACATCTATTCCGTAGTGAATGGAGATGTTAAAGTGAATTCGGAAAACGGAATACCGGGGTTTTGTGGTCGTTTTGATAGCGGTTTTATGTTGAAGCTGTAAGGGCGAATTTCGAATTGAAAGTGTTATTCGTGGTGCGGTTGACTGTAGTCTTTCTTTTCCTTATCGTGTGGTTAGTGCCTAACCTGATGTCAGAGTTTTTATGCCGCACATGGGCCTCTGACTTGGCTTTACATGCCGTCGAGAATTATCTCTTAGGCATGCTGGTTTCATCACGATATTTTCCTTCCTAAGTGATAAGTATACAATACGCACATGAATCCGAAAAAAGAGACGCGTCACGGGTTCGAATTCGAGACCCTATGGATTTCTACGAAGGAACGATCGTGCCCAAGGGAAGCCTGTTTACTCTTAGTTTAAAGACGGATTGTAGGTGGAAGGGAACACCAATGCTGGTACAGAGTTCCGCTTTGGGCGTGCGGGTGGAGAAGCACTGAGTACGAATAGTCGGAAAATCAATGTGTAGATTCCGTCATTCGGAGGAATGGCGAAAATGTCGTGAAGAAAATTTTGAGTAACAGCTACTTTAAGAGTAGAGGAAGACCAAAGAAACGATGAACCCTGTGAAGGATGATATGGCAAAAAATGAGGTGACTGCTGACACGACGAGCAAAAGAGAAATATGGAAGAAGAAATGCTGCGCCGACTCCAATAAATTGTGATGAGGGTAGGAAAATGACGATAATGACGACTTCGTTTTCTAATACAATTAAATTAATGACAATATTGATTTCTCTCAACTCAAACAAATCAAGAATACCAGCTACCTCCTATTAATTACAGCTATACTTCCGCCGGATGCCAACGTTTGATTGGATTAAGCCGAGGATAAAAGATAAAAGAAAAAAAGTCAAGTGACAATTCAATGGTGCGTGCGACACGTTTAATTAGATAGCTAATTAACTTATGGAGGCACTCATCGATTTAAGTCGATGGCTCTTTGATTGAACGAACACTTGTTCGAGTTGATGGGATCGGTGAGGTTTATATATGACGCTGTGGACTGATTGATAATCAAGTTCACGTCAGGGATAGCATTCGCGTGTACTGAAAACCCTTGGGTTTCATTTCCGACAGAGCTGTGCTAAGTTGCGTAGCTGCATGAGGAACTCGTGGCAATGACAGTCGCATGGGTAGATCTTTAAGGTTCACCACCGCTTGCCGCGGTCGGTGCGTGGATGGGATTGGTCATTAATTACGGAACGCCTCCGTGCTTCGGGAAGCAAGTTAAACCGTTGGTCCTTTTCCGGGTTGACATTTTCAGATCTCTGAGAGTCGTTATGCCACCCGTATAAACAATTGTCAAAGATCTACCGAAGCCCGCAAGTAAAACAACCAGTCTTACAACGTGTATCGTTTTGGAGTTTAGACTGGAAGCCGATCCTAACATAACTATGTGAGGGATGGCTTCCAGACGGGAAGTGACGATGAAGATGGGGATAAAAACTCCCTCTTTGCAAGGGATTTGAAATAAAGATAAGTTAATATCCTTGGCCTTGGCCAGCGCAAACGAGGCAAGCAAATAAATCAGTTCACATATAAACTGAAATCTTCTGACGACAGACCCACAGACAGAATTGTTATTATTCTCTTTGAATCATTGATGAAACGAGGAAAAAAATACACTACCTACAAATATTTTTACTTTCTTGATTTTCTTATTTTTATTACACAGAACAGAAACAGGAAAAAATACAAATAATACTAGAGGTTTGGTATTCGATACCAATGTTAGTTATTTGAATTTGCCGATTAGCTTGTTACCAAACCGCTCTTGGGCCACGTGGTGGATTTCGGCCCATTCCCTCTCAGAGAGGAGGCTTGTGTAATAGAAGTAGAAACATGCGCGTTAGGTGTGCGGGAGATGAGTCGTGCGGGGTCGGGGCGGGGTGAGACGGGGAGTTGAAAGAAGATCGCCGCTCTGGCTCTGGATGAAACAACAAACTTTTCGACCATGCTTGCATTGACGATAGACGGACCAGGAAGGGCCTTCTTAACGGAACAGCAGTGGGGTGTGGTTGTGGAGCTGTGTTGCAAAGTATGCTCCACCACCTACCTCATAGCCCAAAAACTGCCACAGACGACATCGTGAAAGGGGCGAAGTTCTGAGTTAACAAAACATTAATACTGTCGTGCCAGCGAGTCCAGCGACACGTAGCAGAATAGGTTGATTTTGCTTATCGTATCAGAAATATTGTATTTTTACAAGTGAATATTGTAAGTCTGCCGACGTGGATGTCGAAAATTATACACCACGCAACGAGAGGCATTATAATAAGACAAAAAAAGAACGATTTGAAGATTTGGACTCGTTCTTGACTGATTGGCCGGAGAAAGCAAACGACCGGAAGAGTTGGAAAGATATGGGGGAAGCTTGTGCCCAACAGTGGGACAGAACAGGTAAATAAAAAAAAAAAAGTAAGTTCCTGAATTAAAAAGGGTAAGAGACAGATAGACAGAATTTCTCTCGCGTTTTAATATTAGTAAGTCCTGTATGACTAGTATAGATACTTTCATCATATTGTTGCCATGTGATTCATAAAGCAGGCGCGAGCACAGATGCTGAGATTCTAGGGCACTTAGAGATAACATCTGGTGGAATGCAGATTTCATTAATGAATATTGTTGGGAATCAAACCAACTGGTATAGTACTTAGATACTATTTTTATATATCGCATCTATATTAATGTATGTATAAGAAGTTATATGTGAATTTCAACTATTTTGGTTTTCGTCCTATTTCATGGGAGAAACATAACTGGAGAAATGTGGTACTAAATTAGGTACATTAGTAGATTACAGGCGTGATGTTTTTATATGGAATTCAGACGCGACCCTTACATATCGATTTTTACCTAAAACACGTAATAAATAATAGTCTGTTACTCTATCAAGATCAATAATTCATGAGCACGTGTTTTCAATGACAGAGGGGAATCTACCTAATTCATACGTTACCCTCCTGCTATTTCAGTAGTTTGCTCACTGCTGAGCGTCGGGATGTGCCAGGATAAAAATTTTGAAGATTTTCCTCCATTTATGACGATGAAAGATCGCGTAGATAGATAGTATAGATAAATCGGTAAATAATATTAATAATGAGACAAGGACACACATATAGATCCAGTAGTAAGTGTAAACGATACAGAAACAAAATATTTTTCTCCATCTCCAAAGCATCAGGTCACGGTTCTTAGCAAACAAGTTTTGAGTATGAATGTGGATGGGTATAAGAGTAGAGACAGACCAAAGAAACGATGGGTAGACTGTGTGAAGGATTATATGGCTAGAAAGGAGGTGTCTGATGAGATGACGAGTAATAGAGAAGTATGGAAGAAGAAGACATGCTGCGCCGATCCCAAATGAATTGCGATAAGGGCAGGAGAATGAAGACGGTTCTTAGCAAACCACTGAGGTCCAACTACACGGCTGGTACGTTTTATATGGAAAGTATTAAGAAAGGAAGATAAGGAGGTTTAAGTATTAAGTGTTGTGTGTTTATATAATAAGTATTACATTACAATAAACTACTGTCCAAGACTATCGCTTTGTCACAAATGTATACGCAATCAGAGAATCGACACATTCTGTCTCCAAAAGATCGTTATAAATATCTTGTAGTGCGTTGAAGATCTTGGTATCTAGGTGTTGCTCCACTTGGTGAGATCATCTTGTAGGGCTACAACCCCTGGTTGCATTCCTTCTAACTTTCCGGCAACCATATGTTTTTTCAGGTTGTCGGATAGATTACGGGCGCAACTGCAACACTCTCTGAAGACTGATTAGGCTTTGGTGTATGCTTATTTGAAGTTCATTCTTTTAGGCTGGATGCGTTTGTCAATAAGTAAGCAATATGATGAATATAAATGTCCATGGATGGAGAGGGAGAGGAAGAACAAGGAGAGGATGTATGGATTGTGTGAGGAATGATATGAAAGAAAAAGGTGTAAATAATTGCGTGACGGTTGACAGGGGAGAATGGAAGAAAAAACGTGTTGCGCCGACCCCAAGTAGAATGGGACAAGGATAGGAAGATGATGATGAAGTAACAGATGAAGAATAGAAATGTGACATTCAATCATCCTTAAGTCCTACAGTAGGTAGTGCATTATTTAATGTTTAGACTTTAGTTCAATAAAAGATGACGCCAAAAGTTGTAAATAAAATACATATTATGTTATGTCAAAGTGTGATTTATGTCTAAACTGGAAGTATTTCGGCCATCATAAAAGTCAAGACTGAATTATTGATTTCGAGGTCACGGTAACGAATGCTTAATTCGGTTATGTTAATCATTCTTAAACATTAATAATAATAACTTTGACTATATAATAATACCTTAAACCATAGTTACGATGGGTTTACATGCTAAACATAACTGGCGGAATCTAAGTGTACTATAGGGACCACTTCTGACCCTACAGGGGGTCCCCGAAGGATGAGGCAGAAGTGTACCAAACAGTCCACCCACATTTAGCCAGTGATGTTTAGAAGTCCCATGTAATAGTGGGCGAGCCTATTGCTAACAACCGGGCACAAATCCGGACTCCATGCTGACTGAGAAATAACTGGTGGAAAAACCCAATATCACTTTGCCCGACCTGGGAATCGAACTCAGGACCTCATACTCAGCAGTCGCGCTTGCGTCCACTAGACCAACGAGGCGTTTTATGTGACTTTAAAATCTTCACAACTTAAATCTCTACTTACACTCTCAAGCATGCTGTTGCTTGTTCTAACACAAAAAATCCATAAAACAAACGATTTAGAGCTAATTTATTAATAGATTCGCTGTTATCACGCCGCTCGAATCCTGCGCAGATACGTTGAAGGTCGTATACCAGTTTCATACAGTAAAGTCGTCTGCGGATCTTTGACATGGAATTTAGAAATTATATTTGTTTTGAATCGAGACTTTGTGTTTGAGAATTGATTTTGAGGTCGATGTTTATCTAAGTACCTAACAGTGGCGAAGGTTCCAAACAACTAGATTCCTACTGGCTTCCCTTTGAAAAATGGCACAGTCAGTGTTCTATAGCCAAATAATAAAGGGTGTAAACAGACCCTTAACATATACGAAAGGCACTTGTTCTCCCCGTCTTTGCGATAATTTTTTTGTTCTAGATCATACCTGGGAACCTTCTAGTAACGGAGATATTGGGGGTCAAAATTCCAACTTTTTCACAAGTTTTATTTTTTAATACATGTTTTTAATGTAAGATTTTTACTTTACACACCTCTACGACCCCCGTATTATTCAATCCATCCATCAGCACAATGTAGTATAACTAAGTTTTGCCTAACCCTTCGAGGTTTACAGGCGTTTACTTTACGTTTTTTTTCTACAGCATCTCATCATCTGCCTAGCCTTTTCCCAACTATGTTGGGGTCGGCTGCCAGTCTTAGCGGATGCAGGTGAATACCAGTATTTTACATGAAGCGACTGCCTATCTGACCTCCACAACCCAGTTAGTACTAGGTAATACGATACCCCTTGTTTTTTTTTTTTTTTTGGATGGGAAATCATCAAATGACCCCCCCCACTCTGGGCGGAGCGGAAGGGAGTGTCAGACTTGTACTGACTAAAACCCATCCATGTTCCTTCTTTGCCCTTTGTGTTCCAGGGCCACGGTGTCTCTTTCGAACAGTCCCGCAGCTCTGGCAGGCATCGGCCCATGCGGACCCCTACTCGGTTGCTGACATCTCTTTGAGGCGCGCGTGGGACACGGACGCGCCGTCGACACGGCCTGTCGTCATTAATACGATACCCCTTGGTAAGACTTTGCCAATTTCAATGGTTTTAACCAGTAAAAGTCCCGTCAAAATCGGTCCAGCCGTTTTCAGAGATTAGCCGAAATAAACGGACAGACACACCGACAGACAGACAAAAATTGAAAAAAAAAAAAATGTTTTTGTTATAAGTACCGTATATTATAATACTTTCATATGCATGCACTAAAAAGCTGTTATTTTGGTATTACAAACAGACATCTGAAAGCAAGAGTGAACAGGCATCTTCTGGGCACGCTCGTCCCATCATAGACCTCATCTATCGCTTTCCATCAGGCGTGATCTAGGTCAAGAGCAGGCCCATTTAGTAATATAAAAATAAAATTAAAAAAAGACATTACATACATTTTATTCAAATCAAATCAAATAATATAATTTATTCGCATAATATGGGTCTACCTACATAGATGGTAAATAAATGTTATATTACACAATATAACATAAGGATCCTCATATCAACCACTTCTGGTATACGAAACAAAAAAGTTTATAAATATAACAACAATAAAACGGAATGGGTGACATAACTATACATAAGGGTAACTATTCATACACAAAATATTTTTAGGGAATCATCTAACGGCTATAACAAAGCCATTTCAACGGATTTTATTTTTTTATCTGAGTATAATTTTTATAAAAAATAAATAATTTAAAATTACTTGACCCACAAAATAAATAATGGCTCCTTATTTTTAAGCATCCATGGATCCATGGGAGTAAAGGTTTTATGCAAAAAGTCTCAAAAAATTTAGGAATTATAATAATTTTGTAAAAAAAAAAACACTCAGATAATTTTTTTTTTCGTTGCTATGGCGACTTTACGACTTATATAAGTTACTCTAAAAATATTTCGTGTTTGAAAAGATAGACCTTATATGGGTGACATAGGTACTCTTTTTCATCTTCGTTGAACAGTAACTTAACTAGCTATTATTGCACTTCAATAGGAACAGAGTGTTACAATAATTTTCTATTCTTATAACTAAGGCATTCCAGGGTCGTGTAAAAACATTTATTGACTAACCAGGCGTACAATTCTTTTTGGAATATAGTAATGGGTAGGTCTTTCAGTTCACTAGGTAATTTGTTATATAACTTAATTGACATGGGGTAACAGTTTCTTCCATAAAGGACAGTTTTTATGTTTGGCAAGGGAAAGCTATTAGGATACCGGGTATTAAAATTACAACAGTCATATATAAAGGGAAATAGACCCTTAACATATACGAAAGGCACTTGTTCTCCCCGTCTTTGCGATATTTTTTTTGTTCTAGACCATATCTGGGAACCTTATAGTTACGGAGATATTGGGGTCAAAATTCCAACTTTTTCACAAGTTTTTTTTTTAAATACATGTTTTTAATGTAAGATTTTTACTTTACACACCTCTACGACCCCCGTACTATTCAATCCACCCACCAGCACAATGCTTTGAGTGCTTTCCATCGAGTCCTACCGTAAAACGTAATTTTTCACCACAAAAAAAAGTCGATTCCCAGCAATAATTTTTGCATAAAGTTACTTAGTTTGAAACGGTGAAGGAAAACATCGTGAGGAAACCGGCATGTCCTAGAACCAAAAATTCGAAGACATGTGACATCTACCAACCCGCACTGGGCCCGCGGGGTGGATTATTGCCCATTCCATCTCATAGAGAGGTGGCCTGCGTCCCAGCAGTGGGAACATTAATAGGCTGATTATGCTGTGCTTATGCTTATACTTAGTTTGATGTACAGAATGCTTGGTTGACGGCTATGTGAAGGGTCTGTTTACACCCGGTATATGGACGGTGCTGTTAGTAGATTTAGCTTTTGGAACATTGGTTTGCAGGAAGTTAAAATATCAACGTTACAAAGTAAGCGAATGCACTGTTTTTGAGTTAGGAATACTTATTTGTATAGATGGAAAGTCAACAGCTTCTCGCATCTCTCGTATTTAAAATGTTAATCATTTAATAATCATAATCTTTGCATTTTAATACATCATTAACCACATTATATGTAGCAACTGCGTCGTTAACTTGTAATGAGCATTTAAAACAACAAAGTATGTATAAACAAAGCTCTTTATTAAAACGAATCGTTTTTCTAGAGCCAAATAAATTATATAGCGATTCTTCACAGATATGACGGGTACGATTCATCATCTGCCTAGCCTTTTCCCAACTATGTTGGGGTCGGCTTCCAGTCTAACCGGATGCAGTTGAATACCAGTATTTTACATGGAACGACTGCCTATCTGACCTCCACAACCCAGTTAGTACTGGATACCCCTTAGTTAGACCGGTTGTCAGACGTTAAGGCCGATGGCTACCTGTAACGTCTGTCAAAGAGCAGCCGGGACCAAACGGTTTAACATGCTTTCCGAAGCGCAGAGGAACCCGGAATGTAATGGATCGTCACCCATCCACAGACCAGCCCTGGCAAGCGCTGCTTAAACTTGAAGACCAACACGTGCGGCCCTTATTATTTAGCCCCTATGACATACTTTTATGTGAGTGTGGTGCTTACAACTGCAGGTTTGAGAACCTAATGAACGCGAACGTCACTAACGCTGCTAGTTATCTAAAAGAATCATCGACTCGAAACAGAAGAATAAGTATGATAAACTTTACAAACACATCTTATCTTACTTCTTACTAATATTACAAATGCGAAAGTTCGTGAGGATGGATGGATACTTTTTATCCCGGTAGTATGATTCCGTGGGACAGTTACCGAACTTCACGCGACTGAAGCCGCGGGCATAAGCTAGTACATACATAATAAAACATTACCCTCCGTCTACGTCAGTTGCGTAACAGAGTGAATGGAAATCACACCGTACCCACTCAATTGTAGGTACCTAATTAGCCCAACAAAAAAAACAAACAAAATCAAACAGCAAGAATCCTACACTGTACTACAGTTCACATTCAATTAATTAGTACCCACGAACCCCGTCGTCCATTTAGATCAATTAGCGGGGCGGGAAACTGAGCTGCTGTGTCATATTCTTGTATAGTTCATAAAGCGACGCATCAGGCTATACATTTCAAATATAACTTGACCTCTCTCCGTATAGATTTTCCGTACAATGAGAGATTCGCTTATACTGGTTTGGTATAGCTTGTGGATCGTCGTGCGTACAGTAGACGCGCACGCATTATCTCTGTGTAGGTCGCACGGGACTTGAAGATGTGTTTATGATTTTGAGGTACAATGTAATTGTAAACTGTAAATTAATGGTTTACGACGAGGACATTGTCACGGTAATGAACGAAGCGTTAACTTCTCTCATTCGTAAAAGTTAAAGGATAAAAAAAATCGCAAGCGCGACTACTGAGCATGAGGTCCTGTGTTCGATTCCCTGTCAGGCAAAGTGTTATTGGGCTTTTCTATCAGGAATTTCTCAGTAGCAGCCACGGAGTCTGGATTTGTGCCCGGTTCATGGTAATAGGCTCGCCCCCTATTGCATGGGACTTACAACATAACAGACGAAATATGGGTGTACTAATGGGTCAATGGGTATACCTCTGCCTAACCCTTAGGGGATTATAGCCGTGATGTTATGATATAATTGAGCATTCGCTTCGAAATAGGTCAAACCAAATAAAGCCTAAAAATTTGACACCTTATACTACTCATTTATCATCCGAATGTTGATAACATTGTGTCAAAATTCAAAATAAACAATTTACAACACCCAACAATACTTTGCCTGTAACAATAAGACATTTATATTCCTAACAAAATCTCTTTACCAACTTGTTTTACAACATAAATGGTGGAGCATTTAGTTTTGATTAGAGCCAATTAACAACTGTGTGGGAGAGATTGACTAGTTATGGTAGTGATTTTGTTGTTTGTGGTTATATCAAGCAATATACTCTATCTACATTGAAAATAGACTAAATTGGGATATAATACTGTATCCCTGTGTTAAAATGGTATCTTCCAGTAGCGAAGGGTCAATTTTTTAAGAGGTAAGCCGGAGTACATATCTTTAATGTGATTATATTATTTGTCTGTAGAATACTGACTGTGCCTTTTTTCAAAGGGAAGCCGGTAGGAATCGAGTTCTATGCAACCTTCACCACTAGTATCTGCTTTGCTCTGTTGATGCATATATGTGCATGTTTATATAAATAATTATGTTATGCTGTTTTGTGTTTTAATGGTGTAATAATTTAATAATGTTGTTAGTTTTATTTTTTTGTAATTGTTTTATTTGTAAGTATCTATATAGTTTATTCTATTAGTTTAAGTTCTTAACTGTCGCATTAGGGCCTGTAATGATAGTCTATGATGTTATAAATAAATGTTGTTGCCAAGATTCACATTAATTTTAATTAAACGCACAATGTAACAAATTATAATTATGTTGCTTTTTTGCTGACTCCTTGACTCAACTGATGGTAAGTTAAAATAAGGAATGACGATAGTGGATGACTTCCTCACAATTTGGCGTGAAGAGGCACAACACCGAGTGAATTGTCAATCAATCATTTTATTGTCAGGCAACTGAGACCTATATATAAAAATACACAAAATAATCTCATACCATAATAAACTAATACATATAAAAAACGTTATTTAACTATAACTAGATACGTGACGGCGTCGTGTCGTGTAATGGGGCAGGCCTTTGCCCAGGAGTGGGGAAATAAAAAATAACAATGTGATATGTGTGTCACACGTTTGTCACAACAGCATTGATCACCCATCCTAGACCGAGCAAGGTTGCTGTATGCATTACCCCGGGCATGCTGGGCAGTGGATTATCCCTAACAGAGAGGAGGTTTGCGTCCCAGCAGTGGGATCAAAATAGCCAGGACAAACAATGTAGTAATTAGTGGGTAATTATAATTTATATGGGAACATTTGGTTAATTAACTTGGTCACACTGTAAGCATAGTAATTCTGCTCATGTAGTGAGGTAGTTGAAAATCTTGACCTATAATAATGTATACTAAGAATGTATCATAATATAGTCTTGTGTGAAGTCAGGAAGAGCCAAACAAGTGGTTCAGTTAGAAATTTAGAATATTATAGTGCATTCAGAAAAAAAATTAAAAAATGCTTACTCAGCACATAAAAATAACCTAAAGTGCTAACTTAAAAGTTAAGCAACTGCAAACTAGTTGATTATTCAATTTTTTTTCTTTATGGAAATATAGAATAAAATATATATATTATGTACATTTCATGGTAATTTGCTTAAAAAGTAACATAAAATCAGTTGGTTTGAAGTTAAATGATAGATGAATAGATTGAATACCTACTTTAGTACTTATTAAAAATAAATATAAAAGTAGTCTAAATATAATTTAATGCTTATAATATTGCAAGTTTTATGAGAGTTTAAGTTACGGATTGCAGAGTTCAACTTAAAGTTATTTCGTTTTTATATTGCTTACCCTTAATTTTTAAAAAATGTTAAGGTTCCTAGATATTAATTAACAAGAAAACAAACTTTATTGTTCTGAATGGAATTCTTGTTTTGAATGTGTAAGATATTAAGTTCCCCTATAACCTTTAGAAGTTCATGGTCAGTATGAGAATCAATGAAAGTTTGGTCAATAAGTTACAAACTTAGTAACTTAACCTACAGACATGCTTGAAAATTATCAAAAGTTGAAGGTAGGGAAACATTTTTAATATGAAAATAAGTTTGCAGAAGTTTCTTTTTAAATTAATATGAAATTAACAACTTTTTAAGTCTTTCTAGGGGTCTACTTAGCCAAGAAATGAAGTCTTGTTGGAAAAATAAAAGTTTGACTATCTTATTGGTTTGAAACTAACTTTCAAAGATTTTCTATAATAATACGACTCTTATAGGAATATGCAAGGTTGATAGAACTCGACACAACCTCGCAAAACTGTTATCATAAGCATAACATGAAATAATCCGCCTCACTATTAATAATAAGCAAAAAACATAGAAAATCGTATCAATAAAATAATCAACAAATATTACAAATAAGCACTTATTAGCAGCATGGTCGACCCCGTAGGATCACAAAACGTCCAAAACACACAAAGAGATGAATATTTTATAATTATTAAAATATTACAATCATGCTATGAATGAATTTGAGTTTTTCGAAGCACCGCCTGATACGGACAAACATTAGTATTTACAATATTATCTTACCCTTATCGTACACCTCTGGCACTCATAAGATAACGGCACATAATCACAATAATATCACTTGAGGATTAGAAATGGATTTAGATGCGATAATTCGAGAAAATAACATAAAAACTTTGATTTCCAGTGACACACGGCGGAGCGAAGTCACCTCGCATGAAGGCGCGCCACTGCGGTGTTGCCACTCCACAAACTACGTTTACCCAATAACAAACGTCAAGTTTGCTAAATTATTTATTTTTAGGAACATAAATATACCTAGAACTGTGCAAAATACTTTTGGCAAATATTTAACAACAACAACGTTCTTTTTTCTCGCGTTAGTAACAAAATTTCCACTTTCTACAGTATGTCGTACAAGGATTTGAAATTAACCTTCGCGACTTCTTTTCGCAAGGTAACGAGATGTTTGGTTGTGAACAACAATGGCTTACAGGTTTATTATCAAGTCGTATTCGATAGCAGGAGTCGTGCAACAATGCTAGAATAATTGGTGCATTATTATGTTCCATCGTTGTTCGAATTCTCTGAAATTCACACCGTGATAATAATATTTGCCTTGATCTGTTAGATGGTGGTTTTACTTTTGCGTTTCTTTTGATTCTTATTACTCTTCTCCTTTCTGGCTCATGGAGTTGGTGTTTAGAATTACTATCATTATCATTTGCCTGTCCTAATGTTTCAGTGGTTTTCCCCCAGATACAGTCTTTAAAATCCTTCACACTTTGGTTTTCCATTATACCTAATGATTCTTCTTCACATCAGGGGAAAAATATGAAAAAATTTAACATATAACTTTTAGAAATTTAATGACAGACTTTTATTTTTATTTTTTTGTATATGTCAAAAGTTTTCCAAATATCAACCTATGGAAACTTCTTGGTTCTTCTTCAATGAATAAAACTGATAACAAATTTTTTGTACAGTCACCAGCGCGTGAAGTTACCACTAACTGTCAAATTTTCTCATTCGATTTTGAACTTAACCTTCAACATTATCCTTTGTTCTCATATTATTACATTCGCAAAATATTATATTCGCAAAATATTATATTCTCGAATTATTATATTATCAAAATATTACACAAAGAACAATCACAGCGAAAAATGTTTTTAATTTGAGGGAAACAATAATAAATATTTGACATCATCATATAGGTTATTCATCATATATATTTGTCTCGGATGGGAATCAAACCTACAACCCATTTTTTTAAGGTTTACCTACCTTCTGTAAAATAAATCTAACTAATGATTTAAACGAAATAATTTTTTGAATGTCGGTACATCAAAGACTACAAGTAATGTGAGATTGCCACACCACATTGTGCAAGACTTTTTTTTATTTGATGATTATGATGGTGAAACGGATGATAGAATTATAATATTTTCGATGTTACCTGCTCAAAAGCTACGAGAATTATTCCAGACAATTGATATTGTATACGGAGATGGTACATTTAAGGTGACACCGTCGCCTTTTTACCAATTGTACACCTTACATATTGATATCGCACGAGACCAAAACACAATTAGTTTTGTACCTATTGTCTATGGCTTATTACCAAATAAGAACACAAATACATACAAAAGGTTCTTTTCTGTACTTAGAAATCAATTTCGTATGAATATTAGTTCATACAAATGCGATTACGAAATTGCTGCAATTAATGCTATACGTGAAGTATATCCAGAAATAAAAGTAAAAGGCTGTTATTACCATTTTTTAAATGCTGTGTTTAGAATGAGTAAAAAATTGAATTTCAACGAAACTCACTTAGGTCGCAAAATAACACAGTTGTGCACAAGTTTGGCTCTGTTACCACCCAATCTAATTCCAGAAGCATATCTTGCTATATATGAAATCGCACCAGAGACGGAAGTTTCACAGAAATTTCTAGACTATTTTAATAACCAGTGGATACAAACCATTACCAAAGATATTTTTAGCTGTTTTGGTGAAAAGAACCGCACTACGAATGCAGTGGAAGGATGGCACAGAAGAATTAACTCTCGAATTCCATCTCGACCAACCATTTTCCAATTTTTAGTAGCATTAAAAGTAGAAGCTCAAATTCAAAATAAAAGATTGCTAAAAAGTGCTTTCCACTGCCCCGATAAAAAAAGATCTTTAAAATACATTGAAAATGATAGAAAAATTAATTGCATTATCACAGACTGCTTATCCAACAAAATTCAATCAATAGAATGCTTAACCATGTTAGCGGCGTTGAATAAGCTCCCATAAATTTTCCATAATGTACTTATATACTTTTGCAATTTTTATTGTTGAGCGGCTGTACCAATCGTCGTGCTTGGAAACAGATGCCACTTGTGAAAACTTGTATGCACTTGATCACTCGGGATTTGTTTAGTTTCAGTTATTATTAATTATATTTTATTAATGATAAATGCAAATAATTTTGCAATACTGTATAATACTGCAATTAATTTTAATTTTAATATTGTATTACGTTCGAAAGTGTTTCCATGATGCCTAGGTATTGGAATAAAGAGATTTTGATTTAAATAATTTCATTTTTATTTTTCACTGTGTTTGATTGTACTTCTAATATTTTGAGAATATAATAATTCGAGAATATAATATTTTGCGAATATAATATTTTGCGAATGTAATAATATGAGAACAAAGGAACATTATATGGTTGAAAATCCTTTGGAGAAGTTTGACAGTTTGTGGTAACTTGATGTGCTGGCGACTGTACTTTCGTCCTTACAAAAAGAAGCTGAGTGTTTTCGTGTAGCGAATGGAAAGATTTTGATAGCATACAGACATAATAATATGAAGTACGATTCAAGTAATTAGTTCCCTGCATGCATAGAACTTTTATCGCTTATTCCTCTATGAGCATTGACCATTACATACGTTTAGTTCATCTTTCGAGGGGAGTTCACTCTCATTAATTTTGATTGTACTTTACATCTTGGGAGGTAAAGCGCCGAAACCGTCTCCTGGTACTGCTGATACGGCCCTGACAGTGGTCACTCTTTCTCTTCCCTGTGCCACGTGAGGGATGGCATGGCATAATCAGCCTATAATATTCCCACTGCTGGGACTTAAACACAAGCCTTTTGTTTATGCCCCTTCGTATGAGGAGGGAAAAGCTGTAAAAGCCACCACGCGGTACAAGTGCTGGTTGGTGGTTGTCACATTTCTTCGAGGCTTAGAAAGTCAGTCAACAGAAAGCGACTCAGCGCACGCAAAATCTAGGATGCAGCTTGACAAAAGTAAGTAGGTAGTAGGTAGCTATGGTAGTACATAAAATGCAAGAGTGAGGGCCATCTTACACCCTCTGCGTAGGTTTCTAATTTATTCCACACAAATCAAAAGACGTTAGATGACGCTCTCAGACTAGGTGACGCGACTATTTGTGACCTGGTTGGTAACAGCCTCACACAGACAAATTGAAGACACCCCATGAGGCACCATCCACTCACAGTTACTTTAGGAAGTTTGTATGAAGGAAGGACGCCATACCCGTAATTTAAACCGAAGCGGTTTGACTGAGTGTTTTAGCCAAAAACCCAGCAGTGGCTTTGTTAATGATAATCTGATGAAGTATCTCCTCGTGGTCTCAGCGAGATATGCTATTGTCTGAAGCGAAGGTTTTGCTCGTAGGTAGTTCAATAAACCAGTTCGGGTCTAGAAGTCCCTGACGATTACCTCATTACAAGCAGTTAAATTCGATAATCAATCAATATTTATATAGCTTAGGGTTTGGTGAGATTAATTGCTATAAATAACGACTGATTGGCTTCCGTTATCAAATGATCTGAACGAATTAGATAATTTGTACGTGCTTGATTGTCAGTGCACATTATCGGATACGAATACATTGCCTACATCGTGGTTGGTATACAGCTGATGTTATTTTTAGTTGACGACCAGAAATTGGGGAATAGGTGAATGATATCGTGACGGCTGGGACGACAGGAGACAAGGGCAGGAAGATAATGCCATCGTCTACCTGCCCTTGTGTCATGTTACTTGGGGTCGGTGTAACAAGTTTTTTTCTTCCATTCTCCCCTGTCAATCGTCAGGCTATCATTTACTCCTTTTTCCTTCATATCATTCCTCACACAATCTATCCATCTCCATCCATCAACATTTATATTCATCACTCTTTTAGTCAGGCAGGTAGATAATGCCAATAAACATAAATTAAGAAATTCTAGATCTATTCTATTTTATATTAGTAGGGAACAGACTTTAGTTGCACGCCCCCAGCTAGATGGACGGATGGAAGTCGACCTTATAAAGGAGGCTGGGATGTCGGACTGGATGTGGAAATGGATTGTGGTGTAGTTTGCGAGCCAATGTCTAGCAGTGCTCTGTGAAAGGTTGAGTCTATTGAAAATTTTGGTGATTTTTCATTAATTTTACCTTGTTTTCGAAAAAGAACTGCATTATTTTGACCTCCAGGAGACTGCTGCCCGAGGTAGCCAAATGACGACGTCGATAACCTAACTTTATTTAGTTCACTAAAATCTTTAAATAATATCGGATTGAATCTGACAGAGAGATCTCTGTCACGGTAGCACTGCTTATTTAAGTCGTCCTACTTCCTTTTGCAGACAATACCTACAACCGCAACTCATCATCTGACTAGCCTTTTTCCAACTATATTGGGGTCGGCTTCCAGTCTACCTGGATGCAGCAGTATTTTACATGGAGCGACTGCATATCTGACCTCCACAATCCAGTTAGTACTGGGTATTACTATACCCTATGGTAAGACTGATTGTCAGACTTTTTGGACCACTGACTACCTAACGACTGTCAAAGATCTATAAATGACACCCGGGACCAACGGCTTAACGTGCTTTCCGAGGCACGGAGGAAACCCGGTATGTAATGGGTGGTCAGCCATCCACGGACCAACCTAGACAAGCACGGCTTAACCTTAACCTACCTAAAGATCGACCCGAGCAGCTATTATTATTTTGCCACGAGCTCCTCCACCTACAACCACAATTACAAATACGAAACACCATGTACAGCTAAGCGTCATTCATTGATAACCACGATGGATTACTACAGGTACTATAAATGACCATCACGGTAGTCACCGGTGTCTAGTTCAGTGGGTCAGTTGAACCATGGCTTTTGTTGCATACCTGTTCCTCGCCATCCTGGCTGTTGGTACGTATTCTCATCACCAGTATCATAATATTCTTTTTTCTCTTGTTTCGTCACGAAACTAAATCAATTCTCCTGCTCTTATCCCAATTTATTTGGGGTGGACACGCAGCATGACTTCGTCTTCTTCGTATTGCCCTGTTGTCGTCATTTCACTCGTACGTCGAACTATATGTGGATTAGCTTATGCTATAGTACCTAGTGGACTTGACTGTCCAGAGGTATGGCGTTTGCACCACCAGTTCAACCAATATAAATATTAAACGCTACAAGAATTTTAAAACGTCACTCTGTTTCTGGTAATCATTGGAAGATGGTGATTGATACATAATGATTTTTTAAACGCATTTGACGTTAAAATGCACTTAGGTACACCAATTTAGTGATTGGGGGTTCAAGTTGCCCAAAGTATTTCTAGTTGTGGAAGCTCTTTGATGTTCGCAACATATTGAACGTTTTCCGGGACCTAGAGGCAACTATAGTTAGCATCGATAGGTGTATATATCGCTGTAATGGTAGTTAACTGAATCAATCCTATGCAAGCAATCTCCTCTTGGGTGAGAAATTTCTGCTACTGCGTCGGCAGTTCGGCACAGAGAAGGTCGAGAAGCATCAAAAGTTTTTATAAATCTATATTTTCTTTCCAGCCGCGGCAGCTCCAGAGAACCGCGTTGTAGGTGGTGATCATGTCACCATCCAAGAGTTCCCCTATGTGGTCGCTTACACTTACCGCTACCCTGGACCCGGTATCACTGTGCAACGCTGTGTGGGAGCCCTAGTGTCCTCCTGGCATGTGGTGACTTCAGGTTATTGCTTCACGTAAGTTGTTTTGCGATAAATACATAGACGATTTTCTTTTTACCCGACTGAGTGAGGGTAATGTGTTTTTCATCCTATATAAAATATGTAATTATGTTTGTTCCTTTGTGGCACTCTAGAGACTAAACGCGTGGGCCGATTTTGATGATTCTTACGTCAATCGATTTGTCTTAATCTTGTGTCAGAAAAGACATTACAGTACATAATCAAAATTCAATATGGCGACAACCATATTGTGAAAAATATAAAAATGAAAGTCGATGATCTATTTCAAGTGGGATATCATTGAATAGGTATTTGAAAATCAATAAATCACTTCGAATGGCCTTTTAAGATTTATAACGATTTGAAGTTGGTCATTCGAAATGACAAATCATAATAAAAATGAAAAAATCACGAAGTTAAATCGTGTGAAATTTTTTACATTATTAAACTGTGAAAAGCTTGAAAAAAAAAAAAAAACTGGTGGGACCCATTTCATGTTTTTATACTTTTATATTCCAAAGGGCCTGCTTCCAAATGCGCTTGTTTCTTGTTTTTTTAGTCAGGTTTTTTCTCATAGAAGTGACAAACTCATCAATCTGCTACCATTTACAAATGCGTCGCTGCGATTAATCCGGCACCGGCGTCATGACGATTTCTACGACCGACATCGAGCGGAACATTGAGAATACAACAGAGAACATCTCTTACGCGCTTTTTGGCGGCTAAAAGTTGCGGAAAAAAATCTTCCGTGTGAACCGGTGCTAATTCTATTGTTGACCGAGTCGCAGGTCGCGTTTGCAACTACTTACTTGACCAACAAGGTTTCTTGTCGCTCTTCATTTTTATGAAACACGGAATAAGATGCTATGATACAATTTACTAATAACAATGAGCTTTTCCAGTGGTGCCGTCCTCGCCAACATGCAAGTCCGAGCTGGCTCTACCAACAGTCTTAATGGTGGAACCCTGGTTAACATCAGAGACTTTATCAAGCACCCGGACTACACTGAGGTCCCCCGGTCCAATGACATTGCCGTCACCTTCTTAGTAAATCCCTTGGGCATCAGCGATGTTGTCGGTGTACTGTTCCTGCCGCCTCAGAATTATTTTATCGCCGATGGTCAGTCTCTCAAAGTTGTCAGCTGGGGATTCGAGAGTGTGAGTATCCTAATTCTTACTTATAATATTATAAATGCGAAATTCCTATACGATAGCGAATTCTTTTTTAAAAGCAAGTTTCTAGAATCGCTATTAGATTATTTCAAAGATACCTTGTGAATATATACCTCATTTGATGATTTCCCACCCGAAAAAAAAAAAGGAAGGAAACCAATAATTCCTATATCAATATAAACTGCTCCGGTTTTCACCGACACGGAGACTCGACCAATCACAGAAGAGCCGCGATGTAAATTTCAAGCAATCTATCAATCGATTTCCGCATGTCCCTCTACTCCGTTCGTCTTCGCATTTTGTGGAAATCTGGCCTAATAATTGAAGAAAATACTTTGTAAGGTCGGACTAACGGTTTATGTTTTTTGTTTTTTCGTAAATAGGAGAACGGACCTCAACTAGAAACTTTGAAGACTGTGTTTTTGAACAAGCTCAGCTTGCAAGACTGCCAGTCTCGCTATGCAGACAATAATAATGTTGTAAACATATCTGACGGTAAGCACCACTATTTCTTTACTTCATGAGACATATACTTGTACAGTGAGTTATAGCAATTAGCTGACCCACCTTTGCATAAATGGTTGAGATTTTTAAGAAAAAGAATTATAAAATTGTACATGGATCTTTTGGCGCGTGGCCATAATCAGAACTTGGCGTAGTTAGTTCTGATTATTATTCTTGTTTATTCGTTACAATACCGTCAGACAATTCCACAAATGTTAACCAATAGCGCCCTCCCAACAATGTCAGCAGGCGCCTAAAGACGCTTGTAGCGCTATGTTCACGCTTATGGCTTTCTCGCTACTCACGTTTTTATGTTGAGGTGGCCTGACTAGTAACGAAATCAAACGTACTATTAGTAAGTTTGAAACAGTCGGACAGAATACTTAAGCCTAATCGCAGACTACAGGACTCGACAGTCATTTATTAGAAGAGTCTACCACCACCTTTTTTAATCTTCAGTGTGTGAAAGACACGTAGCTACGCGTCCTGCATAGCTTTATCTCTTTCGCATACTTATTTTATTTATCTGGAAAACAAACGGTTACACATAACAGTATTACAGCTAGACTTTGGGTAAATGTATAACCAACGACATTTTCCACATATTTTATTATGAAGGATTCAAATAATACGTTGCTACGAGAGGGGGTGGTAGACCCCCTGTTATCAAATTTCTTGGCCCATAGATATAACCCTAACCAGATTAACTCTTTAAACTTTTCGATTTAAATCATCTTTCTTATTGCAGAGGTGCTGTGCGCTGCTGCTGCCAGCAGAGGCATGTGCATGGGCGATTCCGGAGCCCCTATGGTGATCGACCAGGCTTTAGTAGGAAGCTCCTCCTACTACCAGAATTGCCTTACCGATGATTACCCTGACATCTTCACCAGGATCGATAGGTATACCAACTGGATCTTGGATGTCGCAGTATCTGGTGCCGCGCGCAAAGCGGGCTTCGTGGATGCTCCCAGGGTTACCACCATGTAAAAACTTCAGTTAGTCAAGCCTGACTGTTTTTGGAATGACCACACTATTGACGCGATAGTGGTTTGAGCCTATCACAGAATAACTTGTTTTTCGTTTTTATTGCATTTACATAAAGTTATTTCTGAACGGATCAAGTACATTCTTTGTTAAAAATTGTGGTAACTCCCTTAAAAGTCTGGACATAAGTAATTATTCTGACCAAAAGGTTTTTGAAGATTAATTATACAACATCTAAATTATGTGATCTGTTCTTTCTCATCAATGGCTGTTAGAAAACAGCAAATTAACTTTTAAGCTAAGAAAATATTATATTTTTAAGAATATTTGCCTGTTTTATTTATAAACCCTTTTCTTTTAAAATGATTTATTTTAACTTTGAATAGGAAATAAATCCCTGGTGGCTTTCAGATCTATATCCAATTTTAAGAGTAAAAATCGAGGGTAGTTTTGAGTGTTTACAGGACAAAATGATCCATCCAACACCCAGTGCAAGTGTGGAGCTTCTGATCAGACCATGTCCCACTTGCTGGAGTGTCCTAAGAGCTTCCGTTTGATGTGAACGTGAACAGTTCCTGTTTAAATGTGAACAGTGTCATATAAATTGCACTGACACTGGCATGCATATCCGTCTCTTTAGACGGATCGAGAAATCAGACGGTCGGTCTTGGTGAGAACGGGCCCTAACCTAAAATTGGTACACTTTACGTGCGACTGCTGCGGTTCTAAGCCTTTTAATTCTATAAATAAGGTTCATTTTGGAATGAAGTAAAAAGAAATTAAATAAAAATATTTATTGAGTAAATCTCTATTATAATATCGTTATACATTCGGATCTACTGATCTTATGAACGGAATGAGCCCTCTTTGGATATAGTTTTATACAAATAGGTTATTTTTTTTATTCATTTTTTTTACAATCTTGGGTAAGGCAAGACAATGTTTACATTAAAGGCACATTGATTATTGCGAATTCTTAAAACTAATTATACTATAATACGGGTTTTTTAGTAGATATAGGTTCTTAATTTTGTGATATAATATCAAAAGGCATGTGTTTTCAGGGAAATTCATATTTTTATCAAGATTTTGACTGTAACATTTTCAAATATATCTCTCTGAAATTGACATTTCTTACAAAGGTATTTTCTGGAAAAATTGTTTGTATAACTATTCGTACATACTATGTATTTTATTTTATTAACTTTTTTTACTTCAAGAGACACATTGAACGACATAACGGGTGTACAACAATTCATAATACATCATATACTTAAACATACATAATCATGAAACTATCTATAACTTTACAACAATTAATTCAAACTATTAATACATTTTAATTAATATTGGCAAAATAAGTAGCTTATTTAATTTTATGTACGATGTACTACCAAAACACGGTAAAATTAGCTTACAAAGAAAACTTATTACTAAAACAAGTATTTTTCCAATCTCGGTGGTCCAAATTAATAATAACCATTCTAAATATCGACAACAGAAACTTGAAATGCAGTGGGATTCGCAACCTTCAGCTCAGTGTCCTAAGTTGAAAATTCAACAACAAATTCAATGTACCTTACCGCTTTTCAAATTTCCACCGTCTAAATAAGTTTCTAAAGTAAAATAATTTGATAATCAGTCACCATGATTATAAACTACGAATATTATGTAGTATTTAAAAGGTAATTTATTTATTTAACAGTCAATTTACTCCTATATAAAATATGGACATAAAAAGTGTGTATATTGCATGATTTATGGAAGGGATATCTTAATAACTAGAAAATACAAAGCATGTGATTTGTTGTTTACAAATTCTTTTGCTTAGCTGTCATCAAATATCTACAAATGCTCGTTTTCACGAACGCTAAGTAACACTTACATGAAAAGAATTTAAAAACTGCGTTTTTATACAGGGTGTAAACGGACCCTTCACGAAGCCGTCAACCAAGCATTCGGTACAGCAAGGCTGCGCAAAAAATATTGCTAGGAAGCAACTTTTATTGGTGTGAAAAATCAGGATTTACTATAGCGCTCAATGTAAGGCACTCAAAATATTATGCTGATGGATACATTGGAGGTAAGTAAAGTTGAAAAAAACTTGTGAAAAAGTTGGAATTTTGACTTTCAAAATCTCCGAAAGTAGAGATTCCCAGGTACGGCGCAGTACAAAGAAAATATCGCAATGACAAGAATACCGTACACAAGCTATATATTGAACTTATCTTTTAATTTTGTGTGCAATAAAGAATAAGAATACGTGCCTTTCGGCTTCATTAAGGGTGAACCCTTACTTAGGCTTTCATTTAAGTGTCGGTTAGCGTTTATGTCAACGGGTATAATTATACGAGTTTATCTTTTTTATCTTGGTTTTCGTCTATCATGTTATGTATTCCATGTTAAAAGTCTTACTTTCTAAACATCTTATAAACTGCCTGGGTTGGGTATATATCTAAGTTTACGTTATATATAACTAGCATTATTATGTAATATTTACATAATATAAAGAGATTCACAACAGATTTAATAGGAAGATATCATTATGAGCCCGTTTTTGTACCGAGAGGATTACAAAAATACAAAAGTATACATTTATTTAAAAAAAGAAGTTAAAATAAGGGCAAATACAACATGCATATTGAGCAAATGTGGAAGGGAGATAGCGATAGCTACGAGATATAATTCTATAGTGGTATAGTTCTTGAATTTCACGAGCGCGCGTATATATTTGTGAACCTTTTGTCAACGTTTATTTAAGGGGAAAGCGCTAGGATAGCAACGGGATTAAATGAACTTACGAGGGATTGATGATTTTAATAAATATTTAAATACATCACTGACAGGACTATTGTAGCCAATAAGCCTGATATAGTGGTGGCGGATAGATCAGAGCGGCGCGCAATGATTGTTGACATAACGGTCCCGCATGATGAGAACCTCGTGAAAGCCGAGAAAGATAAGCAAATCAAGTATCTCGATTTGGCTCACGAGGTTGTCGACATGTGGGATGTGGACTCAGCGATCATTGTGCCGATAGTTGTATCAGCCCATGGCTTAATTGCCAAGAGCCTCGACCAATACCTGGGGAGGCTCTCGTTAGACAGCTGAATCAAGGGCTTGATTCAGAAAGCCGTACTCCTGGACACGGCTCGTATTGTTAGGAGGTTCTTCTCTCTGGAGCCCTGACCGCCGGTAGCTTGGACCTTGATCCCGATACCGGTGGGCTACATTTTTTTATATTTTTTTTGTAAGTATTATTTAAAAATATAATTGATTTGTACAGAAATAAATAAAGGAAATATTTAAATACATTCGTATTATGGCCGCAAATCATATTATGTTCAGCGTACATCCTGACACTGACCGGAAAATTGCAAAAAACGCAAGGAAATTTGAATTTTGCGGGCTACCCTGGCGCTTGCACCTTAAGCCATAGTGGATGCAGAAAACAGTCAAATTAATTCCGCATAGATGGCGCTAAGTGTTTGTTGCTTTCATCCGGCTGCCATGGAGTGTCTAGCCGAAACTTTGACGCGAGATATCTCTAAGGGACTTCACGCACTACGCGGCCACGAGCTTTTAGCCGCAGATACTTCGACCACCGTAGGTAGACCGACCGACAGATTTCTTTTGTTGATATGTCATTTTGTCGATTCTTCCGTCGACAAAACCCGTTTCTACAGTGGTCATGCTACGCATGCAGGATGTAATTTTGGTCGCACAATGGGGATTGTTCATTTTTCAAAAAATGTACAAAATACAAAACCATTTCGAGGAATAAGGTCTCTAATTATTTATTTCTCGTTAGAGGTCCCATTAAAATAGATGGACAAACTTTTAGAAATCATTCAGACCACTAAAGGACAATGGTAAAAAAAAATAAGAAAAACGCATTAGAAACTTACAAGAAAAAAAAAACAGCTAACAAAAATACACTAAAAATGTTGGTTACCCAATGATTTTAGGTCAAAATAAAATCTCATTTAATCGTTTTAGTGTTTTTTTTTTTGCTTGGATATTTGGTTGGACGTACTGAACGCTGTGTTAAATTTTGTCCATCTATTTTAATGGGACCTTATAAACATATTTTTGAACAAATGTGGCTAACCTTTATTTGACCTTTAATGACGTCATCTCAAGAAAGCATATCGTGAAATATGCAATATGCGATTCCAAAACGCATAATTTGCAATCGTGCGGTTCTCGTGTCTGAACGGGCCCTTAGCTTCATGTGAATGTCATTAAAAAACACACTGTCATAAGACTGTCACTCACGTACATCGTTGAAAGAGCAAGGAATATTATCCAGTGATGACGTCATCAGCCCTAAAACTTAAAAATAGACAAGTTAAATTATTTGACAATGCCCATTGACGCCCGGCCAGTTTTGTTAAAGATAGCGGTTGCTCATGCGACAAGACGTCATCGTGGCTGCGTAGCGCGCGAGGTCCTTAAGTGTTTTGCCTTGTTACCTATTGGTCGCTTACATTCAAGATGGCGGACAAGTGTCAAACACTCAGCTCCCTCTCGCGGCGAAACGTCCAAACTTATGTGCACTCGTGATTGACTATAATTTCTCTAGCTGCCAAAATCTGTTATGAATAGGAGTCTAACTCATCTATTCTACAAAAAACATAATAGAAAAGGTCTCAAATACATATTTATTGAGCTGGTGTACCACGACGTCCTAAAACAGGAGTAATACCAGTGTGGGAAAGAGATGGCGCTAGACGACCTGTATAGCTCTTTCTCCTTCCCAAACTGGAATTATTGCCCTCCAGGGCCTTAAAAATAGTTGCCAGTTTATAAAGATTAACTTAATAACTACCGTAGATATTCTTTATTAAAGCTATACTTTTCTTTTTCATGATTGGTTACCAATTCTGGTACGTTATCTAGACAAATCATAAATAAAGACGCCAGCACATCCAGCTACCCGAAAATGTCAAATGTCCCCAATCAACCTTGCACCTAATGCTTTAGCGATAAAGTTTAAAATCTATTAAAGAAATTTGACAGTTTGTAGTTGCTTGATGTGCTGGCGACTGTACATTCAAAATTGATTTTCCTTATTTTCTAGTTTTTCAAGCATATTAATAATATTATGCATGAATGCTGTTCAAAATATATCTTTTGAATTTGAACATCATTGATGTGTATCATCAATAAAGTCCTTTCAATTTTATTTACGTATTTTAAAGCCTTTTTTTAAAGGTTTTTTTTTTATGTAGTTATTATGCCCAAATTAAACTTCCAGCGCGTTTAATAATTCTCTCTTCGGTTTGTCCTCTTGGTTAGATTTACAGAAATGAATATACTCTAGACCGACCGCTATAACGAGTCCTCGCGAAGGTATCAATTTAAATGGAATATTCTGAAGGTTGATCACGTATTAGTTCAATTAGTATCGTGATACCTACGTGGATTATGGTTATTTTAAAGCAAATAACCTGTTGGATATTGTTAGGACTTTGTGACGCTTAATGTACCTTTGATGGGGCAAAACCGAGGACTCATTAAAGCGGTAGGTCTATAGTCATTCTACAGAAATTCAAGACTTCAGATATACAATAGACATATTTTCAGCAACATCAATTCAATGTTTTTCAAAAATCTTCCCTGTTTAGGAAGATAAGCAACACTTGTACTATACAATTTTTCAAATTAGTTTTAGTATATGCGAAACCTGAAACACGTGTCTAGTATTTTAATGTAAAGAATCTATGTACAAAATTTTAAAACTGTATCATGAAAAATCACCTGGCTGTCCGCACTGAAAAGTGGTCACCACGCGGCGCGCGCCTCCAGCGCCGTCTTGAGCTCATTGATAATAATAATTTGCCAGTAGGTAACTAAATAATTGCGTTAGGTACTAAGTGTCGCTCGGTGTCCAACTTGTAACTTTTTTAAATATTTTTGGGACAAAATATAACATGGTTTAAAAATGATTGGAATCGATTCAGTTACTTATTCTGAATAAACTATATTCAGGTTTCGCATATACTAAAAATAATGTTGTATAATATAATTAAGGATGTTTATAGTATTGTTAATCACCTAAAAGAACATGTTTTTAATTACAAGGAGATAAACTTAGCTTCCGATACGATAAACTTTGTATATATCGCGTGAAACTGACACGACAATGAGTTATTTTAGGTCTAGATAGGAATTATGTATAAACAAAGAAAATGCCAAAGTAGTCGCCTAATTTTGGACTGAATCAATTTAGATTGCCATTCAAGAAGTATCCTACAAATATTATAAATGCGAAAGTTCGTGATGGATGTCTTTTACTCTTCCACGACAAAACTACTGGTCGGATTTCGATGAAATTTGGCACAGATAGTTTATAACTTGGATATTTTTTATCTCGGTAGTACAATACCGTGGGACAATTACCGAACTCCACGCGGACGATGCCGCGGGCACAAACTAGTATTGTATAAAATGAGATTTCTAAGGGAACTTGAGATTACAGAGAAAGACTGAGATAACTATGAGATTACAAGTCGTATAGTGACATAGGAAGTACTTGGTCGCCTACGGTGGAAAAGCTTGTGACGACAATGAGAGGAAGAAGGGGAGGGGTAGTTGGGTCTTAGTCGTTTCCATACGACTGTGGTTCTAACCTTCCGTACCGGTGTGTTCAATACCTGTAGTAGCTGGCATCAGCCTGCGGCGGCAGACTGAGCCGGCGGCTGCGTCAGTGCTGGCGGTACAGCACGGTGAGCGTCACGGCGGTCCCGGAGTGCTTGATGAGCGCCACCACCTCGGGGTGCGGCAGGTTGCGGATGGACACGCGGTTGATGGCCACGATGGTGTCGCCCACGTGCAGCAGGCCGCAGCGGGCCGCCGGCGAGTTGGGGATCAGCTGGCCTGAGGACAACATCTAACTTTAACTAACGAAATGTGCCTGAAATTCTGACCAGATTTTCAGATGCAGAACGCAATCAGCTGTCGAACCTCATGTTAGAAGTGTGGTAACTAAGAGACAGTCCCTTATTTAAACGAACTCGAATTTAGCAATACATTGGCTGGGTAGTGCTAATTAAATCAGAATCCAGTATCACTAAATAAAATTACTATTTTCTCAACGTTACTTAGCTTTAGACAAAGCCTGTGAGCTTTTAAGACACATATTTTTCATATCATTTACTGTTGCATATAAACCTACTTTCTTTCTTCCATTTTCACGGTTTTGTGCAATTCTTTCAGCAGCTAGTTACATCGTCGGTCTTTGTCCCCCATTCGGTCAACACTGTTTTTACGCTTTTTTTTTTTTCAGATGGTAAATCATCAAATGACCGCGGAAGGGAGTGTCAGACGTGTACTGACTAAAACCCATCCATGTTCCTTCTTTGCCCTTTGTGTTCCAGGGCCACGGTATCTCTTTCGAACAGTTCCGCAGCCCTGGCAGGCATCGGCCCATGCGGACCCCTACGTGGTTGCTGGCATCTCTTTGAGGCGCGGACGCGTCGTCGACACGACCTGTCGTCATAAGACGGCCGGACGGCGAGCTGGCCCATAACTCGCCGTCCACAGGCCCGCGCCTACGGTGGCCGGGAGCCACCACGTGACCCCCGACGCCCAGGGCGTCTCCCGCGGCGACTGGGACGTGAGGTTCTTTCCCTCTCACGTCCCGCCACCTCCTTCACTAGCATGACTGCTTCGCAGAAGGAGGTGACAGCTTCCCATTCCCTCTCGCTCCGGACCATGGCTTGAACCAAGGCCGCCGCCAATCGCCGCTACGAGGACACGGCGGTGCTCCAAGCGGGGCAGACCTCCACGGTGTGCTCCACCGTGCCCTCCGGACGAACCTCGCAGTGGAAACACCCGGGCGGTTCACGCGCATGATGGCATCCACCGTCGAGACTGTTTTTACAGTCACGTAGTATAATTTTAGAAACTAATTTTGGCTAAAGACCTTATGTTATTCATAAGGTCTTTAGCCAAAATTTCACGCAATAACATGGCAACAATCTAAACTAGGAGGTAAAAAAGTGTAAAACTTACCAATAGTACTAGTAGCTTTATTAGCAGACGAGATGACAACGAAGCCGAATCCTTCGCCCTCATTCCTGGTCACTGTGACGTCATAGGGCACGGACGCCCATCCGCCAGTCGTAGTGTCGTATTGGACGCCATACCTGAAAATATATAAATGTGTCGTTTGAAAATTTTTCAAGAATTTACTTATTTATTTAATTACAGGGGACACCGACCCAAAAACGCTTACCACGTTTTCAGTACATCATTCTGAACTACGTAGATTTTTAATATCGGAAGTTTAAGTGCAATGCGTACACGATCAAAATGCCAGAAACACACACAGATCACTTTTATTTAAAAAAATGCCAGAATGATGTAAAGAAAGAAAGAAAAAGTATTTTGTAGTGTTTGTATTTTGTTTTTTTTTTGTGTGTTTTTAAGTATGTACTGATTACCTTGTAATCGTGGTAAACTTCTATGGCTAAAAACAGTTATAATAAAGTACAACCCATTTCTCACACTTGTCTATACTCGGACAGCTCAAAACAGCAATTTTGAGCTGTCCGAACAGTCGTAATTGTGTTGGAAAACTTACATTGGTACATTTGCTGCTGGTGGGTACATTGGCGCTGGGTGTAGAATATTGTAAGACACTGGTGGCATATTGTGATGCATCGCAGGGTCCGCACTGTGTGGGTAGAGAATATATTAGCAGATAATATAAGATAAACAAAAATAACAAAACAATAACTTAGGACACAGATATGGCTATGGATCTGGCGATTATAAGTTGGTATGAGAATTATGTGATATTTTATTTTATGAAGACCTTTGAACGTAAATACTGGTATTAAGCTGCATCCGGTTAGACTGGAAGCTGACCGCCACATATTTAGGAAAAGGCTAGGCAGATGAAGTAGTGAATATAGTTCTCAAATTCGGTAGTTGCGGTTTTTGTAGAAGATGCCTATGTCCAATAATTATTCTTTCGGATGAGATGATGGTGTTTTCAGTTTTGGGAAAGTGCTGACTGAAGGCTTGGTCAAATCGGTGCGGACAAATTGCGAACGCGGATACGGACACCGGACATTCTATTATGATTATGATTCTGGTTAAGCGGCCTTTTTAGGACCCCTTTAATATCTGCAAAATGTGTACGATTTGATCAAAGCTCAGGTAGTTTTAGATTAGCGTATTTTTGGCGCGTATAAGCGCGTGTAGGCGCGACTAGACGTGCCTTTTGAAATACGCGCAACTCATACGAGCGTTGACGTACTTATAAGCGCGTGCCGCGAGAGTCGCCTGCTTCCCCGCGAGCCCACGTTGGAATGAGCGCGTATATGCGCGTTCGGTTTTTAAAATGCAAAATGTGACGCGTGTAAACGCATAAGTCAGAGAGCTCATACGCGCTACAAAATACGCTAGTCTGAAACCGTTCTAAGTGTAGTGTAATTGTGCAACAACTAAGTGTTATGATGGGGGTATTCGACAGGTAACTGATGGTCAAGGGTTAGGGGTTACCCTTTACCTCAATCGACGTCTTGTACGTGATGTTAACCAGGTCATAATTTCCGACCTCCTTTTAGTCAGCATGTAAGTAAGTGTACTATATCTTTAAATTTTTAAACAAGTCTTTTGAATAAAATTATGAACAAATTAAGAGAACTTACGTTAGCAAAGGTTGGTGTGGATGCGGCGCTGTCATTGTAGGTAGACCGAGAGGCTGGATGTCAGCGCGGTTGTGTCGTACTCCTAATGTTACCTGTTACAACAAATACAAATTTCATCAATAAAGGTTTAAGACGATGGGACACATGTCGTGTCCTGCCTGCATCACTACCTACTGTTGTTTGTACATCACAGAAGCTGATGGACGCTACTGAAAGTGCCAGACTCGGCGCCAAATTTTGCGTTGACTCAATTTGAATTGTCATCAATACGCTAAGAAGAAGAACATTTAAAAAAAAAACGCAAATGACGCAGATAAACCAGACAGGACCACAGTAGCGAAGAGTCAATTTTTGTAGGAGGTAAGCCAGAGAACATATTATCTTTAATATGATTATATTATTTGTCTAGAGAATGCTGACTGTGACATTTTTCAAAGCGAAGCTGGTAGGAATTGAGTTGTATGGAACCTTCGCTACTGGAGGACCACTTGATGATAAGTTTGCAACGCTCTGATTTTAATCAGAATATATTGTTCCGTCTGCTGGACCACAGGTCTTGTCTCTGTGGGAAGTCGGTCACATATCCTTGATTTTTTGGTTCTAGGATATATTTACCTTTTCCACTGCTTATGGACTTTGATATCTTAGAGACTAAGCTGGAGTATCTTTTACGCCAGTATTACTTCACTCAATTTGCATTCATAACGTGACAAATACTCACATGTCCTCTCGAAGCAGCTTGACACACGTAGGAGACTGCGCGGGTATGTGTCGCTCCGGCGAGCGGTATACCATCCACGGAGGTCAGTAAGTCGCCTGGCCGAAGTAGACCGTCCGCTGGGCCACCTGATAAAAAAAATATATATTAGATGAACAAAGATTAAAATTATAACATACACTAGCTTTTGCCCGCGGCATTGCCTGCGTGGATTTTGAAAAATATCCGATTACTTACCGTCATACCCCTTTTTAACCCTTCGGGGGTAGAATTATCAAAAACGCTGTAACACGTATAAATTCATTTTCAATCGTCAGCCTAAACACAAAATTTGAAGATCCTAACTTCAAAACTGACGGACTTTCATATAAACTTCCATCCATTATTTTACCCCTTTAGGGGTGGAATTCCCAAAAATCTGTTCTTAGTGGATACTTACTCTTCACAAAGAACACACCCTCCAAGTTTCATATGTCTAGGACCAGCGGTTTGGGCTGTGTGTTGATATATCACCCAGTCAGTCAGTTTACCATTTTATATATATAGAAGATTAGATCTTAAGTCCACTAGTCATAGTTTAATATTCATTGCAACAAATATTGCCGATGAGCCGTTATTTTAATGTCTTGCTGATTGCAACTTTGCCATTCCATTAGTATTTAGTATTAGGAATTAATTCGGGAATAGACGACGGGAGGCGACATAGATATTTGTATTTATTTACACCCACACATTTTCACACCATGCCGTCGCAAATTCACCAAGAAAACGGCGCTAAATCTAATTTCAAATTAGGCTGCGTATCAAAGTACTAAATTAAAGTTAGTGAATAAAGTCAGTTCACTACTTCATCGAGTTTTAGCTGGCGAGAAGAAGCGGCGGAAAGAACTCCCTCCCTAGTAACAAATCTGTATGTTATATTATAAAGGGTGTAAAAATACCCTTAACGAAGCCGAAAGGTAGTTGTTCTCCCCGTCATTGCGATCATTTTTTTGTTCAAACCTGGGAACCTTCTATTTACGGAGATATTGGGGGTCAACGTTCCAACTTTTATTTTAAATACATGTTTTTAATGTAAGATGTTTACTTTACACACCTCCACGACCCCCGTATTATTCAATCAATCCATCAGCACAATGTTTTGAGTGCGTTACATTGAGTCATACCGTAAAACGTGACTTTTTACCACAAAAAAAAAAAATCGTTTCCCAGCTACTTTTTTTGCGTAAAGTTACTTAGTTTGATGTAAATAATGCTTGGTCGACGGCTTCGTGAAGGGTCCTTTTACACCCTGTATGCTATAAGTTAGAAAAACAGAACAGTTTCAAAAACTACGTACCAGGGACAACATATCCAACAGCAACTCGGCTACCGTCCTCAGTACCGCCCACGATCCGGAAGCCGAAGCCAGCCGCCCCTCGCGCAAGTCGCACCAACACATCCGCTTCCGGGTCCTGTCCACCCGCGCCGCCGGCTTCTACCTGTGGATCAAACTATGTACCCTTAACATGATGATGTAAGCCCAAAAAATCTATAGGTCGTCAAAGGATATTCCTGCAGATCAAATATCGCCTATGGCCAATATAAAGGCGCCAGAGTTGGCCGCGAAATTCATATTTTCACGCAAGTAACACCTATGCAGAAACAGAATTATAATCATTAAAATCATCAATAACACCCTCTAAGTTCATTTAACCCCATTGAACGAATTTTTCATGAAATAGTTATTGTTAAATGATTATAATTCTGTAACTACATACGTGTTACTTGCGCGATTCGTATTTCATCAACATGCAACCTGATGTTGACCTTTTCGGACAAAAATATGTAGTGAGATATCACGTGTATTTATTTTTTCTTTGAACGCGCGATTTCTAAACCGAAAAGTGGTGCGTGACCTTGATATTTTTATCACAGTGCTTAATTTTCCAAAGTTAAATTATATTATACCGGTTAACATGTATTTAAAGATAATATTCTGAATTTTTTTAAGATAGTTTTTACCAAAAAATGTACGTGATTTTGGGTCGGGGGGAGGGGTAGTCTAAAACCTCACCACGTATCACCATGCCCCCCCATGGTGATACGTGGGGGTAATTTAGTAAGTAGAACATACCTGTGGGTAGTTAGCAACGTATAACGTGTTGGGTTGCGCCTCATTCTCGTAGCAAGACGGCGATTGTCGCGAAACTGGCGAGTGCATATGACGTGACGGCGAACCTTCTCGTAACCTACAAAAAACAGAACGCTGGAGTTTTATTTTGGAAAATCATAGCTCGGTATTTTTGCCAAAATTGTTGCTAATTTACTGTCTTTCGCCAAATTCCAAACGTAAGCATAAGCATAGCATAATCAGCCTATTAATGTTCCCACTGCTGGGACGCAGGCCTCCTCTCTATTAGAGGGAATGGGCTATAATCCACCACGCGGGCCCAGTGCGGGTTGGTAGATGTGACATGTCTTCGATTTTTTGGTCCTAGGACATGCCGGTTTCCAAACGTGCCAATAACTTAATTTAAAAACAATCGCTGGATCACATATCTAATTTAAAAGATTATGATATTACTAAGTGATTTTGCTATACTTTGCGATAACTTGGCCAGTTATTCCATAATAATGATGCACTTGGTTAGTACGGAACATCTACCGGTGCATTGAAATATGATAAAATGCGATAGTGCCCTCGTCAGCTTAGTATCTTACCTTAGTGGCGACGACTTAATCCTGCTGTTAGAAGAGTTATTTGATGGCGACTGACTTTGTAGTCGAGTTGATGGCGAGTTGGACAGCAGTCGGTCGGTAGCACTGGTGTTGGATGGCGAGTGGCTTCGTAGACGACCTGTTAAAGAAAGTTAATCAGTGAGGAATTAGGAAATCATGAGCTTTTCATCATAAAGGACCAAATAGCCTATTCTGATATCCTTTTTTAACTTTACATCTATACTAACTAATAAATAGCATATACAAGGCATAATACGGGGTGGACGACGCTAAAACAGTTATCACGTATTCAGTCCATCACTCTGAGACCCCCCTCCCTCCCACATAGCAATTTCTCATCGGTTTAAAAAAAAAAAACAGCTGTTTTCTACAAAAGTACAATACATGGTCAAATTGTATGGAACAGCTGTTTTTTTTTTGGAAAACCGATGAAAGAATGATGAACTGAATATGTGGTAACCTTTTTCGCGTCGGTGTCCCTCCCACCCTGTATACGCTATACCAGCAGCCAGTCGCGAAGGGTCAATTTTTGTAAGAGGTAAGCCGGAGTACATATCTTTAATGTGATTATATTATTTGTCTGTAGAATAGTGACTGTTCCATTTTTCAAAGGGAAGCCAGGAGGAATCGAGTTGTTTTGAACCCTCGCCACTGCGCTATACCATGAAACAGAGGGCGAACCAATAGTGTAAAATCTAATGCCCGTTTATACTAATGCTAAACGAAAGCAAACAAACATGCATAATATTGAAAAATGTTCTTACCAGTAGAATTTGAAGGTGAATGAGGCCTAATTCTGCTGGTTGATGGCGACTGTCTAGTTAGACCACCAATGGCTGCCGTTGTCGGTGAATGCAGCATGCCGTCTTCTGGAAATCCTGGATAATACATTACTTGGTCAAAGTAAAGGAGTATGGAATACGTTATTTACATATTAGTGTATAGTTTTATGTCACGATGTAGATCAAAGATTTTTTTTTATTCGTTTGTTCAGTAAAATACCTCTAGTTATTGCATGTTAAAAATGATAGTTGCTGCAACGCCTACGAAGCAGCAACAACAGAATTGTAAATGCGATTGCTGCCCGTTTTGACGGTTCTTTCCAGAATTCAGAAGGCAGTCTGTACTCCTCAATACGGCTCGCATTGTGAGGAGGTTCCTGTCTCTGGAACCCTAACAACCGGTAGCTTGAACCCTGCTCCTGACACCGGTGGAATACTTTTTATATTTTTTAATCTTTTTTTTTACTTTGTAAAGCAAATAATAGAGGTATGAATGTAGAAAAAGCAAAAGGGGTAAGTGAGGTCATAGCAGGCGGCCTCCTATATTATCTGCCTACCCACATGGGAAAAAGGCCGGAGTTTGTTTCATCATCATCATTTCAGCCGAAAGACGCCCACTGCTGGACATAGGCCTCCCCCAAGTATCGCCACATTGACCGGTCCCGTGCGACACGCATCCAGCGGATTCCCGCAACCTTCACCAGGTCATCGGTCCACCTAGTGGGAGGCCTTCCAATGCAATCGAGTTTGTTTGTTTGTAAGTTATTGATGGTCATATTTTAAAGCTTTAAAATATATTTAGAATGCTTACTGCCAATTTGGCTAAAAAGATAATCAAGTGATTCTCACCTCCATTATCACTGCTATCCGCCACACTCGCGTTCCCTCTCCAGTACGCCGCATTCATATCAACATGCACAGTGGGCGTGGGCACCTCTCCCCAGTTCCCATTCCCCCATCTTTCATTGCTGTCCCACTGGTTCCCATTCGCACTACCATCCCATTTTTGACCATTTTCAACCCATTTCTGTCCATTCTCTTCCCACTTTTGTCCGTTTTCATCCCACTTCTGTCCATTCTCCACCCATTTTTGCTGTCCATTCTCGTCCCATTTTTGTCCATTCTCGTCCCATTTCTGACCATTCTCTACCCATTTTTGGCCATTCTCATCCCACTTCTGTCCGTTTTCGACCCACTTTTGCCCGTTTTCGTCCCATTTCTGTGCGTTTTCTGCCCAGTTGCGTATGTTGGAGTTATCGACCCATGTCTCTCGTTCCTGCCACTGGTTGTCGGGTTGTGGGGGTGGTTCAGTCCAGGGGGTGACGACGGGGAGGGTGAGACGCCCCCCGGGGGTGCTGCTGCGACGTCGCCGGTCAATGAGGCTTTCTCTTTCTCGGTTCTTATGTTCTGGTACTGCGTATGTTGCTTCTGTTGAGGAAAATTGATTGATTATCTATAAATAGTAATGACCTTGTTGCATTTTGCAGCTCATAATCAGGTTCTATGTTGATCACAATATGATTTGCGACCGTAACAAACATTTATTTAAAGAATTATAATCATAAGAATTATAATTTCAACTTTCTAGGTTTAAACACACATTTTTTACAAGCTTTTATATATCTTGCAATGTTTGTATCCCTGTGTCTTAGCAATGGGAACATCATAGGCTGATTATACTTATGTGTGTATGTTTGTTTAGGTCAAATCGTGCAACTGAATTTTAAAACAGTTATTATTTAGTTTGGATGACAATGCATGGTTAGCTAAGCGACGGCATTTTAAATCCAAAATGGCGGACTCCCAAAGATGGCAAACTAGTTATTTTTATGTATCCCCATAACTTGGGTATCAATTAAAAGAGTTTGCTGAGAAGAACACGAAAACAAGACGACACGCCTATTTTTAAATGCTTGTTTTTTTAATAGAAGCCTGTTTACATCACATAATAAGGGTTATCACACTGTCGTATCTTACCTGAGTTCATGCCATTCAGTCTGTCTCGTAACGAGTCTTGTGTATGCAGGTTTGGTGAGCGAAGTTGTTCTGCTGTCGGCGTCTTACTTCTTATCAACTGGTTGTTGTTTGATGCAGCTACAATTAAATAATGTGTTATCAATGATTTAAACCTGTTAAAATTTCCTATTAGACTTGCACTGTAGATTTTCAACATACATAAATGTTGGTGGTTTTGGCCCTATCAGAAAACCAGCCCTGTGACTTTCTTTTTTTTAAATGTTGCAGCACCATGCTGAGATAGGAATCTTTTGGCCTCGTACAGGACCAATTTAATTTGTTTTATCTTTTTATTGTTTACTTTTTTTTTTTAAACTTTTGTATTATTGTAATTTCATCCATTTTTTTTGTTTTATCCTGTGTGAGTCTAGTAAATACCTTTTCTTTCTTTCTCTTTCTTTGGTACTTTTAGAAGCAGACCGAATGTGGTGAAAACCTACTTGTTGGTTAATAAGTAGCTTGCTTTTTTCTTTGGAGTTATTAACATAACATAACATCACACCTGTAATCCCCGAAGGGTTACATTTGGGACTAGCCCCCCACACTATTCCCAAACCACAGTAACCCCTGTACGCTAGAATCAACAAAGGCGACCACCAGAAAAGTGCCGAGACAATGAAGCCCCAGCGAAACAATTTAACTGTCTTCGATCCCGCAACGAAATTAATCAGAAAAGAATAGCGGAGGAGTACGCCCCGAAGGTTTAGGCAGAGATGTACATAATAGTACACCGACATTTCGCCAGTCATGTTTAAGTTCCATGTATTAGGGGGCGAGCCTATTACCATCAACCGGGCACAAATCCAGACTACATGGCTGCTACCGAGAAATTCTTGAGGAAAAACCCAGTATCAATGGGCCCGACCCTGGAATCGAACCCAGGCCCTCATGCTCAGCAGTCGCGATTGCAACCACTAGACCATGAGGCTGTCTAAATTCTTCAATGAAACTTAGTATACAAAACATGTCTAATACTTACTTGATACAGGCTGTACGCGTGTCGCAGATCTACTCCTAGGCGCTCTAGTGGCAGCATTGTTACGTCTCCACACTCGGAGTGTAGTCTCATGCATCGCTGGACAGTCTTTTAGTACCTGTTTCAACAAAAAAAAAATAGAAAATAAAATATTTCGAAACTATATCGTGAAACACACGTACATATCAAATGAAAGGGCTATTGTGAGCATCTGAAATATATATTTTTTTATAATTTTAAGATAAATAATTTTGAAGTTATTTAAAAAAAGAGGCGGAAATTGATCATTCACCTCCCCCCGCCTTAACTCCAAAACGACAGCCGAAAATTTAGAAAAAAGTACAAAAAAATAGTTCTTTGCCTAGATTACAGGAACACCTACAAGAAAGTTATAGCAATAAATAATAAATTAAAAATTAAAGGCGGCTCGCCTACTATGAGGTTACGGAACCCTTCATGCGCGAATCCGACTCGCACCTGGTCGGTTTTTTTTCTAATTGATCTTATCTATATCAGGCATCTGCGGTACAGAAAGGATTGTGTAGTTGTTACCTGTACTACATGCTGGTGTGGTGCATGACGCACATCATTTTCTCCGATCTGCAGTAATAGATCGCCTTCCCGAAGACCTGCACACCGACTACGATCTAAAACCTGGAAAGATACAATAAGTTCGTTAATTATGCAAGGTAAAAAAATCCATAATTAAACACATTGTATAGAATAGCTGATTTTTTTTGCTATTTCGCGTCAAATGGCATGGCTAAGATTACTTTTAGGCTTATTAATTTCTTCAATTTTTTACTTCAAATCCGAGTGTACTTGGCTTAGGCGTTACATACGTATTCGGGCTTCAAGAAATCACGTCAAAGAAAAAAGAAGAAGAAAGAAATAAGAAAACCAAGACGAAAATAAAAAAAATAATAAGTTTAATTTCAAAACCGTGTTAAAACTTAAAACAGTGTTTGTACTTCAAAGAAAGTTACTAAAACGGCATAATATAAAGTCTTATATTAAGTTTCCTTGCTTACGATTGCCAAGTTTCAATAGCACTGACCTTTTTAACTTTTTGTCCATGAACGCTATCAGCAATTGTAAAGCCGAAACCAGCTGCACCTCGGCGTAACGTAAGCACCAGTTCTCGACCTGGCTCGTTTGATGTGTTGTTATCAGCTCTAGATTGATGTTCTGAAAATAACAAAAACAACATTTGTACTTGAAGACATAATACTAATGTAGATTCGAGACCGCAGAAATAAAATCCTTTGATCTTGACCCACGTAGTTTATTCTGCTTGATTCTTTACACCAAAAACTTTTCTGATTTCTTCTTTAAATTAAGTTCCGTCTAATAAACAACTTCCATTCTCTACTCGTCGTCCATCGTTCTTTCCTTCCCTTTCATACTGTGTTTCTCTCACTCACACCTCAAGGTTCCATTTCACACTTTTATGCGTTCCTTTTTAATCCTATCTTACACTAATATCGCTCGTTTTATTTAAGACAAAAGACCGCAGCCTTCGTCATATGCCAAATCTCGAGTTTATTCAACTATAGATAAATATTTGATTTATAACTAGGAAAGGATTTTGGGGTGGAAATAGAAACGCAATTTTATTTAGTCTGAAAACTAAATCTAGGGCGTAGCTTCAAGATAAAATATACTTATCATAAATAGAGCATGGCGAAATGTGGATGTACTATTAGGTACACCTCTGCCTAACCCTTCGGGCATTACAGGCGTGATGTTATGTTAAATAGAGCATGTCTTGTTGCAATCTAATTTGTTTATTTCCTTAGCTAAGCAATATAAAAACAGAGCCAAGTTGGCAAATGTTCGAATAATAGCCAATAACCAGAAATATTCTTACCGCTAGCCAAAGACAGCACATGATCCAGCGAAGGACACCTCGGAAGCTCCTGATTATCATCATTAATAGTCAGTTCATCCAGATCGAAAGACCTGGACATCATCCGCCTCTGTCCAGGGCTGTGAGGAGTAGGTCCACTGTCTACTTTGTCCCGACCCTGGGCTGAAGAGTCCAGGTTCGGAGAATCCAAGTTGAATCTGGAATTATACGCAGATCTGAGTATTTCTCTAGATTGTCCTTAGTACTAAGGAATTGGTTTATTATAATAAAAGTGAAAAGAATTCACGCATAAATACAGAGAGTTGTCAAATATACGCGGTGTAAACAGACCCTTCACATAGCCGTCAACCAAGCATTCTGTACATCAAAGTAAGTAATTTTACGCAAAAATTATTGGACGTGAAAAATCACGTTTTACGGTAGGACTCTATGGAAAGCACTCAAAGCATTGTGCTGATGGATGGATTGAATAGTACGGGGGTCGTGGAGGTGTGTAAAGTAAAAATCTTACATTAAAACATGTATTTAAAAAAAAACTTGTAAAAAATTTGGATTCTCTTGGTTGGATATTCTACGCTCCAGAGCGTAGAATGATAATATACTACTTCACTACGCTCTGGTAATAACATGCACGATCATCAATCGTATTCTACGACAATTTTAGAGTCAATCCATCGCATTGTCTGTATGATACGTAGTATTAATAGAATTGTAAGTAGCTAAAGCAGTATCAAGATTACTTTGGGAGAAGTTAAATATCAGCCTTTAGAATAATTAATAATATAATATATTATTATTCTACGCTCCAGAGCGTAGAATGATAATATACTACTACACTAAGCTCTGGTAATAATAACGTGGACGATCTTCAATCGTATTCTACGACAATTTTAGAGTCAATCCATCGCATTGTCTGTATGATAAGTAGTATTAATAGAATTGTAAGTAGTTAAACCAGTATCAAGATTACTTTGAGAGAAGTAAAATATCAACATTTAGACTAATTAATAATATAATATTCACCTGGTCCGCAACGCCCTGGTGAGTTGTTGCATAGCAACAGCATCCGACGTAGCCGGAGTGGTCGCATCTACTGCTAACGTACTTAGGACACGAGTGTTTGGGTCCTCCGAGTCGAAGGATAGAGGGTAACCTGCGAATAGATGTTATAGTAAGTATCAAGGAATCTCAAAAATGGTGAAAGTATAAAATCTTCCGCATTTTCCATGCGCTGCGCATTTGAAATGTTGTTTTTGAGAGTATAAACTTACCTCTAACAAGATGCAGCGTTACATCAGTCCCCGGAGTAATAGACTGGAAGACCTGAGCGACAAGAGCGTGTGATAACCCTCGCACACCGCGGTTCCCAACACCGACCACCACATCGCCAGGACGTAAGGCACCTGAAGGACAATAAATTGTAAAGTTAGCATTATCATTCTAATAAGAACCTTATTCTTTTGAAAATAATGTTCATAATTCTATGAGTGAATAAATTGCATGCTATAATATTAATATTCGTATGAAAGGCCTACTTTACTTGACAAAAGGGCTTTCTAAACATTAGAAGTAAAGCTTGTGAATTATGGCCATAGCACAATGAACAAAAGGTCTTTGTCGTATGTACGAGTTTAAACCAGAATCGGAGCTTACCATCGATCCAGGCAGGGCTATGCGGTACGATGCTCCGTATTTGAAGATAGCCTTCCGTTTCTGGTATGCCTTCAGCACCGATTAGCGTGAAACCCAATCCCTGAAAACAATACATTTATTATACAGGGGATCACCATCATCCGCCAAATGTTTCAGGAATGCAACAACCGATTCCTGCCTTGTAAGAAAGGGCTCAAGTTTATTTAGGAATATTAAAAAACGTTGCCCCACACTAGGAATTTCTCCTGTATCGTGGTAGTGTTTACAAACATTTAAACTTACATACAAAAACAGCCGGACCCGGAACAACTACCTGTAGGCTATACAAATATTTGTTCCGTGCGGGTATCGAACCCGCGACAAGAAGCGCAGCAGTCAATCGCTCAGCCACTGCGCCAGCCGTGCCGCCAAAAAAAATATGTACAGACGCCAGCACATCAACCTACAATCTGTCAAAATTCTTGAATAGATTTTCAACTTTATCGCTAAAGCATGGGGTTCAAGGTTGATTGGGAGACAGTTTCGGGCAGCTTGATGTGTTGGCGTCTGTACAGACGGGTACCTTCATTGAACCAACCAAAAGTATTTGAATATATATAAAAAAAATGGGTGTTGGGTGTGTTGTACTATAAAGTAGAGAGTAAGATCACAGGTGCAATGTTATGTATTTGAATAAGTACTTCAAAGGAGCCTAATTAAAATAGCCGCCTTAAATTAACTAATCAATCGCTGAGAAATTGGGACGCCTGACTAAATTATTACATTCGTTTTTGGCAGAGTCTACTTTTCGGCTGGTACTTACAAACTCCAGAAGCAAAAAAACCTATACGTACCGTTTTCGCCTTACGGTTACCACATATTTAGTACGTCATATGGGTCACAGTAATTTTTCATCGTTAATTTTAAACACAGCTGTTTCATACATTTTGACCGTGTAGGTATTATAAGGCACTACGCCGCAACCACGGCGGAGGACATCGTGGAGTACGTGCGTCAGAAAACCAAGTACGTGGCGAGAGAGCAGCTGCTTGAGTCGCACCGCAACGTCAACTTTAAGGCGTTCGTGGTGCGTATACCAACATGTTATCTGCACCTCGTCTTGAACGAGGACTTTTGGCCGCAGGGAGTCCCACATGAACGCACGGTGACATAGTGCACGAGTGAAGTGTTACTAACATAGTTTTAATGTTCTGTTTACTAACACAATTTGTATTTTATTATATGTATGTTAGTCTGTAACGTATATTATCTATGGGCCAAAGTAGCCTGGAAATAAATGGATGTTGTTGTTGTTGTTATTGGACTTTTGTACGAAACAGCTGTTTTTTTTTAATAACCGCTAAAAATTTGGATGGGGTCAGAATGATGTACTGAATACGTGGTAACCGTTTTCGCATCGGTGTCCCTGCCAAGCTGCATAAATTTTAGTCATAAAAGTCATAACTCCAGTTTATTTAGAAACAGTAGCGGTAGTAAAAACGGTCGTCACGGCTACCGAGCAAGGATAAACAGGGTCAACAGGTTACGGTTCACAGCCGTTCCGCCCGGAAACATAGGACTCTTGTTAAAGAAAGTTGTCCTGTCTGATGATTTTTTGAATCTACATTTTTTCTGTTATTAATGAACTTTGTCTATTCTTAGTTGAATTGAGATTGAATTAGTCACACTACACGTGGTGTAGAATGCTTAAGCTCTACCAGTACCTGTGGCGACTTTTATCGGCATACATGTTGTAAGAAGACCCTTAACGAAGCCGTCAACCAAGCATTATGTACATCAAACTAAGTAACTTTACGCAAAAAATTATTGCTGGGAATCGACTATTTTTTTTGGGTGAAAAATCACGTTTTACAGTAGAACTCAGTGTAACGTACTCAGAACATTGTGCTGATGGATGGATTGAATAGTACGGGGGTCGTGGAGGTGTTTAAAAATCTTACATTAAAAATCTTATTTAAAAAAAAAAACTTGTGATAAAGTTGGAACTTTGACCCCCAATATCTCCGTAACTAGAAGGTTCCCAGGTATGGTCTTGAACACAAAAATGATCGCAATGACGGGGAGAACAAGTGCCTTTCGGCTTCGTTAAGGGTCTTGTTACACTACACCCTGTATGTATCTCAATCATTTTAGTTTTCTGATTCTTGCAAATATAGTTTAAAGATCTAGGTATCATTTTGAAGCACGTACCACGTCGAATTTTGCTCCAAGATCTTTATACTTGAACTATAACATTTGGGGATGAAAATGGCAACCTGTTTTGCGATTTATGAGCACATCCTAGTCCGGCCGAAGCCAAATATAGGAACGGTCGGTAGTGTTAATTGGTCCCTTTTCAAAGAGATTGGATTTATTTACGTGAGTACCCAATTAATGCGTGAGTGACGCCTGCAGCTAGTATAGAAAAAAACATTACCCTCTTTTTGGGGCAGTTGGATAAAAATACCTAATGGATATGACATCAGTATAAGGTCGACAACCAGACACGGATACACAAAGACAACGGAAATGAATCAGATAATTGCTTGCCGAGTTCTGAGTCACAAACGCAGGAAATTATTCGGAAACGTCAGTCTGATTGCTTACCTGAGTGCCTTTAGTAAGAGTGAGAGTGAATCTCTCGCCGCGAAGCTCTCCTGTGGGCGTAGGACCGTTAGACTGGCTGGTGCCTCCGTTTTCTGATGATAGTTTCTCCGCTGAAACAAAATTCAGTAAAAATAAGTATTGTTTTTCTCGCGTGCTGCAATCAGAACGGAAACCATGTCTACGAATAAAAAAAACAACACATAAATCCGTTAAATGGTTCTTTGGTTATAAATCAAGGTACTAATGAATTTACAGACAGACGCAAAACTTTTTGTTATTCATGCTGGATGGATGGATGTCAAGCATTTAGGTTAATCGCAGTCCAAAAACCTGAGAAGCGTATAGGCAGAAAGCCATGAACCTGGTATCGAATCGGTCGTTAATCAACGAGTGATTCGATTGGACTGTCCTTTTGGGTGCCGTAAAATCTGACAAACGAATACTTATACCGCACGGACTGTACTTGCCATGAAGCACAGACTTGCTAATACCAATTAGTTCACCAATCGTAAATAACACACAAGTACCATTCATTCCAGACATCAACTGGTTTAGAGATCCCTATTTGAAAGTGCAACAACTAGCTACATACGATACAGACAAGACCGTCTAATTAACCTTTAGAATAACGTCTATGGAGTGTCATGTAGATCTTAACGAAGGTGTTTTTAATAGGCATGCATTTCTAAGGCCCTGTTCGGGGTCGGGAAACGCGAGTTGCGACGTAATTTGCGTCAAATGACTCGCTGTTACTCGTTTCTTTTGCGTGAGTAACTGATTACCGACGCGGGCTTCCAGTCTAAACGGATGCAGGTGAATGTTTTACATGCCTCCAAACCCCAGTTATAGGGTAACACTATAATGGGTGTAAAACTACCCTTAAAGAAGCCGTAAGGCATGTCATAGCGATCATTTTTTTGTTAAAGACCACGTGAGAACCTTCTACTTACGGAGATATGGGGGTCAAAGTTCCAACTTTTTCACAAGTTTCTTATGTTATAACTTTAAATACCTCTACGACCCCCGTACTATTCAATACAGCCATCAGTACAATGTTTTGAGCGCGTTAGATTGAGTCTTACCCTAAAACGTGATTTTTCACCCCAAAAAAAGGTAGTGTCCCAGCAAAATTTTTTGCGTAGAGTGACGGCTTCGTGAAGGGTCCATTTACACTCTGTATACCCTTTGTTTGGTAAGACTTTCTGGCATCTGACTATCCCTAACGACTGTCAGAGATCCGAGAATTATTGTCGCGGTTGTGGCTCAAGACTCAAGAGGTGATGATTACAGCAATTTTCATTGTAGCGATGTTGACATGATGCAAACAAAACCAACAATAGTATTGCTGTGCTGTTGACATAACAACTATAGATGTAATTGATGTTTACAAGTCAAATGAAGTTGTTTTCATCGCGTAACACCGCTCACAGCATCAGAAATGTCAAGATTAATTTGTGAATTTGTTGTTTCAGCTCAGGTCCATTTCGTCAGAGCATAATACCTCATCATCTCCCTTGTCTCATTCTACTTGGGGTCGGTGCAACACGTTTTCTTCTTCCATTCTCCCCTGTCAGACGTCACGGCATCATTTATTCCTTTCTCTTTCATATCATTCCTCACACAATCCATCCATCTTTTCTTTGGCCTTCCTCTTCCTGTCCATCCATTAATATACTTCACTCTTTTAGTCACTTTCGTTTCCCTCCTCGTTACATGTCCATACCAAGACAAACAACTTCCTTGATTTTTTTTTTTCTGTTACAGGCACCACTTTAGAACTTCGTCTAATATACTCAATCCTTACTTTATCCATTCTTGTCAGTCCACACATCCACCTCAGCATTCTCATCTCCGCTATATGCAATCATTTTTCATTCATCTTTTTCACAGCCCACAAATATTCATTTTATCAGCCCGGAATATACTATATTGTCTCATTGCAGAGTAAAGGCTTCCATTTGTTGTGCTAGTGCCCAGTTCTTTTGAGTAGGAGTCAAAGTGGTCCCGGAATTATATAAGAAAACCTCATGTCCTGTGGATCGCAGTGGGATGGCGCAGGCTAACAGTAAAAATATACGAGAAATGTCGCCGGTTGCAGAGGATCTGCTTTTAAGTGCCCATCAGGCACTAAAACTACTTTGGAATAGCGAATTAACAATTGCGAAGTTTAATTTTGATTGTGTCGGGTTCCAATTCAACCTTTTAAAGGTTACTCTTACATGTATTTCATTTACAGTATATTCCTCCTTGAATTGTGCATTCAGTTATGTAAATCTGCATGAATAATCAAAGAAATTACTGCCTGCCACGCTCAATTGAGTTCGTATATTACAGCTTTTACTTTGTCGACACCAAATTAAGATTCTTTGATAAAAACATCTTTAAGAGCGATTGTAGTACCTACCTAGTAAGAATATGTACGAGGGCGGGTCAATAAGTCCGTGACTTTTGGAATAAAACACAGATTTTTTGATAAAAAAATAATTTTATTTTTCAACGTAGTCTCCCTTGAGCTCTATACACTTTGTCCAACGCTTCTCCAATTTTTTTATCCCTTCCAAAAAAAATGATTTGTCGAGGTCCTCAAAATAGGCCTTTGTTTGCGAGATGACTTCATCATTGGAGTCAAATCTTTTTCCACCAAGCCATTTCTTCAGGTTTGGGAACAAGAAGTAGTCGCTCGGAGCCAAATCTGGAGAATAGGGCGGATGAGGGAGCAATTCATAGCCCAATTCATGGATTTTTGCCATGGCAACTGCACATGTGTGCACCCTTGCATTGTCTTGGTGGAAAAGAACTTTTTTCTTGGCCAAATGAGGTCGGTTTTTTTTCAAATCGTCATTGAATCGGTCCAATAAGTTGGCATAATATTCCCCATTGATTGTTCTTCCCTTTTGAAGGTAGTCAATGTGGATTATCCCGCGTGCATCCCAAAAAACAGTCGCCATAACTTTATTGGCTGACAAACCCACCTTGGCCTTCTTTGGCGCCGATTCACCCTTAGAAACCCACTGTTTTGACTGTTGTTTGGTTTCTGGTGTGTTGTGATGGATCCATGTTTCGTCCACGGTTACAAAACGGCGCAAAAACTCCTCCATATTGCGATTAAACAACGCCAAAGCTTCCTGTGAAGTTGTTACACGATTGCGTTTGTGGTCGACTGTGAGCAAACGCGGCACCCATCTTGCGGAAAGCTTTCTCATGCCCAAGTGATCATTCAAAATTGAAACCACTGAGCCATGCGAGATCCCTACGGCTTCCACAATCTCTCGCACTTTCAATCTTCGGTCGGTCAACACCATATCGTGAATTTTTTCGATTGTTTCGGGTGTAGAGACCTCAACTGGGCGTCCAGGACGTTCGGCATCTTCAGTGCTTGTACGGCCACAACGAAATTCAGTAAACCACTTTTTTACCATTGAAATCGATGGTGCAGAGTCCCCATAGTATTTATCAAGCTTAGCCTTGGTCTCGGTAATGGTTTTTTTTCGCAAGAAATAATGCTTAATAAGCACACGAAATTCACTTTTTTCCATTTTCTCCTCAAATTAGTGAGTAGTCTGATAAAAATAGCTGTCAAACACAAACTAACTGACGCAGCAAGTTTAAATTTTGACAGGAGTCAACTGACAGATGCCTGTTGACAGGAGCAGTGTTGCTGTTTCAGTAAAGTGGTCAGAAATTCAAAAAGTCACGGACTTATTGACCCGCCCTCGTATGCGTATTGAATCTTAAAGAGTCTTTTATGGATCTTATGTCCAATTGTCTATGAGTTTAGAAGCCTAAACTCATACACAATTATATATTATTACATAATCTGTCCGATAAAGCCTGAAATTATATTGAATTGTATTGTTACATATCGGGCTGTTTTCCGTGTCCTTTCAAGTCCAAGCGTATAATTTGCGTATGGCCGAAATTGTCGGTCATTAAGATCATCATTCTGCTGCCCTTATCCCAATTTATTTGAGGTTCGGCATAGCATGTCTTCTTCTTTCATACTTCTCTATTACTCGTCATCTCATCAGACACCTCCTTTCTAGCCATATCATCCTTTATACATTCCACTCATCGTTTCTTTTCGAAATTGTCTATCTGCAGGATAATCTAAGCCTTTACAAACCATCTAACAACGAATAAATGTCTATAACTGTGTTTTGGCAATTTGAAATCATAAAGTTTTGGTTTCCTTACGTAATTTCTCAAATGCTGCACAGAAAGTAAAAATCGAAAATAGTCAGAGAATGTTGCACCAACAGTTATTACTCAAATTGAGAACAACAGAAATAATTGAGTATTTTGTGAAAGTTAGCTGAGGCAATGATGGGCAGCCATTCATTAGCATACTTATCACTCTTTGTGAACATTGAAATGTTCCGAAAAACTGTAATGGAGAGTGTTTTCACGTGACAGCATAAACAAATAACAAAAAATATTTGGGAAAAGGCTAGGCAGATGATAATGATTGCTAATAGAATGTCTCTTTGTCTGCCCTCTGGAAATGCGCGATATGCTTTAAGCCAACTGTAAAAACTAAGGTCTTTAGAACCCCGCCTTGGCATAGATTTACCACAACAGAACCCTGACTATAATAATTTAGACTACACGTCATACTATGGTCACGAAATAACCGACGAAACCGTTTAGATAATAGCCCACACATTATCTCTACGCGACTACACTTCAAAGCAATCGTTTTGGCTAACTGCGTTCAGGCATCCTTTCCACATGATCGAACTATTTAGGGACACGTTTTGCGAAGGCAATTTCATTATATTCTCCGTGAAACTATTACTCTGAATAGCTAGCCTGTTTAAAGTTATCGATTAGCCATCCTACGCAACCTTGGCGTTCAAAATAGGACGTCTGATTTTCCTCGGCCTTGAGTATTTATGGTCATGTGGTAGGGCCTTTATTTTCTCTGTTACATCCACTTCTAATACATTTATAGTGGCATAAATATTGTAGTAGTCACATTAGTATGCATTAGTAAGATTTAAAGGACTTATGAGCGGATATTAGGAATGTTTTCATACAAAAATATTCTTATCGAATATTTTCGATTTTGACACACGAATGCAAAGAGATTTAAAAGACTTACTTATAGAGCGGACTTTGTGAATATTTTCATACAAAAATTTTGATCCCGAACATTTTCGATTTTGACACACGCTTGCTACTTGACAAGGGGGCGTATAGCAGTAGACAAACCGATTTGTTACTAAGTAGTAACGAGTATTGGATTACGATTTTCTTCGTCGTGTTCCGTCTATCGCTCGTAAATATTTGAATGTCTATGATTAGTAGGTAGTAGTCCTAGTTCTCCTAATAGAACGTTCCTACTCCCACTGCTGGGACACAGACACCGTCCAAGTGAGAGGAAGTGAGCTATAATGACCAGCCCAGTGCGGGTTGGTGCATGTCTTGAAATTTTGGTCCTAGGACATTCTCCACGATGTTTTCGTTTATCATAAGCCGCAAAAGCTTCTTACGCTCCACTCAGGCAATCCAAGACAGGCCATCTAAAGTACGCGGCAAGTTATGGCACCACCACCCCACGAGTTCTTAACCCTTCTTCTTTCCCAAGAACACCTGGCTCTCGGCAGTGAACTGCAGTGGCCTATTTGGAAAGCTCTGAATCGACTGCGTATCCAAGTTGGCCGCTGCAAACTAATCTGGCAAAATGGGGTATTATTGGTCCCTCCAACACCGAGTGCGAGTGCGGCACTCCGGATCAAACTATGCCCCACCTGCTGCAGTGTCCCAGGTGTCCGTTTACCTGCACTCTTGACGACCTGAATAGCTCCTCTGCCGCTGCAATAAACGTGGCCACCTACTAGGCCCAAACCGTCTAATATGGAAGGAACATCGATACGATAAGAAGAAGACCATAATATTGACAGCAGTGGTGCACCAAGTAGAGTGCCTGCTTGGGTTTGAATTCAACACTCATCTTCCTTACCTTGGGTTGAGCGCTACACGTTTTCTTCTTCCTTTTTCCTCTGTCCGACGTCACGGCATCATCATAGCATTTACTCCTTTCTCTTTCATTCCTCACACAGTTCATCCAACTTTTTCCTTCTCCTCCTTCCCCATTCATCAACATTAATATCCATCACTCTTTTAGTCACATGAGTTTCATCCCTCTTAATTACAAGTCCATACCAAGACTATCGATTGCCTTTCAATTTTTCTGTAACGGACGCCACTTTCAAACTTCCTCTAATTTTTTCACCACCTTCGACACGTAATGCAGGTCCGTTACCACTGGTCGTCTACTGCCCGCAGCAAAAACTGTTCACGCATCCAAAAATTTTTTTCAGCATCCTTAATTTTTGCAAAGATCTCGTCGTCTCGTGGTACAGATAATACGAAGAAGCGTCTTTACCAAGCAAAGAGGCTATATTACGCATAAGATACGAAATGGATTACAGTTAATTCAATAAAGAAAAAGCCACGCAAATACATAACAATAACCATGTTACAAAACAAGTTCTGGTTGAATTATTTCCAGTCGAGTGGAACTCTACAGCATAATAATAATTGACTTATTGCTTCCTGAATTTTAGATCAGGACTGACATTATGTAAAGGATTTATGGATTTACTGTTAAGTTGGCTGTGATTTCGGAATTTATTGCTTAGACAAGTCGTGAGACTGTTGGGATTTATCATCAGCAAAAATGACGAACTTTCATGCCAACTGTCATCTCTAATTAACCCCTTTAGGTGTTGTCCTTAAAGGAGCTCGTGGCTAAATAATAACAGCCGTACAGGTCGATCAATATTGTATAATTTTTACTTGCTTCGGTGAAGGAAAACATCGTGAGGAAACCAGCATGCCTGAGAGATATTTCTCGACTGCATGTGAAAGACAAGTCAGAGGTCAATGGGCGGCATAAAAACTCTGACACCAGGTTAGGCACTAACCACACGATAAAGAAGAAGAAGGTTGATCTTCAATGTTTAGCAGCGCTTGCCAGCGTTGGGACTATGGATGGGTTATCATCCATTACATCCCGTGTTTCCTCCGTGCCTCGGAAAGCACGTTAAGCCGTTGGTCCCGGTTGCCATTTGAAGATCTTTGACAGTAGTTATAGGTAGCCAGTGGCTCGAATATCTGACAAGTCTAACAAAGGGGTATCATATTTGCGGGACTGTTCGAAAGAGATACCGTGGCCCTGGAACACAAAGGGCAAAGAAGGAACATGGATGGGTTTTAGTCAGTACAAGTCTGACACTCCCTTCTGCTCCGCCCAGAGTGGGGGGGGTCATTTGATGATTTCCCATCCGGAAAAAAAAAAAAGGGGTATCATATTACCCAGTAATAACTGGGTTGTGGAGGTCAGATGGGCAGTCGCTCCATGAAAAGAACTGGTACTCAGTTGCATCCGGTTAGACAGGAAGCTGATCTCAACATAGATGGGAAAAAGGCTAGGTAGATGATGAGGGGTTGTCCTTAGGGCCCATCTTTGTCATTTAAGGGGCTTTGCCAAATTGCAAGCTTCTAGACCCAGCGGTTTAGGCTATGCAATGTAAGTCAGTGAACATAAGGTATTAAGTAGCTTAGATACACGTCAATTTTAGACGAGCCAGACAGTCTGAACAAAAACAGCTCTCCCAATTTAATTCCGAGGCATTCCCAAAAATAGCTACAGGATACACACAATATGTCAGAAGTTCAAAGGGTAAGCTTTTAAGACTACATACATATGAGGTTTATTCTGTATTAAGAGGACTGCTGTCAGCAGTGGCAGCATTATCCTCCACTAATAGGTACATACATACATAAACTGACGCTGTTTTCCCATGGGGTAGGCAGAAATCATAGAAGGCCACCTGCTACATCCTTACATACTCCTTGTCCACGTTCATACAACTGGTTATACACGCACGCCGTTTGCGAGGTAGGTACACTCACAATATAATCATCAATTGGTGTGACAGATGTGACCAATTAACACAATCATACATTTCACCAATTAAGGTGTCAACTGAGGCAACTTAAGTTTGACTTTTAGTATGTTTAATTTGGACTTAAATACCAGGTCATTTAGAGGTCCATGTAGTAGATATTCAGGTTATTGACGAATTATTCAAGGCAGATTTTTACAGCATAGAACATGGTTATATCACAAATAAACAAAAAAGATAGGATCTTACCTCTCAACCTCCTTGCTTGCAGCACTGGGTTCTCATATTGTGTCCTCCTATTGATATGGTCCACATAATAAGACCCATATCTCTCATCGGACACTCTTTCCCAGCCAAAAGGCAGTTCATCTTCTCCGCATTCTCCGAGGGAATGTTTCCGAACTCTAGCTAGTCTTGGATCCAGCCAGTGTGATGTGCCAGTGTTGTGGCTGAAAGAGGTTTTATTATTATATTGTCTAGCAATAACTTTAATAGGCTTTGAGTGATGGTCCACCATAAAGTTTGAACCGTTGTACCTGCCATACAGTCACTCGCAGCTAACTTCCGAGCCACCTTGAAGTTGGAACAGAACCATAGCTGATTTGTTTGCTTACTTTCATTCTTGGTTCCCTGAATAAGTTGTGATCATGGTAACAACTACCTAGTGCTAGCTTACAGTGTTTGAGGGATTTTTCAAAATATAATCGTAAATCAAACAAATTCATTATGATTAATGCAAATAAGAACCAATCTAATCTCTGGTGTCTGTTTGCAAATAATAAATGCATTGCTTTTTTTGTTACATCAAAAAGTTTGATTATCAAGTATTCAAAGTAGGTAAAATGACACAATATGCAGAATTGCAGCTATATTTTTTATAGTTTTTTGTTTAATCATGAAACTGGTTATATTTTGATGTTAGCATTAGGTAACTGCTTACATTTAAAGACATTCTATTGTTATTGGTAGGTGCACAATTTAATGCCTATTAAATGCCTATTAAATTCCTATTATTGAAGTTAAATTGTGTCCATTGTTGATAGCATTTCTATTGTCATTAATGTTTTCAGAGAAAAAAATGTGTGTTACAAAAAGGTATACAATCTACATGAAAGAAGCAATGTTTGATTTGATATTTTCTTTGAAACTGTTTAATTGTGTAAAACTCATAAAAATTGGCTAAGTAGATATAAAACATGATAGCAAGTGTTATTCTACTTACTCAATAAAATACACCTCTCCGGAGGGTGTGAATGCCTTCTCCCACATCGGAGGCAAGGGTCCAAGGTTGTACTCGTCCTCATCCTCCCCCCTTTTAAGCACAGCATCGCCAGGTCTTACTCCAACCACTGAACCACCAACTGTGCCTGCAGTCCCAGAGCTATGGGTTGAGATACCTGCTGAGGAAAGCCTGTCCGAGTCCACAGAGCTCTGAGCCATGGCAATTATTATTCAGAAACACTATTTTCAACACATCACTTGCTAAAATTCACTCATGTTCGCGCCAAACCAAAAATAACTTTTTATCTTCTTAAAATTTTCAAATAAAGAACCTTCTTGTTTTCCTTATCTTCATAGATAATTTTATCTTTTTTTGTTCATTCCCTTTGCAATTTACTCATCGATATGGCATTCCACAAAAACAAAACAATACAGGAATGCCAGCGACCACGTATGAGTCATTTTGGGACTGACTCCTCACTGACTTGTCGATTCGTGTACTTTTTTACCTGCGCCATAGTTAACTACGTAACAAATAACTGGATTTCAATTAGCTCTCCGTCAGACCTTGTTAACAACCGCGATGCACTCGGCTCAATGCAACGTTATGTGCTGCAGGTGCATCGTAACTTACATCCACGATAACAATATCACACCACATTTCCCACATTCACTAGCTACTCGTAACGGTAAATGATCACAAAATGAATTCTATGACATGTAAATAAGATAAATTCACTTTCTCACAACAGGTAAACTGAATCTCTATATTTTTGAAAGTGGGTGCAACAAGTGTAGGCACACATCTACAGATGTTTGTTTATAGCCACAGCAAGTACATAATTAAAGGTTGTTCCAGTCTTTATTGAATTAATGACTGTAGCAATGAAGATTTAATTAACATGTTCTATTAACATCACTTTTATCTTCTTGTCAAACATATTTTCGACCACAATTTCACTTAAAAACAAGATAATTCACTGAAAAAAAATTAAAACGAACTTATTTTACTGTAATCGAATACATTACACAAAACATAGACAAGTCCAAGTCACAGTAGATAGAGATGCACCTGCATAGAATTATCGATAAAACGGATGATTGAACACTTTGAATCACTATCGAATCTAAAGTTGGTGTCACTGATTTTGTCACAGATAGATATAGGAGTTTATTAGGGAAGTTATAGTTTCTTATTGACATTCAATCAATTCACAATTTATTTCATCAATATTTTTTATAAATTGTTAAACACTTTGAAATTAATAAAGAATCGTTATCGATTCAACAAAATTCCTTGGCCACTCTTTACTCACAACGTTCCTTACGTTTCGTTCCATTACGCACACGTATTAACAGTTAGAACTTGGAACAAACAGCTAGTCTTTACGATGACAATACAACACATTTTTGCATCAATCAAACCTTACACTTTTTAATTAATTTATGATCAAGTTACTCGTTATTAATTGAGATTCTATACATTTCTTCCAGGTCACAAGAAAAGGCACATACTCAAAAAGTACCTTAAAAAGGACTGTAAACAGTCATGTACTGTCGCCATCATTCGTGAGAGTTGCGACTATTCCCCAATAGATGGCATTAGTAGGAAAATAAAATTAATGCCAATTCTTTGTGTTTTTTGATTTTGCAAAAATAATGCTCATGACTAAAATAATGTGCTAAATCAATATTTTAATTTAAATCATCTTAGCTTTCTCTGTAGTCTAAAATGTAGGTTAGTAGTAAATAGATTTTATGTAGTAGGGAAGCGTGATTCCTGGTAAAAAAGTAAAAGGATTAATAGTTATTTAATTTAGTTAGTGCCTGGTGATTGAAAATCGCACAAGCAGTAGGTATCTCATTTACTGAAATAGGTAGGTCTTGGTTCCTAAATTCTGTATTTCCACATTACCTCGTAGGAAGCAACAAACTAACAGAACTGTCAGACGCAAGTTCGCAACAAGCGAGATTGCTGAGCGTGCACTCCTGGAGTTTATGATCAGGGACTACCATGTGCGAAAGAGTTGGAACTATACAGGTCCATCTATTTCCCTCACTGAAGTAGGTAAGATTTAAATAGTAGGAAAGTAAAAAGAGGTGGCAGTAGTTCCCTCCGTTCGGGTAAAATTTAAATGTTTTCTATTATGTACAGACGCCAGCACATCAAGATCAAGCTACTACAATCTGTCAAATTTCTTCAATAGATTTTCAACTTTATAGCTGAAGAATTAGGTGCAAGGTTGACTGGGAATATTTGACAGTTTCGGGTAGCTTAATGTGCTGGCGCCTGTAACTAGACACAGAAATCAATGGAAGATTACAATTAACACAAAAAAACGGGATATTTACCACTTGGTAAATAACCCGTTTTGAGTACACTTTTACTATTTGGGTTCCCGATATTTCGGCACCGATATTCTGTAACCAACAATGTTCAGAATAAAAGGCTTTATTATTTTATTTATTTATTTATTTATTAAAACTTTATGCACAAGTAAAAAAACTGTACAAAGGCGGACTTAATGCCATAGGCATTTTCTACCAGTCTACCTTAGGGTGATGCAGAGACAATATACAGTAGGTGCAATAACAGAAAAAAAGACTGGAAAATATTTATAACTAAAATATATAAGAATAAATACTTATATACATACATATATTAAACTTTATAAAGTTAAGAGACATAAACAAGAAAAACTATAACAACTTAGTTCAGAGACGAATCTACTAACTTCTTGTGTATATATTCCCGAGCTTTCACTTTGAAAGTGAACTGACTGGTCACCGTCCTGATACTCTGAGGGAGCGCATTCCAGAGGAAAACCGCCTGGACAAAGAAAGAAGATTTTATAAAACCAGAGCGGTGAGAAGGACATCGTAAAAGACAATTATTAGCAGAACGAAGATTCTTGCTGTGCGCAGAGCATAAATATTGACAATTAGACGTCAGATAAGAGGGAGAAGTGGGTTTGTGAAGAAGAGAAAACAGGGTTGTCAAAGCCCTCAATTCTCTGCGCTGCCGGATGGGCAGCCATCTTAAAAGCGATCTATGCGCAGATACATGATCATACTTGCGGAGATTGAAGACGAATCGAATGCAGTTATTAAGAAGTCGGTCAAGTTTGTTGAGCAGATCTGCATTCAGGTCGTAGTAGCACACATCACCGTAGTCAATTATGGGAAAGATTAGGGACTGTACAAGCATTGCCTTAACGTGTGATGGGAGAACATTTTTCAACCGATAAAGCGACCGCAACGTTCCGGTGACTTTCTTGCTCACAATCGCGACCTGCTTACGCCAGTCAAGGCAAGTGTCAACATGCAAACCCAGATCCTTGACGTCAGAGCTAAACGGAATCACTGTGCCGTCAAAAGTCACCGCTGGCACCGCTAACCCATTCAGCCTTCTCAAGCTATGGGGGCTCCCTACAATAATAGCCTGGCACTTGGTTGGGTTAACAGCCACACCGAAACGATCAGACCAGCTTTTGACTACACGTAAATCCTGGTTTAGCTCCTCGATCGCACCGGATAAGCTGTCAACATCTGCCTGACAGTAGATCTGTAAGTCATCAGCGTAAAGATGATACGCACACTGAAGTTCGGTAGTTATGAGATCAATAAAAATTGAGAACAAAAGTGGAGATAAAATACCGCCTTGAGGGACGCCAGTTTCAAGATTACGCCAGCTGGAGTTAGAGTCACCAGCAAGAACTGACTGCTGACGCCCCCGAAGATAGGAAGAAAACCATTTCAAAACCTCGGGAGAGATCATAAGACAGGAGAGGATGGATAAAAGGACTTCGTGACTGACGGTATTGAAAGCATTCGAAAAATCGATTAACACTAAAACCGTAACTTTAGTGTCTTCCATTCCCCGCCTTATATCGTCAGTCACTTTAAGGAGAGCAGAAACGGTACTGTGCCCGGGCCTGAACCCGGATTGTAATGGACTGATAAGGGAATTTTTATGGATGAAATGGGAGAATTGCTTATGTACACAAGCCTCTAATACTTTGGATAAAAAGGGAAGGATAGAAATTGGACGAAAGTGACTGGGAAGTGTGGGATTAGGTATTTTAGGTAGTGGTCGGACATGGGCTTTTCGCCACAGGGAAGGGAAAACACCGGAGTAAAGGGAGAAGTTAACTATATGGGAAATAGCAGGAAGGAGCTGATCAACAACTGTCACGATCATGTGCCGACTGATGTTGTCACACCCAACAGCTTTGGATTTAATGGAAAGGATAATCTTTTTGATCTCTCCCGGATCGACTGGGGTGAAGGCAAAGGAAGTAATATTGGGTCGCGTCAGACCAGCAAGGTAGTCCAGGGTTTGACATTTGGTTAGACTATCAAGGGTGGGAGCAGTGGAGAAATGACGATTTAGATCGTCTAAACCAAATGTTTTAGGAAGGTCTGAATGCCGCGATCTGCCGATACCTAGAGTTCCAAGGAATTTCCAGATATCAGCAGGAGAAGCCGAAGTGATGTTATCAAGAATGTGGCGGCGTTTAGCGTTGCGTATCATCTGATTACAACGATTGCGAGCAGTTTTGAAGAGGGTCCAATTATCATCCGACCGATCATTATTATGTGCCTACAATGTATTCAGTTTGAATCTGCCTTGAATTGCAATTTTCTCCCATCAACAACCGCCAGTGGAAAGGTATATTAATTATTGTTGCGTAGTTGGTAAGACTTTATGGTTTTTAGGAACCTTTACTACTCTCATATTGAGGTGAACTGTAAGAAAAGCTCATCCCATGATCAAAATAATTAAAATACCTAAGGTGGGTATTACACAAACTTGTTAGGGGCGACACATTCGATTTGGCAGTAGGTTAGGTACAGTCGCCAGCGGATCGTTACCACAAACTGTCAAACTGGAACGAATGAGAAAATTTGACAGTTTGTGGTAACTTGATGCGCTGGCGACTGTACCTGTTTGTTGATCTATACAGCCGCCCCGAAGCACACACAATTACTTACACAAGTATTCAGCTTTCATTTGGCTTGTGCCGACCGGAAAAACTTGGTTCTTCCTCTACACCAGCTGAATCATATTAGGGTCGGCTTGGCACAATTCGAGTTATGTAAAGGCCAGCGCACACAGCGGCATTTTGTTTTTTTTTATTATCCTATTCTCTTCTACTGCTGAGCAGAGGCCGCCCCTATTTCTTTCCAAGTCTCCCGGTGTTTTGCCTTCTCTGGTCAATCAGTCAGGCACGAGTCCAAATCGTCACGCCGGCGTTTCTTGAATTTGCCTCGGTGACGACGACCGTCTTCAGGCATCCGCTGTGTGACGATTCTGGCACATCTGTCCTGACCCATCTTGGAAATGTGAACCACCCAGTCCCATTTTAATGTCGCAGACTTATTGCTAACGTCGGCGATAAGACAGGCGTCTTAGAGCGTATTCGATCGGTGATGTGATGTTTAAAATGCTACGCTCATCGAAAAAGCTGGATTCCCACTGCTCTATTGCTCGGATAGAGTCGAATGTTCATTAATTGGCCTGTCTGCATATTCTTGCGGGTGGGATAACTAATAGTGCGTGTTGATGCATCTTGTCATCGCAATGAAATTCTGAAGACATGTTGTGTGGCGTTAGGTTAGTGACGACGTCACACATCTACAGGAAATGTTGAGATACGTAAACAAATTAATTTTTTGGGTCAACGACATATTTCAGTAATAAGATATATTCGCGTGCATTTTTCATGTTATTTCTGTTTCTTGATGTATTTTTAAATACACTTGCGTCATTCGGTGATCAAGTGGATATTTCTTTTGCACTAAAATGTGTCTCCATTTTTAAGGACATGCAGATTGATAGCAAGTGCGTGTCAGTCTGATGTTTTAATCCTTAAAGATGTCAGAATTATTTTTAATACCGGAATTGCATCAACAGAAAATTCGAAAGTAATTAATTCTGAATAAATCGTTCAATTAATTCGGGCAAAATGTTTCAGCACTCTGTAAGTCTTGCGACAAAATTAATGTTCACGTTTGTTATGTTAGCACATTCGTAAAATATTCGTTTAGCTGGTAACACACGAAAATACACCGCGGCACAGCTGAAGTGGTCATAAATATCAAATTTTTAGCGGGAAACCCGTTCGTCAGAGATTAAACGGGTATAGTTCGTATTATTAACTTTTTGTTGGTTTATTATTAGATCGACAATGTCCACAAGCACTCTGAAAAAACGAATGAATAGTTCTAAGTGTTTTAGAAAAAAATTCTGCTCGGGAATTAAAATATAAAAAAACAATTGTAGCTTTATTTTTCATTCATGAGATTATTAGAGACTGTCATATTTTAGAATTTCTTTGAAACGTAGAGGAAAATGTGAACAGAGGTGAACGGCCATTTTAATATTTCACAACGAGTTGTGCGTTGTGCCTGAAAAAAGTTAGAAAAAAAAGAACTAGATATTTATTAGCTGCTCCGTGACTTACTACGCCCGTGCAATAATGAAGAGAAGAATTATTAACGGTTTTCATACGTTAGGAGGCAATAACCGTTATTTCCACACTTCTAGACTTGTTCATAAGGTCGAGTTCACACAAGAGTACCTTCAAATCCTGTACTATCACCATAATAATCTGTATCTGTGTTTATTTTTTCATACTTGCGTAATAGGTACAGTCACAATCGCTTTCCTTTAGCACAATTTAGCAATGTTCATTACTGTTACGGTTAGCCTGCGTCATACCAATGCTGGGCAAATTCCTCACCTCATTACTGTTACGGTTAGCCTGCGTCATACCAATGCTGGGCTTCCAGGTGTTTCGATCCAGGGCCAATTTTGACCATTGATTATTGGTTCTGTCCAGCTCCTCCCACCATTTTCTTCTCCTTCTCACTAGGGCATGCGGAATCGGGTACCGGTCCTAGAGTAATACCAGGGAAAAATCGGTTTTACTATGGGACCAAAACCCGGTCCTGCTTTTGACTGTGTCAGGGCTCCACATAGTGGTTATCTTGCTCACAGTTCATTAGGCACAGACAGACAAGACCAGCCTAGTTCCACTACAGTTTAGCGGCTTTTTGAGCAACGTCAGTGACAATGGAATGCAGCGCTGTGTTGCAAATACGGTCTGTTCGTTTGACACCAGAATACTGCGCTCCGCTGCACGTTGGCAAATCTTGAGTTAGAACTTTTGAATTATTGTCAGACTTGGTCTCTAAGATACATACGTCAATATGGAAAGAATACACGTAATTTTTAATATTTTTATACGCAAACCCTGCGTAGGGAACTATAGCTGTTTTGACATGGAAAGAAAAGAAAATAAAGAAAAGAAATGAAGAATTTCGAGAGCTGTGAGCAGGGTGCGATGGTCTAATTGGTTAAGACATCCGGTGTACTGAATCGGATGGTCGCAGGTTCACACCCTGCTCGCACTAGAATTTTTCTTTCCATGTCAAAACAGCAATACACGTAATGTCCATGATTTTTCGCTAGAGCGATATGGGAAGGTTTCCCTTCGTAAGTTCTTTCATTTACCAGTGGTCTATGAGCTCTTTCATAGAACTACTTGCTCATACCAGGCATTTTCGGTTCGTCTTACGACATGTCTTGACTGGACTGGAGAGAGACTAACTGGTTCAAGTAGATGTATTCATGGACATATTGCAATTCTTCACCATTCACTTTGATCCCATTCATAATCTCCGACACACCCAGTCGATTTCAAAACCACTCTTCGTTACCCAATAACCCAACTAGTCGTTCCGCTTCTGATGAGATCGGAATCTTTTTACGGTTTCTCATGGAGGCATAGAAAACCGTACTTCTGCTGACGTTTCATTATAGTGCCAACGTATCTAGATTTACATGACATAAAATAACTTGATTGAACCTCCAGGTACTTGTTCCGGGTCTGGAGTTTTAATTTTTGTAAACGCACCCACGATAAAAGAGAAATTCTAAGTGTGGGGCAAGGTTTAATAAAATGGAATGATGCAATGTGGTCAAGCAGAGGACTAATTTATCAAACATTTCACAACAATCTCAGAAAATTAAATTCCAAACGAAAGACTATCTTCAGTTTTTAAATGTTTTATTCCTCTTGTATTTACGCTATGATCTCTAAATAAACGGTTATTACCCACAATATGTAGGAAGCAATCGTCGCCAATGTTTTTTAAAACGGTTTACATCAATAAAATATTCTAAAGTATTATGAAATGGCTTGTCTTGTCAGATGAGATTTGCAGTTGCAATCTTAGGATGTGGTCATACACACAAGGATGCATGAGTGAATGGTGGGAATCTTGGTATTCAGAGGGCCTATCATTATCTGCCGGGCCTTTTCCCAACTATGTTGGGATCGGCTCCCAGTCTAACCGGATGCAGTTGAATACCAGTATTTTACATGGAGCGACTGCCTATCTGACCTCCACAACCCAGTTAGTACTGGGTAATACAACATCTCTTGGTAAGACTGGTTGTTTCGGGTCATTTACTACCTGTAGCTACTGTCATCTACAAATGACAGCCGGGACCAACGGCTTAACGTGCTTTCCACGGAGGAAACTCGGTATATATTTGGCGGTCACCCAACCACGGACTAACCTAGGCAAGCGCGGTTTAACCTGAAGATCGACCCGAGCGGCTGTTATAATCTAGCCACGAGCTATTCAGAGTATTCAGTGGACCCAGACAAGCGATAATCGCTTTTAAAGCGTTTCGAATTTCTATAAAAAGATTTTCACTAGGATTTACATAGGTGTAGGTAGTTTACACTTCAGCCAAATGACCTGTGCAGGCGAGAAAGACATTAAACTAAAATAAATGTACGAAGTTTGACATATCGATGCATGTTTTCTTGACAAGCAACGTCACCTTGAACTGTACACTTAAAGTGGTCATACTGTACCTCAATCTGATATGTCATGTCTGACTTTTCAATCTTAGTTATCGTTGATTTATTGTAACTTTGTCTAGGCCCTCAAGAATACTCAAAACACTTTTGTTTCGAGTCGTAGAAATATTATACAGAATGGAAAGGACACTCCGGACAACGACGAGAAAACGGATGTTTCCTACAATAGTACAATACCTACACGGTCAAAATGTATGGAAGAGCTAATTCTTTTTTTAAATATTACTTACTAATGAAAAATTTTGATGTCCGAGGGGTGTAGAATGATGTACAGCTACACCCTATACGGCTTTAAAAAAAAATGCTTCATTTAAAATTGTTGTCTATATTTAAAATTGGTGTTGTTGTTAAAAAGAAAACTTTCAATAAATTAAGTCCATCTTCATCAAATTATTTTCATTTTTGTGGTCGATCACACATTTTCCGAACAAGGTCATTTTCTCAATTGCATAGAGACGGTGTTCTCCGTGACTCAGCTCATGTACTGACGAGTTATTATTTCCATGCAACCGCGTCGCATGACTTTATGACGCGATCCAAAATACATCGTTACCCGCCCAGCATTTCACCCGTGCCACCTAAATTTTATATTAAAAGCACGTGAAACCGTCTTAGTCACGAATGTTCGCTGGACGGGCGCAGACTACGCGATAAAAATTCCAACACCCAACACTCATAAACTTGATAATAATATAATTATATAACTACGCAGTTGTGATACCCCCGTCGGCGATATCACTTGCCGCCACAAACTTTTCGCGCGCTTTCGACGCCATCTTGCTCGCTTTCGAGTTTTCCGCCCCGGAAGTAAGTGCAATGGAATTTGTTTAAACAGTCTATTTATTTGTGCTTTACATCCTTTTCGGAATGTATTGTGAGTGATTTTCATTTCTTTTTTAAGCTTTACGGTAAGGTAGAATTAAGAGCTTAATAGTAAATACATAACATTGTTGTTAAACGTTTCGAAACGATTTTAAAGCTTGCTAAATCGTTGTTTTCCTTTGCCAAATTGTCCGAGTGTATTCAGTGTACTAATTATTACGCAGAAAGACATTAAATTGGGCTTGGCATAAATGCTGGATTTCGCACAAATTACCAGTAATATTAAACGGGTAAGATCGAGAATGTCACGATATGATGTAATCGGTTAGCTGAACCCGCTATTTTTGGAATTGGTTGTATACTTACAGTTATTTTAAATGTATCCATCGTGATTTTTTGTGTAGGACAATTTCTATTAATGTTGCTTTTAGATGCAGTTGAATGATTATACGTGAAAACGGTGTAAAATTACTAGGTTGTTCGTAAACTATTAAAACTTAATGATTTAGCTATTTGTCTAGTCTAGTTTTGGCGCATATACATACATTAGTTTGTTTTTTTCGTATCGGAAGTCATGAAAGGTCAAGTGACATCTTTCAGGTGCACTTGTTTCTTTGTAGACCATCCATTTCAATTTTCACCAGGCGAGATCTATGTCTAGAGCCTCGACAGTGTGATACTGATATAATATGAAAAAATAATCATCGTTCTTGGTAATATAAGCTACTGAAAAAATTATGTCAATCACAAATCTTGGCGGAACTCCTTGATTGCTACTTGTCTAGGCCTTCTGATTCATTAGTTAATTAAGATGACAGGTGTCAAAAATCAAAAACATTAAGTTTCTTTTCTTTTCTTTACTGTTAACTTTAGCTGTAAAGCTTTTGTATATCGGTCCTCCATTCCGAATGAATTAATACCATGGTACCAATCAACACCATACAATTGGATGAAGTTTGATTAGGTACTCTATTTTCCATTACTACTCTTTATAGCAACGATCTTTTCCGTACTCTGGCCTTCGATCCGGATCCTACTAATATTAGATATAATGTGCTAAAGTTTGTGAGGATGGATGGATGGATGGATGTTTGTTACTCTTTCACGCAAAAACGACTGAACGAATTTAGATGAAAAATAAATTTTGCACCCAGATAGTTTGTAACCTGGATTAACACATAAGATAATTTTTATTTATTTAACACTTCAAGCACAAAGTACAGAGGCGGACTTAATGCCATAGGCATTTTCTACCAGTCAACTTTTGGGTGATGCAGAGACAAGCAGTGGTAGGTGTGTAAAAAAATGCCTCCCTGTAGTATGGTCCCTTGGGACAGTTATCGAACTCCACGCGTGCGAAACCGCGGGGATAAGCTGGTATTCAATATTACGCACCCATTCGGATCAAAAGATCAGTTCAGGGTGTAAACAGACCCTTCACATAGCCGTAAACCAAGCATTCTGTACATCAAACTAAGTAACTTGACGCAAAAATTATTGCTGGGAAACGACTTTTTTTTTGGTGAAAAATCACGTTTTACGGTAGGACTCGATGGAAAGCACTCAAAACATTGAGCTGATAGATGGATTGAATAGTGGTCGTGGAGGTGTGTAAAGTAAAAATCTTACATTACAAATAGGTATTTAAAAAAAAAACTTCTGAAAAAGTTGGAACTTTGACACCCAATATCTCCGTAACTAGAAGGTGATTGCAAAGACGGGGAGAACAAGTGCCTTTCGGCTATGTTAAGGGTCTATTTTCACCCTTTGTATTGACCTGGGGTCCTGACTAACAGGCTGACTGAATAATAGGACTTGTCCTATCTCTCTAGTTTTCATGAAAATTATGACAAACGTTTGAAAAACATACTCCACTGGACATGACAAGCTACGTCCCTTCTTGTCGTCTACGACATTATATCACGGCGTTCATAATATTTATGTACACCGGAGTTATTTACGTCGTTTCTGTCTGGTTCCTTAATTAATTAGCCACGGTATATAGGACAAGGATGAGTTTCAGTCCATTTTGTTGCTACCAAGAATATGGGACGCTAAAATGTGTAGAATAATTAGTGGTGGCGAGTAAAAATGTATGTTGCTGATGTTGTCAAATCCGTATAATGAAAAGCACTTTCAGATGAGTGAAATTGATTATGTGTCAAGCGATATGGCATGAAAGGAAATGAGAAGTCTAGGTTACGACGCGCATAGATGTGAATCATTGCGTACTGGAAAATCATTTAATATGTGTTACTATTACTATATTTATGTCTGTAGAAATGTATTTCATTCGCTGGTTGGCTATATGAATTAGACGTAGTTGTATTATGCTTTTATTTATATCTTTACAAATCAATTACTTTTTAAAATATTCTTTAGAAAAAACTATATAAAACATTTAAAAATATAAAAAAATATATTATTTATGTATTCTTATCGTAGTTATGTATGCGTAGTTGTAGCTTAATTCGAAAGATTTTCATGAGTTTCTTACACTGATTGTTAGCAGTCAGTTTTCAGTTGTAGGTTGCAGTTGTCAGTGTGGAAGGACCAAACTCTAACCGACCAAAAACGAAGGTTTATTTTACTGCTTGCTTAAGAAACTTCGCGGTAACCAATCTAGCTTTGGGAAGATAAATTACAGATCTAATAGAGCTTTTTTTCTGACAGGTCTGTAATCTATCTTCTCGTTAATTTTATCCAAATCGGTGGAATCATTTATCTAGCCGCCAGTAAGCTGGGGCTAAGCTTCTTTTATACGTTTTAAACTCGTTAATGTTAAACACCATCGACATTGTGGTAAAGATGTTTCATTGTATAACCATCTACTACTCGTCAACAAACATTTACTAGCACAAATTGAGAAGAATAATAATAACAAAATAAAAATCAATATACTAAAAATAGTAAAAAAGTAGTAGAGTGTGTGTGTGTGTGTGTGTGAGTGTAGTAGTAGTAAAGTATAGTAATCGTATAATATCGGGAGCTCAAAATAATGAACAATTTATTTATTTATTTTATTTTGGATTACCAACAAGTCACATTACATTTTTTTCTTATATAAAATTAAAACTTTTACAAAATCCTTTTACAAAACCTGGTCTTGTAACGCACACTCAATTACAGGTAACCACAGCTTAGATATTATCAAGTACACATGCTCTAAATACATATTTTAATATAAATTAAAATTGGGATTACATAAAATTAAACAATCATGCTATTATTGATATCAGAATACAGTCAATCAAATAAAAATCTACATAGTAGTAATGTCATGATAAATTAATAATGGTTGGAATAGAGATTAAAAATAGAAATACAAATACAAATTAAATTAAATTAAAATTGTGATCACGGAACATATCCCGTAAGTGACAGTATAAGTTTAGTTGTAAACCGTGAAAGCTAAAACAGTGTTTGAGAAGAATAGATTGCCAATAATAATTTGTAACGGCTTATCGTCAGTCTTGACAAGTTTGCATTCAAACACAGAATTAAGTATATACAATAACTGGTTTTCTTCTTTATCGTGTGTTTAGTGCCTAACCTGGTGTCAGAGTTTTAATGCCGCCCGTGGACCTTTGACTTGGCTTTATTGCCGTCGAGAAATATCTCTCAGGCATGCTGGTTTCCTCACGATTTTTTTCTTCACTGAAGCAAGTCTTTATTCAATACGCACATGAATCCGACAAATCAAAGGTGCGTGTTTTGGGTTCAAACTTGAGACCTATGGCTTGGCAGTACGACGATCACACCACTAGGCTGTCACTGCTTATTAACTGGTGTAAACGTCAGAGTAGTAGTTAGGAGATAAAATTACACATGTCTTAGATATTTACTGTCTCTTGCTACTACTGAGCTGAGCATGAGTCCAGGGTGCTCTAGTCAGGCAGTGTTATTGGGTTTTTTAATCAGGAACTTTTCAGCGATAGCTCGGAGTTTGATTTTAATTTGGGCTCGGTTAATGGCAATGTGTTACATGGGACTTAACTGGCGAAATGGGGGTCTACCTGTGCTTAACCCTCCGAGGATTACAGGCATGATACTTGATCTGGTACTTGTTACAGAAAAGTTTAAAGGGGGTCTTTGGTCTTGGTAAGAACGCATAGTGATTAAAAGAGTGATGAATGACGAATTCCTGTAATGTTGACGTATCTGGTTAGATGAGAAAGACGTGGAGAAGCCAGGCTTCACCAGCCAATACAATCCTGAAATCAACCGGTTTTTGTTTTACATAACATTAGAGGTGTCTCAACAACATTTCGCCAGTTATGTTTTTAAGTCCTATGTCATAGGGGGCGAGCCAATTGTCAACAAGCGGGCACAAATCCAGATTCCGCGGCTGTTACTGAGAAATACCTGATGGAAAAACCCAAAAATAATTTGCCCAACCCGGGAATCGAACCCAGGACCTCGTGCTCGGCAGTCGGTTTTTGTTTTAAGACATACAATATAGTACTCAACCACAACCACAACCAACCCGCACTGGGCCCGCGTGGTGGATTATAGCCCATTCCCTCTCATAGAGAGGAGGCCTGTGTCCCAGCAGTGGGAACATTAATAGCTGATTATGCTTATATCGTACTCTGTACCAAAGGACCAAAAAATCTTCCAATTTTCCGTTACACCGAAACACACAACTAAGTATACATATATATCAATTACCTTTACTATATACGTGTCAAAGATACACGTACGACAAACGCCACGCAGTATTAAGAAAACCGGACTAAATGACTTGCGCTAGCCAGTGTAAACACTACCCGGTTAATTTATGGCTAATGTTACGCATCACCCGGGTTTAGTATTTATAGACAGTGTTGCCAGCAGCAATTCTACTTTGAGACAAAGTTACGTGTCATTTAGCAAAGCGTAAATATATTGTAGTTTTGTTTGATTACGTCGGAAATAGACAAATTTTGTCTTTAGGTGTTCCTGATTTTTCTAGGTTAGTGAACCGAACTAAAAATATTGTGTTTGGAGTACCAAATACAGCATTATACTATCGTTAACACTGGGAACGGTATATTTACCATGTTTACTATTTGGTTTGAGTTCCCGATAGTTTGGCGCTGTTGCAAGCACCATGATCACGGATAAACTGACGTAAACATAACACACGTGAGTGAATAGTAAACATGGTAAATATCCCGTTTTTCCGGTATACTGGCTAATATAGTAATATTAGCTACCTAAAATATGAGTCAGAAAAACAATGAGGGTCTGTGAATGCAAGCTACAACTTTATTAAACTTATGATTAGACCTCGAAAGACGTTGTCTGTAGTAATTTATTTACTAGAACTAAACACTTTATAACTATTTCATTTCTTGTAGATACATTATCCTTCTAAAAGTTTCATTTTTCACAAGTTTCCATTAAATGCTGTTGGAATGTCCTGTATGTTTCACTCGAGTACGCACAAAAAGCAATAGAGCTGCGTGTAAAATTTGACAGTTTGACGTTTACAAATGGAGTTGCCATGTCATTCGAAGAATTTGGGCAAAAAATAAATTCACTTGCACCAGATATTCAGAGATTGGCAAACAATCCAGTATATTTATGAAGACATTTTGTTTTTTGAAAAGCAATTCGTGACATAATTAAACGGTTTAATGCGTTGAAAACTGTCTTATTAATGTTTTGTTTATGTAACTCTATTTTTGTGTTGCATTGTCTTTGTAAATTAGAAATTGCATGCACGATTCAAAGACTTAACGAAAGTTTTTGGCGCTACACAAAGGATTTTCTTGTATAGTTCCGGGTAAAAGACTTTTAAATTAATTTCAGAGAAATATGCATTTCATTGATCCAGCTCGTTTGCTAGCTTTGAGTCATTGACACAAGGAATACTATCTGCAGCAACCACCAATTTTGTATGGGCAAAATGTAGCATTACCCTATGCATTTTTTCAATGCTTAAAATGATGAAAGCGGAACGGATTTTCTTTCATTAATATGGGAAGACCAAAGAAACGAGGGATAGCCTGTGTGAAGGATGATATGGCTAGAAAGGAGGTGACTGCTGATGATGAGTAATAGAGAAGTTTGGAAGAAGAAGACATGCTGCGCCGACCTGAAATAAATTGGGATAAGGGCAGAAGAATGATGATGATGATATGGGAAGTTTAACTTCAACAAAAGCGTTTTTCAAAGCACTGCAGACAGTTTAATACGTTCTATATATTAAAACAAAATTTTGGCAAAACGTCATTCTATTCCGCGAAAACCGGGCTTAAACACAAGAATGTTCTTTTTCCAAATCAACGCTCGCTCATTAATGTCGCCAGTTACGAAAACAATGAATGAATTATACTTTTTATAAAAAAAAAAAACTATTTTGAAACGGTTCAAAATCCGTGAGTTGCGTTAGTTAATTAATGTAAGAGAGTTTATTTATAATGTGTTTTATGGCGGGATCAGTCGTGGCCTGCCCACTGGCCGAGTCATGTGATGTCGTCACATGAACAATCTATGTTCTGGCTAGAATGCTCACATTGTTTGTGGTGTGGGACGGAGAAAATTGAGGAAAATAGAACTATTTTCTTCGTCTGATTTGATATATGATCGATTAAAAAAAATATCTCCACCAGTTCTCCACATCAATTTCAAGTATCCAGCAACAGTTATTTTAAAGAGAACACTTAGAAAACTTATACATATCTCAACATGTGGTTGTACTACACATACACCTCGCCTAACTCTATAAGTAAAACTGGCAAAAGCATACAATGTTGCTGCTGGCTATCTTTATAATAACATTTATAAATCTTCATTAAATGGTTACTAGGAATCATAGCTAATGAGTTTTATAGCGCTCCTATAAATGTCATATTAAAAGTAGGATAGTGCCTTTAAAATAGGACACTACAATTTTCATTCATTCATTCATTCATTTCACAGTACTTATCCACAAACTTTATCTTCATGATAAATTGAAACGTTGTCCATTTAGACGACATATTGCAAACTTTATAATCCAATGTATCACTACAGTTTGGCATATTAGAGTATGGAAAAAATGAGGGCGTTGTTAGCGACTTTCTGCCAAACCTGAGCAGTGACGTGCCAATGTCATTGCCGAGTTTAACAGAAAACGTGGCATTGCCAGGTAGGAAATATGTAGTTCCGCGTTTCGCCACCACTAAACTTTTTTGTCGGGCTGTACCTATACTTATATTTGTATATGAATGTCGACTCTGGTTTAGAAGTGCTTGTGGTGTTGCATTCTGATCCGTCCCTTCTCTCAATTAAGATGGGTTTTACTTGCACCAAAGATCATGCTCAGTGCGATTAACCTGTGACGTGCCTACACGTTACCTTTGGCCACATTTCTTCCTGATTTTCTTGATCGTGTGATAGTGTCTAACCTGGTATCAGAGTTTTTATGCTGCCCATGGGCCTCTGACTTGGCTTTACATGCCACCGAGAAATATCTCTCAGGCATGCTGGTTTCCTAACGATGTTTTCCTTCACCGAAGCAAGTGATAATTATACATATAAAACGCGCATGGAATCAGAAAAATTAGAAGTGCGTGTTTTGGGTTCGAACTCGAGACCTATGACATATACGAACCTGTCCAATTAATCCAGCTAATAATTACCTCCCTAGAACATACTTTCCAGACAGATACCCAACACATGTATCCACTTTATATTTTGACGAGGAAGTCATCACGGGTCGTTTCAGCCGTCCGTCCATCCGTAGACAGTTATGATTTATATGCTTATTTATAATACTCTCTGTGGTTAGGAGGCAAAGTCTAGGTGGGGCTAGAAGATCATGATTTGTATGGCGAGGAATTTACTTTGGACTAGATTTAACCATTTAGCGTGGCCTGAGTTTAGTGAGTCTGTGTGAGGACTAACGCCTCCACGCATTTGGGGGTAGCCTAGGATAAATATTCGAAGAGGCTGGAACGATGAGACCGCTTGCTCTGAGCTAGAAAATTCTTATCTCCAAGTTACGTCCTATCCAGTCCAACTTGTCCAATAGGCATAAATTGTCACAACACACGCAAACTAATAAACAGTTTTCGCCACGTTTTTGTTTTTTGTTATGTTAGTTTCTTCAGATTATTTTAATTTATATAATATCGCTATGAAATAAAATAGTTTGAAAATGACTGTTTTTATTTTATATTTTTATTACTTTCATTACATATAATTATATTTACATTATATACAGACTACAAATAGAACTAAACTAATGATAAAAATAAGACTAAAAGTAAGAAAATATAAACATCTAAACAACTACGACAATAGGACACTTACTTTTATTAGCTTCAGTTCATAAGATTATGATTATTACTTACAAATAAATAATTTAATTGTTTACTTACTTTGTATTGTTTGTTTCTGTTTAACGTATATTTTATAAAAGATTTTATTAAAGATTTAATATTAGGTAATTAGCTGTAATGACAGTACCTAGTTTTAGTTTTTATTTAAGTTTCAGTTTTTATACATACCTATAAAAACTACCTGCACGACTTAATGTGTAGACATTATTTGTACGCCTTTGCAAGGCAGCACATAGTGAAACATAACTCTTTTTGATAACACCGTGTATTTACTTTACCTATGTGTCTCAAATAAATATATTTGAATTTGAATTTGAATTTGAATTTGAATTTGAATTTGAAGTTTCGCTATTTTCTGTGTAAAGTACTAAGAAAATCTGAACGTAGCTAGTATTTCAAGAAACCAGTAATTTTCTTGGTTCTTTACACTGATATTCCGCGTAAAACCTTTTGTTCTTTCCCACATTTCCGTTCGTACGATTTCCCAGGAAATGGTCCTTTCAAGCACTGACGAGTGAGTAGTTGTAGTTGCAATTATAAGCTGTTTTATTATTCATTTGCGCTTTAACGTATTGTGGCGAAGGGGGGGGGGGGGGGGAGTTCCGTAGGCAAATTGTAGCAGGGAAATTTAAAATAGGATTTAATATTTACTGTAACACGGCACTGCAACTTAGTAGAGACTGACTGAGAATAATTTGCCTCGTATAGGCAATAAAGTCCGTCCTTATGTAAGAAGTAAAAGAATTCATGAAATTTTACCGTCAGCTGTCAAACATTAATGCGTTAAACAGTAGATATAGTTGGCTAATGGTCCAGGATGGGTTTTAAAAAGTGATGTGATATTCCGTATTTATATGTCGGATCTGGTCAATAGTACGGACTTGGAATACCCACAACAAAGCGTGCTTATACAGAGTCGGGCGAGCTCGCAGCGAGGACGAGATGCTTGATGTCCTGAAACTGTATTCGATTCATTGTGCTCCGTGTTATTGTGTTAAGTTGTAATTTCAAGTTATTTGATAGTTTTTTTAAAACGCTGTATCGAACCCAGTGTGTTTTTATTGCACGAAACACATCTGCTGTCCACATGATGAGCCTAACGGAATAAATCCTGACAATCAGACATATACATATTTATAGTCGGGACCTAAAACTGTGTATCCCTTACTATTAGGTACTTTTCCCAGAAGCCTGGAAGAGTCTAGTTTTACCATAAGAGTAACTGAAACCTTCTGCTGCCATGGTCCACCTGGAAGACCCTAAACCGATTCCGAAGCCAGGTGGGCCACTGTAGATACAACTTGGTCCGGAGGGATATTCGTGTGTAATTGCGGTGCCTCAATACAAACTATAGCTCACCTCCTGTGCGGTTCCACCTGCACTTTGAGGGACCTGCCCGAGCCCACCACCAACGCCGTCGAGGTGGCAGAGTTCTAGTCAAAATTAATTTACTTAAAAAAAAAGGAAATCATCGACACGACTAAGAAGAGAGGAAGACTGAATTCAGGACTCTGAAAGTCCAAAAAACAGGAACAGACAATTTAATGAGTAATATCCCAAAGAGGGTCGCGTTACAAAAAAATATAATAATAAATATCTGCATCTGATTGACAAAAACAACAAGATGAGAAATTCTTCGCTATTGTACTGCGCTATTATTCGGCTGTAACTAGAGCAATACAATAGTAATTAAATAAATAGTGCTTGTCCGTTCGCTGGGTAGCCGCCAGACTAAATTGCAGTCATTATACAGTCTGACACTGCTATATAGATATGAAGTGTCACAACACTTGCACTTTAGAAGACCTAACAGACGCAGACGCCGCGATTAACATGGCCTCATACTGGGCCCAGGAAATTTAATCAAGTCGTATCATCAATACGAAAGAAGAAAAAGGAGGGGCTTGGTCCTATTCTGAATGCGATAATTTTGAGGGGCTCCGTGCTGTTCAAAATTCTGTGGGGCTTTTGGCTGTATAACAGCCACACCAGTCCTTCAATCAAGGTGCTTGATGTGCGTGATCTAGTTTTTCTCGGAGAATCATTTTTTTTTTGTTTATAAGGGTTTAACAAAACCCTTAACAAAGTCAAAAGGAACTTGTTCTCCCCATCTTTGCGATATTTTTTTTGTTCTAGACCATACCTGGGAACCTTCTAGTTACGGAGATATTGGGGGTCATAGTTCCAACTTTTTTACAAGTTTTTTTTTTAAATACTTGTTTATGTTAATATAAGATTTTTACTTTAAACACCTCCACGACTCCGTACTATCCAATCCATCCACAATGTTATAAGTGATTTTTCACCCCATAAAAAAGTCGTTTCCTAACAATAATTTTTGCGTAAAGTTACTTAGTTTGATGTACAGAATGCTTGGTTGACGGTTTCGTTAAACACGGGTTGCGTGTTGCATAATTATTACTTGCTTCGGTGAAGTAAAACATCGTGAGGAAACCAGCGTGCCTAAGAGGTATTTCTCGACGGCATGTAATGCCAAGTCAGAGGCCCATGGGCGGCATAAAAACTCTGACACCAGGTTAGGCACTAACCACACGATAAAGAAAGAAAGATTAAATTACTTCTCCATCTCTACTGCTCTATCGTAGATTGACCCGACATAGTTCTCACTTCTTAGGAATCTCAACAATTCGAACCGCGTAGAAATTAATGTGCTATTCACATAAACATAATGTTCAATGTTCATTGATACGTAACGCTTTACTGCTTGCAGAGATGTGAAAGTGTATAATAATGAGATATTTTCACAAAATAATGTCTTATTTATTGTGAAAACGTTTAGCTGAAGCTCTGAATGAATTTATTTTCCAGACTTTGAATATTTTGCTACGTGCTCTCGTATTCGACGATTATTTAATTGAAGTGTTTGGAAATAGACGATTTGTCATCAAATGTCAGGGATTTTAAACATTGCGTTTTTGTTTTGTGACTTGCATCCCCAAATTAGCCTGCGTTGGTTAACTAATATTAAGTACACCCACATTTCGCCAGTTATGTTTAAGTCTCATGTTATAGGGAGCGAGCCTATTGCCAACAACCGGGAAAAAATCCAGACTCCATGGCTGCTACTGAGGAATTCCTGATGGAAAAACTTTGCCCACCGGGGAATTGAACTCAATACCTCATGTTCAGTAGTCGCGATTGCGACCACTAGACGAACGAAGCAGTTACTGACAGAGTTACTTTCTCGTTTATAATGATTAACTTTGTATAACGGATCCTTAAGCCGTCAATACATTGACCCTTTATCTCTTTAATATATAAACTGTTCGCAGAATCCAAAACACATAATCAATAAACAAGATTTAGCCTTCTCTGTTTAAATCTCTATATTAATTTTCAACAAGCGTCAAAATACAAAGTTAGTGAAATAATATCAAAAGGTTGGCAACCTCTGCTTATGCGCCCGACATTCTTGTGCCGTGATGAATTTCGAGGAAACTCTTATTTGATGCAGTACATTAAATATGTCTAAATAAAGCACATAAAATTAATGATGAACCACAACATCACGAGGACGTAATCTACTTTGAAAACCAGTTGCGTTAAGGATCGCGCGCCTCAAAGATATGTCAGCAATTAAGTAGGGGTCCGCATGGGCCAATGCCTGCCGGGGCTGCGGGACTGTTCGAAAGAGATACCGCGGCCCTGGAACACAAAGGGCAAAGAAGGAACATGGATGAGTTTTAGTTAGTAGAAGTCTGAAACTCCCTTCCACTCCGCCCAGAGACCGGAGGGGTCATTTGAAGTGGACGGCGAGTTGTGGACGGCGAGTTATGGGCTAGCTCGCCGTCCGGTCGTCTTATGACGACAGGCCGTGTCGACGGCGCGTTCGTGTTCCACGTGCGCCTCAAAAAGATGTCAGCAAATAAGTAGGGGTCCGCAAGGGCCGATGCCTGTTAGGGCTGCGGGACTGTTCGAAAGAGATACCGCGGCTCAGGAACACAAAGGGCAAAGAAGGAACATGGATGGGTTTTAGTCAGTAGAAGTCTGACACTCCCTTCCACTCCGCCCAGAGACGGGAGGAGTCATTTGATGATTTCCCATCCGAAAAAAAAATGACGTTGCTATTGTTCGGCGGCACATTCGGTTCAGCTTAACTACAAAGCCGACCCGATTCGGCTCTTGCCTATCGACAACACTGGAACTATATTCGATCCATATAATTATGTGATGAATCATGCCGACCGTATTTATCACGTACAATACATCGTTCTTCATCATCCTTAACCATTTTGACCCAACCGCCTTTTTCAGGGCATCGTTCAATCATTTAACTGTGGCCCTTTGCGAAATTGGGGTCCCCAATTAAGGCCTCGTCTGTTCCAACAGCAATCGGTTCTTTAACTTAAGAAGTCGGTGGTAGGTGGTGATCATCATCCACAGCCTGAATTCATAAATTTACTACCACTCTCTCCTTTATAGTAAGAAGAGATGGTTGCCAAGCAAAAGCAAGATTGTAAGCATACTAGAATTACAGACATAACATCGGGCCTGTAATCCCCGAAGGGTTAGGCAGAGGTGTACCTTCTTCTTCTTCTTAGCGTGTCGATGGCAATCTAAATTGTGTCAGCCCAGAACTGAGCTACTAGTTTGGCGCTTTCGGTAGCGTCCATCAGTTCTCGAAGTGAACAAAGAACAGGACACGCAGGACACGATATTAAGTGCCCCATCGTTTGTGGAACAGCACCACATTTACACTGCAGGGCAGAGTCATTAATGAATCTCCACCTGAGCTGGTTTTCCTTGATGCGACAAACCTGGGTCCGGAGTCTATTTAAAGACTTCCAGGTCAGCCATGGCAACTCATGTCCAGGTGCGAGATTTTCAGCAGGTGGAACGAATGGGTTAGGAGGGGATGCACTACCTCGCCACAGCCCTAGTCTTTCCGTAGACCGCTCGCTAGTGAGTGGGGCGACACACTTCAGAAAGCTGTTTCGGCTTTTTAGCACAATTTTCTAAATTTTAAAGCAATTTTCGCGAGAAATAACGATTGTAGCTTGGAGAAAGGATCTTTTTCATAAAATATGAGTTCCAGAATACTATGTTCGTAACAACATGAAATTTTAATCAGAATGGTAGGAGACATTTTTAAACACAAAGACACTTTTATAAGTTGTTAAGTGTACATACTGGAGCTCGTGACTCTACATCCACATTTTGCCAGTTATCTTTAAGTCGCATGTAATAGGGGGCAAGCCTATTGCCATCAACCGGGCACAAATCTGCTACTGAAAAATTCCTGATGCCAATCCCAATAACAAAAAAAATAATAACAAAAAAAACCCAATAACAATTTTCCCGACCTGGGAAACAAACCCAGGGCCTCATGCTCAGCAGTCGACCAACGAGGCAGTCTGCGTACTAGGATTACTTTTAGGAATTTAGTCTTCATAGGCACCTATTAGGTATGTTGTAGAAATATGTTTTGGCAACTGTCCTGAATTCCCTTTATGCGGTAGAAATACTGTTAGATAATAATATTCCATAATATTTCATATGTTATTGCTAAATACAAACAGCGGTTTTTAATGTACTATTTTAAATACAATTGTTTAAAAATATAGTGTGGTCAGTCTGGAAGTTTAATCGACTGTGACAGTGGTAACCTTATATTCTCTTTAGGCGACTATTACAAAATGTATTTATTTAAAACATTGCCCCACTCTAGGAATTTCTCCTGTATTGTGGGTGCGTTTACGAACATTTAAACTCACATTCACAAACAGCAATTATTTATTCGTCGTGCAAATTCCTAGCACACTTTTTCAAGTACGTGACAACGAAAAGTACAACACAAAAAACTAGGTACTTACAACAACAACAAAAAACATTTAGTGTAGTATTAAGATTTTATTAACATGGTTGAAAAAATTTAAATCAATTCAATTTGCAAGAAAGTAAGTTAACCATGACAATCCGTGATTTTGTGCTTTCGCCAGGGATTCTGCAGATCTCCTAAGTAGTGTTCAAATCTCTCAATTCCACATAGCATTCATGAGATTAAAAATGGCGTAAGACTGATGGATAAGCTGAAAAAAAAACCATCGTAAAAGTTAATGACACTGTTTTTTTGTGAAATAAAACTTTATTGGCTGTTTCGCGTTTAGATTTTATTTCTTCACGTACTGGATTTTTTTTTATAGAGGTATTTATTAAGACATATGGGCGTTACTTCACCTTTACTGCTGAAAATGATGTGTCTTCAAATAGACCAGCACAATGAATGGTGGTCCGTGAATACTGTCATTTTAGGTTCACAAAACGATTTGTGGTTACAGTATGTGAAACATTGTCATAAACTTGTAACCTAATGGCGACCTATTACATTCTATTTTATACTCTCTTCTCGTAAATAGAGGACTAGCTTATTTCATGGTCAAAGAAACAGCATTGTTATCCAACCTGGTAATGCTGCCAGCCTTCTGGGCGCTTTCCCGCTTGACAGCGATGCGGACGAACTTTTTGATGCCCTTTAACTCTTTTTTTTTTTGATTAACATATTTTTTCATATGGGTACACATCTTTTGAGTACATATTTTAATTGTTAATTTACGGTCTGTCATCATCTGCCTAGCCTTTTCCCAACTATCTTGGGGTCGGCTTCCAGTCTAACCGGATGCAGCTGAATACCAATATTTTACATGGAGCGACTGCCTGACCTCCACAACCCAGTTAGTACTGTGTAATACGATACCCCTTGGTAAGAGTGGTTGTCAGAGTTTTTGGGACACTGACTACCTAACGACTGTCAACAAAGATCTACAAATGACAGCCGAGACCAACGGCTTAACGTGCTTTCCGAGGCACGGAGGAAACTCGGTATGAAATGGGTGGTCACCCATCCACAGAACAACCTAGGCAAGCACGGCTTAACCTAAAGATCGACCCGAGCGGCTGTTATTATTTAAATATGAGAAAGTTAAACTATACGGTCGAACTTTAACCATTAGTTCAGCACATGTTTCTTAACCCACCAGCATTTAAATTCTACGACGACCGTTACAATGTGTAGACAGTAAGATGATAGATAATATCACAGATGAGACGTGACGTGAGCTTTTATTTTCTAATTTTACTAGATTGTGACCCCCCAGCAAGTCACAGGTCCCTCCTCATTACATGCTGTGACGGAACAAGCATGCTCTCTGCTTGCAAGACTGTGGGATGATAGGTACTATAATTCGACAGATTTTAGTCACTTATTCCGAAACCACAAAGTTTCTACATGTTTCAAAAGTAGAAAAGAATGAAAGGATGCCAAAAAGTTCCTCCTCATCGCTGTCAATGGGGAAAGTGCCCAGAAGGCTGGCTTAGCACGTTGGATGACAATGCTTTTTCTTTGGCCACGAAATAGGCCAGCCCTTTGGATACAAGAAGAGTGGTGAAGTTTAAGAACCAACGCTGCGTGGTATTGATGATAACTGTCAGCAAGCATCGTCCCACATCTGTGCAAAAAAATCCTCCAAGCTAGATGATACTTATTACTAAAAAAACAAATATGTGTTACATCAGCTAGTGCATCCAAGCAAACAGTCCTGAACATCGTCCGTATGGCTGTGGGGCAAAGCGCTCGTTGTAATATCAGCGCTATGGTGTTGCGCACGCGCCGGTCGTTGAGACTCTCCCAGCCGCACGAGTATACTGCTTGGCGGAATAGTTCACCCTAAAAATGTTTTTAGGATTGAACGTACCAGCTTGATACGTTGATGATTATAGGATTCAAAGATTGTTTTACTGTGGCTGTTAATGATCGCTTTTTTCCTGCTAACTGAAGTTATAAAGGTCATATGGGGAATAGTTAATTTTCCTTCTGCGATTCAAAAATAACCTAGCTCCATTTTCTTTATGCTTTCTTTTTATTCTAGGGGGCGGATAATCTGATTCTTCATATTTGAAGCTTGTATTGCTTTTTTCATTTGTTGCTCTGTGTATGTAGGTAGGTAAGTACTATCTCTTCATTGTTTGGTCTTTTGAGCCAAGCAAGTCCCTGGAGACTGTAGACATGTGTCGCAATTTGTCTCACAACCTAAACGCGATTTGAATGCCATCTCAACCCAATAATTACCCACGCCAAATCTGTTGTTTTCTGTCAAAACAAAAAACCGGACTGTCTCCTGTATTGACAATTTATATCCACACTAATACCAACATGACAAAAAAGTGTCAGTTCGTAAAAGAAAAACAAAGAAACGATACGCGGATTTAGTAAAAATAGTCAGAAAATTAAAGGGCCGTGGCGTGGCAGGTTGCCAATTAAGACAGTGATGTGAATCGTTTCTACTAAGTATGTCTTACCAGCGCGACCGACTGGGTTAAGTTGATTTAGCCACAGATTAGAACATTATGACATACTTTTAACGTTTCGTGATTAGCGAGTTTACAGGTCAACATAACATCACGCCTGTAATCCTCGAAGGGTTAGGCAGAGGTTTACCTAATAGTAGGTACACCCACACTTCGCCAGTTATGTTTTAAGTCCCACACTGACGAACCTATTGCCATCAACCGGGCACAAATCTAGACCCCGTGGCTGCTACTAAGATATTCCTGATGGAAACACAACACACCCGAACACTTACCCGACCTGGGAATCGAACCCAGGACCTCATGCTCTGCAGTCGTGCTTGCGACTACTCGACCAGTGAGACAGTTGCAGGAAAACTGTATATAAAATAATATCACAGTTCAGTAGCCTATATTTTATTCCCATGTTTCGAGGAGCTTTACTAGCGTAAACTTTTTTTACTAAAATCTTATAGACAAGAATGATTCCTATTTTTTTTTAAATACAAGCATCCCGTTTCAAGAGGAAACTGAGAAAAAGAACATAATGTACTTTATGCTCTATGCAATAAGTCATCGATTGTGAATGCGAATCGAAATCGACGATGACTTTGATATTTTTTTTAAGCAGGAAAGGAAGTTGAAACATTTTAAGATATCATAGTGACTACAAATAGATAAATATTTAATCTTTTGAACGCCAGAGCATAAACGCATGCGCGTGCCCTCCACGCCAAGCCATAATTTCACCGCAAATACCTACAAAAAGAAAAGTAATTCAAAAACGATTTTATTGTTTATTTCGTGTTTTATAGAGCACTGCATTTTTTGTCACATATTAATTGTGTAGGGCACGCGCTTGCTTGTCACGTATATGTGACAATGGCATTCAAAAGGTTAAGTATGTATAATTGTATATTATGAATTGTTATTTTCACAAAGGTCACGAGTTCGAACCCAAGACTGGCACCTTTCATTTTTCGGATTCATGTGCGTATTGTATAATTATCACTTGCTTCGGTGAAGGAAAACATCGTGAGGAAACCAAACATGCCTGAGAGATATTTCTCGACGGCATGTAAAGCCAAGTCAGAGATCCATTAAGCGGCATTAAAAACTCTGACACCAGGTTAGGCACTAACCACACGAAAAAGAAAGATTGTTATTGTATAGGTAGGTACCAGTGGCGTAAGTTTCATACAACTCGATTCCTACCGATTTTTCAAAGGGAATCCCTTTGAAAAATGGCACAGCCAGTATTCTATAGACAAATAATATAATCACATTCAAGATATGTACTCCGGCTTCAGTCTTACAAAAATTCACCCTTCGCTACTGGTAGGTAAGCCCAGTACCAAGTAATTAGAACAAACCTTTTCCATAAGTAATTCACTGTAATAACAAGGCGAGCTGCTGATCAAAGCGCCGCCGAATATAAACGTGATGAACTCCAAGCTCACTTCCCCCTCGCCAGAGGACTGGAACGAGTAAACAAACGATTAGCAATAAACAGTAAACAACATGTCAATCTGGATGAAGTAATCAGGCATTGTTTATCACATCAATGGGGACGGAAATAGGATTGTGGAGGTATTTGGGACTAGGTATTCTTGATGTTACTGACTATACTTCCATTTCTTAATCGCTTTTGATCTAGAACATACAGCACGGAAGCGCATTGACAGCTGCTAGTAGAGACGGGTACAAAGATCGATAAGAGTGACAGAAAAAGGAGCTCAGTAGGTAATTGGAGAGACCAATCTCGTGCAGGAGGCTGTTAAAAACTGATGATGATGATGATAAGTATAGTGCCTATGCAATGGAGTCTTGATCTTCCATGGTCATATAGCACGGAGTACCACGCCAGCATCGTGAAGAGATGGCAGTACATATACAAATCATGCCGCTAAAAATGTGTTCATTGCACAAAATTTGCCACGGACTGCCATTCAAAGTCCTCAGAAGCCTACTGCCTCTAGAACCGGTCGCCGAGGAGTCTCCGTACTCTAGGAGCTTGATCCATTCGATTTTAGATGCTTTACGTGGCTTTCTTGATCATAGAATCTCTCTCTCACCACGGAGTTGTAGTAGAACAGAAACAAAATATCGAATAGATGCAAAATAATATTTTTTTTCTAAAGCAGTTACTTACCTCAATAACTTCATAAACAGTTATCGGTAGAATAATAGTTGTAGCTTTCAAAGTTAGTTCATATGCCACTCTGAAAGTATCTTTGATGCGGTCCACGAAACTGAAAATAAATATGTTATTAAAAATTCACAAGTCATTTGTTAAAATTGGCAAAATTTGAACGTCAAAATCACGTAAGACGGTCCCTAAAAACGCCCACTCTTTGCCACTTCCTAGGATTTAGCCGGTCAAAATTGTTAGAATCGGCTTGTTTGTGAAAAATCACTGTATAAAACTTGGACCTTAGAACTTCAGGACCTTGATTCTTGAGACCATGAGTTAGATTCGAAGGACAATCGAACAATTTTCCTTATAACTTATCACTTACGCGTATATCTGCTGTAAATCCACAACTATACTTCTCAGCTCCACCATAATTCCATCTCCCCTATGGTCCGTAAACAGACTTTCCATACGTTTCGTCAGGAGCTCAATCCGTCCGCAAGCATGCAGCATAAAAGTAGGACCAAGAGGCACGAAGGAAGTGTACATCATCCCGGAATACACCCCAAAGTATATAAGTATCACGTAGATGATAAGGTACACTATCAAATCATCTTTCATATCTTCCATCACACCAGGATACACCAAATCATAAAGAGGCACCATTCGAAATTCTCCCTTAACGTAATTATAGATGTACATGACGACATTCTTTAAGGGAAACATGCTGGTCGCTAGAATAGAAATAACAAACCATTGCTTGCTCACATAAGCTCCTTTTTGGGCATATTTTAAGACTACACCTTGGTCTTCAAAATTTAAAGACTGGATCGATTCGTAATCATTTTTCATTGTCTGAATTAAGTCCTTCAACAAGTTTTGTTTCCATAACATGATTCCATATTGAAACGTGACTACGATATAGACTACGGAAAATGTCCCATTCTTACACGTTTTCGAAAAATCATTGTTCTTTAAATCATGGAAGATAATATTGTACATGATGATGAGGAAAACTATGGAGAATATTCCGTGCATGATCAGGAAGCGACAGAACCATCTTTTGTTTCTCTTTATGTTTGGATGACACTGGTTTATTGTCATCGCGTTTGTGTTGATTTTGAAGATTTTGTCGTAATTTATTTCCATTATTGTTGGTAACAACTGGTTTAGCTAATTTTAATCCCGATAAGAAGACAAAGTAAGGATTTAATATAGGTATAAGTACAGTTCCAAACAGAAGAATAAGTAATAAGGACACTTGATGCCTTTTTATATGCGTTGTGTTAAGTGTGTGGTTAACTTCGAACCATATTTTTTAAACTATTAATTTTCTCAGTTTCTCTGACTTTTGCCATATTCAAATATTAGCTTTTGTTCGCGGCTTAGGTTGCGTTCGTCTTGATCATCTTCCCGACTTTGTCCCATTCTACTTGAGGTCGGCGCAACACGTTTTCTCGAACATTTTAATGTAGTTTATGAAACTTAGAAATAATGTAGCTTTCCAATAGGGGAATAATTTTCGGAATCAGATTAGTAGTTTAGAAGATTACTCCGTACATATAAACTTTACCTCCTTATAACGTTAGAGTGTCAAAGCCTTGAAAAAATGGTACCCTAGAAGCCGTAAAAGAAATAGAGACGACAACGCAAAAGTTCGGAGGACAAACTTAAGGTCACAGGAGGTCCAAACTGGAGAAGACTTGCAAAAGACAGAAAGCAATGGAAATCGTTAGAGGAGGCCTTTGTCAAGAGGCACACTGAACTCTGAGATATACTGTAACCTAGGGAATGAAAAGAACAACAATAAAAGTACCACAACGCATGAGTTTTCAGAATAAAAGGGCTATTGAAATTGAATTGTCAGCACACAGGTAGGGGTCTGCCAGGGCCGATGCCTGCCGGGGCTGCGGGACTGTTCGGAAGAGATACCGCGGCCTTGGAACACAAAAGTCAAAGAAGGAACGTAGATGGGTTTTAGTCAGTAAAAGTCTGACACTCCCTTCCACTCCGCCCAGAGCGGAAAAACTCATTTGATGACTTCCCAGACGAAAAAAAAAATGTTAGAATCTCTGTAGACGGGAGTTCATGGACAGCTCAGATCTCGAATGTGTATGCGGCGTGTCTTCACAGACAATGGCCCATCTTCCATCTTGCGCTGCATGTCCTAACACCTGCGAACTTGACGATCTTATGACTGCATCAGCGAGCAAAGTTCGCATAGCTGAATTTTGGGCCAAACATATGTAATAAAAATTTGCCATCGACACGCTAAGAAGATAGTGTAATAAAATAGATTAGACTGTCTTCAAATAGATCTTTTCTGAATCCAAATATTTTTTGTCTTTCATCGAATGAATATATTTTTCCAACGACAAACAACTTCGCTTTAAATAATTCCAATTACCTTTCAGTATTGCAAATTACATCGTATCAATCAAGCCGGTCCTGGAGCTTTTAATTTTCAGCGAGAAGGCGTGACAGCTGTCACCGTGATTATTACAGAGCTGTAACTGGCGTTGAAATCTAGATCACTAGTCATGCCTGTCAAGAACTAATTGAAGTGGCCGATGACAGCATTTCTTTCTGGAATCTTTTTCAATTTTGTTTTCAGTTTTTTTTTCTAGTTTTTCCAAGTGGCGTTGAGTGTTCATGTCTTGTTAGTAGCAATAAGAATAGTCAGATTAAGATTTTGGCTATTCAATATTTAGTTTCATTCACGTCAGCTGCATGCACGATGACCTCTGGGCAAAAGTCTCCACACGATGGTTGCCGGAAGACGGACGGCGCCGCCGTGGCCGGCCCAGAAAGAGGTGGCGAGACGATCTGGACGCGTACCGTGAAGGCTGGTTCGAGGAGGCACCGGAAAAGAGCACATGGAAGGAATTGGAGGAGGCCTTTGTCCAGCAGTGGGACAGTACAGGCTAATAAAAAAAAAAAGTTTTATTTTGTATGGAATATTGTTTTTAAGTTTCTATGAACATCACACATCGACTGCCTTGTTGGTCCAGTGGTCGCAAGCGCGGCTACTGAGCATGAGGTTCTGGGTTCGATTCCCGTGTCGGGCAAAGTGTTATTGGATTTTTCCATTAGGAATTTCTTAGCAGCAGCCACGGAGTCTGGATTTGTGCCCGGTTGATGGCAATAGGCTCGCCCTCTATTACATGGGGCTTATAACATAATTAGCGAAATGTGAGTGTACTATTAGTCACACTTCTGCCTAACCCTTCGCGGATTACAGGCGTCATGTCATTTTATGTTATGAACACAGATCGATTTTCACCGTCTCACCATAGGTACCTGTTCAATACTTATGGTCTGACCATCAAAAAATCTTCTTTCCGCTTACAACCGTATTCGTCAACACCATCTGCCCAGCCTTTTCCAATGATGTTAGGGTCAGCTTCCAGACTAACCGGATGCAGCTGAATACCAGTATTTTTCAAATTCCCTACCAAAGGCGCTAAAAAGTACTCTTAGACAATTTCAAAAGTTATTTTATGAATTAAAACAAGACGTTGTCTTTGTGCTTAACTATTTTATTTTGCAGGATTGAAATTATAAATGTGAATTGTACGTTTAGCTTAAGAGAAGATGTAGATTAGTGTGTAGTTTGTGTATACAGGGTGTAACAGAAAGGGTACAGTCATATGAAAGGATATGCTGCAGATCATCAAACTGAACAATTTCCTCCATGGGTCCAATATCGTAAATGCAAAAAAATTATCAGCAGTCCCATACATTTGGGTCGTAGTAGGTATTGAAATTTAGTATGGGACAGCTGATAATTTTTTCGCATTTACGATATTGGACCCATTGAGGAAGTTGTTCAGTTTGATGGTCTGCTGCATATCCTTTCATATGACTATACCCTTTTTGTTACACCCTGTATATCTATTAATTTTGTGTGCAATAAAGAATGAGAATAAGAATAGATTTGCTCTTGAAAGATAACTATGAAAGTGTTATTTCATGAAGACTGATTGATGTGCAGGAATCAGTCTGTGCCGTCATTAAGACGGCTTCTTATGGTGTTTACGGTTGCTATGAGTTTAGTTCAACATATCGTCCATCATCATCATCTACCTAGCCTTTTCCCAACTATGTTGGGGTCTGCTTCCAGTGTAACCGGATGCAGCTAAATATCAGTATTTTACATGGAGCAACTACCCCCACAACCCAGTTAGTACTAGATAATACGATACCTCTTGGCAGACTTTTTGGGCCACTGACTACCTGTAACGACTGTCAAAGATCTACAAATGACAGCCGGGACCGACGGCTTAACGTGCTTTGCGAGGCACTGACGAAACTCGGTATGTAATGGTGGTCACCTATCCACAGACCAGCCTAGGCAAGCACGGCTTAACCTAAAGATCGACCCGAGCGGCTGTTATCATTTAGCTACGAACTCCTCAGTCAAGTTATTTAAAGTATGAAAGTGTTATTTGACGAAGATTGATTGATGTGCAGGAATCTCATTAAAATCAGCTTCTTATGGTGTTTACGGCTGCGAAGACTTTAATTCAACATAGCATTCATGAGATTAAATATGGTGTAGGCCTGTTGAAACATCTGTAATATAAAGAATCAATATTTAGGGTTTTACTGCAAACATTTAGACATTCATTGTTGCTGGTTTCAGCATAAACAATTAACAGATGCTAAAAACATTTTTTTTTTGCCATAAAACAGTTGTTAGTGTTGGATGATTTGGCAGCATTTCATCATCATCTGCTTAGCTCGTTTCCAACTATATTGGGGTCGGCTTTTTTTTCGGATGGGAAATCATCAAATCCCGCTCTGGGCGGAGCGGAAGAGAGTGTCAGCCTTGTACTGACTAGAACCCATCCATGTTCCTTCTTTGCCCTTTGTGTTCAAGGGCCGCGGTGTCTCTTTCGAACAATCCCGTAGCCTCGGTAGGTGGGGTCGGCTTCCAGTGTAACCGGAAGTACCAGAATACCAGCATTTTACATTTTTTAAAAACGGTACCCGACACTTGGAATGTCTCCTGTATCGTGGGTGCGTTTACAAACATTTTAACTCACACACAAACAGCCAGACCCGGAACAACTGCTTGTAGGCTATACAAATATTTTTTCCGTATGGGGATCGAACCCGCGATGTTCGCGATTATGTTTTTATTTTGGCACAATATCTTAAAAATAAACTTACATCAGTAAGGGAGTACAGACAGAGTGTGTTGAACATGGTCTGCATAGCGACAGGTCGTGCGCATCGGATCAGCAGCAACAGAATAGTGCTGCGTGCGCGCTGATTGTACTGACGCTCCCAGCCACAGTTGTAGAGAGCTAGGCTTACTTCTTCACCCTGGGGAAGAATAGACATTATTATTTTTAATAGACATTGTTTGATATTAGTTTTAAATCAAAAAATTCCAAGACGTAACATCCGCACTGGGCCCGCATGGTAAATGCTTAAACAGATTCTTTACGAAAAACTTCCAGACTCTCTCAGCTCTTCTTTTCTTTTTTCCTTTCCTTTTTTTTCTTTTTATTTTTTTTAGATATCCCGTAAGTGACAGTATAAGTTTAGTTGTAAACCGTGAAAGCTGAAAACAGTGTTAGATTCTTTACGATTGTGTAAATGAGTTCATGTACACATACATGGTTAAACATTAAAAACATTCAGAATAATAGAAATCTGTATAAAAGGCAGCCTTACTAAACAGATTCTTACTCAACAATCATTTTACCCGTGTACATTTCCTCATACCCTCTCTAACGGTGAATGGGGCTGGGTTACGTTTTCACAACTTTTTGAAGATACAAGAGCCGAAACTAAAGTTCTTACCTCTTCTAAAAGCATGTCACTGTAGTAACAAGGAGCACTGCTCAGTGCTATCCCGCTCAATATAAACGATGTGAACTCCAAACTGAACTCGCCATGTTGTAGACCCTGAAAAATGGTAGAAGATAGAAGTATGAAAACCTATCTGACATTCTGCCTCTGACTGTAGATTGTAAAACTAACACTTTGCATCTTCAAAGAAAAGTGGTCTTACCCTCTTTAGAATAAGACTCGTACCGAAAGGACCAAAAGTTGAAAGGTCCTACATTTTTTTTGCAAATAAAAGGATTTTATTTCAGCCTTTTTAGTTGTGTTATCATAGTATCTCACACAAATTCTTGTCGAGTATTCATTTTCCATTGTTACTAAAAGTTATTTAGCGATCATCAACACAGACATAGAAGAATAAATATGTGTGATAGACGATAACTCATAAACTACCTAAATAAAATGAAAAAAAAAATATACGGGACCACCGCCCGAGCTTCTTCTACCAAATGGAAAAAGAATCACGTAAATCGGACCAGCAAACACAGAGTTATGAGGTATCAAACAGAAATAAAACTTTTAGATGTCTGTTAATAATATAAGAGCCCACTTTTAGTCCATAGAAACTGAGTTAAATCGGGTAAAATTCCATGGAAAACTTGCCCTAGTTACCAGAAGTACCTACAGTTTATATTTGTTTATTTACTGAAACACTTGCTGATAAAATATTAAGATACAGCTGAGAAACACAGATTTCCAGAAGAGGTCAGTCTACTCGAACGGCGAGAAAGAATGATTTATGAACAAAACTAACTTTCGACCGCGGCTTCACCCGCTTGGAGGTCGTAATTATCCTCTGGGAACGCACTAGCGAGATAAAAAGTATCCTAGATCCTAACTCGGGTTTTGTTATATCCTTGTGCCAAATTCCAGACGAACCCGCGCAGCGGTTAGGTCGGAAAACGTTACAAACAGACAGACAAAATTGCTTTCGAAATATAACTAGCTGTTGTTGTCGTCTCCATGTTGACGTCAGGAATTATCCGACGGGAACGTACTACTTGGATTGAAAATGTCCTATGCCCAAACCCAAGTCATGGTCTTCCCGGGTGGCAAATTTCATCCAAATCTGTGCAGCCATTAAAAGGAAAGTCAATCTGCTCACGATTTCGCCTACGTGGAATTTTGAAATAATCCCACAGAAACGTATTTTCGTGTTAAAATGCATCCTATTGGCCAGGTCATGGTATATCCGTGTGCCAAGACAGACAAATAAAGATACATTCAAATTTATAATATTAGTATTTCGTATGATTCACACATTTTTTCAGGACCAATAAATATGTCTACCAACTACTTGTTTACAAAAAAAAAAAAACTTTATACAAAAAATCTGAAATCGAAATCAAATCTCATTAATTTGATGTAACAGCTCAATTTTGTCATCCGGTCGTGTATGAAATATTTTTTCGTTGAATCACAAGAAAATAATAGACACAACATGTTGGAAATTGGAGGGGTTCCAAATGATGGAGGATTTGATTTGATACCGAGTTTTAGTGAATGAATTCGTGGAAACTAGATGGTAAGAGGCTGTAATTTGATCGGTAGCAACCGAGAATAAGTAGTGCTTCAATTTGTCCACACATTTTTGATTTTCTCGAAGAAATAGAATCATTTGTTACGAGTGAAGTCTCCGATATAATTTTTCTTATATAATTGGGGATCTCTCTTCAGTAAATCTTTTTTCTCTCTTTTTACAAATGTTGGCATAGCATGGAGCAGAAGGATATCCTGAATGTTAAATAAATGCTGTTCTATACATTATGTTCATGTAGGTTCTGCACTTTTGTATGGAACAGCACAAATTGCAACGCCTCCTTGGTGGACAAACTTTTACCAAGGATTCAGTATTCGTAGCGTTGACAATTTTTGTCAGTTACGACGCCATACACCATGTAGTAAGATTTGTTAAACCAGATCCAATTGTCAAAAATAACTTTATCTTAAATGCGTTAGTGAAAGAGACGTCCCCTTTCTTTTCATTTATGTTTCCAAGACCTCACTCTACCTTTTAATCGTTTTGATTATTATCATCTGTATGTAGCCATGACTGACAATGATACTGTTAGCCTGCGTCATCCCACTGTTGGGCAACGGACTCTCCTCATCTGTATGTAGCCATGACTGACACTGATACTGTTAGCCTTCGTCATCCTACTGATGGGCAACGGTCTCTCCCCATGACTTCTAGTTGTTTCGATCCAGAGCTAATGTGGACCACTGGTTGCCTTAACATTAGTATTTATTTAAACTTCATGAACAGTAGTGGTACTTAGGCGGGTTTATTGACAAAAGGCTATTTGCTACCAGTCAACCTTTCGATAACATTATGTTCGGAGGAGATATTTCGGGAAATAAGTGGTATTCTGCCTTGCGTTTTAGAATCCCTTACATTATTTTCAATTCTACCTTTTTTTTAAATTCTAAATGCAGCTAACTATAAATCACGAGTGTCCACACTTACCTCCAGCAGAGCATAGAATGTAACGGGCAGCGCAAGGGCAGACAGCTTCAGCGTAGCTTCGTAATACACTCTGAAACATTCCTTCATCGTTTCCACGAAACTGCAAATTGTAATTGTTTAATGTTTCACTGTTTTATTTACTAAGTTTACTAGTTTGTTTGCTTTTGGTTTGAGTTCTAATTGTTGTAGTAAGATGAAATTAAGAGCAAATGATTTATCATCAGCATCATTTGGAGTACTTTCATCATCAATCGTATTTTTTTTTGTATTACCCCCAAACGTTATACTCTTATCCGGTTATTCTACTACCTATCTATGTTTTTACTAAACGGTGAAATATTCCTTTGCTGTTCCACGACACTGTAACTATTAGAATGTAGTCTTTATGTTGAGACTCTGTTTTATTTACTACATTGATTAGTTTGATTGCTTTTGGTTTAAGTTCCAGTAGTTGTGTGTGGATGAAATTTTAATCATCATCATTATTTGTAGTATTTTCATCATCAGTCATATCAGCATTCTTAATACGGTCCTCATCATTATCATCATCTGCCTAGTTTTTCTCAACTATGTATTTAATATACATATATGTACATGATTTACTTAGTATACTTGATGTAATATATTTAATCATTCTAATCGTTTGCAGCTGAGTACCAATATCATTTACATAGTCCTCTTGTTGGTATAATTATCCATCTTTCCTACTAAACTACGATTGACAAATTAATCATCAGTAAATATATTATTTAGTGGTGTATATAGCCACTTTCATTTAATTTCCTCTGCTGCAATCCCATTCTCTGCTATTTTTACTTTCCTCTGCTATGATCTTTCTTGAAAGATTCATTTTATTTCTCTCATTAGATCACTGGTTGATTATGACTCTTATTGCCTCATAAAATTACAAAATAAATCTTAATCAAAATTACAGCAAATCTTAATGATTTATGTTACATTTATGCACCATTTGGAATATCAGACGGCTTAATCTGTTTTACGACTAACCTAATGACCTGTAAATCACAAAATATCTAAAACCGTACTTACTTATATGTATAATGAAGTCTTTTTACAATATCATTCAAATTATTGTTCACTTCCTGTGGATTCCTAATGAATAAGGTATCGATTCGTTTCTTGATTATCTCCAAATGTCCACAAGCATGAAGTATGAGCACAGGACCAAATGGAAGAAAGCTCATATAGACAAATCCACCATAAACACCAAAGAAAAGCATAAGGAAATACAAAAATAGATCCACAAGCAATTCATCTTTTCTCTTCTCAATAACATTTGGGTACACTAAGTCATACAAATAGACGAACTTAGAGTCACCGATGATAAAATAGTAAATCATTAATATGATAGCTCTAATATTGAATAAACTGCAAGACATTGTAATAACGACCAACCAAATTTGACAGACTACTCTTTTCTTATTCACGTAGTCTTGGAAAATTAACTGTTCCTCCCGAGGTAGTTCTGACGCCATTTTGTAATCAGTTCTCATCACTTCTAGAAGCTTCTTCATCGAAGCCCTATGCCAAAGCATGATAATATGGTTTAAACTGGCCCCAAAGTAAGTCAGACTTATGATACCATTCTTACAAGCTTCAAAGAATTCATTGTTGATTGCATTAATATATGAATTGTAGATGATAATCATTGAAAGTACAGTGAAAGTACCGTATGATAGAGTATACAGAATCAGCCATTTTAAGTTTTTCGGGATTTCCGGATGAGTTCCGATGACTTTCATAGGAAATAGAATAGTTTTGAGGGATTTTTCAAAATCGATGTCCATTTTTGCAACGGTTGTTCAATGAAGAATGTTCGATTTCTGATTGCCAGTGTAAGGTTACAATATCGTTTAGTAATTAATCGGTCGGTCTTGGTCGTTAAGAGGAAGTTTGATAACCTTAAGTTTAACGTGAAAGTTTGCATTTCAACTGTTATAAATGATGTTTTCTTTAGTTACATTTTTGGTTCTTTGACTCAAAACCTAAATATCTTCAGTAGTGTCTTATTGTTGCAATAAGACATTCGGTAAATCCAACGTAAGTTTGCATTGATAATGTAATTTTATACAAATGTGTGTAAGCAATGATTGTGACTTGAAAACCATCATCATCATTCTCTTGCCCTTATTTGGGGTCGGCGCAGCATGTCTTCTTCTTCCATACTTGTCAATTACTTGTCGTGTCGTCAGAGACATCCTTTCTTGCCAGTACATTCATCGCTTCTTTGGTCTTCTTATACCCATCCAAATTCATACTCAAAGCTTTCCTTACGACATTTTCCTCATTCCTCCGCCGCATCACATGTGTATATTTTCTTTTATAATTTTTACCATTTAATTTCCCTGACTTTCGATTTGCTTAAATACTTAAAGAATATCATTATAAGCAGAGCATAATTATTACTTTTAACTCTACTACACTGAAGTGGCAGTGGGCAGGGCAAATTGCTCGCAGAACAGATGGCCGATGGGGCCGGAAAGTTCTGGAGTGGCGACCACGAACTGGAAGACGTTGCGTTGGAAGGCCTCCCACTAGGTGGACCGATGACCTGGTAAAGGTTGCAGGGATCCGCTGGATGCGAGACGCACGGGACCGGTCAATGTGGAGACACTTGGGGGAGGCCTATGTCCAGCAGTGGACGTCTTTCGGCTGAAATGATGATGATAATGATGACACTGAAAACAAAATGAATGGTGTCCTAGTTTTTTAGCCGGAGCCAAATAACAAATGCCTGAAATACAAAGACGTTCATCATCGTCTATCTAGTCTTATCCCAACCAGATGCAGCTGAATACCAGTACTCTACATGGAACGAAGATTGAAAAAAGTACTTCTAAATGACCGTTCCCGTTCATTGGTTGTAGTGTTGTTTTTCATCTATTGTTTGACGTCCATTGGTTGCTTCAAATTGTTCGCGGACAAATTATCCATCGTCTGCGCAGGCATAATGACCACGTTTTCTAAGAAAATGGAATATACCTACTTCGCCGCAATCACGTTCAACATCATATATCTCACTCGCTTTCTCAACGAAAACTATGAAAACAACAGTACTACTAAATCCTCTAAGAATGCGAAGCTCGCCATACATTCTTGGGATTACAACAACACACACAAAAATAGTTTTAGAGAAATGATATTACGTAATCGGGCTAAGTTTGTGTAGCAACAAATAAAACTAGATCACAAATATTGTGAGAAAGTGCAGGAAGAACATTAGGGCTTTCGAAATTCTGCCAGGGCTGCGGGACTGTTCGATAGAGATACCGTGGCCCTGGAACACAAAGGTCAAAGAAGGAACATGGATGGGTTTTAGTCAGTACAAGTCTGACACTCCCTTCCGCTAGGCCCAGAGTGGGGTCACTTGATGATTTCCCATCCGAAAAAAAAAAAACAAAAAAAAGGGCTTTCGAAATTGGGTCCAACTCTTCCTGCCTTTGTCCCGTGATATTTGGGGTCGGCGCAACATGTTTTTTTCTTCCATTCTCCTCTGTCAATCGTCACGCTATCATTTACTCCTTTTTAGGGTTCCGTACCTCAAAAGGAAAAAACGGAACCCTTATAGGATCACTCGCGTGTCGTCTGGCTGTCCGTCTGTCACAGCCAATTTACTCCGAAACCACTGGACCGATTGAGTTGAAATTTGGTACACATATGTAAGTCGGTGACCCAAAAACGGACGTGTAACATAAATTAATTAGTTTTAAACATGGGGCCACTTTTGGGGTTAATTATAAAATTAGGAACTTTCTTAGTAACAGCCACGGAGTCTGAATATGTGCAATGTTGATGGCAATACTCTCGCCCCCTATTACATGGGACTTGAACATAACTCGCGAAATGTGGGTATACTATTAGGTACACCTCTGCCTAACCCTTCGAGGATTACAGGCGTGATGTCATGTAGTAACTTTCTGTACGAACTTTTGCAAGGAGCTGTTTCTTATAAAACTTGAGTTTTTTTTTCGGATGGGAAATCATCAAGTGACCCCTCTCCCCACTGTGGGCGGAACGGAAGGGAGTGTCAGACTTCTACTGACTAAAACCCATCCATGTTCCTTCTTTGCCCTTTGTATTCCAGGGCCGCGGTATCTCTTTCGAACAGTCCCGCAGCCATGGCATAAAAACTTACGATATTGTCTTCACCTTAACGAGTTCTGTTCAACATTAATTATTTAATAACTGCGGTTTAATTACTCGCAATAAAAAATGAAATGTAATTGTTAACCTTTCCACGTAACTGTCTTGAAATTGCAGTTAATTTTCCGTTTGTTAAAAGGAAAAAACTTTATTGGAATAATAATTTCTTTATTAATAATTAGAACAACTTTACAAGTGCGGAATTCTACTAGATTATGATTGAATTAATTTTGCATTTTATTAATTTGATAGAGTGAAAACTATGAAAAAAATATGAAAGCTTGAATTTGATCATAGACGCGTTGATCCGCTAAATCCGAGCTAACTCCACATGGCGTTCATAAGATTAAAGATGGCGTATGATTGCTGGAACAGCTGGAAAAGAAATAAAACATTATAATTACACTAATGAAAGAGCGCCATTGCATTTTAAATGCTCGGCTCGGTATCTTAGGCTGGAATTCCAGCAACATTTGTATTTAATACAAGATTTTTTCATAGTTGGATCGCGAACTTTTAGAAAACTTACATACATACCTACATTATGTAAATCGTTGTTGTATAACTGTGAATTAGTACCCTGTGAGTAAGTAACGTCTGCCAAAGTATGAAAGTATGTATTTTTTCATTAAATTAAATTTGGTCCTTGTAGGCTATATTGACAAAATAATAGATAAACAATGGAAGTTCTATTAAAGTAAATTTACAAATTTCACGCATGCCAAAATCAATGCCAGTGTGGGAAAGAGACAGAGCCATAAAAGTAGTCTAGCGCCATCTCTTTCCCACACTGGAATTACTCTGCTTTATGACGTCATGGTAGGCCACCAGTCCGCTGACTAAGCATTAAAAGAAAACTAGGAAAAAGTTGTCATCAGCAAATGATTCCACTGACTTAGTCAATTCATTACTAAATCCCTTTTTTTTTTTTTTTCCGGATGGGAAATCATCAAATGACCCCCCCCACTCTGGGCGGAGCGGAAGGGAGTGTCAGACTTGTACTGACTAAAACCCATCCATGTTCCTTCTTTGCCCTTTGTGTTCCAGGGCCACGGTATCTCTTTCGAACAGTCCCGCAGCCCTGGCAGGCATCGGCCCTTGCGGACCCCTACTTATTTGCTGACATCTCTTTGAGGCGCACGTGGAACACGAACGCGCCGTCGACACGGCCTGTCGTCATAAGACGGCCGGACGGCGAGCTAACCCATAACTCGCCGTCCACAGGCCCGCGCCTACGGTGGCCGGGAGCCACCACGTAACCCCCAACGCCCAGGGCGTCTCCCGCGGCGACTGGGACGTGAGGTTCTTTCCCTCTCACGTCCCGCCACCTCCTTTACTAGCATGACTGCTTCGCAGAAGGAGGTGACGGCTTCCCATTCCCTCTCGCTCCGGACCATGGCTTGAACCAAGGCCGGACGCGAGAGATCGCCGCCGCCAATCGCCGCTACGAGGACACGGCGGTGCTCCGCCCAAGCGGGGCAGACCTCCACGGTGTGCTCCACCGTGTCCTCCGGACGATCCTCGCAGTGGAAACACCCGGGCGTTTCCTCCCGCCCGATTCGGTGCAGGAACCTCCCGAAACAACCGTGTCCGGTGAGGACCTGCGTCAGGCGGTAGGTGAGGGCGCCGTGGCGCCTCTCTAGCCACTCCTCAAAGAGGGGACTTATCGCCACTATGGTGGCGTGCCCTGCACGGGGTTGCGACAGTCTCTCTCTCCATGTCGCCATGAGATCACGCCGGAGGTCTGTCCGCTGAGCGGCAATTTGCCGCGGCAGCGGAGTTTCCTCCCGACGTAGTGCCTCCGCGCGCCATTCGTGCAGGCGTGCGAGGACTATCGCCTCCAGATCCCATGGCGGCAATCCGGCAAGGAGGCTAGCCGCTTCGCCGGAGATCGTGCGGTATCCCCGGATTAGCCTTATGGCTATTACCTTTTGGGGCGCGTTCAGGTAGTGGGCGGCTTGCCGCCTCAAAGAACGCGCCCACACCGGGGCCCCGTAAAGGGCCATGGACCGCACGACCCCCGCGTATAGCCTCCGGCAGGAGGCGTTTGGACCCCTCAGGTTGGGCAAGAGCCGCTTGAAGGCAGCCCCTGTCCTTTCCAGTTTGGGAGCCAAACGTCGGAAGTGCTCCACGAAGTTCCACCGGCTGTCGAGGACGAGTCCTAGGTACTTCAACGTCGACCCGACGCCGATGGAAACCCCTCCTGCCGTCAGTAGGGATCCCGACGGTGGCGCATTCCGAGGCCCATGAAATCACATGGCCTCGGACTTGTGCAGTGCCACCTCGAGACCCAATTGCCGGATCCTCTCCACGACTATCGCTACCCCGCGTGTCATGTTTTCGGCCGCCGCCTCGTGCGACCTTCCTTGTGCCAGTATCAGCGTGTCGTCAGCGTAGCAAACTACGCTGACGCCGGTAGGAAGGTCGGCGCGCAGCACCCAGTCGTAACTGATGTTCCAGAAGGCCCGCCCCAGAACCGATCCCTGTGGGACACCGCACGACATCTCTCGCCGGTTCCATTCTCCGCTTCGACCAGGGTAGACGACGGCTCTATCCGTCAGGTAGTCCCCGACCACACGACGAAGGTAGGTCGGCACCCGGTGATACCGGAGTGCCTCCCTAATACAGCTCCAGGGCATGGAGTTGAAGGCGTTGGCGATGTCAAGAGACACCGCCAAGACGACCCCGCCCCGGGACACCGCGTCCCCCGTCGTGAGGGCTCTCACGCGCATGATGGCGTCCACCGTCGAGCGCCCCTTGCGGAAACCAAACTGGTGTTCCGCAAGATCCGGCCCCATCCCCGCAAGGTGCCCGGCGAGGCATTACTAAATCCCTTTACATCTAAATACCCGAGGGTATCAGTGTCGCAAAGGCTGAAAAGCCGAAATAGCTTTCTGAAGTGTCGCCCCACTCACTGGCGTGCATCCTTACCTAACCTATTCGTTCCACCTGCTGAAAATCTCCCACCTGGACATGAGTTGCCATGGCTGACCTGGAAGTCTTTAAATAGACTCCGGACCCAGGTTGTTCGCAGCAAGGAATCTCCACCTGCTCAGGTGGAGATTCATTAATGACTCTGCACTGGAGTGTAAATGTGGTGCTGTTCCACAAACGATGGGGCACTTAAAATCGTGTCCTGCGTGTCCTGTTGTTTGTTCACTTCAGGAACTGATGGACGCTACTGAAAGCGCCAAACTAGTAGCTCAGTTCTGGGCTGACACAATTTAGATTGCCATCGACACGCTAAGAAGAAGAAGTCAATTCATTGAGACAATGTGGGTCTAAGATTGGCATGGTGCAGATGGGCATGTGGATGTAAATGAGGAGGAACAAATTGCATGTGACTAAAAGAGTTATGAATATAAATGTTGATGGCTGGAGAGGGAGAGGAAGATCAAGGAAACAAGGGATGGATGGTGTGAGGAATGATATGAAAGAAAAATGAGTAAATGATAGCGTGACAGTTGCCAGAGGAAAATGGATGAAAAAAACGTGTTGCGCCGACCCCAAGTAACATGGGACAGTGGCAGGAAGATATGTGTCTTAAGATTCGTGTCTACAGTCTGTGTAGAATAGGCAATGATACTCGTATTATAAATAAAAAGAGGTAAGTATCGCACTAGCGCACGCAAATTGTTGCAGACAAATTCAGACAATTGTCGTAATTTAAGTACTTCAAGCGCAATAGCTTTCTCTTTCTGTATCATACGTTCCGTATTATCTATCGCAGTCGTAACAACGCAACGATATTTGAACGCTGGTTGGTATGAACGTAGCGTATCTTTCTTTTAATTTCATTGAGTGTAGGTATATCATGCCACCCACGATACAGGATGTCTTAGTGGATGTTTAGATATGTTGTGTCACTTAAATTATGAGTTAAACGTTAATAAGTGGGAAGTTATTAATATAACTATCTTTTTCCGTGTTTTCATGTGGGATGGGAAGTCGATTTGTTTAATGCTTCCTTTTGGCATAAAACTGTTTCAAAATCTGAAACATTCATTGATTTTTGGTACGTTTACTTAAAATATTGCATGTTTTTTAATCAACGACGTTTATTTTGTCTGTATGATGATTTTAATACAGAGTGTAAACAGACCCTTCGCGAAGCCGTCAACCAAGCATCCTGTACATCAAACTAAGTAACTTTACGCAAAAAATATTGCTGGGAAACGACTATTTTTTTTGGGTGAAAAATCACGTTTTACGGTAGGACTCGGTGGAACGCACTCAAAGCATTGTGCTGATGGATGGATTGAATAGTACAGGGGTCGTGGAGGTGTTTAAATTAAACATCTTACATTAAAAACACGTATTTATAAAAAAAAAACTTGTGAAAAAGTTGGAACTTTGACCCCCAATATCTCCGTAACTAGTAGGTTCCCGGGACGGGGAGAACAAGTGCCTTTCGGCTTCGTTAAGGGTCTATTTACACCATTTATATTATGAAAAATGGTCAGAAAATTTTTAAATCTAATTTAGTTTCTCGGAAACGTACGAAAGGACTTTTAAATAGAAAAGAATTGACATACATCAGTAAGAGCATCAAGACACAAGGCCCTGAAGATAGTCTTTATAGCGATAGGACGCAGCGCGTTCTGTAACATGAACTGTAACGTGGTGCGCGTGCGCCGGTCGTAGTACCGCTCCCAGCCGCAAGTGTACAGTGCCATGCGGACCATTTCACTCTGAGGAATAAAACCATACACATAATCCGCATAATGTTCTCATTACTGGGCCACAGGCCTGTAAGCATAAGCATAAGCATAATCAGCCTATAATGTTCCCACTGCTGGGACACAGGCCTCCTCTCCATGAGAGGGAATGGGCTATAATCCACCACGCGGGCCCAGTGCGGGTTGGTAGATGTCACATGTCTTCGAATTTTTGGTTCTAGGACATGCCGGTTTCCTCACGATGTTTTCCTTCACCATTCACAGGCCAGTGATTGGGAGTAAATAATAAGTAAGTAAGTAAGTAAGTAATACGGGTCGCGATACTTGCGTTATCAAGGTATATCTACATCTGTGGTTACACTAGTGTAGGTAGGGTCCTCAGAAAAGAAATTAATAGATGTATAAGGACTATATTCCAATAACAAACTGACCTTTTCCATAAGTAGGTCGCTGTAGTAACACGGGGAACTGCTGATGAGTGTGCCTCCGAATATGAACGTGATGAATTCTAGGCTTACTTCTCCTTGGTTTAATGCCTGTAAAAATTGCTCTGTTAGCTAATTACGTAGTTATACCTAACGTTGGCTTATAAGTTCGGCAACACGTTTTGTTCTTCCGTATTATAGCAGCCACTCGAATCGATCTTTAGGTTAAGCTGTGCTTGCCTAGGTTGGTCTGTGGATGGGTGGCCGCCCATTACATACTGAGTTTCCTCCGTGCTTTCCGAAGCACGTTAAGCTGTTGGTCTCGGCTGTCATTTGTAGATCTTTGACAGCCGTTACAAGTAGTCAGTGGCCCAAAAAGTCTGACTACCAGTCTTACCATCGTATTACCTAGTACTAACTGGGTTGTGGAGGTCAGACAGGCAGTCGCTCCATGTAAAATACTGGTATTCAGCTGCTTCCGGTTAGACTGCAAGCCGACCTTAACATAGTTGGGAAAAGGCTAGGCAGATGATGATGATCCTCACATTATTAATACATCTATTATTTTGCTGTACGATGTACCTACGCTGTCCTTCCATACTCAAGTACTAACTCTATAACATAATGACATTGGAAACGACCAACGCGAACCGTGCACCGTTTCTGGATGTTTCATAAGTGCCCATCTTTCTTTATCGTGTGGTTAGTTCCTGGCCTGGTGAGAGACTTTTTATCCTGCCATGGGCTTCTGACTTGGCTTTACATGATGACGTCGACAAATATCTGTAAGGCATGAGTGTTTCCACACGATGTTTTCCTTCATCGAAGCAAGTGATAATTATACAATACGCACATGAATCCAAAAAATCAAAGGAGCGTGTCTTGTCATATTTGTTTAAATAGTTGTCTTCCGAACCATCATCAGCCTACAACAGTCCACTGCTGGACGTAGGCCTCTTCAATCGTACGCCACTTAGCTCGATTCTCGGCAACTCTCATCCAGTTAAATTGCTACCAGCTACCCTACGAAGATCGTCGCTTAACCGAGCCTGACCACCGTCTACCCCAACGGTCATCGGTTCTACGGGTAATACGGCCGGCCCATTTCCACTTCAGTTTACTTTTCTTCCAAGTAATGTGTATTTAAAATAACTAACGAAATGTCGATACTTGGTGTGACCCTATGACGAATACAGGCGAGAGATCTTTTATTTTATTTTTAGGGACAAAAAACAGTTACATGTTTAAGTTTAAAAGTATGAGTCGTTAAATAAATAGGTAAATATATAACCCACACCATTGTCCACGGGTTAGTAAATGAACAAATAAAGAACGAAATGATAATTTTGTCTTATAAAGTTTTAGGGGGTTTGGAGAACAGGGTGTAAAGTTCTTCATCCCCCGTAGAAAAGGGAGGATCCTCCGACCAGACGGGTGTTGTGTCAGGTCGGCTACTGCCCGACAGTTGTTGCCGCGTCGAGTCTTAAGTCGCGAATGACTTGCGCGATGTAGAATTTAGGCGAATTTCGCAATTAGTTCATTGTCTGTGTCATAGATGGCGCTGTAGTACTTTTTGTTCTATGTTGCAGTAGTACTCTTTGTAGTGTCGCTACAAGTTTGAATTAATTAATAAAGATTGTGGTGAAAGAATGTTTACAGCCAGTGTTTTAAATTTGTTACTAGAAAGAGAGATATCTTGAGCTGTGTAATAAGGACTAATTACCTCTATGACTTCATAACAGGTTATAGGCAGCATCAGCGTAGAACCTTTCAGGGTTAGCTCATAAGAGACCATGAAAATCCCCTTAATGCGGTCCACGAAGCTGGATTCAATGAAATGAAAACAATATTTGCATTTAAAACTTTCACAATACATTTACATCACCAACATAACATTACCTTTAACGACAGTTTATGTAATAATATTATCAAATTATATTTTACAGATTTTTTATAGATTAAATATTTTTTTAAAATTATTATCAAAGTTATATGTATATCTCAACATCTACTAATGGAAATAATGATTTGTTACAATACCCGTAAATATACTGCAACTGCATAATAATAATTTTTAGTTTCCTCCTAATAACTTGGTCATCACACTCCACAAACAGGTCATCGATTCGATTCTTCACCAACTCAAGTTGCCCACACGCATGTAGCATAAAAATTGGACCCAAAGGCACACAAGCAACATACATTACAGCAGAATAAAATGCAAACTCCAACATCAGAGAATAAGTAAGTATATAAACATAAATTTTATCTTTATTCTCCTCAATAACCGACGGATAAACCAAATCATATAAAGGCAGTAATTTGAATTCACCTTTACAGTAGTAATAAAACATGAGTGATACATTCTTGACAATAAACATACCCGATCCGCATACTGGCACGAAAAACCATTGCTTGCACACCCAAACGCCGAGATTCACATATTTTAGTAACACGGCTTTTTCGACTGGATCCATTTGTTTGAATTCCTCATAATCTCTGTTCATGTCTTTTATCAAATCAACGAGAGTGACTTGGTGACGCAAGAAAACGCAGTATTGAACGGTAACGACCACATAAACGACGAATAAGACCCCATTTTTGCACATTTGAGAGAAGTCATTAGCCTTCAAATTGTGCAAGATAATGTTATAGACAATGTTGACGAAAGCAAGAGTAAAGAGTCCCTGGAAAATGATGAAATGAAAAACCCATTTCCTGTCCCTTGCGATGTAAGGATGAGCCCCAGCAATATTCAAAGCTATCGTTGGAATTTTGAAGATTTTGTCGAAATCGAACTCCATGTTGATAGTGAACTTGAGTGAACAGTCAAAGAGCGTTTGTTGCGTGTTGACGAGTAGTAGTTGGGAAAGGCTGCAAGCCGAGTATTGTTTTGTTAAATTACAGGCTCTGATTTAAGTAGCAGACTGTTTAAAATTTAGAAATGAAATACGTTAAAGTAGAAATACTGAATTGGTTGCAAGCGCGACTGCTGAGCATGAGGTCCTAGGTTCGAATCCTAGGTCGGGCAAAGTGTTATTGAGTTTTTCAATCAGGAATTTCTCAGTAGCAGCCACGGAGTCTGGATTTGTGCCCATCATCATCATCATCATTTCAGCCGAAAGACGTCCACTGCTGGACATAGGCCTCCCCAAAGTGTCGCCACATTGACCGATCCCGTGCGTCTCGCATCCAGCGGATCCCTGCAACCTTTACCAGGTCATCAGTCCACCTAGTGGGAGGCCTTCCAACGCAACGTCTTCCAGTTCGCGGTCGCCACTCCAGAACTTTCCGGCCCCATCGGCCATCCGTTCTGCGAGCAATATGCCCTGTCCACTGCCACTTAAGTTTGGCTATTCTTCGGGCTACGTCGGTAACCTTGGTTCTCTTACAAATTTCCTCATTTCTGATTTGATTACGCAAGGTAACTCCGGGCACAGCCCTCTCCATTGCCCTTTGGGTGACTTTAAGCCTTCTGATGAGGCCCATTGTGAGCGACCACGTTTCGGTCCCGTATGTAATCACTGGCAACACACACTGGTCATAGACTTTCGTCTTGAGACACTGCGGTAAGTTGGACGAGAAGATACCACGCAACTTCCCGAACGCTGCCCAGCCGAGTCGGATTCGACGATTAACCTCTTTCTCGAAGTTAGACCTACCTAACTGGATCGATTGTCCCAGATAGACATAATCGTCTACAACTTCGAGTGTAAAGTCTCCGATCTTGATAGGAGTGGGTGTTACATGGGCATTCAACATGACTTTGGTTTTGTCCATGTTCATTTTAAGACCCACTCTTCCGGAAGCTCTACTGAGGTCACCGAGCATAGTACTGAGGTCCTCCATGGTCTCAGCCATGACCACTATATCGTCGGCAAACCGAAGGTGAGAGATGTACTCGCCATTGACGTTGATGCCTAGCCCTCTCCAGTCCAGAACCTTGAAGACATCCCTGACTTGATTTGTGCCCGGTTGATGGCAATAGACTTGCCCTATTACATGAGACTTAAACGTAACTGGCGAAATGTGAGTGTACTAATGGGTACATCTCTGCCTAAGGCTGCATTTCCTCCACAGATGTGCGAGGTAGCTGGGCGGTGCGAGGATGCGTAGCGAGGCTGTTGAACGGTGTGAGCGTTTCCGTTTTCCGTCCCTAGCACACATCCCTCGCTCACATCCCTCGCACACATCCTTCCCTTGTTTAGTATGTACAAATCACCTCGCTCCGCTGAGCCGTTTCCATTAAAGCTACGCTGAGCGAGTCTACGTAAATGAAATGATTCTATTGGTTCTTAACAAACCCTCGCTACACATCCTCGTACATCTCTGGTGGGATCTTATGTTATGATAAAAGTAGAAATATTTTTGGTTCAACCACAATAAATTGGTCTTGTTCATAAACATTGTTCTTAGAAACTTGAAGTACAATATCAAAATCATCTGATCCACCATCATAACCATCTAGATGAGCATCTCGTGAAACGATCTCGGAACTAATATTGACATCTTCATTCATCATAGTTTGATTATTAAATCATCTATTTTGTTCTAAATCTAAAAAAGTCTACGTAGCTGTCAGATATAGATAAATTTTGATCCTCTGGCTTATTTATTTATTTTATTTTATTCTTATTTTATTTGTATTGTAATCGTTTTATTTGTGTACCTGTGTGTGGCAGAATGTGAAGAGATCATTTATTCATTTAAGACCATGTATTGTACCATATTCCGACAAATAAATGAAATTGAATTATTCTTGACATGTCCGTTTCAAAAACTTAAAGCTTTCTTTAAACCAGTAGTCTTCGCTTTAAACCTATTCAATATTTTCACTCTGTAATCATGTTCCTGCTAATTTACTGTGAAACAGTGCTTTATCATTATCTTTTTCCCTAAATATAATGAAACAACCTTTGAGGTTGTCAAGTAGCTTGTTTTCAGTAATTATTCTTTAGCATGTGCCTTGTTATTTACTAAAGTATGCCTGACTTCAGTAATAGACAATTATGGTTAGGTCTTCTTATTAGCAGTATGCTTGGTAGTAAAAAAGTCTTCATGAAATTTCGAAAGGCCATTTTTTTCACACAATTTTAATATCAACTATATTTATATCATCTCCGGTCGTCAGGTGACGACATAAAGTGATATAATCAACGATAACGATAATGCAAAAGTCAAAAATGTTTTAGCCTTTGCCTAGCCTTTTCTCTTTTGTAATGGATGGTCACCCATCCAAAGACGAACCTAGGCAAGTGCTAAAAAAAGCTACTGAAAAAGCATATCACAGGAGCCAAAAAAACAGGTTTTTTTTTCAAAAATAAAATAAAAGTTCATGACATTCTGAGCCATTTTTAAAGTCCTAAGATGGATATTTATTAACACTATAACTTACAATTCAGTTTTTTTTTTAAATAGAACTTTATTTGTTTTTATAATAAAAAACAAACCGGGTACCGGGTATCGTATTACCTAGTACTAACTGGGTTGTGGAGGTCAGACAGGCAGTCGCTCCATGTAAAATACTGGTATTCAGTTGCATCCGGTTAGACTGGAAGCCGACCCTAACATAGTTGGGAAAAGGTTAGGCAGATGATGATGATGATGATGAATAGCACTTTCCTACATGAATATAAAGAGTCTTTTCTGAATAGTTCACAGTATTGTTCTAATCAAAATATTTTCAGACAGAATTCGTTCCACTTTCAAAGACAACAATATACATTTCACAACATATATTTTTTTTCAAAAATAAATTACACGGAATGTCTCCCGTGATATATGTGAAACAATTATATAGCAAATTGGCGAGTTTACAGAATATTTCATATGACTACAATGATCGTTACTCACAATTACTTTTGACGTTCTTAAAGGCCAATTTATCGGATGGATGAATAAATTTTTTTGTTTGATTTATTGCTGGCTGAATACGTTTTGATATAATGTAGGAGGATCTCGTGGCTAAATAATAACAGCCGCTCGGGTCGATCTTTAGGTTAAGCTGTGTTTGCCTAGGTAGGTCTGTGGATGCGTGACCACCCATTACATACCAAGTTTGACCCGTGTCTCGGAAAGCACGTTAAGCCGTTGGTCCTGGCTGTCATTTGTAGACCTTTGACAGTCGTTACAGGTCAGTAAACAGTCGTACCAAGGGGTATCGTATTACCCAGGTCTAACTGGGGGGTTGTGAAGGTCAGAAAGGAAGATAGGCAAAATACTAAATAAGTACGTCATGTAAAACCAAGTCTTAGTCAGGGGTCCATAGGCGGCATAAAATATCTGAAACCAGGTTAGGCACTAACCACACGATAAAGAAGAAAGAAGGAATTCAAAATACTGGTATTCAGCTGCAACCGGTTAGATTCGAAGCGACCCCAACGTAGTTGGGAAAAGGCTAGGCAGATGATGATGATAAAATAAAGAAATCTCGATGTTTTGTCTAGTAGAAAAAGCTTTGCGAATTTTAAGTTTTCTCACTTCCTGCAATTTCAAAATAAACTAGACAAACTTGGCTCTAGGCAAGGTTTAAATAGTTGCAATATCTTTGTTTATAGATAAAATGAATATGAATAACATAAACGTTTATATGATAAAACTTGAGTGTTTATGCTGAGATTAAATATGAGACTGGATGTTTTGCTTATCCCACAAATAAATACGTTATTATAATTTACACATTCCAATAAATTTTATAGATACATTCAAAAATGATAGATTTTATCTATAAGGTGTAGCTTCCAAAAGGAGGAGGTTATCAATTCGACTGAGAGTTTTTGTTTAGCGATAATTCTGAACTACGTCGGCCGATTTCAAAGATTCTTTTTTCATTGGAAAGGGACCTCAGGGGTGGTCCCATGCCTGTGGACGGCGAGTTAAGGGCTAGCTCGCCGACCGGCCGACTTATGAAGATAGGCCGTGTCGACGGCGCGTTCGTGTTCCACGCGCGCCTCGAAGAGATGTCAGTAACCAAGTAGGGGTCCGCATGGGCCGATGCCTGCCTGGACTGCGGGACAGTTCGAAAGAGATACTGTGGCCCTGGAACACAAAGGGCAAAGAAGGAACATGGATGGGTTTTAGTCAGTACAAGTCTGACACTTCCTTCCGCTCCGCCCAGAGCGGGGGGCGGTCATTTGATGATTTCCCATCCGAAAAAAAAAAAACAAAGAAAGCGGTGGTCCCATATTATAAACTATTTATTATTTTTAATGCTTGTGCGATAGTAGTTAGGTAGTCAGTGGCCCAAAAAGTCTGACAACCAGTCTTACCAAGGGGTATCGTATTACCCAGTACTAACTGGGTTGTGGAGGTCAGATAGGCAGTAAAATACTGGTATTCAGCTGCATCCGGTTAGACTGTAAGCCGACCCCAACATAGTTGGGAAAAGGCTAGGCAGATGATGAATGCTTGTGCGATAGTTTACTTCAATAGATATACAAGTGGAAAAATTCAAGGCTTAGACAAGACCAGAATCGTTTCGTAGGTTAGGGTGTTGTGGAAATCTTATGCTGCTCACAGGGCTAGTTAAAAAATACAAAATCAATGGCCTTCATCTATCGCAACATCATCATTTTTTATAAATCATTTCTTATAGGTAGGTGTAAAGTGAGAGGACAGTCCACTATTGACGTGATTTCAGCGGATAGTACAGAGAGAAATATATATAAAAATTATGTGCCTACTGCCTCGTTGTCAATTGGTTGAAATCGTGAATGCTGAGCATGAGGTCCTGTGTTCGATTCCTAGGTCGGACAAATTCTTATTAGGATTTTTCATCAGGAATTTCTCAGTAGCATCCACGCAGTCTGGATTTGTGCCCGGTTGATGGCAATAGGCTCGCCCCCTATTGGATGGGAATAAACATAAATGGCGAAATGAGGGTGTTCTATTTGGTACTCCTCTACCTTACCCTTCGGGGATTAATACTAAATATTAGCGTGATGTTATGTTATGTTGTTATGTGATGTACTCTAGGCGTGCGGAAAACCGTGTCACCGCATACCTTATTCGTAATTTTTCAAGTATCGATTTTCAGCGCTCATCTTTACGATTTTCGAATGATGAAGATTCCTGTTATTTATGAAAACCGATAGCCCATAAGCACATAAGTAGTACTCACACTATTATTTCGGGCGTTAACGAATTTTCATCATACTCTGTTTTATTTTTAGTTGCGAGTTCGTTTTCGACATAGTACCATGTTTTGTGTGGAGTGCAGGACACGTACAGTTGGTGTTGTTAGTTTTTAGTTTAGTGCTCATTTTTGTGATCTGGTTTTTGAGCTGGAGACTTTAGAGATTTTGGTAAGTTAGTGTTTTAAGTTTGGGCCAAGGGTATGAGTGTTGGCGAAAAGGTTTTTGGGCATAGCTTTGAGAAAATGAGAGGAAAAGCTTTCGTGTGTCATGGTTTCAGTATTATTACTACGTATTTATATTATACTGCACGTAATTAATTTTTTTTAAGAAGAAGATGACACGCTGCGTCGACTAAATAAATTGGGATAAAGGTATGAGCGTGATGATGCCCTTGCATATTTATGGTTCACTTTTAACGTATAAATAACTGAAAATATTATATTCTATTGGCGGCTAACAGCCGTTCGGGTCGATCTTTAGGTTAAGCCGTGCTTGCCTAGGTTGGTCTGTGGATGGGATGCCTCGGAAAGCACGTTAAGCCGTTGCTCTTGGCTGTCAATTGTACATCTTTGACAGTCGTTAGGCAGTCAGTGGCCCAAAAAGTCTGACAACCAGTCTTACCAAGAGGTATCGTATTACCCAGTACTGACTGGGTTGTGGAGGTCAGATAGGCAGTCGTTCCATGTAAAGTACTGGTATTCAGCTGCATCCGGTTAGACTGGAAGCCGACCCCAATGTAGTTAGGAAAAGGCTAGGCAGATGTGTGATTATATTCTATTGGGATTTATTTTACGGTTGATAATATAAAAAAAATGTATAACTTCGGCCCTTTGGCCGCGAAACCGAAACCCTTTAGAGATTTCTTATGAGGTTTTCGAATCAATATTTAAAATAACTACGACTGTTTTAACATTGTGTATACGAAACTATACAGGTCCATTCCAGGTCCATTTCGGTAAAGAACACATATTTTCTCAGCTCATAAGTTAAGAATCTCACAAAACATTCAATAAAATAGGAAAACTAAATTCTTAAAAGACCTGTCAAAGCTTTTTAACACTTATTTAAAACTCACCTTTGTTTCAAACTGAAACAAAAGAGCCGGAAAAAATAATGAAAAAACAATATGGCGCTTGTCACTAGCTGTCAAATTAACACGCTTGGATGACAAGCACCTGTCATTGGCTGAAAAAATAAAGTAAAAGTACGTGTTTCTGTTTTTTCATGTTTGTTTTATGGAAAATGATATTTTTCAGAGATTCATTTGCTGCAAAAATAGATTATAACTGTGATATTTTGGTGTTAATTAGATGTAGTATGGAATAGAATAAAAATATTTCGAGTTTTTTGAGAGTTAAAGTTGAATGTTTTCAGGAAGATTTGGCAGGTACAAAGACATTTAAGGTGATAGATACTAATTTAAATGTCAGTAAGGATACCCCACGTAGTTTTATGAGAATATTTAGTTTACGTACCATTATAAAACCTTTTTAAAAAAGCAGAAAGACAAGTGAGATAAATGTATCTGCATAATAATTTCAAAAACTGTAAGAGACTAAAATTAAATAAATAATAATTTATATTTTTTTATCTCAACTTGTTCAGCATCTCCACATCTACGGCCGCCCACCTCCCGTCAACCTTCGCCCTGCGAATCTGTCTTGGAAACCTTCAAATCTCGACCTTGGCCGCAAGGCCTCGTATCGAGGCCTCGCGTCCTCGTAACAAGGCCGCTCCCGGAGCCCAGACCTTGAGCAAGGCCACGGCCTTCTTCCGCGGCCTCGATCCAAGGGCAATCCTTGAGGAAACCTTGTCTTTTAAGGTCAATGAAAAGACCTAGTTCATGAAGGACGGAGGTCGGTCGATAGTACCTACGTCATCCGTGAACTTTATAGAAGGTTAGTGTTTAGTGACCTTGACCTTGGGTTTGGGGATGTTGTGACGTATTTCGTTTTGCGAAGTTTATGGGTTGGGAGTTTATTGTTATCTTTTAGGTAAAGAGATTTTGCGCATGACTTCGTTGTCTGCTTGTCCGTTGGTTTTTTTTTACCGACTTTCAGGCATTTGATACGAATTTACTTACTTTAATAGAATTATTTGTTTATTTATTCGAGAAAACATGTACAACATTACAGACGTAGGTAATTAAGTCCAAGTTACTGCTCAGGTAAAGAAACAGAATGTACAGACACATCAAGCTACTACAATAAAGAAATTGGCAAATTTCTTAAATAGATTTTCAACTTTTTTATTATAGCATTATTTATGTATAGTAAACTAACTATAGCATTAGGTTCAAGGTTGATTGGGAAAGTTACGGGTAGCTGGATGTGCTGGCTTTTGTTTCTACGACTTAATTATTTTCAGACTCTTTCTTGTAAGATGGATACTAAAAGTAATTTTACTCGGAATGAAAGAATTGTAGGCCCTTACAATTTTTTTACTGAATATAAATTTTCGCACATTATGCGATACAGCCTGGAAACTCGTAAAAGCTTTGCAAAATTGACCTTGTTTTCATTATCATCAATAATTAAATTGTTCCAATGAGATTTTTTGAGTGTTTGCAGTCTAATTGATAACATTAGATATAATTGATAAAGCGTCATATTGTTGCCATTGTTTATATGTTTATATTAACTTTCTTTTAGTCTTTTTTATCATTACTTTAGTTCTATTTGTAGTCTGTATATAATGTACATAATATGGTTTTATGTTAGACTTTAAACTTCTTTGAAAAATTGATAAAATGATAATTTAATTGGCACCAAACATAAATAAAAAAAAAACAATCTAGACAGTGAAACGAAGTCAGGCATGGATTTAGAATTAGCTCCAGAAACGTAGCGTAGGTTGAAAATGATTGATTGATTGATCCGGAACCATTCTGGATTATTGATGCAAAATCCTCGTTTCACTTAGGTCAAGATGGATGGAGAATACATACAATGCATGATTATTTCTGTAATTTCTAGGAATGTTTGAATTATGTTTGCCAGACTTGAAAGTTAAGTCATTTATTTATTTATGTACACACAAAATACTTAACAGGACATTACATTACGATAGAGCAGCACAAAAGTACTGCTTATTTCATGAGAAATTTCTTCCAGCAGACCTGCGAGAGGAAAGTTTTCTCATGCTAGTCGGGGTCGGCGCAACACGTTTTTTTCTTCCATTCTCCCCTGTCAATCGACACGCAATTATTTACTCTTTTTTCGATCATATCATTCCTCACACAAGGCATCCATCGTTTCCTTGGTCTTCCTCTCCCTCTCCATTCATCAACATTTATATTCATCACTCTTTTAGTCACATGCCATTCGTCCCTTCTCATTACATGTCCATACCAAGACAGTCGATTCTCTAGAAAGTAAAGTAAATCATTCTAATGACTAAAGTCAATCGTAGTATTGACTTAACAACTTAAATGACTTCTGTGATCAACATACCTGCGAATCTTAAAAAAAAGCATACAAAATTATTAAACATCATCAACATTTCAGCGCTAAGACGTCCACTACTGGACACAGGCCTCCCCCAAAGGCTTAGGTGCCTAGTGTAGGGCCACGTCCTCGTAAAAAAAAGGAAGATTTTGCCATAATCAGTACGGTTGTTAAAAAAGAATCTGCCCATTCTCTGGTAAGTCCGTTAGTCGCATCTTACGACACCCACGGGAAGATATGGGATGTCTATTCTTTACGTCCGACACCATACAGTACATTATTAAACAAAGTGTTTCTAATTGCCTAGTGGCAAATGGAAATTCAACTATTAGGGTTTAATTTATTGAAATTCTTCAAATAATTTACTGCTAACCACCGAAAGAATTATGCTTTAGTTTGTACCTACAAATCGATGAATTAATTGATCAACATTCCTTTACGCACTTTGAAGAATTTACATAAATTATTCGTAAGCACAACAATTACATTTCGACAGCAGAGATAAAATTCAGTTTAAAAACACAGGAAAGTAAGATGGCTGCCATAAAAACAGTTAAAACAAACGCGTTCAGATTTATTGCAGACATTTTAATTTGCTGTTCATGTAAACTGGCTTGCGAATTGAAAGCGCACGTGGTTACTACTTTTACAAGTCTGTTAGAATTTGTATTTTTGTAAGCTGAAACAAAACGTTACGCTAGTATTCTCCAAAGAGGTTGGCAGAGGTCAAAACATCAAAATATTTTATTTCACATAGGCCTACATGAGCATTTATAAAACGTCGAGAAAAGGTGCTCGGTTCGGGTTGGTCGTTTCCTATGGAGAAGAACCGGCAATAAACTACTCGGTTAACTCTTTTATTTGGTTTTACAATGTTAGTATGTTACAGCGTTAGTACTTAAGTATGGGAGGACAGCGTAGGCCCCACAATAAGTCGTTGCTCCGTTCGTGACAGATGCACTTGATTTTGAAAGTCGCGTCGCAATGATTATAAATGATCAGGATCAAGGATCATAATTTATCTCTCACTTTGCATTGCTGTCAAAATTGCAGTTATCTTTAATATTTTTATACGCAAACCCTGCGTAGGGAACTGCAGCTGTGTGTAATCGGAAGGTCGCAGGTTCAAACCCTGCTCGCACTCGAATTTTTCTTTCCATATCAAATAGTTGCAGTGATCTTTTTGCAATATCATCATCGGCCTAGCCTTTTCCCAACTATGTATGTTGGGGTCGGCTTCCAGTCTAACCGGATGCAGCTGAATACCCGTATTTTACATGGAGCGACTGCCTATCTGACCTCCACAACCCAGTTCGTACTGGGTAATAAAATATCACTTCGTAAGACTGGGTGTCACTTTTGGGCCACTGACTACCTGTAACGACTGTCAAAGATTTACAAATGACAGCCGGGACCAACGGTTTAACGCGCTTTCCGAGGCACGGAGGAAACTTTGTGCAATAGGACAGGTAAAACTAGCTTACTGGCAAATAACTGTCAGACTGAAACTCCCATGAAGCGGCGAGCCTATTCACGGAACTGTAGGATTTTCAAAAATCGCACTGTCATTTACGAGATATCTTCCGTGATTTTCAATTGTGCTGAGCTCCCGATATTTAGACGCTGACGCACTGTTGCATGGAAGATATCCCGTAAGTCACAGGGCAGCTTTAGTTATAAACCGTGAAAGCTTAAAACAGTGTAGGATTTTCCTTAAAATATTTATCGTTTCGGTAAACTTGTCTTACACGCTGTCGTCATGCGCCGAGATTCACACTTGCTCGTAGTAAATATTTAGGCATGAAAACTGACAGACACTACGTTTTATTTACCTGATCTTTCCCAGTTCAGAATCACATATAAATAAACTAAAAAAACACCTGTAATACTTTCCATGGAAATACTACCATTTTATTTCCGTACCTGCAAAAATCTGTAGTATTTAGCAGCCTTTTTCCAACTATATTGGTGTCGGCTTCCAGTCTAACCGGATGCAGCTAAATACCAATATTTTACATGGAGTGACTGCCTTCTCCACGACCTAGTTACTATTACTGGGTAATACGGTACCCCTTGGTAAGACTGATTGTCAGATTTTCGGGCCACTGACTGTCTGTAACGACAGTAAAAGATCTACAAATGACAGCCGGGACCAACGGCTTAACGTGCTTTCCGAAGCACAGAAGAAACTCGATAAGTAACAGATTGTCACTCATCCACGGACCGACCTTGGCAAGTGCTTAACCTTGAAGATACGGCTAGCCACGAGCTCCTCACTACTATTATGTTTCCATACCAACAAAAATCTCTATTTTTACATGTTTACCTACATGGGAAAAATAATGTAGCATTTACCAACGTCCAGATATTACTGAACAAATGTAACCATTTTATCGCCAGACAGTTTGGTTAGCACAATATATTATTGTGTATTGTAGACAGATTCTTGAACTGTAATAAATCAACACAGGTATTCTCATTGATGGCTTGTAAACATTGTTCATTCAAATGGTTTAGTTGTTATTGGTGTTGTGGCGTCTTTGGTTGTCGTATTTTGGTTTATGCGGTCTTACTTAATTGTCTAACAGATTTGTGGGTTTCCTATTTCAAGACCGCCTCGTTAGTCTGACTACTCAGTGGTTTGTGTTGTTGATCCATTTCAGATAGAACAACAGGTAGTGTCATCTGTTATAACTGCGTATTGTTCATTATCATAATCATCATTTCAGCCGAAAGACGTCCACTGCTGGACGTAGGCCTCCCCCAAGTGTCGTCACATTGACCGGTCCCGTACGACTCGCATCCAGCCGATCCCTGCAACCTTCACCAGGTTATCGGTCCCACTAGTGGGCCGCCTTACAACGCAGCGTCTTCCGGTTCGCGGTCGCCAGTCCAGAAGTTTTCAGCCCCATCGGCCATCCGTTCTTCGAGCAATGCGCCCTGCCACATAAGTTTAGCTATTCTTCGGGCTACGTCGGTAACCTTGGTTCTCTTGCAGATGTCCTCATTTCTGATTTGATCACGCAAGGAAACTTCGAGCATAGCCCTCTCCATGCCCTTTGGGTGACTTTAAGCCTTCTGATGAGGCTCATTGTGAGCGACCACGTTTCGGTCCCGTATGTAATCACTGGCAACACACACTGGTCATAGACTTTCGTCGCAAACTCGCGTATTGTTATCGTTCTATATCTATGCTTCTTTCTGTTTGATTAAGATATTATTTTATGTTCTCAGCCCTTCATCATCTTCACCATCCACAGCCTAACTTCACCCACATCTGGGTATAGGTCTGTTTTTGTTTGTGCCAATCACCACGTTCCATTTTTTTTAGCCGTGAAAAATGCCTACGCATATCACACCTTCCGGGGAGACGGTTTGGTTGTGTGGGGCTCTTACTCACTAAAAAACACCGCCGAGAGCCTACTGTCGCCTTGGCGGATGAGCTTCGAGAACTGCTACGCATGACGTTCGCGACCCATCCAGAATCTCCACGTGTGCCAGCCTCATTCAGGTCTTGCCCGCGATGCCAACAATATTGTGTGCCCGTCTCTTGTCATAATCCCAATCTTCTTGGGGTCAGTACAGTGTCTTCTTCCATACTCCTCTATTAGTCGACACTCTTTTAAACCCTCATATCTTTCATAGAGTCGATCCATCGTTTCATTGGACTGCTCCTACTGTTATCGCCATCTACATTGATACTTATCATCTGCCTAGCCTTTTCCCAAGTATGTTGGGGTCGGCTTCCAGTCTAGCCGGATACAGCTGAATCCCAGTATTTTACATTGAGTAACTGCCTATCTGACCTTCACAACCCAGTAAGTACTGGGTTATACGATACCTTTTGGTAAGACTGGTTGTCAGATTTTCGGGCCAGTGACTACCTGTAACGACTGTCAAAGATCTACAAATGATATTGATACTCATAACTTTCTTTACTACCTTTCAATTAAGTTGCTTACATTTATGTAGGTAATTTAATTGAAAAGCAATACTGTAATCAATCTTTAACATCCGAACACGAGATCTTTTTGATCTCTCCACTTCAGTACTCAACCAGTGTGGCCTGTCAGCATGGTCGGCTCTGACAGCCGCTGGCACGGTGCCCGCCATTGTAATTGACAATGTATGTGCCGTTACTTACACTAGCCAATTGAGCCAATAGGTGCTAATATTTCGTTAATTATTTGTGGTAAATGCGGTGCAGTTGTGTTATTGTTTTTGAGTGATTTCTTTTTTTTATAATCATTTTTTTATTAACTCTCTAATCGACGACGAGGTTTCTCTATCGTTAATCTGCTTTTAATGGTATCAGATTTGTCTATACAGACCCATCGCAATTTGTGACGTATCACCCAAATTCAAACCGGGCATTAACAAAGGAGGTTCAATTGTCAGTATTGAGTATCCATGGTGTCTCTTGCCCGTTCTTCTCCATAGAGATCTCCGCTTTGGAATGGACAATTACAGTACTCCAATAGTTATTTATTCCTTGCAACTTTTAAGATTTAATCAGAACACAAATATTTCCTCTGACACCATAAGCGTATAATTTATTTAAGAGTATTTTGTGGTCCACATAATTGAAAGCCTTTGTGAGGTTCATAAACAGTGCACCTTTGTTTACCCATGTGAGTTAATATGTTGTGGAGAAAATTATAAAGTGCTATATTAATTAATTTATTTTTACGAAAGCCAATCTGTTCATTACAAAGTAGATTGTTTCTCTCAAAGTAACTATAAATACCATCATGGATCACTTTCTCGAAAATCTTCGATATGACTGGTACAAACGTTATTGGACGATAGCAGCTCATGTCATTTTAATTACCTTTTTTAAATAAAGGTTTAATTAGAGTTAATTTTAACTTTTCTGGGAAAACTCCAGTTGATATAGTTAAATTTATTACATGACTAAAAATGATAACTTAATGGATACGTGTTTTAAAACTTTTGTTGATAATATCGTCATATCCGGTACTATTTGTTTTCTTAAGATCTCTAATTATTCATCTTTTTGTTTTTGACTGAAACTTATGTACCTACTTTGGCACTTCAAAAACGCCTGTCTTTAGCAGGCCTAGTAGTTACTGAATATCAGAAAACCAGCGTGCCTGAGAGATATTTGTCTATGGTATGTAAAACCAAGTCAGAGGCCTATAGGCGGCAAAAAAACTCTGACACACAGAGAATAGAATAAGAAGCCATAGCTTATAGTGTTTTTTTTTTACCACTGGCCTTCTGCATCATAAATTATCTTAGAAAATAGTTTTCAATTTCCATAAAGTTATCAGCAGCAAAATGAATGTTTTCATCGAGTGGTTTCTATTTCAGATTTTATTTCCACAATTTTACATATTTCTTACAAAGTGTTGAAAGTTTTTCAGTCGTCGCTTTGTAATCTTGTTTATAACTGCTAAAAGTTTTCAAATAAATTGGATATTTTTCATAAAATTTAGCGGGCTTAGTTCGAACATGTTTTAATAATAAAAATACTTTACAAATATTACTTTTAATAGCTCTAAAGGCATCGCCATCGAAAGTAATTCTTTTCAGCTTTCACGTTTGAAGGGCTTAACGGCTGAACGGATGACTTTCGATGAGGCAGACTATGACCTGGATGAGGAGAAAGGACAAAGTAGAGTATCGATACAATCGACTAGATTAAAGTCTATGGCCCGCATTATTCGGAAACGGCGTAAGGTGAAGGCGCGGCGAAGGCGTGGAATTCATAACGGAACGAAAGAGCGTGCCTGCGCCGTGCCGATTGAATGTAATTCACGACACGTCGCCTTCGTACATTTTGTATGAAAACGTTTTGAAGCGGCATCTTGCCTGCGCTGTGCCTGTGCTATGCCTTCACCTTAAACCGTTTCTGTATAACTCGCACCTATAGTATCGATGACATATTCTGATTAAGCATTGAACGGGAAAGTGAGGGGTTGTCGAGAGTCCTCCATCAAATGGTGTGAGACATGAAGGCATAGACGCGATGCTTATTAGGCCAGCCGATATAATATTAGGTCTTTACCTATGAAATTGGAGATTTGTATGAAAATTTTAAAAACAAATTTTTTTTGTATTTTTTTTTATTTTAGCTTATCTAGCTTTTTTATCTTTCCGATTTGGCGCAAGTGCTTCAATGTCGTTTTGACACTAACTCCAAGGCCTGCAGCAAGCTCAGCCGTAGACTGAGTTGGATCAGTTTCAACTACCGCCTTCAATTCGTCGTTGTCGACAAAGGTTACCGGCCCACCGCGAGGCTCATTCTTCAACTCAAAATTTCCAGATTTAAAACGATTGAACTAATAATGGACCGTGTTTATACAAGCAGTGTTAGGCGCGTACACGTCGTTAATGTTTCGTGTTGTTTGCGCAGCGGCATGTCCGCGTAGGAACTCATATTCGAAAATTGTACGAATTTCCAGTTTATCCATGGCGCCAAAAACTACCACAATTTCACAAAAACAAAAAACTATCTAAAAACAAATGACTGAATTTGAAATTAAAAAAAACACGGCTTTCGAATAAAATTTATTTCGAATTGCGCGCCAATCCGCAGATAATTAAATCTGAAAATACTGGTTATTAAATCTCCAATTACATAGGTTATTAAATATTATTTATTTTGTTAATTACCTATTATTTATATACATAGCTACATAACAGACAATATCCAAACTCCACCTGAGTCAATTCGCAAGCAAATGCTAGTTAAGTAAAAATATATTCATGAAGGGGAAACTGTCGGTCGGTCCTTCCTATAGCGAGAGACCAAAAGATACAGCACTTGTAAGACCAAACTGACATCATCTACATCAATTTACCGCTGCCGATTCTAGACAGGCAGCGTAATCTTTGACTTATCTTTGATCTGCGACCGGCGTATGCGCACCCGGCCGTGTAATGATTTATATCGACACTCCTTGCTTTTATTGCACCAGTCTGATGATCTACTGACATTTTAGAATAAGTTAAGTTCCAATGTAAAGTGTACCTTAGAGTATTTTAATGATAACTAGCTATTGCCCGCGACCTTCGTCCACGTAAAATATACTTTATACCTAATCTCATACCTACCAGAAATACAAAAATAAATTCATAAAAATCGTTTGAGCCGTTTCGGAGGAGTGCGATCACAAATGACACGAGATTTTTATATATATGTATAAGAAAATTACTTCCCTATTTGAATGGGATTTTATTAACAATTTCAAACAGAAATATGTAGAATGTCACATCACTCTGATCACTTATAATTTACACATACGACGCTACCAGAAACTAATTTAACGTGTTAGACGGACCACCATTGGAATATCTTCAGTTAAGATACTTTCAGACATTAGGTTCCCAACAAGTTAGGCTTTAATCATCATAAAATCAAACTATCAATTCCCAAAATGATTGACATTTCGAACATTGTCAAACAAAACTCCTAACCATGTAACACGATCGCATGTCGACTCCTGCGCACTCTAAAAATAACGATATCAAACAAAATAGTTGACTAAAATAAAATGCGCGATTCATATGAGTTGAATGCTCTGAGAGAAGAAAGTTCTTATGAAATCTGCGTTTTATGAATGAATGTTTTAAAATAAAAACGGGATATTGATGTTTTTTTTTTCGTTTTACGTGATTTTATTTGTGGTATGTTTTAAATTTTGGAATGTTTCATATTGATGAGTAATTACAATATATTATAGGTATTTATTTACGGTACTAATATTTATTTTATATGTGTATATTCGTGTGTATGTTTATTTTAAATAAATATATTTTTGTTTTGTCTTTTCTAATCCAATTTTCCTCTCGCAGGTCTGCTGGAAGAAATTTCTTATGAAATAAGCAGACCTTTGTGCTCTTCTATCTTAATGTGTATATAAATAAATAAGTTCCTTTGTGTGTAAATTGGTTTACAAAACTCTTTTACATGTCAACATGTTATGTTTTAAAACTAGACGGGGCCGGTGTTTCGTACTTGACTACTCTGAGAAGAAACATCCGAAACAAACTCAGAGGTCACCGTCTCTTTTAAAGTCCAGACATTTCTCAAGTCATATGAGGACCATGTAGATTAATGTCTGAGATGGTCTTTTGAAGAAATAACCACACAGATTTGAGTGGACCTGTCCAGACAGTGCAAAACAAATTAACAAATAAACACAAATCCTACTAAGTTGAGATAAATGACTCGAATAAATAATTGTGCTTTGTAGGTGCTTTTGTAGGTTAAACATAATTTCTGTAAGCGATATGGCATGTTTTACAAGTTAGAGATAAACGTCTATGTTTGAGCGGGCTACTGAGAGCAATTAGATGAAGCAACTTCTCCAAAAACAAGGTTCTTCATCATCATCATCCACAGCCCGACGTCACCCACTGCTGGGTTTGCCAAGCTCCACGATCTTGTGCCGGCCTCATCCAGGATATTCCCGCGATGGCAACAATGTCGTCTGCCCTTCTCGCCGAAATAAAATCACAGTGTCCAGTATAAAGTCTATTGATGATAACCAAGAGTAATAATAGTTACAGTGACGTTTCTTTCATAATCTTAACAGCAGGCAAGTTATTGCTAAGGGGTGGCGAAGATGACTAGCCACTAGACTGTATGCGCGGGGAATATTGCATTTAGGATCGTTAGCATTATTGTTACTTGTAGTTCCTACACTATTGATTAATAAGAATCTTAAAGTCACCGACGGACAAAACAGCGGGTGTAAAGGGAAGAGGAACTGATGTTTTTTTTACTACTCCGCTATTTTTGACATGGAAAGAAAAATTCGAGTGCGAGCAGGGTTTGAACCTGCGACCTTCCGATTCAGTACACCGGATGTCTTAACCAACTAGACAAAAAAGAAGACAAAAGGTTAAGACATCCGGTGTACTGAATCGGAAGGTCGCAGGTTCAAACCCTGCTCGCACTCGAATTTTTCTTTCCATGTCAAAAACAGCTATGTTCCCTACGCAGGGTTTGCGTATAAAATATTAAAAATTACTCCGCTATTGTTTTCTGATTAATTTCCTTGGATCCCCCAAGACTGTTCAATTGTTTTTCAAGGTCTCGTCGAACTGCACCTCGCTTAGGCGCTTTTCTCGCTACTGTTGATTCTGGTTTTCAGGAGTTGCAGAGGTGCGGAATATTGTGGCAGGCTTGTCCCAAAAAAGAAGACAAAACAGAAGCTCTAGAATCATTCTTCTTAGTCTTCTTCGACCTTTATCCACCCAATGCTGAGAGTAGGTCTTCTCCAAATCTTTTCACTTTTAGCGGTTTTGTTTCAGGGCTATCCAGTTTCTTGCGGCCACTTTAATGTTAATAATTAGGCGCGTCGCCCACTGGTCAGTAGAGGCGGAGTCGCGACACAGACTGGACGTGGTATCTATGAGGAGTCGACGCGCGGGCTATGCTCCCATCCCTTTTCTATACGTTGCTACGCACGAAACGAATATAATAAAACGGCTGCACACTCTGGGCCACTTCCGCGCCTGCAGCTCGACGCTTGACCGTGTGGGCGACGGGCCTAACATTTTCATAAAGGTAGTGCAGTACTATAAAAGGGTTTTTGGAAAGTTCATCGGACAGATGGCTTGTCGCAATAGAAAAATAGAATTAGCCTCACTATTTATTTCCTCCTCTACTATTTTATTATTATCTCTTTCCTGTCCTGTGTTCGGTTCGCGGATCGGGCAAAGTGTTATTGGGTTTTCCATCAGGTATTTTCTCAGTAACAGCCCCGGAGTTTGGATCTGTGTTCGGTTGATGGCAATAGACTCGCCCCCTATTACATGGGACTTAAACATAACTGGCGAAGTGTGGGTGTACTATTATTGGTTACACCTCTGCCTAACCCCCTTCAGGGATTAAAGGCGTGATGTTATGTTATTTATTTTCTACGGACTGAAGTCAGCTCGCCCCGTTTGCTTGCGATGCTAATGTTCAAATCACAATATTTAATCGCTATTATAACAGTAGAAACATTATAACATCATGTAAAATATAATAGTAAACACATAACAAGCTAATAGACTGCTATTTACTGAAAATATTTAGCACATAAAAACTCCTGCCTTTGAAGTGAATCAATAAATAAAGTTTTATATGCAGTCTGTTCATAAAATCATATCATTTGGGCCTAATCAATAAATAATAATTTATTGATCGTCATCGTAGTTTGGATGATTTATTATCTTCACTGTTTATTATTTCTTCCTTATGCTAAACAGCCAACGCGCCACACAGCCCCTAGAATTCAAGTAATAATTGGTTTGTGGAGGTCAGATAGGCAGTCGCTCTATGAAAAATACTGGCATTCAGCTGCATCCGGTTAGACTGGAAGTCGACCCCATTATAGTTGGGAAAAGACTAGACAACTAACGGCTTATCGTGTTTTCCGAGGCACGAAGGAAACTCTGTGTGTAATGCGTGGTCACCCATCCACGGACCAACCTAGGCAAGCACGGCTTAACCTGAAGATCGACCCAAACGGGTGGTATTATTTGGTCACAACCACTCGTAAAAATAAATCTCGCTATACATATATGTAACCATCATCATCATCATTTCAGCCGAAAGACGTCCACTTCAGGACATAGGCCTCTCCCAAGTGTCGCCACATTGACGGATATATAACCGATTTAACTTAACTTATTCTATAAGGTAAGGTAATGACCTCAGTCCTAGGGTGGACGAAGGGGTCTGTCAGTCTTCTACTGACTAAAACGACATGGTACTTCTTGGCCCGGGGTGCTGGCGTACTTGTGCAGTTCGTCACGCTCAGGGGTTTTGGCCCACATAAACATGCGAGCCTACCAAGTTGAGTACTACTGACCGCATAAATCTTGCTGTCCTTGACATAATTGCCAGCATATCTCCAGGAATGCACACAATGTCCGCCTAGTCCTAATAAAACCTAATATTAGCATAGAACACAGGATCTGGTAGACCACTGCATTGCACATAGCGTCGTAAAGTTTGGAAAATATGTGTAAACATGCTATTAATATAAATGATGGTCATTATTAATAGTGCGTTTAGTTATTGAAGCGTGTAGTGTTACATTTATTTATCGATTTTAGAAACGTTACAGAATTACAGTGAGCTATCTTCTTTCGTTAATATACCTACACCGTGACCTTTTAGTCGTCTAACAACGGTAGCCCACTTCATGTGTCCAATAACTACTAAACATTCATAAAAAAAATAGGAATTTATTGGATTTTAATAATTTAAAAGTAAAAATATTATTCAGTATTATGACGCATGACGTAGTTAAAACACCCTGTTGCGAGCGTTGATATACTGGACTCGAGCGCTGGGTAGGTATGTTCCCCCTTTTGACACGTAAACATCATTAACAGTATGTTTTATAATTTTGTTCTAATGTATTATTTATTTTTCTTTGTTTAATAATCCAACAAGTGTAATTAACAGTGGCGATGTTTGACAACACAGTTTGATAAGTTTGTTTAAATGATTGTGTGTTTTATTTGGTTCTCTACAAAGACATTCAAATATGATTAAATCTCTTTACATCTCTTTACTATTAAATTTATTATTATTACCTATGTAATATGGGAGCGGTTTTAAGAGTGCTTACTTTTTACATTAAAATTTATTTAGAAAATGAGAACTGAATTTAAGGCAAACAAAACAAGTTAAACAAAAAAACGGGAACTTTTTTGGGAAAAATATAATAAACGTATATAAGCTCTGCAAAATCAGCCTAAATATGTTTTTTTTTTAAATATTTTTAATGGGCCTACTTTTGACCTCTATCTAGTCCTAAGGACAGAGATGAGGTCGACAATGGAACGAGCTAACCCAAAAGAAGCCTATTAACTCGCGACTTAAATAGATATGTACAGAAAAGTCGTCATTTAGGTACCTTAAAATATGTAAATGGAAAATAAAGCTTAAGTTTTGCCAAAGCTCAACGTACGGCTCGACGTAAAGGCGGAACACAAACACGTGTGTCCAGTGCTATGTTGGTATTTCCATCTCCAGAATCAACGTTGTTTAAGTGATTCGCATTATTTACAATTTAACTCGCCAGACGTTTCAGCCTAGCTGTAAAAACAATGCCTTGCCGACGCTCTATTTATTTTGGTAGGTATGAAAATATTTTGATAAAACGTTGCGATATCTATTAGATAATTCCTGTAATATTATTATGTTATTCGTCTGGTACCACGCAAAATATACAATACTTTAAAAGTAACATTAAATTATTCAATTCGTACACTCTTTTCAATAGAAGTAAGCAGTGACAGCATAGTGGTGTGACCGTCAGACTGCCAAGTCATAGGTCTCGAGTTCGAACCCAAGGCACGCACCTCTGATTTTTCGGATTCATGTGCGTATTGTATAATCATCACTTGCTTCGGTGAGGGAAAACATCGTGAGGAAACCAGCTTGCCTGAGAGATATTTCTTGACGGCATGTTAAGCCAAGTCAGAGGCCCATGGGCGGCATAAAAACTCTGACACCAGGTTAGGAACTAACCACACGATAAAGAAAGAATAAAAGTAATGTCTTGCCTTGCAAGCCAAAAAAAACAACCTAATCTAGTAAGATTTAAATATCAAATACAGTAGGCCTGGTTATTTTTGAACTAGGCGCCAGCCTTATCACTAACGCCATCTCTTACCGAATAGCAGAACGATTTCACTTGCGATCAATGTGAAAAGCGCCATCTGTTTCAGCAGCTCGGAACTACCAAGACCTTTGACTTTCAAATTTCACCCGCGAAAGCGACGTAAGCGCAAGAGCGGCGCGTTTATTTTTGCATCTATCCAACGTGAACTTGGGGCTGTTCAAAAATAGTTCCGAGTTTGACATATGGTGGAAACATGTAGTTTTTATTTTGAATATCGCCTCGCGAATTTAATTTTATGTATTATAAACCCGTGCTCCTATAGATGACAGTAGAAATGGATCCAGGGTAAATATTCTGACCGGCTTTTCCTGCATGATTGCTATCAGATTTACAAAAGGCGTTGGTTTCGAATGTTTTGATTCGTTATAACCTCACATTGTGTATTTTTCTTGCGTTTTTCACTCATTTGATGGGGATCTGTTTTATATTTGGAGTTTTACACGTTTATATTGTATTTTCGCTTCAGATAGAAATTCCTGTTGCATTGGTTTTGAATGAATGGAACGGCGATCATGAATGAAACTTTGCTCGAGGATATTCATTCTGCTTTATTTTTATTTCTAATAGTTTCAATATTATTTGGATATTTTCTATCGTATAGTATTTTCATTCTTTAGTATTTGGTTAAGTATGTTTGCCTTGGTTCACTGGCTTCATTAGGACAAGGTCATAAGTACTTGCTACATAAAGATCTGTACAACAGTTGTCTTTTTATAAACGCGTCAGAAATAACTCTAAAACCTTAGTGTTTATCTTCAATGTAATTTAATGGTTTTAATATTTTAAATAAATGAAAAACATCTTTCTTCTTCAACCTTTGGTCACCCAATGCTTTCTTTCAATCTCTTTACTTTTGGCGGTTTTTGTCATGGCTACAAAAAATACCTATCTCAGGATAATTTTATTGTTATTTCGTAAGACACTGTTAGATTTTTATAACAGGTTAGATTTTCCAACACTTGGGTGAGTAGGTTATCCTAGGTCACTTTATGAAAGTTGTTGGATGCGACCACCCTTTAATTTTATACCCTTACCGCATTTACCGTCAAAATACAAATTACCTATGTCTTTGGATTGAGTAAGAATGAGCTTTAAGGGACAGCACCCCATAAAATAAAGCCTTATTTATTGCAAATATTGACTCTTGACTCTATCCAACTATCTTAATTTTCTTTCAACAACAACATAATCATCCTTTAACATTCCTACTGCTGGGACACAGACCTCCTCAATGTGAAGCTTCTGCTTTCAAAGTTATTAATAAAACCCTTCTCTCCATTTCAGAGGCAGCACCAGTAGGCTGGGTGAGCAGCGCGACCCTCACTGGTACATCGACTCGGCGTACGCGTCATCCCTCAAAGTCTCGCTACGTTTACCAACCAGACAGTTTTTAGAAGGTTAGTACTGCTTTTGCAATATTTTATTTCTAATTGATTAAATAATAAAGACAAAATACACAAGTCCTGCATTCTTAGTGTAAACAAAATGTGGTCTGGACATGGCGCTAGACGACCTGTATACCTCTGTCTCTTTCCCACACTGGAATTACTCTTGATTTAAGACGTCATAGTAACCCCCCTGTTTTACCATCTTCTGTTAAGTTTGAAAAAGCCCATCTGCAAGCAGGTATAATACCTGCCTGCCTCACTGCTTCTGAAGGCTGAAAAGAAAGTCATTCATGAAATGTAAAGTGGTCATACTAATAGCAGCCCACGCTCCCAATTTTCCCTACAATATGGATTTACATTACAATAGTTGCAACTAATTTCACAAATCACACTGTATAATATCTAGCAAGCTATAGAAACTACATGAGAAATAATAAACAGCTGGAAGCTTTGTAGCATAAATGTAGATCACACGGTCCGTAGTCGAAACTACTACCATCGTCGGCAGGAATACCCCTAGAAATACCACTGCGCCCTAATAGATGTAGAACAACTTATTGGACGTAACACATGACACTGCATTTTCAGACTTCTATCACCCCTGGTTTCGTCAAAGTGATATCAAGAGATACATATTCGGTATGCCAGTGTTTATCTTCTTGTATTTGTTGCAATCAAAGATTACTAAATGACTTTGACTGCATTTTCTTTTCAAGATTTTCTTTGTGACTGTTTTACTCCTTATTTTCATGTTGATTTGTGCACATAACGAAACATCAATATATGTTTGTTCATTTTTTGTGTCCGTCCTTTGAATGTGTGGTTTATTTTGATAAATTACTATTAATATTGACGAAATAATGCGCATTTGAATCTAAACTCGTGTGCAAATGTGTTTTGTGTAAAGCGCCATCTGTTGATGTAGTGTGGAACTGAGTGGGCTGACAACAAGCGGTGACGATGAACGTTTGTTGGTTCAACCCTTCGAAGCTAGGTGGCGTTGTTAGAAATTCACACATTTTTACATTACTTTTACAATCACTCTATCTGATATCTTACTTTAACATTTAAAGGAAGATAACTTGAGATCTTGATACTTTTATAAATCGAGTTTATTTAAGAAGAATCTGTTTTTACGAGATGTCCCTTCGACAAAAATATTTTTCCCATTAACGCAAAAGTAAAATTTAAATATGTAGGTATATTTATTATGTTTTATGGTGGCTAAGATTCACTTTAAAATAATGTTATTAATATTTTACAAGCCTGCCCTTCTGGCTGTCCTCTATTTATAGGAAGTGCGAAATTTCACTAATACTAAAATTACCATATTTTTAACAGATCTGCAAATTGGTTTTCGTAATAAATTATTTTGTTTTGATTTAATGATATCATTAGTTTGAACGTTATTTTAGATAAAGTTAGTTTGGACGAAGTAAATCATAAAAATATTGTTTGTTTTTATTCAAGACTGCGGCTGTGCCTAGTTTGGGACCGGCTGTCATTTGTAGGTCTTTGACTGTTCTTCAGGAATTCAGTGGCCCGAAAGTTTGACAACCAGTCTTACCAAGGGGTATATTACTCAATACTAACTGGGCTGTGGAGGTTAGATATGCAGTCGCACCATGTAAAATACTTTTATTCAGTTGCATCTGGGTACACTGGCTGATCCTGACATAGTTGAGAAAAGGCTAGGCAGATGATAATGATGAGGATAAACCGACATTATGTGAGGCAGATCTAAGGCCAAACCTAAGGCAATATATTGCTCATCTTTCCTGAGTAAACACACAGCACAGCTCTATAAACTTTTACTTTTTATTTTAGCTACAAGACTCATCGTCGACTCAGACCATTAAAACGACACTTCCTTTGCTAATAGACATTAACGACGCAAAAATGTGGCCACTATATTATAATTAGCTGCGTACAGATAGTCACATCGCGATAGTCAGGAGGCGACAGTCCGGGGTGTTGAAGAGAATGGTGATAGTGATCTGTTGTATGGTAGACAGAAATTGGAACAAAGAATAAGTACTTTATTTGTGGGAGCCACCTCGACTGAACACCAGCGTGTTTGTTTTTGCCATCGATTTCCGAAAGTAAAGTTATGTTGTTTTTGGAAGTCGGTAATTTTTGTTTTTTTTTTAGTTATGGTGCTCACACAAATTCTTGTCAATTATCAATTTTACATTATAACTAGAAGTTTTTAGCATATCATCCGCGTAGACGTAGAGGAAAACATATACAACATTATTTTTAGTATTTGCGAAACCTGAATATAGTTTGTTGAGAATAAGTAACTGAATCGATTCCAATAATTTTTAAACCATGTTATATTTTGTCCCAATAATATTTAAAAAAATTTACAAGTTGGACACCGAGCTACATTAAGTACCTATCGCAATAATTTAGGTACCTACTGCCAAATTATGTTTATCAATGAGCTCAAGACGACGCTGCAGGCGCGCGTGCGGGCGCGTTGCGCGGTGACCACGCTTTTGTGCGGACAACCAGGTAACAGAACAAGCTTATAACTTTGTGATTTTTCATGATACAGTTTTGAAATTTTGTACATAGATTCTTTACATAAAAATACTAGACACGTGTTTCAGGTTTCGCATATACTAAAACTAATGTTGTATATTATAGAGGACTAGCGCCCCGTCCCGGATTCGCACGGGTGGAGATTTAAAAAATTAGTAATATAGCTAATGTTATTCAGGGATACTGTAGCATTCAAATGGTGAAAGAATTTTTGATATTGGTCCAGTAGTTTTTGAGTTTATTCGTTACAAACATACGAAAATACTTTTTTTTTATAAATTAATGTAGTAAATATAAAAAAAATATATAGAACTACCGCGTGAGCTTCTTCTACCAAACGAAAAATGAATCACTTAAATTATACCAGTAATCACGGAGAAATCGGTTAACATACATGAAAAAAAACAAAAGATGTAGGTGAAATACATAACCACCTCCTTTTTTAGAAGTTGGTTAAAAACGAACAAATTGTACTGTAAATATGATTGAAAAAGTTTTACATAACGCCAATACAGTTTACTGAGCTAATTATTTGTCATGGGTGGCGTGGAATGACCTGACAAACACGGCCCAATCTGTCACCAATTTGTAATAAAATAATTTTTGAACGTTACACTATTTGAAATGTACGATTTGTCATCGGTAATGAAGGTTGACGTGCGGATATCCGGTGATACTGTCCCAGATTTTATGAGACATTTTAATATTAAATAAAATTTGTTTGGTTAGAGTTGGAGTGAAGGTATGAACATTCGTTTCTAGGTAGGTATATTAAATTATTGTTATGTATGTAAACAAAGTGCTTGACACTTCATTTAAGTATGTTTGAATTTGCCGCGTAATGACTTTGATGTATAAGTTATCTGTGAGTGAACTTAGTCGTTTCTATGGAGCTGTCAGATTGACATATTGATACAGCATGCGAATTAGGTTATGAAAATTAGATTATGGTTTGAATATTTAAATAATACTGATTAAGAACTGGTGAAGCAATAGCTTTAAGTGTTGTTTCTCTTTTCAGGTGAGTTTGTTATTAATTAAGGTTAAGGAATGTATTAGTGTTAACACTGGTTTTTGTAACTGAACAAAATGTTCTCTTTTCAGAGCAACTCAATTTTAGTTAGAGTTTTACTGTTCACCATAGTATCCAAGGATACATAAACACATTATATGGATAGAGGCAAAAATTTCTTGTCTCTTGCTTCCTCGAGATCTGAATATATATTATGAGCCAGTTTGAGCTACAAAGTCTCTTTCAAACACTGTTTTAAGATTTCACGGTTTACAATAAACTTATACTGTTACTTACGGGATATCTTCCGTGATTGTTCATTATTTTAAGCTCCCGATATTTCGGCGCTGTTGCAAGCGCCATGATCGCGGGTTGACTGGAGAATGTGGATGGATGGAAAATAAATTATTAAGAGCAGACAAATCTATCTAATGAACAATCACGGAAGATATCCCGTAAGTGACAGTATAAGTTTAAGTCTCTTTCATATCACTTTTTAGCTTAATATACAGAGTGTAACAAAATAAACGCAAAACCTCTCTGTGGTGTCACAGACCATGAAATTGAACCACTTTTGTTCTATTGGAAATTCATAACATTTTTTTAGTTTTACCATACAACATGTTGATTAACTGATCGTGGCAGTTCCTACAGAAAGTGATTTTTTTTGTGAATTTCTAGAATTCGTAGCACAAAAGTTGTTCAGTTTCTTGGTGCGAGACACCACACGGGAGGCCTTGCGTTTATTATTTACACCCTCTATTTTAATGTATTAAATATGAAACAGCTGAAGTTATATGGAGTAAGTTAAGTTACTTTTATTATAGAAAAAAGATTAGGGTTACGTGCAAAACAAAATTAAAACATGAAATAATATTTTTATAATAAATTAATTTAATCTAGTAAATACATAAATCATCTTATTCCAGCTTCCGTTGCCTTGTTTAGCCAGCTCTACATAGCTGGACAAAAAATCTCTCGTTTAGCGCCACAACAAACTCTTTGCCAAATTCCTCAATAACTTTATATATTTTCAAAGAGTCGTGTTTCGTAAAATGATGATAGATCTTTTAATAATCTGTTGACGGCTCAAGATGGCGCCTTGTCGCGAGTGCAGTGAGGATATGTACTTGACAAATAAGAGATTAGGATGATGACAGGAAAGTGGATGAGGTGGTGATGGATACTTGGAAACTGCATCAAGGTTTCGTCGCCTTAAATTTTCAACTGTTTAGCACTGAAAGTTGTAGATCCCACAGTGCACAGGGGTTTTTTTGACGCAGTGGGTTGCTTTGCATTGGAGGAATGAATGTTAGGCCGCAAAAGGGATGAATAAAAGGCAATTACATGTGAATGAGATGAGGATGCTAAGGGGTCTGTCTGGTGAAGCAGTCATGCTAGTGAAGGAGGTGGCGGGACGTGAGAGGGAAAGAACCTCACGTCCCAGCCGCCGCGGGAGACGCCCTGGGCGTCGGGGGTCACGTGGTGGCTCCCGGCCACCGTAGGCGCGGGCCTGTGGTCGGCGAGTTATGGGCTAGCTCGCCGTCCGGCCGTCTTATGACGACAGGCCGTGTCGACGGCGCGTTCGTGTTCCACGCGCGCCTCAAAGAGATGTCAGCAACCACGTAGGGGTCCGCATGGGCCGATGCCTGCCAGGGCTGCGGGACTGTTCGAAAGAGATACCGTGGCCCTGGAACACAAAGGGCAAAGAAGGAACATGGATGGGTTTTAGTCAGTACAAGTCTGACACTCCCTTCCGCTCCGCCCAGAGTGGGGGGGGGTCATTTGATGATTTCCCATCAAAAAAAAAAAAAAAAATGGGTCTGTGTGGTGTAACGCGAATGGATAAAATAAGGAATAAGTACACAAGAGGAAGTCTGAAAGTGGCGCCGGTGACTGAAAAGTTGTGTGGTAATCGGTTGTAGTGGTATGGACCTGTGATGCGGAGAAATGAGGAAAATGTGGTGAGGAAAATGTTGAGTATGAATGTAGATGGCTATAAAAGTAGAGGAAGACCAAAGAAACGATGGATGGACTGTGTGAAGGATGATATGGCTAGAAAGGAGGTGACTGCTGAGATGACGAGTAATAGAGAAGTATGGAAGAAGAAGATATGCTACGCCGATCCTAAATAAGAATAAGGGCTGGAGGATATGATGATGGATTGCGTTCCATTGGATTCTCAATGCGAAATCACCCGTGCGAATGAGTTCTTAGTGGTTGAGGGTAAGACCATTGAAGATAAAGTCCTGGGTTGTGGCCACGACCGGAATTTATTAGTTTTTTAAAGAAACTTCATTTTGCTTTCAAGGAAAAGGTCTGCTGTATGACTATTTTTAGATTGGCACAAGAAAAGAGAGGCCTATACCCAGCAGTGGGTGAGTTCGGGCTGTGGATGATGATGATGATGATGACTATTTTCGTGGATCTTTCTAATATGGTGGATGGATGTTTGTTACTCTTTCACGCAAAAACTACTAAACGGAATTGGGTGAAATTTAGCACACAGATAGTTTATGACCTGGATTAACACATAAGATTTTTCATTCCTGTGGTTTAGGATCCCGTGGGACAATAATCGAACTCTAAGCGGACGAAGCCGTGGGCATAAGCTAGTATCACATACCTTATGTTTCTAATATAATATTACTGCCACGTTTTTCTATGGTCGCAAACGCGACTTCTGACCATGAGGTCGTGCAAATTGTTATTGGGTTTTTCCATCAGGAATTGCACAGTAGCAGCCTCGGAGTCTGGATTTGTGCCCAGTTGATGGCAAAAGGCTCGCTCCCCAACTACCTGGTAACTGGCTAAATGTGGGTGTGCTACTTGTATTAGGTACATCTCTGACTGACTCTTAATTTTATGAAATAACAGGAAGAGACATAATATTTCACGATGTATAGGTATAAAGATAAAGATGGCTGTTTAGTAAAACTATTCGAGCTTGTCACTTATAACTTGTCTACAAGATAGTGTGCATATATCTTGGGAACGCTCCTAATTCCGTCTTTAAAATTTATTGGAAAACATCAGAGGAACTCTATCTGTCACACGTATCCTAAATTCTCAACTTTACAGCAAGTCCTCAGAAAACGACCCTAATATACAAGCTAATATATTGCTTAAGACACTTTATAACAAGACGATTTTACATCAAATAAATTTCATATATTTTCCAAAAATACGTTCACATAAGTTGTCGTTGAGAAGCGCCGTGTGACTCACTGTAGACGCATTCAACATTTTTACACTTTTTCTAACATTCTGAAACTTTGCCAAACATTAGATGACGTTTTATTATATTAAATATTATAATTATAAGTCGAGGTGGAGCTGAGAGCGGGGAGCGGTAGCGAGAAGCGGTTATATTATCCACGTAGACGGCGGCTGCGGTATAAATTATAGACGTTTGAACGAAATGTTCAAATGCTTTTGTTTTCTTTTGAAACCATGTTACCTTTGGTTGGAAATGATGGAGATAAAATATATTATAATAGGTTTATTATTATTATTATTTCTTTATTTCAATCAACTTTGGATCATAGGTACAATTAATGAAATTAAAATCACAATCAAAATTAAAACATAATCAAAATGAAATTTAAAACAATATCCAAATTTAAATTTAAAAAAAAAAAATAAAAACAATCAAAATGAAATAAAATACAAAATCAAAATTAAAAATCAAAATTAAAACAATATTTTAACATTAGTCGGCACGTGAACCATGCAGCAGTGGTTCACGTACTGACAGTCGAAACGTTCAGCAAACGCTTTCAGGATACTGTTGCGGCTGGCTCGCACCCTTCGGACCAGGGATGTGCACCGCTTGCGCATGACTGTGTAGAAACAATCCACACTCGCCTCGGCAAACATCCCCGCCGCACTACAAAAGCGAGGCAGCCCCAAGAGCACCCTGAACGCGTTATTGTATTGGACACGTAGAGCGCTGCACTGTTTCTGCGTGTAATCCAGCCACAGACTACCGGTATAAAAGGACGTACAAAATGCCCTAAATAGGGCTATTTTGACGCCCCTCGAACACCAAGCAAATCTGCGGGCTATCATATTCGCACGAACAGACAGCGCCCTACGTTCCCTTTCAATGTCTGCATCGTCTTCCAGGTCCGAGGTCAATAAATGTCCAAGATATTTAAAAGTATTTACGGTCAGCAGTTATGGTCAGCTGAAAAACTTTACATTTTAGGTATAGTTTTGCAATAAGAGACACGTCTTTATAATTAGACTGATGACGCTAACGTACGCTACAATGGTAATTATTGCGGCCCAAACCGGGTTTCGCAAATTCGCTTACCATTGATCAAGTATGAAAAACTGTAATAAAAACAAAATACTGGCTTCTAACGGCTTTAGGGTAGCATCTAGGGCAGGGTAGGTTGTAGTCTCATACCCTTCATGATATTTGCAAAAATTGTTATTCTAATAACACACACTAAATTATTCAACTTATTACACTTAAATAATTAAATGGAGACAAACAAGTTAGGTAACAAACAAACAGAAATACAATGAGGAAAGTGAAAACAAAAGAAAGAAAAAGAATTCTAAATTAGAAGTAGCCGTGGGCCACAAATTACACACAGTCTGTATTTTTGGTGGCCAAACTTAAGTAAGTTGTTGATGTTCTTTTTCTGAATAGTCCGCTCTAACAAAACGTTCGCTACCCGCTATCACTCTAACCACAGCCTTAACCACCGGTATGTGTCCCAAATCGCATAGGTTTTATAATTTGGCATCGCGCACAATTTTGTCCGTCCTATTAAGATGCAGTTTAATCATATAATTTATGTACTTTTAGCTAGTGAACTATTCGTACAGGATTATAATTATTAGTTTCACAAAATATATGTTTTGCACTAAAATTATTTTGTAACTATGTGTTATGTTTAGCTTGGATCTTCTGCAGTTGTTCAAGTTTCATCATAGTCTGAATTCTGTGATGTTAATAATTATGAAGTGTCATTTAATAACACGTTTTGTCCATTAAATTGGTAAGGTAAGATGGCGTTTTAGGAACAAGTCGGATACTTTGACGTCTTGGTAATATTAAAATTGCAGGCATTTATTGAGGATTTTATTTATGGCATTAGTAAGTCGTCACCTTTGTTGGTCGTTTCTGCTCTTATTCTTGTAATCAGGGAGTTATCTTGTTCATCACCATCATTTCAGCCGAAAGAGCTCCACTACTGGACATAGGCCTCCCTCAAATGTCGCCTCATTGACCGGTCCCGTGCGACTCGCATCCAGCGGATCCTTGCCACCTTCACCAGGTCATCGGTCCACCTAGTGGGAAGCCTTCTAACGCAACGTCTTCCTGTTCGCGGTCGCCACTCCAGGGCCATTCGTTCGCAGCCAGCTTGTTGTTGTGAATTAAAACTATCAGTCACTTTTCTTTTTCTATTATAGGACTTATCCACATTGAAATCAACCTGAACATAATGTAGGGTTGTAATCCGCCAGTTCTCGACTGCTTAAAAATGTCTCCTATATTTTAATAGCCACTGACATTAATAACTAACTTTACTTATGCACCTTAGGATGAAGGAAAGAGGATAATGTTGTGAGGAAAGTTTTGATTATGAATGTGGATGGGTATAAGTGTAGAGGAAGATCAGAGAAACGATGGATGGACTGTATGAAGAATGATATGGCAAGAAAGGAGGTGTCTGATGAGATGATGAGTCATACTGAAAGTATGGAAGAAGAAGACATGCTGCGCCGGCACCAAATAATAATAATAATAATATACTTTATTGATACAATTCCTTACAATATGCTTATTATCTAGCTAAATTTCACAATATTTAAAGGCGCACAGAAGTTGAAACCCTGACTCCTAAACTAGATAAGGATAAATAAATTTGGATAAGGGAGAATAATGACTTATGCAACTAGGTTTGATAGTGAGTTTTCCAGTTGTGTTTTTGTTTAAAATCTACTTTTGGTCGATCAAAAAATCTGATCTGTCTGACTCAACATTGTGAAATCGAAATTCTTCTTAAAAACATTTCCAATAGAAAAGGTATGAATAAAGATGTTTTCTTTCTGAACCAAATCGTTTCAGTAATCACGGAAATACCTCAGTGACGAAGTTCCAGGAACCGCTGACATACAGACAGACAGATATTTTGATAGGACTGAGTCAGGCACAGCGAGCCGACATAAACGGCGATCATATGATTACAGTAAATTTATTTTAACAAAGAGTTTTTTGAGGTAAGTATAGAAAGGTTGTCGTAGTACATTTTTTTAATTAGTACTCTTAGTTTGTTAGCTTAGATATCAATTTTATTAGGCATGCTGTGGTCTCCTGTAAGTGAAGAAGTACAGCTACGTGATACTTTGATCGTTCATTGTTTTTTTCACATGAGCCGTGTACGCACGGCGGCCAATCAAGCTATGCAAAACCAAATTAAGCTGATCTCTCATCGTACGGGAAGCTCATACAAAGCGAAGTCAGGTTATACCAGTTATGTAGTGCTTGATGTTCCGCCGTGTATATCCTGTTGGAGATCCTAAATAAATAAACTTCTCAGTACGTACTTGTTTAGGAAGCAAGGAAACGAATATGTAATATTTTATCCGTTATAGGATTTTGAAACTGATCGTGATCAGCTCATCAAAACCCCGTTCGAGAGCTGTTAGTGTCACAATTGGTATGGAATATTAAAAAAAAAACAGCTGACCCATAAATTTGAGTCGATTAGGTGTCGAAATGTTGTATGGGACAGCTCTTGAACGCGTTCTTGGATATATAAAGGGTAGGTATAGCTCGAAAGTTAGATTATGAAAGACAGGACTGATAAAAGCTTGGCAAAATGTAGGAAGTTAGCTGTTGTCAATGGTAATTATAAAGACGTCCACTGATTCATTGTAGGTGATTGACTCTTGCTTGAGTGGGATGACACACAGCTGTTCCTCATAAATCCTCCAGTTTCAGTTCTGAATGGAAAGTTAACCATTGAAAATATAGTAAATCATCTTGGCAATTTTATTATCCTGTTGACAGTCTAGTAAAATGTCTGAACGAAAGAGCTGGAAAAATCTTGAGATAATCTAGCAATTTCAATAAATTACAGTGATGTGGTTAAAGTTATCCTGTTGGCTTGTGAACGAGGCGTAGGTAGCTTATATAGTGTAGGTAGTAATAGCTTCATATAGCTTCTTTAGCTAACCAAATCAGTATGCGAAGCTTTAGTGGATATCTTACGAATAGACTATAAAAATGTACCCAGGACCCTAGTCCCCTAGTTCCCTATGTCCCTCGTACTAACTGGGTTGTGGAGATCAGATAGGCAGTCGCTCCATGGAAAATACGGGTATTCAGCTACATCTGGTTAGACTGGAAGCCGACCCTAACATAGTTGGGAAAAGGCTAGGCAGATGATGATGAGACTACAAAAATGTATCTATGGGTAATAACGACATCACTGTGAGCGTTTTTCCAAAAAGCTTTTATTATGTGGTTTTTCCAAAAGATTTTCAAATGAGTCTTTTTTGGAAATAAATGTTTTTTTTCCACAAAATCGTGGGCAACAGACGTCTGTTGCCCGCGATTTTGTTTACGATCAAGGATGTAATACCTATTATGAAATCACCTATCTGTCTAATTTGGTAACGGCAGCAATCTAGTGGTTCAGTCGTGAATAAGAAACATCATCATCATCATCTGCCTAGCCTTTTCCCAACTATGTTAGGGTCGGCTTCCAGTCTAACCGGATGCAGCTGAATACCAGTATTCTACATGGAGCGACTGCCTATCTGACCTCCACAACCCAGTTACTACCTAATACGATAACCCTTGGTAATACTGGTTGTCAGACTTTCGGGCCACTGACTACCTGTAACGACTGTCAAAGAATTACCTAACAGTCACTACGGGATATTTACCATGTTTACTATTTTTTTTGAGCTCCCGATATTTCTGCGCTGTTGCAAACACCATGATCACGGATAAACTCACCCGGACACGGACGCACGGATATCCCGTTTTTAGTGTTCATAATAGTGTTAGTGACCGTGTCAGATTAAAAACTTTTATGAAACAGTCAGACAGACAGATATCCACATTTATTTTCGAATTTAGTATGGATGTACTACTAATAAAATGATGATTTCTTTTATCATTCTTATGACAACGTCTACAGACGCCAGACGATTTGATTATGATACGTCGCTCATAAATTTTATATAAGTGGCAAGTGTTACTTTTTCTCAAATTGTATACAAAAGATTTCATCCGATGGCCTTGTCCACCTGATGAAATCTTTTTGGCATCCTATAGGCAGCTACAACGCCTAGGCGTTTGATTTGATAAAAGGACAGTTGAAAAGTCTCTCATGAGCAGGTGGTAATTATAACCTTGGGAAACCTAAATCCTACCGTTTGAACTAGAATACAGCAATGCTGTCAGGTGGCCGATATTGGTGTCGTGGTTGAACTGACTGAAATGTGTGAGCACTAAGAACGGTCGTAAAAGTCGAGTCCTGAAAACCTTCCTGAACACAGCATATTAATAATCCTGGCCGGAACCAAGCTACTCTCTTCAATCATCAGTTTCTTTTAGAAACAGTAAGAATCAGAAAGATATGTGACGTGTAAAAAAAATTGAATTGAATCTGAAACTTTCAGTTCTAAAAATTTTCCAAACCACTTGCTGAATTTAGATAGGCATTGAATCTTTGTGGAGCTGTGTCGCAAACTATGATCCATTTCCTATCCTGCCTCCTGCACCACAAAACAAAGGCATCTTCTGCGCTGCCACCGAAGCAGTGGAACTCGCAAACTTTTGGGCTAATAAATCAAAATCAAAATATTTTATTTCACATAGGCCTAGATGGGCACTTATAAAACGTCGACAAAAAGGTGCACGGTTCGGGTTGGTCGTTTCCTATGGAGGAGAACCGGGACGAAACTCCATGGTAACTCTTTTTAAATCATTTGGTATTACGATATTATTATGGTTACAGCATTTGTACTTAAGTATGGGGGGACAGCGTAGGCTCGATAAAAGGTCGTTGCTTATAATATAATGTCGTGCAAGCGACACAAAGAAGAAAGGCATTTCGGAAGTATACACCTGTCTTAGAAGAAATCACCTAGAACCCCCCAGAACCTTCCAAAAGCTAACAACCAATCACACAAGTCTTCAGGGAACCATTAACGAACCCCGAAGGCCAGCATTCACTACACACAAAATGTCACAAAATGACTCGGCAACTGATCGGCGTCATATAATTTTTATTTTTATATTAATACACACAGTTACGCCAAATTATACGTTTTTATTGCGTACGTATGATATTTTAGTTCTGTGACTAGCCTCTGGAATGCGTGGAGCTGAAATATTTTGTGCAGCTTTTTGAGTTTGAAATTTGATGTTGAATTGGTAGCAGGTTCGGGAAATTTTAGGGTAGGCAGTGGATCTCCTTGAAGAGAAACAGCCTTTAAGCTTTTATTTCATTAAATTTTAAATGCATTACTTTCATCAGTATTTACAATTTATGAACTTAAACTAAAATCCAATATAAAAATAGGTATCTTAGTGCTCATTTATAGAATGAAAATTAATAAAATTTGTTTATTGCAGACTAGGTAGTGTCCATATTTTGTTAGTAACAAATTGATTATCTTAAGACTAAGTTATTAGCAATGTATATAGGTAGTCCAGATCAATACGAATTAAAATTAAAATACAATGAAAAAATTATTAGTTAATTATTAATATAAACGCAGAATATCTAAATTAGACCACCATTTTTGCACGAAAATATTATCAATGTAAAACATAGCAGAAAAGTAATGAAATTTTTGTTCATATAAATTTTACTCATTAACTTAGTCTATTATGCAAAAAGTGAAGGGTTTTTGAGCATCAAGCAAACCAGATTAACTTTGATAAACAGGGATTTTATTAATTAACAAACAGAAAACAATCGAGTGCATCGCGGTGGCGGTGAATCAGAGAGAGAGAGAGAGGAAGTAAAAAAAGACACAGACAATTTCAATTGACATTCTTTTCATCTGTCACTGTCATGCCGTGTGACGTTTACACTTCAATCGACTATGAATACCACAGATGATAAAAGGTTAATTTTTTATAATCTTAAACAAGAAGAAGATTTCCTGAAAATGAATTGTCTCGTGTAGACACCGGCGATGGAACGCAAATTAGACCAATATTGTGTTTATTATAACCAAAGAAGAAAACACCGTGAATGTCGGCTCAGTCATCAAATAACTCGACAGATATAAATATATTCAAAGGAAGTAATTAAAACTTTTATTAACATCTTTGTTTTTCGAAATAAAACTAGGGAAGCCATAAAAATGTGAGTACTTTGATTGTGGGCTCTTTTCTGCAAATGAGTCGGAATTTTGACAAGAATAGCAAATGGCAGTTCTTGAACCCTATGACCTAAAAATCCTTCCCACTGCTGGGCCTCCTCTCTATGAGAGGGAATGGGCTACAATCTACCACGCGGGCCCAGTCCGGGTTGGTAGATGTCACATGTCTTCGAATTTTTGGTTCTAGAAACATGCCGGTTTCATCACGATGTTTTCCTTCACCGTTTTGAGAGCAGTGGTGATGAAATAAATTACACAAAGTAATGCGTCTGCCTGGGTTCAAACCCACGACTTACTGCTCGTAACTCGACCACTAGGCCACCGCTGCTCTCAAAAATCGCTAGTCAAAGCTAAATTATCTGTTAGAGAACCTAATTGTGCAATTTTAAGCTTTAAGGACTGACGACACTGGTCATAATCCTAATTGGGCTTACCCAGCTGAACTTAGTCCTTTCAAGTTGAACATCATCCTTCTCAGCTAAACTACCTTCCAGCTGTATACGTACATGATCGTACCCAGCTAGACTTGGTCATTACTAGTTGAACTTCCTGAAGTTTGTGGTCTTGCCAGTAGACTGGAGCATGCAGCTGTCTTGTCTAAAATTTACGCCTTTTTCGCGTGGTGATTTGCAGAAACGCGGTTGGGGCAGTCGCTGAGCGATTGGCTGCTACGTTGCGTGTCGCGGATACAATTCCCGCACGGAATAAATATTTGTGTGGCCTACGGGTAGGTACTTGTTCCGAGTCTGGCTGTTTGTGTATGGGACTTTAAATGTTTGTAAACGTACTCACGATACAGGAGAAATTCCTAGTGTGGGGCAGTGTCAAAAAATTGGATACTGTTTTTGATTCGTATACAGTTGTACATCTGGTCATAGTCGTCTGTTGAGAGTACTACGCACCCGAACTTTCTTAGGAACATCACCAAGGTTGTCTTCTTTACAATACGCCATACGTATGTCCTATAAGTACTAATTCAAGTATAGATCAAGATTATTATTCCTGTTGCTAAAAAGTTATATAAATAGATATCTCTATGACCATAAACACTTCGACATTTTACTGCTTCAAGACTGTACTCTTTGATGTGTACTTACGACAACAGCACGTAATTACATAAACTTCACGAAGAATGTTAAAAGCCACATGCCTTTACGAACTAAGCGACACCTAAAAGACTGCCTAAATATTTTTGCTTCATTGGAATTTCGACTCTCGTTCTCAGAGGAGCTCGCGGCTAAATAATACAACCGCTCGGGTCGATCATTAGGTTAAGCCGTGCTTGCCTAGGTTGGTCTGTGGATGGGTGACCGATTAAATAAATACCGAGTTTCCTCCGTGCCTCGGAAAGCACGTTAAGCCGTTGGTCCCGGCTGTCATTTGTGGATCTTTGACAGTCGTTAGGTACTCAGTGGCCCAAAAAGTCTGACAACCAGTCTTACCAAGGGGTATCGTATTACCCAGTACTAACTGGGTTGTGGAGGTCAGAAAGGCAGTAGCTCCACGTAAAATACTGGTATTCAGCTGCATCCGGTTAGACCTGGAAGCCGACCGCAACATAGTTGGGAAAAGGCTAGGCAGATAATGATGGAATTTCGACTCTCGGCACTGATTTGAGGGTTGAAAAGCCAACCGTGCCCTTTTGTGGAAATAGACATCAGTATAACAACATAGTTTTATTATTTGTTTATTTATTTCTTCTCCATCTTACGACTATCATTACAGGCTACCTAATGCGATAGTGTACACAATAACAATATTAAATTTTGTAACAAATCACAAACAATGCATTTTTTGTGAACTCACTCAGAGAACAATGGAATAAATCAACGTCTATGAGGTTGAGAGTGCGGAGTGCACGCGTCAGTGGCGCCGCACCTAACAGATTGGTCCGCGAACGCGGCTCCGCAAGCGTGGCTGCCGACGTCGCCCCACGTACCTGACATACTTGACGGCACGGTTGGCGCAGTGGCTAAGCGATTGACTGCTGCGCTTCGTGTCGCGGGTTCGATTACCGCACGGAACAAATATTTGTATGGCCTACAGGTAGTTGTTCCGGGTCTGGCTGTTTGTGTATGTGAGTTTAAATGTTTGTAAACGCACCCACGATACAGGAGAAATTCCTAGTGTGGGGCAACGTTTAAAACAAAAACCTGTCCGGAAGACACAAACCTATGTTCCCTAAAATGTCCGCATTATGTACCTTCCCTCTAAATACTTTGAATATGTACGTTTTGTAGGGGTTTAATACCGTTAATGTTTTGTTAAAGGTAGATATGAGTCAGAATTAAAAGTGTTTGCTTCTGTTACATTGGTTTAGTTCAGTTTGTATGCTATTTATTTCAATGTTTCTATGTTTGTAATAGCAAACATTTGGCTGTCGAAAGTATTATCTGTGTTTGCTGTGGAAAGACGTTGATTGCTCGTATCGTTCAAATTATAGTTAAACATGTTGGTCGATTTGGGGTATCAAAGTGGTACTACTTTACACACAATTTCAGGCATTTACGAATAGTGGTAAGATGAAGTGTAAATTACACTCAGATCTACTTCTTTTTTTGCTACCTCACCAATTATTGAATCATAATCAGCCTATATAGTTCCCACTGCTGGGACACAGGCCTCCTCTCCATGAGAGGGAATGGGCTATAATCCACCACGCGGGCACAGTACGGGTTGGTAGATGTCACATGTCTTCGAATTTTTGGTTCTAGGACATGCCGGTTTCCTCTTGATGTTTTCCTTCACCGTTTTGAGAGCAGTGGTGATGAAATAAATTACACAAAGTAATGCTCCAGCCTGGGGTCGCACTAACGACTTGCTGCTCGTAAGTCGGGGCCGCCGCCACTGGGCCACCGCTGCTCTAATCTAATTACTGAAGGTTGATCATCAACTTGGAATATGTCTCCTTGTCTTTTACGAGGTGGAACAGCTCAGCAGCACTCGCGACTCTGGTCTACTAGCGAATGTTTCTCAATCAAGACGTTTTTCTTCGGCCAATGCCGCGTTTTTCTGCTACTGTCATTTATTGGCTTTTTGCATGAGTTTGCAGTCCTGGCCTAATTCGTTTTAGGAAATCAGTATTAGTGACTCTATGAATCCAGCTAATGACAGCATACGCCACAGGCCCGAAGAAAGTTTATCCACTTTTTAAATGCCTCTATTCGTTACGCTCCATATGACACCGAATGCCCGACGAGCTGTAGGCCAAAATAACCACAGCCAGATGTGGAGCCCTGACACAGCCAGAACGCGAAGCGATAGACCGTGCAGGAGATGGCGGTACAAGCTGGACAGAACCAACGAGCAGTGGTCCACATAGGCCCCGAATCGAAGGATTTGGAAGTCATGGGGAGAGGTATTTGCTCAGCAGTGTGAGGACAGGCCAACAGTAACGTTACACTCACAAAGTTGCGTACAATTTGCGGGATAACGTACCAAGGAGTACTTCGCACAGAACTGCATTGTTAATGGAGATGATTGTATTAATAAAGGTTCACCAACCGTTTTTAGGATTCCGTACCTGAAGGGAAGCCTCCACCATCCGTCCGTCTGTCCGTCCGCCCACTGTCTGTCAGCGGGCTGTATCTCATGATCCGTAATAGGTAGACAGTTAAAATTTTCACAGAACGTGTATTACTGGTGCCGCTATAACAACAAATAATAAAATGAAATTAAAATGAAAGGGAACTCCCCTACTTCGATGGTACGGAACTCTTCATGTGCGAGTCCGACTCGAACTTGATCGGTTTTTTTTTAATATGAGATGCAGTCATCTAAGACTGGTTGTTGCATGCTCCTGCAAATGTCGTCCAAAAAAGAGTACAATACACTATTTTCGTGGACAAAGTCACAAGCAGAACCTTAGCTCCAAAAAATTGTCTTTCCGTAAATCACAACATGGCCGCACTCAGCTGATCGTCTTTCAGCCCGAGTATATACCTACAGAGGTATATACCTACAGAGGTAGCTAATGAGTCATTAGCTGTAACTTGGCTCCCGCTACCTGTCCTTAGTTACGATCTGTCGACGTATTTACTTTCAACACATTCAAAAATATGAAACCTTGTACGATTTCAGCATATTTATGACAATTTCATCTTTGCACCTTCGATATTTTTGGGATAATTTTAAGGATTGTATTTGTTTTTTTTTTCCGTAAACCTGCAAAACCACGGGTTTCATTTCTAACTAGCTAGTAAACCTGCTTCACTCGGTTTGTTGTGATACCGAGTTTCCTCCGTGCCTCGGGAAGCACGTTAAGCCGTTGGTACCGGCTGTCATTTGTAGATCTTTGACAGTCGTTACAGGTAGTCAGTGGCTCAAAAAGTCCGACAACCAGTCTTACCAAGGGGTATCGTATTATCTAGTACTAACTGGGTTGTGGAGGTCAGATAGGCAGTCGCTCCATGTAAATATTGATATTCAGTTGCATCCGGTTAGACTGGAAACCGACCCCAATATAGTTAAAAAAAAGGCTAGGCAGATGATGACTCGCTTTGTTGTTATAAATAGTTTTAGATGTGGTTCGAACTTTGAACCAGAAATGGGCCCTAGTGATGGATTTCAGTCCACTCCCTCCAACAAAGAGAATCCCTGTGTCCCAGGCTGCTAGCTCATACTATCAAATGTGTAGCTGCCTCGTTGCTCTAGTGGTCGCAATCGTGACTGCTTAACATGAGGTCCTGGGTTTGATTCCCAGGTCGGGAAAATTGTTGTTGGGTTTTTTCATCAGGAATTTCTCAGTAGCAAGCCCGGTTTACGGCAATAGGCTCGCCCCCTATTAAATGGGACTTAAACATAACTGGCGAAATGTGGGTGTACTATTAGGTACACCTCTGTCTAAACCTTTCGGGAACTACAGGCGTGATGTTATGTTATTTATGTGTCCTGTGTAGTCTTAGCTTCAGAACTATTGGTGAAGGCATTGAAAGTTGAAGGCTACTTTCCTTTCGACGCAAAAATCGTGAACATTTAAGAAAATATAAGAATTCACGTTGTTATTTTCTTTTAACTCAATAATGCAGTCTCGTCTTTCGCAATAAAAATAAACAATTCGCCTTATACTTCGAATAATCTTCAAAAATTCAGACGTAATGCTCAAATATGTCAAGGTATGCTCACATCTACCCTCATTTTGGATATGTCCCAAATGCGCCTGAGTCGAGTAAACATCGATTAATATTCCAGATTGTCGTTATTTTCGGTATTTGTGGATTTAATTTAGTACAAAACTAAATTGTGAGTAATTCAGAGGCATTTTTTTGCATTATTGTTCGGGCGTTACCCCTTACATGTGTAGAAATAAAAAAATAATTGATTATTTAACCCAAAGGTTGACTGGTAGAGAATGCCTTGTGGCATTAAGTCCGCCTATGTATCACTATTGTACATGAAGTTTTATTAAATAAATAAATAAATTAAGACTAAATCACTGTTTAAGCACTAACACACACACAACACACACTGTAACACTGTTAATACACACACACACTGTTAACACAACACACACATACACACATACACTTTAACACTGTTTTTTTTATGATGACTGTCTTCCTTCTGATGATGACTTCTTTTGTTATCGATGGCTTTAGCAGAAGTGTATACCCAGATTTCTTCAGTTAAAGTCTAAAAGAGCAATTACATTTGGTACTAAGCAGTGATAACCTAGTGGTACGACCATCGGACTGCCGAATTATAGGTCTCGAGTTCTAACTCAAGAAACGCACCTATGATTTTTCGGATTCATGTGCGTGTTGTATTATTATCACTTGCTTCGGTGACGAAAAATATCGTGAGGAAACCAGCATGCCTGATAGATATTTCTCGACGGCATGTAAAGCCAAGTCAGAGGTCTATAAACACTCTGTCACCAGGTTAGGCACTAACCCGGACCAATAATTTTTAAAGTCGCATCCGAATTTTGAAATCAATAATATTACAGGGTGTAAACGAACCCGTCATTCAAGCATTCTGTACATCAAACTAAGTAACCCTACGCAAAAATTATTGCTGGGAAACGACCTTTTTTTGGGGTGAAAAATCACGTTTTATGGTAAAACTCTATGTAACGCACTCAAAACATTGTGCTGATGGATGCTTTGAATATTAAACAGTTCATTCAGGTAAACAAAGTCAATTTATAACCTTAAAAATTAGTTTTAAAAAAAATGTGAAAAATTGAAACTTTGACCTCAAATATCTCCGGAACTAGAAGGTTCCCAGGTATGGTCCAGTACAAAAAAAATGTTGCAATGACGGGGAGAACAAGTGTCTTTCAGCTTTGTTAAGGGTCTTTTTACACCCTTTATCTATGGGCCAAAGTTGTCCGAAAACAAATGGGTTAATTTTATACTGATATTGTCATGCTACATTGTAAAAAATTAAATATAACTAAATCCCAAAGGTTCTTGATCTTTCGTCCTTGCTCAGTATTGTTTTATTTACGTTTAAGATAACACTCCTGCGCATCATTGGAAGTATGCGCGCTGTTTTCAATGCAAATATTTTTGGAAGAGCTTTCAAAGGGAAAGCTGTTTAATTCCTTGCTTGTTGTTGCAATTAATGTGTTATTGTCTTTAGGTTCACACTTTCGAATTAAGTGTGATTTTTACTGGCCTGTTGAAAGCATAAAACTCACATAACATCACGCCTGTAATCCCCGAAGGATTGGGCAGAGATGTAATTAATAAGTTGAGTGGTCGCAACGCAAACGCGACTGCTGAGCATGAGGTCCTGGGCTCGATTCCCGGGATTGTTATTGGAATTTTCAGCTACGGTAGATTTGTTACCGGTTGATGGCAATAGGCTTGCCTCCTATTCATCATCATTTCAGCTGAAAGACGTCCACAACTGGACATAGTCCTTCCCCAAGTGTCGTCACATTAACCGGTCCTGTGCGATTACATGGGACTTAAAACATAACTGGCGAATTGTGGGTGTACTATTAGGTAGGTACACCTCTAACCTAACCTAACCTAACCTTTCGGGTATTACAGGCGTGATGTTATGTTACTGTCCAATATGATGTAGGGGTATTATAAGCATATAATAATACGTTCAATTTACGACTGAAATGTTCGAACAGGTGTGGCTCCCAGCTTCTGTAACCTTGGACCAATCATTTTAATAAAATTCTCCACATTCCTATATTATCAAAAAATATTATAACTTCATAAAAAACCTGTAAGAAGATTACGTTTGTTAATAAAGTGTTCAAAATAATAACGATTTGGCAACACGCTGTTGTTAACGTGACGCTGACGAAATTTCCAAAATAATCTTGTGTCACATTGATGTCTTATGTTAATTGACTTTTGGCGTTTATGGAAGGTTATGGTGAACGAACCTTGTATGGAAGTCGGGTTCCACTTTCAAAATCATAACATGACGTCTATTAGAGGCGTCAAGTCATTTCCGAAAGGTTATACAGAGGTGTAACAGCAACTCAGATAGAGAATAGACTCGTCCTTTATTGCCATCAACCGGGCACAAGTCCTAACTTCGGGCTGGTACGGAGAAATTGCTGATAGAAAAACCCAATAACATTTTGCCTGACCTGAGAATCAAACCCAGGACCTCATGCTCAGCAATAGTGCTTGCGGCCACTAGACTGACGAGGCAGTCCCAATCATCATTATAATATCACACGGGTTAGCCCAAGGCCATGTCCAGGTTGGAGAGTCTCAGCATGTGGAACGAATGAAACCTTGGCTAACCGGAGTACCTGTGTAACACACTCCTATTTCTAATGTCACTAATTAGGACAATTTAATAATATTTATTGGGTGATTTGCATTGTGTCGTGGACACGATTTTAACTAAATCCTACAAAGGAAAAATAATAAGCAATTTAGATGGCCAATGGATGTTTGACTACAAATACAAGATAAAAAAAAAAACACAGTGATAACAATTAAGCTATGAAACACCCTTAATAATAAATCATTAATTTGTCAGAATGATACATTAATAATTATGGTCTAAAGTCAAAAGAACATCAATATTATTCATCAGAAAATAACTCTATCTTACTACCTATTGACGTCTTAATTACTAAACGGTTTTCGATGAAACTTCGTTCACAGCAAGGTCAAAACCAGAGTTAGGAAATAGAATACTTTTTATCCTGGTAGCATGTTCCCGAAGTAAAACTTCCCACCCCCCCGTAGAGGAAGTTACGGGTAAAACCTAAATTATAAATTGTGTAAATGTAAGGGCTTGGGTTGGCTGTTCCTTATTTGGACCAAAAGAGGCATTGGATTGGTTTAGTGGAACAATATTTCTAGCTGGTATTATAGTTATTTTATTGTAAGACACCTGAATCAGAAATCACTATCTACATCTAACTTTATAGTCATTTTATTAGCCCTTACAGATCAGTGTAAAACACAGATGTCATTTTAGAGATTGGAGATCTAAGCATTTCAGCAACTGAAGTCCATTTCATTCATTTATGATTGTGTGTCAAATAAAATTATAGTTTTATTATACACTCGTTTAGTAAAATGACGTTTTATGATCTACTTTACAAAATTCTTACTTACCATCATCATCATCATCATCATCAGCCTAACCTTTTCCCAACTATGTTGGGGTCGGCTTCCAGTCTAACCGGATGCAGCTGAATACCAGTATTTTACATGGAGCGACTGCCTATCTGACCTCCACAACCCAGTTAGTACTGGGTAATACGATACCCCTTGGTAAGACTGGTTGTCAGACTTTTTGGGCCACTGACTACCTAACGACTGTCAAAGATCTACAAATGACACCCGGGACCAACGGCTTAACGTGCTTTCCGAGGCACGGAGGAAACTCGGTATGTAATGGGTGGTCACCCATCCACAGACCAACCTAGGCAAGCGCGGCTTAACCTAAAGATCGATCCGAGCGGCTGTTATTATTTAGCCACGAGCTCCTCTTAAAATTCTTACTTACCAACATCTTTAATAGAAACAGTTAAATAATTGCGCCCCTCAAGTATCAAAATCCATTTAGAAAACGGTTTTTTTGTAATTCTAGGCATATTTTTGTTGTTATCAAATTCATTTACTCATGCCTTATCTCATGTTATTCATATAAAACTACAAAACCTCACTTTCTTGCAAATTTTTGTACTTAAAAATAATTAGCTAATTTACTATTAGTTGAAAGTAAAAAGAAAACAGTACCTAACCCAATATTGTCCCTTTTAACTTTGTCAAAATTAGATAGAGAATGCATTGTGACACTTAATCCGCCTATGTAAACCACTACTGCACATAAAGATTCAATTAGTTAATAAAAAAATGGTAGATGTTGGGTCCTTTGAGGCCATTTCTTTTGAATACTGCTCTAGAATCTATATCTTGACTTAAATGCCGGTAGAATATCAAAAGCTCATTCAATTAGTTATTTAAAAACAATGCATTCATAATGATTCTACCATCAAATACGATTTGTCTCCTTTTTCGCTCTTTTCGTAAACTATTATTCACCTAACAATGACTCTGCATACTCTAGTCCAAACCCAGTATAAAATAAAAAAAAACATGACGTCAAAATTTCTCCAGCAATTATGAAACTAGACAGACACACATACATCGTCGAAACAACACAGTTATTGCTATGATCCAGTAAAACTGAGACTCGTCTCGAAGCACCACGTAACTATGTCAAACACATGTCACAGTCGAACATCACCTCTCTCATTCCAAGTCGGTTAATCATACAACCCAAATGGCTCACCCGACTAATTTTAGACTAAAGAAAAAAGCAAGTTGTACTTGAGGACAATCACCGAGAAGACGTCAAAACACGATAATTATAATTCAATTTATCGTTACAAAAATATCTCGGAATATGTACATAATTAGTGTTTAATATAAATACGTAATTTTCGCGTTTCTACTGGACGGGCAGGTCGCAGCCTAGTCTACGCGCACGCGTTAAACCGTACGGTACATTCTGAAGTTTTTTTTTTTAAGTGGCCAGTGTGAAGTGATTTTAAGTGCTGGTAAATTGTAAACGGTCCGTGTTATCATGGCGGCAGTACGAAATTTTCAAGTTTTCTACCACTTTTCTACACTACACAGTATCGAATAATTATTTTTGAATAGAAATAATTAATATGTGACACATACAAGTGTTGGTGGGAGCGTGCTACGAAACGGCTACGCGATTTTCTCGGTGCTACGAGATTCTTAATGATGGATGGAGGAACGTTTTTCTTTGAAAAACTGCGAATTATTTAATTATTGTTTGCTAATTAGCAATTAAAGGTCTTGTGATTAATTGAATTTCAAATATTTTTGATAAAAATATTAATTAGGTAATTAAATATATTTAATTATTTTAATCAGTGATAAAATCGTGAAAAAGTTTTAAACCTTGAAAAATATCAATAGAAAAAAAAAATACATTACCAAAAACTGAAAAAGTGACGCGTAAGAAATGTTAAAAATACCTAATATCTAAAGTTCTAAATAACAAAATAAAAACCATATACGCAACCCCTGACGCAAATGAAAAAAAAACAACCGAAAAAAAATGTCGCCGTCACAGAATTTCTCCAGCGCCTTTCTACAAATCCCGCTCAAAGTATTATATTACTAGATATCCCACCACACCACTCTCCACGTTTATTTCCAGCCTCATAACTGTGAACAGTTGTGGTCATTTTATAGAACATAATTTAGAATTTATTATGTTTTTTCATATAAGACGGAGGAGCCAAATATCTTGACGATTATTTTTAGTTACCGTTAGGTAACCCACTACTTGAGCTTTCCGTGAATTCAATTTGTCATTGAGTTCGTATAATCACGCAGTGCACTTTGGGGGCGCGGTTGAGCAATCATGTTCGAGCTACGACAATTTCCTAACGATGGTATGTAGACTTTTATCTATTGTTATGAGGATGTAGGATTTTTACGTGGATTTTTGCTGTTAAAATGAGATTTTTGGCAAAAAATTTAGATTTTTTAGCGAGACTGAACTTGAAATATTTTTTGGAGAAATAATATTTTGTTAATTATTTATTATCATCATCATTTGTCTTATACTACATAGAATTATATTAATATCTATTAAATAGAAATACCTTATAAATATTTAATTTATATAAGCATTTTATTCCTAACTTATAACAACTTGCGAAAAACAAAACTCATTTTATTTTCTAAATAAATCCTGGAATTTATTGCAAGAAGTTAGGCTTGGATCTTTCATTCTATAATCAGTCTATGGTGCCAAGTGATGTTACACGTCGTTATTCTCATTACGCTCATTTCAATGAGAGGTAAAAGCCAGAAATAATAACGCCAGCCTTAGTAATTAGAGCGGGACTTCTAATTACCATGCCAAGGTGTTCAACCTGTTTGACTTGGCTTGTAGAAAGATTGAAACTACGGGAAGGTTTAGAAAATTCTGAAATCAGTGATTCATCCTTTTATTAGTAGTAGCTATGGTAAATTATTTTACTGGACTCATAGATTAGCAAGAACTTTGCTCAAAGAAAGAACTGTGTTGAATAAACTACCTTCGCACGTTGGTAACTAGAATCAATTTCCTTGTCAAGTAGCACATTGAAAAGTTCCTTTTAATGCTTTTAATTCAACAAATGATTGCCTTTGATTTATAATCCGTATTGAGATACAACCTAAAGACCTCCGAATCATTTACTGAACAAGATCAACTGATTTTGGTGGTCTAAAACAACAGTCTTAGAAAACAAATATACCTAATCGTTTTCGTCAATTAAGTCCGATGATAGTAACTTTGTATGTTAATATAATAATTTATAACATCTAGTGACTGACCGCAAACTGAATATACCAGAAAATCTAGCACGATTGACTTGATAGCCAGATTATATTAACAATTTAGGTCTACATCACACACCTGTTTCATATTTAACATTCATTACCGACAAATACATGAAAACGTGTACGATCAATTTCACGGCTGTTCATTATGGGATTGCGCCGTAGTTTCTTGATAGTGTAATATTAGATTAGAGGTAAACTTTGTATGTTTGAATGTAAGGGGAAATCTTCGGAAAAGATTGTCCATGGAGTTTCTTGCCCATTCTTCTCTACGATTTTGGAATGCCTTACAGTATTTTCACAAGTTGTTATGCCTTGTGTCTGTGACTGTAGTTTCGACTTCTTTGTTTATCTGACATTCAAAAGTGCGTGTTATAGTCTATTTCAAATAAATGCTTTGAGTTTGACTTTGAACTACCGATTCGGAAAATTCTTTCACTAATGGGATACTACATTATCCCCGGTTTTCACAGGCTCTGTGCAGTCACGAGCACCAATATGTAAACACTCATCAACTTTTAATAGTGTTTTTCTCTTACTGTTCTGATTAAAATTTCATGTTGTTACGAACATAGTATTCTGAAACTCATATTTCTATGAAAAACATCTTGTCTCCAAGTTACAATCGCTATTTCTCGAAAAAAAAAAAAACTTTTATATTTAGGAAAGTGTATACATATTGGTGCTCGTGACTGTACAGGACGTTCCCGTTTCTCTATCTACGGCCATACCGTGAGCGAAGCCGCGGTCAAAAGCGAGTTTTTTATAATATTAAATAAGAATATTGACGTTGTTTGTGTCATTCAAAAACATCCTCTTCTGATGTTGATCAACTATCAACATCAGAAGAGGATGATTGTGAACTGTAATGGGAGTGTCGTGCTGTCTTCCGGAAGACACTGAAAAAGAGAGATTCATATCATAGATATCATTCTCCTGCCCCTACCCCAGTTTATTTGGGTTCGGCGCAGCATGTCTTCTTCTTCCATACTTCTCTATTACTCATCATCTCAGCAGTCACCTCCTTTCTAGCCATACCATCCTTCAAACAGTCCATCTATCGTTTCTTTGGTCTTCCTCTACTCTTAAAGCCATTATTATTATGTTGGTAGTGTGAAAACTTGTAGTAGAGTAAAAAGTTTTGGAGCTCTGTAGGTTTCAATACGACTTTTTAGTCTGACTGCCTCGTTGGTGGCAAGTGCGACTGCTGAGCCTGAGCTTTTGAGTTCGATTCCCAGGTCGGGCAAAGTGTTATTAAGTTTTTGTATCAGGAAATTCTCAGCAGCAGCAACAGAGGCAATAGGCTTGCCCCCTGCCTAACCCTTCTGGGATTACAGGCGTGATGTTATGTTATGTTGTTTGTTTGATTATGATTTCGTTCAAGTGCATTATTAAGCTTAGTTATTTTCATAATGTTCATGGTTTTTTCAAAATTGATATGTATTTTATGCTGCTCTAAGTGACGGTTAAGCTTTTATGCTTGTTTCCTTCAGCTATCCTATCGGTATCACAGATAATTTTGTGTGTGTTTTTTGAAGATAATTTTAAACAAAGTTATTCGGTCTTCCAGTACGAAACCCATCCCATCTAGTACCAATTCCCTACAAACGCTTGGCAATGTCAAACCAATGCTAGTTTTCACTTATGTTTTACCCTCTTTTTCTTTATCGTGTAGTTAGTGTCTAACCTGGTGTCAGATTTTCATGCCGTCTGGATCTCTGGCTGTACAGGCCGTCAAGAAATATCTCTCAGGCATGCTGGTTTCCTCACAAAGTTTTCCTTCACCGAAGCAAGTGATAATTATGCAATACGCACATGAATCCGAAAAATCAGAGGTGTCTTGGGTTCAAACTTGAGACCTATGACTTGGAAATCCGACGGTCACATCACTTTAGGACTTTAGGTATTACCTAATAATGAAACGTCTCACTGTTAACTTAACCCCCACATTCAGTCCTCTACTCATACCCACACAGCATGCCATCTCCAGAAATCCTAAACTACAGAGGTACTCAATCGAGGTTAGCACGAAAATTTGCTCTAAAACACCAGAAATTCCTGTCTACCAGTTCATTACTCGTCACCTTCATCAGATTTATATGTCCGACGTCACAGCCCGTTGCGTTGTTATATGTATACACGTTATTTATTATATTATACATAACGGATATGTAATTTGGTGGCTAGATTCTTGGCGGCCCGCCGTTGACATGCTCCTACGATCTATGTCCCGGATTATTTCTGCTTGGTTGGTTAATATATTGGAGTTGCAACATGTGAAGTTTTTATTTAATATATTATTTTAGTTCGGGATTTGTAAATATATTTTGGATGGTGGTACTGTGAGTGGGTAGGCCATGGTCACAAGTTTTAGTAGCACGTGTTTGAAGACGTGGTTTCAGGGTGTTAGTTAAGACTATTTTTGTAAAGCCTTGTCCTTTAGGGAGCAGTATTATATTTGTAGCAGTCTTCTTTCTTTAAGTTTGCCTCCGTAAGTAGAGGATTCGCATTTGAGGAAAGACAATGAGTGTTACTTACTAGATGCTACCAGTGCTCTGATATTTTTTTTAAATGTTACAGCACCATGCTGAAATAGAGGCCTTTTGGCAACGTTTAAGACCAATTTAGTATAATATGTGTCTTTCATTTATTTTTTCTTGTTAACTTTTTTATTTTATTTTGTTGTTAATTTAATAACTTTGTTTAGTCCTGTGTGAGACACATAAACACCTTTTTTCATTCTTCTTTATAGATGCTCTTTTTTTGTTTAGTAAGACTTTGTTTTTTTCTACTTAATTTCTTCAGATGCGCTTACGGCGACAGAATTTCTCCTGGTAGAAATCAGTCCTCATTTTCCCCTTCGCTGTTAGTTGTCTAGGGAAGTTACTACAAGAGTCATTCTTGTCTGTGGTCAGCTTTGTTTTTTTTATGAAAATCGCCCTTCCGATCATCAATTGCATCAGTTATTAAAAAATGCATAGCATCTTATTGGTTGCCATGAAATCTGCGATTCGGACATTTGTAATCACGAAAACTTGCAAAAAGACAAGCTCACACAGAGATGACAGTAGAATCAAAACATACAAAATATTATGTGTGAATTATTATTTAAGATTCGTTGAAATTGTGAGTGAGATTGAAGATTCGAGTCGTATAAAACACATTAGGGATCTCGATTTAGACCTGCCTACATTATGATTTTAATCTTGGGAGACGCTCCGGAAGTTTGTACATTCTTATAATAAATGCGAGAGCAACGTAGATTATTATCTGGTGTCATTCATGTGAAGTAAAACTAGTGGATCTCCAGTGTATGCATTCAATGAAGAATGAGGATGAGTGAGGGTGGTGTGTGTGGGTGAGTGGGGGTGGATGGGTGATGTGGATGAGTTGTGAATAATTAATTTAAAACCCGTGTGTGTAGTAATTTTTGCAATGTTATAATTAGTAAGACTTTTCCAAGTTGGTTTGAGTCAAAAGTTTGGAAACTTGGTCCTATTGCTTTGAAATTGGAAACGCTAAACATCGTGACAGCGTGATATCTAAGATCTCCTTCGTTCTCTATAGAAAAAAAAGGTCACTTTTGTGTATCTTCTAGTATGAGTGTATTATCTCTCTTTTCTTTTCTGTATATAAGTTCTAATTTCAAAAAGTTTCCCGTATCCTCTCCACTGGGTTTAGGAATTAAACTGTTGACATACGGATTAACAAAAATTTGGTGCTTTAGGACCAGACCTTCCGCGTATTCCACTGTTCATCTTACTTACTATGATAAATACGAAATTTTGTGAGGATGTATGGAAGTTTGGTCTACTTTCACACAAAAACAGTCAAACGGATTTGGATGAAATTTGGCACACAGATACTTCATCACCTGGATTAAGGACACATAGGATTATTGAAATGTGTCTGTATATTTGTTATTTTGTGTGTAATAATAATAGGATACTTTTTATCCCGGTAGTATGATCCCGTGGGATAATTACTGTAGACAGCGCGGCCAAAGCCAGGTGCATAAGCTAGATGTTTATAACAAGATTCCATAATCCACGAGTACCTACTTCTACAACTCAAGACTTCGGTATTTATGATGATGCTAGAACCTAGATTGTTTACAATTCAGTCAATTGCGAGAGGTGGTGTCTAACGTCACTCAATCAATTGCTTGCACGAAATGCTTTGAATTAGGACTACAGAGGAATTGGACCTTGGGAGTAATCATTAGGAAAACGTTTGATCTTAATTTGACAGCCAATTATGATCATTAGGATCTGGCACTTGCAGCTACCTCGTTCTGTTTATGTTGTGCAGTTGTGTGCAGTAGTTAGGAATAGAGTGGCTTGCTTTGTACAAAAGAAAATTCCTTTATCTACTTAAGCCAAAGTCGTTTGTCTTGGTATGGACGTGTAATGAGGAGGGCTGAAACGCATGTGACTAAAAGAGTGATCGACATGAATGTTGATGGATGGAGAGGGAAAAGAAGGCCAAAGAAAAAAAAAAAAAAAAATTGCTCAGCTATGTGCGTTAAAATTTATAATAGGTTACAAACAGACATTCAAAATCTCCCCCTACCAAAATTTAAGAAAAAGCTTAAAGAGCTACTGCTTAAAAAAATGATTTACTCGGTAAATGAATGGCTACAGGAATAAGGAAAATATTCTATATTTTTTTTTTTTTAAATAATGTGTGTTGTGTATTATTAATTCAACGTAGAAATGACTGAGTTTTATTGGCATTTGACAATGTATTTTACCAGGCACATAATTATTTTATTGACATTATATAAGACTATGAATTTCGGAGACACGTATTGGCTAAGACCTCGGGCTAAGACTAACCATTATTTATATTTCTTTATTCCTTTTTACTTCTAAGAAAACGATTCACATGCCGTACCACAGGCTAAATAGAATTATAAGACCAAATAATGTAACATGGAAACCACCGATTGTATTTACTCTATTTATACGTGAATAAATGAATTTGAATTTGAATTTGAAAAGAAAAGATGGATGGATTGTGTAAGGAATGATATGAAAGAGGAAGGAATAAATGATGCCGTGACGTCTGACAGGGGAGAATGGAAGAAGAAAACGTGTTGCACCGACCCCAAGTAGAATGGGACTAGCCTAGGGAGGTGAAGATGATGACTTAAGCCGAAGTCGAGACTCGTCTTATTCTCAAACTAGAACTCATACAACTAATCAGCATTTGGTTCTTGCTAATGGTACAACAGTTACTTTGGCACGTTCTGAATATAACTGACAACTTGACAAAGCGATATATTTGTCAAAACATGAAGAATTGTCACAACTGAAAAATCATGTAGAATTGTCGCCTGTCGGTTTTATTAAAGAAGCTTCTGGTGTTGTTTTTTTGTGGGGAAATTCTCATGGATACCACCACATACGGGACGGAGGAGAAAGAAGGATTTTGTTGGACCGACTAAACCCTTACTGTTTCGAACACATGGTTCGGGGACCGGGAAAATAAATGTACACTCTCTCACACTCCCGACTAGTGGTCTATCTGTTATGCAGTCAGTGGGCCCCAATGCCAGGCGCAACTTTCTAATCTCCGATTTTCAGATCCTCAGTTTTAAGGAGTTTACGCTCATAATTTGTCATCATCATCTGCCTAGCCTTTTTCCAACTATGTGGGGATCGGCTTCCAGTCTAACAATTATTTAACATGGATCGACTGCCTATCTGACCTCCACAACCCAGTTAGTATCGGGCAATACGATAACCCTTGGTAAGACTGGTTGTCAGACTTTCGGGCCACTGACTAACCTTTAACGATTGTCAAAGATCTACAAATGACCGCCGGGACCAACAGCTTAACGTGTTTTCCGAGACACGGAGGAAACTCGGTATGTAACGGGTGGTCAATCATCCAACATACCGACCTAGGCAAGCACGGCGTAACCTAAAGATCGGCACGAGCGTCTGTTATTATTTAGCCCAAAGTGCCTCCGCTACGCTCGTAATTATAATAAACGGTAGTAACACCGCAACATATCCATCATTCTCACACCACATACTTTCCTAAGTAACATCGCCAAGACCAAACATCCTACAATATAAAACAGGAATTCAAAGTGCGGCTCTAAATCATACCCGAACTACAGAACCCAGCTGTTATCCTTGAAATATTTTCTCGTCAAAACATGCATCCGTCATAACGAAGTGACGTAAGCAGAGAGAGCCAGAAATATAGAGTCCATTTGTCAAACGAACACTTAGATCTTGAAGTCGGTGTTAGATGTGAATTCTGGCGTGATGCGAATGTGATGGGAATATTGTCTAGTTAATGGAGCTGTCATATGTGAATGAGATTTGTGTTTAGACTGTTGGAAGTGGTGGAGATGGTTTAGTGGGATTTAGTTTTAGTTTTTGGTCCTTGGAGATGAACAGTTTTCACACGCTGTTGTAGTTTAGAGATTTTGCTGCAAAAAAAAATAGGACATATTGATAAGTGAGGAAACTTTGTTATTGCATTTGAGGTGGAATTAACACCCGAGCTGCAGGCGAGGGTGTTATGGAGTCGAGAACTGCAGTAACAAATCCCCACGCGTATCAAACGAATACACTATCGAAGAAATAAAATATTTGAACGGAAAGTATTTTTGTCAGGAATTATTATGAAACTATGATTTCATTTGATTTTTTTCCCGAGCTTTGCTTTCGCCAGGTTGAAAAAGAAGCAAAGGTATGATGCCGCTAAACAGCCTAATATGAAAAATAGAAAATTCAAATATTATTGAATTCAGAACACAAATAAATGTTAATTTGTTCATAAAAGTAAACATTTGTTTTAAATAATCATGTTTATCTATAATATTCTATTTATAAACACAATTTAAATACTCAAAAAATATTTCCACCGTAAAGACTCTGTTTGCCGAGATTTTAAAAAAAAAACAATAACCGCCGACTATAGTCATTGAACACATTTGGACTTAGTATAAGTTTAGTATCTGTGGTAATTTTTATTTCCGCACGTGTGCAGAAAAATATTGAAAATCCACGTGTGTGTGAAATAAATTGCATGTTGAACCTAATCGTAGTGCGATAAGAACCAGTTTTCGAGAAAGTGTATTGAAATATGGTTTTTTAAGTTCGATTGTAAACGGACCCTTCACGAAGCCGTCAACCAAGCATTCTATACATCAAACTAAGTAACTGTACGCAAAAAATATTGTCGGCAAACGACTTTTTTTTGGGATGAAAAATCACGTTCTACGGTAAAAAAAAAAAAAAAAAAATTATGCGAACTAACGTTATTTACAATATTAAGTTAAGTTCGCATTTTAAAGCCAACTTAACTTAAAAAGCCACGAGCTCCTCATGCTCCTCCTCACCTTTAAACAGATGAACAAAACCGTCTCATCAAACATTTAGGTAAAATCTTAAGTGTGGCGTATATCTGTATGTGTTCGCATATCTTGGAAATCTGCTCCAGTTTCCAGAATTAAATTAAAATCACCGTCGACGATGCTCTTGCGCAAAATATTATACAGCAGATGTAATATCTAGATACAGGATGATGGCTTATATTAAATTGAAGTGTTTTTGAGGTGAAATGAAAACAGCGTGAAATCTTGGTATGTTTACTTTGCAAAGGCAATCAGAATTCCATTGCCAAAAGCTGGTATTAAGGATCTTCGAAGAGAATTTCATGTAATTTTACTCCGAAAATAAAAATAACATTACTGACGACTTACAAAGAACTAGATTTTCCCGCGGTTTGGCCCAAGTGGAGTTTGGAAATAATTCCAAGAGACCGAGTATTACTGCGATAAAAAGTATTCTATATCTTAAGACAGGTCTTGTTCCAATCTAATGATCTAAATCTATCAGCCGTTAGGCGTGAAAAGGTAACCATGGAGTTTCTTGCCGGTTCTTCTCCTTGTGTGCACCTTTTTGTAGACGTTTTATAAGTGCCCATCTCTAGGCCTATGTGAAATAAAATATTTTGATTTTGATTTCAACAGAGATATACCTACTAGCTTATTTAGCGTGGCTTCTCCGGCATTGATTTCGGTAATTGTACTACGAGATCGTACTTCCGGGATAAAACGTAACCTGTGTGTTAATCCAGGTCATAATCTATCTGTGTGACAAAATTCATCAACATCTGTGCAGTAGTTTAAGCGTGAAAGAGTAACAAACATCCATCCGCACAAACTTTCGCATATATAATAGTCAAGTAAGATTAGATGGAAGATTACAACAACAACCCAATGTGTAGCGTAGAAAACATTATCATTTTAAGCATAAAATGTTTTTATTATTAATTTGTTTAGATACTATCAAATCATGACAGAACGAATCGGTAAAAAACCGATTCAGTCACCCAAGTACCGTTCATTTCTCAATTAACCGATATTTTACCCACTAGTGTAAAATTGTTTACAAATAAATTGCAACATCATTTAAATAACTTTTAACCTCAGTTGCTATGTAAAAAACTAATATTGTTAATGTGAAAGATGTTTGTGAAGCTTTCTTGCCTTAACTTCTGAATGAATTTCAATAAAATTTATCGTAATGAGAGTAGCAGTGGCCTAGTGGTGGCGGCTCCGATTTACGAGCAGTAAGTCGTGGGTTCGAACCCAGGTAAGTACATTACTTCGTTTAATTTATTTCTTCACCACTGAAACCGGTATGTCCTTGAACCAAAAATTCGAAGACATGTGACATCTACAAACCCGCACTGGGCCCGCGTGGTGGATTATAGCCCATTCCCTCTGAGAGGAGGCCTGTGTCCCAGCAGTGGGAACATTATAGGCTGATTATGATCTTCGTAATGATAGATCATGATCTGGTTTTAGACATAAGATACTTTGTATCCCGAGAAGACGTTTAGAAGATTTCCGACTGACATCCAGTTGAAGCCGCGGCAAAAGCTTGTTAACAAATACTTAAGCAATGTTAGAGTAGACTGTAATTTAAATATCCGATTGATCTGTGTAATTTGACATTTTACGGTTCCGATACCAATAAATAATCATTTACAATTGGTGCAAGTATTTCGGCAAGCGTTCGTGAAGATTGCACTTTTTTAATAGACCCATTTGAATTTGTAGTTTGAATAGAATAGGTATGGTACTATTTGTTTATTTATTTAATGAACAATGTACACAGCCAATTTTACACGCTAGGCTTAAAACTAGTGAGTACATGGCCCTGTTAGTGTGCAGCAAGATAACTTAAATCTAATAATATTGTAGTGTCAGTGTTATCTGCATATGTTTCTATATACATATATATATATATATATATGTATTCACAAAAATACAAATTGTCACACACACACACACACACACACACACACACACACACACACACACCAGCACCAAATTCGCAATGTTTTCCACGTTGACAATAACTCTATGATGTAATAGGGGGCCTGGAGTTCTAAAATACAGGCCTAGGCTTAGTTTAGACTCCAGATCTCCCACAAATTACAACTTTCTGCTGTAAATTATATTACCTGTCAACTATATCTCAAATAACGATTGTAATTTGTGGAGATAAATAAACGTTTATTATTATTATTTTTATTATTATTTTATTATCTATTATCTAATATCACGTAGATCATTAGGAACTTTCACATTAAAAATATTATATTAATTATACTTATATCTAGCTTTATACAAAAAAAAAACCTATGTTATAATTAACACATACATATTGTATATTTGAACTCTATTTTAACGTTTTATCTTCCATAAATTTTTGGATACTATACCTAATAACATTTTTCTAAGAGCTACCTATTATGTTTGCACTTTATAGAATTTTTCGGCATTTTACGATTTTGAAATAAAGAAAATAGTTGCAGAGGTGCTCGTGGCTAAATAATAACAGCCGCACAGGTTGATCATCAACGTTAAGCCGGGCTTGCTTAGGTCGGTCTGTGGATGGGTGACTATCATAACATACCGTGTTTCCTCCATGCCTCGGAAAGTACGTGAAGCTGTTGGTCTCGGCGGTCATTTGTAGATCTTTGACAGTCAGTGGCCCGAAAGTCTAACAACCAGTCTTTCCAAGGGGTACGGTATTACCCAGTACTAACTGTCAGATAGGCAGTTGCTCCATGTAAAATACTGGTATCCAGCTGCATCCAGTTAGACTGTAAGCCTACCCCAACATAGTTGGGAAAAGGCTAGGTAGATGATGCTGTGTTAAGATATAAATATAAGATTTCTATATTCATATGACTAAACCCCCTTTTTATTACACCCTAAACATTATTTTAAATAAATGAGCAAAGAAAATATTTTAGCAAATCTCAGTGGAAAGTAAAAAGTTATTTGCTAGCCACGGGCTGAGACATAAAGAATTATGTGGCTGATGGCTCATAGTATAGAAGCACCATTATTTTAGTTTAGTGGCCAAACCTTACGGCTTAAGATTTAGTATTATACTTAATTTATCTGTTTCTTTCATTAATGTTAGAGTTATGGCGTGTAAAAGGTGTTTTTGGAATGAAAAAAAGAAATTAAACATACTAATATATCAGTCTTGGAGTTAATGACCGGGATATATCTGTTGAGAATGGAATAATATTGGTGTTGCTCCTGATAGCAGCTATTCATTTCATGCATGAGGATACTGTTGGAGAAGACTTTCTTGGAGAAAGATATGTATCAAAATTTAAACTTGTAAATAAACAGTGGGACTGTCTCATAGGTCTAGTGATCGTAAGCGCGACTGCTGAGCACGAGGTCCTGGGTTCGAGTCCCAGATCGGGCAAAGTGTTATTGGGTTTTCCATTCGGAATTTCTTAGTAGCAGCCGAGCACAAATCCAGTCTCTGTGAGTCTGGATTTGTGCTCAGTTGTTGGCAAAAAGCTTGCCCTCTGTTACATGGGACAACCTAACTGGCGAAATGTGGGTGTACTATTAAGTACACCTCTGCTTAACTCTTCGGGGATTACATGCGTGATGTTATGTTATATGAACAGTATGAATAAGCCTAAGTTACTGATCATGAACAAAACAACTTTTTCTTTTTACCTAATTTAAACTGTTCAAACTTTGCAATATCGACTACGTAGGATACAAAACTTCCATACAAATAATAAAGTAGTTACCTGTAGGATTAAATAGTCCTTGTTTTCCTGGAAAATGAAAAGCCTGACTTGGTTACAACTTCATCATCATTCTCCAACCTGATCCCAATTTATTTGCGGTCGACGCAGCATGTCTTTTTCTTCCATACTTCTCTATTACTCATTATCTCATCTGATACCTCCTTTCTTGCCATATCATCCTTCACACAGTCCGTCCATCGTTTTTTTGGTCTCCCTCTACTCGTATACCCATCTACATTCATATTCAAAACTTTTCTCATGACATTTTCTTCATTCCCTCGCATCACATGCCCTAAACCAAGACTTGGTTACAACATTTTACTTACAAAAAAAGGTTTTGTGAAAATATTTTACTTAACAACACCGAATCTGTGGAAACCCCTATTTACCCTAATAATAAAGGGTTATTCTTCAAAGACCAGCCAAATTCTCAAATATGATGCAGTACATAACTCTGAGCCCCCCACACATGGAAATGTTTTATCAATGTTTTAAAAAGAAATAGCTGTTTTCTACAAAAGTGCAATACCTACATGGTCAAAATGTATGGAACAGCAGATTTTTTTTAATAACCGATGAAAAATTTCTATGTGGGGCTCCCAATAATTGAATATATCTGAGAATTTGGCTGGTCTTTGTATACTAACCCTGTATAAAATACCTTTAGCACTAATGATCCTTGTTACCACCGAACATGAAAAACTACACTATGCTAGAAATATATTTCTCACAAAAAAAGCTACAAAATAAAAAGTATTTTACACACGAGTTCTTTTACAAATGGGTACTTGGCTCCCCGACAGATTAGGTGACAAGTAAAAATGTAATATTAATACTCATAGCAACGTTATTTAAAACTTCTTCGTAACTAATCGTGTGCTTTTAAAATATTCACAATTATAAATATAATCTTCTTGCTTATATTATAATGTTGTGACACATTTTTCGTATAATGTTTATACATTCCATATATTTAAAACAAGAAATGAATCTCCTGGGTATTGCAGCTACGTCAGTGGACTGATCCACAATGTTATTAGCCTCGAGGCACATGGTTTTTTAGGATTAGTTTAACGCTCGATATCTTAAAGGTTTAGGATTTCCTCCTTGCTCTCAATCGCGGCTGCTGAGCATGAGGACCTAGGTTTGATTCCCGGGTCGGGCAAATTGTTGTTGTGTTTTTCCATCAGGAATTTCTCAGTAGCAGCCACGGAGTCTGAATTTGTGCCCGGTTGATGGCAAAGGGCTCACCCCCCAACTACCTGATAACTGGTGAATTGTGGGTGTGCTACTTGTATTAGGTACATTTCTTGATTTGTGCCCGGTTGATGGCAATAAGGCCGCCTCCCATTACATGGGACTTAAACATAACTGATGAAATGTGAGTGTACTATATTAGGTTCACCTCTGCCTAACCCTTCGGGGATTTCAGGCGTGATATTATATTATCTTAAAGGTAAATCAACTGATTAAATTACTGATAAATAATCCATCTTCTGTTAACTGTTGTGATTGGTTAAGCTGAAATTAATAAAGTAACTCATTTACATCACTTGCTTTAAGTTCCATCGACCATATGTAAATATCATGTTAAGGGTTTCAGAAAATCGGAAAAAATGGAAATATCAATAATCTTTATTACACAAGTGGTTACAAAATATTGTGATGTCCCTGACTCCTGGGCTAGGTGATAGACCTATTTTACAGGAGCCAGTGCCATATCCCAAGAGGAGATAATTATAAAAGAATCTTTTGCAATAAGACTAACAAAAATAAAAAGACTATGGTCAGATAATAAATAAATTAAAAGCGGTTAAAAGGTGCCTGTATTCCAGTCGTTAGGCAGACAGTGGCCCAAAAAACCTGACAAACAGACTTACCAAGGGGTATCGTATTACCCAGTACTAACTGGGTTGTGGAGGTCAGATAGGCAGTCGCTCCATGTAAAATACTGGTATTCAGCTGCATCCGGTTAGTCTGGAAGCCGACCCCAATATAGTTGGGAAAAGGCTAGGCAGATGATGAAAAGGTGCCTGTATTGAGTTTGAGAATCTTTGCGCGTGTGTGTGTGTGTGTGTGTGTAGTAAGGTGTGTGTGATGATTTACCCACCTTATCCAAACTATCTCAGGAAACACTTTAAAAGTCAGTCTCTGTTATCATACGTTTTCATCATTACATAACGAGTTTCCTCTGTGCCTCGGAAAGCACGTTAAGCCGTTGGTCCCGGCTGTCAATAGTAGATCTTTGACAGTCGTTTTTCAGTCGACAGGTGGCCCGGTGGTCTAACAACCAGTCTTACCTATGGGTACCGGAGTACCCAGTCCAGTAGCCCAGATAGGGTTGTCGAGGTCAGATAGGCAGTTGCTCGATGTAAAATACTGGTATTCGATAATGTTTGGAAAAGGCAGATGTTGATGGTTATCATACGTTCGACTATTTCACCTAAAATCTTTGTTACATAGCCCATAAGCCTGACAACTGTTTTTTTTTAATATTTTCAAGTGTGTACAGTGACTGTTTTAAACAGCTTTTTCGATGAGATTGTAAACTATCAGCTGAGAAAAATTCTATGCAGAATTTCTCTAGGTCGACTCCCAACGAATATACGAAACAGACAGACAAACAGTCCGTTTTAAATTCTGACATTAATATATTCGAAAGTGACACGTAATTATGAAAATGTCATGTAACCTTAATGATGATATTATTTTAATGGGCACCCCGAGTTAATTTATTTAATTTCTGATGAAATATTATTTCAGTAAACGTGGTTTTGGACGTAGTGTTAGCAAAACTATTTATTTTGATGGGTCTAACACCTGGTCCAGGCTTACAGTACCACCAGTTTAAGATTTCATCTCAAGGTGGCGCTGCTTGTCAAGAAAAAATACAAGAATATGTCAAGCTTATTGCTTATTTGTTTAGATTCCGTGTCAACCAGCGGGCCATCTATTAAATAAAACTTACCTATGGCAACTTCTTTTGGACCAATTTCTGATGACTTTTGAGGCTGTAAATATACTTTTACAAAAACAATAAAGTGATTTTTGTAATATTATTGATCAAAGTCAAAGTCAAAGTCAAAGTCAAAGTTAAAGTTTTTAATTGTTTATTGGCTAACTGAGATTGGGTTTATAAGGAGAAACAAGTTGTTTTCGATCTTTGAAATCATGAAATCTTTTTTCAAAAGAGTATTGTCAGTTAACCACTGTTGGCTGGCCCATTTAAATGGGTTGGGGGGCCATATTGTGGCCCGCGGGCCCGGGGGTTAGGCAGCCTTGTACTAAAATCTAATATCAATCCTGTTTACACTTCAACCAACTTATCTCTGCAGGCGGGAAAACACAGGATTAAAAATAAATATACCAAGTTTGACATATCGATTTTTTTTGACAAGCAGCGCCACCTACAACTGCAAACAAAAAGTGGTCATACTGTAAAGTATTGTAGACATTCACTTTGCAATTGCTTCTCTCTTGTACAGGCCCTTAGATTGAAATTTGTATGACCAATAGGGTTTCTATGTCAATTTTCTATGTTCTTCTAGGCATTACATATCATACTCATCCATCAGTAATGGCAATTAAACATTTTCTTTGCAGTAAGTGTCGTAAAATGTAAGTTTTGTTTTCTTATCATCTACCTTTTCCTATGTTAGGGTCTGCTTCCAGTCTAACCGAATGCAGCTGAATACCAGTATTTTACATGGAGCGACTCCTATCTGACCTCCACAACCCAGTTAGTACTGGGTATTTCGATACCCTTTGTTATGACTGGTTGTCAGACTGTCGAGCCACTGACTACCTGTATCGACTGTCAAAGATCTACAAATGACAGCCGGGACCAACTGCTTAAAGTGCTTTCTGAGGCACGGAGGAAACTCGGTATGTAATGGTTGGTCGCCTATCCAACGACCAACCTAGGCAAGCGCGGCTAAACGTTATTTTCGTTTAGTACGAAATTAAATTCTTTCATAGTACCTACATCATAGACTTTTCCAGAACATAGATTACTTGTCGCAAAATAGGTAATTTTACAAATTCTTTTAATTGACACAAAAATAACTACAGGATGTTGGGGCTTCAGTAACAGTTAACACTAGCTGTACATAATTAAAAAAAAACTGTAAAAATATTTTTTTAATCCTGTCTCTGAGTGAACTCTAAAATAAAGAGGAAAAAGTTCATTTATTTAACCAACCATTAATTTTACCACCAAACGATGTTTCTAACTATAAAAATTCCTAACTTTACGTTGTTTTCATAGACAAATTTTATCGTCGACAGGTTACGACTGAAAGAAATTTCAACAATTCGGTATTTAGAAAAGTTTTCGACATAAATTAGACTTACATGTCATTATAAAGTGTAATACACATATATTGCATTTTTATAGTGTGTCACGGTTGTGTGACATGTGTTTATGTCATTATGAAATGTGACAATAGACGCGAGGGATTACAATATCAATTTTTCAAGCGGTGTTTCGAATAGGCAGTGACTTTTACGAATTGATTTAATGAGGGTTCTTTGAATACGATTTTAATTCTGTTATTTTTTTGCTTAAATTATCGTTCAGGAAAAATATACATAAAAACGGATGTTGTTGCAGATAGACATCGACTCGTTTTACGCGATCACTACCATGACAATTGATACACACTTAAATACTGTTTTCATAAGGGTTGATACCCTAATGAAAACAGTAATAGTAACAAAGTAGTGAATCCGAAAAATCAGAGGTGCGTGTGTGATCACACGGACCTCTGATTTTTCGGATTCATGTGCGTATTGTATAATTATCACTTGCTTCGGTGAGGGAAAACATTGTGAGGAAACCAGCATGCCTGAGAGATATTTCTCGACGGCATGTAAAGCCAAGTTAGAGGCCCACGGGCGGCATAAAAACTCTGACACCAGGTTAGGCACTAACCACACGATAAACATAACAAACATAAGAGTTATTTTGCCGGCTTACATGCGGGTGATGACGAAAATAAATGGCTGGTTAAAATTAATTATAAACTGCCTCGACTGTTTCGTTCGCAAGTGCGACTCCTGAGCATGAGGTCCTGGGTTCAATTCCCAGGTCGGGCAAAGTGTTATTGGGGTTTTCCATCAGAAATTTCTCAGTAGCAGTCAAGGAGTCTGGATTTGTGCCCGGTTGATAGCAATAGGATCGCCCCCTATTACTTAGGACTAAACAATATAACTGGCGAAATGTGGGTGTACTATTAAGTAAACCTCTGCCTAACCCTTCGGGGATTACAGGCGTAATGTTATGTGTAGGGACTGAAGGCCACACATCGGTCTTACCTTATCCAGTATAAGATGGCCCGGCCTTCTATTAAAACTTAAGCCAGACCAGCGCAAGGTCAAAGTGTTACCACTGAAGCACGCTCGACTGTAGGTAGGAGCCTACTTAGAATTTTTAGTTGTGTACAACATCAGATATTTCTATTTTCAATCGATGTGAATCAAAAGGAAACACGCAATATAATTAATGTCTAGAAAATCAGCTAGCGGTTCAGAAATAGAGCTGCACCACTTCTCATTCAAAAATATTACATTCATGAATAAACTTATTTTGAATATTTAAATGGCGCGTAGCGTTGCATATCTTGGAGTTTGTGTGATTATGTTATTTATTGTCACATTTATCAGTTTTTGTGGAAGGCACTTTCATGTTTTAGTCAGTCACAGATTATTCTGGAGTTCATTTTGAATGAAAATAGTGATGTTCTGTCAAGAAATCTTATAGGTACAGCCGGCAAAGTACGCGGTGTTGGCCATTTTTCAACCTTGTTACTAAAAGCATAGTGGTGAAAAGCGATCGACAGGCAACTTTTTTGGGTGTTCACCGTCCCGTTTCTCAATTTTACCATTGCCTCCGAAAAAGGGGCTTTTGAGATCACTGTCCGAAGATTAGGTGTTACGAGAATGGAAAAAAATAACATATAAGTAGAAATATAAGAGGAGTCTGAAAGTGACGCCGGTGACTGAAAAGTTGTGTGGTAATCGGTTGTCGTGGTATGGGCATGTGATGCGGAGGAATGAGGGAAATGTCGTGAGGATGAATGTGGATGGGTAAAAGAGTGGACGAAGAATAAAGAAACGATGGATATACTGTGTAAGGAATGATATGGCAAGAAAAGAGGTGTCTGATGAGATGAGGAGTAATAGAGAAATAAGGAAGAAGAAGACATGCTGCGCCGACCCCAAATGAATTGGGGGAATATAATATGTAAATAAAATAAATGTATTCTTCTAATTTAATACAGAAATCCTTGCAAAGATGCAACACTATTATAATTTCTGTTATTTATTAAAAAAAAAACTAATTTACTCCCAAGACCACCCACGACAAGAAAACTTCCACACACTAATATATATTTACAAAATCATCAGGAATCTGTAGAAAATATTAAAATTAACATCGTCGCATCACTACACAGCAATAAGTATAAATCAGAGGCAGGAATGTTGCACTCGGGAACTGTCAGCGAGGGAAGAACTTTATTGTAACTAAAATAGTGGACATGGACTAAGTCTTAGTACACACTACAGATTTTTTGGTTAATCGCGACAAAATCAAAATCAAAAGTCATTATTTCAAATTAGACCTATAATCTCCTCTTTTTCATAAGATAGTTCCCCAGAACCACAGTCTTTCACGAAGGTCAGATAAATTCAAATTCAAAATCATTTATTTGCTAATATGGGTAATTACATAAAGTTGTTAAAAATAGAGTATATATAAGCAGTCGTTCCACCTAAAATACTGGTATTCAGCTGCATCAGGATAGACTGGAGCCGCCTTCAAAATAGTTGGAGAATGGTTAGGCAGGCGACTATATAAAATGTCGTAAACGCGCTTATTTTCTGTCCTAATATGACAATTTTCTAGACTTTTTAACTCAACTGGACCTGAAATGGAGTATAATTTAACTTAGATTATTTTGTTCTTAGCCTTAATCGGTTAATTTTCATCATCAGCATCATCATTTCAGCCGAAAGACTTCCACTGCTGGACCTAGGCCTCCCCTTAGTGTCGCCACATTGACCGGTCCCGTGCGTCTCGCATCCAGCGACCTCTGCAACCTTCACCAGGTCATCGGTCGACCTAGTGGGAGGCCTTCCAACGCAACGTCTTCCGGTTCGCGGTCACCACTCCAAAACTTTTCGGCCCCATCGGCCATCCGTTCTGCGAACAATGTGCCCACTGCCACTTAATTTACGGCTACGTTGGTAACCTCGGTTCTCTTGCGGATGTCTTCATCAATCGGTTACTAAGCCAAGTTAAATTCACCTAAGATTGTTTGCTAACCGCCATTGGCTTATTTATTAGATCTTTCATCCCTGAAATACTTCTAATAAAGGTGTCATTAGAAATGCCTGAAAGCTTCACACACCCAAACTACGGTCGAGTAAGACAAGTCGCAAGTGCGCGCTAACCCTAATGCACCTATTACGAAAATAGTGCATAATATATGTACTAATTACTTGAAATACCTCGCTAAGAAGCGGATATGTATGTTTAGTTAATGCATTTCTCTGATCTTTCGTCTAGTGTCGTAGTTTTCATTCAGCTGTGATATTATTATGATTATGTTTTCTGAGTATTGTTGTGGTCGGGTTTTGTTTTGTTAATAGTTTTGATGTTTTCATTTCACATTATGTAGGCTTGGTATGTCACGTCGTGAGGAAAGTTTTGAGCATGAATGTGGATAGCTTTAAGAGACTACGCGACACCTTTCGGTGGTATGGATAGAGGAGAGGGGGGGGGGGGGAGGAGTCACGACAATAGAGAAGTTATTAGTTTAGTAGTTTTTTTATTTTATTTTAAAATTTGATCTCATTGAAAAGATCACAACTTATGTCTTGAAACGAATGACTTGATGACTGAATATTACATTTTGACAACCTCCAATATGTTTTCATTTCCGACACATCATGTCACAAATAATTATTTATCTAAATAATTACATGTAAGTGACAAATTACTCTGATTAATTTACTCATAACTCAATTTCAAGACATTTAAAAAAAAAAAAATCCAATTTCAGCACTATATGCCATAATTTAGTTGATATACAAAATATCAGCATTGATAATTAAAATTAATTACCAATACATCGTAATCATCAGCTGCCTGTCTTTTCCAACTATATCGGGGTCAGCTTCCAGTCTAGCCGGATGCAGCTGGCTGTCTATCTGACCTCCACAATCCTAATTACCAATCTACCGTGATTTTTCAAATATTTTAGTCACACTATGTAGGTCAATATGACAAAAAACAAGTAAAATATAACCGATCTGTTTGAGTTTTGATAAAAAATGACAGTTTTCTTTGATAATTTTCAATGTTATGTTAAATATATGATCGCAACTCTCTTTGAACATAGAAATAAATTGTATTTGAATTAAACACGGGAGGTTGGAAAAACTATGTTTCTTGGATATGTAAGAACATGTGCTAAATGTTGATAGATAAAGCGCTGTTTGGGGTAAAATATGGACTAGGAAATGGGTCAGAATTAAACGTGTTGAGGAAGGGAAAGAACCAAAATAGAACATACTGTACCACTATACATGCATAAACTCACGCCGTTTCCCCATGGAGTCAGCTAAATTACAGAACACCACCTGCATACTCCATCTTCCATGATATATACTCTTTTTCACCTCGTCGTCATACGGTCTATGTAAAAGAGTATATATACATAGGTACATGTTACATAACAGGATTCAAGATTCCTAACTCCATCGTAAGCTCCCTACTTCTCAAGTCAGTGACTGCCTCGTTGGTATAGTGGAACCGCTGAGTATGAGGTCCTGGGTTTGGCTCGAGGTCGGGCAAATGCGACGTGGCCAGCCCCCTACCTCTTCAGCCTGGCTGCTTTTTTTTCCAACATCTGCAATTTAAGCTATAATTTTAATATCCAGAAAGTAAAAAACATATTTTACAAAGTTTCATCCCACCAAACTGCGCACACGCAAGTCTCTCAAAAGAGATTTATATCAGGAATGTTAATCGACTACCGGTGACTCAGACCAATAAATTTATTTCAAAATATATAATTATACATGTATAAAACACACTTTAGCCTAACTGCTGAGTGACACGAATTTTATTACGTGTGAAGATATAAGTATAGCTGTAGAAGGATCTTTTCTGAAATCGAAGCTATCGCTGCCATCTTGTTTTTAAGGGGTTCCGTACCCGAAGAGTAACCAACGGGACCCTGTAACTAAGCCTCCGTGTCCGTCCGTTCGTCTGTCTGTCAGCGGGCTGTATCTCATGATCTGTAATAGGTAGACAGTTGAAAATTTCACAGAATGTGTATTTCTATTGCCGCTATAACAGCACATAAAAATAAATTAAAGGGGTGCGACGATGATGCGGAACCCTTCATGCGCGAGTTCGACTTGCACTTGGCCGGTTTTCAAGATTATTTCACACTAGATTTTGCCCGCAGATTCGCTTGCATTATGGTCGGAAATTATCACTCGGGAACGTCGTAATTATAGCCTATGAGACTTGGAGATAATTTAGCTTCTTATTTGTAAAAGAATTTTCGGGATCGAATCAGTAGGTCCGAAGATTACTTAACTTACAAACTTTACCCCTTTATAATATAAAGTATTAGCTGTTGCCCGCGACTTCGTTCGAGTTGAAATTTTTATGTGTATGAGTGGGAAAAAAAAAATAAAAGCTAGCCTATGTCTTTCCTCAAGATATAATCTATTTTTTTGCCAAATTTCGTTACGATGCGATCAGCCGTTTAATCGTGAAAAGGTAACAAACACAAAGAGTTACTTTCGCATTTAAAATATTAGCATGGATGGAAAACAGCACCCTTTTTTTTTGCGTATGGGAATTCATCAAATTACCCCCCAGAAAACAGCACCCTTCTGTTAACTTCATTAATGTCAGATCAGATATCAGGTTTTAAGCACCCATATTTATATCGTTTTGCACCGTTTCAGAAATGTCACAATATGTCTAAATAGTACTAATGAGTGCCAAAGACACGCCCAGTGGCATAATATGACACTGATTGGGCAAGTGTCAGTTGTAGAGAGCTGTAGTAATTTGTTAAAATGTTGATGGTATTAGAACTACTACCATAGCTACATATTTTTGCCGCCAATGAAGAATACTGTTAAGAGGGAACAGAGGCTGCGATTCTCCATACAAATACATTCGCCTTTTTTCTTCCTGAATAATGCCTCTAAAGGGTAATTTTTTTTTTAATCAAGGTTTTCTGTAGACACGTCCCTGTCATTTACTTTTTTTCAACAACTAATACGTAAAGAAAATATGATGGATGATTATTAATCAATTGATTTTTTATTATTGTTTTTTTTATTTTATTTGATGATTTATGGTCTGCTGGAAGTGATTTCGTATGAAATAAGCAGTACCTTTGCGCTCTTCTATCTTAATGTAATGTCTTGTTAAGTATTTTGTGTGTACATAAATAAATAAATAAATAAATAAATAATGATGCCACCGTATTTGTTAATTTTGTACGCCATAAATTGGCAAAACATAGTGCACATATTCTAGACAATATACTATCTGTTATCTGTAACCATACCTATGTTTAACAAAATAAATGATTGATTGATTGATGATCCTCCAAAAATGACAAAAAATGCCCCATTTAAACAAAAAATGCCCCATTTAAACAACCGTGATTAAAGGACTACCAGACAAATTTGAAAAGTTTTTATCATAAAAGAAATTAATAGGAACCTAGACATACTCTTTCTTAAAATTTTAATGTCAAAAATAATTCAATCGGCTCAGTTTTCGGAAAGAAAAAAGGGTAATACAAAACATCGATCTGGTCGAAATTTTTGTGATATAATCGGTCTGAGTGTAGTTGTCCCTGTCGCACTCTACGGAGGCAGGCTTCACGTAGTGCGATGGCAATAGTTTCTTCAAATACCTAGCTCGCAGGCCCTGTTCCCTTTTAATCGTTGCATCATCCACAGTCCGACTTTATCTAGCTGGGAATAGGCCTCACTTTCCTTGTTAATCGTTTTTAGGGTAAGAATGCTAATGATGGTAATATTACAGAAACATGTTGGCTATAACAACTGGCCTTGTTGTTGTAAGTATCTATGAGGCAACCGAAAAGTCGGCTTTCTTGCTAATTCATCTAGATGAGTGAATGACTGATGTGAATGCTACGGCGAAGCAAGATCGTAGATAACTTATAGATAGATCATAGTTAAATAAAGGCATACGACCCCCATTGGCTAGCCCTAGGGACTGGCAAGTCAAACCCAGGTCTCTAACCAAAGCTAATCTGACATAGTTTAATCATATGAGGCCACTGGTTAAGCCCAGGGACTGGCCAGCCATCCAATGCAGTTTGACGGGATTTCTTGACATATTTATGAGTGAAATAATACAGCTTTTTTTTTTTTTTTTTTTTTTTTTTTTTTCCGGATGGGAAATCATCAAATGACCCCCCCCCACTCTGGGCGGAGCGGAGGGGAGTGTCAGACTTGTACTGACTAAAACCCATCCATGTTCCTTCTTTGCCCGTTATGTTCCAGGGCCACGGTATCTCTTTCGAACAGTCCCGCAGCCCATTCGAACAGTCCCGCAGCCCAAATAATACAGCTTTAATTAATACTAGAAATGCTAAGTTTAAAACTGACTCAAGAGAAGTCTATTTCCATCCAAAACAAAATTATTTATAGCTCCTTACAATCTTGATTGCAGGATAACGTTATTTTAACCTCAAATCAATATAGTATGAAGCATTGATCGACAACATTTTGACGTTTTAACTGACAGATCGATAATATTTATTTTTATAATTTATTGGAACTTTGCCTGCCATGAAATGCGTATTTTAGACATTTTTGTTTATCAGGAAAACATTAAATATGTAAAACGTAATTATTCTCGGTAATGTAGATGTTAGTCAGGCGTCAAACAAAACTGATGTGTTTTATTTATTAAATTTGGTTTTCAGAAAGTTAAATATGTCAGAGTTTAGTTTTTGGCGTCATTTAAAGAACAATATGAATTGTAAGATGGAAGAAAAAGGGGAAAATTGTTTGTCAAATATGTTATGAAAAGTTATTATAAGTATTGTTGTAGGTAGAAAGAAACCCTTAAAATGATCGTAATTGTGGATATGATGTTGGTTATATGTATCTGTTACGGCTAATTGCCAAAGTGCGGCTACACCTAGTTTTAGCCGGCTAAACCTAGGTGCGGCCGGTTAAACTTAGATGTATCCTACTTATCTTCGGTTAGAGCATGCAACCAATTGGGATGTACCGCTCGCCGGCCGCTGCCGCGGCACCGCTCGCTGCCCACGCTCAGTTCGCGCGCATTAGGTCACAGTTCTAACCTAACCTAATCCATTTAGGCGGTGTGTCCTAGCAAAAAAAAGTATATATAACTGTTACCGGCCGCACTTAGGTTTAGCCGGCTAGAACTAGGTGTAACCGAACCTAGGTTTAGCCGGTTAGAACTAGGTGTAACCGCACTTAGGCTTTTAACCGTAACGTGTCTACAAACTGACACTCTTTGTGTAAAATCTGTTTTTACATATTTTTAAAATACATACACCAATGACAACACTCGAATACGCTAAGCAGCTGGTTTTTATTACAAAAATATCATAATATTATTTTTCTTGTTATTAATTTCTTTCATGAATGTCACAAGATCTTATAAAATGCGTAAAAAATAAGATTTAAATGGCGGCTTATCTATCGACGTAAATCGTAAAAGTCAACCAACGGAAATGAAAGTCACTATCACAGCAATGGCCTGGTGAAGGATTGCTATAAATCTCAGTGTTAAATGGCTTCAGGGCCTAATGTACTCTAAAACTGACTTATTTTATAAAATAAATTGCCAAGCCCTTCGTTATTACAAGGTGACACAAAAATAACAGTGCGCATATTATTCTACTAATATAATTAAATATTGACAGAATTTATAGAAAAAGCGATTTTGACGTAATTTTTTTATTCAAATCACCGGTAAAAACTAATAAAAATATGACATAAAAGCTGCAAAAATTATGTGTTAACATTATATATTTAAAACCTATTAATAACGCCCTTAAATCTAAAACTCATGTTGCAGCTATTAAATAAATAATTTTATAAGCCATTTATAAAAATAATAGAGCTAAACGGTTGACGACATCTGACTACCGATGAAATTGTCATCGGGCAGAGGTCATAAACATTTCGCGATGACGCAAAACGTCTGGGATTTTTTTTAAATTCAAGATGCGTCAAGGGTTGCCAACTATTTTTATGTTGCGTTGCGATGTCAAAAATGTAGAAAACAGCATGTCTTATAATGTTTCAAGCGATCACATATCTTCAGATCGAAGTACCACCAGATATTCTATACAAAGTGATGTTTTGTAGAACACAAGTCAATAAAATTTCAAAAATAATATCATATGCTGTCAAGTACGAAGATAAATTAGGCCTCATACAAATGAGGCGGCGCGAACGCCAGTTTTTTTCCACATCAAAGCGTTTTTTTTTCAGTCCGGAAATAAATTATTATATATTAAAATAACTGCGACACGAGTAAATAGGTTAGAGAGACATTAAAATATTCAGTTCAGTGTTGTATGATTTTAGATAGCGTACATTTTTTAAGGTGAAAATACCAATGTTACGTAAAAATAAGCGGTAAAATGATGTCAAAAGTCACCTGACTGTAATAAACAAAATTATATAAAAAAAAACAAAAACACGTGACTGAAAATCTGACGCATTTTTAAGAAAATAATTACAATTTATTCACCTTTTCATTTTTGAATGAAATACTCGTGTATAATTTCGCATATTTATATAATTATGCATTATTAAAAGTGCTTTTTTACATTATATTCAATGTTATGACATTTGGAATTTTTATATTATACAATGTGATGGTTTAAAATTATCATCCTACGTTGTCTGTGACGAATCAGATGTTATGCTTTTTAATTTGAGTCATACCTATTATTATAAGTAAAGCTGTCGCAAATATATTTAACTCGGTCTGGAGGACAACCTGTCCTGAAGTGAAATAGTGTAATTTCATTATATTTAAAATTTTCCTAAATCTTAATTTCTGCCGCTCGGTTAGGCACCGACCTTTGCAATTATTTTGAAATGTCGTTCTATCTGACTACGCCCTAAGTTGATTTAGCCGTGCCGCCATCTTTTACGTACATGAAACTTTAACAGTTAATTTTTTTAATTTTTTTTTGCGTAATTCTCGCAGTTTTTCAAAGTTTCGCGCAACGCTGAACTTTTACGATTGGGTTGCCATATGCGCCCCTACATCAATAATACCAGCACTTTTTTTTTATAAATTGCGTAGCACCGAAAAGCCCACCAACATACTTACCTATATTCAACCACAGGGACCAACACAACACACAAACCAAAGTGACCACCATACAATGACACACACTAGACACATTACACAGTAACTAATAGTATTTTCTGCATCAGAAGACCCCCATTCCTTTTTAAATGGCGTTTGTAAGCGATCTCTGGAATTCTCTCGTTGGTTACAACGATAAAGAACACTTGAACTGGCAAGAACTGTCCAGGTTTTACTTCGATGATAGCCGGAAATATTTCTCAGTATCTGAGATAGATCAAGAAGCCATACCTATAGTTTTCGGGGAGTGTCACAAGATCGGTTTTAATAGACACGGCTTCGGGTACCACTTTACGCCGCTGAATTTCATCACTGTATACCACATTGATAGCAGACGAGGTTTGTATTATTTAGGTTGTACTAATATTATTTAACCAGCGCTCAATGATATTATAAATAAAAACAGGTAGAAATCGCATTAGCGTGCGCAAATTGGTACAGACAAATTCCGACAATTGTTGTAATTTAAGTACTTCAAGCGCAATGTGTACACGTTCCGTATTATCTATATTGATATTTGAACGCCGCTCAGTATGAACGTAGCGTAGCTTTCTTTATAATATCATTGGCTGCGCTAGAAAAATGTATGGAATTTGACAATGGCTACCGGAAAGTTTATTTTAATCCTATTGAAAGTTATTGTACAAATAAGAAACAATTTTATAGCCATTTTCACTGATCTAGGCCTTCTGAATTAAGGTTTGAAAAAAAAAAAATACGTTAAAACGTTTTTTCCGCCAATGTGACCACGCCCTTAGCGAAAAATACTTAGGTTACGTACGCACTGACTGGCTTGCTTAGCATTTAGAGACTCCCGAGTCACCTAGCAAGTAACAAATTGAAACGAACGTTCTAAAATCGTTGCAACCAGCCTCACTGCGCGCTTAACGCCTAGCATGTATCGAAGTAGTGTGCTTCTAAGCACTAAGCAAGTCAACTGTCAGTGCATTCGTAGCCTTACTATTATTCTGAGGAACTTTTCTATTTCTCTTATTAATGTCTGAAAAGGTTTCAATGAAAGAAAATTTTCTTTTAAAAAACTAACATTAAAACTTTTGAAGCCACAAAATTTTCTTCAAGGTTTTGTCAAAAATATTAGTTATAAAATATTATTTTTAATGGCCCGTTCATAGTTTCTGACACAGATTCATTCCCATCAACTGTTTTGGCCTTGTTACAAGGTCTGATTTAAGACCCTTGTTTACGAACGATAATATATTTGAATGCTTAAATATCCGTCGTAGTTTGACGCAGCATATGCATCAACAGGCGTAAAAATATTATAATATTTTTATGACGGAAAATTCCTTATTTTTTTCTTGTAATGTTGATGTCGCATTTCTGGGAGCAAGAGTTTTTTTTATGTTATGTTCAAAAACTACATAGTAGACCAATTGCGTAATACTTTTTCAGTCACAATTTGAATTATGTTGACGGATTCATATTCATTGCTTCCTTTGTCTAAAAAAATCTCGCAATGAATAGTCAAAATATAAGACATTGCCATTGTTTGTGTGATACGCAATAATCATGCAGGTTTTCAATAAAAAAAAAACAAATATTTACTTTACTATACTGATTATTAGGTATTGCCTGCAAACAAAATCAGCTCTTGAGTACTTAATAAGACAGACATCTCGTCTCATTAAATACTTATAACTGTCTAGATATGTCTAACATAATCATCATAATATACTTAGTGTATGAACATACCTGCCATATTTAATTTCTAATAACCAAACCTCGACTAGCCCCAGTTCTTCCACCATTTCCGTAACCACAAATTAATCACCAACCTTTTTGTTTCCAGCCGAGGTCAAAATGCCATCAGGCCACATAGACCAGCCCCAGATCGAGGACAACAGAGATGGAACAGTCAGCATCAAGTATGAGCCTCGAGAGGAAGGTATCCACGAGCTCTTCGTCAAGTACAATGGTGAACATGTGCAAGGTAGGTTTATAATGATGACAAAAAAAGCCTTTTTAGTTACTTATGATTCTAAGAAAGATGCTACTCTAAACTCTAATTACACTGTTGTGCCTCCAATGCCTTTGAAGGCACGAAAGTGTAGACTAGAGAAAAGGAATGAAACAGAATTAGCAATACTTACTCGGCCAGAATAATATATTTAACTAATAACGAATGTATTCGTACTAAGGATGATGTCTTCCAAACGGCTCGGCTCGCATCGCATCGGATCGGAACGGATTTTACAATCTTTAAACGATATTAAATCGTGTACACAGTATTTAAAGTCTATATTACCAAGCCGCGCACAGCAGCTTGACCGCGTGCCTCTTCCGCGACACGCGATTGTAGCCTAAAGTATGCTGCGACGCGCGATCGGCTCCGTTCGCCTGTCGTCGTATCCGATCGAAATTAAAACAGGTCAAATCGGTACGAATTAAACTATTTGACAAGGTGCAGAAACGGAGCTGATCGTATGCCTCCATATTCTGCCGGATGCGGTCGGCTGTTGCTGCAACCGTTCGTATCCTTACCGATCCGATGCTATGCGAGCCGTTTGGTGGAAGTCATCCTTTATTCGAAAAGAAGAAGACGAAGAAGCCGCAACAGTTTATTTTCTGTATACTTTGCACAGTGGGAAAGTTTAACGAGATTCTTCCAAATTTTATGAGATTTTTGGTACCTTGCATCGATGAAACCTTTAGATATTGCATGGTATTTTCAACTATAGACCAAAGAAACGATGGATGGACTGTGTGAAGTAGGTATGGCAAGAAAGGAGGTGGCTGATGAGATGACGAGTAATAGAGAAGTATGGAAGAAGATGACATGCTGCGCCGACCGCAAATAAATTGGGATAGAATAGGAGAATGATGATATCATGAAACTGCAAACTAGATTTACTCGACCAAACATATCACAATCTAACAATGACTAAGCATACGCCTCTTACAAGTAGCTTACAACCAGTATACTGCAAGCCTATAGTAAAATATGATTTTAATCTCCGAAAATATTCTTATTCCAGGCTCCCCCTACAAGTTCCACGTAGACTCCATATCCTCAGGATATGTCACGGCCTACGGTTCAGGTCTGCTCAATGGAGTCAGTGGCGAGCCCAGTGAGTTCACCATCAGCACCAAGGGAGCAGGCTCTGGTGGTCTGTCCATGGCTGTGGAGGGACCTAGCAAGGCTGAGGTGAGAGGATTTCTTTCCAAATACAGAATTTGCCATTCATTTAATAAGCTGCGTTCAACCATGTTACTTCTAGATTTAAATGGCTAAAATACTAAGAAGTGACAAAAGGCGCCCCGTTTTGGGCGACTATCTGTAGTTTTTATTTTATAACGTCCAAAAAGTTTTTTGAAATCTAAAAACAAAACGACGACGATATGTTGGGGTTGGCTTCCAGTCCGGATGTAGCTGAATACCAGTATTTTACATGGAGCGGGTGCCTATCTGACCTCCACAACCCAATTAGTATTGGGTAATATGATACACCTACGTAAGACTGGTTGTCAGACTAAGCGGCTTTTCCTTAGTGATGATTTAACCAGGAGGAGATGTATGCATACTCGGTACAAACTTATATTCCACCATGCAGCTTTTATCTTCTCCTTGCTGGCTCATGTGAATTAAACATTAAATTTAATTTCTGGTTACTACTTTCTTACGGCTAAATTTTCTTCTTAAGCCAGAATATGCTCTCATCTTCTAAAGATCAGACGTTTTCTTTACCAACACCTCGAAGCACCTCTTCAGGTCTATTGTCTACCTGATTTCGTATCGTCTCCTAATCTTTCATATTCTTCTTCCAGATCACATGCCACGACAACAAAGACGGCACAGTATCGGTGTCGTACCTGCCCACCGCACCTGGAGAGTACAAGATCTCCGTCAGGTTCGGAGACAAGCACATCAAGGGATCTCCTTACACGGCCAAAGTACGTTTCAACAGTCATGTTCTGCCTTCTAGAACTTTCTAGGACCTCTCTTTGTTGTTAACTAACAAAATTGGAGAAAACTCAACTGATCCTGAAGCCAATAAAATGTGTAGCAACTTATAAGTCAACTACAAGTAGATATTTCAAAATTTTCAAGTTGTCTTGTATTCCAATTATCGTTTTCGTTTTTGGTCTAATTGTAAAACCAAAAAAGCTTGAAAATAAGCAGCATTGGTTTTATTTTTGACTCTCTTCTTTGCTCATATGACGCTCAAACAACGATTTATTTGTAATGTCTACATTAACTTTGTTTCTGCACTTGCAGGTCACCGGCGAAGGTCGTAAGAGGAACCAGATCTCCGTAGGCAGCTGCAGTGAAGTCACCCTCCCCGGCAAGGTCAATGATAATGACATCCGTACCCTCAACGCATCCATCTGTGTAAGTACTCTGATTTATGACTTAATTGACTAAAGATCTATTGTTTATATTTATGGTAGCTTTTGCTTCAGGTTATTCTTTCACTTTATTGTTCGTCTTGAAGCTTTTGTTTTTAATAATGCTACGTTACTATTTATCGTTGGTGCGAAGAACAATTTTCTATTCAGCAAAATATTGCTTTACTCGAATTTCATTGATTCGTAAAGAAAAAACTCTGACTGCTGGTTCATGTAAGAGAACGAAAATTATACTTTCATTTAATATTCTTAAAACACGTATAGTTAAACACAGCACTTTATATTTACCAACTTCTCATTTAGAATTTTAAAAAGTTCTTGTTGTTATTTCCACAACATATTCGACACATCTATTGTACGTGGCTAGTTAAAACTATTACCAACCATCCAACTAACTTCTTTTCTGTATTTAGTGTGTACATAAATTGTTAAATAAATAAAAAAAATAAAAAAATAAATAATAAATAAATAACTTCTGTTTTATTTTACCAGGCGCCCTCAGGACTCGAAGAACCCTGCTTCCTCAAGCGTCTCCCCTCCGAGAACATCGGCATCAGCTTTACCCCACGCGAGGCTGGCCAGCACATCGTTTCCGTCAAGAAGATGGGTGTCCACATTCAGAACTCTCCCTTCAACATCACCGTGTTGGCACAGGAAGTTGGTGACGCTAAGAAAGTTAAGGTAAGATTATCAGGCATCATTATTATTATCTTTCTGCTCCTATGTTACTTGGGGTCAGCACGACACACTCCCTTTTCTTTCATAAAACTCTTCAGACAATCCATATTTTTTTTTTATATTCTTCTATTTACTAGCCTGTACTGTCCCACTGTTGGGCAAAGGCCTCACCCAATTTCTTCCTTGGGCTCTTTTCCCGTGCCTCTTCGAATCAGCCCTCGCGGTATGCGTCTAGATCGTCTCGCCACTCTCGGCGGCGCTGTAGTCCGTCTTTCGGCAGCCCAGTCCAGCGGTCATCGTGCATGCGGCTGACGTGACCCGCCCAATCCCATTTTAGCCTAGCACCCTTTTTCTTTTCTTTGTGCGACTTTGTCATATTCTATTTATTTATATTTTGGTGATCATGCTAATAAACTCGTTTTCTTCAGGTTTCCGGCCAAGCCCTGAAGGAAGGCAAGACTCACAGTGAGAACACCTTCTCAGTTGACACCAGGAACGCTGGTTATGGTGGTCTCTCACTCTCCATCGAAGGTAATTTAAACATACTCATTACTTAGAACTTTTTTGTTCTAGTAGTTGCAAGCACTACTACGGATCTTGAGGTGTTGAATTCCATTCCCAGGTCGAACAACGTGTTATTGGATTTTTCCATCAGTACTTTCTCAGTAGAAGAGATTTTGGAGTTGTGCCCGATGGATGGCAACAGGCTCGCGCTTTATCACATGGGACTTAAACATAACTAGTGAAATATGGATCCACTATGAGCACAGCACTGTCTATTGTGCACCCATAATTGACCTCCATAAGCACTTGATCTGAGCTGGAAATAGAACCTAGGACCTCCAACAGTTGCGCATGCGACAACTACTTAGACTTAGAAATAAAATCCGTGCCGGCTATTATTACATTTTAAGTCCTGTTAAAATGCTAAATTGTTTGTTTTTCCCAGGTCCCAGCAAGGCCGAGATCCAGTGCGCAGACAGCAAGGACGGCGTCCTAGCCATCAGCTACAAGCCCACGGAGCCGGGCTACTACATCGTCAACCTGAAGTTCGCTGACCACCACGTGGAGGGATCACCTTTCACTGTCAAGGTAAAACTACATGCTGCATGCTAAGTACTACTTCATAGTTAAAGCGGGTAGTTGGAAAATAACAATCTATGCTGGGTGGCATACTCTCTAATTCTCTGTAGCAATACAAATAGGAATAGTTGAAATGTCTCATTGTTTCTAGGTGACTGGTGAGGGCAGCAACAGGCAGAGAGAGAAGATCCAAAGACAGAGGGACCCTGCTCCTCTCACGGAGGTCGGCACCAACTGCAAACTGACCTTCAAGATGCCCGGTGAGTTTTTAATATTTATACTATACTAAAGTGAACTTATAATCGAAGCAAAAGTTAAACATTTATAGTTAGTCTGCCTAGCCTTTTCCCAACTATGTTGGGGTCGGCTTCCAGTCTAATCGGATGCAGCTGAATACCAGTATTTTACATGGAGCGACTGCCTATCTGACATCCACAAGCCAGTTAGTGCTGGGTAATAAGATACCCTATGGTAAGACTGGTTGTCAGACTTTTTGGGCCACTGACTAACGCCTGTCAAAGATCTACAAATGACACCCGGGACCAACGACTTAACGTGCTTTCCGAGGCACGGAGGAAACTCGGTATGTAATAGGTCACCCATCCACAGACCAACCTAGGCAAGCACGGCTTAACCTAAAGATCGACCCGAGCGACGGTTATTATTTAGCCACGAGCTCAGATAATATTCGGAAAAAAAAAACAAATCTTTGGAATTAAGAAAAGTATTTATGAATCGAACGAGAATTGAGGTCTTTTTGTTTATTACTTTCAATTTACATAACAAAAAACTATTGAGATTGATACTTATTTATTTGATTTTAATTGCAAAAAACGTAAGATAATTTGAATTTCGCGGGCTACCCTGTCGCTACCACCTTAAACGCTCTTAAGAGCTTTTCTTCTCTTAAGAACATTTTCGAAAAATAGTGTTACAGCTAAATTAGACCGATTTTAGACTTTCCATAGAAACAGAAATTTCCAATTTTTTTTTTTTTTTAAAGACATTTCGACAAGTTTTCTGTCAAGTTTTTAGACTTATGTATCCTGCTTATGCGTATGAAGTTTCATTTAAATCGGTTCAGTCATTTCGAAAAAAAAACACTTGAAAGTTAGAAATGCCGTAAGACGTTAACGCTCTTAACCAGCAAGACTTAACTCGTTGAACCAAAGTCGAAAATTCAACAGAGCGCTTTTATTTAGGTAGTTAAATTACTAGTACCATCTTAGTTTAGAAACTTGCATATAACTCAGCACTTACCTTTCTTATAATTCCAACAGGCATCACCTCCTTCGACCTGGCAGCTACCGTCACCAGTCCCGGGGGTGTGTCCGAAGACGCTGAGATCCAGGAGGTGGAAGACGGGCTCTACTCCGTCCACTTCGTACCCAAGGAGTTGGGAGTACACACCGTGTCCGTCAAGTACAGGGAGATCCACATTCCTGGTTAGTATTCTTTACTACTGTGGATAAAAAGCACACAAATCAAAATGCCTAAGCGAACAATGTCGCGAGCAACAGCTAGTAAAGTATTAAAATTACATGTGATTATGTATATTCGTACACGATAATCTCCGAAACCACTCACTCGATTTCAATGAAATTTTGCGAATGTGTATGGTTGGTTCCAGCTTAAAAGATAGGATAGTTTTGGACCCGATAGGTGGCGCCCTCCGAAGCCTGCGGGCACTAATAATATGTAGTATAGTTTAGAAAATACTATAATCGTAAACCATATTTTTATCAATACTTTAGTTAGAAGAAGACCGCTTTTGCAGCAATATTCATTTAATTTATGCAATTTTGTCACATAGCTATGCTCGTGGCTCAACTTAGCCATGAAATAAATCACACATAATTATGTTTAAATTATGTAGCTGATGCCTTCATGGCGCCCACCTAAAATCGTTTGAATAAACACCACCTTGAATGTATGCAAGCCTAGTACTTTTAGTCGCCAAAAAGACGATTTTAGTCAATATTTTGGAGTATAAACTTATTGTTCCTCGGTTAGAATGATAAAGTTATAATTTGTGTAAAATAAATATTATTTTATTTGTTACTAAAAGCTTTTAAATTTTAGTTGTAACTTTGTAAGTGTACTTGACCAACCTCAAGGTCAAGCGTGAACTTTTTAAAACAGATGTCATTTGTTTCGCAAATCGACATAGCGAGAATCGACATAGCAGGTATCGATATAGCGAGAATCGACATAGAGGGAATAATTCCTACAAATATCCTGTGTTACATATTTAAATTCTAAGCTTTACCTAATCCATTCTTTCTTTACAGGATCCCCCTTCCAGTTCACAGTAGGACCTCTCAGAGACTCCGGTGCTCACTTAGTCAAGGCCGGAGGACCTGGTCTCGAGAGAGGCGAGGAAGGTCGCTTCAACGAGTTCAATGTCTGGACCAGAGAGGCTGGTGCTGGGCAACTCGCCATCTCCCTGGAAGGACCTAGCAAGGCTGAGATCGACTTCAAGGATAGGAAGGACGGATCCTGTGATGTTTCTTATAAGGTTGAAGAGCCTGGTGAGTATTTTTTACCTATTTCCTATAATAAACAGGGTCTGACCCTTCACGAAGCCGTCAACCAAGCAGTATGTACATCAAACTAAGTAACTTTACGCAAAAATTATTGCTGGGAAATGACTTTTTTTTTGGGGTGAAAAATCACGTTTTACGGTAGGACTCAATGTAACGCACTGAAAAAATAGTGCTGATGGATGGATTGAATATAACGGAGGTCGTGGAGGTGTTTAATGTAAACATGTGACATTAAAAAATGTATTTAAAAAGAAAACTTCTGAAAAAGTTGGAACTTTGACCCCCAATATCTCCGTAACTAGAAGGTTCCCAGGTATGGTGTAGAACAAAAATATGATCACAATGACGGGGAAAACAACGGGGGCCTTTCGGCTTCGTTAAGGGTCTCTTTATGATCCCCAAAGACGAAGGGTTAAGCAGAGGTGTACCTGACACTACACATACATTTCGCCAGCTATTTTTAAATTCCGTGTAGTAGGGTTCGAGCCTATCACCATTAACTGGGCACAAGTCCAGACTCTATGGCTGCTACTGCGAAATTCCTGATGGAAAAATCCAATATCACTTTTCTCGACCTGGGAATCGAACCAGGACCTCATGCTCAGCAGTTGCGCCTGCGACCACTAGACCATCGAGACAATTATACATATTAAAAAGAGCTTAAGTTTGTCAGGTTGGATGAGGGAGGTATCTCCGAAGCTAATCACCGATAAAAAAAAAAAAAGTTGCGTTACTAAAGAGTATAATTTCTTCGAGGAGGTCGGAGACGCCGGCAGAAACTAGCTATTTCATAAAACTAGAGAATGTGAGATGTTATGAAATCTTCTTCTTAGCGTGATGGTAATCTAAATAGTGTCAGCCGAGAACTGAGCAACAAAAAAAAAGACTAGTTTGGATCTTTCGGTAGCGTCCATCAGCTCCTGAAGTGAACAAACAACAATACACGCAGGACACGATATTAAGTGCCCCATCGTTTGTGGAACAGCACCACATTTACACTCCAGGGCAGAGTCATTAATGAATCTCCACCTGAGCAGGTTTTCCTTGCTGCGACCAACCTGGGTCCGGAGTCTATTTAAAGACTTCCAGGTCAGCCATGGCAACTCATGTCCAGGTGGGAGATTTTCAGAACGAATGGGTTAGGAAAGGATGCACAACTTCGCCATGTTATTATTCTGAAATGAACAACCAATCAGCCTGTTCTCAACGGCTGTTGAAAGCAGTGATTGTGCAAACAAAATGAGAAAACCGGGAATATGTATACATAATTTTGCGGCTTCGCCTGGGGGGTTACTATGACGTCTTAAAGCAGAAGTTTCCAGTGTGGGAAAGAGACAGAGCTATACAGGTCGTCTAGCGCCATCTCCTTCCCACGCTGGAATTACTCCTGCTTTAAGACGTTATGGTAGGCCACCTGATGTTAATTGCATCAAAGTCTATACAGAGTGGTCTTCGTCTATACAGGGTAGAAGCGACAGTGACGCTTAAACAGTTACCACGTGTTCAGTACATTATTCTGAACCCTTTTTTTTTTAAATCACTGATGAAAATATTCTGTGGATTTCTGTCTTTTTTTTTTTTCTTTTTTTGATGTATTCCTCATTGTATTATTATGACTGTACGAGTGGTTCATCGCCTAAGTATTGAAGCCAGAATTAATATGTAAAAAAGAAATTGTATTCTTTTAATTCCAAGATGTTTACGTGATACATAGTCACAAGCAAATCGACGGATTTTTGTATTTCGAGAATGCCTGATAAAAAAGAACGAATGAAAATATTTAAATATTGAGGCGAGAGCAGGCTGAATTTTTTTTGCTGAAGAAACGGCATCCATAACTCAATCACAAATAAAACTAGCCGGATAGTCTATGCGTTACTTTTTTTTTAAAGCATGCAGTGAATTACCTGAATTAAAATATTTTAAAATAATTCCCATTCAAAATTCAAATATATTCACAAAAGAATTAAAACATCGAAACTGAAAGAAACTTGAATATATTTAAATGCTTGTACTAAGTTTTTAGTGGATGCTATTCAAATATATTTAAACACTATTTCTTGCTATTTGTAACAGCGCCCCCCTCCTTTATATCGCAAAAACAACTCAACTTCAGTTCATAAATAAACTGTCTTGTATTTCAATTGTTGACCACGCCTACTGAGCAGTCGGCCAATCAGCGCGCAGCGCGGCAAAATTTACTGCGAACCATTTTGACAGTTCGATTTTTAGAGTTCCGCGTTTCGTGGTAAAAAACGGACGGTGAATAGTGTAGGTTCCGGTCAGTGGCCGACCGTTGGTTTGTTAGTTGTATTTCGTTGGATTGTGTCTGGGTTGTTTGAGGCTATTCCGTAAACGATAGTATTTCAATTTATCTTGGTTACAGAAAACGCGTAAAGCGAAAAGGGTGCGATTTCTTTAAAATATTCCATTTTATACAAAATTATCCATTACTACAACATTGCATTTACCTAAAATCTTACAGCAAAATCGGGGTAAAATTTTATGTAATCACTTAAACCAAAACAGGTTTTATCTATCTATCTTGTTTTTTATTAATATCCGCTAACATTAATAGCTTTTATACTAAAACCGACATACAATAGAAGAATTTAAAAAACATCAAGTAAAAAGTTTACAAACTTCTTACGGAACTCACAATACAACTCAATTTCGATCTTGACCTTTCATTTTTTCAATTTGTTTTTATTTTTTTCGGCCACTGACCATAGAGGAGCGCGTTCGTTTTTTAAACGACAATGCTCGTCGCGTTTTCGGCACATGATTGTACCGATTTACGATATACCTTTTTGCTAATGAATCTCGTAATTCTTGGGACATTCCTCACTTTTTTAAGCTTTTTGCGAGAGCGTTGTTGTTTCGATATAGTCTTGAGCATAGACATATTGCTGATAGTCTTACATACCGGTTTTGAATGATTTAAGATGGTGATTTATATATTTTTTATGGCTTTTTATGTTATTTTTTGATGACACACTAAGTTTAACATAAAAATACGTCAATGATCAATGACACAATGTTAGATATTTCTTAACTTTAATATAAAGAAAGCGAAAGAAAGCGATTCTAATCATGGAAATCATAAAGTTTCAATTCTTAAACGTTTGATGTATGAAATACGATCAAACTTTTTGATCTTCGGGCATTAAAATACTCGAATATTTAATCCCACTTCTAATAAAACATAAACTTTTACTTTAAAATGAAACCATTATCGTTTAATCTGTAAAAGTATAATACAGATAATATATTCGCATACGTATGCCGCGGCAGCTTTGTCGTCAGAGCGTCGCGTTCGAATTTTAAAAAGTTGCAATGTTTTATCTGTGTCCCGTGTAGGGACAAAAAGAGATGCTGTTTTGATAATTTAGGAATTTCTTGAAATTCATCAATGATAACAGCAGGGGTTATGGATTTTATTTGGTAAAGTAATTAATGAAAACGACTGTCTTTCGATTCATTAGGATTTAATTTCATTCTTTGAATTGCAAAAATCATCCAGTCCTCCTTGGACTGGATGATATTTGGTCCTTCAAAAAAGTAACTGCGTTTAATTTATACAGTTTTGATCAAAAATCCGATACAGACAAATTGCGGACGCGAGTCCGGACACGAACTCTCCCATAGAAATACTACCGAAGTATCTTACAATGTCCGGAGTCCGAGCAATTTGTCCGTAACAGTATTACTGATTCTTAAGAAAAGGCAATGTTTATGAATAAAATGGCGAGCCTTTTTATTTGACCAAAATGCTGCCTCTGAAAAACAATAATAATAAGCTCATTATTAAAAATGACATTATTAGTAATTGAAAACAATCGCTCCTTAAACTCGATTATAAATTCAACAAAAAGATTTCATTCAACGCATTAAATACCAAATAATTTTCAATAGCATAACACAGTGGGCAAAACACAAACGTTCTCCCGCCAAAAAAACAACCAATCACAGAATAACTGTCGCCTAACAAAACTTAAGTCATTATTATTTTGGGATTGTTCAAAATTTTCTAATCGCGATACATTTATGAAGTATCTTGAGACAAAAAGGGACCGCTTCTTTGTCGGGGAGATTCGCCATTTTTTTTTGTCGCACAGAATACAATAGGATACGGGACAAATTCAGTTGGGGCCGGCATTCTTTCTCTGTGGTGTGCTGCAGCCATTTTAATTGACCTCCCGATGGTAATAATCGTTTAGGAAAAAAACGTTTTTAAAACCTACAAAAGGTTGGACGCGTTTTGAAGGAATGTTACTTTTGAATCTGTGGACGAGTTTTTGACCGACATTCGGAACAGTGTGCTGTTTTGGATGGCTAGAACGTTTGATAGTTTTTCGGTGACGCAATCTTGTTATGACGAGTTTTGTAATTGTTTTTATGGTTTGAGCTTACTTTTGTTTTTTATTTGTGATGACATTTATTTATTAGGGTTCTCAACAATGAGTACACTGTTACATTATAATTTGTACATTGCGAACTTAAGTCTAAGCGCCTCATCACTCACAGAAAAGCTCAGCGTGCATTACATTATGTAGTACATTATGCGCAGATAATTACACAATTAAATAATTAAAACAAGAAATATACAGTTTGAAAAAATTAAAAATAAAACTATTAAAAACTAAATTGATTACACTGAATAAAATAAAATAAAATAACAAAGATTAAAATAAATTATAATCGAGTAAATTGAATTAAAATGGAAAGAATTATTTTATTAAAGATTATTTATCATCGACATCGTGATTACGTAGAGGTTCATTTGTTTTTCTAGGAATGGAAACAGTGAGGTTTCTGTAATTTGCATTTAATATAATTGAAACGAGAAGGTAGCCAGGTATGGTCCAAAATAAAACGATCGCAATAACGGGGAAAACAAGTGCCTGTTGGCTGCTTTAAGGGTTTTTTTTACACTCATTATACAGCGTATATTTTCACCTTAGCGACTATGTAGCAACGATTATAAAAAAAAAACCTGCCAAGTCCGAGTTGGCCTCGTGCACCTAAGGTTCTGTAAGTTATTAAAATACGTATTTTCGGTTTTCAGATTTTTTCCTTTACATGTGCTGTAAGACATTGCTTCTTGCCAAATTTCTTGATTCTCTTAACAGTGTCGAAATAAACGTTTTTAGCGGCATAAACGGCAGTATCTTTTTTTTACGTTAACTTAGAAATTCGATTTCTTCACAGCTTCTAGGGAATATAGATTTGAGTATATGGTTTTAATTTCAACTCCATACCTCCACGTGTTCCCGAGATAAAGGGCCTTAACAGAGAGACAGACAACAAAGTGATTCTATAAGGGTTCTGTTTTTTCCTTTTGAGTTACGGAACCCTAAAAAGCCTGTTTCCTTAGCAAATACCTCCCATATAATCTACAGATATCAACCACAATGTAACAAACACAAGGAGACATAGAAAGACACGTCAGCTGCATTTAATGACATTTTAACTGCTGTCAAAAGGGGTAGGCCGCCATATTTGTATTGCTAATGTCATATTAGCATACTGCATTCATAATTAAGTTATGAGTTTAATTGCTATTAGACTAGCCGATTATGGGGTTTGAGTTTAGTGGTTATAATATTGTAATTATTTAGGTTTATTGGGAGCTCAAAGTTCCAATTTTTTTTTATATATTAGTTTTTAATATAACTTTACTTTGAATATCTCCACGACCCCCGTGCTATTTTATGCATCCATCAGCACAATGCTTTGAGTGCGTAACATTAAGTCCAACCACAGAACGTGATTTTTTACCCCAAAAAAAAGTCATTTGCCAGCAATAATTTTTGCGAAGAGTTACATAGTTTGATGTACAGAATGCTTGGTTGACGGCTTCGTGAAGGGTCCGTTTAGACCTTGTATGTATTAGTAGGCGTTTTCACTCTTCGTTTCTCTTAAGTTTCTTTGATTATCATGGACTATCATCCATCATCATTCATTTGGTTATTTATTACTATACAAGTCGTTTGACCGACGATGGCGTCGGTTACAATGACGAACTTCCTTACAAAAGCATTAGGTACTCTTTTTAACCCCGTTAGGCTGAATTAACACATAACACGACGACTGTAATTCCCGAAGGGTTAGGCAGAGATGTACCTCATAGTACATACCCACATTTCATCATTTATGTTTAAGTCCCATGTGAGCCTCTTGTCATAAACCGGGCACAAATCCAGACTCCGTGCTACTGGAAATTTCTGATGGAAAAACACAATAACACTTTACCCGACCTGAGAATCGAACCCAGGACATGAGGTCCTCAGCATTTGCGCTTGCGAGCACTCACCGGAACGGCAATTCTAACCAAATCTCGAGTGACATAATTCCTCTTTTTCTTTCCTTTGAAAAAACTGACGTAACACCAACAGCCACCTGCGAAATAAAATGTTTTATCCGCAAAAAGCTAAAATTCAGTTTTTGCTTCAACAAAAACGTTTTAATAAGAAACAGAAGGAAAGGGGCCGGGCATCGAACCCTTAACATGTCAATACCACTATTTTGCATAGCATACGTCATTATTTGAAGCACCGGCTGGTGGGTGGCACCGTTGGTTTAACTACGGTTAGTTGAGATGAGTTTCGTTTTGTTAACTGCTCTTCGTCGATGATGGCTCAAGAGAATATAACTGAGATAGGTTTTTATTAGGTAAAGGGAGTGCCGAGTGGAGATACCGTGGCCCTGGAACATAACGGGCAAAGAAGGAACATGGATGGGTTTTAGTCAGTACAAGTCTGATACTCCCCTCCGCTCCGCCCAGAGTGGGGGGGGTCATTTGATGATTTCCCATCCGGCAAAAAAAAAAAAAAAAAAAGGGAGTGAAAAATATGTAATCTTTAATTGACCTGAGTAATATTAAATTTGAATTCTCAACTTAATGACAGACTTTATTTAGACTAGGTAAAAAGTACAATCTTAATGATAAATGATGTTTATTTTGCAAATAGGTTTTTGCAAATACTTTTAAACGTCACTTAAAAATAGGACTAGATGGGGCCGGTGTTTCGTACCTGACTACTCTGAGAAGAAACAGCTGAAACAAACTCAGAGGTCTGAATCTCTTGGTCCTAGTTTCTGAGGCTTAGATCATATTGATTACCAAATGTCACTTTAATGAAAACGCTTTATTATAGTTATTATTTATTTACTTATAACCAATTTATATAAACAGTACTATACCATGATGTTTGTTCCATGCTGCTTAATAGGATTACCTAAGGTTTGTACATCTAAAATATTAATTAAAATCAAATTGTCACAAGAGCACTGGCGTTTAATGTTTTTACTAAAGAAGTAACGTCAAATCATTACAACTCATCATCTGCCTAGCCTTTTCCCAACTATGTTGGGGTCGGCGTCCAGTCTAACCGGATGCACCTGAAACCCGGTATTTTACATGGAGCGACTGCTTATCTGACCTCCACATCCCAGTTAGTACTGGGTAATAAGATACCCCTTGGTAAGACTGGTTGTCAGACTTTCGGGCCTTTGACTACCTGTGACGCTTGTCAACAATGTACAAATGACAGCCGGGACCAACGAATTAACGTGTTTTCCGAGGCACGGAAAAAACTCTGTATGTGATGGGTGGTCACTACAGACCAACCTTGGCAAGCGCGGCTTAAAGCCGCGTTGACACGATCAGAGTATGCTCGGATCGAGTGGACTCGGAAACCTATTCGGACGCAACTCGTATCGTGGCAACCCATACCAACCCATCCGAGTGCGTTAGGATTATGGGTTGACACAATACGAGTTGCATCCGAGTCCACTCGGTCCGAGATAATCAGAAGATTGATCCGAGTGGCAAAATCATTACAACTATTACGTAAAAAGTATTTCCTTTAGTTTTACTGACTAAACGTTAAGTCCATTGTGGAGCCGACCTCTCAACTAATTCCGAAACAAAAGGATTGTTTCCGAAAAAGTCTACGATCGATTTTTTTTTTTCGTCCAATCAGCAAAAACCTTATCGAAAAAAGTCCAGTTCGGATGTAAATAAATCTGTAGCAACTATATGGCCACCAAGGAGAAGTCGTTCATATTGAAAAACTATAATCAAGCGAGAGATGTTGAATGAAGAGAAGGGTTCTGTTGTAATATTTTATAAGAAATAGAGATCAAAATGCCAAGCGATGAATATCCAGTAGTTGCCTGACTGATAGACTATTAATGATTGTTTCTCTAATTCCAATTTTAGCCTTAGTATCTTGACTAAATTTTTTGTTATAATAAGCATAAGCATAATCAGCCTGTTAATGTTCCCACTGCTGGGACGCAGGCCTCCTCTCTATGAGAGGGAATGGGCTATAATCCACCACGCGGGCCCAGTGCGGGTTGGTAGATGTCACATGTCTTCGAATTTTTGGTTCTAGGACATGCCGGTTTCCTCACGATGTTTTCCTTCACCGTTTTGAGAGCAGTAGTGATGAAATAACTTACACAAAGTAATGCGCCTGGCTGGGTTCGAACCCACAACTTGCTGCTCGTAAGTCGGGGTCTCCACCACTGGGCCACCGCTGCTCTCATTTTTTGCTATATTAAAATGTTATAATATCTAAGCCGGAGAGGTGATCTGCACCTCGAGACCTTCCTCCTTGAGACACCATGTGATGACACGCCTGTAATTCTAGATGTCGAGATAAATGAAGATTATTGATTATTATGATGCGAAGTCTCGTAATGTGAATATGCCATTGATACCTATGTAAAGAAAGTTATTCGGCAATATTAAAATGGCTAAAATTCTGACTGATGTTAAAAGGCTCCTTGATTTAGCTTCATTTCCAAGTATGTCTATAATTACTTAGTAGCCAGTCTCTTGGGTACATTACTTGTTGACACCTTTGAGGAGGAGTTTTTTGACGCCATTTTTTAAGTTTATTGTTAAGTTAGTTACTTCAGGTTTTTTTTTTAATTTATAAATGTATATAATTTTTCTCCTTAATAACTATTAACTACTTCGTAGATAGAAACATACCATTTCATAAATGAAAAAATCAGCTATTGAAGCTCTCTATTAACTTTGGAGATGTTTGAAGGTACCTAATTATGTCGGTAGATGATGGTTTGCTATCAAACCTTCGATATTGATGTTTCTGTGTTAACCAGAAAACAATTACAGGACCATGATCATTACTCCGACTAGATCCGTACTTCGGAAAGCACGTTAAGCCGTTGGTCCCGGCTGTCATTTGCAGATCTTTGACAGTTGTTACATGTAGTCAGTGGCTCGAAAGTCTGACAACCAGTCTTACCAAGGGGTATCGTATTACCGAGGACTAACCTCGGTAATACCCTCTGTATTACCGAGGGTTGTGGAGGTCAGATAAGCAGTCGCTCCATGTAAAATGGGACAGGTATTTAGCTGCATCTGGTTAGACTGGAAGCAGACTCCAATGTAGTTGGGAAAAGGCTAGGTAGATGATGATCATTTCTACTCGTATTTCTTCTTCTTAGCGTTTCGATGGCAAAAATTTTAAATATGTTTAGCCCAAAACTCAGCTACGCGTACCCCGCTCACTGATGCAGTAAATAAATTAGCAAGAGCGCGGGAGATAGGGCATGCGGGGCAAGATGGAAGGTGGGCCATTGTTTGTGGGGAGACGCCGCATAGGCACTTTAGGTCTGATGAAGGAGGAGAAGAAGGAGATGAACTGGTCTAAGACTTGATGAGGTTTCAAGAAATGTATATCCCAGCACAGAACCCTAAAATAAACGTAGCAAAATTTAAATATCTCAAGTCGGTCGCCAAGAATTATTGGATGCATCGTTAGTCGGAGAGACATGTACTCCTCATTTTTTTACAAACCAAACAGTATTTTTTGCCATTTCGTCAGGTTTTTCAGATCTTTGGCGAATTTATTAGTATTTATTTGTCGGTGTTTTTGGGTGGCTGGCCGTATTAGAATACGATTTGTTTCGTATATTTAATTGGGTGTTCCGGTTTTTTGTGGAAATCGGTTGTTGGACGTTTCCGGATCGGTTGACGGTTTGATTTTGTAGTGGGACTGAGAGGGTTAAGGAGTTCCGATTTAGGAGATTTTGACGAAAGTATTAGATATATATATCATTATAGCTGCGATTTATTCAAGGCAGAGGTGTACCTAATAGTACACCCACATTTCGTCAGTTATGTTTAAGTCCCAGGTAATAGCGACCGAACCTATTCCCATCTACCTGGCACAAATCCTCCGTGGCAGCCACTGAGAAATTCCATTTGCAGTTTATATAATATCTCTTATATTCTCGGAGTTTTAAATGGATAGCCTGTATGCGTCGATGTATTGTGTTGCATATTTTACACATTTTATGATTTAGGGATACTAGCAATAGTCATCATCTGCCCAGCCTTTTAATAATAATACCTAATCATTTTAATATCACGCAACTAAGGCCCATAGATAAAATACCCAAAATAATCTTACCTGTACAATAAAAACTAACTAATTAAAATTAATAAGCTAGCCAGCAGGCATAGCCTTTTCCCATCATGTTGGGGGTCGGCTTCCAATCTAACCGGATGCAGCTTAATACCAGTACTTTACATGGAGCGACTATCTGACCTCGACAACCTAGATAGTACTGGGTAATACGATACCCCTTGGTTAGACAGGTTGTCAGACTTTCAGGCCACTGACTACCTGTAAAGATTGTCAAAGATCTACAAAATGACAGCCGGGACCAACGGCTTAAAGTGATTTCCGAGGCACGGAGGAAACTTGGTATGTAATGGGTGGTCACCTATCCACGGACCAACCTAGGTGAGCGCAGTTGAACCTAAAGATCGACCCGAGTGGCTGTTATTATTAAGCCACGAGCTCCTCAACAAATGTTTAACTTAATTTCTGCTTAATTCTCATTCATTTGCAGAGCTGTTTGTATAATTTTAAGTTACCCTTTTATTTTTAGTCTTGCATGTTTACATTGTCTACATTTCAATTACATAAAAAAATGATAAGTGGAAGTGCGGAGTCTCCTAATACGAGCAATTCCTTGCTTAAAAGGTCACCTCCAATAATATGTATCTAAACGCCCATTGTAATTGAAATAAACATTTTTTTTAAATGTCCTAGTCCATTGTCTCACTGACTGGGGACATCTGTGCCCGTGCGTAATCGCGCGTACGCGTGTACGCTCCTCATATTTTTAACATTTTCAACCATAACTAACAACATGTCTTCTCTTCCCCAGGTGAATACCGCATCGGTCTCAAGTTCAACGAGCAGCACATCCCCGACTCTCCCTTCAAGGTCTACATCTCCCCAGCAGTGGGAGACGCTCATCTCCTGGAAGTGGCCCAGTTCCCCGACTCCGCGCAAGTGGACAAGCCTACCCAGTTCTATATTAGGCTCAATGGAGCTAAAGGTAGCTTGGATGGCAGGGTAAGTTATTCTCACTACATTTTTCTCATTCCTCTGTGTCACATGCTCATAATTTATTTAATCGAATTATTGTATATTCATACAACATTATGTGATGGTCCATATCAAAATTTGACTACTTTGTCAAATTATAAAAAAAAACTGCGCTTGAGGGATGATTGAAATATTGTTCCAGTGATATTTCTTTTCTTAACCATCAATTTGACATAGCATAGCATAGCAGCAGCCTATAATGTTCCCACTGCTGGGACGCAGGCCCCCTCTCTATGAGAGGGAATGGGCTATAATCCACCACGCGGGCCCAGTGCGGGTTGGTAGATGTCACATGTCTTCAAATTTTAGGTTCTTGGACATGCCGGTTTCCTCACGATGTTGTCCTTCGCCGTTTTGAGAGCAGTGGTGATGAAATAAATTACATAAAATAATGCGCCTGCCTGGGTTCGAACCCACGACTTACTGCTCGTAAATCGGGACCGCCACCACGCCATCAAATTGACATCACGCCGTAGAAATAATTTCCATAGTTTGTCATTTTATCGTTCGTTTCTCATCACATCTATCTATCTATTGAATAGGTTGTACGTTAGTTACTACTTAACTTACTCCATGACTATGGTTTCGTGATGGCGAAATGTTTAAAAACAAAAAACGATTTGGAATATAGGATAACTAGCGACCCGCCCCGACTTCCTACGGGTGCAATATATACATATAAACCTTCTTCCTGAATCACTCTATCTATTAAAAAAAACCGCTTCAAAATCCGTTGCGTAGTTTTAAAGATCTAAGCATACATAGGGACAGACAGCGGGAAGCGACTTTGTTTATACTAAGTACTGATAAAGAATAGAAGATTGTCTAATTAGATGTATAGGAAATCTTTTAAGAAACTTACTTCTAATCACAACCAAAACCCATAAATGATCAATCGAAAACCGCTATTCTAACCTAAATGGTTTGACATATTCCGTATGATTGATTATTAAGGCGTATATATCCGAATTTACACTATGCCTCAATAATCGCACCTATAGAAATACCCCAAAAATATTCATTCGCCCTTAAACCCATCAATATAATACAAAAACACACACTCCCTTATAGAAGATTTAAAAATTTACGAAGCGGACTAGACAATGTCTTCTAATACACTAACCTACCCTTGGGTCAGCGTGATTTATCGTGAGAACATGACGATCGGCCATGTCCGGCTGTGTCCAAGATTTATGATCGATGGACCACTGTGCAGTATCATACGTGCGTTTATTTCGCGTTTAAGGAGATTTTTTTTCTGGGTAAAGCTGGGATTTGGTGCAATGTGTTTTGATTTTGTACTTTTTTTGTGAAAGGAGGTTTCATTGGTAACACTGTTTTGATAGGTTCAATAATTAGATGGTCGAAGCTGATAGAGTTATTATACAAGGTGGATAGTACACCGACGCTAAAATTCTTAGCACGTACTCAGTACATAGTTTTGAACGCCCCCCTCATAATTTTTTTATCGGTAATTTAAAAAAAAAACAGGTTTTCTTTACATTTCGACCGTGTAGGTATCGCAATATTGTAGGAAACAGCTGTTTTTTTTGTTAATAACTGACGAAAAGTTTCAATGTGGAGGGGGGGATGTACTGAATACGTGGTAACCATTTTAGCGTCGGTATCCCTTTCACCTTGACAAACCATTTTCCTCTATTATTAATATTTCTGGTATCTTCAATTCTGTTAGACCAAGGTTCAACTTATCTCCCTGTTTACGGCCTTATTTCTTGGGACTGGAACGTAACTGACGAAATGTGGGTGTACTTAACACGTCCGCCCAACATTTTGGGGTATATAAGCATAATGTAATGTAACTACTTACCTAAATAGTAGAAGAAACTGTCCAAAATCAAGTAATTTTCACCATGACCAAATAACTAAAACAATATATTCTCGCACACTGTGTGTAACCCCACATTTTGTGGCCAAAAAAATGTAATAAAACGAACTGACCGCACGTGACCGGGTTCTTCCCAAATAAATCATCTTCACGCTAATATTTTATAAGAGTGTGCTGCGATGAATATTGTGCCAACTTAGGCCAAGTTGTGCCATAAAAATTAATATGGGGTTGTGAAGTTTGGCCCTCTTGTTTCTTGAGGGGATTATGAAAAAAATTGGGTAGGTTTTTAAAGATTTTTCATGTGTGTAACTTAGCTCTGTCATTTATTTAAGTATGGTTATTATGTACATTATAAACGTACTAGAAATCGCTCGCTCGCTAGGAGCTCGTGGCTAAATAATAACAGCCGCTCGGATCGATCTTTAGGTTAAGCCGTGCTTGCCTAGGTTGGTCTGTGGATGGGTGACCACCCATTACATACCGAGTTTCCTCCGTGCCTCGGAAAGCACGTTAAGCCGTTGGTCCCGGGTGTCATTTGTAGATCTTTGACAGCCGTTAGGTAGTCAGTGGCCGAAATAGTCAGACAACCAGTCTTACCAAGGGGTATCGTATTACCCAGTACTAACTGGGTTGTGGAGGTCAGATAGGCAGTCGCTCCATGTAAAATACTGGTATTCAGCTGCATCCGGTTAGACTGGAAGCCGACCCCAACATAGTTGGGAAAAGGCTAGGAAGATGATGATGAAACGTACTAGAAATAGAACTAAAATAAAAAAATTAAGGCTAAAAGTAAGTACCTACATATATGTATACAACGAAGACAATAGAACACCTGGACACTTAGGCGTCAAAGTACTCTTCTGCACTGGCAGCATTGCCACGTTGAATGGCAATGCTAATTTTTTGGCAAAGAAAGAGCCAGTCCTTTGCACGCGTACCATGATCCCCGTAGAAATGGGTTTTGTCGACAGAAGAATCGACAAAATGACAGATCAACAATAGATCTGTCATTCTGTCGACAAAACCCGTTTCTACGGTGGTCATGCTACGCGTGCAAGTCACGAGAAGTATCGACCAAAAGGAGACGCGCACTCGGGTAGCTAGTATAGCTAGCTTAGCTTATAGTATTGAAATGACGAAATCTTGTAAGAAAGTAGCATCATTTGGAGCGAACCGATGATTGTTTATCGAATTCTGAAATAAATGTAGAAAGAAACTATGGTTTTTGGTCTATGGTTATTGGTAGCCTGCTCAGCCAGCTTAATTTACCTGAAATAAATCACGTCCACTATCCGAGGAAAAGGCAAAGATGTACCATAATACAAACAAAAGAATTGAAATATATTTAAATTTCGCCGGTTATGTTTAAGTCACATGAAATAGAGAGCAGGCCTATTGCCAGCAATCGGAAAAAGTCCTGACTGAGATTCCAGTCGGCGAGCCTAGTTCTGTTCGAAATTAACTTAGTACAAATTCCACTTTTAATCACTTCGCTATACCAGATACTAAAAAAAATCTTCACATCGGCCTTATCACTACCACGACACTCACAAAAGCACCCAACAAGCATCTTACTTACTGATAACTTAACTCAAACCATCTCCCACATCCAGGTGATCGCCCCATCAGGCAAGACCGACGACTGTTTCATCCAGAACATCGACGGAGACCAGTACAGCATCAGGTTCATGCCGAGGGAGAACGGCGTCCACAACATTAATGTCAAGTTCAATGGAGTTCATATTCCTGCGTCTCCGTTGAGGATTAAGGTTCGTTTCTATGGTATTTTCTTATTTTTATTCCTTATAAGATAGGTATACGGAAGATGGTATGACCTTTAGCTGGCCTAGCATAGGTTTCAAGAATGAAACAGACCAGCTTGCATTGTTTTGTTACCAGTATCACAGAGGAGCTCGTGGCTAAATAATAACAGCCCCCCGGATCAATCTTCAGGATAAGCCGCGCAAGTCTAAGTTGGTCTGTGACTTTGTGACCGCCCATTACATACCGAGTTTCCTCCGTGCCTCGGAAAGCACGTTAAACCGTGGGTCCCGGCTGTCATTTGTAGATCTTTGACAGTCGTTACAGATAGTCAGTATGGCCCGAAAGTCTGACAACCAGTCTTACCAAGGGGTATGGCATTACCCAGTACCTACTAACTGGGTTGTGAAAGTCAGATAGGCAGTCGCTCCATGTAAAAAGCTAGTATTTAGCATCATGTTAGACTGTAAACAGACGCCTGCAAAAAAGGGACAACGAGTGTCGAGGGGAAATAATCACTCGTACTTCATCATCTTCATCATCATTTCAGCCGAAAGACGTCCACTGCTGGACATAGGCCTCCCCAAAGTGTCGCCACATTGACCGGTCCCGTACTTCATAACGCTGGATAAATAATTATATCTGAATAGCTTATTATATTTTTAAATAATGATTTCTATCCTCAAACATTTGACAGTGATAGTACAAAAATAAACCTTTGACTTCGTAATATCAGTCTGCGCGCTACGAACGTAGCGTTATTGTTCTATCGATAGTTCCCACTTGGTGTCATAGATGGCACTACTCATCCTTGGTGTAGAGAAACACGATAACGAATTCACTATGTCAACGAATCCTTTATGTGAGCGATTCGTGTAGCTACTAAGATGCACGGTAGAAATAAAGATCTCATAATACTTATGATTCAGTTATTTTTGTGTGAGATAGCTTCATGTGCTGGCGTCTGTACGTTGTCTTAATATTTTAAGTGATAATAATCTTACTTTGTTTGTCCAGGTCGGAAAAGACGACGCCGACCCCGCGGCAGTCCATTGCCACGGACCTGGATTGGGAGCAGTCAAGACTGGTAAGTTTAAATCATCCATACATCACAACCGACTTTATCAGATATGTACTGGACATTTAGTTAGGTCGCTTTGGTACTAGAACACAGGCGCAGTCGCAGACCTTCTGACATTCATTAGGCATAAATCTAATGAGTATAATCTATAGTCAGTAAAGTAATTACTTATGTTTAAGTGATTAAAATTAGTTGTTAAATTGTGGTAGAATAAAGGCTATTTTATTTTATTTATTTATTTTAAATACAATTAGGATTTAAACGAAGTAAGCACCGTCAAAGAAAGCAAAGCTAACACTCGGATCTATAGTCAAGTTAAAGTTTAAGCAATTACTAAACTGCACAATGAAAATCGTGAATCAGGGAGTTTGAAAATAAAACAAAAGAAAAAGTAGTTTTTTTTAGTTAGAAATAAAGATATGAAAATGCCCAGTGTCTTAATTTGAGGATACTGGGCACATCCGTATGAAAACATTTGATATAAAACGTAAGACGCATAAATAACCTCGGCAATAACGTGGTTATACTAAACTTGTCATGTTAGTAAGAAAAGTTGAGAGTAGATTTGAAGGTGTGCCCAATTGAGTTCGGCAGGCGTTAATAGTAACTACCATGAACAATAATAATAATAGTAACTACCATGAACAAAAACAATAATAGTAACTACTCTGTCTTCTGTCTCGTCATCTTCCTGTCCTTGTCCCATCTTACTTGGGGTCGGCGCATTAGGTATTCTTCCATTCTCCTCTGTCAACCGTCACGCTACATTTACTCCGTTTTCTTTCATATCATTCCTCACACAATCCATCCATTTTCTTGGTCTTCCTCTCCCTCTCCATCCGTCAACATTTATATTCAAAACTCTTTTATTCACATGCGATTCTCTGTCTTCTGTCTTTTAGGTGTGAAAACGGACCTGATCATCGACACATGCAACGCTGGAGTAGGTCTGCTGGCCGTCACCATGGACGGACCTTCCAGGGTCGCCATGGATTGCACAGACGTCGACGAGGGCTACAAGGTAATCATCAACATCATCTGTTTAGCATTTTCAAAATGACAATTGGTCTTTAGCTTCATTTTAATCATCTGTATCCATTTCTGAACGTGAGCAAATGAGACATAAGTACTCAAAATATTTGTGGTATCTTACCACTGAGGTTTGACGGCAAACTGATAGATATCATAGCCATATTCTACGGTTTTACATGTCATTAGCAGTAGCTTATATAGGGTGTAAATAGACGCTTAACATAAACGAAAGGCACTTGTTTTCCCCGTCACTGCGATCATTTTTTTGTTCTAGACCATCCCTGGGACCTTTACCTTCTAGTTACGGAGATATTGGGGGTCAAAGTTCCAACTTTTTCACAAGTTTTTTTTTTTAAATACATGTTTTTAATGTAAGATATTACTTTAGACACCTCCACGGCCCTCGTACTATTCAATCCATTCATCAGCACAATGCTATGAGTGCTTTCCATCGAGTCCTACCGTAAAATGTGATTTTTCACCCCAAAAAAAAATCGATTCCCAGCAATAATTTTTGCGTAAAATTACTTAGTTTGATGTACAGAATGCTTGGTTGACGGATATGTGAAGGGCCTGTTTACACTCGGTATATTACCCTTGCTACACGCAGTTTTTCACGTTTGCCATACCGTGATAAGCATGATATTAAGACAGTACATCATTTTGAACAACAAAGACATTTTTCACCGGTAATTTAAAAAAAATCAGCGGTTCCATACATTTTGACACTGTAGGTATTGCACTTTTGTAGGAAACAGCTGCTTTTTTTAATAATCGACGAAAAATTTCTATGTGATGGGTTCAGAATGATGTGCTGAATACGTGATAACCGTTTTAGCGTCGATGGGGACATCCACTTCCACTTTGTATACATACTTACTTACGAGTTGCTTTTGTGTGCAGGTGCGATACACGCCTCTGGCTCCTGGCTTCTACTACTTGAGCGTGAAGTACAACGGTGCACACATCGTCGGATCTCCATTCAAGATTGAAGCCACCGGTAAGTTTGTACCTTCCTTCAGATTCTGTTCACTGTTGTTTTCTTCCAGAATACAGGGTTTTCATATTGGAAGAAGCTTGATACTTCTTTTACATGACATCACGTTTGTAATCCCCGAAGGGTTCGGCAGAAGTGTACCCGTTAGTACAGCCACACTTCGCCAGTTATGTTTGTTTAAGTCCCATTTAATAGGGGGCGAGCCTATTGGAGGAGCTCGTGGCTAAATAATAACAGCCGCTCGGGTCGATCTTTAGGTTAAGCCGTGCTAGCCTAGGTTGGTCTGTGGATGGGTGACCTCCCATTACTTACCGAGTTTCCTCCGTGCCTCGGAAAGCACGTTAAGCCGTTGGTCCCGGGTGTCATTTGTAGATCTTGACAGTCGTTAGGTAGTCAGTGGCCCGAAAAGTCTGACAACCAGTCTTTCCAAGGGGTATCGTATTACCCAGTATTAACTGGGTTGTGGAGGTCAGATAGGCAGTCGCTCCATGTAATATACTGGTATTCAACTACATCCGGTTAGACTGGAAGCCGACCCCAACATAGTTGGGAAAAAGGCTAGGCAGATGATGAGCCTATTGCAATTAACCGGGCACAAATCCAGACTCCGTGGCTGCTACTGAGATATTCCTGATGGAAAAACCCGGCAACACTTTGCCCCATCTGGGAATCGAACCCAGGACCTCATGCTCTGCGACCACTAGACCCACGAGGCAGGCAGTCACTATTTACAAATAGTGAGTGGCGTTCGCGTGCCTGAGTTTTGGGCTAAACATAACATTTGAACTTTTTGCCATCGATACGCTAAGAAGAATACTTCTTTTACTTTGAGATAAAGAAAAACATGGTTTGGCATTTAAAGGTTTAGACACTTACAAAATTTCTGAAAATGTATTTATGTTTAAGTACAGGAAGTTACAAGACACAATTATGATCTATTCTGATAGCTTCGTTACTTTTAGACGTCCTTTTCCATTCGTGAAAACAATAAAACAAGCTGTTACTTCTTCAAGTAGCTTTTCAAGCATACGACTGCATTGAGCAAAGTCAATCAATTTTTTTTCTCGTCTTAATATTAATGATCTTTAATTAACGCTATCCATTTTTATCATAGGTGCAAACCTAGCCGAAGTAGGAGCGCAAGAAACATCATCAGTAACAGTGGAGACAGTCCAGAAAGTGGCCAAGTCCATGCAGAAGCAGGGACCAGTGCTGCCGAACTTCAAGTCGGACGCCACCAAGGTGACCAGCAAAGGCATGGGTCTGAAGAAGGCGTATCTTAACAAGCACAACCAGTTCACGGTACACGCTGGTGATGCTGGTGAGTTGATGAAGATTTTATTACTTTTCTTTGGGGTTCTGAGATCTGTTTTTAGCAGTTCCATCAGTTTATCAGTTCCATGTGTACAGGGTGTAAACGGACCCTTCACGAAGCCGTCTACCAAGCATTATGTCCATCAAACTAAGTAACTTTACGAAAAAAATATTTACTTTTTTTTAGATGAAATATCACGTTTTCTGGTAGGACTTAATGTAACGCACTCAAAACATTGTGCTGATGGATGCATTGAATAGTACGGGGGTTGTGGAGGTGTCAAAAGTAAAAATCTTACATTAAAAACATGTATTTTAAAAGAAAATTACTTCTGAAAAAGTTAGATTTTTGACCCCCAATATCTCCGTTACTAGAAGGATCCCAGGTATGTTCTAGAACAAAAAAGTGATCGCAATGACGGGGAGAACAAGTGCCTTTCGGCTTCGTTAAGGGTCTTGAATTTTCCATCATCGATAGGTTATAGAATATCATTTTGTTTAGGCTCAGTTAACTCTTTACTATTGAATGAGCAATATTTTTATAGATATTTGTAATCACGTTCTCGAAAACGGCTCTAACGATTTCGATGAAAGTTCAAAATAGCGGTTTATGAGCGCGAAAAATCGATCTAGCTAGGCCTCATATTTAGGAAAATTCGTTTTCTCTATTTTCACCCTAGCAGAGCTCTCGAGATCAGATGATTTTCAACTTGATTACCTAAGACTCAGGTTTCTAAACAACCAAGGTCCGTGTGCAGCAACTGTTTTGAGTTAAAAACTTTCTGGTGCCTTTTTCCATAAGACAAAACTTCTAGGTCAACATTTACAGCAATATCTTGTAGACTACACTTTTCCATCCATTCATACGGTCAGCTATCTTCTTCAATACTTACTGTTTATGCATCTTCAGTTCAATCTACTTTCTTCCTTCAGGTACCAACATCTGTTACGTCGGTATCTACGGACCCAAGGGTCCCTGTGACGAGGTACAGCTCAAGCACAAAGGTAAGAACAACTACGAGTGCTGGTACGTCGTCAGAGACAGAGGAGACTACATTGTCATTGTCAAATGGGGTGATGAACATATTCCCGGCTCGCCCTACAAAGTTGAGGTCTAAGAGACGAAAGGTGTATAACAGCGCATACAGAATTTTATCTAGCAGTTCTTTTTTGGTTTCTCGAAATTCGGTTGGATTATTGTCTACTAGTGCATTTTTTATCTAGTCAAAAAGTTAGTGTAAATCAATCTATTGATTGTTAAATTATTTCTTAGCTAGATTTTTTTAAATAAATTCTAATCTGTATGCGCGATCATAATGTAGTTTTAAGTTATTATTATTATTTCCTTAAAACATATTCAGATATAGACTTGGGATTGGCTTCTAAAATGATTGTTGTCCTTTTCTATTAACACTAAGCGGCATCTGAATCAATGCCTAGACCTGTATGAGCATTTTTTCGATGTTAGTCTCTTGATCTATCTTTTGAGAATAAAATACTCAGGTACTAACTACCAATCAATGTGTGGACTGTAAGCAATAAAGACAAAAATACTATTTAATAATTGTGAAGTCTTTATTTTTAGTTGCTATTTCTAAAATGTATCTTAATATGTTTTAAGTTTTCTATCTTTTATCATCAAAAGCTTGATTATGCTACAGGATACTGAAAAGGTTTCTGTAACCATCTTTTTATATTGATCTCTTACACACCGTGACTTTTCATTGTTTCTATCTTGTAATGTGGTAATTCTACTTGATTAGTCCTGTAGATTGGGGAGTGAAAATCTAATACAAAGTGTCTCTTTTGCTATCTACTGATTTGCTCTTTTCTGGTTTTGCATAACTCTATTTGCAAAACCTCGGGCTGTACTTTCAATGTTTAGATTTGTCCTACCACCAGTTCTATATTTTAGGCTTACTATTGAAATTAGAGTCGCCACAATTCAAGGCTAAAATTGTTGAAATTTCACGGAGTTGTCACTCGTTAGTCAGAACCTTTTCTATATCCGTCCCGTGTTTTTCTTGATCCTTTATTATTTGTAATTTAATTAAATTCATCAAATTGTCATTTCCTATTTCATTAAGGCATTTTTCAGAAGTTCTAACAAAGTAAGAAATACGTAAATGAATAATAAAAACACAGAAATTGTTTGTTTTTTTGTTCTGCGACAACGTTGTCGATTTGTCACTTGTCTTGTAAAATCGATAGATTATTGTTTATTTTGTTTTGTTTTTTAGTAACTTTTTATTTGTTTGTGCAAAGGAGTTATTTTTATTTGTTTTAAGTTGCTTATTTAGAAATGGTAGGCGTATTTGTGTAACTCCATTAATAATTTATTTATTTTACTAAAATCTAAGTCATGTCGTATTTTAGGTCTAATTTTTGTGTTATATTTTTGTCAGACTGAATTTTTTTACTAAATATTTTTTACAATTTTTCTATCGATGTTTCGCAAAAAATGTTTGACAGACGGCAGATAGAATGTTTCTGTGTTTGCCAAAGTTATTTTGGTTTGCTTTGCTTTGGCAAATAGAGTATATTTTCGCGTTGTCGTAGTAAAGTATTTTGGCTAATTTATATGATTCTCGTTTAGTATTTAGGGCGACTAAATGACAATACATATAAAGTATTAACTCAAAAATATTCCCTTTAATTTATAAGTTTAGCAAGACACAATTTGCGGCCCAAGTATTTATGCGAATTTTTAAAGTTTTTTTATTATTTTAATATTTTTACAAATTCCTCTGCGTCTTTTTTAATTAAAAGTTGTTGAATTGTCAGAGGGATTTTTGATAAATTCGCTTAAATTTTTTGGGTTTACAACTTTTAATAGATATTTTTACGGAATTTCTACAAAAAGTTTTTCTTGTTTTTTGTGCCTTAGCCTTCTTATTTAAGTATTATGTATCTGCTTTCTAATTTTTGTATGGTTTGTGTATGGACTTTGCCTACGTAGGTAGAATGATCCCGTATTTGTAAATACCTATTTTAAGTGTTTAATTATTATAATGTATTTTGCGACTGTTAACTAAATAAAAAGAGGAAAGTTCTAAAAGTTGTTTATTTTATTAAAATGCTCCTTTAGTTATTAATTGTCTCCAAACACAAAGCGAATATATTAATAAACCAGTTACCACATTAATTGAAGTCAAGAGTTGGTCAGCTACAACCAACAAAATATAGCTTCTAGTTGACTGTTCCCAGGCTTAGGTCACTATGATAACTACTAGTATTCTGCTGCATCTACTTAGACTGGAAGCCGACCCAAACTTAGTTTGGGAAAAGACTATACAGATGATAAGTTGCATATTCCCAGGCTTAGATGAAGAAGAAAGAGCAAGAAATTAACGTTCTGGTTCTAGATTAAAGTTAAAGTTTTTACTTATGCAAACATTTTATGCATTTGACAAGAATTTAAACGAAGCAAGAACAGTCAAAGAAAGCAACGCCAAGAATTCTAAGTGACGTTTTGACGGTACGGTTGGCGTAGTGTCTGAGCGGTTGACTGCTGCGCTTCGTGTCGCGGATTCGATTCCCGCACGGAACAAATATTTGTAGGGCCTACAGGTAGTTGTTCCGGGTCTGGCTGTTTGTGTATGTGAGCTTAAATGTTTGTAAACGCGCCAACGATACAGGAGAAATTCCTAATGTTTAAGAAAAAAAAAAAAAGTTTTGACAGTTCTGACTTCAAGCAATTACTAAACTGCAGAATAAAAAATCGTATCTTAATAATTACTGTTGCTCAAGTAATCAGTTTGACTTCTTTATTCATACGGGTGTAAGAGTCTCCGCAGACTGCAGACTTTCTATCGGCCGACAGTATAGTCTGGTTGGGCTGCTAGCGCGTGCGTTCGGGATACTGATGAATGTGCACGAACAATTTGCTGGACTTTCTTCTTATTTTTTTATCGTGTGGTTAGTGCCTAACCTGGTGTCAGTGTTTTATGCCGCCCATGGGCCTCTGACTTGGCTTTATATGCCGTCGACAAAATATCTCTGGATGCTGGTTTCCTCACGATGTTTTCCTTCACCGAAGCAAGTGATAATTTTACAATAATTTACTAGTTATTAGGCGGCTTTTGAAGAGTGCGCTCGCAAAGTCGGCTGATTAAACTATCTGTAAGTTTGTGCTCGGGATAAGAGCGACATACTGATATAGCAGTTGGCTAATAGTTTACTGTCATAGTCACATACGTGACAAGCAAGCGCGTACCCTGTACTCCAAACAACACAAATATGTAACAAAATGGTAGGTGAAATTGTGGCTTGGTGTTGAGGGCACGCGCGTGGGTTTATGCTCTGGCGGTCAATAGGTTAGGCGGCTTTTGAAGAGAGCGCTCCCAAAGTCAATCGGCAAGTGTGCGCTGGATAAGAGCGTCTGCCGTACTGATTTAGGAGCTGGCTGATAGTTTGCCGGTAGGTATAGTTTGAAGGCAATCCTATAGCCCATCAAATTGATTTATTTTCCGTAACCGAAGACATGTAATATGCTCAATTGCATACATGTTTATACTGAATATGAGCTCGACTAAACTATCGACCGATAGAAAGACTGCAGTCTGTGGGTTCTCTTATAGTTGTTCTAGAAGTTTTTCAATTCATAATATCACGCCTGTAATCCCCGAAGAGTTAGGCAGAGGTGTAGCTGTAGGTACACCCGTCAGTTATGTTTAAGTCCCATGTTACAGGGGGTGACCCTATTGCCATCAATCTTGCACAAATCCAGACTTAATGGCTGTTACTGAGAAATTCCTGGTGGAATAACACTTTGCCTGACCTGGGAATCGAATCCAGGACCTCATGCTCAGGAGTCGCGTGTTTTTCAATACTTACGAAGGAAATACTTACTGACCCTGACTGACTGCAGTTCCATGATGACAGCGTCATGTTTTATTAACCAAAGCTGACGATGAAGAACCAATGTCCTGAAGATCTTAAGACTCCATGTTCATTTATGTTTCAGATTTTGACTCAACATTGGGTTAATTACTATTTTTTGTTGTACGGGAATCGAACCCATGTCAAGAAATGCATGCTCTGCATTATTCTTAAAAACATTCTGATTCAGAGACAAAGTGTCGGTACTGATTTAGTATAATTTTTCACAATTATATTATAAATAAAAAAGGTAGATGTATCGCACCAGCGCCAATTGTTGCAGACAAATTCAGACAATTGTCGTAATTTAAGTACTTTAAGTGCAATAGCTATCTCTTTCTGTATCATACGTTCCGTATTATCTATCGCAGTCGTAATAACGCAACGATATTTGAACGCCGGTCAGTATAAACGTGGCGTATCTTTATAATATCATTGATTTTTCAGCTTTATTTTTTTTTCATAATTCCATAAAACAGTTTTTGTGTGTTTGTGACTACGTAGTATTTAAAGTAAAAGTGGTAACCATGGTTCAAGGAGGATTCATTAGAAAATAAAAGACACAAATATAATTCTTGGCATAGTTGTAATTAATTTTTAATCAATTTTAAGTAACAAAAAATGATTTTCGTTCATTTTCATCTATAAATCTTAAAACGAGAACGCTAGAATAAGCGAAAACTAACGTAAAACGAAAAAAAAAATTACTTACAAAAATATCGTATTCATAATAATAAGTTTACACTTAACTTAAAAAAAATCAAATTACAATATCACATGTCTACTTACAATAGAGAGATATTGGCGATTTTTATTCCCTTAAATCCAAAATTCGAAAAAAATTGGGTATTTAATAACTCTTGGCTCATTGTCATGATACAGTTAATAATATACAATAGTGCTTACTTAACAACAAATGATCGGAAGAAATACTTATTGCCGTTATTTAACATTAAAGAAAAAACATATTTGTACAAGAAAAAACAAAGATTTGGCTAATTTGTGACAGACAGACGGCCTTCTCGCCCCGCGGACCCCTAACGAATAACCACAACCTAACGTTTTTTTTTAATAACTAAAAAGATCAATAGCAAATTAATTTAGAAGGAAAATAGACATTCCTCCAAAAATAGTCACTCTTTCCCAATCCATCATCTATCACATTTCTTTATTAATTTTACCTACTAACGCTGATTCGTTCGAAAAATTAAAACAAATCAACAGTTTCTGTGTTCGTATACTTGAAACTAGTCTAAAAAATCGATGTACGAAGGGCCTAATAAGTACGGAAAATAGGAATACTATACAATTCCGATGTACGCCACTACCCCCTGAGTTCTTAAGGCTAATATAATTGAGCATAAGCACTTTTAGATATCGTAAAGTAAAAACAAAAAAAAATTTCTTCGATAATTCAAGGATTTTTTTTTGTCAAAAAATCCTATTCGTATTTACAAAGTACATATTTACAAAAAGTGCACCTTTCATTGTGTGACGTAAAGAAGCGTTTTGGCCACTCATAAATGTATTATACACATGGGGAATTTTATTAACATTAGAAAATATATTCGACCAGCGACAGCTTAGTAATAATTAACTTAATTTTTTGTTCGTTAAAACATTTTAAAAAAACAGGAAGAATACATTTTCTAAATTTTATTTTTTGAAAAAGGAAATACTAAAAATGATAGTTGTACGATAGATAAATCTAAAAAAATACATAATATGATCTAAGTAGGAACTGAGTGCAAAAGTGATGAATTAAGAGATCTATTAATCTTAATGAATACAATTAAAAATGCAACAGAATTGAGAAGTGAAGAACTTGTGAAAATATTTTGTTCAAGTCGTTCATGTCACTTGTATCAATACAAATACTTGTGTTTGTCAGGAACTTTTGATTCAAATATGTTTTTATTACTTATTTTAATTGTGAATAAATAATATCGAAGTAGATACCAATGCAGTCTCACTCTAAAAAATAATTTTATTACAAAAAATGTTCCACTCCAGAAAAAAAGTGTCTTAAAAAAACAAGTAATCTATTGAAAATGATAGATTTTCTACTCGTTAATGTACAAATAAAAATCACTAGGTCCAAATTATGCATCGATAAAACATTATTATGCATTAAATTGCAGAAAAAAGAACATAATATAAAAAGATACAGAATATGACTCCTCTAGAGTTTTGTCCGAGTTAAAGATTAGTTTTATTTTTTCTTAGTGAAAATTAGCATGTTCCGAGTTGCTACGAATGTTTGATCGAGAAATTGTAAAGTGCTGAAAAAATTTGAACAAAGACAAACCAATAAAATAACATCAAAAGCATAAAAATGTAACATATTACAGTTTTAGATAAAATATTTAATATCTATACCCATATCACAAATATAAAAATTCAATTCAATACGAATCGTGATTTCTCAAGTCTTTTTTTCTCCAAACCAATTCAGCAATCTAAAGAATAATAATTGCTTTCAATTATAATTGACGATCAAACCCTCGGATCAACTGGGTTGAAACGAAACAACCGGAAAACAAAACAACTAATCAGTAATCCGTAAAATAGGAAAATAAATCCGAAATCACATTCATACCCATAAAATTTTGTTATCTACTCACAAAATTTCGAGTATCCATACAATTTTATTTCTAAAAACATGAATTTGTTTCTCTAACGATAAAACCGTAATACCACTGTCTTCGAGAGCGAGATTCTAAATATTTTTTTAATATTTCATTAATTATACAACTAGTAATACCATCATAAGTACATACTATAGCGAGTGTACCTACGGTAAGTTACTGCTTATCCTTGTGCGATAATGAATGGGGGAGGATGTGCTCCGCGGGCAGCAGGGCGGAGGGTTGGTGAGCGTAGTTCCTGATCTGATGCAGGGATATCAGCTGGTTGGGGAAGGAGTTGGGTTGCTGCTTGCCCTGTTGGAAGTGGAGGGGGTCGTAGAGGTACGGCCGCGTGGGCAGCGCGCTGTGGTGCGACAGCCCGTTGAGGTGAGGAGCCATCGAGTTTATAGGAGTAAACGCCGAGTTCGCCGCCGACACAGGGGGTTGGATGCGGTCGTCCTGGCTCTCGTGCTGAGCGAACAGAGCTCGCTGCTGCTGCAGCTGATGCTCATGATGCTCATCCGCTTCCCGCTGCTGATGGTAACCTCCCTCATCAGACATATGCGCCGCTGAATCAGGGCTAACCTTCGGCCAGTAAGGGTGATCGCCAAAAGGCGCAGCCGTCGGCGCGGCCGCTCCCAAGGATCGATTTAATCCACTCAATCCTAAAGCAGATATCGGCGGCCGCTTATCGGCCCTCTCCGCGTGCTTGTTCATGTGCTTACTTAAGTACGTCTCCTGCGTATAACTCTTGCCACAATACTGGCATATATGTGTCTTTAGGTGCTTGGATTCTTTGTGCTTAGGGATGTGTTCGAGGAGGTCCTTCTCGTGGGTGAAGCACTTGTAGCAGGAGTTACATTTGAACGGCTTATCCGTCTGGTGGCAGCGGCTGTGGCTTTGGAGGTTGGAGAGCTGAGAGAAGGCTTTGGTACATCCGATTTGGGTGCAGCGATAGGGTTTATCTCCGGTATGTGTTCGGATGTGCTGTTGGAGGTGAGACAGCTGGGTGAACTTCCTTTGGCAGATCTCGCAGCGGTACGGCTTGATGCCCAGGTGGATGCGGGAGTGCTGCGCTAGGTACGAAGAGTTGGCGAAGGCCTTCGGACACTGCGTGCAACGGTAAGGCTTTGCCTCACGGAGGTGGATCTGGGTGTGTAGCTGCAGGTCTGCTTTTGAGCCGAACACCTGGAACGGATAGAGAAAAAATCTGTTAGTTAAATTGAAACGTAGATGAAAATTTTTGAGGAAGATTTAAAAGTGGTATACACACACAATCGCAAAAAAAGTATTTATTATAAATAGGGTTCAAACTTAGAACAACTTAATACTAAACGCTTGCAGAAATCAATGATAAAAATCCAATTACAATAACTGCAAGTCAACGTCCAAAACAATCTTAATCTTACAAATGACTTTCAACACCGTTGTAAACATCATTGAAATCATCTAAAAGTGAATTTCGCCCTTGAACGACATCCGCAGCAGCCGGAACAAATGGTTCTTAGTCTTTTTTTATTTGCCCAACTCTTAATAAAGGCAGGATGTTGGCTTCACGGTTTCTTCCACGGGTAGTAATCGCTTTGACTTCCTTATACACGTCTGGGTAATCAGCATCTTTGACTCAGCTTCTGGTACTGTTGGATTTACGTGTGAAATTTTTCATTAAAACTATAAAGAGCCTCTGGCATCATTGGTCTTAGGCATGGTCTTGAATTAGGAAGGAGATCTTTGAATATAGGGAACGAAAAAGATAGTTCAGTAGCAGATGGTTTTGAGTTTATCTCATACATAAATAGCATGAAATTAAAGCAGCTAGGACACTCCGCAAACTCAGTACGAATCAACATGATCAAAGACTGAATTTTAAATAAGTATTTGTGAACGCGTGCCAACAAAAGCCGGTACTCTAGGCGGCACTGTTCGCGCACTAAAGTGTTTCGGTACACCATTGATACTCTTTGTGATATCCCAAATTAGTTTCTAACTTAAAACTGACACGTCATCTCTTAGAATCGTTTTCATCTAACAATGAGGCTGCTAGCCACGTTCCTTCGGGCGCTACCAACCTACAATCAAACGATAATAATCTCAAAGCAAAAGCAAATAAAGCTCAAACTGAATCATCAGCAGTTGAAGCTGACGGTTGTAGTGCCTAACAATGAACGTTAGGGAATGTATTTGATAAAATAGACGTAGCAGACGATTTTGGATTTAAATAAGGTTTGTATAGAGTTCCTTTTGTAGATAAAGGTGTAGGTTTTGATACCGCCGGCCGGATTCGTTCGGTAGCACGTTGCATGACTGGCGAGAAGTACGAGACACGAACGCAATTGGTCACAGATGGAACATAATTAAAGTTTGGGGCACTACTTAATGTTGTGAAGCAGTAGATTCGAGGTGGTGGATGACTTTTAATAGGTCTTCGTGAAGGATCGTCTAGTGAGGAATCTGTGTTAAATTGGTGGAACTAGGAATGTCGGTTTGGTTAAATCGGTTGTTACAGTTAAAGGACGCTGTAACGTTGATCTAAATTACATCTCTGATACCAAATACAATACACACAACAGAAATAAAAATTTTGGAAGAATAAGTGACATTGACATTCCTAAGTCCCCAGTCTTGACTTCTGAGTATAACCAAATTAAATTATCAAAATATCTGAAAACAAATATTAAGAATTCAATGTTTAACGTTTTAATAAAGATATAAGAGACATTCTTTTTAATAACCAACAACACACAAAAGCTTAGTCTTAGGTAATTGAAAACAGCGCAAAAACTGAATTGACAATTCAATTGCTAGAAAAGTGACAAAGCGTCCACAACACGAAGTAATTGAATAACAAGAAAAAATCTAAATATTGTCGCACAATGAGGAACTGACAGGTACCAGCTATTGAATGTAATGTATCTATCTTTGATAAATGCTATACCATTGTCCTATTTGCATTTAGTTTAGACGCATCAATAGTTACGGGTACTATACATTTTTGCCTTAACGTATTGGAACTAATTATTTGTGTTGCAATAGTCTTTACTTCGCCATTGTACAGTAGAGTTCCTAGATTTGTATGTGCTTCATTTACATTCTTAATTTATTATACTGATTTCATTTAAACAGCATCTGAACATCTTACGTCTAAATTGTCATTATTATCCTAAGTGTCTTTAATATCTACACAAACTGCTTCTTCGTTATCAAGATACTGTTCAAAATTCACATCAACATCAATAGTTATTATATTATAAACTATAAAGCCATCAAAATTCAACAAACTATGCTTTATTACCTAGAAAATTTGGCTTCAAAAGTGGTTTCGTTAAAAATAAACCGGTATCATTACAACTGACCTTGGTAACTGGTTCCACAAGCTAATATGTGTTACTATATGCAACATTTTTTCAAGAAATTTTGTTCCTTACTATGTTGGTGTTTTGTAGAAGGTTTTTTATATTATTTTCTTTGGAGAAATGAAACGGAAGAAATTTTTTGCAACGCTCCTTCTTCATATAGTGAGAGCGAATGAAAAATTATGTTGTTTTATGCTCATATAAAAGAAGAATTATGATTATCATCGTTTAACACCACTGTTTCTTATCCTAAATTCGTGATTGACAATGATTAATTCAATGATTAATTTTATGCAAGAATTTCTGTAATTAATATTTAATTCATGAAGACGAATTACTATTAATTAATATCTTACATCTTTATGTACTATGAAAACTTCATAATGATCATTATCTTTCTTCTCTTCCTCGATAAGAATTTTACATCTTTATCTTAAGAAATCAAAGAAAGAACAAAAAAAAAAACATTTGTGTTTATGAATGCATCATCTGCCTAGCCTTTTCCCAAGTATGTTGGTGTCAGCTTCCAGTCTAACCGGATGCAGCTGAATACCAGTAATTTTACATGGAGCGACTGCCTATCTGACCTTTACAACCCAGATTCCTGGGTAACACGATATTCCTTGGTAAGACTGGTTGTCAGTCTTTCGGGTTCTAACTACTCGTAGGGACTATCACAAAGTTACTAATGACAGCGGAGACCAACAAATTAACGTGGTTTCAGAGGTACAGTGAAGCTTGATATATGATGAAATAGCTTATGCTCCCGGCATCACCCGCGTGGAGCTCGATAATATTTTATTTTATTTTATTTATTCAGGGACAATAAACAGCTACAATATGTGTAGGAACAGAGGAAAGACATCCGCATTTTAACAAAACAGAATATGATAATGAGTGCCACTAGATAGGTAATAAATAATTACATCACATTAATAACAAATAATTATAGAAATATCAATTAGCGATTATTAAACAATTAATTAAACGAAATATTAATTACATCATGCAAAATAGAAATAGAATAAAAACCCCAATTGATTTGATAGCTTGGCAACAGAGTAATAATTAGCACTAAAAGCAAATAAATAATAAATAATAGGCAATAAAATCTAGACTAGCTTACATTCCTAATAACATTGTTGGTTAATAAGAATTTTCATAACGTTAGATTTAAATTTGGATTTTGAGCATCAATTTATCCCACGGGATTATACTACCGCGATAAAAAGTATCCTGTGATTTGTATTTTGAACGTCATTCACTGAATCTTGGTATCGATATTATGCTGGAGTAATGTTGCAGAACACTAGTTGTGGTAGAATTTTGTTTGGTTATTGAAAACTAGCTTAAGGCCGCGGTTCGCGGATCGTACAACCGAGATAAAAAGTATCCTAAGTGCTAATCCGGGATATAAACTATCTGTATGCTAAATTTCATCTAAATCCGTTCAGTAGTTTTTACGTGAAAGAGTAACAAACATCCATAAATCAAGACATCCTCACAAACTTCCACATTAAGAATATCAGTAGGGTAGTAGGATGGTCATCCATCCACGAACCGACTCCAGTAAGCGTAGCTTGGCCTTCAATCAATCCGTGGGACTGTTACTACTTAGCCACAAGCTCCTCACAATGTTTATCAATTATTACCATTAATTATGAAGCAAATGTATTAACTACTTGTAGGAAACAATGAAATCAGCGAACCGTGGCGATGGAAGAATTAAAGTGGTTTTAATGTTAGATTAGTCTATTTTACTGAAGTTTGAGGCAACTCTTTCGGTTATTTTTTGTTTTTCTTGTTTTGTCTAAGATCGGAGATGATTGCCTAAAAAATGAGGAAGCTGTGGTCCATAGCATTAAAGCGCTAAGTGATGAAGATGCTGCTGATGTATTGAATTAAGAATTTTTGAGTTTAGATGTTCTGTCTTGGTATGGACATGTGATGAGGAGAGACGAATCGCATGTGACTAAAAGAGTGATGAATATAAACGTTGATGGATGGAGAGGGAGAGGAAGACCAAAGAAACGATGGATGGATTGTGTGAGGAATGATATGAAAGTTGAAGGAGTAATTGATAGCGTGACGGTTGACAGAGGAGATTAGAAGAAAAAAACGTGTTGAGCCGACCCCAAGTAACATGTGACAAGGACAGCAAGATGATGTTGAGTTTAGATCATCATCTGCCTAGCCTTTTCCAACTATGTTGGGGTCGGCTTCCAGTCTAACCGGATGCAGCTAAATACCAGTATTTTACATGGAGCGACTGACTATCTGACCTCCACAACCCAGTTAGTACTAGGTAATACGATACCCCTTGGTAAGACTGGTTGTCAGACTTTTTGGGCCACTGACTACCTGTAACGACAGTCAAAGATCTACAGATGACAGCCGGGACCAACGGCTTAACGTGCTTTCCGAGGCACGGAGGAAACTCGGTATGTAATGGGCGGTCCCATCCACAGACCAACCTAGGTAAGACGGCTTAACCTAAAGATCAACCCGAGCGGCTGTTATTGTTTAGCCACGAGCTCCTCCATCCACGAGATGTTGAGTTTAGATGTTAGGTTAGAAAACTTACGTAGCAAAAATAACTTGAAGTTGCCGAATAATTGAGGTACCATTATAGTTAATAGAAATTGCTACAATTTTATTATTTAACTAGCTTTTGCCCACGTCTTCGCCCGCGTGGATCTCGAAAAATATCCGATTACTTACCTTCATCTCCCATTTTAACCCTTCGGGGGTAGAATTCTCAAAAACGCTGAGACACGTATAGATTAATTTTCAATCGTCAGCCTAAACACAAAATTTGAAGATCCTAACTTCAAAACTGACGGACTTTCATATAAACTTCCATCCCCTATTCCCAAAAATCCTTTCTTAGTCTTCACAAAGAACACACCCTCCAAGTTTCATGTCTCTGGGACCAGCGGTTTGGGCTGTGTGTTGATATATCACCAGTCAGTCAGTTTACCATTTTATATATTTATAGATTTTTTTTTTTGTTGTCGCTTCCCCAGGCACATTCCACAAGAACTCACAAAACAACGTGCAAGTGAAGTGTTACTAACATAGTTTTAAGTTGCTTGAACCAACAAACATGTCAACATCTACGGGTCTTCGTTACCTGTTATAAATGGATTATTATTCCTTTATTAATTTTACATACACATTTTTTATATTTTTTAAATATTTCTTAAAAAAAACCATATAAATTTAAAAAAATATATAAATAATAGTGGCCCGCCGGTGTCGGTAGGGTATAAGCTACCGGTGGTTAGGGCTCCAGACAATTCGAGCCGTATCGAGGAGTACTGCCTTCTGAATCAAGCCCTTGATCCAACCGCCTAAGGACAGCCTCGAAAGATGGTTGTCGAGGCTCTTGGCTATAAGGCCATTGCCCATTACGACAATCGGCACAATGATAGCTGAGTTCACATTCACATTGGATTATTATTATTTTAAGACAAGTGGACATATTAATAAAGCTAGGGGTTAAAAGTAAAATCTATCTGTCACACTTTAAAACCAAAAGATAAAACATGACAGCTGTCATAATAACCCTATTAAAATCAAGACAAGATTACGTAAGGGTTGAAGTGAGGGTTGAAGGGTGAAGGGTTATTAAACACTGGTCATCTGTTACCGCTGTCCCTCTGAAAAATATAGTGTGGTGAAGGAGGGTTGGAAAGAGGTGTAATTTTTTTACGGTAATTTTTCTAGAATTCGTGAGGCATTTTCCCATGACATAACATCACGCCTGGACTCCCCAAAGGGTTAGGCAGAGGTGTACCTAATAGTACACTCACATTTCGCCAGTTATGTTTAAGTCCCATGTAATAAGGGGCGTGCCTATTGCCATCACCCGGCGTAGAAATCAAATTCAGACTCCGTAGCTGCTACTGAGAAATTTCTGATAGAAAAACACTTTGCCAGACCTGGAAATCGAAACCAGCAGTATTTTTTCATGTAGGTATTCGTCTACAAATGACAGCCGGGACCAACGGCTTAACGTGATTTCCGAGGCACAGAAACGAGTTCCGGTATGCAATGGGCGGTCAACCTATCCACGGACCAACCTAGGAAAGCGCGGCATAACCTTAAGACCGGCCCCAGCGGCTGTTATTATTTAGCCACGAGCACATCACTGACGAGCAGCATGTATTATTCATTCGAGCACAAAGGCCTTTAGAATGGCCACAGGCATTTAAAGAATTAAATATAATTCTTTTAAAGATATCTAGACGCATCTTAAATCAGGTTTATCTAGTTGGCATTCCGTATCATTATCAATTTCATCATCATTAAAATCAGACAGCGCCCATCAGGCTATCTCACCGTGATAATTTTATGAGACGTGTAAGGAAAAATGTATAATGGATTTTAATCAAAATTAAAGCTCTAATATTACCTGTAGTACACCTCTGCCTAACCCTTTGGGGAAAAACAGGCCTACCTACAACCTACCTTCAATATTTAAGTTAGAAAATAATAAAAAAAAAAAAACAAAATACAACAAAAGTAGAAAAAAATAGGGAGTTCGTTTGCCAATATTACCGTATTCCCATTTACAGAAGCTACTAAGAGATATTCAGCAGGTAAATAAGCTTTTTTCTCAAAAGCAGCTGCTAATTTTCGCGACCTTTCAGCGTAAAAACAAAGCCTTCGAAAAGCACAAAAAAATGTAAACTAATTTTCTTAAAACCCTCCAGTTTTTAGTAGCAAAAATTAGTAGGGTAACAAAAAGGCAGGCCACGACGGGACACTTTTTGCCACCCCAAAATTATTATTAATTGTAAGCATACATTCTGTCTGTTTATCTGTAGACATTAGACCCTAGCTAAGGGCGGATTTTCCCCTAAATAAGGCATAGTTTTTGCTCGCTCAGATTAATTTTCGCAAAAGCTTACGGTTTCAAAATGGCGGCCGTTTTGACGTTTTTTGGCTGAAAAATTGTGTACACGATTTGTGGTAGGCCTTGTTTATGGCGCTTTTTGTCTTCGGGGGTAAGCAGAATTGCAAATACAAAAAAGGTTGTGTAATAGGTCAGCTTGTAATGGCGTAAGGATTTTAGTAGATCATGAAATCGTTCGGCCTATAGGTACTTTATGTATCTATGTATTTGGCTATTTTGTCAGTAGTAGTAAGTAATCAACCTCTGCTGTTTTAATTAGCTACATCACTAATTAAAACGCAAAAACCAACAGTAATAAGTACGCAACTAATACAAGTAAATAATCAAGAAAATCGAGTACAAACCGACACTAGTACCGAATAACATCGTATCTGCAAATCCATGTCAACAAAATGACATGTGAGTGACACTGCATAGATTAATTCTTAAGACCGAACTCACGGCAGATTAAATAGCTCTTAAATCTCGTTTACAAATTAAATCTTTTCCTAATGCTAAACAGGTTCATCGATTTGTTTATGTAAATGAGATACGATAAAAATGTTATCGAGACTTCTTAAGGAGAAAAAGTAAAAGTTATGTATTTTTTTTTATCTTTAAAAATTACAAAAATTATAGTTGGTAATTTATGTATTTTTTTAGTGCAGTTTAAGCACCTGTTCTTTAAGATTATCATCGAAATAAATTAAATAAATGACTCCAAACAAAAAATAACGTTAAAAAGAACCAACTATCAGTCTAGGAAGTAATAAACGCTTGAAACGAGGAAAAGATTCACGAACTTCAATTGCCGGCTTCCGAATTGATTATAATTCAATGGTACAGATAATGTAACGGAATTAATTCTCCACTTATCCATTGAACCAATCCAATTATAATTATTTAATTAAAATTTAGTTTTTGCAATTACTTTCAGTGTCAATTGATTTATTAATTAAGTGCATTTTAATTAATTACTTGTGGTTTTTAGCGCTTTTATGGTGGATCCAGATTATGGTTGGCTGTAAACGATATGGAATGATTGGCAAATGTAAAGAAAACAAATACTTATTTTCTGGCAACAAGTTTAAATATAAATTTAAAGGAGGTGGCTGATGAGATGACGATTAATAGAGAAGTATGGATGAACAGGACATGTTGCGCCGACCCCAAATAAATTGAGATAAGAGCAGGAGATTGATGATCAATTTTAAATGATTTCGAATATCCTATACTATTAAATGGGCAGTATTTGTCTGAGAAAATTGTTTTAAATATTTCTATTTTCACCCGAGCGGAGCTGGGTACTTATTATCTAAGTAAATACTTAGTAATAATGTTATTCTTCACAACAGAAAATCAGAAAATACGAATATAAAATCAAAATCTCGAGACATTGTTATAAAATTTTGATTTAATCTCACGTTTCTCCGATGAATTGTATTCTTGACCATTTAATCCAATCTTTTGTATTTCCAACGGAAATCTAATCTCTGGAGGATAATCGTGCGACCAGTTTGAATTTTACAATTTTTCTGACATAAAAAATCAATCAGAAACGTGAAAAGACTTATAACTGTAAGCATATTTTATTTTTTCTATTATTATGTCATGAAAAATTATTGGTATTGAAAAAAGTGTCGTTTTTCTCGGACGGCCCTGGCGCATGATTTTGGCGGCAAAAAGTTGATTCTAAGCCAATGTCACCATCGGCCATGCGTTAAATATTGCCGCAACTGTAGAAAAAAACCGAGTAATCTAGGTAAATAGCGAGAAATCAAGCGGCAATGTTACTAAACACGACCAACGTTAAGTAGATTGATATTGTAAAATTTCGTATACGGTAGTGAAATAAAATATTCGAAACATCGAAATTGTCATTTACGCGTTTGTGTAACAGTGGCGCAAATTTAAATGAAGAAACTAGGCCTATATAGGATCATAACCGAAGTGTTTTATTTATTTATTTACTTTCTAGAAACTTAAGTCTTGGTTATACTTATCGTATCGTACTGGTCGTACATACTATAACGATATAAAAGCAGCCCATCAAAGCTCTCAATTATCTTAAAAAGTCACCGAACAAAGACACAGTGGTAGATGATGGCATCTTCATCATCATCATCAATGATATAGGTACATTACACTAAGAAAACTAAGAAACATCCAGCGAACTCGTCATGAACTTACTTATATTCTGCAGGTAATCCAAGCAGATATACCAGATAAATCTTTGTCCAACCTGGGAATCGAACACAGAATCCAGGACCAACAACATTTATTTAGTGCCAATTCCCAAGGTCTCACAATATCCTCCTAAACACAGTATTCTATCAATGTCCGTAAGTTATCTGATCAAATGCTGTCTAAATGTTAAGTAATATGGCGGCTTACCGCATTTTATTGTATCACATTTGAATATGTTTAAGAACTTTATGTTTGATGCGGCTCTGCTTGATGATTTTTTATTTCTTGATCAAATAAGAAGTAATGTAGAAACAATTTATGGTAACAAAATAACAGATGATGAAAATCGAGAAGAATGGTAGCTATGGTAAGAAGAAGAAACAACTGACAATATTGAATGAATTCGGGATTTTAAAGTTGAAGAAGTCGGTAAAGATGATTTTGTAAGTAATATTGATGAAGAGATAATTTAAGATGTTGACCAAAACTAACCAAACAAAATCAATCCTGAATGTCCGAAACAAGTTGCTGTTGTTAAAGAAAGAAGAAACGACCAGACAAACACACAATAAAAACTATTATTCATGTCAGTTATAAAACTACTATTAAAAATAATGCAAAGCAGCTTTTCGTTCATTCAGACATAGTAAACCAAATGTGAGTTGAATTCATTATTTATTTCTATATTTAGTTTTGTTTGGAGACTTAACTTTAATGAATTAAAACTAGCACGTGTTAAAAATTCTGATAAGACAGGGGTCATTAAATGTTAACAGGAGATTAGAAGATGGTAATGACAATAAAATGAATATTGCTGTAGTCCCCAAGGTTAGAGATAAATTGGATGTTTTTGGTGGAGATATATTATTTGATGAAGGCATAAAGAGTCATGACCAAGAAAAGACAGATAATATTCAACAAGACATGTTGAAATGAACATTTTTCTTGCAAAAAATACCACCTGAAATACTATCCCTTTCAACTAAATAACCATGTAATGCAACAGCAAATGGCATAACCCAAAACCATGGAATTTACAAAACGCAGGCGAAACAAAATGATATTCAAATCCGATCGCGACGGGTGGCGAGCGCGTGCTCAACGAAAAACGCTGAACCAATTCAAAAAACCGTTTTTCCGAACTCCTAAAGAAGCCAGTGACCAAGACCCAGATAGACCCTACAGAACTACCAATAACGCAAACGAAATTGATCTTTAAAGCTAAGAAGTAAAGAGTAAAGGAACTGCAGTACTTTTTTACATGGTTCCATTTTTTACCGTCTTTTGTCACCCAAGCGAATGAAAAAGTTGGAAATCGTGAATAAAAAAAAATCCGTTTAATATTGGCATTGAACGGTCTGCAGATTTGAGCGTAGAAATTTGGTTTTAAAACGTATAATTTAGACTCGTGTCGTGCTCCGATAGCTAAAATAAATGTCACGTTTTAGGCTATTGTATGGATGGTTGGCAAGAAATTGATATTTTTCTATCATTCTCTGCCACTGGCGATTAATAAAACCATTTTGATAGTTCACTCTCATTCATGGATGTAAAAACGGATCAATAACATGTTCAAAGAGACTGACTATTTTGCTGCGTACAAAGCTGATTTTTCGTTTGCCTTTTTGAGATTTAACGCGACAAGATTTTTTAAAAAAATGTGTGAACTTTTCGTTATCAACACATTTATAGTTTGTATGGATGTCACCCATTCAATGTCGATTCTCTAAATTAGCGTTACCATGACACGAGTCAAGATCGTGTCGACGGACATGCTTGGCTGCTGATTCTTCTGAGATAATTAGTTCCTCAGTAACATCTTGGTTATAGGAAGCTGTTTGTCTATCGTCATCATCAATCGGCATGTTTAATCGCTAGGTTAGTTTCCTCTTTCCCGTCTTCATTATTTAAACCTCTCTATTACATGGCACTTAAAAATAACTGGCAAAATGTAGCCGCGATAATACGTCATGCTCTCTTTGTTTATCTGGCTCTTCAGGACCAGTATTTTATTAGAGGCTACAAAGTAAATTCATCTAAGTATGTCCTTACGACTTTAATCTGCATTACCTACATCTTCCCATACTAACTCATGACAAGCAATTGTCCCATTGACATCTTCCATTTCCAATTCATCATTGTAAACTACATTATCATCAAGCATCTTAATACAAACAGGGGTATCAGAATTAGTTCCAGATCCCGATCGAATGTGGTATGAAGCGTGTCGTGTGAGCCTCGATGATGTTACCTTTTCGTCGGCGCTTGCGCACCCTGAGCAAATATGGACGAGTAATGACTTATAGAGCTTTGGTGTTTTAGACCTGGTTATGAGATAATATTGTGAAGGTTTCGTAATAATGTCGCTCCATGTTAAATACTAAAATAGTTGGGAAAAAGGCTATGCAATTAATGATGATGATTTCTTATTATTGATAAGCTTGTGTTTGACTTCTGTATTAGCAGCTGATGGTAAGCGATGTTATGGCTGACGATAAAGCACACTTGAACATTTCTTGGCTTATAACTTTACTAGTAGTTAACCGCGTCTTTGTTCGTGTGGAAATTTTGATGAGTATGTGAGAAAAAATATAGCCTATGTAAAGACATAGGCTATATTTTTTTCTCTCTATTAAAATTAAATTTGACAAAAAGTTAGATTATATTCTGGGGAAAGCCCCAGAATATAATCTAACTTTTTGTCAAATTTCAATACGAGATCAGCCGTTTAGTCGTGAAAAGGAAACAAACAAACAGAGTTACTTTCGCATTTATAATATTAGTATGGAAGTATGAATGTCAGGCTGTACCCGTATTTAGCAATAGAAACTAGAAAAGCTTAAAAAAATTATGACACTATTCATACTACATGGTTGATGGATGACAAGAAAACCTTACTATAAAAACAGATGCCATATCTTAATTTTTTGCATTTTTTTTCTATTATGTTGTGACTAAATACGATTTAGAGTAACTAACTAAAAAAAGCTACAATATAATTCAAACACTGGCAATGTTTACCAAAACATATGATCGTAGGCCCAACAAAAAACCTACGACACAGATAAAAAAAAAACATAATAAAAATTATGTAAATTAACAATTCATTAGGTAATTAATTAGTTTTTTTTTGGTAATAAAGAGCGTGAATTTGACTTTATAACGACCATGTTTGGCCTTGAACTTGATAGTGAAAAGTAATCACCGTTTTTTGAAAGATGACACAATGTTTTTTTTTGGTTTTTTGTGACTTAGGTACAATTTATTGTCATCAGGTGGTTTGTGTTTTTACTGGATTACTCATGTTTTCGTTTCCGGATATGCAAGCTGATATTTTTTTTGCAAAAGCTGGTCTATTTTTGGTTGTATCTTGTTTATAGTAGCTATCTAAAGACTGTAAAACAATAATTTTTTCTTAGCTTTATTGATCACCATCATCTGCCTAGCCTTTTCCCAACTATATTGGGGTCGGCTTCCAGTCTAACCGGATGCAGCTGAATACCAGTATTTTACATGGAGCGACTGCCTATCTGACCTCCATAACCCAGTTAGTACTGGGTAATACGATACCCCTTGGTAAGACTGGTTATCAGGTTTTTTGGGCCACTGACTGCCTAACGACTGTCAGAGATCTACAAATGACAGCCGGGACCAACGGCTTAACGTGCTTTCCAAGGCACGGAGGAAACTCGGTATGTAATGGGCGGTCACCCATCCACAGACCAACCTAGGCAAGCACGGCTTAACCTAATGATCGACCCGAGCGGCTGTTATTATTTAGCCACGAGCTCCTCCTTTATTGATCACCACTTATACTGAAAATTCTTTTATATAATTTGATTCAAAGAGATCATGAATAATGTAGTCCTGAAAATCTTTGTGAAAAACTGTTTTTGAAAGTAAATCTTAATTAGAGCACAAAATATAAAATAGCACAAAGCATAACAGCGTAATATCCACATTATTTTTGTAAATCTAAAGATTTCCAGTACAGGACGTAAGCCTTGTCTAAAAATTTCGAGGCCTATAATTCTGAGATCGAAGGGTCCCATCGTTAGTTCGTTCCAGGACCCATTAAGATTTCCGCCCGCCATGAGATGCGCGGGAGCAGGTATTATCCCCTTTTTTGAAACATCACAACTGATCTACACTACTGCCAAGCGATTTTGAACTTTATCACTCTTAAAATCCCTCAGACTAATCAAGTCTTACAGGAAAATAATTAGAATCGAAATCAATATTTTGAGTGAACTTTTTGGGTAATCTTCTAATGAGAATTAGGTCTATTTTTCTTTGGTATAGCAACAAATTGCATATTGTAAAGAAATTAAGTTTCGTTCGACGCATTTTTAACCTTATGCTGTAAGTATTATAGTAAAATTTTGCCTGTTTAAAAGTTTTCTTCTCAGAAAACCGCCGGTTGTTCAGTATCACTCATTTTTATAGTGGTTTTAAGATAATGGTATTGATTTACCACTGTACATGGTTATCTGAACAATCTATAATAACTTTTCTATAGGATGCTGTAGGTTCAATCTTGCACATTTTATTTTTGTTGGATTTTGGTTGCAATTTCCTTGTAATGATGTATGATGGCCGAATACGGGCGGAAGTACTTACAGTCACCGATTAAAATGCTCAATAGTGCTGTCTGTTGCTGCTTTATATGCCCATAATATTGGCCAAATGGCAATCTAACTATATAAAACAAATTAAAACAGGAACTGTAACAGATCTTAAGTTTTCTTAGATCACGGATCCCTTTATATTGCCCAAATCAATTTTGAAGAACACGAAATAGTTTTAGACAATGATCTTCAAATCAACAAAGACATCAACTTGATCATACATATGTATACTTGATACCCCCAAAATTACCCATATTTATAATAAATGATGACGAGTAATATATAAAGTATGCATGAAGAATAAATGCTAGATGATAGAAACGATAGTTGGAGTGTGTGAACGATGATATGGTAAGAAAGGAGGTGACTGCTGAGATGACGAGTAATAGAGAAGTATGGAAGAAGAAGAAATGCTGCGCTGACACCAAATAAATAAGGATAAGGGCAGGAGAATGACGATGATGATGTCATAGAAAACGAAACCAAGAACACAACAGCAACCAATATCTTCAAACCCAACGAGAAAGCCATCAAAATTGGTTCCGCACGTACACACAAACAACCTGACAAATACATAAATATGCATTAATATTATCTTCAATACATAGAATTGCAATTCGCAAAAAATGCTCTACGTGTCTCTTGCGCAGGAAGTTGGCTATGCTTTGTCTCTCTCACACTTGGGAGAAGAGCTATTGTTATCCTGCTCTTGCGTAATACCAGTTTTGGCGGGTAAATGTAGGTTTGCATGGTGGCCATAGAATTATGAACATGATGAAGGGATTTTGTTTATTTTAATGGTGTATTGGTAAGGAACACAGGATCGGTAGGAAAAGATGGATAATCAGACGTGTAATCCCCAAAGGGTAAAGCAGAGACCATAACTAATATTACACCCACATTAAGCCAGTTAAGTCCCAGGTAACAGAGGGCGAGCCTATTGCCATGAACTGGACACAAATCCAGACTACGTGGCTGCTATTGAGAAATTCCTGAAAGAACGACGGATTTGGCCAGAAAGTGGGTTACAACTGACAACTAATAAATAAGTATGAAAGCAGGAGACTTGCTACACCGACCCTAAATAAATTGAAATAAGGGCAGGAGAATTACATAGGAAATGTAGTATCAGAAGTTTGAATTCCCTGAAATTTCAGAGGTATTGAAGTAGCAGTTTTGAAATCACTTATTGCAAAAGAAGTGCAATGAAGCAACGAGCACTAGAAAAACGAACTCAGTTAAATACTATGGAATTCTACTAGCAACAATTGTTTCAAAGTTGTCTAAAGATCCAATAGAAAACAATGATTCCAAACTAAACAAGGGCTAGACAGGTCTAAAGGTATTCCCAGAGCTATAGCAAGGTATCAATGGTGTAAAACATGATGTAACACAGCAGGTGACTACAATTTCTCTTGGAACACCATAACATGTTAAAACAACCCTTGAATCCTTTCCAACAAGACTGACTTTCCAATAGTTGATATTTCAAAATGACAGGTGAGTGACGAGAAACATTTAAATATACACTTTAGGTCGATAAAACTAAGAGTTATTGTTGATAGTAACGACAAATGTCAATCATAACTTGATACAGTTGATGACAACGGCTAATTAAGCTGTAATATGTAAGAATTATGATATTGACTGAAGTTTTTAAATTAAAACGATGAAGTGGAATTCTGCACTAAATAACCGTAAAGAATTGGAAATGTTGTCGTGTAAGGGAAAGTGATTAAAATAATGTCAGCTGCGGAACGTGTCTTTGTAAATTGTATGTCAGATGTAGGACTTTTTGGTGGTGCGGATACTTTTAGTAAATAATAATGCAAAGGAAACAATGAATTAATTAAAGCACATATACACAACTTATAAACAGCCTATAATGTTCCGGCTGATGAGACACAGCTTCTTATGGGCGCATCTCCTCGTCTAGGAGGGAGAAAATAACAATATCATACTTTTAGTCTTTCAAATCATTGCAGAAAGTCTGACCTATCCTCAAAGATCTTTAATGAAGACATGTAACAGAAAACAAACGAAAAACTATTAAGCTCTAGACCCTTGAGTTTACTAAATGTTTATGTAACCTGTTTGTCCTAGAATCTAGTCTAGATTTAAAATCCAATCATTCTTACCACCGATTCATCAAATTAGCATAGTTATTGTAACACTCTCTTTAGTTACTCTTACAACATTTAAATTACGACAACAATTTACATTCACAACCAGTTTTTTTCCAGATCCAGACACTACCCCTCCCTCAAGATCAATTTCACCCCTCATATTTAAAGACAGTTCATCAAAGAAAGGCCAGACGTGGACCAACCTTTTCAAAAGACCCCGCAGCTTTCTCTCCAGTCCATCTCCCCATAAAAACTGGGTTACTATGTCATTGTCCCATGCCATTGATTCATCCAGTACTGCAGACATTCACCCCACACCCCATGGAAACACCGTCCATGGGGGAACGGTCATTGTCCTGTATGGTTGACCGTTAAGGGGTCTCGCGGATTATTCCATGTTTCTATAGTAATCTTTACAATGTATGTTTTGGCTTATTTAAAGCTAATTTCTGAGTGATTTTTAAACGTTGATGGTTTTGAGCTTGTCTGTTATGGGATTGAAAGGTATTGGGTCGACTGTTTTATTCTTTTTTAAGTTGGTTTTGGTTGTAAGAACGCGTGTGATATCTTTCGTTGCATTTTCTTTTGCTTTTGTTTCTACTGGATTAAGGTTATTTTCTTCTTTATCCATGATTATTTTAGTTACTTTAATAACTAGATACATTGAACGAAAAGTGCCAAAAACGTAAAAAGAGACCTAAGCCCTCCTACACCTACGCCTATAACTCCACCGGTCAACTCTACTGCTTTAGTTGTGACCGGGTATTTAAGAGCAAATTCGGTCTGGCCAGCCATACAAGGGCACACGCAAGGAAATAGCATTAAAGGGTTGCCGTTACCGAATTCGGTAAGGAGAACTATATATATAATAACTAGAAGTTTTGTGACGTTATTTATTTTGATTGTAAAGTCATGGTTGTCAATATTATGACCAGGTCTTTGTTTATTGTCAAACCCATTTTCATTGTCTAACCTTCTGTGATTAGTATCATTATTTTAAATACCAGTGTATACATAAATGTTCCATTGATCCCTTACATCAACTCAAAAGCGAAATTATCTTTACAAAAATCTCCGAATCCACGTAAATTCCCACACTTTTGAATAGCCAATAAATTAATGCATTCAAGAGATATTCACAAAACTAATGCATCACATATTGCGTCGTTGCATAAGAGCTTTGACGGAAACATATTGTTAGAAAAAAAAAAGCTTTTGAAGAATTCCCTCAGATGTGTAAAATTACGTTCCCATGGGATGTCAAAGGAAACTGTAACATCAAACAAAAATCTACCCTCGCTCCCAACACTAACAGCCGAAATTCCATCTTCAGGATCTTTGGTGGAAATGCCAGTGTGAAAAAAAGTGATTTTGAATTTTGGGTGTTCCAAGTTAAGGGTGGTTTTTGCTAGTTTAAGGGGGTGGAACACCATCACCTGCTGGGTCGTGGGACAGGTCGCGAGCATCCCTCTTATGGCAACGAATTGCTCATCCTGTATCGGATTTTGACGAGATAAACAGAAGCATTTGTTTAGTATAAAGATTACTATGTGCGTGAAGGTTTTGATAGTTTCGGCATTAAATGCATATTTTATTTATTATGCAGAAGTAAAAACAGTAAAAAGGCGGACTTAATTCAGCCTTGGGCATTTTCGATTCGATTCGATTTCGATTGATAGACAGAAATTTTAAAATCAATGTCTGAACATCCCAAAAAGAACGTAAAAATGCGTTCAGAAAAATGGAGTCTTTCATTTTGTTTCTGAAATCCACAAAGTGCAAAAACGATTGGTAAATCCTGAAAATTGAAAAAATATTTTTTGTAGATATTTAATTTTCATTATTCTTTAAGTAGCTTTAATTCATTGATATATTTATTTATTAACTACAAATAAATAGTAAGGTTTTCAAACCGTAAATTGGAAAATCAACATCATAAATTGACACACACATAGTTACAGACAGTTCTTACAATTTTCTAGGAAAAAACATTATACCACGTTTTTTCGTGTGGGAGCACCAAGGTGACACGATTTATCGGCGGCCAGTATTTTTAGACGTTCCAAATTTAAATCGAGTTCTAATTTCGAATGTTATTTTTAATTTCAAGACATTTTTTTTCCTTTTATTTGTATCATACATAACATAACATCACGCCCGTCAGTCCCCTGAAAGGTCAGGCAGAGGTGTACCATAGTATACATTTCGCCAGGTATGTTTAAGTCTCAAATAGTCCCAATATATTAAATAGGTATTCAATTTTAATATAATTCAAGAGTTCAAGTTTAGCAGCTAAAAATAAAATATTTTAGCATACTATTATCTGTTAGACTTATGTCGACAATTGCACTAGATACATTATTTTTGTATAAGAATGAACTAGGTTTGAATTTATGATAAGGTTTCGAAAACGTGTGTTTTAATGAATTGACTTGTAACACGACTTGTATACTATTTTTTATTTGCTCGCCGGTATACACCGTGACTTTTTAGTCGTTTTACAACGGTGGTCTACTCAATGTACCCGACATAAAATAGCTCTATGCGCGATTTTTGATTGTTTCCTACCAAAATGAAAAATAAATAAAAAAGATGTTTACGTGTCAAACGGGAGAACATACCTACCCAGCGCTCGAGTTCAGTAGATCATCCCTCGCAACAGGGTGTTTTAACTACGCCATGCGTCATATTACTAAATAATATTTTTATTTTTAAATTATTAAAGTCTCAAAAATACCTATTTTTTTTATATTCATGATTAGTAGTCATTGGATACATGAAGTGGGCTGCCGTTGTAAGACGACTAAAAAGTCACGGTGTATGTCCCACAGCTGGGAAAAGGCCTCTCCTTTCTCCTTCTAAACCTTGCTATTTTGTGCCATTTCTGGTCATCTTCACACCGCAAACAATCCTATACAACAACGTCGAAATTACTTTGACAAAAAAAAAAAACTGAAATAAAACCTATTAAAGTACTAAAACTTCGCAAAAATCCATTGATAAACCGAAAACCAGTCCCCGATACTATAAACAAAGACTAAACATATGTCTTCTAGCATGTGGGCTGTTATATTTAGACAAAATTCCACCTTATCAACGTGCAACTAAAGTTGAATATTAATTGCGAGCGACGGCGATAAATTGAGGAAATGTCTTTTCAGTTCAAAACAATAGGTTTTATTGTACGATCGTGCAGTGGCGTGCAGAAAAAATGTACCCAATAAATAAATAATTAAAACTTAATGAAGTATACATTAAACCATCATACAACGAAGTAATTTAATGAGATAATTGAGAATACTTAAGATGTCTTAATCGAAACGAAAAACTCGGCAATCAACCAACATAATTTCGGACAACAAATTATAAAATACGTCATACAATACTGTAATTAATTAAAAAAATACTTTCCACATAATTCTTTCATCCGGTGTAATGGAATCAAAATATTTGTTTCGCAAATTAATTTACTGCCAATAATTTTGGCCGTGCGTGTAGTAGAACAATTACTTAGCTGCAAGCAAAATTGTACCCTATTTTCTTCATGATGAAGCCTATAGTTACTTTTAGGCTATTTCTGCTATCTGGAGTCCTACATAGACTACCATTATTTGAACTCTATTCACTTTGACACAAAGTTCATTTTCACTTTTTGTCTATTTCGACTGTCTAGGGTCTTATAGACCACCATATAGACATTTTATGGCGTGTCTGTGCTAGAAATGCTGACGTCATCACCCAATAATCAATGCTTAAACCCATACATTGGCTAATGATAGAGGAATGGGTAGAAATTAGCTGCAATTTATCGTTTGTTTGTATTATTCCTAGAATCTTGTTATGGAAAACAACGAAATAATTTAATTTGCAAATTAGTGCTGTGTTCTCATACTATAGGCTCGCCCTTATTACATGGGACTTCAATATAACTGGCGAAACGATGGTTTGAAACCCACATTTCGCCAGTACATAACCCTTCGATGATTAAACACGTGATGTTATGTATTTTATATTCACACAAAAGTCTAAACCCATAGAAGCAAAGCATAAGCTTCCATTTTGCAAACAACTTAAAAATGACTGAGGCTTTATATCAAAAAGTCTTTCTTCCGCAGCATGTGACACCAGACACTATTTTCTTAAGGCTTCTCACAGGTGTTCGCAAAAAAGTAAAAAATGTAGGTCAGGTGGTCACCGGGACCACCCGGGCAATGATGGGCAATTACATGGGAGAGTGGGCAATGTAGGCATAGTTACTTAGTACCCAGTTGTGATCGCCACATGCCATTGGGCAAGTCACTGTATGGTGTTATAATTGGGTGAGAAAGTTAATAAATTGGTAAGTATACTGTTCTCAATTGTGACAAAAAATATCTCAAAGCTGCTCTGGACTGTCAAGATAAAAAAAAATACGGCGTTTTAGCATAATGGTTGCCATAAGAACAATGTTAAGTATTTAAATACTAGATTTAAAAGATAAAGCCATTAAATAAAAATACCTGGAAAAGCACAAAATTTCGAAAGATGTGGTCCGTTGTTAGGATTTTTAATTTTAAATATTAAAATGATTATTCAGCTTAAATATTAAAATTTCTTCAGAAGAATTATTTAAGATTTTTGTTTGACAAAAGCATTAGGAGACACCGAATTTAAACATTTAACTAGTATCCTAAGGTTAAGAAAATCCATCGTAAACTATAAATCTACCCTCAAACTAGCAGAGGTCAGACAAAACGGATAAATTATAGACCCTCCTGTAATTAGCATAGATACGTGGACCCCTAGATTAGAGCGGGTTCTGCTTATCTTCTAGATGGGATAGATTTATTGTATCTATTATATTTGTTGGTTAAAGTCGCGAAGCACGATATAGTTTCGTAAGTTGAAGTAAAGCATAAAAGATACAAGACAAAAAAAAATAAGAATAACGAATACTGTTAAAAAAAAATTCTTTTATTAAAATAACAACGAGAAAAAATATTTTATAGAAAAATTAACCAAAGTAACTTTATGTTAAGTTGGATTGGGTACTGTTTCGTTATGTTAAGATTCCTTAAAAAATATCCGTAGTAAGTTTCTCAGAAATTACAATTTACATTATCGATTTACAAATACGAAGGTATTCCCTCCTTTTTACCAAAGTTGGTTAAAATAACTAATTAGTGGTAACTTTTAAAGGTCCCTCGGTCAACTTCAACCCTTGAATGATGACTGGCGATTTAAAGACCGCTCCTAATTTCGCCTGCACTTGCTATTTTAAGAGACCCCAAATTAATCATTTTAGGGTTCAAAGGGAACTATTTTGATTTATTATTCTGTACCTTGTTCAACTACGATGGAGAACTCTTCAATATTTTGTTGATATTATTAGTCAGACCATAACCAAGAAGTTTCCAGAAGTTTTTTTATGTGCATCAAAAAATAGCATCATAGAAAAAACGTAAAAGAAATTACAGATTATGAGACCATTTAAATTATTCATAGAAATAATTAAGCGATTAGATTGTCAGTACATAAATCCTAAAATAATTCTATATTTGACCCACAGAATAGATTATCTTCATTAAATCTAACATGGTACTCGAAATATTTGCAAAAAAAAAAGTGTAGTAGTGCCACTACACCACACAATTTACCGACGATACAAAAAGTACCGGTTAAAAACCCATTAAAATTATAAATATTAAAGTAATTTAATTAATCAAAAAAATAATTGAACTGTCAAATTGACGATTATAAAATTAAACGCTTTGATTAGAAACGGATTACTATTTTCGCGGCTGTATTTATTTTTGTCCGCGAGTGTAATTTTTGTTAATGCGGTAGTGCGTATAGTTTTGGAAGGTCGTTTTTGCATCAGCGAGTCTGAGGTAACGGACGTACTTAAATACTTGTTATGTACTAATTTCTGGTACTTACTGGTATTTTTGAGGAAGACTAATCTGTTGCTGAGCGATTACTTTAATGATTTAAGATGGTGAGCAGGGTTATCATTTTCGTATACAATAAAGTATATTCTATCTGTATGTGCATGGTTTTAATATACAAGAACTTTATTTCAGACTATCATCATTTATTAGACACAGATCCATATTGTGTTAGTAAGTACTTAAGAGCGTTAACGTCTTACGGCATTCATACAAACTTTCAAGTAATTTTTTATCGAAATGACTGAACCGATTTTAATGAAACTTCGTACGCAAAAGCAGGATACATAAGTCTAAAAAGTTGACAGAGAACTTTTCGAAACGTCTTTTTAAAGAAAAGATAATTGGAAATTTCTGTTTCTATGGAAAATATAAAATCGGTCGAATTTAGCTGTAACACTATTTTTCGAAAATGTTTGAGATGCCGTAAGACGTTAACGCTCTAAGAAGTTATATGTCAGAAAAAAAAATAGTTAGGCTAATGCCTCTGATGCTACTATAAACATGGCTACTTACTAGGCCCAAATAGCATAAAAAAAAAAAAAAAGAAAAAGTTAGACTAAAACATAATAATTATACTTCATATAAAAATTGTTGAAGCTTTTGCTAACTGATTGATTGATTATTTTATTTTTTTTATAATTTTTTTTTGAGCCTGAGAAATGACCTTTCAAAACAGCCAGTTTTATTAAATACCTATACAAAACTTTTTAACCTTTTAAGAGAGGGTTTTGTAAGTACAGGAGGGTTACTATGACGTCTTACAGCAGGAGTAATTCCAGTGTGGGAAAGAGATAGAGCTATACAGGTCGTCTAGCACCATCTCTTCCCCACACTGGAATTCATGGTAGGCAACTAGTAAGTAGCAACCGAAACAATTTTAAGAAGAAAGTGAACAAAAAAATATTAGCAAACAATGAGAGTTACCGCACAATTGCGCAACGAGTCTGGCGTCGCAAAAATTAACACATTGACGTAGTATGTGGGTTGCCAGATGATGATCACATAACACCCTGGATTGTGGGAGAAAATAGATCTGTTGGGAAGAATTTTGTTGAAGCTTTAGAAAATTTTCAGGAAGTATCGTATAGTAGAAACTTTTATACAATATTATTATTATTAAAATCCGAGCAAAAAGTAGACTAGAAGGGTTTATAGGGTTACAAGCTTACACTCACAGCTTTGCTCGGTATAATTCAATTTTTGCGAAATATCTTTAGCTTATGTGTAATTCCAGGTCTTGGTTTATCTGTGTTCTAAATTTCATTCAAATCTGTCAACCCGTTTCGTAGTGAAGAAGTAACGCCTATGGCATTAAGTCCGCCTCTGTACTTTTGTGCTTGAAGTGTTAAATAAATAATAAATAAATAAATAACAAACAAACATATACACGCACACACAAACATTCTAACTTACGCATTTGTTGTTAAATTTTTGCAGTTGTGGAAATATGTATTATATTGAGTAGGTAAGTATCTATTTTAACACTAAAAAACAACAAAAAAAAACATTATCACCCCGAAAAAAAAACACTAAACATTAAAAACTCGACATGGCAACACACCACAAGAATAGCATGGATGCGCCACCTGCGTTCGCGCCTAATTTCTGCTGGCATTGAGCGGCGTCAAGGTCACGGTGCTCGGGTGACGTCATCGCAACGCTTTCGGTTGCCGCTGGTGGATATGACAAGACGCATATCCGTGTTTTAGAGTACTGAGCGTCGATTGTTTTTGTAGTTAGTATGGCTAGGTTAGAGAGATTTTTAAATCAAGTGCAGTGGCGAAGAGCGGGATAAGTTTGTGGGAATTGTGGAGTAGATGTGGTCAAGAATCGAAAGAGAAGTTTGGTATGGTGGAGGGATGTGGAAAGGGGCGGCCCAGCTGTGGGAAGCAACTAGATTTGCGGGAAATCACCAAGGATAAAAGTTCGGAAGTAGGAAGGGGAGGTTTTTGTTCAGCCGTGGGATACAAGGTGGTCTATAAGTTTAAGTATGAATTTGAATGTTTAAAGTAATTATAGGAAGACCATAGAAAAGATCATATAACTGAATAACAGTAGGACGACGACTGACACTGTCGATGGTGACGACTGAAATGGCGGCTGATATAGAAGCTAGGAAGAAGACATGCTGCATCAAATCTATACCAAACTTTTATTTTGCATGCTAATCTTCGAAACTACTGATTCGATTCCGAAAATCCCTTCACTAATGGCATGCTACATTATCCCAGAGCGTGTAAGCTATATTTAAAACAATCCTATTGGATTATTTTCTACCATTACGCAAGCGAAGCCACGGGCTAAAGCTAGTATAAGACAAGTCGGAATAAGGGCAAGAGGGTTAAGTAATGTTTGATTGTTGAAGTTCAACACTCACATATTTTTAGTTTTGCTTAATTTACTCCTTATACAGCACAAGATTAAGAGAGGAAAGTCAAAGAAAAGATGGATGGATTGTGTGAAGACTGATATAAAAGAGAAAGGAGTAAATGATACCGTGATATCACAGGGGAGAATGAAAGAAGAAAACGTGTTGTGCTGACCCCAAGTAGAATGGGACTAGGACAGGAAGATGATGATGACAGGAAAAGATTAATAAATTCATCATTCAGTTTAAAATTAATTAAGATGGTTTAGATTACGCAATACTAGACTTTATAACATTAAAAATCCGGTTCACTAACTGGATTTTAAACGCATCTACTAAATCTCGTTTGTTTTTATATCCTTCCTACTAAATTTACACACAATTATATTTCTGTGAAGATAAGTTAAAGTTAGTAACACTGAAGATAAAATCACCAGAATGCAGTAAGAAAATATTTTTTAAAAGCCATATTAAGGTGGACGCGCCAGGGTAGATAGCCCGCGAAATTCAAATTTCTATTCTTTTTTACAATTTGCAAATTAGTGTCAGGTTGTATGTTGATTAAAATATGATTCGTTCCCCCTTTTGTCGGATTTGTCTATGGCTGGGTGTGTCAAGGCACACCCAGCCGGAAAAAAAGGGTTAAGTATCCACGTAACTCTTTTTTTTAATTAGAAGAAGATGCTTTCTTCTTCGAATTTAAATGTCCACGTTGAGTGGAACAAAATTATTAACGAGCAATAGACCCACAATAATATTTTGAACTAAAATAACTGGAAGCCAAAATACCCTCATGGTCTTTGCAAGGGATGATGTAGGTGGACTAGTACCCATCCTTGAGGAGTCTGTATGCAATTCTAGTAACAGAAAACACCCATACCAGATATTATTTTTGTTTGTCCAAAACTACACTTAAAACATCATAATTTTGATACAAAGAAGCCGGATTTAAGTTGTTATTGTACGATATTTCTCAGTCGAGTGAATTTGAGGTTTGTTTGTTAAAAAATTGCTTAGCACAAGTACCGACAATTATTCGTTGAGTGTCGATGAGAACATACAGAAGAATTAATGGAACGGGTATGCTATAAGGTTGACGTTCAATGAGGTGTTGCTTTTTTCAGATTTCTTCTATAGTAAACGAGTATTAAAGATATAGTTACATAACATAACATCACGCATGTAATCTCCGAAGGGTTAGGCAGAGGTGTGCCCAACTCGTATGCCTAGCTGTATAAGCTTGAAGTTAAAACTAAGGCTAAGAAATCACTGGAGAAACTAATGAAGTTTTTAAACATATCTAATCTAACATTTACTCTTAACATAGATGATACCTTGAAAAAAATGATCTATTATCTCAAACAACTAAAAGAACGATTCAACAGCTTGATTATCTAACATTCTAACAGTGCCTTCAATTTTGTATCCCCATTGTTTAACTCTTTGACTCGTCCAACTAAAGTTTAAGGTCAAGTTCGTTCACTACACACAACACGTGTGTGGGCGTTCGCGGAATAGTTTTTGAGGCTAATTTTATTATAATACTGCTTTATTTTTGAATTAGGTAAGATATTTTAAGATTTAAATGAGTGCGTAATGAAGTGTAGTATTTTAATGTTATTTAATAATTAGTTTTCTGTTAATATCACCCATATTTCAGTTTTCACACCCCTTCTGACTATGTCATCTTTAACACAATCTATCCATCGTTTATTTCGTTTTTTCCTGCTATGTAATTCACAAAAGTATATTTGTGAATAAAAAGTATCTTTGTAGTAAAGTATATTTGTCTCTGTTTATCACAAAACAATTTACAGCTTTAGTCGCTTCGTGCCCGCACAGTAGATCTATCCGTATGTTTCCACATACCTAGAACACCTGAGTTACTTATCTTAAATTCGACGTTCAAATACATGTAATATAATATTTGCCTAATACAAGAATCTTTGCTTGATTGACATGCACTACGTCAGATGAAGATAAATCATTTTGCTAGGTTCCTTTTGAAAATATTTTGACTTACATTTTTTTGAATTCTTCTTACTATTGAATTGACTGGTATTGAATGGTGTTTCTAGCACTACAGGTGTTAAGTAAATTACAGTTCTAAGTAGCTTTTTTTTAAAATTAGTTTCGTACTTCCTAGTTGTATTAAATTTTAATGAAAGCATCAAACAATTTTTGATTGATCAAACTTGATTAATTTGATCAGTATTCATGATTAAGTACTACTTTTCCTGTATGTACATTTTATTCGAACGATAAATTATTAAAAACTTACGTTTACTTTTTAAGACAAACTGAACTCAGTTTCTCGCATTCATGCAAAAAAAACTACCTTTTTCTTTACAAAATTACTTTGTACCCGAAGATATTATTATTGTGAACAACAAAAATACGACATATGTCGTACCTTCTCGTACCTACATAGTATTCAAACAATGTGAGGTCCCCAAAACCACAAGCAACATGATATAACCATGTGACATTTTACATACAAGTATTCGGTTGAATGATTTATATGTTTTATAAGTTGCTCAAACTGGTTCTTCGTGGATAGTAGCGAGTATTAAAGATCAGTAGGAAATAATCTAAATTAAGATACTATTTATTGAGCTATTTCTAACGACAGATCTCGTAGATGGTGGGACGAGCTGGTCAAAAACTCAACATCAACGGTCAATGTTGGTCCTGGATAGTAAGTCCTGGAAATTATACCAGCGATGGGATGACACAGGCTCAGTACACAGTATCAGTATTTCTAATGATGATTTTTAATGGTTATCTGCAACTGTTTTTGATGTAGTAGATGGCTATGTGAAAAGAGGCAAGTCAAAGAAAAGGTGGATGGATTGTGTGAAGACAAAATGGCTAGGAAATATGCGTTATTTGATATTATGAAGGCTGATATAATCATCATGTGCTTTTTCCCAACTATGCTTGGGTTGGCAGTTAGTACTGGGTAATACGGTACCCCTTGGTAAGACTGGTTGTCAGATTTTCGGGCCACTGACTATGACTATTGATATGAATGATGGAAAGAAAAAACATCATGCAACAACCCTTAATAAATAAGGATAAGAGCAGGTGAATGATGAAGAAAGCTAAAATACTTAAATAAATGATGACTTGATGCTGTAAATTAATGGATTTGAATATCTTAATACCGTTGCAGCTAATAATTTAATTGCAACTATTGAACCTCATGTGTTAGCAAAAAAAATCGACTAAAAGTTCATAAATCAAACATTTTAGTGCTAAAACTGCTAAATCATTTGATATGACCTACAATGAACTTGAACACTTCCTGAAAGGAATTTGAACTATTGATTAAATATTAGATTAATGCTTAATGCATACGTGAGAATTAAATAACCTAGTCATAGAAGGTACATAATGAAACTTCAATGATTTAAATATAAAGAAAATGATGAATATCTCAATACTAATACTAAATTGGTAACCAAAGGCAAAAAAACAGACGAACAAGCAAAAAAACATAACAGAAGACACCGTTTTCAAGGAAATGCACAAAGACAAATATAATTTAAGAATCATTAATAAAGGTTTGAGAAGACACAAGCGAATTAACGAACAGCTCAATGCCAAACCAACATTAATAGTTAAAACAATTCACAACACTAACCAACCGCATGTCAGTCGTTTTAACGAAGAACTTCGAGCAGTAACCAAAACTGACAAAGAGTGAGACAAAAATGAATTCTATGTCTATACTATTAAAGTCATTAATGCAAGAGTTACGTAGAAGGAAGTAATGCTATTAAGCATGTGCTTATTATAAGTAACTTAACGAGTGAACTCAAGAACGAGACGTAGGTTAACCATGGAAGAGGAAATCCAACGGATAGTATCTACACGAATATTTTGAAGAGGTATTTGTTGTAAGTTTGGATGTAGGGGATAATCTTTGGAACTACTCAGCCGATTCCGAAAATTCTTTCACTGTTTGATAGCTATATTATTTACTAGTGTCATAGGCTACGAGTATATTAAAGACGTTTCTGTAGAATAATTTCTGGCCATATCGCGAGCGAAGCCACGGGACAAAACTGAATCTTTTTGAATCTGGTAATGCATTTTTTTCTAAAATTGATACATAATTAGGATTATAAAATGCTTACAGGCATAATGAAGCTTTAGTTAAAGCTGTTGGTATAATATATTTCTTCATCAAGCATTATTTCCTCTTTGCCAGATGATGACGTCAAAGCATGAATTGTACTTTTACCAAGTCTACGTCACTAACATTACCATTAACACTAGTAACGGGATATTTACCATGTTGTTGTGTTGTTGTTTGCTGTTGTTATGTGTTGTGTTGTTGTTTAGTTAATGTAAAGTTTATTATACATCTAGTTTTACGTACAAACAACATCTGTACGATGTGATAATAAATTAAAAAGTGTAGTTCTTATCGTTTCATCGGAAGCCAATCGAATATTTAAATCTCACGAAGTGTTTTAGATGAAAATATCATTGGGACTAATCAGTGATCATGTATCGCTGATATGGAGTTTATTTAATTTGTTGATAGATATCGTATTAATCATTTTGTTGGTTTCTTTTGTTAATTCCTTTCTGTTCTTACCGACTTTGTCCAACCAGATATTATTTTGAGTCGCTCCATGTTTTGTTTTTCTTATTTTTCTAATTTCGTCTTGTGCGTTGGCCGTTAGGTAAGGACTTTTTTATGTCGACCTCATAGTGAACTAAACGGGTCTAAATTCAAGCAGATAATGTAAAAATGTTTTATTTATTTTAGCCCTTATTGTTTTCCCTGAAACTATTTCTCTTAATTTTCATAAATTATCTTCAACCCCGAAAAATTCTGAGAAAAAATTCCAACCGTGTCCTAAAAACCCCACGAATCACAGACACAAAGCAAACAAAGAATGCTGGGTATAGCCTGCGGGCCAAATTATATCGCGAGATAAAGATAGAGGAATCGCGTGACGGTGCTACGATTAGTGTAATGTCGGTACCAAGTAACATTTGAATTTGGACGTCATTCACGAATGTTTGTATCGATATTATGCTGGAGTGATGTTGCACAACACTAGTTGTGGTTGAATTTTGTTTGATTATTGAAAACTAGCTTATGCTCTCGGTTTCGGCGCGTGGAGTTCGATAATTGTCACACGGGATCGTACTACAGCGATAACAAGTATCCTATGTGCTAATCCTGGTTATAAACTATCTGTGTGTTAAATTTCATCCAAATCCGTTCAGTAGGTTTTGCGTGAAAGAGAAACAATCATCCATACATCCACAGAGATACATACATCATCCCAAACATTCGCATTTATAATATTTGTTGGATTTAAGACGTATAATACGAAAAAACGCTGGCGTGATTATTTGGACTCGTTCTAACTGATTTGCCGGAGAAGAAAAAAATATAAACATGTTTGGAAAATATTATAACTAGAAGACGGGATATTTACCATGTTTAGTGTTTTATTTGAGTTCCCGATATTTCGGCGCTGTTGCAAGCACCATGATCACGGATAAACTGAAGTTTTTGCGGGTGGGTGTTTATGAGCAGACAAATCGGTCTACCCTCTTTCTTGTTCGTTTTTTGCACTCAGTACCGCTACCACTGTCACTCACAACTCGATTCTGTTCCCGACACACGAAACTCACTGAGTCTGCTCGCGAACTTTTTTCGGCTCTATTCCGCTTTTTACACAGCTGGACCACTGGTTTCCAGGCTTTCGACAGTTGAAACCCATCCTCCCGATGGAAGTTCTTATATTTGGTGATCTCAATAGCTTCTCTAACGAGTCTAGGAATATAGTGGCGTTCTGTCGAGATGACCTGAGGGTTATGTAACTCAATCCAGTGGTTCGATCCTGATTCCAGGAGATGTTGAGCTATGGCTGATTTTTGGGTGTCGTTGTTCTTCACCGCCCTGATATGTTCCGATATTCGACAATTTTTTTCGATTGTGTGAAAAGCGAAATAGTGCCGAAAAAAGTTCGCGAGCAGACACAGTGAGTTTCGTGTGTCGGGAACAGAATCGAGTTGTGAGTGACAGTGGTAGCGGTACTGAGTGCAAAAAACGAACAAGAAAGAGGGTAGATCGATTTGTCTGCTCATAAACACCCACCCGCAATAACTTCAGTTTATCCGTGATCATGGTGCTTGCAACAGCGCCGAAATATCGGGAACTCAAAGAAAACAATAAACATGGTAAATATCCCGTCTTCTAGTTATAATAGTGTTAGTTTAAAATCTTATGTTTGGAAATGTATGGGGGAGGCCTTTGCCCAACAGTGGGGCAGAACCAAAATGCTCGCCCGTCATAAAACATTAACTTCGCTCGAAAAGAATATTTCTTACAACAGAAATAACAATATTATTACTGGTTTTTTTAAATAACTGCTTCGTTGGTCTAGTGATCCAAATCGCGACTGCTAAACATGAGGTCCTTGGGTTCGATTACCGGGCAAATTGTTATTGGCTTTTTCCATCTGGAATTTCTCAGTAGCAGCCACGGAGTCGGGATTTGTGTCCAGTTGAAGGCAATAGGGTCGCCCCCTATTATTTGAGACTTATACATAACTAGCGAAATGTGGGTGTACTATTAGGTACACTTCTCCGTAACCCTTAGGGGATTACAGGCGTGATGTTGTGATGTTATGTTTTTTTAAATAATCAAGTAAAGAAAAACACCGTGAGAAAACTTGGGCTAATATAATGGGGTAAGCAAGCGTAGCGATCGATGTTCGTTTTTTTCTGTAAATGTATATGCTAATGTCTTTGCCATAGGGGTTTCCCGATAGCCAGGGGAATTCCCCACAGGCAATACAGGTTGATTTTATCATTGGAAAATGTCTCAAAGGTTTCCATAGTGTTTAATGATAATGAAATCCCTACATAGTATAAACCAAAGTCGCTTCCTGCTGTCTGTCTGTCTGTCTGTCCCTATGTATGCTTAGATCTTTAAAACTACGCAACAGATTTTGATGCGGTTTTCAGTAATAGATAGAGTGATTCAAGAGGAAGGTTCATATATTGCACCTGTGCGAAGCCGGGGCGGGTCGCTAGTTATTAATAATTTATTAAAATACAGATGTAATAGTGATTATGTTTATTGAGGAAAAAAATATCGATGACTCATAAAGTACCTATTATATAAACTCGATTTGTAACAGGTATTGTTCATGCAAATTATTGCAATAAAATTGAAATAATCAGGTTTTTTTTTTTTTTTTCTAGTGTGAAAACATTCTAGACTAAAGACATCACATTGTTTATAGACCGACCGCTTTAACGAGTCCTCGCGAAGGTATCATGGAATATTCTGAAGGTTGATCACGTATTGGTTCAATTAGTATCGTAATACCTACGTGGATTATGGTTATTTTAAAGTAAATAATCTGTGGGGTATTGTTAGGACTTTGTGAACGCTTAATGTGCCTTTGATGGGGCAAGGCGGAGGACTCATTAAAGCGGTCGGTCTATAGTTTGTTGAGATTTACACATCAACAGCTTGCTTTTATATTTTTAGTGAATAAGATTTTTTGTGCATACAAAGAGCAATTATTAGAAACTCCTTTGAATCTAGAGGACATCAGGACGTTTCCGACCTATTAACGATTGCACGTTAATTTACAAAACTGAAACTTTTCCTTTAAAACATAATGTTCAAATTCCTTTGTAAATAATAGTTTCTTCAAAATAATTTATACAACCTTTGCGAGGGAATGAAGGCTTTAAATTGAGGTGTGTAAGGTACAAAGTTGCATGAAATAATTGTGTTTTATCTCATGCGTCGTTATGTATGACGCAATACCTACTCAGCCGTAATGGCTAGTGTCAATCAAAATTATAAACCAACAAACTTATTTATGCGCTCACTAAAATAAGTGCTATGCCAATGTCGACTGTATGCCCTTGAAATTGGGTTCCAGGATTGCGAAAAAACGTTATTAAAGAAAATGATTTTGGTAATACGTTCTGAGAATTGGCTTGGATCAAGACGTTTCGGTTAGACTAAAGTTAGTCAATTTAAATTATTTTAGGAAGTACACGGTTAGATCAATCTATTTAATAATATCTAATTTTTAATTCGAAGAAAATTAAATGTGTTTGAAATGTAAAGAATTTTTACGTCTTGCTTATCATAATTAAAATGCACAATGAATTAAATTTTAAGTTAAATGTTCATAATTCACGTTAATAAAATAACCAAGTAAAGAAGGACGCCCAGCGGTACCTAACCCTTTTGATACTTGTACATATTTTTATTACTATTATAGATTTGTAGTTTGTAAATTAAATATTCTTTGAATTTAAATTCTGTATACCGAGTAAGGCAGTTATGAGAAATATAATTTTAGTAAAATAAAATGATATCGTATTATTAATCGTATACGCTAAATAAAAATAGTATTGCAAAAATTATTGAATTATAATTATTTCCCCTCAAATAAAACATCTATAAATGATGCCCGTAATTATTTTATGTAAATCCAAATCGTTATAATAATTTTATTTGGCAAATTACATATTTATCATCTTAAACTAATTTATCATTTTTCAATGTTGTTAGTTCACACGTGTTTAGCAAACGTGACTTTTGGTTGCTAGGCTTGCTTATCCCTGCTTTTCTAAATAACATAACAACATCAAGCCTGTAATCCGCTAAGGGTTAGGCAGAGGTGTACCTAATACTACACCAACATTTCGCCAGTTATGTTTAAGTCCCATGAATTAGGGGGTGAGCCTATTGCCTTCAATCGGGCGCAAACCCAGTATCCGTGGCTGTTACTGTTCCTGATGGAAAAACACAATAATATTTTGCCGACCTGGGAATCGAACTCAGGACATCATGCTCAGCAGTTGCGCTTGTGATCGCTAGACCAACGAGGCAGTCAGCTAAATATTTCTTAAATGTTTCTAAAGAAGTATAGGATTTCCGTTAAGACAACATACACATTCGGAATTGCTAAATATTTGTTTTGAAAAAAATAATTATTACGTTAACTATTTAGTTAACGTAATAATTACCCATTTAATTTCTGTCACTACCTTCTGTAAAATATTTTTACCTTTTTTTCTAGCAATGCATACTACCAAATTAAATACCTACTTGACTTTGATGTAGGTATTTCTGATAGGTACCTACCTACCATTAAGGTCGATTCAATTACATTAGAGATATTAATTTCTCAGCATTGAAATATGGGTTGTATACACTATAATTAAGTATGTCTTATTTTACATATATTTTTAGCAAAATTAAAAAAAAAAATGACTTTAGCACGTTTTATAGTTACACATTTCCGTGTGGTCCATGTTTTATCAATTTCTACTACTAGTGTATAGTGTGTTTATCTTTTAACTTTAAAAAATCTGTCAAAGATAATGACAGCTGAATTAATTACGTCTTTTTCGAGTCAATGACCACATATAAAAAGTTGTTGGTATTTAATTATTTATTATGCTTAAATTGCTTTTGAATGTGTACATGTAAATAGAATAACATTTTACGCGAATTATTATATTATTTTTTATACAACATAAGTTCATAATATTGTCCAAAAATACTTTACAGAAAATAATTCAACTAATAATGCTATTTTCGTAATAAAATATTCCATCCACAAAAAAAACATTGTCGCAAAAAAAAAACGCAAATCGAAAAAAAAATCAGCAATTAATTCCCGCCATCCATTGTACACACACATCCGTCACTCGCACTAGCCAGCGACATTGACAATGGACGGTTTGGACTTGGTATGCGGCCTTGAAGCGAATTCGGCGCTCGGACGGGCGCGGGAAACGAGATCGGGTTTTTTTTATAATCGATATTAGACGTGCAGAATAGATTATTCGATTCGACGTGCAAAATATGTATGGTGGTATCGATTCGGGGAGTTCTATGCGAGGTAGCCGTTTTGTGGTTTATTTATTGATGTTTTTAGTGCAAGAAAAAAATACCTATCGTAATTAATTAATTTGACTCGCCTCTTATAACATAGGACTTAAACTACCCTCTATCTAATCTATTGAGAAAACAGGTGTGATGTTATGTCTATTAACATATTAGGGTTTGGAAAATCCATGAGAATTCTAAAAAAATATAAGGATGCTAAAATATGTAATCATAGAAGTGGTTTATCCATAATTATTATAGGTAATAAATTAGATTATCTAAATGCTACACATAAATAATTCAAAACACGTGAAAAAGTGCAACAAGAATTTGGATGTTTTTAATATAAACTAGAGTCATGGCCAGGTATTGATATTTATGGGTGATTAATAAAAATAATTGAAATGCAAAAAAAATAATAATATATAATTGTATTAGATTATCTTTATGTTTGTTTGTTTGTGAAAATGTTACTGAAAATTTTTCATGAAAAATGAGAACCAGAAAAAATAAAAGATACAAATAAAGGTATTTTCCTTTAGCAGATGAATTAATATCTGTGATAAGAAGTCTTTGAAGGTTAAATTGAAAATTGAGAGTCAAATTTTTACTAAAAAAAAAATATTGTTTCGGGGTCAGACACAAACGTAAACAGTGTAAAACTGAAAAGAATACATAAATAATATTCTACATAAGTAATTTCTTCATGGCATTGGGTATAAATTTGCAAAAATAAGAGTGGAATCGTCTGAAGATTATTTCGTTATTGAAAATTTAGTAACCATGTGGATTTTAAACGAGATGTATCTTATACATGGATTGGAAGCGTCAGGCGGATTACATGGTATTGTAGCATAGTCTGGGAGAGGCCTATGTCAACTGTCAAGCAGTGGCCTGCGGTAGACTGTTATGATTATTATTGTCATTTTTTTTATTTGACGCTGCCTAGGGTGAGCACACTTCCCGTGTGCTCACCCGTCATAGCTTCACATCAGACGAGTTGTGGCCGCAACAAACGCAAATGCAAGCAAATTTGCAATAAATAAACGTGTGTGTATAATAAGTTAATTCTTCCGGTTGTAGGTATCTTATAAGTCAACAGCTACTTTTTGAACATTTTTCCAGCAATTTTATTAGGATTAGCAGTTTTATTACCAATCATTTTAGATGCAAATTGTGTATAACCTTGAAAATACCCGATTTCTGGTAATCCTATCTAGAAGATAACGTGAGCAAACTTGATTTATACGAACGCAGACCGGATAGCGATCATAGTATGTTCTGGTAGCTGTTTATTATTATGATGCCATTTATCATAAATTTGTGATATGGATTTTTTTTTCGTTTTCAAAAATAACTATACCTCAAAGCGTATCCGAATCTTATAAAACCGTCCGTCCGTCAAGAGGTCCTACAAACCAAGGATTTTAGAATACTTGGTTTATTTTTTTCCGAACTTAAAATTGAGAATAATTATGAAGGCGATTCTTAAATGTATGAACGTTTTTTCTTTCATAAAACTACCAAGATTAAGTAGAGTGTGACTTATTTATTTCTTCTGTAAATATACATACACCTTAAATTATAATTGAAAGCTCGTGACTACAAATTCAACCAAAACACCTAACCAGTTTCTAGTCTAGCTCAGCCATTTAAATACTAGACACAGTCACAAAATAAATCTTCAAAACTCTAAGCAGACCCGGATAGCAACACAAGTTACAAAAACTTACATAATACGAGCCAGAGGGTTTCTTATCAACGTCCTTGTAACGGTTCGGGAGCCTACCGGGTCACAAAGTCAGAAGTTATCGTGTTTAAAAGCCAAAGCTTGTGCAGAATGACTTAATTGAATGTTGAGGAAATATTAGGTTTTTTTTTTATCGTGGGGTTACACGAGTTTTGCTTGTTTTTGTTTTGGTTAGATATTTTATCGTAAAGAAAAAGGCTGGACGTTTAGATTTTTTTATATATACATAGTTGTACTCTTCAGTTCTACTCTTTATCGTTAAAAATTACCGATCTGCATTGGTAATATAATCTGTTAAAAAAGTGCGTGTAAGTACACACAGCACAGCCCCACATAGTTTTAATGCACTGAAAAACTAATAGAGCATTTCAGCGCAAAAAAAAAAATTCGCAATTGTAAATGTATTGGAATAAGTTCGTCTTATAAGTCTTATAAAACCGATAAAATAATTGATAACTTAGTAAAAACTGAATCAATGATGAATATCATACCGGAAAACATAATAACAAATGAAGAATTCATTAAACCACACGGTTCGTTATCTATGTAATTGCATTAATAAAAAACAGCAGTCAATGTGTTAAACCTCTGCCGATTGAACTCGACCTTGACTATTTTCAAGGTCCATCCGTGATCATCTGTCTTATAAGACTTGGCTTTCATTTACGGGATTAGATAAATTAAATATTATTTATGAAAATAAATTAATAATTATTTTGTTAGGTAGAAGCTGAAGGGTTGACCTCAACAATAAGTTTAGTAATAATAAAATGTAACTGGGAATATAATAATTTTAAAGATTTTATTTTCTTGAACAAATATTATATTGTTAAGGTAAGGGATAAATTCATTAAAATTAAGTTATAATTTAGTGGTGGTCAAAGCCAATACAAAACAAAGCACAAATGTAAACATTTTTAATGATTTCATTATAATTAAAGGTATATACGGACGTGCAAATACTATTGTTTAATAATAATTAGCATATAATAAACATATTCAACTTGACTGTGAGAACGCGTCGCCGAATATACGTTCCAATGTTTGCCGAAATTGGCATTAAAAAACACTTGACCTTATTAAACCAATTAAACAACATTAACACTAATACTAGGGTAGTTTAAATGTCAAAGTGCGATATTTTTTTTTACTTTTCTACATTTGATACATTTTATTTAAAATATGTTATGCTAGAATTTTGAGAAGGTGTCTTATGTCCCTTGTGATAGGCGGCGAGATTATTACCATGAATCAGGTTCAAATTCAGACATCAGTTTCTTACTTAAATTCTTAATGGAAGAACACTTTGCCCGACTAGGGGTTCAAACCCCGACCTTACTAGTCGCACATGCGACACGAGGCAGCTATGTTCTGTTTAAAAATATTACTCAATAATCATTATCCAAAGTCAAGGGTTAGATATTATTATAAACTGATGAAATAAGGAAGAGATAACAAGTACAATATAAACATTATTTTTATATAAGAGTGCTTGATAGCTACCGCGTAACCGCGTATGACCGTCATTTGTAGTGTACTTGAATTTCGCATTGGTACAAGACTTGGAGTGTGTAAACATTTTAGTAATATCTTGAATCTTTAATAAGCTCGTTGCTTGGAAACAGGACAAAGGGTTTCCGTGTATGTAGGTGTATTGGTATTTATAAATCTAACCTAAGAATAGACGAATGAATTGACAAGAGACGACGCGACGGACGTATAGACGAAATTATTCATGAATATTGTGACACACATACCTGAAAACAATTGTATTCAATTCTAAAATGTTGTGTGGTCTTTGAAATTGACAGACTTTAAAATTCTAATTCATTCCAGGCTTTTTGCGTTCCTGTTAGACTTCAAGAGGAAATCGTACTACACATTTTCGAATCAGAAAAATGTCCGACTGGAAATATCAGTACACCAGCGCCCGATTTGACGGCCAAACTTATAATGATTGCGCAATAATACCTCACAGAACTATTATTTAATAGGCACTGAAATCACGAACTTCAGTATTTGATAGTCTATAATAAATTAACAAAAGGTTTTATAATAGTGATCATCATAATTGTAATGGTTTTGGATGCGGAATTGATGCATCGTGATGGAGTTAATGAACGACCATTGTTCGACGATTCGCCTGACGTCGAGTCAGTAGAAGACTTCCGAAATATTCAAGGTTTTGGTTGCGATTACTTTACAGATTTTCGCATCAAACATTCTGAATAGACTAATTTCGGTAATCACGGTATCGCGGACAAAGATGATGAGCTTATAGATAATGTTAAAAATCCGATTAGAATAGCAAATCATTTCTAATACGAAATGAAAAAATCAGAAAAAGACACACTGTTTATTAGACTTATAAGACTGTTAAAAGATCTCTAACCTTTTCCTCCTGAATGGACTGGCCTCCGTTTTCTGACAGCGGCGTCGATGGTGCACTGTATCCTTTAGGTCCGTCGTCATGTGGAGTCATCTGTCTTTGTATTTCATTCTCCTGATCATGATGTGCCCTCAGCTCTTGTAAACCACTTTTGAATTCAGATAGTCTAAGCACGGACGGTTTAATCTCCGGCATTTCATCCGGATGTTCGTATCTTCTCAAATCGGCTAGGTTTGTTGCTAGATGTCTGTGGTGGTCTATAGGGGGTACTCCTATTGACCTTAAGTGCTCTATACTTCTGTGTATATGGGAATAATTGTCTACTGGTATTTCCGCCATTAAAGGTGAATTGTGATAATCTAAGCCGCCTCCATCAGGCCTGTAGTCGATTGTCCTTCCTTCCATCATCTTGGCTACTTTATTATTATTCTATCTAATTTGTATAAACTGTCTCGTTTTTGGCACTTATAAAAATACGTGTCTTGTGTTTCCTTTGATATTAATGTCATGGAATTTTTCCGAGATCCTCCGTTTTCATTGGGCTGCAATAACAAAATAATACTATGACCTTTTATTGAAAAACTCCTCGAAATCCATAAAGTTGTTGCGAAAGTTTAAAAAAAATCTAACAGTTTTCTGTAACAAAGTTGTTTGTCTGTTTATTGTAGATTTGACGTGTAAAAAACGATGGCGGTTTTTTTAGCTAGCAGGTGACGAGTTGGCGCGTAGGTTGTGTCAATGATCTAGCCCCTAGCCCACATGCCGCAACGAATAAGGCTTCGATAATCACATTGTATAGACGTGCTTGCAACATGTGCGTCCGCTTAATGATGATTTTTATCTCTGACGCGTAATTTCTGTTTGCTTGACGTTGAGGCTGCTTTTAAAAGACGCCGTTGAACCGAGATGCTTTGTTTTAAATAAATTATGCATTTAAGATTATTATGATAATGATCGTTGGTATTTTTAAACTTTTTTCTTAGATTTAATTGTTTAATTATTTTTTTTTTGTCAAGGTTAACGTACGGTCTTGCACAGCAGTTTGGTTAAACTATGACTATTATTATATTATGTCATCGTCTGTACTCGCAGACCCAACATACACGGCTGTCAAAGCTGTAATTGCGGGTATAGAAAATAAAGCAACAGCGCTTTGCGGTTTTGATCTGCACCTGCCATTTGATAATGACCCTTGTAGGTAGGTAATAAAGGTGGTTTTAGTTATTTTGAGGGCGGCAGGAGGCTGGGTACTTGACGATGTGTAAAGAAGGCCTCATGGTTGATCGAGTTCAAGATTTGTATGACTAGTTTGGTCCAGGAAAGTGGTATAAGGCATGTAATTAGGTTTTTGTGAACGTCTATTTGTTTTACATTATTGATACCTGCGTATCTCCCTCCGAGTAGTTTACTCACTAAGGGCTATTTGAAGTTATTATTTAAGACAGATCTTATTTTTATTTTTTATGTTCAATAACTGTTGCATGACAATAAAATATTTTATTTTAAGATTTTACAAAAAAAAAAACACTATAATTATTTAATTAAATACCAAAAATAATTTAACCAAATAATTATACTAACTATTAACTAGCTTCTTTTCCACGTGTGAATTATAGTGTAACTAACGTCATAAAAAAATATAGCATCTTAACCTTATTAAAGATAGGAAGTTTAACAACTTTTTTATGCACACTACATTTTTTTTCGCCATAAAACGACCTGTCAACTTCTTTTTTTCTTGTGTCACTTAGTTTTAATACTTTTAAATATGCATTTACTGAGCATTGGACAGCCATCGGTGATTTCGTAGTTAGTGAAGCGTAAGATACAAGGTTATTCGACAAGAAATACTTATCTCGGATAAAAACGTTTCTAATAATTAATTTGTTGCGTAAAAAATATTGTGAAGCTTATTCTATTCGATTGCGGAAATGTGGGTGACGGATTTTGTAAAACCTTAAAATCTGTCGATAAGATTTATTCGGTTTCCGGATTTAAAAATTTTAGTTTGTATTTTTTTTTAATTTCTATTTGAGTACTTAATGACATTAATTTGAAACTATTGTAAAAATAAATATTTTGTAGTATATGTTTTCTCTTACTGAGTTATATTTGAGTTCGTAATACCATAGTATATATTATATTAAGATAATTGACATGTAGTTGTAAATCTTAGTTATTTCTGCATTTGATAGCTAGTTATTTTGATACGTGATTAAGTTTTTTAAAGTTATTTTTTTAAATTACTTTTAGTATGAGTGGCGTTTAATTTTTATTAAAAAATTCGACTACACGGGAATTGTCACCATCCTTTTTATACTATCTTTTGTATTTATTATTTATTAAAATATTGTAGTGTTCTAAAGTTACATTATTCAAACATAATCACATTGCAAGGATGTCCACAATAATATTTGATGCAAAAAAATAACAACAACAATTGTTTTTTTAGCAACAACAACGTTACGGAATTCAAGTTTCTGTAAAAAAAACATCGAAAAAAAACTGGAAACTGGGCCGCTGTTTTACATTAACAAAAAAAAAAACTTCGTCTAACTATTCACAAACTAAATGTTTTCAAACAAAGAAACAGCAACAGGCAACAGATCGCAAATCAAGTTAATTTGAAAATATCGTCACGGTACAGTGTTCAAAAATATTTCCGTATTTATAGTCCGGGCATTATTCAAGGTCGCCTTTGACAGACAGCGAGCGCCCGACTCACAATTACAACACACTTCTCCACCGGGAGGGATCTTACGTAAAATCCTCTCCCCCCTCGAGGGTGAACACTCCCCCACATCACAGTAAACGAGAAACAGCGATCCAACTTCCAAATTAATTAACAAAAAATTTACCTGTCACTATCCAAAAATTCTTCACAATCACCAACTATATCACCATAATAAATCACAGTTTGTTCCTATCTAATGTCACTAAAAATATATCACATAATAAAGGTAACACTAATGTCACAACACGTCCCAAAGGCAACAGTCCAAGGCTTTATCGCCAAAATTACTCAAAAAATCCACGTGCTCCTTGCAAATAAACATTTAAAAAATGCCGGCGATTGAAAAAAACGCCGAGCCGTGCTCTTGACCCTGCGGTAAAATTATGAATGCCGAGCGTCGTTACTAGGATCCAAATTACCAGATTTTTTTTGTGCTCAATATTTTAGTGTGCTATATAAATTATTATAGCTATGGGTAATCCACACGTGAGCGCTCCGTCTCACTCGCACTTGGCAATTCGCGCGTGCACTGGCCTGCAGTAGCGCGAGTGTGAGGCTCCTCAAGACAACATGTGCGAGCACAAAAAGCCGGCCTCTCCAGACGCAGTGTTCCTCAGATAAAGTACTAAGAGCCACCACCGGCTACTCGCATCACAAAAATGCAATACAAAACGCCCGCTCGTCCGCCTTTAGACCGACGCGGCAAAAACGAGACTGAAATTCAGATCTATAGTAGAAAAAGTGAACTACACCGCGCGAGGGGTACACTAACACATAAAAATGAAAAAAATCACACGGACGCTAACATCGGCAGCCGAGCTTAAAAAATCGGAGTGGGGAGTAGTCGTTACTCGTTTGACAGCGAGTTGCGTCTCGCTCTAGCGGCGTGAGGCCGCACGCACACAACGAAGCGGTGGTTAAGCGAAAAAAATGTGTACACATTTTTTTATTATTCACGATTTTTATGTGTGTAAGTGGGCTCGGTGCGAGAGGGACGGCATGCGGCGGGCGTCATACAGCCTCCGTAGCGCGAACGGGACAGCGCGCGTCGCCACGTGCTCGTCCCTTGGTATTAAATAATAATTAAAATGGCTACAAGACCGGCGATACGAGATACTGTTCGGTAGACGATTTTTTGGACGAGCTTTTGCCTTTTTTGCCGAGCTTTTTGCGGAATCGACGAAAACGAGGTAAGACACGTTAGACGCGTGGCTTATAGAGAAAAAACCGCGGACCGATTGACACATAATAAACGAAATACGCGCAGAAAAAGTCGCGCCGGGGAAAAAAACCAAGGACGCCGCGCGCGAAAAAGAAGTTATTGATTAAAACAGGGCTGTCATTGACCAGACGTAAATGAGGGTGGCTAATTGTATGCAGTGGATCCGGCAGGAATCGATTACTCAACGCCTTAAAGAAAGAATTTAAAATTGAAAACAGTGTTTGTGCAAACACGGAGCATAAAGACGGCCATAATGAATTAGGGGATGTTGTGTAACTTAATGAGAATCCAATGGAATCATTAAAAAACGTCTTTAAAAATATTTTATAAAAAAACACACTGCACAAAAACTGAACTTCGAAAAGTAGTTTGTAAAAGAACTAAAAAGTTGTCAAAACTAATTTCAAACCTGCTGATGTAGTTTTCGGACTCTTTTTTTTTGTTTTTTTTTGCAAGTGTGAACAATTTATTAAATTACTTACCTACTTCAATTATACGTAGATTTATTTTATTTTTATTTAGTCCTGATCATTGGGACTGTTCGATAAAGAGGGTCCTGTATCCGATGGATAAAATAATCCTGTACATCTGGACAAAGGTCTTTGTCAATGACCATGGGGTAGATAGCACTATTCTATTCATTTCTATGTTAATGTATGCATGAAGTAATTAAACATGCACGATGTAGCATTAGTAGTATAAAAGTATGAGCAGATGTGTCGATGCAAACATTTAAAGGGAACCATTTATTCCGAGATATTTATTAAATTATATTAAACAGGAAGATTGCGATAGAAAAAAAATTGAACGTGTCAATGTTTTAATTGAGTTTAAAATGCAATCCAAAAATGTTTGAATTACAGGTATCAACTTCCTGTGTCTATAAAATGTAAAGAAAAAAGAAAAAAAATGTATAAATTAAAGTAAGGTGTCATAAAATCTTAAATGGAAAATAAATTGGATTTTTTGCAAAATATAATTAATGTACTCAATAAAAACACTTACTCTACTTAATACGTACATATGTTATGTTGTTATATGTAAAAATAAAATAAAAAAAACCTTATTTTTAAACGACAGCTATTAGATATTAAAGAAACGATACATAAATTAAAACTAAAGCTTGCAATAAATGTACTGCAAGCTCATTGCAAAAAATATAAAGGAACGGTTTTTTGAAGTTATAAAAACATATCATCAAAATTTTTCGAAGTGAACTGGACTTCGTAAGAGAAGTCCAAAATCGGGAGGCTGATGAAGAAACTGATGATTGACTGGATAAAGAATTTGACCAGCAAAGGGAAGCTTCCTCTGTTCTACTAGATTTGCTGTGCTCGACAGGATACATAATGATCTTATTTTTTAACATACAAACATGGTGTTAAGTTATTATTTATTTTAATTTTTTTTTTTCTTTCGTTTCCTTAACAGTAATAGTTCATGGAACTTTTATTTTTTATTATTTTTTTTTACGTTAAGTTACCTTCTAAGTACACATTGTGAAATATAATAACTGATTTAGTATTTTAAAGGATCTAATTCTAAGTAAACGGGATCCAGGTTGTCAACTAAATCACTGTATCTACAATGAATAGGATTGTATGAATGTAACATAGGTTTTACCGATGGGCCAGAGTCGTCACGCAGTGGGTGACATAAGACGGGGGTCGTCGAGGCCTAGAAAGCGCTGGCGTGACGACCTAGAGGCGTTTATGACAGATTGGCCAGGCAAGGAAAAGCACCGAGACAGTTGGGAGGAATGGGAGAGGCCTTTGACCAGCAGTGGCACAGAATAGGCTAAACAAAAAAAAAAGTCTGTTTGAAAAATATTCTGTCATAGTACCTACCTTTACGAGTGTTCCATTCTCAATGGTCAAACTATGTTACACCATAGAAAAAAACCATAGGAGATATTTATTATGACGGTTGCTGCGTGGCCTTGGACGGCCCACTAAAACTACTGCACCGAGAGAAGAGTGGAAGGCTATGCTGGAGGCCTTTGCCCAGCAGAGGGATAACAGAGCAAAAAAAAATACAGGTTTTACTAAAAGATCTAAAGGAGAAATGGAACCGAAAGACGCTACTAATCTCCTAATAAGATTAATAAAACATTTATAACTTGAACAAGTAATAAAACTCGTCTTTAAAATAGATCATGTGAAAAAAGTAAGCTGCAATAAAAATCATAAAATTATTACAACTAATTGTCGGGCTCCTTTTTAAACATTTGACATGACAATGACGACAAAAAAAGAGTGTAAAATTTTATTACTTTATGACAACATTGCATAATTACAGTGTCATAAAAAAGTTTGGCTTTGTTTTTTAAAACTTTCGATTTTTGTTAACTTTAAAAGAGTGACGTCAATTTTGTGACGTTGACGCAAAAAAATGTTTTGTTAGAGACAAAGTTTTTGTTGTTGTTTTTCTTGAGACAAAACTTAAAAAGTATAAACTAATGGGGTAATTAGAATAATTGCGTTTGTTAAAAATTTAAACTTCTATTAAAGGATTTTGCTCATTTAGTTATTAGAAATAGTTAACAAAGAACGTAGTATAAGATTGATATTAATATCGTTTGGATGGATGGCCGATGGGGCCGAAAAGTTCTGGAGTGGTGACCGCGAACCGGAAGACGTTGCGTTGGAAGGCCTCTCACTAGGTGGACCGATGACCTGGTGAACGTTGCAGGGACCCGCTGGATGCGAGTAGCACGGGACCGGTCAATGTGGCGACACTTGGGGGAGGCCTATGTCCAGCAGTGGACGTCTTTTGGCTGAAATGATGATGATGAATATCGTTTACTTCATTAAAGCTATGGAATCGACAAAAAAATAAATAAAACCATCGATGCTGCAAGCAATATTTCACATGACTGCTTCAGTGATATTTTTCGCCACAAAAAAGCAAATGCTCGCCGTTTTGTTTCAAAAATATTTTTTTGCCTCCATTTTACGAGATCAGGTGTTCCATAACACTTTTGTTTTCAATCCTTTTTGACGTTTTTACAATTTCTATTTTATGTTGTCCTTGAACTTTTTTTCGTTCGGTGCCCTATTCATATGCAATACATTTTTTCTTCAAGTAAAGGATTGAAACTAGTGAATAGAGACTTTTTTTATTTTGATTCTAAAATCACCTGTTTTGGGGCTAGGAAGGAAGTTGATCGAATCTTTTCGATTTTTTCTTTTATTCCGATTCAATTTTTTTTTCTTTTATTCCGATTCAAATGTTTTCAGGTGAGTTTGACAAGTGAGTTTTTGTGCAAGCTTTGTAGTGTAAATTGTTGAGAGAATGTGATGTCAGTTTGTGTATGAATTCAAAATTGTGAGAAGGTTTGGGGTCAGACTTTTTTCTTGTCTACAATTTTTCCTTATACAAGATTAATGGTGGATGTGGATTTATTTGACTGACAGACTGTTTTGGGATTTTAACGTATAAAATTTTTGAAGTTGTCTTAAAAATTGGATATGTGTGGAACTTGACATCATAATTGTGGGAACAAATGATATTACCGTTATTCAGACGTTTAGTGTCATACCGATTTTATTAAACATTTTAGATTTTTATTCACGTAATTTTTATAAATTCTCTTATATTTTTTTGTCTTAATAGATCTAATTCTTTGAATCTTTAAATTATAATCGCAAACAATCCGATTAGAACTCCCAAATAATTTTAATTTAACGAAAGGGATTTAATAAGTAGACTACCGAGGACTAGATTTATGTTCTGACCGTTAGGAATATGTATGTAATAGCGAGTTCACTGACGGTCGATCACTTATCGACCTTATGACTCTGAACATAAGGGTGCCTAAGTAATAAAGGTGTAAGGTAAAATTCTGGGAAGCTGGGACATTCACGTACCCAGAATTTTAGTGGACCATATTGTTCCCCACTATGAATTAAGGCCCAAATCAGTGAGGACATTTTTGGACCACATTCAATAATTTTTTTTATATCTCTAATAATTATTCTGTCATAGTATACTAGTGCTCCATTCTCAATGGTCAAATTATGTTACACCATAGAGAAAAGACATAGTAGATATCTACTATGACGATTGCTGCGTGGCCTTGGTTGGTCCACTAAAACTGCTGTATCATTTCCGATGGCGGTGGCAAGAGGCAACCAAGGCATTTCAATATTTAGGGACGGCTATAATAGTTTCACAGACTTTACAGACATCTGAAACCGAACTTACTTTGATGGTGGCATTTTACCAGAAGCTGTACAGACGCCAGCACATCAAACTAGTCGAAACTGTCAAATTTTCCCAATCAACCTTGAACCTAATGCTTTAGCGATAAAGTTAAAATCTATTAAAGAAATTTGTCAGATTGTAGTAATATTGTATTGCACGTTAAGCCGTTGGTCCCGGCTCTGGTTTGTAGTTCTTTGACAGTCATCAGGTTGTCAGTAACCCAAAAAGTCTGACAACTAGTCTTACCAAGGGGTATCGTATTACCCAGTACTAACTGGGTTGTGGAGGTCAGATAGGCAGTCGCTCCATGTAAAATACTGGTATTCATGTGCATCCTGTTGACTGGAAGCCGACCACAACATAGTTGAGAAAAGGCTAGGCTGGTGGTGAGTTTGATGTACTGGTCTGTACAACTTCTGGTAAAATCAGGTGGTCTGTGTAATGTAGCCTTGTACGGAGACATTTCGGGCTAATGGATAACTCTTTAAAGAAAAGAATGACAAACATTAATTTAAACATACAGATTAATATACAAAAAGCTTCTTCTCACCGAGTGGGGGCCTGTCTTCCAGCCTTGGGAGCCATGGAAATGTTATGAGCATTTATGAGGCCAAAAAATGGTCTTCTATCTCAGTTAACAATAAATTTACAGTAGTATACATCAGTGGCGAAGGTTCCATACATCGATTTCTACCTGCTTCCCTTTGAAAAATGTCACAGTCAGTATTCTATAGATAAATAATATAGTCACATAAAGATATGTACTCCAGGTTACATACTATTTGACTATAGTAGACACTGTACTGTAGACATACACCTTCCTTAAAGCCCAAAGTCAGCTTCTTTGATTCATTGGCTAAAGTCCCAGTCAACTTTCAACCTCTAAGAGCTGGTAATTCTTTTAAACTTTTCTTGAACTGAAAACAATTGTCCTGGTATCTATTGTCAAGTTTAAGTAGTTACTTGAGTTTTAGTAATTACTTATGCAACCATTTTTATGCAATAGACAAGAATTTGAACGAAGTAAGAACCGTTAAAAAAAACAAAGCTAAGAATTCTAACTTTTGACAGTTCTAACTTCAAGTAATTATTAAACTGCAGAATAGAAATCGTACCTTAAATTATTACTTTTACTCAAGTCATCACTTTGACTTGTTTATAGATACGGGTGTTAGATTCTAGAATCTCCAGCATCCCGAGAACCAAATCGTGATACAACAAATCCATTACAAATAAAATAACTAACACAACGAACGAACTACAAACATGTATGCAGCTAATTTCTTACACGTACCTACCATCAAGGAACCTGTATTTTTCGGGGACCGCCATTTTGGTCTACTCAATCTATAGCTCATCACTATAATGATCACATTACTCATTCGAAAACCATTGCCAACTTTGCTTTCGATACCATCGCTGGTTTTGATCCTTAAACAAAAGCTATCGATGAAACAAAAGACGCAATGGATGACGATGAAGTTGGTGGTACCGAGGAAGTATAAGATGAAACGGGTCTGGTAGTAGGAGGGATGGTTCGTGCAAGTGCCCTGTCATTCATCACGCAAATGTTGGAACCGGATCCTAAAGACGGGTTCTGAGACTAAGATCGAATTTTTTTAATGTATCTTCATTACTTTGTAGGAATGAAGTCAGTACTATTAATAAAAATTGTTTGAAAATTTTATTTGTTGTTATGTTATTCGTGTAATGTGGCATTTGGGTGTGGATAAAAATAATCTGGTATTTGAAGAGATGCTAAAGAAAAAAAGACAATTAGTAAGATTATGATTTAAAATATTTGAGCCCAATTTAAATTAATTAGGAGTTAGTTACTGTTACTGTTAGCCTGTGTCACCCCACTGCTGGGTAAAAGCCTCTGCCCATGACTTCCAAATCCTTCGATCCAAGGCCAATGAGGAGCACTGGTCGTTGGTTTTGTCCAGCTCGTTTCGCCATCACCTGCGAGGTCTACCGCGTCGCCTTCTGTGTCAGGAGTTAGTGGAGTAAAAAAAATAAAATGCTGAACATAATTGTACGCTTCAACTCTGCCTGGTTAGATCTGGATGTTGGATTCTCAAACAATCAAGTAAGCATTTAGCTAACTGGACATATTTCTCCCAATCTGTAGCAACGCACCTCGTCCTCCGTCTTCCCCGTCCAGTCGGTCCCAGCCACATTTTGAAGGTCATCAGGTCTATATAGCTGGGGTTAATATTCAATTATGGCTAAAAATTCTTAACCACAGACTAGTGCTTTTTCTGTAAAACTAATCATATTTTTGAGATATTTAAATATTCACCATTTCATGACGTAGCTAGCGTGGTATTGCTCTTTCAGTACCAATTATGTCAGTATTATCTAAACATATATACAAATAAAATCAAATAGAAGTGTCTTTTTGTGATTTCAAAATAACAGCTTTTGACTGAATGCATATGAAACTGCATACGGTACTAAAAACAAAAATACATTTTTTTAAATTTTTGTTTGTCTATCTGTCTGTCTGTTTGTTCCGGCGAATCTCCGAAATGGTTAAACCGATTATGACGAGACCTAGGCTACTTTTATTTTAGAAAAAAGGTTAGGGTTCCGTGCAAAAAAATAAAACCATAGAAATTGTTAACAAAGTCCGATCCAAATATAAAATATTTTTTTTTATTTTTTAAGGTCGCGGGGCACAACTAGTAATAAAATAAGTAGCGCAATAATGCAAAAGATGCCGCCAAAGATATCCCATACAAAGAAACATTTTAGAACAACAAAATCTGTAACAACTACTGGACGAAATAAAACAATAAAAAGCAATAACTATAAAAAGGAAGCCGATTTTTTAAACTTTACAAACAACTTTTTCGGCGCAATTTCTAAAGACAAAAAACAATCACTTTCACTTTTTGGTAATAATACTTTTTAAAGGCAATGAAAAAAGTATTTGGCTACTGAAAAAGTTGGTAAAAAAAGGAAACGAAAGGGTGGGTAGGAGTCGGTATTACAAAACAAACAATAGCGAGTTGGGTTAAAAAACAAAGTTTTTAATATGCACCTGGTTTTCATTTTTTATATCGATTCTAATGTTTATTATAATCAAATAAGTTCCTCTTCCGACAGGAAGATGGGCGCCGTAGTTTTTTTCATATTTTCAACAAAACATTGTTTTACTATTTTCACCCCTATTTGTTTGAAATAGGGTGCGTTATAGCAATTTCGTCTCTTTTTTTTTCAAGATTGAGGTTTTATTGTGGCAATGTGTTCGAATAGACCTTTTTTCTAGTGTTTATTCAAAATAGATTGTTTAATGCAGATGTTGTTAAAACTTAAGAATATTGAGATAAAGAATTTTGTCTTTATTAGCATAGGACGTGTGATTAGATTTGGTTTCTATTGCATAGGTATAAGGTTTGAATTCTACTTTGAATTTATTTGTTCATGTGTTAATGATCCTAGAGCACATTCATTTATTCTTCAGCGTACTCATTCTTTTAGAAAAAAACAGCTGTTCCATACATTTTGACCGTGTAGGTATTGCACTTTTGTAGGAAAAAGCTGTTTTTTTTTTAAATACCGATGAAAAATTTCTATGTGGATCAGAATGCCTCAGAATGATGTACTGAATACGTGGTAATCATTTTCGCGTCGGTGTCTCTTGCACCCTGTATACTGTATATTTGCTCCTAATCAACCTGTCCTCAAAGAAATTTAGTTATTTCGCAAAGAAGAATAAAAATATTTAGTACGTAATTTATTTTTCTCATTCACTAGACGGACGGAGAAGCTCGTGGTTAAATAAAAACAGCCGCTCGGTTCTATCTTCAGGTAAAACCGCACTTGTCTGTATTGGTCCGTAAATGGGTGACCACCCATTACATACCGAATTTCGTCCGTGCCTCGAAAAGCAAGTTAAGCTGTTGGTCCCGGCTGTCAATTGTAGATCTTTGACAGTCGTTACAGGTAGTGGCCTGAAAGTCTGACAACCAGTTTTACCCAGTTTGGGTTGTTGAGGCCACATAGGCAGTCGCTCCATCTGAAATACTGGTAATCAGCTACACCCGGTTATACTGGAAGCCGACCCCAACATAGTTAGGAAAAGGCTAGGCAGATGATGATTCACTAGACGGTAGACCGTCCTCAAGATATGCATCATACTAAACCACCGTGATCTATCTTTATAAAGCTGCTGTAACATATCTTTGGGAGAAACAAGTTAACATTGTAATATTTGAAGCAAAACAGACCTTCTATTTTAAAATACTAGCTGAACAGACTCTCGCAGGTAATTTTAAACCAAAATATTCTCCAAAACCATCTTTCACTCAAATTATTGCTTACGTTGCCTCTAAATCTAACTGTTTACTGCCCTTATCTAGGATCTTAGCAAATGGTCATATTCAATTAACTGCATCTATACAATATTCGAAATCTTGGCATAAATCTAAAACTGCATCCGTAGTCCATCCATCGCACCGCTTGACGCCAACACCATTCTTTGTATCTTAGACACGACCCTTATTTTTTTCTCTCATCCCTCAGAATGTTCAAATTTCTCTACCTGCCATCATCCCTTTCATACATCTCCACCTATCTTTGCCATCTCCACTAACCCAAGTTCTACTTTATCTACATCTGTTACAGCTTCTTTTGCTTTGTTTGAATTGGGAGTTACATCTTTTGGATTTAGAACGTCATCTGCAACATCTTGAATAGCATCCCCTAAGACTTAATGACTTACTGCATGATAATTAGATATGCGATTCTGTTTTTTATCACCCGCTCCTAGGGTTGTATTTGGTGTGTACTTTATGAAATTTAAATCATTAGTTTGGTGGAGTTTCGCTTTGGCATAGAAAATGTGCGTTTCCTTTATTTCGGAATTTATTGGTATTACTGCGCCCTGTGGCGACCGCCATAGTTTTAAAGATTTTAAAAGTTTACAAAAGGGATGGATGGACAACAGATGTCTTTGAGATTAAAATTTATGCATATTCACTGTTGAGTGGACGCTGCTAAGTATTACCGTCTGTGGCATCTCGGTAGCTCCTGCCATTTCCAACCTCACATTATTTCTTTCTTTGGCGCCATTTTTAACTTTCGTTGCATCTGTTCATCATTTGATTCGATCTTCTGACTTATTCAGCTGCTACTAGTCAGACTGGAAGCCGAAACCAAATTTGTAGTCGGAGAAAATGCCAGGCGATTGACGACAAACCATCAAATGAAGAGATGCATAGATGTGTAAAGGTTGACTGGTAGAGAATGCCTTGTGGCATTAAGTCCGACTATGTACCATTATTGTACAAGAAGTTAAAATATTTTTATTTTTTTTAGTTAAATGATTTATAACAAGTTTTGGCAACTAGGTAGTACATACTTTAGTGACTTCTAACAGGTTCCAGATCTTCCATCAAATTTTTGTCTTCTAAAGAATTATCTTAATACAATTCTCTTCACATCAAGAAGAATGGCTCTAATACGTACAATAAAATAGATCTAACACCACTTAATCTGGCATTCAGTATTCCCGACACATTTTAAGAAGCTCCTGTGATTCTGTCCACTCTTAGAAAAAGCGTGACATACAAGTATTTTTTGGGACAATAATGCTCAATCAAAAGTAATAAAAACTGCAGAAAGGCGCATAACAGAAGAAAAAATTGCATTACGCGTCGTGGGACCATTTTTTTTCCTAAAAAAATACGTCTTTTTTGACACAAAGGAGAGACGTTCTTTGTCAAAACTCAGGTGGTTCGCGTTGAATAGGTGAATTTTTGTGTAAAATCGTTTGATATTTTACGGAGGGACTGGATTTCAACATAAATTATTGTAAAGTAGTCACAATTATGTTTTTGATTTGTAGTTATGTTGGAAATTCTTATTTATCCTACTAATATTATGAATGCAAAAGTTTTTGAGGATGTATGGATGTTTGTTACTCTTTCACGCAAAAACTACCGACCGGATTTGGATAATATTTGGCGTACAGATAGTTTATAACCTTGATTAACACATAGGATAATTTTATCCCGGTATTAAGATCCTGTAGGACAATTACCGAACACCACGCGGGCGAAGCCGAGGGCTAGTTGATAATAAAGAAATACAAACTTGAATACTGGACTACTCTAGTTTACTCAATTCAGAAGATTCAATCAAATTATTCAGGATGATTGATACAATATTTATATGCTAAAAAATTTACTCATTATGCTTGAATTAATTCACATTGATTTAATAATAAGAAACAAGAATTTAGATAGAGGAGCTCGTGTCTAAATAATAACAACCGCTGGTATTAATTATCAGGTTAAGCTGCGCTTGCCTAGGTTGGTCTGTAGATGGGTGACCACCCATTACACACCGAGTTTCCTCCGTGACTCCGGTAGCACGTTAATCTATTGGTCCCGGCTGTCATTTGTAGATCTTTGACAGTCTTTACAGGTAGTCAGTGCCGAAATTCTGACAACCAGTCTTACCAAGTACTAACTGGGTTGTGTAGGTGAGATAGGCAGTTGCTCCATGTAAAATATTGGTATTCAGCTGCATCCGGTTAGTATGGAAGCCGACATCAACATACTTGGGAAAAGGCTAGGCAGACGTTGATTCATCTGCTATCAGCCTCCTTGTAATAATTATAGCCATCAACAAAAACAATCTAAAAGGCAATTTTACTTGACAGGATTTTAATCAGTAACATCTCATTAAAAAAAATCGTAAAATTTTGCTAAAATCGTAACTAACTGATCGCGGCCACAAAATAAACACCTTAAATTATAATAACAAGAAAAAAAATTATGTTTCAGATAAATAACAATACTTCACCAAATACTTAGTAATATCCTTGACTTCACGACCCGAGAATCGAATTCAGGGTCAACGCCAGCGGTCCATTAGACCGACAAGGACTGTTTAATTGCTAACTGTTTTTATTTTCCTACTTAAGATAACGTAAAGTCATCCCGTCACGTTTGTCTGTACGGAGGAGCTCATGTCAAAAACTACTAAACAGATTTTGAAGAATTTTTGAGAAGTGACTCTGAGAAATTCAAGTAGTTGATATTTTTTTTTTTCTTAGAAAATTATATGTAATTTTGTTTGGAGAGTGTATTATTTTCCATTACACAGTTAATTCCATGCAAATAAACTGATTTTATAACAAAATTACGTATACTCTTTTCCATTACACAGTATTAATTTAATTTTAAGTTTTAAAAACTATATTATGTACATTATATACAGACTACAAATAATTAAATAATTCCATGCAAATAAACTAATGACTCGTTCTTAATTACAGTATTGTATACAGCTGAAGTACCAATTCAATGTATTTTGTTCATATTGCACTCGACTTAAATATTCCTCCATTATATACCTTTGCCATTTGTATCTTGAATGTTAACTAAATAAATTGCTATATACAAACTTAGTAGGTAATGAACATGAAAACCATTATATTCAAGCGTTTGGAACAACAAAAAAATTACATTTGATTCAATGAGCAAGACACTTCAAGGTCGACCAGATTTAGGCAAGTAACTTATAATTTGTTACAAGTTAACTAATGTACAGTGGCTTCTTGGTTCATCTTATGATGATAAAATTAAATTAAATAATGAAAAACGAAAAGTAGTGTGGTAATCGGTTGTCGTGGTATGGGCATGTGATGCGGAGGAATGAGGAAAATGTCGTGAGAAAAGTTTTGAATGTGGATGGGTATATGAGTAGAGAAAGACCAAAGAAACGATGGATGGACTGTGTAAAGAATGATATGGCAAGAAAGGAGGTGTCTGATGAGATGACGAGTAATAGAGAAGTATGGAAGAAGAAGACATGCTGCGCCGACCCCAAATGAATTACGAAAAGCGCAAGAGAAAAAAAGATTAATATAAACGGATGTAAGAAATTTAAAATTCGCAGAGTTACTAGGTTCAGGAACCTCGTAACTCTGGTATTCAGCTGTATCCGGTTAGACTGGAAGCCGATGCAAATATAGTTGGGAAAAGGGCAGATGCAGTTAATTTTTACTTGAAGCGACTGCCTATCTAACCTCCATAACACAGTTAGTACCGGGTTTTACGATACCCCTTGGTGAGCCTGGTTGTCAGACTTTCGGGCCATTGACCACCTTACGACAGTCAAAGATTCTACAATTGACAGCCGGGACCAACGGCACAACGTGCTTTCTGTGGCACAGAAGGAACGAATCGGTACATAATGGGTGGTCACCCATCCAAGGAAAAACCTAGACAAACGAAGCTTAACTTGAATCGACCCGAGAGGCTGTTATTATTTAGCTACGAGCTAAACTATATACTGTTTATAATTTTAATACATATAAATTATTCCCTTGTTAAATAAACAAAATCTTTAGAAGTACATACATACATACAATCAATAACTTATAATAAGCAGTTACCAAACTTGGCTTAAAGCCTCTCAATAGGTGATTAGGACTAATATGGTACCTTTAATAGGAAGTAAAAAACATACAAAAGGCTGATCATGTAATACGTAGTTCGTTAAATTATTAAAAAGTAAATAGCGAGATAAGCTGGACGTCATCACGGTGACGCCTTTGACTAGCAGTGGAACATACAAGGCCACAAAAAGCACATCCTCAATCTGTACAGGAAATTGTTGTCAAAGAAAACAACATGTTCTAAAAACGAAAAAATTTAAGACATGAGACATCAACGATATCTTGAGTAGGACGCTTCATGGAACTTTTACAACGGGACAGTCCGGAATCACCATTTTATACTAAACTAGCGACCCAACCCGGGTTCGCACGGGTGTAATATACATATAAACCTTCCTCTTGAATCACTCTATCTATTGCTGAAAATTGCATCCAAATTCGTTGCGTAGTTTAAAAGATCTAAGCATACAAACAGTGGGAGCGACTTTGTTTTATACTATCTAAAGATAGGCTTGCGATTGGCTGCAACCCGCCTGATGTGAAGCAATGATGCTGCCTAGGGTGGAGCACGCTTGCCTAGAAGAAACCGATTCACTCAATCTTTGAATAGATCCTGATTAGAAAGATCAGGGAACAGAGAAGACGGCAGTCCACAGACTGGCGGTTCGCACAATAAATGTAGAAGCATAGCGCATTGTTCGGGTCCGTGGAACTTCAACCATATAACGGTGACGCTTCGCCGTATCTCTGCTCGTCCGATGATAGAATGGAGATGGGGGAATTAGAATGTGTAATTAAGCACGCACGTTCAGCCTTTGGTCCCGGCTGTCATCTGTAGATCTTTGACAGTCGTTACAGGTAGTCAGTGGCCCAAAAAGTCTGACAACTAGTCTTACTAAGGGGTATCGTATTACCCAGTACTAACTGGGTTGTGGAGGTCAGATAGGCAGTCGCTCCATGTAAAACACTGGTATTCAGCTGCATCCGGTTAGACTGGAAGCTGACTCTAACATAGTTCTCAAAGGGCTAGGCTGGATGATGATGAATTCCAAAGCACCATGTGTAGTTTTACTCGTAAGCCTGTTGTCAACAGTATATTTTAATATAATACCAGCCTTTATCTACTGTAGAAGTCAGTCTATATACAGAGAAGAAGTATGAGAGAAGAAGTGAATCAGCAGAAAATCGTGGTGACTCCATCACACTAACTCAGAGCGATTTGGTGATTTCAGATCCTCAAGTAACTAATTAACCGACCATGTACGCAACACCACACGGCGCTCCAAAACACAAATTACTGACTTTGCTCAAAAAGCCGCTAAGCTGAAGTGGGACTGGACTGGCCACGGTTGCCGCATGCCCAATGAGCTGAGGGCCAAAATAACCACTGGAGCCCTGACACAGCCAGAAGGCGTCGCGGCAAACCTCATAGAAGATGGCAGGACGAGCTGGACAAAACAAACGACCAGTGGTCTACATTAGCCCTGGATCGTCAGTCATGGAGAGAGGCCTTTGCCCAGCAGTGGGATGACGCATGCTAATAGTATCAGTATCAGTTCAAGTAAAACAATTCAGTGGTTTCTTATTTCTTAAACTAAACCAGTCTGGCCCTGAAGCCTGCCTGCCAGCTGCCAAGGTAAATTTTCTCCAACTCTTCAAAAATATTACTATTTCTAAATAAAATAGACATGTAGCGCGTAAGACACGGCCATGACACCTGTCTGAACCGACAGCAAATATGTAGGTAATATTAGCTAACGTATTGTCAATTGTTCATCCTTGACTGTTCTTGGCAGGATGCCAGGGTTTAATGTGGTAGCAACTTGGTACTTTGGAACAGCTGATCTATATACTGGGAAGCAGCTGATTCTGTCTCAGTTGTAGGTGTAATGGCATCTTAGATATAACACATAAGAGGACGTGACGACCATAGTACACAGCAATATTGACCCAATATATAACGACCCAGAAAAGACATCTTTGGAGAAGAATGATTAGAATAGCCGACCCCTAATAAAGATGGGATAAAGCCAGAAGAAGAAGGACGGAACAACCAGTGTTCTAAATGTTTTAAAAAAGCTTTTTACTTTGATTTTTCAATGTCCACAGAATGGTGTGTGTTAGCAAAACTGGGAGGCCTATCTACAGCAGTGGAAGTTCTTGGGCTGAAACAGCCCGCTCAGCACAGCTCGAACTGCTGATTAGTCAGGGCTATGGTGGATGAGTTGAGTCCCCATGACTCAACTCATCCACCATAGCCCTGACTAATCAGCCTATAATGTTACCGCAGCTGGGACACAGGTTACCTCTCTGTTAGAGGGAATTCATCCAGCCTAGAAGAATGATTGTGGCCGAAATGTGTGTGATAACCCCTTAGTTTGATGCCGCGAACAATCAAATTTTCCAATAACTTTGATTCAAATGCCTTAAGATCTATGCCTTAAGAATATATGCGGTGTACTGTACAGTCTAGATATCTGCATACCCCTTCAAAGCTGCAAGGATGATGTTATGTTATAGAATTGTGTAACAATACATATCCAAGCAATTATTGACGGGTTCCGTTGTCTATCGCCGAAGGTCAGCGTCAGATCTTCACCAAGTTAAACGGAATCACCGCGGACTGATACTTTTCCAAACAAAATGGAATCATCGAAATTAGTTTACATTTGGCAGATATCGTTGAACAAACACTCAAGACGAATTGATATCCTTATTTTATCTCGATTAAAAACAGCCTATTTAAGTCAATGGAACTTTAAAAATAGACCCCAAATGTCAAAAATAGGCCAGATTACAAAAAAGAAGTCGACTTCACACATTATTATAAAACTTAGTACAAAAATAAATACATAGGCAGGTACTATACATGAGTAGGTAGTTGTGTAGAATGTTGACCGTGACTTTCATATGAACTACCAAACAAATTGTGTGTGTGTGCGTGAATTGATTGGTGTAACGCGGTTCAAGTGTTGTGGAATAGACGGAATAGCACACTTCACTAATAGTGAAGTGTGCTATTCTGTGTATTTAGTAACAGTTGGTGAATACGATTTGTTTGTTCGGGTCTAACATGGTCAGAAGTATGGACGGAACAGGGGATTCCTTTACCGAGCAGTGGGACACGATATAGCATAATCAGCCTATAATGTTCCCACTGCTGGGAAACAGCACACAACCTCCTCTCTATGAGAGGGAATGGGCTATAATCCACCACGCGGGCCCAGTGCGGGTTGGTAGATGACTAGATGTCACATGTCTTCGAATTTTCGGTTCTAGGACATGCCGGTTTCCTCACGATGTTTTCCTTTACCGTTTTGAGAGCAGTGGTGATGAAATAAATTACACAAAGTAATGCACCTGCCTGGGTTCGAACCCACGACTTACTGCTCGTAAGTCGGGACATAGATAATACCAGAGGCCCATGGACGTCATTAAAAACTCTAACACCAGGTTAGGCACTAACCACGCGATAAAGAAGAAAGAAGATACCAGCGGGTTCATACAATTGCAAAGATTTTCATTTCGTCAATTCAGCAACATTTATGAAGCAATTGATTAGGAATTTCCTTCAAAATCATTCGGATTGCGATCGAAATTGTTGCGGAAAGTTAGAGTTCGAGATTTTGAATAAGAAATGAATGCTTAACGTTTTATTTGTTGTGAAGATTTCATAATTAGTCAGTAAAAGAACCAACAAAAGAAACCTATGTTAAATGAAAATCTTATTTTTATCATCTCCAGTTACCACGACATGGTCAAACTAGTTCGTTCGGAAAAGTTTCATTGTTTTATAAACTTTATTTATTCTTTCGTTCTTTAATAATTATTAATCCCAAAAAGTCTTACCAAGGGGTATCGTAGTACCCAGCATTAACTGGGTTGTGGAGGTCAGATAGGCAGTCGCTCCATGTAAAATACTGGTATTCAGCTGGATCCGGGTAGACTGGTACCGACCCCAATATAGTTGGGAAAAGGCTAGGCAGATGATAATGTACTTTAATAAATTAAAGTTCTCCAACTCGTGTACCACGCTACAGCATCACGCCAGCGTGTACCCGGCAGAGTTCTTGACAATGAAACTGTGTAATGTGTTACAAGTGGGTTATGCAACGTTTATATCAAGTAACTTGTTGTTTTTATTATTGAGATGTTATTAGCTTTAGGTGTTAGTTTATTGATGTAATGTAAGTCTGTGTCAAAGTGTGATAACCACATTTATTCTAATAATGTGACTGATTTAAAACGTCTTCTTATTCTTTCTTTTCCCTCTCATAGAGAGGAGGCCTGCGTCCCAGCAGTGGGAACATTAATAGTCTGATTATGCTATGCTATGCTTATTCTTTAAGTGTCGATTAAACTCCAATTTTGTCAGACCACTATCATCATCATTAACATCATCATCTGAATACCCTTTCTCAACTATGTTAGAGTCGGCTTCCGGCAGCCGAATACCCGTATTTTACATGGAGCGACTGCCTATCTGACCTCCACAACCCAGCTAATACTAGGTAATACGATACCCCTTGGTAAGACTGGTCGTCAGACTTTTTGAGCCACTGACTACCTGTAACGGCTGTCAAAGATCTACAAATGACAGCCGGGACCAACGGCTTAATATGCTTTCCGAGGCACGGTGGAAACTCGGTATGTAATGGGTGGTCACCCATCCACAGACCAACCTAGGCAAGCACGGCTTAACCTAAAGATTGATCCGAGCGGCTGTTATTATTTAGCCACGAACTCCTCAGCTTGTCAGACCACTATCATTAACAATAAAAACGGGTTATTTACGGTATTAACTATTTATTTTGATATTTCGACGCTATTCTCTTTGATCGTGGATTTAAACTAAATAATAAATATAATGTTAAGTAGTAAATTATCCCGTTTTTAACGACTACGGCGAAGGCAAAAGGAAGGGTTATGATTTTAGCATTGTATGTAGGTATGTATGTATGTTCCTCCGTAGCGCCTAAACTATTCATCCGATTTTGATGAATAAGGTGTCAATCGATTCGTTATTATTGCCCGGGTAACATAGGGTACATCTTAACCGACTTTAACAATAGGGGGAGTCAATTTTAGCTTTAAAACCCTGATTTTAATTAGAGCGTGATTTTTCAGTAGCCGGGTTTTTTAATTATAATAAATAATAATGCCAATAGCCTCGACCCACTTCTGAGGAGGCTCTCGCTTGTAAGCTGGATCAAGGGCTTGATATAAAGCAGTACTTCTGGACACGGCGCCTATTTTTAGGAGGTTCCTCTCTCAAGAGCCCTGTCCACCGGTAGCCTGTTCCCGATGCTGGTGGGCTACTATTTATATATATATTTTTTTTTTATATATTGTTTTATACATATTAGAATATTTAAAAATGTATTTAATATGTGTAAAAATAAAGGAGATAAATAATAAAAATAAATTGTTTCATAAAAGTGTTACAATAAGATGTGACACTTGATCCTGCACTAGGATAACCTGTGTCGTAGGATTCAGTGTCACGACAAATATGGTTGACTGTTTGTGTTCAAGTGATCATGTCAGTTTTAAAAAATATCAGGCCATATTGTATCCAACTGTAAATTTTGGAGATAAACTGAATCGTTGAACTGAAAGGCTAGCATTTTGGAGCAAACGTTAAAAAATGACCGACTCAGTATTTATTTACTTTTTTAACACTTCAAGCACAAAGTACAGAGACGAACTTAATGCCGTAGGCAAATAAATAAATAATAAGTCGGTGTGTTGGAGTGGTAAGTAGTTAGTAATAAGTCGGTTTTAATTTTTCGTGTTAAGTAGGTTGGTAGGAGTTGCTGTTGAGCTGCTCCGGTTGGACTGGAAGCCGATCTCAAGATAGTCCGGAAAAGCCTAGGCAGATGAGTAGCAGATAGATTTTATTGAGGGCTTTAGTTAAATAGAGGTAAATACCACTGTCACTAATTAGTATTTAGCTACTAAACCAAAACTTCGGATTTCAGCTTAACCCTTAATTGGTCGCGTGGGGTGTTACGCACCCCAGCGCATACTTTAAGGTTTAGAACTTTTTAAATTCTGAATTTTGACCGCTGAAGTTTGCGTTAGCTTCATAAAAACACGTGTCCTTTATGATCAAGTAGCGAGCATAATCGTGATTTTGCACGTATTTAGTATTTGATTTATTTGATCGGGGTGTCATGCACCCCACGTGATCGTTTACGTAAATTTTTAGGCGCGACCAATTAAGGGTTAATAAAATTGCTCTTGCATATTGCGATAGTAATCTACAATCAGACATTTACAATATCTCCAATTTAACACAAACTAATTTATTTTTATTTTTGACTATCATTAACTAAGAAATATCTATGGACAAGACAAAAAATGTAAATAAAACATATAAACCAGTCATTAATTTACACTTCTGTAACTGTGAAAATATATGAAAAAATATAAACATTAGAAAAACGTCCACCTTACATCACAAACAAGTGAAATTCAGTAAAAAATCTAAAAGCAAAAAGCCCCCTTCTACATTCGTAATACGAATTTTTTCATTCGAAACTCAAAAACGACTCAAAATCTGCGCCAGCGCACGTCAGGTAGAAGTTTTGGGTTCGCAGGTAGAAAAAATCTATGGTTGTTTGAAAAAAAAAAAAGGTTGTATTATGCGATCCACCCCCTGACTGTTCGCCCACGATTCTCACCCCATAGAAGGACGAAATAGTCTTGATACTCGTATAGAATTTATACAAGTATCGAAACTGAGATGTTCAAAAATCTCAGTCATCAATACTTCAGTTTTGCTCTCCGATGGTGAGATTGAAAGGATCCTTAAAATTTCGAAAGACTGTCGACCTTTCAACTGGTATTTTTCTTTCTTCTTCAACATTTTGCCACCCAATGCTGAGTGTAAGTCTCTTCCAAATCTCTCCACTTTTGGCTAGATCCACTTTTCTCCAGTTTCACAGACACGTGATAAAAAGTATTTAGATTTGACAGCACAAATCTAGTCCTTTAGTTATTGTCTAAGAAGACTTCAACATTCGATTCTTAGGGTATACGAGGCCAAAAAATTAGTGCACCAATAATAATTATTATTGATAGCTTTTCGCATTTCACACTTACACAGTTAAACAGTCCTAGTATTTTCTATTTAAAAGGGTTTAAAAGTATTAAGGCCTTTATGACGAGAAGCTCGTGGCTAAATTATAACAGCCGCCGAAGTCGATTTTAAGGTTAAGTCGCGCTTGCCTTGGTTGATCCGTGGAAGGGTGACCGCTCATTATATACCGAGTTTCCTCCGTGCCTCAGAAAGCACGTTAAGCCGTTGGTCCCGGCTGTCATTTGTAGATCTTTAGCAGTCGTTACAGTTAGTCAGTGATCCGAAAGTCTGACAACCAGTTTTACCAAGGGGTACCGTATTTATTACCAATACTAACTGGGTTATGGAGGTCAGATAGGCAGTCGCTCCATGTAAAATACTGGTATTCAGCTGTTTCCAGTTAGACTGGAAGCCGACCCCAAGATAATTGGTAAAAGGCTAAGCAGATGACGAAGTTCTTTACGACAAAAACTTCTCCGTAACCATTGCTAGCTGTATCAACGCTTATAAAACCAAATACCTAAGCTTTTCAAATAATTTCCAGCAAATAGTATCAACTCTCCCGCATCCACGTAGCGGGGGTGGGAATGAAGCATGCAACAATGCAGCAACTCTGCGTGCGCGCATAGGCTCACTCACACTCTCGCACAAGTCGCACGATAGTATCAGATTACTTCAAAGATTTAAACCGTAAGATCACCCTACTGGTGATAATGGCCACGTTTTGTTTCGTTGACTGATATGAATAGCGTCGTCTCCTTCGTTCACACTGAAAATTGCATCTATCATATTCAACTGGATATTAGCGCTCCTATTAACAGTAGGAAGAGATCGTGGCCAAATAATGACAGCCGCTCGGGACAATATTTAGGTTAAGCCATGCTTGCCTATGTTGGTGCGTGGATGGGTGACCACCCGTTACAAACCGAGTTTCCCCCATGCCTCGGAAAGCACGTTAAGCCGTTGGTCCCGGCTGTTATTTATAGACCTTTGACAGTCGTTACAGGTAGTCAGTGGCCTGAAACTCTGACAACCAGTCTTACCAAGAGGTATCGGATTACCTTGTACTAACTGGATTGTGGAGGTCAGATAGGCAGTCGCTCCATGTAAAGTACTGAAATTCAGCAGCATTCGGTTACACTGAAAGCTGACCCCAACATAGTCGAAAAAAGGATAGGTAGATGATGATGTATTGAAGTGGATATTAGAGATACTCTCTAGTAAGAGTACATTTTACTACCTATTGACTGCATCAATGAGCGGAGTTGGCGTAGCTGAATTTGGGGCCAAACACATTTGAACTTTTTGCAAAAAGATATTAGTCAAACCTGAATGAATACACAAATCTAAAAGAAAAATTATCTATCCATATTGTGTATTTTTTACTATGAACAGCATGCTAAGACAAGCCTCATAAGTTCGGCGGGCCAAGCATTTGGCCCGCGAGGAGATGCTGGAGTCTCTGAACGGAGATCCGTGGGGGCGCCTTTACAAGATGGTGCGGGACAAACTCCGCACCCGGGCCCCCCCGCTAACGCAGAGTCTCCGGCCTGAGCTCGTGGAGGACGTGGTGAGCGTTCTGTTCCCTTCGCGAGGGGAGCATCCTCCCCCGCCTATGGCTCCGTCACCGCGTGCGGTGCCGGAAGCGGACCACACCGATGACGACGATAACGTTCCGGAGGTGACTGGGGTAGACCTAAGAGTGGCGGTACGCAGGCTGAAAGCCAGAAATACCGCCCCGGGACCCGATGGCTTGCCTGGCAAAGCCTGGGTCCTGGCCTCTGAGGCTCTCGGGCCCCGACTGGAAGAGGGCTCCTAAGCGCATGCTTGGAGAGAGGCCAGTTCCCGCTTCGTTGGAAGACGGGGAAGCTGGTCCTCATCCGGAAGCCAGGGCGCCCTGCGGACTCTCCGTCCGCATACCGGCCCATTGTGTTGCTCGACGAGGTGGGCAAGCTCTTTGAAAGAGTCATTGCCAACCGCATCGCCGGGCACCTTGCAGGGATGGGGCCGGATCTTGCGGAACACCAGTTTGGTTTCCGCAAGGGGCGCTCGACGGTGGACGCCATCATGCGCGTGAGTGCCCTCACGACGGGGGACGCGGTGTCCCGGGGCGGGGTTGTCTTGGCGGTGTCTCTTGACATCGCCAACGCCTTCAACTCCATGCTCTGGAGCTGCATTGCGGAGGCACTCCGGTATCACGGGGTGCCGAACTACCTTCGTCGTGTGGTCGGGGACTGCCTGACGGATAGGGCCGTCATCTACCCCAGTCGGAGCGGAGAATGGAACCGGCGAGAGATGTCGTGCGGTGTTCCACAGGGTTCGGTTCTGGGACCGGCCTTGTGGAACATCGGTTACGACTGGGTGCTACGCGCCGACCTCCCTACCGGCGTCAGTGTAGTTTGCTACGCTGACGACACGCTGGTACTGGCACAAGGGAGGTCGCACGAGGCGGCGGCCGAAAACATGACACGCGGGGTTGCGATAGTTGTGGAGAGGATCCGGCAATTGGGTCTCGAGGTGGCATTGCACAAGTCCGAGGCCATGTGTTTTCATGGGCCTCGGAATGCGCCACCGTCGGGATCCCTAATGATGGCAGGAGGGGTTTCCATCGGCGTCGGGTCGACGTTGAAGTACCTAGGACTCGTCCTCGACAGCCGGTGGAACTTCAGGGGCTGCCTTCAAGCGGCTCTTGCCCAACCTGAGGGGTCCAAACGCCTCCTGCCGGAAGCTTTACGCGGGGGTCGTGCGGTCCATGGCCCTTTACGGGGCCCCGGTGTGGGCGCGTTCTTTGAGGCGGCAAGCCGCCCACTACCTGAACGCGCCCCAAAAGGTGATAGCCATAAGGCTAATCCGGGGGTACCGCACGATCTCCGGAGAGGCGGCTAGCCTTCTTGTCGGATTGCCGCCATGGGATCTGGAGGCGATAGTTCTCGCGCGCCTGCATGAATGGCGCGCGGAAGCACTATGTCGGGGGGAAACTCCGCTGCCGCGACAAATTGCCGCTCAGCGGACAGACCTCCGGCGTGATCTCATGGCGACATGGAGAGAGCGACTGTCGCAACCCTGTGCAGGGCACGCCACCATAGTGGTGATAAGTCCCCTCTTTGAGAAGTGGCTAGAGAGGCGCCACGGCGCCCTCACCTACCGCCTGACGCAGGTCCTCACCGGACACGGTTGTTTCGGGAGGTTCCTGCACCGTATCGGGCGGGAGGAAACGCCCGGGTGTTTCCACTGCGAGGATCGTCCGGAGGACACGGTGGAACACACCGTAGAGGTCTGCCCCGGATGGGCGGAGCACCGCCGTGTCCTCATAGCGGCGATTGGCGGCGGCGATCTCTCGCGTCCTGCCTTGGTTCAAGCCATGGTCCGGAGCGAGAGGGAATGGGAAGCCGTCACCTCCTTCTGCGAAGCAGTCATGCTAGTGAAGGAGGTGGCAGGACGTGAGAGGGAAAGAACCTCACGTCCCAGCCGCCGCGGTAGACGCCCTGGGCGTCGGGGGTCACGTGGTGGCTTCCGACCACCGTAGGCGCTGGCCTGTGGACGGCGAGTTATGGGCTAGCTCGCCGTCCGGCCGTCTTATGACGACAGGCCGTGTCGACGGCGCGTTCGTGTTCCACGCGCGCCTCAAAGAGATGTCAGCAATCAAGTAGGGGTCCGCATGGACCGATGCCTGCCAGGGCTGCGGGACTGTTCGAAAGAGATACCGTGGCCCTGGAACATAAAGGGCAAAGAAGGAACATGGATGGGTTTTAGTCAGTACAAGTCTGACACTCTCCTCCGCTCCGCCCAGAGTGGGGGGGGGTTATTTGATGATTTCCCATCCGGAAAAAAAAAAGCCTCATAAGTTTAATGTGTGCTTTAAATAAAGTTATGCATAATATTATTTATTTTTAAAAGCTTCTACTTGAATTTACAGTTAAAAACCGCACAAACAAGTGAGAGGTAAATATAAAAAAAATATTGAAAGAATGTTTAAAAAGGTTAAATTATATAAGTAAAAACTAAATAAAACATAAAACAGCATAAAAATTTCAAATTAAATTAAAAATAATAATTATTTATTTAATATGAATGCGGGATGTGTCTTCTCGCTTTTAACATTTTTCGAGTGTCCACGTACATCATCATCATCATCATCATCATTTCAGCCGAAAGACGTCCACTGCTGGACATAGGCCTCCCCCACGTGTCGTCACATTGACCGATCCCGTGCGTCTCGCATCCAGCGGATCCCCGCAACCTTTACCAGGTCATCGGTGGCCTTCCAACGCAACGTCTTCCAGTTCGCGGTCGCCACTCCAGAACTTTCCGGCCCCATCGGCCATCCGTTCTGCGAGCAATTTGCCCTGCCCACTGCCACTTAAGTTTGGTTATTCTTCGGGCTACGTCGGTAACCTTGGTTCTCTTACGGATTTCCTTATTTCTGATTTGATCACCCAAGGAAACTCCGAGCATAGCCCTCTCCCTTACCCTTTGGGTGACTTTAAGCCTTCTGATGAAGCCCATTGTGAGCGACCACGTTTCGGTCCCGTATGTAATCACTGGCAACACACACTGGTCATAGACTTTCGTCTTAAGACAATGCGGTAAGTTGGACGAGAAGATACCATTCAACTTCCCGAACGCTGCTGCCCAGCCGAGTCGGATTCGACGATTAACCTCTTTCTCGAAGTTAGTCCTACGTAACTGGATTGTGTGTCCCAGGTAGACATAATCGTATACAATTTCGAGTGTAGAGTCTCCGATCTTGATAGAAGTGGGTGTTACATGGGCATTCAACATGACTTTGGTTTTGTCCATGTTCATTTTAAGACCCATTCTTTCGGAAGCTCTACTGAGGTCCTCGAGCATTGTACTGAGGTCCACCATGGTCTCAGCCATGACCACTATATCGTCGGCAAACTAAAGGTGAGAGATGTACTCGCCATTGACGTTGATGCCTAGCCCTCTCCAGTCCGAAACCTTGAAGACATCCTCCAATGCAGCGGTGAACAGTTTCGGAGATATGACGTCTCCCTGTCTCACACCTCGCTGCAGAAGGATAGGTTCCGAGGTCTGGTCCTGAAGTCGGACTGACATGGTGGCGTTTTTGTACAAACACTTCAACACCTCGATGTACCGATAGTCAATTTGGCACCGTTGTAGAGACTGCAGTACAGCCCAAGTCTCGATCGAATCGAAGGCTTTCTCGTAGTCCACAAACGCCAAACAGAGAGGCAGGTTATACTCTTCGGTCTTCTGTATAACCTGCCGCAGCGTATGTATGTGGTTTACGGTGCTAAAGCCTTTTCGGAATCCGGCTTGTTCGGGAGGCTGAAAATCGTCAAACCTGTGCGCGATTTATACACGGTAAGGGATATCTAGTGATTTAAATCTTTGCATTAGTCGCACACAAGCGAAACAGATTTATCTAAATAACATAGTGTGGCGACTATGAGGCGAAATTTTTCGAAACACATGCTGTTTGCCTGTGATTCTCATCCGGGATGCGTAGGAGTTTCAAAACGTAACGATTTTGACAAGGTTTGGAATAGGACAAGTTGATTTTATGGGATGTGTTAAAAGTAAATGCATTGATGTGCTAATTTCTAAAGAGTAGAAAGACCAGGTTTAAAACTGATGATACACCTTAAATTATCTATTGAAAATATTCTGCTAGCATTAAAAAATATATTTGTCATAGATCCCAAGGCTCAAAGCTTTTTATGATTCAAATAATTATTGTTGGGTCAAAATTGCAAATTCTGAACGCACTTTTGTGGTCTGCTGTTTGTCATAAAAGGATATTAAGCAAAATATTGTTGATAATCTTTTACTTAAATACGATGAAATAATTACAAAAGGCGTTATTTAAAAGATTATCACATGTGATAGTGGCTACTATTTCTAATCGAAACAGAAGCTCGAAGTGATAAATCCTAAATAATATAATCAATATTTTTTGTTCAAAAATCAGCAAACTTTTTAGCACTTAGACTGCGATGTTCATAAATTATAGACCGGTGTATAAATCGGCAAAACTTAATTATTTTTATGACACCAATTAAAATGAGGAATTAGCATTGGAATATAGTTCATTAATCATGTAAGAAAACAGGTATTTTAACATTGGTTTAGCACCCTTTTTAAATTAAAAGATGTAATGGTGTAATATAATTTTTACGTTAAATATATTTAAAATCAATATTATAGATACTGTTGACTGCATTACAAGGAAATTATCAAATTAAATAAGTATCTAGAATGAAATAAATAACGGATACATATTTATTTAATCTAATTTATAATGACAAAAAAATAATATGATTTTAATTCTACGCAATAAATAAAATTGATTTGAGAATTTATTTTTTTGTATTTACTGTTCTAATACTTTATATCATAACAAAAGCGAGTGAGTTTCAAATTCTAATAATAAATGAAAATTGACAATAATTTTAATAATTTTACTACCTACTCGACCCTGTAGTAATTTAAATTATAAATTGTTTATGAACCATTGATTTTGATACAAAATCTTATAATAAATATAATGTTAATAACTGTTTCTAAATTACCCTAAGAATTAATAAAATAGAAATAATATCTTAAATAAAACCGAAATATACCCAAATTTTTTGGTGATTGGCCACATATAACTTAGAAGGACAACCTCTATCTACGTCGCCAAGGAAACTATGTTACGAGTAACGAACAAAAATATGGCCATTGTGGTTAGCAAATCCAGCTAACGTTAAATCTTAATACCTAATTTAGGGCTGAGCCAGGTTAATACCAGTGCCAAACTGAAAACTAAGCCTAATATAGAAAAGCAAACAGTAACCGACAATCACTAGAGGTACATATAAACACACGGTTGCTGACATGAATTAAATTTAAAACCCATCAATGCTTCTCTTGAATGAGAAGATTCCAAAATCAAAAACCTAACCTACGTCACAAAATACCGTAGGGTGAACACCCAAGTAAGCGTCCTACCAAAAAACACCGACCACTGACCGTACGTTATGCAATCAGAGGCAAATGCACTATAAAAAGAACAGCGTAGGACAAAAACACCTAACGGGTTCCGGGGATCCGAAAGTCTTTTTTTTTTTAATTCAAAAACGGGAGCAAAAAGAGGCGAAAAAACAAAACACAATGAATAAATGTTTTTGCAAATCGAGAATCGGACTTTTTCTCAGCACGTGTTAGAATTTAAAATATTCTTTTTTTGTGTTCTTTTTTGTGCCAATATTGTTGTGTTAGGTCGCGGAAGGCTTCGGATGGTCATTAATATGCTAAATAATGTTTTATTTAGGATGAGACATCGTAATTGTTTACTTACGGGTTTTTTGGACGAAATGATTGTGACAGTAGGTCAAACAGTCTACGTGTCATGATAAAAGGACATAATATATAAAAATGACTGCCTCGTTGGTGTAGTGGTCGCAAGCTGAGCATGACGTCCTGGATTCGATTCCCGGGTTGGCCATAGTATTTTTAGGTTTTTCCATAAGGAATTTCTCAGTAGCAGCCACGAAGTTTGAATTTGTGCCCGGTTGATGGCAATAGGCTCGCTCTCTATTACATGGGACTTAAACACAACTGGCGAAATATGGGTGTACTATTAGGTACATCTCTGCCTAACCCTTCGGGGATTACAGGCGTGATGTTTTGTTAAAAATATGTAAGATATCATTAAGAAAACTGTACCTCAATTGAATAAAACACTTCCAATTACAACCTGAAAGATTTTATGAAGAAGATTCTTTGCTTCATTATGTTTGAAACATTCGGCAGCTCGAGATGGTAAATAACACAATTAATGTTGTTGATTTATCATAACAAAAGGCCTTACGATTGTTTATTGTGAAACCAAAAACACGGTCATTCGTCTCGTTTTGGTTCGGACGACGCGTCCGAGTTCGCATCGGACTGGACATATTTAAAGCTCTAGACAAAGGATGCTCTGTATAAAGGATGATATGGCGAGAAAGGAGATGTCTGCTGAGATGACGAGTAATAGAGAAGTATGGAAGAAGAAGTCATGCTGCGCCGACCCCAAATAAATTAGGATAAGGGCAGGAGACTGATGATGAAATTTAAAGCTCTTTCTATCCGATCTTTTGGTCACTCACTGACCCCAATAAACGGAAATCATTCACAGCTATTGACTGAGCAAGTATAGCGAGAAAACTGCCTTTTTTTTTTCCGGATGGGAAATCATCAAATGACCCCCCCACTCTGGGCGGAGCGGAGGGGAGTGTCAGACTTGTACTGACTAAAACCCATCCATGTTCCTTCTTTGCCCTTTGTGTTCCAGGGCCACGGTATCTCTTTCGAACAGTCCCGCAGCGAGAAAACTTCCTTCGTAATTAAAAATGGTGAGTAATGAATTTCCTACTGATTTTAATTATGTTTTAGTTCCTATATACAAATTAGCATAAATATCTACGTTATGTAAAATATTTCTCTTGTATATTTAGCTGTTATTTTTATTACTTTGTGTGAAGTAACCGTATTAAAATTGAATATGTATATTTTATATAAAAATAAATTGCTTACGAAGTCTTGTGTATTCAACTTGGATAGTAAGAACACCCTCATTTCGCCAGTTATGTTTAGGTCTCATGTAAAATGGGGTGAGCTTATTGCCATTAACCGGGCACGCATCCGGAGTCCGTGGCTGCTACTGAGAAATTCCTGGTAGAAAAACCCAATAACACTTTTGCCCGACCCGGGAATAGAGCCCAGGACCTCGTGCTCAGCAGTCGCGCTTGCGACCATCAGACCGACGGTTAGATATATGGGACTTCAACATAACTGGCGAAATGTGGGTGTATTATTAGCCACATTTCTGCATAACCCCTCGGGAAGTACAAGCGTGATGTTATGATATGTAAAGGCGTGATGTTATGTGTTACCGACAATTATTCAGACCAGAAAGGAATCCGTACCCTGCGCTGATTAAATTCTAAATGTAAATTTTTGACAGATGGCAACGCCGCCATATTACCAATATGGCGCTGTCGCTTAGCAACGGATGCGTGGGTGCAACAGGTGTTGCGGGATTGTTTTTTTTTTAATCCGTGGGGAGGAGGCGGCGATACGGCTTTTGAGATCCGGTGGGAAAGATTTTTTGAAAGATTTTTTTGTATTGGATTTTCTGTTTGTTCGTTATTGATGCAATCAAGATTATTTTTGGGATAGTAATGGAAGATCGTATACACAGGTGCATTAATAATATAAAATGGATAGATAGAATGTTTGTTATTAGGTGGAAATTGGCATGACGCCAGTAAATGTTAAGGATTATCATCCATTCCTGTACTATAGCTACTCTTCATATTATAGATATAGCTGTTTGTGTATGTGAGTTTAAATAATTGTAAACGCACCCCGGATCATTCACCATTATTTCAGCTGAAAGACCTGGACATAGGCCTCCCCCAAGTGTCGCCACATTGACCGGCCCCGTTCGTTTCGCATCCAGCGGAACTCTGCAACCTGAACCTTCACCAGGTCATCGGTCCACCTAGTGGGAGGCTTTCCAACGCAACGTCTTCCGGTTCGCGGTCGCCACTCCAGAACTTTTCGACCAAAGGGTGGGGCAACGTTAAAAAAAAAAAACTGTTATTTTGGAACCGGGAATTAAATCAGTGAGGTAATATAATTTATTTAGGTATGATGTTGAACAAAAGAACTGTTTCGGTTGCAGGACATAATAATTATGATAGGCACTAAATCAAGCAGGAAACAAGAGATCCATCAATGAGGGGAAGCTTTTAATCGTAAAAAAATCCTGGAGCCAGAAACGGTTAACGGGCTCTAAGATTCACCGGAGTTTTAACACAGCTTCTCACAGCTTAAGCATAATCGGCCTTTAATCTTGCCACTGCTGGGACTCAGGCCCCCTCTCTATGAGAGGGAATGGGCTACAATCCACCAGACGGGCCCAGTGCGGGTTGGTAGATGTCACAACTGTCTTCGAATTTTTGGTTCTAGGCCATGATGGTTTCCTCACGATGTTTTCCTTAACCGTTTTGGGAGCAGTGGTGATGAAATAAATTACACAAAGTAATCCACCTGCTTGGGTTCGAACCTTCGACTTACTGCTCGTAAGTCCGGGCCCCCACCACTGTGCCACCGCTGCTCCTTCAGCCTGTCTCTCATAGACCCTCTTTAAATCCACAAACAAATTCAAATATCTATCAACAAATTATTTAAAATCAAGTACGATACCAACACATTCGACCTTTGTAGTATCTCCTACACTGCCGGAACATATCAACATAACGTGAGCAGCTTGTATGTAAGTGATTGATCACGTACACTAGTTGTGTGTCGAGGGTTTGCTTGAGTTTGCTCTTGAGCTAGAGGTTTGCACCGGAGCGAGATTTTAACAACCGATTGAAATCACCGGTGTTTGGACAATCTCCGGTGAAAAACCGGAGGTCACCGGAGAATAAAGAAATTTTGTTTCTTTTTTTTAATTTATACATTAAAAATGAAGAAATAAGATTAATCAATTGATATACTTTATATAATCTTTTAATTAAAAAAAAACGTTTTTAAAGACAACAAATGCTGATTTTGATTTAAATAACACAACATGTCAACAGCGTCATAGCGTAACATGTTTCTTCTATCATTTAGTATTTGTCCTGTCTCTGAAAATACTCTTGCACAACTTCATCCCAATTGTGGCTTTTTTCAGGATGTTTCCGTATACATTTTGAATAAATTCCGTAGCGGCCGTAGCGGATGTCATATCTGCATTACTGGTGTTTCTTTTTAGAAATCTAAGCAATTCCGGGCGACCAGTTTCTTTTGTACTATTTTCACTGGACGTGGCTATTTCTTCTGCGCTTTGAGATATGTTTCGGATCCGGAAAATATTATTTATTTCTGCCTTTACAGCATCTTTAGCAGCCAATTTATTTTGCAATTATCTAAAGCTGTTTCTAAAAACAGGATGCAGTATAGTAGGAATTCAACAAACAGTTCGAGTATTCCAATAAACGATCATTCATTACAGTTTTTCAATGTTTGTAAAAATATTTCACCTACCGCTGTAGAAATTCTGGGACCCAAATTTTGAATGTTATCGAATAGCCCGTAAATAATAGGTATAATCAAACTAGAGGTTAGATATTGGTCTCCGCTTACCATTTGATTTGCTTACTCTAATATATCCAGCAAAAACACCATATCTTGTAATATTTTTTCTTCTTCTGGTCTAATTATTTGAGGTGCTTGAGGCGGATATCTTTGGGCAGCAGTTATACTATCAATTAACTTTAAAATTATTTTTATCATATAATAGAGGCTATTCCAACGAGATGGAACTTCCTGTAGTAATTGTAAAGGTTTTGGCCACTTTGTTGCTAGTGAAATGAATCACATAAACGGACAAGACCGCTTTTAAATAATGACTGAAATAATTAATCTAATTCAAAAGAAACAAGTTGGTAAATAATTTTCATGAATGTTAAATAATTATAAAAAAATGATTGTTGAATGTGTCTTTTATTCGTGTAAATTTATTATATAAAAAAAATAAAATGCGACGATCACCGGAGATCAATCGGTTAATAACCGATTATTTCAATCGAGTACTTTTACCGGTAAATCACCGGTTATTCTCCGGTACTCACTGCTCCGGTGCAAACCTCTATCTTGAGCTGAGGAGCAAATACATGTGTCGTAGTAGTAGCACACTAGGTATTTGTTTTATTATTTTTTTTATTTTTAATAAGATTTTTTTTTGTATATTTTATTATAAATAGTGTAATTATTTTATTAGATTGAGAAGTTATTTCTTTTAATTCAATAGGTATCAATTATTATTAGTCGTTTAGTAGTCAGTGGCCTCAGACAGCCAGTCTTATCATGGGGTATCGTATTAGCCAGTACTAACTGGGTTGTGGAGAACAGAGTCGCTCCATGTAAAATACTGGTATTCAGCTGTATCCAGTTAGACTGGAAGCCGACCCCAATGTAGTTGAAAGGTAGCCAGATGCTGAGATATCTATTATTATATCTATTTTATTAGATTGAATATCTTTATTATTTATAATAGTTGTTTTTTTTTTTTAATTTCTTATGCAATACAAGGACATTTTGGTGCGACGCCGAAATCGGAACTTATATCGCCATTTTGTTTTTCAAATACAATTTTGCATTAGTTTTAATACGCAGATACAAGTTTTAGATTATCCTAAGGCAACTCCGGAAGAATCTAGGTACTAGGTACCCCGTTCACCGGCGGTCTACCAGTTTTCACCTTTATGCCCTAAGTATTAGGTTGAAAAATGGTTAACCGTCAGAGAAGTTGGTGGTACAGACGTCAGCACATCAAGCAACCTGAAACTGTAAAATTTTCCCAATCAACCTTGAACCTAATGCTTTAGCGATAAAGTTGAAAATCGATTAAAAAAAATTGACAGATTGTAGTAAATTGTTGTGGTGTCTGTACACATATATATCTACATACAATTAAAAAAAAAGTCAGATTTAATTAGCATTCTCTCAATCAGTTATTTCATCGACTGACCTGACTTCATGGCATGTCCTAGTGCAAAAAATGTACTGTGATGAGTACATTTCTAAGTAACAGATGTTATTTAGTACTAAATAATTAGGTGGGTTACTTTTAGACAGATAATACCTCAAGAGTCTGGGTTAAAAAAAAAGAAATTAGAATTCAAAAAAAATACGTGAAAAAATATTTCTTTGAAAGCTTCTTGTCCAGTAAACTGGTTATTTTATGGATTCATTTAATGTTATATATGTTTACTCATTTCCAGGATGGGTCAGGACAGATGGGCCAGAATCATCAGACAGTGGGTGCTTGAAGACGGTCGTCGTCACCGAGGCAAGCCCAAGAAATGCTGCCGTGACTATTTGGACTCGTTCCTGACTGATTGGCTGGAGAAGGCAAAACACTGAGAGGGCAAAATACCTCTACAGAGCTGTTTTGCTCTGTAGTGGTATTCTTAATTAGTTTTTGGTTAAAGATTCGATACTTTTTATCTGGGTGCCCGAGGAAATACCCTAGGATACGAATAACATATCAGGCAATAACCGAACTAAATCTTTCCATAATTACGTAGGAACAAACAGGATCGCAGGATATGATATAGACTCATTCCATAGCATATCCTGCGAAATTTCTGCTGTTTGTTTGAAGTCTTTTTAAGATATCGAATCCGAAATGAGGTTATCCCAAAGAACAAGAGTGGCAGGATAGTATCAGAAGAATAAGCGAGCTGAAGTGGAAATGGGTCGGTTATATAAGCCATAAAACCGATGAACGTAGAGGTACACGTGTCCTTCATTGGACATCAAGAATCGAGAAAGGACGCTGGAGTGATGATTACCCTTGTATGGTAGCAAACAAGCAGGCAGCCAAACTGAACTGAGAGTAGTTAGTCACCGTCATCTATGGGCGAGGCATCTACAATACCAGAATTACCAAAGGCTCGATGAGACTGAATAAAGAAATATTTAAATAAAAACGATAGATAGATAACTCGATTAGATATATCTAATCGAGTTATCTAAAAATATTCAAACGATTACACTCAAAGCTACCATAACAGTCTCGAACATTCTAAAATCAAATTATGACAGGTTGCCACCCTACCTCCTTTTACAGTAATACCATAGTGTAAGATTGTAATACCAACATAATAATTAAACACATTACGCCGACATTTAGACAACATGTGCACAACACTTGCCTAGACGAGACGTGTCACTTATATTTCATTTATCGATGCCTGTTTGATTAATGTGGACATGCCTTAAGAAAAAATTAAACGAGATAAAATATTTAGAACGAAAATAAAACGGGTGTTTTAATTAAAACATTTACTTATTACATTTACTTTATTTTTTTTTATTTGACTTTTTATAAAACATGTTTTATAAGAAAAAAAAAGTTTTTTTTTCTGACTATTACAATTTGGAAGATACTAGAACTATCATGACTTTTTATTTACCTGAGTATTATGCAGTACTAAATATTAGGAATATAAATTCTGCGTTTAGTCAAATTGAAATAACGACACCAAATTAAAAATCTGTCATGTACTTAAATGTGCACAGGTAAAAAACACTTAATCTTGCAGGTCAAATAAAGTGCAGTAAACAAAAACTGAGCAAGAAAGATTTTAATACGCTGATAAAAGTTTTAGTTTTTGTCTTAGATTATCCTAAGGCCATTTTAAAAGAATTTGGGTCAAACATACACCGTTAATAAAAAGAAAAATTGACATGTTTAATTAGCGTACTCACAATCAGTTACTTCATCGTCTGACCAGACTTCCAAAAATTTTCTAGTAGCCCAGGTTAGGTTCAATGGCACGCCCAAAAGCAAAAAGTAGACCGAGAAGAGTACATTTTTTTAAACAACTGATTAAATTTGCACCAAATAAAATTGATGGGTAGCTTTTTTACAGAAAATATCTTAAATAAGAGTCTGGGCAAAAAAAAAAGTTTAAAATTAAAATTCGATTTAAAAAATATTAATTATTTTGAAATCGAATTTTTGAAGTAATTATTTTAAATAATGTTAATTATTTAGTAGCTAGTCAAGTCTGATTTACAGATATTATTTTAACCACAGCCACTTAACTGTCACATTTTTTTTCAAAATCACGATACGATCTCTGAGCTCAATATATTTTGAAAAAAAAAACCACGACCAGCCATTAATAATCAGACTACTTTTTCCAATTTTATTTCTATGTAAGCTGCTTATGTACAGTTTTTGCTCTTCAAAAACTACTCAAAGTAATTATCAAAACCGACGGCAATAAGAAAAAAGTGGGTTATTTAAAATGTATTTTTGTGCATAAGTAGAAACAAAAAATATCATGTCTAATAATCCTAGACATAAAATACATTGAATTGGTTACATTGCACTAGATGTAAGTAATCAGGTTTAATTTTCAGTTAGTGGGTTAAAAGTTGATTAAACTGAGGTACCTACATGATGGCCATCGCTTGGATTAATTGCCACCTGCCAGAAGAAGAATTTGACAAGTGACCAACTTTCATGATTTTTTTTTTTAAGTTGGATGACACGAGAACCAGACTATTTAACCTCTTTTTCACGTTATCTCGCATTAAACTACATTATAACACCATAAGTTATTTAATTTTTCACTAATATAATTTATAAAATAAATTATTAAAATTAGACTTGGAATCAGCAGTTTTTTTTTAACATTAACTACATGAGACAGGCCCCCAAAACGCCCGTTCTTCACCACTTCCTAGCATTTAAGCTGGGAAACTCTAGTAACACATCTGCTTGTTAAGTTAGAAGACGATTTATAAAACAAAAAAACAGAAATTACTTTATGAATTTAAAGAAAAAAAAAATCCTAGACAGACATACACAGTTACAAAATTGCCGGACTATCAAGCCAATACTACAACGCGAAGAAAAATCAGCACCCCACAGTAAGCATTCAAGAAAAATCTCCAAACGAACCAATCGACATTATTTTCTTCACTAATCTAACTAAAAAAAAGTGTCACATTTTTTACCAGAAACCCGCAAATGGTTTCAGATAATAAGCAACCTTCTATAACACGTCACGGTTCACAGTGTTCGTTATCTAGAACAGTTTGTCAAGGCGACGTTTCTTTTCCTATACCTTTGCGGAATTCACGAAACTTCTGGCCTTTGTTTAAATGCATCTTAGTTAGTAACAGTGAGCTATTTCTTGATTTTTGAGGTTTCTAGGTCATTATCAGGGTCTATTTGCGCTATTGCTTGGATTGGATGACCAGGTCTGTTTTCAAACACCAGCAGGTTTTTCGCTTTATATCGAAAATGCACCAACAATGTGACTGCCTCGTTGGTCTAGTGACTGTTGAGCTTGAGTTTGAGGTCCTGGTTTCGATTCCCAGGTCGGGAAAAATGCAATTGGGTTTTTCCATTACGAATTTTTCAGCAGTTTGGATTGGTCCGGTTGATGGAAATAGGCTCACATGATTACATGGGATTTAAATATAACAGGTTAAATGTGTGTGTACCACCAGTGGATGCAACTGAAAACTAATATTTTACATGGAGCGACTGTAAAAGCTTTATCTTCACTGATATTGGGAAGAGTCAAAATTTGTAAATTCAGATGTTGGAGGTAATATGAAAAGTACTCTTCAACTTAAAAATTGTTTCCCGGAAAAGCAAGACTATAATATTGCCAAAAAAAAGTGAATACACAAATAAAACAGTAAACAAAATAAGGAACCGCATCCACCTTAAACCAACGTCACTAAATATGGGAGCTGTAACTCGACACACTCTATTGACTCCTGCGCATGGTATTATTTCAAACATGGCCGCCTTTGGGAAAAGCAATAGTTTTTGGAAATACGCTCATAAAAACGTTAATCACTTCAATCTGTATTTTTAAGTTTATTAGTTGAACGAATTTTAATTGTTTTGGTTTGTGGTGATAGTTAACATGTTTTTGTTGAAAAGTGATAAAAATTATGAAAACCGTCATGATGGTTTAATTAGGACCATACTTGAACCTATTTAGGCTAGAAAAGAGCAGATAACTGCATAATCAGCTTATATCCCACTGTTGGGACCCAGGCCTCCTCTCTATGAGAGCGATTCCACCACGCGGCCCGTTTCGGGTTGGTAGATGTCTCATGTCTTCGAAATTTTGGTTCTAGGACATGCCGCTTTCCTCACGATGTTTTCCTTCGCCGTTTTGAGAGCAGTGATGAAGAAATAAATTACACAAAGTATTGCGCCTGCCTGGGGTCGAACCCATAACTTACTGCTCGTAAGTCGGGGCCGCCACTACTGGGCTCCCGCTGCTCTTGGTGATTACTGAGATAACTTATAATAGAGAAGAAGACAATCATGCTGCTGCATATAAATTGAGATCAGGACAGAAGAATGATAATGTTATTTCTACCTATACCGTTTACGATATTGGACCCATGAAGTTAGTTGTTCAGTTTGATGGTCTGCAGCATATCCTTTCATATGACTATACCCTTTCTGTTACACCCTGTATAAAGATATTTCTTCTCTGGTAGGTAGTAGATTTTAGGTTTAAAACCTGATATTAAACTGGCATCGGTAAAATATTATTTTATTTAAAACCATTAATCTTAAATACAAAAGAATTCATTTATGGAAATATAAAAGAAACATCGTTTTGGAACAAATCTAAATAATGGGATTTGATTACTGCTTGTTAATCATTTACTAAAGAAAAAACTAATTTTATGCTTCATTAAAAATATAGGTGCAGACATAGATCATATTATTTCTTGTATTGAAACCTCAAAATTGCCAGCAAATAATAAATTCATTACGTTTAATTAATCTTTCGATGTGTTTAGCCTAGACACTTCTGAAAGTATTTAGGGTTCAATTTGAATAAAATCGGCCATTTTTCATGCGCGATTGCTGAGTATGAGATCTTGGGTTCGATTCCCAGGCCGGGCACTGTTATTGGATTTTTCCACCAGAAATTTCTCAGTAGCAGCCACGGAGTCCATATTTGTGCCAGGTTGATGACAATATGCTCGCCCCCTATTACATGTGACTTAAACATAACTGGTGAAATGTGTCATGGGGAGAGGGCTTTGCCCAGCAGTGGGATGATACAGGCTAACAGTAACAGTAACCACCATTTTGAATTTGGAAGATGTTCCCAGTGAATATAGGAATTCAAGATATACAACATTAGTTTTAGTATATGCGAAACCTGAAACACGTGTTTAGTATTTTTATGTAAAGAATCTATGTACAAAATTTCAAAACTGTATCATGAAAAATCACAAAGTTATAAGCTTGTTCTGTTACCTGTTTGGTCGCACAAAAATGTGGTCACCATGCGGCGCCGCCGCGGTGGTCCAGCGTCGTCTTGAGCTCATTGATAATAATAATTTGGCAATAGGTACCTAAATCATTGCGATAGGCACTTAGTGTCGCGCGGTGTCAAATTGTAACTTTTTAAAAATGTATTTGGAACAAAATATAACATGGTTTAAACGTTATTGGAATCGATTCAGTTACTTATTCTGAACAAACTATATTCAGGTTTCGCATGTACTAAAAATAATGTTGTAGATAGACGACGAGGTGTCTCAGACGACTTTTCGTCTACCTACCGCTTTCCGAGTTTGTCCACCGAAAAAACAAACCCACTCCCAAAAAGGGCGTGAAGCTAAAAATAGACGGAACTATCGACCATTACATAATATTCAAACATGGCCGTTTTTTGCTCACTACTACAAGCAGATAAAAATCAATTTATAATAATTTTCGATGTATAGAATCTGAGTGTTCGACACAGTAATTCGACGTCTCGATTTTTAACGCAAAAAATCAAGGTTACAGCTAATACTGGTTGAAAAGTAATAAATTCGTTACTAACTGATAATACGCCAATTATTTTTGGATTAAAGTGTGCTTGGATTAGCGTTATGGAGTCAGCAGAAATATAAGAATGGTGGAAAAAAATTGTAAGAAGATCATCAAGTTGAAAGCATAAAATAACTTAGTAAAGCTGTTAATACTCACTTTATGATCTCAAGTGTTGCTGGTAGTATAAAGGATGCACCCCCATATATATTTAAGTAAACAGTCTAACAGCAGATTCATAAGGAAATAATATCTAGTAGGGCTTGTAGAAGGCAACGCGGTAGACCTCGTAGGAGATGGTGGGACGAGCTGGACAGAACCAACGACCATCTACATTAGCCCTAGATCGAAAGATTTAGAAGTCACGGGGAGAGGCGTTTGCCCAACAGTGGAATGACACAGGCTAACAGTAACAATAAGGCTTGCAGAAACTGGCTGTGAAGAAGATAACAAGCTGCTTTGTGTTTTAAGAGAGGCAAAAATTAGTGCTGAAACTATCTTTAGCATATACACAACACAGAATGCTTGAATATATAAATAAAAAATGAAAAAAGATCATCGAAATCTTACAAGCTAGTAATTAATGAGTTCTAAATTTAGGTGCAACATTGATGCTGGTATGTCTGAACTCTGTCTAGACTAGACTAATGACTTGAGACTTCAATTTCCGTTGCCGAAAAGTCTAGGTCTAAAGATTTTTATCTCAGTAGCTCCTACTTTTGCTATGTTTTGAACAAAGTAGGTTGCTGGTTTGATTACTGTGTAACTGATGTACCATTTGAAGACATGCTATCGTGCTTAATCAGTTGAGCAGCTGTCTAATCATACGTCAGATGCTCTGATTGGTTAACCACTCAAAAAATGGCAGGAGACTCGACTTACTTATTCTTGGAGATATTTGAGCATGCTAAGCAACTGGGATGTTTCCAGATTTCTGATGATAATAGTTTTGTTACATTCATCTAATAGACAGCTGTTGCTACTGCCTTGATAATATTAAATTATTATTTGCTTTATTCATCTTTCAAACACATTTATAACATTTTTAAATATTTCTTTAAAAAGATCATAAAAAAAAACATTAAAAAATATAATTAACTAGCTTTTGCCCGCGACTTCGTTCGCGTGGAATAGTGACTTCCGGCAGATTTTTGGTTTTACCCACATAGTTCCCGCGCTCGGCCGTTACCCAACCAAATGCGTGTAACGAAACCATAGCGCGATCTATTTCGATCCATTTTCTTTGTACTAAAAGTTTTATTATATTGATTGATATTATTTTTTTCATACCTTTTTACTATTTATTTACTTTTTTCCCATGAATTAAAACAATAACATGAACCGAACTCATGTAACGATCGACACCATTGCGCGATCACCGCCATCTATCGAGCATAAGGACAACTCGACATATAGTACTAATAGAATTATCTATACTCCGTTAGAGCATTTAATAATTTTTTTTTTTTTTTTTGTAATAAAAACTATCCTATGTCCTTTCTTAAGTTTCAAACTATGTCTGTACCAAATTTCACACAAATTGGTTCAGTAGTTTAGGCGTGAAGAAAAGACAGACAGACAGACAGAAAGACAGACAGAGTTACTTTCGCATTTATAATATTAGTTTGGACTAGTTTGGATAATGGTCCGCTAGTGTCGAGAGCAGGGTCCAAGCTACCCGTGGTTAGGGCTCCAGAGAGATTAACCTCTTCTCAGTGCGGGCCGTATCGAGGAGTACTGCCTTCTAAATCAGACCCTCGATCCAATCGCCAAGGTGTGACCGTCGGACTGCCAAGTCATAGGTCTCAAGTTCGAACCCAAGACCCTCACCTCTGATTTTTCGGATTCATGTGCGTATTGTATAATTATCACTTGCTTCGGTGAAGGAAAACATCGTGAGGAAACCAGCATGCCCGACAGAAGTTTTCTCGACGGCATATAAGGCCAAGTCAGAGGCCCATGGGCGGCATAAAAACTCTGACACCAGGTTGGGCACTGACCACAAAATAAAGAAGAAGAGGGGTATATTGCTCAAGGTCAGAGCATTCAAGATTCAGCTGCATCCGGTTCGATTGGCTCCAAAAAGGCTAGGCAGATGATGATGACAATTACATGAGCTTATGTCAAAACTAGAAGATATCTCTGGTAAAAAGAATCGCACTGTTAAAACTTATAGCCAGGAAGAACTCAACCGTCATATACCTCAACTTATTTCACGCCTGTTACTATCGAATACCTACGTATATTACTCTGGTCTACGTTATATAATTAATGTATATATTATGCGATGATGTCATAAAAATGGATCCTGAATTATGACTCTTATGATTTAAATGCTGTGAGTTTTAACTTATGGAAATGTCTGGTAGGTACTACATTATTAGGTGGGCTGACTATCACACCGGAACGTAAGAATGTTTATGATAGAATATTGTTTTAATGGTAATTTAGAATTAGTAAGGTAACATGGCTGGAATAACATAAGTGTTTAAACACCTGTGAAGCTATTTACTTAGAAAAAATCTTATAATAGGTGAAAACTTGATTTTAAAAGAATTTTTTTGCCCATTCTTCTTGTTTTTGACGAAGTGTCTGTGATCTATTTCTACATTTTGTTCATACCTCAGCCGCGGAGTCTGGATTTCCATCAACTGGGCTCTAGCCCAGTTAAAACCTCGTGCAAAGTGCCTTGTGAAAAGCCTCGTGCCATATGTGTACCATTAGTTAAGCTTCTGTCTAACTCTTCGCAGATCGTAGTCGTGATGTTATGTTACTTCTAAACAATCGCAGATCTTACACAACGGTGTAAAATAATCCGCGGTTGATGATGACAGATACTTGATGTTCAAGAGTATTATTTAGAATTATTTTCCGAGGAACCAGAGGTCAGCTTCGTCCCTGTCTTAACCAAAAACGTGTTTATAGGACGACCATACTATTTGCAACTATGAGACATAAAGTTACCTACCTCCTGTTACTTTTGAACAGGTGAAATATTATGAGGAGGAGGTTATGTTAGGAGGAGGTTGGTTAGATTGTATAACGTATTTCGTAAATTGAATATGCTGCTGAGCATAAGATTTTGGGTTCGTATTCCAGGTCAGGCGGAGTGTGATTACGTTTTTTTCCATCAGGACTTTCTCACTAACAGCCCGGTATCTATATTTGTGCCCGATTGATAGAAATATGGTCGAAAAGGAGTTAGTGGTATTGAGGAGCTCGTCGCTAAATAATAACAGTCGCTCCAGGTTAAGTCGTGCTTGTCTAGATTGGTCCGTGGATAGCTAAGCACCATTACATACCGAGTTTCCTCCGTGCCTCGGAAAGCACGTTAAGCGGTTGGTCCCCGTCTGTTAATTGTAGATCTAAGACAGGTAGTCAGTGGCCCGAAAGTGTATCAACCAGTCTTACCAAGAGGTATCGTATTAACCCAGTAACTAACGGGTTTGTCGAGGTCAGATAGGCAGTCGCTCCATGTTAAAATACTGGAATTCAGCTGCATTTAGTTAGACTGGAAGCCGACCCCGTCATAGTTGGGAAAAGGCTAGGCAGATGATGATGATGGAAATATGCTCGCCTGCATTACATGAGACTTAGCCTTAAAAGCGAAATAAGGTTGTGCACGCGCACCTCTACATAATCTTCGAGAAAAGTTCATACTTTTGATGAAAAAATAAATAGATGTAAAAAAATAACCAGAACAATTATCCCACAAACTTCCCAACCCATGGTGCGCACACGCAAGCGAACATAGAAGCACGTATTACGCCTAATGCTTCCACGTCAATCACTTTGATTGGACCGGCAAAAACATTGATTCATATTCATACACAGCGTGTTATGTTTTCCGACTCATTTCAAACATCATGCTGTAGGTATGTGTAGCGGAGTGAGCTGAATATCACGTGTTCGGAGGTGAGATAATCAAAATCATACTGAGTTTGGTTTTTTAACTAGGAATGGGGATATATGTCGTCCTTTTGAAAGTGAGTCCATATGGAATAAACCGCTTCACTAAACCAGCTCTTCGGCTGACCAAACTACAGGTGTACACAGTTCTAGCCAACACTGGACACGGCTCTTTGTCATAGGAGTCACAGACAGCCCACTGTGCTGAGCCTACATGGAGCAAGACAAGACAGCAGCCCACGTGCTTCTACACTGCCTAGAGGTTGCCTCATACAGGGCCGTGAGATCATCAGCAACACCAAGGAGTTCCTGGCCTTTCTCAGGGAACTGGGTTGGATAGAATAATTTTCCCAACCGTACGCAAAATACGTGCATTGGACGTGGAGTTGCGGACACCAGCCCGTTATACAATATAATACAATACAATGGATTATGACCAGCATGTTCAGCTTATAGAGTTTCCACAGCCACATCTCTGTGTGAGTGGGTTGTAATCCACTACGTGGAGTGCGACTGGGGGGCGTCACATGTCTTCTAATTTTTAGTCATTAGACAATGCGAGATTCCTCAAGATGTTTTCCATCATCGTTTTAAGAGCAGTCGTGATGAAATAAATTACTCAGTCTGAGTTTGAATCCACAACGGGTGATATTAGACCCATTAGGTCTTACCGTAAAACGTGATTTTTCACCCCAAAAAAAAAGTCGTTTCCCAGCAATATTATTTGCGTAAAGTTACTTAGTTTGATGTACAAAATACTTGGCTGACGGCTTCGTGAAGGGTCCGTTTACACCCTGTAAACTGGAAGCCGATCCCAACATAGTTGGGAAAAAGCTAGGCAGATGATGTCTGTCCATCTATCACACATCTTTAACTATTCTATCATATTTATCGATGTTAGAATCACTTTGTGAAACCTGACCTACAAGTCAGGATATAAACACAAAATGATCGTTAGTCAGTAAATCATAAATAACTAATTAAGTAGCAAAAGATTTTTGCATAATCATTCTAATATATTAATGTCGGTCTTAAATATTATGTATTTTTAAATAACATATGTACGACTTATGTTGGTTGGTATGTTATTTGCATGTTTGATATTTTGGAGTATTATATTGCCCTTTAATATCATTGGGGATGAATTTTCTCAACGTTCTTGATATATTTTTAATGGATAACAAACCGGCGAAAACGACTTTGAATGAATCTTTTGAAGGCTGCAGATCATCATCATCATTTCAGCCGAAAGACGTCCACTGCTGGACGTAGGCCTCCCCCAAGTGTCGACACAATGACCGGTCCCGTGCGACTCGCATCCAGCGGATCCCCGCAACCTTCACCAGGTCATCGGTCCACCTAGTGAGAGGCCTTCCAACGCAACGTCTTCCGGTTCGCGGTTCTAGAACTTTTCGGCCCCATCGGCAGACTGCAGATAGTGCGACAGAAAAGCATTAATAGGGTACCTTCTGGAAGTACCTTTAATACCCAGTTACTACTAGGTAATACGACACCCCTTGGCAAGACTGGTTGTCAGACTTTTTTTTTGGGCCTCTGACTGCCTAACGACTGTCAAAGATCTATAAATGACAGCCGTTGGCGTGGCACGGAGGAATCTCGGTATGTAATAGGCGGTCACCAATCCAACTTAGGCAAGCATGGCTTAACCTAAAGATCGACCCGAGCGGCTGTTATTATTTAGCTACGAGCACAGTACGAGCAGTGAACCTGAGAAATAGCTTGCTTGGACATACCTCACATTCTGGGCTATAATAGCCTGACAGTCGCTCCCTAAAGATGGATGGTATTTTGCTGCATCCAATTAGATTGGAAGCCAATCCCGAGGATGTTTGGAGAAAGGCATATGACGGCGAACTTACTGTCAGTGTTTAAAAATATAAGTCATTTAATTTTCCAAGAAAACGTACATTTTCACAACACTTTTATGAAGTTCTAAGCATGATTTCCATCGGATCGGAACGGATTTTACAATCTTTAAACGATATTAAATCGTGTACAGTATTTAAAGTCTATATCATCAAGCCGCGCACAGCAGCTTGACCGAGTGCGTTTTCCGTGACACGCGATCTTAGCGGAAAGTATGCTGCTAGGCGCGGTCGTCCCCGTTCGCCTGTCGTCGTATCCGATCGGATCCTTTCGGCTGTCAACACGATAGGAATTAAACTATTTCACTATGCAGAAACGGATACTTTCGCAAGTGACAGCAAAGATTAAATCATATTATGTGTCGACATCATGCTGGACGCGATCGGCTGTCGCCGCATCCGTTCGTATCCTTTCCGATCCCATGCGATGCGAGCCGTTTGGTAGAAATCATCTTCTATCCTAACACCACCACATTTTTATGTAACTTTATAGGTAACTTTATAAGTTACATAAAATACTCAATTATTAGGCACTTTGCATCCTAATTGTACCTACGTAGATTAGAGCGTGTCCAAATGGTTTCAAGACAAAAACATAAAGGTGTCGGGCGAATTAAATATAATAGTATTCTCACGTTTTTCTTTTTATTATTTTAGTTACCTATCAGTCGTACAGACTTATTTATTAATCACGATTTTGGGTAATCGAAGAATACAACAGTCTTTTTCGGGGCATCTTAGAGGTTGTGAGATTTAATTCATGAATTTTAAATGTATTATAGGTATCTACACCTCTCACCAACCAGTCTTACCAAGGGGTATCGTACTAACTGGGTTGTGGAGGTCAGATAGGCAGTCGCTCCATGTAAAATACTGGTATTCAGCTGCATCCGGTTAGACTGAAAGCCGACCCCAACATAGTTGGGAAAAGGCTAGGCAGATGATGATGAGGTACCTACACCTCTACCTATCACTGGGGGATTTCAGGCGTAATCCTGTTTTAAGCTTTATTTATTTATTTATTATACTGTTTATGCACACACAATGCAACACAGTAAAATTACATTTTAATACTTGAGTACATAGGTACTGCTTATTTCCTAAGAAATTTCTGCCAGCAGACCTGCAAAAGGAGAAGTGAAAAAAAAGAAATGTAGACAATAGTGTGTAGAAACGGAAGAGAATAAGGTGTATATGTGTCATACCTAATTTAAACTAAAATATTAAATACAAATATTAATATATACTTATATAAATAGGTACATAATGCTTGCTAGCTTTCACGGTTTACAACTAAACTAATACTGTCGTTTACGGGATATCTTCCGTGATTTATAATGAACAATCACAGAAGATATCCCGTAAGTGACAGTATTAGTTCAGGCGTAATATTTTGAAAATTTTTAAAAGCTCTAAGGTACAAAATTCTAAGACGATACAAACTAGTGGAGCGAGTCTTCGCTGGCAGTGTAAACAGTCAGCGATCGACTATTAATATATGCATCTCTTTTTTTGACACGGAATGTATTTCTGTTGTACATTTCTTGAACGAGAAAATAGCCAATAGTTTGTCGCTTCCTCGTCGGCGGCGGGACAACTGCCTTAAGTAGTCTTGAGTCTAAAATCTTTGAAGTATCTTTGAATATCATAATAGATAAAAATAGATGTGCACAACTTTAGCAAAGCGGATCCATATTAATAAAACCTGGGGAAATACTGGAAAACATAATAGCCCATAGTCAGAGCCGGTTTTAAAAATATCATTAATATCTTCGCATTGATAGCACACAATCTTCACTAATTCTTTAGTAAAAAATATCATCAACATTTATCTACACAAAGTTCTAAGATAGGTACCACAAAAAAATTCTTTTGACATAAAGTCTGACGATCGAATCCACTCTACGTTTTATTAGTCATTAATACGTTTATAAGTCAATAAATATTGCAGTTAACAGTTAAATGAGTCACATGCTTAAATTTAAATAAAATTTAGTCACAAAACAAATCAAAGGACGAATCGTATAACAGTGACCCAGTAATTCCGTAAAAAAATGAATAAAAAACATTATCTAACACACTTTTTGTGCGATAAAACGTTTTTTCCCGCCTTTTTTAAACATAGAACAATATGGCCGCACGAGACGTTCGAATACGAACAATGAATGAGTTTTTATTAAGTTTTTATGGTTTGACTCGTGTGTGATAACGAAAGTTATACTTTTTTGTTGTTTGTGTGGCAAAAAGTTCTTATTCGCGTAATGTAGAAGCCATTTTTTTTATTAATGAGCTCGTAAATATAAAATCGAATGGATAATAATGGAGTTGTTGTGTAAGTTTGACATATTTTTATTGCTTTTTAATTTATGCTTGTAAAGGATTTTTTGTTGTTAAAGATTTTTTGAATACCGCCGTTAATGTCATGTAAGTTGCCCATTTAGGAAGTCAATAAAATCTGAATAAGGCTCTTATCAAGCACTCAACCTACCATAAAGATATCTAGTTGCAAACCCGAAGCTAACTTCAAGAAGCAGTAGTAACAGTAGCTTCTTGTCATAGTATGAGAATAGGTGATAATGCTTTTGTATGGTTATTTACCAAAAATACACCGTTTTCTTCCAGAAAAATTGTCTCAATTCCTCTTTTATTTAATTTCTAGCTTTTGCTTGCGGCTTCACTCGCGTTAATTTAGAATTTGGCTGTCAATTCGGGTTGGATTCCACTTGTAATAATATAATTCAATCATGATTCGAAAGACACGTGGCGCCCTCTATTATCATAAGAACGTTGTTCCTCGGGAACAGTACTTTTTTTCGGGATGAAAGGTACTCTATGTCCGTTTCTGTACACCTGACAACGTATATGCAACATTTTAGGATGATCGATTCAGTGGTTTAGGCGTGAAAAGGTAACAAACAAACAAACTTACTTTCGCATTTATAATATTAGTATGGAAGTAAGGATTACTAACCAGCCTGTTTAACCTTGCATAAGTGTGTAATGATCCCACAGGTGGGTCAGTGGACTTCTCTCTATAAAAGGGAGTGGACTATACTGCCGTGGTATAACTAAAATGCCGTTATCCAACATCTGGTCGATTTTCAACTTTTGATGCTATATTAATGAGAAAAAAAAAATCTATCGATCTGTGTTTGCGAATTTTCAATATCTTGAATAGTTTTGGAAATAATAGTTTTAAAAATGCCGTTAAGTACATATTTCTCACGTGGGAAATAAGCAAGAATAACATTAAGTAACTTTGTGAGTCTATAAAGATAACGGCATTATAGTTACACCACGGCAGTATAGACAACCACGCGGACCCAGTCGGGTTGGTACATTTCAATGTCTTCGATTGTTTTGATTCTAAGACATGCCGGTTTCCACACTAAGGTTTCCTTCACCGATTCGCCCATATTACGCCAATATTAACTTTTGCAATAAATAACACAATAACACGCTATTTAAAACTAAACAAAACGCAAATTACCACATTAATTAAGCGTTTAATTCATTAACTGTGCCTTTTTTTATTAGTTACGGATATCAAAATCGTTATTTTGACATTAACTGACAATTCGTTTTTATTTATTTTGTACTTTTCTCACTTTAACACAGGATTTCTTTACTGGGTTCCTGTGTCTTACCGACTATTTCATTTTCCCACATGAAACTTTTATCTATGGAACAGTAGAGGAAGAAAAAAGAAACGACGGAGGGACTGTGTAAAGGATGATATATGGTTATCAAGGTGTCTGATGAGATGACGAGTAATAGAGAAGTATGGAAGAAGAATACATGCTGCGCCGACCTTAAATAAATTGGGATAAAGACAAGAGAATGATGACATTGATGAGGTACAGACGCCAACAAATCAAGCTACCCGAAACTGTTCAATTTTCCCAATCAACCTTGAACCTAATGCTTTAGCGATAAAATTGAAAATCTATTAAATTAATTTGACAGATTGTAGTAACTTGATGTGCTGGCTGGTCTGTACTAGTGATTGTGTAGTCAGATTAGTTTTCATTACTTTAGGAGCGTAATAAGGAAAAAAGAAAGAAGAACTGAACCTAGACAGCGTTTTCGCAGGATGACCTGGATATACTTCGTCGCTCGAAAGTCTGACAACTAGTCTTACCAAAGGGTATCGTATTACCCAGTGCTAAAAGGGTTGTGGAGGTCGGATAGGTAGTCGCTCCATGTAAAATACTGGTGTTCAGCTGCATCCCGTTAAACTGGAAGCCGACCCCAACATAGTTGGGGAAAGGCTAGCCAGCTGATTCTGGTTGTTTTTTTTGTATGCCTACTCTTTCCCACAGCTAAGCAAAAGCCTTTCGAATTGTCTTTGTATTTTGCCTATCATAATATTATGACCATAGTTTTCAAAATTTACCAATTTTGAAAACTTAGGTTTTTATTTTCAAAATTTACCAATTTTGAAAACTATGGTCATCGGATCTAAACATTAGCCACATTAAGGCCTGGACAATCGCTTTCAAAGCGATTCGTATTTCTATAATGACTTTCGATGGGACTAACTTAAAGCTTTCGATAGCTTTTATTTTACGTATATTTTTTTTTATTTCTCCGTCTTACCGCTTGTTGAATCAGATTTTATTTAGGATCTCTTGGTAGTAGGATATTGGTCCTAATCCAGTCTTCTAGTTATTTAAAAACAAAAATTATTCGATTTCAAAGATATGTTAAAGGTGAATTGAAAGATAGGATATGCCGCATCTTCTGTATTGGCCGTCGTCGTGCACAACTAATTTCGCCCACCAGGACTTGAATGAGACAAACGACAGAGCTGTCCAGGTTGCTGCGTGCAGGTCGGACAAAATCCGAGACACCGATTCGAGAAGAAGAAGAAGATAGATATCAATATCTGCCTAGCCTTTTCCCCACTATGTTAGGGTCGGCTTCCAGTCTAACCGGATGCAGCTGAATACCAGTATTTTACATGGAGCGACTGCCTATGTGATCTCCACAACCCAGTTAGTACTAGTTGTACGATACCCCTTGGTAAGACTGGTTGTCAGACTTTTTGGGCTACTGACTACCTGTAACGACTGTCAAAGACCTACAAATAACAGCCGAGGTCAACGGCTTAACTTGCTTTCCAAGGCACGGAGGAAACTCGGTATGTAATGGGTGATCACCCATCCACCGACCAACCTAGGCAAGCACGGCTTAACCTAAAGATCGATTAGGGCGGCTGTTATTATTTAGCCATAAGCTAGAAAATAGATATAACATTTTCGTTGTCTCAAGTCATATAATAAACACTGAATACTTTCAAACACCATATTAAAATATTCACGCCCATCAAATACGTTTAACCTTTTAAAAAACAGCCAAGTCACTAAACCTCAATCTTCAAATTAAAACAATTATCTCAAACGCGACATAAATAGCATTTTATTTAACAAATTAATAAAAACCAATGAATATTCATAGCGACACATGAAATAAATCTTAAAAATCTAGTTTCGAATTTAATATTAGTAATAATTGCATTAAAAACCGGCAATTTACATAGGAAATAACCCTGAGACCGGTTCAAAGTTATTAGAGAAACCATTTTAGTTTGACACACGGCGGTTTTTGGAACTAATTTGACTTTGACAGATATTTGACGTTTGACATAGCTAGCAGCGCCGCCATGTTGTTTCAAGGTATATTGGTTTAGGTATTCTATCGTTTTAAATATAATTATGTAGGTAATGATAGACTAAAATTATTATTAAAATTAAATATATTTGAATATGACACTTCCTCAGTGCAAAATGTCGAGCATTGACACTTAGTGGCTGCTTATCCTTGAAACTAAACGGGTATGTGATAGTAAATATCATTTATATAATGTGAACTTTCAGTCTACACAACTAGATGTGTCTTATGTTAATATTGTTGCAGTGATAGCCTAGTGGTGTAACCGTCGGACTGCTAAGTCATAAGTCTCAAGTTCGAACCCAAGATACGCACCTCTGATTTTTCGGTTTCATGTGCGTATTGTATATTTATCACTTGATTCAGTGAAGGAGAAAATCGTGAGGAAACCAGCATGCCTGAAGGATATTTCTCGACGGCATGTAAAGCCAAGTCAGAGGCCCATAGGCGGCATAAAAACTCTGACACTAGGTTAGTTACTAACCACACGATAAAGTAGAAAGAAATTTGGGGAAATGGAGAACAGGGTGAAGAACTTTACACGCTGTTCTCCATTCCCCCAAAGAAATAAGACCACAAAATATTATTATTACCTTATTCTAGAAGCTCTGATCACCTTTCATGCAAACTTTCATCAATTATTTAACCCCGTCAGAGGATTTGTAAAAATCGTTCTTTAGTTAAAATCCTTGTATACGAAGGTGAGCTCCCTAGCTCTTGTGCTAAATTTCATGCTTCTATTTAGATCGTGGGGTATAGGCAGAACTTTATGTGCCAGTGAAAAAAAAGAGTTTTGTTAAAGAGAAGAAGTCGATGCAGTAGCCTGTTTATATAACGTCGCCATAGTAGTCTCATTAAAATCAGCTCTGTAGTTTCTGAGGAGCGTGCTTGAATACAGACAAAAAATAGGCGCGAAATTCTACGTATTCGACAGTACACTGAACTTATTTTTTTATAATAGGCTTGTTTCATATAGACATTGTTTTGCATAAATTATTACTATCAACATGTAAAATAGGACACATTGCTTATTATTTAATCTATACATAATATATTTTTGATGGAGTATAATAATATACTATTTTTTCTGGATATGTGTTCTAAAATTACTCTAGAATATTAAATTATTCTCTACAGTTTTAAACATATAGTGGAGAAAAAAGAATAGAACATAGTTCAATTTTTTTCCAGCTTTGTCTGTGGTCTTCGTTTCTTGAGTCTACTCTTCGACTATAAAGACGCAAATTATAATCTGCAAGCATAACCTAGCGTAATACGAGGTTTTAGACCACACCGACATTCAGTGCGAATGCAGTGTTACTGACAAGACCAGGTCTTAATACAGAGTGGAAGGGTGTCCCTTCCAGTCAGTATTAAAAAAAAAAACTGCTGCTCCATACATTTAGACCTTGTAGGTCTTGCACTTTTGTAGGAAACAGCAGTTTTTTTTTTAATAACCGATTAAAATTTTATATGTAGGGGGCTCAGAATGATGTACTGAATACATGGTAACCGTTTTCGCGTCGGTGTCCCTTCCGCTTATGATAGAGTGCCCAAAGAGTGCAAACAGCTGTACTTCTGTCCGAGGACATTAAAGACGCCACTGATGCCGCGGTTGACATGGCCATCTACTGGGCCCAACTAAATTAATTATATTCAATATTTTAGCCATCGAAGAAAAAGGACTAATTTGTATAAAATTAACTAACTAACTAAATAAATAATAGCATCCTAAGGCGTCAGAGTACTCCTCCACATTGCTGTCTTTCGGAAACGCGCCCAGAAGACTGGCAGCAATGCCATGTTGAATGGCAATTGTAATTCTTAGTAACATAAGCTTAGGGCTTTTATGTCATAGTAAGTACCCTACCTTAAGAACTATTATGTACATCAGAAGGCCTAATTGCTTAACCTTTACCGAAAAGTTCTTTAACCGCTTCGGTATCCGCTGCCGCTGTGTGTAGAGGTACATACCGCGCGGGTTTCGCTTAGGTATTTAGGCTAGAGCGACCTGGCGGCCTACCATGACGTCTTAAAGCAGGAGTAATTCCAGTGTGGGAAAAAGATGGCGCTAGACGACCTGTATAGCTCTGTCTCTTTCCCACACTGGAATTACTCTTGCTTTAAGAAGTAATAGTAACCCCCCCTGAGCGGTATTCGCTGCCGCTGTGGGTAGAAGTGCATACCACGCGGGTTTCGCTCAGGTATTTAGTATCAAGTTCCGCAGGCGGTAGTGAAATCCGCTTTGGTGTGAACAGTAATATTACCGCATACCCACTCGGTTTTCGCTACCGCAGACTGTAGCGAATACAGCTTAGGATGGCATAAGCTTTTACTGTTGAAAATCGTTTTAATGTGCACCCTCTCCGAGAGCATTCGCTTGTAATGTGACAGTTCAGATTAAAAAAGTCAGTTCTGATTTAAAAGAGTGTCCATGGAGTTTCTTGCCCGTTCTTCTCCATAGAGATCTACGTTAGGGAATGGGCAACTACAGTACTTTCACAGTTTTTGTGCCTGGTGACTGGGACTGTAGCTATTTTTTACTGTTGTCTTTGTTTCGACAATTCAAAAGTGCCTGTAACTGGCCTACTTGAAATAAATGTTTTGATTTTGATTCGCTTGTTTCTGTACAAATTGAATCTTGAATTGTTACATCATAGGCGAATGCTCCCGGTGAGAGCCACCTTTAGAAATACGAAAGGCATTGAAAGTGATTGTCGCTTGTTTTGGCCCCCACATTACAAGAGCAATGGAGTCTCCAAGACTTTCTTTAACAAACCTGTCTTTTCTATAATCTAACACCCGTATCTATGCCCTAGAATTTCGTTGTCCTAGTTATTATTACTATTTACTATGGGTGGTCCTCTCACTAATTCGCCTTTAGTTAAGTTACTAACAATAGTGTTTATGTGCAAACTTGTTACTAACAATTTATGGACATCTTAGTTGTCCGAAATAAAATGATTTTATTTATTTTTTATAGACAAGTTAAAGTAATAACTTATGCAAACATTTTTATGCAATGCTAAACGAAGTAAGAATCGCTAAAGAAAGCAAAGCTAAGAATTCTAACTTTTGGCAGTTCTAACTTCAAGCAATTGCAAAATTACAGAATAAAAATCGTATCTTAAATAATGACTTTTACTCAAGTAGATACGGGTTTTAAAGAAGTTACTAACAAAAAAATAATCTAATAAAACTTTCATTGTCTAAGAACAAATAATAAACGAAAAATAACAACAATGTGTTAAATGAAACACGGAAAGCTGTATGCGGAAAAACCTGGCGTGTAGGTAGCAATCTCGAGCGGGTACTTATGCGTTAGAGCGTTAAGATATTACCAAAAAAGCCTTAAACACCACCAAAAACATTTAAAGAAAATTCAACCTAATTTGGCCTTCTCTAAAGTGGCTATTACAATGGTACGGCATAAAAATAAGGCATTATAAATAATATGATGTAATACGCGTCGCTACAAGGTCAGTTTAGACCGAAAATCAGGTTTTGGTTGTTCCCCTGCGCCCGCGCACCACTCCGCCCCCTCGCATGCGCGTGAGCAGCGTCATAGAGGCGCCGATGTGCGATAGCGTAGCGGGTACAGTTATGAGTTTGTTCGTTTGACCGATTGTGGATAAAGGGTTTATGTTTGTTCGTCTATTCAAAAATTTTGATAATTAGCAAATTAAAGACATAGGTTGTACGTATAGAGCAAAATTCATATTTTAATTAAGTCAATAACTGATAGGAAAAATAAAATAAATTACTATATTTTTAATTTAGACAATACTGTTTGTGACTTAGGATAATGAAGTGTTTACAAAACTGTTATCGAAATAGTTGGAGAAAATCTCTTCTCATAATAACAATTAGGTATGAGTATCAAAAAGGAGGATTGAGGCACAGGATATCAAAAAATTTAGCCGCATCGCTGACAACAGAAAAGCTGCTCAAAAAATGTCTTATTGTCTATACTTATTTCTTGGCCGAAAAAATAGGCTAGCCCTCTGGTCACGTGACTGTAAAGACGACCATCATCTCTGCCTAGCCTTTTCCCAACTATTTTGGGGTCGGATTTCAGTGACTGTACAGACTACTAATACCTATTAAGTATTGGACCGATAAAGAAACTGCATTCAACAAGCTACCTTTTATTTAAAACATTAATTGAAAACCGACGTTGCTGTAAAAATTATAATGTGAATTGAAATTACTTACGTGAATAAGGACGATTGATTATGAAAACAATACGATGTAATTGTTTAATACATGTAAATTGCCTGTGGATGAAAAAAATATGTATTTATAGACACACGCAAGTTATAAATGACTGAAAAACTAGGTTATTTCAGAACATGTAGGCAAAGCAAAAATAACTCATAATCTTTCAACTACGCTGTTTACTTTATAAAACATTTGAATACAGTGTTCTGTCTCAACTTCTAGTTATTTATTTATTTATTCAAATTGCAACTATCATTACAGGTTACCTACTATTTCTTATGCTTAACTAAAACGAACATTACCTAAATAGTGCTAGTGATATCGGACATAAAAGCTAGAAAACGTTGCGACTATCAAGCAATAATATTTTAAAATTATTCATTTATCATCATTAGGAAAAAAAAAAAAGAGTTTCATGGTTTACAAAAGTTGAATACGTTTATTTCTCTGATATTAAAGATTTTATAAATGAATGTGGTCTCGCTACCGCGACGCACACCGTTGTCTATTCGGAATTCGTCAAAATACTCGACAACAGACTACCACATGGCTCGCAACTCATTTTTCATCAGCGCTTGAGTGTGTGCGTGTGTACGCGTGTGTATGTGTGTGTGTTTGTTTGAGTGTGTGATCGTTTCACTGTGTGCGTGCATGCGTTCGCGACGATCTCAGGGAACGTTTTTATGTCTTCTAGTGATAGTAAATATAAACGGCGGTTTTAGCACTGCAATCCACATAATTACCATAATATCTTAATGTAACATTACGCCTGTAATCCTCGAATGGTTAGGCAGAGGTGTAGGTACTCTAAAAGTACTCCCACATTTGTGCCAGTTATCTTTAAGTCCCACCCATGTATCAGGGGGAGATCGTATTGACATCAACTAGGCACGTATCCAGACTCCATGGCTGCTACAGATACAAGTTATATTAAAAACTATTAATAATACTTTGTCCAACCTGGGAGTTGAACCCAGGACCTCATGCTCAGCAGCAGTGCTTACGACCACTTGACCAACGAGGCACTTTTTTATAACATAACATCACGCCTGTAATCCCTGAAGGGTAAGGCAGAGGTGTACCTAAGAGCTCACCCACATTTCGCCAGTTATGTTGTTTTTTTAGATCCCATGTAATAGGGGGCGAGCCTATTGCCATCAACCGGGCAACAAATCAAAAACAAAGCAACAAAATTACAATCTAGACTCCGTGCTTGCTACAGAGAATTTTCTAATGGAAAAACCTAATAACACTTTGTCTACATCTACATAATTAAGCAATAAATATAAATATTTTATATCATATTTAGGACTAGTTTTGACCTTGTTTCTGCCTAGTGATGGACTTGAACTTTTTGCTGTTAATTTGCATTTAGGAAGTTTTGGCTAAGGATTAAAAAATAATGTTGAGGAAGACTTGTAAAGACTGCTAATAATCTATTAATAACCTGTATGATATCTATGTACCTATAAACGGATCCTAATTTTAAATTAGCAATTCCGAAGTAGAGAGGATTAATAAAATCCTTTACATTTAATCATCATCATTATCATCATCATTTCAGCCGAAAGACGTCCACTGCTGGACATAGGTCTCCTCCAAGTGTCGCCACATTGAGCGGTCCCGTGTGACTGGCATCCAGCGGATCCCTGCAACCTTCACCAGGTCATCGGTCCACCTAGTGGGAGGCCTTCCAACGCAACGTCTTCCAGTTCGCGGTCGCCACTCCAGAACTTTTCGGCCCCATCGGCCATCCGACGATTACATTTAATAAACTAAACTAACTGGCTTGTATTGTCCCACAGCTGGGCTAAAACCTCTATCTCTCTTTCTACTTTTTCCTTGTTAGTGACAGTCTGTACTTTCAGTAGGAGGAGAGTTCATTCCGCCATCTTTGCTTTGGTCTACCTTGATGTCATCTAGTGCTTAATTAATCCTGGTGGTTGTATACTTTTAGAGTGAAGAATCCATGATAAATTACGAAATGGTTACACTGACAATCGAATACCAGAAACATGTGTTCCGTTAGTAAACTTACATCACTCGTAAACTCTCAAGATGCATGCACGTTACCTCATTAAAAATACGTAGCGCATACGTAAATGTCTGGAGGTACAGAACATATTCTAACTTAGATAATAGAATAATAAGACATAGTACACTACTTTATAAAGAATATGAATGACCCAAAGTAATAACAAAAATAATAAGCAAATTTTTTTTTTGTTTATAAAATATTGCCCCCTAACCAGGAATTTCTCATGTATCGTGGGTGTGTTTACTAACATTTAAACTCACGTACACAAATAACCATATAACTGTAATTAACCATTAGTACTGAAATTGAGACTAGAATATAAGGTAAAACAAAAGAAAGAAATAAAATAAATTCCACAAATGAAGATATAACTGACCTTTTACAAGAGATATTTGAAATATGTAGTGTCAAAATCTTCATGTACAACCCAAGGAAGCCTTCATTCCAAAGTATATAATTTAATACAAATTCTATAATAATTATAATAATTTTACCCGGAAATCTTATAATTGACATTTGATTGACCAGTACTTAAACCATAGTTTCGAGGCTACACCAACTAAAATGTAATTATTGTTTAAAAAACAAGTTTAACAATCATTTTTACGATTCGTTAATTTGATCAACAGATCGATTTATATTTATTGATGCCTATAAACAACCTTATAGGAAACTATCGTAAAGAAAATCACGGTAAAAGTTATGGCCGCAAAGATCTGACATTCCTGTCAAAGTACTAGTAGCGCCATCTAGCAATGATTGATTGAGGCAGTAAAGTTTCTCCGTCTAGCCGATAGATGTCGCTAGGATGCTACTCGTGGTGGATCTAGATCTTGTGAACGAGGGGTACATAAATGAATAAATAATGATTGTGTTGTGTATTTTTATAAAAAGAGTAATTAGTATTGATAAAAGTAAGTAACTTACGGTACATTTTTCGATGATTGTATCTGTTGTACGTACCTGGAAAGGGAAAATAAATATCATGAGTACTTTCATAATTACAATAATGCAATTTTATTATTTTTGTTTACAGCTCATCTTTGTTTTTGGTATCACATATTTTATCAACAAGGCCTTGTTATTTTTTTTAAATAATTAGGTAATCAGAGAATGAATAAAAATTCACCTGTCTTAATCAGGTATTTATTTTTTAAATTTTATAAAATTTAAATGCTTTTCTTTAGCGATACCGAAGTAGAGTGGATAAATTAAGTCCTATACTGCCGCGGTAATTTACTCCCTTACCAAATGCTCAAAATCCTTACATTCTAAAATATTCCTCTTCTCAATTTTAATTAATTCAACGGCCCATTATTAAATCACTTCCCATCTAACAATCATCTTTCTTTATAAAACCAGACAATACCAAAACTCGTTAGAGCGAATGCAGATTTCTTTATCTTTTTTGTTTCATCCCATAAAAAATCTCACCCCGAAACTAAAAAACTAGACAACATTCCCACAGTCTCAGTTTTAAACTATGCTTTTGATTTGCATACGACCAATGATTAATATAATTCTTCACTACCATTTTTTCAAAACACTCACCCCACAACTTTTCAATAGAATTAACACAATAAGATGCTATTAAAATAAAAGATTGAGCACCATACCCATTTACATACGGAAGTATGAGAAAGGTGTTCCACAAGGGACGGCCGTAGGACCGTAGTGAATTTATGCAAAATTTGTCAGTCACCCATAGAAGCGGTTTTTTTCATTCTATTTGTTTTTATCTTCGCACGACGATTTGCATATCTAGTTCGAATATTTTGCATATTAAATTCTGTGAGTGTTTACTTTAAGCTTTATTTTAATTCTGTTTAGGGGTCAGGTTTTTTCTTTTGGTAATTTTGTGTGTATTGTTAGGATGTTCAACGTGAATAATTAATGCTAGGAACAAGACGTGTGTCCCTGCTTTCTTTTGTATGTCTAATTGAATTCCGGTTTTGGTGCAGAGTCATCTTCGTTTTTTATTAATATATTTTTTTGTATGGCTTTTAATTTTTCTGCCCTGGGAGCATCTGCTTTTTGCAATTAAAGTCGTGAGAACAGAGTATACGAATTAATTATAAATATTGTTCACAGGGCTTTTTCTTTATGTTTCGTTTTATGTCTTTCAAGAAGGTCGGTATTCAACGGTTGACGGTTTTGAAATATTTTAATTGGGTATTCTTACTTGCTATTGTACAAAATAGTCTTTTGGCATTCGTTTTTGATTTTGTAAAGTCAGCAATTTTAAGGATATATTTTATTTATTTTATGTGACGATGGCTTAAAATCTCTGGTAATAAGAACTGTTGATTTTTAAACATCGGTATTCTTTATGAAATATGGGGAAATCTGTATTGATTTCAATAATGCTTTGAGACGTATGCAAGTATGAAATTAATTGATCAATGCAAAGGATTGGTACAAAAGGTAGAAAGAAAACTATCGCAACAAATATCTACATACCTACATAGACTTGATTATACTATTCATCTACTTTCAATCAGAATATCACCTATCAAATTAAACTATTATGAAGCAACAATAACACAATCGCTTTATAGCAATCGTGCGCCAGCGCAACCCTTAAAAATATTATATTTCATCAATAGCCAATCGAGGGTTGATACAAAAATCATAAACTACAATTTTATCGATCACAATGGTTGACATTGACGCGTGCCTGATAATGATCTATAGATCAATGATTTGCTATGAAATACGATAGGATTTTTTGCGTTGACCGCAGTCACGATGGTTGCTAGTTCGTTCTGGTTGTTTTCGGTTTGTTTTCCGGTCAATTATTTTGTCTATGATATTTGTAATTCCGTTTTGTAAGCTTCGGTGGCAAAATTTTATGAAAATTTTGTAATTATTTGGAGAAAATCTAGAAATAGTTGCAATGGCAGTTGGTTGTCATTATTTTTACTTTTTTCTTTATTTTAATAAGCTTGATTATTTCAGTTACGAGTTTTATGATGACTTACTTCAGCTTTTTTTTATATCAGCCTATCAGGCAACAAGATAATTGTAACCATAAAAATAAAACTAAAATTGAAAACGACGGAATTGTTCAAAAATTTATAGGGTCAAGACATTATAATATTGTGAATAAAAGAACTCAGAATGCCAAGATTGAAACTCAAATCACTGCATTGCATCGAACGATCGATAGGGCTAAAATATACCAAGACAAGCATGTGATTCTACCCATAAAGGCACGCCTGTCGGTACAATTCAAGACACTAGAGCCCTTCATAAAAAGCTTATATTAATCCCAACACAATATATTGTTTTATAACTCGTCAGTCATGCAAAATCAGCTTTCACATAAAAAAAAATCTATTGTAAAAGGTCTTAAAGGGTTAACCCTTCAATACTATCTATTATAAGATTATTGAGTATTGACGCATTGTGGGGGGCGCGAAGGGTTAAGTAGGTACTGTTACGACCCCTTTGCTTCTTTGAGTTATGTTGACGTGTTGAAATCGTTTAGTGGAGTTTATGCAATCGGTAGGAGTGGATATTGTAATATTTAATAAAAATAAAACGACGAATTTTATTACAATCGATTTTACTCTGGATGCTTTTAATGTGCGTGGTTTTCTACACCGTTCTCACAAAATGTGTGTAATCTCAACATGAATGATATGACCAAGGTTTTGTAACAATGTATTTGATTTAAAAGTGTGTCCTTGGAGTTTCTTTCGAATTCTTCTCCGTATAGTTCACGCTTTATAATTCGATTTATAATTTTTCTCTTGACCGTAAACTAATTTTATTTGTGTACTAAAATTATTTATTGTGTCCTCTGTACTGTACTACCACTTTTAAATCTTATTTTTTCTGTATTATATCTAAATCTCTTTCCTTTATCACATTAAATATTGAAATTATGTTAAGTACAAGTCTAGCTAAATAAGTATATGCACTCTACTCAAATCTCTGTCTCTATGATTTCTCCAGTATTAAAATTGTAAATGTAAGCATTGCAAATATATTCCAAATTCCTAATAGCACTGGGAGAGACGGTTCAGAGATTAATCAAACATTTATGATAAAACTTTCTTCACAGACAGCTGATCTGCCTAATGATATATCATTAATATTTCTCCAAGTTCCCACAAATGCTAAACACAGTAATATGCAAATCCATATCTTCAGTCCTAATCCATCCGAAATTCCATAGAATTTGGTCCACAGATTTGGCAATGACAAATTACTCGAGTGCAAGCAGTTTCCGAGGAACGTTCTCACATACAAATGCATAGACCCATCTGCTCTTATTAGTGAATGATGTTTTATTCAATAATTGTCAAGGATTCTGGTTATTATGCAAAACATCCATATTGTGATGGTGTATGTTGACATAATACCATCAATCTGGTGTTTGATTTATTTGTAGGGTTGGGACGAGCTTCAGTTATCGATGTCGATGAAAATCAAAGCTTAGGTTATTGTTCTCTTAGTTTACAGTCTTATTTTTGTTTGTATCTTTAATAACGTTTACATTATTATATTAACGACGACTACATACGTTTTTAGTGTCATTCAAGTCATAATAAGATTTACCATTCATTGAAATGCTTTACCATTATTAACTTTTTTTTTTTGTCTAGGTGTAATTTTAATCAGGAACAATGCCAATCAGAGCTTCGCAATCATCATCCGCATCACTGTAATTGTTAGCTTAGTTTTGTATGACAATATTTGCATGCTGAATTTTAGTAACCGGAATATGTAGAATCTATTTATCTTTAACATCTCAATGTACCATATTTCTTGCAAATAAATTCTATTCTATCTTCATTAACTTATTTGTCTAGATTTATTATTCACCATTTACAAATCATCGACAAAACTATCCAAATCATCTTCTATATCTATCGATACAAACCCCAACCCACTCCATCCCTGATTATCATCCTAAAGACCTTCCACAATAGCTGTTTCGCACCGCAACGCCTATTACAGCGCAAAAGGCATTGTCATTTAAATATTGTGTTTAACCTACCTGAATACACCTTTAAGTCCCAGACATGATCAGAATAGAGTATGCAGTCTTAGAGAAGATTAGTGGTATATTTATTGCGATTTAGTTTCCGGGAAGTGTTATTGAAACCTGTATTTTTTGGGCTTGATGAATTTTGAGATGGGTTATAATCTTTTTGTGTGGTCGTTGGACTCACACTATCTATATGTGGGTGATGTTCTGTATTAGTTGGTTATGTTGTATCAGTCTTCGTTTATATCGATGTAGCTTTAATTTTTTTAATAGCTGCATATTTAATTATATCATAGTATAGCTAGGTCACACTTCTATTGTTGTTAGTAAATCTATTTGATTAGATATTTGTCATTTCTTGTGTTATACGGCACTAGCTAATGTTATGATGCTTTTTAATTAAGCTATTTTGTCCCACTGCTGGGCAAAGGCCTTCCCCATAGCGTTCCGAATTTCTCTTTGTTTTGCCTTCTCCAGTCAATTAAGCCGGAACGAGTCTACCGTCACGCCGGCAGTATAGTTGTGAATTGTCATGAAAATGCTTATTATAACATAAATACTTTTTTTTTAAATTCTTTCTATTTAATTGATTCCTTAATGGAATCTTGTTCATTGTCATCATCAGCATAACGGATATTTTTAACACTAACGAGTTTAGGCCTACCATAGCATCAGATCATCTTACTCCTTATTTAATCTTCCTTTTATCTTCACTTGCCATAACGACAATGTCTTTCGGTTAAACAGTCACTATTCATTCACCTCCTTTCTGTTTCATGCCTTATCTCTAACCAATCTTTCTTCAACAAAACACACATTATCTACTTCACCTTCATCTATTTCAAAACCATGACCATTACGCTTTACAAAATGTAATGTAAATACAAAGATTTCATCTCAAACAAGGGAAGCTGTTACCGCAACCGTCTTGCGGTTGGTAAGACCCGTTGTTAGAAAGTCTACAGACATAGCATTTTCTTCTAACCACGTATCAGTGGTTAACTTTGTCTGAGACGGTTTAAGTATATTGTTTTGTAGGTTAAGCTTGAAAATAAGTTAGAAATATTTGAACGTTACTGATTGTGGATAATTTGTTGGGAAACTATTTAATCAACAATAAACCTGATTGTTGATTAATTCATAAACTCGAAGTGACTTATGATTATTTTGTTCTTCTTCTTCTTTATCGAGTGGTGAGTGCTTTAATTGGTGTCAGAGTTTGAGTTGAAGTTTGACAATGTTGTCATAATCATCATTCAGTCAAAAGACGTCAGCTGCTAGACATAGGCCTCCCTCCAAGCGTCGTCACTCCCTGCTCCTGTGCTTCTCATTTTCATCTTCTCTTCAGCAAATATTATTTTACTCATGCAAATAGAGGTTATTATAATTCTAAAGAAAATATTTTCTATATTTTATACCATCTTCAACCCTATTAGTCGTATTAGATTCGATGAGACGCATTATTATTCACTATGGATTAAAAGTTTTAGTTAGTTTTTGTTAAATCTTCAAACTCTTATTAAGTAACTGCTCCATTAATCATAATCAGTGTTTTACATGTTAGCAAATAAATAAATATTTGTTTAAGAATCATTACGGCAAGATCTCATGAAAATTCCTGTACTTTATTTAACTTAAATAAACAACCCCTCCACATATTATTATCAAAACGTTTATAAAAGACGGTTGCTTCTGAGACGAGCTGCGGTTTGCGGTGGCTTACCTTTGACTGTGCCGACCCCATAAGAGTACAGTCTTAAGATGAGGTTAATGTACCCCCATACGTGGTGACTTAGAGAAAATATGTTTGGAAAATTATTTACTAATGTACTCAAAAAATAGTTAACACAGGACACAATACATTAAGATAGAAGAGCACAAAAGTAGTTTATTTCTTAAGAAAATTTCTTTCAGCAGACCTGCTATTGTATAATATTATTATTTGTAAGGTTATGAAACATCTCATTAAGACTGGCTGCGAAAGGATGAAATTGATATACAGAAAGGCCGAAAAAAAATATTAAAAAAAACGAAAAGAAAGAAAAATTAAGTTAATTTTGATATTCATTAATGTTGTTGGTTAAAAATACAATAAAAATACAACAAAACAACAACAATGTTGTTTTGTTGTATTTTTATTGTATTTTTTCCTGTTTCTAGTGTTAATGATAATACTGTAATTACTTATTAACAGACAAAAGAGTCAATCATCAATTAACTATCATCTGACTTTCTTAGTTTATATGACATAATAATATTCTAATTAGCAGAGCTGTTCGATAGCTGAACGGCTAGGATTTCAAGTTCAAAACCCTTGTTTAAGACACATAACTAAACTAAAAACCTTACTTTATAATAGAATTGAACTAACTGAACGCACAGCCCAAATCTAGAATAATGGCTGAACTGTCAGTATTCTTAACCCATTAAAATATCATAATTCAACATAATATCCATTAAAACGAACTCAAAGTATTAAATAGACGTGAAATTGCCAACTTCCTGCGCCTGGGCAAGTTAAACGAAGAAAAATGTTTGTCTTGGACATAGGGTTGGCGCAGTTAATGAAAATTGTTCGTTGAGTAAGTAATTATGTTTCTTTGATGGCAGTTTATGGAAAAGGTCATTTATTTTATTTAATAATTTTAATAGAAGTATCAGTAGAACATTCTTCGAGTCGAAAGTTTATTTTATTTTATCTACCTATACAAATAAATAAAATTGAAGTATCTGTTTGTAACATCAAGATAACAACTTTTTACTGAATGCATTTTAAAGTAACTATATACGGTACTTATAATTACAACAATACATTTATTTCAATTTATGCCTGTCTGTTTGTTCCGGCTGATCTCCGAAACGGCTGGACCGATGTTGACGGGAATTTTACTGGCAGATAGCTAATGTTATAAGGAGTAACTAAGGCGCCTTTTATTTTAGGGTAATAATTAGAGTTCCGTGTAAAAAAATTAAACCCTTGAAGTTGTTAACAAAATCCGACTCAAAAAGGGAAGTAATATTTTTTTTTGTAATAATTTCACGCGAAAGAAGGTCGCAGGCAACAGCAAGTTATTAATAATAATAATGTTGTGTTTAGTGAAGTAACTTTCACAATGTTTTGTTCGGTTTACTGTATAATCAAGTTTTAAACACTTATTCCATTCATCCATTCCATTTTTCTTGCGTTAAAATTAAACACATGCAGTAAGCAAGAATCGTAGATTTGTTATCAACGTGATACAGAAGTGTCTTATGTTACAAGCGCTGACATGAATCCTGGACGAAAGGGTTCTAGGGTTCGCAAAAGCAGCGAGTGAGTTCTGAAGAAGCTAAGACTAGAATCCTAAGTGTAGCGAGGGATTAAAGATCGCTCAATTGGTACTTAGGTAAATTATTGCGATATGTACTTAATGTCGCTCGGTGTCCAACATGTAACTTTTAAAAAATAATTTTGGGGCAAAATATAACATGGTATAAAATTATTGGAATCGATTCAGTTACTTATTCTGAACAAACTTTATTCAGATTTCGCATATACTAAAAATAATATATGTCTTCATATTTTTATATATTTTTCGTTCCCTTTTTTTTCATTATTTCTGAAATAAGTTATCTATTCTATTTTAATCTATAAAACTGTTAGAACTATATTTTTGCTACAACCTAGGAAACAATATAAGTTCTTGTAGCCACATGTATTTCAGCACGAGCCAACCCTAGTAACCAACACAATAATAACCACTTTTGAATTAACAAGTAGCAAGTTGATAAGCGCCAACCAACCGTCGTAAAATTGTTGTTTATTATTATAAAAATGTTAAATTACATGTTGAGCTAACACCAGGTCTTAGGCCTTTAAATTGAGCATATGAGTTGAGCAAACTTGGCAGTTTGATCTGTAATCTTTTTGTTTGACTGAGTTTTATATACTGTTAAGTAGTTTGTGTTGTAGTGATTAAAAACAGGGTAGTAAACGGTGACTTTATGAGTATTATTTTAAACACAAAGTAATATATATTTATAGTATTTTATATGTCCTTGTAGCTAATCTATGTATTAATTAAAATTATTTTCAGATATACACCTACCACTGCTTGTCTCTGCATCACCCAAAGGTTGACTGGTAGAAAATGCCTATGGCATTAAGTCCGTCTCTGTACTTTTGTGCTTGAAGTGTTAAATAAATAAATAAATACTCAGAGCCAAATGGATTAGGGAGTCACACTGCTATGCTAAGCCATAGTTATTGAATTACGTTTCCAGTATTAGCCCAAGGCTTAATTGCCAAGAGCCTCGATAAATACCTGAGGAGGCTCTCGTTAGGCAGCTGGATCAAGGGCTGTGGTACTCCTGGACACGGCGCGTTTTGTTAGGAGGTTCATCTCTCTTGAGTCCTGACCGCCTGATAATTTTAAATGTTTTTTTTTATATGATTGAAATATTTTAAAATGTAATTTGTATGTATTTTTTTTTAAACTGGGGCAAGTTTTTAAAACACTAGGATTTGCTCCTGTATCGTGGGTGCGTTTATAAACATTTAAACTCACATACACAAACAGCCAGACCCGGAGCAACTACCTGTAGATCATACAAATATTTGTTCCGTGCGGGGATCGAACCCGCGACACGCTGCGCAGCAGCCAGTCGCTCAGCCACTGCGCCAACCGTGCCGTCGTATAGATATGAATAAAGGAAATAATGATGTAGTCAAAAACAATGTGTGAGATTATTCTATGCAGGATCTTAGCCAGCGTTTAACGTTCCACTCCACCACGAGAACCCAAGCTTTGGAGGAGTGATTATTTTTTTAACATTTCAGGACAACAACCTTTGCTCGCGAGCAGTACAGTCCTTCGTAAATTCATGAAAGTCTAAAAAGCATAGAATGATGCGATTTTAGCTGAAGGTATCATTCAAGTTGCTGTCTGTCCTTGACAGATATTATTTTTGGTTAGATTAGAAAGCGACACAGAATTAGTTAGAAAAACGGCCACTTCATAATTTCAGATCATGTCTACAACATAACATAACATCACGCCTGTAATCCCCGAAGGGTTAAGCAAAGATGTAGGTGTATAAGTGCAAAGGTACACCCACATTTAGCCAGTTGTTATCCTATGTAATAGGCGGCGAGCCCTTTTCTATCAACCGGGCACAAATCCAGACTCCGTGGCTGCTACTGAGAAATTCCCGATGGAAAAACCCAATAACACTTTGCCCGACCTGGGAATCGAACCCAGGAACTCATGCTCAGCAGTCACGTTTACGACCACTAGACCAACGAGGAGGACCATTATGTCTACAAATCGTAAGTAAACGCTCCTTTAACTTTCAACGACTTAAAAAATAATATCTAGCTTATTTATTTATTTCTAACGTACACTTAACACCCCATAAAACCATGAAACAGTTAACTGAAGTTCAAAGTTTATTGACCTTATGTCCACAATAGTAATGGCCGCTAACCGTCCCGCGACAAGTTTTAATTGCGCGCATGCGCGTAGCGTACCACCTGCGCTCGCGCATGCTACGGTATTGGCATTCTATCGGTTGGAATTATCCATTTGTATAGTTTTAAGTATCTATCGATTGGTATTTAGGGATCTATTGCTGGCTAACTGTAGTAACTGTTGTTTTTTACAATGGCATTGTTTGGAAAACGTGTGAATTAAAAATCAAACAATTTATTTGGTTTTTCATGAAAATGAGGAAGTCTGAAAGTGACACCGGTGACTGAAAAGTTGTGTGGTAATCGGTTGGCTTGGTATGGGCATGTGATGCGGAAGAATGTGGAAAATGTCGTGAGGAAAGTTTTGAGTATGAATGTGGATGGGTATAAAAGTAGAGGAAAACCAAAGAATCGATGGATGGACTGTGTGAAGGATGATATGGCAAGAAAGAAGGAGACTGCTGAGATGACGAGTAAGTATAAGCTATTTTATTTATACCTTAGTAAGTTAAGCCGATATGAAGGAAGAACTGGCAATAGTGACATAAGCTTCCTATGTCACCTCATCATCATTTTCTCTTTTTTTTAAAAGGCATCTCGCAGGGCTTCTGCTTGACCGGACCATCTGTGGGTGCCTTGAGAGTAAGGCCTCCAGCCAGGGGTTAGAAACTCAGAAAGTAAGCGACAGCGCGTTAATGGCATTCTCCTGCCCTTATGCCATTTATTTGGGGTTGGCGCAGCAAGTCTTCTTCTTCAATAGTTCTCTATTAGTCTTCAAGAAGATTACGATTTTTGTAACATTTTTGCAACAACAAAAAAAACCTTTATGTTTTTTTTTCTGTCTGTTTGTTCCGGCTAATCTCCGAAACGGCTGAACCGCATATCGGAGGAGCAATGGGCAAAAATTACCACTCAGTGGATACCAAATGGCAGGAAACAACAACACGACAGGCCCAGAAGGAGATGGCGGGATGAGCTGGACTCTTTTGCAAAGGATTGGACTACAATCGCACTAGACCGCGAAGTGTGGAAGCAGGGAAGGAAGGCTTTTGCCCAGCAGTGGGACAATATAGTCTTCATCACCATCATCATTTCAGCCGAAAGGCGTCCACTGCTGGACATAGGCCTCCCCCAAGTATCGCCACATTGACCGGTCCCGTGCGACTCGCATCCAGCGGAACCATGCAACCCCTGCAATATAGGCTTATAATAATAATATTGGCTCGTATTGTTAAGAGGTTCCTCTCGTGAGAGAGCTCGTGGCTAAATAATAACAGCTGCTCGGATCGATCTTTAGGTTAAGCCGTGCTTGCATAGGTTGGTTTGTGGATGGGTGACCGCCCATGACATACCGAGTTTCCTCCGTGCCTCGAAAAGCACGTTAAGCCGTTGGTCCCGGCTGTCATTTGTAGATCTTTGACAGTCGTTAGGTAGTCAGTGGCTCAAAAAGTCTGACAACCAGTCTTACCAAGGGGTATCGTATTACCCAGTACTAACTGGGTTGTGGAGGTCAGATAGGCAGTCGCTCCATGTAAAATACTGGTATTCAGCTGCATCCGGTTAGACTGGAAGCCGACCCCAATATAGTTGGGAAAAGGCTAGGCAGATGATGATGTTAAGAGGTTCCTCTCTCTGGAGCCCTGACCTTGTAGCTTGGACCCTGTTCCCGATACCGGTGGGCTACAATTTTTTATATTAATTGTAAATGTTTTTTATATTGTTTTTACTAAGGAATATTTAAAAATGTAATTGCTTTGGATAGAAATAAATAAAGGAAATAATAATAATAAGGTTGACGTCCCTATGTCCGTTAAGGAATTTTAATTCTTACTTACTTCACCCTTATATTGCAACAAAGTAACAAGCACACAACATGAATTTTTAATCATTCGTTATTTTTCATTTATCATTATTTCAACGTTAAATTAAGTTCGTTTATCACTAATTATCGCCTAGAACTTCAGACATGACAGGTTCGTTAGAAAAATTTATGATAATAGTATTTAAAAGAAAAAAATATTGTGTTTTTTTTAATGTTCATACAGCCGGCCTGTTTGCTTGCGTTTTTAGATTAGAAATATAATAGTTTGATGAAGAGGGTAGTTTATTATAGTTGGTGCAGGTGATTATTTAAAGTTGCTTTTAAATTCGTATATTCAAGACAACAGATATTTTTCCAGTGAACTTCACCCGCGTGAAATTATCATAAAAATATTACTTTATTATTTGAATCGGATTTTGTTAACAATTTCATGTATGTTTTTTGCACGGAACCCTAATTGTTTTTCTAAAAGCCTCAGTTACTCCTTATAACATCAGTTATCTGCCAGTAAAAGTCCCGAAAAACGGTCCAGCCGTTTCGTAGATTAGCCGGAACAAACAGACTGATAGACAGATAAAGGTTTTTTTTGTTATAAATACCGTACATACATTCATATGCATTCAGTAAAAAGCTGTTATTTAGAAATTACAAAAAGACACGTGAATTTAATTTTTTTGTATAGAAAAAAGATTAAATAGGTTTTAAGATAATTTTAGCGCTTTTACAATGCACTGAAAGGTAACTTATTTACAACTTATCTTGCTAGTATTTAAATCGTAAGTACAATCAAAATAAATTTATGAATATTATTTTGATTGTAAAATAATAAATCATTCGATTTAAAAAAAACAGACCTGTTTTTTTGGAATCTGCATAAATTCCTGATTCGAATTCATGACTGCATTACTTTAATTCAATGGAACTTTAAATTCCTGGTTATTGAGCAGATGACATCATTTCCAAAAAAGACACAATGTTAACAAAAAAACCAAATTACTTGTTTCCAAAAATCATCTTCAGTCGAAAACCACATTGGCAGCTAATATCCCGAAATACATTACAAGATCCATGCACCATCTTGAAAGCCCTCCCTCAGAGGGAACTCACTCCGGACCCTCTAATGACGTCATTAACAGAGGCAAAAACTAAAGGACCTCCGAGATCATGCTTCGGAGATAGTCCGAAGATATATTTAGTTGTATATGTAGTGGAGAGGTATTATACCTAAATATATATATATATATAGGTGAACGTGAATGGCGAATAACCGTAGAAACGAAGATTTTCCTAAAATACAAACATAACATAACCTCACACCTGTAATCCCCGAAGAGTTAAGCAGAGGTGTACCTAATAGTACATTCAGATTTCGTCAGTTATATTTAAGTCCCATATAGGTAATAGGGGGCGAGCCTGTTGCCATCAACCGGGCACAAATCCAGACTCCGTGACTGCTACTGGGAAATTCCTGGTAGAAAAGCCCAATAATAATTTGGACGACCCGGGAATCAAACCAAGGACCCCATGCTCAGCAGTCGCGATTGCGACCACCGATGCAGTCACATAAGTTGACGTACCTAACATAAAATTTCACCTCATTTGTGGTTAGACAAAGTAATATCCGATACGCGATAAATATGAAGAAAACGTCAACAATTTATTGATAGATTGAAAGAAAGAATATCTATTACTCGTCATCTCATCAGACACCTCCTTTATTGCCATATCATCCTTTACACAGTCCATCCAGCAAATGATGATGACTGCACCACATTTATTTTTAGCCCCATGCTAAAGAATTGGAGGGCAAACTTATTGATATTGTCATTAACTAGGCATGAATCTGGAGTTCGAGGTCTTACTGATTAATTAATGGGAAACTTTGCCTGAAACCGAAATCGAACCTAAAATCCTGCGCTCTCAATTGATCGATGTAATAAAATATGACGAATTAAGAAAAAAAAAAACTGTGAAGCCAGGAATGAGTTATTGGGGCTGAAGAGACAGCAAATGACCCTCCGTTCCATTTGGCAACCGATGCACCAAACATAATAAATGGGCGTATAACACTTTTCAAAATTACCCAAAAATTTTCCTTTCTTCAAAATTACAATTCTCATAGCTTCTCTAATAAACAGACCACAATATGAACACACCACTTCCTGACCACAAATGACCACCAATAAAAAACTCACATTCGTAATGTCCGCTGAAACAATCGGATACCGGAAATGACGTGATATGAAAAATAGACACCTATCAGTGATGACACCTTATGATTATCAAAGAAAATTGTACCTTATCTAAACAGAAATAGAGTTGAAAATGCATTTGACAGAGCTGCTAGAACATTTTTGAGTCCCGAAAGTTTTATTGGAATAGTCTACACTCGATTTTATGTTGTATTTCTGTCAGGATTAGGTGATTTTTTCTTTGGATAGGAAGTGAGTGTAGGAAAAGATCAGACCCTTGACAAACTGGTGGTTCGTAAGATCGTTTCACACATTATTGAATGGCGCCATCGTAAGGAATCGGGTCTATTATTGAAATGAGGGTAGTTCGATGAAAAGTCGATTGAGGGTACAATATTGGATATATTTTGTAATATTTGAAGAGCAATATGTTGGAGAATCGAAGATGTGACATATTGGGTGAAGTGAATATCGTTTTCGATAGTTTGTAAGAAACGTAACCACTGAAAAAGATGGTGTTTTGTGAAATTATGTGGATTTACAGTTTCAGGACTCTTGGTGTAATTGTCGTAATGGCGGATTACATTTATTTACTCGGAATAATTCAGACAAAATAAGATAGGTTGCATCAGGAATCATCATGTTCTTGCTCTTGTTCTATTCATATTCATATCTTTATTTGCATTCCATAATGTATGAAGATCTTACAATGGGCTTAAAGCTAAGGAACAATTACGGACCCTGTAGGGCACAGCAAAAAGTATAAAACTTATGTGAGCTTAATATTAATTAACTAAATTATAACATTAATTTTATTGAGATCTGTTATAATTTTTTAACATAATTATTATTTGGTAAGATTATTTTTAAACATATTTTATATAATATAATATTTATCTATGTATGTACTTGGGGTCGGTGCAACACGTTTTTTTCGTACATTCGCCCCTTTCAGACGTCACAGCATCATTTCCTCAAGGAATACAGTAAAGAAATAAAGGAATTAAGTTCAAAGCTCTATGTCGCGAATTTGTAAACAAACTTATCCTATTATATGGAGAATAGGTGTCGAATAGCTTCTTTGTTTCGTTTAAGAGAATATTTACTTGATTAGGTTATTTAGTTAATTGACTTGTGTAAAACAGAGTTTGTAGTTTCTTACTTAAAAAATGTCTTCCCCGTGATTGACAATGACAACCTAACTTAAGTTAGATTCAATAAACCAAACGTCAACATCGAGCTCCTAGAAATACTATGACATTTCTGTATACAGGGTGTAAACAGCCCCTTCATGAAGCCGTCAACCAAGCATTCTGTACATCAAACTAAGTAACTTTACGCAAAAATTATTGCTGGGAAACGACTTTTTTTTTGGGTGAAAAATCACTTTCTGCAGTAGGACGCAATGTAACGCATTCAAAACGTGCTGATGGAAGTATTGAATAGTACGGAGGTCGTGAATGTGTTTAAAGTAAAAAATCTTACATTAAAACATGTATTAAAAAAAAAACTTGTGAAAAAGTTGGAACTGTTACCCCCAACATAGAAGGTTCCCAGGTATGGTCTAGAACAAAAAAAATATCGCAAAGGCAAAGACGGGGAGAACAAGTGCCTTTCGGCTTCGTTAAGGGTCTATTTACACCCTTTATATATATTAAATAATTATTAGTTTAACCACATGCAATTTCAGAGGAGAAACTTTGAGTGATACAGAGACAAACTGTGACCGGTGCTCTTACAATACTATAATTCAAAATACTTACATAATATTAAATGGCCGACAAATATTGATACCATTAACCGAAACCCTCTTTAGGAAAAACTCCATAAAACAGATAAGGGCGAACATGATAATATAAAAACTGCATCTACCATCAAAGTCGGCAGGCGGCATACCGACGCAGGAATCCGAAAATTTACACAAACGAGACTAGGCCTCGGACAGGGTGAGGAGCGTAAGCGGGCGCTGGGGCGGAAGCGATTTATCGAATATTATGGAACCGTCGCGCGTCGTTTGCGTTCATAGTGAAGAGATAGGCGTGAGGCGTGCCCGACGGGACAGAGCAACCTTTAGTTCTAGCACACGAGAATAATATAACTGTAACTGTAAGTAACATTAACGGTGAATGGGATGTATGGCCAGTGACAGTCTATTGTCTCATCTACTGCCCGCTACAATAGCTGACGATGCACAAGAGATCCGGTCATCAGACATCAGAATCTTCCACAGTCCCCCTTTTATCGGTTGCTTTATGCATTGAGCGGATTCTCTCATTAACAGATCACCTCATGATGGGCAACCAGCGCTACGCTTTCTGTTGCTGTGGTCACCTAATCGCTCCCGCTACAGCACCCGCTGCCGTCTTTATCAGTCTGGTCAAAGCCTTACTATCAACCGATTCGGGTTTTTGTTTGTCCGTTCGTCCGTCGTCGGGTTCAGTCGGCATTTCTGCGATGACATTCTCGGGCACCCGTTTTGATTAGAAGTCAGTCATTCGACGATTTTTTTTTACTTTTAACTTTTTTTAGTTTTAGCCGAATTTCTTTGGGTTTTCGATTTTTTGGAGAAATGAATATGGATAGGTTTGGGAGACTTGGTTTTGTTAGTTTTCTTTTTGGAGAAAAAAGAAATAGTAGCGAAATTAAAGTGGTTTCCTAAAAAGGTCTGGCCCGGCGGCAAGAGATCAGTCGATTTCTGATCAAATACCTGCCGAGCTATCGCACCTGCTTAGACTGTAAATTGCCAGCAGCAAGGCTGAGCCACAAAAAATAACCAAAATTTGGAAAATGTAAAACTGTTTAAAATGATGGCATGTCTCTTTCAATCGAACAAATTCTAGAGGAGTCAACGCAAAATATTGTCGGATAAATCTTTAAATGAGAGTGCATACAGGCAGTCTAACTGTAGGAAATTTGTTTTTTGCTTTACCAAGCAAAAATCCTAAAGATTGACAAGAACGTTTACTTGTAAAATACATAACAACAAGGTTGACCGGTAGAAAATGCTTATGGCATAAGCTCCGCCTCTGTACTTTGTGCTTGAAGTATTAAATATAAAATATATATAAATAAATTACACAAAAATTCTCGAAAAAATGCTCTAGTGTATCATCATCATCCTGCTCTTATACCATTTTAGTTGAGGTCAGCACAACACTTTTTTATACCATTCTCTTCTGTCAGCCGTCACGCTATCTTTTACTCTTTTTTCTGTCATCATTCTTCACACAATCCATTCATCTTTTCTTTGGTATTCCTCTCTCTCTCCAGCTATACTCGAAAAATGCTCAAGTAGTACACTACTTACAAACAAAATATACATATTCATCTTAAAACTTATTAAACAAAAGGAGCCTTTACTTAAATAACGAAATAACCGCGAAAACTACCTACTTCTAATGAAACTTAAATTAAATTTTCTATCGAAATCAACATTACAGCAGACCACACTTCAATTTAATTAAATCCCGATTAGAGGGCACAGCATCCGCAATATTTAGGTATAAAATAATATCAAAGATGAGGTGCCTCCTAAATGCGAAGTGACGAGCAAAAAACACTGAAATAGAGAATTAATTGCGAGTTATACAGGACACTGCTACTGGGTAGCGATGGCAAAAAAGTTTTCATTGATTTGGCTTTTCTAAACACAAAACATTAAAAAAAAAACTAACATGGTATTTTTTTCCCTCAAATGTTTTGCGCATTTTGAAATTATACTTTGTTACTTGCTTAACACGAGCTTTGCAATTTTAAGATGCCGAGAATTCAAAAAGGTCAGGTGCCTGAATTTAGGATGATAGTGGCGAAAAGTTGTTGAGGTCAGTTAGGCAGTCACTCTACGTAAAATACTGGTATTCAGCTGCATCCGGTTAGACTGGAAGCCGGTCCCAATATTGGAAAAGGGCTAGGCAGATGATGATGATGTGGGGAAAACTTCAATAGAATGAGTTTGTTTGACACTGAATGTTTACGGATTACTAGTTTTATATCATAGGTCCATGGCAACTTCATAGTGAGGTATAATGCAGACCAGAAAGTAAGATTGTCTATTTGAAATAGTTGAAGACACCTTTCAGAATCTGTATGATTTTGTATGCAGCTGTGGAGCTGGTTAATTGAGGGAAAGGGCTCGTGGTGAATTAAACGCGTGTTTTCCTATTTATATAATATCAAAGAGAAGTATATTGACAGATCAAATTGACAACATAAATACATGCAGTATTGCAAGACTAAAAAAATATTAAAATAAAAGGTTGGGGATGCCAACAGAATCTTAGGAGTGATATGGCGGAGTTGCCAGTTTACAAAAGCAAATAAAAAAATATACACAAAAGATGAAAAAATAAATAAATCAACGCCTGATTATTTTCTTTTATTTTTGTATCCTGTCCATTTAATTTTCGACAGCACCTGCCCACCACTTCATTACTATCACGAAAGTAACAAAACCTCAAAAAAAAATAACAATTCACTTTATTTGCTAACCGTACACTACAGTTGACGAATTGAATTTTGATGAGTTACAGCCGGCGTTGGTTGCTCATTATCATTTCACCATAGCTGTTCGGAGCACATAGCATGATACATGCGATCAGAGGGTTAAGTCTGCACGATATTCGAGATTAATCGAGAAAAAAATTAAATCAGATTCCTGACTTAATGAGAGGAATGTTGCCATATTGTTTACGATGTGTTTGCACGTTAGTTTGGTTAGCAACGAGGTACTGATGAATGTCAATACATGAGGAGATGTAAAGATAGAAAGATGATTGTTATCATATTTGTCATCGGTTAAACATTCCACCATATTCCTTCTTTCATCGGGAGTGCAGACGCACTGCAGGTTATCACCCATACCTTGTCGATGTTCCACACATTCGCACGAAGCGCTTTGCTACATCTTTTATTATGCGCATAGCCAAGGAGTGGCATTCCCTGACTGTGTCGGTGTTTCCAAGTTCATATTACCCGAATTGAATCTATTTAAGTCGCGAGTTAATAGGCTTCTTTTAGGTTAATTCGTTCCATCATCGACCTCATCTCTGTCCTCAGGACAAGATTCAAATGCGATACTTATTAGTTACTAGCTTTTCAAAGTTCTGAGCCCCACATGGAAATTTTTCATCGGTTATTTTAAAAAAATCTGCTGTTGCATACATTTGACCGTGTAGGTATTGCACTTTTGTAGGAAACAACAGATTTTTTCATTCTATTTCTGAGCCCCCCGCTCAAAATGACGTACTGACTACGTGGTAAACGTTTTGGCGTTGGTGTCTCCTCCACCTTGTATGGGTTAGTTTATAAGTTATATATCTATGGGCCATTGTAGCCTGAAATTAATGATCTTATGTTATGTTTATTCAGAAATACGATAATTTGGATGTGATTGCCTAGGTTTCATTGCCGACCTCCTTGATCTACTGCTTTTCCTCGCTCTCTGTCTTCGCGAACACGTTTTGAGCTTGACTCAATATATGAATTGAAGATAGCTTCATATCGCAGCAATCTTAGGTCGACACTATCGAGAAGCGAAAGGCATAAAAGTTGACTTAAGCATCACCAAATGTGGATAAGGAATCATTATTTATGGCGGATTTTTCTATGAGATTTGAAGATTTTTATCAGCAGAACATGTTACGGCTTAAGTTTTTTAATGTTAAGGCTTTACTCAAAAACAGGAATTACAGAAGTAGACAAAAAGGCTGTCAGGCTCAAATGGGATTGGGTAGGTCATGTCAGCCGCATCCATATCGACTGCTAGGCAGAGGTCTCAACGCGATGGGTGCCTGAAGGTGGACAGCAGCGCCGAGACCGGCCTAGAACGAGAGGGCGAGATGATCTGCGCACGTATAATGAAGGCTGGGTCGGGGTGGCGCAAGAGAAAATACATAGAAGGACATGGGGAAGGCCTTTACCAAAATAAAAAGAATATATAAACATTCTAAGTTCAAGAGTATCCTCCAAGATAAGCCTGTACCAACTGCTTCTTAGTACAGCCAGGAATTATTCAAGTACAGAATAAGTAACAGACATGCTATTCGATCTTATGTTGCCGCCCCAGCATTAAGATATAATTAAACCAATGGATAAATCTCTTTAAGTAGAAAATTTCTTACTAACTACTTAAACTTCTCTCGATTCAGAGTCAGAGAGGAGCTCTAAATCTGAGAAATTAGAAATCACTAAATACTGTTATTTCATTAATTTAAGTTTGTTGTTGTGTTTGTTGTTTGTTGTTTTGGTTTGGTTTGTTGTTTTGGTTTGTTGTTTTGGTTTGTTTGTTGTTTGTTTGTTGTATTTTTAATTTTTTTATCATTAATTTATTTTTATTTATTTATTAACTTTCACTGATACTTTACGTTTCAAACATCATTTATATTATTATAAGCCAATAAACGTCCTTTTGAAAACATTAATAAAATCCGGTTAAATCCGGTTTTAGGAACAAATCCTTAAGTGACAGTAGATTGGACCAATCTTTAATTTTGCTGATCGTTATTTTTGCTTTCCAAAGTAGAAAAATCCAGCCTAATCCCGAGTTTACTCCGATATTTCAGAATTTTACCTTTCGCATGTAAAAAAATATTTTTCCACCAACCTGAGGACACATCTTGCAGTGGTACTTCCTGGCGTGGGCATGCAGGGGCTGCAGCTTGGTGGGTCCCTTGCCCAGGGGTTGGGGCACCACCAGTAGACCGGAGCCGGTGTTCGTGCCTCCCACTGGCGATGATGATGATGAGCCTGGAAGGAGGGGGTGGGAGGTAAGTATTTGATAAATGATAAAATCTTACTTTTTAGTAAAATGATTTTTTATTGTTATTTGTTCTGGTTAGCCGTCCATCCCACTCCGTCCATCCCACTGCTGGGCAAAGGCCTGCCTTCTCCAAAGTAAGGAATAATTGTGTCCTAAAAATATTTATCAACAAGTTTAATAGGCAATGCTACTAAACTTGGTGTTCGTACGTGGGCTGTAAGTACTGTGGTCAAAAAACAGTAGGTGGGTTGACTATCCTTTTCAAGATTATTTGTAATATTACTTACTCTCATGCTCCTGTACTTATAAAATAGCAAAATAAGCTAACAACTCGATGATGATCAATGTTTTAATAGGGGGCGAGCCTATTACATTATAGCATAGCATAGCAGCAGATTATAATGTTCCCACTGCTGGGACACAGGCCTCCTCTCTATGAGAGGGAATGGGCTATAATCCACCACGCGGGCCCAATGCGGGTTGGTAGATGTCACATGTCTTCGAATTTTAGGTTCTAGGACATGCCGGTTTCCTCACGATGTTTTCCTTCACCGTTTTGAGAGCGGTGGTGATGAAATAAATTACACAAAGTAATGTGCCTGGATGGGTTCGAACCCACGACTTACTCGAACCCACGAACCCCCTATTGCATTAACCGGGCCAAAATCCAGACTCCGTGGCTGCTACTGACCAATTTCTAATGTAAAAACTTAATAACACTTTGTTTGACCCGGGAATCGAACCCAGGACCTCATGCTCAGCACTCGTGCTTGCGATCACTAGATCAACGAGGCAGTTAATCAATTAAGTTATTTGACCTTTTGAACGCCATTGTCTCATATACGCGACGAGCAAGCGCGTACCCTGTACGCCAAACGACACAAATATGTGACAAAATGGTAGGTGAAATTGTGGCTTGGCGTGGAAGGCACGCGCGTGCGTTTATGCTCTGGCGTTCAAAAGGTTAATTAACTTAATTATAATTATTGTTCAAACTACCTAAGTTCTAAAAAATCACTACGCTCAAGAATACAGGTACATACAATACCAACCTGATCGTCCAGGTCCTAGCCCAGCGCCGTACAGCATCTGGCTCATGGACTGATGATGACCAAGACGGTCGTCAGTCTTCTGGTGACCTCCCACCGTACCATCGCCTGTGCTCATCTTAGCCTGGAAGAAAATGAGAAAAGATTGGTTATTATGGGTTTTAGTGAATATGAAATCTATACTTAATATTATAAAGCTGAAGAGTTTGTTTGTTTGGTTGAACGCGCTAATCTCAGGAACTACTGATTCGAATTGAAATATTCTTTTAGAGTTGGATAGACAATTTATCGAGAAAGGTTATAAGCTATATTATAACATCACGCTACGACCAAATAAAACAAGTCAGAAGCGGCGGGTTAAACCCCGGGGCACAGCTAGTCTGGAATATATTGGGGTTATTTTTTGGCGAGTAATAGTATATATATTGCACCCGTGCGAAGCCGGGGCGGGTCGGTAGTACAATCATAAAAGCAAAAAAAACACTACTCATTAAAAAACCACAAAAAAAATCTAAAATAACTTTCGGAAGTCGGTGACTCTGTTTGTTTTGGAAACTTTTTGCCAACGACTTCTGAAAGTTATTTTAGACTTTTTTTAGTTTCAGTAATCACGGAGTAATCGATGTACCTACAAACATAAAAAAGATACTGGTGGAATACATAACCTCTTTCTTTTTTAGAAGTCGGTTAAAATGCAAAAATATAGAAGAAAAGTTTATCCGTCTAAAACAATGGAAAATACAACTATGCTATTTAATCAAGACATAAACAACAAACGAAATTCAAAACCAACAAAACACAATTTCTTACACCAACAATCTAAAATCTAATAAATTAACAAACGCAATCTGTAAATAGTTAATTTACGACTACCCACAGAGTCAACAAATCATGTAGAAGTTTTAACTTTAATAAATAACATTAGATGAAGGGACGGTGGTCAGTCGTACTGTTCATTCATACTACGTTTACTTCTGTTTGGGCATCACTGTCAAAGTGACAATTATCTTTAAACTCATAACAATAAGGTTGCTGGTCTTTTACAGCCACTGTCAAATGATACTGATATCTATTCTAATAGCAGTAAGGTTGTTGTTGGGTACCTGCTGTCAGATGTAAGTTACTGCAAGGACTGTAGACGCTGTGAGTCACAGACTTGTGGTCTGATAAATCATTTGGAAGGGCGACGTACGGGTAGATAGTTTGGCTAGCTTTTGGCAAGAAAAACGATAGTGCGTACTCCAACTGCAGTGAAAGTCAGAGAATTTGACTTCTAATTTAAGCTGGATGGCGCTGTTTTTTTTAAGTCTCACATTCATGTCCACGCATGTAAGGTACGTTAAGTTATGAGGTTTGCAGGAATGAGAGGATAGAAAACCCAAGTTGTTAGTTTTCTAAGTACCTACCTACTTACTGCAAATATATAAATAAGGGTGGATTTTAGGTTTTCTGTAGAAGGTTTTGAAGCTAGAACCTATGTTGAACTTTAAGGAATATTGATAAAAATAGAAATTGAAAAACATCAGTCTAATAATTTAAAACTTCAATGTATTTTTTGTTCGAAATAAAAGACATCAAAAAAAATATTGAAAATATACATAGTCAATAAAAGCCAATAACATTTTCCTCATACAATACATAAATCACATATTTTCCCACCTTACCCGCCAAATTTAACCCTACCAACGCCACCGGTCATACGAAAACTAATATTTTAACTAACTAAGAGGTCGAACGGTCATAATTTAGTGCGACCGACGACCATGGGACAAATCGACCGTAACTAATGAAGCCTTGTTAGCCAGGAGCGGCTAAAAGTCATTTGTTTAAATGCACCCTCTAGTGTTTGAGGGTTAAGATTTAATGCTTGACGTTAGATTTGTTGAGGATCTGGCTTTGTGTAGAAAATGATGGCGTTTATAGTTTGAATACAAAGTGAGTATGATGAGGTGAGCGGAGGTTAATTTAATGTACATGTTAAAAAAAATAGCACGCTGCGTTGTCTTTAACAAAAATAGCTACAATCTACAATGTCTTGTATTGGAACAGTGTGTTTCACTTAATTGACAAGAAAATTACCAAGACAAACACCAACAGTGTTTATAAATAGATGTAAGTTTTTATGTACACTCACGAGCACTAATACGTAAACACTTAACAACTTTTAAAAGTGTTTTTCTCCTACTGTTTTGGTTAAAACTTCACGTTGTTACGAACATAGTATTCTGGGACTCATATTTTTATGAAAAAGTTACAATCGTTATTTCTCGAGAAAATGGCCTTTAAATTTAGGAAAGTGTACACATATTGGTGTTCGTTCGCATGAAATTATTATAAAAAAATTACTTCCCTATTTGAATCTGATTTTGTTAACAATTTCTGGGGTTTTTAATTTTAACGGAACCCTCATTTTTTTATGAAAAAAAAAGTAGCCTTAGTTACCCCTTATTACATCAGCTATCTATCTATCAGAACAAGTTGCGTCAAAGTCGGTCCAGCCGTTTCGGAGAATAGGGGGAACAAACAGACAGACAAAAAAAAATGTTTTTTTTTTTGTTGTAAGTATCGTTTATACTTTCATATGCATTCAGTAAAATGCTGTTATTTTGAAACAAAAAACAGACACTTCAATTTTATTTATTTGTTATGATTCGTCTTTTCGATAATTTATTGTCTCTGCATGCAAAATGAGATACTATAATTTATCAAGTGATGGGTCATACCTAAGCCGTGCTTGCCTAGGTTGGTCTGTGGATGGGTGACCACCCATTACATACCAAGTTTCCTCCGCGCCTCGGAAAGCACGTTAAGCCGTTGGTCCCGGGTGTCATTTGTAGATCTTTGACAGTCGTTAGGTAGTCAGTGGCCCAAAAAGTCTGACAGACTCTGTCAGACTTTGTCAGACTTTGTCACTCTGTCAGACTTTTTGGGCCACAAGGGGTATCTAGTACTAACTGGGTTGTGGAGGTTAGATAGGCAGTCGCTCCATGTAAAATACTGGAATTCAGCTGCATCCGGTTAGACTGGAAGCCGACCCCAACATAGTTGGGAAAAGGCTAGGCAGATGATGATAATGGGTCATACCACATCATCATCTGCCTAGCCATGGTAATACCGGAATGGGTTTATAGAGATTGGAAAAGTTTTTAAATAAAGAAGTGCTGTTACCGATTATGACAACTTCTGCCATTTCATTATTCTCGTTCTTATAATTATGTTGTGTGTGATTCCAATTACATCTTTAAATAAAATAATAAACATTTTCATTACCCCAAAATTGAATTATAATTCCAATTCTATTTCAAATAATCACAATGTTACCATACCAAATTTTAAATAACACGATACGTGTTTCTAATTCGAAAACTAAACCCGAAACTGTAACATTAATAAATCATTAACTATTCCGAGGTCGGTAGGACGGTATTCGTTGCGAATTAATTTAGTACAGTAAACGCCCCCTGGACGTGAGATGTGAAATTTAATTTTAGTATTAATCGCACCCGCAGTTTAGGGTTAAGTTGTGGGTACAAACTGTAACTATGTGAACGTTGTAATTGATATTTTGTGTCTGATAGATTTAATTTTGACCTTTGTTTGGAAATAATATGTAACTATACTTCTATACTAATATTATAAAGAGGTAAAATTTGTTTGTAAGTTTGTATGTAGGGAGTTATCTTCGGAACTACTGTTCCAATTCCGAAAATTCTTTCAATAACGGGAAGCTACATTATCCCAGTGTTATAGGCTACATTTAAAATGTTCCAGTGAGTACATTCCAAGCATAATGGGGCCAGGCTTGCCTCTCTATATTCTTCCCAACGCAAAATTTTACATATTGCAATCTACATAAACTATACTAACAAAAACTAGAATCATATAACTCATCTAAACCGTTGCATAAAGGCAACACAGTATATAGGTCACGCAATATTCTCGAAAACTTTTATGTTAGCGTCGTAAAACTAGCGAAATACACTCTAGTCATCATTGGGCGAAATTCTTTAGTGCAACGCCATCTATCGAAGGCTAATGGTGACTTTTGACGTAAACTGCGCGCCGGGTAACAAACAACCCGGGTGTTTTTCGACCCACTTTGCCGTTTTAGGGTTAAAGGAAAGAGCTAATGTTTTTTTGGTATTTAAATAATGGTGATATTCTAGTTTCATTGGTTGTGTAAGTTAGCAGATTTGTAGTAAAAATAAGTAAACAATTGGTACTTAATTGAAATCTTGTGTGGTCTCAGACAAAAGTAGTTCCCTATTTCTTACTTGTCTGTGTTAGATTATGTGATTATTTTGGTCACGTGGTGGATTATAGTCCATTCCCTCTCATAGAGAGGAGGCCGTGTGTCCCAGCAGTGGGAACAATATAGCCTGATTATGCTTATGCTTGGCTGATCTTATCAATCCATCCATCATCACAAAAATGGGCAGGAAGCCTAAATATTTTTTTATCGTAAATTTTAGACGTGTTGGTTTACATCAATGTCAGTTGGTCTAAGGCGAGGTCGTTTCGGAAAGAATCATATTAAATAATGCACACGAATTCAAGAAACTAGACTTCATGTAAGAAGACTCTGCGGATAAAGAAAGAGCCTTGCCGTTCAAAATAAGAAAACTTCATTCATTTAGGAAAACAAACTAGGTATTAAAAACCTACCAATCACCAAAATTCACTTGCCAAGCATAGCATAGCATAAGCATAATCAGCCTATTAATGTTCCCACTGCTGGGACGCAGGCCTCCTCTCTATGAGAGGGAATGGACTATAATCCACTACGCGAGCTTAGTGCGGGTTGGTAGATGTCACATGTCTTCGAATTTTTGGTTCTAGGACATGCCGGTTTCCTCACGATGTTTTCCTCCACCGTTTTGAGAGCAGTGGTGATGAAATAACTCACACAAAGTAATGCACCTGGCTGGCCCACGACCCACGACTTACTGCTCGTAAGTCGGGGTCTCGACCATTGGGCCACCGCTGCTCTCTTGCCAAGCATCGCATTATATTCTCTCTCATATTACATCAGCCAACGTTTTCCCATTGTCGTCTGCATGTACAGTCGCAAATCGATCAAAGACATTGAATATTTATTGTTCCACTTCGGAGACATATAGAGTGGACTGAAGTACACAGTTCCGACAGACAGTTCAGGCTGTATAGACTTTTACATCGAAACTTGCTAGTCAGACAATCGGATATCTAGGTAGGGTTTCCCAATTTATGTTAAGGTATTTGAAGGATGTCCTATCCCAGGTCTAATGGAAGAAGCGAAGCGAAAGCGCCATATTGGTAATATGGCGGCGATGCCATCTGTCAAAAACGTACTTTTAGAATTAAATTAGCGCAAGGTACAGATTCCTTTCTGGTCAGAATAATTGTCGGTAACAAATTACATAACATAACATCACGCCTGTTATCCCCGCAGGGTTAGGCAGAGGTGTACCTAATAGTAAACCCAAATTTCGCCAGTTATGTTTAAGTTCCATGTAATAAGGGGCGAGCCTATAGCTATCAATCGGGTACAAATCCAGAATCCGTGGTTGCTACTGAAAAATTTCTGAAGAAAAAATCTAATAACACTTTGCCCGACCTGGGAACCTCATGCTCAGCAGTCGCGCTTATGACCACTAGACCAACGAGGTAGTCAAGAGATGTCTTAATAAAATAAGCAGTAGCTTTGTGCTCTTTTACTTGCATGTTGTTTCCTGTATAAGTGTGTACATAAATAAATAGATGTCAGGTTTCAGGCGAAATTATAATGTTTATAACAATTTTATCAAATTATGATACTCTTCTTTAAACGGTATAATTCCATCGGTAAGTAGGTTGAACTGATGATTTATTGGTCGTAAGTTCGATCCATATCTGTTACACAATTTATGCGACTTCAGTTTTTGTAGGTAATTTAAAGTTTATACTGGAATAGTATCGTTTAAAATCAATAATCTTGAATATACAACCTATTGTGTACAACCATTATAAATCTTAACGAACTTTTAAATAAATCCATTTTAAAACTATCAAAGTGAGTTTTGTAACACTCCAAAAGCTACACAATTAAGAATACCACCACAGAGACATACACAGATCAAAATACACGAAAAGTAGGCGGGCTCCTGCATAGGACAGTTGCAAATGAGCGTCTTTTGTCATAGGACCCGAGTTCACAAGTGTGGGGGCTCCCTAAGGAATACTTATGTTGATTCACAAAATCTGTGATGTTATGCGACAGTTGGGGGGTTGGATTTGACCACACTTTTGGTGTTCAATTTTTTGGAAATGGCATTGATTAATTCGAAAATGCAGTGTTTAGATTGCCAACGTGCTAAGGACCGCAGTATCTTAGGTGTAAAATTAAAAGATCGTGTTCGAAACAGTTTACTGCGCCCCAAAACGCAAATCGTTGACGTGGCTCAAAAGGCTGCCCAACTTAAATGAGACTGGACAGGACATGACTGTCGCATGCCGAACGAGCTGTGGGCACGGAAAGCTTAGGAATGGTGCCCTGGAAGAATGACACGGGGTCGCAGCTGACCATTATCGAGATGGCGGGATGAACTGTCTTCCTTGAGAATTGGAAAGGAGTAGCACAGAACCGTGACCTTTGGAAGGAATATAGGAAGGCTCTTGCCCAGCAGTGGGTCAATATGGGCTAGCTATAATAGTAATAAAATGTTTAGATAAATGCCCACGAACTGATAAACGCCATTGAAGATGCAAAACGCGTATCTGCATAATTTATATTTGCGTAATCGAAACCGCCATCAACACGCTTAGAAAAAGAGTTAAAATAAAATCATACCTACGTACTGGAAAAATTTATTCAACGATGAAAACTTGGCTCCCGAGATTAAGAAAAGTGCATTGTTAAAATTGTTTATCAAATAAATTATCATTAGTAACAAAACGTATGCAACTTTCAGCTACATCACTCAGGTATTGAACTGAACACGATCAGCATAATTAAATCGCGTTCAGGAGCTGTCTCAGTGTCAACGTTGCTGTATAATATAGTCACTGAGAGCTCTTGAAAGTGTTTTAGATGTGTAAGTAAAATTCGCTTTTAATCTACAGTCCGATTTAGACAACTGTTGAATGAATACTGAAACTACATACCTACATTTACACACACATTATATTTTTATTATTTTAATTTATTATTATTTTTTCTTTCTCTCTTTCTTTCTAAACTATTGTCAAAAACTGGTAAATTACTGAAAATCGCGTTTTTTAATTTCGACACAAGAAATATTATACACACAAAGCTACTGAAAAACAGAATTTCCAAACAATTACAAACGAAATAACAAGTTACAGGTGTTTTAACTTAAATTGTAGCAGTTAAACTGGAATCATACAGTTGAACCAATTACATTACATTGTAATTACCCGAGGTGTTTCGTATCTAACAGTAAATTAACTAATACTATGTAATTAGAGGTTAAAAAGTAATAAAGTAGTTGTACATAATCATGCTATGATTCTACGAACTACAAATTAATGTAAAAACTGAAAGCATTCGATATGGACAACATAATTATCTTCAGGTATTTCTAGCTGAAGTTGGGGGTGGGCTGGCCACGTAGCACGAATGCGCCCGGAGAGATGGACAACGATCGTCACTCACTGGACGACTGCCGGAGAAAATCGCTGTCGAGGTAGACCGCGGCGAAAGTGGTGTGATGATCTGATCTCGTTTGTGGGGTGAACATGGCCAGATATTGCACAGGATAGAGGTTTGGAAGGTTAAAGGGGAGGCCTTTGGCCAACAGTGGGGCAATCAAATAGGCTAACGAAAAAAAATAGGTTGTTATTGGTGACCACTTGGCATTTTATGTGGCAGAAATTTATGTAAAGAGTCTTCAATGATCCAATGTAGTAAGTTCTACTTTCTGCATGTATACCACAGCTACTGACCCCTATTAGCTACTAAAATATTAACCTAAATCAAAGTCAACAATAATAAACAGTTCCAAAAATAAGATCAAATTGAACGCGATCAACCCTTCTAAACGACGTTTAAGAGCTGCAGTCAGTTACAATATTCGTATACGTAAAGCTTGCCGTTTAGATGGTGTTAATTGCGATGTTTAGTTTGTGGCTCACCGATTTGTATGAAACAACTGTTTGATTCTTTGATGAATAATAAACTTAATACATATTACTTACTTACAGTTCTTGCCACTAACATTCAAAAATGAAAATTAAACTACCACAATGAAAGACAACACTAGTTCTCAACGCACGGAAGAAGAAAACATGCTGCGCAGATGTCGAATAAATTGGGATAAGGACAAGAGAATAATGAAAAGCTCTCAATTTACAAAACAAAAAGAATCAACACAGCTACCACATAAAGACCACACTACTTCTCACCTCATAGCCTTGTTTGATGGCCATGGCACCCCGTGGTCGCGACCACGCGGCGTATTCCAAGCCATCTTTCTGTTGGCAGTGCTGTTGAACAAATAATTGTACATTTTTAACATTACTCGACACTTTTACCGTAATTTTCTGTTACTTTTTAAAAGTGATAGATAAAGCAGAGATTCTTGTAGATTCTAGACCTTATACCAGAACAGTGTAATCATATTTTAGGGTGTAATACATACCACCAATCTGAAAAACTTTCACCATGTCACCGTTCTCGTAACAGCTAAAAAATATTTAGCTGTCTCATACAACATTTCAAAATTACTCCATCTAAATGTATGGGACAGGTTATTAATTTTCGCAATTACAATGTTGGCTCCATGGAGAAAGATCAGTGTGATAGTCTATACCATGTCCTTAAATATGACCATACCTTTCTGCTGCTGCCTTTTATGTTCTAGATTCTAAAGATTACAGCATTTTAACCGGAGCTAGCAAGACCACTCTAAGACCTCCTAACAATACGACTCGGTTCTTTAGTATCGCATTCTGAATCCAGCCCAAACTGCCTAACAAGAAGTTCTTCATGTGTTGGCAATTTTGGCTTAATTTCTAAGAGGCTTCTTACTGTGGGTACAATGATCGCTGAGACCACATCTAATACACGTCGACAAACTCACGAGCAAAGTCAAGATACTTAATTTGGCACAAGTATGTTTATCACAAAGGTGAAAACCTGGTGCCTTGTTTTGCAGACTGACTTACTTTTCCAAACTGTTATTTGTGTGTTATTTTGTGGACTAAAAATAATATAAATATAGTCGATGTTACCATCCCGCATGACGAGAACCTCGTGAAAGCTGAGAAAAAGAAACAAATTAAATATCTAGACTTAGCACACGAGGTTGTCGACATGTGGAATGTGAACTCAGCTATCATTGTGCCGATCGTCGTGACGGCTAATGGCCTTATAGCCAAGAGCCTCGACGACCATCTTTCGAGGCTCTCCTTAGGCGGTTGGATCAAGGGCCTGATTCAGAAGGCAGTACTCTTCGATACCGGTGGACCACTATTTTTTTATATTTTTAAATGTTTTTTTATAAATACATTTTTAAATATTCTAATATAAAAATATTAGAATATTTAAAAATGTATTTAATATGTATGAAAAATAAATAAAGGAAATATAAATATTATTTTTGTAGACTAATTTCAAACTACAGTCTAATAAATAAAGATAAAATGATTTGTAAGGCAAAGGAATCTGACGTCATCGTATTAAATAAAACCTATTTAAAAATCCTTGAAGCTGGGGAAGCCCTAATACCTGACCTACCGTAAGGGTTACATACGACAACATAATGTATAACTAGAGCTACGAATACTCTATACGTCTTGGTTCTACAGCTACTAGACAACAGTACTAACATCACGCGTGGTGTTTAACCGACTTACGAAAACGGAGGAGGTTATTAATTCGGATGTTTTTATATATATTTTTTTATGTATGTTAGGGGGCATAACTCCGTCAAATATAGACTGCAATTTTTTTTTTTTGTTCGAAAGGGGTTTATTCCGAAATGGTCCCATTTAAATTTCATATAGATCTGATGATGAGTTTCGGAGACAGACAACGGAACTCTTACCGATTTCAAAACCACAAAAAAAGTGAAAAATAACTTTAGCTTCAGAAGTCGGTGACTTTTGTTTGTTTGATTTAGTTTTTTTGAAGTCGGTTTTATGTTTTGCAATATTCTTGGAGGATTAGGCAGAAATGTAAGTGCATATTACATTTGGCCAGTTCAGTTGTTTCGTTAGTAACCTGATAAGTTATATTGATGAATGAAAGATCAGTTTCCCATATCCTCCTGATTCTTCTTCTTTATCCTGTGGTTAGTACCTAACCTGGTGTCAGAGTTTTCATGCCGCCCATGGGCCTCTGACTTGGCTTTACATGCCGTCGAGAAATATCTCTCAGGCATGCTGGTTTTCTCACGATGTTTTCCTTCGCTCATGAATTCGAAAAATCAGAGGTGCGTGTCTTAGGTTCAAACTTGAGACCTATGACTTGGCAGTTTGATGGTCATACTACTAGACTCTCACTACCTACTGCTGCTGCTCGATTGTCTTCCGGATTTAATAATACCAACAATCTGTGATCAGTAATCAGTTCAATTGGCGAGGATAAACGGCTCTTAGTACTTCTTACTTTTGAATAGCAAGTTGATCTCACAGAAATATATGCGTAGATTGTCAGCTATATATGAACTCGCAATGTCTTTATTATTGTTTGTAAATGGCAAAAGAGATCAGAAATTCCATTGTATGTCGATTGTTAGTAAACAATTTTCAGCTTTGCATAAGATTCTAATAATCATACGTACGGACGCTTTTTAATGTTACATCGGATTACTTTATAGTATCTTAAACATTATTTTTAGTATAAGCGAAACCTGAATATAGTTTGTTTAGAATAAGTAACTGAATCGATTCCAATCATTTTTCCCAAAAATACTTAAAAAAGGTAAAAGTTGGACACCGAGCTACTTTAAGTACCTATCGCAATAATTTAGGTACCTTTTGCCAAATTATTATTATCAATTAGCTCAAGACGACGCTGGAGGCGCGCGCTGCGTGGTGACCACGCTTTTTTGCGGACAACCAGGTAACAGAATAAGCTTATAACTTTGTGATTTTTCATGATACAGTTTTGAAATTTTGTACATAGATTCTTTACATAAAAATACTAGACACGTGTATCAGGTTTCGCATATACTGAAACTAATGTTGTATAATAGTTATTATCGCCTTGGAAGATCTTCTGGCTTATTCTTTTTTTTTTATTTTGGCTCGAAAATCTGACAACCAGTCTTACTAAAGGTATTACCCAGTACTAACTGGGTTGTGGAGGTCAGATAAGCAGTCGCTCCATGTAAAATACTGGTATTCAGCTGCATCTGGTTAGACTGGAAGCCAACCCCAACATAGTTGGGAAAAGGCCAAGCAGAGATGATGAATCTTTTATGGCTGCAGTGTTAAAAAAGGTGATAGTGTTATCTTTACTTAAACTTTACGAACGCCATCTTAAACTGTTCTTTCAAAAAACTTTAAAACGACATACTAACGACAAAATAAAAGGCAATAATCTTTAAAATAGCGGTACAATGACCATATTTTCACATTATAGTGGATACCTAATGCCTTTACCGACGCACTTACAAACATACATACTTCTAGCTATATATATGTCGAGAAAACGATTTTTATATCCATGACCCAGCCAACATATAAAATGTTACTCCTAAACTGATGTTTCGTCTCTTTCTAACGCCGTGGGAGTGAGGGAGAAGGTGATATGCACGTGTGACGTCGGTGAAGACTTATATGTATGTACGTGGAGGGAAATGGCTAAAGGGGTGGAGAGGATTTGGGATGGAATATTTTTTGTAGTTGAAAATTTTTAAACTGTGAAGGAAATGTGTTATTGTATAATGTTGGTTCTTTATTCGGTCAGTCGTTCTTATCTTACAATTGAGAGATAAATCTTGGTCATATTTTGATTGAAAATACAATAATACGTTAATTTATACTTTTTCCCACTTTTTCAATGCACAGATATTCTGTGCATTGAAAAAGTGGGAAAAAGTATCACGCCCGTCAGAACTTCCGATTGTTCTGGCAAAGTATGGAATATGCAATGGTTTTCAAATTATTTATTTTAAAAAGAAGTTAACAATTTTAAAATTGTTAAAATTGACCATAAAATAGATGGTGGTCATCAAAATAACAAAAAAAAAAAATAACCCAGTACCTACCATCCACCAATTTTTTACAACCAAAACCCACTCCACAGTACCTCTGTCCCCAAGAAAAGCCCGCGACACGAGTATTTTTCTTAACCCATACATGTGTAACCTCACACACACACACACTATACTTATGTGTGCGTGAAAATACATGTACATATGTCGGCGCTCCGATGTGTGCAGTCTTGGGTAGTAAAATATTACGCTGTCGGGTGAAATAACATTGTATAGATAATCAATAACAGTGGAATTTTATGTTAGATCCTGAATTTCAGGGCGTTTTAAAGTTTTCGTACCCTAGATTTGGTGTGAGGCTAGGTTTAGCATAGCATAGCATAGCATAATCAGCCTATTAATGTTCCCACTGCTGGGACGCAGTCCTCCTCTCAATGAGAGGGAATGGGCTATAATCCACCACGCGGGCCCAGTGCGGGTTGGTAGATGTCACATGTCTTCGAATTTTTGGTTCTAGGACATTCCGGTTTCCTCACGATGTTTTCCTCACGATGTTTTCCTTCACCGTTTTTGAGAGCAGTGGTGATGAAATAACTTACACAAAGTAATGCGCCTGGCTGGGTTCGAACCCATGACTTACTGCTCGTAAGTCGGAGTCTCCGCCACTGGGCCACCGCTGCTCTCTTCTGTCTTCGCTAGGTTTTACAGGAGAAGAATGAAGTGATTTAAAATTGAAATAATCGTCTCTTGTTAGGCTGCAATCATCATCTGCATCTGCCTAGTTTTTTCCCAACTATGTTGGGGTCGGCTTCCAGTCTAACTGGATGCAGCTGAATACCAGTATACAAGGAGCGGCTGCCTATCTGACCTCCACAACCCACTTAGCACTGGGTAATACAATACCTCCTGGTAAAACTGGTTCTCAGACTTTCGGGCCACTGGCTACCTGTAACGCTGTAAATGACAGCCGAAACCCGCCGCTTAGCGTACTTTGCGAGGGACGTAGGAAAACTACGGTATGTAATGGGTGGTCACCCATCCACGGCCCAACCTAGGCAAGCGCGGCTTAACCATAAAATCGACCCGAACGGCTGTTATTATTTAGCGACGAGCCCCCTCTTATTAGGTTTCTAATATTGAAGTTTCTTTATAGAAGTTGCTAAAAAGATATATTTAACCTATTGAACGCCACGGACGTCTATGGACGTCAAATCAAAAAGTGCTCACGACGCCTTGTACGTCATGGCACGTCGAAAATAACACTTTTTTAAAGCACTAGTGTAGAGAACACAGATTTTCGTTATTGACGAGGTGGTCAAAAGGTTTAACATCAAAAATGTAAGCATAACCTATTATATACCGAGTTTCCTCCATTCCTCGGATAACCGTTGGTCCCGGTTGTCATTTGTAGATCTTTGACAGTCGTTACAGGCAGTCAGTGGCCAGTGTTACCAAGAGGTATGTAGTACCTAGAACTAACTGGGTTGTGGAGGTCAGATAGGCAGTCGCTCCATGTAAAACACTGGTACACAGCTGCATTTGATTAGACTGGAATACCGATCTCAACATAGTTGGGAAAAAGCTAGGCAGTTGATGAAATGAAATTATTTGAATCCGATTAGAATGAACCAAGAAATAAATGAATGCGTTCTGTTTCGAACGTTATGTAACCAGCCAAATTTATAAAATAACATCACGCCTGTAATCCCCGAAGGGTTAGGCAGAGGGTACCTCTACAGTACACCCACATTTTCGCCAGTTACGGTTAAGTTATCAATCGGGTAGAAATGACATTTAGCCCGATCTGGGAAACAAACCGTTTGCTTTGATTCAGCATTAGCGGTTGCAACCATTAGACTACGACGAGATAGTCAATAAATGAACCATTTTGCAAAAAAAAAATGACTTCCAAAAAACCCAAAAATGTAATAATGTGGAAAATTACTTTACTTCCGGAAGTCAGGTTTTTTGCAAAAAAAAAGCTTTCTATTTCAGCCTTTTTAGTTGTGGTATGTATGATGGTATCTCACACAAATTCTTGTCGAGTATTTATTTTCCACTGTTACTAAAAGATATTAGCAGATCATCCACATGGACATAGAATAAAAGTAATGTATTATAGCACATAGCTCATAAACTACCCAATTAATGTCAATAAAGTGTATATGGGACCACCACGCAAGCTTCCTCTAATAAATAAAAAAAGAATCACAAAATCTGACCAGTAATCACGGAGTTATGAGGTAAAAAACATTAAAAAAACAGCCGCATTGAGAACTCCTTTTTAGAAGTCGGTTAAAAAATATAAATTCAAACTTATTATTCGGCCATTGCACGACTAATCAAACGCCTCTTTTCATTCGCAGTTAACAGAAAAAAATCGCCGACTTATCTAAGTGACAGCTAAGTTGAGTTACGTAACCCTTCAGTTAAGGGCGCTGTGGTAACCTGCTCCCCTAATGACACACTCACTTTAGGGGGATGGTAAGGCTCTACTTAAAGGCTGAAACAAATAGTGTGAGTAGAAAGCCAAAATTGTACTTTACCCTTGATATATTATAACGGACGAGCTCGTGGCTAAGTAATAACAGCCGCTCGGATCGATCTTCAGGTTAAGCCGCGCTTGCCTAGGTTGGTCTGTGGATGGGTGACCACCCATTACATACCGAGTTTCCTCCGTGCCTCGGAAAGCACGTTAAGCCGTTGGTCCCGGCTGTCATTTGTAAATCTTTGACAGTCGTTACAGGTAGTCAGTGGCCCAAAAAGTCTGACAACCAGTCTTACAAGGTTTCGTATTACCTAGTACTAACTGGGTTGTGGAGGTCAGATAGGCAGTCGCTCCATGTAAACTACTGGTATTCAGCTGCATCCGGTTAGACTGGAAGCCGACCCCAACATAGTTGGGAAAAGGCTAGGCAGATCATGATATTATAACGTGCCTCGGAAAGCACGTTAAGCCGTTGGTCCCGGCTGTCATGTGTAAATCTTTGACAGACATTACAGATAGCTACTGGTCCAAAAAGTCTGACAATCAGTCTTACCAAGGGGTATCGTATTACCCAGTACTAACTGGGTTGTGGAGGTCAGATAGGCAGTCGCTCCATGTAAAATACTGGTATTCAGCTGCATCCGGTTAGACTGGAAGCCGACCCTAACATAGTTCCGAAAAGGCCAGGTAGATGACGTTTTTCTTACGTTATACATTTTTAAATATTCCTATGTAAAATCAATATAAAAAAAAAACATTTTAAAATATGTAGTAGCCCACTGGTATCGGAAACAGGGTCCAAACTACCGACGTTCAGGGCTCCAGAGGGAGGAACCTCTTAACAATACGAGCCGTGTCCAGGAGTACCGCTTCATGTTAACAGCTGGATCAAGGGCTTGATTCGCTTTCTGAATCAAGCCAGGGGAGCTAAAAAAGCGAGGCTATAAAATTTCACGCGGAGGAAAGTCGCGGGCAATAACTAGTTTATAATAGCTAGTTTATATGTAACAACAGCCTAATGCATGCTTTCACCGACCCTAGGCTACACCTAAATGAATGCGTAAATAAATAGTGCGTTGGATTTTCTACTTTCGGCGCTATCCCAAGCAATTAAGGCGTTCAATGTCACCTAGTGTAAGTAATAAGTGTAACATAACATCACGCCTGTAATCCCCGAAGAGCTAGGCAGAGTTGTACCTAATAGTACACCCACATTTTACCAGTTAAACTTAAGTCCCATGTAATAAGGGGCGAGCCTATTGCTAACAATCGGGCACAAATCCAGACATGGAGTCTGGCTGTTACTGAGAAATTCCATATGGTCCCAATAACACATTGCCCGACCTAGGAATCATACTCAGGACCTCATGCTCAGCAGTCGCGCTTGCGACCACTACACCAACGAAGCAGTAATAAGTAAACCGACGGTATTATATATTAGACCGTATAATAAAATTCAAAACAAATCACAAAAAAAAAAATTGTAAACCATTTTCGGCCAATCTACTCACTATTAAAAGAGAAAAGAAAAATCACAAATACCCTCAAAAGAAAATAAAGAAAACGTCTGAATTGTGGAATGATTAAACGTTTAAACGTCTGCGGGCATCTAAACTCAATTTGCGGTGTTCGTCCATTTGTCACCGCGCGTCTCGGGAACCGCGCTCTGTGCAGGAAGTAGCTGATTATCTGTATGCTTGTACATCATGGGGCACCGAGGATATGGAGAAACATTTTGGTGTTTTATGGGTAGGTAATACGTAGTAATATTTAGTTAATTTATCGTGATACCGAACTGTTTTGTTTTAAAAGACATCGGTAGAATTAACCGTACATGAGATTCGAATTCTGTTTCTAAGTTTTGCAATGTTAATGTTAGTATGCAGTGTCATACAGGGTGTAAGGGACAGCCCTGCACAAACTGACAGGGTGCATTCAGCTCCTTATTTTGAATCATATTCCACCGGAATATTTCTCCGGATTTTTTTTTCAATTAATATTTTTTTATTTCATCGTAAAACTACATTCCCTGTACGCATCACTCCATTTATGTAAATAATACGGCTAAAATAAAAAATCCAACAATGGATATTGAAATACTCTAACGAACGACGCGTGAAATCAGCTGTTCAGTTCCTGTCCAGCTACAGAGATCATCGAACTCGGCGTCGCGCTTGCCGTTCGCATAATAAAGTAACAACAAAATCAAAAATTACAATATACATAATAATATAATAATCAGTGTTAACAGATACTGTATTTTTCGCCGCCTACCTCCACTGTAACTAACACCAGAAGGTCATAGAATAAAAGAGATAGCTCCAAATAAGTCTAAATGGTCAATTTAAGAAGAAAAGACCAGGTTATAAGCTAGAAATAACGCTAGAACCATCTTAACTTTAGCTAGGAACACTAGAGTGTAGGAACTAGAACTGCCTATAAATTCTAAGAGGCTTTTCTTAGCTGTAACGGTCTGGTAGCACAATAGAATCCCGATTTATTTTATTTTCTTAGTTCTTCTGCATTGCGGCAACATTAGAGATTTGACAGAGGTGTAAAAAATACTAATCTCCATAAATGAGCTTGTATGGGATGAGTTCTAACACTACGTAAGTCAATTTTTGACGGTTTTGATTTTTGATGCCGTTTGCTAGAGAACCGGAAGACGCGTTGTTTCAGCCAATCAGAAACAAGCAACGTCTCTATCTAATTTGAAGTCAACACAAATTATAAAATGGTATTGTACCATTACCTAAGTATAATTATGCAGTTTTTTCACTCTCTGTAAAGTTACTATTTTTGATTTATGTGGACATATATGGGTACAACGACGTTATGAAACAATTTCAGACCCCGACTTTGAAGTAATAAATACTCAAGACTCAAAAACGTTTAAGTAATTATCATTTTTTTTCACTTAAGTCAAGATAAATTTTTCGATTGTGAAACCTATTTTATCATAAAAAGCGATGATCTCATTATATTCATAGAAAAACAGTCAAATCTAGGAACAGTTGTGTTCAAAATCATCATAATTTTTTATTGTGTATTAAAGCTTGACTGAGTTATAATCATTAAAATCATCAAGACAAGCTTCTAAGTTCATTTAATCCCATTAAATGGCTATTTCATAACTGTAATGCTTTGAAAAAATGATGTATATGATGAATAAATTACTAATATCAAACAGTGACGAATTCCTAACTGTTTAAAAAAAACCATTTAATTTCATTCATCAATTTTTTTTTCTAATAATCAAAAAATGGCCTCCCATTATCTAAACTCAGCTAAACGTATCATAGTGTGTACATGCACACAGTGGGTGTGTATGTGATGGATAGCCAATCGTCTCGGCCACACTGTCATCGTTAGCTCTGCTTGCCCCGCTTTCGCCATTTATCTTCAATCCACTAGATTTCACGAGATTATTAGGTATTAGGATTTTGTTAAGTCAGTGTACGGGTGGACTGTGTCTTTAGCTTTTTAGTAGCTGTCTTTGGAAAATGGCCACCTATTATAAGGAACGTATGCTGAAGGTGAGGGGTCATTCTCGTATTAACAGTACTTGCCGAACAAAAAGTTTACCAAACGGGAATGAATATACGTATACTCAAAAGTTGACGAAACGAGACTCATTGTATGAAGATCAAAATAGTTAAGAAACGGGAGTTTTGCGATTGTATTTTGTTTAGTTGGCGAAACGGGAAAGTTACCTAACGGGACATACCCTTTTGAAGAACAATCGCCGTTTAACCTAATTCAATTCTCAATGTGTCAAAAATACCTCTAATTCACCAATATTTTTGACAAGTTTACGTTGATTTGTGACTACATTTTGTACGTTTTTAATAACCGGAGTTGCACTACTGTTTTACAACAAAATATTTGTTCAAACAGCCGCTTGGACTAACTCTCAGGTTGAGCCATGCTTATTTAGGTTGGTCTGCGGATGGGTGACCACCCATTACATACCGAGTTTCCTCCGTGGAAGTTAAACCAGCTGTCATTTGAAGATCGTTGACAGTCGTTACTGGTAGTCAGTGGCGCGAAAGTCTGTCAACCAGTCTTTCTAAAGAGTATCGTATTACCCAGTATTAACTGGGTTGTGGAGGTCAGATAGGCAGTCGCTCCATGTAAAATACTGGTATTCAGCTGCATCCGATTAGAATGGAAGCCGACCCCAACATAGTCGAGAAAAGGCTAGGCAGATGATGAGGTCTTTCAACAATGATGACATGACGACATAACAATGATGTGTTACCACAATCCTAACCAATCTTAGATGATGATCTACAAAGATTATGTAAATAAAACCTAGCTCCCCTAATATCTATCAGTTTCATTCAGCCACATCAGTCGCGACACATCCGTCTACGTCACCAACAGGGTGACGCCTCCCGTTATCGACCATGCCAACTTTGTTCTTTTATACAACTTGTACTATTATGGAAGCTTCAAATAGGTAAATAACTTTTTCTGATATATTTTTGCCAACATTGAATCTGTTGAACACATTTGCCTACCTCTACAAGAAATTCAGGAGTGATGTTATGCTATGGACAACTACAGTACTTTCACAGTTATTTATGTCTTGTGACTGAAACTGTAGCGTCATTTTATAGTTGTCTTTGTTTCAACACTTCAAAAGTGCCTGTAACTGGCCTACTTGCAGTATATGCTTTGATTTTAATTTTGGATACATACAATACATTAACTCTCGTCTGTTTCTCATAGGCATAAACTATAGAGCGACACCAGCTGTGTAATATAGGAGAGGAGTTTTTTTTTCGAATTTAATTAATACAGAAAATAATGAAAGAAAAGTCTAACTGGATGCAGCTGAATACTAGTTGTTCACATGGAGCGACTCCTTATCTGATCTACACAACCCAGTAGATGGTAGCTCGATACCCCTTAGAACTGGAAGACTGCTGGTCCAATCTTTTGGGCTTCTGTATAATCAGCATAAAATGTTCCCACTGCTGAGACACAGGCCTCCTCTATATGAGAGGGAATGGGCTATAATGCACCACGCGGCCCCAGTGCGGGTTAGTAGATGTCACATGTCTTTGAATTGTGGTTCTAGCACATGTCGGTTTCCTCACGATGTTTTGTTTCACCGTTTTGAGAGCAGTGGTGATGAAATAAATTACAGAAAGTAATGCGCCTGCCTGGGTTCGAATCTACGACTTACTGCTCGTAGCTCGTGGGTCTGGCCACTTGGTAAATACTGGAAAAGATCTTCGAACGACTGCCCGGAGTAACTGCACAACGTGTGTTTCGAGGCACGGTATCTTTTGAAGTCTTAGTTATTTGATACTAACTTATACCCGCGGCATCACCCGCGTATAGTTCAATAATTGTCCCACGGGATCATGCTAATAAGTATCCTATGTGTTGATCCAGGTCATAAAGTACCTATGTGCTAAATTTCATGCAAATTTGTTTTATAGTTTATGCGTGAAAGAGTTACAAACATCCATATATCCTCACAAACTTTCGCATTTATAATATTACAAGCCACCAGCCCCGGCTTCGCACGAGTGCAACATACATATAAACCTTCCTCTTGAATCACTCTATCTACTGCTGAAAACTGCATTAAAATCCGTTGCGGAGTTTAGAAGGTATAAGCGTACAAACAGCGAGAGTGACTTTGTTTTATACTATGTAAAGATATAACAAGCATTTATAACATTATAGTGGGCTTAAATTAAGCAAGGAAGTAGTATTTAAAAATAAATTCTAGTACCAGACTTTAAACCGATCTAAATCAGTACTATCAACTTACTATAAAAGCCTCTTCACACTACCGTCGCATCAACGTCGCGATAACGATCGTGTGTGTCTGTCGGTGACATTGACAGATACGCCGTGAAGATTACCCGCCTTTGTGGCGGATCACACCCGGATTATCCGGGGTGAGCAGGGGAGGAATATTTTTTTGTATTTTTCTAATTGATGTCTTATGAAATTTAGAGCGGTGTGGCGGACATTTTAAGAATTCTTATTTATCGGTAGGAATCGATTTGTCTAAAGTCTATGATTTTTTTTTTTTAAATTAGATCATATGCCTAGGTTTTTTCCAACTATACTTATAGGTACTGTCACTTACGGGATATTTTCCGTTCTTCCGTGTTTTGTTCTTTCAGTATAAGTTTAGTTGTAAACCGTGAAAGCTTAAAACAGTGTTTTTTTCAACTATGTTGGGGTCGGCTTCCAATCTAAACGGATGGAGCTGAATACAGGTATTTTTGTGTGTATCATCATTATCCAGTCCTTATCCCAATTTATTTGGGGTCGGCGCAGCATGTATTCTTCTTCCATACTTCTCTATTACTCGTCATCTCATCAGTCACCTCCTTTCCAGCCATATCATCCTTCACACAGTCAAACCATCGTTTCTTTGATCTTCCTCTGCTCTTATAGCCGTTTACATTCATACTCAACATTTTCATCATTCTTCCGCACGACATGTTCATACCGATTACCATGCGCAACTGCTGAGCACGAGGTCCTGGGGATTTTCCATCAGAATTTTTTCAGTAGCAGCCACGGAGTCTAGATTTGTGCCTGGCTAATGGCAATAGGCTCGCCCCCTGTTACATAGAACTTAATTATAACTGGCGAAATGTGGGTGTGCTATTAGGTACATCTCTGCCTAACCCTTCAGGGATTACAAGCGCGATGTTACGTTATGTACTTGAAATTGTCTAGGAATTTAGGCTTAGAATAAATTAATTAGTTGCTGATTAAAATGTCGTTAATTTTCAAGCAAATTATACAGGTAAATAAATGTTCTTTTTTCAAAAATTCTTATCTCATTCCTGTCTACCCCCAAAAACCGACACTACAAACAAGGAAACAAACCGACTGTAACGAAAAGTCTACTTAAGGCCGTGTGCACACAGTGGCAGTGAAAACAAATTAACGAGATGAGTCGCAGCGAGTCGGTCCGTCGACGCCCTAAGATGGATGGCAGGAGGATCAAGTGACGGCTCGCTACGACGAATTTCGGAAAACGTTTTCTGGATATTTTTTGGTGGTTGAAAGTTACTTGAAGAATATTCATGGATATTTAGATATTATGCAATTGCTTGGATATGGACCTGAAACTGAAATGGTTTACGCAAAATTCTTTGCCTATTTGGTAATAATACAGGGTGTAACAGAAAGGGTACAGTCGTATGAAAGGATATGCTGCAGACCATCAAACTGAACAACTTTCTCCTTGGGTCCAAAATCGTGACTACGAAAAAATTATCAGCTGTCCCATACAAAATTTCAATACCTACTCGACCCAAATGTGTGGGATAGCTGTGATTTTTTTCTCATTTACCATATTGGATACAAGGAGAATTTTGTTCAGTTTGATGGTCTGCAGCATATCCTTTCATATGACTATACCCTTTCTGTTACACCCTGTATAAATACAGTCTTATATTCTTTGAGTTATGAGTCGAGCTACACGATAACTGACAAATGCAATGACTGGACAGGTCTACTCAAATCTGTGTGGCTTTTTCTTCAAAAGACCATCTTAGACACTAATCTGTATAGTCATCATGTGTGTCTAGGTTATGTCTGGACCTTAAAAGAGACTATGACCTCTGAGTTTGTTTCGGATGTTTCTTCTCACAGTAGTCAAGTAAGAAACGCCGACCTAATCTAGTTTAAAAAAAAATCGTTTGTTAAAACATTTTTGCAAATTTTTTTATTTTTTACATTTTAGAAAAGCTTACAGACTAATAACAAAATTTATACCTACATCGCTAATAACAAGCCTCCACAGATAAATACAGAAAATATTAGTTCCATATTGCATAAGTTACATAATTTATCAATTGTGGAGTTATAAATAAAAAAATGGAATCACTTCACTTTTGTAGAAAATTTAATAGAATATAATATTAAAAATACAGTGCTATATAAAAATATTTTTTTGCATTCGTGCACCTAGCATGTAACCATATTTTTATAAAAAATTAAATTGTTGAAGGATTTTTTGTTTGTATTTTTTACTTTTTTTTTAAATTCTAAACCACATTATATTCTATATTTTTTTTACAAAAGTGAAATGAATCCATATTTTATTTATATCTCCACACTATCTATGTAGCATCCAAGTCATTTAATAGCACAAAACCCACAAACGATTTCCCTAAGCTAATCAATCCAACAGAACATTCGTCACGATGCGTCCGCTTCCCGCTAATTATTAGGTAGCATTTTCTGAGCAATTGATTGCTCATTGTCTTTTCGTGCTCAGATGAGCTAATGATCGAAGTGTACATTGTGTTTGTTAGTAGAAAAACTAGGAAGTAGTGTGTTTTCATGTTTAAAGAAACTGTCTTTGCTGTCTTTGATAAGAGAGATTGTAATTAATTACTATCAAAAACTCTGTGTAGGGTAAATGCTAGAAAAAATAATCTTCTTCTTCTTATATATAAAAATCCGTAACGGCTCGACCGATTTTATGATTTTTTTTTATTACTTTTTTATTTATATTTGGTAGGTCGTAAAGTATATTTCACACCGCTAATTTCACGCGGACAAAGGTCGCGTGCATACAGCTAGTAATCTATATAAATAATTAATTAAATAAAATAAATCAATAAAATTGAAGGGTCTATTTGTAATTTAAAAATAATAGCTCTTTATTGAATGCATTTGAAAGTATATACGGTACTTATTTTTTTTCTGTCTTTCTCTTTGTTCCCGCTAATCTCCGAAACTGCTTGACCGATTTTGAAGAATTTCGACGTTGATGTAGGTATAAGGAGTAACTTACTACTTTTATTTTAGAAAAAGGATTAGGGTTCCGTGCAAAAAAAAAAACTGATGAAATTGTTAACAAAATTCGATTCAAATAGGAAAGTAATATTTTTTATAATAATTTTAAGCAGACGGAGGTCGCCGGCAACAGCTAGTTAGTACATAATAATCAACAATCATATAGTCAGATACGAAACATAGTCGATACATTTTTTGAAGACTATGGGTACCTATACATACTCGTACCTCGCATGTTTTTATTTTTGAGCAATTTTATTGATATTTTTATTGAATGACTTTTATTGATTTTTGTAATGTAATGATTTTAATGACTTTTTAATGATATTTTTGTATGATTTTCTACTTTATTGTTTTTATTCAATCTCAATTTATTATTTTTTGTTGTATATAGGTATTATGCCTGAATTAAAACACAATTTATTTTATTTTTATTTTATATACAACATATTTTTAAGAAAATCTGTACTCGTAATTATCTTCCATCACCAAAAACACCATAACATTACTAACAAGGATAATCTCCCAAATACCCATTGACTGTTCGAGCACCATAATTATCTTTTAAACCAAAAAAAAACTAACAAAGACTCTGTACATTTAAATCTCCTTATTAAAAAAAAATGATGGTGACAAATACAGTTAGGAAAGAAAGAAAAAAAAAGGAAAAAGTTTGCAAAAAATGTAGCGGTTGCACCCTTTCATTTAATACTGTTGTCGTATGAGAAACGAATGACAAGACAGGTAATTTATGCTTGTTTAGAAGGATGTAGTAGTTTTGATACTTCTGCGAAGTTGCGAAAGATATTGTATAAAAGAAAAGAAAAAATGCCGCTGTGTAATGGATTTCTATTTTTGATTATGCTTACTTCAGATAAAATAGTGGAAACATCAGATGTTCGTTACTAAATGTTTTTCTTAATTGCTTTAATTTAAATGTACCAAATCTTTTACGTCGTTTTATTAAAACTGCAATAAAAAATGACTTCTAAATCCGAATACTTTAAGAGAAAACATTTTACTTGCCAATTATTTATTCCTATGTATTTTTTTTTCAATTCAATAAAAATAACAAATCATTATAATTACTCTATAGTTTAAGTCCTTGTCATGATTTCACAATAATTGTGAGTATTTAAGGGTAACTTTCATATTTCTTTTTGTAGAGTAAAATATTTTCTCTCTGAAGAATATCATAGTCGATTCTCCGAAGCAGTTATTGTTCTTTACCAAACACCAAAGTACCAAAACGTACTCATCCCCCTAATTCTACTTCACAAGATCAGAATACAACCCCATAAGACAGTTCACTCACCCCTTAACAAATAATACTTAAGAGTAGCTCCGAATTTATGTGCCCAAAATCTATAGCGATAAAACTCCATCTTTTGTAAGTAACATCATAATATTGTATTGTAATATTATTTATTGGGTATTGTCAATATGGTGTGTAGCTGGCTGATGATAAAAAGGATGATATAAGGTGTGATTCTTTATTGTTTTGCAAAAAACTTGCAAAATAAGTGAAATATTAAAAAACAATAAAGTATGAGATGAATGCAAAGATGTATTTGACTGGCACAAACATGGCTTTGCGACCTTTGGATGGAGATGGGATTTTATAGAGATTGATAATGATGTTCGTTGTCATCATCTGTCTAGCCTTTTTTAAACTATGTTGGTGTCGGTTTCCAGTCTAACCGGATGCAGCTGAACAGCAGTATTTTACATGGAGCGACTGCTTATATGACATCCACAACCCAGTTAGTACTGCGTAATACGATACCCCTTGGTAAGACTGGTTGTCAGACTTTTTGGCCACTGACTACCTGTAACAACTGTCAAAGATCTACAAATGACAGTCGGGACCAACGGCTTAACGTGCTTTCCGAGGCACGGACGAAACTCGGTTTGTAATAGGTGGTCACCCATCCAACGACCAACCTAGTTTAGCGCGGTTTTATCTGAATCAATGATTTGGGATTATCTCATTCATGCTTAAAATGGTAGAAAACAAGGACGCATAAAACACACTAACAAACAAAAATGACCATAATAACACACAATAAAGCTGAAAATCTTACAAAACTTGTAAGTTATAACCAACTCCAATGTCCTCCAATAGCTAGACATCGCAATCCTAACTTTAGTACCTAAAAGTATACTAATAAAAAAGTTGGGCTGTCCATTTATTGCCGCTACGAGCAATATATCGGTTTGTCTGTTTGTTCGTCAGCAACTTTCTTGGTCACAAGACCCTGGGGGACCCAGTTCTCTGTTTATGGTGGAGTATCGAGGGCATAATAAAGATAAGGTTTCTCTATGGGCATCGTATGGACAGTATGGAGTACATTCGGCTCTCTCTCACTGACTCTCACACACATTGGTGTGTCATCCACGTTTATTCTCTCTTATTGGGATTAACCATACAGGGTGTAAGCGGACCCTTCACGAAGCCGTCAACCAAGCATTCGGTACATCAAACTTAGTAACTTTACGCAAAAATTATTGCTGGGAAACGACTTTTTTTTTTGGGTGAAAAATCTCGTTTTACGGTAGGGCTCAATGTAACGCACTCAAAACATTGTGCTGTTGGATGAATTGAATAACACGGGGGTCGTGGAGGTGTTTCTAAAGTTCTTACATTAAAAACATGCATTAAAAAGTTGAAAATTTTACCCCCAATGAACACCAGAATTTTCCATGAAGCGACTGCCTATGTAAACTCAACAACACAGTCTTCACCATGATCTTAATTACCAATACAAAGCAAAAATAACCCAACAAATACACAATAAACAATACAAAACTATTATCATTAACAATAAACAAGGAAATTAGCCATACACAAGGGTGTCCACGATTAATTCGCCGAATTAGTCCGGTCCGAAGTAAAATCGATTAGGGTACGAATTTCGGGGCCGGGGCAATTCGCAACGACGCTGCGTCCCATCCAAGATAAACATGCCAGGCTTTTTTCTACGGTTGAGACATTAACCAAGGATGTTTTGGTGGTGCCTGTGAGTTTGGAAGATGTCGGACTGTCCTGGTTTGAGTTTTGGTTTTTAAATTGCAGAAGTGTGTGGAAGGATGTTTAGGGTTTAGTTTGGGGTTGTTAGTTTTATTATTTATACATTACATTACATCTCTAACAGACTTCGAAAAAAAATGGTATTATATTCGCTATAATATTAAATAATCAGGTCCATTGACATGTTCTTAATTAGGTACATTCAAGTTTTTCTAATAACGGTTTAAAAGGAAAATAATAATTAGTTAAAACACAAAACAACGGTATTTTTTTAATGATAAAATTGGCAATTTAAAAATACAATCTAACAAAATATCAACAAAAACGGTGCCAGCTGAAACAGTGGAAATTCTGCAAATAAAAGACAATGTTATCAAACTATACCTACCTCCAAAACATATAACAACCATTGGCATTTAATACAGGAAAAACCCATCCGAAAACCTGGCCACCCTACACTGTATGTCATTAGACGAAGCGGCGGGGGCGTCATTACAGCGATGAGTAGAACGACCATTAATCTTCTGAGACCGGTCTCCGCGCTGTCAAAATTGTGGCCACCGTTCTACGTGCGTACTTAGTTGTCCTGTGTGTTCTTTTGTTTCTGGTCACTCTAGTGTGTGCGTTGATTGTGATTGTGAAGGTTAGTCGTGTGTCTATGATATGTTTAGTGAAGGGCTTAGGGGTTTCAATTTTGGGCCATTTATATGCTCAGGTAGAGAAAACAATGTTTCTTCATCTTCATAGCCTTTTCCCAACTATGTTGGGGTCGACTTCTAGTCTAACCACTCTATGCTGCTGTATGCATTAAGTGGCTGCCTATCTGACTTCCAAAACACAGTAAAGGTAATATCGACACCTGCAAGGAATAACATTGTAACTAATATTTAGCAACTTTAGAGGAGAGCGCGTCAAAGATTCAAAAAATTCTCACAGCTTTCATTTAAGTCTTAATGTCAAGAAACTTTGAAATTGTATGTCAACGAGGGAATAGCTACACTTGCGTATGATTTTAATATTTTATATTTGATCCGAATTTACAGTCAAGTAGCGATAAACTTTTTAGTTTTATACGGTATATTGTGTATTTGTGCCCAAATTGATGTAAAGCGAAATCACTGTTTTTATTGCCTGATCCGTCGATACGATTAGAGTAGGTAGGTAAGGATCAAAAGTAAAATCAATTGAAGCTGTATGATTTCCGAACAGAACTGATGAAGTACATGCAATTTGCATCAGGCTAATTCGGCTTAACATGGAGATGAGTAACTATTATTCGAAATCTTAGTATTCATATCTTTAATAACTTTCTTTGTATTGACATTATTTTGTTTATATTTCCTTTATTTATATTTTTACAAATATAAAAACCATTTAAAAATATAAAAAATTGTAGCCCAACGGTATCGGGATCAGGATCCAAGCTTCCGGCGGTCAGGGCTCCAGAGAGAGGAACCTCCTAACAATACGAGCCGTGTCCAGGAGTACAGCTTTCTGAATCAAGCCCTTGATCCAGCTGCCTAACGAGAGCCTCCTCGGGTATTGGTCGAGGCTCTTGTTATGTCATCTCAACCTTATTTTGTACTTTTGCATGCCTTCTGGTAAAATGTGGCTGTTCCTATTTATATTTTTATGTCACCGTGTTTGTTGTACCCATATTTGCAAAATAAATATGTTATCTTATTCTAATTTACGTTTTCTTTTTACGCTAATTAATTTTAAATGTCTGCTTTTTTCCCTTCAGCAATAAATCGTTTTATACATTATGAGAATTAGCAATTGTACACTATGTTTAATACATTTAGGTAATCCAAGGTAAGAGCCGGGGGATCCGTCACTCAGGGTATTCTAATATGGACGCCAGTCTCTCATAAAGGAACATTATACTTATAAAGCATTTTGTTAAAATGTTATTCTTACATTACGTCGCTGAATTTCTGACACTACGTAAGTCAAAAATAGCAACTTTACAGGAGAACGAAAAACTGGCAACAGAGAAAAAAAATTATGGAAAAACCCCGCCTTTGTGGGAGGCCTAAGTCCAGCAGTGGACGTCTTTCGGCTGAAATGATGATGATGAACAGTAGAAAATTATTTTTTGTTGTTTACTTGAAATTATATGGAGGCGTTGCTTGTTTCTGGTTGGCTGAAACAATGCGTCTTTCGATTCTCTAGCAAACGGCATCAAAAACCGTCAAAAATTTATTTACGTACTGTCAGAACTTCAACGACTATTTATACCTATGAGAACCTCTGTGAAACGAGAAAATAAAGATATTGTTTTGTTTTCTACCGGTAAAACTTAGAAACTTAAAAGTGATCAACCTGAACGAATGCCCACCAAGTCTTTACTCAATACTGTTAACAAATTGCCTGACTTCATTTAGCTAATCGTATTGAGCGGTAATACCCAGGAGCCCTTCGTTCAAAATCGCTAGGGGTGCAGGCCGACGGATTCTGACGTTTCAATTCAATGTGGGTTTGTGTGTTTGGAATTCGACGATGTTGACTTAGAAGTTTATTTACAAAAGCCGCTTAAAGTTAAGTGATTTTTTTACCTTACAATTTTGATGTTTAAAAGTCTCTTAAATTTGACCATTGTTTACGAATAAACCTCAAAAATTGTTGGTGAACATTTTCTTAGTACTTAGTTCCCAACTTCTACACGGCACCGATAAAGCTCGTAGACGGATGGGTAAATATATGAAAATGCGGCTCATCAACACCATTATCATCACCATTTTCGTCTTGACAAAGATGGTGAGATGAACTTGACTCACAACGCAAGGACAAGCCCACAATGGCAGAAACATAAGCGTGTTTGAAAAGGGTAGATGGATGCAGTTTTTGAAGGTCAATTTGAACCAATTCATCTTCATCAGCCTAAAACAGTCCACTGCTGGACATAGGCCTCTTCAGTCTCAAGCCACTAAACTCGATTCTCGGCAACTCTCATCCAGTTGCTACCAGCCACCCTGCGAATATCGTCGCTCCACCGAGTCTGAGGGCGTCCCACCTTGCGCTTGCCAATTCGTGGTCTCCACTCAAGAATACATCTACCCAAACGGTCATCGGTAACTTCAGCTTACTTATTCTGTAAGCTATGTCGACAACTCTGAACTCATTAGTATTGCAAAATTAATCAGCTTATAATGAAAAACTAGATAAATAAATAATATCAATATAGGTCTCTTTAACTTTCCACTACGATCCCAGACCAGAACTTCAGGTTATTTATAAATACAATTCAAATAATAAATAGACAATATTAAGCATAACCAAAACAATAATTTATCTTCGTCAATCAAAACGTAACCGTATTAATTTTAAAGAAAAAAAAAACACAATTAAATCTTTCTCACAGGAAGGTTTAACGAAATCAGTCACCCGTCAAAATTAGATTAATATTTGACAAAGAACACTAACCAACCGTCAAATGCGATGTCTTAATTACAAAATGTCAAAATCAATTATGCACAAAAATCTTTTATATTTGAATAAGATGTATTCTCTAATCGTTTGTCAAAATCGCTTTAGGGGTTATCCTGAATGAATACCGACAATTGGGAGGTTCACCCTTCTTTGTTTCCTTTGGTTAGAACGATTAATTGGAACTGTTGAAAATCGATTTTGAATGTCGATAGAGAAAGGGTTAGTTTGAATCGTTAATCGCTTATATTTTTTTAATATTGTATATTGCATTCGGTTACTCCTACTAATATTATAAATGCGAAAGTTTGTGAGAATGTACGCAAAATTACTGAGCGGATTTGGATGAAATATGGCACACAGATAGTTTATAAATACAAAGGTTACTTTTTATTCCGGTAGTACGATCAAAAACAATCCACAGATTTGGCTTGAAATCAAAAATACACAATATTATTGATACAGAACCCAGATATCCTTTAACATGCACATAACCTATTTCACATAAAACCAATGAATGATTCTTTTCCATAAAGGGTGAATCTTCCCTAAGATTTTATGCTTGATTTTGCACGAATTAATACCCTTTTGTTGGTAAGATATTAATTATATTGTAAAACCAGGTGTTGCTTGTAATTTTTGAATATCACGCCTATGCGTACAGGATCGCCAGGAGCAATTTGTAATGTTCTTAATTTGTTCTGTGAATGGTAAAGTGATTTAAATAGAGGTGGTGTGTGAGAATAATTTGACGGTACGGTTGGCGCAGTGGCTGAGCGATTGACGGCTGCGCTGCGTGTCGCGGGTTCGATTCCAGCATGGAACAAATATTTGTATGACCTATAATGGATGTTTCGGGTCTGGCTGTTTGTGTATGTGAGTTTAAATGTTTGTAAATGCACCCACGATACAGGAGAAATTCGTAGTGTTGTGCAACGTTTTAAAAAAATAAAATGAATAAAGGGTATAAAAATACCGTAAACGAAGCCGAAAGGCACTTGTTCTCTCCGTCATTGCGATCATTTCTTTGTACTGGACCGTACTTGGGACCTTCTAGTTACGGAGATATTGGAGGTCAAAGTTCCAAATTTATCACACGTTTTTTTAATATTAGTTTTTAAGGTAATAACTTAGTTTAATTACCTCCATGGCTCGTTTACTATTCAACGCATTAATTAGCACAATGTTTTGAGTGTGCTATATTGAGTATTACCGTAAAAAGTGACTTTTCACCCAAAAAAAAAAGTCGTTTCCCATCAATAATTTTTGTGTAGAGTTACTTAGTTTGATGTACAGAATGCTTGGTTGACGGCTTCATGAAGGGTCTGTTTACACTCTGTATATTGCTTTTTTTTAAAACGTTTCCATAATCAACTCTTCATAATATTTTTTTTTGTTTTATCAGTTATCACCAATCTTTAAACCAACACGTTCCACCAAAAGCACGTAAAAATTTAATTACATAAATTCCTGTCTTACAGCAATGAAACCAGAATTTTTTCAGTGTTCGTCCCGCTTGACTGAATACAGCAATAACTCATATACATCCTATACTGAATAAGGTTCGTTTGCAAATAGTGTTACATACACGGTTGGAATATATGTATGAGAGGTGCAAGCGTTGGTGATCCCTGACCTAAAAGTAGAAATAAAAAACGGGCCAAGTGCAAGTCGGTCTCTGACACGAAGGGTTCCGTTCCACCGTACATTTAACTCGAAAAATATACACGTTTCTTAAATAACCTTTAAGGTTCGCGCACATTATGTCAGGCCGCAGCGGATCGAGTCGCAGCGCAAAAATCCGCTCAAATCGCTCGTATGTATTTTATATGAACTATCGCACACTATCGGGCGGAGCGGGCCGCATATTGGCGGCGGCGATCTCTCGCGTCCGGCCCTGGTTCAAGCCATGGTCCGGAGCGAGAGGGAATGGGAAGCCGTCACCACCTTCTGTGAAGCAGTCATGCTAGTGAAGGAGGTGGCGGGACGTGAGAGGGAAAGAACCTCACGTCCCAGCCGCCGCGGGAGACGCCCTGGGCGTCGGGGGTCACGTGGTGGCTCCCGGCCACCGTAGGCGCGGGCCTGTGGACGGCGAGTTATGGGCTAGCTCGCCGTCCGGCCGTCTTATGACGACAGGCCGTGTCGACGGCGCGTTCGTGTTCCACGCGCGCCTCAAAGAGATGTCAGCAACCGAGTAGGGGTCCGCATGGGCCGATGCCTGCCAGAGCTGCGGGACTGTTCGAAAGAGACACCGTGGCCCTGGAACACAAAGGGCAAAGAAGGAGCATGGATGGGTTTTAGTCAGTACAAGTCTGACACTCCCTTCCGCTCCGCCCAGAGTGGGGGGGGTCATTTGATGATTTCCCATCAAAAAAAAAAAAAAAAAAAAAAAAAAAAAGCGGGCCGCATATTCCGCCGTATTGTGCTAAGTAAGCATTTTGCGCTGCGCTGCGGCCCGACATAATGTTCGCGAACCTTTACTTGTCGTTTTAGTAGCCATAGTAATACACACACTGCGAAAATATAGAAAGAAAGATAAAATATTTATTAATAATAAAATAATAATAATAAATATATATTTTTTATATTTTTAAATGTTTTTTTTTCATATTAATTTGTATAGAAATATTTAAAAATGTAAATTATATGTATAAAAATAAATAAAGAATAATAATATATATATTTATTAATATCAAGTGTCTACATAGGTACGAGTAACTGTTATAAAACAGTTCGGAAGATACTGCAGCGTGCTTTCCGAGGCACGGAGGAAACTCGTTATGTAATGGGTGGTTACCCATCCACGGAACAACCTAGGCAAGTGCGGCTTAACCTGAAGATCGACACGAGCGGCTGTTATTTCTTAGCCACAAGCTCCTCGTATTGTCTCATTGTTGGAGAAAAACAAAAATAAGCTTTTACTTATTACAGAAATACTTCGTTAAGATACCATATCGGATAATGTACAGAGTTCGATTATGATCAATTACTGGCTTTGAATTTATGGATTCCATTTTTTAGTTCATCCTTAATGTACGACACGGTTTGAGCAGTGGCTGAGTAATTGGCTACTGCACTGTGTGTCGCGGGTTCGATCCCCGCACGGAAAAATTATTAGTAAGACCTACTAATTGTTGTTCCGGGTCTGGCTGTTAGTGTATGTGAGTTTAAATGTTCGTTAACGCACCCACGATACAGGAGAAATTCCAAGTGTAAGGCAACGTTTTTTTAAAAAGAAAAGTGATGTAGAAAAAAGATTTGCAACTGTACCGCAAATAAGCAAAATCTATCTCAAGTCTCACAAACTACAATTTTGATCCCTACCTCATAATTAATTAATAAGTATTAGTATCATTATAAGTGCCTATATAAATTCTCGATAGCAAGAAGTTATTTTTATATATTTATTTTGTACCCTATCACAATGTTTTCTTATTTAACCCAAAGGTTGACTGGTAGAGAATGCCTTGTGGCATTAAGTCCGCCTATGTATCACTATTGTACATGAAGTTTAAATAAATAAATAAATAAAATAATTAAAACCAAAAAAACATCCACACTTATAATTCCCAGCACGATTTTTTAACATTAGCGCCGTATATTATCACTGGCAACATTTTTTGTGAACACAAACGCGGGTTACCCCTCTGAGGATCACAGTAGTCTTGTAAACTTTTTCTTATTTTTTGTGTTTTTTTTTTATTATTTCATTATATTGTAAGCTCACGGCAGTCATCAAAAGATCGTTAGCCAGCTCACAATGTATATATTGGCAATTTTTTTCTCGTAACTCAAAAATTGACTTTTGCTTCGGCCATTTTATTTGTGATATTGTTGTTATTATGATATATCAATGTGGTATTGTTACTAGTTTTTCTATGGTGTGAAATAGTGTAATCTTTTGTTGAGAGTGACAATTAAAACCGATTCTAGTTTTTTGGTTGTCATCTTTGTTAGTTATGTTGCCAACAAGTGGGGTTCACAAGTTATGTTTTTTCTTTTACTGTCTTAACGTTCATAAAGTCGTGATGTATAGTATTTATAATGTAACCAAATATTAAACTTCATCATACGAAGTTATGCGTTAAAAATCTTAAGTCCTAATCTGAAGTCTTTAGGAATGTAGGTACTTAGATGGAAAATCTAACACCATAGTCAAGTTAAAGAAATTACTTGATTTGAAGTAATTTCTTATGCAAACAATTTTATGCATTATACAAGAATTTAAACGAAGTAAGAACCGTCAAAGACAGCAAAGCTAAGAAATCTAATTTTTGAGAGTCTAACTTCTATAGCAGTTACTAACTACACAATAAAAATCCTATCTTAAATAATGACTTTTACTCAAGTAACCACTTTGACTTATTTTTAGATACGGCTGTAAGTATCTAAATTAAGTAACAGTTCTGATTTTATTAAAATGATAAACTGTAGCTTTACCGGCTTAAGTTGCTTGTTACCATTTTTTGAAACCACCACATATGTAGTTTCAAAACTGTATTCATCTTGTCATAATCATCTATAATGTGAGACAGTGTTAGGTTAAGTGTGTAGGTTAAGTTTACTAACATAGTTGTAAGGAAATATTGTTACTAACTTTGTGAGTCCTGTTACTTGAATTAAATATAATAATAATAATAATAACCCACCTGCTCCATAAATCGGGTAGTACTGCGGAGCCCAAATATTATAGACCGATTACCTGTCTTCCGACAGTCTATAAAGTTCTTACATCCATTTTGAGAGCTAAAATTAACAAACACATTGATGACAATTCTGTAATGTCCGCTTCTCAAAATGGATGTAGGAACGGGTCCCGCGGTACTAAGGAGCTACTCCTCATTGATATGGCCATTAGTCAACAGGTTCGCCGTTCCCGAAGGGATCTGTCGACATGTTGGATAGACTATAAGAAGGCCTATGACTCGGTGCCACATACATGGCTCATGAGGGTGCTAGAGTTGTATAAAGTTGATTCAACTCTGCGCATCTTCCTGATGTCATGTATGGGGCAATGGAGGACAGTCCTTCGCTATCCGGGATGTCGGCAAATCCAGAGGAATAGCGAGCCGATAAGGATAGAGCGAGGTATATTTCAGGGCGATAGTTTGAGTCCGCTTTGGTTCTGCTTAGCCTTGAATCCTCTTAGCACGCTGCTGGAGGATTCAGGTCTAGGCTATCGGTTGAGGAGAGGTGGTCAAGTTATATCTCACCTCCTTTACATGGATGACCTGAAACTCTTTGCCCCCAACGATTTGCAACTGATGGAGCTACTGAAAGTAACTGAAACTTTCAGTAGCGCCATCAGGATGGAATTTGGTGTGGACAAATGTGCGGTCATGCATGTAAAGCGAGGGGAGATTGTGGAATCTGTGGGAACCCAGCTCTCGGATTCCATAAATCTTAGATCCCTCTCAGCAACTGAAACCTATAAGTATTTGGGTATGTCGGAAGCGCTGGGCATCAATGTTGCTGACATGAAGCAATCGTTGAAGGAGCGCTTCTTTGGCCGTCTGAAAAAAGTATTTAATAGTCTTTTATCAGGCGGCAATAAGGTGCGTGCCTTCAACGGTTGGGTCATGCCGGTTCTGATGTACTCTTTCGGCATACTCAAATGGACTCAGACAGAACTAGACGCCCTGGATAGGAGGGTCCGTACATTGTTGACGGCATATCGAATGCATCACCCGCGTTCTTCTGTTATGAGACTGTATATCCCGCGGAGGTGTGGGGGTCGAGGCTTTTTAAACGCTAAGACTCTTCACAATCGCGAGATATGCAGTCTCAGGGAATATTTCCTTGAAACCGACGTGGGGATGCATCGAGATGTGGTCGCAGTGGACAAGGGGCTCACCCCGCTCTCCTTGGCTAAAGAGAACTGGCGCAAACCTGTAGTGCTTGACACTAACGACCGCATGGAAGTATGGCAGAGTAAGGAGCTTCACGGACGCTTTTTCCGGGCCCTGCATGGGCCCGATGTAGACCTACCAGCGTCCGTAGCCTGGCTACGTTCCGGGGACCTCTTTGGAGAAACCGAAGGTTTTGTCTGTGCAATTATGGATGAAGTTATGATGACGAATAACTACCGGAGATTTATTGTGAAGGACGGTACGGTTGACATATGTCGGGCATGCCACCGTCCAGGCGAATCAATCCGTCACATTATCTCCGGGTGTTCTCGTCTGGCTAACGGAGAGTACTTGCATAGACACAACCTTGTAGCCAGGATTATCCATCAGCAACTTGCTCTAAAATACAACCTTGTGGAATCGGAAGTAGCGTACTATAAGTATGTGCCCGACCCAGTTCTCGAAAATGGCAGTATCACATTGTACTGGGATCGATCCATCGTAACTGACAGGACTATTGTAGCCAATAAGCCTGATATAGTGGTGGTGGATCGATCAGAGCGGCGTGCAATGATTGTTGACATAACGGTCCCGCATGATGGGAACCTCGTGAAAGCCGAGAAAGATAAGCAAATCAAGTATCTTGACTTGGCTCACGAGGTTGTCGACATGTGGGATGTGGACTCAGCGATCATTGTGCCGATAGTTGTATCAGCCCATGGCTTAATTGCCAAGAGCCTCGACCAATACCTGAGGAGGCTCTCGTTAGGCAGCTGGATCAAGGGTTTGATTCAGAAAGCGGTACTCCTGGACACGGCTCGTATTGTCAGGAGGTTCCTCTCTCTGGAGCCCTGACCGCCGGTAGCTTGGACCCTGTTCCCGATACCGGTGGCCTACAATTTTTTTATATTTTTAAATGTTTTTTTTATATTGTTTTTAGTTTAAGAAATATTTAAAAATATATAAGATTTGTGTAAAGATAAATAAAGTCAGATAATAATAATAATAAATTTTAACCTTATAACTGCACTAATTAAAACAACCGCAATCAACAAAGACGCGTGAAGATTATCAAAACGTGCAGTTTTAAACATTTAACCGACAAAAAGGTGCAACAGTTAACAGTTGAACCAACGTTAAGTACAATAATTATCATTTTAACCACAAAATAATAATTATATAGGATACTTTCACGCATGCTCCGTAAATAGGGATGCACTATACTTGCATTTGTATCGATAAAGATCGCAACCAGAGAAACGATGGATGGACTGTGTGAAGGATGATATGGCAAGGAAGGAGGTGACTGCTGAGATGATGAGTATTAGAGAAGTATGGAAGAAGAAGACACCCTGCGCCGACCCCAAACAAATTGGGATAAGGGATGATGAAAGATCGCAACTATTCGATACGATTCTAGGATCGTATTGAATGGCTTTGATCCAATTCTCCAAATATCAAAACATATCGTATCGTTGTCTGGGACGCATTAAACTTGTATTTGTTAAGATCAATGCAATTGGAAGTTTTTCATCGTACTTGTTAATCCCTACAAGTCTAGGATTCTTTAGAAATAGCTGGTCATGCACTTTAAGACAATGTGGCACGATACGATACATACAATGTGGAAGGGACACCGCCGCTAAAACGGTTACCACGTATTCAGTACCTACATCATTCTGATCCCCCACATATAAATGTTTCATCTGAATACGTGGTAACCGTAGGTTCCATTCATTTCGATACCGGTATTTTTGTGTCGATTCAAAATATCGGAGTATCGCATTCTTTTGTATCGATACTGTTAAGTATCGGATCGGACAGTGCATCACTACTAAGCGTTTGCGTGTAAGCAAGCGAAAATTCGCGTGATTTGATAGTTAGCGGTGATAAAAAAGAATATCGGAAAGTGTGAGTCCGATCTGATAAAAGTGATGTTTGGCGTACGATGCGCAGGAGTGTGAAAGCAGGGGGTTTGGTAATAAGGTGGATTGTTTGTTATACTGAAGGATTAATGAGACCGAATTAAATTGTAATTGGTATTATTAGATCCTATTTTATTTTATTAATTTATTGAGACTTTACATAATTTAAAAGATACTGTACAGTACTACCTCGTTGGTCTAGTGGCGCGACTGCTGAGCATGAGGTCCTGGGTTCGATTCCCAGGTCGGGCAAAGCGGTATTGGGTTTTTCCATCGGGAATGTCTCAGTAGCAGCCACGAAGTCTGGATTTGAGACCGGTTGATGGCAATAGGCTCGCCACCCATTACATGGGACTTAAACATAACTGAAGAACTGTACTATTAGCTACACCTCTGCCTAACCCTTCAGGGATAACAGGTGTGATGTTAGGTTTGTTACGTGTACTGTACAGTATTGTAGAGGCAGACTTAGTGCCTTGGGCATTTTCTGCCGATTCTTACGGGTCTATACATAAAGGGGTAAAGAGTCCCTTAACGAAGCCGAAAGGCACTTGTTCTCCCCATCCTTGTGATTATTTTTTTGTTATAGGCCTGGGAACCTTCTAGTTACGGAGATATTCTGGGTCAAAGTTCCAACGTTTTCACAAGTTTTTTTAATGTAAGATTTTTACTTAAACCACCTGCACGACCCCCGTACTATTCAATCCATCCATCAACACAATGCTTTGAGTGCGTTCCATCGAGTCCTACCGTAAAACGTGATTTTTCTCCACAAAACAAAAATCGTTTCCCAGCAATAATTTTTGTGTAAAGTTACTTAGTTTGATGTACAGAATGCTTGGTTGACCGCTTTACGAAGGTAGTTAAAAGTGCCTTCTACTTAATATTACTGTTTTTGAAAATGGAAAAAGTGAACTACCAATCGCATAAATTCATTTGTTTTATTATAATCAGCCGGTAACCTTTAAATAAAAATTATATTTATCTTATTATGCTTGGAATTTCAATCAAATACCTATTTAATATTTAATATCTTGGATTCAAAACGGTGAACGTAGAATATTCCCAAGGTATTTATGCAAAAATATAACTTGTGAGAACAATATCTTGAACCCATTCCGACCTCAAGATAGATAGGAAATAATTAATCAAAAAATATCATTTAAGTCTTTTTAAGTATCACGTATTTACCTAATCCGTCATACTTTACATAATGAGTATCAATCACTTGACACCCAACAATCAAAAGCAGACTGTAACACATTTAAATAAAATTGGATATCGCAAAACACCTAAATTATCACGAGAAAAATTGTCTGCTCAGTCAATAATACCACCTAAATCATTGTGATAAAATCTAAATTCGTAAAAATACTTGAGAACATAGTTCCTAATTTGAATAATACTTAGAGCTACACTTCAACAAAAGGTAGGGTAGTTCAAAAATTTGCATACATTGGCGCCACAGGCGACTTTCCTTCAAAAATTACTGTGACAAAAGGGTGGACAAAATCCATACGTATGCAAAAATGCATTTTGATTCTTCTACTACCGTGTTAGGGGTTAAATTTTATTTTAGGGTTGTTATAATAATTTGGTTTTGTAATATTTGCTAATGATGCGTCCTGAATCGCTAAACAGGTTTTGTCTATTTAGTATACGATGCGCGAATCCTTTTCTTTTCTTTTTCTAATAACAAATGATCTATTTTTTTGTAAGGGTAGGTATGCAAATTATTTAGTTTCGTGAGAAAAAGTGTTGGTAACGTTTCTTTGGGCCGTGGGTAGCATTTTTTGGCAATAATAAAGATCGCATCGATCACGCTAGAACAATTTTCTGGAAGACGGTCCATTTTATTTCGTAACCTAAAGTTTAATATGAAAAACCGGTGCAACATCAGTCGCGGTAGAGGAAAATAAATTGCAAACCTGAATTCTTGTACAAATTAAAACAATACTTTTCTATAAACAGTTAAAAAACGGAGAATTAGAACAGATGTACCTGCTTATGTCATCTACAGTACTGGATAATAAACAATTTACAATATCAATTAAAATTAAATTCGAACCACAGCATTATTGTCTATTTCAGAAGAATGAATGAATTGCTAGAATTCTTTGACTGTCCTGTTAACAGCATGTAGTGTCTCAAATTGCTTAACAGTAAATTCCCGTGATTGTATATGATGATTTTAACCATAACATGACGATATTGAATTTCAAAGTACATAATCTTGAATTTCAATTCCGCCTGAGTCCGAAACTTCTTGCAATTTCGAAAAAAATCCTAACAGCATAACCGTAAACACATCATACAACATTTCTGATCATTGTTTCCACAATGTAAATCCACTCAAGACAATTCTAATTCCACATTAAAGGTTAAACCTCTAACAATCATACAAACAACTGTCAGAGCAATTACTGAAGCGACTGCGACTAATTGCTGTGATTATAATGCAACTGCTAGAATATTTGCATAACGACGGGTGTCAGTCGCGGTTGCTTACACAGCCATTAATTGCAGATGAGCATTGATATTGGTAGTAATAATGTTACTTGATGAAATCTTCTTTTTCGTGTGGTTAGTGCCTAACCTGGTGTCAGAGTTTTTATGCCGCCCATGGGCCTCTGACTTGGCTTTACATGCCGTCGAGAAATATATCTCAGGCATGCTGGTGTCCTCACGACGTTTTCTTTCACCGAAGCAAGTGATAATTATTCAATACAGACATGCATCCAAAAAATTAGAGGTGCGTGTCTTGTACTTGAGACTCGTGACTTGACAGTTCGACGGTCATACCAATAGGCTATGACTGCTTCTTCTCAGTTGTGTCCAGTTTAATTGTGTGAGTTTCTTGTCCGTTCTTCTCCACTGAAATCTACGCGGCAACTACAGAACTTTCTAAGTTATATGCCTTGTGAGATGCCTCTAGCTTTTTCTTTTCAATTATATTTGCAGCCTCGTTGGTCGCAATTGCGACTGCTGAGGATGAGGTCCTGGGTTCGATTCCCAGGCCGGGCAAAGTATTATCAGGGTTTTCCATCAGGAATTTCTCAGTAGCAGCTACGGAGTCCGGATTTGTGCCCGGTTAATGACCATGGGAACGCCCCCTATTACATGGGACTCTAGCTCATGAAACTTCATTTGATTATAAAATCAATATAGTGGGTCCCAAATACTGTGGAGCATAAAAATGTTACAAACATACATAGACAGCTAAAATCATTCCTAATAAAATCCTAATAAATGCTAATCTATTGCTAAGCGCCGTTTAGCTGAATTATATGGTTGTGCAACGACTCTGACAGTGCATAACAACGTATTTCCTCCATTTATGAATATTGAGGGTTTTTTAACACGCGAATCAAATTGAATATTCACCGAAGTAAGTGATAATACATGACAAGACAAGGTATAACACATCGTGGGGAAATGCATGCCTAAGAGATATTACTCGACGGCATATAAAGACATAGAGGCCCATGGGCGGCATAAAAACTCTGACACCAGGTTAGACACTATCCACACGATAAAGAAGAAAAAGAAGAATCGAATATTGTTGCGGTTACCCTATTTGGAAGCGATTAATGGATGAAATTATAGGAAACATTTTGTGTTATTTAGCCTTCATCTTCAACCCAGTTGCTACCGAGCCTGAGAGCGTCGCACCTTATGCTTGCGGATTCGCGGTCTTTAACCAAGAACACGTCCACCCTAACGGTAATTGGTTCTACGGCTAATATGGCTGGGCTATTGCCACTTCATCTTACTTATTCTGTGAATCTGTGACCTATATCGACAACTCTGGTTCTCTGTTGGATCACCTCGTTCTAGCTGCTCAGTAACCCAGTCTGTAGTTCGGTTGAAATATTGTTTAGAATGGAAAATAATTTTAAGAGTATTTCGAAACGTTTGACTTTATCTGGCGGATTTGGTTAAACAACGATAATTTTCGTAATTCACTTTAGTACTTTTCACTTTCCTACTCATTTCATTACAAGACGCACTCACTATCTTTCTACTCACCTTCCAAAAACTACTTACCATCTAAACCAAACTACTCTACTTCAATAAACCATTACAATCTATCACTCACATCAACGCCCCCGTTGTTCCAAGGCGGCAGTGCGTAGTGGGAGGGGTCGTGGTGCCCCCCTCCCATGTGCTCCGCCATCACTGACATCCAGTGCACCAGACCCTGGGCCCCGCCGCCGCCAGACGTGCCTGTGAGAAACAGAATAGTTATGACAATGGAACAAGTAAAAGTTTCAGGAGAAAAAACTATAGTTCTAGCACTGGGCCTGACCTATGGGGTCCACCGACACTAAAATAATAATAAAAATTGTAAATAAGATGCTTCAAACACGCATAATCGCGAAATACATGCCAACAGAATGAAAGCTAATATAATAAATAGCTAAAGCTTAAAGACTGCTGTCGTTTGGGAATACAAATATTAAGAAACAGTTAAAGATGAATGTAATTGGGTTATTTTAACAACAACAGACGATGATTAATAAATTACAGACCTAAGACCACAAAGTAACATAAAACCTAAAATAAGAGGACCTGGCCAAAGTGTCATTCTATAAACGATAAGTTGACACGAAAGGACGCTACCAAAAGCGCCAAACTAGTAGTTCAGTTCTGGGCTGACACAATTTAGATGGCCATTGACACGCTAAGAAGAAGAACGTCAACAGATTGACATAAGCCACCGAACGTCAATCTTGTTTGAAGTCGGTGTAATTTTATTCTTCTCCTCACACACCTTTTTGTAAATCTTGACGTCAAGAATTTAAAGAGTGCTAAAATTCAATATAACCAGAGAACTGTTCGAACTAACCTGTCGGCACGGCGGCGGGCTGCGCGGCTGCCTGGTCCTGCCCCCCACCGCCTGTCACCCCCCCGCCACTCCACACGAACGCTGACGATGCACCCGCCTTCTGAAACAATACCAAACGAGGTTTAGTCACCTGTTGACACAATTTTATACTCACGGAAACCGTTACAACTTAGAGACTAATTTCAAACATGGAGTGACTGCCTATCCTGCCTCCACACCCAGTTAGTGCTGTGTAACACGGTAAATGGAAAGACTGGTTGTCAGACTTTCAGGCCTCTGACTGCCTGTAACGACTGTCAAAAATCTACAAATAACAGCCGGGACCAACGGCTTAACGTGCTTTCCGAGGCACGGAGGAAACACGATATCTAATGGGTGGTCACCCATCCACGAGTCAACCTAGGCAAGCAACCTTAAAATCAATCCGAGCGGCTGTTATTATCTAGCCACAATCTCTATCATGGTAATCCAAGTATAGATTCAAAATTATAACAACGTGGATAATACACAAACACATTTCCTTGAATGCAGGTTCATGGTAATCGAATAAGTATTGATCCATTTGCGTCTACTGTGAAACATGGGTAATCAAATGTTTGCTTCAATAAACTATAGATATAGAAAAAACCCAGTGAGGTCAATGCCAAGAGAGGTTAAGTTATTGGATTCCAAAATATTGATATCAATAGGGACCTACATTTTTATAGCTTCTGCTTTTATTAAATATGAATGAATCTTTTGTCGATTATTGCCGTATCATTGATTAGTATCTACTTTTAACTAATATGAATGAATCTTTTGTCGGTTATGTGTCCGTATCATGGGTAATACCAATCTATAAACTATCAAATACATAAAACCATAGCAAAAAGGATAGGTTTTTCTAATCTGACCTTTCCTAATAAAAATTAACAACATTTTCTAATTAGAACCACCAGTATATTATTTTGTGGATTCCAATTAGTTAACCCTCATATTAGTCATATTTACAAATAGCTAATTCCTTGAACCCGACTATCACACATTCCCAATTACCTCATCCGGCGAATCAGTAACTCTATCACCATTATTTTCATCATCAGAAGCCTCCAGACCAAATCCACTGGAAAACAGCATATTCCTCGGATACAGAGAGTAGCATTCAGCCACATTTCTTCTCCTCTTCCCAAGACTTGCCAGGAAACTCTTGTACAGCTGAGTCGGAAGCAAAAATGGGGTATTTTGAAACCCATCTTTAAAGCCCAAATTCTGATTTCTAAAAGGATTACTGAAGTCAAACTCCGGTAGAAATTCTTTCTTAATAAAATCTGCTACTGGATGCATGGATAAAGCGTTTTCTGTGTAATCCAGAGCAGTATTTGTTTCTTCATTTGGACCATTATTCTCTAGATCACTCGTCTCTGAGTTACCATCACTAGAATTATTGCTATCAATAGGATCCATTTTGTTTTCGTCAGTGTTGAAATCTTCAAATTCTCTCTTCATTTGTAGATTCATCGGGTTTTTCATAAAGAGATTCGAACTTGTCAATGTCACTGACATTATTGGCACTATATGACTTATAAATATATCACTATTTAACACTAGTGTCTATTATATACTTTTTCGAAATAAAAATAAATATATCTTCGTAATTATGTAGGTATTTATAGGAACTATCGTTGGGTAGGAGGAGCCTGTGTCAAAAAATAAATGTGATTATATTTCTTTTGTTGTTTCTTTACCCGTTTCACATCGTTTTGTTTTTGATCGCAATCGAAATGATTAGTTAACTCGTGAATTCTTAATTATGTAAATTTTCTTTATTTATCGCAACCGCTGTAATCTTCTAACGCTTGTTGGTTTAATTACTTATGATAGGAACGTAAACGATACCTACTTTTTAATTGATATTTCTTTTGAAATTATTATTTTTAAAAAGGTTTATTTTATTATTAATAAGTACCTAATGGCGCAGGAGAAGAGTACCTGGAAGGATATGTGGGACGCTTTTGCCCAGCATTGGGACATACAAGCCTATTATAAAAAAAGTACCTAATTATTCTTCTTATGGGTTCTATTTATCGTGTCTAATACATCCAAGATTATCGCGTTTCGATCAGGTCTAGCATGATCTTATAAGACAATCTAGAAGACAATGGAAAATGTATAAGCCAAACCATAACTGGTGGCCTACCATGACGTCATAAAAGCAGGAGTAATTCCAGTGTGCGAAACAGATGGCGCTAGACGACCTGTATAGCTCTGTCTCTCTCCCACACTGGAATTAATCCTGCTATAAGACGTCATAGTAAGCCCCCTGAACTTCCAAACGTGGCAACACAAAAACACAATGACGATAGACCAAAACGCCAACTCCAAGAAACAAATAGATGTGTTAAGTCAAGTACTTTTAAGTCAAAAGCCATCACAACGTCACTGGTCTAAATACAAAAGCTAAAAATCAGAACCTACCAAAACATTCTAAATATAGCACCTAGCCTAAATGTCAAAAGGCATACTGAAAATACCAACAAAAATGTGGGTAGATCAATACGCCGCGACTTTTTATTTTCAGATTTAGGTCATGAAAGCTGAAACTTATTTGTGGTCAGGAAGGGTATGTCAGTGGTCTGACTTCAGAAATTTGAGGGTTCGAATGAAAAGGTTCGGGAATGTGAGGGGTGATATTTAAAGATGAAGAGTAAATTTGAAAAAAAGTTTATTAGATTTGTCAATGGTAATTATTGTGTTGGTTTTCGAATGAATACATGGTGGAAAAAAACTCTAAACGAAGCCGAAAGGTAATGGTTCTACCCGTTATTGCGATCATTTTTTTGTTCAAGACTATACCTGGGAACCTTTTAATTAAGGAGATATTTGTGGTCAAAGTTCCAACTTTTTTTTTTAAACAAATTTTTGATGTTATAACTTTACTTTACGTTACTCCACGCCCTCCGTACTATTCAATGCATTCAAAACGTGATTTTTCACCCCAAAAAAAAAAGTCGTTTTTCAGCAATAATTTTTGCGTAGAGTTACTTAGTTGGATGTACAGAATACTTGGTTGACGGCTTTGTGAAGGGTCCGTTTACACCTTGTATAAGTATCGCCCAGTGTTAGTCAAAACAAACATGAGAGTATGTCGAATTATAACAATGAAACTGATCGCGATCAGAACATTTAAACGCGTTCAAAAGCTTAGTTATAGCTATAGCTATTTTTATAATGTACTGGTGCCAATTAGAAAGTTAGCTGTATAAGGGTTTAATTGGCTAATAAGATTTAGCATCCATTAGGAAAATTAGAAAATACATCCAATAAGAATGGCTAATTCGTTTGTCTAGTGGTCGTAAGCGCGACTGCTGAGCATGAGGTCCTGGGTTTGATTGCCTGGTCGGGCAAAACGTTATTGGCGCTTTTCCATCAGGAATTTCTCAGTAGCAGCCATGAATTCTAGATTTGTGCCCGATTGATGGCATTAATTTCGCCCTCTTTAACATGGGACTTAAACATAACTGGCGAAATGTGGGTGTAGGTACTATTAGGTACACCTCTGCCTAACTCTTCGGGGATTTAAAAGTGATTAAAAAGTGAAAATCAAACACTCACATGAAGTTACACTATCAATTAAATTGCAGACTGTGTTGTCAAAAGATATCGATATATTTTTTTAAAGTATTGTTTGGCGACATGAGTTTTAATAACTGGGAAAGGAAAATGAAAAAAATGAATTGGGACAAGGTCAAGAGAATGATGATGAAGATGATGGGGTTTTAAGAACAATTATTCCAAACTTTGATTTTTTTTTATTTTGTTTTTAATTTAATTTTGATTTGGTTTTTAATATTTATTTTGATTTTAATTTAGTTTAATTGTACCTATGATCCAAAGTTGATTGAAATAAAGAAATAATAATAACAAAGTGTTTTTAGTTTCCCAAAATGGAAACAACTATTTATTAGTGAAAATAATTAATTAACACTCGGCTATAAAACAAAACAAAAGACCCCTTGAAATAACTCTTACTATAAACCAGCAATTTGAACGTACCTACGTAAGAAAACCTACTTGTATAAGATTTCCCAGTAAATAATAACGAAAAAAAAAATATTTTAAAGAAAAGTCTTTTGCAGTGGTTATTCTCCAACAGCCCTAGGTCAGGTAGCTGCAACCTAAAAACCTAGTTCTCTTACAAGTCGAGATTTGTGCTCTAAAAGTTTTAAAGTATCTTCACGGTTGCGTACTTTTGGGGTGAGCACTGTACTGTTTTACTAACGATGGAGTGTATGAAAATCGAGAAGGTAGGTTTTTGAATGGAATGCTCGAAAACTATTTCGAAATAAGTAGCCACAATAAAAAGCCACCTAATGAACCCTCTCACATATAATTTTTATTAAAAAAAAAACAGCTGATCCATAAATATTGACCGTGTACTACACTTTTGTAGGAAACAGCTGCTTTTTTTTATAAACGATGAAAAATATTCTGTGGGGGGGGGGGGGGTCCAGAATGATGTACTGAATACTAGGTAACCATTTGTGCGTGGGTGTCCCTTCTACCCTGTATAGACATGTAATAGACAGCTTTTCGTTGAACAGACTTGCAAATGAGAACATCAACAATCAACAATCAGTACAGATAATCAGTCCATCCGATTTCCTAAAATCTTGAAGTAAAAACAGACCTTATAATAATCGTCTTACAAATCGATAGCTATTCTCATATTTCTCGAAGATAAGTTCTGAGACCGAAATCCTGCAAAAACTTGCAGACGGAAACCTTATAGGCGAACAAAGAGCTTTATAGGAACTGGCTCCCCAACCATGTTTCGCTCGGGTACGATCTACAAATGTTGTGACACTTTTAAAGTGCACATCTTGCTACATCGTTCTCACATAACGTACCATCTCAACATAAATGATGTAACTAAGGTTTATAACAATATTATGTTTTAAAAGAGTGTCCATGGAGTTTCTTGCCCGTTCTTCTCCATAGAGATCTAGGCTACAGTTTTTATGCCTTGTGACTGGGACTGTAGCTTCGCTTTTTTTTGTTTTTTTTTTTTTAACATTCAAAAGTGCCAAAGACAGCAATGAAATGTATTCATTGTTGTCTTTGTTTCGACAGTTCAAAAGTGCTTGTAACTGGCCTACTTGAAATAAATGCTTTGATTTTGATTTTTATTTTGGAGCTACATGTCGAAATATCGAGAGCTGTCTTACATTAAATATTAATATTTCAGACACAAAATAAAAATTACACAAAAATTGGATGTCGAAGAGTTCTTTCTTTATCGTGTGGTTAGTGCTAACCTGGTGTCAGAGTTTTTATGTCGCCCATGTGCCTATGATTTAGCTTTACATGCCGTCGAGATATATCTCTCAGGCATGCTGGTTTCCTCACGATGTTTTCCTTCACCGAAAGCTAGTGATAATTATACAATGCACACATGAATCCGAAAAATCAGAGGTGCGTGTCTTGGGTTCGAACTCGAGATCAATGACACGACACATTATAAAAAAAAAAACAGTGTGAATGTGGATGGCTTTATGAGAAGGTGAAGAGCAAAGAACCACTCTTAGATTGTGTGAAAGATGACATGGATGCAAAGAGGTTTAAAAGACTTATAGAGCTGAGGTGTGGTATATGTGTGCTGAGGTATGCTTAATAGTGTCTCTCGGCGATTGGACATATTTTCTTGCTCTTTGGCGGAATTCCAGAGGGTGGCACTTGGTATGTTGTCTGCTGTTTAACTTGTGCCTCTACCCAGTCCCGTTACTTAGGACTGGATTTTTGCAATTTATGACAAATTTGTTAGCTTGGGTCTTACCTGTTAAAACAAATGTATGTGTTAAGGAATAATAAATAAATAAATAAATAAATAAATATTGTCACACAAAAAATTTCATCCCAAATATTTTCGATTTTGACACACAAATGCTACCTGACATGCGGACGTATGACACTAGACAGACGGCCTTGTTACAAAGTAGTAACAAGTATTGGATTACGATTTTCATAGTCTTGTCCCGTGTATCGCTCGTAAATATTTGCATGGCTAGAAAATAGGTGACTACTGAGACAACAAGGAGAAAATAGTATGTGTAGTAGTATAGTATAGTATTCCATACTACTTTAGTTGCCATCTAGAAGAAGATATGCTCCACACCAAATAAATTGGGGCAAGTGCAGGGGAACGATCATGTTGACACACAATCAACATATAAAGGGTGTAACAAGACCCTTAACGAAGCCGAAAGGCAGTTGTTCTCCCCGTCATTGCGATCATTTTTTTGTTCTAGACCTGGGAACCTTCTTGTTAAGGAGATATTGGGGCTCAAAGTTCCAACTTTTTATTAAAAATCCATGTTTTTAATGTAAGATTTTTACTTTAAACACCTCCACTACCCCCGTACTATTCAATTCATCCATCAGCACAATGTTTTGAGTACGTTACATTAAGTCCTACGTGATTTTACACCCCAAAAAAAAAAGTCGTTTCCCAGCAATGCTTTTTGTGTAAAGTTACTTAGTTTGATGTACAGAATGCTTGGTTGACGGCTTCGTTAAGGGTCTCGTTACACCCTGTATTGTCGGAATTAATTCTTCAAATAATTAAACAAAGACACAAAAACCGACGTTGTTTTATTTCACATGCTATACCACACGGGCGTCGTTAAGGGACGTAGACGTGTTTGTATGATGGATAATGCAATGGTGCAGTAGGAAAGAATAGTCTCCTGAATTAGTAAATTGAAAGGGCTAATATGTTTGCTAGTCTTGATTTGAAAGGTAGCGTGAAGGTTTCGTGGCTGGTGACTTCGAAATGAAAAGGTGTGACGAGTCAAATGATTTTTTTTTCATAGAAAAAATAATAATGTCTGTTTGTTAAGTCTTTGTTTAAAATTTGATACCAAACATTTATGAGGTGAATATAGAGATCAGCATTTTTTATATTAATATAACATTAGTAACTTACTCAAGTATGTGCAAGACGAAGAAATTAAGTTAGTACCTATTTATTTGAAAATTTATCTATTACTGTGAACTTGTAGGAAAAAAATAGACAACGCTGCAGATTTTAAACTGATATAGCTTTATTAGCAAGAAAATCTGAATTACATAAAGAAAAATTAAAACTGATATGTCTTACAAGATATATTGCACTAACAGTTAGATATTTCTCTAATTAGAATCTAATATTAAACTAACTGCGTGATTTCTAGTTAAAAAAGTTTATGATTGATCTTACTAGAAAATATGTAACAGGACTGAAAAAGAATGTCCTTGACCTTCAAATACTAACAAAGGTTTATTTTCCTTCATATTAGATATGCATCAGTTCAGAAGTTTGCTTTGTGCATACGAATTTGGTCTCTAATTGTGAAGTTATAATGAACTAAATTGCGTGAAAAAGTATGTCAGTTTGGACGTTATGTAAATGTGCACCGGGATTAGTGACCTTGTTATGCAAATTAATTAATTTATTTACAAGGATTTTACACAAAAAAAAGTGAGGGCAATGTTTTAAATTCTGTGTTAGATCTCAGCTATTTTTCAAAAAGATGAAATTATAGGCATAAAATATATTTTAGTATTATGAGACAAATAAAGAGTAAAAAAATAATTTTTCGGTCCTGAAATTCGACAGTCCTATTTGCCCAGCAGCGTAAAAAACTACAAACAAAACAATTAGAAACTAATCACCAAACACAAAATAAATAAAATAAGAATCAATCATCTTTCTTTTGTCCACAAAACACGCCATTATATTACGTCATAATCATTTAGTGTCATAATACGAAAAGTATTCATTAAAATCGACAAACTAAAATTTATAATGACACAAAAATGCCGCGAAATTTTAGAGCTACACGCAAACGCCATCTTTACACACAGACAGTCCTAACACACACATTCACACACTCATTAGCACACATTTACATCACTAATGCACGTGACTGTACCGATTAAGGTAGTTAACAAGTGTAATCAAACTTTCAATTAAGAAATAATCTAACTATCACCGCACCACTAAACGCTTGGCGCGAACGTCTAAACCGTTTTTTTTTTCGCGCGCCTTTTTTGTCACATTTTTCGAATTTTGAACGCGTTTTTTACGCGAAACGGGTAAAGAATTCTTTTGAGTGCACGGCCGGCGAGACTCATCGATTTAAGTTTTAAAAATAGAATGCTTCTCGAAAATCAGTTATTGTTTCCAATTTTCATAGTTTTGTATTATTTTTTTGAGTTTTTTGTTTAAAATTTGAAATTTTAGAGACCGAGCAGTCTTTACCGCGAGGTATTCGCTATGGAACTCTTCCCGTGAGGTTGCTGCAAGGAAAAGCATTTCCCAACACATGCAAGGTTTTCTTCAGACTATGACGTGTGTGGGTGTGTTTGTACACAGATGTGAATGTGTGTGTGTACGACTTGAGCCGGGGTGCGGTTGTGTGCGACCGGTTCTACATCTGTGTGAGTATTTTATGACTCTGAGTGCATCCCTTTCGAGCTGCATGCAATTTATATGTGTGCATTTTATTTTTTTTCTAAACGGCGCGGTTCCATGTGTATGCGAGCAAACTACTCACGTGTGGGTGCTCTGTTTTTTCGTCTACTATGACGGGATTTTATACCGTATCTTGTGGTAGCTAAGGGTGATTTTGTGGTGTATATAAGAAATGTATTTTTCAGTTTTATATCGCCGATATGAGAATCGCGGATAACAAAGAAAATGTAAAAGGAATAAAAAAACTCGTGCATCGTACGTTTTCAGGTAGACACATTTTTCTTTAACCCATTTATAGGAAGTTTCATGTGTGTGTGAGCTTGCATCTAGCGGGTGGGTGTTCAAAGGGTTGAGGGGGGTGAGGGAGGAGAACATATAAAAATGATAACGCATCGCAAGACGGCTGCTTTTATGGTTTTTCTTTATTTTTTAATGTTTTTTTTATTGAAGCGACGAGTAGACGGAACATTTTTCATGTTGGTTATTTAAAATTTATGTTTTTCTTTAACGTTTATAAAATGTTTTTAGTATCTCTAGCAATATCTAAAACGTAAAGTTGTATCTTTATCGTTTTTCTTTTCATAAAAGCTCCGGTATTTACACATTTTTCTTTCTAAGTTAGATTAAAACTACTTTTAAGTTACATGCATAACTAAGTAACTAAAATTGGCACAATTTCTTTACGTAATTTCCAACAGGTATACAGATTAGTGCCAAAATTCTTATTAGCATAAGTTATGCAATTTTTAACAATGCATAACTTTTTAATTGGTCAGTAAGTTCGTTGCATTATTTGATAATACTCGATACATAACTGACGACACCAAGGTTCATAATATTATGTCATTACACGTAATAGGTCCTTAAATAAGAAATTGACGTTTTTTCTCACATTTTGTTCTATTTGTAACTTTGACGTATAGTTATATTTTTTTAGTAATTCCATTTTAATTGAATTATTTGTTAAATTACACACCTTTTAGAGTATAATAACCGTACTAGTAGTTGCATATTACCTCATAGGGTAGTGTGTCAAGATACTTGTTTCAAAGTGCCGTCGGTTTCATTACTTCAAGTAGGTATATTTTTGCCATAGACTGTGTTTTGAGAATTTAAGATACGCAGTGCTGCGCAGCTTTTTTCAGTCTAACTATTGCAACTGCATCATATCGGTTCAGAAGTTTCCAAGAATAATAAAAGAATGTTAGTATGGAAATATCACTTTTCACGAAATCGTCAATTTCATACTTTAACTCTTAATATTCTGCCAGGGCTGCGGGACTGTTCGAAAGACATACCGTGGCCCTGGAACACAAAGAGCAAAGAAGGAACATGGATGGGTTTTAGTCAGTACAAGTCTGACACTCCCTTCCGCTCCGCCCAGAGTGGGGGGGGGGAGGTCATTTGATGATTTCCCACCCGAAAAAAAAAAAACCCTGTTATTAATAATCAATAAAGTATATTTTCGGAAGGACCGAATTACGAGTGCCGCTTAACGTACGGCTTAACGTACTTTCCGAGGCACAGAGGAAACCCGGTACGCTATGATGGAAGCCGCGCTTTCCAAGGTCAGTTTGTGGATGAGTATCCACAAACTGACCTAGGCAAGCGCGGCTTAACCTTGAAGATTAACCTCTGCTGTTATTATTAGCCACGAGTTACTCAGCAGGTTAGTAATGATCGTTATTGCAAAAGCAATTTAAAGTATGCTGCAGTGTAGTTATTATTTAAGTTTAAATGAATTACCGTAAACATTTTAGGCAGGTAGTAACTACGACTATTTAGCTAAAACTTATCATTTTGTATCGAAAACAAACATGAAATATTTACCAAAAACTGCATGCCCCAGGTGAGGATCGAACTCGCGACCTTAAGATTGTGAGCCTTACGCGCTGCCTACTGCGCTACTGAGGCTAGCATCGCCTTGACGAAATAGTCAATCCAATTCAAGGACAAGGCGTTCCTTTTTTAAAAAAAAAAACACAGATGAAAGAGTTTTCATTGTTTATTAGCGGTCAAGGTTCCCAGAAAAAATTAATACGAGAATTTATTTTATACAATTGTTTGATTTATCTTACATGAGTTTTCATAAGAAAATTGCACATTTTCAATTTCTATAATGAGAATCTTTGGAAAAATACAGGATCTTTTAAACAAGTTTTAAAGTCAATTTGTACCATTTTTCAAAGATATTTTGCTGATTTTGGGCAGCTAACGTTGATTAATTTCAAATCTGTTTTAAGCATAGGTTTTGGTTGTATAAAGGGCGTAAATAGATCCTTAACATATAAGAAAGACACTTGTTCTCCCCGTCTTTGCGATCATTTTTTTGTTCTAGACCTGGGAACCTTATTTATTTATTTATTTATTTATGTACACACAAAATACTTAACAAGACATTACATTAAGATAGAAGAGCACAAAGGTACTGCTTATTTCATACGAAATCTCTTCCAGCAGACCTGCGAGAGGAAAGTAGGATTAGAAATGTAGACACAGTGTGTAGAAAAGACAAAAAAAGGAAAATTGAAATGGGAACTTAAAACAAAGTTATACCTATATAAAATAATCATACATACAAATATACACATATAAAATAAATACTTGTACTGTTAATATATACCTATAATATATATCCAGACTATTACAGTATAGAGGAGAGGTAATGTTCTTTGACTTGCTTTTTAAACATAAATAAAGTATAAAGTTTTAGAATCACGAATGTTTCGCGGAAGTGAGTTCCACAAACGTACTGCGTGAACAGAGAAGGAGTTAGAATAGAATTCAGTTTTATGGGATGGGAAATTAAGATGATGCCTGAAGTGGGATCTACACAGAGCATCAGAAGCACGGGTAAACGAAAAACGATCTCACAAGTAGCTGGGATAAGCAGGGTTATAGAGAATGTTGTAGAGGAGACATAATATTCGAGTGTTCCTGCGAAGACGGATAGGGAGCCACTTGAGTTCCTTGCGGAAGTGAGAAACATGGTCATATTTCCTCAGGCCAAACACAAAACGAATGCAAAGATTTTGCAGACGCTCCAGCTTATTCAACAGCTCCTCAGTGGCATCCAAATAGCAGGCATCAGCGTAAACAATGATCGACTGAATCAGAGTTTGAGCTAGGTAAATTTTGGTTTTAAAAGGCAAGAAGCTCTGTAAGGATTTAAGCGAGTAGTTTAACCTTATATTAGTTACGGAGATATCCCCAATATCAAAGTTCCAACACACAAGTTTTTAATGAAGATTTTTACCTGTAGGACCCCCGTACTATTCAATCCATCCATCAGCACAATGTTTTGATTGCTTTCCATCGAGTCCTACCGTAAAACGTGATTTTTCACCCCAAAAAAAAAATCGATTCCCAGCAATATATTTTGCGTAAAGTTGTTTGATGTACAGAATGCTTGGTTGACGACTATGTGAAGGGTCTGTTTACTCCCTGTATGTGGCTGATTTTATTGGATAGTATCTAATGTACCACACTTAGAATGTGAAATTACATAACATAACATCACGCCTGTAATGCCTGAATGGTTAGGCAGAGGTTTACCTACTAGTACAACGACATTCCGCCATTTATGTTGGTATGTCCCATGTAATAAGGGACGAGCGTATTGCCATCAACCAGGCACAAATCCAGACTGCGTGGCTGTTACTGAGAAATTCCTGACGGAAAAACCAAATAACACTTTGCCCGACCTGGGAATCGAACACAGGACCTCATGCCGAGCAGTCGCGCTTGTGACCAACCAGACCAATGAATAGTAAACTAATTAAAGTAAAGTTGAAACCTTAAAAAGTAGTATTTAAAAAAAAAACTTATGAAAAAATTGGACCTTTGACCTTCAATATCTTCGTCTTTCTTCTTTATCGTGTGGTTAGTTCCTAACCTGGTGTCAGAGTTTTTATGCCGTCCATGGGCCTCTGACTTGGCTTTACATGCAGTCGTAAAATATCTCTCAGGCATGCTGGTTTCCTCACGATGTTTTCCTTCACCGAAGCAAGTGATGATTATACAATACTCCGAAAAATCAGAGGTGCGTGCCTTGGGTTCGAACTCGAGACCTATGACTTGGCAGTCTGACGGTCACACCACTAGGCTGTCACTGCTTAATTAAATATCTCCGTAACTAGGTAGGTCCAGAACAAAACGATCGCAATGATGGGGAGAACAACTGCCTTTCGGCTTCGTTAATGGTCTTTTTACACCCTTTATACTTGTAGTTTACTCACAGTAAAAAGCTTTTTTCTAAACCGTATCCTGTCTTAGAGAAACCTGTATCTTTTATTTAAAGAAACTCCTTGATCTAGGCAAAGCCTCTATACATTTTAGATTCACGTATATTTGTATTCTATGTTTGTAAAACTTACTTTGGGGGATTTTACATTCTGAATCTCATTATAGGGTAGATGGCCAAAAAAATCTAATTAGTCCGTCAGATATATTTCCAAAAAATATTGGACACGTATAGTACCAGTAGCAGCCATGGAGTCAAGATTTGTGCCCGGTTGATGGTAATCGGCTCGCCCCCTATTACATGCGACTTGAACATAGCTGGCGAAATATGGGTGAACTATTACGTTCACTTCTGTCTAATCCTTCGGGGATTACATGCGTGATGTTAAATTATGTTACTGGGTAACACGATACCTTTTGGTAAGACTGGTTATTAGAGTAGGTAAGACACTCAAAATACACCAAATGTAAGTCTACACAATACTTCAGCCTCAATTTTCTCGACGAAAGAATAAAAAAAAACTTGTACAAGCATATGTACTCAACCTATACGTATGTATATAGGAAAAATATAAAATACACCCACTAAAAAATATATAAAAGCTACAAAAATATGTTATTCTCAAGACTTGTACACACAGGTGGTGTGTGAATGTGTGTGTGTGTGACTTTTGTGTATGTGTTTCGGGTTAGCGATGGGATTGGAGTAGCATTTGGTTCTTAATAATATATATTTTTTTTTAAGTTTATAAAGTTTAGCTTCCTGTTTATAATTTTCAACTTATCGGCCTTGTAACGTTACTGGATGCTATTTACAATAACTTATTATGTAATAGACAAAAAAAATGGAAGATGTTTGCGCGGTTTTTGCTAATAATGCGATCAAAATTGGAAATTGGCTCGTTGCAAAAAAGATGGATGCACGCACTGATTTGGAACACTTGTATTAACAGCAATGCGCTCAAAAGGGAAGGTTGCACATTCCTTAAAATCTTCGTGGTAGCTTCCGGGAGCGTGGCACATCACACAGAGACGAAAAACAATCAATTTTTTTTAAAGAGAGTGTAAAAAACATATTTTCAGCCTTTAAAATGTAATAAGGTGCCACATCGAGAAAAGAAGAAGGACAGGAAGGAGGCCTTTGCCCAGGACTGGGACAGTTCAGCCTAACAAAAGCATAAAAATTTAATCGATTCTAGTTTTTAGCATGTCAATGACAATTTGAAATTGAGTCAGCCCGAAATTTGGCGAAGAATTTGGCACTTTCAGTAGCGTCTATCGGCTCCTGTGATGTGCAAGCAACAGGACAGGCAGGTCACGATATCAAGTTTTTTTTTTAGTCTATATTTAGTGCAAATAACAAAAATAAGTTTACTTAACACAATAAAAAACGGTGAAGAAAATAAATCTTAAATCGTTAAGTGCGAGGTCTACGCACTCGTAGCACTGCTACGGCGTAGCACATACTGTACTACGAAGATGCGGACAAAACGTCTACGAATCTAGTAGCGCCGCGCATAGATCATTATTTTAATTTATTCGAATACTAGTGGCCCGTCCTAGCTTCGCACGGGTGGACATTTATGTGTCCATAATTCCCCCCCCTCTTTTTTTTCTAAGAATAAATAGGCCATCCTATGTTACTCAGGGATAATGTAGCATTCTAATGATAAAAGAATTTTTGAAATCGATCTAGTTGTTTTTGAGTTTATTCGTTACAAATATACAAAAATACAAATCGTTTCTCTTTATAATATTAGTGTGGATTAATTTTAATAAACAGTTTTAATTTCAGCTTTTGACATAACAATAGACTATAATTCTTACTAAACATGATAATTAAGTATTTGTCTCTCTGATAAGCACCTCTTATTAAATTATTATTTTCATTGTAAAAAATTGGTTTCATGTTCATTGAATTTTAATAGAACTTGACAATCAATTTATTATTAGATGATTCATGATGTCGGTGTTGTTTTCCTGAAAATATTTCTATATTTCACTAAAGTGCACTACGTGAGGTCGAGGAGCATTCTGTACCCAGTATTGCGCAATGTTACTTTGAGGTCCAAATGCTTCGATGTCCGCTTGTAAAGGGGTAGTCCTCAAAGCGCAACTATTTTTAAGCGCAACTAAATTATTCCTCGAAGCGCAACCTTGATTGAAAAAAAAATAATGAATCCCTCATAAACCTCTCTAGTTTTCATCATGGTTGCGCTTCGAGGAATAATTTAGTTGCGCTTTGTTGGTTGCGCTTAAAAATAGTTGCGCTTTGAGGAATACCCCTTTTCAAGGACAACACACAGACAACAGACAACAGTGTCGCATAAGCATTAGGCTGCTTTCACATTAGGACGTTAGCAGCGCGACAATAGCGCGGCAGAAGCACATTCGTAAACAAAAACTAAAAAAATAACGTTTTTATACCGTGTGGACGTTAGACGCGCGACTGTCGCGCTACTAAATAATAATAATAATAAGGATTATCCACCAGCAACTTGCTTTGAAGTACAACCTTGTGGAATCAGAAGTACCATACTATAAGTATGCGCCCGACCCAGTTCTCGATAATGGTAATATCACGTTGTATTGGGATCGATCTATCATCACTGACAGGACTATTGTTGCCAATAAACTTGACATTGTGGTAATAGATCGATTGGAGCGTCGCGCAATGATTGTTGATATAACTGTTCCGCATGACGAGAACCTCGTGAAAGCAGAGAAAGATAAACAATTCAAATATCTAGATCTGAGTCGCGAGGTTGTCGACATGTGGGACGTGAGTACAGCAGTCATTGTGCCGATAGTCGTGTCGGCCAATGGCTTAATAGCCAATAGCCTCGACAAACATCTGAGGAGGCTCTCGCTTGGCAGCTGGATCAAGGGCTTGATTCAGAAAGCAGTACTTCTGGACACGGCGCGTATCGTTAGGAGGTTCCTCTCTCAAGAGCCCTGACCACCGGTATTTCGGACCCTGTTCCCGATACCAGTGGGCTACTATTTTTTATATTTTTAAATGTTGAAATATTTAAAAATGTAAATTATATGTATAAAAATGAATAAAGGAATAATAATAATAAATGCCTTTTATTCTGAATTGTTTCTGTTTCTCTATCTGTTGTTACAATTTGTCCCTCAATTCAGTGTGCTTTTAGGCAAAAGCCTCCTCTAGCTCCTTCCACTGTTTTCTGTCACGAGCCACTCTCCTCCAATTGGGGCCCGCTGTTTGCTTGAGCTCATCTTCCCATCTTCTTTTCTGTTTCCCCCTGCTGCGTTTACTGCCCCTAGGATACCAGTCGGTCATTACTTTACTTCATTTCTCTAAATTTGCTCTCATCATGTGGCCAGTCCATCTCCATTTTTGTTGGTCAATCCTGGTCGCACTACTAAAGTCGCCTAAATGTGAAAGCGGTCTTAGTCGGACTTAGGTAGTGTCAAACTACTGTCACACAACCACTTGTCGCACTAGTCTAGGGTTCAGTTTGTCGCACTTGCGTGCATTCGAACTATGGTGAGTTTTGTCGCACAAGCGTTAAAAGCACATCCTTTTGTTTGTCTGGCTGAGGACCAGTGGTTTAATATGCAAGAAATACAAAACTTTTTTTATTTCTTAAACATGCCTTGTATTGAAAACTTTGGAACACTTATATTTATTTTATGTAGCGTGTTTTTAGTGAAACGGAACGCATCGTCCCTCGATCGGCCGGTAGTGACGTCAATGTCTATGTGTCAAAGAATCGTTTTTGTTTAAAAGTACACTAAGATTTTATTATAACGTTGTTATTGTAATTTTTGCTTGAATAAAGCACACATATATATATTTATTAGATGCAAGGCAGATAGAGGTAAATAACGTCATATAATATGACATGAATGGCCGCGACAGTCACGGACGTTTGAACTGTCGTAAAAAATTTCAGGAGTTTTTTTTTTTTTTGAGCTAACTTAATTTCATGCATATTCCCTATTGGGTAATACTCTTGCAACACCTTTTGTTATGTCAGTTCAACAACATTCATGGCGTTATTTACGTCATCAAACAGATGATTCTTACAAACTTTAAAAACAATCGTGTTTTTTTTTCTTCGGAATACGATAGCAACTGTTTTACAAAATTAATGTACTGTTCGTTCATCACACATCGTTGATTGACAGACCATCAATATTGACGGACACACAAAACTTTTTATGCCAAGGAAATCAGTCAGACAATGTAACGAACAAACAAACCACATATTAATTATACATTAAGAAAGTTAAACGTTTTCAAGCGAATCTTGGAGTTAAAGTAAAAATTAAAATGTATTAGCTGTTTAGAAAACCACGTAAATTGTATTTATTAAAGAAGGCAATAGACGAAGCGTACACTTGGAGATATTATTTATTTATTTATTTATTTATTTATGTACACACAAAATACTCAACAAGACATAACATTAAGATATTATCAGTTTATAAACGAATAACAGTTACGAAAAACTCGCTTAAGCCCGCTGTTTCGCCCGCGTGGTTTTTGATAATTGTAAGCAATACAATGAATTTTTAAAGGATTTTAACATGGACGTAACCCTCCATCTCTAAATAAGAAAATAATTTGGCCACTCAAATGTAGAATTAATAATTATAATTTCTATGAAATTGTTAGGTTAGTCAGAAATCCAAATGTCTTATAACTAGCAGGATATAGGAAAAAAAAACACATTTTCTTATTTTAAAATATCTTACAATACTATTTATTCTAACTAGGAATTCTCACGCCATTTATATTTTATCAATTAAATACTTAAATACGAAAATACTTGATCAAAAAAATAAACTACATCAATATTGTAAAAGCCTCTCCACATCTTTCCCTAGTAGTTATTCCTAGACCAAATAGGTGACGCGTTGTATGTGTGTGTAACCACCTTTACGTACGAAGCACTAACATTGATGTCAGAAATAAGCACTAAAACTAGATGTGGCCTGAGTTGTGGAGCACTTAAATATTGCATAAGAGTCCGTTTTTTTAGATAGGTGTGTGTAGAGTTCTAAACTCAAAATTATGTTTTATTTCAATATTTATCGAGCCCTTTTGACTGCTGAGCATGAGGTCCTGGTTGATAGCAACAGGGTCGCCCCATATTACATGGGACTTAAACTTAACTGATGAAATGTGGGTACTATTAAGTACACCTCTGCGTAACCTTTCGAGGATTACAGGAGTGGTGTTATGTTATGTAATTAATGAAAATTAAAACTTATGAATATTTTCGTAAAAATGCATCCGACCCTCGATCACATCCAGCAAAATCCATAAACCACTAGCCTACATCTCTGTCTACCTACACACGGGCAGCATGTATATGGCACAGCGAACCGAACTCATATCGTACTTACGCCCTTATAGTGCGCAAGCTTGAGGATACACTTGCTAGCAAATAAAATGGACACAGAAATAATGGTAAGAAAATTATTAATTTTGACCAATTATTATCATTGTCTGAGGCTGAAACCCTTTTTCACTAGTTTCTAAGTTGTGTACATTCTAACCAAATAGGCTTTTTTTTTCAGAAAAAGATAGAAAACCATTTATTTGACATATGGTCTGATGAGGCTGAAACCATATTTGGCATATACTTTGGCTATTTTCGCATAACTGTCAAGCAACAAGACAGGAACATATCAAAGTACCCGGTCATTTAACATCCGGATAAAAAGCTTAGTTTTTACAGTAAGTTACGGACATAAACACATTTTAAAAATGTTGTAGCGCTATGCTGAGATAGGGACCTTTTGGCCTCGTACAGGACCAATTTAATTTGTTTTTATCTTTTTTTTTTGTTTACTTTTTTATATAATTTTTGTACTATTGTTTTCTCATCCATTTTTTTGTTTTCCTGTGTGAGTCTAATAAATACTTTTTCTTTCTTTCTTATATAATAATCTTTTAAAAACTAAATTGAATTACTTATCATATTATCATCCATCTTCCTAAAACTTTTCCTAATCTAGTAATAAATCACAAACATAGTCAGCAATACTAACTATCGCAATCACCTGTCTATAATTATAACGTTTAACGTTTTTCTAAAAACTATTCTTCAAAGTTAATATGAAGCGTGAAATCTCCCGTTACGGACACTGCGTGTTTCTAACATGATAACACTTTTTCTAGCAATAAGTATAAATTTTTGCCATTACCAATTACCATCACAAATTCGGTGATAACGAGAAATCTCCAGAATAGGCGTGAAAACCGTTTTGTGCACACATTTCTAAGTTTTTACTTCAAATTTTCTGATAAAAAATGTATGAAATTCAATCTGTATGTTTTCATGATACTACGTTATAGATACAGTTATGCCGTGTGTCTACACCTTACTACTGCAAACTTTCCGATGCGTGCGTTTATAAAATTTGATTGACAACGAGCTAGTCGCCAATCCAATGTAGCTATGTAATTACAATCTTTCAATGTCTACTGAAAGATTGACAGAAACAACATAGTGTTTCTTGCAAACATACTGATAACATCGCAATTATGGTGATAAGCTATCAGTGCGGTAAATTAGAAATTATAACATGGTTTTGAAATTATAATCATGAAATTTTTTCTAGGATATTAAATGGTTAGGCAGCTCGATTGACATGCACGATATAGGAGAAATTTTGTAAATTTGTGGAAAACCAGTGGCTGTTTCTTGGGGTTATTCATTGTTGTAAGTTTAAAAACGAAATTGTGATCTGAGTAAAACTAGTTATGCTTTACATAGCCAATTATTTTTTTTTTTAAATAAAATAAATGTATCGGTTAAAATAAAAACTTCACACAGTCGATGTGGTATGTTAAATCAAAAGCTATCTTACAATAGACTAAGACTGACTGATAACTGAACTTTATTATTTAATTTACGTAAAAATATTTTACGTAGAAAAGTCTACATGATTATGTAATTAACACTTTTTTTTTAAATAACCTTCTCAAATCTCTCTCTAGATCTAAGTATATCAAAATTACTCGTAATCGTAATCAAAATTTTAAGGTGGCCCGTTAATTTGTCCCGAACTGTAAATGGAAAGCCTCGTACGGTCAGAAAACACATAAAATATTCTATGAATTTATTTCAGAAAGGTTTTCAGTGAAATTGCAAAACTGAATAAACTCCGTATTTTTTTTCATTCCGCTTTTTTTCATTCAAGAGCTTTTCGGCTTCGTTCGCGAAAGAAAGATTTTGTTTAACAAAAACAATTTCTTATGAAAACCATTATATTTTTCTTATTGCTGCTATTTTTGCTTACCATTCTTTATAAAATAGGTTAAAAGTAGTAGTTCGCTGCAGAAACGGATATAATAAAAATTTTGTTCGGTTACCGAGTACCTTTTCATCGTGGAAAGTTTTTTGAATGCTTGAAGTGTTATGCGTTTGTAGGAAAAAGCAGAATTTTTCATGAAAAAAATATACAGAGTGTATTTTTTAAGTGGGCGTGTCAAAACCGAAACTGTACTGAATATGTGGTAAACGTTTGTGCGTCGATGTACCTTCCACCTTGTATGTATACTGTTTAAATATTACGTGTATTTAAATATTTTTTTTTAATTTTTTTATACTAGATGCATCCATTTATCCCTTTTCTGCTGACGCTACCGCCTATCTCTCCAGCTATAACTTATAGTTTCGGATAATGCATTAGAGAACTTCTTTATGGGTCGGAATATTCTCGTATATGTGTGATATATAATATATATTTATAGCCTATTTTATATCGTCCATTATATTTAATATTCTGTATATAGATAGTCTGTAAAAGGAGTCTGGTTTGTTATTTTTGTGGGACAAAGAAATTTGGGTATTGAATTGTGTGTGGAAAATAATGAGGTTTCTTTGTTTAGGACACTTAGAAGAATAAAACATTGTGGGTTTATTCTTCGGATTGCAGAAGTTGCAAAGTAAACATCCATTTTATTTATTTACTAACTGTGCCACACGACTTTCGTCCACGTAAAACTATTAAAAAAAATTACTTCACTATTCGTTGTAAAATTTACGAGGGTTTTATGTTTTTTGCACGGAATCCTAATACTTTTTCCAAAGTAGCCTAAGTTACTCCTAATAACATCAGCTATCTGACAGTGAAAGTTCCGTCATAATCGGTCTAGTCGTTTAGCCGGCCGGCGGGAACAAACAGACAGACAGACAGACAAAAATTTAAATAAATGTTGTTTTTTTGTTGTTATATGTGCCTACCGTATATACTTTCAATTATGCATTCAGTAAAAAGCTGTTGTTTTGAAATTACAAACAGACACTTCAACTTTATTTATTTGTATAGATTCGAGAAAACATGTACAATATAACATACGTAAATCACACATCGCACAGCTAAAAGAAAAAAAAATTAAAAAATAACTAGAAAACGTCATCTTTCATCCATCCTCTCACATAAACTCTAACATCCATGATATACGTCTACCCATCTCGAGGCAAATATATCACACTCCAGAGTCGATGTCAGTAGAGCATTCAGCGTCCAACCAAGACCAACCAAGTCTTCCTTGATTAAATGAATAAAAGGAGACAACATTATTATTGTTAACTACTTCAGAATTACACATTGACAATATGTACAAACATAAAACTGGCGGCTTTACTAAAGAATTATAATATCCTTCTGTTTACCGTATAAGTTATAAAAGTCAAGTAAAGGGAAAGAAAGGTCACTTACTAATACTAACCGTTAATAACTTGTAAGTAATAGTTAAGTAATAATGTAACGTCGTCATTTTGTTAAAACGTTATGACTGTGGTAAAATATACACTTTAACTGCCTTGATGGTCTAATCGTTCGGTTGTAAGGTTAACTGTTCAAATTCAAATATTTTTATTTGTAGAATACAACATTACTTTTAGTATATGCGAAACCTGAATATAGTTGGTTCAGAATAAGTAACTTAATCGATTCCAATAATTTTTAAACCATGTTATATTTTTTCCCAAAAATATTTAAAAAAGTAAAAGTTGGACACCGAGTGACTGTAAGTACCTATCGCAGTTATTTAGGTACCTACCGCCAAATTATTATTATCCATGAGCTCAAGACGACGCTGGAGGCGCGTGCTGCGTGGTGACCACATTTTTGTGCGGACAACTAGTTAACAGAACAAGCTTATAACTTTGTGATTTTTCATGATACATTTTTGAAATTATGTACATAGATTCTTTACATAAAAATACTAGACACGTGTTTCAGGTTTCGCATATACTAAAGCTAATGATGTAGACTAAGAGTGACTGTACGAGTCAAAGCCTGTGCTGACGTGCGGGGGCCGATCTCTTAAGGAGAGGTTTGTCCCACTCCGATTTATTTATATATTCTAAATCGCCTATTCTATTTGAGAAAAAAAATGGGTTGAATTGTCCATATCTCGTACATGCGGAGCCGGGATCTTTTAGGCCGCTGATCGTCAGAGAAATTAGTTTTTCGATCATATCGCGATGGAGATCGTGTGCTCTAAAATGCCACGGGTCTAGTCCAAGCATTTCCCAGAGGGTTTTGGTTTTAGTTCCCATATATTAGGGAACCAGCCCATTTATTTATCACAAGAAAAATATTATCTTTTAAGATAACTAACATTATTAATTCAGAAATATCTTACTTCTTTCCAAAGTGAAAAAAGCGTGAACATTTTTTCAATGAAGTTTTCATTCATTTTCTTTCACGGTAAAAGTTAACAACAATAGCTTTTGGCTCCCACAGCCATCATAATTGTCTACGGTTCTTATGTTGGGAACAATATCTAGCCAGTTTTCATTTAGAATTTCATTTGAAAAAAATATTCATTGTTTATTTACGAGTATACTGCAATCAAATACAGGGTGTAAGGGACAGCCCTCCACAAACTGACAGGGTGCATTCAGCTCCTTATTTTAAATCATATTCCACCGGAATTTTTCTCCGAAATTTTTTTATTAAAAAAAAAATATCAGTTACTATTTCTTTATTTCATTGTAAAATTACATGTACTCCAATCTCCATTAATGTTAATAATACGGCTAAGATCAAAAACCCAGCAATGGATGTTGAAATAATCTAACGACGCGTGAAATCAGCTGTTCACTTCCTGCCTACAGAGTTCATTGAACTCGTCGTCGCGCTTGCCGTTATCTACGTGCGTTTTTCCACGGTTATGATACATTGCGTATGAGGAAATAAAACAAATCAAATTTATTCGATTCTTTGTTTTTCATAGAACGTTAATGAAAAACAAAATTACTGCTGCAGTTTGATGAAAAAGTTCCATATCTCAAAAATTAAACATTAAATCTTATGCAAACCAATTTTTGTTGAAAGTTTTTTTTACATTTTTTCAGAATTTCCTCCTCTTACTTTAGAAATTAGAGGGGACACACGTTTTACCACTTTAGAAGTGTCTATCTTTCGAACGATTGATTTTGAGATTTTTTTTATAATCATAAAGCGGTTCACAGACTACATCTACCTACCAAGTTTCAACTGTGTAGCTCTAATAGTTTCGGAATAAGGTGGCTGTGACGTACAGACGGACAGACAGACAGACATGGCGAATCTATGAGGGACCGGAACCCTAGAAAGGCTATAAGAGCAAATTTAAGCAAGAACTTGCTACTTACTTCATAAACTCAACCACGTGTACCTAACTACTCTACTTACATAATATATTATAAACAAAAATAAAAAAGTCCATAATAATACCAATCGGTAATAATAACTACCGCTGGCCATAATACCGATATTATTGAAAGTTAAGTGCCTATTACATGAACCTCATGTATTACATTCATTAATAAAATAATAATGGTGGCCGAAATCTCTTGATATTTAAAGAGCCTTTTGATCGAAGGAAGTTGGTTATTTAGAGCTGGTAATGCAAAATTTTTGAATGGTTTTTGGTAATGGCTAACTGGGATCGATCCTCTACCGTTGTAGAGTAAAGTTTGACATTTGATGACATTCGTTAGTTATTATAATTTACCCTGCAATTCTGCTGTTCAATTTTTGGCTTGATAAAGATTTAAGCAACTTATTCTACTTATGGCTTTCGATACACAGCATAATCTCTTTATGACATACTACCTAAGCCCGCGGCTTCGCCCGCGTGGACTTCGTGAACTGCCCACGGGATCTTACTTCTGGGATAATAAGTTATCTATGTGCTAAACCAGACTATAATCTATCACTGTGCCAAGTTTGTGGCGACCGCGAACTGGAAGACGTTGCGTTGGAAGACCTCCCACTAGGTGGACCGATGACCTGGTAAAGGTTGCAGGGATCCGCTGGATGCGAGACGCACGGGACCGGTCAATGTGGCGACATTTGGGGGAGGCCTATGTCCAGCAGTGGACGTCTTTCGGCTGAAATGATGATGATGATGCGCCAAGTTTCGTCCAGATATGTTCAGCTGTTCTGGTGTGATTGAGTAACAAACATCTATCCATCCAAACTTTCGCATTTTAAGATATATGTGTAATATTAGTTTTTACTTTTAAAGTTGAATAGATAATAAAGAATTGGCATATACAGCCACACTCGCGTTTTTTTTTCACGTACTTACTTATAACTTATAAATATTAGCAATCATTAGGAATCTATTTATAGACATAATATTTGACCTGTTGTCATACTGTGTTTATCACTTCTTAGAACAAAGATAAGGTGTTACAAGTATATTCCATATAAAGGGTGTAAATAGATATATAGTTAACATAAATGAATGACACTTGTTCTCCCCGTGACTGCGATCATTTTTTTTGTTCTAACTGGGGGTCAAAGTTCCTACTTTTTCACAAGTTTTTTTTAAATACATGTTTTTAATGTAAGACTTTGACTTTACACAAATCCACGACCCTCGTACTATTCAATCCATTCATCAGCACAATGCTATGAGTGCTTTCCATCGAGTCCTACCGTAAAACGTGATTTTTCACCCCAAAAAAATAAGTCGATTCCCAGCAATAATTTTTGCGTAAAGTTACTTAGTTTGATGTACAGAATGCTTGGTTGACGGATATGTGAAGGGTCTGTTTAATGATAAATGCATAAGGATGGTTCGTAAGGTATATAAGTCAAAGAGCAAGGCGGCTCATTTACGTATAATCTTTCACTGGCTCTCAAACTCTTCAAATCGAACCCCATCTAATATTCATCGCTTGAACAAAGCAAAGCAAATGACCAGCTAAACCAACGAGATCAAAACATCGAACAGCTAATATCTACAAAATAAACAACACATCAGAATCAAACTATACCACCAACGCTTCCTACCACCACAAAAAGTTCCAGTAGCGTCGGAATGGAGTTCAGTATAAACCAATATTGTTAGTCGACCACAATCAGACCACAGCGGATGCTGTTGTTATGAGCTACAGATTGGTAATCGTTGGTAATACGTTGCGTTTGGGCTACGGGTTTAATGAGACCTTTTTGGTGTAATTGGTGCTGGAGGTGGTTTTTAGATGGCTTTGGCCACCATGAGTTCAATGGAAGGTAGTTATAGGATGCAAAAGGCACGTGGCGTGGGTTTTTGGAAAGTTGAGTTGATTCTTTGGATTGCAAAGACATGCAGATTAAACTCACTTTTATGAGTAATCTATACCTATTATCAAGCTGAAGAGTTTATTTGGTTAAACGCGATAATCTCAGGAACTACTGGTTTGAATTGAAAAATTATTTGAATGTTGGATAGCCCATTTATTGAGGAAGGCTATAGGCTATATAACATCACGCTACGATCCTTGGGAGCGGAGCATCAATGCAATTTTTTTTAAAAACGGGATATTTTTTTCCTTAATCTGTTCTCTTTGTTATGTGACGCCGACGAAGTTGCGCGTATCAGCTAGTGGAGTAATAAAAGGAATAGTGTGGCGGGCTTGTCCATTATAAAAAGAGAAATTTATAATAATAATCATTTTATTATCAGGCAACTAAGGCCCATAAATAGAATACACAAAATAATCTTATACAATAATAAACTAAAACATATTAAAAACCTTATAAAACTATGACGTAATGTTGGCGGCGTCGTGTTTCGCGAAAGCGTCCTCTAAAACGTCGAAATACGACACATTTCGGCCAAAAGTGCTCTTTCAGGCAAGTCTCTAGATTATTATAACTAGAAGACGGGATATTTACCATGTTTATTGTTTTCTTTGAGTTCCCGATATTTCGGCGCTGTTGCAAGCACCATGATCACGGATAAACTCCCGTCTTCTAGTTATAATAATTTTAGTGACCATGAAAGTTTAAAATCTTAAGTCTCTAGATGTTGGGTTGGAACAGGTACCACGAATGAAAAGGAAAGAACGAAAAAGAAAAGAACGAAAGAACCGTGGGCCAAGCATAAACGCGTGGATGAGAGTTAACGTAAATTCAACCGATTAAAAAAAAATAGAAGTAAAGTTTTAAAAGTTCATTCACATTATGGGTTATTTATGTTAAAAAAATGGCGAATATGTTCTATTTTCGATTCAATAATCATTACAATTTAGTATGAGGTTACTTCTTGCATTCGTGCTAAGATTTGTAATGAGACCTTTTTGGTGTAATTGACGAAGGAGATGCTTTTAAGATGGTTTTGGTAACCATGGGTTTAGTGGAAGGTAGTTAAAAAGCACTAGTGTTGTGGGTTTTTGGAATTTCAATAGTTTTGTTAGATAGCTTGTCAAAAAGGAGTGGAGTACGGATCCAGTGTCTACGATATAATTTCTAAAAATGTTAACAACTTTGTTACTTTTCAGTATTGAACACTCAGATGAAAAATTGTACATTTCATTGTTGTCTTTGTTTCGACAGTTCAAAAGTGCCTGTTACTGGCCTACTTGAAATAAATGCTTTGATTTTGATTGATTAACTTAATGGTAAAAAAAAGATATTTATTTATTTATTTATTATTTATTTAACACTTCAAGCACATAAGTACAGAGGCGGACTTAATGCCATAGGATATTTTTAAGTGGAAAAGTATGTAAGAAATATAGAATCTAGGAACTTTACAAACACTTATATTATCAAGAGAAACCCTGTAGCAGTAGTGTTGGGCCTTAAAGTTTTCGAAGTTTTGGCTGAGCTGAGCATTTTGACAATCAGGCAAAATGCTCATCGAAATGGTTGCCATACAAACACCAGCACAATTACAATTGCACCTTGCAGGACTTGAATGAGGGAGACGACTGAGCTGTCCAGGTTGCAGCGTACTGGTCGGACAATATCTGAGTCATCGATTCGAGTAAAAGAAGAATTATAATTCTAAGATACATAATTATTTGATAATGGTCTGTCATTGTTGGAAACAGTCATTGGAGGAGCTCGTGGCTAAATAATAACAGCCACTCGGGTCGATATTTAGGTTAAGCCATGCTTGCCTAGGTTGGTCTGTGGATGGGTGACCGCCCATTACATACCGAGTTTCCTCCGTGCCTCGGAAAGCACGTTAAGCCGTTGGTCCCGGCTGTCATTTGTAGATCTTTGACAGTCGTTAGGCAGTCAGTGGCCCAAAAATTCTGACAACCTGTCTTACCAAGGGGTATCGTATTACCCAGTACTAACTGGGTTGTGGAGGTCAGATAGGCAGTCGCTCCTTGTAAAATACTGGTATTCAGCTGCATCTGGTTAGACTGGAAGCCGACCCCAATATAATTGGGAAAAGGCTAGGCAGATGATTATGTCATTGTTGGAAACAATGTAAGTAATTTCGTAATATAAGTTTTTGAACTGTAATGGTTACACTAGAAACGGGATACTTACCATGCTTATCCGTGATCATGGTGCTTGCAACAGCGCCGAAATATCGGGAACTCAGAACAAACAGTAAACATGATAAATATCCCGCTTATAGTGTTAATGATAATGTCTTAGATTAGGTACCTAACACCTAAACCCTTCGAAACTGTTTCGACTTTACCGAGAAAAAGAGCAAAAAAAATATAAGTCTCCTGATCACAGACCTAACTACCACGATTTAAAGTAAAGCCATCTTATGGGCTTTATTTTTATACGTATTTTTATCAACTGTCACTCAACGAAGTCCAAGAGAACAGGTTTGAAGCCCATTACAAATCCACGGGCAGTTCTTTCATTTATTTATGAATGAAAGAATTTCTAGTCACGTCTAAGCGGCTGACATTTTGAATTTTGATCGGACACATCCGCTGCAGAGGTACGGATAATTAATGTCTTTATGTTGGCTTGGATGGGAGAGGTCTCATGACTTAGTAACAGCCCCAAGTCTCACATCAATTCACGGTTGCTTAGGTCGATCCGTGGATGGGTGTTTATCCAGGAGCTCTATATAAAGCGCAGGCCGCACCGCCAGCTAGCGAGCGAGCCGGGCGAGCATCGCTTCACCTCTTTTCATACTTTGGTTCACTACAGAGCTAAGTAACGTTGTCCTTAATGGGTGTAAAATATCCTTGACAAAGCCAAAAGGCACTTATTCTCCCCGTCATTGCAATTTTTTTTTTGTTCTAGACCGTACCTGGGAACCTTTTAGTTACGAAGATATTGAGAAATCACAAGTTCTGATAGATTAAACACAAATTCGAACTTACTGCTACCACATAAAGAGGTTTTTTAAACGCGAGCTACGCATGGAATGTCACGGCTTGACAGCCATTGTTTTTCGGGAATTGAATCGTGACAGTGTAAGTTCGAATTTGAAAACAGTGAAAAGTGCGCACAATTTAAAATTGTGCTTACTTCTTCATCTTGGGTCTTACATATCAATTGTTACTAGCCGAGATGTATAAATTTCGCCAAAAGGATAAGCAACGGTCTGCTTTCATGACCTAACTCATTTTTATCATTAAAAAGAACAACAGCAGTATCATGTTTGAGCTTACGATAATCTTTCTAAAACCCCTAATCAATGACGACATAAAATTCCATATTAAACCCTACTCTATCGCTGGACATTATAACATAACCTAACATCACGCCTGTAATCCCCGACGGGTTAGGCAGAGGTGTATCTAATAGTACACCCACATTTCGCCAGTTATGTTAAGTCCCATGTAGTAGGGGGCGAGTCTATTCCCGTCAACCGCGCGCAAATCCAGACTCCATGGCTGCTAGTGAGAAATTCCTGGATGGAAAAACCCAATAACACTTTGCCTGACCTGGGAATCGGACCAAGGACCTCAGCGCAGCAGCAGAGACGAATTGACCAACGAGTCAGTCACATTATGCTGCGTGGTGCTGGACATTATGTAGTTTGATTATCAACTAAACATTCGCAACCATAACTAACTTCTAAAAATCTAGTCCCCATCAACAACCTATTTGAAATCCCATCAAAAGCAGAACAACATCAAACGAAGTCCCGTGAACATTTTTAATCAAATAATATGAAACAAAAAATCTTCTAAATCAACGAAATTGATTCGCGAATTCATCAGGCTACTGCATTACGATGTAATCATCATCAGAGATCATAAGGCCCGAAAACAATAATAACTTGGCAAGAAAAAACGTTAAAAAAGGATGAAAATACAAAAAGTATGGCTGTAGAAAAGAGAGAAAAAAGCTTAAAAAATGTTCGATACGGGCGAAAGAAAATAAAAGGTTGTGCGCGTGGTCAATTGTTTGAGGTTAGGTTCCGTAGGGTTTTTTTTTATTATAACTAGAAGACGGGATATTTACCATGTTTATTGTTTTCTTTGAGTTCCCGATATTTCGGCGCTGTTGCAAGCACCATGATCACGGATAAACTGAAGTTATTGCGGGTGGGTGTTTATGAGCAGACAAATCGGTCTACCCTCTTTCTTGTTCGTTTTTTGCACTCAGTACCGCTACCACTGTCACTCACAACTCGATTCTGTTCCCGAAACACGAAACTCACTGTGTCTGCTCGCGAACTTTTTCCGGCACTATTCCGCTTTTTACTCAGCTGGACCACTGGTTTCCAGGCTTTCGACAGTTGAAACCCATCCTCCCGATTGAAGTTCTTATATTTGGGTTTTTTTTTGTTTAAGATGTTTAATGAGGGTTATGTTGAGAAATTCCTGTAAACTAATACCTTTTTTGTTACTATTGAAAACTTAATTGGTACAACATACTACAGTATTTTTTAAGATATTTTAGTAAAATTAAAACGACAACAAAAACTGTTTTTAAATAACAATACGCATTTTTTTAGGCTATAATAACTTTAAAAAATGCCAGGAAAAATAACATTCCGTTTAAAATTCATATATTTTTCTATTTTCAATAAAACGTTGTAGTAATAACGAAAAACTAAACAATGATACAAATTAAGTGAACAAAGAATGCCACGCAAAGATCGCCCTTTTCTCTTCTACTTAACAATTCAGCAGAATTACATTAACATTATACCAAATATAGACCTTCCATTAATTTTTCATAAGAACACCGTATAATTGGCGTATTAATTAATAAACACCTAATTAGTATTTTGCAAACAATACATATATTGAGAATTTAGATGTCTCTTACATTCTTCAGTTACTTGCGGTCGTCGCAACAAATTTTTTTCTTCTATTCTCTTCTGTCAACCTTCACGCTATCATTTATGCGTTAACCGACTTCATTAGTCATTAAGGTAGGTATGAAATCGGTTAAAAAAAATTTGACAATTGTTTGACATTACAGGATCCAGGATAGTTGCATTGAAAAATCAACCTACTTCTAACCATGCTGAGCATATTTTTGCACATCACGTGCAAACGAGTAAACTGGACATGCAATTAGTTTTTCTGAAATTAAAAAGTGAAATATCTAGCCATTGTTAGTATTACAGTGAGTTATTTTTCAATCATTCAAAATATCATCAAAAAACGTGTTAATCATTATATTGTCTCTGTCAACTTCAAACTATTAAAAGAGTAATTATATGTTTTAACAATTAAAACAGTACATTAGATTTAGCACAATTAGTGCTTAACATAAATAATTTATGTTAAGCACTAATTGTGCTAAATCTTCATGCCTGGCTTTTTAGTATAAATCGATAATTAGTATTTACTGAATTAATAAATATAAAATGATTTTATAAACGCGATTCGCATTATCTTTTTTATAAAAGCTATTTAACGGTCAGTGAGTTCAGCTGAGGAAAAGGTTTCAACCTGCTTGCAGGGAACTCTAAAAATCGGATTTAGAAAAAAAAGAGCTGTTCTAAATTTGAATCTGTGAGCGGAAGCTGTTGGGTCGCTGTGCGCGTAACGAATTTCGGTATCATTAAGTTTCTTACTTCTTTATATCTCATTTGAACGTAGGGCTGGCACGATTGAACGTTTTTTAATTCATCTGAGTTTATTCTATCGAGAAACGAGTCAGAATCGATATGTATAAGCTGTGTTAGGTGAAAAATAAACAAAGAACCATGGCAAAACCGTCAAAGAGTACTACATAACAATGTAATTAATTGATCAACGCTAATTATAAAACAATTAGCAACAATCTAAAGGGCTCGTTGCCTAAATAGGCATTTAAATACAATAGCACAGCAATAATAGTTCAACGTCTACTGTAGTTTATACCAAGATCAAATTACTCGACTGTCTACTATGTTTAACTGAAAATATTGTAATCTTTAACAATTAACACTTCAAACCACCATATTTACCATGTCATTCAATATAGCGTCTTAATTGAAACAAGATTTACCGCCTCGTCGGTCGAGTTGTCGCAAGCGCGACTGCTGAGTATGAGGTCCTGGGTTCGATTCCCAGGTCGGGCAAAATTTAATTGGGTTTTTCCATCAGGAATTTCTCAGGAGTGTGTATTTGTGAAGGTTGATGGCGATAGGCTCGCCCCCATGGGGCTTACAAACATAATTGGCGAAATGTGGGTGTACTATTAGGGAGAAATCAGAACCAAAACCGTAAAGCACACAGGAATGGCATCATAAAGCCTAGGAACCAGAGGCACGAATCTACCCTTGGCATGGACCCCAAGTTCCTGAGGAACCAAAGGCAAAAAAGGTAACCTTAAACCCGCAAACCAGCTTGCCCGCGCCGCAGAAAGAAAAGCCACACGTGAGGCTAAGGTCAAAAAAAGAACATCTAGCTGTAAGGAAATAAAAAAAAAACATCTCTGCTTACCCCTTCGGGGATTACAGGCGTGATGTTATGATAGTTACAAAAAAAAACTGCATTATTTTTTCCAATGCGAGCGAGCCCTAATCTAACCCGTTGCTCGCTACCGCGATACAGCAGACCCTTCGACTGGTTAGTTTTGTTTGTTTATTTACAACTTAGATTATGTTATTCTTACCTAACGATGCGGTTATATTCATTGTTCTCTATGTCAAATAATAATAATGTGGTTTAATGGTCATATTGTTATTATTATAGTGGCTACTGTAATCGTTAGGGGCGTTGAGGTAATTATTATTATTTTATGATTTATTGTATGTATTATTAATGCATGATATTCTCAATTTCAATGACTTACACATTATGCTTACGACTTTTGTTTTATTTGTTTTTCTCATACTATGTTTGTAATATTATCTGTATGGCATATCCAGGATGCTTATTAATTGTACCCGAAAGTACATCGATATTGTTACAATGCTTATTAACAAAAATAAAATTATGTCATCATTATGATGATCATGCAAATTAAGTTTCATCTAACATAAATGTTTGGTTAATTTTAGCTTTCTCGATTGTAAAACCTAAAAATAACACGTAAGGTACACATTCAGAATACCCATCAAAGACAATTTTTTTTTTGTGTAGACGCCTAATACAAAGCTGTTTTTTTTAGTGGAATCGATTTTTTTATTTATTGATGATGAGGGACGCACAGAATCGAGAAATATGGCAGCAGAATAGGGACGCCTACACTAAGCAGTCAGTGATTCCGGGATAAAATGATGATAATGGATGTCTTGCACCAAATATCTTTATATTTTAATATTTTTACCCCTGTATAATGGATCAGTAAACGCAATACAACAGACGTAGTACGTTTCAAATCAAATCAATTCAACAACTAAAGCACTCTGTTGCCTACTCTTTCCATTGAGTGGCAAACGACAGAGCTAGACAAGATTTATAGACTATTAATTTATTCAAATGAAGTTTTTACGAAGTAAGATTTATTGCAGATCAGTTGCATGTCTTTACGTGCAATTCTTTAGAATCAGATGGTGTAATTACTAAGTCGTAAGTGATGAGGTTATATCCTGTCATTAGGTATGTTTGTATACGGAAAATGATTGCAAAAGCGCATTCCAGAGTCGTCTTCTTTATCCTGTAAATTGATAATTATGAATATAGTCTGTCGGTAAGTGTATTTATGACTCCAAATAGAGCTTCTATTCTTAAAGCTCGTGGCTAAATTATAACAGTACTTTGGAAAACACGTTAAGCCGTTGGTCCTTGCAGTTATTTGTAGATTCTGGACAGCCGTTACAGGTAGTCAGTGACCCGAAAGTCTGACAACCAGTCTTACCAAGGGGTATCGTATTACCCAGTACTACGATACAGTACTGGGTTGTAGAGGTCAGATAGGCAGTCGCTCCATGTAAAATACTGGTATTTAGCTACAGCCGGTTAGTCTGGCAGAGTTTTTTAGTTTGAAGTCCAGAATGCTTGGTTGACGGCTTCGTGAAGGATCCGTTTACACCTTGTATATATAGTACAGTGCAAAGTGCTCGTTGTAAAGTTAAAAGCTATAGAGAAAATATATGTGAATACAAGATGCAAAAGTCTACTAAACATGGCGACGCTTAATCCAGTAGTGGACGTTCTTTCTGCTGATTATATGGCTCTATCATCATCTGCCTAGCCTTTTTCCAACTATGTTGGTGTCGGCTTCCAGTCTAACCGAGTGCAGCTGAATACCAGTATTTTACATGGAGCGACTGCCTATTTGAACTACACAACTTAGTACTGGGTAATGCGATACCCCTAAGTAAGACTGGTTGTCAGACTTTCGGGCCACTGACTACATGTAACGACTGTAAAATATCTACAAACACTACGTATCTACAATATTTATTTAAAAAATTAACCACAGAGCAAGTGTCGTGGCGATGCTGACATTTGCAATTTCACTAACTGGCCGTACATCTATAAAATTAAATTTTTATATTTACTCAACCCCATTTTAAAGATAATATTTTATCTTTCAACAGAAACTGGCCTTCTATGACCCAGAGACCACATACCATGTCCTATAAACGCCAAACGAGTACGACTGATTTAACACTCCACCGCCTACCGTCGAAAAAATAAAAAAGTACCACGAAGTATTTGTTTAAAATGTTGAAGGAGTAAAATATATTGTAAGACGGTACCTCCCTCGGGATTTCTGCGTGATGATGCTTTTACGATTGCTTGACGAGACGAAGCCGAGACGAGGATGACTGAGGAAAGAATAGATGTGCTGATTTTATGATGGTATTTTTTTTATGGTGTGGGTATTTTTCGGTTTACGGTGCGGGGTGAAAGGGTTAAGCTGGTATAAAAGTAACGTGTGTTGAGGAGAACTCATCTAAAACAAAAAAATGGTATAGATTTTGTAGGTACAGTAGGTCCAACGGTGGCGGTATCAAAACCAGTGTAAGCTGGCTTTGTAATCTATTAAAACTCCGTATTAAGCTAGGCTAGACAAAAATTACAACAAATCTAGATTCAAACTGTTAAACGGGTGTAAACGGAGGGTCCGTTTACACCGTGTACAAAGCCGTCATCCAAGCATTATGTACATTAAACTAACTTTACGCAAAAAATATTACTGGGAAAAGTCTTTTTTTTGGGGTGAAAAATCACTTTTTACTGTCGGACTCAATGTTACGCACTCAAAACATTGTACTGATGGATGTACGGGGGTCGTGGAGGAGTTTAAAGTAAAAATCTTTCATTAAAAATATGTATTTAAAAAAAAAACTTGTGAAAAACTTGCATCTTTGACCCCCAATATCTCCGTAATTAGAAAGTTCCCAGGTATGGTCTAGAACAAAAAAAAATCGCAATGACGGAGAGAACAAGTGCCTTTCGGCTTCGTTAAGGGTCTTGAAACACCCTTTATACTGACACTGCCCGATAGTACCTCTAAACATCAAGGCACTTTGATTTTTAAGGTCATGAAGTGAAACCTTGATATTTTAATAAACATGGTATATCTAACCCTACAATGCTCTTCAAAAAATCCAGACCATCGATACTCAACACAAAGACTTACCCATAAACTGCAGAAGGGTATAAATTGTACCGTTTATTACACAGTAAACTTCGAACTCATTAAATATCGCAATAAAATAATATTTAAGTATCAACAACGTGGGATAGAAGGAAGGGTTAAACAAATATTTTTTAGTTTTTTTTTGGGTTTTATTAAGTATGAAGATGAATCATTTGGTTTCATTGAAGAATAATGTATTATTTGTTGGTTGTGATTCGTACAATATTACATTTAAAACAAATAACAGACATACACACAGTCTTGTTTATTGTAAGTTTTGACTAAAACTAAAGGGTATAGGGGGGTGGGGGGCATAGCAGCTTTTTAATGCTCCCACTGTTGGGTCACAGGCCAGAATCTACTACCACCAGAACGAAAGGAATAGGCAATTATCCACCATTCAGGCCCAATTAAATGACAAAACAACATATACCTAACTAAAAGATAGTTTTAATCATAAAAAAAGATAAATAATCATCGTATTTAAAAACTTACAATTAAATATCTTCTATACTTATGCCGATGGCCTGACGAGCTGGATTCTTTCCAAAAGGATTGTGTCCAAATAGCCAAAGACAGAGAATAATGGAAAGAGGGAATGGGAGGTCTTTGCCCTGCATTGGGACACATCATGCTCATAATAATTAACTTATGCAAATTTGATTTATTCGAAATCTACCTCTAGTTTAGAAAATAATCTATAATTTAGTTCAGCGCCATCTCTTGTTAAAGTTAAAGAATTATTTTCAGTCTACGCAAGCTAGTTCTCTAAGCGACTTAAGGACTAGGCTCTAAGCTTCAGGAAGGAATGGAGAGAAGTCACTTTTTAAAAACTTACCTCATACTAAAGAGATATAATATGTTTGTAGAAAATAGGATTCTTAATAGCAAAGAATTGTGAAGTTTTCATTTTTAGAAGAACAAGAAAAATAACAAAGAATTTACGTAGTAGTTATGATTATTTGGTATGATATGATCAATATATTTGCATGTCAATCATGGTACATTGACATATCTATACAACATAGATTCAGTTATGATATTTATGTCAACAGGTGGTTTCATATGTCATAGAAAATAACAAGAAGTTCGCTTTTATAGGTAAACTATTATTAGAAACTATAACTACAAACAAGTTACTTTCAATTCGTTCATCAATAAGATTAATTTAATTAACAGGAGATAGTGACAATTTGTAAGCAATATTTAGTTTATTACGTTAAAAACTAAAATCAAACAAAAAAAAGTTTAAAACACTTACCCAGATTACATTTTACAGGCAATTGTAGTCACCAATTATAATTACAAACCCAATTAGTAGCAAAAACATCCTTTAAACACCCTCATTTCACAAATTCCCACCAAAACTAACCATTCAAAGAAAGATTTGGTATCAAAACATAACCTAGACTCTAAGAAACGACTAAACAGCACTCTAAACAATCGAAAAGTGCCCAAAAACCTGTATTTTTTCACACAAAACCTGTCAAAAGTACCACAAACAGTGGGAGTCGGAGGGAAATTAAGTCGATACGTAATTAAAGCTGGCACAACGCACACATACAAAGGTTCGACATAAAAATGCCCGAGAAAAAAAAAAGTATAGGTTTAAAATTTACCCGGTATAAAATTGTGTTTTTTTCCTTCCACCTACTTATGTATGGGGGCATGCGCAGTAAAGGGTTAAAATTGGATAACACGACCAAATTACGGAGTCTCCTTTTTCAAGCCACCTAGAGCTTCTAAATGACTATTCAATTTGGTCGGGCTGTAATTTGTAATTAGTTCTTCGTTCCTCCGCTTCACTTTGAGCGCTGTTGTGGCTCTGGAACGTATTTCGGTATTGCTCGATATTACGTTTTTTTTGCAAATGAGTTTAATTTTAACTGCTTTATGATGATTAACACTTTAAAATTGCTTCCAGAGTTCATTTGTTTTCAATGGACAGGTATAACCTTCCTCCAGGTCTCAGTTATGCTGTTGCTAACCTAGGCTTTTGATTATTTTATTAATATTGAGGATTTAAATTGTACGAAGTGTTGAACATGATCTGCTTTGGCTTGAAGAATAATTACACTGGTGCTTTTTTGTGTTAATTAAGTAAGTTATTAATATCTAGCATTTCGTTTGTGGAAAACTCTTTCGAGACAAAACAATTTACTTTGATTCTTTCTACATTCATCTTCTACTCAACCTTTTCGTGACTATATTGGGATCTGCTTAAAGTCTAACCGTATGCAGCTGAATACCAATATTTTAGAGCTTGGAGCGACTGTTAGTTATCTGACCTCCACAACCCAGGTAACTAAACTAAATAACACGATACGACTTGGTAGTCTGCTTTCAACATACTTCATAATCGGCCAAATCTAGTGCTCGATACTTGATCAAAGACCTAGAAATATCGAACGCTTACAAAATAGCGCCTCTGTAACATCCCCAATGTCAGGTCTTGTCCATTGATTGGTACGCCATTCTCGCCGAGTGTGAATCTATCATAAAATTCATATTAAAACCATGTGAAATATATGCAAGTGAATGAAAATTCGTGAAAGTTATGGTTTTGTTAAGTTCTGAAGAAAAACTGTGCGATAATGTAAGGTGAATGTTACGTTTGACAGCTCAAACAGAACGTGGGTGTGACGCAAAGAGTTTTGATAAACAACATAAATAATGGGCCATTGAAAGGAGCATTTTAATTCCTATTAAGCAAGACTTTGGGGAAACAGTGGTTATGTGATGGTAATGCCAAGGGGGTATCTTATTCCCCAGTTAATGGGTTCTGAAGATCAGATACAGCTGCATCCGGGATTGGAAGCCGACCCCAATATAGATGGGAAAAGGCAAGTCTGAGGTAACCAGGTTCCAATAACATCCCGACTGGTTAACATGCCGCAAATAACTATTCGTCTCTTAGTACGTTTGATATTTATAACATTATTAGTGAGTGTGTGTCTTGAATTTATTCCGATGCTGATATACTTGAAGAAACTGTTGAAAAAATACGTGTTTAAAGATTACAAAAATAATGGGTAATGATATAAATAAGGTGGATTTATATATCGATGGCTTTTTTATTGAGAAGAAGGACTTACCTGATATAACTCAAAATCAAAATATTGATAAGTTCAACAGTGATTAAATAGTGATAATAACTGCTGATTACTGGACCCCTATAACCCACAAATAGAAACATGTTACCGCGATTGACAATTCGTTACTTAATACTTATAATACTTTTGACAATACTTGTAAGCATTGTTCATAATGACATAAATCCTTTAATTTCAAGAATAGTTATTCCAATCACGAGATATTTGAAGATCTTTTTTGAAAAATACATTTGGAATTCAGTGAAGCAAGAAAAATAACAGAATGAATGAGTTCAGTGAAGGATAAACGACGAATTCTTAAGAAATATTAAATTCAAGTACTTAAGACGTCATGTTGTCACAGAGGACCTATCTAATGATGCCAGAGATGGAACGCATGGCATTGGCAGTTCGCTGTAATAATTATGTTGGCTCGCAGGTTTTCATGTTGTAGTAGGGATATTAAAATTACCCTCTTCAAGGCATATTTGCAAACCTTCTACTAGTGCAGCCTATGGGTGAACGATATACGCAGAGAGCCGACAATGTCCTGCGTATCCAACACAATAATGGTTTTAGGATGCTGATGAGGCTCCCGCGCTTCTACGGTGCATGTCAAATGTTTGTAGAAGCCTATGTTGATGACGTGTATGGCGTCATCAGGAATAGAGCTGGGCCAATGCTGGCAGATTGCGTGGGTGCTCCCAACGGCGTCCTAAAAATATTAGTTAATAAAATGGATAGTCCATTTGTCAGACATTGGGTAGATTTTTACATGTGAACCTGGTGTTAAAAATCAGCAAAATACGCCAAATAATATGTAAATATACACTAACATAATTTTAAGTTTTTTTTTACTAACACTGTGGTTTTTGGCCGAAATAAAGACTAAATAAATAAGAATGTAGTAGATGGTAAACGTGCTGATGTAGAAGCTGCTTCTTCCTAGCATGGCGGGCTGTGCAGGTGCTGATAACCTCATAACATCACGACTGTATTAAACGAAGGATTTAGGCAGGAGTGTACTTAACAGTACACCCACATTTCTTCAGTTATTTGTACCTATTGAGATTTAGTTTATTAACGTACTTAGTATACTGTTGTGGCTGCCGTTGCGATGTAGCGCTGTAAGAGCGTTTACGACTTACGGCATTTACGACTGAACCTATTTATGACTGAAATTATTTTAATAAAACTTCTGCATTAGCAGGAGACATAGGTCTAAAAATTAAACAGAAAACATTTTCAAAAAATACTGTTACAGCTAAATTAGACCGATTTTAATAGAAACAGAAATTTCTTATTTTTTTTTAAGACAGTCTCGCTTGCCACCGCTAGACCAAGTAGACAAAACCGCTTGCGGTGCAAATATCCAACCAACCAACCAATAATTTTATACCTAATTGAAAGTAATGTGAGCCATTTGGAATAGAAACACTAGGGTTATGGGGTACGGAGTAACCATCTAAGATTTCGGGACATCACTAATCGGTTAGTCACTCTTTATGTGATCAGATTCCTATTTTGTATATTTTGATGTAAATATTTTAAACTAAATTATTATTATTTTAATATTTTTTTTTAGAGGCTGGCCGAAGAAATATTGTTGAAATCCAACGCGGTAATGCTGCGAGATTTATGAACACTTTTTCTGTAGATAGCAATTATTATGATTTTTCAAAGCTGTGTAATTTTTTGCCCCTTTAGATATATGTATATACATTTTTTTATTAGTATTTTAAGTCTGTTTATAGTTTGTAAATTATAATGTGGATGGTTAAAAGAGTAGAGAAAGACCAAATAAACGATGGATAGACTGTGTGAAGAATGATATTATGGCTAGTAAAGGAGTCACCTCAGGTGATGACGACTGAGAAGTATTGAAGAAGAAGACGTGCTGCGCCTACCTCATAAATAAATTGGGGTATGGGCAGAAGAATGATGAAGATGATATAGTTTGTAAAACTATTTGTAAATATCTATTTTAAAAAACTATCTTAAACTTTGTAATACTGAATTAAATAGTACTATGAATAAGATTGATTTTTATAACTTTTCTATTTCAGCACCCCAAAAGCAGCACCAAAAAACACACAATTTAGAAGTATATTCGTAAGCAATTGCTTCTTAATCAAATACATCATCTGCCTACCCTTTTCCCAACTATGTTGGGGTCGGCTTCCAGTCTAACCGGATGCAGCTGAATACCAGTATTTTACATGGAGCGACTGCTTATCTGACCTCCACAACCCAGTTAATACTGGGTAATACGATACCACTTGGTAAGACTGGTTGTCAGGCTTACCAGTTCTTAATCAAACACATTGAAATATATTTATTTTACTAGCGATAGACGGGTTAAGACGAAGAAAATCGTAATCCAGTAGGTACGTCTTGTTACTACTTAGTAACAAATCAGTCTGTCTAGTGTCATGTGTCGCTCGCTTGTCAGATAGTATTCGTGTGTCAAAATCAAAAATGTTCGGGATCAAAATTAACCGCCTCCTCCAAAACCAGAATAACGTTTAATTTTCAAAATGTATAGCATTGGTACTGTCTGAAATTCGTTAATTTAAAGACATTTCAACATTTTCTCTGTAAAAGACATAAAAAAAAACTAAACCCCTGCCAATTACCAGAAAAATCTGTAAAAAAAAACCTAAACCTAACTTGTCAAACTGTCATGTCACACATCCTAAGCTCCGACGAGATACCGAAGAAAAAAGACTCATTAAGCACAAAAGACACCGCACACCAACGCCATCTAGTAACGGTGAACGCAAACTGTTTTTTCTGAAGCTTTTTTCAGGCGGTCGACTGAAGCGAGGTATGAAAAAACTGCGAGAGGGCGCTTAGAGAGGTAGTGGCTGTTTTATTAGTAACGGTGGAAAAAAAAATTGGTGTTTACGGAGAGTTAGTAGGTAATGCGGTATTGAAGGGTTAAGTATCTTTGGCTCATTTTTAGTTGATTTGCAACAAAATTACCTACTTTTTAGTATAATAGTGATAGCTAGCAAAGCAGAAAGGATCTGGAATCTGTTTCTGCGGTTGTTAAAAAAACCGGCCAAGTGCGAGTCGGACTCGCGCATAAAGGGTTCCGTATCATCGTAGTAGGGAGCCCCCTTTAATTTTTTATTTATTTTTTGTTATTATAGCAGCAACAGAAATACACATTCTGTAAAAATTTCATGTTTCTCATGCGCACTGTAGCCCGCTGACAAACAGACAGACGGACAAACGGACAGCGGAGGCTTAGTAGTAGGGCGTTGGTTACCCTTCGGGTACGGAATACTAATAAATAAAATGAGAATAATTTTGTAAACGTATAACATACGGTGATAACCTATATGATAATAGATTCAAGAGAAGTTTTATGCCGCTACAATTATAGTGTATTGCTTTGTACGTTCCTCTAATCACATTGAAATAAAAAACAAGTAATTATATTTACCCAGATATCAGTATATTCAACATTAGTTTTAGTATATGCGAAACCTGAAACACGTCTCTAGTATTTTTATGTAAAGAATCTATGTACAAAATTTCAAAACTGTATCATGAAAAATCACAAAGTTATAAGCTTGTTCTGTTATCTAGTTCTCCGCACAAAAACGTGGTCACCACGCAGCGCGCGCCTCTAGCGTCGCCTTGAGTTCATAGATAATAATAATTTGGCAGTAGGTACCTAAATTATTGCGATAGGTACTTAAATTAGCTCGATGTTCAACTTTAATTTTTTTTAAATATTTTTGGGAATAAATATAACATGGTTTAAAAATTATTGAAATCGATTCAGTTACTTATTAGGTTTCGCATATACTAAAAATAATGTTGTATACATTACAGTAAGTATGTAGCAACAGACCTAATAAGGTGACGATAGCTAAATTATTCTGTTGTCACAGTTCATACTCAATCTCTAAATCTACACAGCAACACACGTCTACCTATACCCCAAAACACACACCGTACCGTGATGATAAAAATAAATTGCCAAGACATCTCCACCGAGGCGTGGCACACATCCCGCGCACTGGCACAAAAAACGGAAAATAACGATTTTTCACGATCATTTACGACGTCCCCCTTGCATCCTCGGTGAGGGATGCTATCATAGTTTATCGGTCAACGTAATGACAGCTGATGTTTTGATAATGCGTGATATTAGATCAGAGCACGGAATTGCACAAACTCTGAAACGGATTGCCCCAGTTCATGCCCGCGGCTTCGCTCCCGTGGAGTTCGATTATTGTCCCACGGGATCGTACTACCGTGATAATAAGTATACTATGTGTTAATTCAGGTAATAGACTATCTGTTTGCCAAATTTTATCCAAATCTGGTCGATAGTTTTTGCATGAAAGAGTAACAAACATCCATCCATCATCACAAACTTTCGAATTGTAGTAGAATTTCTGTTGAAGTGCGAGTACGGTGAAAGAAAACATCGTGAGGAAATCGGTGAGCCCTAGAACCAAAAAATCGAAGACATCTACCAACCCGCATAGGATCTGCGTGCCAAGCATTTTGGACATCAAACTAAGTATCTCTACTCAAAAATGATTGCCGAGAAACAAACTTTTTTTTTGGTGTAAAAAATCATCGTTTTACGGTAGAACTCAATGTAATGCACTCAAAACATTGTGCTGATGGAGGCATTGGTCGTGGATAAAGTTAAAACATTAAAAAATCTTTGAAAAGTTGAAACTTAGACCTCCAACATCTCCGTAACTAGAAGGTTACCGGGTATGGTGTAGAACAAAATAAAATCGCAATGACGGGGAGAACAAGTGCCTTTCGGCTTCATTAAGGGTATATTTATACCCATTATTAAGTTTCAAGAACTTGATTCTGTCATCAGACTTAACCAATCAGTTACTAAATCTTGCTTACAGTTAACGCCACTTATTTTTTCAAAGATACATGAGCAATTCTAATTAGTTAAAAAGAAAATTATAGGAAATAGTACATTTTGATATAAGTGGGAAAACTTCACATTTACTGCAGTAACAAATCCCCACTTGTATCAAACGACGTTTTTCAATACACTATCAAAGAAATAAAATATTAGTACGGAAAGTATTTTTGTCAGGAATTATTATGAAACTATGATTTAATTTCCTTTTTTACAGCGTTTTGCTTTCACCAGGTTGAAAAAGAAGCAAAGGTATGATGCCGCTAAACAGCCTAATATGAAAAATAGAAAATTCAAATATTATTGAATTTAGAACACAAATAAGTATTCATTTGTTCATAAAAGTAAATATTTGATTTAAATAATCATGTTTATCTATGATATTCTATTTATAAATACAATTTAAATACTCAAAAAATTTACGCCGTAAACACGCACATCTCTTTTCCGAGATTAAAAAAAAATAAGTTTAGTTATCTGTGGAAATTTTTGTTAATATTAAAAATCCACGAGTGTGAAATACATTGCATGTTGAACCTAATCGTAGCGCGATAAGAACCAGTTTTCGAGAAAGTGTATTGAAAAATTATTTTTTCTTCTACTGCCTAATTTTTTCCTAGAATTTCTACCTAAACTGAATCCCAGTTCCCCAAACCAAGTGATATTATTATCCAAAAGTTTTGAACAATATCCATCAGTTACCATAAGGCGGCACACATATTAATGATCGGAGCGTGCGCTTGAAAGAACAGCGTTTGTCTTTTAAATTAATTGTTTGTCGTGCGCTTGTGTGTGTATGTGCGTGTGGCATAAAGAGGGGAATTTTCGGAGATTGGAGAATACACAAGTTTTAAGAAGATTAAAGAGGTTGCTTAAGTCTAGTTTATAAATATTTTCAAACATCTTATTGTTTACAACTGTAAAAGTAAAGTTATTTTGAGCTTTTTAATGTATTTTTTTTGGAAATCGGTTGGTTTTTTCTATGAGTATTTTATACTAGATTTGAATGAAAGAGCATTCAGCACTATTTGATTGATATTGTTGCAATTGATAAACTATGTGTATCTTTCGTCAAATACAGAACAAATGAGGAAACCATCAAGCCTGAGAGATATTTCTCGACGGCATGTAAAAGCCAAGTCAGGAGCCCATGGGCGACATAAGAACTCTGACACCAGGTTAAGCACTAACCATACGATATAGAGAGAAAGAACACTAATTTTAAAATAAGCCAGCTAGAAACATGTCAACCAGTGTTAAAAAGTCGAGCGAACATAATTATTTAATTTTCAAGCTATGCAGTAATGATCACTAAACTGTGATAGATCGCGCACTTATTTCCACTGCAATTTGCTTCGACGCCTTGCAATCAACTTTCTCTGACAACACTGTGAGGTGGACAGAGATCTTAACTCGTTGTGGCCCGCGACTTGGTTGTATTCACTAAAGCATTGTTCAGACCAAACGTATTATCGGCCGCTGACTATGAGCGCGCGTTATGTGGTTTATCGCTTCTCCATATACACCGTGACTTTTTAGGCGTCTTACAAAGGTTGTCCACGCAATGTACCCGACATAAAATACATAGCTCTAGGCACGATTTTTTTTTATCTTCCATAATAGGTACAAAGAAAAATAATAATAAAAAATTAGAATAAAATTATGAAACATGCTGTTAATGATGTTTACGTATCAAACGGGAGAACATTACCTACCCAGCACTCGAGTCCAGTAGACCATTGCTCGGTCGGGTGTTTTAACTGCGTCATGCGTCATAATACTGAATAATATTTTTATTTTTAAATTATTAAAATCTCATACATACTTATTTTTTTTTATGAATATTTAGTATTCATTGGATACAATGAAGTGGGCTGCCGTTGTAAGACGACTAAAAAGTCACGGTGTATATTTAACTTCTCGTTCACACCGAACCGTCTATACGCCATTACGTAGTAAGTTGTCGACAGTAAGCATATTCACAGTTGGTGGCCGACAATACGTTTGGTATGAACGATACCTTAGTAAGTCAAAAAGCGCAACACGTTTTCTTCTTCCATTCTCCCCTGTAAGACGTCACGGCATCATTTAAAAAAAAAAAAAATCTTTATTAACAGGTGATTGTTAGTAACATCAGTGTAGCTCTGGCTCTTGTACTAGGATTCCCTGTATCACAAGAGCCAGACCTCTCAATTCACAGGGAACATATAAAAAAACGATAGACAAAAAAAAAAAAAAAAAATGGGGGTACACTATAAGATATGGCATGCATTAAAAGTGTTTACAAACATAAAATATAAAAGAGTGAGAAGAAAAAAAAAAAAAAAGTTAATTTAAAATTGGAGTATACATTTTAAAAATTAACTTAGTTTAAGCACCACTCACTGCGTCCTGAGATTTACTCCTCTCTCTTTCATATCATTCCTCACACAAACCACCCATCAGTCCATCCATCCATCAGTATAAAAGTGCAACACGTTTTCTTCTTCCATTCTCTCCTATCCTAGACGTCACGGCAATGATGCCGTGAGGAATGACATGAAAGAGAAAGGAGTAATCATTTACTCTTTTAAGAGAAAACAGTAAATGATTACTCCTTTCTCTTTCATGTCATACCTCACACAATCCAAGCATCTTTTCTTTGGCCTTCCTCTCTCTTTCTCCATCCCTCAACATTCATTTCCATCACTATTTTAGTCACATACGTGTCATTCCTTACATGTCCATACCAAGACTTATTTCCATTTTTCTGTAACAGGCACTACTTTCAAACTTAGTATTAGCAAGTGCTAATATCATGAACGCCAGATCATACACTGCATTTATTCCGTTCTATTGAGAGGAAATGGAAACTCATCGTAGGCAATTGTCTAAATATATCGCCTGATAAATCTACAGCTTATTTCAGTTTAAAGAGAGAAAACGTGTTTATTGTACTCACACTCGTTGGTCCAGTAGTCGTAATCACGACCGCTGAACATGAGCAATTTCCGGTTCGGGCAAAGAGTTATTGGGTTTTTCTTCAGGAATTTCTTAGCCACGGAGTCTGAATTTGTGCCCGGTTGATGGCAATAGACTCACCCCCTATTACAATGGGGCAAAATGTGGGTGTTCTTTTAGGTACACCTCTACCTAACCTTTCGGCAATTACAAGGCGTGATGTTATGTGTAAATAAAAATAAACGAAATAATTCAAAAATAAGTTAAAAATTTAAAAAAAAAAAAACTTTTTTTTTTTATTTCATTTTTTTATATATATTTTGCTTAATTATTACTTTGTGCAACAATAGTTTATTGCTAACTGTGGAGGCTTGTAAATGGCTTGTCGTTGTTTGCTTCGCTATTAATTTTTGTATTGCTAGCTGTAAGCCACCCAAACACAATAAAATAAAATAAATAATAAATAAATTAAACCGAGACCAAAACGTTTCAATATGGTGCTGCACAACAGCCGTATGAAATGCGCGCGCGCCTTTGACCTATCAGCTGTTAGCCGCGTGACGCCATTTTGTTTCATTACTATCGTACCGTGCAGCAGTGGGTAGACAGATGGCCCGAGCGGCTAGCGCACTTGAGCGAATTTCTTATAGCTGTTGTGTTATTATGATAGTGAATCAGTAAAACAAAAATTTCCTTTGGGAAAGTTGTTTGTTATCATGAGTACTATCACGTGTTTAAGTATCGGTCACTAATTATCAGACACCCTATATAAGGTCTATCTTTTCATACACGAAATATTTTAAGAGTAACTTCTATAAGTCGTAAAGTCGCCATAGCAATGAAAAAAATAATTATCCGAGTGTTTTTTTTTACGAAATTATTATAATTCTAAAATTTTTTGAGACTTTTTGAATAAAACCTTTACTCCCATATTCTAACAATGACAGTAGGTAAATACGACGTAGTACACTAGCGTAGTGGATGTTTAAAAATAAGGAGTGAGTATTTATTTTGTGGGTCAAGTAATTTTAAATTATTTATTTTTTATAAAAAAATATACTTAGATAAAAAAAATCTCTTGAAATGGCTTTGTTGCCGTTTAATGATTCCCTGAAAATATTTCGTGTAGTTAGACCTTATTTGTAAGCTTAGAAAATCTCGGTCTTTAATAGTTGTCGTTGCCTGATATTATATAGGTACATAATGGTAAATAATTGGGTATAATAATTAAGATGTCACGACTTACCTTAGAACAGTTATAACAGATAAAAATAACGTGATAATGGTTGATTCCTTTATAAATACATAATAACCTGCCATTAGAAAATTAAACAAACGTTTAAATACAAAATAAATTAAAAGATTAACACAAAATTCAAGATAATAATTATTGGTTGTCTGTCACAGATCTGAAAAAAAAACAGCCAAGTATGAGACGGGCTGGCCCACGAAGGATTCCGTACCACTGTACAATTAAAATAAACCTTAAACAAAACAAAATTCCTTTTATGAATTTATTACTTAATTATATTTAAAGTGTCAATTTTTTTTCTTTACAATACGTTGCCCCACACTAGGAATTTCTCCTGTATCGTGGGTGCGTTTAAACTCACATACACAAACAGCCAGACCCGGAACAACTACCTGTAGGCTATACAAATATTTAATATTTTATACGCAAACCCTGCGTAGGGAACATAGCTGTTTTTGACATGGAAAGAAAAATTCGAGTGCGAGCAGGGTTTGAACCTGCGACCTTCCGAGTTAAGTTTAAAGTTAGTTCGATACTTTCTTAAATAGATGGCGCTAACGTCACCGTAAGACGTTATTAATGGAACGAAAATTTCGAGAACTGTGAGCGGGGTGCGATGGTCTAGTTGGTTAAGACATCCGGTGTACTGAATCGGAAGGTCGCAGGTTCAAACCCTGCTCGCACTCGAATTTTTCTTTCCATGTCAAAAACAGCTATGTTCCCTACGCAGGGTTTGCGTATAAAATATTAAAAATTAGTTTGGTATGGCGACTTCTATACAACATTGATTTGACTGCAATGTCAACGTGTTGGTTTAAGTTAGTTCGATACTTTCTTAAATAGATGGCGCTAACGTCACCGTAAGACGTTATTAATGGAACGAAAATTTCGAGAACTGTGAGCGGGGTGCGATGGTCTAGTTGGTTAAGACATCCGGTGTACTGAATCGGAAGGTCGCAGGTTCAAACCCTGCTCGCACTCGAATTTTTCTTTCCATGTCAAAAACAGCTATACAAATATTTGTTCCGTGCGGGAATCGAACCCACGACAATTAATAAGTAATTGTATAATAATTGTTATAGTTTTCTTTTCATTAAGGTCATCAGAGTATCAAAGAATGATTTTTCTATTCTATGTGACATCGTAATCTTGATGTATTGATGATACTAAGAGTGGCTCGTGCCTACACATTGACATCCCCACGGGTCGATCAAAGAAGTTCAAGGTTAAGCAACGCTTGCCGAGGTCGATCCATGGATGGATGACCATGCATTCCATACCGTCACCCCTCCGTGCCTCGAAAGTCATGATAAGCAGTTGGTCCTGGTTGTCACTTTTGACAGTCTTTACGGGTAGTCAGACCAGACCAGACCAGACCAGAGTTGCCAACATAGCTCACAGAATAAGTATGCTGAAGCAATGGGCCGGCCATATTAGCCGTAAAACGAGTGTGGTTCTAGGCGTGTTCGTGAGTGGAGACCGCGAATCGACAAACGTAAGGTGGGACGCGCTCAGACTTGGTGGAGCGACGCAGGATGGCTGGTAGCAACTGGTCTGAGAGTTGCTCAGAATGGAGTTGAATGGCGTGCGATTGAAAAGACCTATGTCCAGCAGTGGACTGTTGTAGGCTGATGATGTTGACAGGTATTCAGAATCCTAAAAGTCTGACCCAGTAACTGCTGGAGGTCAGATAGGCAGTCACTTCATGTATAATACTGGTACTGAACAGCATTCGACTAGAGCTAGACGAAAGCCGACCCCAACATAGAACTTAGGAAAAGGCTAGGCATATGATGATATGGTAAATAAGTTATTTTCTATAATACAAATTGTTTCATTAAGGAGGAATCGTCAGGGTAGCCAGGGAAATTCAACTTTTCTTTCGTTTTTTTTTCAATTTGCAGGTTAGTGTCAGGTTGTATGTTGATTAAAATATGATTCGCGGCCTTAACAAATATGGCTAACAGAGTTATAATAATTAAAATCATCAATACAACCCCTTTTTTATATTTTCGTATGGGAATTCATCAAATGACCGCCCCCTTCCCACTCTGGGCAGAGCGGAAGGGAGTATGAGACTTGTACTGACTGACTAAAACCCATCCATGTTCCTTCTTTGCCCTTTGTGTTCCAGGGCCACGGTATGTCTTTCGAACAGTCCCGCAGCCCTGGCAGGCATCGGCCCATGCGGACCCCTACTTGGTTGCTGATATCTCTTTGATGCACACGTGGGACACGAATGCGCCATCGACACGGCCTGTCGTCATAAGACGGCCGGACGGCGAGCTAGCTCATAACTCGCCGTCCACAGGTCCGCGCCTACGGTGGCCGGAAGCCACCACATGACCCCCGACGCCCAGGGCGTCTCCCTCGGCGGCTGGGACCTGAGGTTCTTTCCCTTTCACGTCCCGCCACCTCCTTCACTAGCATGACTGCATCGCAGAAGGAGGTGACGGCTTCCCATTCCCTCTCGCTCCGGACCATGGCTTGGACCAGGGCCGGACGCGAGATATCGCCGCCGCCAATCGCCGCTATGAGAACACGGCGGTGCTCCGCCCAAGCTGGGCAGACCTCCACGGTGTGCTCCACCGTGTCCTCCGGACGATCCTCGCAGTGGGAACACCCGGGCGTTTCCTCCCGCCCGATTCGGTGCAGGAACCTCCCGAAACAATCGTGTCCGGTGAGGACCTGCGTCAGGCGGTAGGTGAGGGCACCGTGGCACCTCTCTAGCCACTCCTCAAAGAGGGGACTTATCGCCACTATGGTGGCGTGCCCTGCACGGGGTTGCGACAGTCGCTCTCCCAATCAATACAATCCCTTAAGTTTATTTAATCCCACTGAATGACTATTTCATTAAAAAGGACCCTGGCGTTCGTCTCCCCGTTAAATGATCGCCAGAGAATGTTTCTTCTATTTTATGTGACATCGCGGTGAGACGCCAAATCATACGGTGCGTTTATCTTGATGTATTTAGTGACGCTGTCGAGAAGAATGCGGTATGTTGTATCTGCATTATTATTGTTTGAGAAGGAAAGGCGTTTTTGGAGACTATCTAATGTAATTTTGACATTCAAAAAGTGCTGATTTTCAGTCTTATTAGATTAAATGATTTTCGATTTGTTTTTTTTTTTGCAGTTCTTTTGGTTTATTTCCGCTCGGTGTTTTTTTTTTTCGCAGTACCTAACAATTGGTTAATTTACAAAAATATCTATTGACTAGCGAGCCTGTTGCTCGCGACCATCGTTCGTGTGAAATTAACATTAAAAAAATATAACTTCGCTTTGAATCAGATTTTGTTACTGCACGGAACCCTAATTATTTATCTTAAATAAAAGTAGCCTCTATTAGACCTTATAATATCAGCTATCTGCCAGTCAAAGTCCCGTCAAAATCGGTAAAGCCGCAGCCGTTTCGGAGATTAGCCGGAGCAAACAGACAGACAGACTAAATGAAAAAAAAAAGTGTTTTTGTTATTAGTGCCGTATATATTCTCATATGCATTCAGTAAAAAGCAGTTATATTGATATTACAAACAGACACTTATTTAGTTTATTTTTTTGAATTGGTAAAAATAATTTGAATTAGAAGTCATTCTGCTCGATCCCAAATAAAGTGGGATACGAGCAATATAATCTTGATATTTTTGGTCGATAATTAAAACAATTATTGAAAAAATAAAATATTAAAAAAAAAAAATATATTCATATAATCTACGTAATGCCTAATAATTTGAATGCAGTGTAATATCGTAAAATTTGAAATGACCACAATTTAAAACAGTAATGGGTACCACACATTGATAAGCTCATATCCTTAAAACAAATAAATACGACTTATTTTTGTGTATGTTAATACCGTGGTAATTATTTTTTGCAATTTATATTTTAAATAGCAACATTAAAAATTTTATCACACGGACAAAAGATAACTTTTATCATTAATGTGCAAATGAGTTTTATCATTTCCAATAATCTAGAGTTACAACCTTACCAGTAAAAAATACGTCTATATATCACTAATAATAATTACCTACTATTACATACAAATAGTCCTGTTTTCTATGGTACAGTACTTCGGACACCTGTTACCTTGCAAAAATAATTAACATCATATAAATAATGAGAGCAGCGGTGGCCCAGTGGTGGAGACCACGACTTACGAGCAGTAAGTCGTGGGTTCAAATCCAGCCAGGCGCATTACTTTGTGTAAGTTATTTCATCCCCACTGCTCTCAAAACGGTGAAGGAAAACATCGTGAGGAAACGGGCATGCCCTAGAACCAAAAATTCGTAGATATGTGATATCTACCAACCCGCTCTGGGCCGCGTGGTGGATTATAGCCCATTCCCTCTCATAGAGAGGAGGCCTGCGTCCCAGCAGTGGGAACATTAATAGGCTGATTATGCTATTATGCTCTTATATAAATAATTACTTATTTATACCTATCTTCACGCTATCCTTTCGTTATTGGATGATTGGAATTCTTGGTGTTGTAAATATTAAAATTAAGTTGCAAAATAAAATACATACGTTTGAATAAGACAGAATTTTTTTATTGTAACGGCAGTATGTATAATTGGATGCAACATCAATATTTGACATTGACAAAACAATATATTTTTACAATAATTATGAACGATTAAATAACCTAACTAAACGTACTATAAAAGAGAATGTATTTTAAATAAATATTACAAGATTCATTTATTTTTTTATAAATATTTGCCTCAATGGTCTAGTGGTCGCAAGCGCCACTGCTGAGCATGAGGTCCTGGGTTCGATTCCCAAGTCGGGCAAATGAATTGGATTTTTCCATTAGAAATTCTCATTACGACGAAATCTGGATTTGTGGCCGTTTGATGGCAATAGGTTCGCCTCCTGTTACATGGAACTTAAACATAACTAGCGAAATGTGGGTGTACTATTAGGTACAAACTCTGTCTAACTTTTCGGGGATTATATAATAATTTCCTTTATTTATTTCTGTACAAATCAATTATATTTTTAAATATTCCTTACAAAAAAAAAAAAAAAATTGTAGCCCACCGGTATCGGGAACAGGGTCCAAGCTACCAGCGGTCAGAGCTCCAGAGAGAGGAACCTCCTAACAATACGAGCCGTGTCCAGAAGTAACGCTTTCTGAATCAAGCCCTTGATCCAGCTGCCTAACGAGAGCCTCAGGTATTGATCGAGGCTCTTGGCAATTAAGCCATGGGCTGATACAACTATCGGCACAACGATTGCTGAGTCCACATCCCACATGTCGACTACCTCGCGAGCCAAGTCAAGATACTTGATTTACTTATCTTTCTCGGCTTTCACGGCATCATGTGGGATGTGATGTTATGTTGGATTAATATATATTTTTAAGTAATTATTTCTCAATAAAACTTCATTACCATTGCGACCTTGTTCCACCCACTGCTTAACTGTGAACCTGCTCTCTTTTGTGCTATATTCCATTGAAAATATTTTATGTCATATTAACCTACATAAGGCACTTAATGCAACGTCAAAACAAAGGTTTTGGTTGCTCGTTTCCTATGGAGAAGAATCGGCAAGGAACATGGTCACTGTTCATTAGGGTTCCGTACCCGAAGGGTAACCAATTTCTGTTGCCACTATTACAAAAAATAATAAAAAACAAGTAAAGGGGGCTTCCCCTACGATGGTACGTGACCCTTCATGCGTGAGTCCGACTCGCACTTGTCTGGTTTTTTTTAACATTAAAAATATTGCTATGCTATGAAACTTGATCCGCAATAATGATAAAGAATTGATGTGCAAATTCAAGGAAAATCTTGCAGTTTCTTTTAATACAAAACTGTTATAGTTCTGCTTAGACATTTTAATCTCAAATAGCACAAAGCTACGTTCACACTCCAGCGAAACTGGCAACAAAAAATTGTTTTGCACTTTAAGATTCTTCGTGCTGCCGCAGGAAATAACAGCACACATAGTTAGGATCAGAATAAGCACTATTTACATTTACTTGCACATTTATAGACCGAGCTATGCTACCATAGCATTTTACTTTTACTCACTATGCACTGTGTGTTAAAAAAAGAGTTTTCGGATTTCCACGTTTTAGAGACGGTTTATGGTCAATGAGTGTATGCTTTTTCTGAAGTGTGGTGATTGGAATTATCAGTAACGTAACCTTTTGAATAGTTTTTTTTAAATCATTTTGATCCAGTGGTAACTGGAGGCTGGTGGCTTACGAGTCGTGAGTCCGATCCTGTGCGCCTTCATGGTGGAGAACGTGCGGTCCCTTGGTAGGTCGCACCTGGTGATGGGGCTCACCAGGAATGCCGGGTTGACACCAGTCAAGGGTGCTCGCGAATGTACTTGTATGTCCCAGGCCCCCAGCACATGATAGTAGTAGGAAAAGTGGGTTGTTGTCCGTCATAACCCTCCGCCCACCCCAGACCAGAGAGGATTGTCCCACACTTTCTGGGTGCGAACGCACGTAGGCAGGTTTATTTACGTCTGCCTCCACCGGTCTGTCCCGCTGGTGGTAGTTGCAACTGGTGGTGGTTGCGTCTCTTCAGTCGTATTTGGACCTACCTCTGACCCCACTGGTGGCAGATGACACTTAAATTAGCGGAATCCTCCACCAGTTGGCGGACTCGACGAATTGGACGAATAGTTGCAACTTCCACCAGTGGGGACAGACCGGTGAGTTCAGACGTGAATACACCCATAGGCATTAGGTCCTTTGTATAATTTCTCAAAACTCTCAAAACGGTAAACGAAAACATCGCGAGGAAACCGAACCGATGTTTTAGAACCACACAATCGAAGACATGTGACATCTATGGTCTACCAATCCGCACTGGGCGAGCGTGGTGGCTTACAAATGTGGGAAAATTAAAGGCCGAAAATGCTTAACTCGTTTGATGTGTGAATTATTTGTACCTTTCATTAAAATCAATTTTTTACAAGCTTTTATTTAACTTGCAGTGTTTGTTTGTTTAGGTAAAATCCAGCAACTGAATTTTAAAACAGTTATCACCAACCGATTGAACTGAAATTTTGCATACACGTTTAGTTTTAATGACAATGCATAGTTAGCTAAGTGACGTCATTCTAAATCCAATATGGCGGACACTCAAAGATGGCGGACTAGTTATTTTTTATGCACCCAAGATATGGGTATCAATTCGAAAAAAAATGAAGTCACACCAAAAAGCTTGTTTTTTAAAAAAACTAAAAGCTTGTAATTTAAATCAAGTATGTAGGTACAAACAAGTTTAGGAATTAATTCTTTGTTAAACTCTAGAAGTACTCCAGTACAGTTTGAATGGTTTGTTAATATAAATGAGTTATTATTGCAATCACGTTTGCGTGTGAATCGAGTTACAATGTATTCATTTCATTAGATTGTAACCGTCGTAATAAATCGTCTACAGTTGGTAAAATGAAATACTACATTCGTTTATTGAACAAAATCAGTTTCTTTTTTTACCCGACTGCCAAAAAAGGGTTATGTTTTTCGCACGTATCTTGTGTTTGTGTTTTGTAAATTTCTTTATTACCTCGTATGTTCCAAATGGCATAGATTTCGAGGTTTAAGGTATTATTACGTTCGTCTCAAAAACCCAAGTGTCCTTAGATAGTTGTTTTAGGTCGTTAATATTTTTTTTCAACCAAACCTATCGAGTATTGTAACAAAATGAAGGAAATTAAATGGAGATTATAAATTATAAAGGGTGTAAAAAGACCCTTAGCGAAGTCAAAAGGCACTTGTTCTCCCCGTCACTGCGATCATTTCTTTGTTCTAGACCATACCTGGGAACCTTCTAGTTACGGAGATATTGGGGGTCAAAGTTGCAACTTTTTCACAAGTTTTTTTTTAAATACATGTTTTTAATGCAAGATAATTACTTGAAACACCTCCACCACCTCCGTACTATTCTATACAATTTGTAGTCGGGTTTTTTGGTACTTATAATAAACAATTGTTTCTCTAGTCGATCACTTTAGCTTGTTTTTATTATTGCTGGCAAACGATGATACCTGCTGGTATCATAATTTCAAAAATAAAACAGAAAACTCGGCATAAATACTATTCAACTAAAATAGTTACGGGTCAATTATCTATAAAATACTACTCTATAAAATGAACTCAAAAAAAAAAAAAAAGTTCAACAATTTTGCCACATACCCGTTCTTTCCCGTCACCAACCGATCCCCTGTAGACTATCCCTGATTAATGACGGCACAGACATGTCCCACAGTCCCGGAGTCCGGGACACCGCGATCATTTTCCCGGGACTAGCAAGATGGATCGCTTTCTTAGCGGTATTGGTACGATTATTGAGGTAGTGATGTTAGTTATAAATGTAATCTTAGGCTGCCGTCAGACGGACAGCATCGCAGCAACCGCGCAGTCTATTATATTCAACTGTTCCGTTGGGTACACCAGTTAAATATCGTTGGATAGTACAAATCCACGAATCTACTATACGTAAAGTGTACGTATTTGCTGTGGGACTGTTCGAAAGAGATACCGTGGCCCTAGAAAACAAAGGGCAAAGAAGGAACATGGATGGGTTTTAGTCAGTACAAGTCTAACACTCCCTTCCGCTCCGCCCAGAGTGGGGGTCATTTGATGATTTCCCATCGGAAAAAAAAAGTGTACGTATCTGCACTACGTGTAGGTTTACAGTAGAAGGTTATAAATTTAGTTATTTCAACGATTTTTGACCTCATTTTTACATGAATAGTAACTTTATTTCAACGATTTTTGACCTCATTTTTACATGAATAGTAACTTTATTTCAACGATATTTGACCTCATTTTTACATGAATAGTAACGATTCATGTGTTCTACGTATTGTTAACAGTAGAAATCTATGAAATTCCGTAATTTAGTCGCTACGATAATGCTTAATTGAAAGTGGCTACATTTTTCAGATACACAGAATTATCCAATGCTAGTTCGGCGGATTTGCGCTATCCCCGACGATATATCGACTGCGCGCGGTTGCTGCGACGCAGTCAGTCTGATGACAGCCTTAGAAATGCAAATACCTCATTTCTTGTTATAATCTTTTCTTACAGAATTACCTATAATTTTGTTTCATGATTGAGGCACGTGCTAGTTCTACTAATTATTAGAGGGGTTAAATTAGCGATATTTCCATTCTAACATTTTTTATTTTTCTTAGAAAAGGCTGAACCATGTATGATGTATTTGTAAACAATAGTTAGAGTGAAAAAAGCTGCGCTGCACTTCGTATCTTAAATGCTAAAAACACAGTCTATGATAAAAATATACCTACTTGAAGTAATGAAACCGACGGCACTTTGAAACAAGTATCTTGACACACTACCCTATGAGGTAATATGCAACTACTAATACGGTTTTTAAATACTAAAAGGTACGAAATTTATCAATTAATCCAAAAATGTAACTAGGAAAAATATAACTACACGTCAAAGTAACAAACAGTACAATATGTCCGAAAAAAAACGGCAATTTCATAGTTAAATATCTATTATATACCGCTGCCTACTAATTACAGTAAATACCTAATTGCAGAAAAAGAGGAGCTCGTGGCTAAGTAATAACAGCCGCTCGGATCGATCTTTAGGTTAAGCCGTGCTTGCCTAGGTTGGTCTGTGGATGGGTGACCACCTATTACATACCGAGTTTCCTCCGTGCCTCGGAAAGCTCGTTAAGCCGTTGGTCCCGGGTGTCAATTGTAGATCTTTGACAGTCGTTAGGTAGTCAGTGGCCCAAAAAGTCAGACAACCAGTCTTACCAAGGGGTATCGTATTACCCAGTACTAACTGGGTTGTGGAGGTCAGATAGGCAGTCGCTCCATGTAAAATACTGGTATTCAGCTGCATCCGGTTAGACTGGAAGCCGACCCCAATATAGTTGGGAAAAGGCTAGGCAGATGATGACCTAATTGCAGAAAAAAACAAATCTGTTCTTCTTGATCTTTTATCTAGTTTTATTGAACTATTTAATTTTTAATGAACGAAACAACAGGATAGTTTGTGAGGCAGACGTTCGTAACTTACGTTGTCTCAAACGAGTCATGATTTTTATTTACATAATTATTTACTTTTAATTCGACTCATTTTGCATCGAGATCATCGCCTAGCCTTTTCCGTCGGCTTTCAGTCTAACCGGATACAGCTGCATACCCCTATTTTACATGGAGCGACTGCCTATCTGACCTCCACAACTCAATTAGTACTGGGTAATACGATACCACTTGATAAGACTGGTTGTCAGACTTTTTTGGCCACTGACTACCTGTAACGAATGTCAAAGATCTACAAATGACACCCGGGACCAATGGCTTAACGTGCTTTTCGAGGCACGGAGGAAACTCGGTATGTAATGGGTGGTCACCCAACCACAGACTAACCTAGGCAAGCACGGCTTAACCTAAAGATCGACCCGAGCGGCTGTTATTATTTAGCCACGAGCTACGCAAAAAGAAATGCTGTATGAACCTGAATATCTACTACGTTATTTTTGCGACTTAAATAGGGGAACAAAATTCAGGCACGTTGTATTTCTGCGAATAACATTGATTGACTAATCTCACGCTGAATTTGGTCCTCCAAAAACTCGAAAATAACCCACCAGAGGCACCCAAAACTGCAACACCTAACGCTCCCATTCAAAAACTGGTTAAGTTACCCAACTCCTCTATATTTACTTTGCACCACCACCCAATAAGAGCAAGACACCAGGTCCATGACACTGCCCGTGCCATTACCACCACAAAAAATCCGACCACAAGAACTCAAAAAACAGGTAGCTTATATTATTCTAAAATATCTACGCACGACTGAGCACGATTTTCCTCGCCTTGGCGTCGGGTGACCATTTTTTCCACTTCCTATAGATTCTATGATGCTGGCTGAGGTGAAAAACTGGTCACGTTCCAGTGACGTGAGTAATCATCTGGTTAGCTGTTGATTTTGGAGCAGGTGGTTCATGAATGGAGTGTGGTGGTTCATGAATGGAGTGTGAGGAGTCAATGGGAGTGTGGTATAGGGATTTCGTGAATGGAAATGTGTAGTAACGGCTGCATTGCGTCGAAGTTCTAACAACACGTAAGTAAATTTTTTGAGGTTTTGTCATTTCGATTTTTGATGCCATTTGCTAGAGAATCGGAATACGCTTTATTTCAGCTAATAGGAAACAAACACCGTCTCTATATCTATTTGCAGTAAACACAAATTATAAAATGGTATTGTACCATTACCTAGGTATAATTATGCAGTTTTTACACTCAACTGTAAAGTTACTATTTTCGACTTATGTACGTGGTATAAGAACTTCAAGTACGATTGGCTGTAGGCTATACAGGGTGTCCTTTGTTATAACTATACCCTTTTTGTTACACCCTGTATAATTATTTCTTTGGAATGGGACATTTTAAACAAATTTATTTTTAGCTTCACTATATACATCAGTTCCTTAGCTTCCGTAAGGTTAGTGTTTAAAAATACAATGTGTGAGGAAACCAAACTAATAAAACTTTTGAAATCTTCAATCACTTCAGAAATCATCATCATGACATCACGCCTTCTCCCCGAAAGGTTAGGCAGAGGTGTACATAACAGTACACGCACATTCGCCAGTTAAGTCCCTTGTAATAGGGGGCGAGTCTATTGCCATCAAACGGGCACAAATCCAGACTCGGTGGCTGCTACTGAGAAATTCCTGATACAAATAACTAATAACACTTTTCCCGACCCGAGAATCGAAACCAAACCTTACGCTCAGCAGTCGCGCTTGCGAGCACTAGACTGACAGGCAGTCAACTTCAGAAATTGATTTAAAATCCGGTATAATTAGCCTAAACTGTTCTCACTGTTGGGACACAGGGCTCCTCGCTATGAGAGGGTACCGGTGGAAAATCATTGAGCACATAACTTAGAAATACCCAGCACGACAGTCGGCACAATCTCACTACTACCACACACACCACGGTACTTTATTCACAGATTAGAGGCTGCCTCGTTGCTCTAGTGGACGCAAGAGCGACTGCTGAGCATGAGGTCCTGGGTTTAATTCCCGGTTCGAGCAAAGTGTTATTAGGTTTTTCCATGAGGAATTTCTCAGTAGACAGCCACGGAGTCTGGATTTGTGCCCGATTGATGGCAGTAAGCTCGCGCCCTATTACATGGAACATAAACATAACTGGCGAAATGTCGGTGTACTGTAAGGTACACATCAGCCTGACACTTCGGGGATTATTAGGCGTGGTGATGTTACGTTTATTCACAGATGGCACGAAGATTCTATTAAATTGACATTCAACAATTACGTATGAATCTAAATTATTTCCGACTATCTGTTCAATTTTAATGTTTTACTCAGAAGATTAAATTATAATTATAATTGTGACTTGGCTCAGGTGATAATTATATATTCTATATGGCAGGTGGCTGTTATTTTCCTGTGCAATCTATAGAATTCATTAAAAATCGCCATTTTTATGGTCGAGTTAGTTCACTTGTTTGTGTATGTAAAGTCACGCTAGGTATTGTGTAGATTTTATGTATAAGTGCTTTTATTCTTTATTTATGGAGTATTGTGATCAAATTATGTAATAAAGATGCAACAGAAAACTGATAATACCATTGTATGTTTTGGAATATAAATAAAACTACAATTATGTACAGTGTTTTTTTTTTTGGGTCCTCAAAGCGCAACTATTTTTGAGCGCAACCAACTAAGCGCAAATTCAAATTAAAAATATTATAGGTACGTTAAGAGCGCAACCATGATGAAAAATAGAGAGGGGTATAATGGATTCATTAATTTTTATTCAATCATGGTTGCGCTTTGAGGAATAAACATAATATTTTTAATTTTAATTTGTGAGTGCAACTAATGGTTGCGCTTCGAGGAATAATTTAGTTGCGCTTAGTTGGTTGCGTTTAAAAATAGTTGCGCTTTCAGGAATACCCTTTTTTTAACTGTCTCGTTGGTCGAGTGGTCGCAAGCTTGACTGCTGAGCATGAGGTCCTGGGTTCGATTCCCAGGTCTGGCAAAATGTCATTTACCAACAGGAATTTCTCAATAGCAGCCACGGAGTCTGAATTTGTGCCGGGTTGATGGCAATAGGGTCGCCCCCTATTACATGGGACTTAAACATAACTGGCGAAATGTGGGTGTACTAAAGGGTAACCTCTGCCACACCATTCGTGGATTACAGGCGTGATGTTATGTTATATATGTATATCGTTAGCGGTAACGCACTTCTTAGCGTCTCGATGGCAATCTAAATTGTGTCAGCCCAGAACTGAGCTACTAGTTTGGCGCTTTCAGTAGCGTCCATCAGTTCCTGAAGTGAACAAACTACAGGACACGCAGGACAAGATATTAAGTGCCCCATCGTTTGTGGAACAACACCACATTTACACTCCAGTGCAGAGTCATTAATGAATCTCCACCTGAGCAGGTTTTCCTTGCTGTGACCAACATGGGTCCGGAGTCTATTTAAAGACTTCCAGGTCAGCCATGGCAACTCATGTCCAGGTGGGAGATTTTCAGCAGGTGGAACGGATGGGTTTGGTAAGGATGCACTACCTCGCCACAGCTTTAGTTTCCGTAGACCGCTCGCCAGTGAGTAACGCACTCTAATGCTCGGTTCCCCTCACTCAGTGATGCCAGAACCTCCCGGTGAGGCAGGACCTCTCACTTATCTTACTATAATCCTAACTAATATTATAAATGCGAAAGTAAGTTTGTTTGTTACCATTTCACGTCTAAACCGCTGAACCGATCACACTGAAATTTTGCATATACGTTGTCAGGTGTACAGAAACGGACATAGGGTACCTTTCATCCCGAAAAAAAGTACTGTTCTCGAATAAAACAACAATAACGTTCTTATGATAATAGATGGCGCCACGTGTCTTTTGAATCATGATTTAATTACATATATTATTATAACCGGAGCATAACCCCAATTTATTTTCAAATTCTAAATTAACGCGATCGAAGCCGCGGGCAAAAGCTATAATATTATAAATGCGAAAGTTGGTGAAGATGGATGGATGGATGTTTGTTACTCTTTCACGCAAAAACTACTAAGCGGATTTGGATGAAATTTGGCACACAGATAGTTTATAACCTGGATTAACATATAGAATACTTTTTATCCCGGTAGCACGATCCCTTGGGACAATTATCGAACTCCACGCGGGTGAACCCACGGTTATAAGCTAGTAATTTATTAAAAGCCACTACGTCAATCTAGTTCTGTACCTACAAGTGCCACTACTAATAACCATAGATCATAGTCAGTGATTAGTTCCGACACCTTTAATTTGTGCTATTTGCACTTCATATACCTACATTCTACTTGTGTTTTAATTGGTTTCAAATTAGTGATCTCTGTGGCAGTAATTACGTTAAATTACTAATTTTGTAAGTACCTTTAGGAATATTATTTCAAATACAAAAAAATAAACCATTTTTAAGGTTCCGTGTTTCATCACTTTATTGTCCGTCTGTCAATACCCTTTTTCTCAGGAACGCGAGGAGGTATCAAGCTGAAATTATTATCAAATACTCAAGTCCGCTACCCCTTGGAGCAGTTGAAAATAAAACTTGAAAGTCAACGTGATCAAAAGATATGTATCGCATATTTTGCGATTTCACGAGGGAATCAAAACCTTTTGAGTACCGTTGACATAAAATCATGAAATTTGTCAAGAAGCAATGTCTTATCTGTAAAGAATGTCAAATATCTACAATTGACAGCCGGGACCAACGTGCTTTCCGACGCACGGAGGAACCTCGGCAAGTAATGAGTCCAGTTCTATCCACGGACCAACCTAGGGATGCGCGGCTTAACCTAATGATCGACCCGAGCAGCTGTTATAATTTAGCCACAAGCCAAATTCTACTACAAACAGGTGACACAATCATGTTGACACTATCAATCGAGAACACAATAATATAAGTCGTATCCATATGATTACCATGTCACATAATTCATTCGTAGTCATTTTAATACGAATTTTACTGTGAAAAAGTCGCACTAAATTAACGTTTATCCCACCAACATATCAGCGGTAACATAAACATATAAACACATCTAATGTAAGCACCAATCATTCAGAAATGTGTTACATTTATTGGAATTAATTCAATTAAAACTTACTCGTTTGTAATTGACCACTTGATTCTATTTAATTAATTGACTGGTTCGTTAGTCTAGTGATCTCGGATTCGATTCCCGGGGCGGGCAAAGTGTTATTGGGTTTTTCCTTCAGGAATTTCACAGTAGCAGCTACGGGGTCTGGATCTGTGACAGGTTAATGGCAGTAGGCTCGCCTTCTATTACGTGGTACTTTAACATAACTCGCGAAATATGGGTGTACTATTAGGTACACCTCTGCCTAACCCTTCGGGGATCATAGGCGTGATGTTGTTTATGTTATTCAATTGAAATCTTCAATCTAAATCAATTGTTGCTTAGTATTTCTTAGATGGTGAGGTATGACACTCAGATTTTATTGGCTGATGCAAAAAGATTATGTAAGGATCGTAGCAGTTGATGTTTTGTTGTTTCTGCCTACGCTCATGGAAAAAAGACGTGAGTTTTTTTACATAGGTCTTGGCTGAAGCAGGGTTAGATCATATTATGTTCTGTTGAACATCAAAAACGAACTGTGAAAATATACAACATTAGTTTTAGTATATGCAAAACCTGATACACCTGTCTAGTATTTTTAGGTAAAGAATCTATGTACAAAATTTCAAAACTGTATCATGAAAAATCGCAAAGTTATAAGCTTGTTCTGTTACCTAGTTGTCCGCACAAAAACGTGGTGACCACGCAGCGCGCGCCTCCAGCGTCGTCTTAAACTCATTCATAATAATAATTTGGCAGTAGGTACCTAAATTATTGCGATAGGTACTTAATGTCGCTCGGTGTTCAACTTTTAACTTTTTAAAATATTTTTGGGAAAAATTATAACATGGTTTAAAAATTATTGGAATCGATTCAGTTACTTATTCTGAACAAACTATATTCAGGTTTCGCATATACTAAAAATAATGTTGTATTTCCGCGATCGCATTCTCAAACTGCAGCGGCAAAGCTGTCCAATCGCTATGTCAGACCTCAGTGTCTCGATTGGTTTCTGACGTAATTCTACGAAAACGGCAATGTGATCATCTATGGAAACGCCTTTACGATATGTATATTAATAGTCTGTGAGGTATACATCTATGGGCCAAAGTTGCTTAGAAATAAATGAATGTTTTATTTAATTACAGAAACCAGTCGTGTCGTTGGGTCCTAGACATTGTCGTTTTGGCGATAGTTATTACACAGACGTCAGCACATCAAACTACCCGAAACTGTATTTTTTTTCCAATCAACCTCGAACCTAATGCTTTAGCAATAAAGTTGAAAATCTATTAAAGAAATTTGACAGATTTTTAGTAACTTGATGTCTTGGTACCTTAAACCTCTTTTAGCTTCAAAGTGAGATACCCTAATGTTTTTCAAATGCATTACAATATGTGTTTTATGATGTAAGTACCTACAATGAAAACAAACTTTTTTAATTAAAATTTTAATGTTTCAAGATTATAACTTTTATAATACTCTTTATCATAGAAATTACTAATAGGAACTTAAGTTTACCTTACAGAGATCAATTTTTGACACAATTAAAATTTTGCTAAATTTTACTATTTCACCAAGTCAATGTTTTTTTTGACGGCGCGGTTGGCGCAATGGCTGAGCGATTGACTGCTGCACTGCGTGTCGCGAGTTCGATTCCCACGGAGCAAATATTTGTATGGCCTACAGGTAGTTTTTCCGGGTCTGGCTGTTTGTGTATGTGAGTTTAAATTTTAGTAAACGTACCTACGATACCGGAGAAATTCCTAGTGTGGGGCAACGAATTAAAAAAAAAAATATTTGAAGCGTCAAAATACTGTACTCAGAATTGCATTATGTTTGATTTTGGCGATTCAATAACGTACATTGTGTATTTACGTTCTAGTTTTCAAACATGTAAAAAAGACAGAACATGATAGAAAAGAGTCTTAAACAATTGAGTTGCAGGTATTTGAACCTTTCCGTTTCAAGAAAAGATATATATTTATATTTTCTTACTTTTAGTCTTATTTTTATCATTAGTTTAGTTCTATTTGTAGTCTGTATATAATGTAAACATAGTGATTCAACACAAATTTTATACCATGTACCATATTACCTATGTTCAACAAAGAAAAGATTAAAATCAACGAAATTCTTACCTTAATCGGCGGCGCATAATCCACAGCCATCATACAATCGCTGTTGACACCAGCTTCAGTCTTAATCATGGGAGGTCCATGATGGTATAACTGTTGCATTTGATGGTGATGGACCCCACTGTCACCACGGCTGTACCAAGTGGTGTACATGCCGCAGTTTTGATCCCGACAGTCGTTCATAAATTCATTTTCACCTATCGCGTTCAACATAAAGTCAGTTGCGATTAGCCACAAATTTTAAAATTTTTGCCACAACTTTTAAAACTTTTTTAAAATTTAAACATTCGGTTTGACTGTTCATAATAAAGTTAGAGGGTGGTTTTGAAAGGTTTTTTGAGTTTTAAAAAACGTGGCTGAGTTTTAAAGTTCATGGTTTAATGTTCACTTAGAGTATTTTTAAGTTTCACTTTTAAGTTTTGTTCGTCACTTGTAAGTTCGCACATTTTAGTTTTATTACGTTTTCACGCAGTCAGTCTTTAACATTGTTACACTTAGCACAAAAAACTCTGCACTTTTGTTTTCAAGTAATTTTAAAACGTGGTGTTCTTCAAAAAATTTTAATTACTTAATGAAAAATAAAATTGATAAAATAATTTAATTATTTTTCATACAAAAACAGCTTGTTAAAAGTAAATAATATTTTAGTAGTTATGTTAAATGTTTCAACCGAAAACAGATTAAAAAACAATAATAAAAGCACCTTTTTCAATTAAATTGAACCCGTTTTTAAAACAATTTGATTCTGAATCAATTATTAATTTAAACTATTATTGCACTAAGTACATTTTTCAAAATAAATATATTTGACTATTATTTTTTTGTTTCTCGTATTTCTATCTTGTGGGCAGCATCTGAAAAATAAAAAAAAGTTCTGTTAAAATCTCAGTAAAATGGATTGTAGTTTGTCAAGATGTAATTGATAATTCGGAATTTCAGTCTACCACCAGTCTTTCGGGACATCGCCAAGCGGTTGGTCGACTCTTCACCTGGCCAGAATGCTGGCCAGGTGAAGAGTATTGGTCAAAGAATCAGTATTGCCATCCAACGTGGCAATGCTGCCATTCTTATACACACTATTCCTGTTGACAGCGATATGGACGAATTTTTTGACGTTTTGAGAAATAACATAACACATATCTAAGTATATATATGTTAAGCCGTTGGTCCCGGGTGTCATTTGTAGGTCTTTGACAGTCGTTAGGTAGTCAGTGGCCCAAAAAAGTCTGACAACCAGTCTTACCAATGGGGTATCGTATTACCCAGTACTAACTGGGTTGTGGAGGTCAGATAGGCAGTCGCTCCATGTAAAACACTGGTATTCAGTTGTATCCGGTTAGACTGGAAGCCGACCCCAATATAGTTGGGAAAAGGCTAGGCAGATGATGATGATGACTATCTCGCCTGTAATGCCAGAGGTGTACCTGATAGTATACCCACATTTCACCAATTATGTTTAAGTCCCATGTAATAGGGGGCGAGCCTATTGCCATTAACCGGTATTTTGAGATATATTATGAAACGATAGATGGACTGTGTAAAGAATGATATGGCAAGAAAAAGTCAAAAGCATTTATTTCAATTATACCATCACAGGCACTTTTGAACGTCAAAAAAAACAAAAAGAAGCGAAGCTACAGTCACAGTCACAAGACATAATAACTTGAGAAAGTACTGTAGTTGCACATTCTAAAGCGTAGATCTCTATGGAGAAGAATGGGCAAGAAACTCCATGGACACTCTTTTAAATCAAAATATTCTTATATTGAAGGAGATGTCTGGTGAGATGACGAGTAATAGAGAAGTATGGACGAAGAAGACATGCTGCGCCGACCCCAAATGAATTGGGATAAGGGCAAGAGAATGATGATTATCATTAAATATTTTGCACGATTGGGCAACCACATATCATCAAATGACCTCCCCCCCCCCCACTCTGGGCGAAGCGGAAGGGAGTGTCAGACTTGTACTGACTAAAACCCATCCATGTTCCTTCTTTGCCCTTTGTGTTCCAGGGCCGCGGTATCTCTTTCGAACTGTCCCGCAGCCCTGGTAGGCTGGGCAACAACTGATCTACAGAATTTCAGCCTTACATCTAGCCTAGGTAAACTGTAAGCGACGTCCCTCGGAACAAGAGCGAGTTTGGTTGGTTGGTGTTGGTTCTATCTGGAGTCGCATCCGCGATTGGTCCAGATCTACCGATGTCACCACACTTTTACTAACATAATTTGTATTTTATCATATTATGTACATATTCTTGCGCAGTGTTACTTTGTTTGATGTACAGAATACTTGAGTGCAGTAGCGAAGGGTCAATTTTTGTAAGAGGTAAGCCGGAGTACATATCTTTAATGTGATTATATTATTTGTCTATAGAATACTGACTGAGCCATTTTTCAAAGGGAAGCCGGTAGGAATCGAGTTGTAAGGAACCTTCGCCACTGCTTGAGTGGCTTCGTCAAGGATCTGTTTACACCCCGTAAGTTTGTTAAAACGTAAATAATAATATACTGATACACTGCAGAGCATTGCATTTTATTATATTTATGTTACAGAGTGACCGCTTTAATGAGTCCTCGCGAAGGTACCAATTTAAATGGAATATTCTGAAGGTTGATCACGTATTGGTTCAACTAGTATCGTAATACCTACATGGATTATGGTTATTTTAAAGCAAATAACCTGTGGGATAGCGATAGGACTTTGTGGACGCTTAATGTTCCTATGGGGCAAGGCGGAGGACTCATTAAAGCGGTCGGGCTATAGTCTGTAAGGTATATGTCTATGGGCTAAAGTTGAATGAAAATAAATGGATTTTGTTGTTGTTTACTTTTAGATTTCATTTTTTTCTTGCCGAATGGTGTGGTAAAAGACCGAAAACTAGATAAAGAAAATTAGACTACAATGTTAATAGCAGATATCACTGCCTTACAATCCAACTCATCTTTTAATTAAACACTACAAATTCTACAACTTAGCAACTAACTTAGAATTGCAAATATACCAACATACTGATAAAGTTATATGTACATGGCTCTATGTGGATAGGTCATTGACCGAGTTGCCACGCCTACTGTACACGCCCATCGTAAGCTCCGCCCAGAGGAAATTTGGTGTGACGTAATTTTGCTGGCAAGGTGGGTGGGTATGGGGTATCTTAACGCTTAGCTATGCTTAAGGATAAGCAGAACTTTAAGTCTAGTTAGAAAGCTCGCGTGAACTTGACGAGGCAGGATGAATTCTTTTGCTAAACCAATTGTGATAAGTTTAATCTATTTGGCTAAATTTCAAGTAAGTAAGTAACATACCTCCCTATAAATCCGGAGTTATTTTTAGGTTCCGAAATCAGCATCTGTCTAGCCCTTTCCCAACTATGTTGGGGTCGGCTTCCAGTCTAACCAAATTTTGCTAAATACCAGTTGTTTACATGGAGCGACTGGCTTTCTGACATCCACAACCCAGTTAGTACTGGGTACCACGATACCACTTGGTAAGACTAGCTGTCATACTTTCGGGTCACTGACTACACGTAACAACTGTTAAAGATCTACAAATGACAGCCGGAACCAACGGCTTAACCGTTTAACCGTAATAGTCATATACGTGACAAGCAAGCGCGTGCCCTGTGCGCTAAACGACACAAATATGTGACAAAATGGTAGGTTAATCTGTGTGTTATGCTCTGTCGGTCAAAAGGTTAACGTGCTTTCCGAAACACGGAGGAAAAGCGGTAGATTTGTAATGGTCGGTCACCCATCCACAGACCGACCGTGGCAAGCAGATTAACCTTAAAGATCAGTTCGCACGAACTGCTGTACATGGAACGGCTGTAATTATTTAGCCACGAGCACCTCTAAAATTTAACCAATAGTCAAGAAATAATAAAAACTATTTGCAACTGTTCCACACCGACCTACATTTCATTACCCTGACGTTACTTAAAATAGTCGATACAATTCTAAATGCAAGTATTTTCTTCATTTATTTGGAATTATCTAAAACTTTGGGGTAAACGAAACGCTTGCTTGCGGCTTTATACTAAACTATATAAGGTCTATCTTTTCATACACGAAATATTTTAGAAGTAACTTTATAAGTCCTAAAGTCGCCATAGCAACCAAAAAAAAAAAAAATATCTGAGTGTTTTTTTTTTTACAAAACTATTATTATTCTAAAATTTTTTGAGACTTTTTGCATAAAAGCTTTGCTCCCATATTCTAACAATGACAGTAGGTAAATACGACGTAGTAAACTACCGTAATGGATGCTTAAAAATAAGGAGCCAGTATTTATTTTGTGGGTCAAGTAATTTTAAATTATTTATTTTTTATAAAAAAATATACTCAGATAAAAAAAAATCCCTTCAAATGACTTTGTTATAGCCGTTAGATAATTCCCTGAAAATATTTCGTGTATGAATAGTTAGACCCTATATAATATAATATATATTGGGAAAACCGGAGCAACTAAAACTGAATAAGGCAGTTTACGCGACTGCCGAGCATGAGGTCCTGGGTTCGATTTCCGAATCGGGCAAAATGTTATTGGGATTTTCCATCAGGAATTTCTCAGTGGCAGCCACGGTTTTGCCTAATTGATGGCAATATGCTCGCCTCCTAGTACATGGAACTAAAACATAACTGGCGAAATGTGGCACACCTATGTAGGTACACCTTTGCCTAACCCTTCGGGAATTCCAGGCGTGATGTTATTTTCTATCTATCTATATATGGGCCTCTGACTTGGCTTAACATGCCGTCAAGAAATATCTCTCAGGCATGCTGGTTTCCTCACGATGTTTTCCCTCACCGAAGCAAGTGATGATTATACAATACGCACATGAATCCGAAAAATCAGAGGTGCGTGCCTTGGGTTCGAACTCGAGACCTATGACTTGGCAGTCCGACGGTCACACCACTATGCTGTCACTGCTAATGAAGGTAAGTAATCGGATGTTATTCGACATCCACGCGGGTAAAGCCGCGAGCAAAAGCTAGTCTTATATTATTTTTATAGACCTTGTTTGGCAACATACCATATTAATTCAACGAGCAAATGCCTTTCAAAGTATTGGCTCGATTCATCCATGCGTTTCTATTTACCCCGTTTCGCGGTACCTACGTACTTGCTGAACTTTTATGGTTGAAAATGAACATTTTGGAATATCCTTTCTACGATATAAATATGTTAATACAATAATCATCTGACCACCAAACAGGTCTATATCAAACACCGGACAATCCATCTCACTGATCTATGGAGGATGCCAGTGTCCAGCAATGAACTGCGTCTGAGTCAAGCAACATTGAATGATGGATGGGTGACAGTTTGTCAGTAAAGTCCTTTATAGGATGAACGCTGTGACAGTGGAGAATTCCTCGCAGATATTGGAAAAACTATGCGCGGAAATAGATTGAGAGTCTGTCATGGATTGAGTAACACCTGCGCTCCAAATGCGTATAATACTGAAATATCAGTATCAAAAATACGAGGGGTTTTGATTTAGCTTTGGGATACAGAGTATTTACGCAAATCGCCCACTCTTCTGATTTTATAGGTCTTCTTTTCATAGCTTGAGATTATATTTTACCATAAAATATCAATACCGGGTGTAAACAGACCCTTCGCATATCCGTCAACCAAGCATTCTGTACATCAAACTAAGTAACTTTACGCAAAAATTATTGCTGGGAATCGACTTTTTTTTTGGGGTGAATCACGTTTTACTGTCGGACTCGATGGAAAGCACTCATAGCATTGTGCTGATGTATGGATTGAATAGTACAGGGGTCGTGGAGGTGTGTAAAAAAAAAACTTGTGAAAAAGTTGGAACTTTGACCCCCAATATCTCCGTAACTAGAAGGTTCCCAATTATCGCAGTGACGGGGAGAACAAGTGCCTTTCGTTTATGTTAAGGGTCCATTTACACCCTTTATATTACAGAGATCATAATAAGTATATGACATAATAGGTATATGAGTTCATAATCGGTAATGAGGAGCTCGTGGCTAAGTAATAACAGCCACCCGGATCGATCTTTAGGTTAAGCCGCGCTTGCCTAGGTTGGTCTGTGGATGGGTGACCACCCATTACATACCGAGTTTCCTCCGTGCCTCGGAAAGCACGTTAAGCCGTTGGTCCCGTGTGTCATTTGTAGATCTTTGACAGTCGTTATAGGTAGTCAGTGGCCCAAAAAGTCTGACAACCAGTCTTACTAAGGGGTATCGTATTACCCAGTACTAACTGGGTTGTGGAGATCAGATAGGCAGTCGCTCCATGTAAAATACTGGTATTCAGCTGCATCCGGTTAGACTGGAAGCCGACCCTGACATAGTCGGGAAAAGGCTAGGCAGATGATACGGAGATCATAATAGATGTGATATGATAGGTTGTTTAGATCAAGTTGAAAACCAGCGTCAGGCACTAGTTGCCCGGCATTTTGATGAACTGGTCCTATTTGGCGCAGCTATGAGGCACACCGTGTTACCTACATTTTTATTTTTTTTTGTATTATTTTTGTTTTATATTGTGTGCACTTGTGGCATGTGGCAAATAAATGTATTTTCTTTCTTTCTTCTTTCTTTCTTTCAAGACAGAGTGCCATGGGTGGCATAAAAACTCTGACGTCAGGTTAAGCACTACACCATCACACCACACGATAAAGAAAGAAGAAGACAATAGATGTCACATGATCTAGGTGTAAGCCATATTTGGTTAGCTTAAAAAACATACCCCAATGCAATTAAGACTAGGAAGCTATGCAGGTAATTATGATAAACGTGCTTGATGATTACCCTAAGTTAGTTTAGGAGGCTAGTGATAGCGCCGAATTCGCTGTTAACTTCTGAACCGACTAAGGGTCAGCGCAGACAGGGAGGAATAATCCCCGCGCAGTCTCGGGCATTTTCTTTACGGATCCCGCATATCTTCGAGGACGCGCGAGCATTTTTTTTCAGGTTCAAGCATTTATGCACTTTATTGTAATAATTCTAAAGTTTAATTTCAAGTGCGTTAATAAAATCGTCTCCGCTGCGCTCCGTTCTGTCTGAGATGAGCCTTAATGTAGATTGACATCGACGCGCTAAGGCTAGGTCATGAATTCTTGCGTTTTGCGTTTATTTTCACCCCTCGATTACAGGCCTACTTTGAGCTTGCCTCGAACTGCCACACTCAACCAGGACGACCAGCCATTTTTACAATGTCACCGGCCCAACGCTGTGTTGCTGGGTGCTATTAAATTTCGCATCACATTGAGCCAATCATCTCCCTGAACGTATTCCCCAAAACATAGCTAACAAGAGCATCGCTCCACACTACACATCACAAATTCAAGGCCTCCGGCAACAAGCAAAACCAACTGTAACGTTAATAAGTGGCAAATAAATTTGCATGTAGTGTTGAATTTTTTTTCAACTCATTTGCACATGCGTACTATGTTTTTTACTAAGACGCATTGCGTTTTGCGTAAGTTGCTTGATACCAATGCCAATGTTAGTAGGCTGGCATTAGTGATTAGCATGCTAATTAGGAATTTGTTATAGTTCTGTTTCATGGCGATTTGGGTGTTGTAGAAAAAGTATGTTGTGTTGACTGACGTTGGATGTTGGTCGAGTGGTCGCAAGCGAGACTGCTAAGCATGAGATCCTGGGTTCGATTCCCGGGTCTGGCCAAATCTTTTTGGGTTTTCCATCAGGAATTTCTCAGTAGCAGCCACAGAGTCTTGAGTTTGACCCGGTTGATGGCTATAGGCTCGCCCCCTATTACGTGGGACTTAAACATAACCGGCGAAATGTGGGTGAACTATTAGGCACCCCTCTGACTAACCCCGATGGGTTAGGTAGACGTGTACCTTATAGTACACCCACATTTCACCAATTACGTTTATGTCCCATGTACTAGGAGGCGCGCCTATTGCCATCAATCGGTCAACAGTAGCGCTTGCAATCAGTAGACCAACGAGGCAGTCATAAAATAAATAATTAAGTAAATACTATTGCATTTAGAAGATATATAAATAGAGTACTCTTGTTGTTAACATATCATATGAATTCAACGTTATAATCCCTTTCATAGTTTTGTCTCGATCCACCCCAACTTCTCTAGTCATACCGCTTACCCGGTGTCTATACTAAGTTATGTGGCATTATGCATTTTGTAACGACCTTTCTAAGTTCATCTCGGAATCCACTGACTAGTGAAGGAAAACGTCGCAAGGAAAACAATACCCTCTTTCATTTGAAAAGTTTTAGTTATCTGTCACAATTTGTCTTCTTCGTCGTGATTCATAATTTATTTGAGCCAAATTAGCTTTGAAGAAAACTCTGCCACATCGACGGCGTTGGTAGTGGTTTCGGCCAAGTCCGTCAAAATTGCATTTGGGTGAATTTTATTAATAGACAAAACAAAACGTTCTGTTATGTGCTTGTGTATGTGGTTTTAGAACCCGAACGACATATAGAAATAAAAAACGCTAATTGTAAGGATAATGATCAATGTTTGTTTGTTCTATCATTGTCTGAGAAGAAACCTTCACCAAAAACAGAGACAGGTACAAATCTCATCATTTTATAAGATACTTGTTAACCACCATTTACCTTGCCAAAATTCCAATTTATATAACATAGCATCGCTCCTGTTATTCCTCAAGGGTTAGGCAGATGTGTACTGTACTAGTACACACCCAGATTTCGCCAGTTATGTTAAAGGTCAATGTAATAGGGGGCGAGCCTATTCCCATCAATCAGTCACAAATCCAGATTCCGTGTCTAAACTCAATGAATTCTGGTGGAAAAACCCAATAACACTTTGCCCAACCCGGGAGCCCTACTAGGTAAATAACCATAAACCTTTCCAGTTTACCTAGTGGTAATAATTATTTAGCTATAAAAAGTAATAACGTACATTTTATTTGAACGAATGTGATCACTGATTAGTAAATAACTTAACAGGGATATTTATTACTTGGTACCTATTTATTGAGGTAAATATGTACAAAATTAATGTAGTGGATTAAGTTAGAAGCGGTACTAGCTTAATGGCGAATGTCTAGCCTTTTTCTCAACTGTGTTGGGGTCGGCTTCCAGTCTTACCGGATTCAGCTGAATACCAGTGTTCAACATGATGCGACTGCCTTATCTGACCTCTACAAACCAGTTAGTACCGGGTAATACAATACCTCTTGGTTAGACTGGTTGTCAGACTTTCGGGCCACTGACTACCTGTGACGACTGCCAAAGATCTATAAATGACAGCCGGGACAGTGACGAAACTCGGTATGTAATGGGTGGTCACCCATCCATGGACAAACCAAGGCAAGCGTGGCTTAACCTGAAGATCGAACCCAGCGGCTGTTTTTGTTTAGAGACGAGCTCCTCTTTCTGCATGATTAAATAAATGTAGGGAAGTAAGTAAAATCGACATAATATTAAATTTTAAATGAACTTACTACAATCTACGAGATCAATTGAATGCGTGTTGAACTGTTGAGGTCATGCCAGCAGCATGCTATGCGTAAGGTTTTTTTTATTCAATCAAGATGCAGCGTGACTCGGAAAGTACGTCATATAAATACCTAGCAGTAATAATTAGATGCCAAGAAACACGTGTTTTAGAGCGTAAGATCTTGGCCCTAGCACGAGCGTGCGGTGTCAACGTAACGTAAATAATTATGTTGATTTTTTAATCGAAAACACAATTATCCTGTAACATTTTAGTGAAATTGGCGAAATAATAACAACCGCTTGGGTCGATCTTAAGGTTAAGAAGCGCTTGCCTAGGTTGGTCCGCGGATGGGTGACCACCCATTACATACCGAGTTTCCCCCGTGCCTCGGAAATAACGTTAAGCCGTTGGTCCCGGCTGTCATTTTTAGATCTTTGACAGTCGTTACAGGCAGTCAGTGACCCGAAAGTCTGACAACCAGTCTTACCAAAGGGTGTCGTATTACCCAGTACGAAATGGGTTGTGGAGGTCAGATAGGCAGTCGCTATGTAAAATACTGGTATTCAGCTGCATCCGGTTAGACTGGAAGCCGACCCCAACATAGTTGGGAAAAGGCAGGCAGATGATGATGATTTCAGTGAAATTGTTTGCAACAAGCACTATAGGTTACTTCCATAGAAATTCTTAAAACTATAAAAATACTAGCTTATGCTTGCGGCTTCGCCCGCTGGAGTTCGATAACTGTCCCACGGGAGCATACTACCGAGATAAAAAGTATCCTATGTGTTAATCCAGGTTATAAACTATCTGTATGCTAAATTTCATCGAAATCCGTTCAGCAGTTTTTGCGTGAAAGAGTAACAAACATCCATACATCCTCACAAGCTGACTCTTTTATAATATTATAGTAGAGTTTTATGTGAAATATTTTTAACTTTAAAATCGACGTGTTTACTTTACGTTTACACAGCGCGCTCGTGCTGGAGCCTCAGGCCTAAATAGCACGAAGCAGTTGGCAGAAATCTATAGCCCCATGCGACAGGGCGAGATCCATTACTGATTAAAAAATCCAAGTGAAAAAATCAAATAACACTGCTGACCTGGCGATCTACCGCCAAACGCGCGTTCTTAGGCTCAGCGATCATTAGTCACAAACGCAGTTACGAACACATGCTTTTTGGGCAAAACTGTTAGACAACATCTAAAAGAATGCGTATACAAAAGTAAGCTTTTCAAGAGTTTGATGAATTTTCAACGCTCTGCTCAAGAACGAAAGTTGAAATTCCAACAACACACAAATTCAGGGTGTGAACGGATCTTTTACGTAGCCGTCAACCAAGCATTCTGTACATCAAACTAAGTAACTCTGCGCTAAAATTATTGCTGGGAAACGACTTGATTTTTGGGGCTGAATAAATCATGTTTTACGGTCGGACTCAATGCAACGCACTCAAAACATTGAGCTGATGGATGCATTGAATAGTACGGAGGTCGGGAGGTATTTAAAGTAGAGTTTTAACACTAAAATCTTACAAAAAACTTATGAAAAAGTCGGAACTTTGACACCCAATATCTCCGTAACTAGAAGGTTCCCAGGTATGGTCTAGAACAAAAAAAAATGATCGCAATGACGGGGAGAACAAGTGCCTTTCGGCTTCGTTAAGAGTACTTTTAGACCCTTTATTTAGGTCTATCGATCTTTTACATAGACCATGGTATAATAATATACATCGCCTAGTATTCTCTTCCCACGACGGCCCAAGACTACGTCACGATAAGTGTTACCATTGATTGTCCTTTTCATTAAATTTAGGGACTCTCATTTAGTGAATGAAAATAAAATAAATCAATAACTAGCTTTTAGTAACTCATGTGATTCATTCTCAGTTTTTAATTAATTTAAATATTGAATTATTAGTTCATAATTGCTTTGTTAAGTTAAAAATGCAATAACACACCGTGGCAACACATCGACAGCATCACAACTGATGACGTATTCTTGGGCCAATCACGTGACCCAGCTGTCACGGGAAGAGAATACCATTCTAAGTATATTATTATACCATGACATAGACGAAAAACGGGAATCGAAGTAACAAAATAATTTATTTCTGTACCAGAATAGGCTGTCTTCTTTACATTACAGCCTATCCTAACGGAGGAAACTCGGATTGTAATGGGTGGTCACCCATTGACCGACCAACCTAGGTAAGTTATAACAGCCCGTCGGACCGATCATCAGGTTAAGCAGCGCTTACCTAGGCTGGCCCGTGGATGGGTGACCATACATTACACGTCAAGTTCACTCCGTACCTCGGGAAAGCACGTCGATGTTCTTTTAATTATATATTTTTGACGTGTTTTTGTACTTTTCTAGAGCCAATAATCTAGAGGGATATTTCAATTTACAAAACATTAAAGCGAAGTATTAACTCTTAGATGCTTTGTGAATAAAACATAAGTAAAACTACGAATCAAATTATTTTATTGTTGCGTCGGCAAAGAAGAAAATGGTTCTCATTGAATATTTGTAATAAAGAAACCATAAATATCAAAGCATTTTGATAAATTTATTATAGAAATAACATTCTCCCGACATTTTTGTAAAGAACCTTGAAACGTCCCACACTGAAAAATCTTCAATGAATAAATTATTTTCAATTTATCCTCACTATACTAACATAATGCGAAAACCATTCACAATTCATTTTAATTAATAATAGAGACATTTTTTAAGCATTTTAACTTTACCCGCTACGTTCGGTCACTTGCACCATTTATCGTTAACCGACGTTTAACGCTAGTTATAATTAATCGCGTCCAACGCTACGAATTAGCGTGAACCGAACTATTGTTGACTTGGAATTACATTTATAATTGATTATGGTTTTTTGTCCGCTAGTTTGGATTTGTTCAGTTGGAATTAAAGCTTGATTAAACTTTTGTTTAAAGTTTATTGCTCATCATAATCAGCTTGTCCTACTACTTGGCCACAGGTCCTGCAGTCTGTCAGAGGGAGGAGGTATTTGGCACCACGCGGGCCCAGTGCGAATTTTTATCTAATTTATAAATTATGAAATAAATTACACACAGCCAGTAAGCCGGAGGCGTTACCGCTGGGTCATCACTGGTCTAAGATTTGACGGTTGCTGATTTATAATAATTAAGAATAAAGCTCCAAAACGTGGTTATTTTTACCCACAGCTCGTCGAGCATACGGCAGACATGCCTCATAAGAAATGACATGACATGACAGCCAGAAGGCGACGCGGTAGAACTCGCAGGAGATTGCGGGATGAGCTGGACATAACCAACGACCAGGGGTCCACATTGTCTCTGGATCGAACGATTTTAAATTAATTAGGGGGGAGGGCTTTTGACCAGCAGAGGGATGTCACAGGCTAACAGTAACAGTAAAATAGACGTTGTATTGGACGTCCAATTATCTACTTACCTACGAGAGATTTTTACACTATATTATAAAGTTACTTGACAATAGTGGCAATAAATGAATAAAGAAGTTTTTTTAATTGTTAAATTCAGAAAAAACGCTAAAAATAACAACTTAAAACGATTTTGCCGCCAACGAGTTTTTACGAGATTTTTTGTTGCAAAAATAATAAAATATTTTGTGTCGAGTGGTAATTAATATTATTTATTGTCAATAATTATCATAGCTTTATATTAATCAGTATGTAGAACAAGACAGCAGCCATTAATTACAGCATGTCAAAAAATAGCAATTATCGAATTGTACAAAAACGTTTATTTAAAAATAACTGACGATAAAACTTATAAAAAAACTCGTTTTTGTTTTAACGAAAAAATAACCTAACAAATGTCTGTTGCGATAAATTAAGCAATTTTCGCAAAAAAAAACTAACAGTAAGAGAAAAACGTGAAGTTGTGAATATTTAAATATCATTAGTAGTTTAAACATTTGGCAATAGTTTAGTTTTTTCATCTTTGCTAAATGCAGCGTTTAATGAAGCACCTGAGTTTTTTTGCTTCCTTTTAATTGTGTAACTAACCTTAAATCTATTTTTTTTTCTGTTTTTTCGGTTTCATTATTGTTTTATTCCAGTTTTTAACAACAAAAACTCTGATTTTAGCTCTGGTTTACAAATTGCAACTAAATTTTGATTCGGTCACATGGTCCCCAAATGTCATCGTCGGAAAAAAAAAACTGAATTTTATTCCGATAGCTTAAAAAGTATACCTAAAATTATATATCTATCCAGGATATAAACACAATCTAAAACTGCTTATTTATGCAAATTATTGTTCATTTCTTCCTTTTTATAGCAATTTATTACCCTTTTTTCAGATCCCTATTTAAAAAAAACGAACCCTTTAATAAAAATCTAAATCAATCAGTTACCTATAGAAAACACACTTTTAACAATCACTTTTAAAAACTAACCCTTAGAAAATAAAAACATCAACAAAAATTACCTTCATAGAGAAAAAAAAACACAACACAGATACACAACACAAAAAATACACAGTCAGGAAGAACTAGAAACACCACTATCACACACTGATAAGAATACCACTGAAAAAACCTCCATGCTTATAACGAAACGGGAAAAAAAGCACGTTATATTTTTTTTTTCAACGCTGTTTATTCTACCGGGAGCGTCAACACGGACGATGTCTTTTGATCGACTAAAAACTTGCCTCGGAAAATGTGTAGGCGTTATGCACGAGAATGAGACGGAGATAGAATCTTGTGTGTAAAAGATAGAGAGGAAAGACTGGTGCGGAGGCGTGTCAAGGTAGGAGTGGCCTAAGTTTGCATAAACCGCATCACTGTGGACGGTTCGCAGCCGCAGTGTTAAGCCTGATTCGAGCAATATATTATACGATCCGAGACTTTTTGCTCGATGTGCATTGTCTTGGCATTTTTTTTTCTGGATGAACTATGAAACAGTGTGGTGTTTGCTTTTTAATTCGATACGCTTGTGGTAGGTTAGTGTTAACTATAGATTTATTTTTAGATGTATGAGTTACTATTGTTATTTAGAGTTTTATTGCAGTTTTTATTTATTTTATGGAAGATCTCTCATAGTGATATTTAACTTAAATTATCAATGAATGTGGAGTAAACAAAGCAAGAGTGAACAGGCATCTATTGGGCACGCTCGTTCCATCATAGACCTCATCCATCGCTTTTCATCAGGCGTGATCGAGGTCAAGAGCAGGCCCATTTTGCAATAAAAAAAAACTGTTGAATAAGCATTTTGGAATTCAATAAAATGTGAAAATCTTTTAAAATTCTCAAAAAGCGTTGCGTAGGTAGAGCGTCCTCAGCTAGATGGACTGATGACATGACTGGGACAGACTGGTTATGTAAGGACCTGGAAGAGCAGGACACCTTTGGAGAGGCCTATGTCCATTGGTCCATGAATAAAGGGTGTAACAAGACCCTTAACGAAGCCGAAAGGCACTTGTTCTCTCCGTCATTGCGATCATTTTTTTGTTCTAGACCATACCAGGGAACCTTCTAGTTACGGAGATATTGGGGTCAAAGTTCCAACTTTATCACAAGTTTTTTTTTAATGAAGATTTTTACTTTAAACACCTCCACGACCCCCGTACTATTCAAGATCAGTACAATGTTTGAGTGTGTTACATTGTGTCCTACCATAAAACGTGATTTTTCACCCCAAAAAAAAAGTTATTTCCCAGCAATCATTTTTGCGTAATGTTACTTAGTTTGATGAACATAATGCTTCATTGACGGCTTCGTGAAGGGTCCTGTTACATCCTGTATAGGTATGCCAGTGGACTATACGACTGACGACGGATAGGCTGAGTTGAATGGTAACTTGGATTGATATGACGCCCTGGCTTTCATCAGATGTTTTAAGTATTCCTAGAATTCATTAACAGTGTTGAACCTTCGTTTCCATTAAGGATTTACAAATCCTACACGGTTTACAATATTCCGGAGCAGGCAAAGTGACATTCTACCATCGATACCATTAAGTCATCATCATCTACCTAGCCTTTTCCCAATTATGTTGGGGTCGGCTTCCAGTCTAACCGGATGCAGCTGAATACCAGTATTTTACATGGAGCGATTGCCTATCTGACCCCCACAACCCAGTTAGTACTGGGTAATACGATACCCCTTGGTAAGACTGGTTGTCAGACTTTTTAGGCCACTGACTACCTAACGACTGTCAAAGATCTACAAATGACACCCGGGACCAACGGCTTAACGTGATTTCCGAGGCACGGAGGAAACTCGGTATGTTATGGGTGGTCACCCATCCACAGACCAACCTAGGCAAGCACCGCTTAACCGCTTAAAGATCGATCCGAGCGGCTGTTATTATTTAACCACGAGCTCCTCATCGATACCAATAAGTAAAGTCAAAAAAATATAGGACTGACATAAGCTACCGTGAAGTTTATAGGTGTCAATGCTTTGTCGAGTCATTGTATAAATACGAAATGTTTTGATAGCAACAATCACCAGTTGTAGCGAATTTCACTAATGAAAGTGAACGCAATCACATTTAAGATCTGTTACTGTCAACGTTCCATAACCCAGATGCCACTGACCACTCTTAAACTCAGTTTAGATGTGCTGATAACTTCCAGTTTCAATGGTGAAATTGACCTTGAGTATATTTGACAAAATCGGAAAACGCGGGATAAGGGACGCACAGAACAGACAAGAATGACAGAAGAAAGGGTAGGCCTGTACCCAACAGTGGGATTCTGGGCTGTAATGATAAATGATGATAACTAACACAAATAAATAAGATTATTGACAAAATCAATTACGGTATGCGGTTTTAAATGCTAAGTTTAATTCGTATGTGAATCTTGGCATATTTTAAAAAAAAAATTAATTACGAAATATGCAGGAAAACGTATGTAATTGTTTTGGTATTTGGGGAAGTCCGACTAACTTTAATATAGGCACTCTATTTAAGGTAATTTATTTCATCTCCACTGATTTTAAGACAGTATTTTTTTTTTGAGGGAACTTGTACAATATCACAGAAAATACAAATCTATTGCACAGTTAAAAGACACACGGAAAACCCCAATTACTTACTGTTACTTTTTTTTTTATTCATATCTATACATAAAAATTACATTTTCAAACAATAAAAAAATTTTTTTTTTTTTTTACTGTTACTTCCTTTATTCGTTTTCCTTACATATTATTTACATTTATTAATATTTTATGAAAAACATTTAAAATATTGAAAATAGTAGTCCGCCGGTGTCGGGAGCAGGGTCCAAGCTATCGGTGGTTAGGGCTCCAGAGACAGGAACCTCCTCACAACGCGAGCCGTATCGAGTACTGCCTTCTAAATCAGGCCCTTGATTCAAACGTCTAAGGAGAACTTCGAAATATGGTCATCGAGGCTCTTGGCCATAAGGCCATTGGCCGTCACGACAATCGGCACAATGATAGCCGAGTTCACATTCCACTATTACTGTTACTACTAAGCTCAACCTAAGGATCGAACCCAGGACTTGAAGTCACAGTTGCGACAACTTAACCATTGAGACTTTCAGTCAAGTGTATAGCAATCACCAAGGCAATAGCGGTTGACTGTTGACGAACCTTTTAAGTATCACCACACACGGAGGACCCATAAATATACCCATCATCAATCTGCCTTCCCAACTAAGTTAGGGGCAGCTTGCAGCTTAACTGCATACAGCTTAATACCAGTATATCTATTACATTAAGTGAATCTCGATCTGACCTCCAAAACCCATTAACTGGTTAATACAATACCTTGGTAAGACTGTTAGTCAGACTTTCAGCCTTCTGACTACTTAAGATCTACAAATTACAGCCGGGACCAACGGCTTAACGTGGTTTCCGAGGCACGGAGGCAATTCGGTATGTAATGGATGTAGCGTTGCTTAACTTCGAAAATCGACCCGAGTGGCTGTTATTATTTAGCCACAAGACCCTCTCACATATAAATATACCCAGCTATCTAAAAAACGTACTATAGTTTACACCTGTCAGTGTTTGCGCTAAAACTTAAGAAATGGCGAATAAACAACACGTTAATGTCAGTTAAAATGACAATAAACCATAATGAAGTGTTGCGTTTAAAATCTTTAGCGGTTACAAACGATTAAAGTTTTATGTGAGACGACTTTGTGACCTCTGACCTTGAAGAGGCGTCATCATCATCATCATCATCATCATCATCATTATTATCATCATCATTCATTAATTTAATTATGAAGACTAACATGGTCTGCAAAATAGGTGCAAGAAACAATTAAAATAATATTAGTTGCCACCTACATGTTTAAATAGGAATAACATTAATCTTTCATGGTGATTTTTCTAAACAAGAATTTGTGTGGTAAACTACCACTAAAAAACCCGACTACTGAAACATCACGCTCCTATTATTGAAGTCGGTTAAAATGTGGCCTATTTTACCCGGGCCATAGTAACGAAGCGATTGACTCCTTATTCATCAAAATCAGATGAATAGTTTAGGCACTACGGAGGAACATAATTATGTAAATACAAACATACATACGTACATATACTGCTAAAATCATAACCTTTTCTTTTGGCTTCGCCGTAGTCGGGTAAAAAACATACATAACATAACATCACGCCTGTAATCCTCGAAGGGTTAGGCAGAGGTGTGTCTAATAGTACACCCACATTTCGCCAGTTATGTTTAAGTCCCATTAATAGAGGCGAGCATATTGCCATCAACCGTGCGGGAATCCAGACCCCGTGGCTGTTACTGAGAAATTCAAAAATTGATTGAAAAACCCAATAACACTTTGCCCGACCTGGGAATCGAACCCAGGACCTCATGCTCAGTAGTCGCGCTCGCGATCAACGAGGCAACGAGGCGAAAAAAAAGTACCTAAATGGTTTACTGTCCAGGTAGAACAGTAAGAATCTACACTTATGTTAACAGAAGTTGAACGACTTGAGTAGCTAGAGGTGATAAAGTATTTTTCGCCAGCCAACCCTAAACTGAACAGCTAAGGATGATTTCTACCAAACGACTCGCATCGCATCGGATCGGAACGGATTTTACAATCTCTAAATGATATTGAATCATGTACAAAGTATTTAAAAAAATTAAAGTCTTTATTACCAAGCCGCGAACAGCAGCTTGACCGCGCGGGTCTTCCGCGACACGCGATCGTAGCCGAAAGTATGACGCGACGCGCGATCGGCTCGGTTCGCCTGTCGTCGAATCCGATCGAAATTAGAACACGTCAACACGGTAGGAATGAAACTATTTGACCAGGCGCAGAATGGGATACGTTCTCAAGCGACGGTACGGAGCCGATCGTAATGATCGTATGCGTCGACATCCTGCCGCACGCGATCGTCTGTTGCCGTATCCGTTCGTATCCGATGCGATGCGAGCTGTTTTTTTGGAAATTGTTCTTTAGTCTGTATCTGAAGCTCGGGGCAATTGAAGGTTTGATTTCAAGTATGAATTAAACGTAATTTTAATATATGTATGTCGGATCCGGTCATTAGTATGGACATAAAATGAATCGCAAGTGCGCCGGTGGTGACATCACGCGACCTACTTACAAGTCTCCCGACTCCACAGCGTGCTTCTACAGAGCCCTGATGTTTAGCTCGAGACGAGGGCGACAGTCAATGTCTGATCGCGGTGGAGTTGAGCCGTCTTGGAACTGTACCCAATTCATTGTGTCCCGTGTTATTGTGCTAAGTTGTAATCTCAAGTAAATCGTTAGTTTTGCTAGAAACAGTGCATCGCACCCAGTGTATTTTCATAGCACTAAACCCGTCGTCTGCCCACATGATGTACGAGCCTAACGGAATAAATCCTGACATATTCGACATGTAAATAAAATAGATTGTATTCACAACAACTGTCAACATAACCAATAGGACGGTTCAACTAAAGCAGAAAATAGGTAATAGCTCGCGTCCCTTTCTGCATATTGACCTTGTTTTGTTCTGTCTCCTTCTGTTATGGAGGGAAGTGGAAACTATGTTTTTCCTACTCCTCCGCTATTCATTTCTGATTAATTTCGTTGCTGGATCACAGACAGTTAAATTGTTTCTCTGGGACTGCGTCGAGACAATGAAAGTATCGGCGCTTTTCTGTTGGTCGTCACTGTTGGTTCTGGCTTTCAGAAATTGCAGTGGTTTGGGAATAGTGTGGCAGGCTTTTCCCAATTAAAAAAAAAAGCAAGCTGAGCACGAGGTCCTGGGTTCGATTTCAAGGTCAGGCAAAGTGTTGTTGAGTTTTTCTATCAGGAATTTCTCAGTAGCAGAATCGCCGTGTTTTGTCAACTGACTAGGAACGAATTTCACCATTCAAACTGACAGTGTCTATATTCTACAACAATGATGACACTGTCGGGTGTTGAACTCGGTTTAGCTGTGCTTATCAGGTTTTGTTTTATTGGTGTAACTCGCTCTAAAAACACTGTTTTCTCGCGACTATCATTAGACAAAAGCCCTCTACTTTTACATACGTCACCAGCACGTCGCCCGCGACTACGTTCGCAAAAATTGTGATAGCTCGCCTAATATGCATAATATAAATATAATTTATAGCTTAAAGCAACCACGAATAATGAAGCTTTCTGCCAGAGAAAAAAAATTTAGAATTGTATCATTGGTTCCGGAGATTACCCCCTATATACCTACAAACTTACAAACTTTTACCTGTTTATGATATTAGTATGGATAATATTATGCAAAGGAATAAGGAAAATGTAGTGATGAAAATGTTGAGTTATAAGAGTAGAGGAAGACCAAAGAAACGATGGATTCAATCCGCGATCATGGCGCTTGCAACAGCGTCGAAATAACGGGAGCTGTCGAAATGAGTGACAGTATAAGTTTAACGATAGATGGACTGTGTGAAGGATGACAATGCTAGAAAGGAGGTGCCTGCTGAGATGTCGAGTAATAGAGAAGTATGGAAGAAGAAGACATGCTGCGCCGATCCCAATAATATGGGATAAGGGCTGGAGAACGATGAATGATGATATAATATTAGTATGGATAAGTTCCTATTTTAAACCCCCGAAGCAAAAAGGTTGTCATAAGTTTGACCGCAATGTGTGTGTGTGTGAGTCTGTCTTGGGCACCGTAACTCTTAAACGAGTGAAGGGATTTAGATGCAGTTTTTTTATTTGAAAGCTAGTTTGGTTTATACCCAAGTGGGGTATCAAATTAAAGGGCATGATGTGTATATTACAATTAGACTTGTATTATCGAAATCAGTTCAGCCATTTTAGACATGGGGGTGAAAGTGGTGATGAATAATGGAATATTCTCAAATATACCTTAGTGGGGTATCAAATGAAAGAAAAATAACGATTAGACATGTTTTATCAAAACCAGTTCAGCCATTTTATGGACTTTTCGCTTTTCTTTGTTACGATGGGGGTTTTTTAAATTTTAAATTTAATTTTTTGTTTATTTTTCTTGACTTTTGTCAGTTTTCGTTGACCCGACGCATACTTCAAACAGTAAGTCTATCGTGATAGCGTGAGTTCGAACCCATGTAAAGGCAAGCTCACACGTCATTACACAATAGATTTAATCGTGTGAGCTTCCTTTAGTTTACCTGGTTTGCATATTATAACATGCGTTACATGAATGCTTAGGAACTTGTCACGCATAATTGAATTTAGTTCAACTGTAACATTATTTAACAGATATTTTTTTTTTTTAAAGAAACGTTGCCCCACACTAAGATTTTTTCCTGTATCATGGGGGCATTTACAAACATTTAAACTCACATACACAAACAGTCAGACCCGGAACAACTACCTGTAGATCATACAAATATTTGTTCGTGCGGAGATCGAACCCGCGACTCGCAGCGCAGCAGCCGATCGCTCAGCCACTGCGCCAACCGGGCCGTCAATTATTTCAGTAACGTCTCGCGACTGCTGAGCGTGACCTTAATATAACACTTACGCATCATTGTCCTTTTCCTAACTATGTTGGGATCGGCTTCCAGTCTAACCGGACGCAGCTGAATTCCAGCATTTTACATGGAGCGACTGCCTATCTGATCTCCACAACCCAATTAGTACTGGGTAATACGATACCCCTTGGTAAGACTGGTTGTCAGACTTTTAGGCCACTGACTACTTGTAACGACTGTTAAAGATCTACAAATGACAGCCGGCCAACGGCTTAACGTGCTTTCCGAGTCACGGAGGAAACTCGGTATGCAATGGGTGGTCACCCATCCACGGACCAACCTAGGCAAAGGTGTTTTAACCTGAAGATCGACTGCAGCGTCTGGCTCCGACCTGGGTAAAGTGGTAAAGTGTTACAGGGTATTTCTTTCAGGAATTTCTCGTGGAATGGGGATCAAATGGGATTTAAACCTAACTCGCGAAATGTGGGTTTGATTTAGTTACACATAAATATGCCTAACCTTTCAGAGATTGCTGGTGTTTATGTTATGTTTGTTCATTTAAAGAGAAAGAAAATTAATTTCTGGAAAAAAAGTGGACGGATGTTTATATAAATATACCTGTATAATACTAAAAGAGAAGCTATAGTGTGTGAGAAAATATTTAAACGCAAGTAAGTCGTTTAAATTTTAAATTCTTCCTCCTTTTGTTCTAAAATAAAATTACAGAAATTGAATTTAAAAATCGAATACTGCGACGGTTATTTTATGCTAAATTTAAAATTTCAAATATCGAACGTTTGAGTTCCAATTTTCAAATTTGAACTTGGAACGTCCAGTTCGGATGACGCGCAAAAACTGAGCGCGCGCTGCCCGCCGTCATCTGCGGTGAACATAGAAAGATGTGGAGAGGTTGTCGAACAATATGTTTTTAAAATATTATACCACGTTTGTTCTGCCACCTTTTTCAGGTAGGTACGAACTACGTCAATACTGTACAGCTCATGCCGTCGTCACGCTAGGCTTATCGTGATCATATTCCTGACGAAACATTATTTCTGCACCTTATATATTATTCTAGATAAATTTTATATTTTTACAAAAAAAAATGCAAACCATGTTTTAAGCTTTCACGGTTTATATCTAAACTAACTTACGGGATATTTTCCGTGACTATACATTATCATGTTTCATGTCATCCCGCGATCATGGCGCTTGCAACAGCGACGAAATATCGGAAGCTCAGAATAATGGATAATCACGGAAGATATTCCGTAAATGACAGCATAAGTTAAAAAAATAAAATCTACTTTACTGAACAAAACTAATTTAAACAATTTATAACACGAATGATTTAAAAAAAAAATTCGTTTCGCTCGGTGGACTCCTTCAAATTAATGTGGTTCTTCATATTGAATATCAACTACATAATTACACACGCGCTTCAATAAAAGACAGTAAAGATACTATCTTAACTAGTTTTGTTTACTAAGTTGCAAATAATGGATTCATTTGCTTTTTCATAACCTCTACTAGATTGTTGGCAATTCAAGCGTAACAAAATTTACTACTGAATGATAATCTAGCTGATTAAATCGATTTGACTGCAATTTTGTGTATCAAATAATGAACGTAATTGACTGTTCTAGACCATAATTTTGACGTTTTTAGTGTGTAATTAAAAATTAACACCCAACTTTATTTATATACGTCTTTTGTTTTGGACTAAAGGAGTGTTTATTTGTCAAGCACGTATTGTGAAAGTTATTCTCTTGTGTGTAATGGTTTCGTAAAACTAAGTCTTTAGAGATTTCTATGATGCATTTTGACAGCTGTCAGAGCAGAAAAAAAAATGTTTGGCCGATTTTGGCTAACCTGAGAGCTTTTTCTGAAATTGTTGATAGTAGGATCTAACTATTTGGGAAAAAGATTTAAAAATCAGTAAGGTTATTAAATTTTTGCATCAATGCAAAAAGTTTCACAAAAAAAACAACAACGCAACGCGTCTCTTCATCATCCACTGTTCTTCAGAAATATGCCGCCTAGTCGTGCAGACTATGCGCAAAAAGGGCGTCCTTTATACTCATCACATACGTTCCACGTTAGAGTGAGACAGACATATAACCAACCACCTTTACCTGACCTCTTTGACCACTGTACGTTCGGAAAATTAGCACCAAAAGGAAAATTTCTTACAAAATCGCAGCTCAACTTATACTGGTAAGTGAGAAGAGAAGGCAAGAGAAAGCTTTTTGTCTTTGTTTATTATTGTATTGTGTGAAAGAGATGGAATGCTTAATGACAGTTTGTGGTCGTGCGATGTAGGTTTAAGATTTTGGATTTTTCGTTTTAAAATTGTGATTTTGTTTTGAATTTTATAAAAATTGGTTGTTTTTTATGCTTTGGTGGCTTAAGGCTAATTTTTATTCATGTAAATAATTAATTTAGTATTGCATTACAATTGCACTTCTGCTGGTAATTCAAAAGATCGATGAACTTGAATGAGAAGATATTTCCTGTTACTTTTCCTGGAAAAAAACGATGGACGTCCAAAAGTAGTTCCTGTTCAAAATGTGATGAAGGTGATGATGCCATCTAGCCGATTTCGGCCACAGCGTCTGCATGCGATGGCTTTTTAGGGAGGTTGTCGAGAGCTTTGGTGTGCTGCTCTGTCATGTGCTCTCAAGTGGCTAGCATACCCAACTTTGGCCGAAAAACTCCGAGCACAAAGCGGACATGTCAGAACACTATTGACGAAATTGTAGGGTATAGCTGCAGGAATTCTAGCTTTAAGGTCACCACGCTTTGAGTCAAGATGTACTTCCATACTAATATTATAAAGAAGGTTCGTTTGTAAGTTTGTATGTTGGGCGTGTTGTGTGTTATGTTACTGGAGCTTTAAGGAAGTAATGAAGAACACAGAAAATAAGATGGCCGTCAAAACAAAACTATATATCACCTGCATACTATCAGTCCTAACATATGGCTGCCAGACTTGGGCCCTCAGTAAAGCGCAATACAGGAAACTGGAAACATGCCAGACAGCAATGGAAAGAAGCATGCTGAATATAAGGAAATCAGACTGAATATAGAATAAAACTATCAGAAGACGCACGAAAATTGAAGACGTAACAATGAGAATAAGAAGACTAAAGTGGAAGTGGACTGGCCATATAATAAGAGGCATTGAAAATTCTAACAAAACCACAGTATTTTGGTACCCAAGAAACAGGAAAAGAAATCGAGGTAGACAGTTTCGAAGGTGGAAAGACGAAATAAAGATCACAGCAGGGAAAACATGGAGTAGGTGAACGCAAAGAAGGACGGAATGGAAAGAATTGGAGGAGGCCTTTGCCAAAGTTGGGCAAACAGACCAGGTTGTCGGTGTCACCGACTCGCCAGAGTCGTTAGATTAAGATTTAAAGTGTAAAAATGTAAAAATTCTGTGTCTGAATAAAGGCTTATATTATTATTTTATTATTATGTTGGGCGTAATCTCCGGAACTAATGATCCAATTCTAAAAATCCTTTCACTGGCAGATAGCTACATTATTCGTGAGTGGTATAGGGTAAAAATTATATTTATATCATGGATATTAGCCGAGCTATCACAATTTTTGCGGAGTTAGTTGCGGGCCAAGTGATAGTACATGCATAGTTAAATAATTAAAACATAACTTTTTCCGATACTTGTTCATCATCTGCCTAGCCTTTTCCCAACTGTGTTGGGGTCGGCTTACAGTCTAACCGGATGCAGCTGAATACCAGTATTTTACATGGAGCGACTGCCTATCTGACCTCCACAACCCAGTTAGTACTGGGTAATACGATACCCCTTGGTAAGACTGGTTGTCAGACTTTTTGGGCCACTGACTACCTAACGACTGTCAAAGATCTACAAATGACACCCGGGACCAACGGCTTAACGTGCTTTCCGAGGCACGGAGTAATTGGCTTGTGGAGGTCAGATCGACTGTCGCTCCATCTAAAATACTGGTATTCAGCTGCATCCGGTTAGACTGGAAAACGACCCCAACATAGTTGGGAAAAGGCTGGACAGATGATGATGAGCTCCTCTTCAGTATCATGTAATAGAAGTTTTCGATAAACCGAATTAGTCACCATGTTAATAAGTAATAAAGTATGCATGTAAAACTAATAAGTACAATACAATAAAAACCTATATAGTTCGCGTCATCTAATATAAGCAGATAGTGAGAAAATGTTACACACGCACTCCAAGATTAAATAATTACTTTGTGAGTAGTGTTTTGAAAGTACAGTGAGCGGGAGTTGATTATTGCTAGGTACAGAAAACGTAAGTGCAGCTACATAAATAGGGTGTAAATAGACCCTTAACGAAGCCGAAAGGCACTTGTTTTCCCCGTCTTGGCGATCATTTTTTTGTTCTAGATCATACCTGGGAACCTTCTAGTTACAGAGATATTGAGGGTCGAAGTTCCAAATTTTTCATAAGTTTTTTTTTTTAAATACATGTTTTTAATGTAAGATTTTTACTTTAAACACCTTTACGACCCCCGTACTATTCAATCCATCCATCAGCACAATGCTTTGAGAGCGTTCCATCGAGTCCTACCGAAAAACGTGATTTTTCACTCCAAACAAAAAATTATTTCCCAGCAATAATTTTTGCGGAAAGTTACTTAGTTTGATGTAAAGAATGCTTGATTGACGGCTTCGTAAAGAGTTTGTTTACACCCTGTATTATTTGGTTTTAAATTCATTGTAATTAATTTCATCACCACTGCTCTCAAAACGGTGAAGGAAAACATCGTGAGGAAACCGGCATGTCCTAGAACCAAAAACTCGAAAACATGTGACATCTATCAACCCGCACTGCTCCCGCGTGGTAGATTACATCCCACTCCCTCTCACAGAGAGGAGGCCTGTGTCCCAGCAGTGGGAACATTAGAAGCTAATTATGCTTATGCTAAATTCACTGAAGAAGCAGGATGGAAAAAAAGACATACGCAAACGTTACTGCAGAGTATGACTTAGTGAAGTTCTGAAATCTGTTGATAAATAGATGTTTAAGGAAATAGTTATCATGTGTGTTCTGGTATTAAGTTGCTTATAATGTAGCCAGTGGTTATGGTGAGTGTTGAATTGTGACGTATGTAAAATAACATATCATCGGTGAGAGACTAGAGTATAGTCTCTCTCTCTCTCTCTGTCTTTCTTAATGTGTAGTGAATATCATTGTGTTTAAAAAATACCTAATTGTGTTTCACATAACATATATCACCATCTGATTCACGCCACCCAATGCACAGCTACGTCTCAGTGCCCCAGAGGCTGAAAAGTCGTAAAAGTTTTCTTGGGTGCGCGGGCCCATCTAGCCCAATCAATTTCAACGCCTCCACAGCAAGATGCAATCTCTGGCGGGAGCGGTTTAAACCCTCTGACAACTTCAACGATCCATCAGAAAACCTTCCACCTGGACACAAATTGCCGTGGTCGACTTTGAAATCTCTAAACAGATTTCGAACCCAAGTCGGCCGCAGCAAAGACAATCTCTGCAGATGGGGGTTCATGGACGGCTCAGACCTAAAGTGCCTATGCGGCGTCTCCCCACAAACAATGGCCCACCTTCCATCTTGCCCCGCATGCCCTATATCCCGCGCTCTTGCTAATTTATTTACTGCATCAGTGAGCGGGGTACGCGTAGCTGAGTTTTGGGCTAAACATATTTAACATTTGTGCCATCTAAACGCTACGAAGAAGAAGATAACATACATCCACAAAGGTATAAAAAAAACGCAGCCAACTTGCGTATTCCGTCAGTGTGCATAGAAAGCATACACCTCCCTATTGTTAGGGTTCCGTACGTCAAAAGTAACAAGAAACCCTTATAGGATCATTTTGTTCTTTGTCTGTCTGTGTGTCTCTATTAAATGTAGCTCAAACACAACTAGCGAAATGTGGGTATACATTTGCCTAACCCTTTGGAGACCATAGACGTTATGTAACATTTATATTCCTGCTATTTTTCAGCGGTATGCTTCTTAAAACCGTAGTTGAATGTTGCTAAAATTATCATTAACACTGAAAACGGTGCCAACGCAACGTGGGAACCAAGGTTACCGACGTAGCCCGAAGAATAGCCAAACTTAAGTGGCAGTGGGCAGGGCACATTGCTCGCAGAACGGATGGCCGATGGGGCTGAAAAGTTCTGGAATGGCGACCGCAAACCGGAACACGTTGCGTTGGAAGGCCTCCCACTAGGTGGACCGATGACCTGGTGAAGGTTGACGGGGATGCGAGTCGCACGGGACCGGTTAATGTGGCGACACTTAGGGGAGGCCTATGTCCAGCAGTGGACGTCTTTCGGCTGAAATGTTGATGGTGGTGATGATGACTGAAAACGGGATATTTACCATGTCACTTTATAATTATGTCGCTAAAGTAGTTACATCTATTTACCAGTGACTGTACCAATCAAATAATTCAAACCAGGCTAACAAGAAACATTGTACCATGCTTACACACGACCCAAATGATCATATCGAGCGAAAGTCTACCATGGGAGCCTATAGTTTTTGTCAGCCCATTGTAGCTTATGGGAAAATATTTGGTTTACATAGAATATCGAGTGCTTACAGCTCGGTGGTAGTTTGATTGGTATGTAATGTGAATTTAAAGGATTAATATTCGTATTGTAGTGTTTGGTTTAACAGTTTTCACGTTAGAAAAAGCGCTAAGGCCCGGACTCGAGTCGAGAGAAGAGCATTCCCATCTCGGCACCCTGTCATAAATCATCCTTGTGGTATACATCAGTAAATAGAAATACTGTGTCAGTATAGTAAGTAAATCAACTTGGTTATTTATTAACGGCCCAGTCCAGCAAGATTGACAGCCCGTAGAAATATTCAATTTAATCTTTTTTTTTCTGAATAGTCCAGGAAACAAATATAAAATATAAATAAATGAGTTACAGACTCGATAGTTACTGACAAATAAGTTACTGACTCGATATTAACTTAGCATTTAATTGGTATGAATGTATGATACCCATCTTTTTCCTAGAAAAATGCGGTTCAGACAGTTTTTATCATTACAACAATGTCTGCAGAACTACGTGTCTTACATATAGATCAAATAACTGAATCCGCATCCTGAAAGGGAAATAAAACGCTAGTCTTGGTAAAAAAGGCATTATTTTTTCAACTAGGCATTATTATGTTCGTTCATCCTTGTTTATAAGTCGTAACAATACATTTAAATGTATTTAATCCGGTCAATGTGGCGACACTTGGAGGAGACCTATGTCCAGCAGTGAAGGTCTTTCGGCTGAAATTATGATGATGATGTACTTAATCCACAGTCTATAAACATAATTATGCCCTTTTATTCTCATGAATTACAAATACTAAGTTAATTACTGTAAAACTGTATAAGTGAGGTCCTATTACAAAATAAAGTAAAAGATTATTAGCGATCCCTTTGGCAAAACTATAATATATATAGCTGTGTACTGAAAGCCGTCTATGCCGAATATGTACTTTTAATTATGTTTATGATGAATTTAAAAAAAAAAAAAAAAAAATATTTCTTAACCAAATCAAGACAGCAAGTTGATGATTGGAGCCTCCGCTCGTATTAGGAGACGCCGCTCTTCCATAGAGCGAAATTAATTGATTGTTACTTACATCCATTTGAGCAATTAAAAATCCATTTAATATTATACAACCTACACTAGATAGGCCGTCGGCTTGATCGCCACCTAACACACCATCATCATCTGCCTAGCCTTTTCCCAACTATGTTGGAGTCGGCTTCCAGTCTAACCGGATGTAGCTGAATACCAGTATTTTACATAGATCGACTGCCTACCTGACCTCCACAACCCAGTTAGTACTGGGCAATACGATACCTATTAGTAAGACTGGTTGTCAGACTTTCGTGCCACTGACTACCTGTAACGACTGTCAAAGATCTAAAAATGACAGCCGGGACCAACGGCTTAACGTGCTTTCCGATTCACGGAAGAAACTCGGTATGTAATGGGTAGTCACTCATCCACGGACCAATCTATTCAAGCGCGACTTAACCTGAATATCGTCCTGAGCGGCTGTTACTATTTAGCCACGAGGTCCTCTTGGTAAGGCAAGACCACCTCGCGGCAAACCCCAAACCTAAGACCTAGGTATCGTACCCAATACATATTTACTTGATACCCAAATCAATAATTAAAAATGATTATCCCTACTACAGAAAAAAAAACACTTCTTAATCGAATTTCGGCCGTAGCGACCAATCTCAGTGGAGATTAGCCATCGACGCGGGTGCATAAGTGTGTAAGAAAGGGTGTAACAAGACCCTTAACGAAGCCGAAAGGCACTTGTTCTCCCCGTCATTGCGATCATTTTTTTGTTCCAGACCATACCTGGGAACCTTCTAGTTACGGAGATACTGGAGTCAAAGTTCCAACTTTTTCACAAGATTTTTTTTTTAAATACATGTTTTTAATGTAAACTTTTTACTTTAAACACCTCCACATACTATTCAATACATCCATCATCACAATGTTTTGAGTGAGTTACATTGAATCCTACCGTGAAACGTGATTCTTCACCCCAAAAACAAAAGAAAGTAATTTTTGCATAAACTTAGTTACTTAGTTTAATGTACAGAATGCTTGCTTGACGCCTTCTTTAAGGGTATTGTTACACCTTGTATAGTGCATAAGTGTGTGCGCTGGCACAGGTGCACTCTCTCTTCTCTCACTCTTATAACCATATAGGAGGGCAATCCGACATGACCGGAGAGACATCAGGCGCAGGATCAACGCCAAATTTAATAACGTGCGTCTCAAGGCTCTACCAGGGGCGTATGACACCGACAAATTCCAAACTCCAGATAGCGCTGAGAAATTTCTATTGAGAAAACCCAATAACACTTCCCCGGCCTGGAAATCGAACTCAGGACCCCACGTTCAGCATTCGCACTTGTGACCAATCTGACACTAAAACCTGTATACTGTAAGTACAACAAATGTATCAGGCCATCAAAAAAATAAAATAATGTAATTAACCCTTCAAAATTAATATAGATTATATTAATAGCTTTATTAGTATAATTATCTCAATTCGAACGTAAAAAAGTATCAACAGATCATCGTTAAACTAAAATGATTTCGTAAAGCCTGCGCCTGCGCACGAGTCGATTAGATAAAGTAAAGTAAAGGTATAGTATTTAACAAGAGCCGTTAAACACACGCGGTCAGAACCACCTGACCTTTGCCTGCGCAGAAGCACCTGTTTTTTTGCACGATCAACGGAATTATAGCGCATAACTTTTATATATAGAAATGTCAACGTTTCCGCTTTTGTAGTGTGTGTGATAGCGCCTTTATTGGACAAGTGCGGTGGAGAGGTGTACCAACACCTTGTTTGTTTTTTTTTTTAATTTTTAACTATAGCAGTCAATTTGTCTTTTAATGATACTATTAATACTGCTTTAAGGTCTTTGATATAATTTTTGGTAACTTCGGTCTCAAGCTAATGAAATTATTGAACGAAATTTCTTTGGCTAAGGAATAATGGCCTTTTTAAATGATCTGAGCGACAAGCGAGATTTGACAATCTACTTGCGAATTGAAGACAAATGACTATCTATAATTACAGATCATCAGAATTAGCATCATCTGTAAATACAGACGCCAAAAATTACTATAAGGAACTCTAAGTTTCAAATGGTTGTACTCTGAAAGATGTCTATTGTATTTTACCTTCTGTAAAATAATCACATCACAATAAATAGGAACATCTGGTAATTTTTCGTTGACTTCAAAAATCTTAAGGCTTCTCTTCTTCTTTCTGCTTTGACAATGACTAGGAATACTTTTTATTTTCTTACCCAAAACTTTTACACACTCACCAAAGTCAACTCTATAGTTTTATCCTCACAAACTGCACGGTTCATAACGCATAGACGTTACGATATTCAACTCCTGCGCACGCCACGTAAGAATTATGCCGACGCGCAATTACGTGCTAGTCGCGGGACTCGACCCGCCCAGCAGTAACTTTAGACGTTTTATTATTTTCCCCTGGAGACCTTAGACTGGAAGCATTTGCGACTGGTTGATAGTTTTACAGGTTTTCGACGGTGGGGTCCAAATGGGTAAGATGTTGGATTAAAAAACTAGAGGTAATAAGTTCAGAATGTACCTACTACATGTTGAGACCACTCATCATCATCTGCCTGGCATTTTCCCAACTACGTTGAGGTCGGCTTTCAGTCTAACCGGATGCAGCTACCAGTATTTTACATAGAGCGACTGCCTATCTGAACTCCACAACCCAGTGAGTACTGGGTAATACGATACACCTTGGTAAGACTGGTTGTCAGACTTTCGGGCCCCTGACTTCTTGTAACTACTGTCAAAGACCTACGAATGACAGCCGTGACCAAAGGCCTAACGTGCTTTCCGAGGCACGGAGGAATCTCGGTATGTAATGGGTGGTCACCCATCCACGGACCAACCTAGGAAAGCACGTTAAGCCGTTGGTCCCGGCTGTCATTTGCAGATAGTCGTTACAGGTAGTGGCCTGAAAGTCTGACAACCAGTGTTTTCAAGGTTTATCGTATTACCAGTACTAAAAGTTGTGGAGGTTAGATAGGCAGCCTAGTCGCTCCATGTAAAATACTGGTATTCAGCAGCATCCGGTTAGACTGGAAGCCCACCCCAACATAGTTGGAAAAGGTTAGATAGATGATGAAGCTCTATTCCCCCATAATAGGTAATATTATTATTACTACCATGTTGCTACTTCAATTTGTGTAGTCCGTTTCCCTGAGACAAATAACCTACATAAATACGGGCCAAGCCGTAGTTAAACCTGATAATAATAATACAGGATGTAAACAGATCCTTCACGTTGCCGTCAACCAAGCATTCTGTTCTGTACAACAAACTAAGTAACTTTACCCAAAATCTATGGCTGGGAAACGACTTTTTTTTTTTGGAGTGAAATATCACGTTTGACGATAGGAATCGATGGAACGCATTCAAAGCATTGTGCTGATGGATAGATTGAATAGTACGGGGGTCGTGGAGGTGTTTACAGTAAAGTTTTTCCATTAAAAACATGTATTTAAAAAAAAAACTTGTTTAAAAGTTGGAACTTTGACCCCCAATATCTCCGTAACTAGAAGGTATGGTCTAGAACAAAGAAATGATCGCAATGACGGGGAGAACAAGTGCCTTTCGGCTTCGTTAAGAGTCTTTTTACACCTTTTATTATGATGCTGAAAACTTAGTTTTATTGATCCCTTATAATACAGTGGATACAGATGGAGCAAGCGCGTCCTGCACTGGTATCCACGAAACGGAAACAGGCGCCGCGGCAGGCCATTGCAGCGATGGCGAGATGATATTGTCATACTGGCAGGGATACAGTGGTCCAGAACGGCCCAAGATAGGTATAGATGGAAGCAGAAAAAATGATGGAGGAAGCCTTCTTCAAGGGATGGATGACCTTTTTAAGAGGTTAAGTTAAAAAAAATAAAGAATTATAAATTGTAGGGTTTATTTTATAATTATTTATTAAATACAACTTTATTTTTAGTATATGCGAAACCTGAATATAATTTGTGCAGAATAAGTAACTGAATCGATTCCAATAATTTTTAAATGATGTTATATTTTGTTCCAAAAATATTTAAAAGAGGCTACAAGTTGGACACCGAGCGATACTAAATATCTATCGCAATCATTTATGTACCTACTGCCAAATTATTATTATCAATGAGCTCAAGATGACGCTGGAGGCGCGCGCACGGAGCTGCCGCATGGTGACCACGTTTTTGTGCGGACAACCAGGTAACAGAACAAGTTTATAACTTTGTGATTTTTCATGATACAGTTTTGAAATTACTATATGCCCATACTAAAACTAATGTTGTAGAATTGTAAATTGTACGGTTTATTTTATAATTATTTATTTATATACAGCAGGATAATTATAGATTCAACTAAGAACTTTAACTTAACCTCCAATGACCCTATTCCAGTCGATTAAGTACAGTTCCGGTTATAGAAGACAATTTAACGTGCACACACGTCGCCTTTGGCACCTGTACTACGATTTATAAGCACCTGGTGGTATGCAGAATTAAAGGCTTTTAATTATGAATAATCATTGTTTTGTGGTTGCTTAGCGGTTACTAAGCGTGAAGTCCGGTTTTCGATTTGCGGATGGGTTAGTGTGGAAATTTAAAATAATATTAGAAAAGTTTATTTCATACAGCGTGTAAGGGACAGCTCCACAAACTGATGGGGTGAATTCAGTATATCATACTAAGATGTCCGGGACAAAAAATCATTTCAGGAATGTTATGAGAATCCAATAAATTTGATTTGATTAATTTCCTCATACGCAATGTATCGTTACCGTGGCAAACGGCAAGTGCGACGACTATTTCGATGAACTCTGTCGCTAGGCAGGAAGTGAACAGCTGATTTCACACGTCGTGAAATCAGCAATAGGTGTTGAAATCAACATCCATTGTTGAAATCAACATCCATTGCTGGATTGTTGATTTTAGCCGTATTATTTACATAAAAGGAGTGCTGCGTACAGGGAATGTAATTTTACATTGAAATAAAGGAATAATAACTGAAAAAAAAATATAAAAGTAAAATTTTCTGGATAAAAAATCCGGTAGAATATGATTCAAAATAAGGAGCTCAATGCACCCTGTCAGTTTGTGGAGGGCTGTCCCTTACACCTTGTATATTATATACTACACGGGTTATGAAACTTTAGAAGCAAAATTAATTCGAGCCATCAGGTTTGAATTTATTCAAAATCAAAATCATAGCATTTATTTTAAGAAGGCTAGTTACAGACACTTTTGAATTGTTGAAAAAAACCTAAAAATAAAATGAAGCTACAGTCTCTGTCACAAGGTAATAACTGGTAATAAATGTTAGATAATAAGATTAAACCATAACAGTAGAATTTATAAGAAGTAGCTATTTAAATAAGGTGGTTCATTGTTATGTAAAAGAGCGCCTCTTTCCACCAAACGTAAAAGTTTGGCGAGTTTAGAATTAAGCAACACCTCTGTATTATAATATAATAAAATAAATATCATCATCATCTGCCTAGCCTTTTCCCAACTAAATTGGGGTCGGCTTCCAGTCTAACCGGATGCAGCTGAATACCCGTATTTTACATGGAGCGACTGCCTATCTGACCTCCACAACCCAGTTATTACAGGGTAATACGATACCCCTTGGTAAGACTGGATGTCAGACTTTTTGGGCCACTGACCACCTAACGACAGTCAAAGATCTACAAATGACAGCCGGGACCAACGGCTTAATGTGCTTTCCGAGGCACGGAGGAAACTCGGTATGTAATGGGTGGTCACCCATCCAAATACCAACCTAGGCAAGCTCGGTTAACCTAAAGATTGACCCGAGCGGCTGTTATTATGTAGCCACGAGCTCCTCATAAAATAAATATATATTAAATAAATAAAACTGTGAAAGTACTGTAGTTGTCCATTCCAAAGCACAGTTCTCTACGGAGAAAAACGCTAAAGAAACTCCATGTACACTCTTTGAAATCAGAATGTTGTTACAAAACCTTGGTTCCATCATTAATGTTGACATTGTACATTATGTGAGAACGATGTAGCAAGACGTGCACGTTAAAAGTGTCCATAAAGACAAAAAGATAATTCAAAAGTAAAATAATTAATTCAATTAACCCGTGGCAACTAAGAGATGACCAGTCACAACTGACAGCGTCCGTTCACGAACATTCAGTTCGTGGAAACTACAAGGTTACGGTTCAATTTTCTTAGTGTTAAATATTTATGAGCGAAAAATGTCACAAAGTAGGTACCCATTGCAATTTAATACAATTTTACTTAACAAGCAAATTTTCTAATAATATTTTTAAGACCATATTTTCTGTTTCAAGTTTGGACATTTAATTTTTAATATGCTTTCATTTATTTGTAATACACGATTCCCTTAAGGAGTGAGTTGAATATCTTTAAAAACTCCAAAAAAAGCATCTTTGTGTAAAAATGTACATAATCCTGATAATAAATGTTGACAATCCTGATAATAAATGTAGCTTATAAAATTATTATTATTTGTGTCTATAGAATCCCAAAATATAATTACGAAATATTTTATGATAAGTTAGATTATATCTTAAATAAAGTGTGTCTATCTTCAAATAAGAAGGTCGTCTTGTGTGGAGATTTTAACATCAATGTATTGATTAGAAACAAAACTACATTAGAACTTGAATATTTTCTTATGAAGTACAATTTAAAACTGGCGCTTTATACTCCCACTAGGTTAAAAAGTCAAACCTGTATAGACAACTTTGCTCACAACTATCGGAACGAATGTAAAGCTAAAGTTGTAGATCTGGTCCTTTCCGATCATACTTCCCAAATACTTAAAGTCCCTATAAACAAAACTTGCAAATTAAAATATTGGAAAACAAAAAAACAGGACATATGCATGGAAAATTTAATTACTTTCAAAAGACATCTCAGCTCGCTTTCATTTATGCAAGTACATAATGCTAAGGACGCGAACGAAGCTTTTGACATTTTCATGGATGATTTCTCCCTTTTATATAGATTATGTTTTCCTGAGAAAATTATAACCATTCCAACTGGCAAGAAAACGAAATGGATTTCTCACGGAATAAAAATGTGTAGTAATAAGCAAAGACAGTTACTTTGGACATACCGACTAAACTCAGACTCAAAAAATAAATTAGTCCTTAAAAACTACACCAAACGTTATAAAAAAATTATAAACTTAACACAAAAGGCACAAAACAATCATTTCATAAACACAGCCCAAAATAAATCAAAAGCCACCTGGCAAATAATAAATAAATCCAAATTTAGGCTGCCGCAGGAACCTATAGTGTGCGTGAATAGAGACAATTTGACATTTACAGACCCTATTGACATTGCAAACGAGTTTAACAATTACTTTATTGACACAATTGAGAATAATATTAAAACTGACATCACATCGAATAATACACATTTAAATAATAAAACCTTAAATTCACTATTTATGCAACCCGTTACCGTCGACGATATAATAGAAATAATTTGCAACCTTAAAAACACGAATACAGTTGGATACGATGGAGTTTCCACAAAAGTATTAAAATTTACCAAAGAACTAATAGCATCTCCATTAGCTCATATAATTAACCTGTGCATAGCTGATGGCATTTTTCCGGACAAGCTGAAAAAAGGTATTATAAAACCACTTTATAAAAAGGATGACAAAACTGATTTAAAAAATTATAGACCGATTGCAAAAATTCCGATTATTTCAAAAATTATTGAGAAAGTTATCTATAACTCTTTGTATGCCTATTTCGAAAAGTACAAACTATTTTGCAAAGAACAAAAAGGTTTCCGTAAGAACACTACGATTAATATGGCACTATTTGACTTCTTGGCTAATGTCATGTCATCTGTGGATGGGAGAAATCCAGTCTGTGCAATTTACACTGACATGACAAAGGCTTTTGACTGTGTGGACCATAATATTCTGTTGCACAAATTACACAGCTATGGTATAAGAGGGAACATCTTAAAGTTAATAGAATCATACCTAAGTAATAGGGTTCAATGCTCAGAAGTTTCTAGGATATGTCCAAAAAGCAAATTAGAAACCATATATGTATCAAAACCAAGACACGTAAAATATGGCGTCCCACAGGGTAGCGTACTGGGTCCGCCGCTTTTCTTGATATACATAAATGATATCCCGAAAGCAACAACCAACCAAATGGTTCTTTTTGCAGATGATAGTACCGCTATAATAAAATGTACTGATCCAAATAATTATCAGAATGACGTCAATAATTGCTTAAAAGACATCATAAATTGGTTAAATAATAATAATTTGCTTATAAACCTCACTAAAACAAAAGTCATGCATTTTTATCAACGATGTCCAAACCCAAAGGTTAACATTTCCTACAATGGCTGTGATATTGAAGAAGCTAATAAAGCTAAGTTCTTAGGCTTTATGATTGATAACCAACTTACATGGAAGCCTCACGTTGAAGAATTATGTAAAAAACTCAGCAAATCCGCATATGCTCTATTTCAACTCTCAAAGAAGGTTAACAGTCAGGCTCTTTTAGCTGCGTACCATGGACTGGTTGGCTCTGTATTGCGGTATGGCATTATTTTCTGGGGTCAGTCCACTGATAGAGAGCTGGTATTTAGATTGCAAAAGCGATGTATCAGGTCAATGTGCGGTCTTAAGACAACTGATAGCTGTGTGCCCTATTTTAAATCATTAAAAATTTTAACTTTGCCTCTTTGTTTATAATAGAAACGGCTTTATTTGTTAAATGTAATCCAAATCTATTTCAAAAATTATCAGAGGTCAGGAAAAATCCAATACGGACTCAATACGTCAATAAATTATGTCAAGTGAAATGTAAAACTGCACTAATGAAAAAAAGTTTATTTGGTATCGCCCCACGCATATATAGATTACCCAATGTTATAAAAAACATGACTGTATTAAAATTTAAAAGGGCGCTAAAGGAAATTTTAATTATGAAAAGCTATTACTCAATTGACGACTTTCTAAATGATGATTCACTGACTGATTGATATATACCTATTGTTATTGACCGATTTATAATATATACCTACTTTTACTCCAATTGACATATTGTTATTCAAGTTGGCATAATACTATTCTGTTTGACATTATTGATAATATTTTAATTTTTTTTATTACTTTGACCATATCGACATTTTTTATTTTTCTTTTCTTTTAATGTATACAATTCCAATGACATGCCACTTATTTTAAATTTATATTTGTGAACAAATTATTTGCATGCCCATGCGACGGCAAAATGTGGAGAACCTCATTATAAAAGAACATCTATGCCCTTAATACCCATGTTTGCAAAGAAATAAATGATTTGATTTGATTTGATTTGAAAATAAAACTATTTATTGTTACTGTTATGTTTTTACCTACTGCCAAATTACTATTATCAATAAGCTCAAGACAACGCTGGAGCCGCGCGCGCGGCGTCTCTGCGCGATGACCACGTTTTTGTGCGGACAACTAGGTAACAGAACAAGCTTACAACTTTGTGATTTTTAATGATACAGTTTTGATATTTTGTACATAGATACTTTACATAAAAATACTAGACACGTTTTTTGACGAGGTTTCGCATATACTAAAACTAATGTTGTATAGTAAGTCTCCTTCAAGTAGCTTGTTAAAGTTCCTATAACATTGCTATAATAACGTTTTTAATGTTGAAATAGACAAAATCTTAGAAGTAAGTATACATACGCCTTGCTATCCCCAAAGGGTTAGGCAGAGGTGCCTGCCTAACAAGTACACTCACATTTCGCCAGTTATGTTTAAGTCCCATATAATAGGCCATTAACCGCGGAAAAATCCATACTCCGTGGCTGCTGCTGAGAAATTCATGATGAATAAACCCAATAACACTTTTTCCGTCCCGGGAATCGATCCAGGACCTCTTTCTCAGTAGGTGCGCTTGCGATTACTGGACCAATATTTAATTATATTATCTTTCTTTTAAAACAGCTAATCCAATAACAATGCCAATACCAACACGGCTGAAATTCTTACACTATAATTTCTACGATTGATAAATCCTATGAGACATAAATCATAACTTACAATGGCGTTGCGTTATTATCAATCAATCAATACACGATAGTGTTGCTAATCTATGCTAACACTAGGGTGGGCATGATTTCAGTAAAAATGGGGTATAGTTTCGACACAGCTAAACAAAAACTAGGTAAGATCGAGTCAGTTCAGAGTAAACCTATTTGCGGGCCTGTGGACGGCGAGTTATGGGCTAGCTCGCCGTCCAACCGTCTTATGACGACAGGCCGGGTCGACGGCGCGTTTGTGTTCCACGTGCGCCTCAAAGAGATGTCAGCAAATAAGTAGGGGTCCGCATGGGCCGATGTCTGCCAGGGCTGCGGGACTGTTCGAAAGAGATACCGTGGCCCTGGAACACAAAGGGCAAAGAAGGAACATGGATGGGTTTTAGTCAGTACAAGTCTGACACTCCCTTCCGCTCCGCTCAGAGTGGGGGGGGTCATTTGATGATTTACCATCAGAAAAAAAAAAAAAAAGAGTAAACCTATTTTAAAACTTTACTAGTTCCCAAGGATACAAAAAGCGATGGATATTACGAAACCGTTCTATAGCAAGTCAGTTTAACAAGATAAATTCAAAACTAGTCCAGACTTCATTGAAATATATGAATCATACTAGCTGTTGTTTCGCGTTGTGTTCGCGTGAAATAATTATTTTAAAAAAATGAATCAAATTTTGTTACCAATTTCAAGAGTTTAAATTTTTTTTCACGCAACATTAATTATTATTCAAAAATAAAAGTAGCTTTAGTTACTCCTTATGACATCAGCTATCTGCCAGTAAAAGTGCCGTAAAAATTGGTCCAGTTGTTTCGGAGATAAACGGTAACAAACAGACAGACAGACAAAAAATTAAAAAAAAATGTTTTTTTGTAAGTACCGTATATAATTTCATATCAACATCATCATCATCATCATCATTTCAGCCGAAAGACGTCACACACATTGACCATTCATATGCATTCACTAAAAAGCTGTTATTTTGTAATTACAAACAAAGACTTCAGTTTTATATTTTTAACTTTATACAGAGTCTAAACAGACCCTTCACGTATCCGTCAACCAAGCATTCAGTACATCAAACTAAGTAACTTTACGCAAAAATTATTGTTGGGAAACGACTTTTTTTTTTGGGTGAATAACCAAGCTTTACGGTAGGATTCGATGGAAAGCACTCAAAACATTGAGCTGACGGATGGATTGAATAGTACGAGGGTCGTGGAAGTGTGTAAAGTTAAAATCTTACATTAAAAAATTGTATTTAAAAAAAAAACTTGTGAAAATGTTGAACTTTGACCCCCAATATCTCCGTAACTAGAAGGTACCCAGGTATGGTTTAGAACAAAAAAAAATTATCACAAAGACGGGGAGAATAAGTGCCTTTCGGCTATTTTAAGGATTTACATCCTTTACATACTTACTTTTATGTTAATATTTTCTTACGGGATTGACAACTTTTCGGTTGTTTATGAATTTCACTTACTTACTCAAAACCCATGTTCGGGTTTAAAAAGTGGGCCCCTCAACATTTATTATGACATTACCTAGGTAGACATGACATTACTTAGGTTTAAATTAAATACTTAGGATTACGTCTGCAAGTTTATATAAACCTTAATATAAATCTTATCAAGCTCCTATCCACCCAATCACAGCAAGCCATGGTCACCCCACTACAACATCGACTAAAGAACAATGGCCTAACTAATAGAAAACTAGTCTGAGAATATAAGCTTTCTAAGAAAACTAGTAATTATATTACCTACCTTTATTATTTACTTAATCGACGGAGTCAGATCTTCCCATAGTAAGTCTGGTTGATGGTTGAATTACATGCAAAGGTATGGTAAACAGAATTGGAAATGGATTTGAATATTTAAGGAGAAATTGTTGGAAAATCGAGGAGCTCGTGGCTAAATAATAACAGCCGCTCGGATCGATCTTTAGGTTAAGAAGTGTTTGCCTAGGTTGGTCTGTGGATGGGTGACCACCCATTACATACCGAGTTTCCTCCGTGCCTCGGAAAGCACGTTAAGCCGTTGGACCCGGGTGTCATTTGTAGATCTTTGACAGTTGCTGCAGGTAGTCAGTGGCCCAAAAAGTCTGACAACCAGTCTTACCAAGGGGTATCGGATTACCCAGTACTAATTGGCTTGTGGAGGTCAGATCGACTGTCGCTCCATCTAAAATACTGGTATTCAGCTGCATCCGGTTAGACTGGAAAACGACCCCAACATAGTTGGGAAAAGGCTGGACAGATGATGATGAGCTCCTCTTCAGTATCATGTAATAGAAGTTTTCGATAAACCGAATTAATCGCCATGTTAATAAGTAATAAAGTATGCATGTAAAACTAAATGTAAACTAAGTCTTACCAAGGGGTATCGTATTACCCAGTACTAACTGGGTTGTGGAGGTCAGATAGGCAGTCGCTCCATGTAAAATACTGGTATTCAGCTGCATCCTGTTAGACTGGAAGCCGACCCCAACATAGTTGGGAAAAGGCTAGGCAGATGATGATGTTGGAAAATAGTTCGTTTTCGTCTTCTCTCGCTTGCACAGACTGGACAGGTCCTCTCAAATCTGTGTAGTTCTTTCTTCAAAAGACCATCTCAGACACTGATCTGCATAGTCCTCACGTGAGTTGACCAAGACTATGTCTGAACCTTAAGAGAAAATGCGTGTGGTCTTTTCTCCATAAAAACCCTCTCGCCAGTTTTCTTTCTGGTTTATGACATTAAAACAATGATTTTTTAGAGTAAAATAAATATCAAACTTGTCTATGTCCCTATGTTTTCGTTTTTGACGATACATTGTCTATAAGAACTAGAACAAAATGCTCAAAATTCCCAATTGTCAACAGAGGCCTAGTGTATTTTGAGAACTATTAATCAAAAAAGGAAAACATAGGGACACAGAATATATCCTTCTTATTCAGTTTATGAAATATCTTTTAAATTGGTCTAATATTGGAGAAAGAAATAGTAGAGAGCCAAACTTCGAATTATGACTTTTTACTTGGGCTATTCAGTCGGATCAGCAGTTGTCCTTATTGCACCAATGTCGAAATCGCGCTCGCAGAGCGACAGCGATAGTTTCTTCAAGTACCTAATTTTCAAAAGTCTCTCCGCCTGCATTTCTCTTAAAAGAGATTTCCTCTGAGTTTGTTTCGGCTGTTTCTTCTCGGAGTAGTCAGGTACGAAACATCGGCCTCATCTAATTTAAAAAAGACGACGTGTAGAAGTGTTTGTAAAAACCTATTTGCAAAATAAACATCATTTTATCTCGTATCAGCTTCAACTTCAAGAATAGTTCGTACAAAATCAGCTTAATGGGTCGAGTGGGGTTCTAGATTCGATTCCCGGGTCGGGCAAAGTGTTATTGGGTTTTTCCATCAAGTGTTTTCTCAGTAGCAGACACGAAGTCTAGATTTGTGCCTGGCTGATGGCAATAGGCTCGCCCCTATTACATGGGACTTAAACATAACTGGCAAAATGTGGGTGTACTATTAGGTACACTTCTGCCTAACCCTTGGGGGATTACAGGCGTGATGTTTTGTTACGTTACGTAATGATCACTAGGCACAATATTTAAAAAAAAAAAACTCTTTACTATTGTTATTAAACCAAAAGGTTATAATAATTATAATTGTTTTCGAGTAATAAAAGTAAAAATGGGTTCAGCAGTAAAACTTTTAAAGACTAACTACTGTTTACTTAACCTTTGCAGCTAACTATCTACACCTTTATAAACTATAGACCGACCGCTTTAATGAGTCCTCCGCCTTGCCCCATCAAAGGCACATTAAGTGTCCACAAAGTCCTAACAATATCCCACAGGTTATTTGCTTTAAAATAACCATAACCCACGTAGGTATTACGATACTAATTGAACCAATACGTGATCATGTAATTTTACGCTATTCCACCAAAATATTGCAGGTCTATTAAACAAACCAGAAGAATTAGAGATATGTCTTAATCAATTTCAAGAACGCGGTACCTCCATTGATATTATTTGTCTCACTGAAACTTTTATAAAATCAGGTGACGAGGACAACATATGTATGAAAGATTATAGTGTAGCAAATAACTTTTCAAGAAAACATGAAAAACGTGGTGGAGTTTGCATATTAATTAAAAAATCCATAGCTTATAAGCAACTTAATTGCGATAATATGTCAATAGAAAAACAATTCGAATGTTGTGGAATAGAAATTCCGACCATGAAATGCATCATTGTATGTCTTTATAGGATCCCAAATTCTAGCCCAAAAACATTTTTAAATAAATTAGAAATATTACTACACAAATTAACTTCACATAAGGACAAAAAAATTATCATAGCGGGAGACATCAATATCGATACAATTAAGTCAAGTATTTCTTCAGAAGACTTAAAAGGCATACTATTAAATAACAACATGCAAATACACATTAATAAACCAACGCGTAAAGAATCGTGTAAAGATCACATATTTAGTAATATCAAAAATGCGAAAGGTGATCCATTATTCCTGTCAGATCACAACACGGGTCAAACTCTTTCTTTTTCGACAGATAAAGAACAAAGACTGCCCTTCTGGTTTGAAATGAAAAGGGACTTCAGCTCTGAAAATACCATTAAGTTTAAAGACATCCTGACCAAATTATCCTGGTCTGAAGTATTAGAACAAGAAAACTTCAATCAGGCTTTTAATATATTTCATGAAACTTTGCAACTTTATTATAATGTTAGCGGGAAGCTAAGATTATAATAAAGTTGCAAAGTTAATAAATAAAGTAAAAGTACATTCTAACGTTAAAGCTCCGAAATGGATCACAAAAGGGCTGAAAGTCTCAGCTAATCACAAGAGAACAATAAGATACCGCTATTACAAAGATTCCACAAATGAAAACAAGAAAGCCTACAAAAAATATGATAAATTATTTAAAAAATGTATATCTAATTCTAAAAAACAAAATAACGACACGTATATAACAAATGCAAAAAGTAAGTGTAAAGCTACCTGGGACATAATAAAAAATAAAACAGATGACACAAAAACATATGAAACAAAATCAATTGACTGTGATAATGAAAACATTGAATGCCCAAAGAAAATTGCAACTGCCTTCAACGATTATTTTATCTCCATAACAAACAAAGACAATCATTCTCGTCCTAATTACAAATTAATAGACTCACTCGACTCCACTATTTATTTAAGACCAACCTCATGTGGGGAAGTTCAGAGAACCATTAATTCATTAAATAACACACGAGCTGTTGGATATGACTTCATTTCGACATCTATACTTAAAATATGCAGTAAAGAACTAGCTGAAGTTTTAAGTCATCTAATAAATTTGTCTTTTAATCAAGGAACTTTTCCAGAAAATTTAAAAATATCAATAGTAAAACCATTCCATAAGAAAAACTCCAAACAAGATATGAATAACTATAGGCCCATTACATTGATCCCGATTCTATCAAAAATTTTTGAAAAAATCATGCACTCTCGGATTATAAATTTCTTTAACAAATTTAACGTTATATTAAATAATCAAAATGGCTTTCAAAAAAATAAGTCCACAACACTAGCTGCATTCTCACTAATCCACAAAATTACAGAAAACATCGATAGACGTAATAAAGTTGCTGCCATATTCTTCGATATGAGCAAAGCCTTTGATTTTGTAGATCACAAGATTTTGCTCAACAAATACGAGCTATATGGAATTCGTGGCAAAGCACTGGAATGGATTAAAAGCTACCTAAGCAATAAAAAGCAATGCGTTGAAATTAACCACTTAAATGATAAACTTGTGTCTACCCCATTCAGATCAACTTTTAAAACAAATAAATTTGGAGTACCCCAGGGTAGCGTCCTAGGGCCACTCCTTTTCTTATTATACATCAATGATGTTCCTCAAGTAACAACACATAAATGTATCCTCTTTGCAGATGACATATCGGTTATTGTACCAGACCAACCAGATACAAAATACGAAAATTCACTAAATATCACCGTAGATTCAATAATGAGTTGGCTAAAGAACAATAACCTAACAGCCAATGTCTCTAAAACCAAAATTTTACAATTCTCGAATTATAATAACACTCAAATACAAACTTTAGACTTATATTATAATAACGTTAAAATCGAAGATGTCCCTGACACAAAATTCTTAGGTATTACCTTGAATAGATACTGCAATTGGAAAGCACATACAAACCGCATATGCTCTAATCTAAACAAATTTGTTTTTGCACTAAGAAGGCTTAGAAAATTGTCAAGTTTAAAAACTGCCATGACTGCGTACCATGGATACGTTGGCTCAATACTCAGATACGGTCTGCTTGTATGGGGTAACTCTACCTTCGTAAAAAAAGTATTTATAACCAAAAAGAAATGTATCAGAGCCATTTACGGCGCTGGACCTCTCGATTCATGTAGACCTCTATTTAAAAAGTTGGGCTTACTTACTCTTACTAGCTTATACATTTTAGAAGTAGGGATGTTTGTTAAAAAACACCCTAACCTGTTCTCTAAAGTGACTGAAAATAAAAAGTTTCTCTCTAGAGATCCCACCAAACTGACTATAACAAGATGTAGAAGCACTCTCTTTCAAAACAATTGCTATAGTATGTCGGTCAAAATCTTCAATAAAATACCGAAACAGATCAGAGAACTTCCAATTAATTACTTCAAAATAAAACTTAAGAAATGGCTCTTTAATAACGTGTTTTATACAATTAATGACTTTTTGACATATAAACCCATTTGTAATGGTTAAGTAGCTTTTGTTCCTATTTTTATTTTATTTTTTGATTTGATATTTTATTTATTTTTTCTAATTTTATTACATTTTGTTAAATTTTTAACTAGTACTAGGTACCTAAATCAAGAGTACATTGTGTTAGGTATTTTAATTTTAAGTTTGCATGCTGAAGGAAGTTAGCGAAATGTGTGAAACCTTTTATTTTATAAGACCATCATGTACCATATTTCATGCAAAATAAAGAATCTTGAACCTTGAAAAAAAAAAAAAACAAAAAAAAAAACAACCTTCAGAATATTCCATTTAAATTGATACCTTCGCGAGGACTCATTAAAGCGGTCGGTCTATATAGCAATCTTTACAATTAAAGTAAATATAGTTATTAGAGAGATGTTATAAAACTTAAAGACAGCACGTAAAGTTTCATTTTAGTTTTATAATACAGTTATTATAAAACAAAAACGTTTACGATCTAAAAAAATAAGTGTCAATTAAAATAAGTTCGGAATGAAAGGCAAGTTAAGACTGCTGAGCATAAGGTCCTGGGTTCGATTCCCAGGACGCGCAAAGTTTTATTGGGTTTTTCCTTTAGACATTTCTCAGTAGCAACCACGGAGTCCGGATTTGTGCCCGGTTGAAAGCAATAGGCTAGACCCTCTATTACATTGGGATGTCTTATTAGGTACACCTCTACCTAACCCTTCTGGAGGTACAGGCGTGATGTTATGTTATGTATGAAGGACAAGGTGAAAATATACGACATCATCGTAATCGACATCATCATCATCTGCCTAGCGTTTCCCAATCATATTGGGGTCAGTCAGTTTCCGGTCTAACCGGATGCAGCTAAATAGCAGTATTTTACATGAATCGACTGCCTATCTGATATCTTCAACCTAGTTACCGGGTAAGAAGATACGCTTTGGTAAGACAGGTTGTCAGATTTTCTGACTACTCGTAACGACTTAAACATAAGGAACATAATAATTAAGTATAAATAATTAGTGTTTTACAAGATCTTAAATAAATAAATAAAGTTCAGGTGGTTCACAAGTTGTCGCCCTGAAGGTACAACAATTTTATACAATTCAGATTAGAAGAATTAAAAATATAATAATTAACAGGAAATCTATATTAATACATTTATAATAATTTGATAATACGAGTACTGAGAGCAGCGGTGGCCCAGTCGTGGAGACCCCGACTTACGAGCCGTAAGTCGTGGGTTCAAACCCAGCCAGGCGCATTACTTTGTGTAAGTTATTTTATCACCACTGCTCTCAAAACGGTGAAGGAAAACATCGTGAGGAAACCGGCATGTCCTAGAACCAAAAATTCGAAGACATGTGAAATCTACCAACCCGCACTGGGCCCGCGTGGTGGATTATAGCCCAATCCCTCTCATAGAGAGGAGGCCTGCGTCCCAGCAGTGGGAACATTATTAGGCTGATTATGCTTATTCTTGATAATACTTAATAAATTCGTTCAAATAAGTAAATAATCTTATACTGTCACTTACAGGATATCTTCAGTAATTGTTCATTATTTTGAGCTCCCGATATTTCGGCGCTGTCGCAAGCGCCATTATCCCAGGTTGACTGGAGAATGCGGGTGGATGGAAAATAAATTGTTAAGAGCAGACAAATCTATCTACCCTCTTTCTTTAGACAATCCCGTAAGTGACAGTATAAGTTTAGTTGTAAACCGTGAAAGCTTAAAATAGTGTTTAAGTAAATAATATCACAACTAAAAAATAATATAAAAATGGAAAATATTAAATAATCAAAGGTCGAATAATCAAACACAATGACAATAAAATAATAACGAATAAATGAGTATGCCACACCATATTGGTGTCATCAAATCAAATTTTAATAACATTTGTCAATTAATACATAGTTTTGTTACTTGTTATAAAAATATTTTGTAATTTTTTCCATTCGTATGTCATTAGGTAATTTGTTGTAATTTTTTATTCATGTAAGATATTTATATATCTTCATTTTTCTTCTTTATCGTGTGGATAGTGCCTGACCTAGTGTTTTTTATATCGTCATGGTGTTATCTGACAGTCAGTCAATCCGTCTGTCACAAGACTGTTTTATAAGTTATCGCAATCATGTCAAAACATCATGTAATTAACAAAAGTCGACGTAATTAAGTTACTACCTGCAGGTGGACAACTGTTCTGTCAATCTATTATATTATAAAGGGTGTGACAGGACCCTTAACGAAGCCGAAAGGCACTTACTCTCACCGTCATTGCGATTATTGTTTTGTTGTAGATCATACCTGGGAACCTTCTAGTTACGGAGATATTGGGGGTCAAAGTTTCAACTATTTCACAAGTTTTTTTTTTAAATACATGTTTTTAACCTAAGATTTTTACTTTAAACACCTCCACGACCCCCGTACTATTTAATCCATCTATCAGCACAAGGTTTTAAGTGCGTTACATTGAGTCCTACCGTAAAACGTAATTTTTCACCGCAAAAAAAAAGTCATTTCCTAGTAAAAAAAATTTGCGTAAAGTTACTTAGTTTGATGTACAGAGTGCTTGGTTGACGGCTTCGTGAAGGGTCTGTTTACATCCTGTATAATCTCATTGAAGTTACGCGGTATCTTTTACCTATATTTGTAATATTTATTTTTGTATTATTCGTTCTAGTTTATTTTTAATTGTTATGTTTTAATCGGCACTACAAATAGTACTGCTGCAACATAGAAAAAAAAAGCACTACAGCGCCATCTATGACATAGATGATGAACTAAACATCTAAATCCTACATCGCGCAAGTTATCCGCGACTTAAGAGTATATAGAAGAACCCGACAACAAGTGTCGGGCAGTAGCCCACCAGACACAACACCCGTCTGGTCGGAGGATCCTCCCTTTTCTATGAGGGATGAAGAACTTTACACCCTGTTCTTCATACCCCCAAATGGGCTCAATTGAACGAAGCCAAAAAAATAGAAGAAAAAAAAACTCAAGGAGAAATTCGATCGTCAACGTCGCTATGATATAAAATTTGTGGTATCTGACCAGGAATCAGAAAAAGTACTGACTTTTTTTTTAATGTTTTGGTGCCATGCTGACAAAGCGGCCTTTTGGCCTCGTCCAGGACCAATTTAGTTTAAGGTGGAAGCGTCAGGATAGCCCGCGACTGCCGGGGCTGCGGGACTGTTCGAAAGAGATACCGCGGCCCTGGAACACAAAGGGCTAAGAAGGAACATGGAAGGTTTTTAGTCAGTACAAGTCTGACACTCCCTTCCACTCTGCCAGAGAGGTCATTTGATGATTTCCCATCCGAAAAAAAAGGGTAGCCCGCGATATTCAAATATTCTTAGGTTTTTTCTAATTTGCAGGTCAGGCCGGAATATATGTCGAAAAAAATATGATTCGCGCAAGTAACACGTATCTATGTAGTTAAATTAGAGGATTATATTACAGGAGATTTATGTATAGATATCTATGTTAGATAAGTACCGTATATGTACCTATGTTGTTCATTTTAATGTACCTACCTTATGTAAAAAATGATTTTGCACGCTATTATTATTGCGGAATGCGTCCTGCTCTATAACATTTTTGTAACATCCTGTATATACCACATTTTATTCAAATAAATATACTTACTTACTGACAGAATTATAATCATTAATATCATCAATGCACCTACCTAAGTACATTGAATCCTATTGAAAGACTTTTTCATGAAATTGTAACATACGGATGGACAGACAGGAAGACAGGAAGAATCTATAGAGGTTCCGTTTTTTGGCATTTGGCAACGGAATCTTAAAAATCGGTAAAATTGGACAAGAGACCTGTCTAACAGACGATAAGCAACACAGTGGTTCTGTTTCGGCCGCTTCTTCTCAGAGTAGTCAGATACGAAAAACCAGCCTGGACTAGTTCAAAAAAAGAATTGACGTGTAAAACCCATTTGCAAAATAAACATCATTTTATGATTTAAAATTTCCCAAGTTATAGAACAAGATGGCTGACCTGTCTAACAAAAGCAACACAACGCACACAAACCCACAACAACACACAAACACACAACAACATACACACGCAACAATAACACACAACAACTACACACTCCCCTATTTCTCGACTTTTTTTTTGCAAAATAGCCATGCCACGCCTGATGCAAAGCGCATTTAAAATTAGTTATCCATTCTTTAATTTTAGATTACTTTATGAACATGGGAATCGGTGTCATCATTGCGAATTCGCCAAAACACCACACAATTAACAAAACTGCAACACGCTTGCGCTATGCTATCTTCCTAACACGGTGGGCTATGCTGGGGCAGCTGTAGCAAGTGCTGAAAAAACAGCGAGCGGTGGCAAATACAATAACTTAATTGGTAAAAAAAATCAAAGCATTTATTTCAAGTAGGCCAGTTACAGGCACTTCTGAATTGTCGAAACAAAGGCAACAGTGAAATATAGCTACAGTCCCTGTCACCAGGCACAAAAACTGTGAAACTACTGTAGTTGCCCATTCCCTAACGTAGATCTCTATGGAGAAGAACGGGCAAGAAACTCCATGGGCACTCTTTTAAATCAAAATACTTACTTACGGTAGCTATATGTGTGAGCCGTATGGGGTTGAAACACTGAGGCCGAGTGCCCACCTAGTATTTCAGAATATAGCCATACGGTTGGTCGACTCTTCTCGTGACTTCGCTGGCCTATTTCTCGGCCAAAGAATCAGCATTGGCATCCAACATGGTAATGCTGCCTTCTGGGCACTTTCCCCGTTGACAGTGATGCGGACGACCTTTTTGACGCCCTTTAATTCTTTTCTGTTTTTGATACAATATGTATAATATATTTTTATTATTAAACTAGCTGTGCCCGCGGCTTCGCTCACGTAAGCGCGTATTCTTTTGGCATTATCAGGGAACGTGAAGTCGTAGTAGATTCCTAACATTTTCTACAAATTAATGTACTATGTAATAAACAGACTTACTATTAGTTTACACTTAAACCTGTTGTTACATCTTTGTTTTAAGTATGGACACCAAATGGACTTACAGATACTTTCTACCCCCGTGTTTAAAACTTAAACTCCTGCGCAGTAAAACTTAAACACCGTAACAATACACATACAATTATAAATTTGAACCTGCTAACAGTCGTCGTGTAGTGTGGTCATCGCGATAAAGATGGGCCGTGTATGATAATTACTGTAATTGGCACTACTTACGTAGATGTGAAATGGTGATGAGAATTATAATGTTAAGGTTTGTAAGTAACTGAATTTTTAAAGAACTAAGAAGTAACATGGATGGGTTTTAGTCAGTACAAGTCTGACAAGGGAGTGTCAGACTTGTCCGCTCAGCTCAGAGCAGGACGTCATTTGATGATTTTCCATCCAAAGAAAAAGTGAGTAGAAAATTTATTATTATCTGCCTAGCCTTTTTTGGCAGGGATTACGCTTGACGATGTCCCAAACAAATTTGGAAAATGCGGCCGAATATAATTATGCGGCCCTATAAAATGCTGAAATAACAAGGAACATAAAAAGACAAGAAGCTGATCGGTACACAAGTTCACATACAATGAATATTATCAGATACATAATTATGATCTACTTACGAATAACAGGACTCTCCGATCACAGATTGTGGTGAAAAAATCATAACATTGCTTTACATATTCATTTAATTACATTCCTGTTGTGTTTGATGTCAGAAGGGATACACAGAAACAGGTACTGTTGGTATCACGAAACGGTAAAGAAAATTACTTAGGTAGTAGGTATTACCTGGACTTGCCGTTTCTTTGATAAAAACAAAACGCGAGAGTTTATAATATAAAGCGGTATGGTGATGCCTTTTTTTTTGTAATGGGAAATCATCAAATGAGAGGAGCTCGTATCTACATAATAACAGCCGCTTGGGCGATCTTTAGGTTAAGCGGTACTTGCCTAGGTTGGCCTGTGGATGGGTGACCATCCATTACATACCGAGTTTCCTCCGTGCCTCGGAAAGCACGTTAAGCCGTTGGTCCCGGCTGTCATTTGTAGATATTTGTCAGTCGTTAGGTAGTCAGTGGTCCCAAAAAGTCTGACAGATATCGTATTACCCATTACTAACTGGGTTGTAGAGGTCAGATAGGCAGTCGCTCCATTTAAAGTACTGGTATTCAGCTGCATCCGGTTAGACTGGAAGCCGACCCGCCAGCCCCCAGCCGCCCTCGGCGTCGGGGGTCACGTGGTGGCTCCCGGCCACCGTGGGCGCGGGCCTGTGGACGGCGAGTTATGGGCTAGCTCGCCACCCGGCCGTCTTATGACGACAGGCCGTGTCGACGGCGCGTTCGTGTTCCACGTGCGCCTCAAAGAGATGCCTGCCAGGGCTGCGGGACTGTTCGAAAGAGATACCGTGGCTCTGGAACACAAAGGGCAAAGAAGGAACATGGATGGGTTTTAGTCTGTACAAGTCTAACACTCCCTTCCGCTCCGCCCAGAGGGGGGGGTCATTTGATGATTTCCCATCCAAAAAAAAAAAAAAACACTATTGTTTTCATTTTCCTTCGGCGGAAATTAGATATAAAGGGTGTAAATACACCCCTTACGAAGCCGAAAGGCAGTTGTTCTTCAAGTCGTTGCTATCATTTTTTTGTTCTAGATCATACCTGGGAACCTTCTAGTTACGGAGATATGAAGTCAAAGCTCCAATTTTTTTTTTTAAATACTTGTTTTTATACTTCAAATACCTAAATTTTTCACGCCAAAAAAAAAAGTCGATTCCTAGCAATAATTTTTGCGTAAAATTACTTAGTTTGATATACAAAATGCTTGGTGGACGGCTATGTGAAGGGTCCGTGTACACCCTGCATAAGATCTAGCAGGTCTGTAATGATCCAAGACTAAGGTAAAGTTAAAAATACTCAACATCACAATATCTACAAGTTACAACACGTTACATTTACCTGCTTACCCCTTTGCAGTCGAGTCACAATGATAAACAGTTATGCGTTTATCTGATACGGACACGCGAGCGTTATTTATTGCAATTTTACATATTAATGTTGATAACGTTGAGGACTGGGCAAGCGTTTTAAAGGTTTTCAGAATGGTTCCGTACACGATTGTTTCTCTAAATAACATAACGTTACATCATGCCCTTAATCCCCAAAGCGTTAGGCAGTGGTATACCTTATATGACTCCCACATTTTACCAGTTATGTTTAAGTCCCATGTAACAGGGGGCGAGCCTATTGCCATCAACTGGGCAGGAATCTAGACTTCGTGGCTGCTACAGAGAAAATCCTGATGGAAAACCCCACTAATACTATGCGCGACTTGGGAATCGAACCCAGGACCCCATGCTCCACCTTTTTCTTCTTCTCAAATCGATGACTTAAATTATGTCTGACGTGGATGAAGCGTCTTGGGTAGCTCAGACATTTGTCTTGCAATCTAGTCTAGTCCAGTTCGTTACAGGCAGTTGTCATAAATTTGACAATAAAAAAGCTTGCTGATGCATTGACAAACTTCAAATGACCAAGGGTTACGCCTCATCTAGCAGTACGGAATCACATTTTTCCATGCTTCGATTCTGTACTGCTCGAGGAGACGCAACCTTAAGGGGCTTTGCCTTTCTGTTGAAATATAAAGTAGGTATTCCCTAAGCACGTAGTTTATCATCATCATCAGCCTACAGCATTCCACTGCTGGACAATTATTATGCCTCTTCAATCGCACGCAATTGAACTCGATTCTCGTCAACTCTCATCCAGTTGATACCAGTCACGCGCGTCAGTGATACCTAGAGTGTGGAAGTGTTTGTTTAGTGAGCAGTGTCCAGTGATGGTCCCCGCCACCAGTCGTAGGCTATCTCTGTCCAGGCGCAAAAGGCGCTCGGTCAGCTTCGTATCCAGGGATGGCATGGTTTCCTTGGATTGCCTACACCCTGGTGTCGAGATCCACCATTTCTCCGCTTGTGTTTGAGTGTGATCCTTAAACCAGCTCCTTACCTGCTTGAAAGGAACGGGCACAGGTTCGAGTCCGAAGGCTTTTGTGATGGATGAAGTGAAATATATAAGGTAGGGTAAGATCTAAGTTGTAAGCACCATAAACCTAAAAATAACAAAACATAATACTACCTATTTACCATAAGCTGCGTTCAAACGTACAATGTAAATCTATGGTAACTACTTAACATTCTATGAGCAGTCGAGCGTGATAGACAAGCTGGGAATTCCTTTTACCCATTATAAGGAATTACTATGAATTTATGATCAATGTCTATGGTATAAGGAGCCTTTAATAGACTCTATTTTTCATTTGTTTGTCTTATTTTTAATTATTTGTTTTGTTGCAATTCTGTTGTGTAGTTTTGGGTATACAAAACCTTTGGACATTAAAATTAGTCCAATAACGAATATCGGCTCGATCTTCAAGGTTAAGTTGCGCTTGTCACGGTCGGTCCGTGGATGGGCCATTCCGAGTTGCCTTAGTGGCTCGTAAAGCACGTATATTTCATGTCAGCGCAGTATGTCTTTTTCTTTCATTAGTTTTTTATTCATTTTCCCTTTTACTTAATTGTAATGCTATTTAATTATGTTAACCATTATTTCAATTATTATTTTCAGATATACACCTACCACTGTTTGTTTCTGCATCATCCAAAGACCGGTAGAAAGTGCCTATGGCCCTGGAACACAAAGGGCAAAGAAGGAACATGGATGGGTTTTAGTCAGTACAAGTCTGACACTCCCTTCCGCTCCGCCCAGAGTGGGGGGGGTCATATGATGATTTCCCATCCGAAAAAAATAAAAATTAAAAAAGTGATGAAATTTCACAGCTAGACGCTACCTAATTTTATTATTAAAATAAAAATGAAACGGTATGAATTTTAACTTTATCTAACGTTTTTTTTTTTTTTGTACTTTTTTCCAAATATAGTTATGTAGATATAATTATATATTACTAGTGTTTAAGATGAGCATGTATTATTATTATTACTAACAAATTGGATTGGAAGATCTGTTAATAAACTATTTGATTTTGATTAGAGTATCAACATGGTGGCTGTAATATACGTTAAATAAAACTTGTTTATATATTATATATATATTATTATTCAAATAGAAATCGTAAATTATCATCGACACACTTTGAGGGTCAACATTTTCTTGTTCTAATTTCAACCTTATAGTATATTTTATTTTTCTTTTCAACGATTTTTTTCCTAAAAGACCACAAAGTTTAAGTTCTCTGCAGTACCTACTATTTATAATCATGTTATTAGTATAAAACAGGAAAAACAAGGCATAAATTCACACGTTTACAAAAATAACCAAGGACCCCTAAAAATAAATAAGGTTTTTTTAATTAGTACGATAATATGATAATAATATTGTTCGTTTTAATGAAAAAACCGTCTACGGCGGTTCTTTTTGCCGTTTTTTATCGTTTTTTAGATGGAATGGAACCGGTTTTAGGTTAGGTCAAGTTTTGCATAAAATTGATACATTTAAGATATGACATAACTTATGTAATTTTACTATTGATTAGTTAAAGGTTAATTTGCTGTGTAGTTTTAGACATTTATTTAAATGCAGGAGTATTCCTCAAACCGTAACTAGTTTTAAGCGCAACCAACTAAGCGCAACTAAATTATTCCTCGAAGCGCAACCTAATAATGGTAATGGTTCCGCTTCGAGGAATAATTAAGTTTTGAAATTCCCGATGGAAAAAACCCAATATCTTTTTGCCCGACCCGGGAATCGAATCCAGGTCCTCTTGCTCAGTAGTCGTGCTTGCGATCACTAGACCAACGAGGCAGTATAGCATGCATATCATGCATAATCAGCCTATTAAGTTCCCACAGCTGGGATACAAGCCTCCTCTTTCCGAGAGGGAGTGGGCTGTAATCCAACACGCGGGCCGATTGTGGGTAGATAAGTAGATGTCACAATTTATATCGTCGAAGTTTTTGATTCTAGTGTTTCTTTGCGGAACTCTGCTGAATCAGACCAATCCAATAAGGCTTCAAAACTTATAGGGCAATGGCTATGCTCGGAGTTTCCTCACGTGATAGAATCAAAAGTGAAGACATCCGCAAGAGAACCAAGGTTACCAATGTAGCCCGAAGAATTGACAAACTTAAGTGGCAGTGGGCAGGGCATATTGCTCGCAGAACGGATGGCCGATGGGGCCGAAAAGTTCTGAAGTGGCCGTGAACTGGAAGACGTTACCTTGGATGGCCTCCCACTAGGTGGACCGATGACTTGGTAAAAGTTGCGGGGATCCGCTGGAAGCAAAACGCACGGGACCGGTCAATGTGGCGACACTTGAGGGAGGCTTATGTCCAGCAGTGGACGTCTTTCAGCTGAAATGATGATGATGAGACTAATCCTCTCTAAACCTCTGGTAATTTACCCGTTATAAATTCACTTCAATCAAGTTGTAGATGAATATGGCGGCCATATTTCCACACAAGAGCCTTTCAGACGAACTTTTATTTTATTTTATTGTGTTTGGGTGGCTTACAGCTAACATTACAAAAATTTATAGCGAGGTAAACAACGACCAACCATTTACAACCTACCCACCTCATCATCATCATCATCAGCATTTCAGCCGAAGGACGTCCACTGCTCGACATAGGCCTCCCCCAAGTGTCGCTACATTGACCGGTCCCGTGCGACTCGCATCCAGCGGCTCCCTGCAACCTTTACCAGGTCATCGGTCTACCTAGTGGGAGGCCTTCCAACGCAACGTCTTCCGGTTCGCGGTCGCCACTCCAGAACTTTTCGGCCCCATCGGCCATCCGTTCTGCGAGCAATGTGCCCTGCCCACTGCCACTTAAGTTTGACTATTCTACCTATCTACTTAAAACAACTTAATTAACTAATGAATTGCATCTAAACCTTAGATACCACGACTTTTTTCCAAGAAGGTTAGTATTTTCTCACCCACATTACTGTACTAAGGATGTAGCGTGATAATATACCTTAAAACAATATTAATAGAAACTATAAAGCGTAATTAAAACTAGAAAAAATAAGTTAAAGTACAACTAAATGCCATTACCCTAAGAATTCCCTATTAACGTTCTAACTTCATAAAGGCGTAACTGCACTTGTGCAAAATAATTACTTTTCTACTCTAACGTTAAAGTTAACAATGTAGTGGCTCGAAGCAAAAGGGGTTGTTTTTTCTAGTTAATCAAAGCGAAGATTTTAATAGCCGATGGCAATATACTTATTTGTTAGAAAACCATAGACCGTGGTTGTCTGGGCGCGGGGGAGAGGGGAGAGCAGGGATCGCGAACCTTCGTGTAGAAAAAAAAAAATAAGTTTTTTTTTTACTTTTACTGTTCTAAAATCTATCTGATGTGTGAAATATTGATTGCTATAATAGTATCGAGGTTGACTGATTCATGAAAACGATGTCATGAAAAAGGAACTTTCACAAAATTTCGATATAATTGAGATATTAAATTAATTACTTTCGATTAATATCTTCGCTTCTAAATCATGAAAGCTAGCCAATTAATGAACGTATAATCACCCACACAATACCAACTAATAAACTAAAATTCATTAAAAAAGAAAAGCGTTAACAGACACTGATCAATCAATCAATAAATAACAATTAACGCATTAATCATAAATAAGTGTCACTTACAAATTACAACAAACCGCGAGTCCAAAAGAAAAACGCTAAACACTCAATTGTCACGTAAACCACAGTAACAATCATTAAAAACAAACATTCAAACACTAAAAACTAAACGTTGAACGCGGAAAAAATGTAAACACATCATTATCAAATCATAGGCATCGCGGTTCCTATGCCAAAGAAAAACGGCACTCGATTCAGCATTGCAAAAAGAAATAATCGTAGTGTCAAAATAAAAAAGGCGCAGGTTCTAAAAACTATCGAGTTAGGCGCCCCTGTACGGTGAAAAAGTTGCATCGGGGAATGAAAATTACATACCGCTGCTGTGAAAAAGTTGGAGTAGAAAAAGTGCAGTTAACGTATTCTTTGTGATAAGCGAGACACGCGAACATTGCGTCTCGGTTGTGTTGTGTGGACATGGCTTAGAAAATAATACGAATGTGACTGAATGGATTAGGTTTAAACATAATATACTAACTACTACTTAAGTGACAGTGGGCAGGGCACATTGCTCGCAGAAAGGATGGCCGATGGGGCCGAAAAGTTCTGGAGTGGCGACCGCGGACCGGTATTTTTTTTTTCTGTATCATATCTGGGAACCTTCTAGTAACGGAGATATTGGGGGTCAAAGTGCCAACTTTTCCTCAACTTTTTTTTTTAAAGTAAAGTTATAACATTAAAAACGAATACAAGTTTTTAATGTTACAACTTTAAATACCTCCACGACCCCTGTTACCAATGCACCCATTTGCACAATGTTTAATGTTAATGTTTTTAGTGCGTTACATTGAGTCCTATCGTAAACCGTGATTTTTCACCCCAAAAAGAGTAGTTTTCGAGCAATAATTTTTGCGTAGAATAACATAATTTGATATACAGTATGCTTGGTTGACGGCTTCGAGAAGGGTACGTTTACACCTTGTAACAAGCATTCTGTACATCAAACTAAGTAACTTTACGCAAAAATTATTGCTGGGAATCGACTTGTTTTTTTTGGGGTGAAAAGTCACGTTTTACGGTAGGACTCGATGGAAAGCACTCAAAGCATTGTGCTGATGGATGGATTGAATAGTACGGGGGTCGCGGAGGTGTGTAAAGTGAAAATCTTACATTAAAAACATGCATTTAAAAAAAAACTTGAGAAAAAGTTAGAACTTTGACCCCCAATATCTCCGTAACTAGAAGGTTCCCAGGTATGGTCTAGAACAAAAAAAATATCGCAAAGACGGGGAGAACAAGTGCCTTTCGGTTATGATAAGGGTCTAATTTAATTTAAACCCTTTATGTCTTTGGAAACACCCAGAAAATAATTTACATCATAAACTTAGATTTAGTCTCACCTTATCCACTCTATACTACCTCATATTCACACCGGAGCTCGGAGCAAGTCTTAAGTCTCAATGTATATCGGCGCAGTTTTTTCGCGAACACAAGCGATTTATTTAATATTATAATAATTACCACGCTTGGCTGGTAACGCTATGGTTGGTACCACTCGTAGATCAGTTGCCCCGCTATTCATTGTCGGTGAGTTTTATTTGTAAATAAGAAAAGTTAGGTTAATTATTCTCTGAAATTAAAGATCTTTTACCAAAAAGATTAGGTAAAAAGTTGCAAAGAAAGAAATGGTCAGATTTTCATAATCAGCCTGAATTCTTTCCACTAGTAGGTATAATATAGCTATAGTTAGTTATTACAACCTAGACTATTATAATTTATCTAACGTAACAACACACCTGTAATCCCCGAAGGGTTAGGCGGAGATGTACCTAATAGTACACCCACATTTCACTGGTTATGTTTAAGTCCCATGTAATAGAGGGCGAGCCTATTGCCATCAACCGGGCGCAAATCCAGGCTCCATGTTCTTCTTAAATTCTGTTGGACTGGAAGCCGACCCCAACATAGTTAGTCCAGTCAAATTAGGGTTTCACCTCAGAGTGAGAGATAATAAGCTGCAAACTCGTTTACAGCTTTATTTTGGTGTTCTAAAACTTGTCTCAAAAGTTTCATAAAATCTCGTGTCTGCGTCGTAAGTTATTCAAGGTCAAACGTCACAAAAATCTCTTATTATATAGATTATCTCGGTTTCTATAGCTCAAATGATGTTAACTTGTAAGATAAAAATTGTAGAACATAAAATTTGCAACAAATTGTGAAATGAAAAATTTTTCATAAGTCCAACCGTTTTTGAGATAGAGGGCAGAGAGCCCGCAGCGCTCAGCCATAGTCACTGTAAAGCAAGGTCGACCGTGAATTTTTAGTGAATAATACCTACCTTGTATAAAGTTATTAAATCATTGAAATATTATTATTTTGTATTATATATTTATTAGATAATACATTATATTTAAAAGATGGTGAAAATTGTTAACAAAATCCGATTCAAATAGGGTAGTAATATTTTTATAATAATTTCACGCGAACGAATGTCGTGGGCAACAGCTAATCATAAATAAGATTCCTTATGTTGAGTTTTTATATTTCGAAAAGTTTTTTTTTTTGTTTTGCTTTTTAAGTAATTAGTTTGCCCCTGACTAGGAATGGTATATACAAAGATAAAGTAATTTTATTCGTAGCAAATGGAAGGCATAACGTTTTTGCCTAAGTACGTAGGATACCTAGGTCAAAACATATCCGCCGCTAAAATCGGCAAAGAATAAAAATTTCAGTTACATCACTCAATTTAACTTAAAACCTGGTTAACTTACCTATACTGTAATTAAACAAACCAACACAATATTAACAACTTTAGCTAATGACAAAATGGTTTATACTAAATCTAAAATTATTTATGTATAATTTATTTTCAAATAATGTTTTATTGAGTAAAAGGTCGATTACGAATTAATAGTTTTTGAATTACGAAACATTTGTACGAAAAAAAGTAAACCTTTGAATGAAAACAATGAATATTCAAATAGAAATACATAAAATTGGTTACAGTGCCATCTTTGAATACGTAGCTAAACAACTTCAACCAACACAAACGTCATGATTACCACACAACCAGTGTTATTAGTAATACTACTTGTTTAGCACAGATGGCGCATTAAAGTCATTTTGCAACTAATACTCAGTGTGTTTAATAGATGGCGCTGTTTTGACAGATCGTTTGGATGTCCATGGTGATCAAGTATTTTCTCATTTCAAAATGTAGATGGCGCTTGTTTATGCTGCATATTACTGAACAACCGCTTTCTTTATAAGTTCAGTAAATTATTAATAGACGGCACTTTAACAAGTTAATAAAATGTGTTTTATTTGAATACTGAAAAAAGTTCAGATTGAGTCATTGTGGTGTAAGGATTAGTCAGCTAGACTGCATTACTGGGGTACTAGCTGTCCAGGGAGCGTGGGTATAGCTCCACCAATCGTGCGCCGAGAAACAACAACTCGTGTCGTTTGATAAGGGTAAGCCGAAAAAAGACGTTCGCCAACCCCTGTTTGATCACTAACTCCCTGGAACCCGTTTGGAGAGTCGAAAAAGCTTTCTCATCTCTTCAGAAGACAGTGCGGCAGGAGCTCTAACACAGAATATGCCACACCTTACCTCCTACCCTTCGTGCTGCACCCTCCAGGACTTAAATAGACACAGGAGTCGGGAGTCCAGACGCACTGCATGTTATCACCCATACCTTGTCGATGTTCCACACATTCGCACGAAGCGCTTTGCTACATCATTTATTATGCGCACAGCCAAGGAGTGGAATTCCCTGCCTGCGTCGGTGTTCCTAAGTTCATATGACCCCAATCTATTTAAGTCGCGAGTTAATAGGCTTCTTTTGGGTTAGCTCGTTCCATCGTCGACCTGTCCTCGGGACTAGATCGAGGTCGAGAGTAGGCCCATTTAGTATAAAAAAATAAAAAGAAAGGGAAAAGAAGAACTGTGAAAGTTAGTGGTGAAACTCGGTGTACAATGACCAATCTTAAGGCATCATTCTCTTGCCCTTATCCCAATTCATTTGGGGTCGGCACAGCATGTTTTCTTCTTCCATACTTCTCTATTACTCGTCATCTCGCCAGACACCTCCTTTCCTGCGATATCATCCTTTACACAGTCCATCCATCGTTTCTTTGGTCTTCCTCTACTCATATACCCATCCACATTCATACTCAAAACTTTCCTCACAACATTTTCCTCATTCCTCCGCATCACATATCCATACCACGTCAACCGATTACCACACAACTTTTCAGTCACCGGCGCCACTTTCAGACTTCCTCAATGACCAATCTTAAGTAATCAATAAATTAGAAGACCAAGAAGAAGATGGTAAAATTTACTCTATTACTGTGTCATATTAGCTACTGTACCTTTACTATAATAATACATTACATGAATTAGTAAAATATTGGGTAAATCGGCAGGGTCAAATGCCCCATAGGGTACCCCCTATCTTAAAATAATAGTGGGTAAGTGTAAAAAAAAATGAAATATAAAAGAAAACATCAGCCTAGCCTATTCCCAGATATGTTTGGCTCGACTTCCAATTTAACTGGATGTGTCTGAATACCAGTATTTTGCATGGAGCGATTGTCCATCCAGTTCTGGAGTGGCGACCACGAACCGGAAGACGTTGCGTTGGAAGGCCTTCCACTAGTTGGACCGATAACCTGGTGAAGGTTGCAGGGAGCCGCTGGATGCGTGTCGCACGGGACCGGTCAATGTGGCGACACTTGGGGGAGGCCTATGTCCAGCAGTGGACGTCTTTCGGCTGAAATGATGATGATTATGATGATTGTCCATCTGACTTCCACAACCCAGTTCGTCGTAGGCCTGTACTGGGTAATACGATACCCGTTGGCACCCAAGACTCGACTGGCTGTCTAATTTTCAGGCTACTGATACTTATAACGGCTGTCAAAGATCTACAAATGCTAGTCGGTACCAACGGCTCATCGAGTTTTCCGAGGCACGAAAGAACCTCGGTATGTAACAGATGGTGACCCATTCATGGGCCGACCTAGACAAGCACTGCTTAACCTTGTATAGACCCGTGCGGCTGTTATTATTTAAGCTCGAGCTCAATGTTAACTGTTACATGCATGAGTAACATAATATTAGTTAAATCAGCAGCTGATAGCCCCAAACCTATTCTTAAAAGGACAGTGTGTAAATAAGTCGTAGGTTATACCAAGTTCGTAGTAGGTAACTACTTCAACAACATCACCATTTAGCTAGGTTCCTTCATCACCAAGCTGCTGTGGTTCGACTTGCAGGGGACTTTAAATAACGTTACAATTACCAAAGAACTCACAGCAACGCTGCACAAACTTTTAAAAGTAATGATCTACCTGGTTGCCATTTATTTAAATCCATTCAGAATTTTATTGATGAACAAATTTCCAATCTCACAAAATTCTAAGATGACATCACACACTCACATTATCACAGAAACACACACATTTGATCACATTTAAATAATAATAATAATTTGGATGTTTTTATTAAGACCTTACCTTAATTAAGAAGATTTACCTTTGTGCTCTTCTATCTTAATGTTATGTCTTGTTGAGTATTTTGTGTGTACATAAATAAATAAATAAATAAATAAGACGTGCGTATTGTTATTGAGTTTTTCCATTAGGAATTTCTCAGTAGCAACAACGGAGTCTGGATTTGTGCCCGGTTGATGGCAATAAGATCACCCCCTATTACATGGGACTGAAACATAACTAGCAAAATGTGGGTGTACTTACAATAATTGGGTACACCTCTGCCTAAACCTTCGGCGATTACAGGCGTGATGTTATGTTATGTTACTATTACCATAATTCCAATGATTGTTTTGATAATATTCCTAATGAGAATATCATTTAGTGAAACATTATTATGTTAAGTTTTTTCTAATAGGATTCTAAAACATTATTTTAACAAGAACTGATTGTGTTTTTTTTTGTTTTTAGTTCAGCTACTCAACAACAGATGGCGCTGCATGTTGTTTAAACTGAATATTATATATTTCCGGAACTTTAGTAAAATAGCTTTAACCTTTTCATTGTTTTGTTTATCAGAAAGTGATAGGGATAATATAAAGAAAAACACACCTATGAATCATCCTTTTTATTTTTTAAAATAATTATAGCTAACCGTTTCGGCAATAATAGTCACTATTCTCAATTTAATGACACAGTAAGCATTTTCCGTTGTTAAAATTATATTTTTTTTCACAATAAAATTAATGGGTTAATTAAATTTGTTCAATAAAATGTAATAACTAAAAAAATATTGCTTAACATAACAACGCTAAACTTAACTATAAATTACATAGCAGTTCTTATTTTGACTAAATATCGAGTACAAAAAAAATAATAACTTTTATAAAAAATATAATATTTAATAAACACATCGAGTAAATCTAAAATAATTACTTAAAAACATGGCATCATTTTATATTAATAATTTTTAATAATTATTAAACTTAAAATTATAGGGTACAACTCTATACACGAGAAATAATGATAAAAATAAAATAAAAATTACAAAATAATAAAACAAAAAAATTCTCTGTCGTGAACACTCGTTACATAAGAGATTTAAGAAATATCCAACATGTATGTTTATTCGCCTAAACATCGATTAGGTACAGTAATATCGTCACATCACATTTCTAAAATTTATTTACAATTTTGTTTAATTTTTACTTTTTTTTTAAGTTTAAATACAGCATGCCAAACACGAATTTTGACCTCTAACTAATCCGTAAATTTTAATTTCTAACGTCTAAACATTTTGAATTTTACAATTTTTACGCCGAAATATATTGTAGTTACAATAATTTTGATTTATACAAGTTTTCATTTTAATTTTTACAATTTACTGTTTCCAAAAACGTACCTACAACAACATTTTTTGTTCAATCACGACATAATTTTAAGGATAAACAAGATAAGACTAGAATTACACCAATTGGGTAAAAAAGTTTTGCGAAAAAACAGAGTTAATGTTAACGACAATTTAACAAAACGTTTGTAACAACGCAAATGCCCTATGTGACATTACAGAGGCTAGGCAATACGATAAAATAGACAAAAATGAATGCGCTGTCAGTGGTTGAATGACCAAAGTTACCATAATATTGAAACCCATTTAAAAAAAAAGACATTATTCAGAGTTTCAAATTTTAAAATGTATTTCTATGGTTAGATTTCTTTCTGTAATTTGAGTTTAAAGAATAATTATTATTTTTGTAAAATGACATTACGAAAATTGTTGATGATTGCATATTTTTTTTCTTAAAAATATGTTTACTAAAATGGATACGACGCAAGAGCGGGATGTAATAATTCCCGTAAAAACACCAATAATTAAATTCCATTATCTATGACATTTAAGTACGTTTAAGTACACAGATATTTTTTTTTGTATTTATTTGTTTTTTTTTTATTCGTTGTTTACTACTGTATAATATAAAAAACGCAGTGTTAGTGCTAATTTTATATTATTTTTTTCAGCCATTTATGAATAAATATTTTGAAGTATTTATTCATGAATAGTTTTTGGTATTACATTACATTAATTATACTAACTTACGATACATTAAGATATACGACTACTATTGTGAGTTAAATTGAAAACCTGGCTATCCTGACTACACTTACTTAATTATAAGATTAATGATGTATATTTCGCTAAATACGTTTTAAAACAAGCAGAAATACGAACCACGTACACGAACAAGCGATAAATTAAGTAACTTTAACGGTCAATAAGGATGTTTAATTCAAATCAACAGCAATTCATTGTTTAAAAACTTAACAATTTTGAAAAATATTATCAACTGTTGCTGGTACATAATTATGTTTCAGGAGCAATATATGTATTTGTTTTCCTCGAATAAAATGCATCACTCACTTTTGGTTAATCTTTTTCTATCTAAATTTTAATTTGTTATATTTCTTAATTTACCAAAATGACGTGTCGAGCACAAAATTATTTTGAATTTTTTATTCAAACAAATAATTGATTTTGACTTTTATACTATGAATTTTATAATTCATACACATTGAATAATATTTTTTTCCCTATTATTGCATTTTATACAAGGAAAGCAAAATTTGTTACAATATTATTTTGAAGTAAAAATTTTCAAAAGTTCAAAATTTTTTAGAGCAGCAGCTGATAATATTTTTCCTTAACTTTGAAATAAAAAATGTAATGTAATCGCAAGTTGTAGATCGCGATTTCGATGTTCAGATGATAGAACAGTTTGTTAGTACTTAAGTATTTATCACTTTTTTACTGCCCGAAGAAAAAACAATCGACGATGTCAACTTTATCGAACATTAAAAAAGCGACACAAAAAACGTTTGTCAACGAATTTTTCTATTAACAAAACAATTAAATAACGCAATTATGTAACTTTATAATTAATTAATAGCCAATTAAACTACAACATTGGAAGGCGTCGTATCCATAGAAAAAACTGACAGCGCATTTTAAAAATTGAGATTTATGCAGACTAATCTCCGCACTTGAAATGACAACTGAATCCAGTACTATTGATACTAAAAAACAGCCAAAAATATTACAAATGCGAACAAATGTAATATTCTTTGACTCCGTATCGGCGATCCAGTACATCGCCTTTACTGTTAATTAGGCATTATATTTAATGTACACTGCTTAACTACGGAATTTTTTCGTCATAAAATAAACGTAGAAAAACATTTTTTACCGTTTTTTTCCGTAATAACGTTAAAAAAATTCACCGTCGAAAACTTAAAAATAACCTCTGACAACTCGCAGACACGATCTGTTATAACTATTCCATTTCGATGATCACAGAAAATACGTTTTTATTCACATTTTTGTGTGGCGTAAATACCTAAACACTATTTTTTTCATTTTATTTTTGTTTCTTATTCAAAAAAATCTTATTATTAAATTTTACTGTCTCGAAAATACCACTTGAATATTTTTTTACAAATATTATTTTACAATGAGAGTACGCCGCACAAAAATGTGACCACAATGCGACATGAACACTTTCTTGGAAACGTAACTTTTGATCTAAAAATCTAACGTTAGGATTCACGATCCGTGCTTTTTTATTTTTGTACAACTCGACACCCTTCGAGTTAAGTTCCCTAACAGATGGTTCATTAATTATAACTTTAAAAATACCAAACGTTCATAAATTTTTCCTTCTACTAAGACCTAAATTTAAAACAATACCTTTTATACAATATTCATAGGAACTTCTTTTGTTGTTATATTAATTTATTTATATATTAAATTTATGAGGACATTTTTACATAAATAGCGATCCGTTCACTTGGAATTTTATTGCAATTATCATATTTTTGGTTTATTATCAGTCAAAATTGTTTTCAAGTCCAATATAATTGAATTTTTGCTCACGTTTCCTAGAAAACATATGTATTTACGGTATCGGGTAACCATTCGCGTCTCGATGTAACTTGCCTGTCCGTACCAAATAAATTAATAAATCTTTGCCGAAAAGTTGTGTATTTCATAACAGAAATTAAGTATAAGAAATTATTTTTCAATTAAAACACCTTGTCTTCTTCGAAAATAAGAACACGATACGGAAATAAAAATGTTTTTGGGCTATTGCATTGATTTTTTTTCCTATTTACATTGATATAACGTAGCAGTAACTGTGCCTACACTTTTTGATGGAGTGTAGATCACTGCTCGAAAATACCAATATTAATTCAAGAATGAAATAATTACGTACATTAAAATCAGCTTATTTTTACCTTACTTATGTTACGATTATACGTATAATACAACTTGTATGAACGAAATAAAATACATTCATTTGGTTCACATAAATTGTCCCTTATTATAATACATGTTGATAATATTAAAAAGAATTAATATTCGGCAACACTTGACATTCTCTTAAATTTGAAATTGCAAGAAATCCCCCAGATTTTGTCAGAATTGGGAGATATTTTGCAATTGTGAACTATAAAACTATTGCGGCAACTGTATGCATTTATTTATTATGTTTATTGATAATGATTTTATAATTGCAGAGTGCAATTATCAATCATTTTTAAATGATTTCTGGGCTATTGCTGTTTAATTATGCTTGTTTTAAAATAAAAATAAAAATTGTAAGTATTTGGGCTGTGTGAACATCCGTGATGAAAAGAATGTCTCGTGTTTTATGTATTTTGTCTACTCATAGTTATTGTCGTCGAAAGTTACTATTGGATCTTACTTTTACTTTACTTCGACGTTTAGTCCAATTATCAATAATTGTCCTATTTTTAATGTCCTGTTGACTGTAAGTTCAGTGAAAAATCGCTATTTTTTAATTTATCAATTACAATTCCATTTTGATTTATTTACATTCAAAAGATAAGTAACGGCAGTCTTCTGAAAAAATAATGAATATTTTTTTAATATATATACAACTATACAAATCATTTTGTAAATAATTATTTTCCTGTAAAAATAATCGTATAATGTTAAAATAAACTGTAATTTTTAAGTTATAATATAAAACAAAAGCTTCAACATTACGTAAAGTGCTACGGTATTTACATAATTAATATCTAATATGGCATTTAAAAATAAAATACGCCAAGAAATAAGAAAAATTTTGAAAATAAAAGGTAAAAATAAAATTTATTTTTTGTTAAATAGAATTATTTTGTGCGTTCAAAACGTGACTAGCATAAGACGTGTTATTGCGTGAAAAGATTGATAAAAATAATTATTAAAAATGAATAATAATAAAAATATCCTATGGAAACATAATGCAACTAATTATATTGCAATAAACCGTCGCTAAATGCGATAAAAACGTGCTTAAACCAGTTTGGCACATCCAAAAGTTTGTACTAAGCTAAGAAATTCACTGCTCTGTGGTAAAGCTAATAAAAATAAATATATATTTCTAATAAAACACTCAATAATAACCAAACAAATAATAGAAGATTGCACTGTAATATTATTTGTCGTAACTCTACATCTAATTACTTGTTCGGGCGAGTTTTTGTTCCATTTTGTTCATTCATTCAACTATTTTAGGTACTTTTTTATTTTATTTACAGTAAAATTTGTTTCCGCTAAAAGTTTCCCTATTTACAACAGTTAGTTCTATCTAAATTAATGTTATTACTTTATTTATTTTTTTCATAATTGTATACTTTTGCCGGCTAAAATTAAACGTAAAAACACTTTTAGAGTCCAAAACTAACTCAGTAAAATAACAAATTAATTACGAATTACCAATCAGAGGCGATTTCGCACATACTCCGGCCGAGAAATAATTTTTCATCCAAAAAATACAAAAGTCCCCTTTTATAATTTTTCACTAAGTTTTATGAGCTAAATTACATCTATTGCGTCGAAATCGCATCGGATTAGTAATAGCTGAATTTTCATGGCTGAGGATTTTGTTGAAGGTGGACAGCTTGCTGGGCTGCTTGTTGGGCAGCTTGAGCGGCATGTTGAGCAGCCTGAGCGGCTTGAGCTGCTTGTGCGGCTTGCATGTGCTGTTGTTGGACGGCCTGTTGGGCAGCCTGTTGTGCGGCCTGCTGTGCGGCCTGCTGTGCGGCCTGGGCGGCTTGCTGCGCCACCTGCTGGGCAGCCTGTTGGGCAGCTTGCTGTGCAGCCGCCTGCTGAGCAGCCACCGCCTGTTGCGCGGCCTGCTGGGCAGCTTGCTGCGCCGCTTGTTGCACCGGCGACGGTAGGTTGAAACCCAGCATTCTTGGATCATGCAATCTAAGAGCCTGCTCTAGTCGCTGTTCCTGTGCGATTCTGAACGCTTCCACTAGTTCTGGCGATATCTGTCCATTTCCGTCGTTTGGTGGTTGCGGAGGAAAGCCTCCGTTGTGTCTTAAAGGACTGGCGGCTTCGTTGCCGTGGGCCGCAGCGGCTTGGGAGACGGCAAGTCGCAGCGCTTCGGCCTGACTTCGTAGGAGAGCCTCGGCTTGCTGGATTCTGAGTGCGGCTTCAGAGGGTGCTGGCGGTGTTTCTGCAGGTGGTTGAGCCGGTGGGGGCTCTCTGGCCAGTTGCTGCCTCATCGCGGATACCAGGTTGGCAGCGGCTACCTGCACGGCGCTGGCTCCTTCGCCAGGCTGGGCCATCATGTTGGCGGCGGCCGCGGCTATGGCTGCGACTCTTTCGTCTCCGTATGCTTGGTGTCCATTATTAGCTGATCTGAGTAGGTCCGTGAGTTTGTTGACTGCTGCCCCTGCTTCAGAACCAGCAGAGGAAGACAGTCGTCCGTTTGAGGATGAGTCTGAGTGTGCTGGGGAGGGTGGTGCGAGGTTTAAAAGGCCGGATCCTCCAGCTGATGCCGAGACGGCGGCGATGATGTCCCTCTCTCGTCTTTCGGCTGCTGCTCGGGACAGTACGTACTGGGCGGCGAACTGATGTTTCGGTTCCATTCTCATGTGCTCCATGTGGGAGAGGAGGCCTGAAATATTGAATAGCAAATAAATATCGTCTAATTATAAAGGAGTGTTAAATCTGCTGCCAATACAAAAAATCCAATTGTATCTTGCAATATCAACTGCATCAGTATTAGTTCCATTGTTAGTCTGAGAATCCGAAAGAATGAATAGGAAACCAAAATACATTGTTTGCTTAATAAATTCATGCTTTAGCCTGCGGCTTCACGGCATCTATGATAAATGTCCTTCGGGAACGAGATTCGATTCCGGTTCAAAAACATTTTATGCTTTAGTCCGTGTTGTGATTTATCTCCGTGTCAAGTTTTAACAACTATAGGCTAGCTGTTATCGAGAAGGTGTTTGCATATTTGACTGATACGACCTGAAGTCAATATTAGACAAATATGCAGTCAGATACCTACGGAATAATTAACTGAGGACTTAAGTACTGTGTACTTTTAAATTGCTGTTGGTATTGTGGTGTCATTTTGTAATTAAGCATAAGCATAATCAGCCTATAATGTTCCCACTGCTGGGACACAGGCCTCCTCTCTATGAGAGGGAATGGGCTATAATCCACTACGCGGGCCCAGTGCGGGTTGGTTTGTAATTGTCTTCAGCTAAACTGCTCAAAAATGCTTGTTTTTTCGATTTACTATGCATCCATCCTCTTATAATAAAGATGACATTATAGCTAGCAGTTTATTAATCCTCCAATAACTTTGTTACAATTTCAAGCCAATCTTTTAAAATATTTTTATGCAAACATTGAAGTTAATCTGGATTGCCTCGTTCGTGTAATGGTAGCAATCGCGACAGCTGAGCATGAGGTCCTGGGTTCGATTACTGGGTCGGGGAAATTGTTATTGGGTTTTCCCATCAGGAATGTCTCAGTTGTAGCCACGGAGTCTGGCTGTGTGTCGCTTGATGGCAATAGGCTCGCCCCCTATTACATGGGACTTAAACATAACTGGTGAAATGTGGGTGTACTATTAGGCACACCTCTGCCTACCTCTTCGGGGATTACAGGCGTGATGTTATGTAAACTTAATGTTTTACGCTTATATTTATTGGAAAACTACTTTAACTAACTTAGGCTTGTTCAGAAAAATAGTGATCACTGAAGAACGCTACTGAAGGCATCATACTCGTAGTCAAGTTCTGGGCCGACTCAATCTATATTGACGAATGAAGAAGACGTGACTTACCACTTTCATGTGTAAACACAGCCTGGCAGACGGAGCACGGCCACATCCTCAATCCGCTGGTCAGCTGTGTCTCCGGGTGGCAAGCCAGGTGCTTCCTCAGCGAACCCTCGTTCACGTAGTGCTTCCCGCAGACAGGACAGGGGTGGTTCGCCGTCCGTCGCTTTGCTATGTAAGGATCAACAGGTTTAGCCTGTGCGGGGTACGGTGACGTGGCTGGAGGGCCTGGTCACCAGGATGAGGGTTAGTAGGTTAAGGGAGGGAAAAAAGAAAAAAAAAGGTTAGTTTCATTGTTAGTGTATTTTTGATGCGACTGTACTTTGTTGGCATGTTTTTTTGAAATAGGGGACAGTTTGAGCAAAATAATAAATTATTTTTCTTTTATTTTATCCATTTTTTCTAATGTTATGAACGGGAGCTTCGTAACAATTACACAAAAGGCTTTTCGTCCAACAAAACACCGTCAAAACACTTAATATTACATTCATCTAACCAAACTCAAATCGCGAAAACAAATGGAGCTTAAATAAATCAATAAGTAAAACCAAAACAGAAACCAATTAACTGAACATTGGATGCCAACGAAACGGAATTGACGATAGAAAACGAGGAAAACGCTGCCATTAGATACATAAACAAAACATGTTATGATAATATAGACTGAACGCCATCCGAAGAATTTGTATTTCCAGGGACAAGCAAGAAATGTTTGGAAAACACACTACCCTCAGAATGATGCTAAAACAATAACATCTAGCCCCGGACCGCGTTCACCGCTTATTTATTAAGTTAACGTTTAAGATTTATGGAAACGATACGTTTTTGTTATACCGTTGATATTGAAACCAACACCCCTCATGGCTTTCTGCCAGCTGGAAGCTTTTAAAATACGTTTTAAAACATAATACTAGATAAGTACGACTTATCGCACTGTTATGATGACCAGTTACAAACTTCCAGTGACATAACTTACACGCTAACATATCTCTTCTGTTGCAACGTAAAAATTACATTATTAGAATAAAATGATTTTAACAATGCCATTATTAAAATAAAATCATTCATTTTAATTATTATCTAACAATTTTGAAAAATACGTAGCAATAAAAGAGATAATTAAAATCTAGATTACAACTAAACCCAAACAAATTGAAAAAAGAATGTCAATGACTTTCCATTTCTGAATTTGAAACGGACCGCCGCTATCGACATTCTAATTTCGAGAGAATTCAAAAAAGGAACTTCTTTGTCAGTAACAGACGGAGTTCTTTTTTCAAACAGACCAATCCTTCGAATATTGAAATAGCCGAACACTGAAACTTACTCGCAACGCCGGATGCATTGGGGTCCTTGTGGGTGTTCTTCATGTGTTCTACTAGGGCTTCGCCCCCGAACACAACTTTGTGGCATATTGGGCAGGGAGTGGCGGTGGCACCACCTATCATGAGTGCCGCGTGTTGCTGCAAAACACCAAGGTGCAGCTGAAGCTCCTGTTCCACCGGCGGTGGCGATGCGGGCATAGCATTTCAAAGATTAGGACACATTCATAATTAAAAAACACATAACAACAAAAAATATACAATCGAAAGAGAATTTTGAAAGAAAAATTTCGGCCAAACAGTCAATTTTGATTTTGAAAAGTGCAAATTAATGTGAAATTGCCAATTTTAGGTTTGTAGTTAATTTTGAAACTCATGGTAAAATGCTGAAATTATTGTAAAATCAAACACAGGTTCCGTGTTTTTCAGAAACTTGAAAAATGTTGTAAAAAAAAGTAAGCACACAGCATTGCCAAAATATGTCTTAGGAATAAATTTTGACCAAAAATATCTCGTTGTTCATATTATCATTAGTACTCAATTATATATAATTATGATCTATAATGTAAATTCCACAAAAGCCATTTTACTATTTTAATTTAATATTTCTTAACTTTTTAAAAAGCGCCTTCATCCTCTCTCCTATTACCAATTAATTTAACTTTGCTGTGCCCGACAGGGTCCATAATTGATTCAATGTTTTAACATACCAACTGTTTTATTTAACATTATGGAATGCAATAAAGTATTGAGTATTTTATAACAATATCAGTTTTTCGAGGGGAAACAATTACACAGTAATACATTCACTACTTAAATGGAGATAGCATTTCTTTTTTCAAAAAACTAGAATAAAAAATTCTTAATTCAAAAATCGAAAAAATTCTGGTTTCATAAAAAAAAAATTACATTTAGATACTGACCTTTGCCGTGTGAGTTCTCAAACTGCTTTCAGTAGCAAATCCTTTCCCACAAATATTGCAATGAAAAGGCCGATTTTTAGCTCTTTCCACTTGAGCGTCATGGTTCCTTAGGTGTTGCTGTAGGTTCGAGAGCTGGATAAAGGCTCTTCCGCAGTCCGGCAGATGACATTTGTATGGGCGTTCCCCTGTAAAGAAGGCTAGATTTCAGTTTTTGTTGAACTTTGGTCTATCTGTTTGGAGTAGCTGTCAAGAAGATTTTTTTTGGAGTCGATATATAAATGTTGGTTGAATTGGAGTCCTGACCTAAGCTTAGTTACAGAGCTTAAACTTGTGTGCTTATAATTCTATCCGCAGTTATAAAATTCCCTGCAATTCTTTCACATCTGTTAGTGTCCATTAATAGAACATACATAATGTCATATCTGAGTGAGAGCTTGCAACACAATGCATCTGACCCCAATAATTAACGAGAATGTTTTTAAGACCCGATCTAAAAGATCTGAACCATATGCTCCTATTAAAGCTAAACCAAACATCAAAATTAGAACAATCGACGTTCGAAAATCGAACACTAACGGTAATCTTACACAACGGAACCGCAAACCAGTTCGAAATTCGAAGCAATCTCAGCCAGTCGGGGCACGTTTGTTAAAAAGCCGAAAAATCACGACCGCGACCTAACCCAACGCGAAAGAAACCGAACGTGGCGTTCCATTTTTAAAATAAGACCATAATAAAACGAACGCATACTTTTAGCCTGTACTGCAAGCAAATGCATAGGTCGTTGAACGCACGCACACGGCTGCATTACTCACACATAGGAGCGTGTGCTTACGGAGTCCTGGCCTTTGTCAGTGTATGTGAATTTTGCATGTCTGGGAAGAATGTGTTCATATTATACGCGTGAGGGACTCAGATTATTGTAGAATTATTTCCTAGATGCAACTAGATAGATATGTATGTGTATCTAGTGTAGGCTGTAACGGTCCGATCGCCATATTTATTGCCAGTAAATTTTATAAGTGTGTATGTTTTATTAGTTAGCTGATAAAAGTGATTTAAATATTGGCTCATAGGTTTTACTGGCTGTATGGTGATTGCGCTGTCCTTGCTGGTTGTTTAAGAATTAATTGGCTGGTGTAATTAAATTTTCGGTTTATTTAGAGCAGTTTCTTTAGTAATTATTGTTTTTGAGAATAGTTATTTTGAGGTTTGTAATTATTATATTTTATTTTAATTTTAATAAATCTAAGACAAATGAAGAAACTTTTATTATAACAGCAAATCTAAATGTTATCTTTTTGTTTTGAAAAAGTGCTAAGAATTATTTATGATTTCGCAATTTTTTAATACAGTAAATTTTAAACGGATTTCTCCAAAATCATTTGAGCCAAATTTGACTACTGTAAACGTTTGATTTATATAACGAATATTTCAAAGTTGTATTATCTAAATTAAATCATATAAAATACCCAAGAACTAGTAGGTATTACATTTTTGCCGTTTCCCCACATTATAAAAGTGAATGTCTAAAACGAGGTACCAGATAGTATTTCTAGAATAAAACCTAGCTCAGCATAGGTGGGGTCAATAATCACCGATGTGTCACGGTTATTCTAGTTTCTAAGCGGTGATTACTTCTGTGTTGTGGTGATTAGGTTCTAACCTTAGAATGTGTGTAATTTATTGTCACGCATGTGTCACGATTGTAAACAAACAGATGAATATATCGATGGATTTTTAAAACTCGTTTTGCGTTATACACTTAAATTTTCAATTATGTCAATAAAAATAATTATTATGAAATGCCTGAACTGAAGCGATTTTGGTCTCTGAGTTTATTAATTAATATAAGGTGTTTAAGAATCCGTTAAATAAGAAAACACCGACCTTATATAGCTTTGAAAATAAAATATTTTACGTGTGAAAATGCTATAATCGATTTCCTGAACAGTCATTATGATAATAAGGTTGGTTATTAATCATTTATCAAGTCCAAAGAAAAAAATATTTATTGAAAAAGTGCATTCAAATAAACCTGCATGAGATAAAAGGTGCGACCGCAACCAACGCAGTCACAGGTTCGAATGCAGTCTCGGGACAAAATATTTGTATTCCTTACATATAGTATTATTGAATCTATGTAAGACTTAAGTATGTGTAAGTATACTGTGTCACAGATTCCTAGTGTGAAGCGTTCATTGATGGTTTTGATGTTAATAAGGATTGAAATTCAATTTGATAGTTGGCACAGTTACGGGAACTTAGTGTTGTGTAAGGAATTCTTTTTTGTTTTGCAGTGTGAGGTGGTAGACAGGTTTATTTAACGAGATTTAAGAAATTAAAATATTTATATTTGATCTGTATTATTAAGGTAATGTTGCCGAAATATAGTCAATAAGTGGGTAAAGTTGGATTACTTTAAAATAGCGAATAATCATGCCCTTATCAAAATTTATTTGGGGTCGGTGTAGCATGTCTTCTTTTACCATACTTCTCTGTTATGATATAATACCATAATAATGGTATTATTATACCTACCATATTATATTTAATATGGTAGGTATCTAAAAACATTATAATATGAACTGCATCTATTACTGGCATCGCTATTAATTTTCTTCAGAAACAATATTTTTTAAACTTTTATCTTTTACTGCACAATATTAGTAAAAGAAAGTGTAGTAATGACAGCAGTAAAAGATGTAGGTACTATAATATTATTACTATTACAATTAATAATAGTCTTTCGATTACATAATCAACTTTAGCTAGAAGTGCTTTATAGTTTTTCATTTAGTTAATAGCAAACATCTATAAAAGTTTATTGGTATTTTTAAGCAGATTGTCTATGTTCAGCCGATGAACCTTCATCGGCTGAACATAGACAATCTTTAAGTGATTTTAATTAAAATGTAAGTTCTATCTAAATAAGTGATATTACGTGTATGATATTTAAAAAAAAAATATTCTTCTTGTGAACTATATGTAGTAACCTGTTCTTTGGTAATAAACTATATATACTTAGGTCCGTTAATTTTATAAAAAAATATGTTAGAGAAAACTCTCAATAAAAAAAATAAAGGTGCTTGAAATAATAAGTACCTTATATCCTAATAAATAAATACTAAAATAGTAGTTATGGTACTATAGGTATTTTTTTATCTCAAAAAACGTTTTCAATATTTGTCAAAACTTACGACCTAAAGTTATAGCCCTAACACACTCCCATAAATGTCCTATTACAAGAAGTAATAGATTCCTTACACACACAAAAAAAAAAATCAAACGTACCAAAGATTAATCTTGTCTATGGTCAATATGTCTTCCGGGTTCGCTGTTCCCTATACTATTGTGGCATCGCCGCCATTTTTCAACGTATACAGCTTGCACAACCTACGCGTGAACCAACCAGTTTAACTTAACCGTCAGATATTACGCGGTTAAATTTAGCCAGGGGCCTTGTTAGGTTGGTAGTGAACAGTATAGCTATTTTTGTTATTTCACTATGAATAAATGGAAGGGAAAGGCGCTTACCTTAGCACAGTTTGGCCGATGTGCGATGGCAAAGGATGGTATCTTTTAGATCGTGAACGGATTTATAGTTGGTTAATTTGTGGGTTTATTAACTGGTTTTGGTTAATATTTTGAGGCATTTACAAAAGAAAAAAAATAATGAAGCTCCAAAATAAGGCTCTGACTCAAACTCAAAAATTATTCATCAAACTTTTTTTTTGGAAAAAAAGATGGCAATATTTTAGTAGTAAAAAATGTTCTTTAGTTAATTATTTTAGAAAAGTTATGGATAATTCAAATATTACCAATATTGATATTAGTTCCTAGAGCTCACAAAACGGCATTTTATTTTTATCAATACACGTATAAAAACTCCCACAATTATAAAATATCACCATAAACTTACCACCCAATTAGAAACCTAAAAACATTTCAAAGCTAACTGGAATCCAGGTATTACAAAGCCTAGGCCAGACCTAGGTATCCTGAAGCCTACGCGTTCGATTTACATACAAAAGTACCTCCCAGCCACCTTTGACTTGGCTGCGTAGGCATTAAACATTCTTATTCAGACAGTTAGTCTGTTCCTGGGTCGGCTTTTTGAGATAGATACTATAATTTACTGAGATAAAACAATAATATTGTCATATTTATGATTAAAATGGTCCTTATTTTATACGTTAATACGGATTCTATGAAAACTGACAATGTTTAACTTAAATGTGTATGGCCATCTTTTATTTAGGGTAAAAAAAACACAGTAGAAGATGAAACTGTCAAATAATCTTGAACTATTGAACATACATTTTATCTAAGAATGTTAAAACGTGAGCAAGCTCTTCTTGTGCTAATTGACAGGTGTCAGTTTAGTACCTAGTAGTCATCATATGTAAAATGTCAGTAAATTCTAGTCAACCAGAATATTTTAAAGGTTACTTATTAGTTTAGTCTAATAAGAATTGGTTCCTAATTGGACTTATAAGGCTCATTTAAGTTCATTATGAACAAAACTAGTCTACAAACGTGCAATCATTTTAAATAAAGAACGAAAGAACACAATCATAGACATTGACAATTCTCGTTTACATTTCACAAAGGCAAAGGAATTCAGTTACAGAGCCAAGTTTTGCAACATAATAATTATAGGTCTGTTAAAAACTTCGCAGACATTACAAAAAAGGTATAAAACTTTATCTTTTTTAAGTAAAAATTCCAAAAAAAAATACGAACTCGAATAATAATAATGATTAAAATCTACGTGTCTCTCGGGACGTGACTTAAGAGAATTTAATTTAATTTGTCTTTTAAAAAGAACTTTGCTTTTTGTTTCATAAAAGATTAAAAATGTTGCAAGATAAAAGAGTTAGCTCGTGGTATTTTTAATGTCCTTTTTTGACGTCGGCAAGTCCTTGTGAGTACTTAAATGGGAAAACAAATTATGACATTATACTTCATTAAGTTTTCAAAGTATGGCAATGGACACGATTTCTGTGCTTTTACATACCTAAGGCCAATCATCTAGATTTAATTTAGATGCTCCGAGGCAAAGGACCGGTAGATAACCTCTCACTAAATCATATCCTACTATTATAGTTATTATAGACTTACTTACATATTTTTATACTTACACATATCTTTTTTTTATGCCGTCATATATTTGTTTTATAAACAAAATACAAGCAGAAGAAGACGCGGGTAACAATTAGTATAACTATAATACCTTCAAGATTGCAGCATATCTTCTTAAATGAAAACAATTTGACATATTAATACTGGCCACCTTTAAAAAGGGCATTAAAAACTGTTGACAAGACGTATTAATATGAAATGTCATGTATCTGTCAACTGTCATCACACATAGACATTATGATTCTTGCTCGCACACGTAGGTTACATTAATATTACTGTGGCAGGCGTTTAGAATAAGAAGTATTTGAGCTAAAAGACTAGACTAAAAGGGAAATCCGGCAACATCCAGTTTTTGATGGTTGATTGAGTACCGGGATTTTATTAGTAAGCAATTTGGAAGTAATTTCTATTAATTTTCTTCAAGTTTTTAAGAAAATCTGTAGTATAGTAACAGATTGGTATTGGCAGATTGGGATAGATACTAAATATTTTGAAAATGTCTAATACGAGTTAGTATTTGAGTGTATTATATAGCTTAAGATATAAGAGAATTATTATAGTCCTTAAGATAGAGTGAGTAAATATAATATCATTAATTCTGAATTGCTTAGTAAGCAATGTCCCAGTACGGTGTATTTTTTGAGCGGGCCTTTGCCCAGCTGTGAGGCAGCACAGGCTACCTAAAGTATGGTAATTTTGACTAGTTTTTCAGATAAAAGTCCATTTTAAATACAAATGCCAGCCACATACCTACCCACACTGTTACAAGTAAGTACATATACATATAGAACTTTACTACGCAAAACATAGATATGGCGGCGGATTCGAAAATTAAAATTAAACATATCTCGTTGCGCGTCGATTTTAAAACACGTCGGCCGGTCGGCGCGTGCGCGATGCACAATTTATTTTTGAATTTGGAACGCAGACTTCGCGCCGTTTTATACTGCATGCGAATTATTCGAGTTTTTGATGTTCTTTGATTGACATTTTTTGCGTTTTTGCAACATTTTTTAATTTTATTTTTATTTGCGTTTGGACGGAATGAAATTGGGGAGCGTTTACGACCCAATCAGAAATGAACCGGCTTATATTTTTTTTCCTGACCTACTTTCTATATTATAGGGAAATATTTTAATGGAAGAAAACGTCTCTTTTGTAAGTTTATTTTCTTATTCATCATTAACAGATAAAACATTATTTATTTAAATAAAAATCTCAACCGCTTAAATAAAAAGCTTATCCGTCAACCAATCAAAATAATCACCATACTATCAAGTTCACATTAATATTAAAATATCTGTAGAAAACTAAGCCTAACCCTTCAACACCGGGTCGTTACATAACACCCATAAGTTCTTTAACGACCGATTTACGGTAACTATCGGTTATGAAATATTTTTAATATCCTTCTGTACATAATCGATATGTATACAGTTTCATAGTAACTAAATCGCCTACGCCCGTCTGCATAACGTAATACACGTTAGCAAATAACTATCGTTCTAAAATAAGCTAAAACAATTTTAAACCTGCGTTTAATTTTAATCAGTCGATTAACTTTATCTTGCAGTTTGAAAATGTTGCGTTTTTTTTTTCTATCGGATTGGAAAGTTTGAGTATAAAAAACGGATATGGGAAGTGTCGGTAATGCCAGCATATGAAGTATAAATTATACTGCATACTGCAATGAGAATTTCGAGCCGATATTAGCTTCGTATGCAGTATCGAATGTGTAATTTGTTGCCGGAGTTTTGAATCGATACTTTTTCTAATCCGGTAATTTTATTTTCGGTGTGGTTTTTATAGAGGCAGTGGTGGAGGGTTAGGTAATATTGATGTTTTATTAATAACTTTTTAGTCTTGTTAAGAAGATTGAGAACGAAAATATTATAACTATAATACCTATTGTAACCTAATAGATGCATTTGGTGCTCTTGTTCGTGAAGTACGTAGGTAATAAATAGTGATTCAATGTAAATAAAAATGATCAATATAGGAGACGTATTTATGGCTAGGATAAGCTGGAAATAAATACGTAATCTCAAATAAAAAACCCTAAAATGCTGCTGCACCGAAATCCAATACTTGTATAATTCAACATTTTACATGCCCAACACAACCGATCCGCGTACCTATTCAAACTATTTGTATGTAAGTCCACTGAATTTATACAACATTAATCATTGCTATTCGAAATTTAAATTATTGGGCCTCGAATTTGCGTGCACACATGGTGGTGCAACTCGCCCCCCGCCGCCACCCCACGGTGGGGGTGGGTTGGCCGAAGGGGGGCGGGTCACGCACTCCCACCCAACTATCGTCCCCCTCGCCCCCAACTATTTCGGGGAGGCCAGTGGGCATAAAAAAAATATAATAGTATTCCACCTGCGTCCGTCGGGCAGAATTCGTATTGACGTGTACCGTTAAATATGGATATTGGCCGCCATTTTGTTTTATGCTGATAATTTTGGCAACGGATTTTACATTTAAACTAGCTGCGTTGTATACTTGAATTTAATGTTTTATGTTGTATTTGGTGTTTCTGTACACATTTTGGGCTAATATGGTATTGTGATTTAAGCTGTAATTTAAAGCTTAAATAATTGGGTAGGTGGAATTAGTTACATAAATTAAGAATACAGTCTATCGGTGTATCCACTCGGTGTTAGGTAGCAACGGTTCTGCAAGTAAAACTTCGACTAAACACCAAAAGTCATGCAAAGAAATTGAAGGAACATCAATATGCAAAATTTTTGTTGCAAAGATCCGTTCCGAATTGTTATCGAGTTATAACTTTTTAATTGTAATCGATTCAAGAAAAAACAGACTGTTAAAAGTATTTCTTAAGTTAGGAAAAGTAATAAAAAGTGCTTGTCGAGGGTTGGGCTTCCCACGTTGCGAAGTTTCGTTTCCAGAAGAGGAATCCTTTTTTATCTCGACGTTTTTTTTTTTAATTTTCACCGCGGCGCTATCTAGCGAATGCTTCAGTGGTCAAATAAAAACTTAAGGAGTTTTCAAGGAATAAGAAATGCCGTAGAGAGTTCAGGTGAAAAATGTTTCTTATTTCTTTGTTTTTATTCGTTACTTGTGGTTAAAAATATATTTCCTAAGTCATACCTTTGTGATGTAATTGACCTGTAACAATTATTTTACAAATTGTTTTCCTGGATTTTAAAGTAACATCTATTTATTTTCATTATTTGAGTTTTGCTTTACATAGAAACCAGCGGTAATTTACCGACACCTAAAAATACGTTTTAATTTGAGGAAAACATCTTATTTACTCAACTGAAATTTGTTATTACTATTAAATTCATATTTTTCGTTGCGATATAAAAACTGGGGCCGCTAATTGGATTTGTTTTAAAATAAAACGCTGAATCATACCTAAACGTTTTATTATTAAATAAATTCTGAATTTATTTTGTAATTTTACCTCCCTTTGTGTCTAAACCACGCACAAATTCAGGTCTTTATTATAATAAACATATCATAGGACCCTGTTCTAAGCCAATTAAAAAAAAAAAAAAACAATTTTACAACTTTAAAAAAAGTACGTAGAAAAATAAATAAAAAAAAGAAAAATCCTAACCCTCTCCACGCCGCTCTAATTCTAAAGCAGTCAAGTTAAGAAAGATAGCCAAGCAACTCCTGAAAAGGGTACACGTTTCAGCGACGACTAAAAAGATTCAACCGAAGGAGGAGCGGGTTAAGCGAAAAAAAAGGAAAAAACAAACGTTTTGCGCTCGGGAAAAATGCAAAAAGAACAAAACTTGATAGTTGGCAAGTTTTCCTCAAGTTGGCGTAGTCTCTGCTAGGGCTGCTAACGACTTTCCTGTGTGTGTGTTTTATCTTAATGTTTTGTAGTAATTAATGCGTTTTTTGTTTATCTAGGTTAATGTCTGTTCAAATAACCATAGCATAATCAGCCTACACTGTTCCCACAGCTGGGACATAAGCCTTATCTCTGTTAAAAGGAGTGGGATTTATCTAATCCACGACACGAACCCAGTACGGCTTGGTAGATGTTACATATCATCGAATATGTTAAAGGACTTGCCACTTTCCTCACGTTTATTTCCTTCACCGTTTTTAAATAACGATACGAGAAAGAAGCTAAGAAGTTATCAGTCTCTATAACCTCTCACGGAAGTGGGAAATGTGATGAAAGGGAAAGGAAAAGTATAATCAAATGTTGTAATGGAATGACAAGCATGCCATTTCAATACCTTACACGGTAGACTTTTATAACACGAAGTCATTTTACGATTAAACAGTAATATAATAAGTTTCTAGTAGTTGCTGATTGGGCAATAATCATATGCACGAAGTATCAATCAGGCAAGCTACTGCTATCATATTTATGAAGTCATCGTCATCATCTCACTAGACTTTTTCAGTCAGTCTAATCGGATGCAGCTTACATGGAGCGACTGCCTATCTGACCTCCACAACCCAGTCAGTACTGGGTAAAACGATGATGGTAAGACTGGTTGTCAGTCTCCCCTGTAATGACTGTCAAAGATTCACAAATGACAGCCGGGGCCAATGGCTTAACGTGCTTTCCGAGGCACGACAAGGCACGCTAAGTCGAAGTCATTTCAAGCGAAGTCCGAATATTATATCCTATTTGTCTTGCCTAAAATTCATCTTTATGCGCCAACCCTGTCCCTAACTAAGATCGTGTGAATAGTAAGAGGTTGGCCGGGCATCAGTCCCGGGCGGCAATTATTTTTATTCGCCCCCTCCTCCCCGTTGAGACATCGGACATTTTCACAAAAAAAGAAAAAAGAATGTCGCCACCAACTTGGGAACGATTTAAAAATTCATCTGCAGTCGCAGTGTTGAATCGGATTTTAATGTCGATTTAAAGTTCTTAGTTTGATTTTTTTTTACTTTTTATTGCAGTGTTAATCTAGGAAATGGATTAAAAGAGATTTTATTTTTAGAATATCATCGATATCGTGGTAATGAAAATGGAATGCCGATGGGAAGTTAGTTACATAATGCTAGGTGACTATTGAGCTAGACTGCGAACGGAATTTCTCATGATCACTAAGTATTTGTGCTTGAATTTAAACTAAATAGAATTGAATAACCAACAATAGGCTGCAATGGACGGAAATTGAGGACGCCTTTTTCATTAGCTACAAGTTAAGACCACCGCTGTCTAGAATACTCCAGTAATGCTTTATTTTTGTATTAATTAAGTTGGTATGTACTACAAAAAATCCAAATTCAATTGCACTCATTCAAAATAAAATTATAAATAGAACTTGACCGTTAAAGAACTTCTAAAAACAAAACACAATACGCATATAAAAATCTTCCGTTTCAAATTAACCCTTTGATCCAATTTTTTGTCTTTCTCTATTGTTTGTCCCTTGAAGTTAACCCTTCCGATACCTGTTGTTTTTCATACATGGACAGAGGGGTCCGGTGTGTCAATCTGCATTACTTTTTTTCGAGTTGTTGTTAATTATTATTTTAACATTTACAAACGAGTCGTTTTATTAATTTCATGCGATTTGTCCTCGTGTTTTTAATCTTTCTGCTTTTTATGTTTCATTTTGTATTTTGAGTTTGCATAGAAGAATAGAGAGTCTTAAACGAAAAAGAGTTAGTTCCTCGGTATTTATTCAGTTTCTATTTTAATAATAATACCTTCTTAAATATATATTAATAACCTAGTTAGAAGACTAACATTCGTTTGCGAAATAGAAGCATGTACATATTTGGTTAAAGTTCGTACAACTAGAATGAAATTGTGTGAGCTAAAACTCGTAGGCGAAAAGGTATTCAGACACTACAGTGAGCTTAATCCGTTATGGCCGCACAAGGATTCAAAGTACGTCAATATAATAGTAAGTACAGTTTAAACTTTCTTTCAATCATAAATGGACAAAAGACCGGCGAGACATTTATCAATCCTTTGTTAATTATAAAAATAATAATCGAAATTATTATTATCATAGTTCCAAAGGGTTGTGACCCGCGCATTGTTATCAAGCGCATCCAAATACCAATGGACAATGACCTCAAAAAAATGGCCTGCAGCTGCCCAGGCCATAACGGGCGTTTGTTAGCCAATATCGCCAAAATAATAGTATGGACCACTATTATTATGCTAATAAGGCGCAAGGCTATTATTTTGTTCACAGGTACGGAAAGAATATCTTCCGGGACGTTTGTACCCCATTGTGTCCGAGTGTTTGTCGTTGCAGTTGCAGGGTTAGTTTTTTTTTATTAATTTTTATTATTGACCGGCACGTCCGTGACTAATTTTGATGAATTATAAACCATATGGTAGCGAACGGGTTAGGTTGTTTTTAGAGTTGGTTTCCCTTCTATGATTATTATTTTTATTCGGCGCGTCGTAAAAATAATCACAACTACACAATCTTCAATTAAAGTTGAAAGCCTAATAATATGTATTTATTTCTCTATAGGATAACTCAGGCATTCGTAAGTGCTTATTCTAATTAATTACTTTACACATATTTACATTTGTAGGCATTTACATACCTATACGAATACCGCAATTATGTGTTTAAGTAATATTTGTTTATAGCAAGTCTTACCTATTCGAATAAAAACATTCAGACTTTCCTTAACCCTCAAATACGCTGGTGCTTTAAAGTGCTCTAAATCGTGCAATTAATCACGAAGAATCAAAAATCGTTTCTCCAATTAAAATGCACCGCATCATTCTTAACACATTCGTTCGATTGTTCCAAAATTGAATTCTAATCACCGTTCCTTTCACAATGGGGCCGCCACGCCCCCACGGTGCCAAAAAATAGGGAAAATGGAGAAAATTTTCCTTTCTCTTATAAAATCGGTTCGATTCTTGAAAGGAGGCGAGCAATTAACTCGAGTATCTTTTGAGTTTAAATTAAGTGAAAAAAAATATAGGGGGATGAACGATTACTTGGAAACGTCTGGGATATTCTTAGACCTATTGATTTTTTTTAATAGTATGTGTAATTTGATTTTCTTTTAAAAACTTTTTAGCCTGCGGACCAAACTACTGCCCAATATCCTTTTATATCATGTTACTGTTTCCTATTCGCATGGTTATCAATTTTATTGTTTTTGTAATAATATATTTCAGCTAGATACTACGATTTTTCACTAACAGCCTTACCATTTGCAATAAATTATAACAAAAATAAGATAAATATCAATAAAACGTACAAACAAGCTAACCCTACCACTGCAAAGGTCGCGAATGCCCGCACGCAACAAAATCCAAGCTTGGGCTTGTTATACATCTACATATTTTTGCTAAACAAAACCAGTTTTAGCCAGTAACGTGCGGTATTGCACAGCGTGTACCGTTACTTCGCATCTGGTGATGCAACTTTTGATGCCTATAATAACATAATAGTGCACTTATCTTTGAATACATATCCAGGAACATTATGTATGAGATAGCAAAACGTACTTAAGTAGGAAAAAAATAGTTGCCTTTTAGTTTTCTCTTTGAACAACTCAAGATTGATTAATATAGCATCAAAACTTATAAATGTAAATATCAGCAACAATGAACTTACCGCTCAAAGTAAGCAAATACCACTCAAAAGAAACCGTGGGTAAAATAACTAGTCCACAATACTTCCTATTATTTCTACGTCAAATAATGAATAAACAAAAGACTTACAAAAATTTGCATGTTTCAACAATTAATTGCAAAACGCATTATCCATTGTCTTTTAGAGTAAGTAATTAAATTAAAAAAAATTAAGAGCAACACGCAATCCTATTCTTTTGCTAATTAAAGAAGGAAGAATGAAAGAAACGGCTAAGTAGCAAGTTGGGAGTGTAAAAAAACAAAAGGTCTCCATAGGGATTTGAATTTCGAACGAGAGAGTTTGCGTGTTCGCGTCAGTTCGCGGCGTTCCATTTTTGAATTTTTATTTTTTCGCTAATTGTGTCACGATTTGCTTTTGTTTCTTATTCTTTTTGTTTTTACTGTTACTTTTGTAGGGTTAAGATATGATTTCGGTTTTAATGGTTTGTCATAGGCGGTATCGTCGACAGTTGTACTAAGATAATTATGATTTAACTGCTTGAAATGTTGTATTCTAATCAGTTTTTGAGAAATATGATTCTAGTTTCTTCGAAACACAAAATGAGACAACAGAGAAACGATTGAACTTGAATCATTCCTGAGAAACCGTAAAAAAAACCAAAAATAAAACTTTCGAGACAAAACAAATATCACCTCCAATCACCCAACTTCCGCAACCTTTTCCATTTTTTCTCAGTTTTTAATCGAAGTAACTATAAACAACCATAAAACTAAAATTATAAATCGTTTTAAAGTCCCGGAGAACATCTGTTGTCTCGATGCACTCATAAAGTGATCTTGGGATACCGGAATAAGCCCATCAGGTATTGCTAGTGATTTTTAAAGGTATTTTTTTTAATGTTTTCGGCAACAGTTGGGAAGAACAGATGCTGTGCGTCGAAAATCTCGGCGTCAACGGACTGATCGATAAAGACTGTTATAAAGTAGTGTTTTATGTTCATGATAGGTTTTTTTTAGAGTAGTGAAGAGAAGTTTTTAGCTGTTATGCAAAATCAAAATCATTTATAACATTTGCGAGTGCGGTTTTTTTAACGAGAATGCAATTTTTAGTTTTTATTTTTTTTAGGCTTTCGAAATAAAATCAATAATGAATAAATAACAATTTCAGTTTTATAAGTTACGTGATTGGGATTTCTGTAATAATTTATTATTGCTTGAATTAGCACTTTGGAACCGCACGCTGCAGTTACGGGTTAAAGTGTGAATTCACTTACACGTTACTAAATTCCTAGCATACATGTGATTTGCTCAGTGGTTTTTATCTTCTAATAAGTTCGATTATCGTAGATTTTTTTTCTCATCTTTATATTATCATGTAAAGTGAACATATTCGAAAAACAAAGAATTTCTAGAATCATCTGTAGATCAAATTTCTTTAATCTACATTATAAAAAAAGGTCTTTTGTCATCATTCCAGGGCCAAAATAACGTGAATTTTATTCATCTTGAAAGTCATCCAACGATGAGTTCCAATAAAAACTTGATGCTTATTTTAAAATATGTCAATAAAACAATTTTTTTTAGAACGATCGCATTTGGTATGTAGATAACAAATGTATAAAAATCTATACTTTGCTAACTAACCTAAGGCGTAAAATATGTACTAATCGGAAAATATGCGTTCTTACTATTGCGCACCTATTTCGAAATGCGTCTCTTTAAAAAACAGGTAAGTACACTCCACACCAGAGAATAAAGTTTTGTTCAACAAAACGTATGTTTAGTAAGGAAACCTGTTTTTCTGTAACTATATTGTACTTCGTGTCTATTCATTATGCGATGGTAATTGTCATGTTAAAATCGTCATCTTTGTTTTACAAATTGTGTCCTCGATGTTAAGACATCGAGGACACAATTTGTAAAAGAGTGGCGTAGAAAAAAATGTTTTTAGCGCACGAGTGCTTTAAAATAGAATTAATGTTGTTTTTCTTTATGGTGTTGTTGTTGAAACTTGTCCATTTTTTTTGTTTAAATTCTTGATTGTCTAGTGCTGTGTGAATTTAGCGGTGAGCATTGAAAGGTATTTTTTTTTTCTTCAAATTCAAAATTAATTTCTTTATTTAATGCTTTTTTGAGTTGAATCATCTTTTAAAGTCATTATTTAGATTAAAAGAAAGTGTTCCAAAGCAAGTTTTCACTTCGTCGTAACCAAATTCGCACCCTAAGAAAAAGTAACCAATTTCTACCCTACCATATGGTAGAACAAAAGACGAACAGTGTGCTCAAAAGGAGCTAAAATACAAAAAAGGTTATAATTAATATCAGTAATTATTTTTTGTGAGATTAATACAGGGTTATTTGTTTTTTTTTTCAAGTATTTTTTTTTTAATTGTGATTAGATTGTTAAGTCCTTTGTTTCTTTATGCTTCGCTAGAGGTATTGTTTTGATATGTTTTGATAAACATAATTAATTTTTGTGTTGAAGAAATGAGCGCATGTGTTTTTATAGGTTTTAGTTATCTGTGGAACGTTTTTGATATAACATAAAGCTGTCTATGTTTTTGTATGTGGGTTTTTTTAAGCCCACTAGTGTGTGGTAGGTATGCGATATGTTTGGGCCAAAGTTTTCTGAAAATGCATGATTTAGTTATCTATTAATTGATTTATACCTATATACCCGTGCAAATACCGTACGGTGATTCATATATTATTTAATATTATACCCATCTCTATTTTCAACAAACACAAAGGTCATATTAATCCAACTTTCAAAACTCTCGCACAATGGGCCAAATTAAAAAAAGTCCAGACTAAAATTTCCAAGATACAATTAAAAGAGGGTGCGACACTAAGTCCGATTTAATAACCAATCGAGCCCGACACCTAAAGAAAGTAGCAAAAAATTCTGAGAAGAAATTCTTCCCCAATATAATTTCGTAATCACCGGACCGTGCGTCCGTTTCCGGCAAAAAAGCTGAGATACGACCTTCTACAGCGTCTTGTCAGAATTCGTGTAGTATGGATAAGATATTGACGTTTTGACGTTTATTGTAATTTTATTGACAAGATAAAAAAGATGAACTCTTAGGTAAAATTAAAAAGAAACATGGCTCTGTTGAAACAAAAGGAAAAAAAAAAAAATATATATTTTATTTTCAATACGTTTTCGACATGTTGGAAAAATACGCTACTTAGTTATTATGACAGTATGTTTATCAGAGTATCGTAAACAAATAACGATATTCTCCTATAATGTAAGTATGTAATAGAATTATCTTTCCTAAGTAGATACGAATAACTAACGTAAACATGTTTTCGTTTTTAAATACAAATTTCATATTGTCTCTAAAAATAAACAAATACGGACACCCCCACTCCACAAACAAATCACATTTTAACAAAAAAAGAAACCGGCACATCCACCCAATTCGTTTCGGCGATATGATGTCAATATTTACCCGGGTAAAAGAAGGCGGCAAAAAATAAATTAGGCAAAAGCTCATTTTGGCTGAAAAATCTTCGTCGCGACATCTGCGGCCCGAGGGTTGGTTAGGGGTGGGGGAAACGTGATTTCTTTCCCATTACTATTTGAGCACTTAAGTGGTAATGGCGGACCACTGTGCTAAGAGTTGAGTAGGTATAGAGTTTCACTGTGGTGGTAAAAATTGGAGTTTGAGTAGTGATGTGATTAGAGCAAGTGTTATCTTTTTTTCGTAAAAAAAATTACATACAACAAAATAATTATGACCGGTTAGTAAACCATGGAATCGTACAACCGGAATAAAAATTATCCATGTGTTATTTCAGGTCATAAACTATCTGTGTACCATCTTCTTTTACGTTTAATATTTTTGTAAAGAAAGATAAATTAAAACAAATGGGTAGGTATTAAAGGATTGCGTTTACTGTTTCCTTTTCTCGTAAACAGTGACAGTTACTGAAGGAAATGAGGTGTTCAAATTATGATTTATGCACAATCAACTGGTAACTATGTCATGTTGGCCGTTTTAACACGTTATGATACATAATTATTATATCTAGGAAAATTAATGATTTGAGGTAGTTTTCAAGACTACTGAAACGATATGGAATGTAGGTAGGTAATTATTTTCTGTCTGATACTTACTTGAAATTCCACTGACTTCCCACAAGAAAAAGGGCGAGAAAATTTCAAAGAAAATTAAATTCAAAAAGGGTTAAACGTCAAAAACTACATAATAACTCATCCCTATCTAACAAAAATCTCGCGGCCGAGGGTTAGGTGTACTTCAAATTAATAAAAAGATAACTCCGGTGGTTTCTTTTATTTTATAAAAAAGCAAGGGTATCAAACCTTTGGTTTACTTTATATTATGGACTTTGTGAACTTCAACCTTTTGCAAAACATTATTTTTAGATAGCCACGCTGTTATGAAAGTGCTGGGCTCATAATTAATGTGAAATAAAAGCGAAGGAAAATGTTTTTTCTAGGAATAAACGCTTCTGTTTCTAGAAAGTGAAAGATTGAATTTCTCGGTAAGTAAGTTACTTGTTTTTCCTTCCTTATTTTATTAAAATATAACACAATTTTTTTTTCATTTCCTATATTACCTTTTTTTATAAATCGTTATCTTTTTTTACGAATCTAGTTATTAAACTACGTATCTACTCGTTTTTTTCTACAAAAAAAATAATCATCAAAACAATTGCATAAAACGGTGTTAATAGAAAGTCTTTTCGAAAAAAAGAAAATTACGGGATAAACAAACAAAATACTCAATAGGACGAGACGGGCGCTAATTTGGACGCAAACATTTGTGAAAATCAAATAAAAGCCGATCACGCGAAACAACCTTTTTTCCATCTCGGCTTCTGCAAATAGGCTTCAATTTTTTTTATACTGCAAGCCGATTTGATACTTGAGGGTTCTTTTTCTATTTTTGTTTGGGATTGTTGTATTTTTGGCAACGGCCTTTTTTTTGGACACTGGAGCATTTTAAGATGAAACGTTATTTCTTTACTTTTACATGCTATAATATTATGTGTTTCTTAAACAAAATAATGAAAAACATTTCAGTATTGATTTAGTAACAATGTGATATTTGTAAGGTGACTAATAGAAGTACTAGACTAATAGAAGACTAATTTCGGGTTACAAATAACTGCACCAAACTGTGTAATGAGCTAATGAATCTATTGTGTGTTCTTAAGTACTCAATGACCGCAACAGATTTCAAAGAAAATGGTTTACTTCAGGCTTTTGAAATGAAACTCACTTTTACAAATTATAACTCAGAAATAATATATGTACTAAGATAATTTTCGCCACAATATTCTTTTAAAGCATCTTTTAATGTGCCGAAAATGATTTTAGTGGCAGTAGCTTTTCTTTAAAAGTATTTTTTTAATCGATTGCAAAGTATCAAAATTTTTATTCCTCGTAAACAGTGCCTGCCCTCTTTTTCTGGAGGGTGGCACAAAGACGCGGAGGAAAATAAAAAAAAGCGACAGAAAAAAGATAACCGAATCCCTCCGAGTTGAACCAATCATGGAAATTACAACGTTTTCTATTGGACGACTCTGTTTTGTTGGAATATTTACAATCAATGTTTGTTTTTACACCGATTAGCCTGTTATTGGTAGACCGTGTTTCTTTTCTTTTTCATGTATTTGGGGAAAAATACGTCACTTTATTGTTGGCTGAAGCTGAAAATACAGTTGACATATTTTTGTGCTGGTGTTTCTGTCATTCATCATATGCCTAGCCTTTTCCCAACTGTGTTGGGTTTGGCTTTCAGTCTAGCCGGATGCAGCTGAATAGCAATATTTTACATGGAGCGACTGCCTATCTCATCTCAACAAGATAACTGGGTTCTACGATACCCCTTGGTAAGACTGATTGTCAGACTTTCAGGCCAACGACTACCTGTAACGACTGTCAAAGATCTACAAATGACAGCCGGGGCCAATGATTTAATGTGCTTTCTGAGGCACGGAGGAAACTCGGTATGTAATAGGTAGTTACCCATCCACGGATCAAACTAGGCAAGCACAGCTTAACCTAAAGATCGACCCGAGCGGCTTTTATTATTTAGTCACGAGCTCCTCCTTCATTTTCTGTCATTATACCATATTCAAGTGTTATTTTAATAATTACAAAGTAACGTTTGCTACATCGTTTTTCATTGAATTATATGTATGAAGCAGCTTTACATGTAAATTAGTTACTTAATCATTATCTAAACTAACTATATCTGGTTTTGAAGATTCTCCCCAAATAAATCAAGCTATTTAAAACCAGTAAATCTGAAATTGCAACCTTATCGCCCAAACATAAGATGGCATACTGCCAAAAGCCAAAAAGATACCCTAAAATATTAATACTACATTATTTAACACTAAAATACTATCTACTTACATTATATAAGCCACCCTTTTTATCCCCAGTGGGACAGAGCTTTCTTTTAAGCGGACAAATTTTTCCATTAATATTTTTTCCAAAAATGAAAAGATGGATTACGTGGTTGAATTAACGGTAATTCCCAGAGGTTCCAGGTTCATCATCCCCTTTCTTTCTTGAGGTTATTTTTAGGGTACCAATGCGGTAAGTTTTTGAGATAACTGTGCGTGAAAATGGCGGATATTTCACGTCAGAATTAAATTATCTTTTGTTATTTCTTAGGTAGCTTTTTCAATGAAATGGGAAATTATATTTTTAGTTCAAACACGTAATTAAACGTGTCTAATGATAGTTATTTATTTTTATCACGTGCTTAAAACCCATTATAGAAACACGTCGATCGATCGTCAATGAATTTTGATGGCTGTGTTTGCTTTAAATGCTGATCAAGTGATCATATTGAATGAGACATCATCGTAGCTACTTTTTATGACGTTAAAGATGGAAAATTTTAAGTGAATACTGTTCTTGTATACTTCTAAAAGATAACGTAAGTAATCTCTGGATAAGTTATTATTTATTTGATTTAAAAGCTGAAACTGTTAGGTAGATATTTGACTGTTGTAACACTCGTAACCAATTAGTGTTTAAACCGAAAGCACTAATAGTTAATGTCATTATCGTTTTGGTCTAGACAGATACCTCATTAATCAACAAAAATATAGAAAAACGCACGACGTATTATTTTCCAAGCCAAATATCAATGAACACGATACAATCTAGAGAGTTCTATACGGTTTTTTTTAATACATACCTACTATTTTATCAATATATATTTATTTTTTTACACACATATCAAAATCACCCACCACATTTTAGCAAGAAGGGTTCAAAATAGTCCAAATTACCATTTATTTAGTCCAATATCACATTAGTTTAATTTAAAGGAAATGCATTTGTGCGCTACGGAAGCCGCAACACTGCGGTTATGCCGTCGAGATTATTTCGGCCAAAACGTATTCATATCTTCATTTTAATATTTTGTGTTATATTGCATAATACCTTTGTAGTTCGAGGAAAAAGTAAAAACGAAATTTTGTCCAGGTTTTGGTATGTTTTGTAATACTGTGCGGTAACCTGATTTGGGAAATTATGTTATTTTTTTGTTGTCTAACCTCTTTTGAAACCCTAGGACCTAAGGACAAAAGGTCTTATTTCTGTTTTCACTAACATGAGGCTAAATAAATCGCAACGATGGAGTTTCGACACGGCCTAAACAATCACTTGTATTATAGGTACTATCACCAAACTAGTTATATGGAAGGGTGATAACAGTACCTATCTCTGTAGCAGTTAGGAAGACGCTTCTACTTATTCCCTTGACTTGGGGAAATTTGCAAGCTTTTAGTTACTAACAATAAATTTCCCCAAGAAATTTATTGTTAGTAACTAAAAGCTTGCAAATTAACAAAATTCTAAAAAACCAGATCTTTCCACATAACATCACGCCTGTAATCACCAAAGGGTGAGGCAGAGGGGTACCTAATAGTACACCGACATTTCGACTGTTATGTTTAAGTTCCGTGTAATAAATTATTAAAAATGTACAAAAATTTAATCCATTCATAAATAAATTACAACAATTTTTATTATAAAAATGCTATTATACAATTAATGAATATCTAAATGACAAATTTTAAATTAATAATTATGATTCACTTATTGTTACTTTGTATGCCAACTAATTAATAGTAAAATAAAAGACCTCTTCCTCTCTCCTACCTTGCTGTGCCCTTACAGGGTCCATATTTATGTACCTAGCTTTAAGCCCTTTGTAACATCTTTTTTACAATATGGAATGCAAAATAAATGAAATAAAATGAGCCTATTGCCATCACCCGGGCGCAAATCCAAGCTCCGTGGCTGCTACCGAGAAATTCCTGATAGAAAAGCCCAATAACACTTTGCCCGACCTAGGAATCGAACCCAGGACTTCATGCTCAGCAGTCGCGCTTGCGACCACTAGCCCAATCAATCAGTCACTCTTTCCAATGATATTAAAAACAGTTAAAACATTTTAAGAGAAAGTAAAATCTAAAATAATAACATTAAAACGCAATTTTTAATGAACATTGTCAGTTATATCCCAGATGTGAAGATTTTATACCACCTTCAAGGTTTTATGACGAGATAATAAAACAGCTTTCAACCGTATGTTAGCTTTAAAAGGAAATCGATTTGAAATAAATATATAACGTAACACACATTCAGAATTAATGTGGGATTGAAATTATTGTAGCTCTAGATTATTTTCGTAGTATCTTCAACATGTCTGTATGCCCAGAAGGACTAAGCAGAGGTGCACCTTAAGTACACTTACATTTCCCCAGTTATTTTTAAGTCTCATGTATTGGGGGCGAGCCTATTACCATCACCGGGCACAAATCCAGACCCCGGAGCTGCTATTAAGAAATTGACAAAAAAAGTAACACTTTTTCTTTTGACTTTGGGTACAGTTCAAATAGATCCAGACTATTACCAGGCATTTTCACGAAAAACGTGATAACCTTACCTAACCCGAGATTTAAACCAAGGAATCCTTAGCCCTCAAACTTACAACCTACGTACTAGGCTAAACAAGCCGAACAGCGAACGCACCAAAGTATGTGTTAAATTAGTAGGTACTACACAGATATCGATTTGGTCTCACAGAGAAGACTCTAGATTAGTCTTCCAGTACCTTTCAACACCACGGCTGTTATTCCCGAAGGGTAAGCAGAGATTATGTCTAAAATACACCTACATGTCGCCGGCAAAGTTTAAGGCGATCAATTGACCGAAACTTATCAAATTTAAATTAATTTATCTTGTGAACACCGGATACATACAGAAGATTTTATAATTAATTGAACCAAGCTGTGCCCCGCTAAAAGGCATACAAAATATCAAAGGTTTTTTTTTTAAACAAATAAATTTTTGAGAGCAGCGGTGGCCCAACGGTGGCGGTCCCGACTTACGAGCAGTTTGTCGTGGGTTCGAACCCAGGCAGGTGCATTACTTTGTGTAATTTATTTCATCACCACTGCTCTTATAAAGGGGAAGGAAAACATCGTGAGGAAACCGGCATGTCCTAGAACCTAAAATTCGAAGACATGTGCCAACCCGTACTGGGCCCGCGTGGTGGATTATAGCCCATTCCCTCTGATAGAGAGGAGGCCTGTGTCCCAGCAGTGGGAAAATTATAGGTTGCTATGCTATTCTAAATAAATTTTAGAAATTCAAAGGTACAACCACAATAATTATAAATCACTAGCGACCCGCCCCGGCTTCTCACGGGTGCAACATATAAACCTTCCTCTGGAATCCCTCTATCTATTAAAAAAAACCGCATCAAAATCCGTTGCGTAGTTTAAACGATCTAAGCATACATAGGGACAAACAGACAGCGGGAAGCGACTTTATGTAGTGATGTCAAAATTTTCCTGAAATTTTCGAATGCCTCCGATAACACTACCCACCCCGGAATTCAAACTAAGGAATCTAGGAAACTAAGCTGACCAGAATTAGAGAACACACCAAAGTATGTGTCATATTAGAATATACCACAGATATCGATCTGGTCACACTAGGGAAGGCTGTTCCTGCTTTATCTATTGTTTCTTAGAACTGCGTGGGACGACAAACATATAGAGTATGTAATAACGTCTTAGGGATGGAGAAGAAGGGTATAAGGCGTTAAGGTAAGATGATGGAGAAGAAATAGAATTTGAAGAAGAAATATTTCGTAGTGAAGAAACCAGACGAGTTACTCCCAAAGGATATGAAGTAAGGAAGCTATATTTAAGACTTTATTTAATGACATTGAAAAGCCTAAATAGAAAAGAAATATGTGCAAAAATAACGCGATAATACTCTTATTACAAAAACTAAACATGTGATTTTAATATTCATATGGTAAATGCTTCATTATTGGAGCTAACATAAAAGCTCAATTATTGGAGCAAATGCGGTACCTATGTTGGCCTATATCACTAAGACTTTTTATAGAAGTGTGGTGTTCTTAAAATCAAGATATCAAACCTAAAATTTTGTCTTTTCAAAGAACATAATCAAGACGTTCGTTGTTAACCTTATCGTCTGCAAACGGTTGTGTGACGAAAATTTCATTGTTCTTTTCCTTAATTTAATTTTCCAGATCACTGAAACCTATTAAATCATCATCATCAATTAAAATCATTCCTTTATCCCCAAAGTCATTACTTTATCCAACACTTTTACCCCCGCCATGCACCGCAGTTTCGCTCGCGAATTCAGTGGAATCATCGTCTGTATACCATGGCGCAATGATTCTATTGATTTCCACTATCCCCCTTGCCCTCCACCCCACCCGCGAACACACGAGATCACCCCCCTTCCACCCCCAGTATAAGTACATAGCGCCAATAATTTGCACAGGGTGTGAAACCGTAAAAGGCTATGATGTTTATGTTGGCGTAGGTCATTCAACCTTCGAAAATGACGGTAATTTCGATCGGGATGCTGATGATGATTTTAGTATGGAAAAATACGTTGTTGCTACTCGAAAAATTAATGCTATCGAAGTCATATTGGCTTTAATAACAGCAACTAGAGAAATAATTCAACAAGCGTCAGAAAAAGTTATAAAATCTTGCTCTGTTCAAACCAAAAAGTCTTTTCTTAGTCCTTTATCCTTTCTATCATCATCATCATCAACTACCTCATTAAAATTATCACCAGTTTCATCATCGACTTCCCTAAAAAGGTCTTAACCTACAGCTAGACTAACCTATAAAACATAACTCAACTTCAGCTGATTGCCAAGGTACTAAGACTACATACCTACAGTCATATCTACATACAATGTGGATTAGCATGTAGTTGGTATATATAGGTATACAGTAGGCTAACACTGACGGATAGGATGTAAAGCGGCTTGAATGCGCTGGATTGAGAATGATGAGATGTGCTGAAAAGAATTTGGTAAGCTCAATAGTGGTCGAAGCGTTAAAGAATTTGAAATTAAACAGAAAAAGACAATCATTTTGTTTATTGTAGTATTGCATTAGAAAGCTCTTCTATTTAAGTGTTGATATGTGTACGTAAAAATATGTATGGTTTTAAATAACAGTAAAGATAGAGGAGCGAAGAGTGACGTAGCCGCGGGAGGCCTCGGCAGCGCTAGTATGACGACTTAAAAGCTAGATATTAGCCGGCAAAGACCACGTGAAGGGAAGCTATGGGCACTTGAGGATACCTTTATCCAGCACGGAGATAGTACAGGTTATTACAACATATAAATAGGAACAAAACGTGGCTACTATATTTCCAAAGAAAATCTTTGGATAATTCTCAATTTGAGAACACATATGAAGTGACTAGCTTATGCCGGCGGCTTCGCCCACGTGGAGTTCGGTAATGTCCGACGGGATCGTACCGGGATAAGAAGTATCCCATGTGTAAATCCAGGTTATAATCTATATGCGTGCCAAATATCATCCGAATCCGGTCAGTAGTTTTTGCGTGAAAGAGTAACAAACACCCATTCATCCTCACAAACTTTCGCATTTATAATATTAGTGGGATTATCCAAAGCTAATGTGTTTTATTTATCCCACATAACACTTATTCACTATAACTCTAGTATAAACACAATACCTCACATACAAAGTATCTTTTTCAAGAAAAATCTCATAAAAAAGGTCACTAATATAAACTTTCATATCTAAAAGGCGAAAAGGGAAATTATTCGAATATTTCTCCTTGCTGAGTTTCAAGAACATTGGACAGAAGTCTTTGTTCTTTTTGAGAATTTTTACTGAAAATGGAAGTTTCAGTTTAATATTGAGTTTCAGAAGCGACCGGAAGAAGACTGCTCGAGTTTTGCGTACACCTGTTATTTTTTTTTCTGTCCTTTTGCTTTGAAATTTCGTTAATTTTCTTTGTGAAACTTGTGACAGTTTTAATAAAAATGTTATACTCTGATATTGCATTTCTGTTGAGTGTTTTGATGCTCGTAACATTTTGAGAAAACCTGGAACTGAAAGCTCATGGACGTGATTGTGACGTCCACGAGTTCACACTAGGCCAGCGTGGTGGATTACGGCCGACTACCCTCTCAAACAGAGAAGGCATGTGTCCCAACAAAGGGAACGTTCAAAGATGAAAAAAGATTGCACGTGGCAGAGATGAGATGGTTGAGGTGGATGTGTAGTGTGACAAGAATGAATACGGTAAGGAACGAGTTATTAGAGGAAGTTTATGCGCCAGTTACAGGGAAGTTGAAAGGGAATCGACTGTCTTGGTATGGACATGTGATGAGGAGGAACGAATCGCATGTGACTAAAAGAGTCATCATCTGCCTAGCCTTTTCCCAACTATACTGGGGTCGGCTTCCAGTCTAACCGGATGCAGCTGAATACCAGTATTTTACATGGAGCGACTGCCTATCTGACCTCCACAACCCAGTTAGTACTGGGTAATACGATACCCCTTGGTAAGACTGGTTGTCAGACTTTTTGGGCCACTAACTGCCTAACGACTGTCAAAGATCTACAAATGACGGCCGGGACCAACGGCTTAACGTGCTTTCCGAGGCACGGAGGAAACTCGGTATGTAATGGGCGGTCACCCATCCACAGACCAACCTAGGCAAGCACGGCTTAACCTAAACATGGACCCGAGCGGCTGTTATTATTTAGCCACGAGCTCCTCACTAAAAGAGAGGGGGGAGGGGGGTTGTGACTAAAAGAGTGATGAATATAAATGTTGATGGATAGAGGGAGAGGAAGATCAAGGAAACGATGAATGGATGATCTGAGGGATGAAATAAAATAAAAAGGAGTAAATGATAGCGTGACGGTTGACAGAGAACAATGGAAGAAAAAAACGTGTTGTGCCGACCCCAAGTAACTTGGGACAAGGACAGGTTGAAGGGTTTTTAACTATAATATGGTTTTACCTAACTGACAGTTTCGGTGAACATCGCGGTCAGTTCAAAACTTTTGTAAGAAAGGATTTCCGGAAAAAAACTAGAATTTTTGGCATACATATCACGCTAACACAGTTTTCTAACTACTGTACCTATAACTGACGCAACGGCCATAGCTGCCCATCATACACCATTGTGTAAACGGTGAACATTGAAGACAGTGTAAAACACTCAACAATAACGCTTCTCCCACTTTGACAAACAAATGACATATAAACAAACGAGAAAAACTTCTCCGATGAACATTTTCGAACAAAACATAAGACTTTTTGTCTCAACTTTCACTCGTATTTAAGTTTTTTGTACCATTGTCATGTAAAAACTTGGAAATAATTGGGGAGGGCGATCGAAGAGTTTTTCGGCCTATTCGGAATGTATAAAAGGAATATAAGGCGATGTATATAAACTTTTTGTCTGACACTTTTTAGTAGATACAAGGAGGGGTCTGAATCGTAAATGTTTTCTTAATTGAGTTTTCTGTGTATCGCAGGACTAAAATAAAAATAAATCTATACATTTCCGCGACCGTCGCTGTTTCTTTAATAAGTCGTACAATGGTATACATTTAGGTATCATATTGCGCTAGACTAAATATATAATCTTTATTGTTATTTGAGTCGTTGAGCTATATACGATTACTGACAAATTAATGCACGGATTGAACTATTCCACTTCAATCTCTATGATTCTTTCCTCAAAAGACCATCTTAGATACTAATTTATTTATTTACATTATTAAAAAAAAAAGAAAAAAAACCTCTCCTCTATTTTTTATAAATAAATAAATCTTAGATACCAATCTGCATGGTTCTCCTATAACCTGGCCAATATAACCTATGTCTAGACTATAAAAGTGCCTTTTTGTTAGTTTTATTTCGTTGTATTCTTAGAGTATTCGTATAGGAATCATAGACCTCATCAAGTTTTTAGTTAATTTATTTTTGACGTGTAAATATTTTTTTAACAGAAATAAATTTCATTCAAAGTGATTAATGAAAGAAAAAAACAACGTCATAGTAATGAACAGCAAAAACCCACACATATTATAGTTAATGGAAAATTAACCCTAATCCCAGAATTATTAGAACGCAATTAAATTGCCAGGATACCGCGCATATTGCTGACATTTCTCACATCAAATACTGTCAGGGTATCATTTAGTCTTACTCAACTATTCCACACTAGGGTGGAAAGGAATGGTATTGAAAGGTTATGTACGTTATTATAAGGAATTTTATAGTGAAAAGACGTGGGAAAATGTCGTTGAAATTGTATTGTCAATGAAAGGCTGAAAAAGGTGTTCAGTTTGAATTGTGAAGCCTGTAATTATAAGGCCTTGGGCATACGTTGTTGAATACCTAGACAGGCTAAGTAGCTATGTTGATATTGTAGGTACTTATTTATGGAGTTTCTTGCTGATCCGGCTCGAAGGATTATATTTTTTTTTTAGGGAATGAAGTTTTTTTTTTGACAAAAATGTCTTAAGGAAACTTAAAAGCATTTAGAGCTTGTTTTGAATGAGTTTTTAAGGAACGGTATCACCGACGCGGCTATATTTGGATTCTTGAATCACAATCTATCATCAGAACGCGTAAAATTAAACTTCATGCGATAATTGAAAAAGTGAGACAAAATTGTACCAACAAACTACACACTGATAAATTAATAAAAAACGCGACCAAACTGTCGACACGACTTGTCGATGTTGTCGCAATTAAAAAAACTTATTACTACTGGCAACCTGCAATCAAGGGACTTGTAATAAATGCTTTAATTATTATGGACGGCCATGTCGAGTTTTTTAGTCTGTGATTAAGTATCCGTTTGGTCCCTAAAGGGTTTTTAATTGACATTATTTACTTTTCCGTTCATTAAAGTAGAAGTTATTAATAAAAATTGAAATAAAATGGACACACGATCCATTATTTTCTAAAAAAAACTAACTTTTTTGAGAAAATTGTATTTAAATGGAGAAAAGAAGACGAAAAAGGTTGAATAAAATGGAAAAAGGATTCACGTAATCCCATGAAATTCTATAAAAGACCAAGGTAAAAAATTTCATCAAGAAAAATATCAAGACGTCTTTGATTGACGTCATGGCTCAGAGAATCGATTCAATAAACATACTCATATCTTCGCAAAACACTAATATAAACAATACTAATCAGAAAAACATGACAACTGAGCCTCAATTCATTTTACATCGCTTTTTTTACATCAGCCATGTTTGCAACAACATACTTATTAAAACAAAATCATCGTATACCACCAACTAATTGCCTTGCTAAACGAAACAATAAAAATCCCAGCAAAAACATGTGATTGAATTATAATGCAGAATACAAATGGACGGTCGGCTCTCATTGGCTACGGCGAACGTGGAAAAACACGTAAATTTTTTTCTATCTCAGCCACGTAAAACGTACTTGGCTTGCAACGCGCCCCTCCTATTGGCCGGCGCCGCCGCTCGCCGCTGGCCATTGGAGAATTTTTTTTACCGCTTTTCACGTATACGGTGGTACTATTTTTTTCTTAGAAACATCGGCCAATAGTGGGGAGCCTATTTTAATTATAACGTTCTATTTTTTCGTGACGCGCTTGTGTGGTGCTTTTAAATTTGGAATAGAAGTAGACATGTTGGATTTTCGAGTTTGTTTCGTTTAGAAATTCGTTTGTCTATTGCTTTTTTTTCTTCTTTTGATATATTACGCAGAGATTGTTCATGGAATTTTATATTATTGTGATATTTTCTTCACAATTACTAAAACGTTGTTGAATTTAGATGAACAGGTAAAATTTTAATATTTCACGACCTTCATTTAGTGGTTTCCCTAATACAAATATTAGAGGTGTGGCTTTATGTAACTTCCTTCCGTAAAACCATAGAGATTAGCGTAAAGTCACGTATACCCGTTTTTTTACCCGACTACGGCTAAGCCAAAAGAAAGAGTTATGATTTTAACTCTAGTTTCGTTAGAAGACGTATGAGTAATAGCAGAGGTGTACAAGTATTAATAAAGTTACTAAAATAGATTTTATGTAAGAATCTATTATGAGCCCGTCCGTAATGTAGATGGCAATATTATGATTTGTTTTAGATGAGCGAAATAAATGTGTTATGTTTTTTGTTCTTAGGTGATTTTTATGTAGATTTCCTTAACTTTAGTTTGACTAAAGTTTAAGAAATGATTACCGAGTGAATCAAGGTTAGTTTTCAAATAAAATCAAAGGAAATATTGTTCTTATTTCTGAACGCATTAGGTTTTTAGTTGTATGATGCTTTGCGGTATAATCAGAGCCATTATAAATGACACAGTACTTTTATTTATTTTTAAATACAATTAAAATCCTTTTATAGGTATTTACTTTTGTGTAAAAGTTCCTTGTTTATATTTTTCCTCTTTAGGATAAACTCCTAATTCGATGTATTTATTTATGTAGGCATGCGTGCCTATTTGATCGTATTTCTTTTATTTTAAGCCGTCAGTGAGACTACAAACTAAAGTTACCTATATATGTAGGGTCTTTTAACCAAATTATACGATACCTATTTCATTTTAATAATGCATCTGCCTAGATCTGAATATCGAATCTCCAAGAACACTATCTCAAAAATCCCGTATTCATTGAAAACAGAGTTGATAAACAGTTGCGCAACACTGTTTCAAAACATCTAAGAATGTTGGCTACAATGTTACAAAACTTTCTATTAACCATGTAATCGATGCTGTAACATGTTGCCAGCAACACTGCCACATGTTTTCACAACATTAAACATGTTTTTCAACTTGTTTGCCAACAAAAACAGGATTTTTTCACAACATTTTCAAGAACCACTAACCTGTATGCAACCGTGTGTGCTGCTGAACATGACTCAGCTGCTTGAACCGTCGATCACAATAGGAGCACTTATAAGGCTTTTCTCCAGTATGAACCCTTATATGCTGGACCAGTTGGTGGTTTGAACTGAAGGATTTTAGGCACTGTTGGCACTGGTGCGGCTTCACTTCGCCCCCAAGACCTCGCTGGAGCTCTCGTGCGTGCATCTGCATTGCGTTTTTGTGCATGAATATCTGCAACAATTTGTACCATGATTATTTTAGGGTTAAGTCGGGGTTTGGGGGGACCTGCCTGGGTGACTGTTTTGATCAAGGTTACAGAGAATCGGAGAGGGTTATAGAGACCAAAAATCAGTGATTGTTTCGTTTCCTAACCATTTAGTAGCATAGAAGATATCCTTGATTTACTTTTAAGTCCGTGATTAGACCTGTCGTACTGCATGGATCGGAATTCTAGGCTGTGAAGAAGATGGATGAAAAAAGATTGCATGTCGCGGAGATGAGAATGTTGAAGTGGATGTGTGGGAGACAAGAATGGATAAAGTAAGAAATGAGAATGTTAGAGGAAGTTTGAAAGTGGCGCCTGTTACAGAAAAGTTGAAAGGGAATGTCTTGGTATGGACATGTGATAAGGAGGGCCGAACAGCATAGTGGTAATATAAATGTTGATGGATGGAGAAAGAGCGTAAGACCAATGAAAAAGATGGATGAATTGTGTGAGGAATGATGTGAAACGAAAAAAAGTAAATGATAGCGTAACGGTTAACCACTCACACGTATATGTAACTAACCTAAACTGATGTTTTATTTTTCCCTAGAGTTTATGACTTCAAAGAACTAATTTCTACCATAACTTCAATAAAAATCGATAAATCCTTTTTCTTCTAACCGCAAAGCCACTGGCATTAAACTACCTACCCACTAAAACCTTACAACCATACAATAAATACGACCCCATTACCCAATACATACTATGAAACAACATACAAATCTATGGAAATACCACCTTAAGTACTTATGTACATACATACAAGTATATAGACTTATGTACTTGCTAGGTGGTGTTAGGTTTCACGCGGCGTCCTATAATTTTGCCGTAGCAAAGAAATTACCTTCCCCCATACTTTAGATAAGGTTAAATTATAGAGAGCTAATATTATTTAGCACCATGGTTTAACTAGCCAGTGTGGTTGATTGCATTCGCTATTTCTTGGTTAAGTGACAGTATTGGGTCAGGTCTATATGTGGGTTTAGATTAATAAAGCTTTTCTTATTAAAATAACGTAACATTTTGCCTGTAATCCCATGTGTGTAGGCAGAGGTCTACTCTAATAGTACACCCACATTTCGCCAGTTATGTTTAAGTCCCGTGTAATAGGCGAGCCTATTGCCATCAAACGGGTGCATATTCAGACTCCGTGGCTGCTACTGAGAAATTTCTGATGGAAAAACTCAATAACACTTTGCCGGAAATGGGAATCGAACCCAGGACCTCATGCTCAGCAGTCGCGCTGGCGACCACTAGGCCAACGAGGCATAAGAGTAGAGGAGGGTATAAGGAAAGATGGATGGCTATATAACATTACGCTACGACCAATAGGAGCGGAGCATCAATGGAAAATGTTGCAAAAAGAAAAAAAATCTATACGCAAACGAATTTGTTAGTTTACGTAAAGGTTCCCAGAAATATTATAAATACCCATGTAGGCATATGTAATTACTTGGAACAGTTAAAGAAGAACAAACAACAATTGAATTATTGTGGGGTTTTTTTTGTGACCATTTACATTGATAACTTGGATTTTTCTGGATTATGAATTGAAAACTAATTAATTTTTATAATACCTGGGCTTTTTCCTGTTTCATAATTTAACTGGAGGAAAAACAAAAGACCAGAGAGTTTAGACAAGTGACAAGGATAAACAAAAGCTTTTCAGTAGCTAAATGTCAATTCAATAAACAATCAAAAAACAAAAAAATCTTATCTTATCTGGGACACATAATAGATTTTTATTAGCTAAATATTATATACATTTATAATTAAAAATAACCTAAAATAACTAACTTAACAACAAACTTAAAAAATGGCGTCAAAAACTCCTCCTAAACGGTAAACTGGTAATGTACCCAAGAGACTGGAATAATAATAATCTTACTTTGTTTTGGACTGTTCCATATATTTTCACTTTTAAATTGTAATTTTGGCCAGAAATTCTTAATTTTCACATCATCATCATCTGCCTAGCCTTTTTCCAAATATGTTGGGGTCGACTTGCAGTCTAATCGAATGCAGCCGAATACCAGTATTTTACGTGGAGCGACTGCCTATTTGACCTCCACAATCCACTTAGTACTGGGTAATACGATACCCCTTGGTAAGACTGCCACGTTTCGGGCAACTGACTACCTGTAACGGTTGTCAAAGAGTAACAAATGACAGCCGAAACCAACGGCTTAACCTTGTTCTTCACATGTAGAACAAAATCATAAGGAATCTAATTTTACTAGGAAATTAAAACTTGTCCGGTTGCTCGTATGCCTTTCAGCTATTCATGAACCTGACGTGATAATTAGCGCCCTAAGCAGATTGGTTCTTTTTGACACTGACAGAACAGTAAGGGAATCGTTGAAATTGGTTTATGTAAGTAAATAGAATAAGTAAATAGCTGAACATAGGTATGTGAACATTACAGAATCATCCTACTTTTTTATTATAAATGAGAAAGTTTGTGAGGATGGATTGATGGATATTTGTTACTGTTTTACGCAAAAACTACTGAACGGATTTGGGTGAAATTTAGCGAATAGATTGCTTATTACCTGGATTAACACATAGGATACTTTTTATCCCGGTAGTATGATCCCGTGGGACAATTATCGAATTTCACACAGGCGAAGCCGCGGGCATAAGCTAGTCATGTATATTCCAAACATGTATCAGTTTTCAAATTGAAGTCACATATTTCCTTTAAAATATCGACTTTATTCTTGAGTCAGTTAAGTTGAAATTAAATAACCGGTATGGTTGAAAAACGAATGTTTTTGAAGTAGTAGCGCAAACTGAACTTAGTTTTAAATTAAGTAAGTTATTCTTTCAAAAACAAACATTTGTTTACATGATTAGAAACTTAATTCCAAATTCGGGGTTGAAGTGTTTTTGCCCTGTGTCTAACTAATCAGTTTAGGCTCTAACAGGAGTTTACAAAAACATGAAAATCCTACAATACTTCGCCAAACTAAAACACAATACTTCATTAACTACATTACGCTATCAAAACAACAAAAGTTTTATCAATACCGGTTGTCATGTTTAAATTGTTTTAATCTCGACCTAATCTCAGGGTATATATTTTATACATTCGCCTGTATATTTATTGAAAACCCTTCGTTCGTACGATTGCAAAGAAACGACTTGGGACACGCAAGCGTACAGTGGCGGCCGTGGTAACTGATACGTACAATATTGTAATAAAATCTATGTTACGCGACCTATGAGCCGTATTGTAGGTTGGAATTGTGGAAATATTAACGTTATTTGTGTTTGGAATTGTTGGCGGTTAATTATTTTGTTAGTAGTGATATAAATCTTATAAAACTAATAAATAATACAACAAAAAGTGTTATGTTGAATTTAGAGTGTTTTCTTATAACTTAAAAACAAACGAAAAAAAAGGAAAAATAGTGTTAAAGGCCAGCATTTTATTTGAATAAGAAAAAAAATACAATAAAAAAAATTACCTCAAACAAGACATCAGAATTTTGATTGATCCACATTTTTGAAAAACTATTCGTAATATTTTTATTTTTACTCCAACTACTTGTAGGTATCGCGGGCACCGATATAACTGAACTTAACATTTTATTTACAGCAACAATTTTATTCTGTCCCACTCTTAGCGGAAGGAAAAATATTACAAAAATCAATTAAATACAATACATAATGTTTGTTTAAAAATTTATTAAATTACGTCCAGCTTCTTCCTTGTTTATTGAAGAGTAATATCTCTAAAACAGGAAAGAATCGGTTGGTTATAGTGAATCTTGCTGAACAATGGAAAAATAATGACGGATCTAATATTTAAGTAAGCTTATATTCAAGCACTACTAAAATAGCCCTACCCACGGCCCAATAAGTCTGACATAAGAAGATAAAATATAATAATAATGGTTCTATTGTTAATAGTTTTAAGTAAGTTACTATAACAATCTTATTGAAATAATTGAATACAAGGTAATGAGAAAAAATATCGGGTCATTTATTATTTTTATCAGCAGTTTGCAGTATCATATACTCAGCCTATTTTGTTGCTTAGTATAATAATGATAGTTCAACAAACAAATAATCTAATAATGAACCAAAAATAAACCTCATAAGAAGTTATTTTCAAACACCCTGCAAAAAGCATTTCTGAAGCTTTAGCGACAAAACCCCGTCCAAAATTCGTAGCTTCAGTAGTACCACCACCACTTTCAACCTTATTACTTAGGGCATAAGGGTGAAAATTGGCAGACAGTTAGTTGACTCGGTAGTACAAGCTACAAAATCGAAAGATGTGCCAATAAATATGTCCAACAGTGTAACCCTTTCACGCGTGGTAGAAAGTAGGCCCTGGCCGTATCACGCAACGAAGAAATTGCAAAGAATTTATGCTTTTGATACGATATGACGCGAGGTCTAAGGTTCTATTCCCGGAAGAAACACTTGACTTATTGTTAGTATCGACGTAACTGCCAGTTTCTTTAGTATTTATAGTTTACTTGGGATATTTAATATCGAATATCGTTGTGTTTTAGGATGTCGTCAAGATTATATAGAAGTTATTGGTTGTTAAAGAAAATAGTAATTATGAAATATAGTATTTTATTTTTAATTTGTAGTCGTTTAGCGGCAGGCGGTTGTCTTGCAGATTTGATTTCTCATAAAAACACAAAGACAAGTAGACATGAACAAAACATAATTATTGTTGTAAAAATACTTATATTGACTACAGATCATCTTAAAGACCATATGAATTTAAGATTTTAATAATCGTAGGAGACAAATATTTCCATTAAAAAAAGATCTTTAACTAGTAAGGTACCAAAGAGTCTTCCTGGACCACTCCTGTCTTTTTATGCAAATATTTTACTCAAAACTTCTTCCTAATTCTTCTTTGGAAAACTTGTTAAGAGCTAATTAATAAAAATGGAGATTTTCGTGTTACACAGTTAATGTGTAGATCGTTCTCACCAAGTGAGCAGTGCGGAATAAAAATAACTTGTGTACGTCAAGATGGAGAGAACACTTTGTAAGATAACAAGATTTTAGGATCATTATAGCATAATCAGCTATAATGTTACCACTGCTGGGGCACAAGCCTCCTCTCTTTAAGGCCTATAAACAACCACCCGAGCCCATTGTGGGTTGATACGGTACACGTTTATCGAGTTTTTATAAGATCTTTACAAGGAAAAACAATAATAAATGTAAGGCATAAAGGAAGCTTTGGAGTTATTTGTATTTAAAGTCAGTATGAAACGTGATGTAGCCGTTTCGATAGCTTTCTAATAAAAGTTTTTTGATATCGAGATATGGGGGCATTTCAAAATATATTGCATTACCTTAATTCATTTTTGTTTTTATTAAACAGGACGTTGCCGTTTTTAGACCCATAGTAACAAAAATATGTAGTACCTATGTTAATTGTTATTATGTAAATGAAACCTTGTAATAATGTGTTACACACCTAATTTAAAATAAAACATGACCGCAATAATAACTATGTTAGGATAAGGATAAAAATAAAATACTTAATTTAAAACTGCGTTTGTATTTAAAAATAAAACAATTATCATTGAAACACAAGTAATAAATAATAATTAAACGGGTCCGTCGTATTGTTTATACTATTTAATTATTGTAAATACTACGATATAAGTACTTCTGTTTGTTTAGACACTGTAAACTTCCTTTTTATTTTAATTTTAATTAAAAATATTCAACAACAGTTTGAGGTAAAAAAAAAAAAATTAATAGTTGAACTGGTATGGGCATGAGATAAAACTAATCAAAACAAAAAAGTTTTTTCTGCCTTCTCTGGCTAAATCATAACCTAAGTATTTAAAAGATACTATTAAACTCGCGAAATTTACAACTACTTTATAACAAAAAAAAAAACAAAAGAAAAAAGACAAAAAAAACGCAAAAAATCAAATGCTCATACTCCAAGTGGTCCCGCTGCCTTCACGGTCACTTGGACAAGCCCTGAGGGTGTAATTAGCGACATAAAAAATTGAGCGCTTTACGGACATAAAAAAAAGTAATGAAATATGCACGCCTCCATTTTTACGCAAATTGTCCCGACACTCAGTATTACTGCTCTATTAAGAAAAATTACTGCCTTTTACAACGCTTTTATTGGTGACAAGACTGTTGTTTTTTTTTACGGACAGACCGTGATTTTGTGACGTATCTGATAGGAAAAGTTTTTAGGTAAATTAAAATGGTATGTGTTTTTTTGTTATAAATAGTAAAAGCTGTGATAGCAAAACCACAATATCACTAGTATTGTGTCTAAACTGGTAGAAACAAAACAATATTTTTAGTCAACTTTAATATTTGCTGTTTTTACATGTTTTACTGTAACATACTGCCTACTTACACACTATCAACTGTGTGCGTAATAAATGCCCGATTACACATTCTTGTCCACATAAACACAATCATAACTTCTTAAAAAATCAAACGAATCAGAGTCAAAAAATAAACCAACGAAAAAATTCAATCACTAAAAAAAGTAGGGTACCCAACATCACAAAATTATTAAGGACACAATCATTGCGCAACGTCGAAAAAAATCGGTCAGCAAGGCACAGGAAAACGAGTCGCCGTGTTTTTTCTTTTATTTATAAAAAGGCGACCTAAAAAAGGAATGGAGTCAAGTTCAACAAAAATGCGTCATTCGATTACGTTGTATGAGTATGTGCGTTTTATTTTTTATTCTCATCTGCACTGTGGGTGTAATACCTGCGAGGTTGGTTGCGCTTTCATTGACATTCTGTGATTGTATGAGATACGTATGACGTGTTAAAAATATGTCACAGGGAATTTTTCATGGCCATTGATTTTATCCCGATTAAAAATACTGCTGATGTAATTTTTTTTTAACGCATGTTTTACCTGCAGTAAAGCTATTAACAATATCAACCAAACGTCACCCGTGTAGTTCCCAAAAGAGCAGTTAGAGTGCCTTCTTCTAGATTTCGCCAGTTATATTTAAGTCCGTTTCATGGACAAGGCTTAACTATGCCATGACAAAAAAAAAATAGAACTTCTATTTCCACTTTGACAAACCGTTAAATTGTCGACAGCCTGTCCACCTAATTAAAACACACCCACAGTATATATCACATAATTAACTAACAACTTTCACACGTGTTAAAATGGCAAAAAACGTAAAAAAAAAACAAACAAGTAAATCAAAAGTCATTAAAATCCGTACTACAGCAGGTGTCAAAGTACAAATTATCAACTTATCGCGCTGTGTGGACACTGTAATTTGTGAGGATATCGTAGGGTGATATGACAATTAAAAAATTATAAAACAGCACCGTTTTTTCTGGTAATTAGTAGCCAATGTCGGTGGTGACAAACGAGACCAGTAATTTTAGGAATGCCAAATGGCATTAGTTCTGCGAAATGGTTTTTAAATGTCCTTTTACTGATAATACTTGTTTTAAATGACTTTATTGTGATCGACGATTCATTGAATAAATAAGTAGGAATGTCCTAACTGGTACTCTAAAACGAAAAGTTTCTATAAATATATTTTAGAATACCGTTACTTATAAAAGTACTTATAAGAAGTCATTTTATAAGTACTTTTATAAGTAACTAGTAAGAATTCAATTTCATTATCGTATTGTCATAAATCGGCCTTATAGATATTTGTTTTTTTCTTATGACTAGTAAATCTAGCAATTCTTAGCCGATGTGTTACTGCATACAAAGACTAAGGACACAAACTATCCATATAATATGGTATCCCCTTATACATGTAAGAATAAAGAAAGTAATCATCATCTGCCTAGCCTTTTCCCAACTATGTTAGGGTCGGCATCCAGTCTAACCGGATGCAGCTGAATACCAGTATTTTACATGGAGCGACTGCCTATCTGACCTCCATACAACCTTGTTAGTACTAGGTAATACGTAACGCCTTGGTAAGACTGGTTGTCAGACTTTTTGGGTCACTGACTACCTGTAACGACTGTCAAAGAACTACAAATGACACCCTGGACCAACCGCTTAACGGAGTTGCCTCCGAGGCACGGAGGCAACTCTGTATATAATGGGTCACCCATCCGCAGATCAACCTAGGCAAGTATGGCTTAATCTATCGATCCGAGCGGCTGTTATTATTTAGCCACGAGCTAATAATAAAGAAAACAATAACTACTTTCAATATTTTGCTATCAGTCGCCTAATGATAAATCCACGAGGAATTTATTGTTATTATTGTTCAAGTATACTTACTACATAATACACTATGATTAGATAACAAAAATATTTTCTCAAATAATTATTCTTAAATATTTAATTTTCTTTTACGTAATTCGAATTTGGTTCTTTCAGATCTCAATGTTTTTTTTTTGTTTTGTTAATTTTACCTTTTATTATGGGTTTCAGATTACTGTGGCAATAACTAACATTTAAAAAAAAAACAGATTAATTTTGAATAATGAGTAGGTAAGCATATATCGTATTGATCCCCACATAAACATATCACATAAGATTTACGATACAAATACAGCATTAATAAATATACAAACACAAGAAGTGAGTTTTATAAGAAATATGAATTTTTATAAGAAGTATTTATCGATTCAAGGCGACAATTACTCATTCGTATCAGCTCAGTGACTCTTTCTTTAAATAAAACCAACCTTGGACAAGAAAGTACTCGTAAACAATGAATAAAAAACATAAATATATCTACCATCAGGTTATTTTAAAAGGGTTCCAACCATTTATAATTTGTAATGTCATGATTTTGCACAATTTTGAGATAAATATGCAAAATACTAAAATGGTGACATTGATTTTTTGTCTGGCAAGAAAATCGTCATCGAAAGAACTAATTTGAAAAAGGAATTGGAACACCAAAGACACGATGGACGGACTATGTGAGGGATGATATGGCTAGAAAGGAGGTGACTGCTGAGATGACGAGTAATAGAGAAGTATGAAAGAAGAAGACATGCTGCGCCGACCCCAAATAAATGAGGATAAGGGCAGGATAATGATATGCAAGATACATTGTATTAACATGTTATTAGGCACAATTACAGCACAGGTAAAATGAATTGTCTTTAGGAAAACTTTAAAATACTACCAATAGTCATATTTTAGAAGGAAAACAAGATAGCATAATCAGCTTATAATGTTCCCACTGCTGGGACACAGGCCTCCTCTCCATGGGAGGGAATGGGCTATAATCCACCACGCGGGCCCAGTGCGGGTTGGTTTCTAGGACATGCCGGTTTCTTCACGATGATTTCCTTCACCGTTTTGAGAGCAGTGGTGATGAAATAAATTACAGAAAGTAATGCGCCTGCCTGGGTTCGAACTCACGACTCAAACACACGTTCGTAAGTCGGTGCCGCCACTATAGGGCCACAGCCGCTCTCAAAAAAAAAAAAACAAAAAGCAAGATAAGTTGCAAATAAAATACGTTATGATACCAAATAGTAAACACTCCTTGAAACCACAGTTTAAACAAAAAGGTCAAAGGCTAAATAATACATAAAGTTAGTCTAAGTACTTTATAATAAGCTGTCCGCCTATTAGCTAGCATTTGGTAAATTAGTACCAATGTGACTCACAATAGTTTAGTCTTTCCCTTACCAACATTTACCCCATTTAGAGGGACAATTTCAGTTGAAATCGGTTAAAAAAAGCTATTGGTTAAATAACAACAGCTGTTCTGGTAGCTCTTCAGGTTCAGCCGCGCTTGGATGGGTAACCCATTACATACCGAGTTTTCTCCATGTTCCACGTTAAGCCATTGGTCCCGGCTGTCATTTGTAGATCTCTGACAGTCGTTAGGTAGTCAGTGGCCTGAAAGTCTAACAACCAGGCTTACCAAGGGTATCGTAAACCCAGTACTACTTGTGGGGCCAGATAGGTAGTCGCTCCATGTAAAATACTGGTATTCCGATGCATCCTGTTAGACCCTAACATACTGACAGACTGGAGGCCGACCCTAACATAGTTGGGAAAAGGCTAGGCGGATGGGCCTATAGTGTGACCGTCGGACTGCCAAGTCATAGGTCTCGAGTTTAAACTAATACCCGATTGCACAAGAATATGTCTTCAGTTTTGAAAATGCTAAGAAATGCAGCCAGTAGACAACACAGGACCTACGTCTGAGAAGTTGAAATGTTATATTAATGAGGTGACTAACGCGTTGAGCATTACACAAGATATTGTTCCGATGGTGTAAACGTCACAGTTGTTTGTAATGTGTGGGAAGAATTCAAATGTTTTCTGTGATAATACTAACAAAAATCCTGTCTGTGATCGTGGAAGGTTTTGGCAGAGGTCATCATCATCATTTCAGCCGAAAGACGTCCACTGCTGGACATAGGCCTCCCCCAAGTGTGCATTGACCGATCCCGTGCGTCTCGCATCCAGCGGATCCCCGCAACCTTTACCAGGTCATCGGTCCACCTAGTGGGAGGCCTTCCAACGCAACGTCTTCCAGTTCGCGGTCGCGGTGTGCGGTTTATGTTTGGCAGAGGTGTAACATACGTATCTGATAGTATACCCACATATTGCCAGATATGTTTAAGTTCCATTTTACAGTGGTCATAATTAGCCTAAATGTTCCCACTGCTGAGACCCCACAGTGGGTATGTTTAGCTTATATTATTCTTGTCTGTAATCGAAATGCGGGCCATCTCGTTTGCAGACTTAAAGTTATGTCTAAAGTAAGTCTATCGGTATTCCTTAAGAAAACTTTTCAGCCTGTATTAAGACAGCAATTCCACGTAAGTTCTTGAATCTAGATCTTAAAGAACGCTGGTATATGATGTTTTCATTCCAATATATGGTTTATTCCCTCACAAAGAAGCTTATCTCCAAGCATTGATACCGTAGGTTGATTAGTTATGCATAAATTTATAACATTCTAAGCTACAAATTCCTCATCATCTGTCTATTATGTGTTTGTAACTATGTTCGTGTCGACTTCAAGTCTAATTAGATGCAGCTGAATACCAGGATTTTACATAGAGCAACTGCCTATCTGATCTCCACAACACAGTTAGTACTGGGCAATACGATACCCCTTCCTTAGACTGTTTGTCAGGCTTTCAGGTGACTGACTGCCTGTAAGGACTGTCAAAGATCTACAAATGACAGCCGGAACCAACAGTTTTATGTACTTTCCGAGGCACGGAGGAAACTCGGTATGTAATGGATTGTCACCTACCCACAGACCGACCTAGGCAAGTACGGTTTAAACTGGAAGATCGACCTATGCGGCTGTTTTTATTTAGCTACGAGCTCCAATATTCCAAGGCTCACTTTCAGCATTCACTGAACCCTAGTTCACAAGTCTTCCTTATCACAAGGGACCTCGAACCGGCCTTGAATGAAGAAGGAGCGTGTTCAACCGTTTATCTCTCGGTGTTTGGTGTAATGATTACTTATTAAATGAACGATGGCCGTCTACTGCAGAAAACACGCATTTATACGCAGAGACATAAAATTACAGTTTTTGTTGCAGTTAGGATGTGTGTGGTTATAAAGTGTATATCTTGTAGGTATAAATTAAGAATGTGTTGATATTTTGTATGTTAAATGGATTCTGAGATCGAGATGTGTGTCTAAAACGCAACTTTAAACTCAAAGCATTTACATACATAGGTACATAACATCACGATAATCCCCGAAGGGTTAGGCTGAGGTGTGCCTAATAGTACACCCACATTTCGCCCGTTATGTTTAAGTCCCATGTAATAGGGGGCAAGCCTATTGCAAAAAAACAATAAAAAACCCAATAACTCAAGGCATTTATTTTGAAATAGACCGTTACAGGCGTTTTTGAATTGTCAAAAACAAATAGATGAAGCTACAGCACAGTCTCAAGCCATAATAACCGTGGAAGGACTGTAGTTTCTCTTTCTAAAGCGTAGATCTCTATGGAGAAGAATGGGCAAGAAACTCCATGGATACTTTACTCTTAGGCATCTGCATATAGATATATAGATGCATTATGATATAAAGATGGAGGAGCTCGTGGCTAAATAATAACAGCCGCTCGGGTCGATCTTTAGGTTAAGCCGTGCTTGCCTAGGTTGGTCTGTGGATGGGTGACCGCCCATTACATACCGAGTTTCCTCCGTGCCTCGGAAAGCACGTTAAGCCGTTGGTCCCGACTGTCATTTGTAGATCTTTGACAGTCGTTAGGTAGTCAGTGGCCCAAAAAGTCTGACAACCAGTCTTATCAAGGGGTATCGTATTACCCAGTACTACCTGGGTTGTGGAGGTCAGATAGGCAGTCGCTTCATGTAAAATACTGGTATTCAGCTGCATCCGGTTAGACTGGAAGCCGACCCCAATATAGTTGGGAAAAGGCTAGGCAGAAGATGATGATGATATGATATAAAGATGTGTCTTAAGAGTACATACAATAGTACAAGTCATCATCTGCTTAGCCTGTTCCCATGTTTAGGGTCGGCTTCCAGTCTAAGCAGATGCAGCTGAATACCAGTATCCTACATGGAGCGACAGCTTGTTTGAATTCCATAACCATGTTGCTGAGTAATTTAGTAAAGGAAGAAAATGAAGAAAAAGTATTTATAAGACTCGCAGCGTACAAAACATCATTAAAATCTGTCTAGCCGTTTCCCAACTTTGTTGGGATCGGCTTCCAGTCTAACTGGATGCAGCTGAATATCAGTATTCTACATGGCGCAACTGCCTACCCCTTGGTAAGACTGGCTGTCAGACTTTCGGGCCACTGACTACATGTAACGACTGTCAAAGATCTATAAATGACAGCCAGGACCAACGGCTTAGCGCGCTTTCCGAGGCACGGAGGAAATTCGATATGTAATCGGCGATCACCCATCAGCGGATCAACTTAACAAGCGCGGCTTAACCTTTAGACCGACCCGAGTGGCTGTTATTTAACCAAGAGCTCCTCAAACAAAACAATAAAACATAATTAAATAGAAAGATAACAACAAAAAATTAAAAAAATCTTTTTTAGACATAAAATAAACTAAATTCGTCCTGCACGAGGCTAAAAGGCGTATCTCAGCATGGTGATGTAACATTTAACAGTAGCCTTTAGTAAGACTGGTTGTCTGACTTTCAGCTTTCTGACTGGCAGTAACGACTGTCCAAGATCTATTGTCTGAAGACAATAAAACAAATGAAAAAACCAGTTAAATAATTCTTCGTTACTATGAAAGGTTTTTTTTATTGTTTCTAATACATTGTGAGACGACATTTTTTTTCCAAAATACCCAAAAAAGGTGCGAAAAGAAAATTATGATTATGTTTCTGTTGTGTTGTAAAAGAAAGCGGCATGAATTTAGCATTGTAAGATTACAATATTACTAAATAATGTAATACTTTAATTAGAAATAACTTACATGGAAAATACTTAAAGTTATAAAATATACCTATTGAGAATTTTCTAACATCGTGTGCCTCGATTTTCTATTTTATAATTAAAATCTTATTCTCTCCATAATACTATGACTACAATATTCCTATCTATTACATGTTAAAAAAAAACAATCAATGCTTCAATCCCCAACACTATATACAAATCATCTGCTATCTCTTTTTGTCCCACAAGAGTGAAAGAGACAAGAAACGAGCTAGTTTAGATAGTTGTTAAGATATCGCTATCGCCGCCGCCCACGGGGAATGTCCGTGGTCAACCGACAGTGTGGACTTCCTACTCCAATGCGTGTTCCGAATACATCGGGAATTTTTGTTTATTGTCCGTGTTTATTTTGCCGTGTGGTCTTAGGAACTGAAGACTTTAAGTTGTGGGTGTTGAAAAACAGAACTAAGGAATTTCTAATTTTATAATGTTGTTTGAAAAAGATTAGAAATATTGTGTTAGAAGATTTACTACAAAAAAAAAACAACAGAATTTTGAAATGAATGCCCGAAACTCGGATGTCTTATACGTTAATATAAGAAGATCGTGGTTTAATTTTGATTAATAAACTACTGTAACGGATCTAAAACATTACTACCTTATTACTAAGGGCATAAGGATGAAAAGGCGCAGAACCTCAGTAAACTCGGGAGAACCGGCAGAAAAAAGTACAGTAAATGACTTCTCACTAAGATCGTTGGGAATCTTATTCTACCGGCGAGCAATTTATCTATGAACTGTTACATATTAATCTTCATTAACTTATACTGCTCACTAGAACATAAACAATACGCTATTTCCATAAAAATAGGAAAAGTGTTAATTTAATTTAAAATTCATAAAACTCCTTTTTGTAAATATTTTTCACAAGAATGCGACTGCCTCGTTGGTCTAGCGGTCGCAAGCGCGACTGCTGAGCAGGAGGCACTGGGTTCGATTCCCAGGTCAGGCAGTGTTATTGGGTTTTTCTATCAGGAATTTCTCAGTGGCGGCCACGGTGTGTAGAATTGTGCCCAGTAAATGGCAATAAGCTTCTCTATTACATGGGATTTTAACATAACTGGTGAAATATGGGTGTGCTATTTGGTACACCTTCTCACTAAGAAAGAAAGTCATGTTTAATCTGACCGCCCTTTTCTATATTATAAAAAGACATAGACTAAAGACTTTTGTCATAGTTATTTATATCCTAGTGCTAAAGGTTACTCTCACGACTACAGGTTCTCAATTTACAGTAATATGAAGAAAGTGAATCATCAATTTATATAGTAGGTTGGTACAGACGCCAACAAATCAAGTTACCACAATCTGTCAAATTTCTTTGATAGATTTTCAACTTTATCACCAAAGCATTAGGTTCAAGGTTGATTGGGAAAATCTGACAGTTACGGGTAGCTTTATGTGTACATAGATATAACTGCAGTAACTAGAAAAAAATACCAGTAGTTGTGTCATTTGGCAAGCACCACAATACCTTATGCCAAAGAAATGTTTATGTAGCTAATATTCTTTTGAAGATAAGCATATCTTTCAGTAAAGCAGCTTGGGTTTGTACTGTCCCACATATTTGTGGCATTAATCAACACTGACAAAATTCTAGCAAAAAATCTCACACTAAGAAATATCTAAACCTTGAAAACATAACATCATCATCTGCCTAGCCTTTTCACAACTATGTTAGGGCCAGCTTTCAGACGAACAGCTTGCAGCTGAATATCAGTATTTTATATGCTGACCTCCACAACCCACTACTGGGTAATACGATACCCCCTGGTAAGACTGGTTGTCAGACTTAGATGACAGCCGTTGGTCCCGGCTGTCATTTGTAGTTCTTTGACAGACGGTAAAGGTAGTCAGTGGCCCCAAAGTCTGACAACCAGTCTTACCAGGGAGTATCGTATACGGTCACCCATCCACGGACTAACCTAGGTAAGCGCGGTTTAACCTTAAAATCGGCCCGAGCGGCTGTTATTATTTAGCCACGAGCTCCTCACAGATACCTCCATATCTAATGTCAAATATATGTTGGTATCAGGATAAAATTCACTTCTATCCTAAAACACAGATAAACCAGCATGGCCCGTTGTGTAAGCCCTTATAAACCATCTCTCACAAACAAGATTCTCAGTAGAGAAAAACTCTCAAAACAACAAAAATCTTTCCGAGCGTAAACAGCATTTTTTCCTAATTGACACTGCGATGTTTTTACCTTCAAGCATTGTCCCTAGCAAGCGAGGCAGGACCAATAAAAAAAACTAATAAAGCCGGCAGTGGGCATCGGTACTGACCTATGTCAACAAACAGGGTACTTGTGTGTGTGAGTGAGCATGTGTATGTGTACACAGACTTCGTAAGAGTATAGAATGTGTTAAAGAATGCATTTTTTGTTTTGTTTCTAAGGTTGTCGGAATGCAAGGTTTTTGTATTATGGTATGAAAATTTGTGCTGTTGATGGTGTTTTTCTCGTGGTTAAACAAATGGTTATTTTGAATAGAAAAATGTTTCGGTTAATGGTAAATTTTGCTGAGACTTTTTATTTACTTTATTTTTTGGGGTTAATGAAAAAAATAAAGTCCATTATACGATTTAATACTTTAACTTAATTAAAAACTATTTTTTTTTTAATTTTAATACTTTTAATTTCCGGTCAATATGGGGTATACACTTGGGGTAGGCCTATGTCCAGCAGTGGACGCCTTTCAACTGAAATGCTGATGATGACTTTTACATGTAATTTTTTTTAATACATGTATACAGCCTATTCATAGATGCAATTTTGTTTAAATATCTACTGTAAAGACAACTAGGAAATTCAATTCCTTCATATTAGTACTTTGTTGATTTTAGCTTAGTTAGAAATACACTGATCCGGAAACAAGACTAATTCAAGAATTTAACTTTTCATGAGCTATTCTAAAAGTGCTCTTCCTATAAGAACACTACAAAATAAATTATATTCTCAAAACAGCCACATCTGTAGCAAAACGAGTCTACGAATTGAAGTGCTAACAACGAGACAATGACAGGCGCATTCAGATAACCTCATTTCTTTCTGCGATAGCACACACATACATACATACACAATTGACACACACAGACAAACATCGTCGGTTGCGACTATCGGGATGAAATCTGAGAACGCCATTTAAAAATAATGAGATTTATTCTGAAATTAGTTTTTAAGTGTTATTTTTTATTGGAAGTAAGATTTATCGTAATTATATAAAGATCAGCAATTGATATTTGGAAAAAAAAAACCTTTTTCATGTTTTTTTTTGCTTGAGCAGACTGGTCAAAGTTATTTTTCTATTTTTCATGTAAAAAATTATTTAGAAAAATATTTTGTTGTGTATCAACAAAAACCTCAATAACTTATGGCGAATGTCACAAGAAGTAACTACCTAAAACGTTGAGTTTAAAAAATAGATACTTACTAAGTAAATTACCTGAATTAAAATGCGATAATTGGTCAATTCTGCTCTTTCTATGTCAAAGTATGATATCAGAAATAAAGATAATACTTGAAGAAATAGTACCCTTCATTGCAAAAATTATTTCCATTTGCCACATATTTTACTCAATATTTGACTATAAATACAAGTTACAAAACTTTAAAACAGAAACACTATAAAAATACAATGAATCAACGATAAACGAAGATACAATCAAATAACAATAGCCACAGCCGTAATATTACAAATTACAATTAAGATGTAATTTTATAAAATTACAGTTCCTTAATGGAGTGTAATGATTTTACCACAACAGTAAAGTACTCAATAAAAATTATATTTCAGAAGAGTGTGTGAGTGCATTCTGTCTTTATTTTTATTTGTGTGAGTGTAATGTGAGTGTGTGCATGAACGATGATGCAATACCTAATCGTGTTTATCGGAGAAATGACGACGCGTTGCGCATTTTTTATTATGTTATGTAACGATGTTTGTATGTGTTTTTATTATTAGACGTTTCGCAATTAACTGCTTCTATTATACAGAATATAAGGTTATTGTTCAAAGATTATTGTTTATGGGATTTGTTTTAGTATTTACGATGTATTAGATTCTTGCTGATGAAGTTGCTCGAGGAATGTGGTGAAAAAACACAATTATTTGCCGTCTAGTGTAAATTACAACGATTAAATAATTTGAGATTTTTGCATTAGGTGTCTAAAAAGGACAAAAACACATTAATTTTCCCATAAAACTTTTCTCAAATTACAGATTGCTCGGAAAACACCGACCAAAGGAATTAATAAGAATCTAAATAACTATAATTATTTCGTAATAACAGACTGGAAATAAACTTTATAACTCATAATGTACATATCAGGGACCTTCGAGTAATAAAACTACAAACAAAGTATAATAAAATTGCGTCGCGATAGGTAGGTGCTGTCAACGTCTTTTAGTTAAAAATGCAGGGCGAACGCACCTTCAGGGCTAAGTGATAAGGATGACAAAGGCCACTATCACTACGAAGAAAATTACTTGGCAGAGTTAAAACTGGTTCACCTTCATTCTTTTTATAAAATAATGAGATTTGCAAAAACAAGGAAAATGAGTTTCTTGTACGGTTTGCGTTTAACATCATTCTTAACAAAAATATTTTTTTTATTCTATAACATAATAATATACATTTTTCTTTGGTCACTAAGTAACAATTATTGACCAGCGTCTGTGACCATTTTAAGAATTTTAACATGATTCATATTATTATTCTTTTATGATTCTGCTAAAGCGGCCATTTTAAGCCCCCTATTTATAAAAACTCTCTAAAGTTTCCATTTTGAGCATATCCGGCAAAAACTATGTGGTTTTTGCAATTTATTACAGAATTTTTTTTAAACATACTGGGAATAACTCTTATTTTTTCTTTTTGTATTATCCAGGCAGTTTTATTTTTATAATACTAAGCTAGTCTACTAACTAACTCAAAACCAACCCAATTTTAAAACCAAACACTGCCAAACAGTCAATATCAAATAAAAAACAAAAAAGCATGTCCACTTCATATCCCCATACATTTTCAACAATAAAATATATCAGGAACACAAAGTTTCCCGACACAACACTATTGTACTTTCAAAAGGGACAAAGTAATGTTCATACAGTATTCATGTGCGTGCGCGGGTCACGATCACGGACATCGAACTTGCATTTTTAAATCGATTACACCACAATGGGTGCGCGGAATCGATTCCATTTTTATACTTATTTCCTTTTCCAATTGTATTCGTAATTAATCGAATTGTGTGTTAATAGCTTTTTCTTTCTATGTCATTTTTTTGTGTTATTGATTACATAATGTTTGTTTTATTTATTATGTAATTTCTTTGTAAAAGAACGTTATTTTGAGAGACTAAAAATGTTATTAAAAGTTTTGCTTCTCTCAATTTACAACCCAATAAATTTTGCAAGCCGGAAATAATAAGTTATATCTGACAATCCGACTAATATAACAGCTCTAAATAACGCAAATAATCCAACTTAAACCTCGAAAATCCCGATAAATCGTGCAAAGAGGAAGATAACGTAATAAAATCGCCATATACGTCCACTGCCGTCCACGTGTCAGGCCATAATAAAAATAAATGGTCTCTGCAAAACGAGAGAGTTCGCTCACCTCCCTAACCTAAGACAAGAGTTTGCGCTTACGCATCACGCACACATACGCGTTTGTAGGTCGCCACACGTATACACACACAGTCGCACGCACACAGACACGTCACGCCCACATGCGAGAGGGGCGCGTGCTCCGAACAAGTTTAGACAAACGGAAGAAATATTATTCTCTTTTTAGGTACAGCATTTGCTCATTCTATTCTTGAAATATGTATTTTTAAGGCTTTCTTTTTGCCGTTGAAATAGGAATAGAAATTGTCGGTGTCAGTTTTTTATTGTTATTGTTTGGTACTTTCTCGATAAGTAATGATCGTTTTAAATATTATTTTTCGTGTTGCCATTGTTTTTCTTTCAAGTTTATGAGGCTAGTGATTTAGATAAAGCTACAAAACATTTTATTCCTATTTAAATAACTAGAGTTTCTTCCAATTTAATTGACATTTAAATAATCATCCGTATAAATTTTTATTTTTGAAATAATGTGCACTTGTACAGTTAAAAAAAGTAGTTTTTAATGCGCAATTCAATAAGTCAACATGTCTAATATACCTACTATAGTATTAATACAACGTAATAACCGATTTTCCTTAGGTAAGAAAACATTTTCACACTTCCGATAACGCTGATTATAACAAAACTTTCGACCTATTTGCTACTAAAAGTGTCGTCTGAACGGTATTAAATTACAGGTATGAACTAATAAATACCGATAAATGTTGTTTATTTAACAAAAACCGATACCGTAACTTTTTGCGTGCGTTGCTCTTTGCGATTTTTGTTTGAGTGTGTGTGAGTGTCGGAGTCTTGACCTACGACAACAGCGCGTGTGTGTGAGTGTGAGTGGGTTGCGTAATTTTTTCAGTGAGTTATTGTAAAAAAAGTGTGTTGTGGCATTACAGTGTCATTGTAATATAATATGTTTTTGTTATTTATTTGAAATTGTATCTCTTTTGCAGTTTGATGATTTATTAATGAGTATTTTTTTGTCGAACGTAAATCGTAATTCACGTATGAAATTTGAATGGTTCTTTTGTAGGTAAACTGATTTTCGAACGGAATGCTTTATTTCCCGCTGTTAAATCTGCTATGGTTTGTGTTGGTATATTAATGTTTTTGTCAAAATGGTTTGTAACAAAGTTTTTTTTTTAAATAATAAACGATAAAAAAACACTTATGTTTGATAAATTAGTCAATAAGAGAAGATTTTTGAATTTTGTTTTATTCTTTCATACGTTATGATTATTACTTAAAGGTATAAGATCGGTTGGCGGTGCTAACCAGCATCTGGTACATGCCTTATGCATAATTTATAGTAATGTTTTAAAACATAATTATTTTTAACTAAAGAGAAGACATGACTTTGAACTTATTTCCCTAAAAGTAATAACTCTGAACTTCTCTACCTCTTTGTAGAAAATATTTCCAAAAAACTTTTTAAACAAGAATTGCGTTGTTTTGAGAGAGATATCATAATAATTATCTTTATAACAAAGTCTGAGTCATGCAGTTGAGTAGTACAAAAGAAGTTTATTTTTAAGATCTGAGCGCAAAGTGCCTCTTTCTGTACGAGTTTGAAATAATTAAATTTTTATTCACTCCAACTGTATTGAAGCTTTGAAAAAGTTTCTGCGATGTTGCTTTTGTGAAAGAGAAAAATGTTTTTGTATTATTTTTAAGTGTATCTGCAAACTAATTAATAATTATAATTAAAAAAATCAACCTAGTTCTCAGTTTTGACTAATGTTTTATTAAAAAATACTTGTAAAGAAGTTATGTAACTCAGGTTACCCAATTAGGATTTTTCAATCTTTTGACAGAAAATCATAAAAATACCATAATTTATTACCATGTAGCAGAATGTAATCACATTATGCAATTGTCTCCGCCATTTTATTTTCTACACTCGTAATAGCAAATCTATCATACTTCAAATCATAAGTTTGAATGGAAATGAGAAAGTAAGCGAAATCTTCTAAATTATATGTTATTTTACGTTTCCTTACATTTCCATATACAGTTTTTACTTAATTTATTACAAAATATTGTGGTACTGTCATAAATTCGTAATATTTTAAAGTTGTGCATTATGTTTTGGTTATTTTTAATTTAATTACAGGCTTGTTATGAAATACTGCAAGAACTATCCGAGAATAAATTCAATTACCTCAACAGCAGTTTAAAATTAGTAAAAAAAAACTTTAAACAAGCACTTAATAAGTCATGCCGACGGGATAGTAGTGATTGTAGAATATAACCTACCACAATCGTTGTCCTTTCGCAAAATATACCGAATTCAGAATACATGACTCAAAAATACGATTTTAAATAAGTATCAAAGTAAATTATTTAATAAAATATTTGTAAGGCATAAATATTTCTATCTTTTGGGTATTTATTTCAGCGTTGCGATACAATAAGTAGATATTTAAAAGATCTCATAATTTAAGTGTAAAGAAGAATCTAGCGTCAAATTAGAAAAAAAAAACCAGTAAAATCTGGCCACTAAGACCCAAGTTTACTTGCCAGCATTCCAAACTGAAGAAAAAAAAAACTAAATGTCACACTGACTTTTACCGCTCTGCACTTTGGGTTAGGTTACTTTCTCTAAGTAAAGACTTAAGTTAAACTAAGTAAACAAGTCTATATAAACTGTAAACTTAAACTTTTAGTTATCTAATTAAGTCGGACTAACCGGGTGGTAAACGAACAATTTAAATGGTTCTTTTATTCACACAAAATATGTGTAAATAAATGTTGTATTTATGTAATTTTAAGAAGTGACATTAAATATAAAAAGAAATAATAATTTGCAGTAAAACTAACTTAAATGCCATTAAATTTGCGATAAAAGCTCATCAATTGATTTTTCTTCACTCATTTATTGTAAACTTTCACAAATCTTTGAAGATTAAAAGCAACAACAATTACAAAGAATGCAGGTAATTTTTCCCATTTTATTTTACTTGCAAATACCAATAAGATACAGAGGAATGTTACCGGAATCTATTGTTTATCTACTCGTTGAGAGGGCTATAAATCGGAAACTAGTTCGCGGAATTACGCAACAAGCTTTTAGCGTCCATTATAATAAAAATAAATACCTGCATTGAATCAATTTACATCCAAATCGAGTCCTTAAACTCATCGCACAATTGTCAATCACTCACAAAACGAAAAAAAAAAGAAAAACAAAAAAAAAACGAAACGTCACTTCGTTACGTCACTTTAGTTTTTTTTTTACACAGGCGAAAGTAAAAAGTGCATTCCGCCAAAAAAAATTTTTTTCGCGATTTTTTCAACGCGAAATGTGTGTGTTTACGTCAACATGTATTTTTCAAATGTAAGTGTGCGGCAAAAAAATGGTTGTGCCCGGCTCCGGCCGTGGGCGTTCTGTTATAAGTAGTACTATAGTTATAGTAGGCACGGCATGGCATCGTAATGCACTTATGTGTACTTGCAAACTTTTTTATTATAGTCTGTTATATCCGAGCGGTTCCTTAGTTTGAGGCTCGCAAGTGGAATACTTCTTGGTGCTTGCGTTATTACGTAATCATGTTCTTTGTTTTTTGCAAAAAAAAAAATACATTTGAGTTTTTTTCTTACGTCGATTACCTATTATAGTTGATCATGGCTCTTTATGAGCGTGGTCTGAATCGGTACTAATGCCGCCATTTTGTTTTGCAACGCGCCCACCTGTCAATTTCATTGAAGTGTCAAAAAATCTTTACAGAACTCTGTACCTTTGTTTCTTTGGAAGGTACAAATAGTGAGATAATTTAGTTTGTACTTACATAAAGAAAACTCTACAGCTCTTATCTTGTTCATAATAATTACCTAGTAATAAGTATGTCAGTAAAACAGATTGTACATTATAGTAGTAACTCGGCCATCGCTTTCGAATATAACAATCGCTATTCGCATTCCTTAGGTACTGCATTTAATTTTAAATACTTTAGAACAACCTCAAAATAATTATATTCCATGCCTTTGGTCACTATAAAAATAACCAATACTCTTCACTCAATTTTCATCGCATCTTTCATATTGAAATGTCTTAAAACAATGTTTTTTTTGAGAATCTCTCATTTAAGTGCAAAAAAAGGTTCCTTGTTTGAACTTGATTGACAAAGAAAAGTAACAGCTAACGCTTATTACAAGCTTTTATTTAGTTTTTTTTTTCATTTATAATTTTTTTTGTCTAATTTTGCTTACAATATTTTTCATAAAGTATCAAGATCATTCCTGTGACACATTCGTCGATAGTATACAGAATGAGTTAAGTTTTTATCGCGGCGCATACTCGAATGCCATCAATACTTTTTCCAGATTCGTTTTAACATTTCACAGACGCGGCGCCTTTTTCTATGATTTATCTTTCTTTAATTAATTAAAGTACTTAATAACAGGTATTGGAGCACAGATTTGCTTAATTTTTCTTAATATTTTCGGACTTATCAGTCTTTTTTACATTTTTTAACATTCATAACATAATATTAGGTGCAGACTCAGACAAGCATTACACAAAAAAAAAAACAATTCTCTGATATCGATCAGAGAATTCCTTTTCAAAGAATCGATTCTCTTTAATCAAATTCTGATATTGCCCTACAATTGCAATACTTCTTACAGCGAAAGGATCAAGACTACATCGTCGCAATAAGTGATAGTGTGTGAAAGAGAGGGAATGTCTGCAGTTTTTCATCGCGCGTTCTACGGAGAAGTTTTTGCCGGACGGTTTTTATATCAGACCTTATTCGATGCTTTCTTGTAGGAAATATTTACTTTTTGCAGTATCTCGGGGCCTATGCCGGTGGTCTTGATTGCGACCTGTTTTTATCCGTTTTTTAATTTTATTTTCTAAGTTTTTAGTGTTTGATGTTTAATTAGAATTTAGTCTTTCTTACGCGGACTTGGATTCTTTTTAGCTTCGAGATTATGGTTTTTATAACCACAGAAAAATCGAAAGTCTCAGTGTTGTAACAGTTAATATTTTGGGTCTTCTATTAAATACAAAAATATTCGGTTAAATCAACATGTTTGACATAGTGTCGTAGGTAGAATGGCGTAACAGGGAAAGAGGACGCTATTGACCGACGTCTTTAAAAAGGTCGCTGCGACAGGCTGGTTGAGGAAACCAGAGACCCCAGGCGTTGTAGAACAACTTGCATCATCAGCCTACTTCCAGTGCTGAGATGCAAGCCTTCTCTCTGTAAGTGGGAACGACTTGGGAGAGGCCTAAATCCAGTAATGGAAAAGGCCGATTTAGTTGATTGATTTGAATGATGACCGATAAAACTGTCTAATTTGATACTTTTGGGTACAGCTGTTAGGGCGATATTCGCTTAATATAAATGTGTATTAAATTATTAATACACGATACTAGTAAAGATGAATGTAATACGACTTGTTTTGAGTGTAAATGTTTTTGCATCATCATTTGTGATACAATTCAATGTGTAAGCACCCACGCTAGAAGAGCTGTATGGAAGTGCGTTATATGTAGATATGTGATGTAGGTGACTATTTTAATTCTTTGGAAGCATATTTTATTTGAATTATTTTGAGTTTTCGTGTCTGGAGCCAAGTTTTTCCTACCTAAAGATTACAGTTTTGGTCGTACTGAATCATTTGTTTTTGGTTATTTTATTATTATTATAAGCATGCGAGTAATAGAGAAATACAGAAGAAGAAGACATGCTGCGCCGGCACCAAATAAATTGGGATAAGGGTAGAAGAATGATGACAAGCATATAAATGCCGGCCTAAATTACTAAATTATTTTTTTACGTGTTTTAAGCTTTCACGGTTTACAACTAAACTTATACTGTCACTTAAGGGGATATCTTCCGTGATTATTATTATTTTTTCCAACCACCCGCATTCTCCAGTCAACCCGTGAACATGGCGGTTTCAACAGCGTCGAAATATCGGGAGCTCATAATAATGAACAATCACGGAAGATATCCCGTAAGTGACAGTATACGTTCATTTTAAGTTTTGGGGAAAATCATTTTACTTGCTCTTGTTTTGTTTTTCTTTCTCCATTGTACAATAAATGCAATTATTATTCAGTGCCTGAACGAGCCTGAACCGGTTCTAACCAAATTCAACAACAAAAGTAGCACAACAAAACATGACCTATGTTAGTTCCTGCACAAAACATTAATAACGACGTGGCTATTTTTAAATCGATCGGCAAAGTATATTAAATTAGACACTACGCAATATTATGTCTACAGCCAACACCGGATATTGCTTATTAAGACGAAAGTGTATTTCGAACGACGACTCTTGTACTTCATTCAATAGTGCAAAGTATTACAAAACTACGACAGTTTTAATGACAAAATATTGTCAACAGTGAGGGCAATTAGTGACAAAATAGCGTAAAATAAGAAAATAATAAGTTAGTCACATCCTTGCTCATACTAAGACGAGTTATTAAAAATAATCGTCAAGACTGGATTGGCGAAAATATTTAAAGGGTTCTTTATAAATTAATTACGGTAACCGTGATCAATTACCATAGGTTATGTAGTTGTAAGCTTTAGTAGATTTACTTGAATCAATTTAAATAAATTATTAAATTTAATTGCCTCGTTGGTGTAGTGGTCACAAGCGCGACTGCTGACCATGAAGTCCTGGTTTCGATTCCCGGGTCGGTCAAAGCGCTATTGGGATTTTCCATCAGGAATTTCTCAGTAGCAGCCACGGAGTCTGAATTTGTGACTAGCTGATGGCAATAGGCTTGCCTTCGCTATTACATGGGACTTAACTAACGTAACATAACTGGCGAAAATTGGGTGTGCTGTTAAGTACACCTCTGCCTAGTTTCGGGGATTACAGGGCGTGATGTTATGATATTACCGCAGCTCTTTTCAACGTACGTTCTAACCTTCTAACCTTCCAACGGTCAGTAAAATTACTTTATTTAATAATAAAATAGTAAATGACGAAAATCACTACATAGTAGTATAAAACAAAGTCACTTCCCGCTGTCTGTCTGTCCCTATATATGCTGAGATCTTTAAAACTACGAAACGGATTTTGATGCGGTTTTCAGTAATAAATAGAGTGATTCAAGAGGAAGATTTATATATATATTGCACCCGGTCGTAGCCGGGGCCGGTAGCTATTACCTAATAAAGTAACAATTTATCCATAAATTGAACAACGCAAAATTAACAATTTGTCAACGATAAATAATTCATAATCACATCCTTTACACATGCCACTTTCCTGTGACAATTGTTACCGTTTTACTATAATCACGACGGAACTCTAAAAAGTATCCCCTAGGTACCTACCCAGGTTACTTAGAACCCATCCAAGCGATGAATGTCACAAATAAGGGGTTCCGTAATGACCACTTGTGGACAGACGAGCGATTATTGTCAAACTCGCTGTCGGTAAGTCCACGTTTATTGCGTTTAGCAACGGAACCCGGTCGTCAGTTGGCTGCATTGTGATTTAAAATTAGTTTGTTGATTTTTCAAATTGGTTTTTAATTATTACCCATAGTAACTTAGTAATACCAAGGGGGGGGGGGGCTTACCAAGGTGTATCGTATTACCCAGTACTAACTGGGTTGTGGAGGTCAGATAGGCAGTCGCTCCATGTAAAATACTGGTATTCAGCTGCATCCGGTTAGACTGGAAGCCGACCCCAATATAGTTGGGAAAAGGCTAGGCAGATGATGACCCATACTAACTTAGTAATAACTGTTCGGAATATACGGCAAGCTGTCTGTCTGATTTGCTAGAGGTTTTGAGACGAATCACTTGAATTTGAACCTACTACCACCTCACCTTTAGTTTAGTTTTGAACACTAAAGCCCAGTACGCAGCAGTCTTTTTAGCGTGTCGATGACAATTTAAATTGAGTCAGCCCAAAATTTGGCGACGCATTTGGCACTTTCAGTAGCGTCTATAAGCTCGTGATGTAAATGATGAAAATGTGATGTGAAGAATCAAGTTTTATGTAGCACTGGACATAAGACATAACTCTTATCATAAAACAATGTGTGTTAAAACCACTAAATGAAGAAATTTTTATTATCAGTAAAAGGTATCCAAACTTCAGTTTGTTTAAATATTACTACAAAATTAAAGATGGCGTAATAAAGAGTTTGAGGCCCGGAAACCTAGCCACATGATCATTCCCGGTCAAAAACTATACAAGCTAAGTAACATTGCATGCTTACAGGCCAAACGCGCCTCACTATGAAAAAAATACACCTCAATTTTTACGTACTTGCCTCAAGAAATGAATAAACAATAAAACATCAGGGGCAAAGCGAATAAGCTAAGAACCATTTGAGTCGAGAACAGAGAATGGTGTTCGTTAGTATCTTTTAATTTCAGCTAATTTTTATCTCCAGCGTCGACTCCTTTTTTACTGTGTCGCACAAGCCATTAGCTGTGATATAGGACGACGGAGTGATCTTGATACTTTCAAGACGTTTGACTGAGACCGAGTCTTGAAGGAAAGGTATCGTACCTGTGTTAAGAAAAAAAAAAAAATATTGATATTTAATTTGACCCTCTTGGCCTGCGAGTAACTTATAACAAAAGTAGGTATAAATATAATAAGTTTTGTGACTGAAATCGTTTATTTAGATTAATCTCTCAATGATGCTCGCATTTTAAACGCTCATAATAAACTAATTGTTTTATTTTATTTTCTCCCCGGATCAACATGAAATTGGTCTTGACTATATCTATTATTTATAGCAGTCATCACATCGTTACAGTAATACAATTATAACTTTATTTATTGTGGCGCTAGACCTTATTTCCTTATTAAGAAATAACTAGGCAATATTGTTTTATATTACTTTAAAACAGTCTACGGTATAATTTTATTGATCTGATTAAAATTATACGAGTACCTGTCGTGTTCTTTTAATGTTTATTTATTTGATAAATAACCTAGGTAGTTTTATTGCGAAATATGTGCATGATATACTTTGCTAAGCAACTTTGTATAAAACGCCTCCAAGAAAATATTGAACTAATAACTTGCTTTTGCCGTAAATTCTCTTTTAATTAAAATCAATTTTATTGATAAATTTAAACGTGTCTTAAGAGTAGTAGATCAATCTACTCCAAATTAATTCAAGAAAAAAAATACTGTCCATTCACATTAGCTATTTATATTAGCTTTCGCCGTAGCAAGTATCAAAATCATCCCATCCAACATCCGTACTGAAGAAATCTAATTTTTGCCGAGTTTTTCTCTTATTCCGGCGGCCCCCAGAGGGCGGTGTTTTCCCGCCAATTTGTGTGTGCTTGTGAAAATTTAACCGTTGTCATGTCGCACCGTTTCACTTCGTGTTAATGAAGTGTTATTTGTGAACATCTCCTGTTTGCTTTTTGTTTTTTTTTGCTTTAAAATATTTTCTAAAGATTAAAAAAAAATAAAAAATAATTCTGGTTGTGAAGTATAAAGGTGTTTGATAGTCAACAAAATTTAACATTTAACGCACCATCTTCATTAACGGCTGTATTAAAAAATGATCAATAATAAAATATTCATTCCCGAAAAACGGGCAGGTGTCGTTTCGCCACAAAAAACGATGTTTTTACGACCACTAAGAAACTTTTCTAATAATGTTCCGAGTTAAGAGTGTCCTGCCGTTAATTGCGAAATAAATTTTCAAGTTTTAACCAAAAAACGCTTTCTCATGAGTTACGGGCGAAGCAAAAAAAGATTATGGCGAACGGTGTAAGAAAAATGTTCGTGGCTGTACTCGGTCGTATTCATAGACGGGACCTAGATAATTAGGTACTACCTATGTACGTTGACGACCTCAAAAAGTACACTACAGAATACAGAATATTACAGTATTACTATCATTGTATTAAAAACCAGTTTCAAAAGTATGGTGTCTTAAAAGTTGATAAATACAATAAATTATTCGAAACGAAATCAACCCATACTTGTCTCAGAATCATATGAAATACTGACATGTGTATTAGTGATTTTATTAGAAAATTAATGGGAATGTCTTTACGTTTGTAACTTATAAGCTTAACAGGCTGTTATTATTAATAGTAACAACTATTATATTGAAACGGTTACACGTGCCATTATGACAGTAGAACTTCAAACAAAATATTATTAACGTCGACTATGTAATAATATTTATGAGAAATCATTAACAAAAACCTGATCCAATACATTTTCAGTTACATAATTAAGAAAATTGTTTATTTTGCGAGCAAAGCTTGGAGTGGCAGCTAGTATTTAGTACACCAGGAAATAAGTAAAATAATGCTGACATAACTTGTCTCGACTGTTTTATTTTTATTGAAATGTAAATCAGGCGTTGTTAGGCTTACAATAAATTTTCATTGATGTCTTTAGACTTTTAACCAAGCTAGATATCCCGCTATTGTTCAAAGGCCTCTCACACAAAGAAGAAATGAGTATTGATCTCCACGCTTGCTCACTGCTTGTTGATTTATTGGTAATCAAAATACTGTTGTATTTTCTATTGACAATGTCACAATATCTTTGATTTCTTTATTTAGTATCAAGAGTTAAGAACAAAGCTTAAAGCAAAACCTTGTGTTTGATTATCTGTTATATCTACAACAGTTGGTGGATTATTAGTAATACCTATTACCGACAAACGATTTTTTTTTCAAATATTTTAAAATTATCATAATTAGTTAAGTACGAGTAACAAGTTAGTAAAACAGATTGATGATCACTATTTCAATTGGCAGATAAATCAAATTTCGTCGGAGACTAAAATAATTTTGATAATTTCTAATGATAAAATTAGTTGTCCCGAAAATTTGAGAAAAAAAAATCCTTGAGCTATGAATACGGCTATAATGGGTTGGGAGAAAATTATGAGAGATAGGAGTAAAGTGGTAAAAATTACCAAAACGGGATGGGGTGATCAGTTGACGTCATTTTAAAACGTTACTGTTTGTTGTGTCACGTTTTGTTGAAAAAGGGTGAGCAGTGAGCACAGTGTTTAGGGCATTTTTTTTTTTGGAATTTGAATTCAAACGTACCGTGACTCTCGCACACATAAGAAAGTACTTTTAGCAAAATGTTTTCGTCAATGTAGAGAAAAATTTGAAGGCCAGGAATATATGTATAAAGCATAATGAGACAGTACCGGGCCCACTGCTGGGGCTCATCTCGGTAATAGAAGACTGAAGTCTACCACACGGGTTCCTTGCGGGTTACTGGATTAGCATCATTTACAGGTAAGTAAAACTTTTACAAAGTTTACGTTTGAGAGCAGCGGTGGCCCAGTGGTGGAGACCCCGACTTACGAGCAGTAAGTTGTGGGTTCGAACCCTGCCAGGCGCATTACTTTGTGTACGTTATTTCATCACCACTGCTCTCAAAACGGTGAAGGAAAACATCGTGAGGAAATCGGCATGTTCTAGAACCAAAAATTCGAAGACATGTGACATCTACCAACCCGCACTGGGCCCGCGTGGTGGATTATAGCCCAATCCTTCTCATAGAGAGGAGGCCTGTGTTCCAGCAGTGGGAACATTAATAGGCTGATTATGCTTATGCTTAAAAAGTTTACTGAAATAAGTGCAACTTATATATTTTCGTTGAAAATAAAATCTTCCTTACGTTTATGTTTGTTACGCTTTCCCGCAAAAACTACTAAACAGATTTTGATGAAACTTTACTTTTAATAAAATATCATATTATACTTTAGAATAACACAATCTAAGCCATAATTTATAAAGATATTGTGTAAAAAAATGAATTTACGCTATTGAAGCTGGTACTGAATAAAACGTCACTCGTCTTATCTTTTTTTTCTTTTAAAGATAAAAGTTTTGCAAAACTCAATAGTTTCAATCTATCCAGGTATTTTCTTGCATACCTACTAATATGTTATTCTGTACCTAGAACACTGGAGTACTAAAAGTTTTAATATAACCACGGAAAATTCGCCACAAACATAGCGTTTTCTTGGAAAAATCGACGTCATACTAAATTATTCAGCTAAACCCAATTATGTGGATATTGAAATTCAGTTTACCTTCAATAAAATAAATCTACCTATTCCTAGTTATGTTAACGAACTAATATTTCGTAGATGATTTTCTTTTATGAAACGTAAAGAAAAAACTTAGGACTATTTCATTAAGATTTTTTAAATTGTTTGTGGATTTCAGAATCAATACATTTACATTCACACACAAATTTACACATCCATCAAAATTATCTGATACTAGTAGTTATAGTGAGAGACTTGCCCGTTCTTCTTCATAGAGATCTACGCTTTGGAATGGGTAACTACAGTACTTTCACAGTTTTTATGCCTTGTGACTGGGACTGTAGCTACATTTCATTGTCTTAGTTTGGATAATTCAAAAGTGCCTGATTTTGATTTTTGACAATATTTAAGTTCAAACACTGTTTTAAGCTTTCACGGTTTACGGCTAAACATATACTGTCACTTACGGGACATTTTCCATGATTGTTCTTTATTTTGAGCTCCCGATATTTCGACGCTGTTGCAAGCGCCATGATCGCGGGTTGACCACACGGAACGAAGACGGAAGATATCCCGTACGTGACAGTATAAGTTTAATATTTAAGTTTACCCCAAAGAGACTAGAGATGACGTAGAAATAATGTGATCTCACGTGAAAGTGACATAAAGTTGCCAAGTTTGATATATTACACTAGAACAAGATGCGCGAGCGACCCCTTACCACGAACAGAATCGTAACTGGACAGTTACGATTCTGTTCGTGGTGTCCCAAGTGTCTTCATTTTACCTAACAATAGGAAAAAATCGCTAACGTAAAAGTGTCACACCTCATTGAAAATTCAAAACGGCATAAAACGTTACACCTAATCAGATTTTATCGATTTACTTCATAAAAAGATAAAAAGTCTTAGAGACTATCAGGGATCCTTCCAAAGCTATTAACTTTAAAAGCTGGCTGGTCATTATACGTTCTTTTTTTAAACGGTTTACCCCCCTTCCACCCTTGGAACACTTTTCATAATTACTGCTCCCTACCACCCCTTGTTACAAGATGTTACAGTTAGAACGTTTAAAAAAAACAATTTCATTATCTTTGCTTCTGTGATTTTAAAACGTCGCGATCTTTTTCTTTTTTTCTGAAAAGGTTTTTCTTTTTTTTATAAAAGGAAATGTAGGTGCATTTTTATTTTATTTTGTGACTTAATAAAATATAAATGTACATTTCCAATGTGTGTTATGTATAGGTTTGCTTTGATTAAATGAGATACCATAAAGTATTGCGAACCGACTCAATACCTAGAAATCGGTGAGTCATTTGTGGATCAATCTCTCTGCTAAGCATATTCTCGGTAAAAATAGACCAAACCCAGTGTGTTCCGTATTTTTACCAGTCAAAGGATACTTTAGAATCTATTAGAGGATATTATTGTGACGTGATAACGTTATACCTATTTATAAATATTGTTGCATTTGCCTAGACACCGTCTCTTACTCAGAAATCTATTTCTGTTTATTCAGTAAGATTAAGATTGACCTAAGCTAAAACTGGCAAGTCTCAAGTCTTAAAAAGCACAAAAAACTAAACACATTCATTCTTTTTCAGTGCCAATAAATAAGCCAACATTCAAACTAAAAGAAAAGAACATCTTCTAAAAACTCAAACACTCAACATACATCATTAAAGGCATTTTTAAAACAATATTTATACTTAAAGGGGCCGCGGAACAAAAACTAAGACAACTTAACCGAATTGATTTATATACGAAAAACGTACCAAGTACAGTCGGAATGAAAAAATAAACGAAAAAAGAGACAAACACATGTCGTAGTACGACGGTGAACGTCAAAATCGTCTCAATTTTGAAACGAAAAACAATTGCGATTTGAATTTTAAATTCGCTCGGTCATTTTCGGTGGATTTTTTCGGAAAGCGGCACTATAATAAATCTAGAGGCAATAACGATAAATTCATTGCGAATCGACATGCAAATGTTGAAGGATTTTTTTCGACAATGTGTATCGTACTTTTGTTTTGTGTGCCGAAAGCTGTGGAGTTGGCTGTTTTGACTTTGATTGTACTTTTTGGTGAAACGATGTTATGTTTATGTTTCGTGTGTTAAAAAAACATGTTTGTTTTTACCGCCATAGGATAACAGAAAAACAAAACGATGGGATGTCTTGACAGTCAAATAATACGTATAATTTAATAAGTCTGAAGGCTACATGTCTGTTCAAGGACATTGTAGTTGTATTTTATATCAGTCTTAATAATACTTATTTTTGTAACCTAACAAAATATTAGTTTTCTGTAGATTCCATTACTCATATTTTTGGTACTTAAGTTAGGCACACTTTGTTTTATTGTGTACCGAATTAATTAAATAGATAGAGTACTTAAATACTAGTCTAGGTATATTTCAATGTATTCGATAATTAATACCTCTACGAACCTAAAACCCCTAAAAAAACATACGCGTGTCTAGCTACTCACAGAAATTTTCTCAAAAAAACTTGTTTTCCTTCGACTCCACAGTTTTCGTCGGCGCCGCCCACAAAAGATCAAGTACCCGACCGCGTACAAAGAGTGCAGTTTTTATTTTGCCCGAGTACACTTTTCCGTTTCGGCCGACGCGGCGGGCTCTTTATTTTTTTCGAGCACCTGTGCTTTTTTGCATTATTTACATGACTGTACTTTTTTAAAATGTACGCTGCCCTGTTTTTGTAAGAGTTTTACGTAAAAAAGCTGTTTTTTTTTTCTTGTAATTTACGAGTAGTTCTTGCAAAAAGATTAGGTCGGTTTCTGTGGATTTATTGTCATTTTAAAATGCAGGGATCCGCTATGTTGCTGTGCTTTTATGCAACGTCCGTGCCTACCTAAGTGAATTATCGGAGAGAGAGATACCTACCTATAGAATACAATGTAACCTAATTCGTTTCAATTTTCCACCCGACCTACGATATTTAACAGGAATTTAATTACCAATATTTCTTTTTCGCCTACTAGTGAACCATCTTCACTACCAATACAGATAATAAAAAAAATCTAGTACCTACCCCCGTAACACATGATTTAAATCCGTTATCTCAATACGTTTAAAATTGTAACAATAAAATGCAGATGCATAACATCCCGTAACAAGTACTTCCTGACTTATCATACACCACCTTGTACGCAGATGGTAATACAATTTACAAAAAAAAAACAAAATGGCGCTTGAATCTCGATTAAATAAATTGTTAACACGCCCGCGGCGTTTTATCGCAAGATTTTTTATCTTGGACGATTCTATGCGAAAACGCTTCCCTAGTAATGAATATGCAACATTTAGATTGAGCCTAGATACTTTATAGTTCCTGTAATATAAAAAAAGAAACGCCTTACGCCACCCACTGCTTAGATTCACGATAAAACACTTTAGTACTAGATAAAGTTGTATTTATTGAGGGGCTTTACGCTAGGACTTTATAAAAATTAAACTCACCTTGTAAAGTTAAATTATTATTAGCTATTGGTAACGCGACCAATACCCAGTTTATTTGGGGACTGCGATTTAGCGACTGTGTATGACGAACTTTATTTGTACGCAAAAACCATAAAAATCAAAATAAAAACAAAATATTTAAAATCAAACTCGATTCGGAACAACAAAAACTTGTTCATTTATTTATTTAAGAAAAATATAACAAAAAAGGTCAAAATAACAAAAACAAAAACTGAAAAAATGTAAAAGATCACACACAGTCACCGCCTCATGTCCCCTACTCTTGGAAGATAACAATACACATTGAAACAGATGCCAACTCACTCGCTGAAGTGTCGACCAGCACTCCTCGAGGGTTCTCTCACTGATGCTCTGGCCTGACCGCGCTTGTTGCTGTGGAAGAATTCACCAATCAGGATTTACGTAGAACATCCAGCAACTGATACTCTTTGTAACGATTTTGTTTTTTGTAATTTCTTTATTTATAAAAAAAAGTTATTAAAAATAGTTTTATAATTACAATGAGTTCCAGATACTGTATTTTTAAGTTGTTTATAAAAATAAAAAGTATGTAGTCTTTTTGTTAATAAGACAGCACAATAAGAAAAAAAGTTGATTAGTTTTATGAGAGTTATGAATAATAGTGAGCTCCATTGCTTTTATAAAATAAAGATAAAAGTAAAATATTACAAGTGCTAGTTTAACAAAGTGAAATGAAATAATAGAAAAATGAAGCTTACTTCAGAAAACGGCACTATGAAAACTCATTCAAATGAATTATATTTTATAACAAAAAGTAGTTACTTGAATAAGTAAAAGGAAGGTTCGTAAAATTAAGTGAGTTTCTATTATTACTCGCTCATTAAATTAATTTATTCTCATTTTGATAAATGTAATATAGCGCCAATATTTTTTCTCTTATCTTTTTATTTAAAAAATTGAGTTTCCATAGCAGACTATCTACAGAAGAAGGAAAGAAAGAAAAATAATAATTACATCAATATTGAGGCTATTCAGGACATTTACCAGAGCGAAGGGTAACATCGCGTTGCGATCACCGAGCGGCGTCTCTCCTGTTGGTGACTGCTGTTGCGGCTGCATGCGGAAATAAAGAAATGTTATTTCTTTTTTTTTTAAAAGATAAGTTCTTTTTTTGCAATAATCAGAAAATAAAACTGACTGACTGCTTTTATTGCTGCGGGAAATAGATTAAAAAAGAAATGAAATGAATGAATGCATTTCCGAATTGCAAATTCAAAAATAAAGTGATTTTTATTCGATACATCAAAATAGTTAGACAGGTTTGAAATTCGGAAACACAGAGGTTTTAATTAGGTATTTTGAAAGTTGTAGTAATGTTAAGAAACCAGAGATTGATTACGAAAAGACAACATGAATGAGAAACAAGGAGACATGTTTTACAATGCATTAAACCCTCTAAAAAGCGACATAGCAATGTTTTAATACAAGCAAGTTAAAAGTTATTTAACCCCATAACTTATTTTAGTAAAAAACATAAAATAACACTTACCAAAACTAGGTTTGTTACCAAAATCTACACAACACTTCGTGCACATGCTTGTTAACCAAGGGTTAAAAACAAAATTTAATAAAAAAAAAACGCTACAGAACCGGTTAATAAAGCTCGATGTCCACTGAAAAAGGTATTCCAATTCTATCCGTTGATTTGACTGTATTTCCCAGTGTAGGTATCTTCTTTAGGAAATAATTGTTTACCCAGTCATCTTGCTGACTTTTCATCAATTTGATCATTTCGTTTCGTATCAGTTTAGTTTCTTCAAAAAAGGAATACGACGCACACAGAACCTATGCGTGTTGAATTACTTATTAAATGAAATTGTACAATGACTTGTACGATTTCTTCTTTAATTTTGATTTAATCTTTCTTTTTTTTTCAAAAAACAGTGGACAAAGTCTTCAAAAAAAGCGCAACATAAAATTTATAGCGCGAAAAAAATCGCAAAAATTTTTTTTTTTTCTACATCTAAATTATAAAAAAAAACGGAACAGTCACGACATTTAGAGTTAAAAATGTATTTACATCGATATTATTGAGTGTTGATAGTAAATTTACCAGTGCAAATGGTACGATTGATCTCTCGCTCATGGTGGAGTCGGCTGACGGAGACTGTTGCTGCTGCTGGCGTTCCAAGAAGCGGCGTGAAAAAGAGACAGTTGCAGGTCAATTTTTTGTTGATTTACTAGGTTTTAGAGCGACAAAAAATACAGTTTTTATTGAAAACCAACAGAGGCTAGTCGCTTTTGGTAGTTTTTTGTGGATTATAATTTTCTTCTAAGATCTTATTCGGCTACATTTTATAAGTGTTACTATTTCTAATTCTTGAACTCAATTGATTCAATAAAGATAGAAGGAGGAAGAACTTTTCTTGCTATATTCTGCTTCGACACAGACACAATTTCGGTCGTTCTGATTTTGGAAAATATCATCAAAACAGACGCAACCATTATTGCTCTTGTTATCTTTTAAGCATTGTGACACTTCTTGCTAAGAAAAACTTTCAATGGTGTTGAAAATATATATAGCACCGCGTCAATTGGTCCGCGCTTATTTCTCTTACATTAAACACGGAAATGCCTACCGCAAAACATTTACAACAAGAAAAAAAAACAATAAAATTCATTATTTTGATAGCCAAACCCTTCACTCAACAATAAAAATATTAATAAATCAAATTTTAATTAACTATTCTCCAAAAAAACTAAACCACAAAAGCGCAAAGCGTCGAACCGTTAAATCTCAATTTACGCAAAAAAACCGATGAATGCGGAACACGAATCTCGACAAACCGGTTTCGCTATTCAAACAGAAATTTCGTGAAACAAAAAAAAAAAGATTTGGAAACAAATAACTGTCAACACCCCTTCGGTGAAACAAAAGAGTAGAAAAAAAATTAAAAAATAAAATGATCGCGTCCCTAATCCTTTGCCGTGGGAATCGCAAGGTGAATCGTATCTGAAACTAATTTAAAATGTAATATTCTTTCGTCTGTTGTTTTCGAATTTTTGATTAAGAAAGTTATTACTATTTGCGTGTTATGTTTTTTATTTCAACTGTTTCAACAATTCTTTTTTTGAAATTTAAATTTTAAATTGAGATTCGTGTTCCAGGAAAACTAGTTTTTCGCACGGAAATAGAAATGCTTACATTGAAATTAGACTTTTGTAAAATACTAAAAGTCTTAATGAAAATCTAGAGCATTTTATATGCTTTAACGAATGAATCAACTTGAATAATTTTAAAACATTTACACACACGATCCGGAAATACGCACAAGACAAGACAAATAAAAGTAAGACAGCCTAATTCTCCCGCCAAAACCATTTCTTTTTTTTTAACAAACAGTAACGGCAATTATAAATACAAATATACGTTATTGTCATAAAAAAAATATCAGAAACCGGACGTCATACACAAAATAATCAAACCATATGCCGAAAACAAACAGTCATAGAAAAAGAAAAAAGTAAATCGACATTGCCGACAAGTTGATCACAGGTAATAATAGAATTATCACAGATTATTGTTATTTACATATCCTTTGTAAAACCGGATGCGACATAAGGACACAAAAAAGATTTTAATAATAACTTTGACGAAGGACCTTAACCCTTTCTTGGGTTAACAAAGCTTTACAATATGTTGCCTTGGCTTCTTTTTTTTTTTTTGTTAATTTATAAGGAAGGGATCATTCAAATTTGGAACGGGTTTCACCTCGGAGTAATCTGAGGTCAGTTGATCAAGAATGTCTGAAGACGATAGACGTGATTTTTAAGTATTTTTGTTTTGAAATAAACACGTATTTGTTAACTTTTGATCGTAATATGAAGTGATGTGATAAAATGTTGAATATAAGGACTGTGTTAAGAGTTTCAGTGAAAACATTTCAGTAATTTTCTAACTTCAGGTAAGTTTTCACGGCTGTCTTGCCGTCGGTGTTTAAAGTATTGAAAAACGTTCGAAGTTTTCGTTTTGAGACAGTTTCGTTCCTTTATATATTCTAATCACACCACTATTAATAGTAGTTGAAAACAATAACTAATTATGCGGTATTAGTTTTCAAAAATAATCACTTTTAAAATTGAAAACAAGAATTTTGCTAACCCTAAAAACACAACCTAAAATTCCTGCAAAAGTTATAAAACAAAAAACTCACCTGAATTTCATTCACCAGCTTCTCAGTCATAATCTTGTGATCAGGTGTTGCTGGCGGCTGCGGCGTAGGGGGAGCCGGCCCTTGCTGACTGTGGCCCTCCCCCAGCTGGTCCTGGCTGGGAGAGCCTGGCCGGCTTCTGTTCCAGAAGTCCTGCATCTTGAACTGTCTCTGCGCTTCAGCCGCTTGCTGCAGGGTCGGTATGTGAAGCGATAGAGGGGCAGCGCGGAGGTCCAGCGCGCTCCCACCTGCCGAGGCTTCGTTGTTGCCTTCGGCGGCTGTCATCTTGAAGGAGTTCTGAAGCCAGCTCGCTACGAAGTTGTCCTCCTCTTTGGGAGGATCCAGCAGCCTAGGGAACGGCGGCGCGGCGCTCGGCTCAAACGCGCCCTCGCCGCCGACCTGCTCGCCCTCTTCAGCTATTTTCGGTACTTTAGCCTCCCTCGGTGAGCCCTCCTCTACCGCTTCCGTCTTCCGATACTCATGGAGGTCCCTGTACCTCTCCTGCAGCGCTAGGGATATGTTCTCATTGAAGTATTTCAACATTAATTCCAGTTTCGGACGTATCGTCACAACGAGGACATGCGATCGCTCGCGGTTCTTTTATTCACACTCTTTTCGTACTCCGACGATGTCTTCGGATCTGCAATACAACAATCTTTTTTAGCGCGGCGCGTCCGAAAAATTTATTCGAAAAAAGTTATCGCGGTTTAAAATTTATTTTAATTTTTCGCGGCCGAGTCACCCCCGGAAAAGCGCAAGTCCCGTGGAAAGCGGAAACGAGACCTTCTTGAGACGCGGGCGGACGACGACTAACTTCTTGGTGGAAAACTTGAGCGTCGCGACGCTTTCTTGCGGGGTGGGGCGGACGCGCGCGCCAGGCGAAGACGCCGGTCCAACTAGCAAGACGCGGCGCCGCCCCCGCCGCCTTAGACGTAGCCAAGAACATCCCCACCGACGCCGGGCGCACGCGCCCCGCGTTTTTTCCGCGGAAAAATGCGTCCGGTCAAGGAAAAGACGGCGCGGCCGGCGACGAGCGGCCGTCGTGTGACCGTGCCGCCTCGCCCCGCGCGCCTCGCCTCGGACACACTCGGACACAATTTCCCCAAAAACGCATGACGGACCACTTCGGACTACGGCCGAAATAAGAACTATTAAAAAGGGCGCTTAGGACGCCGCAGGGTGGTCGCCCCTCTCGCTCGCCCGACCCCGAGCCTATCCCACCCTTGCATGCTAGAACGGGACAAGTAGAGCTCCCCATTTTTTTTTAAGCCGCTATTAGTGAGGGAGGAAATGAAAAAGAATGGGTTTCTTTGTGATTTTTTCTTAATGACGCCTGTCTCGCTCGCACTTTGGGGGTTTGTATATCGTTGTTTCGCGTGGAGTTTTTAAGCATTTCTTTTCGCGACGCCTCTTTTACTATTGTGTTTTTTTTTCTGTTCAGGCGGGGCTTAGCTTATGGGGATTTAGCCAACGATAAATTTTTGTGAGATTATACTTTTTCCTGTTTTACCTAAAGTTGAGGAAGTGGGTTGCGGAAGTTGTATTTTTCCGCCTTCTTTGTATATTTCTTTCTTTTTAACTGTGGAAAAAGTTATTTTCTGAAACATTTTGTAATCTTTTTAACACATTCTTTTCTGTTTTCAGGTACGATATTACTTAAATTCAAGACTTCGACTAATGTTAAGTTTTTCTCAAGTAAAGTTCAATCTACATAAACAATGTTTTGTATCAAAGTAGGGCGCTGTGTTCGCTCCCTCGCGGAGCTTTTCCTTCGCGAAAAGCTCCTTTCGCTACCCCACGCCAGATGGCGTAACTTGCTACGAAAATTTTCTTCGTCTCACACTTGAACTTACAATGAACATTTTCACTTAATTTAAAGAAAATTCTGGTAAATGTGACGTAGTTTTTTAGGATTATCGGTTATTTATTTTGTAGTTGAATGTTGTTTTCTTAGACGTTTTAATCGTGACTAGATTTTTAGTAGATAATATGAACACAGCTGCCCTCTACGTCGTTGATTTAAGGGATGAACTATTTTAGATTCAGACTGTATAAATATTTTCCTGTCTAACTGATAGAATTTAAATTTTAAGCATTTTGCAACCCTCTTGTTGTTTCTTACAAAATGTTTGTTTAGCTTTTAGATTTGTTTTAAGAAAACTATGTCAGTTCTTTAAAACATTATAGATGAATAAGAAACTGTGTTTATAAATGTTAGAAATTTAGAATAAATAGCTTAGAAATATTTTTATATAAATAAAGACTGTCTGTATCCTAGAACCAAAAATCTCTATAAACTACTTTTTCTCTTCAAATAATTAATTTTCATGTATTAGTCAAATTATGATACAACAATATATAAAAATTCTAATATTTCTACACCAGCAACGGTAGTATATGTGAACTAATATAACTTTATGTACCTACCGTATACTCAGAATTAAATGATATTCTATTCTATTCTACTGCCACATTTCAAAACCCTGTAACCACCATTTTTCAAATAAATTTTTCAGTCAACACCAATGTTTTTTTCTGTCACCACTCCTTCATACCTCCCGTCATACCTCCACAAATCATTAGCAAGTATAAATTGCTATAACGATATAATGCGCAGGAGGGGCTCATGGGAGTGACTAGATCACGCTCTGTGCACACGGTAGGTATTTGAAATGACTTAGAAAAATGGCATGTATTGTATTCTCAAGGTGAGGCAATTAGCAGTATCTGTGTAGTTAGATAGAGGAGGTAGTTTATTTTTAAATGGCTGCATTTTTTTTGTTTTTTTTTTGTCTTCTTTTTATTTTCAAATTCCAGTTGTGTAGTTATTTATGGGTCTAAATGTAAATACATATTTTGTAAATGAAAATAAAATCGGTCTGTTTTACAGTTTATTCAAAGTTAGCTTTTCTTTATTTCAGTTGAATTTAACATCGTAAAAAAACCAGCATGCCTGAGAAATATTTATCGACGGCTTGTAGAGCCAAGTCAGAGGCCCATTAAAACTCATTCAAACTCTGACACCAGGTTAGGCACTAACCACACGATAAAGAAGAATTGAATTCAAAAGTATTTTGTCTTAAGACTGAGAATTTATCTTTTTGTTTTCGTTAGGATTGGAAAATAGTAATATAATATATATAATACTTAGATTCAAAACAAGAAGTCGTTACAAAGAAATAGAAAATTCAATTGGTTTTCAAAATTAAACTGTTCAACATTAGTAAAAGAAGCAAAAGTATTCGCGAGTGCTCTCCTATGAGCAGACAGGAGTTGAGAAAACCCTCAGGGAAAGCGGAGTGTTGGAGTAAAGGCCGATAGATGGCGAAACTTGTCTCAAAAGTTGAGGTTCTTATGCGGAAATCGGCGATAAATATGCGATAAGAGAAATATTTTTGAGAAATATTGTTTTGGGACACTTAATTAACTCCATCAGTCCTTTTAATAATTTAATTAATCATACTTACATTAAAAATCTATTAAAAAATTCTTTGGGTACAAATTCAAAGATTTTTTTGGGTCATAGTATTTTTTCTCTCCTTCGTCATAAGTTTCAGTTATGAAAATATATAATCAGATACTACATAAACATTGATGAAGTTGTCTTGAGCAGAGTGAAAAAAACTTGTATAGACTTTTACCACCTCAAAGAAAACGCTAGATGACGCCACTAAATAGTAAATGATATCCTCTTCTTAAGATAAGCGTAGAAGAAAACATCGTTTAAGTATCTAAGAACAAAAGACAATCGATTTAAAAAAAAATAAAATTAGATAAAGCTAACGATTTGTCTCAGCTCGCATATTAGGGCTCGTACACAAAAACACGATACGAAGTCGTATCGTGCTACGACGCGGCAAAGACAAACAAACATTAAAGACATATCCGCGTAGTAGCACTATGCAATGTCGTATCATGTTTATGTGTACGAGCCCTTAGACCAAGAAGTTTCTACTGTTGCAACACAGAACTTCTCTTTGTAAGAGAGGGCTGTGGAACATTTGGTTCTAGGACATTCCGGTTTCCTCACGATATTTTCCTCAATTTTAATTTGAGAGCATAACATAACATGACATCACACCCGTAATCGCGAAAGGGTTATGCAAAGGCGTACTTAATAGTACACCCACATTTCGCCAGTTATGTTTAACTCCAATTTAATAGGGGCGAGAGTATTGCCATCAATTGGGCATAAATCAAGGCTCCACGGTTGCTACTAAGAAATTCCTGATGGAAAAACCCAATAACACTTTGCCTGACCTGGGAATCAAACCCAGGACCTCATGCTCAGTAGTCGCGCTTGCAACCATTAGACCAACGAGGCAGTCATTTTGAGAGCAATGACGAAGATGTTTTTGTTTCACAAAGTGTCTGGCAGGCTTAGAACATACGAACGGAATTAACGGTAACAATAATTAAGCGGTCGCCATTTCCACTTGGTCTCCACTACTCTCAGTCTGACTTGACCTGTCAGATAGGTCGCTAAAAGTAGAGGTGAGGATATTTTTAGACCATCTTAATCCTTATGTTGGCTTGTATTTTGGTGCGATTTGCCAGACCCTTCTGCTGGCTAGGTGGGTAAATAATTAATGAAGGAGTCTAATGGGAATACGAAGCAATCTTGACTTGGTGCTTTAGAGCAGAATTCTATAAAAAGCTGCATGTTGGAACAGCACTAACTTTACGAGTTCCATTTTCCAGTAACATGAATTTATAAAGAATCTATAAGTATGGTGACTTATCATAATTTCAGTCATCGTGGTGACATAATTTAAGACGTTCAAGGTGGCCCTACACAGTACCTGAAAGAATTAGAGAAGGCCTTCGGCCAAAAGTATAGTCAAAGTAAAGAAACTGCAAGTAAATAATTCAAACTCCTGCTAAGTTAATGTTTCAGGGTTCGATTCCCAGTTCGGGCAAAGTTTAATTGGGATATTCCACCTTGAATTTCTCAGAATGTTCCAGGCTTGTGGCAATACGCTTGCTCCCTATTAGTTTGAATGTCTGGATGAACTGTGTGTAGGATGATATGGCTAGAAAGGTGACTGCTGATATGAAGAGTAATAAAGAAGTATCTGAGGGATCGCATCCGGAACGAGGTGATCCGACAGAGAATCAGAGTTGTCGACAGAGCTCACAGAATAGGTAAGCAGAAGTGGCAATGGCTAGTCACATTAGCCGTAGAACCGATGACCGTTGGGCTAGACGTGTTCTTGAGTTGAGACCGCGAATCGGAAAACGTAAGGTGGGACGTCCTCAGGATCAGTGGAGTGACGATCTTCGCAGGGTGGCTGGTAGCAACTAGATGAGAGTTGCTGAGAATCGAGTTGAGTGGCGAGCGATTGAGGAGGCCTATGTCCAGCAGTGGACTGCTTAGGCTGATGATGATAGAGGTAGAGAGAAGACATATTGCGTTAACCCCAAATAAATTGGGATTAGGGCAGGAAAATGATGAATAACGATGTGCCACTTTCGATTGATAAGTTTTACTTGTCAAACGTCCACTAACCTACTCCGCATCATAAAATAATCTACAAATATGTAGGAAAGGACCTTACTACTTAAAATGCCGACGCTATTACTCCTTTAACAATATTTACCATCTCCCTAACGGACAGACAGACAGCCGATCGTAATAATAATATCGAATTAAACAATGAATCGAATGGCCTGCGAGGCTGACCCTATGTTTTAGGGAGCTCTCCACAATGGGTTCACAATTAAATTGAGAACTTTGGAACATGAAGTAAGGAGTAAAGAATATTATGTTATGAAGCTTTTTGATCATTAAACTGGGATTTTTCTTTGTCAGCAGAACGCCTAACTTCTTGATTTACCTGGCCCATTTATTTAATTAGGTATGTCCACTTTGAAAGTGTTTTAAATATTACAAGTAAGTTTTTGATTGGCTATATAATTCCGAAATAACATAACATAACATCACGCCTGTAATCACCGAAGAGTTAGACAGATGTGTATCTAATAGTACAACCGCATTTCGCCAGAATTTATGTTTAATTCCTATGTAATAGGGGCCGAGCCTATTGCCATCAACCGGGCAGACTAGACTCCGGGGCTGCTACTGAAAAAATACTGATGAAAAAACCCAATAACACTTCACAAGTCCGAAATAATTATCTACTTTTTCTACTGACGGTCAATAACTAGAGCACGGGCATCTCTTTGCCTAACCGTAAATCGTGATAGTACCTATTTACTAACACCGACTACGTATTGATATGCAACTCCTAAACATCAATTAAAACGAAAATAACTTTTTCCCCTACACTTACAAAACAGCCTACAAAACGCAACTAATTAACAAAACATTCAAGCCAATAAAATAGAAAGGTGTAGCAGATCTATCACTGATACGGACAGCCCGATTTATTCCCGTGCAAAGTGACAGGTTAAAACGTACCTTATCTTTATCTTTGAGTAGCTTGTAAAATATTTAGCTTATTTAGCTTAAGTGAGTGCTGTATTTTTAAGACGGGTGCTGGATCGTTTTATGGAGAAAAGAGGTTATATTGATCGTTTTAGTTGTTTTAAAGCCATGAGTGAGTATTTCTCGTGATACGATAGTATTTTCTACAAAGATAAAAAAATAAAAATGGTAGTAGTGTAGTAGTAAAGATAAAGTTTTGACCACTGTTATTCCAATGCGTTTTTGACCCTATTATATTGTTTATTGATAGTTTAGGTTGGTTATTTAATATAAGCGCAGAATTGATAACCTACTTTTTTAAAGTCGGTTAATATGTATGTAGAGCAACTTTAGCATCATCTCAAATAATTTAAGTACGACTATGTGTCAAAGGGGTAGGTCCCTGCACACACGATGTGTTTTGTTATTGCTGTAAAGGAGAATGAACAAAAGTGTATGGAGCTTGGCCCAAATGTCCACCACTAACGGGACCTATGTAATAAAATAGTCTACAAAATAATTAGACATTATAACCAGGCCGCAAATAAAAATATGCAGTCAGTAAAAAGTTATGACTGAATGAAAGTCATGTTTTTTGACCTTTTTTTTTGCGAAAAATATCGTTATTATCATTTTGTCCATCGCAGATTTGAATATAATATATAATATGCTCAGCGGTTCCCCGGTGGTTATCCATAAACTGTTAAAGTAACTGATAATTCCTTCTTCATAACAATGAATGATTGCATCAATTCAATCACTATCAGCCCCCAAGACGTAGTTCGTGCAGTCCATCCCTTGCCTAACTGGAAATCTCCAGGGCCGGATGGGCTGCACAACTTCTTGAATAAAGTCCAGTAAACGATAGCCAAAGTCGCAAGGCAAGGCAAGAAAAATTAAATTATTATTATTTTTCATATAGTTATAACTTTTTACTGAATTTTTTTTTTTTTTTGTCTCATACTGAAAGTTACTTTCTTTTCAATAAACTATAAGTTAAAAGAGGTCTCATTAGTGGTGGATATTTGGACCATTTTTGTTCATTCTCCTTTCTGAGTTTTGCACGACAAGGCTATCGCCTTAAAGATACTGTAAAATTTGAAAGTAGAACACAAGGGATATATTGTAATAGTTGTTTTTTTTGGGTGTAATGAGTAACTACACTTCTAATGAATTGATCGATAAGTATAAGACACTAAACTTTTGTAATTTATTTGAATACCAAACAAATTATTATATTTATATGTACAGACATCCTGTATTATTTAAATGATTTTTTGTGCTCGTTAAATAACAAAAATATTCCTGTCCAACTGAAACACAAAAAATCAAAATACGATTAAAAAAAAGAACTCAAATTTCGGACCCTATATAAAGTTAGTGGACTGAATTTATTGACCCCACAGTAATATGACCACTGTAGACGCGCCTCGACAGCTGCTCACGACCATTGTTACTTTTATATTAAGTTGCATAATTTCCGGCAGCCGTATCGCACATTATAGTGTTACATAACTACATTTATTGTATATAGTATGTATGTAGTTGTTTTGACGTACCCTATTTTTGTACTGGGTGCTTTTTGGACCTTCTTCTTTCGTATTGATGTTACTGTTAGCCTGTGGCATCCCACTGCTGGGCTAAGGCTTCTAAAACTTTCGATCTAGGGCTAATGTGGACCACTGGTCGTTGGATTTGTCCAGCTCGTCCCGCCGTCTACTTTGAGGTCTGCTGCGTCGCCTTCTGGCTGTGTCAGGGCTCCACACTGTGGTTATTTTGGCCCACAGCTCGTCGGGTATACTGCAGATGTGGCCAGCCCAGTCCCACTTCAGTTTAGAGTACGATGTTATAATTCTTGGGAACAGTATCATCATCTGCCTAGCCTTTTTCCCAACTATGTTGGGGTCGGCTTCCAGTCTAACCGGATGCAGTTGATAATAATACCAGTATTTTACATGAAGCGGCGGCCAATCTGATATCCACAACCCAGTTAGTACTGGGTAATACGATACCCCCAAGATGGGGAGTCAACAAATCGGGGACAATCAATTGCGTCTAGAGTTTAAACTGTTAGTTCAGGTAAAATTTTTACCTGAACTAACAGTTAAAACTCTAAACGCAATTGATTGTTCAAATTGCCGAAAACTGAATACTAAAAAAACTATAGAGAAAACCTCCACAGTCTGTTGCTCATCTTCTTTTAATTATTGGACCACAACAAAAGACCCTCAACAAAACTTGCCCTGACTACACCATCCATTCTAAGACTTCACATTCTGGACCCTTCCTAAAAACCACAAACCTATCTACTGGCGCCTAAAAACCAATAAATCCATTAATTCCATCCATTAAATCAGACAAATCAAATAATAATTTGTCTGAAAACCATTAAAAACAAGTCTTTTATCAACCCTACATTAATTACCACAGCAACTTAGGTTTTAAATATTTAATATCCATTGTATCCAAAAAATGATAAAATGATGTCAGGTGGAATGTTCCCACATTGGTTATTGGTACTAATATCTATCGAGTTTGTTTTAATTAAAGGGTAAGCAAAAATGTAGCTCATTTGAGCATCGATAATTACAAGCTGCAATGCAGTCCCACTGCTAAAGACGAACTGAAGTAGGCAGGTATCTTGTAAGGCCTAATCCTAGTGTTTACTTTTCTTTGATAAGTAGACCTAGTTACATAATGGGTGTAAAATACCTTTAACGAAACCGAAAGCCTCTTGTTCTCCCCGTCTGCCAGATTTTTTTTTGTAATGGACCATACCTGGTCTAGTTACGGAGATATTTGGGATCAAAGTTCCAAATTTTTCACAAGTTTTTTTTTAAATACAAGTTTTTAGTGTTCTTACTTTAGTTTAAATACCTCCAAGACCCCCGTATTATTGAATGCATCCATCAGCACAATGTTTTGAGTGCGTTACATTGAGTCCTACCGTAAAACGTGATTTTTCATCTAAAAAAAAAAGTATTTTGCCATCAATAATTTTCACGTAGAGTTTCTTAGTTTGATAGTACAGAATGATTGGTTGACGGCTTCGTGAAGGGTCCGTTTACACCTTGTATTTATTTCCGTTAAGCTCCTAATTTAATGCCATCTTAGGGAAAAGAAGAAAAGAGTATGCCAGTGTGGTTTAGTGAAGCTGGCCTCTGGCCACCTCAAACGTAAGGAATCTCCGGTGGCACGAACTTAAGTAATTTCGACAGATCTTATGCACGAATAAGCATTACAAAAGAAATACTTTGACTGAAGAATACTTTGACTGGACAACCAAACTAGCTATTTTGGAGGTTCCTAATATGTTACTCCGAAGTTCTTGTTGGGATTGAAAACACAAAATCCTCGTTTATTCATTTTTTTTTACGTTTTTAAATATTCTTTTACAAAATCAACATTAAAAAGAAAAAATAGTAGCCTACCGGTATCGGGAACAGAGTCTAAGTTACGAGTCAGGGCTCCAGAGAAAGAAACCTCCTAACAATATGAACCATGTGAAGGAGTACCGCTTTCTAAATCAAGCCCTTGATCCAGCTGCCTCACGAGAGCCTCCTCAGGTATTGGTCGAGGCTCGTGGCCATTAACAAAATTATAAATAGATTACCTAGTCGTCTGGAAAGAAATCAGAGATCTTTAATACAAAGGACTTAGTATTCCGTTTCTGACAAGCCTCACTGAAAATGTGTCTAGAAAGACTAGATTAACTCCTAGACTCAGTGAACCTTCCTTCCGCTTACATCTAACCCCTCAAACTACACACCTAACACCGATCCATGTCTAATTTAAATAATTATTCTATCTACACATCGTTTTCTCACGAACTAGTCTTAGTGACTCTTTTATCTCGCAATCTTGTCTATGTCGTTCCCATAGACAAACAAAGCCAGAACCCCATCAACCAAAAACAACCGGTTCCTTTTTGTTTTTTGAAAATAGAAACAAAAAAATCGGCGACATTATTAGTGCCCTTATACACCTATTGAATTGACAAAGTTGATTTGCATAAATTAAAGGGTCAAATAGATCCTGTATGGTTTTTTGCAGGGTTAAGTGCGACGGATTGATGAAAGAGGTCTAGTGTTGTGTTTCAACTGGTTTTTGAAGGGTTATTATTTTTGTTAGATTTTTTTAGGTGTGTTAGTGTGTTGTTCTTAAATATGTATGGGATCCTGACAAGGTGTGTAAACGAGGTTCAAAGTTGTGATGGTACTGATAAGCTCACATTTAAATCCCGTTATAAATAATGCTTAACTATTTTTAGCAATTCTAAACATGAGACTGCCTCTTTGGTCTACTGGTCGCAATCGAGACTGCTGAGCATGAAGTCTTGGGTTCGATTCCCGGGTCAGGTAAATTGTTATTGGGTTTTTCCATCAAGAATTTCTCAGTAACTGGCTGGATTTGTGCCCGGTTGATGGCAATAAACTCGCCCCCTATTACATGGGACTTAAACATAACTGGCGAAATGTGGGTGTACTATTAGGTACACCTCTGCCCAACTCTTCGGGGATTACAGGCGTGATGTTATGATATGTCTAAGCATGAATCTTAAATTCATCCTAACAATTAATTGTTGCAAGGTTGTCATTAAAATAAATAGTTGATTTTCTTGGCGTCTTCCTGTATCACTTTTAATAATAATTTTACCTTAGTCTCCTATTAACGATAGAGCACTGTAGTACTTAGATAATTAATTTGAATTTATCTTAAAACTCCTTTCTGATCAAGAATACATTTTTCAATTACCTAAGGTTACCACGGTATTACACAAATGAATTTCAATAAATGTGAAACCTTTCTAGGTTACGCAAAGGCCCCTAAAAAAAATACGAAATACCACGGTTTTGTCGACGGAAGAATCGAAAAAAATACTGATTTCTTTTGCTGATCTGTCATTTTGTCGATTCTTCCGTCGACAAACCCATTTCTACGGTGGTCATGCTACGCGCGCTGGTAGTTTGAAACGAAACTAAATAGAAATAAACTTATAATAACTTTTTTTACCTTAATAATGGACATATCTACTATCCAATTAAAAATCAATCATAAAATATCCGTTCCATGTTAAAAATTGGTTCTAAATATAGAATTGAACTAGCATCGGAAGGGTTGTTCGAATAAAAAGTCGTGGGGGTCATAACGACCGCCCGCTCACGCACCGCGACCTATTTTTAATCATTTTTGGAAGAAACCGTGAAGGGTTAAGATCAGAAAGTATGGAAAAGGCTCACTTGTATTATTATTAGTAGTTTTTATGTTTTAATTTCATGTAAACTATCTATTTATTAAATAACGGAAATGTAAACAACGAAACCGAAGTAAAAACAATACTTGTTTACGTTTTTTCTGGATTTTCTTTAATTTTGTTTATATAGCCGAAAGGATTTTACAGTCTTACAATCACAATTAATCAATTTGCGGACTGAGTTTGATGCTCGTGATTCTAGCCTAAAACTTTATGTTCAATAAAATAATTTCTGACAGATTTCCGCAGCGAAACACAGGATTTGTTATCGCGCATAGCTGGATATTATTATTGTATTTTTACGACAGAACATCTGTTTTTCCCAATAAAGGTTGAGATGGCAACACCTTGCCCTTTATTAGAAAAAACCTGTGTTCTGCAGCAAAAAATAAGGGCCGATACCAATGAAAAAAACAAAACAAAAAATAATAAGGCCTTCTCCACACTTTTCCAGTCACTAAAACATTATTGATGCGAGTATTCCGTGACAAGTGTGCCGTACGAACAAAGGCAAGTGTGTCTGTTTGTGTGATCGATAACTACGAAATGAAATGCGTAGTTTTCTTACTAATATTTAGGTTGTATTTTTTTAATGGAATGTTTTATTGTATTTGAGTTGAGTGGTTTTTGGATCGACGAGTAAGACGTCAGAAATGGTGACCTCGATATGAATAACTATATCGTCGATGTGTAAAGTTTTTCCAAATTTTTTTAGTAATGTTATTTTTGATTAAGTCGGTATAAAAGGACGAGATAATTGCTACAAATGAAAAAGAAAAACAGATTCTTGGCTGCAAGAATTTCCTAATAAAAAAAACTCCAAGCGTTTAGCAAAATAACCTGGGAATAATTGGCTTTACTGTTGAAGATATCATGTTTGGTTTTCGCACAAATAGAAAATTAATTTTATGACGAAAAAAGAGCAATGCCTAATTTTAAAAAAAGTGTTCGAAATAAGTAGATACACTTAAGTTGCTGCTGGTAAACAGGCATTATCATATTTAGGCCCGTTTTCAGAGAAATAAGATAGGCAAATAGGAAAATGCTAGACGAAGATATAGGAGGAAATTCCTAAGACGGAATTAGATCTATTTTAAGCAATGCACGTGTTCAATTTAATTGAAGAAATGGGTTACAGCGATAGGTGTCAAGCTGGTAACATGATTGTTATGTACTCTCTATTTTGAACTTTAACCATGTACGAGATATTGTACATAGGTACCTATTTACCTAGTTTAATAATTTTCCATTGACATGTTCGTTGATGAAAAAGATCTTTTTTTTTGCATAAAAAATCAACCCGAAGATCCAATACTATGAAACAGATTACCTAAATCATTTTTTAGTAAAAACCACGAACTAATACGAAAGAGAAAGCAAGATTACAGTATAATCAAAATACAAAAAAAAAACACTTTTAAAATATTCATATACAGGTTATATTTCCATAAACACAGTCTAGCTCTTTCAAATACCTAAAAAATAACCCTTTAACAAATAAAATAAATTGACAGGATACATAAAAAACGACCACCCCTCAAATAGACCGTTAAACAATTACAGAAGTATCAATCTACAATAAAAAGAAATGAAAAAAAAAATCCCCAAAAAAAGCCAAAAAAATAAAGGACCCTGTCCAAACATAGCGTGTCAAATCCCACAGTTTACTAAACGGTAGCTTGTTAAAAAAAATGCCCACGTGTTAATCTTGGCACGTTTGTAAAAAACAGTAAAAAAACGCCCCTCCTATCGCTCGACCAATAAAAAGTTGAAAAAAAATATGTTAAAACGGCTTTTAGAAAAAAAATGAGTTAATTGGTGGCGAACGTGCCGCCTTTTTTCAATTGAGGGCTTTTTTTCCCCCGTGGGGTGCATTTTTTGTCCCTATTACGAGTGTTATAGGCTGTGAAACTGTCAAATGTATTAGAATTATAATTTGTATGCATTTAACGCTGCATAATTTTGTTAATTATAGCTTGTGTAACGTAGCAAGTTTTTTTAGTGACGGTTTAATATTTAATCGACATTTTTTCAGTTTATAAAAAAATTGTACGTTTTTTTTTTTTGTTAAAGTTTAGTCCAACTGATTTTAGTGAATGCTACTTACATAATTAACTTAAACAGTAATCATCAAGGTTTTTGTGCAAAATTATGATTCTAAAAACATTTTATCTTGTACTTTATGTTTCTGATGACCTTTAATATCATATAAGAAAAACTAATCACGCAATGATATTTACAAAAGCGACATCTGACGGGGAATAGATAAAAACGTGACTGTTCTAATTAGACTTCACGATAAAAAAATAATTACAATAAACCAAAAGGACAAAAACACTACACTTATGTTTTACAGACCACTTTAAGAAAAAAAAATCTTCAAGTGTCCCAATTTCTAAGTTGGCCATCAAATTCTTATAGGATAAAAACAAAGATTTGAGGGTACAGTTAAATTCTGATAAAGATTTTTTTTCTCAATTTTTCTACTCTTTAATACCTACCTACTTCCTTACAAACTACTTCCGAGTCAAAAAAATGATTCACAATTTCGTAAAAGTCATCTAAAATGTCACGTTTTGTCACAAAACCAACCATAATATTCTAGAAAAACACTTGAAGAACTGTAGGAAAAAAAACACTTGAACCCCAAACCAGAAAAAAAATATTAAATGCGCACTATTATGTAACAATGGAAAATTTTTACCTCGTTCGTATGAAAAAACAACCGCCCTGCACTGCGTCAACTTATAAAATTTCCATTTAAAACGTAGCATTATTATCTTTTTTCTAACGAAAAAAATGCACTTTAAACCCGCACTTGATTACGTAAAAACCTTTTGTCTACATTGGATTTTCAACTCAATTCCAGGGGTTGTTAAAGTAAATTTCAGTTGAATGTATTTCTGAGTAATGTCATTTTGGTTTGAGTTTTGCGTTCCTTGGTCTACTTTATTGGTTAGTGATGTGACTTTATTACTTTAAGATTTAGTCAAGATGCAGTCAAAAGTTATGAATCAGTGAATATGACGTTACTAAATGCGACTCTTTCTAAAAAAATCTTTTTCAACATCTAAAGTTCATAGGCATCACCCATAGTTAGGAACATAACTAGTACTAAAGTCTAATTTAAATGTTGTAAAAACATTTTATAGGGGATCACTGCGCTGCCTCGCTGGATGCTTATCAGAATTTTCAAAAGAAGGATCTTATTGAATTTATTCATGACGTAGCACTTCTTATGTTTCAAATTCAATTTCAACCTTAGCAACATCAACAAAAGGGTTCCTTGTAACTTTGGGAGCTGACTGTACCGTAAAAAAAACAGTTGAAATTTATGGTTGACGAAAAGGGAATCAATGTATGAAGATTAAAATAGTTACGAAAGGGGACTTTTTTTTCACTTGTTGCGCACGTCTTGTTTAGTTGGCGAAACGGTAAAGTTACCAAACGGGATGTACCCCTATTATATAGTAATAAAATGAGCTGCAGACAGAAAAACATGATAGGTACCCACCCAATGGTTTTCTTGAATTATCTAATTTTAAAACAAAATGCGTTAAGATGCATTTTGTCACTAACTTTAAAAAATTCATCAGTAATTGAGGAACATATAAACGAAGCAAGAACCAATAATAAATAGCATGTAGGCTCGGTTTTTATTGACCCCTATGTCACCCAATAAAAGAGCAACTTACTAATTGAGTCGATCATAATCTTTTGTTTATCCAATTACGTTTTATTTTCATTAATATCTTTTGACTGGCTGACAATCGGTCTGATATTCAACGAAAAGCTAAACTTTCGATACCCGTATCGAAAGTTTAGCTTTAACTGCAAGAGCTGCTGCAGCTGCAGCTGTTTTGAGAGGTAAGTTAGATATCTTAGTATCTATAATCTGAATATGGACACCGACAAACTGGATTTCTAATTTAATTAATGGCGGGACCAGCTAGAAAAAACTAGTGATCAGTGGTCCACTATAGCCCTGGATCGAAAAAACTGGAAGTCATGGGGAGAGGCTTTTGCCCCGCAGTGGGATGATGAAGGCTAACAGTATCAGTACGTTAATACATAGGTACGTGAAGGAAAATATAGTGAGGATTCTAAAAAGGTCCTAAAACCGAAAGACTTGACTGTTACGTCCACCAACCCGAACTGGGCCTACTCCGGCTTTCTCTCTCTCTCTCACCGAAGAGAGACGTGTGTCAGTGGGAACATCATGAAGGTCATTATAAGAACTTCACATTATATTCACATTTGGAAATAAAATCTTCCTCAGAATGTAGCAATATGTGACAATTCAGTAACCGTCAAAGTTGCACGGTATTACAACACCAACAAAGTTTATATTTCTTAGTCGATCGATTGTCTTTAGTTTAAGTCGATCTCGATTCAGATTGCACAAGCGCATCACTATTTGCGCTAGTGTGCACGTTATCTCAACGTGCAGTTGATAAAATTTTGAAAAATCCACAACTTTTCCGCGATAACCCCGCCCCGTTGCAAGGAAAAAAAGCTCTAGAGTTGTATTCATAGTCAAGCAGTATCAAACAAGAAATACCTACTTTTTACGTTTTGTTCTGAGTTGAACAATTATTTTATTATTTTTATCCGCTTTCAGGGTGTAGAAAAGGCATTCGTAAGAAATAAAAGAGAGATTAAGATGTTAAGTGTTATAATCACAAAATTATCAAACTGCAAAACAAACGTAACTTAGAAAAAATAAAGAATTTTTGGAGGCTTCTTCAGGACTGCGATTAGTTAAATTTTCATTATTTAATCATTTTATGATTTTGCCTCTACACGCGGGGTTCTTGTAACTCGGGGGCCTCGTATCATTGATACGGCTAATATTATGGCGGTAGCTACGCCCCTGAATTAAAATTAAAACATAGTACGGTAAAAATGAAGATCTCAAGAAGCAATAGAAACAAACCACATAAGTAGATTGATAAAATATTACGCTTGACACTTGCACAAGAGAACTAAACTAAACAAATAAACTTATGCAAACATCATCATACACAATCATAGCCATCTTAAGCAACCCAAAAACGCAAGGAGACACCAAGTCAACAAGAAAACACTACGTGCAAGACTGTAAGACCTATACATACACACTAGTGCCCACTTGGTTGCACGTGTACATGTATGGATCTTGCACTATGAATACAGCACATCTTATAAATAACCATGTTATCTTTGAATAAGTACAAGTTGCATGTATGTTGTAATCATAGAGCTCTTTGTATGAATGTAGATAAAGAAACACTTCTATTCGCAAAACGATGAGAAACACACGGCTCACGCAGAAATTATTTGAAGTATGCAGAAGTATGTATGGCCTATTATTTTATTTTTTTTGTGGAGTATTTTTTGTCACCCTGTATATTTTTTCTAAGTTTTGTCGTAAAAGAGTGACGATTGAGAGGGTTGAAAATTTAAAAGAACTTTTTGTTTTATATTAGATATCTGTGAGTCAAAGTGGGAGCGGAGGAGCGTGGAGGAGCTCGTGGCTAAATAATAAACAACCGCTCGGATCGATCTTAAGGTTAAGCCGTGCTTACCTAGGTTGGTCTGTGGATGGGTGACCACCCATTACATACCGAGTTTCCTCCGTGCCTCGGAATGCACGTTAAGCCGTTGGTTGTCATTTGTAGATCTTTGACAGTCGTTAGGTTTTCAGTGGCCCAAAAAGTCTGACAACTAGTCTTACTAAGGGGTATCGAATTACCCAGTACTATCTGCAGTCGCTCCATGTAAAATACTGGTATTCAGCTGCATCCGGTTAGACTGGAAGCTGACCCCAACATAGTTGGGAAAAGGCTAGGCAGATGATGATCTGAGTCAAAGTGTCTTTTAGTGAGGCATTACATCATCATCATAATCCACAGCCTGAATACACCCACTGCTGGGTACAGACCTCTCTATTCTTGTGCCAATCTCTTCTAGCCCACAGATAGATAGTTAATTAAATAATTAAACTGCTAACCTTTTCAGGACAAATATTGCAAATACTAAACACTTACTTTGTGCCTGTTAAGACCCTCGGTTAAAATTCATTTCTTAGAAAAATTCTCACCCGCTAAAGAATTTTTTTTTTATCTAGATTCAGTGGTTTCTGTTAGGGACTGTCTTTCAACCAGACCTGAAACAGTATTTTTCAAGTCAATACTGGTTTCTTAGTTTCCTATCATGAGTTCAGTCATCAAGGCTATGTATGGCTAAGTAGACGACCTCAACCATAAGTGTAATGTAGGTATATCGTTGCACAGTAAGTAAACAGCATCATTCTCTTGTCTTTATCCCAATTTATTTGGGGTCGGCGCAGCATGTCTTCTTCTTCCATAATTCTCTACTACTCGTCATCTCAGCAGTCACCTTCTTTCTAGCCATATCATCCTTCCCTCAATCCATCATCCACAGTCCATCCATCGTTTCTTTGGTCTTCCACTACTCTTAAAGCCATCTACATTCATACTCAACATCTTCCTCATTTCTCCGCATCACGTGTCCATACCACGATAACCGATTACCACACAACTGTTCAGTAAGTATAAATAATATTATGGTGTAATAGTAATAGGTATGTATGCCTTTCTGTACAATAGGTGTCGTAAAAGATGTCGAGTATTACTATACTACTATTATTTGTAAAGATACTATCGCTTTTGACTAGCAGTTGACTGCTAGCGTTTCCAATATTTCGCATTTGTATTTTTTTTTTAATATATCGCGTTCTATTAGGCTGGCTTTATGTCGGTCTTGTAAGAATCCTTTCCTAATCAGCTTGCTGATGCTCTGACTGATTGTCAGACAATGCACATCGAATGTAGACTAACTTTTTCTTTAAGTTGGAAGTGCCAGGGATGCCCGCGAAATTTAAATTTTCTTACGTTTTTACTATTTACTCGTCAGTGTCAGATTGTACGTTGATTAAGATATGATTCGCAATCGTAACAAATATGACTTTATAGAGTTATAATCATTAAAATCATCAATACAACCCTCTGAGTTCATTTAATCCCATTTAATGACTATTTCATGAAAATTCATTCTACTACATACATGTTACGGTCATGAATCATATTTTGTTTCACATATAGCCTGAAACTGACCTGCAAATTGCAAAAAACCTAAGAAAATTTGAATTTGGTTAAGTGCTGTCGGCAAATGCACGTCAAAATCTAATATTTATCTACAATTATAATATTTATCGCGATTTCAACCTAAGATAAAGAAACAGCTTTTCTTTCTCACTCTGGCCTATCTACGTGACTGGAAACCAGAACTCTTTTATTTGTAAAAGCATAGCAGAGTTGCCGACAAACCAATCGTTTTGTAGTCGTGTTTGATCTTGTGGTCATAACGTTGAGCGAGTCTAATATAGTAAGCTTAGGGCATTTCCTAATTTAAAGGAGCTTGCATTTACTTCACTTTATTCTTTTTTTTTTCTTACTACCTTGGTCTAGTGGTTTCAATCGCGTCTCCTGAGCTTGAAGTACAGGGTTCGATTCCCAGGTCGTTCAAATTATTATTAGGTTTTTCTATCAGAAATTTCTCAGTAGCAGTCACGGAGTCTGGATTTGTACCCGATTGATGACAATAGGCTCGCTTCCATGGGACTTAAACATAACTGTCGAAATGCGGGTGTGAGTACTATTAGGTACACCTCTGCCTAACCCTTAGGGGGTTACGGGCGTGGTGTTATGATTATTTTTTTAAAATTAAATGCTTCTGGCACATAGCTGGCCGTAGGTGGACTTAATACCATAGACATTCACATATTTACGAACGATAAACGGGACAAAACGAAGAAAATCGTAATCCAATACTTGTTAAATACTATTTAGTTTAACAAATCAGTCTGTCTAGTGTCACGTGCCCGCTTGACAGCTAGCATTCGCATGTCTAAATTAAAATTCTTCTATGAATTTATGCCCAATGCCCTTTATAATTCTTTTAAATCTCTTTGTATAGATTTGAATTAACGTGTTTCAGGCCGAGTTGGAGTTGGTGCCTTTACAAAAGACTTTGGTAGACATAGCCGGAGTTAAGAAGAAAATCGTCAAAAAAAATGTGACCATTTCTTGAGGCTCCTTGCTTTGGCGTTGCTTTAATTTGGAATCTGTTGCCAAGTTGGGTCCTTTTGGAACAAAACCTTAAGTAAGTACACTTCATCCATTCCGTTTTCACTATACCTGGGCGATACCTAAAAAAATGCCGAAATAATAGAGCGCTTTTGGATTTTGACGCTCGGCTCAGCGTCCAAGATAAAAAAAAAAAACCACGGTGTTTTTTTATTTAGGCATTGATTTAAGTAATTGGTCTAGATTTAGTGAAAAGTCCTTTTCTAGTTAGACTGACATTCTTGGACCAACTTTGAGGTTTATGAAAAAGCGACAATGTTCTTCATCCGTACCATACCTTTAAATTTTAATTAATTTACAAATCATAAAATTTATAGTGAGTAGTTTTGTAATGTCTATTAATATACGAAGTGAAAATACACCAGTTTGCTTCAATACATTGTAAAGTAGACTGTGGCTGTACTCTTATTAGATTTAATTAAGAGTTGTGTAATTATGAAGGTAATATTTTATCGATAGTGTATTGGCAGATGATATTCCTGGATGGATATTCCTCAAGTAGACAGGAGCAGGATGGATGAATTTATTGGTAGATATTAAAATCAAGGCGCATTTTTCCTTTAAATTGAATACTTTGAAATTACCAACAATTCAAATAAATAATATAGAAGTGTGTTTTTAATATCAAAATAACAGCTTTTTATTGAATGCCTATGAAAATCTATACAGCACTTATAACAAAAACACATATTTTTTTAATTTTTGTCTGTCTGTCTGTTTGTTCCGGCTAATCTCCGAAACGAATGGACTGATTTTAACGGGACTTTTACTCGCAGATAGCTGATATTTTAGTGTAACAAAGGCTTTTTTTATTAAAGGATAAAAATCAGGGTTTCGTGCAAAAAAAATAAAACCCTTGAAATTGGTAATAAAATCCGATTCATAAAGGGAAGTAACATTTTTTTTATAATAATTTCACGCGAAAAAGGTCGCGGGCAACAGCTAGTCTTAATAAAAATATAAACCAGGAAAACGGTTTTTTAATAAATAAAGAACTTTTTCATAATTTCAGATTTTTGGGTGGCCACAAGGTCGATGTATCTTTGACAAGGTTCTACAACAGATTTTTTAAGGTATTTTATTCAACAATATTTTTTTTTTCAAACAAATAACCAAAAAATACTAAGATTTTCTATGTATTCATATCAAGGCTTTTCATTAAGAATACTAGAATTACTAAACTATTTAACCCTCCAAATGAAAATATGGTATTAAATCAAACCATTTTTAACATAGGTATATACATAACATCATGACGCCTGTAATCACCGAAGAGTTAGGCAGAGGCGTACCTAATAGTACACCCACATTTCGCAAGTATGTTTTAGTACCATATAATAGTGGGCGAGCCTGCCTATTGCCATCTACCGGGAGCAAATCTAAACTTCGTGGCTGCTACTGTGTAATTCGATTTTTAATTAACTTCTTATATCTTAATGTTCCCTTGTATATCTCACTTCTGGGCAAAGGTCTCCCTCATAATTATCCTTCCAGACACACTTCTGCGCCACCTCGAACCAGGCTTCGTGAGGATATTCTTCTAGATCATCTCGCCACCTCATTGTAGATTAATGTTTATAATTGGTAAAATAATTATAAAAGGTGTTAATAGACCCTTAACATAAACGAAAGGCACTTGTTCTCCCCGTCACTGCGATCATTTTTTTGTTCTAGACCTTACTTGGGAACCTTCTAGTTACGGAGATATAGGCGGTCAAAGTTCCAACTTTTTCACAAGTTTTTTTTTAAAACATCTTTTTAATGTAAGATTTTTACTTTACACACCTCCACGACCCTCATATTATTCCATCCATTCATCAGCACAATTTTTTGAATTTTCTGTGAGTGCTTTCCATCGAGTCCTACCGTAAAACGTGAATTTTCAGTCCAAAAAAAATCGATTCCCAGCAATATTTTTTGCGTAAAGTTACTTAGTTTGATGTACAGAATGCTTGGTTGACGGATATGTAAAGGGTCTGTTTACACCGGTAGGTATTAATCTCTGCATTTCAGATCCAGACCAAATCATACACCACAAGTACAACAAAAGAATTCCTCTCACTAATTAGAAAAAACCGAGCCATAACGAAAACAGCAATCCAATTAGACAAAATCTAGATAGAGATAAATTTCTCGATATCGATATTCCAATTACCCCACACTAGAGGTCGCTAACGGCAGAGTGTGTTGCGCCGGCGCACGGCAGATAAATCTTTTTACTGCACAGTTCGATTAGAAAATTCCTTTATTAATTGACTGGCTTAATTAAAGTGTTTTCTCAAGTTTCTTCCTTCCTTGTGCTAAAATTATGGTTGGTGCTTTTAGTTAATTATTATTATAATATTATGGAATCTGTGATCTGAATTCTTAAGCATATTATATTTTAATCTTTCGATTTATCGTAATTGTTATCGGCCTGTTATCGTCTACTGCTGCACATGGAGTCATGGAACTCCCGAAGAAAGGGAGTAGGGGGCAGAAAAAACATTAATTTATAATCTCTTGGTAGTAAAATCTCGGTATTTTTGTCAGCTGACAGGATAACACTTTGTGCCCCCATTTTAAAAAAGAAACTGATTTGACTGTTCATAACATCACGTCTGTAATCCCCGAAGGAATAGGCAGAGGCGCGTTCGCCAGTTATATTTAAGTCCCATGTTATAGGGGGTGACCCTATTACCATCATTTGGGCATAAATCCAGACTCCGTGGCTGCTACTGATAAATTCCTGATGGAAAACTCAATAACACTTTGCCCGGCCGGGGAATCGAACCTAGGACCTCATGCTTAGCAGTCGTAACTAAGGACTTGAATTTAAAAAGACCAAATGTTTGATAGAAGTCAAATGGACATCGCACCTGCATGAAAACGTCTAATATTTATATTAGACCATTTCACAATAATAATTTCTAAAAAAAAGATGCCCGAAGTCCTTTATTGAAAAAAAAAAAAATACGAAGTGGGATTATGGCCCGTGCAACTAAATAAAAATAGGTAAGCACCGATGGGTAACAAAGTAGTGAAACTCTTACTTCATTCCGGAAGCAATAAGCCTTTACCTTACTCAATATTTTACAAGGCATTGCCGCAGTTACTCTTAACTCGGAAAATTACGTTCTAATTAATAAACTCGAAATACCGCGCTCGTTTTATAATGACTCTGACCCATGCCTGAAGAAAATATATTATATTTTTTAAGACGAACCTTTCCGAGAAGCCACGACTGTTTACAGCCACTAATAAATAGCTTACGCCTTCACAACATAAAAAATAAATTGCCAACAAACCTAACATTAGATTTCAAAAGGGCCTCATAAACTGTACGGTATTAGAAAACCGATTAAGATAAAACCAAGAAAAATAAATCTTCTGCCCACGCGACTCGCGACCTAGCTCAACGAACACACACGGTGGGAAAAGGACGAAAAAAAGGACGGAGCAAGACAAAAAAATCGCAAAAGCGACGCGAATATATCCGAGGCGAATGACCTGCGAAAAATAAGACGAAAACGAACTCCCGCGCACATGTGCGTTCGGCCATTTTTTTGTTTCTGTCCCTTTCTTACGCCAAAAAAGGTAGGCGTGTGCGCGAGTGGGAGAGAGAGGGGAGATAAAAGAAAGCGCGCGGAAAGAGTTGGCGGTCGTTCGCGCTCCGGTTTAGTTCCGAACATTGCCGCTAGGCGCGCCAGTGCAGCGGGAAAATTTCTTCCTGTTTTGAGTTTACGCGTTCCTTTTTTGAGGAACTTTAGCTGCGCGTGAGTTTGTGATTATTTTTTCATGTTTTGTTTATGAATCATATTTGTTTCGATTATTTGAAAGAGTTTTGTCGTTATTTTAGTAGATTGACTCATAGTTTTACTATACACTACAACAATGCAGTGATAGCCTAGTGGTATGACCGTCGGACTGCCAAGTCATAGGTCTGGAGTTCGAAACCAAGACACGCACCTCTGATTTTTTGGATTCATGTGCGTATTGTATAATTATCACTAGCTTCGGTAAAGGAAAACATCGTGAGGAAGACAAACCAGCTTGCCTGAGAGATATTTCTCGACGGCATGTAAAGGCAAGTCAGAGGCCCATGGGCGGCATAAAAGCTCTGACACCAGGTTAGGCACTAACCACACGAAAAATATGTATATTCTGACCCAATAGAGAGAGCGGTAGTCTTTTTTACCCTGACATACCTAATTAAGTTTTTTTTTTAAATGGATCCTATGACCTTAAAAATAATAATTAAAAAAAAAACAAAACTTTCTTCTAAAACCTCCTTTATATTCAAATCTATTAAAACCTAACAGATATTGCCCACTAAAAGCCCATATGTGCTGCGGGATAATTTAATAGACACTTAAAATAGCTCATTCCTTCCTGTTCGGTACTGTTTTATCCGACTGTGTACAGTCAGTAAGAAATTATGGCTATTTCCTCATATTATGGTAATAATTTTTCAGGGCCGGAAACCGTATCTATACTAATATTATAAAGCTGAAGAGTTTGTTTGTTTGTTTGGTTGAACGCGCTAATCTCTGGAACTACTGATTCGAATTGAAAAATTCTTTTAGTGTTGGATAGCTCATTTATCGAGGAAGGTTATAGGCTATAAAATTTCACGCGGACGAAAGTCGCGGGCAACAGCTAGTGTGAGCATAAAACTTAAGAAAGTCTTGAAAATGAGTACGATGGGCTATTGAGTTCGAGTATATGCTTCGTTAGTCTAGTGGTCGCAAGCGCTACTGTCGAGCATGAGGTCTTCGATTCCCAGGTCGGGCAAAGTGTTATTGAATTTTTCCGTCAGGAATTTCGCAGTAGCAGCCACGGAGTCTGGATTTGTGCCCGCATGATAGCAACTGGCTAGCTACCTATTACATGGGACTTAAACATAACTGGCGAAGTGTAGGGTGTACTATTAGGTACACCTCTGCCTCACACTTTGGGGATTACAGGCATGATATATATCTATAATAAGATCAGGTTCTGCGTTCGATTAGGTACCGAACTTACATGAAGTCTAGTGGTCGCAAGCGCGACTGTTGAGCATGAGGTCCTGGGTTCGATTCCGGGGTCAGGCAAAGTGTTATTGGATTTTTCCACCTGGAGTTTCTCAGTGTCCATGTGGAGTCATGATTTATGCCAGGTTGATAGCTAAGGCTCGTCCTCTATAACTTGGATCGTAATCAATTCTGACAAAATATGGGTGTACCCCAAATTAGCCTCTGCCTAATCCTTTGGCAATTACAGGCGTGATGTTATGAAGGCTTATTCAATTGTTATCTCAAGGTATATCTAAGTCTTCTAATGTAATTTCTCCACTTACTTTTTAAGGTATTAACCTTTGTGACAAGTTGATACCAAGTAGTTATCAACGTATGTACTTAAGTAACAACGTATTTATTTGTAATACATAGAAGGTGTAAACAGACCCTTCACGAAGCCGTCAACCAAGCATTTTGTACATCAAACTAAGTAACTATATACAAAAATTATTGGTGGGAAACGACTATTTTTTTGGGGTGAATAATCACGATTCACTGTAAAACTCAAAATATTGTACTGATGGATACATTCAGTAGTAAACGGGTCATGGAAGTGTTAAAAAAACTTGTGAAAAATATGGAACCTGGACCTCTAATATCTCCAAAACTAGAAGACTAGAAGGTATGGTCCAGAACATAAAAATTGATCACAATGACGGGAAGAACAAGTGCCTTGGGTTCGTTAAGGATCTTTATACATCCTTTACACACTTTAAAGGTTTAGATACCATAATGATTCGTCTAAAAGATAGTTTGATAAAGAAAATTAAGAAAAATGCGTCTTATCATTAATAAGTAAAAAGTTCATTCTTAAAAAATAAAGTGAAGTTCTTAAAAAGAAAAGTGGGTCAAGGTATTCCGGCTAACATTTTAAAAGGGGTGGCTCCAACATCACAGATGGGACACTTGAAAGACGCGATGCAACTGCCGAAAATGCTATTTTACTTTTTATTTCTATATATCAAAAAGGAGGCTTACAGTATCTGCAACATTATTTTTAGTATATACGAAACATGAATATAGTTTTTTCAGAATAAGTAACTGAATCGATTCTAATAATTTTTAACCCATATTATATTTTGTCCCAAAAATATTTAAAAAAGGCTACAAGTTGGACACTAAGCGACACTAATTACTTATCGCGATCATTTAGGTACCCACTGCCAAATTATTATTATCAATAAGCTCAGTTGGAGGAGCGCGCGCGGCGGCGCCGCGTCGTGCGGATAACCAGGTAACAGAACAAGCCTATAACTTTGTGATTTTTCATTATACAGTTTTGAAATTTTGTACATAGATTCTTTACATTAAAATGCCGGATACGTGTTTCAGGTTTCGCATATACTAAAACTAATTTTGTATATTTAACTAGTGTATTTTTCAGTTTTCAGAACTAAGTATTTAAAATTTTGTAAGAAATAAATAGAAAATAATTGGTACTAATTTTCGTCCATTTCTGCCCAATGTCCTTATGTGATACAGATTTCATTAATAAAACTACAGTTTTGTACTTTATAGGTAAAAAAAACTTGAGTTGGTCTGTTACTGATGTGAAAATGCCGTGATTGTAACTCCTTAGATCATCATACTCCTGCCCTGATCCCAATTCATTTGGGGTCTGCGCGCAGTCTGTCTGTCTTCTTCCATACTTCTCTATTACTCGTCATCTCATCAGACACCTCCTTTCTTGCCATATCATTCTTTACACAGTCCATCCATCGTTTCTTTGGTCTTCCTCTACTCATATACCCATCCACATTCATACTCAAAACTTTCCTCACGACACTTTTCCTCATTCCTCCGCATCACATGCCCATACCACGATAACAGATTACCACACTCCTTAGATAATATATATTTTTTATTACTTATTAATCATAATTATTTCTGTAAATTGGTTTTAAAAAACACTTTTACATGTCACATCATGTTATATTTTAAAACTAAATTGAGCCGGTGTTTCGTACCTGACTACTCTGAGAAGAAACAGCCAAAACAAACTCAGTGGTCATAGTCTCTTTTAAACTCCAGACATTGGTCAAGTCGGGTAAGTCCCGTTTGGTAACTTTCCCGTTTCGCTACCTTAACAAAAGACGTGCAAAACAAGTGAAAAATAGGTGAAATTTATGGTTGACGAAACGGGAATGTATGAAGATTAAAATAGTTACGGGGGAAGTCCCCCGTAAGGCTATTTTAATCTTCATACATTCCCGTTTCGTCAACCATAAATTTCAACCGTTTTTTTTTTACGGTTACAGTCAGCTCCCAAAGTTACATGTAAACCTCTTGTTGATGTTGCTATTTCTTGTCTCTCTCTGGCACACTAAGGTTTGTTACGAGAGAACTCAATTTGGAATTTGAACAGAAAGTACTAGGAGAACAGAATCAAGAAGGAGATGTTTTTGCCGCTGACATCGTCTTTTTAGTGAATACCCAACAAAAAGTACTAGGACAACGGAATCATGAAGGGACCATGCAGATTAGTGTCTGAGATGGTCATTTGAAGAAAGAACCACACAGATTTGAGTGGACCTGTCCAGTCAGTGCAAGCATTTGACAGTGATCGTGTAGCTCGACTCATAACCCAAGGAGTCTAGATTCAAAATACCAGTCTAGTTTCTAAACTTTGTAAATAATCTCAAGAAAGAAAAAGGAAGAGAAAAATTATATTTCCCGTAATTTCAAAACAGCCGTTGACATCCCATAATTTCCATAAAGACCACTGCTAGTCCATCCCGTTTGCATGCTCAAACCAGTTTTGATTTAAAGCACTATATCAAAAAAATCTAGCATTAATAACCACTCCAGCTCTACCTATTTTTCATCCTAGACATATAAACACTATTAAAGTTGTACTCCATAATATCTTCCTTATATAACTTTATTGTGTTATTGGAAATTGAACCTTAAAGGGGAAAGATAGAGTCAGTTTTATTTTTTCGTATTCTAATGGATCTGTCGACCAATTGATTTAAAAGCTTGAAGGAGGATTTTAATTGATGTTTTTTCTCGGCATATTTATAGTGTAGTTGTTAAGGTGCAGTTTCGTGTTATTGGTTTATTTAGATGTTCAGTTTTTGTTGTTTTACAATGGGAGTGTTGATGGGACAAGTAATTAGGTAGATTATAGTTTTGGTTTGTAGATTAGAATGACGTTTTTCTTGTAGTTGTGAGCTTTCATTCCGTCCATCCCATTGGCCATTGATAAAATACTAGCAATTAATGTCCCAGCCATGTACGCATGGATAATTTAACCATCATCGTATATAAAAATGTTCTTTAAAATTCGCTTCTATACAATATTTTAAAAATATTCCAAATTTTAGATTTGTATATCTACACTGTGTATGTGTGTCAGTATGTAGGTTGACAGTCTCAACTTAAAAATCGTGCCGACCAGGCTACCTTGTTACCTACCTTTACAAAAGCACAAGCATCCTTTACATTTGACGGCACGGTCTGCGCAGTGGCTGAGTGATCAGCTGCTGCTCTGCGTGTCGCGGGTTCGATCACCGCACGGAACAAATCTTTGTATGATCTACAGGTAGTTGTTCTGGGTCTGGCTGTTTGTGTATGTGAGTTTAAATATTTGTAAACGCACCCACGATACAGGAGAAATACCTAGTGTGGGGCATCGTTTTTATAAAAAAAAAAATATTTTTCCATTTGCAGAGCCATCCCCTTAACACTAAACAAGTTTACTGCGATCTCTGCCTGTGCCGCGACCAACCGAGATTGAAACAGATTTTTATAGGTACCATCTCGAAGGCTTCCTAATTCACTCGCTTGGTGTATTGCCTAGACTTTAGGTCATAAAATCACTAGTAAACACGACAGCCAATCAGGCTACACAAAACCAGTTTATGCGGATCTCTTGTTGTACGGGAAATTTATACAAAGCGAGACACTGGAAATGTACAGCTTGATGTGCCGCCGTGTGTACTTAAGTAATAAAAGCTGTTCCCGCATAAGTACCTGAGCTAATTAAGCGACATGAGCTGATATATAAAGTCTAACTATTCATTAGAGGTCGGAATTAGGTAGAGTTATTTGTGTACTTACACTGATTTCATACAGCGAAAGAATAAAGTGGATATGCCTCAAATCCCGAGATTAATTTTAAAGAGCAGAAAAATCCCGTTATTTATTAAATAAAAAAGTTATTTACTTTTACACAATTCAAACCAACCGACATCGGACATCATGCGCACGCAGCGCTGCAGTTAATAAAAAAATGTCGCGGATTCGATTCCCGCACGGAACAAATATTTGTATGATCTACAAGTAGTTGTTCCGGGTCCGGGTATTTGAATATGTGTGAGTTTAAATCTTTGTAAACGCATCCACGTTACAGGAAAAAATCCTAGTGTGGGGCAACGTAAATAGTTTAGTTTAGTTTAGTTTATTTATTAATAATTATCAAAAATTACAGGTCATAATTTGAAAAAAAAGTAAAAACACAAATCATTAAAAATAAAAAATTGTATTGTGAATTAATGAAAATACTAATAAAAATTGTATGTTAATTATTTTTGTTTTATTTGTCTTTTCTATCTCTGAGGTTTTTATTATTATTTATTTGTAATATTGTTGGCCACACGGGATTGTATTATAAATCACGGGAAATCCCGGGAAGATCCATATTAATATCAACATTTCGATGCAAGTACATAAATAACTCTACCTAATTCGGACCTCTGCTATTCATACACGAAATATTTTCAGGAAATCATCTAACGGCTATAACAAAGCCATTTCAAGGGTTTTTCTTTTTTATCTGAGTATATTTTTTTAATATTTTTATAAAAAATAAATAATTTAAAATTACTTGACCCACAAAATAAATACTGGCTCCTTATTTTTAAGCATCCATTACGCTAGTTTACTACGTCGTATTTACCTACTGTCATTGTTAGAATATGGGAGCAAAGGTTTTATGCAAAAACTCTCAAAAAATTTTAGAATTATAATAATTTTGTAAAAAAAAATACTCAGATAATATTTTTTTCGTTGCTATGGCGACTTTACGACTTATAGAAGTTACTCTTAAAATATTTCGTGTATGAAAAGATAGACCTTATATAACTACATTCTATTAACGATAAAAGAAAAATAGTGTTCTTGATTAAGCTCGCCTAAGACTGGCTCGTCGGTTTAGTGGGCGCAAGAGCGACTGCTGAGCATGAGGACCATGATTCGATTCGCGGTTCGGGCAAAGTGTTATTTGGTCATCCTTGTAATTCCCGATGGGTAAGGCAGAGGGCTACCTAATAGTACACACGTCATTTCGCCAGTTACATTTATGTCCCATGTAATAGGTGACGAGCCTATTGCCATTAACCGGGCACAAATCCAGACTCCTTGGCTGCTACTAAAATAATCCTGATAGAAAAACCCAATAACAATTTACCCGACCCGGGAATCGACCCCAGGACCAAAACCATGAATCACTTTTACCTCAAGCATCTACGCAACACTAAAGTAGTATTCAAAACAACCTGACGTAATAAAAGTAAGCGGTGTGTGAGCTCAAAAGAAATATAATAACATTGTGTAGCCCGGCCTGGTTGCTCGCATAACCAGTTTTTAAAACGTATCACGTGACTATAGTACTTAGATAGTAAAGTTTCTTATTAGATTATTCATTATGAAGGTTTTTCTGAAGCATGAGGCTTTGAGGTGGTGAGACAAATGTCTATAGTTTCTACAAAAAGACTGTAACTGATTTTGACTGACTGAGTGGGCGTGTGACGCTCCCTAGCTAAATGGACCGATGACATTGAAAAGGTGGCTGGGTCAGCCTGTATGGTATGGAAGGTGGAAAGATAGGGTGTTGTGGCGGAGCTTGGGAGTAGCTTTAGGGGGAAGGGAAGTGGTAGCCGGAAAAATTCAAATTTTGTAACGTTTTTGAAATTCGTAGGTCTGTGTCAGACTGTATGTTGAACAAAATATGATTCGTAACCGTAACACGTATGTATTTACATAACTATAATCATTAAAATCATCAACAAAACCTTCTAATTTGGATGTTTTTTTCATGAAATCTTCGAAAAGTCTGACACTGACTTACACATTGCAAAAAACCTTATCAAAAATCTCTCTCTATTAGAAGAATTTGCTGTGTCGTAACGTATTTTAATTAATTAATTAATTTTGTTTATCAATCTGTGTTTTTATTTTCGTTTTATTCTGTTGTATGTTGTAGTGTCGTTTTATTTAAGTATTGATGAAATTAGTTTAATAATGTTTATAATCACAAATAGTGCATGTGGTGTTAGACTGTCATTAATTGTTGCACTTATAAAAAAAATACGACGGTAAATTAACACGTAAAGAATTTTGAATGATTCTTCAATTCATAACTTCTTTAAGAAGGAATTCCCGATTCAAAATCCTATTTTATCAATGTCCCAATATGTACGTGGTCTTATTATTGTAAAAGTGACTATGCCTACTTCAAAATAAATTATAAATTCAGTTAACAAAATCCAGCAACAGACTTCAGACTAATCCAATACAGGAATGTTGTGAAATAAATGATTGAGTGGCTCAACAGGGCCAATAAATAAAATATAAGGCATTATAATATTATACTGATTGACCGGTCCCATTGATTTTGATCCGGTATACAGTTGAATCAGGATTACTTGCATTTTGCTCGAACGGTTTCGCATAAGTTAAGTCGAAAGGATTCTGGGATTTTCTTGCTGAATAAAAATGTTGAAACTAAGAAAAAAATACAACATTAGTTTTAGTATATGCGAAACCTGAAACACATGTCTAGTATTTTTATGCAAAGAATCTATGTACAAAATTTCAAAACTGTATCATGAAAAATCACAAAGTTATAAGCTTGTTCTGTTACCTGGTTGTCCGCACAAAAACGTGGTCAAAACGCGGCGCAGCCGCGCGCGCGCTACCTAAATGATTGCGTTAGGCACTTAGTGTCTCTTGGTACCCAACTTGGAACCTTTTTTAAAAATTTTTGGGACGAAATATAACATGGTTTAAAAATGATTGGAATCGATTCAGTTTCTTATTCTGAACAAACTATATTCAGGTTCGCTTATACTAAAAATAATGTTGTATAAGTAGAAGACAAATAAGAAGTTGGAGAACTTTCGTAGGTTTTATGCCTACCAGTCTTACTACTACCAGTCTTACCGGGGTATCGTATTATCCAGTTCTAACTGGGTTGTGGAGGTCAGATAGGCCGTCGCTTCATGTAAAATACTGGTATTCAGCTGCATCCGGTTAGACTGGAAGCCGACCCCAACATAGTTGGGGAAAGGCTAGGCAGATGATGATGATTCTTCATAGAATAGATGTCCGAGATGATTGATCTCTTTCAAATTCATGGTGGAAGGGAACGGACGCGCGAAATTTTGCTACGTATTAATTTTATTCATTGAATTTTATATTAATTTTAATTTATGTTATATAAATGTCGTGACGAAAGTTTTGAGTATGAATGTGGATGGATATATGAGAAGAGGAAGACCAAAGAAACGATGGATGGACTGTGTAAAGAATGATATGACAAGAAAGGAGGTGTCTTATGAGTTGACGAGTAATAGAGAAGTATGGAATAAGAAGACATGCAGCACTGACCCCAAATGAATTGGGATAAGGGCAAGAGAACGTTGATGATTATGTTATATTTATATAATTTACCTACTTTGTTTCTCCATAGAGAGAAGACCCTGAAAAGAGATGACCTGGTAGTTGGAACAGTATACGCTTATTATGCTGCTTTAGAATTCGTAGAATCCTAAAAATCCCCACAGTATTTTATGTCTAAATCTTTGCCAAACGCTTGACTCAAAACCAATGACGCAACAGAAAAAATCCCTCCAACGCATTGATCTACAAAATATCCTAGGCATAGCCTACAAGTTATGCCAGCCCCCCCACCTCTCATCCCCACCGCTGGTGACTCAGAACAGCGCGCGCGCATGTTTTGCAACCAAAATTCTACCGGTTTGAGACAATGGCATTATTAGGCGATAGACGCCATGTTGTTTTTAAGTTAAAGCGGTTATGTGTCTGCGATTATGTAGATTTGTGGTAGGTATTTTTGGGAGCTATTTTTAGATACCTAGACAGAACTTCGCAGAGGTAAATGGGTGAGTAAGCATTGTAGGACATGGTTTTTAGTGGTTTCTGATTATAATTTTGCGAATAATGCGTGAGCTGGGAATATTGATGACACTTTAGGCAGCTGGGATTATAAGACAGTTATCTACCATTACGATGATGTCGATGGTTATAATATGGCTAAAGGCTGCTAGACTGATTAATTCGATTTTCGGGTCAGACGTAATCTTATTTTCAGAAAATATCAAAAGCTCGCACTTTTGAATGGTGACTCGGTTTTCTTCTAAATAGACATAACATAAAACCACGCCAGTAATCCAAAAGGTTAGGCAGAAGTGTACCTAATAGTACACCCACATTTCGCAAATTATGTTTAAGTCCTATGCGATAGGGGGCGAGCCTATTGCCATCAACTGGACACAAATCCTGACTCCGTGGCCAAATTCCTACTGGAATCAGTGCTTTTTAAATAACCACAGCTTTATATCGGTCTTAAATTCATAAATTATTGATTTATTTACCAATACCTATAAATATAAAATAACTTAACATCAAGTTACGTCTGTTCTTCTCCAGAGAGATGCACAGATGTGTGTTTAAAGCACACTCATATTTCGGCAGTAATATTTAAGTTCCATGTAATAAGGTACGAGCCTATTGGCAACAACCGGACACAAATCTAAAACTGTTACTGTAAATTTCCTGATGAAAAAAAACCTATAACTATACGTACGACCTACCTGAGAATCGAATCCAGAACCTCATGCTCGGCTGCATCGCTTGTGACCACTAAACCAACGAAGTCTTAAATATAATTTAATAACAATATAAACTTGTTAGTTTCTGTCACTATAAGTGCCACCTAAATCTAATTCGACATAAATTAGTCGGGATGAAAGTTGATGAAATGGCACTATGTATTGGCAAGGTGCCAGCTACGAGTGTCAACTGGGATAACAATATCCTGTTCCGTCATACAAATTTTATGGGTCAATGAGGAGGTGAAATATTTAAGTCATTATTATCATCTGCCTAGCCTTTTCCCAACCATGGGTTCAGCTTCCAATCTAACCGGACGCAGCTGAATGCCAGTATTGTACAAACAACCGACTGCTGTGGTATATTAAAATAATTTAATCAACATTCTTGAAAAATAAAATTAATTAATTGTGTATTTTATAGAGTCGGCGAAAAGACCATTAAAGTCAACTTTTAGTTAAATTTTTGTTACTTACCGATGATCTTTTTGTTAATTTGCATGTATTTACCTAAACAATTAGCCCTAAAAATACTGAAATACTACTTCATCTAAAACACCTGTAGTAAACAGGTGTTAAGCCTATTTTTACTACCACGACACCTAAATTAACTAGCATAATAAGCATAATCAGCCTACAATGTTCCCACTGCTGGGACACACGGCCTCCTCTCTATGAGAGGGAATGGGCTACAATCCACCACGCGGGCCCAGTGCGCGTTGGTAGATGTCACATGTCTTCGATTTTTTGCTTTTAGGACATTCCGGTTTCCTCACGATGTTTTCCTTCACCGTTTTTGAGAGCAGTGGTGATGAAATAAATTACACAAAGTAATGCGCCTGCCTGGGTTTGAACCCACGACTTACTGTTCGTAAGTTGGAGCCCTGGGCCACCGCTGCTCTCTATCATCATCATATCAATTAACTAGTGCTACTGAAAACAGACAAAATCATGTTAAACGCGACTGTGACACAGATATTAAAACTATACAGCTTTATGTCTAGAGAATATCCTAGCCCAAAATTGTACCTACCTATAACAGCAGTCTAGAATCTACACTAAAAAAGTCATCATAATTCTCCAGCCGTTATCCCATTTTATTTAGGCTCAGCGGAGCATGTCTTCTCCTTCCCTACTTCTCTATTACTCGTCATCTCATCAGACACCTCCTTTTTGCCATATCTTCCTTCACACAGTCCATCCATCGTTTCTTTGGTCTCCTCTACTCTTATACCCATCCACATTCAAACTTAAAACTTCAACATACTAAACTACACCAAAAAGGTGTTACTACCAAAACACCAAGTACAAGATAACACAAATATAAATAAATCAATCTAAATAATCAATCAAGTACAAATTGCAATCGATCAGTAATAAAATCGTACCTACAACTGCGCCTACGCACAGTCGTGACTCGTCTGTCGGATAGCTTAGCTTTGAAATGTTATTAGATTTAGAAATGGCGTTGAAAGTATTAAATACGTATAAAGGTGGATAATGTATTGATTGTTAGGGTTCCGTACCCGAAGGGTAACCAACGGGACCCTATTACTAAGCCTCCGCTGTCCGTCCGTCTGTATGTCAGCGGGCTGTATCTCATGATCTGTAATGGGTAGACAGTTGAAATTTTCATAGAAAGTGTAATTCTATTGCTGCTATAACAAGTAATAATAAAAATAAATTTAAAATTAATGGGGGCTCCCCATACGATGGTACGGAACCCTTCCAGCGCGAGTCTGACATGCACTTTACCGGTTTTTAGTATTTTTTTCTGCCTCGGTGGTTTAGTGATCGTAAAGTCTAACGTCGAGCATGAGATCTTGTTTCGGTTCCCAGGACGGGCAGTATTTTTGGGTTTTTCCAATAGGAATTTATCGCATCCCGAAAACTGAATTTGGAAATCCCGTAATAGGCGTAATGTTCTGTTATGTTAATTAAAAAAAAGTAAAGGAGTAAAAATTATAACCGAAAAGAAAAATGGCGTCTTTGTGACAAAATAACTCACGACAAGTATGACAAAACAAAAAGAGTGTTATATACAGTCCATTGGCACTACGAAAATAACCCTTACTACTACGACAAAAAGTCGCTATCAATGTTAAATTGTTATAACTGACGTAATTGACTGTACAATAACACAAGAGAATACGATTGGCTGAAAGTTCTTGAAAAAAATTCTTGAATATGTAAGTATTTTTTTTCAAAAAGACTCTAATGTGATTGAAGCACTTACACCCCTAGCGCGAGCGCATGGTGAACGTACCGTAATTACGTCGATTTTAAAATTAAAAATACTCGTTTCATATAAAATATATTTTCATAATTTTAAGAATTTAGTCACGTCTATTATACTTTTTGTGCTTGTTGCCAACAATTTAACTAAACTTCTATAGAATAATTTTATTTTCGGTAAAAAAAACCGACGTCTTTATGCGGTTTTTACGCCGTGCTAGGAGAAATCTGTCATTTTGTCGATTCTTCCGTCGACAAAACCCTTTTCTACGGTGGTCAAATATGAATAAAAAAAAAAATTCAGGCATTTATTTATCTTTTCATTGCAGCTTTTTGCAACTATTATTAACTCAACAATCAAGTTTATTTATAGCCCTTACCACTTGCGTTTGAAAGGCACCTATCAACCTATTACCTAATCCTCAACAGGCGTGAAGCTAGAGAGTCGTCCCGTCTGCCTACGCAGCATCGTGACCAGTAGACGGAGTACTGTTAGGTATTTACGATTTTAAATATTTGCAACTGATGCATCTCTCACGCTTTCTTTGAAGAGGTGGGCAGAGATCGACGTATTGGTTGAATTTTGTTTAATTTTCTAAATTTGAATTTGACCCTAGGCTGGCTTTTAGCTTGGCCAGAGGTTAAGCGTTACCATACAACGTGGCAACGCCGCCTGTCACTTAGGGACATTGCCAGTTGACAGTGTTGAGGAGTTTTTTACTGTTACGTTAGTATATTAAGGTTATTTTAAGTTAAAAAATAATATTACTTATTTTCTTTATTTATTTTCATACAAATCTTATACATTTTTAAATATTTCTTAAAATAAAAACAATATAAAAAACTTTTAAAAATTTAAAAAAAAATTGTAGCCCACCGGTATCGGGAACAGGGTCAAAGCTACCGGCGGTCAGGGCTCTAGAGAGAGGAACCTCCTAACAATACGAACCGTGTCCGGAAGTACCGCTTTCTGAATCAAGCCCTTGATCATTTATTTATTAAGAAGAGTAAACTACATACATTATTAATTAAAACTATTAAATAAACTAACAACAAACTATAAAAGGGCATCGAAAAACTCCTCCTCAACGCTGTCAGCCCGTAACGTCCTCAAAAAAAATGTATATTATATTTTTTTTTTATTTAAACAAATTTGCTACATTAATATATAAAACCACGCATTTTTCCCTTCGGGTGTTGGTAGGAACTGTCGACTGCCAGCTGGTGCGATCCTTACATACATGCTGGAGTTCTAAATCCAAAAAAGTCGTTTAAATTTAGTTTACAACACACTTTTGTTCGAAATTTTGGAACTATAGAAATATTTTGAAAATTATTATTTTTTTTGGTTAAATCAATGGTCGGTAAAATAAAAGAACTGTAGTTTTATCGTAACACGATTTTATTAAAGGGAAAGTGCCACGATAGCCCGCGCAATTCAAATAGCCATTTTTTGCAATTTGCAATTCAGCGTCACTTCGATGTGATGATGATGACGAAGTCTGACTGTTTCTTTTCTAACAAATTTCTAGGTATTTTCTGCATTATCAAACCAGTTCCTAATATGCTGGTTCTCAAGAAATATTGCATAAGGCTACTTAGCTAGCTACATGTAGAAGAAAACCTTCAGAAAACACTAAAATCCAACTGAAAACCCAACCCAGAAACGAACTAACACTACACTTCGAAAATAAATGCAACCTCGCATAAAACCAGCACCCATGTTTTTGCGTGCAACACTATCTTCGAACGAAGATCAAACGTTAAAACACATACATTACCGTCTATGTATACATACATTAAAACACTCACACAACTAGAACACCGATGTATATGCAACGTTTCTAAAGAGCTGCGAAATATCGGCAATGTTTATTTTAACTGGCTGAAAGAAGGCAATCTGGTGTTTGTAAAGCTTGGTGCACACGTTACGAGATGCACGAGGGGTGGGGGGGAGGGGGGTTATCATTTTAAATGCATTAATGATTTAAAGGTGAGTGTAGGATGAAAAACTTACGTAATTACTAGGTAAAGATTTTTGTGAGTTTTCAGGCCATAATCTGCAGTTCATCATCATCATCAGCCTGCAACGGTCTACTGCTGGACATATGCCTCTTCAATGGTACGCCACTCAACTCGATTGTCAGCAACTCTCATCCTGTTGCTACCAGCCACCCTGCGAAGATCGTCACTCCATCGAACTAGGGAGCGTCCCACTTTACGTTTGCCGAATTTGCAGTTAATTCGTATTTTATTTAATCTAGGTATTTCAGTCTAAAACCACCCACTGATTCAATGATTTTCCTATTCGTCTTCTTGGGAAGATACATGTCTAAAGTGAATTGATATTTGAAAATATTGGAAATGCTGAAGTGAAATGAAATTTCAGAAATTCCGTATTGAACCTTTGGAGCCTGCAAACTTACCTTCTCTTAGGTAAATGTCAAAGTATTAAATGACAATTAACTATTTAATTTTATTAAAAACTTCTCCAATTAGTACTCAGAACAGTTTTAATTCTTGTTGCAGATTGCGACAACTGTTTTTAAAACATTAAAATTATTTACCAGTTTCCATTCTAACAACTTCTAACCGTGTACACTACTCCCAATCGTCGAATTCTATTTTTAATGTTTAGATCGGTAATGTGGGATGCAATTTTATGCACAAAATTCTAACGTTCGCTTGCTGCCGCCATTTTTCAATATTTAAATTTAGATCCAATTCGCAGGAAGCCCGCGTTCTATTTTCGAAATTTTATTTATTCCTAGGCGTGGTTTGGCCAGTCTTATGTCTGAATGAGTATGATTGAGCGTTCATCGTGTGAGTACATAATGTATTGAGCATTCATGGATGGGTATATAGGGTTACCATGTCCAACTTTTTAATCCTGTCCGGTATTTTTTGTCCGGATTGTCATTGGTCCGTACTTGACAACTCACGGAGATTTTTTTGGAAAAAAGCAAATGACTATCGAAAAAAGAACGATTCTATAGAAAAATGTCAGTTTTTTTTTGTCAGGACTTTCAAAATTCGAAATGTGAGTACTTAGGTATTGAGTATTCATTCTGTGTTAACATAAATATTTATAAGTTCTATGTCTGATCATTCGTCCGTTTAATTTTTTCGTGGGCGGCACTCAAATGAGGTGTATTGTTTGTCTGTGGTTTCTGTAAGAAGGAGGTATGGCTTTGAATTGATTTGAATTTGGAAATATGGAATGAATATTTAAAGCTTACATTATAATAGGTTCTGAATGGATTTTAGAATAGGCATGAGTTGAATAAAATTGATTGAGGAAGGACTTTTTGTCAAGCTTATTAGTTCACTATATTGTACAAAATAAGGAGAGGTTAAGGAGTCGTATTTTTATTTTAATATTTCCTTTATTCTTTAAAATTTTTATACATTTAAAATATACCTAAAAAAAAAAATCTTAAAATGTTGTAGGCCTCTGGTATCAGGAACAGGGTCCAAGCTACCGGTGGTCAGGGCTCCAGAGAGAAGAACCTCTAAACAATACGAGCCGTGTCCAGGAGTACCGCCTTCTGAATCAAGCCATTATTTTAATTTTTAGAGATCCTGAAGAGAGACCTGTGATCCACCCACTGTATATACTTCAGATTTTCAAAGAGAAAAAGGTGAAGTTGATTTGTCAAGAGGGCCTAAACAAAGTTGCATTCTATCAGCGCTCACGGTGATATAAAGTTCTAAAAATGAATTGATTTAACTAAAGTTCAATGAAAGTCGTTGGGGAAGTACGAAACGCTTTAAAAGCTTCTGCTAATATTCATTTTTTGTAAAGGAAATTTTTTTAACTGTCTAAAAGGACCTAAGACACAATATAATTAACTCAGCTTAGAAAAAACGAGAGTGAACAGGCATCTTCTGGGCACGCTCGTCCCATCATAGACCTCATCTATCGCTTTCCATCAGGCGTGATCTAGGTCAAGAGCAGGCCCATTTTGTAATAAAAAAAAATAAAAAAAAAATCATACCATATTAACAAAATCAAACATGTTGGAAAAAACGTAAACATCATTTTTAACAGCATAATTTAGCAAGGAGATTATAAACAAAACTCAATAAGTACAAAATCAATCGAATAAGTATAATCCATAACAATTTCACCTCCGCTCAAAAACCAATAAACAATATCGAAGTACCTGAAAACAAAAGAAAATCGACACTCACATCCTAGAACCCTAACCTACCTCAAATCTCAACAGCGTGAATATAAAACGCATCAGATATTAAAACACCGCGAGAGGAACATCGAGAATGCACCGTGCGTTATTTTTAACAGATCCCAACCTTGAATTTTGTCGGTATTTTTGTATTCACTTACTGCACTTGGCTCCAAAGCGAATGTCTGGTTTTGATCGTAAAAAATAACGAAAGAAAATAAGGAATTTTCCGTGAGTATTATAGAGGCACTCCTTCAGCATCTGCACGTCTAGTTTCCTCCCATCGTGAGGGCCTAGACGAGTGACATTCGATCAAGAATACATTGAACTGACATTTCATCATTCTGCTACCCTTATCCTAATTTATTTGGGTTCGGCGCAGCATCTTATTCTTCCATACTTCTCTATTACTCGTCATCTCAGAAGTCACTTCTTTTCTAGCCATATCATCCTTGACACAGTCCATCCATCGTTTCTTTGGTCTTCCTCTACTCTCATAGCCATCAACATTCATACTCAACATTTTCCTCGTATTATATTCAACTTACATAATCCACCGAAACAAAGCTAATGTTTGAAGTGTTTTCGAGTTAGAATTTCGAGACGCCACTGTTTCTTTTTAGGATTTTTTTCATTTTTTTTTGTTCTATCGTATTGATACGAATTATGTAAGAAAAACTCATGTACCTAATGGCAGATTGGAGAACGTTAGAACAGAAATCGTCAAGTACGACATAATTTAAGATCAACTAAGCCTGTCCATCATCATCATTATCATTCTCTTGCCTTTATCCCACTTTATTTGGGATCAGCGCATCCTTTCAACAAAGCCTGTCCTTTGCTGGATAGGCCTCTTCCTAACTTCATCACAACAACTGGTTTTCCATCTTCCGCCTCCAGTCTATAAGTACCAACCGTATTTTCTTTCTGGGTACACGATAGTACGTACGCATGATAGGTTCTATTACATGTTCTATTCTGTGAAAAATGAAACCTCTTTCCGTTAACATAGGGTCTTCTATGTTATAAATTTTCAACACAGTCATATTTCGACGTCCATTGATTCCTCTGTATACAAGGAGTCGATCATAGTTGTCTGATCTGTCATATATGTCGAAATTATCTTAACATGGCCGCCTTTGTCTGTGTAAGATTAATTGGGATGATTTTTTGCAAACGGTGAAAATGTATCTACAAAATCATTTGGATGACTGAAACATACCCGAAAACGTTACAGTCTTGTAGCTACCAGCAAAAAAATGTCAATTTGAATTTCTAGTTTCTTTTCAAATAAAAAGAAGAAATTGGTGTGAAACAAAAATGAGGCCAATGTCAAAATGTATCTACTGACACTGACATAAAAGTGAATTTGCTGATTTTTTAAAATTCAAGTACCTAACTAAAATGTCTCATTTCATGCTCTGCCAACTTAAATGAAAAAAATAAATATATGAATGAAATCTGTGAATGATAAAATGTATACCTAGGTAATAAGGTTACCTATAAAACGAAAGGTTTTAACGTTAAATCGGATTTATTCAAACTTTAGTAAACTGGCGCAATAGAATAATTATAATTCAATAGTGCCTTATTTGGTAAGCTGAAGTTTATTACTCCACGAAAGTACCGATTAGAATTATATTTAAATAGTTGACGCAAAATAAAATTCCGTAACCCTCCCCCAATTTAATAACACGTCAATAAATGAATGAATTTCATCAAAATCGGCCTCCAAATTCAAAGATGTAACTCCAAAAATAAAACATATTATATATCAAACTTTGTAACAAGGTATATAAAACCTGATACCTACGTACAGACGCACATTAGACACACACAATTAAAAATCCGTCAACTACGTTAGAAGCACACATTTAAAAATCGAATCTAACACACGCACACATGTGTTTCTCGTCACTGATTGGTTCGCGCTCGCGCAGCGCAGATTTCAAAATATACGTTAATGTTCATTTTTCGCCCGTTCTATTTTTGTGTTCGCAAGTTTTTATCCCTTTTGCTAGCGGCGCAAATGATTTTGATACTTTCTAGGTCATTTGGAAAATGAGTAACGCGGTGAAATAAGACTGATGATTTGATCTGAATAAATAATATTACTTAATTAAACAATATTTTTTAATTTTTTTTTATTTCAAATCCCTGTAAAGTAATTTAAACATAAAAAAAATTATGGTTAGTTTAGAAATATTATTAAATAAAGCTGTGGGCCAAAATAACCACTTTCTGGAGCCCTGACATAGCCAGAAGGCGTCGCGTACCTCGTAGAAGATGGCGGGACGGGCTGTTCAAAACAAACGACCAGTGGCCCACATTAGCCCTGGATCGTAGCAACTGGAAGTCAGAGGGAGAGGCCTTTGCCCAGCAGAGGGATGACGCAGGCTAACAGTATCAGTATTAAATAATTTCTATAAACAAAGTTGACGATTGAGACTTCGGACTTTTAAAAATTAATTCACATTTAATGTTTTGCCTGTCTAGAAAAAAAAAAAACTGACCAACAAATCTACTTCTATCAATTCAACTCTAACGAATCTACCGAACCATTTAAAAGGCAAAGCGTATCAGCCTAATGGCAATTAAGAATATCACAACCTATCCCGAACCTCGATACTCTTTATCACCTACTTCCTTTTCCAACCGTAGCCGTAAACTAGCAACTAAGTAAAATAGCAGTACACTGATAATTTTTAATATTAAAAGAGGACACATAAACTGGTTTACAGTTTTCTATTAATAAAACAAGATTTCTCGGAATCACCGTCACTTATACACCTGTTCGATCATATAAATATATAATTAGACAATATTTATATTAGAAATAAATCCAATGTTGCTAATGCAAAGAATTTTAAAATGGCAACACTGTCGTCTGTCACGTGGTTTTTATGACCGTTATTTGCATAGAGGTTTTATTAAAAATGCAGAAGTATTTTGCAATCTTGTCTCCATGTATTATGTTAATATTGCAAATTATGTCTTTTTCTATCGTTATTGCTACTTCGAATGCCGCTTTAAGTTGTTTTACCTTTTGCTATTTTAGATTATTGCCGAATAATCATAAACTATACTTTTCAATTACTATAGTTTTCGGATTTTTTTTTACTGCTCCTCTCAAATGAAGCTAACAATTATCATCACTGCGTTCAATCTGGTTGTTTTAAGTGTTTCTTGGAATTATAAAATTATAAAATCCATAAGGATCAGTCGATAAAGACATGATCAAGGTTTATTTAGTAGCCGTATTACGGCTTCATATTAAAAGCTTAAGATGAAGAGAAAATCCAACAAGGACTTTTAAAGTATGAATAAAGAAGTCCTCTATATGGAGACACTGAAACTAACTAAAAATAACGTGCTGTTTTGTGAGCTTATGTCTTTCTTTTAGGTACGGTCTTGTTAACTAAAAAAACAATCTAAATTTTTAAAATGTTTTTAATACTAGCCACAAAACAGATGGCTAGACGAACTGGATATGTTCTGGCCGAATTTTAATGAGGATATGTTGACTCACGAAAAATGGTAGTAAAGGAAGGGCTTTGTCCAGGAATGGCTTTGATCAGGTCAACAAATAAAAAAAACCTGTCAAGGACAATAAAAAAGGCAAAAATAAATTCAATAAAAAAGTGCAATACTAAAAGTATCAAAACCTCTCGCGCTATACAGCTCCTTTGTGTTTTTTGGCACAGCAGCCAAACATTGGTTTATGCGATGCATCCCAACGTATGTGTGAATGTATCTTGACTCATACACACACCAAACAAAACGCGACTGTATGTGTGCGTGTGTGTTTGCTAAAACATTTACGCAAGGAAAACATACAACGTTTAGGATAATTGCTGATTTGTTTGTGATTTTATTAAGTGCATCTTGTACGCCATGACAGATTGAAATCGGGCTACGATTGGCCTAGAAATTATTGCGCAGGTATTTCGTAAAAGCTTCTTGTTTTGTGCGCAATATTGCTCAATTGCTCAGGCATGATTTATTTATAATGAATAGAACAGGCACTTTTTTAACGTTGGAACTTCGAGCTATCATCATCCCTCAGCGAAAAGTAGAATATGTTGGCGCTATTTTCATGTAATTTAAATTTTCAGTGAATCAGTCTGTAGGTCTTTTAGTTTCTTGCAGATCGAGTGAGAAATTGTCGATCTTTGAGCGTTTCGAAGGCATCGTTAACGATATTTCACCTGAAAGGTGAACTGATGGGTACTGGAGTGCTCTTCACTTTGTACTACTGGGGACTTGGTGACTAGTGACATTGTTGTATGATAGCTTTTCACCCATACAAGGTGTAAATGGTCCCTTCACGAAGCTGGCAACCAAGCCACGAAAATAAAAATAAACTGCTGGGAAACAACTTTTTCTTTGGGATGAATAATCACGGTTTACGGTAGGACTCAATGTAACGCACTCAGAACATTGCGCTGATGGATGCATAGTACGGGGGTCGTGGAGTTATTTTATGTAAAATCATATTATAAAAAAATTGTATTTATAAAAAAAAAACTTGTAAAAGAGTTGGAACTTTGACCTCAAATATCTCCATAACTAGAAGCTTCCCAGATTTGGTCCAGAACAAAAAAAATATCACAATAATAGGAAGAATAAGTGCCTTTCGGCTTCGTTTAGTTCTTTTTACACCCATCATAGCGTCCTGTACTTTTATTTCTGATATTTTTAGTAGGGTCTGCAATTCTTGACCATAAAAACCTTTTCTTTATACATTTTACTAGCTTTTGACCGCGGCTTCGCTCGCGTTGATTTAGTATTTGACAATCAATTCGGGTACTCTGCTTGTAATAATATAATTCAATTATGATTCGAAAGACACGTAGCGCCATCTTTTATCATAAGAACGTTATCGTTGTTTTCCTAGAGAACAGTACCGTACTTTTTGTCGGGATGATAGGTACTCTATGTGATCTATGTCAGTGTCTGTACACCTGACAACGTATATGCAAAATTTCAGGATGATCGGTGCAGTGGTTTAGGCGTGTAAAGGTAACAAACAAACGAACAAACTTACTTTCGAATTTATAATATTATACACTGTTTTAAGCTTTCACGGTTTACAACTAAACTTATACTGTCACTTACGGGATATCTTCTCTTATTTTGAGCTCCCGACCCGCCAACCCATCTCATCATCATGGCGCTTGCAACAGCACCGAAATGTCGGGAGCTCAAAATAATGAACAATCACGGAAGATATCCCGTAAGTGACAGTATAAGATTAATAATATTAGTTAGGAAGTTAGAATTATTCGTTGTCAGGGATCAAATACCATGGCCAGTGACCATAAAAAATCCACGACTACCACAGCACTCAACCCTATATTTACAAACTCTGTCTCCATACTATTGTATCGTTTTTCCTATAATCGTCCTGTTGCCACATATTGTCATAACAGACCATTGTTCTAAGGCAATGTTTTTGGTCTTATAAAATAGACAGACTTAGAAAATTGGTACTAAAACCTGTGTTATGGTTAGTTGATTGTTCGGAATCATTCTTGATTCGTGTGGTTGGAAAGTTACAAGCTTTGTTACGAGCTCTGAGGGGCTACTATGATGTCTTTATGCTGTAATTCCAGTGTGGGAAAGAGACAGATCTATACAGGTCGTCTAACGCCATGTCTTTCCCACACTGGAATGACTCCTGCTTTAAGACGTCATGGTAGGCCCCCTGAGCTTTTGATTTTGTTTTTTGCGATGTACTAATGACTCAAGTCTTTGAAAAAAGTGCTCCTGTTATCATTTGCCTTCAAAATGTATTAAATCTAATCTATACCAATAAAATTGAAGTGCCTGTTTGTAATGTCAAAATAACAGCATATTACTGAATGCATATGAAAGTATATATGGAACTTATAGCAAAAATTTTTTTTTTTAATTTTTTTTGTTATCTCCGAAACGGCTGGACCGATTTTGACGAAAGTGTCACTGCTGCTGTTATAAGGAGTAATTTAGGCTACTTTAAGAAAAAAGGATTAGGGTTCCGTGCAAAAAAATTAAAACCCTCGATATTGTTAACAAAATTCGATTTAAATAGGAAAGTAATATTTTTATAATAATTTCACGAGGTCGAAGGTCGCGGGCTACATCTAGTGGAACGTAAAGAGAGCTGACAAGTCTACGTTTACTCACTGATCACAATATTCTAAATCTGCAGCTCTGGTGGCATACCATGACATCTTACAGCAGGAGTCAGATCAAAAGAAAGAGACAGATCTGTATAGCACTGTCTCGTTCCCATACTGGAATTAGTCCTGCTTTAAGACATCATAGTAATGTGACGGCACGGTTGGCGCAGTTGTTGAGCGATTGACTGCTGCGCTTCGTATCGCGGGTTCGATTCCCGCACGGAACAAATATTTGTATGGCCTACAGGTAGTTGTTCCGGGTCCGGCTGTTTGTGTATGTGAATTTAAATGTTTGTAAACGCACCAACGAAACAGGAGAAATTCCTAGTGTGGCCAACGTTATAAAAAAAAAAAAAAGTAAAGAGAGAGAGATGAGATGTAAAGTTTTTCTTCAAACATTGAAATGAAACTCCAAACCTTATTCCATACTTGTAAGCTGTATATCATCATCTGCCAAGCCTTTTCCCAACTAGGTCAGCTTCGAGTCTAACCGGATGCAGCTGATTGCCAGTATTTTACATGGAGCGACTGCGTGTCTGACCTCCACAACCCAGTTAGTACTAGGTAAAACAATACCCCTTGGTAAGACTGGTTGTTAGACTTTCGGACTACTGACTACTAACTTGTAAGCTGTACGTAATATACAAACACACTGAACGTCTGCGACACACTAACTTATACATATGATCAACGTGTGACACGAGGGGATTATCGTTACCTATAATAATAATAATATATTTTATTTAATATTTTTTATATTGTTTTCAGTTTAAGAAATATTTAAAAATGTATAAGATTTGTATAAAAATAAATAAAGGTAAGGTAAGGTAGGTATATAATAATATCATTTTGGCTGTATTACATAACAAATCATAAAATTAATACCTTTAATTGCTGACTTTGGCAGACGAATGGTCTTCTCAATCTCAGCATGATATCATCTGTTCAAATTGAAACTCAGATGCGAATTCTACAATTATTTTATCATAATATTTTTTTTGGGTTAAAATGCCCATGGTCTTCCATTTAAATTTTTCTTTCATTTTTTGCTAGTTAGCTTGCAAAAATTGTAATGTCTCGAGCTAGTTCAGCGGATCTTCCTTAATCTATTAAACTCATTAAGTAGCTCTTTTCACCAATTTCATAAATGGAGGAGGTTCTATGTTCGGTTGTGGTAAAGCTTTATAATAGTTAGCATACGGTGTCAACAAAAAACAATGAAACAAACAAAAGTCACCGACTTCCGTAACATTATTATTTTTTGTTCTTTTTTATATCGATTTTTTTTTATTACTTGAAATGACATTAAAATACAAGAAAAATACTAACTTATAGCTGGTTAGTGGGTTACTTGTATACTTTAAAAAATGTTATTTTTTAATTAAAATGTTCAATTTTTTAAATCTTTTTACCGAAAACGTCGTAAAATATGGTTTTTACGACTATGGACTTTAAAAAACCTTACCTACCACGCTCGTTTCCCCATAAAAATCATAACAAAGTATCAAAACCAATCAGCCCCACTAATCCAATTAAAAATCCATGTACATAAAACCGATCAACCAACAAAGTTGCGCAGACGCAACGCAACACATTTTTCTAACTGTATTACAAGCTTCGATATGTATCGGGTGACTGCGGCTAACTGTGCTTCTTGAATATCCAGCCGATAGATTTTGAATAGGTAAAAAGTGAGGTACGGTTGACAGTGGGCTTGAAATGCTATACTATTATTAACCGACTTCAAAAAGGAGGAGGTTATCAATTCGGATGTTTATATTTTTTTTTTTATGTATGTTCGAGCATAACTCCGTCATTGTAGACGGATTTGCGAAATTATTTTTTTGTTCATCATTCACTTGGCCTCCCCCAAGAAGGGGTTTTGCCATAATCGCCACGCTTGGCAGGCGGGTTGGCGATCGCAGTACGGTTGTTAAAAACACAGAGAACGCTGCTGCCCATTCTCTGGTAAGTCCCTTAGTCGCCTCTTACGACACCCACGGGAAGATATGGGATGGTGCTATTCTTTTACGTCCCGCACCATACGGACCATTCTTTTTTTGTTCGAAAGGGGTTTATTCCGAAGTGGTCCCATTTAAATTTCATATAGAAATTTGTGATGTGAGTTTCGGAGACAGACAACGGAACACTTCAAAAAGTTACAGCAAATCAACCGCGGTTGCTGCGATCTTATAAATATGCAATGTTTACGCAATCACACAACATAAGTTTTAACCGACTTCAAAAAAGGATTTAGGATTTATTTATTATTTATTTATTTTAACTTTAATATTGGTACATAGGAAGAAGATTTTTTCTTCTATACAAATTTTATAAAGAAGTAATCTTCGAATATGCCTACACTTATGTTGGTGTTGGATTCCTGTCTAAACGGATGCAGCTGAATACCAGTATTTTACATGGAGCGGCTGCTTGTCTGACCTCCATAACCCAATTGATACTGGGTAATACGGCACACTTTGGTAAGATTGGTTATTAGACATTCAGGTCACTGACTACCTGCAACGAATGTCAAAAATCTACAAATGACAGCCGGGACCAACGGCTTAACGTGCTTTCCGAGCACCAACTGCTGAGCCGATTTCGAAAATTCTATCATTAATGGTAAGCCACATTATTCGCGAGTGTCATTGGGGGAAAGTAAAGCCTTTTCCTACGTTGGGGTCGGCTTCCAGTCTAACCGGATGCAGCTGAATATCAATATTTTACATGGAGCGACTGCTTATCTGAGCTCCACAACCCAGTTGGTACTGGGTAATACGATACTCTTTGGTAAGACTGGTTGTAGTCTATGTTATACTATAAATCGACCTACAACTTCAAAATCACTCCTTGATACGAAGCCACATCGCATCTACACCGCTATATCGCATAGCTTTTAGTAGACGTAAATAATCCGAGGATGTTGGATGAAGTCCAAGAAAATCTGGTTAAAGTGTAAAACATCTGTATGGGAGACGATTTACACGATTTCTATGTTCCTTGTTCGACGGGGCGTGAATAACATTGATATTAGCCAGTTGTGGAGGAGAAAATCTTTGGGCTTTCCTGTAGAGGCAGAAAAATATATTTAACGAGTAAAGCTGTTTTCAATGAGGTGTGTTTAAGGCTGCCTCGTTGGTCCAAGTAAGAGGTCCTGGGTTTACCGTGGCCCTGGAGATACCGTGGCTCTGAAACGCAAAGGGCAAAGAAGGAACATGGATGGGTTTTAGTCAGTACAAGTCTGGCTCTCCGTTCCGTTCCGCCCAGAGCGGGAGGGGTCATTTGATGATTTCCCATCCGAGAAAAAAAAAAAAGATGTTTTTAATGAGGTATGTTTAAGGCTGACTCGTTGGTCCAAGCAAGTGGTCCTGGGTTCGACTCCCGGGTCGTGCAAATTGTTATTGGGGTTTTCCCTCAGAAATTTGCCAGTAGCAACCACGGAGTCTGGATTTGAGCCCGGTTGATGGCGCTTCCTTTTACATGAAACTTAAATAAAACTGGCAAAATGTGAGTGTACTATTAGGTACACATCTGCAAAATCCTTATGTATTTAGTTATTTCGTGTACAATAATGACAAATAGAATCACCTGTCACGGTGGCTCCATCTGGCGTGGTTTTCAGAATTATACGCTAAGAAATTGATTAATAAACGTGAACGTTTTGTCACGATGTTTGCTTCATCGCCTCGAGGCAAATTATATGTGTAACCCAATTTGTAGCAAATGTATGAAAGCTCGCTAGGATATACACTTTCATTTTTAGCATTTAAATATGGAAAGTAATAATAACATAGCAACAACACATAGACAACAGAACATCACACCTGTATTCTCAGTAAGAAAAAATTAAGGCAGAGGTGTACTACACACCAGTGGCGAAGGGTCAATTTTTGCAAGAGGTAAGCCGGAATACATATCTTTAATGTGATTACCACATTGTACACTTACTTTTGACTTTGATTATATTATTTGTCTATAGAATACTGACTGTGATATTTTACAAAGGAAATCCGGTAGGAATCGAGTTGTATAAAACCTTCGCCACTGCTACACACACAGTTTTGTTTTTTTTCAAATTCAAATTCGAATTTAAATTCAAAATATTTTATTGTGGGCACATGTTAGTTACAGATCTAAACATTAAATTTAAGTTCCAATATGTCCTGCCTAATAGGCTTACAATAATTATGTAGTGGCATTACATTTAAAATTATTTTACATGTCAAATTCGACATCGATCGATTCGATTCTATTTTTTTTTTCGTCTCCCCATTACATGGGATTTCAAAATAACTGGTGAAATGTGGGTGTACTATTAGGTACACGTCTGCCAAACCCTTCGAGGATTACAGGTGTGACATTATGTTATGTTTAAGTTACATGTAATATAGAGCGAGAATATTGCTGTCAATTGGACAGAAATACAGGCTCCGAACTGCTGCTAAAAAAAAAACAAAATCAAAATCAAAGCATTTATTTCAAGTAGGCCAGTTACAGGCACTTTTGAATCCTCGAAAAACACCCACTAACTATCAAAGATCCGCGAATAACAGCAAGTACATAACGTACGAGGCACGAAGGGTTCTCGATGGGCAATAAAGAAAGAAAGAAAGAAAAAGTATTTATTAGACTCGCACAGGACAACACAAAAAATGGATGAGATTACAATAATAAAACAAATTAAATTGGTCCTTTACGAGGCCAAAATATCCCTTTCTCAGCACGGTGCTGCAATCTTTTTTTTTTTTTAAGTGTCAGCGCTTGTGTGATAGGGCCCAAAGTGATGCCACGGTCAGATATGAATATAATAATAAAACATAATATTAAATGAAGTGTGCAACGAATAAACAGATATAAAAAAGTAATGTTTAATAAATACGAACTAAAAATAATGTAAATATAATAATTGCATCTACACCCGACGTAATTACAATGATTGTCTGTGCCATGAGTGTCAATGATCACCCATCCATGTATCGAGGTGGATAAGCAATGCTAAACGTTGATGTTTAAGTCCCATGTTATAGGGGCGGGCCTTTTGCCATCAACCGGGCACAAATCCAGGCTCCGTGGCTGCTACTTAAAAAATCCTGATGGAAAAACCCAATAACAATTTGCGCGACCCAGGAATCGAAGCCAGGACCTCTTGACCGAGGCAGCCTTAACTATGATTTCCACCAAACGTCTAGCATCACATCGGATCGGAACGGATTTTACAATCTTTAAACGATATCAAATCGTGTACACCGTATTTATAGTCTATATTATCAAGCCGCGGACAGCAGCATGACCGCGGGCGTCTTCCGCGACACGCGATCGTAGCCGAAAATATGCTGCGACGCGTGATCGGATCCGTTCGCCTGTCGTCGTTTCCGAAGCGATAGGAATGAAACTATTTGACTATGCGCAGAAATGGATACGTTTGCAAGCGACGGTACGGAGCCGATCATACGCGTCGACATCCTGCCAGACGTGATCGACTGTCGCCGCATCCGTTCGTAACCTTTGCGATGTGATGCGAGCCGTTTAGTGGAAATCATCCATTGGACCACCCCGCCGCGGCTGCCGTTTTAGAGACCACAGTCTTGGAAGAAAACCCGTAAGGCTATGACTTGAATATACCTAACAGATTACTTGTAGGATGATTTATACAACCATCTCCTTACCACCTCTCTTGGTAACTTTCAACTTCGATTTAAAATGAGCTCTTTCTCGGTTAATAACCCTCTAATACTTTAAAATTTTAATAGTTATCGTATGCCAAATGCATCCTAAAACCGTCCAATTAACCATGAAATCATAAAACAAGCTTACTTAAACTCATTGCTACTTAGTCATTGTGAGTTAGGTTTAATGACAAATAGACAATGAACAATGTTGGTTGCGCTGTTGGATGGAAATGTTTGGCCAACTATTTGGCCATAGTTGGTCTGGGAGTCGAAATGTTGAGTTGGTCCGCTTTTGACGCTCCAGGTTGGAAGCTCAAGATAGTAACTTTACCTAATTAAGTAATTACATAACCTAACATCACGCCTGTAATCCCCGAAGGGTTACGCTGAGGTGTACCTAATAGCACACCCACATTTCGCCAGTTCTTTTTAAGTCCCATGTAATAGGGGGTGAGCCTATTGCCATCAACCGAACATAAGTTCAGACACCGTGGCTGCTACTGAGAAATTCCTGATGGAAAAACCCAATAACACTTTGCCCGACCTGGGAATCGAACTCGGGTCCCCATGCTCAGCAGTCGCGCTTACGACCACTAGACCAAACAGGCAGTCTAGGGGTCGTCGAGGTATTTAGGTAAGTACTTTACTTCTATTTAATAATATTAACATCAGTTTAAGGAACAAAGGTTACGAAGATGATGGATGGAGTCCATCTTAACAACTAAACTGTGGCGTAATACTCATACCTACTGAAAATTCACATTCTTTAACATTCACCAGGTTTTAGACCCACCACTCACTCATAAATTTAATTTACACTAATAATAGTTAAAAGCTAGAAAACTAATAAAACTATAAAATATAGACTCATAATAAAATGGATGCCGATTTAACTTGATTATAATTATTACAAAGTCGTGGACCAATTTCAAAAGCTAATTATCTTTTTAGTATCAGATTAGCTTGGAAAAATGCAGGAAGCTTTAGAATGTTCTAGAAATCTACATTATTAGCTATGTAGCTAGACCAGTATAAATGCTGTTAGACTTAGCTATTTCAATAGTACTTATGGTTTTAGATCCACTCTGTGTGGCCTATTTGCATGCTAAAAAAGGTGCACGGTAGTGCCGATAGCTAAGTTCGCAACTTGCAACATTTTGATTAGCTGTTTTCGGAGATTTTTTTCTTGTCATAAAATTTGTACTAATTTTATAAACATAATTAATAATTTATCTTCACAATTTTAGAAAAGTGTTGCATTTAAAATTGTTTTGTTTTTCACGGCATTATTCAAATATTTTTATTGAATTTAAAATAAATGAGGTCAGGAGCATGCACTTTTTCATGTTTTGTTTGAACTATTTAAATTAATAAGATTTGAAAATTACAAGTTCATACTCATTTTCACAATAACGCCTGTACTAATATTATAAAGAGGCAAAATTTGTCAGTTTGTATGTAGGTTGTAATCTTCGGAACTACTAACCCTATTCCAAATATTCTTTCACTAACGAAAACCTACATTATTCCCGAGTGTCATACATTACATTTAAAACGTTCTCGTGGGTTAATTTCCGTACATAACGGATGCGATGTCGCAAGGAAAAGCCAGTCTTTGATAAAACTGAAAACTGCAACATATAACGTTCCTACTGCTGGCTCACTGTCGTAATCCACCATGAGGGCCCAGTGCGGGTCAGTATATGTCACATACCTTCGAATTTTAAAACTCAAAAATTCCAATATAAAAAAACAAAAACGCATGCCATAGTAAAATGACTTTACATTTTAAGTTCAACACAACATATAGCCTACTTACTGGCTTATAAACTTACTCCACTTAGGCAAACTTGCACCGTTGGCTCGGTGATTAAAGAGCCTGCTATTTTTATCAAGAAATCTCTATTTGATTCCTGGTAACATTAAGTACAACATTTTTCCGACTACAGAGACGGCCTTATTGAAATGTATGTAAATTTGTATATAAATTGAGCTGCTTGATACGTTTGTGTGTGTTTCCATTGTGGAGAGAGGACACTCTTCAATTTAAAAAGGATTAAAATTGCAATTTGTTAAGAACTTGCCTAAGTAAAAAAAAAAATACACTAAGCCAATATTTGGAAAGGTGAAGGGGACCGCTGGCATTGACTGGCCACAATACAGGTCGGTGTAAGAAACCATGATTTTATGTATTAACTTACTAACATACTTAGTTTTTAACAATAGACGACCTGTACCAATTGACGAAATTACCGACGGTTCGGTGATTACAAATTAACTGAGGCACTTCAAAACCGAAGAACTTGTGTAAAAGCAATAGATTTTATAAGCCCCGTCCATTAGTGAAATAAGTCTCTCATATACTATTTGTAGACTTCACAAAGTTTAAGTCAATCATATTTTTGGTTACAAGGTCATGCTACCTAAACCAAAGAATCAAAGTGTCATAAGCGCTAATACACTAAATGTTACTTGTCACTTAAACATTCTACCAACCGCTTACCGCCGTAAGATAATGGACACAACCGCCAAGTCCACCACGTATGCATACAACGTACTCTAAACAACTTATTGCCTTTAAAATGGCGTTACGTAACGACTTTGTGCATGTGTGTGTGCATTTGGGCATGTGTGCGTGAGTGCGCATGCGATTTTCATTGCGTTAGAATTTTTCCGTTTATTCCTTTATATTTATTTTATTGTGAAAAATGGTGTCATGAGGAAAATGTTGTTTGTGCAGTTCGGTCGTAAAGATGTTTTTTTTTGTTGTTTACCTAGTGTCTGATCGTTGGAGATTACATACATATCTATTAAAGTTATAAATGCGATAGTAACTCTTGACTGTCTGCTATCTTTTCACTTATTTATGGTTGAATGGATTTGATTGAAACGCGAATGGCTCGACCTGGGTTAGGATGTAAGGAACATTTTATTCCAGGACTGCGTTTTCATGACATAATTTTGCCAAAACCGCAGACAAAAATTAGTACGTAAATAAATCTTAGAACTTTGGCTGTCATATCTATACTATTGCTTGTGTGTGTACCAAAGAAGACAAGACAACTGCCATCTGCTCAAGGCAGACGTTAAGGTAGGCGTTTTGCAATAAAATATGCCGTAAGTAATAATAGTGAAAAAAGAAAGAGGCCGGATTTCGATATCAACAACGACAGACTTAAGTGTCATTCAATTTCGGGGCGGAGTTGGCAATTCCGGTTTAAATTGTATTCGAATGACACAAAATGGCTGCTTTACTTAGTGATAATATACAATTTTTTTTTCATCATTTATTGAAAAATGTACTGAAGAGAAAAGGGGTATTCCTCAAAGCGCAACTAAATTATTCCTCGAAGCGCACCATTAGTTGCGCTCACAAATTCAATTTAAAAATATACCATGTTTATTAATTATGGTTGCCCATGATTGAAAAAAAATTAAAAACGAATAAATCCATTATTTTTCATCATGGTTGCGCTTTGCGTTTAGTCCTATAAACATATAATATTTTTAATTCCTCGAAGGGCAACCATGCCCTTCGAGGAATAATAGTTGCGCTTAGTTGGTTGCGCTTAAAAATAGTTGCGCTTTGAGGAATATCCCGAGAAAATGACTAATTAGGGTTTAAAGTAGTCTACATAAAGTGATATTTTATCAGCGATAATAGAGATGGAAAATTCAAAACTAGATTTATTTATAATACCGAAATGCATGAGCTTTACATGAGTAAATCCTGTTGACAGTCATTGTAGAAATACCAAACGCTTTGTAAACGGTTGCCACTTGTCTAGGGTCCTAAAAACCAGTGGGCTAGGTACTTCACATCACGCATATTATCTCCGAAAGGTTAGGCAGAGGTGTAACTCACCCACATTTCGCCAGTTATGTTTGAATTTCAAGCACTAGGGAGCGAGCCTAATGCCATCAATCGGGCACTGATCCAGACTCCGTAGCTGCTACTGAGAAATTCCTGATGGGAAAACTCAATAACACTTTGTCCGTCTTGAAAATTGAACTACAGCTCAGACACTAAGATATTACAATATTAATAGATTTTCATTTTTACCTTTGTTTTTAACCTATAACTCAGAATGGACAAACATTTCAAAAAAGCTGTCGTAGTAAATTTTGTTCCCATTAAACAGAATTATCCAACGACGTATATGTCATTGCTATTGGAGGGGTATACCAGGTTCCATACATTTTTGCCCATTCTCCTTTGTGAAAGAACAACGACCGCCTCGTTGTTCTTTCGCAAAGGACAATGCCAATATGATAATAATACATAGATCTTAGCATATAAATAGAAAACCCCGTAATACTAATAATAAAGAAGAAAGTCCCACGTACCACGAAACTGGAACAGCTTATACCTAAATCAAAAAGGCCGTGCAATAAGCTTAAAGTGACTGGTCTGCGCCTACGCAACCTAATGGTTTTACAGACCTTTGACACCGGTATATAGAATGGGTGAGTTAACAAGAATATTGGTAAGAAACGTAAATATATAATAGGCACATTATATAAATTATGTACACATGTGTATAACTAGCTAAAACTTTATCATAATGGAATTGATAATCAACAACATAATACTAGTTAATCTTTTATGAGGCTACCATTAATTTTATAATTCAGAAAAACCAATGAAAAATTTCTTAATTCGTTTTTTTTTTGGTTTGAAACAAAAATGTTTCTCTTGGAAAATAATTGCTTTAATAATTTTGTAATCATTTCCAAAATAACTCAACGCTAAGAGAAAATATGCCTGTTTTAAATGAAAGCTCGATTTGAGGGAATTTTAATTTTTTGATCAGACATTTGTCGCCGATGTTGATTGTGTGTTTTGTATTACTAACATTAGTTAAAAGGTATTTTTTCACTAACAAGATGGATGGCATTGTTGTCATAGATAAATAAAAATAAATTTGTACAATGGCCGCCTTTTTAAGCATTTCGGAACCGACATAAACTTTTTTGTAGTTTATGTTTATGCGAATATTAGGCTATTATTGATGGAGAGTTAGATTTGACAAAAAAAAAATGCTTGTTTTCTTAAACCTAGCATATCTTGACACACAAACTAAGCAGAGCATAATACGAGTATTTTGTTTCTGTAGATTGTTGATGTTTTCCAAGCATTTTATTAGTAGCGGCTTTGTTTAAAAGAAATAGTCGTGATCTCATTTGCAAGTACATGAATAGTTCTTTCCTCTGTAGGTTGTGGAGTTACTATGTTTGCGTAAAAGTGTTGTTTATACACCTTGTGGAGTAAACAGACCCTTCACGAAGCCGCCAGCCAAGCATTCTGTACATCAAACTAAGTAACTCTACGCAAAATTTATTGGTGGAAAAAGACTTTTATTTTTAAGTTTAAAAGTTACGGTTTACGGTAGGACTTAATGTAACGCTCACAAAACATTGATATGATGGATGCATTGAATAGTACGGAGTGGTCACGAAGGTATTTAAAGTAAAGGTATGGCACAACTTGTATAAAAGCTGTGACTAGACCCTTCACGGAGTCGAAAGGCACTTGTTCTGCCCGTCATTGCGATATTTCTTTTTTGTCCTCATCATCATCTATTTAGCCTTTTCCCAACTATATTGGGGTCGGCTTCCAGTCTAACCGGATGCAGCTGAATACCAGTATTTTACATGGAGCGACTGCCTATCTGACCTCCACAACCCAGTTAGTACTGGGTTATACGAGACTGGTTGTCACACTTTTTGGGCCACTGACTACTTAACGACTGTCAAAGATCTACAAATGACATGAAATTCGGTATGTAATGGCAAGCACGGCTAAAGATCGATCCGAGCGGCTGTTATTATTTAGCCACGAGCTCCTCTCATCATTTCTTTTTTGTCCTATAAAGTAAAAATCTTACTTTAAAAAAAAATGTATTTAAAAAAAAATGTGAGCCGTCACGGGACGCCTGGCAGATGTGAAACATCGACATTATTTTGTAAAAGTAATATGAGAAAAGAACAGATTGTGATAGGAACTAAATATGGCATAATGATAAAATAAAATATTACGATTTTTTTTTTAGATAACTATGACTATTTATTGAATAAACATTTATTTTCATTAAATACAAAAATTTACGAATTTATTTCAAATCGTGACTACTTAATTCGTTTAATCAGTGACTTCGGTAATAGTTATATTCGATGTTGCCTCTGAGGACGGTATTACTGTGACAATTGGTCGATGGTAACTGAAGTATGTTACAAAAGTCAAAGTCAAAAGGCGACGCGTCGCCACGGCGTGCGTCGCCACGCCAGAAATCGGTTTTACGTGCGGCTATAGATGTTTCACATCAAAAAACTTCTGTAAAATTTAGAACTGTGACTTCCAAGAACTAAGTAACTAGTGCCTCCGTTTACGTTTGTGCGCCGATGTCTCATTCACCCTGTATACAAGTTGTTTCTTTCGTGTCGTTGCGGTCTAACATTATTATTTATTTATTTATTTATATTGTTGTGTTTGGGTGGCTTACAGCTAGCAAGACAAAAATATAATAAAAAATAAAAAAATAAAACATAGCTGGATCATAATTATATTTTTTTATGATTTTATGATCCAAATTGGCTGTAGTCTTTGGAACTATACTTTTATAGTCAAACTAGCTGTTGCCCGCGACCATAGTTATCGTGAAATTATTATAAAAAATATAACTTCTTGTTGAATCGAATTTTGTTACCAATTTCAAGGGTTTTCATTTTTTTGCAGGGAACCCTAATTATTTTTCCAAAATAAAAGTAGCCTTTGTTAGACCTTACAGTATCAGCTATCTGGCAGTAAAAGTCTCATCAAAATCGGTCCACCCGTTTCGGAGATTCGCCGGAACAAACAGACAGACAGACACAAAAATTGAAAATAATGTGTTTTGTTATAAGTGCCGTGTACATATATTTTCATATGCATTTAGCTGCTGCTGCTAACTGTTATTTGCTAGCTGTAATTTTAATATTATAAACAGACACATTAATTGTATTTATTTGTATAGATTAATCAAAAGCGACTCTATTTGGAACGCATAAAATCACTTTCCACCTCATCAATGCAGGCATCCACACAGCCATTTTAGAAGTTCTTCAGAGTCCTATCAAAAATAGAAGAAATAAATAACACTTACTAACAAAAACAAATGGACGTAGAAGCCTAAATAATGGTATATTCACGCCAACACAGCTAAGCATTAAGCAGTGAAGTAAACGAGGTACCATTGTGAATACAAAACTTCCGCATCTGTACACCATCAATTTTATTTGATTTTCCCGTTGAATAGAGACAATATAAAATTTATAGACACTATAGCCTTGTTATTTAACCCTTTTTTGCGAAAATAGTCGAAAATATATTTAAAAAAAAAATATTAATCATTTATTTCAGACATAGTCCATATAAAAATTAAAATCACATTAATAATAATAATAATAATAATATATCATTTATTTCAGGTAACAAAGACCCATAACATATATACCTTATAGACTATCATACATATTTTATAAAAATAAGAAAATATAAAACTATTGTACACGAAGCGACGACGTCGTGTTGCGCTGCGTGGTGTCGCGTAGCCTTCCGCGGAAACGCCACACACACATACACACACACATCACATCACACTAAAATCACACTAAAATAATCAATAAATAATAAAATTACACATACCTACTCATTACAATTACATGCCCAAATTAAATTAAGCATTAAATTAAAAAGGCCAAAGGGGGTTTAAAGGCTAATTTACGGGATTAATTATAAGCAAATGGCAGCTGTTTGTCATTCATTAGTTGAAAATTTTCAGTCATCCTGTGTTGTTGTATTTCTATTCATACAAGGTGTAAACGGACCCATCACGAAGCCGTCAACCAAGCATTCTGTACATCAAACTAAGTAACTTTACGCAAAAATTATTGCTGACAAACTACTTTTTTTGTTGAGGTGAAAAATCACTTTTTACGGTAGGACTCGATGTAACGCACTCAAAACATTGTGCTGATGGATGAATTGTATAGTATGGGGGTCGTGGAGGTGTTTAATCTTACATTAAAACATGTACTAAAAAAAAAAAAAAAGTTGGAACTTTGACCCCCAATATCTCCGCAACTAGAAGGTTCCAAAGTATGGTCTAGAACAAAAAAATATCGCAATGACGGGGAGAACATGTGCCTTTCAGCTTCGTTAAGGGTCTTGTTACCGTTTATATTGCACGGATAATAATTAGCACTTTTTTTTTTGACAGATCATAGTAATGATTTGTTTTATTATCTCACGAAACCACTAAAAAATAATATGATATGAAATTACGTACTAAAATTATGTGAATACTTTGCATTGACGGTAACTGTATCAAATCTCACTACACGACTATTTCATGAAAAAGTCATTCAATCGTACTAACTGGGTTGTGGATGTCAGATAGGCAACCGCTCCATGTAAAATACTGGTATTCAGCTGCATCCAGTTAGACTGGAAGCCGACCCTAAAATTGTAGGGAAAAGGCTAGGCACATGATGAATTCTGTAGCTTTATACGTGTTACGGTCGCGAATCATATTTTGTTTAACAAACAGCCTGAAACTGACCTGCAAATTGCAAAAAAACCTTAGAAAAATTTTGCGGTCTACCTTGGTGCTTCCCGCTTAAAGGTTTAAGTTCTAACTGCTATTTAAGAACCTCAAAACAACAAAGTGAAACATCGTCCGACTTAAGAACATGGAAACTGAGCCCAGAGGACCGAGGACCGCATGCTTGGCTGGTTTCCTTGACGCGACTACACAAATGGAAGTAATAACTTGCTCATAGTAGATTTTTTTCAGAATCTATACAAATAAGTAAAGTTGAAGTGTCTGTTTGTAATTTCAAAATAACAACTTTTTATTGAATGGATATGAAAGTATGTACGGTACTTATAATATTTTTTTTTTTGTCTGTTTATTTGTTGCAGCTAATCTCCGAAACGGCTCAACCGATTTTGACGGGACTTTTACTATCAGATAGCTGATATTATAACAAGTAACTTACTTTTTATTTAAGAAAAAGGACTAGGGTTATGTGCAAAAAATTTAAACTCTTGAAATTATTAACAAAATCCGATTAGGGAAGTAATATTTTTTAATAATTTCACGTGAATGAAGGTCGCGCGCAACAGCCAGTCTTCAATATAGATTAACTTCATCAGATTCGAAGCCTATCGAAAATCCGTCAAATAGGTTATTGCCAAAATCCCCACGCTTGGTAAAAGCAGATCTATACAATAGACTGGATTCTGATGAAGGTATTTCTACGTGATCTCTTCCTCACCGATGATGGCTGAATCTTGACAAAGAAAAAAACAAAGAACTAGTGAAAAATATCAGTTCCAATTTAAAACCGTAGATATGATGAGAACAACTACATCTATGAAAAGGGCACGTGCAGGTCTAACGCTTCTTAGGGTCTTACCTTCAAAGCTTTACTCTATTGCAGGATCATCATCTGCCTAGCCTTTTTCCAACTATGTTGGGGTCGGCTTCCAGTCTAACCGGATGTAGCTGAATACCAGTATTTTACATGTAAGTACTGGGTAATACGATACCCCTAGGTAAGACTGGTTGTCAGACTTTTTGGGCCACTGACTACCTGTAACGACTGTCAAAGATCTACAAATGACAGCCGGGACCAACGGCTTAACGTGCTTTCCGAGGCACGGAGGAAACTCGGTATGTAATGGGTGGTTCACGCAAAAACTACGGACCGGATTTGGATGAAATTTGGCAAACAGATAGTTTATAACCTGGATTAACACATTAAAACTTTTGATCCCGGTAATACAATCCCGTGGGACAATTACAGAACTCCACGCGGGCATAAGCTAGTGATCCATAATTCAAGCATTCTGATACACGAAGGTTGCCGACAAGACACGAAACTTCCCGAAGTGTTAAGTTTCTTCTACCAACGCTGATATAACCTCACTGCAGACCATGGGTTATAATTCAAGCATTCAGCAGTGGCTTGTCTAGGAGCCAGCAATACGCAAGCCCATAAGGCAAGCAGGCTTCTCAGAAACCAGTACAGCATAAAGAGTAGAAGGTAATAAGGGCAAGCCAAGTTTGTAAGCTTGTATGAAAGTACCACCACTAACATTCAAATAGGCTGGTAATACATGAGGACTGCCAAAATCTCACTTCCCGAAATTTTCTCCATAAGCGTAAGCATCAGCATAATCAGCCTATTAATGTTCCCACTGCTGGGCCGCAGGCCTCCTCTCTATGAGAGGGAATGGGCTATAATCCACCACGCGGGCCCAGTGCGGGTTGGTAGATGTCACATGTCGTCGATTTTTTGGTTCTAGGACATGCCGGTTTCCTCACGATGTTTCCCTTCACCGTTTTGAGAGCAGTGGTGATGAAATAACTTACACAAAGTAAGGCGCCTGGCTGGGTTCGAGCTCACGACTGGCTCGTAAGTCGGGGTCTCCACCACTGGGCCACCGCTGCTCTCTAAATTTTCTTTAACCGTCACTTAAATCAGCATCTTCAAGTCTAAATCAAATTGGTACCGGACATATTGCCAATCCAGTATTCGAAGCCTGTCCACAACTTGTCCGTACTACTTCGACCGAAGATTCAGACTTCTAGACTGCAGAATATGCCCTTTATTTTCTATCAGGTCGTCTGATCCTGAGAACCTATTCGTCATGTTTTATAGAAAGTCAAAAAGTTCACGCCTTCGAAACGCCCCCGCTCCGCCTTCAATGTGACGTGGCTTTAGTGGGGATTGAGCTAGAAGTTTCGTTCATACCGTGAGAGAAAAGAAGCGATATACATGAAAAAGACTGGGCTAGGAGCGGTCGAATTCTTGGCCTATTGAGAAATCTATGTGCAAAGAGGCATTTTGTTGGCTGTTGGATTTTTCATTTCTAAATTTAATTTGCGAGATTTATAGTAAAAAATAAGAATTTTTAAGGGTTATTCTAAAAATTACCAAATAATTTTGATTTATTTGGCCATTTATTTTAGAAGCAAGTTTTATTTTAGATCTGCTCATTTCTGAATATTTTTGCAATTTATGATGAAACAGTTTTAAAAGATATAATTAATTAATGTTAGAAGATTTTTTGTTGAAAATGTTTTAACTGATTTGTTATTTTAAAAAACCCATTCTTTGTCAATTTTTAGCTTAAATAACACGAAAACTATCTAACAGCTAACAATAAAAATAAACAAAAAATAATAACTACTTACAAAGAAAACCACGTCAAAAATAATGCAAGTAAACGAATAAAACACTTATGCATTAAAAACGATACCAATTTACAAGTTACTTCAATTTGTATGTATTTTTAAATTATAGTTATTTCTTTTACACAATTAAATGAAGATTACATGAGTACATTATTACTGAGAAATAATGTCGATTGTAAAACATAATATCAAATAATCATAAAAATATAATTGTTTTTTTAATGTATTTTATACAACAGGTTCTTGAAAATAGCACGCTATTAAAGCTGTCATTTTAAATAAAAAAAAAAAAAACAACTAACAATTTAATTACAAGAACTGTATATTGTGATCGATCTTTTCTACTAAAAATAAAACCAGAAACAATTGATTGAATTTGATTTGTACTTAAAAAAACATCAAAGGTACACTCAGTGTGTTCCAAAATTGTAACAAATTCATTTTCTTAACAATACTTTTCCAAAATTACAAAATGAAATAAAAGAAAAACCGACTAACCTCAGATTCCGTTCAACACAACACAAAAAGTCCGATTCTTCACTCACATGACAAATAAACGAAAAAGATTTTCTTACGAAGTCTTTTCTCAATTTTAGCAAAAAACTTCATTCAAGAATGCGCGCCAAAATATTAGTCGTCATGACGCACACATTTTTACTTCCTAGTTACGCAATTTTACATTTTTTCTTCAATTTCACGGAAGACCGAGCGTAGATAATAAAAAATTATAAGAACAAAAAATAAAAAATCGAAATCCAAGTCATTTCACATTGATAAAATTTCAAAATCACTGTTCCAAAAATAGCTGTTTGACAGTCACATTTTCGAAAATCGAACGCGGGCGCAGTGGCGCGGCGGTTGCCGAAAAAAACCGAAAAGGCGCGAACACATTTGTAGGTTTTAAAATGGCGTTATTATTTAGAATTTTTCATAAAATATCGTTGAGTTTTCATTGTATTCTGTGTGCAGTGTCGCGCGCGTGTGCTGTTTCAACACATTATGATCTAACACTGGCTGACTCTCGATTGCAGAACATACTTATTCTAAGTCAACTTACATTCGTTCATATTTGCCTGCGGGGCGTAGGGCTGTGCTAGGATGTTAGAACCTGGTTTAATGCCTTTATGTTTCCGTATTCTTTAACTAACAGTACTTCTATTTATGAGTTAGCGTGGCTGTTGTTGGGTTCAAATTGGTTTAATTTAGCTCTGTTTTAGTTCGTAACTATAGTAACGAGTATTTGAACTACAATTATCTTGATTGATAGTGCTGGGAATAATTACATCAGACCTTAGACCGAATTTTTAGCTACTTATAAGTCCGGCATTATGTAAAACATATTTCCGTATTTCTAGAAACATTTCAAGTGTCAATAAAACAGCCACTTTCAAATACTTTACATAACTTCTAAGAATTACCAGCGAAACCCAACCATAATGCAATTTCCCTCTGAAAAATGGTAGAAAATCAAATTATCACAAATCAGAGAGCAAATAAAATAACGTAACGCTTGTAATAGATATTTATAGCAAGTTAACAACATTGTATCGAGCGGCCAACCCTATTTTCGCGTAGTACAAGAACTTCTTGCATATAATAATATGTTTTAGCCTATATTGAGCGCTTACAGGCACTGACTTTAGCTTGCGCGAGAGACTGCTAGTCGAGTAACTGCTATTTATAACTTAGACGGTATTGCACTTTGATGCGGGTGAAAAAAAATGTGATTTTAGTGGTTATTGCTTGGTAATTTGCAGATAAGTTCTAGTGCTCTTAGTCAATTAGGTTTTAGATCAGAAAATGTTATAGCGATCCCTCATTTTTCGTTATTTTTTTACATTAAACAAAAACAAAAGTAATTTTTAATATTTTTATACGCAAACCCTGCGTAGGGAACTACAGCTGTTTTGACATGGAAAGAAAATTCAAAAAAATTATTTGGAAAATTCTTCAAATTTTGAGTTCTTGACAAAAGCAATTGTATAACGCACCATTACAACCAAGATCGACAAAAATACTAAATAAAATCTCAACAATTCTAGTAATCTCCTCGATATTTCTCCGCTAAAACGTTATAAATATTAAAACCTATGAATCCAACTCAGCAAGTTCGAAATGACTTTCCTAACTATCCGTTTCATCAAACTCGAAAACCAAAAACAGCAATAACTAGTTATACAAAATAACTGCTAACGCACATCACTAAAATCCGTTATTGGAACCTCCACATCACTACTTAGTTGTATGCACCGTGCATTGGCCTGCACTGCCGCATTCTTAGTTCAAAACAAAAAGTCTTAGAAACCTTTGCATTCCATACCAAAATGATTCGTAACTTTAGAAAGCTAGAGTTGGAAGTTGGTTGTTTAGTTCAGTAGAGGTATAGGTTTCAGTCAAAAAGTTTTTTAGAAGCTAGGCTCTTATACTTATTTCACTATGAATTGTAGATAGATATAGTAGTGTTGGATATAGAAAGAAATGTTCGCTGTCTGTGGGTTTATATACGTTTCTAGGACACGGCAAAATGTTAGAAATCTTCGGTACTAAGAAGTTTATTTTGTCTGCTGTAATTATTGGGAATGGTTTTTAGAATTAGATAAGTAGAATATAAGTTTTTGGGTAGTTTTTTTTTTTTTGTGAAAGTTTTTTTCAGAAAATTGTTCTAAAATAACTTTTGCTCGCGGCTCCGCTCTCGTTTTGTACAGAAATTAACTCACAGATCCATTTTAAATGTAGCCTATGACACTCGGGGATAATGTAGCTTCCCGTTAGTGAAAGAATTTTCAGAATCGGATCAGTAGTTCCGAAGATTATCCCCTACATAGATATACAAATTACACCTCTTTATAATATTAATATAGACTACAGATTAGTAAAAACTTCTAGAGTTAGAATGATAAACAGACAAAATGTCATCTCATGAACTTTTATTTTGTAGTACAATTGGAGAAACGATATTAATATAACATCTTCCTCAAAATTATTGTACTGTCAGGGAAATTAATACTTTTGCAAGTTGACAGTGTAGGTACGTCATTTTGACGTGTTACAGCCATTTCACACTAATATATTAATACTAACAGTTGTGATTCTAACTTCGAAAAGATCTATTTAAGTTAGTAGCTAATTTGCTTAACAAGAAACCCTGTTTTTCTTCATAACAAATCTATTTATAGTTTTTTAAAGTTTTAGTTTTTCCATTCCAACAAAAAATTACTGCAATCTTTACTAGCGAGTCGACCGTATGCATTGGGTCATCACCGGGTCGACTCATACGCTTCAGAAATGTTTCAATCGCTTTCAAAGCTTTTCATATTTCTACAACAACTGTCAACAGAATTCGGTAGCTTATGTCAGTGTAACAATTTTTTATTAACCTGAACTGTTTCACTCCTGGGCAAAGACCTCCCCCATTCCTTCCACTTATCTCGATGTTGCGGCTCATCTCGCCAATTAACAAGGAAGCCATCATCTCCTCCTCGGTCTGCATCGACCCCGTCTAGCTATCTCAGGGCTCCAGTTTTGCGATATGCGGCCCACAGCTGTGCCCGGCAGATAAGGCCTGCCAGCCGCATTTTAGTTTTGCAGCTTTATGAGCTACGTCACCAATTTAAGTTCTGGAGCGCAGTGTGGTGTTTCTTATTCGATCAGTATGTTGTTGCTGTTTATCATGGTTATCGCTAATGGAAAACTACTTGGTCTGGGTCTTATGTTTTTTTTCCAAACAAAATAGCCTTGTGTTTGGTTGCAACCTACTTGATATAAAGTGATGACGTGGCTTTAGGTGCAGCTAGCTTGCCTAGAAGAAGCACAGGCAGGGTGGAGTTGCTGATTCATCTGCTCATAAACACCCACCATCAATAACTTCAGTTTATCCGTGACCATCAGCTTGCAAAGGCACCGAAATATCGCGAACTCAAAACAATCAGTAAATATGATAAATATCCCGTTTTCAATGATAATGAAGAAACCGATTCACTAGGACCTTAAACTGATCCAGATTTTATTGATCAGGGAACAGAGCTTTATTCAAACCTAGTTCACAGTCAGCGTTTGTCACCCTATGAGCCATTACATACATTACATACCGAGTTTTCTCCGTGCCGCGGAAAGCACGTTAAGCCGTTGGTCCCGGCTGTCATTTGTAGATCTTTAACAGTCGTTATAGATAGTCAGTGGCTTAAAAAAGTCTGACAACAAGTCTTACCAAGGGGTATTGTATTACCTAGTACTAACTGGGTTGTGGAGGTCAGATAGGCAGTCGCTCCATGTAAAATACGGGTATTCAGCTCCATCCGGTTAGACTGGAAGCCGACCCTAACATAGTTGGGAAAAGGCTAGGCAGATGATGAGCTACAATACCCAAGGGATTGTTGATGTGCATCCGACTTCAAAGACAACGTTGTGAAATCTCGTATGTCTGTCATTGAACTGGTAGGGATACCCTACAAACTGAGCTGAACAAGCTTCTTCATCTTTCGTATTGATGGTAAATCTTAATAAAATATTTGGCCAGAATGTGGCTAGCAATGCGGCTTAGAAACAGAGATGTCTGTTCTGGTTTTCTTTTCTGAACTAGAGTGAAAAAGCTTTCCCTTTCCTGTAGCAAAATGTAATTTTTCTGACAAAAAATGCAGAAGAAAAAAATTAACATTTCATTATGTTTTTTGCTATGACAAAAAAGAAATTCTGAAGTCCCCAAGCATTAAAAAAGAACGAAAAAGAAGAATGAAATGAAGTCGTCACAAAATGTTGTGGCTTCTCATTCATACTATCACTAAGTTACTCTATTATAACCTACTGTAAAGTTAAGACACCTTAACTTGAATAAACTTATAGAAATAAATCACGAAAATATTTATTGATAGCCCTAATTAACTACTAAACATTTGTTTCCTAAAAGCACTCTTTCTGCTTAACCGCAAAACCACATTAAACTTAACAATCAAGTTTTAAAAACAGCTGTTTTACCACAAACTTACAGCATACAACCAACGCCATCTAGCATCACAAATTCGAAACCACTCGATAGATTCAACGCTCTCATACTCGAATGTAACTTAGCTTCTTAGGCAATCACCCACGGCTTAGTCATCATTCTAAGTTGAGGTCCTTTCACCAACTTTTGTGTTAAGTTAGAGTTAAGTATATTTATATTCGGATCCCGTTTTTATGACGAGTTTAACTAGAAACTGAAACGGTTTCTCAGGTTGGGTGAGGAATTTATTGGTTTGTTAAGTAGGAATAGGTATCGTATTACCCAGTACTAACTGGGTTGTGGAGGTCAGATAGACAGTCGCTCCATGTAAAATACTGGTATTCAGCTGCATCCGGTTAGACTGGAAGCCGACCATAATATAGTTGGGAAAAGGCTAGGCAGATGATAAAGTAGGAATAGATCCAATAGAAGTTCAATGCAGTTTGTTCTGAGAATTAATTACATAGGTGAAAAAATAATATCGTAATGAGTTGAATTCCTAGGGCAGCTAATTGGCTTCGTTTAAGCTGTCTGGCAATTAAATAAGCGGTTAACTTCCTGGACAAAATTTGTGATGCTGAAATATAGCCACTTTTAGGTTGACTAAAGGTTTATTTTACTGTCAGTACTACGGGCTACCTATATTATAAGGAAGTATTTGTTTTTAAGTTCTTATGATCTTTTCGAAGTTAGAAACACAACTGTCAATCGTTCCTTAAAAGTGTGGCTGTAATACGTCAAAATGACGTACGCTGTCAACTTGCAAATGTATTAATTTCTCTGACAGTTCAATAATTTTGTGGAAGATGTTTACAGACCCTTCACATATCCGTCAACCAAACATTCTGTATATCAAACTAAGTAACTTTACGCAAAAATTATAGCTGGGAATCGTTTTACTTTTTTTTGGGGTTAAAATCACATTTTACAGTAGGACTCGATGGAAAGCAATCAAAGCATTGTGCTGATGGATGAAACAAATAGTACGGGGATCGTGGAGGTGTGTAAAGTAAAAATCTTACATTAAAAACATATATTTATAAAAAAACTTGGAAAAAAGTTATAACTTTGACCCCCAATATCTCCGTAACTAGAAGGTTCCCAGGTATGGTCTAGAACAAAAAAATAATCAGAAAGGACGGGGAAAACAAGTGCCTTTCGGTTATCTTAAAGGTCTATTTACACCCTTTATTATTATCCTTTCTCCAATTGTACTACAAAATAAAAGTTCATAAGATGACCTTTCGTCCGTTTCGATCAACATTCTAACTCGAGCAGTTTTTACTAATCTATAGTAATAATTATAAGAAGGTATTTGTTGGTAAGTTTGTATGTAGGGGTAATCTTCGAAACTACTGTTCCGATTCCGAAAATTCTTTTACTAACGGGAAGCTACATTATCCCCGAGTGTCATAGTCTATATTTAAAACGTTCCCGTGGGTTAATTTTCGTACATAGAGGGAATGAAGTCGCAAGCAAAAGTTAGTCTTTAATAAAGAAGTTTCTCTTAAAAAAAGTTAATTATTTCATAGTAATTCTCATCTGTCACTTTATTTATCTCATGTTAAAAAGACATGTTTTTGGTGCTTTTTTTTAAAAAACACCTTTTTCCTTTAAAATTCTTACTTATTAATCATCACTGAACCTTACGACAATGCTCTTGATATCATGGTAAAAAGATTAGCCAGTTGCAAAACATTTTTGACATGGTGTGACTGAATGGGTGCTTCGGTTGTTGGTGATGCTTCCGTTGATGGTCTGTGATAAGACCATGTATTGTCCCATATTCGGACAAATAAAGGAATTTGAATTTGAATCGGACTTATTTCAGGAGAAAACGCCAGGTTTTTTTGCAATTTGCAGGTCATTGTCAGGCTTTATATTGAACAAAATATAATTATAAGTATAAAATAAACAGAATTGACATCATTAAAATCATCAATACGATCCTCTAAGTTCATTTAATCCCATTGACTGACAATTTCATGAAAAAGTTATTCAATCATATTTTAATTAACATACAACCTCACACTGTTTTAAGCTCACGTTGTTGTTTTAGTTTCACGGTTTACAAATAAACTTATACTGTCACTTACGTGATTGTTCATTATTTTGAGCTCAAAATAATGAACAATCACGGAAGTTTAACGTCAGACTGACCTACAAATTGCAAAAAATGTAAGAAAAACTGAATTTCGCGGTATCAGTACGCTTGTAAATCATTTTTATGTGTCCTCTGATGAGTATTTAGTCACAAAGCCTATGGAAGGTCCAAGTTAAGTGCATCAAAGTAACCAGGAATCTATAAAGGCTTAAGTGGATGGAATGGAGCATACTATAGTTAGCTACATGTGGAAGCTATTACGCTTAAAGGTCACGGTTTATTAATGTAACCCTGTTTTGTATCACCACGTGCAAGTAGGCCTCCAGAAAAGTGTGCTATATGATCGTGGTTTCAATTCTTGCACGGAACAGTCTAAGATCTCGAGCATGCGCCGAGCATAACATAACATAGCCCAACAGCAAGCCTTGAATCCCCGAAGGGTTAGGCAGAAACGTATAGTAGGTACTCCCACATTTCGCCAGTTATGGAGCTCGTGGTTAATAACAACAGCCGCTCAGGTCAATTTTCAGGTTAAGCCGCGCTTGCTTAGGTTGGTCCGTGGATGGGTGATCACCCAATACATGCCGCGTTACCTACGTGCATCGGAAAGCGTGTTAAGCCGTTGGTCCCGGCTGTCATTTAAAGCTCTTTGACAGTCGTTACAGTGGCTCGGAAGTCTGACAGCCAGTCTTACCAAGGGGTATCGTATTACCCAGTACTGGGTTGTGGAGGACAGATAGGCAGTCGCTCCATGTAGAATACTGGTATTCAGCTACATCCAGTAAGACTGGAAGTCGACCTTAACATAATTGGGATAAGGCTAGGCAGATGATGAGATGGTGATGGTGGTGGTATATGCGTAGTGTAGGCTGCGTTAAGAAAATTTTCAGACCTGTCAACTATGACATTTTCTCAACGTCTTGTCTCGTTCCCAGATTTGCTCAGAAACCTAAGCATATGCACAAACACTTGGAAACTCAAAGTAAATATTATGATAGGCAGTTCACGGTAGGTTTCGTAGGAATGTCAGCTTGCCATTGAAGAATGTATGTCTTGTAAAAACTTGGTGTCACCACTGTACTTGGTACGGTCGGGAAGTGGCTCTACTTTGTGTTTTCGTTTATTTATTTAACACTACAAGCTAGTACAGAGGCGGACTTAATGCCATAGTCAGCCTTTGGGTGATGCAGACACATATAATGTTAGGTGTAGTTTACTAAGATCTAAAAGGAGTAAGAAAGAATCATCATCGAATGCCTCCGATAACACTACCCACCCCGGAATTCAAACCAAGAACTCTAGGAAACTCATCATCTGCCTAGCTTTTTCCCAACTATTTTGTAGTTGGTTTCCAGTCTAACCGGATGCCGCATGGTAACACGCAACACCAGTGTTTAGGAGGAATCATTCTTTATTTTTTATATTTCGTTAATCGTACCGCCAACAGTCCAGCAATGGAAACAATGTAACTTATAAATATAATTAGCTTTAATCGTGAACGTGAAATTTCTGTGGTTTTTCTTTTGACATGTATGTACTAGCTTATGCAAGCGGCTTTGCCCACGTTAAGTTCGGTAACTGAATGGGGTCTTACTACCGGGATAAAAAGTTTCCTGTGTGTTATAAACTATCTCATCATCATCTGCCTAGCCTTTTCCCAACTATATTGGGGTCGGCTTCCAGTCTAACCGGATGAAGCTAAATACCAGTATTTGAAGGAAAATATCGTGAGGAAACCGGCATGTCCTAGATCCTAAAATTCGAAAACATGTGACATCTATCAACTCGCACTGGGCCCGCGTGGTGGATTATAGCCCATTCCATCTCTTAGAGAGGGAGGCCTGTGTCCCAGCAGAGGGAACATTATAGGCTGCTGCTATTCTACATGGAGCGACTGCCTATCTGACCTACACAACCCAGTTAGAACTGGGTAATACTTTAGCCCTTGGTAAGACTGGTTGTCAGACTTTTTGGGCCACTGACTGCCTAATGACTGTCAAAGATCTACAAATGACAGCCGGGACCAACGGCTTAACGTGCTTTCCATAGCACGGAGGAAACTCGGTATGTAATGTGTGGTCACCCATCCACAGACCAACCTAGGCAAGCACGGCTTAACGTAAAGATCGACCCGAGCGGCTATTATTATTTAGCCACGAGCTCCTCAAACAAAAAACGGGGGTTATAATCTATCTATGTGTTAAATTTCATCCAAATCCGTTCAGTAGTTTTCGCGTGATAGAGTAACATCCATCCACCATTTATAATATTAGTAAGATCCAAGGTGGTGGGGACACCGACGCTAAAACGGTTACTATGTATTCACTACATCATTTCGAACCTCGCCACATAATGAAGAATGAATGAAAAAAAAACGAAATAAATGACAGAATGTTTTCTTCGGTACTTATTTTTTTTTTAAATCTGTTGGTCTATACATTTTGACCGTTCTTTTTTCGAGTTTTTTTTTTTGAATGCGTATAAAAAATTTCTATATTCAGAATTATGAACAGAATACGTGGTAGCCGTTTGTGAGTCGGTGTTAGACCATGCATTATTGCAACCAAGTAGAGCATCTTACCAACCCACAACCATTGAACTCGCATCAATTTTCTAACACCATTACCGTCGCCCGCGCACGTTTTTGCCAAAGAAAAATGCGTCTTATTACATTACGACAGTCGTGTCGTGTCGCAGTGTTTTGCACGCATTTGTCTGAGATGCGTTTGTCGTGTCGGACGGTTTACACGGCGGGGTAATGTAGGTTTTGTTAGTTTTTTTTCGTCAATAATAATATTTTGTATTTCCTTATAGGATGATTGGGTCTGGTCATGTATGATATTAGTAATATATTTATTTATTTAAACTTCATGTACAAGAGTGGTACATAGGCGGACTTAATGCCACAAGGCATTCTCTACCAGTCAACCTTTGGGTCAAATAGGACAGCATTGTGATGAGAGTACAAAAAAAATAAATGAGAAAAATACCATTTTGTTAACATAGATTGATATACATAAATAGGTACATACTAATACACATATATAAAGTAAAATGAAATAAACTAATTTATATTATAATACATACAAATAGTTGAAAATACAAGAAACCTCATAATAATAACTATGACTACTAATATCTAGCTTGTGAGCAATTTAGTCTGATTTTAAATAGTTCTTCCGAACTGTACCTTTGAAAGCCATTTTGCGTTCAGCTTTTTTAATTCCAAGGGGTAGCGCGTTCCAGAGCTTTATAGGTGAGAGCGTAAGAATTGAACATAAAACCAGTATAACATCACGCTTGTAGTCCTCGAAGGGTTTGGTAGAGATGTTCTATCGAGTACAATGACGGTCTGCCACTCTTCATCCTTATACCCTAGGTAATAAGGTTATCGTACACCCAGAGGTACTCCTACACCTTATAGCACACCCAGAAGAATTCGCCAGTTATGTTAAAGTCTTAAGTCCCGTGTCAAAACGTCATCATCATCTGCCTAGCCTTTTCCCAACCATATTGGGGTCGGCTTCAAGTCTAACCGGTGCAGCTGAATACCAGTATTTTACATGGAGCGACTGCCTACCTGACCTCCACAACTCAGTTAGTACTGGGTAATACGATATCCCTTGGTAAGATTTGTCAGACTTTTTGGGCCACTGACTACCTGTAACGACTCTCAAAGATCTACAAATTTCAACGCAATTACGGCCCGACAGAAACTCGGTATGTAATGGGTGGTCACCCATACACAGACCAGCAGACTATTTAGCCACGAGTTTATTTAGATCTTTTAAATCTACAAGTACAGAATTTCACTAGTTATTTTCAATTTTATAAAATAACTCCCCATTAAAACCGGGACCTTTGCATCCACTTAAAACCCATCATAACTTAACCATCAAAACAAAAAACATCTACTTAAACCAAGTATTAGTCAATAAAACAGTAATCACACTTTTTCCCTCGACGTGCTTCTCATACACCCATACCATAAAGTCATAATACACACAATCGCTTCTCGTGTCCGTCTGTATGTCCGCGTTATTATTCGATTTTGATCTGGTTTTCACCACTATTTAGGTAACGGAAGGTTTCAACGTCATTATACTACCTTAATGTATTTGGATCGGCGCAGGAGGTCTTATTCTTTCATACATTTGCCATCATCTCAGTCTGTAGTCAGCGTGGTCAAGTGAGTCGTCTAGTAGTTGCATATGCTTTGGTGAACGAACACATCGTGAGGAAACTAGGCCTGAGAGATATTTCTCGACGGCATGTAAAGTCAAGTCTGAGGCCCATGGGCGGCATAAAAACTCTGACAACAGGTTAGGCACGAACCACACGATAAAACGAAAGATCTCAGTAGTCGTCATGGACTGTGTGAAAGATGGAATGGCTAGAAAGAGGATAATCTTTTACACAGTCCATCGTTTCTTTTGTCTTCTTAGGAAGATTTATGTAACATAACACAACACCTGTAATGTGAGGTGTATCTAATAGTACAACCACATTTCGCCAGTGACGATGCTAAGTCACGTGGGCGTTATTTTTGAGACGAAGAAATTTTTTCTGTAATTTTATAATAATACTTTAGAATAGAAAGTAAAGAATCACTTAAGTTAAAAGACGAAGATGAAGTTTCTAATGTAAAAGATATAAAAGAAGTTAATGCAGAGGGTAACATGGGCGTATTCGAGTATGATCCTGGAAAATCCCCATGTAATAGAGAGCGATCCTAATGCTATCATTAGAAATTCGTGATGGAAAAACTCAATAACACTTTGCCGGACCCTTTGACTTTGTTTCTTGCTAATTTGAGATTGATGTTTATAATTAAATAATATTTAACTCAAATATTATCAGACAAACCTTGATGGTTCGACAAGTCGAATGCAAGCGGCCGAAGCAAGGGCGGGCACTAGTCTTACTACTATTATAAATGCGAAAGTTTGTATGGATGTTTGTTAGTCTTTCACGCAAAAACTACTGAACGGATTTGGATGAAATTTGGCACATATACTATATATGTGGCAAATTATAACCTGGATTAACACCTACAATAATTTACATCTCGGTAGTACGATACCTCGGCACAATACCGGAACTCCGCGCGGGCGAAGCCTCGGGTATGAGGTAGTTTAATATAAAATGACATTAAGGACACGATAATGATTCAACTAACGTACCGACAAAAAAATATTATTAGTTGTTAATATTATTATTTATTTTTTTGTTTCTTAGCTATTATAGAAGCTATTAGGCGAAGTTTCTTGTGATGAGTCACTTTTTTCTTGAGAAGAAAATCTCCGTTGTGATTTGTCGGCCTTGTATCATTTTAAGTTGTGGAGGTCAGATAGGCCGTAGCTCCATGTAAAATACCGGTATTTAGTTGAATCTGGTAAGACTGGAAGCCGACCCCAACGAGAAAAGGCTGGGCAGATAATGATAATGGAGTTAATTTTTGGTTTGATAAATTACAGAATCAGGCGTTATTTTGCGGAAATTCAAAGACATTAAATTTTATGAAAAATATCATCATTCTCTTGCTCTTGTCCCAATTCATTTGGGGTCGGCGCAGCATGTCTTCTTCTTCCATACTTCTCTATTAATCGTCATCTCATCAGACACCTTCTTTCGTACCATATCATTCTTCACACAGTCCATCCATCGTTTCTTTGGTCTTCCTCTACTCTTATACCCATCCACAGTTATATTTAAAACTTTTCTTACGACATTTTCCTCATTCCTCCACATAACATGCCTATAATGTTTTGCTAAATATTTAGTTTTTATTCCGCGAAAAAGATTCAAGATGCAGGATGCAGCCCACAACATTAAATGCCAAATTTAATGTTATTTTGCATAACATTGAATTTTTGATTGGAAGCATAACAGCTGATATAGATAGGCAGTCGCTACATGTAAAATACTGGTATTCAGCTGCATCCGGTTAGATTGGAAGCCGACCCTAACATAGTTGGGAAAAGGCTAGGCAGATGATTGGTCATTAAGATCATGGTGAAGACTGGGTTGTTGAAGTTACATAAACATGGAAAAATTCTAGTGTTCAGCTCCATCCGGTTCAGACATCGCAACATAGTTGGGAAAAAATAGTAAAGTTGTCAAAAGATTCGCTGTTATACTTCATTATCTGCCTATAGATGACGAAGTATAACAGCTGAGCATGTGGTCTGAAGTTCTACACTCAGTCATATGTTAATAGACCAACGTAAGGGTTCGTTAAGTACTTAGTAGCCGCCATGGATACGGAGACTGGAGTTGTGCCCAGTTGATGACAATAGGCTCGTCCCCTATTACATGGGGATTAAACATAACTATCGATATGTTGATGTAGCGAAATTTTGATGCACTATTAGATACACCTCTGCCTAACCCGTCGAGGATTACAGGTGTGATGTTATGTTAAGGCTTTATTATGTCTGGGGTTAGGCTCATCTCGTGTTTGTAAACAGACCATCTGCAATTATCTGAATCGGGACTGAATGCGTATTTCGCGTGTCTGGTAACTAGCCGTTCCAAATTTCATTCATAATTGCCAAATCTATATCTCTGTTCACCTCTTTTAGATATGTAGTCGTGTTATGAGTTATTCTATCTATCCATGTTTTGATTTAGGTGTAAAATTGCTTAATGTTTGTTTCTTTCAAATTATATGGATGCTTTTATGGTTTAGAACTTTACTATCATTGAGGAACCCGACCTGTTTACGTAATCTATAATAAAGTAGTATTAGAATGATTTATTCCTCATTCAAGACGTTGATACTCAAATGCTGTAATTACCTCTTTAAGACATCATCATTCACAGGCTATCATCATTGATAATAGTCATGGCATCTTTTACAAAGATTTTTGTTTCAACAGAAATCTCATAACTATTTCCATACTAATCTCTGCTTATATTGTCGACAACTTGTCATGCGACGCTGACTCAATGATTCATTCGATGAAAAAGGGAGCGGCACTTAACTGATGAGGTACCTACCTACCTACATGTCTGTATACCACTTAATAGTGAGCTTTGATCGTGAAGGGTTAAGCTTTTAAGAGGGGTCTGAATTTTTTGACGATGACGTTCAAAATGTTGATGAATATTTCGATAGAATTATTGGAGAGTATGAAATGAAGCTAACTCTTGTTAAAGATAAGGCTAGAGAGAATTATAAAGCAACATTGATTTCTATCTGCTCTCACACAGAAGTGAGCGTGAAGAAAAGATGTTCGTCAATTTTGTAGATGAAAAGTTCTTAGGTAAAATCAACATTCCTGATGAAGTTATGTTCCTAGAAGACGATTGTCTTAGACGTATGTGCTTAAAATATTTCATTAAAGCTCTACTTCTTATAAAAACCAAATAATCTGGTTTTCAGTTCGAGACGACTGTAGGATAGGAGACGGCTGTACCATTGCTTCAACTCAATATTATAGCATAGGAGCTAGAACTCCAGCAAATGCACTATCTCCCCCCAACAAGCCCTAACCAAAGCCTATATTAATTAAATGAAAGGACGATATAATTAAAATAAACTATCGCATCGGCAAAGCCCCAGCTATAAATTCCGCGAACGGATGGGCGTGACCGGTAGAATTTAATACAAAATACGCCATATTGATGTACACATTTTTTCAGACCCCCCCACGGCCCACCTCCCTACATAATTGAGCGTTGTGAAAACTATCACGTTAGTAAATGACGCCCCCCCTCTCCCTCCCGCAGTTTTCCAACATGGCCGAGATCAATAATTTGGCTGGGCAATGACTGTGATGACTCGGGCATGCGCAAAAGGCACGCACGCTGGAATCATCGCAAAACCTGAACTTGACTTGGGGAAAACGAAAGTTAGGGCGAATGTTTCTAGACCGTTCTTGGCATTCGGGACTAACACACTGACGATGCTAAGTCATATGGTCTTCATTTTTGAGACGAAGAAATTTTTCGGTAATTTTTATATTTTTTATACTGAGAATTTTTATAAAAATACTTTAAGAATAGAAAATAAAGAATCACTTAAGTTTAAAGGCGAAGATGAAGTTCCTAATGTAAAAGATATAAAAGAAGTTAATGCAGAGGGTGACATGGCCGAATTCAAGTATGATCCTGAAAAAGATGAAACAGTCGATACGATTCCCCTGAGTGCGAGCGAGATAATAGATGTCAATTTTATTTTAATAGTGGGCGGCCATTTTGCTCATTATATAATTTAACGTGAAGTATGTACGAAAAAAGAAGAATCTGAATGTTTTAAAATTAAAGATAATTAAACTAGCAATCAAATTGTTCTGTTTTCTCTGGCACTTTCGGCTGTGCTGTCAAGGGGAATGACTTGAAATGACCGCGTGGAAAACAAAGATGGACGGACATTTTCATATTTAGTTTCATCATATTTTCGTATTATGAGTTGCTTACCTGAGTGGTGTCTTCTGGGTGACGAAGTCTGTTTCGTGGTTAAGGTGTATATTTTCTGTAAAGTCCTGTATATCTTCTGTAAAGTCTTGTATATATTCTTCTGTCTTCTTTTCTTCTTCTTTGTCTTCTTTAGTATTGTCGGTTTATTGTATGTCTAGCCCTTGTTATGCCCATTAATTATACATACTCATATAAAACGTTATAGGTATAGAAATAACGTAAATATTTAACTAAGTCTTAACGTTAATTTTATTTTAATTTTGTACTATTTAAAGAAATCTAGAAGTCGCTTCAACAGGTAGGTAAACTCGGTAAAATTTAGATTTTTTTGTAACTTTTTGGAGTAATTTTATCTTACCTTTTTTTACTTATAATTTAAGGCCAATTTAAGGCACAAGAATTTTTGTATTTTTGTTTTGCTTATTTGTTTCCATCCACCAATGTCTGGAGCGGTTGATGAAATTGGTCGAAAGCTTTTCCCAAAACTTATTTGCCAAATATTTCAAATATCACTTAGCCTTAACGTGTAGGTCCAGAGTCTTTCACTAAATTACTTTTCACTAGATATATATAGAGAGTTTTGTATATAAAAATCAATTTAAATTATATTTAAAAGTTCCAAAATTAACCAGTGTTGTTTAAATGTACTCAAAAAACGTAAGATTTAAATTCTCTTTTCTATTGATTCCTTGTAATAACGGTTGATATAAACTTAAAACTTGTTCTATTGCGAAAAAACGTGTTTCTTTATCGTCAAATGGCGCTGATTGTTATTTCTTTTGCTAGATTCCCCTTGGTTACGAAATCTTAGCTTTTTTTAATTTCTTGCGCATTTAACTTATTTTAGTCCGCGTCTATAGTGCCATGGTCTTCTGCGCGGACTTTCCATGTGGTGTTTTCTTCTTCTTCTTTTTTATTTTTGATAGCTGCTTCTCCCGGATGGTCGCTGATGTTATTTAGCCCTTGTGCAACAAATCCGAGTCAAACTGCCTTCAGTTGCCTTACACTAGTTTTACAGTAAAATTAAACCGGTTGTTTGAAAGTCTATAGATTTCAAGTGTTGCTGAATACTATTGATTACAAATTCACTTAAATACTATTTTATTATGATTATGGTGTGTTGTGGAGAAAAATTAAATAGAGTCTATTGCATAAAACTATTTCTGAATGTGACGGCGGGCGGCAGCGGTGCGTAAGACGCATGCGCGCAAAATTTCGAATTTTGTCACCAAATTTTGGTTTTTTTATTTCGATATTTTTGGAATTTTAGGCCGTTTTGTTTTTATTTTTGATGGTATTTGTTGGTTTTTAATTTTTTTTTTGGTATATTTTGCGCGGTAGGTTTTCTCGCGCTGCGTAGGTGGTACACGCGGCATCACCAGCCTCACCGGCCACACTGAGGGTAGCTTGCATTGCTGCTGCATCGGCGACCCCTCGGCGAGTGGGATGAGGGCCACCTGCCACCCACCTCACCCCGATGACTCGCGTACCTCGAAATCATCAAATAATGATTTTACGTGTTTATTATAAAACTCACCACCTCTGCCTGTGTGCGTGAGCTATCTAGGATATTCTAAGCGCTGTTTCGATGTGTGTATCATATTTGTTTGTTATTTGGCTTGTTAGAATAAAGTATTTACCGAGCATTATATTCATAAAGAGCTTTATGGAAAATGGATCAATAGCTTTATATACTTGTGTATTTGTTGTGTACTTGTATCGTTGTGTGGTTCTTGAAAACGTACATACATTAAGTATGTATGGCTCGCAGTATATAAGTCATGTCACGTAGTATTATATTCATGCTGTTTTACTTACAGGGTAGGTAGATGGGTGGGTGTCGTTATTAAAAGTGCTACATGCTTCTGAATGCGTTGAATTGATCGAGCGGTTATCGTCAGTAGGTACTTCGAGCGTAAAAACTAGACTTAGTTAACGTTTACCGATTTTAAAACAGTTAACGAGCTGTTTTAATATTCTTTATGGACCTTTTTTTATCTATAAAGAATAAATAAAGACTTCACGAAACTTCCGCCTCAATGATCATTTTAACCACTGAACTTAAGGTACCTTCAAATCTTCTAAATCATTTTCTAACAAAGTGTTCCTCATTATATTTCTAATTCAATACAAAATCATCAACACAACGCTCCCTGCTAACCCTCTCAATAGCGTGAGCATCACTAATAGAAAATGCAGCCGCAACTTTTCAACTACCGAACCGGTTCCTCATCCAAAATTGCACCCTGCTCAAAACATACAAGGTTCGTTTTACCTGTCTGGCTTTCAATAACAAAATGCTAATCGTATTTTTGACCGTCACATTATCACTTGATAACGGTACATTAGCTCCGAGGTATCGGTCAATGGAATATGACCTGATATTGGAATGTTACGTATTCGAACTTGTGCGGGGTTTTTTGTTAATGAGATGATTTCTTACGTATCAATTCAGAGACATTTGAGTAGTTTTTTAACAGGCTTTTTTTTTAGGCTGGTTATCATCAAATGACCTCTCCCGCTCTGGGCGGAGCGGAAGGGAGTGTCAGACTTGTACTGACTAAAACCTATCCATGTTCCTTCTTAGCCTTTTGTGTTCCAGGGCCGCGGTATCTGTTTCGAACAGTCCCTCTGCCCTGGCAGGCATCGGCCCTTGCGAAACCCTTCCAGGTTCCTGACATCTCTTTGAGGCGCGCGTGGAACACGAACGCGCCGTCGACACGGGCTATCGTCATAAGACGGCAGGACGGCGAGCTATACTAAATAGGGCTGTGTTTGGCTGCAATTTGGAGGAAGAGGAAATTATGTTTTTTCTACTCTTCCGCTATTCTTTTCTGATTAATTTCGTTGCGGGATCCAAGACAGTTAAATTGTTTCTCTGGGAATTCGTCGAACTTTATTGTCTCGGCACTTTTCTGTCGCCATTGTTGATTCTGGCTTTCAGAAGATGCAGTGGTTTGGGAGTAGTGTGGCGGGCTGGCCGCAACTCGCCTGATGTTAAGCGATGACGCAGCCTAGGGTGGAGCACGCTTGTCTAGAAGAAACCGATTCACTCGAACTTTGAAGAGATCTAGATTATAGTAAAACAGAGAAACCGGCAGATGCATTATGAAATCTGGAGGCGAATTCTAGAGAACTAATACATTACTTGAGAAATCCTGTGTTCTGTAAGTGATGTGATTAATTTATAAAGATTTCCTTTGCATGATTTTTTGTAACACTATGTTTCGAAGCAAATGTGATTTATTTTTTAAGATATTACTAAGGAAGTTTGAAAGTTGTGCCAATTACAGAAAAGTTGAAAGGGAATCGACTGTCTTGATATGGACAAGTGTTGAGGAGGGACGAATCGCATGTGACTAAAAGAATGATGAATATAAATGTTGATGGATGGAGAGGGAGAGGAAGACCAAGGAAACGATGGATGGATTATGTGAGGAATGATATGAAAGAAAAAGGAGTAAATGATATCGTGACGGTTGACAGAGGAGAATGGAAGAAAAAAACGTGGTGTGCTGATCCCAAGTAACATGGGACAAGGACAGGAAGATGATGACATATTAAGTTTTTTTTAGATTTTGGTAACAATTTCAAATAAACCAAGCTCCAATGATGGGGTAGTGGATGTGGTGGTAGCGGATGGAGCTCCAAGTCACGATCTTTTGTAAACCTGTCAGTTAACTGTTGGGCAACACTGTTGGTTAATTGCCACCTATAATAAGTTTAACTATATTTAATGACTTGCTTTGTGATATAACGAGTGTAAAACGCCCCTGAATGAAGCCGAAAGGCACTTGTACTCTCCGTCATTGTGATATTTTTTTTGTTCCATACCTGGGAATCTACTAGTTACGGAGATATTGGAGGTCAAAGTTCCAACTTTTTCAACAGTTTCTTATTGTTATAACTCTACTTTAAATACCTCCACGACCCCTGTACTAATCAGTGCATCCATCAGCACAATGTTTTGAGTGCGTTATTTTGAGTCCTTCCGGAAAACGTGATTTCTCACCCCCAAAAAGAAGACGTTTCCCACCAATATTTTTGCGTAAAGTTACTTAGTTTGCTGTACAGTAGCTTGGTTGACGCCTTCGTGAAGAATCTGTTTACACACTGTATATACGTTTTATAAGAGCGGATCGTAGCAATGAGTCAGATTATTTGTTAAAAATTGTTAGTAGTTTAAAATAACAAATTCTAACAGTAATAAGGTCATGTAAGTTCTAAGTCACAATATACCTTATATGCCACTTGGGTCGCTGACATTTGCAATGACTATTTTTACTCCAAGTTTTTACAGTCATTAGGAGAATCCTAGTTAAACTCAAGTAGGTGTAAATGTCTAGGTTTTAGACAAAACTTGACATCCCACACGTATTCGAAGGTTGAAGTTTTTCTATGCAAATTATTTAGCTAGTAGTTTGTGTTAAAAGTGTTTCGTAAGCTCTTTATATGACTTGTACAGTTTGCTACCTACATATTACCATGCTTGTATTCCAGAACGGGTCAGGCAGAGATGCAGCACCTACTTCAGATATATCGTCCATTCGTCCAAAAGGAGCTCGTGGCTAACTAATAACAGCCGCTCGGGTCGATGTTTAGGTTAAACCGTGCTTGCCTAGGTTGGTCGGTGGATAGGTGATGACGCTTTCAATACCGAGTTTCCTCCGTGCCTCGAAAAGCTCGTTAAGCCGTTGGTCCCGGCTGTCATTTATAGATCTTTAGTCAGTGGCCCAAAAAACATGACAACAAGTCTTACCAAGGGGTATCCAAGGGGTATTACTCAGTACTAACTGGGTTTTGGAGGTCAGATAGGCAGTCGCTCCATGTAAAATACTGATATTCAGCTGCATCCGGTTAGACTGGAAGCCGACCACAATACAGTTGGGAAAAAGCTATGCAGATGATGATGTTTTAGTCCTAAAAGACATGGCACCGCTTTGTATGGCCAGATGTATGAACGTTTACGAGGCGAAAGAAGTTGGTTAGGATCTTAGCAGTTGACGTTCTATAGTTTCTGCCCATCCCTATGGGAAAATGGCGTGAGTTTATGTATGTATGTATATGTAGATATAGAGAATCAGTCTGTTACCTCATCATCATCATTCTCCAATCTGATCCCAATTTATTTGCGGTCGACGCAGCATGTCTTTTTCTTCGATACTTCTCCATTACTCGTCATCTCATCTGATACCTCCTTTCTAGCCATATCATCCTTCACACAGTCCATCCATCGTTTCTTTGGTCTTCCTCTACTCTTATACCCATCCACAGTTATATTCAAAACTTTCCTCACGACATTTTCCTCATTCCTCCGCATCAAATGCCTATTATGTTATGCAAAATATTTAGTTTTTCTCCATCGTTTCTTTGGTCTTCCTCCACTCTTATAGACATTCATGCATAAAATTTTCCACATTCTCATTCTTCCGCATTACGTGCCCACGATTACCGATAACCACACAACTTTACCGGCGCCACTTTCAGACTCCCTCCAAGTCAATACTGATTTGATGGACCAAAGGATCCAACCCAGGGCCTTAAGTTCAGCGGTCAGCTTTGCCGCCACTAAAACTAGATTCCACTAACTTGCACATGTGTTCGGCTGTTTGTGATTGAAACTAACACTCTCTCTATATCGTAGTTTGTCGAAACTGAAGAGTAGTTTCGATAGATCGAAACAATGCGTCGTTCGAATGCGTTATCTACACGTTAAATGGCTTTCGGAGAATTTTCGGAGGAACTGTAGAGCATCAGTCAATTACTTAAATGAAACTACCCGTTTTTGGAATAGATTGGGCATGTTGTAGATGTACTGGACTGCCTAACCCTTCGGGGAATGTTCGCGAGATCTTATGTTTAAATAAAGGGTGTAAATAGACCCTAAAAATAAACGAAAGGCACTTATTCTCCCCGTTGTTCTAGACCATACCTAGGAACCTTCTAGTTACGGAGATCATCATCATCTGCCTAGCCTTTTCCCAACTATATTGGGGTCGGCTTCCAGTCTAACCGGATGCAGCTGAATACCACTATTTTACATGGAGCGACTGTCTATCTGACCTCCACAACCCAGTTAGTACTGGGTAATACGATACCCCTTGGTAAGGCTGGTTGTCAGACTTTTTGGGCCACTGACTACCTAACAACTGTCAAAGATCTACAAATGACACCCGGGACCAACGGCTTAACGTGCTTTCCGAGGCACGGAGGAAACTCGGTATGTAATGGGTGGTCACCCATCCACAGACCAACCTAGGCAAGCACGGCTTAACCTAAAGATCGATCCGAGCGGCTGTTATTATTTAGCCACGATCTCCTCCGGCTTCTAGTTACGGAGATATTGGGGTTCAAAGTTCCAACTTTTTCACAAGTTTTTTTAATACGTTTTTAATGTAAGATTTTTACTTTACACACCTCCACGACCCTAGTACTATTCAATCCATTCATCAGCACAATGCTATAAGTGCTTTCCATCGAGTCCTACCGTAAAACGTGATTTTTCACCCCAAAAAAAAAGTCGATTCCCAGCAATAATTTTTGCGTAAAGTTACTTAGTTTGATGTACAGAATGCTTGGTTGACGGATATGTGAAGGGTATGTTTACACCCGGTATAAAATTCTAACAGGTCGATGTCTGTAAATTGAAGATATTGAAAAAAATATTAAATAGGATGTCTTTAATAGAGCAACAGAAACCAAAACGACTGTTTTTTAGAATTTTTGTCTCTACTCAAAAATTCTTTCACTAACGGGAAACTACATTATCCTCGAGTGTTATACGTTACATTTAAAATGTTGCCGTGGGCTAATTTCCGTACATGACGGAAGCGAAGCCGCGAGCCAAAGCTAGTTTAGGTATAAAAGTCAAATAAAAGGCAGAGGTGTACCTAATAGTACACCCACATTTTGCCAGTTATGTTTAAGTCCCATGTAATGTAATAAGTGGCAAGCCTATTGCCATCAACCGGGCATAAATCCAGACTCCGTGGCTGACACTGAGAAATTCCTGATGGAAAAACCGAATAACATTATTCCCGACCCGGGAATCGAACCCAGGACTCCATGCTAAGCAGTCGCGTTTGCGACCACTAGACCAGCGAGGCAGTAACGAGGCTGATCATGTAAATCAAAAACTTACAAAAAATGTGTTTTACCTTCACTAAACTACACGTCTTCATCACCTGTGATGTACAATGATTACTGATGATGATGATGACTACACAGGGTGTTGTCGCTTCACATCACCGAGTAATCCAACAGATTAAGGGAGCGTTCGCAAAATTCTATATATCATTATTAACTGCATGCGTTGCAGCGTACGGTAGGGACAGCAAAAAAAGGCGGATATTTATTAAAAAAGGTTTTATTTTAAGGGGGTTTAATATAGAGATCTATCTGTCCTGTGACTTTGTTTGCGATCTAGGATGAAATATTCTATATAAGCTTTTTCAGATTTAAGGCTACCATCATGGGGTGCGTTGTCAGAATTCCTCCTCGTGTGCCTGATGGCTGCCGGTCCCTCTCGATACGTCTGGAGGGAATAGCAGCTGCTGGGCCGGTGCACCCTGGGCGTGGGCAGTATCATTCCCCGAGGAATGGGAAGAGATTCTTATTCCTCGGGAAATGTTGCTGCCCATGGCTAATATTCTGACATGGGGGGGTCCCTCATGGACCAAGGGGGCGTTGCTCCGCGTGACCCTCTGAAAAGCAGAGGGCACAGCGGAGGAGCAAGGGCGGGCTCGGTGTGCACTTACCCTGCCTCCGAGCAGACAGTGAAGAACGTGCGTCCTTCACTGTCTCCGTCGATATCGTAATCCCACCTTCGAAGTGTCGTGGAACACGTCTCGCGGCTTCGATTGGGACCGAGGGTCTTGGCTTAACCGCCCGGACCACGAGGTAGAAAACCTCTATAAAAAGTTACCCCGAATCTCAAGCGGCGGCGCACCGCGAGGAGATGTATGGCTGACGGGTTCCTTTGGAAAATCAGTCTCTAGTGCGAACCACTGCCGGGCCTGGCTATGGCTTATCTGGGTACAGGGGGCACTGCCCAGATGGACTATTTATTTCCCCCATACTCGTGGGAACAGGATGGAAAAAGCTTTCAAAACCCAAAAAACGGCCGATAACGGCGAAGGAAGGGAGGAGAGGGATGAGGGGTCGGAGTCCGGCGCCGCATTCAGCGAGGTGAGCGCTGGCTCAGTGAGCTCCCAGCGCGGGAGGCCCGGGGCTGCTGCGGGGAACAGGGAGTTCCTACGCAAGCGGTCCAGGCCGGTAGGCGACCGAGAGTCGTCGTCAGATGGGGAGCTGGCTTCGGCTCGCAAGATCCCCACCAGCAAGCGCGGCGGGATCCGCGGCAAGGGGAGAGGCCTCTCTGCCACCGAGAGATCGGTGCGGCTTGCCGAGGAGGGGCGCCACCTGGGGGTGGCCGCCGGTCACGAGGTGGCCCGTTCGGGCTATTCTGGCGACGAGGCGGGCGCAGATGGCGGCTCTGATGCGGAGCGTAAGGCCGGGCTCGCGAAGGAGGTGGAGGCAGCGCTGAGGGCTGTCTCCTTCAAACAAAAGCCCTCCACCAGGCAAAGGGCTATACCTGCTGCGGTCGCCTCCATTATGGCGGCAGCGGAGGCTAGATTTGCGGGGCCGCCGCCAGACGGCGTGGCCAAACTGAGGGCGGAGGTCGCTCGACTGACAGCCGCCACGGAGCTTCTCAAAGAGGAGAATAGGAAGCTCCGAGCAGACCTGGCCAGTCTGCGCGAGTCCGGCTCTCGCGAGGCGCCCCAAAATGGGGGCCAGAAGCGTCCAAGCCAGCACGTGCCAGTGGAGAACCAGGTCCTGAATCTGGTTCGGCAGGAGCTGGCTGCCTTCCAGGCGCGGTTCTCCGTCCTGGAGGGCATTGTCTTACGCCCCCCCCTGGCGGCAAACAAGGCGCCCCCGGGCCTGAGGGCGGCCTCATATGCGTCTGCTGCGGCCTCCGCACCGGGGCCATCCAGCCAGCCCCCCGGCAGGGTTATGTCGGCCCCGACAAAACCGGCTCCGGTTAAGAAGGCGGCGGCCCTGAAACAGGGCAAGGCGGCGGCCCAAAAGAAGGGCAAGGTGGCGAATATGCCAGCGCCAGCCGCGAGACAGCCGCTATCGCCGCCCCCCCCGCCCCCTAAGCCTTCCGTGGCCGAGACCGGGTGGCAGGTGGCTGGAGAAAACGCGAGGGAGCGAAGAGCGGCCAAAAAGGCAAGGAGGCAGGAGCAGAAACGCCGGCAAAAGGAGCGGGGCGTCGCGGTTAGGCTCAGCGCCCCGAAGACCGCAGCTGTAGTGATTACACTACAGCCGGACGCGGAAAAGAGGGGCGTGACCTACCGCGATGTGGTCGCTAAGGCGAAAGCAACGGTGGATCTCGGAGCGCTCGGGATCACCGGGGGCCTCCGGCTTAGAGTCACCGCAACAGGGGCTCGAGTGCTGGAGATCCCTGGCGAAACCCGTGGCTCGTCCGCTGACGCTCTGGCTGAAAAGCTTAGAGCGTCCCTAAATGCGGACGAGGCCAGAGTGTCCAGGCCCGTCAAATGCGCAGACCTGCGCATACTGGGTCTGGACGACTCGGTGACCAAGAAGGAGGTGGTGGCCGCCGTCACCAGGACCGGTGGGTGCCCTGCCGAGCAAGTCAAGGCAGGCACCTTACGTCCGGACCTGTCGGGCATGCGAACCATAACGGTAAGCTGCCCTGTGACGGCGGCGAAAGTCATTGTGGAGAGCCGAAGGCTCTTGGTGGGCTGGGTTTCGGCGCAGGTGAAGCTGCTGGAACCCAGACCTCTGAGGTGCTTCCGCTGCCATGTGGGGCACCACGTGTCGGTCCGGTGCACTTCGGAGGTGGACCGCAGCGGCCTGTGCTTCCGCTGCGGCCAGCCTGGTCACATGGCCGCGGCTTGCTCCGCCGCGCCGCGCTGCGCCGCATGCGCGGCAGCTGGCAAGCCGGCCGATCACCGGGCAGGGAGCAAGTCCTGCGGTACTCCCGCCAAGACCAGGGGCAAGGGAAGGCCCTCCGCCACCACCGCCAAAACCCCCACCGTCGCCACCACCGCAGCTGCCGCCACTGTCGCCGCCGCTGCCGCTACTGCTGCAACTTCCGCAGCGGGGCCCTCGCACGGGGCCCGGGAGGGGGCTGAAATGGAGTGCCAGTAACGGCCCCATTACGCCTTCTCCAGGCGAATATCAACCACTGCGCCTGCGCTCAGGATCTGTTGCTCCAGAGCGTGGCGCAGTGGTCGATTAACATCGCCGTGGTCGCTGAACCGTACTTTGTCCCGCCCAGGGATGACTGGGTGGAGGACCTTAGCGGCTCAGTGACCATTATTGCGTCGGCCGCCGCCGGTACCCCGACCCCTGAGAGTGTCAGGAAGGGTCAGGGGTGCGTAGCAGCACGGTTCGGGGAGATCGTTGTAGTGGGAGTCTACTTCTCCCCGAGCCGAACTCTCGCCGAGTTCCACAACTCCCTCACGGAGTTGAGTGTCGTCATCGGAAGCCATTCCCTCCCCGTGCTTGTGCTCGGGGACTTCAATGCCAAGAACTTGGCTTGGGGTTCTCGTTACACGGACGTGCGGGGTAGAATGGTGGAGGACTGGGCTCTGGAGTCAGGCCTGGTCGTCCTAAATCGGGGTTCTGTCCCCACGTGCGTGCGGATGCGGGGCGAGTCGGTGGTGGACATCTCGTTCGCCAGCCCCGCTCTGTCGCCGCGTGTCGTTGACTGGCGCGTCATGGAGGGGGTGGAGACCTATTCCGACCACCGGTACATCCGGTTCGACGTCTCCACCCAGTCCTCAAGCGTGCCGGTCTTACAGGCCCCGAGTGGTCCGCGATGGGCGCTGAAGCAGCTGGACCGGGAGCTCCTCCTGGAAGCCTCGATCGTGCAGGCCTGGGTGTCATCACCAGTCAGGCCTGCCGACATCAACAACGAGGCGGGTTGGTTCCAGGAGGCCATGTCCGAGATTTGCGACGTGGCAATGCCCCGAGTTCGGCCAGGAAGCGCCCGGCGTCAGGTGTACTGGTGGTCGCGAGAGCTGACGTCTCTGCGCAAGGCGTGCGTTGCCACGCGGCGCCTGTACGCCAGGCATCGCAGGCTCCGCATCCGCCCTCCGGATGCGGCAGCCATTGAGGCGGAGCTGTACGAGGGGTACAGAGCGGCGAAGACCGCCCTCCAAGAGGCTGTCCGGCGGGCCAAGAACTTGGCCCGCGAGGAGATGCTGGAGTCTCTGAACGGAGATCCGTGGGGGCGCCCTTACAAGATGGTGCGGGACAAACTCCGCACCCGGGCCCCCCCGTTGACGCAGAGTCTCCGGCCTGAGCTCGTGGAGGACGTGGTGAGCGCTTTGTTCCCTTCGCGAGGGGAGCATCCTCCCCCGCCTATGGCTCCGCCGCCGCGTGCGGTGCCGGAAGCGGACCACACCGATGACGATGACGACGTTCCGGAGGTGACTGGGGTAGACCTGAGAGTGGCGGTACGCAGGCTGAAAACCAGAAACACCGCCCCGGGACCCGATGGCTTGCCTGGCAAAGCCTGGGTCCTGGCCTCTGAGGCTCTCGGGCCCCGACTGGAAGGGCTCCTAAGCGCATGCTTGGAGAGAGGCCAGTTTCCGCTTCGTTGGAAGACGGGGAAGCTGGTCCTCATCCGGAAACCAGGGCGCCCTGCGGACTCTCCGTCCGCATACCGGCCCATCGTGCTGCTCGACGAGGTGAGCAAGCTCTTTGAAAGAGTCATTGCCAACCGCCTCGCCGGGCACCTTGCGGGGATGGGGCCGGATCTTGCGGAACACCAGTTTGGTTTCCGCAAGGGGCGCTCGACGCTGGACGCCATCATGCGCGTGAAAGCCCTCACGACGGGGAACGCGGTGTCCCGGGGCGGGGTCGTCTTGGCGGTGTCTCTTGACATCGCCAACGCCTTCAACTCCATGCCCTGGAGCTGCATTAGGGAGGCACTCCGGTATCACCGGGTGCCGACCTACCTTCGTCGTGTGGTCGGGGACTACCTGACAGATAGAGCCGTCATCTACCCTGGTCGAAGCGGAGAATGGAACCGGCGAGAGATGTCGTGCGGTGTTCCACAGGGATCGGTTCTGGGACCGGCCCTGTGGAACATCGGTTACGACTGGGTGCTGCGCGCCGACCTCCCTACCGGCGTCAGCGTAGTTTGCTACGCTGACGACACGCTGGTACTGGCACAAGGGAGGTCGCACGAGGCGGCGGCCGAAAACATGACACGCGGGGTTGCGATAGTCGTGGAGAGGATCCGGCAATTGGGACTCGAGGTGGCACTGCACAAGTCCGAGGCCATGTGTTTTCATGGGCATCGGAATGCTCCACCGTCGGGATCCCTACTGACAGCAGGAGGGGTTTCCATCGACGTCGGGTCGACGTTGAAGTACCTAGGACTCGTCCTCGACAGCCGGTGGAACTTCGTGGAGCACTTCCGACGTTTGGCTCCCAAACTGGAACGGACAGGGGCTGCCTTCAAGCGGCTCTTGCCCAACCTGAGGGGTCCAAACGCCTCCTGCCGGAGGCTATACGCGGGGGTCGTGCGGTCCATGGCCCTTTACGGGGCCCCGGTGTGGGCGCGTTCTTTGAGGCGGCAAGCCGCCCACTACCTGAACGCGCCCCAAAAAGTAATAGCCATAAGGCTAATCCGGGGGTACCGCACGATCTCCGGCGAAGCGGCTAGCCTCCTTGCCGGATTGCCGCCATGGGATCTGGAGGCGATAGTCCTCGCACGCCTGCACGAATGGCGCGCGGAGGCACTACGTCGGGAGGAAACTCCGCTGCCGCGGCAAATTGCTGCTCAGCGGACAGACCTCCGGCGTGATCTCATGGCGACATGGAGAGAGCGACTGTCGCAACCCCGTGCAGGGCACGCCACCATAGTGGCGATAAGTCCCCTCTTTGAGGAGTGGCTAGAGAGGCGCCACGGCGCCCTCACCTACCGCCTGACGCAGGTCCTCACCGGACACGGTTGTTTCGGGAGGTTCCTGCACCGAATCGGGCGGGAGGAAACGCCCGGGTGTTTCCACTGCGAGGATCGTCCGGAGGACACGGTGGAGCACACCGTGGAGGTCTGCCCCGCTTGGGCGGAGCACCGCCGTGTCCTCGTAGCGGCGATTGGCGGCGGCGATCTCTCGCGTCAGGCCTTGGTTCAAGCCATGGTCCGGAGCGAGAGGGAATGGGAAGCCGTCACCTCCTTCTGCGAAGCAGTCATGCTAGTGAAGGAGGTGGCGGGACGTGAGAGAGAAAGAACCTCACGTCCCAGTCGCCGCGGGAGACGCCCTGGGCGTTGGGGGTCACGTGGTGGCTCCCGGCCACCGTAGGCGCGGGCCTGTGGACGGCGAGTTATGGGCCAGCTCGCCGTCCGGCCGTCTTATGACGACAGGCCGTGTCGACGGCGCGTTCGTGTTCCACGCGCGCCTCAAAGAGATGTCAGCAAATAAGTAGGGGCCCGCAAGGGCCGATGCCTGCCAGGGCTGCGGGACTGTTCGAAAGAGATACCGTGGCCCTGGAACACAAAGGGCAAAGAAGGAACATGGATGGGTTTTAGTCAGTACAAGTCTGACACTCCCTTCCGCTCCGCCTAGAGTGGGGGGGGTCATTTGATGATTTCCCATCCGGAAAAAAAAAAAAAAAAAAAAAAGGCTACCATCATCATCTGCCTAGCCATTTCCCAACTACTACAGGCGAAAACAGTTAAAAGACTACTTCACTGAACCATGACATTGGAGGTCAATTCTAACTTGGACAGTTATATTAATAGGTTTAATTATTATGATTCTTTTAATACAAATATTTTTCAAAGTTGCGTAACGCAAATACATTTTGATCAAACAAAATCAGAATACTTAATACAATTTTAATAACGTGGCTATCATAGACTTCCCTAGACTTTGTAGTATCTTACATACTTTTCTTTTTGTCGTCGTCCCTTTAAAAAGAAAAAGATAGTGTATCTTTAGGTAAAAATACACCAAACTGACTTCACACAACCAATTCTGCTGACGCTCCACCGCTTCCCGACGTCCGTAAGCCTCGTGAAAATGGTGTTGCATGTAAAAATTATCAGAAATTAATAAATATATATTGGACGTCCGGGCTTAAAGCCGTCCCGTAAAGTATCGGTCGTTCATGTAAATACATGATCAACCTGTATATAATGTAACGTTTTCACGTGGACCTCCGAATAAAATATGATGGGACCTGTACCTATGTATTGATTGAGAAGTAATTGATAGGTAAATGTACGTGAAAAGGCGCAACACCGAGAAAAGTGGAAGGAATGGGGGGGTTAGCCCAGGAGTGGGACAGAATAGGCGAAAAGAAAACTGCTCCATCTGCGCCAACCCTAATCTACATCACCAGGTCTACTTATTCCTGTCGCTAAGCAAATGCATCTTGCTCTACCAGTTAGTGTCAGTGAACAGGATAATGAGCCCTTTTTACTTTGTCTTTAGGATTAGCTATGCACCAGCAAATCTTTTGATGCACGGGTCTGTAGGCTGTGAAAACCTTTCATCTAAGGATTTTACACAGACCTGTTTGAGAGTGTATAATAAAAAAGTCTTAGAGGAAGGTGTACCACTGGCTAACTTTGCATTGTAATGGTAAGGGATATGGTAAAATCTTATTGGAAAAAATATTCGCAGGTTTCTATGGAATTTGTGTGATTTTGAAGGAAGTGGATGATAGCGCGACTGCTGAGCATGAGTTCCTGAATTCGGTTCCCAGGTCGGGCAAAGTGTTATTGGGTTTTCCCATTAAGAATTTCTCAGTAGCAGCCACGGAGTCTGGATTTATTCCCGGTGATGGCAATAGGCTTGCCGCCGATTACTTGGGACTTACATATAACTGGCGAAATGTGGGTGTACTATTAGGTATACTTCTGCCTAACCCTTCGGGGATTGCAGGCGTGATGTTCTGTTATATGAATGATAGTAAGACAGTTGATGCAACCGTGTGGTTTTTAGCACAGAGCAATCTGCCGTTTTCTATCGCTGACTAAGAGAAAACTGATTGTATGAACAGAGAAATGTAGCCAATTCTGTTCGGTTAAACAAATAATACCCACTAGTTTTTCAAGAGAGCTGGTTAAGATGACCATCTGCAAGAATTCTTCAGTGTAAATATAAGTATTTAAACACTGTTTTAAGCTTTCACAGTTTACAACTAAACTTATACTGTCACTTAAGGGATATCTTCCGTGATTAATCACGGAAGATACGGTACGGATACGGGTTCTTCGGTTTGTTTTGTTTCTTCTGTTCGTGATTGTTTTTTCCGTGATATAGGGAGCTCAAAATAATTAACAATCACGGAAGATGTCCCGTAAGTGACAGTATAAGTATACAACATTATTTTTAGTATATGCGAAACCTGAATATAGTTTGTTCAGAATAACTAACTGAATCAATTCCAATAATTTTTAAACCATGTTATATTTTTTCCCAAAAATATTTAAAAAAGTTAAAAGTTGTGGACTCCGAGCGACTTTAAGTACCTATCGCAATAATTTAGGTACCTACTGCCAAATTATTATTATCAATGAGCTCAAGACGACGCTGGAAGCACGCACTGCGTGGTGACCATGTTTTTGTGCGGACAATTGTGTAACAGAACAAGCTTATAACTTTGTGATTTTTCATGATACAGTTTTTAAATTTTGTACATAGATTCTTTACATAAAAATACTAGACACGTGTTTCAGGTTTCGAATATACTAAAACTAATGTTGTAGAAGTATTTGTTCAGATTTTGATTTCTCGTCTGAAGATTCTAAAAAAAATTAGCTCATTTTTTCCGGTCGATTCAAAAGCGCTTGTAATTGGTTTAAATCATATCCTATTACCGATCTACGTTCCAACTGATTTAAAAGATTGTATGACTGTGATAAATTGTTAATTATATGTTTAGATATTACTCATCAATAACAGCGAACGTTTTCAAGAAAAAAGTTGACTCATTTAATTGTTACGATTTTAATAGAATTGATGACGACTGTCTTCTGTTAATGTTTTATGTTTTGATACAAAGAGCGATGAAAATCATTCCTATTGGTTTTTCCGTCTCGGTGTAGGTTATATTAAATCAGCTTCCTAAATCGTAATCTTAAATCTTAATAATACACAGATAACGACTTTTTTGGGGTGAAAATACACGTTTTACGCAAAAAATTGTGCTGATGGATGGATTGATTTTTTCATGGAGGTGTTTAAATTAAAAAAAAAAACATTTGAAATAGTTGGAACTTTGACATCTCCGTGACTATAAGGTTTTTAGGTATGGTCTAGACAATGATTGGAATGACGGGAAAAACCTTTCGGCTTCGTTAAGGGTCTTGTTACATCCTTTTTAACTACATTTTTTCTTCCATAATTCTCTATCGGTTGGTACAACCGCAGTTGACGATCGCAGCAGGCAAGCCACATCCAAAAAATATTTACTATAAACAACAGAATACTTCTAAATAAACTTATAATGTCACTTACGGGTTATCTTCCGTGATTGTTTATTTTTTTTTTGTAAGTGACACTATAAGTTTAGTTGTAAACCATGAAAGCTTAAAACAATGTTTACTTCTAAATATACGTACAGTTTAGCCAGCAATTCTAATCCCCAATAGAGAAGCAACTAGTCCCGGACACGGACTGCGACAATTTTAAACCAATGTCGGGAATGGGGGTTGCCGTGGCGGGATCGCTTTCTCGTTCAATAGACCGTACCGCTAGCGTTTGAATTAGAAATAGTCATGTGATACAGGTATTGTACGGGAACATCAATGTTAGAATGCTGGCTAAAACTATTTGTGGGTAATGTTTTAGTAAAGTGAGTTATGATGGTTGAAATTATGAGAAGAGGGGGTGGGAAATGGCTTCATGTATAATAACGGTTTTTATGTGGTTCTGGTAGAGGAGCTCGTGGCAAAATAATAACAGCCGCTCGGGTCGATTTTTAGGTTAAACCATGCTTGCCTAGGTTGGTCCGTGGATGGGTGACCACCCATTACATACCGAATTTCCTCCGGCTGTCCTCGGAAAGCACGTTAAGCCGTTGTGCTTAACGTGCTTTCCGATGACAGCCGGGCCGAGGACAGCCGAGCTGTCATTTGTAGATCTTAGACAGTCGTTACAGACAGTCAGTGGCCCAAAAAGTCTGACAATCATTCTTACCAAGGGGTATCGTATTACCCAGTACTAACTGGGTTGTGGAGGTCAGATAGGCAGTCGCTCCATGTAAAATACTGGTCCGGGTTCAGCTGCATCCGGTTAGACTGTAAGCCGACCCCAACATAGTTGGGAAAAGGCTAGGCAGATGAAGATGTGGTTCTGGTTAGACTGGAAGCCGACCTCAATGTAATTGAGAAAAGGTTAGCTGATGAGGTGATGGTGGAAAATTTCCAATTACGAAAGAAACATGTCTATTTAATGGCATAAAAACATCATGATATCATGACTGTAACCCCCGAAGGGTTAGGCAGAGGTGTATCTAATAGTACACCCACATTTCACCAGTTATGTTTTAAGTCCTATGCAATAGGGGGCGAGCCTATTGCCATCAACCGGGCACAAATCCAGACTCCGGGGCTGCTACAGAGAAATTCCTGATGGAAAAACTAAATAACACTTTGCCCGACCTAGGAATCGAACCCAGGACCTCGTGCTCAGCAGTCGCACCAGATCAGTTCAACAGAAGAAAAATCAAACAAATAAAGAAACAAACAAAACAAATCCTTACACTGCAAAAGACAAGTGCACAATTACGATGACAAGCCATGTAAGTACGATTAGAAATTACCATTACACCAAACATAACTAGTATTCTTGGACAGAGAAACAATAATATATATTCGTGTTTTACCCGGAATGTGAACCCAGACCCTTTGACCAACAGGCTGAGCTAATAGCACAATAGATAAGGCTAACATCCTGGTAGGATCAGATTGCCAATTTATTGGTAATAGGTTCGAGTCCCTGGTGATAATTTGTTGTGTTTTTAGAGTTCCGTTGGTGAGAAGATAAAGTCGTAGTTTTTTACTTAATATATTATTATTTTAGGTTTGTTGCCATTAGCCAATAGGTATTGAAAGTGAAGCCTTATTGATTATAGTAATAGTTTTTAGTATCTATTTTAAATTAATAAAAAAAGAACTTAAGTTTTCGTTTAAGTTCACTTTTCAAAAAAGGTCTCACACAATTTTTGTTTAAAATAAGGGTACGAAATCAATAGATACTGTTGGAAAAAAAAATAGGTTCGAATTTTAAGAAGCCATATAAAATCACCATTTAGTTGTATGACGATGACCAAATTGATTCGAATTATTAGTAAAAACTGGAATGTGCTTTCCATGATTCATATCCCTGCTTAAGATTTCAAACTCAAACTAAAAGCATTTATTTCAATTAGACCATTATAGATTTGTAGTTTGTAAATAATGTAAATATTCTGTGAAATAAAAGTATGTCTAATTAGACCAATAACCACTTTTGAATGCCAGAAAAACAAAAAAGAAAAAAGAAGTCACATGGCATTATAACTTGTGAAAGTAGTGTAGTTGCACATTCCAAAGCGTAGATCTCTATGGAGAAGAATGGACAAGAAACTCCATGGACACTCTTTTAAATCAAAATATTGTTACAAAATCTTCTCATCATTTTAAAAGATCTTATAACCTACGATACCAAATAGCTAACGCTAGAAGTAAATATTAAACGTGAAGCGACTACGGAACCCCGTACGACGCACTTGACTTTTCCTCGCTAAAATTACAGTGTTTTCCTAGAAAGTGTGTACGAATATTACCGTCATCTTACACAATTTAACTTTATTGATATGAGCACATGAGCAGTAACTTCGTGAATAGAGAATTTGATATGTTTTGGTAAGTTATTAAAAAGTAATTGGCGAAATGTGGGTGTACTATTAGGTTCATCTCTGCCTAGCGCTTCGGGGATTACAGGCGTGAGTGTAGTATGTTTGTAAAACTACTGTTAAAAAGGGACGTTTCTTATTCATTGGAAAGTTTATTGATTTTTCATCATCATCTGCCTAGCCTTTTCCCAACTATGTTAGGGTCGGCTTCCAGTCTAACCCAATCAGCTGAATACCATTATTTTACATGGAGCGACTGCCTATCTGACATCCACAACCCAGTTAGTACTGGGTAATACGATACCCCTTGGTAAGATTGGTTGTCAGACTTTTTGGGCCACTGACTACCTAACGACTGTCAAAGATCTACAAATAACTCCCGGGACCAATTAAGTTATTAAAAAGTAACTGGAGAAAAAGGTACAACTCTGCCTAACGCTTCGGGGATTACAGGTGTGAGTTCAGTGTGTATGAAAAACAATTGGTACAAAGAAACATCTATTATTCTAGCTACAGCCTGAGTTGGGCGTCATAAAATGATCGGTCTGAAATTGAAATTTCACTTCAGGACTTACATGTGGAGAGGAGCTCGTGGCTAAATAATAACAGCCGTTCGGATCGATCTTTAGGTTAAGCCGTGCTTGCCTAGGTTGGTCTGTGGATGGGTGACCACCCATTACATACCGAGTTTCCTCCGTGCTTCAGAAAGCACGTTAAGCCGTTGGTCCCGGGTGTCATTTGTAGATCTGTGACAGTCGTTAGGTAGTCAGTGGCCCAAAAAGTCTGACAACCAGTCTTACCAAGGGGTTTCGTATTACCCAGTACTAACTGGGTCGTGGAGGTCAGATAGGCAGTCGGTCCATGTAAAATACTGGTATTCAGCTGCATCCGGTTAGACTGGAAGCCGACTCCAACATATTTGGGAAAAGGCTAGGCAGATGATGATGACTCAGGTTGTAGCTAATTAATTGTAGAAAAATAAATGCATTAGCACACGGCTTTCCCATGGGCGTAGGCAGTCACCGGAGAACGCCACCTGCTACGATCCTTGCATACTCCTTTCTCTTCGTCCTCATTCATATACAGGGTGTAAACAGATCCTTCACATAGCCGTCAACCAAGCATTCTGTACATCAAACTAAGTAACTTTACGTAAAAAATATTGCTGGGAAACGACTTTTTTGTTTGGGGTGAAAAGTCACGTTTTACGGTAGGACTCGATGGAAAGCACTCAAAGCATTGTGCTGATGGATGGATTGAATAGTACAGGGGTCGTGGAGGTGTGTAAAGTAAAAAATTTTCATTAAAAAAATGTATTAAAAAAAAAAAAAATGTGAAAAAGTTGGAACTTTGACCCCCAATATCTCCGTAACTGTAAGGTTCCCAGGTATGGTCTAGAACAACAAAATGATCACAAAGACGGGGGAGAACAAGTGCTTTTAGGCTATGTTAAGGGTCTATTTACACCCTTTATTAGGTGGTCAAAAAAACATTATTTATAATCAAGTAAAACCTCTAAAACTATTCCACTTTCAATTCTACCATCCCTTCAGTGGTTGAAGAGGGGTAAAGATATTAATAGGCTTCGGCTTGATCATCAATATGTCTGTCTGCGAAAACTAATCTCGAAAATCATTGGACTGATGATGATAGAATTTTGACTGTCCAAACGCCTTGGGGTCGAATTTTATGTTGGGGAAGGTTGTAACTTGTCACGTGTATCATTGCGCTGGTCCTGAGGGGAATCGGTAGGACTGTTAGGGTATTTTCGTAGAGGATATAATCATAGATGTTATAGTAGAACAGCAATTAGTAAATTATTTGCATAATCAGCCTATTAATGTTCCCACTGCTGGGACGCAGGCCTCCTCTCTATGAGAGTGAATGGGCTATAATCCACCACGCGGGCCCAGTGCGGGTTGGTAGATGTCACATGTCTTCGAATTTTTGGTTCTAGGACATGCTCTAGGTTTCCTCATGATATTTTCCTTCACCGTTTTGAGAGCAGTGGTGATGAAATAACTTACACAAAGTAATGCGCCTGGCTGGGTTCTAACCCACGACTTACGGCTCGTAAGTCGGGGTCTTCACCACTGGGCCACCGCTGCTCTCCTCAAATTATTTGATCTGAATATATTGAGAGTGATATCTGAAGATTTTTTAGACATTAGATTTGAAGGTTCCTTATTTATCTTAATGATTGATTATCGTGATGACTTATTCGTGAAATCGGCGTGATTTTTCTACTTTTTATAATTTTTTCTGTACAATTTTTTTGTCGTGCCAAAATAACAGTCATCGACTTTACATCGAATCATCAATAGATACTACAGAACAATCATTCATCAACAGCCCATAATAACAGGCGATTCCTGGTTAAATCACTAGTATTAATCATGCTAGACTATAGACCTATAGGCATATGTTTTTGTCTCTCCATCCCTTTCTGGCAACTGCGCAGACTCGCAGTCATCGTCATCACCCCCACTTGGGGGGTGAAACTACCCGTTTTACCCCACGTCAATATACACCAAACAGTGTTGGATAAAATAAACCCACACTGATGCGTTTGCACGTAACTGTACAGTACACATACTTGCAAACGAAAACGCACACTCCAGAGAATTTATACAAAATTGAACAGTTAATTACATTAAGGTTTCTGTGTGTGTTTGTTGTATATAAGGACACGGCATGAGGAAGGGGGGTAGTCGAAAAATATCCGAAATGGAAAATGTTTTTCGAGAAATTTTTTCTCGTTTCGAATTTCACGTCACGGCGTTGTTCATGCAGTTTTAACTTGCCTGTCTGCCGTTTGCTTTTACTGATATTGAAATCGTAATATTTTTCCGTCGATGTCCGGAATGAATTCGTTATCGTTTCAGTCTGGATCGTTTTTTTATTTTAGCTCTTTAATGCTGGTAAGTTGTTGACGGTGACAGGCCTTATCGATAATTTTTTTGGGGATTTTAAGTGTAGGGAATTCGGTACTGCGTTGAAATGTTCTTAATTGTGGATTTTAAGCTTTTATGTCAATATTAAGTGCTTTTTAAATGGTAGACAGAAGGTATTATGTGTTTACTGAAGTATTTTTAAAGCATACTGTTTTTTGAAGCATACTGTGTGGCTATGGATCTAAAACCCATCTCTGTAACCTAAGTAGCTGTCGACATGACAAGAAATAATTTTTTGTTGAAATATCATATCTATAAACAATATTCATTCTTCAATGAAAGTCAAAGCTCACACCTTTTAATAATGGGATAACCACAGAACGCCATCTGCTAAATAGTAGATATTTTAGACTGGCTACGCACGCGGTTTCGCCCACGTGGACTTCGATAATTGTCCCACGAGATCATACTACCGGGATAAAAAGTATCCTATTTATTAATCCAGGTTATAAACTATCTGTGTGATAAATTTCATTCAAACCCGTTCAGTAGTTTTTGTGTGAAAGACTAACAAATATTCATACATATGCATCTACAATATTAGTAGGATAAATCCTTTGTCCACTTTCATAGTCCTATATCATTTCTCTTCTAAATACAACTAGATGAGACAGTATACAAAACTATTTAAATAGTTACTCATTCAATACGCCATTGAATGTCTCCCCTTGATCATAGACAAAATTAAAAAATTCCATTCGGCCTGTCTGTCATTCCATCGGACCCCTTCAAAACGAGGAACAACCAAACTCTATGGTTGCAGATACTATTCTGGACAAACTTTTTCTCTCAACATGACATCACGCCTGTAATCCCCGAAGGGTTAGGCAGAGGTATAACTAATAGTGCACCCACATTTGGCCAATTATGTTTTAAGTCCCATGTAGTAGAAGGCGCGCCTATTGCCATCAACCAGGCACAAATCCAGACTCTGTGTCTGCTACTGAGAAATTCCTGATGGGAAAACCCAATAACACTTTGTCCGACCCGGGAATCGAACCCAGCACGCTCAGCAGTAGCTCTATCAACTAAAAACTAACCTACTAGGTACACAAAGCAGAACATCATGCTTGCATTGCCAAAAAGGGTGAACAGCGGTCAAAGATGATGGTACTTTTCTAGACAAACCCTTACTCTCTTTACTACTAATAACTAATCTACTAAGTATACAAACAAAACCATCACGGCAGTATTTTCCAGTGTGTGTTGCCAGTGATTACATACGGGACCGAAACGTGGTCGCTCACAATGGGCCTCATCAGAAGGCTTAAAGTTACCCAAAGGGCAATGGAGAGGGCTATGCTCGGAGTTACCTTGCGTGATCAAATCAGAAATGAGGAAATCCGTAAGAGAACCAAGGTTACCGACGTAGCCCGAAGAATAGCCAAACTTAAGTGGCAGTGGGCAGGGCATATTGCTCGCAGAACGGATGGCCGATGGGGAAAGTTCTGGAGTGGCGACCGCGAACTGGAAGACGTTGCGTTGGAAGGCCTCCCACTAGGTGGACCGATGACCTGGTAAAAGGTTGCGGGGATCCGCTGGATGCGAGACGCACGGGATCGGTCAATGTGGCGACACTTGGGGGAGGTCTAGCGTCCAGCAGTGGACGTCTTTCGGCTGAAATGATGATGATGAGTATTTCTCAAAACGGTGGACAGAGATCAGTAAAAAATTAATCAACATTCTCCTGCTCTTATTCTAATTTATTTGGGGTCAGCGCAGCATGTCTTCTTCTTCCATACTTCTCTATTACTCGTCATCTCAGCAGTCATCTCCTAAAAGGTCAATGAGTGAATTGTCGAAGGTATACAGGGTGTAAACAGACCCTTTTTTTTTTTTTTTTTTTTTTTTTTTTTTTGATGGGAAATCATCAAATGACCCCCCCCCACTCTGGGCGGAGTGGAAGGGAGTGTCAGACTTGTACTGACTAAAACCCATCCATGCTCCTTCTTTGCCCTTTGTGTTCCAGGGCCACGGTGTCTCTTTCGAACAGTCCCGCAGCTCTGGCAGGCATCGGCCCATGCGGACCCGTACTCGGTTGCTGACATCTCTGAGGCGCGCGTGGAACACGAACGCGCCGTCGACACGGCCTGTCGTCATAAGACGGCCGGACGGCGACCTAGCCCATAACTCGCTGTCCACAGGCCCGCGCCTACGGTGGCCGGGAGCCACCACGTGACCCCCGACGCCCAGGGCGTCTCCCGCGGCGGCTGGGACGTGAGGTTCTTTCCCTCTCACGTCCCGCCACCTCCTTCACTAGCATGACTGCTTCACAGAAGGTGGTGACGGCTTCCCATTCCCTCTCGCTCCGGACCATGGCTTGAACCAGGGCCGGACGCGAGAGATCGCCGCCGCCAATCGCCGCTACAAGGACACGGCGGTGCTCCGCCCAAGCGGGGCAGACCTCTACGGTGTGCTCCACCGTGTCCTCCGGACGATCCTCGCAGTGGAAACACCCGGGCGTTTCCTCCCGCCCGATTCGGTGCAGGAACCTCCCGAAACAACCGTGTCCGGTGAGGATCTGCGTCAGGCGGTAGGTGAGGGCGCCGTGGCGCCTCTCTAGCCACTCCTCAAAGAGGGGACTTATCGCCACTATGGTAGCGTGCCCTGCACGGGGTTGCAACAGTCGCTCTCTCCATGTCGCCATGAGATCACGCCGGAGGCCTGTCCGCTGAGCGGCAATTTGCCGCGGCAGCGGAGTTTCCCCCCGACGTAGTGCCTCCGCGCGCCATTCATGCAGGCGCGCGAGGACTATCGCCTCCAGATCCCATGGCGGCAATCCGGCAAGGAGGCTAGCCGCCTCGCCGGAGATCGTGCGGTACCCCCGGATTAGCCTTATGGCTATCACCTTTTGGGGCGCGTTCAAGTAGTGGGCAGCTTGCCGCCTCAAAGAACGCGCCCACACCGGGGCCCCGTAAAGGGCCATGGACCGCACGACCCCCGCGTATAGCCTCCGGCAGGAGGCGTTTGGACCCCTCAGGTTGGGCAAGAGCCGCTTGAAGGCAGCCCCTGTCCGTTCCAGTTTGGGAGCCAAACGTCGGAAGTGCTCCACGAAGTTCCACCGGCTGTCGAGGACGAGTCCTAGGTCCTACCCTTCACATATCCGTCAACCAAGCACTTTGTACATCAAACTAAGTAACTTTATGCAAAAATTATTGCTGGGGTGAAAAATCATGTTTTACGGTAGGACTCGATACTAAGCACTTAAAGCACTGTGCTGGTGAATGGATTGAATAGTACGGGGGTAGTGGAGGAGTAGTAGTAAAGTAAAAATCTTACATTAAAAACATGAATTTAAAAAAAAAAAAAACCTGTGAAAAAGTTGAAACTTCGACCCCCAATATCTCCGTAACTAGAAGGTTCCCAGGTATGGTCTAGAACAAAAAAAATATCTCAGTGACGGGGAGAACAAGTGCCTTTCGTTTATGTTAAGGGTCTATTTAGACCCTTTATTTATTTTAAGTTTGCATTGAAACCAAACCAACATGCCTGAGAGATATTTCTCGACGGCATGTAAAGCCAAGTCAGAGGCCCATAGGCGGTATAAAAACTCTGACACCAGGTAAGGCACTGACCACATGATAAAGAAAACATACCTTATTTCATGCACTTAGATTACTCACTTACAATGAAGATGGTACTTTTCTAAACAAAATTTTAATCTCTTAACTGTTAGAACCTAACTGACTACCTACAAATCGCAAACCATCATACCTACATCTCCCAAAAGAGCAGACAGAGGGGTAAGTACAACCACATTTCGCACAGTTATGCTTTAACTACGCAAGGCCTACGTGCCTACGTATAGGTACCATAGTTTCGCGTAATAGGGGGCCAGCTAGTCAATGACCCGGACATACTCAAACTCCGGGTTGCAAATGTGAATTTCCTAGCTCATCTTCTTTTATATTGCTACCAACTAGGTTTATTTTAAGAATAGCATGTGCTGTGGTACAATTTATTAACTACTACCACTTCGTCCACAAAAATTGTGACAGCTCGGCTAATATGCATGATGTAAATATAATTTATAGCCCGTAGCATACATGAATAATGTAGTTAGCTTTCTGCTTATGAAAAAATTTTTTGAATTGGATCATTATTTCCGGAGATTACCCCCTACATAGCATAAGCATAGCGCATAATCAGCCTATTAATGTTCCCACTGCTGGGACGCAGGCCTCCTCTCTATGAGAGGGAATGGGCTATAATCCACCACGCGGGCCCAGTGCGGGTTGATAGATGTCACACGTCTTCGAGTTTTTGGTTCTAGGACATGTCGGTTTCCTCACGATGTTTTCCTACACCGTTTTGAGAGCAGTGGTGATGAAATAACTTACACAAAGTAATGCGCCTGGCTGGGTTCGAACCCACGACTTACTGCTAGTAAGTCGGGGTCTCCACCACTGGGCCACCGCTGCTCACCCCCTACATACAAAGTTACAAACAAATACCTCTTTTTCATTAACACTACAAACGGGATATTTACCATGTTTACTGATTGTTTTGAGTTCCCGATATTTCGGCGCTGTTGTAAGCATCATGAGCACGGATAAACTAACTGACTGTTTCTGAACTGAAACAATTAGTAAACATGATAAATATCCCGTTTCTAGTTTTAATGATAACGTTAGTAACCATGACAGTTTAAAAACTTTTAAATACCTCTTTATCAGCATAGAAGGATAAATTCCAGAGGGCGTTGACAATCGCTTTCAAAGTGTTTCGTATTTCGAAACGACTTTCCCGACTAAGATAAGTTTCTTCGATAGTTTTATGAATTAAATACAGTAATTACTAACTAGCTTATGCATGCGGCATCACCCGCACCGAGTTCCGTAATTATCTCACGGGATCATACTGCCGGGATAAAAAGTATCCTAATGTTAATCCGGGTTATAAAGTATCTGTGTGCCAAATTTCACTCAAATCCGTTAAACCGTTTTTGCGTGAAGGAGGATCCTCAGCCTGACGCAGGTCCTCACCGGACACGGTTGTTTCGGGAGGTTCCTGCACCGAATCGGGCGGGAGGAAACGCCCGGGTGTTTCCACTGCGAGGATCGTCCGGAGGACACGGTGGAGCACACCGTGGAGGTCTGCCCCGCTTGGGCGGAGCACCGCCGTGTCCTCGTAGCGGCGATTGGCGGCGGCGATCTCTCGGCCTTGGTTCAAGCCATGGTCCGGAGCGAGAGGGAATGGGAAGCCGTCACCTCCTTCTGCGAAGCAGTCATGCTAGTGAAGGAGGTGGCGGGACGTGAGAGGGAAAGAACCTCACGTCCCAGTCACCGCGGGAGACGCCCTGGGCGTTGGGGGTCAAGTGGTGGCTCTCGGCCACCGTAGGCGCGGGCCTGTGGACGGCGAGTTATGGGCCAGCTCGCCGTCCGGCCGTCTTATGACGACAGGCCGTGTCGACGGCGCGTTCGTGTTCCACGTGCGCCTCAAAGAGATGTCAGCAAATAAGTAGGGGTCCGCAAGGGCCGATGCCTGCCAGGGCTGCGGGACTGTTCGAAAGAGATACCGTGGCCCTGGAACACAAAGGGCAAAGAAGGAACATGGATGGGTTTTAGTCAGTACAAGTCTGACACTCCCTTCCGCTCCGCCCAGAGTGGGGGGGGTCATTTGATGATTTCCCATCCGGAAAAAAAAAGGAGGATCCTCACCAACTTTCGCATTTATAATAGTGAGTAAGATTTATTATAACATTAGTAAAAAGTATATATAATAGCTGAATAGTTTTTTTTTTGTTTCTGTGAACGAGATTATCTTCGGAAGTGCAAGTAGGATTTGAAAATATCTTTTAGCATTTGAAAGACCAGTTTCAGGAGAAGACTAATTAACATCACGCTACGACCCTTAGGAGCAGAGCGGCGGGTGCAACTGAAAGGCACAGCTAGTCTGTACTAATATTATAGAGTGAAAAGATTTTTTTGGATATTTGTACCGCATAAACTCCGAAACTACTTGACCGATTTTGACCAATTTTTCACCAATAGAAAGCTCAATTATTGGGAAGTAACATAGGCTATAAATTATTTTTATATCATGAAAATTAGCCGAGCTACAGCTGCGGACGAAGTCGCCGGCGAAGTGCTAGTCGTTGATAAAAAGTTACTTTTCCTAGACCCTTCGGATTTTGTGTACCCAAATTCCTAAATATTACTATTTAACAAAAACCGGTACCTACCACCTACCTACCTACCCCCCCTAAGTACCTATGTTCCTGCTACCACGACAAAATCAGAACAGCAAAATTACCACCCAAATAACTCAATAACTCAACTAAAATAACAACTATAAACACTCTATCAACCCTAAAACGCTACAGGCATTCTCTCGCAAACTAGGGATAGCACGAGTTAACCCTTCAGCGGCAACACGGATGCGTGGCACATCAAATATGTACCATTCAACACATTTAGCGACACATGCGATCGCTCAAAGCTGAGCTTAAAGCGATTTAAAGCGGCTATGAAAACAATAGCGAGCTCGGTTATGGAATTGAATGATTAGTGATTCTGATATCAAGGTGGTAATGGGTTATTTTGTTAGATAGTGTGGGTTTTGGGTGAGGTTTTTAGGGATTTTAAAGCTTACGGACGTGCCTTCAATGTTCAAAATCTGGTTACGATTTTTGATCTCAATATCTCAAATATCAAAAACGGTTATTGCGGGTAGCGTAGTGGCATGCAATATAATTGTCAATACTACATAAGAACCTAATTATTGTTATTTGTAAACATAATATATTGTTGTTTCATCATCATCACCATTTCAGCCGTAAGACGTCCACTGCTGGACTTAGGCCTCCGCCAAGTGTTGCCACATTGACCGGTCCCGTGTGACTCGCATCCAGCGGATCCCTGCAACCTTCACCAGGTCATCGGTCCACCTAGTGGGAGGCCTTCCCACGCAACGTCTTACGGTTCGCGGTCGCCACTCCAGAACTTTTCGGCCCACTTCACACTCTACAACTTTTTTGGAGCTGTTTATTGTCTTATAATAGCATAAAGCATAGCATAATCAGCCTATTAATGTTCCCACTGCTGGGACGCAGGCCTCCTCTCTATGAGAGGGAATGGGCTATAATCCACCAGGCGGGCCCAGTGCGGGTTGGTAGATGTCACATGTCTTCGAATTTTTGGTTCTAGGACATGCCGGTTTCCTCACGATGTTTTCCTTCACCGTTTTGAGAGCAGTTGTGATGAAATAACTTACACAAAGTAATGCGCCTGGCTGGGTTCGAACCCACGGCTCGTAAGTCGGGGTCTCCACCACTGGGCCACCGCTGCTCCTATAATAAATACATTAAATTAAGGTTCGTCTTTGTTTTGTTTGTTTTTCTGTTACACTTGCAGTTTACGTGGAACGACTGCCAATCTAACCTCCACCACCTAGTTAGTACTGGCTAATACGATACTCTTTTATAAGACTGGTTGTCAGACTACGGGCCACTGACTACCAGTATCAACTGAAAAAGATCTACAAATGACGGCCGGGACCAACGGTTTACCGTGCTTTTTTTTTGAAAGCTCGGTATGCAATGGGTCACCCAACCATAGACCAACCTAGGCAAGCATGGCTTAACCTAAAGATCGACTCAAGCGCCGTATTATTTAGCCACGAGCTCCTCCAAAGTTCTAACTTTTACACTAGTTTATAAAACAATAGAAGTTTTAAATGTTATAATGACCCCTGCACTATTCAATCCATCCATCAACACAATTTTATGAGTGCGTTACATTGAGTCCTACTGTAAACCGTGATTTTTCACCGCAAAAAAAATCGTATCCCAGCAATATTTTTTGCGTAAATTAGGTACTTAGTTGATTTAGAATGCTTGGTTGACCCCTTCGTGAAGGGTTCGTTTACACCTTATATGAGTGTGGAGTTCGGGATACGATTCTGGGAAACTGTTAGGTTTTCAAGAGAGAGAATACTCAGTATCAATTCATAGCTGTATTTATAATCGACTAGATTATGCCTGCGGCTTCGCCCACGTGGATAATTGTCCCGCGCGGTCATACTACCGAGATAAAAAGTATCCTATGTGTTAATCCAGGTTATAAACTATCCGTGCTCTAAATTTCATCCAAATCTGTTCAGTAGTTTTTGCGTGAAAGAGTAACAACACGAAAGTTTGTGAGGATGGATGGATGCGTGATCCATCCATCCTCACAAACTTTCGCAATTATAATATTAGTAGGAAGTTACATGAGAATATTAGAACTGCAGGATGTGGGTATACTTATCATGACACCTCTGCCTAGCCCCTAAGAAATACAGTCGTGATGGTAAGTGAGTAAATAAAACAAAACACTTTCTCTATACGCCAGTGTAATTATGTATCCATTCTCTAATACTGCTGTCGGAAATATTCGTGTAGACGCCGGGCATTGGTCGACCACATCCGAAGCCGAAAGACGAGAGGCCGACGAGCCTGCCGAAAGATACTGCTCCACCTCCACTGTCACCCTGAAAGGAGACACAACTGCTGAGCATGAGGTCCTAGGTTCGATTCCCGTTTCGGGCAAACTGTTATTGGGTTTTTCCATAAGAAATTTCTTAGTAGCAGCCGCGGAGTCTGGATTTGTGCCCGGTTGATGGCAATACGCTCGCCTCCTATTACATAGGACTTAAACATAACTGGCGTAATGTGGGTGTACTATTAGGTACACCTCTGCCGGATTACAAGCGTGATGTTGTTATAAAATAAAAGACGCTGCCATGACAAAGCTAGCTTATATGAGTCAGGTACTTGTAAAGTAGTAAAACTATTATAACAGCATAAGTGTGTTAAGCATTGCATTTCTCAACTTCTCACCACGTGGCGTAGTTTCTGTTTACCCCTATGGAAAATAGGCTTTAGTATGTAGATGTCACCTGACAGGCATCGTGCCCCCATCCTCCCGCGCAGAACATCCTTGGAGTCAGGGTGTGGTTGTACCAGGAGTTGTCCACTTCTTGGCACTCCTGCATGGGGACGATCTTGATTTGAACTTGTTGGAGGGTGTCGAGGTAGTCACCCTGCAAAAGCATGAAGAAAGAGAATAAAGTTCAACATTGTTTAAATTGTGTTCGGTTTGTTAATTAAATTTTGTTAAACTTTGATTCATTATAATGTGTGTCAAAGTACCCTTAACGAAGCCGAAAGGCGCTTTTTCTCCCGGTCATTGAGATCATTTTTTGTTGTAGATCCTACCTGGGAACCTTCTAGTAACGGAGATATTGGGTTCCAACTTTTTCACAATTTTTTAATGATGTACCTTTACTTTAAATACGTCCACGACGCGCATACTTATAAAATGCATCGATCAGCACAAAGTTTTGAGTGCGTTACATTGAGTCCTACAGTAAAACGTTACTTTTCACCCCATAAAAAAGTCGTTTCCCAACAATAAATTTTTGCGTAAAGTTACACAGTTTGATGTACAGAATTCTTGGTTGACGGCTTCGTGAAGGGTCCGTTAACACCTTGTAGATAAGTAGTTTTTGTCTGGCAGTCGAGCTAGTGACTCATAGACATCACTGCACTAGGTGAGAATGTTGGTATTATGGCCCTGAGATTAGTCAAAGAGGCAACATTTTGTGGGTCGCAGGAGCAACAGCTGAGCGTAGTCTAAGGATTGATCCCCCAGTCAGGAAAAGCCCTGGGGAAACGCTTACTAGGAATATCATTCAATAAACACCTCTGTCCACCCCCTTTCTACAAACACATGGTAAAGATGATATTAAAATCTAGATAGATTTTAAATCTATAAATGTAACATACGTGTTCTTTCTGATAACCCCATCCAGCCACAAAGATATGGTGTCCAACTACCCCACTCAACTGGATCGTGTGAACTTGCTTACTAAGATGGAGTGTACGGTTCCACGTCAGGAGTTGTACGTCATAGTCGAAGTGATGCTTCAGCTGGTACTTCGGATGGACGATGTGGTCTACGATGGTGACTTGAAAACCCTTGAGACGGTAGGAGCTGCCTATGCGGATGTAGGTGTAATTTGTTCTGAAAGTAATATTCAAATTAGAAACGACTAGATTTTGCCCGTGGCTTCGCTCACGTGGAGTTTGGAAAAGATCCCATGGAAACGTATTGTCGGGATTTAAAAAATCTAAGTCCACCAACCTATGTCTTTGTGTCACATTTTTTTTGTCTGTAGACATCCTCATGGAGGTCCTGAAGGGGTCTGTCAGACTCGTACCTACTGACTGAAACCACACAGTGTTCTTCGAGTACCTTAGGCCGGGGTACTGCAGTACTTACGCAGTTCGTCACGCTCCCCCGGCCAGGTATTGCCCACATAAACATGTGGACCCCGTTGCCGTCTGCGGCCGTACAAATTCTAAGACTGGCAGAACAGAATAATCGGCGTATCTTGTGACGAGACTCCGCAGTCACACGGAGTCGATAATTCCCCATTTGGCCAGATTGTATTTACAGCGGCGAACTTGAGCTTGTAGTCGGTTCTTAGATTTTCATAGCGACGACTTCAGTCGGAGATATGAAGTGTGGGGGTGTGGGGCATATACCAAGGTCATATAAAAGGACTGCTAAAACTGTAGTGTTCAGTGTTTAGATAAAGGAGGAGGTGTAGAGAGAGACTTACCCACAATGAGCTGTGGTGAGTGCCCATTTCCTATGTATAAGAGCTGCACCGCAGACATCACCATAGTTGACTTGGTATGGCGCATGGATGATTCTGATTTCATATCCACCGATGATACTGTATTTCAATCAAGTTCAACAATGTAATGCAAAGACGTGATGTGTATGGATTGTGTGAGGAATGATGTGAAAGAGAAAGGAGTAAACGATGCCGTGACGTCTGACAGGGGAGAATGGAAGAAGAAAACGTGTTTCGCCTACCCCAAAAAGAATGGGACAAGGACAGGAAGATGATGAATGGAATGCAACCTTACTGAGTGCTGTGTAACTGTAAACACCAATAATAACATCAGTTAATTTTAAAAGAATGGATAACTTAATACTTTTTTCTAAAAAAGACGTATTCTGGAAGTGGCACCAACTAGTTTACCTCGCTCTCCTTCAAACTTTAAACATTCACCTCATTCCAACTAAAAATTCAGCCAAAATTATTTTTTTTTTCCTTTATCTTCGTTGTTTACAAAACGTAAGAAATTTTGAATTTCTTGGGCTACCCGTGCGCTTCCACCTTAAGCCATAGTGAAATGGGCATTGAGTCTGAAAAGCAGTAACAAAAAACCTTAACGTCTACAGAACCACGCAAATCAGCCATTTAAACCATATGCAAGAGATGACGAAATCTCAGCATAACTGTAAAAAATCCAATTATGACGTCTTTTTTATCAAGACACGTGGTACTCACCTACGCACATAGACAAAGTTAGTTAAAAATACTAAAACTACGAAAAACATTACGACACAGAATCAAACGCGTTTCATCAGAATTCCAATTAAAATCATAAATTCGTTCCGCGTAAAGTATAAAACAATTATATTCGTGTATTATTTTTATTTACAGGATTTGCTATTGTCGTTTTACAAAACATGACAGATACTTATGTAAAATCGTAATGTCGATCACTGTATAAAAACGGGTTAAAATTTTTAAAGCGTAGTTGTACAATAAAATATTACGATGATATCGGTACGTAATGAATGAATACAATATTATTGAAAAAAAAATATTGACGGATTTTTTGAATAGCATAATATATACTGCTGAACTTAAAAAATGTTAAATGAGAACCCCATTGTAGCCTTGCATCAAGCGTAATCCCCAGGAAAACCGTTTTATCTACGAATTAAAGTTTCGTTTTATTCAATACTATATCACAATCGCTACTTTTAACATTCGGTTAAGCAAATCTTATGCATTTCGTTTTTTTTTTATTTAATACTAAATTGTTTGCTGAGAACCAATTATAGAGCTGAATTATACACTCCATCTAGATTTTGGGTCCATCTATTTATCTTAAAATATTAGGGAAGTGTCATCAGCAAATAACACCATATTTTGAGGTCGGTTTTTTCAATAAATAGGGTAGATCATTTATTTATACTAGAAAGAGGAAAGGACCCAATATTGACCCTTGTGGAACCCCCATTTTTACTTTTAAACCCTGTGAATTAACACCATTTATTTGAACATGTTGAAATGTCTTTCACTCAAATAAGGTTTTACAAAACTAAATGCTACTTTACCTAGTCCTTAATTCTCTAGTTTCAAAAGTAATGTGTCGTGATTTACTCAATCAAATGCTTTGGAGAGGTCACTAAATATTCCTATGGCGTCTCGTCCCACGTAGTAAATATGTTCTTTAATAAGGTTACACCGGCGTCGTCAACGTCCCTTGGTGAAACCATACTGTTGATCGTGTAAGATTCTGTTGATGTTAAAATGATTGAGCATTTGATTAAGCATTACCTTTTCAAACACCTTGCTAAAAACTGGCAACACGGATACAGGTCCATAATAATTAGTATCTTTACTATCTGCGAATTTGAAAACAGGTATGAATTTACTGTATTTCATTAAATCAGGGAAAACTCCTTGGTCTACACACAAATTAAATATTAATGCTAAGTATGGTGCTATAGACTCAACTATGGATGTACAACTTTGATAGACGTCCATAAAGATCTTCGATCAGTTTGACTTTTATTTTCCGGATAGCTTTAATAACTATCACAGGGTTTAGTGTTTAAATTTAAAGTCAGCCGGGCAGTCAGAAAAAATCCGCCTTTAATAAACTAATTGAGACTTCAGGAGAGGAATTAAGAGTCTCCGTAGTTTTTAAAGTCATATCGGTAAAGAAATTTACAATTTCTAGAGCTACTTCCTGATTACAGCTTCTAGGACCGCATATATGTATCTAATGTGAAGCTAGTGTTACGTATTTTCTTCCTGTTAGTGTCGTTATGTATGACTTTCCAAACTGAGCACTGTCAATTAGTTCCCTTCAATATAGTTGAGTTTAATGGCGCTGATCCATGCGTCATGTTTGTTAACGGGCACTGTCAGTTGGGACTGGTCATCTCTCAGCTGCCACGGTTTATTTTAAATACTTTATTTTTTTTAAATTTTTGATTTATTCTTTTACTCTGGACGCTCTTAATGTGCACGTTTTTCTACATTGTTCTCACATATTTGTATGTATAATCTCAACATGAATGACGCAAATAAGATTTTGTAACAATATTTTGATTTAAAAGAGTGTCCATGGAGTTTCTTACCCATTCTTCTCCATAGAGACCTTTACTTTGGAATGTGCTACTACAGTACTTTCTCAAGTTATTATGCCTTGTGACTGTGACTGTAGCTTCGCTTTTTTTTGTTTTTTTTTTGACAATCGAAAGTGCTTGTAATGGTCTAATTGAAATAAATGCTTTGAGTTCGAATTTTTGAGTTTGAGGTTTTCGACATGTGGAATGTGAACTCAGCTATTATTCTGACGATTGTGGTTACGGCCCGATGTTCAAGACCTTCGACGAACATCTGTTGAGGCGGTTGGATCAAGGGCCAAGGGACAGTACTCCTACGGCCTGCATTATGAGGAGTCTCCTGTCTCTCGAGCCCTGACCACCGGTAGCTTCAACCTTGCTCTATTTTTATATTTTAAACTAGCTGTTGCACGCGTGAAATTATTAAAAAAAATATTACATGTATTTTTTAATCTGATTTGGTTAACAATTTCAAGGTTTTTCATTATTTGCACGGAACCCTAATTATTTTTCTAAAATAAAAGTAGCCCAAGTTAGACCATATAACATCAGCTATCTACCAGTAAAAGTCCCTTCAAAATCTTTCCAGCCGTTTCGGAGATTAGCCTGAACAAACAGACATACAGACCGACAGACAGACAAAAAAAAAAAAAACGTGTGTTTTTGTTCTAAGTACCGTATATGTTTTCATAGGCATTTAGTATAAAAGCTGTTATTTTGATATTACAAACAGACATTTCAATTTTATCTATTTGTATTGAGATGTTCTTTATAATGAGTATTAAGAAATATTTAAAAATGAAAGAAAAGTGTAGAAAAGAAAAATAAAGGAAAAAATAAAGATGAGTTGAAGAATACATTTTATTGTTAGGTACATAATAAAGACTTGTATGATATCGGGAAGGTTTTTGCTAAAATAGTAACTTTCACAATTCTAGTAATGGTGCCTGAATAGTGACTTGATCTTTAACACAAAGAAAAACGATGGCAAAACAGCAGTATATTATATATGTCACTGGACATAATACAATTTAATGACAAAAACTTTTTTTTTTTACGGAACTTAAATAAAATGCACAACGTTCCAAAATATTTTATTAAAAAATCTTTCAGTCGAATTTAATACCAGTGGTCTGCTCAATCCAAGTCCTGACTTTGGCTACTTTGCTGTACACTCCGTATGACCCTGGGGTGGCACAGCCGTACCCGAAAGAAACCATCCCGAGAAGTCGATCGTAGGCTACTGCTGGACCTCCTGAATCACCCTACAATACAGAATTGTGGATTATTTTCATTTCTGTGAATATTTTCAAGAATTGATCTTGAAATGAACATCGTGAGGCAATTGGCATGTCCTATAATAAAAAAAAACTGAAGAAATAATTGTGACATCTACCAACCCGCACAGGACCTGCCTTGTGACTTGTGTCTCAGCAAATAGAATGTTATAAGGCTGATCATACTGAATTATGAAATCAACCGAAATGTTACAAATACATGCTAGGCAGGGGTCATTACAGCTGGATAAGAGTAGGCGCTATTGGAAAGCCCTACGTCCAACGATCACAATTTCAGAACATCGCTGCCATTTTTACCCGACTATCTCGAAGCCAAAAGGAAGGGTTATGATTTTAGCAGTCTACATATGGATGTTTGTATTTACGTATGTTCCTCCGTAGCGCCTAAACTATTCATTCATAAATAAGGGGATTTAACCGACTTCAACAATAGGACGATTCGATTTTACCTTGTAAACCCCGAATATAATTAGAACGTGATGATAGAAATAGTCAGGTTTTTTACTCATAGTAGATATACCACATAAATTCTTGTTACCCTCTTCGATAGTAGTTTTATCATAAGCTGTGTCAATTCTAGTAAAAATTTCAAGTAAATGGATTGTAACTAGAATTACCTGGCAAGCATCTTTTTTCCCTTCCGAAAATCCAGCACAAAACATTCTCGCTGTCAAACTTCCCCTAAAGTATGGGAATGGCACATTCTGGCAGTGTTCTTTCGATATGATTGGAACCCTCACGGCACGGAGTACATTTGAATATGGACCCTTGAAGTTAGGAAATAGAAATTATTATTTTAAGTTTATAACCAAGAATTGGAGGACATCTAAAGGTCTACCAACCCGAATTAGGTCAGCGTGATGGATAACAGCCCACTCCCACTCTCTGATAGAGAGGAAGCCTAGTATCCCAGCAGAGAGAACATTATACGGTGATTATGCTTATGCTTTGTAACCAAAAGAAATGATACAATGCCTAGGGTGACCGATATGCGCCAGTAAACATCTTTTGGATTAATAAAACATATTACTTTAACTAACCTATGCGGTTACTTTAGTGAAATGAATGGTGATTTCCAAAAGATTACAAAAAAAAAAGTATTCCTCAAGGATCTGTTCTTGGACCAAATGGAACGCTCATTTTTTTGTTACGCGTGACGACGCTTAAGTGATGATACTTTAGTTAAGTTCAAATAGAATTGAATACTGTTACTCTAAGAAGAAGTTGATGAAGAATATTTCTATAAATATTTTTTTATTTTTTTGAGTTTATCAGTCAGCTTCATCATCATCATCTACAACGCCTTTCCCAAATATGATGATGTAGGCTTCCAGTCTTACCAGTAGCAGTGCTGAATACTAGTATTTTACATAAAGCTACGGCCTATCTGACCTCCACAACCCAGTATCTAGGCAGGACACGGTAACCCTTAGTAAGACTGTTTGTCAGGCTTGTGAATACCCGTAACGACTGTTAAAGATCTACAAATGACAACCGTGACCAACGGCTTAACGTGCTTACCTAGGCACGGAACACGGCTGTTACTATTTCGCCATGAGCATATTAAATTCCAAATACATATTTAATTAACTTTAACTAAAGTATCGTGCGAGCTACAACATCACCCAAGCATCGCACGGCCAAAGTGTACGTAGTCCGCAGCAAAACTGGGACCATCTAGTAATAAATGATTGTTTCCAATTTGTTACATTCTACGGCTAATAGAAACGTGTAGATGGGCTGAACCAATGAGATTTTAATTTACCGCTTGGTTTCTATAAACGTGGCTATATCTAAAACGAATAAATATGCATTAAATTGAATAATAAATTTCATATTTCCATTTGAAATAAATTTTTGATCCATTTGTGGTTATTATTTTGTTTAAAATTTACGGTACCTATTATTTGTTATTTTACACACATAAGTAATCAAAAAATTTTTTTAATAAACTTGTGTACCTACTCATACAACGAGTTAAAACTATTGTTTAAATAAAAGGTATCACATCAACAAGTTGTGGGCAATTGTTTTAATGTTGCTTCTTGCTGTAATTGTGTTTTACGACGAACACTATACCTTTCTAAATTCCATCAAGTAAAACTGATAATCTATAGAAAATTAAATAATTGTACACAGTTAAAAGTTTCACTTAATTTGTTAATAAAATCATAGGTGATGATGAAATTTCATCAAAGTTAAAAATTTTAAATGTTACACCTCCTATTATACCTAAACTAGCTGACCCGCGCAACTTCATCTGCGTTTGGATTATTTCCCGTTTTTGTAATCTTTTTCATAAATGCTTCGCTCCTATTGGTCGTTGCGTTATGTTATATAGCCTATAGCCTTCCTCGATAAATAGGCTATCCAACACTAAAAGAATTATTCAATTCGGACCAGTAGTTTCTGAGATTAGCGCGTTCAACCAAACAAACAAACTCTTCAGCTTTATAATATTAGTTTAGAAGTATAGATTAGCATTTACAGTATTAAAATTTACTGCAAAATTGTTACTTACATTTTCCTCAGTATTTCCCCATCCAGTAACTGTAATAACTTTACCAATAACCATGTCTTCTATATGAGCTATCTTTATAGGTTGTATATTTTCGTCGAATTTCAAGGGTTCTACCAGTTCCAGTAGCTGGAAATCGTAGTCAAAAGGGTGGTCCTTCATCTTCGCTGACCACATCGGATGGACGTGTCCTTTCTTCACCAGTATTTTCTTCCCCATGTTCATGTATTTTGAACCCACTTTTACGTACGGCTTCTTGCTTTGAAATTATTTATAGATTACTTGAGACACCTGACCTTGGTTATTCATATTCAAAATTAGATTTCGTTTTGGGATGTGTTACTATTTAATTTTTATAATAGAGTGTTGGATCCGGTCGTTAGTACGGACATAAAATGAATTGGAAAGCGCGCCTGTGTGCAGTGGTGACATCACGCGACCTACTTACCAGTCACAACACAGCGTGCTTCTACAGAGCCCTGATGTTCAACTCGAGGTGAAGACGACAGTCAATATCTGATCGTGGTGGAGTTGAGACGTCTTGGAATTGTACCCGATGCATTGTGCCCCATGTTATTGTGTTAAGTTATAATCTTTTGCTAGAAACAGTGTATCGCACTCATTGTGTTTTCATAGCACAAAATCCATCGTCAGCCCACATGATGTACGAGCCTAACAGAATAAATCCGGACCTATCCGACATATACTTAATTTTGGACTAACAGCTGAATCCCTACTAAGACGGCCTGCTAGTGTTAACAGTATTGACTCCGAGTCTTTTCAAGTTGTAGAATCTACTTAAACTTTATCAGAAACATTAATACTTAAACACACATACAACTGTTTTAAGACAACTATTGAACACAATGCTTCAATATTCAGAATAAAAAGCTTAAAACTAGTAAAAACAAATATAATTCTCACCCACAATGTCCAGCAGTTATTACCCATTTCTTATCAATAATCGCTCCACCACAATTGGTACCATAAGCAACGTGGTACGGATATAAATTAATATCGACTTCCACGCCACCCACTATTTTATCGTCTCCGTAGTTCGACTCAGCATCATAGGCATTATACTCTCCATTTCTTTCACTATCCCTGTCTTTTCCATAATCAAAGTTGTCTACATCTGGCATTTCTGTCGGTTCTTCATAGGACTCGATATCGAGTCTTTCTAAGTCCTCTTTCTTAATCCTCTTCGAATACCTTTGCCTCTGAATTGGTGCGTAGAGGACATTTTTGGATTTGATCGGTATTTGTTGTACTGGTATTAATAAAACATCATATTCTGGAACGGTTTCAGAAAAATGGATTAGTTTTTAAACGGAGTAACAATTCAAGATTTGAATTAATTTTTATAACATTCGAATCTGTTGTTAAGATTTGTAATTAAAATTTAACACTCGAATGCCATGACGTCGTGCAATAAGATAACGAAAAATATGATGACGACAGAAGATGAAATCCCAAAAAAAATTGTTTGCCTTACTGTCTTTGAATTTGATCAGAATTTCTGAAATGTAAATTCCATACATCAAATGGAATATTTAAATTACCAAAATATAATAAATATAGCTGGTAGAAGTTTTAAATTCAAAATTGTCGACCACAAAGCAAATTTTAATCAAATAAACGTCGTTGTATCCGCTGACCAACACTCTGAATCCATCCAAAGAAAAAACCAAACTCATTCTCTTCAACATTAAAAAAAAAGTACAATTATTTCAAACGGTACCATAACTTCTTCCACCAGATCCTTTAAAAAATAAAGACGTTACCAAAGACCCCCCTCTAGTCCAAGGAAACCATGGCAATTATATCTGTCTATAGAATATAATTAAATTTAACTTATCACTTACGGGATATCTTCCGTGATTGTTCATTATTTTGAGCTCCCGATATTTCGACGCTGTTGCAAGCGCCATGATCGTGGGTTGATATCGGGAGCTCAAAATAATGAACAATCACGGGAGATATCCCGTAAGTGACAGTATAAGTTTAGTTGCAAACCGTGAAAGCTTAAAACAATGTTACAATTTAAACTTATTATGATGATCACTAAAATTATCAAAAAATAAACAAAACTATTTACATACGTACTGTCAAGCTGAGCTGGAGTTAAGCAATGAGATAGGATGATTGTAATTAAAAATATATAGAACATTATGATTGAATTATCTACCGATCGTCATCCCTGTGAGAGCCACCTTCACCAAGAAAAGATATCTGAATTATAAATTCCATTTTAAAAATCAATTTTATTCTGATTGTAGAAGTTAATTCGCCATGAAATTAAAATTCAAATGTACTTGTTTTTCATTTTTCTTGCTAGTTTCCTTTCGATGTTACGAATAATTGATACAATGCAGCTGTTGTGATAGAAATATTATTTGACTAGTTCCGTAATTGGAATATCAATAATTATAAATCGGTAAAAGGAAACTATTTGTGTCGAATTTTGTAAATTAAATATTTTTGATCAATTTTATTGTTGCCTTGCACGTGCTGACATCTTGTAGAAATCTTAGTAAACTTGTTCTTTATGGTGTCGCCATCTATTGGTCTTTTTTCGAAGTTCGAAATTTAACTTTTTTAGACAGTGTTAATTATTCATATCAACGGTGTTTAGCAGCTTGCCTTACCCTCAATATTTTAGAAAGAAACTTTTTTTTAAATGTTTGCGTTTACTACTTAGTTTTCGAATGCACTAAACTGGATTAATAATGTCTGAATCTCTTTAGTAGTTGAACGCTAGCGCCATCTAGTATCGAATAGCAAAACGAATGGTTCCAAGGCGGTAAACAGCGATTGCAGAAGCGTTCAGATACAATTTACTACGTTTTAAAACTGTATTATTTTTTACTTTTACTCTAAAAAGGATTTAATGACGAAACATAATCACACTTTATTTCATTTTTTGTTTAGGTACCTACACTTTAGATCTATTGTGAACTTGTGAACCAATATAAGCCGAATATTTTTCGTGTTGTTTCAAATGGATGTCTATAGAAAAACAAATTACGAGTATATTTATACTGTGGTAGGTACATCAATGGTCAGGACAGATGGGCCAGAATCGTCACATAGTGGGTGCCTGAATACGGTCGTCGTCACCGAGGCAGGCCCAAGAAACGTTGACGTGACGATTTGGATTTGTTCCTGATTGGCCCGAGAAGGCAAAACACTGGTAGAGTTGGAAAGGAATGGAGGAGGCCATTGCCTACAGTGGGACAGAATAGGCTGATTACATCAACTGAACCGGCGGAAACGCGTAGCTCGTATGAGAAATCTGAAAAATAAAAGGGAAGAAAATATTATTAATAAATTGTATTGTAAAATATCAAGAAAATAATCCCACCTAAAACAAATCAGAATGTGTCTGTAAAAAAATACACATCGACTTAGGACCGCCTACTTGTGGCTACTAACAAAAAAGCCAAATGATATAGATTAAAATAAAATCATTTGAAAATCGAAGAAACTCTGATCTGATTCGAATCCGAGAAATGCAGTACTTTTTTTACCATCTACAAAAAAAAAAAAAAATAACACCCGAATTCCATATTTTTTAGAAGTGAGTTAAAAATGGTCATGAATACCGAAATATGCACATTGCAATTTCTACTCTCGGTGCTTACTCGAGTATTGAAAATTCAACATCGCGCTTTTATTTAGACTTTCTTCACAAATAAATAAAAATTGAAGAGTCTGTTTGTAATTTCAAAATAACTGTTTTTTACTGAATGCATATGAAAGTATTATTCGGTACCTACTTATAACAAAAAAAAAAAAATTGTCTGTCTGTCAAATCTCCGGCTAATCTCCGAAACGGCTGGACCGATTTGGACGGAACTTTTACTGGCAGATAGCTGATTTTATAAGGAGTAACTTAGGCTACTTTTATTTTTCCAAAAATACTGAAACCCTTGAAATTGTTAACAAAATTCAACTCGATTAGAAAAGTATTTTTTTTTATATAAATTTCACGCTGACGAAGATCGCGGGCGACAGCTAGTAATAAAATAAATATTGAAAGGCTGCGTATTACGTTAGAGTTCCATTCGTTAGAATTTAAAACATTTTTCAAATTCAGATTTAATTCGGATCCCGAATTCAGATTCGGATCAGACGCAGTGTGTAAACTTTCTAACGTAACCCTACAAACTGTAATTTTTATTCTTACTGTACTTTTTCTTCTAACTGTACTTTTTATCGTTTTTCGCTTTAATACGTTTCATGCTTTGTCAATTTTTATTGACTGAAAAATTACCGTTTTTTTGCCAACTGAAGTCGAGGTTCTACTTCTTAAAAAACTAGCGATAACATCTTCTGAACCACGCCGCATTTCTTGAGACAGTAGCCAAACTGTAAGTTCTTATTAGGGATAGGGGAACACCAAAAAACTGTCTGTGTGTTGTTGGACGGATTGTGTTAAAAGTACCCTTAACGAAGCCGTAATGCACTTGTTCTCCCCGTCCGTACGATATTTTTTTGCTCTAGACCATACCTGGGAACCATCTAATTACGACGATACTGTAATTTAAATACTTCCTTGACCACCGTATCATTGCATCCATCAGCACAATGTATTGAGTGCGTTACATTGAGTCCCACCGTAAAACGAGATTTTCTACCCAAAAAAAAAGTCGTTTCCCAGAAACAATTTTTGCGTAGAGTTATTTAGTTTGATGTACAGAATACTAGGTTGACGGTCCATGAAGGGTCCGTGTACACCCTATATTTACAGATGTGGACATTGTGTGCACAGATTCGAATCAGGATGGTCTGACTGTACATACCCTGCTTAACCCTTCAATGCTTACAGTCAAGTGACAGTTGATGTTCTCTTATAATACAGCACTATCCGGACAGGTATCTGAAAAGAAGATTAATTCTAAGAAGGCAGCTGATAAGGATGTGTGACGAAACGAAAAATTTTGGTGGGCTGATGACCTGGTAAAGGTTGCAGGGATACGCTGGACGCGTGACGCACGGGACCGGTCAACGTGGCGACACTTGGGGGAGGCCTATGTCCAACAGTGGACGTCTTTCGGCTGAAATGATGATGATGATAATAAATAAACTAGTGGTACAAGACTGGACAGTGATGATACCACTATTATAATTAATGGCGTTACTTTCATACAAGTCTAAAACCTAGGCTTGCTCTTATACCCTTCTCCTCTTCATGATGTTAAGGTTTCTGAACAGTCTCCTAGCCTTATGGCCCTGCCGTATTGATGGCAGTGGAGAAGTTTTTTTTTATACTAAATGGGCTTACTCTTGACCTCAATCTAGTCCTGTGGACAGAGATGAGGTCGACGATGGAACGAGCTAACCCAAAAGAAACCTATTAACTCGCGACTTAAATAGATTGGGGTCATATGAACTTGGGAACACCGACGCAGGCAGGGAATTCCATTCCTTGGCTGTGCGCATAATAAATGATGTAGCAAAGCGCTTCTTGCGAATGTGTGGAACATTGACAAGGTATGGGTGATAACCTGCAGTACGTCTGGACTCCCGATGGAAGAAGGGAGATAGTGGAATTAGCTCGTGGAGCTCTTGGGCACACTCACCGAAGTACAATCTGTAAAAGACCGACAAACATGCAACTTTGCGCCGGTGGGTCAGGCTATGAAGACTGATACCAACCAGCGTCACCAATGAGCCTCTTGGCTCTGCGCTCAACAGAGTCGAGTGTGGCTAGTTGGCTGAGCCATCCGAAAGGTGACAGCAATACTCCATGCCGGACCGAACTTGAAGAAAAACTTTGAGAAATTATTGTCAATATCTTTACCTACTTTTATTGTAGATTCATGCATGGTGTTGTAGTTACTTATTACTACTACTCTAAGTGCTGGCTCGACCAGGGGAGCTAACAAGAAAGCTTGGAGCCCATACTGTAGATTTTTGCATTTTTCCTTATGAGCTATTGATACTTTCATTACCAATTTTAATTTTGACATTATTTTTCTCAACGCTGAAAATTCAGTGAATTTATAAATACACGTCGTTCAATAGCTGATAAACTTGATTAGAACTTCTCATTTATACCGGTCAGTTGATTGGTCCGGGGAAGTTATAAAGGGTGTAAATAGATCCTTAACATAAACGAGAGCCACTTGTTTTCCTCGTCACTGCGATATTTTTTTTGTTCTAGACCATACCTGGGAACCTTTTAGTTACGGAGATATTGGGGGTCAAATTTCCAACTTTTTCACAAGTTTTTTTTTTAAATACATGTTTTTAATGTAAAATTTTTACTTTACACACTTCCACGACCCTCGTACTATTAAATCCATTCATCAACACAATGCTACGAGTGCTTTCCATCCAGTCCTACCGTAAAACGTGATTTTTCACCCCAAAAAAAAAACTCGATTCCCAGCAATAATTTTTGCGTAAAGTTACTTAGTTTGATGTACAGAATGCTTGGTTGACGGATATTTGAAGGGTCTGTTTACACCCGGTATATTACTGAGCTCCTTCACAGACAGCCCCTTGTGCCGGGCCTGCTTGGAAGAAGACGAGACATCAGCCCATGTGCTTCTGCACTGCCAAGTGGTTGCAACATACAGGGCAAAGTACTTCGGTACCCCAGGTACTCTCCGCGAGATTGTGAGCAAGATCAAGGCACTGCTGGTCTCTCTCGGGGAGCTGGGTGGATCGAATAAATTTCCCACCCGCACGCAAGACACGCCCTTTGACGTGGAGTTGCGGACACCAGCCCGTTATACAAGACAATACAATACTGAGCTCCTTAGAATAGGGTTGCGCTCACGATGGCTGATGCATTCATACCCTCTTGCAGGACTGGTTTTCTCAAACTGTGTCTTGGTTCCTATTTTCGTCAAAAGGTCAGTTTGGATGCTATCTTGAATTTGACACACGATGTGAAAAAAAACAAAAAAAATGATAATCAAGTCGAAAGTCAATTTGATAAGCAATTTATTTTTATGTTCTTTATTTTGTTTTAAAGATCAGATAGGCAGTCGCTTCATGTAAAATACTGGTAGTCAGTGGCCCGAAAGTCTGACAACCAGTCTTACCAGGGGGTATCGTCTTACCCCGTACTAACTGGGTTATGGAGGTCAGATAAGCAGTCGCTCCATGTAAAATACTGGTATTCAGCTGCATCCGGTTAGACTGGAAGCCGACCTCAACTTAGTTGGGAAAAAGCTAGGCAGATGACGATGATGATTTTCTTCTGGACTTCAAATGAGACCTTAAATTAAAAAAAAAAAAAAAACAATTTCTCCTCAACAGCACTAAGAAATGTTTAATTTTATATGTGACGCGTACCGTGATCCCATCAATAGATATTTATAGAATATATTTTTTTATTATAAGTATTTCATTCCCTTAATCGCCAAGGATAGGAAGTCATATCGATGATGAAAAGCTGACAACCAAAATATCAGATGTGAGCAGAGCGGAGAGGTGGAGAATTTATAGAAGACGCCACATAAAACCAACCAATGAAGCTGAACAATAAAACAACAGTATTTTTGGAACAAGAGTAGAAAGATGATTATAATGAATCCTGCCTTGGCAACTGAGGAATACCTGATGGAAAAATCAAATAACATTTTACGAGCTGAGAATCGAACCGAGACCCTCTCGTTCACCAGTTGAGCTGGCATCGACGAGGAAGACAACAAAACATTCATAAAACACAATTTTTATCAAAATTGCAATACCCGACACTCCATGGCCAGAGAACACACCGCACCCAAGACTTAGCCGTTCCACCAAAAACTTTTATAATAACGTTATTAACCACACAATAAGTGGGGGGGGGAGGGGGAAGTAAATAAGCTTCAAGGGGATGAATACATAATGAAATTTCGCCCCTTAGCGTCCGTTAATCAAAAACTGGTGCAGAGACGGCGAAATACGTAAGAAAATGGAAATTTTCCAACCCTCCTTTTTCCTGTTAGACTCTACCCCCTAAGTAGGGGGAGGTTGGACAATCTCCCCCTGGGTGGTCGCGAGAGAGGCGACGGCTTCTTTATTTATTTAAATTACTTTTTATTTATTTGAACGGTACGGTAGCCTTGGTTCTCTTGTCTTTATTTCTGATTTGATCACGCAAGGAAACTCCGAGCATAGCCCTCTCCATTGCTCTTTGGGTGACTTTAAGCCTTCGATGCGAGACGCACGGGACCGGTCCGGTGGCGAGACTTGGGAAGGCCTATGTCCAGCAGTGGACGTCTTTCGGCTGAAATTATAATGGTGATAAAAAGGTAGTATAGCGTGTGATAGTGTAAGATGTTATGTTATGTTATGTTAGAGCACATTGTCCTGCAGTGGATTACTTAACTATGAAATAGTTGATGGAAAGATGCCCACAATCTTGTCGGTTTATTTTGGAATGGCCACTAATACATGGTCTTCTTTTATCTTTTTATTCGAAGCCACAACATTCAACCTTTTCCTCGGATGAATTGTATTTTTTTTTCAGTTTCCTTTCAGTCAAAATATGTCAATGACTTTAGCAATTAATTTCGAACTATGCAAAATCGGAAGCTACACGTCCATATTGTTGTTTTCAATACTTTTTACAATATAATTTCATAAATATTCACCAACAGCTTCCATTGGACAATGTCATTTGAGCGCCAAAACATCAATAAATCACAGTATTTTTTCTAAACAATCGTGGACACCTTTTCTTCTTTCAGTAAAAATAGATACTACAATAGACAGTGGGTTTATTTCGGACGTCAAACCTGGCTGATATAGTGCATTATCTACTAGAAGAATAATAAAAAAAAATATAAGTACTCAATACTCATCATCTGCCTAGCCTTTTCCCAACTATGTTGGGGTCGGCTTCCAGTCTAACCGGATGCAGCTGAATACCAGTATTTTATATGGAGCGACTGCCTATCTGACCTCCACAACCCAGTAAGTACTGGGTAATACGATATCCCTTGGTAAGACTGGTTGTCAGACTTTTTGGGCCACTGACTACCTAACGACTGTCAAAGATCTACAAATGACACCCGGGACCAACGGCTTAACGTGCTTTCCGAGGCACGGAGGAAACTCGGTATGTAATGGGTGGTCACCCATCCACAGACCAACCTAGGCAAGCACGGCTTAACCTAAAGATCGATCCGAGCGGCTGTTATTATTTAGCCACGAGCTCCTCCTATGGCATACAAAAGTACTCAATACTATGGCATACAAAAATAAATGTTTGCTATACATACCTGTCCGATACAGAAAACTGATATGTACAGAAAAGATGATTTTGATAGCATGTAAAACTAAATATACAACATTAGTTTTGGAGAGCAGCGGTGGCCCAGTGGTGGAGACCCCGACTTACGAGCAGTAAGTCGTGGGTTCGAACCCAGCCAGGCGCCTTACTTTGTGTAAGTTATTTCATCACCACTGCTCTCAAAACGGTGAAGGAAAACATCGTGAGGAAACCGGCATGTCCTAGGACCAAAAATTCGAAGACATGTGACATCTACCAACCCGCATGGGGCCCGCGTGGTGGATTATAGCCCATTCCTTCTCATAGAGAGGAGGCCTGAGTCCCAGCAGTGGGAACATTAATAGGCTGATTATGCTTATATAGAAAATATGATTTTGATAGCATGTCAAGTTAAATATACAACATTAGTTTTAGTATATGCGAAAGCTGAAACACCTGTCTAGTATTTTTATGTAAAGAATCTATGTACAAAATTTCAAAACTGTATCATGAAAAATAACAAAGTTATAAGCTTGTTCTGTTACCTGGTTGTTCGAACAAAAAAGTGGCCACGCACCGCGCCCGCGCGAGTGCCTCCAGCGTCGTCTTGAGCTCATTGATAATAATAATTTGTCAGTAGGTACCTAAATTTTTGCGATAGGTACTTAATGTCGCTCGGTGTCCAACTTGTAACTTTTAAAATATTTTTGGGACAAAATGTAACATAGTTTAAAAATTATTGGAATCGATTCAGTTTCTTATTCGGAACAAACTATATTCGGGTTTCTCATATACTAAAAATAATGCTGTATAGGCTACAACAAAACCAAAAAACTCCGATCCTAAATATAATATCATTTAATAATGCATACTTTTTTATTACTCCTAGGAACTGCCGATACAGTGATGTTGTAACAATTTCTTTCATACAAAAATCTTGTTGGACGATTTCTTACAAGAATTTTACACAGATTCCAATTACAACCGAAACTGTACTAGGGTTGGGTTGCAATTAACATTGAGTTCACCATGTCAGAATAAAAAAAAAGAGCCTGTTGTCATAACTTAAAAAAAACTAGCCGTAACTTACTTTGTGGTGATTAAATAAATTATACTAACTGACGCCCCTACCTGGATTCGAACACACGACTTATATCTGGAAAGTCGCTTCCACTGCGCTACCCCTGCTCTTGTAATTTATAAGAACTGCTTTTTACCATCAAAAGATCCTCAAACAGATATCACAAAATCTTACTTACTATTAAAAATCCGAAAGCCACAGAACAGACGTAGCTTTTGTATGAAAGAGTAAAACATCCATCCATCCATTATCAAAAACTTTGGATGAAATTTGGCACACAGGTAATTTATAACTTGTTTTATCACAAAGGATAATGTTAACCCCGATAGTGTGATTCCGTGAAATACTTAACGGACTCCTTTCGGGCGTAGCCGCGGGCGTAAGCTAGTAAATCATAATTATAACATTAGCTAATCAGCTCCCAAACCCAAAAAAATCCCTTTTCAACATTTTTTTTTTACAAAAGCCATCTCCATACCACCGCGCCTCCCTGCAGCACCCGCCAGCCGAATGCAAATTTTATAACACAGCGCCCGTTTTCTTATAGGCATTGTCGTAAACTCGTTCTCCGTACTCACTTAGCTAGGGTCATTTATTCAGATTGCTGAATATTTATGGCACTGTACCTAATTAAGAATAGTCATTAGCGGTGTTGAAGGTTGAGATGGGATGAAAAAATAAACAAAAATAGTCCTTATGCTTTCGTAAATAAAACAGAGGTAAAAATTTGATGTTTTCTAAATATCTAAATTCTAGATGAAAATGTGAACGAAACAATAATTTTAAAGATTATTGGTTTTTTTTTTGAGAGCAACTCTTTATCAAATCAGATTTTAAAATCTAATAGCGAACCCCTACGTTAATCTCCAATAGGAATTCAAATGTAAATCAAAAAGATTTTTAAAAGACTTTTAGAGATTGGAAACATTTTCATACAAAAATTTTGATCTCGAACATTTTGAATTTTGACACACGAATGCTAAGTGATAGCTATCGTATGACACTATACAGACCAGTTTTTTACTATTCTTCGTCTTATCGCTCGTAAATATTACAATGTCTTTGATATAAATAAATGAATATTGTAAAACATATTACGTTATATTTTAGCATACGTTTGCAAAGAAATAAATGATTTGATTCGAAAAACTCCTTCGATTTTCAAAACCATCGAAACTGCCAACTCTGTCACAATTCGAATTTTTGAATTCGCTTCATCTGTTCGTGACGTGGATGGAATACGAAATTTAAATTTCAAAATAGCGGATCGAAGTTTGAATTCGACCTTATCTTGACGGAAATGAAAGTCTGTTACTTCTGAATAAGAGTAAAAAGTTAACAATTTTGATTATGTTTTCACTGTCTCAAAAATGGCATAGAATTTTGTTGATTTTTAGTGTTTAAAAATATATTATAAATAAATAATAATGTCTACTAAAGGTGAGGTCAATCAAAACCAGACAAGGCAGGACACACACGGAGACAGATAGGTCACACAGTGCGAGACAAGCAGGTATAGACAAATTACGGACCGGACTTCGGAAAAGGCTTGCGTTTGACCAACGTGCCTGATGTGAAGCGATGATGCGGCCTAGAGAAAAGCACGCTTGTCTAGAAGAAACCATTTCATTCGAACTTTGAATAGATCCAAATTATAATTATCAGGGAACAGAGAAGCCGGCAATGAATTCTAAAGACTGCCGGTAATTTTATGAGGTAAGTATCTCTCAAAGTCCAGTCGGCAATCTGTCCATACCGGCTTGATAACCTTAAAAAGGTATTTCACCCATTTTATTATCACGTAAAACCAAAGACTTTAAACTCACACAGACTTCCAAACTAATCCATATCAAAAAGCCAAATCTCTCTGAAAAACTTCAAGCCCAAAGATATAGCAATGCGATTTCTGTAAGTACATTTTTGCGTATGTACGATAGTACCTGCCTCTCTGCCTGCAAGATAAGTGTAATAAAAGTTCAGCTAATGTGAAAACTTGGTAATGTTATCGGTATACGTGATCTCACTGGCTTTTCGGGTTGGCTCGGTCGTTTTCGGGCGAGTTCGGCAACTAACGTTTTTCGAATTTGAATTTGGAATCAGCCGGCAAAAACTGTAATTGTCTGCAGATTGTTCTAGATAGAGAGTTGGTACTATTGAATTGCGAATTCAAATTAGAAATGGATTTTAGATGATAACTTAGCTGTGATTTTGATTGTTTGGAGTTTTCATTAGTTGTTTTAATATTGGTTTTTCAAATACGACAAGATGGATTGAAAGAATATCTGTTAAAATGATATTAACAAAATTGTCTGTAGAAGCCACAATGCATCTTTTACATTAAGCTGCAATTTTATAATAGTATCAGGTAAAAAAAACAAAACCAATGTAGAAAGACGAAGGAAATACGTTTATTTGGTACATGCACAGATATATGGGCACATGCCACATGTGCACACACATAAAACAAAAACAATTTACAAACACAGCATTTTTATAGGTTACGTTGCGCTGTTTAAAGTCAAAGACTTAAAAAGGCATAGTAAAGCGGTCGCTAAAGAGGATCATGTAAAAGGTATTTTTTTTTTAAATTAATACAAATGGCAACGCAAAGAATGTAAAAAACAGGAAAATCATAAACCAAAGAGTTCATAAGACCTTTATCATTAATTCAAGGAACAATTTTGACATTTTTTTTTCATGTACTTAAGTAAACTCACACATTTTAGAATCGAGAACACATAGTAGAGGCGCGGTTAAAGCAACCGCGCTGGATTCTTTCAGCCATTATTCCGTGGAGTTATAATCGACTTTCAGGATATTTTCCACCTTCCTATATGCCGTACGTTTCAAAGTAATCCCATATGCTACGGTTTTTATCGCGTGGCGGTGAGAAAAGTTATTCGTTGCTACGTTTGATGTGTGTATTGGATAATATTTTGTGAATAAGTACTCACTTAAGTTGTGTGGTGTGTGGGATTTATTAATGTTTCAAATGGTTATTATGGTTTTTGTAACCTTACTGTTACAGTATTTTTTCCGGTCCCAATTTAATGTTGTATGTCAAATGACGTGTATTATTGAAACAATAACGACCATGTTCCAAATCAGTCAAGATTAAGGATACAGTAGTATGTAATTCAGAGAGTTACGTACTATCTAAATATTTTTAAAGACAGTGGTCAATCTAAGTATGGTACGGGAAAAAATATCAGCTGTCCCATACTAAATTTCAATACCTACTCGACCCAAATGTATGGGACAGCTGATATTTTTTTCGCATTTACGATATTGGACCCATGGAGGAAGTTGTTCACTTTGATGGTCTGCAGCATATCCTTTCATATGACTAAACCCTGAATATGACACAGACTATAGCATTTTTGAATAGACTTTTGTTTTAGGAGCATGAGCACACTTAAGAAAGTTTATTCTATAATGATAAATGCTATTCCAACATAAAATATTTATTTCTAGTTCAAAATAATTTCCACTGAAAAGACCATACTTGCCATTGCTTTTGGAGTAATTATTTAATTTGCAAGCCCGATCGGATTCTCAATCGGCAAAAGATTACGAATTCCCATACAAACTGTCATCGATGTCGTATTTTTTTCTTTAATTTCAAATAGAACTCTTGTGCAAAACTTAGACCCCGTGGTTAACACGTGGTATGTCAGTCAATGAGTGTAAGATATAAGAGAAGTAATATAACAGTTTAACCAAACAATATTAAACGTCAAAACAATAGCCGATTCTTCTCCTCCCATCTTGGGCACAGTATTTTCATTAAGTTTTCCCGGCGCGATTTGATACCTTCACATCGGCAAAGCTCATAGATTAAGCAACGAACGAAAGCTTGAATTTGCATAGAAATTAAAATTTACCTGGACCGTCCCACGTTAGTGGACGAAAGTGGAATTCCTTTGCCCAACTATGGCGTAGAATTTCAAAGCGCGTCGAATTCGAATTTGGTATTCGCTAGTATAAAATGGTGGCAATTAACGGTTTTTTGTGCACGGGTTTTTCACTTTTGTTTTTGCTTGAATTTAGAAGGTGGGGTTTGCTTTTATATAAGTGGATAGATTTTTATGTGTTGCGGTACTTCATTAAAATAATTTTAGATTCACTAATTTGTACTTACCTACCTTTCTAATTTAAATGCTATTATAGCCATAATTAGTCATTTAAAAACAAAATCAGATATAGAGTATGCAGGCAACTTCAAAATAAAATATGTTGTACTACAAAACATCGAAATTGCAACAAAGACACAATAACTTACTAATAAACTTTATCAAATATTACCGAAAATCTAATTACCTCCGTACCTATTATTAGAATGAGTTTCACACGAACGAAAATTCTCAAGGCGTTTACACCTAAAACGTATAAATATTACCCGAAGAAAATTATATCAGAAGTTGTACCAGTGAGGTATTCACGAAAAGATATTTGGTAGAATTAAAACAACACTTTGCCGAGAAAAGTGGTTCTCCCCATTCGCCCGCCCCCTTCCCGTGGGGAGGGAACACCCCTCGGTACCCAATCCCAAGATGGCTTCTTTTAAATGGGGTGGACGGTCGGCCCCTTCAAGAATAAAAGTATGCCATACCTTTCATAGATAGATTCAAGGTGGGGGAATAAGATCCAGCGCGCCTCGAGCGGCGTTCGATTACATTTTAAATTGCTTTTTGAAATTCGAGCATTGTTTGTGACTCTGTGCTTGGTTTTTTTTTGTGCCAGTTTGAGACTTTGGCTTTTTGGTTCGAATCTCGATATTTTGTTACAACCTCATTTTAAATCGATGATCAAAGAACAAATTCTTAAAACTTTTTAATGTTTTCAATCTAATTTCATAGCCAAATATAACAAATGTAAAAGTTAAAACATTTCGTTCATTAGTTTTAAATGAACACCGTTACGAAAGTTTCCTTAAACTTTGAAATAATCAAAACTTTAATTGATACGTGAATAGTACTGAAGCTCACATGTGATTTTGAGACAGTGAAAATTAGAGTCTGAGGGTTGTGTTTTAGGGATTATTTTGCTTTGATGGGTGGGTGGAAGGTCTTTAACCTTTACATACGTTACTGGGTCAATGTGTGACGTGTATGTTTTGATTTTAAAGGCCTCTCCGTATTTAGGTCAGGACGCCGGGTATAAACATTCCTGAAGAGTAATTTTTGCTGAAAGATTACGCATTTAATTGGATTTGAGGTCTCCGAACTTTATCTTTTGTAATAACATGTTTTTTTTAGTTGATGTTAAATAAGTTGGTTATATTTTTTTTTAATATTGCTTCAAAACACACGAATCAATACTCTATTGAAACTATGTACTCCAAGTCATAGATTGAGACTGAGGTCGAATTAAAATAGTCAGGGATGACCTAGTAATACCCAACCATGTTAATTTTTACACACTAGTTAGTTAATATTAATATACGATCAAAAAAAAACATTAAGTTTTTTGTAAACCTCTTTACGGGCAGCATTTATAGTAGTCAGATGCCCACTTCCACGAAAAGGTTTTCAAAACTATTTGATAGTCCACATTAGTGTTTTTTTTATGTAGGCTGTAATGTCCCACTGCTGGGCAAAGGCCATTAATGTTTTTGCTTCTAATATTACTTCGAAAATAAATCATTTAAATTAGGTAATATAAGTACTATTGATGTTGGATGTATTTTTAATAACTTGGTATCGAATAAAGACACATAATTTACTGCCAACGTTTATTTAAAATTTTGAAAAGAAATTATATAATGAACAGTTAAATTTTGAACATAAGTAATTTTCAACATTATACTCAATACACTAATATACCAAAGAGAATCGAAAAAACAGGACAACTTTTTTAGAAATAAATTAAAAAATATTTTAATAAAACGTCACAACCAGCCGTCTGTTTTGAACCGCCATTTTTTCTCAAACAATAATTTCGAAAGGATAATTAATCGCACGGGCGACGCCAGCCTTAATTGAATCTCTTACACCCCCTCGAAGTCCCCCAGGAAAAACAACCCTTTCTTATTTTTCTACTCTTTCCCCCTTGGAAGACGATAAATCCTTGAGAGAGACAGTGGGGAGATAACTTGCTGACAGTACAATACCGTCCAAAAACCAACATTTTATTTAATTTTCACCTCTAAACCGGGGAGTGTAAGGAACATTTTGTTTTGGGTTGAAAGCAAATTAAACTGGCAGTTTGCAACAAGAAAAAGCCTCTGCGATTCGTCATTGGAATTCCGCGGGCGAGTTTGTGCTTCCATTTTCAAAGTCTGCGTTTTGGATTTAGAATCGATATCTACGGTGGTCGTTTTTTATATAATTTTTGAATTTAGATTACTATTCTTTTTATGTTTTACGTGCTAGAAGTCAATAAAGGGGGACAAGGTACCACAGTTTAGTATATTTCTTTTCTTTTGAACTCATTTTGTAAATTAAAGAAATGAGAGTCAAAACAGACATTTTAGAATTTAGTGTGGTGAACGAGAAGAATTCATAAATTCAAGAACAATTTTGAAAATAACCACTTAGAGTTTTAATATAAAGTACCATGTTTTAAAATTTTGAAAGTTTTGTGTTAATTGATTACATGCCACAAAAACATACAACATACATATTCAATATTTTTGTAAACAGATATAGAAATTCTCACATTTTTTTAAAAGAATTAATGCTATCTAAACATGCCAAATTGATTTTACACATTCACATTTATTTAACAATAATTTTATCTAATAATTTGTAATCACTCCCAAATTTTGTTGAATAAAATAATATCAGAATACAAAAATACAATTTGGAAAATACTCATACGTTCACTTAACAGGTTTTTTAATTATAATGTAAGAGCATTCTTTTTAGTATTCAGAAATTTTGACAAAATTAACTACTCATACTTTTTAGGCCAGACATTCACAATTTTTATCTAAACAAAAGAAGTAAATTAATCGTATTTCGATTAATTTACTTGTTTTGTTTGGTGGTAAAAAAGAAGAATTAAGACAAGTTTCAAACATCATACTTTAAAAAAAAAACTTTTAAATACAAAATAGACGACCATCTAAAATAATTTACGAAACGTGGTAGGTACAAAAGTAATAATAAAACAATTTTCCGTCATGCCACCCCTCGAAATAAGAAGGGTAAGTATATTTTTTAGGGAACGCCAACGCTAGGGTCCGAGACCAGTCAAGAAAGACCTCTAGAAACTCTTACATTTTCCAAAAACGCGGTTGAAATTCTAAGCGCCGAAGGGGATGAAGGGGGTCAAAGTAAATTGGCTGTAGGAAGGGTGTTCTACAGGGTGGTTACGGCAAAAGAAGAAGGAATAAATGAGAACAACCCCTGTTTTAAATTGCTAAGATGCGAGGGCGACTCCCTGAATGTTTTTCTTTCATTTTGTTTTGAAAATTTTACCGTACCTCTCAGTAGGTAATTTAGATGTATTATATCTAAAAATAAAATAAGTAATCTAAGTATGTTAGAAAAATAATTTGGGACAGTGGAATTTTATTAAATGTTTCAAATAGAGGCACGCGTCACCGTCGATCACAAAATAATGGTAATTTCGTGGTCGGTGTCCAGTGTGCTTCTTTAGGAGAAAATATTATATTACTTGAATAACTTAAAACTTTTAAGGCAGTCCAAAGACGAGAAAGAGTTGGTAAATTTAGTCATTCGCTGTAGTAAATGTAATAGTGTAATTTTACAATCAGAGACCACGTTTTAAACTACATAAAGGGTGTTTTCCCCGTCATTGCGATATTTTTTTGTTGTGGACCATACCTGGGAACCTTCTAGTTACGGAGATATTGGGGGTCAAAGTTCCAGCTTTTTCACAAAGTTTTTTTTTATGTTATAAATTTACTTTAAATACCTCCACGAATCTCGTACTATTCAATGCATCCATCAGCACAATGTTTTGAGTGCGTCACATTGAGTCCTACCGTAAAACGTGATTTTTCACCCTAAAAATAAAAGTCGTTTCACAGCAATATTTTTTGCGTAAAGTGACTTAGTTTGATGTATTCATAATGATTGGTTGACAGCTTCGTGAGGAGTCCATTTACCCCCCGTATATTTAAACACAAAACCTCCCTCATTTCGCAGTTTTAGAAAGAAAAGAAAAAGAAAAACGAAGTTATTTAGCATAAAGTCTATGGACCTAAAAACAACATGCAGACTTGAAGACGTCTACACACTTTTAGTAGTAGTACTAAAAGTGAAAAGCGATCGCAGTATGGTTATCAAAATGTATTAAATGCCAATCGAACTACATAGCAACCTATTTATAAGAACATGGACATGAATTCAACGGACTTTCAGGATTGCAATTATTACATCTATGGGAAATTGAACGTAGAACTTTAATTGCATTATTTTAAGTAATACGGCTTTTTAATTTGTTAGTAGGACAAAACTGTTAGCATCAATTTTAAATAATCACTATTTTTTATTTATTTATAAATAGGAGAACCAACAGCAATTATATGTGCAACACAGAGCCAATTACAGGTTCTCATGAGTAAAACCAGCAGCAGCTGCTATTACACAGCTATCAAACAGCAGATATTGAACAGTTAAAATTGACGCTTTCGATGTCGAGTCAAATTATCTATAAAATATGTCATTAAATGACATTATTGTTTCTATCACATTTGACGCTACTAAATTACTAAATATTACTATTTATTAATAAGATTTTCATCGAAATAGAAAAGTATCCAAAATGAAGAAGAACAATAAATAATAAACCAGGTAACAATTTTAATTTTTGATTTCCTCTCTTCACATTTTTATGGGCCATAACTTCGCGTGCTACGGTTTCTAAAACTAGCAAGTTGTCTACAAAAATCGATAAAAATCACTAATACCATCCCCTTAAAAATACCCTTATCTTAGTCCCCTTCGTGCACAGCATTATGTACAAAGGGGGGTGTAAAAATGCACTCAGACATTACATTAAAAGATATAATTAAGGGGGTGGGGAAGCACCCTTGGGGAAATTCGTTCCTTCTTTTGACATTTTAAAGACCCCTTTTCTTAAACCCCTGCAAACGTAGATATAAAATATCTGGAAATAATAAAAAAAAGTTTTAAAATCACCCTCTTATTTGGAAAACCGAAATGTCAACAAAATTATTTTTAAAATGCTCAAAAACTCCGAACTATTGAACACATATTTAAGAAAAAAAAAATTACAATATTTTCGTTGCTGGCGATATAATTAAAAGAAGTAAAGTAACGCCAGAAAAAATAAAAAAAATATTGGTGACCTTAATAATCAAATTTAAATCCTACTTAATCGCTTCCATTATCTTTATATCTACGTATTTCTACCCTAAGAATGTTTAAAACGAATAACCCTTATAATTACTACTTTGAAGAAGTTTTATTGCAATTTAAAAGTTAATAACCTTCTCACTAATGACGTACTTATTATGTACATAGAATACATAATCCAAAAAATCTTTAACTTTTATATCGTAGATTAAAACTCAAGAAGATTATGAACTGAAAGGAAAAAAATACTGAAACAATTTACTGCGAAGATAATAATGATGAAAACGGAGAATTTGTGGCTTTTAGGATAACAGCAAACAAACTTCAAAAACAGTAGTAACTAAATAAAAGGTGTTTCTAAAAATATGATATGTTAAGAAATTAAAAATGCAAATGCCAATCCTAATTTCAGAAAACGTAACATAAATGAAACGTCACTCTTTCCTACCTAACCTAATGAACTCAACAAAAAAATTGAATTAGAAGAAAAAAAAGGATAAAATAAAAACCGTTTGTCTTTCGAAATTGGCTGAATTGCCCGCGTCACCGCCGAAGAGGGACGTGACAGAAAAAAACGTTCCAAAGGCGTAAAAATAAGGAAAAAGTGAAGAGAACCGGGTATTATCCTTGTTAATTCCGGGCTAATTTAATTCACGCCTAATTCTATTTGCCGAGCAAAACGGGGAGGCGATAATTGTGGGACTTTTTCATGATGGAGGAAAAACCCCGTTTTTTGTTCGCCAAACGACGTTTTTAACCTTTTAACGCGTGGGAAAAGAGTATTTTGCACGTGTTGTACAAGCTTATTTAAAAATAATGGAGCCTTTATTCGTTTCTGGGGAATAAGAGACACATACTAATGTTTTTCTGTTATTTTCTTTACATTACCATTTTGTAATTTTACATTTTTGTTTCTTCGGAGACTACTTTTGGCAGTGGTAGGTAGTTACTAGATCTTTTAGATCTTATTTCTTGTTACTTTCACTGTTTGAATAGAAATTAACATATTTTTTTAAAAGATTATTGTTTTTTTACTTATAACGACACTCTGAGTTGCTTTCTGATTTTGAAACCGTTTGAAAAACACTGAAACTATTTTGAAAACTCGCGATTTTTCCTATTTTTTACATTATAACTACTTGTTTTTACTAAACTACCACCAACATTAACTTAAATCAAACGATCACCATCACTTTACTACCGACTCACATAATTTTGACTTTCACTGAAACTTTTGAGAGACAAGACTAAACCCTGACCATCACTCTTCAACACCAAAAACTGAACTGACCATCTACTAGCTGGACATTTAAAAAGTTAATAATATTACTATGAAAAATAACCCTTTACTCACCTAACCGGTTTCGAAATAAAACACAAAACTGACCGGTGTCCCCCAAGGGTCAATTCTAGGACCCATTGTCTATTTTTGTAAAGGTAAAAATCTGGTTTGGTTGACCCTTCCTTAAAGTTTTTAGTTTCGAAAGTGTTGGACAGCTGCCACTATACCGGTTTAGTGACAAAAGTATTATATTTGCATATTAGGGAATTTGTGCTTAGGAATTTCGGAAGTCATAATTTTTATTATTTATTGGTTTGAAAAGGAATTTAGAATTAATGGTGTCGTGTAGCAATTATTTTATTCTGCATCTTTATTTTACGAGAAAATATTTTTAAGTTGATGTCACACCCAAATAATAATCATTTTCTATTAGTATGTTAAGATTTAATACATTCTGTCGAATGCTATACAAGCTGCAGTATTGCGCACCAATGTCACCGATTACATTAATCCTATAATATTAGAAGAATAACATGAGACAAAAATTGTGCTACCCAGTCATCCCAAAAAAATACTCTTTACCATTCATAAAAAAGCTTAGAAATAGACATTATACTACTTGAGCGAGTAACACTTCTAGCGAGACATGACCATTGTTAATCTTTCATAAGTCATCGTCGACCTACACTTACCATACTAACAAAATATTAGACGTATCCGTATGACTCACAGTACCTTTGAAGCTATCGAAGAAAGTAGGTAATACAATATAAAATCTATTTATAAAAATGGCTCGTGCCGCCGGAACTGCGCAGTTGTGCCTACCGCCAGCAAGTCATTATTGGCGTGCATTATAAACAATTTATATGAAACGCTCTACATCGGCGTAACTTATGCCCTTGCGTATTTTCAAACGGACGCAGGGATGGATTCGGCTGAACGCCTATTGTTTGATACTCATCATCTGCCTAGCCTTTTCCCAACTATATTGGGGTCGGCTTCCAGTCTAACCGGATGCAGCTGAATACCAGTATTTTACATGGAGCGACTGCCTATCTGACCTCCACAACCCAGTTAGTACTGGGTAATACGATACCCCTTTGTAAGACTGGTTGTCAGGTTTTTTGGGCCACTGACTGCTCAAACAACTGCCAAAGATCTACAAATGACAGCCGGGACCAACGGCTTAACGTGCTTTCCGAGGCACGGAGGAAACTCGGTATGTAATGGGCGGTCACCCATCCACAGACCAACCTAGGCAAACACGGCTTAACCTAATGATCGACCCGAGCGGCTGTTATTATTTAGCCACGAGCTCCTCTTTATACTGATTACGTTATATCCCATCATCCCTCATCTCCTATTTTCATAAATACATTTTCTGTATTCACTACCAGTCTTCTTTCTTTGTGCCTAACCTGGTATCAGAGCCCCTGGCGCCCATGGGCCCCTGACTTGGCTTTACATGCAGTTGAGAAATATCTCTCAGACTTGGTACCCTTTTTACTTACTCGAATGCGAAACTTTTGTCTTTAATTAACTATAGAAAATAAATTACTTTAATGCCAAATTAAAACTTAACTCTATTAATTTAAGTTAATGAATCTTAATAGGTTGATAACTCATAATGAGGTAACGCAAATTTTAAGACGGAGTCGATGTGACAAATATTTTCACAGCTCATTTTAAGTATGAATGATAAGATACATAATAGAATACTCTAATTGCACTGTTGCAATATCAATTCAGCATAGCTTCGCTGAAGTTCTAACACCATGCAAGTCAAAAAAAGCAACTTCACAGGTGAGTGAAAACTGCATGATTATACCTTGGGAGAAGTATAAAAATATTTTATAATTTGTGTTTACTTAAATTAGAAAGAAACGTTGCTTGTTTGTGATTGGCTGAAACAACGCGTCTTCCGATTCTCTAGCAAATTGAATCAAAATGTCAAAACCGCCAAAATTGACTTACGTGGTCCTTAGAACTTCAACGACGATAGGTATGTTGAGCCGAGCAAAAGTACAAGAAATATTTTTTTATCACCTAAATTTTTTTAGTCCGCCCCTGTACCTTTCGCTTCACGGCAAAGCGGCCATCACGCGAACGCTCTATAAAATTTCAATCAACTGAAAGATGGCGGTTTTTCATCGATTGTCCCGTTAGATAGCAATTTTATTTACCGATACGATACTAAACTCGTTCTTTATTTTTAGATCGTACTTTATGGATGGAGGGAATGGAAACTATGGTATACGATGGGTATAGGCAGAGGGTGGATAAAGTTACAAGAAATATACTGAAACTGATAAGCTAGAAATAACCCATCGTTGCGAGATTGATAGACTGTCTGAAGAGGATTTAAGATAATGTATATTTGTAGGCACTGATTACTTTATGTGAACATCTTTTAAGTTTATAGGTGTTTTATTTTTATTTTAAGAATTAAAAAAAAAGTTTTGCGTAACGCTTAGTTTTTTCTGGGCAGGATATTATTCTGGCTAGACGCGGAGATGGCCAATGGAGCAAGACATTGACCGAGTAGTGGTCAAAGTTAGGCCAAAGAAACCAGGGCCGTCCTAAAGCTCGTTGGATCGACAATATCGTCAAAGTCGTGGGAAACACCTGGATAAGGGGCGCACAGAACCGGGAAATGTGGCAGAAGAAAGGGGAGGCTTATACCAAGCAGTGTGTGATTTCGGGCTGATATGATGATCAAGTGTGAAAGGAGCTAGGCTGAACCTGTATCACAGGTCACAGGTGTGTCTTTAGGTCACAGTTCTCTTCCCCAGAAGTATGAGCGATATTAACAATTGTTGGACATTTTAGTGTATCGCTTTTTTATGTGCACAAGCAATAAGTAATAGGTCTTTAACCATGAAATTGCCTATTTTTTCTCACATTTCGTTCTGTTTTTACTTTGACGTATAGTTATATTTTTTTTGTAGTTTCATTTTTATTGGATTATTTGGTAAATTACGTATCTTTTAGAGTTTAAAAACCGTAATAAAGTTGCATATTACCACATAGGGTAGTGTGTCAAAACACCTGTTTCAATGTGCTGTCGGTTTCATTACTTCAAGTAGGTGTATTTTTGTCATAGACTGTGTTTTGAGAATTTAAGATACGCAGTGTAGCGCAGCTTTTTTCATTCTATAGTTTGCAATTGCATCATACATAATCGGTTCAGAATGAAGATAAAAAAAAAGTGTTAGTTTAAATAAAAAAATGTAAAATACTGGTATTTAGCTGCATCCGGTTAGACTGGAAGCCGACCCCAACATAGTTGGGAAAAGGCTAGGCAGATGATGATGATGAGTATGTAAATATCACTTTTCACGAAATCGTTTAAACAAATCGGAAATTTCACACTTTAATCCCTAATATAAAGGACACTGCCAGTTTTGGTTGTATTTGGTTGCTGACGTCTTCTTTTTTAAACTTTAAAACAAAAAAAATATCAATCAAACATGTTAATATCATTTCAAGACAACTTAACAAACAAAACAAAAATTATGAGATATGATTAACATACCTCGAATTTCATGTCAACTTCTTAATCAAAGATCGTTACAGTATCGCACTCGTCTCGTCTACTATAAATCCGTCTGAACCAGGCTGGTACGATATGATCTACATTACGCGGACCAATGCCGCCTTCGTTTTATGCCGCCATTTTATTTTAGTCTTCAACTCAATGTTACGAGGTTGCAAAATTTTTATCTGTCTTGGTACTGATGTAACTAGACAAACGGTTTGTGAAAATGTATTTAGGTAACTACCTACCTTTTTAAATTTCCACACAAATCACAGATAACAAACATACATAATATTACGCCTGTCAACCCCGAAGGGTTAGGCAAAGGTGTACCTAAGAGGACACCTACATTTTAACAAGTTATTTTTAAGTCCCATGTATAAGGTGGCGAGCCTATTGCCATCAACCGGGCATAAATCCAGACTCTGTGGCTGCTACTTCCTGTCCTTGTCCCATATTACTTGCAGTCGGAGCAACACGTTTTTTTCTTCCAGTCACGCTATCATTTACTCCTCTTTCTTTCATATCCGTCCTCACACAATCCATCCATCGCTTCCTTGGTCTTCTTCTCCCTCTTCATCCAACAACAACTTGTCTTTAGAAATCAACCCGTATTAAATCTTAACTTTCTCAAAAGAACTACTTATCAATAACTAACCCTTTGGATTACAAAAAGCAGAAACTTACACCGATTAACAAATTGTTACCTGATTGATCAATTTCACTTACCATCCGCTTCTAGACCGTCCATATAAAATTTTTTGTCCCAATAAAATTAACCCTTCAATAACAAATCAATAGATAAGGCGTGACTAAAGATATTTTTTAACTCTTCCGCGGCATATGGTTACTCCGATCGATCTGTTTATTTTGGTAAAACGTGTCTGAACAAAAAACCATGGACTTTTCGACCGTTGTCCATATGTCCGGGCCTTTGTAGTAAACTTTTTATGTGTTATTGTTGATAATCAATAGTTTCTATTCAATGGTGGCTGGACAGTTGGGGTTGACAGGAGTTATGGACGTTGAAAGAGAAAGTTTGACGGTGTTGGGGTTTGGTGTCTCTAAAATGTATGAGAGTTGATATATTTACACACGTTCACATTTATAAGTTGATTGTTCATCACTTATTTAAGCCTGTGGGAATTAAAATCAAATAAGTAGGCATACCAAGGCATCTTTTCAACTGTTAAGGCAATGAAAACAATAATAAAAAAAATAAAAAAATAAATGAGAAAGTTTGTGAGGATGGATGGATGGATTTTTGTTCCTCAAAAACTACTGACCGGATTTGGATGAAATTTGGCACACAGATAGTTTATAACCTGGATTAACACATAGGATACTTTTTATCCCCGTAGTACGATCTCGTGGGACTATTACCGAACTTCACGCGGGCGAAACCGTGTGTATAAGCTATTAGCTTTTACGTCAAAGTTATGTATTAACTTCAGAAATGTCAAATATTTAAAACCGTAACAGAAAAATCTGGAACACTTTGAAACAGTTAATTTAACCCATTCTTACAAACAAATCACCTAAACCATACTGTACTGAATTCTCCCTAACAATATGCCACCACCGCGGGCAGTTAGAACCGGTTTGAAGCGGAACCCACCGCTCAGATCCGGTTTTGACCAGCGAGTGACCCCTTCTTACGGATGTATTGTCCTTTGAGGTGAAAAGTCAGGCAGATGTTTCGTTCTATGCTTATTGTCCGGTCGCGTTTTGTGAAATAGCAAAGGATAGATTTTTTGTCCACATTTTTGCTAACCGACTGTGCAAAAAAGAGTAATGCTATATTTCATTGAAAATTCTTATATGTTATTAGCTACAATATAGCAACTCCATCGTCGCCGTTGATGTTTTTTTTTCTTTTTCTTTTAATCTTAGGTAGCCAAAGAGACGAAGGATGGACTGTCTGAAGGATGATAATTATGGCAAGAAAGGAGGTGTCTAATGAGGTGACGAGTAATAGAGAAGTATGGAAGAAGAAGATATGTTGCCCGTACCCCAAATAAATTAGGATAAGGTTAGGAGAATAAGGAAGATGATGGTGTATAAAATAGTTTCAGTTTATGTAAGTTAAGTTACAAATATTAATGGCTAAAAGTATATTAGCTCCATTGTTTTATAGATTTTTCAACAATTTATTTATTGTCATATTACATGCTTTAATAACTACCTATTTACTGACGGTGCCTAGTAACAATATTATTAGGAACTGCAATTTCGGCTAGTCGTGGGTCAGTACCGGTTCTGAACCACCAGTGACCCTTCCTCACGCTTCTATTGTCCTTTTAAACTGAAAAGCTTTGGCAGATGTTTCATAGTTTGCATGCAAAACAGCAAAGATGTAAAGTAACGGATTTGAACAGCTATACAGGGTGTAAACAGACCCTTCACATATCCGTCAACCAAGCATTTTGTACATCAAACTAAGTAACTTTACGCAAAAATTATTGCTGGGAATCGACTTTTTTTTTGGGGTGAAATATCACGTTTTACAGAGGATTCGATGGAAAGCATTGTGCTGATGGATGGATTGAATAGTACGGGGGTCGTGGAGGCGTGTAAAGTAAAAATCTTACGTTAAAACCATGTATTTAAAAAATAAATTGTGAAAAAGGAACTTTGACCCCCAATATCTCCGTAACTAGAAGGTTCCCAGGTATGGTCTAGAACAAAAAAAATATCGCAAAGACGGGGAGAACAAGTGCCTTTCGTATATGTTAAGGGTCTATTTACACCCTTTATACGCAATCATTAGGAAAGACAAAAACTGCTACCTTTTCTTTTTAATTCTAACAACGAAACATTGAATAAAGAATTTGATCATGAATTATGGTTAACATTTTCAGCTAGACTGGGAGCTTGTGGCTAAATCATAACAGCCGCTGGGGTCGGTCTTCAGGTTAAGCCGCGCTTGTCTGGGTTGGTCCATGTATGGGTGCTGCTCATTGATTACCAAGTGTTTGCCGTGCCTCGGAAAGCACGTTAAGCCGTTGGTCCCGGCTGTCAATTGTAGATCTTTGATAGTCTTTACAGGTAGTCAGTGGCCCAAAAGTCTGACAATCAGTCTTACCAAGCGGTATCGTATTTCCCCGTACTAATTGGGTTTTGGAGGTCAGATAAGCAGTCGGTCCATATAAAATACTGGTATACATCTGCATCCAGTTAGACAGGAAGCCGACCCCAAAATAAATGGGGTAAAGGCTGGGCAGATGATGATTTTCAGCTAGACTGAGCAAATCTCATAAGCAACAGACACCAACAAGGTTTTCATAACACGTTTTATTCAGTTGCAATTCTGAGCTTGTATCACGACCAAACGGCAGTTGGTAAGGCGAGTGTCTAGTTGCACATAATTTTTATTAGCAAACATTTCGGCTAGTCGCGGGTCAATACCGGTTCTGACCAGTTAGTGACCCCTTCTCACGGTTCTATTGTCATGCTTTGGCAGATGTATCGTATTTTGCATATCGTTGGTCACGTTTTAAACAGAAAGGAACGGTTTAAAGCAAAGGACGAAAACGTTGAATGGGTCAAAAACTGCTGCTTTGTTAATTCACGGATATAATTATTTACTTTAACACTTCGTCCAAAAACGAGAGCTCGTGGCTAAATGATAACAGCCACACGGGTCCATAATCAAGGTAAACCGCTTACCTAGGTGGGTCCGTGGACGGGTGACCATCCATCATATGTATACCAAGTTTCTTCCGTGCCTCATGTTAAGCTGTTGGTCCCGGCTGTCATTTGTAGACATTTGATAGTCGTTACAGGTAGTCAGTGGCCTGAATGTCTGGTAACCAGGTTTACCAAATTATTTCGCAATAATAACTGGATTGTGGAGGTCAAATGAGCAGTCGCTTCATGTAAAATATTGGTATAAAGCTGCATCCGATTAGACTGGAAGCCAACCCCGTTATAGTTGGGATAAGGCTAAGCTGATGAGGCTGAGGCTAGATGACCTCGTCCAAAAACAAGAGCAAGAATATCGAAACAACAAAAAAATGAGAACAATTCTGGATGTTGAATATTTTTTAAATTAAACTTTCACTTTTTTTTTTTACTTTTTTAACGTTTATTTTATTTTTAACATATTTATTTAAAAGGAAAATGTGATTCGAATAACTACTTTCGTGTTTGCAACGTTCTAGAAAAAATGCGGAATTTCGACTGAAGACGTGAGAAAAATAACCAGTATCGCTTTGCAGTACAAGATACCTATTAAAAATCTATTCAAATAAAAAAAAAACACAAATAACAAAACCAACTGTCATGCAAAACTTTCAATGACGATTTCAACATTGCAGATTTTTGTTTCCACCGTTTCCGAGGGGTCAATTCCGGTTCTGACCAGCAACTGACCCTTTCTTACGTATCTTTTGTCCTTTAAAGGGTTAAAGGTCAGACAGATGTTTCGTACTTGCATATTGTTCCGTCACGTAAAGGATTTAGAACTGGTATTGCAAAATGCGCATCGTTGAATAGGAATTAATGGTGTTTATTTTTTAATCTTTTTTTTCAATCATTCTGTGACGATGATTTTTGTTTTTTTTTTTTTGTAACGTAATAGTGTCTCTTTGTAAAAGAGTTTCTGTTTAGTCTGTGGATTGTAATTCCCTGGGAATATCATCTGTCGTCAGCTTCCATTGCTATTTTCTGGTTTTCAGTGTTTAATTGAGTAAGATCTGGTTTTTTGTAGTAATACTATGTCTTTTAAGAAATAGGTTGAATGTAAATTCCTTGGGAATTTCGGTCGCCAGTATTGCGTTTATCGGGTTTTCAGTGTTTTATATAGAAAGCTCTTTGTGAAAGAGTTTGTCTGGGGATATTATTTCCTTGGGAACGTCTGCCGACAGTCTGCGGGTTTCAAGGGTGGTATCGTGAGATTTTTCGTTTTTGTGAGAAGAGAAAGGTGTCTAAAAAGGAGACGTTCAAATTAAATAATTTATAATTCAGAGTTTATAAATTAATTAATTTGAAAATTCATGATTGTAAAAGATTGTCAATTCAATTCCCCTGTAGCATGACCACCGTAGAAACGGGTTTTGTCGACGGAAGAATCGACAAAATGATAGAACAAGAAAAGAAACCTGTCATTTTGTCGATTCTTCCGTCGACAAAACCCGTTTCTACGGTGGTCATGTTACGCGTGCAGGAGCGTTGAAGACAAGGAAATTTAATTGACAATCATTTACAATCCTGGATTTTCAAATTAAATAATTTATAAACTCTGATTTTAACACCGTATTTTAGCAAAATTAAACGATTTTAGCAGTAGCGAAGGGTCAATTTTTGTAATAGGTAAGCCGGAGTACACAATCTTTAATGTGATTATATTATTTGCCAATAGAACATTGACATGCCTTGTGGCATTAAGTCCGCCTATGTATCACTATTGTACATGAAGTTTAAATAAATAAATAAATAAATAACATTGACTGTGCTATTTTTCAAAGGAAATCCGGTAGGAATCGAGTTGTATGGAACCTTCGCCGCTGGATTTTAGGTATATTCATGGTGCGTCGGTCCCAAATAAATTAAAAATAAGAGCTGGATAGTAAATAATTAATGATAAGCCTGGAAAACAGTACAGGTATTTTCTTGACTTTTCTGCTACAATTCCAAGTACCAGCTTAACCTATTGACCCAAATATCTTGAACTGTAACAGTCAGTCTTACCCCCTGGTAAGACTGATTGTCAGACTTTTGGGCCACTGACTACCTGTAAAGACTATCAAAGATCTACAATTGACATCCGGGACCAACGGCTTAACGTGCTTTCTGAGGCACGGCGGACACTCGGTATGTAATGGGTGGTCACCCATACATGGAACAACCCAGGCAAGCGCTGCTTAATCTGAAGATCGACCCGAGCGGCTGTTATCATTTAGCCACAAGCTCCCAGTCTAGCTGAAAATGTTAACCACATTTCATGATCAAATTCTTTATTCAATCTTCCGTCCTTAGAATTAAAAAGAGAAGGTAGCAATTTTTATCTTTTCTTATGATTGCCCCCACCTTCGCCAAATTCGTTACTTTACACCATTGCATTGATAAGCCTGACAAACAGTATAGGTATTTTCTTGACTTTTCTGCTACAATTTCAAGTACCAGCTAAACCTATTCACCCAAATATCTTGAACTGTAACACATTAAAAGCAAAGAACTAACATAATCAGATAAGCAAGCACGCTAGATAAACGCTAGCGGTATGTAGCGGTATAGCGGTACGTACCGGAAGCGCGCGGTATACCGGTGCGGTAAGAATTCGCGAAAACACTCCGCGAATTATTGTCGCTTTCCTGTCGCGTGTTGTACACCTACAGACTGGTGACGATTTAGATTAGTTTGATGGTAGTATTAAAATTTCTGGGTAAAAAAAATATTTTTTTGATGAAAGTTTCGTCATTTTCTGTCGTGTTAATAAGTGAGCTGAAGTTCCACAGTACACCAGACGAATCTCATGCAAGGAACACAACGAGAGTCATCAGTCGCTTTCGACATTAAAATCTCACGTCAAAACACAAATTTTGACATCGCCAGCGAAAAATTAATCAGATGTCCTGCCCAGGTCCACTTGAGGCGCACCATCATCATGAATTAGTGCGTAATGTTTTCTAGTTTCTGCTTACCAAAATATACCTAAGCCACGCGCGCCTCAAAGAGATGTCAGCAACCAAGTAGGGATCCGCATGGGCCAATGCCTGCCAGGGCTGCGGGACTGTTCGAAAGAGATACCGTGGCCCTGGAACACAAAGGGTAAAGAAGGAACATGGATGGGTTTTAGTCAGTACAAGTCTGATACTCCCCTCCGCTCCGCCCAGAGTGGGAAAAAAAAAGCCTAAAAAAAAAAATAAGTACTAAGAGACAAATGAAAACAAATAAAAAATCGATTCACTCCCAAAAATCGAAAACAAACGGAACATTTTAAAACCCGTGACAACGTGAGAAACTTGAAGAAAGCTTACAACTTTGTGTTCAGCTCACAAAAACTTAAGACGCCTACAAATAACTTGACTACAGAACACGATATCTTGAGTTCTAAGATCATTCGAATTAAGTTAAAAGTAAGGTGATATCTTTTCTTTAATCTTTACACGAGTTTGTCAAAGATTTTTGATATTGTTGTGGCTATTTTTCAAAGGGTTGACAAAAGTTTTGAATTCTTCAGCCTTATATAAGAAGAAAAACCTCGACAAGGTACACATATCTTAACCAGATTGCCTACCATGACGTCTCAAATCAGGAGTAATTCCAGTGTGGGAAAGAGATGGTGCTAGACGACCTGTTTACCTCTGTCTCTTTCCCACACTGGAATTACTCCTGCTGTAAGTCCTCCTACTGTCTTACAATAGACAATAGCGTAAGTGACCAAAAAGTGACTTTATCTAGCTGGCCATGGAACCTAATTACCTATCAGGCAGTACGTTAATGCTAGTTAAAAATGGCAGATCTAATTTTGTAGAAAACCTGCGCATGATACTGGGACCAATTATTGTGGGTGGCATTTAGTGTCCTCTATACTAAAACTGCCTAATTGGTGTAGTGGTTGCAATCGCGACGGCTAATTATGAGGTCCTGGGTTCGATTATGGGTTTTTCCTTAGAACTTCTCAGTAGATGCCACGAAATCTGGATTTGTGCCCGGTTGATGGCAATAGGCCCTTTTTTATTTTAAGAGAAACTTGCCCCACACTAGGAATATCTCCTGTATCGTGGGTGCGTTTACAAACATTTAAACTCACATACACAAACAGCCAGACCCGGAACAACTACCTGTAGATCAAACAAATATTTGTTCCGTGCGGGGATCGAACCCGCAACACGCAGCGCAGCAGCCAATCGCTCAGCCACTGAGCCAACCGTGCCGTCATTATTACAGGGGACTAAAACATAACTGGCGTAATGTGGGTGTACACCTCTGCCAAATGCTACGGGGATTATAAGCGAGATGTTATATTATGTTATACGGAAAAAGATTCCGACGAATTGTGAACATTCTTCTGGTTTTAAATTGGTATAATCTTGTTTTATAACAAACCGTAAAAGACTACAAAAATCAGTAAAATAACCCAGCCAATTCCCATCGCCAATCTAAATTCCACAGCCGCCTGTAGGTGTACTGTCTAATGTAAGATTTACACCGGTTATCCGGCTGGAGAGAATAGTTAGCTTGGCGACGGATTTCCGAGCGTCACTAAAAATTTGCCTCACAAATACCCGGGTGCTACACGGTATGTGGGGTACAAGTAGAACTGGCTGGGGAAATCTATGTGGGAGGTACTTCTTGCTGTGATTGTGTTGTTTATAGTTGTAGTTAGGTTTTTAGGTCTTAGATGTCTGATTGATTATTATAGGTTCTTTTGGCTAAATAATAACAGCCACACGGGTTGATCTTCAAGGTTAAGCCGTGCTTGCCGAGGTTGGTTCGTGGATGGGTCAACATCATCACATACCGAGATTCCTCCGTGCCTCGGAAAGCACGTTAAGCCGTTGGTCCTGGCTGTCATTTGTAGATCTTTGACATTCGTTACTAGTAGTCAGAAGCCGAAAGTCTGACATCCAGTCTTACCAAGGGGTCTAATATCGTGACTGCGAAAAAATTATCAGCTGTCCCATACTATATTTCAATACCTACTCGACCCAAATGTATGGGACAGCTGATACTTTTTTTCGCATTTACGATATTGGACCTATGGAGGAAGTTGTTCAGTTTGATAGTCTGCAGCATATCCTTTCATATGGCTATACCCTTTCTGTTACACCTGTATCATCATCTGCCTAGACTGTTCCCAACTATGTTGCGGTCGACTTCCAGTCTAACCGGATGCAGCTGAATACCAGTATTTTACATGGAGCGACTGCCTAACTGACCTCCACAACCCAGTTAGTACTGGGTAATACGATACCCCTTGGAAAGACTGGTTGTCAGACTTTTTGGGCCACTGACTGCCTACTTTTTGGGTAACGATTGTCAAAGATTTACAAATGACAGCCGGGACCAACGGCTTAACGTGCTTTCCGAGGCACGGAGGAAACTCGGTATGTAATGGGTGGTCACCCATCCACAGACCAACCTAGGCAAGCACGGCTTAACCTAATGATCGACCTGAGCGGCTGATATTATTTAGCCACGAACTCCTTCTATTACTCTCTGTATAAGTAACATATTTTCAAGTGAAACAAAAAATCCGACAGATACTGACACAAATCCTTTTACCAAACCTCCAATAAACCCATCAAATCCACTCCCAAACCAATAAAGTTTACAAAAACATAGTGTAAACGTTTACAATAACGTCGCGACAACAGGTGGTGGGCAGTTGTCGACAAAACGCACGATGACACGACATATGTCGCTGGTGGACGTGTCACGCCTTTGGCGGTCAAAGAATATGAAGAAAGGGTTTTTGGAGTATTTTGCCTACGTCTCCGTTGCAACGCATCCCATCCAAACTTACATCTGCAGTTTTTGAATCAAGAATTATTACATTTTGAGTCTTATTCTCAAGGGAGTATAAACAAAAATTACGACAATTGTCTGAATTTTTCTGCAACAATTTGCGCGCGCTAGTGCGATATCTACCTCTTTTTATTTATTACTAGCGACCCGCCCGGCTTCGCACAGATGCAATATATATATGTAAACCTTCCTCTTGAATCAATCTATCTATTACTGAAAACCGCATTAAAATCCGTTGCGTAGTTTTAAAGACCTAAGCATACATTTGGACAGACAGACAGCGGGAAGCGACTTTGTTTTATACTATGTAATGATATTATTGTTGCTAATTCTAAATTCTTTTGTTTATATTGTTTAATTTCGAAATAAGGGAGACTGATCATGTAATCTTGTATCTGCACCCATGTAAAAAAGCCGTCAGTATGTATGTGTCACATATGCATGTATGTATGCGAGAAAAGACGATTAACCAGTCGGTAAGCTATTCTTTCGATAAAATAAAGAATTGAAATAAAAGATCTTTCTTTCAATAAAAGAGAAAATTACGGGTTTTTGAATTTGCTGCGGAACGTGATATTCGTGACGCACCGTTTTTTTCTTTTCTTTTAATCTTTGTTCAAACTTAACAAGGTGTCGATCGTTTATTTATTGAAAGCGAAGTTATTGAATTTTAAAATGGCTACTTGCGTCTCCGATCTTTAACCAACATAGTTTCCACCCAGAAAACTATAAAACTTATAATAATGAACCCTATCTCATCGCATTAAGATCCATTCGTATTTTGTTAAACTGAATTCGAATTTTAAAGGATCAATAATTTGAAAACGTAGGTCAAGCATCTACAATTGGCAGCAGTTAACTTTCAATCTTATCTCACTGAAATAAGAGCTATTATTATTCTACCGATTCGTTATTTAAATAAAAATCAAACGCATCCCTTCCAAACTAACATCTGCAGTTTTTGAATTCAGAATGATTAAATTTTGAGTCTTACTCACTACTAATAAGAATTATAAGGAATTTGATTAGCACTTATTTATATTTGTAAACGTAAGTGACGACACATGTCATGTTAAAGAAAACGAAAGTTAAGGGTTGAACACACGTGGTCGTAACAAAATCGTTTTTATTGACTGTCCTGTCCAACAGGACCTTAACAGGTGTTTAGTGAAAGTGTTTAGAGACGTTTTTTGTTTGAATATATTTTGATTTTTTTGTTGTTTTGAATTTTTATGCTTTTTTTGGTGCTAAAGTCGTGGAAAGTGTGTTAACCAAGATTTAAAATGAAGTTTCTGTCAGCTGTTCTAAGTTTACAATTTTGAAAAGAATAAAGGTGATTTTGTTACTATTTTATTCTTATTGTTTTGGAGCATGAGTCGGCAATGGATTATTATATGCTGTATCTATACTAAGACTATTTGGTATTTCAAAATAACAGCTTTTTACTGGACGTTATGCGTGTTTATTTTTTAGCATACAATATTTATAAAAAAACCCTGTCCGATCCGTAAGGTATCAAGATTTGATTCTATTTATGTAATCTTTTTCGTAGAACAGGTAAAAAAAAACCCGATAAAAATTAAATAAAATGTACTAAAATGAGGAAACTTCTATGGCAACACACGGGTGCGAGCGGTCGCTTCTCGGTTCGTGACGTCATAAAAAAACAATTGATTGAACACTACTAAAATGTCGATGATGGTGTTGTCACGTTTTAAAAGTTTGTTTGAATTTAGGGAAACGGTGGTAATTTAGAACAAAAATCCTACATTTTAAAATTAATTAATATTTTTACTTTCATGAATATTTTGTGTTTCTTATTCTATTTGGCAATGTCATTGGTATTCCTTTATGCCCCTTTCGGATTGGACAGGGTTTTTTAACATATTGTATAAGGTACTTACAACAAAAAAAAAACATTTATTTTTTATTTTGTCTGTCTGTCTGTTTGTGCCGTCTAATCTCCGAAATACCTAAACCGATCTTAACGGTACTTTACTGACAGATAGCTGATGTTATTAGAAGTAACTAAAGCTATTTTTATTTTAGAAAAAGTATTAGGGTTCCGTGCAAAACAATTAAAACCCTCGAAATTGTTAACAAAATCTGATTCAAATATGGGAAGTAATATTTTTATGATAATTTGACGTGAATGAACGTCGCGGGTCACAGCTAGTTTACACCAATATTAAAAATGTATTTATTTATTTAACACTTCAAGCACAAAAGTACAGAGGCGGACTTAATGCCATAGGCATTTTCTACCAGTCAACCTTTGGGTGATGCAGAGACAAGCAGTGGTAGGTGTATATCTGAAAATAATTTTAAATAATACTAAGATTAACTACAAGGATTTATAAAATACTATAAATATATATCAAAATTTAGATTAACGTAAATAGACATTTACACGAAATTAATTGATTAATGTATGCCATTAGACATACCATAGAAATAATAGGTGAAATAAACCACATATCTATTTTCCGCAACAATTCTTATAACACACCCACTATACGCTATTAAGGCATGCACACACCGTATCGGACATATTCGCAAGCAATGATTGGGTTGTCCAGGCAAAATATTTAAATAAATGCTGTAACGGTCTGTCGAGCTCAAATCGCGAAGAAACAATGATATAATATTATTAAAATGATAGCCAATTCGTAAATAAGGATTTTTAAGCCCCGTCTTGTATATGGTGTGCTTTTTCCATGAAATTATTTAATAGGGCAACATTTCTTGCAATTTCACGGCTTATTTTGGCTTTATTAACGTCATGCCTGTGATTTTGAACAAGTGATTTATCTATACTAATATTATAAAGACGTAAAGTTTGTTTGAAAGTTTGTATGTAGGGGTTGATCTTCGGAACTAGTGATCCGATTCCGAAAATTCTTTCACTCACGGGAAGCTACATTATCCCGAAGTGTCATTGGCTACATTTAAAACGATCCTGTGAGTTAATTTCTGTATATAACGGGAGCTAAGCCGCGAGTAAAAGGTAGTGGTTGATATACTGGATCCCTTTTGAAAATCAATTACAAGGTAATGATGTCTCATCTGCCGAGCCATTTCCCAACTATGTTGGGGGTCGGCGTCCAATCTAACTAGATACAGCTGAATACCAGTATTTTACATGGAGCGACTGCCTGTCTGACCTTCACAACCCAATTAGTACTTGGTAATACGGTACCCTTTGGTAATATTGGTTGTCAGACTTTCGGGCCACTGATTACCAGCTGTAAGGACTACAAATAATATACTATAGACCGACCGCTTTAATGAGTCCTCCGCCTTGCCCCATCAAAGGCACATTAAGCATCCACAAAGTCCTAACAATATCCCACAGGTTATTTGCTTTAAAATAACCATAATCCACGTAGGTATTACGATACTAATTAAACCAATACGTGATCAACCTTCAGAATATTCCATTTAAATTGATATCTTTGCGAGGAATATCTTCTTTTATAATATACAGCATGTCAAAGATCTACAATTGCCAGCCAGTACCAACGCGTAGTCGCTCATTCCAAAGCGTAGATCTCTATAGTAAAATGGGCAAGAAACTCCATGGACACTCTATTAAAATCAAATTAGTTATTACAAAGTTCTGGAAACATTATTGTTCCTTCTATTTGTGAGAACCATGTAGAAAAATCTTAATAGTAATCTTCTGCTGTAGAAGTTTCTTAGGAAACTTTTGCTGTTTGTTTCTATTTTCCTTAATATCGTTTTATTTATTTTTCAGAACTGACTTTTCTGAGGAGCTCGTGGCTAAATAATAACAGCCGCTCGGATCAATCTTTAGGTTAAACCGTGCTTGCCTAGGTTGGTCTGTGGATGGGTGACCACCCATTACAAACCGAGTTTCCTCCGTGCATCGGAAAGCACGTTAAGCCGTTGGTCCCGGCTGTCATTTGTAGATCTTTGACAGTCGTTAAAGGTAGTCAGTGGCTCAAAAAGTCTGAGAACCAGTCTTACCAAGGGGTATCGTATTATCTAGTACTAACTGGGTTGTGGAGGTCAGATAGGCAGTCGGTAAATATAAAAATACGGGTATCCAGCTGCATCTGGGTAGACTGGAAGCCGACCCCAACATAGTTGGGAAAAGGCTAGGCAGATGATGATGTTTATTTTTCAGAACATCAAACAAATTATACACAGAAATAGCTTGTGTTTGTGGCGCGAATGCCAACGTGTTATCAGCACCTCGTCTTGGAAGAGAACCTTTGGCCGCAGGGAGTGGTGTTCCGTCGGTTCTACGGGCAAGTACCACGTGAACGCACAGTGACATAGTGTAGTGTTACTAACGCAGTTTTATGGTACGTTTTACAAACACAGTTTGTATTTTATCATATGTATGTTAGTCTGTAAGGTATGGGCCAGTCTGCGGGACTGTTCGAAAGAGATACTGCGGCCCTGGAACACAAAGGGCAAAGAAGGAACATGGATGGGTTTTAGTCAGTACAAGTCTGACACTCCCTTCCGCTCCGCCCAGAGTGGGGGAGGTCATTTGATGATTTCCAAACCGAAAAAAAAAAAAGAATGGGCCAGTTGCCTGGAAATAAATGTATTTTGTTTTTGTATAAATAAAGATAATAATTATGTATAACATCATCATACGGAAATCTGAGTTTACTATTAGGTACACCTCTGCCTAACCCTTCGGGGATTACAGGCGTGATGTTATGTTATCATTATTCTCATACCCTTATTCCAATTTTTTTGCGGTCGGCGAAGCATGTCTTCTTCGTCCATACTTCTCTATTACTCGTCATTTCAGCAGTCACCTCTTTTCCAGCCATATCTTATACAGTCCATCCATCGTGTCTCTGGTCTTTCTCTACTCTTAAAGCCATCCACATTTATACCCAAAGCTTTTATCACGACATTTTCCTAACTAGATATTTATAACATACTAGCTGTTTCTATTAAATTTTGTGTATGTGTGAGAAAAGAAATAGATAACCTATGTAAATTCCCAAGATACAATCTGTCTCCTTGCCAAATTTCATTACGATCTGATCAGCCGTTAAGTTGTGAAAAAGTAACAAACAGAGTTACTTTCGCATTTATTATATTAGTATAGATTAGTACGGATTAAGTATTACCTACGAATATTGACGTAGAGTATCTGAAAGTATAACTAAGACACAAAGTCTATTTCCAATTTTCCCGAGAAAAAAGGATTAACCATAATAAGACCCGGATGAGAAACAGCCTCCCTACCTATTTGCACTTGAATGAAAAACCTAATCGATCGAAAACCAACTATAAAACAATCTATATACAGAGTGTTCCACCCGCCGTTATACAGGACGCTACAAAACAGGGCAACTCGCCGCTTAGCTATGTAAGTGCAATTTAAAATGTAAATTAACACAGCAAAGAAGTGGGGGGAAGCGCACCAACACTTGGGGAATTTCCACCAACACTGTCTTGGCCACCCTGTATAATCAGTCCGGTGAAAAAGTTAACTCAACAATCCTAGCACACGAATTTCAACTTTACCTTATTCTTATAAAGCTGATTTTCAAACGTTTCTTATGTGAGTAACAACGTTTTAAGTCGAGTAAATAAAGTGTTGTAAAAACTGTTCTATACAGGGTAACTTAGATTTTAACCCCATTTTTATAGGGTTGGGTTTCGAATGAGTTAGCAAGGTTGCTTATAGGCTTTTCTTGGTATAATTTTTATATTTTCTTCCCGACAGAAGAGATTTGTTACGTGTAACTTGTAGCGGACTCTCGGTCCCTCCAGCGTGGAGGAATAAATTATAACGAGCACACCCTGATTGCTTTTTAATTTTATTTTTTGTTGAAGAAAACTGTAGTTCATTTTGATAATGTTTCGGATGGTTGGATAAAGTACAATTAATGTTTTTGTGTTTTATGTAAAAGAAGGGTTTTTTTTTAATAAAACCTTTGTTTTGAATTGAATTGTTTTTTTGTATAATACTAATATAAGGTAATATTTTAGCGCAAGACTAATCATTAGATAGAAGTTTTCTCAGTATTTTATAAAAATAATTCAAATTCATTTTAATGTTTTTTTTCTTATGGTATTCTTTTTTTTCGGATTGTAAATAATCAAATACCAGTGCCAGTGTTGATCCGGCTTTGATTAACACACATATTCATAGAATTTGATTTGGTAGAACAAAATAATAATTCTCATTGTAATTTTTAGACATTAAATGAAGTGAAAATACTAAAATTCAAGCAAGAACACTACACGACAATAATACTTAAATAAAACAATGAACACTGAGCTTTATAATTAGGTGTCCTCCAAGAATAAGAGCCAATGTAATTTGCGTGCACTGATCACAATAATTACTGGTGTAAGTAAATTCGGCGGAGGTCAGACGGCTTTCGTTCCCTTTAAATTGGAAATCTGGCCTTCAAATAATTAACTTTGTCTGTACACATAATAATTATTAAGAAAACAACAAATTAACCCAAAGTAAAATTAGTAGGTATTTTTCTCGAAGGAAATCTCTTTCAAAAACATGATTTTAGTTATTACTATAATAGCTGATGAAGAACCTACCTATCTACTCATTAAATACTTGTATTCAATATCACCCCCTAACAAAAAAATCACCCCAAAAATATACGCCATTAAAAAAACACGCAAAAAGCATCTCAAGGCGTCTCCGTCGCGAGGCAACAGAGAGGCCACTTCTTTTTTCATCCCCCATTCCCCTGCGAAGGGGTGAAGGGGGTGGGAGGGTCGCCGAGAAATGGAAAACTCGGGAAAATTGTAGCATTCTTGAGGCAACGCTCTGCTCACACCTTCTTGCGGGTGGGGTTGTCAACATTTTGGCGTAAAAAGGATTTGTTGGATTTTTGTTAAGGTGTTTTTTTTTATTAGTTATTTTATTTCATCGAATGCTTTGCTGTATAATAACACTTGATCAATTGTTTGAGCACATCAATAACTATGATCTGATTTTCATAACTTTATCACTTAACGTAACCAGAGAACCAATTAATGTATCAATCAGTCTGATATATTGATTCGGCAAAACAAATCTATTTCAAATTTTACTTTTGTCAACCCATTTTAAATGACCTATGTTTAATTTTACAGAAACACGACTCAGCAAAAAAACTTCCTTAAAAATCAATGCACAAAACAATAAACTCAAGCACCCAAGAAAATGTTTTCAACCAATGCAGCGGCGCGCAACGTAAAAAGGAGCGCTGTGTCGGACGCCCCCCGTCCCCTCCCCGCGCCCCGTTCACCCCCTCGGCCACGGACAGCGTCTCGGGGCGCGGACTTGGGTGCTTGTATTTTTAAGATGACATTTAAGTAATGGAGGTTTATTTTACTGTATATTTTATTAGTCTGACCCCAGTGTCAGAACTTTACTGATTTTATTTTACACTCGGTGTATAATGCAGACACTTAAATAAATTGTACCTTAGAACAAAATATTTGCCAAGAAGAAGATATTTTCATGAGGAAAAGTAATTGGTACATCAGATATATTTCTTTCAAGTATGACCATCCCGGTGGTGTACTTAATTAATAAGACTTTGGGTAAAAGCCGTTAGTAATGCGCAAGTAAAGTAAGTATGTGCATGTATTGTCTTGCACTAACCATCTAACACATCCAACGATCATTTTAGTCGTAAGCTCTTTAAATTTTATAGAGCTTACGACTAAAATGATCATTGGATATTTCCACCCTGAATTCAAATGAAATAAAAATTGACTAAGAAGCTACGACTTGCAATCCGTATTACTCACCCCATACCCTAAGTCCGTCCCTGTTCGCCGTCGCCGCGGGTTCCGTACCGGCGTTTTACATATTTCTTCAGTTCGCCCCCATTGTGAGCGGCCCGCGTATTGAATCAACTGTACGTATTGTATACTTAGGTATATGTATACTTAGATATACAACTTCTTTGTTTCCGTCTTGCAGGGAGATAATGCTGAAAATTATTGCTGGACCGAAAAAATAAATAAGGTGCAGGTTTTAGGTAATTTTGCTTATATGCTAACTGTGATTAAACAGCTGGAATTTACTTGTTATGCGTAAAACGATCATTCAAAAAAAAATTAAAAGCCTTATACATAATTAGCTTTACTTAAAATGTAGCTATGCGTCTAGTGACACTGTGAATCAGGTGTTTGGTTTTTGAGACTGAACTAGTAGTAGTAGTCTACTGCTCTACTGGAGATGCAGTAAAGCAGTAGACTGTATGATTAAATAAGTAGCATTTAATTTGTAATCGCACCTACATCTTATGGTGAAAGTACAAAACCTTAGTGGCTCAAATAAACGTATCTTTAGTAAGTCGTAGAAATTGTGTAATTATTCATGAAAATACATATTTTCTTTACTTGAACTGGATTCACGACTGGAAACTGAACAGTCAACTCCTAAGGCTTAGATAGATGTAGAAACTTCAGCAAAATACCCTGAAAAACAAACCCATTAACGATGTACTCAATAACAATTATTTTTACAGGTCTAAGATAAAAGCGGGTGAATTTCACCCCCCGATGACGTCACCATCCGACAGTGTGTCAGCAAATATCCAACCAGGCTAAGTTGACCCCTCTCAATCGGTGCTGTTGAAAAATTCTAGTGTATTTAAGGATAAAGTTAAGGAGCTGACGGCTCTAGTAATATTGGAAATTCGGGAGGCAAATGTTTTGTTTGGCTCGGGGTAAATGATGCAAAAAGCTTTAAGAAAATTATAACGGTGGATGTTATAAAGGATGAGTAGTATATTCTAAGATGGATGGTGAGAAATACCTATTATTTATTACTGTTATATTTATGGGGGTGATATTAGGACCGGGGTAAGTATTTTGTCATATAAGTTACGAAAAGACACTGATCGAGTATTAAGGGGTATAAATTTGGAACAACAGAGATCTACGATAAGTAAGTGTGCAAATAAAATTCATCTAATTAATTCTATTCGATTTAGATGAATAGTGTTATATTCTAAATAAAAAAATATTTTGTCTTTCTGAATTACTTTGTAAACAATTTCTACGAATTTACTATTTATTTTTTACTACACTCTTAATTCTACGACAAGTCATAAAATACAACTACGTTTCTCTCAACGCCTTATATCAAAGAAGAAACTTAAAAACTACATTAAAATATCATTCAACCCCTCGCCAGGGGTAGTTAAGACCGGCGACGTTGCCAGCGTGATATGTTGCCAAATTTATGTTTTTTGCCAACTACTGGCATTATCTCGTTTTAATGTTAGACTCTCGGTTATTTTCTCCTTTTTATTGTGTCTATTTGGCATCATATGGCAGTCGCATTTTAGGGTTGAGTTCTTGGCTATTAGTTGCGGAGTTAGGGCGTTTGTTTTTTTTTTATTAGTATACTTCAGACTATAGGCTATTGTCTAGTTAACTTCCATTAGTACTATAAACAATAATATTTACAATACAAAGCTATGCTAAAGTCATATAACTATTTGAACGATATTTTTATTATTATGTTACTTAGGCCATGTGTTTACGTAGCTTTAAGTTATTGATGTACACGTCTGATACTAAACAGCACACAGCACAGCTATTACACCGCAAACACAGCCATTTATAGTTTATTGTTTATTTTTTGTAATTTTGTATGATGCATGTCATGTCCCTGCGACAAATAAATATTTTTTCTTTCTTCTTTAAACTGTAAGTATTGTTTTTTTTTTTTTAAAGAAAAACTACTACATTATTTTTCCGTAGCTTAACAAAACAACCCCTAACTCCGTAAAGAACCTTCAACCCTCAAATCACTTACCTAACACAAAAATCCCTTTACAATCCAGCAAACAATCATAAAAAATCTCCTTGCGGTCGCACACAATCACAAAAAAGCTCACACAGGCAAAAATATAAAAGAAGTGTACGAACGCCGCGAATGCATCTGTGTGCGTGATAGCCGCTGCTTCCATTGGGCACAGAGCTATTTCTTTATTGATCCATATTTCTTCTTCTTTAGACTGGCCTCCAAGGGGGAATCACCCCTCAGGGGGACACCGCCCAGCCCCCCCGGAGGTGTTTTTCTACAGTTTTAATGAACGAAGGACTCGAAAATGGCGCGCAAGGAGTTTGGGGGTGAAAAGGGGAGAAAGGTTATTAATGCTTTTTAAGCTGAGTAATTTTCACCCTTAACGTTTTTAGGCTTGAGTGTGCTTAGTTTTTGTTTTTAAGGCTATTCTGTTGTTTGTGGTGGGTTTTTATGTGTTTACCTAATTACTAATTAAGTATGTTTATAAAAGTTGTGCGGTGGGATAAAGTGGAGATACTTTGTGTGAATGGGCACATTTGTAGGACAAGAATTCCTTAGGGGTAAATAATTAATAATTAGACTATTTGTAGAGTTCGTGTTTTCACAGTTTTAATAGAATAATAGATTATACCAGTTAATTTAAGTAAAACTCTTTCAGTTACCTAATGTCTTAAAAAGGCATAGTTACGAACACAGTTTAACATCAATAGCTAACATAATATTGACGTATATGTATTTACCTAAACATACCAACAAGTTTTAGGAAATAATCCATGTGTATATAAACGTGTAAAGCATCGAATTAAGTTGTGTCTGAAGTAGCTACGTCTATTTTATATGAAGGCCACTTTGAAAATAGAACTTAATAATAGTGGTCGCCTCTAAATCAAAACATACCATACCTGTTTATTCCAAAAGTTCACTTTACAACACCACCATACAGCGACAAACAAAATAAATAACGAAAAAAAGGAAACAAAAAAAAAACCAATTCATTGTCAATGAAACTCGACACTTTATCTCATTCAAACACTCCTAAATAAAAAGAGAAAAAAAGAAACCACCACACGTAACAAATTTGAAAAAACATACCTTATAATTTGGCTCATTACCAAAACGTAGGAAAAACATATTCGTTCCCTTATACTCCCCCATAAATAAGGACGATGGGTTCGAAAAGGGAAAAAATTTATTATCCAACCACCCCATTCCACCCCTAAGGAGAAATATGAAATAAAATGAAAATGTAATGGGGAAAAAATACGGAGCGCGCGGCAAGACAAAGGGATGGGATGGGGTAGGCTGGTGTGGAGACGGCTCCGGAGAATCTCGTAAGGTCAAAATTGTTTACTTCGGATTCCTTTAGCTGATTATTATCTTTTGGAATATTTTTTGTTACCGTGGCATTAGAAATAATAGACTAGTTGTCAAGAAAGAAATACAAGTTGTCATTATGCATAAAGGATTAAATCGATTAAATTTTACGTATCAAAATTACTCATCACAAAATAAGTCATACTTCTAGCTTAATTCGGTAAAATTTAATGTCAAAGCTTTGTGAATGTGATAACTGTGATTACTAATGTTTTAGGTACTTACTGAAAAAATATTCAATTAACTTGTTACTTTTTTTGTGAAAACAGTTCAGAATTCTTGTATTAAAGAACCAGGCAATGAAACACCTGTAATGGCACGACTGAAAAGTCGAATATTGTGAAACCATCGGCTATGCTTACTGACATATTCTGAAAAATAAATTACTTATTCGTTGTGATATTACAGATCACCATAGCTGATGGTGATGAACATCAGGAGGACACTCTGCTTGTATCCACTTTATGGCTTTGAAAAAGACGTTTTAAATATATCATTAACTGAGGTGCCTCAACGCAAACTATGGCTCTCCTCCTGCACTATGTGTGATTCCACCAGCACTTAGAAGGACCTGTCCGAAGCCACCACCAACGCCGTCGAGGTGGCAGAGTTCTGGTCAATTCAATTTGAATTTAAAAAAGGCAAATCATCACATGACGAAGAAGATCATTAACTTACACAATATTGTATAAAATCTGGTTCTTCTAACGTAACCGACAGATGTGTTGCAGAGGACTTTGATCCACCACTTCTTCTTCCTCGCTTAAACACTAGGAAGTGACGAAGGGCTTTGTCGTTCAAAAAGTGCAGATTATAAGCCTAATTTGAATACAATTTTGATTTTGATCTAAGCAGCTAATTCCAAAAAAAATCCGTCTCCACACTTTCGAGCACGTAGGGCGGGGTAGACACCACAAGCCCGCGGCAATGAAGACTCGTTCCTATAAATCTGCCTTATCATAAAAATATACGCGCGTATCTGCCTACGGCTTTACGATTGTGGCTTATGTACGCACTTTTATTCTTATGTAAGGTAAGTTACTTTTGAGGTGAGTAGATTAGGGGTGTTTACTTAGAGGTCTTTTAAAAATGGGGGCGAATGGGGTGTAGTGGTCACGGTCTTTGGTGACAGTAGAGCTACTTACACATAAAAATATTCATACTCACGGATAATAAAGAGAAATAATACCTTCTTCTCCCTTATTGATACGGGGGTAAGCAGAAAATAAAGAATGACTCTTGCGACAAATCTTACTATAGATAATATGTTTTTTTACTTAGTTCTTTTGATTTCTTACAACATCCTAACTATTTGTGGCATTGCATAAATGTGTTGAATTGTAAAGCAATGAAAGTAGACGGACAAGAAGCAAACATACTCTCAGAGTATCGCGCGCGATATAATAACACATTAGACATGTAATAAGTACCGTAATCTACGAGATATCGGAGCTCTTTAGTTTCTCATCCTCTTTATTATCAGCTTATTGGTGCAAAGAAAGACTCGTGGCTAAATAATAACACCCGCACGGGTCGATTAAGAAGCTCTTGCCAAGAACAGTCCGTGGATGGGTGACCAATACATACCGAGTTTCCTCAGTGTCTCGGAAAGCACGTTAAGCCGTGGGTCCCGGCTGTTGTTTGTAGATCTTTGACAGACGTTAGAGGTAGTCAGTCGCCCGAAAGTCTGACAATCAGTCTTACCAAGGGGTATCGTGTTACCTAGGACTAACTGGGTTGTAGAGGGCAGATTGGCAGTCGCTCTATATAAAATACTGGCATTCAGCTGTAAATATAGTTGGGAAAAGGCTAGGCAGATAATGATGGTGTTGCACATTGGTAGGTATGCTTCGATTTTCACCTTTTACACTACAGACTCCTGGCATAAGCGTATTTGATAAGATGGTGAAGTTACTATCAATTCTTGAATGTGCAAATGACATAGCTAGCTTATACTCAATTACTCACCAAACTAAATATAAAAAATTACATGGATCAAAAAATCATAAAAGTTGTGTCAGCTGCATGCAATACCGTGGGAAATTGTAAACTTGTCAATCAATAAAATTGACGTCGTAAGAGTTAATGAACTAGAAACTAATTAATAATTTATAAAACGTAAATAGGGGACTGCAATGCTGAAATGAAGGCGAATTATTTCTGTAGAATGCACTCGAACAGTTCACAGAGCTTAGCAATAGGCCAGTCACTAAATACTTACATATTATAATAATGTGCAAAAGTAAAAGATATCTATACTATATAATATAATAAAGCTGAAGAGTTTGTTAGGTTGAACGCACTAATCTCAGGAACTACTGGTTCGATTTGAAAAATTCTTTCAGTGTTGGATAGCCCATTGATCGAGGAAGGATATAGGACGTAGGTTGCGAGCTACAGCTAGTTATAAAAACAAGGTGAAATCCCGGACAACGATGCTGAAACGGTTACCATGTATTCAGTACATCATTAGAAATTTTTAAATGGTCATATAAAAAGAAATCAGCTGTTCCATACATTTTGGCAGTGTAGCTGTGGGTACTGCAGTTTTGTAGGAAACAGCTGTTTTTTTTTTCAATAACCGCCGAAAAATTTCTATGTGAGGGGTTCAGCAGTCATGCTAGTGAAGGAGGTGGCGGGACGTGAGAGGGAAAGAACCTCACGTCCCAGCCGCCGCGGGAGACGCCCTGGGCGTCGGGGGTCACGTGGTGGCTCCCGGCCACCGTAGGCGCGGGCCTGTGGACGGCGAGTTATGGGCCAGCTCGCCGTCCGGCCGTCTTATGACGACAGGCCGTGTCGACGGCGCGTTCGTGATCCACGCGCGCCTCAAAGAGATGTCAGCTACCAATTAGTTACCATGTTAGTTACCAATTTTCATGGTCAAATTTCTGTGGAAAGTATTCTTAGTGACAGTGACTAATAGATAATAATGATAGTAGTCGCAATTTTATTTTAAGTCATGAAATTCATACGCTACGCCGAGGGAAGGAACTCGTCGCTAAATAACAGTCGCTTAGATCAATCTTTAAGTCAAGCCGCGCTTACATAGGGCATTTACGTAGATCTTTTATAGTTGTTACAGGTAGTCAGTGGCCCAAAAGTATTATCTGGGTTGTGGAGGTCAGATAGGTAGACGCTCCATGTAAAATACTGGTATTCAGCTGCATCTGGTAAGACTGGAAGCCGATCCCCAACATAGTTGGGAAAAGGCTAGGCAGATGATGAAATACATACCTATGCTGCGCATCTATGTTTTCATTTGTGAGTTCATTCAACTGCTCTGAAAAGTACTATTATTTACAGCCTTATCAATCCCAATTATTTTATTAAATCTCCTTCAAATACCTTCATTAATCTTTTTAATAACCCGTCCAATCCCAAAATAAAATACAAAATAATATATAAAAAAAATCAATACAACCCTTTATGATATTTAAGCCGCTCAAGTGAAAAATCCTTACCGACATAATCTTCAAAAGAACCCCTTTTATTCGCAGGTAAAAGAAAATCGGGGCCCTTGCAAAAATTAGCCCCCCAGAAGGGGCGAAAGGGGGTGTGAAGGGGGTGTTTTAAGAGCATTTTTCTCCATACGGGGAGTTTCATTGTTACGACTTTTTGTAAGTGAATTTCTGTGATAGACCGTTTTTAAAAGGCTCGTTGCGAGAGTTTTGCGTGTCTGCGAAAACGTTGATATACTTACTTACTTACTTGCGTATTTTGTGGATATCACCGTAGGTAGTTATGTTGTAACGTAAATAATAGGCAGTTACAAAATGGAACCGATCTTTTATTTGGGTTATAACTTTTGATTTTTGATTCTTTGTTTAAGTTTTACTAGCGACCCGCCCCGGCTTTACACGGGTGCAATATATACATATAAACCGTCCTCTTGAATCACTCTATCTATTAAAAAAAACCGCATCAAAATCCGTTGCGTAAGCTTAAAGATCTAACCATACACAGGGACAGACAGACAGCGGGAAGCGACTTTGTTTTATACTATGTAGTGATTGGACATAAATACTGCTATACGAAGCATCCTTGCTGTGCTGTGAGGACACAGCGTGAGGATAGGGGAATGCCCCCGCTTTTACAAATACCCTGAAAGAACCAAACCGGACGTACTGGGTATATCCGGTTCCTTCAAGGTATTTGTAGAACCGGGTGCATGCCTTGAGGATTGACTTGAAGATGCAGTGTCATCATCTGCCTAGCCTTTTTCCAACTATATTGGGGTCGGCTTCCAGTCTAACCGGATGCAGCTGAATACCAGTATTTTACATGTAGCGACTGCCTATCTGACCTCCACAACCCAGTTAGTACTGAGTACTACGATACCTCTTGGTAAGACTGGTTGTCAGACTTTTTGAGCCAGTGACTACCTAACTACTGTCAAAGATCTAGAAATGACACCCGGGACGGGCTTAACGTGTTTTCCGAGGCACGGAGGAAACTCGGTATGTAATGGGTGGTCACCCATCCACAGGCCAACCTAGGCAAGCACGGCTTAACCTAAAGATTGACCCGAGCGGCAGTTATTATGTAGCCACGAGCTCCTCAAAGAAGATGCAGTGTATGACAGCAATAGTCAACTCTATTTCGTTGAATGAAAAAAACCGGCCAAGTACGAGTCGGACTGGCGCATGAAAGGTTCCGTACCATCGTAACAGTTGAGCCCCCTTTAATTTTTAATTTATTATTTGTTGTTTATCTTTCAAGCAATCGATCCAACGTGTTTGTAGTCCTCCTATACTCTTATATGACAACACATTCATACTCGACGTCAGGAAGAATATTTCGGCTCTAAATTCAAGTCCAACTAGATTAGAGTCTAGTATCCATGGACCTCTTATCTTTCTTAATTTACTATGATATTATAAATGCAATGTCTGGATAGATCGATGTTTGTTGCTCATTCACGCACAAATTACTGAACGGATTTGGATAAAATTTGGCACACAAATCCACACCGACAAAGCCAGGGGTTTAAGCTATTTTAAATATCCTGTCAATTAAATAGACGAGACAACGAGATCAAATCATAATCTACTTAGAAATAGCCAACTGGGTCGTATCGGTACTGAAGTAACCTGTCAAACTTTGTAAGTTAAATCTCTTTGCAAATACGTTATCGTGCAATGTTTTTTTGGCTTCTTAAACTCCTTTTCCTTTATTATCATTCCACACGCAATCCACCAGTTTATTATTAATTAGTCTTTCTCTCTCTCTGTCCATCCATCTTTATGTTTATCACTTTTTTTTGTCACAATAGTTCTTAAAGTAAGAGGAATATCGGCTTCATTCTAGTCTTCTGGTAAGACTAGAACGATATGATATGATAACAGTCCAGTATCCTATTTCAAAGTAGTACCTACGTCCTTCTAAAAACATCCTATCTTTAAAAAAAGTCCCTTGATTTTTTTTGTAAAACCCCGCCTTGTCGTTCACTGGACGAACCCGAGGGTCGGGGTACTGAGGAGATCCCTCCCAGCTTATAATTGGGAGAGCATCCGAAGTTACTCCCTCAGATTAAAATATTTATTTTTGCGATGGAAAGAAAAAGTACGGTTAGGTACAGTCGGGGGCGAGAGTACGTTCGCCTTTTGCTTGATTTTTTTTTGTAAGGGTTTTCTGCCCTTGCGTTTTGTGATTTCGTTCTCTTATCTATACTAACATTATAAAGAGGAAAGTTTTTTTTGTTTGTTTCTACCGAATACGCTCCGAAAAGTACTGGACCGATTTTAACCATTATCTTAGAAATAGAAAGCTAAGTTCTCAGGAAGTAACATAGGCTATAAATTATTATGCAAATTAGCCGAGCTATTACAATTTTGGCGGTAAAAAGTGCGAAGTGCTAGTATCTTATAAAAGATTCATTTCATTAGGGAGTTTGTAAGGATTGTTTCTGGTGGGAATAAGGCGTAGGTTTGTGTATGTTCGTTATTATTTTTAGTAGGCTTTCTCGTGTTTTGCCAACCTTTATAATAATTAGAAACGTAGTAAGAAGTACCAATGAACAAAGTAACATAACATTTCTTTCAGACTTGCAACAACTTATTTATTTTGTAATGGTATCATGAGCCGACGTGGTACACTAAAAATTACATTAGAAAAATGGCTGAGCGATTGGCTGCTGCGCTGCGTGTCGTGGTTACGATTCCCGAACTGAATAAATATTTGTATGGTCTACAGATAGTTGATCCGGGTCTTGCTCTTTGTGTATGTGACTTTAAATGTTTGTAAACGCACGCACGACGATACAGGAGATATTCCTAGTGTGGGGCCGCGTTTTTTTTTTTAATGAAAATGAGTGGCACAGGTAAAGGAGACCAAAACTATTTTATTTCATTTCATTAGCAACTTACTTCACAAAACTACTAACACGTAACCAAAAAAATACTTATATAAACGCCACTTTTCAATATTAAAATAAAACAATAAGATCGCTCAGTCAGATATACACGGCACGGACTGTACACGCGCGACGATACGCGTCCGTCCTTAAAAGGGTTTGTACCAAAATATAATTTCGGAGTTGACTGTACTTCATTTTCACAGAAAAAGAATAGAGGCTTATTCTGTTTATATTTTTGGAGAGATTTTTTTTCTAATCTCTGTTTAGTTTGTTACTAAGTTCAATACGATGTGTATTGCATTACCGCAGCATTACCTTTGTACTATTTCCTGTTCCTTTCTTCTTTTCTGTTTTTAGGGTGTACATAAATTGTTAAATAAATAAATAAAAAACCTAATTCTGGGTTAAGTTCGCCATTGCACATAAGCTTGCAATTTGTATGTATGTTTTTAGTGTGTTTGCAGTAAACAATATTTTAATTGTGTGCTCTCATTTCCGCCTGCCTAGTATTTTATTTGCGTGAAATTTACAAAAAAAAAAAAACACATCGACTCCACCCCACCCTCTGTCCCCGAGAACCTTTCTAATGGAAAAAAGGATAAAATTTTAGGGTTACCTTTAATATTTTTTTCATTAAAGTTTTTAATATTAATACGTATGTATCGGAGTTACGTCCACCGGTAATTATTTTCCCGACTTTACGTTTTCCCGTATTCCGGGCGGGTCGGCGCAACTGAATGTGAGGGAATGAAATGAGCGATTATGTGAATGAGGTGGTGAATGAAGGCTTAGAGATGTGTCAAGTGATTATGATAGGTTTTGGTTTTGAAGTTTAGTGGTGTTAGGGGGTTATGTTGATTATCTAGACGAATTGTTAGATGAAAATGTGTTGAATTTTTTTTTGATGGGATTACGATTACAGTTTCTGGTCTATCTTTGTTTGTGACATAGCATCACGTCTGTAATCCCCGAATTAGGAGGTATACCTAATAGTACACCCACATTTCGTCAGATATTTATTTATTTATTTAAACTTCATGTACAATAGTGATACATAGGCGGAGTTAATGTCACAAGGCATTCTCTACCAGTCAACCTTTGGGTTAAATAAGAAAACATTGTGATAGGGTACAAAATAAATATATAAAAACAACTTCTTGCTATCGAAAATTTATATAGGCACTTATAATAATACTAATACTTATATACAAATAAAATAAACTAATACATATATTAACAAATACCAAAATTAAAAACGAGAAACCTAATAATAATTACCATGACTCGACTTCTAATAGAGAGAGAGAGCTATTTATTCTGACTTAAATAGTGGTTACGCACTTTTCTTATAAAACTGAATTTGCTTTCAGCTTAGCTTAGCTTAGATATGTGTAAGTCTCATGTAATAGGGGATGAGTCTATTGCCATCAACCAGGCACAAATCCAGACTCCGTGGCTGCTACTGAAAAATTCCTAATGGAAAAGCCCAAGAACAATTTGCCCAACCCGGGAATCAAACCAAGGACCTCATGCTCAGCAGTCGCGCTTGCGATTACTGGACCAACGAGGCAGTCTCCCAATAATCGTTTCTAATATTCGGTCTTCAGGTTAACGGAAGATGAAGAGTGGGTGGGGACCATAGAGGTCAATGTCTATGCGATAGGCAGACATTCGACCTAACCGAACTTTATGGTTGACTAACTGTCCCCCGCGGTTTCACCCCGCTTCTAGCTTGTTTTTTTTTTTTGCTCTGCTCCTTTGGTCGAAGCGTGGTGTTATATAGCCTATAGCCTTCCTCGATAAATGGACTATCCAACACTTCAATTCGAACCACTAGTTCCTGCGATTACCGCGTTCAACCAAACAAACAAACTCTCCAGCTTTATAATATTAGTATAGATATTACCCATCAGCCAAAACATTTCAGAAAAGAGCCCGTTGTCATTTCCCGCTCTTTTCGTAGCCAAATTCTTTTTGTATATAAAAATGTGCAGGTGTATTAAAATTAATTCGTTTTTCGCAACTGTCTGGTTTTCGGCTCAAGTTAATTCCGTCTCAGTGAATTTCAGCCATTTTACGAAGCGAACTGACGCTTTTAGATGTATTTTTGAAATATTTCAAACGTGTTTGAATGCTTTTTAAAATTATTGGTTTGTTTGTTTTGTTCTTTTAAGTTATTTTGATTCGTCACTTCTAGTTCACTTTTTAATTCTTTTATTACACTGTTTTGAAGTCTTCACACATCTCTGATCACTGTTTATTAGCATTTATCACTGTTTCGCAAATTGATTTTGCAAGTCGTTGGTTTATCCGTTTTAATAATCACTTTTGTAGTTTTTCGCTCCACGGACGTCATTGATAACACTGCTATAGTTGATTTTAGTATCCTTTTTCACTTTTATGCACAGTTTATGGTCTTTTGAGCACGTTTAATATTTTTTGAGATAAAATTTACGAGAGCACAATCAGATACTTTGTTTACATCACAGCATTTTTAGTATAGGAAACAATAGAGTGGACATTAGGAATATTTTCATACAATTTTGATCCCGAACATTTTCGATTTTGACACATGGATGCTACCTGACAAGCGGGCGTATGAGACTAGACACTAGTCAGAGCGACTTGTTACTAAGTAGTAACAAGTATTGGATTACGATTTTCTTCGTTTTGTCCCGTCTATCGCTCGTAAATATTTGCATGTCATTGATAGGAAATTATGACAAAGTAAATTATGACTACAACATTGACAAAACTTCTATGGTCAACTGAAATGATTATTGGTCAATTTCAGTTGGCCAACATAGCATCTAGGTACGATATAAAAACCTTGATATCAATCGTGCTTTATGGGGTGTCCTCCCTCAGTTATCCAAGGATCTAGCCGGCGTTGTTGCTTAGAATGACGCACTAAGAAGAAATGTGTTATCTCATCTCCGTCAACCAAATACCAGTTTCCTGCTTTTTTAAACCAGATTCTGTATCTTTAGGTACTGAAAATATCGTCATGGATACACCCAACAACACTTATTCCGATCTGGGAATCGAACCCAGGACCACATGATCTGCAGAAGCCCTTACAAAATTCAACCAATGAGGCAGTTCGAAACACCAATGATGGTTTTTAAAAATTCCTCTAATAAAATTATACTTTGATTATTATTGATATTTTAACCTCGACGAGCTCGTGACTAAATAATAATTGCCGCTTGAATCAATCCTCACGTTAAGCCGCATTTGCCTAGGTTGGTCTGTGGATGGGTGACCACAAGTCTGACAACCAGTCTTACCTGGGATATCGTACACAGTACTAACTATGTTGTGGAGGTCAGAAAAGCGGTCGCTACATGTCAAAACTCTGGTATTCAGCTGCATCCGGTTAGACTGGAAGCAGACTCCCACCTAGTTGAGGAAAGGCTAGGCAGATGATGAGGTTATTTTAATCTATAATAAAAACTTAAAATCTCGAAATATCCAACAACAACTTGCCCGACCTAAGAATCGAGCTCAGGACCTCTTGTTAAGAATAGCGACATAACCACTGAACCAAAAAAGCAGTCCCCAATGAGATGTTCAGAAAAAAATATCAAGGAGACTTGGAATAATAATAATATCATCATCAAAACCTCAATAGGCGTTTTACATTTAAAACTCTACTTGAGACTCAAACACGGAAAGAAATTGCAGTTGGTTTTGTAAGATTCTGGCGCCATCTGTTATCGAGTAGCTGAAGTTCTGAATTTTTAATATTCTTCATTATTTTCTGAAATTTCTAATAGCTTAAAGTTTGCTGCCTTTACTATATTATCTTAATTTTATCATTGTTTTAATAGATAAGCTATTTTTCTTACTATCATAATTACTGTCGTTTTTTTCTCCATCTAGTGACGAATAGTGGTGAGTTACGAAATTCTTATTAGAATGTGCGTTCATATTTTCATATTGTTTGGAAACAAAACTTTTTTTTTTATGTATCTAAAGTTTGTTTATTTCTACAACTTCTATTTTTTATGCAACACTCCACATTTGCCCTGCCTCACAAATAATTCTTATCTAAAAAACTTTTTCATGAAACGAAAAGTAGATTAGCAAATTAGGTATTAATTATATTAAGGTGTGGGTATGATAAACAGCTCTGCCTAGCCCTTGGAGGATTACAGGCGTAATCCAATCCATCTGTTCATAAATATTATTATTAAATGGAAAAAAAAACCTTCAAGTACTAAGTAGCCAACAAAAGATCTATAAAAATCAAATCTACTAAAATCCTATTAAAGATCACCTATACCTATCTTTTTTTTTTTTTTTTTTTTTTTGGATGGGAAATCATCAAATGACCCCCCCCACTCTGGGCGGAGTGGAAGGGAGTGTCAGACTTGTACTGACTAAAACCCATCCATGTTCCTTCTTTGCCCTTTGTGTTCCAGGGCCACGGTGTCTCTTTCGAACAGTCCCGCAGCTCTGGCAGGCATCGGCCCATGCGGACCCCTACTCGGTTGCTGACATCTCTTTGAGGCGCGCGTGGAACACGAACGCGCCGTCGACACGGCCTGTCGTCATAAGACGGCCGGACGGCGAGCTAGCCCATAACTCGCTGTCCACAGGCCCGCGCCTACGGTGGCCGGGAGCCACCACGTGACCCCCGACGCCCAGGGCGTCTCCCGCGGCGGCTGGGACGTGAGGTTCTTTCCCTCTCACGTCCCGCCACCTCCTTCACTAGCATGACTGCTTCACAGAAGGTGGTGACGGCTTCCCATTCCCTCTCGCTCCGGACCATGGCTTGAACCAGGGCCGGACGCGAGAGATCGCCGCCGCCAATCGCCGCTACAAGGACACGGCGGTGCTCCGCCCAAGCGGGGCAGACCTCTACGGTGTGCTCCACCGTGTCCTCCGGACGATCCTCGCAGTGGAAACACCCGGGCGTTTCCTCCCGCCCGATTCGGTGCAGGAACCTCCCGAAACAACCGTGTCCGGTGAGGATCTGCGTCAGGCGGTAGGTGAGGGCGCCGTGGCGCCTCTCTAGCCACTGCTCAAAGAGGGGACTTATCGCCACTATCGTAGCGTGCCCTGCACGGGGTTGCAACAGTCGCTCTCTCCATGTCGCGCCTACACCTATCTTGATGTAGCACTCGAGGTTGTCGACATGTGGGACGTGGACTCTGCAATCATTGTACCGATAGTCGTTACAGTTAATGGTCTTTTAGCGAAGAGCCCCAACCAACACCTTAGGAGGCTCTCACTGCGCGGCTGGGTCAAGGGCTTGATTCAGAAAGCAGTACTCCATTAGCCGGCACGCATTGTGAGGAGGTTCCTTTTTCTGGAGCCCTGACCACCGGCAACCTGGGTTTTGTTCCTGATGCCGATGGGTCATCTATTTTTTATAGTTTTAGATAGTTTTGTTTTTATTTAAAAACGTAAATTATTTATAAGAGTAAAAATGAATTAAGGATCGCCTACTAACAAAAAACAACACTAATCACAATATCATTTATTGACACTCACAATCCGATATCAAAAAAAGAGAAAAAATAACGCGTGTCCCGTAGAGTGAACCGGGAGATGAATGGAATCTAATCCTCAATCATGTGACAGCCGCGCCGACGGTTTACATGCTTCACATATGAATTGAATACCGTTTTCATTTCCCCACTCCACTCCACTGACGGTTTTTTTAACTTTTAGAGATCCGCGGGGATGATTGAAACTGTAACAATTTTTTTTCTGTGAGAGAGTGTAATAGTGGTGTATTTTAATGGTAAATTATAAATATTACAAACGAGTAAGTGGCAATAATTAATTGCTAATTTGTGGAATCGAAAACGCACTCTAGTGGAACATCGATAAAACTTATAATTTTTATGAGGAATCAGCAGTCTGTGCAACTTATAGTACGAACACCTTTAAGCGCAGGCCATACCGCCAGCGAACGAACGCATCGTTTCACCTCTTTTCATACTTTACTTTACTTCGTGCCGATCAACTTGTTTTTTTTTTGCTTTATCAAACTGTCATTTTATATGAACCTATTCTAGTTACAATTACAATGCAAATAAAAAAAAAACAAATACATTTAAATCTAATTCAATCAATCTGACAAATACTTAGGAAGTATTTCTGATTCTTCTTCTTTATCGTGAGGTTACTGCCTAACCTGATTTATTGATTGATTGCAACATTTGCAACTAAATAAAAACCGAATGTGATAAAAGCCAAAAATACTACGGAACCTTTTACTTCATAGGCGCAAACAGGCGGTATTTTTTCCCGACCTTTTGCAATTAAGCCGCGCACGACTGAACGTCAGCGAGAGTGACGGTTTTTACTCTTTTTTTTCCGTTTTCCAATTTATCTTTTTTTTCCACAAAAGGGTGGATTTTTCGCTTATTTACTCGCTTCATTGGCTTGTAAGTGAGCTGGGGTTGAGTTTTTTACATTCTTTTGTATTTTTTTTCAAACGAGGCCTTTTGACAAGGCTTATTGGATTTGGGTCAAAGAGTTTTTTTTGTTGGGGAACATTCTTATTGGGTTCTCTTGTTGACCTAGCGCTCGCTCTGGTGGAATTGATGTGAACTATGAACTTTAGTAGCGACATCTGTTGTCGAATAGATGTTGTTATATTTTTAGCTAACATTAAGTTTGTTTAGTTTACAAAATATGATTAAAAGTTCTGAACATAATAAATTAGTATTTCTGTTTTAAGTACTGAAATGTTGGTTCAGGGACGAATAAGAGTTTAATTTTATTCAACTATACTAGCGCCCTCTTGTGTGTGATAGTTTTTTTTTTAGTTTAGGTGGGCCGTGTCTTGTACTCCAGAAAGTAAGATTGTTTTTAATCTACGTTTTGTTGTGCCTACTTATTTAGTTTTGATTTTAAAATATTTTTAAAATAGTAATTATTAAAATAGTTTTAAAGTGAAAAAATATACCTTATTGGAATCATCAGGAATCATGATTTTTTAAACACTTTCTAAAACAATTTTAATTTAAGACGTGAATTAACAAATCTTTTATCAATATTTTTTTAAGTCTCTTGTGCTGAGAAAACCAAGTAAATACCTCATTGTTACCATATAATTATTTCTTTTGCAGGTGTTTGTCCTGGCCAATCCCAGAGAAAATTTTCAAGGTTGTGTCACCATAGATAAGGAATCCATGGCAGCTTGAACAGTAACATCGTCTAATAGAACACAATCAGCCTAAAATGTGCTGCTGCTACTCCAGCGTTCTCGCTGTGAAAGGAAGTGAGAAGAAATCCATCACGCTGGTAGAGTGGTAACTGGATATCACATTTTCGGTTCTAGAACATACGGTTCTCTGACGATGTTTTCCTTCACCGTGTGTGGTGTATTGCTGCTCACAAATCCCACCCCACCTGCCTCGTTGGACTAGTGCACGCAAGCGCAACTGCTAAGCATGAGGACCTGGGTCCGATTCTCAGGTCGGGCAAAGTGTTATTGCGTTTTCCATCAGGAATTTCTTAGTACAAGCCACGGAGTCTCGGTTCGCCTCCTATTACATGGGACTTAAACATAACTGGCGAAATGTGGGTGTACTATTAGGTATACCTCTGCCTAACCCTTCAGGGATTACAGGCGTGATGTTATGTTATGTTAATTTTAACGCACGATCAACATTTTGTATGTCGTGGCCGTAATCACTGGTCCACTACTGCTCTCTACTATCCAGCGCAATCAGACCGGAGATAAATGAGATCCCTACCTACCCTACATTATTATAAAATAACTTCCGCCCAAACATTTAATATCCATTTTCATCATCGGCCTAGCCTTTTCCCAACTATGTTGGGGTCGGCTTCCAGTCGAACCGTATGCAGCTGAATTCCAGTATTTTACATGGAGCGACTGCCTACCTGACCTCCACAACCCAGTTAGCACTGAGAAATACGATACCCCTTGGCAAGACTGGTTGTCAGGCTTTCGGGTCACTGACTATCTGTAACGACTGTCAAAGATCTATAAATGACAGCCGGGACCAACGGCTTAACGTACTTTCCAAGGCAAGGAGGAAACTCAGTGTATAATGGGTGGTCACCCATCCACGGACCAACCTAGATAAGCGCTGCTTAACCTTTTTTTTTTTTCCGGATGGGAAATCATCAAATGACCCCCCCCACTCTGGGCGGAGCGGAAGGGAGTGTCAGACTTGTGCTGACTAAAACCCATCCATGTTCCTTCTTTGCCCTTTGTGTTCCAGGGCCACGGTATCTCTTTCGAACAGTCCCGCAGCCCTGGCAGGCATCGGCCCTTGCGGACCCCTACTTATTTGCTGACATCTCTTTGAGGCGCACGTGGAACACGAACGCGCCGTCGACACGGCCTGTCGTCATAAGACGGCCGGACGGCGAGCTGGCCCATAACTCGCCGTCCACAGGCCCGCGCCTACGGTGGCCGGGAGCCACCACGTGACCCCCAACGCCCAGGGAGCGCTGCTTAACCTAGAGATTGACCTGCGGGGCTGTTATTATTTAGCCACGAGACCCTCACATTAAATATCCATACAACAGTAATAAATACTGACTTCCTCAAATCTGAATTACTCTCAAAATCCCCCTAAAAACCGTAGATTATCCTGAAAAAGCACCCCTAGGACGAAAATTAAGTCTCAATTACAGGTATCATTTAAAAAATATTCCCTAACCTGTGGTTATTTAGCTGTTTGGCTGAAAGGGGTGAGGACGAGTGGCTAAATGGATTTTTAAGTGGCGCTACTGTCCAACTGTGATTTATTGTAAGAACAACGACTTTGTGCTTAGTTAGTGTGGAGCGGGATCCTCATTTTTTTTAAATTAACACTCGATTTCTGTTAATGTGTAAGTGAAGGAACTGTAAATTGCGTTGCGTTCAATGAACTGTATTTAAATGTTTTATTTTTTATTTATTTAAACTTCATGTACAATAGTGATACATAGACGGACTTAATGCCACAAGGCATTCTCTACCAGTCAACCTTTGGGTTAAATAAGAAAACATTGTGATAGGGTACAAAATAAATATATAAAAATAACTTCTTGCTATCGAAAATTTATATAGGCACTTATAATGATACTAATACTTATATACAAATAAAATAAACTAATACATATTTTAACAAATCGCTGTACTTGATTTTAGAATACGATACATCTTACCTGGACATGAGCTACGATGACATGTGTTCCAAATTTGCAGTGGTTAAGTGCCTACCCTGTGTAGTATCCATCCATTTGAACATTATAATAAAGCACTATAACAGTAATAGTAGTGTAGTTGGTTGTTATACCTAGATCTATTTTACACAACTTGGGTCATAAAGTAAAATCAAAATCCTTATTGTTATTTAGAAAAACTGCACTTATTTTAATCTTTGTGATATCTGCAAACACTTCCATATACGGCTTATTGCAGGAAGCCTATTTGAAATTTTGAAGAGGAGGAAACGCTGCCAGTTCATCATTCTTATTGGGTGCGATTTTTTTTTAATTTACATGTTTTACTGTAGTACAATGACGTTCCAGTATGTCTTAGATTTTGAAAGATCATCGTTTAACTTTAAAAGGTGCTTGGCTGGGTCTGACCAAAGATGATGATGAAGCAGAAGATGAAGGACAGAATATTTATTTATTTATTTATTATAGTACATGGAGGACTTACAGCTAATAAAAACAAACAAACAAGGAAACCATAGTCACCAGAAAGCCAAATCCTCACGTATAGACTATGAATAAAAAAAATTATGGTGTGAGCACAAAAACAAAAAAAAATACACCGCTGTAATCAAATTAAGAAGAATATAAATACTTGGCTTGCAATTATAATTATATATTACGGCACAGTTTCAGAGAAACCTATGCAGTGGATTGCATTAGCTCATAACTATTTGAAGACTCCAAAAGCTAAATAATATTATTTTACAGCATAACATAAATTATATTACCATCAAACTGAAAAACTATCTCCATGGGACCAACGTGGTACTCACGAAAAAAGGAAACATTTGGGCAATCAGCTGTTCTAAATAATTGGGACCAGAAAGTATGGAAATTTCGAACGGCTAATTATTTTATCGAGGAAATAAGAAAGAAAGAAAGAAAGGAAATACATTTATTTGGCAGAAGGCAATTGCACACAGTACAAAAAAAAAATATGACAAATAAAAAACAAAAAATTAAAAATCTTAAAATCTAAACAAAAAAATAAAATAGTGTGACACTGTGTGCCTCACGGCTGTGCTAAATAGGCCCAGTTCAGCAAAATGCCGGACAAATAGTGCCCGACGCTGGTTTTCAACTGGACCTGAAATTAGCGAAGTCCCGGATGTGAAGCAGTTTTATATTTTGTGTCAACAGTGGTAGTGAATAGGTACTTATCGCTATTACTTATAAGCTGATTCAATAAGATCCCATCTGAAAAATTCAAGTTATCTTCAAAAAACAAAATCCCTCTCCACACTCCCCAGCCTGCTCATCGCCTTTTTTCGTCCGGACATACGCTGGAGGCTCGATTACTGCCGCCCCACAAATCTGTTAATCGCTTACAGCGCTTTTTTTACCGCTGCAAGTTAATTTAACGCTTGTTTGTGCGGTTCGCCGCATGAGGGCGCTAACGGTGTTCGTTGTTTTTTTTGGTGAAGAGGAAAAATTTTTTAAAAAAGGTTATGAATGAGGAGTTAAACAATATTGTAACAGAGAAAATGCATTTTTCAGGATGGTTCTTTACCCCTTTTTGTTCGTGGTCGTGAGGATTTTTAGCAAATCTACTTGGCGTGCATAGGTTAAAGGTAGACTGTTACTGAAAATGGATCTCTACGACTGTTTATGTGAGGAACCCGTTGCCCTGGACTAAGTAGACAAAATAAGGGCATAAGCATATAGCATAATCAGCCTATTAATGTTCCCACTGCTGGGACGCAGGCCTCCTCTCTATGAGAGGGAATGGGCTATAATCCACCACGCGGGCCCAGTGCGGGTTGGTAGATGTCACATGTCTTCGAATTTATGGTTCTAGGACATGCCGGTTTCCTCACGATGTTTTCCTTCACCGTTTTGAGAGCAGTGGTGATGAAATAACTTACACAAAGTAATGCGCCTGGCTGGGTTCGAACCCACGACTTACTGCTCGTAAGTCGGGGTCTCCACCACTGGGCCACCGCTGCTCTCCCCAAATAAGGGCTGTTTAAACATAATACGGCGCTGCAAGCAGGAATAGTACTTACGGTGGTCAGAATATTTTTTTGGTTATAGTTCATCATCATATTTGGGTACCCTCAGGCCGTGATCAAAATGATCATCGTACCAACATGCGTAATTTTGTTCAACGAACCGACCGACAATGAGTGACGGACATTGAAACGTGAAAGTCACCTATTGCTTTTGTGATATGTAGATTCTTTTTTATCAATAGTTTGTGAATGTGTGAACATTGTACCACAAAAGCCATTTTACTATTTTAATTTAATATTTCTTAACTTTTTAAAAAGCGCCTTCATCTTCTCTCCTATATTACCAATTAATTTAACTTTGCTGTGCCCGACAGGGTCCATAATTGATTCAATGTTTTAACATGCCAACTGTTTTATTTAACATTATGGAATGCAATGCAGCCATGTTCGCTGAGGCGCGCACTGATTGCTTTTACGCGACCATGCGCAAGAGGAGCGCGTCGCTGGTGCGTAGGGTGCGGGGCAGCACCAATGCTGTCTTGGCGATGATCGCGGACCGGATGGACTGCCTATACATACGGCACTGTTGTGATAGGCATGTTGCCGTCAGCAGGGCCGGTTAGATGTTGTCCTCTTAATGTTTATTTTTATTATATTTTTGTTTTAGTTTTTATTATCATTTGTGTGTGGTCTGTATTTGTGTGTACTCCAATATGAGTTAAGGTTGCTCGAAATAAATGTATTTTATTTTTATTTTATTTATTTTTATTAATAAAGTATTGAGTATTGAGTATTGAGTATTGAGTATTGTAGGATTTGTAGAGTCCCAGCAGCTTGTTAACTTTAGTTAACTTTTTATTTTGTGCTACATTTTTTGTGTAGTAAGCAACGACTTATTGTCGGGCCTACGCTGTCCCCCCATACTTAAGTACAAATGCTGCATCCGTGATAATTGTAATACCAAACGATTTGAAAAGAGTAACCATGGAGTTTCTTGCTGGTTCTTCTCCATAGGAAACGACCAACCCGAACCATGCACCTTTTTTTGTCGACGTTTTATAAGTGCCCATCTAGGCCTATGTGAAATAAAATATTTTGATTTTGATTTAGGACGCTTGGTCAAGCTAGCTTTCCTAGCAAACGAAATAAGCTTTTTTACTTTCATTCGAGTTTAAAAACTATTTGAATAAAGACAAAATATAAATGTTAAGAAAGACTATTTAACCTTATTGGTAACTACAGTTTTGAGTTGTTTGGGGTCGAAACGCTCGGGCCATGGGGCCCGAGTACGCGTTCTCTAGTGACACCCGGGACCAACTGCTTAACGTGCTTTCCGAGGCAAGGAGGAAACTCGGTATGTAATGGGTGGTCACCCATCCACAGACCAACATAGGCAAGCACGGCTTAACCTAAAGATCGACCCGAGCGGATGTTATTATTTAGCCACGAGCTCCTCATTTGTAGATGAAGAAAGACTGTAAACAACCACATATGTGTTCGTAATTTCTTAAATAGTTATCTTCCCACGTAAGACAACCTAGATATCTATATACTATAAGGTTCTAAGGTAACTAAGTTGCTAGCTCGTCGCTTTACCACCGCTATAAGCCAGCCCATTCCACTAGCCTAGTTCTCTACCTAGGTAGACTACAATCTTCGCGAAAATGCCTTATTCTATTAGGTGCTAACTTTAGATGGTTTGAAGAAAATGTCAGAAGTTTTGGTCATGAAAAATAATATTTAGGCATATAACATAACATAACATCACGCCTGTAATCCTCGAAGCGTTAGGCAGAGCTGTAGCTAATAGTACACCCACATTTCGCCAGTTATTTTTTAAGCCATGTAAAAGGGGGCGAGCCTTTTGCCGTTAACCGGGCACAAATCCAGACTCCGAGGCTGCTACTGAGAAATTTCTGATGGAAATCCCAATAACACTTTGCCGGACCCGGGAAACGAACCCAGGACCTCATGCTCAGCATTCGCGTTTACGACCACTCTACCAACGAGGCATTTCTCAGAATCAGGCACGGAGTCTGGATTTGTGCCCGGTTGATGACAATAGGCGCGCCTCCTATTACACGTGACTTAAACATAACTGGCGAATATCTATATAAAAAATACAGTATTTTACTATCTTCAAACCCATCTATCTATACAAAACTTCATCCAAAGAACCCATACAACAAGACATCAGTACATCGGATATTTAAATAATATGTTAATACTATGTTTGTGTTGCCCCCAAAAACTTTGCCGCCCCCGGCGATATTTCTTCATTCTACCCCCAACCCCCTGGGGGTGGAAAGGGGTATACCCCCTACATTTTAATTAAATCTCTCCGCCAAACATGGGTAAGTGGAAGACGTTTTGGTATTTTCTTTGTGAAGCAGGTGAAAGTAAGGAATTTTGTCCCCTCTCATATACCTATTGTATTTACTTGAGACGCTCTGAGTTTGTGATATTAAATTTTGGGCTGAGCTATTTATGTATTAAATTATGTTAGTATTTTTTTTTTTCAAAATGTGTTTGGGCGCCAGTAAGCCTCATCTCTTTTTATGCCTTCGTTATTTCGTTCTTCTTGGATTTGTTACTTTCTAAGAATAAAAATTTTGTCAACGATAAGTTATTAGAGGTAGGCACAAAATTATATTGTAAAATGTATGTTCAAACTATCTTGAAGGAAAAACACAATCAGCCGTAATGCAAAACCTTTTACATCGACATTTATTTATGAATACAGCTAGAAGAAAAATAATTTTGTCAACGGTAAGTTATAAGGTAGGTAAAGTGTATGTTCTAAATAAATGCCTTGAAGAAAAAAAAAAATCAGCCATAGTTTTGAAAAATAAAACAGCCATAGTTTTGAAAAAAAAACAGCCATAGTTTTGAAAAAAAAACAGCCATAGTTTTTCAGCCTTCTTATACAAATTTCTGAATAAGCACTGTCTCATCAGATAGGCAGTCGGAAGTCTGACAACCAGTCTTACCAAGGGCTATCGTATTACCCAGTACTAACTGGGTTGTGGAGGTCAAATAGGCAGTCGCTCCATGTAAAATACTGGTATTCAGCTGCATCCGGTTAGACTGGAAGCCGACCCTTACATAGTTGTGAAAAGGCTAGGCAGCTGATGATGGTCTAGGTAACCGTTAAAATAATGTAAGAAGATATTACACATTAGTTACATTGAGTGTGTGAGGCAAGGTTTTCAAATCTATCAAAGTGTGTTTGTATCTTTAAGTGTCATGACACTCCCTTCCGCTCTGCTCAGAGTGGGGGGGGCGGGTTATTTGATGATTTCCAAATCCGAAAACAAAAAGTGTCAATGAATTTCCATTGACATGACACTTAAAGATAATGTACATTGTACATAGCCCATTTTTACTATTGTTATTGTATAATATTTTTACTTAAATTCTGTAATGCCAATCTTACTTAACCTTTTATTATTCTGCAAGTGCTGTGCACTTCTATAAGTGACAAATTCACCATAATATATAAAATAGTTTGTGATTTATGTTTATGTATGTTTTAGTGAGTAAGTCGTTGAAGTGCCATTTAAATAAATAAATAGATATTTAGAGTTTTTTGAACTTTGGAATCGGGGCTCCATTTTGCGTGGAAGCTATGTGAAGTTAAATTATACAATGATGCGTTACTTTGCGGAAATGTATGACATTAAATATTAAGAGCACTATTGAAGACACTATTGAAAACACTATTGACATTAAATATTAAGAACACTATTGACATTAAATATTAAGAACACTATTAAGAACACTATTAAGAACACTATTAAGAACACATAAGAACACTATTGATTAAGACACCTTTTCTAACAAAAAAAACTTAATCAAAATCAGTTCATTCGTTCAGCAGCTATAATGCCACAGACAGACACACACAAACTTATAACACCTCTTTTTTTTGGTCGGGGGTTAAAAATATTTAGTATTAATTCCGTGAAATATAGTTTTGTATCGTACTACCCAGTACTAACTGGGTTCCTGCATCCATGTCAGGATCTTTTTCGTAGAATTAAAGATAAATATTTTGCATTTATTACGCTACGTTTCAAAAAAAAAATAACAAAATAACCGAATAATTTTATCTATTCAACTCTTAGTGAAATACAAGGCTCTTTAACCTCAGCAGCTGAGCGTTCCATTGGGAACAAACATAATCTCACAGTTCAGGATAATGCTAACATAATAAATATTAGATCGTTATGAATGTTAGAGAGCAGAATATATTGCAATACAGAATTTAAGCAGAATTATAATATCCACAACATCTTTACATAATATATTTGTAGATAGTTTGAAGGGACATAATTATCTGCAAGATTTTGGGTCATCTTATCTTATTGTAATTATCCTACTCATCTTGCTAATATTATAAATGCGAAAGTTTGTCAGGATGTATGGACGTCTGGATGTTTGTTACTATTTTACGCAAAAACTACTGACCTGATTTGGGTGAAATTTGACACACAGATAGTTTAAAACCTGGATTAACACATAAGATACTTTTTGTCCCAAACTTACTTTCGCATTTATAATACTAGTTAGGGTTAGAAAGTTACAACTGGTTAGTGATTATTCACGCCAAAAAAAAGTCGTTTCCCAGCAATAATTTTTGCCTAGAGTTATTTAATTTGATGTACAGAACGCTTGGTTGACGGCTTCGTGACGGATCCGTTTACACTTTGTATAGGTAGATATTCGTTCAACAACGACCCAACTATAATGCAATGGGACGATTCCTTACAAAGATCTATATAAATAATAATGAAATTGTAACTGGCCGATGTCTCTACATAGAAGATATTGAAAAAAAAAATTACATCGGGGGTCTTTATTAGTGCAACAGAAACCAAAACAACAGTTTTTATAATTGTTGTCTGTCTGTCTGTATGTTTGTAAGCGCATCACGCAAAAACTATTGCACGGATTTAAACGCAGTTTTCACCGCTCTACTGCTAGATTATTAACTTAAAATATAGGCTACATTTTATCACAGGAAAAGATAGTTTTTTTTTTCGTACTAAGTCGCGGGCAAAAGCTAGTACAAACCGGACACCGAACCGGACCGGACTTTTGGCCAAAATATTCGTATCTAGTTATAGTTAAATAACGGTTTTTATAAGTATTAGTTTATTATTTTATAAGATTATTTTGTTTTATTTTTATCTATGGGCCACAGTTGCCTGACAATAAAATGATTGATTGATTGTTTGATTCATATAATATAGGCAGATGACATTCATGCTACTAGTAAGGGCACAAATTAGAATCTAGTCAGTATTGTGACAAAATGTTGAGTAGCTTAAACCCAAGACCAGACTGCAATAAACCAATTAGCTCCAACTTTCAAAAACCACCTACACTTCTGCTCACCATCCTACACAGAACCTTAATTAAGCCCCACAAGTACCAACATAGCTATTTCCTTATAATTAAATCTCTCAACATGTAGACTTTAATAAATTTATAAATTTCGCCTCGGAGAGTGCTTTCTTACAAAGAGAGAGTAATTTGGCACGCACACAAGCATGTGTCCTGTGTATAAACACACACAAACACACGTGGTATGTGTATGAACACACACATAGACACGTGTGCAATTTAAGATGAATAATTATGTGGCAGTACCGCCTTGCTACGTTGAGGAAACGTGGGTAGAGAAAAGTGGATAAGACGTGGAATATTTTCTTGGTTTATGACTTAATATTATGATATTTTGGTGTAGCTATGTGTGTATCCATGATTGTTTTTTTTGTGTCAAAAAAAAAGGGAATAGTTTTCCCACCATATTTTTTCAGTTCATTAATTATATAATGTGTTCATGGCAGGTATTCCATTGTTGTACAAAGGTTATTTAAAGACTTATCAATCACTCATTAAATATTCAAAAAACAAAAAAAAAAATTAAAAAAATAAAATACTTATTTGGCATTATTTTCCAATTCCCAGATCGTTATGCCTGTTAAAGGGATAACTAAAAGCCACAGATATAGATAAACCTAGATAACACAAGAGCTACTTACTTCGGCTTAAGCATTTTATGCTTTAAAACAACAAGGTTACAACTCAAGAACCTAATTCTAGATATTTAAAGAACAAAAACGTAGTCTATTTTGTATAGTTACTTGTTTGTATAGTAACTAAATAGTGCTTCTGACGTCATAGTAGGTAGTCAAAAAATGACACGCGGTTTTCAGTTCGGTTATCATTCGGATCGTGATACTTACGTTATCTAAGTATATCCTGAAACCTGACTAAGCTGCTTCGAGTGTGGATATTATGAGATAAATGGCCGCTTACCCTCCAGATTAATAAGAAAAAAGTCAGTACCAACACCGTTGACATTAGTGGAAAATTACGAGATGTTTTTTTTGATATGTTGTCAACCCAATTAGTGCAAACTCTTATGATGCTTGTGCGATCTCTGGTAATGTTCACCCCGCAAACAAGATCAGATCGTCACACCATCTTTTCGCGGACTACCTAGGAGGCGATTTCCTCCATCCATCAGGTGTCCTGTCCAATTCAAGATAATTGGTGTTTCGAGAACAGATCCCCTCAGAAACACCACCCTGCGCTCCATAACTCAGGTTGTAGATATTGGGGAAAAAACAGCCAAGCTCAAAGTGGGAGTGGACTGGCCACGTAGCACGAATGCACCCGGAGAGGTGGGCACTGATCGTCAACATAAGTATTAGGAAAAACGTTTTCTGTGCATCCATAACACAATTTCCTTCTACGACCTCTCATAGTTTAAACCAGAACATAGCAATGCTTCTTGACTAACCCACCATCATTCTCTTGCCCTTATCCCAATTCATTCGCAGCGTCTTCTTCCATACTTCTCAATTACTCGTCATCTCATATACTGCTTTTGGGTTATCATCATCATCATCATCATCATTTCAGCTGAAAGACGTCCACTGCTAGACATATGCCTCCCTCAAGTGTCGCCACATTGACCGGTTCCGTGCGACTCGCATCCAGCGGATCCCTGCAACCTTTACCAGGTCATCGGTCCACCTAGTGGGAGGCCTTCCAACGCAATGTCTTCCGGTTGGCGGTCACCACTCCAGAACTTTTCGGCCCCATCGGCCATCCGTTCTGCGAGCAATGTGCCCTGCCCACTGCCACTTCAGTTTGGCTATTCTTTGGGCTACGTCGGTAACCTTGGTTGTCTTACGGATTTACTCATTTCTGATTTGATCACGCAAGGAAACTCCGAGCATAGCCCTCTCCCCTTGTGAGCGACCACGTTTCGGTTCCGTATGTACGTTGGGTTATGGCAAAGACTAACTTGACTAACCCAGCGACTTTTTAGAACAGGTTTTCCAATAAGATAATTATATGTTACAACCTAGTGTCCGCTTCCAGTCTAACCGGATGTAGATGAATATAATACCAGTATTTTATGGAGCGTTTGCGTATCTGATCTCCACATTCCAGTCTAACCGGATGCAGATGAATACCAGTATTTTACATGAAGCGACTGCTTATCTGACCTCCACAACTCAGTTAGTATTGAGTAATAATACGATACTCCTATAGTTAACTACCGAAGTCAACACCAAAAAAATGCCGTCACATCCACACTATTCCCCAACTTCCTCAAGCGCCGTACCCTAAGAAAACACATACTACACTTATTTATCTACGGCCCCCACTCTTTATGAAAGGAATGATTAATGTCTGCCGGCATTAGGGCTCTAACGAACCCCCCTTCCCCCCACTTCTAATTATTATTCGCACTTATAAGAGTTTGGAGATAACCCCCCGAGATAATGGCGCCTTTGTTGTTTTGATAATTTTATTTGAGGATCTGAAGATGGTTTGGAGTTTTATGGTGGGGGAAAGAGGGTTATGGGCTTTATGTACTATTTATTTACTTATTTTGTTGGTTATATAAAGGCTGATTGTAAAGATGAATGCAAGCGCCAACGAACTTAAAATAACAAGCGATATTGAGCGGTAGACCTCGCAGGAGATGGCGGGACGAGCTGGACAAGAGTAACGACAAGTGGTCCACGTTGGCCCTGGATCAAAGAATTTGGAAGTCATGGAGAGAGGCCTTTGCCCAGCAGTGGAATGACACAGGCTAACAGTATCAGTATTGAGCATACACTACTCCATATCTTCATCCGTTACAGGTCTTAAACCTGCACTAAATAAAATAAAATAAAAATAGGTTTTATTTACTCTGACCTTCGTATACACGATATAGTAATTTTCAAAAATAAAATATAAACTACACTTATTTGTTTTCTACATCTAAACTTAAATTATAACTTAACTAACCTTAGATTATACATATTAGATTTATTTATTCATCTTATCAACTACCAGGTCAGGCTGTCTTGCGACATAGGCCTCCTCAAGTTTCCTCCACATTTGTCGATCCCCCGCTTAGGCAGATCATCCTCCCATCTTTTTATCTGCCTTCCTCTGCATCTTTTTCCGTCCCTTGGGTACCTACCATTCAGTAACTTTTTTGGTCCACTTTTCTGTTTGTGTCCTCATCATGTGACCTGTCCATTTCCATTTTAGGGTTCGTGTTTTTACTTGACCTGCACTAATAACAAATATTTTTTTTTTTTTTTTTTTTTCAAAATTACCGTATATTGTGTACACGAAGGTCAGAGTAAATAAAGGCTATTTTATTTATTTATAATAACGAATATATAGTCTTATGTTGTGAACTTGTCAGTTGCGATGTCGGAATTCATCATTTGCTTTTCCGTATCCCAATTATGTTAGGGTTGGCTTTCAGTCTTAACCTAGATATCAGTAATTTGCATAAGCGTGTGGTCCAATTACTGTCTTTTAAATCTTTACAGGCTCTCAACTTCGAAATATTTATTTTCTATACATCTATACAAATAAATAAAATTGAAGAGTCAGGTTGTTATTTCAAAACAACAGCTTTTTACTGAATACATTTATGAAAATATTTACGGTACTTATAACAACAAATATTTTTTTTTTAAATTTTGTGTCTCTCTGTTTGTTCCGGCTAATCTTCGAAAGGGCTCTACCAATGTTGACATGCCGTTTTTTGGCATAAATAGCTAATTTTATCAGGAGTAACTTAGCTGGCTTAGCTAGTTATAAATAAAAACACCGTTCAAAAATATTTAATTTAATAAGGAACTCTTAATCATCGTTCTAATCGGTCAACTGAGTATGTCTTTAGATATTATCTTTGGCCAAAGAATTAGCATTGCCATTCAGCGTGGCAATGCTGCCAGTCTTCTGGGCACTTTTCCAGATGACAGCGATGCGGAGGAGTACTTTGACGCCTAAGTGTACTATTGTCGTCGTTGTTTAGATGTTTATATTTTCTTACTTTTAGTCTTATTTTTATCATTAGTTTAGTTCTATTTGTAGTCTGTATATAATGTAAATATAATTAATTAAAATATCTAAAGACACCCGCAACACTAAGAGCTTTTCCAAAGCATTTCTAACCTCAGTATATCTCTTATATACACCTGTTATTTCTCTGGTCCTTATATCTTTGAAACTAGAACACGGAAATTACTGCTACAGGAAGAAATATACTTGTTTAATTTATATATAGTTCTTCCCCGACGTTCTTCCCAGACGTGCTTTGTCACAGGAAGTTCTACCACACACCTTTACTGTAAATTATTATAACGGGTTTAAAAAGGTGTTAACAAAGCCAATTGTTTTCTCCGTCATTGTGATCACTTTTAGCTGGGAAACTTCTGTTTATGGTGATATATAGAAACTCAAAGTTCTTAAATTTTTCTGAGTTTATGCATTACTAGCGACCCGCTCCGGCTTCGCACGGGTGTAATATATATATATATATATATATATATTTATAAACCTTCATCTTGAATCACTTTATTAAAAAAAACCGCATCAAAATCCGTTGGGTAGTTTTAAAGATCTAAACATACATAGGTATAGACAGAGGGAAGCGACTTTGTTTTATACTATTTAGTGATGTACAATACATTCATATACTCACGTCTTTTTCCTATGTGGGTAGGCAGGAACGACAGAACACCACATGCTAAGACCCTTACATATTTAGATATTTATTCACATCATCATCTTCCTGCCCTTGTCCCATGTTACTTGGGGTCGGCGCAACACGTTTTTTTCTTCCAATCTCCTCTGTCAACCGTCACGCTATCATTTACTCCTTTAACTTTCATATCATTCCTCACACAATCCATCCATCGTTTCTTTGGTCTTCCTCTCCCAGTCCATCCATCAACATTTATATTCATCACTCTTTTAGTCACATGCGATTCGTCCCTCCTCATCACATGCCCATACCAAGACAGTCGATGCCCTTTTAGATTTTCTGTAACTGGCGCAACTTTTAAGCTTCCTCTAATATACTCGTTCCTTACTTTATTCATTCTTGTCACCCACACATCCACCTCAACATTCTCATCTCCGCTACATGCAATCTTTTTTCATCCATCTTCTTCACAGCCCAGCATTCCGATTCATACAGTACGACAGGTCTAATCACGGATATTGGATATTTATTTGGATATTTATTCACAAAAAAACAAATTTTAAAATAATGTTATAAATTGACTATAATAGGTACGGTTTGTACAGAGTCGGCGTGTATCCGAAAGCACAACGTTTTTGGAGCTTTAAATTGTACGGTGTCACAAATAGTGATTTTTTTCACCAAAAATAAAAGTCGTTCCACAGCTTTTATTTTTAATCTAGGTAACTTCCTCGATGTACAGAATGCGTAGTTAACGATTATAATAAAGATAGTATTTTTTCTACACCCTATATTCTGTCTTACGTCTTTGCAAAACCACCAGGAAATACAAAAAAAAAAAAACATATCTTCAACGAAAGATCACTTACCCACACACACACACAGAAAAACGGCTACAACTTACCCTTTACCCTCCACACCTATACGTATAAGACGGACCTTACCATGACGTGCCAAAATCCATTTACTTCGACATTTTCCTTTCTTAATCCAACCTTTGTAATACAATGGATGTGTGTGTGCCGTAGACGTGGCGTTGAGTACGTAGAAAACGTTTTTTGCTAGTGAAAAGGCCTCCTTCGTCGTTAATTACATGTCTGAGAAAATTGGGTACAGGGTGTTCTACCAATGGGGGGTGAAAGGTATTGATGGGAGGTTTTGTGTTGTATGGGGTAAAGAAACTGGTTTTGTCGGGGTGAAAAGTTGATTTGAATTACTTGTACTGGGTTTTTCTTATAGCTGTGTTAATGTTACGGGTATAGCTTTCTTTGTACATCGTGAGGAAACCAGCATGCCTGAGAGATATTTCTCGACGGCTTGTAAAGCCAAGTCAGACGCCCATGGGCGGCATAAAACTCTGAAACCACCTTAGGCACTAACCGAAGCTTTATTTGTTAGAAAGTACTGCTTTGATCTTTATTAGACGAATTACTAAGGTACAGACAGACCTCCGAATGTGTTATAATGATAATAGTAGCATACATCAGCCAGACAAGTTTTGATTATTAATGAATTCAAATCACTTTTTCTATAAAACAGGCCACATAAATGAGACACATGGTTTTAATTAATTTTACAGTTTCCATAAAATTTTACCTTTTAAATTCCATTTCCCCCGGCATTACAAATTGCGAAAAAAGAGAAAAATGTTCAAATTGGCTCTCCAGCGAATAGTTAGGAAGTTAGTTAAAAACTATGTTTAATCAACGCTGTCGGATTTTTTAATTAACGAGGACATAGTTAATTATAAAATGTTTGTAGGAAATAGGAACAGAGTTGGACTTTTTACAACAAAAATGCAGCTCTAGTACTACGGAAAAAATAATTATGAAGAACGAATGGCGTGGTCGTTAATATCTACAGTTTCGATTCAGTTTAAAATGTCTTTGCCTTGCAGTCGTACGATTTTAATCGCCATTTTAACGCATATACCATTCCAAAAATCTTAAACCGCTTCGCAGATTTCTGTTAGTGTTGTTCTGCATTTGGTGTTCGCGTGCGTGTGTAATTTCAATTTGTTTTATTTATGGTAGTGTATGTTAGCTGTGGATATTTATCGTTAGTGCTATTTATAGTAAATAAAGATACCATTTAATTCTCTTGTCCTTCAATCTAATTACTCTCTCTGTAAATAACAAATGCAGAAATAGAAAAGTTATTGGCCATACGACAGCGATAGAGACAGATCGATAGACATTTTAGATTATGCTATCTCAGTGCATTATGGCTGATGATTAAAGATTTTAAAAACCTAAGAAACGATTTTTGTTTTTGTGGGTAAAATTATGCTCACATTTACCCCAACCTAAATACCTATTCTATTTTACCCCTACAAACAATCTTCTCAAAAACAACACGCTGTAGCTACCCACAAAATTCGTCTAAGAAAACGTAGGCCGGGTTCTGCAGCAATTTATCACGAGTCAAGTTATATTAATGTGGATAAATGGGGCGTTCGCGGGGCTATGGGGCGAAAGGGGTGAAGGCGGGGTGGAGCGAGGGGTGGCGTGGACTGGGGAACGTCTTGGCGATTAGTTTTTTGTTTAGGTATTTACTTGAGTTTTAAGACGGTTTTGGAGTAAAGAAAATTTAAAGATCTGATGGAGGAACTTGGACGAATCCAGAGGAGTAAGTATGATGTAGACCGTAGCAGGTGGTGTTCTATAGGTTCTGCTTACTCCAATGGGAAGAAAGCGAGACGTTATCAAAAGATTAAAATTCCCAATAACTCGCGATGATCAGACGCAGTTAACTTTGAACCGAAGAAATGTTTTTTGCACGCTTCGGGGTGGGACGGAATTAGTGACATTACTGTCAACCCCTGACCTAATTACGTTCCAAGATATTGTAACCAATTCATTCGGTCATCTTTACGATTTCTCAATGTCGATTTTTATGTTTTTGTGTTAAATCAAATTATAATTTTTTGATTTTCTGTCGTGAGGAAAGTTTTGAGTATGAATGTGGGTATAAGAGTAGAGGAAGACCAAAGAAATGATGGATCGACTGTGTTAAGGATGATATGGCAAGAAAGGAGGTGTCTGATGGGATGACAAGTAATAGAGAAGTATGGAAGAAAAAGACATGCTGCGCCGACCCTCGCCTGCTTCCTGGTGGAAAAACCCAATAACACTCACCAGTCGCGCTTGCGTCCACTCGACGAAAAGGCAGTCTTATTTCTCTGTAAGTACCAATCGAATTAAAAATTTATTGAGAGACCTTTATTAAACTCCAGAAATTCCTCATTTAAATCGAATTGAACCAATCTGAAGACAAAGTAAGTTTTAAGACATTTTCTTTGAAGATAGAACATTTAATTCTAGTTAAATGAATAGAAATCGTTTGTGAAGTTTCTGCTTAAGGAATTGGGGTGTGTAATTGAGCTTGAAGGCGATGACCTAGCAATACTTATTGGGGATATATACAGGGTGTAACAGAAAGGTTATAGTCGTATGAAAGGATATGCTGCAGACCATCAAACTGAACAACTTTCTCCTTGGGTCCAATATCGTAAATGCGAAAAAATTCAATACCTGTTCGACCCAAATGTATGGGACAGCTGATAATTTTTTCGCCTTTGCGATATTGGAACCAAAGAGAAAGTTGTTTAGTTTGATGGTCTGCAGCAAATCCTTTCAAATGACTATACCCTTCCTGTTACACCCTGTATATATTTTCTTATGTACTTGTACGGTGACATGCTTAAATGTTTATGTACTGAGGAGTTTGGGCCATCGGTTAGGGGGGACCTTACTCTACTTTGTTTAGGTAATCATAATTATTTATCAGTCCGTTATGTAACTGGGTTTAGGACAGTCATTTTAGTCACAAATTACTATATTTATAAAATTATTGCGACTGCCTCGTCGCAAGCGCGACTACTGAGCATGTGGTCTTGGTTTGGATTCCCGGGTCGGGCAAAGTGTTATTGGGTTTTTCCATCAGGAATTTCTCAGTAGCAACCACGAGTTTGGATTTGTTCCCGGTTGATGGCAATAGGCTCGATCCCTATTACATGTGACTTAAACATGAGAAGTGTGGGTGTACTTGTTAGGTACACCTCTGCTGAACCCTTCGGGGATTACGTGATGTTATGTTTACTCACAAAAGGCTTGCTGTCACACTCTGATTATAGCCTTTGAGTTAAGTTTGCAATGTTTTACTTTATTATATGTAATAGTGTACTCATTGTTGAAGAGCCAAATAAAATAAAGAAATAAATAAAACTAGTGACGGTTGACAGGGGAGAATGGAAGAAAAAAACGTGAAGCGCCGACCCCAAGTAACATAGGACAAGGACAGAAAGAAACTGATGATCTAATAAATAATCTTCGTCTCCATATTTTATTTTACATTCGGTTTGTATGGCACATACAATTTTAATCATTCTACGAACAAATCGTTGTCTTAAAAAATAAGACAAAATTAATTACAATTTTCTTTTAAAATACATAACAGAAACTCCCTAATGAACCTATTACACTGTTGATCTAAGTTATACTCCTATATCCTTGATAACAATAGCGTCATAAATATTAACGCTGTCAATACGCGTATATAGCGGGAACTTATCTGCTAGATATTATATAAACGCCTCGGGGTGGCGAGGCGAGGAATTTTGTGGGGAGTGTAGACTGGGTTGCACAAGATGCTGCGTTTTTTTGGAAAGAAAAACGCCGTATTTTGCACCAATTCCAAGGATGAGAAGATGTTTGTAAATTTTTGGTGATTTTATAATGTCTTACGTCATCATGGGTGTACCTCATGTATCAGGTATACTTATAATTTACATGGTAATACAATATCCCCGTTACTTAGGACTGGATTTTTGCAATTTATGACAAATTTGTTAGCTTGGGTCTTACCTGTTAAAACAAATGTGTGTGTTAAGGAATAATAAATATGTATAAGTGTGGCATCAGAAAAAAGATAATGGTCCAAGGAGTCTTCTAGTTCAAGATTGCTTGAGCGTCGATAATTGAGCCGTCCTCGCTGACGTTGTCACGATCACCTGTGGATTAGACAAATGATTAAAAATAACGAAATATTTTGTAATAAACAATAAATTTTGCTGCAAAAAAATATGTTGATACACAATCTATTGCTCTCGTTTAGACACGACACACAATGAGCTCACAATGTCAATGTGTATATAAAAACCGAAAAAGAAATCACTAGGTAGTGTAAATCAAACTGCCACCCCAGATATTCCCGTTTAAAATCGCAGCATCTAAAATACAAGTGTACAACCTCCTTAGAGTTCGCCGTAATGAGCCCTGGCACAACTTTCTGCAGAGCCGCGAAAGTAGCACGGAAAACTTTAACAGCGTCTTCGTTATGTACCGCGCTCGAATAGACTTGATGCTTTTGATTAATTTATGGTTGGTAGATAATTAGTTGTCTGAACATGGGATGAAGGAATAAAGCTTTTATGAGTGACTATTTAGTTATATAAAATCTACTGCTTAAACGTGCTTACTGCTCTGGCATAAACATACTTACTGCTACACGTAAAGGCGCTGTGACAATGTCAAAGTATTACGACTAGCGAGGTACCTACAGCTGACTGTAAGAGTGATTACTATTCTCAACGCGTAGATTCTTTTTTTTTCTTTTTTTAAACAAGCCACATTTTATTGTGCAATCAAAATCAAGCATTGATTTCAACTAGGCCAGTTACAGGCACTTTTGAACTGTCGAAACAAAGACAACAATGAAATGTAGCTACAGTCCTAGTCACAAGGCATAAAAACTGTGAAAGTACTGTAGTCGCTCATTCCAGGGTGTAGATCTCTATGGAGAAGAACGGACAAGAAACTCCATGGACTCTCTTTCAAATCAATGGGGAAAGAAGATAAGGAATAAGTGAAGAAGTACGAGAAAGCAATTTTATGAGAAAACTAGCGTAGCTATGACGTCATTTAAGCGATAACGATCTTTTTAAGAATTGTTTTCGTTTATTTATCTTTTTAATACATTCTTTAATTTTTTTATATAATATATTTCTTTAAAAAACAACATGTAAAAATAGCGAGAGCACAGACTTATTGAAATAACTATGTCATTAATAAATTCCTTGATACCATTTTTAAGAGAACATTCTGACATCTCAGAATTTCCCACGCTGTCTATTCTCATCTACATGACAAATAAACCAAAACCTGATTTGACCTTAACACGATAATCTTACAAAATTAGCACACTGGCACCCCAACCCTCTAAGACTAACCATTTCCCACGCGCTGACCACTGCCCGGCGACGTCTTAGGGTCAAAACGACCTTTACATTGTTATGTTAAAAAACCTGTTCTGTCGAAGAAAATAACTTACTGATATTTCTAGAAAAACTTGTTTTTGTTCCCACACTGGACTTGAGCTTGTTTTTTTTATGATAATTCAAGTATTGTAATTGTAGTTTAGTGTAGGGTTGGTCTGACCAGGAGGCTAAAACTTAATTATCATTGAATGTCTGTAACATTTTGATTACCTACTGTTATTTGGAAACGTATAAATTCATTTGGTTGTAATAATTTAAATGTTAGACAAAATCAAAATCAACCGGTTGTAAACATCAGTTTTAATCAATAAACACGAGTAAAGATTTAATGCTGGCGCTTCTTTTAGTGGTACACAAACAGTATTTTGAAAAAAAAAATCAACAAATGGTACAACGCTTATTTGGTCTTTCCTAAGGTCTACCTTTAAACAAAAATAAGTAATAAGCCTGTTTTATTAAAATAGTAGGAAAACTTACAATAGAGTTTATAGCTGCAAACCCCCGCTGGTTGTACGTTGACTAAATCAATTTTCAGTCCCATCATTCAGCTTCACTACTTGCTTGTAGACATCATGATCTTCATCTATCACCGTCCACAGCAAAATCATCCTATAATCATCATCAGACCTGTAACAGCTATAAAAGCACAAATTATTTATTTATTATTCCTTTTTTACATTTTTTTAGGAAAGCTTACAGACTAATAACATTTTAATAACAATAATATGTGACTAAATTGCTAATAACAAGCCTCCACAGACAAACACAAAAATTATTACTATAATATTGCTTTCTTTCTTTTGCATAATTTAGGAAGTATCTTAATATTTCATAAATTATATACTTCATTGTATCACAACCTTTCAGTACAGAATAATCTCACTACAGTATTGTCAAATTAATGATCAATTAAAAAAATATAAATTAAAACCAACCATTACGTAACAACAAGTATCAAGACTCCACACTCCGCCTACAGCGCGCCTGAGATAAATTTTGGAGCGTCAGTGAAATTTTAATAACTAATTTTCTTGTAGGACTTGCTCGCGATCCCGATCCCGCTTGCAACCGAAAATATACGGAGAATAACATACGTATAGGCAGATTGTACAGGCCCGTCAATTTACATGAATTTGAACATTATTTTGATGGTGTGAAGAGTCAAGAGGGGGAGTTTGATTGTGTTTTGTTTTCTTGGTGAGTTGGTAATAATAATACCTACTTGGTTTTTTTTTCATCAGAGCTGTGGTGATGGTAGAGGATCTGACTACCCACTATGTGCTGGAGGCTAGCCCCAGAAGATCGAGTTAGACTCGATAAAGACACTGGAAACAAAAAAAACATAAATTTTACTTGTATTTATAAAAATCATACCCTAGGACTATATAAGTAGTAGAATGAAAACACAGAAAAAAAAGCTGAAAAGTTATGGGGTGAGTTATTTTGGACTCTTACATAACTCTTTAACTTTACACATAACTGTAACAAAGAACCTGGTTAATTCGCCACAAATATCTTGGGAAACGTATTATTGTTTAAAAATCATTTGAATTTAATACGTAGGTACTTTTTTAGTGAAGTTAGTGAGAAAAAAGGACAATTTTATATCTGTAAACGATAACTAAGTCACCCTGAGGATCTACTCGATATTTTATTCCTTTGAAAATTTAACATAGCATTTGTGTGTCATTTTATTCCATAAACTTCATTGTCTTCTATTTCATCTGATGAAAAGCGATGATGTGGGGCAACATGGGTGTATCCTTGCCTAGAAGTAATTAACTTGAGACACAAACACTCCTAGCAATCCACTTTTTAGTTCTCCAATAATGACTAAAACACAAGGAAGCGAAATAATCAACTATAATTAATTATAAATCAATTAAAAACTTACACTTGTGTGAATACGAATTTAAGGCTGCTAGACATAGAAATACCAGCATAACTTGATCTTTTCCTCCCTTTAAAATGTATAGAGAATAGGTCCTTTTAACCCCGGGTTCTGTACTGGCTTGGAGTGTAGCGGGCGTTTCGCAAATTGCCTTGGGGGTGAGTTAGGGGTGTAAGGGTGGAAAAGCGTGAAAATTACACAAGAAAATTTCACCATTCAGCATCTTTGTGTTTTCCTTCAAGATGGCGAACGGCGTGGGTTGGTTGGTGGAGCAGAGAGGTGTAAGTGTGTTTGCTGAGGAATATGTCTTAGGTTTTCTTTGGCAAATCTCTTGTTTTTTGTCAATTATTTTGTGACACATTAGCAAGTAATAATGGCTTAGGTGAAACGTAATTTATGAAGGGGTTAAAAAAAACATGCTTTTGAGGATATTTAAAGTAAAATTTCGGTTCGAAAGAGTGTTCTAACATTTTGACAGCCACATTGCAGTCAAAAATAAATAAATAAAAATAAAAATACCCTTTATTTTACTCTGACCTTAATACATAACAACACACAACAACAACAACAAGAACAAGAACAAGTACTAACAAGAACAACAACAACAACAACATACAAGTACTTCTTAATACATTAACTTAAAACTAATCAGCTACCAGGTCAGGTTGTCTTGCGACATAGACCTCCTCTATTACCCTCCATTTATCCCTGTCCAGAGCAGTTCTTCGCCAACCATTTGGCAGATCATCCTCCCACCTTTTCATCTGTCTTCCTCTACGTCTTTTTCCATTTCTTTTCCGTTTACAAGGAAAAGGGGAAATTATTGACCAGAATCTTGATTTCATTTAGCATTGGTCAGTTTCTTAACTTGTCGATGGCAATCTAAATTGCATCACCACAGAATTTGGCTACAAGTTTGGCACTATTTGCAACCCAAAGGGAATAACACAATGTTCAACTTTCTTGCAAGTTACTAAACACACCGAACACTTTGTGCTAAAATACTTCAAACCCGGGAAGGGATAAACAAAAAATACAATACTCCTTTATTGCCATTCAGCGTGGCAATGCTGCCATTCTTCTGGGCACGTTTCCAGATGACAGCGATGCGGAGGAGTACTTTGACGCCTTGTCCTATTGTCGTCGTTTACTTACTTTTAGTCTTATTTTTATAATCACTTTAGTTCTATTTGTAGTCTGTATATATATTTATATATATATAAAATGTACATTATATTCCTTTGTCACCAATTAAAACTAAAGTCCACAAAGTTCACTAGCGCCTCTATCCTGCACACTCGCTACAGGAAGTCGGCACAATGGATGTAGTCGGCTTCTTTGATCATCACGTTAATTAATGTTTCTTGTATATTATGTTATGTACTTGTGCGAAAATATCTACTTTCGTGGAATCATTGTTTTATCGTTATTATGGGCTGGTATTCTTGTTTGATCGGTAGACTTTGCTCACCTAAATTATCTATGTACCTACTCTATTGTAACAACACAACCTCCTTTTTTAGAAGTCGGTTAACAATGACAAACATATTTTTAAACTAGCGTATACTGGGCGAACTGTTTCTTCAAAAATCAAAATCATTTATTTGCGTAAATAATGTACAGAAAGATCTTAAAGATAAAGTATATTAATCTCTTTTTCTGCCATTAGTTTCGGTGTGCAAATTTTTCATAATTATTCTTCATTTATGTTTAAAGTACAGATTATACTTTAGAAAGCGTTACTACTTCGTAATAGCAATCAGTTATTTACGTTGCACTGCTGAGAACAATTTATTTACCACTAATCATTCATTATTATCTACCAGTGGCGAAGGTTCCATACAAGTCGATTCCTACCGGATTCCCTTTGAAAAATGGCACTGTCAGTATTCTATAGACAAATAACACACACACACACACAAAGATATCACATTAAAGATATGTACTCCGGCTTACCTCTTACAAAAATGGACCCTTCGCTACTGTTATCTACCTTGTCTTTCTCAACTTGGGTTGGGTTCTAGTGTAACCAGATGCAACTGAATACCAGTGGGTAATAGACATACCTTTACATCCCAGTTAATGGTCATATAGTAGCCTTGGTATGACTGGTTGTCGGATTCTCGGGCTCACCGCTAAGTATAGGGTACGAAATCGCTGCATCAATGCATTAGGCATATAAACATTAATTCACTTGGTAGATGGATTATAAACGCAATGGCTTGTACCCAGGAAAGATTGTCTTTTGATATGTTATTCATCATAATCATAATTAGACCGTAATAATTTGTATAACTCATTTACATAACAAAAAACTTTCCCAAAGAAACATTTTTTTTTAATACTCATTCACTTTTATCACAGTAACAACAGCGGAGCATAACGAAGCGGGCATGCGAGCCGCGCGGGTGCTCTGCCTACCCACTATTGCACGGTACGATAGTAATGAGACAGACAGGCAACGCGGCTAACAGCTGATAGGTCACAGGCGCGCGCGCGCGATTTTCATACGGCTGTGTTATTGTGATAAAAGTGAATGAGTATTAAAAAAAAATGTTTCTTTGGGAAAGTAGTTTGTTATCATGAGTACAATCACGTGTTTAAGTATCGGTCACTAATTACCAGTCACCCTGTATAGAAGAAGAAGACATGCTGCGCCGACCCCAAATAAATTGGGATAAGGTCAGTGGAATGATGATAAAGATGATGATGACGGTTTGTAACAGCTTCCGAAGTAAGGAATTTAAGTGTTCGTAATTATATCATGCCATTCTACTTCAACCCTCCGTTTGTGTGTGGGTGTAGGTGACAAATAGTTATTCAATTAAAATTATCGAGCATACTCAACTCACACTTGACTGGTTTTAGAATTAGGCAGTTAGCAACATTATTTGGATAATTTTACTGTCTAAAATTAGGAATCTATTGAAATCATAGACAAAAAAAAACAGGATTTTTTACTATTAAAAGACTTTCATCCATTTTGAACACGTGTCCAAAACACAAAAAGAATTTAAAAAAGCAATAAAATAACGAGAAAATCAAGTTCCAATTTCAAAAACCGAAATCAAAAGCGATTTAAAAAAAACCGGTTCTCTTTTCAAAATCATATCAATTTATCGTTCCGAACCAGTTAACCCTTCATTTTGATGACAAAAAGTTCGAAACTAGTAACTCGGCCATTTGGTCAACTAGACCCGTTACGTAACAAGTTTTAAGTGCTTTGAAAAGAACTGGTTTCGGTATCGGTATTATTGGTTTTTAGTTTCTAGTTTCTGTTGGTACTTGTTTTCTACCAGGTGTCTTTTGAATAGAAAGATATTTTACCAGTGTAGTCGTAACTGTATTTTGTGAATTCAATATGAGTCTTGGTTATACTAATATTATAAAGAGATAAAATAAGAAAAAGATAATAAGTATTAGTATCATTATAAGTGCCTTTATAAATTTTCGATAGCAAGAAGTTATTTTTATATATTTATTTTGTACCCTATCACAATGTTTTCTTATTTAACCCAAAGGTTGACTGGTAGAGAATGCCTTGTGGCATTAAGTCCGCCTATGTATCACTATTGTACATGAAGTTTAAATAAATAAATAAATAATAATAAAATTTGTTTGTAAGTTTGTATGTAGGGGGTAATCTCCGGAACTATGATCCGATTCATAAAATTCTGACACTGGAAGAAAGCTACATTTTTCGTGGTTTCTATAAGCTATAAATTATATTTATGTCATGCATATTAGCCGAGCTATCACATTTTTTGCAAATAATGTGGTAGCAAAGTTATACATGCTTTGCAAAAGTCCTGTAATTAATGTAAGCCTGTTCTAGAAGAAAAGATCTGGAGGTAAACTACGAACTTTTCCTCTGTTCAATAATAGTCGGACAAAAAAATGTTCTTAAGTCCTGAATAAAAGATAATGGGGGATAAAATGCCATAGCACTTTTCCCAAACCAAAACAGTAATGTTTTTCAAGTCGTTTCTATTTACCTGATTGTCATCTTTTACCCAAAGACAAAAGATGAAAACAGCAACAAAGAAACAAAAGCCAATACCTATCACTACTCAACCCTAAAAAACTATCTGACATACACTATCGAACCGCTATCATTGCGAACAAAATCAGCGATACAAAAGCCCGGGGTGGCAAGTTACCCCACAAAGGCTGGGCAAATAAGCCATTAAAAGCGTTGCGACGGTACTGGGCTATAAAATCTCTGCTTCTTGCCCCCTTCCGCACCCTTGGGGTGGGGCAATACCCCCTCCCCTACGCGATAAACTGCTTTTATACCGTTCCCGTAGTATAATTAAAATGGTATGACATTTTCTGGAGTTAGATAAAATATCTAAGACGCAGTTGTAGGGTTGGTTTTAGAGTCGTTTGTTATTTTGTTTGTGTTAATAATTTGGGCTTAATTAGATATTGCACAGGATAGAGAGGTTTGAAAGGAGTTTTGGGAGGTTTTTGCCCAGCAGCTGGACGCACAAATAGGCTTACAAAAAAAAAGGTTAATTTGTAAATATAATATAAAGGGTGTAACAAGACCCTTAACGAAGCCGAAAGGAATTTGTTCTCCCCGTTATTGTGATCATTTTTTTCTTCTAGACCATACCTAAGAACCTTCTAGTTATGGAGATATTGGGAGTTAAAGTTAAAATTATTCACGATTTTTTTTTAAATACTTATTTTTAATATAAGAACTTTACCTTAAACACCTCCACTACCCCGTACTATTCAATGCATCCATCAGCATAATGTTTTCAGTACGTTACATTGAGTCTTACCGTAAAACGAGATTTTTCAACCTAAATAAATAAGTCGTTTCCCAGCAATAATTTTTGTGTAGAGTTACTTAGTTTGATGTACAATGCTTGGTTGACGGCTTCGTGAAGGTTACGGGGATCAGCTGGATGCGAGTCGCGCGGGACCGGTCAATTTGGCGACACTTTGTCCAGCAGTGGACGTCTTTCGGCTGAAATGATGATGATGATGACGCTGTGGTCCAATGTAGCGCTTGGCTTTAGGAGACCCCATAATCAGCTGTTGATATTTATCCCCGTTTACACTGACATAAGCCGTCATCTAAATTAAAGTTCGCTTTCTTCTTTTTTTGTTCCGTCCTGTTGAATTTATAGTTTATTGTTTATTTTTTGTAATTTTGTATGATGCATGTCATATCCCTGCGACAAATAAATATTTTTTCTTTCTTTCTTTCTTTTGGATTTTCAACCCTCAATTAAGCGTCGAGGGTTGAAATTCCTACATTGCAGTGTTAATTTGGCAATAATTTAGTTGCCGCTTTGTGTAACTGAAAACTAACATAACGGTCTGAAACAAAGAATCTCCTTTGAAGATTTAGTCATATTTTAGGAATTACACATAACATCACGCCTGTAATTCTGATAAGGCAGAGCTGTACCTAATAGTACACCCACATGTCACGAGTTATGTTTTTAAGTCACATGTAATAGAGGGCGAGCTTATTACCATCAACCGGGCACTTTTGCAGGCTGCTACTGAGATATTTCTGATGAAAAAACCCAATATCACTTTACCCGACCTGGGAATCGAACCCAGGACCTCATGCTCAGCAGTCGCGCCTGCGACCACTTGACTAACGAAGCAATCTTAGGAATTAAACTGTTAAAATATGTAACTAGCTTATGCCAGCGGTTTCGCCCGCGTGAATATCGGTAACTATCCCACGGGATCATACTACATGGATAAAAAATATCCTATATAGGGTCTAACTACTCATACACGAAATATTTTCAGGGAGTCATATAACGGCTATAAAAAAGCCATTTCAAGGGTTTTTTTTTTAATCTGAGTATATTTTTTACAAAAAATAAATAATTTAAAATTACTTGACACACAAAATAAATACTGGCTCCTTATTTTTAAGCATCCATTACGCTAGTTTACTACGTCGTATTTACCTACTGTCATTGTTAGAATATGGGAGTAAAGGTTTTATGCAAAAAGTCTCAAAAAATTTTAAAATTATAATAATTTTATAAAAAAAAAAACACTCAGATAATTTTTTTTTTCGTTGCTATGACGACTTTACGACTTATAGAAGTTACTCTTAAAATATTTCGTGTATGAAAAGATAGACCTTATATATGTCAATCCAGGTTAGAAACTATCTATCCAAATCCATTCAGTTGTTTTCGCGTGAAAGAGTAACAAACATCCATCCATCCATCCATCCATCCTCACAAACTTTCACATCACTATCACTACATAGTATAAAACAAAGTCGCTTCCCGCTGTCTGTCCCTATGTATGCTTAGATCTTTAAAACTTTGCAACGGATTTTGATGCGGTTTTCAGTAACAGATAGAGTGAGTCAAAAGGAAGGCTTATATATAGATATATATATATTGCACCTGAGGAAAGTCGAGGCGAGTCGCTAACTTATAATATTATTAAATAAGAGTAAGATTTTATAGGTTTTCATATTATTTACTCTCAAAGAAGTAACCTTCATGGTAGGTGGAATATACTAGGTAGGCGGTAAGTACGCACGACGGCCAATCATGCAATACAAAACCAGTTTAAGCGGATCTCTCATAACCCTCTCTATTTTTCATCATGGTTGCGCCACGACGCTCTGAGGAATATCCCTGTTAGTGAGAGAGATATTGTGAGTTCAATGACAACAATAATTAATTATCGACAACGTTTTAGTTCAGTTTTGTAATGTTATTGGTATTCGGATTTTAATTTGATAATATAGCACACACGAATAATGTAGCTTCCTGACAGTGAAAGAATGTTTAGAATTGGATCATTAGTTCCGGAGATTGCTCACTACACACAAACTTACAAACAAATTTTACCTCTTTATAATATTAGTATAGATGTACAAATTTGGTCATCCCTGTAACAAGCATATTGCCTAAAACATACTACATATTTGCTGCAACGAAAACGCATGAAAAAAAGTTACATCCAAAACCTTGTAACGCTACGAATCCTCAACTGCTACGCCGTAGCTCTCTCAGTATTTACGTAGCGCTTTCGTAGTATTTACGTAGCCGAATATAAAATCATACTTTTGAAACTTTATTTTCATTTTTAGTTCGCCCAGTGTATTTTCAAAAGGGAATATTTTCGAGTGGAAAATTATACATGAGCTTTTACGGGTTTAAATGTGTTATCTAATAAAAATGATTATTTCAATAATTATTGAACGTGCCTTTTATAGAAAAATTAAACTTTCTTTAAATTTATTTTGAAAGATAGACTAGGAGCTAGTCATTATTTATAGTCAAAATTGCAACACAACGTTTCGACTACTGGGTCACATCATCTCTAATCTTTGACAGAGAGTGGGCTATAATGCAACACGTGGGCCCAGCGTAAGTTGGTAGATGAGAGGAAACTTGTTCAGTATTTATGATTGGACTTTCGATTGTCGATCTTCAAGGTCAAGCCGAGCTTGCAAAAGTCGGTCTTTGGGTAGGTGACCATCCATTACATACCGAGTTTCCCCCGTGCCTCAGAAAGCGTGTTAAGACGGTGGTATTAGCTCTCATTTGTAGATCTTTGGCAATCGTTACAGGTAGTCAGTGACCCGAAAGTCTGACAACCAGTCTTACCAAGGGGTATCATATTACCCAGTACGAACTAGGTTGTGGAGATCAGATAAGCAGTCGCTCCATGTAAAATACTGGTTTTCAGCTGCATCCGGTTAGACTGGAAGCCGACCCCAACATAGTTGGGAAAAAGCTAGGCAGATGATGATGAAAGGATCTTAAAAAGCATCAGGTGAGTTTAAGAACAATAAAATTAAAAATACGTTTTTATATCCTTTTGCGTCGACATAAGTTATTTCCATTCTAACTCTTTGTCTAGGTGTCTTCTTCGCCAGAGTCCCATCACATTTCATTTTTGCTGTTTTCTTCTTCTTCAATTGCTTTGTATCTTGAAACCGTCGTAACCTGTAATAGAATTATTTTAAATGAATTTACGGAACTATTACTATTGATGAACCTATTTTTACCCGACTGCTGCGAAACACAAAAGGAGGGTTATTAACATGACATTTAATATTTTGGATTCATTAACTTTACTATTATAACGAAGAGAGATGAGCTATTAAAAAAAAAATGTTTCTAAAAATACTATTTGCAATTACTAATTCATGTTTTTATTTTTCAGTGATTTAATCAATGTCGAAATGTGGGTGAACTATTAGGTACACCTCTGCCCAACCCTTCAGGGATTACAAGCGTGATGTTATGTTATATTAATCAACGTTTAGTTGGACAATGACTTAGGTTTTTTATGTTGTTACATAATTATCATAAAACTTCTTTTATTTTTTAAATAATAATTTTAATTATATTTTTTCTTTACTGTCTTTTTTTATTTATTTGTGTATACAGGACAGTGTTATAAATCTATTGACTAGTAAACACGTTTAGTCTAGAGTCCGCGATACCAGTCTATTCGATACTCTGACTCCTCGACAATCATTGCGAATTCCAATTCAAATTGCATTCGTATGGAATGGACTGTATTTAAAGTGTTTTTTTGCTGTCGAGATTTTTGTAGGACTTATAATTTATTTGGTGCACATTAGCCCCGGATAAAGACAACTGGAAATCATAGAGGGGCTTTTGTCCAGCAGTGGGATGACGCAGGCTAATAGTATCAGGACCAGTAACTTATATTGTCCATATAAAAACCGCTTTTTAAAGCGGTTTTTTTTTTATTCACTATTTTTTTTAAAAGGGGAGCTCGTGGCTAAATAATAACAGCCGCTCGGGTCAATCTTTGGTTAAGCCGTGCTTGCCGAGGTTGGTCTGTGGATGGGTGACCACCCATTACATACCGAGTTTCCTTCGTGGCTCGGAAAGCACGTTAAGCCGTTGGTCCCGGCTGTTATTTATAGATCTTTGACAGTCGTTAGGTAGTCAGTGGCTGAAAAAGTCTGACAACCAGTCTTACCAAGGGGTATCGTATTACCCGGTACTAACTGGGTAGTGGGGGTCAGATAGGCAGTCGCTCCATGTAAAATACTGGTATTCAGCTGCATTCGGTTAGACTGGAAGCCGACCCCAACATAATTTGAAATGATGATAAACCGCTTTTCAAAACAGAGGTATGTTATATCTACTTAAAAATAATTAGGAGGTAACCTTCATTTTTATTATGAATTTGGATGAAGTAACTTAAAAATAACTAAATGGGCAACTGCGGCGTTTAGAAAAACTTTGGAAACAGGCATGTAAAACGACTTTTCTCGAAAAATCAAAATTTTCAATCTTATTTTTTTTAACTATCTGCTTATTTTATCAATACACCATTCAAGCATAAGCCTTTAAACGTGAAAAAATGTCTCGGTAACCTCACCCCAACCCCTAAGATCGCCATAACAGAAACTTCCTTAGCACTTCGTAATCTTCAAACATTAAAACGTTAGAGAACAACCGCAAAATATAAAGACCCACAATAGACGCGACTAATCTCCCAAAATCAATACCTTTTTACCTCTAACCCCCGAAAATTTTCCAAACTACCCCCTACACCCCCTTTTCAATTTAAACGACAAAGTATTATTTAATTTTCGCCGTCTTTTCACCATTGTAAGGCACTGAGTGAGAGAGAGGGAGAAGCTCCTGTACTTTACTAAGACATTGTCTATCTCGCTCTTGCTTTAGTATTTGTGGGGGTGTGAGCGAGACGGGTATACGCAAGACGATCGCTCTCCGTTTTCTTAATGACGTCATATAGATTTATAGATGTGTTTAGGGGGTGTTTCTCCGCCCAGCGGGGGCGAAAGTTTTTATAGCTTCGCTTTATAGTGGGGTTTTTCTACGATGTTTTTTAGTAGTTGTTTTGTTTTTTTTTCTAATGAATATTTTATGAGAGTTATCTTGTTAGAACAGATGAGCTTGTAGTTTATTTTTTTGTAAAAAGTTTAACGTGAAAATTTATGTTGTAGTTTTTAGTATCTGAAATATGAAGCTCTTTATTTCTTTTAAGTTTGCTATTGTTATTATTTTGAATAAAGATGAAAAATGCAAAAAAATATGTATTTTTTTTGTGGTTTACCACTGATATAGAATAAACATTAACAACCAGTGTAAACAGTCACAATTTTATTGAAATTTACTAAATAATATAATTAAATATTGTTATGTAGAACATGTATGCCTTAATACCCAATTACACACCTTAAATTCAACCCTAAAAAACCTCAACTAATTCCAACCAACCTCTAATTAAAAAGAAATCGCCACGTTCCACATTTAAATTACCAACGGCATTACATTTATATTCAAGGCAAAGGCATGAAACGATTCAGCCAGCACCGTGCGTTCGAAATACGAAAAAGCCGATGTAAATCGCCTAATCTTGAGACCGCGCTCATGACGTATGTACGGCACGTCGCGTCGAATCGAAGTTCAAATTAGGAACGCCCGCCATCTTGGACATGGCACAGAGTAACAAAACCTTATAGCAATTTGTGTGGAATTACACAGAGTAGTCAAAAGTCAGAGGGCTAGCTTTTAGTCTGTGTGTTCAGAAGGTATGGTAGTTTGTACAGGAATTGTGAGGCAAATAGAGGAATCTTGGGCGCTTTAATCCAGCAATTACGCATTTTAATGGCTTTCGTTGGTGGCTCCGGTTTTAATATTCCGTTCCTTGTTTTACTGCTCAGCTTAGCTGCTTAGGCCGTACGGTATTAATGTATTTAGTTATTTTAATTGTAATCTCGGTAAGGTTTGATATCAAGAAGATGATTACTGAAAGGTTCGGTTTATCGGGGATTGTTGTAAAAGAGGCTTTTGTTTACTTCAATAGAATGGCGTTCTGTGATTTTTTTTTTACATATAGCCATGGTAGGTTTTAATTTTTCTTTGATATATTTTTCTCTATTATGGAAACCGTATCGAGTTTTATCTTGGTCATTTATTGATGATGTTTGTGTGATACCTATTACCGCTACTGTTCTTGACCTAGTTAAAGAAACCTAGTTTTTATAAAAAAAAAATCGTGAATTATAATATAACATAATCAATTTAAATGCTACACTACTAAATGCTAGAATAGAAAACAAACATTAAAAGCAATTCTTATAACCATATTTTCACAAGCATAAAAGTAAGTACCTATCATAAAGACTACAACAAATATAACATAATTCCCAAACGCATTCAAAAACGGAACGCCAACATAGACACAAAAGAACTACCAACATTTAAATTTTTACACGACAGTAACGCAAAACTAATTTGAACACAATAAAACTTCGCGTCTCCTGTGTAGCATTAAAACGAAATTCGCATTCGGAACGCAAAGGTTGCTGGCTGAGCATAAAATTCTGAACGCGAAAGACGACTGGCGCTTATTAAAACGCCGGCTTTGCAAAGTTAAAATTAAACATGAAAAACGGCGCCTCCCTAACCCCCCCACTACCTGGGGGGCGACCCGCCAACTATGCTCTAGTTCTAGGGGTGTGCAAGATTTTGGGATGATTTTTTAGTAACAAGAAATTCTGTATTTTGCAGAATGATGGCCGTTATTCCAACTAACGGCTCTTTTTATCTGCTTATTTTGTGTACGTTATAGTTAGTGCGAGTAAATGATTTTTTTTTTCTTAAAAATGAGTGTTTTGTTTTTGTATTAAGCCGGTAAATATACGTACATTTTGATTTTGATTTTTATGATAAAGTGTTTATAAATTGTTACCTAACTTTCGAAAAAAAAAAAGTTTTACACCAATTTCTGTGGGCAGATTAGTTACGTTTTTTTATTTCAATTTTGTATTAAAGTCTTCGGATACGGAAGTTGGAGTTTCCTATCCAGAGACGCCTAGAGAACTTTATTTTGGCATGTTTTCTAATAGCTTTCGATCAAAAAGTAAATTAGTCGCGCAGATATTGTTGGAAAAAAGTATGCTTACTAATTGCCATCCCATTCTTAAAACCACGTTCTGTATCACACAATATAAGATATCACAATGATTTATGGTCTCTATAGGGTGGCAGCCCTGCAAAATTTTATTTCGCCGCGAAATTTGTAAATTTATGTAAATATTCCGCGTCTTGGGGCAGGAGAGGGGCGAGGGGGGTGTAAGGCGAACCAAGAGTTACAAGTGCGAGCGGTGCCGCGGTACTAAACGTGTTCGTGCTACTAGCTTTTATGTTATGCGTGTTATTTGTTTTTTTGGGAATGAATGTTTGTGTAATTCGTTTGTTGTTTTGTTTGTTGTTTTTTTTTTCTGGGTGGTTATTTAGGGTTAAGAGAAAGAAAAGAAATATAAAGGGTGTTCAGAAAATAATATATTTTGTTCGTATCCTATAAAGTGCCAATTTTATTTTATTATCTTTAAAAATGTGTGTAGTAGGTATTCATTGGTTTTGTTTTATTCGTTATAATAAATGTGAAATTTCTATATCTTTTAATTGTTTGTTTTGTTGTAATTTAACGTCATATTTCTTTTGTTTCTTTGTTGTTTATATTTATTAGTTTTATTAGTCCCTTTTATGTAGTCTGTATATAATGTAAATATATTTTTAATTAAACAAAACGTAATTAAATAATATCAAATTTTATGTAATTGAGTCTTTTTTTGTAAATATTTAGTTCTAATTATTCTATAAGTTCTTAGAATTTACATTATTTTTATGAAATATAATATGATTTAGTATATTCACGATAGGTATAATTGACGATACTAGATTTTATGAAATTCGTATAAAAAATGGGTTTTGTTCTAGGAAACGAAACCTCGCTACGCAAAATTGAGTTCACATCAAAGTTCAACGAGGTTTGAACCCACGACCTCTCGGTCGCTGTAACACCTTGCCTGTCCAGAAATGTTGGCCTCTACATAATAAATGAACTTAATTTAGAACTTAGATTTAGCTTTAAATAAAATTATACCTTATTTACTTCAAAAATTGTCAGTTAGGTCAAGTGATACTAAACGTGACTGCTCAACGTGGGGCCCTGAGTTGAAAACTGAACCCCATGTCCGTCTGAAAGGACCACTTTTGGACGGCCACAGGCTTAGTATAACATACATACATATTAACTTATTAAACATATCAACTAAACAAAAATCTAGGTTTGTGTCAAGGTAATAGAGACACCATTATTAGCCGTAGAACCGATGACCGTTGGGTAGACGTGTTCTTGAGTGGAGAACGCGAATCGGCAAGCGTAAGGTGGGACGCCCTCAGGCTCGGTCGTGCGACGGTCTTCGCAGGGTGGCTGGTAGCAACTGGATGACACTTGTAAAGAACCGAATTGAGTGGCTTGCGATTGAAGAGGCCATGTCCAGCATTGGACTGTTGCAGGCTGATGATGATGAATAGAGGACAGGACTCCTATTACTGACAAGATATTACGAACGAAAAAAACGAAACATTACGAACGAAATATTACGTATGTTTCTGACAATAAAGGGTGTAAATAAACCCTAAACATAAACAAAAAGCACTTGTTTTCCCCGTCCTTGCGATCATTTTTTTGTTCTAGACCATAACTGGCCTTCTAGTTACGGAGATATTGGGGGTCAAAGTTCCAACTTTTTCACAATTTTTGTTTTTAATGTAAGATTTTTACTTTACACACCCCCGTACTATTCAATCCATGCATCAGCACAATGCTTTGAGTGCTATCCATCAATCCTTAAAACGTGATTTTTCACCCCAAAAAAAAAGTCGGTTCCTAGCAATAATTTTTGCGTAAAGTTACTTAGTTTGATGTACATAATGCTTGGTTGACGGCTATGTGAAGGGTCTGTTTACACCATGTATATTGGTGTAGGTACTATACGTCTCTGCCCCCCTTTTGGAGAATAAAGGCTTGAGGATAAGTCAGTTAAAACTTTACCCATATAAGTTATACCCTATTTACTTTAAGACAACAGCCCGTAAACAAGAATTTTCATTTACTTATTTACAACTTATGTAAAACTCAAGGAGAACTTTTCAAGTTAGACGTATTTACTTAAAGAAAACTCATTAAAACTTGAAATGGGTATATACAGACGAATTGAGAAAGTCTGAGTCGTTTGAAGTTTGCGAGAATTCAATTAAGGGTTTTTAATTTGTATTGCGAAATCGATTTTCGGAGACAACGCTTTTGTTGTTTGTGGAAAGATAAATTGAGATAGATTTAATTTTATTGCAGATGAGAAATAAGTAGACAACACAAGCAACAAGTAAGTAAGTACTAAGTTAACATTATCAATTTATACAAGAGAAATTGAAAATTAAATTTTCTTTGACATGATCGCTTGTTTGCGAAAATAATGACATAACTCGAAAAATAAGAAATACAGGACAGCGTTTTTTTTTAAATTACACTTAAAATATTTTAATTTTATTGCCAAATTTTTTTTTGCATAGAAACAATTTAACAAAAGATGAAAGGTTTATTTTACGTATTTGGTTCCTTAATTTAATACTTACTTTCGTTAATTTTATATTTTTAACTACAAACAACATCGAAAGATCAAAATTTTTGTGTTATAATTATTCATAAACTTGTTCTATTTTATCCAGGTCCATGAAATAATTTTATAGCTGACTACACAACTTAACACAATGATGTTAAATATTTAAAGTTAGTTACTTACTAAAACTTATCTCTTCTGTTTCAGCAAAACACCCTTTCATAACAAAAAATAACGACTAGCAGAGATCTTCCTAATATTATAAATTTGAAAGTCTGGACATTTGTACCTTAATCACGGAAAACTGGCTGAACAAATTTCGATGAAATTCAGTACATATATAGTTTATAACCTAGATTAACATATAGGAACATTATTATACCGATAGACTCTCTGGACCTAATCCTGAAATCCCTGCAAACGAAGTCAATAGCAGAAGCTAGTATTCTGATAAAATCACCACAAATGTTGATCATATTTACCTATACCCTTGAAGTAAGAATTTAGACACATATTAATAGTTTTGTTTCCATGTAATTTCTGAAGTTAAATTCGAACAAAGATCTCCCTATTGTTGTTGTAGAGTATCCAAAAGGTTTTCTTCGAATAAATAGAAAACGCACAAGTATTAAAACTTTGCAGACGAGTCACTTTATTATGGCTCAAGATGGATTAACGAAATGTTTTAGAATTCAAGTAACTATTTACTATTTGTTAGGTCTACAGTTTTCATGTTTTAACATTACCCTCCTTTTGGGCTCGATCGCTGTCAGGTGAGAATGCAAACTGATGTGAATTTTGCCGTTGGATTTAATCAAAAACCTAATTTTGTTTCTTACTATCTATAATTTGTAGCCAAAATTTTTAACACAGTTTAGATCTTATAATTCGAAGTTGTTATCGTTGTTGACTGTTATTGTTGTGTTGTTGTTCATATTATTTAACAATTAAAATATTTTTCGAGCGAAAATTGAATTTAAAATTAACACTGCTTTTAGATTATTTATGAGGTCAAACTTCAAACAATTTTGCCTCTTCTTGACTTTAAGACCAAATTTTTTTGTTGAAGCTGATCGTGATTAGCACTCCTAAACCATCATCAAGAGATACCCATCTGCCTAGTCTTTTCCCAACTATGTTGGGGTCGACTTCCAGTTTAACCGAGTGCAGCTGAATACCAGTATTTTACATGGAGCGACTGCCTATCTCGCCTTGACAACCCAGTTAGTACTGGGTAATACGATACCCCATGGTAAGATTGGTTGTCAGACTTTCAGGCCACTGAGTACCTGTAACGACTATCAAAGATCTATAAATGACAGCTGGGACCAACGGCTTGACGTTCTTTCCAAGGAACGGAGGAAACTCGGTTTATTATGGGTAAACTTATCCACGGACTGTCCTCGCCAAGAAGATCGAACCGAGCGGCTTTTATTATTCAGTCACAAGCTCCTCGGATGTCAGAGAAAATAATTTCTATCAAATTAAGATACTTAGGGTTCTTGAACACCGTTTAGATGTGATCGTGTTCAGTTTTAGCGTTGAATGCTGTTGTTAAACCCAAATTCTCACTTTTTTTCAACCCACATCTTCACACACACATAAAGCCCCATTCTCACACTACAAGAGCTTTATTGTATACATAAAACATTGTGATTGCCTTTGACAGTACGCCCCGCGACTGCCAAGTTTTAATAGAAATTTAAATTAGCTGTACCTACCTCGTTTGAAACGCTTGAATTGCGAACACAGACGTATTAATATTATATTTATTATTGTATACACATCTGTTTAATTTAAATTGTGGGTGAAGATGGTTAAGTTTTTAATTGGGGGTATTCCTCAAAGCGCAACCATGATGAAAAATAGAGAGGGGTATGATGGATTCATTAATTTAATTTCAATCATTCGTTGGTTGCGTTTAAAAATAGTTGCGCTTTTAGGAATACCCTTTTAATTGAGTGGGAATTGTCGAAGAAAAACAGACATTAAAATGCAATAATAAATGTTAAGAATTAAAATAAAAATAAAAGATAATGAACAACACGCTGATACTAAATTATGTTAAACGTGATGATGTTGTCAATTTCTCATTGGCCTATTTTCGAAAAAGTGCACTATGCAGTTTGGTTTTCATTTCAGGCTTGATTAAATTGACCTATAAATTAAAGAAGACATTGAGAGATTAGTTTTCTTCAGTAAGGCTTCAAATTATGACGATAACAATAGTATTAGACAGCTTAGTGGTACAATATCTATAGAATTCAGATTATGTATTATTTTTCTATAAAGAGTACGGAATTCTTTTCTGTTTTTAAAGTCTACGTAATACGTCTACGTTATTTAATTTCAAAATGTACACTAAAACTAAAGAGATTCGAACAACTGTCTTGTAATCAATTATTTGCCAATTCGTCCGCATACCTAGAAGTACTTTTATCGCATGGAGGAATTTCACATTGTTTGAACTATTGCCAATTATGTGTCCCCGAAAAATGAAGTGAATTTATCTTCTAACTTGAGATTTAGATTAGGGACTTTTATTTCGATCTTTGGAATTTCGAATTTTTGTTCTAGAATCATATCGTAAATTGTATTTTTGTTATGATTTTCAAATTTGCGACTCATCAACTCGGTCAAATTTAGTAAAATCTTTTACCCTGAAAATTGAAAAGAGTCTATTTTTAAACAAGGCAGTAATCATTTAAATAAAATTACAATTAGGTACGTAGAAACCATCGGGCAGTGTAATAATGTAGGAGCCATCGGGCCATCGGGCAGTGCAATAAATAAGAGCCATCGTGCCATCGGGCAGTGCAATAACGTAGGAGTCATCGTGCCATCGGCCAGTGCAAAAAATAAGAGCCATCTTGCAGTGCAATAACGTAGGAACTATCGGGCCATCGGGAGGTGCAATAACTTACGTAGAAACCATCGGGCAGTGCAATAACGTAGGAACCATCAGACGATCGGGGGTGGGCAATAAAGTTGAATCCTAGGAATCATCGGACTAAAAATCAAAAAACAATTTTGTTTTTTTGGGAACCCATCCGCTCAAACTAGGAAATAGTCATCACTGACTAAATAAATACGATACTCAATTTTTTTACTGTGCCACTTCCCCGGTCTATTTAATTTTCAATCTAGAACTATTAATCAGTCTAATGAACGCTCAAAGTGGAAGTTGGAATAAGACGTTGGCGAAATAATGGCGGCGTCAACTTTTGATTGTCAAACACGTCGCAAGACGGAACTTAAGTTTGGACCGTTTCGTTCATACAGAGAGTAGTGATGGGGTACTACGGTACACAGGCGGGATATGAGAGTACATTATGTATTTTGGAAAGATTAAAAGATCTTATAAAGGGTGTAAAAAGACCTTCAGCGAAGCCAAAAGGCACTTGTCCTCCCAGTCATTGCGATAATTTTTTTGTTATGGACCAGACCTGGGAACCTTCTAGTTACGGAGATATTGAGGGTCAAAGTTCCGACTTTTCACCAGTTTTTTTTTTAATACTAGTTTTTAAGGTTATGAGGAGCTCGTGGCTAAATAATAACAGCCGCTCGGATCGATCTTTAGGTTAAGCCGTGCTTGCCTAGGTTGGTCTGTGGATGGGTGACCACCCATTACATACCGAGTTTCCTCCGTGCCTCGGAAAGCACGTTAAGCCGTTGGTCCCGGGTGTCATTTGTAGATCTTTGACAGTCGTTAGGTAGTCAGTGGCCCAAAAAGTCTGACAACCAGTCTTACCAAGGAGTATCGTATAACCCAGTACTAACTGGGTTGTGGAGGTCAGATAGGCAGTCGCTCCATGTAAAATACTGGTATTCAGCTGCATCCGGTTAGACTGGAAGCCGACCCCAATATAGTTGGGAAAAGGCTAGGCAGATGACGACTAGTTTTTAAGGTTATAATAAGCTTTTATGGGTGCGTTGGCCTTGCTGGCCCGGCGAATAGTAATGCCTCCACAGTGAGATGTGATCTCTGGCGAGAGCTGCTTAAGCCTCCGGACGGCTTCATCGAGCCGTCTGAAAGCCTTCCATCCGGACATGCTTTGCCGTGGCCGACTTGGAAATCTCTGAATAGACTCCGAACCCAAGTCGGCCGTACCAAGGATAATCTCTCTAGATGGGGGTTCATGGTCGGCTCAGATCACAAATGTGTATGCGGCGTGTCTCCACAGACAATGGGCCATCTTCCATCTTGCGCTGTATGCCCTAACACTTGCACACTTGACGATCTTATGACTGCATCAGCGAGCGGAATTTGAGTAGCTGAATTTTGGGCCAAACATATATAATAAAAATTTGCCATCGACACGCTAAGAAGAAGAAGGTTATAATTTTTCTTTAATACCTTCATGACCCGTTTACCCGTTTATCCATCAGCACTATGTTTTAGATGCGTTACATAGAGTTTTACAATAAAATGCGATTTTTTACCCCTAAAAAAAAGTAGTTTCTCAGCAATCATTTTCGCGTAGGGTTACTTAGTTTGATGAACAGAATACTTGGTTTTCAGCTTCGTGAAGGGTCCGTTTACACTTTGTACTTTTGCCTGTGAATAAAGTGTGGTATGAGTTGTGTATTTAACCCATAGAAATAAACCGTTGATGTCTCCTTACTGCACTTAAGTCGCGCGAAAAGTGTTCGATCACATTGAACAGAATGTCCTCGCACATTTTGCATGGAACTATGAATACGATTTTAAGTTTGAGTGAGCGAGACGGGACTATTTCAATGATATTGTTTACGAAACAGAAACATTTATTACATTATAATTTATAACATTTATTGATGCGGTAAGACGAATCTGACGATTTTAGTCGACTCCAATCACATCGTTAAAGGGCAGAATATATATATATATATATATTTTTATATTGAATTAATAAAAATGTAAAAGATTTGTACATGATTGGCGTATGGCGTCATCTGAAATGGTTCTTTAAATAATTTTGCGGCCCAATTGAAATTACTTTTGAATTCGATTTCTTACAAAATCCTAAGCAAATCACAACGACAGGAATATTTTTTATATGTCTTAATTTTACACAATTTACCCACTAATTTTAAATTATATATTTTCAAGTTACAACAAAATCACATTTGTCATTAGTCGTGGTCGTTTCCCATCCCTACTCCAGTACCTCACTAGCTCTCCAACTAGCTTCGTTGGCTTCGTTCGTGGCAAGTTTTGATAGAATTTTCAATTACCTTCCTTTGTTTCAAGAGTTTCCTGAGCGCCTCTCTACTCGCTACTTCTGAACTTGCTGTTTGTCTTTGTGCTTGTCTCGAGACGTACTTTCAGGTGGAAGAAAATGGCTGTTTTATTTGTCTTTTGTTAAAAAGAAGTTTTTATTTGAATTTTTTTAAGGTCTTTTATTTGAGACTACGTACTAGTGTTCTGATATCTCATCAAAATATTAGCAATTCCGATTCTTCATCACTTAAAAAATAAATGTGGATTTATTGAAGTATGCCATCTTTTTAAACCCATTTTTATATTTTTTTTGAGATACTTCTCTTTGCTGTAGGAGGTGCGTCAATTTTGAATGGACCGTGACACTTCTTCCTTATTCTTCATATTCGTCATTGTATTACCCAGTACTAACTGGGTTGTGGAGGTCAGGCAGTCAGTTGCTCGATGTAAAATACTGATATTCAGCTGCATCCGATAAGACTGGAAGCCGACCCTAATAAAGTAGGGAAAATGCTAGGCAGATGATGATGATGACTTCAGATTCGTCACGGTTATAGATAAGGTATAGTTTTTTTTTGTTAAGGCGTAGGTCATTGGGAAAATTATAAGTCAAACAGTAAAAGTTTTTCAGTAACACTGATGGAAAATAAATTATTCTGAGCTATGTATTGAGCAAATAACATAGTCAAAATGAAATAGTATACGCTTGCTATGTCTTCAATATATGACTATACCTACGTAATATTACCCCTATGTACTCAGAAAAGATAATAATCTCAAGTATCACGCGTCAAAGCTTAACTTAATTTACTTAGAACCAAAAGATCATTTTATTCCACTTTCTTCTACAATCTAAATATATAAAAGCGAAAGGTCACTCACTCACGTATAATCACGAAATATCGAAAACCGCTTGACGTATAAAGATGATTATTTTAATGAATTCTACGGAATCAAGCACAGATTACCGTATTTATACTAAACTGATACTATGCATTTTGATAAATCTCATGTGAGATTAGAAGGGGGGAAGGGGGGTCAAGCCAAATCACATGACATCTCACCAAGGGGCTCCCCCCTGATGAGATGTCGTGAGGTCGAAAATTGCCAAAGTTGCCTCACGTAATTAATGGACGCCCCCTAACACAAGCTTAAAAGGTGATCTGCAAATTATGTGTGTCATAACTTTATGTAATTGAAATACACTTTTTTTTTTTACTCTTTCTCACCGACCCGGCAATCGATCCCAGGACCCCATGCTTAGTAGTCGCGCCTGCGACCACTCGACCAACGTGGCGGTCTCACACATACACACCAAAATTTCCACGCGAACGAAGTCGCGGGAAACAGCTAGTTTCTTAAATAAAAACCAAATCAATCTTCCATACAGTTACAAATTCAATTAAGTCGCATTGATACAGCGTGTAATCTAGCGCCATCTTGTTGCCGAATTCAAATGAAGCTGACGTCTGCATAATATTGTCATAACTTGAGGCCTGAGGATATACAATGTTTGATACGTACAATACAAAGTTTTGGAACGTACTAAAAGAGAAGAAAATGAAACGAAGTATCAACTGGATAAAGCGAGATATGTATGTTAACCTGAGACTAGAGATGCCGATGTATTCTACCAGCTTCTACGACAAATCTTTTACACTCGAAGCAATTAAGAAAGAAAGAAAAAATATATCTGTCGCAAGGACATGACGTGCATACCAAAAAAAAAACAATAAATATACAATGCATAACAAGTATTTAGAATAAAACAGGACGGAACAAAAAAAAACGTTGACAGCTTGCACGTCGTGACTTCTTCAAGCAGGTTACTACTTAACATGATGTTAGGCTATGGGGGCCCACAGCACAGCGCTGGTTTGTCAGTGGTTTCTGTACGGCTATGGAATGAATTGCCTGTGTCAGTCAGGCGCGCCCAAATCTTGTCCACTTTAAAAAATATGGTCAAAAAGCACTACCTGTCTCCTTAAACATCACTATATTTATTTATTTATTTATTTATTATTTATTTATTTATTTAACACTTCATGCACAAAGTACAGAGGCGGACTTAATGCCATAGGCATTTTCTACCAGTCAACCTTTGGGTGATGCCGAGACAAACAGTGGTAGGTGTATCTATCTGCAAAATAATTGATTAATTACAAAGATAAACTACAAGGATATATAAAATACTATAACAATATATCGAAATACTATAAATATATATCAATATATATATATATATGTAAATAGAACTTTACACGGATATACTAATATAAAAAGACAAACAATGAAGAAAACATTAACGTTGTGACGAAACTGCCAGCTTTTTCTGAATGTACTCGCGAACTTTAATTTTAAACGATAAACGATTGGTTGCCGTCCTGATTTCCTGGGGAATTCCACAGAGAAATAGACTGAACGAAGAATGATCGGTGAATGAAGTCAGTGCGGTGAGAGGGACATTGAAGAATTCGGTTATGCGATGAGCGCAGACTCCTATATATGGTTCTCTGCTGTTGTTACATGATTATTATTTATTGTATATGCTTTGTGTGTATGTGTATATTGATATTGTAATTGGTAAAGTCACGAGCACCAATATGTATACACTTTATTAAATTTAAAAGCAATTTTTGCGATAAATTACGATTGTAACTTGGAGAAAGGACCTTTTTCATAAAAATATGATTTCCAAAATACTATGTTCGTAACAACATGAAATTTTAATCAGAACAGTTGGTGAAAATCACTTTTAAAAGTTGCTAAGTGTTTACATATTTGTGCTCGTGACTGTACACCACAGACTACCTTCAGTATTGTCTCTCCCTCTTCTCTTATCCATCCACAGGTTGTCTTGAAAAGATCGCTTTTAGCGATAAGACCACACATTGTGTTACTGGTATGGTGTACATAATAAAGAATATTCTATGTTAGTATTTTGGCAGGAGGCGTTTAGCAGGTTCAGCCAACCCGTACCCACAGAGGAAGACGATTGATGACGGTTGATGTAAGTAAAATGAACAAAAACTTTAAGAAAAGTAAAGTTGCTTTCACATTAATTATTGTGCGAACCGCCAGGCTTCTTGGCTCCCTGATCTTTATAATCTAGATCAATTCAAAGCTCGAGTCAATCGGTTTCTTCTAGGCAAGCGTGCTCCACCTTAAGCCGCATCATCGCTTCACATCAGGCGAGTAGTGACCAAACGCAAGCTTATTTATTATTTATTATAAAAAAAGAGTGTTTTGTTGAAAAACAAATCACAACACTATAAACAAAAGTAAAGGATAAAAAAAGATCTTTGTTTGCACTGGTCATTTAAAACGTTGGACAGTTTTAAAACTGCATAATATTGAAGTTTTATTTAGCGAGTAATGTATTGGATGGGGTGTTTTAAAATAAGGTGTCAGTGGTGAAATATAACCACATACAACATTGAAAAAGTCGTTCAAAATCAACTACTGATCGGGATTTTTTTTAATGATCTTTACGGCATGATAAGAAAATATCAAGCTCCACTCGCCCTCTTGTACATAAGACATAATTTCCTTACAGGCGAAATAAAACCCACCCTTTGAAATCTTATCGTTGTACAAAATGATTAATTCAGTAATAATTTCAAACGCCTCCACGATACATAAACACCTAACACGACAAAATTCTATAAACGCGAAAGAGAAAGAAACCCAACAATTCTCTAAATTTAAACTTCCCCGATCCGTCTTCATGCCGGTGGTTCATTTTTGCCCCCCTTTTCGCCCCCTCGCGAAACTTTGACGGTTCCGTGGAGGTAGTATTCGCCCCCCTCTGTAGCTCGGTGCGGTTAAAGGGGCTTTAATCAATTTTTCAACTTCATTTCGCGGCTTGGTTAATTAATTTCGGTTCTAATCTTAGTTTTTAGTTGGGAAATTGTAGTGAAATAGTTTTGGGTTGTTTTAGGGTAGAAAAGGGGTGAATGGGGGTACAAAAAATTGAATTTTATAACATTCCAAAGCTGTAGGTATTGCTTTTCCAATAGAATCTATCTCTCTGCCTATAACCCAAATAATGATCAGATGAATTTAACCACCAAAATAAACTTTCACGAATATAACCTGATGATAATTAAAGCAGGAAATGGTATTATTCCCATCCCTCTAACTCTAATAAAAACTACCAAATTATACTATACAATTCTTCAATAAAATGTTACAATCTAAAACAAACTTTAAACATAACCACACAAGCAACAAAATCCACTATCACCTCTACTAAATATGCACAACACCCACAAAATATCACAATAACCCAGAATCCTCAAAACTAATAAAGGATCGAAAAACACTACCCTTTTACTAAAAACTTTTCCAAACGTAATTCTCAAAATTTTACAGCATCCGAACTAAAACTATCTGGGGGCCCGAAAGGCTAAAAAAGGTCGGCCTAACCAAACAACCCTTATAAAACACCCCCAGTGTCTGCTACTATGAAAATGCGAATTTTCCGGGTTATTTTTGAATACATTGCTTGTTAGAAAATGACGAAGTAATTTAGATAGATAGTCACTACGAAAAGCCGAACAAAAAATCGTCTGTATTTTTAACACGCTTTTTATTCACTTCACCTTTAACTAACTATGTAAAAAAATCTTTGAAATTAAATTTGACCCACTTCCCGGTTTTCAATTGAGCTGAAATTTTGCATACATGTTTAATTTGGATGACAATGCATGGTTAGCTAAGTGACGTCATTCTAAATTCAATATAGTGGACTCCCAAAAACGGTGGTCTAGTTATATTTTGAACATTTCCATGTCAGTGGTATCTGATTTAAAAGAGTGTCCATGGAGTTTCTTGCCTGTTCTTCTCCATAGAGATCTACGTTAGGGAATTGGCAACTACAGTACTTTCACAGTTTTTGTGCCTTGTGACTGGGACTGTAGCTATATTTCATTGTTGTCTTTGTTTTGACAATTCAAAAGTGCCTGTAACTGGCCTAATTGAAATAAATGCTTTGATTTTGATGAAACGAGAAATAAAATGACGTCACTCTAAACCACGGAATAAATATTTGCATAGTAAGTAGTTTTTCCGGGTCTGGCTGTTTGTGTATTTATATTTTTTTTGCCCCTCACTAGGAGTAATTCTAGCGACGGGCAAAAAAAACATACCGCTTTTAAAAGTCATAACAGCGGAAAATAGTAAAAATCCACTATCATATCTTATTCAAAAGGCCAAAATCCCACACGCACTGCATCCACCTTTTCATTTATTGCCCGAACGGAACTGAAAGCTTATAAATATAAAATATTAAACGTAAATAAAATATTTATCTGCAAAGTGATCGTCTGGATTTTCGATCAGCATCGAGGTTTCATCAAATGAAAATATACCTACTCGATAATGTAGCCGGATTTAAATGTACCATATTTCATACTGCTGAAATTTATGACTGTACCTCACTAGTTTTGAAATCTACACATAAAACGATGTTGGTTTTTGTGTCTGTTCGTATGACCGCCTAGATCTTCGTAACTTTACAATGGATTTCGATGAGATTTTCTACATCATTGAGAAAATTAATTCAGGAAGGTTTAATATTGTGTAAGACACCTTTTTAGTAATATTTAACTAAGATCCATAATATTAACATATTATGGTCATTGCAGCCGTGCAAACCTGTGGAGGCTTTCTATATTAATATTATAAAGATGTAAAATTGTTTGTAAGTTCGTATGTAAGGGCTATCTGAGATACCGTGGCCCTGGAACACAAAGGGCAGGCAAAGAAGGAACATGGATGGGTTTTAGTCAGTACAAGTCTGACACTCCCTTCCGCTCCGCCCAGAGGGGGGGGGGGGTCATTTGATGATCTCCCATCCGAAAAAAAAAAAAAAAAAAAAAAGGGCTATCTCCGGAACTAATGATCCAATTAAAAAAATTCTTTCACTGGCAGAAAGCTACATTAATCGTGGGTGCCATAGGCTATAAATTATATCTGTATTATTCATATTAGCTGAGCTATCGCAATTTTTGCGTACGAAATCGCGGGTTAAGTAGCATTTGATTAAAGACTGTTCATTTGAAGAGTTCCTTTAAGCAAAGCGGACGAAAAAGGCTGAGATGAAGAAGGTATTAACCAAATAGTAATGTTTTTTGTTTAACAACTTAATTATTGTCAATGACTGTATTTAGTATACTCGTATATTAACGATTGTGTCGATTGCCTATTCTCGCGATAGTCACTTTAGGTTGTGATAGGGAGTTATCGGTAAAGAAATCCATGTTCGTCTATTGGATCTCAGATTTTTGATATCTTCGTCTTCATCCCAGCGTTTTCTCGGTATTATTCTATTCTCCTAGGTCCACTTGGCTTAAAGAAAAGGATCTGATCATTAATTTCTGCTAAAGATACCTACTAAAAAGATCTTTACGTATACTAAAAATCTTTCTGATCATATTTAAATGTAAGTACAGCGAAAGAAATCCAACCTTTTCTATACAACATTATCTTTAGTATATGCGAAACCTGAATATGGTTTGTTCAGAATAAGTAACTGAATCGATTCCAATAGTTTTTAAAGCATGTTATATTTTGTCCCAAAAATATTTAAAAAAGGCTACAAGTTGGACACCGAGCGATACTAAGTACCTATCGCAATCATTTATGTACCTACTGCCAAATTATTATTATCAATGTGCTCAAGGCGTCGCTGGAGGCGCGCACGCGGTTGCGCCGCGTGGTGACCACGTTTTTGTGCTGACAACCAGGTAACAGAACAAGCTTATAACTTTGTGATTTTTTATGATACAGTTTTTAAATTTTGTATATAGATTCTTTACATAAAAATACTAGAGACGTGTTTCAGGTTTCGAATATACTAAAACCAATGTTGTAGATACAGACACATTGCGGACACAATGGAGGCGGATACCGAATTCGGACAGATTGTGTAGGTACTGAAGAATTTAATAATGTTTTTTTTAACAAATTAATAATACAGTTTTAAAGCTTCCTCGAACAAGCAATGTACAACAAAGTGAGTTCACAAAACCCATCGTATTTTCATAGTAACGCCGGAGGTCCAAAAACCATTCAAAAAGGTAGTAAAACTAAAGGAATTAAGGGCGACTGCGAACTACTTTTCAAAACACTTTTGTGCCCCTAAAATATATGAAGGCCAATTTATATTTTGCGGACTGTGTCGTTTGCTACGAGTATTGATTTTAGTGAATTTTGTGGATTTCGTTTTCTTTTTTTGCGAAGAATTTTGATAGAAGGCTTTTAGGTTCGTCTTTTGTAGTTTTGTATGATAATAATGAATGTGGTGTTATGAATTACGTAAATCACAATGATTTTGATAGTAACTAAATATTTTTGAATTCTCGTTAATAATTAAGTTGTTTTCTTTTAATGACGATTTTTGAAAGAAGGATTTGGGGTTATATTTTTTTAAATATTCATTATGTGTGAGGTTTCACAGTTACATTATAATTATGAAGTTGGTGTACAATAATAATGAATATGATTGAAACTCCATATTTTAGGATTTTGTTTCGGGTGTTATGCTTTTGGACTCGTGTGAGTAGCTCACGTAGTAACGGTTAATTAGTGGTTTGACTGGTTGATGGTTGTTTTTTTTTTGTCCTCATAAAGTTTTGGTTAGTTTTGTATTTTATTTAGTCAGACTGAGTGCAAAGATGGACGGCAAGATGTTGTAGTGTAGCTTGGGAGCGGTCTATGTTCAGCAGAAGACTGAAACAGGCTATGTTGTTTGTAGAAACAAATATGTTGTTATAGTTGTTATAAAAACAGCTCCTCCATTATATATTTACTCTCCTATGAATATTTTCTCATCCCCACACAATTTCACAACCACCTCCACAGTAACCATGAAAATTAAATTCAATATAATAGTCCCTAAACATGAAATTATGGCCTACTTCCACGTCGCGTAATTTTATACTTCCCTTCATACGATTCTATAGTTTCCTCCAGTAACGATAAGAGCGCTTTCTTGAGAGAGGGTCATAAATTTTCGCGATAGGTTGGTACCTCCGTAATTGCGTCTCCTTTGAATTTTCTGTTTAGTGAAGGATTGTTTAATTCTGTTTTGTAGATTGTATGGTAATGTGTTTCTTTGGTTGGTATTACTGAGTTATAGTAAGTAAGTAAGTATATTTATTTGCATAAAATGTGGTACATACAGGATGTTATAACAATGTTATAGAAGAAACATTCTGCCATAATAAAAGCATGCAAAATCACCTTTTCATATAAGGTAGGAACATTAAAATGAACAACATAGGTACGTACCTATCTAAAATAGAATATATCTATACATGAATCTCTAATATAATCTATGAATAATTTAAAGATACTAAACAGACCATCATTAAACAAAACAATAATAGTGAAAGACCTACACCATAAACACATCTAAATCTAAAATAGTGAGTATGATCTAGATACCGTCATCATCATCTACCTAGCCTTTTCCCAACTATGTTAGGGTCGGCTTCCAGTCTATCCGGATGCAGCTGATACCAGTATTTTACATGGAGCGACTGCCTATCTGACCACCACAACCCAGTTAGTACTAGGTAATACGATATACGATACAGTATGGCCACTTTAAATGTGCAGTTCAAGACGGTGTTGCTTGTCAAGAAAATTTGCATCGGTATGTCAAACTTGGTGCATTTATTTTAGTTCTGAGTTTTCCCGCCTGCACAGACGTTTAATTTTTAGTGTTATAATACGTACAGCCTAGCCTAGTCTTGTCTAGGAGGTGTCTGATGAGATGACGAGTAATAGAGAAGTATGAAAGAAGAAGATAATTATGCTGTGACAACCGCAAAGAAATTGGGATAAGGACAGGAGAATGATGAATCCATGTTTATCTAACAAAGGGTAAACCATTCTTTACTTAAAATTAAAGAAAAACCTAATTATGATTTTGGTCATTGTCGTCATTGAACGGTCACGTGACAGCTAAATTGGATCCAAAAGGAGAATTTATTTTTAAATGATTCGAAAAAAAAATAAGACTACAATTGACTAAGTTAAGTAGAATTCCTTATAGAAGCCATCCTCATTCATTTTTAGTAAGTTTTAGAATTAAATTGAAATTCAATTTAGAGTATATTGTCAATAGAATCACTCCAAAACACTTGGGGCCAATAATATTATTAGCGGTTAACTTTGTTTTATCACATAACACAATATCTACAATTCCTTCGGGGAATACAGGTGAGACGGTGATACCAGCCTACGAATACTATAAATAGTTTTAAACTAGAGTTCACTTTTTGGTATTAAAAATAGAAATGATCTTTCACTAAAATTAAGCAACCGAACAGTCGGAGCGTAGAACAAGCTCCCAGAAGATGTAGTATCAGCCTAAAATATAAACCAATTTAAAAATCGACTAGACAAACATATATCTTACTAGAAGAATAAAATCTAGTGGGAAACTGCAAAATACAGGCAGCTATCAGTTGCCTCAACTACTTGCCTGATAATACATAATAAAATTAAGGATAGATGTCCAAAATTTCAATTCAATAATCAACTCCTGTCCGAAAAGTCGATCTCAAGATTTGACCAAAACGGTAACAAAAGCTAATAAAATCATGTTAAAAATTTATGAATACAATATCAAAATGAAAATGGCGTCTGCCCCGCCGTCTAACGATGTAAAACAGTTACATTCAAATCACGATTACCTGACAAAAGTACTGCATTCGAGTCCCGACTGCGAACGCCTCGCAACAAATTCAATAAAGTTGAGCCGAACTACGCTAAGGGGAATACATAATTTCTTAGTGTCTCTTTGTATGGGCGCTAGGGAAGGGAAATGGTGTTATCGATACACAATTTTTTCAGAAATCGATATTCTTCTTTTCGAGGCGATGGTTTTGTCTTTAGATGTGTTGCGCAAAATAAAAAAAATAAAAAAAAAGTTACTGGGCGGAAATTAAACACAATGATCATCATCTGCCTAACCTCTTCCCAACTATGTTGTGGTTGGCTTCCAGTCTAACCGTATGCAGCTGAATACCAGTATTTTACATGGAGCGACTGCCTATCTGACCTCCACAACCCAGTTAGTACTGGGTAATACGATACCCCTTGGTAAGACTGGTTGTAAATTAAACACAATATGGCTACGTAATATGGTTTTATTTTAGGTTTGTAATGTCTATCCAAAGGTAGTCAGGGAAACATCGCTATCAGCGATAAGACCGCCATTGTCACCATAAAATTAACAGTATTGTAAAACAGACATGTGTCAAGTTTCGTGTACAATAAAGTACATTCTTCATTATATAACAATATTTGCATGCTAAATTTTAGTAAGCGGAATATGTAGAACCTATTTATCTTTAACAAGTCAATATTTTCAGGCAAATAAAGATTATTCTATTTTATTCTACAATGATCACATTCACTCCCAATTTTTATCGATAAAGTAATCCTCACCGTCCCATCCTTACAACGCCAGTAGCGTTACTATTTAAATCTAGTTACAAGTTCAGAATGTATTTTGTTAATTACAACCAAGTTTGTACATGAAAATTTCGAAACAGGTGCGCCCCCTACCGTTCTTAAGAAATATAGTTACTTTATCGCGCGTAATGAAGGAGTTCAATGCGTTACTTGGAATTACTGTTCGTTTATTAAACGTTTATTATATGAAGTGTTTCTTGTTGTTTACTTGAAGGTCTTGTTCGAGTTTGAGGGAAAAATATATTGTTTGTTTCTTGGTCAAGGCATTTTTTTTGGGAATTATTTATTTGTTTAAACTTTTGTTAATGAATTTTATACTTCAGTGTACTTCAAAGTAAGTAGAATATACAATTATAAATGGGTTTTCTTTAGAATTTAAAAATTACTTAAACGTGTTTGCTGTTAATTTAAAGAAGATTAGCATAAAAATCGTCAATCGTAATGTAGGCTAAATTACCACATTTATTTCAGTCTCTCTTTTATCTTTTGCAAGGCTAAAGCGTCTTGGTTAATGGTTTATGAGTGATCCCACACAAATCACTAGAATTCTAAATTCACGAGCAGTCTTCTTGCATAATTTTTCGCCATCAAACTCGACAAACTCCGCCATATTGTGTTTAATTCCCGCCAAGTCGCTTTAATTTCCAAATTTGGAAACTTGGAACGCGCCGTTCCACGTTTAAATTCAAGTTTGAATTGAGCGCGTTCCGTATTCGAGGCACGAGTTTTCATATCACGCCCCCCTCTACCCCTCTTCACCCCCCCGTTTGCTTGTGATCGCTAGCTAACGTTAAATTGACTTAGAGGTTAGTTTAGAAAAAAAAATAGACTATTTTATGAGGTCTTAGGAACAGAGCGAGGGGTTGAATCAAGTCAAGTGGAACGAAGGAACGCTACCGTCCAATTTCCTCGAGGACGCTAATATAGGTAAGAACGCGATTCTACACTACACGTTTCTAAATACCACAAGTCAAAACAAAATAATCTTGAACAGACACATTCCCAATAATTAATAGGTACACAAATAAATTAAAATTGTTTATTAAACTTAAAGTTATCCAAACTAGTCCACAGATCATGCCGGTTATATAACCTAAAACTCTAATACGAATCATAAACCACAATACAATCAATCAATTATTAGGTACGAACTAATTACCCATTCCAATCCCACACAAAAAGCAAATCAATCATCAAAAACAAAAGAACAAAGAACCAATCACAATGCTTCATCCGAAAATTAAAAATAAAAACAAGAACAGAAACCCAATAGCGTTCCAATTTCGAACGCAGACGTTTCCCGGAACGGTACGTCAGTTCCTTCCTTAGAGAGAGAGAAGTAAACAAAATTCCTGCAAGGATATGAGGGCGAGGGGGCGAAAGGGGGTGAAACAAGGAGAACGGGAGGGGAACACGACTAGTTAAGGTTTTTTGTCTGTGTACGTAACTAGTAGATTTTTCAACATATGTGTGCGAATTTTTTCGTATGTGTGCAACGTTTTTCGGATAAGCTTTTTAGTTAGAAAAGGGGTGAAATTTAATAGTCGGTTTTGCTAAAAACCGGTTATAATGTTGGAAGCTGAAAAACGTTGGCGGAAATTTCGCTAGTTTTATATAACGTTCGTAACTTGGGTGAGGATTTGAATGCGTTATAACTTTTTCGGGGATTCGTGTGGGTTGTAAATTTCGTGTTTTTGTATGAGAGAGGAACTTGCAAATTGGGATAATTTACTTTTGTAGCTATATTTAGATGGTTTGTAAGGATAATCAATAACGTTTCTACCATTTGCGATTTGTTTAAAGAAGAATCTTAAATATTAATTGAGGGCTGGAGGCTAAGTGATGCCGTACATCGTGGCAACGACGCCAGTCTTATGGGCACATTACCATAGCGTCGAGGAGGAGTTTTTTGATGCACTTTCATAGTTTAGGTCTAGTTATCCCATTAAAATGGATTTTGTCTGAAAGGGAAACAAAGGTCTGGCATGAAAATCTTCGGTATTTCTTATGACTCATTTGACATTGAACAACAATGAGGTAATTTTGATTATAATAAGAAAATTTAAATAAGACTTATTCCTGTTTTAGCTGACAAAAGAAAACACGTTACAGTCTGCCTGAATAAAAACGTCCTGTTGGATTTTCAATGCTCTACTCAGCGTTTAGATGTCACTTAGTGTTTGTAAAAGCGAGCATTACTACCTAATCGTACTAACACGCGTTATAGTTAGTCAATACTAACTATAACGCGTTTTAGTATCAAAAGAGTCTAAAAAAATGTAAGTTATTCTTTTTTTTTCTTTTCTTTTTATTTCACTAAAAGCCATTACAATATCCAAAAAACTAAAAACATATAAGGCTTATAACAAGATCACAATTATTTAAATACACTGACTCCTAAACTATGTTTGTGTCAGGAGTCAGTGATTCTCCGTAACAATCAAAGCCTATACTAAATCGGTACGTTTCAACAATAAGCAAAAATGGTGTAAGTAGATACTTATTTTTTTACAAAAACTAGTCATTTTCAAAGACCAAATAACCACTGTTATTTATTTATTCCAATTCTGTCCATAAAAAATGTTTTGTTTATTTTTATTCTTACATCTACTTTATAAACTTCTCTAATATTAGTTATTATTTTATTTTTAATTCTAATTTTGATTGATTTTATGTAGTTTCACTTGATTTTTATGTTCAACTAATAACTTGTATGTGTGGTGTAAACTGTAAATATAAGTTGGTTATAAATAAATAAAATATTATGGAAACTTAAGTATAAATAACATTTTCCGAGATTGCTCAAAGATAACCAAAGCGCTCAGTACTAAGTTACAATAACTTACACACCCAGTCGTCTGTCGTCTTAATTGTGAAGCCTTTGTTCATCACCGAATTGTAATGCCAATTAGTTTTCATAAAAATTACGTTTTTCGTTAATCTAACGTACTAGTGATGGATAATGGATGATGATTTTTGTTTTAGATGATGATAGAAATTGGTATTTTAAGGGAATTCGTCGTTCGCTGTTGAAATTTCAACTCTATTGAACAACAATGAGGTATGAGGTATGCAACTAGGCCGAGCATTGAGAATTCAAGTCTACTTTTAAGTTATTAATCATTTAGGTGTCGGTGTTGGTGAAAACAAGCACAGAAAACTTGAAATAAGTAATTAATATTTTTTTTCGAGTAATAAACAGTACATGCATCCTGAAATTGATTCGTAGGTTGTTGATATCAATATTAATTAAAGTATTAATCAGTTTTGGCTAGCTAATTAAAACTAAAAATATTTTACAAGCAGAAACAAAAAGAAAAAAAACTACATACCTATGTAAAACTAAAATCCAAAAGAAAAACATTCTCTTTTCAAACTAAAAAAAAAGTAAACAAAAAATACGGCTAACTACATAAAATTCCAATTTCAAAATAATAGCCCTCCGCGTTCTAAACTCAAACCAGTAGCGTTCTGAAACCGGCAACAAAAATCAATCCCCCTGCATAGTTGGTTGCTAAGTATCCTCCCCTTTTTTAACCCAAGAATTGGTTAAGGCGGGCCGTGGTGTGGGGAAGGGGTACTTTTTTCACCCTTTGAAGAATTGCCCCAAGGCGCGGGGTGGTTTTTGCGCGAGCGGGGCGGGTTCTGCGCGAATGTGTGGGTAGTAAGTATTATTAACGAATTTAGAAAGGGACATAGTTTTTGAACGTAGCGGTCGATACGCGCGGTTGTTCGGATTTAAACTATGTGTTCTTTTTTTGTAGTTTTAGTTTTTTTCGTTATTTTTTTTTCTTTTTTTTTTAATGTGTTTTCTGTATGAGGTTGGTCTCGTTGATGTTGCTCCTTATGTATATGAATATGATAAAAGTGTAGATAACCGAAAGAAAGGAGATGACTGCTGAGATGACGAGTAATAGAGAAGTATGGAAGAACAGAAGACATGCTGCGCCGACCCCAAATAAATTGGGATAGGGGCTGGAGAATGATGATGAAGGTGAAAAGTGTAGATAATGTTTACTCCAATAAATTCTTTTTGTTGAGGACGAAAGAGAAAACTAAGTTATTCTCTTCCATTAATGTCTTCTTCTGTGTTCTTTTTTGAACGAATTTGGATCATTTTGACATAATTATGTAGTTAGTTCGATAAGCAAACTACACAAAACCGCAGAAAACTTTTGAAAAACCTACAAGTACTCATCATCATCTGCGTAGCCTTTTCCCAACTATATTGGGGTCGGCTTCCAGTCTAACCAGATGTAGCTGAATACCAGTATTTTACATGGAGCGACTGCCTATCTGACCTCCACAACCCAGTTAGTACTGGGTAATATGATACCCCTTGGTACGACTGGTTGTCAGACTTTTTGGGCCACTGACTACCTAACGACTGTCAAAGATCTACAAATGACACTCGGGACCAACGGCGTAACGTGCTTTCCGAGGTATGGAGGAAACTCGATATGTATTGGGCGGTCACAGACCAACCTAGGCAAGCACGGCTTAATCTAAAGATCGACCCGAGCGGCTGTTATTATTTAGCCACGAGCTCCTCTCGAAGTTTTTTTTTAGGAAAACACTACAATACTGTATGAAGGCAAAGTTATAAATATTTAATAATTATTTATTGTTACTCTAAAAGCTTTTATTGCCAGAAAATAATTTGTTGCGGTTTGTCAACTTTGCCACATTATTGCATTGTTATTACAACTGCTGTTATAAGTTTTGGTAAACCGAAATTAATTGATTTTAATTATGTTACCTGAATTATTAAAGTCACATGGTAATCACACTTCTGGTCTTCAAATGGATACGGAGGAGAATATTTTGCGAACTAGAAGGTAGCGTAATTGCAGTCTGACCCCTTAACGAATGGAGATCATTAAACTCTTTAAAAAGAAAGAAATAAATAATTATGAATATGTGTAATGTTTATTTGCTCAGGCAACAATGATCCATTGGTTAGTTACACAAAACTTAAAATATAATATGTTAGTGTGTTATTTGGCGCAGCCGTGAGACACACAATATTATCTCCTTTTTTTTTGTTTTTTTTTTTTTACATTTTTATTGTATAAATTTAAGATATTTTTTTAATATTTTTTTTTAAGCTTGTTGTGTGCACTTGTGGCATGGGCCAAATAAGTATGTTTTCTTTCCTTCTTTTTAATATTATTACGCTCACAGAAAATAGATTTATTTAAAAATATACAATATCATCGGTGATGTATAACTTCTGCCTCGCCAACACATGCATGAAGTGGCACCAATGTAATTGCTATCAGTATACTACTATATCCAGACTGCTATTAGAAAAAAACTATTACAGTGTTCGAGAATACTTAGAGGATTAGTCGTTACTGACGAGTATTGCAAAATAAATATAAACCTTTAGTCCATCACATTAAAATTCGTTTATTCATTTTTCTTACTTACTAATTACTTCTTTTAATATTTTTATCAACAAAAATTATTATTATTAATTATTATTCTTACTGCAATTCAATCTCAATCTTTATTTATATTTTTTTCAAATTTATTATCTAATTGGTAAATATTAAGAGGTTAGTAATGTAAGCTTTGTTTTTGTAAAAAAATATTTGTACGCCATATTATTATATTATTATTATATTCTGGAACCAATATTGTAACATCTATTTGTACCATATTCTAACAAATAAACATTTTTGATTTGATTTGAATTATAAATGATTGTTTTGAAACAGAAATCAATCAGTTCAAAATTATTTCTTAAAAATGAGTTACAAACGTGAATAGTTAAATTAATGTATCCCAACACGGGTCGTCATTGATAGCCGGAGCTATGTCTAAACTAGTCGAATTGCCATTTAGATGTTCACATTCTGCCACTTTTCTGTCATTTGTAGATTTTTGACAGTCGTTACAGGTTAGGGTCGGCTTCCAGTCTAACTGGATGCAGCTGAATACCAGTATATTACATGGAGCGACTGCCTATCTGACGTCCACAACCCAGTTAATACCGAGTTATATGCCATTTGGTCAGAATTTCGGGCCACTGATTGCTTGTAACGACTGTCAAAGATCTACAAATGACAGCCGGGACCAACAACGGCTTAACGTGCTTTCCGAGGCATGGAGGAAACTCGGTATGTAATGACCGGTCACCCATCCTCGGAGCAACCTAGGCAAGCGCGCCTTAACCTAAACCGATTTTTTAAAACAAATAACTAACTCAAACCTCTTAAAACGAGCAAGAATATACCTACGGTTAGAAACAATAGTACTCTTTATCCTATGAAAGATCGCGTCTTTACAATTTTATACCTATATACCATACAAAACACAGAACCTGAAGAACACAACCCTCCAATGCTAAATAATGCATTATAAAAGTGTAGGGGTGCGCTCGACCCCGAAGTTAACCCGCGCCAGCCGGCGTCTCAAAGAGAGTAAAGATAAGTAAACGAGTTGAGCTGTACACGAAATTTTGTATACAGGATGTGAATTTGGGGGTGAAAAAATAAATTATTTTTTTTATTGGAAATAATTTAGTAATAGTCGTTTTTTTTTTTAAATTTTGTTTGTATACAAAACGTTTACTCAGCTTAGGGGCAATGCAGGTTGGTAAAATAGATAATACAGGCAACACTGTAGAATGATAAGTCAGGAAAATAGAGATACTTATCTATTGGATAAATTGAAATAAATGGTTTGAATTTGACTCTGAATTATTGATAATATTCAACAAATGTGGTATGTCTAATAAACGGAAACGTGATTTCCTTAACACTCACAGATTTTGGTTTAATAAGATATTGGTGCTAGGTAGCACGAATTAATTATCATATTTAAGATCTTCATACCCTGAACATTAAAATTTTCCAGAAGTGTTTTTTAATATTTTTTGCCTCCATGAAATCGACAAACTTCGCGGATTTTTCAACCTCAATTCAGTCGGCGCCTTAACTAACATAAATTCGCACCCTATATAAACATTTGCACCCCAGTGAAAATCTTCGCGACTCATTACTCGCGAGGGGGTCCAAGGGGGTGAACACGGGAAGGGGGTGAAAGGGGGGTAGGGAATCTTCGTTCAAATCTCTGACGTTTTATCTAAATGGGCCTCGGAATGGGTGTCGTTTCTGCTAATGACCCCCAAGAAATAGTAAGACGTTGCTGCGTGACAGTGAGTTAGTGGGTGACTGCCTTAACGTTCAATGTTTATGTAAATGCTGGGAATTTAAGTGTTGGAAAGTGCGAGGTTACGTCATTGTTGACTCAAGACTATTCCTCCATTGTTGCAAAGATTTATCTCTGCTTGATCAATCTTTCTCATTATTTATTATAATTTATCAGCCTGCTAGCACAGGTATATCTTTTACAAAAGAGGTCTCTATGTAAGATTAACTGTTAAAGTTGTACAAGTTTCTGCGATAAACCTTTTATTTATTTATTTATCAGTATTTTCTCGAAATAAAAAAACATGTTGTGTTGTGTTTTACCCGACTACGGCAAAGCCAAAAAAAAGGGTAATGCTTTTTTTGCTGACAGTATAAATAGGTAATCTTTCTGTACATCTATTGGTACTTTTGAATTGAAGAATATTCCTCCATTGTTGAAAAGATTTATCTCTGCTTGATCATACTTTGTCGTTAATTATAGTTTCTCAATATTTTGGATAAAAAGTACTATATTCTTTATACCCAACCACGTCAAAGCCAAAAGGTTTATGATTTTTTCTGACAGTATAAATGGGTAATTTTTCAATGTATATCTATTTAAATTTTTGAAACTGACGAAATTGCGTTCTAATTCCATTAAAAATCAGACTATTTTGCTACTAATAGCCACACTAACAGTTCGGCACCTATTTTCGGAGAACCTTAGCCACTAATCACTGTCTCTCTGAGGTAGTCAAAATATCTGTCAAATTTGAGATGGGCATCAACGCTACGACACATGGTAATTTTTGATGTGAAACATCTATAGCCGCACGTAAAACCGATTTCTAGCGTGGCGACGCATGCCGTGGCGACGCGTCGCTACGCTATATGATGGTATATAATAGGTCTTTACCTATGTAATTGGAGATTTAATAACCAGCATTTTCAGATTTAATTATCTGTGGATTGGCGCGGAATTCGAAATTCAAATAAATTTTATTCGAAAGCCGTGTTCTTTTAATTTCCAATTCAGTAATTTGTTTTTAGATAGTTTTTGTAAAAAAAAATTAAAAAAAATTACGATTTGAAATAAATTCGTAATTTTTTGTATTTAATGAAAATAAATGTTTATTCAATAAATAGTCATCGTTATCTGGAAAAAACATCGTAATATTTTATTTTATCATTATGACATATTTAGTTCCTATCACAATCTGTTCTTTTCTGCATAATACTTTTACAAAATAATGTCGATGTTTCACATCTGCCAGGCGTCCCGTGACGGCTTACATTTTTTTTAAGCTTTTTCTATCAATGATTGTTGCTAGGTAAACTATGTCTTGTTCGCAAAACTAATTTACCAAATTCTCACAAATGTTTGTTTTTTTTTATTGCAGGCCCGTAATGTGCTACAATTATTTTAGAAGCCCTTGATGATTGACTTTTGGAAGAATTTATTTTTCATAATAAATTATTTAATTTTCTTCTCGTTTTGAATTATCTCCTTCCTTTTCAAAGTTGGGTGGAACGTGTACAACCAAGACGAAATAAGAAAAAAATAAAAAACGTTGTTGCCAAATTTCTAATTTTCCACGATAGTAAAAGCTGCTTCAAAATATTCATACACTTGAACAATTGTAAAGCAAATTCCAAATTGATCCATTTTATAATGGCTTTTTAAATGCCATCTTTTGCAGACTTTTCACATAATTTTACTACCAAAATCAAGTAAACAGGTAAACCAATACAAAAACCCATTCCTACACATACACGACAATGTACGAAGCGGATATTTTGCCAGCGATGCTGTGGCAAGGCGGCAATTTAGCCTTAACTGAGTCATTTGGGAGGCGTCTTCGTGAAGGCAGATGATTCGTAATTTGTTTTCTGTTGCTCTTGGCTTATGTGGCGCGTTGTGGGGACGTGAGTAAGTGTGATTTTTGGTAAGTAAGGTGTTCGAAAATAAAATAAATAAAATGTCTTTTCAAAAAGGGAAAAAATATCAAAATCTGATTTTAAAAAGATTTGCTTTGGTAGGTGTATATTCAAGACTTAATTATTAAATTTTATGATGTCCACTTAGATAAGGCGAATGTCTTATTGCGGTGTTTATTCTGACCCTCAAAGCCACTTGTGTTGTAGAAAAAATGAGGATTTTCCCACTAAAATCAAATATAAACTCGTTTCAAAAATAGTTAAATTAATTGAACGTTTCTTGAACTTGTTTGTCACAACAACTTAATCTAGAGTGGATGATAAAAAAGAATGATAAGTTATTTGTTATGTAATTTTAGCTGTAATTTTAAAACAAGAAAAACTATTTAAAGTCAAGCCGAAGACAACCACGTTAATTTCCAAATTTTCCTACTCTTGAGAATTTAACAGAAGAAGCCATAAAACCTGCGATCCCATAACTCAGTGAGGCCCTTTACAATGATATTATAAGAAGATACGCTACATTCATGCTGAGCGGCGTTCAAATATCGTTGCGTTGTTACGACTGCGATAGATAATACGGAACATATGACACAGAAAGAGATAGCTACTGCGCTTGAATTACCTAAATTACGACAATTGTCTGAATTTGTCAGCAACAGTTTGCTCGCGAAAGTGCGATATCTACCTCTTTTTATTAATTACATCATTGCTCCTTAATAGTAAAATTACTGACAGCAACCAGTTGACTATTACAAGTAGACTACGATTGTGTTTACGTGATCCTGTCAATCATACGTAAGTTTATTTAAATACCTTTGGTTTTCCGGAAAACATCGTTTTAATTTCTCAATTTATCTTTAACTTGAACTGATTAAGTAATCTTAGCGTTAGCAGTTACCCCCGTATACAAGTCGGCCGCGCTGACTGATGCTGCTAGGAGAAAACGCGCGGCGTTTCATTACGTTTTGCCGGGAACGCCTGGATTTATGTCCCTACCTGCTGGCTGACGCTGTAAACTGGTAGTAGGAAAACTTACGTTAATTTTGTAAGAAAATTTGAACTATTTTTTGATTTTAGAAAAAAAAAATAGGGTCCGTTCAAACGCATTGGAAAAAGAATAAAGAATTACGTGGAAAAATTCAATTTTTTTTTTTTGTTTTATGTGGGGTTTTCCGTTTCACCTGAACCAAACTCTTTTTTTGTTTATTTATTTAATAATACTATTACAAATTTTTACTTAAATCCATTTGTCGTCAGTAACAACAAAAGTAAAAGTACTTGGTTTTGTAAAAAAAAGGTGGTTAATATGGTGGTGGTGGTGATGGTGGTTTTATTTTGATGAGCAATATTCACCTTCAGAAAATACCTAATTTTCAAGGGTAACAAAACGAAAGATAATGCTTTGAATCTTGGGTGGTGGATAAAATTTCGGTGGTCCGTGTGACGAGCACAGATTCTACTACTTTTGGTTGTTTTGTTTTGATAGCAATATCTCCTTGTTATTTAGCAGTTTTTATTTTAATAATGTTTTATTTTTATACACAGGTCAGTAATAGATTACATATTAGGTATAAATATTATAAATACTTAGCTTATAGGTCTCGGAGCATTGAAGTGTGTTGAAGTCTTGAGGTCTGGAGCTAAATTAATTTTGGTGATATATCGAAAAATTTAATGTATTTTAGAATCTTTTAACACTGAATATTCACTACACATCACTCGCCACTTTGACTCAAATAATCTCAAAACTGTTTGATCTTTCTAGTAGACAATTTTGTACTTAATTACAGCATCACTCTACACTGAACATCATGTACCAAATCTAAGACACAACTGAGATCTCCTACCCACTACAACCCTTCGAATACTAACACTAAACTGAAGACGGATGACCCACGGTGTCCACAAATGTCCACTATGGGAAACAAAACCGGTTCTCAAAAAATGTCTTAAGAAACGGGTTGTGTCATTAAGGGGTCGAAATGACCGGCCGGCCAGCGGTCAGTGTGGGAAACAGGGGACGATTTGAGGGTTAATAGGGTGTTGAAGTGATGAGCTTTTGTTGATCAATTTTATTATTGTGATTGTTGATTGAATGTTTCTTGGTCATAGACGATTTTTGGTTTGTTATAGAAAGTATTGTAAATAATTAGTAGAAGAAACAGTGAGTATAGCCAACGAGAATATATTTTCCGTTTAGTGCACAAAACTACTGAAAAATATTTACTTTTTTATTCTGAAAATATTCTCAACTAAGTAGGTACCTAGATATACAGTACTATAGTATGTTATCTAATGATGAGAAGCAAAACTCTGACATTGTCAAGCGATGACCAATATGACCATTGACTGATTATTAAGTATCTAATTTCGTTTTAAATTCTTATGAAAGTTAAGTATTCGGTTTTTTTTTTAAATTCTAGATTAAAATCTAAGTTTTTTTACAGTTCCAGTTCAACACAGTTTAAAAACTCCTCATGTTCGTTACCAATCTCTCTTTGAACCTCAAATTATAAATAATTTGTAATCTTTTTGTATTATTTTTCAATTGAAAAAAAATCTTGTACCTTACCCGTTACATAACCATTACAAGCTCATGAGAACTAAAACCTGTTTTCGCCAAAATTTAACTCACTTCACATGCTAAGAACATGTTTTTATCATTTAAATATCGCGAGGGGTCATTTCGACCCAAGACGGACACTACACAATAGGGTGGACAGAGGTCATCATTGGTAGGGTTAAACTTGTTTCGAATGTGAATTTCTTATTATAATATTTTCTCAAGGAATTACGTCTATTGATATTAAAATAGCTACTGGTTAGATTGCAAGATGATGTCCCAGGATACTGGTAACGGCTGATATGATATTTCTTTTAAGAGATAAATAGAGCAGATGGATGTGTCTGGGACAAGGTAGCCGTTGGTTGACCGGATGTCAGTTTGTAAAGATATCTGGATAACAGGATAAGAAAAACCGTTGAGAATATCAGCAGTTACTTGTTGTGGATGCTGGGGAATAAGGATCTGTTGTAACATAATGAAAAAAAAAACAGTGCAATTTTTGTATATTAAAATTTAAAAAATGTTTCATCTCATATCCTTTTACATTTAATACACATTTCTATAAACATTCAAATATACAGTTGTTCAAGAGAAGCTTTCTGTCGTCTGGCGTCTTTGATGTCAATGTTGTGTTTACCTGTAAGTGTCATATAATTATATTAGAATATTACCGTATGATTTAGTGTATGTATGTATGTGCTGTGGGTAAACCTTAAGTAAATAAATAAGCTTTCAGAAGAAAACTTACTATCCCATGTCTCAGAGACGTTTTGAAGCGAAATGGCATACCTAATTACCAATTTTGACTCTTTACCAAGAACTACAAAAGGGGGTTACGGCCAGTTAGGCTCTGCAAGTAGAATACGATTTTGTTCGCGTTATCCCATCTCATTCTCTTGTCTGCTCAGCCTTATCCCAACTTATGTTGGGGTCCAGTCTTGTTTTGTTTTGTCGGCTTCCAGTATAAACGGATGCAGCTGAATGCCAGTATTGAGCCATTGCCTAGCTGACCTCCACATCCCAGTTAGTACTAGGTAATACGAAACGCCTTGGTAAGACTGGTTGTAGACTTTCGGGCCACTGTCTACCTGTAACGACTGTCAAAGATCTACAAATGACAGCCGGGATCAACGGCTTAACGTGCTTTTCGAGGTACGGAGAAAACTCGGTACGTACTGGATGGTCACCCAATATTGATGGCCTTGTGCCATCTGCATGTGGTGCATTCAATGCCTCATACTTTTGCCATATTAGTAGGGTTAGATGTTTAATACTTGTTTCGACTGGAGTTAGTCTTTATTATATTTTCGCAAGGAATTATGTTTATTGATATTAAAATGGGTACGTACTCAAGTCATCTGGTTAGATTGGAAGATGATTCCAGGAAGCTGGTAACGGCTGAGATGATATTTCTTTTCATAGCAAAATAGAGCGGAAGTATGTGTCTGGGGTAAAGGAGCCGTTGGTTGACCGGATGTCAGTTTTGTAAAGATGTCTGGGAAACAGAATAAGAATAACCGTTGAGAATATCTGCAGATACCTACTATACTCCAGTCAGCAGATATTGGGAATCCGGAAATAATCTTTTGAAACGGTATGTAAAAGAAGGATTGTTACTGTGAATGTTTTTGGTATTTCGTTTATTTATTCCAACTTACAGGCAAGATACAGACTAACTTCTAATTTGGGGATCACCGTTAAAATTGCTATGTATGATGTACTTCAAATCATCTGCCTAGCCTTTTCCCAACTATATTGGGGTCGGCTTCCTGTCTAAGCGGATGCAGCTGAATACCAGTATTTTACATGGATCGACTGCCTATCTGACCTCCACAACCCAGTTAGTACTGGGTAATACGATACCCCTTGGTGAGACTGGTTGTCAGACTTTTTGGGCCACTGACTGCCTAACGACTGTCAAAGATCTACAAATGACAGCCGGGACCAACGGCTTAACGTGCTTTCCGAGGCACGGAGGAAACTCGATGTATATACTTGATTATTAATAAATAATTTGAATCATACCCACTTTCACCATTTATGTTTATAAAATTTCGATTATAGGAGCCGAGATATTTGTAAAGAAAAGCATTTAGAAATAACAAAAGTTTTCATCGTTGTCGATGGTCGAGTTCAAGTATTCGGTTGTTATGGTCCACAGACATCTTTACAGTGCGAGCCCTACAGAGGAGCTGCCTTTTGAATCAGGATCTTCATACAGCTGCGTAACGGATAGAAGTCTAAAGAGATGTGGATGGAGGCTTGCGAGGTTAGTATAATTAATTTTGTGCAAACTTAATTTTACAATACAAACCATCATGTTACGAATTAAACTAGAATAAGAATAAAGAATAAGAATAATTAGAATAATTTATTTAAAAAGTATTACAAAAAAGTGTACATTTAAGCGCAGTAGTATTATTTCTCATACTAATTATTAGTACTTATAACTAAAATATATTCTACAGTCGCAAGTATTCAATAGTTCAATTTAGATGTCAGCGACCTTCCCGATCTAGGTTTATTTAAACCTGTGTTTCAGGCCATGATACCAACTGGGAAGAAACTCCGACATTCTTTGAAATACACTATTCAATCACTAATAAGATAAGTGAGGATTTTCTATTATTATAGATAGCCTTGATTCAGATTAAGTTGGTGCATTAAAGAATGCTAAGGTACATACCGAGCGACAGCCCGGTTATAACCATACTGACTGGCTAAGGATTTATAACCAGCAGTAAAAACTCTTGAAAAAAATATGGCTTAAATTATTAAAAAATAATTACCATTGGAAAGAGGATAGTGAAAAAGTAAATTCATTTAATTTTATAAAATAATGTAACATTCAAAAACATTTTTTGCTGTTATTAAGCAATAATGACCTCAAATGTGTGAACCGGCCCTTATAAAAATCCAATAAATAAATTCTAATTTAGCATTATAAATTCCAGTAAGAAAATTTGCCAGCTTGTGCTGCCATCTACAAGTGAGTAGTCCGGACTAAAGGAATACTATTCCTATTTGAAATCAAAACTGGCGCCATCTGTTATCGAATAGCAACAACTTTTAAATATTTGTAACTCGAAACGAGTGGTTCTATGCGAAGAAATGTTCAAGGAAATAATGAAAACTATTTTGATTGTTAGCCAAGTTTTCTGTTAATATTAAGGCAATTCCTTTGAAAACTTTTTTTTGTGGAGTGAGGCGTTATAACGCCATCTATCGGCGAATAGAATCAAGTTGAAACACATACAGAAGAAGATTTTCTAGAGATTTGATAAATAAGCAAGACGTAGAGGGCATATCAAAATTACGAATGATATCTTGGTGTTTTTTAAATTAATATTTTTGGTCAGATATTTAAAAAATCAAAAAAAATCCTTAACAAGTTTTTGTAATCCAATAAGCATAGTTCTGATATTATGAATAGCAGCAAAAAAAATTGTTGTAAAAAAATGTTTACTTAAAAATGTAACCGTAATTAGTCCTTCTTACAAACCACTTGGAAACCAGTAAGAAAATTACTATCCCAGATTTAATTAGCGAAACAATGAGAATTCATAGTTGAAAATCTAGTAAATTGTAGGAACCCTAAGTTAGAATGGCTCTCAGATATTCGAGACATGTCTTTAAGCCAAGATTTCTGGTTCCCAAATTAATTTCTTGGGCGTACCTAGAGAGAAATATTTCGGTTTTGAGACGTTCTATATGGAATTATTTAGAATGGAATAGAATAAAATTTATTTGCATAAAAATATGGTATATCGGGTGTAAGGGACAGCCCTCCACATACTGTCAGGGTGCATTCAGTTCCTTATTTTGAATCATATTCCACCGGAATTTTTATTATTATCTTATATTTTTGAGTTACTATTCCTTTATTTAAATGTAAAATTACATTCCCTGTACGCAGCACTCCATTTATGTAAATAATACGGCTAAAATTAAAAATCCAACAATAGACGTTGAAATAATCTAACGAACGACGCGTGAAATCAGCTGTTCACTCCCTGCCAAGCTACAGAGTTCATCGAACTCGTCGTCGCGCTTGCCTTTCACTACGTGCGTTTTGCCACGGTAACTTCTCGTACCGGTCATCTTAGTATGATATATTGAATTCACCCCATCAGTTTGTGGAGGGCTGTCGCTTACACTCTGTATAAGATGGTACAAAAATTTAATACAAGATTTGAAATGACTACATATATGTGTACTTTTGAAGTTTATACTTGTCTATTTTTTCATAAACCCACTCTGTCCGACTGCTGGCATTTAAACGTCTTATACTTATAGTTGAAATAAATGTTTTACAAGTTTTTTTTTAAATTTATTTCTGTAAGTATCATTAATTTTTACGTAAGGTATTTTGTTTACGACTGCTGAGATTACGAGAAGTATGGAAAAAGAAGACGTCTTGCTGCGCCGACCTCAAATAAATTGATTTAAAGGTAAGAATGATGCTAATGAAAAATATTGTGTTACTGCTAAAGTGGCCCTGGGACCATGTAATTCGAAGTTCTGATGTGCGATGGAACGAACAAGTCTTCGAGTTTCCCCTCCAGGTCTCGTTCGTTCCACCGTTTATTGTTTTTGTGTTTCATGTAGCAAACATTGCATGTAACTTGTATTCTTAAAAATATGCATTTATAACCTTATTAAAAACGGCTCCGCCTGTAGCGTGGTCGTGAGATCCAAGCTAACAATGTTTAGTCTTTTAAGTGTAATGCCCATTAAACAATTGCCCGCAGAACGGATGGCCGATGGGGCCGAAGACGTTGCGTTGGATGGGCTTCCACTAGTTGGACCGATGACCAACTACAGCACTTTCACAGTTTTTATGCCTTGTGACTGGGACTGTAGCTACATTACAGTATTGTCTTTGTTTCGACAATTCAAAAGTGCCTGTAACTGGCCTACTTGAAATAAATGCTTTTTTTGATTTTGATTGACCTGGTGAAGGTTGCAAGGATTCGCTGGATGTGAGTCACACGGGACCGGTCAATTGGGGGAAGGCTATGTCCAGCAGTAGAGGTCTTTCGGCTGAAATGATGATGATGATGTCCACCAAAGAACGAATCATAATTTTACATAGATCTTAAGATAAAATTATTAAAAAGTAGGTAAGCTGCTAATTGTAAGATGTAGAACACCAAAAATACTTAACTGATATCACATAAACCTGATTTAGGACAAAAGTAACACGGGTCAAAAAGACATCCAAGTAGACACAGATCTATTAATATTAAAAAGAGTAATCACGAAAAGCAACGCGTTTTATTTAAAAATACTCATTTTAAATTCCCAGACAGCCAAAAGCTGCAGACAATTCAATAAATTTATTCGAGTCTCACCGAATAAAGCATGAAATACATTTGCCACTTAAAAGAAAACAAAAAAAGCTACGGATAAAACAAATACAAAGATCTGTGAACGATTTTATTTTATCTCTCCTTCATTCGTTTACGAACAAGTACAAATAATAAAAATTTCAGATATTTTCTGCGTCGTCATGTGTCAAAGAAAATCAGAATTGTTTATGAGTCTTTTAACAGTTTCAATACATTTTTCTTTTAAAAGTTTGCAGTATTTTGTGTTCATGTTGCCATGATCTTGTAAGAAATGGAAGTTTCAGTTCACAAAATCTACCTATCTTAACCTATTTTCGCAAACCATGTACTAACTAGAATTATATTTTTTATTAATTTTCCATTTGCGAAGAGTCTCATTTGTACAGACCCATTGAGTTTCATTATATATGAGACATCGGTTTTCATTATCTTCAAAATATCCGCTGCATCATACAGGACCCACGAAAATGATAGTTCATGAGGGTTGGTATGACCACTAGGGTTGGGTACCAACCTAATGATTTCAATACAGAGGACTTAGACAAGTAGCAATCTCTTTTATACAGTGACCTTCAACAGGATTTCGGTAACGTCAATTTTTTTTTTTTTACCTTTTCAGAATCTATATCACTGATTTACTGACAAAGTGTCAGATTGTCCTGACCGCTTGGCTTGCTGACGTACTTTTTAAATCACCTTGGGACGGAATGTAATTTTCTCTTCTAAAAAAAACAGATTTTCAGCTCCTCCAAAGAAAAATTGCTTCATAACCTAATGAACACTTTAAAAAAAAAAGATTCTTTTATTCCTTCAATCTTTTCGGTAAAGTTTCCCATGTTTTCACGAGAATGCGCCGCGCCGCGCCGTCGATAGGTGACAAGTCACAACTGACTGACCGGGCGATGACCTCGCACAGACATGGCATGGAGACGACTATGTACTGAGAAATATTTATATTTGGATTTAATTTGACAGATTAAAGTCTGACAACCAGTTTTACCAAAGACTGCCGTATTGCCCAGTACTAAGTGGGTTGTGGAGGTCAGATAGGTAGTCGCTCCATGTAAAATACTGGTATTCAGCTGCATCATGTAAGACTGGAAGCCGACCCCTATAAAGTTGGGAAAGGTCTAGGCAGATGATGATTTCGACAGATTAAGAGAGACTCGTGGTTAGATGATAACAGCCGGGTCGATTTTCTAGGTAAAACAACGCTTTATAAGGTGGGTCTATGGATGGGTGATCATCTATTACATATTGAGACCCCTTTGTCCCTCGAAAAGTACCTACTTTAAACCGTTTGGTCCCGGCTGTCATTCGAAGATTAAGACAGTCGTTACGGGTAGGCCGAGGCCCAAAATTCTGTCAATGCAGTCATACAAAGGGATATCGCGTTACCAAGTATCTTCATTGCGAACGTCAGGGGGCCTAAAATGTCAACTTTAGTAGAATCATAATATGAATCACGTTCAAATTCTAAAAATCGTCACAGACGCAGCTAATATTATGAACTGTCACTTTGTGACCATTTTACGAATTGCAACGTACCTAATTCATATTATGATAATATTATGATTTTGCTAAAGCGGCCATCTTAGACCCCCAGGTATTCAGGCGCTCCATGTAAAAAACTGGTATTCAGCAGAATATCCGGTTCGTATGGAAGCTGACCCCAACAAACTATGGAAAAGGTTAGGCAGATGATGATGTTGATAGGCTCTTGTTTGACTAGGTGCTTTTGTATTTGGTATGAAGAAATCGGCACAAGCAAAGAGAGGCCTACATCCAGCAGTGGGTGAAGTCGGGCTGTGGATGATGAAGAAGATGGTGATAAGGTGGTCAATGATGGACGGTTGCAAATATTTACTCACTTGTTTAAAGACGATTTTATTCTTATTTGAAAGTGAATGAGAAACGTTAAGGAAGTTTTGTGTTAAGGCATATACACCTGACTGACCGGGTACTGACCTCGAACAGAAGCGGCGTGGAGACGATTCTGTTTCGAAGGGAATTATTTATTTATTTCTTGTAAGAATTATAAAAGAACATGAGAAAACGTTTCCTATAAAAAAAAATGGAATACGGTTTCCACCCTGTTCCATAACTTTTTTTTTGTAGTCACGTCTAGCTAGCCAGGCAGAGAAAGAGGAAAAGTATAATGGAGACTTGGTTGTGAAAATAATTTAGATAATATTCTTGTTGGAAATAGCTGTATGAAAACTTACAGGAAAATGTCTGGTTTACTAAAAGTACAACGCTGTGAATAATACTAAAACCCTGATCGTGTTATGTTATGTTAAAGTAACTAGTACTTGTATTTTTTTAAAACGTGTGGAAATATTGAAACTTTGGACTTTCAATAACTCTGTAACTAAAAGGTCGCAGCTATGGTCTAGTAACTTTAATTTTTTTTGTACTAGACTCATTATCTGCCTAACCTTTTCCCAACTATTTTGGGGTCGACTTCCAGTCTAACTGGAGCCGTGGCCGGAAAGTGTGACAAAAAGTCTTACCAAGGGGTATCGTATTACCCAGTACTAACTGGGTTGTGTATGTCAGATAGGCATTCGCTCCATGTAAATACTGGTATTCAGCTGCATCCAGTTAGACTGGAAGCCGATCCCAGAATAGTTGGGAAAAGGCTAGCCAATGATGCTGACTAAACATAATTATGTGTATTATGAAGAAAAAATGTACCAATTCAAGTTAAGGGTTTTACAGATCAATATTGTCGACCTTTGGACGGTCTCCTAAAAACGAAAGAGCCGGAACGGATAACGTAGCTGCCCTTTTAGTCTGATTGGTTATATTTTTTATTTGATATAGTTATCGCCGAGACTATTTGATGCAGCTCAAGCTTATAAGATCGAGTTTCAATTTATAATCGCAATCTTTAAAATAGGATCCCATAGTAATTTGAACTCAAGCACGGTTCATAGTTCATAAAGTCAAGTTTGTTTTTCCCAAGAAAAGTAGAAATAAAATCAATAAACACCCACTTCACGGTAGTTTGTGGGCAGTGGACGCGGTCAGACCGTAACTACACTTGTGTTTTATGTTGTGTCACATCATTCTAGTACAAAATGCTTGCATTATGTACTAGAATGATGAAAGAATGACTTGCTTATTTTTTTTAATTATTATTTCTTTTATTTCATATGTGTTTTTGTGGCATGTGCCAAATAAACACGGTTTCTTTCTTTCTTTTACCGTATGCTGTGTATTATGCAAGTAAAATTTACCTAAACGAAGAAGTTGATAAGACACTACATCATGGAGCTCTTTCAGAACAACTCCAGCCGATATCGCGTCGGTAACTGTGAACTCTAGTTCCACAGTACTGTTACCTATTATTTTAACAATGACCTCTCCGGTGCTGTCTATGTGTCACGGATTGACACTATTACTTGCTTTTACTGTTACTCTCGCTTAATAATTATAACTAGTAATGAGAATGGATAAATATTTTTTGCAGCAATGACCGCTCCACTACTTTCTATGTCCGGTGGACGCGGTCAGACCGTAACTTCACACGTGTTGATGTGTTGTGTCGCATCGATGTAGGTACACTGATAGTTTTATATGTGTTAATGTAAGTAAAAAATACCTCAACAAGGAATTTTATCATACTGCATGGACATACCTCTTTCTGAGTAACTCCAGCCGATTCCACGTCAATATTTATTGACACTTCCTTAATTCAGGGTGGAACAACAAACGGTCAAAATGTATGGAATAGTTGTTTTTTTTTTAAATTACTGATGAAGAATTCCGATGTGGGGGGTTAATGATGTACTGAATACGTTGTAGCCGTTTGTCCCTCGGTATCTTCCACCCTGTATGGATACCGGCAATTTTTTTTACAAGTAAAGAGCGCTCCACGGTTTTCTGTATGCGGTGGACGCGGTCAGACTGTAATGAGACACATGTTGATGTGTTGTGTCGCATCGTTGTACACATTGCTGGCCGTCTGCTGTAAGGGAAAATAAAATCCTGAACAAGGAAGGGATCAAGATGCCTGCTCTGTGCTTTAGTACTTTTAACGTACACATCTTGCCACATCGTTCTTACATGGTTTTGTAAAAATATTTTGATTTAAAAGAATGTCCATGGACTTTCTTGCCCGTTCTTCTTCATAGAGATCTACGTTAGGGAATGGGCAACTACAGTACTTTCACAATTTTTATGCCTTGTGACTGGGACTGTAGCTAAATTTTATTGTTGTTTTTGTTTCGACAGTTAAAAAGTGCCTGTAACTGGCCTACTTGAAATAAATGCTTTGATTTTGATTTATTTATTTATTTACATATTTATTTATTTATTTTTTGCGTAAATATTCTATTTTTGTCACATAAAAGTAACGATGAGAAACTTAGACTAATAAAATAAAGTGTAAGCACCACCAGCCAGATTTATAATTACATAACATTACGCCTGTAATCCCCGATAGGTTAGGCAGAGGTGTACCTAATAGTGCACACACCCACATTTCGGTTATGTTTAGGTTCCGTGTAATAAGGGGCGAGCCTATTGCCATCAAACAGGCACAAATTCAGACTCCGTGGTTGCTACTGAGAAATTCCTGATGGGAAAACCCAATATCACTTTGCCCGACCTGGGAATCGAACCCAGGACTTCATGCTCAGCAGTCGCCCTTTGACCAGTAGACTAACAAGGCGGTCCAAGTTTATATTCATCATCGAGCCCAGCCTTTTCCCAACTATGTCAGGGTCGGCTTTCAGTCTAACTGGATGCAGATGAATACCAGTATTTTACATGGAGCGACTGCCTATCTGACCTCCACAACCCAGTTAGTACTAGGTAATACGATACCCCTTGGTAGGACTGGTTGTCAGACTTTTTGAGCCACTGACTGCCTGTAACGACTGTCAAAGATCTACAAATGACAGCCGGGACAAACGGCTTAACGTGCTTTCCGAGGCACGGAGGAAACTCGGTATGTAATGGGTGGTCACCCATCCACAGACCAACCTAGGCAAGCACGGCTTAACCTAAAGATCGATCCAAGCGGCTGTTATCATTTAGCCACGAGCTCCTCCAAGTTTATATTATAACTTCAAAAAACTTCAAAAATAGAAACCTTTCATGCTAGCTCCTTTACAATATTTAAGATTTTTATTAAATCGATAATTTATGCGAGTCTCAACTGACCGGTCAATGTGGCGACACTTGGGGGAGGCCTATGTCCAGCAATGGATGTCTTTAGACTGAAATTACGATAATGATTATTTGTGGTATAATTCGATTTGTGTTTTTCAGTCATGTTATTTTGCTTCAGGCAATTCTTTGTTTCCCATACTTTTTTTTTAATTAAAACATTTTTTTTTTTTTCGTTTATTTATAATTTATTTCCACAAAACGACACGGAAGTGACAAACATCGAGGAGTGAGTGCGTTATCTTCGACGGAGACACCACTAGCAAATCTTCGTACAGCAGGTGTAGATCGTTATGCAAGAGCAGCAGCATCCACCGCAGCAGTTTAATTTTAATTGATTTATACCGGGTGTAAACAGACCCTTCACATATCCGTCAACCAAGCATTCTGTACATCAAACTAAGTAACTTTACGCAAAAATTATTGCTGGGAATTGTCTTTTTTTTTTGGGGTGAAAAATCACGTTTTACGGTAGGAGTCGATGGAAAGCACTCATAGCATTGTGCTGATGAATGGATTGAATAGTACGAGGGTCGTGGAGGTGTGTAAAGTAAAAATCTTACATTAAAAACATGTATTTAAAAAAAAACTTGTGAAAAACTTGGAACCCCCAATATCTCCGTAACTAGAAGGTTCCCAGGTATGGTCTAGAACAAAAAAATGATCGCAGTGACGGGGAGACAAGTGCCTTTTGTTTATGTTAAGGGTCTATTTACACCCTTTATGTACAGTAGACGCTCAAAAGTGCACTAGCATGCTAAAGATTACATTGCTATGAACTGTGCGAGCGCGATACAACAGTGTGTGTGCGTGTGCGTGTATGAGTGATGCCTCAAATATTCCACACATAACACACACTAATGAACTGTCGTCACACTACGCGAAATAGCATTATATTTCTGTTGCATTTAGAATACACATCATAGTGATGACCTATTCTTACCATTGCATTGTTAAAATTCGCGTAGTATTAACATGTGTTGGTCGCTGTTTGGGCTGAGCATGGGTTCACGATCAATGAAGTCTAAGTTCGAATCCATGTTATTACAATGTGGGGCTGTTCTTTGTTTCTTTGAAACCTTAATAATATTTGTATTTTAAGCAAAAAGTCGTTAGGTATTTATGTTTATTTATAATGTAGTCATGCTTATTATTTATTTTTATAAGAAGTTAAATATTAGATAGTTATTGTATTATTATTTAACCTCATTAATTGATTTTTATTTTATCTTTTCGGCGTTGAAAGGTGGAAATAAAAAAATCATGCTGAATGATAACAAAAATGTTTATTCGTTTTATTTATAAAATTAACAAACTTTTATGAGAATTGTGACGTCACATTCCTACCTAGGCAAAAAAAAGTTCTCTTATCACCGTTCATAAGATTTTTTGTATACCCACTTAGTCAATTCATAATAATAATAACATAACACGGAAAGGATATTCTAATAATACAAATATAATTGTTAATACCCACTTTTCTTTACCCAACGGCTAACAGAATTTCTAAAAAAAAAAACAATATATGATTACACACTTGCAACTAGCAATTTATTTAATAATAAGAAAATCACACACCGCAACTATCATCATAATAATTATAATTTTTAAAAATAACTTACACATTATAAGCCAGTCTCAGTTGAAATTTGAGAAATATTAAGCCCATTTTTACGCAGTGCGACAATATTTTCCCTGGCATCAATACTAATATTAGCTTGCATCTTGAATAAAGACAATCAAACAATACGCTAATCATAATAATAACACAAACGCTCGTAACAAAGTTCACCAACTAACAACGTCATAACTAACTACTTTGTTCAATCCAGAAGTTTATTTTGTTTCACATTCACCCTCATCTTTTTTGTTAATAATAAGTTCCAACTAATATTTAGATAAACATATCTCATCGGGTCTAACGTATCATTTATAATTAAAACACAAAAAGTGTAATGTCACTTGTTTTCGAACGCAGGCTACAACGTGCGAGACATTTTATCTATAGCGTTAACCGCTAAGCCAGATAGACACAGTTAGTTAGTTGAAATTAAATATCACTAACTTAATACTCCGTCGCGACATGACAGGCTTATCACTAAGGCAAATGATCATTATATCGCGCTCTTTCTGGCTAGATAATTATGAAAGAGTGCGATATACGAGATCGTGTATGTGTGCAAAATGTTTGTTATGGAAAAAGGTCGTAAGTGCGACTTGTTTTGATGCGATCGTTTTGTGTAACTGCTAATGGACTTATGGTCTCTACTGTACATTATTTACAAACTACAAATAGATCTAAAATGAATTGGGATAAAGGCAAACGAATGATGAAATTGGTCTAAAATAGTAAAAAGAATATGTTCTATGTTTTTTTTTTTAATTATGAATTATACAATACAGAGTTAAAAATCACTTAAAAAGCAAAGTAAAGTAGAACACTTATCTATTTATATTTCGCAGAAGGTAAGCTTACAAGTTGCTTATCATTGTTAGTAAGAAACTTGAAAGATTTTCTTCGACTTCGGAGAAATTGTAATAATATTGTATTAAATGGATGACTCTCAACGTACAGTTTACGTTTGAGAGGTAATACAAGTTAGTTTTAGAAATTCCAAACTTGGTATTTTTCGACAAGATAAGGTATCTAGTCTTACTTTTAAGTCTGACAACCAGTCTTACCATAGATGAATAATTTTACTTAAGATCCTAGTCTAAGATGATGGCTAGGATGGAATTGAATATGTGGGGTAATGATTATCAGAGTATGCGTGATTGATAATGGCGTACCTCTAATTGACGGACAAGAGGGCTGTATCTGAACAGAAGTGTCAGGGTCAGTATATTGATTGTTTCGTGGTTATCTTGATTTTAATGTGATAAGAGTTTCCTCCGTGCCTCGGAAAGCACGTTAAGCCGTTGGTCCCAGCTGTCATTTATAGATCTTTGACAGTCGTTAGGTAGTCAGTGGCCTTAAAAGTCTGACAACCAGTCTTACCAAGGGGTATCGTATTACCCAGTACTAAATGGGTTGTGGAGGTCAGACAGGCAGTCGCTCCATGTAAAATACTGGTAAGCTGCATCCGGTTAGACTGGAAGCCGACCCCAACATAGTTGGGAAAAGCCTAGGCAGATGATGATGATGATGATGAATAGGATGTAGTTCAGCAAATTACCACGTGTCTTAGTATCTATGTAGATAGGTACTATACCTACAGGGTGTAAACAGACCCTTCACATAGCCGTCAACCAAGCATTCTGTACATCAAGCTAAGTTACTTTACGCAAAAATTATTGTTGGGAATCGACTTTTTTTTTAAGGTAAAAAATTACGGTAGGACTCGATGGAAAGCACTCAAAGCATTGTGTTGATGGATTTATTGAATAGTACGGGGGTCGTGGACGTGTGTAAAGTAAAAATCTTACATTAAAAACATGTATTTAAAAAAAAGTTGTGAAAAAGTTGAAACTTTGACCCCAATTTCTCCGTAACTATAAGTTTCCCAGGTATGGTCTAGAACAAAAAAATGATCGCAGTGACGGGGAGAACAAGTTCCTTTCAGCTATGTTAAGGGTATATTTTTTTATTTTTTTATAATGAATGGGCTTACTCTTGACCTCAATCTAGTCCAGAGGACAGAGATGAGGTCGACGATGGAACGAGCTAACCCAAAAGAAGCCTATTAACTCGCGACTTAAATAGATTGGGGTCATATGAACTTGGGAACACCGACGCAGGCAGGGAATTCCACTCCTTGGCTGTGCGCATAATAAATGATGCAGCAAAGCGCTTCGTGCGAATATGTGGAACATCGACAAGGTATGGGTGATAACCTGCAGTACGTCTGGACTCCCGATGGTAGAAGGGAGATGGTGGAATGAGCTCGTGGAGCTCTTGGGCACACTCACCGAAGTACAATCTGTAAAAGACCGACAAACATGCAACTTTCCGCCGGTGGGCTAGGCTATGAAGCCTGGTACCAACCAGCTTATCGTCACCAATGAGCCTCTATTTACACCCTTTATGCTGTGTGATGAGTATGGTGAAAATCTCTGCGTATACCTATAGGCAGGTATGGTTCGTCTGTGGTTTTAGATGTTTTATACAACATTAGTTTTAGTATATGTGAAACCTGAAACACGTGTCTAGTATTTTTATGTAAAGAATCTATGTACAAAATTTCAAAACTGTATCTTGATAAATCACAAAGTTATAAGCTTGTTCTGTTACATGGTTGTCCGCGCAAAAACGTGGTCACCACGCAGCGACGCCGCGTGCGCGCTTCCAGCGTCGTCTCGAGCTCATTGATAATTATAATTTGGCAGTAGGTACCTAAATGATTGCGATAGGTACTTAGTGTCGCTTAGTGTCGAACTTGTAAGTTTTTTTAAATATTTTTGGGACAAAATATAACATGGTTTAAAAATTATTGGAATCGATTCAGTTACTTATTCTGAACAAACTATATTCAGGTTTCGCATATTATACTAAAAATAATGTTGTATACCAGACCAGCAGTGAGTATTTTGAATTGAGGAGCTCGTGGTTAAATAATAACAGCCGCTCGGCCCGATCTCTAGGTTAAGCCGTGCTTACCTAGGTTGTTCTGTGGATGGGTGACCACCCGTTACATTCCGAGTTACCTCCGTGCCTCGGGAAGCACTTTAAGCCGTTGGTCCCGGCTGTCATCTGTAGATCTTTGCCAGTCGTTACAGGTAGTCAGTGGCCCAAAAAGTCTGACAACCAGTCTTACTAAGGCGTATCGTATAACCCAGTACTAACTGGGTTGTGGAGGTCAGATAGGCAGTCACTCCATGTAAAAGGAGAGAAATTCATCATCATGATGAATGATGATGTGTTTCTGCTGCATCCGGTTAGACTGGAAGCCGACCCCAACATAGTTGGGAAAAGGCTAGGCAGATGATGATATGTATGTCACCCAATAATGTTCCTTCGGTCGTCGTCGCCGAGACAGGCCCAAGAAACGCTGGCGTGACTATTTGGACTCGTTCCTGACTGATTGGCCAGAGGAGGCAAGACCCCTGTAGAGTGGAAAGGATTGGGGAGGAATTTGACCAGCAGTGGGACAGAATAGGCTTATAAAAAAACTAGCTTTTGCCCGCGGCCTCGCCTGCGTTAATGTCGAAAAATATCCGATTACTTACCTTCATCCCCCTTCTCCCTTCTGTTAATTCTACCCCCAAAGGGTTAAACCTTTCATCACCATCTCAGGTCCAGTTGAAAACCAGCGTCGGGCACTAGCTGCTCGGCAGTTTGCTGAACTGGGCCTATTTGGCGCAGCCGTGAGACACACAATATTATCTCCTTTTTTTTTGTTGTTTTGTTTTAACATTTTTATTGTATAAATTTAAGATTTTTTTTTTAATATTCTTTTTGTGCTTGTTGTGTGCACTTGTGGCATGGGCCAAATAAATATGTTTTCTATCTTTCTTTCTTTCTTTCAGTGGTAGAATTTTCAAAAACGCTGAGACACGTTTAAATTAACTTTCAATCGTCAGTCTAAACATAAAATTTGAATATCCTAACTTCAGAACTGACGTACTTGCATACAAACTTTCATCACCTATTTTACCCCTTTCGGGGTGAAATTGCCAAAAACCCTTTCTTAGTGGATACTTACTCTTCACAAAGAACATACCCTCTAAGTTTCATGACTCTAGGACCAGCGGTTTGGGCTGTGTGTTGATATATCACCCAATCAGTCAGTCAGTCAGTTTACCATTTTATATATATAGATTTTATGTCACGAATTATAAGTAGCAGTAGCGAAGGGTCAATTTTTGTAAGAGGTAAGCTGGAGTACATGTTTAGTGTGATTATAATTATTATTTGTCTATATAGGGTCTAACTATTCATACACGAAATATTTTCAGGAAATCATCTAACGGCTATAACAAAGCCATTTCAAGGGTTTTTTTTTTATCTGAGTATATTTTTTTTATAAAAAATAAATAATTTAAAATTACTTGACCCACAAAATAAATACTGGCTCCTTATTTTTAAGCATCCATTACGGTAGATTACTACGTCGTATTTACCTACTGTCGTTGTTAGAATATGGGAGTAAAGGTTTTATGCAAAAAGTCTCAAAACATTTCAGAATTATAATAATTTTGTAAAAAAAAAAACGACTGAAATGGCGACTTTACCACTTATAGAAGTTACTCTTAAAATATTTCGTGTATAAAAAGATAGACCTAGACTAGACCTAGAAAGGGAATCCGGTAGGAATCGAGTTGTATGGAACCTCCGCCACTGATAAGTAGAAGATTCTTCTGTTATTAAGTGTCATCGTGCAGATGGATAAAAATCATGAGATTCCTCTACGAATAAGAATTATTGGTTGACAGAACCAAAATTACTTACCCACGTACCCAGTTGAGTTCAGTATTCCTATCGAATGGGGTTGAATAGAGCATGAAGAGCTTTTGGAATATGCCCTGAAAAATCTGAAACACAAGATGTGAATTTATTTTGAGTTACAAATAGATAAAGGAGATAGATAGATATTATTATAAGGTGTCTCGTATTTTGGACTATTTGTATGTATTATAATATATATTAGTTTATATCATTTAACTGTATATAATGTGTATTAGTATGTATCTATTTATATTAACAAAATGGTATGTTTCTTATTTATTTTTTTGTACTCTCATCAGAATGCTGTCCTATTTGACCCAAAGGTTGACTGGTAGAGAATGCCTTGTGGCATTAAGTCCGCCTATATACCACTGTTGTACATGAAGTTTAAATAAATAAATAAAGAATCGGATAGGTATCAATATTTTCTCTTTAGCTTGAAATTTGAAACTTGCAACGCAATGCAGTCGCATTTACATCAATTAATTAACAAGCAATAATCAACTATGACCTAGATTTCAAAAGACAGTTTCCTATTCATAAAATAGCTTGACTTTATTTAAAAATATGGCGCGAGCCCTGTTTTAAATTTAAATGAGCGCCATTGATATTCAAATGCTCCGCGAACCATTACCGTATTACGTAAAATCCAATAAAATCTGCCAAAAGCTACCCTCTTCCGAACTTCTTCCAAACTTCCACTATCGTAACTATTCCGCCACGCCCCTAGAATCGTAACTACTAACATGCATTTTGTCCCTTTCTATCGCATTCGAATTTAATCGCGTGGAACGAGACGGCAGCTAGTTTAACCGCGTGCATTGTTATTATAGTTTTATGATGACATGTCAAACTGACGTAAATCAAGTTGCAGCACATTCGGATTTCAACTCTAAAATTCGGCAGTTAAGGTTGATTTAAGAACGTGGGCGTTTCAAAGTTACGATATTCGAAAATAAGACAAGACGCGGGATGTAGGACCATTTTTCCGCGAGCGATTTACCAACGTAAGGTGTCGTCATAAGAGCTATAGTGGCGTAAAAATGTCTAACTTAAGACGTTTCGCTGAAAAAAGTACGTATAGTTATTCTATACCAGCGTCTTGCGCAAGATGGCGGTGCTAGGCGTTCGTTATTTGAATTTCTCTGAGGAATAGGTGGGGTGCGTTGTACGAGGCAGCTGCTGTAGCGCTTTAGGCGATTTTGTACGGCGGTTTGGGGTAGGGCGTCTAGCAGAATTTCGCTGAGTTGTATAAATTGGGTTAGGGTGAAATTGTAAGGAGGTTTTATGTCGCGTTGGTTATGAATGTAATGTTTTTATGTAGTGGGTTAAGATGTTTTTGGACTTATTATGGGCTCCTTTTGTTATACCTGATTAGCACATTGTTTATAATATAGGTGCTTACATATTAACTTTTGAAAAGTAGAAGCTTTTGATGAGCTTATAAGAGCTTTGGTACAATGTTAATGTTTATGACGCAGGCGACTTTTTAACTGGCCATATACTACATCGTTTTGATAAAATGTGAGTAGTGAGGAGTAAGAATCAGCTTTCACAATATATAAGAAAATTAGGATTGTAGTCTCTATAACATATGGCCATGTGGCTTATTGTGGAAAAAGTAAAGTTGTAATAAAAAATAAAATAACAATAAAATCTTCACACCGACGGCTTCCACAGAAACCAGATCTTCAATAAACTGACAGTTAACTATCCCATGGTCTACATACAACATAAACCCTACGTTCTCATGACATCTTAACCTTTAACACAATCGCAATTCCCGTAATCGTACAAATCAAAACCGGTGAAAACCAGTTTTATCCAATTCGAAGCAGTTTGGGCCAGATTGAAGCGGTTCATTCCAGTTCTTGTGAGAATTTCAAATAAAATAGAACAGGTTACCGAGATACGGATTGATGTATTCAAAATTGGAACAGGTTACTTTTTAAAAGAATGTTGGCAAGTTCTTTATTTGATGTCTGCTGAGGGTGGCCCTTCTTATTATTTGTGGGTTGCAAAAGATGTCGAAGGGTGAGATTTCAGATAGAAGCGTTATTAAGGAATGTCCTAGATTAAAGAAATATTTATTGGATATAAAAACTATTGAGCTAAATTTAATATTTTCATGTGAACTTTGCTATGTCATATTTATTTTTTCATTTATATAATTAGGCCATTAAAAAGCACTTTTGGACGTCAAACTTTAAAACGAAGGAAATAGAATTAATTTATTGCTATTCTATGTGCTTTTCAGGGACTTTTTTTGCCAACGGAAATTCGAAAAATATTTATCTTTTTTGACATTGTTGTGTCATTTGTTTAGTTTAAGTTTTTACCGAAATCCAGATTACCGATTAATAGAGTAATTATATTTATTAGCTAAATACATTTATAAATTAAAATAACCTAAGGTAACCAACTTAACAATAAACTTAAAAATGGCGTGAAAAAACTCCTCCTCAACGCTGTTAGTTGGTAAAACTATAAATTTGAGGTATTTTTTTTTTTTTTTTTTATTCCGATTAATTGAATTTACGATTCCTTATTCGGAAAAGATTACATTACGGTAGATACCATTTGATAAAAACATTTATTGCCAAAAAGATAATTGCGGTCAATAGCCTGAAACAGTTTTTATTCCATTGCATTTAATTCACATGAATATAAATTTATTGTTACAAGGGGCACCCACAACTTCAATAAAAGGACCCTTGAATGTCTATAAAAAGATAAGAATGAAAGAACCTGTTGCAAAGAAACAGGTATCTTTTTGTGAGTAGGGGTTGCTAAAAGATACTTACGGGGTAAGGGGTCAACCCTTTTTAAGTTGTTAGTTTATCATTTGATATCATCGTAAGAAGTAAAAGTAGAGTGTAGTAAGTAAGTGATATTTTGGTAAGAATAGTGACAATATAAATTCTTAAACAATACTGACGAAATGTGGATACAGTATTAGGTAACTCGGCCCATACTCTTTTGGGATTACAGGCGTGATGTTACGTTATGTTAGTGAAAATTGGTGCTGTGAATGTGGTTGGAAATCTTTGTGATTTTTGGTGTAAAACTGGAAGTTAAAAAAAGTTTTTTGATTTTAAAGTATTGTAATTTTTGCTGTAATTCACTTTGCATCTTATAATGCTGGTATTTAGCTGCGTCCGGTTAGACTGGAAGCCGACCCCGACATAGTTGGGAAAAGGCTAGGCAGATGATGAATTCTTAGGGTAAGAGAAATATTTAAATTATTCTTTAATTTCACTGTTTTAAGCTTTCACGGTTAACAATGAACAATCACGGAAGATATCCCGTAAGTGACAGTATAAGTTTATTTTTTATTTTTTTGTTTCGAATCACTAATATTCTGTTGATAAAGACGTATCCTCTGTTTGTCAGAAATATATTGTACCTATTTCGTAAGCACAACGATAATTGCTAACTTCGGAAAATGAAAACGCTATCGCTCGTCGCATTTAATATTTCTTTGGAAACATTAATATTTTCCATTGTCCAATTACAAACACCCTTAATTTTCCCACTTGTTATTGAACTTCGTGACGTTACTTAAAAATAATAAATGTAACAAAAATGATCTAACTCCTTTTACACTTATCTGTTCTGTTATAAATGGATTCCTTTTTTAGCCCAGGAGCTTTTTCACTGTTTATTTATTTTTAATATTTAATTGGCCTACTCTTCGACCTCAATCTTGTCCTCAGAACAGAGATGAGGTCGACGATGGAACGAGCTAACCCAAAAGAAGCCTATTAACTTGCAACTTAAATAGATTCAGGTTATTTGTATGGACTTGGGAACACCGACGCAGGCAGGGAATTCCACTCTTTAGCTGTGCTCATAACAAAAGAATAAGCAAAGTGTTTCGTGCGAAGGTGTAGGAATATCGACAAGGTTAACCTGTAGAACGTCTGGACTCCTGATGGAAGAAGGTCTAATCAGCCTATAACGATCCCACGGCTGGGACACAATCCTCCTCCATACAAATTTTATTGTGTTAACTAAAATTACATCTGAAACTTCAGACGGACCATTAGACCACCACACAATGCTACGATGCAGATGAATACAAATATTTTACATGGAGCGACTGCGTATCTGACCTCCACAACCTAGTTAGTACTGGGTAATATGATACCCCTTGATAAGACTGGTAGTCTGACTTTCGGGCCACTGACCAACGATTTAACGAGCTTTCCGAGGCACGGAGGAAACTCGGTATGTAATAGGTGTTCACCCTTACACGGACTAACCTAGTTCAGAGCGGCTTAACCTGAAGATCGACCCTAGTATTTGTTATTGTTTATCCGCGAACTACTCAATTCAAAGTCGACGTCAAAGCATTTATTGCAATTAGACCATCACAGGCACTTTTGAATGTTAAAAAAACAAAAAGAAGCGAAGCTACAGTCACAGTCACAAGGCATAATAACTTGAGAAAGTACTGTAGTTGCACATTCCAAAGCGTAGATCTCTATGGAGAAGAATGGCCAAGAAACTCCAAGGACACTCTTTTAAATCAAAATATTATTACAAAATACTCACTGCTGGTATATAAATACAGCTGAAACCACAGACGAACCATACCAGCCTATAGGCCTACGCAGAGATTTCCACCTTACCTACTCATCACACAGTATGTAAAAGTGTAACAAGACCCTTAACAAAGCCGAAAGGTACTTGTTCTCTCCGTCATTGTGATATTTTTATTGTTCTAGACCATACCTGGGAACCTTCTAGTTACGGAGATATTGGGGGTCAAAGTTTCAAATTTTCCACAAGTATTTTTTTAATACATGTTTTTTAAGATTTTTACTTTAAACACCTCCACGACCCCCGTAATTTCAGTCCATCCATCAGCACAAAGTTTTGATTTGAGTTTTACCGTAAAACGTGATTTTTTACCCTAAAAAAAAAGTTGTTTCCCAGCAATAATTTTTGCGTAAAGTTACTTAGTTTGATGTACATACTCGTAATGCTAGGTTGACGGCTTCTTGAAGGGTTTGTTTACACTCTGTAGGTAGCACCTATCTACATAGATACTAAGACAAGTGGTAATTTGCTGAACTACATCCTATTATCACATTCCAATCAAGATAACCACGAAACAATCAATATACTGACCTTGACACAAATACTAACAGTCGTAGGTATTATCTGTTAGTAGTATCATATTATACATTTAGTTAGGCAACGTTAGTAGTAGTGGTATAATACTGGTCGATAGACAACTAATGTCCATTCAGATGGGTTTAGCTTGTGATGTGGCGGAGCAACCGGTTGTTTAGCAATTGTCTGGTGATGAGAGGTTTTGAAAGATACTAAGCACTGAAATCTTGCAGCTGTTGCAAGTTTCTAACAAAATTTATTTACATAACCGAAATGTTGGTGTGTGTACTATTAGTTACACCTCTGCCTAACCTATCCGGGATTACAGACGTGATGTTATGTTATTATAAACTTGGCTGGTGGTACTTATACTTTGTTTTATGAGTCCAAGTTTGTCATCGTTACTTTTATTTGACAAAACTAGAATATTTACTCAAAATCAAAATCAAAGCATTTATTTCAAGTAGGCCAGTTACAGGCACTTTTGTATTGTCGAAACAAAGACAACAATGAAATATAGCTACAGTCCCAGTCACAAGGCATAAAAACTGGAAAGTACTGTATTTGCCCATTCCAAATCGTAGATCTCTAGAGAAGAACGGCCAAGAAACTTCATCGACACTCTTTTAAATCAGAACATTTTTACAAAACCTTGGTTACCTCATTCATGTTGAGATGGTAAATTATGTGAGAACGATATAGCAAAATGTGTACGTTAAAAGTGTCCATAGTAAAAAGAAACAAAGAGAGAGAGAGAGAAAAGAGATTGAGAGAGAGAGAGAGAGAGAGATTTCGCATGAAATAAGCAGTACCTTTGTGCTCTTCTATCTTAATGTTATGTCTTGTTGAGTATTTTGTGTGTACATAAATAAATAAATAAATAAATAATAAATAAATAAACAAAAAACAATAAAAAAAAATAATTAATTGAAATAAGCCGTGGCAACCAAGAGATGGCCAGTCACAACTGACAGCGCCCGTTTACGAACATGTAACGTGCTCTTAAAAGCCAGTAAAAAAAATGTATGGAGCAATAATGGCTTTTATTTCTAGTCGCCCATTCATATATTATGTAGCTTTAATAATTATGTACCTACAATTATATATCACTAGACTTTGAAGTAAATTATCTCAAAAAGTTATCGAGATATTCTGAGACCTCTTGAAGATCCTTCTAGATTGGACTTTCTATTCTTATACCAGGTCCTTATTTTTCACGAAAACTGAAAAAAATTGTGCCACCAAAATTGACAAAAAATGAAAAAAAAAATATTGACCATTTGAGTTAGTTGGTCATCCCACGGGTTCACCGCATTTTTTCCGGGATCAAATGTAGCCTTTGTGTTAATCCAGAATATAAGCTATTTTGAAGGAGTAACAAACAGACATACATACAAACTTTCGCCTTTATAATATTAGTGTGATTGCAGCTAACAAACAAAACTATATTATTATAACGGTTATCGTAAAAATCTGTCCGGTTTGAGTTCAAATCGGTTTTTATGGGGTTATTTTTACGTCGCGTCGGCTCATCAGAGCTAAGTCTGAAACTATGGGAACCAGAGATAACAGCGCAAAGGAAAAATGCCATAATTTTTTACAAAAATAAAACTATTTTTTTTTTGTTTTTTCATAAGTTTCTGCCAGTATAAATAAGTCAAGAATAAACATGAGATAAAAAAAAACCGGCCAAGTGCGAGTCGGACTCCTGCATTAAGGGGTCCGTACATCATTCTTCGTAGTAGGCCTCCCTTTAATTTTTATTTTATTTTATTATTTGTTGTTATAGCGGTAACAGAGATACACATTCTTTGAAAATTTCAACTGTCTACCTATTACGGATCATGAGATACAGATACAGCCCGCTGACAGTCAGACGGGCGGACGGACGGACGGACAGCGGAGGCTTAGTAATTGGGTCCCGTACCTTACGTACGTTGTTTTTTAGGGTTCCGTACCCGAAGGGTACGGAACCCTAAAAAACAAAAGAGTTAAAACCATAATTATTCCAAAAATAGAGGTTAGAAAAAGTTACATAAACTGTTAAGTCTATTAGATATTTTTGTATCTATTGTATGTGTTTTTAAATGTCAATAATAGGTTTTGAACTATCATCAATAATAATTACGTCCTAATTTATTTGTTATTTTTTATAGTTTTAATTAATAATAATATTTTTTTTTTTTCAATTCCAATTTAAATGCTGTTTTTTTTTTTAATTTTGGAATTATACTGTATTTTATTTTAAAAACTACTTGACGTTTTAAATCCAATGTAAACTTTATAATTTTAATTTTGTTATTTTCATATATTTTCATTTTAATTTTATATATTCTAATATTTAATGTAATGGTTTAGTGAATAAGTCGTTGGTGTGTCAATAAATAAATAAATAAATAAATCATATTCACTAACATTATCATTAACACATTAACACAGAGGAGCTCGTGGCTAAATAATAACAGCCGCTCGGGTCGATCTTTAGGTTAAGCCCTGCTTGCCTAGGTTGGTCTGTGGATGGGTGACCGCCCATTACATACCGAGTTTCCTCCGTGCCTCGGAAAGCACGTTAAGCCGTTGGTCCCGGCTGTCATTTGTAGATCTTTGACAGTCGTTAGGTAGTCAGTGGCCCAAAAAGTCTGACAACCAGTCTTACCAAGGGGTATTGTATTACCCAGTACTAACTGGGTTGTGGAGGTCAGACAGGCAGTCGCTCCATGTAAAATACTGGTATTCAGCTGCATCCGGTTAGACTGGAAGCCGACCCCAATATAGTTGGGAAAAGGCTAGGTAGATGCAGATATCATTAACACTAGAAACGGGATATTTACCATGTTTATCCGTGATCATGCTTGCAACAGCGCCGAAATATCGGGAACACAAACAAATCAGTAAACATGATAAATATCCCGTCTCTAGTGTTAATGATAACGTAAATATTGTTTTGATCATAAACTATCGTTTTTCCTTCCAAAGTTTGTGCTATTTCTAGCCACGCCACTCCATCACAATATTACCTAAATATATTACTACAAGCATGTAAATTTAAACCTTACATCACACTTGGAAAGTGTTACATCCTCAACACCCTGTAGATTCGGGGTCCATTGTTAGGTCAAGGTCATTGACCGGACAATTGACCACGGCCTAAGTTTGAAGTTAATTATGATAGTTCTGCAAGTATTGCAGTGTTTATGATGTTGTGTAGGATTGATGTTGGATAACTATGATGCAAATAAAATATAGCAATATGATAAAGTTTCGTCAAGATTTTTTTGTTGTTCAATAATAAAGAGTGTAACAAGACCCTCAATGAGGCCGAAAGGCACTTGTTCTCCCCGTCATTGTGATATTTTTTTTGCTCTAGACCGTACCTGGGAACCTTCTAGTTACGGAGATATTGTGGGTCAAAGTTGCAACTTATTCACAAGTTTTTTTTTTTATAAATACATGTTTTTAATGTAAGATTTTTACTTTAAACATTTCCACGACCACCGTAATATTCAATCCGTCCATCAGTACAATATTTTGAGTGCGTTACATTGCGTCCTACCGTAAAACTAGATTTTTCACTCCAAAAAAAAGTCGTTTCCCAGCAATAATTTTTGCGTAAAGTTACTTAGTTTGATGTACAGTATGCTTGGTTGACGGCTTCGTTAAGGGTCTTGTGTACCCTGTGTACTCCACAACTAAACCCACATCATCATTGTGATAATGTACGGTGCCTACAACCATTGACTCCTACACTATGACTCAAACTCCTGAAGAAAGCTGGTCATATAAGATATTAAATTTTCATGTTCACTTAAAAAAAAAAAAATGGTATTGGTGGTTGGTAAATATCCCGTCTTCTAGTTATAATAAATCTGGTCATGTCATTGATAAACTCGCAATTGCATCGAAATTGCATTGTTTACACAATAAGTTCATCTGTCGGACAGGACGGTCGCCCCTAAGTTCAAGGGCAGCATTCGGCTGGACACTCAGGACTATTTACGTTATTAATGTACCATGAGCACATTCATGCCCTATTTAGTTGTGGGGTAGACAGTGATGCTGGTGAGTTTGTGACGTGATTTGTCGAAAATGACGTAGGTTTTTAGTTTTATTGTATTACCAAAAAAGACGTCCTATAAAAGTAAAATTATTGCTTAAAGGTTGTTACACACACATAATATACATATATTAGCAAATCAATCAATCCAAAAACCAATCAATCTATCAAACAAAAAAATCAATCAATCAATCAGTCAAAAAATCATTCAATTAATCAATCAAAATTTAATAACCAAATAAAAAAAAAAACAATACACCAATAAAATATAATAAATAAATAATTAAACAAAAATAAAATAATAAATATAATTATTATTTTAATTTTATTATTATATACAGGGTTATTTGTAAAACACCAACAACCTCGCAGGAGTAGATTACTAACATCATAAACAACAACATTTGTTCTACGGCTTTTCCAAAAACAGACAAAAAAAAACGACTTTTCATACAAAACTCGATCAGCTGTTCGGACATATGTATGGAGAGTTGAATTTTTTTTTGTCTGTTTTCGGAAAAGTTGTAGAACAAATGTTGTTGTTTATGATGTTAGTAATCTACTCCTGCGAGGTTGTTGGTGTTTTACAAATAACCCTGTATATATAATTTATATCAATGATTTTTATTATATGTATTATTTTAGCAATATCCTATACTATTTATCATCATCATCATCATAATTTCAGCCGAAAAACGGCTTCTGCTGGAAAAAAGCCTCCCCCAAGTGTCGCCATATTGACCGGTCCCGTACGTCTCGTATTCAGCGGATCCCCGGAGCCTTTACCAGGTCATCGGTCCACCTAATGGGAGACCTTCCAACGAAACGTCTTTCGGTCTATACTATTAAATGACTGATATTTGTTTATCTATTTAAAAAAAATGTAAAGAGAAAGTAATGAAAATGAATAAACGGATACAAATGTAAACTTATTTATTTATTTAACACTTCAAGCACAAAGTACAGAGGCGGACTTAATGCCATAGGCATATCTTTAGTTTTTCCCTCGACGTTTTAAAAGCGCATATTGTAACCACGTTTCGTCACAAAAGACGATTTATAATTAGCAATACAAGTCACCTACATGAATTTAACGTATACATAGTAGGTATATGGTATACCTACTTATGTCAAGTCGGACAGTAGAGCTCCAAACACAAGGTCAAGGGCCCAGCCGGACGTCTATTATTGTACAAGGGTATGTTCTCACGTTGTGTAGTAGTAAACAATAGTTGCGTGGATCGTATCTTTACGCTGACAAGAAGGAAGGAAGCAGTGTTGAGTTTGGACGGTCAACTTCCATGTCTTTTAATTTTTGTTTCTTACCAAAAATCGAGGTTTTTTCACACGAGTACGTCGAAACTACGGAAGAGCTCGTGGCTAAATAATAACAGCCGCTCGGATCGATCTTTAGGTTAAGCCGTGCTTTTCTAGGTTGGTCTGTGGATGGGTGACCACCCATTACATACCGAGTTTCCTCCGTGCCTCGGAAAGCACGTTAAGCCGTTGGTCCCGGGTGTCATTTGTAGATCTTTGACAGTCGTTAGGTAGTCAGTGGCCCAAAAAGTCTGACAACCAGTCTTACCAAGGGGTATCATATTACCCGGTACTAACTGGGTTGTGGAGGTCAGATAGGCAGTCGCTCCATGTAAAATACTGGTATTCAACTGCATCCGGTTAGACTGGAAGCCGACCCCAACATAGTTGGGAAAAGGTTAGGCAGATGACGACGTAGAAACTACGGAATGTTTGTTCTTTTTAGGCCAATTTAGTCAGCGTATGCTCTTGAAAAAATTTTGCTAGCGCTTTTACAGATAAATGATTTCTAAATTTCCTCTCGCAGGTCTGCAGGAAGAATTTTCTTATGAAATAAGCAGTACCTTTGTGCTCTTCTATGTATTGTCGTGTTAAGTATTTTGTGTGACAATAAATTTTCTATAAAAATCTCGTGTCACGGTGTTTGTGGTTTCGGAGGTCGTTGAGGAGTTGTACCTAATAGTACACCCACATTTCGCCAGTTATGTTTAAGTCCCATGTCCCAATAAGGGGCGAGCTTATTGCCATCGACCGGGCGCAAATCTAAACTCCGTGGTAGTAGTAGTTTACAAAGGTAGTTAATCCATACTTTACTTACTTTACTTACTTTACTTTATTACTAATATTATAATGCAAAAGTAAGTTTGTTTGTTACCTTTTCACGCCTAAACTACTGAACCGATTATAATGAAATTTTGCATATACGTTGTATGGGTACGGGTACCTTTCATTCCGAAAAAAAGTACTGTTCCCGAGGAAAATAACAATAACGTTCTTATGATAATAGATGGCGCCACGTGTCTTTCGAATCATGATTGAATTATATTATTACAAGCAGAGTACAACCCGAATTGATTGACAAATTCTAAATTAACGCGAGTGAAACCGCGGGTAAAAGCTAGTAAACTCATAATCAACAGAATATCAAGACATCGACTTACAGACACACAACACACTAACATCTATATCTAACTACCCACCTAAAATCAATGTCCAATTAATAATTCGAATTAGGAGCACCCTGGTCACCAAACCCAATTACCGGGCATACAATCGATGCATGCCTGGATCGGTTCCCGAATGTGTCAAGGTCAGTATTGTCCATTGATATAACATTCGTGATATTAGTAGGAAGATAGTCTGTAGACCAGATTAGGTAGGGCTTTGAACGGTGCTTGTGCCGTTCGTGTCTGTTCTAGTCTGGATGAGGTAGTCGATTAATGCGGCGTCGAATGTGGCAATTGCATTAAAATCTGTTTTTATTAGCGGTGGCCCAGTGGTGGAGACCCCGACATACGAGCAGTAAGTCGTGGGTTCTAACCCAGTCAGACGCATTACTTTGTGTAAATTATTTCATCACCACTGCTCTCAAAACGGTGAAGGAAAACATCGTGAGGAAACCGGCATGTCTTAGAACCAAAAATTCGAAGACATGTGACATCTACCAACCCGCATTGGGCCCGCGTGGTGGATTATAGCCCATTCCCTCTCATGGAGAGGAGGCCTGCGTCCCAGCAGTGGGAACATTAATAGGCTGATTATGCTATGCTATGCTATGCTGTTTTTATTTGAAAAGGAATGATCGACTTCTTAGTACTCATCTTGTTTTCAGTTTATTATTCCTGCCATGCACTTCGCAATAATAATTGAAATGTAATTGGACTTTTTGATAAAATAAATTATTTATTTTCTTATACTTATTTGCTTATTTAAATTATTCTCTCTTACGTGTATTTAAATTGACATGCTTGTATTATATACATTAAAATACTTAATAGTGTAGTCAGTAATATTTGATGTAATATTACGACATGTTTCTATTTATTATGATTTAAATAATTTAACATTAATTATTAAAATGGAATTATTATCCTATTCTTATTTAAAATTAAATGTATTAATTGATTATGATTGGCATGCCCATGTGATGGCAGAACATGGACAACTAACGTATATGACAACATCTATGTAATAATTATGTACCCATGTTTGTACAGAAATAAATGATTTGATTTGATTTATTTGAAAATTCGCGTATGTGATTTAAAATAAAATACTTATAGGACCTAAAATGAGGCCTAAGCAATCATTTCGATCCCTGGTTCAAGCCAAGGTCCGGAGCGAGAGGGAATGGGAAGCCGTCACCTCCTTCTGCGAAGCAGTCATGCTAGTGAAGGAGGTGGCGGGACGTGAGAGGGAAAGAACCTCACGTCCCAGCCGCCGCGGGAGACGCCCTGGGCGTCGGGGGTCACGTGGTGGCTCCCGGCCACCTTAGGCGCGGGCCTGTGGGCGGCGAGTTATGGGCCAGCTCGCCGTCTTATGACGACAGGCCGTGTCGACGGCGCGTTCGTGTTCCACGTGCGCCTCAAAGAGATGTCAGCAAATAAGTAGGAGTCCGCAAGGACCGATGCCTGCCAGGGCTGCGTGACTGTTCGAAAGAGTGGCCCTGGAACACAAAGGGCAAAGAAGGAACATGGATGGGTTTTAGTCAGTAAAAGTCTGACACTCCCTTCCGCTCCGCCCAGAGTGGGTCATTTGATGATTTCCCATCAGAAAAAAAAAAAAATAGCAATCATTTCGATTATATTTTGGTCTGACACAGATTTTTTTTCTTGTGATATTTTTGCCTTATAAGCTTAAAGTAAAAACCAAACAATATTAAATTAAAGCAAAGAAATCTGCGGTCGTAACACATAGAAAATCCACTGAGTTTCCCAGGAAGACGGCGCTAGCCATTATCTTTCAGTTTTGCCGTCGGCTTTTTTGTCAACAACAAAAAATTAACATGGGATCCTCCGTAACAAAAATGTTGATACGAAACAAGAATAACACGATTTTCTGCTCAAAATACTTCACAAACTACTTTTTTTCCTTCAAAACATACAAAACATAGCTAAAATTATTACTACAAACAATCAAACCACATGTTTACGTCCCAAATACTCGTACAACTTGATATTGCCGTTGAGAGCAGCGTGTACAGAGTACGTCAATCAAATCTCGGTAACGGACAAGAATAGCCCCGGTCAACGAGGACGTTGCCCCTACTAACTTACTGACTCGAATAATTTCAGATAATAATATTGCAATAGGTCAGGGTTTTAGAGATATTAGTGTGAGTGTAGAATCTGTAGAATAAGGTAAAACGATGCCATCAAATTACTTAGTTGATGTTATGCTGGTGGCTTGCTGCAGGCTTTGGTGTGCAAGCTGTACGTGTAGTAAGTATCTGTATAAATAAATAAATTAGGTGAATTCTGTAAAATTTAAACAAGCTGTTCATTTTTGTTTCATTCCACGTTAATTTTTGATTAAATCATTTTGTGTTCAAACGTTTTTTTTTCAAATGAAAAATGACAAAACGCAAAAACAAAATTAACGAAAAGTGAAGCGTTCGATATCGTATAATCGTTTTTATTATCATGAAAACAGGTATGAGTGATGCTTTCATGCTACAAATTAATATTTTAGGGAACGATTTTATGGTAACAGTATTTGTAAAGATGCAATTTAATGGATTTTACAATATTTTGAATTAAATAAAGTCTAAAGCTAAAGCAAGGTTATAACTGTACATCTTACTATTGAATGGGTGGAGACAAAAACTATAAAACATCATTTGCTTCGATCCTTTTTTAGGTATTTACTTCTTGAATATAAGTTGTTATCATTAAATATGTTAGGTTTAAAAATACACAATATGTGTCGACGTAAAATACCCTTAACGCAGTCGAAAGGCACTTGTTCTCCCCGTCAATGCGATATTTTTTTTGTTCTAGACCATACCTGGGAACCTTCTAGTTACGGAGATATTGGGGTCGAAGTGCCAACTTTTCACTAGTATTTTTTTCTAAATACAAGTTTTTAATGTTATAAATTTACTTTAAATACCTTCCCTATTCAATGCATCTATCAGCACAATGCTTTGGGTGCGTTCCATCGAGTCCTACCGTAAAATGTGATTTTTCACCCCAAAAAAAAGTCGTTTCTCAGCAATATTTATTTTTAAGTATTATTTACTTAGTTTAATGCACAGAATGCTTGCTGGACGGCTTCCCGAAGGGCTCGCGCGTTTGCACCTTGTATGTTATATCAATGTAGGACATCAATGAACTTACCTATTTGCGATTTTACTACTACTGCATAATAATTAAATCTTCAAATAAACAACAGATGTCACTCATTGCTCCCAAATCGACTTCTCCTAGTAACGCCGTGCGTATTGTCAGGGCCATTTAATTGTAGTGGGCGAGGGCCATCGTGTTTGTGGGCGATTTGCCCAGCATTGGGACTGTGGCCTTGACCGTACTTCTCAGCTGTTTGCAAGGACATTGTGAGTATATGATAGTTTGTGACAATGTAGGTATTGATGACAATTTACATTTTGATATATTTTGTGGCTGTATAATGAGGATCTCGTGGCTAAACAGTAACAGCCGCTCGGGTTGATCCGCTTGCCGTGGTTGGTCCGTGGATGGGACCCATTACGTACAGAGTTCCATGATAATTGTAATACCAAATGATTTGAAAAGAGTAACCATGGAGTTTCTTGCCGGTTCTACGCCATAGGAAACGACCAACCCGAACCGTGCACCTTTTTGTCGACGTTTTATAAGTACCCATCTAGGCCTATGTGAAATAATATATTTTGATTTTGAGTTTCTTCCGTGCCTCAGATAGCACGTTTAGCGTTGGTCCCGGCTGTCATTTGTAGATCTTTGATAGTCGTTACTTAGTTTAATGTATGTACAGAATGCTTGGTTGACGGCTTCGTGCCTATTTGCTATTGATTTTTGATAGTCGTTACAGGTAGTCAGTGGCCCGAAATTCTGTCAACCAGTCTTAACAAAGCGTAGGTATTACCCTTTACTAACTGGGTTGTGGAGCTTAGATAGGCAGTCGCTCCATGTAAATACTGGCATGCAACAGCATCAGGTTAGACTGGAAGCCGACCTTAACATAGTTGGGAAAAGGCTAGGCAGATGATGATTATGCGTGTACAATGAGGAGCAAAATTTTTCAATCTATTTTAAGTGACCCATCTGTGGTGTCCTCTATTAACTGATCTGTTACCCTATGATAAAGATAGTAAATTAAATATGACTTAAGAATGAACAAAAATATTACTATTCTGTGAATTAATAATATGCGAATGACTTTAATCTGCTAAGATAGTATTCAATTACTTTTTGACATCCATAACGAAAAAACCGAAAATTTTCGTCGGCGCCATCTTGGTTTTTAATTTGGCCTCATTTTCGTTATCGACCCCAAAAACTACGAAAATGACATCCATCACCACAAAACCGAAAATTTTCATCGGCTCCATCTTGAAATTTAATTTTGACCTCTTTTTCGTTGGGAACATTAATAGGCTGATTATGCTATGCTTATGCTAAACACATAAAATTCCACTACCAACATAATAAACTGTTATTCCCATCACATTTTTTCAGTAAATAACATGTGCTTTGCCGTAAAACCTGTAAAGTGCATTCCTGGAAGGCTGTGTTACGTAAAACGTAGGTGTTTGCACGTGCCGACGGCGGGAGGGCGACGGGCGGCGAAGCTAGGGCGGGCGGCGTAGCTAGGGCGGAATAACGTGATAGGAAATATTTTATACAAATCAAAGTGTTTATTAGGAAGGCTATTTTCATATTAAATGGTAATAAATAATGAATATTAGAACGGAATTTTGTAAAGGGCAATACACGCCGTTGTCTAAAAAAATATCACTTTAGAATATCATTAAAATATATTATGAAGAGTGAGGGCCCAAGCACACTACCTTGAGGAACCCCACATGTTGTGATCCTAGTTGATAAAAATATTATATCATTTGGATATAATAAGATATTAATGTTTTATTAATCATTCTTATCACTCATTTTGACTACGACTGTTGAGCATAATATTTTATGTAGATTAATTTATTTATAATATTTAAGAAATAAATAACTTTTGTTGATCTATTTATTATAATATTTGAAAACTATCATAACATAATCAGCCTATAATGTTCCCACTGCTGGGACGCAGGCCTCCTCTCTATGAGAGGGTATGGGCAACAATCCACCACACGAACAAAGTGCGGGTTGGTAGATGTCACATGTCTTCGAATTTTTGGTTGTAAGACATGCTGGTTTCTTTAGAAAAAAAAACTTTGAAAACTATCACTCACAATGTTGAAGGTAAGGTAAGTATAAAGTCTTCTATAAGCCTACTTCGCTTAATACCTACAAATGCAATTACTGAAAATGTCAGTTTCACTATTGCACCGTCAAACTGAAAACTATTACAAACTTATAGCTTTTGCCCGCGGCTTTGCTCGTGTTAATTTAGAATTTGACAATCAATTCGGGTTGTTGCTTGTATTCAAAGACACGTAGCGCCATCTATTATAGTAAGAACGTTTATTGTTGTTTTCCTCGGGAACAGTACTTTTTTTTCGAAATAAGTGGTACCTTATGTCCGTTTTTGTACACTTGACAACGTATGTGCAAAATTTCAGGATGATGGTTCAGTGTTTTAGGCGTTAAAAGGTAACAAACAAACTTACTTTCGCATTTATAATAGTAGTAAGGAAGTAAGCATTGAAATGTATCGATACATTATAGCTAAGTTCTCTAAGCGAGTAGCACGACATACCAACGAGGTGCGTCTAAATCGATAGCTCACTGAATGAAAATTCAAAAATAAGATGTCAGAATGAAAGATAATACAACTATAAAGGGGGTGGAATTGAGTTAAATTCTCAGATAACGGCTGCTAGAAATAAAAAAAAGTAAATGGCGAAGCGAAATAAAATGAAGGGGTAGTTATTACCTCTTTCCTATAAAAGTTTTTTTGGCGCAGCTGTGAAGCACACAGCAGATAATACTTACTATGTTTTTTTTTTTTTTTTTAAATTTCTTTTTTTTTTTACACATTTGTACGCTACGAGGTCTAGAAACGTATAAAGAATTCGTAGTAACAAGTTGCGCTTTGATACCCTCTAAACCATATTTTATAATTATCACTTACTTCCGTGAAGGAAAACATCGTGAGGAAACCACCATGCCTGAGAGATATTTCTCGACGGCACGTACCGTTTCAGAGGACTATAGACGGCATTTAAAAAACAAAGAAGAACCTCATATATTAATGTAAATGTAGATAATGTGTTTCACAAGTGGCCAAGTATTTATTTTAAATGAAATCACATAAAACTTAATATACAAAAATCTTCAGAATTTTTTTCTACCTACGAAAACCTGCCTACGTACTAAAACCTAACTACCCCAGCTAATAACCCTATTAAAATCAATACATATACCTCGTAGTCACCTGCGTAATTAATTCATTTTAAGACGACGACGCGGCGTCGCCGCATCCCCTTAGAAGCAACATTTGCATATTACAAAGTATGGAAGTTCGCTAACGAAGTGCGCGGGTGGAAGGGGGTGAATGGGGGTGAGAGGGGGCGTCTAAGGTTGCTGGTGTAAGACGGGGAATTGGGTGCAGGGACGGACTTAGGATAAAGTTTTTGGGTCGCTTTTGTGTCGGTAAGAATAAATATTGCAGGCGGTTCAATTCGTTTGGTTCATTGGTAATGGATGAATGTGTATTAAAATTAGATACCAAATGGTTACTATCGTGTAATTAAGATAAATTCAGCTCGAAAAGCCTACTGTTTCAGTAGTGAATACTAAAAATATCCGAATTTAGAACAGGAATTGATGATCATGGTATGTAAAGGTGATATCTTAATAATATCTTTACTGTCCACCCTAACACAATATTTTTTTGGGTGATTAATATTTGTAACTAGTTTATAACCACATAACAAATGTCTAAAATCAATCAGGTCAAATTATCGAAGCTTACTGCTGGACATATTAAGCGTCTCTTAAGTTGCATTGCAACACCTAGGTCTCCATCTTTCTAATCTAGCCTGATCAGCTTGTTTTTTCTAAAAAATAATATTATAGATATGTGAACGTAATCGGTAGTCAGAGGACCGAAAGTCTGACATCCAGTCTTACCAAGGGGTATCGTATTACCAGTACTAACTCGGTTGTGGGGGTCAGATAGGCAGTCGCTCCAGGTAAAATAGGTACTGGTATTCGGCTGCATTCAGTTAGACTAGAAGCTGACCTCAACATGATGAATGACCTCAATGATGATGAGAAGTCTGAACATGGACGAGGCAAAAGGACTATGTAAGGATCGTAGCAGGTAGCGTCTCTTCTGCCAACCCCTCTGGGCAAAAAGAGGCGTGAGTTTATGTAAGTATAGAGTGTATATAGGTATGCGGGACGAGCTAGACAGAACCAACGACCAGTGGTCCACATTGGCCCTGGATCGAAAGATCTGCAAGTCATGGGGGAGGCCTTTGCCTATCAGTGGGTTGGCACAGGCTAGCAGTAACAGTAATAATATGGATTAAACGAGGTTTGGCTAGGATACTAAAAGTTCACAGTCATTAGTTTTAGTTATCACAAGTAGGTTCCCTCCTATAGCAGCCCCCCATAATTATGTCCCTCGTTTTTCTTAACACCCTGGTCACCGTTCAGGTTTTGTCAAAATAGATGGACAAACTTTCAGAAATCATTTAGACCACCAAAATTAGGACAATGGTAAAAAAATAAGAAAAACGCATTAAAATTACACGAAAAAAAATCAGCTAACGAAAATACACTAAAAATGTTGGTTACCCAATGATTTGATATCAAAATAAAATCGCTTTAATCAGTGTTTTTTTTTTGCTTGGATATCTTTGGTTAGACGTACTGAACGCTATTCTAAAATTTGTCCATCTATTTGAATGGGACCTTATATACTCCTATGTAAAAATATATTCATTTCCACGTATTTATAATCATCATTCTCATGTCCTTATCACAATTCATTTGGGGTCGAAGCAGCATGTCTTCTTCTCTCATACTTCTCCATTACTCGTCATCTCACCAGACACCTGCTTTCTTGCCATATCATTCTTTACACAGTCTATCCATCGCTTCTTTGGTCTTCCTCTACTCATATACCCATCCACATTCATACTCAAAACTTTCCTCACAAAATTTTCCTCATTCCTCCGCATGACATGCCCGTACCACGGCAACCGATTACCACACAACTTCTCAGTCACCGGCGCTTTCAGACTTCCTCTTATATACTCATTTCTTAATTTATCCATTCGCGTAACACCACACATCCCCCTCCTGGTTATTCAATATTTATACTAAGATTTTCATCGCAATAAAGTTTCAAATTTCAGTTCGAAACAATGAACTCTTTTCAAAATATTCTTTAGATTATTCGTAACGAATCATTCTCATGCAAATGCCTTTCATTCATCCGTTTTGTGGCCCAACATTCTGATCCATACAAGACAGCAGGTCTAACCATTGTTTTATAAATCTTCCCCTTAAGTTTAATAGATACAATCAAAAGTTAACCATCCAGTTTTTTAAACTAAATCATAAATCGTATTTATTTCTGTAAATTGGTTTACAAAACTCTTTTACATGTCAACATGTTATGTTTTAAAACTAGATGGGGCCGGTATTTCGTACCTCACTACTCTGAGAAGAAACATCCGAAACAAATTCAGACTACAGAATAAGTACAAAATATTAAAGTTTTACCTGCAATGTTTAATAAAAAAACAGTAGTTTACATAATTATATTCGCGCACGCTTTGTAAGTATTTTAAATGAGCATCGCTTGCATTTTCTGTATTATTTTACTTGTGAAATATGACGGTCGGGTATTATTTTATGAAAATTGCAACAGAAAAATATTAGAGGTTAAAGTATGAAATTGCCGATTTGTATGGACGATTTCGTGAAAACTGATATTTCCATGCTAACATTTTTTATTTTTCTTGGAAATATGAACCGATTATGATGCAATTGCAAAATATAGTTCGAGCGAAAAAAGCTGCGCTGCACTGTGTTTCTTAAATTCTCAAAACACAGTCTATGACAAAAATATACCTGCTTGAAGTAGTGCAACCGAGGGCACATTGAAACAGATGTTTTGACACACTACCCTATGAGGTAATATGCAACTACTAGTACGGTTTTTAAAACTATAAAAGGTTCGTAATTTCACAATTAATCCAGTAAAAATTGAATAAGCAAAAATATAACTATACGTCAAAGTTACAAACAGAACAAAATGTGAGAAAAAAATGGCAATTTCATAGTTAAAGACCTATTATTAAAATATGTTGTAGTATTTTTGTAGAGACAAAAACAGCAAAGCACGTGGCTATAGTAATTAAGTAACATAATGAGTCTCACCTGGTCATCATGTCAGCGCAAACAGATATCCAAGGCTCTACAGAAAACCAATGAGATCTGAAGCCAATTGTTATTATCAGGACCTCAAATTATGCTAACACCCTTTTTTACATCTAAGTCACTTATCAAGGAACTGTACGCAAGGAAAACCTGTTCAGGTGGAGTTTCATCAGACTCTACCCTGGAGTGTAAATGTGGTGCTGTTCCACAAACAATGGGGTACTTAATTTTGTGTCCTGCGTGTCCTGTTGTTGGTTCATTACAGGAACTGATGGACGCTACTGATGGCGCCAGACTAGTGGCTCAGTTCTAAACCGACACAATTTAGATTGCCACGCTGAGCAGAAGAAGTCACTATACAAGACAAATTAAAACAAACACACAATTCTTGTTATTTCCAGAACCGCGAGCACAGCAGAAAATCAAATCAATCGCCCCGAATCCGTCCCATTCCACCTCGAAAGCAGAGAAAGATGAAGGAAATGAAAATGTACGTCGCAAAAAGGGGGTAACACCCCCCTACACCCCCCGAAGTGGAAAGCCCGAAAATTCTATAAAGAGGGGAGTTGCGACTCGATACCTTTTGTACGATAAGCCCTTTCTCCCCTCGCCCTAAGGAAGAGGAGGGACGGTAAAAGCGGAAACATTACTCTAACTGACGTCTCCGCACTTCTTATCAGTCTTGAATAATTTCCTTCGTTTTGAAGGCGTGATGCGGGCCGTTTTGTTCGGAGGGTAGTTTGGTAAATAATTTTCTGAGGTATCGGTATTGTTAAGTTTAAGGGATGTAGTAGGGGTAGGCCTCCTTAGTTGCGCGGGGATGTTTTAAAGGGTGAATGTTCAGGTAGTAATTTTAAGATGCGGGGATGTGGGCTTATTTTCGAAAATTAATGGCGTTTACCGTTTTGATGTAAGCCATCCGATTTCTTCAAGAACTGCTTTGGAGGTGAAACACAATATGCAATGCGACATTTTCTTAAGCCAGGTTTTTTTGTTATTCCCAGGAAAAAGTCATCATCATCTGCCTGGCCTTTTCCCAACTATATTGGGGTCGGCTTCCAGTCTAACCGGATGCAGCTGAATACCAGTATTTTACATGGAGCGACTGCCTATCTGACCTCCACAACCCAGTTAGTACTGGGTAATACCATACCCCTTGGTAAGACTGGTTGTCAGACTTTTGGGCCACTGACTACCTAACGACTGAAAAGGAAAAAGTAAAGAAACAAATAAATTGACATGCTATTTGAAATACTGATACTGATAGCCTGCGTCATCCCACTGCTGGGCAAAGGCTTCTCGCCATGGCTTCCAAATTCTTCGATGCAGGGCCAATGTAGACCAGGTCGTTAGTTTTGTCCAGCTCGTCCCACCATCTTCTGCGAGGTCAGCTATTTGAAAACATGTTTTAAATCCCACACAATTTCAATTCAATTACCTATCCAAGAAGTCGTTTCCTTTCACAACTTGATCGTACCCACGACCTGTCGGTCACAGAACTTGATCAAAACAGGTTGAATAACTCAACAAAAATACTTTTTTTATCTTTACAAAGGGTTCTGAATTCCCATTCCTTGAAAACGAGCTTTCTTTCACAAAAGATAATACTTGTTGTCGAAGAATGTAAGGGAAAACCGGTTTTTTGAAACGAAGGTTTTGACTTATCTTTTTATATGGATTTGTTATAAAATTGTGTATTGTATTTTATTATTTGGAAAAGAATGATTCCCATGCAGATTTTAGATTGTGATATTGGTTTTGGGAAAATTTTAATTTAAAAAAAAAATTGGGTTCTTTTTAGGGAGTTATTTAGTTGATCACCCCAAGTAGAATGGGGCAAAGGCAGCAAGGTACTGATGATGATGAATTTGTTGATCACCCTTGGCTGACTGGTGAAGAATGCCTCGGGCTTGACGATGATTATGTCGATCAATTTTTGTGTGCGAGAAGTATGTGTTTTATATTGATTGAAAAATATGTTTATTAAGTAGTGTAAACTAACTACATACATTAATAATCAAAAATATTAAATAAACTAACAACAAACTATAAAAGGGCATCGAAAAACTCCTCTTCAACACTGTCAGCTGGTAATGTACTCAAGAGACTGGCGGCGTTGCCACGTTGTATGGTAACACTTAGCCTCTGGCCAAGGTAAACCAGGGTCACGGTAAGCGTCAACTAGGCTTTTAGAAATTTCCTAAAGAAAAAATTGAAATTATGATAGGTTTTAATAAAATAATGTGTTTAAAATGATTCAAATAAACTAGTTCATTACAATTATCATCAAGTCCGTAATCGTTCCATTATTTTATCTTATATATTGGGTAACAAAAAAAAACTAAATCAAAATCAACTGGAAAAACAGCAACCATTTCAGGATTAATTTTTCCACGAACTGTCCAATTTATCATAAGAATTAGTAGTGCAAACTATTGGGCATTCGTAATTAATGGACAGCCGGGCCCGCCAAATGAAAAGGGTGGCCGTCTGGTTTCACGAAAACACTATTATTTTGTTTCGAATTTTCGATTTTAACTGTTGAGGGAGGATTTTTCGGCTGTGTAACGTAGGTATGTATGTAGATAGGTAGACAACGTGAATTTCGATTTGGGTAGCGCGATAACTATTGTAATTTGAATGTTGTGTTCGGAACACAATTGTATTTTTTAATTTATCATCAGCCTAGCCTTTTCTCAACTATGTTAGGGTCGGCTTCCAGTCTAACTGGAAGCAGCTGAATACCAGTATTTTACACGGAGCGACTGCCTAGCTGACCTCCACAACCCAGTTAGTACTAGGTAATACGATACCCCTTGGTCCTCACCAAGGGGTATCGTATAGACTTTTTGGGCCAGAGACTACCTGTAACGACTGTCAAAGATCTACAAATGACAGCCGGGACCAAAAGCTTAACGTGCTTTCTGAGGCACTGAGGAAACTCGGTGTGTAATGGGTAGTCACCCAACCATAAACCAACCTAGGCAAGCACGGCTTAACCTAAAGATCGATCCGAGCGGCTGTTATTATTTAGCCACGAGCTCCTCCTTAGCAATAAGTAGGCAATTGTATTTTTTAATTGCCTTTACCTAGTGGAAAAGTGAGAAAGCGAGGAGCTCGCGGCTAAATTATAACAGCCGCTCGGGTCGATCTTCAGGTGAAGCCGCATTTGCCTCGGCAGGTCTGTAGCGGCACTTTGAGGGTATGGAGAAGAAGGTGTAAAGTTCTTCATCTCTCATAGAAAAGGGAGGATCCTCCGACCAGACGGGTGTTGTCTGGTGGGCTACTGCCCGACAGTTGCTGTCGGGTTCTTCCATATAGTCTTAAGTCGCGGATAACTTTACTTGCGCGATGTAGGATTTAGATGTATTTCGATGTTTAGTTCATCACCGGTGTCATAGATGGCGTTGTAGTACTTTTTGTTCTATGTTGCTTAGTGCTTTTTGTGGTGCCGCTACAGGTCCGTGGATGGGTGACCACCGATTACATACCGAGTTTCCTCTGTGCATATTTTGCTTTGCTTTGGTTGCACGGTCCCGGTTGTCGTTTATAGATCTTTGACAATCGTTTTAGGTGGTCAGTGACCTGAAAGTCCTAAAGTAATTTCTCTTATAAGCATTTATCAATCCCAACCAAAGCCTATATCTATCCTTAGATATTCCTTCATCAACGTCTTATAAATATTGAAGAGGTCTAACAAAACAACTGGTGTGTACTTACCCGGGAGGTAATTACGTACGGAGGGACGTTCCCTCGCGAATGCCGCCTCATCTTTCCACTTACGCTGAGATTCTCAAACTTGAGAGGTTTGTTCAATAATTTAGATCGTGTTTTGTAGACTCCAGAGAGAGGAGATTGTGACAAGCATGGAGAATAAAAAATTAAGTTATACTCTATGCTCTTTTAAACATATTATGTGTTATATTTTTAGATCAGAAAATCACTACAGAGTATAAAACAAAGTCACTTCCCGCTGTCTGTCTGTCCCAATGAATGCTTAGATCTTTAAAACTACGCAACGGATTTTGATGCGGTTTTCAGTAATAGATAGAGTGATTCAAGAGGAAGGTTTATATTGCACCCGTGCGAAGCCGGGGCGGCTCGCTAGTATTTAATAACAGGCGCTCGGGTCGATCTTCAGGTTAACCCGAGCTTTCCTAGGTTGGTCTGTGGATGGGTGACCACCCATTACGTACCGAATTTCCCCCGTGTCTCGGAAAGCACGAAAAGTCGTTGGTCCCGGCTGTCATTTGTAGAAGGGGTATCTTATTACCTAGTACTAACTGGGTTGTCGAGGTTAGACTGGAAGCCGACCATAACATAGTTGAGAAAAGGCTAGGTAGATGATGATGAATAAGAAAATAAAACAAACAGTACTTGAATATACAAAATATCGAGTATAATCCTAGTTATATCATAAGATATAGCTAGACAACTTTGACAACCACACCCCCACCACCAGCATTGTCTTCCGGCACTGAGTGGCTTTATGAAATTCCTAACACGCACATACGTCGTAACGACGCCTCTTATTAACCAGCTCTGGGTCGAGTCCGACCCTTTTATGGCTAATCGGGTAATAAGACCTAGTTTGATTGTATGCCCGTTATTTCACATTTGATTGGGTAGTGTTTTATTGGCTTGAGAACTTACTTTGGAGACGTCAAAGTGATGGAAATAAACTGATATTGTTTGTGATGATGAAGCGGCTGAAATATTGAAGGTTGGGTTGAAATCGAGAGGTAGAAACTATACAGGGTGAAAGTGATATTGACGTACAAACGGTTAGGACGTGATCGGTAGGTACGTCATACTGAACCCCGCAGATAAAAAAATTGAAAATAAGAAAAACAGCTGTTTCCTCCAAAAGTGCAAACCTACATAGTCAAATGTATGGAACATAGTTTTTAGGGTCCCGTAACTCAAAAGGAAAAAACAGGAACCTTATAGGATCACTCGCTTGTCTGGCTGTACGTCTGTCACAGCCAATTTACTCCGAAACTACTGGACCGATTGAGTTGAAATTTGGTACACATATGTAAGTCGGTTAACCAAAAGACGGACGTGTAACATAAATTAATGAATTTTAAAAATGCGGGCCACTCTTGGGTGTAGATTAGAAATTGAAAATAAAAAAGTTTTGCAAACTATGTATATCGTGTTACATATCAAAAGAAAGGGCTCATTGTGAGCATCTCAAATATATTTTTTATAATTTTAAGAAAATAGGCGAAAATTGACCATTCCGAAACCATAGATTTATATCGATAAAAGCATCCAAGGTTTTTTAAACAGCAGAGAACAAGAATGTAATTTTTGAAATCCTTAATGCTTATTTTTAATATTTTATACGCAAACCCTGCGTAGGGTCCTTAATGCTTGTTCATGTTCGAGAAAATCATGCAGAACTCTAACTATTTCGACTTGCAATCTTCTTCTTAGCGTGTCGATGGCTATCTAAATTGTGTCTGCCCAGAACTGAGCTACTAGTTTGGCGCTTTCATTTCATATCATTTCATATTCATTTATTTGCGTTTCACAACGTAAAAACGAGGTGTTAACAAAAGGATTAGAGCTAAGAGGCCTTGTAGACCCCGTCGAGGCACAGCAAAATTTAGTGTGACATACATAAAAATCAGTGGAGACCCCGACTTACGAGCAGTAAGTCGTGGGTTCGAACCCAGCCAGGCGCATTACTTTGTGTAAGTCATTTCATCACCACTGCTCTCAAAACGGTGAAGGAAAACATCGTGAGGAAACCGGCATGTCCTAGAACCAAAAATTCGAAGACATGTGACATCTACCAACCCGCACTGGGCCCGCGTGGTGGATTATAGCCCATTCCCTCTCATAGAGAGGGGGCCTGCGTCCCAGCAGTGGTAACATTAATAGGCTGATTATGCTATGCTTATGCTTACATAAAAAACTAATTCGTACAATCTTAAAATAAAAATAAAATATAAATGAAAACCAAACAATTACATTCGCAAAAGAAATAAAATAAAAAATAATAATCATTCAAAAATAGACAATATACAGAGAGTATATTGTCTATTTTTGATTACTTTCGGTAGCATCGTTGTCATCATCATACTCTTGTTCATCATCACTTGCAATCTTTTAATTTGAGTGATTATAATTTTCAGACTAAAACATCTTACAAAACTCCATAATTCTCTTTAAACTATTAAAACACGAAGCCAAAATAAACTACCAATTAACTACAAAATTGAACTCCTGTAAGACGCCAAGACTAACTTAATTAAAATTTCAATTAAATTGAAACGTCTTAGATATAATGTTATAGTGTCTGCTCTGTTTATGTAATTTTATACGCACGGCTTGGGGGTGGGTGTCGGTGGGGTACCGCGGTACCCCACCCAGCCCGTGGTAGGATTAACAAGATTCCATTAAAATTATTATAATGTTCTCTATATTATGGGTAAGTAAAGCTTCTTTGGTGTTTGGCTATGTGTGTGTTATGTACTCGGTTAAGACGTTTTGAAACATAATCATTTATATAGGCATTAACGTAGTCAGTGGCCTGAAATTCTGATAACCAGTCTTACCAAGGGGTATCGTATTACCCAGTACTAACTGGGTTGTGGAGGTCAGATACTGGTATTCAGCTGCATCCGGTTAGACTGGAAGCCGAACCCAACATAATTGGGAAATGGCTAGACTGATAATGATGATGACGCTATTGGTATTAACTCCTTATGTACCTATAAAGGGTGTAAATAGACCCTTAACATAACCGAAAGGCACTTGTTCTCCCCGTCACTGCGATATTTTTTTTGTTCTAGACCATACCTGGGAACCTTATAGTTACGGAGATATTGGGGGTCAAAGTTCCAACTTTTTCACAATTTTTTTTAAATACCTGTTTTTAAAGTAAGATTTTTACTTTACACACCTTCACGACCCCCGTACTATTCAATCCATCCATCAGCACAATGCTTTGAGTGCTTTCCATCGAGTCCTACCTTAAAAAGTGATTTTTCAACCAAAAATAAAAGTCGTTTCCCAGCAATAATTTTTGCGTAAAGTTACTTAGTTTGATGTACAGAATGCTTGGTTGACGGATATGTGAAGGGTCTGTTTACACTCTGTATAGTCTTTTTTGTGCGGATTCTGACAAATCTTAAAAATATTATATGTTTATTCCTCAAAGCGCAACCATGATGAAAAAAAATATAGAAGGGTATGACGGATTCATTAATGATATATCTCTCTATTTTTCATCATAGTTGCACTTTGAGGAATAAACATATAATATTGTTAATTTGAATTTGTGAGCGCAACTACTGGTTGCCCTACGAGGAAAAATTTAGTTGTGGTTAGTTGTTTGCGCTCTGAGGAATACCCCTTTATATCGCCAATATTTTTGGGTTTAAAAAATCACACGCGATCCTCTAACAAAAAACAAACAGGTACAAAAGTACTACCAAATAAAACTGACCTAACACGTAACTTGTCAGTATCCCCCAAACCTTCCATTCTACCTATTCCACACTAACGTAAGCCACCACCACCTTAAAAGCCAGTAAGAAAATCAATAGCGATGTAACATAACGCCACAGTTACTTATTCCCCGCGAAAATAGACGCATCGCGGGGTGAGTTTTCACCCCGAAGCGGTTGGGGGAGTGGGGGCCCCGCCACCTGAGACACTTCGAAGACGGAGCACTCAAAATTTCGCTTATATAACATGGATATACAGTGGAATTAATTAGTTTTACGGCGCAAAGTTTTACATGGGGACCGTGTGATATTTGCATAAGATTCGCTAGGTGTGAGTTCGTTGTTATCTTGGGGTGGGCAGAGAGAGAACTATGTCGGTTTTCGTGGAATAGCAATAAGATGCTGTATCTAAACGAATAAGCAAGAGGGTAGATCGATTTATCTGCTATAAACCCGCAATAACTTCAGTTTATCCGTGATTATGGTGCTTGCAACAGTGCCTAAATATCGGGAACTCAAACGGAATAGGTAACATGATAAAAATCCCAATTTCAGTGTTAATGATTTCTTCTCCTGGCACAGCTGTTTTCACACTTAAAAGGAGAAGTCAACCTCAATATTGTTAAAACTAATTCTGTTATCGAATAAAACATTTTTTATTTTTATTTTTTTTTTTATTTAAAACATTTTTCAATGATAATTTTAGTGACCGTGTCAGTTTAAATACTTATAGATGCTGTATTTGTTCACAAAGACACGCATTCCTACCAAGCATTATAAAAACTGAAAGCGAATGACGGTACTCTATTGTAGGTCTTCTGTTTATCATACTTAGGTTTACTTAGGTCAAGAAATAATATCCTTTAAAAGTGTAATTTCGGCAGACGCCGCGTGTAATAAACGCCATGTGCATACGCCCTAAGAAAGACAGTGTCGAGGGTGTCCTTACACGTTATGGATGTGTTGGTTCACATTCACGACAGCTTTCTTAATATTCTGACCTATATAGTTCCGTGTAACATTTTAGTACATGCTGTTTTTTTCTTTTAAGAAAATTGTGGTCTTTATAATATTTACAACAACAAATAGACCTTAAATAATAACAAAATATGTACAAGACGTAATTCTGTCATTCTTTTTTCATTTTGATACGTCGTGTACATTGCATTGTATTGTATTGTGTTGCAAAATACGCGCTTTGGACGTGGGGTTGCGGACACCAGGGGCCCAAGTCTGCTATTTTTATAAATTCTTCATTCCAACACGATCCCATTGTCATTTTGCTAAAAGTTCGTAATCTGCTAAATTCATAATAGTCGATCATTGGTCGGTCAATGGTCTCGTAATAGAATTGTGTTATCCATTGTCGTATTGCCATTATTATTAAACCCGTTAGTAGAAATGATTTTCGAAAAACTACTACTAAAGAACGAGAAGACAAGATTCATACCAGATTTCATTTTTTTTTTTCATATTATTTAATATTTATCAGATTACCATTCTATGCCATTTCTTTCAATGGATTATCAGTGGTTGACCATTGGAAAGACATAATGACGCCATTATATTAGTAGATTACGAAACTTGTCAAAATCAACAATTGTGAAATCAATGATAGACCATTCTGACACAATTGTAATAGCAGACTTTAGGCCCAGCCCGTTATACAATATAATACAATGTAAAAGACGTATCAAAATAAAAAAAATAATAACAGGGCCGTCAAAAAGTTAGTCAACATCGTTGTCAATGGATAAAGTGCCCAGAAGGCTGGCAGCATTGCCACGTTGGATGGCAATGCTAATTCTTTGGCCAAAAAAAAGACCAGCCCTTTGGCCACGTGAAGTATATGCTTGAATAATTTCCTGAAAATTTCACACGCACACCACTACCCTCTTATTAAAATCAAAACATCTTAAACCAACCAGTAACATCTATAAATTACCCTGAATACTAAGAGTTGCAAGCCTCACCCCACAACAAGGGAAATATATTTCGAATTACTGGCAACACAAATAAATCAGGCACTCGCCAACCGACAATATAATCGGGAACTTAGAAACACGTACTTACTTATGAAACCCCACCACCCCGCGCTCCGTTTTGAATTTCGAATAGGTAGGGATGCAAGACTTGTAAGAAAATTTACGAAACTATTCTATTCTTTACAGCGGTGGTTGTAACTCAGTGGTAACGGCTCCGACTTGCAACTTATAAGTTGCGGGTTTAAACTTAAGCAGACATGCACTTTGTAGAATTTATTTCATTGTTATTACTCTCAAAATGTTGTAAGACAACATAGTGAGGAAACCCGTTTCGGAACCAAAAACTCGAAGAAACATGACATTCTCGAAACAGCACTGTGTCCGCGTGGTGAATTACAGCCCACTCTCTCTCACAAATCATTTTAGCAATTACTTAGAATATGCCACAAGATTCTTCAACGCTACTTGCGATGCAATGGTACTCAGCGAATGATACAAGGTATGTTTCGCTTGACCAATGTCATGCACAGAGGTGTCTCCATGGCATCACTTGGGCCGTTGGGCCCATCAGAATATATATAAATAATAATAATATATTCTGGTATTCTACCAGAATACCCTCCTCTTGGCCTCGTACAGGACCAGTTTTGTTTTTGGGTGTTTTCTTTTAATTTAATTTTGTTTTATTGTTTTGTCCTGAGAGAGTCAAATAAATACTTTTTCCTTTCTTTCGCAGGCAAGCGCAACTAAATTATTCCTCGAAGCGCAACCAACCATTACTTGAACTCAAAAATTCAAATTAAAAATATTATACGTTTATTCCTCAAAGAGCAACAATGATTAAAAAAAAAAAATTGTGAGCGTAACTAATGGTTGCACTTCGAGGAATAATTTAGTTGGTTGCGCTTAAAAATAGTTGCGCTTTGAGGAATACCCCCTTCAAATAACGAAACGTATGGATTAGAAAAAAAAAAAACTACTTGCATTCTTAATTCTAGTTACTGACAACCCTATCCAAGAAGCGAGAACCAGAACAAAGTTAGATTGAGAACGAACGAACCGACGACGTTCGGTTCTTAAGACTCGCTGCGGACGCCGCGTTTGAATGCAAGAGTTTCGGTGCAAGAAACGTGGCCATATTTGTGGAGAACGGGCTAAGAGGTGTAGCTGTGTTTTATTAGATACGACCCGCCTTATAAACGCATCAAAATCTGTTCCTTACTTTTAAAGATCTAAGCATGCATAGGGACAGACAGCGGGTAGCGACTTTGTTTTATACTATGTAGTAAAGTTGTTGTCGGATAAAATAATGATAGCGTTGGCTGAAGCGAAGCTACATTCACAGTCACAAGACATAATAACTTGAGAAAGTACTGTAGTTGCACATTCCAAAGCGTAGATCTCTATGGAGAAGAATGGGCAAGAAACTCCAGGGACACTCTTTTAAATCAAAATATTTTAACAAAATCTTGGTTACATCATTCATGTTGAGATTATACATATATGTGAGAACGATGAAGAAAGACTTGCACATTAAAAGCGTCCAGAGTAAAAGATTAAATCAACAATGAAAAAAAAAAATAATTAAGGTCTCATACACAAACAGCCAGACCCGGAACTACTACCTGTAGGCCATACAAGTATTTGTTCTGGGATCTAACCCGCGACAGCCCAGCAGCGACCAGTCAGATTTTTTTAAACAATTTGATACATGGTAGGTTTGTGACATAGTTTTTTTTTTCATATTTTTAACCTGTTAAATAACCCGTTTCTAGTGTTAATGATAATTTTAGATATATAAGATACATTAGTAACTTTACGCCCCGTTCATGGCATCAGGTGATGCAACTTACGATGGACGCACGACGTCCATGCTTTGTAAAACCAATATAAGCGGGTCTCTCATTGTACGGCAAGCTCGTCCAAAGCGAGGTCAGATTATACTTGATATTTATAGCTTGATGTGTCCCCGTTTGTCTAGTTTTGCAGTTCGGTGGCGCTGCTTGTCAAGAAAAAATGTAACAAATGTCAAGCTTCTTACATTTATAATTAGCTGTTGCCAGCGACCTTCGTATGCGTGAAATTTTATAGCCCCGAAAAATGGGCTATCCAACACTAAAATATTTTTTCAAATCGAACCAGTAGTTCCTGAGATTAGCGCGTTCAACCAAACCAACTAACTCTTCAGCTTTATAATATTATTATATTATATTATATAGTATAGATTTTTTCTCTGTTTTGTCGCTTGCACAGATGTTGTTTGCGATTTGCGACAAGGGACAAGCACGTGAGGTTCCTTCCTCCATCGCGACTACGCGTAAGTACAGTCGCGTTGCGTTCACTCGTAGGATGCTCTGAGCAATTTCATTTGTTTGTTTTTTTTTAGTTGTGGTATCACACCTGTCGCTTGTGTGTGTAATTTGTGTCCAAGCAGTTAACAATTAATAATAGCTTTTTTTCCGAAAACGAATTAGATTGTACCGCAGTATTGTTATATTTTTTTTTTAGCATAATAGGTCAATTCGTGGTCAATGAGGGCTCGTCGCTAAATAATAACAGCCCCTCGGATCGATCTTTAGGTTAAGCCGTGCTTGCCTAGGTTGGTCTGTTATTACATACCGAGTTTCCTCCATGCCTCGGAAAGCACGTTAAGCCGTTGGTCCCGGCTGTCATTTGTAGATCTTTGAGATCTTCGTTACAGGTAGTCAGTGGCCCAAAAAATTCTGACAACCAGTCTTATCAAGGGGTATCGTATTATCTAGTAGGTAACGTGGGTTGTAAAGTCCTTAAAATGTGATGGTGAATATGGAGGTGTAAAAATTGAGTCAAAAACGACCGGGTGCATCCGCAAATTGACCTCATCATCTGCCTAGCCTTTTCTCAACTATGTTGTGGTCGGCTTCCAGTCTAACCGGATGCAGCTACTGCCTATCGACCTCCACAACCCAGTTAGTACTAGGTAATACGATACCCCTTGGTAAGACTGGTTGTCAGACTTTTTGGGCCACTGAGTACTTCTAACGACTGTCAAAGATCTACAGATGACAGCCGGGACGAACGGCTTAACGTGCTTTCCAAGGCACGGAAACTCGGTATGTAATGGGTGGTCACCCATCCACAGACCAACCTAGGCAAGCACGGCTTAACCTAAAGATCGATCCGAGCGGCTGTTATTATTTAGCCACGCGCTCCTACTTCAATACCAACTCATAAATACCCACATACATATATAAATTAGGTATGTATCAAGTGTCACGTTCCTACACGTACATAGTTACATATTACGCGCTCGCAAGCCGCATGTATACACAACTGTACATGTATACACAGCTATACATGTCGGTATGTACATATTTTAATACATTATCTCGCGTAAGGAGATGAGTTCCAAGATGGCTGCCTTTGAAACACTTCTTAGAGCTCGCGTAGCGTCGGCTGACTAGTATGGAAGAGCTTCGCGATTTACCTATTATTTTGACAGGTAGCATTCGTGTACAGTAAATTACATTATGTAATTACAGGTTAAGCCGAGTTCTTCTGATGACTACAAAGTCCTGGGTTTTATTGCCAGGTCTGGAAAATGTGTTTTTGGATTTTTCAGTCAGAAGCAGCCCAGAGGATTGTGCCCGGTTGATGGCAATAGGAACGACCCCTCTTACATGGATCTTAAACGCAATGGCTGAACTATACAAGGTAAAAACAGACCCCTCACGAAGCCGTCAACCAAGCATTCTGTACATCAAGCTAAGTAACTCTGCGCAAAAACTATTGCTGGAGCACGACTTTTTTATTTTAATTTTTTTGTTATTTATCAAGACAAGGTTTATAAAAATCTTAACTTAAGAACTATGCCCCACACAAGAGTTTTCACGGTTTGTCCGTAGTAACGGGACAAACAATCCAGAGCAATGTTTACAAGTGCGGACAATTAATTTTCACTTGTTTTACTCTTTAATAAATGCTTATATACTAATTTACTAACATTTACTAATTTACTAATATTTACTAATTTACTAATTTACTAATATTTACTAATTTACTAATATTTACTAATTTACCAATTTACTAATATTACTAATTACCTTATTATAATTTGGGGTAAGGTTTCACCGGACGCTCGCGCTAGGCTTCTAGTTACTATTCAATGCGTCCATAAGCACAACGTTTTCAGTGCCTTACATTGGGTCATACCGTAAACCGTGATATTTCACCCCACTAAAAATAATTTGCTCAGCTTGATGTACAAAATGCTTGGTTGACGGCTTCATGAAGCTTCCGTTTTCTCCTTATTTCCTTTTACTTACCAATGCGGCGGTTATACAGGGTGCAAGGGACACCGACGCGAAAACAGTTACCACGTATTCAGTACATCATTCTGACCCCCCCCCTCCCCCCCTCCACAGAAATTTATCATCGGTTATTGAAAAAAAATCAGCTGTTTCCTACAAAAGTACAATATCTAAAGGGGTAAAATAGGTGATGGAAGTTTATATGAAAGTCCGTCAGTTTTGAAGTTAGGATCTTCAAATTTTGTGTTTAGGCTGACGATTGAAAATTAATTTATACGTGTTAAAGCGTTTTTGATAATTCTACTCCCAAAGAATTAAAAAGTTGTATGAACGTAAGCAACCGGATATTTTTCGACATCCACGCAGGCGAATCCGCAGGCAAAAGCTAGTATTATACAATAAACAATATTCATTTGTCCAAGACTTAAACCTATTTACAATTATTGTACCTTAAATTAGACTATAACTTAGAGGCAAGATACAAGACAAGTGCAACTAAGCTTAAACTAGGAAGACTCCTGTGCTATAAGCACCTGTTACTTCCGTCACCACCGTGATCGAGCTGACATTACAAGTGTGGTGCGGTGCAAATGCATCGGTGCATCAAATGACCCCTTCCGCTCTGGGTGGAGCGGAAGGGAGTGTCAGACTTGTACTGACTAAAACCCATCCATGTTACTTCTTAGCCCTTTGTGTTCCAGGGCCGCGGTATCTCTTTCCAACAGTCCCACAGCCCGAGATATATTATGATGTACTCTTTTAAAATAATACGAAGAACGGATTCCATCTCCACTCTATAAACCAGCCACACGAAGTTATTATATCGCTGCTAGTTTTCGCGGGGGGTGGCAGAGCGTGGGGGGAAGGTGGCGCGCCCCGTGATAACTCGCTACTTCACCGTTTACTTATTTACATAATTACATATAATTTCCAACTGTGTACGGGTGAAAACACCTTATTGAAGACTTTGAAGATATGTATGTTGAAGGTTTTCAAGCATAGGCTTTCTTTGCAGGGCTCCACTGGTTGTCAGGACGGCTTTGTTGGTGAACAGATATAAAAATGTTTTGAAAAAAAAAATCGGCCAAGGTCAAGTGAGATTCGCGCACTGAGGTTTCCGTACAAACTTGTAGATATTTTGTTAATAAACTACATTACGACAATGAACAAAGAAACAGACCAAATTGGCGTTTAATGGATGCACGCAGGTCACACTATTACGCCACAATATGAACTCGTCGACTTTGAAGTTATTCATAAAATATTTGTTTTATTTCAGCAACAACAACAGTGGTAGCCCCAGTGGTGTGACCGTCGGCCTGCCAAGTCATAGGTATCATATATACAGGGTTATTTGTAAAACACCAACAACCTCGCAGGAGTAGATTACTAACATCATAAACAACAACATTTGTTCTACGGCTTTTCCGAAAACAGACAAAAAAAAACGACTTTTCATACAAAACTCGATCAGCTGTTCGGACATATGTATGGAGAGTTGAATTTTTTTTGTCTGTTTTCGGAAAAGTCGTAGAACAAATGTTGTTGTTTATGATGTTAGTTATCTACTCCTGCGAGGTTGTTGGTGTTTTACAAATAACCCTGTATATGTCGGATCAGGTCATTAGTACAGACATAAAATGAATTGGAAAGCGCGCCAGTGTGCAGTGGTGACATCACGTGACTTACTAACCAGTCTACTAACACATTGTGTGCTTGTACGGAGCCCTGATGTCCAACTCGGGGGAAAACGACATTGAGTTTTTGAGTCGTCTTGGAGCTGTACCCGATTCATTGTGTCCCGTGTTGTTGTGTTGAGTTGTAATCTCAAGTAATTTGTTAGTTTGCTAGAAACAGTGTAACGCACCCAGTTTGTTTTCATAGCACGAAACCCATGGTCCGCCCACATGATGTACGAGCTTAACGGAGTAAATCCTGATATATCCGAAATAAATATATGTAGTTCGAACCCAAGAAACTTACCTCTAATTTTTCGAATGCATGTGCGTATTGTATAATTATCACTTGCTTCTGTGAAGGAAAACGTCGTGAGGAAACCAGCATGCCTGAGAGATATTATTATATTCCTTGACGCAATGTAAAGCCAAGTCAGAGGCCCATGGGCGGCATAAAGAATCTGACACCAGGTAAGGCACTAACCACACGATAAAGAAGATTTTTGCCCTACAACAAAACTTGCTGTGCAACTTTGTTTCTCAGTCATCTGGGTTCTGGGTTCTGGGACTGGGTTCAAAATGCAATGTATTCCGCACGCGTGAATTTTTAATATTTAAATAGTGTTTATGAATAGAATGGGATAGATTGACGTGATTATGAAAAACAAAAAAAAATAATTTTATGAACAAATTAACATGTTTATTTATTTGTGTTTAAATTAAAAAATATTTGAATTTTCTGTTTTTCATATTTCAGCACAGTTTTGTATTAGTATTTTCTGTTTTTCATATTGGGCTGTTTACTTACGCTAACTCCTCCTCGAATGCAGTAACAGGGTTTCCCCACTTATATCAAAATGTACTATGATATGATTAAACCATAAAATTAGAATTTATAAAAAGTAGCTATTTTTCATATTTCGGATATATCGTTATATATTTATGAGATGTGTATGTTCGTAAAGAAACACAAAGAATTATTTAAAACAGCAGAAGAAGTATGTTCACGAAGTCGACGTGACCAATACACACTTGTACTTGACGAACTGCCTAGGTGTACTAAATATAATAAAAACTGTGTAGCTATGTGTGTACGTGTATTTAATAAGTTACCAAAGACACTGAAAGAATTAAATTGTAGACTACTTAAATTTAAATTGTACAATTGGTTGAATGAAAATAATTTCTATAGTATTAAGGATTTCCTAGAACACTAATATTAGCAACATGCAACACTTGCATATTGCACTTGCTTGTGCTTAACAATTTTGCATGCTTTATTTTTAAGCTAAACATGTATGATCTCATTTTTATGTAAGACCTTTTTATACCGTGTTTTAAGCAAATAAATATATTATTATTTCCTTTATTTATTTTTATACATATTAAATACATTTTTAAATATTCTAATATAAAACAATATAAAAAAAACATTTAAAAATATAAAAAATAGTGGTCCGCCGGTATCGGGAGCAGGGTCCAAGCTACCGGTGGTTAGGGCTCCAGAGACAGGAACCTCCTCACAATGCGAGCCGTATCGAGGAGTACTGCCTTCTGAATCAGGCCCTTGATCCAACCGCCTAACGAGAGCCTCGAAAGATGGTCGTCGAGGCTCTTGGCTATAAGGCCATTGGCCGTCACGACAATCGGCACAATGATAGCCGAGTTCACATTCCACATGTCGACAACCTCGTGTGCTAAGTCGAGATATTTAATTTGTTTCTCTTTCTCAGCTTTCACGAGGTTCTCGTCATGCGGAATGGTAACATCGACTATCATTATTATTATTATTATTATTATTAAGTAAGGTGGTTCATTGTTATGTAAAAGAGCGCCTCTCGCATAATATCATTAAATAAAAAATTAAAAAAAAAAGCACACCGCTACGTTCATTCATAAGAGGACCTTCATCATCATCATCATTTCAGCCTACAGACGTCCACTGCTGGACATAGGCCTCCCCCAAGTGTCGCCACATTGACCGGTCCCGTGCTACTTACACCCAGCAGACCTTCAAAATTCGCTACAATTATTATTTTTTAAGATGCCATTAAATAATTTAAAACAAATAGAACATTGGTCTTTTTGACATAATTCTGTCAACTACAGAATTCATTAGTATTTTTTGTGTCTTTTAGTATTTTTGCCTAAATATATATTTTTTATAACGGGCTGCTGTCCGCATCTCCACGTCATAGCGCGTATTTTACATATTTTACAACATTATCTAAATGGAAAATGAAAATCCAAAGCCAACAGATTTTGAAAAGTTTCTGCCATGGGCTTGCAAGAACTACGACATTTTACCTAATGTCATAGTTACCAAAGCTGGTCAGGGTAAGTTGAAATTTATCTAAAAATTGGGATAACATTAGATGAATAACGTTTTTAACCGACTTCCAAAAAGAGGAGGGTATCAATTCGTCTGAATTTTGTTTTTTTTGTGTGTATGTTCAGCGATATCTTTGCCAGTTGTGAACCGATTTTGATGATTCTTGTTTTGTTTTGAAGAATGTTAGTCCGCGTTGTTTTCATTTAAATTTGGTGAAGATCTGATGCTGATATTCGGAGATTTACAATGGAACTCTTCAATAATAGACAGTAAATCTGTCGCGATGGCTGCAATCGCTTGGATTTTTATTGTTTATATAATATCATAACATAACATCACGCCTGAATGCACTGAGATGTATACAGTCTACAGTACAACCACATTTCAGCAGTTAGGTTTGTTAAGTTCCATTTTATTGGGGATAAGCCTATAACCATGACATGTATTGTTAACGTTTCACTAATGTTACACCAAAACTCCTTTGACATTTTTTTACTGACTTAAAAAAAAGGAAGAGTTTATATGTTTGACTGTATGTATTTTTTTATGTAACTATGTTCACCGATTTCTCCGCCAATTGTAGACCGATTTTAATAATTGTTTTTTTATTGGAAAGCCTATACTCCTGAGGTAGTCCCATTGCCACCAAACCAGAATCTCATGATGGAAACCCAAGGAAATCGAGGGCAACCCTCAAATTTTATATTCACACTAGCTGACCCGCGCAACTTCGTCTGCGTCGTATAAATAAGAGAGAGAGAAGGTTAGAGAGAGTGTGAGTCAACCTTAAAAGATAGACATATGCTATCGCGGACTCTTGATTGTTGCGTAACTTTAACCGTTTACACAGCGTACGCAAAAGGAATAATTTTTTCTTGTTTTTGCAACATTTTTCATTGATGCTCCGCTCCTATTGGTTGTAGCGTGATGTTATGTAACCCTTGTTATGTAAGCCTTCCTCGATAAATGGGCTATCCAACACTAAAATTTTTAAATTCGAACGAAATTACGATTCGAATTTTTTTCATGAAATTAGGTCGTTCAACCAACCAAACAAACTCTTCAGCTTTATAATATTGGTATAGATTCAAGTAGGTAACAATTTAATTTCTTTCGAAAATATTTGCATTAATCGCTAAAATATTCTACTTATGTTTTTCCAAATAAGGACTTCCTCGACTCTTTCTTCTTTGCCCTTTGTGTTCCAGGGCCACGGTATCTCTTTCGAACAGTCCCACAAATGCTCAAGTCTTGAGTCCACCAACATTTATGTCTCATTTGAAAATATACATGAAAACCATAGATACTTTAATGTTAACTGTCTAATGTTATCCCGAATTAAAGTATAAGATATAAGTAATATTAAAAAAATACATTTTACAGCAGTGTACCTGAGTGTTGCAGCGTTGACAAAGACACAAAGAACAAGAGAAAGCAGAAAAACGAAATCAAAGCAAATAAGGCTACAGTCCTTAACGCGATCCGTTGATTCAATTGATGACAACGAAAGTTTGGTAGAAGCCCCAGCCCCGGCCAGTAAAGAAAATGTAATCATGGTAGAATCATTATACGACACCCATGATCATTTAGTAGATCTGAAGTTTCTCAAGAACAAGACTGTACCGCAGAAGGTTATGAAAGTAGTTGCACTAACTATTCCTTACCACAAGCATTTGAATTCAATTACCATCAACAGTGGCTTGCACATGGGCACTTTACATGAAATATCCAAGTTTTTACCTAATTCTAATATAACAGAATTATGTCTTGACAGTACATTTCTCACCAAAGCTAACTATCACCTATTTTTAACGCACGGTAAGTTAAAACATCTCTCTTTGGCGAGATGTTCGATTAATGATGCCGTTGTGAAAACGATCACAGATCAATTAGGAGCTGCAAGTCCCGCGTCGAGAGTATTATCTGCTTTAAACTTATCATCAAACAGAATTACTGATGTTGGCGCGAAGTATATAGCGGGTATGTTGCGAACAAACAGACAACTCAGCTACTTGAACATAGCGGGCAATATGATAACAGACGAAGGAGGTATGAGCATTCTCGACACATTACAAAAATTTCCTTTGGGATCCCAGGAAATTCTAGAAAGCAGGGCTAGGTACGTGGCTTATTTAAAAAATAAAATCGAATTAGAAAACACATTGATTGCAGAGCTCCACGCAGCTAGAGAAGATATAATGACAAAAAACGTGAGGAAATATAGTGTTGCGCAGATACAAAGTGAATCTCGACTGATAAAAGAAAAAGCAGCACGTTTAGCCGAAAGTAAGATGGGATTGTTTATCGATCATTTCTCGCCAAACAACACTAAATCAAAAGATGGTGTTAGGCTTTGTTTTGGCAATAATACCTTGTGCTGTTTGAATCTAGCTTACAACAACCTTACCCATGATAGTGTCAAGAAATTGCGTGATGTGTTAGTAACGCAGAGATCTCTTAATAGAACTCCTAGAGGTTTGATCAGAGTCGTGATTCAAGGTAACTTGATGCCTGTAAATTGTGAGGAATATGACGAGATTAATCGTCTCCTTGAGTCAACTTTAGTTGGTATCAGAAAACATGTAGAGATTTTAACAAAAAGGAAGGCTTAAAGTTCAGGATCTAATTAATATCAAAAGCATTTAATTAAGTTTTGTATTAATTTTATAATGCTAGAATATTTTAGGTTTGTCCTCATTGAACAATCCTAGTGCCTCATTGTCGTACTGATTTTCGAATGCTGAACTCTTTGACATATTTTTTTAATTTTAGATTTTCTTTTACAAATTAAAGATTACAACAACTTTTTCTTTTTTTTTTCAACGCTGCAAAAACAAGGGCGAGAAGATGATCTTCCCACCCTCGTGTCCAGTCTACCCTGTCATGTAATTCATCCATATTTTCTTTGTCTTTGTCTTCGTCTTGATTTGATTTGATGATTTAACATCCACCAACATTAATTCGCTTTTAGCCGCTTACGTTCCTTATCTCATCTTGACACTTTATCAGTTAAACACTCGCTTTTTTAAAGTCACTGTAAAATACTGACATGTGAAATGCCCAAACTGCGCTCACGGATCACGGCCCACTGGGCCGTGATCCACATCGCGTGCCAGCGCAGTCTTCTCTGTGAGAGGGAGTGCCCTCTCACAGAGAAGACGCCTGTGTTCCAGCAGTGGGATCATTATGTACATAATGTAGAACATTGGTACTTTGCTGCTTCTGATGAGACGGCTGGTTTCCACATAGATTGGGAAAAGGCTAGGCACATGATGATTGATGCCAGTTAGAGTCTCCTTCAAAGGTCACTTCGTTTGCATGTTTTGGGGCTAAGAGGGCAGGATAGAAAGTGGAGCATAATTTGTGACACAGCTCCACAACCACACCCCGCTGCTGTTCCATTGCGGTAGCCCCAAAATAATGAGGTTGGAGTTACATCTTCCCACTTGAGTCCGGAGACGGTGCAAGGCCTTCCAGTTGGACCACGGAAGTTTGGATCCTGCAGAAATATGCTCACTTGGTGGTAAGTAGTGAGTGAGACGGGGACAGCTTTTTCCCCCAGCTTACATCGGGTGTCGGCTGAGTCTCCTGATAGGACGGTGCGGTTTTAAACTGTGCCGGCTTTTAAAGAGAGCTACAAGATATTACAATAACATCCTCCCGACCAAATTGCGGACACTGTAGACGCTTGCGGTCTGTTAGGACCGATTACTATATTATACTAATCTCATAATGAACAAAATCACTTTTTCCCAAAATGACAGATTTTCTAAATGTCATCGTTTTCGCTCAGGCCTCGCTCACGTCCACACTCACGAGGATCGGCCGCGCGGCTCGGCCTTATGGAGCCACGCGGCCCTAGTGTGGACGCGGCTTAAGGCACAACTATATCAAAAAGAACTTCATGGTTCTTTCAGAAACGAAAAAAAATAGACATGATTTAAAAAGTTTTAAAGTAAGTAGGTGGGATGTAAGATTAACTATGATTTCCAATGGCATCATTCTCCTGTCTTGATTTAAATTTATTTGGGATCGGCTCAGGATGTCTTCTTCTTCCATTCTCCTCTTATACGCACCTCTTCTCTAGGCACCATTTTTCACAGTCTATTCATCGTTTGTGTGGGCTTCCCCATACTCTTATTTGTATATAGACAGCCACATTCATACTTAAGACTTTTTACCACATTTTCCTCATAAAAACCGCGCAAAGAGAAGAGTAGGGTTATAGGGGAGACCTTTGCCCAGCAGTGGGACAATAAATGTTATAAATTCCCTCCTTCACTTGCCCATACTTATAAAACACCACCGCCTGCTGTCGACCTTGTGGATGGGCCGCGAGAACTGCTACGCATGTTGTTTGCGACCCATCCAGCAACGATCGCCTCCGGGCACCAAACTCCTTTGGCGATGTCCGGGCGCACCTGAGACATCGCCACCACTCGTGAAGACGACGATAGACTCTGCAATCTATCGCTCGGTGGCACCTCCTAAGGCGGCATCAGGTCACCATGGTGCCTCCTCCGCCACCCTGTCCTACTGCGACGAATCGCGTCAGCGAGGGAGTCTTCGTCCCTGACGCACTCCGCCGCCACCTTCTGTGAGATGACGTCCTCGTAAAAGGATGCTACTGCCTCCCATGCCCCAGTCTGTCGACCATGGCCTTGGCCACGGCCGGCAAAGAAACGTCTGCCCGATTGCTGCAGCGAGAGCACGGCGCTGCACCACCCAAGCAGGACAATGCTCGAGTGAAGCACCGTGTCCTCGCTGTAGCCGCACTGGTGACTCACGGTAGTCACTTCCCGTCTAGCCACTTTACCTAAACCTAAACTAAACCAAATGATTCACCAACAATGGAGGGGATCAGGCGCTCGGCAGTCGCTCCCAAGGCACGTTCGCTTTGGTCGCTCGCATTCGTGCGTTAATTTGTCACTGTTCTAACCTAACTTAACCCAAATGATTCACCAACAATAGAGGGGATCTTGCGCTCGGCGGTTGCTCCTGTGGCACGCTCGCTTCCCTCGCTCGCATTCGCGCCTTATTGGTCACTGGTTTAACATTATTTTTATTAAGCGGTGAAAATACATATTTTATATTAAAACGAATACCGCACCGTACGGGGAGACGGTTTGGTTATGTGGGGCTCGCACCCACTAAAAAACACTGCCGTGAGCCTACTGTCGCTTTGGTGGATGAGCCGCGAGAACTGCTACGCATGACGTTCGCGACCCATCCAGCGCAACCCACCTACGAGCACCAAACTCTTTGGCGATCTTCGGGCACCACTCGTGAGCCATGCAATGCGACGCGATAGACGCCCCGATCTATCGCCCGCAGGGACCTCCTTGGGCAGCATCAGGTCGTCTCCTATCTGGCCACTTTGTGCAGGTATTTGCAGCCGTGCCCTGAGAACACCTGCACCAGACGAAATGACAACGTTATCACCCCCGTGTCCACTCTTCCAGGATCGGCTGAATCGCCCCCACGGTCCAGTGACCTGCACTGGGCGTCTCCAGCCTCACCCTCCAAATCCGCAGGGCTTGGGATTGAACCTCCTTACGCCACCTCGTGACCGGCTTATGCAGCGGGCGTCTGCCACTCTCCGCCTGCAGGTCTGCGCCACGTCGGTGGACTTTGGCGAGCACCTGCGCCTCTAGATTTAAGTGAAAGGTAGGTAGGTAGGGTAGGTAGGTGGGTATTTAGGCAGGGCAGGTCATGTCAGTTTTGATGTATTCTTTTGACATACTCAAGTGGACTCACACGGAGCTTGATGCCCTGCATGGAGGGTCCGCGCACTGCTGACTGCAAATCGGAACCCACCAGTCGTCGGTGATGAGACTGTATAATACTTTATATCACACGGAAGTGCGCGGGTTGTGGCTTCTTAAATGCTAAGACCCTGCACAACCGCGAGGTATGCAGTCTCAGAGAATACTACTTCCTAGAAGCCAACGTGGGGATGCACCGAGATGTGGTTTCAGTGGACAAGGGCCTTACCCCGCTCTTCGTGGCTAACTAGAACTGGCGCAAGCCTATAGTATTAGACACTAATGACTACAGGGGTGACTGTTCCCAACAAAAGTGGAATACCTACACGGTCAAAATGTATGGAACTGCTAATTTTTTTTTTAATATCTAATATCAGGAATTAATATATAATAAACATTTTTTTGTTAAATTGCAAAGAACCCAGGAAATCTCAGAGTACCTCTGCAGTACGATACATGCAGACGTGCGATAGTTGGGAAAAGGCTTGGCAGATGATGAGTTTATTTGTCTAGTTACTCAGTCTACTGGATTTATTAAACAGTTTATCATGGTCAAATTGTAGCCCATGTTGTTAATTGCCGAGAAGCTTTTTGTGAAAAAATCTTATCCTATCTAATGGAACTTTCGAGGCGAAAATACTTGTAATGATCGCGTTGTTAGTATTTCAGTTATGGCCCCAAGGATATTTTTTTACCAAGTCTTTTGAGGGTCCTCTGCAGTATCTCAGAGCACTTGCACCTCTTACTGCAATTAATTCATCCTCAACAGACATCGATACTACACAATAACGAAATTATGGGTAGGTTATAATTATGGGTATAAGATAAGATAAGATGTTTATTTTGCAAATATGGGTATAAACACGATGACATAAAAATATAAATAGGACCAGCCATATTTTACCAGAAGGCATGCAAAAGTACATGTATGTATCATATAATGACATGGTTTATCTTCGTACAATCAGTTTAGCCATTTCAGCGCGAATAAAATATGAACTAACAAGCATTTACCTTTGCATATTACTAAGATAACCCATTTATCTATTTTTTTTAGAGAAACCACTGAAGACGAGCCATACCTTATTGAAACCGATTCTCAAGGAAAAATTATGACGACAGGCCGTGTCGACGGCGCATTCGTGTTCCACGCGCGCCTCAAAGAGATGTCAGCAACCAAGTAGGGGTCCGCATGGGCCGATACCTGCCAGGGCTGCGGGACTGTTCGAAAGAGATACCGTGGCCCTGGAACACAAAGGGCAAAGAAGGAACATGGATGGGTTTTAGTCAGTACAAGTCTGACACTCCCTTCCGCTCCGCCCAGAGTGGGGGGGGGGGGTCATTTGATGATTTCCCATCCGAAAAAAAAAAAAAAATATACCTATCTATACCGGGTCAAAGAATTGTAAATATGATGTACTTAATTCAGCAACTTCAAAAAAATTTCAGTCATAGTTCTTTAGTTGATTGCAATTTAAAAGGTATGTAACTGATAGGAGACTTCAAAAATGGTTTGTTTTCTGTTGGTTTTTTTCTGATTTCTCCGCAAATACCTAAACATTTGCTGCTAACAGCACCTTAATAGTCTCGACATATTTGTGTACCAATTGCTTCATTGTCATTTAATTTACGTACACAATCAGTTTTTGAAGTAATAATAATTATCAGAAAGGATCCAAGTGAATTGGATCTCTTTTAAGATTATATATTTTAAACTAGTACCAACAAATTGAAACGGGTATGCAGTAAAACACTTACTTTACGCATAATCACAATTATTTATTTAAAGTAATATAATTTTACACAACCAATAAAAAAGTTAAGAGAGGCGTCAGACAAGGCGACCCAATGTCACCCAAATTATTCTCTGCAGTCCTGGAAAATATATTCCGGAAACTGGATTGGTCTCACCTGGGTCTCAATATCGATGGACGGAAACTAAATCACCTCAGATTCGCAGACGACATAGTCCTATTTGAGGAAAACCCAAATCATCTTGAACTCATGATCCAAGCTTTAAGCAAGGAAAGCGCCTTGGTAGGATTGTCCATGAACACAACAAAAACAAGACTGTTAACCAATTCAAAAAAAAAAACCAATAGAGGTAGATTCAAAACCACTTGAGTATGTAGATGAATACACTTATCTAGGCCAAATAATATCACCAAAAGATCAAACCAATAAGGAAATTAACACAAGAATAGCAAGTGGTTGGAGAAAGTATTGGTCACTAAAAGTGATCATGAAATCCAGAGACTTAGGAATGGCCATAAAGAGAAAAGTTTTCAACATCTGCATACTACCCTGTATAACATACGGATGTGAAACATGGGCACTGACGAAACAACACAGAAACAAATTGCAATACTGCCAAAGAGTCATGGAACGGAGCATGATAAACATACGGAAAGCAGATCATGTAAGAAATGAACAATTGAGAGCAAAAACTAAGCTACCGGACATCTTGACCAGGGTTGACCAACAAAAATGGAGATGGACTGGCCACATGATGAGAGCAAATTTAGAGAAATGGAGTAAAGTAATGACCGACTGGTATCCTAGAGACAGTAAACGCAGCAGGGGGAAACAGAAACGAAGATGGGAAGAGGAGCTCAAGCAAACAGCGGGCCCCAATTGGAGGAGAGTGGCTCGTAACAGAAAACAGTCGAAGGAGCTAGAGGATGCCTTTGCCAAAACGCACACTGAATTTATTTATTTATTTATTTATTTATTAGGTCTACCAACAATTGTCTACACTTATCTTCTAATAAAACTAACATGATTTTAAATTGAGAGACATATTGTAACAACAGATAAAGAAACAGAAACAATTCAGAATAAAGGGTATTTATTATTATTATTATAATATAATTTTACACACTTGGGCAGAATTTCGATTTCATTATAACCGACAGCTCAATGTCACAAAAATGAACGACCCAAAATACTGTTTCTCACTAATGACCCAAAAAGATTGGATTTTTTCAGTGGATTCATATGCCCGCCTTGCATGTGGAGTCGTGTTGATAACAATGTATTTCACTAAGACCTTTTTGCTAAACGAAAGTATCGACTTTTAAGGTCTCTTTGGTATGCATAACCCAATTTTGGTAGTTTTGTGGATTGGATCATTTCTGTGATTGGATCCTTTTCGTGTAACTACGACCAATTATTATTTCACTTAATAAAATAAATTGAATTTGGATATTTTTTTTAAATTTATCTATAATCCCTGTCCATTTTGAACATAAATAAATAGGTTTATTTATGTTCCTCTTCATTAAAAACGAATTCCATGGGACGAGCTGCGGACGTTACGAACTGCGAACATGACGAACAGGACCAACTGCGAATGGGACCGACTACGAATAGGACCAACTGCGAATGGGATGATTTGTGAACGCGGAACGAAGTGCTTCCGAACTCCCATAGTCACAATAGAACCCGAAGATCTTTTTAACCAGCCATTCACGTCCATTCTTTGAAATCTATTACTCAAATTTAAAAACTCGCGCCCACCGTTTGTTGCCCGTGTTACAAGTAGTACCACGGGTAAAAAAAAACCCGTAGAACTACCAAGCGATCAAGTAGAACTACGGGAAGTTGTTACCCGTGTTACACTCGGGATTGGTAAATAAGATCAACAATCATAATCTCAACACCATAATCTGAATGATTCAAAAACTCAACACTTTAAAATATAAAACGTTTAATTAATCAACAATTCATAATCTCAAAAAAATAATATGAGTTTAGTCTAAATAAGTATGTCAAGCCTTAAAAAATAGAACAGCGTAAAACAATAGTACTAAATCTATGATAAATTACATCAAAATGGAACATTGATAATAAGAACTATTTTAATAAGTGAAAAGACAAATTATAATCTCAAATGATTAAAGTTCGCTAATCTAAGTACCGCGAAGGCTGGTTCAAGGAGGCACGGGAAAAGAGCACATGGAAGGAATTGGGGGAGGCCTTTGCCCAGCAGTGGGACAGTACAGGTTATTAAAAAAAAAAATGTTAAATTAAACGTATTATTAAAATAAGAGCTTAGTCTAAAAAGTATATCAAGACAAAAAAAATAGTATAACATTACGTAAGTAAGAGTAGTACCATAGTATGAAAAATAAGTATCTATAATAAAATATTTCAAAATGGAACATTTGACAATGACAGTCAGAACCATTATGATGTGAGAAACAACATTAAATAAACTAACCAATTAACATAACAAAACTGAAAATACTTTTTATATCCTATGGTTAGAACTTTTTTTTTTTCTTCATTTTCACATCAGTTGCTAGCACGCTATCCTTAAAAAGACGATTAATCTTTTCATATTCTTTACAAGCTACAGGCATTAAGTTACCTTCAATCACGACTTTGATCAAACCTTTAGGAGTTCTGTTCAGATACTTCTGCGTAACTAAAACTTCATGCAATTTCTTGACACTAGCATAGGTAAGGTTGTTGTAAGCAACATTCAAATAACACAAGGTATTATTGCCAAAACAACTCACTACACCGTCTTGTGATTCAATGTTGTCTGGAGAGAAATGGTCGTTGTAAGGTTCCATTTTAGCTTTTTCAGAAATTAAATCGTCCTCAGCACCTGCTTCTGAAACTGTTTTATGCACAACAGGTGACCGAGAATAACTCACCCTTCTCGTGGTCTTCTTTTTTGAGATTTTACCTTTAGAAGTTTGGAGCTCTATCATTTTTTGAGTTAATTCATTTTTCGTTTTTAAATAAGCCACGTGCCTAGTCCTGCTTTCTTGAATTTCCTGGGATCCCAAAGGAAATTTGTGTAATGTGTCGAGAATGCTCATACCTCCTTCGTCTGTTATCATATTGCCCGCTATGTTCAAGTAGCTGAGTTGTCTGTTTGTTCGCAACATACCCGCTATATACTTCGCGCCAACATCAGTAATTCTGTTTGATGATAAGTTTAAAGCAGATAATACTCTCGATGCGGGACTCGGAGCTCCTAATTGATCTGTAATCGTTTTCACAACGGCATCATCAATCGAACATCTCACCAAAGAGAGATGTTTTAACTTACCGTGCGTTAACAATATGTGATAGTTAGGTTTGGTAAGAAATGTATTGTCTAGACATAATTCCGTTATATTAGAATCAGGTAAAAACTTGGCTATTTCATATAAAGTATCTATGCACAAGCCGCTGTTGATGGTTATTGAAGTCAAATGTTTGTGATATGGAATAGCAATTCCGATTACTTGCATGATCTTCCGTGGTATTGCCTTATTCTCGAGAAACTTTATCTGCACTAAGTTTTCATTACAGTCGTATATTGTTTTAATCGTAATTGCTTTTTCTAGGTCGTCCACAGTTTTTACATTCACTGGACTCGGGATGTCATCATCTGAATCTAGACCATTTGCTGGTATTTTCGACTTTCGAGTTCGTCCTTTCTTTGTCGAAATTACACTACCACGGTACAATTCTGTAAAAAATAATTTAATTGTTACGTTGTCCGCTGTTTTCTTGTTTATATTCTTTACTTTTATTGAGGACAACAATAGACTTTTTAAATTGAAATAACAACGAATTTTTGTCAAACATCATCCCATATTTGACAAAAACTTTTTATGGAAGATATTACATAAGACGCGGATTTGCTTCTTTTCACAACAAACAAATTATCTGCGTATTCTGCGCTTTTCTGGCTTAAATTGAAATAACGTAAACCGTCTAATGTTATCCGATTCTTCGAAACAGATCGTCAACTTACCCTGGGTGGCTCTGGTAATGATGATATCAGCTAGAATGGAGAATTCATTGCAAGCCCATGGTAGGAACTTATCAAAGTCTGTAACTTTTGGTTGGCTATCTTCGTAAAAATCCACATTCTTGGAAGGATTAGCCAAACGACTCGCCATATATAAATAGTTAAAGAATAAATATTATTTGTTGAAAAACACAATTTAAACTATTTATATGAGATTGAAAACCGAGGAAACTGTATTAGGCACAACGATATCAAAAAGAAGATTGGAACTAGTTTCAATTTGTGATTTCTTTCATGATTTTCAGAAACGAAAAAGAAAATAGACATGATTTAAAAAGTTTTAAGTAAGTAGGTGGGATGTGGTGGCGGCCGAAAACATGACACGCGGGGTTGCGATAGTCGTGGAGAGGATCCGGCAATTGGGTCTCGAGGTGGCATTCCACAAGTCCGAGGCCATGTGTTTTCATGGGCCTCGGAATGCGCCACCGTCGGGATCCCTACTGACGGCAGGAGGGGTTTCCATCGGCGTCGGGTCAACGTTAAAGTACCTAGGACTCGTCCTCGACAGTCGAACTTCGTGGAGCATTTCCGACGTTTGGCTCCCAAACTGGAACGGACAGGGGCTGAAGCGGCTCTTGCCCAACCCGAGGAGTCCAAACGCCTCCTGCCGGAGGCTCTACACGGGGGTCGTGCGGTCCATGGCCCTTTACGGGGCCCCGGTGTGGCCGCGTTCTTTGAAGCAGTAAGCCGCCCACTACCTGGACGCGTCCCAAAAGGGTATAGCCATAAGGCTAATCCGGGGGTACCGCACGATCTCCGGCGAGGCAGCTAGCCTCCTTGCCGGATTGCCGCCATGGGATCTGGAGGCGATAGTCCTCGCGCGCCTGCACAAATGGTGCGCGGAGGCACTACGTTCGGGGGGAAACTCCGCTGCCGCGGCAAATTGCCGCTCAGCGGACAGACCTCCGGCGTGATCTCATGGCGACATGGAGAGAGCGACTGTCGCAACCCCGTGCAGGGCACGCCACCATAGTGGCGATAAGTCCCCTGTTTGAGCAGTGGCTAGAGAGGCGCCACGGCGCCCTCACCTACCGCCTGACGCAGGTCCTCACCGGACACGGTTGTTTCGGGAGGATCCTGCACCGAATCGGGCGGGAGGAAACGCCTGGGTGTTTTCACTGCGAGGATCGTCCGGAGGACACGGTGGAGCACACCGTGGAGGTCTGCCCCGCTTGGGCGGAGCACCGCTGTGTCCTCGTAGCGGCGATCTCTCGCGTCCGGCCCTGGTTCAAGCCATGGTCCGGAGCGAGAGGGCATGGGAAGCCGTTACCTCCTTCTGCGAAGCAGTCATGCTAGTGAAGGAGGTGGCGGGACGTGAGAGGGAAAGAACCTCACGTCCCAGCCGCCGCGGGAGACGCCCTGGGCGTCGGGGGTCACGTGGTGGCTCCCGGCCACCGTAGGCGCGGGCCTGTGGACGGCGAGTTATGGGCTAGCTCGCCTTCCGGCCGTCTTATGACGATAGGCCGTGTCGACGGCGCATTCGTGTTCCACGCGCGCCTCAAAGAGATGTCAGCAACCAAGTAGGGGTCCGCATGGGTCGATGCCTGCTAGGACTGTGGGACTGTTCGAAAGAGATACCGTGGCCCTGTAACACAATGGGTAAATAAGAAACATGGATGGGTTTTAGTCAGTACAAGTCTGACACTCCCTTCTGCTCCGCCCAGAGTGGCGGGGGGTCATGTGATAATTAACCACCCGAAAAAAAAAAAAAAAAAGTAGGTGGGATGTAAATTTAAATATGATTTCAAATGGCATCATTCTCCTGTCTTGATTTAAATTTATTTGGGATCGACTCAGCATGTCTTCTTCTTTCATACTCCTCTTATACGCACCTCTTCTCTAGCCACCATTTTTCACAGTCTATTCATCGTTTGTGTGGGCTTCCGCTAATCTTATTTGTATGTAGACGTCCACATTCATACTTAAGACTTTTTACCACATTTTCTTCATAAAAACCGCGCAAACAGAAGAGTAGGGTAATAAGGGAGACCTTTTCCCAGCAGTGGGAAAATATATGTTATAAATTCCTTCCTTCACTTGCCCTCGATTCCCACACTTCAAGCACCGTATTTTCCGATGTATGGGTCAAAATCTCTAATAGTTCCAAGAGATAACAATTGCATCTATAATTTTATGATACTAACTTTTGTAAGTATAACATACATTTAATAGAAAACCGTTTGATATACCACTACACATAAAACCTATTTAGTGTAATATGATATAAACTGCTCGCTCGCTCGGCTTCGCGCGTTAATGGTAACTTTTTCTCATAAAACACCGCCGTGAGCTACTGTCGCCTTTGTGGATGGCCGCGATAACTGCTACGCATGACGTTCGCGGCCCATCCAGCGCAGCCCGCTTCCGGGCACTAAGCTCCTTTAGCGATGTCCAGGGGCGCACCTGAGACATCGTCACCCCTCGTGAGAGCCGTGCAATGCGATGATAGACTCCCCGATCTATCACTCGGTGGCACCTCCTAGGGCGGCATCAGATCACCATGGTGCCTCCTCCGCCACCCTGTCCTACTGCGACGAATCGCGTCAGCGAGGGAGTCTTCGTCCCTGACGCACTCCGCCGCCTCCTTCTGTGAGATGACGTCCTCGCAGAAGGATGCTACTGCCTCCCATGCCCCCCGTCTGTCAACCACGGCATTGGCCCCGGCCGTCAAAGAAAGGTCTGCCCGATTGCTGCAGCCACACTGGTGATACATGGAAGTCACCACCCGTCTAGCCACTTTACCTAAACCTAAAATGATTCACCAACAATAGAGGGGATCTGGCGCTCGTAGGTCGTTCCCGCGGCTCGCCTTCGCGCGTTAATGGTCGCTGTTCTAACATTTTTTTTTTGTTTCGGGGTGAAACATCCTCATGGATTTCCTCCAGAGGTGTCTGTCAGCTCTAGCTGACTAAAAACCAACCACCCCGGTGTTCCCTTCCCAGACATGCACTGGGGATCATGGGAACTATTGCGCCGTCCACGATCCCCGGCTAGTGCGTTTCGGGAGAGCGGTCCCGATCTCCCTCATCCTATCTGCAGCCATCTTCTGTAAGATGACGGTTTCACAGAAGGAGATCACTGCATCCCATGACTCTGTTCTCCCGATCACCGAACAAGCGACGGCCGCCAGCGACAGGTCGGTTCCGACTTTTGTTTCGAGGGAACGGCGCGGCCCCTCCAATGCGGCACACTCTACCAGCGTACGCCGCGCCGTGTCCTCCAGATTGTGGACGCAGTGATGACATCGAGCGTCCGGCTTCCTGTTTATGCGACACAGGTACTTCTCGAAACAACCATGCCCCGACAAAAACACCTGCGTCGCCCAAAACCACAGGGAGCCGTGCCTCCTCTCGAACCATTCCTCGAGCGCTGGTCGGATCGCCTAGATGGTACCGAGACCGATGGTAACGAGACCGGCGGTAGATCGCAAAATCCTGTACCGCCACTCCACCACCAGGTCTTCGCGGAGCTGAGATCGGCGCTGATCGTTCTCTCGTTACCGGTACAGTGACGCGAGGACTCTCGCCTCTAGTTCCCAGGGTGGCGACCCGGACAGTGCACAAGCCGCTTCGTAGGAGATTGTGTGATACCTGATAGACCTGACGGATATCGCCCTCTGCGGTTTTCGCAGCATCGTGATGCTTCTGGCCAGGTCAGAGAACCAAAAAAAACCGCGCAAGACCCCTAGGTACAATCTCCTACAGGCGGTGCTCGTGCCCCCGAGATTGGGAAGCAGCGTTGCGAGCGCACCCGCCGCGCCCATCAACTTGGGCACAGCCTCCGGAAGTGGGGACTGAAATCCTAACGGCTGTCGAGCATCAATCCCAGATATTTCATGGTGGACTTGACAGCTATTTGGGTCCCCCGACCACAATATGTGATCCCAGCGGCGGCGCCCACCGGGGGCCATGAAAGACCATGGCCTTCGACTTGTTGAGGGCCACCTCCATCCCCTGGCACCGTATGCGGCCCGCAATTTGGTCTTTATATTTTTTATTAATTTGGCAACTTGAAAAAAAATCATATAATTATGTGCAACTGAACAGCTACTCACAAAACTCCAAACGGCAGTGACTTTCGAGAAATTTTATATTACCTGGATTTATCCTTATTCCTGGATCACTTATCCGGTTCGATATGGACCACATTATGTTGAGATGTGTGATTAGGCAGGAAAATTGAAAATTAAAAAGGGGAGCTGTAAAATGCGTATGTATTCCGAAGAACAAAGAAAACACAATAATAATATTAAGGTAGATTTAAAACTAATAAACTAGCACAAATATAACGCCTGATGAAGTCTTTATTGCAATAAGTTGTAGAATTGCTAACTTGAAGTATATTTTAATAATGCAAAAATCGTTTTGGTTTCTAAATCTGAACAACTTTCGTACCAGCCAAACTAAAAACAGCTTGTTTCTTATTTATATTAATGACCTACCATACCATATTAAGGATTATCTACTACTAAACGAAAAAAAGACTGAATGCGTCTAGAGACGTAGTAGCGTGTCAAACCAAGTTAAAGCCAAGAAGAAACTACCTAGCGACGCAGCAGCCGCGAACCATTTGAATCCAGTTTCGACCCTTTAATAACTCAAAATTCTTACCAGTCTAAGAATACGGGTAAAAGCACAGAAAACGAAGATACACTCTCAACATAGCTCACCTACACACATAAACTCACGCATACTCATACCCAAACTCACATCTTATAATTATTCTCACACCCACATAGATATACTCGTCAGAACCGGTCATTAGTAAGGACATAAAATGAATCGCAAGTCCGCTGGTGGTGACGTCACGCAACCTACTTACAAGTCTACCCCCACCACAGCGTAGCTTCTACAGAGCCCTGATGTTTACAGCTCGAGGCGAGGACGACATAGAAATAGAGTAATTTGTTAGTTCAATAGAAACAGTGTATATCATACAGAATAAATCATGACATATCCGACACTCATATACATACATCGCACAAATACACTCAATCCATTTAATAATTACATTAAAGTAATTATGTATTTCAATTAACATTTAATGCATTAAGAAGGAATAAATAATAAAAATAATAATTAATAACTGCTGGAGGATTCAGGTCTAGGCTACCGGTTGTCAGGTTATATCTCGCCTCTTTTACATGGATGATTTGAAAATATTTGCTCCAAGCAATTTGCAACTAATGGAGCTAAAAGTGACTGAAACTTTTAGTAGCGTCATCAGGATGTAATTTGGCGTGGACAAATGCGCGGTCATGCATGTAAAGCGAGGGGAGATTATGGAATCCGTAGGAACTCAACTCTCGGATTCAATATTCCTTAGATCCCTCTCCTCAACCGAGACCTACATGTATTTGGTTATGTCGGAAGCATTAGGCATCAATGCTGCCGACATGAAACAATCAAATTCAAATTCATTTATTCACGTATAAATAGAGTAAATACAATCGGTGGTTTCCATGTTACATTATTTGGTCTTATAATTCTATTTAGCCTGTGGTATGGCATGTGAATCGTTTTCTTAGAAGTAAAAAGGAATAAAGAAATATAAATAATGGTTAGTCTTAGCCCTTAGGTCTTAGCCAATACGTGTCTCCGAAATTCATAGTCTTATATAATGTCAATAAAATAATCATTAAAGGAGCGCTTCTTTGGCCGCCTGAATAAAGTGTTAAACAGTCTTTTATCAGGCGAAAAGAAGGCCTTTAATGGTTGGGTCATGCCGGTATTGATGTATTCTTACGGCATACTCAAATGGACTTAGACGGAACTTGACGCCCTAGATAGGAAGGTCCGCACACTACTGACCGCAAACCGGTTGCATCACCCAAGGTCATCGGTGATGAGACTCTATATCCCGCGGAAGTGCGGAGGTCGTGGATTCTTAAATGCTAAGACCTTGCACAACCGCGAGGTATGCAGTCTCAGGGAATACTTTCTCGAAACCGACGTGGGGATGCACCGAGATGTGGTCTCAGTGGACAAGGGCCTCACCCCGCTCTTCTTGGCTAACGAGAACTGGCGCAAACCTGTGGTATTGGATACTAATAACCGTAGGGAGGTATGGCAAAGCAAGGAGCTACATGGACGCTTTTTCCGGCCCTACATGGGGCTGGTGTAGACTTTTTGGCGTCCGTATCCTGGCTACGATTCGGTGACCTCTTTAGGGAAACTGAAGGTTTCGTCTGTGCGATTATGGATGAAGTTAACATGACGAACAATTATCGGAAATACATTATCAAGGACGGTACGGTTGACATCTGTCGGGCATGCCACCTTCCCGGTGAATCGATCCGACATATTGTTTCTGGTTGTTCTCGTCTTGCTAACGGTGAGTACTTGCACAGACACAATCTAGTAGCTAGGATTATTCACCAGCAACTTGCCTTGCAATACAACCTTGTGAGTTCTGAAGTACCATACTACAAGTATGTGCCCGACCCAGTTCTCGAGAATGGTCATGCCATTGACATTGTATTGGGATCGATCTATCATTACAGACAGGACTATTTAAGCAAATAAACCTCATATTGAGGTGATAGATCGCCGATAATAATTGTTGACATCACTGTTCCTCATGACGAGAATCTTGTGAAAGCTAAGAATGATAAAAAAATCAAGTAAGATTTAAATCTTATGGAGCAGGTGCGTAATACCTGTTGTTAAAAATTGTGGTAGCGATCCAGACTCTAAGGATGACTGGAATTGAGATGCTAGGCAAGTGTGTGAACTACTAAGCCATTTAAGCCAGAAGTTGTGCAGTCCGTGCGGTCCCGGTGATTTCCAGTTCAATAACGGACGAACTGCTCTGGCTGCGTCTATCGGCGTAATTGAAATCGGTTCCATTTCTGGAATAGATTCACACACTAGCTCGACATGTGGCATCCAGTCACCCTTAGTATGACAGACAGGCACCGACAAGATGTTGTGCCAGAAACAGCTCGTGGTGACATCATTCGGGCGGCACACGTCCATCATATTTTCATCAGGTCGCTCCCAAGCTCTGTATAAAAGAAAGACTTTTCGCTACCCAACAGATTTAATTAAATAAAATAGTGAAAGAAGAAATATTAAGTTAAATAAAGTTTATAACATTAAAAACTGCAAATAACCCACACATCTGCGCACACACACACACGCGCACACACACACAATCTCATACGACATTATTAGATCAGAATTCTCTTTTTATTTTTTTATAAAATTGTAATATAATTTTTTTTTTGTGGTGTAAAATGGTATCTATCCGGCCCCTAAGATACAGGCGCAGCCTAGTTTGGGGACCTCTGATTTCTAAATATATTAAACTAGCTGTTGCCCGCGACTTCGTTCGCGTGGAAATTTTGTTTTGTATGCGTGTTCGATTCCCGGGTTGGGTAAAGTGTTGTTTGGTTACTCCATCAGGAATTTCTCAGTAGCAGCTACGGAGTCTGGATTTGTGCCCGGTTGATGGCAATAGGCTCGCCCCCTATTACATGGGACTTCAACTTTACTGGTGAAATGTGGGTGTACGATTAGGTACACACCTGTGCTTCGGGGATTACAGGTGGGATGTTATGTGTGAGAACTGAAGGCCTGATCAAAATGTGATCGTCATTTTAAAAGCCAATTTTAAGGGAAATTACAACTTCTTAAATTGAAATGGCCAGTTATTTGAAATAACGGGTATGCGGGGAGTTAAACCGATGTCTCCTTTAGCCACTCCTGTAATAGTGGTGGCTATTATAATATTACTGTCCAGCTCAGTGATACGAAGCCTGGTTCCATTGCACAACCTGGGAGTTAACCCTAGGGAGTTGAGAAATTCAATGGGGTAGGCAGTACTATAATCATTAGCCATCACAGGCTGGTGGTGGTCGCCGACGATCATATCATTTTTTTTTATTTGATTGACACACTCGTTCTTTGGCGACAGCACTACCCCTCACACAACCACCCTTCATTTTTTATATTAACCTCCAAATTTGGAAAAACGTGCATGATGTGATGATGTGGATGTGCGTGCATTCTCTGTAGCCACTGGATGGGAAAATTCTTCAGAAAATAAATTTATCTGCGCCCGATTCCAGACGACCCACTTCCGTTTGCAGCAGCATATACGCAAAGACACCTGCTTCGTGGTCGTTGTACAGTTGGACGCGCATGTTGTAGGTAAGATGGATCTTTTCGATCCTAGACAACAGTGGTGACGCCTTGAGACATGCGTTTATTTCATTTGCCGGTGTGCCCCTCTCAATAACTTGCAGTGCTGCAAAAGGACTCCCCGGCCGCTGTTTTTAGTGATGTTGCATGTTGAGGTATCTTCACTTGCAAGATTCAGCGGCAATATGAAAACGGAATGTGCAGTCCGGCCACCGTTAAGCAAAGTTGCAGCAATGTCCGAGGGAGCCACAGCCACAGCTATATGACCTCACGGTTGGTGCAGTGGCTGAGCGAATGGCTGCTGGGTTGCGAGTGCGATTCCCGCACGAAACACATTTTTGTATGGCCTACAGGTAGTTGTTCCGGGTCTGGCTATTTGTGAGTTTAACTGTCTGTAAACACATCCTCGATACAGGAGAAATTCCGAGTGTGGGCCTGGACTGGCACAAGGTTAAAAAAAAACTTTAAAGCTGGATATAGCGGTCCTTGCGGAGTTCGGCCAGCAGAAGATTCAGCAGAAATACAATGTGACGACACAGTTGGCGCAGTGGCTGAGCGGGTGACTGCAGCGCTGTGTGTCGCGGGTTGGATTCCCGCACGGAACAAATTTACAACGTCGTTGGTTTTATCTAATTTAAATTTTTGTTTTTATTTTAAAGTTTATAGAGATTTTTTTTCGGCCAATGAAAATTGGTCAATTAATATTTGTTAATTTTGGATTACCTAACTGTCTTTTAAATGGTTAAAAAAAACCAAAAGCATATTAATCTACTTTATAATGATTTAAAAATCATAAAGCATTAGAATAAAACAAGATAGATTATCGTGCTAATAACCTAAGTTTTACCTAAATATTTTTCAAGTAACAAAGTACGTGCTTTTTTAGCAATCAAGACGCATCAGAAATCATAAATTACAATCATCAACCCTCCGACAAAGACAACAAAGACGAATTTATTTTTGGGACCTAACAATGCAGAGAAACAACCTGAACCTATTATAGTTGTGCAAAACTAAGAACAACGACACAAAAAAATAGTTTCAAACTAATTTCAATAACTGCTATTATTTTTATTGGGAGCGATAGGTGAAATTCAAAACATCGAGTCTGACAGCACCCTGTCCTGTGGACAGCAGACAAAGACGTTGTCAGTTCAGAACACCATCGAACGGACAGATTCAAACATGAGGAAAGAGATTTTACTAATGATTTAACTTTATTCATTTATTATCATTATCTGCCTAGCCTTTTCCCAACTATATTGGGGTCGGCTTCCAGTCTAACCGGATGCAGCTGAATACCAGTATTTTATATGGAGCGACTGCCTATCTGACCTCCACAACCCAGTTAGTACTGGGTAATACGATACCCCTTGGTAAGACTGGTTGTCAGACTTTTTAGGCCACAGACTGCCTAACGACTGTAAAAGATCTACAAATGACAGCCGGGACCAACGGCTTAACGTGCTTTCCGAGGCACGGAGGAAACTCGGTATGTAATGGGCGGTCACCCATCCACAGACCAACCTAAGCAAGCACGGCTTAACCTAAAGATCGACCCGAGCGGCTGTTATTATTTAGCTACGAGCTCCTCATTTATTGTTTATTCATGTATTATATTATACATAAAAAAGAGAAAATAAATAAATATCTATAAAAACCTCTATAAAAAAAATACAACCAATTACAAAGAAAACATAATTTTACTGGGGATCGAACTTGCGACGTGATGCACGTAAAGCGGTCATGAAACCGTTTCTCTATTTATTTCGCTGACATATACTTTGAAATAGTTGTTACGCATATCATGACAAACGGTAAACAATTGAATAATACTGACATAATGCAATATTGCTCACCCCCTTAAGCAAGTAGCGTGATAATATATAGCCTAACATTTGAAGAAGCCTATTTCGAATATTTTTGCAAAATTTGAACAGGATCTATGCAGTAGTTTTTGCGCCAATTCGGAACATCGATTTGGATTTAAACGAGTTTATTATATGTATAGATTTATTTGTTACGATTATTCATAGAGCTAAGTTAGGTTAAGAAAATGTTTGTAACAATGGTTTAGTAAATTAATTCTTTATTATTTTTCTTTCCGAAGATCTTTTGCCATTAACGTCCATTCTTTGAAATCTATTAATCAGATTAAAGACCACACGCACTTGGCATCCACCGTTTGTTACCACGGTTAAAAAAAAAACCCGTAGACCTACTAAGCGATCCAGGAGTACAACGGGAAGTATTTTATACCCGTGTTACACTCGCGATTGGATAGAATAAGATCAACAATCATAATCTCAAAACCATAATCTCAACGATTCAAAAACTCAACACTTTAAAATATAAAACGTTTAATTAATCAACAAGTCTTAATTACAAAAAATTATGTTTAAAGTTTCCTAATCTAAAAGTAAACGCATCATTAAAATATGAGCTTAGTCTACAAACTATGTCAAGACTTAAAAGATAGTATAACATTAAGTAATAAAATAAATGAGTAGTATCATAGTATGAAAAATTAATATCTATCATAAAATATTTCAATCTATCAATGAATCTTTATTTGTGAACACAGGTATTACAATAAAAGTCCTATGTTATACATTTTAGTTGAGCTCTATGTCCTACCTATGACATTGGTGTACAAATATATTAGTTTTTTTAGAAATACATCTGAATTCTTACAATACAATTAAGTTAAATTCGAGCTAATAATGTCAATTAAATAATAAATAATTAATCAATTATAATTTACGTTTTCATGCATGTTAATAGTAAATTATAATAAAGGCTAGTAATGTCATCTTATATATAAAATTCTCGTGTCACAATGTTCGTTCCCGTACTCCTCCGAAACGGCTTGACCGATTCTCATGAAATTTTGTGAGCATATTGTGTAGGTCTGAGAATCGGCCAACATCTATTTTTCATACTATTTATATGGCAAAACAACGTTTGCCTGGTCAGCTAGTATTTTATAATATTGTAAATAATGTCAATTATATGTATTAATAATAATTTATTTTATTTTATTTTATTTATTTTCCGTAAAATTTTCATCCGAAATACATAAAAAATGAAGACATTACGTTGACAAGATCAGCTGCACGACGCGCACGCCTATCGCCTCCGACCCCCTACACTCAGCTCCCCCTCGCCGCCGGCGGAATCCAGCTCCGTCGTGAGTGCTGTGACACCGGCCGTGGCAGTTGCGTCGAGCTCGAGCGATGAGTATTTTTCTCCACCCACGACGCCACCACCTGTTCGTCGGCGGGGAGGACGCCGGCCGCCGGACGGCTTAGGACCTCGAGGCCCGCCGGCCTCTGATATATATCGGCCAGCTCCCGGCGGGAGTGTGCAGCGCATGCGATGGACGCATTCCATCAATGCAAACGTCATGCGCGCATACTATGGGGCTACTACAGAGGGGGGAAACAACCTGACCGCGTACCGAGTTCGGATGCTCTCTCTGTTCCAGGTGCTTGAGCCAGCTGTCAACGTGTCGGCACAACGACTATCGGATCAGGTGCGGGTCATCCAGCGTAATCGTATGTTGGATGACACCGTACTTGATCGCTTGCGGACTGAAATGCAGAGTAGCCATGTCATTGCCACGTTGCAGCAGGCTGTGGTTCCACCACAGTCTACCATAATACAAAATCTCGGTAACGACGTGAGTAATGACATTGTTACTAATGTAAGTACCCAATGCAATGAGGAAATGAGGAGTGCTTTGGAGGGTGCGATTCAAGAATATCGGTTCATGCAACCCGACCTTAGACTACTCATACTTCGTTTGCCCATGCATAACAAAAATAGGGCGCTGGTGGCTGTTCTAGATTCGCAGTTGTCTAACTATTTTGACAACTGCGAAGACCTCACCGATGCTCACTCAGTCCTGTATTGTGCGGCTGTAGCGGCATGTCGTGTAGCTCATGTCAAATTTTCTGATGACAGAGCTACACGACCTAAACCAGCCGTACCAGCACGGCAGTACAGGATTGAACGACGTATTGGTGGGGCCAGAGCACTACTCGGCAAACTGATCTGCTTCAGGGAGGGAAATACTCTCCCTAGAGTGATGCGTTTTGTGAGGCGGGCATTCTTGGAGACTGATATTAGTCCTCGAGACTACATGTCCCGTCTCACAGAGCGCATCGACTTCCTGAAGCAGAAAGTGTATGCATGGGCAAACCGTATTCGTAGGTATAAGCGGCGGGTGGACCGATACACTCAGAATCGCACATTCCAAAGAGATGAAAGGTGGTTTTATAGGGCTTGGGAGCGACCGGACCAAGGTGTGGCTGACAGGCGCCTGCCGGATGATGATGCCATGTGTTCGTTCTGGCGCAGCATCTGGTCGGTGCCTGTTAGCCATACCGAGGGTGAATGGACTCGGGGAAGTTGAGAGAGCGTGCGATCTCGTACCAGAAATGGGGGCAATCAATATCAGCCCCTAAGACGTAGTTCGTGCAGTCTGTCCGTTGCCTAACTGGAAATCTCCAGGGCCGGATGGGCTGCACAACTTTTGGATTAAATGGTTTACAAGGTCGCACGCTCGCCTGGCGATCCTGTTCCAGTCAGCCTTAGAGTCAGGGTCGCTGCCAGAGTTCCTGACAACAGGTATAACCCACCTGCTCCATAAATCGGGTAGTACTGCGGAGCCCAAAAATTATAGACCGATTACCTGTCTTCCGATGGTCTATAAAGTTCTTACATCTATTTTGAGAGCTAAAATTAACAAACACATTGATGACAATTCTGTAATTTCCGCTTCTCAAAATGGATGTAGGAACGGGTCCCGCGGTACTAAAGAGCTATTCCTCATTGATATGGCCATTAGTCAACAGGTTCACCGTTCCCGAAAGGATCTGTCAACATGTTGGATAGACTATAAGAAGGCCTAAGACTCGGTGCCACATACATGGCTCTTGAGGGTGCTAGAGTTGTACAAAGTTGATATAACTCTGCGCACCTTCCTGATATCATGTATGGGGCAATAGAGGACAGTCCTTCGCTATCCATGATGTCGGTAAATCCAGAGGTATAGCGAGCCGATAAGGATACAGCGAGGTATATTTCAGGGCAATAGTTTGAGTCCACTTTGGTTCTGCTTAGCCTTGAATCCTCTTAACACGCTACTGGAGGTTTCAGGTCTAGGCTATCGGTTGAGGAGAGGTGGTCAAGTTATATCTCACCTCATTTACATGGATGACCTGAAACTCTTTGCCCCCAACGATTTGCAACTGATGGAGATACTGAAGGTAACTGAAACTTCCAGTAGCGCCATCAGGATGGAATTTGGTGTGGACAAATGTGCGGTCATGCATGTAAAGCGAGGGGAGATTGTGGAATCTGTGGGAACCCAGCTCTCGGATTCCATAAATCTTAGACCCCTTTCAGCAACCGAAACCTATAAGTATTTGGGTATGTCGGAAGCGCTGGGCATCAATGTTGCTGACATGAAACAATGGTTGAAGGAGCGCTTCTTTGGCCGCCTGAAAAAAGTATTTAATAGTCTTTTATCAGGCGGAAATAAGGTACGTGCCTTCAACGGTTGGGTCATGTCGGTTTTGATGTACTCTTTCGGTATACTCAAATGGACTCAAACAGAACTAGACGCCCTGGATAGGAGGGTCCGTACATTGTTGACGGCATATCGAATGCATCACCCGCGTTCTTCTGTTATTAGACTGTATATCCCGCGGAGGTGTGGGGGTCGAGGCTTTTTAAACGCTAAGACTCTCCACAATCGCGAGATATGCAGTCTCAGGGAATATTTCCTTGAAACCGACGTGGGGATGCATCGAGATGTGGTCACGGTGGACAAGGGCCTCACCCCGCTCTCCTTGGCTAAAGAGAACTGGCGCAAACCTGTAGTGCTTGACACTAACGACCGCATGGAGGTATGGCAGAGTAAAGAGCTTCACGGACGCTTTTTCCGGGCCCTGCATGGACCCGATGTAGACCTATCAGCGTCCGTAGCCTGGCTACGTTCCGGGGACCTAAGGTTTTGTCTGTGCAAATATGGATGAAGTTATGATGACGAATAACTACCGGAGATTTATTGTGAAGGACGGTACGGTTGACATATGTCGGGCATGCCATCGACCAGGTGAATCAATCCGTCACATTATCTCCGGGTGTTCTCGTCTGGCTAACGGAGAGTACTTGCATAGACACAACCATGTAGCCAAGATTATCCATCAGCAACTTGCTCTAAAATACAACCTTGTGGAATCGGAAGTGCCGTACTATAAGTATGTGCCCGACCAGTTCCCGATACCGGTAGGCTACAATTTTTTATATCTTTAAATGTTTATTTATTTCTTATTTTTTTGTTGTAAGGAATATTTAAAAATATAATTGATTTGTACAGAAATAAATAAAGGAAATAATTTATTTTCATATGCATGTTAATGATGGTAAATTACAATTAAGGGCTGGTAATGTCATATTTCATCATCATTTAATTTATATTATTCTTAATGGAACATTCAACAATGATATTCTGAACTATTTTAATGTGGGAAACAACATTAATTATACTACTCAATTAACATAACAAAACTGAAAATGCTTTTCATATCTTACCGGTAGGTATTTTTTTTTTACACTTTGTTTTTCCATCACTTGCTAGCACGCTATCATTAAAAAGAAGATTAATCTTTTCATATTCTTTACAAGCTACAGGCATTAAGTTACCTTCAATCACGACTTTGATCAAACCTTTAGGAGTTCTGTTCAGATACTTCTGCTTTAGTAAAACTTCATGCAATTTGTTGACACTAGCATAGGTAAGGTTGTTGTAAGCAACATTCAAATAGCACAAGGTATTATTGCCAAAACAACTCACTACACCGTCTTGTGATTCAATGTTGTCTGGAGAGAAATGGTCGTTGTAAGGTTCCATTTTAGTTTCAGCCAAATATTTAGCTTTTTCATGAATTAAATCGTCCTCACCTGTTTCTGAAACTGTTTTACGCACAACACGTGACAGCGAACGACTCACCTGTTTACCCTGCCATCCTTCTCTCCTGCCTGCCTTCTTTTTTGGGTTTTTATCTTTAGAAGTTGTGAGCTCTAAAGTTTGGAAGTCTATCATCATTTTTTGAATGAATTCATTTTTCGTTTTTAAATAAGCCACGTACCTAGTCCTGCTTTCTAGAAATTCCTGGGATCCCAAAGGAAATTTTTGTAATGTGTCGAGAATGCTCATACCTCCTTCGTCTGTTATCATATTGCCCGCTATGTTCAAGTAGCTGAGTTGTCTGTTTGTTCGCAACATACCCGCTATATACTTCGCGCCAACATCAGTAATTCTGTTCGATGATAAGTTTAAAGCAGATAATACTCTCGACGCGGAACTCGTAGCTCCTAATTGATCTGTAATCGTTTTCACAACGGCATCATCAATCGAACATCTCACCAAAGAGAGATGTTTTAACTTACCGTGCGTTAACAATATGTGATAGTTAGGTTTGGTAAGAAATGTATTGTCTAGACATAATTCCGTTACATTAGAAACGGGTAAAAACTTGGCTATTTCATATAAAGTATCTATGCACAAGCCGCTGTTGATGGTTATTGAAGTCAAATGTTTGTGATATGGAAAAGCAATTCCGATTACTTGCATGATCTTCCGTGGTATTGCCTTATTCTCGAGAAACTTTATCTGCACTAAGTTTTTATTACAGTCGTATATTGTTTTAATCTTAATTGAATTTTCTAGGTCGTTCACAGTTTTTACATTCACTGAACTCGGGATGTCATCATCTGGAACTAGATCACCTGATGTTATTTTTGGCTTTAGCATTGATATCTTTTGTCTGCTGGTTCCTTTCTTTGCCGAAACTATTCTACCATCGTACACTTCTGTAAAAAATAATTTAATTATTTCAATGTCCGTTGTTTCCTTGTTTTCATCCTTTACTTTTATTTAGGATAAAAATAGACTATTTGAGTTGAAATAACAACGAGTTTCACATAAATTATTAAAATGGGACAGGAATGATGTCTTACAAAAACTTTTAATGGAAGATATATAATACATAAGACGCGGATTGGCCTCTTTTCATGTGCGACCGGACACATTATCTGCGCTTTTCTGGCTTAAATTAAAATATTCGCTTCGATTGGGACCGAGGGTCTTGGCTTAACCGCCCGGACCACGAGGTAGAAAACCTCTATAAAAAGTTACCCCGAATCTCAAGCGGCGGCGCACCGCGAGGAGATGTATGGCTGACGGGTTCCTTTGGAAAATCAGTCTCTAGTGCGAACCACTGCCGGGCCTGGCTATGGCTTATCTGGGTACAGGGGGCACTGCCCAGATGGACTATTTATTTCCCCCATACTCGTGGGAACAGTATGGAAAAAGCTTTCAAAACCCAAAAAACGGCCGATAACGGCGAAGGAAGGGAGGAGAGGGATGAGGGGTCGGAGTCCGGCGCCGCATTCAGCGAGGTGAGCGCTGGCTCAGTGAGCTCCCAGCGCGGGAGGCCCGGGGCTGCTGCGGGGAACAGGGAGTTCCTACGCAAGCGGTCCAGGCCGGTAGGCGACCGAGAGTCGTCGTCAGATGGGGAGCTGGCTTCGGCTCGCAAGATCCCCACCAGCAAGCGCGGCGGGATCCGCGGCAAGGGGAGAGGCCTCTCTGCCACCGAGAGATCGGTGCGGCTTGCCGAGGAGGGGCGCCACCCGGGGGTGGCCGCCGGTCACGAGGTGGCCCGTTCGGGCTATTCTGGCGACGAGGCGGGCGCAGATGGCGGCTCTGATGCGGAGCGTAAGGCCGGGCTCGCGAAGGAGGTGGAGGCAGCGCTGAGGGCTGTCTCCTTCAAACAAAAGCCCTCCACCAGGCAAAGGGCTATACCTGCTGCGGTCGCCTCCATTATGGCGGCAGCGGAGGCTAGATTTGCGGGGCCGCCGCCAGACGGCGTGGCCAAACTGAAGGCGGAGGTCGCTCGACTGACAGCCGCCACGGAGCTTCTCAAAGAGGAGAATAGGAAGCTCCGAGCAGACCTGGCCAGTCTGCGCGAGTCCGGCTCTCGCGAGGCGCCCCAAAATGGGGGCCAGAAGCGTCCAAGCCAGCACGTGCCGGTGGAGAACCAGGTCCTGAATCTGGTTCGGCAGGAGCTGGCTGCCTTCCAGGCGCGGTTCTCCGTCCTGGAGGGCATTGTCTTACGCCCCCCCCTGGCGGCAAACAAGGCGCCCCCGGGCCTGAGGGCGGCCTCATATGCGTCTGCTGCGGCCTCCGCACCGGGGCCATCCAGCCAGCCCCCCGGCAGGGTTATGTCGGCCCCGACAAAACCGGCTCCGGTTAAGAAGGCGGCGGCCCTGAAACAGGGCAAGGCGGCGGCCCAAAAGAAGGGCAAGGTGGCGAATATGCCAGCGCCAGCCGCGAGACAGCCGCTATCGCCGCCCCCCCCGCCCCCTAAGCCTTCCGTGGCCGAGACCGGGTGGCAGGTGGCTGGAGAAAACGCGAGGGAGCGAAGAGCGGCCAAAAAGGCAAGGAGGCAGGAGCAGAAACGCCGGCAAAAGGAGCGGGGCGTCGCGGTTAGGCTCAGCGCCCCGAAGACCGCAGCTGTAGTGATTACACTACAGCCGGACGCGGAAAAGAGGGGCGTGACCTACCGCGACGTGCTCGCTAAGGCGAAAGCAACGGTGGATCTCGGAGCGCTCGGGATCACCGGGGGCCTCCGGCTTAGAGTCACCGCAACAGGGGCTCGAGTGCTGGAGATCCCTGGCGAAACCCGTGGCTCGTCCGCTGACGCTCTGGCTGAAAAGCTTAGAGCGTCCCTAAATGCGGACGAGGCCAGAGTGTCCAGGCCCGTCAAATGCGCAGACCTGCGCATACTGGGTCTGGACGACTCGGTGACCGAGAAGGAGGTGGTGGCCGCCGTCACCAGGACCGGTGGGTGCCCTGCCGAGCAAGTCAAGGCAGGCACCTTACGTCCGGACCTGTCGGGCATGCGAACCATAACGGTAAGCTGCCCTGTGACGGCGGCGAAAGTCATTGTGGAGAGCCGAAGGCTCTTGGTGGGCTGGGTTTCGGCGCAGGTGAAGCTGCTGGAACCCAGACCTCTGAGGTGCTTCCGCTGCCATGTGGGGCACCACGTGTCGGTCCGGTGCACTTCGGAGGTGGACCGCAGCGGCCTGTGCTTCCGCTGCGGCCAGCCTGGTCACATGGCCGCGGCTTGCTCCGCCGCGCCGCGCTGCGCCGCATGCGCGGCAGCTGGCAAGCCGGCCGATCACCGGGCAGGGAGCAAGTCCTGCGGTACTCCCGAAAAGACCAGGGGCAAGGGAAGGCCCTCCGCCACCACCGCCAAAACCCCCACCGTCGCCACCACCGCAGCTGCCGCCACTGTCGCCGCCGCTGCCGCTACTGCTGCAACTTCCGCAGCGGGGCCCTCGCAGGGGGCCCGGGAGGGGGCTGAAATGGAGTGCCAGTAACGGCCCCATTACGCCTTCTCCAGGCGAATATCAACCACTGCGCCTGCGCTCAGGATCTGTTGCTCCAGAGCGTGGCGCAGTGGTCGATTAACATCGCCGTGGTCGCTGAACCGTACTTTGTCCCGCCCAGGGATGACTGGGTGGAGGACCTTAGCGGCTCAGTGACCATTATTGCGTCGGCCGCCGCCGGTACCCCGACCCCTGAGAGTGTCAGGAAGGGTCAGGGGTGCGTAGCAGCACGGTTCGGGGAGATCGTTGTAGTGGGAGTCTACTTCTCCCCGAGCCGAACTCTCGCCGAGTTCCACAACTCCCTCACGGAGTTGAGTGTCGTCATCGGAAGCCATTCCCTCCCCGTGCTTGTGCTCGGGGACTTCAATGCCAAGAACTTGGCTTGGGGTTCTCGTTACACGGACGTGCGGGGTAGAATGGTGGAGGACTGGGCTCTGGAGTCAGGCCTGGTCGTCCTAAATCGGGGTTCTGTCCCCACGTGCGTGCGGATGCGGGGCGAGTCGGTGGTGGACATCTCGTTCGCCAGCCCCGCTCTGTCGCCGCGTGTCGTTGACTGGCGCGTCATGGAGGGGGTGGAGACCTATTCCGACCACCGGTACATCCGGTTCGACGTCTCCACCCAGTCCTCAAGCGTGCCGGTCTTACAGGCCCCGAGTGGTCCGCGATGGGCGCTGAAGCAGCTGGACCGGGAGCTCCTCCTGGAAGCCTCGATCGTGCAGGCCTGGGTGTCATCACCAGTCAGGCCTGCCGACATCAACAACGAGGCGGGTTGGTTCCAGGAGGCCATGTCCGAGATTTGCGACGTGGCAATGCCCCGAGTTCGGCCAGGAAGCGCCCGGCGTCAGGTGTACTGGTGGTCGCGAGAGCTGACGTCTCTGCGCAAGGCGTGCGTTGCCACGCGGCGCCTGTACGCCAGGCATCGCAGGCTCCGCATCCGCCCTCCGGATGCGGCAGCCATTGAGGCGGAGCTGTACGAGGGGTACAGAGCGGCGAAGACCGCCCTCCAAGAGGCTGTCCGGCGGGCCAAGAACTTGGCCCGCGAGGAGATGCTGGAGTCTCTGAACGGAGATCCGTGGGGGCGCCCTTACAAGATGGTGCGGGACAAACTCCGCACCCGGGCCCCCCCGTTGACGCAGAGTCTCCGGCCTGAGCTCGTGGAGGACGTGGTGAGCGCTTTGTTCCCTTCGCGAGGGGAGCATCCTCCCCCGCCTATGGCTCCGCCGCCGCGTGCGGTGCCGGAAGCGGACCACACCGATGACGATGACGACGTTCCGGAGGTGACTGGGGACCCGATGGCTTGCCTGGCAAAGCCTGGGTCCTGGCCTCTGAGGCTCTCGGGCCCCGACTGGAAGGGCTCCTAAGCGCATGCTTGGAGAGAGGCCAGTTTCCGCTTCGTTGGAAGACGGGGAAGCTGGTCCTCATCCGGAAACCAGGGCGCCCTGCGGACTCTCCGTCCGCATACCGGCCCATCGTGCTGCTCGACGAGGTGGGCAAGCTCTTTGAAAGAGTCATTGCCAACCGCCTCGCCGGGCACCTTGCGGGGATGGGGCCGGATCTTGCGGAACACCAGTTTGGTTTCCGCAAGGGGCGCTCGACGGTGGACGCCATCATGCGCGTGAAAGCCCTCACGACGGGGAACGCGGTGTCCCGGGGCGGGGTCGTCTTGGCGGTGTCTCTTGACATCGCCAACGCCTTCAACTCCATGCCCTGGAGCTGCATTAGGGAGGCACTCCGGTATCACCGGGTGCCGACCTACCTTCGTCGTGTGGTCGGGGACTACCTGACGGATAGAGCCGTCATCTACCCTGGTCGAAGCGGAGAATGGAACCGGCGAGAGATGTCGTGCGGTGTTCCACAGGGATCGGTTCTGGGGCCGGCCTTGTGGAACATCGGTTACGACTGGGTGCTGCGCGCCGACCTCCCTACCGGCGTCAGCGTAGTTTGCTACGCTGACGACACGCTGGTACTGGCACAAGGGAGGTCGCACGAGGCGGCGGCCGAAAACATGACACGCGGGGTTGCGATAGTCGTGGAGAGGATCCGGCAATTGGGACTCGAGGTGGCACTGCACAAGTCCGAGGCCATGTGTTTTCATGGGCCTCGGAATGCTCCACCGTCGGGATCCCTACTGACAGCAGGACGGGTTTCCATCGGCGTCGGGTCGACGTTGAAGTACCTAGGACTCGTCCTCGACAGCCGGTGGAACTTCGTGGAGCACTTCCGACGTTTGGCTCCCAAACTGGAACGGACAGGGGCTGCCTTCAAGCGGCTCTTGCCCAACCTGAGGGGTCCAAACGCCTCCTGCCGGAGGCTATACGCGGGGGTCGTGCGGTCCATGGCCCTTTACGGGGCCCCGGTGTGGGCGCGTTCTTTGAGGCGGCAAGCCGCCCACTACCTGAACGCGCCCCAAAAAGTAATAGCCATAAGGCTAATCCGGGGGTACCGCACGATCTCCGGCGAAGCGGCTAGCCTCCTTGCCGGATTGCCGCCATGGGATCTGGAGGCGATAGTCCTCGCACGCCTGCACGAATGGCGCGCGGAGGCACTACGTCGGGAGGAAACTCCGCTGCCGCGGCAAATTGCTGCTCAGCGGACAGACCTCCGGCGTGATCTCATGGCGACATGGAGAGAGCGACTGTCGCAACCCCGTGCAGGGCACGCCACCATAGTGGCGATAAGTCCCCTCTTTGAGGAGTGGCTAGAGAGGCGCCACGGCGCCCTCACCTACCGCCTGACGCAGGTCCTCACCGGACACGGTTGTTTCGGGAGGTTCCTGCACCGAATCGGGCGGGAGGAAACGCCCGGGTGTTTCCACTGTGAGGATCGTCCGGAGGACACGGTGGAGCACACCGTGGAGGTCTGCCCCGCTTGGGCGGAGCACCGCCGTGTCCTCGTAGCGGCGATTGGCGGCGGCGATCTCTCGCGTCAGGCCTTGGTTCAAGCCATGGTCCGGAGCGAGAGGGAATGGGAAGCCGTCACCTCCTTCTGCGAAGCAGTCATGCTAGTGAAGGAGGTGGCGGGACGTGAGAGAGAAAGAACCTCACGTCCCAGTCGCCGCGGGAGACGCCCTGGGCGTTGGGGGTCACGTGGTGGCTCCCGGCCACCGTAGGCGCGGGCCTGTGGACGGCGAGTTATGGGCCAGCTCGCCGTCCGGCCGTCTTATGACGACAGGCCGTGTCGACGGCGCGTTCGTGTTCCACGCGCGCCTCAAAGAGATGTCAGCAAATAAGTAGGGCCCGCAAGGGCCGATGCCTGCCAGGGCTGCGGGACTGTTCGAAAGAGATACCGTGGCCCTGGAACACAAAGGGCAAAGAAGGAACATGGATGGGTTTTAGTCAGTACAAGTCTGACACTCCCTTCCGCTCCGCCCAGAGTGGGGGGGGTCATTTGATGATTTCCCATCCGGGAAAAAAAAAAAAAAAAAAAAAAAAAAAGGAGGTGGGATGTCAGTTTAAATATGATTTCCAATGGCATCATTCTCCTGTCTTGATTTAAATTTATTTAGGATTGGCTCAGCATGCAGCTTCTTCCATACTCTTATACGCACCTCTTCTCTAGCCACCATTTTTCAGTCTATCCATCGTTTGTGTGGGCTTCCCCTATTATCGTATACACCGTGACTTTTTAGTCGTCTTACAACGGCAGCCCACTTAATGAATCCAATGAATACTAAACATTCATAAAAAAATAGGTATTTATGAGATTTTAATAATTAAAAAATAATAATATTATACAGTATTATGACGCATGACGTAGTTAAAACACCCTGTTGCGAGCGATGATCTACTGGACTCGAGTGCTGGGTAGGTAATGTTCTCCCGTTTGACACGTAAACATCATTAACAGGATGTTTACTAATTTTATTATAATTTTTTATTATTATTTTTCATTGTACCTATTATGGAAGATAGAAAAAATCGCGCCTAGAGCTATTTTATGTCGGGTCGAGTGGAGGAATATTGTAAGACGACTAAAAAGTCACGGTGTATGTCTACACACCGTGACTTTTTAGTCGTCTGAAAAATGAATGTAGATAGACATTACATTCATTCTTCAGACGACTATCGAAGACTTTTTACCACATTTTCCTCATAGAAACCGCACAAAGAGAAGAGTAGGGTTATAGGGGAGACCTTCGCCCAGCAGTGGGAAAATATATGTTATAAATTCCCTGCTTCACTTGCCCATATCACGACAAACTATTTCCACACTTCAGGCACCGTTGCAACTCTAAATTTCAATGCATGGCTTATGGGTAAGTAATATATAGGGTGTAAACGGACCCTTCACGAAGCCATCAACCAAGCATTAGGTACATCCAACTAAGTAACGCTTCGCAAAAATTATTTCTGGGGAACGACTTTTTTTTAGAGGTGAAAAATCACGTTTTTCGGTAAAACTCAATGTAACACACTCAAAATTTCGTGCTGCAGCAATAAAATCGTTTCGTGATGGATGCTTTGAATAGTAACGGGTCATGGAGGTAATTAAAGTTAAAACCTTTAATAGTAGTATTTAAAAAAAAATTGTGAAAAAAATTGGAAATTTGACCTCCAATATCTCCGTAGAAGATTCCCAGGCATGGTCCAAAACAAAAAAAATGATCGCAATGACGGGGAAAACAAGTGCCTTTCGGCTTCGTTAAGGGTCTTTTTACATCCTTTATTATACAACATTATTTTTAGTATATGCGAAACCTGAATATAGTTTGTTCAGAATAAGTAACCTAATCGATTCCAATCATTTTTAAACCATGTTATATTTTTTCCCAAAAATATTTAGAAAATTTAAAAGTTGAACACCGAGCTAATTTAAGTACCTACTGCCAAATTATTATTATCTATGAGTTCAAGACGACACTTGAGGCGCGCGCTGCGTGGTGACCACGTTTTCGCGCTGACAACCAGGTAACAGAACAAGCTTATAACTTTGTGATTTTTCATGATTCAGTTTTGAAATTTTGCTCATAGATTCTTTACATAAAAATACTAGACAGGTTTCGCATATACTAAAACTATTGTTGTATCCATAATAACAAAGTCTCTAATATTTCCAAGATATAACAACTGAATCTATAATTTTATTTGATATTATGATCTGTTAATATAATAAACGATTGATATAATTTTAAGATAACTAATTTTTATAAGCTTAACATACATTTAATAATCGTTAGATATAGGTCTACTCAAAAGACATGAAATCTTTTTAATATTTTTTATACGCAAACCCAGCGTAGGGAACTATTGCTGTTTTTGACATGGAAAGAAAAATCCACACATCCATCCATTTCTCCATCTGTCATCTATTGACATCCGGTGTACTGAATCGGAAGGTCGCAGGTTCAAACCCTGCTCGCACTAGAATTTTTCTTTCCATGTCAAAAACAGCAATAAAATCTTTTTAGTCTAATTTATGATAAAAACTGCTCGTTCGCTCGCCTTCGCGCGTTAATGGTTTGGTTATGTGGGGCTCGCACCCACTAAAAACACCACCGTGAGCCTATTGTCGCCTTGGTGGATGAGCCGCGAGAACTGCTACGCATGACGTTCGCTACCCATGCAGCCCGCTTCCGGGCACCGAACTCCTCTGGCGATGTCTGGGCTCACCTGCGACACAGCAGCACCATGGCAGTAGAGATGTCAGCAACAAGGAAGGAGTCCGCAAGGGCCGATGCCTGCCAGGGCTGCGAGACTGTTCGAAAGAGATACCGTGGCCCTGGAACACAAAGGGCAAAGAAGGAAAACGGATGGGTTTTAGTCATTAGAAGTCTGACACTTCCTTCCGCTCTGCCTAGAGTGAGCGGGGGTCTTTTGATGATTTCCCATCCGAAAAAAAAGGCTATAAAAGCAAGGCAGGCAAATAAAGTGTATTAGATCAATATGTGGGATACACCAAACAGATTCATGTAAACCTCATTTCATAAACCTCAAGATATTAACCCTCCCTGCTTTATACAACATTAGTTTTAGTATATGCGAAATCTGAAACACGTGTCTAGTATTTTTATGTAAAGATTCTATGTACAAAATTTCATAAACTGTATCATGAAAAATCACAGAGTTATAAGCTTGTTCTGTTACCTACTTGTCCGCATAAAAACGCGGGCTCAAGATGAGGCGCTTGCGCGGCGCGCCCGCGCAAGCGCCTCATCTTAAGCTCATTGATAATAATAATTTGACAGTAAGTACCTAAATGATTGCGATTGGTACTTAATATCGCTCGGTGTCCAACTTGTAGCCTTTTTTAAATATTTTTGGGACAAAATATAACATGGTATAAAAATTATTGCAATCGATTCAGTTACTTATTCTGAACAAACTATATTCAGATTTTAAACTTTCATGGTCACTAAAATTATTATAACTAGAAGACGGGATATTTACCATGTTTATCTCCTGGAATCAGGATCGAACCACTGGATTGAGTTATACAACCCTCAGGTCATCTCGACAGAACGCCACTATATCCCTAGACTCGTTAGAGAAGCTATTGAAATCAACAAATATAAGAACTTCAATCGGGAGGATGGGTTTCAACTGTCGAAAGCCTGGAAACCAGTGGTCCAGCTGTGTAAAAAGCGGAATAGTGCCGAAAAAAGTTCGCGAGCAGACACAGTGAGTTTCGTGTGTCGGGAACAGAATCGAGTTGTGAGTGACAGTGGTAGCGGTACTGAGTGCAAAAAACGAACAAGAAAGAGGGTAGACCGATTTGTCTGCTCATAAACACCCACCCGCAATAACTTCAGTTTATCCGTGATCATGGTGCTTGCAACAGCGCCGAAATATCGGGAACTCAAAGAAAACAATAAACATGGTAAATATCCCATCTTCTAGTTATAATAAACTATATTCAGATTTCGCATTTACTAAAAAATAATGTTGTATATCTACGAGGCCTCAATTTTAGTTAAATAAAATATCAGTAACTATGACACATTAAAAAGCAGTAGATTTAGAAATACCTTACACAATAAAACATCACACACTGCACTACATAGCAATAGTATTTTTTTCTATGGGCATAAAAATATATAACAAGTTACGCATAGACATTAAGAGCGTACATTTAATTGGTATTTTTAAAAGAAAGCTAAAAGACTTCTTGATTAAAAAGGCATATTACTCTATTAAAGAATTCCTTGGAGAAAAATAATTATTTAATATTAAAATAAGAAGAGTATAATTAATATAAAATGTTTGAATAGTTCAATATAATATAATGTTAATTTTAATATATGTATATTTTTAAAACCATTTAAATTGCCATGCCTTAACAGGGAACTAAGTTCTAAGAACCTACCTATTGTTACCATAGTCAAAATACTGTACACTTAGTTCGCAATAAAGAATTTGAATTTGCATGGCGCGGAACACGGAATCTTTGGATGATGCTCTGTGCTTTTAGGTTCTCTTTGGTTTTTTGGTAGCCTAACCTTCTTTTGGAAGTCGGTTAAAAATCTGCTGCTTATAATAGGCGATCCCGGATACTAGTGATATTACGGTACAGCAGTGGAACAGTACAAGCAATATTACCAAAGTCAACGTACTTCCAAAGTCCATACATTTCGGATGCCCTATTAAAAAATGTAAGAACATAAAGGCAAGCGCACATTATACCACAAATCAGTGTGCTAGCGAAATAGCGCGGCGTAAGTGCGCGGGGTGGAAGGCGCGGGCGGAGGGGACGCGCGTCGATATTCGTGCTCGCTCGGAAGCCATCTTAAAATATAAGTGCCCCCCCGCGCCCCTCGCCTCCTTAGACGCTCGCTTTTTCAAACTCCGCCGGTGTGCGGTGAGAGGTCGTCAACATTTTGTTGGGTTTGTACGGAGGTTTGTTTTCGTGGAGGGATTCTGTTTGTGATCGAAATAGTATATTAGAGTAAAACTGTGAAATGTGTGTAGCTTTTGTGTTTTAGTAGATGAGAAATTCATTTCTTATTAACGCATTTTGATGGAGGGTTTTAAAATTTGAAATAGATAATTATTCAACGAAAGCATTCTTTTAAATATTGATGTTTGGCAAAATTACCTACTATCTCGTTTATTTTGGGTATTTGTACTGTTTACACTTTTAAATAAAATCTTTACAAAAATATGTAGCTAATAGTTGTTCTATCAAAGACCTTTTTTTTAGTCCAAAAACTTGTCTATCCCAACCATCAAGCGGGTCTTTTGTTACCGTAGTAGCTTTTAAGCCTGACACCTGATCTGAACGAAGGGATCTCCACTTAATAAATTTCGGTCACCAGTCACTAACGTTCTTGCTCTTCGTATATTTAACAAAAAATATAATGGGGAAAAAAATTCTTAACCATATCATAATATCTATAACATCAAAGTGGTTGCTAACAATTTGGAACTTATTTTGATTAGAGTTCATAGTCGCCATTTTTTTTTTGTAAGTAATAAAATTTATTCTCCTGAAATTCCGTAATTATTAGCTCATATATTCTACAATCTAAATACTATTAAAAACTTAAGCCTTAACATAATCGCAGAACAACCTAAATACGCCTACTAGAAGTATTTTTTTTTATTAACTCAGACCACTTGGTTGGTAGCGTAATAACTCGACGAATTCTATTAATATCTAACGGTACTTGCTAAACGGGGAGGATGATGGCTATTTTTAGCTGACGCTACCTGGTTTTAGAAAAACGGTGATGTTTCAATCATGCACTTTTAAGAATAAAATTAGACAAACCAGAAATCGGCTCTTCTGTTAATATATAAAATACTTTTCTTAATCTGTTCAAAACGATACACATTTTCTGAACAAGTATTAGGTAACAAAAGACTATCAATTCAAATAATACCAACAAAGTTGTAATCCTAGTTTTAAGTCATCATTTCTTCAATGTCGGAAACAGATTTCTATTCCCATTCAACTCTAACCTGTAAATAAAACAGATGGTCAGTTAGTACTCGACCGTAGTAGATATCCAATTAAATAACACGAAGTTTAAGCTAAATTCTCTATATATTTCATCGGAATCTAAAGTACAAAGTTAGACAACAGATATTTATAACCACTTAAACAAGATTCTAGGTAGAACTACATTTTATCGGGGGAGTTGGAAAGTTTTATATCTAAAATACGCATCTTTAAGATCATAAACTTGCTAACTCCGCTGTAAAGGCTGAATCAATACGGTATTAACGCACACACTCGCGACTTACACCCACCGATGCAATGCAAAAACTATTGAAATGAAAATATAAGCTCACATTTACAGCGGGTGCACGCACACAGGCGCAGCTTCAGGTGTATACATGAGCCGCGGTACTCCCCCTTACCCCACCCTTTGCCGTTCCGTGCGCCTTAGACGTTGGCTTTTTACATGAGTGTAAGCAGCCAGGCAGGAGTTGCAAACATTTGGTGGGGCGCGTTTTCGTTGTAATTGACAATAATTTTCCACAATATTCTTGTTTTTCGTAATATTTGCCATGCATAACTGAATCGATTTAACCGTTTCATAGATTGCATTCAGTCCAGTTAAACAACTTGCCCTCCAACTAATTTCTTGTAGAATACCACTAACTCACAAAGTAACAACAAAAGTATCCAGTTCATACAAATCAAGATTGTGTTTTTCGTCGTACAAAAACTTACTTTTTATCAAGAAAAAAAAACAAAGAATTGTCCAAGACTCCAACCCTATAATAAAAACCTGTTTTATTACAAACCGTATCTTAATTTTTATTTGTGTATATCTGACCATCCCTTTAAAGTAACGACAGGTTTTGAAAAATTGGGGACTTGGGATGGCCCTGTGGGAATTTAAGTTTGAAAATTGTATCTTTTAAATATTTCTTGACCAACCTGTCTTGACTCAATAGTATTATCAACCTAGTTTATTTTATACCAGTTTGATTCTGATTTCATTTTATCACGATTCGGGTTAAAATTGTCTTGAGTTCCAGTTTATAGGATTTTAGGGTCATGGGAATTGAGAGGTTATGGGAAAATATGTTCAGTTGAAGGGTTGATTCCTTTCCTCTCTTTGGTTTTTTTTTGATAATATGTTGGGATTATTTCATGTTTATTGTAGGTAACGCTTTGGTATCTATTAATGTGTTGTTAAACATTAAAACTGTTCTAATTTTTGTTTTCTTCTACACTTTTACATATTATGTAATCATAAATATCACGTATTTTTTATATATTGATTTTATATAGGAATATTTAAGCTTGAAATGTATGGATTAATTGAAACTGAAAAAAATACTTTATAGGAAAGAAAATTTAATAAACGTATGTCGTTTATTCAATTTTAAATGACATTTCGTTATACTTTTTGGCCATAAAAATATTTTCTGTAAATTGATAGTGTGAAAAAGATTTGGAAAATGAAAATAAAAATTGAATCTGTAATGAGCCAGCGTGCAGTATTTCGTCTAGTACAATTGCCTTTTTTTTCAAAACAAAAAGCAAACAAGCCAAATAAATAATGTCAACTTATAAACATTACAGCTCTCTCTCATAAGTATCACAATTTAACAAAAAAAAACTTACTTACTTTTTTTTATCACACCCCAATAAATATCACAATTAACTTCGAACAAGTTTGCTTTTTACATCAAAATTCCCACGTAATAGAACTTGAACCAGTTTCTTTATATCGGTCATCTTTCGACTCATCACATTGTTATTTCTTAAGAACCTGATGATATCAAGTTGTTGCAACCTGTTTTATGGGAAAAATGGGGTGCCGCAGGTGAATTTCGGGCATTTGAATAAGATTTTTTTTATGGCAATAATAAAAATTCGATATCTTTTTTGTAGTTTGAGGGAGTGGTTTTTGGATTAAAGTGCTAACCTGTCAGTAGTTATTTGATTGTTGAGAATGTTAGAGCTGTGACTGAGGAAAGACCATGGTTCAGTTGGTGTGTCTTTTTTGGGACAAGTGTGGTGTTCAATGCATGCAAATACGTAGATACAAGATTGTGATTAATAGTGTCTAATATTTAAATCTTGAGCAATACAACGTGTTTTGTGAAAAAAATAATGTTGGAAACAAGTGACAAATATAATTGAGTCATACATAAGTGTATGTTGTGCCAAGCATGAATCTCATACCTAGCGTGGACAATAAGGTAACTCATCACTATTTTTTTCACTTAAATCATGTTTACGTAATATTTCTTATTCTTAAATAATTATATGTATGATGGATAAATAATCTTTTCACTGTACGGCTCTTATATTATTGTTCATACATTTTATATCATAATTATTATCATTTGCATACTACAATCACACTAATCACATACTTTTATAAATAATTGAACACACCCACATGCTATGGCATCCCATGAAAACAAAAACCCAGATGACCCGACAAGTTAAAATTCATACGCAACTCATATTATGAAAACAACGCAATACCCTAATTAGGCATTTAATTATAAATCCGCCATGAATTCTTAACCGACTAGACATATTAAAATTTCACTTCCCCCATCCTAACTACGCCTATACCGTATCGCGGGGCCCCATCTCCGCTGTCTTTCTAAGGGGACCGCATAAAATAGTTATAGAGGGTAGGGGGAGCTACTTAACCGTTTTTAGGAGACACCCCGCCCGACGCAGAAACACCCCGCTACTTCAACCCCATTTCCTGCTCCCGCCCCCCTCCTTCGAGCAAGGGGTTGGGACGTACTATAACTATCGCTATATTTTTGCAAAATTGAATTCTTACCGTGGGTTGACGATACCTGCGCTTTTATAGTTTCGTTCCAAATTTAAATGCGCGCCGTTCGTTCGTTGGTGTTTTTGTTTCTGTAGTTGTGTGCGGGAGGGGGGGTGTTCGAAATTTAAATTCGGGTCGCGCGATTTAGTTTTAATTTGGCGGGATTTTGGGAGAAAAGGTCGGTTTTTGTTATTGCGTATGAGTTTTGCATGATAAGTCAGTCCCCACGGATGTAGCCGATTTTTGATTATTATTAGTTTGTATTTATTATTCTTATTCGCTACATGAGTAATATCATACAACAATATAGTACATACAAAATAGTTTTATAATTGTCGTCAGATACATAATTATCGAAGGACAATCACAGAATTTGAAGCATAATAGAAGATTCATAAGAACTATTGCAACGTTCTACATTCTTGCAGCTAGACTAATTTTCTCGCTACAGACTCCTATTATTTTGTCGTGATAAAATCAGAGTAAGTCATATCAGTTTAGTAAAAAGGATGAATGCTGTCCGTACCTGTCAAGTAGCAAATAGATAACTAAGGATTATATCCTGGAATTTATATCACTACATAGTATAAAACAAAGTCGCTTCCCGCTGTCTGTCTGTCCCTGTGTGCTTAGATCTTTAAAACTACGCAACGGATTTTGATGCGGTTTTTTTAATAGATAGAGTGATTCAAGAGGAAGGTTTATATGTATATATTGCACCCGTGTGAAGCTGGGGTAGGTCGCTAGTAAGATATAATGTATAACTGTTTGTTAGTTCCAAATAAGTACTTAAATAGGCTAGCTTTTGCCCACGCGTTATGGTCGGAAATTATCCCAAAAACGGGTCCCGTTTTTTTTTTTAAACAAGCTATGACACTCTAGGATAATATAACTTTCTATTAGTAAAAGAATTTTCGGAGTCGGATCAGTAGTTCGTAGAGGTCAGCGCAGCATGTCTTCTTCTTCCATACTTCTCAATTGGTCTTACCATCTCTATCAATTTCTTGCTTTAATGCAATCTGTGGACACTCATCTGCCTACCTTTTTCCCAACTATGTTGGAGTCGGCTTCCAGTCTAACTGGATGCAGCTGAATACCAGTATTTTATATGGAGCGACTGCCTATCTGACCTCCACAACTCAGTTATTACAGGGTAATACGATACCCCTTGGTAAGACTGGTTGTCGCTGACTTCGTAGGTGTGCAAAAAAATATTTCCCCTTAAAATGTCCTCCATCATGGTTCATTATAGAAAGGTAGCAAGGGAGCATTCTAGCCACGAGCCACTCTTGCAATCTTTGGATAGTATGGTTTTGCAATGAATTGAGTTTAACTAATAACTGAATACGTTATATAACTTAACAATATTAGAACGCGCGGATTCAATACTGGTAATTAATTTCACGTCGATGAAAGGAGAAATTAATAACGCATTACTTTGATAGCAAGTTATACAGGGTGTTAGGGACACCGACGCGAAAACGGTTTTCACGTATTCAGTACATCATTCTAAGAACTACATAGAAATTTTTAATCGGTTATTTAAAAAAAAAAAAATATTTATAACAGCTTAGACTAGCATTACAGGGTTTACCCTAATGCGACAGTAAAGAACTTAAACTAATATACTAAACTACACACTTACCATAAACAAATTACAAAAATGAATACTAACAACATTATTAAATTATTACACCATTAAAAGACAAAACAGCATAACATAATTACTTACAGAAACATAGTACAAACCTAAACAAAAACATAACTCAATTACTTTAAAAAATAAAATAAAAATTAAGTTTTATTTTGCTAGTAGCATAATATATATAGTAAAATCAGCTGTTCCATACATTTCGACCGTGTAGGTTTGCACTTTTGTAGGAAACAGCTATTATTTTTTATAGTATTTGACAGCTGCCTCCTTATAAAAGTTGAATATATTTTTTCTGGACGGTTCCAGACCGTGGTTGCTATAGGGGCATTTAGTAGCGCAGTCCAGTCCTTTTTTTTGGTATTCAAAATGCAGACGCCAGCTTAGGGCCTGGACCCATCACCACGGCGCGGCGCCATCGACGTCGCGTCGCGCCGCACCCGCTCTTGGTGCGCCCGCCCGGCAATTGATGTTTCGCTGCCGCTGAGTTCGTACGTGTGCAAAAAAATATTTCACCTTAAAATGTCCTCCATCATGGTTCATTATAGAAAGTTATGGATTCATCCAATATTTTCTTTGGTTCTGTTTTTTCTTCACTCGTCGTCTTAGCAATAACAGGAGAAGAATACGTATTTCGCGGTCCGTATCTAGACGAAAACAGCATGTTTGAGTGAGTACACGTTCTTCTTCTTTATCGTGTGGTTAGATCCTAACCTGGTGTCAGAGTTTTTATGCCGCCCATGGGCCTCTGACTTGGCTTAACATGCCCTCAAGAAATATCTCTCAGGTATGCTGGTTTCCTCACGATGTTAACACGTTTGAACCGATGGTTGCTGCCGTGACCCGGCGTGGCGCACCGTACACGGCACCGTACCGCGGAAAGGCGTCGTACCGATTTACGGTGGCGGCATCGCACCGTGGTGACGTGTCACGGCACCGTACCGCGGTACGACGTCGTGCCGTAACACGGTGGCGGCGCCGCGCCGTGGTGATGTGTCCAGGCCTTTACAGATACATTATTTATTTTCAACTTCATGTACAATAGTGATACATAGGCGGACTTAATGCCACAAGACATTCTCTACCAGTCAACCTTTGGGTTAAATAAGAAAACATTGTGATAGGGTACAAAATAAACATATAAAAAATAACTTCTTGCTATCGAAAATTTATACAGGCACTTATAATGATACTAATACTTACATACAAATAAAATAAACTAGTACATATTTTAACAAATACCAAAATTAAAAACGAGAAACCTAATAATAATTACCATGACTCGACTTCTAATAGAGAGAGAGCTATTTATTCTGACTTAAAAAGTGGTTACGCACTTTTCTTTTAAAAGTGAATTTGCTTTCAGCGTTTTTAATGCCAAAAGGTAGCGCGTTCCAGAGCTTTAAAAAAACCTACGGCTTGAAGCTTGCTTAAAAAAGAACTACAGATGTTTTAGAATTTTATATCTCTCTACTTCACACCTCTTGATAACGGTATTTCCTACCCATTCCGACAGAGGGACGCTTCCGGGTCCCATTTCACGAGAAACACTTACGTTGCGAGTTTATTATTCATGCAGTAAGGGTTCAGACTTTTTTCTCCCTTTTAGTTTTCTTTCATTGTTTTAATTTGATGTTTATTTACAAACAGGAAAATGCTACGCAAAATCGCGTGTTGGTTGGATTTGGGTCCGTTTGCACCACAAATTACTAGGGCTAAACATCGTTCTGCTCGTGTAATTTTTAAACGATTGACAGAAACAAAACTTTGACCTACGACGAAGTACGTTTAACGCTAAACGAATTTAGTTATTTGTGGTGCAAGTGGGCTTTAATTAGGGAGTAAATGCCTTAAAAATAGACTTGTTTTTTTTTACGACAGAAATAGATAAGGCATTTTTTTATCCTATTCTGTCCCATTGCTGGGCAAAGGCCTCCCACATTATTTTCCAACTCTCCCGGTGTTTTGCCTCCTCTGGCCAATCAGTCGGGAACGAGTCCAAATCCAGTCCAAGCCAGTGTTTCTTGGGCCTGCCTCGGTGACGACGACCGTCTTCAGGCAACCACTGTGTGACGATTCTGGCCCATCTGTCCTGACCCATCCTGGAAATATTATCTCGTTCAGAGAGACAACACTTTTGTCATTGTTAGCAATACTCATTGTTTAGTACTGTGCTTTCTAAATACTAAAATGTGAAAAAGGTTCTGTGACTATTTCTACGTAAGTAGATTTTATAAGATTTATTTCGATGTTTTTTGGCTGAGTGTAGCTTTGGACAATTAGGAACAATTTTTTATTTTTAACAGAATACTTTACTATTTATCTGTTTTTTTCCTTTATTTATATCTTTACAAATCAATAACATTTTTAAATATTCCTTAGAAAACACAATATAAAAAACATTTAAAAATATAAATTTAATGTTTATTATTAGTAGTGGGCCGGGACTATAAAAACCAAAATCTTTGCTTATGTAACTTTGTAGTTCAGCTTTGGAAATCACAAATTAGTCTACACCAAAATCTAACTTAATGACCAAATATAAAGCTTAAAAGTCTGTTTTAATAACGCTTATTAAAAAATCATTAATACTATCTCATTCCCATCTGGTCAACAGACAAAATCTCGTAATTTGACAGTGTAACAAAAGTGCTGCGGAGTAATATCATTTTGTTAAATACAATGAAGAGTTCACGTGTATCTTTATTCATACAGGGTGTAACAGGACCCTTCACGAAGCCGTCAACCATTATTTACATTAAACTAAGTAACTTCACTAAAATTATTACCGGTAAACGTTTTTTTTTTTGGTGTGAAAAATCACGTTTTACGGTAGGACTCAATGTATCGCACTCAAAACATTGTGTTGATAAATGGATTGAATGGTACGGGGGTCGTGGATATGTTTAAAGTAAAAATCTTACATTAGAAACATGTATTTAAAAAAAAAACTTGTGTAAACTTTGGAACTTTGACCCGCAAGATCTTCGTAACTAGAAGGTTCCCAGGCATGGTCTAGAACTAAAAAATTATCGCAATGACGGGGAGAACAAGTGCCTTTTGCTTCGTAAAGGGTCTTGTGACACCCTTTATACGTGGTTGAAGTTACCGTTTATTGCCCGTGGTTCGACCGCGTAGTTCTACAAGCAGGACTAAGGATATTTTTCTTTTCGGTGGTTCATCATCTTTATCAATTATCATTTTGTATTGGCAGTAGATCTACTGGTCGAGTAGAACTGAGATTACCCATGGTAAATATTGACATTGACTACAGATGACAGCCGGGACCAACCGCTTATCGTGCTTTCCGAGGCACGGAGGATACTCGGTATGTAATGAGCAGTCACCCATCCACAGACCAACCTATTCAAGCACCGTTTAACCTAAAGATTGACACGAGCGGCTGTTATTTTATAGCCACGAGCTCCTCCCGAGCCATGGCACATTTCTTACATAGATCTTGCGACACGTGAGAAGAATATTACAATTCAGGTACCCACCATTAATTTAAATGAATAATTCAGAAGAGAAGACAGTAATTCAGCCGTGAATACCATATATTCACACACAGACAGTAAACCTACATAATCTTACGCTACACAACATAAAACTTCATCATATGTGGAGACTCCCAAGATGATATTAATATTAAGACGGTAGGGATGTACGCTGGGGAAACTTGCTCGAAAACATACAGACAATAACCTGACCTATCTCTAAAGATGTAGGGGTGAATTTGGTGTGGATGTAGAGGGTGGCATGAGGAGATTCGCGGTGGGGTGGGTACTCTTGTGGGGTGAATGTAAAAACCACCCCGCGATCGACTTATATGTTGTACCAAGACGCGAGCGATGTTGTTGTAAAGTGGGGTAGTTGTAAAATTTTCGAATATGCTGTTGGGTAAGTAGATGATGTAGATTCTTAAGTAGCTGTACAAGATCATTCATCATCATCATCATTTCAGCCGAAAGACGTCCACTGCTGGACATAGGCCTCCCACAAAAAGCTAGGAGCAAGATTGCTAATACCTCTTAGTATCTTCTCAGAAGCAAAAAGTTTTATTAATTTATTTATTCAAACTTTATGTACACGTGTGGTACGCACACATAGGCGGACTTTATGCCACAAGGCGTTCTCTACCAGTCAACCTTTGGGTCAAATAGGACAGCATTGTTCAAAAAAATAACTATGAAAAATACCATTTTGTTAACATACCATAGCATGCTATTTTGTTAGTTTTCTTGTAGATATCTATGCAACTATCGAACAAAAGCCGAATCGAACCCAGGAACTCATGCTCAGCAGTAGCGCTTGCAACCTCTAGACCATCGAGTCAGTCTTGGCTGACTGATATCTTACTTACTATTATAAATGTGAAAGTTTGGATGGATGCATGTTTGTTATTCGATCACGCCAGAACGGCTTAACGGATCTGGATGAAAATTGGCTCAGAGATAGATTATAGTCTTGTATAGCTCATAGGCGAAGCGGTACGATCTTGGTGGGTAGTTTCCGATGTTACGAACTCCACGCGGGCTAAACCACATAAACTAATTAAGTTCAGCAGTTAGCAGCTAATCATAAAAAAAAACCTTGAACTTGTAGACTTGATGACTTGAGTTTAAATGCCTTTTAACTTATGTACCTGCTAACTGTATCACCTGGATACTACCTAATTTTAATTTTTAAGTCTAAGTGTAAGATACCATTCCGGTCGGCTGCCAGTCAAACCAGGTGAATACCAGTACTTTACCTACATGGAGCGACTGCCCATCTGACTCCCACAACCCTGTTCGAACTGGGCAATACGATACCCATTGGTAAGACTGGTATTTTTTTTAAATATTTCAATGCTTTATCAAAACGTGCACTTCCCGCTCTACCCCTCGCGCTCGACATAGCGCCCCCACAAATTTTACGTCGCCTCGTGCTCGCGCTTCTCTACATATTTATTATATACTCTATCGTCTTGTCTCTATGTGCTCCACAAACGACGGTAATTACGTATATTAGGTACTCTGCTTTGACGTATATTTATTAGGTGTAAAATGGATGTTGATATGTAAAGTGTGTTGAGGTTTCTTTACTTTATACACCGTGACTTTTTAGTCGTCTTACAACGGCAGCCCCCTTCATGGATCCAATGAATACTAAACATTCATTAAAAAAATAGGAATTTATGAGATTTTAATAATTTAAAAATAAAAATATTATTCAGTATTATGACGCATGACGTAGTTAAAACACCCTGTTGCGAGCGATGATCTACTGGACTCGAGTGCTGGGTAGGTATATGTACTCCCGTTTGATACGTAAACATCGTTAACAGGATGTTTCATAATTTTATTCTAATTTTTTTAATTTTATTTTTCTTTTTACCTATTATGGAAAATAAAATAAAAAATGCGCCTAGAGCTATTTTATGTCGGGTACATTGAGTGGACGACCTTTGTAAGACGATTAAAAAGTCACGGTGTATAAAGAATATCTTGAATTTGTGATAAAGGAGAGCTCCACCACTGTAGATACGAAACCTGAAAGAATTCAAACCGTTATCTTTGGAGCCGTGCTGCACCATTATGGCGCATATGTACAAGTATCTGGTGTGTCAGGTGAGTGCAGCAGCCCCCGTAGCATGACCACCGTATACAAGGATTTCTTTGACGGAAGAATCGACAAAATGACAGATAGTGCAAAAAAATCTGTCACTGTGTCGACACGATCTGTCATTTTGTCGATTCTTCCGTCAAAGAAATCCTTGTCTACGGTGGTCATGCTACGGGGGCAGATGTATGAATTAAAATATTTTAATCCGTTTGTTACTAACATAGCTTTTAAGTGTGTGTGATCAAAGTCTGAAATAAAGTTTTTTTTTGTTGTTAAAAACTTGAAAATTACCTCAATCACGTCGTGGGGGAAACCGTAAAGAAACGAACTCTGAGGTCTATTAGAATCGATATGTACGCAGTTATACATATTTAAAGGCAATTTCAATGAGCATTATTTAAACATAGATAAACATAGGTATTCGCAGCTTGTTCCTAAATCATGAGTAAAAGATCACAATTAAAATTTTCTTAGTGTAAAAAGTCTTATGAGACCAATCCGTGCGTCTAAACTCGTCGAGACCCCACAAGATTGCGAATACCTTCACATCAAAGCACATTATGTCAAAAAATAGTTTAATCACTGCAATACAATTTTTTAACAACATACCAAAAGAGTTAAGAGAACTCCCTTTAAAATATTTTAAATCCAAATTGCATAAATGGCTTGTTGACAATTGTTTTTATAGTTTGAAAGAATTTCTTGATAAAAAAGTATCCGATAGATATGGCTTCTGAGTTCTTTAAGTTGATTTAATTTTTCTTTTATTAAATGAGTCTATTATTGTTATTTTTATTAACTAGACATATAAAAATATAAATATATACACTAATAATTGTTGTTGTAATAAAATTCTATGTTTAAGATGTTCTAATATTTGTATGCCATTCTATGGCGAAACATGTAAGTTCACAAACCTATTTATAAGACCTTAATGTACCATGTTTTTACACAAATAAATTATTCTATTCTATTCTATAACCGGATTCAGCTGCATACCAGTATTTTACATGGAGCGACTGCCTATCTGACCTCCACAACCCAGTTAGTACTGAGTAATGCGACTCGATAAGACTTCGGGCCGCTGATTACCTGTCACGACAGTCTATATATGACAGCCGGGACCAATGACTTTGCGTACTTTCCAATGCACGGAAGAAACTAGCTATGTACTGGGTGGTCACCCATCCACGGACCAACCAAGGCAAGCGCGGCTTAACCTGAAGATCGACCCGAGCAGCTGTTATTATTTAACCACGAGCTCCTCCTCTTCAACGTATATTATTGAGAAAAATAAGCTAATAAGATTGCCTTTAAGTTCAGCTTCTTCTCGTAATTCAGGGCACTTACACAGCCCAGAATTTGAATACTCTCGCATCTCCCCAAACCATTCACTTAATACGAAACTATACCAGTTCACCATCAATATCCGAACTAACTTACATCCAATATAACATTTTTAACATAACCAAGAACCCAAGAATTCATTACAAGTACAACAAAGCTTGGATACGGTCTGCAAAGCAAGCAAGTTGCTCGCGCGGGCGATACATAAATTTTATTGCCATAATCTTGGGCCGCCACAAGATTCACTGGGTGGAAATTTTAAGATATACGGATTTGGTAGCGTTAGCAAAATCATTTAAGGGTTAATATTGTTGGTTTTGGGCAGTAATTTAAGTTGGATACGATGAAGAATGTGTTGCTGTAGCAAAGAGTTTTAGATAAAATATTTTTCGACGTTGACAGAAATATAAGACTGTGGGTAATGTGATTAATTGCGTCAGTCACAAAAAAATAACTTATTTTGGCATAGATACCGAATTTTACAAACGATGAAAAAGTGAGTTTGACAGTGTGAAGACACATTATAAAACATAAATCAGGGCTTTTACTTTGGCCAGAAGCTAAGTGTTGCCATACAACGTGGCAACGCCGCCAATCTCTTGGGCACATTACCAGCTGACAGCGTGGAGGAGTTTTTCGATGCCCTTTTATAGTTTGTTGTTAGTTTTTTATTTTAGGTTATTTAATAGTTTTTAATTAATAATGCAAATAGCTAGTTTACTCTACTTAATTAAATAAAAACTTGTTCGTATGTAGATGTTCTGAAAGGCGAATAATAAAATAGTGTAAATACCTAAAAAAAAAAAAAGACAGAAAATTGCAATTTATTTTGCGTTGTGCTCCGAAAACTCAACTATAACAACACCACAAAAAAAAGGAAAAAAGGACACCGATCGGAAAGTTTTTTCAAAAAGGTATATGGTCTGCAGTAGGCCATAATATGCAATTCAGCCGTAATGACCTGACTGTGCAATTACTAAATACAACGAAGGGAATAAGGACTAAAATAACATTGATCAGACATCCAGAGACAGAGGAGCTCGTGGCTAAATAATAACAGCCACTCGGGTCGATCTTTAGGTTAAGCCGTGCTTGCCTAGGTTGGTCTGTGGATGGGTGACCGCCCATTACATACCGAGTTACCTCCGTGCCTCGGGAAGCACGTTAAGCCGTTGTTCGCGGGAGTCATTTGTAGATCTTTGACAGTCGTTAGGTAGTCAGTGGAACAAAAAGTCTGACAACCAGTCTTACCAAGAGGTATCGTATTATGCAGTACTAACTGGGTTGTGGAGGTCAGATAGGCAGTCGCTCCATGTAAAATACTGGTATTCAGCTGCATCTGATTAGACTGGAAGCCGACCCCAATATAGTTGGGAAAAGGCTAGGCAGATGATGGAGACCTCCAGAGGCAGAAACATAACCGATTTTAGTGTCGTTTCCGAGAAACAAATTTTTCTGTAAGTCATTTTAAGTGAAATATTTATGACCGTTAACCAAACACAATTCTGCTGACCATACCTGTTTTATTAGGTCAACTTCTAACAACGTCTTTGCGTTTAATCAAAGGAAATTTCCAATTAAATTGATTACGATCTCGGCCGGCCCGCAGTTTCCCCGCAGCTGCCCCGCAACCTCCCCGCAGAAACTCCGCTAAGATAGCTACTTATACTCGCGAGATTAATATAATGTTAACTTTGTGTACATAAGGAAAGTTCTTATGTAACAGATATTTGTAAGACTATGTAAATAGTGGAGGTGCTTTACATTTTATTTTGCAAGTTACGGTCGTCGCCGCACGTTTTTTTCGTCTATTCTGTCAACAGTCACGCGTATATCAGGGGTAGCCTAGTGGTATGACCGTCGGACTGCCAATTCATGGGTCTCGAGTTCGAACCCAAGATGAAATTGAAATCTAGATGAAATTCAGTCTAACTGGAATATAACGATTAGTTTCATCAGCTTGGAAATGTTTACCATTGTCGCTAGTTAGTATAAGATGAATTTTAATTTTCATGAAAATCTTCCAGCAATGAGAAATCAAGAAGTTTGCATAATCAGCCTATAATGTTCCCACTGGTGGGAACATTATAGGCACACGGCCTCCTCTCTATGAGAGGGAATGGGCTATAATCCACCACACGGGCCCAGTGCGGGTTGGTAGATGTCACATGTCTTCGAATTTTTGGTTCTAGGACATGCCGGTTTCCTCACGATGTTTTCCTTCACCGTCAATCAAGGAGTTTAAAAATGATTAAATATGTGATGAAAAATGTATGTCTCAACTCACTATAACGCAAATAAATTTTTTTTGAGAGTTTTTGCATAAAACCTTTACTCCCATATTCTAACAATGACAGTAGGTAAATACGACGTAGTAAATTAGAGTAATGGATGCTTAAAAATAAGGAGCCAGTATTTATTTTGTGGGTCAAGTAATTTTAAATTATTTATTTTTATAAAAAAATATACTCAGATAAAAAAAAACCCCTTGAAATGGCTTTGTTATAGCCGTTAGATGATTCCCTGAAAATATTTCGTGTATGAATAGTTAGACGCTATATATTGCACACGTGCGAAGTCGGGGCGGGTCGCTAGTTAATATAACGTGTCGAACTTGGCAATTATGTTATTTTGCAATTGGGCTCACTGAGACATGGGATCACTGTTTTTTCATAACATTTCTTGTAATAGCCTCTTTTTGACATATTTTTCTTCACCATAGTAGGTAAGTTCCTACCAACGTATAAAAACAAAATCCCTCAAACTCAGCAAAATCTTTTTAACGTAATAAATCCTATACCAACAAACAAAAATCACAAAAACATGATACCAGCAAAACCTCAAAACGACTCCATTACATTCATTTTAAAATTAAAACGAAAAAATACCTCCATTTTTATTTCAAAAGTCTTTATTACCATTCCGGGACTGCATTACCATAAACACGTAAATAAACCTCCAACATTGAATTATAAAAATCATCGGTGTCGTGTAAAGCGTCCCTCGGAGCGTGTAAACGAGCTAAAATAAAAAAAAAAACGCGGAAAAAGTAAAATAAACGCCAATGAATGTTAACGAGGCTGGTAAGGGTGGTGGTACAGTGAGAAATATCGGTTCTTTAAACTGTCGGCAGAAAATGGAATTATAATGAATTGAGGGCTACGTTGCCGTCACCACATGACCCTCGGCAGAATAGTCGACATCGGCTCAGATGCCATCATCATTCTCTTGCCCTTATCCCAATTCATTAGGGGTCGGCGCAGCATGTCTTCTTCTTCCCTACTTCTCTATTACTCGTCATCTCATCAGACACCTCCTTTCTTGGCATATCATCCTTCACATAGTCCATCCATCGGTCTTCCTCTACTCATATACAAATCCACATTCATACTCAAAACTTTCCTCACGACGTTTTCCTCAGATGAGAATGAAGAAAAAAAATGAACAAGCTACAACTATAGCAAGACAGCTTATGAGACAAGATCTCTGATTAGGTGATATAACCTTCACAAAAGTCTTATTAGAAACACCCGATACCCATATTGTTGTCTGACAGTTAGTAAGGAACAGTAAAATGGGACTACACCTACCGGCCGTGTTTTAATAAAATGCAGACTGAGTGTTTCCAAAGATCTTTCTTACATTCTATACTTAGCTCTGTAAGCTTAGTATTTTTGAGATGTAGGTAGCAGCAAGTTACGGGTAATTATTAAGTTATTATTATTACAGCACGGTAGTGAATTGATAAACATTACTACAATAATAGAAGGAAACATGCTGCACCGAGACCTCAAATAAATTGAAATAAGCGCAAAATAATGGAGATGAAGTTAGATTAATTTGCTTTGGTAATTTCTTTTTGTACAAAATCTCTCACAAGTATGGCGCTAGCCTCAACATTCTTATTATGTGTTCTAACTTTATTTACGCAGCGAACAACCACTTATTTTTCAACACACGTTGACAAACTCTTCATTTACCCACAGACACACGAAAACAAAAACAGCCGCGCGCCCTGTGTGCCCCTAACCTAACACACCCTCGGGACAGTCCGGCTACTAGGCGGTCACACGGACGCGGCCGACTAAGTAACTTGTTGTCCCAGAGTCCCGGACACCGGACAACACCGGGACTGGACCGTACGTTACCGGGATAGGAACGGCTGCTTTCAAGGATTAGGGATCGAATGTGAGATGAGTGATGTGTGTTGTGGATGCAGAAAGAGTTCTAGTCATAGTTTAGGACGGCAAATATTCTTTGTGACGATTGTCTAGGTTCAGATAACATAACATCACGCCTGTAATCCCCGAAGGGTTAGGCAGAGGTGTACCTAATAGTACTCCCACATTTTGCCAGTTATGTTCAAGTCCCATGTAATAGGGAGCGAGCCTATTGTCATCAACCGGGCTCAAATCCAGACTCCGTGGCTGCTGCTGATAAATTCCTGAAGAAAAACCCAATGACACTTTGACCGACCCGGGAATCGAACTCAGGACCTCATGCTCAGCAGTCGTACTTGCGACCAATAAACTACTAGATACTAAACTACCTATTTCTAAGAAAGAATGGATGCCGTTTCCCTATTTTTAGGTTTTGCAGTTAGCTCTTGTCTTCCATAAAATAAATTATTAAAGTTTTTTATTCTTCAAAAATATGTTTTAAGATTATGGACTTGGTTACTTCTTGGGCTTTTAAGACACCATCATGCCACCTTTGTGTTGAATAGTCTACCTAAGACCCCATTGTCTTAGGTAGATTTAGTTAATTAAACAAGAAAACCATTTACAACCTTTTTATTAGTTAGTTATGCGCACTGAGCACTGTATCTTAGGGGTAGATTCTATAATTTTTAAGCGTCTTTCACAGGTATTCGGCTGTTCTTTTACAGAGAATTTCAGACGCTCTGTGATGTAGCCTGCTGAGAGAGGGCACTGGCTCTTCTAACACAGGTCTATCACCTAGCTCAGGAGTCAGGGACTACACACAATTTTGTAACCACTTTTTTGCGTAAGAAAGATTATTGATTACAGCTGGACGGCTCATAAAAAACATTTATCCCGCCAATATGTCTTGACTGAAACTTAAGCTACAAAGAAAAACTGTAATAAAAAAAAACGAAAATATTTAGCTTTTTCTTAACAAAATCTTAGCACGTTTTTCTACATGCAGTATTTTTTCGAGTAACAACTAAAACACTCATCATCTGCCTAGCCTTTTCCCAACTATATTGGGGTTGGCTTCCAGTCTAACCGGATACAGCAGAATACCAGTATTTTACATGGAGCGACTGCCTATTTGACCTCCACAACCCAGTTAGTACTGGGTAATACGATATAATATATTATATTATAAGACTGGTTGTCACACTTTTTGGGCCACTGACTGCCTAACAACTGTCAAAGATCTACAATTGACAGCCGGGACCAACGGCTTAACGTGCTTTCCGAGGCACGGAGGAAACTCGGTATGTAATAGGCGGTCACCCATCCACAGACCAACCTAGGCAAGCACGGCTTAACCTAAAGATCGACCCGAGCGTCTGTTATTATTTAGCCACGAGCTCCTCCTAACAACTAAAACACTAATACACCTAATCAACCAAACACTCCACAAGAAAATATCTAACCCCCAACATACTGTAACAACGGAAAAACCGAAATTAACCGGAAAATAACCATATCAGATTCTCCCCTTAACCCTTCCCTACGGGGCATATTTTACTTCTTTTTTCCGACATGAGACGGGAATATAAATGACTTTTTAAGTGTCGGGATTTTTTTGCCCGGGCAACTGTGGGATGTTAACAGATTTTTTGCCCGGAAATCCTGTGGGCCATTGAGTTGATTAATTCAGTGTTTAAACGGTGGCGTGTCGGCACTTTTTTAACGTAAAAAAGTGTAATTTGTCAAGCATTTTGTTGGTTAATCTGTAGCTTGACTTTATGAGGTGGAGTTGTTTGTTTTATTTTTTTATCGTGGCTTTTTCATCGTGGGAATTTTTCAGGAAACTCTTTTGGTTGAATCGTTTTTGTGATTTCTGTTAAGGGGATATTCAATGATGGAGATATGTTTGAACGTCATTTGTCGCTTCTGATTTTTATATAACATTAAAATTACCACTAGTACAGGCTAAGAAAATGTAATTTTTATTAATAAATCATTCCACAGTGTACCCGGAATAATTCGTGTGTGTAGACAGGAACTACTTTATGCAGGCAAATATAAATAAATCTTACTCTTATCCTGATGTTTTCAGAGTAATTTTGAACCAGTGGAAGATCTATGAAGTCTGTCACCACCACACCGTCACCGTCGCTCACCTAATTGTTGCTTGACTGATCGTTATTTAATTATTTCCACACGCGACACTATCACAAATAAGAAGTAAGAATCTACTTTAATTATTTCCAAAGTTGCTATTTAAAACCAACGCTTAGTGGTAGTCAAGTGTCCCGAAAGTCTGACAAGCAGTCTTAATATCAAGGGGTATCGTATTACTCAGTACTAACTGGGTTGTGGAGGTCAGGTAGGCAGTCGCTCTATGTAAAATACTGGTATTCAGCTGAATCCGGTTAGACTGGAAGCCGTTCCCAACATAGCTGGGAAAAGGCTAGGCAGATGATGATGATTTAAAACCAACTCTCACTTATAAGCACTGCATAGGATCAGCTTCGCTGCACCACATTTTTATTGGCTGATCTGAGGCGGTGCCGATACCATACTGCATAAATTTGTGTGCGCTCTAGTAAGGAGTTTCATGAAGGTGATGTGCGGAGTCTGACAGCCCATGCAAAGTTAATGGGTAGGTACAGTTCCAGACCTTACATGTGCTGAGTCTAGTTTATTTATTTATTTATTTAAAATTATGTAACACCTTTACAGCTATAACGCCAATGCGATGTTAGCACCACCAAGATACGACAAGTAGTGAGGTACGATAGTTGCAGGAATAACGCCACCAGAAGTTCGCAGAGCGGTGACAAACTCTAGAGAAAGAGCCAAAATGGTTTTAGACCTTTGCGCTATAAGACAACCTGGTGCCGTAAATGTTGACAAGCTGCAACAGCTTCTTAAAGTTTGCCTTCTCTGAAGAACGGCAACGGTAAGGAAAGACTAAAGCTGAAGCGAGACACTGCTTACCTACCATTAGTTCCATTGCTGAAAATCTCCCACCTGGACATCAGTTGTCTAGACTAAGCTGGAAGTCTCTGAACAGATTCTTTACACAGGTTGACCGAAGTAATGAAAACCTGCTCAGGTGGAGATTCATAGAAGACTCTGGTCTGGAGTGTGAATGTGGTGTAGTTCCACAAACAATGGAGCACTTAATGGCGTGTCTTGCGAAACGGTCTGTCATTGCCATACTATGAAAAAAATCAATGCAAAGAGAGTGATACCGAAGGTAATTCTTTTCAAGAAATTTTGGTGACAAAAAATTGTAGATCAAATTCAAAATTACTTGAATTTCATAAATTTTACTTTTAATTTATCATGGGCTTGGAGTTTGTGCAACCAAACTTCTTCACACACACACACACACACACAGCATACTTGAGTAGTACTTTGGTTATCATTTAAATTTAAAATTTACCATATTAAAGTGCCTGAACTTTTTTAATAAATTCATCAGGTAAAAAGCACCATTATCCAATACATATATTTTACAAATGCAGCATGTTTTATCCGCCGGCACCACAGAAAATGTTCTCGTCAAAATTCAGTTCAACACAAATGATACTTTAGAATGAATACCCCTAGACACCCTTCCATTGAACGAAGGGCGGCTAAAGAATGGGGTGTCTGGAAGACTGTTAGCGCCGTCTAGTAGGGAGTAGCGCTTACTAAGAAAAACAATGTTCTTTCAAAATATTTTTAACAAGAAATTTATTCCCACCTTTAAGACAATATTATAAATTAAAAACAATAAAATTAAGTTCGTGGTATTTACGTGACTTTACAGTTTTAAATTAAGGTAAAACACATGATTAGTCTACTCTCCGCTAGGGGCGCACACAAACCTTAAAGTTCCCTAATTTTGCCACAGAGGTCGCTTTAAAGTGCTAGCTATTGACCAATAGATGGCGTTAAACATTTACGCTACTAACCACTAGATGGTGTTGATTACTTCATCTACTCGGCGCCAGATGTCTCATAGTGTATTTCAGCAATCATGGATATCTTTGTACGAAAGTTCAAATGAAAGCGATTAAGGAATCTGACCTTACTTATTGTGGTGCTGTGAGATTGGAATATAGTTCAGTTACTTATCTTACATTTAATAAAACCGATAACTAGCTAATACGGCCTCTTAAGTTTTTAAAACTGTATTTTTGCTTTCCAAGGGTTTTCCGCATTTACGAAGGTGAAGGTGGATAATCTATAATAAATAGGCTCGAATAAAGTCTGTTTTCGTGTGTATCTGTTGATTGCAATTTGTTTCTTAGATAGGTACGCAAAAGGCTTTGATGCGGTTTTCACTGACATTTTAGAGTATTTATTCTGGACGGCTTATGTGTGTCATATTAAGGTATTGAGGGTGTAAATAGATCCTTAACGAAGCCGAAAGGCACTTGTTCTCCCCGTCATTACGATCACTTTTTTGTACTGGAACATACCTTCTAGTTACGGAGATATTTGAAGTCAAAGTTCTAACTAAAAAGATCAGAGAACTTCCAATTAATTACTTCAAAATAAAACTTAAGAAATGGCTCTTTAATAACGTGTTTTATACAATTAATGACTTTTTGACATATAAACCCATTTGTAATGGTTAAGTAGCTTTTGTTCCTATTTTTATTTTATTTTTTGATTTGTTATTTTTTTTTTTTTTTTCTAATTTTATTACATTTTGTAAAATTTTTAACTAGTACTAGGTACCTAAACCAAGAGTACATTGTGTTAGGTATTTTAATTTTAAGTTTGCATGCTGAAGGAAGTCAGCGAAATGTGTGAAACCTTTTATTTTATAAGACCATCATGTACCATCATGAATCTTGAATCTTGAATCTTAACTTTTTCAAAAGTTTTTTTTATAAATACTACTTTTTAAGGTTATAACTTTACTTTAGATGCCTTTATGACCTGTTTACTATTCAATGCATCCATCAGTACAATATTTTGAGTGCTTTACATTGAGTTTTGCCGTTAAACGTGATTATAATTTTTGCATAGGGTTACTTAGTTTAATGTACAGAATGCTTGGTTGACGGCTTCGTGAAGGGTCCGTTTACACCCTGTATAGCATCGAGAATCGATCGGATTTTTTAATCCTACTGTCCTACTAATATTATAAATGCGAAAGTTTGTGACGATGGATATCTTGGTTTTTGTTACCCTTTCACTCAAAAAATACTGACCGGATTTGGATGAAAATGACAAATAGGTAGTTTATACCCTAGATTAACACATAGGATACTTTTTATCCCGGTAGTACGATCCCGTGGGGCAATTACCGAACAAAACGTGGGCGAAGTCGCGGGCATAAGATAGTATAATTAACAATTTCGTTGTTTCGTTTCGAAAAACCGAATCAAGCATTGGCAGATCGCTAGTATTTGATAAAAGTAAATCTAAATATTTTTAAGATCTAAAAACAATAATTCAGAATCAACTTTAGCAAAATGATTAATCACACACGGACATCAAAAACCGTTACCTTTTATCTCCCAAGATGTCCACATTGTCCATAACCCTTCAAAGACAACCCTAAACTGCTCTCAAGAAAAAAATAGCAGGTCAATCAGACCCCGGGGCATTGTTATTTAAATTAATTGCATATTATCACGCTATAACGAAGGGGGACTTACAATAATGTTTGTCTTGTCGAATGTAGGACAATGGACAAGATGTTGGAAAAAATGGTTAATTTGGACCAGTGGGTAGTTTCGAATTGATCAGCTGCTCGTCTTGGTTGTCTTCCGGGGTTTTGAGTAACCTGAGAAACGTTTGGAACAAAAGACATGGAGATTAAAGTTGTTATTAAATATATAGCCGACATTGAAAAGATTTGTAAGATGTCCTGAGTTTCATCATCTGCCTAGCCTTTGCCCAACTATGTTGGGGTCGGCTTCCAGTCTAACCGTATGCAGCTGTATACCAGTATTTTACATGGAGCTACTGCCTATCTGACCTCCACAACCCAGTCAGTACTGGGTAATACGATACCCTTGGTAAGACTGGTTGTCAGACTTTCGGGCCACTGACTACCTGTAGCGATTGTCAAAGATCTACAAATGACAGCCGGGACCAACCGCTTAACGTGCTTTCCGAGGCACGGAGGAAACTCGGTATGTAATGCGTGGTCACCCATCCACGGACCAACCTAGGTAAGGGCGGCTTAACCTGAAGATTGATCCGAGTGGCTGTTATTATGTAGCTACGAGCTCTTAACAAATACACATACCACATAAATACTACTTTTTCTTTTAGCTAATATTATGAAGACAATTACCTATTTTCCGTACATCTCATAAACCTATCTGGATATAGTGTGGACATCTTGACCCAGTTCCACGATGGTCAATGTGACGTCACAGCGTCTTAGAGACGTCAATCTAAGTACACAATGTGGAGATGGGATGTGCTGATCAGTTTGTTCATGAACTTGTATGAATATTCTGAGAAACCCGAATGTCTTGTTATTTGTGAATGTTGACTATATAAAGTTGTAAATAGATCCTTAACATATCCGAAAGGCATTTGTTCTCTCCGTCTTTGTGATTATTTTTTTGTTTCTAAAACATACCTGGGAACCTTCTAGTTACGGAGATATTGGAGGTCAAAGTTACATGTTAAAATACATGTTTTTAATGTAAGATTTTTACTTTACACACCTCCACGACCCCCGTACTATTCAATCCATCCATCAGCACAATGTTTTGAGTGCTTTCCATCGAGTCCTAGCGTAAAACGTGAATTTTCACCCCAAAAAAAAAGTCGTTTCCCAGCAATAATTTTTGCGTAAAGTTACTTAGTTTGATGTACAGAATGCTTGGTAGACGGCTATGTGAAGGGTCTGTTTACACCCTGTATGTGCTAAGTTTCGATCAATGGCTGGCGTTATCTTCTGCAAGGAATTATTACATGATTTTCTTTTACGTCTTCAAAGGTTTCAAATAATTCACGTTTTATAAAGACCTAGCTGTTGCCCGCGACCTTAGTTCGCGTGATATAATTATAAGCATAAGCATAATCAGCCTATAATGTTCCCACTGCTGGGATACAGGCCTCCTCTCTATGAGAGGGAACGGGCTATAACCACGCGGGACCAGTGTGGGTTGGTAGATGTCACATGTCTTCGAATTTTTGGTTCTAGGACATGCCGGTTTCCTCACGATGTTTTCCTTCACCGTTTTGAGAGCAGTGGTGATGAAATAAATTACACAAAGTAATGCGCCTGGCTGGGTTCGAACCCACGGCTTAAAATAAATAATTATAAAATTGAAATAAACGCGACAAAGCGAACATCTTCATCTCCTTGCAATAACCAACCGGTTGATATCTCTAAAAGTACTTATAATGTAATTTTGCTATATGGCATCATTGAGAATCCATATAGGGATCACAGTTTTCCCAAGACATATCTTATGATAGCCTCTATAGTTTATCTTTAATCTCCTAGCTTGGGGACTAGATTTGTGCCCCTTCAGTGTGAGGAGATGTGTTATTATTGAGATGAAAACTAGAAGAGATTGACTAGGGTACCTATGCAAGAGAGCTAGTCAAGATTTTAGTTTTACACAAACTTTTTCCAGTGACACACGAACTCAAAAAATCATGTCCCATTAACTTACATCGCAATACCTATTTATGTAAAATTTAGAAGAAAAGTTATCGTATTTACAAAAAGTAAAATTCTTTGTTAGTTCGTAGCAAGCGCCTACGTAATTCGTAGCGCTACGCCCGCGTAGCAATTACCTAATCGGTTTAAACATAACGACGTAATTATTACTAATTAATAGTTTTCTTTTGTTAGCTTTTATTTTAGGTAATAATATAGTATTTTTATTTAAAAGGTCACTTTTTATTTTAAAATCTCTTTTGTTATTAGTATTTCCCGCTTAGAAACAAAAATGCAATAATATATGAGTCGATGAAATACGTTATATCGGCCTTTATAGGTCAAGCAAGAACTCTTGTTCAAACAAGAATCAACGAAATTACATAACATCACGCCTATAAATCCCGAAGGATTAGGCAGAGATATATCCAATAGTACACCCATATTTAGCCAGTTATATTTTAGCCAGGTTTTGAAATTATGTAAAAATTCTTCACCACAAGATTAAAAATATTAAAAATCCAAACGGTTTTTAAATTGGCTAAAGCATGAGGTGTGAAATGAAGACATACGCTCTGGCCGGCTGCAACCCTTCCGCTGCCGCCGTGAGAACCGGTCCGGTGAGAATGCAAATCAGGCACATTGTACCCCTGGACAATTCTTCGCTTTTTAATTGTTGATTTTTTTTTTTTTGGACCGTTGGACTTGTTGTCTGGTCTATCGATGTGGTGTGTCGATAGTTTTGCGGTAGAAGTTTCTAGAAACGAACTTGGCTAGGAACTGGATCTGAGCTTCAAAAGAAATAAATACAGAAGTCCAGTTAGAAAATTATACGTCTTTAATGTGAAAAATTTGTGGAAATACAAAAAAAAAACACCTGGTTTTACTGAAACGTTACAAAATTGATAGAGAAAATGTTTTTGTTAACCTTTTAAATTACTGCTAAATATTTTATTTCTTCTAAGTAAAAACGCTGTTTACCATTTTTATAGCCCTTGGTTAAACAAAGTTTTTACCAAAAACTTAAATACACAGTGAATACTCTATATTATATCCAAAAAACCATCGATAAAACTTAAAACCCATCACCAGCGAAAACCCCACCACATCACTACCAAAAACCGGTCAGGTCAGTTCCGCAAAAATCACAATAGCCGACCCATTGGATACTTAAATAGGTCCAAATATTATAATAGGTACATTCCGCTATTATTAGTACCGCGTCCGTTCCCTTTTTTAGCAAAAGGTGATTCTTTTATGTCCAGTTGGCACCCTTTCTGTCCTTTGTCCTTTGTCCCTGGGGCAAGATAACCGGTAAGACAACTTTTTTGACCCCATCGCGTTCATAGGGTTAAGTTCAGTTGTATTTTGACCATGTTCGTGAGGTGTAGTTTTGGAAGTATTAGTTATAAGATAAATAAGTTTAAATTAAAGGTAATTTTGACCCCGTAGTCGCATTTTGGGGTTAAAGTTGGTTTTAGTACAATCAGTGTCAATTAAGAAAATGTCGCCCACATTTTCACTATGCGGGAGTCGAATCTGCGTCCGCTGCTTGGAAATGAGCATGCGAGATGAAAATGTGAATACAAATAGACGAAAATATGAATGGTAACCATGCAGACTTCAAAAATATCGAAACTCGAAAACATTTTCGATGGTAAGTTCATTTTTTACTTCATATTCTATACGTAGATAACCCGTTACGGGAAAGCTTTAAAGAATCTTCTGAAGTTATCAATCGATAAATAAAATTACTGCAGGTTAAATGACAGCTAGCGTTAATTTAGTAAAAGAAAAGTTTCTATTTCATAATTTTATTACAAATCAAAATAAAAACCGACAAACCGAAACAGAAGATGAAAAAAAACCTAATCTAACATAAAACAAAACAAAGTTTTACCTACCCGCACTATTTTAAAATCTTCAATCATAAAACCCGCTTCAACAACTAATTCTTTTCAAAGTTTTTTTCTAACCCTCCCCCGCTTCGCTATTGATTATATTTTTAAAAGCAACCCCTCATTGGCGCGGACATTTTTGTTCAATTCTAAAGGTTTTTCTGTCGTGGGCGTCTTGGGGGAGTGGGGTGAGGTTCAATATGGCCGTTCCTTCTTAAAAAATAAATTTGAAAAGCGGTCTCTTTGAAATATTGTTTTTTTCGACTTTTTTTGGTTTTGTATTAAAATGTTATTTATGTTAAAATGGATGTTGTAGATTATTTTCTTTTTGTTGATAAAGACTTAACTGTGTGATTAGACCTGTCGTACTGTATGGATCGGAATGCTGGGCTGTGAAGAAGATGGATGAAAAAAGATTGCATGTAGCCGAGATGAGAATGTTGAGGTGGATGTGTGGTGTGACAAGAATGGATAAGGTAAGGAACGAGTATATTAGAGGAAGCTTAAAAGTTGCGCCAGTTACAGAAAAGCTAAAAGGGAATCGACTGTCTTGGTATGGGCATATGAGGAGGGACGAATCGCATGTGACTAAAAGAGTGATGAATTTAAACGTGGATGGATGGAGAGGGAGAGGAAGACCAAAGAAACGATGGATGGATTGTGTGAGGAATGATATGCAGGTGAAAGGAGTAAATGATAGCATGACGGTTGATAGAGGAGATTGGAAGAAAAAAACGTGTTGCGCCGACCCCAAGTAACATGGGACAAGGGCAGGAAGATGATGATGTTGATAAAGACTTAACTTTGAATATTTTAAAATACGACGGATTAAAAAAGTTAAAAGAAATTGAGAATTAGTATACCTTTTAGACTACTATCATATTGATAACATAAATACTTTTGAAACCACTAAATCTTTCAATAATCGACATCCAAACACCAAACTGTCTTTAAATAAATTCGTTCCTTCTACGCTTTACAAAATAAAACGTTATTTTGAAGAGTATTTTCCAAAAAGTTTTACAATAATGCTTCGGGATAAGTCCATCAAAACTTTTTACTCATTATATAAATATAATTACGACATAAAACGGGAAAGGGGTAAGAAAAACTCCTCGGAACTCTTCGCGGGGCGAAAAGGGGGTGAAATTGATTTTATTTGCCCTTCGACACGATTTTTTAATTAGGAGACGAGAGTTTTAGAGAAAATTTTAATGATGGCTGCCGTCTTTGAGTTACGAATATTAATATAAAAGGATTGCTTTTGATATTGGCGTTTTAAGGACGGAATTGCTTTGTCAATATCTGACACGTGGAAGCTATACTTATCTGACATCGGCACGAGTTGGTTATGGGAAAATAGTTCATGAAGTGAAAGGACTTCGTAAGGATCGTAGCAGATGGAATGTTGTAGTTACTGCTTAACCCGATGAAAAACAAGTACCATTTAATTAAAAGTATCAAAAAACCCGACTACAAATTTTAATAAGTACCTATTTATATATTTGTAATCTACTTTTAATTTCCTTCATTTTGATACACTTCTCGATAAGTTTGGTTGAAAAAAATATTAACGACTCACAATTTAGCGTCAAAAATCCTTTTTTAGTATTAAATATAAATATATCTAGATGAGAGATCTTTTAAAAAGCTATGACTTTAACTAAACAACGTTGAAACGTTTTTGCTCGCTGATTGTTTCTATCGTGCTGTACACTGTTGTTCATTTTTAATGAAAAGATCAAGTTGACAAGGAGTAATAAAATTGACTGCAAATCAATAAAGACACTATGCATTACTATATAAATTACAAAATTGCATGACCTAATTCCAAACCTTGTCCAAATAAAAGCAAGAACCCACTCGATATCGCCGACCCAACATTAAGGATCCTCAAACCAACTCCAAAAACCCTCGAAACATTTCTTTTTACCCGCAAAACAACGGCAGAAGTGGCTCAAGTCTCACAGCGCCAGAGAGATATCTCCAGAATGTTTTTAACAAACAAATGGGTCCCATTACAGAGTAAATTGGCTTTGAAAAGTTTCGCTCAGGGCGTCGAACGGCTTGACAACTTGAAAAATTTGCAAAACTCTTCGACGTAATTGTCAATGATAGTGTTTTGTTTTTGATCGTCACTACTACGGGTACAGACGAGAATAAGGTCTCCATCAGGATGAACGGTCACTAGGCGTATTTAACGTTGAATTTATGCCTAACAATTGCTTCCCTATTGCTTCTATTTGATTCCTATTCTCAAACAATTGCTTCCATCGTATTCTAGAAGAAAAAAAACATTTTAAGAGTGACCGTTCATTCTGATGTCAGGACGGCCGGTCACCGAGTCGTAGTGTCCTTGTGAAATAGAATTATTGAAATTCACGGTGGCCATTAATTACTTCCCGTTTGCTTCTCTCAACGTTTTACAACGATAATACTGTAACTATCACGGCACTAAAGACAAAAAAATAAAGGCAAAACTCTCTTATTTAACTCTTTATTGTAGTTACGCTTCATTAGGTGATAAATCTATGGTATTGTATTTTTTTTTATCTGAGTATATTTTTTTATAATAAATAAATAATTTAAAATTACTTGACCCACAAAATAAATACTGGCTCCATATTTTTAAGCATCCAATACGCTAGTTTACTACGTCGTATTTACCTACTGTCACTGTTAGAATATGGGAGTAAAGGTTTTATGCAAAAAGTCTCAAAAAAATTTAGAATTATAATAATTTTGTAAAAAAAAAACACTCAGATATTTTTTTTTTTCGTTGATATGGTGACTACGACTTATAGAAGTTACTCTTAAAATATTTCGTGTATGAAAAGATAGACCTTATACGTAGTAAACCTTTTTTTGACAATACTGTCTAGACAAGACCAAGCTTCTTAACCTTTAAACTCTTTTCCAAATAACCTTTTTCTTCGTTCATATTTCGAGACGTCAAACAGAAAGAAAATCTCTGTTCAAACATTAATAAATCTAAAATCTTCGATAACAAGAACACGGACGGCGAAAAATATTAATTTCATGGGGTGCCCACCCTTCCCTTAGTGCCTACTTTGGTACTTTTTTGACGCCCACTATCCCTTTTTTCGAAAGGGGGTGAGTTTTGCAATTTAAATTTTATCTCCGCGTAATGAGTGAAATGGAAATAAGAGGAGATCTGGAAACAACTGTTCTGGAGAGATTTGGTCGGTAGCTTTTTTGGCAAGAAGGGTAATAAAAGCAGTAAAATCGATGATATACTAACTTAAATATGATTAGTTTTTGACAACGTCAAAGTCAAAATTATTTATTTGCGGTAAATGTGGTAAAAATAACACATAGTGCAATGGCGTACTATGATGAAAACTAGAGAGGGGTATGATGGAGTCATGATTTTTTTTTATTGCTTTGAATTCAAATTTAAAATATTTTATGTTTATTTTCTATAAACATAAAATATTTTAAATTTGAATTTGTGAGCGCAAGTAATGGTTGCGCTTCGATGAATAATTTAGTTGCGCTTAGTTGGTTGCGCTTAAAAAGAGTTGCGCTTTGAGGAATACCCCAGTGCAATGACACATTTCGCCATAAAAATAGCATGCAAATATTAATAAACACAAACATTAAATTAGGTAGGTAACTAAATAAGGAAGGATATTTCTCAGTTTAATTAAATCAATATAAAACAAATTTTGCTGTTAAAAATTCTACAAACGAATTGTTAAAATAATAAAGTATTTTTAACATACAACAAATTGTTAGCACAATAAAATAGTGTTTAAATGTACAAACACAATATCGTATAATTTGGAACTAAATCAAACTCGAAATAAAATCAACGTTTTTGATCTTATAGACTATTCGAGTTCTTTTAGAAGATCAACATGCAACCTGACATTGACCTGCAAATTGCAAAAAACGTAAGAAAATTTGAATTTCGCGGCTACCCTAGAGCTTCCACCTGTATTCCGCGGAAAATTGTTGCTTGGGGTACCTAATTTTTTTTTTAGATATGTATTAGCATATAATTTACTATCTATTCATGAAAACAAAAATAGACTTAAGTACCAACGAGAATGAATCTCATTTATTTTTTGCCGGAATAAAATACGCAATTAAAATATAATTTCATTCGCAAGGGTAGAGATCGATTCATTAAAACTCATTCAAAATATTGGGGGCAACTCAAATACAGATAATTTTCTTTGGCCTTTCACCTTTTCTTAGAAATGATTTTATTTAAATAGGTTGTTTTACTATTTACATAATTTCGTTTTCCTACTTTACTTACAATAAATAAATTACAGGTTATACAATATCGTACGGGTTTACATCGACTGTAATTTATTTAAAATATATAAATTAATTTTTGATAGGCTGATATAATTCTAGTTGAAAAATAATAATGACATCAATAATTACAGTAAAATATTTGAATAAAATTGTCTAGAGGTAATTTTATTAAAATAAAAAAAAATACGCCTCTTTTATGATTGATTTATAACACAGACGACGCCAAATCCGACCGTCAAAGACTGAAAATTAAAAAGTTAAACGTTTAAAACCAAAATGGCGGATGGAATAGTTGAAAGTTTGCGAGCGAAAGTGTTCGGCAACTTTTTAATTTGCGAACGGGCAACGGCTTTGTTCCCACAGAAAGCGGAAAGCGAGTTGAAAAAAATGGGAACATTTTCCTAGTTCTAATATTGTGTCGTTACATTATATTTTTTCCAGCTAAAGAACTCTGTTGTTACCTAGATAAACAACATATCAATGCGCAAGCAACTTGTACCAAGTACAAACATGTACTCGGTACAAGTTGATTGCGTTCAGGTAGTTAATATTAATGTTAGCAGTGATTAGCAACAACACTTACTGATCTCTATCTCCAAATTATCACCACAATCATTATCCCAAATGAGACCACCCAATACATGACGACGATCCTCATTCTCCTGTCCTAATCCCAATTTATTTGGGGTTGGTGCAGTATGTCTATTCTTCCATACTTCTCTATTACTCGTCATCCATCAGACACCTCCTTTCTTACCAATACATGTCGATGAACAACTAACATAAATAATGATGATGTTTTTGACATGGAAAGTTAAATTATATAACTAAATTATTTGTTTACTATAAACTTAACTACTGATACGAACGAGAAACATGTCAAACTCTTCCTCTTACCATAATCCCCGCTAACAGTCTGACCCAAGCCTTTGGCATCGAATTTTTCATCGTCGCAAAGTTAGTGACTAGTTCGAGGTGCGAATATTAACAGTCCAACTTTGACTGAACCGGGATGCTGCAAAAACTTGAGAAAAACCTCCTTTCAATAGCTAATGGATGAACCCAGAACTTGAGGTTTATTTTTCAACTTACGGTTTGGAATTTCTATGTGATATTTGAAGTGGTTTCAACGAAAGATTTGATTTTGACACCCTTTACGGGGCTGTTAAAGAGGGTCTCTTGTCTAGGTTGGTCCGTGGATGGGTAACCACCTACTACATACCGAGTTTCCACCGTGCTTCGGAAAACACGTTAAGCTGTTTGTCCCGGCTGTCATTTATAGATCTTTGACAGTCGCTACGGGTAGTCAGTGGCTTACAAACGGGTATCGTATTACCCAGTACTAACAGGGATGTGGAGGTCAGTTAGGCAGTCGCTTCATGTGAAATACTGGCATTCAGCTACAGGTTAGAAGCCGACCCCAACATAGTTGGAAAAAGGCTAAGCAGATTATGATGTCTCAGAGACACTTGAAAGCAAAATTACATAATTGCCAAGTTTGATGCGTAACACGAGTATCAGAAGCACCCAGTTGGCTCTTAATAGTAGATTCCGATTTTGTTCGCGTTGTCCCGTCTATTATAAGCCGTTGGTTCTGGCTGTCATTTATAGATCTTTGACAGTCGTAACAGGTAGTCAGTGGCTCCAAAAGTCTTACCAAGGGGTATCGTATCACCCAGTACTAACTGGGTTGTGGAGGTCAGATAGGCAGTCGCTCCATGTAAAATACTAGTATTCAGCTGCATCCGGTTAGACTGGATGCCGACCCCAATATAGTTGGGAAAAGGTTAGGCAGATGATGATGACGTCCCATCTATTATAAATGTATACATTTAAATGTATTTAGCATAGTTAATTTTGCGTGAAGGAAACCTATATCAAAACAGCCTATATTTGACAAACAAATTAATTTTACAAAAATTATTTATTTTTTTATTTCTATACCGGTCATGAAGTATATAATAGTATTATGACTTTAACAGTTTATATGAGCTACTTCCGATGGTACGTCCTGTGGTTCCGGAAGTCGCCTATTACGTCACTTCCGTTCAGGAGAGCGCCTGAAACTTTGGAATTGGAGTAATTTTTCACGTTCACCTACCCTCCACTGGGTAAATTAAAACTAAGTTTTAAGTATAATTTAGTTAAATCGTTAAGAAGTTATTATCTGAAAATGTTTGGTGTATCTGAAGGGTGTAAAAAGACCCTTAACGATGCCAAAAGGCACTTCTTCTCCACGTCATTGCGATCCTTTTTTTGTTCTAGAACATACCTGGGAACCTTCTAGTTACGGAGATATTGGGCGTCATAGTTCCAACTTTTTCACAAGTTTTTTTTTAAATACATGTTTTTAATGTAAGATTTTTACTTTACACACCTCCACGACCCCCTTACTATTCAATCCATCCATCAGCACAATGCTTTGAGTGCGTTCCATCGAGTCCTACCGTAAAACGTGATTTTTCACCCCAAAAAAAAGTCGTTTCCCAGCAATAATTTTTGCGTAAAGTTACTTAGTTTGATATACAGAATGCTTGGTTGGTGGCTTCGTGAAGGGTCTGTTTCCACCCTGTATACAGTTGTTTTAAAAACGACAAAAAATCGATAAAGAAAATAAAAAGCAGTAGAAATACTTAAATTAAAAAGAATTGAAAAATCGATAGTGGAATGTTGAGCCCTAGAGGAGTAATAAATAAATATATTTTTTTTGAACTAGCTGGCAGATATTAAAATAGTTTTCTTCGTGAAAGGAAAAGATTAATAACATAAAATTATTTCAGTTGTGAAATGAATCCAGGCCATAAATCAAGATTTAACTAAAACTCCTTCAAATGAAAAACTTGAAAATACGATGCCTATTGAATCAAAAGAAACAAAACAGCATAAATTACTCCAAACTAACTTAAATTATAAAGACATATTTCCATTTTTATACCCCACCCTGTTGTCAAAGAAAAATCAACCCTACTTTCAAAAGCATAAAATACAAAATAGTAGAACAGGAGGGAACTTTCTTAAGTTACTTTTGCGACAATTATTCTTGGTAACGGTAAAGCAGAAAAACTGGGGGATTTCAAAGGATTGGACCAATTTAGATTTATTTTTCTCCCCATTTGGGGGTCCGAGGACTAAGTTTTGTTGCCACCTAGCCAGGGAGGCTGGTGAAGTATGGATGGAGGAAAGTGCCGAATTTTCTTCGTTATTAAAGTAATTTTTTCGTTGCCATACAACGTGGCAACGCCGCCAGTCTCTTGGGTATATTCCAGTTGACAGCGTTGAGGAGGAGTTTTTTTGACGTATTTTTTCAAGTTTATTGTTAAGTTAGTTACTTTAGGTTATTTTTATTTATTAATTTATATAATATTCAGCTAATTTTTTTCCGATATTAGGCCATACATTTTATGTAATGAAAAATAAATAGTACTCTTTTTTCGGTCGTATTTCTACATTTGTTGCACAATCGTGTCATAAATAAAATACATGAAATATTGTTCTTATTTGGCCATTGAACTCGCAAAACTTGAGTCAGCTGGAACTCTTCTTTCGGTTAGATTTCGTATCTAAATAGGTACAAGATTCTAGTTTGTTTTTTTTCTAATTAGAGGACTCAATTAGATAGTATTTTTTGTGATACGAGTAAGTAACAGCTGTGCATGGTTTTCTAGAAAATTTTTGAATATTATTCAGCAGAAAACTCTGAATTTAAAGAAGAAGTGAACTAGTATTGATGGAAGAATAAGGTGAATATTTATATCAAAATATAACTGCTGTTGACAATAAACACACGTTTTAAACGACAAAACAACATAAAAAATACATGGTCACGGTTTAAAGTAAAGATATTTTCAATATTGTACCAAGGTCTTCTTTAAAAAGTAAAAGCTCCGTACTTTCTCTTTGCCATGCAAGTAATAATTCGGGCAACGATAAAAAATAAAATGGGGTGCCTACCCCTTGTAAAAAGTCGTCTCTTAAACTTTGCAATAGCCACCCTTAGGTAACTGATGAACAGCCCCGCGCAACGTTTATGTAGATAATTATATAAAAATGTTCTACAAAAGGGTCGAATTTTGTGTTTTTGTGCTGCGAGAAAGATCGCTTGAATTTTTCATCTTAAAACTTTGGTGGCTCAAATATTGTTGTATTTTAGTATGTTGTTGATGTTATTTTAAATTATGGAAAAGGGTATGTTACACACTTGGTTATTTGTTTTTTTTTTTACTAAAAACCATCGGCGATTGCTTTCAAAGCGTTTCTTATGTCAAATATAAAAGACTTTTACAAAATCGGATCACTGATAGATGTTTACTTGATCTAGGCCCTAAAAAGAACCCTGTGTTTGACCTATTTTTAATTTCAGGTACAATGAAACCATCTTTCTTTAGTTACAGCACCTCAAGCATACATAAAATATGGCGGTTCTCTTAGAAGTAAGTCCTGAGGTTTTATAAGTTAATTCGGACGATCTTTTTCTTAACTCAGTCATCAGTTTTCAATGAGCACAAAACAGTAAGAACATTCTCTTTATTTATCTTATTATTGGCAACCATAACTAATGCATTAAATCTATACTATAAACAATAAACAAAATGCACGAAGAAAGTCAAAGACCGCATTAATAACATAGCATGGCAACATATTTTCTGGGGTTAGTTCGGAAACGGATGGAGACAGCGATAGTCTTCTGGAATCACGCCAGGGGGCGCAGACGGTGACGGGGTCTTTTATTTGTATGTGTTTTTATACTCGGAAACTGTGTAGAAGATTTCATGTCTTTTTAAGATCTAAAAATATTAGGGTAGTTTTGTTTTTTTATTTATTGGCGCCCAGTTGGGACAAATTTAATTTTGACTACCCACCATCACCGTGACAAAAAGTCTTTCTACCAGTTTACGATTTAAGATTTATTCACAATGTTGTATCTTATGTCATCTTTTTTTTACGCGTAAAGATAAATATTTTGACAGTTTTTTATTACATCTAAAATACGTGCATTTACAACAAGATGTGAACCCTCTTTACCGTCCAAAAACTAACTCCTTAATACCAAACATTTTAAAAATACTCCGAAAATTCAACTCACACAAAATTCTCCACCTACCCTCACTTACTCTTAATTCTAAACATCGTACAGTACCTGTCAAAACGGACATTATTTTTCTCGTACTAACAAGTCTTGTAGCGTTTCTCATTCCAGGCTCAAATTAAAAACAATTATGAAGGGGGGCGACGGCCGGCCCCGGGCGTTGTGAGATGAAAAATTAAGACAATTTAAACATAGCCTGGCTATACTTTTATAAGGCTGGACGGTGAGAGGGTAGGTAGAGATGTAGGTAAGGTTTATAGCGTTGTAACTCTTTCCTAATCAGTTTTCTGTAATAATTGTGACACTGTGGCACATCTCAAAAAGGTAGAAATGAGCATCGAATAAGACATTTTTAACGTCGTTATATTAAAAGCCTTGAAATGGTTATTTAAGTGTGCCAAATATATGTCGCAGGATAAATGAAAATAAAATCGGATACTAGCTCATACATACGAAAATATTACTTACATAGCATAGCATCACGCCTGTAAAACCCGAAGGATTAGGCAGAGGTGTACATAATAGTACACCTACATTTCACCAGTTATGTTTTAAGTCCCATGTAATAGGGGACGAGCCTATTGCCATAAACCGGGCACAAATGCAGACTTCGGGCTGCTACTGAGAAATTCCTGATGGAAAAACCCAATAACGCATTTAAAAAATCTTACTTAATTTCTTATAACCCTTTTGCAAAAATTTTATGAATACTGTAATATGCATACAAACGGATAAGTGCTCATTTGGATACACAAAAATTCTCCAACAGTCCACTGCTGGACATGGGGCTTTCCAATCCCACGCCACGACATTCAACTCAAAGTACCAAGACTAGGTCCACCATACTGCGGTATTTTTCTCCAAAATTTGAAACAACTCGCTCGTGTTAGTCAATGCTCCTAATTACCCGTCTATTTTCATAATACTCCCAGGAATAACCTATTACAACGAGCAAAGTAATATCTATTACCTTAAATTGAGTTTGATAGCAGGTAGGTAAGCTCTCATCTACTAAATAAAGTCCTTAAAAAGGTCTATGTCTAAAGTGAAAATTATTTGTTTGCAGTAAATGTGGTACAAAATATGGTAAAAATGACATGAAGTGCAATGACACATTTCGCCATAAAAATAGCATGCAAATATTATTAAACACAAACATTAAGTTACGTAGATAACTAAATCATCATCTGCCTAGCCTTTTCCCAACTATGTTGGGGTCGGCTTACAGTCTAACCGGATGCAGCTGAATACCAGTATTTTACATGGAGCGACTGCCTATCTGACCTCCACAACCCAGTTAGTATTGGGTAATACGATACCCTTTGGTAAGACTGGTTGTCAGACTTTTTGGGCCACTGAATACGAAACGACTGTCAAAGATCTACAAATGACACCCGGGACCAACGGCTTAACGTGCTTTCCGAGGCACGGAGGAAACTCGGTATGTAATGGGTGGTCACCCATCCACAGACCAACCCAGGCAAGCACGGCTTAACCTAAAGATCGATCTGAGCGGCTGTTATTATTTAGCCACGAGCTCCTCAAGGTAGGTAAATAAATAAAGTAAAATATTACTAAGTTTAAGGTGCTTTGTCACGTGCATTGTACTCACAACCGGTGTGCGTGTATGACCAGATGTATAAACGTGGTAAATGCAAAAACTTACTTGCTAGCATCGGTGAAGGAAAGGCTTATTCATCAACTGGCGAGTGTTGAACTCGCGAGTGCACGCGAGGTGGCACCTTCTGATTTTACCTACATTTTTTGTCGTCAACTCGCTCGCACATTATAAAGTACAGTCAAATAATAAAAACGAACTGAAACCAGTCACTATACATAACTAGCTATTGCCCGCGCGGGCTGATTCGGTTAAGTACTGACTATCTACTTAGATTTCGGGATACGGCGAGGGGGATGCGGCCGACAACGCATGATACCCAAGCATGCTATCCAGCGTTGCCAGAATGTTACGTTTGTAATATTTTGAAAACATCGTGAGGAAACCAGCATGCCTGAGAGAAATTTCTCGACGGAATATAAAGCCAAGTCAGAGGCCCTTAGCGGTATAAAAACTCTGACACCAGGTTAGGCACTAACCACACGATAAAGAAAGCATGCAAAAAAAGTTTGTATGTATTGCAACGTCGTGTTCTAAAGTTTATGCTTACCCTACCTGCATGGAAAAATGCGTGATGTATGTAATCCAAGCTAGAGCTTTCAATCTCTAATTAATGGAATTAAGACAGTAGGTAGTCAAGTTTTTGGGAGCATTGTTATTATTAAATAAAAGAGTGGAGTTACGTGTGAACAGAAGCGCGTGCTCTATTGTAATATCGTCGGGGATAGTGTAAATCCGCGAATCTACCATATGTAAGTGCGCGTATCTGCACTACGAGTAGGTTTACAAGGGAAGGTTATAATTTATAAGTTTTTATTTCAACGATTTTTGACTTCATTTTTACATGAATAGTTTCAATTCTTGTGTTCTGTGTATTGTTAACAGTAGAAATCTATTAAAGTCATTAATTTATTCGCTACGACAATGCGTAATTGAAATTGGCTACATTTGTCAGATACGCGGAATTATCCAATGCTAGTTCCGCGGATTTGCACTATCCCCGACGATATGCAACACTAAACCTAGCGTCTTCATGTGGGACTTAACGCTACTTATCTGCTAAGTTGACAAAAATTCATCGAAAGGTTCTAGAGGGGCCATCCTAAACTGCAACGGTGCATTTAATGCTTGTGTTCAGGTGGCATAATTAAGTATTCAAAACTTAAATTCATTCAAACCTCATTGTATTAAAACAAAGTTCTACAAACCCGTATTCTTTTTCATACTCAAGAAATAAACAAGCCTTGTTTCCACGACTCAAAACAAATCTTCTTTACCAAGGAAAGTAATAAAAAACAGACCGATTACCTTAAGTCAAAGAAACAAATTAACATAACCACCTACAATAAGATAAGACGTCCCTCCCTACCCCCCAGACAACAAAAAAAAACAAGAAAAAGACGGAAATATCACCCCTCTTGCGTGAGACAGAGAGAGAAAATCGCCCCGCGAAAAATTAAGATTCAAATAGTAAGAAAATTAAAATTCGCGGAGCGGTCAGCTTTGCATCTCGCTTGTTCTTTCTACTCTTGTATAACGCCATCTCTTTCTCGCAAAAAAAGATGGGGTTGATCTGACTTCCATCAAGAAGGGATGAAATGGCCTTATTGGAATGGTAATGACAGTGTTTTGTAGACTCCCTGTGCTGAATAATTAAAACTTAAAACTAAAAGACGTTTTATATTAAACTCAGGATTTATTTAATCATTTATTTCGAGCAACAAGACTCATAGTGTTAGTAACAATGTACTTACAAACTATGTTAGTAATATACTTACAAAAACAAAAAGAAACAGATAGTGACATCACTGCTGCAAGGTGACTGGTCCAGCTGAAAACTTAGAGCAGTGGTTCACAAACTCACAATCAAGCCTGCTTGCTGTCATAGATAGGATGCTGTTAAATCAGGTTTTAGGTTTTTCATCATCTGCCTAGCCTTTTCCCAACTATATTGGGGTCGGCTTTCAGTCTAACCGGATGCAGCTGAATACCAGTATTTTACATGGAGCGACTGCCTATCTGACCTCCACAACTGCTGTTACATCAGCACCAGCATCAGTACTGCTGTTAAATCAGGTTTTAGGTTTTTAAATTTTAAATATAGAGTTCAATGGATTACAATTAAAGAACTTTATAAGGGCTTCCAGTGTTTACTGTACTAGATCCTGTTGCATTTTGAGAACGTGCAAATGCTTGACCTGATACCAATTATGTTGACTAATCATTGGCCATGGTATGTGTTATTATCTTATAACTACCTCTGCAAGTACCATTATTAATTTGAAAATTATTTGCAACTAATAAGATTCCTGTTACAATCGTTACCTATATACCAAGTCAGTCATGGTTATAATTCAATAGCATAATCATAATCAGCCTATGTTCCCACTGCTGGGACAAAGGGCTCCTCTCTACGAGAGGGAATGGGCTATAATCCACCACGCGGGCTCAGTGCGGGTTGGTAGATTTCACATGTCTTCGAACTTTTGGTTCTACGGCCTGCCGGTTTCCTCACGATGTTTTTCTTCACAGTTTTGAGAGCAGTGGTGATGAAATAAATTACACAAAGTAATGCGCGTGCCGCCGGCCGCCTGGGCCACCGCTGCTCTTAATTCAACAGCGAAGACACATAATTAGACAAGCATGTGTCCGAAATTCAAAAAGACAGTCATATTCGATTGAAATAATTTATTAATACCGTTTTGTCTACAACAGTCAGCTGTGTCATTGACACAGTTTCATCTATCAATGTGTTGCATATGTAGATACCAGCGGGTTCACTGACGGTCAACTTTACTACTTAGGGCATAAGGGTGAAAACTGACAGACCGTCAGTTAACTCGTTCCAAGACCATCTTTCTGTTTCCAAAGTAGAGCTTTTCAGTATGCTCTCGAACTAAGTATATAATATTACTAAGTCTCATGTAACAAAACCACATATAATGTAAAAAAGAGTCCAATGGCAGATTCATCACGTATGGTAACAATAAGTACTTTACGAACTTTACTAATAAGCCATTAATTACTGCTAACAAAATGACATCTTACAACCATCATCATCTGCCTAGCCTTTTCCCAACTATGTCGGGGTCGGCTTCCAGTCTACCCGGATGCAATTGAATACTTGTATTTTACAAAGAGCGACTGCCTTACCTCCACAACCCAGTTAGTACTTGGTTATACAATACCCGTTGGTAAGCCACTGACTACCCGTAGCGACTGTCAAAGATCTACAAATGACAGCCGGGAGCAACGACGTAACGTGCTTTCCGAGGCACGGAGGAAACTCGGTATGTAATGGGTGGTCATCACGGACCAACCTAGGCAAGCACGGCTTAACCTAAAGATCGACCCGAGAGGCTGTTATTATTTAGCCATGAGCTCCCGATATCGGTTAAAAGTCGCGAAGTCTACTTGCCTTCGGTATATTAATAAAAAACTGTCGAAAGCCAAGTTAATGAATAAAACAGAAACTGCAGTGATATAGTTCATTTAGTGTAGAACTATAAAACATTTGCCAAATAACCAAGTACCTAATGGCGAAGAACTCAACTCAAACTCAAAGCATTTATTTCAATTAGACCATCACAAGCACTTTTGAATGTCAGAGAAACAAAAAAAAGCGAAGCTACAGTCACAAGGTATAATAACTTGAGAAAGTGCTGTAGTTTCACATTCCAAAGCGTAGATTAACGAAGCAAGAGGAGTATTTAAGGATCGTTGTAGAGCGTTTAGTTTCTGCGTACCCTCATGCGAAAAAGGTGTGAGTTTATGTATTATGTATGCATGCGTAACCAACGTAATATGCTCACGGTCAAGGTCATCTATTCTTCATAGCACATACAAAGAGAAATGTGTATACAATTAGTGAAAAAGATTCTCTAGTTTTGTTTCGCCAAATTCGACTTTAAACTCAAGATAATCCATTTTATATTAAGCACAATTTTTCTCAAAATAATTAAAACAACGCTTCGTCAAAATGTTACTTGATCAAAGGGGGTACACAGTAAAAATGTCCCCCTTCTACCCCCGAGGGGTTTGGGGGTCCGGGGGGCGTTCGTTTCTTTGTCCCGCGTTATCTATACAATTATTTGAAGAAAGTAAAGTCTCGCAAAAAGATAGCAAGGCTGGACGCTCGCCGAGTTGCGACCGTCGCATCTTTTGAGAAAATGTTGGTAATTTTCACAATAAGACAACCATAATTTTTCTTATGTGTAACATAACTAAATCGTTTCTCCTATCGATATTAGGATTGCTTTCTTTTATTAATTGAAGTCCTTTTTCACCGAAAGCTAAGGTATAAGTATACCTTTTCTTAATTTTTTCTTTATTATCAACTAGTTAAAAGTTTACAATATTTTTTAACACAATATTACGCCCCACAACTTGCATTATTTACTGAAATATGCGATAGTATTCATGTTGTTCTAAACAATATCCTATTATTTCCTTGAAAAAAAATATAGCCGCAGCCGTAGTGGCCGCCGTAATAATTGTAGTAGTGTTATCTATCTGTAAAACATCTCACACGCTCGACCAGATAATTTCATTTCTCATGCAAAAATTACTCCTACTCAATTCAATAATAATTGACACATAGCTAACAACAACCTTTACTATTAAAATACTTTTTCCTTAATTTTTTTAACTGTTACAAATATTCATCTAACAAAAACAATTATTTATTTTCCAGGGCCACTAAAGAGCACCAACTCCATCGCCGGACGCCCTACAAAAACGATCCTCTAAAGGGGAGTCGTGGCAAAAATGACGCTCCGGAATAAAATAAATACTTCACCATCATAACTAGATCTGCCTCCCCTCTCCTGAACTAAGAAAACCAGTATCAAGAGGGGAATCTTGAGGATTCCGCAGAGGTCTTGGAGACTGGTCGAGAAAGAAGCGAAGAATCTATTGTATATAGGTAGGTAGAGTTGAGAGGTAAAAATTTATTGGTGGATATTTTTTAATGAAAGATAAAGTACACAAGGGTATAAGATAAATGGTTATTTCTTTAAAAAACCGACTGTTGAGTGGTAGTCACCTAAAGCTAATTTAACATAGGATCAATTAGGTACTTAGTAGTAGTTATTCCTGTCTTAATCAGGGTAAGTAATCTAGAAGAACATAAGTTTCTAAAAAGTGGTCTTACAAGCAGTTGAAGGTTAGTTTACGCTAAGACATTTTGTTTTTGAGCCGATACGAATATACACCCGTATCCGTTCAGACGATTGACGTGACAACGCTTTTAATCATCCAAGACTGAGAATATTAATACTTAAATAATTTTTTGTGTACATAATAAGTAAATACAATCAACTAGGTGGACAGATGATCTCATTAAACTGGCCGGAAGAAACTGGAGAGATTTGGAAGTGACTTACACTCAGCATGGTTGGCCGAAGGTTGAAGAAGAGAAGTAAATAAAACAAATATTTGCATAGAAACACGCAGTCAAAAAAACATGCAGTCGGAAAGAAAATGACCAAACACAACCGTATGACTTTTCCCGCAAAGAACAACGACGATTGAAACACACCTAAAGCGTATGATACCCGCACTGGCGAAACGTCCGGACGCCATCCAGACCCGCTCACGAAAACTATGTCCAGCAGTGGACCAATCGCGCCCAATTACATGGTCCTCAAACAATGCTGACGAATGCTGCTGTAGCTATTGGCATTCCTCTGCCTAGCCCTTAGGAGAATACACGCGTTAAGATCCGTCAACAAGATGAGATATGTGTACCTACTGAATATTTCAACTAGTTAGGTTCTGTTCATACTTGAAATTATGAGCACATCATCATCATCATAATTTCAGCCGGAAGACGTCCACTGCTGGACATAGGCCTCCCCCAAGTTTCGCCACATTTACCGGTCCCGTGCGACTCGCATCCAGCGGAACGCTGCAACCTTCACCAGGTCATCGGTCCACCTAGTGTGAGGCCTTCTAACGCAACGTCTTCCGGTTCACGGTCACCACTCCAGAACTTTCCGGCCATCCGTTCTGCGACCAATGTGCCCTGCCCACTGCTACTTAAGTTCGGGCTACGTCAGTAACCTTGGTTCTCTTGCGGATGTCCTCATTTCTGATTTGATCACGTAGGGAAACTCCGAGCATAGCCCTATCTTGAGCACATATCTTTCAAAACAAACTAAAATTCTTCTGTCCCAATAAATACAATACTCATTACAATCAGTAATGCTATAGTAGTTATAAAGCCGTCCGGTCACGACTCGGAGACGACTCGAAGGGACTCGCAATTTCCTATCTGACTGACAATTTCCTTGGCTCTCCCGATTTTAATATAAAACGAGTGAAAAAACATCGCATCGCCCCCGACTTCTGTAGACGGTGATAGGTTAATGTGGATAAGATCTCTTTGAGTAGGTTTTTTTTTATTTTCCCTTCAGTCATCCTGAAATTAGATAGAAAGAATAAAAACATTTATTTGGCACATGCCACAAGTGCACACAACAAACAAAGAAAAATAAATAAAAAAAACTTAAATTTACTCAATAAAAAAGTTAAAACCAAACAGAAAAAAAGAGATAATATTGTGTGTCTCACGGCTGCGCCAAATAGGGCCAGTTCAGCAAACTGCCGAGCAGCTAGTGCCCGACGCTGGTTTTCAACTGGACCTGAGATTGTGATGTGACGGATATAAAACAGTATTGTTTCTAATTAGGTATGTGGTATGATAAATTAAAAACCTTGTCTAAGTAACCTCTAGAACTTTTGGCTTGTTTTTGTTGGATTTGTGACCGCCAAACTTCGTGTATACAAGTATTTTATGTCTATCTATCTTTCTGTTAAGTTTTAACGCCTAATAGCTGAACAGATTTCGATGAAATTTGGCACACACGTAGGCCATGACCTGGGTAACGACATAGGTTTCTTTTAATCCGGGTAGTACGTTCCCGTGGGATAATTTTAGACATCCACGCAGGCGAAGCTGCGGGCAATAGCTAGTATTTCAATATCTTGCTTTGTGTGGAACTAGATCTTAGACATTTTTGACCGTTTAAGAAAAAAAACTATTTATTAAAAAGTAAGTACAAAGAACGTCTCATCCACACTATTCCACCGCTCCTTTCAAAATGGCTTTGGCGAGAGAAAGAAAAGTGGTTCGCGATGGCCGCTCCCCCCCTTCACCGCCCTCGCACCCCGCTACACCCCCCGGGCCGCCGTGTTATTTTACAAAAGATGCTGTTTTATTCAAGTCGCCATTGTATTTTTGTATAAAATATCGCTGCTTTAGTTTAAAAATGTTTTGTTAAGAAAGGAGAGAAATAATTTTTTTTATTGTGGGTATTATTTACGAGTATGTAGGTACCTTACCTTTTACACGAACTGGAAACTGAAGTGACAGAAAGATAAACTTTTGACAGCCAGAGCATAAAGGTACGCGCGTGCCCTCCACGCCAAGCCACAATTGCACCTATCATTTTGTCACATATTTGTGCCGTTTGGCGTATAGGGCACGCGCTTGCTTGTCACTTATATGTGACAATGGCGGTCAAAAGGTTAAAGGTGACTCCTTGTCTTATAGCTGCTTTTTTAGGCCTATTTAAATAAAGTACCTTTTTAGTACACAAGATCTGGATGGTGGTAGATTCACAATCTTCTCATTCATAGGCCTTTACTTCCATACCTACTCGTTAGAAAGAATCGTGCTCTCACACAAACACCTAAAAAACGCTTAGCTACAAGTACTTCAGCAATAATTAATTGTTAAAATGCATGTTCAATTATTACGAATGAATTTATTACTTTTAAGAATCAAATGAATGTTTTAATTACGATGTCGTGTAATGAAATTTAAATGTAATTTTTTTTTTTGGAAAATATAAGGCTTAAATAAATAATAACTAATAATGTACCACTCTTGTACATGAAATTAAATATTTAACTTCATTACCAAATCTAATGTAAATCGATGATTATTATCTTGACTAAAATAACAAACAGTGCATTAAACTATCTGTTAAGGCGACGACGACGGCGACAACTTTCAAACAACAATCTTAATTACCAATTCCTTATTTTAGACCTTATCTTATCTACAAAACAATGAAGCAACTGAATAATATTTTTCCATTAACTTTTTCAGGGAACGATCTGGATGCGTGTGAAGTTGAGTATCGACTGTTGTGACGCCAGGAAGAAGAGCCATATTAAACCTACCACGACGCGCAACATGTAGGTCGCAAGTAGTGTGGCCAAGGTTTTATTATGTTTCCATTGTAAGTTCGACCAATGATAGAAACAATAATTCAGTATCTGAATCATACTAATTGTGCACTAAAACGAGAACCTGGTGTCCTTTGTTTGTTTTATCAGCGTAAAATAAAGAATTTTCTATGTTTTTAAACTAGTTTTATTTATGAGTTCTCATCAAAATAGTATCACAGTGAAAAGGCAAAGACAGCGTGAGACGCAGCCTAACTAATGTGCAACATTTTTTTTGGATACAATCAAAAATATCACCTCACAAAACGTAACTAAAATTGGGGAACTTCACACTCCTCGGCAGTGCTTGAAACTACTAGGTGCATGTGAAGCCGCCATTGGAAGCGGGCCTGTGGACGGCGAGTTATGGGCTAGCTCGCCGTCCGGCCGTCTTATGACGACAGGCCGTGTCGACGGCGCGTTCGTGTTCCACGTGCGCCTCAAAGAGATGTCAGCAAATAAGTAGGGATCCGCAGGGGCCGATGCCTGCCAGGGCTGCGGGACTGTTCGAAAGAGATACCGTGGCCCTGGAACACAAAGGGCAAAGAAGGAACATGGATGGGTTTTAGTCAGTACAAGTCTGACACTCCCTTCCGCTCCGCCCAGAGTGGGGGGGGTCATTTGATGATTTCCCACCCGGAAAAAAAAAAAAAAAAAAAAAAGCCGCCATTGGAATCTCTAGCTTATTCTTGGGACAGTAGGCACCTTGTCCAGTGTTACTCCTCCCATGATGGTTTCAAAAGGCAAAGGTAAGTGACAGCTCAGGGCGTCCCATGTTGCCCGATTAACAAACTGCGATTACCTGACCAAAGCCGCTAGATTATATTATAGCAATTACCTTATTACCAATTTCTAATAATTTATATGATATTATTGAATTGCTGCTTAGCCCTCTTCCTCTCTCCTAATGTTGCTGTGCCCGACAGGGTCCATAATGATCTTTTACCTTGTTACACCATCTATGTAATACTTATGGAATGCAATAAAAAATTGAGTATTGAGTATTGACCGTTCAAACGCGTAGAGCTTTATGGAGAAATTAAAAGTTATCAAGCAGTGGCGAAGGTTCCTTACAACTCGATTCCTACCGGATTCCCTTTGAAAAATGGCACAGTCAGTATTCTATAGACAAATAATATAATCACATTAAAGATATGTACTCTGACTTACCTCTTACAAAAGTTGACCCTTCGCTACTGGAAAGAGTTAAAATTTTAGATGTCTTTTTGCTGGCAGATCGATATGTATGAGAAATATACAACGACAATTCGGTTTAAACAATAATACTCAAGACTAAGGCCCGGGACTCTGAAGCAAAGACAAGCGGAGCGGAGAAGAGACCTGCAAGATTCAACCAATCATAACGAATTACTAACATTATTTTTAAGTTTACCTACTAACAAAATTATGGATCATTAATTGTGTCTGAAATAAATAATGTGTGTAAAAACACCCTTAACAAGCCGAAATGCACCTTGTTCTCTCCGTCATTGCGATCAGTTTTTTGTTCTAGACCATACCTGGGAACCTTCTAGTTACGGAGATATTGGGGGTCAAAGTTACAACTTTTTCACAAGTTTCTTTTTTTAAATAAAAGTTTTTAATTTTATAACTTTACTTTAATTGCCTCCTGGACCCCCGTACTATTAGCAAAATGTTTTGAGTGCGTTCCATCTAGTCCCATTGTAAACAGTGATTTTTCACCCCAAAAAAAAAAGTCATTTCCCAGCAATAATTTTTCGTAGAGTTACTTACTTTGATGTACAGAATGCTTGGTTGACGGCTTCGTGAAGGGTCCGTTTACACCCTGTATATTTAGGCATTAAATTTAGATGCCGCCTAGAGAACGCGATTATAAATTGTATATGTAGTACGGCTTCGTGAAGGGTCGGTTTACACCTTATATGGTTTTTAACGAATATGATTGGTTGCTTCCCGCACGTCTTCACTCAGCTTTGCAAATCTAATTTTATGTTATTATTGTGTTTTGTGGATTATATGCAATTATTAAGTTTTCATGTATAATTTTATTTAAATTTTTAGCTTTGTACGACTGATATTTTAACTTTTAAGTATATTGTCTTTTTTGATTGAATTTTGATTGATTATTATTATTATATAAATTTTTTTTTTTTTTTTTTCATCGCGAATGTGAGTGTTTGGTTTCAAGTATATTTTAATTTTAAGTTTAAGATTGTACATATTACACAAAATTTTGCTGTGCCCCGACGGGGTCTACAACGGCTCTTAGCTTTAAGCCTTTTGTAAAACACCATGTTTTTACCTTGTAGAACGCAAATAAATAAATAAATAAATCTCCGCTCGTCACTGCTTGGTGGAGTCCCGGCCTAATGATTGTTTTAATACTAGTTTAAACCTAAATGACTACCTGAAAAAAAGCAGACGCTGTATTTTTCTACACTTCGTCTTCCACCTTTCGTTCTTTCAGTTTTGTTCTAGTTATAAAAAGTTAGCAGAGCAGCGGTGGCCCAGTGTTGGCGGCCCTGAATTACGAACAGTAAGCCGTGGGTTCAGACCCAGGAAGGCGCATTACTTTGTGTAATTTATTTCATCACCATTGGTCTCAAAACGGTGAAGGAAAACATCGTGAGGAAACCGGCATGTCCTAGAACCTAACATTCGAAGACATGTGATATCTACCAACCCGCACTGGGCCCGCGTGGTGGATTATAGCCCATTCCCTCTCAAAGAGAGGAGGCCTGTGTCCCAGCAGTGGGAACATTATAGGCTGATTATGCATAAAAAGTTAAGGTATTTAATATAGGTGTCGCTAGTTTTCACTAACACTTACTAACCTAGCCTTTTCCCAACTATGTTAGGGTCAGATTCCAGTCTCACCGGATGCAGCTGAACACCAGTATTTTACATGGAGCGACTGCCTATCTGACCTCCACAATTCAATTCAATTCAATTTATTCAGGAAACAATTCAAATTGTGTTTGAAATCATAATACTTTAAATAAATAATAAAATCTAATTCATAAAAATTATAAAACTAACCACCCCATTAATGGTACAAACAACAAAAAATTCATAAAAAAAAACCATACAAAAAAACAAAAATTAATACAAAAAAACACAAAAAATTATAGAAAATAATACAAAAATAAAATAATATTCAATAACATTACAAATTAAGAGATCAATACAATTAAATACCACCCAGTTAGTAGTGGGTAATACGGTACCCCTACGTAAAACTGGTTGTCAGACTTTTTGGGCCACTGACTACCTAACGACTGAGATCAAAGACCTACAAATGTCAGCCGAGACCAACGGCTTAACGTGCTTTCCGAGGGCACGAAGGAAACTCGGTATGTAATGGATGGTCCCACCCACGGACCAACCTAGGCAAGCTCAGCTTAACCTGAAGATTGACTTAGCGATTAACATAGAATTAATACACACCTACTTTAATAACCCGAACATTAATGTAAACAGACCCTTCACACATCCGTCAACCAAGCATTCTGTACATCAAACTAAATAACTTTACGCAAAAATTATTGCTGGGAATCGACTTTTTTTTTTGGGGTGAAAAATCACGTTTTACGGTAGGACTCGATGGAAAGCACTCAAAGCATTGTGCTGATGGATGGATTGAATAGTACGGGGGTCGTGGAGGTGTGTAAAGTAAAAATCTTACATTAAAAACATGTATTTAAAAAAACTTGTGAAAACGTTGGAACTTTGATCCCCAATATCTCCGTAACTAGAAGGTTCCCAGGTATGGCCTAGAACAAAAAAATGATCTCAAAGACGGGGAGAACAAGTCATCATCATCATCATCATCATTTCAGCCGAAAGACGTCCACTGCTGGACATAGGCCTCCCCCAAGTGTCGCCACATTGACCGATCCCGTGCGTCTCGCATTCAGCGGATCCCCGCAACCTTTACCAGGTCATCGGTCCACCTAGTGGGAGGCCTTTCAACGCTACGTCTTCCAGTTCGCGGTCGCCATTCCAGAACTTTCCGGCCCCATCGGCCATCCGTTCTGCGAGCAATATGCCCTGCCCACAGGGGAGAAAAAGTGCCTTTCGGCTATGTTAAGGGTCCATTTACACCCTTTATAATTCGCCAAAGCCTTGAAAAAGACGCTTCATCAAAATAAAAATGTAATCCTGACCAAACATTTTCACATGCCTGTTCAGATTCACTTAACGCATCGGTTAACAAAACCACTTCTTTGTTTAACAAATCGTTAATCTCGTCTGAACATCATAGCTAACATAGCAACCTCTACGTTACACTTAATATTTAAGTGCTACATTTTAGAAGATCCATAGCAAAAGGCTTTTTCCTTTTGCGATTGATTTGTATTCTCAAAGATAAGTAATTAGGAGCCCACTCCGGGCCAGATCCATAAATCCAAGGGGTGGGGAGTGTTCTCCCTTGAAAAAAGGGGGTGTTCTTCTTATATTTAAATATCGAACCCCTTCCGGGTAGGTGCCACGGTTTTTCCAGTAAAAGGGGTAAGTGACAGAAGCAGAGAATTTGAGTGGGGTGGAGTTGTTTTTTTATTTATGTTTTTTTGTAATATCACGAATTTTATAATTACAAGACAAACATCGTCATCATCTGCCTAGCCTTTTCCCAACTATGTTGGGGTCGGCTTCCAGTCTAACCGGATGCAGTTGAATACCATTATTTTACATTAAGCGATTGCCTATCTGACCTCCACAACCCAGTTAGTACTGGGTAATACGATACCCCTTGGTAAGACTGGTTATCAGACTTTCGGGTCACTGACTTCCTGTATCGACTGTCAAAGATCTGCTAATGACAGCTGGGACCATCGGCTTAACGTGCTTTCCAAAGCACGGAGGAAACTCGGTATGGATTTGGTGGGCACCCATCCACAGACGAACCTAGGCAAGCGCGTCTTAACCTAAAGATCGACCCGAGCGGCTGACATTATTTAGCCACAATCTCCTCCTTATAATTACAAGACAAACAAAACCTTTTTAATTCATCAAAACTAACTAGATACTTGCATAGATCTCTGCCGTCGATTTTAACATATATTTTTCAGCTTTTTCTGATTAAAATTATAAGCGTAGTGTAAACAAATAATTTTAACACATACCTTCTGTTTATACAATTATTAATAGTTAATTACGAAGGTAATTAACTATTAATAATAGTCATTGTACATTACCCGATTTGAATGCTTTTTTTGGTTCAATTTAATTATAAGCTTTTATTAATATCAATATTCCTATTCGTAGCACTTCTACGGCCTACGCCGTAGCAGTTAAGTCTACGCCTCTACGCTATTATTTCTAAAAACTTCTTCAACCAATCTAATCCTCTTGAAAATAACTTGAGTACATACCGTAAAAACATCGAAGCACCTAACAATTTAAACAGCGATAAGAAAATAAAAATAAAACTACACCACCCCACAGTTTTCTCTGCCCTGTCTCAAGATGGACTTAAGAAGCAAAAAGGAAAGAGTCTAAGGGGTGGCCCCCCCCACCCGCCGAGCCCATTGGAATACAGAATAATAATCGCCAAAAGAAACGGGGTGGAGTAAAAATATAAATATAGCCCTAGCCGTATCTTCCTCAGATATTAAAATTTGTTCAAGAAAACGGCCGAGCCAGTTTCAATTTTGCTAAAATAAAATAATTTTGAACCGACAAATGTACCATGGACCTTTCTCCTTTGTTGCTTGAGACGTTTGTGCGATGTATACAGATATTTTATGCTGAAGGCTAGACGGGTTTGTTTTTCTTTGTTTATTGTAAATGTTTTCTTTGGCTTAAAGGAAAATTTCCGTTTTTTGAAGGAGGAAAATGTACTACTCAGAGTTTATTTAGAGGCACGAAGTATTAAACTTGTTTTCGCAAGAAGGTATTTTTAGCAGGAGGCCCTATCTTCGCAATAGGTCACTAGAGGAACAGCAGTAGCATCATCGAGATGGCCTAGAGAAGTGATAATCGCTTTTTAAGAGATTCAGGTTTTTACAACATCACGCGTAGCACTGAAGAAATGGGTTTTGTCGATGAAAGACAAAATGACAAAAAACAAAAAAAAGTGCTGTAAGTGCTGTGTGTGTGTGTGTTTAAATTTTTCATTTTGTCGTTCCTTACGTTTCTTCGGTGGTCATGCTCCGCGTGCAGGATTGATATGCTACCGAAAAGCCGATTTTTTTTATGACATCGTCATTGCTCATAAAATGTCACCTTCTCTGTCGGTCGGCAGTTGAAACATAGGTAGGTATTGCGCATTTTAGTTTGGTAGTTATAAAACGATGTTAATGGCAACATTATTTAAAATATGCCTATATGTTCAACAATGTACATTTTCTGACTGATTTTACCAAAACGCAGCTTAAATTTTCCTGAAATTATACGTAATGTAGTCTGTGCCACCTATTTAACTTTCTACAGGTCGATTCGGCACATGAAAACCACAAAGTCCTACAAAAAACATTTTTCCTGACGAAAAACACGAACTTTTTTTCACTTTACCCAAAACTTTTAAGTCTCAAAAGATCACTAAAAGTGCTAAAAGCGTTAAGATATAAGTAGATTGCATGCAAGAATGGCGAAAGTGAGGTAAAAGTGTTGCGTTGGCTCGCGGAGTTCTCACTTTTGAACAACTTAAATCGTGTTAAAGTTTAGTTTTGGAGTTGTAGGGACTGCAAAAAGGATGTGTGATTTATAAAATAATGTTCTGGTTGACAATAAACTACATTAAAAGGAGGAAAATTAATACATTTTCACATTAATAAATTTAGATCATTATTTTAATTGCATGAACGAGAATGATGGTGTTGATTGTACATGACGTCGCTGTCATTAAATTAACATTTGATTCCACTTTCTGCTGTTAGAAAATAGTATTGTACGGTATGAGTAACATCGTAATTCTTGTCTTACTAAAATTATTAATGCGAAAATTTGTGAGAATTGATGGATATTTGTTACTCTTTCACGTAAAAACTTCGAACGGATGAAATTTAGCAAACAGATAGCTTATAACCTAGATTAACACATAGGATAATTTTTAACCCGGTAGTATGATCCGTGGGACAATTATCGAACTCCACGCGGGCAAAGGCTAGTATAAAATAAACAAATAAATTAAATGTAATCTCGACTTGACCGCACCCGGACTTGAATGAGACAAACGACAGAGCTGGCCTGGGTGCTACATACTGTTTGGACAAAACCTGAGTCATCGATTCGAGAAGAGGAATCACAATTTATAAACCAATTTTCGGAAGACATACAGGGTTACAATTTGACGCAATCAGCTGATCACTCCATAAGAAATCTGTTTTTTTTTTTTGTCTATACAGGGTGTAAACAGGCCCTTCACGAAGCCATCAACCAAGCATTCTGTACATCAAACTAAGTAACTTTACGCAAAAAATATTGCTGGAAAACGCCTTTTTTTCGGTTAAAAAACACGTTTTACGGTGGCTCGATGGAACGCACTCAAAGCATTGTGCTGATGGATGGATTGAATAGTACGTGTGTCGTGGTGTTTAAAGTAAAAATCTTACATTAAAAACATGTATTTAAAAAAAAACTTTGACCCCCAATATCTCCGTAACTAGAAGGTAGAAGGTATGGTATAGAAGAAAACAATTATCACAAAGACGCGGAGAACAAATGCCTTTCGGCTTCGTTAAGGGTTTATTTACACCCTTTATTTCCAAAAAAAAGTGAAAGAACAAAAGTTAAATGTAATTTAAAGAGGCTACCTGTAAGAGGTTGTTAGTGATTTTTCAATAGCACTGTATATCTCGACTATTTCTAACACACAACACTATTAATAATTTTGATAAGTCACCAATAAGTAGGTACTGTTAACAAATCTACAGCATTTTTTCTGTAAAATCCTCTGCTCTATAATTAAATCTTTTAGATAAACTTTGTGAAAGATTTCTTTAATTAAAACGCTCTGTAATTCTATCGCTGACCCGTTTAAAAGAAAACGCTAATGAAAGGGTAAGATTTATCGTCTTTATAAATAACGTTTTGTAACTTGGTTCAACTATGAAGAGGCTATGGCTAAATAAAAAACAGCCGTTGGGGTCGATCTTTAGTGCCGTGCTTGCCTAGGTTGGCCTGTGGATAGGTGACCGCCCATTACATACCGAGTTTCCTCCGTGCCTCGGAAAGCGCGTTAAGCCGTGGGTCCCGGCTGTCATTTGTAGATCTTTGACAGCCGTTAGGTAGTCAGTGGCCCAAAAAGTGTGACAACCAGCCTTACCAAGGGATATCGTATTAGCCAGTACTAACTGGGTTGTGGAGGACAGATAGGCAGTCGCTCCATGTAAAATACTGGTATTCAGCTGCATCCGGTTAGACTGGAAGCCGACCCCAATATAGTTGGGAAAAGTCTAGGCAGATGATGATGAATTGAGAAACTTTATTCGGAAAGCTCTTGCGTGTTTCAATCCCAACCCAACACCTCATCAAAGGGTACACCTATTATATATCAGAGAACGCAACCTTTCAACGAACTGTCACAATGAGAAAATTATTGCTGGGAAACGACTTTTTTTTTTGAGGTGAAAAATAACGTTTTATTTTAAGACTCCACGTAACTCACTCAAAACCGTGCTGATGGATGGATTGAACAGTACGGGGGACGTTTTAAGTAAAAATCTTACATTATAATCATGTGTAAAAGTTGGAACTTTTACCCCCAATATCTGCGTAAGTAGAGGGTTCGCAGGTATGGTCTAGAACAAAAAAAATGATCCCAATGACGGGGAGAACGAGTGCCTTTCGGCGTCGTTAAGGGTCTTTTTACACCCTTTATTATTATAATAATTCTAAGAATCAATTCCATTACTTTCGTACTCTCTTTGTATCCCTTTACTGTACTTTAACTTTACTGTTTTCCTGTAATGGAAATAAATTTACTTACTGCTGCTTTTTTTTTTGAAGTTTTTTTCATATAAGATGAACACAGGAAGCTACTTGCATTATTTTGTAGGAAGATAAATCATGCAGATAAATAAAAATTAATATAAATAAGGTAGGCATCGTAAACACCAGTTTAAATTAAGAATGTAACAATATGATGTACAAAGAATATTTTAATAGCAACAGTTTTTAAATAAAAACTATTAAAATAAGCGATTTTTTTGCTATCCCTACAAAAATATATAAGTTAACCACCTGTTGACGCGTGCCCTTACAACAACATATTAACATTAATATTTTAGGGTTAACGTGTTCAACAGATTGACAATCTTCACACGATTAGATAAAGAAGACAAGAGTAGGGTATTTTAAATAAGCAGGAGGCGCAATGGAAATACACATGTCACATATAAATAAATAGTAGAACTTGTTTTATTGGTAATATGATAATGTCGGTGAGTGGTTAGGAAATTCATAGATCGATCGATGATAACGAAAACGATTGACAATAGATGAAAGACCTAAAGTTCTTTTTCAGCAAATAGTGTATCTACAAGTAACTAAGTCAACTTTTCATTTTCTAGAATAGTTAAGGCAGACAGGGTCTGGCACCTGCCAGACCTACCTAGATATTAAAAGATAATACCTAGATTTACTTATCCCGTTATGTCAACATTGAAACAAAAGATACTCCTAAAAACACTTCTGCCTACCTTCACCTTGCACCACCCATCACAAGAATGCTACATAAGTAAAGCAAAGTTGATACGTTTCTCACAAAAGAGACTGAAAACCTGCGATCAATTTACTTGTTTCTAAAACATCTTAAAAACAAGCAATCATCCTAAACGCTACCCTTTAAAAAATCAACCAATGACACGGCCGTTGTGCGAAAGAGATAGCAACAGGGGGGGTAATTTTTGCCAATACTTAAACGAAGATAGATAGGCAACTCCCCAAGGGGGGGTGTTTTAAGAAAATTTTAAACTTTTCTTTATTCAAAGTAATACCTCCTTGAAAAGGGGTGGCGAGGGGTGCGCCCATTTTTCTTCTAGTATTCTCTTTGGCCAGTCTTAAAGAGAAATAACACTGCTCTCCTACTTAAGCATTTATTAAATCCGCTATTCAAAATGAATTTGTGAAGTGTTTCTGTTTTATTTTAGTAACGTTACTGTTTTTGCTTTTTTAATTAAAATTTTAAAGGTTTTATTGTCGGGGGGAAAAGTAGAGGTGGATAAGTGTTTAGTTTTTTTTTCTTTGTTGTCTTTTTTATGCATGTTTGTAATAAGTACCAACATTTGTAACTATGCATATACTTAAGTACATAGATATACATATGTAGGTAGGATAAACATTTACATATTTCGGAAGCCTTGTTTACTTCCCAGAATTTGATCCTTATAAGCGACACTATCGAATGGTGTAATAATACAGTGTGTTTTTTTCCAAAATTAATAGTTTCGATTCCTGGCTACGAGTGTTGGTTTTTCAAAAATATTATGGTGCAGTTTTAGTTTTCATCAAAGTCGGGCTCGGTACTCCTTTGAGAATTTTTCGCTATTCCTAATAGTTGCGGATTTGGCCATCCACGTCCATTTGAAAAATTCACCCTGTATAGCCACCAAGTCATCCGTAACCGCTTATAAAGCCGTTCTCATTGTCTAAAAAAGACGACGTCGTTTGTGTTTCAGATTCCTGAGGACCTCAACTGAAGACAGTGCACCATGCATTGTCTTCTGTTGAGGTCCTCAATCGTTTGCGAAAAATACTAAGAAAACTAAGAATACAAAGCCCCGAGCCCAATTTTGATGAAAACTAAAACTACATCACAAGATTTTTGAAAAATCAATACTCCTAGCAAGATGAAAACCATAAACAAAGACACGTCATTAAACTCAACTTTTAATTACTCAAGCAAAATTACAGCCCACCAACTCGAAATGAAATGACAGTTGACTGATCCAATATAAAAACCTACTTCAAAATACATACATGCATATGTACCTACTTAGAAACATCCAAAAAATATTAGATGTTAAGGTGATTTTTTAAGGTGGGAAATTATCAAATGACCCCCCCACTCTGGGCGGAGTGGAAGGGAGTGACAGACTTGTACTGACTAAAACCCATCCATGTTTCTTCTTTGCCCTTTGTGTTCCAGGGCCGCAGTATCTGAAGGGTCGTGGTATATGAACGAATCTTTACTTATCATTTTAGAGGCCTAACACAAAACATCAGCCACTAACTCGAGGATATTACTGAAGCCAACCATCCAAGCAATAATTTGATACCAAAGTTTCTCTGAGTTAGACCAAGGGCAATGCATTACCGAGACTTTATAACAACCAGTTATTACATAAATTAATAAATATTTATTTAAACAGATATTTTATGAAAAAGACAACCAATTATGCGGTGTGTTAAACGAACACTTTTTTACAACAAATCGTATCTACCCACAACAATTTCTCATGACACCTAAACGACAGGAATACGTGGTACATTTTATTTTTGACTGCCACCCAGCGGTAACAAAACGTACTAAATGGCTTCCCTCTCAAACATCAGAGTTGCCTTAACGCAGAAAACCCATTGTTCTAAGCGGGTACGGGCTAAGTAAACTAGAGGGCGTCATTTCAACAACTTTACGTAATGCCTATACAAAATGAAATTGAAGTGTCTTTTTGTAATTAAAAAATAACAGGTTTTTACTGAATGCATATGAAAATATAATTATACGGTATTTATATAAATACAATACATTTTTGTCTGTCTGTTTGTTTGTTCCGGCTAATCTCCGATACGGCTGGACCGATTATGACGGGACGTTTACTGGCCGATAGCTGATCTTATAGGGAGTAACTTACCTACTTTTATTTTAGAAAAGGATTCAACTTCCGTACAAAAAAAATTAAAACCCTTAAAACTGTTAACTAAGTCCGACTCAAATAGGGAAATAATATTAACAGCTATTATGAACAATAAAGTAAGAAGTAAGAAGTGGTAAGTCGTGGGTTCGAACCCAGCCAGGCGCATTACTTTGTGTAAATTATTTCATCACCACTGCTCTCAAAAACGGTGAAGGAAAACATCGTGAGGAACCATGTCCTAAAACCAAAAATTTGAAGACATGTGACATCTACCAACCCGCACTGGGCCCGCGTGGTGGATTATAGCCCATTCCCTCTCATAGAGAGGAGGCCTGCGTCCCAGCAGTAGAAACATTAATAGGTTGATTATGAACAATAAAATACGGACTTAGCAAACGAAATGTCATAAATTACACAACCATACAAGAATCTCGTGGCGCGTGGCCAAAATCACACCGCCATTTTGTTTTTTCAATACATTTTACACAACAATTTCAGAGAATGTTTACTAACAGCGCCCCGACGTCATTTAAGAGCCAAAACATTAATGTAGTACAAGCACTAATGAATTGACTTTTATTTATTTATTTAACACTTCAAGAACAAAGTACAGAGGCGGACTTAATGCCATAGGCATTTTCAACCAGTCAACCTTTGGGTGATGGAGAGACAAACAGTGGTAGGTGTAGGTGCTTTTGATGGTTATTTGTTTCTTTTGAAGTCAACAACAACAACTTAAAATACCGGGTGTAAACAGACCCTTCACATATCCGTCAACCAAGCATTCTATACATCAAACTAAGTAATTTTACGCAAAAATTATTGCTGGGAATCAATTTTTTTTTTTGGGGTGGAAAATCACGTTTTGCGGTAGGACTCGATGGAAAGCACTCATAGCATCGTGCTGATGAATGGATTGAATAGTACGAGGGTCGTGGATGTGTGTAAAGTAAAAATCTTACATTAAATACATGTATTTAAAAAAAAACTTGTGAAAAAGTTGGAACTTTGACCCCCAATATCTCCGTAACTAGAAGGTATGGTCTAGAACAAAAAAAATTATCGCAGTGGCGGGGAGAACAAGTGCCTTACTTTTATGTTAAGGGTCTATTTACACCCTTTATAAGTAATACGTTTTTTCGTTGTGTTCAGTTTTCAACAACATAATCATTACAACGACAAAACATAAACATCTAAAAACAGAATAACAAATCGAAACAAAAATAAATAAGAACACACCAACCATTCGTATGTATTTTTTATTGAAATCCGATTTATGTTACATTTTTCAGTTTAAAATTACTTAAAACGGATCGCGTAATCATTCGCGTATCCATTTAACATTTTATATTACATTAGTTTATATTAGTTTACAATCAACCGCACTTGAAACATATCCGAGGGTATAACAATTATTTCAGCAACCATACTTCACACGAAGACACTGTCTCAGTTCATGCTTAATTTTTAGACTAATTTCGTCCTTATGCGTAAAATAATATGGCCGCTTTTAACTTGACTGAAACGTTGATATTCTCACACACTCATCAAGACCGGATTATATGCAAATGCATATTTGTATATTATGGCTGTTTTTGAAGATAATGCATATTTTAGCTATAATCGACTGATCGTGAAATTTTAGTCACGTTTCCCTTTTACCTGTATCTAACTGGAAAAATGCAAAAATATTCCAAACCCGCAAATAAAGCACCTAAACTGAACTAGTGCCCCCCCCCCCCCTCCCAATGGCCTCAGTGGATGTAGAACGATCGTTTTCAAGTAACAAAAACATTTTCAATGATAGAAGAGCCAATCATACTGCTGATAATGGAACATTATTCTTTACTCAAATTATTAAAATTTCCAAGAACAATTTGACATTATCTCGTCGAAATAGCAGTTAATTAAAAAAACATCATTTGGAATTACTTATTTAATTTTAAGTTGCATATTTTGGCACTCTGAGCATTTAGGATGCATATTTGCATGCATATTTCGACGATTTGAAAAGAGTTATGGCTGGGAAGGAGGTATCTGATGAGATGACGAGTAATAGAGAAGTATGGAAGAAGAAGACATGCTGCGCCGGCCCCAAATAAATTGGGATATGAGCAGAAGAATGATGATGTTGATTTCGACGATTTGAATTTGATTGATCGATTTTATTTGATTTGATTTGGATATAATCCGGTCTCTACTCATCATGCATTACACATCACCACTAGCCAGATGTGGAGACGACTTGGTGGCCTACCATGACGTCTTATAGCAGGAGTAATTGCAGTGTGGGAAAGAGATGGCGCTAGATTACCTGTATAGCTGTCTCTTTCCCACAGTGGAATTACTCCTGCTTTAACACGTCATAGTAACCCGGGTGAAGGCGTAGACAAAGTGACATTTTACTAGCAATAGGGATGATGGAGAAACCAAAACGTAAAGTGAATTGCATTGACGTAAAATCTAGTGAAGGCCTTACGTCAATGCTGTCGTTGTAGAAATAAAATATATTTTATTTTTTTTGTTATATTTTCACTTGAAACCCTGACTTCTGTGCTAGGTGTAGCATGACCACCGTAGACAAGGATTTATTTGACGGTAGAATCGACAAAATGACAGATTGTGTCGACACAATGACAGATTTCTTTGCACTATCTGTCATTCTGGCGTCAATCCTTGTCTACGGTGGTCATGCTACGGGGGAGTCAGACGGTCACTTTTCTAGATCCTCTGGGTGGAAGAGATCGCGGTTAAGTTCTGGATGAGACTTGCAGACACCAGGGAAGCATATAAATAAAGGGAGGAAGCCTAGACTCAGCAAGGGTGGAACAAGGCTGCCGATGATATTGATGATGACATCATACAGGCCTTTTTACTGGGCGACCGGTTACGGTGGAAGCGCCAGAGTATTTGTTTAACCTTTTGACCGCCAGTCACATTTACTTGACAAGCCACCGCGTGCCCTGTACGCCAAACGACACAAATATGTGACAAAATGGTGGGTGAAATTGTGGCTTGGCGTGTAGGGCACGCGCGTGCGTTTATGCTCTGGCGTTCAAAAGGTAAAGGACTATTTAGTGAAAATCATTAAATGAAATGAAATTGACTTAATAAAGCTATATTTGTAACGGTCGCAAATCGTACTTTAATCAACATACAACCTGACACTGACCTGCAAATTGCAAAAAACGTAAGCAAATTTGGATTTCGCGGGCTACCCTGGCGCGTCCACCATAAGCGGGGGCAATACTTTGAGGGAGTGAAGTACTCATAAAATATGAGCAACTTTTAATATGGGACTTACTCTGAAATATGAAAAAAAAACAGCTGTTCCCTATTTCTTTTCCAGTAATGCCACCATAAATACAAGCTGGAACACGGACGCTAAGTGTGTTCCCACACCAATCGATCGATCGTCGATCGAGGCCATACATCGATCACCAATCTACTAAACCAATTGATCGATCGTCTTGACATCCCGATATTAAAAAAAAAAATATTAAAAAAAAAAAAACCGGGAACCAACACAAACAGTAAACATGATAAATATCCCATTTCTTGTGTTAATGATAATTATCATTCTGAACCCCCTACATAAGAACTTTTCATTGATTTTTTTTTTACAAAAAATTATGTATTTGTTAATTATTTGTTAATTACTATTTTAATTTTCCCAATTTTATTGCCAAATATGTTTTGAATTTTTTTATTTTTTTTTATTGCTGCTATGACTTTGTTAATTTATTTTTAAATTTTATTTTTCCAACAGTATTTCCAGATGACAGTATTTCATTTTTTTTTTTTTAATTGCTGTTATGACTTTGTTAATTATTTTATTGTTTTAATTTTTTTTTTAAATTTAATTTTAGTGCTACATAATGTGTTGTGTTTTAATTTGATTTGAATGTTTAAATGCTACTATAACTTTGTTAGCTTAGTTATAAATCTTATTACGCATGCTGTGGTCTCCTGTAAGTGAAGGAGTACACCTACGTAATACTTTTGTCGTCGATTATTTATTTCATGTGTTTGTGTATATCCTTTGTTGGAGATCCTAAATAAATAAATAAATAAATAAACTGCTGTTCCATCCATTTTGACCGTGTAGGTATTTCAGTGTTTTAGGAAACAGCTGTTTTGTTTTTAACAATCGACGATAAATTTCTATGTCTGGGGGTTCAGAATGATATGCTGACTGCATGGTAACCGTTTTGGTGTCGGTGTCCCTTCCACCATGTATATGGAGCAGCGGCGAAGGGTCAATTTTTGTAAGAGGTAAGCCAGAGTACATATCTTTAATGTGATTATATTATTTGTCTATAGAATACTGTCCATGCCATTTTGCAAAGGGAAGCCGGTAGGAATCGAGTTATAAGGAACCTTCGCCACTGATATGGAGCCAGGTATTTGGTATTTTTTTCGCAATTTCATGGTTGGTCCCATCATATCAAAAGTTGTTCATTTTCACGAGTACTACACGCCCCTAAAGTATTGCTCACGTCCTAGTATAGTTTACCGAAGTAACTAAACCAACGAAAAAACATAATAATTGTCCTCGTAGGGTTAAATAAAAACGCTTAATTGAATCAGTCATGGTTTATGAACCTAGTAAAGGTTACAAGGGAGTAAATGGCATGGAAAAAAATCCTCACATAAATATGAACAACTGATATAGAGCAACATTTTTTTTTTGCCTGACTAGCAATCAATGAGAAAATGAGACCGCACCCTTGCTCCTAACCAAAGCGATCATCACGCGTGCATTGTTCGCCGACCCTGAACACGTCTTTACACTTAAAGAAGGTGCCTTCCTATTTTTCGAACAAATTAGAGACATTGAACGCGATAATCGCGTTTTCACGATACCAATCGCTTTCGTTGGTACGCGGGGTAAATCGTTACAACCAAACATCAAACGACACAAAAAAAGAAAGAAAAAGAAACGACATAAAGGCCTCTTTAGTGGGGACGATGCCAGAAAATATCAAGAAATAGCACATTAACAAGTGTGTATGCACGACGATTAATCAAGTTATGCAAAACCAGTATAAGCAGATCTTTCATTGTACAGGAAATCTATATAAAGCAGGCCCGAAGACGCCTAAGAAGCCGATTCCTGCCGGCTGCCCTTCGGAAACAAGAATCACAAAGCCAGGGGGGTTACTATGTCATCTTAAAGCAGGAGTAATTCCAGTGTAGGTAAGAGATGGCGTTAGACGACCTGTTTAGCTTTGTCTCTGTCCCAGGTCATGTTATACTGGAAATGTATATCTTGTTATACACAATCGCCGTGTGCAGAGCCCATTTAAATAAAAAATATAGTCATTTGTTTCGAGTACGTTTGGCATAAAGTTTAGTACAGTCGTGTTTAGATCATACTTAGTTCATTTTTACTTAACACCTAAAATAAGTCGACATAATTATTTACTATATACATATTATTTGTTCAGCGATTTTTACTGTATTTTTTTATAGATATCTCGTCATAAAAGTCTAGACATAAAATTGGAAACAATCGTTTCGAACGACATCAACATTTTTGTTAATGATTTTTTTCTTTAAAATAATACTGTTAGTCAATCTTTTGAAGACATAATACCATTTTGGAGAGGTTTATGAACCTAATAATTTAATTATAATAATACTAGAGGTAAAATTATCACAGCAAATAAAATACTGACTAGAACTAGTTTAAAGGTAGGGTAGTATAACAAAAAATGTTTTTGGCAGCTTTCAAAGTGTCTTAAAATAACAAAATCAGTCAAGAAATAAGATATTTCTCATAAAACATAGTAAAAAAAGGTTTAATATACCTGTTGTAAAATTATAAATTAAATAGGTACTAAAATTATTTCGACTAGACATTCCTTATACATACTCACATTTTCGACTAGATATTTTACAATTTTATTTACTCACTTTATATTCAGTACGATATTATTAATTAATAAGTTTAAAACAACGGCCTTTTGCCGCTTGCATGAGCAGACTAAAACAGGAATAAATTATGGAAGCATTTCAGTTTTAATTTAAAAATAAAAATAATATAATTTTCCAAATCACACTGGAAGACGTGAGATTGAAAGAAATATAGAAATAAAGATTTTTTTTTCTTTACCTATAATTTTAATTCGATATTATAAAAAAAAAATAATTAAAAACAAACCATACACGATATCTTTTTCTTCATCCAAAACTGAATAGTAGTTACGGTTTTACATCATATATTCCTGATATAATACATTCATACATTTATTTTCCAACAGATAACATTTTTCTTTTTCATCACATAATTTTTAACAATTTAGGACACATTTATGTGGCTTTTTAATTTTTATAATTCAGATTTTTTTAGAGTAAAACTCTTTTTATTTCCAGGATGGATTGATCATGTTTTACACAAACTTTTAGCATTTAAAAACAGATTTTTTTTAATCATAAATTCTTTTTGTTTTCTTCAATTATTTGGAAGTTTTAACCATCCTTTTAAAATAAAATAAAAAAATCTTTCAGATTGATAAAACAATAAATTAAAATAATTTTCTCTTAAAATTAATGGAATAAGAGTTATATTATTTTTGGCATTACATCAGTTTTACTGTACAATTTTGTCTTTTAGAGAGATTATAATTTAAATTATATTTTAACAAAATTAATCTTTATGGCTCACAGCGACAATACGTAATACTTATTCGGAATATACATATTAATAATTTCGAATTCGGAATTTCACCATAATATATAATTTATAAGGAAAATGACTAAAAATCGTCATGGAAAAATTCATTTAAATAAAAAATTTGACTAGCACATACTTTAAAAATTGTTGCGATTCTCTAATATAAATAATCGCTTTGTTTGAAGACCATTGTCATAATTTGTGGTCATTGTAATATGATGAGATATTATTAGCATTAATGCAAAACATATTTTTGCTAATATAACATCAATGCCTGAAAAAGTGTCCCATCTTGTAAATAATCAACAAGCCCTTGACTAAACACTGTTTTTAAGCTTTCACGGTTTGCAACTAAACTTACACTGTCACTTACGGGATATCTTCCGTGATTGTTCATTATAACAAGCTAAGCCGGTTGCTTGTTAAGTAGCAACCAGCATCGTAATAAGGACTCCACAAAACCTGGTGAAACTGTGAGTGTGTTTTGCCGTGACTTAGTGACGAGTGCCAGTAGTGCGCGTAGCAAAAAACAAAGAAAGACGGTAGGTAGATTTGTCTGCTCTTAACAATTTATTTTCCATCTACCCGCATTCTCCAGTCAACCCGCGATCATGGCGCTTGCAACAGCGTCGAAATATCGGGAGCTCAAAATAATGAACAATCACGGAAGCTATCCCGTAAGTGACAGTATAAGTTTAAGCCCTTGACTGGGCTACGAGTTCGTATGTTATTTTGCCTAAATTAGAAAAAACTATTACAATTCATACGGACATAGTGCAATAGTAACAAAATGGCAGTTGGACATTGAAATACAGTTGCTGTGTCACTGGCTCACTGCGCTGCACTAAGATATGAAGAATTAGATGCAAATAAAAAAAAAATATTTACTTGTTTTATCTATGGTAGTTCTATTTTTGATCTTTCTTTGAGGCACATAACAATTTAAAAAAAAATGATCTAGACTTATACTGTCACTTACTTATCTTCCGTGATTATTCATAATATTTATTACTAGCCGTGCCCCACGGTTTTACCCGCCGCTTCCGACTTGTTTTATTTTTGCTCGGCTCCTATTGGTCGTAGCATGTTATATAGCTTATAGCCCTCCTCGATAAATGGACTATCCAACACTAAAATATTTCAATTCGAACCAGTAGTTCCTGAGATTAGCGCGTTCAACCAAAAAAACAAACTCTTCAGCTTTATAATATTAGTATAGATATTTTTTTTGGTAGCTGAATAATCACGGACGAAATCCCATAAGTGACAGTATAAGTTTAGTTTTAAACCATCAGAGCTTAAAATAGTGTTTAATAGATCTGGACCCACACACTTTATTCAGTATTTTTAATTGCCAAAAAACAACATCGTCAATATAGTTCACTTTTAATGATTAGGCTTCATGTCGTTACTAGATAGGACACGTTTTCAGGCAAAGTTTGTACTCGCACATTGTGCAATCATCATCTGAATTGTTGGCCAGTTTTGTATCAATAAGCTCGATAATTTTCATTGTATTGTGACTTGCAACAGTGTCTACTTCTAATTCACTCCGTAATGGAAATCAAAGTAATTTCCGCTTGCACTACGTCGGCTTTTAGGTACTACCCATATTATGTGAAATTTATTAAGGTGGATGCGCCAGGATAAAACGCGAAATTCAAATTTTCTTACGGTTTTTGCAATTTGCCAGTCAGTGTCAGTCAATCCCATCGAATGACTATTTCATGAAAAAGTCATTCTGGATTATAATATGAACTTGAGAGTGTTGTATTGATGATTTTAATGATTATAACTCTGTGACGCCATATTTTAACTCTGTGGCGTCCAAGGAATGGAAAGAGAATTATTGGTCGTACGGCAGCGAGATGGGCGGATGATGTTGCTGCCATTGCGGGAATATCCTGGATGAGGCTGGCACAAGCAAAGAGAGGCCTGTATCCAGCAGTGGGTGAAGTCAGACTGTGGATAATGATGATGACGCCATATTTGTTACGGTCGCGAATCTTATTTTAATCAGCCTACAACCTGACACTGCCCGGCAAATTGCAAAAAACGTAAGAAAAATTGAAATTTGCGGGCCAACCAGACGCTTTCCTATTAACTGACCGAGAGGATCAGTCACACTGGTATGGACAAACTGCAGGCAACGGGACACTGACAAACACTTCAGTAAATGTTTGTATGGGGGAGGGGGGGCGGGGGGGGGTGTCCTTGTTCGGAGTTTGTCAGCAATTTGTCTGTATCCATTTGACTGGACCTTAAATTAGGCAACTGATGAATGTCAGACACGGTAGAAGGACCACCACATTTCATCAAGTTTCTTTTTGTTTTGGTCGGTTTTTTTATCATACCAGAGATTGTTTTTATCTTATACATAATTTTGGGATATTCTAGGTTGATCGTATTGTAATTGTCATATTTTTAATGTCTGAATTTTACCGCTGGGGTAAATTATCAGCCGTGATTAATTGAGCCTAAATCACGAATATCTAACTATAATACTGATTACACTTACACAAATACCAAAGTTACATGATTGGTCAGATATTAGAACATTCATCTCTATTGCAGTCTTGTTTTATTTACCTGACAAGGGAATGTGACTTTAGAGATTATTTTCTAGACTTATGATATAGAGAAAATCTACAATTTCTTCGATACAAATATACTATCTACCCCAATCAAAATCTGGGCTTGAGATTTTCTATACAATTTTTTTTTTACTATCCCCTTCTGTGCCTCCATAGTAGAGACGGCGGCACATGAAGCTGTACATTTCCAATATAACTTGGCCTCGCTTTGTATAGATTTCCTATACAATGAGAGATCCGCATAAACTGGTTTTTTAAAGCTTGATTGGCCGTCGTGTGTACCCACCGTAAGGGTTGGTACTATGGAGGCCCAGAATTCACCATGAAGGATGGTGAATTATGGCCCACTCACTCTTACAGAGAGGAGGCCAGAGTCCCAGTGTTGGGAGAATTGTTGGCTAGCTATATTATCTTTTTTAATATTCCTACCGACGTAGTGCACAATAAAACGCACAAGCGCTCACCGCACGACAAGCCTTAAAAACACTATATTACAATATCTACAAAGAAGCCAAGCTCATATCATAGAATTATAATAAAAAGTCGCGACAACTATAAACTATGTGTAAAAGCTAAAACTTTCAAACTCGGATGCTACCGCGAAAATTGTAAAATTACTATTAATTTATAGTTTATTTATTTAATTGGCCCATTTATTTAGTAGACTAATGCTATCCTACCTTGGCACAAGTCTTGTTGGCACATCACAACACTTCACTATATGCTGGCCCGGTGGGGAGGCAGTTGAAACGTGAGGGTATCGTTCACGAAGTACTGGTCCTGCTCTTCATCATCAGGGAGGTAGTAGCCGTAACTGCCATCGTTGGACACCTGGTCAGGCCCATGAGTCCTCGGCATTACGCAATTGTAGTCATCCCAGTTACGTTCTATAGATTTTCTTCGTTTAGCGAAGAGTATTGAGCCGTCGAAGGCGTATTCGTCATCAAAATGTAAGACCGCATCATCATAGAAGTAGTTCTCCATTCTTTTGTTGCTGGTGTTTCTTGCAATATTCTTCATTAGCTTCTTCCTCGCGTAACTTGATTTTTCGGAGTCATAATCATCGACTAGAGGATCGTTGCTTCGGTTTTCTGACCTCAGATTCATTGAATAAAGCGAGGAGCTATGAGGGCTGGTCTCAAGTCTTGTACTGAGGCTGTGCCTATAAGGATGCAGGTACTGTTCGTTGTTATTACACCTCATATCATACATCATCATGCCTCTTCGAAGCTGTTCGCGTCTCTTCGTGACCATTTCCCGAAAATCTTCGGGTTCTAACTGGAAGTCGTTTGTCTTAGCATTCATGTAGAGGTATCCTGAGGCGGAGTTGAGTCGCAGGGACTGCGATCGGTTCTTGGAGGACGACTTCTCTATGTAGCGCGGTATGCTGCCTAGCTCGCGGTAGTTCTTTGATTTGATTTGTTTGATATTGGTTGGTCGTACCGGTGATAATGGGTCGCGGTATGGAATTGATCTGAAAAGAGTAGGGACGGTTTAATGTTAATTTTAATGGTAATAGACGAAAAATAACAAATAAATAAAATTGAAGTGTATGTTTATAATTTTAATATAACAGCTGTTTACTGAATGCATATGAAAGTATACACAGTACTTATAACGAAAAAAAAAAACTCTTTTTTAAATTAATTTTTACTATCTGTCAGTTTGTTCCAGCTAATCTCCGAAACGGCTGCACCAATTTTGACGATCGAAACGGCTCGAACGATTTCGACTTTACTAGCAAATAGCTAATGTTAAAAGGAGGAACCGAGGCTACTTAAATTGAAGAAAAAAGATTTAAAAAAAATGAAAACCCTGGTTATTGTTAACAAAATCCGATTCAAATAAGGAATTTATATTTTAGTAATAATTTCACGCGGACGTAGGTCGCGGGGCACAGCTAGTTTTATTTATATAAAGATACACTAGCTTCGGTTTCGGCCGCTTGGAGGTTGGAAAGTTCTACCGATAAAATAACCGATTAAAAATTTCTATATGGGGGGTTCCACACCGCATGTACTAAAAATATGAATGGTACACTTACTTGTTATGGCCGAAGCAGTTGCAGGCACAGCTACAAACGCTGGGCGCGTAATCTTCATCTACGTACAGTGGTACTAAAGACGTGTCACCTGGAATGAGTACAAAACAACGTGTTAAGTTCCCCTGGACTGCTAGACAAGCAGAAAGTATGTTAGTTGAAAATCAAAGTAAATCTACAGTTAAATTTCACACCTCACTCGTACAACGATGGTACAACTTGTTTAAATTATTGGGCCCAGTATTTTTATTTTTTTTTCTTATGGAAAATCATCAAATGACCCACTCTGGGCGGAGCGAACTGTACTGACTAAAAACCATCCATATTCCTTCTTTGCCCTTTGTATTCCAGGGCCACGGTATCTCTTTCGAACAGTCCCGCAGCCCTGGCAGGCATCGGCCCTTGCAGACCCCTACATCGTTGCTGACATCTCTTTGAGGCGCGCGTTGTACACGAACGCGTCGTCGACACGGCCTGTCGTCATAATACGGCCGGACGGCGAGCTAGCGCATAACTCGCCGTCCACAGGCCCGCGACTACGGTGGCCGGGAGCCACCACGTGGCCCCCGACGCCCAGGGCGTCTCCCGCGGCGACTGGGACGTGAGGTTCTTTCCATCTCACGTCCCGCCACCTCCTTCACTAGCATGACTGCTTCGCAGAAGGAAGTGACGGCTTCCCATTCCCTCGCGCTCCGGACCATGGCTTGAACCAAGGCCGGACGCGAGAGATCGCCGCCGCCAATCACCGCTACGAGGACACGGCGGTGCTCCAAGCGGGGCAGACCTCCACATTGGGCCCAGCACATTAATCGCGGCGTTTTTAAAGTCCTCTGAAGTGCAGGTGTACACTTATTACGGGATACTCCAGCAAGTGGGACTACGTCTGATCAGGGGGCACTGCATACAAACTGTGTGTCGGAAGGATCTCAGCCACATTTTGCCAAATTGTGTTTACAGTGGCTCACTTGGGTGCATTTCTTGATGTTACCGGTCATTGAAGTCATCATTCCAGTGTTCTAGTAGTGGGAACGTTTAAGGAATACAGGCTAATTATGTTACGCTTATGGTTGTAAGATAAATAACATACCAGCAGTGATCTGTCTGGGGTCAGCAGGGAGGCGAGTCCCTCGCGACACGCCTCGCAGTACAGCGCCATCTGCTGTGATCACGTCACCTTCGAGACGCACTGCGACTTGCTGCGCCTGAAAGAAAAGAGAAAGGGAATTTAAAATTCGTTTATTTAATGAATCCTAGTAAAAGCACCGACTGCGTGACGACTCTGCCCCATCGGTCCTGATGCATTGTTTAGACATGGTCCGCCCAATCCCACTACAACCCAGCAGTCTTTTTCCCCACATCAGCGATTCCAGTTTTGGAGCGTATTGTGGTATTGCGAATTCTGTCGCTGAGCTTTATTCCTAATACGCTACGGTCCATCGCCCTTTGGCAAACCTTGAGTTTAGACTCGTTTCGGTCAGGGACCAAGTTTGAGGTTATTTCCAGTCCAATAAGTACCTGTTCGGCCTGAGCCTGGTTCCTCTGTGTGTTCCTCTGAGTGTTCATGGTGACGAACCTAAGCACCAAAATGCTGAGCCACGCCGCCACTATGGCCCTAACAGGATGAAGATCAGTGGAAAAGAAACCTTCGAATTGAATAAGGAACGCTATTTGAAGTCCAATAAGTTACAGTCCAGCCTGTGCCCAGTTTCTCTTCCAGGTTGGGACACCATGCTATGGAAATAGCATCGCTATTTCTAATAAGAAAAGCTATTTGAAGTCCAATCAGTAACTTTTCAGTATGCCCCCAGCTTCTCTTCCAAGTTAGAACTCACTGCTATGGAAAAAGCAGCGCTAATTCTAGTCCAATAAGTACCTGTTCAGCCTGAGCCTGGTCCCTCTTCTCGTCCTCAGTGTTCATGGTGACGAACCTCAGCACCAGCAGGTTGAGGCACGCCGCCACTATGGCCAGCCCGAACAGTATGAAGATCAGTGCGAACATTACGTATGAAGGCTTCCGGTTTAGTGCGTTGTCTTTTTGAAGAGCTACCATGTCGCCGAAACCTGGGGACAAAATATTGATGTTGAGTTTGCCAGGTAAAACATATTTTATAAATAATGATACTGGCACTTATGACACTAAACCATAGATGATTTTCTGAAAAAAAAAAGCCAGCCAGAGGTAAAAATCTTCTAAACTAAGCGTCTGCGCGTTATAAAGGGCAAAGTGCCCCCTGTGGGCAGCAAAGGGACAGGCTGGATCTGAGTGATATCATTCTTTAGGGGCTGGTTTAAAACTACTGGCTCAGCAGCGTGGGCTGGCTCGAGCAAGGGTGGAGGGGGGATAGGTACCTTTGTTGAATATTTTTATAAAGAATTGTAGTAGCGTGAAACAAAAGGCAATGAAATTTTTTTCTGTCAAACAACACACACATTGTATGAATTAACTCTTCAAAAGTGTAGTTACCATCTAGATTTTATTTTAAGGACAATTAATAAATGAAGGGTACAGGCAAAGAACAGGGTATGTCCTAAAGAATCGATTACGAGAAAAAAGCAAAATAAAGTTTAGAAGTTCCCAGTTCTTTTCGTTTTGGGAATAGATAAAAACGTATTTTTAGCGATATCTGTTGAGTATTTGTAAAAACTAGTGATTGAGAATGCAATGAGATGTAGATTGGGTACCAGCACAAAACAATTGTTTTTTTTAAATGTGACATTCCCTGTTCTTTGCCTGCACCCTTCAAAAGTGTTTAAAGCTAAATGAATTTACAGTGAATTGACCTGAATGTCCTGCATTCTTGGCGTCATTGAGATTCCCATTCCAATTTCAGGGACTAGGCCGCAAAGTTGGTAGTGGAGTGTGCCAGACAACATAGTATTGTCGCGCTCTATTTTTATTACCTACCCCCAAAATCGGTTATCAGGTAATCAGTCCGTCACTTTTTTTTTTTTTTTGCTTTGGTTCGTCATCTCTAGGTTAAGCCGCGCTTGCCTAGGTTGGTCTGTGGATGGGTGACCACCCATTACATACCGAGTTTCCTCCGTGCCTCGGAAAGCACGTTAAGCCGTTGGTCCCGGGTGTCATTTGTAGATCTTTGACAGTCGTTATTGGTAGTCAGTGGCCCAAAAAGTCTGACAACCAGTCTTACCAAGGGGTATCGTATTACCCAGTACTAACTGGGTTGTGGAGGTCAGATAGGCAGTCGCTCTATGTAAAATACTGGTATTCAGCTGCATCTGGATAGACTGGAAGCCGACCCCAACATAGTTGGGAAAAGGCTAGGCAGATGATGATGGTTCGTCGTCTCTCATAGTCCAATAACCGTCTCCTGACTGTTGCAGTATCATTTTAAAAAGGGCTTCCTATGAAGTGGGTAACCTCTTAAGGCTTACCAATAGTAGTCAAGGTGATGAAACAGTAATAGACGCTATCGAAGTAGCTCCAGCCCTCGAACTTGGAGAAGGCGGCCGCTCCGCCGGCGATGGTCAGCGACGACAGCGTGGTCACCACGCATATGAGGTCCACTTCCGACGCACTCGTCTGTTTGCAGTTCAGCGCGCGTTTTATTGACTTTATTATCACGCTGGAACAAAAAACAAGGCTTTAGAAACAGAAGATTCTAGATTAAACATCGAGAAAACACAAGCCTTCTTACAGTTGAGGTTCTATCCTTTTTCGTGTGGTAGGAACACCACACGAAAAAGAACCTAACCTAAACTAACCTGGTGTCAGAGTTTTTATGCCGTCCATGGGCCTCTGACTCTCTGGCTTTACATGCCGTCGAGAAATATCTCTCAGGCATGCTGGTTTGGTTTCCTCACGTTTTCTTCACCAAACCAAGTGATAATTAGACAATACGCATATGAAACCGAAAAATCAGAGGTTCGTGTCTTGGGCTCGAACTCGAGACCTATGACTTGGCAGTCCGACGGTCACACCACTGGGTTATCACTGCTTGCACAGTTGAGGTATAGTTAGAGCAACCAAACCTCGTAACACCAATGCACGTTAAAACAAATTTTTGAAATTTCTACTCTGACCTCTCGCCCAAACGTTGAATATTCAACAGAGCGCTGAGTACCCATTTAAGTGTCACCAATTCTTGATGAAAACGGGCATAGAACTTGCAAATTATACAGGGTAGAAGAGACATCGACGCACAAACGGTTACCACGTATTAGGTACATCGCTCCGAACCCCACATAGAAATTTTACATCGATAATTTAAACAATAACAGCTGTTTCCTACAAAAGTGCAATACCTACACGATCAAAATGTATGGAACGGCTGATTTTTTTTCCTTTGTGCGTCGATGTGCCTTCGGGAGGAAAGCACATCGATGTAGATCAACCTTTGGTGGCAAGGTATACATATTACAGCAATGTTTAACAATTTATTGGAAACCCTAGCACTACAGTTCGTAGCATTACAGCATCGTGAAGCTGTAGTATTTCCTACTTTAAAGTACTAGGAATTGACCGTTATCTGCTGACCTACCCATGCCAAAGGCACCACATGGGAACCCCCAAAACACTAAAAGATGGACCTATGACTTGGCGAAGGTCCCAGGAATCCGCTAGATGAGACAAGCAAGGGACTAGTCGATGTACTTGGTCTGTAGAGGCCTAGAGGTCCAGCAGTGGCTGTCTCTCGATTGAATTATGATGATGACTCACCTACTGAGCCTGTTGACCCTTTCACCGATGCTCTGGAACATGATGAGTCCCAGCGGAATGCCGACTATCGCGTAGAACATAGTGAACAGCTTGCCACCGATCGTCGCCGGCGTTGAATGACCGTAGCCTAAATAACAAAAATAAAATGGTTTTAGTATCAGAAAACTATATTTTCCATTGCAACAATAATCGCATTCAACATCCTGCAAAAAGCCGGGTTACAGAAACGCGGTTCATGATCGTAAATTATTAAAAAGTTGAGTCAATTCTACTTTTGGATATATTCAGTGCTCCTTGCATATTGTATTTTATTGGCCACTTCTTCCGACTACTCGCGGGTACAAAAGTAGATTTAATAATGTAATATAACATCAAAAATGAATTACATAAAATTGCATTCATTTTTTATGTGAGATTCATACACAAAAGGCTTCCTCAATTCTTTAAATAATCAAACTTCAACAAGAAATTTCGACGTGCAGTCTACCGCACGTCATCGTCAGAGTAACACATAGATAACGAAAACTGCCCCTTACTGCTTAAGAAATAGAGACACTTTTATGGGCAATCCGTTAGTTAAAACTGACATTGGTTGACTATGCTTAGTAAAAACACAGATAAACAAGTTTGTGTTATACTTAGAGAGAATATTATGGGACTTAAATATAACTGGCAAAATGTGAGTGTAATATAGGTTCACCTCTGCTTAACCCTCCAGAGAATGCAGACGTGATGTTTTGTTAACGTGGAAGCACCAGGGTAGCCCGCAAGTAAAACGTATGTAGTTACAGAATTATAATCATTAAAATCAACGTCCGAATGAACGAATGACTTTTTCATGAAATAGTTATTGAATTGGGTTAAATGAACTTAGAGGGTTGTATTAATGATTTTCATGATTATAATTCTGTAACTACATACGTTTTACTTTCGCTACTGATTTTTCATCAACATACAACCTGACACTGACCTACAAATTGCAAAAAACGAAGGAAAATTTGAATTTCGCGGGCTACCCTGGCGCTACCACCTTTTTTTTTATTCGGATTGAAAATCATCAAATGGGGGGTCATTCCCCCCCCCCCCCCTCTCTGGGCGGAGCGGAAGGGAGTGTCAGACTTGTACTGACTAAAACCCATCCATGTTCCTTCTTTGCCCTTTGTGTTCCAGGGCCACGGTATCTCTTTCGAACAGTCCCGCAGCTGGCGCTACCACCTTAAGAAACACTTACCAATGGTAGTGAGCACAGTGGTGGCATAGTAGAAGGCTCCTGTAAACTTCCACTGCTGACCAGCCTTGTGAGGCTCCGACTTCAGTACTACTGTCTCCATAACACGGAAATCCTCCTCGGTTATGTTGTACTTCCTTATGATCATGCCCTCGATAGCTGTGAAGTGTAAAATAAGAGTTTATTGAATGTTTGAGTAAACGCTAAAAAGCCTGTCCTCAGCGCAGGTCACTAGAATATCGATATATTTTCAAGGAAAGATGGTTGGCTATGGCTGTTTGAAGAATAATGCGAAGTCCAAGCATAAGTACTAAAAACAAATAATAAATGAAAAAAACAGGTTGGCGCTGACAGTAAATTAGGCTGCGTATAGGTACCTCATGACGTTCCCAGTCTGCATACAAAAATTTTATCGGATATATCCAGTCGTTTAGTCACAGGATATTATTTTTTATTTTCAGCATTTTCTACATGATGTAGATTAATAGGCTAACACCGACAGGTTAACAACTAAACAGATGTTGCAAGCTCGCTACTTCAAAAATCTTTGTCAAATTCTTTTTTTAAATTTTATGTCCAGATGCGAATTAGTGCAAATTATACCTAAGGTTTGTGTACCATTATGTATAAATGGTGTACTATTTCGTTAACAGTTGTTGTTATTTAGTTTTTTTTGTATTTTTTATTTAAATGTTACGGTTTATTTGATAGTTTAAAAATATTCAAATGAACTAGTGTTTTCACTTATTGTCGTGTTGTCGTCGCCACCTTGTATTCATTTTCTGTCATTGGTGTTACCAGTATTTGTTCAATGAACTTCTCATCATATTAGTATGTACAGTCATTAGCACCAATATGTAAACACTTAACAGCTTTTAAAAGAGTTTTTCTCCTACTGTTCTGATTAAAATTTCATGTTGTGTCGTTACGAACATAGCATTCTGGAACACATATTTTAATAAATAACGATTGTAACTTGGAGAAAGGATCTTTTTCTTTCTCCAAGTTACAATCGTTATTTCTCGCGAAAAATTCTTTTGAATTTAGAAATACATATCGGTGCTTGTGACTGTACATCAATAGCCTAAGTTGCCTAGGTTACCAGAAATCAAACATTGCTATTTTAGTACTGCTTGTTAGAGCCATGTTTTTAAAAAGAAAAAGAAAGAATTCCACAACAGTTACACTGAATGAACAGCAAGATGGTAACCTTTGTCTATGTCTGAGTGCTGCCAAGAAAACTCTCTCAATTATGTAGAGGAAAAAAGAAATATGTCCTTGCTTTTTTTGCAGTGAAAATGCAGGTGAGTCAAAAATGGGAAAGTGATCAAATAATACAGGTTTGGAACAAAGCTGAGTTAGTATTATGAGAATCTGAATCTAGCACCCGTATCTATAGTCAAGTTAAAGTAATAACTTATGGAAACATATGCAATAGACAAGAATTTAAACAAAGTAGGAACCGTCAAAGAAAGACGGCGCAGTGGCTGAGCGATTGGCTGCTGCGCTGCGTGTCGTGGGTTCGATCCCCGTATGGAACAAATATTTGTATGATCTACAGGTAGTTGTTCCGGCTCTGGCTAAATGCACCCACGATACAGGAGAAATTCCTAGTGTGGGGCACGTTTTTTAAAAACAAAAAAAAAACAAATCTGACAATTCTAACTTTTGACAGTTCTAACTACAAGCAATTACTGAACTACAGAATAAAAATTGTATCTTAAATAATAACTTTTACTCAAGTAATCACTTTGACTTATTTGTAGATATGGGTGTAGATTTAATGCTTAAATTATCTGGCATACAATCATTTGGGTACCTAGAAACTTCACATGAAAGAAAATTGATTTAACCTGTTAGAAATACTCGAAAGCATAGAATCAAGATTTGTTTTAGTCCTTTAAGAAAGGGTATAAAACATGATACCTCACCAAATGAACGGACTGAAATGGAATCAATGGCCTGTTTATAGCATGTTTTATTAGTGAATTGACTTGCACCGTGGAAACGCAATCAGTCAGTTACTACCAAGTTTGCTAGCGGTCTGCCGCTTTTCACCCTTATACCCTAAGTAATAAGGTTGACAAGTGGTCGACCGTCAGTGAGCTCGGTAGTACAAAGGTTAGGAGTTTCAAATTATCTAGAACTGTCAGAGGGAAAATTTGTGAAAGTAAACTCTACGACAGGAAACAACAATGTGGCAGGCCCAGAAGGAAATGGCGGATGATTTGGATTCTTTCACAAAGGATTGGCCTACAATCGCACTAGACCGCGAAATGTGGAAGTAGGGAAGGGAGGCCTTTCCCCTGCACTGGGACAATGTAGGTTTATAATAATAATAAACTCTACGGGCCCAATAAAACTTGCTAATGGGCACCAAGAAACACAATAACAGTCATGTTTACCAACCTTGCAATACTTCAAATCTGTTCCTCTCAGTTGTAGACTCTAATGCGTCAAACACAGCGGCACCAACCAGTAAATATGTAAATGTGCACACAATCAATGATAGAGTGCGAACATTTTGCTTCTTCATCACTGCCGAGTGTCACCACAGCCTTAGGGCGTTACACCCAATCCCACCCTTATTGCGATTCAGTCAAAGAAACACCATATTGTCTTGTTTTTATTAATATAACATTTAAGTAACCATTGTAGGTCGTAATAGGAAAATCTACTGAGATTTGAATTTGGAATCCATATTTATGGGTAATTTTTGGCAACAGGTATACAACATACAGCCTGTTAATTTAGCTACAAAGATGATATGCTTGCTAATATTTTTTATTGTTACAATTTCCCTTATCTGCATCAGTTGTGTATTATAATATGAAATCACAACCTGAATCGTCTTCTTCAATATAATTATTTTATTCAATCAAAGAGGAATTGGAATATGTTTACAAATAAAAACTATGATTAAATTGATCCCTTCAAAGGAAGTTGTATCTATAAAGTGTTTTCGTTTTCTGTATTTCTGAACTTTGTTTTGTTTTTCCAGGAGTTATTAAACTTCCATCCATAGTGTTTATTTGAACAACTGTTGGACCTGAAAAAATATTCAGGTTAAATTTATTGATTGCAACATAACATATTGTATTTTTTCTTTAGAAAGCACCTTACATATTGAATTTATGAATTAAAAATCAATACAACACCATTAGCACATGTGTGTAAATAAAGTTATATAAAAACATTAATAATCCATTGATGTATGAGTATGTTACTGACATAAAAACAAATTCAGCTACACATTTTAATTACAGCTGTTTTTTTTTTACCTTCGCCCTATTGGGGCAGTTACAGCTGTTAACATAAATAACAGGCTGACACAATATTTAATTTATTTTAAATCTCATACAGAACCTGTTCAGTGCAACAATAAAAAAATCAGAACATCAATATTCGAAATTCAAAATTTAGGTAAAACAAAGAAAACTCACCAGTATTCAAAGTGTAAAAGGTCACAGGTATTTTCGTCTGTTATTAATCACACAATTGGATATCACCAACGGCATCTATAAATATTTAATTATCTGCAAAGCTGTATCCTAAAAATAACATCGTGCTTTAGTCCGCATTCACATCCATAGGTCAACGCACACGGCACTGTAACTGGGTCAAATGTTATGACGATTATTTTCAACATAAATCGCAAAGGCAACCCGCATAAATGCCACCCTTAAGCGATTAATAGTCATACTGTGTAATTAAAGGATCGAATATTGGCAAAATTAACCATTTTTGAGCTAAAATCTTCTATGCGGTATTCTTTAGCTGTCACACACCACCTACTTTTCTTCTGTCCTATAATAACCACTCGCACTGCCTCCAACCATTACGATATCCGCGCTACATTATCTCACACTTATTTCAACTAAATAATAAAGAAACAATACACATAATAGCATTTCATAAAAATAACAAAAAAATTGGCGAATAGTTTTTCTGCTGCACTTCCTTGACCTGGTTTGTGTGGCAAGACTAAAAAATTAGGCTGCTGCATTTTCCCGTTGCCAGAAGAATTTTGCATGCGAATATAATAAAATCATAGAGATTGTTAATCGCCCAAAAATAATTTTTGCAGTCTAATGATTGATAATCCTTATCAAAATTAGCCGCAAGCTATAAATAGGAAAACCACGCTAAAATATTTTAATTGATAGAATTAGCAACATTGCAAATAGTTCTTATATTCACTCATAGATGGCGAAACTTGACAACAGTTAAGTCCGTTTACTTGTAATACCCACTTCATTTTAAAGATGGCATTGTTTTCAAGCTAGAAAACCACAAATCCTTATTCGTAAAGTGATCGGCAGAGTTCTTAATCGCCGAATATTTTAATTTGGTTTGATACAGTGAACAAGAAGGTAACATGACCGTAATGAACTGAACCTATTGCTGATTACTTGTCAATTTAAACTGATTTTGCTATTGAAAAGTCGTGTCGGAGTTGGCACTAATTGCTCGTAGGTAATTTTGATCCTACAATAACTTGCTTTAAACTTGCAATCTGACGTATGCATAATGCTTATGTATTGTTCACCAAGTCAACACACACGTTTACTAGAAATACTGCCACATGGACCATAGTAATAACGTACTTCATACATTCTGCCTTCGAATTCCCAATCTTGATCCATTCTATTCAAGAACATAATTTTACCTTACTATACCTACCTAATAATTTTCTAAACACTCAGCTCACCAAACAAAACGATCGTTCAGTAAAACCACCATCTAATTGCAGTAGGGCCAACATGGCGGCGGTTGCGCCGGTGCACGCGGGCGGCGCGTGCAGGGCTACCGGCCCATGAAGCGAAAGCTGGCCCTAGTTTAGCTTTCACATGCTGTGCGAGTTGAGGGACTGTGACAGGGATCGTTTTGGTATGATTTGTGTGGAGAACACGAAATTGATTGAAGAAGACTCAGTAATTACATGATTATTAGGTGCACGATAAAGCCTTACTTTTGAACACACATTCAATGCACTATGTTTGAGCATCTGCTGAGATGCTCATGGTGTATGCTCTTCGGTCATTCACGAGCAGCCTGTAGCAGTTCACAGCTGGACAAACCCCTCTCCAGCTCCAATCACAAGTGGCAGTCGTACAACTCTGTCAAGTTCTATGATTGCTACTCTCAAACAGCTGATATCAATAACCCAACGAAGACCGTCAATTATCCTCTTTATAAGTAGATATCGGTCATTCATTGTAATACCATGCTGCTGTTTTTTTTTCATAAGTCATCATCTGCCTAGCCTTTTTCCCAACTATGTTGGGTTCGGCTTCCAGTCTTACCGAATGCAGCTGAGTACCAGTATTGTACATGGAGGGATTGCCTCCTTCTATTCGATGTGACCTCCATAACCCAGTTAGTACTGGGTAATATGATAACCCCTTGGTAAGAATGGTTGTCATACTTTCGGGCCACTGGCTACACGTTGTAACGACTGTCAAAGATCTACAAATGACAACCGGGACCAACGGCTTAACGTGCTTCCCGAGGCACGGAGGAAACTCGGTATGTAATGGGTGGTCATCAATCCACGGACCAACCTAGGTAAGCACGGCTTAATCTAAAGACCGACCCGAGCGGCTGATATTATTATTTTAGCAACGAGGTCCTCGCCATTCATAAGTGAATTCCTGTAATATCCACCTCATACAGCTTAGCGGTCAAACAACTCTATAACCATACTAGATCTCGTTGCGCAGTGTCATAAAATTGAGATGCAAAATGCTTTGTAGCTGCACTCGAGAGGAGGGGAGGTGGCAGGGCAAGGGAGGGGTGTACTAGACCTTTCTCCCAAGTTCTAGGTCACGTCTTTATGTAAGAATTGTTAGCTTGTGCAACGTTTGTGTTCGTAGCTGTGAATGGGCGTTGGTTCGAGTCCGGTTTACGGTAATTGTTTGTTTAATGTTTTGTTTTAGAGATTTAGTTAGCTTAGTTTGTTAGGCTGTTTGATTGTCTACTAGAACATTGTTAGGCTCTTAGTCTTTCAGATCTATGCACCACGATACTATATATAAAATAGCTGCCTGAACTGTTTACACATATTTTCAGCATCGCTCAATAAGGTTTAAGCAAGCGCTCTTAAACCTAACAAAGTTTTCAACGTCAAAATTTGACAGCTGCTATTTGCGACGTTGCTCACTTTCTGTACGAGCGCTCTTAAATACAATCAACATACTAACACTGATACTGTTAGCCTGTGTCATCCCACTGCTGGGCAAAGGCCTCTCCCCATGACTTCCAAATTCTTCGATCCAGGGCCACATTAGTAAGTTAAATGCTCTAGAGAGATGAAGACTACGTAATGCTATTTCACAATCTAACGTTCGTGTTACAGATACCTAACGATTAATTAGGTACAGTTCCTGTCATTGAACTAGTTAGTAAGATATCATTGCAAAAGGGCTCTGAAACGTGGCCATAAGTAAAGTATGAACTTTAGTTTCTATAGGTACAACATGACAACTTACATAATTCTTTCTGGGCTACATTTTACGTAACACTCTCCCATTCACGGCCGCACCTCAAAGCAGACCTTTAAATCCACACAATCGGAACTTTTCTTCTTGCCCCCAATCACGCCATCGAAGACTCCAGACCAGGCCCTTTCACTGAACTAGAAAAGCGTAACAAGACGCCCTTTAAAACTGACGCAAGCCCGTGTCCAATTGCGTTGTTATAATTGGCTGATAATGACGCCATTTTAATTGCTAATAAGAAAGATTCAGTGTCAACTTATTGTGGTGTTGTTGGTCTCTGATCTAGTTTTTTTTTTTGATTGGTTTAGCCTTTGGTGTTTTTTGCTAGGATAGTGGAATAGGCGAGGGACACATTTAATTGTAGCAATGTCGAACAGGTGGTTTTTTCTCACACAGTTTGCGCAGGCACTTAAGGAATATTTCACCTGGCCAGAATTACTCACTTCTTTGACTACTAGATTTTTCGATAGCAATTTGCTCCAAGTACCTAGTTTGGAGTTGAAGATTTTACTTTCTGGACAACTGATACGTGGGTTACATGTTTCGAAGCTTGGAGAAGGTCTATGTTAAGCAGACGACATTTTTCGACTAAAAATTATGACCTAGACCTTGATCGTCAACGGGCTGTAACTTGATTAAATTGAATTTTTCTGCTGTAAAGTTCTGGAAGACGTGACTGTCATGTCAGAATTTGTAAGTCACGAATTTACAGACTTTGAATTCTAACTGGGTACTGTGTGTTACTGTAGGAGTTCTGAACGCTTTTTTTAAAGGTCTAGGAATATGCTCGACATCTCTGAAAATACAACATCATCTGCCTAGCCTTTTTCCAACTATGTTGGTGTCGGCTTCCAGTTTAACCGGATGCAGCTGAATACCAGTATTTTACATGGAGCGACTGCCTGTCTGACCTCCACAACCCAGTTAGTACTAGGTAACACGATACCCGTTGGTAAAACTGGTTGTCAGACTTTTTGGGCCACTTTCTACCTGTAACGACTGTCAAAGATCTACAAATGACACCCGGGACCAACGGCTTAACATGCTTTCCAGGCACGGAGGAAATTCGGTTTGTAATGGGTGGTCACCCATCCACAGACCAACATTGGCAAGCACGGCTTAACCTAAAGATCGACCCGACTGGCTTTTATTATTTAGCCACGTCCTTCTCTCTTTCACACACACACAAAAACCCTCACATCACACTTACACACACACACTCACCTCATTCACACTTACCCACACTATTCTCAGGACGCAGTGAGTGGTACTTAAACTAAGTTAATTTTTAAAATGTATACTCCAATTGTAAATTAACTTTTTTTTTTCTCTCTCTTTTATATTTTATGTTTGTAAACACTTTTAATGCATGCCATATCTTATAGTGTACCCCCATTTTTTTTTTTTCTTTTTTGTCTATCGTTTTTTTATATGTTCCCTGTGAATTGAGAGGTCTGGCTCTTGTGATACAGGGAATCCTAGTACAAGAGCCAGAGCTACACTGATGTTACTAACAATCACCTGTTAATAAAGATTTTTATTTTATTTTTTATTCTCTGAAAATACAACATGATATCAATATTTCTATCACCAATAAAACTACTGTCCTGTAATTTACCTAGCTTTCGAAACAGCCACAACCAAGTCAAGAAACGAAGTTGCATAATGTAGAGATAAGAATAGCTGGTCATTGCCAATAGCCAATCAACACCCACTACAGAACATTGACCTCTTTCAACCACAACAACCAATTAGATAGCTATTTTTGTTTTTAGTTTACATTTATTATGTTATTATGTCAGGCTGTAGGCCTGTTAAAGACCGACGAATGATTAAGTTGGGAAATTTTCTTCTACTTAATAAAAATATTTACATCACGAACAGACAACTCACATCCCAAATCGTTGGATAGAGAAGCATTAAATCATTGAAAGGACCGACATGTTCCAGATAAAAAAAATCAAAGGCTTGTGGCATCTAGCAATCTGCACAAGGCCCGCGTGGTGGACCCATTCTCACTCACATAGAGGAGTTTTGTGTCCCAGCAGTGGGAAGATTTTAAGCTGATAATGGTTATGCTATGTTCTTTCTGGGGTACTATCTGACTTATGACGTAGTAGAGATGTGGGTCTCACATCGAGTGATATGGAGGTATGATCATCATCATCTGCCTTTTCTCAACTATGTATGGGTCGGCTTCCAGTCTAACCGGATGCAGCTGAATATCAGTATTTTACATGGAGCGACTGCCTTCGAACCTCCACAACCCAGTAGATACTGGGTAATACGACACCCCTTGGTAATACTGGTTGTCAGACTTTTTGGGCCACTGACTACCTAACGACTGTCAAAGATCTACAAATGACAGCCGGGAACAACGGCTTAACGTGCTTTCCGAGGCTTGGAGGAAACTCGGTATATAATGGGTGGTCACCCATCCACAGACCAACATAGGCAAGCACGGATTAACTTAAAGATCGACCCGAGCGGCTGTTATTATTTAGCCACGAGCTCCTCCTGATATGATGATCAATTATTTTCTGGTCTATAAGGGATGATGTCAGGTCACGGGAACAATCTGCGACTCCCGCATTCCCCTTAAGCTTAAGGGGAAGATTTATAAAACAATGGTTAGACCTGCTGCCTTGTATGGATCAGAATGTTGGGCCACAAAAGGGATGAACGAAAGGCATTTGCATGTGGCGGAGATGAGAATGCTAAGGGGGATGCGTGGTGTAACGTGAATGGATAAAATAAGAAATGAGTATATAAGAGGAAGTCTGAAAGTGGCGCCGGTGACTGAAAAGTTGTGTGGTAATCGGTTGTCGTGGTATGGGCATGTGATGCAGAGGAATGAGGAAAATGTTGTGAGGAAAGTTTTGAGTATGAATGTGGATGGGTATATGAGTAGAGAAATACCAAAGAAATGATATGGTAAAAAAGGAGGTGTCTGGCGAGATGACGAGTAAAAGAAGTATGGAAGAAGAAGACATGCTGCGCCGACCCCAAATGAATTGGGATAAAGGCAAGAGAATGATGATGTAAGGGATGATGTCTAAATCCTGCAGTAAGGGCAATAACAGGTGCTGTTATACTATCCAAATCTGTATCCATATTAAAGGCAGATATGTTCTGAACATCAAAAAGTGGCACATTCACGCAAATGTCAGAGCACCGTTACATACGGTAATATTGAGTAACAGCTTAACAAGCATATGAATTAACATTTTATATCATTTAAATGTCTGTTAGGTACGCAGGAGTATTAGAGATTTTATATGGCTGCTTTTAGGAAGTAATAAATCGAACAGACAATTTACAATAGACAATTTAGGATAGATGCTTAAATACGATGATGTCTTAGCTAGACATGTTATTATTCTACCAGCATTATTGATCGAGGAGCTCGTGGCTACATAATAACAGCCGCTCGGGTCGATCTTTAGGTTAAGTTGCGCTTGCCTAGGTTGGTCCGTGGATGGGTGACCACCCATTACATACCGAGTTTCCTCCGTGCCTCGGAAAGCACGTTAAGCCGTTGATCGCGGCTGCCATTTGTAGATCTTTGACAGTCGTTAGGTGGCCCAAAACGTCTGACAACCAGTCTTACCAACCAGTATTACCCAATACTAACTTGGTTGTGGAGGTCAGATTCGCAGTCGCTCTATGTAAAATACTGGTGATGATGTCTTTTTCTGGAATGCTATTTGACGTAAATCAGTGTTGAACAGTGAGATACTACCTTTAATTTACTTTATTCACCCATATTTAAATTTTATATCTAGGTCAAAATTGGTAGGAGCCAGTCGATTTTCATGCCTATTAATTTTTGAGGAATACAAAGTACTTCTTCCAATTTTACTTTTAAGGCAGAACAAAATATATCTTCCTGGCTATCATCCATGTGTATCTTCCACGATATTATGTCTTTCGACGATTTCAGGACCAATTTTGCTCATTGGGACCGCCCCATATAAATCTAAATAATTATTACGTTTACTTACTGTATTGGTAGCTGAAAAATAAAAATAATTAAACTGAATGTTGCCAATACTAAAAACAATATCAATGAAAAAAAATCCACGAAAACGTGTAGTTAATCGTTATATTTAATTGCTTGTTCCGTTTTAACTGAGCCGTCAAACATTAAGATGTCTGTTCCCATTTCACCTAGCAATACACCTTTCTTTACCCACACAAACAAACAAATACACAGATACAAACACAGAGATACACTGTGTATCTGTGTGTTTTATTTTATAGAGGAAAATGGGCCTGTGTGTATACGGACAGCGATGCAGTTCTTTCGTACGCAATTTCGCAATGGTGTGTGTGAGAGTAGCGATAAGACAATAGTACATCGGATGACCTGCGTGTGAGTGGATTACAGTTGTGTTAAAGTTGCGTTTACGCACGCAATGCCAATGCCAGTTACGAGTACGGAAAGTTGCTTTTATAAACATATACGGTAATATTACATGGCCGGAAAAATTCTTTTATTAAATGAAGGAAATTAATCTGTTTTTTTTAGCTTATTTCACGGCCGTAATGCTAGGAAACTATTACGGAACTGTAGTGTAGGTTATATTGTAATTATCTGGAAGCTAATGAATATGTAATCATCTTAATTGGATAGTGATGCGGTTCGTACCGTTTGGTTGTTGCTAATTGGTGTGGTGCTGCACGTTTATTAGATCTACCATGATGGAACAGTTAACACGATTTTTGTTCAGCTCCATGCATAGATTTGTGCTGCAATGGCGGCCATCCAAAATCAGATGCATACAATTATAATAAAACTAGGATTCTTAACACTTTATTAAGGACATGTTTATAACATAGAATGTTGATAGAAATGTAGATCAAAATACTATCGGTATTTCGTAGACCACCTTTTTCAATCATTAATTACAAGTTGCTGCCGATAGATAGCGCTGCCGGTCACGTTAACATTAAACTTGCTTGGACTAAGCAAGCTAAGAACCGCAGAAACAGATAAAGGAATTCAATGCTTACTAGAATCTTCATGAGGCAATCAAAGCGTAGTTGAAGGGTTGTTTAAGGACCTACCTTTGCACTTAGAGCAGTTTATTCAAAAACTGTATGGACCATCATGGACGTCACTGATTTACTGAAAATGTAGTAAGGAATTGTAGACCTTAATTATGAAACTAGAGTGCCACTTATCCCAATGCAATTATTCCCGTCAATCAATAACAAGCTATTTTGACCGTACCAATCATAATAATATTTTTTGTTTTACCTCAATAACCAAAAACATCTATGAGAAGCTCTAAAGGCACGCTGAAGAGCTTAGTCAGATACGACGTGGAAGAAAATTCTCGGTGTTTGGAAAAGATGAATGGTTGCGCAGACGCAGTAGGTTGCCGTGGCTGCAGTGAAAGCTGCACCGACCTAGCACTTGATGCACTTGGTGTACTGGGACTCTGTGCACTTGATACTTGGCATTTGAAGAGTCCACTACTTTTTTTTGTTGACATCAACGTTGATACTTTGGTTTTTGATACAGGTAAAAAATAAGCAATTCTAGTTGCACGGTTGCAATTTGTCGTTTCCGAACAACTCGTGATCATTCTCCTGCCCTTATCCCAATTTTGAAGTTAAGAACTTTCTAAATCTATAAAGTTGATTATTAGCTCATTAATGTTGTGTGAGATAAATATTCATCATCTTTCTGGTTATTCTTATGAGCGAGTCGACCCACAATTTGGCAACGCGTTGTCATAATCGTTTATTTGAGCAAAGAAAGGTCTTGAATAAAAACCGGCTTTTAGTGGAAATGCTGTTTTATTATAATATATTATCATTTTAACAAAAAACGACGGCGTGGAAGACTTAGGCGAAGATGGCGAGCCGAACTAAGACGCCTACCTGAGATTTTGGACCACAAGTTCACAAAAGCTAACAACCGTAAGGAATGGAAGTAGTGGAGGCCTTTGCCCAGCTGTGGGACAATATAGCCTTATATAATACTACCGATCCGCACCTGTTTCGCAGGGCGCACCATCTGTCAGGTTCAAAACTATCCTTCTTCAAGCTGGAACCTACGCTACAATACACATTCAAAAAAATCTTTAAACATCAGAACTTGGTTGTGTGGTTTCATAGATTAGCGTTTACATATTTTCAGCGTGTCAGTTTTTCTGTTGCATAATATCTGCAGGTGCAGAAACAAGCACGAAAGTGTCAAAGTATTTCTAGGGCTTGCATTATTTTGATCCTGGTGGCCTACCATGACGTCATAAAGCAGGAATAATTCCAGTGTGGGAAAGAGGTGGCGCTAGACGACCTGTATAGCTCGGTCTCTTTCCCACACTGGAATTACTCCTACTTTAAGACGTCATAGTAACCCCCCTGTTCTGTTCTAGAAGAAGAAGGACCAATATAGTTGAGATATAACGATGACGTCATACTGGTAGGTAAATATCTTGCTCAAGGATCAAGACATCACAGTCGTACTAACACTAAGCATAGCTCTGAAACCAGGGAAAGTTAGCACGGACTTAGTGTGTGCTTATTGATAGAATACCGTTAAGCCGACTTAACGAGTAATCGAGTATCGTTGTGTGAATAGATACAGTAGAGCTACTTTGTTTTATGGTTGGAAATTGACTGGAGATGAAGTTTGTTATTTGGTATGACTTCGGTTTGCAAGACTGACGTTTTCTACTCCTCCTCTATTCTTTTCTCCCTAGTGATTTCGATGCGGGGTCCAAGACAGTTAAATTGCTTCTCTGGGACTTCGTCGAGCTTCATTGTCTCGACGCTTTTCTGGTGGTCGCCACTGTTGAATCTGGCTTTCAAGAGTTGCAGTGGTTTGGGAATAATATGGCGGGCTTGTCACAATAAAAATAAAATAAAGATCGACGTTCCTACGATGCAATAGACAGAAGAGTATCGATCTTGGATGTTAGGAAAGATGGCCCAGGAGCTCCTGGCCTAATAATAACAGCCGCTGGAGTTTCCTCCGTGCTTCAGAAAGCACGTTAAGCCTTTGGTCCCGGCTGTCATTTGTAGATCTTCGACAGTCGGTCAAGTAGTAGGACAAGTAGTCGGTGGCCTGAAAGTCTGACAAACAGTCTTGCCAAGGGATTTCGTATTACCCAGTACTAACTGGGTTATGGAGGTCAGATAGGCAGTCGCTCCATGTAAAATACTGTTATTCAGCTGCTCCGGTGAGACTGGAAGACGACCCCAACATAGTAATGTTAGGGTCGGCTTGGGAATGAGAAAAGGCTGGACAGATGATGATGGCTAATGGACACACTGTTCCAGCACCCTTAAATGACAGCATAGCAGTCTTACGATGTCTTGTTTCTGAACAAGGGTTTACACGACTGACATGTATTACTAAATAGCTACATATTTAAGTAACTTAGTGTCCATCAGTGGTGAAGGTTCCATACAACTCGATTCCTACCGGATTCCCTTTGAAAAATGGCACAGTCAGTATTCTATAGACAAAGAATATAATCACATTAAAGATATGTACTCCGGCTTACCTCTTACAAAATTTGACCCTTCGCTACTGGTGTCGATTAGGTACGTATATCATCTCTGTCTTCTGAAAGTGTAAAATGAGAATGAAGCATGGAGTCCTTTTGAAAATATGACGGTGTATGATGATGTCTTCACTAAATTTTTTTGGATCAGTTTCATCCTACTGTAGGTACCTATTAGAAGATAGCGAATTCTGGTCTAAAATCTACATGGTGGGATTCTTGTCGTGTGAGTTTGTTTGGAGAGCAGCGGTGGCCCAGCGGTGGAGACCCCGACTTGCGAGCTGTAAGTCGTGGGTTCGAACCCAGCCAGGCGCATTACTTTGTGTAAGTTATTTTATCACCACTGCAACGGTGAAGGAAAACATCGTGAGGAGACCGGCATGTCCTAGAACCAAAAATTCGAAGACATGTGACATCTACCAACCCGCACTGGGCTCGCGTGGTGGATTATAGCCCAGTCCCTCTCATAGAGAGGAGGCCTGCGTCCCAGCAGTGAAAACATTAATAGGCTGATTATGCTTATGCTACGCTAAGTTTGTTTGTTTGGTTGAACGAGCTAATCTCAGGAACTACTGGTTCGATTTGAAAAATTATTTTAGTGTTGGATAGCCCATTTATCGAGGAAGGATATGGGCTATAAAATTTCACGCGGACGAAGGTCGCGGGCAACAGCTAGTTTCTACATAAGACTTCTGTATCAATACTGTATATTGTGCTAAGTTTGAACTATTCGTGTTATGATTAACGTTTTAAGCGTTCTTTTAGTCTGAATGCGAGTGCTTTTCATGGAAAGAAAGTATGACGTGGTAATTTGCGGGTGTTGAAACGAAAATTCTTGGAAAATGTTCGTAGTTACCAGTATTACTAATTGGTAATGTAAACAATGATATATTTTGTTACTAGAATCGAGCATTCCTGAATTATTATCAGATGATCTCCATGAGACAGCGTTCTGGCAGATGACAGTCTGTGGTCTTTTTCTCAATTCCGAGCAAGTGCATATGGGTACAAACATACATAACACCACGCCTGTAATTCCGAAGGATTAGGCAGAGGTGTAGTACCCAATTATAGTACACCCACATTTCGCCAGTTATGTTTAAGTCCCATGTAATAGGGGGCGAGCTTATTGCCATCAACCGGGCACAAATCCGGACTCCGTGGTTGCTACTGAGAAATTCCTGATGGAAAAAGTCAATAACACTTTGCCTGACCTGGGAATCGAACCCAGGACCTCATGCTCAGCAGTCGCACTTGCGACTACTCGACTAACGAGGCAGGCCGCAGGAGGCTGAGTATAATCATGTGCCTAAATTAACACATTGACACAATTTTTGATAATCTGTCTCTTTATGTAAGCCATTATAGTCAATCCTTCCTTTGATACACCTACAGCCGACCCCAAACAACTATACAATACCATAATTCCTTAGATAAATCACCCAACAACTATACATAATATACTTTCTATTCACAAACAAAATCATGATGCAAAATACTAAAACTATCTAATTAACCCCACGACCTAACGGTAACCGTTCATTGCGATCGCCACAACTAGACCAGTAAAAAAAAACATAAAAGAACAATGGCAACACTGCAGCGTGATAAAAGCAGAAAAAAAAACGCTCTGTTCCAAATTCAAATAATTTCCCACACGTAACGTTACGCGGGCGGGCATTGAGCGCAGGCCGTTATATGTGCGGCAGTGACCCACTTTACAACGTTTCACTCGTACTGAGATGCGACTGTCTTCGTAACCTTATTGTTAGGTACGACTCGTTTCATATCGATAGCGTGTTTTGTTCTAACTTTCTCTTTAGTCTCTCGTAGTGGAGCGGCAATGTATGCTGTAGGAAGAAATGCATCGTTGCCCGTGAAGTGGATTTGGTGTATTATAGTAATAGTTCGCAGCCGGTGTAAGTTGTGCGCTTTCTGATTTTGAGACGATCTTCGGGCGGTTTCAAAGTCACGTACCTACTTATCTGTTACGTACTATGTGGCAATTTATTTATTATGTCTTTTTATTGGTATTTATTGTCTTAATTTGTTGTGGTTTTACTGATTTGGTGGTACACTGAACTGTACAGATTTTTTTTCATCGCTTTTTAGACTTTTTGTTGAAGTTTCAGACGTTTCGGTACGTTTTCCTAAACGATTACATTAAAGTATTTTGTTACTTGTTAGGCAAGTAAGTAAATAATTTATAACAGAGTTTTTGAAGTCACAGGGATAAAGGACATAAATACTTGCGTCACTAAGGAAGTTATGATATTTTTAGCTTCATCTAAGTCTATTTTTACTCTTTCCTTGCAAGTTAGGAAATATAACGAACAAGACGTCAAAATATTAGCCGACGCAAATCGATGACGTTGTTTTTACTAAATATCAAATAATAATAATCTAAATCACTTAATTAGACGTCACGATAACGTCCAGGAAAAACAATTGAATAGTATCGATTTTGTTTAAAAGTAGAGAAATTGACGTAAATTGCGCACGTCATAGAATAGGAAACCTTATTCTATATTGTCAATACCTAAACAATGTCAGGAAAACGATAGACCATAAGCATATTATGGATAAGTCAAGTAAACCAAAGTTTTGAGGGCAGAGAAAGGTTTGACGTAAGTAAATGTGTGAATAACAAGTTGATATAAAAATTCCCCATTTCTTTTACATGGTTAGTTAGTTGTACTTTTTGTTTTTTCCAACCGTTTTAACAATAGGCGGGAAAATGCACACCCACATGTTACTCATTCAATTTTCTCAATACGTCACTGACCAATTGAGGAATAGCTCTTTATGCAAAACGTTGCAGTTAAATGAACTGTATTTAACTTATTTTAGAATTACTATCTTCATATTTTATGCTGAAAAGCAGAACAGAGAAAAATAAAATACGCCGCGCCATCCGCACGGCCTTTTAAGACTCGTCCCAGACTGGTCATCTTCCCACCGACTAAGAGAACTGAACTCCAGCCCTGTCCCGACTTTGGAGTCTAGGGGACAGGGAGTGAAGTTAATATTGGGAATTCACGGTTAAGACATATACATGAATAATATCAAATCTTATAAAACTAAATTCATAATAAAGTATGAATCTAAAATAAATGTAAGAAGCTTGATATATTATTGCATTTTTTCCTGACAAGCAGCGCCATGATCAACTTCAAACTTGAACTGGTCGTATTGTACTTATAATTTACGGTAATTGACGCAAGTAAATGCGGAGATATCTTGTGCATATACGGTTGTTTGGTTGGGAAGTTCCTAGCCATATTCTGACCGGATTTTGTTAAGCTAAATAAGCATAGGTACATTAGTAAGTGCTTTTATTTTTGACTTACCTTCCAGAGCTCTTTTTTGTAAAGATTTAGCTTAGTAATGTCCCTCATTAACGTTTTATAACCTTCATATAGTAACAGAAAAAGCTTATAACTTTGTAATTTTACATGATAAAGTTTTGAAATTTTGTACATAGATTCTTTACATAAAAATACTAGACACGTGTATCAGGTTTCGCATATACTAAAAATAATGTTGTATAATAATGATCTAATAAAAATCTATCTGAATCTGTTCAAAGTTCTAGTGAATCGTTTTCTTCTCGGCAAGCTCCACCCTAGGCTGCATCATCGCTTTACATCAGGCCAGTTGTGGCCAAACGCAAGCCTGATTAGTATATAAAAAAAAAAACTGAAGGGTCTTTCTGTAATTTCAACATAACAATAGCAAGTTGAAAATAAAAATGTAAATTCCCTTGCCTAAGATTAGACTAGACAGTTCGCAAGTTTTTGATCGGGACTGACCGTCTGACTGTTCAACTTCACCATCAACATATAAAAATAGAGATAAAACAATTTAGTGTTCTTCTAAGCTACGAATAACACTCACAGCATCACCTTTAAAACCGTAACCAATCCATAAATAGCAAAGCTCCCAAAAAAGTGAAACCTCATTTCGGCAAAAGCAACTGTATTTTATAACCAGTGTTGCCACGCTAAATAACAAAGAGATACATACAACACAACAGCAGTTACGCGTCAATACATGCAATACAGTTATACATAATGGGAATGAGTCAACATGGTAAAATACTGGCACAAAATTTACAGAGGCACTAGATGGTGAAGTGACAGAAGGTTAAAAGTTCGAAAAAAGAATGAGGATTGCGCAATCCTCATTCTTTTTTCGAAGCCCAGACTTTTCCATATTTTTTTATTCTTCTTCACGTCGCTGGCTTGGGCCATTCTGGGCCCAAAATTCACCACTTCTATAGCGTCGTTGATGGCCGCGCAGAGGTCTCTCTGGCTCCATGATTTGGGGTTCAAAAACCAGGATAGGAGGTAGAGCATGGTTTGCAAAACAGCACAACACCTACCTGCTGCTGTTCTGTCGGGGAATCCCATTAAATGACTTTTTCATGAAACAGACATTCAATGGGGTTAAATGAAGAGGGTTGTATTGATGATTTTAATGATTATAATTCTGGGAAAACATACGAGTTACGGCCGCGAATCATATTTTGTTCAATATACAACCCGACAGTGACCTGCAAATTGCAAAACGAAAGAAAATTTGAATTTCGCGGGCTACCCTGGCGGTTCCACCTTAAAAGATGCATGTTTCTTCTGTGGGCCTTCTGTAACCGACACTTTATAATCCCTTTGGTAAATATTGGGCACATTGTGTTGCGCCTACGCGCCTTGAGATAGCTATCAAGTTTAGGACTAATGAGCTTGCGTTAGTAATCCTACGCGTCATGTAAGCATCATTGTGTTGAGCTCATTAGCATTAATTATGTTGTTTTTTTTATTTAGAAGAGTCATCCTTTATCTCTGGTCTTAGAGAATTAAATTATTAAAAAAAAAAAACTTTTAATATGAGTAAATTCTTCTTCTTAGCGTGTCGATTTTAATCAACTTAAAATAACTGCTTTTTTGGTCAAGTGGTTGTAAGCGTGACTGCTGAGCATGACCTCCTTTGTTCCAATCCCAGGTCGGCCAAAGTGATATTAGGTCTTTCCATCAGGAATTTTTCACCAGCCACGGATTTTGGATGTGTGCTCGGTTGATGGAAGTAGGCTCGACTCCTATTACATGGGACTTAAAAACATAACTGCCGAAATGCGAGTGTAGGTAATATTAGGTACACCTCTGTCGAACCCTACTGGGATTACAGTCGTGATGTTATGTTGTAATAAATCGACCCAGAACTTGCTTCGAGCTTGGCTCTATTACTAGCCTTCATCAATTTCTGTAGTGTGCAAGGTATCAGGGTAAGCGCGACACGTTATCAGGTACCCTATTATTTGTGAATCCCAAGTAAAAATTTAGATCTTATTTAATGTTTTTTTTTTCATAATTAATGAGAACTACCCTAGGCATTCTAAGTTAGTTGGCTTAACGAAATTAAACCTGCCTTTCAAAAAAGTTTGTCATTCGATAAAAAAAATAACTACATAAAAAAAAAAAGGTTCAACAAACGAGACCTTACCACAGTTACCGAAAAACAGTTGAGTAACTTAATCTAACCTTATTATGACAAAACCATCGCGAAACCAGCCAATAACAGGTAACCAGTCGTAATGTACACAAATCATGCGTAAAGAAAACTTTCTTGAACAGCGCAGCGGCGCGCGCGCCGGTTAAGGCGAAGATGCCTGGGAGGGTAGCCCGCAAAATTCAAATTTTCTTATGTTTTTTTTTTGCAATTTGCAGGTCTGTGTCTAGTTGCATGTTTAATTTAAGATCGTAAGAAATATGTTTTTACAAAATTATAATTACTTAATCATAACAAACATTATTTTGATACTAAATAATTATTTTTGTTTGTGATTGTTTTTTTTTGCAATTTACATTTAAATAATGTAACATTTATATGGAAAATAAACTTTAGTTGATGATTTATTACCTTAGCGCATCCACCTTAACAGCGAAACTTGAAAGTTCATTAAAGCATGCTATGATTAAAGTTATTGGTTATAAAATTGTTGTAGAATTATTGTTATAATTAAAACTACATAGCTAATTAACTAGGAAAGCGTGAAAACAGATCTCGAGGTAGAAAATCTGTAGAAATAATTGTGGATGCTTAGATTTTTTTATTAATTATAAATAATGGTCTTGTTTCATGGTCAACGGTCTTTTATACGTATGGAAATAATTATAAAAAAATACCATTAATTAATTATAATTAAAAAACAGGTTTTTTTTTTTAATTTTAAGATCTTAATAAGTTTTATTTAAAAATAAATATAGTGTTTCTTTATCTTTTTTTTTAATGGGCCTCCTCTTGACCTCAATCTTGTCCTGAGGAGAGAGATGAGGTCAATGATGATGTTATCCTCGGGTTCAAGAAAAGTCAATTTTCAGTACTTTGTCGAGTAATCTCAAGTAGGTAATAGTCGACTCTTCTTATACTGACATCATAATTTTCTCACCTTTCCTCTTCTACAAATTGTTGTGAATCATACACAAAAACGTTAAGTGGGCTTGGATAACAGTTACTTGTTCAGAAGCTTTTTATGACTCAATTTCAATTTGTTTTCAATACATGTTTTCCTACGGTGTACTTACCTACGTGCTTTCATATTTCGATAAAAACGCCGTATTTGATTTTCCTGTTTTTTTATGGCTACATTATTTCTGGATGAACTACGAACCAGTTCGTAGTTCCAGAAATAATGTATTTTTTTAGTTTAGTGATGTATTTTTCTGTTTGAAATTCTTCAAACAGAAAAATACATCATCATTCTTCTTCTTTCAGAACTTTTTTAGATATTTTTATTATAATCCTGTACCTACGTTAAATGTTTGCAGAAGAGACTCTTCTAGAAGAGAAGAAAATCCCGCCATTTTACTAGGTACAGGTATACATTGTGGTTGTACTAGCAATTTTGGAGAGTAATCAAAATCGCAACTAAGGCTGCCATCTTGTTTTTTCGAAAAATTTCCACAGACATTTTCACAACTGTCATTCAAGCGCCAATAGACCCATGTATCAATCGTATTATCGAGGGTCACTCCTTTTCCAATCAGCCAGTTACTGTCGTCATCCATCTATACCTCATTTACAATAATTACTTGTCAATTCACTAGCACAGCGGCCATCTTGTCGGATCCGTCGTATCTGGAGCGAGTTTCGGGGCCGCGTCACACTTACGACAGTAAGCACGGCTAAAGAAAGTTCGTGTTTTGAAGCCGCGGCGGTGATAGGGTTGTGCGTCAGCGGTCAAGTTCAGGTTACGGTTATTTTTTTGCTTATTTTTATTGACGCTACACGTGTTGTATGGGTCAGTTGGTTTTGGAGGGCGGTGCTATGAGGAAAATTATGTTTTTTTTTGTAGATGGTGATGAATCGCGTGTTTCTGTTACTCAATTTGAGTCATAAATCACTGTGCTACTCATTTTTGAGATTAAAAATAAATGCTTAATAAGACAATAAATAAATATTCCGAAATCGTCTTTAGACAGTAACACCTAAGCAAAGTTATACTTAAACGATAGACAACTAAAGAAGAAAATTTTAATAAAATCTATCAACTTTTAGAAAGTTTAGTAAACAAACCCGATTTAGATCTCAATGTAACTTATCTTCCAAAATTTATAACATTTTCTTAATTAATTCTCGTTGTCTCAAAACTAATTTCATTTGCCTACAACAAATCAGTAAGAAATATTCATCTTTCACTGACTTATATGGAAAATTGCAAATCAATATCCTCGCAGATCAGATAACCGTCACTCTGCTTTCAATTGACGATTAATTAACAATTAATCAAGGGAGAAAACTATCGATATGACGTCGAACGAACGCAGGGGAAATGCAATTTTCTTATGCAACTAAGTCTAATGCGATGCAACCGAGGTATAAAACCAACGTTTCTAATATTACACACATGCATTTTAGCTTGCTTTCTTCGGCATACTCTCAAGTAAAATGGTGGCCGGCAAAAAATCTAGTGCTTTCTTTTTCAATGTCGAGTGGTAAGGGAGACAGATATACGATTTGTGAATGTAAGAGAAGGATAGTTATACTAAAAGTATTGCGCGTAAATGTCACGATTGACGTTTGAATTGCGAACCGCACCAAACGTCAAACTTCCCGCCAAATGATTATGACGGTTGCACGTTTGAAATAAGGTTGTGTTTTGTTTCGGCTGCTTTGCTTCTAGTGTTGTGACTTTTCGGAGTCGCGCCGACGATTCGCGTGCGCTGATATGTGGGACAATCGAAAGCCTTTCTCCACTCGGCTGTTAGGTATTTTATTCCGTTAGTTTTTTTGTGGCCGCCATTACACCAATATGGCGGGTGGCATCATTTTTTCGCTTTGTCACGTTAGATCATTCTTGTTAGACGTTCGAAAGCTGTGTTCTGGTTCTTGGAATCAGAGCCGCATAACTGTATCCCGCGCGTAGAAATGATGTAATTGACAACCGATGTTTTCTGTAAATGGTTGTTTACGCTTCGTACTTATTTAATTAATTTTTAAGCGAAAAGCATGTAGTAATTATTAAAGATTTAAAAAATATAGGAAATTGCATGTTATTTGTTTGCAGGTTGTTAAAAGTAAATTATGATAATTGTTTGTGTTAAAATATTGCGTGACGCTTGCGCAGAAATATATTCGCATGTTATGTAGGTAACGGTTTAATGTAATAGTTACCCACTTAATAAAAGTTACTGTAAATTGAATGTTGACATGATGGTTGCTTGGTCACCTGATGAATTTAGGGTGTTCAGTCAGGGATGAATTAATCCTATTTTATTTTCCAGTAATGTAGCTTATAATCTGTTAAATAAGTAACTAATGTGTATGTAATTGATGTGTGTTTAACGAAAACTCTTTATTGTGTATTTAAATAATTTAATGGAACTTTCCAGCCTTGACATTGCCATTTCTTGTGTTCGATGATCAGTTCGACGAAAAACTACAACACAAAAAACCCAAAACAAGCAAAGGACATTCACCTATACAGCTTCACCTGTCACTGTCAAAAAATCTATGTCACTAATATCACGAGTGTTAAATGTTTTTTATCTGCACATCCGTTGCACAGTGGATGCGTATACAGGCACCGTGTAATTGCATAATTTGCATAGGCAATGCATCGCGTCCGCCACTTTCTCCGACTAACGGGACTTGGAACTGGGACATCCGTTCATTTGTTCCCACATCAGGTCTTCAAATGTGTTTTTTTCGTGTTTGTTCGCTATTTGAAATTTTGAGTGCAGTTTTTTGCAGGTGGCCAGTGTGTTTTGAAAAGATCATGATAGAATGATGATATTCTCTTCAGTTTAACATTGTTAGTTTTTTTAATTCTCCTTAATCAAAACTCTTTGTTTATTTATTCAGTACTGAATGCTGGCAAAAGTTTCTTGCAACTGTTAGATGATAAGCTTTGTTTACGCATTTGACCTGCTTCGAATTTTCCAGAATTGCATTTGAACTTTCTATGGAGAAAGTTTTGAGTATTCTTAGAAATGCAACTGTTTTTTATTCAACTAGTACCTAAATAAATATACTTTATGTTAGTTAGTTACGATTGTTTACCTCTATTGATTGTTAATGGACTTTATTAAGTGTCTGAAATTTAAATACACAAAAAAATATTACAAAATAAAAATATTTAAGGTTCACCAAATAAAGATAAATTGGAATTATAAACACCCTCAAAATTTTAAACCTCAGCAGCCATTAAATTCAGACTTAAACTATTTTTCCGTGCACCTGAACTGCAACGCTGTTTAAAATATGGCAACAACAACATCATAGCATTTTAACAAGGAAAGTTTTCATTATTACTAGCATTGCTTTACTCGCTTAGCAACAAGAGTGAAACCTCAATCAGTAGTCCAATAACCGTTTCCCGCCATCTCTCATCAAAATCATAACACAAAACTCTCTAATAAAATTCCAAACTCAAAATCTTCATTAAGCAGAGCACAATTTATTCGACCAATCACAGCCGTCCATCCGTTATCAGTTCATGGTCAAAATATGCACAACAACAAAGAGTATCGTATGTATGTCAGACAGCCGGTGAAAGTACGGCGCGAAAGGTGACCGCAATAGGGTCAGTTACTAGCATTACGTGTGCGTACTGTGACACTTTCTTTGACGCCATTTTGGATTTTTCAAAACTTTTTTTTTGGACCAATTTTAATTAATGACAGTTACTGTTGTTATGTTGGTAGACGAGGTTTTGTAAGATTTTCTTTAAAGTTTCGATAAAAGACAAAACATGTTTGTGTCGTCTCGACAGCACAATATCATAAACAGTCATCAGATCTACCTGGGATTATATTTTCATATAAAAGTCTTATTCTCATTAACTCATTGGTTAAGTGCAATGCTTTCGCACAGTCAGCATCATCGCTCATTGCAGCAGTAAAAATCATTCAGAAAAAAAAACTTCGAAACTAAAAAAAAAAAAGAAAAAGGAACACTTATTTAAATAAAACTCAAGCTTAAAAACTGATGATGATCATAATCAAGACTTATTTTCAATTATTTTATTCTCGTTAGAGGTATTGACTCCTGTCTCTTTGTTAGTAGCGAAGTTCTCTTCAGCTCCTCGGATGACAGTTTCGCACGGGAAACTGTCAAATCTTTGAGATAAATTTTAACTAAGGTTTGTTTACCACGAGTATCTCCACCGATTATTGATAGGTCAAGAAACTCCATGTTAACTTAACTTCTAGTCCACCTTGCCTTTTCAAATAAAAGCGTGACAGCACATACATAATTTAATTTATTACTATTACGTGTCACGGTGTGTAACTATGGATGGCACTTTCTTTGACCTATTGCCGCGAAATTGCGATGGCAGCCATTTTTGTAGGCGCCATGTCTAAAAACAATATGGCTGGCATAAAAGACAGTGGTAGCTTTATTAAAATTATTAAAGACTTTAAAAAAGGGTTTGGACATACAAATTGGTTTAAAAGACGGCCCAGACAAGGCGCAATCGCTTTTATTTCTACAAGGATTTTAAACAGGGTCGACAGAAGCTGTTCTGTAGCATATTTTGTCAATCATATACATTTTGAATTTTTCCATCATCATTTCGTGAGATAGTCAATTTGTCTGGGTCCTAAGAGTTACATACTATTTTCTACATCATTAAGTTATATTTAATTTTTAATCTTAAAAGTTTAATCAAGAAGTGGAAGTATGAAGGGGGGGCCTTTGCTCAGGAGTGGGGCAGTACGGTTAATCGTCGAATCCGACTCGGCTGGGCAGCGTTCGGGAAGTTGCGTGGTATCTTCTCGTCCAACTTACCGCAGTGTCTCAAGACGAAAGTCTATGACCAGTGTGTGTTGCCAGTGATTACATACGGGACCGAAACGTGGTCGCTCACAATGGGCCTCATCAGAAGGCTTAAAGTCACCCAAAGGGCAATGGAGAGGGCTATGCTCGGAGTTTCCTTGCGTGATCAAATCAGAAATGAGGAAATCCGTAAGAGAACCAAGGTTACCGACGTAGTCCGAAGAATAGCCAAACTTAGGTGGCAGTGGGCAGGGCATATTGCTCGCAGAACGGATGGCCGATGGGGCCGGAAAGTTCTGGAGTGGCGACCGCGAACTGGAAGACGTTGCGTTGGAAGGCCTCCCACTATGTGGACCGATGACCTGGTAAAGGTTGCGGCGATCCCCTGGATACGAGACGCACGGGATCGGTCAATGTGGCGACACTTGGGGGAGGCCTATGTCCAGCAGTGGACATCTTTCGGCTGAAATGATGATGATGATGATGATGATGGGGCAGTACGAGCTAACTAATAAAAAAAAAATCATTGCATAAAATATAGCATTGCAAAAAAAACCACAAATAAGAAAGAATTCCTCTTATTTTCGATAAGAATCCTTTTGAGACACTTCACCAGAAGTTTCATTGGTATTTTTCTTGTTATTTAATTTGTGTTTGTAGATTCATAATTATTTTACGGTTTGAATTTGATCACCGATGTGATAAGATAAAAAATAGCCCCACTTAAGGTGACCCCAGATTATAATATAATTCGAATTTTGATTTAAGTAATAAGACATGGAGTTGATAAACGTCCTTTTCCTGGATGCAACGGATATCTAATATAAAACTTACATTAATAAAAAAAGTGTTACTTTGGACCCACGTCAAAAATCTTCTTAGAACTTCCTTATTTATTTGATCTTTGGTACATACCCAAACTAAATAATCGGCACAGAGCACGTTTGTGGTTTTCCTCTGTTAAAAATATAACCACTTTGTCTCAGAATTTTCAAGGTCTCTTTACTCGATAGGTAAATAGGTATCTTCCGATTGACGTCTTTTGAAAAATCTCATAAGGAAAGAATTAGTATAAACCACGTTTTGGCGGTCTTCAGCCTGTGATGATGCAACCCGCTGATCCATTTCAACACTACTTTTTTTAGGTTCTAAGATATGCCGGTTTCCTTAAGACGTTTTCCTTCACCGTTTTGGTAGCAGTTAAACCAAGTTTTTGCAGTGTTCATCCAGTGCTGGTTCGTTTTACTACTTACCTACACGGTCATAGGTACTGAGGCAATGTCATGATTTTTGAAGACTTGTTTGTGACTGCATCCACATGTCATGTCAAATTTTCCATGACAAAATGGGGAGAATTAACACTGTCGCAGATTACCACCGGATAAAAGCATCAATTTAACCAGAATTTCAATACCGTAGTTCGTACTACAACTTAACAATAACTAGCCACATGTTGATGATTATGTAGATACTACTTGGTTGACCAAATAACGGTAACATCGCCAACTATTATACAAAAAAACTAGCGACCCGCCCTTGCTTCACACGGCGCCACCTATCGGGACCAAAACTATATCTAATGTGGCCTGTTTTAAGCAGAAGAGCGGTGAAAATTGCGTTCAAATCCATGCAGTAGTTTTTGCGTGATGCGCGTACAAACATACAGACAGACAGACAAAAATTATAAAAACTGTTGTTTTGGCTTCTGTTGCTCTAATAAAGATCTCGCATATGTATATATATTTTTTTTTCAATATCATCAATGTATTTACTATGTACAGGCATCGGCCTGTTACAATTGTATTATATGTATAGATTTAGTAACCGTCACCAACAACGAAATGCCACAAATATCAACTCAACCGTAAACCGATTACAGAAATTAACTAAACTATTTGATAAACCGTTAAGTAAACTATAAACCCATATAAAATCGGAACAGTAAGTCACGTCATTCTAGCGTGATAACTGATCATCATTCAAAGCAGTACCGTTATTTTAAAACAAGCGATTTTGAACTTTAAGTCTGTGAAATAAGGTTGTGGGAATTGTGTGGAATTAATAAAGAATTGCTGATGTTAATATGGATGGGCTTGTGTTCCATTGCCAGCGATGACCGATAGGAAAGCTAGATTTATTTACCTGATGGATGAACTGTGTGAATGGTGATGTGGCTAGAAAGAAGGTGACTGCTGAGATGACGAGTAATCGAGAAGTACGGAAGAAGACATGCTGCGCTAACTCCTCATAAATTGAGATAATAGCAGAAGAATGATTTAAATTACGGTAGATTTTGAATACCAGAGAGCTTAAATAATTGACAGTCGCTTTCAAAGTATTTCATATTTTTACAACAAGTTACAATATTGACACACATTCCTTCTTACAGAGAGGAGGCCTGTGTCCCAGCAGTGGGAACATTATAGGCTGATTATGCTATGCAATATGCAAGATTGACACAACATTTTCGGTACATTATGCCAAAGAAATACATGTCTGACTTATCCATCATCATTCTCGCTTCAAAAATATAACTTTTTGTAGGCTCTCAGGTCCATCCTTTTTTTGTGTTTTTTTTTTTGGACCCTTATTTTGCACAGACTGCACTATGAAGTTTTGACATTGCTCTAGTGCGAAAAAGAGGTTATTATCTGCAGTTTCTTTTTTCGCACTAGAGCAATGTACCCACAGGATACTATGAGCAGGCGATTAGTACTATTTCCCTTTTTTTAAACATTATACTTTTTAAATTACCTATATTTTCCACTTTCAATTAATACTTATGTTTTCCTTTGTTTTGATAAATAATTTACTTTTAAGAATACATGAATGATTTACTGCAATTCTTAAGTATTTTTAAGCCTTTACACAGAATTATTTTATTCTATAAAAAGTTTTACAATATTATTTCCATAAAAGTGTGGAAGAAAATCGAAGATTTGTCATTGTCCCTCTTTCACGACACTCACAAAAATCATAGCATCCTACTATCCGCCATCTTACAATGCGCACACGCACGCTCGTGAGAATGCAAGCGCGGGAAGTATTCTAACTTTTCACCACTTTTCCTCGGCACCACACTTTCCTCGCCACGGCCCAATGCCGCCACATAACGGCGGACATTTTCATAACTAATAATGCCATTTGTCACTAACAATACAATGATAATTGTATTACCAGTGATTTATTCAGCCGTTTGTTTGGCTTAATTGATTATATTGAATATTCAGTGTATTGGTGGATGCACATGCGAAGAATAATGTGGATACAAATAGAGATTATGTTTCTATTTGTCAGTTTACTAACATGTTCATGCGTTTTAAAAATGGTCTGAAAATTGCACATAAGAACAGCATTGACATCAGAATAAAGGGTGTAAATAAACTCTTAACGAAGCCGAAAGACATTTGTTCTCCCAGTCATTACGATCACTATTTTGTGCTGGACCGTACCTGGGAACATTCTAGTTACTGAGATATTGGAGGTCAAAGTTCCAACTTTTAACAAGTTTTTTTTTTAATACAATTTTTTAATGTTATAACTTTACTTTAAACGCCTCCACGACCCCTGTACTATTCAATGCATCCATCAGCACAATGATTTGCGTGCGTTACATCGAGTTCTATCGTAAAACGAGATTTTTCACCCCAAAAAAAAAAAGTCGTTTCCCAGCAATATTTTTTGCGTAAAGTTACTTAGTTTGATGTACAGAATACTTGGTTGACGGCTTCGTGAAGGGTCTGTTTTCACCCTGTATAGAAAGAAATGGTGAAGGAACATCGTGCAAATCCTAGACATGTAATGGTGAATGGTCTGATTTAAAATGGTCGAAAGCCACTCGGGTCGATATTCAGGTTAAGCCGCGCTGGCCTAGTTAAAAGGTTAGGCAGATGACTTGCTACCAAAAAGCATGTGCCAATTATGTTGACAGCCGTTCTAGAAATACGAAACACTTGGAAACACTTGGATTGTTACTGATGGCGTCAAACTCATGGCCTAGTTTAGATTGCCATCACGCTAAGAGGAAGAAGGGTTCGTCACTGGACTATGTCCTCAGGTCGGCCGTCATTCTAGTTGACATCCGTGTTGGAGAACCACTGTAGGGTGAGGTATAGCAGTATCACCAGCTTTAGGTGGTTGTTGTAACATTAGGGTAATGGACTCGCCAATCAATTGACACGATTTATGAGCTGTCAAAATGCGATGCCCCATAGATTAACATTAGCAAGTTGTGACGTCTTTAATTTGCTAACTCGATGACTCAACTATTATTTATTTATTTACCACTAATAACAACAACATTACAGACCAAGTTCAATACGATGCTATAAGACAAAATAAAAAAAACAATAAAAAAACCAATCAATCAAGCAATTTTGGTTTTTAGGCCTAAAATAGAGTGTTTTTTATTTGTTTAGAAAAGTTGCGTGTTTAAATTATTGGTTCGTAGACCCCAATGAATAATGTCCGTAAGTATTTCTTTTTATATTTTTTTTTTTTTACTATCTTCAAATATTGCACACATCACTTGTGCACTTAATGTGCAACAATAACAATAGTAAGTAGTCGCTAATGCACAATGTTGATAGGTCAGAACTTACGAGTATATGAAATTTCATTTAATAAAACTGTAGTTTGGTTACTATTATAATTCGAATGCAATTTGACCAACCCCAAAATGGAGGTGTGCCGAACGTGTTTATTTTTAAATATTTTTTTAAAATGATCTATCACAACTTATTTGGCCTTAGATAATTTATCATTATTTCGGTCTAGACTTAAAATTATGAAAGAGTTATTATAATATAATTTATTGGTTTTATAAATATTAGTTCATACAGTACCTACACTAGAACTTTTGTTAAAATATAAAATTACAAAATTTCTATGGGTTTAGTTTAGAAACTTTAAGCAGCTCTCCTGTAAAGTTGTGTTTTTGCACTTGTACTAGTATACGTAGGACTCGTCGAAAAGTACTTAGTGTTATCGACTCTTCAGTCAATTCTGAATACAATAGTGAGCTTTTGAGTTATTTCAATTACACATAGTCGACTTTTCCTGACTTGATGAAGAGCTTTGGAAATAAGAAATGGAACTCGTTTATTTAAGATATTAAAGATATTCGTTGGCAAAAAGAGGAGCCTGACAGTGGTAATCGCTTTCAAAACCTTTCGTATTTCTAGAACAACTTTTAATAGGATTGGTATGTTTTTATCAAACATTTTTGACTTATTCAACATCGCTGTCGTTGGTCGAAGGTCACTCTTGGTCTAAGTCCTCAGGTCAAAGCTTTTAGACCAGAATGCTATAGAATATAATAATATTTATTTGCATAAAAATATGGTAAAGTACAAAAAAAAATAACAAGAGCATAAGGATATAGGGCTTTGCCCAGCAGTGGGACATCCAAGGCTACTGAAAAAAAAAACAATAACATACAAATATTTTTGCTTAACAGCGTTATGCGACAAAATTTCACAATCATTATTATTGAAAATTTATTGTAAAAGAAGTCTTTGAAAATATAAAAAAACTACGACAACACAACCATTCATGTAATTTATTTTTAAATAATCTCATATTTAGGGTCTTGAGATTTTTTGGTATCTTATTATATATGTCGTATATGTCGGGATTTATTCCGTTAGGCTAGTACATTATGTGGGCAGACGATGGGTTTCGTGCGATGAAAACACACTGGGTGAGATACACTGTTTCTAGCAAAACTACAGAATTACTTAAGATTACCGCTTAACACAATAACTCGGGGTACAATGAATCGGGTACAGTTCTAAGACGTCTCAACTCCGCTGCGATCCGACACTCAATGTCGTCCTCTCCTCGAGATGGACATCAGGGCTATGTACAAGCACGCAGTTTTGTCTGTAGACTTGTAGGTAAGTCGCTTGATGGCACCACTGTACACTGGCGCACTTTCCAATTCATTTTATGTCCGTACTATTGACCGGATCCGACATACATAATATACGCGTGTACACAAATAGGCACACGACTTTTGTTATATTTAGCTAGTCATCATCCCCCCCCCCAGCCCATCATCACTCCCCTACCCTTATCCCAATTTATTTGCGGTCGGCAGAACATGTCATTTTCTTCTATACTCGTCATCTCAACATTCACCTCTTTTCTAGCCATATCATCCTTCACACAGTTCATCCATCGCTTCTTTGGTCTTCCTCTACACTTATAGCCATCTTAATTCGTTATATTTAGCTAGTCTTGGAAGGATATCCAGTTCGAGCTTGTGGGGGTCTCACGGGTTACGAGGTTATAAATTATCTTCATTCATTCCATATGCCTCCTCACAAACATCCATGGTATGACCTGGAGCCGGACATGAAACCAATGATGACCTGGCAAAGAGAAATGCGCTTGTAATGTAACAACGCATTCCTGCACAAATAGTATGGCCAGACCACACAAGATCCCGGATCTATTTTACTAGTTTATAACCCAGACACTATTTTATATTCATGCAAAACTCTGTGGTTCTAGAATTTGTTTAAACTTTATTTTGATGTGAAAATGGGATGCTTATAGAAAACGATTTAAAAAACATTGGCTGTCACCGGACGCCCGGCAGATTTGAAACATCTGTGAATGTGTATATGAATTCATAATTAATAAAAAAAAAACTATAACAAAATAAGAAAAAAATAAATAAATAAAAAAAAAGTTAATAAAATCAATTTATTTTTCTTTTTACTTTAGTTACTATAATAAAAGAGACGTTATTTTGACTATTATTTACTCGCAACAATCGTTCCAAAACAAACTTTGTTCTAATGGGAAAAGCATGATTTTATGTGACATGTGAGCGTCATATCAATTTCCGTCACGGCATACGAGTCGGTTTTACTGCCAAGGTGCGCATATAGATATTTCACATCAAAAAACAATTATCTGCTTCCAAAGCAAATCATTCGCCTATGAGTAAAAATATTGTAAGGAAACCTGGAGTTAATAATTTTCTCAGCGTCTTAGAGCTTATCCCAATGGCAAGATCTTCTAGCCAATAGTGCATCACACTCTACCCTCTATATGTACAGTCAACCAAAATACACAAGTGTTTTCCAAAGCAATCGTAATGGGTTCCGCGGGGTGACATGGAATAATTTTGAAATATCTAGATGAGATAAATTTGGAGTGAAGCTTGTGGCTAAATAATAATAGCCGCTCGGGTCAATCTTCAGGTTAAGCCGCGCTTGCCTAGGTTGTTCTGTGGATGGGTGACCACCCAATACATACGAGTTTCATCCGTGCCTCGGAAAGCACGTAAGCCGTTGGTCGCGGCTGTCATTTGTAGATCTTTGACAGTCGGTACAGGTAGTCAGTGGCCCGAAAGTCTAACAACCAGTCTTACGACGGGGTATCGTATTACCCGGTAATAACTGGGTTGTGGAGGTCAGATAGGCAGCCGCTCCATGTAAAATACTGGTATTCAGCTGCATCCGGTTAGACTGGAAGCCGACTCCAACATAAAGGGAAAAGGCTAGGCAGATGATGATCTAGATGTGATAGTTACCATATTGTGCGACGAACCACTGCAAGTAGCAAGTGTACAATATGTTGTTAGTATAGTTATAGGTTCCTGGTACATACATAAAACTGTGCCCGATCAGTAACAGCGTAGACAGCTAATAACTGATGACCTCGCGAGGAGAAATGCGCCTGCAATCTAACTACATACGTACCTACATAATATCATACAACACAATAGTAGGGCTGCCAACTACTGCAACCCGGATTTTATTCGTATTTGCTTTACCATCATCTGCTGAAAGGTATACACAACTAGACAATCTAGGCAAGTGTGCTACATCCTAGGCCTCATCATCGCTTCACATTATCATCATCATTTCAGTCGAAAGACGTCCACTGCTGGACATAAGCCTCCTCCAAGTGTCGCCACATTGACCGGTCCCATGCGTCTCGCATCCAGCGGATCCGAGATCGGTCCTTCCAACGCAACGTCTTCCGGTTCGCAGTCGCCACTTCAGAACTTTTCGGCCCCATCGGCCATCCGTTCTGCTAGCAATGTGCCCTGCCCATCGCCACTTAAGTTTGGCAATTCTTCGGACTACGTCGGTAACCTTGGTTCTCTTGCGGATGTCCTCATTTCTGATTTGATCACTCCGAGCATAGCCCTCTCCATTGCCCTTTAAGTGACTTTAAGCCTTCTGATGAGGTCCATATAACCATAGCGCTTATGTCTACCTGGGACAAGCGGTCCAGTTAGGTAGGTCTAACTTCAAGAAAGAGGTCAATCGTCGGATCTGACTCGGTTGGGCAGCGTTCGGGTAGTTGCATGGTATCTTCTTGTCCATCTTACCGCATTGCTTCACATCAGGTCAAGAAAGTTCATAAAAAAAGGTTTCCCCTAGCTGACTGGTTGGTCCTGTACTGCTCTGTAAGCTTTTTCTTCTTCTTCTTCACTAGGCCATGTGTCCACCAGCCTACGACGATGACGAATATAATGTGGAAAAATTTTATCACGCCAAAATTCTTATTTTTCTTTTTGCATCTATGTCCAGCAGTGGACGTCCTTCGGCTGAAATGAAGATGATGAACAATTTATTCCCGACCTAAACAGCTCTGTGTTTTAACTACATAATATTTGACACTTTAATTTTAATAGATTTAGCCATCTTTGGACGAATGGGAAAGATGGCTCCGTACTGATATAGTGCGTGGGATGAGTCTGCAATGCTATTCACCTAGATTTTTTTTCAGGTATATAAGACTGACTGACTACTTTTTGCTGGATTGTTATCCTGAATTTAGTAATAACTAAAAGGAAACAGAAGAAGGCACGTCCTACCATCTAGAAGAAAAAAACAGTTTAAATGATACCATCCCAGAACTTCTTTTTTTCCGACCCTTGCTCACTACTGAACAAAATTTTCTCCCAATTTTTCCAAGCATCCTTGTCCTGCAACTGCCCGTACCAGTCCTCCTGTCCATCCTCAGGCATCCAACGTGTCCCGTCCGCTCCCATTTTAGTCTGGCTGCTTATTTCCCAAAACTTCAACCCACGAGTAAAGATCCAGTACATCCTGGCACATCCGTCTTCTCCGCCACTCCTAGATCAAACCCAAGCTTTGTAGCAGCCCTGACAACACCAAAGTATACCGTTATGCAGCTAGCAACATAGACATGCATTCGAGGTCGCTTTCTCATTTCGCCGGCATCAAATTGCGGTCACCTCGTTTAGAAACGTTTAGCTGGCAGTTATAACTACCGGAGATAGATGGTTTGGTTTCAATGTCAAGTTTGTGGAAAAAAAATATTTTGGTTTCTTTACACAGGGCCCTAAACCAAGCATCAAACTAAGTAACTTTACGCAAAAATTATTGCTGAGAAACGACTTTTTTTTTGGGGTAAAATATCACGTTTTACGGTAGGACTCGATGGAAATCACTCAAAGCATTGTGCTGATGGATGAATTGAATAGTACGGGGGTCGTGGAGGTGTGTAAAGTTAAAATTTTACATTAGAAACATGTATTTAAAAAACAACTTGTGAAAAAGTTGGAACTTTGACCCCCAATATCTCCGTAACTAGAAGGTTCCCAGGTATGGTCTAGAACAAAAAAATGAGCGCAAAGACGGGAAGAACAAGTGCTTTTTCGCTTCGTTAAGGGTCTATTTACACCCTTTATTTCTTATGAGGATGTCCTGTATTTCAAGTGTAGGCTAAGTATAAGTGTAAGTGTTCAAGTGTCAAAACAGGACGTCCATCACAAGGAAAGGCACTACTACTGTAACGGTACTTTTTGTGTTGTAAATTACAATGGTTTGAAAATAAGAACTAGGTGAGATATTCAGACGAGGATAAATGGATCACCAAACCTCAATCTCATATCTTATAGAAGTGGCTCGGCTCCGGTCAAAGTTCCAACTTTATCACAAGTTTTTTTTTTTAAAGAAAAGTTTTAAATTTTAACTAAATAATTAATAACTAATTTTAACTTGAATTATTTAAAAACTTCCATGACTCCTGCATAACAATGGTTTAAAAATAAGAACAAGGAAAGACATCCTGACGAGGACAAGTGGATCACCAAACCTCAATCTCATATCTTATATAAGTGGCTCGGCTAGAGGGTCAAAGTTCCAACTTTATCACAAGTTTTTTTTTTAAAATAAAAGTTTTAAATGTGAACTAAATAATTAATAACTAATTTAAACTTGAATTGTTTAAATACTTCCATGGCCCCTGCATAACAATGGTTTGAAAATAAGAACAAGGAAAGATATCCTGACGAGGACAAGTGGATCACCAAACCTCAATCTCATATCTTATATAAGTGGCTCGGCTAGGGGGTCAAAGTTCCAACTTTATCACAAGTTTTTTTTTTAAAGAAAAGTTTTAAATGTGAACTAAATAATTAATAACTAATTTTAACTTGAATTATTGAAATACTTCCATGACCCCTGCCGCATGTCATTACTTCCCAGAATTTGATCCCTATTAGCGACACTATCGAATGGTGTCGCTTGTAATACAGTGTGTTTTTTTCAAAATCAACGGTTTCAATTCCTGGCTAGGGATTTTGATTCTCCAAAAATCTAATGATGCAGTTTTAGTTTTCATCAAAATTGGGCTCGAGACTCCCTTGAGTATTTTTCGCTATTATTCATAGTTTTATAATTGGCCATCCAGGTCCACTTGAAATTCACACTTTTTTTTGTATACTTCGTAATTGGCGTAATATTTGGAAAAATGATTTTATGTTATTGTACTGTCAGCTGTGAAGCTACCTTTCAAGAAATAAATAAATACCTTCTATAGAGTTTTGATGGCAAAAGCCAAATACAAAATTCCTATTTTCCTTTACATTATGTGGGTGTCCCATGATATGATGATGATGATTCCTTCCTGCTTAACCCAAAATTATACCAACCAAGTCCCACCAGAACCCAGAACTTGACCCTTTCGAAAAAAACCTGACTCCTAATCCCCACACCCAACGCCACCATCAATGAACGGAAAATTAGAAACTCGTAACGTAACCTAATTCCCCTCTACTTCCCCCCCTTCCCCCTTTCAACTTCGCATTGACATTCGGTGCAGGCAGGTCAACGACCCCGCTTTCACTTTCCGGTCACACCCCCCCGCTTTCCTGTTGCGTAACATCTGGAAGTGAATTGACGTGCGCGCGCTCATATGCGTCTGCGCAGCGCGCGTGAAAATGTTCGTTTTGTTTCTAGTTGTAATGTTATGATTGATTTCAGTATGTGTTAAGTTGTTTGTTGATTATTTTGTAGTGATATTTTTTTAATTGTTTTTTTATTACAGTACCAATAGCATAGGGTATAAAAATCACAGAAAATCTTTTTTAATAAAAATCAAAAAAACCATTCATTCATTAACAAAAGACAATGCACAGCCTAAACTGCTTGGATCAAGAATCATGGAATTATGGTTAAAGGGCTCTTTATATTGCCCCGAGTTCGGCCAGGAAGCGCCCGGCGTCAGCTGTACTGGTGGTCGCGAGAGCTGACGTCTCTGCGCAAGGCGTGCGTTGCCACGCGGCGCCTGTACGCCAGGCATCGCAGGCTCCGCATCCGCCCTCCGGATGCGGCAGCCATTGAGGCGGAGCTGTACGAGGGGTACAGAGCGGCGAAGACCGCCCTCCAAGAGGCTGTCCGGCGGGCCAAGAACTTGGCCCGCGAGGAGATGCTGGAGTCTCTGAACGGAGATCCGTGGGGGCGCCCTTACAAGATGGTGCGGGACAAACTCCGCACCCGGGCCACCCCGTTGACGCAGAGTCTCCGGCCTGAGCTCGTGGAGGACGTGGTGAGCGCTTTGTTCCCTTCGCGAGGGGAGCATCCTCCCCCGCCTATGGCTCCGCCGCCGCGTGCGGTGCCGGAAGCGGACCACACCGATGACGATGACGACGTTCCGGAGGTGACTGGGGTAGACCTGAGAGTGGCGGTACGCAGGCTGAAAACCAGAAACACCGCCCCGGGACCCGATGGCTTGCCTGGCAAAGCCTGGGTCCTGGCCTCTGAGGCTCTCGGGCCCCGACTGGAAGGGCTCCTAAGCGCATGCTTGGAGAGAGGCCAGTTTCCGCTTCGTTGGAAGACGGGGAAGCTGGTCCTCATCCGGAAACCAGGGCGCCCTGCGGACTCTCCGTCCGCATACCGGCCCATCGTGCTGCTCGACGAGGTGGGCAAGCTCTTTGAAAGAGTCATTGCCAACCGCCTCGCTGGGCACCTTGCGGGGATGGGGCCGGATCTTGCGGAACACCAGTTTGGTTTCCGCAAGGGGCGCTCGACGGTGGACGCCATCATGCGCGTGAGAGCCCTCACGACGGGGGACGCGGTGTCCCGGGGCGGGGTCGTCTTGGCGGTGTCTCTTGACATCGCCAACGCCTTCAACTCCATGCCCTGGAGCTGCATTAGGGAGGCACTCCGGTATCACCGGGTGCCGACCTACCTTCGTCGTGTGGTCGGGGACTACCTGACGGATAGAGCCGTCATCTACCCTGGTCGAAGCGGAGAATGGAACCGGCGAGAGATGTCGTGCGGTGTTCCACAGGGATCGGTTCTGGGACCGGCCCTGTGGAACATCGGTTACGACTGGGTGCTGCGCGCCGACCTCCCTACCGGCGTCAGCGTAGTTTGCTACGCTGACGACACGCTGGTACTGGCACAAGGGAGGTCGCACGAGGCGGCGGCCGAAAACATGACACGCGGGGTTGCGATAGTCGTGGAGAGGATCCGGCAATTGGGTCTCGAGGTGGCACTGCACAAGTCCGAGGCCATGTGTTTTCATGGGCTTCGGAATGCGCCACCGTCGGGATCCCTACTGACGGCAGGAGGGGTTTCCATCGGCGTCGGGTCGACGTTGAAGTACCTAGGACTCGTTCTCGACAGTCGGTGGAACTTCGTGGAGCACTTCCGACGTTTGGCTCCCAAACTGGAACGGACAGGGGCTGCCTTCAAGCGGCTCTTGCCCAACCTGAGGGGTCCAAACGCCTCCTGCCGGAGGCTATACGCGGGGGTCGTGCGGTCCATGGCCCTTTACGGGGCCCCGGTGTGGGCGCGTTCTTTGAGGCGGCAAGCCGCCCACTACCTGAACGCGCCCCAAAAAGTAATAGCCATAAGGCTAATCCGGGGGTACCGCACGATCTCCGGCGAAGCGGCTGGCCTCCTTGCCGGATTGCCGCCATGGGATCTGGAGGCGATAGTCCTCGCACGCCTGCACGAATGGCGCGCGGAGGCACTACGTCGGGAGGAAACTCCGCTGCCGCGGCAAATTGCTGCTCAGCGGACAGACCTCCGGCGTGATCTCATGGCCACATGGAGAGAGCGACTGTCGCAACCCCGTGCAGGGCACGCCACCATAGTGGCGATAAGTCCCCTCTTTGAGGAGTGGCTAGAGAGGCGCCACGGCGCCCTCACCTACCGCCTGACGCAGGTCCTCACCGGACACGGTTGTTTCGGGAGGTTCCTGCACCGAATCGGGCGGGAGGAAACGCCCGGGTGTTTCCACTGCGAGGATCGTCCGGAGGACACGGTGGAGCACACCGTGGAGGTCTGCCCCGCTTGGGCGGAGCACCGCCGTGTCCTCGTAGCGGCGATTGGCGGCGGCGATCTCTCGCGTCAGGCCTTGGTTCAAGCCATGGTCTGGAGCGAGAGGGAATGGGAAGCCGTCACCTCCTTCTGCGAAGCAGTCATGCTAGTGAAGGAGGTGGCGGGACGTGAGAGAGAAAGAATCTCACGTCCCAGTCGCCGCGGGAGACGCCCTGGGCGTTAGGGGTCACGTGGTGGCTCCCGGCCACCGTAGGCGCGGGCCTGTGGACGGCGAGTTATGGGCCAGCTCGCCGTCCGGCCGTCTTATGACGACAGGCCGTGTCGACGGCGCGTTCGTGTTCCACGCGCGCCTCAAAGAGATGTCAGCAAATAAGTAGGGGTCCGCAAGGGCCGATGCCTGCCAGGGCTGCGGGACTGTTCGAAAGAGATACCGTGGCCCTGGAACACAAAGGGCAAAGAAGGAACATGGATGGGTTTTAGTCAGTACAAGTCTTACACTCCCTTCCACTCCGCCCAGAGTGGGGGGGGTCATTTGATGATTTCCCATCCGGAAAAAAAAAAAAAAAAAAAAAAAAAAAGGGCTCTTTATATAACGAAAGTGTGAATAAAGGAGTCTCTTTCCGTGCCTGATACTGTCATGATATGGTATGGCGTAGTGGGCAGAATCCTATAGGATTTATGAAAACCATCATGCATCATCATGTTTATACCCTCGTCCCATGTTACTTGAAGTCGGCGCAACACGCCGTTTTTATATTCCTTTCTCCTTTGTCAACCGTCACACATTCATTTACTCCTTTTTCTTTCATATCATTCCTCACACAATTCAACCATCGTTTCCTTGGTCTTCCTTTCCCTCTCCATCCAGCACCCATCGCTATTTTAGTCACATGCAATTCGTCCCTCTTCATCACTTGTCCATACCAAGACAATCGATTCCCTTTCAAGTTTTCTGTAACTGGCGCAACTTTTCAATCTTTGAAAATTCACCCAGTAACAAGAATTTTAAAAACCCGACTACTGAAAAATCACGTTCTAATTAAAATCGGAGCAGCGGTGGCCCAGTGGTGGCGAACCCGACTTACGAGCAGTAAGTCGTGGGTTCGAACCCAGCCAGGCGCATTACTTTGTGTAAGTTATTTCATCACCACTGCTCTCAAAACGGTGAAGGAAAACATCGTGAGGAAACCGGCATGTCCTAGAACCAAACATTCGAAGACATGTGACATCTACCAACCCGCACGGAGCCCGAGCGGTGGATTATAGCCCATTCATAATTCATATAACATTAATAGGCTAATTACGAATTAAAATCGGGGTTTTCATGGTAAAATCGACTCCTCCTATTGTTGAAGTCGGTTAAAATGTAGCCTATGTTACCCGGGCCATAATAGCGAATCGATTGCCACCTTATTCATCAAAATCGGATGAATAGTTTAGGCGCTACAGAGGAACATACGTAAATACAAACATATTTACATACATAGAGAGCTAAAATCATAACCCTTCCTTTTGGCTTCGCCGTAGTCGGGTAAAAAAGGAACTAAAGAAGGGGATGGAGGCAATTTTTGCTCTCGGGAAATTCCACCGGGCGCACGGCTTGTCCGTATTTCCAATGACGTCAACCCTATGCCTCTTTTAATATTCTTTTCAGTGACCTGTCAAGGTAAATAAAAAGTAAATAAATATAAAACAATAGTCAGGATAAATTTTATGGAATAGTATCATATTTCATAAAGTTATCCTGACTTTGTTCATGTATGACGCGTTGCGTGAAAAAGGCTGGGCTTCTTACATAAATTGACCACAGTGTGACGTCAATAATTTGCCTAATTGAACTGTGAAAGGGTTCGATTGTTAACTTTGTGTAGGTATAAAGGGTGTAACAAGTTTCTTAACGAAGCCGAAAGGTACTTGTTCTCCCCGTCATTACTATTTTTTTTGTTGTTCTAGACTATACCTCATAACCTTCTAGTTACGGAGATATTGAGGGTCAAAGTTCCAACTTTTTCACAAGTTTTTTTTTATTACATGTTTTTAATGTAAGTTTTTTACTGTAAACACCTGCACGACCGCCGTTCTATTTAGTCCATTCATCAGCACAAAGTTTTGAGTGCGTTACATTGATTCTAACCATAAAACGTGATTGTTCACCTTAAAAAAAAGCTCTTTTCCGAGCAATAATTTTTGCGTAAAGTTACTTAGTTTGATGTACCTAATGCTTGGTTGACGGCTTTTTTTTTTTTTTTTTTTTTTTTTCCGGATGGGAAATCATCAAATGACCCCCCCCACTCTGGGCGGAGCGGAAGGGAGTGTCAGACTTGTACTGACTAAAACCCATCCATGTTCCTTCTTTGCCCTTTGTGTTCCAGGGCCACGGTATCTCTTTCGAACAGTCCCGCAGCCCTGGCAGGCATCGGCCCTTGCGGACCCCTACTTATTTGCTGACATCTCTTTGAGGCGCGCGTGGAACACGACCGCGCCGTCGACACGGCCTGTCGTCATAAGACAGCCGGACGGCGAGCTGGCCCATAACTCGCCGTCCACAGGCCCGCGCCTACGGTGGCCGGGAGCCACCACGTGACCCCCAACGCCCAGGGCGTCTCCCGCGGCGACTGGGACGTGAGGTTCTTTCTCTCTCACGTCCCGCCACCTCCTTCACTAGCATGACTGCTTCGCAGAAGGAGGTGACGGCTTCCCATTCCCTCTCGCTCCGGACCATGGCTTGAACCAAGGCCTGACGCGAGAGATCGCCGCCGCCAATCGCCGCTACGAGGACACGGCGGTGCTGCGCCCAAGCGGGGCAGACCTCCACGGTGTGCTCCACCGTGTCCTCCGGACGATCCTCGCAGTGGAAACACCCGGGCGTTTCCTCCCGCCCGATTTGGTGCAGGAACCTCCCGAAACAACCGTGTCCGGTGAGGACCTGCGTCAGGCGGTAGGTGAGGGCGCCGTGGCGCCTCTCTAGCCACTCCTCAAAGAGGGGACTTATCGCCACTATGGTGGCGTGCCCTGCACGGGGTTACGACAGTCGCTCTCTCCATGTCGCCATGAGATCACGCCGGAGGTCTGTCCGCTGAGCAGCAATTTGCCGCGGCAGCGGAGTTTCCTCCCGACGTAGTGCCTCCGCGCGCCATTCGTGCAGGCGTGCGAGGACTATCGCCTCCAGATCCCATGGCGGCAATCCGGCAAGGAGGCTAGCCGCTTCGCCGGAGATCGTGCGGTACCCCCGGATTAGCCTTATGGCTATTACTTTTTGGGGCGCGTTCAGGTAGTGGGCGGCTTGCCGCCTCAAAGAACGCGCCCACACCGGGGCCCCGTAAAGGGCCATGGACCGCACGACCCCCGCGTATAGCCTCCGGCAGGAGGCGTTTGGACCCCTCAGGTTGGGCAAGAGCCGCTTGAAGGCAGCCCCTGTCCGTTCCAGTTTGGGAGCCAAACGTCGGAAGTGCTCCACGAAGTTCCACCGGCTGTCGAGGACGAGTCCTAGGTACTTCAACGTCGACCCGACGCCGATGGAAACCCCTCCTGCCGTCAGTAGGGATCCCGACGGTGGCGCATTCCGAGGCCCATGAAAACACATGGCCTCGGACTTGTACAGTGCCACCTCGAGACCCCGCGTGTCATGTTTTCGGCCGCCGCCTCGTGCGACCTCCCTTGTGCCAGTACCAGCGTGTCGTCAGCGTAGCAAACGACGCTGACGCCGGTAGGGAGGTCGGCGCGCAGCACCCAGTCGTAACCGATGTTCCACAGGGCCGGTCCCAGAACCGATCCCTGTGGAACACCGCACGACATCTCTCGCCGGTTCCATTCTCCGCTTCGACCAGGGTAGATGACGGCTCTATCCGTCAGGTAGTCCCCGACCACACGACGAAGGTAGGTCGGCACCCGGTGATACCGGAGTGCCTCCCTAATGCAGCTCCAGGGCATGGAGTTGAAGGCGTTGGCGATGTCAAGAGACACCGCCAAGACGACCCCGCCCCGGGACACCGCGTCCCCCGTCGTGAGGGCTCTCACGCGCATGATGGCGTCCACCGTCGAGCGCCCCTTGCGGAAACCAAACTGGTGTTCCGCAAGATCCGGCCCCATCCCCGCAAGGTGCCCGGCGAGGCGGTTGGCAATGACTCTTTCAAAGAGCTTGCCCACCTCGTCGAGCAGCACGATGGGCCGGTATGCGGACGGAGAGGCCGCAGGGCGCCCTGGTTTCCGGATGAGGACCAGCTTCCCCGTCTTCCAACGAAGCGGAAACTGGCCTCTCTCCAAGCATGCGCTTAGAAGCCCTTCCAGTCGGGGCCCGAGAGCCTCAGAGGCCAGGACCCAGGCTTTGCCAGGCAAGCCATCGGGTCCCGGGGCGGTATTTCTGGTTTTCAGCCTGCGTACCGCCACTCTCAGGTCTACCCCAGTCACCTCCGGAACGTCGTCATCGTCATCGGTGTGGTCCGCTTCCGGCACCGCACGCGGCGGCGGAGCCATAGGCGGGGGAGGATGCTCCCCTCGCGAAGGGAACAGAGCGCTCACCACGTCCTCCACGAGCTCAGGCCGGAGACTCTGCGTCAACGGGGGGGCCCGGGTGCGGAGTTTGTCCCGCACCATCTTGTAAGGGGGCGCCCCCACGGATCTCCGTTCAGAGACTCCAGCATCTCCTCGCGGGCCATTTTCTTGGCCCGCCGGACAGCCTCTTGGAGGGTGGTCTTCGCCGCTCTGTACCCCTCGTACAGCTCCGCCTCAATGGCTGCCGCATCCGGAGGGCGGATGCGGAGCCTGCGATGCCTGGCGTACAGGCGCCGCGTGGCAACGCACGCCTTGCGCAGAGACGTCAGCTCTCGCGACCACCAGTACACCTGACGCCGGGCGCTTCCTGGCCGAACTCAGGGCATTGCCACGTCGCATATGTCGGACATGGCCTCCTGGAACCAACCCGCCTCGTTGTTGATGTCGGCAGGCCTGACTGGTGATGACACCCAGGCCTGCACGATCGAGGCTTCCAGGAGGAGCTCCCGGTCCAGCTGCTTCAGCGCCCATCGCGGACCACTCGGGGCCTGTAGGACCGGCACGCTTGAGGACTGGGTGGAGACGTCGAACCGGATGTACCGGTGGTCGGAATAGGTCTCCACCCCCTCCATGACGCGCCAGTCAACGACACGCGGCGACAGAGCGGGGCTGGCGAACGAGATATCCACCACCGACTCGCCCCGCATCCGCACGCACGTGGGGACAGAACCCCGATTTAGGACGACCAGGCCTGTCTCCAGAGCCCAGTCCTCCACCATTCTACCCCGCACGTCCGTGTAACGAGAACCCCAAGCCAAGTTCTTGGCATTGAAGTCCCCGAGCACAAGCACGGGGAGGGAATGGCTTCCGATGACGACACTCAACTCCGTGAGGGAGTTGTGAAACTCGGCGAGAGTTCGGCTCGGGGAGAAGTAGACTCCCACTACAACGATCTCCCCGAACCGTGCTGCTACGCACCCCTGACCCTTCCTGACACTCTCAAGGGTCGGGGTACCGGCGGCGACCGACGCAATTATGGTCACTGAGCCGCTAAGGTCCTCCACCCAGTCATCCCTGGGCGGGACAAAGTACGGTTCAGCGACCACGGCGATGTTAATCGACCACTGCGCCACGCTCTGGAGCAACAGATCCTGAGCGCAGGCGCAGTGGTTGATGTTCGCCTGGAGAAGGCGTAATGGGGCCGTTACTGGCACTCCACAATGACTTTCGCCGCTGTCACAGGGCAGCTTACCGTTATGGTTCGCATGCCCGACAGGTCCGGACGTAAGGTGCCTGCCTTGACTTGCTCGGCAGGGCACCCACCGGTCCTGGTGACGGCGGCCACCACCTCCTTCTCGGTCACCGAGTCGTCCAGACCCAGTATGCGCAGGTCTGCGCATTTGACGGGCCTGGACACTCTGGCCTCGTCCGCATTTAGGGACGCTCTAAGCTTTTCAGCCAGAGCGTCAGCGGACGAGCCACGGGTTTCGCCAGGGATCTCCAGCACTCGAGCCCCTGTTGCGGTGACTCTAAGCCGGAGGCCCCCGGTGATCCCGAGCTCTCCGAGATCCACCGTCGCTTTCGCCTTAGCGAGCACGTCGCGGTAGGTCACGCCCCTCTTTTCCGCGTCCGGCTGTAGTGTAATCACTACAGCTGCGGTCTTCGGGGCGCTGAGCCTAACCGCGACGCCCCGCTCCTTTTGCCGGCGTTTCTGCTCCTGCCTCCTGGCCTTTTTGGCCGCCCTTCGCTCCCTCGCGTTTTCTCCAGCCACCTGCCACCCGGTCTCGGCCACGGAAGGCTTAGGAGGCGGGGGGGGCGGCGATAGCGGCTGTCTCGCAGCTGGCGCTGGCATATTCGCCACCTTGCCCTTCTTTTGGGCCGCCGCCTTGCCCTGTTTCAGGGCCGCCGCCTTCTTAACCGGAGCCGATTTCGTCGGGGCCGACATAACCCTGCCGGGGGGCTGGCTGGGCGGCCCCGGTGCGGAGGCCGCAGCAGACGCATATGAGGCCGCCCTCAGGCCCGGGGGCGCCTTATTTGCCGCCAGGGGGGGGGCGTAAGACAATGCCCTCCAGGACGGAGAACCGCGCCTGGAAGGCAGCCAGCTCCTGCCGAACCAGATTCAGGACCTGGTTCTCCACCGGCACGTGCTGGCTTGGACGCTTCTGGCCCCCATTTTGGGGCGCCTCGCGAGAGCCAGACTCGCGCAGACTAGCCAGGTCTGCTCGGAGCTTCCTATTCTCCTCTTTGAGAAGCTCCGTGGCGGCTGTCAGTCGAGCGACCTCTGCCCTCAGTTTGGCCACGCCGTCTGGCGGCGGCCCCGCAAATCTAGCCTCCGCTGCCGCCATAATGGAGGCGACCGCAGCAGGTATAGCCCTTTGCCTGGTGGAGGGCTTTTGTTTGAAGGAGACAGTCCTCAGCGCTGCCTCCACCTCCTTCGCGAGCCCGGCCTTACGCTCCGCATCAGAGCCGCCATCTGCGCCCGCCTCGTCGCCAGAATAGCCCGAACGGGCCACCTCGTGACCGGCGGCCACCCCCGGGTGGCGCCCCTCCTCGGCAAGCCGCGCCGACCTCTCGGTGGCAGAGAGGCCTCTCCCCTTGCCGCGGATCCCGCCGCGCTTGCTGGTGGGGATCTTGCGAGCCGAAGCCAGCTCCCCATCTGACGACGACTCTCGGTCGCCTACCGGCCTGGACCGCTTGCGTAGGAACTCCCTGTTCCCCGCAGCAGCCCCGGGCCTCCCGCGCTGGGAGCACACTGAGCCAGCGCTCACCTCGCTGGATGCGGCACCGGACTCCGACCCCGCATCCCTCTCCTCCCTTCCTTCGCCGTTATCGGCCGTTTTTTGGGTTTTGTAATCTTCCATACTGTTCCCACGAGTATGGGGGAAATAAATAGTCCATCTGGGCAGTGCCCCCTGTACCCAGATAAGCCATAGCCAGGCCCGGCAGTGGTTCGCACTAGAGACTGATTTTCCAAAGGAACCCGTCAGCCATACATCTCCTCGCGGTGCGCCGCCGCTTGAGATTCGGGGTAACTTTTTATAGAGGTTTTCTACCTCGTGGTCCGGGCGGTTAAGCCAAGACCCTCGGTCCCAATCGAAGCCGCGAGACGTGTTCCACGACACTTCGACGGTGGGATTACGATATCGACGGAGACAGTGAAGGACGCACGTCCTTCACTGTCTGCTCGGAGGCAGGGTAAGTGCACACCGAGCCCGTCCTTGCTCCTCCGCTGTGCCCTCTGCTTTTCAGAGGGTCACGCGGAGCAACGCCCCCTTGGTCCATGAGGGACCCCCCATGTCAGAATATTAGCCATGGGCAGTAACATTTCCCGAGGAATAAGAATCTCTTCCCATTCCTCGGGGAAGGATACTGCCCACGCCCAGGGTGCACCGGCCCAGCAGCTGCTATTCCCTCCAGACGTATCGAGAGGGACCGGCAGCCATCAGGCACACGAGGAGGAATTCTGACAACGCACCCCTTGGTTGACGGCTTCGTTAAGGATCTCAACTTCTGGTGAAAATGACGTCTTATTTTTAACCTGCTTACAACACATAACATAACACCACGCCTTTAATCCTCGAAGGGTTAGGCAGAGGTGTACCTAACAGAACGCTCACATTTCACCAGTTCTGTTTTTAAGTCCCATGTAATAGGGGGCAAGTCTATTGCCATCAACCGGGCCCAAATTCAGAATCCGTAGCTGCTACAGAAAAATTGCTGATGGAAAAAACTGTTAACACTTGCTCGACCTGGGAATCGCCGGACCTCATGTTCAGCAGGCGCGCGTGAGACCACTAGACCTACGTGTTTTCTTTTATGAATGTTACTTGTAAGGTGTACATAATAAGCGGGACTGTTCGAAAGAGATACCGTGGCCCTGGAACACAAAGGGCAAAGAAGGAACATGGATGGGTTTTGTCAGTACAAGTCTGACACTCCCTTCCGCTCCGCCCAGAGTGGGGGGGGGGGGGTCATTTGATGATTTCCCATCCTAAAAAAAAAAAAAAAATTAAAAAAGGTGTACATAATAAAAATATTCCATTTTCTTCCAAACCTTCAACTGAAACAATTTTAAAGAAGCCATTGAAATGGTGACTGCACAGCGGTATTACACCTGTTGGCACATAGTATTCTAAGAAAAAAAGGGTTGAATAAGCTAAAGTCTGCAAAGGCGTGACAGAATGACGTCACTGGACCTGCCATGACGCAAGATTCACCCTAAGTGACGTCTGCGGAGCCATAAAAGTTAGATATTATGAAAATGTTTTAACTCTTGCTTTCCGAAAAAACGTGACAAAGTTATAACGTAGAACACTTTTCGTTATGTATGAGTTTTGTAACATTTTTACGGAAAAACTTTGCAATAGGTAATTTAATCTGGAGGTTGGGTTTGCTTCAAATGTCGTATCGCTTCTGGTTGATATTGAATGGACCAAATCCTCTAGTTACTTGGTAATGATCCACAAAAAACATGACATCATGCCTTTATTCCCCTTAAGAGTTAGGGTGTTATCACACCAATCTATCGATCGTCGACTAAACAAAATAACTATAGATAAATGTCGACTAATCCCTTCTACCATCGATCGATAGCATCGGTCGACGATCGATCGATTGGTGTGGTAACACCCTTAGTCAGTCGGACATCCACATTTCACCAGTTATTTTTAAGTCCCATGTAATAGGGGGCAAGCCTATTGCTTCGACTGGGCACAAATACAAAATTCCTAATGCTAAATTTTAAAAACACTTTCCCGGTCTGGGAATCGAACCCAGGCCGGGAAAGCAGTAGCGTTTACGACCACTTATCCAACTGAGCTGTTGTTACTTAAAAATACTGTTTTTTTATTTAAAGTTCTAAAAAGATTCCGTCGAAGCGATCGCTCTTCACTGCTTCCTTATGATCATCTGCCTAGCTTTTTCCCAACTGTCTTAGGGTCGGCTTCCAGTCTAAACGGATGCAGCTGAATACCAGTATAAAACATGGATGACATGGAGCTACTGCCTATCTGTTCTCCACAACCCAGTTAGTACTGGGTAATACGATATCCCTAGGTATGACTGGTTGTCAGTTTCTGAACATTGACTACCTGTAACGACTGTCAAAGATTTATAAATGACAGCCGAGACCAACGGCTTACCGTGATTTCCGAGGCACAGAGGAAACTCGGTATGTAATGGTCACCCGTCCACAAAACGACCTAGGCAAGCGCTGCTTAACCTTAAAGATTGCCCCGTGCAGCTGTTTTTATTTCACCACGAGCAATTATTTTACTGCAATTATTACTTCTTGTGCATTTAATGAAGGCGAGAGATTTTGAAAAAGTTTTTTAGTTTTCCTATTTCACGTGCGTCTCAAAAACTAAGTCAAGAAATTACTAACCCAAATACCAAGTTCCATTACCCATCTTTCCTATAAAAAAAACACCAATTCCTGCTCAATTATATCACAACATAACGTAGGAAGCGAAGAAAGCGCAACCATTATACGTACATATATAAATTGTTGCAATTACTATTACTAGCGTGATGTAAGGTGAAATGCGCGGGCGCAGCAGCGTCAGGAAGCTTGCGTAACACGGGCCTTGAACCTGCGCGGAACTGCGCGAACTGCGCGGAACTGCTCACACTGCGCGAACAGGAAATAAAACTGGTGGTGGGAAGTTGCTGGTGAAGGGAAGTGGATTTGAGATTTTGGTGGTCAAGGTTTTTGTTTTGGTGAACTGATTGTTTTATTTTGTAATATAACGAACGTTTTATTATTTTTGCATGGATTTTTAAAAACGGTGTCTACGTTTATTTATGTATTTGAGTTCATGGCTAAATAATAACAGCCGCTCGGATTGATCTTCAGGTTAAGCCACGTTTGCCTAGGTTGCTCCATGGATGGGTGGCCCACATTATATACCGAGTTTCCTCCGTACTTCGGAAAACACTTTAAGCCATTGGTCCCGGCTGTCATTTGTAGATCTTTCTCAGTCGTTACAAGTAGCCAGAGGCCCGAAAGTCTGACAACCATTCTTATCAAGGGGTATCGTATTACCCAATACCAACTGGGTTGTGGTGGGCAGATAGGCAGTCACTTCATGTAAGATACTGGTATTCAGCTGCATCCGGTTACACTAGAAACCGACCCCAACATAGAGGAAAACGCTAAGCTGATGATAAAGATCTTAGTTAGTGACACATTTTCATTGACAAGCCTTAATGTTAAAATCTACAATTAATGTTACATTATGTAGGAAAATAGGAAATAGAAATATTGAACTAAACTAATTGATAAAATTATAAAACCTGTTGATGTCACAGTTGTAAACACCTGCGCTCAGTACGTCACATTCATCATACGAAATTCTATTAAATTCCATTATTTGGAATTACCAAATTCTATTTTCCTGTCAACTTAGGTTCACAGGGTAGATCGACAGCTGGATATGGATATCAAGGGGCTAGTATGGGACGAAGCCCATATTGGCTTTTTTCTATTTTGTATCACGTATCTTGATTAACTCTTTTGTTTAGCCTATTGCCTCATTGTTCCGTCACACGTCCCAGAAATTACTAGTTTTACCACCAATCTAATTTGGAGCTATATGCATAATATCACGCCTGCAATCCCCGGAGGGTAAGGCAGAGGTGCGCCTAGTAGTACACCCACATTTCGCCAGTTATGTTTAAGTCCTATGTAACAGGAGGCGACCCTATTGCCAGCAATCGGGAAAAATTCAGACTCCGTGGATGCTACAAAGAAATTTCTGATAGAAAAATGCAATAACACTTTGCCCGACCCGAGTATTGAACCCAGGACTTCATTCTCAGCAATCGCGCTTACACTCACTAGATCAACGAAGCAGTCAATTTGGAGCTATAAGACCTGGAACTCTAAGAGAGCTAGATAAAGTGTCGGAGACTAAGAAGAAGATGGCACGACGTAAAGGATAGCTTACTCATGAAGAAACATAACATTGAGAGAAGTGGAATTAATGGGGGAAGGCTTTTTCTCAAGAGAAGGACAGTTCAGGATAACAAAAAAGCTAGCCATAGATTTCCACAAATAAAGATAACAAATCTGTCAGTCGAACGTTTCATCCTCGAAAATCAAAATCGAAGCATTTATTTTAAGTAGGCCAGTTAAAGGCACTTTTGAATTTAGACAACAATAAAATGTAGTTACAGTCCCTGTCAAAAGGCATAAAACTGTGAAAGTACCGTAGTTGCCCATTCCCTAACGTAGATCTCTATGGAGAAGAACGGGCAAGAAACTCCATGGACACTCTTTTAAATTAGAATACTTTTACAAAACCTTGGTTACATCATTCATGTTGAGATGGAGGATACATACTTACCTATTCTAATCGGAAGCCAAACAATCTGCTCATCCACTATTCTTAGGAGCGAGATACAACACTACCGTTGCAAATGATCTGAGTTCAAGGCCCGAGCATCGTTACGTAAAGAATATTATTATTAGACGCACGTAACACTAGAGAAATGCTGTTACGACGCAGAATATTTTTAATTGATATCCGAGTGTGTTTGTCATTGTTTTTTTTTTTGTGATGGGTTACCAGAGTTTACGTTCCGGGATATTTGAAAGTTCTAGGGTTAATTATCAAGCTTACGTCAGTTATCATCAATATCAGATAGGTAGTCACTCCATGTAAAATACTGTTAGACTGGAAGCCGAACCCAATATATTTGGGATTAGGCTAGGTAGATGATGATGTCATCATCATCATCGGACTATAGCAGTCCACTGCTGGGCAGCATCCTCTCATTCGGACACTAATCATCTTGATTCTCGACCACTGTCATCCAGCCACCGTGCGAATATCGTCGCCCCAGCCTGAGTGGTCTTTAACGTCTCCGCTCACAAGCAAATAAATGATTGGCAATGAAAACTGTATTTGGTTACGGTAATTATAAGTAAAGAACGTTATGTATCAGAAAGACAAGCATACTACTTCCTGCTTAGATTTCAAGGGTTCATCGTCTCCTATTAATGCTCCTGTGACACCTCAAGGGTTTGGTCAATTAAAACATCTATCCTTTTTTAAAATCCCTATACTTAAGTACAAATGCTGTAATATGATAATATTGTAATACCAAATGATTTGAAAAGAGTAACAATGGAGTTTCTTTCCGGTTCTTCTCCGTAGGAAACGACCAATCCGAACTGTCCACCTTTTTGTCGACGGTTTATAAGTGCCCATCTAGGCTTATGAGGAAAAAAAAATATTTTGATTTTGAAAAAAAAAAAAACAAACTGCGCTAAAATTGACAGCGGCAATACCTACCTAGTACTCTAGTAGTCCCCTATTTACAAGTTTTCGATGTTATACTTTGCAGCTATTGCTACTTTGCAAAGTTTTCCTTTTACAACTACTTACCCTTGTATCTCCAACTAAACGTAAAGGCAAGCCGGTAGTTCAAGGCTTGTTACGCAAACTTTACGTCATCGGGTCGACGCCCGCGCAACTCGCGATGTTTGAATGCATATTTTTATCATACGGTTCCTTCGCTGTTTTATTTTTATCTCTAGATCTTTGTTTATCTAATTTTAATTGGTGGGTTCGCCTTGATGTTGCGTCAGTTTTTGCCGTGTTAGTGTTTTGAATTTTCTTGAAACCAAAGAATTTCATGGTCAGATTTTTGATTCGACAAGTGGCATTATGAATGTTGATGGATAGAGAGGGAGACGAAAGCCAAAGAAAACATAGATGTATTTTGTGAGGAATTAGTAAATGATACTGGGACGTCTGACAGATAATAAGATAATGGAAGAAGAAAAAGATGAAGTGGCCTTCAAATCGTTTCATATTTCTGCTAATACTTTCAACGCTATTGAGTGAGATGTGCTTTTCGGGGGCTTATTTCCATCCTATTTTTTTTTTTTTCATTATTATTATCGTTTATAGAATTTCACTTAGTCAAGGCAATCGGGATTGTGTTTAGAATCAGGAGTCATGAAATCTGCTTCTGTTTTCAGTATTCTAGCCTGTTTTTCGCCTTGGGTGTTACAATTTTCATGATAATCAGCATGAGCATATTAACTTACGGTATTATATTCTAACTGGTGTTGATAGCAAGATTCTATGACCCTTCTATGTAGTTTGAGGGCGTTTTTACTCAGTAGGTATGCTACCAGGGAGAGGCTTTTGCCCAGGAGTGGAACAGATCAGGCTAATAAAAAAAAGTAGTCCCAGCAGACTTAGACCAAATGTTTGGTTCTATAGACATGCTTGTTTCCTCATGGTTTGCGGCTGGTCTTAATTTCAAGAATACCTGATAAATGGTCTTATATGCAAGGAACACACACCCAGAAGATGACTACTTACCCTTACTTTGCAAGTTTACCTACAGTCATAAATGACGAGTCATAGATGTTTTCGTGAAGCTACCTTTGAATGAATCATAGGGAAAATCGACCCCAAATTGGCTCAGGGGTGTTAATAGCTGGTGTGATGGTGACTCACATTCAAATCAGAACGGTAATCTCTTCAGGGTGACGTAGTGACTTACCGTTCTCATAGAAAGTGTGAAAGCATTACAGAATACGTTGGAGCGTCCTTACGTCATCAGGCCGTTGACCCTGGCGGCCATGATAGCCTATGTAAATGTTGGACAGTGAATTTATTTTCATAGAGTCTACTGTTTTTCATTGTAATGAATTTGAAGTGATGTAATTTATGGTAAATCGAATTTCTTTTCGTGGTGTGATTTGATTTGTAATATGGTTGGTAATATAGCTCGTGTTTATATAAATATATCGGCTTATTACTGTCCCTATGTAGGACCAAGGGCTCTTTTCATAGACGAAGCACTAAAGATGTTTCTTAACTACAATGATTTTCACTATCGTCACTCAGCGATGTCTGATTAATTGAGGAAGTACACAATCGTCTTTTAGACATCTGCTAAACTCAAAAGACATACCTTAAACAGTGTACCTTAAGCTGGTCTTTTAATCTTTGAACCTTCACGATTTAATCCTTATTTCTCATTAACTTAACACAGGCTTGTATTACATGATTCAATTTTGGTTTAAACTAAAAGATTTCAGTCATGTATTCTTTTTTAGGAGCTTGTGCCTAAATAATAACAGCCGCTCGGATCGATCATTAGGTTAAGCCGTTCTTGCCTAGGTTGGTCTGAAGATGGGTGACCAGCCATTACATACCGAGTTTCCTCCATGCCTCGGAAAGCACGTTAAGCCGTTGGTCCCGGCTGCCATTTGTAGATCTTTGACAGTCGTTTCAGGTAGTCAGTGGCACAAAAAGTCTGACAACCAGTCTTACCAAGGGATATCGTATTACCTAGTACTAACTGGGTTGTGGAGGTCAGATAGGCAGTCACTCCATGTACAATACTGGTATTCAGCTGCATCCGGTCAAACTAGAAGCCGACCCTAACATAGTTCGGAAAAGTCTAGGCAGATGATGGTTCTTTTTTTATCACTAAGGTTGCGCTCCTTTTACTCCAGCATGATGCAATAAAAGCGCTTGTTAGTCAAGAAGATGACATAACAATAGTACGCACGCGTGTACACTTTATCCTTTTACCTATTATCAAATAGAGACTTCCTATAGAGATATTCATATTTTTCTCCTCAAGCTTTTGAATCAAGGAAATACCCACTTAAGCCACACTTACATTAAAGTAATCTTATTATAAACATAGGGAAATATATTAAGAAATTAGCATTTACAAGGAAAAACGATAAAAATAGGTGAAGATGCAAGAAGATTTTATTATACAGACTGACGTCAAAGAACCTCATTAGAACTAGGTTTACTGACGTACTAAACGTGGTCCAAAAGGCAGAATTTTCTGAAACGGTATTAATAGTTTTTGTTTTGGCGGATCGTATCTATTCCACCATCAACGTTTCATAAGATACGAGGCAGCGTTTGGGAGTAATTGAAGAACATTCAACATTTTTTTCAGTAGTTCTTTAGACCAATCTTGCTGGGTGAAGATAAATGGAACTGCATGACGATCAAGTTCAATGCCGTGATATTGAACGGCTACTAGATGATAGAATTGAATGATCCATTGGAAAATTTAAAGAAAGCAGACGTCTTAGACAAGGTGTCGACATTTCACCCATATTGATTCCATCAGTATTATCATCATCATTTTCTTGAACTTTTTTTTTAGGATTGGTAATCATTAAATGGCCCCTTCCGCTCTGGGCGGAGCGGAAGGGAATGTCAGACTTGTACTGACTAAAACCCATCCATGTTCCTTCTTTGCCCTTTGTGTTCCAGGGCCGCGGTATCTCTTTCGAACAGTCCCGGAGCCCCATCATTCTAGTGCCCTTATCCCAATTTATTTGGGGTTGGCGCAGCACGTCTTCTTCTTCGATACTTCTCTATTATCATCCCATCAATATAATTTGTCTAAAATTGTATTTTGGCTAGAAATAAGCTAAAAAAAAGTTTTTAGAAAATCTATAATTATAGAAATAAGAAACGCAATGAAAGCGATACTAACTTCTCCAGATTCTCTTATCACATAAATGTGTTAAGAATTGACAATTATTTGCTAACTGATCAGTACGCGCAGCTCAACCTACAAGACTAACATCTAGCCTCCTAGACACGAGGCCCTGAAGTCGCTGAACCCAAGCGAGGTCTAAAACTTTCCCAGCCAGATCGATGTTATGTAAACCTAGCCAGAATCGAACGTCGACCCGCCTTCTCACGGCCAATCACCTGTACGTGACGCATTGGTGATTTGCTTGTCATCGCACTAGTTTTCCTTCTGTCCGGTGATTAAGAGGAAGGTCTACCTTCTTCCTAGGGTTTCCTGAAGGTCATAACCGACGTAATGGTGAAAGGAATGAGTTAATTTTACGAAATTGAGGAAGTTAAGAGGATAAATGCTTTTTCGTTTTAGACATTTACCGAAAAATATTTCTTAAGATGTCGTGTGCTGTTTTTTTTTTGTAAAAATATTTGCATCTGCTTAAAGCTAATTGGTTTAAATCTCATGCCGTCTTTGACCAACATCCTTTATCGATGAAGTAACGCTGATTTCCTTATAGTTGATCACGTAGACTTTGACTCTTAAATTTTATTATAGGTTTTAGACCTAGTGGGAAGAGAGTGGAAGAGTGTGGGAAAGAGACAGAGCTATACAGGTCGTCTAGCGCCATCTATTTCCCACACTGGAATTACTCCTGCTTTAAGACGTCATGGTAGACCACCTGTGATTTCGTTGAAGGGTTAGGTAGAAGTGTACACACGATGATACATCAGGCTCTACATTTCCAGTATAACATGGCCGCGGTTTGTATAGATTTCCCATACAATGAGAGATCCGCATAAACTGGTTAAGTATAACTTGATTGGTCGTCGTGCGTACCTTCGTTTACGGTGATCTATTGCCATCAACCAGGCACACATCCAGACTTCGGGCGCCTACTGACTACTGACATATTTATGATGGGGAATCCAATAACACTTTGCCCGACCCTGGAAACGAACTCAGGACCTCATGCAAAGAATTAGCGCTTGCGACCACTTCACCAACGAGACTGTCCTGGTAGATGTATAGAATCTGGAGCTGATAAATTTTGGAGATAAATACGAACTTATTATGACGCAACGGTTTTCTATTTAAAACGTTCGAGTATCTTTAGGTACATAGTATATAACAAAGTCGCTCCCACTGTTTATACGCTTAGATCTTTTAAACTACGCAACGGATTTTAATGCAGTTTTCAGCAATAGATAGAGTGATTCAAGAGGAAGATTTAAATGTATATTGCACCCGTGTGAAGCCGGGGCGGGTAGCTAGTTTAAAAATAAATAAAAAACACTAATGAGCTAGAACAGATTTTTTAAATTAAAACAAAACACGGCCAACAAAGGTCAGTAACCTCAACGCAAAATTCCCTCTAAATAGTTCAAAAACAAAATTCCATTCATTCCTACTTCCGTACGATTGCGATGCTAGGCGCGTGTCACTTTCGCGCCAATCGTTTGCGCATGCGCACCCTGTTTGGTGAAACTGTTCTGTTTGCGCACTTTCTGACCAGTATCCGGATACGGACAGCGAACTAAAATTATTTAACCATACGTTAGATAATGAACTTTAGGAAATCAGGTCGTTGAACTTTGGGGTGAACTTGATTTTTGATTAGAAAATTTAATTTTTTGGTTTTACGAGTATGTAATGTCCCTCAAGTCATCGATTTTCGAATGCTGATGAGTTTTGATTTTGCATAATATTGAATATTCACCTTACTTAGTCTGCTACTGGACTACAAGTAGAATTATAGATGCTGTTTCATTACCTGATGTGACCATAAATCATAAATAATAGTTTGAAAGCCGATATCACCAGACACTGCAATCTGCAAGTTCACTAACCGGGATTTCGACGGAGATCGATCAAGCTATTTCTGCTGAAAAACTTTACCCTAAAGAACTCTTCTCTATCAATTCTCTAAGTAATTTTCATGAATTTTTTCAATTTCATTAAATGTTATGCAAAATATTTAATTTTAATTCTACTAAAGAGATCCAGGCATGCATGCAGGATGCAGAATCGCCCTCCTACCCGCAAAAATATCCACATGCTGGAAAAGCAATAATAATTAGAATGCCATGCTCCGAAATCTATCCTTAAACACGTGTTTCGCACAAAAAATCCAACATCTTTCACTCATCCATTCATTCACACACACCCACCCATTCACACATACACTCCCCCCTTCCCCCCTCCCAGATATAACTGCCAGCCAGTCCATGTGACAACTAAACGGAACTATAAACAAGGAAGAGGTTTTACGTAAGAGTTATTACAGAGCCTTGAACCTCGGAACTGAGGGAAGCGGCGCCCGCGCACGTCAACGGCTAATTGATCGTGTTAGGAAGTGGATTGGAGGCGGGGTAAGTAGAGTTTAGCGTGGAATTGACTTTTTACGGTTGACAAAACGAACTGAAGTTCTGAAGGCAAGTATAATCAAGGCAGGTGCATCAGATAGAATAACTGGGAAAGTATGGTGTGGCTGCCTCATTGGTTGAGTGCTCCCAAGCGCTACTGATGAGCATGAGGTCCTGGGTTCAATTCCCAGGTCGGACAAAGTGTTATTAGATTTTTCTGTTAGGACTTTCTCAGTAGCAGCCACGGAGTCTGGATTTGTGCGTGGTTGCTCGCAATAGGATCGCTCCCTATTACTTGGGACTTAAAAACATAACTGACGAAACGTGGGTATACTATTAGTTACCTCGGAACTGAGGACTGACTAATTGATCTTGTTGGGAAGTGGAGTGGAGACGGGGTGGGCAGAGTTAAGCATAGCATAGCAGCAGCCTCTAAAGTTCCCACTGCTGGGACGCAGGCCTCCTCTCTATGAGAGGGAATGGGCTATAATCCACCACGCGGGCCCAGTGCGGGTCGGTAGAAGTCACATGTCTTCGAATTTAAGGTTCTAGGACATGCTGGTTTCCTCACGATGTTTTCCTTCACCGTTTTGAGAGCAGTGGTGATGAAATAAATTACACAAAGTAATGCGCCTGGATGGGTTCGAACCCCCGACTTACTGCTCGTAAGTCGGGACCGCCACCAATTTCCACGCTTAACTCTGACAACCCTGTCAGAGTTAAGCGTGGAATTAGATTTTAGGTGAGATTGACATATTATTAGGAAATATATAAAGTAAATATTAGGAAAATACGATTATCTTTTGAAAGTGTGAAGTAGTCTGTAGGAGATAAATTACAAATTCTAAATGGTTAAAAGACAAAATGTTATTAGACCCGGCCCGTGTGTTATTATTTTGACCAGCAGCTAATGAAATTAGTAAAATTAAACTAAATCATTTGCAAAAATAAATACTTACAGTACTTAAACAGGTTTAGATTCAAATTTCAAGACTTTTTAGTTGCATGAAATAAGGTAGTCCCCAGCGCATCAAGTTACCACCGAATTATACCAAATGATTTTAATCCATAAACTGTTGCTGGTCAAGTTCAAAATCGAATGAGAAAATTTCACAGTTTGTGGTAACTTAATGTGCTGGCGACTGTACACTGTAGTCTTTATAAATAATTTAGAATTTCCCTTTAAAAACCCACTTCGAAAGGAGCGTTATTATTACAAAAAGCTACGTGAATAATTTTAATTCGTTTTAATCAATGCGAAAATTACTATAAATCCTACATTTTCGCAACCACACCGGAAACCAATTACCACAATGACAACATTAAATACTATAATGACGACAAAATTACTAATACAAGCTTTTCCGCCAAAGTTTCTTGTATTACTCACTATTACGACCTTTTATTTAAAAAAGGGTGAGTTGCGTGCTGAGTCATAGAGGGCGAGTACCCCTGACGGTAGGGAAACACGGTGACGTAATATGTGACATCATTTACAAGGATGTTGGAGAATGATGAAACAATTGATTTGTATTGTTTATCTAGTATGTATTGTACTATTTTTATTTTAAATTACTATGAATGGGAGGTCTATGTGGGTATTGATCATTATTATTATCATCATTATTCATCATCATCATCTATTATTTTTCGATTTAATTTAGTTAGTTCAACGTTTGTCTGGCAGTTAGAGTACTTTATACATCCTACCCAAATGTCCTTTCTTTGGTATTATTCGTCGTGTCGTTGAGCTCCTTAAGCTTGAGTTCAGTTACACGATAACTGACAAATGCTTGCTCTGACTGGACAGGTCCACTCAAATCTGTGTGGTTCTTTCTTCAGAAGACTTTCTCAGACACTAATCTTGACCGAGATTATGTCTCGACTCTAGAGCTAATTACCTCTGAGGTAGGAAACACCGGCCTCATCTTGCTTTAACACATAACCTAATGTGACGTGTAAAAGGAGGTTTTGATACCAACTTACAAAAATAAAAAAAACTAATGAATGAATTTGTTTTATAGTGTGGTGAAGTAGGTGCTTTAGCTAAGTGGAAGATTTAGGTTTAATCATAATAGTTGGGTTTTTCATCGTGGTGAAACGATAAGCCTTTCAGGGTGGGGACTCGCTGACTACTCAGGGTACGCAGGACGTATGATGGTTCAGTGTCGTCACTCGGGGAGGCTCCTTTCGTGCACCAAATTTTCTGCGTAGTAGTTAGATAATTGTAAAGTATTAGAAGTAATTGTTTCCCACTAACATTTCTTTTTTCATTTTAAAGAAAATTTTCAGTTTTTCTGTCTGCTACATCGTGAAGCAGTGAAAAAAATCAAAACTCGTGAGTCAACGTGATCAAAAGATATGACCGTTTGCGTTGCATATTTTGATTTTGATTTAATCTAAATCTATAGGGTACTTCCCGTTGATCTAAAACCCGTAAATTATAATGAAGTTTAATAACAAAATACCTACTACAAGGTAATACGGAAATCTCGGTGCGTACGTTCAACTCGCACTTGGCCGGTTTTTTTAAGGGGTCGTTAGGTTAGGTTAGGCCTATATCTCATCCATTAGGTATACAACATTATTTTTAGTATATGCGAAACCTGAATATAGTTTGTTCAAAATAACTGAATCGATTCCAATAATTTTTAAACAATGTTATATTTTGTCATAAAAATATTTAAAAAAAGTTACAAGTTGGACACCGAGCGACACTAAGTTCCTATCGCAATCATTTAGGTACCTACTGCCAAATTATATTATTATCAATGAGCTCAAGCGTCGTATTGTGACCACGTTTTTGTCCGGACAACCAGATAACAGAACAAGCTTATTAGTTTTGAAATTTTGTACATAGATTCTTTACATAAAAATACTAGACACGTGTTTCAGGTTTCGCATATACTAAAACTAATGTTGTATAATACCTGCGTCAACATACATAGGTACTTACCGTTGAACCTATGATTCACAAAATAATATTATCAGTATCGGTAGCGAGGTGACTCACTTTTTTCCGGAATTGTTTCAGGAGCGCAATAATTATTATGAGGGCAGTATTACGTTGCTGTGATGACATCAAGGTTTTATAAGGATAATAATTATCATAAAATAATTATACTGTTTATCTCAGTAGCTAGCTCATTACAGTTTGTTGAGTTTGACGCATAGTTTCCCCCAACTTTTAGTGTGCTTTTTTTTTATGCGTTGCGTTAAATGCAAATTAATGAATTTTCGAACTGGATTGATTCCGTCAGACTGGAAGGAAGCGCGCGGGTTCGTGAGAACAGGAGGGAGGCCTTTGCCTGGGAGTGGGCAGGATCGATAAAAAAAATCTTTCATTTCAATTTCATGACTAAATTACAACAGCCTTACTGGTCGGTCTTCAAGGATAAACGGTTTAGCAGTGAATGGGTGACCATCTATTATACAGGGTGTAATCCAATAAATTTGATTTGTTTTATTTCCTCATGCGCAATGTATCATTACCGTGGCAAAACGCATGCAGCGATCGGCAAGCGCGACGACGAATTTGATGAATTCTGTTGCTAGGCAGGAAGTGAACAGCTGATTTCATGCGTCGTTAGTTAGAGTATTTCAACATCCATTGTTGGATTTTTGATTTTAGCCGTATTATTTACATAAATGGAGTGCTGCGTACAGGGAAAGTAATTTTACATTGAAATAAAGGCAAAAGAAAACTGAAAGAAAAACCGGAGAAAAATTCCGGTGGAATATGATTCAAAATAAGGAGCTGAATGCATCCTATCAGTTTGTGGAGGGCTATCCCTTATACCCTGTGTACTTACTGAAACAACTGCTTGTCTCGGAAAGCATGGCTGTTGTTCTTAGATATTTGTCCGTCGTTACGGGCTGCAGAAACCCGAAAGGCTGAAAGCCAGTCCTACCAAGGGATACATATCGTGTTACCCAGTAACCGCCAGTGGCGAAGATTCCATAAAACTCGATACCTACCGGCTTCCCTTTGAAAAATGGCACAGTCAGTATTCTATAGACAAATAATATAAGCACTTTAAAGATACAGCCAGCCACCAGCCCAGCTCGCCTCCAGCTTATCTCTTACAAAAATTGACTCTTCGTTACTGGTAACCGCCATGGGTTGTGAATGTCAGACAGTAGTCTCGCATCATGTTAAATACTCTTATGCAGCTGCACCCAGTTCGACTTGAAGCCGACCCCAGCATAGTTGGAAAGAGGCACGGCAGAGGGAGTAATCTGGCCAAATGTGCTATCATGGACCCGTCCCAAATACAATGTCAGTGTGGAGCCCCTCTGCAGGATATACCCCACCTCCTTTCTTGCCCATCTTGCACAACCACCTGCATCTTAAAGGATTTAAACGAAGCCAACAGCAGTGGTGGCTGTCCCGACTTACGAGCAGTAAGACGTGAGTTCGAACCCATCCAGGCGCATTACTTTGTGTTATTTATTTCATCACCACTGCTCTCAAAACGGTGAAGGAAAACATTGTGAGGAAACCAGCATGTCCTAGAACCTTAAATTCGAAGACATGTGACATCTACCAACCCGCACTGGGCGTGCGTGGTGGATTATAGCCCATTCCCTCTCATAGAGAGGAGGCCTGTGTCCCAGCAGTGGGAACATTATAGGCTGCTGCTATGCAACGACAGAGTTGTGCTGGTGGAAATATACTGTTCGGGTGTTATTTGAGTCTATCGACGCGCAAAGACGGAGAGGTAGAGGGAGTCAAGACATTGATGTATTTGTAGTTCGCTGCTACCGATATTTGCAAGAGTAAATAGAGATCTTCACCTGTACAGAACAACATAAAAGAACATCACTGTCTTCTTTACTTACAAAGGATCAACTGTTCTATAAATATAACGTTAATTAGGTTAAAATCAAATCGAATTAATTAATTGTATCCTTATTAAGCCAATTAAATAAATATGATGCCCGCTATTTCAGGGAACTGTTTACAATAAAATTTAAATAATATTTATCTCAATTGAATTGTTATCAAAATTCCATGAACATAACTGCAAAACAAAGCAATTAATTAATTATGTGTTAGGTCATTTTAATCCCATAATAATTCGTTGTTACATAATAATAATATATTATGACCTCATAGTATCGTACTACTCGTATATTACGTAATAAGAGTATTTTGCTGGTTATATACTTACATAACTTACCATCGCGCAGGTATTTCCCGAGAGGGTGGGTTGAGGTAAAGTCTCACACCCACATTTCACAAGTAAGCTACGTGTCATATATTAGTAGATGAGGTAAGACTGGTTAGACTGGAGCCACTCAAAGGGCACGAATTCAGTCAACTAAGAGCTGCTTTTAAGGCATAACTAAATAGCTTTTGCCTGCGGCTGGATCCAAACATAACATAACATCACGCCTGTAATCCCCGAAGGGATAGGCAGAGGAGTACGTAACAGTACACCCACATTTCGACAGTTATGTTTAAGTCCCATGTAATAGAGGACGAGCCTATTGCTATCAACTGGGTGCAAAGACTCCGTGGCTGCTACTGAGAAATTCCTGTTGGAAAAATCCAATAACTCTTTCCCCGACCTGGGAATCGATTCCAGGACCTCATGCTCAGCAGTCGCGCATGTGACCACTCGAGCAATGAGGTAGTAATGTTTATAGTAAAACATGTTTGTGCCAAAGAGCATTAGTTTAGCTTTATATCAATTCATTGATATCGTTTCTAAATATTTAGCTTTTCATGTCAACTTTTTGAATCAGGCGTTTATACATCACTATGATGAGCACATATCATCATCTGCCTAGCCTTTTCCCAACTATGTTGGGGTCGGCTTCCAGTCTAACCGGATGCAGCTGAATACCAGTATTTTACATGGAGCGACTGCCTATCTGACCTCCACAACCCAGTTAGTACTGGGTAATACGATACCCCTTGGTAAGACTGGTTGTCAGACTTTTTGGGCCACTGACTACCTATAACGACTGCCAAAGATCTACAAATGACACCCGGGACCAACGGCTTAACGTGCTTTCCGAGGCACGGAGGAAACTCGGTATGTAATGGGTGGTCACCCATCCACAGACCAACCTAGGCAAGCGCGGCTTAACCTAAATATCGATCCGAGCGGCTGTTATTACTTAGCCACGAGCACATATATACACTATTTTATTGTGCTCTTAAATCTCAAGTTATGTTTTTTTTATTATTAATTGTTTAACGGATGAAGTTAAAATTACTTAATGCTTGTATGACATCGTAACTTGGAAAAAATAACTGTGACATAATTTGAATGTTTGTTTTGGACAAATAAAAACTATCCCATTTTATCACTGGTTGACGTCCACGCAGACTCAATATCGACGTTTTTCAGACGTAGTTAGTATTAGTATTTGATATAATTATCTAGAATATAAGTACATCTTAATGTAAATTTAATTTTAATTTTAAAGGCTTATCTTTAAAATTAAAATAATTAAAAGAGTATTTTGCATGTGGTGTTTTCCTGTAATTTTTTGTGCAGTTAGATTTAAGACACAATTAGTTATATGTTCCTATCTGTATAATATCTGTATAACAACTGTTGGTAAACCTTAATTAAATAAATAATAAAATAAAAATCATTTGAGTCAAAAAGCTTCACTGCCAAGTCATCGAAACAAAGACCTTGTTTTACCGGCTTAAACTTACATGACATTACAATTTTGACGTCATGGCAATATACTACATACATTGCACATAATAAGCATAATACTTCCACTGTGGTTTCTCAACCCTGATGGAAGTCGTCATATCATGCCATGTCATATGGGCAATGACCGCGTCATGACCATTCTGACCGGCCTTGAATTCTCTAGGTGTTTCCTATGTGGTTGACGAAAAATTTCATAAATGTCGTGTCATGACCGAAGTGTGTATGTGTGTATAGGGAAGGATGTGTATATGAACTGTGTATGAATAGGGTGTGGCTGTGTGTGTGTGTGTGCGAGCGAGAGGGTGTATGTTTGTCGTCTTCCTTGTTTATTGTGTCATGAGTTAGGTACCTATTTATTTATTTTCAGTTTTGGAAAAGTACTATGGGTGGTTTTGTTATGTAGTGTGAATTATTCCAGCGTTTTGGATGGAAAAGTTTGAGCAAAGGAAAATATCGTTAACATTTTGAGGCTTAAAATGAAAGAATAGAATAGAATTTTAATTTGCAAATATGGGTAATACACAATAGTTGAAATGTCAAATGAAATATCAAAGCTCAGCCATATTTTATCATTCGGCATGCAAGCATTTACATTATTTATGAAACATGTACTTACATTTTAAAGATCAGATCGATTACATTATAATTACAATTATCATGCAATAGATCAGTTAACAAATAACTCTTTCTTTACAATTATCATTCAAAAACAAATATATTTTTGAACAGTAGTTTATTAGTAATTTTTAATATTTTTATACGCAAACCCTGCGTAGGGAACTATAGCTGTTTTGACAAGTTAAAGTTAAAGTTTAAGTTAGTTCGATACTTTCTTAAATAGATGGCGCTAACGTCACCGTAAGACGTTATTAATGGAACGAAAATTTCGAGAGCTGTGAGCAGGGTGCGATGGTCTAATTGGTTAAGACATCCGCTGTACTGAATCGGAAGGTCGCAGGTTCAAACCCTGCGCCGCACTAGAATTTTTCTTTCCATGTCAAAACAGTTTATTAGTAGTTTATTCCCACAAAACGGCACGGAAGTGACACATCAAGGAGTCGAAAGTGCGCATCTTCGATGCAGACACCATGGCTTGTTTGCGAGGAATAGAGTTTCCTCGTGCCACTAGCAAATCTTCGTACAGCAGGTGTAGATCGTTGTGCAAGGACAGCAGCATCCTCCGCAGCCGCCACAGCGACATCCGCAGCCTCCGCACATGGTAACGAGTCCTAAGAAGTCTAAAATAGGTTAAAGTTTGAAGTAGGAAGTTTTTATAAATATTATTATAATATGTGTACCACGCAAGTGATTTGATTGTAAGTATTTTACAGTAAGCTTTGATATCAATCTGTGGATCATTGCTTGGCATAAATATCTTTTTATTTAAAGAATGAACTTAGATTCATCACCTAACTTAATACTATACGTTCGCGATTCTGGGATGTTACACACAGTTTTAAAAAACATATCGGAATAAAGAAAAAACTCATTTAGGGTACCCACACCAATCGATCGATCGCCGATCACCAATCGATCGATGGGCGAAATGACGACGAGAGATCAATTTGTGTAGTAGAAACTGTCGATCGCCGTCGACTTATCCATTCTACCATCGATCGATGGCTTGGATCGATGATCGAAAAATAGCATAAAAATAAACAGAACAAAAAATGTGACTGAATATCCCGCGGAGGTGTGGGGGTCGAGGCTTTTTAAACGCTAAGACTCTCTACAATCTCGAGATATGCAGTCTCAGGGAATATTTCCTTGAAGCCGACGTGGGGATGCATCGAGATGTGGTCGCAGTGGACAAGGGCCTCACCCCGCTCTCCTTGGCTAAAGAGAACTGGCACAAACCTGTAGTGCTTGACACTAACGACCGCATGGAGGTATGGCAGAGGTATTTATATTTTATAACCGTATGGTGGTATTTATATTTTTAAGTTTTTTTTTTTATATTGTTTCTGTAAGGAATATTTAAAAATATAAATAATTTGTATAGAAATAAATAAAGGAAACAGAACAAAATTAATTACCAATACTTACGACTATATAAGGTCTATCTTTTCATATACGAAATATTTTAAGAGTAACTTCTATAAGTCGTAAAGTCGCCATAGCAATGAAAAAAAAAATATCCGAGTGTTTTTTTTTACGAAATTATTAAAATTCTAAAATTTTTTGAGACTTTTTGCATAAAACCTTTACTCCCATATTCTAACAATGACAGTAGGTAAATACGACGTAGTAAACTAGCGTAATGGATGTGCAAAAATACCTTAGACAGACCTTATATTAACGACGCTTAGCATATTATACACGCTTCAAAATAGCTAAATTATACTGACAGGTGGAAGATACTCCGAAGCGTTGATACATAATATCTACAAGTCTATATCTATACTATTATCACTACATAGTATAAAACAAAGTCGCTTCCCGCTGTCTGTCTGTCCCTATGTATGCTTAGATCTTTAAAACTACGCAACGGATTTCGATGCGGTTTTAAATAAATAGAGTGCTTCAAGAGGAAGGTTTATATGTATATATTGCACCCGTGCGAAGCCGGGGCGGGTCGCTAGTTTATTATAAAGAGGTAAAATTAGTTTGTAAGTTTGTATGTAGGGGGTAATCTCCGGAAGTAATGATCCAATTCTAAAAAAAAAAAATCACTAAAAGAAAGCTACATTATTCGTGAGTGCTATAAGCTATCAATTATTTTTATGTCATGCATATTAGCTGAGTTATCACACGTTTTGCGAATGTAGTCGCGGGTGAAGTGCTAGTACTGAATATAAACCTACCTAGGCAAAAAGTCATCTGTGACTTAATATCATACTATGGTCAACAGCTTCGATGACCAGGTGTGTTCATTAGACTATAAGTAGTCATGGTTGTACGGCATTGCTCTATTATAAAGTTGAATTACGTAAAATGTGTATATTTAAAGCCTTTTACAATAATTAAGCCGTAGGAATTATGCAGACTGCCACGTTGGTCTGGTAGTCGCAAGCGTGACTGCTGAGCATAAGGTCCTGTGTTCGATTTCCGGGGAAATTGTTAATGGGTTTTTCCATCAGGAATTTCTCAGATCCAGCCACGGACTGAATTTGGGCCAGGTTGATGGCAATAGGCGCGCCCCCAATTACATGGGCCTGAAATATAACTGGCGAAATGTGGGCGTACTATTAGGTATACGTCTGTCTAACCCTTCGAGGATTACAGGCGTGATGTTATGTTACATGTAACGACTGCTCGTTTAATAAAATTTAATGATTCATTCATACATAAATTCAAGTATTTAATGATTAATTACAAACGTAAACTAACTATGAAACTGAAGTTCAGAAGTCTGTGAACAACGATGAATTCTAGAATCAATAGGTGTTAGAACAAGTCTAGACACGAGGTAGATATGTCTAGTCTCAGTCTAGACGCTTTCGTAGCATCTAGGTGCAGTCTGATCTATACAAGTATGTTTGGGTGCAGGCTTTGCTCTTTGCTTATTGAACTTGGAAGTATTAAGAAGCTTTTGCTGTAAAAATTGTAGGGACGATTTCTAGTACGACCGCGTGGATTCGATTAATAAAAGCCCAAGGAAGTGGCTATCGTTTTTTAAGCATTTTGTTTTTCTATAACGACTGTAAACATAATTGACCTAAGTTTATTCGTGGCTTATGTCAATATAATACAATTTTTACTTTTCCTCGTTGGAGTGCCTTCGTTGATCGAGTGGTCGCATGCGCGTCTGCTGAGCATGAGGTCGCTGGGTTCGATTGTCGAATTGTTATTGGGTTTTTTCATCAAGAATTTGTCGACCGCGACCGCGTGGATTCCGGTTGCGATGCTGAATGTCGAGGGTGTAACGAAAGTAAATAGCATCGCCCCTTGATTTTTACAGAGTCAATAAACACCTAAGTCCTGTTTTTTTTTATTTGTTTATTCAAAATCTGTAATACAGTAACATATAAAATGTCTGCCAAACTGCAAGACAGTTTGTCGGCAGTTGTTCTCGTTTCACAACAACAATTAAAACAAATTTAGTTTTTTTTTATAAATAACTAAAATAAAGAAAGAAATAAAAAAGAAAGTGAATTTACAGATTACATTCTCACATTTTACACCCATACATGATAGATGCAAAATTAGCTATGGACACAATGAGAGGTATTGGTTTTAAGAACCTTTTTAAGTCGTGCACCATAGAGTGAATTAAATAAAACATAAGTATGTACCTTAGAAACTATTTATTTATTTTGATTAGTCACTTGCATGATTCTAAACTAATACGAATCTAAACAGTTAAAACACCAAGATCATAGGTTAGTCAATGACATTTTTTTAATTCAGTTTAATGAAACAAGAATACAATTAATTTCTTAATCATAGGAATGTTAGTTAATTGAAATTGTAATTTGTCTGTGATTGAATTTCAATCAAGTCACTATAAAATCAAGTTTCAGAAGGAGAAGTAAATAACGTATACTAATATAATAAAGTTTGGATGTAATTTCAGAAAGTCTTCTTCCGATTTTAAAAATATCTTTCACTGATATAATGTTACACAATTACCGAATGTCATAGAGTATGATTAGTCTGGATTACCATAACTCAAAACCACCAAAATTGGAGTGATTTGGAAGACACTAGACCCAGCATTGGGTGACCAAAGGTCAAAGAAGAAGAATATGATAGGATATGTAAAATACTGGTATTCAGCTGCATCCGGTTAAACTGGAAGCCGACACCAATATAGTTGGGAAAAGGCTAGGCAGATAATGTCTCTTCAACGTGGACGAAGTCATGGACAGAAGCTTGTGTAAAATAAATTGTCTTATTTTTTTGGGAAAACGTGAACCAATTGTTTGTTTGTAATTTAGTTGAGACTATGTCCCAGTGGCGAAGGTTCCATACAACTCGATTCCTACCGGATTCCCTTTGAAAAATGACGCAGTCAAAGTTTTATAGACAAAAAAAAAGACAAAAGATAAGTACCCCGGCTTACCTCTTACAAAAATTGACCCTTCGCTACTGCTGTGTCCAGCAGTGGACGTCTTTCGGCTGAAATGATGATGATGATGATTATCTATTATTGTCGTCAGGTACAATGCTCGCTTGCAAGTCTATCTATGACGCAAGATGCTATCCAAAACCGACTTGCATTGTGAAAACAACAACTTGCTGGATAAAAGTAGCTTTAGATATCTTACATCAAATAGTACTTCTGACAATGACTTTGTATTTACACCTAATAGTTAGGTGAACGACATTACAATTATTTTGTAATAGGTAAATCAGTCGGGGTTCTCGAACGTATAGGTTCAGTGCCGTCTAGCTAGACGAAGTATTCTTTTAATATTCGTGATGTCATGTTTTTCGGTCATTTCCCTGGCTTGGAAAAGGCAATGCTAGTCTTACCTCTCTTTGGTTGTTGACATCATGCTTGGCAAATGAAAATCTCATCCTTTAGTATATCTCAGGGATGTCTCACGAGATGACGATTTAAGAATCATCTTCTTAACCACACCACAACCCGAATTTACCCACTGCTGGGAACAGGCCTCCGCTTGTGCCAAGCTCCACGTTCTTATGCCAGAATCTCTGTCATCCAGAATATTCCCGTAATGGCAACAATGTCGTCTGCCCATCTCGCCGCCTGACAACCAAAACTTCTCTTTCCAGTCCTTGGACACCACTCAGTCACAGCTTTACTCCACCTGCCATCACCGCGCCTTGCTAGGTGTCCTGCCCAAATTCATGGAGTTCCATAACGCGATTGCCAATATCGAAGACCTTGTAAATAAGTAAGGAAGAAGAAGACATGCTGCACCGGCCCCAAAAATATGCGATAAGGGGAGAAGAATGATGAAAGATGGTGATGAGTATAACTAAGGCCATCAAATGATCGTATTAAGATGTTCCTCTTTACCTTCAGGCTAGGAGCAAAGATCTTCAGGTGGCTGGTAGTAACCTGGGATCGAGCTATATGGCGTGCAATTGAATGGGCTCTTGTCTAGTGGTCGGGGCTGTTGAGTGATGATGAATTTTTGCCAAAGATGTGAGTTTTGCTTACCATTGTTATTATATCGTCCTTCTATCTTTATCCTAATTAATTCTAGGTCAGCGCAATATCTAATAATCTAGTAATCTTTTTTAACATCTTAGTCATTGATTTCAGGCACTTAATCCACCAAGAGAATAATATGTGAGCTGTTTCTTTCGTTATCGTGTGGTTAGTGCCTAACCTGGTGACAGAGTTTCATGCCGCGCACGGGCTTCTGATTTGCCTTTCATGCCGTCGAGAAATATCTCTCAGGTATGCTGGTTTCCTCACGATGTTTTCCTTCATCGAAGCACGTGATATAGAAATAGTGTTTAATAAATTAATAATTTTTTGTGGAATTTTAAACTTGGCGATGAGTCATCTTTAATAAAACCATTTTATCAATGAAATCAATTTAGTGTTCGATGATAATGCATGAATATTTATGATCCCACAATGATATACCCAAATAAAATTTGCATAATGTACTTCCCAACATAATCAAATTTAGATACTTTTTTTATATGTAGATATAACATCAATATTTATATTTTGGAAGTAAATGAGCTTTGCCACTTTAAAATTTTCCTTTACCGCAGTAAAAACCCTCGTCATTATATCCTCTATTACAGGAAGAAGGCTATAATGGATGGAGAGGGAGAGGAAGGTCAAAGAAAAGATGGATGGATTGTGTGGGAAAGGAAATGAAAGAGAAAGGAGTAAAGGAGTAAGTATTGGAAAGTAATAAATAACGAGACTAACAGGAAGAAAATACGTAACACTAGCTATACATTAGATACAGCATGTGGTCCTAAAAGCTCTAATCAGGAAGTAGCTCATGAGTTTGTAAATTTCTTTACCGATATACCGTTAAAAACTACGGAGGCTCTTAATTCCTCTCCTGGAGTCTCAATTGGTTTATTAAAGGCGAATGTGTCTGACTGCCCGGCTGAATTTAAATTTAAACACATAAACCATATGATAGTTATTAAAGCTTTCCGGCAAATAAAAGTCAAACTGACCGAAGATCTTTGGGGAATGTCTATCAGAGTTTGTACATCCATAGTTGAGACTATAGCACCATACTTAGCTTTAATTTTTAATTTGTGTGTAGATCAAGGAGTTTTCCCGGACTTAATGAAATACAGTAAAGTCATACCTCTGTTTAAATCCGGAGATAGTAAAGATACAAATAATTATAGACCTGTATCCGTGTTGCCAGTTTTTAGCAAGGTATTTGAAAAGGTAATGCTAAATCAAATGCTCAATCATTTTAACACCAACAGAATCTTACACGATCAACAGTATGGTTTCACCAAGGGACGTTGTACAACTGACGCCGGTGCAACCTTATTAAAGCACATATTTACTGCGTGGGAAGAGTCCCAAGACGCCATTGGAATATTTTGTGACCTCTCCAAAGCATTTGATTGCGTAAATCACGACAAATTATTTTTGAAACTTGAGCATTACGGACTAGGGAAACTTGCACTTAGTTTGGTAAAATCTTATTTGAGTGATAGACAACAACATGTGCAAATAAATGGTGTTAATTCACAGGGTTTAAAAGTAAAAATGGGGGTACCGCAAGGCTCAATATTGGGTCCTTTCCTCTTTCTAGTATATATAAATGATCTCCCCTATTTATTGAAAAACCAACCTCAAAATATGGTGTTATTCGCTGATGACACTTCCCTAATTTTTAAGATAAATAGACGGGCCCAAAATCTAGATGACGTGAATAATGCCCTACTTCAGGTCCATAATTGGTTCACAGCAAACAATTTAGTGTTAAATAAAAAAAAAACGAAATGCGTAAGATTTGCTTTACCGAATGTTAAAAGTAGCGATTGTGATATAGTATTGAATAATGAGAAACTTGAATTTGTAGATAAAACGGTTTTCCTGGGGATTACGCTTGATTCAAGGCTACAATGGGGTTCTCATTTAACATCTCTTGCGGGGCGGCTAAGTTCAGCAGCGTATGCTATAAGAAAAATCCGTGAATATACTGATGTAGATACCGCTAGACTGGTCTATTTTAGTTACTTTCATAGTATTATGTCTTATGGCATTTTAATATGGGGACGGGCTGCAGACATTGAGTCTATATTTATTCTGCAAAAAAGAGCCATCAGAGCCATATATAATCTTCGTAGGCGCGATTCTCTAAGGGAATTGTTTAAGGAAATTAACATCATGACGATACATTGTCAATACATCTACGAAAACATAATGTATGTAAGAAAAAATCTACATCTTTTTAATAAAAGGGGTGACAGACACAATTACAGTACTAGAAATAGAGACCAATTAGGTCAGCCAGGCTTCAGACTCGCTAAAGTAGACTCATCTTTCATGGGGTACTGTTTGAGATGCTATAATAAAATTCCACAAAGTATTCTTGAACTGAATGAAACGAAATTTAAAACATGCATTAAACGCACACTATGTAAGAAAGCATATTACAAGTTGGACGATTATATCACTGATAAAAATGCTTGGCTCAATGCCACTCCTGCTCCACAAGAACAGGAGCGCCTAAATTGATAGCATTAAATAGTATTGTTGGAGCTACTGAAGATTGTATAACTATCTTTGCATTGTATAAATTCAATCTCTTTTGTATTATATAGCCGCCTAGCCCATATTGTGTGAGCACTATGTACTAGAAAGCTGCCATTCGCTGGAAACCTGCATCTTTTCTTGACTTGAATGTGCCCTGGCGGTTAGGAGTATGTCATGCTCACTCAAATGTCTCGTTGATGGTGGCACGTGTGTCGGATCATTTAGTTCCCTTCAAAATAGTTGAGTTGAATGGTGCTGATACATGCGTCATGTTCGTGAACGGGCGCTGTCAGTTGTGACTGGTCATCTCTTATTTGCCACGGCTTATTTGAATTAATTATTTTATTTTTGAATTGTTCTTACTATGGACACTTTTAACGTACATATCTTGCTGCATCGTTCTCACATAATGTACCATCTCAAAATGAATGATGTAACCAAGGTTTTGTTAAAGTATTCTGATTTAAAAGAGTGTCCATAGAGTTTCTTGCCCGTTCTTCTCCATAGAGATCTACGTTAGGGAATGGGCAACTACAGTACTTTCACAGTTTTTGTGCCTTGTGACTGGGACTGTAGCTATTTTTTAGTGTTGTCTTTGTTTCGACAATTCAAAAGTGCCTGTAACTGGCCTACTTGAAATAAATGCTTTGATTTTTGATTTTTTTGAGTAAATGGTGCCGTGACGTCTGACAGGGGAGAATGGAAGAAGAAAACGTTTTGCGCCGACCCCTAGTAAAATGTGACAAGGGTGGAAAGATGATGATATAAAGGAGGGCTATATCTCGGACTCTTTGACCCTTTTGAGAGCGTCCTCTGCACATGAGCAAAGCCTCATAAAACCTTTAGAGGACACCAAAAGGTTTGTTTTAGTATCTGTCTACACCCATGGCATAAACCTGACTGTTGATTGTCTTATTAAGAAGTGATTAACCTAACAAATCTGCTATAGACCGACCGCCTTAATGAGTCCTCGCGAAGGTATCAATTTAAATGGAATATTTTTTATTTTATTTATTTATTTATAACCAACTTGTACTTACAGTTTACACCACACATACAAGTTATTGGTTGAACATAAAAATCAGAATAAAAAATTAAAAAATAGTAATAAAATTATTAAGTAAACAATATGGTAAACGCGAAGAATAAACAAAACATTTTTAGTAGACAGAATAAACACAATGAAATAACAATAAAAATGAACAAAACTCGTGCCATCATAAAACTATATATTTTTTATTAGGGCATCATAAAACTATATATTTTTTATACAATTTGTTTACCCCGAGGAGATAGTACTGTATTCTGAAGTTTGATCACGTATTGGTTCAATTAGTATCGTAATACCTACGTGGATTATGGTTATTTTAAAGCAAATAACCTGTGGGATACTGTTAGGACTTTGTGGACGCCAAATGTGCCTTTGATGGGGCAAGGCGGAGGACTCAATAAAGCGGTCAGTCCATAGCTTCAGCTCGAATAAAAACGATTGCCTGTAAGGATATTCTGTAGCACGTGGCGTTCTACAAATCCTGCCTACTCTTTCCAAGAAAAGGCGTGAGTGTATGAACCGTTTTCTAGTAAAACCGAATAGGACATGTCCAAACAACCACAAACATTAACATTACCACAGACCTTGAAGTTATGTTAAAAACTTCCGAATGGAATTTTATAACAGTCAAAAGGAAAATGCATTTACATTATTGTTACTTTACTAGTAACTTTACACATAATTTACAGGAAATATGGATTCCGCTGTTAGTAATACTACGGAAAGTTCTATGACCTATTTTATTAAATAAATTAATAATTGTTACTTAAGCACTGTCCCGACTCACGACTACTAGGTATGGCAGACAGATTGTATATTTGTCATTCGTAACTTACAACAGTTACTCATAAAAGAGACCTTTTTACGTCGACTTTAGTTATTACATGACATAACGTGTGTTTCCCCAAAGGAATACACATAGTTCAGCCATTGCCCTTTTCTATTACCTTCTATTAATGTTTGTTTTTATTTACACAATTTTAGAACTAACCGATTTCCTGCATAACTTGACCCGTCTTACGAAGGAGAAAAGGGAAAGAGGGGGTCAGGTGATGCTGGTCACTGATGCCTATGTTATAAAAGGCGTAGGCGCCGGTAGCAGGGTGCAAAGGGGTGCGCTTGCACCCCCCGTCGGGAAATAAAAAACATAGAAAGGATTTAGATGCATAAAGAAAAAAAAATTGAGCTCGCTTTGCTCGTTCGTACCTTCTCGTTTCTGTTTGTATGAGCAAAAATAACCTAATTTATCCGAGCATATCCTAAAATATTTGAGTTCGTTTCGCTCGCTCAGATATCTTTTGCCCTTTTCTTTATTAGTAATAGACTCATTCTACAATAAAGGACAAAAGAAAACCTATCACATTCGAGGTGGGTGCTAAAATTTTCAAGCTCGCTGCGATCGCTCTTGAATTTTTCGACTGATAAGCTTTTCTGTTTAAATTGACCAAGTTAGTCCTCGTACATACAAATTGATAAACAAAAATCTAACATATCCGAGCTGAAGTGCAAACAAAATTCGAGCTGTTATCATGGAACTGAATAATTTACATTGAAATATTTTTATTATATCCAGGATATTCATAATATCAGCTCAAAATCTGAACTTTAATGGCATACGCTTACCCAATGTGGGTGTAATGTACTCTTCTGCTTACCCCTTTGAGAAATACGACAATAATATTATTTCCTTTATTCATATCTATACATATAAATAACATTTTTTAAATATTACAATCGCAATTTAGTTATAATAGTAGTGTGTGGTGTGTATTTATGTGTCTCTGATTTTAATTAATTAATTAATTACTAACATTATTTCTAAGTGTACCTACTAATAAAATAATGGATCATTCTTTGTGTCTGAAATAAATGAATTGAATAGAATTGAAAAAAAAAACATATAAAAATTGAAAAAAAATTGTACCCCACCGGTATCGAGACGGTCCAACCTACCGGCAGTCAGGGCTCCACAGGCAGGAACCTCCTAACATTAAAGCCGTGTCCTGGAATACCGCTTTCTGAATCAAGCCCTTGATCCAGCTGCCTAACGAGAGCCTCCTCAGGTATTGATCGAGGCTCTTGGCAATTAAGCCATGGGCTGATACGACTATCGGCACAATGATCGCTGACTCCACATCCTATAGTAATATTATCGTTACGTTACACACATACAATTCAAGGAAAACACTACCCATGTGTCATACATTTCTTTTCTAGGTAAATCGGTATAATTTTAAATTCAATGCTTACTTTCCTTTTCTCTAGCAAAACTTTCTTTTTTAGCTAAGTTATACTTAAAGGTCATGTACCTTAGGTCATGTGTGTTTTGAGTCAGTTTTGTGTTAACTTACAATAGAGAAAAAGTATCTTACGTATTCACGAAACGTGGCCTTCGTACATTTTGTATAAAAATTGAAGCGGCATCATGCCTGCGCCGCGCCTTCACCTTACGCCGTTTTGTTTAGGAAAAGAAAGATGATGGTTTTCACCACGTGACCCCCGACGCCCAGGGCGTCTCCCGCGGCGACTGGGACGTTAGGTTCTTTCCCTCTCACGTCCCGCCACCTCCTTCACAAGCATGACTGCTTCGCAGAAGGTGGTGACGGCTTCTCATTCCCTCTCGCTCCGGACCATGGCTTGAACCAGGGCCTGACGCGAGAGATCACCGCCGCCAATCGCCGCTACAAGGACACGGCGGTGCTCCGCCCAAGCGGGGCAGACCTCTACGGTGTGCTCCACCGTGTCCTCCGGACGATCCTCACAGTGGAAACACGGTGCAGGAACCTCCCGAAACAACCGTGTCCGGTGAGGACCTGCGTCAGGCGGTAAGTGAGGGCGCCGTGGCGCCACTCTAGCCCCTTTTTAACCCTTCAGGGGTAGAATTATCAAAAACGCTGTAACACGTATAAATTAATTTTCAATCGTCAGCCTAAACACAAAATTTGAAGATCCTTACTTAAAAACTGACAGACTTTCATATAAACTTCCATCCCCTATTTTACCCCTTTAGGGGTGGAATTGCCAAACATCCTTTCTTAGTGGATACTTACTCTTCACAAAGAACACACCCTCCAAGTTTCTTGTCTCTAGGACCAGCGGTTTAGGCCGTGTGTTGATATATCACCCAGTGAGTCAGGCAGTCAGTCAGTCAGTTTACCATTTTATATATAGATTGAACTTTTGGCTCTCTTACACGACGTATGAAAATCCATGAGCGCGCATATAACATTCATGTGGATGTTGTGCAAATAGGCAAAATAAATTTTTATAAATCATACTTCGTTCTATTTTTTAATAGGTATATATTCCTCCGTACCTCGGAAAGCACGTTAAGCCGTTGGTCCCAGCTGTCATCTGTAGATCTTTGACAGTCGTTACAGGTAGTCAGTGGCCCAAAAAGTCTGACAACCAGTCTTACCAACGGGTATCGTATTACCCAGTACTAACTGGGTTGTGGAGGTCAGATAGGCAGTCGCTCCATGTAAAATGCTTCAGCTGCATCCGGTTAGACTGGAAGCCGACCCCCAACATAGTTGGGAAAAGGCTAGGCAGATGATGATGATGAGTTGTTGTAGTTTTTCTTGTTTATCTCTCTTAACTTTATAAAGTTTAATATATGTATGTATATAAGTATTTATTCTTATATATTTTAGTTATAAATATTTTCTAGTCTTTTTTTTCTGTTATTGCACCTACTGTATATTGTCTCTGCGTCACCCTAAGGTAGACTGGTAGAAAATGCCTATGGCATTAAGTCCGCCTTTGTACAGTTTTTTTACTTGTGCATAAAGTTTTAATAAATAAATAAATAAATGATGATGATAATTCTTGTAAAGATTATGTGCAGCATACCTACACATTTTATCACGGAGCCATGTCATGGGAGCTTCCCATATTCAAATAGATTTGAAGTTCGGAATCCGGATTTGTGCCTACTTAATTGCAATAGATTCGACCTTCCATGATTCGAACTCGCCGAAATGAGGGGTACTATTCTAACATCTCTGCCACCCTAAGAGAAGTTATGTTATTTAATTCCTTTTTTTTTAACTTGCGATGTGAAGCGATGAGGCGGCCTAGGGTAGAGCATGATTGCCTAGAAGAAACCGATTCATTCGAGCATTGAAAAGATCTAGATTATAATTATCGGAAAACAGAGAAGCCGGCAGTGAATTTTTTAATATTTTGATATATATTTATAGTATTTTATAATTATATCCTTGTAGTTTATCTTAGTATTTTAAATATGTTTTTTACGCAAACCCTGCGTAAAAAACATCTATCATACATCATCACCATCATAATTTATCATATTTCGAGAGCTGTGAGCAGGGTGCGATGGTCTAATTGGTTAAGACGTCCGGTGTACAGAATCGGAACGACGCAGGTTTAAACCCTGCTCGCACTCGAATTTTCTTTCCATATCAAAACAGCTATCTTAGTATTAATTAAAATTATTGTCAGATATACATCTACCACTGCTTGTCTCTGCATCACCCAAAGGTTGATGGTAGAAAATGCCTATGGCATTAAGTCCGCCTCTGTACTTTTATTCTTGAAGGGTTAAATAAATAATTAAATAAATTCCACAGAGTTGCACAAAAATGTGGAAACACAAGCGCTTTGTTCGCTTTATTCCTTTTGCATTCCACCTGATTTTATCACTAAAAAGCTCACTACACCTCTTATGTCCACCTAACCTAACACAAGCCATGACGTCATCCACCAATAGAAAATTGCAATGAGCCCGTCCATTAACCCGTTGCATGCTAACTGGCTGAGTCACGGCGATATTACGCAAGAAGTCAAAGGCCTGACGACCTTCGTACGAACTCGCGATTTGGAGCTTGTGACGTAGCGATTACTGGCGATATAATAGCTGTGTCTAGCAAATGGCAGTTTTAGTGAGGTGTGTTTTTGTTTTTTTCGGGTGTGATGAACTATTGTTTGTTTGAAAGAGGTTGGTAATGGCTGCTAGGTTGTTAAACAGACATATTGTCGGGGATAGTGCAAATCCGCGGAACTAGCATTGGATAATTCCACGTATATAACATCATCGAGCGACTGCCTATCTGACCTCCACAACCCAGTTAGTACTGGGTAATACGATACCCCTTGGTAAGACTGGTTGTCAGACTTTTTGGGCCACTGACTACCTAACGACTGTCAAAGATCTACAAATGACACCCGGGACCTACGACTTAACGTGCTTTCCGAGGCACGGAGGAAACTCGGTATGTAATGAGTGGTCACCCATCCACAAACCAACCTAGGCAAGCACGGCTTAACCTAAATATCGATCCGAGCGGCTGTTATTATTTAGCCACGAGCTCCTCACGCCTCGAGCTCCACGTATCTGACAAATGTAGCCAATTTCAATTACGCGTTGTTGTAGCGACTAAATTAAAGACTAATAAATTTTTACTGTTAACAATACATAGTACACTGTATTGTTACTATTCATATAAAAATTAGGTCAAAAATCGTCGAAATAAAAATAAATATAAACTTATAATCTTCCCCTGTAAACCTACACGTAATACAGATAAGCGGACTTTAGTATGGTAGATACGCAGACTTGTACTATCCCCGACGAGTTGCAAATTTGTGTATAGTTAAAATAGTTGCGGTATTCGTTTTTTCCGTTATCATAAGTAAAGATTTGGACTCGTTCCTGACTGATTGGCTAGAGAAAGCAAAACACCGAGAGAGTTGGAAAGGATTGGATGAGGCCTTTGCTGAGTAGTGGGACAGAATAACAGAGTAACAGGTAAGGATGAGTGTTTTGAAGGCTGGGTGCTTTTATAGCTTTCATCGTCAAGTTTTAAAAGAAGTACACGCTGACGTGACCGCTGGCAGGGGCGAAATGTTGTACAAAAATCCAGATAAAAGACAAAGACTCCAAGTAACATGTGACATGAGCAGAATCATGATGATGATTCTCAGATTTTAAAAAAAGGAGGTTCTGTAGTTAATGATTGTAATCCATGTAATAAAAGCTTTACGACCTTTGTACGGACTCGTGATTTGGAGTCGTGACATGATAATGGCCCTCATTTTCAACTTGACAGATTTTCAACTCGTCAGGTTTGCTTTTTTAGATTTTCAAGTTGTCGTTAAAGTTACAGTTGATTACACATTTTCTTATTATTTTCCTGAAACAATATAATGGATACGACCTATGAGGGAATTCATATTTTAGCAACCATAAATAAACCTCATAGTTGGAAACCTACATGTTATGAATTCTCATGTAAACTTGCGTCTAACGAGCTTTATTGGTAAGCTGTTCCCGGCATGCGTTGCAATGCGACGTAAATATATAGATTTTTTGGGCCAGGTACCTTTGCAGGCGTACACAGAAAGACCCACCAAAATTTCATCACAATCGGATCAATGGTTTAGGAACGCATAGACGACAAATACAAGCATTAATTTTTATTTATGGAGAAGATATGAGCGCCATTTTAAGATGGTTACAGGATAGATATTTCAGATCGTGCAATGCTTACATAAATCAGGCATGCAAACATTTAGTAACCCATAGCAGGCGTTAATAGACGTCTCAGGCGTCATCGGCAGTTTCGGGTTAAGGTACTTTAGTACCATTTTTGGGTATGTTGAACTATTGTAAGGAGCGTTTGACACTTTGTGTCCTTTGTAGTGACATTTTGACCTTTTCATTTTGTCAATAAATTCGACTTATGGATTTATAACTCATTAGAAATCATTCTGATTTACTGGCTAATTCCTGCGGCTTCGATCGCGTGGAGTTGGGTAATTGTCTCACGGGTTCGTACTATTGGGATAAAACGTATACTATGTATTAATCCAGGTTATTAACTATCTCTGTGCCAAATTTCAAATCCGTTCAGTAGTTCTTGCGGGACAGAGTAACAAATCATCCTCAAAAACGTTCGTATTGATTTCTTAGTAAGTAAGATTCAGTTATAATTATAGTGAATTTTCTATTGATAGAAATAGATCCTACAAACAGAGCCACTTAAATGAGTACTTAAGCAAATTTTTGTTACACGTTTTTCAGTTAACATCTCTGTAGCTTAATAACTGGATCGATGATTGTAATCGCTACCAATATTTTACTATTCTATCTCAATATAAATACAGTTTAGATTACGAGACATTTACCATGAAAATCACATAACATCAGGCCTGTAGTCCCCATAGGGTTAGGCAGGGTGCACACCGCGTTCCGCCAGTTATGTTTAAGTCCTAAGTAATAGGGGGCGAATCTATTGCCATCTACCGGGCACAAATCCAAACTCCGTGGCTGCTACTGAAAAAATTCTAAAGAAAAAAATGATACACACAAGAGAAACGAGCCCAAAACCCCGTGCTCAGCAGTCGCACTTCCGACCTCTAGACCAAAGAGGCAGTTCCATGAGAATAGTTACAGTTATGTTATGTATGTATAATAATAACTACGACTGGTAAAAAACTTAAGGTGCTCGAACTACAGAGTCAGGGCCCTCTAATAAACACACGTTAGTATATTAACCCTAGTTACTAATATTATGTACTTAGGAAAATTACAACGTGTGATTTTTACGCCTACTTCATTGATCGCAATTGCGACTGCTAAGCATGAGGACTTGGGTGCAATTCCCTGGTCGGTCAAATTGGGTTTTTCCGTCTGGAATTTCTCTGTAGCAGCCACGGAGTCTGGATTCTTGCCCGGTTGATGGCAATTGGCTCGCCGCCTATTACTTGGGACTAAAACATAACTGGTGTACTATATTAGGTACGAGGTGTACCTAACACACACACACCCACCCACATTTCGCCAGTGCCTAACTCTTCGGGAATTACAAGGTGTGATGTTATGTTATGATGTTATGATTTTGACTAATAGATTTACATGCTTATCTGGTCACGGAAGTATCACACCACAATGTTTGAACCCCTCGGCTGGTACGCAATTCCTTATGTCAAAACCAGCCAAAAGACGAGATTTGTTCAGATAAATATATTATGACAATTACTACGATCCGCGAACCGGAAGACATTGCGTTGGAAGGCCTCCCACAAGGTGGAACGATGGCCTGGTGAAGGTTGCAGGGATCCGCTGGATGCGAGACGCACGGGACCGGTTAATGTGGCGATACTTGGGGGAGGCCTATGTCCAGCAGTGGACGTCTTTCGGCAGAAATGACGATGTTTATGAGATTACTACGATTTTTGTCGGCTCAGTTTTTTCTTAGATATTATTGTTGAGAGTTGATTACACGCCAATTTTTTCATAGGCAACAGAATTTACTTCAGTTTTTCCTCAAAACGACAAAGGTACAGAAGACAGCACAATAATGAAATCATTTTTAATTAAAACTTTGTGGTTAACCATATTTTGTAATAAAGTAACAATTACATGAATTGGGTGATGCAGAAACGTAAGGAAACAACAAACAAAAACCTAAGCAACGCGGGTATGTAAAAAATTATACGTTCTTTGCCTTGGAGTGTTAAATCATTGTTACCGGTAGTCATACATAGATTCACGCCTTTTTCCCACGAGGATAGGCAGAAAGAACAGAACCCCACCTGCGCCACCTCCTACGATCCTTACATAATCGTAAGTTGACAGGTTTTTGACCTGTCAAAGTCAAAGTATTTATTAGTGTGATAGTTATGGTTATGACCGTCACGTATACGTGACAAACAAGCGCGTGTCCTGTACGCCAAACGACACAAATACACAAAAAGGTGGGTGAAATTGTGGAGGGCACGCGCGTGCGTTTATGCTCTGGCGGTCAAAAGGTTAATAATATAAGAATTTAAAATCGATAAATATTTTTTTTTTAAACGTTGCCCCATACTAGGAATTTTTCCTGTATGGTGGGTGCGTTTACAAACATTTAAACTCACATACACAAACAGCCAGACCCGGAACAACTACCTGTAGATCATACAAATATTTGTTCCTTGCGGGGATCGAACCCGCGACACGCAGCGCAGCAGCCAATCGCTCAGCCAATGTGCCAACCGTGCCGTCATATTGCAGACAAATTAACAAAATTTCAATATTAAGAATACAATAAATGAAAATTAGGATTTCATTTCTGGGAGATTTTTAAACGTCGGCAATACTTTAGGGGCGTGTAGTACTCATGTAAATAAACAACTTGCGTACTTGATATGCACATATGCAAGTCATCATCATCTGCCTAGCCTTTTCCCAACTATGTTGGGGTCGGCTTCCAGTCTAACCGGATGCAGCTGAATACATGTATTTTACACGGAGCGACTGCCTATCTGACCTCCACAACCCAGTTAGTAATACGATACCCCTTGGTAAGACTGGTTGTCAGACTTTTTGGGCCACTGACTGCCTAACGACTGTCAAAGAACTACAAATGACAGCCGGGACCAACGGCTTAACGTGCTTTCCGAGGCACGGAGGAAACTCGGTATGTAATGGGCGGTCACCCATCCACAGACCAACGTAGGCAAGCACGGCTTAACCTAAACATCGACCCGAGCGGCTGTTGTTATTTAGCCACGAGCTCATATGCAAGTAGGGTCCTAAAAATAAATAAAATTGTTTTAAGTCTGACGGTCAGGTTAGTGCAAAACAGATCGTTCCTTCAGCAAGTAGTCGTCCCATCAATCAATCAATTTTCTACACCGCACATTAACCTCAAATTCCTTTTACCAAGGCTAGGCGAAATAGATTATAATCTCAATTGTTATACCGAATAGTTAAGGGTTTCCCTTCCGGTCAGTAATTGGATGGGTAACCAAAATCAGGGAAGGCACCTGTGGAGTGAAAGTTAGCTATTTCCGTTTGATACCATGTAGATGTCGGATTGACATTGACGTCATATTGTTGTGTTCTTTAGGGACTGTATTTTAGTTTCGTTTTATGCTTATAAAGGGTGTAATTGACAGCCCTCCACAAACTGACAAGGCAATCTGCAAACTGACTGCGTTCAGCTCCTTATTTTTAATCACCACCGGAATTTTTCTTAGGAAAATTTTCATTTTGTTCCATTTTACAGTTACTATTCCTTTATTTAAATGTAAAATTACATTCTCAGTACGCATTCAGCTGCAGCAGTGAGACAAGACGCCAACCCCAAAACAGTTGGAAATAGGCTGACGATGATCGCTGGTAGCCTTGGTGACGGGAATCTATACAGATTCCCGTCACCAAGGAAATGTAAATGGGAAATGGAAATAGGATTTTAACTATCCTACTAATCCTACTAATATTTTAAATGCGAAAGTTTGTGAGGATGGATGGATGTTTGTTAATCTTTCACGCAAAAACTACTGAAAGATAGAAACTAGATAGATAACTTACACTTTAAGATAGATAACTTGGCCTACGGGAATCTGTAAAGATTCCCGTATACCAAGTTACCTAAGTAACTACTTCTTACCAGGTAGACAGTTAGCTTATTTGTCAACGAACATACAAAACAATATTCTAAACGACTGTAACATACCAACCCATTAACAAGCCATATTTAGTGCCAGACACTTCCAACACCACTTTATATCTAATTGACATTGTCATGTCAGACGTGACGAATAATTCTCTGATGTCATATGACCATTGACTTTGACATGGTCAAACGTGTCAATGATTTTCAGACATCCGTACATTCGGATATTTTTGGGGGTGATTGACCTAGTGTCCGCTGGAGTTATATTTAGGTCGTTATCTAGTTATGTGGGTGTTGAAAGAGGCCACTAAGGGATTTTTCTCATTGTTTAGATGTAGTAATAGCTTGTGGCACACCACTAAAGACTTGACGGGCCCGTAGCTAAGTATTATTTCTTAGCTCTTCAAATCACTACATAGTATAAAACAAAGTCGCTTCCCGCTGTCTGTCCCTATGTATGCTTAGATCTTTAAAACTACGCAACGGATTTTGATGCGGTTTTCAGTAATAGATAGAGTGAGTCAAGAAGAAGGCACTAGGCTTATATATTGCACCCGTGCGAAGCCGGGGCGGGTCACTAGTCTTTGATAAAAGGTTAAACTACGCTAACCGAGGTCGGTAGATTGGTGAACAACTATTGATCCGTCCGTACCTCGGAATCTACGTTATAAATGCCGTTGGTGCCGGCTGTCATCCGGAGATCTTTGACAGTCATTTCAAGAAGTCTAGTGAGTCGTTGACGTCTGAAATGCAGTTGCTCCGTGTAAAATACTGGCTTTCAATTGCCTTCACTAAGACCTCCAGAGAGTTAAAAAAGGCTAGGCCATAATAATGTAACATTTCATTCGTCAAATTTCGGTTTTTCCGAAGATTACCGAAGGACACTTTGACCGTGGTTTGTACCCGCTTCCATAAGTATCTTATATGAAAAACGGGAGGGAATACCCGTGATCTTTGACCCTCTTCAGTAACTAGACAGTTAATACCCTAAAAAAAGCCCAATCAACAATAATATAATAAAGCTCAATACAAACAATAGCTCGTTCAATATAGATATAAACAGTTTCGCTGAGTTCATCGGTCGGAGATGTGTTAGGCAGAGGTCAATGGCCGTATGACACATATATACTATACACGTACGATGTCCTCGTGATTCTATGTGACGTAATATTGTAGTTTGGTAATATTGGACTGCTAATTTTTTCGCGGTTTTTGTGTCTCATGGACTATGTAACAAGGTGGATAATTTATTAAGTGAAAAATACTATGGAAATATATTTGAGTTCTTCGTTGGTTTAGTAGATAAAGTGGGGGTTATGGGTTCGTTTCACCGGTCGGGAAAAGGTTTAGGAGGCTTTTCAAATTCTAAGCTGCTGAGCGATGTTTGCACGGGTTTTGTCGACGGAAGAATCGACAAAATGACAGATAACAAAATAAATCTGTCATTTTATCGATTCTTCCGTAGACTAAAACCGTTTCTACGGGAGTCATGCTACGGGTGGTGGATGTCCAATTAATACCAATAGGCTGGACTGTGTGAAGGATGATATGGCTAGCAAGGAGGTGACTGCTGAGACGACGTGTAATAGAGAAGTATGGAAGAAGAAAAGACGCTGGGCTAACCCCAAATCAATTGGAGAATGGGGCAGCAGAATGACGAGGCTGACCCTTTAATGCATGAAACTTAAACTTATCTACTCTTTGGATGTTCCTATATTTCCGAAAGAGGTAGAAAGGGTTCTGTTATCAAGTTACGTTACCCCCAAGTCTCAGGTAATACGGGGCTAGAAATTCATTCCACTTGGCAGGCCGCTGCAAAAGAATCCTCATTGGAAAACTCTAACGCACTTTGGACCACACGCTTAGCAGTTGCGCTTGCGTCTATTAGACCAGCTTGGAAGATAATAGCTTAACATAACATAACATCACGCCTGTAATCCCCGAAGGGTTTGGCTGAGGGGTATATCTCTGTTCGTTCGTACTCAAAAAACTCTTAAACTACTGCACCGATTTTCATAAAATTTGCACAGTTGTTCTTCGTATAACAGGGAAGGTTTCTAAAAAAAAAAGTAACGTACCTAATTGATAAAATAATCATCTGATTACTCTTACAAAAAAAAAAAAACTTGCAAAAATACAGAATTTGTCATAGCCTTATCATTAATTTTATCATAATGTTATCTAATACACAAAACAAATATAAATTCCTTAATCACTACGTAAGAGATACCTACTAACGTCAGTAAAACGTTGGTTTATTTAAGTAATGCCAGTAACCTGGGTTGCTAACTATGTATATTATCAAGTTTTGAACATGAGTTCAAGAAGTGATCCAGTCGTGTTACAGTTTACACTCTAAAATTAGGTAATCGTGAAAATGCTATTATCTTGACTGACTCGTTAAACTCGTGGTCACAAGCGCGACTGCTGAACATGAGATCCTGGGTTCTATACCCGGGTCGGGAAAATTGTCATTGGGTTCTTCCACCAGGAATATCTCAGTAGCAGCCACGGAGTCTGGATTTGTACCCGGTTGATGGCAGGGACGGGAACCGAAATAGAGGTCGACAACAAACCAGATGGCAAGACGGCCTGAACCTCGAGGCTGGACACCATTGGAGAAGAGTAGTGCGTGACAGAACCCAGTGGAAATTGTTAGAGGAGGCCTATGCCTAAAGGCACACTGATCTACGGGATATTTTATAAAATTCAAAATGTATTTATGTATTTACGAATGTAGTCAGAATAAAAGGGCTTTATTATAATTATGATGGCAATAGGCTTGCCCCTATTTAATGGGACTTAAACATAACTGGCGAAATGTGGCTGTATTTATTAGATATACCTCTGCCTAAGCCTTCAGGGATTACAAGCGTGATGTTATGTACTTGATACAGTGCTACACTGATGATGCATGTAATATATCTGTGACGCACCACTTACGTCAACATCAAAGAATTCGTATTTATTTCATTTATCCCCCGATAAGACTATGATTTAATATAATTTTCGTTACGGATACGTTTATCTTTGGTCTTATCTTATTGCCTACGAAATAGGTAAGCGGATATAAGTAATTGTTATGGAATACTGTGTGTATGTGTGAGTTAATCTTGGAAACTGCTGAGCCTGTGTCAGCGGAATTTTAGATTAATGTTACAAAAAAATTGTTGTGGTTTTCTACAGGTTAAGATACTTTCCTAATATTTTTTTGAAAGTTTAGCGAAGTATTGATTCCAATTTTGTGAACCTAGGATGCACCTCGTTGACTCTACAAGATCAATTAAGATCATAAGCATCACTGTTACCTAATCTACGGTAGCTAGGTTTGTTTTCTATTTATCTAGACGTTAGTTCATCATTTATCATCATTATTTCAGCAGAAAGACGTCCACTGCTGGACATAGGCCTCCCCCAAGTGTCGCCACATTGACCAGTCCCGTGCGACTCGCATCCAGCGGATCCCTGCAACCTTCACGAGGTCATCGGTCCACCTAGTGGGAGGCCTTCCAACGCAACGTCGTCCGGTTCGCGGTCTCCACTCCAGAACTTTTCGGCCCCATCGACCATCCGTTCTGCGAGCAATGTGCCCTGCCCACTGCCACTTAAGTTTGGCTATTCTTCGGGCTACGTCGGTTACCTTGGTTCTCTTACGGAGGTTAGTTCAGTCGTACTTTATTAGACGAAGTACTATAGGTAGATTAGTTATCTAATTGTTTGTTATATAAGAATCAGTATTGTTTTCTTTTAACTTGTACTTTCCTACTGCTGAGCGAAGGTCTCCCCATAACCTTCCACCCTTCGCTCTGTACGGCCAATCTCTCATATTTTGCTCGCGGGTTCGCTCCCTTTATGTACGGAAATTACCCACGGGAACGTTTCTAATGTAGCCTAGGATACTTGAGGATAATGTAGCTTCCGGTCGGTGAAATAATTTTTGAAATCGGATCAGTAGTTTCGAAGATTACCCCTACATACAAACTTTACCACTTTATAATATTAGTATAGCTAAAAAATAACTTAACATATTCATTCAAAACATAAGTGGGACGATAAATATGTTTAGCGTCATTAACACTATGTGTAAACAAATTCACAATATGATATTATTTTTGAATGTAAACTTAACAATCAGCACAAGAAAGTATGACAGTGCTTAAGAGATTTACCAGTGTATGTAAGAAACCAATAATCGTATTAACTAATACCTAAATGAATGCTTCAGAAGCGCTGTTGAATTTTCAGCGGTCGGCTCAGAGATGAAATTCCAATTGTAAAAAAAAACCGGCCAAGTCAATTTCAGTTCGATACCTCCACACGTTCCTCAGAAAAGGGGTCTTAACAGACGGACAACAAAGTGATCCTACAAAGGTTCCGTGTTTGCCGACTGAGGTACGGAATAAAAAAAAATATTTAAGCATTTTTCTTAAGTCTCGCCTATATTTAGTGAAAACAGGTATACGATTTATTTTGTTAGATAACCCTAATGATAAGGTCAGCTACACGTATGTTAGTACCGTTGAGGATCCAAGATTATGTGGGTACATAATAAAAGATGTGTTATAAAAAAATATGAATGAACTCTATTTTTGTCACAGATCATATCTGTATCCGGTTTAAAGATGTGGAGGTTATGTATCTCAAGAATTACGGGGATTATACAGGATGTTTTATTTGTCAAAATATTGAGTGAAAAATTAAAGGTATTTGAGACTTTCTGAAACAGAAGATGGTTCTACAGACTACTAAAAAAACCACCAATAACTTCGTAAAACAAACGGATCTGGAAACTCATCATCTGCATAGCCTGTCTCAACTATGTTGGGGTCAGCTTCCGGTCTTACTGGATGCAGCTGAATACCAGTATTGTACATAGAGCGACTGCCTATCTGACCTCCACAACCCAGTTAGCACAGGGTAAAACGATACCCCTTGGTAAGACTGTTTGTTCGACTTTCGGGCCACTGACTACCTGTACCGAATGTCAAAGATCTACAAATGACAGCCGGGATCAACGGCTTAACGTACTTTCTGAAGCATGAAGGAACCTCGATATGTAATGGGTGGTCACCTATCCACGGACCTCTGCAAGCGCGGCTTAACCTGAAGATCGACCCGAGCGGCTGTTATTATTAAGCCATGAGCTCCTCGGGCCTCCTTTATTCTGTACCACGCCCAAAGACGTGCATCACCATAATTTATGTATTTTATCTATTAAAGTTACAAAAACAAAGCACAGGAGTGTTCACAAATCTAGGAAAAGACCTGAGGCAATACACTTGTGTGCATCCTTATAGTGACTGGCTTGTAACATTTTTTTTTGTAAGTGTCAAATAGAGACAATCTGGCCCCGTAGCATGACCACCGTAGACAAGGATTTATTTGACGGAAGAATCGACAAAATGACAGATTGTGTCGACACAATGACAGATTTCTTTGCACTAAGAAATGATTGTCTACGGTTTTCATGCTACAGGGGCTGATCTTGTTTGCGGGGCGAACATGGCCAGATATCGCACAGGTTTGGAAGGAGAAAGGGGAGGCATTTGCCCAGCAGTGGGACAATCAAAATGGCTAACAAAAAAAAATGTCAAATAAATATTTTTATTTTATTATTTAGATCGCCATCCCACGCAACATTTGAAAGAATTTTCCATCGGAAAATCCTAGTACACTTCTATTGATTCTAATACGTAATTGCTAGCAATGACAGTTCCCTTTAATTCTTTCCCATTCTTTTCTTCAAACATTCATTGACCGGTATTAACCCCAACTTATGTATAGCCGTTCTCGTAATTTCTTTACCACCCAAAGGGCAAATGTCACTCCTCTGTAACAGATAGATCATTCAATTTTCAACCTTATTAAACTTTTAACTTAACATCATAACATCACACCTGTAATCTCCGAAGGGTTGAGCAGAGGTTTAACTAAAAGTACAGACACATATCGCCAGTTTGAGTTATGTTTAAGTCCCATATAATAAGGGGCGAGCTTATTGTCATCAATCGGACACAAAACCATTGCTGCTACTCAGAAATTCCTGACGAAAAAACCCAATAACACTTTGCCCGACCCGAGAATCGAACCAAGAGCCTAATACTCAGACGTCGCGCTTGCGACCACTCGACAAGCTTTTAATTTACTGGGAATTGCTCTCAAAAGTGATAGAACAGAAGGCCAATTATAATAGTGAAGCAACACTAACTGATGTTTTTCAAAAATGAAAAAAAAAAAATAAATGAAAAAAATGAAATCATCCTCATAAATTACATCGTACAACAAGCTCTTGTTTTCATGTATTTAATGACAAAATAGTCCTTGAAACAATTTCATTGTTGTCTCATTTATGAACTTTATAGAGTTCATGGCACCTTTTTATGATTCGAGAAGCTTTAGAACAGCATAATCAGCCTGTACTGTTCCCACTGTTGGGACACGGGCGTCCTCTTCCTAAGTGGGAGTGTAATCCACCTCGTGGACCCAGTGGTGGGTGGATGTCACATATGTTCTTCAAGTAAAGAAAACGAGCACTGTACTATTTGAGGTGTAGCATGGAGCAACCGTTCCTTTTTACTCAATTTACTACAGTTATAACTAATTCCGTATTTTGCGACGATGTTGCAGCTAAAATATTCAGTCATGATACAATCATCAATCGTGCCTCGGAAAGCACGTTAAGCCGTTAGTCCCGGCTAGTATTTGCAGATCTTTGACAGTCGTTACAGGTAGTCAGTGACCTAAAAAGTCTGACAACCAGTCTTACTAAGAGGTATCGTATTACCTAGTACTAACTGGGTTGGGTCGCTCCATGTAAAATACTGGTATTCAGCTGCATCCGGTTAGACTGGAAGCCGATCCTAACATAGTTAGGAAAAAGGTTAGGCAGATGATGATGATACAATCATCAATCTCGGTAATGTTCAAGAGTGAAAAGAACCGGTTCGTCTAATGTCACCCGCACCATGCTACACCGCAAACAGTGTAAGCAAGGATTTCTGAAAATTCACCCCCTAAAGGGGTTAACTAGGGGTTAAAAGAGTGAAGTGATTTCCAATGGAAAATACCCTCTGGCACACGGCTTGCAAAATATTAAGGTGTCATAATTAAAAATGGCGATAACTTCTTATCGTACATTACTGTTCAATTGCTTCACATTGGTCTGCCTATATGCCATTCTTTTTCAGTCATCATGATCAAGCATAAATTTTCACCAATTCTTATCATCTAAAAACGTGACTGATAACAGTCTGATTACCTACAGTCAGAAAGGTGACATAATGTGTTTACTCACGTATAATCTATCAAATCAGTGATTAGGACTTTGCCCCTGAAAGGAGGATCTGGTTACGGAGGTCTACCAGCAAAGAAATGATAACAAAGTTTCTTGATAAATTCCAATCGTTTTATGCCACGCTTTCAACCTTAAAATTATCACTAATCTAAAATGGCTTTCTAAAGACGAATGCAACATTAAATGATAAAAAGGGGAAATCATTATTAAATGTATGTCGGATATGTCAGGATTTATTCCGTTAGGCTCGTACATCATGTGGACAGAAGATGGGTTTCGTGCAATGAAAATACACTGGGTGCGATACACTGTTTCTATTAAACTAACAAATTACTTGAAATTACAACAAGTTCCAAGACGTCTCAACTCCTCGGCGATCAGACACTGACTGTCGCCCTCGCCTCAAGCTGAACATCAGGGATCTGTAGAAGCACGCTGTGGTGTGGGTAGGCTGGTTAGTAGGTCGCGTTACGTCACCGCCAGCGCACTTGCGATTCATTTTATGTCCATACTACTGACCGGATCACGTATAAATAGCAGACTGAAAGACGTGTCTGCCCATCCCCTTGACAGAATCACAAAAAAGAAAGAAAGCCTTCTGCCTACACCCAGATTTAGAAATGGGGACATTTAGCGACGTGCCAAAAACCACGTGCTAACTTTTTGAATATACGAAGGTCAAAACTGGTCAAAGAAACGACGCATACACCGACATTGAAACCCCTCGATCATGTATTTATTATCTGTAAATTGAAATGTTTCAGCCACCCTATTTGTCCTCATTAGAACGCACACATGCACAGTTATTTTCAGCCTATAGATACACGCGTTTGCTTGTGTGAGTTCGCGTGTGTATACAGAATAGAAGTGTACTGGCGTCGAGACGCCTTTCAATGTGTGCGTACGTACCTCAGGTCGACGAACCGCGAATTTTCGGCAGTGAACACCAAATTGCACAATTCTACGCGTGCCAGTGTAAACAGACCTCTGATTTGGGACTTTTAAAAAGTGATTAGAGGTCTTATAATGGTGGTTGAAATATTTGTTTATGAATGTTAAATATGTGTGTATGAGAATCGAGGTTTTCCTAATTTGTCGTTTGTGTAGAAATTATGGGGTCTGATGACCTCAAATGACCTCCAACGATTTTTTTTCTATTATCGAAGTAAGTACTTTATTTTATTTTAGGTTATCAATAGGTACCATACATTTTATTGTATTGTCCAGATTTAATCTCTAAAAGATAATCGCGACAATTGCGCAATAATACAGTGAAAAGATAAAAATGTAAGGACAAAGAAAATAAAATACCTATCTTTTTTCACAACAAAATGTGCTATACCTCTAAACAAAAAAGGTCGTTGGCACTTGAACACTTTCTTTTTGGCGAATATAGATAGGAATCTGTGGATGTGTACGTTTTTATCGTGTTATCAGCTTATTGGGCAAACCAGGTCTTCGCAACACGATGTTATTATCAATCTAGACGATTGTGTGGTCCCAGCAAATTTATTATCCGCGGTTTTTAATATTGGATAATTCTTGGGAGTATGTCAAGAGAATGCATTGAGCACTTATAAGCTACTGTGGTGACAAAAAGTATTCTTTCTTGCCATCTTCAATGACAGCGCCAGCGTAGCCCGCGAAATTCAAGTTTTATTACGTTTTTTGCAATTTGCAGGTCAGTGTCAGGTTGTACGTTGATGAAAAATGAGACGCGCAAGTAACACGGATGTAGTTACAGAATTATAATCATTATGTGTCTTTGATGGGGCCAGGCGGAGGACTCATTAAAGCGGGCGGTCTAAAGCAATCTGCCTAAATTAATTAATTTAACTGTGTGCCCCATCATCAAAACAGCGGTACTAATTTATTGGTTTTTATGAGGCCTCTAATTATGTGCCAAAACCAGCGTTCACAACGAAAACAAAACACAAAAACGTTGTTTTATTTCATAATCTTGTGTCACAAACCCAAGAAAGTTGATGTAATCTCGGACCAGGGTTCATTAACATCTGTTTTAGCAACAAGTGCTGTAAAATAAATAGGTACATACCTACGTCTTATCACTTTCACAAATGATAAAGCATGAGACATTTAGGTTCGCGTAATCATTCCACGAACTAGATGATAAAGTGTTCAAAAGAATGTTGTTAAATAATAAACAAAAATTGGTGGCCTTTTTCCTGTAAAAAGGAGACATTATACATCATGGAGAGCAGCGGTGGCCCAGTGGTGGAGACCCCGACTTACGAGCAGTAAGTAGTGAGTTCGAACCCAGCCAGGCGCATTACTTTATGTAAGTTATTTCATTACCAATGCTCTCAAAACGGTGAAAAAAAACATCGTGAGGAAACCGGCATGTCCTACAACCAAAAATTCGAAGACATGTGACATCTACCAACCCGCACTGGGCCCGCGTGGTGGATTATAGCCCATTCCCTCTCATAGAGAGGAGGCCTGCGTCCCAGCAGTGGGAACATTAATAGGCTGATTATGCTATGCTTATGCTAAATCATATCTAGTGGCTGTCCTAAGGACAGTTGAACTAATGAAGCAGTTCAATTTAAAGAAAATAATTAAATGGAGACATTAGACAAACATAGATTGTTTCATCAGTCCTTTTTCAGGTTAGCTCAGTTATGATATATAATCATATAACAGCCTCGTTATATGGCTGCCTCGTTGATCAAGTGATCGCAAGCGCGACTGTTGAGCATGAGGTACTGGGTTCGATTCCCGGGTCAGCCAAAGTGTTATTGGGGTTTTACATTAGTAATTCCTCTGTAGCAACCACGAAGACTATGTTTATGAGCGGTTAAGGGAAATAGGCTCGCCCCTATTTCATGGGACTTAAAAACATATCTCGCGAAATGTGGATGTACTATTAGGTACACCTCTGCCTAACCCTTCGGAGTTTACAGGTTTACGTGGTGTTATGTTATATTCCATTAATTTATTCAAGTAACAAGGACTCATTAATACACACAAAACACAAAACGCACAAATTACACATTAAACACACACAATATATGAAACAAACCAATACAACACAAAACATTAAACACACAAAACATATATTTATATTGACAGCCGACGACTGTTGGTTACGTGCAAATCACTGCAGCGTCTGATGTATGGACAGTCGAGCCTGTCGGCTATCATCATCAGCACGCTGTTGGAGCTGCCGTGAACCCTGCGCACCCAGGGATGCGCTCCGCTTACGCATCGTTGCATAAAAGCAGTTGACGCTAGCGACAGCGAATATGTTCGAGGCACTACAATGTCGCAGAACGGATGGCCGATGGGGCCGGAAAGTTCCGGAATGGCGACCGCGAACTGGAAGACGTTGCGTTGGAAGGCCTCCCACTAGGTGGACCGATAACCTGGTAAAGGTTGCGGGGATCCGCTGGATGCGAGACGCACGGGATCGGTCAATGTGGCGACACTTGGGGGAGGCCTATGTCCAGCAGTGGACGTCTTTCGGCTGAAATGATGATGATGATGATGATGATGACTACAATGTCAGGCACGTTATGATACTAAAATGAAAATTTTATCACTAAGCAAATTAACAGCTAGGCTGGCCAGGATATAATGAAATACTTCACTACAGCCAGTTTCAATCACTTTTCTTATAGATTGTATAATTTTCCCATGATGTATAATCAGCCTATTAATGTTCCCACTGCTGGGACGCAGGCCTCCTTTCTATGAGAGGGAATGGGCTATAATCCACCACGCGGGCCCAGTGCGGGTTGGTAGATGTCACATGTCTTCGAATTTTTGGTTCTAGGACATGCCGGTTTCCTCACGATGTTTTTCCTTTACCGTTTTGAGAGCAGTGGTGATGAAATAACTTAAACAAAGTTATGCGCCTGGCTGGGTTCGAACCCACGACTTACTGCTCGTAAGTCGGGGTCTCCACCACTGGGCCACCGCTACTCTCAGATATGATATATGATTAATTATTTCATTGCTTCATCTTTCATAATAAATCCTTAACATTCAAATTTGATCACAAAAAATCTTCTTTCAACCCAATCACAACACACAACACACAATTTTTCTTACAAATACAAAGTAACACAATAACTATTAAAGTATATTTCATAACGTTTGTCAAACATTAACAACGAGTTGCCAAAGACAAGCTAGAATCAAGGCTTTCTGTAGCAACCGTGACTGTTTCGCAAACAAACTGCAACTGGTTGCACGCTATAAGTTTCAAGACAGATGTTAGCTATGATGAAAACAATTAAAAAAATAACTATAGTGAAGTAAAACTGTGTAGTAATTCCCATCGGGGTTGACAAAAAGTTGTAATCTTCTTTTGAAGTAATCATCTCCTGATTTGACGCCAGATTTGGGATGTGAAATCTGATTACATGCAAATAGTTGATGTTTGGAGATGTGTAGCAATTTTCGTGGTGATTTTGAAATTACTACTGTTGTGGGTCGTTGGAAATCTATTAGCAAGTGAAATGTTTCCAGTAGATTAATTCGTCGAAAGAGTGTGGTACAAACGTCAAGCTAGGTCCAATCGTCTGTGCGCGACTTGATAAATATATCCCGGATACCCGACTCATGGTAGCTGAAAGGACCGTTAGGATTTAGTCAATGGGTATGCGACGTTACTCTCCGTTCTCTCGAGAGGGTAGAACATCAAAGTAAATGATCAGGCTAGGTGGAGTGCCGGTCTTTGCAAGGTAGCAACTGAATTAGGGTAGCCGAGGGTAAGGAAATTACTTGTAATTGAAAAGCCTCAGGTCCAGCATTGGACTGATATAAGCTGATGAAGAAAGGCGTTAGATACATGAAACTAAATGAGAATGGCATTACCACTAAAAATTGCATTATTTTACAATATATTCAAACAAATAACCTTTTCTTTAGTCCTTGAATACGAATTATAACTAGCTGACCCGCACAACTTCGTCTGCATTTGGATTTTTTCCCGCTTTTGCTATATTTTTCATATATGCTCCGCTCCTATTGGTCATAGCGTGACGTTATATAGCCAATAACCTTTCTCGATAAACGGGCTATCCAACACTAAAAGAATTTTTCAGTTCAATTCAGGAGTTTCTGATATTAGCGCGTTCAACCAAACAAACAAACTCTTTAGCTTTATAATATTAAGTATAGTTGTAAAAAAACACTTTGAATAAATAAATAGTTTTCATTTTCAGTTCTACATAAATTACTTATAATACATTATTGAATAATATTTAAATGAAGGTGTGTTTTATTTATAGAAGTGTGCACATTTGTTCTGTGACAGCAAATACGAATGTGCTTTTAAAACATTGAGTGCGATTCTCTGGGTAATAAAACCTATTGATTTATAATGGTTAGGTGGACTGAAGGTTGCGGGTTCAAAACCTTCAAGTGCATGGACGTACCGCACAGAAGCTATATTAGAAACTTCAGGAGATCACTGTTTTGCTAGAGTCATCATCTGCCTAGCCTTTTCCCAACTATGTTAGGGTCGGCTTCCAGTCTAACCGGATGCAGCTGAATACCAGTATTTTACATGGAGCGACTGCCTATCTGACCTCCACAACTGAGTTAGTACTAGGTTATACAATACCCCTTGGTAAGACTGGTTGTTTTTTTGAGCGGCTGACTACGTGTACGACTGTCAAAGATCTACAAATGACAGCCGGGACCAACGGCTTAACGTACTTTCCGAAAAATACTTATTAGCATGTATACTTATGTCTCTCAATGAGTGTCCATCAAAGTGTAATGAGATACCAAATTAAAACGCATCAACAACAAGTTCCAGAATTTTCTACAAATACACACAGATCTATTTCAATAAAAGTGGGCGTTGTACCGCGCAAAAACCATTGCCCCCGGCCGACCAGTCAGTTCGACCGCTCACTTTCCTTTATAAACCCCTTCTTGGCTACCAAATATAGGGTTGCAAGGGAGGGCTAGAAGGTCTTTCTAGCTGGTTGATCAATTTTCCTTTAAGAAAAACGCCCGAAAATATACGTTCATTCGTTGAACTATTGTGAAGGTCGCGTGGCAAGGTCAGCGGCCCCGGTGCGGTCGACGAACGCTCAGCCAAAACATTAGACGATCGGTAAAAAAAACATGGCCGATTTGTACTAGCGCTTTCGTCATTGATATTTATATTATCGCTAACTGTTTTTATGTCATTCGATGTAATTAATTGGTGTTGAACTTTGGAATTGGGTGTCATTGAAATTGATGCTAGTTTTAAAGAGAATTTTGCAGAAAAATATATTTTTTTTTTTTAAATAAAATAATTTAAACATACGGCCCTAAAACTCAAGTCATTAACCTGCCATAGCATTGCAGACAACATAACCAGCGCTGACAAACTCAAGGTCGAAACTGCACAAAAATATCACCAAAACAAAAAGGTCATAACTCCAAAAAACGATAACACGCGGCAAAGGCCGTCTGATAATCACTTAAGACTTTTCGCACCGAAGACTTATGACTATGACCTGATGAGAAGACGGTTGGTGAACTAACAAGGGGCCGGTGACCGATGGGTTGATGACGTCATGAGTGTATATTGTTCTGTTTTTGTTGGCGTTTGTAGCGGCAGGTTAGTAGACATACGCCTACGGAGTTTGGACGATATGATTGACTTTGAGAGAGTGTCAGTCATCTCTTGGATTTGTGATGTCATTGGCTTTCTTTTGGGTGACGATATTGAACTTTTCAGACTTGTCTAGATGTCCCTTGTCTAGATGTGATGATGTGTGTGTAGAGATTTTTCTTCTCTTCAAACACGTCAAAAATATCTTAACTGACTGAAGTTGTGTTCGGTTAAAGGGAAAATTCCGAGAATTGTAGAGGCTGAGCAGTGGCCTGCAGTAGCCTGATGATGATGTTGATGATAAAGAAAATCGAAATACTAACTCCCTTCCTAAGTGCGAGACCTCAGCCCACCCCTTTTGATCAACAACAAGCGTGTTGTTAAAAATATAGGTATTCTAAATTGTCTAGTTTTCGTTTTTTTTTTTGCAAATCGTTTGATTTGAGCAAACTTGGAATGGAGATGGCAACTGTGAAACTAATGGCGCTGGCTTTGCTGTTTCCAAGCATCTTCATTGGTAGAAAATCTAGTAAATTCATGTTATATTTAAAAATAGCTTGACTTCAGTGTTTAGATTAGGACCTATTTATAGTCGGGCCATCTACAATGAGTTTTAACGGCCTTCCCCATAAGGTTTTCAGTTCAGTCATTTGCCGTAAAGCACTGGCCAGTTATAAATAAGAAAAGAACTTTAAAGAACAAAAAAAAACAAAAGTTATTTAAAAAAAATATATGTACGGTACCTAATGGACCAATATGCTGACCATACTTTACCGTCAATCGTTCTATTTGTCTGTCAGTACTTAATCTATTTGTCCATTAACGACTACGCAGAATTGAGACTAATAATAATCTTATTTGAATACTCTTTTAAGATTAACTGTAATAAAATAAAAAGAAAATGTAATACGCTGTCCCATTTAGATTAGATTTTAAAATGTTGACGCAATAATTCGATTATTTCGACGACTTTTGTAAAATACGAGTATGATTTAGTAAACCAGAGCATCAAAGTAAAACTGTTTTATTAGTAAAAAAACTAGTTTTTATTTAATTCACTGGTGATTATATTTTCTGTCACATTCAGAACTATTTCTATTTTAAACGTATTTGTTTTGATTTTATATTTAGAAATTAAATTCAAACGTACGCAGTTGACAGATTACTAAAATCTTTTAAATGGTTCACGTGACAGTGGCAGGCATGGATAAAGGCGTAAGTAAATTATTTTGTTAAAATATTTTAATTAAAGTTTACTATTAAATTAAATTATCTGGGTTATATTTTACTTTGATGAGTTTATGTAAATGTATTTTGCAGACACTTCTAATTTAGTGAATTAAAGGCGTCAAATAAACCATTATAATTTTATTTAACCTTATTGTAAAATAACCACACCGTCTTTCACTGTCTCCAAACACAACAGTGAAGATATAGCTTCAACACATAAAAGTGGTTCTACCTCGACGGAATGGTAACAAGGTGTGGATGTGGAGCTGTATCACAGAACATGTTCCAAACTAACAAACGAAGGCAGGATAGGAGCCTTGTGTGAAGCATGAAGTCTATGTGACCTCTTTGCTGCCACCGCCAACGTCGTGGAAGCAGCGAAGTTTTAGGCCTGAAAAAATTTTAGTACTGTCGTGCAGGCCACACAAAATTAAAATTGTAAAATGCGGATTTGGCACTTACACCTATATTCTCTCGAAGAGTCACATCTCTGTAAGGCTGCCAAAATGTTCGTCTTATTTCAGCGACTCAAATGTGTTACAAACTAGCTTAATTTGTTAAAACAATGCAATTAACATTTTTTTGCCTTTGTTTACATGGGAATTGAGTTTCTTAGTGTTGTGAAAATTGATCAGTCTTTATCTTGCTTAAAATGGCCTTTTAGTGAAGTAAATAAAGTGTTAAGTTTCTGCAGTGGTTAAAATATTTTTTATTAGAACTATAGCGATGGCTTTTTTTATTATTATTTGTTTTCGGCTTCGTGCTTTCTGTATGTAAGTACATACCTACCTTATATCAGATGTTATACATCCATACTAATGCAAAACCTTTTTCTGCGTTAGGTAGGTAGCCTGGAACCTGACATGAAGAAGGACACAGGCTGATTTTCATTCTCTGCTTAGCCTTTTCCCAACTATGTTCGGGTCGGCTTCCAGTCTAACCGGATGCAGCTGAATATCAGTATTTAACATGGAGCGGCTGCCTATCTGACCTCCACAACCCAGCTAAGACTGGTTGTCAGACTTTCGGGCCAGAGACTACCTGTAAAGACTGTCAAAAATCTACAAATGGCAGCCGGGACCAACGGCTTAACATGCTTTCCGAGGCACGGAGGAAACTCGGTATGTAATGGATAGTCACCCATCCACGGATCAACTTAAGGAAGCGTAGCTAAAGATCGACCCGAGTAGCTGTTGTTATTTAGCCACAAGCTCCTCCTTCTAAGATTTTAATCAGTGAGCCCTTTTTCACCAAGAAAACTATCCACAAAACGAATTTTCCTCACAGTTTACTTCCGTTTTCCTTCAAGAGGTCTTTGAACTCGGTAAAAATTGAGGTCTTTCCACGTTCAGCGTACTTAGACCGCAGGGTGAATGCCCCGTTAAGGGTGAGTTGGGGTTTCTTTAGTTAGTTAAGACATGAAATGTTGTTTGGGGTATAATTATTGTTAATATTATTTTAGGGTGTACAGTAATTGGTAGCTTGCTAATGATGATAATTAACAGGGTAAGTAATAATGTAATGAGTTTGGACTACTTATAATAATTATTTCAGCGACTTTTTTCTTTGTAAATTGCTGACATATTTACAGAAAGCTGAAATTATCTGTGAAAACATAGATTTTGAGAAACGAATAAACAAGAGTGTTATTAATGGGCCGGCCATATTAGCCGTAGAACCAATGACCGTTGAGGTAGATGTGTTCTTGAGTGGAGACCACGAATCGGCAAGGGTAAGAGCGCCCTCAGGGTCGGTGAAGCGATGATCTTCGCAAGGTGGCTGGTAGCAACAAAATCAAAATCAAAATCAAAGCATTTATTTCAAGTAGGCCAGTTACAGGCACTTTTGAATTGTCGAAACAAAGACATCAGTAAAAAATATCTACAGTCCCAGTCGCAAGGCACAAAAACTGTGAAAGTACTGTAGTTGCCCATTCCCTAACGTAGATCTCTATGGAGAAGAACGGGCAAGAAACTCCATGGACACTCTTTTAAATCAGAATACTTTAACAAAACCTTGGTTACATCATTCGTTTTGAGATGATACATTATGTTCAACTGGATGAGAGTTGCCGAGAATCGGGGTGAGTGGCGTTCGATTGAAGAGGCCTTTGTCCAACAGTGGACTACTATAGGCTGATATTGTTGATTATCAACTATCTCTCTTTATTCAGTAGCTTACATATATTTACTAATATGTTTCAGGAGAGTCAATGCAGTTAAAGCTTGATTACAATAGATACTTTTATAATACAATTTACAATCAGAAAGTATAAATTAAACAGATAGTGACTATTGTATTTACTTCTATTCAACAATTGGAATAAAAGAAAATCGTTACAATAGATTTCTTTATCAAATCAGTACGAAAAACACATGTTTTGGCTATTTCATTGTTTTCCACCTTGTGAAAAAAAACTTGACTATCTAGTTATGAAATTTACATGACATAACATCACGCCTGTAATCCCCGAAGGGCTAGAGACAGAGGTGGTAGGTTTAGGTACCCAATAAATTACACCCACATTTCGCCAGTTAGGTTTTGAGTCCGATACAAAAGGGGACGTGCCTGCTGTCATCGACCGGGCACAAAACCAGACTCCGTGGATGCTACTCAGAAATTCCTGGTCGAAATCGAACCCTGGACCTCAGACTCAGCAGCCGTGTTTGCGACCACCATACCAAAGAGGCAGTTCTGAAATTTATGGACAAGTAAAAAGAAAGAAAAAAACGTAGTTATAAAAACCCCAATGAATGAAACCTAAAAAGGAAGCGACCTAATTACTACAGAAGAATTCAAAAATACTACACGTATTACCGAGAAAATCTACATATTTACACAAACAGAATTCCTACGTTTAATACAAGTCTAAAACAAACATACGCGATCTAAACTGAATCCTATCATTCAATAAATCGCATTGAGATCGTCATGTCTAAATCGGGAATCGAACGGGCAACGATCGGTGGAAATACTCACTGAGTAATGCTGTAACCTTTTTGTGGAATAATGGGATATAAAAAACGTGGAATGGAAGATTTTTTGGATAAACTATTCTTGGCGAAAATAGGCCATCAGTTTATCTATGAAATGTCTAGTATTGATTAAATAGGCCCTAAACAATGCCGAAAGGCACTTGTTCTCCCCGTCATTGCGATATTTTTTTATTTGGTTCCATATCTCGGAACTTTTTAGTTACTGGATGTCAAAGTTTCAACTTTGAGATGCTCACAATGAGTTATGATATGTAAAGTGATATAGTTTGCAAACTTTTTTTTTTCATTTTCTAATTTTCTCCCCAAAAGTGACCTCATGTTTAAAATTCATTAATTTACGTCTTTAGGTCACCGACTTACATATGTGTACCAAATTTCAACTCAATCGGTCCAATAGTTTCTGAGTAAATTGGCTGTGACTGACGAACAGACACATACCCGAGTAATTATTTAATTTTTTTTTTGAAGTACGGAACCCTCAGATCCAATAACACTTTGCCCGAACCGGTGATCGAACTCAACGTTAAGCAGTACTTGCGACCACCAACGACGCCGTCATCGTATCTGTGTCAAACTGTATAACTATGATTCATTAAGAGCCTATAGTAATAATTCTATTATTATTAATAATAACACCCGGTCATTCGCACGAAATTTTGTAATAAACTGAAGCGTGTGGCTTACGCGATTTTCAGCCGAACATTGACCTCCAAAAATTGTGTTACGCGCGGGAATTGAACCCGGAACGATGGTAACTGGACCTATTAACGCTATACTAAGCCTATGTTTACACTGTAGTCCGTATGTAGGTCTGTCTGTTTATTTAAACTGGTTGAATTTTAATAAAGAGTGATTTACTTTTGTCGTCTAAATATATTGTCAAGTAAATGTTTTTTTTTTTTTTTTTCTGCGGGACTGTTCGAAAGAGATACCGTGGCCCTGGAACACAAAGGGCAGAGAAGGAACATGGATGGGTTTTAGTCAGTACAAGTCTGACACTCCCCTCCGCTCCGCCCAGAGTGGGGGGGGGTCATTTGATGATTTCCCATCCGGAAAAAAAAAAAAAAAAAAGTAAATGTTTTTTTGTCTGTGTGTTACAGCGTTATTTTTAACCCCCGAAAAAAAAAGGGGTGTTATAAATTTGACCGCAATGTGTGTGTTTGTCTGTCTCTGGCACCGTAGCTCTTAAACGGGTGAACCGATTTGGATGTAGTTATTTTTATTTGAAAGCTAGATTCTTGGCGATGGGTCTTAGATACGTTTTAATAAAATTGGTGCAGCCATTTACTAGATATGGGGGATGATAGTGGTGATGAATAATCGAATATTTTCAAATATACCCCAGCGGGGTATCAAATGAAAGGGCATGATGTGTATATTACAGTTAAACATATTTTACATATAATAAAGAATTACGGATGTTTTGTATTGATCGTTTTCAGATCGTAAAACCGAGCGAAGCAAGGACAGTTCGCTTGTATTTGAAAAAACTTGTAGAATTTGATTAAATAACAATTTGCTTTTGCATTTTCAAATAAAGTGACGTTTGGCATTTGTTTTTCTAATTACCATGGATTCCAAAATTATGATATTCGTGTCACGATGATAGGTTATGTTTGTCATGATATCATGAGTGTGTAGTTATGTCAGATGGGTAGGTGATAGATGACTGACTGTGAAATGGTTGCAAAAGATTTTTTAGAGCAGATTAGCGATGAACACATTATATGTAAGACTAACTTAGAATTATATGATGTAATTAACTACGTATTTTGGTATGAACATGTAATGAGGAGGGATGAAATGCATGTTATTAAAAAGTGATGGATATTAATGTTGATAGATGGTGAGGGAGAGGGAAGCCAACGAAAAGATGGATAGGTTGTGTGAGGACCGATATTATTTTTTAAAGAAAGCCCTCCTTATATTTTTCTCCTGTAGTTATAAGAAAACCAGTGCCAAACCTCGCAATCGTTGTATTTAACTCTCGGAAAGTTGGTTACAAATGTTTCCAAAGTTTGATTTTGCCATCACAAAATATAGCCAAAGTCACGAGAAATACTACTATTTCACGGCAGTTAAGATTACACATGGCGACAGAGGTTAAATGCCTAATTTCGATCGCGTGCGGCAACAATACAGACCCACTTTGTGCTTAGACACAGAGTAGGCAGGAAATGGAGTTTCCAGATTCGCACTCGCACAACAATATTCAAGCCAAAACATGATGCGACATAGGGATGCCATACATTTTTACATTAAGTGCAACCGTATCGATCGAAGTCTTTTCGAAAATTGTTCCTACAGTTGCGTGTTTTTTAGTTTTAATACATACTTTTATATTACAATTCACTTTAAACGTTGGTAGAATGAACGATATCGGCTTTGCTTTCCGTTACTAGAAACAGAATATCTATTTATGTGTGTCATCTCAGACGAAAGATGTCCACTACGGGACAAATCCTGCCTGCCTGCTTGCCGCAGGTTTCTTTGTCGACCTTATAAGGTCATTCGTGTTTCATGTATGCCTTTTGGTATGCGGTAGCTGCTAAACATTTGGCCCCATCACTGTTTGTGAAATTTGTTAATAGTTTTAAGTGGATCAATGGAAAAGTTTGGAACAATTACGTTAACAAATAAACACATCGATTTGAGAATAAAGTTCATAAGAAAATTACCAGTCATTGTCTCTCCATATGCTAAAAACTCCGTGTTCTAGATATTACATTATGTTGTACATACAGTTATGTCTATTGTAATGTGCTAATTGTGCATTTACGTGGTTTGCTGTAATGGTGATGGAAAATAAAATATTTGTAGGTGTTTTTGGTATCCCTGTATGTGTAATGTATAATGTGGAGGAGCTCGTGGCTACTTAATAACAGCCGCTCGGGTCGATCTTTAGGTTAAGCCGTGCTTGCCTAGGTTGGTTTGTGGATGGGTGACCACCAATTACATACCGTGTTTCCTCCGTGCCTCGGAAAGCACGTTAAGCCGTTGGTCCCGGCTGTCATTTTTAGATCTTTGACAGTCGTTAGGTAGTCTGTGGCCCAAAAAGTCTGACAACCAGTCTTACCAAGGGGTATCGTAATACCCTGTACTAACTGGGGTGTGGAGGTCAGATAGGCAGTCGCTCCATGTAAAATACTGGTATTTAGCTGCATCCGGTTAGACTGGAAGCCGACCCCAAAAAAGTTGAGAAAAGGCTAGGCAGATGATGTTGTATGTGTTATGTATAACTTTGTTTGGTATGTAAAGGATTTTATATGGAAGCACGAATAAGATTCATTATTAGATAAGAAAATATGCAGAAGTAACTGCGCTCTGGAGGCCAGATCAAAAGCCCATCCATGTGCAGTACAGGTATTCTGCTGCATCCTGTTAGATCGGAAACCGTACCTAACATAGTTGGGAGAAGACTTGGTAGATGATGATCTCATAAGAAATGCTCTAAATAAAACAAACACATTAATGAAAATGTGTGAAATATTGATTAAAGATTTTAATGTTAATTGAATAGTCAAAAAGAAAGAAATTATTCAACTTCTATCAGCCATGACCGACATTCTTTTAAAGTATACCAAAGATAAAGAATTTCTATATATAATACTTAATTATGCGCATAAGTCGTAAGACTATAGATTAGGATGTTACCATAACTATAGATACCGCATTTAGGTATGAATCATATCTAACCTTAGTTTTTTGTACTAGATTTTTGCACAAACGATAGACGAAGAGTTGTTGCCTAGGGAAAAAAATAGGGCAATTCTTCAAGGGGCTTTAACACTGAGATATTTTAAGAGTTCTGACATCGGTTTTCATAGTTTGGTAGTCGGTTAAAATAGATTTATTTTTGAGGATTCCTCTTATTATAAATCTTGTTACTCACTGGGATTCCATTTTTTTTAAAATTAAAAATCTTGTCATTGCACTCATATCACAGCATAGCAAATCAGCCTATAATGTTCCCCCTGCTAGGACACAGGCCTCCTCTCTATTAGAGGGAATGGGCTATAATCCAACACGCGGGCCCAGTGCGGGTTGGTAGATGTCATATGTCTTCGAATTTTTGGTTCTAGGACATGCCGGTTTCCTCACGATGTTTTCAATGCACTCATTCGCAACATTTTTTTCAACCATTTGCCCTACTCTAAGCCTCACATAATCTACTGCCCTGTTCTAAGTCATCACATTAGGGTGCTGACTAAAACAAATAACATAAAATTAATTATTTTTAATGAATTATTTTCTTTATTTGTTTTCAAACATATTATTTACATTTTCAAATATTCTAATTAAAAAAACATTTAAAAATATAAATAATAGTAGCCCACCAGCATCGGGAATAGGGACCGAGCTGTCGGTGGTCAAGGCTCTTGAGAGAGCCTAACAACATCTTAACGATTCGCGCCGTGTCCAGAAGTACTGCTTTCTGAATTAAGCCCTTGATCCAGCTGCCAAGCGAGAGCCTCCTCAGACGTTGGTCGAGGATCATTATTGTTAATTATTATTATTTGAAGAATGAATTTTAACATAGTTTTTAAGTACTTATTCACTAACTCAAATGGACCTTGCTATTCGAAATAAATAATTATTTGATTTGATTTTGATTTATACTAGACCCTGCATCAACAATCTGTAAGACATTGTCTTTTCTGTGTAGGAATCGAACCTGCGACCAGCAGCAGCCACTACGCCAATTACACTGTCAAATTATACGAACTACGATTATACATTTCCTCAACAAGTCACAAAATAATATACCTTATACAAAAATTTGCCACACTATTGTTTTGCCAACATTAAACAGAACTCAGCCAATTTTACTAACAATGGCAATAACCCCTAAAACTCGCCTATTAAAGACCAAACTAAAAATAAAAAATACACCTTCATAACACCCTAAAAATAAGTAGAAACTACCACTGACGCACATACCATTATGACATCAGATTGAAGGTGGCTAACCTGCCCACATTGCCCACTTTAGTTCCAATGACCTGTGCTCAATTTAGACCGCATGGCTGTGTTTAATCAATCTGTTATAATTTCTTGTTGTTAACTCAGTAATTCTTATATTACTCTGAGCAGTCACGTGGATGATTATGGTTTTTTTTTTATCGAGGGTACCCATTATCATCACCATCCGCCAACTATATTGGTGTCGGCTTCCAGTCTAACCGGATGCAGCTGAATACGAGTATTTGACATGGAGCGATTGCCTAACTGACCTCCATAACCCAGTACTGGGTACTAAGATACCCCTTGGTAAGACTGATTGGCAGACTTTCAGGAAACTGACTACCTATAACGACTGTCTAAGATCTATAAATGACAGCCGGGACCAACGTGCTTTCCGAAGCACGGAGGAAACACAGTATGTAATGAGTACTTGTGGGCATCATTTTCCTTCGTTGCTCCGTGTTACTTGGGGTCGGCGCGAAACGTTTTCTTCTTCCATTCACCCCTGAACCGTCACGCTATCAATCACTCTCTGTTCACTTGTGTGCTTGAAATGGTTAGGTTACCCAAAAATAACTTACCCCAAAAAGGATTTGGAAATGAACTAGCTTGACACTTAATTGCGTCTACTATGAGGAATATTGAGTTTACTCTGCCAGTCTCTGTAAGCAAATCATCTAACAGGATACAGCTGAATACCAGTATTCCACACGGAATGACTGCTAAAGTCCACAACCCACTTATTAAACATGAAAAACAAAAAACTAGATGAACAATTTTGCGGTTAATCTTAGCTGTTTTTGTCAAAGCAATTAATCATAGCTTCGAACATTATTCCAATGTTTTTCTCATTCTTAACCACATTCTACGTCTAGTGATGTGACACGCCTATGACAGCACACCCGGGTGGATAACCTACCCAGTAAAGTTCCATTGACTCCTATTCAATTTAGAGCACTCACAGTAGTTTACTCATCAATCCATCTGTCGAAACACGGTGATTATAGCCATTATTTGTTGTCTACGTCGTATGGGAGTGTTTGTCTAAATCGTGTAGTAGTGACAAGGTTGACAATTCACCGTTAAATAATTTAAGGTACGGTAGGTATTCAAATCGCAAAAAATCTTTATATGACGTACAAAAAAAGCTCGTGGATAAATACTAACAGCCGCTCGGTTCGATCTTAAGGTTAAGCTGCGCTTGCTTAGGTTGGTCCGTGGATGGGTGATCGCCCATTAGAAACCTAGTTTCCTCCGTGCCTCGGAAAGCACGTTAAGCCGTTGGTCCCAGCTGTCATTTGTAGATTTTTGACAGTCCTTACGGGTTATCAGTGGCCCGAAAGTCTGACCACCAGTCTTACCAAGGGGTACCGTATTAGCCAGTACTAACTGGGTTGTGAAGGTCAGATAGGCAGTCGCTCCATGTAAAATACTGGTATTCAGCTGCATCCCGTTAGACTGGAAGCTGACCTCAAGTCCCCAACATAGTTGGGAAAAAGCTAGGCAGATAATGATATTAATATCCAAAAAAACTCTTGTCAATTTCTAACTAAAACAAATCTATTTTAAAGCAGGTCAAACTGATCCACGGATTAACAAGCAGATACAAACGGGGATCAATTAACTGGATTAAACATGGAATATGAATAGTTTTATCGTGGACTAAATTGGGTAGAGGTCAATGTAACTTTTCTGGGTAGGTTAGCCACCCTGGTGATGTCATAGCGTTTCTACGTCAGTTGTATTTATGGGTGAAAACTTTATGGAGGTAAGCAGAGATCTACTTAGTTATACCTATGGTGTGTAGTCACGGGGTCTCAACTAAAGAAAGAAATAAAGAAAAGAAAGAAAAGAAAAAAAAGAAAGAAAAGAAAAAAAAGAAAGAAAAGAAAGAAAAGAAAGAAAAGAAAGAAAAGAAAGAAAAGAAAGAAAGAAAGAAAAGAAAGAAAAGAAAGAAAAGAAAGAAAAGAAAGAAAAGAAAGAAAATAATGAAAAGAAAATTGTGTTTATTCGGTATTATTTAAAAAAAACACCTTAAAAATTTAATAAAATACATAGACAACAAAAATAAAAAACAAAACAAATAAAATTGAGCTCATTACAAGCTTTTATTTAACTTGTAATGTTTGCATATTTGCTTTTCAAGGCACGGAGGAAACTCGGTATGTAATGCGTGGTCACCCATCCACAGATCAACCTAGGCAAGCACGGCTTAACCTAAAGATCGACCCGAGCGGTTATTATTTAAGTACGATATTAATTATGTAGTTTTATTTTTTAATCCTACACCTCTTGTTAATTTTGTAAATAGGTATGTGGTTTTGTGGGTGGACTACCTTGTTGGTCGGGGGGTCGCAAGCGCGACTGCTGAACATGAGGTCCTGGGTTCGATTCCCCGGTCGGGCAGTGTTATTGGGTTTTTCCATCAGGAATTTCTAATTAGCAGAATGGAACGGACTCTGGATTTGTACCCGGTTGATGGCAATAAGCTCGCCGGCCTTTTACAGTGGACTTAAATCATAACTGGCAAAATGTAGGTGAACTATTACGTACACCTCTGCCTATCCCAATGGAGATACCAGGCGTAATGTTATGAATGTTATGTGCTTTTGTTATGACAAGAGGTTTTTAAAAGAAACGTTTTTAGCGCAGGCTGGTTTTCACTGAAGAGTTGATCCATATTTTGCATAGTTATTTTGAATAGTCCCATAAAAGATGCGAAACATGCAGACTCTGTTCTGCTATTGAGGATGATAAACCCAACAACACTTTGCCCGCCCCGGAATCCAACGCAAGGCCTAATGCTCAGCAGACCCCCGATTACAATAGACTTAACAAACAAAACTCGCAAAAATTCACGTCTGCCTAACCCTTCGGGGATTACAGTCGTTATGTTATGTTATATGTATAATAAGACCCTATATCAAAACCAAAACCATAGTTTCCACTAGCCCCAACACTCCTCATCATCGTAATTGAACACACACACACACATGCACAAGCGGTCACCGCCCTTGGGAAAGCGGCCGGAAACGCTGGAAAGCGCGGAACTGATGACGTCACACTTAGGTAACTAACCGACAGGGAAGCTAATTAATTTTGTTAATATTATTGTTGCTAAGTAACCGTGTATTGTTGGGCTGTCATCCTGTTTTCGAGTTAATTGTGAAATATTTTTATCTACGGGTGTAAACAGACCCTTCACATACCCGTCAACCAAGCATTCTGTACATCAAACTAAGTAACTTTACGCAAAAATTATTGCTGGGAATCGCACTCATAGCATTGTGCTGATGAATGGATTGAATAGTACGAGGGTCGTGGAGGTGTGTAAAGAAAAATCTTACATTAAAAACAACTAATGAACCCCCAATATCTCCGTAACTAGAAGGTTCCCAGGTATGGTTTAGAACAAAAAAATTATCGCAGTGACGGGGAGAACAAGTGCCTTTCGTTTATGTTAAGGGTCTATTTACACCCTTTATACATATAAAATTGTAATAGGCCGATGTCTGTCTGACACATTGAAGATATTGAAAAAAAAAATATATATAGGGGGTCTTTATTAGAGCCACAAAAGATAAAACAACAATTTTTATAATTTTTGTCTGTCTTTCTGTCTGTATGGTTATACGCGAATCACTCAAAAACTGCTGCATGGATTTCAACGCAGTTTCCACCTCTCTACTGCTAGATGTTTAACTTAAAATATAGGCTATATTAGATATAGTTTTGGACCCGATAGGTGGCGCAGTGCGAATCAAGGGCGGGTCGCAAGTAGATAATAATTTCTGTCGACAAAAAAGTACATCGAAAAATCTAATCACGGGAGTGCTGTTGTTAATTGGCTTAACTACGTCGAATTACTGTCGTGTATTTGAAATCTGGCAAACGGATTCCTGTTTGTTATTAAATCTGCCTCATCTTCCCAACTATGTTAGGGTGGGCTTCCAATCTACCTGAATGCAGCTGAATACCAGTATTTTAGATGGGACGACTGCCTATCTGACCTCCACAACTCAGTTAGTACTGGGTAATACATTACCTCTTGGCAAGACTGATTGTCAGACTTTCGCGCCACTACCTGTAACGACAAAATGTGTCAAAGACCTCTGTTTTGTTTGTTGTTAGATGTGACAAGATATTTGTTCAAGAGGTCACAACTGCCCTTAACATTTTGAACGACAGAGCATAAGCGCACGCGCGTTGCCCTCCAGGCCAAGCTAAAATTTCACGAACCATTTTGTCACATACTTGTGTCATTTGGCGTACAGGGCACGTGCTTGCTTGTCACGTATATGTACGTATACGTATATGAATGTGTGAATACCTACAGAAAATATCTAAAATATTTTTTCTCTAAAAGTCCATGTTAGAAAAGACTTTATAAATAAAAAATTCTTTAGCAACTCGTATGCCCGTTTTCACCATCATAAAGCGTCACCTAAATGAATGTGGCTTATCCTTTGAATGGGTCCACGAAAAACATTTTCCATTTAATTCCCAGAGCAGATGTATTAGAAATATTAGTAACCATCATCTATGTGGGTCGCTCGGCCAATGACACTGAAAAACGCTCATTAAATATAGATCTCTGTAACTAATTAGCGAGAATATTTGTAAATAGATACAGGTTTTTATTTAAACGAGAATTATTTCTAGAATAATTTCGTAGAACTTTTTGTTTTATTAGAAACATGGTTATGGACTTCTGATCAATTCACCAGGTCATCGGTCCACCTAGTTGGAGGCCTTCCAACACAACGTCTTCTGGTTCGCGGGATTTTCGGCCCCATCGGCCATCCGGCCTGGTGAAGGTTGCGGGGATCCGCTGAACGCGAGTCGCACGGGACCGGTCAATGTGGCGACACTTGTGGGAGGCCTATGTCCAGCAGTGGACGTCTTTCTGCTGAAATAATGATGATGATGATGATCAATTATAACAACAGTTTTTTTTTTTTGGGAAAAGCGTTACATGTCATACCACTAAGGAGCTTTTACGCTTTTATACAACTTGCCTTGTTAGTTAGTATTGGTCAAATTTTGCAACTGAATTTCAAACCAGTTCCCCCCAACCGATTGAGCTGAAATTTTGCACACATGTTTGGTTTTGGTGACAACACATTTTTATGACACGACTTGATCCTGCAACCGCATTATTGTCGGAAATCCATCCCAATTCCCACATCACCACTAAAAAGTTTTCCCATTATTTAAAGAATTTTCGGAATAGGATCAGTGGTTCCGTAGATTATTTCATCCGTCCAAACTTACAAATTATTGATTTATTGTTGAATTAAAGACAATAAAGCCAAGCCAGGTACTTGCTCTATACAGGGTGTAACAGAAAGGGTACAGTCATATGAAAGGATATGCTGCAGACCATCAAACTGAACAACTTCTTCCCTGGGTCCAATATCAGAAATGCGAAAAAAAATCAGTTGTCCCATACATTTGGGTCGAGTAGGTATTGAAATTTAGTATGGGACAGCTGATAATTTTTTGCAAGTACCCATGGAGGAAGTTGTTCCTTTCTGTTACACCCTGTATAGTCTGTCACTGTATCTTGTTTATAGGTAAACAAGCACATCAAATAAATAAACTGTAACAAAATTAAAATTACAATGTTTCTCTAACCTTTTCCTTATTTTTTGGTACGTGGATATCCCAGGTCAATTGTTATATATGATCAAACCACAGCAACTGAGCAGGTAGGCACATAAATCATTTTATGCTGTAATTTTATTAATATTATTGCCATGGAAATGGTCGACATTTATCAAGTAGGTACAACTTTATTATAAATTGTAGTCATATGCATTGTCTTATAGGTAAAGTATTTTGCAATGTTTTTACAAATTAACTAGGTATGCCTTTGTGCTTTGAAATTAACTTAATTAGGGAAATCCATGACAATCTGGCGTAATTTTAAATAGCAAAATATAATTCGAAGATGATTCTCTCTATTGTGATTCTCTCTATTAGAAGTCGAGTCATGGTAATTATTATTAGGTTTCTCGTTTTTAATTTTGGTATTTGTTAAAATATGTATTAGTTTATTTTATTTGTATATAAGTATTAGTATCATTATAAGTGCCTATATAAATTTTCGATAGCAAGAAGTTATTTTTATATATTTATTTTGTACCCTATCACAATGTTTTCTTATTTAACCCAAAGGTTGACTGGTAGAGAATGCCTTGTGGCATTAAGTCCGCGTAAGTATCACTATTGTACATGAAGTTTAAATAAATAATTAAATAAATAAATAAATAAATAATTGACTGCAGCTCGTTGGTGTCTGTTATGTAATTCCTTAAAGTATATAAGGGCTGCAGTAGTGATACTCCATACACCGATTTGTCGTGAAGGTTTGTAAGTTTAGTCAGATAGAGAAACACGTTCCACTAAGACTGACTACTTTATTTCATTTTGATTGTTTTTAATTTTTTTTTTTTTTTTTTTTTAAATTTTAATTTGGATATTGTTTTAAATTTCATTTTGATTATGTTTTAATTTTGATTGTGATTTTTAATTTCGTTAATTGTACCTATGATCCAAAGTTGATTGAAATAAAGAAATAATAATAATAATAATAAGATGCACATTATGGATGAAGTTATGATGACGAATAACTACCGGAGATTTATTGTGAAGGACGGTACGGTTGACATATGTCGGGCATGCCACCGTCCAGGCGAATCAATCCGTCACATTATCTCCGGGTGTTCTCGTCTGGCTAACGGAGAGTACTTGCATAGACACAACCTTGTAGCCAGGATTATCCATCAGCAACTTGCTCTAAAATACAATCTTGTGGAATCGGAAGTACCGTACTATAAGTATGTGCCCGACCCAGTTCTCGAAAATGGCAGTATCACATTGTACTGGGATCGATCCATCATCACTGACAGGACTATTGTAGCCAATAAACCTGATATAGTGGTGGTGGATCGGTCAGAGCGGCGCGCAATTATTGTAGACATAACGGTCCCGCATGATGAGAACCTCGTGAAAGCCGAGAAAGATAAGCAAATCAAGTATCTTGACTTGGCTCGCGAGGTTGTCGACATGTGGGATGTGGACTCAGCGATCATTGTGCCGATAGTTGTATCAGCCCATGGCTTAATTGCCAAGAGCCTCGACCAATACCTGAGGAGGCTCTCGTTAGGCAGCTGGATCAAGGGTTTGATTCAGAAAGCGGTGCTCCTGGACACGGCTCGTATTGTTAGGAGGTTCCTCTCTCTGGAGCCCTGACCGCCGGTAGCTTGGACCCTGTTCCCGATACCGGTGGGCTACAATTTTTTATATTTTTAAATGTTTTTTTATATTGTTTTTAGTTTATGAAATATTTAAAAATGTAGAAGATTTGTACAAAAATAAATAAAGGAAATAATAAGATGCACTAAGTAGTTAAGTTTATTTAAGATAAGAGTAAGTCATAGTAGTATAGTGGAAGGCGGTTATTTCTCTCAGTTGTTGATAGCTACACAGTTAAAAGTTCACTATATTTTAATTCGTTATTCATGTTGTTTTATTACGCTAAATTATGACGCGCACCGTTGGCGGAAAGTAGGTTACCGAGTAAGCAGAAAAATGTACGGCGATGAGACCGTACAAATTAATACCACAAGTTTCTGATAAATGCTGTATAAAGAATCAAAATCAAAATCAAAGCATTTATTTCAAGTAGGCCAGTTACAGGCACTTTTGAATTGTCGAAACAAAGGCAACAGTAAAATAAAGCTACAGTCACAGTCACAAGGCACAAAAACTGTGAAAGTACTGTAGTTGCCCATTCCCTAACGTAGATCTCTATGGAGAAGAACGGGCAAGAAACTCCATGGACACTCTTTTAAATCAGAATACTTTAACAAAACCTTGGTTACATCATTCATTTTGAGATGGTACATTATGTGAGAACGATGCAGCAAGATGTGTACGTTAAAAGTGTCAAAGGGTGTAACAAGACCCTTAACGAAGCCGAAAGTAACTTGTTCTCTCCGTTATTGCGATCATGTTTTTATTCTAGACCATACCTGGGAACCTTCTAGTTCGGAGATTTTTTTTTTGTAAATACATGTTTTTTAATGTAAGAGAACTTTACTTTAAACACCTACACCCCGTACTATTCAATCCATCCATCAGCACATTGCTTTGAAAAGGTTACATTGAGACCTACCGTAAAACGTGCTTTAAAAAAAAAAAGTCGTTTGCCAGCTATAATTTTTGCGTAAAGTTACTTAGTTAGATGTACAGAATGCTTGCTTGACGGCTTCGTGAAGGGTCCGATTACAGCCTGTATTATCTTTTCAAATAGCTGGATTTTTATAATCGTGTTAATTTGAAACTTTTAGTCTCAACTGTCTATCTAATTAGTCAGTAGATACAAAAAATGGATACAATCATTATATAAAGGTATCATCTTAAGCTGTAAAAGTCCACTGGTAAATATGAAAATATTATCATAGGCTGTTTTTTCCGTTTTTTTTTTTAAATTTGATACACCTTTATGACATCGTTTAGAAAAACAATAATAGTATTTTCTGTCTACTCAGATGCTGCTTAATAACTCTGCTGATTACCCAGTTAGTACTGGGTTAAACGATACTCCCTGGTAAGACTGGTTGTGGACTTTTGGGCCACTGAATACCTGTATTTTACAGGGAACCACTGCCTATCTGCGTCAAAAAACATAGGTAGGTATATAGTAAAATTACTTTTATGCACTACGATTCCCATAAAACGAAATCCCAAAAAGCGTAAACAACTTAACGATGCCAAAAATAAACCAGAACGCCCCATATAGTCTGCAAAACACATTTTATTACATTAAATACACAATTTATGGAAAACTTTTTAATAAAAGGTGTAAATGAACCGTTCTCAATGCCCTCCAAATTCTGTATATCAAACTAAATAACTCTACGCAAAAATTATTGACCAAGACTTTTTTTTCGGTAAAAAAATCACGTTTTACGGTAGAACTCAATGTAACGTAACCAAAACATTGTGCTAATGAATGCATTGAATAGAACGGGGGGTATTTATAGTAAAGTTATAACATTAAAAACTAGTATTTAAAAAAAAAACCTGTGAAATATTCGGAACTTTGACCCCCAATTTCTCCGTAACTAGAAGGTTTCCAGGTATGGTCTAAAGATGATCGCTATGACGGGGAGAACAAGTGCCTTTCGAATTCTTTAAGGGTATTTTTACACCCATTATAAAAGGGCAACACACTATAGCTGAAACGTTAGAAAACTGTGCTAAACAGTGTCGTTGAACCCATTGCGTATAACCGGAGCGTCGGGGTCAAAAACCCGGGCGTTATCACTACCGGTTGTCATGGCAACGGGGTAGCTAAGGGGTTGAGTCTGTTTTTGTTTATCTTTATCAGAAAGTTGAATGAAATGAGACTAATTGAGAAAGCTGAATGTTATTTTTCTCGTACGTTGAAATTATAAATCAGGTATAATTATTAGGTTGATTATACGAGGTCATGATAATTACAGTTTACGGGCTGATGAACAACATAACATATCATCACCGTCTAATAAGTCCGTACCCGAAGCAGATATATTTAATGACCGTGAGGTGAGGTTTAAATCAAGAATTTTGGCCTCCCTACACACCAATGAAACGTAGTCAAAATTTCTCTGTACTGTTAATGAATGAATTACTCTGTTTTCATTTTCATTTTTTTCGTGACAAATCCTATTTTCTTAATCGATTTTACTAGACTAAAGAAATAACCGTTAATCTGATGTCTTTGTTGTCAATGCTGTGTTTTCCTGTAATTGGCATATATAAGGTCTAACTATTCATACGCGAGACATTTTCAGGGAATCATCTAACGGCTATAAAAAAGCCATTTAAAGGTATTTTTTTAAGGAAACTATATTTTCTATCACCAACATTTATATTTGTCATCAAGTTGTATCACCTAATAAATAGATCTATCGCCACGAAATATTTTCGTTCTCAGATAAACAAAAATTGTTCCCAGATATGAATTATCAAATTAATGTTAATATATGTGTAAAATAAGAGATCGATAACCAATAAAATTATATTGCATTACATGAATCAAATTTCCCAATAAGGTATCATTTAAGCTATCACCAATTTAATTAGTTTTGTGTTTCTTAAGTAATAGGGTTTGTCCTCAAAATAGTAGATCTGTCACCAAAATGTAGTCACCAAACAGGTTAGGTTAGGTTAGTTTATTTGGTACTAGACCTTATATCTCAGGATTTTAGGTGATTTATTGTGGAACTGATTTTGCATTGTTTGGTGACTACATTTTGGTGACAGATCTACTATTTTGAGGACAAACCCTATTATTTAAGAAACACAAAACTAATTAAATTGGTGATAGCTTAAATGATACCCTTTTTTTAATCTGAGTATATTTTTTTATAAAAAATAAATAATTTAAAATTACTTGACCCACAAAATTAATACCGGCTCCTTATTTTTAAGTATCCATTACGCTAGTTTACTACGTCGTATTTACCTACTGTCATTGTTAGAATATGGGAGTAAAGGTTTTATGCAAAAAGTCTCAAAAAAAATTTAGAATTATAATAATTTCGTAAAAAAAAAAACTCAGATAATTTTTTTTTTCGTTGCTATGGCGACTTTACGACTTATAGAAGTTACTCTTAAAATATTTCGTGTATGAACAGATAGACCTTATACAACATGTAACATAATTAACGCACATCCTGAAATTAGTTTGTTTAGAATCGTTTACTGAATCGATTTCTATAATTTTTATTATAGGTATTTTTTTTTCCCAAAAATAATTAAAACTACGTAAATTACAGTAAAAACTCGTTAACTCGTTTCGAACGCAAGCGAATACCTACTAGGCTAACAAGACCCACATACCTACGTGTGCGACTGTCTGCGTTCGTGGATTTGTACTGTGACCACAACATTCTTCCGGAATTAGAATAACTAAATCAATCAATAATCAATGCTCATATATGTTTAACTAAAAATTCAGTGTATGTATTATGATTATAACATAATATACTAATTGGGGTGTCTGAGGGTGTGCGTTAATTACGTTACATGTTGTATATTAGAATATTACCGTATGATTTAGTTTATGTATGTGCTGTAGGTAAATAAGCCCTAAGTAAATAAGTGGGTGTTGGGGTCGACTTGTAGCTTATTCGCATGCAGCTGAATACCAGTATTTTACATAGAGCGACTGCCTATCTGACCTCAACAACCCAGTTAGTATTGGGTGATACGATACCCCTTGGTAAGACTGGTTGTCAGACTTTCGGGCCACTGACTACCTGTAACGACTGTCAAAGGGTTACAAATGACAGCCGGGACCAGCGGCTTCACGTGCTTTCTGAGCCACAGAGGGAACTCGGTATGTAATGCGTAACCTATCCACAGACCAATCTATGTAAGTACGAATTAACCTGAAGATCGACCCGAGCGGCTGTTATTATTTAGCCACGAGCTCCTCATAATCAACCTTCAACAGCTACAATAATCCCACTGCTGGGACACAGGCCTCCTCTCTAAGAAATCCGTAATTCACTTGGGCTGTCACAGTGAAGATATTTTCTAACTTTGACGGCACGGTTGGAGCAGTGGCTGAGCGATAGGCTGCGCTGCGTTGCGCGGGTTCAATCCCGTGCGGAACCAATATTTGTATAACCTACAGGTAGTTTTTGACATGGAAAGAAAAATTCGAGTGCGAGCAGGGTTTGAACCTGCGACCTTCCGATTCAGTACACCGGATGTCTTAACCAACTAGACCATCGCACCCCGCTCACAGTTCTCGATACTTTCTTAAATAGATGGCGCTAACGTCACCGTAAGACGTTATTAATGGAACGAAAATTTCGAGAACTGTGAGCGGGGTGCGATGGTCTAGTTGGTTAAGACATCCGGTGTACTGAATCGGAAGGTCGCAGGTTCAAACCCTGCTCGCACTCGAATTTTTCTTTCCATGTCAAAAACAGCTATGTTCCCTACGCAGGGTTTGCGTATAAAATATTAAAAACCTACAGGTAGTTGTTCCGGGTCTGGCTGTTTGAATATTTGTTAACGTACCCTGCATGATACAGGAGAAACTAAAAAATAAAAAAATATATAACATGCCAGTTTCCGATGACGATGTTTTTCTTCATCGTTTTGAAAGCAGATGCAGTGGTGATGAATATTATCAAGTTCACACAATAAAGTGCCTATCTAGGCTTCGAACCAACGACCAAACCACCTTAGTCACTACTTATTTGAAAACTTTAGACTACCAGGAAACAGAAAAACTGTTAATCCCTCTCAGATAGACCCCACTAGATAATAATCCTCTCTGCTGCTTTTACAAACTACTCTTCTCGAACCGCAGTCTTCCCTCAATCATGCTCGCACTAAATATCCTATCAACCATCCTCACGCAACAGTCACTCAATCCACGTCTACCCATATACACCTAATCACATTTTGTTCATACACACTCTCCAGCTACTCACACGCGTTCCATTGTTTCCACACAAATTTTTGTTTATTTTTTTATTTTGTGTTTTAACTTAGTTTCCTGCACTATTGTTACCATGGGGAGGGCCCTGGTGACATGTAATACAGGTTCTTATAGAGGTCTACTTCAGGCACCAGTCTCTCACAAAGCTAATTTCATGTTCGTGCTCCACTGTAACCCTAGCATTAAGTAACTTGTGTAGAGAAAATAAATGATTTATATTATATTATACTAGCTGACCCGGCAAACGTTGTTTTGCCATATAAAAAAAAAAAAAAATGATTTTGGCCGATTCTCAGACCTACTCAATATGCTCACAAAATTTCATGAGAATCGGTCAAGCCGTTTCGGAGGAGTACGGGAAAGAACATTGTGACACCAGAATTTTATATATAAGACTAGCTGACCCGGCAAACGTTGTTTTGCCATATAAAAAAAAAAAATAGATGTTGGCCGATTCTCAGACCTACTCAATATGCTCGCAAAATTTCATGAGAATCGGTCAAGCCGTTTCGGAGGAGTACGGGAACGAACATTGTGACACGAGAATTTTATATATAAGATTACTCGTAAGCCGGCGCCACTACCACTAAATCACAACTGATCGATCCATCTGCATAGGTAAATCATACTGTCATGGGATATCTTCCGTGATTGTTCATTATTTTGAGCATTTTTTGCAGTATATGTCGTAAACCGTGAAAGCTTAAAAGTTTTAACATAGGTCAACTTATAAAACTCATGAAATCTGAAATATATTACACCATTGATTATGACCACACAATTAATTTTCCCAATGACGCACAAACACATAAGTTTCGCAACAAATTTCTTATTCAACCCTTCGTTCATTATATATTTTCTCGCAATCCAATTTGATTCACGTCATAAAATTCACGTGCGAAACAAACTGGTTCAAAAAAATGTTGAAAAGAATACTTATACAACTTTCTTAGCCAACCCTTTTTTTAATGAAAGAAAAATCATATAATAATATAACATTGACGTCATTGAGAATAATCTCGTGGTATAACTTTGACGATCCCTTTGAAAAAACTTACACAATCTCGTTTTGATTTGTAACTTTTTCGACACGCCTTTGTATACATAATAGGGTGTGTATTGAATGTTAGTTCTCATTTTCTCCGTTGAAAAGGTTTAGATTCTAGAAAAAGGTGTTAGGTTTGAACTCCATTCGTTGTAGTAAGCATAATTTATTTCGGTACTAGTTTATTGAGGGGTTTATATTTATTACATAAAATATCGAGTTTCCCCCGTGCCTCGAAAATTACATTAAGCCGTTGGTCCCGGCTATCATTTGTAGCACTGTTTTAAGCTTTCACGGTTTACAACTAGACTTTATTTATTATTACTTTAAGGGTAATACGATACCCCTTGGTAAGGCTGGTTATTTGACTTTCGGGCCACTGACTACCTGTAACAACTGTTAAAGATCTACAAATGATAAACTAGACTTATACTGTCACTTACGGGATATCTTCCGTGATTCTCAACCCGCGATCATGGCGCTTGCAACAGCGTCTAAATATCGGGAGCTCAAAATAATGATCAATCACGGAAGATATCCCGTAAGTGACAGTATAAGCCTAGTTTATCATTTGTAGATCTTTAACTGTTGTTACAGGTAGTCAGTGGCCCGAAAGTCAAATAACCAGTCTTACCAAGGGGTGTCGTATTACACAGTACTAACTGGGTTGTGGAGGTCATATAGGCAGTCGCTCCATGTAAAATACTGGAACTTATTCAGCTACTGACGGTTAGACTGGAAGCCGACCCTAATATAGTTGGGAAAAGTCTAGGCAGATAAAGACAAGTATACAGAGGGGTTAATATAAGTCTGGCCCTCTAGATGTAGAATTTCTGTGATTTTATGTAAGTACCTACCTAAACGGTTTACAACAAATGTTAATCACCAGATAGTTGATTGTTCAGTTGTCTCATCAGAGATGGGGACCTGATAATATTACTTAGACACAGTGATTAACATGCCAGGAGCAGCAGGAGGAGCTCGTGGCTAAATAATAACAGCCGCTCGGATCGATCTTTAGGTTAAGCCATGCTTGCCTAGGTTGGTCTGTGGATGGGTGACCACCCATTATATAACGAGTTTCCTCCGTGCCTCGGAAAGCACGTTAAGCCGTTGGTCCCGGGTGTCATTTGTAGATCTTTGACAGTCGTTAGGTAGTCAGTGGCCCAAAAAGTCTGACAACCAGTCTTACCAAGGGGTATCGTATTACCCAGTACTAACTGGATGTGGAGGTCAGATAGGCTAGGCAGATGATGATGAGTGATTAACATGCCAGTTCTGTGTATTTGTTACGGCTAAAAACCAAAGTAAAGTTACACCTAGTTCTAGTCGGCTTTACCTAGGTGCGGCCGGTTATACTTAGGTGTATCCTTTTTATTGCTAGGACACACAGACCAAATGAATTAGGTCAGGTTAGAACTCTGACCAAACACGCTACATCGAAATTGGTTGCATCAAACCTCCAACCTCTAAATGCCGCACCTAGGTATAGCCGGCTAGAACTAGGTGTAACCTTACTTCGGCTTTTAGCCTTAACATATTCATAAAGGGTGTAAATAGACCCTTAACATAAACGAAAGGCACTTGTTCTCCCCGTCAATGCGATCATTTTTTTGTTCTAGACCATACCTGGGAACCTTCTAGTTATGGAGATATTGGGGGTCAAACTTCCAACTTTTTCACAAGTTTTTTTTTAACTACATGTTTTTAATGTAAAATTTTTACTTTACACACCTCCACGACCCCCGTACTATTCAACCCATTCATCAGCACAATGCTATGAGTGCTTTCCTTCAAGTCCTACCGTAAAACGTGATTTCTCACCCCAAAAAAAAAAGTGGATTCCCAGCAATAATTTTTGCGTAAAGAACTTACTTAGTTTGATGTACAGAATGACGTTGACGGATATGTGAAGGGTCTGTTTACACCCGGTATTAATAAAGTCAATTTTATTTTTGACATAGCTTTTTCCAAATCTGCTGTCAGAGTTTTTATACCGCTAAGGGCCTCTGACTTGGCTTTACATGTCGTCGAGAAATATCTCTCAGGCACGTTTGGTTTCCTCACGATGTTTTCCTTCACCGAAGCTACTGATAACTATACAATACGCACATGCATCCGAAAAATCAGAGGTGCGTTCCTTAGGTTCGAACTCGTGACCTATGACTTGCCTGTCCGACGGTGACACCACTGGGCTATTACTGCTTGCAAGTCAAGACTAAGAGCCAAAAAAACAGTATTCAGACGTCGCCAAGCTGTAATTGCAATGTTTACATGAAGAAATACGCATTACTTTCAGGATCAGTGTTATCATAATTTGCTTTCTGCTTTTCTCATAATAAAACTGTCTAGAACAATGTTTGTTAAAGACTTTCTCCTTATCACAAGTTTTGTTAGTTTAACTTAAGTACAATGTATAAAGCTCTGTACTTTATCTATCTTGATAACGTTGACATCGCTTTGATGTTATATATTCTCTACTTCATATATTCTCTTCTTCTTATCGTATCGATGTTCCTTCCATATTAGACGGTTTGGGTCCAGTAGGGGGCCACGTTTATTGCAGCGGCAGAGGCACTGTTCAGGTCGTCAAGAGTGCAGGTAAACAGACACCTGGGACACTCCTCTACTTAGATAGTGTTGTAGACGTAGTTTAGGAAAGCATAACATAACATCACGCCTGTGATCCCCGGAATCCCAAGATTAGACAGAGGTGTACCTAATAGTACACCCTCATTTCGCCAGTTATGTTTAAGTCCCATGTACCACGTTTAAAATCTTATACCCGAAACTGTCAAATTTTTACGATCAACCTTGAACCTAATTCTTCAGCGATAAAGTTGAAAATCTATATAAGAAATTCGACAGATTGTAGTAGCTTGATGTGCTGGTGCTGGTCTGTACCTAAATTACTCTTAAACTGTTAATAAGAGAAAATTATAATTTTAGCGAAATGGAAGACGTTGCGTTGGAAGGCCTCCCACTAGGTGGACCGATGACCTGGTAAAGGTACAGGGATCCGCTGGATGCGAGACGCACGAGACCGGTCAATGTGGCGACACTTGGGGGAGGCCTATGTCCAGCAGTGGACGTCTTTCGGCTGAAATGATGAGGATGATGATAATTTTAGCCAAATCTTATGACATCGATCATACAAATTGCATACTTTTCTGACAATAAAAAAGTAATCATAAAAACTCGACTGTTAAGCAAAAAACAAAGAGCTTTTGTTAGGAGACGGGACCTTAGTTTTTATTTCCAGCTTTTTAGTTTAATAATGTGAAAGATTTCACAGACGATTTAACTTCTTGATTTGTTCACTTTTATATGATTTGTCAAGTCGAACAACTAACTTTAAATCGTTATAAATCATAAATGGGCATTCGAAATGATATGAGAAACCTAAAGATGATTTTGATTACTATCATGTACATTTAATGACACTCGCAAGATTAAGAAAAATCGATCATCAAAATCGACTCACGCGTTTGGTCTTTATACACCGCAAAGGAATAAACATACATACATATTTAGGCTAATAAACACATTACACTCCTCAGTCGGGTAAAGAGTTCCTCATAAAGAAAGCTTTACTCTACAGGCATAGTCTTTGTTCACTAATAACCGAATTAAGAACAACGAACTAACAAAAGATCCAAAGTCCACAATACAGCGAACTTTTATTACCCTCTGTTCAGGGAAGGCGTGTGCAACATGGGCCATGTTGGTGTATGTTGGTGCATGTCCGTGCAGACGGACAACGACGTCCGGCCTTGACGTCCGAATCGTGAGCTGAGTCGCCGATTGCTGTTCACTTCTCGTTACTGGACAGAGTGTGGGGTGGAGACGATGTCTGTTGTTGTGGTATATATTTTTTGTTTGGTATTATTAGTTCATTGTTTTTCTTCTTTTCACGCATGTATCTATATTACACTACTTTTGTTCAGTAGATGGTCATGTTTATAAAGGTTTAAGAGAAATACAGTGTATGTTATATTGTGTTGAAGTTTCCCCAAAAAGTCACAACCTTAATGTACCGGTCCCCATTCATTCAAACCACTATGAAAACTGACAGCTATAGCTTAAATTCGAAATCAAATGAATAGGTATCCTACCTATTCATTTGATTTTCGAACTTAAAATATCTAGATAAATTTTCATCCTTGAGTGATGCAGTTACTTCTTTGTTTAAGCTTTTTTGCAGCTTATGTAACCAGTGCCAAATTTTTTTAACATTAATCAATGATTAGTTCCCAGTACATCGTCGTCAAATATTTTTTCTTGCTTTGTTCTTAATTTTATAAGGTTCCATAGAATTAAGAACAAAGCCAAACCTCACTATCCAAATTCTTCCACAACTCACACGACTCCACCGCACTCCTGTGCGTGCCCTTGAGCGCGGGCGCATTGCGGCAGGTCGCGTCTGCGCTGTACAGTTATAGACAATCTTGTGTGCGCGTGCATCTTGTACATTCGAACATGGAACGAACGTGCCGAATTTAAAATTTTGACAGCTGGTTCGTCTTTACGGGGTACTGTTGTAACGGTATTTTGAGTGGAATTTTGTAACGAATTGCAATGGAATAAAGCTTCGTTTTCATGGGAAACAACATGTTTTTGTGTTGCGAAAAATAATTGATTCTGGCAACATGGAATGTTGTATCTGGTTTTGCTGACTCCTTAATAAAACCTCATTAGTACACTCCTACTACTCGAACTCATATATTTGCCTACTAATTATCTAGGTAGGCATATATTCCGTAATGGTAACCAAAAGCTGCGCATCTTTGTTTAAATCAATGGGCCGCTACATCTACCACAACTCAACAACTCTTTCAAAACTTGGGTTTTCTATGAATACAGGATGTATGATGATGCTGATCGTCTAGATAAGCTATAATCCCCTGGGATATTAAAAGGATAAAACTTAGGTAAAGGGTGTCAATGATAATAAGCGTTAATCAACTTACCATACTAAGATACGATTTTATTAAAGCATAATAAGTAAATTTAATGAGGAGCTCGTGGCTAAAGAATAACAGCGGCTCGGGTCGTAGGTTGATGTGTGGATGGGTTACCGCCCATTACGTACCGAATTTCTTCCACCTCGAAAAGTAAGTTAAGCCGTTGGTACCGGCTGCCATTTGTAGATCTTTGACAGTCGTTACAGACAGTCAGTGGCCCAAAAGTCTGACAATCAGTCTTACCAAGGGATATCGTATTTGCCAGGACTAACTGGGTCACCCATACATTTGGCTAGAGTAGGTATTGAAAATTGGTATGGTACAGTTGATATTTTTTTCGCATTAACGATATTGGACCCATGGAGGAAGTTGTTCAGTTTGATGGTCTGCAGCATATCCTTTATTATGACTATAAAGGGTGTAAACAGACCCTTAACATATCTGAAAGGCACTTGTTCTCCCCGTCTTTGCGATCATTTTTTTGTTTTAGACCATACCTGGGAAACTTCTAGTTACGGAGATATTGGGGGTCAAAGTTCCAACTTTTTCACAAGTTTTTTTTTTAAATACATGTTTTTAATGTAAGATTTTTACTTTACACACCTCCACGACCCCCGTACTATTTAATCCATCCATCAGCACAATGCTTTGAGTGCTTTCCATCGAGTCCTACCGTAAAACGTGATTTTTCACCCCAAAAAAAAAAAGTCGATTCCCAGCAATAATTTTTGCATAAAGTTAGTTTGATGTACAGAATACTTGGTTGACGGCTATGTGAAGGGTCTGTTTACACCCTTTCTGTTACACACTGTATAAGAGTAGGATAATTCTGATATTTTTCTGCGATATTTTATTTCTTTACAGAAGATTCTGGCCAATGTGGTTATTACTCACTAAGATTCAAAGACTCTTTGAACTTCACAATAAGGAAAAATAAAATAAAAACAATTTTATAACAATCCAATTAAAATGTACCTATGCAAGAACTAGAACAATGAATAAGGATTTTTCACCTTAAGATCATGACGCAAATTGGGAACACAAAACCTAAAGGGTAAGGATCATTTGCAATAGGCCACAAATACTAATAAAAATGAGTTACTATATTTTACCGTTAGTCATAAATACACATTAGTAACCAACTCTTATTATGCAACATTATTATATCGCTTGGAAATAAATAAAATAATAATAAATGCATTATTAACGCACGCAATGCGTAATAATTTTATCCTTGAAATAATCGAACAAAGAAGAGGTGGTAAATGTATTAGTAATAATTGGTAACTAAGCGGTAATTACTACATAGTATAAAACAAAGTCGCTTCCCGCTGTCTGTCTGTCCCTACGTATGTTTAGATCTTTAAAACTACGCAACGGATTTTGATGCGGTTTTTTTTAATAGATAGAATGATTCAAGAGGAAGGTATATATGTATATATTGCACCCATGCGAAGCCGGGGCGGGTCGCTAGTAGATATAATATTACTCAGGTTTTTCTAGGGTAATATTAAAATACTGCAATGTTTCATAGGCTGGAAATAAATCACAATAAAAAAATATGCAAGGTGTAAACGGAACACTTACGAAGCCGTCGACCAAGCATTCTGTACATCTAACCCAACGAATCAAAAATAATTGTTGGAAAACGATTTTGATTTTTGGGATGAAAAATCAGACTTTACGGTAAAACTCAATGTAACGAACTCAAAACATTATGCTAATGGATGCATTATGGTCCACGATCCAAGGGCCGCCCGCCAGACATTACTTATTTTCTGATTAACAAAATGTGTGGCATCAAGTAGTGTTAGTATGTACTGTGAACGTATGCCTACCTGCTAACTTGTTGCGTCGGCCAATTATTCAATATCAGGTTCTAAAGTTGCGTAAAACAGATTAATTTTTTTCTTAAAGCCTCATGCTCAGTAATTGCTCTTTCGACCACTCGACCAACGAAGCATTCGAAGATACAATGATTCTTCTATTGTTGAAAGCTCCATTTCGGAGACATGTCAAATTTTTCGCGTCTTGGTCTCTGCCTTATTTTTTGACGTAAATTTCTTATGAAAACTGTATCTATCTCGCTCAAAATTGCACAGAGTCTAGGAGATAGAACTAGAAAGATATATTGTCTCTGTCAAGTATTTCGAATAAACGAACAGCGGGTCGCTGTCAAAATTTCCGTATCTGTGGGGCGGTTCCTGAGTAAATTACCATCTAATGTCGAATTGTCGACATCAGAATTTAAGTAAAATCGCTTTTAAATAAAGTCTCAATGGAAAACGTATAACTCCCACATTTTTCTCAAGCTTCCAGTCTTAACAGATGTTGTAGGCCCCGAATATGTCCGATTTATTTTAGGGTTAATTTATCGTATCGTAAAGTACGGGAATAGAGCATAAACCCAGATCAATACGAACGAATGATAAATAAAATATGGTGTTTGAATGTGAAGTTTTCAATAGATTTATTTATTTTTTGTTGGAGATTAACAGCATCATCACAGGTCTAGTATTCACATGCGCTTTTGCTAAGCATGTGGTGTTTAGTTTGATTCCCAGGTCGGCCAAAGTGTTATTGGGTATTCCATCAGGAAGTTCTCAGTAGCAGCCATCAAGTCTGGAATTGTACCCGGTTGATGGCGGTAGATGGTAGACTCGCCCCCTATATCATGGGACTTAAACATAACTGGTGAAATGTGGGTGTAAAATCAACATGTTTAACGATTACCAATTTTAGTCATTAAAATTTAACGTAAAACCTATTATGTAGGCTTATTAAACAAGCTCAATTAAAAAAGTAGGTACCTTTTATTTTTCGCACTGTAAGGCCCTGAGAACTTGCTTTGTCCTATCAGGACAATGAAACTCGGCACAATAAGGGCATACCCATAGACATCAACTGCTTCATAAATCGCTATCAAGTACCATGTCAAGCGGTCAATGCCCTGAATTTTCCTTTGTTACTAATTATAATACGAAATGTATACGACCTGACAAGGTAATATTACAACAAGTAAATTATGCAACAAAAAAACCAGACCCCCACGAAATTAAATAAGTTTTTAATTCCAAAGGGTAATAAACAATCTTTTCTGACATTAAATATGTCCTTACCATTTCTGGACGCCACAATAGCCCGCCAAAAATAAACGTCAAAAAATTCAAGATGGCCGCTGCGTTTCTTGGCCTCGGTCAATCAGGAAGTGCATGTAATACCAACGAACTCTTCAATGTTACCCAGTTTTCTGCAGTGGATCCTGGTTGTGTAAAAATATTCTCGTTTTATTGTGTACATATGCGTAATTGTTGACCTTTAAAAGCGAGATCTTCGTTAAACAAGAGTGTAGTGACTCCAATTTGCAGCAGCCATTTTGAATGTCATTTCGTTCAACCTTGGTCTTGGAATATTAATAAAGTTATGTGTGCATAAATTGTTAACGCATTTTTGTTAAACTTTAAGGAAAACACGATGATGTATTTATGTAATTTATTTTCAGAATAAAAAGAATTAGTGCGTAAGCTTTTTTGTATGGTAATGTTTGTTCTATTTATCTTCCGTTTTGTAACCAAATATACTATATTCATTAATAATAGTTTCCTTTTAATTATATTTACATTATATACAGACTACAAATAGAACTAAACTAATGATAAAAATAAGACTAAAAGTAAGAAAATATAAACTTCTAAACAACGACGACAATAGGACACTTACACTTCCGTTTTGTATGAGAAAATCAATCGTCATAATTTTAACACTGGAAATACTACTCACAAAGCTTCCACTCTATGACAAAATCATGTCTACCGGTCATCAATTAATCAGATTATTTTCATATTCATTTGTATTTTTGTGCCGTTTCCACTTTATATCACTAAATTCGTTTAGCGTTAAACGAATTTAAAACAGCGTTCGGTTTCTGTCAATGCATTGAAAATGGTTCAGACAAGATCATAGGATGAAGTTTAAAAACGTTATCAGATATTGAGTTGTATCCACTGAGACTGTGATCCGTTTTACCCACTGATCACGGTATCTGTGACTACAAGAAAAAAAAACGAAACTAATCACTGTGTACCATGATTAGTTTCGATTTTTTTTCGACAAGAAATAAAGTATAATATTTTTCGAAACTGATTTTTTTTTATCTTATTTCCCAAACGAAAAGAAGTTACAATTATAAAAAAAAAAAAAAAAAAATTTCGTAATTGGTGGAGTCAAACCCACTAAACGGACGTGCGTATCAGTGCGTTTTCATAAGGGATTCATTTAAGTGTTGCCCATTATATCTCGTTTTCAAAATAAACTCATTTTTATTTACGAGCCGCACAAAGTGAACTTGAACTAGAACCCTCATAACCTCAAACTCAAATCATATATTAACATCACACTGCTAACATCCTAAAGAAGAATTCCTTTACATCCGTTAAACATTTGCATGTCATCCTATTACACGAAGGGAACTCAGCAGAGGCCGTGGCCGCCATGACCGGAACTGACGTCAACACTTTTGTTTATCTTGTCTATTATAAACCAGAGATATTATGAGTTTTGTATGATCTTGAATTAAATAGTTGTATCGCGGAACTGTTAGAAAAGGTCGTGACGGAAGTTTTGATTATTTGTTTTGTTTTGTGTTAGTCATTCTAACACCCGTATCTATAAACAAATCGAAGTGATAACTTGAGTTAAAGTAATTATTTAAGATACGATTTTAATACTGTAGTTTAGTAATTTTTTGAAGTTAGAACTGCCAAAAGTTAGAATCTTTAGTTTGGCTTTCTTTGACGGTTCTTACTTGGTTCGTTCTTGTGTCATCGTTTTTCTTGTTTATTGCATAAAAATGGGTGCATAAGTAATTACTTAAACTGAAGTAACTACTTTAACTTGACTATAGATACCAGGGTTAGACTAGGTTTTACCAGTGATTTGTCCGCGTGTGTCAGTATTAAACTTGTTATGTATATAAATGACTTTTTGAATGACACTATTTGACATTGCTGTTTTGACATGGAAAAAAAAATTCTAGTGCGAGCAGGGTTTGAACCTGCGACCTTCCGATACAGTACACCGGATGTCTAAACCAATTAGACAAATGACTAAAGGCACTTCAAGTGCCTTTAGTCATTTGTTTTTATGTTGAAATTTATTTTTAAATATTTTGTAGTAAATTTTGTACGAAATACTAATATTGTGTCAACCTGCATGCTTAATTTGCATGTATATGCATGTTTTGACAAATAAAATTATCTTTATCATGCCTTTTTTATTTATTATTGGTTGTTTTTAAAAATCTTTATGGTTTAGTACAAAACTTTTTTTTTTACTTTTAAATGCTCCAATGTTTTACTTCTTCAGTGATTTTAGTTTTGTGTGTCATCAGTAGCTCAGTTTGTTTTGCCTGTAAAGAAATAATTTATTCAGTAATTTTTAATTTCAAGTTCAAAACACGTTTGCATTTCAATCTTAGAAACAGATCAGAACTGACCTAGCTCATATTTAAATAAGGCCATATTAAAATTATATAATATGTACGTAACACATGTAAATACATTTAAGGATATCTATAAACTGGTTTCAAAGGTGATATAATTATTTTTAGTATTTTGTTTTTCTTGCCAAAGTTTCCTTAAGATCACACATTTTTGTCTGTCTGCGCACATGCAGGAACTTGTTTATTTTCTGATCAGAATTTAAATATTTGCATATCTAAGGATAGGTTTTTGCCCAGACGTGGGACAATTTGTGATATTAAAAAAAAAGTATAGGTACAGATGGTCGGTGGGTGGGTAGGTGGTGGGCTGGGAACCTATATTAATCTTTAAATGACCAATAATATGTCTGTTAGGTTAGATGAATCCGAATAGTAACTATTAGTATTAGCTAGCGTAGTGTAGGACGAGTGGTCGAGTAGGACCAGATGTACAAACACATCATCATCAGCCTAGCCTTTTCCCAACTATGTTGGGGTCGGCTTCTAGTCTAATCGGATGCAGCTGAATACCAGTATTGTACATGGAACGACTGCCTATCTGACCTCCACAACACTGTTAGTACTAGGTAATACAATTCTCCTTGGTGAGACTGGTCGTCAGATGTTCGGGCGATTTCCCGTAGCGACTATCAAAAATCTACCATTAAAGTCCACCGTTTTCTTCAGAAAGCTGTAAAACTTCCGCCCAAAACGCATTGTTTCAAATAATAACTCTTACACAAGACATTTAAGAATGAATCAGAGGCCTCATTACTGTAAGTAAATAAGTACCAGACCATACTCAAGGACCGATCGACAACTTAAAATGTATAACGATCCAAAATTACAGTATTATCGCTCATTTAACAACAATATTGAAAACAAATCGACTCCTTTTTCAATGTAAATCTGTCTGTAGTGTACCTACACTAAATATTCCCTACGATAATCAAGCCAAGTGACATTTAGTGACGGCGCATCGAATCTGCTGCAACAAAAACAAGATGGCGTAGCTCTGCGTCCGCGCACGCCCGTGAACTTGCGCGCGACGCTAAATTTACACGCGACGCGTCATCCGGTGCGAGAGAGATTATGCATGTACAGATAGGGCAGACATTCTTGAGCTTTTGTCGGTGATAGCCTTTTCTGGAGATCCGGAGATTAAGGGGAATGGTAATGAGCTGTGAGAGTTGGTTACTAAGTAAGATGAATAGATACTTTGTTAAAGAAGTGGGATAAAAATTGTGGTTGTAAATAAATATTTATCATCTTCTCATAGTTTTGACTCTTCTTTTGATATCGCAGATAGAAAAAAAAAATCGATTGTTATTAGTAACTGGATGAGAGTTGCTTATAATCGAGTTAAGTGGCGTGCGATTGAGGAGGTCTATGTTCAGCAGTGGACTGCTGCAGGCTGATGATGATGAAAATAAAAAGATATGGGTAAGAAGGACAAAATTAATTATTATAGTTTTGTAAGGGCTCTTGATAAGAGTACTTGCAGTGTATTGAAATATTGTCATCACCTGTCATCATTTTCTTAACTATATTGCGTAGACTGGCTTAGAGCTTTTACTCTTGGAAGAAAATGGATGCTATTTAATTAGTCAATCTTCTATGAAATTGGGAAAAAACCTTGATTTAACTAAAGATTAAGATTCGTTTAACTGATTTGGCTCAAGCCGATTGTCTAACGTGGTTGGACTATCCAAAACATTATAGGCACCTATGGAGAAACTTTAAATATATTATAGTTTTTATTTTCCCTCGTTGGTTTAGTGGTCGCAAGCGCGACCACAGAGCATGAGATCCTGGGTTCGTTTCCCGGGTCGGGCAGTCTTATTGGGCTTTTACATCAGGAATTTCTCAATAGCAGCCATGGAGTCTGGATATGTGCCTGGTTGATGGCAATAAGCTTGCCCTCTATTACATACATACTTGGGATTTAAACGCAACTGGCGGAATGTATGTATAAGTATTTGTTAGGGACATCTCTACCTAACACTTCAGGGATCACAAACCGTGATGTTAAGTTATGTATTTATGTAGTTATTTATTTATTTAAGAGATGTCAGCAAATCGGAAGGGGTCCGCATGGGCCGATGCCTGCCAGGGCTGCGGGACTGTTCGAAAAGGATACCGCGGCCCTGGAACACAAAGGGCAAAGAAAGAACGTGGATGGGTTTTAGTCAGTACAAGTCTGACACTCCCTTCCACTCCGCCCAGAGTGGGGAGGGGTGGGGGGGTCATTTGATGCCTTCCCATCCGAAAAAAAAAAATTAATTATTTTGAACAACTTGTCGTATCTGCATGTGAATGTGGTGAGATGGAAGCGAAGGTCACGAGGTTGCACATTTACATAAACATCGTTATTGTGCATGTGTTATATTTGTTACAGGAAAGGAAGATATTATTGTGTTATGTTGCTCGGTCTCAAGGTTTGGTACCACAGCGTTCATTGTTGGTACTTGTGTTGTGTTCACAGAAAATCAAGGTTCAGATGATAGGTCTTCTTTCATCATCTGCTTCGCCTTTTCCCAACTATGTTGTAGTCGGCTTCCAGTCCAACCGGATGCGGCTGAATACCAGTATTTGACATGGAGTGACTACCTATCTGACCTCCACGACTCAGTTAGTACTGGGTAATAGTACGATACCCCTTGGGTAAGACTGGTTGTCACAATTTCGGGCCATTGACTACTTGTAACAACTGTCAAAAATCTACAAATGACAGCCAAGACCAACGGCTTACCGTGTTTTCCGAGGCACGGAGGAAACTCGGTAAGTGGCTTAACCTAAAGATCGAAGCGAGCGGCTGTTATTATTTAGCCACGAGCTCCTCCACACCTCACCCAGACCTACTTAAAGGTACCAAAACGTGGTAGTGATGGGCCACCATGTACATTGAGGATGTCGGCATGTAAACAGCTACATAAGTCCCCCGAGAGCCGAGACACATGACCACAGAGATATTGCGCAATAGATTTCGCAGACGCTAGAAAGTGAACTACACTATGTCATTGAACTTGCTATAATTTATGCACTCCTAGCTGTTACATTGGACGTTGCCCACGTAGAGGTCAGAATTTATCCCTTGTTAACGTCAAACAGGGATAAAAAATATCCTATGTCCTGTCAAACCCAGATAATGGTCTGCCAGTGTGCAAGATGAAAATGTAACACGCAGACAGACAGAATTACTTTCGTAGTTTCGTTTATATATATATATATATCTAGTAGTTATGAGATCAGGGATTTACCTATATAAAATATTCTTCTATATCGTGTGGTTAGTGCCTTACCTAGTGTCAGCGATTTTTATGCCGCCTATGGGCCCCTGACTTGGCTTTACATGCAGTCGAGAAATATATCAGGCATGGTTTCCTCGCGATATTTTCCTTCAAGTGATAATTATAAAATACGCACATGAATCTGAAAAATAAGAGGTGCGCGTCATTTTTTTTTTCGGATGGGAAATCATCAAAAGACCCCCCCCCCCCCCACTCTTGGCGGAGCGGAAGAGAGTGTCAGACTTGTACTGACTAAGACCCATCCATGTTCCGTCTGTGCCCTTTGTGTTCCAGGGCCACGGTATCTCTTTCGAACAGTCCCGCAGCCCTGGCAGGCATCGGCCCATAGCTAGCTAGCTAGCCCATAACTCGCCGTCCACAGGCCCGCGCCTACGGTGGCCGGGAGGCGCGTGTCTTGGGTTCGAACTCTAAACCTATGACTTTGCAGTCTAACCGTCAAAGCACTAGGCTATCACTGCTTCATTTACTAACTTGGTTACTAGCTTTGTACTCGGCTCCTATTACAAAGGACTTGTAACCCTCTAACGGTGACCCAACACATGGTTGATTAAAATAATTATAAACGATGTCTTTGCATGCAACATCCTTTCGGGTGCCGAACAAGAATCGATTTACAAAATTATTCAAATCGTTTCGTGAGAATTACACAATAATTTTAAATAAATTTCTATGTATTAACATACACGCGAAATTATAATGGCAACCGGATATTAGGACCTTCGGATATGCCCCTGTATATCCGGTCATTGATAAATTATAGATTTTTACATAATTTTTATGTAAAGTAGAGGAAGTTATTCTGTCTGGTCATTATGGCAATGTCATGATCGTTCGTGTAACCGTTGCTATACGAAGGAGGCCAAGTTCAGCAAGATATTTATATAAGATGGTTTAAGAAAAAGCTTTATTAGTGGATGTACGTTTAACTCAGGAAATAGAAGTATGATGGTTTATTTATCGAGACAGGTCTACTAAAATACAGTTTTAAGTATCGTTATAGGGTTTTCTTAAAACCCTGAAATTAGATCATCATCTTTGCCAGCCCAGCCTTTTCCCAACTATGTTGGGGTCGGCTTCCAGTCTTACCGGATGCAGCTGAATACCAGTAATTTACATGGAGCGACTGCCTATCTGACGGCGACACTTAGGGAAGGCCTGTGTCCAGCAGTGGACGTCTTTCGGCTGAAATGATGATGATGATGATAAAAGCTTGACTAGTAACAGTACTTTTGCTGAATGTAAATTGTAGGTGCTAAACTACAGTAGATGGAGGTGGAAAAGACCTAAAAGTATTATTAAACTGTAGTTTTTGCCGATAAGATTACATGAATAGTTTCATTACATTTTTTTTTTTGTCGACTGCTTCGGTGGCCCAGAGGTCAACGGTACGACTGCTAAGCAAGAGGTCCTGTGACCGGTTGATGACAATAAGCTCCCTATTTTATTTTTTTTTTCGTTAGGGAAATCAATTACCCCCCCCCCCCCCACTCTGGGCGGAGCGGAAGGGAGTGTCAGACTTGTACTGACTAAAACCCATCCATGTTCCTTCTTTGCACTTTGTGTTCCAGCGCCACGGTATCTCTTTCGAACATTCCCGCAGCCCTGGCAGGCATTGGCCCTTGCGGACCCCTATTTGGTTGCTGACATCTCTGTAAGCTCCCTATTACATGGGACTTTAACATAAGTGGCGAAATTTGGGTGTATTATTAGGTACACCACTGCCTAACCTGTTATATGTATTTTATTGTAACCTAAGTCATAAATTTTAATGAACTTACTGTCACTAATATTCAATAATGTTTAAATTCCAAGCTATTGTCTTTCAAAAACTAATTAAATAAAAGCACTTTCTCTTTGTAGACTATTTAATGGAAATTCGTGGGACCCGCGACGCATACTAAAAGCTAAAACTTAATTGTATTGCCAAAATATTATTCATATTTCATTTATTATTGCATTAAAATAGTTTTATAATCCAATTTACATAACAATGCATTTAAACTACGTTAAAGTTTTATTTATTTGACTTAGATTAAATAATGGCACCAATAAAACTGAAATGTGTCATTTGTTATGTTCAGAAAATGATAATTAAAAGTTATGGGTTTAAAGTTCAGTCTAGATTTAAAATAAAATGCAAAGGCGACGATCTATGTAGATCTTGAAAAGTGCTAAAGTGCAGGTTTCACCTTCTAAAATCTCTAGTTCTTACCCACATTACTATCTCGTTTCTAAGGCAGATTTTCATGAACTTGTAGATGAGGGAAATAACTATAACTGTTAAGCTGCGTCATCCCACAATTGGGCAAAGGCATGGCTCCATGGCTTCCAGTTCTTCCAGTCCCAAGGCCAATATGAACTTTATTATCTAACACCATAACATCACGCCTGTAATCCCTAAAAAAAACATATAAAATACGACAGCAAAATTAAAGAAGGAAAGGACTGTCTAGACTAGACAAATAACTTTACAAGAAAACGCACAGACTGCAAAACTTTGAATCAATAACATAACATAACAACACGTCTGTAATCCTCGAAGGGTTAGGCAGAGGTGCCATCAACCGTGGCTGCCATTGAGAAATTCTTGGTGGGAAAAACCCAATAACACTTGGCCCGACCTGGGAATCGAACCCAGGACCCCATGCTCAGCAGTCTGCGCTTGCTACCACTAGAAAAACTAGGCAGTAAATTATTTATTAGTTCTGGATAACTTAACCTAGATATTACTTAATACTAATTAAAACATCAAAGAAAAACCGTCTAAAAATAATAATAAACTATGCAATACGAGACATTAGATAATGGCTTCTTCCCTTTAGCTCTAAAAGTCGATAATTTAACACAATATCAATCTCCAAGCCCACGGATGTCCTAAAATAATAAAAGGATGCGACGGACCGGCGCGTGCGCCGACGAATTTTATTCCATTTTCGAAAAGGGGGTTCGTATTTAAAATTAGAACAAGTCGGCAACGGAAATCGTTCAAGAATGAATCATGCGCTTCTCAACAGCGTCCTATGGATTATAAATAAAATATGTAGCTAAAGTTTTTGAAAAATATTCTCGTATTGTATAAATGGGTATTTTCTGTATGCGGTGGGGTTTTTGGGTTTCAGCTCTATTTCTGTTACGATTGGCGTTGTAAAACCCGTGTGGAAAATTAATTTGATTGCAATGTTATTGTTTAGACACGTGCCCTTGGCAACATAAACGGTTTTATTTTTATTATTTCCCGTAGTTTTATTTAGCATCTTGTTTTAGCTTAGTTTATGAATCTCAAAGTCGCGGTTGACAGGCTCTCAGAAGATACAGCAGATATTAAACAAGACTAACGAAGTACGGTTTTGTTTTGCAGCAGTAACTAGTACAGTCGACGGCCCGGTTGGCGCAGTGGCTGAGCGATTGGCTGCTGCGCTGCGTATCGCGGGTTCGATCCTCGCCCGGAATAAATATTTGTATGATCTACAGGTAGTTGTTCCGGGTCTGGCTGTTTGTGTATGTGAGTTTAAATGTTTGTAAACGCACCCACGATACAGGAGAAATTCCTAGTGTAGGGCAAAGTTTTATTAAAAAAAAAACTGTTAATGTGATAACTAAACAGTACACAAGGAAATATAACTGAAACATACCAGACTTAATGCCTAAAAGTATTGGGACAAAGTTGCTATCATACAAATATTGGCAAATCAACTCATCTGCCTTGCCTTTTCCCAACTATGTTAGGGTTGGCTTCCAGTCTAACCGGATGCAGTTGATACAACTTTTTACTTGGAGCGACTTTCTAACTGACCTCCACAAACCAGTTTGTACTAGGTAATTACGATACCCTCTTGGTAAGACTATCGTCAGAATTTCGGGCCACTGACTACTTGTAACGACTGTCAAAGATCTACAAATGACAGCCGGGACCAACGGTTTAACATGGTATGTAATGATGGTTTTTTTTTTTTTTTTTTTTTCGGATGGGAAATCATCAAATGACCCCCCCCCCCACTCTGGGCGGAGCGGAAGGGAGTGTCAGACTTGTACTGACTAAAACCCATTCATGTTCCTTCTTTGCCCTTTGTGTTCCAGGGCCACGGTATCTCTTTCGAACATTCCCGCAGCCCTGGCAGGCATCGGTCCATGCGGACCCCTACGTGGTTGCTGACATCTCTTTGAGGCGCGCGTGGAACACGAACGCGCCGTCGACACGGCTTGTCGTCATAAGACGGCCGGACGGCGAGCTAGCCCATAGCATGGTCTTCCACTCACGGACCAATCTAGGCAAGCGCGTCTTAAACTGAAGATCGACCCGAGCGGCTGTTATTATTTAGCCACAAAATAAAATAAAGTCCTTAAGGCGCAAAGGAGTGACTATGTGTAAGGACTACTTAGTCATCCATTCATACCGCGACAAGATTGTCACTTATTTACAAGATATCCATGTGACATGAGCATAGTGTTAGCTACATGGTTCGTGGGTAAGATTAAATCTTTTATTATTTACTAGTTTATGGCTGCGATTTCCCTCGCGTTACGGTTGAAAGTTATCCCAAGCAAACGTTTTAAATATAGCCGATGACACTTTGGGATAATGTAGCTTTCTAATAGTGAAAGTATTGAATCAGTAGTTTGAAGATTATCCGCTTCGTCCGAACCAACGAACATACAAAGAAAATCGGCTGAATGGGGCTCTCTTAATTTCAGAAACGTTCATCAATAAAAGTATGTAGGTACATTATATGAAGCAATTAAGGGGCTTTTCTGTTCTCTCGTTTTCTTTTCTTTTCTTTTTCTTGACCTATCTTTTGAGAGTATTTTTACGAATGTACGCGAGCTCTAAGTGTGGTCCCCAGATTGCCTGGTAAGCTGCCTTAGTTCTTTACCCGTTGGTTTGGTGGCTGCAGGCGCTACTGCTGAGCATAGGGTCCTGGGTTCGATTCTTAGGTCAGCCAAAGTGTTTTTGAGTTTACTCATCAGGAATTTCTCCGTTGCAACTCAGAGTCAGTGGCATTAGGCTCACCCCCTATTACATTTGTGACGTAAAGATAACTTATGAAATGTTTGCATAGATACAGCTCTGCCTAACACTGTGAGGATTACAAGCGTGCATGATATTATGTTCAAACTGATCACATGTAGCTTGTTATAAATATATCTGTGTTTAGGTTCGTCCGTAGATTCATATCGGATGAGGTTCATCGTCCGCAGGTTCTTGACATTAACGATTTGTTTGGAGTCGAGGTGCGGCGTAGATTGCATTTTAGAAAATACTAGCGACCCGCCCTGGCTTCGCATGGGTGCAATATATATACACCGTGACTTTTTAGTCGTCTTACAACGGCAGCCCACTTCATGTATCCAAAGAATACTACACATTCATTAAAAAAAAAAAATGAGATTTTTAATTTAAAAATAAAAATATTATTCAGCATTATGACGCATGACGTAGTTAAAACACCCTGTTGCGAGCGATGATCTGCTGGACTCGAGTGCTGGGTAGGTATATGTTCTCCCGTTTGACACGTAAACATTGTTAACAGGATGTTTTATAATTTTATTCTATTTTTTTATTATTATTTTTCTTTGTACCTATCATGGAAGAAAAAAAAAATTGCGCCTAGAGCTATTTTATGTCGGGCACATTGAGTGGACGACCTTTGTAAGACGACTAAAAAGTCACGGTGTATAAACCTTCCTCTTGAATCACTCTATCTATTACTGAAAATTGCATTAAAATCCGTTGCGTAGTTTTAAAAATCTAAGCCTACATAGGGACAGACAGACAGCGGGAAGCGACTTCGTTTTAGTGAAGCTGTCTTCTCTTTTTGTAGGCGAGGTTTTCTTATTATATTAACAACATCACGCCTGTAATCCTTGAAGGGTTAGGCTGAAGTGTACCTAACAGTACACTCACATTTCGCCAGTTATCTTTGCTCTATTAACATTTTAATGATGACAATGATCTACAAATAATGGGGCAATTAATATTGTTTGTTCATTACAGGAACTGATAGACGGTAATGAAGGCGCCAAACTAATGGTTCAGTTATGGGCCGACACAATTGATTACCATCGACACGGACGTAACTCACTAAGACCAGGGCAGCTTAGCTCAAAAGAGAAGAGCAATGGATGGGACAAGGAGTCCAATAATGATGATAGCAGAGCACTTCCACGTTTAGAACTCGAATGTTTTTTGGATTTTCTAAAACGATGTTGTTGCTTTGTTCCAAAAGTATATAAATATAGTATGTTTACGTCTGTCCCTAGATTTGGATCGAATCGAGGTCAGCGTTCGCGGGTCCTTCACACTGATCGGTTAGGTTAGGCCTGGCGTGTATTGCATATTTTTTGCTGCATGTTTATTTTTGGGGTATTCTTCAAAGCGCAACTATTTTAAAGCGCAGCCAACTAAGCGCAACTAAATTATTCCTAAGCGCAACCATTAGTTGAACTGACAAATAAAAAAAAATACTATGATTTAAAAAAGAAATAAAGAATCCATCAGTGGCGAAGGTTCTATACAACTCGATTCCTACCGGCTTCCCTTTGAAAACTGGCACAGTCAGTATTTTATAGACAAATAATAAAATCACATTAAAGATACGTACTCCGGCTTACCTCTTACAAAAATTGACCCTTCGCTACTGGAATCCATCACACCTCTCTAGTTTTCATCATGGTTGCGCTTTGAGGAATAAACATTTAATATTTTAAATTTGAATTTGTGAGCGCAACTAATGGTTGCGCTTCGAGAAATAATTTAGTTGAGCTTAGTTGGTTGCGCTTAAAAATAGTTGCGGTTTGAAGAATCCCCTTATTTTTAGGTGGGCAGAAATGCTAGTAGTAAGTAGGTGAGTATAAATAAATAAAACAACCCTTTCTTGTTGTTTTACAAATATTACATTTGTTACTGACGATTGGTCTTTCTAATAACAGCTTGTCCTTCGACAAAGGCCTCCTACAAAGACTTTGACCTATTACTATCTCTTGCAATTCTGGACCGGCAGCTGTGGTCTCATGTAAGTGATGGAGTACTTTTGTCGTCGATTATTTATTTCGTTTGTTTGTGTACATCCTTTGCTGTAGATCCTAAATAAATAAATAAACAAATAAATGAAATCTCTTAAAAGAGTTGCAGGTAAGTCACTGTAATTGCTGGAAAATAATTTTTGTCAAGATGTGTGTGTAGTACACACCTACTTAGTACACACATGAGATAATAAAAATAGAAGACTTTCAAAACAAATTGCTTCCTTTAGTGCTTTACTGCAGTCGGGTGAAAACAAAAAGATGCTAGCGTGTATACCTACTGTTAGCATGCAACATCACACAGCTGGAGAAAGGCTTCTCCTCTTACCTTACAGTTTTTCAAGGTACCTGGATAACCTCCCAGTCTGTGGAATTAATTGCCGGCTTCTCTGTTTCCCGATCATTATAATCCAGATCTCTTCAAAGTTCGAGTGAATCGGTTTCTTTTAATCAAGCGTGCTCCACCCTATGCTGCGTCATCGGTTCACATCAGGCGAGTTACGGCCAAACGCAAGAATCATCATCTGCCTAGCCTTTTCCCAACTATGTTGGGGTCGGCTTCCAGTCCAACCGGATGCAGCTGAATACCAGTATTTTACATGGAGTGACTGCCTATCTTACCTCCACAACCCAGTTTGTACTGGGTAATAAGATACCCCTTGGTAAGACTGGTTGTCAGACTTTATGAGCCACTGACTACCTAACGACTGTCAAAGATCTACAAATGACAGCCGGGACCAACGGCTTAACGTGCTTTCCGAAGCACGGAGGAAACTCGGTATGTCGGGTGCTCACCCACCCACAGACCAGCCTATGCAAGCACGTCTAAACCCAAAGATCGACCCAAGCGGCTGTTATTATTTAGCCACGAGCAACGCAAGACTATTTGCAATAAAAATAAAAGAAAAAGAAACTGTAAGTTAGCTACTGAACACGGATTGCATTTTCCTCATAACGCGGTTTTGTCGGTCCCTATCATTGAGGAAAACCAATACTAAATGCGTGTAGACTGGACCCTTTAAGCATATGATCTGATTTCAGGTTTATATGAAGCCGTGTCCGGAAATTCCACGCGAGCCATTCGAAGCTGCAGGTCAATTTCAATGTTTTGTTTTTGATTTCTCAGGTATTTCTCAGTAGCAGCCACGGAGTTGGATTTGTGCCGGGTTGATGGCAATAGGCTCGCCCCCTATTACATGGGACTTAAACATAACTGGTGAAATTTTTGTGTTATGTACTATTAAATAAAGTTTTGCCTAATCCTTTAGGGACCTAAAACATAACTGGCGAAATGTGGGTGTACTATTAGATACACTTCTGCCTAACCGTTCAGGGATTACGGGTGTTTTGATATGTTATGTTATATTGGTTGACTTTAAGTCGTTAACAAAGAATTTTGCAGTTAGTGTGTTTTCTTTTAAAGTTATTTGTCTAGACAGTCCTTCCCTACTTTCATTTTGTTCTGCATTTTAGATTTTTACTTACTTTTTAATTTTGAAGACATGGGACTTCAACCAATCGGTACTAGGGCCGCGTGTTGCATGACGGCCCATTTCGTCACAGGAAAAAGACTATGCGTGCATGCAGAAATAAAGGATTAACCTCAAAAATATTAATAATACATGAAACAGTTGAAACTTTGCGGTGAAGCTGCATTGTGTGCTAAAAATACTTCATCATCTGCCTAGCCTTTTCCCAACTACGTTGGAGTCGGCTTCCAGTCTAACCGGATGCAGCTGAATACCAGTATTTTACATGGAGCGACTGCCTATCTGACCTCCACAACCCAGTTAATACTGGATAATACGATACCCAGTATACCCATATATTGTATGCTAAAAATACTTACTTAGATAAAATCTAAGTAAGTATTTTTAGCGCACAATGCAGCTGAAAATTCCCGGCTTACATAATCCTACAATTTACTAATAACATAACATCACGCCTGTAATCCTCGAAGGGCTAGGCAGATGTGTACCTAATAGTAGGTACACCCACATTTGAGGTTTGAAATAACATTTCGCCAGTTATGTTTTAGTCCCATGTAATAGGGGGTGAGCCTATCTCCATCAACCGGGCGCAAATCTAGACTCAGAATTTACTTATAACTACCACAAAATACCTAATATACAACTTTAAAGATGTAACTATGGTACACCTACTTAATAGTCAATTTCAAACGCGATTACCGATCCCATAAGACACAGATCACACAGACAAAACACACATACAGACAAGTAGACCTCTGTGTGCGAGAGCCCTGCGTTATCCTTGAGAGTGACATTGTTCGTTGACCTTGCATATTGCGTCTCAAATAGGATGTTTGCACTCATAAATTTTATCTTCAAATAATAAGGCGGGTTTATTGCATTTGGCACTGTTCGGATTCATAAGAGCATTCATTATTACGAAATTCTTGAAATTTTTTGATTCCCCCAATTTGCGTTTGGAGTGAGTGGTATTTTAATTTTGAAATATATAGTGCTGAATAAATTTTGATTAAGTATCATTGGAGTATTATCTTTTGACAGATAATTGAAGAACTGTTCTTCTCAAGAAATCACTTAAAAAATGAAAGTAAGAAAATATTTCAGTAAGTTACATTGACGACCCAAAGCGAAAAAAGAATCAATACGCTTCAAGTAACTGTTGAGTCTGTTTTTAAACAAGTTAAGCATATTTAGCATATTCAGCCTATAATTTTCCCACTGCTGGGACACAGGCCTCCTCTCTATGAGAGGGAATGGGCTATAATCCAGCACGCGGGCCCAGTGCGGGTTGGAAGATGTCACATGTCTTCGAATTTTTGGTTCTACGGTTCCTCACGATGTTTTCCTTCACCGTTTTGAGAGCAGTGGTGATGAAATAAATTACACAAAGTAATACGCCTGCCTGGGTTCGAACCCACGACTTACTGTTCGTAAGTTGGGGCCGCCACCACTGGGCCACCGCTGCTCTCACAACAATTTATTTTTTATTTATTTTTAACCTAGATTCTTTAAAAAAATACACCCGTATTTACTCCACCATTCCACCGCGGACTGAAAACAACAAATAGTTATTGTTAGAAATATTTGTTTTGAGGCAACTTATCATAGAAAGGAATAATTTTTATTTGTGATATACAAATGGTACATACATTAAGGTCCTATAAATAGGGTTACATGTTTCGCCGTAGACGTGCATACAAATATTACAACACGTTTAACATAACAACTTTTGAAATCAACACGATCATGTATAAGTACTGTGTTTACTGAAAAAAAGATATTGTGCAAAAGTAATATTTAACACAAATTATTTATTTATAAATTGCAGCTATTATTCTTCGCGCAATAAATTACCAATTAATATTATCAAATAGAAGCCATTTAAAATGATTTATTACAAAAACAATGACAGCATCCTTCATCGTACGACAATACAATAATTGCTGTTAGTTCACTGTTTTCCACGACAATGACAACTTATTTGCGTTTTTATTGTTATTGCAGTCAAGCCCTTGAATTTGTCCCTTTATTTATTTTTAGATTCAGTGCTGCTGGACTTTGGTTTTCCTTTCAAACTCAGCCGTAGGTACTTTGATTTTCCTTGCAAAGTCATGCCTAATCTAGTTAACATTAGCGCTTTTTTCACTGCATACTACTCGTTTATTCTTTCACATCATCATCAGCCTACACCAGTCCACTGCTGGACCTAGGCCTGTTCAATCGCACGTCACTCACTATCGGCAACTCTCATCCAGTTGCTACCAGCCACCCTGTGAAGATCGTCGCTCCACTGATCCTAAGGGCGTCCCACCTTACGCTTGCCGATTCGCGGTCTCCATTGAAGAACACGTCTACCCCAACGGTCATCGGTTCTACGGCTAATATGGCCGGCCCATTGCCACTTCAGTTTACTTATTCTGTGATCTATGCCGACCGATCATAAGTGTTCAATAATTTTCACCCACATTACGATAACAAAATACGATCACATCCTTACCCACTAGTGGACTTTTGTAGGCTGAAGGAAGATTTCGCCGTTCATCTACCAAAATTATGACTAGACCGCAAACAGTCTTGGCAAGATATTTTTCTTTAAGTAAAACTCGTCTTCCATTTCTGAAATAAATTTTAGAAAAGGATTCTATAATTCCAAACATATGACCCTACCATTATAAAATCGCCTTAAAAACAAACAAACATACAAATTATTTACTTATTAAAACTGTAGACAGCTAGACTATTTTATGAACATGTCTAGACTAACGCCGTCGCACTAAGGGGCACAGCACTGATATAACTCGAAGGGCATCACAAAATAACAAATAAACAGTTTTGAGGAAGTATTTTGCAATAATAAAGTAAATGATAGTACACGCTTGTTTACTATTTTTTACCTTTTGTTATGCTGACGGGTCGCGTGATAACTGTTGTTTACTACTCATCATTCTTATCTTAATATCACGGCTTTTTTCCAAGAAAAGTTATATAGAAGTGTAACAACCACATTTCGATAGTTATGTTTAAGCCCCATGTAATGGGAGCGAGCCTAGTGCCATCAACCAGACACAAATCCAAACTTCGCGGCTTCTACAGAAAAATCCCTAATGAAAAAACCCAATATCACTTTGCGCAATCTGAAAATCGAACCTAGGACAGCAGTAGCGCTCTTCAGTACTAGACCAGCGGGGCAATCAAAGCCCCAGTCCAAGGCATAATGTGGCTGTCCTACCTACCTACCTCATACCTACGCCTCTCTCTAACCTTTCGGAAATTACAGGCGTGATGTTATGTATTTAATAAACTGAGTATTATTATGACAAATAACAAAAACGATAAAAATTAAACTAAACTATAGACCGACCGTTTTAATGAGTCCTCCGCCTTGCCCCATCAAAGGCACATTAAGCGTCCACAAAGTCCTAACAATATCCGATCACGATACTAATTGAACCAATACGTAATCAACCTTCAGAATATTCCACTTAAATTGATACTTTCGCGAGGATTCATTAAAGCGGTCGGTCTATAACAACAAATTATAAAAGTGCATTAAAAAAACTCCACTGGGCCTGTCAGCTGGTAATGTGCCACGTTGAGACTGGCGGCATTGCCACGTTGACGTTATGTTGTATCTTTCCCGTGACATTTAACGAATAATCCTTGGTAGATCATCCATGTAACCATTTAAAAAACCTCTAACATATTCAACGAAAATTACAAAAGTTATCACTACACATAATTACATAAAAAACAAAAGTGAGAAGTCGGTGAGACGATGTTTGCTGTATTTCGGCGCATCCTTAGCACAGTAACCCACTGAGATAAGGTGCTGTGAGGGCGCTTGATAACTGTGTGTGTAACGGAACCTTGAGAATGACAATGGTTTGGGTATCTCTTAGTGGCTCGTGCATAATGATGAAAGAGAGTACTTTGTTTATGCAATTAATTTCCAGTATGTACTCCAGTATGCCAGACCCATTAAGATTTCTGCGTAACAAGGTAGACGCCGTCCGCCGTTGAAGAGTTCTTCTGGCGGGTTGGGTATCCTGCCTCATGCCTGCACATCTGGTCAAAGTTATTATGCTTTTGTAATACCATTGACAAGTGACAGGATTTAAAATTTGTATCTCTTCATCGACTAGAAAAGAGGCGATGATCTTTGAAACGGCTGAGTAGATTTTCTTGAAACATAGCTAAGAACACTCTCGATTAAGGCACCTTTCAAACGAAAAAAACTGAATCAAAATCGGTTCATCCGTTCAGGAGCTATGAAGCCACAGGCATACAGATACACACTTCACACTTATAACAACCTTCTTTTTTGGTCGGGGGTTAAAAATACCCTACGTAAGTGACCGTACGAAGCAGTAGGCATAGCTGACCAGGCATTATTCAATAACACCATAAAGACCAGAGTTAGTACACTGATTTCGACCAAGATTTGCACGACAACCGCATATTTGTGTGCTGGGAAAATTGGCTTCCCCGCGCTAAATCATCTGCTGACGAACAAAAATCCCGGGAAAATCGGCATTGGCAGAAATTGGGCAGTTTTTTATTGATATATATTCTATATCGCGTCTTGGGCTAGTATTAAAAAAAGGTAAAATCCAAAGAAAATCCAAGAAAGGGAAAACCAAAATAACGATGGAGGGACTGTGTGAGCGATGATATGGCTAGAAAGGAGGTGACTGCTGAGATGATGAGTAATAGAGAAGTATGGAAGAAGAAGACCCCAAATAACTTTGGATAAGGACAGGAGAATAATGATGACTGAAAGAAAGGAAAAATGAACACAAATGATGAAAAACATAAAAAAAAAATGGTTGAACTTCTGTTCAACATTACTTTAAAACCAAGGTAAACCAAGAGTTAAGCGATGACGCCATTCAAGACCAATGGCCATTGGAAATGCCTGCCCTTACATACCTTCATGTACTTACATAGTAGGTATAAAGTTACAAGACAAAGACATAAACATTGTTCTTCCACAGAAAGATTACCGGTAGACAGTCTACATCACATACAGAGATATTATGTCAAACACCTCGTTGTTTTGTATAAAAACTCCTTTGTCTGATAATCTAATAATAACACTAGTCTTAGGTCAGTTATTTGCACTAGACAAACATTATAATCTTATTGTTACTCGGAAAAAAAATACCTGTTTTTTTATTATTTTCTTCAAACCAATATGTGTCATGTGATACGCGTCAAGGTAATTTACATGGAAGTAAGGGTACGTTATACAAGGACAGTGTTAAGACGTATGTTATTAATAGTTTTCTGTGTAACGTGTGTCATGAATCTAAATGTTGTTGAAAGACTGAAAATTTGGGAAATTCCGAATTTTCCTGAAAAATTAAATAATAACTTATCTATACTAATATTATGAATGCGAGAGTAAGTTTGTTTGTTACCCTTTTCAGGCCTAAACCTTGAACCGATCTTCCTGAAATTTTGCGTATACGTTGTCAGAAGCGGACATATAGTACCTTTCATCCCGAAAAATAGTACTTTTAAAACCACAATAACGTTCTCATGATAACCACGTGCCTTTCGAATCATGATTGACTTATATTGTTACAAACAGAGTACAACCCGAATTGATTGTCATATTCTAAATTAACTTGAGCGAAGCCGCGGGCAAAAGCTAGTTTGATATAAGTTACTAACTGCAACTCTGCGCACCTTCCTGATGTCGTGCCACACAGCAATGGAGAACAGTACTTCGCCTTCCAGGATGTCGGCAAATCCTATGGAATAGCGAGCCGATAAGGATAGAGCGAGATATATTCATATCAGTTAAATAGGTGTTAAAATCTACTCGGATGCCTGATGATAATAGTATTTACGATCATGGTGTTATTGAGTTAGTTAGAAATGAAAAAAAGACTTGGTTTCTTTAAATATTGCTAGAGATCAGATCTAGAGAGGGCTAAAAATTATCAATTTTAAGAAATGATGCTGTATCTTCCATGAAGATGCTCCTTCTCATACTGATTATAAATTAATGACAAAGGAACCTCTCTCATGAAAGACAAAGGAAAACTATGAAACTTCGTGTTGTATTACCACAAAACATTACCCTCCTGTTAGGCTTCATCATAGTCGGGTAAAAACAAAAGGACATTGCCCGTCTAACTCCTCACATGTTTAAAAATCACGCGTCGATAAACACGAAAACACGTGTTTTTCCACATCAGGTGCTAAAGACTTATTTAATTGTGTTATTCTTCGGTCCTTCCACCTAAATAAATTCTTATCGGTTGAACAATAACCTAGTACGGCCAAAGCCTTTATTTTTATTTTTATCACCTTTAATGGGTGCTGAAAGATAATGATAAAGTTATTAGGTCAAAAACTTTGGGAAGGACATGTGACGTATAGTCTGGGGTTTGTATTATGAAAAGGTTTTGTGTAGTACCTTTTTCAAACGACAGTAAGGGATAGGTTTGTTTAGTGTTGTTTAACATATAGGACTTTAGACGCTTATGTCACTGACCAAAGAGGTTGTTTTTGTCACAAGGTGTTTGTTAGTACATAGTAAAGAGCCGGCAAAATCTTAATGAGGATGGCACAGAAGCGTGGAGATTGGTAAAAACAAAGAGAGGCCTATACCCAGCAATGCGGATGATGATGATGAAAAAGCAGGCAAACGAAGGAATAACAATACCCTTCAGATACTGTTAATCACTACGGACTTCTTGTATAAGTACGGATGAGGTGGTCAAGGTATTCAGTGAACAAAATTGTTTGACTAATTACATCCCACCATTCCCACCTATATCCATACTAAGATAGTAAATGCGAACATTATTCTGTTTATCTTATGACATTAGACAGACATGTAGCGGGGCTGTTGGTAGTAGCAGAGTTTTTAGGCTACGGACGAAGTGATAGAGATGATATAGTTATAGTTAAGTATTCCAAATATTTGCTATACCTAGGTTTAGTCTGTGAATTCCTGCATGGGAAAGGTCAGTCAAGACGACCTAGAGATTTTGCCAAGACGATGTCATTTAGAACATTTCACTCACTCAAAATAGTCACTAATCTGTTTACTAGACGAAGTGATAAAAGAAATGTGCGCATGGTACATGTTCTTCCCATATCACATTGACGATGACAAATCAAAATTAACCCAGACAAAGATAAAATGTTATCTTTAAACGAAATGTGCAACACCCTTTTATCAAAACGGAAATAACAGAAAAATAACAACGTTCTCTTTATTTATTAATATTAAATATAAATAAAACTATAACAATAAATTACATTATCAGTGTCGTCTGGTTGCATCATTGCTGATAATTTTATTATTGGATGTATGCAGGGTTGTGTGTGCAAGGTCAGTGTGTAGTACGCCTTAGGCGGGCAATACACCTGCACAAATAAAATCAGACGAGGGTGTCGTCAGCGTAGCACAATACGCCCTGCCCAGAAGAGAACACACCCCCAGTCGTAGTTCTATGTTCCACAGCAGCGGACCCAAAACCGACCCCTGTGGAACACCGCACGCGATGGCCCTGCTCAAGACTTGGCCGTCGCGTCCTTCGTAACTGAAGAACCGCCCCTGCAAGTAATCTTCTACCAGCTGCCTCTGGTAGACGGGCACCTGATGGTAACGGAGCGCCTCCCTGATGCAGCCGAACGGCAGAGTGTTGAACGCATTGGCGATGTCTAAGGACACCGCCAACAACACCACAGTCTAATTTTATACGAGCCTGGGTCCATACCCAAGACCCACTCGTACTTGAATTGAAGTCCGATACGACCTGGCCACCACAGCTCAACGTGACGGTCGAGTTACTCCAGTTGCCACGAACTTAATTATTACTCCTGTCCCTAGACGTTGCAGCATTATCTTTCTCATTATCATCTGTCTTTTCCCAACGATATTGGGGTCTGATTATAGTCTAACCGAATGCAGCTGAAAACCAGAATTTCACTTGGCGCGATGGCTGTCTATCTAACCTCCACAACCCAATAAGTGGATAGCATGATACTTGAGAGCAGCGTTGGCCCAGTGGTGGCGGTCCCGACTTATGAGCAGTAAGTCGTGGGTTCGAACCCAGGCAGGCGCATTACTTGGTGTAATTTATTTCATCACCACTGCTCTCAAAACGGTGAAGAAAAACATCGTGAGGAAACCGGCATGTCCTAGAACCTAAAATTCGAAGACATGTGACATCTACCAACCCGCACTAGGCCCGCGTGGTGGATTATAGCCCATTTCCTCTCATAGACAGGAGGCCTGTGTCCCAGTAGTGTTAACTTTAAAGGCTGCTGCTATGCTATGATACTTGACAAGACAAATTAATTCAATCATTTTGAGCAAGAAACTTATAGCAGGTATAGAGATAGCCTTATATCGAACTGTCGTAAATCACTTGTTCTTTATAGTACGTTCACTGGCGTATCTTTATGATGTGTGGCCTATAGTCTGCTCAATAGGTAATGTGTTGTGATTGTTCAAGAAAGTAATAATGGTTGATGAACCGTCAACTGATTGTAGTATTCGATGCACCTAATATTAATATGCAGTCACGTCAATCACGTGGTTTAATTTTTTTATTTTTTTATTAGCTCGTATTGCTTCGTTGGTCTAGCGATCGCAACCGCGACATTCCTCCCACTTCTCTCGATGGTGTGTTTCTTCTCAAGACGAAAGTCTATGACCAGTTTGTGTTGCCAGTGGTACCGAAACGTGGTCGCTCACAATGGGCTTAATCAGAAGGCTTAAAGTCACCCAAAGGGCAATGGAGATGGCTAAGCTCGGAGTTTCCTTGCGTGATCAAATCAGAAATGAGGAAATCCGTAAGAGAACCAAGGTTCCCGACGTAGCCCGAAGAATAGCCAAACTTTAGTGGCAGTAGGCAGGGCACATTGCTCGTAGAACGGATGGCCGATGGGGCCGGAAAGTTCTGGAGTGGCGACCGCGAACTGGAAGACGTTGCGTTGGAAGGCCTCCCACTAGGTGGACCGATGACCTGATAAAGGTTGCAGGGATCCGCTGGATGCGAGACGCACGGGACCGGTCAATGTGGCGACACTTGGGGGAGGCCTATGTCCAGCAGTGGACGTTTTTCGGCTGAAATGATGATGATGTGTTTCTTCACTATAGTGACACGGTAAATATTAGGCTGTTTGTGTTTCTATGTTCATCTTCCTTTATAATATCATTGAGGTACTCATACAAAGATACCCTTCTTGCATCAATTACGGAACTCTCTGATTATGTTATAATGTATTGTCATTGTTCTGCATATTACGTACAGTATAATAAGATGTCGTGGAAAAATATGGGTTTCTACATACTGACGTAATTATAATTTCTTTGATTAATAATTATTATGATTTACATGCAAATTAAAGCAAGAATATATAGTCACATACCACCAACGCTCTACCTTCAACGTGGTTTTGCAATTGAAATTGGTGATTTTTTTAGGGTTCCGTACCCGAAGGGTAACCAACGGGACCCTATTACTAAGCCTCCGCTGTCCGTCCGTCTCTCCGTCCGTCCAACTGTCTGTCAGCGGGCTGTATCTCATGATCCGTAATAGGTAGACAGTTGAAATTTTAACAGAATGTATTTCTGTTGCCGCTAAAACTACCGCTAGAATAAAAATAAATTAAAAATTAAAGGGACTTTCCAACTACGATGGTACGGAACCCTTCATGCGCGAGTCCGACTCGCAAATGGCCAGTTTTTTTAGTTCATTTTGTCTTTCAGTTAAAACCGAACCTGTCATAACTTGGTTCAATTTGGATATTAGATACAAACTTGGTTGTCTAATTTATATCACAATTCCCAGCTGAGTCGATCTAGAAAAAAAATAGTGGCGCAAACACAAAGATTACACCCGAAACATCATAATAATATTTCAATAAACGAAAAAGATCCCAGACACTTTCCCATAAGCCCACAATGAGAACATTACAGCAACATGTTGTCTCCTTGTTCTACTTTTTCTTTCGTAACAAAAGATTACAAGGATTGCGGGCAGATGGGCTTGCAAACATAACATTATCTTTATTTGTTTCTTTAAGCAAACATCGAGTAGGTACCTACTTAAAAAGAAGTACCTGTATAATTGTTTGTTTATGTGTATGGCACGTACCATAATATATCACTGCCACGTTTTTCTAGTGGTCACAAGCACGAATGTTGAGCAAGAGGTCCTGGGGTCGATTCCCGGGTCGGGCAAATATATATTGGGTTTTTCCATCAGGAATTTCTCAGTAGCAGCCACGGAGTGTGGAATTGCACCCGGTTGGTGGCAATAGGCTTGCCCTCTGTTACATGAGACTGAAACATAACTGGCGAAATGTGGATGTACTATTAGGTACACCTCTGCCTAACCCTTCGGGGATTACAGGCGTGAAGTTATGTTATTTTACGTCACGTCCCAAGTCAAAAAAAAACAATTCTCTGTTATCCAAAATCCAGGTCGATTTCAGTTTTGCGTTAATCTTAGACCATCATCACCATCAGTTCATTATGTGTCTAAATCTGCAGTGTGAGCAATGTGAGGTCCTGGATCTTCGAATTGATCACCAGTTGTTGTGCTGTCATTGGTGTCCACGCACGAAACGAATTATTATGAGAATAGTCTTTTTCCCCGACAGTAGCATAGCCAATGAGGTTTCAAATTCAAATATTTTATGTCAGATAAAAATCCATATAATGTTAGTAGTAGACAGACACATCATTCTCCTGCCCTTACCCCAATTTATTTGGGGCGGCACAGCACGTCTTTTTCCATACTTTCTCTATTACTCAGCTTCTGTCTCACGCAGTCCATCCATCGTGTCTTTGGTCTTCCTCTACACTTATAGCCATCTACATTCATATTTAAAACTTTTCTAAAGTCATGGACTCTTCTACGAAAATGATGAAGAAATTATAACCAGAGACAAAGGAAGTTTGTATCTACGAATAATACGAATATTAATAAATACCTACAGGTAAAAATCGTGTGAAAAATACACGGAATATTTTTCTGTTATTCATAACACAAAAGTTTATTTCCATACATTTAATGAGTTTGTTAGCTTACAGCCGCAGTGTGAAGTACACTCGTGATTACGAAGACAAATATTTATTTCAATGTCTTGAAAAATATTGACATAATTCATTAAAAATATAGTTTAGTAGGTAAAAGTTTTGTTTTTAAATACATAAGCATAATCAGCCTATAATGTTCCCACTGCTGGGACACAGGCCTCCTCTCTATGCGGGCCTGTGGACGGCGAGTTATGGGCTAGCTCGCCGTCCGGCCGTCTTATGACGACAGGCCGTGTCGACGGCGCGTTCGTGTTCCACGTGCGCCTCAAAGAGATGTCAGCAAATAAGTAGGGGTCCGCATGGGCCGATGCCTGCCAGGGCTGTGGGACTGTTCGAAAGGATACCATGGCCCTGGAACACAAAGGGCAAAGAAGGAACATGAATGGGTTTTAGTCAGTACAAGTCTGACACTCCCTTCCGTCCGCTCCGCCCAGAGTGGGGGGGGGGGGTCATTTGATGATTTCCAATCCGAAAAAAAAAGGTCTCTTCTCTATGAGAGGGAATGGGCTATAATCTACCACGCGGGCCCAGTGCGGGTTGGTTTTTAAATGCAAAGGGGACAAAAAGTTAAAGCGACTTGAAACCCAACTTCTATTCACATAAATAAAATATACGGCATATACAGCACTAATAACAAAAACAATTTTTTTTTTAATTTTTGTCTGTCGGTCGGTTGTCTGTCTGTTTGTTCTGGCTAATCACCTAAACGGCTGAAGGAATTTCGACGTGACTTTTACTGTCAGATAGCTGATGTTATTAGTAAACTTAGGCTACTCTTATTTTAGAATAAGAATTAGGGTTCCGTGCAAAAAAGTTAACCCTTGAAATTAGTAACAAAATCAGATTCAAACAAGAATTTGTGTGGTATACAACAACTAAAAACCCGACTACTGATTACGGATTGATGTCTGTTACTCAATCAAGCCAGAACGGCTGAACGGACCTGGATGAAATTTGAACTGCCTTTTTGGTCCAGTGGTCGTCGCGGGACTGCTGAGCATGAGGTCCTGGGTTCGATTCTCAGGTCGGGCAAGGTGTTATTGGGTTTGTCCATCAGGAAATTCTCAGTAGCAGGCACGGTTTGAATTTGTGCCCGGTTGATGGCAATAGGCTTGCCCCCTATTACATGGGACTTAAACATATCTGGCGAAATGTGGGTGTACTATTAGGTACACCTCTGCCTAACCCTTCGAGGATTACAGGCGTGATGTTATGTTATGTTTAGCACCTAGCGACTTTTTATCCCGGTAGTACGATCCAGTGATCAATTCCCGAACTCTACACGGGTGAAACCACGGACTACTGCCTAACCATAAACGCCACATTCTTTATTGTCTGTCTAACCTACAGTCACTTAAATCAGTAACCAATCAACCAAATCTTAAAAACAGAAAGAAAATCACGTCATCGTCACCAATATCTTCAAAAATATTGCAGCCGCGTACGCCCTTGCAAGGTCGTCGAAATACACTAAAACATTTTTTAATTGGCACATGTCATATTTTCACAGCAATACAGGCGCCCGCGCAGCCATCAAACGGGCCGTGAACTTACATTTTGACCAATCAGAGCTCGTTTCCGACATACGAAGAAATTGCGCACTTATTTTTTCAACGATGTGATGTAGAGGATAAAAACATTTTGTAGAAAAATAAAGTTAATTTTACGCGCTTTCTTTACGTTTTATAAACATTGAGTAAGTAGGTGTTGAAAGGAAAATGTTTTTTTTGAGAGAAAATGTAATGACTTCTGCCATCTGGGTATTGCGAAAAGTATTTCCTCTTTGAGAGTTCATTGATGCGGTAATTAAAGTGTATGCTTGGCAGAGGCTGAATAAATTATGTTAATTTGATTTGACATTGCTTGCAGAATAAAAGGGTCGCAAAAGTTCTCTATACTTACAAGCCGCAACTAGATTACTTCTACCAGCACGCGTAGCGTGACGACCGTAGAAACGCGTTTTGTCGACGGAAGAATCGACAAAATGACAGATTTCTATTGTTGATCTGTCATTTAGTCGATTCTTTCGTCGACAATACCCGTTTCTACGGTGGTCATGCTACGTGTACTAGAGAGGAGTCCCTGTCGGCCTTTGTTTCCTAATAGCTACAACTTTGGGTTGTTTTTAACGAGAGTGGCATACAACATAGCATAACAACACAACATAAAATAACTGTGGCATAACTTCTTGGCAGGCGTACTTAATCGACCACATCAACGTTTACTATCAGTTGAGCTAAGGGTCCAAAACGCTACTATTTTTTTTTTTTTTTAAATATGTTTTTTTTAACCTTTATGTAAGAGTAATGAATAAAACAAACAATAATAATAAAAAAGCAAATTAATTTGCCACAGTGATCGTAGTATCTTTGCACGTTTTACAATTTATCCTGTTGCAATCTACATAATAAAAATCTTAAATTTAGTGGTTCTTCTTAAGCCACTGTTGGGTATAAAAGCATGACATTTTGGACAAGATGCTCTTATATGACAAAAATCACAACAAAAACACTAGCAATTAATTTTTGATTCATCCGTATCCGTCATTCCATCGCAATCCATCCGTAGGTAGGGGTAAATAGGCGATTAAACCTTGTATGAAAAATCGTCCTTTTTGACAATGGGAAATTCCATACAGCACATGGTTTTAACAATTCATAAAATGTCATAATGCGCATGTAAACAATAGCTCAAACATGTAATAGATAGGTAACCTAGCCGTTATCCTCATAATTGTTCGAAATATGATATAAATAAAATTATACAATCGAATAACCGACTTCCAAAAGAAGGCGGTTATCAATTCGTCTGATTTTTTTTAATGTGTATTTTCAGCGATATCTTCGCCAATTGTGAATTGATTTCGATGATTCTTTTTTTGATTGGAAGAATATTATTTCGCGATGGTCCCTATTAAATTTGGTAAAGATCTGATACTAGTGGAGTTAAATAATGGAACTCTTAAATTATAGATAGCAAATCAGTCTTGATTGCTACAGTCGCTTCGATGTTTATTGTTTTTGTTTCCAAGTCCATATTTGGATGTGGATACCTATGGACTTACAGTTCTGCATAGTTATTTATACTTCAACCAACTTATGTTTGCAGCCAGGAAAACACAGAATTAAAATAAATATACCGAGTTTGACATATCGATGCATTTTTTCTTGACAAGCAACGCCACCTTGACTTGCACACTTAATAATAGTAACTCTCTCTCTATCTTGATTTATTAATACAATTTCCACCTATCATCATCATGAGCACCATCTTCCTGCCCTTGACCCATGTTACTTGGAGTCGGCGATACACGCTAGAAATAGTTAGGCCGAGCACGGCACTGATGCATAAAAGTATTTTCTATTTGGCACCAATTATCTATAATAAAATCCCTAATTTTATTAAGCAGTTACCAACTAGACTATACAAAATACAGCTTAAAAAAAATCTTTTAGCCAAATGCTACTACAGATTATCAGAATTTTTAAACGAGTAAAAAAACAACAGGTACATCGGCAATTAAGTTAGGTACGACATTTCTTGTTTTAATATTTTTAGTTAACAACGTCTATTTTTTTAACCCTATTGTCTAAGCCTTTTTTTTAATTTTATATCTTTTTTAATAATTAATATACACTATTGTATAAGCCATTTCTTGTAAATTTAATATTTTAAGATAAAAAATTCTATTTTTAAATTAAGTTACTACTACTTTTAACCTAACTTTTTTTTTTGTACGCCATTCCTATATGGCAAGACATGTGGCAACTTTATTTTTATTTATAAGACCTGTATAGTGCGTAGAGGAGCTCGTGGCTAAATAATAACAACCGCTCGTATCGATCTTTAGGTTAAGCCGTGCTTGCCTAGGTTGGTCTGTGGATGGGTGACCGCCCATTACATACCGAGTTTCCTCCGTGCCTCGGAAAGCACGTTAAGCCGTTGGTCCCGGCTGTCATTTGTAGATCTTTGACAGTCGTAAGGCAGTCAGTGGCCCAAAAAGTCTGACAACCAGTCTTACCAAGGGGTATCGTATTACCCAGTACTAACTGGGTTGTAGAGGTCAGATAGGCAGTCGCTCCATGTAAAATTCTGGTATTCAGCTGCATCCGGTTAGAATGGAAGCCGACCCCAATATAGTAGGGAAAAGGCTAGGCAGATGATGACCTGTATAGTGCATACCATACCCTCTCATGTTTTTACAAAATAAATATATCCTTATCTTTATCTTTACACGTTTTCTTCTTCCATTCTCCCCTGTCTACCGTGGGACATTAGTCACGCCAAATTGCCTTACCATATACAAATTGCCTTACCATATATTAATTTTCTTATAGGGACTTAAAGGAGGGGAGTGGGGGGGTTTAGGATGCTGATGGGTTTGCCACGATACTTTAGTGCATCGGGGATGTTTGCGGAGGCCAACACCGACTGCTTTAGAGCAATAGTGCGCAAGAGAGTAGCCTCTGTGATGCGTCGTGTACGGGGCAGCCCCAATGGCCTTCTAAACACCTTAACAGAAAGAGATGAGTGTCCTATTGTGGAGCAATGGAATAAGGTACAGTTCTGGTGGTGTCCTTTTTAATGTAAAATAAGCGGATTTAAATTGTATAAGTAAGGCTTCAACACGTTGGGTGCCTGAGGATGGACAGCGCCGCCGAGGCCAGCCCAGAAAACGGTGGCGAGATGATTTGGACGCGCATCACGAGGGCTGGTTCGAGGTGGCGTAGGACAAGAGTACCTAGAAGGATATGGGGGAGGCCTTTGCCCAGCAGTGGGACATACCAGGGCAATAAAAAAAAAAGTAGGTATAAGGTACTAATATAGTTTTAAGCTTTACTAACAATTTTATAATGGAATTATGCTCTGAAATAAATTATTATTCCTTTAAACATTATTATCAATAACTGAGCAATGTACAAGTACATACTAGAACAATGGCAGCTCTTAAAAAAAAAGAATTATAGTTATAATAATTAAATAATTTTTGAATTTTATCCCACATACATACAACCGAAATATCTCAAAGAAATCCCATACTTAACCCTGGTACGTTATATTAACACCTTACCCACTGTACCGACCGGCGCGGTCCTACCTCAACATGCGCGTACGCAGCGTGCCAGTGTGCGTCCGGTATTTTGAGACTAGGGTAGCGGTAGCAAAGAAATTGCGTTGTAATTTTGTTTTTTTTTTGAGGTATATGTATGTAGTGTTTTGTAAAAAGTGTTCAATCCATCTTGATATGGAATGTATGGTTAGATCAGGTTAGGAATTTCTGGGTTTTCGTGAGACGTACAGTCGCCAGCACCTCAAGTTACCACAAACTGTCAATTTTCTCCAAATGATTTAAAACCATAAAATGTTGGGGGTCGAGGAATCGGTTGTGAAAATATGACAGCTGGTAGTAATTTGATACGCTGGCGACCGTTCTACGAACTATTCAACAGTAAAAGTGTTGTGTTTCAAAGAAAGTTTATTTTGCTTGGAAGAGCCTTTGATTATCCGAAATAACGTTCATCCCAAATTATGCTCTACAATATAAGACACATTATAGAAATCATTGAAGTGTGCTCAAATAGGACACGAGGCATCAACATCATTGGACCTCCTCCCATAAATTAGACCGATGTTCTGGTAAAGGCCGCGGGAGACCTGCGTCGATTGTTCGAAAGAGATACCGAGGCCATGGAACACAAAGGGCAAAGAAGGAACATGGATGGGTTTTAGTCAGTACAAGTCTGACACTCCCTTCCGCTCCGCCCAGAGCGGGTCATTTGATGATTTCTCATTCGGAAAAAAAAGAAAGGCTGCAGGAGTCCGCTGGATAAATCGAGAAGCACAAGATTTGAGGGACCTATGTTCAGTAGCGGAAGTCTTCAAAGTTATGAGACGTAAAGTTCATACTCCGTTGATAAGGGAGGCTCCTCCGACCAGTCAGATGTTGTGTCTGGAGACGATTGTTGTATACGTGGTGCGGTGTGTGTATTGTGCGATGCAGGCTTTTTAGTTCTTATCTTACGTCATAGATGTCGCTAAACGTCTTTCGGCTGATATTATGATGATGATTATAAACATTGTTCACTGAAATAATAATGAAATATTTAAGTTAGTCCTATTTTATCTTTGTAAACCAAATATCTAAAATAAACTTCCAGCGTCATCAGCATCATCATTTCAGCCGAAAGACGTCCACAGCTGGACATAGGCCTCCCTAGTGCCACCGCATTGACCGGTCCCGTGCGTCTAGCATTCAACGGATACCTGCAACCTTCAGCAGGTCATCGGTCCACCTAGTGAGAGACCTTCCAACGCAACGTCTTCCATTTCGCGGTTGCCACTCCAAAACTTTTCGGCCCCATCGGCCATCCATCGTATATGTGAAACTGTTTAAAATTAAAATCTTTGAACCTTAAACTTAGAAATAAATATTATTCAATTCTATTCAGCATAATTCTTACCTATGCAACATTTTATACAATAGACCACATCCGTTACTCCGACATAATTTTCCCTAATGCTAATATGGAAAACTAATTGTATCCGTGATGTTCCATGGTTTTCGGGAATCCCCGAAAGCCCTTAACGCTTTCCGGCGTTACGAATGTTATTCAACTCAGACAATATATTTTGCGGTTTTGCTAAAGTATTGTTTTAAAAACTTAGTACTGTTGTGAAACCGCAAAATGAATTTCAGTACACGTGAACTGTGGTACACCTACTTTGGAGATATCTTTTAGCGGTGATGGTATCACCACCTCGGTGTAGGTACCAGTAGCGAAGGATAAATTTTTGTAAGAGGTAAGCCGGAGTAGATATCTTAATGTGATTTTATTATTTGTCTATAAAATACTGACTCTGCCAGTTTTCAAAGGGAATCGAGTTGTATGGAACCTTCGCCACTGGTAGGTACAGAGACCAGCACATCAAGCCGGTAAAATCTGTCAAATTTCTTTAATAGATTTTTAACTTTATTGCTAAAGCATTAGGTTCAAGGTTGATTGGGAAAATTTGACAGTTTAGCTTGATGTGCTGGCTTCTGTACAAGAAATATAGCAAATTAATACGATTTTTTGAACAAACAAGATCGTCAGACATATAGGGATATAATTATGTGGTTAGGACGTGGTTAATATTTGTTAGGAAAAATATCTTTAGACATGGGGCGGGCCACCATATTATGAGAAAAATAAATAAATAAAGTAAGGTTTTTGTGGTTTTGGACAAACTATTAATAAGAAATTTACGGTGGAATATTAGATACATAACTTCGTTAAGGGACGCTTCGTGGGAAGATTATTATGGGTACAAGACCACAGTAGCCATTTTATTTGTGTGTATAACGAGTTGATACCACTGATAAAAGATCCGGGCAAACTGGTATTTTTTTTTTAATTTATTTATTTATTGGAAAGAAAAACTCAGTTTACAATAACTCAGTGACCGATAACAACTGTATTAGTTTAAAACTGTGTCGCAGTCATTAACGCCCACCTCCAAATAGTCGAAACATAAGCAAAAATAAGGAATAAAGAAATAATAAAAAATAAAAATGAACTAAAACTAAGAATTTAAACAAGAAAAATAAAAACTAACAATTACAACTCAAAATTAAAAATTAACAATAATTTTACTATGTAATTTTTACTATTAAATTGGTATGGACGAATAGCGTACGTGGCCACGAACACTTGATTCCGACCGATATAAGGTGTCGAAATATCTAACACTTTCTTGTTGGACTAGGGGTCGCTAGCCCGACTGCTGAGCATGAGGTCCTGGGTTCGATTCCCAGGTCGGGCAAAGTGTTACTGGGTTTTTCCATCAGAAATTTCTCAGTAGCAGCCACGTAATCAGGATGTGTGCCCGGTTGATGACAATAGGCTCGCCCCCTATTACATGGGATTAAACATAACTGGCGAAATGTGGGTGCACTATTAGGTACACACCTGCCTAACTCTTCGAGGATTTCAGGCGTGATGCTATATATATCTGTCACTATCTACTGTTCTCAGCTGTTCTGGTATCGGTCCGTACTTTTTTGACCCAACCTTGACGATGAAGAAATGCATCCTGATGAGAGATGGTCTAAACTCCTCAACACGTTGTAAGCTATAGAGGATGTCAACACTCATCTGTCTTCAGTGTAAAGTTTTGTGTATATTTATTGTAATTAATACGGAGTCGAAGGGACACCGACGCGAAAACGGTTACCACGAATTCTTTCTTATTCAGTATATCATTCTGAGCCCACTCACATAGATATGTTTCATCGGTTATTAAAAAAAAATCAGCTGTTCCATACATTTTGAACGTGTAGCTATTGCACTTTTGTAGGAAACAGCAGATTTTTTTTTAATAAACCGATAAAAAAAATTCTATGGGGCCGCTCAGAATGATATACTGAATACGTGGTAACCGTTTTCGCGTCGGTGTCCTTTCCACCGTGTATATCCCTGTAGTTTATCTTAGTATTAAATTAAAATATTTCCAGATATACTCCTACGAGGGTAGAAAGTGTCTATGGCACTAAATCCGCCTCTGTACTTTTGAGCTTGAAGTGTTTAATAAACAGGCCTTTGCGCTATGTCTTCGTCCTACACTAGTTCAATTACAGGCGTGTTATTTTAATACCAAATGGCATAACAACAACAATAATTAATCAAGTATCTTTTCTGTCTCCACATATCTGCTGACGGTACAAACAAAGCATCCACGCCATTGACTTGCTTGGTGCCATTAACCGAATAACCCATTGCACAAAGAACTGGCGCTTTTCAAGGTGAACGCACACAAGCACACACCCTACATGCATGTGTACATGTACCCTGCATAACCACTACGTGATTCAAAATAAATTCGCCAAGATACACTTACACTTTCAAAAATAAAAAGCCACTGAAAGTTCAGTCTTAAAGCTTCAAAGTTAAGGTGGGTTTGTTAGTGTGTGGAACGCAAATTTAAATCTGTCGAGACGAGAAGGGTGCACTCACACATGTAAGGTAAGACGCCCAGTGCGTTCAACTGCAGTCTGCGCACACACTAACACATGTTCGTATAGATTTCTACTTTCATTACAGTATTAAAAGCTTTTAAAATTGTTGGCATATTTCTATCTATATTTTAATCTGACTGTAAACAAACTTTACACAGAGTAGACAGTTGATTTTATACGTGTATAGTATACAGATGCGCACACACATGTATACATTTCAGGGAAAATGTACAGTGATCTATGTTAATCTGACGCACACATTGACACACATATCCTGTGTCCTGTAGACTGTATATGAGGGTGTATGTGTGGGTGTGTGTGTGTGTGTGTGTTTATGAAGTACATTTTGTAACTGTGGATTGCGCATATATTAATAAATACTTTGTGTACATATAAATAATACAATGGACTTGTAATCTTGTTTATATTTTTATTTATTTTTAATGTGTCGGTGACTTTAGTCATTTCAAGTAAATTTTACATAAATTGATTACGTATTATTTATGGTATGGTATGTTTTTGTCGATATACGGATTCCCATAGAAATTTGGAAATTTTTCATCGGTTACTATAAAACTGCTGTTCCATACATTTTGACCATGTAGGTATTGCACTTTTGTAGGAAACAGTTGGTTTTTTTTTTAAATAACCGATGAAGAATTTCTGTGTGGCTCAGAATGATGTACTGAATATGTGGTAACCGTTTTCACGTCGGTGTCGCTTACACCCTGTATAATAGAGTTATTTACGTATTATGTCATAAGCATAATAGCATAATCCGCCTATTAATGTTCCCACTGCTGGGACGCAGGCCTCCTCTCTATGAGAGGGAATGGGCAATAATCCACCACGCGGGCCCAGTGCGGGTTGGTAGATGTCACATGTCTTCGAATTTGTGGTTCTAGGACATGCCGGTTTCCTCACAATGTTTTCCTTCACCGTTTTGAGAGCAGTGGTGATGAAATAACTTACACAAAGTAATGCGCCTGGCTTCGTTTGAACCTACGCTCGTAAGTCGGGGTCTTCACCACTGGGCCACCGCTGCTCTCGGGCCACCGCTGCTCTCTTAATTTTAGTAATGACGATATATTAAAGATTTAATGTCCTTAAAACGTAACACCATGGTTTCCGCTGTGGGGAGTGGGAATAAACCCATAATAATCAATTCTAGTAATTTTCGTCAGAGGAAGTGTTAGGTATTGGAAACACTGATAGTAAGAGGAAACTGGTCCATTTGTGTACCTATTACTTTATTAATTTGTTTAATTCCATTAAGCTTTAACCTGCGATATTAATTAATTAATATTAGTTACCATATATATTCATTGACATTAATTACTTAAGATGGTCCTCTCAATGAGGAAAATGGCTAAAAATAAACGATCGCTGTAATCGGTACATAGCTTAATTGAAGTTACATATTCAATGGAACTGCTAGGAAAACGGTTGAAGAAAAATATTTTTAGCCTGCGAATGACCTGAAACCATGGAGCGACTGCCCACAAAATCAAAAGCATATTTATTTGATATCCACCAATCAACCTGCAGGTCTGTGGTCTGTGTGGTGGATTGCATCTTCTTTTTTTTCATAGCGTGTCCATGGCCATCTAAATTGTTTCAGCCCAAACTTGGCGACTAGTTTGATATTTTCAGTGTGCAATTATTATTTTTTCAGAGGAGCTCGTGGCTAAATAATAACAGCCGCTTGGGTCGGTCTTCAGGTTAAGCCGTGCTTGCCTAGTTTGTCCGTGGATGCCCATTGCATACCGAGTTTCCTCCGTGTCTCCTCACTACCTGTAACGACTGCCAAAGATCTACAAATGACAGCCGGGACCATCGGCTTAACGTGCTTTCCGAGGCACAGAGGAAACTCGGGATGTGATGGGTAGACGGGTATGGATATATGTGGGAGCGTTATAGGCTGAAATCGATATTGGGCATTTACAACTCAATATTATGAAAAACATTGACATATTCAGGAGGATTTATGAAGTACTGGGTTCAATTCCCGGGTCGAGCAAATTGTAATTGGGTTTTTGCATTAGGAATTTCTCAGTAGCAGCCATGGAGTCTGGATTCGTGCTTGGTTGCTGGCTATAGGCTCACCCCCTGGGACATAAGCTTAACATAATTTGGTGTACTATTAGGTACACCTCTGCCTAACCATTCGGGGATTACTGGTGTGATGTTATTGACATATTCAATCATCACCAAAATTTTTCAGCAAATTGTCCAATAAAAACTTGTTTTTTATTGTTTTTCCAAGGTTAAATAATATAAATAAGTGCGATCGATGACACTATTTCCCGTCACATAAAGTTTTATTTTGATTGTCAGCCTAAGTGATTCTTTTCTTTTTATTTTCGTTTTCTTACAAAACGGTTAGGTTATTGACTGGCAGAGGTCGGCAGTTCAAATTCTTTTGTATTGAACCCATTCGTAACATGAATATATTTAGATTGGTGAAAACGTATATGACATGTTCTTTGTATAAGTCTGATAACAACAAAATGTAATATATTTTCTGAAAAAAAAAAAACGCATTTTGTATTTAATTTTTGACACTTTTTTGTATCCGACAAGTCACGATTTTACGAGGGAGTATTCGAATTTAAAGTATTATAATGGGTGTAAAAGTACCCTTAACGAAGCTGAAAAGCACTTGTTCTCCCCGTCGAGAGATTTTTTTGTTCTACACCATACCTGGGAACCTTCTTGTTACGGAGATATTGGTTTCAAAGTTTTTAATGTTATAACTTTACTTTACTTCCTGTACATCCTAAATCTTTCACTACTTTTACTTTCTTTCTTTTTTCACCCCAAAACAAAAGGTCTTTCCCCAGCAATAGTTTTTGCGTAAAGTTACTTAGTTTTATATACCGAATGCTTGGTTGACAGCTTCGTGAATTGTCCGTTTACACCTTGCTTAGCAATTCTGCCTTTAACTTCCATTTCTGTCACTAACTCCCTCTTCGTGATAGGTAGGAAGCCTATAACACCACGCATGCGTGTCATATTCTACCTTAAAATGATCCACCTTTGTGCTATCATTATCAAGGGTAAGACTGTTTCTCAGACTTTCGGGCCATTGACTACCTGTAACAACTGTCAAAGATCTACAAATGACACCCGGGACCAACGGCTTAATTTGCTTTCCGAGGCACGGAGGAAACTCGGTATGTTATGGGCGGTCACTCATCCACGAACAACCTAGGCAAGCGCGGCTTAACCCGAAGACCGAACAACCGGCTGTTATTATTTAGAAACGAGCTCCTAACGAGCTTCCTGTTTGCTGAATAAAAAAGGGTTCAAAATCATAACCTTCCTCTTTGGAGGACCTACTCTACTGTTGGGTAAAAAGACTATTCTCATAATAATTAGTTTCCCGAAATATTCTACCACCATCAATTTTTTTTTCAAATGAATTCAACCCCGATAAATAAATGTAATTTCTTCTAGGACTCTTATCTAAATTCAAATACCCTGAATTTATTAAAAAAATATATACAAAATCTAGCCACATCAGCTTTCAGTAACAATGATAAACAGAAAATGTTAACAAGATACCTTTTATATCATACAAAAACAGAATTCCCTCAAAAACTGACAAAAAAATACTACTTCCAAATTATTTGCGTGATGAACGACGCCTCGTAACTACAGAGGGCTTTGCCCTAGGGTCAATAAACTTACCCCAAACCCTTGAGTACCCCTAAGTCAAAGGCTTTTCGAGAAAATATAGAAAAATGGACGACAGAAACATTTATTATAGGAAAACCGCCAATATGCTTTTTATAAGTGCGGATAACTTATTATGGCAATTTTTCTCTGAATTTTATTGGATTTCTTAGCGAAAATGGTTTATTGAGGTTACCCTCTATAGCGTTCATAGAGAGGTGAAGTAGTGTTTAATCATTTAGTAATAGAGTTCAAAACTGAAACCAGTCTTACCAAGGGGTATTGTATTACCCAGTACTAACTGGGTTGTGGAGGTCGGACAGGCAGTCGCTCCATGTAACGTACTGGTATTCAGCTGCATTCGGTTAGACTGGAAGCCGACCCCCACATAGTTGGGAAAAGGCTAGGCAGATGATGAATAGAGTTCAATATTACGCCCGCTTATTTTATCTTTAATACTGAAAAACAAAACTAAGATAAACAATAACAAAACGAAAGAACGTTGACTGTCTGTCTAGTATTTATTTATTGAACTTTAATAATCTTATTTTTGTGATTCTTATAATTTTCAATGGTTTTTTTATGAAATGTACTTGTAATTCGTTATGGAAGTCAACTCGGGACTTTGTTTTTTCAGCCATTTAGTCATTTTTGGTAAGGCTAAATGATTTGTTATATAAACTGGGCACGGGACCGGTCAATGTGGCGACACTTGGGGGAGGCCTATGTCCAGCAGTGGACGTCTTTCGGCTGAAATGATGATAATGATGTTGATGTTGATAAACTACTGAACGAATATTGACAGAACGTTGAGAACTATGTGGTACCTCGATAATTGGGCGCAATCGAAAGGAATATTTTAAATAAGGTCCCATTAAAATAGATGGACAAATTTTAACACCGCGTTCAGTACGTCTAACCAAAGATATCCAAGCAAAAAAAAACACTGATTAAACTGTTTTTATTTTGACCTAAAATCATTGGGTAGGTAACCAAAATTTTTAGTGTATTTTCGTTAGATGTTTTTTTTTCTAGTAAGTATCTAATGCGTTTTTTTACCTTATTTTGGTGGTACGAATGATTTCTAAAAGTTTGTCCATCTATTTTAATGGGACATTATATAACTCCTGGCATTCAGCTGCATGAGTAGACTGGAAGCCGTCTTCAACATAGTTGGCAAAAGGCTAGGCAGATGATGGCGTAACTCTTACTTGCAGATGCAACAGCTTTTTACCACAAATCAGAGCGTCATGTATCTGTACAATAATGACTAATTTACCAAACAAATATTTTGATTTACATCACGTTTTTCAGGTAAATGACCTAGCATGTGGATGCTAATTTGATTCTTGTAAATACTAAACACTTAACGTTGCTGTCTGGTCGAAAGGTTACCTTTGGAATTACTCATAATTTTGAGTTACCTACCATGCCATATTTCATTATCTGACCATGAATGTGAATTTGTTAGTACTTTACAGTTAATGTTTGTTTCTAATTACTCAGCTACCAATATAATATTTCGCCGCCAAAAAAGAAAATTGTGTCTAGTGCCGTATACTTTAATAAGCATAAGCATAATCAGCTTATTAATGTTCCCACTGCTGGGACGCAGGCCTCCTCTTTTTGAGAGGGAATGGGCTATAATCCACCACGCGGGCCCAGTGCGGGTTGGTAGATGTCACATGTCTTCAAATTTTTGGTTCTAGGACATGCCGGTTTCCTCACGATGTTTTCCTTCACCGTTTTTGAGTTTTATACTTTAATATCGCTCACAAAGTTTATATCGGTCATTTGCCTTCGTCTTTAGTGACTACTGTTCGTAATCGTTATAGACTGTTCTGACAGGACTCCCACGTCCAAGCAAGCGTGACGTAAATTTAGCTTCCGGCAACACAAAATGCGAAAAACTAAAATCCCAACTAAAATTATAAATGCGAAAGTAAGTTTGTTTGTTTGTTACCTTTTCACGCCTAAACCACTGAACCGATCACCCTAAAATTTTGCATATACGTTGTCAGGTGTACAGAAACGGACATAGGGTACCATTCATCCCGAAAAAAAGTACTGTTCCCGAAGAAAACAACAATAACTTATGACAATAGATGGCGCCACGTGTCTTGCGAATCATGATCGAATTATATTTTTCTAGAAACTTTAGTAGTGTGTTAAGAGTATTTTTTTTTAATTTGACGCGAGCAAATCTGCGGGCAAAAAGCTAGTATTAAATAAAGGACACAAAACGGCATTATTGTGAATATTTAATATTATATTTTAAAACAGTTTCGATTCTTATGGCCCTACGTTACGTGTGCCTACTGCGCAAAACGTATTGTATGTTTAAAAGAATTACGCATTATTTGCTTGCATCAGTAATGAGATAAAATCAATGCTCTGACGAATGCAGATAAAGAAGTATTAGTGCGGGGTTTCCATTGATAAACGGTAGAAATATGGCACTGGGCTAAACCCAGGAATATTTGCAGGAAGCTGATACGTCCGGCATTTACTGGATAGTGGACTAATTGATAACATTGTGGCTACTTATCATTAAAAAACTAAATACGTTGAAAATAATAGTAGAAAGAATACGCTTAACAATTTCTTCAATCACTGCTCTTTTTAAAAGCTACCATTTTGGATCATGAAGTTTTCATAATAAAAGAAAAATAATCTACTATTTCAGTTTCTTTTATTTTTAACAGATCGCAGCTAAAACTAATAAAATGATAACTGTCACCCAGAAGCCTGAAAGCTTGACCACCAGTCTTACCAAGGGGTATCGTTCTATCTTTGTAAAAAAAACCACAACTAAAAAAAAAAAAAAAATCGGTAATTTATAAAAATATGAGCTGTTCTATACATTTTGACGGTGTAGGTATTGCAGTTTTGTAAAAAACAGCTGATGTTTTTAATAACCGGCAAAAATTTCTATCATCTGAACTCCCGGTGTTCAGAATGATCATGTACTGATTTAGTGGTAACCGATTTAGCGTCGGTGTCCTTTTCACCCTGTATGAGGCACCGGTCTTCAAAAGTATCATTTAACCTAGTAGCTAGGTTGTGGAGGCCTGAAAGGGCAGTGTCTTCATAGAAATTTTTGGTATCGAGATGCGTTAAGACCTAACCTTTTAGGACAAACAAAACGAAAGAACGCTAAGGGTTAGGCTTGGGCTGGCCTGTGGACGGCGAGTTATGGGCTAGCTCGCCGTCCGGCCGTCTTATGACGACAGGCCGTGTCGACGGCGTGTTCGTGTTCCACGCGCCCCTCAAAGAGATGTCAGCAACCAAGTAGGGGTCTGCATGGGCCGATGCCTGCCAGGGCTGCAGGACTGTTCAAAAGAGATACCGTGGCCCTGGAACACAAAGGGCAAAGAAGGAACATGGATGGGTTTTAGTCAGTACAAGTCTGTCACTCCCCTCCGCTCCGCCCAGGGTGGGGGGGGGTCATTTGATGATATCCCACCCGAAAAAAAAAAAGGGTTGGGCTTGGGGGAGTTTAGGGCGGCATAAAAGCTCTGACATCTGGTTTGGCACTAACCACACGATAAATAAGAAGAAGAGCAAAGGCTTAGCAGAAGCTGATATTGTTCTCCATCTTTTTTTTTCGGGTCGGAAATCATCGAATGACCCATCCCGCTTTGTGCGGAGCGGAAGGGAGTGTCAGACTGTACTGACTAAAACCCATCCATGTTCCTTCTTTGCACTTTGTGTTCCAGGGCCGAGGTATCTCTTTCGAACAATCCCGCAGCCTGGCAGGTATCGGCCCTTGCGGGACCCCTTTCGATTTGCTGACATCTCTTTGAGGCGCGCGTGGAACACGAACGCGCCTTCGACACGGCCTGTCGTCATAAGACGGACGGACGGCGAGCTAGCCCATTACTCACCGTCCACAGGCCCACGATGATATTCTTCTCCTCATTCGACGATCAATTATTTGAGCAGCTAAACCCATACGTCACGGCAAGCGTGCAACGTGCACAAGCCCTGTTCACTGGCTTTACATAAGAGCGGTGGGGGCAAGGGCGCGCGGCCGTTGATCTAACTGCTACAGACTTGGTGTGCTGCAAGATATGGCAAGCGCTTGATGTGTGGTGTTTAAGTATTTGAATTTTATTTGAATTTAGTTGTTCATGCTAAACACTTTAAACTTAAACCTTTGCCATGATCTAAGTTTATTTACATCAGAATATTACGCCTAATCCCCGAAGAGTTAGGCAGAGGTGTACCTAATAGTACACCCACATTTCGCCAGTTATGTTTAAGTCCCATGTCATGTAATAGGGGGCGAGCCTATTGCCATCAACCGGGCATAAATCCAGACTCCGTGGCTGCCACTGAGAAATTCCTGATGGAAAAACCCAGTAACAATTTGCCCGACCCAGGAATCGAACCCAGGACCTCATGGTCAGCACTCGTGTGTAATTCAAATATAGCATAACCAAATCTCCAAACAAACAAAAAATGGTCTTATAACTCATATACCAGGTACCCGCTAAAAGAACCTGCGAACTCTAATGTCTTCATAAGTCTACATCACGCGTTATATTTGCATCGCTTCGGCTATAAAAACAAAATGATTTGGTTTCATGCGACCGGGAGGCAACAATCACGGGTAATTCTTTGTTAGCGATGTGTATTTATGTTTATATTATATTACTTATACCTAAAACGAACTGCCTTGTAAATAAAATATGGATAAAAATATATTTCGCTAGTTATGTTTAAGACCCAACTAATAAGGGACGAGCCTATTGCCATCAACAGAGCACTTATCTCCTGGCTGCTACTAAGAAATGTAAAAACACTTTGCCCGACCTGGGAATCAAACCCAAGACTATCTGCCTGTATCATGCTCAATAATAGCGCTAAGTGTCCATTATACCAACGCGATAGCCTATGGTCAAAATAGGCTACTTATAAAAGTTGATTGTCATTGCGATAAAATGGTTTAATTCTACCAAGGTTTAAAAAAATAAGTTCGTAGTACTTTTACATCCGTATCTATAAACAAGTCAAAGTGATTACTTGAGTAAAAGTAATTATAGATACGATTTTTATTCTGTAGTTTAGTAATTGCTTGGAGTTAGAACTGTCAAAAGTTAGAATTCTTAGCTTTGCTTTCTTTGACGGTTCTGACTTCGTTTAAATTCTTGTCTATTACAAAAAAAATGTTTGCAAATTTATTATTTTAACTCATGTAATTACTTAAACTCAAGTAATTACTTAAACTCTAGTAATTACTTAAAACTCTAGTAATTACTTAAACTCAAGTAATTATTTAAACTCAAGTAATTATTTAAACTCAAGTAATTATTTAAACTCAAGTAATTACTTAAACTCAAGTGATTACTTAAACTCAAGTAATTATTTAAACTCAAGTAATTATTTAAACTCAAGTAATTATTTAAACTCAAGTAATTACTTAAACTCAAGTAATTACTTAAACCCAAGTAATTATTTTAACTTGACTATAGATACAGTTTTCAATAACTTTAGTCAAGCAATCAAGGAACGAAATAAAAAGCACAATTAAATATGTCTCTTTAATATTGATATATTATTTTTATGTATGTACATACTTATTAGCATCAAACGCAGCTTAAGATCTGAAAACAGATCTAGTGCTTTAGCGAAGAATATTCCGTCAGATTTTCCTGTTAGGGTTCTTATTCCAAGAATTGAAGAGCGCAAAGTCTTTGTAGTTCACTTTGTAAAGTCGAACTTATAAATCTTTTGGGCTCTAAATAATGATGGGCAAATCAAGGCTACGATATGAGGCAAGCTATATATTTTGAGCGTTCGTAATTATGACATAACACTCCGTCTTTTTACAACGATGGTGTTTTATCAAATTACATGGTTCTTGATCACGTTAATCGCGGCGTTTTTTTACGTCTGGGCAAGAAGACTGCTGTGTTAAAGTGATATTGGGCGAGCCATGTCTGTAGAATGCATCAGGACCGATGGGCCAGAGTCGTCACGCTGTCGGTGCCAGAAGACAGGCGTCGTCGCCGGGGGAAAACCCTGGCGTGACGACTTAGAGGCGTTTGTGAGAGATTGACCAGAAAATACCGCAAAAAGTGAAGTGTGAGAGGCTATGGGAGAGGCCTTTGCCCAGCAGTAAGTCAATATAGGGTATTCAGTCTAACCGGATGCAGCTAAATACCAGTTTTTTACATGGAGCGACTTCCTATCTGAACTCCACAACTCAGTTCATACTTGGTAATACCACACCCCTTGGTTAGACTGGTTGTCAGACTATTTGGGCCACTAACTACCAACGACTGTCAAAATTCTACAAATGACACCCGGAACCAACGGCTTAACGTGCTTTCTGAGGCACAGAGGAAACTCAGTATGTAAAGGGTGGTCACCCATCCATATATACCAACCTAGGCAACCACGGCTTAACCTAAAGGTCGACCCGTGCGGCTGTTATTATTTAGCCACGACGAGCGAGCTCCTCCATCTTTAAATTCAGGTAAAATATTAAAAATAACAACAACAATCTATTTACATTACAACACACAATAAATATTGATTTTTTTTCACGGTCAAAACAATAAATGCAACTAACACCTCAAGTTCAAGGACCTTGTATATAAACAGAGTACATAAGTTATATATTATTGCTTAGGACAGACAGTTCAGGGGTCAACGACCGATCGATTAGGATGCTGTATGGGCCTTCTGTGGTGAACGGATTTGGGAGGCTGGGTGTTCATGAATAAATTATATTTAATTTTTATTATGTTGCTTTTGAAACGATGGATCGACTGTATGAAAGATGAAATGTCTAGAAGGTGACAACTGAGATGATGGTGGAGACTATAGAAGGAGAAGATGTAAAGTGGAAAGACAGAAGAATGATGAAGATACTGCTTTTCGCAAGTGACTTAAAGAGTGGTGAATATAAGTGCTGATGGATGGAGAGGGAGAGGAAGACCAAGGAAACGATGGATGGATTGTGTGAGGAATGATATGAAGGAAAAAGGTGTAAATGATTGCGTTACGATTGAACTATTCCATGAAAAATTCATTAAATAAGGTTAAATGAACTTAGAGGGTTGTATTTATTATTATACAACATTATTTTTAGTATATGCGAAACCTGAATATAGTTTGTTCAGAATAAGTAACTGAATCGATTCCAATCATTTTTAAACCATGTTATATTTTTACCCAAAAATATAAAAAAAAAACTACAAGTCGGACACCGAGCGACACTAAGTACCTATCGCAGTCATTTAGGTACCTACTGCCAAATTATTATTATCAATGAGCTCAAGACGACGCTGGAGGCGCGCCGCGTGGTTACCCCGTTTTTGTGCGGACAACCATGTAGCAGAACACGCTTATAACTTTGTGATTTTTCATGATACAGTTTTGAAATTTTGTACATTGATTCTTTACATAAAAATGCTAGACACGTGTTTCAGGTTTCGCATATACTAAAACTAATTTTGTATATTTTAATTTTGTAACTCCACACCCGTTAGCAGCGCGATTCATTTTTCATCAACATACAACCTGACACTGATCTGCAAATTGCAAAAAAACGCAAGTAAATTTGAATTTCGCTGGCTACCCTGACGCTTTCACCTTAATTGATTATTTAAATTTTATTTTTCCGACATTATTTCCAAATGTGTGTAAACAAAGTGCTTGACACTTCATTTAAGTATGTTTGAATTTGCCGCGTAATGACTTTGATGAATAAGTTATCTGTGAGTGAACTCGGTCGTTTCTATGGGGCTGTCTGTCAGATTGACGTATTGATACAGCATGCCAATTAGGTTATGAAAATTAGATTGTGGTTTGAATATTTAAATAATACTGATTAAGAACTGGTGAAGCAATAGCTTTAAATGTTGTTTCTCTTTTCAGGTGAGTTTGTTATTAATTAAGGTTGGGGAATGTATTAGTGTTAAAACTGGTTTTTGTAACTGAATAAACTGTTCTCTTTTCAGAGCAACTCAATTTTAGTTAGAGTTTTACTGTTCACCATAGTATCTAAGGATACATAAACACATTATATGGGTTTCGTTTTTTTTAATTGCTATTATGACTTTGTTAATTATTTTATTTTTCTAATTTAATTTTAGTACTAGATAATGTGTTTTGATTTGATTTGAATGTTTTAATGTTACTATAACTTTGTTAGCTTAGTTATACATCTTATTATGCATGCTGTGGTCTCCTGTAAGTGAAGGAGTACACCTACGTAATACTTTTGTCGTCGATTATTTATTTCGTGTGTTTGTGTATATCCTTTGTTGGACATTCTAAATAAATAAATAAATAATAAATAAATTCAAGTATTGTATTTTCATACATTAGTTGATGTAGAAGCCTAAAACAGCTGTTCCACTGTTGATCAAAAGCATCTTTCTAAATAGACAAGAAACAATGAATGGTTAATTGTCAATACGCTTACTCATTTACACATTACTAGCTGTTGCCCGCGACCTTCGTTCGCGTGTAATTAGAAAAAAAAAATTTACCTTCCTTTTTGAATCTGATTTTGTTATCAATTTCAAAGGTTTTAATTTTTTGCACGGAACCCTAATTATTTTTCTAAAATAAAAGCCTAAGTTAGATCTTAAAACATCACCTATCTGCCAGTAAAAGTCCCGTCAAAAAAGGTTCAGCCGTTTCGGAGATTAGCCGGAACAAACAGACAGACAAAAAATGTGTTTTTGTTATAAGTGCCGTATATTTTCAAATGCGTTCAGTATAAAGCTATTTTTTTGATATTACAAAGAGACTCTTCAATTTTATTTATTTATTTATGTAGGTAGATACTAAAAACACGGTTTCCTTGCCCTGACTTCATTAACCGTCATACAAAAACAAATATTAATTTCTCTATAATTTTTTATTATTGAAAAACAATGCATGTTAACCATAATTCGCGTTGTCTTTTGAACTTCCGCGAATTGTACAGTTGAACAACATCACTTTTAATTATTTGGTTGTGGTTACGGAGTCACCTTATGACGCAGGTAGCTCCTTAGTCACCTTAAGGGACCCACTTTTAGGTCCTGACTGGCCTATTTGCTGGGGCCCAAGTAAATAATAAAATAAAATTATTCTTTACTAACTGATCTGCGCAACTTCGTCTGCGTCACATAAGAGAGCGACAATTTTCATTGATGCTCCGCTCCTATTGGTCGTAGCGTGATGTTATATAGCCTATAGCCTTCCTTGATAAATGGGCTATCCAACACTAAAAGATTTTTTTAATTCAAACCAAAAGTTTCTGAGATTAGCGCGCTCAACCAAACAAACAAACTCTTCAGCTTTATAATATTAGTATAGATTTTGTTTAATGGGTTTGTGAAGTAGTCTGGTACATACTTCTTGTTCCGGCTATACTGTAATTTCAGTAAGTACCATTACTGAATTATAAAGACAGTGGAGAAGAGTTACCATAGAGTCTCGTGCCTGTTCTTCTCCATAATGTTACTCCTATCTACTGAATTGAACCGTGCTGCTAGGTTGTGTAAAAAAATAAAAGCAAAATACATAATTTTTTACACTTAATCGATAGACTGGCTTGTGACCACAATCTCACCAGTTGACAAGTGACGACGCGGCCGACTATAGTGCCTTCTGGCCTAAGAATAACAAATAAATAAAATTTTATTCAGTTCGCTTATCATGGTGGAGTATTAAAAAGCTAGTAACAAAAAAACAATAAGGCTTTAGCGCTAGATTTGTACATAATATTCCCTGGACTCCATCCTGTGTCGTGGGGTCCAGTGTCTTCCCAAGTAAGGCAAAACAACTAAGAGAAAATTTAAACATAAAACTAACCTATTACTACACGGACTCACATTTTAGAAGTTGGGTTCTAAAAACCTTCTAAAAAATTCACCCCTTTATTTCCTCCCCAATCCGTCCCTGTACCTAGAAAGGGAAAGTTCGTTTACTTCACCAGCCTGTCTGAAATAAAATTCAGCTTTCAGGGGCGAGTCATTGACCCCGGCGCGACGCAACCAAATAGGTTTTATTGCCCTTTCGGCGTGTGAACTTTTACTTATACAGTGGCCAGTAGTGTTTTAAAAGTTCAATTTATTTAAATTAATTTGTATCAGTTGGTACGCGTGTCTTTTGTTTAGAGAAGATTTCAACAAAGAAACAAGTGAAACGTGTCATCATCTGCCTAGCCTTTTCCCAACTATGTTGGGGTCGGCTTCCAGTCTAACCAAATACAGCTGAATACTAGTATTTTACATGGAGCGACTGCTTATCTGACCTTTACGGTTCAGTCGAAAAGTGTCCCTGGTGTCAATATTCCATAGCAATAATTACACTGAGAGCTCATGAACGCAGTTTAAGTGTGCTCGATCAGTTTTCGGACAATTCACAGAGGACGGGTATTTTTTAATTACAGCCACGGAGTCTGGATTTGTGCCCGGTTGATGGCAATAGGGCATCCCCAACATCACTCGCGAAATGTTGGTGTACTATTATAATACTGAAAAACCTCTTGTCAAAACTCTTCTTTTTATCTTCTAAAGCGAAAAAGTTATCAGCTATCCCAAACATTTGGGTCGAGTAGGTATTGAAGTTTTGAATGGGACTGCCGATAATTTTTTCGCATTTACGATATTGGACCCAAGGAGAAAGTTCAGTTGATGGCTTGATGACTTCAGTTTGATGGTCTGCAGCATATCCTTTCATATGACTATACTTTTTCTGTTACACCCTGTATAATACCAAATTTCATAAAGACAATTATAGCATCCATTTCTATTAATATAAACAATGTAAGAACAATAAAAATATACTACGGTTACATAAAACACACATATTCGTAGCACGCCTACGCGGCCGTTGACCCCCGAATCCGTAGCGGCGTAGCATGATAACAGTCCCTAGGCGATAAGGGTCGTTGAACTTACTTAACTTCGGCTTTTTGGAATGAATGTCTTCCTATTGTGGTTTTATCTTTGTGATTTTTTTGTAGTTGTTATAATAATTGGTTTTGTATAAGTGTACAATAATAATTCTATTCATTTAATGGGTGTACAATATTCTTAACGAAGCCGAAAGGCACTTGTTCTCCCCGTCATTGAGATCAGTTTTTTGTTCTAGACCATACCTGGGAACCTTCTAGTTAGGAGATATTGGGAGTCAAACTTGCAATTTTTTTTCGTTTTTTTTTTTGGGCCACTGACTACCTGTAACGACTGTCAAAGATCTACAAAATATGACAGTGCTTTCCGAGGCATAACGGAAACTCGATATGTAATTGGCAGTCACCCATCCACGGACCAACTTAGGCAAGCACGGCTTAACCCAAAAATCAACCGGAGCGGCTGTTATTTTTAAGCCACGAGTTGCGAGACCATTTGCAAAAAAGTCTTACAGCCGGTTATGCATCCAAAATTCATCTCACACGACAATACAATTAATACTACCTAAAACAATTCACCCTACCTCTACACATAATACCATACCTATACAACATTAGTTTTAGTATATGCGACACCTGAAACACGTGTTCAAAATTTCAAAACTGTATCATGAAAAATCACAAAATAATAATTTGGCAGTAGGTACCTAAATGATTGCGATAGGTACTTAGTGTAGTTCGGTGTACAACTTGTAGCCTTTTTTAAATGTTTTTGGAACAAAATATAACATGGTTTTAAAAATTATTGGAATCGATTCAGTTACTTATTTTGAACAAACTATATTCAGGTTTCGCATATACTAAAAATAATGTTGTAAATTGCACCCGTGCAAAGCCGGGGCGGATCGCTAGTTTACAATAAAAGGCATATTCAATCCAAAATTCATCTCACACGACAAAACAATTAATACTACCTAAAACAATTCACCCATACATAACACCATATCTATGTACACATGTACAGATTATAAGTGTATAGTTAAAATTCGGTGATAACCCGCCGTCTGCCGAGTGATTTAAACGTCTTTGTTGTCTGGCCCGTAATACGAGCACTTATTATTATTACACATGTTTTCATGAAACTGTAATGTTTGTTGATAATATTTGTTTTGTGTGTCAGTTAGTGGTTGCGATTTTTAATTGAGTAGGATAGGTATTTTAAGTGTAATTAGGTAATTTAAGTGATATCTAGCTGTTTCCCGCGACCTTCGTCGGGGTAAAATTATTATAAAAATATTACTTCTCCATTTGAACCGGATTTTGTTAACAATTTAAATTGGTTTCTTTTTTTTTTTTTGTTTGTTCGGAACCCTAATTCTTTTTATAACATAAAAGTAACCTAAGTTACTCCTTATATCATCAGCTATCAGTCAGTAAAAGTTCCGTCAAAATCGGTCTATCCGCTTTGGATAAAAATACAGAAAAAGAAACAAAGATACAGACAGACAAAAATTTAAAAAAATATATATAGGTATATACAGTGCTACGGAACGTACATATTACGTATTCAGTAAAAAGCTGTTATTTTGAAATTAGAAACAGACACTTCAACTCTATGTATTTGTAAGAAAATTAATAGACAGATATAATATATAAGGTGTAACAGGTCCTTTGACGAAGCCGTCGAGCAAGCATTATGTACATCAAACTAGTAACTTTACGCAAAAATTATTTCTGGGAAACGACTTTTTCTTTTGGGGTGAAAAATCACGTTTTACGGTAAGACTTGCAATGTAATGCACTCAAACATTGTGCTGATGGATGGATTGCATAGTACGAGTGTCGTGGAGGTGTTTTAAGTCATGCATTAAAAACATGTTTTAAAAAAAAAACCTGTGAAAAAATTGAAACTTTGACCCCCAATATCTTCGTAAGGTCTCAAGTATGGTCTAGAACAAAAAAAAATGATCTCAATGACGAGGAGAACAAGTGCCTTTCGGCTTTGTTAAGGGTCTTGTTAGACCCTTTACGTCTGCTAGGAAACGTATTTTTTGTTCCAAACTATAATTGATCAATACACCAATTCATTCCCACATAAACACTCAATATTACCCAACACGAATAAGGTCAGCCTCGTTACGCAAACTTACCCGTAACTAGGCTATCGACGGGTCAATGAACGATAACAAGGATTCAATTTACACAACTTTTTTATAACATTATTTGTGTACTTGATAACATTCGCGTATGATGTCATTTGGTATCGTATTGGTTTGAAATTTATACCTAAATGTTACACAGTGAAAAGCTTTGTCATCATCATCTACCTAGCCTTTTCCCAACTATGTTGAGGTCGGCTTCCAGTCTTACTAGATGCTACTGATTACCAGTATTTCACATGGAGCGACTGCCTATCTGACCTCCACAACCCAGTACGTACTGGGTAATACGATACCCCTTGGCAAGACTGTAATATAGACTTTAAATACTGTGTACACGATTTAATACCGTTTAAAGATTGTAAAATCCGTTCCGATCCGATACGATGCGAGCCGTTTGGTGGAAATCATCCTTAAGCGTACAGACAGCGGAAGCGACTTTGTTTTATGCTAAGTAAAGATACTCTACTCCTATTTGTATCTAATAGTAATTATGCATAATACGAGTACACAATAATGTGTTTAGCAAAGTGTGCCTACTTATCATAAGCTGTTCATTGCGTTAGATAAGACACCGTAACTGAAACCGTTATGTGGTTGTGCCCTCGATACACCATATAACATTTACATAACATCACGCTTTTAATCCCCGAAGGGTAAGGCAGAGGTGTACCTAATAGTACACCTACATTTCGCCAGTTATGTTTAAGTCCCATGTAATAGGCCTGCGCCTATCAACCTGGCACAACTCCAGATTCCGTGGTTCCTACTGAGAAATTCCTGATGGAAAAACCCAATGACACTTTGCTCGACCCGGAAATCGAAGTCAGGCCCTCTTGCTCAGCAGTCGCGCTTGCGATCACTAAACCAACGTGGCAACGAGGGAGGGAAACAACACTTACATCATTTAAATGATTACATTTCATTTTAAAGTGTTTGATTTTTGCAGTACGTACTTGATGCCATCCATACATCTGACTCACCGAACTTAAATATTCCAGCGATAAAAAAAAAACATTAAAAATTGTTTTACGAAGGATAAATAATTTTGACCAGATAAAACAATCTACTCCTTTATTCAATTAAATATTCTCAACTATCTAGGTATTCAAAAAAAAAAAAAATATTTACAAAATGCATTGGCTAAGACTCAAATCATAGCTGCGGGACTGTTCTAAAGATATACCGTGGCCCTGGAACACAAAGGGCAAAGAAGGAACATGGATGGGTTTTAGTCAGTACAAGTCTGACACTCCGTTCCGCTCCGCCCAGAGTGGAGGGGTCATTTGATGATTTCCCATCCAAAAAAAAAAAAAAAGACTAAATCATACCTACGATGCTGATAAGCAACATAGTAAAGTTATCTACATAACAAAATCACGACAAAAGTCATCAAATCAGTCGCGATATGATCTGTTGGTGACAACTGTTGTGAAACCGTCAGCGTGGGCACTAATGTTTGACGTAAGCTTTGGTGTTTGTAGAATGCATACCAGTGGCGAAGGTACCATACAACTCGATTCCTACCGGCTTCCCTTTGCAAAATGGCACAGTCAGTATCTATAGACAAATAATATAATCACATTAAAGATATGTACTCCGGCTTACCTCTTACAAAAATTACCATTCGTTACTGATGCATACGTAACAATCTTACCATTGCGCAGTTTTGCTATTGTAAAGGGAACATGTACGGTACATCTAAATTGCCTAATAATAATGCGCGAATCCGGAACCTGGGCTACTTAAGCATTAGGGACAGCGAAATTGTTGCAGTTTTCAAAAGAAAACTGAAAGAACATTATCTTTCCATTTCGTCGTAGTAGCATAGGTATTTATGATTATATCTTTTATTGTATTTATACTCGTGTTATACATATACAACGTGTAACAGAAAGGGTATAGTCATATGAAAGGATATGCTGCACACCATCAAACTGAAGAACTTCCTCCATGGGTCCAATATAGTAAATGTGAAAAAAAATATCAGCTGTCCCATACAAAATTTCAATACCTACTCGACCCAAATGTATGCGACAGCTGATAATTTTTTCTTATATTGTATTTTAATTGCTTTATGTTTTCATGTAAAGTGGGTTCGAACCCAGCCAGGCGCATTACTTTGTGTAAGTTATTTCATCACCACTGCTCTCAAAACGGTGAAGGAAAACATCGTGAGGAAACCGGCATGTCCTAGAACCAAAAATTCGAAAACATGTGACATCTACCAACCCGCACAGGGCCCGCGTGGTGGATTATAGCCCAATCCCTCTCATAGAGAGGAGGCCTGCGTCCCAGCAGTGGGAACATTAATAGGCTGATTATGCTATGCTATGCTTATGCTATGTTTTCTTGTATTTTTTTCTTACGCACTGTCACATCTCTTTTTATCTACTCACCATTCGCAGGTATGCTGGAATATATTTCTTTAGAAATAAGCATCACCTTTGTACCTATCTTTCTATTTCTTTTCTGTAATTACTGTATGTAAAATATCTGTCAAATTTATTACTTTTAATTTCAAACATCCATAGTTTGAAATTAAAAGTAATAAATTTTGTCTATGGTCTCATCCGTCTGGCTCGTCCAACTTAATGGACGCTGGTCTTAATAAAATATAATCTAAGTATAATGGCACATATGTTCTAGGGCAATTAACAATAACAAAAGCAAGGCGGCTGTTTACGACCTCAGTTAATTTCGTAATGAGGAAATAGTACTTTTCCGAACACGTAAAACAACCAAAGACCGACAAGTCGATAGTCGAGCTTTCGACCAACAGACTAAGGGTGAAGTTTCAACTTTGGATCATAGGAAAAATTAAACTAAATTAAAATCAAAATCCAAATTAAAAACAAAATCAAAATAAAATTAGAAACATAATCAAAATAAAATTAAAAACATAATTAAACAAAACATTACAGTCGTAAACCCCAGCAGACTCAAATTCGAACTCAAAGCATTTATTTCAATTAGACCATTACAGGCACTTTTGAATGTCAAATAAACAAAAAAACCGAAGCCACAGTCACAGGGCATAATAACTTATGAAAGTACTGTAGTTGCCTAATCCAAAGAGTAGATCTCTATGGAAAAAAATGGGCAAAACACTCCATGGACTCTCTTTAAAATCAAAATTACAAAATCTTGGTAACATCATTCATGTGGAGATCACTAGATATAGATTAGGGACTGTAAAGTCATTATGACGGTGGTCACCACTACATAGTATAAAACAAAGTTGTTTCCCGCTGTCTGTCTGTCATTTGCAAATGAGTTCTTAAATAAAAGCTCATTGGCGCACATTTTTTTAAAAAGACCCAAAACTCATCATAATAACTTCCACTAACCATTTCGTAACACATTTTTCTTTACCCCTTTACAGAATCCTGTAACAATATCTTTCCAAAGAATTCGAGAACAAATCACGTGCGTCAGTGACGGCAAAAGTCTTCCCATGACGTCATTTTACCTTTCAAAATCTTATTCATAACCGTTAAAAAGTTACGTCAAAAAAAAAAAAAAACAAAAGACGACTGATGACGTGTAAAAGAAAAATGATGGGGTAACAAAATGAATTTTGGTATAGGTAATGTTTTCTTACGCAAGGTAAAGTAAGGTGTGTTTCAGAGTAAAGTTCTGTAAAGTATAATTATGACGCGTGGTTCAAAACGTGATGGTGTAAGCACGGGTGTCTGTTTTAACTGAAGGACAAACTGTTTTGTTGGATGAAAAGCTTTGAGGAAAATATAATTTTCTTCATAAAATTAGATCTTGAACTTTTTTGGGATTTACGGAAGCTTTCAATCTTTGTAAAGTTTATAGAAAGATAAGATGTTTTTGGAGGGTTGAAAATGAAAACGTGCTTTGGAAAGAAAAAGTTGAACTTGCTGGTAATCAAGACAATCACCATACCCTTATCACAGTTTGTTTGTTATCGACGCAGCATGTCCTAACAAGATAAAAATACCTCACCATCTACCTAGCCTTTTCCCAACTATGTTGGGGTCGACTTCCAGTCTGAGCGGATACAGCTGAATACCAGTACTGTGCGACTGCCTATCTGACCTCCACAACCCAGTTAGCACTGGGTAATACGATACCCATTGGTAAGACTTTCGGGCCGCTGACTACTAAAGATCTACAATTGACAGCTGGGACCAACGGTTTAACGTGCTTTCCGAAGCACTGTGGAAACTCGGTATGTCACCCACGGACCAGCCTAGGCAATCGCGGCTTAACCTGAAGGTCAACCCGAGTGGCAGTTATTATTTAGCCACGAGCTCAAAAAAATATTACCATTGTGTCAATACAACTCAGTTTTGACTTTTCACAAAGGGACATTACCATATCACTTAGTCTACCTAGGCACTCGGGTCCGAGACACAAAGCATCGTTAAATGACGCAGATTTCTTTTTTATATGCCATGGATATCCCACTGTTGAGCAAAGGCCTCCCCCATATGTGCAAAGGCACTCTTTGCGTGTGCCACCTCGAACCAGCCATCCCAGTGCGCGTCCAGGTCCCCCCGCCATCTCTTTCTGAGCCGGTCTCGGCGGCGACGTGGTTATAATTATGGTTTTAAAATTTTCCTCATCAGAGAATCCCAGTTTTCCACTCTTCAAAACAGTATGTCACAATACTGTAATCTCCTATTATAATCCTATATCCATTACCGAGGTAATTGTATGAAATGACCGGGCGGTGAAGAATTGTAGATTATATTCGACATGTGTCGCATAATGGGTCTATTTTGTCTATGGTTCACGTGTTCGCACGTGCTACAAAGAAGGTTATGTTGGTTAGGTTATGGGGGTTATGTAAAAGTCAGTTAGGGGATGAATAGGGGAACATAACAAAGATGAATATAAATTTAATGTTAAAAACAAGTACAACACACGTAGGGTTAGAGAGAACAGACTGGTTCAACCTCAGATAACAAATTATTATGGTAAGAGAACATCTAAGTATTTGGTACCTAAAGTGTTTAACAAAATAGATTTATTAAGAGAAAAAGAAAAAGTAAGTAAAGGATCACTAAAGACAAAGTTAAAAAACATTTTACTGGAAAGCAAACTCGAGGAGCACGTGGCTAAATAATGAAAAAAAAAAAAAAAAACTAACTTTTATGTACAAATTAACATGTTTATTTATTTGTGTAATATAAGAAATAGCTATTTAAGTAAGGTGGTTCATTGTTATTATGTAAAAGAGCGCCTCTCGCCATCAAACGTAAAAGTTTGGCGAGTTTAGACTTAAGCAACACCTCTGTACTATAGTCTCATTAAATAAATTAAAAAAAAAAAAAAAAAAAAAAAAACAATAGAATAGGCAGCAAATGTCAATAACTGGTAGGTAATGCTCAGCCTGAACATTTGAAAACGTATGTGCAAAAGCGGGGAGGCTTTTTAGGTAAGGTAGAGATTTTCTGCATTTTTACAGTCAAAGGTCAAAGAAAACTGAAATGAAAGAAAAGTAAAAGAAAACTATTTCATTTGGGCGCTCAAGTATCTAAGGGATTCCGAAAACATAACCATAGAGCCGTCCGAGACCGATGACCGTTGACGTGGTGACTGGGTAGACGTGTTCTTCCTTCGAACCTAACCTGCTCGGAGTCAGGGTGCCCCAAGCCCCCTGCCGGGGCCTAGCCGGGGCCTGGCCGGGGTGTACACCCCGGCTTAACTTTTCGGGGATTATAGTCGTGATGTTATGTTATATAAATCATCTACAGTACCCACTATTACAGAGCTGGACATATGCCTGCTAAACATATCATCAATTCACCCTGATATCCTGTGCCTCTCCCATCCAACGCCAATCCAGCCAATATTGTCCTAAAAAGAAAATAAATCAAAATTCAATGACAGCACCAAGAAATAAAATATTAAAGCCTATAAATAGGAAGCCTTAACAATGCCGATGACTATAAAACAATAAGTAACATAGGTTTATTCTATTCAAGTTTTAATCTACAGGGTGTTGGGTTAAACGAAGGACATACATATGAAACATACATACAATACGCCTGTAATCCCCGAAGGGTTAGGCAGAGGTGTACCCATTAGTACACCGATACTTCGCCAGTTATGTCGAAGTCCCATATAATAGAGGGCCAGCCTCAACGCTGTATTCACCCACTTCCCGTTTTCCGATTGAGCTGAAATTTTGCATACACGTTTAGTTTGGATGACAATGCATGGTTAGCTAAGTGACGTAATACTAAATTTAATATGGTGGATTCCCAAAGATGGCCGTCTTGTTATTTTTTTATGCATTCCCGTGATATGGATGTCAAATGTAAGGGTTTGCCGAGAAGAATACAAGAAATACAATGACGACACTCTTAAGGGTGTTTTTTCAACTAAAATATTTAATTTTATTTTTGAATCTAGTACAGGCTTCACACACACACATTGCTCACAGAACGGATGGCTGATGGGGCCGAAAAGTTCTGGAGTCGTGACCACGAACCGGAAGACTTTGCGTTGGTAGGCCTCCCACTAGGTGGACAGATGACCTCGTGAAGGTTACGGGGATCCGCTGGATGCCAGACGTACGGGACCGGTCAATGTGGCGACACTTGGGGGAGGCCTATGTCTAGCAGTGGACGTCTTTCGGCTGAAACGATGATGATGATATTGATGACAGGCATCGAACTTTGTTATAACCTACATTGCTGGACAGGTCCACTCAAATCTTTGTGGTTATTTCTTCAAAAGACCATCTCAGACATGTTCTTATATGACTTGAGCAATGTCTGGACTTTAAAAGAGACGGTGACCTCTGAGTTTGTTTCGGATGTTTCTTCTCAGAATAGTCAGGTACGTAACACCGGCCCCATCTAGTTTTAAAACATAACATGTTGACATGTAAAAGAGTTTTGTAAATTAATTTACAGAAATAAATATGATTTATGATTTATTATTCCCTCCCGAGAGGAGGCCTGCGTCCCAGCAGTGGGAACATTAATAGGCTGATTATGCTTATGCTTATATTTCTAAGATTTAAATTGTATTTAGTGTGCCAAGCGTGTTATTTTTATTTTAGGGATATTTTTAAAAATGTCCTTCGTTCAATCAAACACCCCGTACCAACCTCACATTTCTCACCGCTAAACTAGTTTGGATCTAGCTCACAAGATGCGCACGATTCGCCTCCATAAAGCCACCTGGACCATTACCGTTACCCTGTAATCCTAGTGACATAAAAATATTACCACCTGGCGTTTTGTAATTGTTGGTAAGAAACTATGTTATAATGGGGTTGGTTTTTGTGACGTGTAATGGTTTATGTAAGTTGAATATAGTCTGGGAGTACGTTTAATTACTAGATTGTTATAGTATGGGTAATCTACACTTTATATCACGCCTACAAGACTACAGAAGTGTAGGCGTGATATAGAATGTATTCGGGTCGGTCTGTTTCGGTCGGTATAATTTGAATGTAAATGCCGCCCGGACGTGTAAGTAGCATCTTGACCATCCCTTGATAGTGTGTTTTTGACAGATTTGCTATAATATGTCAAAAATATATAGGGTCTAACGATTCATACACGAAATATTTTCAGGGAATCATCTAACGGCTATAACAAAGCCATTTCAAGGTATTTTTTTTATCTGAGTATATTTTTATAAAAAAAAATAATTTAAAATTACTTGACCCACAAAATAAATACTGGCTCCTTATTTTTAAGCATCCATTACGGTAATTACTACGTCGTATTTACCTACTGTCATTGTTAGAATATGGGAATAAAGGTTTTATGCAAAAGATCTCAAAAAAATTTTGAATTATAATAATTTTGTAAAAAAAAAACACTCAGATATTTTTTTTTTTCGTTGCTATGTCGACTTTACGACTTATAAAAGTAAAATAAATGAAAATAAAAGTGAAATATTTTAAGAGTATAAAATATTTCGTGTATGAAAAGATAGATCTTATGTCACTGAGCCTCTCGTAAATAAGTGGAGATGTGGCTTTCATGAGATCTAGACAGACACACGCGCACACAAGTAAGTACACATATTTTTAGTTACAACTCCTGTTTTACTTATAAAAACTTTGACTTAAAATAGATAGCTCGGAGGTCCTCGTGGTTAAATAATAACAGCCGCTTGAGTCGATCTTTCTTTTAAGCCGTGCTTGCCTAGGTTGGTCTGTAGATGGTGACCACCCATTACATACCGAGTTTCCTCCGTGCCTCGGAAAGCACGTTAAGCCGTTGGTCCCGTGTGTCATTTGTAGATCTTTGACAGTCGTTAGATAGTCAGTGGCCCAAAAATTCTAACTACCAGTCTTACCAAGGGGTATCGTATTACCCAGTACTAACTGGGTTGTGCAAGTCAGATAGGCAGTCGCTCCATGTAAAATACTGGTATTCAGCTGCATCCGGTTAGACTGGAAGCCGACCCTAACATAATTGGGAAAGGGCTAGGCAGATGATGACTTAAAATAGATAAATATGGCTAGTCTTAGGTACTACTGTATTATTGAACCGATTTTTCATGGTTTATCTAAACTAACTTTATTAGTAGTAACAGAGTTTTTCTTATGTATTCGTAGTCACAGTGAGAGTAGCGGTGGCCCAGTGGTGGAGACCCGGACTTACGAGCAGTAAGTAACCCAGCCAGGCTCATTCATTTGTGTAAGTTATTTCATCACCACTGCTCTTAAAACGGTGAAAGAAAACATCGTGAGGAAACCGGCATGTCCTAGAACCAAAAATTCGAAGACATGTGAAATCTACCAACCCGCACTGGGCCCGCGTGGTGGGTAGCCCATTCCCTCTCATAGAGAGGAGGCCTGCGTCCCAGCAGTGGGAACATTAATAGGCTGATTATGCTATTCGTAGCCACAATTATTATCAAAAATACGTCTAGACCATACCAAACAAAAATCAACAAGCTTTTAAATAATTGTATCAACATACTACCAAGAATCAACCCTCCCATCGATTTCTAGGTCTCTAGGGCCTTAAGAACCTAACTACTAGACTGGATAATTGCGGACTATTTAACAAGGGCACAAAAAGTGGTCTGTACTTCACAATACAGGGCAGGTGGGCTAGTAGCATAACAATCTGGATGCAGTTTATTGGATACGGGACGGATACGACACGATATAGCACGATGAATAAAAACTTCTCATTATGTGCTAAAAGGAGGAGAGACTGGACTGCCCCTTCAGCCGACATTGTTCCGACAGACATGTCGTTTTACCAGTGTCGGAGAGAAGGCATTGATTTATTTTAGCTTTATTTGATTTATTTTGATTTGATTTAATTTATTTGGTTTTAATTGTTTCAATTTGATTTAGAGGAGCTCGTGGCTAAATAATAACAACCGCTCGGGTCGATCTTTAGGTTAAGCTGTGCTTGCCTAGGTTAGTCTGTGGATGGGTGACCGCCCATTACATACCGAGTTTCCTCCGTGCCTCGGAAAGCACGTTAAGCCGTTGGTCCCGGGTGTCATTTGTAGATCTTTGACAGTCGTTAGGCAGTCAGTGGTCCAAAAATACCTGACAACCAGTCTTACCATGGGGTATCGTATTACCCAGTACTAACTGGGTTGTGGAGGTCAGATAGGCAGTCGCTCCATGTAAAATACTGTATTCAGCTGCATCCGGTTAGACTGCAAGCCGACCCCAATATAGTTGGGAAAAGGCTAGGGAGATGATGAATTTGATTTAGTTTGATTGTATTGTATTTGGTTTTATTTGATTCTATGTTATTTTATCTGATATTATTTGTCCATGTCTTCGGATTTCTACCAATTTATGTGTGGCAATGGGTGTTATTTACCTGAAATAAATGATTTTTTTTATTATTAAAAGCAAAAAAAAAAAAAAAAATAGTTATTGTTTCTCACTGTTAGCTCAATGGGTAATAACAATTTCATTTCATACATTCAATTCATGTATATTTATAAAGAAAACACTATCATAGCTGTCAGTAATGTCGGCTGTTTGTATAAAAAGATATAAATAAAATAATCACGCTTGTTTGAAAATCCACATTTCCTCACGAATTTTCTTTCCCTACCACAAGTCTGCGTCGCATTACATTTGCTTTCACAATGAAAAATTATTACAATACACACACACACACAAGAATTCGCCACATTACAGGCCCATTCTTAATCCTGTAACAGATAAAAAGCTATTTATGAATCCTCTAGTGCCAGTCGAAATTAATTAAAGCTTTTGCCTATTGGATTTATGTCGAAATCTATAAAAATTTCCAACGTTTTGTAAACACAGTAGATTTACATCTCTACACAAACACTGCTAATTGGCGTGTCAAATCATTTATTGCCATGACAGCGTATCGTCATGACAACACATTGACTGATTGACAGCTACTAGTTACAACTTACTTCATCTTGATTGATGTTCTAAACAAGCAAGGTTATGTTGACATAGAACTATTATTGAATGATTATTACTCAATATGTTAGTATTTTCTTGTTGTTGCTACATTATTGATACTTGTAGCGAATCTATTTAATAGTTATGTTAATACCATCTCATGCACACTAATATTCTGAGGGAGCTGTCACTAATGTCAACTGTCACTACTGTTAGTCACTTAGAATGGAGGGAAACGATCAACAGTGAAGTGTTGAAGAGCCAGCGCCAGATTTATTCACTTTAAATTCAGGATCGTCAGTTTTCTCCGACACTTGCTTATACTTATTACATGTGATTAGCATAATAGCATAGCATAATCAGCCTATTAGTGTTCCCACTGCTGGGACGCAGGCTTCCTCTCTATGAGAGGGAATGGGCTATAATCCACCACGCGGGCCCAGTGCGGGTTTACATGTGATTATTTTGTTTAAAATTATTCTAATATATTAAGCCTTCCTGTCTAGTTAAGGTCGTATTTCGTTGTGCTTGTCTTCTTCCATTATTTGTTTATTTATTTCTCAACTCTCATGGTTTTTTAGAATGAATGATGATTGCTGAGCCACCTTGGTTCGATTCCTGCTGGAAAACTGTTACCGGTTTATCCGTCAGTAAATTTACGGTAGTATCCCGAAGTATGAATTTGTCTCCAATTTAATATCAAAATACTCGATCCTTTTGTACAGGTCTATTAAATAACTGTCAAAATTGTATCTATCTACTATAAACTATACACTTCTGACTACACTGCACCTCATACAAACTTGAAGCATTGTCTAATTACCTGCACGTCAAAAAATCGTGACATATAAATAGAAGTACCACAGATTATGCGGTGTAACGGTACCCAGCCAGATGCCAGGTGCTACCCACATTTAAAAAATAAAAAGCCTGGGCAATATGTGCCCAGTGATGAGTTTTACTTCAACTATGTAATAGCCTGTTTCCACAGCTGGTTTTTAAAAGTATTTTATTGATTTTTATTGGTTATATAAATGTGTTTCTTTATTATCTGTGCGTATCTACACTAATAATTATGTATTATAATGAGGTGACTGTCTCGTTCCTCAAGTGCGAGCGTGACTGCTGAGCATGAAACCCTAAGTTCGATTCCGGGGTCGGGCAAAGTGTTATTTTTCCGGGGGTTTTTCCACCAGGAATTTTCTCAGTAACATACACGTAGTCTAGATTTATGCACGGTTGATGGTGGAATTACATGCGTGTTGTTATGTTTTATGGTATTGTTGGTCCTGGTATTTTAAGATCTTTGACAGGCGTTATGGGTGGTCAGAAATTCGTAATTCTAACTACCATTCTTACCAAGGTGATATTTTTTACATAATAACTGACTTCACGGTAAATACAGCATATCCTTTCATAATGACTATACCCTTTCTGTTACACACTATATAAGAAGTTTAACTCACAACACATTTCTTTAAGTGGCCAGTGTTTACTTGATACAAATAAATAACCTACTTTATACAACATTATTTTTAGTATATGCGAAACCTGAATATAGTTTGTTTAGAATAAGTAACTGAATCGATTCCAATAATTTTTAACTCATGTTATATTTTGTCAAGAAAATAATTACAAAAACTTACAAGTTGGATACCGAGCGACATTAAGTACCTATCGCAATCATTTAGGTACCTACTGCCAAATTATTATTATCAATGAGCTCAAGACGACGCTGGAGGCGCGTGCGCGGGTGCGCTGCGTGGTTACCACGTTTTTGAGCGGACAACCAGGTAACAGAACAGGCTTATAAGTTTTTGATTTTTCATGATACAGCTTTGAAATTTTGTATATAGATTCTTTACATAAAAATACTAGACACGTGTTTCGGGTTTCGCATACTAAAACTATGTTGTTGTATAGGTAATTTCTACCCACAACAAGGGGCAACAAAAAAGTCAGGTTAAATGAAAAATGTGTATAAAAATGATTGCAAGTAAATTGCATTAATTGAAAAGAGATGACTAAAAAAAAATGTGGTTTTGGTAAATAGGTATCACGTGATTTGCAATGACATTATTTGACATTGCAACATGACCTATATTACATTTTTATCCTCAAAGTTAAATAACTAAAACCTTTCATAAACGTCTAAAAATACATATTAAATTAACCTAGGTAGGCACTAATTTTCAATACTGCACCATTATACCTAATAAAATAAATCACTTTGACTTGTCTAAACACTTATGTCTTTAAACAAGTCGAAGTGATTACTTGAGTAAAATAAATTACTTATGATACGATTTCATTATGTAGTTTAGTAGCCATTACTTAAAGTTAGAATTCTTAACTTTGCTTTCTTTTACGGTTATATTTGTTAAAACAGATACTTGCTGCACTTTCAGCAAATTGCTTGCTTAAATTCTTGTCTATTGCATAAAAATGGTTGCATAAGTAATTATTTAAACTCAAGTAATTACTTAAACTCAATTAATTACTTAAACTCAATTAATTACTTAAACTTAAGTTGTTTCTTTAACTTGACTATAGAAAAAAGTGTTAAAATCTGTTAACATGGCTCTGACTTACAAACACCACATAGATTTTTAGAGTATCATCGTTCTCCTGCCCTTATCCTAATTTATATGAGGTCAGCGCAGAATATAATCATTAATCAATCAATCAATCAATCAATCAATCAATCAATTATTTATATAATCTTTTCAGAATATTATGAAAAATCTAACGTCTTTCATGTAAAATAAAAAGATTGTGAATCCAACCATGTTCCTAAAAATAGCTTTGTTGGAAAGACATATTTGTCCTTACCGTCGTAATTGAATAATTGTATCGAACAATACCTAGTTGTAGTGGTATTTATGGAGGAAAAAAATAGTAATTAAAACATGTTAGTGCGTATATGATACAGGAGAATTACTAATTATAAGAATAGAATGGTATTATAGAAGTAAAATTTTAAAATCGACACAGCCTAAAGGCGACGCGCCAGACCTCGTAGAAAATGTCGGGACGAACTTCACATTAAATAAATAAACAAATTATTTTTTTATTCAGTATCCCAAAAGGTAAAATACAATATGAATCTAAAACTAACAAAGTAGGTATAATCATTTTAGATGTCTGTACTAAAATAATCCTGTATCACAAGCTGCAGGAGCTCTCACAACATGCTATAGGTATAGCATGGCTGTAGTTTTTTTTTAATATTAGCCGTGGATCGAAAGACCTGGAAGCCAAAGAAAATGGCTCAAAAGTGGCTTGACGCAGGCTAACCGTAACAGTAATTTTAAAATCTAATATCTTATCTAATTAATACAACATACTCATAATAAAAAATACAAATTAAGTAAAGACGCAATTTCACTTACGCCTAACAAACTCACCCAGCCTAACGGTGTAAGAATGGTGCGTTACATAAACATCGCGCTGCATCGCCCTTGGCGGCTGGACAGCGACCCCGCCGGCTCAAGGTCGAGCGTGCACACTCGTGCGTGCGTTTGTGTGCGAATGTTAAGGTCGGGAGTGTTTTATGCGGCGGGAAAGTTGAATGCACTTTTTGTTTGGATCGTCTGGAATATTTTAGTGTGTAGTGAAGCATTGTTTAGGTGTTTGTTTCTAAATATTTTATCTATACCTAATGCTGGTTTCCTTCGAAAATGTTATAAAAATAATTCTAAGAATTTAAGAAAACTGTTGCAATTTTTATAAAAAGTTTAAAAGAATTCAAAAAGTATTTTTGAAGTTGTATCCGTATAACTAGACAATGATTATATGGCAAGAAAGGAGGTGACTGCTGAGATGACGAGTAATAGAGAAGTATGGAAGAAGAAGACATGCTGTGCTGAAATAAAGACATCCCAAATAGAATGGGATAAGGGCAGAAGAATGATGATGATGATGATGATGATCCAAATAATTAGGTTTCATTAAACAATCTATGTAAGGACACGGGAACAAGAGCATTATTGAATGATCTGACTATAAGGAAAAAAATGACGCAAGTGCATTGTGATCATTTTATGAATTCACATTTGGTACCTACTGGATGTTGCACGTGTAACGGTAAACGCAAATAAACTGATGATTTAATAAATAATTTAAAATTAACTACGTGACTATAAAAGTATTCATTGTTTAACTTATTCTCATTACATAACATAAATAATAAATATGGATTATTGTAATTGGCTATTGTTCTAGACATGGTGCTCCTATAATATTAACTTTACCTACTTAATTAGTCTGTATTTTTTCCTCAAAATAAATATATCATAGGGATACCTTTAACACCGAACAGTCGTTAAATGATTTAAGAAAAAAAAAAACACTACTATTTATTTAAATTCGCAAAAAAACAACCTAATATTTTTGCACCAAATTTGCAAACACCCAAACGTGTAAATCAAGCACGCCCTTTAAGCTCTACACATCAAACACTGCAGTCTAAACCGTCCACCATTTTAACAAGACCTCGGCAGTTCCATTGAAATGGTTTCATCCCTTCAAATGTCCAAGACATAAGAGTTAGGGGGTCTCAAGATAAACTGGTCGACACACGCACACATTGACATCCTGTTTGGATGTCTGCAAATGTGTGGAAAGGAAAATCTTGAGACTATTTTTGTTATACGGACTGTTAATCATCAGTTTTAACAAAGGAGTTACAGAGCTGAATAGTTCCTTCGGCGATTGAATAACGATGGCGGGAGCCCAGCTCTTTATGTAAACATTTTTAATGAAACGGTCTGTGCAAAACGGCAGTACATCTTTGACGGTCGTTAAAGGTAGTCAGTGGCCCGAAACTCTGTCAACCAGTCTTACGAAGAGGTATCGCATTACTCAGTACTAACTGGGTTGTGGAGGTCTGATATGCAGTCGCCATGTAAAATACTGGTATTCAGCTGCATACGGTTAGACTGGAAGCCGACCCTAACATAGTTGGGAAAGGCTAGGTAGATGATGATGTTTGTGCAAAACGTATTGAGAAAAAAAGATGGCCGCGTTATCTGGCATAAAGTACGTACAACTATGTATACTAAAAAAATATCAATACGTTTCCGTTCCTTATTTGTTAATTTATTCATCCGTAGAAAATGGTGTGGGTTATATGTTTACCTATTTATGTAACAACTCATAATTTTAAATTTGAACTTATGACTGTTTTTTATGTCCCTAATAAATAAAATATTTAGAAAAAAAAAATCCAATAGCTGATTGTAAATAATAAATAAATACTTGGTTTTGGTTCAAACTTACTAGTGTTAAATGGTGGGGTTTTATCTGTTTGTTATTTGGTTTACCGGATACCCCATAGATAACAAAATTTATGGTAATTTCAATCGGTTCAGCACTCCGTCAGAGATCTTATCTGGGAAAGAACTAACATCATACCTATATCTGCCTCCGAGCTGCGTTTCAGGGTTGATAGTGTTGTTAAAATTCATCATCTGCCTAGGCTTTTCCCAACTATGTTGGGGTCTGCTTCCAGTCTAACCAGATGCAGCTGAATGCCAGTATTTTACATGGATCGACTGCCTATCTGACCTCCACAACCTAGTTAGAACTGGGTAATACGATACCTCTTCGTAATACTGGTTGACAGAGTTTCGGGCCACTGACTAACTGTAACGACTGTCAAAGATCTACAAATGTAGCATTCCATCAGTGAAAAAAGCAACAAACAAAGGAACCTCTTTATGACATTAGTATAGACAAGGCATTTTTACAAGGATAAAAAAAGTAATCACGAAGCTGCAACATTGTGTAATACATCATCTACCCTTTGCACAGCATTCAAACAACTATTAAATTAAATTTTGAAATCATTACGATATTAAAGAAAACTCTTTCTTAATCCCTCAATACTCTTCCATGAAAGACTTGAAAAAAAAAACAGTGGTAATTTCAACACAGGAAACAGTACTTTTATTTCATGATATTTTGCAACAACACACCGTGATAACTCATGTGACAGAAAGCACGTTATTACCCATACGATACATGTACTAAAACCGTGTAAAAACCGTACTATGAAAACATAATTACCGGCTTAGCAAATTTTAATCAATAATTTTGCAATCGACCAGCACAAAATGGCCGCCTAGAAACGCCAAACTCATTTCAAATTTCGAACGCATTTTTTTTTAAAAGGGCCACATTTGTTATGTTTGGTTGTTCTTAAGTAAAAGGAATGCGATATTGTCGGTATCGATAAGGATTGAAAAACACGTTATGAATCGAGTGTTTTTTTGTGAATTTGTATTGAAAAATGAAGAAATTTCATCGTAACAAAGGATGGAAAACATTGCGATTGTGATTTACGACATGCGTTTTTATCTTTTTTTCGATACTAAGGTAATCATAATAAGGTATAATACAAAACACGGAAGTTTAGCCTTCGTGTGGTCTTTAGGTACTTATTGGTCGTAGTATACTTTTCTAAAGAGAAAGGAAAATTTTGCCGAATGAAGAATTGTGTGAATGGAAATTTTCGATTAGTTTGATGCACAGAAATAAGAAAGAAATAACAAATGTCTTTGGTTTGATTTCGCTTAAGGTGGAAGTAGCCCGCGAAATTCAAATTTTCTTGCGTTTTTTGCAATTTGCAAGTCAAAAATGAGTCGCGCAAGTAACAAGTATGTAGTTACAGAATTATAATCATTAAAATCATCAATACAACTAATGACTTTTTCATGAAATAGTTATTGAATGGGGTTACATGAACTTAGAGGGTTCTATTAATGATTTTAATGATTACAATTCTGTAACGTGCTACTTGCGAGACTCATTTTTCATCAACATACAACCGGACACTGACCTGCAAATTGCAATATTCGTAAGAAAATTCGAATTTCGCGGGTTACCCTGGCGCTACCACCTATTGTTTTTGGTTTCAGTGTTCAATATCAACAAATTAATTTACCCATCCGACCTTAAAATCAACGATCAAGCGATGTCTTATTTTTCAATGACAGCCTTCAATCTAGAATCAAATTCAAATAACGTCAAATCGACACAGAAGAAAGAAAGAAAAATAATGGAGAAAGTACTTTCTATGGACTAATTATGAAATAGAAAAGAAACTCGTACCCGTGTTGTACCCGTTAGTACACCCACATTTCGCCAGTAATGTTTACCTAAGTCCCATGTAATAGGGGCTAGCCTATTGCCATCAACCGGGCACAAATTCAGACTCCATGGCGGCTACTGAGAAAAACCCAATTACACTTAGCCTGACTTAGGAATCGAACCCAAGACTTAATAATCAGCAGTGGCGCTGGCGACTACTACACTAACGAGGCAGTCCCATAAAAAGATATCTTTGGAACAAACATGAATAAAAAATATCAAATAATATAATTATATATAGTATATATATTTATATTATTATATCTTCTAATAATTTCATAATAATTACCTAGGTACATTATTGTTATGCAATACATAAATAAAAATAACCAATATACTATACCTATATGAACAAACCTAACAATGTATTATGTATATATTCATAATTATACACCCAATTAAATTTATAATATCTAATAATTTATATAATATTATTGAATTGCTGCTTAGCCCTCTTCCTCTCTCCTAATGTTGCTGTGCCCGACAGGGTCCATATTGATCTATTACCTTGTTTCACTATCTATGTAATACTTATGAAAGATATCCTGTTCTCAAAAATATAGCTCATGGTTCACCGGCAACCACCAGCCACGCGTTTTTTAACGCACCCCCAGAATGCCAGAATTAACACATCATATACCCACAGAATCAAACAGTATACGTATTACATTGTGTGTTCTTCTGAGTAACAAGGATCATTGAACAAGCAAGGTTGCCGGTTCAAACCCGGTTAGCGAATTTAACTCGTAGCGTCATCTAATGGAAAATGAAAGGTAATAAATATTAAACTGTGAGTAATGTACGGCGGTGACGCCATATTTAACATTGATAATGTTTTACCAGTAAGTTCAATAAAGCATTATTAAGGCTAAATAATCCTAAGCGTCATTCTTTACTGCACGCAATTATCCATACGTTTTGAGTTAATCCACGTAACTTTTTAAAAAATTTATTTAAGAATAGGAAATCATCAAATGACCCCCCGGCGAAAGGGAGTGTCAGACTTGTACTGACTAAAACCCATCCATGTTCCTTCTTTGCCCTTTGTGTTCCAGGGCCACGGTATCTCTTTCGAACAGTCCCGTAGCTATGATTTAGTCTTAGCCAATGCATTTTGTAAATATAAATTTTTTTTTTGAATACCTACATAGTTGAGAATATTTAATTGAATAAAGGAGTAGATTGTTTTATTTTGGTCAAAATTATTTATCCTTCGTAAAACAATTTTTAATGGTTTTTTTTTATCGCTGGGATCAGATGTATGGATGGCATCAAGTACGTACTGCAAAATCAAACACTTTAAAATGAAATGTAATCATTTGACTTCCATTTGACTTATCTAGCGGATAATTTAAAGACAAATTTTAAAACTGCCATCTTATTTTCGGTCTGGTGCGACCCCGTCTAGCTGTCTCAGGGCTTCAGTCTTGCAACATTCGAGCCCACAGCTGTGCAGACCAGGCCTGCCCAGTCCCATATCAGTCTCGCAGTTTTATAAACTATATCGGCAATTTGCATTCTGGAGCGCTGTGTGCTGTTTCTTATCCTGTCAGTTAGTTTACGTTCGTTTCCACTTCTGGATGGTCAAAGTCTGTGCACTATCAGGATGGGAAGAATACAGATGCCCATTTTCCAGCTCTTTCATGGACCAGTAGCTATTCCAGGCGTTTTCCATGCGTCATGCCTCTTGTATATTTTGTCTCGCCTGGAAGGACACTACTTCTCCCAAGTATCTGACTGCTATAGTAAACGAACCCTTCAAGAAGCCGTCAACCAAGCATTATGTACATTAAAGTAAGTAACCCTACGCAAAAATTATGACTTCTTTTTTGTGTGAAAAATCACGTTGTACGGTAAAACTCAATGTAACGCACTCAAAACATTGTACTAATGGATGACTTGAATAGTTAAAGTTGTAACTAGAAGGTTCCCAGGTATGGTCTAGAACAATAAAATGATCGCAATGACGGGGAGAACAAGTGCCTTTCGGCTTCGTTAACGGTCTTTTTACACCATTTATAGTCTTGGTCTCTAAAAAAGGTTACTATTCCAGTTGCCAATCAATGCGTTTGAACTTTTCAGCGTAGTGTCAATCGCCAATATGTTGTCTGAAAAGTTACATATTTCGATAACTTCACATTTTTTTAATCTGAACAGAGTAATACTGCTGGATAACATAAAAAAAAAACAAATTTAAAAAACCCCCATCGCAACAAAGAAAAGCGAACAAACATTTGAAAAGTCAATAAAATGGCTAAGCCAGTTTTGATAAAACATGTCTAATTGTAATAAACACATTATGCCACTTGGGTATATTTGAAAATATTCGATTCGATCACCACTTTCATCCCCCATATCTAGTAAATAGCTGCACCGATTTTGATAAAACGCATCTAAGAATCATCGCCAAGAAACTAGCTTTCAAATGAAAAAAAACTGCATCCAAATCGGTTCACTCGTTTAAGAGCTACGGTGCCAGAGACAGACACACATACATTGCGGTCAAACTTATAACACCTCTCTTTTTGCGTCGGGGGTTAAAATATAAGTATGTCGGTTTAGTTTCCTCAGATATTAATGTTTAAAAGAACCTAGACTGTTTTTTAAAGGAACAAGAAGCAACCTTTGTCCATAAAACATACCGTACATTACTAAGACGTAAATTATTTATTGTATCAGACCATCAGACAAATAAAATCGCGCGTAATTTTGTACTCAGCTGTGATTGGTCCACTTTTTATATCGCGTTAGGGGTGGCACTATGTGTCGATAATATCTGATTGCATAAGGAACATTTTTCCCCATATCCTGAACTGATTGTGTTCAGAGGATAATAATTATCATCTGGAAACAAACAGTTTAGTATAATAATAATTATTATTATAGTCAAGGTATCATTCTATCAGCTATACCGATGATGGAATAGTCAAAAATTTATTGGTTTAATTGGAAGCCTTTGATTGTATGTCGTTTATGTTTGTGTTTTTTATTGTTTTTTTTTTTGTGCCAAATAATAAGTCTTATGTTACTTGATAATGAATAAAACATAACAACAAAAAAAAAAATTGAAAAAATACGAAACGCTATAACTCAAAAAAACGTCAATACGGACCAATGTCTGTCAAAAGTGGATTTTTTTTTGTTGGAAATTAATCCTAAAAGATTTACAAGACTTATAGAGCGGACATTGGGAATATTTTCATACAAAAATTTTGATGCCGAACATTTTTCGATTTTGACACACGAATGCTACCTGTCAAGAGGGCGTATGACATTAGATAGACCGATTTGTTACTAAGGAGCAACAAGTATTGAATTATGATTTAATGTTTGAATGCTCTTGAGTGAATCACTTTTTTTAACCAAACGATGTTCTGTCGTTGGCTTCATTGCCATGGATACCGTTTTGTTGCGACTGGATTGTTATATTAACACCTGTCCAGAAAAACGATTTCAACCTTTTTACAAACACACATAATCTTACACCTTATTCCCATTCAGGTAAGAGGAGGCACAGAGTACCTCCTGTTACTACTAAAAAGGAGTATTTAAGGATTTAAGTAATCCCTTTGTCTCCACGGAATAGTAATAAGATTTTTTCATAGTCAATCTTTAATATTTCCATGAACAGAAAATGCTTGAGTTTTAGCAGTTTAAAAGACCTCTTAACGAAATCGAACCGCACTTATTTTCCCCATAAACCTTCTAGTTAGGGAGATATTGGAGATCATAGTTCCAACTTTTTCATAAGTTTCTGTTTTGCATGTTTTTTAAAACCTCTATAGCCTCTGTACTATTCAATGCATTTAAGGGCACAGGTGTTTTTTTTTTCAATAATTTCTGAGTAGAGTTACTTAGTTTGATCTACAGAATTCTTGGTTGACGGCTTCGTGAAGGGTCCGTTTCCACCTTATAGACAGTCTATTAAAATAAAAAATATTTTAATATTAATTTATTACCTACCTTGAAAACTCTCAGCACAGCCCTAACCTTTGAATCACAACATGCATTTCTGCGCAGTGATGCAATTGCTTACGTAAGCGGTCGTTCGCCCGAAGGTGACCCTGGCTGCGGTGGACCCTTCCAAGGTCATCAGATGAACAGCAGCAGGGTTGGCTGATTTGCATTAAATGATGTTATTTTTAACAAGAATGAGCATAACCGTAGAAAACATAATAGGTTTCATAATGAACGTTTATTTTTACGAGCGGTTACAATGGTCTTAAAGTTATGCTATGCATCATGTTAATGCTAAATATAACTCATATCTCTTTCAAATTTCTCTGGCAACTACAGTACTTTCACAGTTTTTGTGCCTTGTGACTGGGACTGTAGCTATATTTCACTGTTGTCTTTGATTCGACAATTCAAAAGTGCTTGTAACTGGCCTACTTGAAATAAATGCTTTGATTTTGATTTTCATAAGCGGAATGGTGTAACTCATAACTCATTTTCTCTTACCTATGAGGAATGATGTAACTAATAATACTCGTAAAAGATTTAATAAAGTGGCTATAGGCCGACCGACGATATGAGTCCTCCGCCTTGCAAAGGCACATTAAGCGTCCACATAATTCTAACAATATCCCACAGGTTATTTGCTTTAAAATAACCATAATCCACTTAAGTATTACTACGATACTAATAGAACCAATACGTGATCAGCCTTCAGAATATTCAAATAAATTAAAATAACTCATATCTCTTCCCATGATAGGTAGGCAGAAAGTACAGATCACCAACTGATGAGATCCTACATTATTGTTACTACTTTTCCTCCATCCAAATTTATACACGCAAGTTGGTTACGAGTATCATACAAAATAATAAAATTCAGAAAAAACCGTTTTTTAAAAATAGTAACAATTTCGATCCTCAATACTAATAAAATGATTACTAAATAAATAAATGAATTTAGAAATGAGAATTTAAAAAAAAGTATTTTTTTATTATTAAGACTGGTGAGCATGAGGTCCTGGATTCGATTCCCGGGTCGGGCAAATTATTATTGAGTTTTTCCATCAGAAATTTCTAAGTAGCAGCCACGAATTCTGGATTTGAGCTCGGTTGATGGCAATAGACTCGCCCCCTATTACATGGGACTTGAAACATAACTGGCGAAATGTGGGTGTACTATTAGTTACACCTCTGCCTTACCCTAAGGGGATTACAGGCGTTTTGTTATGTTATGTATTTTTTTATTAAAACGAAAAAGAAGTTTTGGGCCATCCCTAGGTCCCAGACACGTTTATTCAATTTATAAATAGTTGTTTATTATCAGTATATTATAATCGTCTTCTTTTCATGTAAATGCATTTTTTATGCTGGTACGATGACTCTGGATAGTCACAATGGCTTGTTGTATCAAACGTAAGTGGCTTGTGGGTAGGTAACAGCCATAGGGATCGATTGATCAAGGTCTACATTTGCCGCGGCCGGACCGTGGATGGGTGACAATCCATTCCATATCAAGGCACGCATGATAAGCCGTCGGTCCCGGCTGTTATTGGTAGATCTTTTATACTTTGAACTCTGATATAGTTCTGTTCTGATAAAACGTAAAGCTGCGCAGAACACAATTTTAGATATTGCCGGGGCGCAGAGAACGCATCGTCTTGACTGAACAATGCGTAGACCGTCACTCGCAGCTAACTTCCGAGCCGTCATAAAGTTTGAACAGAACTTTAACTAAGTATTACCAAAGAGTGAAGTGCCTGTGTTACCCAGTAACTCGGTTAGTCGCTCCTTGTAAAATGCTGGTAATCAGCGATGTCCGAGCACAGACCTGGCAAATTATGACTTACAATAATACAGCGATCAAGAGGTCCCTAACACATGATTGAATTCACGAATCACAGTACAGCCTACTCTAGAGGGGACGGCAGCGTCTCATCTGTGGAAACATTATAAGCTTAGTAGGTTTGTAATATTCCTATATTTTTAAGTAGGTCTGACTCGTTGGTCGAGTCTTCGCAAGCGCGACTGCTGAGCATGAGGTGCTGGGTTCGATTCCCGGGTCGGGCAAACTAATATTGAGTTTTTCCATCAGGAATTTCTCAGTAGCAGTCACGGAGTCTGGATTCGGTTGATGGCAATAGGCTTGCCCCCTATTACATGAGATTAAAAACTGGCGAAATATTGGTGTACTATACGGTACACCTCTGTCTAACCTGATTTCTGAATGTTTTAAATACTATTTTCAAAATGAATTGTTAATTGTGTTTTACTGTGCTGTGTCATGCTGAACAGTCAATAACTCAATCTAAGGTAATCTATCGTTAATGGTTAAGCTATAATCACTATTTCGGTAACCTTCCCGTTTCATTATTAATAACATTCCACGTCGTTTTAATTACATTATTGCTATTCTTAATTTTCGAGCTAAAATACTGTGACTTAGCCTTACAAGATTGAGGAGGAGGTAAATTGAGTTATTGACTGTTCAGTCTCAGTTCTGTCTATACAGGCCACCAAGATACAGGCTGTGCCTAGTTTGGGGCCCAGGGCTACTTCAACTTATGCACTCTTATAACTATCATCGTTTTTGTTTTCTTGTTTGTATGTTTCTTAGCTTGTGTGTGTCAATAAAATTAATTAATCAATTTACTATTTAACCCTATAAGGATTACAGACGTGATGTTATGTTATGTTTTAAGTAGGTATTCGTGGAAAATTATTAACCAGTCAGTAAGAATGGTAGCGGGACTGTCCGGCAATAAGGCAATTTTAAGACGAGAATAAATAATTAAAACTAACCATAAAAGGAATGGCGGCGCCAACGAATCAATTATTCCTATATGCTGACAGACAGACAGTTTCCTGCTAAAACCACAGAATGCCGTAAACAATTTATTAAAGAGCGATATTTTTCGATATTGCGCAAATAAAACTATTATATGTTTTATTACTCACTTTGTTACCTAGGCAATGTATTATGTTACTACATGTTATGTTTAATAATGAGTTATAATATAAGTTATTTTTCAATGTGGGTAATATAACTTTTAAGTTGCATTTTCCCGTCATCATCTTCCTGTCCTTTTCATGTTACTTGGGGTCGGTGCAACACGTTTTTTTTCATCCATTCTCCTCTGTCAACCGTGACTACTTTATTCATGTTCCTAAAGATAACTAGCCCTTCAGCCCGCTTAGCAGACATTATTAGACCAAACAGTAACTGTGTAAAGTCCTATATTTACAGTAAGGTACACTGGTTGTCTTTAACTATGTAAATTATTTATTATATACAGGTATCATTTACTCCTTTAACTTTCATATCATTCCTCACACAATCCATCAATAAAATACTCATAGTTTTGGTGGCTGACACAAAATAATACGTTTTTATATCAAGTATTACTTTGAGCCACCAAGAGGGAAGAAAATTAGATAATTTAGGAAGGATGGAAATATTTTCCACCTCCTGATAACACCAAACAATACAATGGTCGAAAGGACACCGACGCACTAACAGTTACCACTTATTCAGTACATCATTACTCAACATAGAGCGTTAACGTCTTACGGCATTTCATACAAACTTTCAAGTGGTTTTTTTTCGAAATGACTGAACCGATTTTAATGAAACTTCGTACGCATAAGCAGGATACATAAGTCTAAAGATTTGCAAGAGAAATTTTCGAAAAATAGTGTTACAGCTAAATTAGACCGAATTTAGATTTTCCATAGAAACAGAAATTTCCAATTATCTTTTTTTCAAAAAGACATTTCGAAAAGTTCTCTGTCAAATCTTTAGACTTATGTATCCTGCTTATGTGTACGAAGTTTCATTAAAATCGGTTCAGTCATTTCGAAACAAAATCACTTCAAAGTTTGTATGAAACGCCGTAAGACGTTAACGCTCTTAAACAAAAATTAGCTGCTTCCTAACTAAATGCAATACCTACATGGTTAAAATGTAAGGAACAGCATTTTTTTTTTAATTACCGATGAAAACATTCATTTTTATGTGGGAGGGGGGGGGGGGGGGGTGTCAGAATGATTTACTGACTACGTGGTAACCGTATGTGCGTCAGTATCCCTTTCACCATCATCATCTGCCAAGCCTTTTCCCAACTATATTGGGGTCGGCTTCCAGTCTAACCGGATGCAGCTGAATACCAGTATTTTACATGGAGCGACTGCCTATCTGACCACCACAACCCAGTTAGTACTGGGTAATACGATACCCCTTGGTAAGACTGGTTGTCAGACTTTTTGGGCCACTGACTGCCTAACGACTGTCAAAGATCTACAAATGACAGCCGGGACCAACGGCTTAACGTGCTTTCCGAGGCACGGAGGAAACTCGGTATGTAATGGGCGGTCACGCATCCACAGACCAACCTAGGCAAGCACGGCTTAACCTAAAGATCGACCCGAGCGGCTGTTATTATTTAGCCACGAGCTCCCCAGTGTCAGTATCCCTTCCACCATGTATAGTATTCTTCTATTTCCACCGCTGAACATAGACCTACTCTGAGCTTAACCACAACACCCGACCAAGAACCTACTGACGAAGATTCAGAACGAACTACGTGCGAAGTAGCACACTATACTACAGTAGCGAAGGGTCAATTTTTCTGTAAGAGGTAACCCGGAGTACATAATATCTTTAATGTGATTATATTATTTGTCTATAGAATACTGACTGTGGCATTTTTCAAAGGGAAGCTAGTAGGGATCGGGTTGTAAGGAACCTTCGCCACTGCTATACTATACCTTAAAGATTTACGCTCTGAATTTCTTAATTATTTATTACTAAATAAATGTGCCACGAAAATCACGTTAAGCCGTTGGTCCCGGTTGTCATTTGTAGATCTTTGACAGTCGTTACAGGTAATCCGTGGCCCAAAAGTCAGACAACCAGTTTTACCAAGGGGTATCATTTTACTCAGTCAGTACTAACTGCGTTATGGAGGTCAGATAAGCAGTCACTCCATGTAAAATACTGGTATTCAGCTGCATCCGGTTAGACTGGAAGCCAACCCTAACATAGTTGGGAAAAAGCTAGGCAGATAATGATGATTAATTACTAAATAGCAATTACCAGCTAGACAAAAATAATCCCTCAAAAAACCAAACACACACACTAGTAATTTAATACATAAGTTCTTAAATACCACTTAAAAAACAAAAACATCCTTGAAAACTCAAGATGATTCAATAAGCGGCGCAGTTCCCGAGATTGGGTCGAAATACGGACAAAAAAACATTATGCAAGCGTGCAACGACCGACAAGGTGACCTACCATTGTCTGGCCCTTTATGCCAGCTACACAAAGACTACAGAAGTACAACTTCGTATTGCTACAAGCTAGCTTACAACACTGTCTCTTCCCATGTTCTTCTTCATAGCCAGAGTTGGTTGGCTTTGCCGGGTTTCGTTTAGAATCAAGTCCTATGAATTTGCGGATTCTGTTACTGTGTGTGTCAAGGAGGTTTATCTGAAACGCCCCATGCGATTTTAGCTGCCGGAGCAGCGTCGAAGTTTTTAAAATTATTTTCTAAAGATATTTTTAAATCACTAACTAAACGTGAAACGGAACGTATTTTCAACTAAATTTTAACGTTTTTGTCGTTGTATCTGTCAAAATCATCTCAAAATGCGTAAAATGAATCACTATGCCATTTTGTTGACAGTGACAGCTATACTTTACGTCATTCCGTTGCTTCCGAGTTTACGTGAATGTGCAAGAGTTTTTATCAAGGTAACATTTTTTTTAAGTAAATATTTGTGTGTGTATAAAATTAATAGTAAGTTAGTGAATAAACTTAATATGTGAGTGTTTTCTTGAGTGCAAGAGTGAGCGAAGCGAGCTCGGGACTTGGGGCACCCCGACTCGGACAGGTTACGTTAGAAAGGGATGGTGGGGTCGAGTGCGCGAGCGAAGCAAGTGAATAGGGGTCTATATACGACGGCGGACCACGCGACCACGGATGGCGACCCCGCCATCCGTGGTCGCGTGGTCCGCCGTCGTGGTAATTTTTTTTAAACCATTCAGAAGTACGTCAAAATTCCATGCACCTCCGGCAGCGGAGGGAGTAGGGGGGCGAATCTACAACACCTTTCCCCCCACGCCCCAAATTCATGGGACTCTTTTGCCCGCTTTACCTTGTATGATAACCAATTCCGTTAAATTTGAACAGATACAGTCACCATCACAATGGGTTCATGTGGTTCTTAGTTACCTGCTTCTATACCCTAAAAGATTGTTTCCAATGACTCACAACCCAAGCCTTCTGCAACCCCTCTACACAACACCACACGTCTGTCAGTTTGTCCTTGCATGCCTTAAGCGTAAACTATGCACCCTTACATTAAAAGTTATGCGAAGCTAATGTGATGCTATAAATTATAGCTTATGAACCCGTTGGGCACCACTTATTATAGCGATAAAGTTTTATATAAAACAGTATTGTACCTGCGCTTGCGATGAAGATTTTAGTGACGTAAATGAAAAACGTGGAAAAAAAATTTTATATAAATATTATATCATTTTATGCGTTAACTTTAATCCTTAAATAAAGTAGAGTAAACTAACTAAATACATGATTAATTAAAAACAATAAAATAAACTAACAACAAACTATGAAAGGGCATTGAAAAAATTCTCCTTAACGCTGTCAGCTGGTATTGTACCCAAGAGACTGGCGGCGTTGCCACGTTGTATGGCAACACTTAGCCTCTGGCCAAAGTAAAAGCCAGCCCTTGGGTCACGGGAAGCGTCAACTAGGCGTTTCGAAATTTCCTTAATTTTATGTGTTGTGTTTTATTAGTGTGTTTGGGTGACCACCCATTACATACCGAGTTTCCTCCGTATCCCGGAAAAAACGTTAAGCCGTTGTTCCCGGCTCTCATTTGTAGATCTTTGGCAGTCGCTACAAGTAGTCAGTGGCCCAAAAAGTCCGAGAACCAGTCTTACTATGGGGTATCGTATTACAATCTATGGAATGTTTTTTAATTCTGAAAATAAATGATTATTAATAAATACCCAGTACTAACTGGGTTGTGGAGGTAAGATAGGCAGTCGGTCCATGTAAAATACTGGTATTCAGCTGCATCCGGTGAGACTGGAAGGCGACCTAATTAGGAAAAGGCTATGCAGATGATGGTCATTTATTGTGATTCAATTTCTAATCAAATTCATGATGTCACGGTTGGCGCAGTGGCTACGTTGTGTCACGGGTTCTGGCTGTTTGTGTATGTGAGTTTAAATGTTTGTAAACGCACCCACGATACAGGAGAAATTACACATAATATACTAAAACTAATGTTGTATACTCACCTAGGTGACGCTATTATGTCTATATAATTACTTGACGTACCAAAACTTAAAACAATGAACAACTACCAACCAGGTACCGACCTACCACACGAAAACTACGTGACAGGTATCACAACTCTTAACCTTCAAACTACGTCATAACAGTGTAAACAGTAGAGGGTTAAACCCACCGTAGTAATAAAAAGAGTACGCGTGATTCTGTGTAGGTACTTTTATGTAAGTTATCGACTTTACTTTGACTGCCTCGTTGGATGACTGGTTACAAGCGCGACTACTGAGCACGAGGTCCTGGGTTCGATTCCCAGGTCGGGCAAAGTGTTATTGGATTATTCCATCAGGAATTTCTCAGCAGCAGTCACGGAGTCTGGATTTGTGCCCGGTTGATGACAATAAGCTCGCATCATATTACACGGGACTTAAACATAACTGGTGAAAGATGGCTGTATTATTAGGTACGCCTCTGCCTAATCCTTCGGGGATTACAGGCGTGATGTTATTAACTTTAAGACGCTCAATGATACGGCGTTATCTTGGCGCGATTTGAAAGCGTTTCATATTTGATATCATGACAGAAACTATTGACTAGAAAGATGATTGGAATCAGGATCCAAAAATCACGGTGTAGTCTGTACATTACGTAAATATGTCGATTTTTTTTATCGAAAATACAATTATCCGACAGCATTTATTATAAATTGTTTGCAACAAGCACAATCAGTATCATCCATAGATATGAATAATTTTTAAAGTTATGAAAATATGTAAATTAAATTAAATTTAAATGTTTTAAATATATTTACATTATATACAGACTACAAATAGAACTAAACTGATGATAAAAATAAGATTAAAAGTAAGAAAATATAAACATCTAAACAACGACGACAATAGGACACTTAGGCGTTAAGTACTCCTCCGCATCGCTGTCTCTCATCTGGAAACGTGCCCAGAAGACTGGCAGCATTGCCACGCTGAATGGCAATGTAAATTCTTTGGCCAAAGAAAGAGCCAGCCCTCTGGTCACGCGAAGTGTCGACCAGTCGGCGAGAGATTTCCTTAAAACGCGCACTCGGGCCCCATGACCCGAGCGTAAAAAAAATATTACTACGATTATTACTACTGTATTTATGTTACGTTTATACCACGCGCTAGTGCTAGGCCATCTGCACCAATATTACTAAATTCAATTTATTACTGTTCAGTAACAGCTACAATGATTTCAGTTTGTTAGCCAAAAATAACATTCTCACCTATAGATCTTTTATTCTGCCCTCACACCTAAACAGGTATCAGGACACTAGCGCGAAAGACATTTGCGCGAAGGACACTTGCGCGAATCCACATGCGCGAAAAGACATATGCGCGCATGGACTTTTGGGCGATTAGAGTTTTGCGCGAATGGACCTTTGGGCGCATAGATAGTTGCGTGCATAGACACTTGAGCGAATGGACTTATGCGCGAACGGACATTTACGCACAAAGACACATGCGCGAAAGGACTTATGCGCGAATGGTTAGGTTAGGTTAGCTGTAGAGTAAACATAACACTGAGGTTCTTCTAAATCGGAATCGATTGATTAATCTTTTTTGTACAAAGTAACAAGAATGTTCTATACATCAATATACATTTGTCATAATAGACATTAAAACAACTGAATGACCTTAAAAATCGACATTAATTAAACCCAAAAGCTTAAACAGAGAGAAAATTATTTTGTTCAAAATCGGTATTGTAAATCGATTAAACAATAATTATATCTGGCAACACTATTCATGGTAGATACGAAAAAATAATTTGACATGTCTCTCGGGCAGTGTTGCCACTTCTCTCGCTCTATCTCATTGAAAATAAGAAATAATATGATGTTATGTTTACTCTACAGATTAACCGTAGCCAGTCGCGAGTAAATCTAGTCGCGGAAGTGTCCTTTTGCGCAAAAGTTCATTCGCGCAAGTGTCCATTCGCGCAAGTGTCTCTGCGCGCATGTGTCTATGCGCGTAAGTGTCTATGGGCGCAAAAGTTCATTCGCGCAAAAGTCTAATCGCCCAAAAGTCCATGCGCGCATATGTCTTTTCGCGCAAGTGGGTTCGCGGAAGTGTCCTTCGCGCATATGTCTTTCGCGCAAATGTCCCAGATCCACCTAAACACTGTAAATTTTAACTGAATTTCTGTATTTTCAGTTTCGAGGGTATTATTGGGGTCTTGTAACTGTATTGTTTGGTTCTTTTTAGGGAACCTCCGCTGCCCGTCCGCCCGTTTGTCTGTCTGTCAACGGGCTGTATGTCATGCTCATTAATAGGTAGACAGTTGAAATTTTGTGTCGCAGAATGTGTATTTCTGTTGCCGCTACAACAACAAATAATGAAAATAAAAATAAATTTAAAATTAAAGGGTGCTCCTCTACTACGATGGTACGGAAGGGGAACTCGCACTTGGACGTTTTTTTTTTTTAATTTTAGTTGGTTTTGTTCAATTTATAGTTGAAACACTAGGGCCATAGGGTCCGAGTGCCCACCTAGTATTTCGGAAAATCGCCAAGCGTTGGATGGCAATGTTGATTCTTTGGCCAAAAAATAGGCCAGGGGCTGCAGTCTCGACATAGATAGCGACAAAAATCGGTCGTAAAGTCATAACGATGTCAAATTTCTTTAATAGATTTTCAACCTTAAGGATTTGAAATAAAGTTGAAAATCTATTAAAGAAATTTGACATCGTTATGACTTAACGACCGATTTTTGTCGCTATGTATGTCGAGACTGCAGCCCCTGCCCTCTGGTCACGGGAAGAGTCGACCTACTGCTTGGCGATGTCCCAAAAGAAATGAGCATATTAAAGGAAGTTTGAAAATTGCGCCAGTTACAGAAAAGTTGAAAGGGAATCGACTGTTTCTGTATGGATATGAGATGAGGAAGGATGAATAACATGCGAGTAACAGAGTGATGAATATAAATGTTGATGGATGGAGAGGGAGAGAAAGACAGCCTTCTGGGCGCTTTATCTGTTGACAGCAATGTGGACGAATTTTTTGACGCCCTGTAATCCTTTTGATACTTGTACATATATTTATTACTATTATAGATTTGTAGTTTGTAAATATTGTTTGAAATAAATATATTTAAGTATTTTCATATCATCATCGTTTCAGCCGAAAGACGTCCACTGCTGGACATAGGCCTCCACCAAGTGTCGCCACATTGACCGGTCCCGTGCGTCTCGCATCCAGCGGATCCCTGCAACCTTTACCAGATCATCGGTCCACCTAGTGGGAGGCCTTCCAACGCAACGTCTTCCAGTTTGTTCATATAAGCTGAATTTATAGTTTTTTTTATAAACATACAAACTGCAAAACGGGGTTTTTTCAAGACACGCCCAGCTAGTAACTGCTCTGTAAGGTCATAGTTACTCATAGGCCTACCATTAGGTATGAAACTGTTAAAATACAAGTCATCTGCTATGAACAATAAAATGATGTAAGTCTCACCGCGATTGAATAAGCCGTTCTCGTGTTTACTACACAAAAATAGAATGATTCATTTATTTTTATCATGATTTGGATACATACGAGTATGCGGTGGTCAATAGAACTTAAATGAGTACTTTGTTAGGGTTCCGTACCCGAATAGTAACTAACGGGACCCTATTATTAATCCACCGCTGTCCGTCTAGTCTTCCTTCCGTCCGTCTGTCTGTCTGTCAGCGGGCTGTATTCATAATAGGTAGAAATCATCACAGAATGTGTATTTAAAAAAAAGTTAAAATTTAAATGGGGCTCCCCTACTACGATGGTACGGAACCCTTTTTTTGATTCCTTTTAAATGGACCTATAGATTTAACGATAAGTATTGCAAAGGAGCTATGTAATTTCGGGCACAATCAAGTAGGTGTATTCTATTCTAGTTAACTCTAAAATATATTTTTTTCTGGGCGTTTACTAGTAATTATACGGACCTATGTAAGTACCTATTCGTATGTAATTCCTCTCGTAACTCTAACATACAACTTTACTTACCTTAAGGCCTATTTTTTTTACAAATCAATTTTTTTACATATACTATTTTATTTTATTTTTAGTTCATGGTATTTTTTAACTTCTTTCTTCTTTCTTTTTAAAAACAAAACGTTGCTCCACACTAGGAATTGCTCCTGTATCGTGGGTGCGTTTACAAACATTTAAACTCACATACACAAACAGCCAGACCCGGAACAACTACCTGTAGGCCATACAAATATTTGTTCCGTGCGGGAATCGAACCCACGACACGAAGCACAGCAGTCAATCGCTCAGCCACTGCGCCAACCGTGCCGTCAACTATTGTATGCTTATCTTTAAATTCTTGAAACCTACCTCAACAAACAAAACAAAATTCCCAAATCCTTCTAACTCAACAAAAAATCCTCCATCTAAAAATCTAATACCTTTAAACAAAGAACAAAAAATAAAAAAGAACATATCCCCTTTTAATCCAGACAGAACCATGCAGTCACGCAAAAACTGTTCAAATTTCTTTCCTATTAAGTCGCGGGTTGGCGAAGGTCCCCAGTTCATTGCCCTGAAGGTGACTCTAAAGTCCCCATGACCTACCCCAACGTCTGGCGTGTTCCTAGAACTTATAATAGAGACTGGAGCATCATCCGGTTCCTTTACAAAATTGGTTGAAATTTAAAGTTACGTAAGGTCGATTTCTATAGTTTGTATAACTGTCTGGCTGCAGGCGGCCTTAGGGTTGCGCGTGAGTTTTTATAGAGACTGTTTTTTTTTGTGAATTTTGATTTTGGAACCCCTTGGTGTATTTTTTTTTTGTTTGACGGTTAATGATTTTATTTTTATTGGAGCGTTGAGTTAAGTGGTTAAAACTAAAATATAGAGAAAATAGAATCGCACATTGCAAAATGTAATTTAAAATGGAAGAGAATTTCCGTAGTTGTCAAACGTTTCCTGTATGCGTTGTAGACAAAATAAAGTTCACTAGAATTAGTGCAATAGTTACAATTTGTTGTATCGTCTATACTTAATATTATAAAGAAGAAAATTTGTTTGTATGTTTGTAAGTTTGTATGTAGGGGTTAATCTCCGAAACTAATGATCCAATTATAAAAATCTTTCACAGACAGAAAGCTACATTATTCGTGGGTACTATAGGCTATAAATTATATTTATATCATGCGTATTAACCGAGCTATTACATTTTACGGACGAAGTGTTTAGTCACTTTTCATTTATCAATGAATGTAACTCATGACTTTTCTTAAAAGAGCGCGAACGTGTTCCCTGGCACGTGTTTATAAGCTAGTGGGCGTGTAATAATCATAACAAAAGATTCATGTGTCATATAAGTTCTATTAAACTTGTTATTGTCTTACGAACGTTTACGACTTACGGCATTTCATACAAACTTTCAAGTCCTTTTTTTCGAAATGACTGAACCGATTTTAATAAAACTTCATATGCATAAGCAGGATACATAATTCTAAAAATTTGACTGAGAACTTTTCGTCTATGTCTTTTAAAAAAAAAGATAATTGGTAATTTTTGTTTCTATGGAAAATCTAAAATCGGTCTAATTTAGCTGTAACACTATTTTTCGAAAATATTCTTTAGAATGGAATCTTCAGCTGTTAGGCAATCCTAGCACTATCTATCGATTAATAGCTTATTTTTCATCACCACTGCTTTCAAAATGGAGAAGGACACCATCATGACGAAACTGTCATGTACTAGAGCCAAAAATTCGAAGACATATGACATTTACCAATCCGCATTATTCCTGGCTGATTTTACTAATCATCACGCGACCGGTAATAACCGTAGTAACTATAAAACAATCAAAATTATTCGTAAAACATATTGATGCACGTGACATGATGTACTTCTGTACCTAACCAATTAATTGAAATCGCTGATAATTTATAATTAACACAAAATAACAATTTATTTTTCCTCCCCTATTAGACTGTATGCATTTATTTTGTTAGCCCACTTCCTCTCGCAAATAGAAGGTATGTATTCCAGTCCCAGCAGTGGGGACTTTAAAAGCTGATTATGTTTAGGCCAAATAAAAGATTGAAAATGGTTGTGATTGTTGGTCGAAAGCACGACTGCTAAGCAGGAGTTCCTGGGTTCGATTCCCGGGTCGGGAAGAGTGTTATTGGGTTTTTTCATCTGGGAGATCTCTCAGTAGCAGCCACGAAGTCTGGATTTGTGCCTGGTTGATGGCAATTGGCTCGCTCTGAATGTGGGTGCACTTTTTAAGGTACACCTCTGCCAAACCCTTCGGGGATTACAGGCGTTATGTTGATGTTATGAAAAAGATAAGCGAAGAAAATAAATACCGGTAATGTCGGTTGGCAGACAGCCATAACGAATATACGAAAATTATGGTATCAATTACAACTACACATTTCTGCATGTCTTTCTCTGCGCTAACGCAATAATGCTTTGGCTTAAAAATATTCTCATTAATTGTACCTAATTTAAAATAAATAGTATAACAAAAGCTATAAAACTCATAATCTGCCTAGCCTTTTCCCAACTATGTTGGGGTCGGCTTCCAGTCTAACCAGATGCAGCTGAATACTATTTTACATGGAGCGACTGCCTATCTGACCTCAACAACCCAGTTAGTACTAGGTAATACGATACCCCTTGGTAAGACTGGTTGTCATACTTTTTGATGCACTGACTGACTGTAACAACTATCAAAGATCTACAAATGACAGCCGGGACTAACGGCTTAACGTGGTTACCGAGGTACGGAGGAAGCTCGGTATATAATGGGTGGTCACACATCCACAGACCAACCTAGGCAAGCCCGGCTTAACCTAGTGGTCGATCCGAGCGGCTGTTATTATTTAACCACGAGCTCCTCATAAGGAAAGCGAATAAAAAATAATGACTGGCAGTTTTAAACTGCCAGTCATTATTTTTTATTCACTTTACGGAAAATACAGTGTCGTTAAATTAGGGGAACTATTGTTTATCAAATTGTCACACTGCGTCAATTTGTGGAATGGAATGAATGTACGATACACATAATGGGTGTAAGATACCTTTGAAGAAGCCGATGGGTATTTGTTCTACATTGTGATATTTTTTTTTGTTTTGGACCATACCTAAGAACCTTCTGATTACGGTGTTATTGGAAGTCGAAGTTTCAAACTTTTCACAGCTATTTTTTTAATACAATCATGTTTTAGTGGTATAACTTTACTTTCAATACTTCCACGACCCCCGTACTATTCAATGCATCAAGGTTTTGAGTGCGTTACATAACGTCCTACCGTAAAACGAAATTGTACACACCTAAACAGTTCCCAGTAACAATTTTTCCGTAGAGTTACTTTGATGTACAGAGTGCATATTAATCTGGATCTGTTCAAAGTTCGAGTGAATCGGTTTCTTCTAGGCAAGCGTGCTCCACCCTAGGCCGCATCATCGCTTCACATCAGGCGAGTTGCGACCAAACGCTATCCCATTTAGTGTAAAAAAAACATACGTCTAGTCATACACGCACACCACACAAAATAAATGCATTTACAAATATACCTACTGAACCATAGCTAACCATCTATCCTACCCATAAATTGCATTGGCATTTAGACCAGTTTTTGCAATCGGCAAAGCCCCTTTATAATCCAAGGTCCCACCCAAATAAAAGCGGCATGGGAACAGACCTCACAGTTTTGAATCAAAGCGACTATTAATAATATTGTCTGGGACGTTTCCACTGCAGTCTAGTGATGCAATTTCATATCTGGGCTACAAAAATACAAGTGTCAAAAACAGTTATTTTTAATTAAACAAATATCTATGTAAGCTTTGAGTAAATTAGGTTCAATATGTTTTTCACCGTTTTATGGTGACTATGGAAGTGCAGAACAAAAACGCTGTAAGTGTTCGTTTCGTGGCCCTCGGAATAGGTAGGTAATTTTAATTAGGTTAGCGTAATCTCAATACAAGGTGTTGGTCTCCTTTTAATCATCATCATCGTAACATCACGCCTGTAATCCCCGAAGACATAGGCAGAGGTGTACCTTATAGTACACCCACATTTCGCCAGTTATGTTTAAGTCCCAAGTAATTTGGACATTGACACAAATTCAGACTCCGTGGCTGATACTGTGAAATTCCTGATGGAAAAACGCACTTTGCCCGACCTGTGAATCGAACCGAGGACCTCATGCTCAGCAGTCATGCTTCTACATTTGACAAACGAGGACCCTCTAAGTTCATTTAACCCCATTGAATGACATTTTCATGAAATAATTATTGAATGGGGTTACACGAACTTAGATGTTTGTATTAATGATTATAACTCTGTAACTACATACGTGTTACTTGCGCGACTCATATTTCATCAACATACAACCTAACACTGACCTGCAAATTAAAAAAACGTAAGAAAATTTGAATTTCGTGGGCTACACTAGCGCATCCACCTTAAGAGATATCTTACGTGATTATCAATGAGTCATCCCGCGAACATGGCTCTTGCAACAACGTCAAAATATCGGGAGCTCAGAATAATTGATAATCACGGAAGATATCTCGTAAGTGACAGTGTAAGTTTAGCTTAGATCATCATCTTTCCAGCCGAGAGACGTCCACTGCTGGGCATAGGCCTCCTCCAAGTGTCGCCATATCCTTGCAACCTTCACCAGGTCATCAGCTACCGTCGTAGCCAGAAGAATTGCCAAACTTAAGTGGCAGTGGGCAGGGCACATTGCTCGCAGAACGGATGGCCGATGGGGCCGAAAAGATCTGGAGTGGCGACCGTGAACCGGAACACGTTGTGTTGGAAGGCTTCCCACTAGGTCGCTTAGATCAATTCGAACTAAATGTGGTTTAATGACATATCAATGTCACCAATGTACCTGACTAATTGAATGACGGCAGAAACGCATAACACAGAATGCATAATGGCGAAGTGTCATAAAACGCAACTTCCTCACGTTTTTTCCAAGTTCAACTTTTAGCATATTACCCTTTATTATTAGCTCTAAAAACATGACTCACCAAAATAACAACAATTCCCAAGTTTTATCTTAAAACAGGCCATAGAGTGAGTGTGCATCTTTTCTCGTTCTTCAATGACGTCAGAACAACCACATCAGGTGTTCTGGTTGGCGGTTCTATGAAAACCCAGTCATGTTATGGGTAAATAGGCAAACAGCTGATTAGCTTCAGTATATTGTTCATTGTGAGTAAGAGGTGCAACTCCTTGCTGGAGTTTGGGTTTCCCGATTGCTGTAACTTGGGAGTCTTGAAAAACCGGCCAAGTGTGAGTTGGACTCACGCATGAAGGGTTCCGTACCATCGCAGTACCTCTACTGCGATAGTACGGAACCCTTTAATTTTTTTGTTTATTTTTATTATTTGTTGTTATAGCGGCAATAGAAATAAACACTGTGAAAATTTCAACCGTCTACCTATTACGAATCATGAGATTCAGCTCGCTGACAGACAAACGGACGGACGGACGGACGCACGGACGGACAACGGAGGCTTAGTAACAGGGTCCCGTTGGTTACTCTTCGAGTACGGAACCCTAAAAAATAACCTAGGTAAGTTATTAATGTAGGTATTCACTCAAGTTAATAGGTTACTTTTTAGAAAAGCGTGTACGATCGTCGACCGCTGAGTAGCTTTTAATCAGATGAGATAATGATCAAATTCCAACCAAAAAGGGTTTGTGATAATAAATCTTCCTATTCAAATAATGATTAACTGGTTCCGCCAGAACTGAGATAGCTAGTTCTTTGCCCATGAGTGGGACAGAGAAAGCTAGAAAAAAAAACAAATAATTGTGAACATATTTATGACCCTAACCACTAACTTTCTGTAGGCATCTGTAACTTTTTCAAATTAAACTATTGTTATCTAGTATTTAAATCAAGTCGTATGACTACTTTCATTATTTGGGAAAACTGACGATGGATTTGACAGCAGATTTTCGAATCAATGATTTGATTTTATTTTCAGAAAATGGCTCTTCTAACATGGTGTGTATAGAATTCTGTCCTTGCCTGCTTTGTTTAAATCAAAACATGTTCTCCTATCCGTCATGGCGTCAACTATAATAATAATAAATTGCCTACCTAAGTAGGCTCTCTTTAGGCAGCTGGATCAAGGGCTTGATTCAGAAAGCGGTACTCCTGGACACGGCTCGTATTGTTACGAGGTTCCTCTCTCTGGAACCCTGACCGCCGGTAGCTTGGACCCTGTTCCCGACACCGGTGGGCTACAATTTTTTTATATTTTTAAATGTTTTTATATTGTTTTTTTTCTAAGGAATATTTAAAAATATAAATGATTTGTAAAAAAATAAATAAGGGAATAATAAATAGGGCTGCGGGACTGTTCTAGGGCTGCGGGACTGTTCGAAAGAGATACCGTGGCCCTGGAACACAAAGGGCAAAGAAGGAACATGGATGTGTTTTAATCAGTACAAGTCTGACACTCCCTTCCGCTCCACCCAGAGTGGGGGTGGGGGGGTCTAATAAATTGCCCTTTATTCTGAATTGTTTCTGTTTTTTCTATCTGTTGTTATAATATGTCCCTCAATTCAGTGTGCCTTTTGGCAAAGGCATCCTCTAGCTCCTTAAACTGTTTTCTGTTACGAGCCACTCTCCTCCAATTGGGGCCCGCTGTTTGCTTAAGCTCTATTCCCATGGGGTCAACTAAAACCAATTAATTAATTAAGTGAATTATTGTAGATTTTCGTTTAAACAGTAATACAGTGTGTAACAAGGCCCTTAACGAAACCGTCAACCAAGCATTCTGTACATCAAACTAAGTAACTTTACGCAAAAATTATTGCTGGGAAACGACACTTTTTTTGGGGTGAAAAATCTCGTTTTACTGTAGGACTCAATGTAACGCACTCAAAACATTGTGATAATGGATGGATTGAATAGTACGGGGGTTGTGGAGGTGTTTAAAAATCGTACAATAAAAACATGTATTTAAATTGAAAAAACTTGTGAAAAAGGTGGAACTCCCAATATCTCCGTAACTAGAAGGTTCCCAGGTATGGTATACAAAAAAAATATCGCAATGACGGGGAAACCAAGTGCCTTACGGCTTCGTTAAGGGTCTGGTTACACCCTTTATAATTTAACACTCTTCAGTAAAGCTCACTGCAAACCTCAATAAAATGTCAATTCTAGACATTTACAATATTCAAAAGCTAATTGATTTCAAAGTACCTATAGTTACTATCGCTGAATATTAGAAGCGGATGTTTTTGAGTTGATATTATTAAGATAATAATGGTGACGTATTCAGAGATCAATTCCAATAATACGACGCAGGTATATTATTTTTATCCACGTTAGTACGCATGTCAATAAGGATGATAATCTATCAAAATATGCGTTACCTGGAAGTGTTGTTAATTATGTACATATGTGACGTATGTGTGAGACCTATATCCTGTTTAGAATATAACTGAAAGGTCAATGTTCATTGATAACAAAGTGGTCTGTGTAACTCAAAGTTTTGTAGACATGCCTGCACTTGCAAGCTCTGAAACTGGCAAGTATCAATATGTGTTATAAAACATCATCTGCCTAGCCTTTTTACTAACTATATTGGCGTCGGCTTTCAGTCTAACCGGTTGCAGCTGAATACCAGTACTTTACATGGAGCGACTGCGTATCTGACCTCCACAACCCAGTTAGCACTGGGTAATACGATACCCCTTGGTAAGACTGGTTGTCAGAGTTTTTGGGTCCCTGACTGCCTAACGACTGTCAAAGATCTACAAATGACAGCCGGGACCAACGGCTTAACGTGCTTTTCGAGGCACGGAGGAAACTCTGTATGTAATGGGCGGTCACCCATCCACAGACCAACCTAGGCAAGCACGGCTTAACCTAAAGATCGACCCGAGCGGCTGTTATTATTTAGCCACGAGCTCCGCAATATGTGTTATAAAATAAGTGCAATAAAATTATAGGTAATTTGTTATTAAATTACATATTTACACTTTTCAGATTTTTTCATTTACTTGTACTATAAATAATTGCTTTTTGCCTAATTCCATGTCAATGGAGAGTACCTATAGGTTTTGATTTCCTTGTGATAATGCAAAATATGCGAGATAAACGGTCGCGTCGTCACGCGATCGCGTTGACTTACAAGTTTGATTTTTTTACTGCTTCAAGCAGACTTGAGTATTTAAATATTAATTTCAGCTTGAGAGCTCCACGCGTTCCTAAGAAAAAAAGTCTTGACAGACGGACAGGCAGGGTTCCATTTTTGCCGACTGAGGTATGGAATCCCAAAAAACGGCGAAATGTGGATTTATATAATTATTTACACCTCTGCCTAAGAGATTACAGGCGAGATATTATGTTACGTTATATATTTTACTTTACTTTCAGATTACTGCAGAGTCATCGTTCATGTAAACATTACTGTAAGTACCCTTACAATTTCATCAATGGTGTTCTGACATGTCCGCTTTGTGCTCGGAGTTTTTCGGCCAAAGTTGGGTATGTTAGCCCCTTGAAAGCACATGACAGAGCAGCACACCAAAGCTCTCGACAACCTCCCTAGAAAGACATCGAATGCAGTCGCTGTGGCCGAAATCGGCTATATTTCATTATCATCATCATCACTGTAAGCCTACGAAATACGCAATAAATCTTCGTCACAGTTTGACAAACACAAACTGCCACTGTTCATATGTTCTTCCCTGTGTACCCCGCCCCATGAGGTAAACAAAACGTTTAATATTTATTTTTATAATTAAATCTTAATTGAATTCCATTAACATGAGCAGTTATCGAATTCCTAGAGGGCCTGATGTAATTCTTGTAGACATTATTATTGTAATTGGTGTATGTGCCTCTTGTCACGCGGTCTCTTTTATTTATTGCAGGTTACATAGGTATTGTGAAGTGCTCGACTCATGCGTTAATGAAGGTCACTTAGCCAGGCAGGAAATGAGAATACAAATTCATTCTACAACATTATTTTTAGTATATGCGAAGCCTGAATATAGTTTGTTCAGAGTAAGTAACTGAATCGATTCCAATAATTTTTAAACCATGTTATATTTTTATCCCAAAATATTTAAAAAAAGGTTACAAGTTTTACACCGAGCGACATTAAGTACCTATCGCAATCGTTTAGGTACCTACCGCCAAATTATTAATGAGCTCAAAACGACGCTGGAGGCGCGCGCGCGGTTGCGCCGTGTGGTGACCACGTTTTTGTGCGGACAACCAGGTAACAGAACAAGCTTATAACTTTGTGATTTTTCATGATACAGTTTTGAAATTTTGTACATAGATTCTTTACATAAAAATACTAGACACGTGTTTCAGGTTTCGCATATACTAAAACTAATGTTGTATAGTAAACTAAGATTACTTTTAATAGGGAAATGTAATTACACAGTAGACCAATTCATGTCGGATAAAATTTTATAGGTGTACCCAAATTATTATTATTTTTTCTTTTTCTGTAACATCCGGTTTGATCAAAGGCATATTGTTATTTTAGTGACATTTTTATTTTTATTTTGTATCGTAAAATGACACACCTAAATTAAATTTTATCATTTAATATTGATAGGACATGATTGTAATTTATAACCTATTCCTTATTATTGTTATTATTTTATTCTACTTTTTACTACCTACCCACTAATACAATTTGCCGTAAATATGGCTTTATGTGTGTTATTGTATAGTGTTTTTTACTGTTAACTTGACATCAACACGACTACTATTTTAAGCTTTCACGGTTTACAACTAAACTTATACTGTCACTTACGGGATATCTTCCGTGATTGTTCATTATTTCAGATATCCCGTAATTGAGAATATAAGATCATCGCGATTTCTAGACATATTTTCTCTGAAATGTTATTGTGTTTTGATAAGTTATGACTCAATTTATCATGTTGATTTAATTTTTATAAACTCAACAGCAAACTTGTGCTTTGCAGTGCCCGACAGGGTTCATGTACTAAAACCGACTGTAATATTGTAAAATGTGTGATGTGCATGAGAGCAAATAAATAAATGCTGTAATATTTTTCCTTTATACTGTAGCTAAATTGACAAAAATACAAAAATAAAAAAATAATAGCGACCTCTATAAAAGTAAAAAAAAAAAAAAAAAAATTAAAAATTCTGCATCGTGCAATCAAAATTATCAGCATATGAGGAGATTTACAACCTGTTCCTCATACTTCTCAAATAATAATAATAATATAATAATAATAAATTTATTCAAAAATATAAAGTACAACTTTTACAGTTTTTCTTAAATCTATGTCAAGTTCACCCATGATTTGTGCCTGAACTAGGAAATCCTGTGTTTCAGGCGATTGGAGGTAACATTAATTGATAAAATAATCACATTTTCTTATTAATCTTATTGGTAACTATGTAGTATGTATTATACCTTTGTAAAAAAGGTATATAAAATTATATTATCTTAACTTAGATAACTAATTAAAAAAATAACAATAATTCGAACAATATTTACTTAAGCACTATTAATAACTTCTCTGTATCTTCATAGGACATAGTTTGAAGAGCCTCCTTGAGGGTTTTCTTGCAGTTACTGATATTTAAAGAGTAGATGTTTATTTTTTCATTTAGCCTGTTATATAGCAGCGGTCCGAGGTACATATGAAACTTCGCTGCGAAAGCATGTTTTGTACTTTTTTGAGGGCAAACTATATCTTTCCGTCTTTTTTTAGTAAATTCAGTGCTGTATGGAAGGGCTGCGTGTTGTTTAAGTACAGTGCTCATAATAAATAACTGTCGAACTGTTAGTACTTCACAAGATTTATACAGGAGGTTGGTAGAGAAAAGGAAAGGACGGCAAGTAGCCACCTTGAGGATAGCTCTTTGAGCTCTTTCAATGGGCAATAACAGAGTTTTACTCGTGCCACCCCATGAAGAAATACAGTAGGTCAGAATTGACTGAGCAAAATATACTTGTCTAAGAACTTTTGGATCTGTAATAAATCGTAGCTTTTTGAATACGAATATCAGCTTACGAATTCTACTATTTAGAGCTTCCATATGTTGTTTGAAGGAAAGGATTTCATCTATTATAATACCCAGGTATTTTATTTTATCAGCCTTCTTAATATTGGGACACTTACACTGGCTATCTGCAGGAATTGGACAACAATGAGCACGCAAAGCTGAAGGGACATTCGATGTATGCTTGTGCATCGAAAACTTAATATAATTTGTCTTCCCTGCATTTAGAGTTAGTGAGTTATTTTGAAGCCATTTATTTACAATATTAAAACCGTGTTGCGCAAAATTGTAGACTTCATTTTCTGAGTCAGCCGAAAAAAGTAAAGCAGTGTCGTCGGCGTAAGTTATAATAGTGCCATGCTCTAGCTTTAGATTGCAAAGGTCATTTATGTAGATCAAAAACAGAGTGGGCCCTAGAATACTTCCTTGGGGAACACCAAAAAATGTGTTTTTTTTTAACAGAACTGACAACATCACCAATCTTTACGCATTGGGAACGGTCTTCTAAAAAACTTTGGAATAGTTTCAGCTGGGTGCCTCTCACACCCATGATCTCAAGCTTGCGCAACAGAATTGGAATACAAACTGTGTCAAAAGCTTTGGCAAGGTCTAGGAAAATTCCAACTGTGTGGTTACCCTTGTCAAGTTCTTGCGCTAGATAGTCAGTCAGATGATGTACCGCATCGGCAGTTGAAACTTTAGGTCTAAATCCAAACTGCCGTTCAGACAGAATCGATTTATCTTCCAAATATTTCAACAACCTTTTATTTATTATTTTCTCCAATATTTTTGACATAGAAGGTAGTAAAGAAATAGGTCTGTAATTTGTCACTTGCTCTTTGCTGCCTGATTTATAGACAGGGACAATTACAGCTTTTTTAAGACACTCTGGAAAATGACCTGAAGATAAACAAATGCGGAAAATATAAGTCAGTGGTGGTACCAAAATGTCCTTGAATTTTTTAATAATTTTATTCGATATGTTGTCCCAGCCAACTGCACAGTCTTCTTTCAAAGTCATTATTATACTTTCTACCTCAGTCTCGTCAGTATCTAGCAGCGCGAAGGATGTTAAAGCAGTGTTAGATGGTAAAGGAGTGCTCGTTGGGTTTTGGGATTGTCCCAGATTTTTTTCTGCCAGACACTTACCCACATTAACAAAGAAATTATTTGCTATGTTAGCGGATTCCACCGGTGACGAGTGTGCTTGTAATAAACTTGAAGATGACTCATATTGTTTTGCGGTATAAGTTGCGTCTTTAATATATTTCCAAATTTTTTTACTATTTGTTCCAGCCTTTTCCAATGCCATTTTGTCGTAGTTGTTTTTAATTTTTTTAAGGAGATCATTACAGAATTTCGATATCGTTTATACGAAAGTTGCAATACTACATTTTCTGGATTAGATTTTGCTTTCATATGCAGTTTATCCCTATGTTTCATACAGCGAACAAGACCTGTTGTTATCCATGGTTTTATATTGTAATTTCTGTTGCTCAACTGCGATACGACTGTGTTTTTCTGAATTGCATTTCGTAAGTTTTCAATTACAAACAACATGCAAAACTGCGGGTCAGCGGAATTATAGACTGGATCAAAATCGATGACGCGTAAATCTTCTTTAAGTCTATTTATATTCAGTTTTGAAATTTTGCGAGTGCCTTGTTTAGGTAATTTACAATTTAAGGTTAGTAGGGCAGCATTATGATCGGTTATTGTTGAGTTAACAACAAGTGCAAGTGAAGGGAAATTCGATTTAAGCATAATATGATCTAGACAGGAGCCACTGTGATGTGTAGGAAAGCTATGTGCTGGGAGCAGACCATGAAAAGCGCATAGGTTCAGGTAGTCCTGAGCAGAAGCATCAGCACTTCCTGGAAGAATATTCATATTAATATCTCCAATTACAATCGTGTTTTTGATAGATGACAGGTTCTGCAAGGTCTCATTCAGAGAGTCAGTAAAATTGCTAGTATTTTTAAAAGACGGAGGTCGATATAATGCTAATACCGCAAATTCCGATCCAATTTTAACTAACAACCTGTTACAGTCGTGCATATCAGGTTCCTCAACAGAGACGTTCAGATGATTTCTTGCATAAACTATCACACCATCATTTTGGTTGTAATTTATGGTACTCCTATACATATGATATCCCGGGATGAGTGGTATGTTATAATGTTTGGCAAGCCAGCATTCAGTTAACACAATAACGTCACAATTTATGTTTAGCCGTTGCTGAAATGTACTAAAGCTATCAAAATTCTTAAAAACACTGCGAATATTTTGTGTCAATACTGTTAGTGGAGATTTGTAGCCGGATAGATATTGTTTGCAGTTTTCCGCTTCACAAACTTTGGACTCGGATACAGAGAAATTATCTAAATCATTAATTAAACTATTTATCATAATGGTAGTTTAAATAAAAATATAAACTATTAAAAATAAAAGGTCAGAAAAATAACTAATTAACGGCGCTCTTAGGCGCCTCCATAATCTACAGAATTGATGTACCTTTTTTCAGCCATTATTTTCGCCGGGCAGTCAGCAGCACCTGTGTTATGCTTATCTGGCTTTTTGAAATGCAAGCAAGTAGCGCATTTTGGTTCGTCAGCCTTCTTTGGACATTCTTTTACAGAGTGACCTTGATCACCACAGTGGCTGCAGGTATACGATGTCTGTCGACATGACTTGGCCGCATGTCCATACTGCTGACACTTATAGCATCGTGTGACCAAAGTAAAGTCTCTCACAGGGCATGATGACCAATTTACAAAAACTCGGTCTTGCGATATCAGGGCTTGGCGTATGACTGCAGATACTTCAACAATGTAATTACATGTCTCCGAGTCTTTCTTCCCTGACTTATGACTTAATTTAATTAAGCTCAAAAACATCTCAAGGCTGCATTCCTGAAGTTTTTCGGCTAGGTTCTGGTTGTAAACACAGGTAAAAACCTCATTTTCCTGCATGGAAGTCGGCACTCCTATAATTACAACCCTAGGCTTCCTTTTATGGGGCTCGTCAACTGTTAGGCCTGATTTGGTAAGCTGTACCGATTGTCTCAGCTTCTCGATGTCGTCCTTCGTCTCGGTGCTGATGATAACACCGCCGTTCTTCGTCTTGCGCAGCCCTCTCACGTGGAGCTTCATTTGTTCGGGGCTGATAATTTTTTGGACAAGAGTTTTAGTCTCATCGCTGGTCTTCAATTTGTCACTCGGATAGATGGCCACAGAACTTAAAAAACTTGGCTGGATAAAACTGTTGGCACCTTTCTTTACCATGTCAGCAAAGGAAGATGCCTGGGCAGGTTTCGTCGAATCTTCGATACTCAGCTTAAGGTTCTGTAGCTGCTGCGAAAGATCGAGTTGGTTTTCGAGAGTTCTGACGGTGTTGTGCGATTGGAGGGCTTTAGCTTTGACGGACTGGTACATGACGGCCATCTGCGAGGTCCCGTGACTAACCCTCCGGCATAGGTTAGTGATGCGCATTTTCTGCTCCACATTCAGCTTTCCCTCAGCTGCAATAGCGCACACTTCCTTCAGGCTCTGTTCGATACTAGCCATCCAGTTTTGTATTTCTGACGTCGAGACAACTTCAGGGGCATCGTTCCTTCGGATAGGGGCTTGAGGGGTAGAGGCGGGTACGACAACAGGCACGACCACGGGCACAGGTGTAGAAGGCGGGGAGCGAACACATTTACTGCTCCGGCTGAACGGACTATCCTCCATCATGAAGCAGGTTAAATTGTTTCTGTTAAACACCGGTCATTTCTACCAATAATACACCTTACACAAATGTACTGTATGAGTATGCGTTACTACTGGCTATTGGTAACTAGGTCACAATTTCGTAAGTGATTATTTGTTTATTGCAATTATTGTTCGATACGTCTGTTCACTACGACCGGCAATTTTGCAATCATAAATAGTTAAGTCACTTTTGTATTTTTTTTAATTAGCCCTTTATGTCCCACAGCTGGGCCAAGGCTTCCCCCATTTCTTTTCAGCTCTCCCAGTGTTTTATCTTCTCCAGCCAATCAGTCAGGAACGATTCCAAAATGTCACGCCAGCTTTTCTTGTGCCTGTCTCGGTGACGACGCCCGTCTTTAGGCGTGACTGCGTGAGGTTCCGGACCGACTTTGAAAAAACTCTTGAGAATATTTATACAAGAGTTGTAAGACAAAGTAGTATTTTGTCAGTGTCATTTTTCATAAAAACAAATTATCAACTGTCACACATTTGGGTCGAGTAGGTATTGAAATTTTGTATGGGGCAGCTGATATTTTTTTCGCATTTACGATATTGGACCCATGGAGGAACTTTTTCAGTTTGATAGTCTGCAGCATATCCATTCATATGACTATACCGTCTGTTACACTTTGTATACATACCAACATTACACATTAGTTCCATACATAAGGTCGTAAAAACAAATAAGTAATATGACGTAATGGTTCGCTATTGTGAATCATTTGGACTCCGCTCGACTTTGTCGTGCCCTTCCCGGAATCTTGTCTAGACTAACTAGAGCTTAGGACACCGAGCGAGCGGAGCGGAAACGTGATTTGATCGCGGAATTGTTATCAATTAGTAAAACATAGGAGTCAGAAGGTCGAAAGTTAATTGGGCTCTGCCATGTAAAATGCTAGGTAGACGATAAATAAATAAAATGATTCTTATTATTTATTGTATACACACATATTACAATAATATAGGTTATGTAAAACGACGAGCTTAACTCAGAATTGGGTTTTCTTACAGCTAATCTTACTTCCAATGCGAGATATGCAAACTATTTAAGTGGCGAGTTAATAGGCTTCTTTTGGGTTAGCTCGTTCCATCGTCGACCTCATCTCTGTCCTCTGGACTAGATTGAGGTCAAGAGTAAGCCCATTTACTATAAAAAAAAACAAACGAGGGTATTTGGATATATCCGTATGTCCTCTTCACTACATAGTATAAATCAAAGTCGCTTCCTGCTGTCTGTCTGTCCCTATGTATGCTTAGATCTTTAAAACTACACAACGGATTTTGATGCGGTTTTTTTTATTTATTTATTTGCGTTCTACAAGGTAAAAACATGGTGTTATACAAAAGGCTTAGAGCTAAGAGCCGTTGTAGACCCCGTCGGGGCACAGCAAAATAATAGATAGTAATTAAGAATTTTAATAGATATAGTGCTTCAAGAGGAAGGTTTATATGTATATATTGCACCCATGCGAAGCCGGGGCGGGTCGCTAGTTTAAATATAATATGTTAGACCCCAAAGGAAGGTTTTAGTTTACATGCATATATTATATAACAACACATAGTCGACCTTTGCATCTACTTCTTTGTTTAATTTCGTCCCTTTCCTGGAACTAAGTCTAGACACAAAGTAGCTTTAGGACACGGTGAGCGCAATAAGCGGAAAGATACACGGAGTGACTTTTTTAAAATAGCGACATCCGAAGTACAAGTTTTGCTCATCATCATCAACTGCCTAGCCTTTTCCCAACTATGTTAGGGCCGGCTTCTAGTCTCACCGGACGCGGCTGAATACCAGTATTTTACATGGTAGGCTGCCTAACCGACCTCCACAACCCACTTCGTACTGGGTAATACAATACCCCTTGGTAAGACTGGTTGTCAGACTTTCGGGCCACTACCAACGACTGTCAAAGATCTACAAATGACAGCCGGGACCAGCGGCTTAACGTGCTTTCCGAGGCACGTACTACAAGTTCTGCTCGTTAGCTTTAAAAACTTAACAAAAACTGAATTGCTTAACCTTTGCCTAAGTTAGCCGATGCTCACTCGGCACCGCTCGTCCGCGCGGTCGATCGGAGACAGCGAAGCATTTGGCGGTGCGCCGCGCGGAGAGGCGGTGAACGGAGCTCGTCCTCGCGGTCGTGTGTTAGGCATCACGAGGTATTTCATACCATACCAGCCAATGCGATGTGCGGTGTCTTGTGAGAATCCGCAGTTTCTGCACAATGGTTGCACTGAAATAAAAATAAATAATACTTGAATCTTAGTATAGTCCCCGAAAAAAGTAACCAATAGATATGGCTACCGAGTTCTACAAAGTATTGAAGTTGATATATATTTTTTAAGTTTTCTTTGATTAAAAGAGTCGATTATTGTTAAGATTTCGAATAGATACGAATCCTGAATTGTAAGTATTATTCTTATTACCTAGACATACTATAATATTATTTAACACTAATAATAATTGATGTTGCTACTATTTTTTTTTATATTTTTAAATGTTTTTTTTATATTACTTTGTATACAAAAATATTAAAAAAAAAACATTTAAAAATGTAAATTATATGTTTATATTTTCTTACTTTTAGTCTTATTTTTATCATTAGTTTAGTCCTATTTGTAGTCTGTATATAATGTAAATATTTACTGATTAAAAATACATATTTATCGTTAAAAAAAATTATATGTATTAAAATTTTACGTTTAAGATTTCCTAATATTTGTATGCCATTCTATGGCGAAACATGTAAGTGTACAACCCTATTTATAAGACTTTAATGTACCATGTTTTTACACAAATAAAATTATTCTATTCTATTCCCCTTTATCTATTTGTATAGGGATGTTTGGGTCTGGAGCCGCGTCTGCATTTATACCGGTTTTTCCAAAGCTTAAGTTATCCGTCAAGTTTTGAAATCCGCTACGCAGACAGCGGCTCTATGTCCTCACCCTTACCTGCAGTGTAAGGTCACCTGCATCAACGTCAAGCAATTATGCAACTTCCTTATTGTTGAATAAAGTAAGAATACGTAATATTTAATGTTTTAAGTGGACATTGTCGTTGTAAAATGATTTAATTGTTCGTAAACAAGGTTTGTAAGGTGTTATTTTGTGATTAATTTATGATCTGTCTGAGCTTTAAGTGAATTTACAGGAAATTACTGTTTGTTCACAGTTATTTTACCTCTAGATAATAGTGGCTAACACAGGCTAATAATTGATAAAGAAAGAACAGTGCCCATAATACTGGCAGCATTGGCACGTTTAATGGCAATGCTGAATCTTTGGCGAAAAAATAGACCAGCCATCTGGTCACGGGAAGAGTCGACCTACCGCTTGGCGATGTCACGAAAGAAATGAGCATACTAAAGAAAGTTTGTAAATTGCGCCCGCTACAGAAAAGTTGAAAAGGAATCGACTGTCTGTGTATGGATATGAGACGAGGAATGCTGAATCGCATGTGACTAAAAGAGTGATGAATATAAATGTTGATGGATGGAGAGGGAGAGGAAGACCAAAGAAATGATGGATGGATTGTGTGAAAAATGATATGAAAGATAAAGGAGAAAATGATAGCGTGACGGTTGACAAGGGAGAATTAAAAAAAAAACGAGTTGCGCCAACCTCAAGTAACATGGAACAAGGCTATAGGAAGATATAATAATTATGATGGGTGTAAAAGTATCCATAACGAAGCCGAAAGGCACTTGTTCTTTGTTCTAGACCATACCTGGGAATCTTCTAGTTACGGAGATAGGGGTCAAAGTTTCAACTTTTTCATAGGTATTTATTTAAATACAAGTTACTATTGTCAAAGATCTACAATTGGTAGCCGGGACCAACGGCTTAACGTGCTTTCGAGGCACGGAGGAAACTCGGTATGTAATGGGTAGTCACCCATCCACGGACCAAACTAGGCAAAGGCGGCTTAACCTAAAGATCGACCCGAGCGGCCGTTATTATTTAGCCACGAGCTCCTCTTTACTTTCCACGAAACAATCTGTGAAAATAACAATATTCAAAGATGTTTCCGAAATTTTAACAACCACTCATATTTTAAACTTATACTGTCTCTTACGGGATATCTTCCGTGATTGTTCATTATTTTGAGCTACCGATATTTCGGCGCTGTTGCAAGCGCCATGATCGCGGGTTGACTGGAGAAAAAATCCAAATATCGGGAGTTCAAAATAATGAACAATCACGGAAGATATCCCGTAAGAGACAGTATAAGTTAAGTTGTAAACCGTGAAAGCTTAAAACAGCACCCTTATTTTTGCACGAAATTACATACTTTTGACTAAACGGCAAAGAAAATTACCCTGGGTATGACGCGTTTAACAGCTGAGGTGACTCATACAGGGGTGACATGAAAATTAAGGAACTTATTATGACTCAAACATACGTCACTAGTCCGTACCAACGTAAGTAAATAAATAAATAGTATGGGATTTCCGTAATGTGTTATATTTATTATTTGTCGAGTTGATACTGACAAACATTCTTATTATTGCGTAATAGTGTTTTAATAGTTTTTTTGTAGGTATTTTCGTATTATTTAAGTAATGGGTATCGGTTGCCATTTTGTTAAATATAACATCACACCTGTAATCCACGAAGGGTTAGTCAGAGGTGTACCTAATAGTACACCCACATTTCACCAGTTATTTAAGTCCCATGTAATAGGGGGTGACCCTATTGCCATCAAACTGGCACAGAACTAGATTTCCTGGCTGCTATTAAGAAATTCTGAACGGAAAAACTCAATAACACTTTGCCCGACCTGGGCATCGAACCAAAGAAAGCTCAGCAGTCTTGCTTGCAACTATTGCATTGCATTGTTATTATTACTTACCTGACTATTTATTAATATCATCATCATTCTCTTGCCCTTATCTTAATTTATTTGTGGTCGGCGCATGTCGTCTTCTTCCATACTTCTCTATTACTCGACATCTCATCAGACACCAATAATATATTGTTAGTATTTTTATTTTATTAAAAGAAATAGGACCACTCACCACTTGTGATTTTACATCCATACATAACATTATGCCTGTAATCTTCAAAGGGCAACGCAGAGGTGTACGTCTAATACAGGGTGTAAACAGACCCTTAACACAGCCGTCAACCAAGCATTCTGTTCATCAAACTAAGTAACTTTACGCAAAAAATATTGCTGGGAATCGATTTTTTTTTTGGGTTGAAAAATCACGTTTTATGGTAGGACTCGATGGAAAGCACTCAAAGCACTGTGCTGATGGATGAATTGAATAGTACGGGGGTCGTGGAGGTGTGTAAAGTAAAAATCTTACATTAAAAAAAAATTGTAACATGTATTTAAAAAAAAAACTTGTAAAAAAGTTGGAACTTTGACCCCCAATATCTCCGTAACTAGAAGGTATGGTCTAGAACAAAAAAAATATCGCAAAGACGGGAAGAACTAGTGCCTTTCGGCTATGTCAAGGGTCTATTTACACCCTTTATCCTATCCACTTAATATCGCCAGTTATTTTCGAGACCAAATTTTTTTCCTCCTAAAAACAGTGTATTATACATAGATGTAAGAACACATTACTTCAAGTATTTCTACTTAGAAAGACGTCCACCGACACCGCACAGTATAAAACACTGAAGATACATACTTATATAACTTAGATACATACTTATGTATCTTCAGTGGTTTAGGCTGTGCGGTGTCTAAAAACCCATTTTATTTTATAACTAGGTACAAAGTGAAACTTAGAATTTTTAGTACAAGGTCAAAACAAACATTTCCTTAATCTTGTGACGTAGTTTCATTAAAACTTTATGAAAATGTAAGAAATCCAGACCGAACAAAGTCCATAAAAAACCCCGACCTATTAATTTTTGCATCAGGATTTTTTTGTATATTTAAGTAAAATTCCATAAATCTTGCCTGGTTTTAAGTAAAACCACATTTTTAGTATGTGTTTATGCGTGTATTTCCATAAATTGTGGCTAAATATTTCCTATGAACTACGTCATCAATGTCAAAGTCGAATCATTGTATTTTGTTTGGACTTAGTGGTCTAATCAAAATAAAATTTTATAACACACATTATTTTTTCTAGCCTCGTGTCCCACTGCTGGGCAAAAGCCTGCCCTTTCTTCTTTTATACCTGTCTATCCTGTACGATCGTCACGTCACTTTCGCCGCGGTCGACCCCCACTTTAGCCTGGCTGTTTTTTCTCCAACATCAGCTACTTCAGTTATGGAGTGCAGAGTGGTGTTTCTAACGCCATCATGCTACGCTGTTGCATATACACATAATAATTTTAATTTTAATAAAAATTATGGGCTTCACAGCAAAATTATAAAGGAAGTAACTACTTTAATGAAAATTAACAATATATTTATTAAGTAAACTAACTATATACATTATTAATTAATAACTATGAAATAAACTAACAACAAACTATAAAAGGGCATCGAAAAACACCTTCTCAACGATGTCAGCTGGTAATGTATCCAAAAGACTGGCGGCGTTGCCACGTCGTATGGCAACAAAGCCAGCCCTTTGGTCACGGGAAGTGTCAACTAAGCGTTTCGAAATTTCTTTTTAACAGGCTTTGAGCACTTCGACCCCACGACCCCAAACCCCAAACGTCTCGAAAATATAGTTAAACAAAGGGTTTCATATTTTCTAAATTATAAAAAGGTTGTCATGTAAAGTCTCTGAAGTAAATTAGGGATGGAAACTTACCTAGTATAAAACCAAATAATAGAAACTTTCCTATCTGCACAATTAGTCAGTCGTCAGTAAGTAATACAATAAAACAATCAAAAATTATATTCCCATATTGACGCACGTGGTATATGCTGGCCTTTGAACCCAACCAATTCATTGAAATCGCCGATAATTCATATTTCAATTTAAATAACAATAAGTTTTCCTCCTTCATGAAACGATTGATATGTGTTTTGTTAGTAATTATATGTAGTTAGGCTTAATATTTCAAAACTGAGTCATAGAATTCTGGATCATACGGGCCTGTAAAATGATACCGGGGACCATGTTTTTACTTCCATTCTTCTCATGATGTACTGAGTACGTGGTAGCCGTTTTCGCGTCGGTGTCCCTTACACCTCGTATATGTAATTAAAATTATGCTCTCGTTTCGTTCCTTCTCTTTTCACATCCATGTCAAGATAAACGATGGCCTCTCAATTTCGGTTCTAAGATAAGTATTTTGACTAAAATTAAATTTCTTACCCTAATACATAATCTGCCTATATTTTTCTTACTGCTAAAGCACAGGACTTCTCTCCACGCGGGCCGGTGGATGGTGACGCGGAGCAGTCATGCTAGCGAAGGAGGTGGCGGAACATTAGAGGGAGAGAACCTCACGTCCCATCCGCCGCGGGAAGCGCCCCGGGCGTCCGTAGGCGTGGGCCTGTGGACGGTAAGTATTGGGCTAGCTCGCCGTCCGTCCGTCTTATGACGACAGGCCGTGTCGATCCGGCGTTCGTGATCCACGCGCGCCTCAAAGAGATGTCAGCAAATCGGAAGGGGTCCCGCAAGGGCTGATGCCTGCCGGGGCTGCGGGACTGTTCGAAAGAGATACCGCGGCCCTGGAACACAAAGGGCAAAGAAAGAACATGGATGCGTTTTAGTAAGTACAAGTCTGACACTCCCTTCCGCTCCGCCCAGAGCGGCAGGGGTCATTTGACGATTTCCCATTAAAAAAAAAAGAAAGGCTTATGAGGAGAATGGAAGAATAATCATGTTGCGCCGACCCTGGGTATTATGGTAACTAGGCAGGAAGATCATCATCTGCCTAGCCTTTTCCCATCTATCTTGGAGTCGGCTTCCAGTCTAACCGAATGATGCTGAACACGCGTATTTTACATGGAGCGACTGCCTTTCTGACCAGTTAGTACTAGTTAATACGATACCCCTTGGTAAGACTGGTTGTCAGACTTTTTGAGCCATTGACTACCTGTAAAGACTGTCAAAGATCTATAAAATATGACAGCCGGGACCAACGAGTTAACGTGATTTCCGAGGCACGGACGAAACTCGGTATGTAATGAGTGGTCACCCATCCACAGACCAACCTAGGCAAGCACGGCTTAACCTAATGATCGATCGGAGCGGCTGTTATTATTTAGCCACGAGCTCCTCGGTAAAAATATAGGAAGATGATACTAACTAATTATAGATACTGACAAAGCTAACCAGACATGGTATAATTACTTTCCTAATCTAATGAGCCATGAACAACTAAAGACAATAACAACGGAAAGTGATTCAAGTAAATGACGCATGATCTTCTTAATGCTTTGTTTGTCCGTCTGTCTGTCTGTAGTACAGTAATGTGCTAAAAAGGTATCATTAAGTTTATTTGCAGAGCAGCTGGAAGAAAGGACATTTATTTGTCTTCTTTTTAGGCTGTCACTGCGCATAATAATTTCTGTGGCTAAAGAGGCCAGGCAGGGCTTTAAACATTTATATATACTGTACTTAAAGTTATAGACTTTTAGAAACACCTCGAGAAATGAGACCAGCACGCGTAGTATGACCATCGAAGAAACGGGTTTTGTCTACGGATGAATCGACAAAAAGACAGATCAACAAAAGAAATCTGTCATTTTGACGATTCTTCCGTCGACAAAATCCGTTTCTACGGTGGTCATGCTACGCGTGCTGATGAAGTGAATTCAGAGGGCTTTATAGACGTTGGTAGATAAGCTGACAGAAGAATTGATGTGATGAAACTGGTTACAGGTTTTATAACCAGCAGTAAATCGCCTCATCATCATCAGCTGCCTTGCTTTTTCATAACTAAAGATTGATTTCCAGTCCACCAGGATACTACCGAATACCAGTACCAGCCTCTCTGACCTCCACAATCCTCGATATCACAATACTCCTTGTGAGAGGCTTCTGAATACCAGTTACGAATGTCCGAAACCTACAAGTGACAGCCGGGACCAACAGCTTAATGTACTTTTCGAGGCCTTAACCTTCGATCGACTCGTGCGCCTGTTATTACTAAGACATAACTTAACATCATGCCTGCAATCCCCGAAGGATTAGGTAGAGGTGTACCTAATAGTACACCCACACTTCGACAGTTATGTTTAAGTCCCATGTAATAGGGGGCGAGCTTATTGCGATCAACCGATCACAAATCCAGACTGCTACTGAGAAATTCCTAATGGAAGACCCAATAACATTATGCCCGCCCTGGGAATCGATCCAAGGACCTTATGCTCAGTAGTCACGCTTGCGACCACGAGACTACTACTAAGAGACCCGCTTAATAACACACATTACCAAACAAAACAACATAATCAAACCAAATTCTTTCGCCGTATACTTCAGATTAGCAAGTCAAACGTTGCGTTACGTTCCAGGAACGCTGACTCACGCGTGGACGGTTACCCCCCCTCCAACCCCTCCCTCAGCCGCCGCCGTCTGGCGCCCCCCTTGACAATGGCATTATGAGTCATAAACAAAGATATACATATAATGTATCTGTGGTCACAAGTCACTACTTATGCAATGGATGTGCAGCGTGTTAGGGTTTGAGCGAGCGGAAAAAGGGTTAGATTTTGTTTTGAGTTAAAGATCGATAAGGTTGGGAGGATATTGGTCTGTTATTTGTAGGTTCATTAGTAAGTACGGTCTAATTGACAAGTAGCTTTCACTAAATCACATGTATCCAATTTTAGCAAAAGCATAATTTAGTTTAGCATTTCAAATTACTGCACGATGCTGCGTAAGTGCTGCATGATGCAGTCTTTGCTGCTTGTATTTTATTGATATTTTAAGTGATTTAAGTAACAATGTGGATGGTGTGGACAACAATGCCCAATTAGCGAATGGGGTCAACCAATTCCCACAGTAATTTAGTATCCCATGTGGGTCAAAAGATTTGTACCAAGTGGCAAATGACGTTCCTACAGGTGCACCTAACAATAGAGTTTTTGGGAGGGCATGGCAAGAATAAATAAACAACCAAAAGAAAAAAAACAACCCGTAGTTATAAAGTCCATCATCATCATCTGCCTAGCGTTTTCCCAATTATGTTGGGGTCGGCTTCCAGTCTAACCGAATGCAGCAGAATACCAGTATTTTACATGGAGCGACTGCCTATCTGACCTCCACAACCCAGTTAGTACTGGGTATTTGGATTAAACGATACCCGTTGGTAAGACTGGTTGTCAGATTTTTTGCGCCACTGACTACCTAACGACTGTCAAAGATCTAGAAATGACAGCCGGGACTAACGACTTAACGTGCTTTCCGAGGCACGGAGGAAACCCATCCACAGACCAACCTAGGCAAGCGCGGCTTAACCTAAAGATCGACCCGAGCGGCTGTTATTATTTAGCCCCGAGCTCCTGATAAGTTTAAGTTATAAAGTTCATGCAGTGCAAAAATGCAACACGCCTAATAAAGTTTTCGTAGACAATGACCGTGGCATTAACCAAGCTGACTCACGAACTTATTCAATTTATGCATCAATAGTTATGTCAGAGTACTGATAGGTTCATGTAGCTGCATACGAAATAAATACCTACTGCGTCTGGGCATAAAACCGCAAAGTAAAGGTTAATGCAAGGAAAACCTGGTCAGTTGGAGATTCATTAATGACTCTGCCCTGGAGTGTAAATGTGGTGCTGTTCTACAAACGATGGGGCACTTAATATCGTGTCCTGCGTGTCCTGTTGTTTGTTCACTTCAGGATCTGATGGACGCTACCTAAAGCGCCAAACTAGTAGCTGCTGACACAATTTAGATTGCCATCGACACGCTAAGAAGAAGAAGGTATATGCATACGTAGGTAATGCACCGACCGATGTAACTCGTTTTTCTAGGGGTCGCAATCCCGACTGCTGAGCATGAGGTCCTGAGTTCGATTCCTGGGTCGGGCAAATTGTTATTGGGTTTTTCCATCAGGAATTTCTTATAAACATAACTGGTAAAATGTTGGTGTACTATTAGGTACACCTCTGCCTTACCCTTCAGGGTTTACAGACGTGATGTACGATGATGTGACGTGACGTGATGTAGCATTCTATCAGCGAAAACTATGATAAAGATGCAGAGTTATTTACTGAAGAGACTATGGTACAGTGCTGTTCAATGGCGTTGTGGAAATACGAAATGTTTTGAGTGTAATCATCACTTGTCTTCGCTATTAGATATGCACAGCACTGAACCAACACAAAACCAAAGCATTTATTTCAAGTAGGCCAGTTACAGGCACTTTTGAATTGTTGAAACAAAGACAACAGTGAAATGTTAGCTACAGTCCCAGTCACAAGGCACAAAAACTGTGAAAGTACTGTAGTTGCCCATTCCCTAGCGTAGACATTTATGGAGATTCAAGCAAGCACAAACGATTCAAGTTCAAGAATACGTGTTAAGTAGTCGTATAAATATAATGTCCTCAATAAATAACTACTTGTATCGGTTAATAAAACCGCATTGTACATAAACACCAAAAGTGAATTTATATTAAGTTCTAACATGAGCGGTTGGGAAATCCTACCAACCTAAAAACCTGTATTTTGGACGAAACCTAGAGTATTTTGTTTAAAATAAAATCACAATTTGCGGTTTGCATCACACGTAAGATATAATAGAAGCGTAATATCAACTTGTTAATGTGTTAATTAAAACGAGTAAATAAAAAGCAAATGGGATGTTCATAAAACAAATTGGAGTGGAAGCAGGATAAGACGAATCAAAATAAAAAAAATAGCAAATAAAATGTCAGATGCTGTCGTTCCCTCTGCGTAATTTAGGTAAAGAATTGTTTAATATAAGATGAAAAACTTATCTACGAAACAAAGGCTTTCGAGTCAGAGAAATAGTGAATTAAACCCTGAAAATGAGTTATGAAATAGTTAACTTTTTATCAGTTTCTCAAATTACTTACTTATTAAATTGTATCCTATTTTCGTCGCTGTACTTAGGCATCAGATTATCACACCTGTAATCCCCGAAGGGTTAGGCAGAGGAGGCCACATTTGGCCAGTTATGTTTACGTCCCATGTAACGGGGGCAAGCATATTGCTACCGGGCACAAATCCAGACTCCGTGTTACTAAAAAATTCCTGATGGAAAAACCTAATAACACTTTGCCCGACCCGAGAATCGAACCCTCATTCATGCTAAGTGTATTTATTTATGTACAAAATAAATACACTTTTTAAAAAATTACTTATTAGGAACTTGTAAATACTTTAGAATGTAAATAAATTTAATTGAAAACGATAAAAACGGTGCTTATAATGATATTCGAGAAAAATCGTCCCCATTCTAGAAGGATTTTATCCGTTGTTCAATGAACCAGTAAAACAAATAAGCACATTGCTTTTATTGCATTGCCGTTGAATGATCTCCAGCGGTTCTGATGTTCCCATATATTTTTAGAAATACCTACACCACTGCTGGTCCATTCACTATCATACAGAAGTTCCATTTGGAACAACGCCCCAATTCGTTTTTTTTACTCTACTTAACCTTTTGACTGCCATAGTCACATATACGTGACAATCAAGCACGTGCACCGTACGCCAAGCGACACCAATATGTGACAAAATGGTAGATGAAATTATGGCTGGGCGTGGAAGGCGCGCGCGTGGTTTTATGCTCTGGTGTTCAAAAGGTTAACCAGACTATCCTGTGGGTGACTTTGTGAGAAATTCTATCTAGTAAAACGGAGTAGGTAGCATAAGTTTTCCTGAAATACAATCTCAACTTAAAGGGGAACGCCGTCATACTGCCCTTAGAACAATTTATTTAAGATCTTTGTTCCATGTCTTACTTCCTTAGACATCACAGCATTATCAACCTTCACAAAATCTTCTCTGTAGTTTATCATTATCAGCCAAATATCAATACTGCTGGGATACTTCTCTCTATCACGGTCTCTGTCAGACTAGTGCGGGTTGCTGCACAGTAATCTGAGAATTTTTGTTTCTAATGCGAGTTGCCTCGCTTTTATTTGGTCTGCCTCATTTCATACAGTCATTTACAATCAACCATGAAACTCCACGTACAATTTTTGACCAGCAGTAGACGGGGTAAGTGATACACTAGACCTTCCGAATGCGCCTGAGACTTGACTGAGCATTGAACTCACCGCCCTTGGGTCTCCCTTTACTTGGCGTTGCGCCGGCACAGCTTTTTGCGACACGCCTACTTTTTTCTTTTTTCTCATTTGCACAGACAAATGAATTTTCGTGACTGACAGCTGGACAGTTCTGGTTAGTCCAGAAATAATAAATGAGAGTATAATGCTGGTGCAGTCTTTATTAAACACATTTCTGAAGTCGCATCATGCATTTCATGCTTGATTTGACACCGAAAATAACTGTTCTCGTTCATTTTACAAGTTCTTTATTCTTATGGAATCCACAAAAAGACAGCTTTCACCTTTCTGCAAATACTGATAATGTTAGCCAGCATGTTCCCACTGCTGGACAAAGGCCTCTCCCCATGACTTTCAGTTGTTTCGATCCAAGGCCAATGTGGACCACAAGTCGCTAGTCTTGTCCAGATCGTCCCGCCATCTTCTACGAGGTCTGCAGCGACGCCTTCTGTCTGTGTCAGGGCTCCAGAAAGTGATTATTTTGGCCGACAAGTCATTGGGCATGCGGCAGACGTGGCCAGTCCAGTCCCACTTCAGCTTAGCGGCTTTATGAGCAACGTCAGTAATTTCCGCAAATAGTTAATAAAATAAACATGACTTGCAACCCTAGAATGTGTTCTGGCACACACTGGGCCCTCCGTCCTGCTTTCGTCTTTCTAACTGGTGCAATATATTACTCTTAAAATTATACACCGATAAGAGAGAAGAATAACAAACCGCCTTTAACAAGGTAATTTCGACGTCGGCGTCGGTTCATCATACGCTTAACCGTTCATTAAAGCCATAATTGAGAGATTCTTAAGTACCGTCATCTGCCTAGCCTTTTCCCAATAATGTTGGGGTCGGCTTCCAGTCTAACTGAATGCAGCTGAATACCAGTATTTTAAATGCAGCGACTGCCTACCTGACCCCTACAACCCAGTAAGTCCAGACTACTTGGTAAGACTGGTTGTCAGACTTTCGGGCCACTGACTGTCAAAGATTTACATATGACAGCCGGGACCAAAGGTTTAACGTGCTCTCCGCTTGAAGGAAATTCGGTATGTATTGGAATGGTCACCCATCCGTTAGTATTTAATCACTAGCTCCTTAAGTACCAATAGGCACTAATAGGCTGAACATCACCCTCCTAAGGAAATCCATGACTCGACATAAGCTCACCAAAAGCACGCTATGACCTCGATCCATGGCCAATTAGCAATTTATTGTCGATGAAAAATAATAAGGAAACAGCTGCAAGATGACTCCTCTTACCAAGGTGCACGCCTAGTCATAACTATCCGACCTGGTTATTGCCCTCAAACAAAATATTAAATAATTCGTGAACCATAGCTTTTCCAGTAATTCCGTGGGTGATAACCTAGTTAACAGTACACACGACCACCAATCAAGCTATGCAATACCAGTATAAACTGATCTCTCATTGTCTAGAAAACTTATACAAAGCGAGGCCAGGTTATACTGGTTTTTTATAGGTAGGTACGTCGCTGTGAGTACACATTACTCTTACGTATGGATGAGAAACCGCGAGAGACATAACTGTGACCCAATAACAATAGATGAATCATACGGAGACGCCTCGTAATCAAAATCTCGAAGGCGCGAATGAATCAATGCTTATTCAGCTATATTATGTCAAATGTATGTATGAGTACTATATTAACTTTATAGGTAGGTAAATATTATAGGGAAATTGTGTCTTAGTCACAGACGGTTCAGCTGTTATTAGATGGCTACATAATAACAGCCGCACGGGTCGATCTTCAAAGTTAAGCCGCGCTTAGCAAGGTCGGTCTGTGGATGGGTGACCATCAGTTCTTATCAAGTTTCCTCCGTGCCTCGGAAAATATATCTATCCTTAAACGGAATGATATTGTCCAAGTGTTATTAAAAAAAACACGTTTCTTGTATGAGGACCTTCCCCCATTAATTTTTAACTTTGTTTCATTTGTTATTAAGGCGGTCATAGTCTCCTGTCTTTCTTTTTCGTGTGGTTATTGCCTAACTTGGTGTCAGAGTTTTTATACCGCCCAGGGGCCTCTGACCGCGGCCATAGTAAAACTAACTATGTGCAACCTTTTTTCTTTTTTTTTCGGAAGGGAAATCATCAAATGACCCCTCCAGCTCTGAGCGGAGTGGAAGGGAGTGTCAGACTTCTACTGACTAAAACCTATTCATGTTCCTTCTTTGCCCTTTGTGTTCCAGGGCCGTGGTATCTTTTTCGAACAGTCCCGCAGCCCCGGCAGGCATCGGCTTGTGGACCCCTTCCTGTGTGCAGACAACTCTTTGAGGCGCGCGTAGAGCACGAAAGGGCACCCTTTAGGTGTGGAATCCTAAAAAACAATAACATTGTAATCAGAAAAACTGTTAAATAAATTGTTTTCACACTTGATTTGAACTTAGAACTTCGATATTTGAATTTGGTTTTTGTTATATTTTTGTTTTTTGGTAACTGGTAGTACGACAAATCCTTTTCTCACGTTTTGTTTATATGATATTAAATTTAAAAATAACTAAAACAGTCATTGCTTATGTATGACTGTACATACGTACCTACATGTAACACATTATGTAAAATAAGTGAATAGGTGATGTGTGTGTTATTTTTAGAAATATATATTGAATTAGTCATTTATTTCAATAATGTTCTCGTGTTAATAAATAGTATTGAGTCAGCATATGTTTAGTGTCGTTTTTTGACATCATCTGCCTAGCCTTTTTCCAACTATCTTGGGTCGGAATACCAGTATTTTACATGGAGCGACTGCCTATTTAACCTCCACAACCCAATTAGTACTGGTTACTACGATACCCGGTAAGACTGGTTGTCAGAGTTTCGGGCCACCGACTGCCTATAACGATTGTCAAAGATTTACAAATTACAGCCGGGACCAACGGCTTCACGAGCTTTCCCACGCACGTAGTCATCATGAAATGATGTAATGATGCTTTTAAAATTCAGGTAGTGAGTAGTCATCTTAAACAACATCTTAAGATTTAGATGAAATGTAATAATACTGAGTAAGAAGCATCTTTATAAAAAGTAACTAAAGTTTAGAAAAGAAAAACCCGTTTTCTCTTCATTAAAGAGAAAAGATAAGTATGCTTCCAGTACTTAATTGGTGTGTATTTTCCACATTTTCTATCGTTTTTCTTAGCCAAACGAGAATATAGTAGTATTAACATAAATAACATTTATAACTTTAAACACAACGTAACATCACGCCTGCAATCCCTGAAGAGTTAAGCACAGGTATAGGTACCTAACACACACACTTCGCCATTAGAGGGCGACCCTATTGCCATCATCATCATCATTTCAGCCGAAAGACGTCCACTGTTGGACATAGGCCTCCCCCGAAGGATCATTATCATCAACCGAGCACAAATCCGAAATCTGTGGAAGCTTCTGAGAAACTCCTGATGAAAAAATCCAATAACAATTTGCCCAACCTTGGAATCAAACCCAAGACCTCATGCTCAGCAGTCGCGCTCTAGACCAACGAGGCAGTCTTAGTTTTAGTCTTAATTTAGTGCCTTTTTTGTAAATACTTAGTTTCTATTGTGTCTGTTTATGCTCAGCTGTCGCGATTGCGACCAACGGGTTAGGCGACGCCTAAGTAAATATAAATTGACCTATAACAATCACTCATCCAGAGTGGTCAAAACTCAGGTTCATAAAACAGTCGACTCAAAATTCTCTAGAAATGACCCACTCAAAATGACAAAACTTACATAACCTTGCAAGAAAAAACCGAATCTCCGTACAAATCGGGCACTATTCGTCCACATAAAGGTCGGCCTACATCGCGGTGTAACACTTATGACATAATTGCGCACAACGACACACTTACGCTCATGTGTAACGCACAGTTTTTTGCGAACACGTAACTTGTTGCTAAGTCCATCTGTTTTGTAATTTGCTGTAATGGCCGTTTTTGTTCGGTTTAGTTTTCTGAATTACACACTAATAGACAATTTCATGGGCTATTGAGCGGCCATTTTACGCGGCTGCGTATGAGTTTATGATTCTGCGTGACTGTTTTTTGATCTTGATATAGTTAAGTAAAAAAAATTTTAGAAGCGTGACGTTAAGGTACTTTATTTAGCCTCGTGTCATCTTACTGTTCCACCTACAGGGTGTAAACAGACCCTTCACATAGCCGTCAACCAAGCATTCTGTACATCAAAGTAAGTAACTTTAAGCGAAAATTATTGCTGGGAATAGACTTTTTTTTTGGAGTGAAAAATCACGTTTTACGGTAGGACTCGATGGAAAGCACTCAAAGCATTGTGCTGATGGATGGATTGAGTAGTACACCTCCACGACCCCCGTGGTCGTGGAGGTGTATAAAGTAAAAATCTTACATTAAAAACATGTATTTCAAAAAAAAACTTGTGAAGAAGATGGAACTTTGACCCCAAATTTCTCCGTAACTGGGAGGTTTCCAGGTATGGTCTAGAACAAAAAAAATATCGCAAAGACGGGGAGAACAAGTGCCTTTCGGCTGTGTTAAGGGTATATTTACACCCTTTAAACTAATATTACAAAGAGATATTTGTTTGTATGTAGGGGGTAATCTCTAGAACTATTGATTCAATTCTTAATTTTTTTTCACTGATAAAAAGCTACTCTCTTCGTGAGTGCTTCGTGATAAATATTTTTATATAATGCATATTAGCAGAACTATCACGCAGTCGCTGACGAAGTGCTAGTACTCCATAAGATTCCTGCAGAGAACGACTGCCACTGTATCTATTAGAGCAGTCCCAATCTTCCATCAATCAGCATTGTTGTCTTTAAAGAATTATTTACCCTGCTAGCAGTACAGGAACATGATATCTCCGACTCACGAACAGACCCTTTTGTGTTATGAGCCGCGAAAGATAACAACAGCTTACTTTAAAAAATCAAAAACAGATATAAACAAATACCCCGTAGCATGTGGATGTTGTCAACATTGTAATATCACATCATAACATCACGCCTGCAGTAATCCCCGAAAGGTAAGGCAGTTGTGGGTAAACCTAAATTTCGCCAGTTTGTTTTTAAGTCCCGTGTGATAGGGAGCGAGCCTATTGCCATCATCCAGGCGCGAATCCAGACTCCGTGGCTGCTCCTGAGAAATTTCTGATGGAAAAACCCAATAACACTTTACCCGACCTGGGAATCGAACCCAGGACCACATGCTCAGCAGTTGCGCTTGCGATCACTTGACTAACGAGGCAGTCAATAACATTGTCTTCTTAATTAATTCCCAACACTGTAAAACGACAATACACAACCACTGACGTATTTCAAAAACAATTAATTTTCACAATCCTGCAACTACGAATAGTAATTAACTTCTGTTACAACAGACCTACAGAACAATAAATAAATGAAATAACATAAAATAAAAGAAACGAATACAATATATAACTTTGTACACCTAATTATATATTTCGTAACGCATTGTATGGACTGATAATGTACGACGAAGACCTATATACATGAGATTATAAATTCGACGTTGGTAAGCCGCACTTTATGTTAGTCTTGGAATAGGCGTTAAAAATTTGATGAGAGGAAGTGAGATTCGGCGCAGGTAGACGTAACGAAAAAACATCTTTATATAAAGTTACATGAGCGTCCTAATTTTTTTTTAATTTTTTTTTTAATGTTTATCTACATCATTTTTTTTATATTGAGCTTATCAAATTAGATCATCATTCTCTTGCCCTTATCCCAATTCATTTGTGGTCGGAGCAGCAACAGCATGTCTTTTTCTTCCATACTTCTCTATTAATCGTCATCTCATCAGACACCTGCTTCCTTGCCATATCATCCTTCGCACAGTCCATCCATCGTTTCCTTGGTCTTCCTCTTCTCCAATACACATCCACATGCATACTTGAAATTTTCCTTATTCCTACGCATTACAAGTCCATACCACGAAAACCGATTACCACACAACTTTTCAATCACTGGCGCCACTTTCAGACTTCCTCTTATATATTGATTATCATTTTATCCATTCGCGTTACACCACAGATTCCCCTTAGCATTCGCATCTCAGCCACATGCAATTGCCTTTCATTCATCCCTTTTTGTGGCCCAACATTCTGTACATTCATACATAAATAAATATATTACTAATTACGTAATATATTAACCGTATTTGCACACAATGGCACGCACCGTGACCCAATTTGATAAAGAAATGCTAAATACATTGTAATTCAATTATATTTATAGGTTATCGAATTGGCACAGATAGGGAAAAATAATTATATTAATTTAAACTCTGATAGTGAACGGTCTTGAAAAACGTCCTTCCAAGATTGTGATAACGGCTATGAACCGGCAAAGAAAATGTATCAAGAAAGTTAACCTATGCAAATAAATCATCATCGAACATCGTCGACCTCATCTCTGTCCTCAGGACTAGATTGAAGTCAAGAGTAAGCCCATTTAGTACAAAACAAAAAAATTATAAAAAGAATAACCATACTAAAGGACTTGGAAGATTTTTTAAGCATGGCCGGCTAACACAAAGGGCAAAGAAGGAACATGGATGGGTTTTAGTCAGTACAAGTCTGACACTCCCTTCCGCTCCGCCCAGAGTGGGGGGGGTCATTTGATGATTTCCCATCCGGAAAAAAAAAAAAAAAAGCTTTAATTTTTTTTTTTATATGGCGTAAGTTAGGCCGGCCATTTAATTTAAACCTCTTTGTATATAATATACGTACCTACATACTCTCACGGATTTTTCCCAAGAGGGTAGGAAGAAACTACTCCCATGAGGGTAAGTCGATCAACCAGTCTTACCAAGGGTTATCATAGTACCCCGTAATAACTGGGTTCTGGAGGTCAGATATTCAATCGTCCCATGTTAAATACTGGTATTCAGCTAAATCCGGTTAGACTGGAAGCCGATTTCAACGAAGTTGGGATGCTAGGCAGATGATGATGAGATCACCAGTTTAAATTTCTGTCTTCCAAAATTGAGCTAGAGTACAGTATCCTTAGCCTTCATTCAATTTTCAGTGTGAACTATTCAGAATTACTCAGATCATTTGATCGGAAAAGAACAATTTCATGTTAACAAAAAGCAACGATTTCAAGCGTACAACAGTGGCCTTTTTTATACACTCTTATCAAACGCGGTTTTTATTACATCATAGTTTATAATAATATCAATAAAACACTACAATCTCATGTGACCGTGTTTTACGAAATAATCGTAACTTTGCCCCAATTTCTGTATCTGACAATCAATATTTTTTATTATCTTTTGTTTATATTACTTATGTGTAACATTGCTTATGATTTTTTTATTGTGTCATAATATTCATATCAATCAAGTAATATTAAATGTAAATATTCCTTATTTTTTGTTGAAAAATTCGTCATTTATAAGCGGCACGCGTCAGCATTCGTAAGGTTTTATAAACAATTGTTTTTTTGTTTTGTAATTTCGATGATATTGAACTGTTTATTGTTTTTGTAACATCTGTCAGAATAATTATTACTAAACACAAATGAGTTAAAAACTTCTAACGATTTCTGTATTATTTTAATATGAATTATCATAAATTATCTAACAATAATATTCATTATACACAAAATAGCTTCATAAATCTGTAATAACGTGTGAAATACTCAGTTAATGCAGACATTGTGTGGAAATTTAGTATTTACTACATTCATTAGCATTTATTTGGCATATCTGTAGATACTACGAAGTCTAAATATTTCCATTACAACAAATACCGACAATATTTAGCGAACTAAGTGGATTATTATCTCCTGTCTAAGAAAATATCGTATCTTTATATAATTTTAAATAACATCATGTTTAAAGTCTAACTAAACCTTAGTCGCCCATTTGATTGCAAAATAAACACTTAGCAGTTATTTTCAAAATTTTGTAATTTAAGACAATCGAGAATAAAAGTAGTCCTGAACACGGCACTCATAGTGAGGAGGATCCTCTCTCTAGAGCCCTGTCCACCGGCAGCCTGGAACATGTTCCTGATGCCGATGGGTCAACTATTTTTTATATTTTTCAATGTTTTGTATACTTTTGTTTTTAAAAAATATTTAAATAATAAGAGATAAGATGAATAAAGGAGAAGTTAATACCACAATCAATTCACAAATAATATAAAAACTGCAACCAATGCCAAGTATTTCTACTTGACCCAATGCAATTAAGAGTAACATTAATCATTGTTTATAACAATGGTACCTATTTACAAAAGTAAGATAAAAAACTAAGCCAGATATGCTATGATCGCAAGGTATGATAGATGCGGAAGAAGCATCTTCTATTCGATGAGAATAGAATGAGGATAGACGGGGAAGACTGGCATAAAATTAATCAATGAACTACGATTCTTCTGTGAAATAAATTTACAATTATTAAAGTTTCCTCCGTGTCTCGGAAAGCACCTTAAGCCGCTGGTTGTCATTTACAGATCTTTGACCATTGTCAAAGATCTTTAAATGTGACATGTAAATGTGATCTGTAATGTGTTTACAGATCTTTGACCATTGTCAAAAATCTGTAAATGTGGAGCCACTGATTTCCTGGAACCACTGTTCCAGGTAGTCAGTGGCCCGAAAGTCTGACAACGAGTCTTAGTAAGGGGTATTGTATTACCCAGTTCTATCTGGGTTGTGGAGGCCAAACAGGCAGTCAGATCCGGTAAGACGGAAGCCAACCCCAACATATTGGGAAAAGGCTAGAGATGGCAGATGGCAGGTAAAGTTATTAATTGATTTTATTTGGTCGATATTTCACCAATGGCGAGTTCTGGGGTAGCTTAAAAATTTGTAGATAAAGTTTGAATAGTAGTGACACGATTTATTTAGTTAAGTACAGGCTTCTAAAACGAAGTTCCAACTTAGAATAAGCATAGCATAATCAGCCTATTAATGTTCCCACTGCTGGGACGCAGGCCTCCTCTCTATGAGAGGGATTTGGCTATAATCCACCACGCGGGCCCAGTGCGGGTTGGTAGATGTCACATGTCTTCGAATTTTTGGTTCTAGGACATGCCGGTTTCCTCACGATGTTTTCCTTCACCGTTTTGAGAGCAGTGGTGATGAAATAACTTAAACAAAGTAATGTGCCTGGCTGGGTTCGAACCCACGACTTACGGCTTGTAAGTCGGGGTCACCACTGGGCCACCGCTGCTCTCAAACTTAACTTCTTCTTAAAAAACTTTTTAAGCGTCATTCATATTTCACAGTACACATACATTAGTACAGAACATTCGCCTCGAACATTCCACCTAATTCGTCGTACACGAACCGCACTTGCCCCACTTCTAGATCTAAGCCGACTTGCGCCACAGCTAGTCCCTTGCATAACACCGTGAACTATTTCGATAGAGTATTGTCGAGCGTTTGGGCAATTGTGAACTATATGTACCTCATTGTGGACATGTGATTGACTTGTTGAGTTGATGTGTACTCATATTTTCTAGGATTTTGTTTGAATGAGGCTAAAATGTTACAACTTGCAGACTGCCTGTTTGGTCGCGACTGCTAAGCATGAGGTCCTGGGTTAGATTCTCAGGTCTGGCAAAGTGTTTTTGGGTTTTTCCATTAGGAATTTCCCAGTGGCAACCACGGAGTCTGGATTTGTGCCCGGTTGATGGCAATAGGCTCGTCCCCTATTATATGGGACTTAAACATAACTGGCGAAATGTATGTGTACGTACACCTCAACCTTACCCTCTGGGGATTACAGGCGTGATGATGATGATTTGTAACTTGTAAGGAATGGCGTTAGGAGAATCGACGGCAGGATCTTGCAGAGGTATCTTCTTTGAGAGGTAGCTGGGAAAGAAAGATGAAAGAATAGGACAGAAAATTTCAGTAGCCCGAAAGTCTGACAACCAGTCTTACCAAGGGGTATCGTATTACCCAGTGCGTGAGGTCAGATAGGCACTCGTTCTATGTAAAATAGTGGTATTAAGTTGCTTCCGGTTAGTCTGGAAGCCGACACCAACATAGTAGGCAAAAGGCTAGGCGAATGATGGAGCAACTGCCGAATGCCTAGGTATATGGACCAGAAACAATTTACTATAATATACTATAATTTACAATACCGGTAATTAACTAAATGATCTTTTAGTACCACGTTTTACTTAATGGCTTCAGGAGACTTGATGGCAGAATCTTGCAGAGTTGCCTTCTTAGAGAAGCAGCTTTAAGAAAGAAAGATGAAAGAATACGACAGAAAACTTCATACAAAAAAAACTTCCCTTACTTAGATAAACTTAGAGCAATATATTTCTGAAGTTTTATCATACTTCTCGGTGTTTTTTAGATATAGGACTCAAAGCAGCTAAGCTAACTATACCCCTTGGTAAGACTGTCAAAGAGCTACAAATGACAGCCGGGACCAACGGCTTAAAGAGCTTTCCGAGGCACGGAGGAAACTCGGTAAACACATACCGAGTTTCCGCCGTGCCTCGGAACAATTGAGCTTACAAACTATTAGTTAAATAAGATACACATCTCATTTAACTAATAGTTTGCAATCTCAGCTTCAAAGAATTTTTTCTTATGTCTTCCTCTTTTTTCCTTCACAATTATAATTCTAAGCAGTGGTGTGGTGTGACCGTCGGACTGCCAACTCATAGGTTTCGAGTTCAAACTTTTGATTTTTCGGATTCAAGTGCGTATTGTATAATTATCACTGGCTTCGGTAAAGGAAAACATCGTGAACCCAGTAAAGCGCAGTCAAAAGCCCATGGGCGGCATAAAAACTCTGACACCAGGTTATACACTAACCACATGATAAAAAAGAAGTTATAATTTCGATTGAGTCTCTTAGACACGGAACTACTTCACTCTTTAGAATCCCCATGATTCCAATCAGCAACAAACAAACATTTTCTATCAACCGCAAGTCACGAAAATGAACCGGACAATTTTTATCCCACGGCCACAGAACCAGTTCTTCAGAATCCTTCTTCCTTTTACATAACCTTCTCGACCACATGACTAAGTCTATGCTTTGTTTACACTCATTACATCACTAGCAGGCAAGGATACTAGCAACGTGCTCCTACTTCCGATTAGCTCACGGCATTTCCGGCTGACCTTACAGCGGTCATGCGGCCGTGTGCTTAGTCTGCGTGCATAGGAATGTACAAGTGTTTAAGCTAGGAGAGTAGATAAGCAAGTGTGTTGTGTTTTCTAACACTCCTTCATTTTTTTTTTGGTTTATTCCGTTGGTGGTTCCATGTTTACATAGATGAGGCCCGGTTTATATCACAGCAGTGATGAGCTGAATGGAGCGGAGATGTGCGACTAATCACAGTCGAGAAGAAACGCGTTGTGGAGTTCAACCAATGTGTGATTGGTCGATTCCCACAGGTCTCCTCTCTACTCCACTAGTCCCTGCATGGTTGAAAAACAGGCCTAAACGAGGCTTGAAGCTATCGAAGTTATACTTTGATCACCAACTACTTTAGTAAGTTATGACTATGCTATGGCTTTAGAAATGCATTTTTTTTGCGGTCTATGACCTCATAGACCGCTTAAAAATCTCTCAAAAATCATTAAACGTTCATTGCTGAACATAACCACCTGGTTATGTTCAGCGTTTTATGATTTAGAGACATCATCATTATCTTGCCCTTATCCCAATTCATTTGGGGTCGGCGCAACATGTCTTCTTCTTCCATACTTCTCTATTACTCGTCATCTCATCACACCACACCTCCTTTCTTTCTTTAGAGACGATAAATTAAAATATACAAATATTGTGATAATGAATTGTCCCGAATTGGTCATCTTCCGGATGTTTAATGATGAATGATCATAAAAATAACAACATAATCATTGATGAAAGAACTTCGTGTATTAGTTGGCATTACGCCTACCCATTACGGAGAAAAGCATGACGATACATACATGGTAACTCGAGATTAAGGAACATAACCAAGTAAGTACAACTCCAAATATACAAACAGAATTAAAAGAGTAATGGAGAGGCTGGCAATCTTCCGGCCACCACAAAACTAGCAGAAATATGAATTTCTTACTAATACTAATATTTTATAATTAGCTTATGCTCGCGGCTTCGCCCGCGTGGAGTCCGGTAATGTCCCACGGGATCGTACTACCGAGATAAAAAGTATCCTATGTGTTAATCCAGGTTATAACTATCCGTGTGCCAAATTCCATCCAAATCCAGTCAGTAGTTTTTGCGTGAAAGAGTAACAAACATCCAACCTTCCTCACAAACTTTCGCATTTATAATATTAGGATGATTTCTTGAATGATCTTTGAGTATTTTTACTGAAAGAATTGATAAAAACTGCTGATGTAAGGCTGCAATCTAAGAAAAAAATGTGCATGCCTGCACCTGTTTTTGGTTAGAACAAATCCTCATGGGATCCGTCAGTGGCGAAAGATCCGTCGGCCTCCTACCGACAAAAACCCAAATTCTGTTCCTTAGCGTGTCGACGATTCAGTCCATTTGGCGACGAGTTTCACTTGGCCAAGGATAGACAGAGATGGTGAAAGATCGTTAGGGAAAATATGTTTTCAAGGGAGGAACACGACCCTCAGTAATGAGGAGTACGATTTGAGGAGGAGGCGACGAGATTTGGCACTTTCAGTAACAGTCTAGCAGCTTCTATAATGGGCAAACAGCAGGACAGGCAGGACACGTTATCATTTGTAGAACAACACCATATTTTCACTCCGGGGCAGAGTCATCTATGAATCTCGACCGGCTCCCGGCGTAAGCATGCTTTCTCAAACGAAAATATCATAAAAATTATTACCGTAGATGTTGGTAACTGCTCCATTACTTCCATCAACAAACCCCACTGTTCATACTTCTGGCTTCTACCATAGGTCGAGTCGGGGCCCAGAAAATACTAGTACAGTCGAAACTACACTAAATAAACTATCTTTAGTAATATTTTACAGTGTGCACTGAGCCTAAACCGCATCTATTTATGCATCATTACAAACACGGTTACTAATGAATCAGCATGCTATTAGATAATTATAATTATAAATAACATTTACACTATGAGGAAATTCTTTACAAGGCGTTATCAATGACACCATGGAGTATTATACAGATTATACTACTACTGAGAATGTGCGTATTAGTAATTTAATTGAAACTAGTAAATATCTAGACATTGTCGTGTAGATTCCTTCTATTCCAATCATTAATATCTAATAATAACAACAGAAAATTGGTGTCCAAATTTGCGATAATATAACATCACGCCTGTAATCCCCGAAGGGAGAGCAGAGGTGTACCAAATAGCACACCCACATTTCGCCAGCTATGTTTAAGTCCCATGTTATAGGGGGCGAGCCTATTGCTATCAACCGGGCACAAATCCAGAAACCTGCCTGCTACTGAGAAATTCCTGATAGAAAAACCCAATAACACTTTGCCCGACCAGAGAATCGAACCCAGGACCTCATGCTCAACGAGCCAGAACCAAACGAAATATTGCGTAAACTCATACAACTATATCTGAGTTATTTCAATGACATGAATAACTACTATGATCATAATTCGTAGGTTACTGTGTCGTCGAGATAAACGGATGGTCATAAAAGGTCTTCCCTAGACGATGGACGCGTAATAGCGACTAACATGAGTTTGGAGTTATGAAAAAATTTTGTACGACAACGCAAAAATTTGGACAACTACCTGGACAAAGCTCTTCCTTAGGGTGTTACCACACTAATCGATCGATCACGATCACTAACCGATCGATGGTAGAAATGACAACGATCGATCAATTGTTGTAGTAGAAACTGTCGATCGAGGTCGACCTACCCATCCTACCATCGATCGATGATCTCGACCGACGAACCATCGATTGGTGTGGTATCACCCTTATAATGTAATGTCGCATAAGCACTTTTCAATGAGTAGAAGAAGTTCACCAACCCCATCGTTTTCTACACTTACTTCTTTGTTTTACCCTAAAGACACCACTGGAGTTACTTGGCATGTTTTTTCACTAGGAGCTCGTGGTTAAATAATATCAACCACTCGGGTCGATCTTCAGGTGAAGTAACGCTTGTCTAGGTTGGTCCGGGGATTAGTGACCGCCCATTACATACCGAGACTCCTCCGTGCCTCGGACAGCACATTAAGCCGTAGGTCCCGGCTGTCATTTGTAGATATTTGACAGTTGTTACAGGTAGTCAGTGGCCCGAAAGTCTGACAACCAGTTTTACCAAGGGGTTTCGTATTACTTAGTACTAACTGGGCTGTAGAGGCCAGGTAGGCAGTCGCTCCATGTAAAATACTGATATTCAGCTGCATCCGGTTAGACTGGAAGCCGACCCCAACATAGTTGGGAAAAGGCTAGGCAGATGAAGATGATGAGTTAGTATTTAAAACCAACATACCTTAAACCATCGTCTATACTCCTACAGATTACTCGACACTCACTTAATCAATCAAAAAAAATCCCCAACTCCGTGGCCACAGTATTCAAACCACAAATAGATAGAACAATACTGCGTACGCGCAAGTTTCGTACGCACGCACACACACACACATACACACAGATTGATTTTGATTGTGACATTGCGTAACGTGTGATGTAACGGCAATAGAAGTATTTACAGCAAGGTTAGTGGCTTACACGCTGTTAGTAGTTAATGCTGGTTTAACTGATATTTTAATGTTATTGTTTATGTGGGAAAGAATGTATAGTGTAATGAAATTGTAAGAACCTTTTTTGTAGTGGAGCGCTACTGTGGAATTCGATTCCCAGGTCTTGGCAAAGTGTTATTGGGTTTTTACGTCAGGAATTTCTCAATAGTAGCCACGGAGTCTGGTTCGGTTCCTGGCAATAGGCTCGCCTCTTATTATATTAGACTTAAACAAAACTGGCGAAATGTGGGTATACAGTCGCAAGCACCAATATGTGTACACTTCCCTAAATTTGAAAACAATTTTCGCAAGAAATAACGATTGTAACTTGGATATAGGATCGTTTTCATAAAAATATGAGATCCAGAATAAAATGTTCGTAACAACATGAAATTTTAATCAGAACAGTAGGAGAAAAACATTTTTAAAAGTTGTTAAGTGTTTACATATTCTCGTGACTGTACTATAAGGTACACCTTTGCCAAACCCTTCAGGGATTACAGGCTTGAAGTTACGTTATTTTATGTTTTATCATAATTAGGCAAAAGTTGAAGACGTTGCCTTAGAAGGCATCGCATTAGGTGGACCGATAACCTGGTGAAGGTTGCAGGGATCCACTGGATGCGAGTCGCACGGGACCGGTCAATGTAGCGACACTTGGGGGAGGCCTATGTCCAGCAGTGGACGTCGATCGGCTGAAATGATGATGATGAGGCAAAAGTTATTGCCCAATTTACAATTAAAGGCCACTGCGCTCAAAGTAGTGAAGAAAAACATCGAGAGAACCTGCAGTCATCATCTGCCTAGTCTTTTCCCAACTATGTTGGGGTCGGCTTACAGTCGAACCGGATGCAGCTGAATACCAGTATTTTACATGGAGCGACTGCCTATCTGACCTCCACAACCCAATTAGTACTGGGTAATACGATACCTCTTGGTAAGACTGGTTGTCAGACTTTTTGGGCCACTGACTACCTAACGACTGTCAAAGATCTACAAATGACACCCGGAACCAACGGCTTAACGTGCTTTCCGAGGCACGGAGGAAACTCGGTATGAAATCGGTGATCACCCATCCACAGACCAACCTAGGCAAGCACGGCTTAACCTAAAGATCGATCCGAGCGGCTGTTATTATTTAGCCACGAGCTCCTCGAGAGAACTTGCAGTCCTAGAATTAAAAAAATGTTATCTATTGAAATTTATTGTCTCTCGTCTCCCGTCATACATTCAAGAACAAGAGTTCAACCGTACAATAAGGTCATACATAACCCTGTCGTCCTACAAGCCACATATATTATGTAATGTATCACACTTGTTCACAGTTGTTCCGAGCTGTTCTCATCATTCCCCTGCGTTACGCAACAAGTTGACATTGTTGTGAAACGTAGGATGTCCCGGTAGATATGTGAAGGGACGATATAGAAACGAGATTGGTTGCGTCATTTGGAAGAGATTCTTGAGAAGATTTTATAGTAGGAACTGATTGATTGTGTCATATTTTAGAAGATTTGAAGAAGCTGGAAGAAAATATAGGGACTTTGTGGATAATAAATAAGTATTTTTAATGACCAGCTCTAGCACGAGTTTGACGATTTTCGTAACGTAAATACGTCGATTTTTTGAATAAAAAATACTCGTTTCACAAATAAAATTTTCATAATTTTAGGAATTTATTTATATCTATGGATAGAGGACCTCGTGGCTAAATAATAACAGCCGCTCGGATCGATCTTTAGGTTAAGCCGTGCTTGCCTAGGTTGATCTGTGGATGGGTTGGTGGTGACCACCCATTACATACCGAGTTTCCTCCGTGCCTCGGACAGCACGTTATGCCGTTGGTCCCGGGTGTCATTTGTCGATCTTTGACAGTCGTTAGGTAGTCAGTGGCCCAAAAAGCCTGACAACCAGTCTTACCAAGGGGTACTGTACTAACTGGGTTGTGGAGGTCAGATAGGCAGTCGCTCCATGTAAAATACTGGTATTCAGCTGCATCCGGTTAGACTGGAAGCCGACCCCAATATAGTTGGGAAAAGGCTAGGCAGATGATGATTTATATCTATGGATAATACTCTTAATGATTTAATGGCACTCTGAGCTAACATAATTTAAATAATGTCTTGCTAGGTACACGAAGAAGATGATTTGACATCCATTAACCTGCACTTGGTCCTCTTGGTGGTCAAGTCCACTTCTTGTCACAGAAGCAATGTGTTCGATTCCCGGGTCGGGAAAAGTGTTACGGGGTTTTTCCAACAGGAATGTCTCAGTAACATCCAAGGAGTCTGGATTAGTGCCCGGTTGATGGCAATAGGTTCACCCCCTATTACATAGGACTTAAACATAACTGGCGAAACGTGGGTGTACTGTTAGGTACACCTCTGCCTAACTCTTCGGGGATTACAGGCGTGATGTTATGTTATTGTGTTAATAATCTAACAGGAAACATTATCATCCTTTTAAATCATCGTTAGCCAACATAGCCGCACTGCATCAAGGGCACCGCAATGCGACTGCGCCGGTCTCCCAACAATGATTTATTGATCTTTGATCTTACATCACCAACCACTCAAGTGGAGCTAGTTTCATACAATTGTATGATATATTTATGTCCAGAACCGTTAACTCTTGTAAATCAATGTTGAATGGTTTTTTTATAGAGGTCTGTTGGATCAAATATGTTTACTGCTAGGTCGTGGCATCGTGCACCGTTGTCCTTGTTTTGGTGTCCCGTCAAAATCGGTGTAGCCGTTTCGGAGATTAGCCGTTTGAATCGAATTTTGTTAACAATATTTCAAGTGTTTTAATTTTTTGCACGGAACCCTAATTATTTCTCTAAAATAGAAGTTATTAGATTAGCTGGAACAAACAGACAGACAAACCGACAGATAGACAAAGATTAAAAAAAAAATGTTTTTGTAATAAGTGCCGTATATATTCTCATACGCATTCAGTAAAAAGCTGTTATTTTGATTTTACAAACAGACACTTCAATTTTATTTATTTGTATAGATAAACTGATATCTGATCCCAAGTTTCACTTTACAACCAATTTAAAGCATCACCCGCTACTAACATACCGGGCCACCTATTGGCCTGCATAGGTGTTTCATCCGGCCCGCGAGCTATTTATAAGACCTCAATAATATAACACGAAAATTGTTTAAACAATGTCCCTAAGTCAGATATTCTCGCGCCATATTTACCTACCCACCCCATCTCACCTACGTAAGCGAATGCAGACCGCTTTATCGCAGTCTAGTCCGGCAAAACTTGTTTCTTTTTTAATTTAGAGGTCACTTTGCATTTGTTTTGGCCCAGTTCAGTTACAAAAATAGTAAACTTGGCCCTCCATTACATTATGTGGACACCCCTGTTCTAGGCTGTTTCCAGGGATCGTCAATAATATGAGCAAATACGATACATAAACATATAAACACTACAATCTGAACAAACAAAGGCAGTATTACGCAATATGAATTGAGATAACGTATTCAATTTATCTATGAGGAAGTAACAAACGCCTTATTTAGACGACTGTTATGTTATGACACTGCGCACTGTCCTGCCGCGTTTATCACTAGTGAAGTGTGAAGAAAAATGTTTTAATTAGACTAGACATTGTAAGCAAAAAATATAGACTTATGCTAGAAGGTAGAACCTACAGAATACCACCGGTTGCGAACCTTTTATTTTTTTGAATGACCCTCCCGCTCTGAGCGGAGCTTAAGGGAGTGTCAGACTTGTACTGACTAAAACCCATCCATGTTCCTTCTTTGCCCTTTCTGTTCCAGAGCCGCGGTATCTCTTTCGATCAGTCCCGCAGCCCCGGCAGGCATCGGCCCTTGCGTGTCACGGCGCGCGTGGAACACGAACGCGCCGCCAACACGGACTACTGTATTCATTTTGCTACGTCCATGATCATACATCTGAGGCCCTATTATTAGTGCTCGGTGTAAAAGTAACGTAAATACGTCGATTATTTAATCGAAAATACAATTATCCTTTAGCATTTTAGTTAAATTGATTACAATAAGCACAATCTGTATCATGAATGAAATTCTTAAAATTATGAAATTATTATAAATGTGAATCGAGTATTTTTAATTTTAAAATCGACGTATTTACATTACGTTTACGCCCATCGTTCCAGTTCATCGATGCAGGTGTAAACAAGTTACCAATGACGGTATAGCTTTTGACAAAGTCATTTATGTAGTAATACCTAAATACCTACTAAACGAACAATCAAACACACTTTTAAAATAATACAGGGATAATACACAGTTTATAAATAGCCGTACAATTGTTACATCGACTAAGGATGTAAGGACGAACTCTCAAGGGTACTTCCTGATGGCGAGATGTGTTGTGAACATAAAAGTTGTTATTTTTGCTACGTTACGTCAGAATTCTTCCTAGAATGGAGGTCGGAATTATTGTAGAACATAACATCACGCTTGTATGCCCTGTAAGGTTAGACAGAGGTGTAAATAATAGTACGCTCACATTTCGCCAGTTATGTCTAAGAACTATGTAGTTAATGGGGGGCGAGCCCATTATGGTCTATTTGAAGGATTAAGTGCTGAAACCAATCGCTATAAGATTAAACAAGGGAGGCTAGCCTATTTCCATCAAACAGGCATGAGTCCTGAGTCTGAGTGCTTTTTTTTTTTACTAAATAAACTTGCGTTTTTTCGCAACTCTCCTGATGTGAAGCGATGATGCGGCCTAGCGTGGAACACGCTTGCCTAGAATAAACCGATTCAGTTGAACTTTGAAGAGATCCAGATTATAATGATCGGGAAACCTAACAACACTTTTCTGGTCTGGTTTCGACCTGGCCTGGACCTCATCATTCAGTAGCGCTTGCATCGAAAATATGCTAGATGAAGAAAAATAATGGAGAAATAATATACAAAAAATAATCATAGGGTAAAGGAATTATCTTCAATTGAAATAGTTTCTTTCTTGCTTAAAAGGATTGGGTACCCAAAGCCTTTTTCCATCCAAATTAATTTTGAAATAAGTCATTATCTTCCTGCTCTTGCCCAATGTTTCTTGGGTCGTGTACGTTGGGTCGGCGCAACACGTTTTTTTCTTCCATTCTCCCCTGTCAACCGTCACGCTATCATTTACACCTTTTTCTTTCATATCATTTCTCACACAATCCATCCATCGTTTCCTTGGTCTTCTTCTCCCTCTTCATCCATCAACATTTATATTTCATCACTCTTTTAGTCACATGCTATTCATTTCTCCTCATCAAAAGTCCATACCAAGACAGTCGAGTTCCCTTTCAACTTTTCTGTAACTGACGCAATTTTGAAATAAGTAAATAATTATGATAATTTCACTAGTTGCTAAACGGAAATACATCGGAACATAAATCCAGGAAAAGCATTGGAAGCAACGAAGATTTGCATTCTTATTTAAATAACTTTGAGTGATTGTTATTAGAGATGTCGGTGTTAAAAATAACTTTACTGATTAAATTTACAATTTGATTTATGAGGATGATGTAAAAATCTATTCATTAGGTGTAAAAAGTTGTAGCATTCTTTTATTAGTGATGAAATAATAATCAATGTGATTTTAATCACATTGCGAGTCGAACATAAATAACTAATAGTTTTTTTCTTTTAAGTTTTCCTGAGATGTTACCCTGTGGTCCAGGCAAAGACATTCAATTATTTAAGTATTTTAAATCTCTTTGGGTCCAGGGAATATTGGGATAAAAGTAAAGATCTTAATACAATTTAGTCTTCCCACTTAAACATTACACATCTTGTTGCTACCTGATAAAAATGAAACAAACATAGAATCGGCTGTTTTAAAGATTCTTCTAATTCTGCTACCCTGCCCGAATTACCCCCATTTCCATCCCAGCATGGCATTTAGGTTAGATCCCATTGCCCAACAAATGGAAAGGCGTTCTGTTTCCACTCAGAGGCGCCTTGACACGGCACCACTCCTTTCCTAACTCGACATTTGACTTGCGCAACGCAACGCCACGCTTGCCTGCACTATCCTTGAATATCTTGCGTAAGACTTACCTCATGTAGCTTGTGCATGTTGACACTAGTTCTTTACTAGATGGCGTTGGTATCGGGGAATGGGACTGGGAGAATTTTGAATGACGAACGGAAGAAAAACAAAATGGCTATCGCAAAAATGACAGTTCAATGTTTGTTTTTTAATAGATTTTTGGAATGCAACCTCTGTGCTGATTTATGGATTGTTTTGTTTTTTATTGAAAGAGGTTATTGACCTACATGTCATATTCAAATTGCTGTCGTAATTGGAGAATTGGTAGAATTGTTGTCCTCCGTTTCATCATTTCCCTGGCAGATAAAAATGTTATAAATAACAACGATGTTTATTTCGGTTATTTCTAAGTTTATCTGAGTACCTTATATTTTGTCTTATATCCATAGGGATATAAGACAAAATACAAAACCTCGGGAGGTATCAGGAACAGGATGTAAAGTCAGAATCCTCGATAAAAAAGTGAGGCTCCTCCAAAAGAATTCTTTATATCCAATGCATATTTAATTGTCATCTCAATATTTTTGACAGTAATATATGAAATAGGTAAGCAGTTATCCTACGTTACTACATACAGTTGACTTAGCTCCTAACTGTGTGCCAATCACAGTTCTATTATGGAAGATAACTCTGTCATTATCTGCGTTATCCTTGAAAGTCTTGTGTAAGAGTTACCTCATGTCGGTTATGAGTCTTGTGTGTCTGCAGATAGGTTTATTTCAGATAGCATTTTAACTGGGAATTTAATTCAAATACACACAGAAATTTTTCATGGAAAATTAAAAAAAAAAACAGCTGTTCCATACATTTTGACCGTGTAGGTATTGCAGTTTTGTAGGAAACAGCCGATTTTTTATAGCTGACGAATATTTTTATGTGGGGGCTTTTAGAATGATGTACTGAACACGTGGTAATAGTTTTAGCGGCAGTATCCCTTCCAGTATTGCATTAAAAATGAAAATAGTTGATAATTTAAAGGAGTATAATTAAAACAAAAAAAAGAAAGCAAGAAAAAACTTTCCCGCCAAACTACCATTAAAGGTAGGAAGGTTTGAAAGAGTAACATGGAAGGAAGGTTGTTTTATATCTAATTTCCGATACCCAGGTCGGGCAAAGTGTTATTGTGTTTTTCCATCAGGAATTTCAGTAGCAGCCACGGAATCTGGATTTGTGACCGGTTGATAGCAAAACTGGTGAAATGTGGGTGGACTATTTAGGAACACCTCTGCCTAACCCTTCGAAGATTACAAGGCGTGAAGTTATGTTATTTGAGATTTTCTGGACTATCTTGAATGGAACCCAAAAATGTGAATGAGAGAACCGGTGCTCGGCGAACCACTGACTGACCACCTGTTGCTGAAGATGAGGTAGGTATATATTCCGTCCTACAATCAATGTCTTGTTGGACTATTTTTGTTGTTGTCTGTCAAAATAATCTGTAGACCAGGTAGTATAATTTTTTATCTTTAATATCTAATAGATTCGTAAATAAAAGTGATGTTTTTAATTAATTGCGAGTAATTCAACGATAAGGTAATTTCCGCATTTACTGTTTATCTTAGTAAACATACGATATTCTACGTATTAGGACAATAATCCTTATCTTGATAAAGTAGCTTGTACAATAAGGATAAATGCTTATTAAAATTAAAGATTATACTGCGTCTAAAGTGCAAAGAAAGACAATATGATCCACAAAACATATCATTACGCTTGTAATTCCCGAAGGTTTAGGCAGAGGTGTACCATTGGCGAAGGTTCCATAGAACTCGATTCCTACCGGCTTCCCTTTGAAAAATGGCACAATCAGTATTTTAAAGACAAATAATATAATCACATTAAAGACATGTACTCTGGCTTACCTCTTACAAAATTTGACCCTTCGCTACTGAGGTGTAATTAATAGTACAGCCACATTTCGCCAGTTATGTTTAAGTCCCATGTAATAAAGGGCGAGCCTATTGCCGCCAACCGGTCGCAAATCAAGACTCCGTGGCTGCTACTGAAAAATTTCTGATAGAAAAATCCAATAATACTTTGCACGACCTGGGAATAGAACCCAGGACCTCATGCTCAATAATATTAATACGACATCGTTATAATAGGTAAAACATCATCACTCATAAACGTCACCAGTCTAAGATTCAATACAGTTGAGTTGCTCCTCCAGGACTCGTGGAGCTTCATACCCTCGACAGTTTTCTGGTGGTCGCACTGTTATTTCTGGCTTTTAGGAGTTGCAGTATTTGAGAATAGAGTGGTGGGTCTTGTATCAAAAAGGGATTCCTGTCGACAAAGGAGTAAAGCTAAATGTCAACAATCATGTCTTCATGATTATCACCGTTTGGTTATCAAGAATGGTGATTATACTAATTATGGTATAATCACTGTTAAAGTGGAGCTCGTGGCTAAATAATAACAGCTGCTCGGGTCGACGCCTAGATTGGTCCGTGGACGGGTGACCACGTATTACACACCGAGTTTCCTCCGTGCCTCGGAGAGCACGTTAAGCTGTTAGTCCCGGCCGTAATTTGTAGATCTTTGACGGTCGTTACAGGTACTCAGTGGCCCGAAACTCTGACAACCAGTCTTACCAAGAGGTATCGTATTACCCAGGACTAACTGGGTTGTGGAGGTCAGATAGGCAGTCGCTCGATGTAAAATACTGGTATTCAGCTGCATTCGGTTAGACTGGAAGCCGACCCCAACAAAGCTGGGAAAAGGCTAGGCAGATGATGACAGCATAATGACTGTTAAGAATTGTAGCAGCCATGATAATGGGAGATCAACATATTAAGTTATTAGTCAATGTCATGTACGTATTAATAGTGATGTCAAAACAAGTATTTACTCAATCAAACAATGCAATAAACAAAAGTAAAGCAACAACCAGAAATATCGTGTCAAATTCAAATAAAATAAAAAGAAATTACGAAAGAAAATATTTGCCAAAAATAAATCTGTAACATTTTCTAACAAAATGTCAAATATTACAATAATAGAAATGCGGAAAGTGTCGTAATTTTTTTTTGGTTATATTGAAAGAACAGTTAAATTGCTTAATTAACAAAAACGCAGCCATATTGGTTTCAAGATGGCGTAATGACACAGAGTAAGAAAAATACAGAAGTGTCACTTGACAAAAATAAAGAAAAAAAAATTATACGACCGCTTTATTTAACGACTGCAGTTGTTCAAGAATATACGATTTCCCTATATTGTATGGATCATATTATAACATGTTAGTAGGAGTTAGCTTTCTGTATTTTCATACTTGACGGTATCATGGCGCAAACGGTAAGGTTTTGCAAATGATTTCGCACAGACCGACTCAGGCGCAGCCATGGCAATTTATACGTGTTTCGAAATGTATGCATTTTGTATTGCACGATAATAAATTATTATCTATGAATATATTTCAGTGTTGTGCTGGAGTGACGAAAATTGGGTGCAGTTACTTGAAATTTTGTTTCGTTAATATTTATTAGTTGCTATCGTGATTTTAATTTCCTTGTTAAAGTTAATAAGGCAAATTGATGTCCAATACTGGACGTACTCAAGTTTTGCAAGCATGTAAAGCCCACCCTTCGTTTTCTGTTGAGACCAAAATAATTCGTCATTAATGCATAATCAGCCTCATAATGTTCCCACTGCTGGGACACACGGCCTCCTTTCTAGACAAGGACCACGCGTGCCCAGTGCGGGTTGATAGATGTCACATGTCTTCGAATTTTTTGGTTCTAGGACATGCCTGTTTCCTCACGATGTTTTTCCTTCACCGTTTTAAGAGATGATGAAATAAATTACATAAAGTAACGGGCCTGCCCGGGTTCGAACCCACGCCCTACTGTGTCAGGCCTAAGTCGGGCCGCGGCCACTGGGCTACGCTGCTCTTCCGTCTCTTGTCATTAATTAATGATATTTCTAAACTGAAAATTATTAATAAAATTTTCCTGTTTTGTCTTTTCTACACACTGTATCTACATTTGTAATCCAACTTTCCTCTCGTAGGTCTGCTGGAACCTGTGGACGGCGAGTTATGGGCTAGCTCGCCGTCCGGCGTGTCAACGGCGCGTTCGTCTTCCACGCGCGACTGAGACTCCCTTCCGCTCGCCCAGAGCGGGGGGGGGGGGGTGGGGGGGTCATTTGATGATTTCCCAAACGAAACAAAAAAAAAAAAAGTTCCGTCGGAAGTAACTTTTTATGAAATAAGCAGTACCTTTGTGCTCTTCTATCGTAATGTAATGTCCTGTTAAGTATTTTGTGTGCTCATAAATAAATTAATATAAACATAATATACAATTAGGGAGAATAATGAAAACCAAAATGTATTTGTGAAGATCAAAACTTTATTTAGTGCTGAAACAAAATTTGAACTATGAGTAAATACAAAAAAAAAAGTTATTTAATTTACAAGTTTTACAACCCATATATCCAACTGTATTAGTAAAAAGTAACAGGTTAGTAAGAAAAAGTTAAAGTTTCTAGTTATTTGATTCTGGATTTTTTTACTTTTTTTATTTTTTAAATTAAGATTTTCTTACGGTTTGTGCAATCTACAGGCCAGTTTCACGCTGTTAGATGTTTAAACTATAACCCTTTAAGTTCATTTAATCCCATGTAATATCTTTTTCATGAAATTTTCATTTTTTTAATTTTTTTTTTTAAAAACGTTGCCCCCACACTACGAATTACCTAGTGTCGTGGGTGCGTTTACAAACATTTAAACTCACATACACAAACAGCCAGACCCGGAACAACTACCTGTAGGCCATACAAATATTTGTTCCGTGCGGGAATCGAATCGAACCCGCGACACGAAGCGCAGCAGTCAATCGCTTAGCCAATGCGCCAACCGTGCCGTCAAATTTAATGGAATTTAATGAACTTACAGGATTGTATTGAAGATTTTAATGATTATAATTCTGTAACTACATACGTGTTACGGTAGTAAATTATATTTTGTTTCAAATAATGCATGACACTAGGTCAGTGTCATGCATTATTTGAAACAAAATATAATTTTTTTTGCAAATTGCAAAATACCCAAAATAATTTTAATTTCGCGGGCTCCTAGGCGCTACCCTATTTATTCATAGTTTCTAGCAACCTGAACCTTTACCCTGACAATTTGGATACCCTTGATTACCCTGATTTCCACCACAATAATCAGAATATCCGTTACTTCCATAATTAACGCAATAAACCAATGGCTTCGCTTCAGCAACCGGAAAGCAACCACAGACTAAATTGGTTGCTACAGAACCTGAGTACGGTGCATAGCTGTTCTTTGAAACACAAGTGCATTCGGTTTCACAACAACCGTGTTTTTGGTTTTGGTTGCCATGGTAACCTGCATACTGTTGGTTGTCATAGTAACGCGGCTGTTGGTTGCCTTGGCAACGCTGTTGTTGGTTATCGTAGTTAGCTGTATGCAAGATGATTGGTCCTTCGTAGTTTTCGTAATGAATGGTAATTGGGTCAGGACATGCTTGCAGTGATGTAACCTGAAAATAAATAAATGAAATTGTTTACTTTTCATGAAATTTTTAGATAAGTACGAGTGCCTCGGTGGTCTAGTGGTCGCAATCGCGACTGCTGAGTCCTGGGTTCGATTCCCGCCTCGGGTAAATTGTTTTTGGGTTTTTCTATCAGGAATTTCTCAGTAGCAGCCACAGAGTCTGCATTTGTGCCCGATTGATGGCAATTGGCTCACCCCCTATTACATGGGACTTAAACATAACTGGCGAAATGTAGGTATACTATAAGATACACCTCTGCCTAACCATTCGGGTATTTACAGGCGTGATGTTATGTTCTATGTTATAAGACGACAAGACACTTCACTACTAAATATCTAATGCATAACATGTTCTCCTCAAAGACCCTTTATATTTCAGTCACGTATTCTCACTTTTCAAAAAGCTCCCCGAAAAAAAAAATCAACGTGAAAGTCTTTGTCTGGGGAAGTACTTGCCGCTGTAAAAGGCAAAAATAAATTGTACTCTCAGAAACAAAGGACACACAAGTCATCATCAATTGCCTAGCCCTTTCCCAACTAAGTTGGGGTCGGCTTCCAGTCTAACCGGATGCAACGGAATACCAGTATTTTACATGGAGCGACTGCCTATCTGACCTTCACAACCCAGTTAGTACTGGGTATATACGATATACTTGCTAAAACTGGTTGTCAGACTTTCGGACTTCAAATGCTTGCTAGTAGGTGTTTGAAAACCTACTTCAGGCACCAGTCTCTTCCAATAGTGGTATATAATATTAGCCAAAAACATTGTTAATTTTTAAAGAATCAAATATTGTGAAGAGATAATAAAGTAAATAAATTGAATTGAAATGATAGCCGAGACTAACGGTTTAATGTACTTTCTGATCCACAGAGGAAAGACGGAATATAATGGGTGGTAACCCATCCACGGACCAACCTAGAGAAGCGCGGCTTAAACTGAAGATCGACCCGAGCAGCTGTTTTTATTTAGCCACGACCTCGTCTAAAAAATCTTCTAGACAGAAAATAGGTAAGATGATGCCAAAATAGCCACTTTCTGAAGCCCTGACACCGCCAGAAGGCATCGCGGCAGACCTCGCAGAAGATGGTGCGACGAGCTGGACAAAACCAAAGACAAGTGGTCCACATTATATTAGAAAAGTATACTTACATAAGCCAAGAAGACAGTCAGAAGAAAACACACCATTTTGCTAACCACAAAATATCAAAGGTTCAAAACTAGAATGATTTTCCACCATCAAAAACCAATATTATATACAAAATAATTATCAGTTTTGGGAAAATTGCACTAACAACACCAACAAATTTTAAAAGTATTTTGAAACAAAATCACGTACCTACACCAAGAATTTGGTTAAACTTTATTTTGTTTTACACATTCTAAATTATTGCTGCATAGTTATTCAAATTACGATAACATTATGTTAATAAAATAATTATGAATTCTTTAATTATGTATTCTTTTTATTTAAATGTTGTTATAACAACGTTAAAAGCCATTAATTATCTTCATCGTTACAGGTAGTCAGTGGCCCGAAAGTCTGACAAACAGTCTTACCTAGGGGTATCGTATTATCCAGTGCTAACTGGGTTGTGGAGGTCAGATAGACAGTCGCTCCATATAAAATGCTGGTATTCAGCTGCATCCGGTTCGACTATAAACCGACCCCAACATAGTTGGGAAAAGGCTAGGCAGATGTTGATGAAACTGGAATGTTTTGCAAACCAACTCCATCGCCAATTATGACTTACTAACTTCATTTATCTAATGGACGACAATCTAGAATCGTTTGAATGTCAACTCTCAAGACAAATCAATAGGTTACATTGTAACGTGTACTCGTAACGCGTAAAAAGGCGTTATCTCAGTTTATCAATAGCAGCAAGTGGATCAGTGTGCCAGCACGCGACACGGTATGTTCTGCCGGGTGTTGAAGTAGTGTGGATACGACTTTTTATGGTAGATGTCTAAAAAATATATGATATGTATGATAGCAGATAAGTGGTACACATATTATAATAATATTAAAACTCCCAAAACACCTCTAAGACTTCTAAAATTTATTAAAAATTGTGACTTTCCACATCTTAAGATTCGTCTACTTCGACCTATTTCAGGCTTCTCAAGTACTCGTTCCCTTCCAATAAAATAACAATGTGTGGAAACTGCTGTGGATTTTACTGGTTTTTTTTTTTCGTATGGGAAATCATCAAATGAAAATTCAGCTTTTAGCAGGAGGCTCGAACATTCTTCATTCCTTCATTTTGGCGTTTGTTTGAACCAGTTTGCCAATTAATTTCCAAACACATTAATTACATTGTAAAAAAAATAATGTTCTTATTGCATAATAAACAAAACTATTGCAAAGTTAGGAGTCCAAAAAAATGTTAGACGGTAAAAAACTTGAATTAATTCTTCAGCTTGTGACAAATCTATCACTGACGCAATGTTTAGTCATCTTTCGTAAATGATTTGCAAAATTTCGTGAAGAGTTCAACAAACATCTTCAATGTCAAACATTTAGAAATAGATTTATTTGTCTAGAAAATCTGTTTGTTCATACAATTTTTAGTGACGCTTAATAAAACTTCCTGGAAGGACTTGGGGGAGGCCTTTGCCCAGGCATTTTATTTCTCGTATTATTCTGCTCAGCGGGTTTGCAGTATAAAAAATCTTAGAAGTTTTCGACCCACTTCCCGGTTTCCGATTGAGCTGAAATTTTGACCACAAAAACATAGATGGGCTTTTTGGAGTAGCTTCACCTATAACTAATTACAGGTGAAGCTAATCCAAAAAGCCCAACTATGTTTTTGCATTAAAATATATAGTAGCTGTTCTTTTTTTTATTTAAAAACGTTGCCCCACACTAGGATTTTCTCCTGTATTGTGCACAAAAAGGCAGACCTGGAACAACTACCTGTAGGTCAGTTGTGTTAATTTACGTAGTCTACAAATTAATCAAAAGATTAGACACTAATAATACAAAAAGAAACCCTAATCTTAACCAAACCGATTCGTTTCTTACAGCACAATTTTACATACTACTATTACGAAGAGTGAATGGCGTGTAAAAGTGTGGCAGGTCCACAGTTATCTCGCGTGTCTGTCCCGTTACGTTACCAGTAGGTTAGCATCCGCAGCACATCCCTGTGATGCTGTGTAACAGGGCTGTCACTTAAGACATTGTTGATCAGTTGATCATAATTTGTATGTCACTTATTGATCTAACTGAACTGTTTTATGTCCGTCACATCACCATCTCAGGTCCAGTTGAAAACCAGCGTCGGGCACTATCTGTTTGGCAGTTTGCTGAACTGGGCCTATTTGGCGCAGCCGTGAGACACACAATATTATCTCCTTTTTTTTTACATTTTTATTGTATAAATTTAAGATTTTTAATTTTTTTATATTTTTTTTTGTGCTTGTTGTGTGCACTTGTGGCATGGGTCAAATAAATATGTTTTCTTTCTTTCTTCTTCTTTCTTTCTTCATCTATCTATCTTTAGATAGATCTATCTATCTATCATGTAGGATAGAATTATGATCAGGTTGGACAGGATGGAGGGAATGAAGATGGAAAATTATGTTTTTTCCACTCCTCCGCTATTCTTTTCTGCTTAATTTCGTTGCGAGACAATTCAATTGTTTCTCTGGGACTTCATCGAGCTTCATTATTGATTCTGGCTTTCAGGATTGCAGTGTGTTACGGAGTTGTGTGGCAGTGATCCCAAGAAAGGATGGTGGGGATTTATTATAACTGAAGATTACTAAGATAACTATGTATAACAGCCACGAGTGGTCGATTATTGTCCTCTCCCTCACACAGAGAGGAGGACTGTGAACCAGCAAGAAACTTTCCATGAATGAGAATCGTGATTTGAATATGCGGATCGTTTAACTTGCTAGTCAATTAATTTCGCTGTCTTTACCTACATTAAATATCCATTCAATAAATAATAACAAGATTAATTAAAATGTTAATTAAACGCAATAACGGGTAAAAAAATATGATCAGCTAGAACTGAATACAGATTAGCTCAGTTTTATTATTTTGTTAATCGAAGAAAATTATAACGCGGAAGTCTTTACAGGCTTTTTTGCAATACATTATTACAATAATGACTATGGTTTAAAAGAATTCAATTAATTTTAATAATTAGGTAGGTATAACTTTTTTAGCAGCAATTTTCAATCTCAGTTGGTTTATATTTTATTCGGAGTCTTGGTTTCGTATGTCCAAAGCGGAGAGGAGGAGCTCGTAGCTAAATAATAATAGCCACTCGGGTTGATCTTCAGGTTAAGCCGCGCTGCCTAGGATAGTCCGTGGCTGGGTGACCACCCATTACATACCAAGTTTCTTCCATGCCGCAGTAAGCACGTTAATCCGTTTTTCTTGACCTGTCATTTGTAGACCTTTGATAGTCGTTACTGGTTATAGTCAGTGGCCAGAAAGTCTGACACCAGTCCTACCAAGGGGTATCGCATTACTCAGTACTAACTGGGTTGTGGAGGTCAGATCGGCACTTGCTTCGTGTAAAATACTGGTATTCAGCTACATCCGATTAGACTGGAAGCCAACATAGTTGGGAAAAGGCTAGGCTGGGATGATGATAGTTTCATATATCCAAAATGCGTCGTTAAAAAGAGCATATCTTTTAGAAAAATATTAGGTGAAACTATATTACCCAGCGAAACTCCATAGACGTACAGCTGGGCTTCGATATAATATTTCTAAACATGATACAATTTCACATATATTTACAGACACCAACAACCAGTCCTATCAATGACACCAAAACATTATTTTATCACGCTGTACTCTGATGGTATAACCCCACGTCAATTGCCGTCGCGTCAGCCCTATCTCGCATCCGGCTGTTAGTAGGTAAGCGGATTATGTCACGGCACAAGTGCGGGTAACGTTCGTAACAAGCGCCTAACTATGGGAACTGCTCGTGCGCATACGTGTGTATGTGTTGATAGGGTGGCCATGCTTTGAGTGGAGTAAATAGGGGGTGGTTTTGAAAATTGTAGTGGTGATAGGGATTGTCCTGCAGCTAATTGGGAGATAAATGTTAGTTTGTGTCGCACTTTCTCTGGGATAGAGTTAAACCTAAAGCTTTAGAAATATTCCCAACATAATTATCATCTACCTGTCCTTGTCCCATTCTACTCGGGGTCGTCGCAACACGTTTTCTTCTACCATTCTCCCCTGTCAGACGTGGAGGCATCATTTACTCCTTTTTTCTTTCCAAATCATACCTCACACAATTCATCCATTGTTTCCTTGGTCTTCCTCTCCCTGTCCATCTATCCTCTGCCTCCAAAATATTTAATCATCATCATCATCATCATCATCATTTCAGCCGAAAGACGTCCACTGCTGGCCTTCCCCAAAGGGGGGGTTTTGCCATAATCGCCACACTTGGCAGGTGGGTTGGCGATCTCAGTACGGTTGTTATAAACACAGAGAACGCTGCTGCCCATTCTCTGGTAAGTCCCTTAGTCGCCTCTTACGACACCCACGGGAAGATATGGGATGGTGCTATTCTTTTACGTCTGACAATATACGGAACAAATAATTAATATTTAATAAGCGTTCATTATTCTTCTGTCTTACTTAAATTCACATTATAGAACAATCCACAGTTCCCACTAAAGCCTGGCCACACTATAACAAGTGGCTCGCCACGACACGGATGACACTGAGAATTGGTTCAGTAAACTATGGCGCCGGATTGTATTGATAGCAGATCTACTGACTCACTCAAGATTACCTGCTGATAACAGGTCATAGACATAGACCAAAGGAACGATGGATGGAGTATTTGAAAGATTATAACATACATAACAGCCTGTAATTCCCGAAGGGTTAGGCAGAGGTGGGAGGTACCCATCAGTACACCCGCATTTCACCAGTTATATTTAAGTCGCTTGTTGTAGGGGGCGACCCTGTTGCCATCAATCTGGCACAAATCCAGACTCCGTGGCTGCTACTGAGAAAAACCTGATGGAAAAATCCAGAACTTACCCAGAACTTCATGCTCAGCAGTTGCTTGCGATTTCTAGACCAACGAGGTAGTATTCATTGGTATAAAACTTGTACTATTACGTATTCTGTGGTATAAGATAGCAGATCTACTTACTGACGGAAGATCATCCGTTGAAAAGAGGTCGTTGACTGAGGGCACATCTCTTCTTCGGATACCTGTATTTGTATTGAGTTTAGAAGGCTAGCTAGCGTAGACCTGAGGGCTTTTAAGAATTTTAAAGACATCATGGGCCAGTGCGGCATAAAAGTCATCTTGGAGTCATCAAACGCGACGGTAACTCTTCACTTTATTGAGTAATGGAGATTCTAACCAAACAGCTAATCAGAGATTGGTGCAAGTCCACAAGCAACTTCTTATCTTAGGACAATAAATTCAGCAGTAGTACTGGATCAGGTCAAAGACGACAGTAAAGTAGGGGGGATCTGGGACATTTGCGCGAACGGACATTTGAGCGCATGGACACTTGCGTGACTGGACTTTTGCGCGACTTAACGTCATGAGTGTCGTTTTCGTGATTTTCGGGGTAATTGATAATGACCCCGAAAATCACGAAAGTGAGGTTAAAATGAAAATCCAAGATGGCGCCGAGGAAAATTTCAGTTTTTTCATCATGGGTAACGAAAAAAACGACATCCGCAATAGTCCAATCGCGCAAAAGTCCAAGCGCGCATATGTCTTTTCCCGTAAGTGGGTTAGCGCAAGTATCCTTCGCGCAAATGACTTTCACACAAGTGTCCTGATACCTAAAATAGGTAAATATTTGTTACCACGATGGCAATGTATCAAAATTGGCAACATTTTGACAAAACCCTTGGCGAAATTACAGTCGTAAACATTTACATATCCTTAATTTCAACGGTACCCTTCGAACTTTAACACATCAATACTACTTGGCTTCAGAAATAGGCAAAGGATCAAACGTAGGATGGCGAAAAGGTCAACGATCGATACATCAGGCTAACTCAAAAGCACCTGTTGCAATCATTTAGTTAAAGATTAAGGCACAATTCTGACAGCGACGGTAGACTGCAGCGGCAGTGCTGCCCAACTGCAACGGCAGACCGCAACGACACTACTGTTATTTATGTATATCTTTATTTTCGTTTGTGGCACCAGTGCCGCCTGCTGCTGAATTAAGTCACAAACTTGAAGAGTTCTGACCTGATAAGAGATCTGAGCTTAGCCAATCTGAAGAAGAAAAGTGCCGCAGACATCGCAAAACGCAAAGTCGTCCCGTTCGGATTCAAAACTTGTGGCAGCGTCTATGATCTGTTGCATAAAAGTATAATCAGCTTATTACGTTCCACTGCTGAGCCGTAGCCAGGGTGCAGCCTACCCAAGCTGGAGTGCTAAAATTTTCGAGCTCACTTCGTTAAGCTGTGACATCTTACGGTCCTTTCATTCATAAATTTCCCTTTATAAATTGACACAATTAGTCCTATTTCTGAGAACAAGTCCTAGAACGCACGAGCATGGATCACCACTCTTGCTCAAAGTGGATTGGTGGTCTTCTTCTTTTTCGTGTGGTTAGTCCCTAACTTGGTGTCACAGTTTCTATGCCCATGAGACGTGGCTTTACATGCCGTCGTGTAGCATGCATATCTCTCAAGCATGCTGGTTTTATCACCATAATACAATACGCTCATGAATCAGAGGTTCATGTCTTGTGTTCGAACTCGAGACCTTTGACTTGGCATTCCGACGGTCACACCACTAGGCTGTAAGTGCTGCTGGCGATTTAAGACTTATATTGACTTTAAGTCCATTTTCATCGCGATGTTTTCTGCCGTCGTCTTCGGAATAGCACCTTAAAGGTTCAAATGCATAACTAGTGGTTAAAGTAAACCTGTGAACATACTAGTAATAACAGATTACCCTCAATTCACTCTGAAGGCCCGCGCAGACCATCAATCTTCGATGCAACTGACATTTATTTTCAAAACAACGGGGAAGGTATTGTTTGCGAAATATTTATGGTTATATTTGGTAACTATCCGGTTTGGTACTATCACCGATTTGTTAGGCAAGTCATCATCATCTGCCTAGCCTTTTCTCAACTATGTTGGGGTCGGCTTCCAGTATAACCGGATGCAGCTGAATGATAGTATTTTACATGAAGTGTCAGCCTATCTGATCTCGACAATCCAGATAGTACTGCGTAATACCATACCCCTTGTTAAGACTGCTTGTCAGACTTTTTGGGCCACTGACTACCTGTAACGGCCGTCAAATATCTACAAATGACAGCCGGAACCAACGGTTAACGTGCTTTCCGAGCAACGGACGAAACACGGTGTGTAATGGACGGTATACTAACCAACCAAGACAAGCAAATGTTTAAAAGTAAATAGATGAAAGAACATCGTTAACTAACTAACCATGTATTAATTACAAGATTCTAAACACTCCGGAAATCCCCGAAGAGTAAGGCAGATGTCTAGGTTCGTGCAATGCTGGGTTTACTCCTGGTCTCTCTCTGCCTTACATCTCTGCTTTACCATTTCTCCAGTTGTTTTAAGTCCCATATAATAGGGTAAAGCCCATTACATTATCATTTTATTTTTATACTGGGTGTACTTGTGGTATTTGCCAAATAAATGTCAAAGTCAAAGTCAAAATTATTTGTTTGCAGTAAATGTGGTACAAAAGATGGTAAAAATAATATGTAGTGCAATGACACATTTTGCCATAAAATTGGCATGCAAACATTTAACGCTAATATCAAAACACAATATCTAGCCTACGTGAAACTAAAATTAATTTTCTTTCTTCTTCTATTGTCATCAGCCGGGTACAAATATAGACCCGGGTTTCAACAGAAATGATTGATGTTAAACCCAATAACATTTGTTCCAACCCGGGAATCTTACCAAACACCCTACATACTCAGCTTTCCCTGTACTTTTTATATCTGCGCCATTTTTTTGTTTCCCTGGATCATTGTTATCTCAAAGACCTATTAAAGCTTCTTTTTTTAATGCGCAGTTAACCAATCGGTTAAACAGCCTATTCTTCAAAGTAACTCCAGCCGATTATCATGAGAACTAGACCCGATATCCTACCTAACATTACCATTTCGAAACCAGCATTCTAAAATTAGCTAACACAAATCAAGTATCTATCCACCTTACTTGGTCCACCACTCCCCCTTCAACGCATTGAACGATCGAACAAACTCTGGTGCTGACGTACATTGCAAGAGGTCTTCTTATATTAGTTCAGCTCGTTGAGGAGTTATGCAACGGTTGTGACCTTAAAATCTTACGTAATGTTAAACCAAAACTTGGTTTGTCTCCAATCGAAAGGAAACTCTAGGTTTGAAAAGGTAAGGTTGGATTTCAAATGATAAAATTGTCAGTTACACCGAATTGGGTTACACAAATGTGCCATTTGCAACGGTGGTATTACAGAGTTATGTATGTAGATTACAAATACATAGAAGTTATTACTTCATATATTTTTTTATAAATATAGACATTATGGCGGCGGTTTCAAGGTTTTGTTTTGTGTGTAAGAGAACGGGAAGCGTTGAGCGAGTAAAATACTTTATTTGACAATAAATTGTTCTAAAGAAAATTTACATTTTCGCATTATTTTTTGTCATAGTTTGATTTTTTTTTGTAGTACTAGATATATTTCATAACTGAACAATACAATAGTTATATCTAAATACTATGTGGCAATAGCCCAGTTACTCGTAAGACATGTCTTTAGTTCGATTACTGTCTTTGACACTTTTCTGTCACCCATCATTTTCCATACCTTACCCAGCGTTGCTTAACTGCACGACAAATCATTTTTTTTTTTACGTCACTAATTTATAGGTAGATACATACATAAATATTATCAATCATTCTTAGGTATCATTTGGATAAATTATGTCATGTTCTGCCACCCATCATTTTCAAAACCTCAACAAGAGTTGCTTAACCTCACTTTAAAAATCAAATATCTTTTTTTTTTTGTATTGTCCATCTTAAACTACAGACATAATGACTATGAATCATAAATTCATAACATACGTATTCTGAAATGTGGGTCAATCTTCAGATCGATCCGTGGAGTCGTGATGCAAACGGTTGCATCACAGATGGCCCAGTTTTTAATGCACGAGACCAAGGTTTCAAGATTAGGTCATAACTAAATAATTACATGTATTGTAAGCGATTTGTGTTTGTACATGTTTTCGTTTGTACATTATGGTTCTTGTGAAGTTGGCTAGTTTTGTGTTGTGAAAACTAAACGATTTGAGCTGAAATACTTGGTGTAAGGGACAGCCCACAAACTGATGGGGTGAATTCAGTATATCATACTAAGATGGCCAGTGCAAGAAATTATTTCAGGAATGTTATGAAAATTTAATAAATTTGATTTGTTTTATATCCTCATACGCAATGTATCGTTACCGTGGGCAAACGTACGTAGCGAACGGCAAGCGCGACGACAAGTTCGATGAACTCTGTAGGCAGGAAGTGAACAGCTGCTTTCACACGTCGTTCTTTAGAGTATTTCAATATCCATTGTTGGATTTTTTTTATTATAGCCGTGCTATTTACATAAATGGAGTGCTGCGTACAGGAAATGTAATTTTACGTTGAAATAAAGGAAAAGTAACTGAAAAAAAAAACCGTAGAAAAATTCCGGTGGAATATGATTCAAAATAAGGAGCTGAATGCACCCTGTCAGTTTGTGGAGGTCTATAATTGACCGCCTCTGGTCTATTGGTCGCAAACGCTACTGCTGGGCATGCGGTCCTCGGATCCCAGGTTGCGAAAAGTTTCACCATGGAGTTCACCAGTTCTCCTCCATATGAGACGACCAACACGAACCGTGCACCTTTTCTCGACGTTTTATAAGTGCACATAGACCTATGCGAAATAAATATTTTGATTTTGATTTTATTGAGGAGCTCGTGGCTAAATAATAACAGCCAGATCTTTAGGTTAAGCCGTGGTTGCCTAGGTTGGTCTGTGGATGGGTGACCACTTATTACATACCGAGTTTCCTCCGTGCCTCGGAAGGCACGTTAAGCCTTTGGTCCTGGCTGTCATATGTAGATCTTTGACAGTCGTTACAGGTAGTCAGAGGCCCAAAAAGTCTGACAACCAGTCTTACCAAGGGGTATCGTATTACCCAGTACTGGGTTGTGGAGGTCAGACAGGTAGTCGCTCCATGTAAAATACTGTCGCTCTATCCACAATAGCCGCCCAGAGCCAGACTCTGGGCGGCTATTGTTGGATACTCCATTTGTGCCCTACGTCATCATCCACAGCCCATCTTCATCCACTGCTGGGTATAGGCCTCTCTTTGCTTATACCAAACTCCACGTTCTTGTGCCCGCCTCTTTCGATATCATCGAAAAGTTTTAAGGTAGGAGCGCCGGGGTACGGGCACCCACAAAATTCAAATTTTCTTTTGTATTTTGTTATACAACCTTGGCGCTTCCTCCTTACCTTAAGATAATGGCTAAAAAACTACTCCTCTCATCTTGACTCTTATAGATTACCATTATGCTGTAACATAACAAATAACAATTTAACTTAACAATAAATTCGAAGGCCACGTATGTTTGTTTAAGTCAGGAAGTGAACTGAAAATTATGGGTATTTAACACCTGTTCATACACAAATTTGTTTATTTCTGTTGTACGAGTAATATAAACTGTACTATGTGCAGTCATTGAGCACAGTTACACTATTACTCTAAGGGCCTGTTTCACTACCTATGATTAAGAGTGTTCATCAAAAAAGTTGACAACGTCGCAAATAGCTGTCAAATATTTACCTGTTTTAATTAATTTGGCAATTTTACTGTATGGAAATAAGAAATATGGCTAACTAGTGAACTAGAATATGATTAATGCGCAGTTAATAATGAATTGACACTTTGTGATCATTTTACGAATTGTAACGTAATTCATATTTTTATTTATTTAAACTTCATGTACAATAGTGATACATAGGCGGACTTAATGCCACAAGGCATTTTCTACCAGTCAACCTTTGGGTTAAATAAGAAAACATTGTGATAGGGTCAAAATAAATATATAAAAAATAACTTCTTGCTATCGTTTTTATCCTCTTATAATTCTGCTAAAGCGGTCATTTAAATACTGTCTTGGTGTCTCATGCCTTCATCCTGCACTGGATTCTCTTGGTGCCGTGGTTACGACCACTGCTTGTCACAGAAACAATTATAACTACAACACACAACCATTAAAATTCAATAAATGAGACTTTCATTAAATAACTGCCTCGTTGGTGTGTCACAAGCGCATCTACTGAGCATGGGGTTCTGGGTTCGATTCCCGGATCGGGCAAAGTTATATTGGATTTTACAGCAGCCTCGGAGTCTGAATTTGTGCCCGGTTGATGGCAATAGGCTTGCTCAATATTACATGGGACTACGACATAATTGGCAAAATATGGGTGTACTATGAGGTACAACTCTGCCTCAACCTTCGGGGATTACAGGCGTGATGTTATGTTCTCCACAAAAATTGGGTCATCAAAAATCATTTATGAACTCACAGACATCATCTTATCTCAGTTTCCTAACGAAACCAAACAATGGAGCAACCTTGACACACAATTAACTGTTAGTAATACTATTACATCATGTAGTTACTACTATCTGACAGATAAAAGCTACGATTACTGTGATGTAAGATGGATGGTATTGTGACACGGTTCCGACATGAGTAGATAGGAAATGGAGACCGAGGTTCATACGGATAATTAGCAGTGCTGTATAATTATGAAAACACACAAACATTTCGCTAGTTATGTTTATTCTAGTGTTACGGCACAAATCCAGAAAAAAAAACACATTGTAACAAAAAAACACAGAATCGAAAAAAAAACAAATCGATGATGGATACACGACGTTGAGATTGATTCCAGAACCCCACGCTGAACACAAGTAGGCAATTAAGATTTCTTTATCATATTATGATCGCATAGTACGAAACCGCATTAGTGCTACATCACACACGTACTATCGCGCATAACCTACATGATATAGTTAGTAATATTGTAGCGTCATAATGTGGTCAGTGCAGTTACAAAGTGAAGTCTCTGTTTCATTGTCTACTCTTTGTGACACACAATGATGTGGAAGGGTGAAGTTCAAGAAAGAGGGGATAACTATGCAATACAAATCACATGATTTTTCAAGTTTTTTTCATGTTATAAACAAAGAAAGTTTACTGAAAGTATCTCCGTATCTACACTAATCTGTTCAGAATCGTTTTCATCAATATACTAATTTATTATAAAGAGGTTTTATAAGGTTTTAAACTTTCATGGTCACGGAAATAAAAAAAAAATAAAATGAAATTTTTCATTATTATAACTAGAAGACGGGTTATTTACCATGTTTATTGTTTTCTTTGAGTTCCCGATATTTCGGCGCTGTTGCAAGCACCATGATCACGGAAAAACTGAAGTGATTGTGGGTGGGTAATAAACATGGTAAATATCCCGTCTTCTAGTTATAATAATATAAAGAGGTTTTGTTTGTATGTAGAGCATAATCTCCGGAACTAAAGATACTATTCTAAAAATTCTTTCACTGCCTGAAATCTACATTATTCGTGAGTGCTATAAGCTATAAATTATATTTATATCATGCATATTAGCTGAGCTATCACAATTTTTGCGGACGCAGTCGCGGGCTAAGTGCTAGTTATCAATAATCGTCTACTAAGAGGCAGCATTAAATAAAAAATAATTTTATTAGCACAGTAGATGCTTAACTTTTGTCCTCTCAATTTTACTTACAAAATCTTTTTCAAAACATGCTTTTAGTAACACCTAAATGTCAATCACCCAATAACTTAAGTGGGCTGTTGCATTGCAGATATTACTAAACTTAAAACCAAGTAGGTCAGATGACAAAGATAAGCTCGATGCCAAGTTACTTAATAGTTATCGTAATAAGTTTTCATAACTTTATAGTAACGCCCATCATTGATGGACATAAACTTTATTTATAGTCAAAAGTCAAAGTCAAAAGCATTTATTTCAATTAGACCATCACAGGCACTTTTGAATGTCAAAAAAACAAAAAGAAGCGAAGCTACAGTCACAGTCACAAGACTTAATAACTTGAGAAAGTACGGTACTGTAGTTGCACATTCCAAAGCGTAGATCTCTATGGAGAAGAATGGGCAAGAAACTCCATGGACACTCTTTTAAATCAAAATAGATTAGTTTAATGCATTTCAAGATTTTTATCTTATCATCATACTTGTCTGATTGATAAAATCGAAGGTATGTGGTATAAATAAACCAGACTGCGTCGTTGATCGAGTGGTCGCAAGTGCGGCTGCTGATCATGAGGTCCTGGGTTCGATTCCCGGCTCTGGCAAAGTGTTATTGGGTTTTTCCATCAAGAATTTTCTCAGTAGCAGCCACAAAGTCTGGATTTGTTCCCGGATAATGGCAATAGGCTCGCCTTCTATTACATGGGACTTAAAACATAACTGGTGAAATACAGGTGTACCATTATTACCTCTGCCTAACACTTCGGGGATTACTGGCGAGATATTATGTAATTAGCCAGATTTCCAACTCAACTAATAAAATTTTTAATACCAGGATGCCCTTGTTCTGAAACAAAAGTATCTAAATCTTTGAAAAACGCCATTTAATTGTTTTTTTTTTCTTTTTTTTCCAATGGCAATAGAGTCGGTGTCGAAACCGAAAGAGTATACTATTACTACCAGTATTATGTAGTGCAGCATCGGAAATTATTACTAAAAAATCGCAAGGATATTATGACTAACAATATCATAAATTCAACACGCAGCTCACTAATGTGGTGATGGTGATCAGTACCGAACATGGTGATACATGCTGATAAAAACGGGCTTTGTATTGTATAACGGGCTGATATCCGCAACTCCATGTCCTAAGTGGGTATTTTGAGCACGAAAAAAAAAAACGGCTAATTGTAAGTCAGACTCGCGTATGGAGGGTTCCGTACCATCGTAGTAGGGGAGCCCCCTTTAATTTTTAATTTTAATTTATTATTTGTTGTTATAGCGGTAACAGAGAAACACATTCTGTGAAAATTTCAACTGTCTACCTATTATGATTTATGAGTTACAGCTGACAGACAGACGGACGGACCGGACGAACAGCGGAGGCTTAGTAACAGGGTCCAGTTGGTTACCCTTCGGGTATGGAACCCTGAAAAAGGGGCCTTTCTGATTTATAAAAAAATTATTACACTTGAAGTATGAAAACTGCACTTAAAATTACTGCTACGAAAAAGATGCTGTAAATGTCAAATTGTTACTATGGGCGAGCAATTCTATACATTGTAAAATCAATGGATTGACATGCATTCTTTCAAACCAGCCCTTAGTCTATACGTCACATGATCACCCCCTTAGCAACAGCCACCAACATAACTTTAATACCGTCTCAGTAAAAGCATAAAAACCAACGTACAAAGCAACAATTTCTCCATTAACATATCAACAAGAACGGGTTCTTATTGCCACACCAGTTCTTTACTGGCCACACACCCTTCAAAATCGCTGACCTTGGTCCTCATTTGCGTCCGTTACCAGTTGGATAAGTCGTGATGCAAGGAGTTGGATAATATTACAGCATTGTGGGTGAGTAACTGTGGTGGATGTGGTTGATAACATCCATTAATTTAGTTGTTCGAAGAACTTCATCATTATTAACCGAAAAAAAGGAGGCGGTTATGTTTTTCACCGGCTGCATTTTTTTCATGTGTGTACACCGATTTCTCCGTTATTACTGGTCCAATTTAAGTGTGATTCTTTTTCATTCGGTAGAGGAATATCGCGCGGTGGGCCCATATTAATTTTATTAAATTTGCTTTGGTACTTTATTAGTTATCCTCTATTATTTTCAGTTTTTCTTCTTCGTCTATGTGGATGATGTGCTAATAACTTCTAGTTACAATGTAAAACTGATATAAAAACAACAACGACAAGGATTTGTGTGACATACCACTACTAAAATGGGCCTATTTATGTATATCAATACGGCATATAAGGTCCCATTAAGATAGATGGATAAACTTTTAAAAATCATTCAGACTACCAAAATAAGGACAATGGTAAAAAAAAGCATTAGATACTTACAACAAAAAAATCAGCTAACGAAAATACGCTAAAAATGTTGGTTACCCAATGATTTTAAGTCAAAATAAAATCTCTTTAATCAGTGTTTTTTTTGCTTGGATATCTTTGGTTAGACGTACTCAACGCTGTGTTAAAATTTGTCCATCTATTTTAATGGAACTTTAAATGTCTTCTTTTTTTTATTTCTTTTTTTGTCCTCTATCACAATGCGGTCATATTTGACCCAAAGGCTGACTGGGGAGAATGCTTTGTGGCATTAAGTCCGCCTAAGTACTTACCACTCTTGTAGATGAAGTTTAAATAAATAAACTGTTTTAAATACGAACTTTCAACGGTATTACGATCAACTTTTCGATTACTTGTCAGTCCCATATAATTATGACTTTTGCAGCATCGTTCAAAATCGATGACCTTGGTTCTCAATTGAGACCGTTACATCAGTGGTTCTAGTTACCAGTTAGATAAGTAATTATGCAAGTAAGTTATATATTAGTTGGATAATATAAGCATATTGTGAGTAATGGTATCCACCATTGCGGTTCGTGGTTGAAATCGATTGTATCAATAACCTAATTTAAAATAATTTGGAAACATTTTTTTTTAACCGTTTCGTTGGTGTAGTGGTTGCAATCGCGACTGCTAACCATGAGTTGACTCCCGGGTCGGGCAAACTGTTATTGGGTTTTTCCATTACGAATTTCTCAGTAGCAGCCACGGAATCTGGATTTCTGCCCGGTTGATGGCAACAGGCTCGCCCTTATTACATGGGACTTAAACATGACTAGCAAAATGTGGGTGTCGGTACTATTAGGTACACCTCTGCCTAACCCTTCGGGGATTAAAGAAAGAAAGAAAATACATTTATTTGGCACATGCCACAAGTGCAAACAAAACAAAACAAAAATAATACAAGAAAAAAAAAACTTAAAACTAAACAAAAAAAAAAGTAGGTAACACTGTGTGCCTCATAGCTGCGCCAAATAGGACCTGTTCAGCAAAATGCCGGGCAACAGGCGGGGATTACAGGCGTGATGTTATGTATGTTATGATAGCGTCATCATAATTTGCCTTGACGTTTCCCCTTGGGACACAGACTCATCTCTCTGTGTGATGAGACCTGCGTAAAGTCCACCACGCGACCCCACCACAGATAGACTAATATCACAGATCTTTGAATTTTTCGTTTACGTCACATACCCACAACATGCATCGAAAAATGTCCACACACAAACTGGTTCCCATACCATTACAAAATGCTATCACACGCCTGCAACAATTTCTTCACGCCGAGTCTACAGACCTTGACACGTTACGTCACCAAGGTGAAGAGCGGTATCTGTAACGTTGTAACGTTATAAACGTTATGTAACCGCTATTGAGTAACCGGTCTGTGATCGATAGTGTTGCGCAACGCTGCAGAATTGGAAGGGTTTTTTTTTTATTCTTCTTTTGTTTGTTTTTAGTTGGTGCAGAGGGTTAGTAGGTGCGGTGATCGATTCATGTGGTGGGGATTTTGAGGGACAGTTTAACAGAAGTATCTTTAACAGCCAGATTAGCTTATGCCCAAGGCTTCGCCCACGTGTAGTTCGGTAATGATCCCACGGGATCTTACTACAGGGATAAAAAGTACCCTATGTGTTAATCCAGGTTATAAACTATCTGTGTGCGAAATTTCGTCCATATCTAGTCAGTAGTTTTACGTTAAAGAGTAACAAACATCCAGACAGCCATACATCCTCACAAACTTTCGCAGTTATAATATAAGTATGATTGTGGGTTCAAAATCTGACACTCGGTGTACTTATGGACTCTACACACCAAAGTTGCCGAAATGTTGGAGTATTAATGTAAATACATAATTGTTTTGATATGGAAAGAAAAATTCGAGTGCGAGCAGGGTTTGAACCTTGCGATTCAGTACACCGGACGACTTAAACAATTAGACAAATACATAACTTTTATTTTATTATTATTATTTTTTTGTATGCAGATCTATTTCTCATATTTAAGTACCTATTCACTACCACCATTGACACAAAATATAAAACTGCTTCACATCCGGGACTTTGCTAATTTCAGGTCCAGTTGAAAACCAGCGTCGGGCAGTAGTTGTCCGGCATTTTGCTGAACTGGGCCTATTTGGCGCAGCCGTGAGGCACACAGTGTCACACTATTTTATTTTTATTTTTTGTTTAGATTTTAAATTTTTTGTTTTTTGTTTGTTTTTGTTTTTATTTTTTTTATACTGTGTGCACTTGTGGCATGTGCCAAATAAATGTATTTTCTTTCTTTTTTAATGTTTAATAGAGTCCATACTAATGATAATTTTAGACAAGATGCAATAACCGACGATAACGAAAGATTATCATACATACAAAACATCACGCCTGTAATCCCCGAAGGGTTAGGCAGAGCTGTATTGTCTAATGAAACACTCACATTTCGCTAGTTATATTTAAGTCCCATGTAATTGTGGGCGAGCCGATGGCCATCAACCGGGCACAAATTAAGGACTCACTCCGTCTCACAGAGAAGAAGCCTAATTTTCAGCAGTGCGAACATTGTAGGGTGATTAAAGCTACACTTATGCTAAAGCTAAAAAGCTAGTTATGTACAAAAAATGGGAAATAAAGCACAAAAATTTACAATTTTAACTAGAACAAAGGTAAAGCTCAGTTTACTTATTTGACCTAATACTTAAACATCATACTCTAGCCTTTTTCCCAAGTTTATTGGGGTCAGCTTCCAGTCTTACCGGATGCAGCCGTATACCAGTATTTTACATGGCCTGAGACTGAGTATCTGACCTCCTCAATGCAGTTAGTAGTGGATACTGCGGTACCCCTTGGTAAGACAAGTTTTCAGACTTTCGGGCCACTGACTACCTGTAACGACTTTCAAAGATCAATGACAGCCGGGACCAACGGCTTAGCGTGCTATCCAAGGTACGGAGGAGACACGGTATGTAATGATGGTCACCCATCCACAGACCAACCTAGGCAAGCGCGGCTTAAACTTGAAGATCGACCCGTGCGTCAGTTATTATTTAGCCACGAGCTTCTCAGTACCTAGTACTTAACAATCTTACCAAATTTCGATTTCTACCAAAAGCGTCCGCAAGATCACCAATAAAAACAGCCATTTACCTAACATTACATTCACAAACCTGCAAGTGTGTACATAAGGCAATACATAAGACGTACATAAGGCAATATGTGGCAACTTGTCACCCGGGATAGTTTGCGACATCGGACATAAGGCCATGACCACACTAACTGAACAAATACGACTGCTTTTTAATAGAAGAATGTCAAAGTATGAAGAATTGTTTTCTTTATACAGAGTGTTTAAAAATGTAAAGTATCTTTAAAAACGCAAAGACTTTGACAAAAATTAAAATACTTATTAAATAAATCGATCACCATAAGAATTTTCCGTAAAAAAACAAATCCTGTGGATCATTATGTTGTGCGCCATAAAACAACCTTTTTCCAGCGACTTCTGTTATATTTAAGATCATCATCATCTTTCTTTCCTTATTCCATATTATGGGGACGGTGCAATACGTTTTCTTACTTAGATAGATGTAAACAAAGTGCTTGACACTTCATTTAAGTATGTTTGAATTTGCCGCGTAATAACTTTGATGTATAAGTTATCTGTGAGCGAACTTGGTCGTTTCTATGGAGCTGTCTGTCAGATTGACGTATTGAATACCGCATGCGAATTAGGTTATGAAAATTAGATTGAAATTTGAATATTTAAATAATACTGATTAAGAACTGGTGAAACAATAGCTTTAAATGTTGTTTCTCTTTTCAGGTGAGTTTGTTATTAATTAAGGTTAAAGAATGTATTAGTGTTAAAACTAGTTTTTATAACAAAATAAAATGTTCTCTTTTCAGAGCAACTCAATTTAAGTTAGAGTTTTACTGTTCACCATAGTATCCAAGGATACATAAACCCATTATATAGATTGAAGATAATGTATCTATTATATCAGCGCTATATTTGAGCCATATTTAAAGGGCCATTTATTACCATGTTACGGACTGTTCCTATACAAAAATAATCTTCAAATATAATTTGACAAAAATCTTTGACATTCCCTTGCAAATGAATAACTTTCTAACAATCCACATTCAACAAACCACAATTCTTTGACCCAGCCTGTATACATCAAAAACTCCTCAACAACCATCTATTGATTTAAAACAAAAAAACAGTAGGCGTCAATGTCACTCAATTTAACACTTTCAGAAGATATCACATCACTATCTCTCGATGAAGTGAAAATGGACGAGTATGGGCCAAGGGCAACATTAAGTGAAGCGACATTGCTTTCAAAATGTAACACCCTGTGTCTTTCGACATAGAAGCAAGTAAGTGAAAATTACTGCTAAAATGGACTTGAAGCTGAAAACATACAGCATCTTATTTTAAGTAAATTACAAAGTTAGGTTAGACCTTTATAGAAAAACAGAGGACAGACAGACGGTGTAACATAGGAGCTCGTGGCTAAATAATAACAGCCCTTCGGGTCGATCTTCAGGTTAAGCTGCGCTGGCCTAGGTTGGTCCGTGGATGGGTGACCACCCATTAGATACCGAGTTTTCTCTATGCCTCGGAAAGTACGTTAAGCCGTTGGTCCCGGCTGTCTTTTGTAGATCTTTATCAGTCGTTACAGGTAGTCAGTGGCCCGAAAGCTTGACAACCAGTCTTACCAAGAGGTATCGTATTACCCAGTAACAGTAACTAACTGGGTTGTGGAGGTCAGATAGGCAGTTGCTCCATGTAAAATGCATTTGGTTAGACTGGAAGCTTATGATGGTCTTCAAAACTCTTTAAATCGAAATACCTAAGATTCTAAAACCGATAATTAATACTATTAATAAATTTTATTTACATTTAAAAAGGGCACTTAATTTTCAACTTCCTGAACCTCTAGAAATCTCCCAGAACTTACAGAATCATAAGAGAATTTTCAACATAAACACATAACGTAGTCCGCTGTGTGCCCTAGGGCTTATTCTAATGCAATAACATGCCATTGATTAAACCTAGTCCCCAGCATTTGGGCTGAGGTCAATAAGTTATGTCCACATGCACTAATGAGGATGCGACTTAGGACATCGCTAGCTAATGCTTATCAAATTATTACAGGTATTACTCAGCTGGACTCGAAATAATAAACACAAGCGTGAAGTAGTAACAAAGTCTGAAGTTTTTACTGATTGTTACTTTACTCCAATTAGAACCAGCACTGAGTGCCTCGTTGGTCTAAACGAAGGAATTGCGACTGCTGCACATGAGGTTCTGGGTTCGATTCCCGGGTTGGGCAAAATGTAACTAGGTTTTTCCATCAGAAATTTCTCAGTAGCAGCTACGGAGTCTGTATTTGTGCCCGGTTGATGGCAATAGGCTCACCCTCTATAACATAATTAGCGGAATATGAGTGATATAACGAAAAACAAATCGGAAACTTTTTCTTGCAAATTTTCATCTCAAGTTCTACAATATACTACATAACATTTCCTTTAATCCTGGACGCAATACAAGTTATGAAGGTTCTAACGTCGTATCTATTCCCGCACTAGTGCTAGAAACCGGCTGCAAATATGGGTTACTGAGCCAATGGAACCTGTTCCTTGCGCTCGCGCAATATCTAAGTCTAAGCGCTTGTGGCCGTGGACTATGGTTTGTTTAGCTTTGGGAATAGATATGAAGTTTTTAAAGATTTTTTGCGTGATTTTTTTCAACAGTCGCGCCTGTATGTATTAAATCGGTTGCGTCGTTTTTAAGCAAGTCTATTTATTTTTCTATCATCATCATCGTCTGCCTAGCCTTTTCTCAACTATGTTGGGATCGGCTTCTAGTCTAACCGAATGCAGCTGAATAACAGTATTTTACATGGAGCGACTGCCTATCTGACCTCCACAACCCGGTTAGTACTTGGTAATACGATACACCTTGGTAAGACTGGTTGTCAGACTTTTTAGGCCACTGACTACCTAACGACTGTCAAAGATCTACAAATGACACCTGGGACCAACGGCTTAATGTGCTTTCCGAGGCACGGAGGAAACTCGGTATGTAATGGGTGGTCACCCATCCACAGACCAACCTAGGCAAGTACAGCTTAACCAAAAGGTTGACCCGAGAGGCTGTTATTATTGAGCCACGAGCTCCTATGTTACACCGTCTCTCTGTACTCTGTTTTACTATAAAAGGTCTATTATGTAAAAAATTGGATGAGCTTTCTTGAAATAATTAAAGCAGGATTTTCATAGAAATGTGAGTTTTTCGATGAATCTGAAATTCTGAAAGGACTGGTATTGTTTCTTTATATTCCATATTAATAAAAATATTTGTTTGGAAGCCGACCCCAACATAGTTAGAAAGTTTACTCAGATGATGAAAAGCAAACATCACATTATTTCAGAACTAGCTGTTGTTCGCGACCTTCGTTCGCGTGAAGTTATTATAAATATAATTACTTGCCTTTTTAAAACGAATTTTGCTACCAATTTCAAGGGCTTTAATTTTTTTGCACGGAACCCTAATTTTTAGCTTATGTTAGACCTTATAACATCAGCTATCTGCCAGTAAAAATCCCGTCAAAATCGGTCCAGCCATTTCGGAGATTAGCCGGAACAAACAGACAAACAGACAGACAAAAATTAAAAAACAAAAATGTTTTTGTTATAAGTGCCGTATCTATTTTCATATGCATTCAGTAAATGCTGTTATTTTGATATTACAAACAGACACTTCAATTTTATTTATTTTTATAGGGTTTTTCAAGGTCACTCGTGAACTGCATAATCTCTCCATTTATGTCCTATAGCTTCCATGAATCATGTAATAAATATCATTAACAAAACCCCCAAAAAACCATGCAAATCTAAGTAACTACCAAGAAATCATCAACATCATCATAATTTCAGCCGAAAGACGTCCACTGCTGGACATAGGCTTCCCCCAAGTGTCGCCACATTGACCGGTCCCGTGCGACTCGCATCCAGCGGATCCCTGCAACCTTCATCAGGTCACCGGTCCACCTAGTAGGAGGCCTTCCAACGCAAAGTCTTCCGGTTCGCGGTCGCCACTCCATAACTTTTCGGCCCCATCGGCCATCCGTTCTGCGAGCAATACCACGAAATATTTCACACAAAACATTATTAGATTATGGAACATGTTGCAACCGCCTCCCGACCGGCGTCGGCAAGCATTTCTTGCGCGCACTGGAAATGCAACAGGTCAACTAACTTCGTGATGAAATAGCTCCGGAAGGTCTCGAGCTCGTTCGCGAGATTAGTGTGCGACTTTAGATTCTAATTCAAATCAAATCAAACCAAATTCTTTATTGTCATAATAGGTTACAGAAACTTGTTTGAAGCCTCTAACTCCTGAACTAGGTGTACCTGTTTGTCAGGAGTCAGAGCCCTCTCCCATTGTATTTGGCTTAGATAATAAAGTCAACATAGGAATAGACAAACATGTGCTATTAAAACACAATTTTAGGAGAAGAGACAAATTAAAATAAAGTAAAATACAAAAACAGAAATGAAGAGTATGATAAAATATGCAAAAAAACATCAAAAATTTCATTTATTCTTAAGTTAATACATATAACGCGCTGTGTGTGTGTGTGTGGGAGGTGTGTTCGTGTTTGTGTATAAGTAGGTGTATGAAAGAAAATTTAAGGTGTTTTTTTCGTTTGAGAGACGGTGTAGTGTTAAAAATTTTAGACACCAAAGAATGAGGACACATTTACTTGCTCCGGTGGAGATAGCTAGCTTGAAAAAACCCAGTACTAACTGGGTTGTGGAGGTCAGATCGGCAGTCCCTAAAAGTGAAATACTTTATTCAGCTGCATCCGGTTAGACTGGAAACCGACCCCAACATAGTTGGGAAATGGCTAGGCAAATGGTGAATCGAATGTACCGACCACACCCCTGAAAATTAATCTGATGAAATTCATTCAACCATTATCATAGATTGATTGGGTTGTAGTGGAATATAATATTGCAAAAAGTTTCATCTATTACATCAGCCTTTATCAAATCAAAATTAGCAAAACATCATTACAATTCGAATTCTTATCCACTAAAATGTATTTAAACCCCGCACTTGCATTGGCCGAATAAATCATACCACTTATATGTATATTTAGCTTACATTAAGTAATAGTATATGTACGTATGTTTGTGTTGACATATCTACGGAACTATGGTTACGACAGTGTTGCTATTAGCGAAATATTTCGCTAATTTTACACTTGGCAATTACATCAAGTATTGCAATGTATGGCGGAATATTATTGTGTTGATTATGTTCTATCAAAATAGTGTTTTTGTAATTATTATAATGTAATTTTGTATTAGATAATTGAATATGGATATTTATGGTTGAAAGGTATTTAAAGATGGAAGAAGGTGTTTTTTAGAAGATAGTTTTTTTTATAATAAGTAAGAATGAAGACCTTGTGCCTTAAGCCGTCTTTCTTTTTGAGTATTTTGGATTTTTTGTCTAGTGATCACAAGCGCGACTGATAAGCTCGATCGCCGTCCTGGATTAGATTCCCGTTCTCGTTCAAGTTTTTCCATCAGGAATATCTCATTAGCAGCCACGGATGGAACTGTGCCCGGTTGATGGCAATAGACTCGCCCCCTATTACATGAGACTTAAACATAACTGGCGAAATAGTTGGTTAAAAAAGGGAATCATCGACACGACGAAGACCTTGTAACCACAATGTAATCTAACATTTAAGTCAACAAAAGGTACTCAAATGACTCAATCTTAACACACCAATTTAACCTAACTATTACAAAATCGAGTGTCAATTCTCGAGACGATCAACTCGGTATTTCGTCTCGATTACGATAGTCGATTTCGTTAGTTTTACACCGGAAAGTGAATTCAAGGACAAATGTTGATTTTTGTTTGAATCGTTTTATTTCTTAGTGCAATACTTGACGGTTGAGGTACTTGAGGTGGTTGGCCCTTTTGTGAGGACACGATTTCTATGCTGGTTTCGTCAATAATTACCTAATTGAATAGAAAAGAAGTAAGTATTTTAGTTAAGCAGGACGACACACCAAAGATGATTAAGCTGAGTGGCGTACAATTGGAGAGCCCTGTGTCCAGCAATGATATTGCTGATGATGAGAATTACGATGAAGATTTAGGAGTAAGTAATTTTTCGTGTGTAGTGCCTTCAAAAGAAAAATATCCAAAATGCCATAATAACAGATCATACACTAATAACTTGTTTTTTTTTTAGACTTTTGACCTTTGCTCAAGAATTGGCATTTTGCTGTAATCAGCAGACAAGGGTACAATACCTATACAAGGTGTAAACGGATCCTTCACGAAGCCGTCAACCATGCATTCTGTACATGAAACTAAGTAACTACGCAAAAATCATTGCTGGGTTAACTTTTTTTTTGGGATGAAAAACCACCTTTTTGGTAGGGCTCAATGTAACATACAAAACATTGTGCTAATGGGTGTACTGCATAGTACAGGGGACGTGGAGGTATTTAAGTTAAGTTATAACATTAAAAACTTGTCATCATCATCATCATCTGCCTAGCCTTTCCCAACTATATTGGGGTCGGCTTCCAGTCTAACCGGATGCAGCTGAATACCAGTATTTTACATGGAGCGACTGCCTATCTGACCTCCACAACCCAGTCTGTACTGGGTAATACGATACCCCTTGGTAAGACTGGTTGTCAGACTTTTTGGGCCACTGACTGCCTAACGACTGTCAAAGATCTACAAATGACAGCCGGGACCAACGGCTTAACGTGCTTTCCGAGGCACGGAGGAAACTTGGTATGTAATGGGCGGTCACCCATCCACAGACCAACCTAGGCAAGCACGGCTTAACCTAAAGATCGACCCGAGCGGCTGTTATTATTTAGCCACGAGCTCCTAACAACAAAAACAACGTAACATTAAAAACTTGTATTTCTAAAAAAAAGTTGGAACTTTGTCCCCAAATATCTAATAACTAAAAAGTACCCAGATCTGACTATAGTCTTGAACAAAAAAATATGGCAATGACGGGGAGAACAAGTGCCTTTCAGCTTCGTTAAGGGTACTTTTACAACCTTTATGTCCATCTTCACGTAATACCTAATCTTTCTGTCCCCATTTCAGAAATCAAGTTTTTTTATTTTATTTTTTTTTTAACCGTATTTTCCTACCCGTTGTATAACTGTTTTTTTTTTAATTAAATGACCCCACTTTTGACCTCAATCTTGCCCTGAGAACAGAGAGGGCGACGATGAAACGAGCTAACCCAAAAGAAACCTATAAACTTATTGATACTGATAGTTAGCCTATGTCATCCCACTGCTGGGCAAAAGCCTCTCCCCATGACTTCCGAATTCTTCGATCCAGGGCCAATGTGGACCACGAGTCGTTAGTTTTATCCAGCACGTCCCGCCATCTCCTGCGGGGTGTACCGCGTCGCCTTCTGGCTGTGTCAGGGCTCCACATCGTGGTTATTTTCTTCATACAGCTCGTGGTGCATGCGGCAGACATGGCCAGCCCAGTCCCACTTTAGAAAACAAAGAAAGAAAGAAAACATATTTATTTGGCCCATGCCACAAGTGCCCACAAAAATATTAAAAATTTAAAAATCTTAAATTTATACAATAAAAATGTTAAAAAAAAACAACAAAATAAAAAAGGAGATAATATTGTGTGTCTCACGGCTGCGAAAAATAGGCCCAGTTCAGCAAACTGCAGCTTAGCGGCTTTTTGGGCAACGTCAGTATTTCTTTCTATTAACATAGCTTTGGTTAAATGTGTTTCCTTACGCGCCTTTCATAACTATGTAGTACCAAATAATATTGTAGCTACACCTGTTCGAAACATTGAATCGAAATCTAGATTAAGAGTAAACTTTCGATACCTAACAAACAGGTTAGATTTTAGTAATACTCAAACTAAAATTGAACATAAATATATCTTTTCTGTAATCTGTCTCTGTAATCAAACAGGTTAGGTTATTAACATTGCTAACTTAAATTATACAAAATAGCTGGCTCTTTGTCTAAACCAAAACTGTTATAATTTTGAACCTTATATTTGGGGTACTAGGGCTTGTTGTAAAGTTTTAGAAATGTAAGCGTTAGTTTGTAGCAATATAAGGGAACATATACACAAACTTAAAGTTTTGTGTAATTAGAAGTTCAACAGCATTATGGTCGTGTTTTTAGTTGTGTTACAAAGTGACCGATATTACAGTAAATAGGTATTTTAATTTCCAAAAAATCCCTTAATTAACCCGTCTACAATTTGTAACATAGGTACTAGGTATTTCAATCACCTACGTCAAAATAATCCAAGTTAATTTAAATAAAACTGTTCAATTCATTATATCAATACCTCTAGTCCAACTTACCGCACTGTCTCAAGACGAAAGTCTATGATCAGTGTGTGTTGCCAGTGATTACATACGGGACCGAAACGTGGTCGCTCACAATGGGCCTCATCAGAAGGCTTAAAGTCACCCAAAGGGCAATGGCTGTCCATTGCCCTTTGGCTACTCCTTGCGTAATCTTATCAGAAATGAAGACATCTGCAAGTGAACCAAGGTTACCGACGTAGCCCGAAGAATTGCCAAACTTAAGTGGCAGTGGGCAGGGCACATTGCTCGCAGAACGGATGGCCGATAGGGCCGAAAAGTTCCAGAGTGGCGACCGCAAACAGGAAGACGTTACGTTGGAAGGCCTCCCACTAGGTAGACCGACGACCTGGTAAAGGTTGCGGGGATCCGCTGGATACGAGACGCACGGGACCGATCAATGTGGCGACACTTGTGGGAAGCCTATGTCCAGCAGTGGACGTCTTTCGACTGAAATGATGATGATGATGATCTATACTATATTATCAATACCATTATTTAAAGCTATTGTTTGTGGGAATACTTCCAAAAACTGACGTAAAAGAAGTCTACACTCCGACTTTTCTAAGACAAAATTCTCTTTATTACACAGCTAGCAGCTGTTGCTCACGGCTTCACTCTCGTTGTGTACGGAAATTGCCGCACAGGAACGTTATGCCTATGATACTCGGCGATAATGTAGCTTCCCGTTAGTGAAAGAATTTTCGGAATCGGATGAGTAGTTCCAAAGATTACCCTACATACAAACTTACAAAAAAAATAAAATCTTTGTACTATTAGTATAGATGGGCGGTCTTGTCGTAAAAAGCGATATTTTATTTGGCCTACCTACAGATAATTTGAGTGTTATTTAGGCATACATCAAGTGTTTTGTAAACAGAAAAAAACATATACCTAAAATTTTAACGCATGCCTACTAACCAGTGTTTTAAATGATACCAAATAAATAACTAAAACGAAAGTATCCTTTAAAAACAGTCCACAGTTTAATTCCTGATAAACAAACAAACGCAGCGACAAACCACCGCATGTGCAAGGTCCTTACGATGCATTCACGAGGGATGTCGCAAGTGAACAACCTTGCGTGGTTGCAACAGACGTTGCGTTGCCGCTGCGTTCATTACGGCCAGTAAGTGGAGCTTATGTACTGTGCTGGAAAACTTGGCTTAGTTTTATGTCATTAGAACTAAATTTTGAAAAGAGGGGGCAGGAAAGGCAGGGCACAAAATTGGGTCAAAATACTAAAAGCTTTTTACAAAAAAACATAGTGTCCAATCGAAGCTTAATCGAGTTCGGCTTCGGCCAAAATTCGGTCTTCGGTCAGACACAAAAAATGTGAAATAATAACGCACCAAACCTCTTTTTAAACCGATTAATAATAATAATACGTTTTTTATTGGGATCGATCTATCATCACAGACAGGACTATTTTAGCAAATAAACCTGATATTGTGGTGATAGATCGCCGAGAGCGCCGTGCAATGATTGTTGATATCACTGTCCCTCATGACGAGAATCTCGTGAAAGCTGAGAATGATAAAAAAATCAAGTATCTTGATTTAGCACACGAGGTTAGCGACATGTGGGACGTGGACTCTGCAATCATTGTACCGATAGTCGTTACGGTTAATGGACTAATAGCAGAGAGCCTCGACCAACACCTTGGGAGGCTCTCATTGCGCAGCTGGGTCAAGGGCTTGATTCAGAAAGCAGTACTCCTGGATACGGCACGCATAGTGAGGCGGTTCCTCTCTCTGGAGCCCTGACCACCGGCAGCCTGGACCTTGTTCTTGATGCCGATGGGCCATCTATTTTTTATATTTTTAAATGTTTTGTTTACTTTTCTTTGTAAAAATATTTTAAAATGTATCAGATAAGAGAAAGAATGAATAAAGGAAATAATACGTTTAATTTCAGATAAAATCCATACAGCACAATAGTAAATTAAAAATATAACAGTCAGCTTACAAATAAAAAAAAATAACAAAATAAAATAATTCAATTAATAGCACATAAATGGTGGAAATAATAAAAATGGTGGTGTGTGGATTAAGTGCACCTCTTAAGTTTATTTTTGTTTTAGTAGCCTGTAATGTCCCACTGCTGGGAAAAAGCGTCCCCCAATTCCTTCCATATTCTCTTTTCATGCGCCTCCTCAAACCAGCCCTCGCGGAACGCACCCAGATCGTCTCGCCACCTCTTTCTGATCCAGCCTCGGCGGCGCCGTCCGTCTTCCGGCAACCATTGTGTGGAGAGTTTTGCCCAGCGGTCATCGAAAAGGTTGATCCATTTTTTTTTAATAAGGCTATAAACATCATCATCATCATCATTTCAGCCGAAAGACGTCCACTGCTGGACATAGGCCTCCCCCAAGTGTCGCCACATTGACCGGTCCCGTGCATCTCGCATCTAGCGGATCCCTGCAACCTTTACCAGGTCATCGGTCCACCTAGTGGGAGGCCTTCCAACGCAACGTCTTCTAGTTCGCGGTCGCCACTCCAGAACTTTCCGGCCACAAACATACAGGTTTTAAACTAGTTTTCTTCTAAAAGTAAAAAACAAATCAATAGCTTATTGCCTCAGGTTGCTCATTGTTTGTCTATTCGCCCCCAGCCCCTGTAGCATGTCCACCGTAGACAAGAATTTCTTTGACGGAAGAATCGACAAAATGACAGATTGTGTCGACACAATGACAAATTTCTTTGCAATATCTGTCATATCAAAGAAATCCTTGTCTACGGTGTTCATGCTATGGGAGCAGCAGAGTGCTGAAGGCAAGAAAAACAAACTTTTCAAAAGCACTCATTCTTTTAGACGCAAGGTTGAGTTGGACGTAATCTGACACAAAAAAAAAAAAACAAAAAAAGAAAGAAAATTCAACAACAACGCTCGACCTATTCCATAACCTTTTGCTGAAGGATTCAAAGCCTTATGAAGTATATAAAAAAAACAATCAACGCCTTACCCAAGTCAACCCTTACCTACACAACATTTTCGCGTAACCCTTTGAAAAACCGCCAAACTTTTCGCGATTTGTCTTTAGAAAACGAGTTTTTCTTTCAAATCGCGCGATTGAGGGAAACAATGACTAAATTAAACAAAAGTTTAGTTTCTATAGGAAAGAAATGCTGTTCTTTAAAGTTCACGTGCGTTTACTTAACTGTTGGGTCGCCTTCAAGTTCTTTTTACGTAACTAAGTTATATGGCTTCATTTTATTTGGCTGTTTTTAGGGTTCCGTTGCCAAATTGGTAATACGGAACCCTTATAAATTCGCCTGTCCGTCCGTATGTCACAGGCATTTTACTCCGAGACAGTTATCACCACACAATTGCAGAGTAGGTGTCTTCTATTTACCGCTACACCAAAATGACGTGAAATTATGAAAAAATAAAGGTGGCTCTCCATATTATCGACAGCTCTCGAAAATGATGTCGAGGTTCTTAACACTTTTTTTCTTAAGTAAATGGTTGATGAGATATTTGCTTCTAAGGGCGTTAACATTTGTGCCCCCCTCTTATTTCTAAAGTCAGAGGAGAAAAAATTGAAAAAATGTAGGTTTGTAGAATGTAAAAAACCTTTCCAAGGAAAACTGATTTGAATAAGATTTGATGTTTAGTTTTTGAGATAAGAGACTTTTTTGTACAACTGCAACAGTAACTTTGTTTTTCATTAACATACTATGAAAAACTGATTTAATTTTGCTGTTGAGTGTTTTACATATAAAAGAGCGTTAATTGTTTCGTGCTACGGAATTCTGTGTTTTTTCCTTGTTAGTATTGACGATTATAAACTCACACTGCTGAAATTGCGACCTGCCGAGCTAGAGGTAGTGAATTTGAATTTTATCGAAAAATTACGTGCAGTTTACAGCCAAAATATGCTTTTAGATTTTTCATAAAATTACTCAAACGTTTCATGAACACCTAAAGCAATGAAATCAATGGAAGGAATTAATGTAAACTACATCATCATTCTTCTGCCCGTATCCGAGATTATTTGGGGTCCGGGCACCACGTCTTCTGGTCGATACTTCTTTAATTTCCGTCATCTCGGTAGTCATCGCACAGACCATCCATCGTTTCTTTGGTCGTCCCCTACTCTTAAAGCCAACCACAATAATACTCAAAACAGGTATATATTCTAGATATCCGGCTCGAAGGATCATTTAATGTAGGGACCAATGGTTGTAGGCACCGCACATTATCACTTTGTTTAATGGTTTAGTTTTTAGTACACAAAAAACCACAAATTGTGTAAAGTTATATTAAAATGTAGAACTAACTAAGTTTGTCTAGGAACTAGGTTATTCCTGGTCTAAGTTTGTGGAAGTTACAGACACATCTTCTAATGTAGAAAGATAACCCAACAAGCTTTAATAAAGGCTTACATAAATACCAATAACTGAGATATTCTTATCTCTGTTCTTTCTATCTTCTTTACTTATTTGTTAAGAAATAAGCAGTACCTTTTTACTCAAATATTACGTGTTTTCTTCCTGTGTTGTCTACTCAGTGTAAAAACGTTCCAATAAGTCTGACAACCAGTCTTACCAAGAGGTATCGTATTACCCAGTACTGGGTTGTGGAGGTCAGATAGGCAGTCGCTCCATGTAAAATACTGGTATTCAGCTGCATCCGGTTAGACTGGAAGCCGACCCCAACATAGTTGGGAAAAGGCTTGGCAGATGATGATGTCTACTGTGTGTAAATAAATAGTAAAATAAATAACTAAGAAGTATTGTAGTCGCGGTCATACCCACTTCATCCTTTTCTCACCAAACACGAATTTAAATTCTCCAAACGCAATTTAATCTTTAACACCGTCAATTTAACGTTGATAATCCGTCGTTCTATATCTCTTCATATACCAACCGACTTATTATCTCATAATTAGTCACAGAATATATTTTGTAACGTTACAGAGCGTTTTCTTTAACACTTGTTTAAGTATCTTCACGTGTTTAATATTTAATTATGCAAAAGGCCACGTGCTTCGTGTTTTAATTATTACTTTTTGTTTCATTATAATGTTTTAATTGTTCTGTAATACTTTTCATAGTTTGCAATATTTGGTTCCAAAGTATAACCTCGTTATTTAATCAGCTAAGAGGTGCAATAGTATTTACGGGCAGTAAGGTATAATAGAATAGAGGTATAAGAGAGCAGCGGTGGCCCAGTGGTGGCGGCCCCGACTTACGAACAGTAAGTCGTGGCTTCAAACCCAGCCAGGCGCATTACTTTGTGTAATTTATTTCATCACCACTGCTCTCAAAAACGGTGAATGAAAACGTCGTGAGGAAACCGGCATGTCCTAGAACCAAAAATTCGAAGACATGTGACATCTACCAACCCGCACTGGGCCCGCGTGGTGGATTATAGCCCATTCTCTCTCATAGAGAGGTGGCCTGTGTCCTAGCAGTGGGAACATTATAGGCTAATTATACTAAGGTATAAAGCGAGTGTCTCATGTCATAATCAGCCTATAGCAATCCACTGTTGGACATAGTCCTCTCCTACTCGAACTCCAGCTGCAACTACCCACCCTGTGAAGATCGTGGTGCCCCAACATCATCTAGCACACCTAGACCCATGTTACTTGGGGTCGGTCCAACACGTTTTTTTCTTCCATTCTCCCCTGTCAACCGTCACGTAATCATTTATTCCTTTTTCTTTCATATAATGCCTGTAATGCCCGAAGGGTTAGGTAGAGGTGTACCTAAAAAGCAACCGGCACAAATCCAGACTCCGTGGCTGCTTCTGCAAAATTCCTGATGGAATAACCCAATAACACTTTACCCGACCGAATTGAACCCAAGCCCTCGTACTTAGCAGCCGCGCTTTCAACTAGTAGACCAACGATGCAGTAAAAAAAAAGAGAAAAGACAGAGGTACAGTAAAACCAATAAATTCCATCGCAAAGAATTTAACTAACCAGTCCAATCTCGCTAGTAAACGGTAGTTAGATGTTTAACCGTCAGCTGACCGGGTTACTAACCGACGATACGCCGGTCGATTTAACCCTGATAACCGTTAACTGGCAGTTTTCATGGAAATCTAAGGTTAAAGATGTTAACTAGGTATTTGGTCTTCGTGTCGAAGTTAAGTAATTGCCGGGATAAAAAGTAGCCCAAGCTTTCAATCATTCATTTGAACAGCTTGCAAATTCAATCCAATGCAATGGCCCGACTGTCATTTGTTGATGTAATCTATTTTTGAAATGTGATTGTTTTACATAATTACAGGTGAAGCTAGTAACACAGCAACCACACCGAGATGGGGCCTCTTGGCCACGTACAGGACGGTTAGTTTAATTTTATGTTATAGTTTTAATTATTTTTTGTTACTCTGGTTTTCGAAGATTTCTGATGAGAGGACGAGTAATAGAGAAGTATGGAAGAAGAAGACATGCTGCGCCGACCCCTTTTTTACTGTTTGTCCTGTGTGGTGAATCCAATAAATACTTTTTTTCTTTCTTTTTTTACTTTTTTTAAACAGTTGTTTAACATTACCAAGGGTATAGTATTATCCAGTTACTGTGGAGGTCGGTTAGGTAGTCGCTCCATGCGAAATTCTGGCATCCAGCTGCATCTGGTTAGACTCGAAGGCAACCCTAACATAGTTACGAGTATGAAAATACAAAGGAAATAATGATAATGAGCACAGTTAAATCTCGTGGAGGTTATTTAGCCACGAGCTCCTCGTGGCTAAATAACAGCCGCTCGGGTCGATCTTTAGGTTAAGCCGTGCTTGCCTAGGTTGGTCTGTGGATGGATGACCGCCCATTACATACCGAGTTTCCTCCGTGCCTCGGAAAGCACGTTAAGCCGTTGGTCCCGGCTGTCATTTGTAGATCTTTGACAGTCGTTAGGCAGTCAGTGGCCCAAAAAGTCTGACAACCAGTCTTACCAATGGATAACGTATTACCTAGTAATAACTGGGTTGTGGAGGTCAGATAGGCAGTCGCTCCATGTAAAATACTGGTATTCAGCTGCATCCGGTTAGACTGAAAGCCGACCCCAATATAGTTGGGAAAAGGCTAGGCAGATGATGATGAGCACAGTAAAATCTCGAGCAAATTCACTCTAAACCGATTCTCTTAAGCACTACACACAATATTATATCTTCTATACAGGGTGGCAGGGACACCGACGCGAAAACGGTTACCACGTAATCAATAGGTATATCATATAGACATTTTTCATCGGTAATTAAAAAAAAATCAGATGTTCCGTACATTTTGACCAAGTAGGTATTGCACTTTTGTAGAAAACAGCAGATTTTTTAAATAACCGATTAAATTTTTTTATGTGGAATGCTCAGGCGGCATACCGTGACGTCTTAAAGTAGGAGTATTTCAGGTCCTCGCGCGCCTGCATGAATGGCGCGCGGAGGCACTACGTCGGGGGGAAACTCCGCTGCCGCGGCAAATTGCCGCTCAGCGGACAGACCTCCGGCGTGATATCATGGCGACATGGAGAGAGCGACTGTTGCAACCCCGTGCAGGGCACGCTACCATAGTGGCGATAAGTCCCCTCTTTGAGGAGTGGCTAGAGAGGCGCCACGGCGCCCTCACCTACCGCCTGACGCAGATCCTCACCGGACACGGTTGTTTCGGGAGGTTCCTGCACCGAATCGGGCGGGAGGAAACGCCCGGGTGTTTCCACTGCGAGGATCGTCCGGAGAACACGGTGGAGCACACCGTAGAGGTCTGCCCCGCTTGGGCGGAGCACCGCCGTGTCCTTGTAGCGGCGATCTCTTGCGTCCGCCCTGGTTCAAGCCATGGTCCGGAGCGAGAGGGAATGGGAAACCGTCACCAGCTTCTGTGAAGCAGTCATGCTAGTGAAGGAGGTGGCGGGACGTGAGAGGGAAAGAACCTCACGTCCCAGCCGCCGCGGGAGACGCCCTGGGCGTCGGGGGTCACGTGGTGGCTCCCGGCCACCGTAGGCGCGGGTCTGTGGACGGCGAGTTATGGGCTAGCTCGCCGTCCAGCTGTCTTATGACGACAGGCCGTGTCGACGGCGCGTTCGTGTTCCACGCGCGCCTCAAAGAGATGTCAGCAACCGAGTAGGGGTCCGCATGGGCCGATGCCTGCCAGAGCTGCGGGACTGTTCGAAAGAGACACCGTGGCCCTGGAACACAAAGGGCAAAGAAGGAACATGGATGGGTTTTAGTCAGTACAAGTCTGACACTCCCTTCCGCTCCGCCCAGAGTGGAGGGGGTCATTTGATGATTTCCCATCCAAAAAAAAAAAAAAAGTAGGAGTATTTCCAGTGTGGGAACGAGATGGCGCTAGAAGAACTGTATAGCTCTGTCTCTTTCCCACACTGGAATGACTCCTGCTTTAAGACGTCATAATAACCACCCAGAATGATGTACTAAATAGAAAAACGTTGGTAACCGTTTTCGCGTCGGTATCCCATCCTCCGTATTATACCCAATTATGCGAGGAAATATAACAAATATAATAATTATGTTTACTCTTTTGATGCACCTATCGATGATCGAAAAAAAAAAAAATGAAATCATCAAATCATCTATCGACGATTTTCCTAGAGATTTTTTTTGTAAGATATATCTTACAAAAAACATCTCTAGGAAAATCAAAAAAAAAAAAAACAAATCATGAAATCATCTTCCACCTACTTAATCTAAATATCACCTGACGCAGAAGGACCTTCCACGAAATAACAATTAGTAGGTATTTGGTATTTTCCAAAGTGATCACACTTGATTGGTTTTAGGTCATCACCGTGACGTATAATAATGTGTTATCATCACCGATTCAACCATTTTTACCAAGAAACTGAACACGAAACAAAACTGACGTCAAATGTAAAAAAAAGTCCACTTCTGATAAAACCTATAAATTTTATGAGCAATATTATTAATAATTATTAGTATGAATCCGCATCGAGGTAATTATTAATAGTACAATATACGACGTCTAGGAATTATTTGCATTATTAATATGTGTCTACCATGTGTATATCGTCACTTACGTGGGAAATGTCATAATTAACTTGTCAATATGTTTGTGACGTGGTCAGGTATGACCATATGATGGTTAGACTTTGTTCCTGACATCATAAAGTGGTACCATTGTAATGACGTATTATATCAGACCACATTTTGGACGCATCAACCGATGATGTGGTGAAAAATAACTTAAACCAATAATAATGGCATATAAATAACTATGACGTTATTTGGTTTGTAATGTGACTGTAATTAGTAAGATGTTTATGTAATTAGAACATACTTATAAATAAAATGAGAACAGCGGTGGCCCAGTGGTGGAGACCCCGACTTACGAGCAGTAAGTCGTGGGTTCGAACCCAGCCAGGTATAACTTTGTGTTAGTTATTTCATCACCACTACTCTCAAAACGGTGAAGGGAAACATCGAGAGGAAACCGGCATGTCCTAGAACCAAAAATTCGAACACATGTGACATCTACCAACCCGCACTGGGCCCGCGTGGTGGATTATAGCCCATTCCCTCTCATAGAGAGTAGGCCTGCGTCCCAGCAGTGGGAACATTAATAGGCTGAATATGCTATGTTAAATAAAAATATACAATAGAGTCAGTAGATCTAAATTAAATTGTAATAAGGAGCTTACATTATTGTTTTCTTATAATAGAAGAATAAATAAAAAAAACAGTTTCAACATTAATAAAAATTATCAAAAGTAATTTTACCAAGAGCCTCGACGATCATCTTTCGTGGCTCTTCCTACGCAGTTGGAACAAGGGCTTGATTCAGAAGGCAGTACTCCTCGATACGGCTCGCATTGTGAGGAGGTCCCTCTTAAGAGCCTTAACAACCGGTATCTTGGACCTTGTTCCCGACACCGGCAGACCACTATTTTTATATTAAATATGTTATTTTTTTTTAAATAAGTATTTAAAAATATGTATCTAGAATTAAAAATCATTCTCAAATTAAGCTGAAAAACAACACCTTTTTATTGCTTTACCTTTATCGCTTACACAAATTATTCATTGCAAAATGCCATTTTTTTCATTGCTTAACTATTAAATGAGCAATATTTTGTATGTATAATCATCACGTTCTCGAAAACGGCTGTAACGATTTCGATGAAAGTTATAATAGGCTGTTTACTGGGGCGAAAAATTTATTTAGCTATTTCTTATATCTGGGAAAATTCGTTTTCTCTATTTTCACTCGAGCAGGGATCTGTCACCCAGGTCACTATTTTTTTTAAAAACGTATAAACACAGATAATTCACATCTCATTTAGTCTTACTTAACCCATAAATGCTTATGAAAAAATAACACAAAAGAAAACAAAGAATACTTTTACCAACTAATAAAATCGTCATACGTACGTCATGAGAAAACACACCCACAATACATAAGTCATCAAATGAAACCTTATTATTACACAACTAGAACTTAAAATGACGTCATAATAACGTTATTATTTTGCGTTTATTTCCTAACAAGGTAAATCCCTGTTTTTTCAACATCATTTCTGCAAATGCGTAGTATATTGTAAGGTAATTCTCTCGTGACGGAATAACTTTACTTAGTTCCATGAGTCCTTGCCTCATCAAAGGCACATTAAGCGTCCACAAAGTCCTAACAATATCCCACAGGTTATTTGCTTTAAAATAACCATAATCCACGTAGGTATTACAATACTAATTGAACCAATACGTGATCAACCTTCAGAAAATTCCATTTAAATTGATACGTTCGCGAGGACTCATTAAAGCGGTCGGTCTATAGTCGTGGTTTTTTTTTCTTCCAGAACATTCTCGAAATTGACGGGCTTATTTTTTTTTTTATCAAATTTTATTTATTTAAACTTCATGTACAATAGTGATACATAGGCGGACTTAATGCCACAAGGCATTCTCTACCAGTCAACCTTTGGGTAAAATAAAAAAAAAAACAAAAAAAAAAAAAAATTCAATCAAATTTTGATTGTATTACTGTAGACTCTTATTCAAAATAATGAAGCAAAGAAAAACTCTTACTCACATTCATACATAAGTTCACGCGTTTTTCCCTTGTGGATAGGCAGGACGCCACTTGCTACGATCCCTACATTTATTATTACAATATAACCATCATCCATTCGCATTATTTCAACCGGCCCAGCTGCAGATGTACTGGCATCGTCGTTGATCAGCTCAGCCGCATTCATTCTTTTAATTTCCTGGCACTACTTCACTCGGTGGTATGGTGTTCCAGTAGTACCATTCGATTGCTTTTGAGAAGCTCTTTCCAATCGTATACAGTCTCTGTATTTGGCTTTTTACGCGTATAGGCCGACATTAATATATTTTAACCAGAGCCGGAACAACTACCTAGGTCATTCATTCATTTGTTCCGTGCGGGGGTCGAACCCGCGACACGCAGTGTCAGAGCCGTTCGCTTAGCCACTGCGCCAACCGTGCCGTCGTTACTTTCAGTGTTGGGGCTGAAACGAGACCACGTGACATCAACGGTCAAAAGACCGTGCCACATATCAGCGGCTCATGCGAGTAGTTCAAACAATAGTTTATTTATAACATCATCGAGTCAACAATCCTTAATCAATTACTTACATACACTTATCCACAACCACGACCATCCCGTAACTCCATACTAACCAATAAATTGAAATAGTTAAGGGCAAAGTACATGTTATGTAGCTACGCCAACGCCCCGCTTACGACCTCAGATGCGACGTCCGTCAATCGACGCGCGTCTGACACACGTTACAATATCTTTCTTAGCAATAGCATAAGCATGGCATAATCAGCCTATTAATTTTCCCACTGCTGGGACGCAGGCCTCCTCTCTATGAGAGGGAATTGGCTATAATCCACCACGCGGGCCCAGTGCGGGTTGGTAGATCTCACATGTTTTCGAATTTTTGGTTCTAGGACATGCCGGTTTCCTCACGATGTTGCAGCAGTCGTGATGAAATATCTTACACAAAGTAATGCGCCTGGCTGGGTTCGAACCCACGACTTACTGCTCGTAAGTCGGGGTCTCCACCACTGGGCCACCGCTGCTCTTAATTGCTTCTCAGCAATGTCTTTCTTTTATTTTATGCGAAGGTGCTGTGCGCTGTAGCAACACGCGTGTCCTTTGAGAGTTAGGGCCCCGTTTACGACCTCAACCGTGAGCAATGTAAGCAATTTCTTTCATTACTTTTCTCCGTTCGCAAGATGCTTGTCACTAAAGCGTGTAGGGTCCCGTTCACAACCTAAGGTGATGCATATTGCGACACGATTTGCGTCAAGAGACACACACGTGTGTCAATTGTTTCTTTCGTGTGTTTTATATAACATTTGTTTTTTACCACAGACATTGCCGCGCGATATTGGTCGCTTGATCGTGTAACTTGTGATCAAGGAGGGGTCATGTCAGGATGTAACGCTAAGGTACCCTACACGTGACGAATCCACGAGTTCCCTTACACAACGATCCTGTTATAGAAACCTGAGCATCATTATGTCGTACCAGAATTTGATATACCAAAAATAACTGTTACCTACTGTTTCCTTTTGAAACTACACAAGAAAAAGTTTGTTCGTGTGAAACGTCTGGTCTTTTTTTGGTTGATTCTATATATAGGACGTTTCGTTTGTGGAAGCTTAAAGTACTTTTATGTACTGTGTAGTTTGCAGCTAACTATAGAACATCCTGTAGGTGGCTTAAGAGGAAAATCTAAAAAAAAAAAAAAACAAAGGTATCTTGAGCCTGCTAAAATAATTATAATAACAGCTTATTACTGTCCAAATACTTCTTCTAATACTGAGCAGGCATGAGTTTTGATCACCATCCTTGTTAATCGCTCGCAATTAAAATGGGACAAGTGCAGGTAGATGATATAATAAGGCAGCCTGTCGACAGACACTAGTAACAAAACTGCCTGTACCAATGTCCGTCTATGAGTCGTGATGATTCTGACAACTTTCCACTTAGTCACGTTCTGTAGTGGAAGTTTACCGTATTTAAGATCTGCTTCTTCTTTGTCGTCTCGATATTTCTCACATTCAAGTTAGCCAGCTTTGACCTGAACGCTGCCACTTCTATAGTGTTATTAGTGACTTCTGACAGGAATTAATGAAGATGTCAATATTCCTATTACAATTCACTGCTAGAACTCCAACGTTAACTAGGAATGAACTAAAATAAGAAAAACTGTCATATTCATATATTTAAGTTACTTTCCAAAGGTAGACAAAACTCAAACTGTCTTATCACATTCAAAAGAAAATGAACGTGTATTCAATTATACGTGACTGCCTCATTGGTCTTGGGGTTGCAAGCGCAGCTGCTGAGGATGAGGTCCTGGGTTCGATTACAAGGTCGGGCAGTGTTATTGGTTTTTTTCATTAGGAATTTCTCAGTAGCAGCCACGGAGTCTATATTTGTGTCCGGTTGATGGCAATAGATTCGCCCCCTATTACATGAGACTTAACATAAGTGGCGAAATGTGGGTGTACTATTACGTACCTACATCACTGCTTAACCCTTCTGGGATTACAGGCGTGAGGTTATGTTATGTAAAACCATACGTGTAACCAATTATCTGAATCAATAATATCATCCACAGAATTCCATTATCTTTCTCATATACTTACATAATGAATTTCCATAAAACAATATGGTGAAAAACACTACATTAGCAATTAAAATTACTAAAGAACACAATAAAAAATTAAATTGCTCGCTATAAATTATTGACGCCTGACCTTGGCTGTTCAACCCTCCAATGCTTACGTAAAGCCACAGGTGACTTGGAAAACAACATGCGTTACATAACTATTATAAACCCGTGAGTACATTGTTCATAAAAAATAATAATTATTTTACATATTATTTATTTATTTTTCATTTATTTTTATTTAAAAACAATAGATAGATAAGCTTTACTTGCAGGAAAAAACTAAGAAAAAATTGCGAATGTTCCCTTGTTATTTTTTTCAGAAATGAGGGTACTTTTAAACTAAAATGGTTCCCATAGGTTACAGTTTGTTGTAAAAAAAAAACAAAAAAATCTGCTGTTTCCTACAAAAGTGCAATACCTACACGGTCAAAATGTATGGAACTGCAGTTTTTTTTATTAATAACCGATTAAAGATTTCTATGTGACCCCCAGAATGATGTATGTTTTATGTATTCCATTTTCTCTTCTTCTTTTACACACTATGTCTACATCTCTTTTTTAGTATCTCCTTTCGCAGGTATGCTGGAAGAGATTTCTTTAGAAATAAGCATCACCTTTTTTTTTTCCTATTTTCTGTTCCTTTCTTCTTTCCTGTATTTAGTGTGTACATAAATTGTTAAATAAATAAATGTACTGAATACGTGGTAACCGTTTTGGGGCCGGTTTCCCTTCCACCCCGTATAGACATTAAGTTCTTTTTTTTTTGCTTGTAGTGCCGCTACACATTTTTGTCTTTTTTGTCATTGTCATTTGATAGTATGTCACTTTTTTTTTTTTCCGGATGGGAAATCATCAAATGACCCCCCCCCACTCTGGGCGGAGCGGAAGGGAGTGTCAGACTTGTACTGACTAAAACCCATCCATGTTCCTTCTTTACCCTTTGTGTTCCAGGGCCACGGTGTCTCTTTCGAACAGTCCCGCAGCCCTGGCAGGCATCGGCCCATGCGGACCCCTACTTGATTGCTGACATCTCTTTGAGGCGCGCGTGGAACACGAACGCGCCGTCGACACGGCCTGTCGTCATAAGACGGCCGGACGGCGAGCTAGCCCATAACTCGCCGTCCACAGGCCCGCTTATCTAAGCCCTCAGTCCTTATAAAAGTAGTGTTTAATTAATATAGTCACAACTCATATTTCATAACACTACACTACATATCAGTTTTCATCCGCACATTCTACACAAAATGATTCATCATCATAATGTATACAGGGAAATAATTATGTCTATCTATAATTGCATATTAGCACTCAATGCATTCTTCATTTATTATTACGTATGGTGCAATAATAACTGTTGATAGTGTCTTAATAGTTGTCACGTGTTAAGTCATGTGTGTGGATTGATACATGTGTTACAAGATACAGGTTATCTACTTACACAAATTGTCACGTTGGCGGTCGGAGGGTTAAAATTTGTGTAAAGGACGTCGACGCGAGATCTTTTACTAAGAATTGATCCATATGATACGTCAATGGCCCTATCGCCGTACAGTAGTCAAGCTATGCTGAAGATCATCATGAAGATCATGTGTCACAAAAACATAACTGTTTTAAGCTTTCACAGTTTACAACTAAACTTATACTGTCACTTACGGGATATCTTCAGTGATTGTTTATTTATTTATTTATGTACACACAAAATACTCAACAAGACATAACATTAAGATAGAAGAGCACAAAGTTACTGCTTATTTCATGCGAAATCTCTTCCAGCAGACCTGCAAGAGGAAAGTAGGATTAGAAATGTAGACAGTGTGTAGATTGTTCTTTATTCTGCGCTCCCGATATTTCGACGCTTTTGCAAGCGCCATGGTCGCGGGTTGACATCGGGATGATATCGCGAGCTCAAAATAATGAAAAATCACGGAAGAAAACCAGTAAGTGACAGTATAAGTTAAATATATTGTTTTTTTAGAAACTTTCAATTTTCTTAATTGTTATCTGTAAGTGTCTGAGAGCCAAGTTGAAATTAAAAATGAGCCAAACATTGTCAGCAAAAAGAAAATGCTTTAAGCAATTCGCGTGACACTAATTTTGTAATATAGTCTCGTGCAGTAGCGGAGAGGCCTTTAACCGCAGTGGACTACTGTAGGTTGATGAAAATGGTTATGATGACATAGTAACATTGACACTAGTCAATTAAAAATCGTATGACATACAAGCTGTAAACGGACCCAGCAAACTAAGTAACTCAACGCAAAAATTATTGCTGGGAAACTTTTATTGGGCTGAAAAATCATGTTTTACGGTAGCACTCAAAACACTGTGCTGATGGACGCATTGAATAGTTAGGGGACCGTGGAACTATTTAAAGTAAAGTTATAACACTAAAAGCTAGTTTTTTTTTTTAAACTTGTGAAAAAGTTGTAACTTTGACCCCCAATGTCTCCGTAACTAGAAGATTCCCAGGGATTTTATAGAACAAAAGCATGATCAGAATGACGGGGAGAACAAGTGCCTTTCGGCTTCGTTAACGGTATTTTTACACCTATTATAAGTAGAAACTCCAAACGCGATCCTCTACGATCCTACTCATTTGGCTTTCTCCGCGTATGAACATCTGACACACACCGGTTGCGATTACTATGCAGCTTAGGCTGCTATCAGACGGACTGCATCGCAGAACCATCAGACGGACTACATCGCAGCAACCGCGCGCAGTCAATAAATATATTTAACTGTTCCGTTGAATATTTTTACAACAGTTGAATATTTTTACAACAGTTGAATATTTTTACAAAGGTTGAATATTTTTACAACAGTTGAATATTTTTACAACAGTTGAATATTTTTACAACAGTTGAATATTTTTACAACAGTTGAATATTTTTACAACAGTTGAATATTTTTACAACAGTTGAATATTTTTACAACAGTTGAATATTTTTACAACAGTTGAATATTTTTACAACAGTTGAATATTTTTACAACAGTTGAATATTTTTACAACAGTTGAATATTTTGACTGCACGCGGTTGGTGCGATGCACTCCGTCTGATGGCAGCCTTATACCTGACATATCAAAATAGGTCAAATTATTGTAATTCTTCATAATTACTGACTCTTCGACTGCCTCATTGGTCTAGTGGCCGAAAGCGCGACTGCTGAGGGTGAGGTCCTGGGTTCCCTGGGTTCGATTCTCGGGTCGGTCAAAGTTTTATTGGGTTTTTCCATCAGGAATTTCTCAGTAGCAGCAACGGAGTCTGGATTTGTGCCCGGTTGATGGCAATAGGCTCGCCCCCTATTACATAGAACTTAAACATAACTGGCGAAATGTGGGTGTACTTGTTAAGTACACCTCTGAATAACCGTTCGGGGATTACAAGGCAATGTTATGTTATGTCCTCATAATTACGAAATTCAACAAGGTAAATGGATATTCTCGGCTCCCATCACGTAGGTACTTCTTGCTTATTCATTTAAGCTTGTTTCACTATGATTTACCTGTACACTCGGTTTCAGGACATAACCTCATAGTTGCACAATCATCGCGGGCTTCCTCGAACTTGTCACTGACAATTATAAAATTTATTATGTCATGAAAATTTATGATTCATGAAAAATTTGGATTCTTGAAGAAATAATCATCTAAATATTTTTTTTTTTTATTCTCTTTAGAAAACGTTGCAAACTAGGAATTTCTCTTGTATCGTGACCGCCAAAAATCAACCCAAACGGCTATTCTTATTAAGCCACGCGCTCCTCTTAATCACTTAGTCTAATGTCAACAATTTTCATGAAAAACCATAATATTTTTTTTATTTTTTTTATTTTTTGAAAACGTTTCCCCACACTAGGAATTTCTCCTGTATCGTGGGTGCGTTTACAAACATTGAAACTTACATACACAAACAGCCAGACTCGAAACAACTATCTGTAGGCCATATATTTGTTCCGTGCGCGAATCGAACCCGCGATACACAGCGCAGCAGTCAATCGCTCAGCTACTTTTTTTTTCGGATAGGAAATCATCAAATGACACCCCCCCTCTCCCCCCACTCTAAATTTTGTCGTGACCAAAGAAATTAAAGTGATTTAGGTGATCAATAATAGCTTCCTTGCTGTTCTAAGATCTTCAGAGCTAAAGCTTCTTGCCAACGATCCTGAAGTGCAATATTTTTGTAGGGAATAACTAAATATTAGAGGTTAAAGTATGAAATTGCCGATTTGTATGGACGATTTCGTGAAAAGTGATATTTCCATACTATTTTTTTTTTTGTCTTGGAAATGTCTGAACCGATTATGTATGATGCAATTGCAAACAAAACAATTTTTTTTTACAGTGTGTATAAAGCTACGCTGTACTGCGTATCTTAAATTTTATGCTCAAAACACAGTCTATGACAAAAATATACCTGCTTGAAGTAGTGCAACCGAGGGCACATTGAAACAGGTGTTTTGGCACACTACCCTATGAGGTAATATGCTAATACTAGTACGGTTCTAAACTCTAAAAGGTAGATACGTAATTTAACAATTAATCCAATAAAAAAAAACGGAATTAGGAAAAATTATAACTATACGTCAAAGTTACAAACAGAACAAAATGTGAGAAAAACAGCAATTTCATAGTTATAATTTCATATTACAATTATTAAAAGTAACCTTTTAAGAAAGTTTAATTTTTCCACTGACTCACCTAAAGTTATTAAAACATTCTGTGTTCAAAGTTGCAGAAACGTTTCAGCTTAAAAATACAGACAGGAAAACCGGTTAATTTTCAAGAATACTCCGAAGAAACACTTCACGTGGCTATCGGCAGATACAATTTGCTGTTATATCACGTGGATACTAAATCTCATGTTTGTGAAAGCTGTCAGAGTCAGTTGTGTTACGTAACATTTTCCAACCTTGTGCTGAAAAGAGCGGTATCGTTTGCAAGGGTCTGGAATGGAGTTGTCTCGTGTAACTTTCCAGTGGAAATATTGTATAATTCCAAAAATCTAAACAAATAAATAAAATTTAGGTGTCTATTTGTAATTTCAAAATAACAGCTTTTTTAGTGAATGCATATGAAAGTGTAATTAAACGGTACTTGAAACAATAAAACATTTTTTTTGTCTGTCTATTCCTGCAAGTCTCCGAAACGGCTGGCCCGATTTTGAGACTTTTACTGGCAGATAGTTTTACAAAGACTAACTTAGGCTACTTTTATTTTAGAAAAAGGATTAGGGTTCCCTGCAAAATAATTGCCCCAAAAAATTGTTTTTGATATGGAAAGAAAAAAAAAAAAACCACCACCCCAACAAAATTGTTAACAAATACGATTCAAATACTGAAGTAATATTTTTATAATAATTTCGCGCGGATGAAGGTCGCGTGCAACAGCTAGTATTTTAATAAAAGTTTTTGGTGATCTAGTAGGGGTCGTAAGCCAATGATATTATAAAGAAAGATACGCTACGGTTATACTGAGTGGCGTTCAAATATCGTTACATTGTTACGACTGCGATAGATAATACGGAACGTATGATACAGAAAGAGATAGCTATTGCGCTTGAAGTACTTAAATTACGACAATTGTCTGAATTTGTCTGCAACAATCCAATTGCGTTACAATTTTCTCTTTTTATTCATAATATCATTATCGTAAGCGCACTGATGAGCATGAGGTCGATTTTCAAGTCAAGCAAAGCGTTATTTGATTATTCCATTAGAAATTTCTCGGTATTGACCCGGAATCGAGCTAAGGAATCGAGGAATTGAGCTCGGTTGATTACTATAGGCTCACCCCCATTGAATGGGGCAAAAAACTAGTGTAATGTAGGTGATTAGAGGTGTACCACCTCTGCCGCACCCTTCGATGATCGCTGTTGCGGGTAGTTTTATGTTACATTTAGGTTTTCTGTTATGCAATGTCTTATAGTAAAACAGCCTTAAATAAAGTAAATAACAAACACATCGGACGCAGTTGATCAAATACAATAATCCGGAAAATACATAATAACATCATCAGAAATGAGTATAGAAACGCATTGTATGTATGCTAATTACATCACTTTGACTTTTAAATATTAATAAAATATAATTTCGATGTGACAGCTGTTTATACATTAACTAAAGACACGTGAATGATGTCAGCCTTAGTTATCAATATTGGTGTCATCATCTGCCTAGCCTTATCCCAACTATGAAAAATCAAAAAAGGCAAAATCAAAAAAACATATTTGGGTAGTGTTTAAACGAGTGAAAATAAATACAAATTAAAGGTGTCAAAGTATTGGAAACGGGCTACTGAAATACTAAGTGAGCGACAACTAGTGGGCGAATACAAATGTTTAAAACAGCGACTTGAAAATACAAATTTGAGTTACTTGTTGTTCAATACGATCAGAGTGATAATTCAAGGACTCTGAAAAAAACCTAAAACAAGGTTATTAACCACTAGATTGTAGATAAGGCGTAGTTGACGTGGCCCCTCTGCGGGGGGCTCCTTTTTCTGTTTGCAGGGTTTAAAGTAACCTAACACGAAGGGGATTCCGGGGTCTTAGTTAGCTTACTTCGCTCGGTCGCCATCCCCTTCGAACCTAACCTGTCCGAGTCGGGGTGCCACAAGTCTCTCTCAGCCTTTGCTCGCTCTTGCTTCCTACATTCTCCTTGCCGCAATGACCGGATAAATAGTTGCTTACTTGGTACAATAGTCGCCCATTCAGTATATTGGTCGCCCATTCTTTATATCGGATACAATAATTCAGCAAAATGTCGTTTATCTGGAAGGTACCAACAAAGTTGCCAAAAGAAAACACAAACATTATCACGCGATAAAAAACAAAAGTAATTTTAAGAATCTTACGACATTCTTTTAGGTATACTATGACGATATTCCATTTATCCACGTAATATTAGGAGGTAAAAACGCTTATATAATAATAATTGGCCTCTTAACTAATAAGTTGATAAAAGTTAGTAACATCAAAATAGCAATGTGCGTCACGATTTGATAAGGGGATAGAGCAATAGCGCAGGTCTTCGTCTAAACCGAGAAAATGTTACATTATGGAAAATCGTGAGTCATAAGAAAAGTCTTTTGACTTATTTTAAAATGTTAGGTAATTTTACGAGTACCTACCATACGATTTTTAATAGTTCTTTTACTTTGTTTAGTGTTCTGTTTTTCATGTTATAGACCGCTTTAATGAGTCCTCGAGAAGGTATCTATTTTAATGGTTTATTCTGAACGTTGATCACGTACTGGTTCAATTAGTATCGTAATACGAATTGTGAATGTGGATTATGGTTATTTTAAAGCAAGTAACCTGTGGGATATTGTTAGGACTTTGTGGGCTCTTAATGTGCCTTTGATGGGGCAAGGCGGAGGACTCATTAAAGCGGTCGGTCTATAGAATATTCTTTTTTGTTTATTTAATACATCCTTCACTGTACTTAGAATACTATAAGTCAAGTCTTCTTCGTCTTCTTCGTGTGGTTAGTGTCTAACTTTAATGTCAGAGTTTTTATGTCGCCTATGATGGGCCTTTGATTTGGCTTTACATGCCATGGAGAAATATTTATTTATTGCTGTTTTGACATGGAAAGAAAAATTCTAGTGCGAGCAGGGTGCGATGGTCTAATTGATGAAGACGTCCGGTGTACTGAATGGGAAGGTCGCAGGTTCAAACCCTGCTCGCACTAGAATTTTTCTTTCCATGTCAAAACAGCTATAGTTCCCTACGCAGGGTTTGTGTATAAAAATATTAAAAATTATTTATTTATTTATTTAACACTTCATGCACAAAGTACAGAGGCGGACTTAATGCCATAGCCATTTTCTACCAGTCAACCTTTGGGTGATGCAGAGACAAACATTGGTAGGTGTATCTATCTGCAAACAAATTGATTTATTACAAAGATAAACTACAAGGATGTATAAAATACTATAAATATACATCAATATATATATATATATGTAAATATCTCTCAGGCTTGCAGATAAGTCGAGTGATAATTATACAATATGCACATGAATCCGAAAAAATTATAGGTAAGTTGCCATGATACTTTATTTTGTACCAACTTTATTTGTTACCTGCAGAATTGATAAAAAAATGCCAAAAAAATATTATCAATCATATAATAGAATTTAAGTATTTAAACACACCATAACACTAGCCCAACAAAATACAAACATTGTTTTATTCTTATTTTATTACTTTGTGTTCAGAGCACATTACAGAAACTCGCAGTTATTATTATTATTACTTATTTTACACCCTGATAATGTTTATTATTATATTTTAATGTCCTCAATTCAATGTAACTATGTATTTTAATTTTTTTTAAATTCGCGCTCCCTAGCCACAAGATACAAGAGATGCTTAGTTTGTGGCTCACCGATTATATAACATTACACAACTGTATGATTAATAAACTGATTTTGATCTGATTTTGATATAAACCCCATTATTTCCAGTAAGAAAACTAATGGGGTTTGGGCACGGCAAAGTATTGCTGTTTTCAACGCGAGAGAAACCTTACAAGTTTTCCATATTTGTATCAAGAGAAACCTCAGTAAAATTTTCATTATTCGTACCATACACATTATAAAGGATTATTTTTGTATCTTAAACGCAAAAACAATGGCTACCATCCCCTGCGTTACGTCCGTGGAAACGTGACCGTTACGAGAACCTCTAAACTCCTCAATTCACGTGCACCCATACAAATGTCAGACTCACGTGACCACACTATATTGAAAATGTCACACAGCGGAATAACCCCAGTGGAAAAACGACTTAAACTCAAACGCACTAAAACTCAATTTTCATGGAAAATTCTTTAGACGTTTCAACAATAAGTGCGGTTTTTGAAGGCTCAATGTTGGAGTTACTACGTTTTAAAGCCGGTTTGAAATGATTTTAACAATGAGTAAATAAGTCGTTAGGTAAAATTTTATTATCTTATTGTAGTGGAATAAACAATGTTTATGTGCTCGTTTTTGCGGTGTTAGTTGCTATTAAATATTTTAGTTTTTTTTTTTTTGTTTAGGATTATCCGTAATTTATTTTAAAAAGCATGGTTGTCCTAACATTTTTCTTTGTTTTAGGAAAAACCTTGCTTCTTTCCTTACCTTACGCGTAGGAGTGTGGGATGGGGTGGTCATTCCTGTTGAACTTTATTTAAATGCGTCAGTGAGTAAGCTGATATCAGACACTTCACATGAGTTAATGGTTCACTCGTGTGAACGTTTATTTTTTTTATACCTCGATAGACATTAGTGAGTAAAAGTTGATTAAAATCAACACTATTTGATTGAAAGTGAAAAAAAAAATATTAGTACACACTAATAAATTAATTTTTCACTTTTGATTCGTTTTGTATTCAGACGTTTCATTTAGACTGCAAGATATCGAATGAAAGCTGAATGAAACTTTTTAATGTATAATGACTTGTTTTTTTTTTGTTTTTATTAATGTATTATGATTTGTGTTTTTCCTTTTTTTTCAAAATATGACCTGTAATTTTGATAATTATTAATAAATAAACTAAACTAAAGACAAAAATGGACAAAAAGTAAAGCGTCTGAAAACTGCTAAAGCAGGTATGCATTTTCTCGACATTCATAAAAATATGTGCTTAATAACTTATTAAAACTGGGATTTTCTCCAGAAATTATTTCAAGAGTTGATTTCACCTTTGTTCATTGGTACCTTGGTTCGATTCCTAAGTCGGCCAAATTTTTATAGGATTTTTTCATTAACGGCCACGAGTCTTTATTTGTGCCTCCTGTTGGCATTAGGCTCCCCCCCCCCCCTTACATGGGTCTGAAACATAACTGGCAAAATGGGGTGTACTACATAAATGAGGTACACCTCTAGCAAGCCCTTCGGGGATCACAGACGTGAATGTTACGTAAATAAATCACTTTCAAAGTAAAATACTGAAGTTCAGCCACAATCGCTGGCCTGTGGACGGCGAGTTATGGGCTAGCTCGCCGTCCGGCCGTCTTATGACGGCGCCTCAAAGAGATGTCAGCAATCAAGTAGGGGTCCGCATGGGCCGATGCCTGCCAGGGCTGCGGGACTGTTCGAAAGAGATACCGTGGCCCTGGAACATAACGGGCAAAGAAGGAACATGGATGGGTTTTAGTCAGTACAAGTCTGACACTCCCCTGCGCTCCGCCCAGAGTGGGGGGAGTCATTTGATGATTTCCCATCCGGAAAAAAAAAAATAAAAAAAAAAGAAGTTCAGCCACAAAGGTTAGATTAGCAGTTAATTTACCACAGTTGTGAAAACTCTAGGTTTTTACGATAATTTCTAGGTTGAACAAATAAATCCAAGGCTAGACTATTATATATTCTAGTCAATATTACGGAAACGCTTAGTTAATGACTATATGTAACTGACTTACCTTATTAAAACCTTGTGAAAGAGGAAAAAGTGTTGTCTATTTATAAATTGTGGTAATGATAGTTTGTATATAGGTACGATGGCCATGAGGTAAAAAATAAACAAGTACAGTTATGACAAACCCAGTCATTACACTAATTACTATAGAATCCTCTAATACCTCTTTTTACGGTCATCATCATCTGCCTAGCCTTTTCCCAACTATGTTAGGGTCGGCTTCCAGTCTAACTGGATGCAGCCGAATACCCGTATTTTACACCGAGCGATTGCCTGACCTGAGAAGATGGTTGAAAAACGATTGCATGTAGCGGAGATAAGAATGTTGGATGTTTGGAGTGACAATTATTGATAAAGTAAGGAATACCCTATATTAGAGGAAGTTTGAAACAGGCGCCTGTCACAGAAATATTGAAAGAAACTCTTTTGTCTTGGTATGGACATGTAATGAGGAGGGCTGAAACGTATATGACTAATAGAGTGATGGACATGAATGTTGATGGATGCAGAGGGAGAGGAACGCCAAAGAAAAGATAGATGGGTTGTGCGAAGACTGATATGAAAGAGAAAGGAGTAAATGATGGCGTGACGTGTGACAGGGTTGAATGGAAGAAGAAAACGTGTTGCGCCGACCCCAAATAGAATGGGACTATGGCAGGAAGATGACGAAGACTGCCTATCTGACCTCCACACCCAGTTAATACTGGATAATACGATATCCCTTGGTGAGACTAATGTCAGACTTTGGGGCCACTGACTACCTGTAACTTCTGTCGCCTGTCGTTTATACTGTCAAAGATCTACAAATGCCAACTGATACCAATGGCTCCATAGCAAACCAATAATCTCTATTAACTAATAAAAGACTTTTTCTTCTTCCACTCGAAACTTCAACGCTGTCAAAGATTTGAATGTTTCTTTATGTTTTAACTGCCATTTTTATTCACTGTTTATTTTTGGCTATGTTGAAGACTTTCACTAATAATTTAAAATTTAAATTGGACCTATTTCAGAGAACTTTTGCTGTAGAAGACTGAATATTACTATTGCTGTCCTCCCATACTTAAGTACAAATGCTGTAACATGATAATATAGTAATACCAAATGATTTGAAAAGAGAAACCATCGAGTCTCTTGCCTGTTCTTCTCCATAGGAAACGACCAAACCGAACCGTGCACCTTTTTGTCGACGTTTTATAAGTGCCCATCTAGGCCTATGTAAAACAAAATAGTTAGATTTTTTGATTTTGAAAAGGCCCACCTTGCTGTAACTACTCTAAACACTTACTGTCGCTTCAGAATTACCAAAACTTTTCCTATCACCCAGCTCAATGTCATATCGAAGGTCGGTCGATATCATCGCTGACATACATCCTCCTTGCTTCCGCTCATGTGAGTCGCATGCGGGCCGAGGACCTTACTCTGACCCTGTGACAGGTCGAAGAGAAGCTGACTAGAATCTGTAATTATTTCAACCATTGAAAAGCGTGATTTTTTCAGGAGATATTGAGAATGTTTGTTTGTTTATTGAGACGAACGAAGTTGGGCGTAGACCTGCAATCGACAGATATCATTGGTTGGATCACGGCCTTCGTCTCATCTGTGATTGGTTGATTATTTTGTGAGCGTTTTCTCGGCAGTCTAAATGCACCTTTATTTATTTTTTTCGAATGGGATATCATCAAAAAACACTCTGGGCGGAGCGGAAGGGAGTGTCAGACTTGTACTGACTAAACCCATCCATGTTCCTTCTTTGCCCTTTGTGTGCCAGGGCCACGGTATGTCTTTCGAACAGTCCCGCAGGTCTAAATGCACCTTAAGGTATTGAGGCACTTAGATTATGTAGAAAAAAAACCGGTCAAGTTCGAGTTGGACTCGCGTAGCCAGGGTTCCGTATAATGTTGTAGATATTTTAATAATAAACTAAATATTTACGGTTTTCAGATTTATTCGATTACGTTGTGCACTCGCAGCGTACAGACGTGCTCATTAGCAACATTTAATTAATATTTTAATAATAAGTGACCTCCTTTACCGTAATGCATAAAGTAAATTTGCTTAGTGTGAAGTTTTAGTCAATAATGGTTAAGAAATAGTGAAGTTTTAGTAAAAATAACAAAATGGAAAACTGCCCCTGTAATCCAAGGGGGCCAGCGCAACCCTCCGTCTCGCCGTCACAGACGGCCACGACCGAAGTTATTGTTTCAACGCCCGACATCCAACGATGGATGGCCCAGATCCAGCAGTACTTGAATGAAGTTTGCTCTATTGCCGCGGATGGGAAACTCAACACCGAGCAGAAAATGAAGATTACGAACCTTTTTTTTTTTTTTTTTTTTTTTTGGATGGGAAATCATCAAATGACCCCCCCCACTCTGGGCGGAGTGGAAGGGAGTGTCAGACTTGTACTGACTAAAACCCATCCATGCTCCTTCTTTGCCCTTTGTGTTCCAGGGCCACGGTGTCTCTTTTGAACAGTCCCGCAGCTCTGGCAGGCATCGGCCCATGCGGACCCCTACTCGGTTGCTGACATCTCTTTGAGGCGCGCGTGGAACACGAACGCGCCGTCGACACGGCCTGTCGTCATAAGACGGCCGGACGGCGAGCTAGCCCATAACTCGCTGTCCACTGGCCCGCGCCTACGGTGGCCGGGAGCCACCACGTGACCCCCGACGCCCAGGGCGTCTCCCGCGGCGGCTGGGACGTGAGGTTCTTTCCCTCTCACGTCCCGCCACCTCCTTCACTAGCATGACTGCTTCACAGAAGGTGGTGACGGCTTCCCATTCCCTCTCGCTCCGGACCATGGCTTGAACCAGGGCCGGACGCGAGAGATCGCCGCCGCCAATCGCCGCTACAAGGACACGGCGGTGCTCCGCCCAAGCGGGGCAGACCTCTACGGTGTGCTCCACCGTGTCCTCCGGACGATCCTCGCAGTGGAAACACCCGGGCGTTTCCTCCCGCCCGATTCGGTGCAGGAACCTCCCGAAACAACCGTGTCCGGTGAGGATCTGCGTCAGGCGGTAGGTGAGGGCGCCGTGGCGCCTCTCTAGCCACTCCTCAAAGAGGGGACTTATCGCCACTATGGTAGCGTGCCCTGCACGGGGTTGCAACAGTCGCTCTCTCCATGTCGCCATGAGATCACGCCGGAGGTCTGTCCGCTGAGCGGCAATTTGCCGCGGCAGCGGAGTTTCCCCCCGACGTAGTGCCTCCGCGCGCCATTCATGCAGGCGCGCGAGGACTATCGCCTCCAGATCCCATGGCGGCAATCCGGCAAGGAGGCTAGCCGCCTCGCCGGAGATCGTGCGGTACCCCCGGATTAGCCTTATGGCTATCACCTTTTGGGGCGCGTTCAAGTAGTGGGCAGCTTGCCGCCTCAAAGAACGCGCCCACACCGGGGCCCCGTAAAGGGCCATGGACCGCACGACCCCCGCGTATAGCCTCCGGCAGGAGGCGTTTGGACCCCTCAGGTTGGGCAAGAGCCGCTTGAAGGCAGCCCCTGTCCGTTCCAGTTTGGGAGCCAAACGTCGGAAGTGCTCCACGAAGTTCCACCGGCTGTCGAGGACGAGTCCTAGGTACTTCAACGTCGACCCGACGCCGATGGAAACCCCTCCTGCCGTCAGTAGGGATCCCGACGGTGGCGCATTCCGAGGCCCATGAAAACACATGGCCTCGGACTTGTGCAATGCCACCTCGAGACCCAATTGCCGGATCCTCTCCACGACTATCGCAACCCCGCGTGTCATGTTTTCGGCCGCCGCCTCGTGCGACCTCCCTTGTGCCAGTACCAGCGTGTCGTCAGCGTAGCAAACTACGCTGACGTCGGTAGGGAGGTCGGCGCGCAGCACCCAGTCGTAACCGATGTTCCACAGGGCCGGTCCCAGAACCGATCCCTGTGGAACACCGCACGACATCTCTCGCCGGTTCCATTCTCCGCTCCGACCGGGGTAGATGACGGCCCTATCCGTCAAGTAGTCCCCGACTACACGACGAAGGTAGGTTGGCACCCGGTGATACCGGAGTGCCTCCCCAATGCAGCTCCAGGGCATGGAGTTGAAGGCGTTGGCGATGTCAAGAGACACCGCCAAGACGACCCCGCCCCGGGACACCGCGTCCCCCGTCGTGAGGGCTCTCACGCGCATGATGGCGTCCACCGTGGAGCGCCCCTTGCGGAAACCAAACTGGTGTTCCGCAAGATCCGGCCCCATCCCCGCAAGGTGCCCGGCGAGGCGGTTGGCAATGACTCTTTCAAAGAGCTTGCCCACCTCGTCGAGCAACACGATGGGCCGGTATGCGGACGGAGAGTCCGCAGGGCGCCCTGGTTTCCGGATGAGGACCAGCTTCCCCGTCTTCCAACGAAGCGGAAACTGGCCTCTCTCCAAGCATGCGCTTAGGAGCCCTTCCAGTCGGGGCCCGAGAGCCTCAGAGGCCAGGACCCAGGCTTTGCCAGGCAAGCCATCGGGTCCCGGGGCGGCGTTTCTGGTTTTCAGCCTGCGTACCGCCACTCTCAGGTCTACCCCAGTCACCTCCGGAACGTCGTCATCGTCATCGGTGTGGTCCGCTTCCGGCACCGCACGCGGCGGCGGAGCTATAGGCGGGGGAGGATGCTCCCCTCGCGAAGGGAACAGAGCGCTCACCACGTCCTCCACGAGCTCAGGCCGGAGACTCTGCGTTAGCGGGGGGGCCCGGGTGCGGAGTTTGTCCCGCACCATCTTGTAAGGGCGCCCCCACGGATCTCCGTTCAGAGACTCCAGCATCTCCTCGCGGGCCAAGTTCTTGGCCCGCCGGACAGCCTCTTGGAGGGCGGTTTTCGCCGCTCTGTACCCCTCGTACAGCTCCGCCTCAATGGCTGCCGTATCCGGAGGGCGGATGCGGAGCCTGCGATGCCTGGCGTACAGGCGCCGCGCGGCAACGCACGCCTTGCGCAGAGACGTCAGCTCTCGCGACCACCAGTACACCTGACGCCGGGCGCTGCCTGGCCGAACTCGGGGCATTGCCACGTCGCAGATCTCGGACATGGCTTCCTGGAACCAACCCGCCTCGTTGTTGATGTCAGCAGGCCTGACTGGTGATGACACCCAGGCCTGCACGATCGAGGCTTCCAGGAGGAGCTCCCGGTCCAGCTGCTTCAGCGCCCATCGCGGACCACTCGGGGCCTGTAGGACCGGCACGCTTGAGGACTGGGTGGAGACGTCGAACCGGATGTACCGGTGGTCGGAATAGGTCTCCACCCCCTGCATGACGCGCCAGTCAACGACACACGGCGACAGAGCGGGGCTGGCGAACGAGATGTCCACTACCGACTCGCCCCGCATCCGCACGCACGTGGGGACAGAACCCCGATTTAGGACGACCAGGCCTGTCTCCAGGGCCCAGTCCTCCACCATTCTACCCCGCACGTCCGTGTAACGAGAACCCCAAGCCAAGTTCTTGGCATTGAAGTCCCCGAGCACAAGCACGGGGAGGGAATGGCTTCCGATGACGACACTCAACTCCGTGAGGGAGTTGTGGAACTCGGCGAGAGTTCGGCTCGGGGAGAAGTAGACTCCTACTACAACGATCTCCCCGAACCGTGCTGCTACGCACCCCTGACCCTTCCTGACACTCTCAAGGGTCGGGGTACCGGCGGCGACCGACGCAATTAAGGTCACTGAGCCGCTAAGGTCCTCCACCCAGTTATCCCTGGGCGGGACAAAGTACGGCTCAGCGACCACGGCGATGTTAATCGACCACTGCGCCATGCTCTGGAGCAACAGATCCTGAGCGCAGGCGCAGTGGTTGATGTTCGCTTGGAGAAGGCGTAATGGGGCCGTTACTGGCACTCCATTTCAGCCCCCTCCCGGAAGATTACGAACCTTTGCCGTAAAGTCGAATCTGGTACGTCACAAATGGCAGTCCTATACCAGTCACTGAAGCAAAAAGCTATTCACGCGAATAACACGATCGATACCCTAAAACAACAGCGCGACCTGACAGAACATATTTCGGAGCTCAAGCAGACGATACGGGAATCTAGTTCTACGGGAAATGCTTCTTTTGCCGATATGGTGAAAAGGGGATCAAACAATTTCGTTCGACCCAATAACTTAAGCTCTGTCGCCATTTATCCCAATGATAAATCGAGAACTAGTGACGAAACAAAAGAACTGGTGCAAAAAATTATACGGCCCGAGCAAATGAAGCTGCAAGTACGTGGTGCCCGGAAAACAAAAAATGGTGGCGTAATAATAAGTACCGAGACGAAACATGATGCCGATAAGCTAAAGAACGCAGTCCAGCTCTCTACATCTGGACTTACCGCCGGCGAACCCAACAAGCGTAAACCCCGGATCGTGGTTGTAGGAGTGCCGACTTCCTTGGCTGAAAATGAGGTCTTCAAGTGCATTTTTGAGCAAAATGTAGCCGATAAGTTACCAGCGATGTCCCTGGAATCCTTCTTGACCTTGGTAAAATTAAGCCACAAATCTGGGAAGAGAGAGGCTGCTACCTGTAACTACGTTATTGAAGTTGCGGCCAATATACGAAAAATACTAATACCTCAATCAAGGATTTTTATAAATTGGACATCATGTCCCGTCAGGGACTTCACGTTAGTTACGAGGTGTTATAAATGCCAGCAGTATGGCCATGCAGCCAAATCTTGCAGGGAGGTAAACTCTACATGTGGTCACTGCGGTGAAGCAGGTCATATGATGTCCGAATGCGCGAAGAAAGGTGACACTCCGAGATGCGTGACTTGCTCCTGCTTTAAGAAGCCCAGTGATCACAAAACGGGAGACGTTGAATGCCCTGCTAGAAAAATAGCGGAATACAGATACATAAACTCTGTCGATTATGAGGGCACCTAGTGCGTCATACTCTAAGCCTTACGTTAATAATTCGCTGTCTAAGCAAATTGTCGCCCGCAACAAATGTTTATTTGTTAATACTGCTGACAATCATATTAGTATCAATCATAAGCAAATAAGTGCTACAAATTGTTTTGCTTGGATTGTACATGCATGTGTGACCTTAATTATTTTTGTTCGTATCTTATAATAGCGTTTAAGTACATTAGGTATATCATAATATATAATAACCCATAGTAACTTATTTCACTATAATGTTAAATATTGTTAAGAAATCCATTGTCCAAATAGTATTTATTAGAAACATGCCGCCTGTGATACAGGTTTAACCTAGTACAGGCATCGAACTTTGTTATTCCAACATTATCTAAGATTTAAATTGTATTTACTGTGCCAATTCTAATTTTTGAATAAATATATATTATATATATTATATATAATATATATATATATTATTCTTTTAAGCCATTGCTTCTTGCCAAATTTCATGATTCTAGGTCCCTATAAAGTACCCTACAGGTTTTAATTCCCTTGAGAAATCGCTAAATAAGCGGCATAAACGGTGATATCTTTTGATCGCGTTGACTTAGAAACAAGTTACAAGTTTGATTTAGTCACTGCCCCAAGTAACCTACCAGGAGTAGACCTGAGTATTTGATATTAATTTCATCTTGATACTAAATCATAAATCGACATTTTCGCATAACAATATCTCACACGCATATTTTGAAATAAAACCATACATTAGAATAAATCAAAAGATCAATGTCTTCCGTTATGAAGATCAGGAAGTTTGGCTAACGTTGCATATTATTATGCAAGCTATAACTTTGCTCGTTTGACCTTCCGTAAGGTCAGCAGTAAGGTTGGAGATAAGGATGACATGTTTTAGTAACAGGTTTCATTATTGTGTTATGTGTGAGTCGGGGTCAGAAGAGATACAATGTAGTTTGAGTAAATTATAAAATAGATATACAGAACTGTGGAACTGTGGCTTTATAACACCAGGGGATCAACTGTCGGGGCTGAGGGACTGTTCGAAAGAGATACCGCGGCTCTGGAACACAAAGGGCAAAGAAGGAACACGGATGGGTTTTAGTCAGTAGAAGTCTGACACTCTCTTCCGCTCCACCCAGAGCGTGAGTGGTCATTTGATGGTTTCCCAACCGAAAAAAAGCTGATGAACTGTGAAGAGGAGCCTCGTGGATAAATAACAACAGCCACTCGGGTCGATCTTGAGGTTAAGCCGCGCTTGTCTAGAATAGTCCGTGGATGGGTGACCACCTGTTACAAACCGAGTATCCTTCGTGCTTCGGAAAGCACATGAAGCCGGTGGTCCCGAATGTCAATTGTAGAACTTTGACAGTCGTTAGAGGTAGTCAGTGGCCCGAAAGTCTGACAACCAGTCTTACCAAAGGGTATCATATAACCTAGTTCTAACTGGGTTGTGGAGGTCAGATAGGCAGTCGTCTTATGTAAAATACTGGTATTGAGCTGCATCCGGTTAGACTGGAAGCCGACCGCAACATAGTTGGGAAAAGGCTAGGCAGATGATGAGGAATAATCGACACGAGTTAGAGCTACGCTAGTCCACACTTTACTCTTTGGACTTTCGCCCATTAGATGGCATTCTACTATATGCATGCTATGATACAATGTTTGTTGATTCTTGGCAGTCACACCATAAACATGATTAGCCAGATACATACTTACATAAGTAAATAAATTCCTAAATTATATCACGTAGCCAGCCACACTATTCCCAAACCACTGCAACTCCTGAAAGCCAGAATTAACAGTGGCGACCACCAGAAAAGCGCCGAGACAATGAAGCTCGACGAAGTCCCAGGGAAACAATTTAACCGTCTTGGGTCCCACAGCGAAATTAATCAGAAAAGAATAGCGGAGGGGTAGGAAAAACATAATTTCCACTTCGCACTTTCCATATCCAAGAGAATGGGACATAACATCACGCCTGTAATCCCCAAAAGGTTAGGCAGAGGTGTACCTAACAGTACACCCACATTTCACCAATTATGTTAAGACATAACTGGTGGTGGTATGGGACTTATCCCATGTAATAGGGGAAGAGTCTATTGCCATCAACGGGGCTCAATTCCAGACTCTGTGATGCTACTGCAAAATTCCTGGTCGAAAAACCCCAATAACACTGCCCGACATGGGAATCGATTCTAGTACCTCATACTCATCAGTTGCGCTTGCTACCACCCGCTTTACATGCCGTCGAGAACTATCTCCCAGACATGCAGGTATGGTTTCCCCACGATGTTTTCTTTTACCGAAGCCAGTGATAATTATGCAATACGCACTTTAATCCGAAAAATCAGAGGTGCCTGTCTTGGGTTCGAACTCAAGACCTCACTTGGCAGTCCGACGGTCACACCAATAGGCTATCACTACTGCAAAGAGTCATGATGACATGTTAAACGTGACTGCAGGCATGCCAAGTAATAGGATTACGCAATGATAATGGTGCCCTTGGCTATGAATAGCGCACTCTCTTCCCGTGGGTGGCGCATTTAAGAGGAATTATATCAAACGGAAGACTGTGTGTGTGACTGCGTTGCCAATTTTGGTAAAGGGATCAGTCTTCACATTCTGGCAAATGGTGTTCGGGAATCTCGTATTGCCATAAGCAGAGAAAAGTTGCTTCTAATCCATCTTCTGTTTTTCTGTCAGAGTCGAATTAGATTTCTATCAAGAATTTCTCAGTAGCAACCACGGAGTCTGGATGGGTAATACGATATCCCTTGGTAAGACTGGTTGTCAGAATTTCGGGCCACTACCTGTAACGACTGTCAAAAATCTACAAATCCCAGCCGGCCGGCTTAACGTGCTTTCCGAGGCGCGGAGGAAACTCGGTATGTAGTGCCCGTTTGATGTTAAAAGCCTCGCCCCCTATTACATGGGACTTAAACATAGAGCGAAGCCACACTGCTGCGTTGCGCTGCGTTACGTCGTCACAGCGTTGACGCCTGCTTCATTTTACATATAAATTTTAAAACATGCCACACTTCTCAGTTGCGTTGTGGAACGAAAATCTTGCGCTGCGACGTCGCAACGGAGCAGTGTGGCTTCACTCTTACTGGCGAAATGTGGGTGTACTATTAGGTACACCTCTGCCTAACCCTTCGGGGCTTACAGGCGTGATTGTATAACATAATTTACACCCATGGTGGGTGTAAATTAACCTCAGAGCCTCCTTAACCTCAGAACCACAGATCAACAAACCTACGCAATAGGGTCTCAGTACTCACACACGTGATATTCTACCTACTCCCCACACGTGGTCTTGATTATACTAGAAACGTGACCAATGCTCCAGGCAAGTAGGTACATACTGTATTGTACTTGTAATAGTACATTAGACAACTATGTACTTTGTTTTCTTTGACTAAATATAGAACGGTGTCTTTGCCATGTGAGGTGTTATGGGTCGTACCTATTAATACGATTAAGATTAGCTGTGTGTAGTGGATATTGATCTGCTTATATAATACTTGGTTTGGAAGTAGTTCTATACTTGACTTATTCTATTCTAAGTACAGTGGAGACCAGCCCTATTAGGCGAAATTTTGAATAAATTTTATGAACAACTTTTTTAAACCGTTCTTACCAAGGGGTACCGTATTACCCAGTACCAGGGAAACGTAATTTGAAATAACGTTTTTAAAAAGTTTTGAACAGTTCTTTGTAGATCATTTTGTTCGGAACGAAAACGAAATGAGAACGTTTATTCCGCAGCGCAAAAACCGGTTTATTCCGCAAGACGTAGCCGCGGACGGCGGCCTGAAACAAGCATGAACTTTTTAGTTGAATCGGGTACCGTGTGTATGAAATGGAATGGAAAAAAACGGTTAAAAACGTATTATTAACCAAGAACAATTTAAATATAGTTGTTCGTCAAAAACGTTTTTTATAACGTTCCGTTCGAATGTAACCAAACAAATTGTTTCTTAGGTACCTAAGAAACGATTTGTTTCGGCTTAAATAAAACGATACCGTTTCGAAAAATATACCGGTATCCGAGCCCTGCCCAGTACTAACTGGGTTGTGGAGATCAGATAGGCTGTCGCTCCATGTAAAATACTGGTATTCAGCCGCATCAGCTAAGACTGGAAGCCGACCCCAATAATATTGGGAAAGGGCTAGGCAGATAATAATGATGAAATAGAATTTTTGAAGCACTGAAAATTATTTGGTAAGGGATAATAATGGCAATCCCTGAACCATCTTAAGGGTAAGTATGGAGAGATAGTTGGAATGGTAAGAATAGGCAACTCCTTTATAGGTTGTTAGCGCAGGTCTTGCAGTTCATCATCATTGTCTTCGTAAATAATGGACTTTGAAACATTGAAAACAAGGGAAAAAAGGTAATAGGTGTCAATATTGTTTGTTCGATCTATGCATGATAAGTACAAATGCAACTATCAACATTCGAACTTGTAATAATAAATGGAATCTCAGCTTTCAAAATGTTATACATTACTAGCACTACGCCCACGACTTGGTCCGCAAAAAATGTGATACCTCGGCTAATATGCATGATATAAATATAATTTATAGCCTCTAGCACCCACAAATAATGTAGCTTTTTGCCAGTGAAAGATTTTTTAGAATTGGACTACCAGTTCCAGAGATTACCCCCTACATACAAACTTACAAACAAATACCTCTTCATAATATTAGTATAGATAGACTAAAGAAAACTTCAAGAAAGAATGATATTGCTTATGAACGGGGTGACTCATCCGCCCCTATCACGACAAGACATACATACCTGATCCTAAATGAATTGGGATAAAAGCAGGATGGTTTGAATACAGAAAAGTTCTCAAGTACAAACTCATCATTATTCCTCTGCCCTTATTTCAATTTATTTAGGGTCCAGCATATCTTCTTCTTCCATACTTCTCTATTACTCGTCATCTCAACAGTCACCTCCTTTCCATCCATATCATCCTTTACACAGTCTATCCATCGTTTGTTTGGATTTCCTTTACTCTTATTCATACTCAACATATTCCCTATTCCTCCGCATTAAACGTCCAAACTCACATTCACAATAATCTACTTTAACAACCATAAACCTACTAATCTACTAACCCCTCATTTGTCACACGTGAAGATAGTACACAAACGTGAGCAGCGCATCAAACATCAGCCAATTAGCGGCATTATGCAACACTCGTGTTTATCTGGACTATGTATAGACCGTGCTCCTACCGCGGCGTGGGTAGATAAACAGTTATATCAGCTGGATAGTACATAACTAGCTCTCTAGCGGATTACAGGGCTGTGAAGAAAAATAAAAAGTCATTCAATCAAAGGAAATATTATATAACCGCCCTTTTCGTCGAACAAAGTGTTTCTTATGTCACCATGGTACTAAGCCTGGATGGCTTTCATCATCTACCAGTATTTTACAAGGAGCGACTACCTATCTGACCTGTTAGTGCTGGGTAATACGATACCCCTTGCTAAGACTGGTTGTCAAACTTTCGGGCCAATGACTACCTGTAACGACTGTCAAAGATCTACAAATTACAGCTGGGACCAACGGCTTAACGTGCTTTCCGAGGCATGGAGGTGATGTATGTAATGGGTGGCCACCCATCCACTGACCAAAATAGGCAAGTTTAGCTTAACCTGAAAATCGACCCGAGCGGCTGTAATTATTTAGCCACGAGCTCCTCTTTAGCCACGAGCACGTGGCAATGATTCCTATTCCCAGTTATTTATAGTTATTTAATTAAATTAGTTTCGGCCAGAACTCAGCCACATCGACGGTGTTGATAGTGGCTTCGGACAGGTTCCTTAAAGTGCAGGTGGAGTTGCACAAAGAGCAGGTCAGGAGGTGGGCTATGGTTTGGGATGAGTCTCCACAGTGGCACTCAGCTAACGTGATGCAATGGGGTCATGATGCCGAATCCAACAAAAAATATTTACTTGTACCGAATTCAAGTAAAAGCATATTTTAGCTTCATTGGGGGGTTAGTTGGTCTATATGCTCTCATACGTACCCATCCACAGACCAATCTAGGCAAGCACGGCTTAACCTAAAGATCGACCCGTGCGGCAGTTATTATTTAGCCACGAGTTCTTCTTAGCCACGAGCTCCACTATCCGAAACTAACATATTAACCTCCTTCCTCTCGCAGGTCTGCTGGAAGAGATTTCGCATGAAATAAGCAGTACCTTTGTGCTCTTCTATCTTAATGTTATGTCTTGTTGAGTATTTTGTGTGTACATAAATAAATAAATAAATAAATAAATAATCCAAAATAATTACATATCCGTATCCAGATCCGAAATATCATATCCATAACATCTCTGATACATAATTACTGTACATGCCCCAACTCACGCACTCAAAACAAACACAATCTAAACTACTAGATAACAACTCTATTTACACATAGTGTTTACATAGGACAGTTGTTACACATAATAAATAATAGGAAGTGCATATTACGTAGGGCAACTTGATAAATTATCTAGAGTAGATTACGTAATGCGAACACATGCAGTTGGCTGTGGTCACGTTTTGTAGATCATTGGGACAGTGCAGGGTAGGCAGAAGGTCAGGTTTGTTAAACAAGATTTTTGTTCAATTTTAATTCTTGTTTCTTCAACTAGTTGTCTTGTCTTGTCCAAAGGATAGTTTTTATGTGTAAAATGTTGCAATAAATGTAGGTAATTACTACTAAATGTACAACATTTGTTTTAGTATATGCGAAACCTGAAACACGTGTCTAGTATTTTTATGTAAAGAATCTATGTACAAAATTTCAAAAGTTTATCATGGAAAATCACAAAGTTGTAGGCTTGTTCTGATGCCTGGCTTTCCGCACAAAAACATGGTCACCACGCGGCACGCCCACGCGCTCGCCTCCAGCGTCTTCTTGAGCTCATTGATAATAATAATTTGGCAGTAGGTAAATAAATGATTGCGATAGGTACTTAATGTCGCTCGGTATCCAACTTGTAGCCTTTTTTAAATATTTTTGGTACAAAATATAACATGGTTTAAAAATTATTGGAATCGATTCAGTTACTTATTCTGAACAAACTATACTCAGGTTTCACATATACTAAAAATAATGTTGTATAATTATTTCCATCATCATCCTCATTATCATCATAACATCACACCAGTAATCCTCGAAGGGTTAGGCAGAGGCGTACCTATATTCCTATTTAACCATTATGTTTTAAGTTAGTGTACAGGGGGTGAGCCTATTGCCATCAACCGGGCACAAATCCAGCCTCCAAGGCTGCGACTAAGAAATTCCTGATGGAAAAACCCAATAACACTTTGCCCAACCTGGGAATCGGACCCAGGACATCATTCTTGCTCACCACTCGTCCAACGAAGCAGTCCAGACCAACCATTCTTATAAACCGTGACAACACAGTACACACAGCAACACATCGAGTTACACATATCCAGTATAACCTGACCTCGCTTTGCATGAGCTTCCTGTTCAATGAGAGAATAGCTTAATTTGGTTTTGCATAGCTTGACTTTACGTCGTGCGTACATAAAACGACACATACCTCCATCAACTGATCAAAACAAAGTCTTGGCAAGCGACCACAAATCAGTTCTTACAAAGAAGGCGCCGAAACACTGTAATATCAGTGAATCATTAACTCAGGCATTTGATCACGTGTCAGTGCCGTTAGATCAAGTGAATGAGTGATTTCGTCACGTGATGGGGACTGTTACCGCCCGACCTTTGCTCGACGAGCCATCCCGCGCTGCTGAGCCAGTAGCTTTTTCCCAATAAAAATATAATTCGATCCAGCATATCCCTAGCTTGCCTCCCCTCAATGACGCCCAAAGCCGAGGTCCGATCCCCACAGGACGTGTGGGGATCGGACCTGCCCTTTTTTTTCGTTTGGTTTTACCGCTCTGGGCGGAGCAGATGGGAGTGTTAGACATGTACTGACTAAAACCCATCCATGTTCCTTCTTTGCGCTTTGTGTTCCAGGGCCGCTGTGTCTCACAGGAGGTGCCCTTAGCGAGCGGTCATTTAACTTATAATCTAATTTGTAAACCCGGTAATTGTAGTTCAGTTGAACAGTAGCGCAACCTTATCGAGTTGAAAGACTTGTTAAAATAACTGACAATGCAATATTTTTGTCTGAAAATTATATTATTGGCACATTTTCACGAAAAATTTTGTTCTATCAAGCTCTACAACTGAGGAACAAACTTGTAAAATTGGCGAATTTTCTTTTATTATTCAAATAATCTGGAAAAAAACAAACAATTTGAATGTATGTCTTATTCCAATCTGTGAGTCTAGAGTACACTGAAAATAACTAGTAATAGAAGGGTTTACTAACCCATCTATTATAAAAAGGGTTCCCTCTATCTGGCAGAATCTTGATGCTCTGAAATTTATTTCGCATTACACACTTGGAATAATCTTCTTTAAATGAATATTTTTCAAAGGTATAAAAATTATTCAACATAATATAAAGTTAAAATTCCGCATAACTTCGTTTAGCATAACGTTTCGCAGCGCCGCCGGAGCCGTGACACAAACCACGCTGCATGTTGCATACTCGCTTGCATGCTGCATGCTTGCATGCTACATGCCTGCTGCATGCATGGTGTATGCTTGTTTGCATGTCTGCATGCTACATGCTTGCTACATACATGATGTATGTTTGTTTGCATGTTTGCATGTTTCTTACAGGTAAGAAACACTAAATTATCAAAACTAATGAATTTTCTGTAATCTGATAGATGAGTCATAGATAGAGAGCCAAAAGATGATCTAATTGTACACTTTCTGAAATGCGATAGTTCTGCCTTTTAATGTTTATGCCTTAATATGATTGTGACGTACAAAATTATGAGTTTTGAATGTGTGCTAAATGAATGTTTGCCAAAAGATTTTCTGCGAAACGAAGTTTATGCCATCCGCTGTTATGCAAAATAATATTATGACATAAAAAGTTCTGCTATAAAGCGTAGATCCATTATACAACCCTTTGCTAACCCTAGGGTTGGCGGATCTTTGCCACGGTATCCAAAAATATCGACAAAAAGAAATTTCTGCGCAACAATCATTAAAAAAAAATAACAAAAAACCGAATTCCCACTCAAAGTCAACAATTGTTATCATTAACAAAGCAGGACAACGTCATCGGAAAAAAAAACAAAATGCCAAAAGAAATAGGATAATGTAAATCTAGATATCACAGTCTCTCGATAATGAAAGTTTCATGTAATTCTGATGAGCAGTTTTTACTTTTTCACACAAACAAGTTTATCCTTTTCACACATTTATGATTCAAAACACGTGTAAGTACTGAAGATGGTTGTATAACACACTAGTTTTGTAATGACTGTTTATATAATACACAGGTATTTTTATGTTATTTGTACAAGTTTTGTTGCAATTTTTTTTTTCTGAAATTGTTTATGAAGAATTTTATTTGATTACCTTCATTTTTCATAACATACATATAAGTAAAAAATCCTTTGATATTTGTTTAACCGAGGAATATAACTAAATTACCATTATATTAAACGGTTACCACGTATTCAGTACATCATTATGAGCCCCCAGTCAAAACGTATGGAACAGCTGAATAAGCGATGAAAAAATTTCTATGTAGCTCAGAATGATCATGTACTGAATACGTGGTAACCGCTTTCGCGTCGGTGTCCTTTCCACCCCGTACATCTTAAAACGGTTCACATGACACAAATTCTTTACTACAACTCGAGACAACCCTATAAAATTATTGCTTAACAAGATTTTGTCAACACAACACTACACACACACACACACACAACCTTAACCCCTGAAAAAAACGAAAACTAAAACCACTACAACTTCATTCATACAACTCGTGCACACATTCACAAAAACTAGTCGATAAAACTCTTATCAGGAATCGTTCATAAATTGCGAAAACCATTTAGTAGTAGCCCTGACCGCAATATTTATTTACACATTTATTTATTTATTTAATTACAACTGTTGTGTTTACAGTAACTAAAAATATAAAAAATAAAATAAAAAAACAATAAATACAAAAATAAGAAAGTATAGCAAAATTTGAAGTGAAAACATAAATAAAAGAAGGTTAACAACACTTCCATAAATTCCTGTCACAGTACTTCTGACATACCAATAAAATCTTCGTCCATCCATCAGCAAACAGATCCTCTGTTGGATTAGAATCCAAGAGATCATTAAGCGCGGCCAGAGTGCGAGGAATTGGCGACTTAGCACGTGCAACAGTACGACAACATACAGCCTGTGCGTTTTGCCCCATTCTTGATTATATAACCCAGTTAAATCAATTAGGTACTGCCTCATTAGTCTAGCGGTCGCAATCGCGACTGCTGAGCATGAGGTTCTGGGTCTGATTCCCGGGTTGGGAAAATTGTTATTGGATTTTTCCATCAGGAATTTCTCCGTAGCAGCCACGGAGTCTAAATTCGTGCCCGATTGACGGCAAAAGCCTCGCCCCCTATTATATAGGACTTAAACATAACTGGCGAAATGCTGGGGTACTATTACGTACACCTCTGCCTAACCCTTCGGGGATTAGAGGCTTGATTTTTTATTATATCAATGCTTCATTAAGTCAGGCACTTGATCACGTGTTACTACTGTTTAATCAAGTAAATGATGGATCTTGTCAAGTGATGAGAAGTGTTACATTATTCTGCCCTTATCTAGGCATGTATGATGGGCTTATCAAGGACCTACATTAAAATAACTCTTCATCATCTGCCTAGCCTTTTCACATCAATGTTGGGGTCGGCTTCCAGTCTAACTGGATGCAGCTGAATACTAGTATTTTACAAGAAGCGACTGCTTATCTGCTCTCTATAATCCAGTCAGTACTGGGTCATACGATATCCCTTGGTAAGACTGCTGGTTAGCAAATAATCATTTTTAAATAAAAATAAAAAGTTGTTTAATCAATATTCAAATTCAAATTCATTAATTTCAATCCGTTAAGAATCATATGAAACAAAAAGTTACAATTATAATCAATTAAATAATATAAATTTAAATTAAAATATCCAGGTAACACTACACAAATTAAACAAAAGTTGAGATGTTACAGAAGCTTAAAATAAAACTGCAGCCATTTTACAGCAATATTGTTGCCTGTGAACCCTAAACTTGAAACTTGAAATGACCATAGATCCTATTTTCGCGCCCTTACAGTGCAGTGCCAACCCTAGTTCATCGCATCGACGCAAGCGCACGATCTTGCACACGTGAAGAACAACGTGCTTTGCGCACGTGCCCTCACATGCGCTCATACATAAATTATACATGGTGTAAGCAATAACACCCATACATATTAAACAGTCCAATTTTCTAGAAAATAAGAAATTATAATTTCCAAAAATACCATGTTTTTTTATGTATTTATGGAAATTATCAGTTTTCGCTGATTGTATTGAATGAAATTTGGAAGTTTTTCAGCGAACTTACATATGATTAAAATAAAGAGTTTTTTAACGACAATCCTGTCGTTGATGACCATGTCATCTATTTTGGTTTCAGTTCCAATGGAGTTTTTTTTTTTTAATTTGCCAACTCTGTCCCACTGCAGGATAAAAGCCTCCCCTAATTCCTTCCATGTGTTCTTTTCCCGTGCCTCTTCAAACCAGCCCTCATGGTACGCATCCAGGTCGTCTCGCCACCTCTTTCCTAACCCACGGTGCTCATACCTGGTCACTCACCAAGACTCAGAAGTTCCACCTATGAGTTTGTCAAAGGGCAATGGAACGCAGCATTCTGGGTGTCAAAAGGTCTTGTCTTTTGACCAGGGTTCTATGGAGTTAGCTTATTTAAATATAAAATTAATTTTAACGGAAGATGATTATCTGAAGAGTTTCATCATTTATGAATCAGGCTTCTTTTCTAAAAAAAATTAGAGAAAAAAGGACAACCTACCCGCTATAAATTAGGTACAAATTCATCTGAACTTCACAAATGCGGTCGAAAATGGTGCACAACGTAGAAAATCCACTGACCACTACAAGAATTTTTTTTCTTATTTTTCAGATCCTTTAAACATGTAGTTCTTGTCCATAAAAGTTTGAAGATACATAAATTACCAAGAAGCATTTTGATCTGCCTATAATGTCGCACTGCAGGTCGAGAGCTTCTTTTCATGCTAGGAAACAATCAAAAACTCCATAATCTTACTAACTTGCCAACTGCGTCTCACCAATTTCAGTCACACATTCATCTACACTACCTCGTTGGACTAGTGTTCGAAAGTGAGCATGAAATCCCGGGTTCGATTCCCAGGCTGGTCAAAGTGTTATTGGGTTTTTCTATCAAGAACTTCTCAGTAGCAGCCATGAAATCTGGATTAGTGCCCGGTGATAGCAAAAGGGCCGCCTCCTATTACATGGGACTTAAGAACATTAGTGGGTGTACTATTAAGTACACCTCTGCCTAATCCTACGAGGACTACAGCCGTGATGATGTTAATCGTCTACACCATAATAAATTCTTTACAATTTTAAGAAAATCTGTCAAAAACAAGTACAAAATCGAATGTATAAACCTCCTAACACGATAGTTAAAATACCAACTATTCACGTTCAATGTTAAGGTTAAAAAACAAAGAAACTAAACTATTACATAACTACGAACGTGTCGCGGTCGTTAAATTAAAGGTTCTCACGTGGACTGATGGTCATAATCTTAGCTTGCTTTGGTCGTGTGTTTCATGAAACAGCAAAGAGTTTTCCAAGAGGTCTGGGAGTTCCTGGGAGGAACGGTGAGGAGTTTTGTGGGGGAGGTGAAAGTGTTCATGGAAATGAGTTGTGAATTTAATGGGGAACAGTTCTCTGAGCCTTGTTTTAAAGCGAATGGAGACACACACATCGACACTAGTTGTGGACAACTTGACGCTTTAGCGGTCTTTACTCGAAGTTACTTTTAAAGGTAGTTTCGTAATAAAATACAGTTCAATCAGCCACAAAACAGAGAAGAATCACCTGATATTTCTCTATTTATTTATTACATTTTAGTAAAACATAAGCCATTAGTACTAAATTAAGTTAATAATCCTTTTACTCTGTCTTCTCACAGAACCACAAACATTCTAATATTATCGTCTTCCATTCATCAGCAAAGAAGTCTAATCCAGGGTTGGTCTCCACGAGCGCGTTGAGCATCGTAAGCATACACAGTATAGGGGAGGTGGATCGAGCGACAAAATGGCCAAAGTCTGGATTTATGTCCGTTTGATGGCAATGGGCTCACCCCCTACTACATGGCGCTCAAACATAAATGGCGAAATGTAGGAGTACTTCTTGGTACACCTCTGCCTTACCCTTTGGGGGAATCAGGCGTGATATTGTATGACATTATTTTATCTTTTATAAGCATAGTTAGCCTATACCTACTGCTGGCGCACAGTCCTCCTCTTTATGGGAGGGTGTGGGGTCTCATACTCATCAACTGTCAAGCCTTTTCCCAACAATATTGAGGTCAGCTTCCAGTCTAACCAGATTCAGCAGAATACCAGTATTTTACATGGAGCGACTGTCTATTACACCTCCACAATTTAGTTAATACTGGATAATAAGATACTCCTTGAATAAGACTGGTTTGTCAGAGTTTCGGGCCACTGACATATACTTAACAACTGTCAAAGATCTACAAATGACAGCCGGGATAAACGGGTTAACGTGCTTACCCATCCACGGATCAACCTAAAGATCGAGCCGAGTGGCTGTTTATTATTTAGCCACGAGCTCCACTTTAGCCATGAGCTTCTCTTTACCACGGGCTCTCAGGCTCGTATTTCGTAAATTATCTATAGAGTCGATTGACAAAGGTAGGCAAATCTTTTAGCAACAATCACATTTACTAAAGTTCCTATAGGTACCTATGTATATCATGATGTTTACAGCACATTATATCGATTGATAGATTGAAACAATCACTCTATAAAACTAATTGCGCTACTCGTCTACCCACACGTGATACTCCAAGCACATGTGCATCAAAATAGCAACTACTAGTACATAATAGTGCATATAGTATAGTACATAAGTAGTTGTTCAATTGCGCAACACTCATGTTGGTAAACACTTGGAGTTTATTATGTGTTCATTATATTACGTGTGTTAAATCGTTATTGTTTATTTTATTATGTGTTATGTGTTTGGGTTAGATGACTACCTCGTTGGTCAAGCGCGACTGCTGAGCATGAGGTCCTGAATTCGATTGCCAGGTCGGGCAAAGTGTTTTCAGTTTTTTCCGTCAGGAATTTCTCAGTAGCAGCCACGGATTCTGGGTTTGTGCCCGGTTAATGATAATATTCTCGCCCCCTAATACGGTGGACATCCGCACATGAGAGGAGACACCGTTTCCTCTTAAAAGACCTGTCCGGAGCCCGCTCTGTTCAACGCCTGTTAAGGCACATTCTTGGGCACTATTAAATACCAGACACTACAGTACGTAGAGTGCCTTGTTTCCGAAGGGAAGCCGGCAAGAATCGGCTGCTAAGGTGCCTTCAGCCCTGCTATACACTACACTACGTAATGACGTAACACAGACGTTATTAGTGTTTGTTGTAGAAATAACAGATCGGTATCATTAGTTCTGTAACCGCTTTACGTAACATTAACGTCATAGGAATATCCTTCAAGGATACGGAAACGGGGAATGAAGATTTGGTTCAAAGAACTGTCTCATTATTAACATCGACATCATCACTTTTTAAACGTCTAAAAATATTGACTGCTATGGTGATATTGCAGGCGGCGGTATACGTTAGGCACCATCTAGACTAATACAATAAACGCGGAGATAGACATAATTACTGTACTCGTGGTAGAAACAAATTGGCTGGCTACCCACACACCCTATCTAAGTCTGGAAAGTTAATTCATGTTACGGGTCCATCGGTATACAACCGGCTACCGGATAATATTTTTAACGCGACGTCTGACACTGTTTTTAAAGCTAAACTGAAAGGTTGGCTAACCGACCAGGCATTATATGACCTAAAAGAATAGTTTTAAGAAAATTTATGTGATTAGTATACTACATGGTTCTATTATTCTGTTTATTGTGTATTATTATAATTTTTTTAATTTATGATAATTTGTGTTTAATGCTCTTTTTAATGTATAATGACTTGTTTTTTTTTTAATGTATTATAATATGTGTTTTTACTTTTTTCAAAATATGACCTGTAATTTTTGATAATTATTAATAAATAAACTAAACTAAACTCATCATTTTCCTGCACTTGAAGTCGGTGTTTTTTTCTTCCATTCTCCCCTGTCAGCCGTCACACTATCATTTACTCCTTTTTCATTCATATCATTCATCACACAATCCAGCCATCGTTTGCTTGATCCTCGTCTCCCTTTCCATCCATCATAGCCATAATCAATAGACAAAACATTCTTCGGGGCTAGACGAAAATATTCAGCCAACGAAAAAGAAAATTCAATTGACATAAGCCGCCGATAAGCTTAGATTTGTCAACCATTTTAAAAGCTGTTGTAGAAACATGAAACGCTTTGAAAGCAATCGTTGTCCCCACTCTCAGGATTGGCTTTTGAGCCTGGAGGACCAAACTCTGATCGAAAAGATCTACTGGTACACATTCACTACTTTATCTTTCATGTACTTTAATAATTCTTATGTCTATATCAAAAGATTTTTATCTTTTCTCTATTTCATTATTTTCGTAAAAAGTTTTTCAATAATTCAAGACACCGCTGTTTTATGGAGCTGAGTTAAAACTTACAACTGCAAGAACTTACTTTAACGAAGCGAGAGCAGTGGTAGCATAGTCGTATGACCATCGGACTGTCAAGTCATAGGTCTCGAGATTGCGAGCTCGCGACCCAAGACGCGCACCTCTAATTTTTGGATTCATGTGCGTATTGTATAATTATTACTTGTTTCGGTGAAGGAAATCATCGAGAGGGATCCAAAACAACATGCCTGCGAAGTATTTGATGACGGCTCGTAAAAGCCTAGTCAGAGGCCCATGGGTGGCATAAAAACGGGTCGGGGGGCTTTTGGGACCGGGACCGCGGTCCCGAATTCCACCTATAAATGCAATAATTATTTTTGAGTAGTATTTTGGGACCACAAATAAAATAAACAAAGATATGTCTTGGGAAAGTAGAGTCAACCAAAAGATTTAGAAGTTATACTTAAAGTATTTTTATAAAACGGTAAAATATTTCTTTTATTTCAAAAATGGCAGCCGTCTATTAGAATTCCTCAACATCATCCTAAAAGAAAAAAAAAAAAATCTTCCACTGCTGCACATAGACCTGCCCCAAGTGGACCGTGAGACCGGGACCCAGCCGAGGAGCTGAGGACCGGCCCCGTGCGTCTCGCATCTAGCGGATCCCCGTAACCTTCACCAGGTCATCGGTCCACCTAGTGAGAGGCCTTCTAACGCAACGTCTTCCGGTTCGCGGTCGCCACTCCAGAACTTTTCGACCCCATCGGCTATCCGTTCTGCGAGCAATGTGCCCGCAGCCCACTGCCACTTAAGTCTTTTGGCTTCCTTTCGGATGTCTTCATTGTTGCTTTTTTGTTAACTGTACTTTAACTTCTTATTTCTTGTGGTCCCAAAATACTACTCAAAAATAATTAATGCATTTATTTTTGAAATTCGGGAATTCGGGACCGCGGTCCCGGTCTCAAAAACCCCCAACCCATAAAAACTGTGACACCAGGCTAGGCACTAACCACACAAAAAAGAAAAGAAGAAGACTAAATCAAAAAAAATCTAAAACGCAGCTGAGAAGTGATATTAGGTGAAAAAACACTGAATAATTTCCAAAACTATGCAAATCCTTAATCATATTTTACGACCGTAAGCAAAAAGTTGTTATTTAACAAAATACTTGAAAGAAAAAAGAGTTCTAGAAACGTGATGTGATCACGTTATGCCATTCAATATTGTTATTGTATGCGATAATTGAATTAGTATTTTGTGCGTCATCGATATACTAAGATCGTCATAGCCCGTAGATTATAGAACCTAGGAAAATAGATCACCTCCTGTTTTCTTTCATAAATATATTTTCTCAGTATATATAAGGTCTAACTATTCACACACGAAATATTTTCAAGGAATCATTTAACGGCTATAACAAAGCCATTTCAAGGGATTTTTTTGTTTATCTGAGTATATTTTTTTATAAAAATAAATAATTTCAAATTACTTGACCCACAAAATAAATACTGGCTTCTTATTTTTAAGCATCCATTACGCTAGTTTACTACGTCGTATTTACCTACTGTCATTGTTAGAATATGGGAGTAAAGGTTTTATGTAAAAAGTCTCAAAAAATTTAAAATTATAATAATTTTCGTAAAAAAAAAAACACTCAGATATTTTTTTTTTTCGTTGCTATGGCGACTTTACGACTTATAGAAGTTACTCTTAAAATATTTCGTGTATGAAAAGATAGACCTTATTTATAAGCAAGAACAAAAACGGTGATCCGAAATTGATCTGAAGTGGTAAATGGGCCGGCTATATTACCCGCAGAACCGATGACCGTTGGGGTAGACGTGTTCTTGTGTGGAGACCGCAAATCGGCAAGCGTAAGGTGGGACGCCCTCAGGCTCAGTGGAGCAACGATCTTCGCAGGGTGACTGGTAGCAACTGGATGAGAGCCGAGAATCGAATTGAGTGGAGTGCGATTGAGAAGGCCTATGTCCAGCAGTGGACTGCTTTAAGCTGATGAAGTGGACTGCTTTAAGCTGATGATGACGATGACATACAAACATAGCCGAATCAGCCTATAACATTCCCACTTCTGGGACACAGGACACCTCTCTTTGAGAGGGAGTGGGCTGAATTCCACTACGCGCGCCCAGTGTGGATTTGTAAATAATGTCTTTGAATTTTTAGTTCGTGTTTCCTCATGATGGTTTCTTTCAAGGTTTTGAGAGCAGTAGTGTTGAAATAACTACACTGAGTAAAATGCCTGGGTTCGATCCCAATTTACGCAAGGTGAGGCCATTACTGCTCACAACATCATCTATCTAGCCTTTTCCTATGTTGAAGAGCGACTATCTGACCTCCACAACCCAGTTCGTCCTGGTTAATACGATACCCCTTGTTTGGACTGGTTGTCAGACTTTCGAGCCACCGGACTACCTGTAACGACTATTAAAGATCTACAAATGGCAGCCGGGGCCAACGGTTTAACGTATTTTTGGAGGCACTGACGAATCTCGGTGTGGTCTAATGGGGTGCCATTGACCGACCAACTAGGCAAGCGCGGTTTCACCTGAAAATCGACCCGAGCGGCTGTTATTATTTAGCCACGAGCTCCTCTTTGCTTCTCTTCAGGAACTACGTACTAACCTGTACAAAACTACACTTGATGGCTTTCAAATGAAAAGAACAATATACATAGGTTTACCACGAAATAGTAGGCATATCTAAACATACATAAATCCTTCGAACATAACTCCTAAACAACCTTCAAAAAACAATGAACACAATGGAAAATTTAATTTAGAATAACAATTAGGTATTTTTCTCGAAAACAATAATTATGTTATGTTTAGCCAGTATTATAACAAAAGGGGTAAATTATTGGAACAAATTGGCGGGAGGCATGGTTACCTACACTTAGTTGATTAAGTTTCAAGGATATCCTTAAAAATTTTCGTGGATAGTTTTGTCCTGCGGATATGTTTGTGTAAGTACATTTAATTAGTAAATACATCAATAAATTAAAGCTACTAATAGAATAATTTATTTATTTGTCGGATCCGGTCATGAGTACGGACATAAAATGAATCGCAAGTGTGCCAGTGGTGACATCAGGCGACCTACTTACAAGTCTACCCACAGCACAGCGTGCTTCTACAGAGCCCTGATGTTCAGCTCGAGGCGAGGGGGACATTCTTTGTCTGATCGTGGCGGAGTTACCCGATTGAGCTGAAATTTTGCATACACCTTTGGTTCTGGTTACAATGCATTTTTATGACAAGCTTGACTTGATCCTGCAGCCAGGACTGCCTCCTCACGAGAGAACTCCTCAACGATTAGTAGCACGGACACGAAACTTTGTATACGTGTTTGATGTTGATATATAAACCTATTTTTTTTCCTTTGTTGTTATAACTTGCTGTTGTAGCTTGTGTTTTTTAAGTAAAATTTTATTCATTTTCAAGCTTTGTCGTCCCAGTGTAGGGCATCCCTTTGTCCTTTCCTATCATCTCTATGTTGAGCTATTGTCCTGGCGGCCTACCATGACTTCTTAAAGCAGGAGTAATTAAAGTATGGTAAAGAGATGGCGCTAGACGACCTGTATAGCTCTGTCTCTTTCCGACACTGAAATTACTCCTGCTTTATGACGTCACAGTACACCCCAGGACCTGTTAATTCTATAATCAAACACACAGACAAATTATAATTCCTTTACATCAATCATAACCAATTTAACAAATCTAGAACCCTCCTCACGTGACTAAAACTACGTCACATCACTCATGAGGTTTCTCCAAACTATAGCCATAACGACACAATAAGTACGCCGCGTACTAAGAGAACAGTACGCCGCGTACTTTACGAAGTACTTTGTTGTTTTCACGTGTTAGGTGCTAAACTGTTGATTGTTTTGTTTTCGTTCAATTTCTGAGAAAATAGGTTTGTTGTTGGTAAGTAAGTACTTCGAAAGTAGGAGAGTGATGTTTCCTTGAAAGTGTGTTTCTAGAACGTAATTATCGTCATTGTTAGACCTGAAATCATCATTCTCTCGCCCTTATCCCAATTCATTTGGGGTCGGCGCAGCATGTCTTCTTCTTCCATACTTCTCTATTACTCATCATCTCGCCTGACACCTATAATAAAAACACAGGGTGTAAACAGACCCTTCATGAAACCGTCCACCAAGCATTATGTACATCAAACTAAGTAACTTAACGCAAAAATTATTGCTGGGAAACGCCTTTTTTTTGGGTGAAATATCATCGCGTTTTACGGTAGGAATCAAAGTGACGCACTCAAAAATGCGCTGATGGATGGATTGATTAGTACGAGGGTCGTGGAGTTGTTTAAAGTAAAAACATTGAGTAAGGCGGAGGACTCATTAAAGCGGTCGGTGTATAGCGTGATGTCGAGCTTCAGTTCGTCGCACTTGCGTGCATTCGAACTACGGTGAAATTCAGTACAGTTCGACCACACGTAGTGCACTCGTAAGGCGGGCGGCGATCTTTGCAGGTGGCTGGTATTAGCCGAGAGAGTTGCCGAGGATCAAGTTGACTGACGTGCGATTGAAGATGTTTCGGCTGATGTTTATGATAATTGTGATCAATATACTTACTTACTTACTATCATGTCCGGGCAGTAGTTTTATTGTACTGCCCTGCACATGAATCAAAATATAAAAAGGTTTGTGTTATTTTCTATTTTTACAGCTGATTCGTTTATTTTTATCCTGATAGTAAAATGTAATCGAATTGATCTTTTACGGCTAACTACCTTCAATGAACGCTCTTGATTCTCGCCTTTGATTATATGGAATTTTGAATTAAAAGAAAAAGCGTAGGAAAAAAGTACAAACAACCAAATCTTTCAAACATTTACGCAAAACCAGCCTACAAAAAGTTATTACGCACTACTCTTAATTAAAACAAAACACGTCAAACACATACCTACCTATGTTTCCGGCATTTATTGACAAACTATAAAGGAGGGTGTACAATGTACTGAAAATCCTATACACGGTGTAAGAGACACAGATGCGCAAACTGTTTCCATAAATTCAGTACATGAAAAAAAAAAAGATGTTTCGTACAAAAATGCAATACTACACGGCTCAAATGTTCAAATATATAAAACAGCAGATTTTTAGAAATTCGTTACTAAATGGCAAAAAACGGAACCCTTATAGATTCGTCCTGTCCATCTGTCTGTCTGTCCGTCCGTCCGTATGTCTCAGCTATTTTACTCCGAGACTGTAGGTACCACACAGATGAAACTTGGAGAGTAGGTGCACAAATATGATGTGAAATTATAAACAAAATATAAAGGAGTGGCCCTCCCTCCATGTATCTGAGTGTTGAAAAAAATATATCTACGTTTGTGGTGTGTTTATCGATATTTGCTTCTAAAGTCGTAAAATTTGTGCCATATATGATATATTTCATTAGTTATGAAAGTATTACAATACCTTACATCTATGTTAGTAATACATTATTACTTAAAACTTTTATTCCTGTTTGTAGCATAAACTTACAACATCTTACTCACAGTCCCACATCTGAACCGTTACCCTATTACTTCACAATTAAATGACGTACTATATCAGTAACAAAACATCAGTGTGTAGGCTCCGTTACAATACATGTGATAACTAGTACAAGCCTGAAACGTGACTGAACGTTACGCAAAGACAACTGCTGAGTATCTGCTGTTTTAAATTGAACTCTATTGACTGGGGCACGGACTATTGTGTTGAATAAAGCTTTTAGTTGGCAATAGTAAATAAATGGGGTTTGTCTCCACCGATCACGTTATCAGAGTGAGCCACGGATCACGGCGATAAAAAGTATAAAAATACAGATTTTTTTATGGTTCTGTGCCTCAGTCGGCAAAAACGGAACCCTTATAGGATCACTTTCTGTCAAGACCATTTTTCTCAGGAACGCGTGGAGGTATCAAGCTGAAATGAATACTAAATACTCAAATCTGCTACTTCTTGGAGCAGTGAAAAAATCAAACTTGCTAGTCAACGCGATCAAATGATATGACCGTCGCAAATTTTGCGATTTCAAAAGAGAATTAAACCCGTAGGGTACTTCCCGTTGACCTAAAATCATGAAAATTGGCAAGAAGCTAGTCTTACAGCACATGTAAAGGAAAAAAAATCTGAAAATCGTAAATATGTAGTTTAATAACAAAATACCTACAAGTTTAGTTTCGAGTTCAACACGAACTTGGCCGGTTTTTTTTTAATATTGTACCTAAATCCGCAAAATATCAAATCTACCTCTTGAGAGCTATCGAATTTGAGTTCATAAACAAAAAAGCTCTTTTTAAACAAAAACTCCGCTATACAATATCTCCAATAACACAGGTTACCCAACCATCGGACATAACAAAACTATAGTAACCTATTTATTACCGAACGTTGTATGTATGTTTGTGAGCACGTGAGCTCAGAAACGTGAGCGAGTCTCGTGCCCCACAATAACTGTATAGCCGTAGATAGTACACGTAGAGAGTTTCTAGATAATCCTTTTAGTCTATGGTGTTTGAAACTGTTGTGGTAAATTTAATTATTATGATTTTTCATGAAAATTGTTAACATTAGACTAAGTGATTAAGAGGAGCGCGTGGCTTAATAAGAATAGCCGCTCGGGTTGATTTTTGGGTGGTCACCCGTCCACGGACCAACCTTGGCAAGCACGACTTAACCTGAAGATTGACTCGAGCGGCTCAAAGTTATTCAAACTACTGAATCTTATTTTGTAAAATGTTGAACGCATTTCAAGTTTTTTTTGTGCATGCTTTTGTACTCCACCCATATCACATACAATTTGCTTCCAACATGAAATGAAAGTGGTAAGCTGTGGGTACCATGATACCCTAACAATAACAATTCAACAGGTATTAAGTAATACATAATAACACCCAATAATTTCTAAGCATCACGAGTTTAAGAGAAGCCTTAAAAATGCCTAATAACCAAATTTAATTCTCATTGTTGTTTCATAATAACATCATTGTAATACTGTATTGTTTTCACATTAATTAATTTGTTTATACATATATGTTTTGAACACTGTTTTCGGATAGGAAACGCCTTTGACAAACAAACTACAAAAGGATTTTGTATGTATTGGTTTTAAAGGTCGGAAAGCAAGGTCATATTAATATTAATCATTTTAGGATTTACTTATGTTATGTGAATTTTGTGTTGCTGGCGGTGTTTTATGATGTAATAAGAGCTTTTCCGAACTTTTCATACATAACCTACTTACTCCATGCGCTAAGTCCTCAATGCCACCAGCATTTACAGCTGGACCCAGAAAGGCTATCCTTTTTTCTATTTCTTAGTTGAAATACTTGGTGGTGTCAGACGGCTTCTTGATTGTCGAGTCTGCCACCACTGGTGGAGGATTCCAATTGCTAATTTAAGTGTCATCTGCCACCAGTGCGGACAGAGGAGGACCAGTGTGGAGGTAGGAGCAAATGCGACTGACCAGACGCAATCACCATCAGTGGTGGTCAATGCGACAAATAGTTGCAACTACCTCCTGTGGGGACAGACCGGTGGGGTAAATGAGAATAAACCACACTTTCGCAGCACGGCAATTTGAAACCAATGCTCAGAGCTGAGGATCTAATACGATTCCGGGAAAACGTCTACATTTAGTCAGTATACTGTTGAAAGCCGTTGCAAACACACGAAACGTATGCAATATCATCATCTGCCAAGCCTTTTCCCAACTATGTTGTAGTCGGCTTCCAGTCTAACCGGATGCAGCTGAATACCAGTATTTTACACGGAGCGACTGCCTATCTGACCTCCACATCCCAGTTAGTATTGGGTAATACGATACCCCTTGATAAGACTGGTACCTATTACCCATGTTTGCAATGAAATAAATGATTTGATTCAATTACACCTTATAAACTAGAACTTATTTGCGTATCGGCTAAAGTATCTTCAGTTAAAACAACCAATCACCCACGTCTTCACTATAAATGCAGACACAGCACATGTGTGTGCGCATTCCAGTTATATAAGACGTGACACATTATGTTATAGTTGAACAAATTATGTCACGACTTAGATAACGTTTTATCTTAATTATTTAACAGATAAACGATTAATTAATTCTATTGAAAATGATTAATTGCAGAATTTTTCTAGAGGCTCATGTTGTTTGGTGCAGATTTCATGGATAAGTTTATTTGCTAAATTCATTATACTTACAGGCGACAATGACAGGGCCAGATTGGCCCTACTAACTAATATTATGAACCAATAATGATGGAAAAATAGGCTGAAATAAAAGTAAACTATAATAAAGCGACAGCATATCCGGCTCGAAGGACCAATGTTCGGGGTTGGGGTGAACTAAGATTAAAGGTTATAAAGATAGCTATATTTCAGTAATACAAATGGGATAACAATTAAAACTAAAGAGGTGAATGAGATGAGATTGAGTTGCGCCCAATATGCTCTCCGAGACATACTGACTGTTTTACTTAGGTAATACATAAAATATTCAAGGCATAGAGCGCGGTTTCGCAACTACGCTGACATGTTTATTATTGTTCGGTGATTGATACAAACATACAGTGTGTGAGGTTAAAATGGAACTGGGCGGTTCACATTTCCAGGATGGGTCAGGACAGATTGACCAGGATCGTCACACAGTTGGTGTCTGAAGACAGTCGTCGTCACCGAGGCAGGCCCAAGAAACGTTAGCGTGAGGATTTAGACTCGTCCCTGACTGATTGGCTGAAGAAAATAAAACACCAAGAGAGTTGAAAAGGAATAGGGGAGACCTTTGCCCGACAGGGGGACAGAACAAGCTAATACAAAAAAAATACGGGCCGCTGCTGGGTAAACGTCTTTCGGCTGAAATGATGATGATGATAGGGTATCATCATCGTCGTCCACTGCTGGACATAGGCCTCCCCAAGTGTCGCCTGATTGACCGGTCCCGTGCGACTCGCATCCAGCGGATCCCCGCAACCTTCGCCAGGTCATCGGCCCACCTAGGAGGCATTCCAACGCAACGTCTTCCGGTTCGCGGTCGCCACTCCAGAACTTTTCGGCACCCTCGGCCATTCGTTCTGCGAGCAATGTGCCCTGCCCACTGCCACTTAAGTTTGGGAATTCTTCGGGCAACAGCGGTAACCCGAAAATATTGCCCTCTGGTTTTAACCAACTGTATCAGGAAAGTAAGGGGGGGTGGGGTAATTATGTATGTTATGTACCTACCTGTTGCGATTCTACATTACTTCTTTGTGATATCTTTTTCATCCGGAACTGATAAACCCTAGGTACTGAATGATAATCAGTTTCAGCACTTTTCAGATTATAGGTAATGGTGACTGGATAATCATTTAAGAAGACGTATACAGTAATATTCGTAATGATGATGTAGTACTAAGTACTTAATAATAATTAATTATATTATACAAATAATCATTATTATACTGAAATCCCTATCTATTACTTACCTTTAGTATAATTGCCAATGTATAGGTAAACAAGTAATATACGGTTTCCGTTTTAATATGTAAGATGACTTTTATAAATTACAAATTTTCTGTACATAAGTATTTATGTACATGTCGGATTATCAGGATTTATTCCGTAAGTTCGTACATTGTGTGGGCAGACGATGGGTTTCGTGCTATGAAAACACACTGTTTCTAGCGAAACTAACGAATTATTTGAGATTACAACTTAACACAATAACATGGGGCACAATAAATCGGGTACAGTTCCAAGACGTCTCTACTCCGCCGCGATCAGACATTTAATGTCGCCCTTGCCTCGAACTGAACATCAGGGATCTGTAGCACGCTGTGGTGTGGGTAGACTTGTAAGTAGGTCGCGTGATGTAACGACCGGATCCGACATACAGATAATTTGAAATTTAATATTAATGTTATGCAGTATAATACGGGGTGTAAACTTCACGAAGCCGTCAACCGAACATTATGTAAATTAAACTAAGTAACACAAAACTACAAAAATGATTGCTGGGAAACAACTTTATTATTTGGTATGAAAAATCATGGTTTTACGGTAACGCTCCCATGTAACGCACGAAAACATTCTGCTGTTGGACACACTGTCAAGTAAATGGCTCATGAAGGTAAAGTTATAACATTTAAAACTAGTGTTTATAAAAAAAAAAGAAATATTTATGAAAAAGAAGTGCCTTTAGGCTGCGTTAAAGGTGTTTTTACATCCGTTATACACAATTATTGCGAATTAATCATTTGAATAAAAAATATATTTATTACAATGAATGAACTTTGGATAGTCGATGACATAGCATCAATACCTAAGTGCCAAAGTTTTGTATGATCAGCAATATCTAAAGGGCTTTCAACAGCTAAAACTTAATGTTTTATAGCAATAATTATTATGAAACTGACAGCTCTTGGATGCGGTTTAAATAATAAGGGACATTGAAAAAAAAATTACGCAAAAAAAATAAACGCGAACACACACACACGACACGATACGTGAAACATACGCGTATGTTTTCATGATGGATGGATGGATGGTTTCGATGGTGGCTGGTGTACATCTTCTGCCTACATTACACCACTACGGCGGAGGACATCGTGGAGTACGTGCGTCTGAAGACCGAGTACGTGGCGAGAGTGCAGCTGTTGGAGTCGCTCCGCAACGTCGACTTTAAGGCGTTGGTGGTGCGAATGCCAACGTGTTATCTGCACCTCGTCTTGGAAGGGAACTTTTGGCCGCAGGGAGTGGTGTTCCATCGCTTCCAGGGGCTAGTGCCAAATGAACGCGCAGTGACATAGTCCACAAGTGAAGTGTTACGTAGTTTTGAGGTTCTTTTTACTAACACAATTCGTATTTTATCATATGTATGTTAGTCTGTAAAGTATACAACATTATTTTTAGTATATACGAAACCTGAATATAGTTTGTTCAGAATTAGTAACTGAGTCGATTCCAATGATTTTTAAACCATGTTATATTTATCCCAAAAATATTTAAAAATATTTTTACACGCAAACCCTGCGTAGGGAACTACAGCTGTTTTGACATGGAAAGAAAAATTCTAGTGCGAGCAGGGTTTGAACCTGCGACCTTCCGGTTCAGTACACCGGATGATCACAGCTCTCGAAATTTTCGAGAGCTGTGAGCCGGGTGCGATGGTCTAATTGGTTAAGACATCCGGTGTACTGAATCGGAAGGTCGCAGGTTCAAACCCTGCTCGCACTAGAATTTTTCTTTCCATGTCAAAACAGCTATATTTAAAAATGTTACAAGTTGGACACCGAGCGACATTAAGTACCTATCGCAATAATTTATGTACCTACTGCCAAATTATTAATTATCAATGAGCTCAAGACGACGCTGGATGCGCACGCGCGGGTTCGCTGCGTGGTGACCACGTTTTTGTGCGGACAACCAGGTAACAGAACAAGCTTATAACTTTGTGATTTTTCATGATGTAGTTTTGAAATTTTGTATATTGATTCTTTACATAAAAATACTAGACACGTATTTCAGGTTTCGCATATACTAAAACTAATGTTGTATATCTATGGGCCAAAGTTGCCTGGAAATAAATAAATGTTGTTGTTGAACGAACGTTTAGTATCATTGGTGAAATTCGCCCATAACAATCGTTTACACGATTTCTGACACGTTTCAAAGATTACAGCTTTGATAAAAATATGCTTACTCAAGCAACAAAGGCACACTATCACTGACCGCACATAACCCTAATCTAGCTCAAACATTTACCGATAATTCCCTATCTGTTGTGTAATAAAATCGATTTGTTTTTATCGAGTATTACTTCATAGGTAAGGTAAGTGTATTATGTAAACTCAATCGATCCTGAACGAAAAATAAATCGATATCAGTATTTATATATTTTTTGTTGATATTGGTATAACACGTAGTCTTCTAACTAAAATTGTATAAATTCTGAAATAAAAATTTTGGCCTTTAAGATTTTTTTTATTTTTCATGAAAATGCTGGCAGGGTGCCTCGTTGCTCTAATAGGTCGTAAAAGCGAGTGCTGAGCATGAAGTCCTTTCGATTCCCAGGCGGAGCAAAGTGTTATTAGATTTGTCCATCAGTAATTTCCCAGTAGCAGCCATTGATGGCAACAGGCTCGCCCCCAATTACATGGGACTTTAACATAACTAGGAAAGCATGGCTTAACCTAAAGATCGACCCAAGTGGCTGTTATTATTAACCCACGAGCTGCTCCTAACCAGTCTTACCAAGGGGTATCGTATTACCCAGTACTAACTGGGTTGTAGAGGTCAGATTGGCAGTCGTTCCATGTAAAATACTGGTATTCAGCTGCATCCGGTTAGACTGGAAACCGACCCCAATATAGGTGAGAAAAGGCTAGGCTATGAGAGATGTAAGAAAGGAGCATACATACTGAGCTGACCCCAAATAAATTTTGCTTAGAGCAGGAGATAATAAATGAAGAAAAATTCGCAAGCACAAACTCACATTTCTCAATAATCTACTCTAACAACCATGATCCTCTACTCTACTCTACTAACCCCTCATTTGTCACACGTGAAGATATTACACAAACGTGAGCAGTACATCAAACATCAACCAATTAGTGGCATTATGCAACACTCGTGTTTATCCGGACCATGCCGCTAGCTGCATCTGGTTAGACTGGAAGCTGACCCCAATATATTTAGGAAAAGGCTAGGCAGATGATGATGAGGTCTTCCTAAGCTGCATATAGGGACCAAACAACACATTACATTCATCATGCCTACAAATAATACTCTACCAATCAAACATTTTTCGAAAAGCCTAGGCAGATGATGATGAGCTCCTCCTAAGCTGCATATAGGAACCAAACAACACATTACACTCATCATGCCTACAAATAATGCTCTACCAATCAAACATTTTGCAAAAAGGCTACGCAGATGATGATGAGCTCCTCCTAAGCTGCATATAGGAACCAGACAACACATAACACTCATCATGCCTTCAAATAATGCTCTACCAATCAAACATTTTCGAAAAGGCTAGGCAGATGATGATGAGCTCCTCCTAAGCTGCATATAGGAACCAAACAACACATTACACTCATCATGCCTACAAATAATGCTCTACCAATCAAACATTTTGCAAAAAGGCTACGCAGATGATGATGAGCTCCTCCTAAGCTGCATATAGGAACCAGACAATACATAACACTCATCATGCCTACAAATAATGCTCTACCAATCAAACATTTTCGAAAAGGCTAGGCAGATGATGATGAGCTCCTCCTAAGCTGCATATAGGAACCAAACAACACATTACACTCATCATGCCTACAAATAATGCTCTACCAATCAAACATTTTCGAAAAGGCTAGGCAGATGATGACGAGCTCCTCCTAAGCTGCATATAGGAACCAGACAATACATAACATTCATCATGCCTACAAATAATGCTCTACCAATCAAACATTTTTTCGAAAAGGCTAGGCAGATAATGATGACCTCCTCCTAAGCTGCATATAGGAACCAAACAATACATTACACTCATCATGCCTACAAATAATGCTCTACCAATCAAACAAATTAACACGAACACTACTTATATTAATGAACCACGTGAAAGCAACTGCAATCACTACAAAACGTGACCGGTATAAACAAACAAACAATATATTAGTTATGTTAGTCACTGCATAATTATTTTGTTGTTACATAACGTGTAGTGTAGGTATTTGCATAATGAGACTAGTTGGGTCTCGTGTCTTTGTGTTTTAATTGAGTTATTGTTGGTAGTAAAGGAATTGTTCGCCACTGTAAAGATTTTAGATTTCAAGTATCTTAGATTAGTTTACTAAACTTGTACTTCATTTACGGGAAATCTTCCGTGATTGTTCATAATTTTGAGCTCTCGATATTTTGACGCTGTTGCAAGCGCCATGATCGCGGGTTGACTGGAGAATGCGGGTGGATGGAAAATAAATTGTTAATAGCAGACAAAGTTTGTATTAGCTGATTAAAATGGGGAAATTATTAATCGGGCGAATAAAAATTTAATTGGCGACCAATATATTAGTATATTGGTCGCCAATTAAATTTTTATTCTAAATGGGCGACTATTGTACCAAGTAAGCAACTATTTATCCGGTCATTGCAGCAAGGAGAATATAGGAAGCAAGAGCGAGCTGCTGAGAGAGACTTGTGGCACCCCGACTCGGACAGGTTAGGTTCGAAGGGGATGGCAGGGTCTAGTGAGCGAGCGAAGTGAGCGAACTAAGACCCCGGAATCCCCTTCGTGTTAGGTTACTTTAAACTCTGCAAACAGATATAGGAGCCCCGCTCAGCGGGGGTTCGTCGACTACGCCTTATCTACAATCTAGTGATTAATAACCTTGTTTTAAGTTTTTTACAGGAGTCCTTAAATTATCACATAATCGTACTGAACAACTAGTAACTCAAATTTCTATTTTCAAGTCGCTGTTTTAAACATTTGTATTCGCCCACTGTTTGTCGCTCACTTAGTATTTCAGTAGCCCATTTTCAATATTTTTGACACCTTTAATTTGAATTTATGTTCGCTCGTTTAAATACTACCCATTAAAATGTATGGTAAAATTAAAAAAAAACGTTATGAGTTTTCAAAAGTATATCATAGAATAAAAGTTCATGGTCTGAGAGACACGAGAGGTTTTGTGTTTATGTTACATCCTGTATATCGTAATACTTGTAGGGCATTTTCTTTTCAGCTCATTCATTAAAGTCTGCCCATACATTCAAGCCCAGACGTTTACCAACTTAAATATACATACAACATTATTTTTAGTATAATTATGCGAAATCTGAATATAATTTTCTCCCAAAAATATTTAAAAAAGGTTACAACTTGGACACCGAGCACCTAAGTTAGTTAAGTACCTATCGCAATCATTTAGGTACCTACTGCCATATTATTATTATCAATGAGCTCAAGACGACGCTGGAAGCGCGCGCGGTTCCGCCTCGCGGCGACGCCGCGTTGTGACCACGTTTTTGTGCGGCCAACCAGGTAACAGAACAAGCCTTGATTTTTCATGATTCAGTTTTGAAATTTTGTACATAGATTCTTTACATAAAAATACTAGACATGTGTTTCAGGTTTCGCATATAATAAAACTAATGTTGTTGTACACATGTGTATTACTCTAGTTTATTTTATTGTTTGTTTATTTTGTTTTATTATTATTATTTTTTTTGTATGCAGATCTATTTCTCATATTTAAGTACCTATTCACTACCACCATTGACACAAAATATAAAACTGCTTCACATCCGGGACCTCACTAATTTCAGGTCCAGTTGAAAACCAGCGTCGGGCACTAGTTGTCCGGCATTTTGCTGAACTGGGCCTATTTGGCGCAGCCGTGAGGCACACAGTGTCACACTATTTTATTTTTTGTTTAGATTTTAAGTTTTTAATTTTGTTTGTTTTTTATTTGTTATTTTTTTTTATTTATTTTATACTGTGTGCACTTGTGGCATGTGCCAAATAAATGTATTTTCTTTCTTTCTATTTTCTTCTTTCTATTAGTCATCTATAGTAAACTTGCTCAACTCGTCTAATGAAAATCTTAACTTAACGTTAATTTTAACGGCAAATATAACAATTAACAATTGTAACAAACGTCGTCACGTGTTTAGCAATGCATATTGAAACACATGGTCAACATACATACGGTAAATACCTAGTAATTAAGGATATATCCATTAATTACTAATTAATTAATGATGGCTTATTCATGATGACCAATTTCAAACGAACGATATCAATATTTATTAAATCTTCGCAAATTTTTGGTCGTAATTTGTCAAAAAACCTTTGATTTGCCTAAAGCATATACATATTTTCCTATAAACTGGATAAATAGGTCTAAAAATGTATCAGAGAACATTTTCGAAATGTCTTTAAAAAAAAAAAAAAAATTGAAAATTTCTGTTTCTATGGAAAATTTGAAATTGGTCTAATTTAGCTGTAACACTAATTTTCGAAAATGTTTTTTGATAAATTTTTAGAGCTATGTATTCAGCTTATGTGTATGAAGTTTCATTAAAATCGGTTCAGTCATTTCGAAAAAAAGGAACTTAAAAGTTTTTATGAAATGCCGTAAGTCGTCATCGCTCTTAACGTATTTTCCTATACATAGCAAACTTTTCCATGATAATCGACCTGCGAACTGACCCCTATCAAACTGGATTCTAATTAATTTATTTATTAGCATTACATAACCGATGTAATAACAATTAAATACTTAGTTATATAAACCTAACTAATTACCGCTACGGTGACTAATGACTAATTGGTGATGTTTGTTTGTTTTAGAATGGAATGTGATTAATATGATTTAATCACACACATCATCATCATCATCATCATCATAATCATCATTTCTCATTTATTTTTTGTCTCATCGTTCACATTTTTCAAATTTAAAAACTGTAACACTTTTTTTAAAGCGACTCCAAGTGAAAAATTCGAAGTCTAAAAAATTAAAAATGACAAAGCTACTCTTTTTATTATACAGTCAGTCACGCTTCTCAGTAGTACCATGCTGATTCTATACCACAGATATAGCAATACCTAAATAACACAAGAGGACCTACTTCGCGTGCCCGGCTTAAGCATTTTATGCTTAACGTGGCTACTGTCGCAGCAAGCTAATTTGTTTAAAACAACAACTTAGAAAGTTAATTCTTGATATTTAAAGAACAAAAATGTAGGCTATTTTGTATAGTAACTAAATAGGGCTTATGACGTCATAGCAGGTAGTCAAAAATGGCACGGTTGTTTTTCACACGGATCGTGACGTAATACTTGCGTTATCTATAGGTATATCTACATCAGTGTTCCATACTAGAAAGAAAGAAAGAAAACATATTTATTTGGCCCATGCCACAAGTGCACACAACAAGCACAAAAAAAGGAGATAATATTGTGTGTCTCACGGCTGCGCCAAATAGGCCCAGTTCAGCAAACTGCCGAGCAGATAGTGCCCGACGCTGGTTTTCAACTGGACCTGAGATGGTGATGTGACGGACATAAAACAGTTTTGTTTTACTATTATATAAATGCGAAAGTAACGCGCCTAAACCAAATCTGTATGTTATATCTGAAGATGTCTGTAACAATGTTGTCACTGTATAGAAATGAATAATTTTATTATTACCTTTATTTATTTATGTTTACAAATTCAATTACATTTTTAAATATTAATTAAAAAATATTTAAAAAAACATAAAAAATATGTCGGATCCGGTCATTAGTAAGGACATAAAAAAATAGGAAAGCGCGCCAGTGTACAGTGGTGACAACACAGCGTGCTTGTACAGAGCCCTGATGTCCAGCTTGAAGGGAGGACGACGTTCAGTGTCTGATCGCGGCGGAGTTGAGACGTCTTTCAACTCGAACCCGATTCATTGTGCCTCGTGTTTCTGTATTAAGTTGTTATCTAAAGTAATTCGTTAGTTTGCTAGAAACAGTGTATCACCAGTTTTTTTTCATAGCACGAAACCCATCGTCTGCCCACATGATGTACTAGCCTAACGGAATAAATCCTGACAAATCCGACAAATATAAAAAAGTAGCCCACCGGTATCGGGAACAAGTTCCAAGCTACCGACGATCAGGGCTCCAGAGAGAGGAACCTCCTAACAATACGAGCCGTGTCCAGGAGTACTTCTTTCTTAATTAATCTATCTTTCTTTTATTATTACATTAACAGCCGAACCATTTCATGCATGCAACTGAAGCCGGCTAGTCCTTATAATATGTTTATTAATGTACTAGTCTTTCTACATCGTTCTCACATATATGTATAATCTCAACATGAATGGATGACCAAGATTTTGTTAAAATATTTTGATTTAAAAGAGTGTCCATGGAGTTTCTTGCCCATTCTTCTCCATAGAGATCTACGCTTTGGAATGTGCAACTACAGTACTTTCTCAAGTTATTATGTCTTGTGACTGTGACTGTAGCTTCGCTTCTTTTTGTTTTTTTGACATTCAAAAGTGCCTGTGATGGTCTGATTGAAATAAATGCTTTTGACTTTGACTATTTTCAAGAAGAATCCATAGGTCAAATCACCTGCAATTTTCTTACAAAGTAAATTAATCTTCTAGATATTAACCCTAATCATATTTACAACAAAGATTATAATTAGACCACGACCCGGAAATCAAGAAAACTAGATTATTACCATAACACACTGAAGTAATTGGATTGTATTGCTTATTATTTTGCACGCCACTGTACCGTGTGTTTCTGTTTATGTAACCAATTGTATTCATATGTATGGAAAAACGTGCCGGTTAATACATGCTTTATCTACTTATTTTCAATGGGGCGTGAGTGAATTTTTCAAACATGCATGTGTTTGGAACGAAGTCAGAAAAATATTTTTTTATGATCTCATTTAGGTGCGTTCTCGTCTATTGAGGAACTCATCATCATCTGCCTAGCCTTTTCCCAACTATATTGGGGTCGGCTTCTAGTCTAACCGGATGCAGCTGAGTACCAGTATTTTACATGGAGCGACTGCCATCTGACCTCCACAACCCAGTTAGTACTGGGTAATACGATACCCCTTGGTAAGACTGGATGTCAGACTTTTTGGGCCACTGACTGCCTGACGACTGTCAAAGATCTACAAATGACAGCCGGGACCAACGGCTTAACGTGCTTTCCGAGGCACGGAGGAAACTCTGTATGTAATGGGCGGTCACCCATCCGCAGACCAACCTAGATAAGCACGGCTTAACCTAAAGATCGACCCGAGCGGCTGTTATTATTTAGCCACAAGCTCCTCATCTATTGAGTCTATTGAGGTGCTCAATAGATGAGAAACCTTTGTGGTAACTATATTTTCGAGCCGTTTGGGGTTGAAACTCTGGGGTCGTGGGGTCCGAGTGCTCATAGTCTGTTTAAGGAAATTTTGAAACGCCTAGTTGACGCTTCCAGAGACCCAAGGGCTGACTTTTACTTTGGCCAGAGGCTAAGTGTTGCCATACAACGTGGCAACGCCGCCAGTCTCTTGGGCACATTACCAGCTGACAGAGTTGAGGAGGAGTTTTTTGATACCCTTTTGTAGTTTGTTGTTAGAGTGTTTATTTTAGGTTATTTAATAGTTTTTAATTAATAATGTATTTAGTTAGTATATTCAAAATAAAACTCCACTTTAATTACTGTTATAATTAAACTATGAATAAATGATCCTGATTCTGATTCTGAGATTTTTGACAATCGTGAAGTAGTCAGTAGCTCGAAAATCTGACAACCAGTCTTACCAAGGGGTATCGTACTACCCAGTATAAGGTGGAGAAAGTGATTTCCGTGATTCTGAAACATTTCTCCGACATTCGTTTCGCCGTTGATCGGTTCACCGACAGAACGATTCACTTTTCATTTTTTCTCTGACAGAACTTTTCAATGACGAACGATTCGCCGACAGAACGATTCACTTTTGAAAATTACATCGACAGAACCTTTCACCGGCGAGCGATTCGCCGACACAACTGTTCATCTGCCCCTGGGTATAAAACATAGGTATTCGACATGTAGACCTGTTTCCGTTTATTGTTTTAAAGAAACACAAAAATACACACAAAATACAATCAATAATACAATATAATACTAATACATAAAATTAAACTTTGCACTCATAGTCATTCCGAAGGATTTTATAATTTCCGGCTAGCTTATCATTTAATTGCATATCATTCTAAATTAAAAGCACAATGCAGGCTAGTATTATTGAGGTAATGATAGACATACATACTTGATATTAATTTCTAAACGAAAACAATTAAATATGAAAATGAGGGTAGTCTTCAATTTTTTACCTGTCAACGTCCCTCATTACGTTGTTATGTCTGCCCGGAATTAATTTCCAACGTGTTAATGAAAAGGTTTAGATTTGTTGTTAAAAAATGAGTGATTGTGTAATGTTAAAGTCAAAACGCGGTAAAGATATATTGATCCACGAAGGATATTCATATCATCTAAATAGAATAAGAAATACGAAGTTCTACTGGCGGTGTACGAGAAAAGATTCTACCCGGTGCAATGTTGCTATCACTTCAACAGTGTCTACGAATAATTCTCATATTGTTATTTCGAAAAATTTTAAACATGTTCATTTGCCGGATCCCGATAAGCAGATTGAATTAACTGTAAAAGCTAACATCAAACAAAAAGCCCACCATTCAATGGATGCACCCTCATAAATTGTTCAACGGTGTATTCAAGATGTACCAAGTATTAGTGCTCCTCTTACATGCTGACTAAGGATGCCATAAGAATGATGGTTCATCGGGTAAGGAATAAGAATTTACCAAGTATTCCCAAAGATATACATGCTGTTGTGATTCCCGATGAATTAACCAAAATTAACAATGATGTCAACTTCCTTATCGGTCACTACACTCATAATGAAGAATCCCTGCTACAAGCTTAACACCGAAGTAGAAAGCTTGCAGCAACGATTCACACACAAACAGTCCAGTCTGCTCGCCACACACTGCAGTGTAACGTTGGGGCTGGCCCGCACCCGGCGCACCGGGGAAGCGCATCTTTTTCGCATCGTGGTGTAGAAACAATCGACACGCGCATCAGCAAACATTCCTGATGCGCTACAGAAGCGGAACAGACCCATCAATACCCGGAACGCGTTATTATATTGAACGCGAATGGCGCTGTACGATTTTTGAGTGTAATTTACCCACAGGCTGCACGTATAAAATGAGGTGCAATATGCACGAAATAAGGTTCTTTTTACAACGACAGAACAACTTGCAAACCTGCGAGCGATCATATTAGCACTTACCGACAGCGCCCTTCTTTCTCTCTCAATCTCGTATCATCATCGTCTCTGAGGTCAGCGGTCAAGCGATGTCCCAAGTATTTAATTTTATATACCCTCACAAGCGATATTCCGTTCAACTTGACCGGAGGGATAGGATCAGGACATCGACCACCGGCACCAAAGACCATGACTTCACTTTTAGTGACGTTGTAGACCAATCCATGAAGTAAAGCATATTCTTCACAGATGGTCACCAATCTCCTAAGACCACAAACCGAGGCGCTCAGCAGCGCCATATCATCGGCGTAACTAATGTTGTTTACACATACTCCATCAATGTAACAGCCGGCACGCTCTCTGCTGAGCACCTCGATCAGCCCATTGACATAGAGGTTGAAGAGCGTGGGGGAAGTCAACCCCCCCCTGCCTTAACCCACACTCCAACCTATACGGTTCTGAAAAAGCCCCGGCCCAGCGTACCTGATTGATCTGGCCTCCATACCAGCATTTAAAAGTGTTAATCAACTCTGGAGGAACACCAGCTTCTTCTAACTTCCTCCAGACGATATTGTAGGAGACCAGATCAAAAGCTTATGATAATGCCAGACTGATGATGATACTTAGGTCTTTTCTCAATAGAAACCAGGTGTAATGACAATTCCTAGAAATTGCCCTGGTCATTGCATTGGTTATGCTTATGCCATGGTCAAGTAGACTTTAAGACAAGTGACATCTACCAACCCACACTGGGCCCGCGTGATGTATTACAGCCCACTCCCGTTTAGAAAGGACGCCTCAGTCCCAGCTATGGGAACATTTTAGGTTGGTCATATTTATGCTTCACAAGCTTATGCCCGCGGCTTCGCACGCGTGGAGTTCGGTAATTATCCCATGGGATCGTATATACCGGGATAAAAAGTATCCTCTATTTTAATCCAGGTTATAAACTATCTCTGTGCAAAATTTCATCTAGGTCCGTTCAGCAGTTCTGGCGTGATTGAGTTACAAACATCCATCCATCCAAACTTTTGCATTTGTAAAAGTAAATAAGATTTAGGTAGTACTCCTTTATAAAAATAAGGCAATAAAGAAATTTATTATTATTCCAAAAATGGTCACAACAAAACCAACCTGAAATCGATAACTTATAGCTTGAAGTAAAATATTTAAGAATAGTTACAATAATTTTCCATAAAATTGACCGAAACTACAAAAAGCCACGTGTTCTTACATCATACAAAAAAAATATGTCGCTAACTACCAACACAACAAAAAAAAAATAACCTTCAAACAAAACAATACAGCCAGCGTACCTTCATCAACATAACACTCTTATCAATAATTCCAATTTCAAACAAAAACGTGTCATTCCAATGCACGGCAGTGTAACATAGTTGCAGGACAGAACGCGAGAACGTGATACAGTGGCGGCCAAGGTCACCACACCACTAGTTCACGTGACTTATAATCCACTTACGTGTAATTCGTTAAATACTTATTACGTTTCGCTTGATTATCATACGCACCGGACGGTAATTGGAGATGGTATGTCGTAATTTTGTGGACGTATGGTTAATTTGCAATGTGGTGTAAAGGTATTTGGGATTTTGTTATGTCATTTGTTTGTATTCACTTGTTTAATTTCTAGAATGTTTCTAGTTTCACACAACATTGTATTGTTGCTCTTTATAAAATGCGTTTAGACCAAAATAAAGAATATTTAAGCAATTGGCTATTTAAAATGTGATACAACTAAGTATTTTTTAATGCCTCGTTGTTCAAGTTTTGCTGAGCATGAGGTCCTGGGTTCGATTCCCGGGTCGGGCCAAGTGTTATTGGGGTTTTCCATCAGGAATTTCTCAGTAGCAGTCACGGACTCTGAATTTGATTCCGTTATATGGCAATAGGTTTGACCCTTATTACGTGGGACTTAAAATACATCATGACTTTTTAGTCGTCTTACAAAGGTCGTCCACTCAATGTACCTGACATAAAATAGCTCTGGGCGCGATATTTTTTTATCTGTCATAATAGGTACAAAGAAAAATAATAGTAAAAAATTAGAATAAAATTATGAAACATCCTGTTAATGATTTTTACGTGTCAAACGGGAGAACATACCCAGCACTCGAGTCCAGTAGATCATCGCTCGCAACAGGGTGTTTTAACTACGTCATGCGTCATAATACTGAATATTATTTTAGACAGATTTGTCTGCTCCTAACAATTTTATTTTTCATCCACCCGCATTCTCAAGTCATCCCGCTACCATGGCGTTTACAGCGTCGAGATATCGGGAGCTCAAAATAACGAACAATCACGGAAGTTATCCCGTAAGTTTAAAATATGACTGGCGAAATGTGGGTGTACTATCAGGTACACCTGTGCCTAAACCTTCGGAGAATAAATGCGTGATGTTATGTTGAGTATTTACAAACAGAAATAATGTACTGTTCCATATAATTGGTACATCCACTCTTCTATTTAAATAACGATACATGCAATGACAAACAAAATTTGACAAAAAAAAACCACTTATGACCACTAACATCTTTGGCAATATTTACCTGTAGACATTTGCAGTAAAAACACAATTTTAATATTATCTTATTTCATCATCTGCCTAGCCTTTTCCCAACTATATTGGGGTCGGCTTCCAGTCTAACCGAATACAGCTGAATACCAGTATTTTAAATGGAGCGACTGCCTAAAAATCTGACCTCCACAATTCAGAATTTAGTACTTGATAATACGATACCCCTTCATAAGGCTGGTTGTCAGACTTTCGGGGCACTGACTACCTGTAACGACTGTTCACGATCTACAATTGACAGTTGGGACAAACGAAACGTGGAAACTCGGTATGTGTCGGTGGTCAGGTCTCCCATCCACGGACCAACCTAGGCAAGCGCGGCTTAACCTGAATATCGACTCTAGTGGCTGGTATTATTTAGTCACGAGCTCCTCCTTTTATCTTGCTTCTAAACCTATATATATAATGCTCATGTTTCAAAACAACATATTTTTCCACAACTTTTTTACCTTTTTCTTCCATTGCACTGATTGTTTACGAGTTTCTCCACTAAACTCACGTGATTTTAAATTCTGTATGAGCGACAAAAAAAAATATAACCTTGTATAGATATTAGGTATAATTTCATGTGCTTATGTAATATATATATTATTCGGAATCAGGTTTTGGCGAAAACTTGACCGAAGAGCTTGTTGAATGGAAATATTATGGGATTTTTTTTTTTGTTATGAGCAGGATTTCATTGATTTTCTTTTGTTTTACTTTAGATTGGGGACAGAAGTCTTGTTACGGGTAATTTCATGTTTTAAATTCAAATTCATTTTTTTTTATTCCAGACAATGAGTCCATAGTGTTTTTAATAACAAAATAACTTAATAACTAGTGTTAGTAATAAGGGGACTCAAATAATAAAAAAAAATATATATAAAAAAAGTGTATAAAAATTTATATTTTTTAATTTTTGTTTTGTGCTACGGGATTTAGGTTCAATTCCCGTACGATTAAAGTCTTATTTTTTTTTCTACTATGGACTATTGAAGTTCTTATGCTACTATTACAACAGAGAGATCTACTTTACAGTCACCCTGTATTTGGAAAAAGAGCGTCAGATGATTTGGTTCAAAGTTCTTTTAGGGTTACGTACCTACTGAAAAAACGGAACCCAAGTAGGAGCACTCACGTGCCTGTCCGTCTGTTACAGCCAATTTACTCCGAACCTACTGGACTGATTGAGTTGAAATTTGTTACCCCTATGTAAGTCGGTGACCCAAAGATGGACGTGTAACGTAAATTAATGAATTTTAATCATGGAGGCCACTTTTGGGGGGTTAATTAAAAAAGAAAAAAAAAGTTTTGCAAACTATATCGTGTTACATATGAAATGAAAGGGCTTATTGTGAGCATGTCAAATATATATTTTAGATATATATTATATTGTTTTGAAGTTATTTAAGAAAATAGGCGAAAATTGACCATTCCCCTCCCCCCTAACTCCGAAACTACAGGTTCAAAAATTTTGCAAAAAAAAAAAAAGGATTCCTTTGCCTATAAATTACAGAAAAACCTATAAGAAATCTATCAACGTACGGAACCCTCTCCACGCGAGTCGAACTTGCAATTGTCCGGTTTTTTTTTAAATTGACCCCTTTTGCCCACAAACACGTGCCTGCCTATCCACCCTTATTTAAACCCTTTACAACTTCAGTAATTCATTATATAAGAAAAACTAATTTTACCCGCCTATCCGTTTGACATTTTACCTCATATTTATAGAACTTAATTTAACGAACCCTCGTTATATTTGGATAACTTTGATGATCATAGCTTAGAATTTGATTTACATCTATTTTTAGATTAATTAACATTATATTTTAATTTATTCAAATATCATTCATGAATATTATTGACCTAAGGCTGTGTACCTTGGCTAGGAAACCGATATGGACACAGACATGGGCACTGAGTCAGTGTCCATGTCCGGAGCGTACACCTTTGGTTACAGTCAGTGGCTCTGACAGATAGTTCAGTAAAGCCAGCCATAAACGATTGGTTATACATCTGCGGCAGTGGCGAAGGTTCCATACAACTCGATTCCTACCGGATTCCCTTTGAAAAATGGCACAGTCAGTATTCTATAGACAAATAATATAATCATATTAAAGATATGTACTCCGGCTTACCTCTTACAAAAATTAACCCTTCGCTACTGATGTGCAGTGCACACACACAACAACACATCCATCCAACATGCATCCTAGAGAATATAGAAATTTTCCACCCGACATACCAGAAGAAGCACTGTGATAATCTTCTTCTTCGTGTCGCTAAAAACTTAGCTTCTTCTACGGTGTTGTCGATGGCAGAGTAGAAATCATTTCGACTGCATGTTTTTGGACATATAGGGCAGGCCAATGAAGCCAGTAACTCACAGAAAAAAGATTGAACTGTATTGAAAAATTGGGTTCGAACATTGGGCTCATTGACTTTTTTGCCACCGACTTCCAAAAGTTAAGTTATTTTAGACTTTTTTAGTTTTAGTGTTTTTTTTGGAAGTCGGTTTTTTTTGCAAAAAGTTTTTTTTTCAGTTGCATTTTTGGTTATTTCGAAGCTAATTTTTCAATATACTTCAATCTTGTTCACAACATAGATCAAGAAGTAAAAAAAAACAAAATACTGAACCGATTTTTTTGAAATTTCTATGGGATCAATCGGAAAGTATACTAAAAAAATACTTTTCAAATCGGTTCATAAATGACGGAATTATGAGGTAACAAACATAAAAAATACGTCTTTCTTTTTTTGTAGTCGGTTAAAAGACTTGCAAAGCATCACAGAAGAATGATTCAACAGTATTGGAATTAATTCCGGAATATTTAAAAAAAAAAAAAAACAGAAATTTGTCGATATAGATCACAAGACGGCTAAATCTTTAATCACGTTTCAGCCATACACGCCCAAATCACGCGTATCGAACCACCAATTATTCACGTGCTTAAAGTTAATTAATACAGGCTCTATTATTACGATAATTCGATAGAAACAAGACTTTTCCATACAAAACAATGTAAGGCTCAATTGTACACATTGTGACCAACATAACAATATCATCAGTACAACGTGATGTCGATCACGTGGATGACAAACACGTGATGAGAACCTATTCTGTGTTTTATTACGTAATTTTTACATGCTTTTGTACTCCGTAGTTTGTGATCTAGTCAAATTTTGACATCCATTGACGGTTTTTCATGAAAATTTTACAAAATTCCCGCCCTCATAACGCAATGTACGGTGAAGTAGGATAGAGGTAAAACTTCACGGTGTTTTCATACATTTTTGGTGGGCTGGTTTTTATTTATTATGTAACTCAGTTCGCGTTATGTAATAGGAAAACTTTGGGCTATATAATAAACGAGTAATACATGTGACGTAAATGATATAATTTTTCGGGAGTTACATACCTTCGATTTTGTAAGCAGCTTGACAATTATGTGGTTCTTTTGAATGTTCATCATCTGCCTAGCCTTTTCCCAACTATGTTGGGGTCGGCTTCCTGTCTAACAAAACGCAGCTGAATACCAGTATTTTACATGGAACGACTGCCTATCTAACCTCCAACAACCCAGTTAGTACTGGGTAATACCATACCACTTGGTAAGACTGGTTGTCAGGCTTTTTGGGCTACTAACCTAACGACTGTCAAAGATCTACAAATGACAGCCGGGACCAACGGCTTAACGTGCTTTCCGAGGCACGGAAGAAGCTCGGTATGCTTAACAGTAGGCTTAACGTAATTATCGACCCGAGCGGCTGTTATTATTTAGACTTGAAAATATACATAACCAACGTGGTTACTTCTAGCCAGGAGTCCGAGAGCTTAACAACCAGTCTTGATCAAGGGTATCGTAGTACCCAGTAGCTGGTTGTGGAATGCATATTGGTAGTTGCTCTATCTAAAATACGGTACGGTATTTAACTGCATCCGGTTAGACTGGAAGCTGACACCAACATAGTTGGGAACAGGCTGGTCAATAGATGAGAATATACAAAAATAATAATATCCTTTTGCCTAAACTTTTAATTTTACATCTATACAAATAAATAAAATTTAAGTGTCTGTTTGTAATATCAATATTAGCTTTTTACTGAATGTATGTGAAAATATATACGGCATTTATAACAAAGACACATTTTTTTCAGTTTTTGTCTGTTGGTCTGTCTGTCTGTTTATTTCGGCTAATCTCCGAAACGGCTGGACCGATTTTGACGGAACTTTTACTGGCAGATAGCTAATGTTATAAGGTCTAACATAGGCTGCAACTGATTTTATTTTAGAACAATAATTAGGGTTCCGTGCAAAAAAATTAAAACCCTTGAAATTGGTAACAAATTTCGATTCAAAAAAGGAAGTAATAAACCCCGACAATAGTAAAATTGGAAACTACTTGTGTCACATTTTATTAAAATAATTTATTTTTATAAAAACCAAAAACTAACAACAACTCGATTCCTAATTCTGGTCCTTTTGTCCTCAAAAGTCTAAAAAAAAAACTACAACAAGTAAACTAACTTAAAAACATACCTAGTAAAAAAAAAACTCATAATCACACTAAGCTTAATTAACATACCATCATATTAGAAACAAATCCTAATCAACCTAAAGTTTTACTAACAGTTTTTGAGTCATCGATATTCGAGAGAAATTCTATTCTATTCTAATCACCAGGTTTTTAAGGCTGACGTCATCAAGCATCATGCCATCCGATCCCAACTAACAGCCATGACGTTTCGACGAAATACCACAGGAATCTGCAATTGTTCCATCTAATGACGTGCTATAAATATGTTACAATATTAAAATAAATCAAAATGACGTCTGATGTTCCCTGTTTGAGAAAAACATGTCTAAACATGGAGAGGCTTGGTCCTGAACGTCACTGTTCAAAGTTACTCATTCAAGATGGTTTGTTTTTCCAAAGGCTTGCGGTTAAGTAACGTGGAGCAAGGGATAAGCAGTAGTCACTACCATTGTTTGCAAAAGGAGGCGTTGTATTGAGATGTCTAATAATAATTATGTAAGTACTGTTGGTAAGTCATGTAATAATTAAGTATACTAACTGGGTTGTGGATGTTACATGGGCAGTCGCTCCATGTAAAATACTGGTATTTAACCCTATCTGGTTAGACTGGAAGCTGACCCCAACATAGTTGGGAAAAGGCTAGGCAGATGATGTTGGTAATTCTACTTGAGTTGTGGCTTGTTGTGGCATTCTAACAATATTTTAGCATGATTTTTTGTAAATATGTGTTCAAAACATATCCTACGCATTTATACACCAAACACTTACAAAATAGTACCCGACATTACTTAACCCTTAATTGGACGCGTGGGGTCTAGAACTTTTTGAATTCAGAATTTTGAGCGCTGAAGTTCCCGTTAGCTTCATAAAAACACGTGTCCTTTATGTTCAAGAATCGAGCATAATCGTGATTCAGCAAATCAAATACGAAATACATGCAACTTCTTATTTGATTTATATGATCGAGGTATCACGCATCCCACGTGACCGTTTTAGTAACTTTTTAGGCGCGACCTATATTTTAGAAACAAAATATTTTTAATAAAATCGGCTTCATAATTGATTCGACAGGATTTGCAAAACATAGCCCGAAGCTTTCATTCGGCCCGCACAGATCGGAAAATTCATTTGGTGTCTACCATCGCTTGGTCAGGGTCGAGTAAGCTCGGCACTATTCGGGCTAAGCCAAGATACAAACTCACGACTACCTTCAGCCCGCGGTTTCGCTCGCGTTATGATTGAAATAGACTATGGCAATTTCACACTCTTAGTACAAATTTTGCCACCTGGCTGTGCAGAATCTTGCCGACGGAAATATGTAAAGCAATATCGTATTTAGTACCCGTGGTGAGCACAAAGAGTAGAGGAAGACCAAAGAAGCGATGGATGGACTGTGTGAAGGACGATATGGCAAGACAGAAGGTGTCTGATAAGATGACAAGTAATAGAGATGTATGGAAGATGAAGACATGCTGGGCCGACGCTAAATAAATTGAAATAAGGGCAAGACTCCGCAAGGGAAAGTCCGCTTGCCAGACACACAAAGCCAGGCCGATAACCTTCTAACAACACTTAGGTAATTCACATTTCTTGAATATTAAAACTAGCACGTTCAGATAACAGCCTTTTTCTAATCCATTTATCTGTTTGCCTATCTGACTATCACAACTGAAGTATGTAGGTCAATTCAAATTCTTCGTCATACTAGAAATTATATGCCTGTAATTATGAAGTTCCAAGGGATCCCCCTGAAATAAGGATAAGAGTAGGTATATTGTATTGCAGCAAGTATGACGTCATTTGAACACGTGTAACGATAGTACACACGGCGAAACATCAAACTACACATTTCCAGTATAACATGGCCTCGCTTTGTATAGATTTCCCGTGCAATGAGAGATACGCATACACTGGTTTTATATTTCTTGATTTGTTGTCGTCGTGAGTCCTAGGACCTACATCCTACTAGTCGTGATTATCCGAGGACCTACTTCAGCATAATCAGCCTATAGCGTTCCTTCTGCTGTGTTCCTTCTGTTCCACTCACACAGAAGAAGTGAGCCATAATTCACAATCCGAGATCATTGCGAATTGCGAGATGTTATATGCTTTCGAAATTTTGACTCCAGGACATCAATGTTTCTTGTCAATGTTTTCCATCACCGTTTTCAGAGCGGTGGTGTTTTTTTTATTAATAACATACATATATACAAGTATCAAAATAGCAAATGAATAGCAGGCCGTAAAAAAAATCGTCCTCATCGCTGTCAATAGCAAAAGTGCCCAAAAAGCTGGCAGCATTGCCACGTTGGATGGCAATGCTGATTCATTGGCCAAAAACAAGCCCAGCGTTCTGGTCACGTGAAGAGTCTACCAACCGCTTGGCGACCCAAGTTCTTTTAAAAGAAAAATGAAGACACGTTTTATGTTTTTCAAAGTACGAAAGCATGCTTGGACAAACTCACCCCTTAACTGAGGGCTAAAGTTCTTTAATATCATCGATCTCGTAACGGCTTACCACTTTCGACAAAAATGTACCTACCCTTTATGACGCACGCGTACACAACCAAGGATTGTATAGCAATTATTACGACGCCTACTGTATGAGGGGGAACACCGCGTTTGTACAATCAACTGCATTTCTCAGATACAATTTGGCTTTGACAGTCCCTTTTTTAATACAAGTATGTGTGGTAGACTGTACACCTTTTTAGGTACACAGGGACGTGGATTAATACTCGACACGTACACTTCTTAATATTTATATACTTATATTGCAACATTTGCAACTTTGCCCACGACTTGGTCCGCATAAATTGTGATAGCTCAGCTAATATGCATGATACAAATATAATTTATAGACTATAGCACCCATGTTTAATGTAGCTTTCTGGCAGTGAAAGAATTTTTAGAATTGGATCATTAGTTCAGGAGATTATTCCCTACATACAAGCTTAAAAACAAATACATGTTTACCTCACTATGTTAGGAACATTGTGAGGTTATAAACAGGTATTTCTAGTGCAATAATACCTAGTTAAGTTATTATACAACGAAAATGAAAAAGAGTACTAAATAGTAAATGTAATGTCACCCATTCAGTTTTATTGTTATTATGTTATATTAAAAGCCTTTATTTTATGTTTAGTAGACCAGAAATGGTTATTATGAGGATCCTTAATGTTATATTGTGTAATGTAACATTTATTTATTTTCATTTATCTATGTAGACCCATATTATGCGAATAAATTATATTATTTGATTTGATTTGAATATTAGTACAGATAAACACAAACGAAGATTTACAGAGATTAAAGGAAGTTATGGAAAAAGAAAAGTAAATAAAGAAGAAAGAAAAGAAAAGATTTAAAGTGATGATTTATATAAATCAAAGATAAAGGTAATATTGAGAATGAAAAGTGATTTCACGAAAAGGAATAGTATGAACACGGTAGCGACCTAAAGCGACAACGGGTCGCGGTGAAGGCGTCTAGCGAACTGTTCGGCGGTCGGCGCGGTCTGCGTATGGAGCGGGCTGCGGTAGTCGCCTTTTTTACCTGACTGTGCGACACAGAGGAGGGTAATGTGTTTTTGTTCCTAATGTAGGTTGGTAGCTTATTAAGACCTTAATCTACATACAAATTATAGATAATATTAATCATTTTATATAATCAAAGGTAAAAAACTTACTTGTCCCACAAATGATGGGCCAAAAAGATAATTTCTTACGAAAAACGTAAAGTTACAAATAGAAAATGTTGTAATGGACGCCATATTATCCTATCTAACGGATGATTTATCTAGATGATGTAATACTAGGTTAATCTAAGAGATAGTGTCATAGATTATACACCTAGTTTCCTTATCAATTATTTTAAGTGTCACATTGTATGTTACGGTTATGTGTCTGAGGAATTTTAAATATTCTGTCGAGATTTTGTAGATATAAAGTCGAAAACTGAAATCTATGAACGTTTTTTTAAAAGTAATGTTTGGCTAAAGGTATTCTTGTCTCCGTCGCACAATTTTCAAACTACAAGCGCAAGATAGAGGCAAGATCAACATGTCGTTGTCAAAGTATATGCTAAGTAACGTTTGTAGATCTCGGCTTTTATTCGAGGAGAAGCAACTTAAGCTTCTTCAGGTAATCATCTGCTTAGCCTTTTCCCAACTTATTTGGCGTTAGCTTCCAGTCTTACCAGATGCAGCTGAATACCAGTATTTTACATGGAGCGACTGCCTATCTGACCTCCTCAACCCAGTTAGTACTGGGTAATACGATACCCCTTGGTAAGACAGACTACTTTAGGTACTCTGAAAACCAAAAATCGGTTTATCCAGCTCTTTTCCGGAAAATTGAATTTTCATGAGCTAGGTTATTAAATCTTAATAATTTTTTTTACGGGGGGAAACCTAAAGGCGACTGATCCTTGGGGATAAGATCGGGGTTTGTAGGATTTTTTCATCATCATCATTTCAGCCGAAAGACATCCACTGCTGGACGTAGGCCTCCCCCAAGTGTCGCCATATTGACCGGTCCCGTGCGACTCGCATCCAGCGGATACCTGCAACCTTCACCAGGTCATCGGTCCACCTATTGGGAGGCCTTCGATCGCAACGTCTTCTGGTTCGCGGTGGCCACTCTAGAACTTTTCGGCCCCATCGGCCATCCGTTCTGCGAGCAATGTGCCCTGCCCACTGCCACATAAGTTTGGCTATTCTTCGGAGATTAAGATTTTTACCTCAGCAAAACCAGCCCAGTGGTCAAAATCCTCACAGGAGAGGCGGCTCCATTTAAAAAAAAAACACAATTCCTAGATTTTTATTTAATTGTTAACCATTTTTCCTCAAAAGAAACCCAATCCAACCCCACCTTATATAAGAAACTCTTTGAAAGAACAACTTTCAATTTGAAAGACGAAATTAGCATTTTCTTAAAGAAGCCCACATAAAGCTTTAGAAAACTTCGTCAAGACAATTTCTATTTGAATTTTTTGTTGTATAAGAAACTTCCATGGTTTCTCTTCCAAGAACTTTATAGGACATGTGACTTGGCGTCACGTGGCTGAAAAAAACCTCTGAATACTTACATAAACCTTCACTGAAAGGCATTAGAATGAAAGTTAGGAAATTTTCCATGTAAAAATAATGGGGCCTGAAAATATAGGAAGCCTTAAGATCTGGTGCCGTGTTCGGTAACTTTCACTTTCTACGCAAAGGTCTCGTGAACTGCGGAGTAAAAGTCGCAAGGTTTTAAACTAAAAGTCTGGCCTGCAAATAGATTAATACTGACCCCTTTTTCAGAAAATGCTGTAACTGATTTCAGGGCGTTTTGTACATCTCATCCGGGTTGTAAATGCGGTAATGCTGTTGTATAATTCTTGTGGGTCTTCTGTGGGGATGTCCCAATAGATTTAAGGTGTTAGTATTGAAATCCATAGATTTGGGAGTCTGTAAAGTTGGTAGACTGATTGGTCAAAGTGCATAGGCCGAGGCCGAGTGGGTCCGAAGTGGATCCTTGGAGGTACTTCTATGTCACCATAGGTACTAGTAAAAAATTTGCAGGACCTGACGAAAATGATAAAATTTTGTTCATGTTTATTTACGGGTTATTTCCATATATCCTTATTACTTAGACCTCGATATTATGTCTAGCCTCTGACATAGAATTCAATAATCTTTTGAGATTTACTAATTTAGCTTCTGACTAAGTTTAGGTTTTTTTAATACTAGACTAAGTTTAGGATTGGTTTGAAATTGCTTTTATAAACCCGCGTTGACACGATCAGAGTATGCTCGGACCGAGTGGACTCAGATACCTATTGGGAAGCAACTCGTGTAGTGGCAACCCATAATCCGAGCACACTCGGATGTGTTGGTATGTATCCGTTTCGTATTCATACATAGATTTAAACTGCGCTTGCTTAGGTTGGTCTGTGGATGTCTTTGTCAGGACATAGAATTCAAAAATCTTTTGAGATTTATTAATTTAGTTTCTGACTAAGTTTAGGTTTTTTACAAGTCTTTGTCAGAAATGATAAAGAACATTACTAACAAATGTAGACTTAAACAAATTCTTCTATTATAGTTATCTTCTACTCAACCCTTAAGCCACATTCAGTATATCAAGTAACATTGTACGATTAATCATCAAACATTGCAATATAAACCCCACCTCAACATAATAAAACTCAAACGAATTCACACATTCTGTAACAAAATCCTAAGACGCAGCCTTGAATTCAAAACGCGGAAATAGCATTTAGGGCTCGCCCTTATTACATAGGTATTAACCCTCTCTACGTCATCAAGCAAGAAATGTTAGTGCATAACATTTTATGCGTTCATTTTTATATAATGTAACTTTGTTCGTACTAACTTTATTCTGTCTTAGTCAAGCCTTCTGGGTCGGGTTGGTTACTGATCTTACTATGTAATGTGTTTTATATAATATAGAACTTCTGAAGTTGTGTTTTTGGGTTGAAATTGCTTTTATAAGATTGACAATTGTTCATAGTTGAAGTGTTACTTGTGTTTTCATGGTGACGTTTAAATGGCAGGGTATTTCGAATTCGTGCATAGACTTAGATCGCGCTTACCTTGGTTGGTCTGTAGAAGGGTGACCCCCAGTACACACTGAGTTTCCTCCTTGCCTCGGAAAGCATGTTAAGTCGTTGGACCCGACTTTCACTACTTGTAGATCTTTGACAGTTGTTATAGAAAGTCAGTGGCCCGAAAATCTGACAACCAGTGTTACCAAGGGGTATCGTTTTACCCAGTACTAACTGGGTTGTGGAGGTCAGATAGAAAGTCGCTAAGCAGTCAGATAGTAGTAGAGCCAACCCAAAATAACATAGGACAAGGTCAGGAAGATGATGATTATATTATATCTAGATTAGGTATATTCATTTAAGTCACCAGGTTGTATCGAATGATACCATTTATTCTTGGGAAAACCGATGACAAGACTATGACCCGACCATTCTAGAGTATAATTCCATTCAGTTTCAAACCTGCAGACTTCCTATAACTTCTATGATAAGGAATATAATTTGCGGTTGAATAATTAATACTTCTATTATGTAAGTATCATGGGATCGAGTTGAGGTTTACTCTGACGTAATACAATGAATAGTAACTTTATAATTGTAATGTTTTTTCCATAATTGCTCATGTATAACAATGTAGGATAATTGGATCTTAAAGCGGAAATGTGGGGATGAGTGTTCAGTACCGGCATTTTTTTATTGAAATAATGTCATTAGTTTGTATTCTATTTTTGAAAAGAATATAATACAAACTACTACCTACCACAAAATGAGCAATATTTGTAATATTTGTAAGCTCGGCATCACGCTAGTGCGAAAAACTGAATCTCGAAATCACGTTAGTGCGACAAACTGAAGCTCGACATCACGTTAGTGCGACAAAGTGAAGTTCGACATCATGTTAGTACGACTAACTGAAGCTCGAAATCACGCTAGTGTAACAAACCGAAGATCGATATCACGCTAGTGTGATAATGCTTGTGCGACAGTAGTGCGACACTACCCAAGTGCAACTAACACTTATGCGACACTGATGTCTATACAGGGTGCAACAAGACTCTTAACGAAGCCGAAAGCACTTATTTTCCCTGTCATTGTGATCATTTTTTTGTTCTAGACCACACCTGGGAACCTTCTAGTCACGGAGTTATTAGGGGTCAAAGATCCAACTTTTTCACAAGTTTTTTTTTTTTTTTAATACATGTTTTAAGGTAAGAACTTTAAATACAACCACGACCCACTTACTATTCAATCCATCCATCAGCACAATGTTTTGAGTACGTTACATTTACTCCTACCGTAAAACGTGGTTTTTATCCCCAATAAAAGTCGTTCCCCGCAATAATTTTCGCGTAAAGTTACTTAGTTTGATGTACATAATGTTTGGTTGACGGCTTCGTGAAGGGTCCATTTACAATCTGATACAGGGTGTAAAAGGCCCCTTTACAAGCCCTCAGCGAAACATTCTGTACCCATGTGTACCCAGTGTTGCGCAGTGTTACATAATTGGTCGCGCCTAAAAAGTTACGTAAACGGTCACGTGGGGTGCGTGACACCCCGACCATATAAATCAAATACGAAATACATGCAAAATCACGATTATGCTCAATACTTGATCATAAAGGACACGTGTTTTTATGAAGCTAACGGAAACTTCAGCGCTCAAAATTCAGAATTTAAAAAGTTCTAAACCTTTAAGGATGCGCTGGGGTGTGTAACACCCCACGCGACCAATTAAGGGTTAAGTTATGTCGGGTACTATCATCTAAGCCTTTGGTGCATAAATGCGTAGGATATGTTTTCAACACATTTTTACAAAGAAAAAACCGTGCTGAAATATTATTATTGGGTTCAGCTTCACACCCCACGCGACCAATTAAGGGTTAATTGTTGTTCTATAGTTTCTGCCGATCCCATAGAAAAGAGGTATGAGTTTATGTATGTATTAAGCCAGTTCAATTTCCAGCCAACAAAACGTGACTACGCCGCTCAATTCATCCAACATACTTACAACCATACCTAGCTAGCTAGCTAGATAGAATGCTAGATAATAGTCTAGTCCATAGACTTGAGTTACGTAACACGACCTTGTCCGTTGCGTAACGGTCACGTGTCCGGGCGCACGTGGCCGCTGCGCACGCGGCGATGTTTGTACCGTGGTTAGGATGCCGGGCAGTGATTTTTAATGGTTATTGTTATTGAGGGGAGCTGTCCTACGCGGGGTTATTTATTTGTTTGAGAAAACATGTACAATACAACAGACAAATGACGGCACGGTTGGCGCAGTGGCTGAGCGATCGGCTGCTGCGCTGCGTGTCGCGGGTTCGATCCCCGCACGGAACAAATATTTGTATGATCTACAGGTAGTTGTTCCGGGTCTGACTGTTTGTGTATCTGAGTTTAAATGTTTGTAAACGCCCCCACGATACAGGACAAAATCTTAGTGTGGGGCAACGTTAATAAAAAAAAAATCTAAGCTGTTACACAATTGAAAGAATACAACTTGTAAATAGTAGGTTTGATCCTAGCCAAGCATTTTTATTTATCTAATTTAAATTATTACCAGTTTCCAAGAGGGGAAATATTAACAGCCACACGGGTAGATCGTCAAAGTTAAGCAGTCCTCACCGTGCTTGGTCCATGGATGGGTGACCATCATTTGCCTAGTTTCCTCCGTGCGTCGGAAAGCACGTTAAGCTGTTGGCCCCTGTTGTCATTTGTAGATCCTACCTGGAGTATAATATTATCCAGTTACTGGGTTGTGGAGGTCAGATAGGCAGTCGCTCCATGTAAAATACTGGTATTCAGCTGCATCTGGTTAGACTGGAAGTTGACCCCAACATAGTTTTTAGCTTTTAATTGATTCGTCAGCGCCAGCACTACACGCTGAGCTAGGAAGATGGGATGGCGCAGATGGTACAGCAATTCATCGTGAGGAATCCAGCAAATTCTAGAACCAAAAATACGAAGACATCCACCAGCCTGTCCTGCATGACCAAGTGACATTTTAAAGCCTTTCCAGTAGGCTGTCTTCACGTCGTTAGTGCGTCATTAGTCGGCATAAAATTAAGATTAAAAAAACTCTATTTTCAAGAAGGTATTCAGTTTAAAAAAACAGTATTTTAATCGCGAAATGGTCACATTAAACAGCATGACGAAATTTGAAAGAATATTATGTCTTAATAATTAATATGTGATTCAAAAAGTTGAACATTACATATTTACACGTTGGGTGCCTGAGGATGGACAGCGCCGCCGAGGCCGACCCAGAAAACGGTGGCGAGATGATTTGGACGCGCGTCACGAGGGCTGGTTGGAGGTGGCGCAGGAGAAGAGTACCTGGAAGGATATGGGGAAGGCCTTTGCCCAGCAGTGGGACATACTGGTATGTCCCACTGCTGGGCAAAGGCCTCCCCAGACTTCCCCAGGCCTCCCCAGGCCTCCCCAGGCCTCCCCAGGCCCCCCAGGCCTCCCCAGGCCTCCCCAGGCCTCCCCAGGCCTCCCCAGGCCTCCCCAGGCCTCCCCAGGCCTCCCCAGTAAACTTGGAGTTGATTAAACTGAACCACTTCATCCAACCCTGGTCTAAAAAAGAGTTATTGGATTTTTCAATACAAATTTTTGAGCATTGCTAGCAGTTATCTCTTAAAGCTCCGATTAATGTCAATACACTGACCTCTTGTTTCCTATATATAACTTATAACACTACAGGCTAATTGTTAGCCATTATACTCTATTAATGAATACCTAGACGATAATGCAAGCTACGTAGATTAGATAGTAGTAGGTTGACTGGTAGAAAATGCCTATGGCATTAAGTCCGCCTCTGTACTTCTGTGCTTGAAGTAACTTAGAAAATTTTATTTTAGATTTATATTTAGAAATATTAAATTTACATTTATTTTTTCCTAACAGTTTGTATGTTAATTAAAACAATTTTGTCTGAAAATATTTAGCTACCATAGTTTTTAAGAATAATATATAATAAAATTTTAATACCTAGGAACTTACCTAGCATAATCAGCCTATTAATGTTCCCACTGCTGGGACGCAGGCCTCCTCTCTATGAGAGGGAATGGGCTATAATCCACCACGCGGGCCCAGTGCGGGTGGTAGATGTCACATGTCTTCAAATTTTTTGGTTCTAGGATATGCCGGTTTCCTCACGATGGTTTCCTTCGCCGTTTTGAGAGCAGTGGTGATGAAATAACTTACACAAAGTAATGCGCCTGGCTGGGTTCGAACCCACGACTTAATGCTCGTAAGTCGGGGTCTCCACCAATGGGCCACCGCTGCTCTCTACTGGGACTTACCTAGAAATAACAAATATTATTAAGATATAATGTATAGTAGATAGCCGCTACAATCTTCGCAAGGCAGCTGGTTGCAACTGGATGAGAGTTGCTAAAAATCGAGTTGAATGGCGTGCGATTGAGGAGGCCTATGTCCAGCAGTGGACTGATATAGGCTGATGATGATGACAGCTGCTATCACCTTTTAAAAAAAATTATTCTTTTAATATTTTTATTTTAATATTTGTACGCCGTTGTCGGCAAAACGTAGCGATCTCTTTATATTAACTTAGATCATTTACACCTATGTTTAACAAATAAAAAACTTTGACTTTAACCTCTATTTTCACATTTGCCTACCCATTCAGGGCATTAAGGCGTGATGGTATTACAAATCTTTTCCGTATAATAGAAAATCTTATCCAATTACATGCCAATTAAATTCTTCTCTGCTTACCTACATCTAAGAATAGAAATGAATTTCCTTTACTGAGAAAATCGAGAAAAGTAACCCATTATAACTTTATCTATAAGTGTCGATTGAGGAAAACATTAGGACAAATAACGATACCTACTAATAATAAGTTTAATGACGTCACAAATATCACTGAAACAACACTGTTATCAGACAAAGTTACAAGTACTTATATTGTTTCGTAACCTCACGTTTATTAGTTGCACGTGAAGTTTTTTAATGTGCATGGAAATAAAGAACAGAAAGATGTTATTAAGACAAACTACGACTTGAAAAAAGACAGAATAGACAGTACTTTGTTTATCATCTTTCTTTCTTTGTCCCACGGTACTCGAGGTGCAACACGTTTTTTTTCTTTCATTCTCCCCTGTCAATCGTCAAGCTATCATTTACTCCTTTTTCCTTCATATCATTCTTCACATAATCCATCCATCTTTTCTTTGGTCTTCCTCACACTCTCCATCCATAATATTTATATTCATCACTCTTTTGTCATATGCAATTCGTCCCTCCTCACCACAAGCCCATACACGACAGACGATTCTCGATGAGATAGATAGAATATTCTTTAATAAGTACACCACACAAATATCAATTCACATAAAAGAAAAATTATTAGAAATCTTATCACGGCTTGTCATAAATAAAAAAGCTTGTAAGTGCGTGATAGTTAAAGGATTGGAAAATGTAAGATATACTCATATAGCTTTCGTGTCAACGTGATCCTACTATCTTCCAATTACTTTACTACCAGCTAAACGTAATCAAAATGTATATTTATGATGTAAACAAACATTTCATAAGAAACTTTCTCGTTGGCTCCATTCAATCAACACAAATAGCAAAATAAACAGCGATCATTAAAATTGGCACCGATACTATATGAAAACTAAAGGCCACTGGCAAACTGACGCGAATCCCGCACAAATCCACTTGCGTGGATTGTGTCAACTAACTTGTATGGAGTAGTTAAATCCGAATTGAATTGTCAGATGAGAAAACCACGCAGCTTTCTGATCATTAAAAGACACCGTAACAAAAATGAGGTGAGGTGATGCTGACCACATGGGTCAGCATCACCTCACCTCATTTTTATTAGCTAATCCTGATCTAAAGCGGTGCCATTACGGTGGTTATATGTGTGCGTTACGGCATGAAGTTTCATGATGATGATGCCATCTAGCCGATTTCGGTGGTTGTCGAGAGCTTTGGTGTGCTGCTCTTTCATGTGGTCTCAAGTGGCTAGCATATCCAACTTTGGCCGAAAAACTCCAAGCACAAAGCTGACATGTCAGAACACCATTGACGGCATTGTAAGGTTTCATAGAAATAATCCCGAACGATTCAAATTGAGAATCCCGTACAGTGCTTGTAACTAAGAAGTGTGTCGTTCACAGTAGCGTCTCGCGTCTTGTGCGGGATACGCCTTATTGTGACCAGAGCTTAATTATATATCTGGCGTTCTCTCAAAACTGGTACAGACACGTGGGTGACTATAATTGGCATATTATCTCATATGATTCAGGAAATGAGTGGCGTTCCTAGGAAATATCTGATGGAATTGTCATTGCTACTGGTTTGGTGACTCTGGCCTTTGTATTTGGGCTTTCCCCACAAGATCGGCAGCGGAAATTTAGGTGGTCTAAAGTAGTGGTTGCGTGTTCGATTTCGGGAAAATAATGTGTTTGCTTGTTCTCTAGATTTTTTAGGTGTTTGTGTGCACAGAGAAGAATGTACAGTAGTAGCAAATGTAAGCCATTTTTTTGCTCAATTAAAAAAACATTGATATGAAATTATCTATAAACAATTTAAAATTTAATAATAATAAATAAAGGGCGTCAAAAAATTCGTCCACATCGCTGTCAACAGGAATACTGCCCAGAAGACTGGCAGCATTGCCACGTAGGATGGCAACGAGATTCTTTGACCAAAAAATAGGCAGCCGTCTAGTCACGGGGAGAGTCAACTAACCGCTTGGCAATGTCCCGAAAGACTAGGTGGGCACGCGGACCCCATGGCCCTAGTGTTTCATCCCCAAACGACTCAAACACATAACTACCAATGAGATGATTGTATTTACGGCGTTTGGGGTTTTCAGTACCTGAAACAGCCGCCCCGTAATAATGAAATTCACATTATGAAGTAATAGCAATTTCGCTATAAATAATTTACCGAATTTTTTAGGACCTACCAGTTGGTATTTAAAAAAAATAAATATTTCGTTGACTTTAGAAACAATGCTTGTTGGAAAAATTGCGTTAATTGCAAAGATCTACTAGAACACATAATTACTATGGAAGGCATAAGAATTTTAAGGGCCGTTACGAAAGCAAGAAAAACATAAAGCATAGGTTGTTTTTATTAGACATAAGGTCTTTTCAATGAACCAATTTTGTCTATTACCTCTTGTAGATGACCTCACTTGCGGTTCTGCTTACCACACAAAGGCATAACGTGAATAATCTTTATGCAATACTCCCGTACTGAATTACCAACATATCCCGTCATGCGGCGAAAAAAGGAACTAAAAGAAAATATAACGGAAACTCACGTTCTTCTTTGTAAGTGGCGCCATCGCGGCTTGCCAATTTATCCTGGTATTCCTATGTAGTTCACTTTTCGCAGTTGGCATTGTTTCAAGCTTCCCAGTTATGTATTGCTCATATATTTTCCACGTAATTTTGTTCGTAATTATTGGGCAATTCTTGAAATCATCATTTGTAGTGAGACCGTAAATGTCCACTACACGTTCACACTCCTCATTCTTTGTTATTATGAACATGTTGGAATATGGATATTTGGCGCATTGTTTCAAGGAATGGTTTTTAAAATTATTGCCAGAAATGCCACTTTAGCCAAAAGTACTGGTTAACTTCATCATCTGCGTAAACTTTTCCATGACTACACTACTCTTCTGACACAGAGGCCCTGTTATATTACGAGCGCGCGAGCTAAACGTAACGTAAATATGTCAAGTTTTGAATCGAAAATACAATTATCCTACAACATTTTTGTTAAAATGTTTGCAACAAGCATAATCAGAATCATCCATAGATATGAATATCATTATCATCATCATTCTCTCGCTCTTATCCCAATTCATTTGGGGTCGGCGCAGCATGTCTTTTTCTTCCATACTTCTCTATTACTCGTCATCTCGCCAGACACCTCCTTTCTTGCCATATAAATTATTGTATAAATTCTTAAAATTATTATAATATTATTCAGGGTGGAACACAGACTCGAAAACGGTTACCACGTATTCAGTACGTCATTACATCATCACAGAAATTTTTCACCGATTAATAAAATAAAAAAATCTGCTGTTGCTTACATTTTGACCGCGTAGGTATTGCACTTTTGTAGGAAACAGCTGATTTTTTTTATATTATCCGATGAAAAATTTAGAGGAGCTCGTGGCCAAATAATAACAGCCGCTCGGGTCGATCTTTAGGTTAAGCCGTGCTTGCCTAGGTTGGTCTGTGGATGGGTGACCGCCCATTTCATACCGAGTTTTCTCCGTGCCTCGGAAAGCACGTTAAGCCGTTGGTCCCGGCTGTCATTTGTAGATCTTTGAAAGTTGTTAGGCAGTCAGTGGCCCGAAAAGTCTGACAACCAGTCTTACCAAGGGGTATCGTATACCCAGTACTGACTGGGTTGTGGAGGTCAGATAGGCAGTCGCCCCATGTAAAATACTGGTATTCAGCTGGATCCGGTTAGACTGGAAGCCGACCCCAACATAGTTGGGAAAAGGCTAGGCAGATGATGATGATATCCGATGAAAAATTTATATGTGAGGGGGGGCTCAGAATAATGTACTGAATACGTGGTAACCGTTTTCGCGTCGGTGTCTCTTCCACCCTGTATGTGAAGGGAGTATATTTAATTTATTTTTTTTAGTTTTTAGAGAAACATTAATTCATTTTTTGAGAGAAACAGATCACGGTATTAGTGGATACAACTCGCCGTGATCCGTGGCTAAATCAATCTGATACCGGGCTCGGTGGTTTATGTAGTCAGTGGCTCGAAAGTCTGACAACTAGTCGTACCACGGGCTATCGTATTTCCCAGTACTAACTGGGTTGTGGAGGTCAGATAGGCAGTCGCTCCACGAAAAATACTGGTATTCAGCTTGTATTTGGTTAGACTGGAAGCCGACCCCAATCATCTTCCTGCCCTTGTCCCATGTTACTTGGGGTCGGCGCAACACGTTTTTTTCTTCCAATCTCCTCTATCAACCGTCATGCTATCATTTACTCCTTTCACCTGCATATCATTCCTCACACAGTCCATCCATCGTTTCTTTGGTCTTCCTCTCCCTCTCCATCCATCCACGTTTATATTCATCACTCTTTTAGTCACATGCGATTCGTCCCTCCTCATCACATGCCCATACCAAGACAGTCGATTCCCTTTTAGCTTTTCTGTAACTGGCGCAACTTTTAAGCTTCCTCTAATATACTCGTTCCTTACCTTATCCATTCTTGCCACACCACACATCCACCTCAACATTCTCATCTCATGGAAGCCGACCCCAATGTAGTTGGGAAAAGGCTAGGCAGATGATGATGATGATAATGACCGGGATCGGTGGTGACAAACCCACCCACATAACCTATGTAATTCTTGTAATAGAGAAAAAAATCTTAAATAAGAATCGAATCCAGGACCTGACAATCCAATCCAACAAAAAGGTGTTAATACAATCACAGCATTTTTCCCCTAAATACCCAACATGTAACCGAACCCGGAAAAAACCACTTTAATCTGGCGCTTAACATCTAGCCAAAAAACCAGATAATAGTATAATAGTCAGACAAAAAACTAGTCTGCGTCAGATTCAATGTCATGACGGACGGTCAGGACCGATCGAGCGTCATGATCAGGCAAATTTGCATAGGCAATATTGTTATTTTTTTATCAAACGAAATTTAGTCACTCACTACGCACTTATGTACTTACTTAGGTAATGTGTGGTAGGTAGATAACAATCTAGTACATGCGTAGTTTTATAGATGATTGTGACCTTTTTGGGGACTTTCCTGCTGAAACCTAACTTATCATTGTAATCAGGGCTGGACTGTGTTTCAACAACGTTTTTTTTACTATTAGTGAGATGGATAGAGGCTACTTTATTTTACACTAAAATATTTCCTGAGTACATATAAAATCATACTCATTATACGTTGAATAAATATTACAATTTAAAAAAACACGATGTTTCGTATTCTTCTCATCAAACCTTTTAAATTGTTACCAATATCATGGGAATGCATAAAAAATAACTAGTCCGCCATCTTTGGGAGTCCGCCATATTGGATTTAGAATGACGTCACTAAGCTAATCATGCATTGTCATTAAAAACTTCTAAAATTTTGAATCTTAAAGGATTTTTTTTTTTTTTTTGTGTTAAGAAGGGGAAGAGCCAAGGAAAGGGACAGGAAATGCTCAATAATTTCCTGAACCCTGAAGATTAACGTTGATACTCATAACACTCAGGCTTGGCAGACAGATTTACGATCTGTTTGTTGTTTTAATAGATCAGGAAGAAGCTGCTGCCAGGTCCTCTCACACAACTTCCGTGGAAACGTGTTAAAGCAGGAATTTCACGGTAGCCATTCGAAAATAATGCCCTCTCGTAGAGAGGAGGCCTCTGTCCCAGCAGTGGGAACACTGTTGAATTATTATGCTATACGAAAAGAATTTAATCAAATGTAATTTAAATGACGAATGAATATGCTACCTGAATCATCACGCGTTGTAATACACGAAGGGTTGGCCAGCAGTGGTATGTTCATACACCCGCATTGTCCCAGTTATGATTATTGCCATGAAACGGCCCTGAATCAAGACTCCGGGCCTCATACTGAGAAGTTCCAGATGGAACAACCCAATATTACAATGCCCGACCCGAGATACGAACCCAGGACATCGGCTCATCAGTTACCAATAGATCATTGAGAAAAATCTGAAAATCTGTTTGATCAAACTATATATCTCAAGACCCAGCCTTCGGAGGGTAGGTTGGACTTCTAAGTATGATACAGTACCCCATGTCCATATCCAGATTTACATACTAATATTATAAATGCGAAAGTAAGTTTGTTTGTTTGTTACCTTTTCACGCCTAAACCACTGAACCGATCATCCTGAAATTTTGCATATACGTTGTCTGGTGTACAGAAACGGACATAGGGTACCTTTCATTCCAAAAAAAAATACCATTCCCGAGGAAAACAACAATAACGTTCTTATGAAAATAGATGGCGCCACGTGTGTTACGAATCATGATTGGATTATATTATTACTAGCGGAGTACAACCCGAAATGATTGTCAAATACTAAATTAACGCGAGTGAAACCGCGGGAAAAAGCTACTAGATTATATTATGTACCAAATTTCAGCTTGTTATCAGACATTTCACATCTTTAGCAAGTTTTTTTTCCAAAAATCCTGGGCTATACAGGGTGTAAACAGACCCTTCACATATCCGTCCACCAAGCATTCTGTACATCAACCTAAGTAACTTTACGCAAAAATTATTGCTGGAAATCGATCTTTTTTTGGGGTGAAAAATCACGTTTTACGGTAGGACTCGATGAAAAGCACTCATAGCATTGTGCTGATGAATGGATTGAATAGTACGGGGGTCGTGAAGGTGTGTAAAGTAAAAATTGTACATTAAAAACATGTATTTAAATAAAAACTAGTGATAAAGTTGGAACTTTGACCCTCAATATCTCCGTAACTAGAAGGGTCCCAGGCATGGTCTAGAATATAAAATGATCGCAGTGACGGGGAGAACAAGCGCCTTTCGTGTATGTTAAGGGTATATTTACACCCTTTATTTAGTTATTTATTTACGAACAACGACGACGTTTTTTTTTTGTTTTTCCCTGTATGGTCCCCATTTTCAAATCGGTCAGATTCAATCAATATCGCCAAATGATCGGCCAATAATAACTTTACTACCGAATTACGGATTCCAAAATAAATTTTGTTAATTACTCACAACTGTCATCCGACCGGTTATAAATATATATGACTTAATCAGTAGGTAATCAGTTCACGAAATTGTTTTGATCACCAAATTAGAATTGCGACGCAAGTTATGACGTCATTATTTGAGGAACTGAAATATTACCTTATAATTTGGGTTTGATGACGATTTGTACAGGATATAGGATGTAATTTGACGTCATGAGGGCATACCTGGAAAGCTAAAGCAGTTCTAAAGCCAAGTAGTAGTGAACGTCATTGCCATAAATTTATTTTATTAATACTTACAGTTTACACCACACATATAAGTTATTGGTTGAACTTAAAAACAAAATAAAAAAACCAAAAAATAGTAATAAAATTAGGAAGTAATCAATATGGACGTGAAAAATAAACAAAACATTTTTAGTAGACAAAATAAACACAATGAAATTACAATAAAAATGAACAAAACTCGTATCATCATAAAACTATATAGTTCTTTATTTATTTTTATACAAATCTTATACATTTTTAAATATTTCTTAAACTAAAAACAATAAAAAAAACATTTAAAAATATAAAAAATCGCAGCCCACCGGTATCGGAAACAGGGTCCAAGCTACCGGTGGTCAGGGCTCCAGAGAGAGGAACCTCCTAACAATACGAGCCGTGTCCAGGAGTACCGCTTTTTTTTTTATACAGCTGAATAACAAGAGCTTCCTCAGGTATTGGTATTTATATCGAGGCTCTTGGCAATTAAGCCATGGGCTGATACAACTATCGGCACAATGATCCACATCCCACATGTCGACAACCTCGTGAGCCAAGTCAAGATACTTCATTTGCTTATCTTTCTCGGCTTTCACGAAGTTCTCAACATGCGGGACCGTTATGGCAACAATCATTGCGCGCCGCTCTGACCGATCCATCATCTGCATCTGCCTAGCCTTTTCCCAGCTATATTGGGGTCGGCTTCCAGTCTAACCGGATGCAGCTGAATACCAGTATTTTACATGGAGCGACTACCTATCTGACCTCCACAACCCAGTTAGTACTGGGTTATACGATTCCCCTTGGTAAGACTGGTTGTCAGACTTTTTGGGCCACTGACTACCTAACGACTGTCAAAGATCTACAAATGACACCTGGGACCAACGGCTTAACGTGCTTTCCGAGGCACGGAGGAAACTCGGTATGTAATGGGTGGTCACCCATCCACAGACCAACCTAGGCAAGCACGGCTTTTTTTTTTTTTTTTTTTTTTTTTTTTTTTTTTTTTTTTTTTTTGGATGGGAAATCATCAAATGACCCCCCCCACTCTGGGCGGAGTGGAAGGGAGTGTCAGACTTGTACTGACTAAAACCCATCCATGCTCCTTCTTTGCCCTTTGTGTTCCAGGGCCACGGTGTCTCTTTCGAACAGTCCCGCAGCTCTGGCAGGCATCGGCCCATGCGGACCCCTACTCGGTTGCTGACATCTCTTTGAGGCGCGCGTGGAACACGAACGCGCCGTCGACACGGCCTGTCGTCATAAGACGGCCGGACGGCGAGCTAGCCCATAACTCGCTGTCCACAGGCCCGCGCCTACGGTGGCCGGGAGCCACCACGTGACCCCCGACGCCCAGGGCGTCTCCCGCGGCGGCTGGGACGTGAGGTTCTTTCCCTCTCACGTCCCGCCACCTCCTTCACTAGCATGACTGCTTCACAGAAGGTGGTGACGGCTTCCCATTCCCTCTCGCTCCGGACCATGGCTTGAACCAGGGCCGGACGCGAGAGATCGCCGCCGCCAATCGCCGCTACAAGGACACGGCGGTGCTCCGCCCAAGCGGGGCAGACCTCTACGGTGTGCTCCACCGTGTCCTCCGGACGATCCTCGCAGTGGAAACACCCGGGCGTTTCCTCCCGCCCGATTCGGTGCAGGAACCTCCCGAAACAACCGTGTCCGGTGAGGATCTGCGTCAGGCGGTAGGTGAGGGCGCCGTGGCGCCTCTCTAGCCACTCCTCAAAGAGGGGACTTATCGCCACTATGGTAGCGTGCCCTGCACGGGGTTGCAACAGTCGCTCTCTCCATGTCGCCATGAGATCACGCCGGAGGTCTGTCCGCTGAGCGGCAATTTGCCGCGGCAGCGGAGTTTCCCCCCGACGTAGTGCCTCCGCGCGCCATTCATGCAGGCGCGCGAGGACTATCGCCTCCAGATCCCATGGCGGCAATCCGGCAAGGAGGCTAGCCGCCTCGCCGGAGATCGTGCGGTACCCCCGGATTAGCCTTATGGCTATCACCTTTTGGGGCGCGTTCAAGTAGTGGGCAGCTTGCCGCCTCAAAGAACGCGCCCACACCGGGGCCCCGTAAAGGGCCATGGACCGCACGACCCCCGCGTATAGCCTCCGGCAGGAGGCGTTTGGACCCCTCAGGTTGGGCAAGAGCCGCTTGAAGGCAGCCCCTGTCCGTTCCAGTTTGGGAGCCAAACGTCGGAAGTGCTCCACGAAGTTCCACCGGCTGTCGAGGACGAGTCCTAGGTACTTCAACGTCGACCCGACGCCGATGGAAACCCCTCCTGCCGTCAGTAGGGATCCCGACGGTGGCGCATTCCGAGGCCCATGAAAACACATGGCCTCGGACTTGTGCAATGCCACCTCGAGACCCAATTGCCGGATCCTCTCCACGACTATCGCAACCCCGCGTGTCATGTTTTCGGCCGCCGCCTCGTGCGACCTCCCTTGTGCCAGTACCAGCGTGTCGTCAGCGTAGCAAACTACGCTGACGCCGGTAGGGAGGTCGGCGCGCAGCACCCAGTCGTAACCGATGTTCCACAGGGCCGGTCCCAGAACCGATCCCTGTGGAACACCGCACGACATCTCTCGCCGGTTCCATTCTCCGCTCCGACCGGGGTAGATGACGGCTCTATCCGTCAAGTAGTCCCCGACTACACGACGAAGGTAGATTGGCACCCGGTGATACCGGAGTGCCTCCCCAATGCAGCTCCAGGGCATGGAGTTGAAGGCGTTGGCGATGTCAAGAGACACCGCCAAGACGACCCCGCCCCGGGACACCGCGTCCCCCGTCGTGAGGGCTCTCACGCGCATGATGGCGTCCACCGTGGAGCGCCCCTTGCGGAAACCAAACTGGTGTTCCGCAAGATCCGGCCCCATCCCCGCAAGGTGCCCGGCGAGGCGGTTGGCAATGACTCTTTCAAAGAGCTTGCCCACCTCGTCGAGCAAGCACGGCTTAACCTAAAGATCGATCCGAGCGGCTGTTATTATTTAGCCACGAGCTCCTCCGCTCTGACCGATCCACCACCTACAATAGTCCTGTCAGTGATGATGGATCGATCCCAGTACAATGTGATACTGCCATTTTCAAGAACTGGGTGGGACACATACTTATACAACTATATACTTTATTAGGGATACAATTTGTTTACCTCGAGGAGATAGTACTGGGTGTGGTAATGGACTCCAGGTATCGAGAAGCAGTGTTGAGGAGTCTCAGTTCAGTACTAGCAAAAATATCCATGGATTCGTCAAACATTAAAATGTTATTATATATGTAGATATAACTTACATTCCGGTTTTTTCAAAGCAACTTATTAAAATAAAAACATAATCAAGTTCTGACGTCATAGCAAAATATCATTTTTATATTCTGCAAAATTAATAAAGACCTCCGAGAATTTAGGAAACCCCTATTTTTACCATATTACTATTGAATATTCTGTGACTCATGATGACAAGAAGTGGAACTTCATGAATGGATCCCAGACGGTTCAACGACCTGAAGAATGCGGAAAAGACAGACTAAATGAGGAAAGATGAGAACTAGATGTTGAGGAAGGTAGACAGATAGAATACTTAACATCACGCCTGTAATCTCCGAAGGGTTAAGCACAGGTCTACCTTATAGTACACCCACATTTCGCCAGTTATGTTTTAAGTCCCATGTAATAGGGGGCGAGCTTATTGCCATCAACCGGGCACAAATCCAGACTCCGTGGATGCTACTCAGAAATTCCTGATGGAAAAACTCAACACTTTGCCCGTGCCAGGAATCGAACCCTCACGCTCAGCAGTCGCGCTTGCGACCGCAAGACCAACGAACCGGTGGTATTTAGTATTCTGTTTATTATAAGGTTATCATCGTTTTTAAAAACAGTATCTTAGCCTCAGTAATTTCCAAAGAGAAATCCCATCCTTCGCGGCTTGATATTGTCGTTCAAAGGTGAGTAGCGATATCAAAGTCTTACAAATAAACAATAATAGTTGCATTAATAATAGAAAATCCCAGTGTATACGATAATAACAAGTTCTGACTCACTATCGTACGATATACTTAATAATTATCTTTTAAAATCGCTTTATCGTTTATCTGTAGAATCAAATATATTGATGTAAACATTATGCAACATTACGATCTGGCTATGACGATGCTAAAGTCGTCTTTGGGTACAAAGTATAGAGTTCAATGTACATTACAATATTTTGTTGCAATGACATCATGGCCCATTCATGATGGGGCCGAAAGTTCTGGAGTGGTGATCGCGAACCGGAAGACGTACCGTTGGAAGGCCTCCCACTAGGTGGACCGATGACCTGGTGAAGGTTGCAGGGATCCATTGGATGCGAGTCGCACGGGACCGGTCAATGTCCAGCAGTGGACGTCGTTCGGTGAAATGATGATGGTGATGTAATGATTTACAGACCCTGATGAAGATGGCGGGACGAGCTCGATGCTTGCAGGCAGGCTTGGAAAGGAGAATGGAGGGTAAATCTTACTTCTTCCATAACATAACATCACGCCTGTAATCCCCGAAGAGTTAGGCAGAGGCTAATAGTACACTCACATTTCGCCAGTTATGTTTAAGTCCCATGTAATAGGGGGCCGTCCAGACTCGAACCTAGGATCTCATGCTCAGTAGTCGCGCTTGCGATCACTAGACCAACGACCCCCTGTTTTAAGAAGCCATCATCATTCTCTCTTGCCCTTATCCCAATTCATTTGGGGTCGGCGCAGCATGTCTTTTTCTTCCATACTTCTCTATTACTCGTCATCTCATCAGACACCTGATATTCAGAAGTAAAGGTGAATTAATATATTATTTTGTTGTTTACCACAAATTGATCGACTTGCATAAGCATAAGCATAATCACCTATTAATGTTCCCACTGCTGGGACGCAGGCCTCCTCTCTGTGGGGTCCACCACGCGAGCCTAGTGCGGGTTGGTAGATGTCACATGTCTTCGATTTTTTGGTTCTAGGACATGCCGGTTTCCTCACGATGTTTTCCTTCACCGTTTTGAGAGCATGCTGAAATAACTTACACAAAGTAATGCGCCTGGCTGGGTTCGAACCCACGCCTTACTCGAATTGACGGATGTCATTATTACAAATTGGAAAACTAAATCAACATCTTGAAAATCATGGTGATTAGTATTAAAAATATTTTAAGTTTATATCAAAGAAGATAACGATTATATAGCCAATATCAACGTTTTTATTACTATTATTAATTATAATTGTTATTATTTAGCCACAAGGAGCTCGTGTCTAAATAATAATAGCCGTTCGGGTCGATCGGGGCTTGCCTAGGTTGGTGTGCGGATGGGTGACCACCCACTATATAAAGAGTATCCTCCGTGACTCGGTAAGCACCTTCAGCCGATGTTCCCGGCTGTCAATTGTAGATCTTTCACAGTCGTTATAGGTAGTCAGTGGCTCGAAAGTCTGACAACCAGTCCTACCAAGGGGTACCGTAATACCCAGTTCTAACTGGGTTATGGGGGTCAGATAGGTAGTCGCTCCATGTAAAATACTGGTATTCAGCTGCATCCGGTTAGACTGGAAGCCGACCCCAATATAGCTGGGAAAAGGCTAGGCAGATGCAGATGATGGATCGGTCAGAGCGGCGCGCAATGATTGTTGCCATAACGGTCCCGCATGTTGAGAACTTCGTGATTGAGATTTAGATTGGCAGTCGCTCCATATAAAATACTGGTATTCAGATACATCCGGTTAGACTGGAAGCCAGCATAGTTGGGAAAAGGCTTAAAAGAACAGACCAGGGGGCCTACCATGACGTCTTAAAGCAGGAGTAATTCCAGTGTGGGAAACAGGTGGCGCTAGACGACCTGTATAGCTCTGTCTCTTTCCCACACTGAAATAACTCCTGCTATAAGACGTCATAGTAAGCCCCCTGACTGCAAGTAAGACTAGTTTCTCCCAAAGACTCGTTTTCGGAATATCGTAAAAATTGTGCCAAGAGCAAACTGGTTGAGTAATACGCACAAAACTATTCACATAAATATTTTCATGGTGATTTGGTTTTTTAAGAAAACCGTTATTGCTGTTTTCTTTTTTAAAAATGACTGTCTTCTAAAACTAATCGAGACTTTCTACTGAAAAAGAAATTTTCTAGTTGTACTTTAACTGAATTTGAGTTTTTTTTTTCTTCGACTTGGCATCTCGCAGATCTATCGATGGCTTTTGCTTAACCGGACTGTCCTGTGGATGTCTTGAGAATTAGGCCTCCAGCCAGCCAGCCTATTTTCATCATCATCTACCTAGCCTTTTCCCAACTATGTTAGGGTCGGCTTCCAGTCTAACCGGATGCAGCTGAATATCAGTATTTTACATGGAGCGACTGCCTATCTGACCTCCACAACCCAGTTAGCACTGGGTAATACGATACCCCTTGGTAAGACTGGTTGGTTTAGAGCATATTTTACTTCACATAAATTAGGAGATTAGTGAACATTGCAGTTCATTTTTGTTCTGCAATGTTTTTAGAGCAAATTACCTCGAGTAAGAAGTAAAAAGATCACTCTGTCTATATCATCACTTGAGTCACCAAAATCCATGCTAGATTATACTTCCTACTCCTCTAGCTACATTCCCTTATCAGTTATCACAGAAACTTTTGAATCTACATCGACATAACCGCTCTTATCAATCCGATAACAATATGAAATCGTATGACGCGTCAAATTATTGCACAATTATTATTTTGCAAGGACACGTCCTTGTTCTATTGTTTTTTATTATTTTGAAACATGGGCATGTTTCAAAATAATAAAAAACAAGACTCACCGACAAGTTAGGGCTAACTTGTCGGTGAGTCAGAGAAGTCGCGTGTGCTGATGAGGTGTAGGGATGAAAGACATTGACGCATTGTCGTCATTAGTCAATGGCAAAGAACAAAAGCTTTTCAGGAAATCTGTTTTTTAGTGGTGCATCTATTTTGAAGGTTTGTGATGAGTCTGTACTGTGATTTACTGACTACCTCGTTGGTCTACTGCTGAGCATGATTCCCCGAGCTCGATACACGGACCAGTATTTTACATGGAGCGACTGCCTATCTGACCTACACAACCTAGTTATTACTGGGTAATACGATATCCCATGGTAAGACTGGTTATCTGACTTTCGGGCCACCGACTACCTGTAAAGACTCACAAGGATCTACAAATGACAACCGGGACCGACGGCTTAACGTGCTCCCGAGGCACGGACAAAACTCGGTATGTAATAGATGGTCACCCATCCACAAATCAACCTAGGTAAGCGTGGCTTAACCTGAAAATTGATCCAGGCGGCTGTTATTATTCAGCCTCCACAATCCAGTCAGTACTGGGTAACACGGTACCCCTTGGTAAGACTGGTTGTAAAACTTTCGGGCCACTGCAACTACCTGTAACGACTGTCAAAGATCTACAAATGACAGCCGGGACCAACGGATTAACGTGCTTTCCGAGGCACGGAGGAAACTCGATATGTAATGGGTTGCGGGGATGCACGGCATAACCTTGAAGATCAATATGATTTAGCCATGTGCTTTTGTTCTTTACTATTGCACAACTCATGACGACAATGCATCAATGCCTTTGATCCCTACACGTCATCAGCACACGTGACTTCTCTGACTCATCTTCGACAGGTTAGGACATCATCATCTGTCTAGCATTTACCCAACTATGTTAGAGTCGGCTTCCAGTCTAACCGGTGCAGCTGAATACCAGTATTTTACATGGAGCAAATGCCTATCTGACCTACACAACTTAGTTATTACTGGGTAATAAGATACCCCATGGTAAGACTGGTTATCTAACTTATGGGCCACCGACTACCTGTAAAGACTCACAAGGATCTACAAATGACAACCGGGACCGACGGCTTAACGTGCTTCCGAGGCACGGACAAAACTCGGTATGTAATAGGTGGTCACCCATCCACAGATGAACCTAGGCAAGCGTGGCTTAACCTGAAGATTGATACGAGTGGCTGTTATTATTTAGCCTCGAGCTCATATGTCATTAATCTAAAAATTTCAAGAACGTGAAATTCATTTTCCTTATTTTTTTTAACTCAATGTTGAATAAATATTAATATCATGATGTCATGTAAAATCAAGAGAATCTATCTTTGAGGCCATCTAAGATGGCCTACTTTTTATATCAAGAAAGTTTCGGGACGATCCCTAAGTGCTATAATAAAACAAAAATCCTTGATTTATTAATTCATTACTCTAATATTAATTTCGCCAACAAGGCCATCTGTTAGCTATCGTAAAACGTTCGATAACGCTAATTAGGTAATGCTTAATAATGAACACCTGAAGGTCGAAGGAAGGTAGGTAGAAAAGATATTTGTGATAATACATGATAAAAGCCAGGCCCCCAAGAGCTATGCCAGTAAGAATATTAGGTATCAACATTAAGGATCTCATGTAATAAAGGTTCTTGCCGTGTTTTGTCATTACTGACATACAATTTAAAATACAAAAAGGAAATTCTAACTACAAATATAAAACGTCAAATGAAATAAAAGTTAACAAATATAAAAGGGAAATTATTAATCGGGCGAATAAAAATTTAATTGGCGACCAATATACTAAATGGGCGACTATTGTACCAAAGTAAGTAACTATTTATCTGGTCATTGCGGCAAGGAGAATTAAGGAAGCAAGAGCGAGCGAATGCTGAGAGAGACTTGTGGCACCCCGACTCGGACTGGTTAGGTTCGAAGGGGATGGCGGGGTCTAGTGAGCGAGCGAAGTGAGCGAACTAAGACCCCGCCATCCCCTTCGTGTTAGGTTACTTTAAACTCTGTAAACAGAAATAGGAGCCCCGCTCAGCGAGGGCTCGTCGACTACGCCTTATCTACAATCTAGTGATTAATTACCTTGTTTAAAGTTTTTTACAGGAGTCCTTGAATTATCACATAATCGTACTGAACAACTAGTAACTCAAATTTCTATTTTCAAGTCGCTGTTTTAAACATTAGTATTAGCCCACTGTTTGTCGCTCACTTATTATTTCAGTAGCCCATTTTCAATATTTTTGATACCTTTAATTTGAATTTATGTTCGCTCGTTTAAATACTACCCAAATAAAATTATGACAAAAAATAAAATGCCATTAAAAATCAAATTTAAAAAGTAGGTAAATTAAGAATCATAAAAAAACACAACGCAGAATAATTCATACAAAAAAAATATCATCACCATGATGAAGGAAATCATTGCCAGGAAAGTAGACCATGCTGATTTAACTGACCTGCTTTTCCGAGGTGTCCCAGCAGTGGGATGGTGACAGGCTGAGTGTGCTATACTGGATGCTGCAGTTTTTCTATACTGTACAGGGTGTAAGGGACAGCCCTCCACAAACTGATGGTGTGAATTCAGTATATCATACTAAGATGACCGGTACAAGAAATTATTTCAGGAATGTTATGGGAATCCAATAAATTTGATTTGTTTTATTTCCTCACACGCAATGTATCGTTACCGTGGCAAAATGCACGTACCGAACGGCAAGCGCGACGACGATCTCGATGAACTCTGTAGCTAGGCAGGAAGTGAACAGCTAATTTGTCGTCATCGTTCGTTAGTGTATTTCAACATTCATTGTTGGATTTTTTATTTTAGCCGTATTATTTACATAAATGGAGTACTGCGTACGGGGAATGTAATTTTACATTTAAATAGAGTAATAGTAACTGAAAAATAAAAAAAATCCGGAGAAAAATTCAGGTGGTATATGATTGAAAATAAGGGGCTGAATGCACCCTGTCAGTTTGTGGAGGGCTGTAGACTTGCGTTTAACCATGTTTTCAAATAAATAAATAATTTGATTTGATTTCTTGATTCGTTTGGCCGCAACTCGACCAGCTGCTGAAAGTTATGACGCGGCTTAGGGTAGAGCACGTTTGCCCAGAATAAACCGATTCACTCGAACTTTGAAAAGATCCAGATAATAATGATCACAGAATAGAGAAGTCGGTGACAGTTTTTTCACAAAAACTAACCTACCTATTCATGTGTATGCTTGTCAATATGAAGAAGTACTTGATGATGACTATGATCGAGTGAATGATGTTACATGACACATAGGCTGACTTGAAAGCCCAGACAAGTGTAAACTCGCTTTTAAAACGTTTCGTGTTTCTAGAACGAGTTTCAACAAGATTGGTAAGCCAATCTCCATCTTCGTTATAGGTGACTTTGACTAATATGATAGGTATTTGTTCGAGGAGCTCGTGGCTAAAGATTAACAGCCGCTCGGGTCGATCTTTAGGTTCAGCCGTGCTTGCGTAGGTTGGTCTGTGTATGGGTGACCACCCATTACATACCTAGTTCCTTTCGTGCCTCGGAAAGCACGTTAAGCCGTTGGTCCCGGGTGTCATTTGTAGATCTTTGACAGTCGTTACGTAGTCAGTGGCCTAAAAAGTCTGACAACCAGTCTTACCAAGGGGTATCGTATTATCGAGTACTAACTGGGTTGTGGAGGTCGGATAGGCAGTCGCTCCATGTAAAATACTGGTATTCAGCTGCATCCGGTTAGACTGGAAGCCGACCCCAACATAGTTGGGAAACATAGTGATTACCTGTAACGACTGTCAAAAATCTACAAATGACAGCCGGGACCAACGGCTTAACGTACTTCCCGAGGCACGGAGGAAACTCGGTATGTAATGGGCGGTCACCCATCCACAGACCAACCTAGGCAAGCACGGCTTAACCTAAAGATCGATCCGGGCGGCTGTTATTATTTATCCACGAGCTCTTAAAACCAATAACCGCACAATATAAAATCAACAACATGAAAAATGCGCAGTAAGAATATGAATACACTAGAATTTGCCAGAAACACTAAAGTCTACACGTGTCGGTGTGAAAACAAAGTGTTGAGGTACAGATTACGGCTTCGGGTAATCTGGGCGAGTCAAATGGTGAATAAATACACAGTTGCACGAATATCATAAGTCTTTCATGTAATTGTGTGAGATCTGTTTATACAAGGTATAAGGGACAGCCCTCTACAAACTGACAGGGTGCATTCAGCTCCTTATTTTGAATCATATTCCACTGGAATTGTTCTCCGGATTTTTTTTTTTTTTTTCAGTTACTGTTTTTAACATTACATTCCCCGTACGCAGCACTCCGTTGTTGTAAATGAAACGGCTAAAATCAAAAATCCAAAAATGGATTTTGAAATACTCTAACGAACGACGCGTGAAATCAGCTGTTAACTTGCTGCCTAGATACAGAATTCATCAAACTCATCGTCGCGCATGCCGTTCGCTACGTGCGTTTTGCCACGGTAACGATACATTGCGTATGAGGAAATAAAACAAATCAAATTTATTGGATTCCTACAACATTCTTGAAATAATTTCTTGTACCGGTCATCTTAGTATGATATACTGAATTCACCCCATCAGTTTGTGGAGGGCTGTCCCTTACATCCAGTATGCCTTCACCAGTTTGATAACAACTGGTTGACTTATTTTCTTTGTTAGATCCCTTTACCAAGCCTTTCCAGGTCCAAGAAGAGGACTCGGTGGCAGTGGTTAAACGATAGGCCGCTACGCCGCGTGTTGAGAGTTCGATCCCCGCACGAAACAAATATTTATATGACCTGTAGTTGTTCCTGGCTAGTTGTGTATGTGAGGTTAAATGTTTGTAAACGCACCAACGATACAGGAAAAACTCCTAGTGTGGGGCAAAGTTTTTAAAAGACAAAGACTACTCTGAAAGTTTGCTGTGTGCTGCTAGAACTTCGGAGATATCAAAAGAGCTAGCAGAAACTATTGATCGATGGAAACGATCGACGATCGATCGATTGGTCTGGACCCTTACGATCCCGTGGGACAATTACTGAACTACACGCGGGCGAACGTGGAATAGTGGCAGGAAGATTATGAGTCAATTTCAAAGAATTTCAGTCCGTGTACCGTAACTACTTGCAAAACTAGGAAATTAAAAAATGAATGGAATATCTCCGCCATCAGAAAAGTTGTTGACAAACTTCACAGTTCTACGAAATTCATCGGAAATTGATATGACTAACGCATTTCAGTTTTTTTGCGCGTCAAAACAAATAGGGTTTGCATGAAAACTAATTTTTTGTACCAAATACCTATGTACTGTAATATCTGATAACGTAAATAAGGCCAAAACAATGTCGCAATAGGTAAATCAATTGCGCAGTTTGTGTTCCAGCCCTTATTGATAAAACGACCCTTATTTACCGAGGTTTAAAGTCGATAATCCCTTACCTTTCTGCTTGTAAACACAGGTATTATCTTGCACGGAACTGCAATGGCTTATCCGCCATTTTTTTTGGAACTATCTAGAATGAGACATATTATTGTGACCTTTTCGTTTGTTTTGATTGCGTAATATTGTTTAAAAACAATGTAAGTACTTATGCAATGGAAATTATTGCGATATATTGTGTTACCTAATATGTTGATTGTAGGGTTTAGAGTTTAAATCTTAAACCCGAATAATAAACCTTACATAACTACTTCGGTGGTCTAGTTGTCGCAAGCGGTACTGCTGAACTTGAGGTCCTGGGGTCGATTCCAAGGTCGGACAAGTATTATTGAGTATTTTTTTTTCATTACAAATTATTGATAGGCTCTCCCCTACTACTTGTCTGACGAAGTGTGGGTATATACCCACACTTATATATAGTACATCTCTGGCTAATCCTTCGGAGAAATACAGGCGTGATGTTATGATGCAATAGATCGAAATTAGCAGCACAGATCTTTGTAAAAGAACTCACCAGAGCAAATATTACCATCATACATACATATATTCCTCTCGATGAAACGTTTCAGTTTCATCTGGGATGGACACCTCTGGTTTTACAGTGCTCAATCAGGACAGGACTTGTTGCCTTCTTCTTGGCCACTCATCCATCACCCCGTTCATCATCACCTTCTTGTCTTTGTCTCATTTTCCTTGACCATGCAAAAACTTTTTGCTTTTTTCAACGTAGATTGCGAATGCGCTTACCGATACTTTTAATCTCTAAAACCATAATTTCCCTCCATTATCCCATTTTAATTGGAGTTGGCGCAGAATGTGTGCTACTTCACACTTCTTTATTACCATAGCATAGCGGCAGCCTATAATGTTCCCACTGCTGGGACATAGGCATCCTCTCTATGAGAGGGAATGGGCTATAATCCACCACGCGGGCCCAGTGCGGGTTGGTAGATGTCACATGTCTTCGAATTTTAGGTTCTAGGACATGCCGGTTTCCTCACGATGTTTTCCTTCACCGTTTTGATAGCAATGGTGATGAAATAAATTACACTAAGTAATGCGCCTGCCTGGGTTTGAACCCACGACTTACTGCTCGTAAGTATCTTATAATCGAACTTATTCTAAAAACCGCCATCGCCAGGTGGACTGATGACCGAGACAAAGATGCACGAATTGAGTAACACGGAATCTACTCTTTGGCCCTAAGTAGCATTTGTTCATTAGTAGACATCCTTACAGTTAGGCATGATAACCTTTGGCTTTATTTAGATGAATTTTCCCACAAAAAGTATTTAATATAAATAGTAGCCACCAGTGGCGAAGGTTCCATACAACTCGATTCCTACCTCCTTTGAAAAATGGCACAGTCAGTAATTTATAGACAAATAATATAATCACACTAAACATTTGTACTCCGGCTTACCTCTTACAAAAATTGACCCTTCGCTACTGGTAACCACATAATTTTATTATTAGCAACTGTCTAGGAAAACCATAATTTCAAGGCGCATGTGCAGCAGATGACATTGACTAACCAGTAATAATTACTATTGATGACACAATAGGGTAACCCCAAATCGCCAACACACCCACTCGTGACGTTGTCCCGACCACGTGGTGGGGTTATTCTAGTGACCGAGTTTCGTGGCAGTTATCCTGTGTCAGGCGTTTGGGTTTAATGGGTAGTTTAGAGTATGTTGTCAAGTGGCCATTTTATTATTTGTTGCGATAGTTATTTACCTCGTATAAACCAAAGTCACACGCCCTTATTAATAAAGGAGAAGCAAAAGTTATGACAAACTTTATCCTGGGAAAGTGTATGCTTAAAAGTGATAACGGTAATAGCTACTTACTTGTAGTAACTTTACTTCGAGTTTTACTAATATTTGTCGGATTGTCAGGATTTATTCCGTTAGGCTCGTACATCATGTGGGCAGAAGAAGGGTATCGTTTCAATGAAAATACACTAGGTGCGAGACACTGTTTCTATTAAACTAACAAATTACTTGAAATTACCTACAACTTAACACAATAACACGGGGCACAATGAATCGGGTACAGTTCCACAACGTCTCAACTTCACTGCCATCAGACACTCAATGTCGTCCTCGCCACGAGCTCAAAACATTTCGGCCCTGTAGAAGCACGCTGTGGTGTGGGTAGACTTGTAAGTAGGTCGCGTGATGTCACCACTGGTGTACTTGCGATTCATTCCAAGTCCGTACTAATGACCGGATCCGACATACTATTATTAATGCGAAAGTTTGTGAGGATTGGTGGATCGATGGATGGATCTCTTTTACTCTTTCACGCCAAAACTAATCGTCATGTTCCGGTTCTTGTTCCATGTTACTTGGGGTCGGCGCCAAACATTTTTTCTTCCATTCTCCGCTTTCACGCGAAAGCGGACGAACGGATTTGGATAATATTTGGCACACAGATAGTTTATAACCTGGATAAACACATAGAATACTTTTTATACCGGTGGTACGATCCCGTGGGACGATTACCGAAGTCTACGCGGGCGAAGCCACGGGCATAAGCTTGACGTCTTAAAGCAGGAGTAATTCCAGTATGGGAAACAGACAGAGCGATACAGGTCGTCTAGCGCCATCTCTTTCCCACACTGAAATTACTCTTGATTTAAGACGTCATGGTAGGCCCCCTAAACTATAGAAAAATTGTAAATTTATGGCCTCTTATCGAGAGCAGGCCTGTATCCCAGCTGTGGTAACATTATATGCTGATCATGCTATGCTATAAACATCTTTATTTTATGCTTTGCTATGCTTAGGCTTTTGATGTCAATCTAAACCAAAACTGTTTAGAATTTGGCTAGTCAAATTCAACAGGAATAACGAAAAATGAAGACAATATGATAAACATAATATGTCAGTGTATAAATTGTGTACTTTGGTCAGATTTTTATACCGCCACATATTTGTGAGTAAAGTCATCAAGAAAAATAGAATAATCTTATTTACAATCTATGACAACGTGCGATTAGGTAAAATATTTTACTTTCTCGTAATCAGGCCCTACTATTTTATATCACACTAGCTGTTGTCCGCGGACTTTGTCCACGTGAAATTAATATAAAAATATTACGTCCCTACTTGACCAGGAATTTGTTAACAATTTCGAGGCTTTCAATTTTTTGCACGGAACACTAAATCTTTTTATAAATAAAAATAGCCTTGGTTACTTCTCATAACATCAGCTATCTGCCAGTAAAAGTCAAAATAAAATCGGTTCAGTCGTTTTGGAGTTAAGCCGTTTAAATCGGAATTTGGTAATAATTTTGAGGGTTTCAATTTTTTTGCACGGAACTCTATTTTTTTTTTTAATAAAAGTTTCCGAAGTTACATCTTTATATCGGCTATCTGCTAGTAAAATCTCCGTCAAAATAGGTCTAGCCGTTTCGGAGATTAGGAATGTATTTAAGAAAAAACTAGTGAAAATGTTAGAGCTTTGCCCCCAATATCTCCGTAACTAGAAGGTTCCCAGGAATGGTCTGTAACAAAAAAATTATCGCAAAGATGGGGAGAAAAAATGCGTTTCGGCTTCGTTAAGGGTCTTGCATACACATGTACATAATTATTTTATTAGGTATATAGCTGATAATTATTAGGTAGGTATAGTAGGTAGGAATATTTCAATAAATTATCAATATAATCACCTTATTGGCAAAAATCCCAGCCATCTATTTGTTTATCTACTTTATAATAACTGTAAATATGATAACTTAAGTACTTATTAAGGAAAACCCATGTATTCGCGATTAAAAACTGAATAAATCCGGCTGAAACATTTTTACAGACGATTGCTGAAACGATAACTTGGCGAACTACATAAAGTAATGAAAATTGGTGAAAACTTTTTTATTTACTTACAGGCAACCATGTTCATTATTTTACTATCTGCCATTAATCATTTTTTGGTTTTCTAAAAACTTTGAACTAAATAAATAATCGACTGATTTTCAAAACACTAAAATTAAAAGTATATATTTTTAGTACACCCACATTTCGCCAGTTATGTTTAAGCCCCATGTAATAAGGGGCGAGCCTATTGCCATCAACCGGGCACAAATCCTGACTGCCACAGTCAGGATTTGTGCCCGGTTGACGCTACTGAGAAATTATTAAAAAACCCAATAAATATTTTATACGCCTAGGAATTTAGTACCCAGGACCTCTTGCTTAGTAGTCACGCTTGAGACCACTAGACCACCACGGCATTCAGAAATATATTAAAGCAATTTAAAGCCACATTTTATCAACTCTGTCTGGAAAAACCAATACATTTACCAGACGCATATATGTGCAGGAAAGGATATTTAACTTAATAACTAATTTTGGGTAATAATATCTCAGACTTTTTTCCGGTGACTCACGAAATTACCAAAGATATCTATTAATACAACATTATTTTTAGTATATGCGAAACCTGAATATAGTTTGTTCAGAATAAGTAACTGAATCGATTCCAATAATTTTTAAACCATGTTATATTTTGTCCCAAAAATATTTTAAAAAAGTTACAAGTTGAACACCAAGCGACATTATTACCTATCGCAATCATTTAGGTACCTACTGCCAAATTATTATTATCAATGAGCTCAAGACGACTCTGGAGGCGCGCGCGCGGGCGCGCTGCGTATTGACCACGTTTTTGTGCGGACAACCAGGTAACAGAACAAGCTTATAACTTTGCGATTTTTCATGATACAGTATGGAAATTTTGTACATAGATTCTTTATATAAAAATACTAGACACGTGTTTCATGTTTCGCATATTATACTAAAACTAATGTTGTATATGAGTACATACTATTCAATGGTATTGTAAAATGTAATCATATAAGAAACCTTTTCTAATGTAAGTCGAGGGGATTTTTTTAAATATTAAATGGACCTACTCTTGCCCTCAATCTAGTCCTGAGGACAGAGATGAGGTCGACGATAGAACGATCTAACCCAAAAGAGGCCTATTAAATCGCGACTTAAATAGATTGGGGTCATATGAACTTGGGAACACCGACCCAGGCAGGGAATTCCACTCCTTGGCTGTGCGCATAATAAACGATGTAGCAAAGCGCTTCGTGCGTATGTGTGGAACATCGACTAGGTATGGGTGATAAGCTGCAGTGCGTCTGGACTCCCGATGGAAGAAGGGAGATGGTGGAATGAGGACGTGGAGCTCTTGGGCTCACTCACCGAAGTACAGTCTGTAAAAGACCGACAGACATGGAACTTTGCGGCGGTGGGCCAGGCTATCAAGCTTGGTACCCACCAGCTTATCGTCACCAACGAGCCTCTTGGCTCAAGTAGTCTGGGGGTTGGCGCTGTAAGCCGAAATACAGGTTCTCCTAGTTCGGCTCCAGATTAGTCCAGATGCTAAAACTTTTGTGTACATATTACTGTTCATAGCATTTATTTTTAAATTAGATTAAGTACTTTTTGTGAAAGATATAAAGGAGTTTGAATTAAATGGCTGGCCTTACTTCGTCCATTTTTTCTTTCAAATTGGCGGCAACGCATAAAACGTATATTAATCGATAGCTGGCATCAATACAAACCAGTTTTGTATGAGAAAAAATGTTCTAAAGTGTCACATTTTCGAGAAATGAGCTATCAAAATTAAAGTCCATTCACGGATAGCATCTTCAACTCTGATTTGATTAATCACACATAAAACCTGTATAAGTCGATAGCTAGCATCAATACAAACCAGTTTTGTATGAGACAAAATGTTCTAAAGTGTCACGTTTCCGATATAAAAGTATTTAAAGTTAAACCCATTATGCCATTAGCTTATACCTCGGAAACGGACACTTTAGAACATTTTGGCGAATACAAAACTAGTTTAAAAAAAGAAAAGGCAGATGAAGATGATGACACCGAAATACGTATGATAGCAGACAAATTTCCCCCAAAAATGCTCTCTTTTGAGCCCACCTTTGTTTAGGTAACTTTACTACTGTAACTACAATATTACGCCGGATATGTGTTAACACAGAATTTCACATACTGGAAGTAACTCATATATTTACATTAAAATCAAACGGTTTTCCTTAACATCCTGTTACGAATAAAAGAATGTCGTAAAGTTATTACGAAATACGTTATTATTGTTTTATCGTTTACAATTCGATAAGGCTTATCGACACGCATTCTATTTGTCATCAGGTGGTAGAGGTCGATATGAGAAAATTGTTGGAATAACTCAAATGCTTTAACTGATAAGGTTGTTTTTTCTAATACCTACTTACCTAGCTACTGGTTATTCTTTTCATAATTTGCTCTGCGGATTCGTCATTCGGCCTTTGCCCAGTAGTGGGACAGTATGGGCTAGCTAAAACAATATACAGGGTGTAAGGGACAGCCCTTCACAAACTGACAGGGTGCATTCAGCTCCTTATTTTGAATCATAATCCACCGGAATTTTTCTCCGGACTTTTTTTTTTATTTTTTTTTTCAGTTACTATTTCTTTATTTCAATGTATAATTACATTCCCTGTACCGTAGCACTCCATTTATGTAAATAACGGCTAAAATCAAAAATCCAACATTGGATGTTGAAATACTCTAACAAACGACGCGTGAAATCAGCTGTTCACTTCCTGCCTAGCCTATCGTCGTCGCGCTTGCCGTTCGCTACGTGCGTTTGGCCACGGTAACGATACATTGCGTATGAGGAAATAAAACAAATCAAGTTTATTGGATTCCCATAACATTCCTGAAATATTTTCTTGTACCGGTCATCTTAGTATGATATACTGAATTCACCCCATCAGTTTGTGGAGGGCTGTCCCTTACACTCAGTATAATAAACTAACTTATGCCCACGACTTCACCCGCGTGGAGTTCGATTATTGTCCCACGGGAGCATACTACCGTGATAAAAAGTATCTGTGTGCTAAATTTCATCCAAATCTGTTTAGTAGTTTTTGCGTGAAAGAGTAACAAACATCCATCCATCAATCGTCATAAACTTTCGCATTTATAATATTAGTAAGATTGTCAATGTGGCAGACCAAAATGATGATGGCTGAACGAACTTGCATAATGCCTGTAACATACCCACTCTTGGGTCCCAGGCCTCCAGGCCTCTGTGATATACAGAAGGCTACATTCCACCAAGCGAGCCTAGCATTGATTGGTATATGTCACAGGAGTTCGATAGGTTGGTTCCTGTACTTAAGCATGCCGGTTTTCTCACGATGTTTTCCTTCAACGTTTTGAAAGCCGTTGTGTTGATATAAATAACACAAAGGACCTGCCTGGCTTTGAACAACTCCTCACTTCGAATTGACGAATTTCTCAAGTACACGCAGTGCTCCCAACTTGCTTTCTTTGAGAAGCAGAGACGTATAGGCGTCATAAAAATGGTCCATTCAACGTTACTTAGGAATCTATATTTAATAATAACTTTGGAGGGAAGGAAGGGAGGAGCTCGTGGCTAAGTAATAACAGCCGCCCGGATCGATCTTTAGGTTAAGCCGCGCTTGCCTAGGTTGGTCTGTGGATGGGTGACCACCCATTACATACCGAGTTTCCTCCGTGCCTCGGAAAGCACGTTAAGCCGTTGGTCCCGGGTGTCACTTGTAGATCTTTGACAGTCGTTATACGTAGTCAGTGGCCCAAAAAGTCTGACAACCAGTCTTACCAAGGGGTATCGTATAACCCAGTACTAACTGGGTTGTGGAGGTCAGATAGGCATTGTCTCCATGTAAAATACTGGTATTCAGCTGCATCCGGTTAGACTGGAAGCCGACCCCGACATAGTTGGGAAAAGGCTAGGCAGATGATGAACTTTGAAGGGATCCTGCTAATTGAAAAGTAGTTGTCTGTCTTGGTATTGACATGTGATGAGGAAGGATTAATCAAATGTGACTAAAAGAGCGATGGATGTGAATGTAGATGGATGGATAGGGACTGAGGGAGGGTAAGCATAAGCATAATCAGCCTATAAATGTTCCCACTGCTGGGACACAGGCCTCCTCCCTATGAGAGGGAATGGGCTATAATTCACCACGCGGGCCCAGTGCGGGTTGGTAGATGTCACATGTCTTCACATTTTTGGTTCTAGGACATGCCGGTTTCCTCACGATGTTTTCCTTCACCGTTTTGAAAGCAGTGGTGATGAAATAACTTACACAAAGTAATGCGCCTGGCTGGGTTCGAACCCACGACTTACTGTTCGTAAGTCGGGGTCTCCACCACCACTCTCCACCGGAGGGGAAGGTCAAAGAAAAAATGGATAGATTGTGTGAGGAATTTTATGAGAATAAATAATCTTAAACCTCAATTTTAAGAAAGAGAAAGGAGTAAATAATAGTACGACGTCTGACAGGGGAGAATGGAAGAATAAAACGTGTTGCGAAGACCCCAAGTAGAATGAGACGAGGACAGGAAGATGATGATGACAAAGGGGTCCTTTTGCCATTCATCATCTGTCTAGCCTTTCCAACAATGTTTGGGTCAGCTCTAGTCTAACCAGATGTAGCTGAATACGAGTATCTTACACGGAGCGACTTCCAAAACCTATAAAAAAGTGTCCCTACAAAGCCAGAGCTTTTAACCGCACTAATTCCTTAGTCATCCATGAATGGAAGTAACCTAGTCTTACCCGGAACTATGCTATACCTGTTCCATATATCCGCATCATAAAGGATGACTAAAACATCGTATCACTCCCATAACCATAAAACGTGACGTCAAATTTAAAAGAATTGCGACGCAGTAAGTCTCTGTATGACGTATTAATTGAAAAACCTCGATGACTCATCAACACAATCAGAAACCTGATCAAAAATGTACGAAAAAGAATGTGTTTTGCTGAATCATGACCATTTTTCCCGAGTATTTTGGCTGCAGATAGAAATAATTATGTATGACTAACGTAAGACCGGCCCCCTACGTTATAGCCGGTATTCGCGATTGAATCTCCGAAGATAATGTAATCAATTCGATGTTTTTTAGACTTTGGTCGTGTCATGTCACGTTTTTATTTAGAATAGATATTTATAATGATTTCTTCTTGGTATCTTTAATTTATTAAAACTAACTAAATACATTATTAATTGAAAACTATTAAATAAACTAACAACAAACTATAAAATAGCTTCAAAAAACTCTTCCTCAACGCTGGCAGCTGGTAATGTGCCCAAGAGACTGGTGGCGTTACCACGTTGTATGGCTACATTTATTCTTTGTGTATAACTACGTATTTCCACTTTCACGGCCTCCTTTTTCTCACAGTTCCCAATCGTTTGCAAACTTTCAATATTTTATGTAGAAAATAGGTCCCACGGGAAGACTAGCCGTGCAAAGATGGAGTTGGCTCTCAGGCAAGACTCAATCTCTTATTAAAATGTCTTAATAAGAGTTTAAAATCACCACAGTTTGGAATTGCAGTTAGAAAGCCCCAACTTGTAAGGAGTACGGAATGTTCTTTCATATTTTCGATTTGAAGATTTTTGGAGACCAATTTCATTAATTATCACTTGCATTGTCTGAGTTTGGATGTTCATTGAAGACTGGTAATCCACGTTAAGAAGGCCTCAGTTCGTTATTTTCAAATTAAATCAGCTTACGGAACATTAACCGTTCTTCTTTCTGCCTTTGACGTCAATAACCTTTTAATCCCAAACCACACATCATGCGAACGGCACACTTTTTGACATTCACCTACTAATTAATGTGTATTTATGTAAACAGAAAACAAAATGTCTCCTATTAACAAGAAAGTAGCTGACGCATCAAAATGTTCAAGTTCGTGAAAGTTCCCACAATGACTCAAATAATAAATAAAAGCACTAGAGAATAAATGATAACTACGAAGAAACTGTTTAGACAAATAATTTTATTCTATTTGATTCATCGGAACTTCGGAACCCGATGACTCACTTGGCGCCAAATCTGACGCGACGCCATCTTAGAATCGTTTATTTTTTTTACGAATGTCACTGGCGCTGTGACGTGGTTAGTTATTCCGCCTTATGTAATACGTTTTGTTTATTATATAATCGTGACGTAATATTAGTTCTTCTTGTTACAAGATCATGGCATGATTATAGCTAATGGATAAAGTTTTAGATTCAAGTGAGTAGTTTTAGTCATAGGTTCTTTCTAGTGATTTTGTGACGTCAATATTGCAACATGCCACTTGTACAAATTGATTGATTGATTCATAGTTGATCTACAATTAACACATTGCTAATTCCCGTACCGAGTGGTTAAAACACTTGAAGAACTTTACCTCCTTTCTGGGGAAGTCGGCTAAAAACCCACTTCAATTAAGTTCAAATACTAAGTTTTTTTTATATAAAAGGCGTTTCAAGGGTCTCATGGCTAAGAGAAATCTTGTTCTTACATTTGAGCCTATAGAGCGACCGCTTTAATGAGTCCTCGCGAAGGTATAAATTCAAATGGAATATTCTGAAGGTTGATCACGTATTGGTTAAATTAGTATCATAATACCTAGGAGGATTATGGTTATTTTAAAGCAAATAACCTGTGGAATATTGTTAGGACTTTGTGGACGCATGATATGCCTTTGATGGGGCAAGGTGGAGGACACATTAAAGCGGTCGGTCTATAGCAAAATTTGATCTAGCTAGATAAGGGTTATAGGATTTTCCTTAAATTAAATTCCTTATCACTTTCCTTATTAAAATTACTGGAAAAGATAAGGTGCATTTCGATATTCGGCAATTAAAAGATTAATAAAATTTTATCTCGTAAATTGTTCGAATCTTGAGTTGAGCTTGTAATAATATTTTGTTTTTCAACATAATCTTGTACAACATCGGTATCATATGAGGTAAGAATAGTTAACGTATCTTTAATATTAATAACTGATATAATATTGTTAACTATGTCATCGATATAACTATACACACCTCCTTTTTATATCGTATTTTCCTCAATCTACGTGTTTTTTGTTTATGGTTTTTTAAGATATTATTTATTTATTTATTTATTTATGTACACACAAAATACTCAACAAGACATAACATTAAAATAGAAGATATGTTCTTTGTTCGAAATCTAAATAATAACAGCCGCTCGGATTGATCTTTAGGTTAAGCCGTGCTTGCCTAGGTTGGTCTGTGGATGGGTGACCACCCATTACATACCGAGTTTTCTCCGTGCCTCGGAAAGCACGTTAAGCCGTTGGTCCCGGCTGTCATTTGTGAATCTTTGACAGTCGTTTGATAGTCAGTGGCCCAAAAAGTCTGACAACCAGTCTTACCAAGGGGTATCGTATTACCCAGTAATAACTGGGTTGTGGAGGTCAGATAGGCAGTCGCTCCATGTAAAATACTGGTATTCAGCTGCATCCGGTTAGACTGGAAGCCGACCCCAACATAGTTGGGAAAAGGCTAGGCAGATGATGATGTTCTTTGTTCGAAAACTCAAGAACAGATCACTTTTTCAAAAAAGGACTAATTGGATACCATGCATTACACAATTATCATCATCATCACTGCTCTTCTCCCAATTTGTTTGGAGTCAGTGCAGCATAGAAATAGAAATTATTTATTTGCCAATAATGTAGGTATACAGATATGATCGTTATTTTAATAAGCGTCCCGATACATTTTTCCTTACGGCATGCAAAATTATTTAAAATAATAGGTAGGTACATTTACTAAACAAAAAATAAAACATAAAAAAGCATTCTATTCCCTATAGCATATCTTCTTCTTCCATACTTCTCTATTACTCGTCTTTCACACAGTCCATCCATCGTTTCATTGGTCTTCCTCTACTCTTAGACCATGCTACCATTATTCAATTAAAGAATAAATTCAATTACTTGTGGCATCTCTTCCAGCCTGCACTAGGACCACGCTGGACCATCATGGCCACGTGATGGCCATCGTAGTACGGCCCACGCACTCCAGACTTCCACTACAAAGTAGTGGGAAGCCTTAGTAGTAAGAACTTAAGGTATCTAACGAGCATCAACTCGATCTGGGAATGTAACTCAGTAACACACGACCAGCTGCAGAAAGAATCATCGTTGAACCATCATTCAGTTTTTCAAAATCTCGTCGAGTGTTCGAGCATCTGAGCGGGTTCGACTCGCAGACAATTTCTCAGTATCGACCCGGAATTTGGAAGACGGCGGCGTGATATCATCACGTCTCGGAAGACACGTTAATCCAGCGACTGATCTCTCGGTCGTGACGGATTGCGTCCTATATGATAATGAGAGTAAGGGAACAGACGGACAGGGTGTCTGCGCAGACTCTTATGCACTATAATAAGTACCGTTTTGATGATTTCCGTTGAAATTAAGCGACATGGGTGTAATTCAGGAGGACCCACCATCTGCCTAGACTTTTTTCCTACTACGTTGGGGTCGGCTTCTATTCTAACCGTATGCAGCTGAATTCCAGTATTTTACATGGAGCGACTGCCTATCTGACCTCCACAACCCAGTTAGTACTGGGTTGTGAATATACGATACCCCTTGGTAGGACTGGTTATCAAACTTTCAGGCCACTGACTACCTGTAACGACTGTCAAAGCTTCACAATTCACAGCCGACACCAACGGCTTACCTGCATTCCGAGGCGAGGAGGAAACTCAGTATATAATGGATGGTCACCCATCCACAGACTGATCTTGGCAAGCGTGGCTTAACCTTGAACATCGCCCTGTGCGGCGGTTGTTATTTAGTCAAGAGAGATACTATAATTCTAGAAATCGATTAAACACATCAACAATTACATAAAGAGAAAAGCATGTACCCTCAATGTAAATTACATGACGCGATCACGCTTTCTGATAACAAATCATCATACTTACTCATTGTTTAAACAAAAGAGTAACTATCTGAGTATTACATAATATACGTCACTATGTATACGGTTATCACTGTATAGTTTGATAGTAGTTGTCTCTACGGTAACTTTTGGGGGCATTTGGGGTCATTGTTGTGGTTAGTTGGGGGACGACCTCTGAGGAGTCAATGGTACGATGTCGGGATGTGGGGCCTGATTTAAATACCATACTTAACATTAGGTACGCCTGCTATGTATCTAAGTCCCATGTGAGAGTGGCGAGCCTATAGCCATCATCATCGTCGTCATAGTGGGAGGCCTTCCAACCGACGTCTTCCAGTTCGCGGTTTTTTTTTTTATTGCCATCAATTAGGCACAAATTCAAACACTACTGAGCTATTGAAAAAGTCCTGACGGAAAAACCCCATTTGCTCGACCTAGGAATCAAACACAAGATACACTCGGTGAGCAGACATTATCAGGGATTTGCCTGCAACACTAATCCCTGCACCAGTACAACTCCTGACAGCCAGGATCAACAGCGTCGACCACCTGAAAAGTGCTGAAGCAATAATGCAACGAAATTAATCAGACAGAACAGCGAAAAAGTACGAAAAAAAAATTGACATTATTGATGACAGAAGCTAGCTCTTCTTAGCTTGTCGATGGTAATCTAAATTGTGACGGCCCAGAATTGAGCTACTATTATGGCGGTTTCAGTAGCGTCCATCAAGTTCCTGTAATGAGCAGACAATAGGACACGCAGGGCACGATATTAAGTGCTCTATCAATTGTGAAGCAGCACCGCATTCCACTTCAGGGCACAATCATAAATAAATCTCCACCTGAGCAGGTTCTCCTTGCTGCGATCTACCTGGGTCATGGCCTGGCCATGGCAACTCATGTCCAGGTGGGAGATTTTCAGCAGGTGGAACGAATGGGATAGATTAGGATACACTAGCTCGCCACAGCTTTCAAAATTGAAAATATTTTATTTCACTTGGGCTTAGATGGGTACTTCTAAAACGTCGACAAAAAGGTGCACGGTTCGGGTTGGTCGTTTCCTATGGAGAAGAACCGGCAAGAAACTCGATGGTTACTCTTTTCAAATCATTCGGTATTATAATATTATCATGTTACAGCATTTGTACTTAAGTATGGGGGGACAGCGTAGGCCCGACAATAAGTCATTGCTTACTACAAAAAAAGTTGTAAAACAAGATAAAAAGTTAACAAGTAGCTGGGAATCTACAAAGACTACAATGTTCACACATTCACAGACAATCGGTATAAAAGAATCTATACAAAGGTAAGAAAATATTGTAAAATATTAAATTGAACAAGTGACACATGTCACTGTCATGTCTTCACTCATTGCTTTAGTTCAAGAAGATACTTTCAAGTATTTTTTCTGTCTACTTTCTTTCATCATGAAATAAAGTTTGCTACGTGACCTGCTGCACGTAATCTATATCCAAACTTAGTTCTTATCACCTACTGCTTCTAAAAAACCCGAAATCACTCTTCCCTATAAAAATAATACAAAATAAATAGGTAGGTACCTACTACATCTGATTATGAGGAAACATATATAACCACTAGCTTATGCCCGTGGCTTCGCCCGCGTGGAGTTCGGTAATTGTCCCACGGGATCGTACTACCGGGATAAAAAGTATCTTATGTGTTAATCCAGGTTTTAAACTATCTGTGTGCCAAATTTCATCCAAATCCGGTCAGTAGTTTTTGCGTGAAAGAGTAGCAAATATCCGTCCGCATAAACTTTCGCATTCATAATATTAGTAGTATTTTTGTTTAAAATACAACGTATTTCATTAATAATTTCCCGTAAACATTACGTTTTGGTAGGTTTTTACATAATATGTTATTTTGATAACAAACGAGACGAAATTATCTTAGTCTAGAAAATAATTTTGTTTTTGTATTGATGTTGACATTTCATCAGTTTTATCATTTCCAATTAAACGATTGTTTATGGTCTGGGACTAACCCAATAATAAAATCAGGCGCAATAGACACGACATAAACTCCTATTTGACATGTCATGATCATCCATCCAATAAATGCCCTAGGAAAATTCGTTTCTTGTAAATTGAGTTTTCCAGATTTTTTCAGTCTGACATATAATCATGCTCTCATGACTGCCTCGTAGATCTAGAGGTCGCAACCACGACTGCTGAGGCATGAGGTCCTGGGTTCGATTCTCAGGTCGGGCAAAGTGTTATTGGGTTTTTCTATCGGAAATTTCTCAGTAGCAGCCACAGAGTCTGGATTTGTGCCTAGTTGATGGCAATAGACTCCCAACCTATTACTTGGGACTTAAAACATATCTGGCGAAATCTGGGTGTACTATTAGGTACACCTCTGCCTAACCCGGAGTTACAGGCGTGTCATAACATCACGCCGCATGATGTTATGTTTATCTTATCATATTCCGTTATTATTCAAGCTTACAACGATTCCACTACAATGAAGTGTGCTTTGGAATTACACAATCTAATGCCTCCATCCCCATTCTTGCATCAGAAGAGCAGAGATACGGCGAAGCGTCACCGTTATACAGGGTGTAACAGAAAGGTTATAGTCATATTAAAGGATATGCTGCAGACCATCAAACTGAACAACTTTCTCCTTGGGTCCATTATCGTAAATGTGAAAAAAATGTCAGCTGTCCCATACAAAATTTCAATACCTACTCGACCCAAAAGTATGGGATAGCTGATATTTTTTTCGCATTTACGATATTGGACCCATGGAGAAAGCTACAGCCTGTATCACGCTATAACCAATAGAATCGGAGCACTAATGAAATTTTTTTCAAAAAATTGTATTTTCATAATAATTTGAGGCTCACACGGACGCAGGTCGCGGGCAAAAGCTAGTTTAATATAAAAAGGCAAGTCTTCATAGAGAAGGTATGAGCACTGATCTCCATGATTGCTCATAAGATCAAGAACTGGTTATTATGATGATTCAATCCGGCCATGCGGGTTTCCTCTTATTATTTTTATGCATCCATGACGCTAATAGAAATCGGTCTTTTCCGGGCTCCAAGTTAACTCTCTGCGAACCATCCTTATTTTGATTTAGTTATGAGAACCTCCCAAACAAACAAACTGTCTTTTACTTTCCCGCTCATCAAGACCCTTTCTTTTCCACGTATTTTCCAAACTTTATCCTTTCTACATTGTCATCGTTCATCATCTGCCAAGCCTTTTCCCAACTATGTTGGGGTCGGCTTCCAGTCTAACCGGGTGCAGCTGAGTACCAGTAATTTACATGGAGCGACTGCCTATCTGACCTGCACAACCCAGTTAGTACTGGGTAAAACTATACCCTTTGGTAAGACTGTAACAATTGTCAAAGATCTACAAATGTCAGCCAGGACCAACGGCTTAACGTGCTTTCAGAGGCACGGAGGAAAGTCGGTATGTAAATCTAACGGGTGGTAACCCATCCACTGAGCAACCTTTTTTTTTCTACCTTCAAAAGTCGATCGGTCTTTGGGGATAAGACCGGGGAGTGTGGAATTTTTACCGCACTAAAACCACCCCGGTGGTCACCATCCGCACATGAGAGGAGACACCGTTTCCTCTTAAAAGACCTGTCCGGAGCCCCCTCTGTGCAACGCCTGTTAAGGCACATCACTGGAGATCCACTGACCAACCGAGGTAAACCTAAGCATGGTTTAACCTAAAGATCGACCCGAGCTGCTGTTATTATTCATTTCTTCAATATTTCCGACCTCATGACCTTAAACATTATACTACGCAATTCTGCGTAAAAGGTAGTAAAACGTAGTAAAATATCACATGCTAACAATCACGTATAACGAGGTAAATACCTTTTAATATTTACGTAAATACCTACATGAAGTAATTTGGAGTAGTTTTGAGTAATAAATTTGCCCCAAGTTGTCATGAGACCATATAGGTGTCATGGTATGCCTCAGAAAGATTGCGCAATTTGTGAATTAGGAAACGGTATGAAGCCTTTTTAATACGAATTGATGTAAACACACTGATGTATCTGGTAAGTCACGTCCACCTAAAACCATCATCTGCCTCTTTTTTGAGTAGGAAATTCCTTATAGATTACCTACCAGTGGCGAAGGTTTCATAGAACTCGATTCCTACCGGCTTCCCTTTGAAAAATGGCACAGTCAGTATTCTATACACAAATAATATAATCACATTAAATATATGTACTCCGGCTTATCTCTTAAAAAATTGACCCTTCGCTACTGTTACCTACCCTCCGTCTGGGGCGAGCGAAGGGTTATGTCAGTCTCTACCCGACTAAAAACCCACTGTTCCTACTACTACCATGTGCCGGTGGCCCGGAAGATACGAGTACATTCACGCCCACCCCCGACTGGTATCAGTCTGCCATTTCCAGCGGGCCCCATCACCAAGTGCGGCCGGTTTTGGTAAAAACAACAACAGATTGCAATCTTAAATGTTAATTTATTTAGTCAGCGAACACAACATGACAAGAGTTTTCTAGAAGACAGATATAGCGACCAAGTAAAGAAGTACAAAGGCGTCAGTGGCGCCAGCTATGCGGAATTATATAATACTAACTAGCTGTGCCCCGCGGTTTCACCCGCTACTTCTAATTTGTTTTTTTTTTTTGCTCGGCTCCTATTGGTCGTAGCGTGGTGTTATATAGACTTCCTCGACAAATGGACTATCCAACACTAAAATATTTTGTTAATTCGAACCAGTAGTTCCTAACCCACTGGTGGGCACAGGCCTTCTTACCTTTCAGTCATTCTGTTCTCATGAATCGTATTAATTTCAGTAATTTGGTTTTAAAACACATAGCTAAGAACACTCGGTTAAGACATCTTTTAAATCATAAAACTGAATCAAAATCGGTTCATCCGTTCAGGAGCTATAATGGCACAGACAGACACAGATACATATTTCAAACTTATAACACCCCTTTTTTTGTTCGGGGGTTAAAAACACTTTTATTAGAAATAAAAGGTCATCTTAAAACTAAATATGAGAATTACTGAAGAAGGTAGGTACTCATAAATAAATAAGTTAAACAGGTACACAATTTTTACAGAGTTGTGGGTAAAAGGAAAAAGTGAGTGTACTATTACATATCGATTCTTGAAGGCAAGTCAATTACACATTGAACTATTCATATGTGCTGTAATGTTTCGGAAATACAGAGTAGGTATACTAGTTAGCTTTATACTTAGCAAATTAGCTAACAATAACAATTGATGTAGGTGTAAATTAAATTGGTGTGAAAACCTAGAGAAATCTTTTAAGATGTGGTGCTTTATGGTTTTTACACGTAACATTAGGTAATGATTTTAAGCTAGACGAGGCTAATTTTTCGTACCCGATAACTCTTTGAAGAAATAGCCGAAACAAACTCAGACTCCGACTCTCTCTTTCAAAGTGCAGACATAATCTTGGTCAAGTCACATGAGCACCATACAAAAAAAAACAGAAGACCCGCGCATAAAAATAAGGAAATCAACACTCTAGAGAATTAATTACAATATTTTTACCGAGAAGCTTCAATTTATTACATTTATAACCACACAAGACACAATAGTTAAATGTCGGTGATGTAACCTCAGATAGGTCGCCGGAAATACCGAGCGGTTTTAAAAGCAATGTCACTACCAGTTCCTAGTTTGTTTGTTTGAACGCGCTAATCTCAGGAACTACTGGTTCGAATTGAAAAATTCTTTTAGTGTTGGATAGCCCATTTATCGAGAAAGGCTATAGGCTATATAACATCACGCTACGACCAATAGGAGCGGAACATCAATGAAAAATGTGACGCAGACGAAGTTGCGCGGGTCAGCTATTAGTAATAAATAAATTGTTTGGCGACTGCATATTTTAAGGAAAATTCTTGGAAATACTGGGTGTTCGGACTATTCGTTTAGCCTAAATCACGTTAGTAGTATGATATCTTTGTGTAGAAGATCGCCGGTGAAGAACTGCTCTTCTGCCTAGATTTTTCCCAACTATGTTGGGGTCCGCTTCCATTCGAAACGGATGCAGCTGAATACGAATATTTTACATGTAGCTACTGCCTCTCTGACCTCCACAACTCAGTAATTATAGACCGACCGCTTTAATGAGTCCTCCGCCTTGCCCCATGAAAGGCACATTAAGCGTCTACAAAGTCCTAACAACATCCCACATCCCCTTTAAAATAACCATAATCCACGTAGGTATTACGATACTAATTGAACCAATACGTGATCAACTTTCAGAATATTCCATTTAAATTGATACCTTCGCGAGAACTCATTAAAGCGGTCGGTCTACAGCTTTTTTTTTTTTTTTTTGGATGGGAAATCATCGAATGACCCCCCCCACTCTGGGCGGAGCGGGAGGGAGTGTCAGACTTGTACTGACTAAAACCCATCCATGTTCCTTCTTTGCCCTTTGTGTTCCAGGGCCACGGTGTCTCTTTCGAACAGTCCCGCAATCGGTCTACAGCTAATACGATACCTCTTGGTAAGACTGGTTGGCAACTGTTACGACTGCCAAAGAATAGTTGAGTTCTACCACAGATGAACTCGTGTCTAAATAATAACAGCCGCGCGGGTCGATCTCCAAGGTTAAGCAGTGCTTGCCTAGGTCGGTCCGTAGACGGATGACCATCATTACATACCATAGTAGTATACCATAGTAGTATAGTATATATACATAGTTTCCTCCGTGCCTCGGAAAGCAGGTTAAACCGTTGATCCCGGCTGTCATTTGTAGATCTTTGACAGTCGTTACGAATAGTCGGAAGCTCGAAAGCCTGACAACCAGTCTTAACAAGGGGTATTGTATTAGCTAGTTACTGAGTATCGGAAATCAGATAGGTAGGCACTCCATGTTAAATGCTGATTTTTACCTGCATCCAGTTAGACTGGAAGCCGACCCCAATATAGTTGGGAAAAGGCTAGGCAGATAATGATGTTTACTAAAACTTTGTTTGTAAACATTACGTTGATATTAACTACTATATAACCAGTAGACAAGCCCTGGGGTAATACCCTTGCACATAACATAGTCTGCTATTAAATAATAATACAATAAATAATCTTTTAAAAATAATGTGCATTATGGTTATGTATAAATAATAACCACTTCTAGATACGAAATTGAACAATGTAATACATTTTTTCCTGTCCATGATTAACCACTATTATGCAATAATAAGAAGACACTCTTTGTTTGGCGTTTGACTGCTTACTATTGAATATTCTGGACATAATTTAATCTATTTTGACTATAATTTACTTATACTATAATATCTTGACCTCAATTATTATTTATTTGTTTTGTATTTTGTAATGAAATTTAGAATGACTATAATTATGTAAAATGCAATTAAATATAATTTTTTATAATACCTACAAAATTTGTACGCCGTTAGTGGCAAAACATGGACGCACACAACATTTATTAATTCAATACCTTGCATGTCTGATTAGTCAGTTTATGTAAACGCATGTTTGACACATAAATTATCTTTATCTTTATCTTTGTTGTTATAATTGTGGCGAATTATTATACAGGGTGGAAGGAACACCGACGCACAAACGGTTACAACTTATTCAGTACATCGTTCCGAACCCCGCCACATAGAAATCAGCAATTAAAAAAAACTGCTGATTTTTTTATAAATTACCTAAGAAAAGTTTCTAGATGTGGGCCAAAATAAAGCGACACTGACCTAAACCTATTTTTTGATACGCACGTTTCGTCAGTTATGCTTAAGTCCCATGTAATAGGGGGCGGGCCTATTGCAATCAAGCGGTCACAAATACAGATTCTTTGGTTGCTACTGAGAACCAAACCTTAAAGCATTTAAACATTATCGAGTCGGAATCATCTCATTTTATGAGAGATACAATCAAAATTTTATTATTATCTAGATTTGACATTACTACTAAATTAGTTTTACGATCTACCCACATAACATTCAGGGGAATACCTTTTTTATCCTCTGGTCTAGATAATTCCTGATAAGTGTCAACAAACATGTCTGCCTGTTTTCTTTGTTTAGATTATCAAAAGCCTTTCTGATATCCGTCTGATAATACGTTCAATGTCATAATAACCTAGAAATGAGGGTATTGCGTTACGAAAACATTTGCGACTGAAAACAAGTTAACGTTCTTGATAAAATGGTGGGGCAATAACCGAAAATGGAGTTCAAAAATCGCTTGTAGCATTAAGAACGAATTGACGAACCCTTTCATAGCAAAATGGCAATAGCAAATAACCTCACGCCTGTAATCCTCGAAAGTATAGGGAGACGTGCATATAATAGTACACTCACTTTTCGACAGTTATGTACCCTAGCATATTTGATTACTGGCTGCCTCGTTGGTCGAGTGGTAGCAAGCGCGACTGCTGGGCATGAGGTCCTCGGATCGGTTTCTGAGGCAAACTTTATAGCAGTAAAGCTGAGTAATGCTCAGCAGAGCATGAGGTCCTGGGATCGGTTCCAAGTCAGGCAAAGTGTTATTATTGGTAGAATTTCTCAGTAGCAGGCACGGAGTCTGAATTTGTGTCCGGTTGATGGCAATAGGCTCGCCTTGTACATGGGACTTTATACGTTCCTGGCGAAATGTGGGTGTACTAGGTACACTTCTGCCTTACCCTTCGGGGATTACAGCCTTGATGTTATGTTAGGCTGAGATAAGCGGCCATCGTTTTCAACGTGATTCGGATATCTACAACGATTTCCAACAAGATTGTCAAAAACTTTTGGAAAGCCAACGTCATTCGAATGGGTTCCTTGCATGAGTTCCAAATACTATTCGGAGATTTTTTCTATGTCCCTCTTTGAAGTTAGAAATAACAGCCGCCCTTTGTAAAATGCTGAATTTCAGCCAGAATTGGAGAGATCCGGTCAAAAAAGTACGGTCACAGTAGTCACTAGATGTCATCTATGCCAGCCTTTTTCCAACAAAGTTCGGTTTAAGTAAGATATACATGGTGGAAGGAACACCGACGCTAAAACGGTTACCACGTGTTCAGTACATCATTCTGAGCCGGTTATTTAAAAAAAAACAGCTGTAACCTACAAAACTGCAATACTTAGACAGTCAAAATTTATGGAACAGCTCATTTAAAAAAAAATAACCAATGAAAATTCTTGGTAACCGTTTTAGCGTCGGTGATTCCACCTTCTATAGAAAAAAATGTGATCATTTTTGGACGGAGAGGATTTTTAGAGGATAGTTAATCCTCAATGCTTGTCACAGTTATTCTATGATGCCAGGAACAAATTAAACATATTTGCAATGGCATGCAATGCAATACACGACCACAATCGTATGCAATACAATACCTAATATTTTATTGTTATATTTTTCCGTTTAAACAATACCTAATAGGTTTTATCTGACCTATATTCTAGCCTATTACAAGTACAATGAAATATTTGTTAGAAAATTACATTTTTCCTGTTAAAATCCGCCAATGTTGCCGCTTCTGATAAAAGCACGTGAGGTACCTATAACATACGTAATAATGAGATGGAATATTAACAATGAGGTGTCCATATTAGGGCACCTAATAGGTAAATGATTTTAGCTGAAAATCGTAACCGTTGGTTTACGTGTCCTCTGTAAAGTACGATGGTAAAATACCCAAGCTAATTTCCGTACATCATCTGCCTAGCCTTTTCCCAACTATTTTGGGGTTGACTTCCAATCTAACACGGATGCAGCTGAATGCCAGTATTTTACATGGAGCGACTGCCTATCTGAACTCCACAACCCAGTTAGTACTGGGTAATACGACATCCCTTGGTAAGACTGGTTGTCAGACTTTCAGGCCACTGACCAAAGCAGTGACTGTCAAAGATATATAAATGACAGCCGAGACCAACGGCTTAACGTGCTTTCCGAGACACGGAGGAAACCCGGTATGTAACGGGTGGTCACCCATCCAACGGCTGTTACTATTAAGGTACGAGCTCTTCAAGCAAGTTTCCGGCTAAAAGAGGTTTATAGAAGAAGACTTTATCCAGCCGTAAACTGTCCTGCTCAAAATGACAGATAAAATTATCGTTTTTGACAACTGAGATTGTGGACCTTTAGAATGTCAATGAAACGGTATTTCTTCTTTATCCTGTGGTTAATGCCTTACCTGGTGTCAGAGTTTTGATGCCGCCCATGGGCCTCTGACTTGACTTTACATGCCATCGAGAAATATCTCTCAGGCATGCTGGTTTCCTCACATCATGCTTGTTACGTTTAAAATCGAATGAGAAAATTTTAAAGATGCGCTGGCGACTGTACATATAAAGGTTATAAAACATAACGATACACAAGTATCTTATCTTGCCAAATAATAATCCAAGAGATATACTTTTAGTACAATAAAATGATGTCACATTGTGTTAACGATTCCTATGTTCAACGATAAAAAATTGTTTTTTTTAGGTCCGCGTGCTCATGCAAAATATTTATAGTCTAATTAACGAACGCTGATTGGCTGGATTGATCGTTACCCAAATAAGAATCGGAACGTCCGATTGTGATAAAAATTGAATATTTTTGGATAATGACATATTCATCTCACAAGTGTGAGAAGTATTTATTAACTAAATATTATTTACATTTATAAATTAAAATAACCTAAAGTAACTAACTTAACTATAAACTTAAAAAATGGCGTCAAAAAACTCCTCTTCAACGCTGTCAACTGGTAATGTACCTATGTTATTGATGTGATGCGGAGGAATGAGGAAAATATCGTGAGGAAAGTTTTGGGTATGAATGTGGATGAGTATAAGAGTAGAGGAAGACCAAAGAAACGATGGATGGACTGAGTGAAGGATGATATGGCAAGAAAGGAGGTGTCTGATGAGATGACGAGTAATAGAGAAGTATGGAAGAAGACATGCTGCGCCCCCCCCAAATAAATTAGGATAAGGGCAAGAGAATGATGATGATGAAGTTAAATATGTGTCGGATCCGTTCATTGGTACGGACATAAAATGAATCGCAAGCGCGCTAATGGTGACATCACGAGGACCTACTGACAACTGTGTTGTGTCTACCCACACCACAGAGTGCTTCTACAGAGCCCTGATGTTTACAGCTCGAGGCGAGGACGACATTGAATGTCTGATCGCGGCGGAGTTGAGACGTCTTGGAACTATACCCGATTCATTGTACCCCATGTTATTGTGTTAAGTTGTAATCTCAAGTAATTCGTTAGTTTTGCTAGAAACAGTGTATCGCACCCAGTGTGTTGTCATAGCACGAAACCCATCGTCTGCCCACATGATGTACGAGCCTAACGGAATAAATCCTGACATATCCGACATATTTATGTTACATAAAGATTTGTATAGTTGTCTTGACGATTGATATTTTAATATTTGTTATGTACATAACACAGTCACGTTCTCAGTCATCAATTTAAATATAGATGCCGTTATTGACAGTTAAAACTCACAGTTATAATGCTCGGTAGACGGATTCATATTTTATTAGTAGCTGTATCGATGTGGTTTTTGATAAAAAAAAACAGAACATAACACACCCTGTAAACCCCGAAGGGTTAGCGAGAGGTATACCTTTAATACACCGAAATGTCGCCAGTTATGTTTAATTCCCACGTAATAAGGGCGAACCTATTGCCATCAAAAGGGCACAAATCCAGACTCAGCAGCCGCTACTTCATTCCTGATGAAAAGACCCAACAAAACATTGCCCGATCTGGGTATCAAACCCAGGACCTCAGCAGTCGCGTTTGTTGCATTTGGTAAATAAACTAGTTATAATTTTTATCGTTAACGTAATCGGTAATTTATAGGTACATTAGGAACCGTCCCAACTTATCAAATATGCTGTCATAGTTATAAAAAACGAGAATTACACACAAGCAATTCCTATACATTCGTATGTTAACGGAAGCTTCGGCCATTGACATGGAGATAATTTAGGTGAAAAAGTACATAAAGCAGGGATGACGTCATCGCTAGGTCATCTCACCCACATAATATATTAAATGAGTAGTTTTTAGTGCTTTACTTCGGATGGTTCGATTCTACCCGAGTTCTCTGCAAGTCCCGAATGGAGTACAGTGAAAGGTTTGAAATTTTAAGCCTGCTTTGTTCCGCTAATAAATTCACAGAAACGTCATGTGCCTAGCCTTTTCCCAACTATGTTGGGGTCGACTTCCAGTCTAACCGGATGCATCTGAATACCAGTATTTTACAAAGAGGGACTGCCTCTGCCATCTGATCTCCACAACCCAGTTAGTAATGGGTAATACGATACCCCTTGGTAAGACTGGTTGTCAGACTTTCGGGCCACTGACCGCCTTTAACAACTGCCAAAGATCTACTAAATGACAGCCGGAACCAACGGTTTAAACTGGTTTTCGGGGCACGGAGAAAACTTGGTATGTAATGGGTGGTCACCCATCCACAGACCAACGAAGGCAACCGCGGCTAAACCTGAATATCGACCTGATCAGCTGTTATTATTGAGCCTTGAGCTCCTCCACTAATAAATTCAAAACATTGTTTACAAATTCGCCTAAATCCGACACCGCCAGCCTTAGTATTTTTTTCCAATAAAATCCAATAATGGGACCAAACTTTGGAAAATTTGAATACACATATATATATATATATATATATATATATATATATATATATTTATGATTTTTGAAAATTCATTCTTAACCCCTTAAACAGAGGATGCCTCTTTTTCATCATTTTTGAACATTCATGACGACATGTTTACTAAGAAAATGCTAGAATTTTCTGCATGTAAAATTCAGGAAACAAACTTATTCTTTGTTATCGGTCTTACGTATTCTTATCGGTTTCAAGGCAGAATCTTTGATTACTGCTGCCCTAGTTTCGTTTTGACTGAGAAATAAAACGGTATTATTGCACGAAGGTTTTTCTAGTTTAATGATCGCGTTCATTTTTTCTTGATAATCAACTCAGCTTGTCGTATTCCACTGTTGGATATATCTAACCTTTTCTCAAGCTACCCCACAACAGCAGCAAGTCTATGCTAGCAGTTTTTTTTGGGTTCTGTACTTCAAAAGGAATAAACGGAACCCTTATAGAATCACTCGTGCGTCTGACTGTCTGTCCATCTGTCACAGCCAATTTACTCCGAAACTACTGGACCGATTGAGTTGAAATTTGGTACACATATGTAAGTTGGTGACCCAAAGACGGACGTGTAAAGTACCTAAATTAATCATTTATTTTTTTTAGGGAAAAAATTAAAAACAATAGTTTTGCAAACTATATCGTGTTACATATCAAATGAAACGGCTTTGAGATAAATAGTTTTGCAGTTATTTAAGAAAATAGGGGTAAACTGACCATTCCCCCCCCTTAACTCCGAAACTACAGGGCCGAAAATGTTGAAAAAAATACAAAAAATTGTTCTTTGCCTAGAACCGTGATGTTATGTTATGTACAATTATTGTAATGTATCAATCGACATTGCATAAGATTACTTCAATGTCACACTTTATCGTAGACGCTTCAAGGTGTGCTATTTATGTCGCGTCCTTCGTCTAATACTTCTACTCTATTATACTATTATAAAGTAGGTTTTTATGTTAATAAACATAACATAACATCACGCCTGTAATCCCCGAAGGGTTAGGCAGAGGTGTACGTAACACTACCTACACATTTCGCCAGTTATTTTCAAGTCCCATGTAATAGGGGTCGAGTCTATTGCCATCATGTGGGCACAAATCCAGTCTCCGTGGCTGCTACTGAAAAATTCCTGATGGAAAAACTCTTTGCCCGACATTGCGACCACTACACGACCACATTTTACAACGAAATCGGTGACGAACATAAATAATCAACATCTATTTTCAGGTTAGAACTCATCGTTTAACCTGAAGGTAGATTACGTTGATGATACAGAGTTTTTCCAACAGTAATTTTAACAGCATGGAGTCCGGATCCGTACTCTGCTTATGTAAAAGGGCTCGCTCTTTATTACATCGGACTTAAACAAAACAAGCAAAATGTGAAAGTAGCATAGGTTCTCTGCCGAATCCTTTTGAGGAATACAGGCGTGATGTTATGCTATGCTATCTATTTTCTAACTAAAATAATAGTAAAAATATGTACAGTTGTCCAAACTTGCGTTTGACCACCGTACGGGTGTCCTACCTGCCCGGCCGCGACATATAGACACTAAAAAAAATTATAATATTATACAATGATACTTTTCTTAATTATTCTTACTAGTTGAAAAAGGGTGGTCAAACATCTGTGATCATTAACAGAGCCGAGTTTTTTTAATGAGCACACGTAGCATCAGTCGACTGTTCATATTACAAAAGAATAAAAAGGGCGTCATTCAGTCAAAAATTCGTCAGCATCGCAGTCAACGGGGAAAGTGCCCAGAAGGCTGAAAGCATTGGCAACATGATGCTGGCAAATCTGATTCTTTGGCCAAGAAGTAGACCAGTCCTCTGGTCGGTCACAAGAAGAGTGGAGCGGACGCTTGGCGGTTTACCGAAATATTCAACCAGTTTTCAGGAACATGAATCAGGCTTATGAATCCGTTCCCAATGTGTTCTACTACTAAATATTGAAGGATAGTATGTAGTACAAACATTGTATCATATAAGATTATAAAGTATGTCATCCTTTCGATAACCGACGAGATTCAATCATTACGATAGTCGAAACTCATAGATGGGTGAGTCAAATACTAGGTACCTACGGTTCGTTAGTTCATCATATTATGAAAACTGTGTATGACCAGAGAGCGTAAAATGGCTGCTTTGGCAGAATCATATAATATGTCATACGTTAAAAAGTGACAATTCAAAGATTTTTAACGTGATTCATTCATTATTATTCTTGTATGATTCTGCTGAAGCGGCCATTTTGAATGAAGTAGAAATCAGAGTCTAGATAACAGTAGAATTTATAAGAAGTAGCTATTTAAGTAAGGTGGTTCATTGTTATGTAAAAGAGCGCCTCTCGCCATCAAACGTAAAAGTTTGGCGAGTTTAGAATTAAGCAACACCTCTGTACTATAGTCTCATTAAATAAAATAAATAAAAAAAAAAAAAGTAAGAGGAATATATAATGCTCGTGCCAGGTGGTGTTCTTTACTTTCAGCATACTCCCATAGAAAAAAGGCTCGAGTTTTATAGGAAATCTAAAGAATTTTATTGCTGAACCTCAATCAAATGCAAAGGAGATGTTTGTATATATTTTTTGGATTAAGTGTAATAAAAAATATTGGGTTTTTTACGGAGCCACGGAGTCTGCATTTGTGTCCGGTTGATGGCAATAGGCTCGCCCCCTATTACATGGGACTTAAACATAACTGTCGAAATATGGATGTACTGTAAGATACACCTCCGCCTAACCCTTCGGGGATTACATTATTATTGTTGTTATGTTAAATAAAAATGTGAAAAAATCATTAAAATATGTCTAGAAATAAAAAAATTATGAGACTTTAAAGTTGCGCTTGCAATGAGGTAAAGTGACGTCACTCACTCACTCACTCAGCAAGAATATTATAACGTAATGAGGTATATTTACGTTGTTGTATTCTTGATGAGTGGCTAACAAAATAAACCCAAGATATAGATAAGTAGGTACTTACTTGGAAAGTAATATATCTCTTTTATTTCAGCACTAACATAAGATGGATTTAAAGAAAAAACGTCCAATGCTGCGTATTATGTAATTTTTTATTTATTTAGTGTTTTAGTTTTAGTTTATATTTTGTCCCAAAAATATTTAAAAAAGACTACAAGTTAGATACCGAGCGACCCTAAGTACCTATCGCAATCATTTCGGTACCTACTGCCAATTTATTATTATCAAAGAGCTCAAGACGACTCTGGAGGCGAGCGCCCGGGCGCGCCGCGTGGTGACCACGTTTTTGTGCGGACAGCTAGGTAACAGAACAAGCTTATAACTTTGTGATTTTTCATGATACAGTTTTGAAATTTTGTTCATAGATTCTTTACATAAAAATACTAGACACGTGTTTCAGGTTTCGCATATACTAAAACTAATGTTGCATAAAAATTTCACCAATTTTCTAGTTTTGATGTAAATTTTAAATCCTTTTAGTTAAATATAATAGTGTTATCAACAACATCAATGTTAAATGAAACTCCTCCATTCACTACTAATGCGTCTGTTTACTTCTCTCGCTTCAAAAACCAGTCAGCGATCACATTTTAACGGTTTAGCGACATTCTGATACTATTTTTGATATTCCTCAGGCACCAAAGAGATCAGGAATAACATTATCATCATAATATCTATCCTATATCGTTTTAAATGTACGAAACATTCTTCTTGCTAGCTGTCATTAATTGTTAATGTGTCAAAATATCAAAACCGCCATCTTGAATCTTGTCTTTCAATGCCTCAAAAGAATATTCTAACTCACAATGACATTTTAATCTAACAAAGATCCACAATAAAGAAATTGACGCATACAAATTACTACTTTGGAACAACGCATTTTCACTGTATTGTTTTATAATATCTAATGAGCATTCCAATCACCTAACATAATAATTAAAATGAAACTAATTAACAATCACTGTGGCATGCAAACAACATACAAATGGTTATTTAGTAAACTGTTATTCTATTAGTCTATTGTCTATTGACCTGTCAACATTGTCGATTGTTGTGCGTTGTTGACACTAGTGCTGCCCTATTGTATAAGCCCTACTAGGATCTTATTCAAGTCCCGTCACATGCCTTACATTGAATTACTATGTTGTAGTAATGTTGAGAGTAAGGACAAAGGATACGAGAATAGTGAGTGATGCGAGGTGATAATTTGTGTAGTCATTTGAGTTGGAAACGTGTTTAGCTGTTAGTGACGTCTTGAAAAATGTTATTAAAAGGGAATAAACAACAAACTGGGGTTGCGCGGGAAAACTCAAGTTTGTTTATGACCTGCCTCGTTGGTCAGGTGGTCGCAAGCACCACCTTTGAGCATGAGGTACTGGGTTCGATTCGGTCGGGATAAGCGTCAGTGGGTTTTTTCCATCAGGAATTTCTCAGTAGCAGCCCATAGCCTTTTGTGCTGTTGATGGCAATAGGCTCGCCCCTATTACATAGGACTTAAACATAACTGGCGAATTTTGAGTGTACTTAGGTACACCTAGGGGTTTACAGGCGTGATGTTATGTTATTTACACCGATGCCCAAAAAAGTGTGGAATGGAGCAGTTTTTTTAAGTTTTATTAGCGTTTGTTATTTCGAATAGCACCAATTACTATGACAAACTATCTATTATCTTATTGGACTAGGTTAAAATTAATTAGGCCAAGTGTGTGGTTGACATTTACAAATTAAATATATTTCATAGTCCACTGAAATATAGAACTACGTGTTACTTTTATCCCCAAATAAACAATAACATAAACCATTTACAATGATATCATTTTAAATTATTTCCCTTTTCCAAGAGCGTAGTATTCCAACAACATCACAAAAATGACTCACACACCATAATTCAAAAAAAGAATCTCCCATAGACCGAATTCGAAGAATACCAACACAATGTTCGCGAACTAACATAATGACGTCACATTTCAAATATGGCGGCCGTATCACCGAATTACATAACGAAAACAGGTATTTTATGATTATATAACAATAATTGACTGTCATTCACGTGTTTTTAATGGAATCTAGTATTATAACTATGAATAATAAATGGCCCTCACGTTTTTCCTTGTATCTTTATTTTTTTTTCTGTGGTTTAGACGACGCCATACCATACTAAATAGGCAGATTGTATCGGGCGACTTTAATTGTTTTTGTTTTAGCGTTCATTTGAAGGTCGATTGGGTTTTTTTGCGCAATATTTTGTTTTGGTTGATGACGTCATAGGTTGGAGTCGAGCCCTCGCCGGGCTTTGGTGTCTAGCTTGTCATAAAGGGCCTACTCTCAACTCCTTAGCTGAACTATCATAGACTAGTGGTCGCAAGCGTTACTGCTGAAAAATCTTGGGCTCGATTAACAGGCCAGGCAAAGTGTTATTGGGTTTTTTCTTGAGGCATTTTTCTGTAGCAGCCAGGTGGAATTGTGCCGGATTGATGGAACTTAAACATGACTAGTCAAATGTGAATGTACTATGCCTCGTCCTTCGGGAATTACTATCGTGATGCTATGTTATATTTTAATAAGAAAGCCCTCGAATTGAATCCAGGAAATTTACGGCAGCAATTTATTTTTATTATTCTTTTTCTCTGACAAACAATAATCCGCATGTAACAAAAACTTGACCCAATTCTGATTCATGTTACACTTGACCCATTTTTTTTCGGACTATTCAGCATCAAAAATGTCAAGGAGCATTTAATAGGAAGTGCCAGTGAAAATAATCTGATTTTTTTCTAAGGTATTTAGCCTTTGTTTAGACAGATTTATTGAGGTTATTTGACCTTTAAGACTCACCCGAATCGCAGAATTTAAAAAAAAGTTCAAAATTTTCCATTAAAAATGCCAGTATTCCCGAGTTGGCACTGTCATACAAATTCCTCTACCCGAATGACTAAACATACATTAATGTGAAAAAAAAAGATTTTCATACATTGAACCGCAAATGAGCTGGTAAATACTACGAATAACATGAATGAAAAGTTGCTTTTGCAAATAAGGAGGTAAAATTTTATATAGTACAACTACACAACTTTCGTTGTGGTTTAGGTAAAATAATATATTATGAGTTTATGAATGGAATTCTTAATGGGTAATGTCATTGTTGACGTTAATACCTAAGAAAGGATGCCTCATATACCTGTTCGTAAAAAAGGTCATGCAATGTTGCAGAGGTCATGTCATTTAAAGTTAGGTTATATCTTTATGCTGACGTCAAAAAAAAAGGTTCGAATTTTGAATTTTAATATCTCTGTAACTAGAAGGTCCCCAGGTGTGATTCACTGCAAAAAAAAAAAATAAAGAAATAAACAATTGACTCTCGGCTTCATTGAGCATGTTTTTACACCCATTATAATTTCTTTCTAAGCTTGGAGGATTTGTGATCGTAGGCATTAAAAAGACAATCCTATTAATAAACTACTAACATCATCAGTCAGAGGAGCTCGTGGCTAAATAAGGTCTTCAAGGTTAAGCAGCGCTTGCTGAGGTTGATCCGTGGATTGTGACCATCATTACATACCGAGTATCCTCCGTGCCTCGGAAAGCACGTTAAGCCGTTGGTCTCGGTTGTCATTTGTAAATCTTTGACAGTAGGCGTTACGAGTGATCTGAAGCCTGAAAGTCAGATAACCAGTCTTCCCAAGGAGCATCGTATTGTCCAGTTATTGGGTTGTGGAGGTCAGATAGGCAGTCGCTCCATGTAACTACTCCATGTACTGGTATTCATTCAGCTGCCGACCGCGAAAATTTAAATGAAAAATTATTAACATAATGCCAAAAAGTAATATTATTCTATTTTAATCGGCTTTAAAACCTTTTATTACTTTAATATTCTGAATATAAGTAACTACAATACAAATTATTATGAAACGCACATGTTTTTAGTAATGAATACGATCTCTATCCACCATCAGCGCCATCTAGTAACGGCGAACCGTAAACTAAGCACAACTTGACTTTTGAATGAAAATTGAAATCTAAACGCGAGAATTTAAAAGTAATTATGTTTTATTATTAATATCGATTAAATTTCATTTCAATTTAAGTAATTTAAGTTATGTTGTATTACTATTTGGTGTTAAAAATTAATGTCAATAGATCATTAACCTCAATTTACCGTAGCGGAAAAATGAAATCTAGTTTTAACTACTAAAGTCTATGGAATTACTAATTCGTTGTAAAGTGTTTTTGCCTAATAGATCAATTATTCGTATATTTATATTGGTTAATTATTTGGGCCTATATTATTTATTATTAATGGATTTTACAGCAAAAAAATCTTGGTAACATTATTACTTAACAAATCAATGATTAACGAGTCTGTGTGCTTTTAGTTAATATTAAACAGATATTGATTTAATCATTACCCAAATAAATAGGTATACCTATTTATTAAATTCATTGTTTCCATGCTATTTAAGAAGTCAAGATCAACATCATTAATTTTTTTATTACACTCTTATCTACACTTAATTAGTTAATGATTCTATTAAAATAAGTTGGCAACTTACTATCACGTATACATTCACTGTTGAACTATGAACTAAACCCGCATAATCACCGGTCAAAACCTTAATCACCAAGGTTGGTTAAAAAACTGGTGATGACATAAGAACACTTGGTCTACAAAATGGCGTTGAGAAAAAAAATTTCGATCTTTCAAAATTAGTCTTAATACCCCTTTAATAACGTCCATTATGAATCTGGATATAAACTACAATTCAACAATCAAAGCTATACCAGGGTTGATTACAATAACTGGAGATCATCTTCATCTTCTAGCCGTTGTTTCATTCTACTTGAGATCGGCGCAACGCGTTTTCTTCTTCCATTCTCCCCTGTCAGACGTCACGGCATCATTTACTCTTTTCTCTTTCATATCATTCCCCACACAATTTTTTTTTTAGTGTCCTCTGCTAGGGCAAAGGCCTCCCGTTTGTCCTACCAATCCTCTCTGTCCTGTGCAATATCTGGCCTTGTTCCTCACACAATAAATCCATATTTTTCTTTCTTTCATTTAAAAAACCTTGAGATATCTCAATGGATTAGATAAATCTAGACTAGAACACCTGAAACCTGGTGGCCTACCATGACGTCTTGGAACAGGAGTAAATCCAGGGAAAGAGATGGGGCTAGACGACCAGTATAGCTCTGTCTCTTGTATCTCTCTGTCTGTGTCTGTCTAGCTGTTTGTGTGTCCTGTTCTAATAATTACCCAGAGTGACATATTTTTTTACCAAGGAAAAGGAAAAAGGATAATCCAACAGTAAATAGTCCAGTATTACGATAAATAACAAAAAAACCGTATGTTTTTAACAAAATTCTCGGAAACTGATGAATAAGTTAGGATTCAGACAAACACGTGAAATACCTGTGTACAATGTCAAGGTGAAATCTTATTATGTGGTTATATTGCTATTTATGTGTTATATGCATTATATGCATTATTTATTATAGTTTATATAACACCGGAAGTGGTTTAGAGTCATTTAATGTGTTTTTTTTTGTAAATAATTATTTCTAAATAGTTTTTGGCAGGTCTTATGTTTTTCAATATCAAGGAATGCATTTTTAATCGGAATGTCCTAGAACCTAAAATTCGAAAACATGTGACATCTACCAACCCGCACTGAGCCCGCGTGGTGTATTATGCCCAGTCCCTCTCATAGAGAGGAGGACTGTGTACCAGCAGTGGGAACATTATAGGATGATTATGCTTATGCTTATGCATTTAATTAGTTTATAAAGATACCTCTGAAATAATTACGATAATTTTGGAAATCATCAAAGAATAACACCTTTTAAAATTTATAAGCGCTAAGAATAATCGTAATATATTTAGAAAACAGAGGTCCCCAAACCAGGCTGCGCCTGTATTTTGGGGGCCGGAGTTGTGTTTACTTAAAATTAAAACACATAATTTGTTGATGTGATAGTTGACAAGGTAGGTAAATGAGGTAATACCTTTTTACAAAAAAAAAAAACATAAAGATATTAAAGGGAAACCTAGTTAAGTGAAAAATAGTAAAAAGCAACAAAAATGTACCTACTAACTACTGTCCTCTTGGGTAAATCATCCTTCTAACATTTCCAAAACACGTATATAACTAACCTTTCTAACTACGATACATAGTGAAAATCAATCAAGCTGAAGTTCATTGACCTCTATATTTCGACTAAAGCGAAACTGAGTCATCAAATGTCTATGGTTTAAAAAACTTCCCCTGTTAATTATTTTCAAGAACCCATTAACTATTTCTCATGCTAACTCTGAATACTTGGAAAAACCGAAAATAAAAATTCCAGTTCCAGATTTTTCTTGATTTCCAAATAACGCGATAGGTAATAATCTTGTTTATCATGTCTGAATCTACAGACAAGATAACATTTAAATTAGTCATAGCGATGAAAAACACTTCAAAATGACAATAACAAGAATAACCTTAGCGCATAGACAATTACCTCTATATTGACCGATATTAAGTAAATCTATGACGAAGGGACTACAACTCACACTTGTCTGTTTCGCAATAGTGCCTTATTTGACGTAATAATTATGAGTAATAATAATTGGAACAATCTGGCATGGTACATGACATGTTTACACAATGGTGGAGACTGGACAAAGTCCAAACAACTACCTAGATTTATATTTGTTTACCTATACTGACCATATTTTTATTTGGTACTATGAGCTCTGCTTATCTCGTTTGGGTATTATACTTAAAGATACCATGTTAAAAAATTATGACAGTTACTTATACATTATTTTTTGTACCCCAGCTACAGTGTAGCAATTGCGTAGCGCGTAGATCCCGAAAACAACAAAACGTAGACCACTACGCAAAATGATAATTTCACTATCATGTTTACGTATTCCAATAAAAATAACTCAGACAAAGGTAAAACAAAGAAAGATTAAAGATAATCGTCAAAATAGAACACATTGCGAAATAACAAAAACAAAAGTCACACTGACAAACAATTTACTAAAATGACGAAAAACGATTACAGTAATCGAAGCAATTGAAAAATTTACATTTACCCAACTACGCTGTAATAATTGAAAAACTAAATCTTACACTAGTTTATATTGCTCCACGTAATTGCCCAAAAGTAAAGCCAAAGCTTATCAATCGATTAAATTATTCCATGGAAAACGCGACAAACACATGACTCAATTGCGAATTAGCTAAAAAATCGGATACATTGACTCAATACCGGCTAAAGTGATTACACGGACAGCGAGGGCACGTTACGTAAATACACTAACACTAGCGTGAGTCACGCACACACTGGCAGGCACGCACACATAGACGCGAGTGAGCTTGTGTGTGTGCTGCAGGCTGGGAGTCGCGCGACCCCACTACAAAATTTAGTCGCACTCAAGACTGCTCACAGTACAGACGTGTCCAAGCGATTGGAGTTACACAGCGCCATACGCAGTGGATATTTCGTCATAACAAACATTGTGATAGTGAAAAATCATTTAGGACGTGCAAAGTGGGAGTGATACCAATTATTTTTATTACATTTATTATTGAAAACTAACTGTGAACGAGAACGTTGTGAATTATTGTTCAGTGGATTATGACATTGTACCCACGATTTGGATAATTCCGGATAAGGAGTGCAAAAACACCGCAAATATTTTTGTAAGTATCTTTATGGTTTTTGTTATGTATTTTTAACCGGATTTTTGCAAAAACTGAATGTCGGATTTTTTATAGAACTTTTGATGAAAAAAATTACAAGTCCTGTTATTATCCATTTTTTCCATTTCCTTCTCAACCCATCTTAGTAAATTACCCACAATTCCTCAAAAATTGCAAATTTCAAACGCGTTTAAATAAAGCAGAAATAAAATTCTTATTTAAAAAATCAAACCTTTGCAAATTAATTTCAGAATCAAACAAAACAAAATAAAATTAATGTAAATGAAAACAAACAAAATTTTCCAAGCCGAAAAGGAGTTTGCGAAAAATGCGCATTTAAAGTAGCTGTTTGGAAAAACAAATCAATCCTTTCTTTTGAACTTAAAATTTCCTTTAAAAAATTTCTCCGAATTTGAAATTCGGTTTGAAACCTTGGCTCTGAATTAATCAGCATTTTCATAAAAGCAGATGTTTCACAGGTTTTTTTTTCGTTTTTCCTCGTACCGCTAAGTCAATGACTTTGCATCCAAATGTGTTTACTCATCTCCTGAGATTCGTGCCAAAACGCCAGTGTTAATCATTTTATTTGTTGAATTCTTACGTTCTTGAAGTTTCTCAATGACGGCTTCTTCGGTTCACCTTGTTTTCATTCTTTTGTTTGCAATTCTGCTTCCTCGGTAAATTCGTGAGTGTTTATATACGTAGTACGTACACAAGTCTTTTTACAATTGTTTTCATGTCCTATCCTGTGTTTCGTTTATCTAATTTGTATTACGAAAGACATGTATCTGATAAAATTCGAATTGTTCTGATTTTAAATAGTGCTGTGTCACCGTTAAATTTCAAGTCCTTTTTGGACTTTGTTTTTTTTTTATTCTTTTTTTGTAATTTTGGAAAAAAAGTTTGTAAGTGTTGGTAAAATACATGCAAAATGTGGTATGTAGTGGTTTTAATTGCGGGATTGCGTTGGTCGGTGTCGTAAGCAGCGCCTGGCACGGTTCTGTCGTAAGCCATTGTGAGTCGCTTACACAAGTGGTTCAAGGTTCCAATCCGGCGTGCATTCGCCCGCGGATGTACGGAAACAAGATTTTTTGCTAATATTGCGTTTTAATATTGTAACATTTTAAATAGATTAATATTTCTAGTTAAAAAATAGTTTTTTAATTAATAATGTCCACCGAAACTAAATAAAATGCTCCAAGTACAAAGAAATTACTAATAGCAGTCTTTAAAATAAGACTAGATTTAGAAACAATATGAATAATTATTACTTTCTACTCTATAAAAACAAAAATCTCAAACAGCCTTCAAATTAAAAAAAAAAAACAATAAGTACCACAAACAACACATTATGTCTCGTTTCCCACCCCTCGCGCCATATTTCCCAGCCACCTGTTCGTTTACATGCAGTAGCAGAGTGCAACAATCGATCGCCCTGTAAAGGTCGCCAATACTGACGTAACAGGGTGGGTGTTGCGCAATCAGCTGCAATACAACGTGTTCTCCCGCACGTATTAACGTTAGAACGCATAAAACGAACGAGCCCACTACTTCGTGACACTTCGGCAAAATTCGCGAGTTCAACGAACTCCAATCTGTCAAATATAGCGATATTTAAAAAACAAATAAGGTCGTTTCGAACGTTAACAATAACAATTTGAAGGTTGATGCATGTTTTCAAAGCCGGAACCAATAGCATTCTATTCTGTTAGCTGTACTTCCGTAAACTGTAACTTAAACTGTATTTAACTGTAACTATTGAACACAAAGGCGTAACTAAGTAGTAAATAGATTTATCACGAAATTCATTATAAGCAAATGATGTAATACGGAACTGAGCGCAAGGTTGCACGGAAAGCAATACTGAAGACTGTAAGGCCACATTTATTTAATCACATATCGCCATGAATTTATCGATATCTGACCACGATTGAGTCATTCTTTAAACGCGTAGATAGGTAAGTAAACATTTCTGACACCGTTTACGAAGACCGTCACCTAATTAGTCGAAACGCTTTGTAAATATTGGCATGAGATAAAGAAACTCCAGCCAGGGCTACGAAACTTATAAAAGAGCGACATTGGGATGTAACCCTCACTATATTTGCCTGGATTATGCTTTTTATACAACGCACGGGTTATGTAAGCAGATTTTTTTCACGCGCAATACACAAGAGCGATAATTTCATCGGCGCGAGGACAAGCAAAGATAACTTGACCTATTTTTTTTATCTCGCTCACTGCGTAACTGTAACCTACTTAGTGTGGCGCACGTGAATGTGTACGACCAATTGCGTTGAAGTGGACCAGCGTGACGTGGCCCATTGTGGACACACCAGCTCCCAAATATGAGTGATTGATGAGTTGAACGCTGATACGAATGTGACGCAACGCTGAACGACAGTAAACTGGACCGAATGCTGAAAATTCTTGCTGCATCCGTAATGATCTGTTTTTGTTTGTCTGTTGACAAAAAATCGGTTTATTTTAATGGGAATCCCTCATGAGTCAGTGGTGATAATGGCGAGCAATATTATGACAGCCGATAATAGCTTCGAATATTATCTTGTGACCTTACAGCATGTAACAAAACATCGCGTTTCTATCACCAATACTTCCGCGAACTGGGCCTGTTATGTAACTCTAGACGCCACGAATCTAGCACAAGGAAATAGGTTAAGTGTTTCTTAATAATGTAGCAATTAGCAGGTATAGAGCAAGGCCAAATAACTAAGTCTGTCTTTGTTTTAAAAACTGATTCACTCAAACATTTGTTATCATTCTTATCTTCTATTTAAAAAGACAATTTCTACCGGAAAAGCGGAAAGGCCTTGGCACGTTTATAATACAGAGTTACGAAATGTAACCTTGACACCAAACTATTATCGTGAGTCGACCGATAGAGGCCGAACAGAAATAACACTCCCGACTTTAATTGGGTCTTACGCGCGAAAAATCGGTCAAGTATACATAAATTTTGTTGTAAAAAGACGCGACCTCTAAGGTGGTAAGTCAAAATAACTTGCGGTTACGGCAACAGACCGCTTCTAAGACATAACATATGACTCTGTGTGTTGCGAGTTTTCAAAACATTCACATCTTGACATAATTCATAACCACAGACAATGAGCCATTGGCGCCAACGGGAACGTAAATTATGCAACAGTTTTCCTTTTCTCGCTAAGTTTCCATCTAGACTTCTTCCGGAAAAATACAAAGTTATTTCTCACAGTTCTATTAACATTTCTGAACTAAAAAGTAAACAGGCTGCTTCTAGCAGTATAATAGCAGAGAAATTATAATTTTAAAAATATTTCTATCATTTCATAGTTGGCGGTAAGCGTCAAATCAAATATGGCCGCCGTCCCACTTTTCCCGCGCAATAAACGGCAACCGCGTGGAAAGTTACCGCTGTACTACTTTCTCTACTTTTTCCAAGATGGCGGCGATTATATATTATTTAAAGTAAGGTCAAGAGCGCAGTTATTTATTTCAAAACCGTCACGAATGATACGATTAAACTTGACTTTGCTACGTTTGTTCAAGTTATTCATACGGCTTCTTTCGCATTTTTTACGGTTCAAAGTTCTAGTTAAAGTTGATGGTCACATTGACATTGACTTTGTTTGGCATTTAACTAAATAGTTATAAAACTACAGGGTGACTGAAGCCCGCTCGCGCTAAATTACAAAAAAAAAACCACGTAAACGCCAACGTATTTCATCAAAACAATAGCCTGACTATCAAAGCCAAGGGCAACACCATTAAAGGCAATTGATAATTAAATTTCACGTTCTTCGATCACGTTGCAGTTTATATAACTATGTAGAGAGGAGCAAACGTGCTTGGGTCGGTTGGTTGCGCAACTCAACGTGAGGTTCAAGACCACACGTGCTGGTTGCCGCGTGACCTAAGCGCGCTCTGGCACGTGAGATGCAGGTAGGACAATCACGCCGTTAAGGTCAGAACCACAGGGCTGTCTCTTTGATGAACTCTGACATCAACTACCCAACTTCGGAGCCTAAAAAAACGTGTTATCAGAATTCGGGGAACTGAAATATGATAAGATTGATAAGCGGAGATATCAGATGGGTTCATGTGAAGTATAAATAGAGATTTTTGTTAAATGATTAGTTAGATTGCTTTGGATTTAGAGTTTGGCAGTTTAAAAAAAGCCTGACAGCCATTTTGTTTTCGAATCCTGTTTTTGGTTATTGTTTCTGGCATTTTATAAGAAAAAATTAAAGCAATATCAGAAAAATTCACAGTAATCAGATATGATTATCGCAAGAACATCAGATATTTCCATTAGCAGCACGAGATGATTCTATTTCTAATTCAAATGATCGTTCTAATGACATAATCATAGACAACCTCGTGTCCTCGCACGTGCTATAGACTATGACGAGTTTAGTCTATGCAGACATTTGCATTATTATGTAACCATTCGCGGAATTTTAACAGGAACTTAATAGAAGTATATAGTAAAAATATTTCCTATGTAACTAAATCATATCAGTGTATGCGAGTAGGACTTTGTAACATGACTCAGAGGCATGACAACTCACATCATTACGAAATGCGTCTGATAAAGAAATAATGCGAACTGTTTTAGACGTTTTGTTTAAATACACGTGACTCAAGAACTAAAGAATTCAAATATAATTTATTCCAACACTGCAAACGTTCAAATTGAGTCTTTTGTTTTCAAAATTAAAACACCGGTTTTGAGGAAAAAGAAGGAAAACGTGCTCGAATCCAATTAACCAAACAATCACAACCCCGTCAATACGATTGGTTAAGAGTGTTAAGACCCGACAACCTTAACAAATGCGCATTATTTTCCATAATAAAAGTCACTGATCTAAAATCAATACAAATAAAAGATACAGTGCACACGTGACAAACAGATACACGTTTAGAAAAAGATATCCAAAGACAAAAAAAAAAACTGTTCTATATTTAGCTAGAGGGGACCGACACGTGTTTGGAGCAAGCGTGTCCCTCGAACTACGTCTCGTGTGACATTGCGTAGGTCCTGCCATCTTCAACGTGACGGTCTAAAACAAGACTTAGAATCTCAGCTTCTTAAATGACAGAATCAATTAAATCCTAAACACTGTCCTCATTTTACATGCAAATTCAACATTCCATTTCCCGTTACGGTAACTAAAAATTCAACAAACACTTCGGTATTTCATCGCATTCTTTAAACGAAGACAAAATTTTCCCATCAATCCTCATACTAGACGAATCTGTTCGCTAACGGTTGCACAATACTTCGCTTACAAGTCTTACAACTATAAAGCGGGTTCTGACAATCGACAGTTATCACTAATCAAGTACTTTCTCGCGCCGTGGTCCGTTACCCGAAAACTGGGACTGTACGGTACAACCAAAAACGGTTTTTATGCTCATCACTGCTGTCTAAAACTTGTAATACTGTTATGAAACAGCTATTAGTATGTCGTCATCGTTTTAGCGGTTATATTTTATGTCGATGTTGATAATCAAGGTTGAGATTTGGTAATTAGATTAGTCGTTTGCAGTTGAAGTGTTAATTGGATTGTCAAAATTACGTTAGGAAATTCAAGTTCTTGTTGACATTCTTGTCAAGTTAACTACTACATTAAAAGCTACCCATATAAAGCCATAAGAATAGCTCGTAAAATCCATAAAAAGAACCTCCAAAGTCATAAACAGACACAGAACGTGCCACAAACAAATTTCCTTATTAAAAAGTAACGACAAAAACTTAACAATGCATATATTTTTATAACCAATGCTAAATAGTAACAGTTCGGTTTGAAACGGTGTTTAACTGTCTGTGCTCCGCCAAGCGTCAACGGAATAACGGGCGGTAACATTTTTCTGTTAATCTCTTTGCAAATGGAACAAAAACATCATAATTTGCTGTATAAAAAAGGCATTTTAAACAGTGAATCGATTGTAAGCAGTTTAGCATAAAAATTATATTTCGATTTTAAATAACGTCAGCCATCGGTAAACCAAAGACTAAACTAGGTTTATTTGTCTTAGCGTCCAAATTACCAATAAACTACCGTACTACAGTTATGACGAAACTTTTTCCATGTGTTACGATCACGAATACTGTTTTAAATTAACACCTAATAAAGTGGGCGGGTCGAACGGGGCCGACAAAAAATGTTTGAATAGTTATGTGTAACTGTACAATATAGTAATATTGAAATAACGGGATTTGATTTGATTAATACAAATGAACTTTTATCGTGAGGAAATGTCATAGCTTCAACGTAGTATTTTATTAAATTGGTCAAAATTAAACCTAGCTTTTAATTGAGTAACCTTAATCCAATTTAATTAAGAACAACAAAGATCCCACTGTCATTTTTCAATAACAATGTATACCAATTAAAGTTGGCGTAATTATTTAAACAGTTAGACGGCATAACGGGGCGCCGGCGCATCTGGGCCGACCTACTGACACCGATCTTGCAATGTCGTGGAACGGAACGTATCAATAACACAATCATACTCTTTAGCGGTCATGATTTATGATGATGGGAAAAATATCTTCTGTAGCAATCATGGTTTTGGTAATTTGGCAGTTATGGCAAACGCGTCACCTAAATTGCATGAAACAAAATGGCTGCATGAAAAAAGGCAATTGCCAAGCCACCGGACGTCGTCGGTTCGAAATTTGAATTTATTTAGAAGCAGATCAATAGCAATTGGAAATTCAAATCAGTTTATTTGGGTCTTTTACATCGAACACACGTGTATTTTGATTCATTCAAACAAAATGCTCCGGGAAATTATTCGAATATCCTTTTAAAACAAAATCTCACGTTGCCTGCATTAAAACCGCGTGTTATCAAACGTGAACGACATTTTTTTTCTGTGCACAACCCAGTGCAAGTCGCATTGTTTTAAAATCATTGAAAAAACAATCAAACTTAGTTGCCACAATAGGCACTTACAAATGATCCTTACCATTGTTAGTTTCGGATAATAAAGTTGATAACAATGTGGATTGGTACATTTTTTTACACTTCCTGATTCGATTAATATTCGATTAATCGAATAATGTTAACGATTTATGTAAATCGATTGTCCCAACGAGAATGGTCGTGCGTTACATAAAGTTGAACGACTTTGTGAGGCGATGCTTTCGGCAAATTCTGCTAATTATAGCACACGTTAAAATCAACGTGATTATTACGAAACCTAAATATTGTTGTTCAGTTAACCCCAATTAATCAAAGTTATTAACTTCGTCACGGGTTTAATGGTAAGACCATTTCGAAATAATAGTATGATCTAAAATAGTTTGATAAGCGTCAACCTTGATATTTTGTCGTGTAATCCACCGTCTTCAAATTTACAAAACGTTTTGCAAACATTCTATTTTTAAATTTCCATCGTAACGTTAGCAAAAATCAACGTTCACCAATAGGAAGTGAGTTTTGTAACGGAAGAAATCCGGTGTAACCTTAAAATTGGATTGGTAACATTGTAACACGCTAAAATTAAGAAACACGACTTATTAATGAGTTTGGCTAACATGAAGGGAGTAAAAAGCGTTGAAATGTGGCAACATTATTTCACAAAGGTGATCCACGTGCAACAACTTTGCAGCGGCGGGATCTTGCGACATTCAGTTTTTGCAACCGACCGATTTTGTAACAACGACATTTAGACAACTGCAACAGTTGGCGAATTTTTTTTTGAACTGTAACTAATGTTACCTTTCGCTTGTTTCAGAACCACAGTGATAATTCGTGCGGACCAGTCGACGTCCGCCGAAACATGGTTGCAGAGTTCATCCTGAGTCAGCAGCAGCTGCTGAGCGGAGCGGGTGGCGGAGGCCTCGGGCCTGTACCGCCCCCCTCGCGCGCACCGCCGCCTAACCGGCGCCAATCAGTGTCTCCATACCCAATGGACCACAGCCAAGGCCCAATCGGTAGCCCCGGAGACCCCAATGACTACTCTCCCTTCGAATTCAATAAGCGCAAGGAGTTCTTCGGTCAGCGCAAACAGAGAGAGTTCATTCCTGACAGCAAGAAAGACGATGGCTACTGGGACCGTCGCAGGAGGAACAATGAAGCCGCCAAGCGTTCCCGCGAAAAGAGGCGCTTCAATGACATGGTTCTGGAACAGCGCGTCGTTGAGCTGTCCAAGGAGAACCACGTGCTCAAAGCACAGCTTGATGCGATAAAAGAGAAATACGGAATTTGCGGGGAGACCCTCATTAGCATAGACCAGGTGCTGGCTACTCTCCCGACTTGTGACCAGGTTCTTTGTGTCACGAAGAGGAGTAAGCTAACAAGCAACACCATGTTCCCCGCCCCGCCGCCACCACCCCCGGCCCCACCCGCGTCTCCTCCGTCGCCGCCACCTCAGCGCCAGCCAGAGCCCTACCAAGAGAGGCTACCCGCCCCCGAGGCGTACTACCCGCACCCTGCACACTACGAGCCTCCCGGCTCAGTCCTCAACCTGTCCAGATCTCGCCGCGTGCCCTCTCCCTACGAGCTGTCCTCTCTGTCAGGCTCAGGGGATGAGACCGCCGAACAGTACGCGCCCGAGAACAACGGGCTGCCGCTCAAACTTCGCCATAAATCACATCTCGGCGACAAGGACGTCGCCAGCGCCCTGCTCTCCCTCCAGCACATAAAGCAGGAGCCTGGCCCCCGGTCCTCACCCTCATGGGACGGGGAAGGCTCGAGTGACGAGCGTGACTCTGGGATCTCCATAGGAGCCGAGTTCAGGCCACAGAGGCCCGAGGACCGGCTCGCAGCCGAGGAGGAGGACGCACACCTGAAGGCCGAGCTCGCGCGGCTCGCCACCGAGGTGGCCACCCTCAAGAACATGATGCACCAGAACAAGGCGCGCGCGCACGAGCACTGAGCTGTCGCCGCCTGCGCCTGGACCGCGCAGCCGCCCCCGCCCGCGCCCGCGCCCTCGTGCCCCGCGCCCCGCGCCCGCGCACGCGCCCTCGCGTCGAACTCGCTCGTACAAACTGTCTGCCCTCCCAGTAGATGAAGTTACCACGTTGTAAAGAGATGAATATTATATTTGTATCATATTGTGCAGCTGTAAGCGGCTAAGCCGCGACGCCTATTTGTAATCCTTCCTAGTAGTTGTATGTCGTGGTCGGTGTATAGTATGTACTCGTGTAGGGTAGGCAGAAGTAGTGGCAGGTCGTCGTAGACGCGCCTCCTGGACCCTTTCATATGAAAATGAGACTAATTATGTTCGGTTTACAGACTTTTCGAACAGATAAAACTTGTCTACTCAGTGATAGGATATAAAAAATGCATTTTTAGTGATGAGCTATGTATGTATATGTAATTAAGTTAAAGAAGTAGATCTGTTTCATCTTTTCGAAGACTCGATAGTGAAAAATCGATGGCTAAAGACTATGCTCTTATAAGTAGTAGTTTGTAAGTTTTGAATCTAAGTATGTTTAAGTCCAACTTAGATGGTTATTTATAAAAATTAATGTATATTTCTCATTTCGGATTGCCCCGTTAAGTTTTAAACCAAAAAGATAGGTCCTCTGGTTAACTGATGAGAAATCGCAAATAATTTGTAAGACATAAATTCTACATTAAATCCTATAAAAAAACAGAATGTATTGATAAAAAACAAAATGAAGAATACCAGTGCCTTGGACAATACATACCTACCTTTATAAATAGCTACCTAAAGGAATATTTTTGTACACTTATTAGAAAAAAAGAAAATGGCGATTTCATCTTTCGGAAACTATGGTCGTTACTACGGGTTCGCTTGTCTCCCGACAACTCGATCGTAGATTGTTTCCTTTTGAAAAGTGAATGAAAATGCTTAGCATTAGACCTTCTTGTGCGAAGAGACTTTCGAGTTGTTGTGAGTAGTGAACCGGTGGTAGGCACAAGATTTAAATTTTGTAATTATATCGAATCCTAAGAAAGCTAGTTTGCAAGTATTTCCGTTGTATTGTAAGATTACTCCTAGTAATGCTCTAAAGGGCATGTGATAGGACTGAAGGAGGAAGTATACTAAGTATTTATTTATTATGCGGAACGAGAAAGAGGATTTTACAATTTATTATCTTTGTATAAGAAACTCTATACGATATAAATAAATTGTGTACATTACAATTATATAATGAATTTTATTACCCTATTATCCTAACACACAATGAACAAACACACAAACCTGTATCTACCAACCAGAATTTCTGTATTCTGTCTTGAAACGCATGAATTCCGGTGAAATTACAGACATATTAGACATTTTCATGAAGTCTCTAAAATCCGCAGTTTCACTAAGTCTAGGCGACACCAAAACGTAATGCCAAATTGCAGTCTTGGATTTCCAACTCTCGATGTTGAGCCTACGGTTCAAAATCCTAGTGTGCTTTTATTCAGGCATTACATTTGAGTGATCCAGGTGTTTCTGAAAACAGGCTTAAAGATGGGTAAACCCTTGATATTACAGGTGTTGACTGCGTGACTGAAGGTCAGCACTGTCCACCAGCTGTGTAGCTTCCCTACAATGCTACAAGAAAAATATATTCTACATGCTTGAAAACACCTAATAAGCAAATCTAAAACTTGCAATTAACCTAGTTTTTAAATCGATAAGTCAGTTAAAAATCTTGTCTTAAGAAAACGCTGAGTAAGGCTACCTTGCAACAAATACTTCTTATAACAAAATCATTACACAACTATTTTGCATATTTAGACAATCAAGTAAAACGATTAAGAAAATATGCTAAGTCAAGTTGCCATACCGTGACATTGTGCATTTTGCCTACCATCGCCTAAGGAGCGCAAACGTAGTGTGGAATAACGAAACGTCTAAAGTACGAGTCTGTCAGCGAGCAATGGAACGCAAGTGGCAAAGGTTCTTTACAACTCAATTCCTACCGGATTCCCTTTGACAAATAATATAATCAGATTAAAGATAATTAAAGATAAATGTACTCCGGGTTACCTGTTTCAAAAATTGACCCTTCGCTACTGGAACGCAGTATCCTCGGGAGTCAAATTTTCTGACCGTGAAAGACCACGTATGCCGCCGCCGCATCGCATCCGAGTTGGGCAGAAATATCTACGGATTGGGTTCCCAACAACAGGAATCGGCGACGCGGCAGGCCCAGAAGGAGATAGCGTGATGAGCTGGACTCCTACTTAAAGGATTGGGTTGAAATAGCTCTAGAGAAGAAAAAGGAAGGAAGGCATTTGCCCACCTGTCACGACTGACACTACAAATAACTTAGGCTGTCCAAACTACAGTTAGAGCTGACTGATTTTCATTAAGGCTAACTACTACTTACTAGCTTTTAAATTGAAGGCAAGCGCCACTGTTCAGCAAGAGGAACCTTGTTATTTATCAAAGTCGGATAAAGTAACATTGGGTACTTATTTTCATTAGGAATTATCCTCAGATAGACTCGCCCTTTTTGGGGCTGAAATACAGTGTGGAAGAGACATCGACGCACAAACGGTTACCACGTGTTCAGTTCATCATTCTGTGCCATACATTTTAACCATGTAGATATCGCACTTCTGTGGAGAACAGCAGATTTAAATAAAAATGGCCGATGAAAAATTTCTATGTGGGGGGTATCTATCCCGTATAGCTATCAAGACTTGGGTATACTAATACCATTGCTTAACACTTCGCAAAATATAGACGTGATGTTACGTTATGTTATGTTTGTCATAACCTATAAAGTAATCTACCAAGCTCTCCTCAGAGGCAGTTAAATTTACAGGTCCTGAAACGGCACACATGCACAAGCAACTCCCAATACTCGCTCCTTGTCATACACCCTCATTTGCACTGGTTCAGCGTAGACCTTTCTAATACCTCTTGCACTGAGGATTTTTTTCTGAGGATGTTGCTATGATCTCAACGTTAGGCACCTTGATTCGAGATCTTACGCAGATAAACAGACATGACTGCTCAGCAACCTTTGACAGGCGTCGGAGAAAAACCAACCTTACCGGACTAAGTTAGTGTGATAAATAAACTGGCTGGGACTGATTAGATTCGGGAGGCCGAATACAGGTTGTTGTGGCATATGTGTGTGTGTACAGTCGCCAGCACATCATGTTACCCAAAACTGTCAAATTTTCCCAAACAACCTTGAACCTAATGCTTTAGTTCTCCGTCTTCTTAGCGTGTCGATGGCAATCTAAATTGTGTCAGCCCAGAACTGAGCTACTAGTTTGGCGCTTTCGGTAGCGTCCATCAGTTCCTGTAGTGAACAAACACCAGGACTCGCAGGACACGATATTGAATGCCCCATCGTTTGTAGAGCAGCACCACATTTACACTCCAGGGCAGAGTCATTAATGAATCTCCATCTGAGCACGTTTTCCTTGCTGCGACCAACCTGGGTCCGGAGCCTATTTAAAGACTTCCAGGTCAACCATGGCAACTCATGTCCAGGTGGGAGATGCTTTAGTTATACCGTTGGAAATCTATTAAAGGACAGTTTGGAGTAGCTTGATGTGCTAGCGTCTGTACATCCATGTAGTGAAAACATGGTCTAATTTCCATTTTCTTTAACACCTTCTGGTTTTCTAACACCAGAAACTTTTATACTGAAACATTACATAACATTACGCCTGTAATCCCCGAAGCGTAAGGCAGAGAAGTACCTAATAGTACACGCACATTTCGCCAGTTATGTTTAAGCCCCATGTAATGGGGAGGAGCCTATTGCCATCAACCGGGCACAATTCCAGACTCGGCGGCTGCTACTGAGAATTTTCTAATGGAACCGATGACACTACCCAACCCGGGTATCGAACACGCATACATAACAAAATTTCCACGTAAACGAAGTCGTGGGAAACAGCTAGTAGTAAGATAATACCGGAAATCGATATAACAGTTATTATCAAAGCCTTGTAACATTGTATAACTAACAAAGGATCGAAGAGTTCGTCATCGCTGTCGATGACGTCATGATTTAATTCAATTTTCTTAGTAAAGATAAAAATAACTAGAGCATCGTGGCATTATGATGGTAAGTAGATAAGGTACTTGCATTCAAAGTTAAAGTTCTCCTGACTAAATATTAACAACAACGGATTGATCTTTTTATGCCGAGGTGTGTACGTGGATGGGTGACCATCCATTAATACAGAGTTCCCTCCATGATTCAGAAAACACGTTAAGCTGGTCTCAGCTGTAATTTTGCAGATCTTTGACAGTCGGTACAGGTCTTTTTTTTTCGGATGGGAAACCATCAAATGACCCCTCCCCACTCTGGGCGGAGCGGAAGGGAGTGTCAGACTTGTACTGACTAAAACCCATCCATATTCCTTCTTAGCCCTTTGTGTTCCAGGGCCACGGTACCTCTTTCGAACAGTCCCGCAGCCCTGGCAGGCATCGGCCCATGCGGACCCCTACTTGGTTGCTGACATCTCTTTGAGGCGCGCGTGGAACACGAACGCGCCGTCAGTACAGGTCTTACCATAGGGGTACCTTATTACCCTGAAGTAACTGGGATGTGGAGGTCAGATAGACAGACGCTCCATGTTTAATAGGTACTGGTATTCAGCGGCATCCGAAAGAAGGAAGTCTGAAAGTGGCGCCGGTGACTGAAAAGTTGTGTGGTAATCGGTTGGCTTGGTATGGGCATGTGATGCGGAGGAGGAAAATGTCGTGAGGAAAGTTTTGCGTAGGACTGTGGGTGGATATAAGAGTAGATCAAGAGCAAAGAAACAATGGATGGACAGTGTGACGGATGATATGGCAAGTAAGGAGGTGTCTGATGAGATGAAGAGAACTTTGGAAGAAGAGGACATGCTGCGCCGACCCCAAATAAATTGGGATAAAGGCAAGAGAATGATAGTTCAGCGGCATCCTTTAGGACTGGAAGCCAAGCCGAACATACTTGGGAAAGGCTAGGCAGATGAAGATTGATGATTACATAGCATAGCATAGCAGCAGTCTATAATGTTCCCACTGCTGGGACACAGGCCTCCTCTATATGAGAGGGAATGGGCTATAATCCACCACGCGGGCCCAGTGCGGGTTGGTAGATGTCACATATCTTCAAATTTTAGGTTCTAGGACATGCCGGTTTCCTCACGATGTTTTCCTTCAGCGTTTTGAGAGCAGTGGTGATGAAATAAATTACACAAAGTAATGCGCCTGCCTGCCTTCATTTATTGATGATTGCTTTACTTCTTATTGTTGACTGTTGGTCTATGAACATCGGTAAAGGGAAATACATAATTATTCTAGAAAAACTGGAACTGATGTTCTAAATTCGCTAGAACGCAGTTCACAATGGCCAAGACTATGTAACTAAAGCATGGAAATGAATCTTCTTAGAACCGTAACCGAAAACAAACACCCAGTGCAATTTCTGTTAGCGTATACTGTGGCATAATCAGTTTATAATGCGCTATGAGCTATACAGGGTGTAAACAGACCCTTCACATAGCCGTCAACCAAGCATTCTGTACAACAAATTAAGTAACTTTTTTTTTCTTTTTACCCAAAAATTATTGACCGACTCGAACAAACCCGACAACCGACCACCGACCGACCGTTTTATCGACTATTTTAGGGTAATAAATCACATTTTACGGTAGGACTCGATGGAAAGCACTCAAAGCATTGTGCTGATGGATGAATTGAATAGTACGGGGGTCGTGGAGTTGTGTAATATCTTACATTAAAAACATTTATTTAAAAAAAAAGTTGGAACTTTGACTCCCAATATCTCCGTACCTAGAAGGTTCCCAGGTATAGTCTAGAACAAAAAAATGTTCGCAAAGACGGGGAGAACAAGTGCCTTCCGGCTATGTTAAGAGTCTATTTACACCCTTTATTTACTGTTGGGACATAAGCTTCGTTTCTTTGGGAAGAAACAAGCCGAAATCAACAGCATTTGGGTTTCTTCGAGTCTTTTCGTTGCGTATTCAACAGAGCCTAAAGACTAAGGTCTTCAAACAGTGCGTCCTGCCTGTTATGACTTACGGGGAGGAACTTAGGACGGGGGTCGTGGAGGTATTTTAAGTAAATTTATAACATTAAAGACTTGTGAAAAAGCGCAATTTCTCCGTAACTAAAAGATTCCTAGGTATGGTTTAGAACAAAAAAATATCGCAGTGACAGGGAGAGCCTTTCTGCTTCGTAAAGGTTACTTTTTCACCCATTATACCAGCCTGTTATTGTCCCACTGCAGGGCAGAGGCTCTTCTCATACGACTTACTCAAGGTGATAAATCATAAAATAAACGAAAATGTACTGCTCATCCATCCACTACAAAATAACATGGAATTAAAAGGAAAATCCCGAGTGCTGTGTCATAAACCTTCAGCTACTTAAGCGCTACTTACAAACAATTAGTGGATACTTATCTGTGAGAAAACCTCAGTCACCTGCTTCCCCAGTTGACGTATAAGCAGTGCGTGAAGGTAGCTGTGATACCATCAGTAATGAGGATCGAGGTGGTATGATTGTGTGGCAGTAGTGTCACTGCGTAGACAGTGCGTAGATGCTTCGAAGATCTCTTGTAGTAGGCACGTAGAAGCTTCTTTTTATTAAAAAAAAACGTTGCCCCACACTAGGCATATCTCCTACACAATGTGGAAACGCTACATGAATTTGGTGATATCACATTAATCGATACAACCATCCATCAATCAACCAACCGTCCTTCATATACCAGAGTTGTCGACATAGCTCACAGAATAAGCAAGCTGAAGTCGCAATGGGCCGGTAATATAGCAGTAGAACTTATGATCGTTGGGGTAGACGTGTTCTTGAGTGGAGACCGCGAATCGGAAAACGTAAGGTGGGACGCCCTCAGAGTCGGTTGAGCGACGATCTTCGCAGGGTAGCTGATGGCAACTGGATGAGAGTTGCTGAGAATCGAGTTGAGTGGTGTGCGATTGAGGAGGCCTATGTCCAGTAGTGGACTTCCGTAGGCTGATGATGGTGATGAATCAATACAATTAAATAAAATTGAAGTGTCTGTTTGTAATTTCAAAATAACAGTGTTTTGCTGAATGTATTTGCATGTAAATACTTAATATTACTTTAATAACTTCACGCGAACGTAGGTCGCGGGCACGAGCTAATTATGAAGCCACGTATACGCTACGGAGACGCACCGTAGACGGCCTGTAGATGCTACGAAACTCCTGTATAGCTCGGCACAGAGAAGCTCTGAGGCATTGTGTAGACGATGCGTAAACACTACGTAGTCGTCGGGTAGACGACGCGTAGTAAGCCTCGATAACCTGCTACCTCAGTTTACGTGTAAGCAGTGCGTAAATGTAACTGTGACACCAACAGAGAGATGGGAGAATTGACTATGAAATCATGTAGACATCACGTATACGCTGCGTAGTAATCGTGTGATAATTAAAAGGAATCTTTGCGTTGAGATAGTATTAGAAATAGAGCATAAAACTTAAAAAAAAGACATACCAAGATTTCATGTGAATAAAAATGTGCATCGTTTGAGTAATCGTAACAAATATAACATGTTCTCATTAAAATATTTACTCATCTAACGTGATGATTACATCTCAGGCCTTGTGTTCAATCTCGAAGCAGGCAATCATTCGTGAAGAAATGTAGACAAAACAAACTTTGAATCATTCGTTCAATATTTATATTATAATTACTTCAATATTATCTAGAACAAGTCATCACAGAAATACCTGAGAATAATATTACCTAGATTAAATAACTGACCTCACTCAAACTGGTTTTATACTAAAATACAGGGTGTAAATGGACCCTTCACAAAGCCGTCAAGCATTATGTACATCAAACTGCGTAACTTTACGCAAAAATGATTCCTGGGAAACGACTTTTTTTTAAGGTGAAAAATCGCGTTTTACGGTAGGACTCAATGTAACGCACTCAAAACATTGTGCTGATGGATGGATTGAATAGTACGGGGGTCGTGGAGGAGTTTAAAGTAAAAATGTTACATTAAAAACATGTATTTAAAAAAAAAGTTGTAAAAAAAGTTGAAACTTTGACCCCCAATATCTCCGTAACTAGAAGGTTCCCAGGTATGGTCTAGAACAAAAAAAATATCGCAGTGACAGGGAGAACAAGTGCCTTCGTGGTCTAGTGGTCGCAATCGCACTGCTGAACATGAGGTCCTGGATTCGATTCCCGGATCGGGAATATTGTTATTGGGTTTTCCATAATTCTCATTAGCAGTCACGGAGTCTTTATTTGTGCCCGGTTGATGGCAGTATTCTCGCCCCCACATGGGACTTTAAACATAACTGGCGAAATGTGGGTGTACTATTAGGTACACCTCTGCCTCACGCTTCGGGGATTACAGGCGTAATGTTATGTTATGTTTCAGTATAATAGATACTGGTGTTAAAAAACAAGAGGGTGTTAAAGAAAATGGAAATTAGACCATGTTTTCACTACATAGATGTACAGACGCTAGCACATCAAGCTACTACAAACTGTAATTTTATGTAATATACAAGCATTCTAGCTGCATAATTCCATTGGCGCGTGGCGATAGTCAGAACTAATGACGCCATCTTGTTTTTAGGCTTCCGTACCTACCTCAAAAGAAAAAAGGAACCCTTATAAAGGACCAGTTTGTTGTCCGTCTGTCTGTCTGTCAAAACCCTTTTTCATAGCAACGCGTAGAGGAAATGAAATTTATATCAAATACTCGGGTCTACGGTCTCTTTCAGCTGTGAAAAAATCAAAGTTGTACACGACGTCAACGCTATCAAAAGATATGGACCTTTTTATGTCGCATATTTTGCGATTTCACAAGGGAATCAAAACGTATAGGATATACTTTACTTCACATTGATCTACAATCATGAAATTTGACAAGAAGCAATGTCTTACAGCGCATATAAAGTAAAAAATCTAAAACCCGTAAATATGTAGGTAGTTTAATAACAAAAAACCGGTCTGCATTATAAAGTTTGAACGGAACCGTCTCTGCGCGAGTCCAACTCACACTTGGTCAGTCTTTTTTCAATACACTTTCAACAGATAATCTCTTTCTCTTTTTATCTTTTTCTTTTTCTTTTCTGTATTTAGTGTGTACATAAATTGTTAAATAAATAAATAATTTCCCAAATTTTGAATAGCATCCAGACCTCGTTTTACAAGCGCCAAAATAATCAAGCAGCACCTTACTGAAAAACGCACCCAGACAAAAATAAAAACAGACACACAAAAAAAATTCGAAAAATCTTTTTTTTATCCGATTTATTTCACTTTGAATCGATTTAAAACACCTACTAATGTCAAATAACCTCGATTACAGCGCCGTAGACCTAATTTAACTATTTTTAACACGAAAAGTATTTTAAACATATCATGAAATCTATGTAGAGATCTCGGTCAAGGCAATTCTCCTTTCTTCGGAACTATCTGATCTTCTAAAGAGACGGTATGTAATTATGGCTTACTAGCTTATACCCGCGGCTTTGACCGCGTGGAGTTCGGTAATTGTGGTATTCCTCAAAGAACAACTATTTTTCAGCGCAACCAGTAGTTCTGCTCACAAATTCATATTAAAAATATTATATGTTTATTCCGCAAAGCGCAACCATGATGAAAAATAGAGAGGGGTATGATGGATTCTTTAATTCTTTTTTTTCAATCATCGTTGCGCTTCGAGGAATAATTTAGTTGCGCTTAGTTGGCTGCGCTTAAAAATAGTTGCGCTTTGAGGAATACCCCCGGTAATTGTCCCACGGAATCGTACTACCGGGATAAAAAGTATCCTATGTGTTAATCCATGTTATAAACTATCTATGTGCCAAATTTCATCCAAATCCGCTCAGTAGTTTTTTCGTGAAAGGGTGACGAACCATCCATCTATCCTCACAAACTTTCGCATTTATAATATTAGTAGGATTATTTTATTTGGTCTAGCTTTTTTTAATCAGAAATTATGATAGTCTAGGCTAGATCTGAATTAATAATAGGGTTCTTGTAAAGCAGGTAGACGCATGACAGTAGAGTTTCGGTTGGTGAATTCCAGATTTGCATTATCACTTATGAGGCTTTGTCGAGTAATGTCGAGCGATAATAGGCTTTGCTGGTTGGTATTAAAGGTGATTAATTTAGAACAGCAGGCAATAACCTAAGCCTAGCTAATATGATTTGTACCCTATTACAATGTTGTCCTATTTAACTCAAAAGTTTGTCTAGTACAGAATGCCTTGTGGCGTAAAGTCCAGCCGGACTTTATGCTACAAGCATAAGCATACAGGGTGTAAACAGACCCTTCACGAAGCCGTCAACCAAGTATTATGTACATCAAACTACGTATCTTTACGCAAAAATTATTGCTGGGAAACGACTTTCTTTTTGTGGTGAAAAACACGTTTTACGGTAGGACTCAACGTAACGTACTCAAAATATTTTGCTGATGGATGAATTGAATAGTACGGGGGTCGTGGAGGTGCTTAGAGTAAAAATCTTACATTTAAAAAAAAATAGTGAAAAATTTTCAACTTTGACCCCCAATATCTCCGTAAACAGAAGGCCCAGGTATGGTCTGGAACCAAACAATTATCGTAATGACGGGGAAAACAAGTACCTTTCGGCTTCGTTAAGAGTCTTTTTACACCCTTCATACTAGAGGTATGTAGGCACATACTCTACTGTCACCATCATCCTTTCCTGTCCTTGTCCCACGTTATTTGGGGTCGGCGCAACACATTTTTTTCTTCCATTAATCGTCAAATTCAAATTCATTTATTTCGTGAACACAGGGTGTATACAGAAGATGTTATAAATAAATTAGGACCGGACTGTGCCCCGCCAAAAGGCATTCAAAATAAAAAAGGTTTCTTTTTTTTTTAAACAAATACCTTTTCGAAATTCAAACAATAATTCTAGAATTCTACAATAATTATAAATCATGTCAAAATTATATAAAATGTCAAATAAATGGCAAATAAAATAAGGTAAAACGAACCAAAAAAATACAAAAATAAAAATAATAATGTCACTAATTCATTATTACACAATAATCAAAATTAACAAAATCATTTAGTATTTCACACAACATAAAACAGATTCGATTCCGTTAAAAGCGAATTAAAATTAAAATTTGTTATTTAAATATTCGTCAACAGAATCATCTTGTTATTCAGCAATTTGAACAAATTCTTTTAAATTCGATAATGTTAATACTTGAGATAACTTGTCCTGGTAACTTATTATATAGTTTTTGAGCCATTGCATAAAAGCTTTTGCTATGAAATTTTGTTTTTGTTCCTAACACCTGCAACTTTTGTTACGCTATCATTTACTCCTTTTTCCTTCATATCATACCTCACACAATCCATCCATCTTTTATTTGGATTCTGTCCCTCTTCATCCACTGGACTGAAATTTAAATAAATGATTAACTAGGTAATAATTTGAGAATTACATACCTTTCAATTTTAAAGTAGGTACTTAGTATAATAACGTTATTATATTTTATAGAAATTTAAAGTTAGCCATGTTAGGTACTTTCAACCCGCCATAACCGCAAAGCACTAAAACCACAAGCCTACATTATTTGCGTTAAATGTATATTTATTATACAACAATATAATTAAACAATGTCTTTCCTGCTTTCATCATTTACCTGTATAATTATTTATCAATTAATGCTCAAATATTTCACTTTCTCTACTATTTTTCCTTCCCTAAGTTCAAGCTATTTTCAACCATGGCATGTTTATGTTATCAATTTTCAACAGTACTTAGGTAATTATCATTTCATCAAAACCTCCTACACAGACAGGATCATCATCTGCCTAGCCTTTTCTCAACTATGTTGGGGTCGGCTTCCAGTCTAACCGGATGCAGCTGAATACCAGTATTTTACATGGAGCGACTACCTATCTGACCTCCACAACCCAGTTAGTACTGGGTAATACGATACCCCCTGGTAAGACTGGTTGTCAGACTTTTTGGGCTACTGACTGCCTAACGACTGTCAAAGATCTACAAATGACAGCCGGAACCAACGGCTTAACGTGCTTTCCGAGGCACGGAGGAAACTCGGTATGTAATGGGCGGTCACCCATTCACAGGACAACCTAGGCAAGCCCGGCTTAACCTAAAGATCGACCCGAGCGGCTGTTATTATTTAGCCACGAGCGCCTCCACAGACACAGACAGGATACATAATAATATAAACACCCTATGACCAAATTATTATGTACTAGCGACCCACCCCGGCTTCGCACGGGTGCAATATACATATAAACCTTCCTCTTGAATAACTCTATCTATTAAAAAAAACCGCATCATAATCCGTTGCGAAGTTTTAAAGATCTAAGCATACATAGGGACAGACAGACAGTGAGAAGCGACTTTGTTTTATACTATCTAGTGATACGACTACGACCTGTGTAGGAAGTTTTATTGAAACGAATTGTTTACTATGTTTTGTAGTTTTACATTGTAAACACAATTATGGAACAATGGTTGTACACAATACAATGATTCCTTGTCCGTGTTTACATCTTTTTGGGGCTGACTGTACACACTAATTTTGCAAACAATGTTTAAGTCCTGGGTCTATCCCACTCTCTATGACATGGGACTTAATAGAGGCGTTAATAGGGGGCGGGCCTATTACCATCAACCGGGCACAAATCCTGACTCCATGGCTGCTATTGAGAAATTCCTGTTGGAAAATCTCAATAGCGCTATACCTGAAGGTTACCAGAATTATCCTGTTCTCTTTACCCGTACAAAGACCACTTGAATCATAACAAAAGTGTTAAATGGGTTTCTACCCCAAACAAAAAACTTGTTAACATTTTAATATAAAGGTAATTTACCTCAGGTAACCATTACGCAGTGGTCTTGGAAAAAGAGAACAGGATAAAGTATGAGGTGTTCAGGTAATTTTTAGAGAAATACTGTTACTGTTCTTAGCCTGTGTCATCCCACTGCTGGGCAAGGGCCTCCCCCATGACCTCGAAATTTTTCGATCCAGAGGCAATGTGGACGACTGGTCGTTGATTCTCTGACAGGCTCGCACATATTTTGTTTTTGTTATAATTGAGTTTCATTATTAATTTTAACCGTTTCTACCATTTTTACCAATTATTCATAAAAAATTATAATATTAGTACATTTGTACAGTTACGAGCGCTAATATGTATACACTTTCCTAAATTTCAAAGCAATTGAGTTCCAGAATACTATGTTAGTAACAAAATGAAATTTTAATCAGAACAGTAGTAGAAAAACAATTTTAAAAGTTGTAAAGTGTTTACATATTGGCGCTTGTGACTGTACGCCGTTGACGGCAAGACGTAGCGCTCATTTGATTGATATTGACAACTGTACTTTCGTTTACCTATGATCTACAAATAAAAATATTTGAATTTGAATTTGAATCATCCCGCCATCTCCTGCGAGGTCTACCGCATCGCTTTCTGGCTATGTCAGGGCTCCACATCGCGGTAATTTTGGCCTACAGCTCGTCGAGCATACGGCAGACATGGCCAGCCCAGTCTCACTTCAGCTTTGCGGGTTTTTGAGCAACGACAGTAATTTGTGTTTTGGAGCGCAGTGTGGTGTTAGAAAAGGAAAATTTGTTCACATAACATCACACGTGTCTCCAGGTGAGGCAGATCTATACCTTATAGCACTAGGAATTTCTCCTGTACCGTGGGTGCGTTTACAAACATTTAAGCTCACATACACAAACAGCCAGATCCGGAACAACTACCTGTAGGCCATACAAATATTTGTTCCGTGCGGAAATCGAACACGCAACACGAAGCGCAACAGTCAACTGCTCAACCACTGCGCCAACCGTGCCGTCCGTCCGTACGTGCCGTCGTGCCGTGGTGCCGTGTCGTCATTTGTTTGTATAGGGGGAATACTCGGTCTCAAAGTAGTAATTTTATGTGTGTAACTTGTCTATTGCATTAGGTTAAGACCTGTAATGACAGTTAAACGCATTTAAATAAATAAATACTCAAAATATAGCCCATTCCCTCTCATAGAGAGGAGGCCTGTGTCCCAGCAGTGGGAACATTTTAGGCTGATTATGCTATGCTATGCTATAAATAAAATAAAAATACCCTTTATTCCCTATAATTTATAATACTATATTTTTTTAAACTTATCCTATAAAGGGGTCATCCATCTCTGGATGAAAGCCTCGTCCATCTGTTTCCATCTATACCTATCTTGGGCCGTTCTGGTCCACTCTATACCTGCAAGTGCGACGATGTCGTCTCGCCATCGTTGCAATATCTGCCGCGGCGTCTGTCACTGAATAGAACTTATCAAATACAGTGTTTGAAACCGTTTGGACATCGAACTATGCTTGCTTTCATAAGAAACAATTATTTAATTTGAATAAATACACTCTATTCTATAATATACTAAACGGGCACAGCTTCGTGCAGCTTTTAAATTCTTTAATGCAAACACCAGATAACACCGACTTCCTACATTTCAACATGAAGAATACTTTGAATGGCGAACTCCTTCAGCTCTCAGAGACGAAGTTGAAATATCTAAGTGCCCTTTTTTTTTTGGTTGGTAAATTCCGCTCTGGGCGGAGCGGAAGGGAGAGTCAGACTTGTACTGATTAAAACCCATCCATTTTCCTTCTTTAGCCCTTTGTGTTCCAGGGCCGTGGTATCTCTTTCGGACAGTCCCGCAACCCCGGCAGGCATCGGCCCTTGCTGACCCCTTCCTGATTACTGCCATCTCTTTGAGGCGCGCGTGGAACACGAACGCGCCGTTGACACGGCTTAAGGTCACAGCTCACATATCAACTCGGAAAGGGTTCGGCACCGTACCGCCTTTCGCCTCGCCGTCAAACAGGCGTCAACGGTCGACTCGGCGATGGCTAGGCGCCGCCGCGCTTACGGCTCGCTGACGCCGCGCTCACGACTTGTGAATGTAAGTCAGTTGCCCTGTGACTGACAGCTCGTGTGACAACAGTAGCCTAAGGGTAGACGAAGAGGCGTAAGCTCGGGTACGGAGAGACGTAAGCGCGGGGACGACAAGCCGTAAGCGAGTAGAACACGCACCGCAGTTCGCGAGGTTGCGCCGAGGCGAGACGATTACGTTACGATTCCGATTAGTGTGCGTTGCAGTAGGGAGTTTCATACAAAGAATACTGAACGATTCGAGTTGATACGGTGCCGATCCCTTTCAGAGTTGATATGTGTGCTGTGACCTTTATCGTCATTAGACGGCCGGACGGCGAGCTAGCCCATTACCTACTCACCGTCCACAGGCCCGTATATCTCACTGCCCTGAACTATTGACATAATTCAAAACATGAGTGTTACTCCCATCCATCATCATCATCTCCTAAACACTGTTGACAACTCCAATACGAATTTAAACGCGAACAAAAACAAAGGTAACAGTGAGTCGTATTTCTGTCAGTAACCCGGTCAGTGTTACGTGGCGCAGGTATTTGCAACCGGGAATGTGTTGTCAACTAATATTAGATCGGTGACTAACATTGTTATCTTAGAGGAGGTGTGAGTGATGCTGTAGTCTTTATCTTGGACGGCTTTGATGTGTGAATAGTATGACTTGTTGTTAATAGTAAGATGAAACTTATGGACTTACATTTCGTTATGGTAGGACGTTTTTTTCGAATTCCTTATTGAGTTTTTCCACAAGGAATTTCTGCCTCATGGGTTTAGTGTTCGCAAGCACGACTGTTGAGTATGAGGTCCTGGGTTATATTCCCTTTATTTTCCCATACATCCTAATTACAAATACCCGATACACCCCTCTAGACCGACCGCTTTAATGAGTTCTCGCGAAGGTATCAATTTAAACGGAATATTGTGAAGGTTGATCACGTATAGATTCAATTAGTATCGTAATACCTACGTGGATTATGGTTCTTTTATACCAAATAACCTGTCGGATATTGTTAGGACTTTGTGGCCGCTTAATGTGCCTTTGAAGCCTACGCCTTCAAGGCACAGAGGAGGAATAATTAAAGCGGTCGGTCTATAGTCAGTCAAATCTTTAATTTTGATTTTCGAACTACCTGTAATGACCGTGAAATTTAGGAGACTCTGTGCCTCCCCTGATCTCGAAATTATATGATTCACCATCATCATTTCAGCCGAAAGACGTCCACTGCTGGACTAGGAGGACCGATGGCCTGGTGAAGGTTGCAGGGATCCGCTGGATGCGAGTCGCACGGGACCGGTCAATTATATGATTAATTTTGAATAATTATACCTGTTAGCATGAACAAAATATTGATCAAGCTTGCAACGTCACCATATATTTTGTTAGTCTTACAATCATTACAAGTTATTTGTTATTTACCTAACAGCTGTTATTTACAATTACGTCAGCTGTAAATACTTATTATATTATCTAAAATTAGATTACGTTGCAGCGTAGGTGTATTGTTATTGCATAATGTTTTTAGTTTATAAATTTGTTATCAGCATTTTTTGGTCGCGGGGAAATCCCTGTAATTTGATTTATAGTTTCGTATTCCACGATAAACAGGATGTAAGGTGCATCGACGTCCAAATTACAACCACATAAATGCAGGACATGATAATTCTAGAGTTCTTTCCAGCAACCAAAAATCCGCATTTCCATTCATTCTGGTCAGAACACGATCGTGTTGGTGTTGCAGGAATTTCTCAGTAGCAGCCACGGAGTTTCGTTTGTGCCTAGTTGATGGTAATAGGCCCGCCCCCTATTAACTTGAGACATACTTGGCGAAAAGTAGGTGCATTATTCGTCTGCGTCAGGATGGCTGGTTGCCTGTATCGGTTCGCGTCAGGCTGGTGACCAAAAATGGCTACCTATTTGCTACCTTTTACTACCTATAGTCAATTAATTGCTACCTAACTTGGAAACAAAATAAGGGGACTTCAAAATGACCAGCCATTCTGATATCAGGATGGCTGGTCAACCCTCCGTTTGTGTGAACTATTCAAATTCGTGTTATTATTTTTACTTGAATAATTGCTACCTGATTGCTACCCTCACGTATTTCAATGTCCACCTTGTAACTTTAACGAGTAAAAAGTTGTGACCATTAGATTTTTTTACAGGGAATGGATTATAGTAGGAGAGCCGACTGCAAAACTTCCAACCTACTTGATACCGCGATAAAATGCACAATGGGTTCTAATAAAAGTGATGCTAAGTCCGAATTTGATAGTCTGCCACGGCGGAACTTGCCGAAAGTAAAAAAAAAAAAACATTTTCGATGCGAAAAAGTGGGCGTTACTTTACCCATCTGATACTCAAATAAGTTAGAAATTTACTGGTAGCAGAAAAGCGAAATCTGTCAGGATTTTTTATGCCGGAAGTGCTTGGCAGACGCTCTCAAAGGTGACCATCGGGACCCCTAAATATACCTATCTGATACCAGCATGAAATCAATTCCAGTCGGTAGGTATGAACCCTCATTTCAGGAATATATAAGTCTGCCAACGCTTTTTCTGCCGAAACACCTTGACAGACGAGATTATGTAAGCAACATCCGTAGAACCCGTATTTTGGAATTGTACAGATTACGGACATTTTAATTACTGAAGGATTATTGTATTGCATGTATAATCATTATGAAGGTCTGTGTTAGGTAGTAAGTTATAAAAATCTACAGGTGAGTTTTTTTCACTAGTAGTAGGTTTGGAGAATATTAGCAATTCTGGTTTAGCAGCTAGTTTAGTATATCCTCTTTAACGCGTTCCCGCAGTTTTGATTGTAATTATATCGACATGATACCTGGCTTAATCTTTAGGTATAGCCATAAAAAAAACACAGACGGTTAACGCCACCGCCCGCCATTTGCATTGCCGCTTGACTTGGTACTGGGAACTGTTTTGTTACAATGACAGAATGTTTGGTTGTTTGGAATGTCTGGGTGCTGCGTACCGACCTCCCTAGTACCGTCAGCGTGGTTTGCTACGCTGGCGACACGCTGGTGCTGGCACAACGGAGGTCGCACGAGGCGGCGGCCGAATACATGACACACGGGGTTGCGATAATCGTGGAGAGGATCCTGCAATTGGGTCTCGAGGTGGCATTGCACAAGTCCGAGTCCATGTGCTTTCATGGGCCTCGGAATGCGCCACTGTCGGGATCCGAGTATTTTCTGCCTTCACGCGGCTCTTCGCCAAACTGAGGTGTCCAAAGGCCTCCTGCCGGAGGCTCTACGCGGGGGTCGTTCGGTTCATGGCCCTTTACGGAGCCCCGGTGTGTTCTTTGAGGCGGCGAGCCGCCCACTACCTGAACGCGCCCCAAAAGGTGGTAGCCGTAAGGCTAGTCCGGGGGTACCGCACGATCTCCGGCGAGGCGGCGAGCCTCCTTGCCGGATTGTCACCATGGGCTCTGGAAGCGATAGTCCTCGCGCGCCTGCACGAATGGCGCGCGGAGGCACTAAGTCGGGGGGAAACTCCGCTGCCGCGGCAAATCGTCGCTCTGCGGACAGACCTCCGGCGCGATTTCATGGCGACATGGAGAGAGCAACTGTCGCAACCCAATGCAGGACATGGCACTATAGTGGCTATAAGTCCCTCTTTGAGGAGTGGCTAGAGAAGCGCCACGGCGCCCTCACCTTCCGCCTGATGCAGGTCTTCACCGGACACGGTTGTTTCGGGCCGGACACGGTGGAGCATACCGTGGAGGTCTGCCCCGCTTGGGCGGAGCACCGCCGTGTCCTCGTAGCGGCGATTGGCGGCGGCGATCTCTCGCGTCCGGCCCTGGTTTAAGCCATGGTCCGGCCGAGAGAGAATGGGAAGCTGTTACCTCCTTCTGCGAAGCAGTCATGCTAGTGAAGAAGGTGGCGGGACGTGAGAGGGAAACAGCCTCACGACCCAGCCGCCGCGGGAGACGCCCCGGGCTTCGGGGGTCACGTGGTGGCTCCCGGCCACCGTAGGCGCGGGCCTGTGGACGGCGAGTAATGGACTAGCTCGCCGTCCGGCCGTCTTACGACGACAGGCGTGTCGACAGCGCGTTCGTGTTCCACGCGCGCCTCAAAGAGATGTCAGCAACAATGTAGGGGTCCGCAAGGGCCGATGCCTGCCAGGGCTGCGGGACTGTTCGAAAGAGATACCGCGGCCCTGAAACACAAAGGGCAAAGAAGGAACATGGATGGGTTTTATTTAGCAGAAGTCTGACACTCCCTTCCGCTCCGCCCAGAGAAGGGGGTCATTCGATGACTTCTCATCCGAAAAAAATAAAATAAAAAAGTGTCATTTCGATATAATTACTATCAAAACTTACGGGAACGCGATAAAGAGGATATACCAAACTAGTTGCCAAACCAGAATTGCTAATATTAAAAACAGCTAGTGAAAAAAAAACTCACCTGTAGATATTTTTATCACTTACTACCTTACATATACCTTCCAAAGTACCTAGGTGTCACGTTGGACAGAGCCTTCACATTGTTATAGTACAAAACAAAAAGTCGCGACCCGAAACAACTTGTTACGTCGCTTAGTTTCCACGAGCTAGGGAGCAGCACCCGAAGTTCTTCGAATAACCGGCATGTCCCTATGTTTTTCTGCTAGCGAATTTGCGTGCCCAGTGTGGTATCGATCCGTTCACGCAAAACAAGTAGATACAAACAAGTATATGCTCTAAACGAGACGTGTCGGATAATATCGGGCTGCCTAAAACCGACTCCTCTCAATAACCTGTACTCACAAGTAGGTATCGCACCACCTGCTGTACGAAGGGATCTCGCATGCGCGCTGGAAAAAAATAACCAAGAATATTATTCCCGACATCCCCTCTACGACCACACACCTAACCCGGGAAAACTAAAAAGCTGTAAAATCTTCTTACGCTCCACTCAGGCAATCCAAAACAGGCCACCCAAAGTACGCGGTAAGTTATGGCAAGAGAAGTGTCCACCACCCCACGACTTCTTAAAGCTCCAAGAACTCCTGGCTCCCGGCAGTAAACTACAGTGGCCTATTTGGAAAGCTCTGAATCGACTGCGTACCTAATTAGGCCGCTGCAAACATAATCTGGCAAAATTGGGATATTACTGGTCCCTCCAACACCTAGTGCGAGTGCGTCGCTCCGGATCAAACTATGCCCCACCTGCTGGAGTGTCCCAGGTGTCTCTTGACGACCTGAATAGCGCCTCTGCCGCTGCAATAAACGTGGCCACCTACTGGGCCCAAACCGTCTAATATGGAAGGAACATCGATACGATAAGAAGAAGAAGAAGAAGAAGAAGACAGACCTTCATAATGATTATACATGCAATACAATAAGCCTTCAGTAATTAAAATTTCCGTAATTTATACAATTCCAAAATACGGGTTCTACGGATGTTGCTTACATAATCTCGTCTGTCAAGGTGTTTCGGCAGAAAAAGCGTTGGCAGACTTATATATTCCAGAAATGAGGATTCATACCTACCGACTGGAATTGGTTTCATGCTGGTATCAGATGGGTATATTTAGGGGTCCCGATGGGGTCACCATTGAGAGCGTCTGCCAAGCACTTCCGGCAAAAAAAATACTGACAGATTTCGCTTTTCTGTATCTACCAGTAAATTTCTAACTGATGCCATAACAGCGCTCTACGTGTCCAATACAATAACGCGTTCAGGGTGCTCTTGGGGCTGCCTCGCTTTTGTAGTGCGGCGGGGATGTTTGCCGAGGTGAGTGTGGATTGTTTCTACACAGTCATGCGCAAGCGGTGCACATCCCTGGTCCAAAGGGTGCGGGCCAGCCGCAACAGTATCCTGAAAGCGTTTGCTGAACGTTTCGACTGTCAGAACGTGAACCACTGCTGCATGGTTCACGTGCTGACTAAAGTTAATATATTGTTTTAATTTTGATTTTTAATTTTGATTTTGTATTTTATTTCATTTTGATTGTTTTTAATTTTAATTTGGATATTGTTTTAAATTTTATTTTGATTATGTTTTAATTTTAATTGTGATTTTAATTTCGTTAATTGTACCTATAATCCAAAGTTGATAGAAAAAAAGAAATAATAATAATAAAAGTGTGAGTGAGTGTCAAATTGACAGCACGTATTTTATCAAACTGAATTTTTATTTAATTTTTTTTATCGATTTTACCCATATTTAAAATATAATTAACTAATTTTATCAATAATTATGATAAAAAAAAAAGAAAACAGATACATCAAAAAACTGGAGCCTAAAATCATATAAATATTTGAAAATGTGCATGTACGACGTACGTCTTAAAAAATACTGACCAGACGCCGGGCCAAATTACACGAGACACACCCACCATCTCCGGACTCATCACTCAGCTCCGCCTCGCATTCGCCGGGACGCGCCACATCCGTGAGCGCTGCGTCGCCGGTCGCTGCAGTTGCGTCGAGCTCGAGTGACGAGTTTTTCTCCCCGCCGTCAACACCACCGCCACCACGACGACGAGGAAGAGGACGGCCACCAGCGAGCTTGGGACCTCGAGGCTAACAGGCCACGAACAGGGTCCCCGCTGCCGGTGGAAATGTGTCGCGCATTCGATGGACGCAGTCCATGAACGAAAATGTGATGCGCGCATACTACGGGTCTACAGAGGGGGGAACTAACCTCACTGCGTACCGTGTTAGGATGCTGTCTCTATTCCAGGTACTTGAACCAATCGTCAACGTCTCGGCCCAACGACTATCGGATCAGGTGCGGGTCATCCAACGCAATCACATGTTGGACGATGCCGCACTTGATAGGCTGCGCTCAGAGGTACTGAGCAACCGTATCGTCTTAACTCCGGCACAAACCGCGGTGCAAGCGTCAGCTATTGACGCAACCCCGCCGCGGTCCAACCCAGCTGTTGTAGAGGAAGATGATAGGGTTGCCATGGTAAGTAGCCAGTGCAACGACCGATTGAGGAGCGCTCTGGAAGATGCGCTTCGCGAATATCGATCCACTCCTACCAAACTTAGACCCCGATTACCACGGTTACCCATGCATAATAAAAATAGGGCGCTGGTGTGTGCCTTGGACTCGCAACTCAAGAATATTTTCGAGAGTAGCGAGAACCTCGTTGATACACACTCGATCCTGTACTGTGGGGCTGTTGCGGCATGTCGTTTAGCTAATGTCAAATTCCCAAATTATGACGTAGCTATTCGACCAAAACCAGCCGTACCAACCTGGCAGCGCAGGATCGAGTGCCGCATCGACGAGGCCAGGGTACTCATCGGCAAACTACACTGCTTCAGGGAAGGCAATACATGTCCCGTGTCACAGAGCGCATCGACTTCCTGAAGCAGAAAGTTTATGCATGGGCGAACCGTATTCGGCGGTATAAGCGGCGGGTTGATCGGTACTCACAGAATCACATATTCCAGAGCGATGAGAGGTGGGTATACAGAGCTTGGGAGCGATCCGAGCAAACTATGACAGACGTGTGCCGCCCGGATGATGCTGCCACGAGTTCTTTCTGGCGTAGCATCTGGTCGGTGCCCGTCTGTCATACTGAGGCTGACTGGATACGTGATGTCGAGCGAACGTGTGAACCTATCCTAGAAATGGAGCCAATTTTAATAACACCTATAGATATAGCCAGAGCAGTTCGTCCGTTACCGAATTGGAAATCCCCGGGACCGGACGGACTGCACAACTTCTGGCTCAAATGGCTTAGTAGTTCACACACTTGCCTGGCATCCCAATTCCAGTCATCCTTAGAGTCTGGGTCCCTACCGCAGTTTTTAACAACAGGCGTTACCCACCTGCTCCATAAGTCAGGTAGTCCCACGGAACCCAAAAATTATAGACCGATCACGTGTTTGTCGACGGTCTATAAACTTCTTACATCCATTTTGAGAGTGAAAATTAATACACACATTGACAAAAACTTCATTATGTCTGCCTCTCAAAATGGATGTAGGAATAGGTCCCGCGGTACGAAGGAGCTACTCCTCATCGACATGGCCATTAGCCAACAGGTCCGTCGATCCCGCAACGATCTGTCGACATGTTGGATAGATTATAAGAAGGCCTACGACTCTGTGCCACATACATGGCTCATGAGGGTACTGGAGTTGTACAAGATAGATGCAACTCTACGTGCCTTCCTTGAGTCATGTATGGGGCTATGGAGGACGGTCCTTCGATATCCAGGATGTCGACAAATCCAGGGGAATGATGAACCTGTATGGATTAAACGGGGAATATTCCAGGGCGACAGTCTGAGCCCACTTTGGTTCTGTCTAGCCCTGAATCCTCTGAGCACATTGCTGGAGGATTCAGGTCTAGGCTACCGGTTGAGGAGAGGTGGTCAGGTCATATCTCACCTTCTTTACATGGATGATCTGAAACTCTTTGCCCCCAACAAATTGCGACTGATAGAGCTACTGAAAGTAACTGAAACTTTCAGTAACGCCATTAGGATGGAATTTGGTGTGGACAAATGTGCAGTCATGTATGTAAAGCGAGGGGAGATTATGGAATCCGAGGGAATTCAGCTCTCGGATTCCATACACCTGAGATCCCTCTCCTCATCCGAAAGCTATAAGTATTTGGGTATGTCGGAATCGTTAGGCATTAACGTAACTGACATGAAGCAATCGTTGAGGGAGCGCTTCTTTGGACGCCTGAACAAGGTATTAAATAGCCTTCTTTCAGGCGGGAACAAGGTGCGCGCCTTCAACGGTTGGGTCATGCCGGTTTTAATGTACTCTTTCGGCGTACTCAAATGGACTCAGACCGAACTCGATGCCCTGGATAGAAGAGTTCGTACACTGTTAACCGCAAACCGGATGCATCACCCACGATCATCGGTAATGAGGCTGTACATCCCGCGGAAGTGCGGGGGTCGAGGTTTTTTAAACGCGAAGACCCTTCACAACCACGAGATATGCAGTCTCAGAGAATATTTTTTAAAAACCGATGTGGGTATGCACCGAGATGTGGTCGCAGTGGACAAGGGACTCACCCCGCTGTCCATGGCTAAAGAGAACTGGCGCAAACCTGTAGTACTTACTACCGATGACCGCAAGGAAGTATGGCAAGGCAAGGAGCTTCATGGACGCTTCTACCGGGCTCTTCATGGGCCCGATGTAGATTTTCTAGCGTCCGTGTCCTGGTTACGTTTCGGCGACCTCTTTGGGGAAACTGAAGGTTTTGTCTGTGCGATTATGGACGAAGTTATGTTGACGAACAACTACCGGAAATATATTATGAAGGACGGGACGGTTGACGTGTGTCGGGCATGTCACCGTCCGGGTGAGTCCATCAGACATATTATTTCTGGTTGTTCTCGTCTGGCTAACGGCGAGTACTTGCACAGGCACAACCAAGTAGCCAGGATTATTCACCAACAACTTGCCTTGAAATATAAACTTGTGGAATCTGAGGTACCGTACTACAAGTATGTGCCCGACCCAGTTCTCGAGAAAGACCATGTCACGTTATACTGGGATCGGTCTATCATTACTGACAAGACTATTGTCGCCAATAAACCTGACATAGTAGTGATAGACCGATTAGCGCGCCGTGTAATAATAGTCGATGTTACCATTCCGCATGACGAGAACCTCGTGAAAGCTGAGAAAGAGAAACAAATTAAATATCTCGACTTAGCACACGAGGTTGTCGACATGTGGAATGTGAACTCGGCTATCATTGTGCCGATCGTCGTGACGGCCAATGGCCTTATAGCCAAGAGCCTCGACGACCATCTTTCGAGGCTCTCGTTAGGCGGTTGGATCAAGGGCCTGATTCAGAAGGCAGTACTCCTCGATACGGCTCGCATTGTGAGGAGGTTCCTGTCTCTGGAGCCCTAACCACCGGTAGCTTGGACCCTGCTCCCGATACCGGCGGACCACTATTTTTTATATTTTTAAATGTTTTTTTTATATTCTTTTATATTAGAATATTTAAAAATGTATTTAATATGTATAAAAATAAATAAAGGAAATAATAATAACTATTATTTCAGTATCAGATGGGTAAAGTAACGCCCACTTTTTCGCACCGAAAATGTTTTTTTTTTTTACTTTCGGCAAGTTCCGCCGTGGCAGACTATCAAATTCGGACTTAGCATCACTTTTATGAGAACCCATTGTGCATTTTATCGCGGTATCAAGTAGGTTGGAAATTTTGCAGTCGGCTCTCCTACTATAATCCATTCCCTGTAAAAAAATCAAATGGTCACAACTTTTTACTCGTTAAAGTTACAAGGTGGACATTGAAATACGTGAGGGTAGCAATCAGGTAGCAATTATTCAAGTAAAAATAATAACACGAATTTGAATAGTTCACACAAACGGAGGGTTGACCAGCCATCCTGATATCAGAATGGCTGGTCATTTTGAAGTCCCCTTATTTTGTTTCCAAGTTAGGTAGCAATTAATTGACTATAGGTAGGAAAAGGTAGCAAATAGGTAGCAATTTTTGGTCACCAGCCTGACGCGAACCGATACAGGCAACCAGCCATACTGACGCACACCATTATTCCACTAACCTCACTCGCCGGCGCCACAGCTGGAAGAATCACCTATGATTCTTTCCAGCAATGGCGCCCTGACACAACCAGAAGACGATGCGGCAGACCTCGTAGAAGACAGCAAGATGAGCTGGATATAGCCAAGGACCAGTGGCCCACATTAGCTCTCTAAGGAATTAATAAAAATCCTTATAAATCATTTAAAACTTTATTTTACTACATAATTAGATAATGACAATAAATTATATACATTTACAATATCATGAAGGTTTTCTTTAGGTTTGGTACACATTGAGTCAATTTCAGGTTATTTCACTTTCGGCGACTGTTATTCACTCACATTTAGTGTAGATAGGATAGTTATTAATAGAGAGGAGCTCGTGGCTGCTAAATAATAACAGCCGCTCGGGTAGATCTTTAGGTTAAGGCGTGCTTGTGTAGGTTGGTCTGTGGATGGGTGACCGCCCATTACATACCGAGTTTCCTCGGTGCCTTGGAAGCACGTTAAGCCGTTGCGCGTTGGTCCCGGTTATCATCTGTAGATCTTACCAAGGGGTTTCGTATTAACCAGTACTAACTAGGTTGTGGAGGCCAGATAGGCAGTCGCTCCATGTAAAATACTGGCATTCAGCTGCATCCGGTTAGACTGGAAGCCGACCCCAACATAGTTGGGAAAAGGCTGGGCTGATGATGAGGTTAGTAATTATACATATAATAGAAGAGATAGTAATCTATTTTAAGAAATACTAAGAAGGCGTTATTCGTGTTAATTTTAGTTCTGATTCATTCATAGATAAACTTGTCTAGTTTGACCTGACCTGATGAGTATTATAATTATATTTCATTTGAGAATATGTTTTGAAAGAGTGCCATCAAAATTAATAGAATAAGTAAACACTGCACGAGATTCTCTTTGAGTACTTTAGGTACATTCAATGTGTACTAAGCCTTATCATTATAATAATCTGTTTAACCTAGCTTAGCTAGAAGATCACAATATTTCGACGATATCATTATATTTATTAAATATATACTCAATTAAATAAATACATGTACATTGTACAAATAAGTATAAGCAAATTTTTGTTCCATTACATTCAGTGTTTTGTTAATAAGAGTTATATTAGAAAATACACATGATCAAAAACAAACACACGACTAATAAACTTACAAAAAACAACATCAATCTGCAAGTGATTAAAGAATTAGAAACTCTAAATTAATATCAGAAGCTTCGGTTTAAATTTTATATCATTTAAACACTTAAATACAGATACATTTTATGTTAACACAGAAGCACCTCTGCTTATACAGCTTCAAACAATTTGTCCTTTCAATCCATTAAAGAAATTAACACTAATAACTGAGTTATTAGCATTTAATTCATTTAAGACACACGTCCGTAGAGCGCGGCGTTCGCGCGTCGACTGGCAAAAATTTCACTGTCGAGCAAGCACACCCTGTTGCTATCTCACTCGCACTTGTCGTGAGGGGTGTGCTCGGCTGGGCAGTGAAAAGGATAGCTTCACTCAACCGAGGCAGGTATAATCTCACCGCAGGCCATGTTTTGGGAGGGAACAAGCTGTGGTAGTGGGGCTGTCGGGCCCCGAAGCCGGGCCGAACTCAGCTCATTGCATTGGACCCAAAGCTCCAACTGAAAATTTAAATAGAAATGTCCATGTTAGTTGAAGGTTTTACGATTGCTGTTCAAAGTGCCACGTTTAAGGCATCATATCGTGGTGATCGCCAGTGTTGACTTACTTAAATTGTCTCAGTTTGGAGCAATATATGGTAATCATTTTACTACACTGCCTAAAGCTCCATATTTATATAATACTATCTCACTCGCTAATTTACTTGGACAGGGACTACTCGTTGGCTTGGTGACAGTTCTCTGTCAAATCTTTAGACTTATGTATCCTGCTTATGCGTCCGAAGTTTTATTAAAATCGGTTCAGTCATTTCGAAAAAAAATCTATTGAAAGTTTGTATGAAATACCGTAAGACGTTAACGCTCTTAATTAGATCTAGATAGATAAATAAATACAATACCGGGTGGAAAGGACACCGAAGCGAAAACGGTTACCACGTATTCTGTACATCATTCTGAACTCGACCACATAGAAATTTCTCAAAGGTTTTTTAAAAAAAAATTGCTGTTTCCGACAAGAGAGCAATATCTGCACCGTCAAAATGTTTTGAACACCTGATTGTTTTTTTAATAATCGATGAAAAATTTCTATGTGGTGGGGCTCAGAATGATGTACTGAATACGTAGTAACCGTTTTCGCTTCGGTGTCCCTTCCATCCCGTATACTTTTACTATTATATATATTATATACTATTTTCTACAACAAAATTGTTACACAGCGCTTATAAGTCATTATGAAAATATTGGTGATGCAAAAGCCACCACCATAACCATTAGCATCTCTTCGGAGTTATTTTCACGGTCAAGTTACTTGAGAGCCAGAAGATTGAAATATTTTTCATGTTGAACAAGTTTTTGACTAGGCCCTCCCCCATACCATAGGATAGCTTCTAAGGCAGTAACCACAACAGCCGATAGCTTGACTCAGTGTCGAGTTGCATGTCATTTCATGGACTCGGATCTTACGCTACATCTGACCGGCTAAAGAAAATTCCTTGTCGAAATCTCGGAGTGATCCGATATTATTAATGTTGAATTAGATTTTGACCATCAGCCCTGCACCAAAAACTTCTGCGGCTGCATTAAGATCAATGTTATTATAAATAAAAAGAGGTAGATATCGCAGTAGCGCGCGCAAATTGTTGCAGACAAATTCAGACAATTGTCGTAATTTAAGTACCTACTCCAAGCGCAATAGCTATCTCTTTCTGTATCATACGTTCCGTATTATCTATCGCAGTCGTAACAACGCCACGATATTTTAACGCCTCTCAGTATGAACTCAGAGCATCTTTTTTATAATATCATTGATTAAGATCAAGAAATTTCCCTATAAAGAAATTCTTCTCTTTAAACACAGTGTTTTCAATGACTCCAATCCCATTCCACGTACTTCAGGAGGCATCTTCTCCGGCGGATGCTTGCAGGTTCCACCACAGTGCAACTGCAGCAACAGCTCCGCTATAGCAGCTGCAGAGGTGTCGATCACACGCTGTCGGCACACGGCTACCGCGTGGACGAACCCGCCGGGGCCCACGAACTCGTGCTCCATGAAGACTGTCTTGTCATCCCAGTATATTGCCTGAAAAAGACAGAGAAGGAGGATAAATTAAACTTCTTTGAAACAGTGACAGAGTTCCAGGAAGGAGTTGAGCGTGAGCAGTTGGCCAGTATCATGATCTGTCCAGCCTTAGAGTGAGTCTTATAAATTAACTCAAAAGAGGCACCAGTAAACTTCGATATTTTAAATTTCTTACACAGAATCGGCGGAACAAGCTATGATCAATTGATCGCCTAGCCTTTTCCCAGCTATGTTGGGGTCGGCTTCCATTCTAACCGAATGCAGCTGAATACTAGTACTTTACATAGAGCGACTGCCTATCTGACTTTCACAACCTAGTTAGTACTTGGTAAGACCCCTTGGTAAGACTAGTTGTCAGACTTCCGGGTATCTGTAACCACTGTCAAAGATCTACAAATGACAGCCGGGACCAACAGCTCATCATGCTGTCCGAGACATGGAGGAAACTTGGTATGCAATGGGTGTTCACCCGTCCACGGACCAACCTAGGCAAGCGCGGCTTCACCTGGAGATCGACCCGAACGTCTGTTATTATTTTGCCACGAGCTCCTCTCCATCTCTAACCATCAGAAAGTTTACAGTAAACCATAATTCTCATAAATTCTCTTCCCTTATCTCCATTTAATTGGAATCTGGATATCACACAAAAACATCAACTTTAAGTCATTCGTGGTACGAGTTCCAACCCAACATCTGACCTGCCTGAAAGAGGAAAAAGGCCCTAAAGGTGTCGTCTAACGACGTTTCCGAGGACGGTTACGCGAAACCACGCAGCGAAACACGACGCCGACAACATTACGTGACGTGTATAGTCATAGTTTTAAGGTGTTTAATATGTATTAGTTTATTATTGTGTTTTTTTATCTATGGGCCTTATAAGTTGCCTGATAATAAAATGATTATTATATTATATTACTATATTCATACTTCTCTATTTCACACAGACCAGACATTGTTTCGTTAACCTGCCCCTACTATTAAAGCCACCCACATTCATACTCAAAACTTTCTTCACAACATTTTCCTTATCCTCTCGAATCACAAAACTAACCCTCGAAGTAATCGTAAACTTGGTGAAAGGCTTCAGGAACCGCCTGTATCTGATGGTTGCAGCAGCTTGCACCACCGCCCCTCCAGCAGACTTGATGTTGTTGTACAGACCAGTTCTCTCGTAGAAGTCAGCTCGAGCGAAGTCCAGCTCTCGAAGGTAGCGCGCGTTGTTCATGTGGTAGAGAAGGGTGTCGATGTCGTTCATCAGACACCATCCTGGAAAGACGTGATGGAATGATTTGTAGTTGGAGTCTCATCAGCTGCTTAGCTTTTTACTCCTTTTTTTGGCTTTCAGTTGGTCTACAACCGTTAGACATCAAAGTCTGCCTAGCTTTTTAAAAACTATACTGGAGTCAAACACTGTTTTAAGCTTTCTCGGTTTAAAACTAAACTTATACTATCAGTACGTGACTTATACGGTCAGTAGGTGGGACGGATCCGTAATTTTGAGTATGCTCAAAAGTAGCAGCCGGCATCGTAATAAGGACTCCACAAAACCTGGTGATACTGTGAGTGTGTTTTGCCGTGACTTAGCGTCGAGCAAGTTCCATTAGTGCACGTAGCAAAAGACAAAGAAAGAAGGTGGACAGATTTGTCTGCTTCTAACAATTTATTTTCCATCCACCAGCATCCTCCAGTCATCCTGAGATCATGGTGCTTGCAACAGCGTCGAAATATCGGGAGCTCAAAATAACGAACAACCACGGAAGATGTCCCGTAAGAGGCAGTATAAGTTTATGCTGGAGTCACCATCTAGTCTAACTAGATGCAGATCAAATTGATGACTTGACTGTTATCTGACTTCCACAACGCGGAGGGCGTTGTGGAAGTCAGATAACAGCATGCACTGTAACCTGTTAGCCAGGAGGTATGCCCAATTGGCCTGTTTGTGAAGACTTTCGGGCTGTATAGGTATCGACGGTCAAGATCTAAAAATGACATCCCAGACTTACGGCTTACAGTGCCTTTCGGGGCACTAAGGGGTTTCGATATGAAATGAGGTCACTCATTCACTCACCGACCTCCTCAACCGTTTCTTTACTTTCATTGAACAACCCGCACTGGTTTTTAATTGGTCACGGGACCCTTCCTATTCACAGTAACATTCCAATAACTGTTCGCTGTTGCTATACGGATGGCAGATGAGGCCGAAAAGTTATGTAGTTGATAGGACCACGAACCAAAGAAGTTGCGTTAGAAGGCCCCCCACTAGGTGGACCGATGACCTGGTGAAGGTTACAGGGATGCGCTGGAAGCGAGACGCAAGGGACCGGTCAATGTGGCGACACTTGGGGGAGGCGTATGAACTGTTCGCCAACTACCTATTGTCAGGCGTTTTGCGAAATCATGGAAACCATATGCTATACAGATACTGATCCGAGCAAGATTTCGATGATTCCCGTATAGCAATGTTTTTGTACTAGAGGGATAAAACATTGCATACGAAATCATTCGGCGTTTCTCTACTTTGCTAGACAGTGTGAGGATCTTACCATAAACTTCCGTAGTATCCATAATGCAGACCTTCTTCTTGAAGTACCGTGCCTTAGCCACGGTGTACATCATCCGGACGAAGTAGGCGACATCTAAGCTGCCGTACAGTATCAGGGCGCCTGCAACCACGGCAGCTGCCCATCCCGGTACGCAAACCGTCCACATGATTATCTGAAACAATTATAATCCCTCACAAGTGAGTACAAGGTCGGTTTTTTGCTTGGTAAATTTTGACGCTGGTTTCAGCTTCATTTCACGAGGATGCACATTGGTTTCTACCAAAATCACAAGAGGTACAAGAGATAATGTAGATTTCAACCAATGTGACAGGTCTATTCCTGAACCTTAGATTCACCGAGCACGGAGACGCCTCAACGGATGCCATCACGGAGACGCGGCATAGTCAATGCTTTCCATACAAACTAAATGTGTCACCGCTTACTTACACTTCGACACGAATGTCGTTATAAAACTGTCCGTGGCGGTAGCTAATTAGTTATTAACATCCAAGTTTCTTAACTATATTTTCTTACAACATATAGAGATACGTGTATGACCTGACAAGCACGCGTAGCATGACCACCGTAGAAAAGGGTTTTGTCGACGAAAGAATCGACAAAATGACGATGTTTTTTTTTTATCTGTCATTTTGTCGATTCTTCGACAAAACCAGTTTCTACGGTGGTCATGCTACGCATGCTGATGTATAAATGTGGATAAAGCATAAAGGAGTACGGATGGTAGGAGGTGGCGTTCTGCAGCCCAACGTTCTAGTTACCCAATTAAAAGAACGAGTGTGTCATCCTCTCATCTGCCTAGCCTTTTCCCAACTATGTTAGGGTCGGCTTCCAGTCTAACCGGATGCAGCTGAGTACCAGTATTTTACATGGAACGACTGCCTATCTGACCTCTACAACCCAGTTAGTACTGGGTAATAAGATAGATGATAAGACTGATTGTCAGACTTTCGCGCCACTGACTTCCTGTAACGACTGTCAAAGATCTACAAATGACAGCCAGGACTAAAGGCTTAACGTGCTTTCCGAGGCACAGAGGAAATTCGGTATGTAATGGGTGGTCACCCATCCACGTACCAACCTAGGCAAGCGCGGCTAAACCTAAAGATCGACCCGAGCGGCTGTTTTTATTTAGAAGCGTAAGTTTATGTATGTATTAGATAGAATTGTAGTCTTTAAAGCTTAACAAAGTGAGACCTCTTCTGTGTATATGTTTAGATAGACAACTCAATGAGCTCTCTTGTATTTTATATGTAGCAGTAAAGAACTACCCAATACAAAAAACAATATGTTTTACGAAAACAAAAATAATTATGACCACAATTTAAAATAGCTCCCTCATAAGTCCTAAAAACTAAGCTAGCTACACATCGACCCCTTTCCAACACAAGAATCTCACAAAACGCACTCAACAATTTACTAATTGCCAATTAGCGAATGGGGCTAAGATCGTCCAGCATGGCCCATTGTGTAAAGTGGCCATTTTATACAGAATTCCATTTTGACCAACATCGTTTATAGAAATGTTTGTTTTCTATAAATAAGAAGCAAATGTTCTAAATAGTAAAACCAATCGATATAGAGAGTAAATTACTAATGAATTGTGCGATCCCAATATTTATAGGTACTTAAGTAACTGTATGTACCGATATTTATTTATGACTTTTTTATCAACGCATTGCGTATTTTGTAACATGTATTACGATCTCTTACTTCTTATGATGAACTAGGTCTGCGGCTTTGCTCACGTGAAGCTTTCTTTAATAATACCTTGGAAATTACTCAAGAAAGTGTTTATAAAAGATTGAATATATCCTACGAACTAGCAAAACTTTGAAAAAAAGACCTACCTCACCGCTTATCATAAATGATTAGATTATTCAAGGAATTATATATTTTTACCGAAACGATTTAAATACTATGCTGATAGACGGAGTACCAACTGATTTTCGGATTAAAAACGTAATATCGTAAATTAATACAGTCATATTTTGATAAAACAATATGACATATCATTTACTGTTTTATAAGACAAAGTACGAATAAAACAGTTTGCTTAGAAGATGAGTTATAGTTAACGCCTGATCAAAAAAGAATAGCAAAATTGAATTCAAACAACATTTTGAACAAAGTTTATGGCAAGGATGTGGAAAGGATCGGAGATACGTACGTTATATTATAGCCAAGTTTTTCTCTCACTACTAACATATTGATTTACTATACCTATGCAAGGTCTATAGTCATGACTGAATTGTAAATGAAAGACTTAACTGCACATTAGACATAATATACTGTCTATTATTTATTTTCTTTAGATAATTATTACATTTAGTACAGCCTAAGTAATCCTTTTACTCTGTCTTCTCACAGAATCACAAACATTCTAACATTATCGTTTTCCATTCATCATTAAACAAGTCCAATCCAGGGTTGGTGTCCACGAGCACGTTGAGCATCGTAAGCATACGCGGTATAGGTGGGTGGATCGAGCTACAGTGCGGCAAAATGGGACATTAAACAATTTATGCTTTCTAGAGCGATTATAATTTTAAGGAACAAAGAATTGACACAGCTCCGCATGTAAATCCGAGGCGTCGGTATAACCATGTATAATTTTATACGCTGTTGTTATTTGATCAACAGCACGCCTAACTAACAATTCGATACCATTGGGCAATGAAAGCTAACAGAAGTAGTTAGGTATATAAAACCTGTATCAGTTAAAGTAGGGATTATGATTATTACTTTATTAATTATATTGAAATCTGGAGCTACTGGTACACAGCCGTGAAAAATGCTTGATAGGAACGTGATGAGAAATTAACGAGTATTTACAGAAGTAAGTAAAAATCTTCTGGAAGGCTAGAATAGTATAAAGGTGTAAGGGTTTCCATGTATGTATAACGCTCTGATAAGCACTGCCTAGTAGGGATGAACCGCTATTTTATCGATCAGCTGATGTTGTGCCCTACATTGACATATATCGGCTATTTCCATGAAAATCAATTCTTACAAAGGCTTTTTATCTCATTCACAGGTATAATAACACTAAGATGTTAACTACTCTAAATAATTCAATAAATACAGAAACATACCTTTGGCCTCAAACCGGCAAAATTCACGTAAAAAATTAAAACACCATATCCGTAAAAACTGTTGTAAATCCGTCACAGGTCACTTATTTACGTCTAAAACGAAGTATTTATCTTGATTTTAGCAAATTAAATACTTTAATTATTATAAAAATTGATAAAATAATCTCGGAGGTGATGTCAGGATGAATTTTTTCACATACAAAATGTACTGACAGTTTCATATGCGCGCGCAGGTCGATCGATACATTGAGATGCCGGTTGCCGCGAATTTTGATTCAAGTTTTTTAGCCGGCGTTGCGTCGGACTGGGTAAGATTTAAGGTAAAATGTCAAATTAGTTTCATAAATAAAATATTTCTCAAGGTGATTGATGGGCTTTATATTTTTATAAGTTGGACCTTTTGGTCGATTTTAGGCACAAACAACAAATATTCACTTATAAAAATTGTTATTTGCAGCCATGCTTTGACAGCCATCTAGTTCTTGTCAATGGCTGTGGATAACATGAACTCCTGGGTTATTATCCTGGAGCAGGCAAAGTAATTCTCAGTTTGACTGTTACTTTCATCTTCGTGTCGCTGCCGTTGCTGGCACCACACAGTAAGCATTTACATTTCCGACGACGCCACAAAGTTCTGGGCTAATACAAGAACTTTGTCACTTCCCCGACGTCGACAGTGGCAGTGCAGAAGTCACTTCGGATGCATGTTTTTGGGCTAAGAGCGCAGGATAGGATGTACAGCATATTTTGCGAGACAGCTAACACACCAACCCCGACCTCAGTCCCCGCTGGCGGGTATAAAAATCTTATCTACATAAATAAATCATGGTAGAGACATCGTCAACGAATACCACGTACCAGTACATCATTAATGTAAGAACCAGCAGCTTTAAAAAAAAATGGCCGATGATAGATGTCTATGTAAGGTTCGGATTGTCGGAATGACGTACTGATTACGTGGTATTCGTTTGTTCGTCGATATCCTTTCCACCCTGTATAGTAATATCCATCTGGCTCCGTACCTGTATGTTGTGGATTGTCTATCTAATCAATAGCACGACTAACTCGTCCTTCTAGCAAGTCATAAAAGCAACACTGCAAAAACAAGTTACGAAATGAATTCTATTACGAATTGAAGGATAATAAATTAGTAAGCTCAATGTTTGTCTGGTCGGCTAAAAAGGGATTGGGCGGCAAGAGACTTCACTCAGCGGGTGCTGTTGTATAAGATGGACATCCAGGATCTTCCGTGATTTTTCCGACAGGTGTCGACGTTCAGGGTCCGTACCACCAACTTTTAAAGCAAGAAAGAGATCGAACTAAAGGTACCAGACGTACATCTCCTGCCACACTATTACTTACTGCTTTAAGGGGCCGTCGTTGGCAGGACTAACTGGGTTGTGGTGATCAGATAGGCAAACACTGATTTAAGCTTTCACGGTTTACAACTTAACTTAAACTGTCACTGTGCTGTGTGTCTGTGCTTGCAACAGCTCCGAAATATCGCGAGCTCAAAATAAAGAACAATCACCGAAGATATCCAGTAAGTGACAGTATAAGTCAATTATGTAGTCAATTATTAGTACGATAGGCAGTCGCTCGATATAAAATACTGGTATTCAGTTGCATCCGGTTAGACTGTAAGCCGATCTCAACATTGTGGGAAAAAGGCTAGACATACGATGATGATGATGGTAGGCCCCCAGAACTAGCCTTATCGTGTAATCTTCAATATATACTTATATACACACTACACTCACACTACTCTTCTACACTTCTCCACTTCTTCACTTCTTCTTCTTCTTCTTCACTTCTACTTATATATACTTATTACTTTCATAAAAACAAATACTTGTTGATTCGTTATACTCATACATAAGTACTTAATGCACAAACTCACGCTTTTTTTCACTGCGGGAGGCAAAAACTGCTTGAATACCTACAATAATAATAATTAATCAGTTATGGACATTGAAATATTAATATACATCAATAGTTATGGACGAAGTTATGTTGACGAACAACTACCGGAAACATTATGAGGGACGGGATGGTTGACGTGGTTAGGGCATGCCACCGTCCGGGTGAGACATCCATCAGACACATTATATCTGTAGGTATGTCGGGAACATACATGTCTGATGGATGGAACATCTATATATATAAAATGGTAAACTGACTGACTGACTGGGTGATATATCAACACACAGCCCAAACCGCTGGTCCTAGAGACATGAAACTTGGAGGGTGTGTTCTTTGTGAAGAGTAAGTATCCACTAAGAAAGGATTTTTGAGAATTTCACCGCTAAAGGGGTAAAATAGAAGATGGAAGTTTATATGAAAGTCTGTCAGTTTTGAAGTTAGGATCTTCAAATTTTGTGTCTAGGCTAACGAATGAAAATTAATTTATACGTGTCGCAGAGTTTTGATAATCCTGCCCCCCAAGGGTTAAAAAGGGGGGTGAAGGTAAGTAATCGGATATTTTTCGACATCCACGCGGGCGAAGACGCAGGCAAAAGCTAGTACTGATATAATATGTCTGGTTAACGGGGAGTACTTGCTCAGGCACAACCAAGTGGCCAGGATTATTCACTAGCAACTTCAACAATCTGCCTAACCTTTTCCCAACTATGTTATGGTCGGCTTCCAGTCTAACCGGATGCAGCTGAATACCAGTATTTAACATGGAGCAACTGCCTATCTGACCTCCACAACCCAATTAGTACTGGGTAATACGATACCCCCTGGTAAGACTGGTTGTCAGACTTTTTGAGGCACCGACTACCTAACGACTGTCAAAGTTCTACAAATGGCAGCCGGGACCAACGGCTTAACGTGCTTTCCGAGGCACGGAGGAAACTCGGTATGTAATGGGCGGTCACCCATCCATAGACCAGCCTAGGGAAGCACGGCTTAACCTGCAAATCGACCCGAGCGGCTGTTATTATTTAGCCACGAGCTCCTCCTCCTCCTTATTCACTAGCAACTTGCCATAAAGTATTAAATTGTGGAATCTTTTTTTTTTTTTTTTTCCGGATGGGAAATCATCAAATGACCCCCCCCACTCTGGGCGGAGCGGAGGGGAGTGTCAGACTTGTACTGACTAAAACCCATCCATGTTCCTTCTCTGCCCTTTGTGTTCCAGGGCCACGGTATCTCTTTCGAACAGTCCCGCAGCCCTGGCAGGCATCGGCCCATGCGGACCCCTACTTGATTGCTGACATCTCTTTGAGGCGCGCGTGGAACACGAACGCGCCGTCGACACAGCCTGTCGTCATAAGACGGCCGGACGGCGAGCTAGCCCATAACTCGCCGTCCCCAGGCCAGCGCCTACGGTGGTCGGAAGCCACCACGTGACCCCCGACGCCCAGGGCGTCTCCCGCGGCGGCTGGGACGTGAGGTTCTTTCCCTCTCACGTCCTGCCACCTCCTTCACTAGCATGACTGCTTCGCAGAAGGAGGTGACGGCTTCCCATTCTCTCTCGCTCCGGACCATGGCTTGAACCAAGGCCGGACGCGAGAGATTGCCGCCGCCAATCGCCGCTATGAGGACACGGCGGTGCTCCGCCCAAGCGGGGCAGACCTCCACGGTGTGTTCCACCGTGTCCTCCGGACGATCCTCGCAGTGGAAACACCCGGGCGTTTCCACCCGCCCGATTCGGTGCAGGAACCTCCCGAAACAAAATTGTGGAATCTGAGGTACCTATCGTTCTACAAGTATGAGCCCGACGCAGTTCTCGAGAAAGACTATGTTACGCTACACTGAGGTCTGAGATCGGCCTATCATTACTGACAGTACTATTGTCTCCAATAAGCCTGATATAGTGGTGATAAATCGATCAGCGCGCCGCGTAATGATAGTCTATGTTACCATCCCGCATGACGAGAACCTCATGAAACCTGAGAAAGAATCAAATAAAATATCTCGACTTGTCGGTAGGTACGTGGAATGTGAATTCAGCTATCATTTTGCCGATTGTCGTAACGGTCAATGACCAAGAGCCTCGACGAACATAATTTGAGGCTCTCCTTGGGCGATTGGATGAAGGGCCTGATTCAGAAGGCAGAACTCTTCAATACGCCCACATTGTGAGGAGGAACCTTCCTGTCTCTGGAGCCTAACCACCGGTAACTTGGACCCTGCTCCCGCCACCTGCGGACCACATTTTTTGTATTTCTTGGGTTTTTTTTTTAAAGAAATGTGAAGAATTGTGCAAAAGGATGAATAAAATCAGAACCAGACATAGGTACTGAAAACGCCTGATGGTAATAACGCAATTGTGCCGTTATAGCGATACCTGACATTTATAATTCACAGGCGTCTGGGTACAAAGAAACTCTATTCTTGAATTTATTGAAATTGCACCAACTTGAAAACATTATTATTTTTCAGTAGGTAGGTTTTACCAAGGCATTATCGCCAAATATAAAAAGCTTATATCTATAAGGTGGGTGAATACCACAGGTACACTTATGGTTTTCAATAAGTTACGAAAGCAACAGCGACATTTTTTTACAATGATAACAAACTGAAAACTACACACCTCTGGGTGGGCGAACTGTGCCTAACTACAAAATGTTAATAGTTTTTCACAATTTTTTCGTCTCAAAAATCATATCTCAGTCCCCCTCAAAACGTAAAGTATACAATCTCTCCTACGGTTCGACATTTCGTGACGAACAATGAACACGAATACTAACAACCATTCTCGTTTACCCCCAAAATACAACCATTTATACGAAAGGGAAGCTCGACTTATGCTGGCTTTTAAAATCCCGATGCTGGCAGATGGAGGCGCGACGCCATGTCGGTGACCTCGGTCCGTGAGTCTATCTCGCTCACTCCAACGTACAAAGAGAGTGACAACGCTACACTATCCGATCCGAGAAATGGATAACCGTAGCAACCGTAGTGACGTGTCAGACGAGGGAGTGTAAACAGCTCGAACAAAAACAGTGTTTTCATATGTTTTCATAGTTATTTGTTATCAAATTCTTTTGAAATAGCTTCAAAATGAGGGAGTTTAAATACAATGTGATCGATTTAATATGTTACGTGAGAGATCGGCCGTGTTTGTGGGATAAAACTATTGAGAATTATAAAGATAGGATGGAACGGAGAAGCGCTTGGGAAGAAATATTCAACAATTTAGAAGAAACGTACGAAGAAATGACGCCAGAAGAGAAGAGAATTACGGGTAATGGAAACAAACATTTTTATGTCTCTTAACAATCTGACCAGTGATATGTTCGATAACAAAAATTTGTAACGCGAAAGACTGGGTGGATAGCCGTTTGAAATTTTTGTCTCAGCCGTTTTACGTTCACTGCATTAGCTGAGTGACGTTTCACGATACTTATAAACAAAGTGTGCAGTCCAACATGCAAGTCTTCGATCTGCTTTGATCAATCATAATAAAAACTATAGGTAAATACTTAGGAGGGATATAGTAGACTATATCCCTCTAAAGTACTTACTTACCATGGTAAGTACAATTGTCTTTGTTATGAAATCTATACTTACTAATATTATATAGAGGTATGTTTGTAATTATTATAACTAGAAGACGGGATATTTACCATGTTTATTGTTTTCTTTGAGTTCCCGATATTTCGACGCTGTTGCAAGCACCATGATCACGGATAAACTGAAGTTATTGCGGGTGGGTGGTATGTTTGTAAGTTTGAACGTAGGGAACGTAATCTCCGGAACTAATGATCCAATCCTAAAATTTTTTTCACTAATGAAAAGTTATTCGTGGGTGCTATAGGCTATAAATTATATTTATATCATGCATATTAGCCGACATTTTTTGCGGATGAAGTCGCAAGCGAAGTGGTAGTAGTAAATATGTTTGTAAATAAAACTAGGCCCTCTTAATAAGGTTTATTTTCGACTCCGTTCATTATGCACCTATCTCTCTCACTCTCGCACTCTCTCACGAACAGAAAAGCGTTTGAAAAGACAAGGAGTCGCCACTAATTGTTTTGAATTATAATTTTAATATTAATATTTATTTTATGGATTTTCTTTTATTTCAGCTTTCCAAAAAATGAAATTTGAAGAGGGAAATGGAGGTGTACCGCTTAGCCAGATAGACCACAGCCCACGGCACACAGAGATGATGATTTTTACCCCCCTTTTTTACAATGTTAAAATAGAAAAGCAGTTCTTTTAACATGATTTGTTTGATTTTTATTTTTCTTTTCAAATACAGACTGACCTCATAATCGGTTTAAAATTAACGTGCTGTTCCTAATTCATATTTCGTGGTACACATAGTTCATAATATTGCTAAAATGTTATTTGTTAGCCCAACTACAAGAGGAGAATTTGAAAAAAAAAATTGTTTAAATGTTTCTTTTGTTCCAGGTGACGCCATTATAAGAAAATGGTCAAATGTGAGGGACTCTTACATGAAAAGCTTGCGAACCAGACCCGGCGTAAGCCGAAGAAAATACATGTACGGAAAGAACTTGAAATTTCTTGCGAAAAATGCAACAGACGCGGTGCTTGAAGATATAATTTCTAACGAAGACGAGTCTTCGCAATCCGCAAATCTAGCGTCATATCTATTGTTATCGCCGTCACCGACCACCCCAGAGACTCCTACATCTACGCCAGAGCCTTTTATTGAATTCCCACCAACTGTATACCTTAGTTCCGGTGCTTCACAAGGCTCTTCACGTCAAAAGAAAAAGAGAAAAGAGCCTGAAGTAACAAAAAAAGCTTTACTAGAAGAATTACAAAAGAAATCCCGTAATAATACGAGACCAGATGAAAAAGAAACTATGCTGCTATCATTTTTACCATACATCAAAGATATGAATGAAACAGAAATGATGGATTTGCATATGGAAATATTGACTACAATTCGGAATATTAAAGGAAAACGAGCTCAAAATCCTGGCGTTAGTACAAATGTATCTTCGGGCAGCACCACCCCAAATAGTTTTAATTTGTCTCAGCCACCGTTAACACCTAACCCTAAACCTGCTTTTATCAAAATAAATCCACAGAAAACTATAAATTTCACATTAACAAAGTCACAAAGAACGGTGGAGGGTTACTGCATTGAAAAGTAGTTAACAAATAAACACTAGCCGCTCACAGTCTCCATTTTCTACCAGACCTGTCTGTTACATATTTTATCAAAATAAAATGGATCAATTCACAGGCCACTGGCCAGTTGACCGCTTTGGGGATCTTATTTTACTTAATTGTTTAATTAAAATATAAAAAAAAAGAGAAGGTAAAAGGAGGAAAAAAAGGGAGGCCTATCTATACAGTGGATGAGGCCGGGCGAATATTCCGGGATGATGATGAAAATATTTAAGTACCTAATTGATTTTTGTTCTAATTCGATGGATCCAGAGAAGGACCTGACACTGACAAGTGATCACTGCCTACCCCTTCCGAGGTATACTACTTAACACTCTTGGCAGAGTAGTCGTGGTCGTCACATCAGGGGTGGTGGCAAACTTCACAATCCGTCGCCACATTGCTCCCGTAATACTGTGGCTTTTTTTGTACATTCGTGGAGTGGAGTGCAGTTTTGACTTGGTATACATTATTGTTTTTTTCCTATGATTAATCGTTAGATTAAAACACTTAATTAATAATATTGACGTTAACAAGTGACTACAATATACGAGGGTATGGTATTTTTAGCGTCAAAACTGGGAGTATCCAGGCATGATGTAATTTTTTTTTGTTAGACTGCATTAAATTGTTTAATTAAAATACAGGGTGGAAGGGACATCACAGCACAAACGTGCAATACTAAAATGCAATCTCTGCCACGGTCAAAATGTATGGAACAGCTGTTTTTTTTTAAATTACCGGTCGAAAATTTTTATGTGGGGAAGTTCGGAACGATGTAATGCATACGTGCGGTAACGGTTTGTGTTTCGATGTCTCTCCACCCTGTGTAATGATTTTGTCATATTTGATAGGTTCACCCACACTGACGAGTGACGTCGGCATACCCCAAGGGTATCCAGGCATGAAGTTTTATTTATTACTTTTTAATAAAGACTTGTATGAATTGATAAATTAAAAGAATAAATAATATCAAATCAGAATATTGCTCTTTTATTAAGATGGGAGAAGAAAAAACAAAAAGCCACAGACAATGGACCACAGAATACTAACCATCAATCATCAACTTGCGGCTTGCACGATAGGTACAGTGGGCCCGAGCCTCAGCAATAATAGCATAATAGCCCTAAGGGTCGATTCTCTAGGGTAAGCAACGCTTGCCGAAGCCGAACCGTGAATGGCGACAATCAGATACCGCAATACCTTGAAAACCACGTTCAGCAGGTGGTCCCGGCTGTCATTCATAGATCTTTAATAGTCTCGTTAAGGGCTTTCGGGTGTACCTAGTAACAGGGGTGTGAAGCTCAGATAGGCAGACGCTCCATATCTGCATCCCGGTTGACTGGAAGTCAGTCCTAACACTGTTGGGTAAAGGCTATGTAGACGATAATGTATCTAATCTTACCTAAGTACCTACTTACTGTATGGACAAGATCACCATAGCTTTGATTATGGTAACAAAACGAAAAAAAAAAATTGTAATAAAATAGTATAAAAACCTTTTTTGTTCCAGGAGAATTAATCCTCAACAAATGGACAAACATCAGAGACACATTTATAAAAAGCCTCAAAACAAAGATGGGTAGGCCTAAGAAGAAATACCTTCTTTACGACCATTTAGAATTCCTAACTAAAATAATACCAGAAAGTGAGCGACCTACAGAAATAATCAACTCAACACCCACCTTCATGAAGGAAGAACCAGATTCTGGTTTTAGTATAAACACAGAAATAGAACCTGAATCGTCTACTAGTTTGACATTAAGTAATGTTACAAAAAAGAGCGCCAAAGGAAATGACGTCGATGACGCGAAGTCGATTGATTTTTCTAGCGAAATCAGTTATGGGCGCAAAAGTAATCGACCGAAAAGAAAGTCAAATCGATTCTTATTTACTGATGATACCGAATCAGTTTCAAGTAAAAAGAAATCTAAAAAGACTTATACACTAAATGACGATATATCAGTGAATGATCAATATAGCGCAATCGATTTTGTTGAAGTCGATGATAATGATCCGAGGATCATGAACGAAGATGAGGCGTTTTTCGCATCACTATTGCCGACAATTGTGAAGTATACTGAAGATGAAAGACTAGAGTTTAGGATAGAAGTACTTGGTATTATGAAGAAGTTGAAGGAGAAAAGAACTTGGACGGCGGAATAGAACAAGTGGAGATTGTTCAGGGTTGATTACAAAGCAATGAATACAGATTTAGATAATAAGATTTATTTTAGATAATAAGACAGATTTTTCGTAAATCTAAGTTATTTGTAAGTAAATGAAGACTGAATAAATATAGGTAATTAGTTGTAATCTTTTGCATGGGTTAGAATGAGAAGTACAAGGCTGGCAGCAGAACCTCGTTGAATGGCAATGCTGCCAGCCTTTAGGATAATTTTCCCATTACGTGTGATCGGCATGAATTTGTTACTGGCCTAAGTTCTTCACTTTTTAGGGTTCCGTACCTCAGTCGGCAAAAACGAAACCCTAAGGGGCGGGACAAACAGAAAAGACGTAAGACGTGGACGCGTTTTTCATTTCCGCGTCTCGTCCACACCCTGTCTTTTCTGTTTATTTTGTGTCGCGACTTCTATACATTGTGTATGAAAATTTATTGAAGGGGCGCCTCGTCTGCGACGCGTCCTCGTCTTACGTCTTTTCTGTTTGTCCCGCCCCTTATATGATCACTTTGTTGTCCGTCTGTCAAGTCCCTTTTTCTCAGGAACGCGTAGAGGCTTTCAAGTTAAAATTAAAATCAAATACTCAGGTCTGCCCGTCTGCTACCGCTTGGAAAAAATCAAACTTGTAAGTCTACGCGATCAAAAGATATGACCGTTGCATGTCGCATATTTTGCAATTTTACAAGGGAATCAAAATCTATAGGGTAGTACATTCCGTTGACGTAGAATCATGAAATTTGGCAAGAAGCAATGTCTTACAGCACATGTAAAGGAAAAAATCTTAAACCGTAAATATGTCGTTTAATAACAAAATACCTACAAGTTTATACAAAACCCTCGGTCCGCGAGTGCAACTGGCACTTGGCCGGTTTTTTTTATTTGTTTTATTTTAGACTTTCTCTGTTAGCGTATTATGAATGTAATGTTTTACTGTAAATAAACAACTTTTATATGTAATGTATTTGTTTAATTGTGTACTATTACTATTTTAGGTAAAACTTAGTGGGGAAATAAAAAAAAATCCATAAATGTTTATTAGATAAGTTTTAATGATCATTTTCTGTAGCACTTTTAAAAATAATGTTTACAGTATGTAATCACAAAAAAACAATCTGTTTAATTAAAAAATAATGATGAAACTCCTAAACGTTAATTATTAGTTTCCCTTTACAGCTAATAAATTTAAATTTCTAAGTGAAAAATATAACAAAAGGCATTTGCAATACTGTATTTTTCCGTTCTGTAAATAATATCGGAGGTACGACGTTACCTACAATATTATACGAACGATAACAACTTGCTTGAAATATATAAAAAATTCGAACCTTACTTTTTTTAGAAATGGCAGATTTTTTTTCTTCCAAAACGAAATAATACATAGGTTTCAAAAACTCTCACATTATTTTAAGTTAGTCGTAATATTGGATCTGTTTTATTTTAGTGTCTTTAGCGGAGGCTGTTATTCGTGGGCCGACCACGCCTCGCAGCGGACGTGCGTCGGTCAATTATTAGCCGTCACACACTAACACGATCTTACGACTAAATTAAGTTGAACTATGGGTTATATATATAACCACCCATCGAGTGCACATAATTACCCCAATACAATTTCACTATACGACCCAAAACAGGTCGAAACTCACTAAATTCACTAAAATTTAAACACCCCCCCATTCCACTATTTACAAATTCGGAATGAATCTTGCTAAACGCCGAAAACTTAATGTTAATGTTTGTTTTTTTTTTTGATAATTTTTCTCAGTTATCTGTAGTTTATAAGAGACAAATGTACCATTGTAATCGTCATTATCTATTATGGCTTTTTATATACAAGCGGTAGAATACTGCAAGGAAAAGTAATGATTCGGCTCAAAGCCGCTCCGGTTAGCCAGCGGACATCGGACAAGCTCGGTCTCTGCCGAGTCTGCAAACACGTATAACGCTATATCATATCGGTATTATAGTGACTAGACGTCCCCTAAACAAAAATTGGGGATCAAAAATTTATTTACATCATGTTTTACACTATGGATATCAAGTTCACACTAGCTTAACACATTTGCTACAATTAAATGTTTATATATTTATTTATTAAATACAGCGATATTAACGCCCTTTGGAAACGTAATATAAAGCACAGGTGAGTATAGATCGCCAAGTAACCTATTGGCACCGAAGTATTTTGATAAACGTAATCTCAAAAATAACTCAAATCACCTGAAGTTAAAGCTCCCATCGTCTTTTATTTATTGAAAAGTACATTTTGTGCTGTGTCACATGGAAGTCGCCTACAACTAAAACTATGCGCATACACTTTAGTATTAAATCAAAAATATATATTGGCTCGAATGGAACAGACAACGCGCTAAAGAATCAAATCGTTAACCTCAACATCAGTCTAGCATCGTTATGAAGGGCTATGTTATAAATTAATACATCTACACCGCTAAAAGACGATTAAATTCATATTTGAGTATGGCTGTAATCACTAACGGAAACACTTACGTCTATTAGAGGTAACCTATAGAAATACAGTTTTATACAGTTACATATCAAATACAAAATATGTGTATGGATAATATATTACAATAAAAATATAACAATACAAAAGAAATCGTCATTTCGTACTTGAAATAAAAACGAATTTGAACTTATCGGTGACATAACTTAGAAATTAGTAACACGTAAAGGAACTTATGAAAAATCAATCGATTAATTTTTTAACAAAAATAAATTCACGTATCGAAACTGCTGTGAACTTAGCTACCGGTTTATTTACTTATAAAATTATATACAAAACAATTTTAACAACTTTTTTTTTATATAATACACCTAAGAAGTGAAACCTCGTCAGTAAAGAGATCGCGTTTCAGTCTGGCGCGTGGCAGACGGAGTATAACATTCATAATGCCACAGCCTTTTTAATGTAGAAATCGGTAATCACAATGTGTCGTAGTTCAGTTAGACGTAAAGTCAATGTTGGGCTTTCTCTGGCGGGGCTTCTTGGGGCGAGGGGGGGCGGGCTCACCGTTGCAACAGTGGCAGCCGCGCTTCACTACCCCTCGGCCAGAGGCTCGGCGTCGGCCCTCGCCGCTGTCGTGTCGCTCGGTCGCATGGTGTCGCTCGGGCGCGTGGTGTCGCTCGGGCAGGTCCCGAACTTCGTGTCGCTCGGGCACGTCGGGCGCGCGCGTCTTGCCCGACAGACTGCGCTGCGCGTCGAGCGCGTGGTACATGCGCTTGGGCGGGTAGGTGCGCAGCGGCGGCGCGTGGTTGTCATCAGCGGACGAGCCGTCCGCACTGGCGCGCCGCTCGATCCCCCGCGCGTCTTTTATCACCGAATCCAGTCTCATATGAGCTCCTAGCCCGCTCGAATCCGTAGAATTATTCTCCTCGAACGAAGGACTTTTGCAGCATTTGTCACTGTCGCTGCTGAAGTCTAAAGGTCGTCGGGTCTCTCGTTCTGACTGACTTGACTCCCAGAACAATTCAGCTCGCTCGGGAGACGATCCATCATCGTCTACGTCGCCGAAGTCTCTAGAATCTTCCATCATTTTGGCGTGGTGACTTGCCATGATGTTGTCTGACTCGTCCATGAGGAACCTTGAGGCTTGTTCTCTCTTGTTTCCGTAGCACACACGCCTGATGACTTGTGTTGTATTGTTGGTTGTGGCGTGTACAATGTGGGACGCTGTGTTTGACAGATGTAATTCTCTGTTATCGTTGAGAATACTGTCGAATCTCGTGAGGCCGTCATCTTTGACGAGTACTGATGACAGATTGATGTTGTTATGCGTGTGAGGTCCGGGTAACGAGTTGATCATGTTGTCTATGTCTGCGTATTTGACGGTGTTGTTCATGCCGCTGCTCTCTGCGGCGGCCTGCGATATGACGGTGGTCTGCGGCGCGGTCATCAGCACAGTGCCAGGCGCGCGGTTCGCGTGGAATATCGTCGATGTTATGTGCCGACCCTTTAGACCGCTTATCGTGAAAGGCTGGCTTATCTGGAAAAATAAGAATACACGTGTTAGTTAAAAGTATCATTTAAGTTTAGTTTTATACATATGTATCAAACTATGTAACAAAGGTATACAAAACCACGGCAATACATCAAATCATTCATATTTTACTACGTGCGACTGCCCCCGCATTTTGTTCAACGAAAGGTGAGGCAAAATTGCAAAGACACAACGAAAAACAGCCAGCCTTTTATCATAGTTCCGAGGTAAGACTGAAAAAGGCGTTATTTAGCCATAGTTCCAGATAAAACCGTAGTCCCAGCACATTGTACAAATAAGTAGACAGTGCTAGAACATAAGCTTAGTTTTATTTCATCATCATTATCAGCCCAGGGTCACCTACTGCTGGGTATACGCCACCCCTTTCTCTTGCCACATTTCCCGAGCTTCTTCTGTGCGTCTCTCATACAGGTGTTTCCCGCGATTTCAGTTTTATTTAGGGCAATATAATTAATTTAATATGAACTAACCTCTCCCTCATCAGTAGGCTCACTATGGAACGTAGTATTAGGATGGGACCGCGCAAACTCCTCCTGGTCCAGCTGTATAGTCGCCTGCATGCCATCTTCGCTCACGGTGACGATTCCCACGTCTTCCAAGCCTATGCCGAGGTCTCGGTCGTCTTGCATGTCTGGACGCTGTAGCAGCTGGTCCGTGGCTATCTGATCGTCTAGGTCCGGTTGTGGGATGCCGTGATGGAGAAGTGGTTGGGCTGAAAGAGAAATGGGTTTGTGAGTATTTTAATTTGAGTTACGAGTAGCAGTATTTAGTTTGTGGGCTATACAGGGTGTAAACAGACCCTTCACGAAGCCGTCAACCAAGCATTCTGTACATCAAACTAAGTAACTTTACGCAAAAATTATTGCTGGGAAACGACTTTTTTTTGGAGTGTAAAATCACGTTTTACAGTAGGACTCGATGGAACGCACTCAACGCATTGTGCTGATGGATGAATTGAATAGTATGGGGTTCGTGGAGGTGTTTAAAGTAAAATCTTGCATTAAAAACAAGTATTTATTTTTTTTAAATGTGAAAAAGTTGGAACTTTGACCCCCAATATCTCCGTAACTAGAAGGTTCCTAGGTATGGTTTACAACAAAAAAAAAACATCGGAAAGACGAGGAGAACACGTGCCTTCCGGTTTCGTTAAGGGTCTATTTACACCCTTAATAAATTGATATAAGCCAGATGGCAAGTATTTTCAGACAGAGGCCATTTTAATAGTATTTCACAATACTCCATTTGTAGGTGAAACATCTATGTAGGTCTATTCCTAAATGAATGAATATCTCATCTAAGATACATGAGATGTTCATAAAGATGTGTCTAGCATATAAATTACATTGAATTGGGCAACTGGTCTTCAATGACTTCATTTTCTCAGGTTATATAGCCAGGTGCTTTCCAGTTCGTAGCCTTCAACCGTCTCAACTGATCTCCTAGCTAGAATGATATCATTGCTTTTTAATGAAGGAAAATTATTACAAAACGGCACCCAACACAAAATGATTAAAAACGGCACCCAACATAAAATTATTACAAAACGGTACTCAACATAAAATTATTACAAAACGGTACTCAACATAAAATTATTACAAAATGGCACCCAACATAAAATCGTTCAGTATCATGTCTTTTTGTACTTACGAGTATGAGAATGATGTCCATGATCCTGAGTATGATCATGCGCAGGCGACGCAGCAAACAGCAGCTCAGCTTCCGGAAACAACTCCGATGCCGACGGAGAGTCCACGCCAAGATCCTCACATTCCTCCGACAAGGATTTCTGTGAAAGATACTCCTATTCGATACATGCGTATTATATTAATAAAACAGAAAAATCATAATAAGAAAGAAATTGAGAAAACAATGAGATGAAAAATTAAGTAGGATGGTGGTCAGCCGTGACGTACTATAAACAAAAATATGTATTTGTGATCACTGATCAGCGAGAACTAATGCATCAACTGGGTTGTGGAGGTCAGATAGGTAGTCGCTCCATGTGAAATACTGTTAATCAACTGCACCCAGTTAGATAGAAAGCCGACCTCAATAAAGTTGGAAAAAGCTAAAGACCGACCGCTTTAATGAGTCCTAGTTCCGAGTTCGAACCCAAGGCACGCACCTCTGATTTTTCGGATTCATGTGCGTATTGTATAATCATCACTTGCTTCGGTGAGGGAAAACATCGTGAGGAAACCAGCATGCCTGAGAGATATTTCTTGAGGGCATGTTAAGCCAAGTCAGAGGCCCATGGGCGGCATAAAAACTCTGACACCAGGTTAGGATCTAACCACACGATAAAGAAAGAATGAGTCCTCGCGAAGGTATCAATTTAAATGGAATATTTAGAAGGTTGATCACGTATTGGTTCAATTAGTATGTAGATTATGGTTATTTAAAAGCAAATAACCTGTGGGATATTGTTAGGAATTTGTGGACGCTTAATGTGCCTTTTATGGGGCAAGGCGGAGGACTCGTTAAAGCGGTCGGCCTATAAGGCAGACGATGATTAGTGATCAGTTAGGGTTGACCCTTATCTAGCAGCACGATTGCACAATTTTCCATGATCCTGACAGCGACAGAAAAGCTGTCGCTCAGAGCCGTCGTTTGCTAGTGAGAAACAGCACAAATCAAAACAACATATTATTAAAAAATAATTAGTAAGCAGGTCTTGAAGTTCAATCATTTAGGTAGGTTTACGCTCGACTTAGGACCTAGAATTGAGATTCCAACAGTGCAATGATACTACAGTAGTCATTTACATGTCGCTCAAGCCGTTGGTCCCGGTTGTCATTTGTATATCTTTAACAGACGTTACAGATAGTTAGTGGCTCGAAAGTCTGACAACCAGCCTTACCAAGGGGTATCATAAATATTATCCAGTACTAATTGGGTTCTGGACGTTAGATAGGCCAGTCGCTCTATGTAATATACTGGTATTCAGTTGAATCCGGTAAGACTGGAAGCCGACCCCAACATTGTGGGAAAAAAGCTAGGCAGATGATGATTTACAAGTCGCTTCGAAGACATGCTGTGCCGACCCCAAACAGATTGGGTTAAGGCCAGGAGGATGATGATGATGATGTCGACTGGCATTAGAATACCAAAAAGGTCACATTACCTGTAATCGCAGCTCATGTTCCAATATAGCATATTTATGCCTCAAAGCGGCTGCTGACACGTGGGTAAGACGGTGTTGTCTGTGGTGTGATCCATCCTTCTTCTGGACAACCTATATCAGGAGAATATACGTCAGTATTGTGTTTTATTACTCAAGAATTTAACAGGAAGGAAATACATTATGTATTTTTTACTAAAAAAGGTTTTTTTTTTTTTCTTTCCATTAAATGTTTTGTAAAAATCGCCTAATATACGAGGTAATTTTTTTTTTATGTTATGGATATTTTTTTAGGAAATGTTACTTTTGCGGATTATCATTAGGGAATAGTAGAATTTAGCGGTTTTTTTTTTCATTTTTCTTATTTAATTTTCCAGTACAGACGAAAGAATAAATTTAAAGCATGAAGCTACAGTGATGAATCGTTCCCAAAGCCTACATAAATGATACCTGCCCAACATAATGAATGGTTCCGATGACGGCAAAGCAAAGCTTTCCATTTTCATAAGAACCTTAAATAATATACCTTATTTACTAACACATTAAGATTGAATTTCACAACAACTAATGAAGGAAACTTTTCAAATACAATGAACCGAATGAAAGGACATGCGTTATAATGCAGGAAAGACTTCACAATGGATAATAATAGTTGGATAGACATTTGTTCATCATGCAAAAATTATAAACTAGACGCTAGGAATTTGTAGAAATGAAGCTTACTCCGAGGTCAGGAGTTATGAAAAAATAAAAGACAATGAAGAGGGGAGGCAATAATTAATAAACACCTAGTAATGTTTCGTCTGTGTCCCATTAGCGGCGATGCCGAGTACATTGTGTAGAAGTGGCATTTCTAAGTGTTGCTGGCAGAAACCAACGTTTTTATTGGTATTTTCTGTGATTTTCTTAGTAACAGTACTGGATTTTTTTCTTATAATTGAATATCGTACAAGGATGACATAAATCAAAAATTTAGATTTTTCGGTTTTGTTTGTAGTTGATATAAAAATAACCAAATTAAGTATTAAATTAAGTAACGAAATACAAATGGGTTATGCCAAAAATATTGGAATTATAATGAAAATATTTTAGTACAACTTAAAAAACGCTGTCCTGTGTTATTTTTCGAGTTACCTATGTCATTCTTGTCGCAAACAAGCGATATGTATAATGCCCATTTTCAAAGGCTACACCAGAATGAATCCCTAAATAAAGACGTGCTGTCGGGTTATCAGCAATCGGCTCTACGCTGAAAGTCAAAAATCGTGCGCTTCTATTTAGGTTTCCATTTAGATGTAGCCTAATCGGGCATGACCTTCAAACTGTGACACAGTACACAAGCATTAATATTACACATCGCATTTAGAAAGAGTGACAAACAACTGAGTAGGAGGCCTAAATTGGCTGCATTAGCAGAACCATATTATGACATACGTTACAATTCGTAAAATGGCCACAAAGTGACAATTCATAATATTAGCTGCGATAGACGCAGCTAATATTATGTAGCATTTTAAGAATGTTAACGTGATTCATATTATTATCCTATTATGATTCTACCAAACCGGCCATTTTAGGCCCCCGGAACTCGTTCTAATACTCGATGGGGCATATCGACAACCGAGTACCGTAATTATTTCACTTGCGGTTTGCCACATCTACACAATGCATAATCAAAACGGCACACCAACGAAGGAAGAGAACAGCTGACAAAAATAAATCGATGCGTGCATTCTACTAAAGAGGCGACTAATTCTTTAGGTTATCAGCGTCGGTTCTACGATACGGTGTACCTGATGGTAGCCCTTATCGTCGCAATCTGACGCGTCAATATCGTAGCCGCATCGCGGCGAATCGTCGTGCGAACCGACCATGTACGACCTTTTCGAATCGACGTCGAACATCTTATCAAAAATCCTTTGCGCCTCCATATCGGGACTGTATCTATCTGGGATCGGGTCCTGAAGTTGCAAAATGTGTGTCATACACGATTTGGATGGCTTTAATACAAATTTGGAATTATGAGCGAATATTATACATATATTAAGAGATATATCTTTAAAAAAATAGGTAAGAAATGTCTACTTACAAGTACAGTGCGGTCCATGTCTGTTCGGACGACTTCCTCGTAGCTGTAGTCGTGAGGGTTGGCCGTTGCCGGGAGGTGCCATGGCTCTCCCTCAGGACTCGATCCTCGCTCTGGCTTCACTTCCTCTCGACTTTCAGTTCTCCAGGGGGAACTGTTGGCTCTCGTCTCTATTAGCTCGGGTGGTGCGGGCGCAGGGGCCGGGGACGCAGTGCTGTCCGGTGGTTGTATGGTTGTAGCAGTCGCCAGGTTGAACGCTTGAAGGTTATGAAGCGCTGAAGTTGGTAGGCGAACATGTCGCACGCCTGGTCTTGTCAACACAGGCTTCAATCCAGCTGGCCCGATGAGCCGTTGTAAAAGTAGAGCGTTTGTCGCCCCACCTTCACCACCGCCGACTGTTAGTAACTTCGGGCCTCTGTTCGTCACTATAGCAATCTGCTGGCCGCCTTTGATCATAGATACAGGCAAGATGTAGTTGGCAGGCATGAGGACGGCTGTGGATGGTTTGCCAGCCGTACCTCGAGCTACAGTGATCGTTTGCCCGTCTGCTACGATGACGTTCCGTTGTTGCGGCTGCGGGCGAGGCTGAGGCGTCGGGGGAGCTGACTGTGCCGAGGTTTCGTGCTCAAACGTAAGCTTACGTACGACTTTACGTGGACTGTCTTGCGGTGAATGACTGTCAATACAGCTTTCATTGCAGTCTCCTTGCGAAGTGCCGCAACTGCTGTCTTCAGAACCCATTGTCCTGCAAGAGTCATCTGTAGGACTCAAGTCCCGGTTTCGGCGATGCTTCTTGCGTTTTGATGACCCTGGATTTGACGGCGGGTTAGTTCTTCGACGTGGCGCCGGTTTATCTTTGTCCGGAGAATTCTCCACTTGCTCTTTGTATTCAGCTAGGATGTAAAGAATCCTTTGTGTGGTTTGCTCATCCTCGGCTGGCTTTTGAGTGGATGGCTTCGGAGGTGTAGTGTTTAATTTCAATGTATTTGGAGGATTAGATGACGCTTTCGGTCTTGATTTTGACTTTGAGCTCGATTTTTTCGATTGAGCTGGCGCATCCGAAGATGTCGACGGTTCACTGGTGACAGTGTGAGGGATCTGTGACGATGACGACGGTGATGAGTCGACAATTCCTGAAGAGTCTGGAGACCGTACGAAGGTAGATGTAGTGGGTGTTGAAGTGGACGTAGGAACTGGGGTCGCCGCACCCTTTCTGTTCACATAAGTAACGTTCAACGGCTGCGTGTTCCCGATTGAGTAGAGAACTTGATGCTGTTTATGCGGTGCTGGCGTTGAACGGGAAGGCTCTGCGGTCGCCGCACTGGTAGAGGCTGCAGCTTCCGCAGCCTTCTCTTTCTTCTTCTTAGACCTGGATTTCGGCGGCTGCACTGTGCTTCTCTCCTTGACTTGTTCTAAGACCAAGTCGAACTCTCTCAGCTGTTCCAATGTTGACGAGCTCATGGATTCAGTTGAGGACTGACTCTCACTTGGAGTAGCCTTCACAGCTGCTGGCCTAGTGCTTGTAGATGTCGATGTTTGTGGTGTTTGTGCTTGTGGCAGCCTAATAGTCTGTTGGCCAAGCTGTGGAGCTGCTGTCAGGACCAGCTGTTGGTACACAGGCTGGTTCGTCCCTGAGATCACATTACGCTGTATTTGGAAGAACGATGGTCTTACTACTCTTCCTCCTGACACCATTTGTGGTGCTTTACTCAACATTGGCAACTTTATTCGCATTTGTGTCAACACAGGTTGTGGTTGGGGCGTATGTGCGTTGTCATTTGAAGTCACCATGTGGGTATTACTTTCTTCAGAACCATCTGTGTTAGAGTGAGTTTGAGTTTGTGGCACAATCTTTATAATCGATGGCTCTATCTCGCCCTGTTGTTTTTGGTTCGCTTCGTCGCCGAGTTCTGAACTCGGGACAGTGATTAGATTGATAGTTTGCCCGCCTCCAAGGTTTACAGGTATTTGACGAGTATATATCACACCACCATGGAGGTTCATTGGTGATATCGTTTGTTTTATTTGTTGGACTAAGTTGGGCTGTGTTTGGGAAGTGGAAGGCTTTCTCAACAGTAGCGGAGGACTTCCAATCTGACTTATATGGTCCAAATTCATAGCATTATCGTTTGCTTGACAGTCCGGATTTTCATCATTAGGTGACATTGCATTGCCGTTGCTAATTTCATTCTTCTGTCCACCATCTTGGTACATTTGTTTGCCAAAAGCTTGGTTAAATTTCGGTAAGCTCGTGCCTTTCTCAGACCCTGGAGTTTTGGGTGACGCGCTTTGTATGAATTTCGCGTAATTTTCTTCGTATATGGAACGAGATTTTATTTCTGCGTCTTTACTACTGGCGCTGTGCGTTGGGCTCATTTCTGGGGCGTCTATTTGTTTCGGCTGCGTAGGTTGAAGGTTGGGTGTCTCAACTGGTTGAAGTCTTAATACCATGCTACGTTGATGAGGTCCATTCAACTGTATAGATTTTCCGTCAGCAGATTTACAAACAAACTGTACCATTTTTTGTTCGTTGCCCCCTTGAGCGTTTGTCAGATTCGTGAGAAGATTGACTCTTTTTAGTAGTTGCCCGGTGTTTGCGTTCTTTTGATTGCCTGCGTTCACTATATGGAGAAGTTGATTTCCTTGTTGTAATCCTCCATCTACTAAAGACAGTCCACTGAATGAATTTGTCTGTTGGGGAGTACCGTTTGATGCAGGTCCAGGAGGTACAGTCTTATTCTGCACAATATGCAACACTGGTGTAGAGTTCGGTGCATTTATAACAGACTGTTGAGTATTATCAACTAGAGTGATTTGTTGATGATTTCCTGATGCACTTTTCCCTTGGACTATATGCAGAACTTGAGGCGTGTGCGTGTTAGTCGATTGCTGGTTATTTTCCGAAGCATTTGTCTGATTCAGCGGCGGTGGCAATATTTGGGCTAAGGCTTGTTGCAAAGCCATCGCATTGATTGTTGTAGTCTTCTGAAAGTTATTTGACGACTGGCCAGAAGTGACATTGCCTTGCCTTAGTTTTTGAGATATCATATTGACCAGAGCTTGTGTTCTGTTATCTGGATCTGAAGAAATTCCCGCCGCGTTCATTGCATGTGCAATTTGATCTGTTTTTTCATGTGCACCATTCTGTTGCTGATGTTGTTGCAGGTCTTGCTGTTGCTGCTGAATCTGTTGTTTCTGCTGTAATTCATGATGTTGTTGCATTTGTTGTTTTTGCTGTAACTCTTGTTGTTGCTGCATTTGTTGCTTTTGCTGTAGCTCTTGCTGTTGTTGCGCCTGTTGTTTCTGCTGTAACTCTTGTTGTTGTTTTTGCAGCTGCTGTTTTTGTTGTAGTTCCTGTTGTTGTTGTTGTAATTGTTGCTTCTGTTGTAATTCTTGTTGTTGTTGCATTTGCTGTTTCTGCTGTAACTGCTGTTGTTTCTGTTGCTTCAATTGCTGTTGTTTTAGCTCTTGTTGTTGCTGTTTCTGTTGTTTCAGTTGTGCAAGCTGCTGCTGCTTTAGTTCTTGTTGTTTTTGTTGCTGTTGTTTTAGCACCTGTTGTTTTTGCTGCTTTTGTTTCAGCTCTTGCTGTTTCTGTTGTTTAAGTTCTAGCTGTTGTTGTTGTTTCAATTCTTTTTGTTTTTGCTGCTGTTGTTTCAGCTCTTGTTGCTTCTGTTGCCTTAGTTCTTGTTGTATTTGTTGCTGTTGTTGCTTCAGATCTTGTGCCCGTTTCAGCTCTAGAAGACGCTGCTGATGCTTTTGTATATCCTCTTGTTGTTCTTGTTGTTGTTTTAACTCCTGTTGTTGTTTCAGCTCTTGTAGACGCAGCTGTTTTTGTTCTTCTTGCTGTTGCTTTAGCTGCAGTTGTTGCAACTCCAGCCTCTTTTGTTTTTCTTGTTCTAACTGCATTTGCTGCAATTCCATTTGTCTTTGTTGGTATTCTTGTTGCTGTTGTAACTGCTCTTGCTCAAGTTGCTGCTGCATTAATTTTTGCTGTTGCTGATATTGCTCATGTTGTTGTTGTTGGTGATATTGTTCATGTTCCTGTTGCTGCTGATATTTTTCCTGTTCCTGTTGTTGCTGATATTGTTCCTGTTCCTGTTCCTGTTGCTGCTTATATTGTTCCTGCTGTTGCTGCTGCTGATTTAACTGTTGCTGCATTTGAAGATGTTCTTGTTGCTTCAGATGTGGATATGCCTCAGGTACAGAATGCTTGTCTGTATAATTGTAAATCATAGTTACATTAGAATTTGGCTCCAATGGTGTTATATGAGAATAATCAACGCTGTTCATCATATTCTTTTCAAACAATGGTGGATATTCATTGTTCTCATAATTATCGTTTATCTCTTCTTTGATTTCAGGTGTCTCTTCCATTTCTATCTTGATTTCTGGTTTGATATCAACATCAACACTGTAATTACTACCCATCGGATAGTTCATGACTTCATGGCCATGAGGCGGCATCGGCATTGATTGGATATGTTGCACGTACTCTTGCGCTAAATTAATTGTCAAATCAGCAGTAGTGAGTTCCGTATACTCAGTTTTTATGACTGACTGGTCATCGCCGGGGCTGTTTTCAGCGGAACATTGAGATGGACTAACATTAGATACTTGAGTGACTCTAGGATCGCATGTCACTGGGTTTTGGGCGGCAGCACTGACCGGCAGTTGACCAACTTGGACAACCTGCACAATAGCTTCGAACGGAGCAGGCTGTATAAAATCTAGGTCAGTGAGTCCAAATGGAAAGTCCGACGAATCAAACAGACCATTAGAACACATGTCACCTTTTTCCTGTTGCTTTATGAAGTCGCAACTTAATTCATCCATAGTCTTCTTGAAAAAGGATCTGACTTTATCCTTCATTTGAATGCATCTGATGTTAGATTTTAACTTCTCTATTTCATATTTGTTTGTAAAATTAATTGTATTATGCACACGTTTACAACCATAATTTTCGGACAGTAAAAGCGGCTGAGTTTGTTTTACGTCCGACAGAGTCGCAGCCGAAAATTTTGTACCACATACGTCCTCCAAATTTTTTATGACTCTGCCGGACCCCTCACCAAAACCCATATTGAAATTGGTTTCAATTATATCGCTAGATTTGTAATCCGGTTCGTTGTTTGAATCGATTTCTTCGGCTAATGTCTGAATACTTGGATCACGTATTGTATTTACCCCGTTTTCTGTGTCAGTAAATAAAGTCTCGTCGTTTTCCGTTACCGATTGTTCAACGTTACAAATGCCTGTAATAGGCCATGACTGTAATATTTCTTGCACGTCTATGTATTCTTTATGGAATGGCCGCGAGTAGGAAAATTTTACAGAACTGCAATAGTCCAACAGCTGTTTGAATTCTTTAGCATACCCAGATTTATCTTCCATGGTTGTGACAGTAATTTTACGGAAGTCTATATTTTTGCCTTTTCTGTACCTCTTCGCACTAATCTTTACATCTGTCATTTCAATTTTACGCTTCCTGTTTTTCGTATCACTGAATAAGCAATCGAAACTCAAGCCGCTTGGATATTTCTTGGAATATGTTATTTTAGGGAAATTGAGCTTAATATCTATTTCTTCTATTCGACCATCTTCGCCTATTTGTTGTGTTATTAGTATATTTTCTTCGGGATATTTTTCATCATCGCAATCTATCAATAACGAGCTAGAATGTGCACCTAGCAGGACGTTATTCTTAAGCGTTCTTATACTCGTATCTTGATTATCTATAAGCATAAATTTCTGGGTTTCTGTTTCTCTTAATTGTTCATTTATGTGTGACGTTGGCTCATGTATTGACGACTCATTCAGCTGGGTTAGAGCACTTGTGAGAACTGTTCGAGCCGTCTCATCATCGAGGATTTCATCATTACGCATGTCAACGATTTCTTCGAATAAATACTTGTCGTCAATTTTGTCAACATCGAAGTCATGAGCTTCTTTACATTCAATAGTGTCTAACTTACCAATAGTTTCATTAACTTTTTCACACATTTTATGTCTCATGTTTGTCTCATCTAATATTACATCATAGTCTTTAGTATCATCTTCAATAGCAATTTTTGTCTCTTCTAGCATGCTGTCTGTGTCTTCAAACATGCTCTTTAACTTCGTTTCAATTTCTTTGAATTTTCTATCGATATCGTCATAATTATGGTCCCTCACATCTGTACTGGACTCTTGTAATTCTGTTTGAACATTTTCGCATATATTTTTCAAGGCCTTTTCTTTATCAGTCGCTACTAGTTGTGAATTGATTTCTGTTTCTAATCCACGTTCTTCTAGATTAGCTTCATCTTCTTTTTCTCTTTCTGTGGCTCTCATTTTACCAGCGTCTTCAGAAATTTTTGAGACTATTTCTGGTTCTTTCAGTGACGTGTAAGTGTCGTTACAAATGTCTTCAATTACTATTTCTGAACCTTCCATTTGTGTATTAGTTTCTATTTCTTCTTCTTCTGAAGCGTCGTGTTTTGTGTTGATGTCTTTAGAAGAGTTTTGCAAGACCATTTCTGGCTCTTTCAATTCTAAATTTGTAACTTTGAAAATGCCTTCGTTGACTGTTTCCAGCTGTTTTAGTTTTGAATTCGCGTCTTTTTCTATTACTGGCATTACCAGGTTTTCATCAGCATGTTGACAAACAACTTCAAAGACTATTTCGGGCTCATCGTGGCTTGTTTCTATTTCAATATAAGTTTCTACTAATTTTGGGCCAGCTTCTACACAAACATCTTCTGTTGTTGCGATAGCGTTGACACAAATGCCATTCATGACGATTTCTGGCTGTTTTAGTTTCGTATTCGCTTTTTCCATCACTGGCAGTACAAATTTTTCATCAGCGTATGTACAAAAAACTTCCATGACAATTTCTGGTTCTGATAGATTTAAATCTTCTTTGAAATCTTCATTTACTTTTTTTGTCGTTTCCATATTTGTGTCAGCGACATCACAGACATTTTCCGTAGGTATTTCTGACTCTGTTACTTGTGTGCTTTCCATGACCACAACTGGCTCGTTTATTATTGTTTCTGTTTCTTTTTCGGTATCTACTAATAATGCATCGGAGTTGTCACAAATATTTTCTGTTGTCGTTACTGGCTCTGCCGTTGTTGTGTCAGTATTGTTACAGCTGACAATCTCTTGCTTTTCTAGATTTGTATAAGCTTCATCTACAATTTTTGTGGGTTCCGTATTTGCATCAGCGTCTTCACAGACCTTTACAGTAGGTATTTCTGACTCTGTGAGCTGTGTGTTTTCCATGACCACTTCGGTCTCATCAAGTTTTGTTTCTGATTCTATTTCGCAATCTACTAATACTGTATCAGTCTCTTCACAAATATTTTCTTTTCTCATTTCTGGATCTGCCGTTGTTGTGTCAGCGTTGTTACAGCTGACAATCTCTTGCTGTTCAAGATTTCTATCGAATTCATCTACTATTTCTGTTGTTTCCAAATTTATGTCAGCAATATCACAGACATTATCAGTAGGTATTTCTGACTTTATGAGCTGTGTGTCTTCTATGATATCTACTGCTGCTGCTTCAGTGTCTCCACAAATATTTTCTGTTGTAATTTCTGGCTCTGCCGTTGTTGTGTCAGCGTTGCTAGTGCTGACAATTGCTTGCTTTTCTAGATTTGTATTAGCTTCATCTACTTTCGTTTCCATATTTGTGTCAACAACATCACAGAGATTATCGGTGGGTATTTCTGACTCTGTTAACTGGGTCTCTTTTATGACCACTTTTGTCTCGTCTAGTGTTGTTTCTTTTTCTATTTCGGAATCTGCTAAAACTGCATCAGTCTCGTCACAAATATTTATTGTTGTCATTTCTGGCTCTCCCATTTTCGTATCAGCGTTTTTACTGCTGACAATTTCCTGCTCTTCTAGATTTGTATTAGTTTTATCTACAATTTTTATCGTCTCCATATTTGTGTCGGCGTCTACGCATAGATTTTCAGTAGGTATTTCTGACTCTGTTAACTGTGTGTCTTCAAAGACCACTTCTGTCTCGTCTAGGGTTGTTCCAGATTCTTTTTCTCTTTCGGTATCTACTAACACTTCGTCAGTGTCTGCACAAATGTATTCTGTTGCCATTTCTGACTCTGTCATTGTGGTATCACAGTTGTTACAAATATTTTGGTCGATTTCTACCTTTTTTAGATTTGTTTCAGCTTCTTCATCTATAACTGTTGTCTCAATTTCAATTTCTTGGCAGACATTTTCCGAAGACATTTCTGGCTCTGTCAAACGTGTGTCAGTGTTGCCATAAACGCCTTCCATAGCCATTTCTGGTTCGTATATTTTCACATTGACTTCTTTTTCTGTTCCAGTATCCACCAATACAGTACCATTCTCTTTACAAATGTGTTCTATTATCATTCCTGGCTGTTCTAAACTTGAATCAGTTTCTTTTTCTGTCGTTTCAATTTCGATGTCAGCGGCTTCGCAAACATTTTTCTTAGACATTTCTGGTTCTATCATTGATGTGACGTGATTGTCACAAATATATTCTTCGTCAATTGCTGGCTCGACTAGATTTGTATCAGCTTCTTGTTCTATATCTGTATTTATAATTTCAGAGATGTCGTAGACATTTTCCTTGGGCGTTTCAGACTCGTCTAGTTTTGATTCGTCTTCTATTACCATTTCGTTCCTTACCAATATTGCACCAGTGTTTTCACAAATAGTTTCTGGTAACATTTCTGAGTCTGTCAGTTTTGTGTTAGCGTCACAAATTACTGTTTCTGGCCTTGTCAGGTAGTTATCGGCTTCCATTTCAGTATCTACCAATTTTGAACTAACGTCTTCACAAATATTTTCTGTGAGCGTTTCTGGCTCTACTTGTACTTTATCAGCGTCGTCACAAATGCCTTCCATAACGATCTCTGTATCGTCCTGTTTCGTTTTAATTTCATCACAAATTTTAATTACGGTCGCTTCTATTTGGGTATCTTTAGAACTGTTTTCTAGGGCCGCCTCTGACTCCTTCAGTATTGTTTCATTGTCTTCACCGATATTTCCACAATCTTGTATTGTCATACTTTCTGGATCCACTTGCGGCTCTTCATGTGACGATATGTCTTCAGTAATGTTTACAATTTCAGGTGATGTTTTATGGGCTTTATTGATGTTTTTAGTGTTTTCTGTCAGATCAGGAGTGACATCAGTATTGATCCAATTATCTTCATTACTTTCTGTAGGAATATCCTCTGCATCCAGAATGCCAATTTCGGATATTGAATCGGTATCTTCTAAAACATGTTTTTCATCAGCGTTCGTATAAATGTTTTCAATTTCAGATATTTTGTCTTCTTCGAGGTTTTCAGTGTCCAGTTCTGTAGCTTTTGTTACACCGTCGATAAGAAATTGAGTTTTATCATTGTCAATATAAAATTCAGTCTGCATTAAATCTGCTTGGCGTAATACAGAAGCACTTATTTCATCTTCACTAGCGTCTAAGCAGGAAGTTCTAGAATCTAGCTCGAGTATGCTGTTGTCACTAGAAAAGTCTTGAGACACTTCCATTGAGTTTGCGTGTGCAAAAACACAATCTTCGTGGTTCTTTTCAATAAGTTCAGTGGCCTTAACACTGATTTCTTCAGTTTTAAAATGATTTTTGGTATTTTTACTTTGTTTCTGGCTAGAGTTATCACAAGTTTTTGCGATTTTACTATTGTTTGTAAAACAAGTTTCAAGCGACTTTCTTTTCCGGTTTGGTTTCAAGCTTCTTATATGACGTTTCGTTTTTAGTCTAGCAGCATTTATTTGATCTATTAAGGAGTGATCGCGGAAGGGCTTTAATACTAAAGATTTGAGTGGCATTACGTTATTTCGATTTGGTTTAAGAATGGCACAGGTATTTTCAGTGTTACAACTTTCTATACTTCTATGATCTTGGATTGGACTGTCCATATGTTGTAAATGGATTTTAGGCTTATTCCAAAGCCTTAATACTAAAGATTTGAGAGGCATTGCGTTATTTCGATTTGGTATTAGATCTTCACACATATTTGCAGCGTTGCAACTTTCTATACTTCTATGATCTTGGATTGGACTGTCCCTATGTTGCAAATGGATCTTAGGCTTATTCAAAAGCCATTCAGTCTCGCAAGCTGATCTTTCATAGGTTGCTACTTTTATTGCTGATGCCTTACGACTACACAATGAAGCAATGACGTCGTATGCTTCCATTACTGGTGAATTGTTTCGTTCAATTTGATCAACTGTTTGGAGAACGTCAATTAGGTCGCAATTGTCAAGAATTGAAAAAGATCCACAGCGCGATAACGGCACCACATCCATTGCGGCCTCTTCAAGCACATTGTCCTGAATGTTAATGTCAATTATATCATCGGACTCTTCAGAGGCTTCAGCATAATTCCGAACAAGTTCATCACATCGGACCAATTTAATGAAGCATTTTTTTAGCAATTTTAGATCTTCATATTTCCTCACTAGTTCGTCGCATCTCGTAAGTTTCACGACACAGTCCGGCAAGGTAGAGATTTCTGGTGCACAATCGGTGTTAGCTGAATTGTCGATATCAGTAACGCGAGGTGCGTCAAAGGAAAGAAAGCAATCGTTGGATTGTGTTGAATTTTCGGCAAGATCTTCTATACCAAGATCTTTAAACAGCAAGTTCTTGAATTCATTGATCTTTGCGTCTACTGGTACTGGGCTAGTCCTTTGGGCTGGCTTCAAAAGTTCAGCCGTCTTGTCTTTCAGAATTGTTGGTTCATCTAGTCGTTCCATCAGTCCAATAATAGTATTTTCTTCGTCACTCTTGTCAATATCTACGTCTGCGCCATCGCTAGACGAATCATCGATTTCAATTATCTCTACACATTTTTGTTGTGGTGGTTTAGTTAGCATTGATTCACTAGCTATTTGATTGACTGACTGAACTATTTTTTGAACATCTGGTTGGGCGACGGGTACTGCGACTTCTTCTACAACCGGTAAAATCATAGGCTCAACAGCTTGCATAACAGGCTGACCATTAGACTGAATAACATGTAGTTCATCAAATTCAATCATATGTTGAATACCAGGTTGAGGTTCAGGTTTAACATCAGACCGAGTTACAGATTCATCAGGTTCAATTACAGGTTGAACATCAGGCTGAGTTACAGGTTGAATAATGGATTGCCTGTCCGACTGAATTTCAGGTTGACCTTCAGGTTGTACATCGGACTGAACATCAGGCTGTAACACAGGTTGTAAATCAGATTGAATCACAGATTCAAAAACAGGTTGATCTTCAGGTTGAATGACAGGTTGTTTTTCGGGCTGATTTATTGATTGATCATCAGTTAGAATATCTGGCTGGATTTTAGGTTGATCTTCAAGCTGAATAATAGATGGTCTATCAGACAGAAGAATAGGTTGTTCAACAGTCTGACTTGCAGGTTGTTTATCAGCCTCAATAATAGCTTGAATGGCTGACTGAATCACTGGTTCAATTTTGGTCTGAATATCAGTTTGTTCATCAGGCTGAGTAATAGGCAGTGCATCAGATCGAGTCTCATGCTGTCCAGTAGGCTGAGTAATAGGCAGTGCATCAGATCGAGTCTCAGGCTGTCCAGTAGGCTGAATTACAGTCGCAGCATGTTGACCGATTGCTTCAACGACAGGATCAATAATATGTTTAACTGTAAACTCAACTGCAGGTTCTTCTATATTATTTGCTGGTTCTTCTGTATTATTGGCTGGTTCGTCTTTTTGTAATGAGATAGCAGGTATACCTTCATTTGTCAGATAATTCTCAACTGAAGTTTCAATTGCAACCTCATCTTGCGAGATATCCAAATGCTTTTGCAAATTCTCCCTTTTTAATTTTACAAAACACTTTTTATCAAAAAAAATCTGATGTGACTCCAGTAATTTTCTTTTCATCGTTTGTACCTGATATTTTCCAAACTCAGTCTTGAAAGATTGGCTTTGAGTCTCTTCATCCGAGTCGCTAAGTAAATTTATGGTTTCAACTGGGGTCACTAATCTAATTTCTTGTACACGAGGCTCTATTTTTTCGGGTACCGAGTTTGAGGGATTCACAGTTTGTGTTATATTAAAAGTGTACCGCTTTCTTTCAGACAAGTTGCTCAAAATCTGAGCTCTCAGTGTTGGGTCCGAAAACAATACGTTAGTATCAACGTTCCTGCGACCATGAACAGTCGCCTTAAATACTTTTCCACAAGGCAGCTTAATACGTACGCTTTTCTTCATAGGATCTCCTGGATGTAAGTGAGGTAAATCTTCCAGTGTTATAGCGTCCATGTAAGATTGCGGTATTTCATATTTCGGTCTATTTTTCCTCTTCTCTTGTCTATAGGTTTCACCTTCTTTCATAGGTACTTTATTCTGTTTCAGTGGTTCTTTATTTGTATCGTTATTCGGTTCTTCATCGTCTTCAATCCAGATGATATCATCCTCATTATGCATTGGCTTTTCCTGTTTTTTAGCTTTATTGTAGTTTATTTTAGGGTCAATAGTATTTTGTTTTTCTGAGTCAACTGGTGTTATTACTTCGGTACTTTTTATGTCAGAAGGCTGTGAAGATGAACTTTCACTAACGTCAGCTGAACTGAACATTATTTCATTGCATTCTAGGTCTATGTGTTGGTTATTAGCAGTGTCTTTTAAGTTATCTTCTAATTTTTTTACATAACTTTCAATTTCTTCGACGATATCAGTATTTGTCTCATTCTGTTCGGCGGCGTTATTTTCATTGGTGTCTTTAGCGACTGGTTTGTGTACTGCTTCAGTTGTTTCGGGACTTGCATCGTCCTCTTTATTTATAACTACGTCATTACTCTTGTTCACGTTTACTTGACTATATGCTGTCGCATCATTATTCAGTTTGTCAACGTTCACAGTTTCTAACAACTGGTTCAGAGTATCATCATTGTCTAATATGCTTGGGCTCGGACAGTTATCATTTGTTGATACATCTGTGCGGTTCTCTTCAATGTCTCCTAAAATTTCCTCAACGTTAGGAATCTCCTGTAATGGTTGTATAGGCTGGTCCGGAGACATTACTTCTAGGATTTTAGACGTTATTATTTCATCCTCTATATCCATCAAGTCGGTCATCTCATTTGGTATTACCACTTCCTGAGGCTTTGACTCAGGTTTTCTATCAGTTGTTATTTTTATTACTTTAGCGTTTCTTTTGGGCTGTATTTTAGTGGCTTTCTTTTTGCCCTCCATTTTTTTAATCGTTTTGTGTAGCGTCTTTTTCGTAACTGGTTTCTTAACCACTTTTAGCTTATGCAAGCTATCTCCATCAGTAAAATTTTCTAATGTTTTGTCCGCAGTTTCAGTAGGAGCAGGTTTTAGCCTGACTTTCGTTTTCCTAGGTACTGAGACTTTCTCAATCACTTCAGTGACTAGTTTTACGTCTTTATTCGATGATCGCAATAAGATACGACGGCTAGACGAAGTTTTATCTTTATTTTCTTTGTAATTTTCCGTGCTGTTAGTTTTATCCGGATTGATTACTTTTGCTTCAACTGACTCTTCTGCAGTATTTGATGTTTTGCTTTGATTTTTAATGCCATTTCTAGTACCAGATGCATGTTCGTGTTTTCTTTGGGGTACTTTGGGAATTTTTAATATAATTTTTAAAGGCTTAAGCGGAGCATACGACAGTGGGATTGCTTTCTTATCACTTCGATGACAAATATTTCGATTCAAAATAGACCAACGTTTCTTTTGCAATCGTTCCTGATCTTTGATGACTTCATTCATCAAATCTCGTTCGAACGATTTCCTTGCTTGAGTTCTAGTATTTTTCGGTTCGATTTTTTCGGTGGTAATACTTTGTTTTTCCTGTACCTCAGATAGTACTTTCCTCTCACAAATATTCTTGTTAGAATTTATGTCGACTTTCTCCTTTTCTGATTTAGAAGTAGTATCATCATTCGGGTCATCAACGGGATTAGTTTTGGATTCTGATTTAATGTCTTTAGTGTCGTGGATTAAAGTCTTGTGTTGAACACCATCATTTCTTATTTCCTCTTTTCTTGAAACCGTTGCCAATGTCGTTTTAGACACGGTGATAGCATTACCTATGATCAGTGGGTTCACAACGGGAGCAGCGAATTGCGTAGTCTGATATAACGCCATGTTTGGTTGGTTATTAGTATACGTCACGTATGTATTCTGGATTACATTGGTCGCGACAACTGGTGTTTGAACCGTGCAAGGTTGGTACACAATATCTGATCCAATCAGGACCACGTTTTTTAACGCAGTTTGCTGCGGCACAGTGGTCATAAATGTGTGAATCTGATCGACTGTTCGCGTTTGATCAGCATTAGCGGGATAACATTGAATGTTTTTATTTTTCGTAGGTGTTATCACTGTTTGAGGCATTTGGTGAACGGCAATAGTCGGCTTAACATTCTTAGCCTCATTCCTTACGTATTCGGCAGTTTTAATCACAGACTTTCCAACCGCATTTAAAAATGATGATGAATGCTGTTTTTGTACAGAGGAATCGAAAGCAGTCTTAGAAATATCACTTCTGCTTTTCGACACAGATTTCTTACGTGCCGGTTCATTTTTAGTCACTATTGAGTTTAAGCGTTTTTCCTCTTGAATAGCAGTAGTATGCTTAGTTATGCCGTAATTTTTATCTTTCAAGCCTTGAATTGGTGCTCTGTAATTATCCTCATCGGATGACAATTCACCAATTTCTTGTCGCAAGTCGTCATCCATTAATTCCTCAAGAAGATCGTAATCAGAATTAGGTATCCCTGAGATGAAAGGATCCTCTTCTTTGAAATATGGAGCAGTAAATGGTTTCTCATGAGATTTCAGAGGTATTTTTTTAAGTACATCTATTTGGTCTTTCATTTCGTGGCCTGGTCTTTTCTCAGTTTGAATATGTCGCTTCGGTGTCTCCGGTTGTATCAACTTAATTACGTTTGATTTGGCATGTAATACAGAACTGTTTGTTAAAGGTGTCTGAACTACCTTTGCTGGTCTTTTCGTAGATTTTTTGTTAATCTTGATAACACTCTCTGTGTACGATCGGTTAAATACGGGAGGGTGTGGAGTCTTTGTCGGGTCAGCGGTCAGCACCGGCTTTGATTGACCTTTTGATATCACATTAGACATTTTTTTAAGATCTTCCGTGGAAATAGTCTTTACTAACCTTTGGTTCTGCAGATTTTCTGCTAGCTTCTTGTTACAAGTATCTTTGTTCAACGCCATGTCGAGGGCTTTGGGGCCCCTGCTAGGCGTCTTATGAGACAAAATTTCATCCATCACCTTCTCCCAATCAGTTTCTTCTTTAGGTTCATCTGCAGTTACAGATTCGTGCTTGACGCTGCTTTTAATTTCAATGTTGCTCAATATTTCAATCTTTTTAGCAGGCTTCTGATCTACAGTCTTTGTACAATTAAGCTCAGTCTTGACCATATTCAAAGGTTTTGTCTGTGGCATTCTTAAATCAAGGTTATCTTTTGTTGGCTTTATGTTCGGACTCGGAATCGTTAGTTGTTTATTATTGACATTGCTATATATAATGTTAGGGGCATCTAAAATCTTATGCTTGCTGGATGATTGACTAGTGCAAGGAACGGAATAGCTTATTGAAGGCATGAGGCATGTTATCGTGTGAGGGGGTTGAACCTTCTCTTTGACATTTTCAACTTTCGGCCGATGGTTCAGTTTGGTCTGCTGTCGCAACAGGGCAAGTAAGTCCTGTTGATCTCTTTCAGTTAGAGATGACAACTTACTCGATACAGCCGACATCTCCCGTTGTCGTTCAGCTTGAACGTTTTTGTATACAATCTCAGGTTGAGCCGGTTTCTTTGTGATATGGCTGTTCAGAATATTGGCGATTATGGGATTCTGTTTTACCGCATAACTTACATGTTTTGCCGTATTACTAACAGGTTTATCAAATTTCTTCAGTAAGCTTTGATTGTTCACTGGATGCTGGTATACTGGTCTGCCTTTAGACGCTGGAGACTTCGGTACCTCACTTGTAGTTTGTATGAAGTTCGCGTTTGCAATTTTCTGTTCCTGCAAAATTCGATTTATTTCCGCATCTGTTGGAGGATTTTGCAGGGTTTTACTCTGATATTCTATAAGCGCATCTACGAAAGGTTTTGTTCCATTAGCTTTAGGGTCCATTTTATTTTTGTGTAAATAACTGAGGCGCGAAAACGTGTTTAAAAAGTCTGGAGATTTCTTCTGTGGTTGTTTGGCACATTGTGGAGGTGTCTTGGGTTCAGCCTTGATTGTAGGTACTACAGGCGTCACCCTACTAATAGGTCTGATTTCCTTTTTCGTATTTCTACTTGAATGCGCGCCTGCTCCTGCGTTTATCGATTCCTGTAACTCTTTGAGAAATATGTGGAAATTCTGTTGACTTGCTGAGTCGCCAGGTTTTTGTCTGTTCGGTGCACTGGAACGTGACGGTGTCGCCTTGGGTTCTGTTCCTGTTGATTTCGCTTGCGTCTGTGGCATTTTATATATTTCTTGCATTGATTTCTGTAAGCTAGGACCCTGGAACCTAGCACCGCTAGTCTGAGAGTTATTCGGCAAATTGTTGTTGATCTTAGGACTATACTGTATGACTGGTCTTGCTATCCCAAACGTTTTTGTGCTCAACAAGTTACTAACTTCATTCCTTAGTTCCGTGAGTTGTTCTGATTGTGTTTTGTTGATGTAGACTTTTGGGTTCTCTGGTATGTTTACTTTTAGCTGTGGACTGGACATTGGATGTGGGCTGGACATTGGAGTTACTGGCACAGGACTAGGTGCTGGCGTAATCGTTGGAGTACTAACTCCTGGCTTATAGGAGCAAGTATGTAGAACATTAGGTTGTAGATTTATTCTCTGCTCGCTTTCAAGAGCCTTCTGTCTTCTGTAGTGTAACAGCTTAGTTAGACTTTCTTTGACTGTCATATTACTCGGCGAACTGGTCCTAGGGCTAGGTGAATTCGTCCTAGAGCTAGGTGAACTCGTTTTAGGTTTAGGCGAATTCGGTACTTGATGTTTTGCAGCGTCCTTGCGGCTTGGACTCGCATTATAATGCACTAAAGAAGGACTAGCTCCAACTTTGCCATTGACAATATGAAGTTCACTGTTTTTCGTGAGTGTATTCTTATCTGGACTTTTTTCAGGTGATTTAAGTTCGTCCATAGAAAATAGGCCGTCGTATAGGACATCTGTTTCGTTGTGTTCTGATAGAATGGAGTTTATTGAAGACTTTCCTTGGCTGTCGTAATCACTGACGTCACTGAAAGAGGGTGTATTGACGACGCTGGGAAGTTCCGGCTTTTTCTGTTCATTCGCCACTCTCATTCCAATAAGACTTGATAAGGAACTCTTTGGAAGAGGTGCCAGCTTCTCTTTCTTCTTCCTCTCCCGTCTCTTTTTAGATTCTTTTTTCTTTTCAGTGCTTTGGTCTTTGATTTCTAAAGGATCTTTGGGTTTCGCCTTTGATTTTGATTTCTTAGGCTCTTTACTTCTTTCCTTGCTGTGTGGTCGTTCTTTCTTCTTTTCTACTCTCTTAGCTTCTGCGACGAGGCTGAGAGGGTCAGAATCGTCTTCAGAAGAGAGTATTTTCTTAGTCCTTCTCTGTGGTTTCTTGGTTTTCGCTGTGATTTCTGAATCTATGTCGGTAGAATGTGCGCTCTCTGTTCTTTCAGGGTCATCGGCATCTTGCCATATTTCTTCTGGCTCCTGGTATTCTTCTAGATGATGCTCGTAGCCTTTTGAAAAAATGTTTTTTATCATTTGTGGGTTTATGTTTAGTAAAGTTATTCTGGTTTTTAAATTTTTATTAAAGATTGGAATTGTCCTAACGTGTTGCGTGGATATAAATTAATGAAAGTTTTGCGAACTAGTCAAACAAGTTCATTTAACGGCTATTCCTCAAAAAATATCCTACATTTCCTATCTACCGACTAGCCTACCTCAAAAACTGCAGAGATATGTTGGTTAACTATGCATGGTGTAAGGGACAGCCCTCCACAAACTGAAGGGTGCATTCAGCTCCTTATTTTGAATCATATTACACCGGAATTTTTCAGCGGATTATTTTTTTTTTTCAGTTGCTATTCCTTTATTTCAATGTAAAATTACATTCCCTGTACGCAGTACTCCATTCATGGATATAATACGGTTAAAATAAAAAAATCCAACAATGCAAGTTAAAATACTCTAACAAACGACGCGTGAAATCAGCTGTTCACTTCCTGCCTAGCTACAGTGTTCATCGAACTCGTCGTCGCGCTTGCCGTTCACTAAGTGCATTTTGCCACGGTAACGATACATTGCGTATGAGGAAATAAAACAAAACAAATTTATTGGATTCCCATAACAGACCTGAAATATTTTCTTGTACCAGTCATCTTAGTTTATACTCAATTTACCTAATCAGTTTGTGGAGGGCTGTCCCTTACACCCTGTACAAAACTTACTATTAAAACTTACATTTTTGAGTAACTAAAAGAAGTTAAGTCGGGCAAATTACTATGTCCGACATTGAGCAAACGACTGCAGCACGCTTTTTGTCGACGGAAGAATCGACAAAATGACAGATTTCTTTTGTTGATCTGTCATTTTGTCGATTCTTTCGTCCACAAAACCCGTTTCCACGGTGGTCATGCTACGCGTGCTGGAGTGTGAAGTAAATTATCCCTAGAACTAAGACGTCATAGTAACATCACCAACCTTTCTCAATCCCATAGTACTTGTCAGATTCATCATCCTCTTCTTCCGGCAGGTGCTGAAACTCTCGCGGGTCCAGGTTCAAGTACTTGAGCTCTGTTGTCAAAGCGCGGGTACCGAAGTTCGTCCGCTCCATGTACGTGCGACAATTTTCTAGTAGTAGCTCTCTGGAACATAATATTTTAATTTGAGAATGTTGTAAAAGTTAAGAAATCTTAATTTCGGCGAAGAAAGCCAAGAGGAATCATGAATAGATTAAATGTTAAAACGTGTAAGGGAATGACTCACTTCAGTGATTGGATAAAAAGGAGGAGATCCAGTCCACATAAAGTGAAAGTCAAAGTCATCATCTGCCTAGCCTTTCCCAACTATATTGGAGTCGGCTTCCAGTCTAACCGGTTGCAGCTGAATACCAGTATTTTACATGGAGCGACTGCCTGTCTGACCTCCACAACCCAGTCAGTACTGGGTAATACGATACCCAAAACATGGCATGGTTGGATGGCAAAACTGGTTGTCAGACTTTTTGGGCCACTGACTGCCTAACGACTGTCAAAGATCTACAAATGACAGCCGGGACCAACGGCTTAACGTGCTTTCCGAGGTACGGAGGAAACTCGGTGTGTAATGGGCGATCACCCATCCACAGACCAACCTAGGCAAGCACGGCTTAACCTAAAGATCGACCCGAGCGGCTGTTTATTATTTAGCCACGAGCTCCTCTCCTCAAAGTCAAAGTCAAAAGCGTTTATTTCAAGTAGACTATCACAGGCACTTTTGAATGTCAAAAAAACAAAAAAAAAAGCGAAGCTACAGTCACAAGGCATAACTTAAGAAAGTACTGTAGTTGCACATTCCAAAGTGTAGATCTCTGTGAAGAATGAGCAAGAAACTCCATGGACACTCATAAATTATACAGGGTGTAAACAGACCCTTCACATAGCCGTCAACCAAGCATTCTGTACATGAAACTAAGTAACTATACGCAAAAATTAGTACCTTTCGGATATGTTTAGGGTCTACTTACACCCTTTGTAAGACACAAGTTTACTGTGAAAATGTTGAAGGCAATTAATTTTGTAGGTGGCAAACAAGATAATGACGATTTGTCGGTCAGTAGTCAAGAATAGCAGAAACTATTACAACTTGATGGCATAGCTACTTGGTACTAACCTATCAGTATCCCATGACAATGTCTTCAGTCTAGGTCCAGATAGCAGCACAGCGATATCCGTGCACAACTCAGGACTGATGCCCAGAGCTTCGCCCTCGCTGAATATCGCAGTGGACAGCACATTGGCCTGGTGCTGCGTGTGCTTGAGGTTCAGAGTCTCCGAAGTCTTCACAAAGTTGGTCTGCCCGCGAGAATCGCTTGCCCAACTCCCGAATTCCTTGTTCGGTTCTTCTTTTATTTCGTTGTCATCCTGAAATGAGAAAAATTAGATTAAATATTATTTATTGGTTGATATTAGATAACGCTGTTGGCTCGCAAATAATATGCATCAGATAAGAGAGAGGTTATCTCGACGTTAGCTAGTCAGTGGCCAAAAACTGTGACAACCAGTCTTACCAAGAGGTATCGTATTACCCAGTATTAACTGGGTTGTGGAGGTCAGACAGGCAGTCGCTCCATGTAAAATACTGGTATTCAGCTGCATCCGGTTAGACTGGAAGCCAACCCCAACAAAGTTGGGAAAAGGCTAGGCAGATGATGATGACGAAAAGAGAGGTTATCTGAATGATTAAAGCTAGCAAAAGTTTTAAGTTGTATTAAGTCACTATTATAGTCGGTAATTCGGAATCTCCCACGCTGTCCTGTCGTTTCATGTTAGATCATACTGCCTGTTACAAAAAGGCCACCCCAGGCCTAGCAAGTGGAATAGTAAAGGCTATTTAATTTGCTATACTCAGGAACACTCGACAGCCGGACTTCGGTCCGGTCCTTGTCGGACCAAATGTAAAGATCATACAATATATAGGTAAACAAGCATTTTATTTTCTGTCTGTCTACGTGACTCTTACCCACAGTCTTACAAACAACATTCTGAATGTCATCGGACCGTTGCCGACACTTCTTCTCCTGTCTCTCGGCAACCATTTAGTGAATATCACCCGTACTTCTAGCCACCTTACCAGTTTAAGCGGCGGCAGCACAGGCGCACACTTTATCCTCTCATACATGGCCGGCGTGGGGTGAACAGAGAACGCCGTGAGGGTACACTCGCAGCGGATACGCTCGCTCGCAGACAGTATCAGACCCAGTTGTGTGAACCATGATGCGAGCGTTTGTTCGGCTGAACGGGCGTCCGCTTCCTGTAAAAAAACGTATTTTTTTTAATTAGATACAATTTCGAATATCCTCGTGTGATCTTTTCTGAGTGAAAGCGGAATATAACTACGACCAAGTTTAATTTGAAATGATTAAAACAACAGCGTGGCAGTTTTCAGGAAATGTGTCCAGATCAAAGTAAAAGAATCACTGGTGATGCGCATCGCTTTTTCACCAGATCTTACAGCATAATTATTATCCTGAAAAAAAAACCAATAACAACCCCGTATTGTAGCAAGTCGCACCGCTCGTAGCCATGACACAGAAAGGCCATTGATGCTGATCCAGGAACTTCCATGTAGATCAATGAAATTAATATGTGTTTCAGTGAAAGTGAAATGCACGCGACTGAGCACATACCACATATAAATTTTTCAGCAGTTATTAAAAAAAAACCAGCTGTTTCCTACAAAAGTGCAATACCCACAGTCCTACACAGTCAAAATGAATGGAACAGCTGATTTTTTTTCTCCCACCCTGTGTAATAGTATGGTGGCACGTGAAGTAATAAACACAAAGGTGAAACTTAATATTTAACAGCAATTATCTGTTAATTATAAGATTGTTAGAGAGGCTCTTGGCTAAATAATAAAAGCCGCTCGAGTCCATCTGTAGGTTAAGCCGTGCTTACCTAGGTTGTTCCGACGTGATCACCCATTATATATCCAGTCTCCGAAAGTAGTCAAGTCCTGGCTGTCATTTGTAAATTTTTAACAGTGGTTATAAGTAGTTTCGAAAGTCTGACAACCAGCCTTACCAAGGGGTATCGTATTACCCAGTACTAACTGGGTTGTGGACGTCAGATAGGCAGTCACTCCATGTAAAATACTGTTACTCGTCTGCTTCCGGATATACTGGAAACCGACCCCATCATAATTGGGAAAAGGCTAGGCAGATGATGATATCTGTTAAATATTAAGTTTCTGTAATAAAGATAGATGATACCTTTTCAGTCTTAAGTTTCAGCCTCTCCAGTTCGTTCATGCCGGCGGTGATCGCGCGCACATACAGCTCACACACGAACGGCTTCATGTCCTCTTTGCTCTGTGAACACTAATATTATTTTAATTTTATTAGAGGGGACCAGCGAGGGCCTTATCACACTGGCAGTTAGCAAGTACCGCGGGCACGCAGCTCTCGCAGACAGGGTTACCTGCGCTTCGACAGCTGCGGCCAGCGTGTGCAGGTGGCGCGCGGTGGCGGCGGGCGCGGCCAGCGCGCGCGCCGCGTCGGGCAGGCGGGCGCCCAGCGCGCGCACCAGCGAGCGCGCGCAGCAGTACAGCGCCGTGCGGGGCGCGCCCAAGCACTGCGGGACCACCATGCAGCGGGTTATCACCACCTGGGGGTAAACCGTACTATGTAACACTTGCGTCCAGCGACACATATGTGCGTCACTTGTCTCCTTCAAGTGAGTATTACAAATAAGAATAGGACGGAGCTCGCGCTATCTATAGATTAAAAAATATTATTAACAATTTATTTGCGAAGTTATTTTTTTTTTGCTAACCACACTTTTCAAGTGACACTTGACAGGTAGAGGTCATTGACGTTCCTAGTCTTATTTGAAACGCAGTAGTAAATCACATCGCGGTGAATAGCATGCTCTACAGTTCTACACATTTTTTTTTTTCATTTTTTTTCTCTACAGTTATTATCCGGATTTTATAAATTTGGAAATGGTAATTCTACCCATTAGAAGAACTGGTCGGGAAAATTGTTGTCCCGTCTGTGGTATCCTTGGCCAAATTATGAACTAGCTAAACCATTCACTGCGGTATGTTTTAGCAAGAGAACCCGAAAAGCCGTACTTTCCATCGTAAAGCCGCAAAAAAAAAAGAATTACGAAAATCGAACCAGTAATCACAGAAAAATCGGTATACATAACCTCCTCCATTTCTAAAAGCCGGTTAAAAACCGACAAAAGCGTTTGCTTATTGTTCTTCGAATTGTAATGAACAATTTATAAAACAAGGCACCTGTACCTAACTAGCAACACTTATTTAAAAATAACTAGAAAACCAATTACATAAGAAACATTACTTTTGCTTTTTATGTCTCGAGTTCTCAACTGAACCAACTTTAATACGATGACTTGCATTTAACGACAACTATCGATCGTATTGACCGCGTTACCTACCGTAGAGCGAACACTGATGAATTAATAACGAATTCCGAGAGCGTATGTACCAAAATAGCGCGATGGTGTTCAAAGCGTTCATAGTCGATAAACTAAGTCATTGGGACTTAGTTTGCACTGGCCTGGTAACTGATGAAGTGATGAGTGGCTGAATGTTTTTTTTAATAGCCTGTATTGTCCCACTGCTGGGCAAAGGCCTTTCCTTGTGCTCTTCAACCAGCCTTCGTGGTACGAATGTTTATTAAAACAGGTGAATAAATCATCGTACCTTTATTTCAAGAGGTACATAGAAGTGTTTAGTAGGGCAATTACTGTTTGTGTGTGAATGTCTGTCAGTGTGTGTGAATGTCTGTCTGTGCGTGTTGTTATGTCTGGCTGTGTGTTATTGCTTTGTGATTGCCTTGTGGTTAAGGCTTCGCCTCTCATGCACGAGTTGGTGGGTTCGAAACCCAACCAAAATTACAGGCGCACAGACGCAGTTAATATTATGAACGTAACTTATATTATTATCCTATTAAAATTCCGCTAAAGCGGTCATTTTAAGCCCCCAGTACCAAGAATTCATATGTACTTTATATGGTTGTCCTAAACGACTGGCATATCTGAAGGAAAACATCAGCAAGGGTGGTGATTAATTCTCGTGCCTTCTCTGTTTGAGAAGAGGCCTTTGCCCTGCATTGAGACCTGAGGCTGGTTATATCATGTAACCAGATTAACCTTTTGAACGCCATTGTCACACATACGTGACAAGCAAGCGCGTGCCCTGTACGCCAAACGACACAAATATGTGACAAAATGGTAAGTGAAATTGTGGCTTGGCGTGGAGGGCACGCGCGTGCGTTTATGCTCTGGCGTTCAAAAGGTCAAAGCCTGCCCTTCCGCGATGTTACTTGGTGTTGGCGTAAAATATTTTTCACACTCCCTTTTCCTTCACATCACCAATTCTTTTTACGTTTGGAAATCCTCAATGGATGTCCTCCGCGATGGGGCCGGCAAGGGTTCTGCCAGACTCCTGACTGACAAATCCCTCACCCAACCCATAAACCTTTTCTCCTCTTTCTCTCTCTTCCATCCATCAATATCATTCATAATTTTTTTTTTTTTTTTCATTGATAATTCTAGAGGCTTACCTGTGCTATAAGCGTAGCAACTTCTTTGGCGTTCTTCCACAGTTTCTTCTCCCGGGGCGAAGTCTCGAGCCGGCTCTGAAGCCTCTCCACTAGCTGGTAGCCATTGCGGAGGGGCGTTTGTTTGGCCTGGAGTAAATAATTTAGTTAATACTTGATGTTGCCCGAGACCTTGGTTCGCGTGAAATTATTATCAAAATATTTGTTCCCTTTTTGAATCGGATTTTGTTAATAATTTCAAGGGTTTTTTCATCACTCTTATCCCAATTCATTCGTGGTCGGCGCAGCATGTCTTCTTCTTCCATACTTCTCTATTACTCGTCATCTCACCAGACACCTCCTTTCTTGCCATATCATTCTTTACACAGTCCATCCATCGTTTCTTTGGTCTTCCTCTACTCATATACCCATCCACATTCATACTCAAAACTTTCCTCACAACATTTTCCTCATTCCTCCGCATCACATGCCCATACCACGACAACCGATTACCACACAACTTTTCAGTCACCGGCGCCACTTTCAGACTTCCTCTTATACACTCATTTCTTATTTTATCCATTCCCGTAACACCACACATCCCCCTTAGCATTCTCATCTCCGCCACATGCAAATGCCTTTCGTTCATCCCTATTTTTCTTAAATAAAAGTAGCCTAAGTTAGACCTTATAACATCATCTATCTAACAGTAAAAGTCCCGTCAAAATCGGTAAAGCCGTTTCGGAGATTAACCGGAACAAACAGACAGACAGATAAAAATTGAAAAAAATAGGTTTTTGTTATAAGTGCCAGTGGCGAAGGTTCCATACAACTCGTTTCTGCTGGCTTCCCTTTGAAAAATGGCACAGTCAGTATTCTAGTCAAATAATTAAAAAAACTCAAACTTAAATTGGTACTCTGGCTTCCCTCTTACAAAAATTGACCCTTCGCTACATATATTTTCATACGCATTTAGTAAAAAGCTGTTATTTTGATATGACAAACAGACACTTCAATTTTATTTATTTGTATAGATTCCATAATAGTATTTACGAATGTATTTTTTTGTTAATGACTCTGGTGGTAATGTCATAATGTGTACCTGTTTGAAAATATTTTCCATTTGGATTCCAAAGGTTTTACAAAAAAAAAATCCACATTGTTTTTTTTTACGTCTCTCATTATTTCCTTGCTGTTGAAAATAGATTACGCAGTAGCCGCGATATAACACGTTCAAAATACCAACAATAGTGTTTTATTTACGATCTATTTTGAAGAAGATGAGATGTTATTTACTTATATGTATATTTACATAGTATTATAAGTTAAGTTAGTTAAGGCACATATTATACACATTATTCTCTTCCCTTTTACACACCATCGTCTACATTTCTTTTTCATTTCTCCTTTTTGCGGGTCTGCTGGCAGAAATTTATTTTGAAATAAGCAGTACTTTTGTACTCATATATTATGTTAATGTTATTTTCCTGTGTTGTGTTCTGTGTCTGCATAAATAGTTAAATAAATTAATAAATAAGATAATTGCTGGAGTGTATCTTAAAAGGAAGAGGAGGAGCTCGTGACTAAATAATAACAGCCGCTCGGGTCGATCTTTAGGTTATGCCGTGCTTGCCTAGGTTGGTCTGTGGATGGGTGACCGCCCATTACATACCGAGTTTCCTCCGTGCCTCGGAAAGCACGTTAAGTCGTAGGTCCCGGCTGTCATTTGTAGATTTTTGACAGTCAGTGGCCCGAAAAACCTGACAACCAGTCTTACCAAGGGGTATCGTATTACCCAGTACTAACTGGGTTGTGGAGGTCAGATAGGCAGTCGCTCCATGTAAAATACTGGTATTCAGCTGCATCCGGTTAGACTGGGAGCCGACCCCAATTTAGTTGGGAAAAGGCTAGGCAGATGATGCTGGAGTGTATCTTAAAAAATTGAGGCAGCTCTATACAGGGTGGAAGCGACACCAACGCGAAAACGGTTACCACGTATTCAGTACATCTTTCTGAGCGGCCACATAGAAATTTTTCATCGTTTATTTTTTTTAAATCAGCTTTTCCACACATTTTGACCGTGTAGGTATTTCACTTGTAGGAAACAGCTGATTATTCGATGAAAAATTTCTATGTGGGCTCAGAATGATCTGCTGAACACGTAGTGACCGTTTTCGCGTCGGTGTCTCTTTCACTCTGTTTATCAAAATAATCTGAAAGTTCTATTTTCAGCAGACTCACCAGTTCGATACATCGCGATCGCTTGTCTCCTTTGTGCAGCAACACAAACTCCATATCAATGAGCAACTCCCACACGTCCAGTGTGAACCCCGCCTCGGTCTTCAGGATGTCTTCAAACGTAGGCTTCTTTTCAGCCTTTGGTTTGTCTGTAAAAGAATTTAAATATAAGAGAAGTGTTCAAATCATATGCTTCACATTGTGTCCAGTGTGTAACGTCGTGTTTGAGTAGCTATGTGTTCGACAAATGCCCTGTATATGTGTTCAAATAAATACCAGATGATACGACACTCTCTAACAGTTATGTGTTCCTAGTTATTTATCTAGTTTAACTACGCAGTGTAGAGTGCAAGATGCAAAACTGGATGCGGAACCAATGTCCAGCTGCCGTCTGTGACAGGCTGAACTGATTCAAATGCAGCAACATGGTATGAAGTCTAATCTCAAAATCATCAATTCTCGCGTTCTCGTATCTATCTACGCGAACGTGCATATGCCTCACAAAACTTGACACTTTTTTTTCTTTTGGTTTCTAATTTCTAATTCATGTTCGTAGTACTAGCAACCGGCGTCCATGTATGAACGTTGACGAAGCGAAAGGAATATGTAAGGATCGTAGCAGCTAGCGTTCTGTAGTTTCTGCCTACGAGAAGAGGGCGTGAGTTTATGTATTATATGTATTTTGTTGTACCTTTGACATCAGCGGGCTGCTCTGCCTCAGTGTCAGCGGGCGGCGCGGCGCAGGCGCGCACGCGGTCCATGACGGCGGACGACAGTGACAGCGCTAAGTCGTCGCACTTGGACGCTGTTAACTGTCGCAACCGCGTCATGAACATTACGCCGCGTTCTTCTTTCAGCCATTCTAGTACTGCAACGATAGGTATAAAGTTATTCGTTATGAACTTGTGGGTTTATTTATGATATAGTACTTACTGCCGCATGATGTTATAAACTTCAACTTAAACCGCGTTGACATGATCAGAGTGTGCTCGGACCGAGTGAACTCGGATACGTACTCGTACGCAACTCGTATTGTGGCAACCCATACCAACCCATACGAGTGCGCTCGGATTATGGGTTAAAAAGTTTCAAGTTCCTTGCTTAAATCTTATCACTGATTTGTAAATACAACAAGCTCTAAACCAAATTGTAGGCACCAAAGAAGAAAGATATTTCATTAAACTGCAGTCTCCAAGATGTCTACAAGGGGCAGTAACCCCCATAGTAATAAACACAGAGGAAAGAAAGAACCTGGATAAACTTCAGATTAATCATCCATTTTGAGAGCATTAAGTTCAGAGCATCATTTTACACATGAACATGTCCACTAACCAAACCACAAAACAATCCTTGCTACATACCTTCCTCTTCCGAGGGCGGCTCCCCCCTAGGATCCAGCAGGACCCTAAGTACAGGATGCCCCCAGGGGTTCGAGAGTATCTTCTTGAACCACCCTCCTCTCGCAACCAACTGCGTCTCCCATGGCGGAGGACCTGCATCTCTGCTGCCCCCCGAACGATTCTCACACTCCTTGATGAAATCATTGATGGCTTCCTCAAGGTTTTTGTGTTCTTCTTTACTTTTTGGTGACTGCCATTCCGTCTGTTGGGAAAATGAAGATAATTAGAGCACTTTCTCGAAAAATATCTGAACTATAGGTTCAAGATTTTCTTAGGTGACAATGGCTAAGCCATGATGGTTATGTCGTCACCGATAGCTGCTTGCTTTCAGGGGTTAACTGCTAATTCCACCTAAAACCACTTAAACATAATTGCGTTGCCTTGGCTAAAAAGTCTTAAATGGATCCTTAAATGGAGCTCAGGTTGACCTTGTTTCAGTCATGAAACAAGGAAAACCTGCTGAGGTGGTAATTAGATGAGCCTTCAGAGAAAATGTGGTGTTGTGTCACCAACCAAGGAATGCTCTATATCGTGTCCTGTATCTCCTATTGTCTGCACATTACAGAAACTGATGAACGCTAGTGAAGAAGACTGGTCATTTTATCCGTTTTTCTTTCAGGCCTACTGGCTTACAGCATACTGGCCTCTGTCACGGATGATCATAGCTCACCTGCAGCACAAGCTTCCCGGTGTGCCTCTGCAGCCAGCTCAGCAGGTGTGGGTGCGTCGAGGGCGCCGAGTGCTGGCAGAGACTGTGAATGCGCCGCCACGCTCCGCACAGGTGTTGCGTGCGTTCGCGAAGCTCACAGTCGCTGCTCAGCGACGCCTCGAGCGACTGCAGAAGAAATGATGATGTTAGAATCTTTTTGAAGACATCACACTCTTATGTTAAGACGTGAAGAACAGCCGCACTGGTCGATCTTCAAGGTTAAGCCACGCTTGCCAAGGTCGGCCTGTGGACGGGTGACCATAATTACATACCGAGTTTTCTCCGTGCCTAGGAAAGTATGTTAAGACGGTGGTCCCGGCTGTCATTTGTAGATCTTTGGCAGTCGTTACAGGTAGTCAGTAGCCCGAAACTCTGACAACCAGTCTTAAAAAGGGGGTACGGTATTAACCAGTACTAACTGGGTTGTGGAGGTCAGATAGGCAGTCCCTGCTTGTAAAATACTGGTATTCAGCTGCATCCGGTTAGACTAGAAGCTGACCCCAATCAATTTGGGAAAAGGCTAAGCAGATGATGATGATGTGACGACGTGAAGATTCTGACAGTTCTAATGTACAATTTGGAACAACCCGTGCAAGGAGGACAATAGTATAATTATTTAGATAATGTTACATCAACAATTTAATTCTACCAAGCATGTTGGAATAGATTATTGTACCCATACTATGTGACCCGCCTTAGTTGCAATTTTTCACGTAATTATGGCATAGAAATCAACCTTATTTATTAAAAATTATTGTCATTATTACTGGGGTAATAATTTTTGCGTCGAGTTACTTAGTTTGATGTACAGAATGCTTGGTTGACAGCTTCTTGATGCTGTTTGTTGTTTGGTAAGACGTCCAGTGTACAGAAATCGGAAGGTCGCAGGTTCAAACCCTGCTCGCACTCGAATTTTTATTTCCATATCAAACAGCTGTAATTCCCTATGCACGGTTTGCGTAAAAAATATTTAAAATTAGCTTCTTGAAGGGTCTGTTTACACCTTGTATAATAATCATCAGAAAAAAAAGTCGTTTCCCAAAAAGTCTTTTTTTTTTTTCAAGAAAAAATATGTTTTACGGTAAGAACACTCAAAACATTGTGCTGATGGGTGCATTGAATAGTACGGCGTCGTGGAGGAATATAAAGTTAAGTTACAACATTAAAAACTTGTATTAGAAAAAGTTGAAACTTTGACCCCCAATATCTCCGTAACTAGAAGTTTCTCAGGTATGGTCCAAACAAAAAAAAATAGTCGCAGTGACGGGGAGAACAAGTGCCTTGCAGCAAACATATCTAGATCTGGTATCAAGATATAATAATGTAAGATGTGACAGCTAAAGCTATTATTTCTTATCTTATAAGTTTAAAAACCAAATCATTAGTTGACCGGATGCTGCCATATCAATATTGTATAAGAATAATATATTTTGATCCGAAAATAACCTTAAAAGTTCCACCAAATGTCACTTACCTATTATTTAATAACATTAACTGTCTTGTAGTGTTCTCAAGATAACAATAATATCAATGGCCAGGAAGTCACAAACGATAACAGAAGTACAATTGTACTTTTAAATTCACGTCTGGTATGTGATAAGTAATACTATAATTATAATAACTACTAAGTTTATCTTGTTTGTATTTAAAAATGTCAAGGACAAGTAAGCTATGACGAATCCGCTGATAAAATTACGATGATTCATTTTTAGTGCCCAGAAAGAATTTCCTGAAGGCATTAATAATTAGTGATTTTTCATCATTTTGAACTCCCGATATTTCGACGCTGTTGCAAGCGAGTAATATCGGCAGCTCAAAATTATGAACAATCACGGAAGATATCCCGTAAGTGACAGTACGAGATCGATACACTAAAATTAGGAAGCTGGCAGTGCCAGAACACAGCCAGCTTCTGCAAATAATAATTTGACTCTAATAAAGGAAAACGCAAATTGCCGACGAAACTTATAAAGCTGTGAGACTAAAATGGGACTGGGTAGGTCATGATGTGGGCCCGAATATCGCAAGACATGAAACCTGAGAATTGGCGAGAAGATGCACACCATCGAGTAAGTAGAAGGAATGATGGGAGGCCTTTGCCCAATAGTCACGTGCCAACTAAAAAATAAAGGTATTTTTATCATCGACATGACGTACAAGAAGAAAGCTAGGCTATTACAAATTTCGTGATGCTAATTAGTCTCCAGGCGAAATGGCGACACTCGAGGAAAGCCCAGCAGTGGACATCTTTCGGCTGATACGATGTTGATGAATTAGGTTCCTAACCATACATAACATAACATCTCGCCAGTAACCCCCGAAGGGTTAGGCAGAGGTGTACCTAATAGTACACCCACATTTCTCCAGTTATGTTTTAAGTTTTATGTATTAGGGGGCGAGCCATCAACCAGGCACAAGTACAGGCTCCGTGGCTGCTATTGAGAAATTCCTGATAGAAAAACCCAACGTCTGCCCCATCCGTGAATCGAACCCAGGATTCCTTCTCGGCACCACTCTACTAACGAGGCATCTTCAAACCATGCTACCTCTTATTAGACTTTCTTTAAATTCCTTTAACTAATTAGAATTAATAGCATCGGAATACTGTGATCAATCTTTTAGATGAAGTGGACTGGCCTCAAAACTGACCGAAAACCGGCATGGCCCGTGTGGTGGATAATGGTCCCACGTAGTGGATTATGGTCCCAGCAGTGGAATCATTATAGGCTCAGTAGTAAGAGTGTTACATCTGTTTTCATGCTCATAGAAGTGTAGCAAGCACATGTTCCGCTAGTCCAAATAAGCAAGAATAAGTTTATAAAACACACACCATGTCATTCATATTGGAATACATAACAAGAAACTATAAATATACGTACTTACAATGAGAATTGTTCAACACTAACTTAGGTTTATGTTGCTTAGTTTGTTTACACTTCCAGCTAACTTCAACTTAAAGCCATTGAATTTTATGAATTCTCTGTGCTTTATAATGAATTTAGATTTACGGAGATATTGGGGGTTAAAATTCCAACTTTTTCACAAGTTTTTTTTTAAATACATGTTTTTAATGTTAGATTTTTACTTTACATACCTCCACGACCCCCGTACTATTCAATCCATCCATCAGCACAATGCTTTGAGTGCTTTCCATCGAGTCCTACTTTAAAACGTGATTTTTCACCCCATAAAAAAAGTCGTTTCCCAGCAATAATTTTTACGTAAAGTTACTTAGTTTGATGTACAGAATGCTTGGTCGACGGCTATGTGAAGGGTCTGTTTACACCCTGTAGATTTTAAAGTACCCAAGAAATAAACTGAAAAATAAGAACTTTGAATTCTAAACTTTTCCCATTTAAGCTAACTTTAGAAAGGCATGCAATGTCTAGAACACTCAATACAAATTGAACTTGCCTGCTACTGCAACTGACATTACAAATACCTAGTAATCATAAGTCGTAGAATCCATTCTAATTTACAATTCAATAAAACAATGCAGTAATAAAGTTAAACTCTAGAACAGTGTAACTGCTTCATTGATTTAGCTAAGAAATTGTCAATAGCTGTCCAGGCACTGGATTTCAATAGTTCCTGCAATAACACTGGTATAACTCACTGATTGCTCTCAATTACATGGGACATAACTGGTGAAATGTATGAGAGTAGAGGAAGTCCAAAGAAATGATGGATGGATAGTGTGAAGGATGATATGGCTATAGTAGTTGTGTTTTAGCATGGCAATAGCGGTCATTGAACCACAAACATTTATTGAATCTCTTCTTTTAAAAAACGTATACAAACCTGTTAATAGAACATTGAATGTGATCCTGAACATTAACAGAAGAAACAATAAGTACACGGTTTATGGTTTCAGTTCGTGTAAGGAGATATCAGGGAAAGGGCAATGACCGCTATTGCCATGCTAAAACACAACTACTACAGAAAGGAGGTGACTGCTGAGTTGATGAGTAATAGAGAAGTATGGAAGAAGAACTGTGCTGACCGCAAATGAATTGGGACAGCAGGAGAATGATGATGATAACTGCTCAAATGTGGGTGAATTTAACTCATCTGCATACCCCTTCGAGGCACACAAACGTGATATAATGTTATGCATCTCTCTAAATAAATAAGACCTGTTTTAAACCAGGTTCTGAAAGAAATTGAATTCGAATCTTTCTCAATAAAGCTTTCTAATTCTTTTGTGATCCATGTTCTTGAAGATAAATAAGAAAGCAGTGAATATAGACAGTTGTTAACTAGTGAAAGTGGTTTTATCATTTACTGAAGTCTAAGAGGTCATATTATTTGTTTGTTTTGAGTACTCTGCTCAAACATTATTCCATTAAAATTAAATGCATGCAAAAAATTCATGAAAAAATGAAAATGCATGTGCATTCATTAAATTCTTAAGTATCTTTCCATTGACTTGAGATATTATCTAAGATAAATACAATTCACTGTACATTTACTTGCCAGCAAATTTTACAGAATTTTACGTAAACTCACGCCTTTCGCTCATGGCGGTAGGCAGAAATCAAGGAATGCCATCTGCTACGATCCTTACATATGAATTTCTATATGTATAGAGGATAAAACAATAGGAATAAAGTCAATAAGTGTTTGTTGAATTGAATCAACAACAAAAGCATAAGTTCTGAACTCAAAGATATTTTTCCAAAACACATTATTATTTATTATGTTTGTAAACATCACATCTGCCTAGCCTTTTTCCCAACTTTGTTGGGGTTGGCGTCCAGTCTAACCGGATGCAGCTGAATACCAGTCTTTTACATGGAGCGATTGCCTATATCTGACCTCCACAACCCAGTTAGTACTGGGTAATACAATACCCCTTGGTAAACTGGTTGTCAGACTTTTTGAGCCACTGACTACCTGTAACGACTGTCAAAGATCTACAAATAACAGCCGGGACCAACGGCTTAACGTGCTTTCCGAGGCACAGAGGAAACTCGGTATGTAATGGGCGGTCATCCATCCACAGACCAACCTAGGTAAGCACGGCTTAACCTAAAGATCGACCCGAGCGGCTGTTATTATTTAGCCACAAGCTCCTCTGTTTGTAAACATGTTTGGAATATAAATTGCGAATGCAGGATAGCAGTCTTCTTTTGAATTATCTTATGAATAATTTTTTTTTTTGCTTGCTTAACAGATACCACATTAAATTTTTGCCTCCTATTATTTACACAACACATCCAACTTAACTTAGGATTAAAGATAACTTCATGTCTTTCCAATTAATCAGCTACAAGTATAAAAGTCCCAGAATTTATTAAGGCCCTTTTTTCTCTTGGTCATAAGATAATTTATTTAGAACAACAGGAAGGAACAGAAGTACTTATTTATTTATTTGTTTTAATAGATACTTGCCGCACTAACAGTTTGCACCGAAGCGTACAGCAAGCCAACAGCACAAAATACTAACTAAATAAACTACTACCACTAAACAATTGTATGCAATAATTAAGAATAGCTACGAGAGGTCAGTGACCATTGTCATACAAGAGCTTTAGATACACCAACAACAATAAAGGCAATAAGATAGTACAAATCAAATAAGAATATACCAAAATTAAAATTTTTATTAATATTAACAGAAATATTTTATTTTATTACTAATAATTAACTAACACCAAGAACTGTAAGTGTAAGGTATAAACTATCTTCATAACCTACAACTCAAATAGAAAACATCTGCATATCTATTATATCAAACTAATTATTTACACAACTAATTATGTAAACATAAACATAATGGAATGTTATCAACGTATCAGTAGTGATTTGCAAAATAAAATGTAATTTATGTATTAAACAACAAACATTACATTGCATCAAAATAAGAAAGGCCTTGATTTTTTTTTTTATTACAAAATGGCCCTGCTTTTGACTTCAATCACGCCTGATGGAAATGTGCCCAGAAAAGGCCTGTTCCTGTCCTTGCCTAAATGTTTAATGTATCTAAATAACACGTCACTGCAAAAACATTTCTATGTTTAAGCGTTTACTTATCCAAATAAAATAGTCAAGGTCAAACATTTTAATTTCGGTCAGATTGTCTTTATTTTGTAATTCCCGCTCACCCCAGATGAAAAAGGATGTGATGTTAACTATGAAGGCAGCACTGAATACAAATATTTAAAAACCATAATTTAAAAAAAAAAATCTTTTCTTCTTCTATATTATACTAAGCTAGCCACTTCCCAACCTCTTACCTACTAACTTAATTAGAAATCCTCTCAGCAACTTACTATTACTTAAGTTTAACACTACAGACTCTTAAACTATAAATTGAACCTCAAGTTACAAAGTCAAGGCAGTTCAGGAAAAGGTCAGCGACCCTCCCTTTCCCTAAAGTTCTGGGAAAAAGTCACTGAACTGTTGACTTTAGAAGTAAATTCAACCCTATTTTTTTTAAAGGTTATACCACCTTAGTTTGTTTAGCCTAAACCTCTTAAGGTGCCTGCAAAAAATGAAATTCAAATTTTATGTCTTTCGCATTTTGCAGGTCAGTGTCAGGTTGTACTGGATTAAATGAACTTAGGGGGTTGTATTGATGATTTCAATGATTATAATTCTGTTAATATGTATGTGTTATGGTCATGTATCATATTTTGTTCAACATATAGCCTGACACCGATCAGCAAATTGCAAAAAAAATTAAGAAAATTCGAATTTCGCGCTTCTCCCTAAGGTATTATTATACCCCATCAGTATGAATAATGTTTATTAAGAGACATATCCTTAACACACAAAAAGTGAAAAACCCTGCTGTTCACTACTGATAATGTTTGTATTTCAAGTTTGTATTTTAGATTTGATCTTTTTCATCAAAGGTATTAAAAAGTTGTAAGGTTTTATTGTGGATAGTAATAAAAGCAAAATTATGGTTTTAATATAACCATTTCAGTTGGTACTTAAAACCATGATATCCCAGAAAACAGTTATTTTTGACAAAACCAACCTACATGGGCCCCTATGATGGATTATGGGTCGGTCTCTCACTCTGAAAGGAATTTCTATCCCAATAGTGGGAACATTGTAAGCTGATTATATTTTGATATTAAAAACATTTATTTCAATGATCTCAGAAAACTATGTTTTAAGAGCATTTGCCTATTATAGATGCAAACCGCTCAACATAAAACCTTTCAATAAATCCTGAACTATGCTTGCTAAGCTGACTAATATTATTATTATCATAAATATGAATCATCCTAGACATGTGCTTATAATAACATTAAGTAACAATATTTCTGTTATCATATGTGATAAGGAATTTGGCACACAGACATACATTATTTGTTTTAGCAATGTTTTGAAAACGTACAATTTAAACGGTATGTTTTTGAAAGGGTGTCTTTTCTATAACACTATGAGATTTGAAAAAAGTAGAAAGGTACTTATTGACAATTATGGTATTTATGATAGGACAAGGTAATATATAATGGGGATATGAATCGGTGTTGGTAATATAAAATAAAGATAACTCAAAAGTTTTACTCTTCCGATGTCATATAATTTCCATTACCCTGGGTTTTTTTTTTAATTCAAGTTACCCTTTTTAACAGGAGCCACTAACTAAAATTAAGGTTATATAAACTCAGTATGAATTCATTAAAAGTATGATTGCTAGAACATAATATAATACCTGTCTGCTGACTTTACAAAATAACAATCCACAAAATGAAATCTGAACCGGCCAAGTCGTGTAACACATGAACTATGTAGTAACACCAGGACAGTTTCATTTGAGTCTAAAAACGCGATTCAGGACATAAGGCAGGCTTAGTCTAATTAAACAGCTGATGTCTTATATCTTATATACTTCACGCGTGCAATAGAATCAACGCGAAAATAGAACTGTCATATTTTTTTACTAAAATAAATAGCGAGGAGCTACGTGACTCCCCGATGTTTTGATATGGCTGTCCGTCATCATACCTACTGATGATTACTAAGTACATCATCTTTCATCTCATTTACTACTATGTCATTAGATTACAAGTTTATGACAACTTTAGGTGCGAAAAGGGATTATTTACCTCACAAATAGACATTAAATTACAATAATAGTGAAACACAATCTAATAAAACTACCATGATTTTTCACTGTACATACACTTGCAGCATCTATAGAACTCGAGCATTCTATCAACTTTTTACGGCGTAAATATGGTTTCCCACATATTTCTCTCGAAATAAATCACATATTTTCTCGAAAATAACGAACAGATCACAGAAATATACGAAAACAAGAGTTTAGAGAAGACAAATATGGCGGCCACAGTGAACTTTACCAGCACAACGGCGTCGTATTATATACGGTAATCTTGATGGTTATAAGAATAAAACTTACCTTATAAAGTTCAATGTAATATGTTTTGCCTTTTGGGCCACTTGTTTGATTACTTTTCACGTCTTTTCCATCATTTGTAGAAGTCATTTCTTACGAAAATATCGCGGGGAGACATTTATGCGCTTGTGTTTTCGTAATTGTACTGTCAAAGTCAGTGTTACAATATCAAAATAGATCAAAGCTTAATTATCTCCATGTAGCAACCCCACACGCACTTCACGTGCGTTCAAATTCCGTAATGGAGACCATGCACTACCAGCTTAGACCATTAAATGGTCTGCAGATACTTTTCTCACTTTACAGAAATATTTAGACTCTTCAGCATGAAGTTATAATAATCTTCATGGACTAGAGTATAGCACAAGTTATCTTTCTACATTTGTGTGACATATTTCCCACAAATGTGTTAAATCCTATCCTTTTTGAAAGCATCTAGCATTATGGTTTGCAGACAGATTAAAAGCGAGGTGGTGCACCGGTAGACCAGTGCCCTGTTTATCAAAAATCACAAGTCTACACGTTCACAAGTTACACTTTGCAAGGAAGTTTTAATATATGAGAACGGGTCATAACGAGCAAATTTTATTTTGTGATTTGGTTTGAAATCACTAGCTGACCACTGCTGGCGATGGCGAAAGGTCCATTTAAATGCATTGGCGGTCCACGACAGCGGGCACTATATGGTTAAAAAACTGCAGAAGTGCAGCCTTGGAATGTTGTGTTTGAATCTTCATCTCGTCGTTTTAAATAGAATTGCAAAAAAAGGCGTTATTGCCGATGCATATACCGGCAACAACGCCACTTTTTTTTTTTTTTTGATAAAATCCATCCATCAGCTAACAGACTGATCGTCTGTTGGATTAGAATCCAAGAGATCATCATTATCTATGTGTTGCTTAGGAAAATTTTGGAAATTGGATGCCTTATGACATAGCCCCAGCTTGTTGAGGTTAATTAAGGTGAAAAATCTAGGGATAACAGTCGGTACCAAAGGGTCAAATTTAGGTGCCTAGTAAGATTTCTTTGACGGATAGTAGGTATAGAAGTTCTAGTGTTGCACTATTAAAAAGAAAGTAAAAAGTCTATGTCAAGGCTAATCTATATTCTATGGTGATTAAATATTTTTTCATGTTGGCAGTACTGTAGTACAAAGCAAAGCGAGTTGTGTCAAGAATTACTGCGTTTTTTACGAAAAATGATCTCAAAATATAGTCGGAAAATGTAGAATTCATGGTTCATTTAAAGTTAATTAAGTATGCAGTAAATTAATTCATAATTTGTTAAGTTATCATCATTTTATCCGTCGTGCTCGCTAATAAAAATTGATGTGTCAAAGTGCACGGTAATAGAAGGGATGATAAATTATCGCTTTTTAAGCCTAATGAGACAGTGTATTTTATTTTATTAGCTTTATTTTGCGTTCAAAATGTACAATGAAGTGTAATTGAGGGATTTTAGGGACAAGGGTGGAATAGGGCGTGTGATCCGACTTGGCACATCTGGCGAGCCTTCGGTATCATTTCCCGTCCTTTCTCACTAATTGGCAAACTATTTACTGTTGTCCGATGTTCTAAACCCACTCATATCTAGTATATTTACTCAAAGATCTATATTTCTTGAGATTATTTTCTATTAAACGTAACATTTATAAGTGTCGCAAGTCAATAATTAGAGAAATTAATTAAATTTCTAATTTCAGTGATTTTAAAACATTAGATGTACATATTAATTAGTTCTGTGTTGATAAGCGAACAGTCTGCTTAGTGTTGTGATGTGTGTATCAAGTAATTATAATATTTTAACATATTGTGAACCCATTGAGTGATAAACTAGTAAAATGGCTAAGAAATCGGATAATACCGGCGGGAAGCTGGTCACAGTTTCTGTCGTCGGTCTTTCTGGTAAGAAAAACATTAATTTTAATATTGGCACTTGTCCATTGTCAAGTTTTTTTTTAACTCATGAATCCTTTTCATTATCCATAGTCTTCAAAGATATTCAGCCTAGTTTGCCCAGAATATCAACAAAATATCACCATTCTATAGTGCATAGAATAGGTTGTTTAAACTAGGATGATCATGACCTTCAGTACTTACAAATGCTATGCCAAATAGGCTGTATCTAATGTGTTTTTCATAGTCAATTGTCAACCTGTTATTATGTTCAATCAATATTTTTATTGTGCAATTGAGTGGCATAATAGAGCTGGTTTGTCAGGAAGAATAAAAATCAATGAGTGTTTTATTAGCCCAAGCCTCGTACCATATCCAGAATACATAATAAAATAAACCCATATCGTCCCCACTGCTGGGACACAAGCCTTCTTTCTGCGAGAAATTAGCCGTTATCCACCATGCAGACCTCGTGCAGGTTGGTGGATCCAGTCACATGTTATACGGTAACTGATTTTCAGTTATTTAGATGAAAAATCCAATTAGTTTCTAGTTAATCTAATAAGTAAAATTACTATGTTCTTTTTGCACAGTTTATATGTCTACCTAGTTACCAGTGGCGAAGGTTCCATACAACTCTATTCCTACTGGCTCTTTGAAAAATGGCACAGTCAGTATTCTATAGACAAATAATATAATCACAATAAAGATATGTACACTGGCTTACCTCTTACAAAATTGACCCTTCGCCACTGCTAGTTACAGTAACAATACATCAGAAACAGAAACAGAAATCATTTATTTGCTAATAATGTAGGTATACAGATATGATGGTAATTTCAATTAGAGTCCCGATACATTTTGCCATACGGCATGCAAAATTATTAAACATAAAACATTAATTATACAAACAAAAGCCTTCAATTCATTAAGCAGTAATAATCATAGCACTAATAATCATCATCATAAGGGAAAGAGCGAGATAGCCCCAACAAAAGTATTATCAATTACTTACTGGGGATGTGTCATTTATAATCTATGTAACTGCTTTTGGGACAAATAAACATTTTTACTTTTTTACTTTTACTAGTTAGCAGTGGCGAAGGCTCAATACAACTCGATTCCTCCTGACTTCCCTTTGAAAAATGGTACAGTCAGTATTCTATAGACAAATAATATAATCACATTAAAGATATGTACTTCAGCTTACCTCTTACAAAAATTGACCCTTCGCTACTGCTAGTTACAGTAACAATACATCATCATAAGTTAAAAAGGTTTAGGGAAAGTGCGAGATAGCCCCAACACAAGTATTATCAATTACTTACTGGGGGTATGTCATTTATAATCTACTAGCTGACCTGCGCAACTTTGTCTGCGCTTTTATTTTTCCCTGTTTTCGCAATCTTTTTTCATAAATGCTCCGCTCCTATTGGTTGTAGCGTGATGCATAATTATATAGTCTATAGCTTTCCTCGATAAATGGGCTATCCAACACTAAAATAATTTTTCAATTCGTACTGGTAGTTTCTGAGATTTGCGCATTCAACCAAACAAACAAACTCTTCATCTTTATAATATTAGTATAGATGTGAACTGCTTTTGGGACAAATAAACATTTACTTTTACTAGTTAGTAACTGATTTATCACTCACCTGCCCTTATCTTATATTTAGTAACTGTCTACTGATTATTAGCAGTAGACTTAGAGTAACCTATTTTTAAAGTGCAGTAGTCCTAAGAAATTATATGGCCACAGTACAACATAAAAATCCTTGTTGTGATGGTTCTACACCTTGGTTTAATATCAAATGAACATATGACTAGAATCAGAACAAGAGCATTATTTTCTGGTGTGGTTACACATAGTCCAGTGAAAGAATTCTCTGTCCCTGGGCAATTTAAATCATTTCAAACAGTTCAGTAGTCTCTCAACTGTATGTTTCTAACAAGGGTTCTAAAATGGCTGCTTTAGCAGAATCATAATAGGATAATATATTTATATATGAATTAAATTAAAATTCTTAAAATGGTCACACACACAGTTATATTATGAATTGTCACATTGTGACCGGTTTACGAATTGTAACATAATTCATTATTATTTTGGGTCTTTTACAACAAATATGTTGAGAATAGACCACTGAACCATTTGTGAATAAGTGGAGTTCGGGGACCAGTACCAAGGAAACCAGCATGGCTGAGAGATATTTCTTGACAACATGTAAAGTCAAGTCAGAAGCCGATGGACGGCTTAAAAATTCTGACACCAGGCTTCTTATACATATAAGAAATTTGGTAGAATGGGGATATAATATTTTATATAACTTGTTTGGTGTAAACCAATGTTAACAGTAAAACAAAAATCTCTAAATTACTAACTATGAAACAGACACACAGAACAATTTTATCTTATCTTTCAACAATTACTGAGATTATTTGCGAGTTGAATTATTGTCTAGTTTTTCTGTAAATGTTGAATAGATATTAGAAATGGCACAAAACTAGAAAATCCACATTCCCAAACTTGTCTGGTGCAATTTTATTGCTTTATTTTTGCTCATGATTATTATTAACAAAACATTGTACCTGTTCTTATGTAAATACAGCCAGATGAGTACATAGTATAGCCGAATTTCAGCAGTAAGGTTTAAAGCATAAATATAAATCAGCCTATGAAGTTCCCACATGGACATATGCGCCATATTCCACCATGTCAATCTAACACAGGGCTGGTGGATGTCATCATATCTATCAATTTTTGTTTCTAAGACATGCCACCGGTCAAGGTTATGCAAATGGTCAAGGTAATTATTATGAGTAAACACTCATAATAATTACCTTGACCATTTTCAAAATCAAAATATTTTATTAGATGGGCACTTATAAAATTTCGAAAATAAGGTGCATAGTTCAGGTTGGTTGTTTCCTATGGAGAAGTATTGGCAAGAAACTCCATGGTTACTGAATTATAGTAACGCATTTCTTCCATTCATCCCAGAGCATTGAACCGTGAGAATCTGCAAACCTCTTTCTTGTGCTTTAAAAGCAACAATAGGAAGTATACCCAGTAGTAACTGGGTTTTAGAGGTCAGATAAGCAGTCGCTCCATGTAGAATACTAGTATTCAACTGCATTCGAGAGATCGGAAGCAGACCCCAACAGAGTTGGGAAAAGGCTAGGCAGACTATGAACAGGAAGTATATATCTCAACAATGCTTATATTAAAAATAGCTTATTAACTTTATCATGACAATATATGGGAGATAAATGCACATATAATAGTTGTCTGATGATTATCATATGTAAACATGACATCACCTTCAGTTGTTATGACATAGGTAAGAATATATTTTATCTTTTGTTATGTATATTACTGTGCTAGGTATTCTGTTATCAGGATGTGTTACAGGTGCAGATGAACTTGTACACAGTATCACACCTGTTTGTCTAGAAGGGTTGGGCAGGGCTGTTTAGTATACCCATATTTAACTATCTGAAACTGAACTTTCAAGTTCAATATAATTGTTAGAAAGTATTGTAGCATTTTTTGACATTGCAGACTATGTCAATGCAAAAAAAATGGATATCATATGAAATGAAAAGACGTTTTTAGACTACCGTTAAAAATCAACAGTAACCACACACACTGATTAGATTTATGATTTTTCTATTAAATCACACCTTATGTCCTAAATACTTTCAAATTTAGCCCATTTTAGTACAGCAGATAAGGCTAAAACATTTTCTTATCACAGTTGCTGACATTCAGTTGCTAAACCTAAACAATTGCGTAACCTTACCTAAATAAAACCGTGTGTAAATAACATAAAATCACGCCTGTAATCCCCGAAGGGTTAGGCAGACCTAATAGTACACCCACATTTCGCCAGTTATGTTATGTTCCCATGTAATAGGCGGCGAGCCTATTGCCATCAACCGGGCATAAATCCAGATATCAAAGCTGCTACTGAGAAATTCCTGATGGATAATCCCAATAAAAATTTGCCCAACCCGGGATTCGAACCCAGGACCTCATGCTGGCCACCAATAAGCACCGTGCCCGCGTGCTTCACAGGGAGAGGAGGCTTGTGTCCCGGCAACATTATGGACATACTTTACATGCTTACATATACCACTACAAAAACGAAAGTCTTCCAACATCGTCATCTGCTTAGCCTTTTCCCAATTATGTTGCGATCGGCTTCCAGTCTAACCGGATGCAGCTGAATACCAGTACTTTACATGGAGCGACTGCCTATCTGACCTCCACAACCCAGTTAGTACTGGGTAATATGATACGCCTTGATAAGACTGGTTGTCAGAATTTCGGGCCACTGACTACCTGCAACTACTGTCAAAGATCTACAAATGACAGCCGGGACCAACGGCTTGTCGTGCTTTCCGAGGCACGGTGAAACTCGTTATGTAATGGGTGGTCACCCATCATCATGCTTAGAAATCAATGAACACAATCAGATTGAACAAAACAGACCCCCATTCAGAGTATTAGAGCAAGTGATTGTCAATAGTTTTTCTATTGTTGCCTTGTTATCTAAACCACTTCCTGTTATCATATGTGTAGGTGTTAGATTGTTTAGTTTCCACAGAGAAAGTTGACAAATCGTGTGGTTGGTTTCTGTTGTTATAATAACAGAATTCAGCTTATATAACTGTTCCACTGCACGGATATAGGCCTCATCTGTGTGTCTTCTGTACGCGTAGTACGACTACCGTAGAAACGGGTTTTGTCGACGGAAGATACGACAAAATGACAGATTTCTTTTGTTGATTTTGTCAATTTTGCCGTCGACAAAACCCGTTTCTACGGTGGTCATGGTACTCGTGCCAAGGTGGGCCAGTATCGTGCACGCAGGCTGATTGCGGAATGGCGGAATTTTGACTTCTTGTCGCTAACACGTTTCTGAATACATATCTTTGAATTAATTGCTCTTGCTTCTTCATGATTGGAGAGCAGTGTTGAAAAAATCACTTGATAAAGTAAAGTGTCTGCTTGGGTTCGAACCAACGAATACAGCACGAAATCTGTTCCGTTACCACTGGACCACTACTGCGCGATAAGATAAACTGTTCCGGAAATGTGACTTCCTGAACAGGGATGATTTAATATTTTATACGCAAACCCTGCGTAGGGAACATAGCTGTTTTTGACATGGAAAGAAAAATTCGAGTGCGAGCAGGGTTTGGTATGGCGACTTCTGTACAACATTGATTTGACTGCAATGTCAACGTGTTGGTTTAAGTTAGTTCGATACTTTCTTAAATAGATGGCGCTAACGTCACCGTAAGACGTTATTAATGGAACGAAAATTTCGAGAACTGTGAGCGGGGTGCGATGGTCTAGTTGGTTAAGACATCCGGTGTACTGAACCGGAAGGTCGCAGGTTCAAACCCTGCTCGCACTCGAATTTTTCTTTCCATGTCAAAAACAGGGATGATTTAGTTGGAGAAAATATTTTGGTTTGAAACTGAAAAGTATAATACGGTGTGGAAGGTACACCGACGCGAAAACGGTTACCACGTATTCAGTATATCCACATAAAAATTTTTCATCGGTTATTAAAAAAAAACAGCTCGTGGCTAAATAATAACACCCGCTCGGGCCGATCTTTAGGTTAAGCCTGCCTAGGTTGGTCTGTGGATGGGTGACCGCCTATTACATACCGAGTTTCCTCCTTGCCTCGGAAAGCACGTTAAGCCGTTGGTCCCGGCTGTCATTTGTCAGATCTTTGACAGTCGTTAGGTAGTCAGTGGCCCAAAAAGTCTGACAACCAGTCTTACCAAGGGGTATCGTATTACCCAGTACTAACTGGGTTGTGGAGGTCAGATGGGCAGTCGCTCCATGTAAAATACTGGTATTCAGCTGCATCCGGTTAGACTGGAAGCCGACTCCAATATAGTTGGGAAAAGGCTAGGCAGATGATGATATTAAAAAAAAAACAGCTGTTTCCTACATAAGTGAAATACCTACACGGTCAAAACGTATGGAACAGCTGATTTAAAAAAAAATTACCGATGAAAAATTTCTATGTGGTGGGGCTCAGAAAGATGTACTGGATACGTGGTAACCGTTTTCGATCGGCGTCCCTTCCACTCTGTATATCTACTACACAGAGACTCTTCGGCGGTGGTTATTTCGTGTTCTGTAGTTTACACATAATATACATTTCCTTTATCTTGAACAAAACTGGTCCGATGACTGGTCATGCGACCAAACTTTCTTCCTGGGCTCCAAGCTCCGACCAGCACGCGTAACATGATCACCGTAGAAACGGGTTTTATCGACGGAAGAATCGACAAAATGACAGATTTCTTTTGTTGATTTGTCATTTTGTCGATTCTTCCGTCGACAAAACCCGTTTCTACTGTGATCATGCTACGCGTGGTGCTGGTTCTGTGGCCATAAGTCGTGACCGTGGCGCGAGGTCCCTTAATCATGTAGTAACAAAGGATTCCCACCTCCTTGAATCGTTACGAAATCTTTCTCATAGAGGTGTGAACTTCCACCAGGTACTCCTCTACCTAACCGTTTGGGGATTACAGGCGTGATGTTATGTATGTATGTTTATTAGCCGGGAACCGAATACGCGTACTGCGATTACACCGTTCCGAATTCGTTAAACCTCTCTGTTTCATATAAAATCAAGAACCATCCTTTGAACCATCAGCTCTTTCTTAGAATAACTTTGTAGACTTCAGTTAAAGAAAATTGAAAATATTTTAAAAGAATTGTTCGCTGATTTTCTCGCGTTTCTTTTTCGTCGTAAAAGAAAAATAGGGGCGCAAATTACGTTGGTGTTTTAGTGACTTATTCGTCAACTGGCGAGTGTGAAACTCGCGAGTGCGCGCGAGTTGGCACCTTGCGATTTGACCAATTTTTTTTGTCGTCAACTCGCTTGACCTTGAAAATCTGACGTTAAATACCTCGGATGTACAGTGAGCTACAAAAGCTTCTTATAAAATGTATAATATAGGTACACACTTTAAATGTATAAGACATTTTATACGAATTGACTTTAAAATAAACCACGCAGGTAACATGAGAAGGTCAAAAGTAACGTAAAATGTTACAAAAGTAACATTCTGGCAACGCTGGATAGCTTACTTGGGTATCGTCGGCCGCAACCCCATCGCCGTCTACCGAAATCTAAGTAGATAGTCGGTACTTGACCGAATCAGCCAGCGCGGGCAATAGCTAGTTATTTATAGTGATTAGTTTCAATTCGTTTTTATTTGACTGTACTTTATAATACAAAAAAAGTAGGTAAAATCGGAAGGTGTCAACTCGTGCGCGCGCGTTTCACAGTCGCCAGTTGACGAACAAGTCGTTTTAGTAGGTTAACTGAGTCACTTGTAATCATTTATTGACATTAATATTCGCGGTAAATAAGTGAAATGTCATAGCTTGCGAAAGAACTGACTTTTAATGGGGTCAATCGTAACGTAAATTAAGTTAAAAAGTTATACAAGTTGTTTTGTCAGTCTGTGTTACCAAATTAAAATTCATTCAGGTGAAATTCTTTTGATGTCATCATCCTTTATTGACATTCGTTTCAGGTAGTCAGAGGTCCGAAATTCTGACAACCAGTCTTTCCAAGGGGTATCGTATTACCCAGTATTAACTGTGTTGTGGAGATCAGATAGGCAGTCGCTCCATGTAAAATACTGGTATTGAGCTGCATCCGGTTAGACTGGAAGCCGACACCAACATAGTTGGGAAAAGGCTGGGCAGATGTTGACCATCATCATTGGATTTTCTGAGTGTATTGGTGAGAAATTGGCCCAGTCACTAATATACTTGTACTACTTTAGACATATTTTCCTGGTACGAGTCAGTTTTTGTGTTAAAACATAATAAAGCTGATTGTCACAGTTTGTCACAGCTGTCTCTCTCTCAAAGAAGATGTAGTGACAAAAATTGAAAAGAGTATGCTTAGATGGTTTGGTCATGTGGAGAGGATGACTGAAAGGCGACTGACAAAAGGGGTTTACAAGGCTGAATAGATGTGAGTGGCTATGCAAGGAGGGGACGCCCTAAGAGGACATACACTGACCTTATTGATGGTCTTCGGAGAGGTCAGGTGCGTAGTACTCGCAACCGGCGTACGTGCGTGACCAGATGTATGAACGTAGACGAGGCAAAAGGAGTATGCAAGGATCGTAGCAGGTGGCGTACTGTGATTTCAGCCTACCAGCATGAGAAAGGGCGTGAGTTTATGTATGTATCTCTCTCAAGCAAATAGATAAGTAGTTCACATTCACACGACAAAATTACATAGAAATGAAGGTTCATTTGTCAACCTACTCAGCGCGCGTGACGTAGTGGATTACACCCAATTCCCTCAATAGAAAAGAGGCCTGTATCCCAGCAGTAGTATCATTATAGACTGATTATGCTTGCTAATGATTAAAGGTTCATTTGCCCTTGCTTATTTATTTCAATTTGCGGTCATACGGAGCTCGAAAGAAAGATGTCGTACGCGCCGAAATCGAACGTCGTTTCCGTAACGAATTCATTTGTCATTTTCGATTCATTTCGTATCGAGATGTTTCACTTCGACTGACAGATTCGAAATTAACAAAACGTGAAACGTATCAGGTTACACGCCACACAATCTGCAATCCCTTCATTATCTTAATGACAAAGCGGGCTCGCACAGAGAACGAGAATATCACATAATGACATTATCACTGATTGACCGATAGCCGGGACGTTGACCTTCCGATAAATCATTTACTGGTCCATTGCCCCTGTAACAATAACTTGTAGCTATGGTGACGATTGCTGCTCAATGCGTTTGACGGGCTTTGATCAGAAGCATAAGAATAACACAAGCCATCTCTTTCTGAGAGGTAGTCGGCCATAATCGACCACGCGAGCCCTGTGGGGTAGATGTAACATGTCTTCGATATTTGGATTTTAGGACATGCCGGTTTTCTCACGATGTTTTTCTTCACCGTTTTGAGAGAGTAACTGAGTCATCGTCATCTGCCTAGCCTTTTCCAAGCTCTTGTTTGGGTCGGCTTTCAGTCCAACTGGGTGCAGCGTGCGGCTGAGCATTACATTGTCACTTACACATGGCGCCACATCAAGCTATACATTTCTAGTATAATTTAGCTTCGCATTTTATAGGTTTTCCGAACAATGAGACATCCGTATAGACTGGTTTTGTACAGCTTGATTGGTCGTCGTGCGCACCATGGCGCAACGGCCTATCTGATCTCCACAACTCAGTTACTGGGTAACACGATACCCCTTCATAAGAGTGGTTTTCAGACTTTCGGGCTTCTGATTTTTTATTTCCTTTCAAAAAGTTGCTTAAAACTCATACACAAAGCCTACCCGCGTAACGACTTTGGAAGATCTGCCAAATGACAGCCAGAACCAACGGCTTTACATGCTTTCCGAGGTTTACAGAGATTTCGGTATGTTATTGATGATCCCCCATCCACAGATCTACCTCGACGAGCGTTATCCATAATTAATTCTTTTTTTATTCTTCATCAGGTACTGAGAAGGAGAAAGGGCAGCTTGGTGTGGGCAAGTCTTGTCTGTGCAACAGATTTGTGCGCACACATGCCGATGATTACAACGTCGATCACATCTGCGTGTTGAGTCAGGTAAACATACCTTTTATACGTTACTAACACTTATATCTACATATAGTCAAGTTAAAGTAATTACTTGAGTTTAAGTAATTACTTATGCAACCATTTTTATGCAATAGACAAGAATTTGAACGAAGTAAGAACCGTCAAAGAAAGCAAAGCTAACATCCGTATTCATAGATCTACATATTATGTATAGTCAAGTTAAGAGCGTTAACGTCTTACGGCATTTCATACAAACTTTCAAATGATTTTTTTTTGGGGAAAAAGGCGTGAATTTAAATGTTTTTCAATTTTAACATGTGTCGGTTAAAATATAAGCCAGATAGCAAAGTAGGGCGACTAGGGCCGCTAAGTGCCCAGCTGAGGGTTTGTGTAACGTACTTTATTACTGCTACTCTTAGAGCGGATTTTACCTATGAAACTAAACACGATAAGCACGTGTAAACGGGATTCAAGAGCACGAGTAAAGGCCGGACTCCACCGAAGCGGAGACGAGACGAGTGGAGATATGTGTTGTAAACCAGCGATCGAATTGCGTTACTTACACTTCTCGTCTCCGGTTAGCTTTAGTGGAAACGGTTGAGCTGAGTGGCGAGGAGATGTCTCGTGATTTTTTAGGCCAGCGGAGACGAAAAGAGACGTGAGCAGCGTGCGGTGAGCCGGATGCTTTGACCGGCGAATGGTGAACGGTGTGCTGTGTGCAACGTGCGGTGAGCTGTGTGCGGCGTGCGATGAACGGTGTGCTGTGTGCGTTCCGCTTTGCACATCTCCGGTGGATACACCATAGCTTTTATGCATCTCCTCTCCTATCCGCTCTCCTTTCGTTTTAGTGGAGGCCGGGTCCCGAGATTTCATTGTCAATATTTCATATCAATAATGACACTAAGAGCTCATGATCGCGGTTTTGCTAAGCTTATTATAAGCGTTTTTTTTTTTCCGTATTAGAAATCATCAAATGACCCCCCCACTCTGGGCGGAGCGGAAGGGAGTGTCAGACTTGTACTGACTAAAACCCATCCATGTTCCTTCTTTACCCTTTGTGTTCCAGGGCCACGGTATCTCTTTCGAACAGTCCCGCAATTATACGCGTTCAGTTTCATAGATGATATTCGCCCTTAATAGGTCTCAACTCTTAATATCTATGTTTTAAAATTCTACAACAAACAAACAATCTAATTACCCATAGCTTAAATAAACACCTGCCCCTACACAGATATGTTGCCCTTGCGTGGGGTTACCCCGACCCCACGCACTGAAACTGGACACTCCAATGCACGATGACACGAACTCAGTCAATTGGAAAATTATAAAAAAAACGGGTCTTTTAAAAATAGCCGTCACATAAACTGTATGTAAGGGGTTCTATACTCATGTTGACCTGATGACAGGTCGGGAGCAAAATTGAATGTATAGCATTTGCCGCCCAAATGCTGTGAGGAAAGTTTTCGAGTATGAATGTGGATGGGTTTAAGAGTAGAGGAAGACCAAAGAAACGACGGATGGACTGTGAAAGTATGATATGGCAAGAAAGAAGATGTCTGATGAGATGACGAGTAATAGAGAAGTATGTAAAAAGACAGGTGCAGGTGCGCCGGCCCCAAATGCATTGGGATAATGGCAAGAGAATGATGGTTTTGCCGCCCAGCAGCTCCGAATCAGGCCAATCTCCGTGTGTAGCACTTTACCACAGGCATGTTCGGCCTGAGTCCAACTTACCAAAATCGCGCAATGCTATTGGTTCGTTGGTCTGGTAGTCGCAAGCGCGACTGCTGAGCATGAGGTCCTGGGTTCGATTCCCAGGTCGTGTAAAGTGTTTTCGAGTTTTTCTATCAGGAATTTCTCAGTAGCAGCCAAGTCGGATTTGAGCTCGGTTGATGGCAATAGGCTCGCTCCCTATAACATGGGACTTAAACAACTGGCGAAATGTGGGTACCACTAGGTACTATCTGCCTAACCTTTTGGGGATTACAGTCATGATGTTATCTTTTATCTTATGTTAAATTATTGGTGAACTCGATTTTTCTCACTCAAACGCGTGTTAACTTTTCTCAGTATTCTGTTCGGATCTGTATCTGTAGTTCATATCCTGTGTCCATTATCATCGGCCTAGCCTTTTCCGAACTATGTTAGGGTCGGCTTTCAGTCTAACCGAATGCAACTGAATACCAGTATTTTGTATGGAGCGACTGCCTATCTGACCTCCACAACTCAGTTAGTACTAGGTAACACGATACCCCTTCGTAAGACTGGTTGTCAGACTTTTCGGGCCACTGACTACCTGTAACGACTGTCGAAGATCTACAAATGACAGCCGGGACCAACGGCTTAACGTGCTTTCCGAGGCACGGAGGAAATTCGGTATGTAATGGGTGGTCACCCATCCTCAGACCAACCTAGGCAAGCCCGGCTTAACCTAAAGAACGATCCTCTTGTGTGTCCTTTGTCCATATGAAACAAAATTAACTAAAGACGCAATGTCGTAAATTAATTCTGGCCACATACCATATCATCGTTATAATAAAACATTGTGTTTGATGCCCCTGATGTCAACACATGAAGGAAATGGTAATGTTTTCCCCATGGTTTGTGTTTTTATTTTGGTATATTCGTGGAAATGTTTATTTACATTAATTTAAATTTTGATATATATTTATAGTATTTGATATATATTTATAGTATTTTATATATCCTTGTAGTTAATCTTATTATTATTTAAAATTATTTTCAGATTTACACCTACCACTGCTTGTCTCTGCATCACCCAAAGGTTGACTGGTAGAAAATGCCTATGGCATTAAGTCCGCCTCTGTACTTATGTGCTTGAAGTGTTAAATAAATAAATAAATAAATAAATGGATAATAAGAATAATTGCTTTATTTAGGGACTAGGCGCCGCCGCCGTCTCGCCAGATCCGTGTTGGTTGACAGTTTAATCAACACAATAATCTCTAATTCCACTTGTCAACTAACAATGGTGGCTAATTTTTATTCAGCATAATTATAACGTTCTACTGCTCTGCGTAAGGGCCTTAATTCACTACTCCGTCCTAGTAAGAAATAGTGCATGCCACTAGTGGTGGTACTTTCATCCAAGTCTAAAAGCTTAGCTTGCCCTGATAGCCTATTACTCCTCATGATCTTAGGGTTCCTGAACAGTCTGCTTGCACTTGTCTTCAAATTGTTGGTTCTTGAGCATGCCGGTTTCCTTACGATGTTGGTTTTCACCGTTTTGAGAGCAGTGTTGTTGAAATAAATTACGTTAAGCCTACCTGAGTTCGAACCTGGCCAGCGAAACGTAATCCGAGCCATTTATTACTGGTCCACCACTCTCACACTGTCAAACACTGTTTGAAGCTTTCACGGTTTACAACTAAACTAATACTGTCACTTACGGGATATCTTCCGTGATTGTTCATTATTTTGAGCTCCCGGTATAAAATAATGAACAATCACGGAAAATATACCGTAAGTGACAGTATTAGTCTCACACTATTGCTACTCGATGCTGAAAGTTATTCCATTTAATAATATACGACCATAGCAGTATGCTTTCGTAAAAAAATACAAGCCAGAAAGGTTCGTAGCGACTGACTCTCTACGGGATGCCCCAAGCGTTGTCAAATATGCATCATCCTACGCGACTTTGAATGCATTCTATCTCAACACCGGTAATGCAGCTTTCTCTGCAATGTCAACTACTTACCCACATTGAATAATTCACAAATTGACGTTCAAGTGTGGAACAACGAATGCCATTACGAGTTAAGACAAAGATCTTAACATCTTCAGAGTAGACGGAAGGCGTTCATTGTTGAACATGTTTACGAAGCTTTGAGTAAATTATGAGCCCATCTTTGTAGTTAGTCATTTGCTCTTACAAATACTGGGCTGTAAGGATCATTTCAATCATAATTATGCTGAATGCATGACGGTAACGGTTTGGTTACAGTACAGTTTTGTGTTGATAATAAAAATTAAACATCCTTTTTAGTTGTCGTATCTCACACAAATTCTTGTCAAGAACATATGAATTTCACTTTGTAACTGGAAGTTTTTAGCATATCATCCACATAGACGAACAAGTAAAAATGCATACTATAGAGGATAACTCATAAAGCACCGAAGTAGAGTTATTAAAATTATAATATATGGGAGCACCACGCGAACTTCCTCTACGAAATGAAAAAAAGAATCACTTAATTCGGACCAGTAATCATCGAGAAATCGCTGAAAAACATGAAAAAAAAAAGTAAATGCTGGTGAAACACATAACCTCATCCTTTTTTAGAAGTCCGTTAATAACTTATCCTCAAACTCTAGGTACACTAAGACGAATACCTCGGGAACATGATACGTTACTGCGCGTGTCGATTTTTTTTTAATAATTTGGAAGTCTTAGTCAGGTCATATGCACCAGTCGGAACACCAACATCATGTCAGTTGAAACTGTAAAGGCACTACAAAAAGTACTACAGCAACATAGTACAAAATGTACTACAGCGCCGTCTATGCCTCAAATGAAGTACTAAAATCAAATTCCTGAACCGCGCAGTAAAGTTATCCGCGACTAACCCTACATAAACTGTCGGGCAGTAGCCCACCAGATATAACACCCGTCTAGGCGGAGGATCCTCCCTTTTCTATAAGAAATGAAGAACTTTACACCCTGTTCTTGTAGGGGTCTACAAAACGAATGCGCGAGCGGATGTCTTCCCCCATCCCGCGGGGCCAAAAGATTCTTGTATAAACTGAAGCGTACCTTCATAGAGAGGAGGCCTGTGTCCCAGCAGTGGCAACATTATAGGCTGATTATGCTTATGCTTATGTACCTTCAAATTGGCCAGAGCATTACCCATCTCGGTCCATTCATCTGTGGTAAACAATGATATTATAAATAAAAAGAGGTAGTTGCCGCACTAGCGCGCGCAAATTGTTGCAGACAAATTCAGACAATTGTCTTAATTTAAGTACTTCAAGCGCAATAGCTGTCTCTTTCTGTATCATACGTTCCGTATTATCTATCGCAGTCGTAACAACGCAACGATATTTGAACGCCGCTCATTATGAACGTAGCGTATCTTCTTTATAATATCATTGGTTGCAAAGCCAACAGGCCCGAAAGCTACCCGCGATCTCCACCGCACTAAAAACATGCAATGTTTACGTAGACCTAAATAAATAAAACCTCTACACTTATAGCTACTCTGTTATTCACTGGGTCCGTTTGTAATGAGGTTCTCTATTTTATTATTCGTTATGTTTCAAGGACGTAGCTAGATAAAGATCTAGTTATCTGTGTCTTGTTTTTAGTATGATTTGATTAAAATAAATCATTCCGGTTTCTGGAGATCAGGGGGCCTGAAAGGTCGCTCTGTAAGGTAATTCATATTATTATCCTATTATGATTGTGCTAAAGTGGCCATTTTAGCCCCCAATGAACTCTCCGTTGGGTATTAAAATTTGCCGTCAAGTCTCGTTTGTGCTATGCCTGACATTATAAGGGTCGTCACGCCCTTCATGGCCACGTCCATAGCTTGTCGCACGATTAGCCGTAATCTGGTTGGACTACCTGTCGCGCGGTCATATTTCTCCTTGGTCGGAGCTTCTGCGGCCGGTCGTTGGACAAGTCTTAGTCGCACAGTGGCGGTACCCTCAAACTGAAAAGCTTGGCTTGCCCATCATCAGCCTACAGCATTCCACTGCTGGACATAGGCCTCCTCGCATGCCACTCAACTAGTTTCTCAGCAACTCTCATCCAGTTGCCAATAGCCACCCTGCGAAGACCGTCGCTCAACCGAGCCTGAGGGCGTCCCACCTTATGTTTGCCGATTCGCGGTGATCACTCAAGAACACGTCTACCCCAATGGTCATCGGTTCTACGGCTAATATGACCGGCCCATTGCCACTGATAATTTCAGTGTAGTAACAGTCGACTTGCCAAAACTTGCGGTGATTTTGACCCCTAGGCATTCCACTGGCCGCACATGTAAGATACGCGTTCGCGTCCGACTTTTTGTCATCTAACGCACCTATCTTACAAAATATCGTCGTGTAGGAGTGTGTGAGAAGTTTCCATTACATTTGACAAATAACGTTGAAGGCTCGTGGACAAGTTAGACTGGAATCTCACAAGCTCGGCAGCTGATGATTAGCATCCAGAAATCAGTCGTTTAAATACTAACCCTACCATATAAATTCTTTCAGTCGGACTTCAGCGGCCGCGTGGTGAACAACGACCACTTCCTGTACTGGGGCAGCGTGCAGAAAGAGAATGATGATCAGGAGTACAGGTTCGAGATTGTGGAGCAGACCGAGTTTGTGGATGATGCCTGCTTCCAGCCGTTTAAAGGTTAGTTCTGAGTTTTAGTAGTAGCTAGCAGGAGTTGAAGATACGACATCAATTGTTAAGACTTGTAGAGGTTGCAAGTCCGACTGCTCATTCGAGCCCTAGTTCAGGCAAAGTTAATTGGAAACTTTCATCAGGAATTTCTCGTTAGTTATTTACAAGAAAAGGGAGGCCTGTACCCATCTTCATCATCATTTCAGTCGAAAGAAGTCCACTGCTGGACATAGGCCTTCCCCAAGTGTAGCCACGAAGCCACATTGACCGGTTCCGTGCGTCTCGCATCCAGCGGATCCCCGCAACCTTCAGTGCCTATAACCAGCAGTGGGTGAATTCAGGCTGCGGATGATGATGATGATGACGGTTACAGTTTACAACTTTGTCTTTGAAATGGAAACACACCTGCGATGCCAGAGTCATGATTTTTGTACCACTTGGTTGTTAAACAATTCGGTAGTGTCGTAATTTTTCACGTGTGAATTGGGTATTTTTACCTAAAACACACATACAATTCCGATGTGTTGAAAAATAAATTTGATCCGCGGCGTGGGAAACTGTTACAAGCATAACATACGGAAATACAGAAATAAGAATACTTGATTGTTTACAATAGAATAAACCAGTTAATTAATGAGAATTTAAATATTATACGCTTATGTATTGTATGTCGTCTTTTTGAATAAATAATGAGTTAAGAAAGTCCGGTTTGTGTCCGGTTGATTGCAATAGAGTCGCCCCTAATACTTGGAACTTATGCATAACTTTAATATTTTATACGCAAACCCTGCGTAGGGAACATAGCTGTTTTTGACATGGAAAGAAAAAATCCATGCATAACTAGCTAATATGTGACTGTACTATACCGGGTGTAAACAGACCCTTCACATATTCGTCAACCAAGCATTCTGTACATCAAACTAAGTAATTTTACGCAAAATTTATAGCTGGGAATCGACTTTTTTTTTTGGGGTAAAAAATTACATTTTACGGTAGGACTCGATGGAAAGCACTCATAGCATTGTGCTGATGAATGGATTGAATAGTACGAGGGTCGTGGAGGTGTGTAAAGTAAAAATCTTACGTTAAAAACATGTATTTAAATAAAAACTTGTGAAAAAGTTGGAACTTTGACCCCCAATACCTCCGTAACTAGAAGGTTCCCAGAAATAGTCTAGAACAAAAAAATTATCGCAGTGGCGGGGAGAACAAGTGCCTTTATTTGATGTTATAACATTATTTCAACGTTGTATCGTTGAAATAATGTTATAACATTGTTCGTTGGTGTAGTGGTCGCAATCACGACTGCTGACCATGAGGTCTTGGGTTCGATTCCTAGGTCAGCCAATGTGTTATTGGGTTTTCCATCAGGTATTTCTCAGTAGCAGTCACGGAGTCTGAATTTGTGCCCGGTGATGGCAATAGGCTTGCCCTCTATTACATGGGATTTAAAACATAACTGGCGAAATGTGGGTGTACTATTAGGCACATCTGTCTCTTCGGGGATTACAGGCGCGATGTATGTGATGTAAATACCTCTTTTTTTACAGTCGGCAAAACTGAAGCTTATATCAAAAGATGTGTGGCCACGAAACTACAGTCAGCTGAAAAACTGATGTATGTGTGCAAGAACCAGCTGGGAATTGAGAAGGAATATGACCAGAGACTGATGCCTGATGGGAAGTTGTCTGTGGATGGTTTCCTGTGTATCTATGACGTCAGTCTAGTGCCGGGACGAACCTGGGAGAAGCAGGTGGGTTTTTTGATGAGAACATTGACAAACTTGTGCATAAACTAGAATTTTATGTTTACCGTGTGTTTGGAGCTAGATGGCTTTCAGTGGGGATTAAAGTCACATTAAGGATAGCTTTAAAAATTGTACAACATCTAACAAATAAATTAGGCCTGCAAGCTTTTACTGTTGGCCAAAAGCTGATGTCTTTTCCTGCCTATATCTATCGGCTTTCGTAAAGAAAGCCCCATTATGAAGATGGTGATTTCTTTTGCATTCCTACTTTAATTTAATTGAGAAAATACTTCATGATGTCATTGACGAAATTACAGAAAAATTATCATACTGGTAATGCCAGAATTGCTTCCAAAACTTCTTGAAATCTTTTTGCTTGTATTTTATAGTGTCAACTCAGTCACTCATAGAAAAACGGTGGTATTCAGCTGCATCTACACGCGTAGTATGACCATCGTAAAAACGGGTTTTGACGACGGAAGAATCGACAAAATGACAAATCATCAAATAAATCTGTCATTTTATCGATTCTTTCGTCGACAAAACACGTTTCTACGGTAGTCATGCTACGGGGGCTGGTTAGATTGTAAACCGACGCCACAATAGTGGGGAAAAAGCTAGTAAGATAATTATATTGAACTGTTAACTTCATTTCAGAACGAAGTCCTGGCAGCGATACTCCAGAACATCTTAAAGCTGAAGAAACCAGTAGTCCTAGTGACTTCGAAGAACGATGAAGCTTCCGAGCAAGGAGTGAGGGAGGCGGAGAGACTGGTCCAGCGTAAGGAGTTCAAGGGCAGCATCCCTATAGTGGAGACTTCCAGTCATGATAACGTGAACGTAGACCATGCGTTCTTCTTGTTAGCGCAGATGATTGACAAGACTAAGGCCAGGATTAAGGTGAGTTTTCGATTATATTATTATAGCTAGCTCATATTGTCCCACTGCTGGGAAAGGCCTCACTTCATTCCTTCCAACGGTAACGATTCTGTGCTACTTCTTTCAAAATCTCAAGTGAGACATCCAGTACGTCCAGCCATCTCCTTCGTGGTCTGCCGCGACCCCGTGTCACTGTTTCGGGGCACCAATCCTGAGCTTTACGGGCCCAAAGCTCTTTCGGCATGCGACAGACATGTCCTGCCCAGTCCCATTTAAGTTGGGCAGTCTTTTGAGCCACGTCAACGATTTGCTTTTTGGTGCGCTGTGTAGTGTTTCGAACAAAATCTGTTAATTTTACACCTAAGATAATGCGCTCCATAGCACGTTGGCAAACCTTGAGTTTGGTCTTTTGGATGTTAGTCAATGTTAGTTTTCGAAACTTATACTAATAGGCCCATTAGATATTGGGACAGGACTGATCCACAATTGCTCAAAACAAAAAGGAGTGGAAAGAAGAAAGGAAGGTCTTTGCTCTACTGTGGGTTGACGCATCTGAAATAAATAAATAATAATAAGGTGTAGCGACGTTCTCCGGGTGGCTGGTAGCAACTGTATGAGTGTTGTCGAGCAAAGAGTTATGTCGCGTGCAATTCAAGAGTTCTATGTCCAGCAGTGACTAATTAGATGATCTCGTTATACAGCAGCATCAGTGGCCTCCATTTGGTTCTACAGGGAGTGACCAAAGGCTGGACAAATCCAGACTCCTGGTTCTGGAGTCTGAATTTGTGCACGATTGATGGCAATTGACTCGCCCTCAATCACATAGGACCTATGTCTGGCGAAATGTCAGTGTAGCTTTCGAGGCACAACTTTGCCTAACTTTTGTGTGTTTCTCAGGTGGCTAACTATTCAGAGGCTTTACGGATAAGAAGAGAGACTCTGGACTTTGTCACTGAAGCGTTCACCCAGCTGATCAGAATGCATGTCCAGGATCACAAGTAAGTCACACACACACACATCAGTGCAACTCATAAGATACAGGCATTTGAGACATTTCAGCTTAGTCTCTTGTCTGGCAACGTACCTGCAATATCTTTGGTTTATCAAATGTTATTGACTACTCGTCGTAAAAGGTTAAAACTGGCGACTGTGTAAAACGAGCGCCATTTCTTTTTGTTTCAAGTGTGTCACAATGAGTTAGTTTACTAAGTGTAACTCGGCTTTTATTAGCTTCACCTGTAAAAAAATCTTAGAAGTTAAATTTGACCCACTTCCCGGTTTCCGATCGTTCTGCAATTTTGCGTAAATGTTTAGTTTGGATGACAATGCATGGTTAGTTAAGTGACGTCTCTCTAAAACCAATATGGCGGACTCCTAAAGATGGTGTACTAGTTATGTATGCATTCCCATGATATGTGTATCAAAGGAAAGAAAGTGAGAAAGGGTTTGCCGAGAAGAATACAGAAATAAAATGACGTCACTCGAAAGCGTTTACTCATAAAGTTTTTTTTAACTATAATATTTTTTATTAAAAGCACAATTTTCTGAGAGCTCTTCTAATCTTTTTTATTTCTCCTCAGAGAGATGTGGTCGGCAGCTAGCAAGAGATTATGTCATTACCCGGAATGGATCAAGTTTGTTCAGCAGTTTGGAAACGACGGAACACAAGTAAGGGCCATTCTCATAGCACTTGCATTCTCTAATTGGACTACTTGTTTGTCTAGATGCTATCTCTCTCTAACTTCGAAATTTGTTTGACTACCCACATGTCCCACTTATATTCCAAACAATTTAAAACAAAACAGCTATTTTGGGCATATAGTAAATTGTTTTGATATGGAAGGAATAAAAAATAAAAAAAATATTCGAGCACAGCTGCAGAAAACAGCTGTAGTTCCCTACGCAGAGTTTGCGTATAAAACATATTTAAAAATATAGTGATTACTATCATTGTGATTACTATCAAAAACAACAATGTATGAAAATTCGTGTTTGTCTAGAAATAATACGTATTTTATTTTTGTGGCTAGTTTTCCCTAGAGTATTGGAATCTTGGATCGATCGATCGATTGGATCTTTGGAATCTTTATTAGTTGCGACAATTAAAAAAAAAACTTGCCATACTTGTGTCCATACTTTTTTTTAACACCAAGAGGAGTGAAAGTGAACTGAAAGTAAAAATTTTAGAGCAAAAAATAATTTTGATTGTTTTTTCTGTCAAAACTGCAGGCATTTTGCGATTTTTAAGGATAGTGGTGGATAGCAGTGCTATATAGGTTGCCGATACAAAAAAAATCTATTTATTCAAAAGAAAATGTTGGTCATGGTAGTTAAAAATATCATAAGGGGTGCCAATTTTCGAAGGATTTAAATATTTTTTTTTTGTAATTTCAATGAATATTGAGAAATCTTTTTTTCCTCGAGTAGTCATAAGCTTGTCCACCCTCTAGTGCCCGCTTATCGTTGAATTTTACGACACGTTGTATATCAATGCCTAAAACCTATCCTTAACCTAACCTTTGCATGATCCGGTGATAAGCATCGGTTCGAGGATAATAATTTAGCGTGATATTTCTGGGCTACGCTAATAATTCTTGTTTTCCACAGGTGGTATACCGTCGTCACATCCGAAGACTGAAAGAGGAGCGAGCAGCTAAGAAACTTCGCAAGCAGTTAGCTAAGCTGCCGCAAGTTCTGTCCAGGATGCAGCTGCCCACTGAGGACTTGCAGGAGAAGTGAGTATTTAGTTTTACCATCTTTGGGGCATCTATGCCGCTAGAGCAGACGAGTCTTTGAGTGGAGCCCTCGTATAGGCAAACGTAGTGTGGGATGCCCCTCAGCGAGATGGACCGATGACCTTAAAAACTTTGTGGTGCAAATTGGAAAAGGCCCATTTCAGAAGGCTGTGATAAGCCGAGTTAATTGATCTATGGGGCTTTATGATAATAGTTACTGACCTCCGCCCCTCCCTTCCGCTCCGCCCAGAGTGGGGGGGTCATTTGATGATTTCCAATACGAAAAAAAAAAAAAATAAGGCTGACTTGTCGGATGTTCTTCAGTTTCACAAATTACGTGCCAGAACTTATCTGGAGATTATGAAAAGGTCCACTTTTTAGGACGTAATCAAAAACACTGTTTTTATAAGTTCTGGGACAAGTCCATTATGTCTAAATATTTGGATTGCACAATATGATAAGAATAACTATCTTCCTCTTTTTCAGCGACTGGCCCATGGTCGTTCGTCAGCTACGCACCCACCGTGACTTCTCAGTCTACTTCAGCGAGGGTCGGCACCAGGACTCAGGCTCCGAGTCAGGGTCAGATCTCGACAGCCCCCTTGCTATAGACACCACGCTCAGGGTCGGCGAGAGGGCCAGATATCAGGTAAGCCCTGGAACAGACACTTGTCAGCATCATGGGTCCCTTCTATGATAAGAGACTCCTATGTAATAGATGCAGAGCCTTTTACCTGTATCAAAGCAGAAGAAGAACTATGCTTGCTGATTCTACAATCCCGATTAAGGGGAAAAATTTTCAAAAAAAAACAAGACTTTCTTATAACTTGAATATGGATTCAAAAAACCTTTAATTGTCCACCGTAAAGTGTGAGTACAGCTCAGGAGTTCTACTAATGTAATCACCAGAAACAAACATTTCAATAATTTGCAGACGCTGGGACAGTCGCAGAAGATTCCGTACGAAATACTGGAGTCGAACGAGGCAGCTGGCGTCTTCAAGACGTTCTTACATGAAGCTCAGGAGGAACATAGGAATTACGAGTGAGTTTTAATATTATATTTTTGTTTTTTATCCTTTCGAGTCCATGGTTTTATAGAGGTGTAAAGAATAGAGTAAACAGTTCATCTTACATTAAAAGGGAGGGTGGGAGGGGAGGGGGTCTTTCGACCTGACGCGTGTTATGTCTAGTGGGATGCTGCCCAACGGTTGTTGAAGGTTTGTTGTATTCCTTAATTTTCAGGATTTATGTGGCGTCGGGTACAATGCAGGTTTATCAATTACTTCCTTAGTATGACTTGCGTACATGATCAGACGTATTTCACCGGCATCAATTCTTCTCTGTACAAAGGACAAAATTGTATTCTCCACCTACAGCATAAAAGTGGTTGAATTTTTTTGCCCCTTAAGTAATGCCCACGATTGAATTGTCCATATTATAAGCATTATGGGCTATAATTTTATCACAGTCCTCGCTGTGTCAATCCAACTCGGGCCTCAGTATTTTAATTTCATAATAAAAACTACTCTCTTTTCTACCCAGATGGTGCCAACAATTCAAGCGTCTCCTAGAAGAGACAGGCTACGTAACTCCCGGCAAGCAGCTGTCAGAAGTGCGCGTGCTACTGATGGGGCGCGAGTGCTACGAGGCGCTGTCCGACGAGCAACAGCAGCGGGTCTACGACCAGCACCAGAGGCAGATACAGAGACGGGCCAAGGATAACTTTCAGGTAATATTTTTTGGGACAAGCCCTACACAAAATTTCCTACCACTGCAACTCCTGAAAGCCAGGATCAACACAGTGGCGCTACCAGAAAAGTTTCGAGACATTGAACCTCGTCCAGTTAAAATTAAATTAATCAGAAAAGAATAGCAGATGAGTTAGAAAAAGAAGAATGAAAACAGACAAAATTTTTTTTGACTACAGAGGTGTCAAGGTGGGATCTCTTAATAGACTTACGACACTAAAAAACCTCAATCACAATAAACAATGCCTATTTAAATCGCAAGTATTAAGATTTAATTTGCGATTGAAAATGTCCTAAACATATAGGGTGACTGGTAATTAGTAACCAATACTTAAACACATGATTGTACTCATGATAACAAACAACTTTCCCAAGGAAATTTTTATTTAAATACTCATTCACTTCGCAAAAGCGGAGCATTACGGGGCGGGCTTGCCGCGCTGGTGCTCTGCCTACCCACTGTTGTACGGTACGATAGTAATGAGACAGAATGGCGTCATGCGGCTAACAGCTGATAGGTCACAGGCGCCCGCGCGCGAATTTCATACGGCTGTTGTATTATTGTGATAAAAGCCTGTGTATAAAAAAAAATGTTCTTTTTGGGAAAGTTGTTTGTTATCATGAGTACAATCACGTGTTTAAGTGTCGGTCACTAATTACCAGTCACCCTATACACCGTGACTTTTTAGTCGTCTTACAACGGCAGCCCACTTCATGTATCCAATGAATACTAAACATTCATAAAAGAAATAGGTTTTTATGAGATTTTAATAATTTAAAAATAAAAATATTATTCAGTATTATGACGTATGACGTAGTTAAAACACCCTGTTGCGAGCGATGATCTAATGGACTCGAGTGCTGGGTAGGCAATGTTCTCCCGTTTGACACTTAAACATCATTAACAGGATGTTTCATAATTTTATTCTAATTTTTTATTATTATTTTTCTTTGTACCTATTATGGAAGATAAAAAAAAATCGTGCCTAGAGCTATTTTATGTCGGGTACATTGAGTGGACGACCTTTGTAAGACGACTAAAAAGTCACGGTGTATAAGCGTGTGTAGCTTTGCAGTCACTTTCCACAACCACATCAATTGGCATCTAAATTGTGAACGCAGTTTAGGTTTTGCGTTCCTGACAGTTTGAAGCTTGTTTCCCATGTTGGATACTACAAGGTCGTAAAAAATATTTTCCATACGAATACAACAATATAAACTGTAATAATTTTGTCTACAGGAACTATTACTGGAGCATGCAGATCTGTTCTACCATTTCAAGAGTATATCTCCGACAGGGACAATCACTCAGGAGGACATTAAGGAGATTACTGATGTACTGCAAGATGATTTTAGGTAAGTTTACATGCTGTTATGATACATAAACAAAAATGTTATTTTGTTTTGTGAGTTTTTGTTTCTCTACCTCTTTTTTTAGACAATTTGCGAGTGTTCAGTCACTAGTCTTGCACTGACCTCTAGTATGAATACATTTGAGATGCTTGCAACAGCACCGTAATATCGGGAACTCAAAGAAACCAGTAAACATGGTAAATATGCCGTTTCTAGTGTTAATGATAACATTTGAAGATAGTTCAGTGCTGATTGAATTCAAACAGTCAGCGGCAACTTGTAGATACTAAAAAGTGACTCGCAAATTGGCCTCGTGTCCGGAATCCATTATAATAATAATAGTTTATTTCCAAAAAACTTAGTGCTACTTTATTACTATGGCAATGTGTCAACAATTTCAATTAAGGCAAAGAGATTAGCATCTGTAGCCGAACTAGGCATAACCTGTATTTCGGCTTTTAGCACCATTAATTATATACCAATATACCGTTTCTACTATGAGGAAGTGCCTAGACGTTTCTCTATTTAATATCTACATTTGAATCTCCAAAATGAATTAATCATAATATACAGTCAATCTGAAACATCACTTTTCAAAGCCATTTTTCATAGATTTTTTTTCTTCATCATCAAAAAAAGTACATATGTGCCGATTTGTATTGAAAAACAAAATGGCTGCGACATATAGACGGACAGGGCGAATCTATAAGGGTTTAGTTTTTTGCCATTTGGTTACGCAACCCTAAGAAAACACTATGTTCTCTTTCCCCTCAGATACAAGATGCTAGACCGCATGGAACAAGACAGAAAACTGATGCTGTTCCAACATCTCGGTTTCGTGCACTGTCCCATGCGCGAGCACTGTCCCGCCGGCGCCAACTGTTTGGATGCCACGCTGCCGGTCATACTCAACACTAGAGTCGGGTGAGTACAGTAGCAAGTTGAGCTTAGACTGAACAGAGCATAATAGTGTGATATCTATTACGGAAGCCAGCACCCACTGTGGTCGTATAATTGGTTTTGGAGAGAAAACACCGGCCTCATTTAGATTTAATCCTATTTTTGCTACGCATTAGTTATAATCAATTCTCAGAAATAAATCATCATCATCATCTGCCTAGCCTTTTCCCAACTATGTTGGGGTCGGCTTCTAGGCTAACCGGATGCAGCTGAATACCAGTATTTTACATGGAGCGACTGCCTACCTGACCTCCACAACCCAGGTAGTACTGGGTAATATGATACCCCTTGGTAAAACTAGTTGTCTGGCTTCTCAGAAATAAATAAAATAATGTATCATCCAAAAATTAATAGTCGCTTTGAAGACACAGGGATTGAAGGGAGTCATATTCTAAAGCATATTACTTTTTTTTCGCAGGCTTAAACTTAATTCAGAACTTTAGAGTATTGATATGAATCCAGTGCTGCAAATGCTTGCATGGTAAAATACGTAAAGAAAATCACATCCGTAATGTGACGTCAGTTTCAACTCGACATAAGTAAAAGTACTACTTAAATAATATTATCGAAACTGACGTCCCCCTAATATTTTAACTTTTATATTGTCAATAAACTTTATTTCGTTATTGTTGTTAGAATATCCTCCATAATTCTTCTATTTCTTCCATAGGTCATTGACATCGACAGGCGAATCTCAATGCCACGCAGGCCCTCCGGCCGCGCCCTGGGCCCTCACCACCGACTCCAATCAGATCAACGTCATCATACTTGGTGTAAGTACTTCAAGTTGTTTCTTTGTTGACCATCCTGCAGAGCTAACAGATATAGTGCAACAATGTTTTGTTGTTGCATTGTTAGGTCTATAATTCCAACAAAAATAGACTAGTTTCAGGATAATTGCCTCAAAACAGCCAACGGCCAACCTGAATATGTTCTATAGGGGAATCATTCAAACCTCATAATACCAGTACAAACCTCAGATAACCAATTTAATAACTAGAGGTATTCATTGTAAAATTACACTAACTAATTTTTACTGCTGTCAAATTGTTTCCACAAACGTCATATTGATGCTGCATTCGAACTGGAAAGTATGCTTGCCTACTCGCTTTGAAGTATCTGTTCGCTTCAGAGATGCCACATGCTTGTCTATATTGCTGCAATAGCAAGGCGTCGCGGTCTTACAGCATCGGCGCTGTGCAGACATTTATCAAACGCCTGCATTGGAGTTACTTTAGTGTGCAGAGAGCCCTGCTTGCACACCAAGGTCGACGAAATGAAAATTCCGTTGATTTCATTCAGCAATAGATGTACCAAATTCATATTTTCTCGTCTTTCCCAACCAAATTAACTCAATTTTTTTCTCCATCAGGTGGAAGGGATAGCCGGTGAATTCGGCAAGCGTCTGCTAGCGGGCTGCGACTCTGAGCGTCGCGTGTTAGTGTCGGGCCACAGCTGGCGCGTGGAGCAACGCGTGCGCACGGACGATTTCAGCGCCGAGACCACTTGTATAGACGACTTTGCGCCCAATGGTGAGTAGTCTAGTAGAGTAGTTTCTTTTTATAAAAGAACCCACTCGAACAGTGAACAGTGGTTATACCACTGTTCAAAACGGTAAATGCATTGTGAGGAAACCGGTATGATCCAAATATTCGAAGACATGTGACATCTACCAACCCGCACTGGCCCCAGAGATAGGTAAAGCAACATGAAGAACAACCCAAGATGAACATGATCCACATGGTTTTGGGACTTAAGCGTTCCGGATTTGGTAGTCCTGCCACGTAAGCTTTTAGAAAGTGGCCATGAAATCAGAGTATCTGCCTATACCTGTATACAATGGTCGGAATACGGCTACGAAAATACCTCAAGTAACCTAAATCACTTGTAAATGTATTGTTTTTGTTTCAGGATATTTCTGCGTATATCAAGATCAAGAATCCTTCGAATACATTAGAGGATGTGCTGAAAAGACGCTGTTATCTAGCTTAGAGCAAGAAGACAAACTGCCGTTTCAAGTGAGTAAAATATGAATCAACTCAGCATTTCCTAGTCCTCTGCTAGAAATAGCCATACAACTAGTTCTCCGCTCCATCTATTCCGACTCCGACACCAGAGTCTGATAGATCGAGAGGTCTTATCCGTTTCAATGGTCTTTGCTGCTAATACAGACATACTCATTTCAGGTTAATTCTACATAACATCACACCTTGTAATTCATTTCGCCAGTTATATTTAAGTCTTACGTAATAGGGGGCGAGCCTAATGTCATCAACCGGGCACGAATCCAGACTCCATGGCTGCTACTGAGAAGTTTCTGATGGAAAAATCCAATAACACTTTGCCCGACCCACGAATCGAACCCAGGACCTCTTGCTCAGCAATTGCGATTGCGACCACTAGACCGAGGAAGTCAGTATACTTAGTTCTATTTCGTACAAAGTTATTATAGGACTGACCTTTAAAAGAAACTTTGAGACATAGAACTATTTAAGAAAACGTAAGTGAAACCTTACTGTAGACATGTAGCAAGACTTCAGGACCAGAGATGGACTGCAAGAGTAACTTCATGGAAAGGGCCACAACGGAAAAGTCGCCCAATATCAAAATGGAAGGCCCAAAATGGCTACAAGTAGCCCGAAACAGAACCTATTGGAAAGACTTGGAGGAGGGCTTCACCTGTTTAAGAGGTTCCTGCAAAAATTAGTGTTAGAAAAAAAAAATCTTACCAATCTATCTTGTATTTAAGCAGGAAATATAAGGCTTTTTTAAAATTTATTTTATAAGTGAAACCTTATAATATATTATTGTAATTTCTTCAGGGCTTGCCGTTAGTGGTGATGTTTGTCCAAGACGAGGGAATGGATAAGAAGGAATTGACGAGACTGCAGGAGGAAGGACAGAATCTTGCTGACAAGTTAGTATTATTTATCGTTGTTTTTTTGCTTTATACCTAAAAAAAATCTTTATCTTTGATTCCATTTCAATTTTTACCCGACTACGGCAAAGCCGGAAGGGTTATGATATTAGCAGTCTGTCCGATTTTGATGAATATGGTGTCAATCGACTCGTTATTATGGCCCGAGTAACATAGGCTACATTTTAACCGACTTCAACAATATGAGGAGTTTTTTTTTTAATAGTGCCTTTCTCGGTGGATCGAATAAATTTCCTACCCGCACGCAAAATACGCGCTTGGACGTGGAGTTGTGGACACCAGCCCGTTATACAATACAATAGGACGATTTTTATTAGAGCGTGATTTTTCAGTAGTCTGGTTTTCAATTAATAGTATCACTCAAATTCTTGTAGCCTAGGATGTTTCCGCATTGAATATTGTGAACAGCATTATTTTCGAAGCCTTCATTTTTTGAATATGTTAAGGATGAAGTAGGCATTTTCTAATAGTCAACCATTTTATCAATTAAAACTTCTCTATCTTTATGTTTACCCCATCGACAACTGAACTCAAAAGGAACAAAATCCGCACTCATCAACAACCAAGTCCTAGAAGCAACGATACAAGACTTACACATATGAACTTTTTCCTATCATTCCAGCCTACACTGCTCCTACATGGAAGCTTCAGTGAACGAGCTGGGAACAGAAGCGCTAACATCGGATGCAGTGCAAGAGTTAGTGCGAGCCAACAGAGAGAAGGCGAGCTACGCGCATCTCTATAGAGATGTTATTGTGTGCTTCGATTCTGATATCAGGTGAGTGAATGGGCTAGTGAGTAAGCGGGCATGCTTACTCGTTTGAATGCAGAACTAAAATGAAGTTTGGGATAAAACATTGTCATTGACAGTACTTTTATGTCGTAGCAGTAAATAATCTCGCGCCTTACGTGACCAACACCATTTGTCCTATTTAGTCGCGGTCGCAGCCCTAGCCTGCATACTATACAGGGTGTAAGGGACAGCCCTCAACAAACTGACAGGGTGCATTCAGAAACTTATTTTGAATCATAATTATTCCGCCGGAATTTTTCTCCGGAATTTTTATTTTTTTTAAATTATATTTTCAGTTACTATTCCTTTATTTCAATGTAAAATTACATTCCCTGTACGCAGCACTACATTTATGTAAATAATACGGCTAAAATAAAAATAAAACTAACACTGGATGTTGAATTACACTAACGAAAGACGCGTGAAATCGGCTGTTCATTTCCTGCTTAGCTACAGAGTTCATTGAACTCGTTGTCGCGCTTGCCGTTCGCTACGTCCGTTTTGCCACGGTAACGATACATTGCGTACGAGGAAATAAAACAAATCAAATTTATTGGATTCCCATAACATTCCTGAAATAATTTCTTGTACCGGTCATCTTAGTATGATATACTGAATTCACACCATCAGTTTGTGGAGGGCTGACCCTTACACCCTGTATTATACAAGTTCTTGTTTGGTTTGGGGTTGGGCGCATCTGGGGGCCTAAATTGGTCCCTTGAGCAGAATCAGAATAGGATAATAATATGGATTACGTTACAGTTGTAAAATGGTCACACAGTGACTGTGACCGGCCATTTTAGGTTCCCTGGTCTGTGCAGCCCGTGGTCGAAGACCCTAAATCGCAGCAGTTAACCTGGTGATCTTTTACACAGGTGTTATCTTCAACAGTCAGTCCCTATGTAGTGTTACGTTTACTGACTATCAGCTTTATGACGATGAGAATGTCCCACTGCTGGGCAACGGACTCCCCCATATCCTTCCAGGTACTCTTCTCCTGCGCCACCTCGAACCAGCTTTCGTGATGCGCGTCTAGATCATAAAAAAATATTATTACGTCTAAATTCTTCTTTCCAGAATAATGGTATGCATGTTCTGTGACGATCCGTACTCGCCTGAAAGAGTGCTGAGCCCGCTACTCCTGCACCGCGCGTGTTTCCTGACGGGAGACCGGTCGATAGTCATTGAAACATTCTTAGGAGACTCCAAGAGGAAAGTCGAGGTAAGTTTGTAATCCTTCAATACTGACTCGATCTATAAACGATCGACTGTCAAAGATCTACAAATGACACCCGGGACCAACGGCTTAACGTGCTTTCCGAGGCACGGATTAAACTCGGTATGTAATGGGTGGTCACCCATCCACAGACCAACCTAGGCAAGCACGGCTTAACCTAAGGATCGATCCGAGCGGCTGTTATTATTTAGCCACGAGCTCCTCGATCACGAGTATGTATGCTCACTCATTTTATAGTAATATATATCTTTCTTTCTTGTTTCTCAGGTTATTATATCAAGTTTCCATGGCGCGAGTCAGTTTAGAGAAGAGCTGATCCATGGTTTCATACTAATTTACTCTGCCAAGAGGAAGGCTAGCTTGGCTACCTTGAAGTAAGTTCACTTAATAATATCATATATCATTATATTTCCATTTTGTCATGGTTGCATAACTATTTATTATTAGTTATTTTATTGTATTTACAGTATTGATATATTTTGTCTTTGTATTATACGTATGTTAGTATATTATTATGTTTAAATAGTTCTGCTTTACATTTTATGTATTCCATTTTCTCTTCTTCTTTTACACACTATGTCTACATCTTTTTTTTTTTAGTATCTCCTTTCGCAGGTATGCTGGAAGAGATTTCTTTAGAAATAAGCGTCACCTTTGTACTATTTTCTGTACCTTTCGTCTTTTCTGTATTTAGTGTGTAAATAAATTGTTAAATAAATAAATCATTTAAATATGCAAAACTCTCGATATCGAGCCTAGAAATTCGCGCAATCTTTCTTAGCGTGTCCAAAAAACTCACTATTGGTTTTTTAAATTTTCAGTCGTAAAAAATTGCCCGTACTTATGCATAGGTACAGTAGACCTCAAAAGTGCAGTACCATGCTAAAGATTACATTGCTATGAACTGTGCGAGCGCGATACAGCAGTGTGTGTGCGTGTGCGTGTATGAGTGATGTCTCAACATTCTACACATAACACACACTAATGAACTGTCGTCACACTACGCGAAATAGCATTATATTTCTGTTGCATTTAGAATACACATCATAGTGATGACCTGTTCTTACCATTGCATTGTTAAAATTCGCGTAGTATTAACATGGGTTGGTAGCTGTTTGGGCTGAGCATGGGTTCACGATCAATGAAGTCCAAGTTCGAATCCATGTTATTACAATGTGTGGCTGTTTTTTGTTTCTTTGAAACCTTAATTATATTTGTATTTTGAAGCAGAAAGTCGTTAGGTATTTATGTTTATTTATAATATAGTCATGCTTATTATTTATTTTTTATAAGAAGTTAAATATTAGATAGTTATTGTATTATTATTTAACCTCATTAATTGATTTTTATTTTATGTTTTCGGTGTTGGAAGGTGGAAATAAAAAAATCATGCTGAATGATAACAAAAATGTTTATTCGTTTTATTTATTTATAAAATTAACAAACTTGTATGAGAATGTGACGTCACATTCCTATCTAGACAAAAAAAAGTTCTCTTATCACCGTTCATAAGATTTTTTGTTGTATACCCACTTAGTCAATTCATAATAAGAATAACATAACACGGAAAGGATATTCTAATAACACAAATATAATTGTTGATACCCGCTTATTATAGGTAGTATTCAGCAGAGTTAATTGAATACTAATATATGAGTTAGACTTTATGAACGTGTTTTTTTAATGTAACGTCACATTGAATGTATTGAGGTTATAGCTTAAGTGTTCATTTTCTTGACGAAAAGAATATTGAAACTAAACCCCAATTTAAGATCATTATTAAATTTAAAATTTATTTCTTATTTTTTATTTTTTTTTATTTACGGTTATGTTAATATTACTAAATATTTAGTTACCCGGTCTACTTATTAAATTAAGTATTAATATTTTTTCGCCATAAATTAAGTCTTCCTTTTGGCAAGACTTGAAAGTCTTCTCGTCAGAAAATACAGTCACCTCCCAGTTAAAATGTAAATAATCTTGAGCAAAACGTAGTCTTTCCTCCCTGTGTTTTTGTGTCAAAAATGGTTTTTAGCTGGCTTCCGATGATGTAAACCTTCAGCATGCACTGCGTGGCGAACAGTCTGTAATGTAGTATCCAATTGCTCTGCAAACATTATAGTTGGAATGAAACCATTTGTTTCATATTCTTCCACCATAAAACGTCGCTGAGTCGGGTTAATAAGCGGCGGCCTTTCACTTCTTAGACTTCTCTTCAGACTACCTTCTTCCTCAAACCTCTTTACCCAACGGCTAACAGAATTTCTAAAAAAAAAACAAAATATGATTACACACTTGCAACTAGCAATTTATTTAATAATAAGAAAATCACACACCACAACTATCATCATAATAATTATAATTTTTAAAAATAACTTACACATTTTAAGCCAGTTTCAGTTGAAATTTGAGAAATATTAAGCCTATTTTTACGCAAAGTGACAATATTTGCCCTGTCATCAATACTAATATTAGCTTGCATCTTGAATAAAGACAATCAAACAATACGCTAATCGTAATAATAACACAAACGCTCGTAACAAAGTTCACCAACTAACAACGTCATAACTGACTACTTTGTTCAATCCAGAAGTTTATTTTGTTTCACATTCACCCTCATCTTTTTTGTTAATAATAAGTTCCAACTAATATTTAGAAAAACATATCTCATCGGGTCTAACATATCATTTATAATTAAAACACAAAAAGTGTAATGTCACTTGGGTTCGAACGCAGACTATACTGTGCGAGACATTTTATCTATAGCGTTAACCGCTAAGCCAGATAGACAGATAATTGTTAGTTTGAAATTAAATATCACTACCTTAATACTCCGTCGCGACATGACAGGCTTGTCACTAAGGCAAATGATCATTATATCGCACTTTTTCTGACTAGATAATTATGAAAGAGAACGATATACGAGATCGTGTATGTGTGCAAAATGTTTGTTATGGAAAAAGGTCGTAAGTGCGACTTGTTTTGATGCGATCGTTTTGTGAAACTGCTACTGCACTTATGGTCTCTACTGTACATGTTTTTGATGTTGTTTTGTTATTTGATTATGTTGCGATGTGGAAGACCTAGTTGTGTTATACAACTAGGTCTTCCACGCAGCAACGTCATGTCTGTAATCCCCTAAGCGTTAGGCAGAGTTGTACACCTATATTTCACTGGGTATTTATTATCCTATGTAATAGGTGGCGAGCCACCATCAACCGTGTAAACATCCCGACACCGGGTTACTACTGAAAAATACCTGATGGAAAAACCCAATAACATTTTACAACAATAATTAATAATGTAAATTCTTTCTCCAGCGCCTTCTCAATGAACATCCCGAATCTGCCCATACAAATGGTAGCCGTAACAGACGGCGGAGGGTCAGCAGCGAGCACATTCTTCGGCACCGACCTGGGACACGCGCTCATCACGGAGGGAAACGCCACGGCTGACCGACTCGGCGCTCACTTCACTACATACACGTCCAGTGCCGAGAATAAATGTGAGTAACTCTCCGACTCTTCTAATAAGGGGTCGTCCATTAATCGCGTGATGTTTTTTAGCAACATGGTGATACGTGGTGAGGTATTAGACTACCCCTCCCCCTGCCCAAAAGCACGTGTATTTTTTAAGCAAAGTGATAAAAATGTCAAGGTCACGCACCGCGTTTCGGTTTAGAAATCGCGCGTTCAAAGAAAAAATAAATACACGTTATATCTCACTACACCTCCCCTCCCCCTAGTGATATTACGTGATTTTTCCGAACCCCCCCTTTCGAGCCTCACGTGATTAATGGAGGACCCCTAAATAGTAACAGTTGAGGCAGTATTATATAGGGGTAATAAGAACAGGGTGTAAAGTTCTTCCTTAGAAAAGGGAGGATCCTCCGACCAGACAGGTGTTGTTTTCATTGGCACGTTCTGTTTTTAGTACCCGTGCTTTTTAGTAATTGTAAGCGAGTTGAAAGTTGCTGTGTGAGAGACGGTATTGCTCTAATTAAAAATGCCAAACACTAAATTATTTATATTGTTACTTAATTATTTTGTATAAATAAAAGTATAGCCAAAGGACGAGTAAAGTGTTCGGGGTTGGGGTGAGATTGAGATAAACTAAGATTAAAGATTATAAAAATATATTTGAGTAATGCAGGATAACGATTAAAACTAATGAGGTGAACGTGATGAGATTGAGTCGCGCCCGATATGATTGTCCGAGACGTACTGACTGTTTTACTTATAGGTAATACATAAAATATTCAAGGCATAGAGCGCGGAGCGCAATTATGCTGACACGTTGATTATTGTTCGGTGATTGACCCGAACACGGGATATATTTAAAATACAACAAGTCGCGATAAAAAGGCACTTTTTCACATTATTGAGAACGCCCTCATTATTGTCTCCGCTTTCGAACAGAAGTACCGTTGTCGGCCATCATGTTTCTCCGCGCCGTAGACACAGGATACTCGTGTGACGTGGCGCACGCGCAGGGGCCACCAAACGTCACGCCGTATGATATAGGGTGGCGTGATTTTCATGCTGCGTTCTAGTGAGCGTGTTTACTTTCCTATTCGCTACAAATCGAAACCTGTTATTCTGTTCTAACTCTATACTTTTACATATGTCTAACTCTATATTTTTCTCGTACAGCGGCATTCTACACGCCATTCTTCAAAGAGGTGTGGGAGCGTAAAGGCGAGATAGAGCGCGCCTTCCGCATGGAGCAGCCACACAACCTGCCCGACGTGGCCGCGGCCCGCCCGGCGCCGCCGCCTAGGAACCACTCCTACCATCTCAACCACATGTGAGTATTAGCTTCTGCACGCGCAGCATGACCACCGTAGAAACGGGTTTTGTCGACGGAAGAATCGACAAAATGACAGATTTCATTTGTCGTTTTGTCGATTCTTTCGTAGACAAAACCCGTATTACGTAAGTCATGCTACGCGTGCGGGAAGAAACAACCAAATTCAGGACTGAAAAGTCGAAGATAGTAACATCCATGCATACGGGGCTCGCCTGTTTGGATCAAAAACCTCTGGCAGAGAGAAGGATTGTGTTCCACCAGCTAAAGACAGCATGGGCTGATCATGAATCATCTGCCAATCCTTTTCCTATATCTCTCCATTACCATTATAGCACTTTACATGTAGCGACCTATCGAACAGCCCAGTTGGATACTGGGTAAGGGTTGCGCCACATCTATCAGTACGTGAGAGTGCTCTCACACGCGGCAGCATCGACTATGCTGTTGGCAGCATGCTGTTTCTCGCTCTTGCAAGTGACGTTTCTGAGCGACAGGATAGGAGCATTGAAAAATGCGATTCCGTGCTTATAGATTAGGTTCAACTCTAATAGGTTACCAATAAAATTGGTAAGACTATAGTTGTCAGATTTTCGGATTCTGTAATCCGTAACGACTGCCAAATAACCACGACTGAATATGCTGTCGCAGACACGGAAAGCTGTTAAAAAGTAAGTCATATTCAGGCTAGTAGGTAGGTTCCAATACCTGATATAGGTGTTGGGTTTCGCTATTGGGTGTTTCCATCAGGAATTTCTCAGTAGCAGCAACGGAGTCTGGATTCGTGCCCGGTTGATGGCAATAGGTTCGCCGCTATTACATGGGACTTAAACATAACTGCCGAATGTACTATTAGGTACACCTTTGCCCAACCCTACGGGAATTACAGGCGTGATGTTATGTTATGTAAATCCTTCCTACTTGATCAACTGTTACATAATAATTACGCATTGTACTGTTTATTATGACTCTTATTTACATAAATATGTTTATTTATCATTTTTTCTATTACTTAATTTATTTATTTTTCTGTTAGGAGAGAACATAAGCTGACTAACTCGCTAGACTTGCTGATCGGGCCCGACTCACGCGCAGACATCGACTCCGAGTACAGTGATACACTCAACAACTCCAAGAATAGAGGATTTCTGAAAGGTATTCAGCATCTTGTAAAATATTGTTTTTTTTTCTTAAAGTCAGAACTAAGAAATAAATTGTTATAATATAGATAACACAAGGTTCGAGAGATATCTAGGTGTATAATTTAGCTTGATTCTGGTTGGCCTAACTTAATATTATGGTTATTTCTGTTGCTTTCATTGATTTATTTATTTTTTGGTTTAATTAGCTGTGGCGTATAATATAGTGGATAAATTCTCTTCTCTAAGTATCTAAGTGCCATGCACTTTAAACTTAAGTTTGAAATGTTTTCTTGTATACCGGTTGGAAGATACACCGACGCAGATCGATCGGCACCGATCAGAATCAGAATCAGAATTTTATTTACTATGAAAGTAGGTACAGGTTAGGTGTTAGTTGGTGTTGGTTTGGTGTTGGTTTTGTTGTTATCCAGTTCATCATTCTGAGCCCCCGCAAATAGAATTTTTTCATCGGTTATTTAAAAAAAAAAAAACAGCTGTTTCCTACAAACTGCAATACTTACAAGGCCAAAACTTTATGGAACAGTAGTTTTTTTTTTTTTTAATTACCGATACATGGTAATCGTTTCCCCGTTGGTGTCCCTTCCACCCCATAAATGTAATAGTGTACTCATTGTTGAGGAGCCGCTAAATTAAATAATTGGTAAAAAATCACATCAGGTTAAAACGTGACTCTCATCGTCTCCATACAAAAAAAAATGATTATCTAAACTCATCCTAGAAGTAACTATACTTTCTGCGGTTGTTGACCCAATAAAATCATGGAATTATTTCTTTTCGCTTCATCGTGTTTCGATGTTAAAACCCATAACAACTGTGGAGTTTTACTAGCTAGTTTAATTTTACCTTGTTTAGATTATACTCTACAAAAAGACACCAATCGAACATTGCTCTTATTCCGCACTGTTATGTGTTTTCGGAGACCTCAAAAGAAGGATACTAAAAGGCGATTTATTTTGTAGGTTTTAGTGTATACCCGCCTCCAAGCACCCCACCTGAGCCCGCTCCCCCAGACCATAGGATGCACGCAGATCTATCACGTAAGTTATAATACTAACTTATCTTTTATGTAGCCTTATTATCTCTATGTAGTAAATAAACAAATACATGGATGAAGCAACAGCGATGGCAAGAACAAAGACAAGTCAGTCCGATACCCTCATCATCTGCTTGTCCTATTCCCATTCTGTTGGGATCGCCTTCCAGTCCTGTGCAGCTGAATACCAGTATTTTACATGGAGCGACTGCCTATCTGACCTCCACAAACCGGTCACTGATACCCCTCGGCGAGTTCTTTAACTTGTGAAAAGCTGTTCTCCGTTGCTTTATCTTTAACGATAAAACAAGGGTACACTTTGTCTTAGCTGACCAGCGTCTTAGCTGTCATTCAAATTTTGTATGACTATTGTGAGCATAACATGGAGAAAGAGAGCGGAGACGTGCAAGATTCAACCAATCACAGGAGAGACGAGAGACGCGATGTGAATATCAACGAATGTAATTGGTTGAGTCCTGCAGGTCTCTCCGTTCGTGTCAGATCTGGTGGAGGCGGGGTCTTAGAGTCACCGTCATCAGCCTAGCCTATTCCCAACCGATTTTGGATCGGCTTCAAGCCTTTACGGATGGAGCTGATTACAATTATTTTACATAGAGCAACTGTCCAGATACTGGGTAATGCTCAGCGTCAACGCAAAACTAATAAATCGGTTGTTTTTTTTGATGTGAAACATCTATTGGCGCGCCTTTCTCGGCTCCCTTGTACACACGCATCTTTCGTTGTAGATTTTTATTAATTATGAATTCTTATATTAACGTAATTGTATGTTTCTTATCTGCCGGGCGTCCCGCGACGACCAAGTTTGTTTTTGTTGTCTCAATTCCGCTATGTTCAGCTAGGACAAAGCCTTATATACTAACCAACATCAGAAACTACTACCTCTGAATATAAATAAATAAATAACTGTTATAACGCAGCGGACCTCAACTGTTCGGAGGAATCCCTCAGCACCCATGAGTCAGGTGATTGCATGACGAACGATTATAAATCTTGTTTACTATGTCGGACGGTATCTTTTTGTGTGTAGATGTAGATATAGATATATAGGCATTTTTTGTTTTGGTAGTTGGTTTTAATAGAATTTGCTTATAATATTAAATTTAAGATTTTAAACTATCACGGTCACTTACATTATCATTAACACAAAAAAGAAAAAAAGAAAAAACCGTACGAAATATCGGGAACTCAAAGAAATTAGTAAACATGGTAAATATCCCGTTTCAATTGTTAATGATAATATTAAATTTCTTATAAAACCCAGGAGATGAGTACGCGGATGGCTATGGGGAGGCCTTTGCCCAGTAGTGACATAAAAGGATATTAAAAAAACTTTGTAAAGCATGTGTGTTAATTGACAATGTGCTCTGTTTTTAACGCTGGCAAATTATATTAAAACTACCTATTTTATTTTTATGTAATTAAGGAATGATTTTTATTTTGCATGTCAACTTTGTTTTATAGGTAGATATTTCTAATGCAATATTGTATTATTACACACTTTTTATTTATTTTTAATTAGGCATTGTGAAGTTTTTGTTTGTAAATAGAATATTTTTTAATATTAACTTTCTACTTGTAAAGATGTACCTAGTTTTTTAGATTTGCATGGATTATACCTAGTGTTTAATATTGGGGAGGTGCATCCACACCAAAGTTACTTTTCGTATAGCAACATTTTTTTAGAGCGCCATAGTCACATATACGTGACAAGCAAGCGCGTGCCCTGTACGCCAAACACAAATATGTGACAAAATGGTAGGTGTAATTGTGACTTGGCGTGGAGGGCACACGTGTGTGTTTATGCTCAGGCGTGCAAAACGTTAAGGTGGAAACGCCATGGCAGCCCGCGAAATTCATATTTTCTCAAGTTTTTTGCAATTTGCCGTTCAGTGCGAGGCTGTATGTTGAACAAAGTATAATTCTCGGCCGTAATACGTACGTATTTACTGAATTATAATCATTAAAATCAACAATACAACGGTCGAAGTTTATTTAATCCTATTGAATGACTATTTCATGAAAATATCATTGTATGAGATTAAATGAACTTACGACTGTCTATCCTGGCGCTTCCACCAGGAACTTACAATAATTTTTACAGCTTTTGGTATTAAATCTTTATTATCTGCTGTTGCTCACTAACACTCACTAGCTCTTCAAAAACTAACTTCGTTTTTGATGCACCTGGAAAATTCTAAAGAACAGACGCCAACACATCAAGTTACTACAATCCGTCAAATTTCTTTAATAGATTTTCAACTTTATCACTATAGCATTAGGTTTAAGGTTGATTAGGAAAATTTGACAGTTTCGAGTAGTTTAATAATACCTAGTGTGGAGCAAAGTTTTAAGAAAAACAACGTAAACTTTGTTTGATGTGAATGAATCCATGAATGTAGCTGTCTTCACTTTGGAAATCATTTAAAATATTTACACACATTTTTCTATATAAAATATAACGTATCGAAAAGGTTAATATAGACTAATAACAGCTGTGAACATCCCCCATCCCTGTACAGATGGCGGAGGTTTATGGCAGCCAGCTAGCTACGGCCACCGCGCCTTCACAACGGGCCGCACCAGGCCGCACCAACCTCCGCAACGGGTCCGACACTCGCAGACATTAAAGGTAACTGTCTACTTCTTGCTCTTCTTCTGTAGAATAACATAATCAGCTTATAATGTCCCCACTGCTGGGTCAGAAGCATCTTCTCTGTGAGGGTCTTATGTAATATATTTTTATTCCCTGATCTTCTCGGAATAGGAAGGAAAATGGTCCTTTGCGTCGTTCCATTTTGAACCGACTTTAAAATATGCCAAATTATTTATTTTATGTCTGAATAATTGCTATCGTTTTTGAGCTCACCAGACTGTTGAGTAAGGTCCTGTCAATAAATCTATTTTATACTTTAAAGTACCAATAACTTCAAAAAACGTTTATTTTATTACGTGTAACAACATAATGAAAACTTCAGATATATATTTACAATATTCTCCCTAAAATTATCAAGCATGAAACATTTAAAAATCATTCTACCTCTAAGTACTAACAGATAATATCCTAAGTTGCTACTAAAAATCTTCAAGTTCAAGCTCAATCTAGACCACAATCGTGAATATTAGAAAAATTAAAAAAGCACGCAACGCGCGAACTCTCTATGACATCTGACATTTCGGAGACCTCCCGCTACACTAGCGCCTCTAGCAGCGAATTCATTCGCGTTAGCCCCCATTAGATTGCCTCGTTGGTCCAGTTCGCAAGCGCGACTGCTGAGCATGAGGTCCTGGGTTCGATTCCCAGGTCGGTCAAAGTGTTATTGGATTTTTCCATTAAGAATTTTTCAGTAGCAGCCGCTGAGTCTGGGACTTAAACATAACTGACGAAAAGTGCGTGTACTATTAGGTACATCTCTGCCTAACCCTTCGGGGATTACAGGCGTTTCGGCGTTATGGTCTTTAAATTAGTCATACATACCTGTGTGAGTCATATTAAAAGTGGATGTCCCATAGTAACGCAAAGGTTCTGCACTTTGTAATATCTAATGTGTCCTGATAATCTATCTTGCTCTAACACACGCTAAATCCTTGCTAACACAGTCTATTTTAATTATCCGTGGTATAATAATATACTTCGCCTGGTATTCTCTTCCCACGATGGCCTAAGACTACGTCACGATAAGTGTTACCATTGATTGCTCTTTTCAGTAAATTTAGGGACTTTCTCATTTAAGAAATGAAAATAAAATAAATTACATTACTGACTAGCTTAACTATTTAGTAACTCGTGTAATTAATTAAGTTCATAATTGCTTTGTTAAGTTAAAAAATGCATTTTGCTCGGGTAATTCAATTACACCGTGGCAACACATCGACCGCATCGCAACTGATGACGTTTTCTTTGGCCAATCATGTGACCCAGCTGTCACGGGAAGAGAATACCAGGCGAAGTATATTATTATACCATGACTGTATCTATGTATGTTCTTCCTAACTTTCCTTTACTAATACCGACGATACTAATGAGTGATAGATGTCCGTTTTCGCGCAGCAACCGGGCAAATTGGACATGAACAACTATACCATGGTCAGCGATGCGCTACAGCACATCACTATCGGACCTCCTGCGCACTCCAGGTCTGATAGAAAGGTAAGATTTTCTCGATTTTTTTGCCATAATCAATGTATGAAATCAAAGTTATTCAAATACTAAAGAAACTGTATTGTTAATTTGTTTATTTATTTATGCTTACACAAAATACTTAATAGAACATTACATTTAGATAGAAGAGCACAAAGGCTCATTTTTCGTGCGAAACAAAAACTTCGAGTACCTCCAAGTACCTTCGAGTAGTTACGTAAAAATATAGGTAATATTGCATGTATATGGGAGCTACATCTGCCAACAAACTGCTTTACAGTTTGGCAGAAGTAACATTTTTTTTGTAATTGGAGGTTACCACGAATAAACGCTTTTTCATTTTAATTTTTTTTAATCATTAAACGGGACAGTAGTCAATCATGCCTATCTTTAATTAAAAGTTGAGCTAAAATTACTTTTAAAATGTATAAATATCAGTTAATTTTTCAAAAACAAACTGTAATATTAGTTATTGATTTCATTTGTCATGGAAAAACAATCAAGATCGTTTAATAAACTCATCGCTTAACATCAAGCAAGATATGGTCAAATCAAATCTTTACAAAAAAGGTCTATGTTGAACCAGAATTAGTATCAATACAATTAACACTAAATTATATTGCTGGAAAGCACAGAGAAGTAAGAAGTGCAGTATTCTTATCATGATTGATTATGTTCACTTAAGTTTTCGTCATTTTAAATGGTCATCTGATAACCTCAAGCTTCTCATTGTAGACTCAGCGCACTAACTGGACGCACTCGAGCGGTCAGCAAGGCGGACACCACCACCACCCGTCAGGAGTCAGCTCCGAGACTGAATTGGACGCGCAGTATGCACAGGTAAGCTTGTCTTAATTCTTACTTCACTGCATAGTATAAAACAAAGTCGCTTCCCGCTGTCTGTCTGTCCCTATGTATGCTTAGATCTTTAAAACTACGCAACGGATTTTGATGCGGTTTTTTTAATAGATAGAGTGCTTCAAGAGGAAGGTTTATATACATATAAACCTTCCTCTTGAATTACTCTAACCCGGTGCGGGTCGCTAATATGGTGATATGGCGATGGTTTTTCGAGTGTGGAGGTTTGTTACTCTTTCGCGCGAATACTATTGAACGGAGTCTGATGACCACAGTCGTTAGGTAGTCAGTGACCCAAAAAGTCTGACAACCTGTCTTACCAAGGGGTATCGTATTACCCAGTACTACCTGGGTTGTGGAGGTCAGATAGGCAGTCGCTTCATGTAAAATACTGGTATTCAGCTGCATCCGGTTAGACTGGAAGCCGACCCCAATATAGTTGGGAAAAGGCTAGGCAGATGATGGAGTCTGATGACCACATTAGCTTAGACATCAGAATAACACATAGGGGATAATTTATAGAGGTACTAGCGACCCACCCCGACTTCGATCGGGTGCAATTTACAAAAAAATAAACGATCTGTTCATTTATTTTTTGTAAATTGCACCCGATGAACAGAATATCGAAATTATAAAAACCTTGTTCTGAAATAATCAGCCTAATCGGTTGCCGTCCTCAAGGGATGACAGGGTGGAAGGAACACCGGTGCTAAAACGGTTTCCAGGTATTCAGTACATCATTTTGAACCTGTGATGAAAAATTTCTATATCACATATAAATTTTTCATCGGTAATTTAAAAAAAAACAGCTGTTGCATACATTTTGACCGTGTAGGTATGGCTGTTTTGTAGGACAGCTGTTGCTTTTTCCAATTACCAATGAAAAATTTAAAATATTTCCCAGGAATATTTTTTGCGTAGAGTTACTTAGTTTGATGTACAGAATGCTTGGTTAACGGCTTTGTGAAGGGGCCGTTAACACCTTGTATGAACAGAATATTACTCTTTGTATAATTATGATGTTTTTTTTTTTTGCAATAGATCAAGGAAACCAATGAATACATGGAGGCTCCATCTATGATGAGATTAAGAAGACATCGGAGGCATGAGAAGACGCCCTTACACCAGCCATGTGAGCATCAAGTTTTTCATTTCATTTTTCAAAATTCTAAACTCAGTTGACCTAATACTAACGCACTGTTAATTTACCCTTTTCCTTTAAAAACTGTAAATCTAAGCACTAACTTCAAAAGTTTCATAAATATGGTCCCCTAAGATCGTTTCACCGTACTTATAAGGTAGTTAACTCTCTGATCGATCTGATGGGGACGGGCTGCAGACATTGAGTCTATATTTATTCTGCAAAAAAGAGCCATCAGAGCCATATATAATCTTTGTAGGCGCGATTCTCTAAGGGAACTGTTTAAGGAAATTAACGTCATGACGGTACATTGTCAATACATCTACACACAATTAGAAAGGTAAAAGTAGTTAAAAGTATTCTGATTTAATAGAGTGTCCATGGAGTTTCTTACCCGTTCTTCTCCATACAGATCTACGTTAGGGAATGGGCAACTACAGTACTTTCACAGTTTTTGTGTCTTGTGACTGGGACTGTAGCTATATTTCATTGTTGTCTTTGTTTCGACAATTCAAAAGTGCCTGTAACTGGCCTACTTGAAATAAATGCTTTGATTTTGATCTTTATGCTACCAGCCATATTAAAAATATTAGTACTATTTACAGACCGGTAAGAAATATGCCTTGTGGCATTAAGTCCGCCTATGTATCACTATTGTACATAAAGTTTAAATAAATGAATAAATATGTATTTGAGTGATCACAGCAGTTCAAATGCAAGGAACATTCATTTATATAATTTTTTAGTTGTCCTGCGTTGTATTTAACTTCATTCGTAAAAAAATAAACAAGTGATAATAAATGTAGACCTGCCCCTAGCGTTCTCGGAGACAGACAGCTCGGGCTCCAGCTCGGGCTCGGGCGGCGGCAGCGCGGGCGCCGGCCGCGCCGTCAGCCGCCGTCGCCACAACGCGCACCACGCGCCACGACACTATAAGAAACGGTAAAAATTTATTTCTTGGTTGGTTTCGAACCGTATAGCTGTTACTGAGCCCGAACACGTGCGCTATGAGCCCAGGTGTAAATTAAAATTCTGCATCAATGCTAAAGCCTGCTGCAAACACTTCGCAGTCATTCGAGACACTGCGCTGATGCGGCACTTAAATTGACGCATTTGCTGACACGAGTTACACATGGCAATGGCATTCGTCGTCCAAACAAAATGAACACCATGGATTTTTCTGCATGTCTTAGGTACTTGTTACGCATTTTGGCGTAATTTTTTTTATAAATACGAACCTTTTTTTTTTTGATAGCCTACATTGTGTCCCATTGTTGGGCAAAAGCCTCCCCTTTCTCCCTGCAAACCTCTTGATTCTGTGCAATTTCTGACCACACTTACCTCGCGAACATATTGAGGTCTTCACACCACCTTCGCCGCGGTCGACCTTTGAGCTATGTACAGTTCAGGCGTCTAGTGAGTGACGATCTTTGCCCACCTCTCCAGGTGCATCCGTGCGACATGGCCAACCCACTCCCACTTTAGCTTGGCTGTTTTAGCTCCAACATCAGCTACTTGAGTTATTCGAATCTAACACGAATTATATTGATATTTAATTTAACTCTCAACAGATCGCTAGGCAACCTGGTAGCCGTCCAAAGTCCCCGCGTGCCGAAGCTCGGCATGTTTGTAGGACCGCCCGAACTACCCACTGGATACAGAGCCAGGACGCAGGAGGATAAAGGTAACGTCATAATACTTATGGAAGCCTAGGTTGTCTTTATATCTAACTTTATTTCTATTTTTTTTTTGAAAATGAAGTAATTTTGGGAAAAGATCAAATTAAATTAGCTAGGGCTACTCGGCAGACCGGAAGGGTATCGGTGTCTTAACGTTATAAAATTAAAGATTTTATGTTTTTTAGGGTTCCTTACCCAAAGGGTTACCAACGGGACCCTATTACTAAGCCTCCGCTGTCCGTCCGTCCGTCTGTCTGTCAGCGGGCTGTATTCCATAATCCGTCATAGATAGACAGTTGAAATTTTCGAAAATTGTGTTTCTCTGGCCGCTATTACAACGAATAATAAAAATAAATTCAAGGGGGCTCCTCTACTACTATGGTACGGAACCCTTCATGCGCGGGTGCGTCTCGCACCTGGCCGTTTTTTTTTTTTTTGATGTCAGCGATATTCATCACATTCACGCAGTTTCTCTACTAATTTACTTTGACACTGTATTCAAATCGTGCTTGTGGGAATTCAGCACAGCTAATGTTAAAGTCCGCTTTTGCTATATTTAAAAGAAATGTTATCATTTTGATTTATACCAGGTCTTTCGTCATTGCTTAATTCTGTTGCATTGTAGGTTAACTTTGACAGTATTCTCTAAAACCTTATAATCAATTGTTGCCTATTTAGCTGCGAGTGAGTCCAGTGAAGGCAGTTCGGACGGCGAGACGAGGAGGCCTAGGCCTCTGCCCCCACCACCTCATCATGAACCACCGCATAAGGTAATATTTGAACCCTTTTTCAGTTTACTATCATAGTATTGGACTTATGATGTCGAGACTAGGTTTTCGAGATTAAGGTCTTGTGGGAATTTCGAGCAGACGTTAAACGCGTGAGATCTCGAATTCAACCTAGATTGCAGCTTTAGCATGATTGATTTCGAGTTGTTAATTTGCGCACAGCCAAAGTGTGGAGCTCTCTGCCGGCATCTGTGTTCCCTCCCACATTTTTTCGTCAGCCTTCAAAGCAAGAGTGAACAGGCATCTTCTGGGCACGCTCGTCCCATCATAGATCTCATCTATCGCTTTCCATCAGGCGTGATCGAGGTCAAGAGCAGGCCCATTCAAAAATACAAAATAAAAAAATCTACTCCAGACTTTATTTCCCCGTTACGACAGAGATACGAATGTTTCTGAGTTGATAACTTTAGACAAAGAGCTACCATATTGTATTATTTTATATTGGGAACCCCAATCTATTTAAGTCGCGAGTCATTAGGCTTCATTTGGGTTAGCTTGTTCCATCGTCGACATCATCTCTGCCCTCAGGACTAGATTGAGGTCAAGAGTAGGCCTAAAAAAAAGCTATAAGTAAATACTGTGGTACAAGTAATAAGTGGTGACTTGTAATGCAGGTTCTTATAGAGACCTACTTCAGGCACCAGTCTCTCACAAAATTAATTTCATGTTCGTGCTCCACTGTAACCCATTAAGTAACTTGTGTAGAGAAAATAAATGATTCATATTATTATTTATCTATACGTTTATTTTGCTCAGTTAGCCGGATAGCCGAAATTTACTGATAACACGGGCCTAAGCCAAGTGATTATCAGTATTATTATTAATACATTCACCTCCCTATGTCTTTGGAAATCAAAATGCTTTATCAAGAAATCTCTGGTCCTACAGATGCTATCCGGAGAGTACCCATCATCGGCGCAGGACAACTCGTCGTCTAGCGCGGCAGACACTAGGCGACGTCACCATCCGTTCAGCAAGCACGACCGTAGGCATAAGGTACACTTTTATTCAAACTCCTATACCTAAAACTTCTTAAAATATATTAACACAAAGTAGTTTGCATGAAGTTTCGCCGGAACCCGAAAGCTGGGTGTTTTTATCACTTGTTACAGTTGTCTTTGAATAAAAAGCGGCCATCATCATCTGTCTAGCCTTTTCCCAACCATGTTAGGGTCGGCTTCCAGTCTAACCGGATGCAGTATTTTACATGGAGCGACTGCCCATCTGACCTCCACAACCCAGTTAGTAGTAATAGGTAATACGATACCCCTTGGTAAGACTGGTTTTCAGACTTGGGCAACTGACTACCTGTAACAACCGTCAAAGATCTACAAATGACAGCCGGGACCAACGGCTTAACGTGCTTTCCGAGGCACGGAAGAAACTCGGTATGTAATGGGTGGTCACCCATCACAGACCAACCTAGGCAAGCACGGCTTAACCAAAAGATCGAAGCGACCAATTAGCGAAAATATCAAGGTCCCGAAACTAGGTTTAGACATGTGCCTTGGAAGGCAGGGTTCCTCCATTAAAAAATCATCATGTTCAAGAATAAAAGTAAAAAATACTTAGCGCCGAATTCTTCCCTATTAAAAACCGCTAGTTTTCGTGATTTCTTTTGGTCATGATTTAAAATAATAAGTTTTAAAATACATGTACTTTTCCAGGAATTCTCAAAGAGCAAAGATTCAAAGAAGAACGCAGCTCAAGTAAACAATACGCAGTCAGCACAAAACTGGGGTCCACAGGTATAATAATGTTTGTTATTCTATGCACTGCAGTAACCGGTCGCTAATCCGGCCGGTAGTCGCGGGCGCGTGCGCACGTAGGTGCCGCAGTCGGGCAGCGGGCGGACTGCTCGAAGCTCACTTGAGCGTGTCAATCAAACTGGCGAGCGATAAAACGCGTCTCGTTGCCGCTCGGCGCCCGTTCTTGATTAATAAGCGTCCGCGCATCTTCTTTGTAATTTTTTACAAGCCCTACCGCTGCCCTCACCCGCTCGCTGACAGACACAACGCTTTACAAACTGTAGTTTTCTAAAACTGTATGTGGCAGTCAGATCTTGTATAGCTAAACAAGAATCTTTTGGCAAATAACCAAGATCGGAACTGACGCCGCCATCTTGTACTTATTACCAACAACGCTTCCTGTCAAAGATCCCTAAAGCATTGTATTTTCGCTTGATAGGATTCATCAACCCGACTTCAAGATTGAAAATGGAGTCTCCTCTAATTAACCTCTCGCTTGTATACTACTTTGACCCGAAATGTGAATAGAAATGGCGCTATTTTCAATTCCAGATATACTTATACTAACCTAAATTTCTCTCATTATAGGGCAACCACGGCATACCTCTGTTTGTAGAGAAATGCATAGAGTTCATAGAGCGAGAGGGACTGGCGTCGGAGGGACTCTACCGGGTGCCCGGCAACAGAGCGCACGTCGATATGCTGTTCACCAAGTTTTATGAAGGTCAGTTTTTTACAAGCTTTTATTTAATATATTATGGGGGTCAAATTTCCAACATTTTCACATATTTTTTTTTAATTCAAGTTTTTAATGTTATAACTCGGAGGATATCGCCGTCGTAGTTGACCGCGGCGAAGGTGGTGTGACGATGGGATCTCGTTTGCGGGGAGCACATGGCCAGATATTAATAGGTTTAGAAGGAGAAAAGGGAGGCCTGTGCCCACCAGTGGGACACTCAAATAGGCCAACAAAAAAAAAAGAAGTTATAACTCGACTTTAAACACCTCCTCGACCACCGTCCTCTGTAAAAAGTATACATTAGCTATATCATCAGTTTTGAGAGCGGTACATTGAGTCCTACCGTAAAACGTGATTTTTTACCCCCCAAAAAAAGTCGTTTCCCAAAAGTATTTTTTGCGTAGTTACTTAATTTGTTGTACAGAATTTTTGATTGACGGCTTCGTATAGGGTCCGTTTACACCAAGTATAATAAACATATGCCATCTTTCCTCAGATCCCAAAGTAGACCTAGACTCGCTAGACATCCCAGTAAATGCTGTGGCGACTGCGCTCAAAGACTTCTTCTCCAAGAGATTGCCGCCACTGCTCGACGAGGCCAGCATGGCCCAGCTTGAGGATATTGCGAGTAAGTACGCTATTTTGTACTTTAAATGCTTGATTGTATGGTTTATATTAAATCGATGAGGTGATTGTTTGAATGTGTTAAATTTAAATTGAATGGCCATAGATTTTGATTTTAATCACTTCGTAATAAGGTTCATTTTAACCTACTGGAACGCGCTGAAAAATTTTTTTTTTTTTTGTGACTGGCGTCTCGCAGGTCTACCCAGGAGGTTGTCGTCTGCTTAACCGGTCCATCGTATACGTATTCATTTGTTCAGCGTATTCGAATGCGTTGTCGGGCCGACTGAGAGCGCATTCGGGTTTGTCGAGTCAATGAGTTCAAAATCGAAGCCGTTTGGGGACTGTCCTATGCAACTTAGACGTTCTAAATGTATTCATAGTTATCTGTTATATGTTTTTTAGTTTCGCGTCTTAACATTTTTTTTTGTGTTATGTATTGCCTTATTTCGTCCGCTTTGCATTCTTAGTTTAGTGTTTCCCTGTTCGTGTTTGTGGTAGAAGTATTAATGAGTAAATGAAGGGTGTATTCCAGCGATGCGCGGCTGCATCGCGGGCGGCGTGGAGCTGAAGGACCGCAGCTGGCGCCTGCTGGCGCTGCGCTCGCTGCTCAACACGGCGCTCACGCCGCTGGCGCGCGCCACGCTCGACTATCTGCTCGACCACTTCGCTAGGTAAGGCGTGTAGCTGACGGACGCAACATTATATTCCCAACAGCTCTGGAAATAGGTAGCTACAACACCCGGGTTGTTCACCGTCTTCCGCATCTAGTCTGACTCAACCAACTTTTTAAAGTCGTCGGTGCATACAGCCAGCGTCACACACTATGGTCTACCATTGGTCCTTCGACAGTCATGACCGGTCCGTTGCCTTTTCAGCTTGCAAATTACTATTCAGTGTGGCCTTCACAAATCTGCATCACTGCATTTCCTGAAGGCTAGTATCAACAGAGGCAATTATCAGAAAAATGCCACGACCATAAAGCTCGTGTAATCACGGACATAGGTCTGTGTGTAGGCCGAGCATAGAGTTTTGCAGCATGTATGGTATATTTAAACTTAAAAAAAACCTGTACCTATTGTTTGGCCTGCTTGCACCACAATACACAAAAAAACACTAAGGGAATTTTAAACACCGCTTGAGAAGATAAGATGATATAACAAGTACGCTGAGAGCTGAACTTCAGAATTTGAAAGCTTATTTACAACAGAATCCTTAGACAGCTGATTGAAGCTGCTTATACCATCTTGTGTCTTCTTACTAAGTTCCGATTTCCTTAACAGGGTGGCAGATAACTCCAAACTGAACTCAATGGACAGCAAGAACCTGGCCATATGCTGGTGGCCGACACTCCTGCCGGTCCAGTTCTCGGATATGGGCCGGTTCGAGATGACCCGGCCTTACCTCGAGGATATCGTGCAGACCATGATCGACCAGCACCCCTTTCTGTTCCGGGGGCAAGAGGCTTTTGTCATGGTGTGAGAACAGTGTGTGAGTATTATATCATAAATTATTTATATCAAAGATGGATAATAATCTCTTCAGGCTCTGTATTCACAAACGCTTCGATTCGATTCAATTCGGAAAGTCGTATGTCTATCTCGCTCGCTTTGGTAATGCCAAAAAAGATAGACATACGATTTATCGAATCGAAGCATTTGCGAATACGGGCCCAGATGGGGGTTCATGGACGGCTCAGATCTCAAATGTGTATGCGGCGTGTCTCCACAGACAATGACCCACCTTCTATCTTGCGCTGCATGCTCTGACAACTGCGTACTTGACGATCTTACGACTGCATCAGCGAGCTCAGTTTATCCTAGCAGAATTTTGGGCCAAATATATTTAATGAAAATTTGCCATCGAAATGCTAAGAAGAAAAAAATGTTTTTTAACAACGAAATTGTCGTTATACACGACAGACTTCAAATTCCATTACACGATTAAAAAAAAAACAATTAAAGATCTTTTTATTACAACTACAATCAGTTCTGTTTCATTGTAAATTTTGTCGTTTTGAATGGCATTCTAACGGAATAAATATGTTTTTTTTTCGGAGTTTTTATTACTACCCGTTAGTTAGTATGTCATCATCATTCTCTTGCCCTTATCCCAATTCATTTGGGGTCGGCGCAGCATGTCTTCTTCTTCCATACTTCTCTATTACTCTTCATCTCATCAGACACCTCCTCTTTCTTGCCATATTCTTTACACAATCCATCCATCGTTTCTTTGGCCGTTAGTTAGTATGTATCGGTCAAAAAGTACTTACCTTGTGCCGTACTTCGTGTGTGTGAAGTGTGTAACGAGGCTTCAGAGTTGAACTTCCTTTATTATTCGCAGGAACCCACAATGCATGTTGCATTTGTGATGGACGACGTTTAACGTCGCCGCGCGCGGTCACCACTAGAACCGTCGCTAGCGGCACCATGCGGACTCCGCTTACCGTACGATACTTAGCGCGTAAGTTTGGCTACTCTGTGTAATGTGGCGAGGGCGCGACTTGATGTCATCGGCTTGAGGGAGACGAGACCGACTTGCAAGCATATGACATCAATCTCGACCAAATTATAGGCATCATTGCGAATAGACCACATTTATATATACTGTGATCTGATCGTAATGAAGTCTCCGTTTATTGGCAAGCTATTGTTGTTCTAAAGTAGGTTTTTACTATATATAAAAAATGTCTGTCGGTATCCACTAAAGTTAGTACGAAAAACCTTATTTTTCCATGCGGTTTTCATATCAATAACGCTTCTTGATCGCGTTGAATCGTTGCTTGCATTTTTTCAACCATATTTTTTAAATTATCAAATGTTTTTTTTTGCGATGGATTAGTAAGTCAGTATTTTAAATAGATGTTATCATTCAAAATTGTACCGCATTTGTAATAGTATGTAAGTGGAAAATGCACAAAAAGTATTTAAACAGTGTTTTCTTAACTTAAGGTAATACTGGTATGATATTTAAACGTTTATATTTGTAATCAATTAATGGCAACACCATGTAATGAGCACATTCCGTTCAGAAATATTAAGTGTTAATAATTATTGGATATAAATGATTATGGTTAATAATAGTGAATACTTAACCATGGGTTTAATCGTTCGTGTAAGAATTGGTGTAAAGAAATGCTTGCGGGCGCTTGTTTTAAATATTTTTTATATGGCAACGGTATTTTTGTTGCGTGTTATGTCTCTTGGTATATCTTGGCACAGAAAAGTTGTTGTTAAATTTAAAAAAAAAACCATCCCAGTGTTAAAAATCGAAAGTGTTTTTTTTTTATTGTAAAAAACCAGGAATGTTGTAATTTCGCAGCTAGATAACAAAAAAATAAATGACAAAATCCAAGAGACACATTTAGGTTTTAATAATTTTAACCAAATTATTTTTAATATGAAATTAATAACGCTTAATAATTTGTTTCCCATGACAATTATTATTACAAAATAATCTTGCCATAATCATAAAACGTATTAATCATTATAAAAAATTATTTATTGGAAACGGTAGTAATCACAAAATAAACTATAGTTTAAATATTTTACGAAGAAGCATCATTATGACTCTTAGCACAATGTTATAAGGTCCAGATTAAATTATGATATTTATTATTTGCTGACACATTTGACACTCAGCAGCTATTTGATTGATTGTCGTTATTATGGTCAGCCAATCACAACATACCGCACTCGACCCGCGTGGTGGATCATAGTCTAATCTCTCTTACAGAGAAGAAGCCTAGGTCCCATCAATGAGAACAGTACAGGCCGATTCTGATGTTATACAATCACAAAAGTTTAAAAAACATTTCACAGGAAATTAACTGATCAGGTTAATAAAAAACTAGCATTTACCAGCGGCTCTGCTCTCGTGGTGACCGATTCAATACATATTTAATGGATACGTCCTACCGGGATAAAAAAAAAAAGTTCTAATCCAGGTCATAATTTTAGTTAGGCGTGAAAGCATAACAGTTGAGTAAACTTGACTTTCATGTTTATAATATCAGTTAGAATGGGTAGCCTCGTCGTTGGCCTAGCGGTCGCAAACGCGACTGCTGAGTATGAGGTGCTGGGTTCAATTCCTAAGTCAGGCAAAATGTGATTGGGTTTTTCCACCAAGAATTTCTCACTACTAACCAAAGAGTCAGGATTTGTGTCCAGTGGGTTTGTGATGGCAATAAGCTCGGCCCCTATTACATGCGACTTAAAAACATACTTAAATGGCGAAATGTGAGTGAACTATTAGGCGCATCGGCGAACTAAAGTTGAGGCGGCGTCAAAGCGCGGGCGCACAAGCGGCGCGCCACAGCTACATTTTGTTTAGGAATAAATGGCTGTGCGCTCATGTAGTAGGGCGCGGCGGGGTAAGGTGGAGGCGGGGCGCTGTGCCCGTGCGCGTCACGACTCCACCGCCATTTTGTCATTTGGTTTCGTGCTTTGCTACATAAAGAAACGGGAAGGAAGCATAGCCGCCCGTGCCTCGACTCCCCGTAGAGACCTATCCTCGGCCGTGCCGCGACGTCGCCTTGACTTACCAGTGAGCGACGACGCGCCTAACCCTCCTCGGATTAGAGGCGTGATGTTATGATGAGGTCTTCGTAAAATACAAAAACTAAAATTAATGTCACAATTAAAAGGCAGCTTCTTTTCTTAATTTTCGAGACTGATACCAAGCTAGTTCCTTTCACAATGAATCCAAAATGCGCACTTAATTATAAAACATATTACTTAAAATTATACTTGATTAGCGGATGGTGTGATTATTGTTTTAATCATCAATGTCTTGTAAATCCTTTGTTGTTATTGGAATATTTATTACTAGCTTTTGAACGCAGCTTCGCTCGTGTTAAGCTAGAATTTGACAATCAATTCGGGGTGTACTCTGCTTGTAATAATATAATTCAATCATGATTCGAAAGACACGTGGCGCCATCTATTATCATAAGAACGTTATTGTTGTTTTCCTCGAGAAAAGTACTTGTTTTTGGGATGAAAAGTACCCTATGTCCGTTTCTGTACACCTGACAACGTGTATGCAAAATTTCAGGATGATCGGTTCAGTGGTTTAGGCGTGAAAAGGTAACAAACAAACAAACAATTTTACTTATGCATTTATAATATTCAGTATGGATTCTCTTCTCCTTTTTCGTGTGGTTAGTGCCTAACCTGGTGTCAGTTTTTATGCCGCCTATAGGCCTCTAGCTTGGCTTTACATGCCGTCGAGAAATATATCTCAGGCATGCTGGTTTCCTCACGATGTTTTCTTTATTTATTATTTAACCTCAATCTGTTATGATATTCGAACTTGGTTCGGTAAAAAGTTATTGGTATGTTTTATTGCGTAACTACTCTATCTTGACCATAGTCTTCTTTCCTTCAAATTGGTATGAGCTACCAGTGGCGAAGGTTATCTTGACCATAGTCTTCTTTCCTTCAAATTGGTATGAGCTACCAGTGGCGAAGGTTCCATACATTTCGATTTCCACCGGGCTCCCTTTGAAAAATGGCACGGTCAGTATTTTATAGACAAAATATAGTCAAATTAAATATATGTACTCCGGCTTACCTCTTACAAAAATTGACCCTTCGCTACTATGAGCTACACACCTTGTTGGTAGTCCATAACTTTGTGAAGTGTGTCTTCGTGAGTCAGTAAAGCTGTCTGTCCATTGTTACTGTTACTGCATTGGTCAAAACGCTTAGTTAATGCTTTCATTGGCTATGTAGGTCCATGTCTAATAGTTGCAACTAGGTCTCGAAAGTGGCAAGCACTACTGTTGAGCACGGGTGTCAATAAGTTCCCAGAGACAACCCGGGGTCTGAATTTGGATCATGAAACCGGGATATTAACATAGATTAAAATATAACCGTCTGAGTGTACTTAGGCACTACTGACTGGATATTACAAGCATTGGTGTTTTAAACAAAATATAATCAACCACAATGTATAGCGAATGGCCTATTTTGTATATTAAGTGTTAGATAGACTGACGTAGCGATATGTGTATCTCAATATTGTTTAACTCTTTAAAATTATGTACACTTTCTTTACATCTTCCATGTTTCCATACTAATCTTATGAAAGTCTTTTAAATACTATTTTATTTGTAAGTCGTGGTGACTGATGATGAATGATGATGATGATGAAGTAGTAGTGATAAATTCACTCTTTTTAGGGTTCCGTATCGAGTAAGGTATTGGAGTTTTTTAGATTTCGTTTTAAGTGCATTTATAAAGTATCCTTGAAAGGCTACGCACATGATGGTTTCTATTTATAATCAAACAAATCGTGTTTAACAAAAGTGCAAAGTATTCGTACTTTGCATATCGTTGCGATTGTGTTTTTTTTTTGAAGTGATTCCATATTCAAATCATGTTTCCAATTGGTATTATTTCCACATAAACAATTTATCAACTTTAGACTATGTGTGAATGAAGTTGATTTCAGAATGACTATTACTATTGAAAAGGTTGTAGTGTATACAATGTCAGGGGTGACTTGTATAGTTATATTTTTTCTAAAAACTCATGTGTGCAATAAATAATGCTCTTATGAATACACATGATGCGTCCTCCATAGAAACGTCGTGTATATAAGCTTCTAAGTATTTTATCGAAACAGCAATTCTTGGAGTGAAAAATGAAATAATTAAATGATACGGAACCCAACGAGTAAAACTCGTCCTTCGAATGTAAATTAAACTTATTTTCTCGTAATCTAATGAGTATTAGTTGTTGCAGTTCTTATACCACTAGACATAAGAATGAATATTGCACGTTTTAATTTAAAAAAACATATTTTCTCTATTCCATTTCGAAAAACTTAATTTTTTAAATGTATTTGCTATTGTAACGTGAATTGCTTAAATATTTTTTCAGTGTTTTAAGTACATTGTTGTATTCGTAATGTATTTTTTTATTAATAGGGTGAATGTAATAGTTATCGTCCATGTGCAGTTATTGGCATTTGAAGTTTAACTAAAGAAATTAACTCAATCTCAGTCATATTTATTTTTGTGATCATAATATCACGAATTGAGGTTACATATAGCTAAATTTCTGTTATTTTAAATGCCAATCAAAAGCACAGAGTTTTCTACCTTATTTTAAAGTCTTTATAAAAATACGTCTTCTACTATGAACGTTACGTATGTCGTAAGGTAGATTTTACTCAATTCCATTACGTTGATTTGCAAAAGCAATTTCGGATTTGTATTAAGCATTGCGAGTTAAGTATAATTATGTAACTATTTAATAAGTATATTTAATATATTAGGTGTCTTCATTAAGCATAGTTAAGAATGTATGTAAGTTTTTAACGATATAATGTCATTATATCTCTGTCTCGCTCGCACATTAGCGATATTCGTCCGGACGACAGTGTGCGAGCGAGATAGCAATCATGTCCATTAGGGGAATGATGTGAGGGAATTTTTTATATTTTACTATGAATCGAAAAAGACATAGAGCCTACCTGTGTTTAAATATTTTATTTTTCTAGAATTTTTCGCTTTTCTTGTAGATCTCACTGGCGGTGTTACACCCTATATTAAATTTATTTTTGTTAATCGTAAAATTTCCCCTAATGTTTTTTCGAAAAATGCAATTTCTATATAAATATTCGATGTAAATATTGTACATTCATTCATTTTTATTATTTTTTGCTTAATTTATTTATTGAGATATTTTTTTTATCAAAGAGTTTTAAAGCCATATATTTGTTACTCCATACAATATTATGAGTGTTTTTTTTTTAAGTTGTAAAACATTGAATTTTATTTTTGTGCACATGTTTTTCTAATGGATTTCGCGAACGTGCCATTTTATTTAAACGTGCGGTGATTTTGGAGATTCCTAAAGTTTTTTTTGTATTGTTAGTAAACGCTTTTACGTTCGAAATTTTTTCCTGTAGGTTCATGAATGTTCTACAGTAGAAATCAATGTACGCTTAGCCCTGTGGCCTGTCGTCGCCTGCGTATTTGGTCCACGTGGCTAGATATTGAGTGTTGTGGGGATAGCTTGAATAGGTTAAAGTATTATGATCTGAGGAGTGTGATTATTTGGAGATTGTAACTATAATGAGCGAAGTTTTGATATTTTTGCTCTTGCCATTGTAGGTTTAGAGTGAGGATTCTAATTAAAACGTAAGGTGCGGTCAGAGGCATGGGATTTTAAATGAAACAGTATTAAAAAGCATTTAAATAAAGTTAAAGGCAATTTTTTTTATTCATCAGTATTTAACTGAATCAGATTTCTGAATAAAATACATGGAACGTTTATTTATGAAACTCAAGACTGCTTTGAAATCACTGCATTTATCAATCGGAAGCTTTGACGATTTATTGTGACAAACTTGTTATCTGGTTTAAAAATAACAATCATTAAATTATCTATGCATTTACTGATATGTTAAAAACTCTGAGAATAACCCTATGTATATTCGGGGTAATTAATACATATGTCTGCTAAACACCGGAATCGGTCCGTTAGTGTACTAAGACAAACAAATATGGAAACTGTCATATCCTAGAACCAAGAGAGGCACTGGGCCCACGTGGGGGATAACGGCCCACGTCCTCTCAGCAAGAGGAGCCCTGTATCCCAACAATGGGAACACCCTACGTTCCTGTTCCTAAGACAAAGACGGATGTATTCCACAGTAACACTATTCCGAACCTCCCAGCTCCGCCCACCTTACAAATATTTTAATAGTAGTGTGATCAATGTTGTGATATTATTATCAGTCGTGATGTCTGCGGGCGACAGCGGGTCTCAGGGCGCATCCATTTTGCTATGCGTCTCAATTACTGTAACTACAACACGACTCAAAAAGGAATGTGTCATATTTTATAATAAATAACCATCTATGTAATGAACATTGTGTTTTATTGTTTTTAGTTACCTGTTCCTTGTGAAGGCCGTCATGTCATGCAGTGCCGTCCATGAATTCTTGCGCGATAGTCCCATTGTTAACGATTATAACATACATCCAGGTTTTACACTGTCAAGTCATCTGCCGCTAAAATACAAGACTTCCTTAGAAAAACACTCTACCAAATAAAAATCAAGTTATAAGCGCAATGTTATGCGTTCCGAATGGGATTTAAACTGTTGGCGCTAAGGCACTTTAGTAACATGTGTAAGCATTGAAATTATGAGGGCCTGATGATGAAGAATTATCCTATTAGGGGTAAGCAGGAACTACAGAACGCCACCTTGTACGATCCTTTCATATTCCTTTTGCTTCGTAATTATCCACCATCATCACCACCATCACCTCGGGGAGTGTTATTGGGGTACGAAATTTTAATTATTTTTCACCTGTCTTCTAGTTTCCGAGATATTAACCAAAAACGAATTTAATCGCTCGTATTGGTGTTCGAAGCAAAAGGAAGTACTTACCTATGTGAGTGAGCAACATCACCTCCCACACTTTTACAACTATTTTGAAGCCTGCTTATAGTCCAACTGGATCAGCTGAACACCAGTATATTTTTGCATGGAGCGGCTGCCTATCGGACCGTCACAACCAGCTGCTTCAGCTACTGTGTAACACTATCGTGTTATAACGTACCCGGTTTTACCAAAGGGGTGCGGTTTTCACAAACAGCAAGACCTGGAAAACTATCATGATCGTCATCATTGACAGCTTTGTTCCAACGACTGCAGAGTACCGAGTATCCTCTCTGCGGAAAACTATATGTAAATAGTACAGTTTTTGTTCTGGTCGGGAATTGAACCCAACCGCCTAATATAGAAGTGTTCCCTGCACTGTTCCATCCGTCATTGATTTCATTAGACCACCCAAGAATCTATCATAGTTAATTTTTTTTTAGGAGTGCATACATAATATCTTGCCATTTTTATATTCTACCGCGTTGATTGGACCACCCAAGAAACTACTTATGTATACCATTCCGGTTACCATTTAAGGAGCATGACATCGGATGTATCGTCGACTTCCTTGCGGATCAATAAAACCAGACAAGAATATTTTGTGTAAAAGTTTATTATTCATTCAACAGGCATGCTCTTACATCATACAGCACTTAGTGAATCACAGTTTACTTTACATTATGTACATACACGTGCAGAATTATGTCATCGACACAATAATATTTCCTAATTTAAACTAAGTATAATTTGATGGATTTTTAAGGAAGAACACATTTTTAAATTTTTAACATAAGTCAAATCTTATGTGAATTGCTGTCAAAGGTTGACATGATATTTCGCAACATGAAATCTATTAGACTTTCAGAAACCAAACAAAACTGTTCTTTAATGGGCGAAGCCAATATCCATCATACTTTAACTTCCATAGATAATTGAATCATTTAATAAAATCGATTCCGAAGATATGAACAGTCGGATTATATTTGGGGTTTTTTTATCTATTTATTTCTATTATCGCCCATCACTCCCCCAACTTCATCATTCAAACGCATCCAGCCCCCCAGCATCCACACCAGGGTATAGAACCATCATTAATGGGGACAGACAGTTTCCTCCCAGATTTGTGCGTGCACGCAGAAGCCAAGGAGTTGACAGAAGAACACACGCTGTTGGTCCTCTCGTGTTCGGAGTGGGATGTTGTTATTTCCTGGGGACAAAAATGGTGTTATTAGAAAAAGTATAAGGTTTTGGGAATGTGTTGGCACTTGCTGATGAAGTTCTGAACAAGTCTAGAGGAAAATGTGTCTTTGAATATATTATAATGCTTTTGTACGTCCAAAACGATAGTTACTTTATAAAAAAAACATTTTACACGTCCATCCCGTGGCCTCATCCGGCTCGAAGGACCGTTCCTTTGAGTTTTTCTAGAAGATGAAGAATGTGTCAATAAAAGAAGGTAAATAGCCTACCGGTTCCCTCAACCCTAAGTTCTAAATTTCATCAGCAAATGAAAAAGACAGTCCCAAAATTTTATAAAGAACTTAGTAAGAATCAGACAGAATGTAAATTTAGAGAATTGATTGATTCTACTAAAACGTAAATTTTGTCGAATTCATGACTTCTCTTTATCAATAACTTGATTGTCATCTTCATGAAGGCCACCAGGTTTGTCTTTAAGATGCAGCAGTTCATTGGAAACCAGATGATAAAATCAAAATCTTGTTTGAAAATTTTCTTATTTACTAAATACTCGTTCTTAAACTACATTTTACCTGATAGCTATCCCGCTTGTACCGCGGGCCTGAACTTGAGGACGACAACGTATTCCTCGGCCTGTGCCTGGTACAATGTTTGTGCTTGGCCATATCTGGCACCTCTCCCTCGATTAGCCTCTCATTGTCACTCTCCACAGTCCCTCCGTTCTTTGTAACTCCATTCTTCAAATTATCTTTTTTCTTATCCCTCCTTTTTCTTTCCCTCTTTTTGAAGGTCAAAGAGAACCTTTTTCGCTTTTTAATTTTTGGTGAGTCTGGTCTTTGAGGAGCTGTTGATTTTTCTCTGTCAGATCGACTTGTGTCGTCATCAGGTGGCGGTGCTTGAGATTCTGAGTCAGTTTTTAGCGTTAGTTCTGTTCGTGTAGAAGAATCAGGCTCGCCAGATTTGTACGCTACTTCTTTCTCTAGATTAGCGAGCTCCATTCTCCGTAATCTTTTTGGTAGTTTGTTCACTGTGGCGTATATCGGCTCTTCGGTTTCTCCAACGGGGGCTGACCGTGATCGGGAGAAGAAGTCGAATTTCTTTGGCTTGACTGGTATTCTTCTTTCAACGAAGACTACCGTACTAGCAACCTCTGTAGTCGTAGTTTGTACATCATCCCCAGACTTCGGACTGGGGCTGCTCGGAATGGGCGTAGCTCTTGGATAGTCATATGTGAGTTCAATGTTTTTCTCAGTGACGTACTTCTTTGGAGGATCCTGTTCCTCAACAATTGGTACTCCAGAGATCTGTACACTTGTGACCGGTATACCAGATACAGGTTCCTTTCTCTGACAGCAGCATTTCTGTGTGATTCTTCTCGTATTGCACATGAACACATGGTTCTGTTGTATGATCGTGGTTTGAATGGTTGGCGCGGCTTGGACTTCTCCGAGGAGGTCTTCGACGTTCCCGCCGGTATGGAAGCGGGGAGGTTGGTAGGGGGCGATGACGAAACCTGGTGGCGGGGGGGCTGCGATGTGGTAGGGGGGAGAGGTAACGGATTGGAAGAACCTGGGTACCTCGGGCGGCGCGTCGTGAACCAGAACGTCGACCACTCGCTCGTGCCCATTGTCCGCTATAATTGGCGGCATATTGTTCGTGCTTTGCGTAATTTGTGCCGCTCTCAGAACGTTTGGCATCTTCCGCGGAGCCTCCTGTTGGCATTCATCGCATGTGCATGGTGATTCGGCGCCGCTCTGGAATTGATAATAAAAATTATAAGAATTTACATATTTTTGTAACGTAATATAAACGCACCCGGTTTCGAAATGAGAGATTTTGAAGATGGAATTTGTCAAATTGTACTATTTAATAAAGTGATTTCTTCAATATAGCGCGCAAAATCCATAATTGATTATGTGTTTTGCGCAAAATATTTAAACTTTCGAAGGTGAACATCTCAACTCAGACACCGGGTGTTAAAAATTGCTTTTAAAATTGGAAATATGTTCTGAAAACGTCGAGATTTTGGAAGAAAACCAATGAAATCGTTGAATTAACAGTAGAATTAAGAAAAACAGTTTATCATTTATCGGACTTTCGCCAAAATAAACACAGAATGTGGCGACGAGAGATCTCGAGACCTCGATAACACTCTGAGCTAAACACATCTCTTTTATAGTTTTATTACCATTAAATGGGTAACAAAATAGAGATAGTGGTTAGTAAAAATATTTTTGTGTAGTGTAGCTGAATAAAATACGATGTAGGTGTAAGGCCTGTGTTACAGAATCGACCTTTTTATTTTTGTTTTGGCCTTTACCGGAGAACCTATTTACGGAGATATTAAAGGTCAAAGTTCTAACTTCCTCACTGGTTTTTTTTTATATAAGTGTTTTTAGTTTAATAACTATTGAATATCTCCATGGCTCCTGCATCCATCACCTCAATGTTTTAAGTGCGTTTAATTTAGCGCAACCGTAAACCGTGATTTTTCACACCAAAAGAAAAAGTTGTTTCCGAGCAATGATTTCTGAGCCGTGTTACGTTTGCACCCTGTGTATTTTATGTACTTTGTGCCGATACTAGAGAAGAAGAACCTGACCTGGAGCGACATTGTTGTAATAGTACCTAGCTCTCCAGGGTTGACTAGACAGGTGACAATGACTTCAGATCTGACAGCTTACAAGAGACAAAAATTTAATTTCAATTTTAATTTCACAATATACCCTTTACAGCCACCTTGTACAATCGACACACAAAATGACACAACACTTTGATTTTGACCTGGCCTAGTGTATGGAGTTATTGAACTTAGAATAAGAGTGCAGCATATACTGGTTTTCAAACCAAATGACTTATGGCCTACTGTACCACTCCCACTAGAAAGGATGCATTCGCTATTTCTGTAACATATTAGAGTTAAAACTAACAATAATACCGTTATATTTATAAGACAGCCCTGAGACTGGTCATCAAGGTTTGTGGTCGGCCCATCTGTCGATGTAGGTCAGAAATATTCAGTCATGACCCGATTCGCGTCATCTACCCAATCTGTCGCATGCTCGTTAAATATCTGAATTTACGTCTTGACGTTTCGGATTGTAAATTGCATTAATTTTCTGTAAGTTTGAGCGCGACGCCTAAAGGAGTACCTACGTAAATAATAATGCTTGCCGAGTTGGCTGAATGTTCGTAAGTGCTACTGTGAGCATGAGCTTCTAGGTTCGATTCCCAGGTTGTTCTGTTTTCCTGTGCCAAGCCCTACGCTGCTGTGCCGGACGGTTGATGTGACGTAAAAGAGAGCATGAATTTAGCAAATTGGTCGATGGAATAAGTAGATAACTCAGTTTTGGAGTAGGTACGTACAAACAGGTGACGTTCTTAACTTTCTGCGTAGCACCATGGGAAAGAGCATGATATTATCTATGTATGTAAGATAGAGAGCTGCATCTTTTTCTTTTGGGTTCGGAGGCGTTCTAACCTCTGGTATGGAACGTGGATCCGAGAACTAAACTAAAGTTATTTTAAAAAAAAGCGTAATGTCGATTTGTCATAGATCCGCGGTGTGCGTTACGATTGCTCCGCCAAGTTATCAAAAGAGAAAAAAACTTCGCCAAAAAATTTGTCGAAATTTGTCAAAATCGAAGGGTACAAACCAAAAATTTGTCAAAGTAGAAATAAAAAAGTTATAAGGGTTTTAAATTGGCCGCGCGAACGTAACGTGGAGGATTTCGCGGCCTTGGATATCTCAGCAACTACTTGGGTTTAATTTAATTCTTTTTGTCAATTGAAGACTGAATTTGTCAAAAATTGTCGAAAAAAGAATTATAAGCTCTGGATTAATATTTTACGAAATATTCACCTTGGAAGTTATGGCCGCGCAATCCTCCACTTGTTGTTTCTTTATTGTTGATTATTTCTTTAAACCTAAGACTTTATACATTAAAACTGTTACAAGAAGAAAGGTCTTAATTTGTCAAAACTAACGTAAGCATTAAATACTACTAAAGTTTAGTTAAACAGACGAAATAAGTCCAAAACAAAAAATACGTGGCCGCGCGATCGAAACGGTACTTTGTACGCTGATATCTCATTATCTATAATTGCTAGGATTTCGGTGTGAACATCCATTTATTCGGCATTTTAACCTCATTAGAATGACATATCGTTTTACCGTCAGAACAGTTTACCATGCGTGTTATCTTAAAAATTATGTTTTCTCATACAATGTTCGAGCAGGGTAACCATATTTTCGATTTGATTTGGGAATACCTCTAACTGGAGACTAGCAATTATATTGGACAACATTCTAGCTCAATCTGCAATACATTTTGCATCTGCATCTGCATTATTATTAAATAAAATCTTTGTATATTTCAAAAATGGGCTTTTATTATTTAACGGGATTGCGCCAATCCTAAGGACTTCAAGTGAACCTAAGTGGGATGACGTAACGTGTGGATGCAGAGCTATGTTGCAAATTATGTTCCACCACCTGCCCTGCCATGTGCCCCAAAATATGCAGTCAAAATGACCCCTGTGCCGCCACCGACGACGTCATAAAAGTGACAAGTTGTGGGCCAACAAAAATTATGTCGAGCCAGCGACACGAAGTCGGAGACGCCGTGAAGACACTAAGACAGAGCTGCAAAACACCCACTTGTATCCATAGCGAAATTGTACGAAGTAATTTAGGTACACTGTACCTAGAGGTATACCATAACATTCATGCAAATCGTTCTTCATAAAAGCCTGTCAATATTTAGCACGCCCCGCGAATAAATATGTATGATTGTATGCAACGTAACTCGAATGATATGGATCTATAAATGCGATTGTCTGGAGTCTGGGCGAGCAGACATTACTCTTCAAGGAGGCTATTCTCGTAGTTGTAGCCGTAAATATTAATGAGGAAGTATTGAACTGACTTCAAAAACTATGTAAATAGTTACCTACATGGGTTAATAGACTATACAGATAATATATAGAAGATAGGTATGAGGGTGAAATACTGTTTCAGTAGTCTGGTGTTCGCAACGACTGCTACTACTGATCTTAGTCCTGGGTTCAACGATGTCCAAGTCGGGTTGACTGGGGATTTTATTTAGGATCTGTTCAGTGGCATCGGTAGCAGCGTGGAAGCCGATTTTTGCCTGTTTTTGCAATCAGTTGGCCTAGTAGGCTAACTGATTGCTCATTATGTGATGATTGCACACTATGTGAAACGTGGGAGTCCATACGGAGGTGTAATTCCCGGAAGGTTTAGGACCTTGGTTGGAATTTCGACAAGGAATAAGTAACCTTGCTTGTAGCTGTGGTTTTGCATGGCACCAACTATCTACAACAAATTGCCCAAAAGTTGGAAAGAGCGAACTATACCTAAATTTAAACAAACTATGAAATTATTTTTGGCACAAAAAGCATATTATAGTATTACAACATTTTTAAACGACCCATTGTGATTATTGTAAATAAATAAATATAACCAATAATGTAGTATGGTCATGTGTCACATATGAAAATATTTCATTATTAATTTTGATTGTGTTATTGTTTATTATTTTATTCATTACCGTAATACTTCTTGTAGTATTAAATTATCTAATAAACTACTAGCTGTTGTTCCATGGTGCAATTTGTATAAGTACCTACATGCATTGAAGGTTACACGATAAAGCCAGTCTGTGTAAAATATTGATAAACAGTCGCATCTGTTGCATAGACGTTCTAAGAACGCGTTAAAAGCTATTCTGTAGCTGTCTTATAACTAAAGTACCTAGGTATCTACATATATGGCTGTTCGTTCAATTTTTAACAAAAACCAGTATAAATAATACAATTAATGAATGTCATAATAATATTTGCTGTAGATAAATTTGTAACAATTAATGTAAGATTTTATTTTTTATTGTAATAGATATTTGCACACTGTTATGGTAGGATATGGCTTAAATAACTTCTGTTGTATGTATCACCTCAGGTACCTACCCATATTCATGAAAATAAATGATTTGATTTGATTTAAAGTATGAGTACCTACATTGTAATGAATAGAAGATCAAATCCATCGGTCCGCGTGGTAAATTATTGAGAATTTAGAAAAGAGGCCCCTGTCCCCGCTGTGGGACTAGATTTAAATTAAAAAATCAAAATCAAAGCATTTATTTCAAGTAGGCCAGTTACAGGCACTTTTGAATTGTCGAAACAAAGACAACAGTAAAAAATAGCTACAGTCCCAGTCACACGGCACAAAAACTGTGAAAGTATTGTAGTTGCCCATTCCCTAACGTAGATCTCTATGGAGAAGAACGGGCAAGAAACTCCATGGACACTCTTTTAAATCAGAATACTTTAACAAAACCTTGTTTATGTTAGAAGTAGAGGAATCAATACTGAAAGCTGGTTAGCTAGGAAGCTGGACCAAACATATTGAATAAAAAATTGCCATCGACACGCTAAAAAGAAGCTAGAAAGAGTATAAATATTGAAATGAGGGCTAATAGTAAAGTAGAATATTCACATACATCGATTTTTAGTATCTTGGGATATGATCAATTAAATCAACCACATCCGGTAAGACTCAATCCAATACAGTAAAGAATCACATCAGCCTAATGATAACAACGCATTGAATACAAAATCCGAAAATTAAATTGATTGATCGAGATGCATAAACCCACATCATAATCTTGTTATAAGTATACCTACTCTACGTGTTTGAATTGGAAATAATTCAATTCATGAAAACGGAAGTACCTAATGATTCATCATTCTATAAACAAGAACTCAATCAAAGCTTGATCTATCAATGAATTTAGACGATATTCAACTAAATATAATACTCAAACAATCAATACTAGACAAGCCAAGGAACTAATTTATTCACCTAAAAGGATAGCCGATGAAAACGTTCAAGAGAAATCATCTTAGAATGGAAGCAGAAAAGAAATAGATTAACGCTGATGGCAAAAAAAAACTCTTTAGCCCCGAAAACAAAAGAACCGTTGAATGAACAGGTATTAAAAATAAACACTACAGTTTTGACCAAAGTCCAACTTAATAAAAACACAAATAGTCCCAAAGATGTCTCACGAATTTCCACACGAACAACTTAAAAATATCAAACTATATAAAGAAAAAGCTATAAGCAGTAAAGTAAAGTACCTTCATCACAAAACTGTCACTCGAAAAATCACGGAACGCCAAGCGGCGCACGCGCCGGTCAAAACGCTACTGCGTTTATTTATAAAGCAACATTACGTTTGTACAATATTTTCTTACACATGATTTTCTTTCCCGGCCTTGACTCATTTCCTATCTATAAAGTAAAAATATTTTTTGGAGGAACTGCGGTCTAAATGTCTTGTTTTGTTGAAGGACTTTTACAGGAAAGAAATGGCGCTCGAAAGGGGGGGGGTTCGGAAAAAATCACGACATATCACTAGGGGGCTGAGGGGGGGTGTAGTGAAGGAGGGAGGATTCCTTTTTGTAAACGTGGCACATAGGCGCACTTAATGCCACAAGGCATTCTTTACCAGTCAACCTTTGGGTCAAATAGGACAGCATTGTATTGCATTGCTCTATACATTTTATTATGTATAAGTTAAGCGAAAAATTGGTAGCTGCAATAAATTTTTGCTCACAGCATGATGAGTCCCGTACGGTATAAAGTACATCGTCATATTGGCTGAATCGCTGCACGTCTTGCAGCAGACGCTGGATGGCCTAGTTGATTCTTCAATACGCATTGGTCTCAGGGTGAACTTGGACAAAACCCAGGCTATGTTCAACGAACACGTCACCCCAGGACCTATTGTTGTCAATGGCGGTCCTCTCGAGGTTGTTCGAGAATATGCTTACCTCCGGAAAACTCTGCAGTTTCGTAAGAACAACTTTGAGAAGGAGACTGACAGAAAAATTCAGCTGGGGCTGGGCAGCATTTGGTAAAATTCGACGCGTCTTAAATGATTCTTTTACCATCCCTCCCCATTTCCCAACTATGTTGGGGTCTGCTTCCAATCTAACCGGATACAGCTGAATACCAGTATTTTACACTGAACGACTGTCTATCTGACCTCCACAATCCAGCTAGCACTGGGTAATACGATACCCTTGGTATCGATACCTGTAACGACTATCAAATATTCACAATTAACAGCCAGGACCAACAGCTCAACGTGCCTTCCGAGGCACGGAGGAAACTCGGTATGTAATGGATGGTCACCCATCCAGGAAACAACCCAGGTAAGTGCAGCTTAACCTGAAGATAGACCCGACCGGCAGTTATCAATTAGCCATGAGCACTTTTCTGATATACGCCGTCATACCCGAACTCATACAGAACACCCACATTTGGCCAAAAATGTTTACAAACTTTACAAATTTTCTCCAAAACCCAATCAGGAAACAAGTGATTTACACCATATTTCCCTCATAACTCAAATAATCGTTGAGTTGTGCAAAACCAAGACTAATTAGCCCCGTAAGTATCTCGCATACTTCCAGGCAGCTTGCTATTTGTCAGCCGTCTATTCTCGTCGCGTCGGTTATTTTCGCCAAACGGTTATGACTCGTGGAAACGGATTAATACGTCAAACATCTGGATGGCTTTCTTGAGCTTTTGACGTAAGTAAAGGTAGGTTGAATAGGGAGTTATATTTGTGTTGTGGTTCTTGCATTAACAATTTGTTTCGAAATAGCTGGTTCTTATTTTAGTGTACGTTTTCTTTGTTCAGATTAGTTATGGGATTCTGAGATTTTTTTAATTTGATCTCTATGTAGCACTAATAATATTATAAATGCGAAAGTAACTCTGTCTTCCGTCTATTTGCTACCTTTCCACGACTAAACGGCTGATCGGATCGTTGTGGAATTCAACATGGAGATAGATTTCAACCTGAGGAAGGACATAGGCTATATAATATCACGCTAACAACTTAGGGGAGTGAGCAATATTGCATTGTGTCTATTTTCCTCAATTGTTTGACAACTGACAACTGTCATGACATGTATTAGAATAGAAAATCTATTTTAGACCCACTGTCATCGTAGTAAGTAGCCCGACTATGTCAGCGACCGCCCTGTAAACAATGGTTCGCAGGTTCGAGCCTCTGCCTAAGACATTCTCAGTAATCGGGCGGGAGGAAACGCCCGGGTGTTTCCACTGCGAGGATCGTCCGGAGGACACGGTGGAGCACACCGTGGAGGTCTGCCCCGCTTGGGCGGAGCACCGCCGTGTCCTCGTAGCGGCGATTGGCGGCGGCGATCTCTCGCGTCCGGCCTTGGTTCAAGCCATGGTCCGGAGCGAGAGGGAATGGGAAGCCGTCACCTCCTTCTGCGAAGCAGTCATGCTAGTGAAGGAGGTGGCGGGACGTGAGAGGGAAAGAACCTCACGTCCCAGTCGCCGCGGGAGACGCCCTGGGCGTCGGGGGTCACGTGGTGGCTCCCGGCCACCGTAGGCGCGGGCCTGTGGACGGCGAGTTATGGGCCAGCTCGCCGTCCGGCCGTCTTATGACGACAGGCCGTGTCGACGGCGCGTTCGTGTTCCACGCGCGCCTCAAAGAGATGTCAGCAAATAAGTAGGGGTCCGTAAGGGCCGATGCCTGCCAGGGCTGCGGGACTGTTCGAAAGAGATACCGTGGCCCTGGAACACAAAGGGCAAAGAAGGAACATGGATGGGTTTTAGTCAGTACAAGTCTGACACTCCCTTCCGCTCCGCCCAGAGTGGGGGGGGTCATTTGATGATTTCCCATCCGGAAAAAAAAAAAAAAAAAAAAAGACATTCTCTGTTTGTATTTATTTAGATTTTTTGAATGCTGTAAGATTTCTCAAATAATAACCATGGTTCGCAAGTTCGATCCCCAGCCGGTTTTCACTTTTTGTAGAAGGTGAATGGAATGATATCCTATGGGAAAGTTATTAAGTTCATGTGGAGCAAAATGTACCTACTACGTTAAATGCATTAATTTCTCAAAATGATAGAACGAATGCAAATCATAGAAGGAGAAGACCATAAGTGATTAGTAAGTAAAGATGGCTTAAATAGTTTCACAGTTTTTAGATTGGCACTATTGTCGCAGATAGATTCAATTAAAAAAATGATCAGAGTTTGAGTTGGATGAGTTACCCGGAACTTACCAAAAAGTAGTATTGTGTTAACACCAAAAACAATGTAGATTTTACAGAATGTACTTAGATAGGATTGCGTTAGCGAGCAAAAACTTCATAAAAGCTCTTCCTTTCAAGTTTCACACATAAAAATAATCTTGGAAATAATGCATGTAAATGATAAACTATGATTACAGCAGTACAAATACATTGAAAGCGAATTTGACGACTTCAGACATATGTAGGTATCAGTGGCGAAGGTTCCTTAGAACACGATTCCTACCGGTTTCCCTTTGAAAAATGGCACAGTCAGTATTCTATAGACAAATAATATAATCACATTAAAGATCGCCGCGTTACTCCGGCTTGCCTCTCACAAAAATTGACCCTTCGCTACTGGTTGGTATGGTTACAAAATTTTGATGCATCTGGCACGAAATATAGAGGAAACCTGGATCCAGTAGTGATATTGTGGGACAGTGGGACAGATAATCATTTTATTCACCTAAAATATGGCAAAGGGGAAAAAATGTTACACGAGAAAATTTGATCCCATCCCAATGGTCCTTCAATGACCAACAACTGGTTAAATAAAATATTTTCTTTTAGCTTTAGCCCGCGATTTCGCTTGCGTTATGATCGGAAATTATTCCACGGCAACGGTTTTAATAAAGCCTAGGACACCCGGGGATAATGTAGCTTTCAGAATTGGATCAGAAGTACTGAAGATTACCCTACTTCCAAACTTACAAACTTACTACATCTTGATAATAAAGGGTGTAAAAAAGACACTTAACGAAGACGAAAGGCTCTCTTCGTCATTGCGATCATGTTTTTATTCTGATCCATACCTGGGAACCTTCTATTTACGGAGATAATGGAGGTCAAAATTCAAATTTTTTCACAAGTTTTTTTTACATACTACTTTTTAAATTTAATACTAGGTTTTAACTTTACTTTAATTACTTCAATGACCCGTTTACTATTCAAAGCATCCATCAACACTAAGTTTTGAGTTGGTTACATTGATTTTTACTGTTAAACGTGATTTTTCACCTCAAAGAAAGAAGTCGTTTCCCAGTAATAATTTTTGCGTAGGGTTAGTTAGTTTGATGTACATAATGCTTGGTTGACGGCTTCGTTTACACCCTGTAAGTAAAGCCCTAAAATTGTTTACCTAGAGCATGTAAATTGTCTTTAAGAAGTCATTGTTTCAAGCTGGCAAAATGTGTTCTGACACAATTTACAACGAGCCTTCGATTTTAGACAATAGATGTGTAAATAATTTCTCTTGTCCGTGCTACTTTTAGAACAAGAAAATACAATAGGTAGAAGTATGTAGGTCAATGTTACAATAAAAGAAACGTTTTCGACATTTTCAATATGACATAGTAATCTTTAAAATGTATCTAGAAGAATGGATCTAAATCTGGAGCATATCATAATGACACTCTTCCTAGAGTTGTAAATCATTTTGGAAAGGAGTCAGATTAGCCTAAAAGGCAATTTACATATTTGGAAAAATTACGTTTTTCGTTTTCGTTTCGTGTTTCGTTTATTTTGGTTTTTTGTTTTCGTGTTTCGTTTTGGCAGGGTATCGTATGATGCATATGTGAGTAAACTGCACCCCCTATTTATGTTAGCACGATGAACCATGGGATTCTAGTCAGTAGGAGTCCATCACAACTCTTCATACCCCAAGACGGTAAAGAAAATGTTCATGGCGGCAAATCTCAGCGGATAATAGCCATCGATGTAGGAGATTTTATAAAGCACAATTAGTGTGTGACCCAGGCGCACTCTTTTTTCCCTTACTCCTTAGTCCGATGGGATAGCAATCCGACACGACCAAAGAGACCAGGCTATCGGATCTGATTTCCCCTTATTGAAGGTTCGTGATTGTGGTTCTTGTATGAAACCTTAGGCGAGGAAGATCACCCTTGCGATGGATCGACCAACTCAAGTCTGATGTGGACGGTTAGTTACCGTCTAAATCAGACTTGAGTGCACCAGGATGTCGGCCAGCATCGAAAAGCGGCGAAGCGTACCGCGATCATAAAGCGTGATCTGCCCCTACATAAGTCGCTACGCGATGACCACGACCGCTCTGCCAAGGAAGAAGAAGAAGATGATACATACCTTGTCCTGTTCTCCCTCTTCAGGCACGACGCTCAGGTCGTGGAAGGCGACTGCTCTCACTGACTCGTCCACGCTGACACAGTCCGGGCATGCACTGCATACAGACACGCTGTCCTGCCAAGCGATAATGTGCTTTATTTACTCCACATTTAACGTTTATTTTAACATCAAAAACAATGCTGCTTTGTTCTTTTAGTGCATGGCCTTAGACAGAACTAATATTGTTTTACAATACAATTTCCATAAAGACTTTCAGAAAATGTTTAATAATCCTGAAATTCTTATTCAAGTGAAAAAAAATGATGCAGCACCACTGAATTGCTTTCATGACGGTTGGAAAGGACAACCTTTTTTTTATTCTTCCGCAAAAACGAGGCTAAATGACATTAAATTCGAATTATCACTTTAAAAAGCAACAACGTCACTGTCAAAAACCATTTTTAGGCAAAGTTTATTTTTTTTTGGACAAATTTTTGGAAAGTAATGTTTAAAATAAAACAAACAGAATGAATTTCTTAGACCTACCTGTTGAAGTAGGCGTGATAATATTTAATTATTTAGATACTAAGACAAAAATCAACGTATACAATAGCTCTGAACAAATCAGGGAGTACTTCGCATCAGGATGGTGCCACTTACAGAAAGTGATTCTCTCAAGAAGTACCTTAGCAACTGTAAAGACTTTAGACGAAAAGTTATTTCAGAACCTCGGACAACATATACGTGTCCTAAACCTGAGCGGAGTACAAAACCTAAGCGTACAGAACCTTAAACCTCACATGAGTAGATTTGTAAACCTAAAATCATTAGATGTAACATTCACAAACATCTATTTACCAGATGTAGGAGAAGTGTGCCCGAAAAGTGTTAAAAATATCGGCATCAACTTCTTCAAATGCCCTAACAGTTATAAAAATGAAACCGCACACATAAAATGTAAAGAAATATTTAAAGAGAGGCAGTTTGAAGCCATACACTTCGTGATCTTTGAATTTGTTGTGTCAAGGTCGCCACTCAAGTTTCTCAAAGGCGTGCCTCTAATAAAAGACTTGAAATTAACAATATCTGACAATTATAAAGATTTCTTTGATTTAAGCCACCCTGATAATAGTGATCCGTACGAAATTGAAACAAACTTTAACAAGTTAACTTACGTATTCAGGGATTGTGCTGTTACTCACAAATTGTCCAAACAATTGGACGGAGTTTCCAAGTTAGATTTCAATCAACTGGAGTACATATTCATTATGTATTTGGAGAAAATTTCAATTTATGTATCGCCAACGTTTGCAGATATGTTTACAACATGTTGCAATGATTTGAATGTCGAAGTCAGCACATCTTTACCACAAAACTTCATGCTTGATGGCAATATTGTTTTCAAGGCATGGAATAAAGCTACTACAAACTTTGATGATGAATTTTTCAGTAAACTACTTTTGGAGTTACAAGACTTCTTTCCTACTTATGTTTGCATGCACAACCAGAGGAAAATGCAGATTGTCAAGGCTCCAAGCACCTGGTACTGCATCGATTGCTGTGAGAATTTTGAGAAAAAGTTAAACGATTTACCAGACAAAGTTACCCTTACGGATTTCTGTAGACATGACGGCATTGTGAGGAGATTTCGACGACCGATTAGCTTATCGAAGGAATGTAAAACTACGAGACACTTAACGTTTTTGAGGATTAATAACGTGCCGCTTAGGAAGGATTTCTTTACTAATTTGTTTACAGCTTGTCCCAAATTAGTAACTCTTGATATTTACGTGGAAAAACACGGAATGATTCGGGGCTTTACAGAGTCTTTATCAAAGGCGATACATCTAGCGAAGCTCAAGAACTTCATGTTGACATCCGAAGACATTGAATACGAGATAATTTTTGAGATTTTGAGCCACTGCGTCAGTTTAGAGAACGTTCACATTTGCGAATACGAGAGAACAGCAAATGATGATGATATTAACACAGTCAATATTGCACAATTTATAGAGAATTGTGTGAATTTATACAGTTTATTTATAGAAGCGGATATGACTGGGGAGGGTCTGACGATGCTCATGGCTCTTCTTAGAACAGCAGCACAGATTTTAGAGAGGGATCATCTTTGTATTGAAGTATGTGAATCTTATTGTGGCTGGAACCCATTTGTAGATGTGTTTAATCCTAGCCCTTTACATATTCTTAATTGATATTTTGTTTGATATAGTTCTGTTGACATAAATAAATATACCAATATCATCTATCTATACATCTATATATATCGATTCAAAAAAAAAAAAAAAAACGAAAAAATTTAAATCGATGTTCCGACTTGGCGCAAAAACTACTGAATAGATCCTGTTAAAATTTTGCACAAATATTCCTTACAGGCTTCTTTAAATGTTAGGCTATATATTATCACGCTACTTGCTGAAGGAGGTGAGCAATATTGCATTATGTACGTATTCATCAATTGTTTGACGTTTCAGTCATGACAAGCACCAGAACGGCTATTTAAAGCTTATGTCATCAGAGAAAAAAGCCTAGCGGGTTCATGACCGTTCTGTAGACTACGGGTCGCAAGTTCGAGCCCCACTGTTACTTTCACTTTTTGTGATTTGTTTAAATATTTTTTTGATGCTGTTAGTTTTCCATTTTTTTTTTGTATTAATGTAGTTTGTATTTTGCGCCGACCCCGAATAAATTGGGATAATGGCAGGAGAATGATGATGATGATTTCTCCAAAAAGTAGTATAGCGAACAGAAGTCTGATAAGATAACATGTTCTTGCTGTACCAGAAGTCTTTTTCTTTCTCTATGTAACGAAACTAATTGTTCTGGTGATCAGATGAAACAGCATCTACACCACTTACTATTTTCATGAACATGAAGGCATAAGACACCCAATGGCTATGATGGACCAAAGAGAGAAGGTCGCAATTAGATTTTACACGTGATGGCCTAAAAGCTAGACCACAATGCGCTTTTTGCTTGGAGCTCTAGGCAACCACCCTAGAAAGTCATCGAAACTGTACGATTAAATGTATCCATCAGCACTATGTTTTGTGTGTTTTTCGTTACATAGAGTTCCACCGTAAACCGTGACGTTTCACCCAAAAAAAAATCGTTTCTCAGGAATATTTATTGCGTAGAGTTACTTAGTTTGATGTATAGAGTACTTGATTGACTTCGTAGGGTCCGTTTACACCTTGAATAGTCAATTAAAAATGCAACGTACGTCCGAGTGTTCGGGCGAGGACCGTCGGTCTCGCAGCATGCTGTCCAACCTGTCATACTCGTACCGAAGAGCTGATATCTCACGCTTTAGCTGGTCGTTTTCACGCTTCAACTTCTTTATGTCCGATTGACCTGTGGAGTATTGGATAGGTTTCATTTATTTCAAACTATACAGGGTTAGTTTCCAAAGACCAGATTCAAATTCAAATTCTCAGATATGATGCAGTACATCATTCTGAGCGGGCACATAGAAATTTTTTATCGGTTTAAAAAAAAAATCATACATTTTGACTGTGTGTGGGTATTGCACTTTTGTAGAAAACAGCAGATTTTTTTTTTAATAATCGATGATCTGAAAAATTGGCTGGTTTTTGGAAACTAACCCTGTGTAATACCTAAATACATGTAAATCTTTACATATTCCTTTTCTTTCGTCCACGTTCACACATCAGCTCCTTATACAAGCACGTCTTGTTACGAGGCCTAAGCACCACACCTTTCTAAACAGCATAAATAAGGTATGTCCTTCAAGGGTTTCCCTTCGCGACGTTTATTTCCTCCATCAACATTCAAACATCATTAAGCGATTAGGAGGAAACATTTGGAACAGGTAAACCAAATTGAGCTACCTTGGTCAGTAACGAGAAACTGACAGTCAATAGAGTAAATAACCTGGACGTGACTGCTTCGTTGGTTGCTGCTTCGTTCTGACTGTAAGTTTCCTGGGTTGTGTGGTCTCAGGTCCAGCCGAAATGTTATTTGGTTATTTCATCAGAAGGTTTTAGTCGATGACTCCCAATGTCCAGTAGATAATTTTTAAAAATAATTCTCGCTGTCCACCTGGTAGTGGACAGAAGAAGCTTAAAAAAACCCCTTGGACACCACTGGTAGACAGTAGCATCCCTGTATATATTCATCCCTGTGTGTATTTTGAGGTATGGAAAAGTTCTGTAGACCTCTCCCTTAGGGACAGGCATAATGGTATATGTACATATAATGATTTAAGGAATGGACGGTCTAGTCTAACGCCTAAAAAATCACAGGCGCATCGGTTTTTGCAGATATAACAAAACAAGAAGACGTTGCTACCAGTTAGTGTAATAAATATAGATCTTACGCTTTCTAATGACATAATAACAAATTATAATTAGGTACCTCTTTCAACTTCGGCATTGATGTTGATAGTGCGCAGTCTCAGCTCTTCGTTCTCGTATAGCATGCCCCGGGAAGATTTGCGGTCCAACCTGCGGGCAAATATTATTATATCTTCACTTTAAGAGGCATGGGTCTATGGGCAGCCTCTTATTTAGGTCCTTGACCAAGATTACCTAGAAGATAGTAACAATTATTATTGTTTTCTTCCTAGCTAACTTCCAAACTATCTTTTTTTGGATTTGAATTTCTGGGAATACCAGACTACCTCATTTTGTCGTGCTGTATGCGTAGTTAAAGAATTTGGTGAAGTGACTTGTCTGAAATGTCTGTGTGTCGAATGACAATGGGAATGACACATGAAATGGCTGCATGATATTTGTGCCCAAAATTCAGGAAGTTGGAGTAGGAACATCGAGAGAAAAGAGGTCCATGCTTACAAATGCGACAATTTTAACAACAGCAGACATTTTTATGCATGTTAAAATTGATGCAATGAAATTAAGGGCTGGTTCTGTCTTGATTGTAACCAACTCAAATGATTTAATAATGTAAGTAAATAATGAAAGCAGATGATGCGACGATAATGCGAAGCGAAAGAAAAGATGTGGTGCTGTACATGATGAAAAAATTCCCGGTGTCTTAAAATTTTGAGGTCTATTCCTTTATAAACATCCTCTGCGGAACATGTTCCTTCATAGAAAAGTCATGAAATAACTTCGCGGAAGTGTTTTTGCAAAGATTTTGCAATTTTAGTTATTGATGAATTTAACCATCTTTCTTTTCGAAAGACATACTTCTAAATAGATAGAAGTAAGCCAAACTACTCATTTATAATAACGGTCCTTAGAGTATTATTTGTCTTGTGACCTTCTTTTTCTCCTCTGAAGACTATAATCCGTCGTTTGTGAAGAGCAGCGACATTTTGGGCAGCCTTGCATGCTCTATTATTAAGGAATCATATCCAGCAGTGGACGAAAAAAAACGAGAACACAGTACACCGAACGGAGTGCGCTCCAGCCTCAAGAGTGCCAACAGAGACATTCCTCTCATACGCCATTTACAGTGCACAAAATAGGGACACCATTTTACCCGTCTTCCTCTTCCTGTAACTCTTTGGCCCTTGCCATGGACCTCTTGAGCCTCCACAAGACGCGGTCCTCTGCCAACTGAAGCCAGAAAGTACCTCCGAACCTCCTGACTCCTCCCATCCCTGGATACGCCCCATACACCTTTTGTCTGTCTTAAGTTTATGAATGTTAGGCACTGGAATGTTTAGGTCTAGGTCTCTTCCAGATGTGCACTATAAACGGGTGACGTCATGATTCAAGATGGTGGAAAGTTAAAAAGCTACTACTATGGAGTCATGCGTGGATTGTCAATGATGATGATTGGGTGTGCTTTTGTATTCGTATTGAGAAAGTCTTTGGCATTGACATCAAATAACAGAAATGCGTTAAATTTCACACCAAAAAATTTTTGAGCCAACGATTTGAATCGATAGATTCGCCCTACTGTATCAAAAGATGATCTTGTTTCTTTTTACTTAGAGATATTTGCATAGTATTGTCTCGCTTACTCATTCTGAACATTGCATCAACCGATTCATGCTGAGATCGAACCGTCTCAATGTGAACACATGTTGGATAAGAGGGCTCTTTTAAAGATTGAAATCTTTGTTGATAGCCATAACCTGACTCGGCAGGATAACATCTTTTTTAGCAGTTCTATGCTCTTCTTACTTCAATATAGGAAAGAGATGGAGCTAGACTTCCTGTAGTACTCTATCTCCCACATTGAAGTAATATGCTTTCTTTTTTTTTTTTTTTTCTTTTTTTTTTAAAAAAGGGCAACGTTTTTTAAAAAAAAAAGAAAAAAAACTACACACTAGGAATTTCTCCTGTAACGTGTGTGCGTTTACAAACATTTAAACCCACATACACAAACAGCCAGACCCGGAACAACTACTTGTAGGCCATACAAATATTTGTTCCGTGCGGGAATCGAACCCGCGACACGAAGCGCAGCAGTCAATCGCTTAGCCACTGCGCCAACCGTGCCGTCAATATTAAAATCATCATCTGCCTAGCCTTTTCCCAACTACATATGTTGGGGTCGGGGTCCAGTCTAACCGAATGAAGCTGAATACCAGTATTTTACACGGAGCGACTGCCTTTCTGATCTACAAAACCTGGTTAGTACTTAGTAATACGATACCCCTTTGTAAAACTGGTTGTCAGACTTTCGGGCGACCTGTAATGACTGTCAAAGATCTACAAATGACAGCCGGGACCAACGGTTTCCGAGGCACAGAGGAAACTCGGTGTGTAATTAATGATCATTCGCCAGAAGCTCGTCCTGAAGTAGTATGAAAGTAAAACTGCTACTAGAGGTGTCTGGTCACGTAATATGTGTCACTGGCACTCACTTTCGGTTGGGTTTGACGTTGACATCTTTCCTGCGCGTACGCAGCATACTCGCTCCCGTCATGCCCGACATCTTGACGTCCGCGCTCGTCAGCCATGCGAGGAGTAACACCTGGAACAATTGAAATGGTTCTTTAGAAAGGTGAGTGCTGATAGGATAAGAGATGGTTTTGTTTGCTTGCTGTAAAAATAGAAAATTGAAATCCTACTTCGGTTTAAAGAAATTTATTTCTCATAGGAACATACAGTCCGCTTATCATGAGATACAAAGTAATAAGTTTGATAATACAGTACAATACAATTTCCTCCAGAGTATTAGAAGTTATAATGTATATACAATATGTTCCTTAAGCTTATTTTTAAATGTATTCACGTTATTGCACTCTTTAATATCGTCCGGTAATCCTTTGAACAGATGCGACTCCTTCAAATAATATAGTCAAAATCCTACTTCCTACTAATATTATGAATGCGAAAGTGTGTGGGGATTTCTGGATGTTTGTTACTCCTTCACGCAAAAACTACTGAACGGATTTGGATTAAGTTTAGCACACAGATAGTTTACCTGGATTAACACATAGGATACTTTTTATCTCGGTAGTATGATCCCGTGGGACAACTATGGATTTCCATGCGGGTGAAACCGCGAGCATAAGCTAGTGTCTAATATGTTTTCACGTTTGTCGGAGAATTTATTTTTTCTTGATCCTTTAGATTTATCTCTACTAGCGGAACATTTACATTAAAACATGCTTTATTTTCTATTTCCCTCTCACTCTTCTCGCAGTTGAAATCTTTGGCCTCATCACATCAGACAACATTTTTTTTATGTTTCGCCAGTGGGAACGCACAATAACATCATAAAAGTTACGGATATTTCTAATATCCTCTGAAACCAGAAACTTATTTAAACGATGACGAGAAAGCAAGTCTGAAAAAATTTCAGAAGTCACTCAAAAATGTCAAACAGAAAATAAGATATCGACTTCAGAATCATAATAATGTTTAAAGTTGCAACGTACACTGAACTTAATATGTGGGTATTAAAGTTATTAATTTACGACAAACATACAAATACCTATATTTTTGTTTACATGTTTGGGAATTCAACTGCAATCACAGGATGCTCACTCAAATGTCTCGCTGATCGTGGCGCGTGTGTCGGATCATTTAGTTCCCTTCAAAATGGTTGAGTTGAATGGTGCTGGTACAAGCGTCATGTTCGTGGACGGGCGCTGTCAGTTGTGACTGGTCATCTCTTTGTTACCACGGCTTATTTAAATTAATTATTTTTTTTTTGAATTGTTTTTTTTTTTGTTTTCACAATGGACATTTTTAACGTACACATCTTGCTACATCGTTCTCACAAAATGTAGCATCTCAACATGAATGATGTAACCAAGGTTTTGTAAAAGTATTCTTATTTAAAAGAGTGTCCATGGAGTTTCCTGCCCGTTCTTCTCCACAGAGATCTACGCTAGGGAATGGGCAACTACAGTACTTTCACAGTTTTTATGCCTTGTGACTGCGACTGTAGCTACATTTCATTGTTGTCTTTGTTTCGACAATTCAAGTGCCTGTAACTGGCCTACTTGAAATAAATTCTTTGTTTTGATTGATTGATAAGTTCTTTTTTGAGATCTATTTTCTCTTACATGACGATAAGTCCTCGATACTACACGTGAACACCGCACACGTAGTAACGGTGATGCGTGTTATTAGTTATTAGTTGCGTAAGAGACGGCAAGTTATCACGGCACAAGGTCGTCGCTACATGGCTTCATAATCATATACATAGGCAACGCAACGTTAGGCTTCCTCTATTTAATATAAACAGGTAACCTTTGCGCGATGATTTTCATTTCATTTCATTTCATTTATTTTGCATTCCATATTGTAAAAAAGATGTTACAAAGGGCTTAAAGCTAGGTACATAAATATGGACCCTGTAAGGGCACAGCAAGGTAGGAGAGAGGAAGAGGTCTTTTATTTTACTATTAATTAGTTGACATACAAAGTAACAATTAGTGAATCATAATTATTAATTTAAAATTTGTCATTTAGATATTCATTAATTGTATAATAGCATTTATATAATAAAAATTGTTGTAATTTATTTATGAATGGATTAAATTTTTGTACATTTTTAATAATTTCCGGTAATTTATTATAAACCTTCATTGACATGACTAGGGCACTTGTTGAGTGCATTTTTAGCTTAGAGCTTGGTATGTTTAGTCTATTTTTATGGCGTAATGTGTATCTTGTGTATTTTAATTGTTGCATAGTTCATATAAACACGCCATTTTCCTGTGGTACGCAGAAACTACAGAAGTTCAGATGTAAGGATGTGGGGTTGTTGTACTGACAGTCTCATGGCTAGAGGACAGCCTAGTCGCCAGCGTGCTTGCTGTCTGGATCTGGGCGTCCCCAGATACTAATAAGCGTTTCCTCTGCGTAGTTCATCTGTAAATTTACCCCTTCAGGAAGTCGTCAACCAAGCATTCTGTACATCAAACTAAGTAACTTTACGCAAAAATTATTGCTGGGAATCGACTTTTTTTTTGGGGTGAAAAATCACGTTTTACGGTAGGACTCGATGGAAAGCACTCAAAGCATTGTGCTGATGGAAAAATCTTACATTAAAAACATGTATTTAAAAAAAAAACTTGTGAAAAAGTTGGAACTTTGACCCCCAATATCTCAGTAACTGGAAGGTTCCCAGGTTTGGTCTAGAACAAAAAAATGATCACAAAATCGGGGAGAACAAGTACCTTTCGGCTATGTTAATGATCTATTTACACCCTTTATATCTACAAAAACAAAAAAAAAAACTTGTAAAAGTTGGAACTTTGACCTCCAATATCTTCGAAACTAGAAGGTTCCCAGGTATGGTCCAGAACAAAACAAAAACGCAATGACGGGGAGAACAAGTGCCTTTTGGCTTCGTTTGTGGTCTTTTTAAAGTTAAACCCATTGATAGTTGACACCTAAGAAAATTATTATCAATCAATACGTTTGAATCTGTGTGGATCTCTGACACGGCCAGAAGGCGTCACGTCACGGCCGACCTCGTAGAAGAGGGCAGGACGTGGTCCACATTGCGCTTGTATCGGAAGAGCTGGGATTCATTGGGAGAGGTCTTTGCCCAGCAGTGGGGTGAGGCAAGCTAACAGTAACGTTTGGTCTAGTTGTTGCAAGCGCTATCGTTGGGTTTTCAGTATTGGGTTCGATTCGCAGGTCAGGCAAAGCGCCAATGGGATTTTTCCATGACGAATTTCTCAGTCATGGATTTGTGCCCCGTGGACGGCAATAGGCTCGTACTATTACATGGGACTTTAACATAACTGGCGAAATGTGGGTGTCCTTTTAGTAACACTTCTGCTTAACACTACGGCGATTACAGGCGTGATGTTATGTTATTTATTAAATAGGATTAAAATATAACTGGTGGAATTTGGATGCACTACAGGTAATCTTCTCAAGTCTGTCTAACTCATCGAGAACTACAGCCGTGAAATTATATCGAAAAAAAAAAACATTGCGTCATGATTTCAATTGTTGTGTAGTACATATGTAATAACTGTTGTTACACATATTATTACGATCAATCAATAAGGTTGAAATAACAACAATAGTGACTCATCTATCACTCTCTGGAAAATCTGAGAACTGTAACGAATTGGAAGACTTAAATGCTCTTGAGAGTAGCACTAAGAATTTTTTTTTGAGATGGAAAATCTTCCAGTTGCCTCTAGATGTATGAAGAGAAGAATGTGGACAAAGCAATATGGAGATTGAAGGATCGTTACTGAGTAAGTTTATTTTTAACCGACTTCGAAAAAGGAGGAGGTTCCCAATTCGGCTGTTTTTTAATGTTTGTTATCTCATAACTCCATAATTACTTGCGGTTTGCTTGGGTAGTTTATGAATTATCTTCATATTTTTATTTTTTTATATTTAATTAAAAACATATTTTTTATGTTGTGGATGATCTGTTAATAACTTTTAGTAACAAGGAAATGAATACTCGACGAGACTTGTGTGAGATACCATCCATACTGCAAGTAAAAAAGCTGAAATTAAAATGTTTTAGAAAAAATAAATAACTGACTTCCAAAAAAAAAACATTAAAAAGTGGAAAATAACTTTATTCGAACACGGTTTTTTTTTTGCAAAAAAGTTTTATATATGTAGCTAGGTATGTATTACTTTCTATGTTCTTGAATATGTTTCCTTTGTTAAAGTAGAAGTGTGATCTATATAAAAAAAATATATATAAGCAATTTCACATACTATCTAATCCCGTCCACGCAACTGTTTGCCGTACACGATTGGACAGGCGTTTCAAACTTCAACACTTTCACTATTTATGCCAATTCCACTTGTTTACTAACAAGTCAGTGGTCAGTCTGTTTGTTTCTGACATATTATTAAGTATGGCAAATATGTCAAAAACACACGATCGAGAGACCACTCTAATGCTGGGCACAGAACGGAACCACGCAATGTATGATAAATATCCGTCCAGACAATGCAACAAAGCAATGTAACATAAAATGTAACACAACAACTAAGCGAGATATTTCATGTTACGTTTCATCAATGTGTTTCCGTCATACTCAAACGTAGTTATGATCTCGCGTGCATTGTTAGAAACCACACCGTATGATTTTCTTTCAATATCTACGAAGTTTATTCTATGTACGATACTGGTACTTCTATTACGCAGAAAGAGAATCTACAAAACACCGCGAAATCTACGTCAATAATTGCATAGTGGTTTCTATTTGTATTAGCTTCATTAATGAATGGTTGTAGGTACTTCCCCGTTCGAGCTCATTCACAAACAATTCTACTATTGCACCACTACTCTACAACTCATAACATCACTCCTGTCATCCCCGAGGGGTTAAGCAGAGGTGTAAAGTCGCGTACTCGCGAGCAATAAAATGTATACACTTAGCAAAATTTAAAAGTAATTTCCTTGAGTAATAACGGTTTCTACTCTGAAATAAGAGCTATTTCGTAATAGTATGGCTTCCCTCAGTGTTGTCCCAGCAGTGGGAACATTAATAGGCTGATTATGCTATGCTATGCTTATGGCTTCCCATTCCATAGATAGAAGGCCGAATGTCCCAGCAGTGGGAACATTATAGGCTGATTATGCTATGGCTTCGAAAGTACTATTTTCATGAAAACGTAAAAGTTAATACAGTTGGTAAAAATCGCTTCTGAGCAAAAGCAAAATCTAAGTGTATACATTTCATTGCCTTTGACTGTACTTATGTATCTACAATTCTTTTTTGATTATTAAAACTAATAATTACTAAAATCCATCGTTTCATAGCACTTACATTGAAACACAGACACAACTCTCACTTTACTTTTTCAATTACAACTACAGCACAACATCGCTGTACAGCGCTTCACGGCGCCCTAAAGGCTAATCCAACAAACTAGTAGTAAGCTGCTAAAATCGCTTTACCTTATTTCTTAACAAGATTACTGCATGCTGGCTAGCTCGAGATGGGGGGTGTACTGAACCCGACTCGTAAAACAGCCACTCGACTCAGATCATGCGCAGTAAAAAACGCTGACGGTGATCGTAAAGGTACACATAGGTAGACCGTTCGTCTATGGCAACAATTTAACTTCGATAGCGTCTTTATAACGGTAGCAGTAAGGGCGATTTTCCTACTTCAACTTTAGTGGTGCGTGGTTGATCTTAGGTACTATGGTAAGTGCTGGATTTTAAAGAATTAGCGTTGTTTTTCAAGATAATGATCCGGTGGGAAGATTGATAGATAAACGGTCTTTAATCTGATAATCGTAAGAAATACGCAAGACACTTTCCTGTATCATAACGCTTGTATTCACCAAAGAAGATAGGCAGAGTTGTCTACAGCCGAACTACTCCTGTGGGGTTTTCGATTCCATGTTCGTTTACGGCAGTGTTATTGGGTGAGGAAAACCAAGGAAACCATGTGATGTGTGTGTGTGATGAATGACATAAAATAAAATAGAGTAAATCACGGTTCACGGTTGGCGGTTCACGGTTTCAGAGTTGGTGCAGTGGCTTAGCGATTGACTGCTGCGCTTCGTGTCGCGGGTTCGATTCCCGCACGGAACAAATATTTGTATGGCCTACAGGTAGTTGTTCCGGGTCTGGCTGTTTGTGTATGAGCAGGAGAAATTCCTAGAGTGGTGCAAAGCTTAAAATATATATATATATATATGATAGTGTGACGGTTGACAGAGGAGAATTAACCTAAGACCTTAATAACTTGTTCCCGATTGTGTTGACGTCGGCTTCCAGTCTGCTCGAATGCAGCTGAATACTATAACTGCTACTGAAAGTTTGTATCGAAGGTTTTTCCGAAGTAACATCTCATCAGGCACATAGCTTAAAAATAAATAATAAGAAACATCGAGATTACGAGTTCAAAAGAGTACGTTTTGATAGTATCATTTAGGTAGGTACCCATGTAGTCAAAAAACACGGTTTTACCATTTAACAAAAATAGGAGCAGGCAAGATAAATGCGTTATTGTGTTTAATGATGCAATAAAAATAACATGTGTGGATATTCAAAGATGTGTGTCACTCCATGTAAAATACTGGTGTTCATCTGCATCCGGTTAGACTGACACTCGACCCAAATATAGTTAGGAAAAGGCTAGGCAGATGATCATACCTATACATGTCGTGGCCAGATCTTAGAATTGATCTCGACCCTTCACGAAGCCGTCAACCAAGCATTCTGTTCATCAAACTAAGTTACTCTGTGCAAAAATGCTGAAAACTACTTTTTTTTTGGAACACAAAAATGTAGTTAGTCACGGAGGTATTTAAAGTAAAGTAATAACATTGAAAAAGTATTTTTAAAATAACATAAGACTTGAGAAAATGTTGAAAACTTGACCTCCAATATCTCTGTAACTAGATGGTTCCTAGGTATAGTCCAGAACAAAGTGCCTTTCGGCTTCGTTAAAGGTTTTTTTACAACCATTAGATATGTGAAAAAACTAAGTAAAGAAAAACAAGTTGTTGCGGCGCGCAACGCCTCACACGATCAGTTGCTAAAATATTTGCGTAGGCGCACACTGCTACATCACGCAGCCTACAGACATAACTTGCCATGTCATTCTACCGACGACATTCGCACTGTACGCAACCTTTTTTATTAAACCAGTATCCATATGTAAATTGACTTTAATTTAGCTCCAGTGTATAACAAAATATACACAATACATTATACAAACAAGGTCAAGTGAAATAAGCTAGCGAAACTTAAAAGATGTGATTGATATCGAAACAGAAAATAAACAATTTGATGTTTTTTCTGTAATCAGCGAATGCATCCTACCTACTTGCCTGTAGGTATAATATACTTAAAATATGAGTTTAGAATATAGTTTTTTTTTGTTTCTTCGTGTTCAGATATCGATAGTCGATCTTTATCCTAACTATGGAGTTTTGTAAAAATATAGATTTTTGAAACTGAAGGATATTTCATGGAAGTAACTACAATGCGTTGACCCCAGAAAGAACACATCAAATGTTTGATTTTCTTTAGATATCTAACACTTCAGTGGAGTTTTGCTAGTTAATTTAATTTGATCTTTCTAAGATAATTAGGTGTTTAACTCTAGATCTGAAAACCTAATCCTGTACCGTTGTACCTATCTAAGTACCTAGTAGGTACTTAGATAGGTACAACGACTCTGATTGGTCAACCAATAAATTAACCACCAACTGAGAGAATTAATTTAATAGAATTTAATTTTATAAATAGTAGAGATGTACCGACTGACCGGAAAACCCGACAAAGCGATATTTGTAGTCGGCTACTAATCGGCAAAGAACGCCGACTAGGCAGCTCGAGTGATTGAAATGAAATTATAACCTTTATTTACTGTTATTTCTCCTTTGGTAGTCAAAAATTTAACGAAATTCAAGAAAAATATAAAAAAACCACTTTAACAAAAAAATATTTTGAATTTCTTTAATCGCACGGCGGGTACGAAAGAGTGCGTCATATTGTATGGTGTACTAAAATGCGAGCGACTTATCTGTACGTCAAGAAACGTCGCGGACGTGGCTAATCTGCACAGAAAGCAATGATCGGCTTGGCCGAATAGTTGGCCTTTCTGCAACCGACTAATCGCCGATTAATCGGTTGCAGATCGAAAAGCCGACTGGCCGATTAGTAATCGGCCAGTCGGCTTTTCGATCGAAGTCATACTCGTCCTATCTCTAATAAATAGTCTTAATAGGATCGCAGCCTTTTACCTACGTAATGACGAAACGTGGGTGTATGTACAGTAATCTCTGCCCATCCCTTCGACGGTTACAGGCGCGTTAGTATGTGTCATCATCTGCCTAGCCTTTTCCCAACTATGTTGGGGTCGGCTCCCAGTCTAACCGGATGCAGCTGAATACCAGTATTTTACATGGAGCGACTGCCTATCTGACCTCCACAACCCAGTTAGTACTGGGTAATACGATACCCCTTGGTAAGACTGTTTGTCAGACTTTCGGCCCACTGACTACCTGTAACGACTGACAAAGATTTACAAATGACAGCTTGCAAGTCAGTAGGTATGTGTCATGACTATATAATTCATAGGTACACGGAATTTGTAAAAAATGTATATCATGTCCATTTCTTGTAAAGATTTGAGGAAAAACCGCCCCATAATCAAAAACCTGCTGCAAAAAGTACCTGAACCAAATCCTACTACTTAATGAGCAAGCATAATTTTCGCGCTTTTATGACCAATGCTGATACTCAGAATAAAGCTTACAAACCTTTAGTACTTTGTAGATAGTTCTAGAATTCTACGTGATTAATATAACGACGACAATGTTGCGTCAGAATCGCGCAACACTTTATCAGTGACGCAATAAATACCTACTTCGCTAAATGCACAGTCCGTAGTTTCACACCAAATAGTATTGATAAAAATAACTACAAATCCCCCCAAGTCACTTTTCCATTCGTCTGCAAAAATATTACGCAATAAGAATAAAGTTAACGCAATATTTAGCTGCATTACACACAAACAACAGATATGTCATCGACCCATTGCTGTGTCTGTGTGCGTCAGATATACTCGCACCCCATTGGTAGAGCCGCCGCACGAAAAGCAACAACGCAATATTTACCACCATTTTAAGTTTCGATCCAATGTTGCTTCGCAGTTGCGTACTACGCTCCGAGACGTACGGATGTCTAAGTTAAGAATAAAAGAGTATATTAATTTCGCAATAATGGAAGGAAAACACGATTGGTTTCCTAAAAGTGAAAGTAGGAGGGACATAGTGGAATTTGTGAAGGAAGTGGAAAAGTATCCGTGTTTGTACGACAAGACTTTGCCGGAATATGCGAATAAAATGCATAATAGACGAGCTTGGACGGCGATTGCGAAAAGGGCTAACACTTCAGGTATGTTTGTGTTTGTTTGTTTTTTATTTTATCAACAGTTTGGTATCGATCTGTATTGGCTGCTGCGGTAGTTGCTGCACCCATTACAGAAACTAGGTCATCAGGTAATGTGTTTTAAAATGTTTTTGGCGCGTTTTTTATAACGACTCAAGCAGATCATGTAAATAAATCTTTATTCTTCTTCAATCTCTGTGTTTTGGCTTTTATATTTTCCAGTATCTATACCCTGAAGCCTTAGTACAGTTTATTTGACAATACATGCTGACCCAAAAATTTACATTAAATACTTATTAGTGCCAAATTAACTTAATGACTTTGCAAGAATCAATATTACCTACCAAGAATAGCCGTTTTAAGTTAACGTTGCATAAGCGAGCGAAAACGTGCCAGTTTTAATAATAAGCCGAAGGTATTAAAACTTACAACGTTGTATTCAGTTGTATAAAATGAGGTTTTTATTTACGTTAGAAGTAAAATGTAGACACAACTATCATTATGGTTGTGCGACCATTTGGTCTGTCCCAAGTTTTTTTGAAGGGGTAGTTAGTAATGAGTTCCCAGTTCATCCTAGTGTACCTAGGTTTCATTTGCGAAGGAATGGGACATAGTCTTTGGGAGCATATTACATTATTGCCGGGATTAGGAACTTCAAAACATAGTTGCTGCAGTTTTTCCAAATTCTGGTGATTGAGGACTTCTGAACTTTATGAGGACTTAACGGTTTAACTTGCAGGCTAATGTGTTGCAAACTGCTAATAAAGTTAAAATCATAGTATTAGGGCAAGCATTCTTACTAGACCTCAAGACAGTAGACCGCTTTTGTGGTATCAATTCAGCACCCACAATTTTTTTCCTCAATAAGTACCTAGAAATCGCTGTAGTAAAAAGAGGTTATGTAGGTAGGTAGTTACTACTACACCACTGCTAAACAAGACAGGCTTAGGCAGGTCAACTAATAGGCAATGAGTAAAGCATAGATAGACAAAAATTCTGGGATAAACCAAATCAAAGCATATTCGGGATCTCCGAAATATTCGCTGTCGTCTAATTTTAAGACAGGAGGTTCAGTAATTAATGATAAAATTCAATAATACTTATATTTTTCATCAATATTTTTCCCTTGCAACGTAGTGAGGTTTTTTTTGGTACTAAAAAAAACAAACAAGTATTAGCTTGTTAAAAAATAATGTTGCAATACTTGCAGATGATGATGACGTCATTTGTTAATATTCAACAACTTTATCTAAGATAGCAACTATTAGTCCAAAACATGTGAAATATTATGAAATAATGCTAACTTATTCAACATTCAACAAGTTCTAAATAATGCCGAAAATTATCATCCAAGACGTCATAAAACCCAGTGACGTAGTGGAGGAGGTTGAACAGATCGCATCATATGATGCAATAGTCCGAAAGGGGATGAATACAGAGATGACGCTGATAGAGATGTATGGATGAAGCTGCGGCTGCACCGATCCTAAATAGGATAAGGATGATGATGATGTGGAAGACGATGTTAATATTATCGTAGCATTTAATGATCCCAACAAAGATTTAAATTCTCGTCATGTCTACAAACATAATTTAACATAATTCTTTTCTTTGTTACAGTACCAGAATGCCGAGATAGATGGAGAAAAATAAGGATATCCTTCATGAGATCTCTCAAGCAGCAAGCCAGCACCAAGCCCCCGATGAGACCGTACTACTTGACCGACGAACTACGCTTCTTGCACCCCTTCCTCAGCATACGGCCCAAGACAGAAATAACGGATAAAGAAAAAGTACTAGATGAGAAACGAATGATTTCCGTTGATATTGACCCAATAGAAAAACACGATATTTCTGAAGACAGTCTAAGCTCAGGTAGCTTGGAACCTGACCAGCTCGAACACGATATTGAAATGAAAAAAGCTCCGGAAGTCAACAAAGTTACATACAATACCAATACGATACCAAATATTATGAATGGAAGTAATCATGAAGACATTAGAATAGAACACGGACATGGAAAACGAGGTTGTGGTAGAAACAGCAGTTACTCTGATGATATTGAGTGTAATCCAAGAAAGATGTTCCTGTTATCCATGTTACCTGATATTGAGGCACTGACGGAGCCAGAAATGAGGATATTCCGACGGGAGGTGATATCAACGATAGACAAAATAATAGGTGATCGTAGAATAAGTGATTCTAGGATACGAAAGGAAAGTAACAGTATATACTAGGCAGTTAAAGCAGAAATATTTATTGATATGTGTTCATAATGTATGTATACCCTCTTTATGACCTGTCTCATTGATCTAGTGCTCGTAAGTGCTATGATGAGCATAGGTTCGATTCCCAGGTAAATAAAGTTGGATTTTTCCAGTCTCAGTAGCAGCCACGGACTCTAGACTTGTGCCCGGTTGATGGTAATAGACTCACTCCTACCCCTCAGAGGATTACAGTTACGATGTTATTTATTGTTTGTTGTTTTATATACACAAAGTTTAATTTTGAAAGTATATCTCTGGCTATGAGTGACTGTTGCCTCTTAGTGTGCACGCCAACAATGTTTTCGTATTTTGATTATCTCATCTCAGGTGTGCGCACAGCCTAATATAAGCCGTTTTTCTAAGTTTCTTAGATTCTTGGCATTTTAAATAACAAATCAGTATTTTTTTTGAGAACCTCTACAGACTGGTAAAGTGGTTCATTATTTTACCACAAGACAAAGTTTGGTTGTGAATTTCACAAGGTACGTTATTTTCTCATTTATTATATGTAGAGATCTTTCCAGATCTTGTAAAGAATTACCTAATTGTAAGATTATGTGTTTGTGTGCTGTTAAAAAAACAATTTTCAACAAAAAAAAAACTGATGATTAAAATCCGCTGATTAAATTAAAAATATTGCAAAGATCAAAATGTGTCTTATTATTACTCCCTATTTAGAGATTACTGCTCATCGACATCGTCTTCCTCCATTGTCCCAAGTTACTTAGGGTTGGTACAACACGTTTTTTTCTTGCAGTCACACCTGACAACCGTCAGGATATCATTTGTCCCTTTTTCTTTCATTCCTCACACAATCCATCCATCTTTTCTATGATATTCTGCACCCTCTCCAGCCATCAAATTTATATTCATCAGTTTTTTTGTAACTTGGGTTTCATCACTCTTCATCATAATACGTCCAGACAGACGACTTTCTTTCATTTTTCTGCAACGGTCTTAATTCTCCTGCCGTTATCCCAGTTAACTTGAGGTCGGCGCGGCGCTGCATGTTTTCTTCTCGTAGCCTTTTTAAAGTCTAAATTCACACTTCCATACTAGATAGGGCCAATTTAAATAACCTAGCGAAAATCTACAGGCGTGATTGAGATTTGGACCCCATGTTTCAACCCCAAACGGCTCAAACAACAATCAAAAGTATCTTTGTCTGCCAGCAACCTTTTCACGCCTTAACGGGCCACACAGGTAAACCGTGATCTGGCGGCGCGGCGCGCGGCAGGCAAAACCGAAGGCCAAAGCTAGTTGCTAATAAATTAATTACTTTTGAGCTGCATCCTGCAAGTCATTCCTAAAGAAGGTGACATAAATGTTTAAATCTTAGAGAAACACTATGACTTGCAACTTAGCTAATGTGTCATATGCTATCTTCCGATTTGTATTTGTACAGAATTCAGGGATAAAGCTTAGTCATGCATTTAGATTCTAAAAATGTCGTCTGAACCAGTGACCAAGAAAACATTCAAGGTAACAAGGTAAGAGCTTGGGAGGCGAAAAGAATTGGGAAGGATCTAAGATGGATGGGTTTTACGAAATATCGGAAACCAAACAAGGTCTCTTACTTTAGGGTTCCGCTCACTAGGTAGCCTGGCTTCGGCAACCAGGCTGCGGCAGGCAGACCGGTCCGATCCGATGTATGATGGTTTGTTGGAGCCCGCGCTGCACTAGGTCAAGGATATAAAGGCTGCAGCAGGCAGATAGAATTTTATGCGTATGTATTTATGTATATATTTACGTTATTTACTTCCAGGTTAGTGTTATACCTACCTAACAGTTTAGTGGTATCAGGTTTATGAAGTGTCCACTGTCCATACACTTACATACATTTACATTGCGCAATATTCTTTATCTTTTAGAGTAAGTACATATTGAAGATTATGAGGTACTTTTGGCAGGTCTTGCTGACGTAAAAACAGTCGATATTATTCCATGAATAGGGCCGATTCAATAATATTGCACATGCACAATAACGATATTGCGCAAACTAATTGCAGGTAATATTGCGCAACTCTTGGCAATTATGGCGTGTCCATAACATCGAGCAATTAACTACGATGCCAAGAATTGCTCAACTTTAGATTCCTGTGATACAGATACGCTCATATCAGTAGCAGTAATAATAATGGACGCTACTGAAAGTGCCAAACTTACATACACACACACAAACATGTTATAAACACACGCTTTTTTCCCAAGAGGTAAGCAGAAACTATAGAACGCCACCTGCTACGATCCATAGATACTCCTTGCGCCTCGTCCACATCTATACACCTGGTCATACACCCCAGTTGCGGGTACTACGCACCTGACCTTTCTGAAGAACCACACCAAAAAGATGAGTGTCTAGTGCTTAAATATTGCCATCGAAACACAGTCGCAGTAAAAATGAGGCTTCACCAAATGATCAATCATTGAGGTGTATGACAACGACGAAATAAACTGGTGGAAGACCGTAATTACCTTGAAAATAATTAATTACTGTAATCGATTCCGAAACGAAGTGATCGGGCTGTCAACTTAGCTCAAAGAATAATCAAGCTGAAGAGGCAACGGGCCGGCTCTATTAGCCGTAGAACCGATGACCGTTGGGGTAGACGTGTTTTTGAGTGGAGACCGGGAATCGGCAAGCGTAAGGTGGAACACCCTCAGGCTAGGAGGAGCGACGATCTACACTAGGTAGCTAAGATCAAGCTGAGTGGGAAGCTAGGAGAGGCCTATGACCAGCAGTGGACTGCTGTAAGAGATGATGATGATCCCCAGCAAGCTTGGTGGTTGACAAACACCAGAGTATCTTAATATTCACTGATTTCGTACATGTACAGTAACTGTTACATTATTTGTTATGTAAGCAAGACCGAGGAAGACAAAGTAGTCCTATAATGCAATAAAGGGTGGATGGTGTGACCATACTGTATGTTGCATTCAGGACACTTTAATCTTAAACCGCTGTTTCAACACAGAATCTAGTCGTAAAAAGACGTGTAGCTTCGGGGCCCATCCCCGAACCGCTAAATCTATGAGAACAGCTGCTCTATTTCATGATGGTAAGATTGGATATTATTTTATTTTCAGGCCCTGCTTTTGCGCTAAATATTCTAATGTAACTACTCGAGATATTAACCACGAAATTACTTTATTCTCGTTTATATAAATTCAAGCATCCACCAAGTGCAGATTTTTACTTTGTAAAGAGAGAGTTGCTTAGTTATTCAGTCTTACCTAGGGTATTGAGTGACCCAGTTACTGGGAGGTAGAGGTCAGATAGGTAGTCATACGTAGACTGGAAGGCCTGGAAGCCGATCCAAACATAGTCGGAGAAAGGCTAGAAATCAGTCAATGTTTCTTTTTATTTATAAATTACATACTTCCTTGTTACCCTACAGCAGGCTGTCTATTCCAACGTCCAAGGTGTCAGTAACGAATGAGTTCCATTGTATCACTGTCTGTACCTAGTGTTATCTTAGTGCCATGACACTATTGTGGCACTAATAGTGCTAGAGACAATTGAGTTTAAAGTGCTTTTGTTTGTGTGTGTGTGATTTTATAGAAAATTGTAAGTTATGGGTACCTACCCACTGTCAATTGCTGGAGTTTAACATTGTTTCTAGTTAAAGTAAGTGATCATTAAAAAAAAAACCCGGCCAAGTGCGAGTCGGGTGTCAAGGGATCCGTACTAACGTAGTAGGGAGCCCCCTTTATTTTTTATTATTATTTGTTGCTATAGCGGCAACAGTAGTAAGGGAGCCCCCTTTAATTTTTATTTTTCTGTTACAGCGGCAACAGAAATACACATTCTGTGAAAATTTCAACTGTCTACCTATTAAGGATCATGAGATACAGCCTGCTGACAGACAGACGGACGGACGGACAGCGGAGGCTTAGTAATAGGATCCCGTTGATTACCCGTGTATTTAATGATCCGTAACAGACAGACAGACAGTTGAAATTTTCACAGAATATGTATTTCTGTTGCCGCTGTAACAGAAAAATAAAAATTAAAGGGGGCTCCCTTACTACCCTGGTACGGAACCCTTCATGAACGAGTCCGACTCGCACTTGACCGGTAGTTAGGGGTTCAATAAATCAGGTTACAATTTTTTCGGTAATAAATTAAATCAATCGATGCAGTGTAAACTTATTGGCCATTTAAACAACATTATCATTAAAATTACATTAGGTTAAGGATTTCTAGACAAAATGGCTGACATGCAAATAAACAAGCTGTAAAATAGGTTTAAACGGCTCGTAAAATATAGTGGCCAGTACGATTATGAGAGCCATCATAGTCTGAGTGGATAGCCTATAAAAGTAGCAATCGATCTTGTGCTGATTTGTATTTTATGGGGCTATGTATTCATATGTTTTACTTGTAGTATATAAGGTCTATCTTTTCATACGCGAAATATTTTAAGAGTAACTTCTATAAGTCGTAAAGTCGCCATAGCAACAAAAAAAAAAAAATATCGGACTGTTTTTTTTTACAAAATTATTATAATTCTAAATTTTTTTGAGACTATTTGCATAAAACCTTTACTCCCATATTCTAACAATGACAGTAGGTAAATACGACGTAGTAAACTACCGTAATGGATGCTTAAAAATAAGGAGCCAGTATTTAATTTGTGTGTCAAGTAATTTTAAATTATTTATTTTTATAAAAAAATACTCAGAATAAAAAATTATCCCTTGACCATTTCAAGGGATAATTTTTTCTTTGTTATAGTTAGATGATTCCCTGAAAATATTTCGTGTATGAATAGTTAGACCCTATATAGTCTGGTGTTATACTCGGTAGGTAATTCGGTGAAAAAACAAAATAAATAAAAAATCTCGTCGAATAATATCAACCTTTTTAGGGTTCCGTTGTCAATTGAAATATCACATGTGACTGTTCCTAAATAACCCTAGGCTTTATTCTAAATCATATTAATGTTAGTATTTAGGTCGGTTTTCCCTTTTGCTGTTCAGTGTAAATTGACATTCATAGGAATGAATCTGTTAAAAATATTGTTTGGTACTACGGAACCTTTTGTACACGATTCCGACTCGTACTTGGCCGGTTTTTTTAATTAGGTACCTCAAATGTTTTCAGTACTTAGCTAAATATCTCTTAGTTTTAATAACACAATATTAAAATATAATTGAGTTTTGTCCCTACCTACTCTACATATTTTGAAACAAAGTAGCGCAACAATTTTTCAGCAGTCCGAACAAAAGTTCTGACTGTTTTAAGAATTGTATTCCTTGGAAAACTAAAGTGCAGCGACATTCAAAATATGTCTTTCAAAACATCAATTTGAACTTGCAAGCAACATTGTTGGGCCATTATGTCTCAACTTTGTTGCCAAAACAATGTAAACAAACAAAACAATAGTACCAAAACCAATGTAAGTTATCATTTTATCAATGAACAAAAAAAAAACAAAATAAAATAACACAAAACCAAGAAAACAGTGTAGTGTAAAAAGAAATCTAACACCGTCTTTTAAAGACGATATTTGAATGTTTACTTCAATGATAAACTAATTTGAGTGCAACAATGGTGCTAGACTTTAATGTTGTCGGTGTCTCCACACACATCACCCGGTACAGCAGTTTTAAAAGAAAGGTGAGTTTTTGAATATATTCATAGCATAGCATAAGCAAAAGCATAATCAGCCTATAGTTCCCACTGCTGGGACACAGGCCTCCTCTCTGTGAGAGGGAATGGGCTATAATCCACCACGCGGCCGCAGTGCGGGTTGGTAGATGTCACACGTCTTCTAATTTTTTGGTTGTTTGTTTCCACACGATGTTTTCCTTCACCGTTTTGAGAACAGTGGTGATGAAATAAATTACAATAAATAAATTAATTATATTTGTAGAGAAATGCTAATTTATTTTTAGATGTTTCCTGTGGTTTTACTAGCTTCCAGTGGCGAAGGTTCCCTACAACTCGATTCCTACCGGATTCCCTTTAAAAATGGCACTACAGAATACTGACTAGTATTCTATAGGAAAGTAATTTAATCAGATTAAAGATACTATGTACTCCGGCTTACCTGTTACAAAAATTGACCCTTCGCTACAGCTAGCTTCATAGGGATACTATACTAGGGGCAACCGAATAAAACGTGTCTTACACTGTTTGTCTGTTGTCTAGTCCAGCAGTGTGCTAAATATCATTTAAATCTGTTCAGCCGTTATGGCATGAAGGCGTGACAAACAGTAACATACATACCTTTCATGCGGGTGGGCAAAAACCACAGAACGCTATCTGCTACGATCCTTACATAGGTACTCCTTCTGCCTCCTCGTCCACGTTAGTAACATATTGTGCATATTTAAATACAACTCTATAAAATCATGGCACAATTTTAAGTTCCGAAATAAAGCTAAAGCTAAAAATAAAGCATTAGATTATGGTCTGAATTTACCTCTTGTTGGATCTAGGACATTTGCGCAAAATACTTTTGCGCGCAAATGTCCTGATACCGTCTGGTTGTGATGGTAAAATCCTGGATTTCTTGCGTCAAAGTCTATGTGCCAGGATAGCAGTGGCGAAGGGTCAATTTTTGTAATAGGTAAGCCGGAGTACATATCTTTAATGTGATTATTCAAAGGGACTGTGCCATTTTTCAAAGGGAAGCCAGTAGGAATCGTGTTGTATGGAACCTTCGCCACTGCAGTATAGCCTGCAAAATTCATTATTACTTGCCTTTTTTGCAACAGTCTGACGCTTTCTCCTTAAAGGAATCCAGGAAATATAGCGGCACAGGCACTTTATTTAAGAGACCATCTGTTGATGATTATTATAGTTAAGTACTTGTTTTATACTGGGTAGGTATATTATTTGTTCTATAACTCGGTCTCAACTTAATTCAGACAATATACAGTGATACAAGTAGGTGAGGACTGTGACAACAAACACTATAGGTACAAATATTCGTACTAAAATTAAAGTGTCTGTTTGTAATTTCAAAATAACAACAGCTTATTAACAGCTAATCTCCGAAACGGCTGGACTGATTCTGACGGGACTTTTACTGGCAGATAGCTGATGTTATAAGGAGTAACTAAGGCTACTTTATTTTAGAAAAGGAGAGCTGATGTTATAAGGAGTAACTAAGGCTACTTTATTTTAAAAAAGGAGGTTCCGTCCAAAAAAGTACCTTTAAAATTGTTAACAAAGTTCAATTCAAACAGGGAAGTAATATTTTTATATTCATTTTATGAGAAGAAGGTCGCAGACAACGGATAGTTATTTATAAAAATATGGCTGTTTGTGTATGTGAGTTTAAATGTTTGTAAACGCACCCACGATACAGGAGAAATTCCTAGTGTGGGGAAACGTTTAAAAAAAAAAAAAAAAAATTGTTTGTTTTCGTATGTCAGTTACTTTCTTAAAATGACTACAACAATATCATTTATTTAAGGCTACAGTGGCCCATAGATATATACCTTATAAACTAACATAAATATAAAATAATAAAAAACTTATGTTAATAAATAAGACTTAAAACTGTGTTAGTAGCACTTCACTTGTTTACTCTTCACTAAAACAAAAAACAAAAAAAAATACTACGGAGGACTACGGTCTTCTTAAAATGACTACGGAGGTTACATCTCTACAGAACTTAATTTCCAGTTTATCTTTCTGTGAGTGACGACTGGATGCTAATACATATACAGGATGTAAACAGATCCTTCACGAAGCCGTCAACCAAGCATTCTGTACATCAAATTAAGTAACTCTACGCAAAAATTATTGCTGGGGATTGACTTTTTTTTTTGGGGTGAAAAATCACGTTTTACGGTAGGACTCGATGGAAAGCACTCAAAGTATTGTGCTGATGGATGGATTGAATAGTACGGGGGTCGTGGAGGTGTGTAAAGTATCTAACATTAAAAATATGTATTTAAAAAAAATACTTGTGGAAAAGTTGGAACTTTAACCCCCAATATCTCCATAACTAGAAGGTTCCCAGGTATGGTCTAGAACAAAAAAAATATCGCAAAGACGGGGAGAACAAGTGCCTTTCGGATATGTTAAGGGTCTATTTACACCCTTTATTACATTATTAAGATATTTGTTCTACAGCTCGGTCTCAACAGAAAGTGTAGGGAAACATATTGTTCCTGTTCTGTACCTACGTAACTGTCGAGCCCCCAAAGCGCATGCGTGACTGTAAATAACATTATCACGTTGTCTAGACGTATTCACGTGTTTGCTTCCTGACACGTATCGTCAAATAAACGCCATTTTCAGGTCTATCTCATTTTCTTAAAATTCATCATCTGCCTAGCCTTTTCCCAACTATGTTGGGGTCGGCTTCCAGTCTAACCGGAAGCAGCTGAATACCAGTATTTTACATGGAGCGACTGCCTATCAGACCTCCACAACCCATTACTGGGTAATACGATACCCCTTGGTAAGACTGACTGTCAGACTTTTTGGGCCACTGACTGATTAACGACTATCAAAGATCTACAAATGACACCCGGAACCAACGGCTTAACTTGCTTTCCGAGGCTCATTTTCTTAAAATTATTAACCAAATACTTGGGTACTTCGATTTGGATAAATAGGTGCTTATTACAGACTTGAATAAAGTATGTATTATGTTACCTTAATTATTTATGTACTTACCTGATATTAAGTATTTACCTAGGTAATTAGGTACTTACTAATTAAAACAATCTTTTATCTAAACAATCTCGCTGGGTAAATGAAATGATCGCTTTTAATACAGGTTCGTAGTAATAAAGTAGTAATATTAGTTACTTACAATGGTAACTTTAAGTTAGGTACTATGGAAACTATATTTATAATGCAAACTGACTCATTAATGTGTGTTGGATCTACCCCACAGAGTGAGTACAAAGGTCTAAGTTTAACTTACTTATGTCTACATTTTGTTGAACTTTGAAATATGCATGAGTTCGAACAAACAAGGCAAAACTTCACGAAACCTATTACAATTTCATCAGCAAAATTCAACACGTATAAACTCAAGCGCTATCTCTATCGAAAATCGCCAAAAATATCTCCGCTCGGTTCGATAATCAGCGATTTGTTCGCTTTTAGCTTCAGCCTACGTTACTTTATCGAGCGAAAACTACAGAACACGATGCACGCCAACGCGTTGAATCGCTTCTACTCCGACCATTGTTACTAACCGGTAACGACCATGATATCTACACGCCCTTACAATACTCGAAAACACCGCATAATACAACATACATTGCTGTTAAACAACGCGAGTGTAGTGTAACAGAGGGAGTTATAGAGCAATGGATAGTGAAGTGTCGGGGAGAAGAGAATGTGTTAGACGAAACAGCGGATTAAAACCGGCGAGGCGTGTCGCATCGAGAGGGGAGCGAGGCGTCGAGCGAAGAAGACAGCGATACATCGGAGCGGGCGACGGAGCATAGCGGACCCAACCGACGCGGCGACGGGCGCACGGGAAGGGCGCGGGCGGCCGGCGTCAGTTCCGCGCCGCGCCTCGCTCGCAGCGCCCGTCCTCGCTGCCGCTCCCGCCTGCGCACCCGCTCCAACATGAAGTCGAAAGTCAAAGGTGCAAGAACCAAGAACATGGACAAGTTGATAGCAGCTGTTCAAGCTCGCGAATGCTTATGGGACAAGAGCTATAGGGGACATAGGAATCGATTCAAGTTAGAGCGGTATTGGAACGAGGTGGCAGCCGAAGTTGGGACGACCAGTGAGTATTTAGTAGCGTTTTGCGTTTCACTCGCTGAAGGTTAATGGCCGACCGAGCGGGCTGGTCCGCGCACTATGATGATCGTTCGTTTGTTTTGGTTTCGCGACACACTGCGCATTTTGCAGATGGCCGCGATGGATGGTTATGGCGTTGGCGGGAATATGTTATTTAATGCGACGACGGTCATTAATCTTGATATAATTAGGAGCCTGGTACTGTTATTAATTTAAGTATTTTGATGGATACTTTAGTTTGAGTATGTATGGGATATTGCGAGCCATGTAGTAATTTTCTTATAATAATACAACGTTATGCTTTTTTTGGGCCAGTCTGGTACAAACAATAATTATGGCGACCTTGATCTAAAATAAAAATGTGCTTTCAAGTGCAAGGTCAATACGACATCTACACGATATCAATCACCTAGTTGATTCAATTTATTGGTTACCTACTTATTTGTTTCCAAAATCATATCGAGTACCGATAAGACAGTGGATTTAGTATCTTTATTGACACAGCAGGAAAATAAATAGAGATTTGTACTGCTGTAGCAGTCACTCAAATACGAAACATCGTGGAGAATTTAAGTAATGTAATCATAGTTCAATAAAACATATTAACAATTAGTCAGATAGAATATGAATAAAACACTTTCAAAACATTGACAATTCATCTCGAATTTCCAGGTTTGAACTGCCGTAAGAAATGGAAGAATCTCAAAGACCAATGTCGAAAGGAAATGAAGAAAAACCCAACAGAATCCGAATGGCCTCACTTCCAGAAGCTCAAGTTCATCCACCATCAATTTATGGCAGAAGACGAGGAAGGAGACGAAGATACTACTGATGAGGTCTTTAATTCTTTGGATGAGTCCATCAAACGGCCAAAGTTAGGATATACCATGAGGAAGAAGCTCTTAATGAATAAAAGGAGAACCATTGATGTGGACATGAATAAGCTGATCGATCTTGTCCGAGTAAGGGAAATAATTTGGAACAGGTCACTGAAAGGACACCACAATTGGTACAAGCTTGATGAGAGCTGGAAGGAGATTGCGCAGGAATTGGATTGTACTCGTGAGTATCTTTTTGGTTGAAAATTATAGACTTAGAACAGCTGGATTCTAACCCAAAGCTAGTTTTAATTAGTCAAAGAGTAAAGGATGCTGGAAATAAAAACTTTTCTAGATATCGTTAGAATCTTTTTGATATCTAAAGTCCTATTGCCAAAATTAAAAAAAAAAACGAAAGTGAATTTTAAACAAATATGTTCCTTAGAGCATAGTCAATAGCAAAACCATTGTTTAAAAAAAACATTGTTTTATGCAGCATTTTAAAAAACGTAAGCAGAAATATTGCAAACTTTAGCAGAACCAATTGAACTAAAACTTTTTCATAATCAATTTCAATAAGAACCCTTTCAACAGCTGGGGTCAAAATGGTAGCTCATTGAACGACGTAATCATAATATCGATATCGCCATGAAGTTTGACTATTAAAATCTAATTCATGGCTATAATTTGCTAAACAATTAATTCAGAAACTATGGATTTTCTTTGTTGCGCAGTGAGATTGCGATGTTAGAATTTTAATTCGTGATTCGCGCGGTCGTGTATTTCGCGTTCCTATATCCAAATGCCTTTGTTTCTATTATTTTTATAAAACTGATTAGGTTTCACAGAGATTCTTTTAAAATTAACCACATCATATTAAAGACAAAATGCTTGGATGAACTAACGTCTAATCTTTAAATTTTTAGGTGACGAAGCCAGACTTAAATGGAAGTACCTGAGAGACCAAGCGAGGAAGGAAGTAAGGAAACCAATGGGATCCGACTGGGAGTACCTTCCTAAACTACAGTTCCTCACAAACCAGTTCAACGACTACGAAGGCAATGAGATACCAGACGACCAGTACCCTGAAAGCCAAGACTATGATGCAGAACAGGGCAGCAGCTTCTACAATATAGACCCGCCAGCTGAGGTCAGTGTCAAAGAGGATGATTTTGACGAATTTGACACCAAGCCTATCATTATGGAGACTGACTTCTACGACGATGATGATGACGCACAGAAAAGCAATACTGCTGAATCCAGTGAGCCAGCAAAGGATGAGGATATTGGATTCTTCAACAGCCTGCTTCCTCACGTAAAGAAGTTAGGGCCAGCTAAAAAGCTGATGCTGAGAATGAAAATCCAGGAAATGGTGTATAATACAGTCTATAACGAAACTTAGTTTTAGATATAGATGCTTACTCAGAAAAATGAGAATTTTAAGATCTATCCTGACACGAAAGGGGTCATGTAGTTAATTTATGATAAAGAAGTACAATGATATTGTTTACTGAAGCCTGAAAGCAATAGATTGCCTTAGATAGCAAACAGAAAATAATATAATTTTTGCATTGAGTCAAATATTTTTCTTACCAATTCTGTCTGTGGTTAATGCAAGGAACTCTTTATGTTCTACTAGTAAATGATTGAATATCTAAAATACAGATCTAGATTGAATCTATCAAGACTTGCAGCTGATTGTAAAAAAACTTATCAAGAGAAATATTCAAGACTGAATTGTTATTTTTCTGAATAAGTATGTTATTTTATTTTTATTTGTGAAATTTTAAGAGCTATTTCAGTTCATGGTTTGATGTATATTTCTTTTGTCGTATTATTATAATATTTACTATTATGATTAGTTTTAGTTAGAAGATATTAATATAAATATTTATAATACCTATTTGATTAGGTAGAAGCTGGTATTGGTTAATTAGAATGTGTTTTAGGATTTAGTTTTCCTATTATCGGATTTTCGAACTGTCGTCTTTATCGAATATATTTTGAACATTGAGTTTTAGTTTAGAAGTTGATCTCTAATTAAGAAAAGGGGTAGAAAAATGTGATTTGATTTTTGAAGATAATAAAATATGGAAGAAAAAGCAGAAATAATTAATACCTACATAATGAGTTTTTGTAATGGGGATGCAAGGCTACCTGTGAAACATTGCCATCACAAAAAATCAACCAGCAAAATTATCGTACCTATGATGATTTGAAAAGTAGTGAGACACATTTTTTTTAATGACTTAAATTTTATGAATGGGGTAAAAGTTAATATAGCTTTTTAGACGAACATAGATTCGTGACTGTAATCATTGCTGCACATAATACTCTTCTTATTAAAGATAAGACAAGTAAGTAAAGCAGACGAAGTAAATAAAAGCTTAAGTATTTTAAACGATGTAACAACAAAACTATACAATCATCATTTAGGGAGACATTACACTGTCATTATATCTAGGATCATAGATATTGCAACTGCCTATGGTACATAGGCATATGTATCATTTTATCTAAGAGACCTCACATTTTATTATTGTCGATGAGAGGTTCATCCCATCGAAAGTATTTAATTACAGAAGAAAACTCGAATACTAGGCTTGAAATTTTATTGTTCGTAGAGGTTTGAAGTCATCTTCAATCTCCTTGATGTGGGGGCACATCGAAATTTTTCATTGGTAATTTAAAATAAAAATCAGGTTTTCCATACATTTTTTACCGTGTAGGTATGGCACTTGTGTAGCAAACATTGTTTTGTCACCCTGTATGTGATAGGTCATTTTCTCTCTTCTCAGTCAATATTGGAAAAACGGTAATGGTCTGTAAAGCCTATTAATATTATTAGAAATGTCCCCACGATTGACTGTTTTAAATTTTTCGTAGAGGTTTGAATTCGATTGTTTTTGTCTAGGCCTTTGAATATTCATCTCGAAGACTGCGTATGAGATGCAGACTGGTATAAAATTTTATTTCACATAAAGTTGTATACAAGTCTGCATCTCAGACACATACACAAGAGTGGTATTCCATGTTCTAGAGATACAAAGTGAAAACGGTATTATACAGGGTGTGTGGAACACCGACGCAGAAACGCTTACCATGTATACAGTACATCATTCTGAATCCTGTCACATCGAAATGTTTCGTTGGTAAATTTAAATAAAACCAACTGTTTCATACAATTAGACCCTATAGGTATTGTACGTTTGTAGGAAACAGAAGATTTAAAAAAAAAATACCAATGTAATATGTATATAAGGTCTATCTTTTCATACACGAAATATTTTAAGAGTAACTTCTATAAGTCCTAAAGTTGCCATAGTAACGAAAAAAAAAATTCTCTTAGTGATTTTTTTTTACGAAATTATTATAATTCTAAAATTTTTTTAAGACTTTTTGCATAAAACCTTTACTCCCATATTCTAACAATGACAGTAGGTAAATACGACGTAGTAAACTAGCGTAATGGATGCTTAAAAATAAAGAGCCAGTATTTATTTTGTGGGTCAAGTAATTTTAAATTATTTATTTTTTATAAAAAAATATACTCAGATAAAAAAAAAATCTCTTGGAATGGTTTTGTTATAGCCGTTAGATGATTCCCTAAAAATATTTCGTGTATGAATAGTTAGACCTTGTACGTGGGGGGGGTTCAGAACAATGTACTGAATACGTGGTAACCGTTTGTGCGTCGGTGTCTCATACAGCCTGTATGTGATATGTCCTGTTCCATTATTCTTTTGTCAGTCAATGTTGGGAAAACGGGCATGTGTTTCAAGCCTATTAATATTATTCGAAACGTCCCCATAGTTGACTATTAATCATTCCAAAATGTTTTAGTTTAGTAGCTTTTAGTGCTAAAGAATATTATTTTATGTTCATAAATAAATACTTGAGTTCTATGTTCATTTGGATTTCATTTATTTTTCCCAAAATGTAAATGAGTTGGTGCAAAGATTACTTGTGAATGAGATAGCGCCATTATTTTTGTAACTTACTACCAACAACTGACAAAGTTTTTATGCTTCTAGCTACTGGATATTTTATGTATCATTAGGCCGGGATATCCCGCGAAATTCAAATTTTCTTACGTTTTTTGCACTTTGCAGGTCAGTGGCAGGCTGTATTTTAATCAAAATATGATATATGCGACCGTAACACATGCGTGTATTCTGTAACTATTACTAGTTACAGAATTATAATCGTTCGAGTCATCAATACAACCCTCTAAGTTCAATTAATCCCATTGAATGACTATTTCATGAAAAAGTATTTTATATTATTTTTATTTATTTCGTATTTTAATTAACATACAACCTGACAGTGACACTGACCTGAAAATTGCGAAAAACGTGAGAAAATTTGAATTTCGTGGTTCGTTTTCGACAAGAGATCCTGTATGTATGTAGTGCTGTTAAAGCATCGATTTAATGGTTTCTACGATCGAAGTTGCACTCATAAGTCATCTTCTAAGTACTAGACCACCCACCAAGTTTACTCCTCCGTTAAAATGCAATAACCAGCCTTACGGAAGGTTTTACGTCAAGTACACCACTATGCTCTGATTTCCATCAGCACCCAACATTATGAACATCCGTTCAAAACGTAAACACAATCAAAACCTTACGCCTTGTTCGCGACCCCAGGCGATGACACTTGCGACACGACTTGACGCAAGCAACACGCACGCGATTCACAGCGACTGTGGTTTCCTTCTGTCACAGCGCAAGTCTTGTCACGGCAAAAAGAATTATAGAGCGGACATTGGGAATAAAGTCATACAATTTTTTTTAATCCCAAACATTTTTGATTTTGATACAAGAATGCTACCTGTCAAGTATGACACTAGACAGACCGATTTGTTATCTACTAAGTACCTACCTATTGGATTACATTACGATTTTCTTCGTCATGTCCCGTCTGTCGCGTAAATATTTGAATGTTTTTGTGTCACGGTGACTTTTGGCAAGTTCAAAGCCACTTCTCTTCATTGTTTTGTCGGCAATTGCTGTCGCAACGCGCATGACTTGTGGCTAAGCAGTTATACTCCGTACCCAGAATTGATTCCACTTGCATTGTTATGCGTTCCATGACAAAATATCCGGTAAATAATTTCGTAATGACCTAAATTCAGATGTTTTGGGCTCATTGCTCACTGTTTTGACTGGAACCTCGTTCCCTTTGTTATTGTTTATGAATTACGCCTAAAATCACTTTTAGTCGATTATTTAGGACAGAAAGTAATTGAGACGGAGAGACAATTACTTATCGATGATAGGTAAAATTCCTATGTAGTAAAAGCTGCGGGATACACCTGGATGAAGGGTGCTTAGAGTTAGAACCGGGTAGTCTGGCAGCAGAAAAAGAAGGCCATAACTACCCAGATACTGGCTGAATTTTGAGTGCTATTCGAAATTCAAAGAGATGACAGCCTCGTAGGTCTTGTGGTCGGAAGCGCGACTGCTGAGCATGAGGTGCTGGGTTCGATTCCCAGGTCGGACAAAGTGTTAATGGGGATTTTCAACAGGAATTTCTCAGTAGCAGCCACGGAGTCTGGATTCGTGCCCGGTTGATGGCAATAGACTCGCCACCTATTGCATGGGAAATGTGGGTGTATTAATGGGTAACGACACCTCTGCCTAACCCTTCGAGGATTACAGGCGTGATATGATGTTATGTTATGTAACTTTCACCTGATTTATTGTAAACTAATTTTTTTACCGTAATAGTAAACAAACAGTGATTTCAGATAGTCAAAGATTTCTTTAATAGTTTTAGATTGTCTGTCCTGTAATCTGGACTCGTTGTTTGAGTTTGTTAGCGAAGTTTATAAAATAAACTACGAGTTGTTTATTTTTTTACTTTCATTGTTTTGGTATATGTCTGTTTCTAAACACGAGAAAACTGATGAATTATTCTGAATTTAATTAAGATTTAGTTTAATGGGATCATGAGCCATAACAGAATCAGAATCAGAATATTTATTTGTGGAATATAGGTATTTACATAACGGTCTTAGGTTAATTATATGGATGGTGGATTTCACTAGCTTGCATTCAATTGTATACCTAATGTCTGCCTCGTTGGATCGTCCGGAGAACACGGTGGAGCACACCGTGGAGGTCTGCCCCGCTTGGGCGGAGCACCGCCGTGTCCTCGTAGCAGCGATTGGCGGCGGCGATCTCTCGCGTCCGGCCCTGGTCCAAGCCATGGTCCGGAGCGAGAGGGAATGGGAAGCCGTTACTACCTTCTGCGAAGCAGTCATGCTAGTGAAGGAGGTGGCGGGACGTGAGAGGGAAAGAACCTCACGTCCCAGCCGCCGTGGGAGACGCCCTGGGCGTAGGGGGTCACGTGGTGGCTCCCGGCCACCGTTGGCGCGGGCCTGGGGACGGTGAGTTATGGGCTAGCTCGCCGTCCGGCCGTCTTATGACGACAGGCCGTGTCGATGGCGCGTTCGTGTTCCACGCGCGCCTTAAAGAGATTTCAGCAACCGAGTAGGGTCCGCATGGGCCGATGCCTGCCAGGGCTGCGGGACTGTTCAAATGAGATACCGTGGCCCTGGAACACAAAGGGCCAAGAAGGAACGTGGATGGGTTTTAGTCAGTACAAGTCTGACACCCCCTTCCGCTCCGCCCAGAGTGGGAGGGTCATTTGAAGGTTACCCACCCAAAAAAAAAAAAAAATGTTTGCCTTGTTGGTGTAGTGGTTGCAAGCGTTACTGCGGAGCATGGGGTCCTGAGTTCGAATCCCAGGTCGGACAAAATGGTCGATTTTTCCATCGGACATTACTCAATAGCAGCTTCCTAATGGATCCTGGCAAAGGGCCCACCCCATATTAGATAAATAGATGGAATACTCTTTATCGTGTGTACTTTCAAATGAAATGGGACTTAAACAAAACTGGCGAAATGGTGTGTTATGTTCATTTTATCCTTCAGGAGTACCGTGATGGTATGTTATGTGTGATTTACTGTTCACATCTTGGCCTTTTGTACATTACTGCATACTATCAGTTATTTCGCACCAGTTAATGGAATCGTTTAAATCATTCATGATCCGTGGGAACACATGCGTAGGCGGCGATGGCCGTCCGGGAAACGATACCATGCATGCAGAATAGTAAAATAACACACCTGTGTCGGAATTTAGCAATCAGGAGCTTTAGTTTATTTATTCTTATGATATTAACTGATAGACAAGTTTGGAATATTGTAGTATCTTACACGCTTCAATAATACGCATTGTCTATGGTCCCTTATATGTGATGGGTGGTCTAAAAAATGAATAGATTTATACACCAATTTCATTGGTAGGACATAGAGCTTGACTAAATTGTATACATAAGAACCGTTTTTTTTTTTTTCGGATGGGAAATCATCAAATGACCCCCCCACTCTGGGCGAAGCAGAAGGGAGTGTCAGACTTGTACTGACTAAATCCCATCCATGTTCCTTCTTTGCCCTTTGTGTTCCAGGGCCACGGTATCTCTTTCGAACAGTCCCGCAGCCCTGGCAGGCATCAGCCCATGCGGATCCCTACTTATTTGCTGACATCTCTTTGGGGCGCACGTGGAACACGAACGCGCCGTCGACACGGCTTGTCGTCATAAGTCGGCCTGACGGCGAGCTAGCCCATAAGTCGCCGTCCACAGGCCCGCGCCTACGGTGGCCGGGAGCCACCACGTGACCCTCGACGCCCAGGGCGTCTCCCGCGGCGGCTGGTACGTGAGGTTCTTTCCCTCTTACCTCCCGCCACCTCCTTCACTAGCATGACTGCTTTGCAGAAGGAGGTGACGGCTTCCCATTCCCTCTCGCTCCGGACCATGGCTTGGACCAGGGCCGGACTCGAGAGATCGCCGCCGCCAATCGCCGCTACGAGGATACGGCGGTGTTCCGCCCAAATACATAAGACCCTTATTGTATACCTATGTCCACAAATAAAGTTTGATTGATTGATCATTTTAGGTGATGGGTGACTGGAATGAAAGAAGGTAAAGTACTTTAAAACTACGGTATTTTCCGAAAGAAACTAAAGGTAGAATGAGCTTAATGGACTAAAGGTGTGGAAATGAAGTGAGTGACGCGGCCCTTGTTGGCTGTAACGAGAACGCCTGGCTGTCTTGATAGTTCAACCCGAACTGAACTAAATATAGGGAGTAAACAGACCCTCCACATAGCCGTCAACCAAGCATTCTGTACGTCAAACTAAGTAACTTTACGCAAAAATTATTGCTTGGAATCGACTTTTTTTTGGGGTGAAAAATCACCTTTTATGGCATGACTCGATGGAAAGCACTCAAAGCATTGTGCTGATTGATGGATTGAGTAGTAAGGGGGTCGTGGAGGTGTGTAAAGTAAAAATCTTACATTAAAAACATGTATTTAAAAAAAAACTTGTGAGAAAGTTGGAACTTTGACCCCCAATATCTCCGTAAGGTTCCCAGGTATGGTCTAGAACAAAAAAAATATCGCAAAGACGGGGAGAACAAGGGCTTCAGCTTAGTTAAGGGTCTATTTACACCCTTTATTATAAGTTAAAATTAATGGGAAGAAAACTGCAGAATTTCAGAATGTTCGGTTGCATCGTACACATTATTTTTTATTTATTGCATGATTTCTACAGAGATCAAACTGCTAAAATGAAAACTATATTACGACGGCTCTGCGTTTAAGGTAAGGTTGAAATTAGCTGAACCAGTGGATTTCCTATGCATCAGCAATTTGAAATCGATGACTGGATATATCCGGATCGAGTTCGATGCAATACCCAATCAGTCTACAGATTGGCTGTAACATTGACTCGGTTACTGAGGCTCGTATTTCGGTATAGTCATTGGAGAATTAGGGATTATGATACAAATAGAAACGTGTGTTGATAGTTTGGAACGCTGGAATTGTGTTGTGTATCGGGTCTTTTGACTCTTTTAGCTCTCATAAAAAAGTAATGTCAAAAACTAAAAAACCTGACTGCGGTAAAAAAATAAAAATAAAAAAACAAGATTAAATAAAAGGTGGAAGCAGATAGGGCTCATTTGAGAAGTTATAGTAAAAATGACATGGGTACCGCCACTCTGAATTTAACGGCACGGTTTGCGCAGTGGCTGAGCGATCGGCTGCTGCGCTGCTTGTCGCGTGTTCGATCCCCGCACGGAACAAATATTTGTATGGGTTTAAATGTTTATAAACGCACCCACCATAAGGAGAAATTCCCAGTTTAGTTTATTTATTAATAATTATCAAAATTTACAGGTCATATTTTGAAAAAAGTAAAACACAAATCATAATACATTAAAAAAAAAAACAAGTCATTATACATTAAAAAGAGCATTTAACACAAATTATCATAATTTAAAAAAAATAATAATAATAATACACAATAAACAGAATAATAGAACCTTACAGCATACTAATCACATACATTTTCTTAAAACCATTCTTTTAGGTCATATAATGCCTGGTCGGTTAGCCAACCTTTCAGTTTAGTTTTAAAAACAGTGTCAGACGTCGCGCTCAAAATATTATCCGGTAGCCGGTTGGCAGTGTGTGGCAACCAAAAGACAAACGCAAAATACGCGCTTTGACGTGGAGTTGCACCCGTTATACAGTACGGTACATTCATACATAGGCTGATAAACACATTACCATCCCTTGCGTCGCGCAGTCGGGTAAAAAGCTTTGAACCCCAATCGCAACACACTTTCCATCACAATTCGAAGGATTTTGAAGGAAAATCATAACTTATTGTTATAATGCAATGAATATTGAAAAAAAAAAAAAAAATGTCGCTGAGATTCAGAGTTTGTGTTACACAAATATCTCGGTATTTGAATTGAAGTCAGGAATAACTAAATTTTCAATGCGTTATGAAAATAGTGAATGATATCTTTATCGTTCCCCATTAGATTACGGAAACGAGCTTTCAATTTGTTTCAGGAACTGTTGAAAGAAATCTAAAATTGGGGGAAATAATTCAGACAATTTATTTCACACATTAATTGTTGACATTTTATAGGTTTTTTATAAACATAACATAACATCACCACCTCTAATCCCCGAAGGTTTAGGCGGAGGCGTATCTAATAGTACCCCCATATTTCGCCAGTTATGTTTAAGTCCTATGTAATAGGAGGCGAGCCTATTGCCATCAACCGGGCGCAAAGCCAGACTTTGTAGCTGCTACTGAGAAGTCCCTGATGCAAAAACCTAATAACACTTTGCCCGACCTGGGATTCGAACCCAGGACGTCGTGCTTGAGACCACTAGCTAACGAGGCAGTAAAGTCTTTTATAAAATGCGAGCTAAATAAAATAACTTTAATCAAAGACATGTCTCCGTCCAATTCCAATGTTGGATATTAACAAAGAAACTTATTATATTTTAATTAAAAAGCTTCCTATAAAATTGGCAACAGTTCATTGAAATGGAACGGCGCGATAAAACCCTCCGCTTCGCTTCGAGAGAACAATATTGACGGACTGTGGAAGGTCGGGAAATACAGCTATGTTTTATTTACTAAAAGTATATTACTGGGATGACTGGAAAATAAAAGCAGTACCTTCTTTAGAAGCTTTAAAAAAGTAGTAAATATTACGAAACTTGAAACTTTGGATGTTTCAGGGATCCGCTAGATGCGAGTCGCACGGGACCGGTCAATGTGGTGACACTCGGGAGAGGCTTATGTCCAGCAGAGGACGTCTTTCGGCTGAAATGATGATGAAATTTTGGACTGAGGGATACTAGCTGATTGTTTTGTAAATTCTATTTGTTATTTTGGTGGTTAATTCTAATTGATTGACTGCCTCGTTGGTGTAGCGGTCGCAAGCGCAACTGCTGAGTATGGGGTCCTGGGTTCGTTCCAGGTTTGGCAAAGTGTTATTGGGATATTCTATCAGGAATTTCTCAGTAGCAGTCACGGGGACTGGATTTGTGCCCGGTTGATGGCAATAGGGTCGCCCCCTATTAAATGAGACTTAAAAATAATGTGCGAAATGTGGGTGTACTATTAAGTAAGTACACTTAGCTCTGCCTAATCCTTCGGGGATTACAACCGTGATGTTATGATACATTTCATATTTAAATGTCGTAACTAGGTGTAGTCAAGGTGTCTTAGATTGTTAGATCAAACATTACATTATTACCCTATTTTGCTAAAAAATAACCTACCTAAAATAAGTAGTGCGCACTATTCTAAACAGTATCAAATAGTTCTATTCTTATTCTTCTTCCACGTACTATTTTCAGGTTTTGATTTATTTCATTCAATTACACCTTACAGGAATAATGGGATGTACCGTCATAATTTAGATAACCGATATGTGCTGTATCTGTGTATTTGATTCAATTTAAGATGAGGTACCTTCCTACGTATTGAAATAAAAACAGTGATTTGCACTTAATAGTCTAGTATCAAAGATTTTAATAACTAATTTCAACATCTCTTATGTTATAAGATTTTAAACTATCTTGGTTTAATCACTTGTTAACTGATTTCTTTGAGCTCCCGATATTTCGGCGCTGTCGCACGTCCACCCGCAATAACTTCAGTTTATCCGTGATCATGGTGCTTGCAACAGCGCCGAAATATCGGGAACTCAAAGAAATCAGTAAACATAGTAAATATCCCGTTTCTAGTGTTAATGATCTCTTATGTTGCCTGTAGTCCTTTTAGATCCTTAAGATAATTTTCACCACAAATGCATCGATAGCAAGAAACGTACGTATCACCAAATGCATTAAACTGTCAATTATACATTACGAATTGAGCAAACCAAATAAACACACGATTTCATCCACGTTCAATTATCTACATACATACCGTTATGCATCTCACAGTATTTATGTCATCTCTTAAATAAAACGTAGGTATCGAATCGATACCTACAATCGATTATTCATGCTCCGAATTCGCCAGCAATCGGATATGCGGATCCATCACTCGATCATTGCACCGCATTATATTGCACTCAGGACATTCAACTTGTTTCTGGATATTTCTGGGTTCAACGTTTTAGGCTTTTAGTTTGTATGTTGATGGAAATGGGTCGAAAAGGATGAGGTTATGGAATACACAGTGTAAAGTGTATTGGCAATTTTAGGTCGGCACTTAGTGCTACGATTCGTGGATCAGAATGTTGGACCACAAAACGAATAAATGAAAGGGATTTTGCATTCGCAGCTCAAATGCAATGAGAACATCATGATCTGGTTAGACTGGAAGCTGACCCCAACCTAGTTGGGAAAAGGCTAGGCAGATGATCATGACAGTACAACAATGATTCACAATCCTCAGGTGTACTAAAATCCAGAACTTCAAAAACTACAAATACTTTGCTCCGTGCAGGAATCAAATCAGCCACAAGTACCTACTTACCTAGTGAAGAACTGAATAGCTTAGTCACTGCGCCATCGAATGTATTATTCGAGAATTTTACACGCTCCACAAAGAATTTCATATTCCGGAGAAATTGCAATAAGCTGCACTTTCTATGTAATATGTAGATCATTTGAGCTCCCATACCATGTACAGTTAGCAATACAGCCATTCTGTTTTGCAGGCAAAAAAAATCTTTGCATTATGTTGGCAACAGGCATTAAGAACGCACGTTAAGCTGTTGGTCCCGGCTGTCAATTGTAGATCTTTGACAGTCGTTACAGGTAGTCAGTGGCCTGAAAGTCTGACAACCAGTCTTACCACGGTGTTTCGTATTACCCAGTACTTCTTCTTCGTCGTGTCGACGATTTCCCTTTTTTTTAAAATCCAATTTGTTTTGTCCAGAACTGTGCCACCTCGATGGCGTTGGTGGTGGCCTCGGACAGGTCCCTCAAAGCACACGTGGAACTACACACAGTGTAGGACAGGAGGTGAGCCTTAGTTTGCGTTGAGGCACCGCAGTCACACATGGCTTCACCCAGTACTAACTGGGTTATGGAGGTCAGATAGGCAGTTGCTCCATGTAGAATACTGGTATTCAACTGTATCCGGTGAGACTGGAAGCCGACCTCACCATAGTTGGGAAAACAGACTTTGGATGACGTAATTTCTGGTGATATCTACGCCGAAAGAAAAAAATGGTCAGAAAATGATAACAATGTATGACACCATGTGACATTTAATTTTTATTTTGCTTTTTGAATTATTATGGTAAAGATGGTATTTGACATTGTAATATGATTATTGTTAGCTCTAAAGCGTTTTGTTAAAAAAAAAAAAAAACTGTTAGCTTAGAATGTATTTCTGAATAAATAAATAAATAAAACAAAGATATTAAAAGTTTAATTTCTCAGTACAGAGATCTAAAAGTAAGTTGAAATAATCTGCTTGTATACTTAACTCATTTGCTGACTGTACATTCATGAACATAATATACCATCGTATTAAAATTGTATCTTTTAAATAAAGCTCTCTGCTATACAAGAACCCAAGAACCTTGTAAAGTGCACCCTCTGGGGACAACCAGTAAATAATATCGTTATTTACAAAGCTTCTACGAGAAATATCTTTAGCCTCATTTCAACATCGTAAAGTATGGAAATGCTTTCCTTTTTACTTAAATAGTTGACTTCAGTCGTCATCATCTGCATAGCCTATTCCCAACTATGTTGGGGCCGGTTTCCAGTCTAAACGGTTGCAGCTGATTACCATTATTTTACAAGGGGCGACTGCCTATCTGACCTGCAGTTTAATTTATATTTATATTTTTTATTTTACCCAGTATTAACCCAGTTAATACTGGGTAAAATAAAAAATACCCTTTTTTTTCGGATGAAACATCATCAAATGACCCCCCTCCCCCCCCCCCTGCGATGGAATATCAGACTTGTACTAACTAAAACCCATCCATGTTCCTTCTTTGCCCTTTGTGTTCCAGGGCCACGGTATCTCTTTCGAACAGTCCCGCAGCCCTGGCAGGCATCGGCCCTTGCGGACCCCTTCCTTGTTGCTGACATCTCTATGAGGCGCGCGTGGAACACGAACGCGCCGTCGACACGGTCTGTCGTCATAAGACGGCCGGACAATACGATACGCTTTGGTTTGACTGTGTTGAAAAGACTAGGCAGATGATGAATTAAGGTTTTTTCAACTGCTACATTACATTGGAGGAAACGGTATAATATAATAGGTACTCAAATCAGCTTAGTTATTTTTGAAAAAGTCCTGTGATTTTTTTTTATTTGATTTAAAAGTCTCTTCAAAGGATTTGTAACAAACAGTGCGTATTAAAAAGTTCTTTATAGGTTTTCTAAAAGCATTAATTCTCCCCGAGGAAGTTTTCTAGTTAAAAACTATTAGCTCTGAAAAATACGCTTGACAAATCGCAACGAAGAGAATTTACGTAACTTTCTATGAATTTAGCTGGCCAATTAGAGTTTGTTTTATAGGATAACACCCTTTAGCAAAAAGGTTGAAATCTAGACTAAGTGGATTAGGTTTTTTTTTTTCTCATCATCTGCCTAGCCTTATGTTGAGGTTGGCTTCCAGTCTAACCGGATGCAGCTGAATACCGGTTTTTTTTCATGGAGCGACTGCCTATCTGACCTCCACTACCCGGTTAGTACTGGTTAAAACGATACCACTTGATAAGACTGTTTGTCAGACTTTCGGGCCACTAACTACCGGTAACGACTGTCAAAGACCTACAAATGATGACCAGGACCAACAGCTTAGCGTGTTTTCCGAGGCATAGGGGAAACTCGATATGTAATGGGTGGTCACCCATCCACGGATTGGTCCGTGGATGGGTGACCACCCATTAGCAAGCACGGCTTAACCTATAGATCGACACGAGCGGCTGTTATTATTTAGCCACAATCCAGATTTGCACTGCATGAGGCCATCATGACCAAAAACAGCCAGGAGGCCTGTTTGTAACATAAACCAGTCAAGTTTACGTTACGTTTAAGACCAAGACCAATTAGTCACATTTACGATCAATTTCCATCGTTTACCAAGTCGTGACGTATGACAGCTCATTGTTATTGGAGATATTATTACGATTTACGTACGGAACCCGCTTGGCAGACTCCCAATACGTGGCTGGCACATCAAACACTTTACTGGTCGCTTTGTGCTAGATCAAGTTTTTGAATGGCGATAATTGTTCATGAATAGCTTATCTAAATGAATAGTGGAACTAAGTTAAGTTTGAGTTGCGTGTAGTCATTTAAATTATCATTTAAATATTCATCCAGGAAGATGATGATGAAACCAGTAGCGAAAGGTCAATTTTTGAAAGACGTAAGCTGGATTACTGACTGTACCATTTTTCAAAGGGAAGCCGGTAGGAATCGAGTTTTATAGTACCTTCGCCACTGGATGACACTCATTCAAAGGATACAGGAGTCACATTGTCTTGCTTTAAATACAATTACCAATTTTTAAATAGCTTTCCGTAAACCAATCTTCATAACAACAGCTCTCGAGGGACATCGTCGAGTAAATAAACTTTTAACTCGCAACATCAAAGTCTGTTAAAACCTAATTGGTTAAAACATTAAAGAGATTAAAGGGTTTAAATAAATGCGCATTTATAAGAAGATGAAAGAAGACTTAATGGTCTATTAAATGATGGTCACATAATCATATTAAATGAATCATGTACAGATGTAACGTCTGTATTCTCTAAATGATGGAATACTAACACCCACAATTCGCCAGATGGGTTTAGTCCCACGTATGAGCGTTATACTATAACAACATAACATCATGCCTGTAATCCCCGAAGAGTTAGGCAGAGGTGTACCTAATAGTACCACATTTCGCCAATTATGTTTAAGTCCCATGTGATAGGGAGCGAGTCTATTGCCATCAACCGGGCACAAATCCAGACTCCGTGGCTGCTACTGAGAAATTCCCGATGGAAAACCCAATAACACTTTATCCGACCCGGGAATCGAACCCAGGACCTCATGCTCAGCAGTCGCGCTTGCGACTTCTTGATCAACAAGGTAGTCAACCGCTTAGCCAGCCTTTTACTATTCATCATCATCATCATTTCAGCCGAAAGACGTCCACTGCTAGACATAGGCCCCCCCCAAGTGTCGCCATATTGACCGGTCCCGTGTGTCTCGCATCCAGCGGATCCCTGCAACCTTTACCAGGTCATCGGTCCACCTAGTGGGAGGCCTTCCAACGCAATTTTTACTATTAATTGGGCAAAATCCACAAGAGTACCCACATACACACACCTTTCGCCAGGACGCCGAAATGATACCGAGGACTAAAATAAAATAAATAAATGACTGGTGGCAAAACTTAGGCCCTACAAGATAGTCTGTCACTTGTGTAAAATTTCAAAATGCGGTTATCGTCAAACCTTTTAGCTTGTTATTTGATCTTCTCAGTAAGAAGCTGCACCAGGAACACGTAAACACAACTCATCCTGTTGCAGTCCATTGCTGGACTTAGACTCCCAAGCTGCACTAAATCACCCAGTTCTCTACCTTCCACGTCCAGTATGTCCCAGTCGGTTTTTGAAAGACATCTGTCTGTCTATCAGTGAGGCATCACTGGCTACGCTTACCAATACACGGTTCTCACTCGTCTGCTTCAATAGCGAAAACGCACTTCCCGACAATTCTCTTCATCATTTGCCTAGCCTTTTCCTAACTATGTTGGGGTCGGCTTCCAGTCTAACCGAATGCAGCTGAATACCTATATTTTACATGGAGCGACTGCCTATCTGACCTCCACAACCCAGTTAGTACTTAGTAATACGATACCCCTTGGTAAGACTGTTTTTCAGACTTTTTGGGCCACTGACTACCTAACGACTGTCAAAGATCTACAAATGACACCCGGGACCAACGGCTTAACGTGCTTTCCGAGGCACGGAGGAAACTCGGTATGTAATGGGTGGTCACCCATCCACAGACCAACCTAGGCAAGCACGGCTTAACCTAAAGATCGATACGAGCGGCTGTTATTATTAGGATTACGGTTGGTCTGGAGGAGCTCGTGGCTACACGAGCCCCTCCAGACCAACCGTAGTAGCTGATTAAATTACCAGTATTATATATAGAGCGACTGGTTTTCCCCATAAGAATCAGGAAGAATGAATCGATGGAGCGCTTTATCACACTTTCTGATAATTCAAAACTATTGATATAAAGTCTACGGAACCAGATCACATGCGTACGCACATATTTACGATGCCACACGTATACACAGTAGACATATTAGTATCAAGATACAGTATTTCAACTAGGAACAAATTAATGGTTGGAAGCTCAGACATGCAAAATGTTTACCGAAAATTAACTATGCTTCAGGTAATAGGTTACTCGGGGAGTATATCGGGGCTGTCGTATGCAAATAATGGGTGGTGATTGGTGTGGTTTTATTTGTGAAGGGCAACATAACAAACAGTTTAGTTTGCAACTCTCATACGGTTTTCTTTTAGAAGTGGAAATTATGTTTTTCTTATTCCTCCGCTGTTGTTAGGATTTCGTTCCTCAAAAGGAGATACGGAACCCTATCATCAAATGACCCCTCCCGCTCTGGGAGGAGTGGAAGGGAGTGTCAGACTTGTACTGACTAAAACCCATCCATGTTCCTTCTTTGCCCTTTGTGTTCCAGGGCCGCGGTTTCTCTTTCGAACAGTCCTGCAGCCCAAAACACAGATCACTATTGTTATTCTACTGTTTGTTTGTTTGTTGTTTTTGTATTTTGTTGATATTGTTGTTCTATTGTTGTTGTTGGTTGTGTCTTGTTGTTTTATTTTTTGGTATTATTTCTTTTTTGTCGGTCTGTCTGTTTGTCTGTCAAGACCAATTTTCTCAAGAACGCGAGGCGGTATCAAGAAGAACTTCTGGACTTAAATCTTTTAGACCTGATTTCCGTGATGGACAAAGCTTTTCTGGCGCCCGCCACTGTTAATTCTCACTTTCAGGAGTTTGGTTGGGAATGGTAATGAAGTGTTGTCAAAAAAAAATTTTTTTTTCGCAAAAGGGGCCTAGTTGGATTACTGGTTATCTTTATACTGTGACCCCGGCAACTGTAGCCATTGAGCCAGATCGTTACGTTTTGGCTCCGATTCAACTGACCAATGACTTATCATGATCTGTTTCAACGAACCACGATTTTCGGAGATAGGTGATGAGTACTTAGGTTTTCTTTTAGAAGTGATAATTACATACTTTAATGATGATTTGTCATCGATGTCTTTGGACAAATGGCATATTTGTTCTTGACTGTTTGGCGCTGCTTATTTATAAAGGTTGTTTCAAATATAACATTTAGGTAACTACAAAAAGATATCTATCATTAAAGGCAAAGTTAACATGGAAATATTTTCGAGTGAGAGGGCAAAAAGGTTACCTACATGTACTTTGCTGTTAAGCTACGCCTTCCGTGGTCGGTCTGCGGATGGGTGACCATCCTCTTCAAACCGAGACCCTTGTGTGTCTCGAGAACAACGTCTAGCCGCAGGCTGGTTCCAGTTTTCATTTGTAGACCTTTTCACAAAAACCTGTATCTGTATGCCAAATTTTAGCCCGATCCGTTCATTAGTTGGAGCTGAGCGTTGATAGTTAGTCAGGACAAATGATTTTAAAGTATAATAAAGATTATTATCTTTCATCAGGCATACAGACATCCCACCCACCCCTCCTCACTTCATCAATCCAGCAGAACAGCTTCCTCCTGGATAGGAACGGTGGCCTGTCTAGAAATCTCTTAACCGTTTGCGGGCCCAGGTTGGCCGCTGTAGAAATAATCTGGCTAAATGCTGTATCATCGACCTGTTCCAAATACAATGTCAGTGTGGAGCCCTGTAGGATATGCCCCACCTCCTTTCTTGCTCATCCTGCACAGCCACCTGCACCTTTTAAACGAAGCCATCGACAGAGCTGTGCAGGTGGCAATATACTGGTCGGGTATGATTTGAGTCTATCGACACACATAAAAGAAGAGGATCAGGTATACAGCCGTTGAAACCATATTCTGTTAACCTTGAGCTCCATGCTTTTGACCCCACCCAAAAAAGGGTCAAGAGCAACAGTTTTTTAATAATCACAATTGGGTCAAAGTCCCTCAAAAAACGCTGCCGCCCTTTGCCTTGACCCAATTCTTTGACCGTCGGCTATTGGTCCGTACTGCTCAAATCCCCAGTTTTGTAGATAAACACGTAAAGAGAGATAGACAACATCGTTAGTCATACTATCTAACAGTGTTTAATAAACGTTTAATCTTGAAAACTTATGGCACAATGTAATGGCTGAAATAGGATTTTAGACTTACAACTTCCCATTAATTGTTCAAATTATAGTTTAAGCTATCGTTTCCCTGTGACTTACGTTTGCATGCAAAATTGAACCCTGGTTAGTTTCGTCATAGGATTTTATTTGAGTAGTGTGAGCTTACTTCTACTTACTCAAACGAACATTATACAATCATAACTTCCAGATTTCATGTTTCTGCTTTTAGTAGTCTTGAATTTGTGTTGTCTGTCTGTCAGTTAGTATCGAATACGTTTTGTAACTTTAGAATAAATAAAAATAAGATCCGATTATCAGAATCATCTATATTAATATTATTAAGTTTTTATTTAGGGGGTAATCTCCGGAACTAATGATCCAATTCTGAAAATTTTTTCACGGGCAGAAAGCTACATTATGCGTGGGGTAAATTATATTAATATCATGCATATTAGCCGAGCTATCACAATTTTTGCGGACGAATTCGCGGGTGAGTTGCTAGTTTATCATAAAATCACGTTGGGTTATAATCTAACGCCGCTAAAAATTTGTACGTTTGACATAGAAAGTTTGTAATTATCAATTCATCATCCTTTAGAAATTAAATGTCGAAGAGGAAGGAAAGAAAGATAATTTTCAGAATTATCGGGCCTCAGTTATTAGTGCCATAATAATAGAAGCTGAAAAGTTTAAAATACACACCGGCAGTGTATGTGAAACTGTTTAATATTAAGATCTTAATGTATTGTACCATATACTCAGAAATAAATAAATCTAAACTGAAGAATAAAATGTTCCCGATACCAGTGTACTACAAATTTTATATTTCGAAATTATTTTTATATTGTTTTTATTTTAAGGAATATTGAATAATGATATGATATTTTTTATATAGCGGCGCAAATACTGTAACCTTATTGATAACTACAGTTTTGAGCCGTTTGGGGTCGAAACGCTCGGGTCATGGGGCCCGAGTGAGCGTCTCCTTTTTAAGGAAATCTCTCGCCGACTGGTCGACACTTCGCGTGACCAGAGGGCTGGCTCTTTCTTTGGCCAAAGAATTAGCATTGCCATTCAGCGTGGCAATGCTGCCAGTCTTCTGGGCACGTTTCCAGATGACAGCGATGCGGAGGAGTACTTTGACGCCTAAGTGTCCTATTGTCGTCGTTGTTTAGATGTTTATATTTTCTTACTTTTAGTCTTATGATGTTATGTTTTTTTATTTTTATTTTTATATTTGATTTAGATTTGTATAGAAATAAATAAAAAGAAGAATAATTTGAATATGCCATCCATACTGATTCTTACAAATCCTATCAAATTTGAATATGCCATCCATACTAATTCTTACAAATCCTATAAATATGAAAGTAACTCTATCTGTTACCTTTTCACGCCTTATTACCCAGTGAATCCAGCAGGTTCAGTCGTGAACAATAAATATTCAGTAAACCAAGTTATAATAAGTAAGTCGATCCATCATATAAGAAAAACCAACGAATAAAGGTGAATGAAGCTATTACAAAGGTAATTCATCAGGCTTTTAAGAAAGCACTGTAAATATGTAAATGACTAACAAAGCCACTGAAAGCATTTAATGCAAAGAAGTACTGAAATCTGTACAAATAAATAAAATTGTTAACAAAAAAACATTTATTAATATTTTTGTCTGTCTGTCTGTTTGTTCCGTCTAATCTCCGAATCGGGTGGACCTATTTTGACGCGACTTTTACTGGCAGATAGCTGATACTATAAGGAGTTAAGGCTAAGCCTACTTTTATTTTAGAAAAAGGATTAGGGTTCCTTGCATAAAAATGAAAACCCTTGAAATTGTTAACAAAATCCGATTCAATTAAGGAAGTAATTTTTATTTTTATTATAATTACACTCGGATGAAGGTCGCGGGCAACAACTAGTACTGAATAAAAACTAATGTAATAAATCCGTAGGTGTGTCTGTTTGTTTGTTACTTCTTGACATCTAAACTACTTAACCGATTTCAATGAAATTTTGTGCAGAGCTTAAATGTGATCTGAAGTCAGACTTATTTTTTTGTAAAAGTACATGAGTTCTCCGGTCAAGCGAGTGGCATCGCGGGTAGACGCTAGTTTTTAAATAATGTTCTTTATTTCGCAAGTGATACCCAACAAAAAACAGGAATATCTTCCGTAATTTATATTTAACCGATCAAATTCCACCAGTATCTTTATGTGACCTTATAGAAATATCTTGTTTACGTTCAGAAAAATTCTTAAACCGAACGCTTTTAGAATGTTTGTTTGTCCTGCCTAATCTCGCAAACGGCTGGTACTACATCGAGATTCCTTCAAAGATTTACGATGCTAATAACGTTTATAAAACCAACTTTATATCAACGCATAATTTCAAAGGGCTACGAAAAAAACTCGTGGAAAATTTATGCGGTCAAAGTCGCCAACATTTTTAGTGTTAAAAATTATGCCAGTCGTAAAGTAAAGAAGCCTAGCGAAAAAAAATGTTTATTCATGTCTCGAGCTTCGTGTCATCTAAAATAACCACAAAAACAAATAATAAAAAGTAACGTTTTAACGTACGTTGTCAACGAGATTTAAAATTAAAAGTGGGAGTTATTTTTGTAAGACAATATTAGTCACACACTCATAAAGAAAACGGGCGTATTCTAGATGTACATACGCCATCACATCAAGCTACCTGAAACTGTAAAATTTTCTCAATCAACCTTGAACCTAAAACTTTAGAGATAAAGTTGCAAATCAATTAAAGAGATTTAACAGATTGCAGTAGATTGATGTGTGGCCGAAAAACTCACCATCTTGTCTTGAAAACGCATTCTCGAGCGAGATGACAGATATAAGAAATACTTATGTGTAAGTGAACAGTGAAATATTAGATAAACAAATACCAGAGTAATGTAAAACGTTCTTTATGTATTGTGAAAACGATTATTGTTATGCGTTAATTCAGTTTTGAAAACTATGTGTTAAAATTTGTTTATTTAAAATGAGTAGAAAACTAACGTAGTGTTTATTTTGAGGTTACGTAAATTAGTAATAGGGATTGCGTAAGTGTTGTATTGTTTTAGCATGAATTTTGTTACGTAACATTTATTGTTCTGTAGCTAACTCCATACTAATAACCATGAAAATTTATATGGGTTCCGTACGGGTCTCATAACTGCGTACTTACGTTTATTGGTTCAATTAACCTAGGTTTATATTATTTTTGTGGTAAAGGAATGAAGGTAGACGTGGCTCAATAAGGTAAAAGTTTCTTTTAGCAGTACCTTGATGATGCTGAATCGATTGATTGAGGAACTGTTTTGTTACGTACAAATATTGATTCCGGGGAAATTAAGTAGGTAATAGAGAAGCAAATGTGCTGGCAGTATACTCTTCAGTGTATTTATTTTCCATAAAAGGAAAAATCTTCGACATTTTTCGCCAAATTTATTATTTAAAACATCATTTTGTGTCTGTCATGTTGCAAAAGCTGTGACTAAAAGTGTGATGAATATTGTACATGTAGATGGATGGAGAGGGAGAGGAAGACCAAAGACAAGGTGGATGGATGGTGTGAGGAATGATATGAAGGAAAAAGGAGTAAGTGATGGCGTGACGATTGACAAGAGAGAATGGAAGCAAAAAAAGTGTTACTTCGACCCATATAAATTGTGTGTCTGTATATTCAAAAGATTGACAAAAACAGACAGTGGTGTTCAAAATGCATTCAGTGATTTGTGGTGCAAAAAGGTCATAGCAAAGTTGTATTGGTGCTAAGTACAGAAAACCGAAAAAAAGACATGCTGTATAATAAGTCATTACATCCTTAGCTTCGTCAACCGTATTTTTCCAGAATCAGGCGCCATTATTTTTAGTTGTAACGATAAAAGTGACGAACGCCAAGGTAATCACATCAAAACACACTTAGGTGTAATTAATGTAATAATTGACGAAGACGTTAAAACGTTACATGAAGTTGTCATTAGGCTTTTATAGTAGCTGTACCTTTCAGAATAGTGGAGACGCAAAATAAATATGTATTTCAAAATATTAAATTCTTGCGTCAATTTATTCATAGGGCGGTCATCAACCGGTTTATGTATTTGGCATAGTTTTCAGGATTATTTTAAATAAATAATTTCTGTACTGTATACTGTGGATTTCGTGGCTAAATAATAACAGCCGTACGGCCGTCCCTTCAAGGTAAAGTTAGGTTAGGTAGACAGGTGGCCCGAAAGTCTGGCTTAAAGTCTTACCAAGGGGCAGTAACTGTGTTGTGGAGCTCAGATAGGCTGTCGCTCCATGTAACCTACGTGTATTCAGCTGTATCCAGTTAGTCTGGAAACCAACCCCAACATAGTAGAGAAAAGGATAGGCAGATAATATCCTTGTCCATAGTCATGTTACAAAGACATGCAATTTTTAAACACTGTATAAGCATATACAAAATTTTTCACGGTTTAAAACTCAACTTATACTGTCACCTACAATCACGGAAGACATCCCGTAAGTGCATGGAAGTATAAATAATTTTTTTAATTCAGATAATTTATTAAATGGCGGCTCGTCGTTGTCATTTCAACTATATTAGTATATTCTATTCTATTACCTCTATAACATGATTAAATAGTTATAAATATATTTTAAAGAGTTTCTTGCCGGTTCTTCTCCATACTAAACGACAAACCCTAATCGTTCTCTTGTTGTTTGAAGCTTCATAAGTCTTCATGTAGGTTTAAGTGAAATTAAACATTTCGAAAATTGCAAAATCCATCGACTCCGTCGTAAACAAGGCAGAGCTTTATACCAACTACAAAAGGAAACAAGTATTTCGATACTTAGGAACCACATGGCAAGTAATGTGTACTTTAGATAATTGAATTCCCATGTGTGGGAGTTAAGGAGTCCTTTGTTGTGTGAGCTCCTCTCAAGAACATTGTGAAATGTATGCAAAGTGAGGCTTAAATGTAGGGCAGAGGGATTAGCGATAAGAATGATGTCACTTACGGAGGTTCGGGTGGTCAGGTTAAGAGCGTTTACGACTTACGGCATTTCATACAAACTTTCAAGTCCTTTTATTTCGAAATGACTGAAGCGATTTTAATGAAACTTCATACTCATAAGCAGGATACATATCTCTAAAAAGTTATCAGGTCAAATCTTGCTACTGAATTTAAAACTAGTTCCCCTCAACCGATTGAACTAAAATTTTGCACACATTGTTGGTTCTGATGACCATACATTTTATGACCGACGTGACTTAATCCTGCAGCTAGGATTTCCTCCTCACGAAAGAACTCCTCAACGGTAAACAGCACGGACATGAAACTTTGTATACGCGTTCAATGATAATCCATTTTTTTTTTAATTTTATTTATTATTTGAGTTAGAATTTTTGAAAATACATACCGACGTTAATTGAAAACTTGGTTCTATTGTATTAATGCTATGTTTGTCTATTGTCACTGTCTCGCTGATGACTTTTGCAGGCATAACGAGTATTTAATTGATTCCAGCGGTTGCATGCTGCTGGGGCCCATACATATTTAATAATAAGGTGAACTTTTTACGGTTAAAATCGATCGTGTACAGGCCTATGATTAGTTACTATGTATGTCGCAGTCATAATCTTCATGGACATAACGTAACATCACGCCGGTAATCTCCGAAGAGTAACGCAGAGGTGTACCTAATAGTACACCCACATTTCGCCAGTTATGTTTAAGTCCCACGTATTCGCGTGTCTATGCGAATCCAAACTCAATGGCTGCTACTGAGAAATCCTTGCTGGAAAACCTCAATAACAGTTCGCCTGACCTGAAAATCGAACCCCGGACCTCATGCTCAGCAGTCGCGCTTGCGACGGCTAGAATTAGAGTTACTAATCAAGCTATCTAAATGGAACTACACTAAGTATGTAAAGTAAGAGCTCAGAATTGGAGTTGAGTACACCAGCCCATTATGTCATTGCATAAAAATGTGCATCAATGTATAGTAATGTTGACACCTATGTCGTTTCCTTATCAACTTGTCAAGGGATACTGTTATCCGGGGGACCGTACGTCCCGTTTCGCCAACCAAACACAATACCATCCAAAAGTCCCGTTTCGTAACTATTTTGATCTTCCTACATTGAGTTAACTTTTGAGAACGCGTATATTCATTCCCGTTTGGCAAACTTTTTGTTCGGCAAGTACAGTTAGGACTTACGATAACTACCTACTAAGAAAAACCACTATTTCTATTCGGGTGAATCACTTAATTTCTTAAATAGGCTCAACGATAGGTCAATGGCATAAATAGCTTTACCATGCATCAGGACTTATCACAACGCTACTGTATGAAGCTTAGTCATCATTATTCTAACTTAGGTTAGGCACTCCATATCTGTGTTATTCCATAATTTTTTACAAGCTATCATTTAACTTGCAATGTTTGTATGTTTGTTTAGATCAAATCTTAAAACTAAACTTTAAAACAGTTGTCCCTAACCGATTGAGCAGAAACTTCGCATACACGTTTAGTTTGGATGACAGTGCAAGGTTAGCTAAGTGACGTCATTCTAAATCCAAAATACTGGACTAGTTATTTTTGCACCCCCATGAAATGGGTATCAGTTAAAAGAGTTTGTTTAGAAGAATACGAAAACCAGACGTCACACCTCTCTTTAAAACCTTATTAAAAAAATGTTTTTTTACCATAAGCTTGTTTCCAATCCATCTATAGAAAGCTGATGTAGCTATGATCCAGTATTTTAATCACGCCTTTGAAACCTGAAGCACTGGATTGAAATTAGCGGCTGCTCTATTGTAATCTATCGCTGGATACTGGATAAATTAAAGAATGTTGGCCTACGTGCAATAACAATGCACTGTTTCAATATTTAGAGGTATGCGGAACAAGTTGTAAGGCTTCTAATTCTATATTCTTCTTTATCGTGTGGTTAGTGTCTAACCAGGTGTCAGAGTTTTTATGCCGCCCATGGGCCTCTGATTTGGCTTTACATGCTGTCGAGAAATATCTCCCAGGCATGCTGGTTTCCTCAAGATGTTTCCTTCACTGAAGCAAGTGATAATTATACAATACGCACATGAATCCGAAAAATCAGAGGTGCGTGTCTTGGGTTCGAACTTGATACCTATGTCTTGGCAGTCCGATGGTCACACCACTGGGCTATCACTGCTTACTATATTGAAAAGACAGGCTGGATCCGCTGATTACACTGGTTTTGTGTCTGGTGGGTTATTGTTCGCCGGTTGTTGTCGGATTTCTGTAAATATCGATAATTCTGATATCGCGAAATGCAATACGTAAGGTTTGTATGTTGCGGTATTATGAGTAAAAAAATACCCTTTTAACGAAACCGAAAGGCACTTATTCTCCTCAGCATTGTGATCATTTTTTTTGTACTAGACCATACGTAGTTTCGGAGATATTGGGGTCAAAGTCCTAATTTTTTAACAAGTTTTGTTTTTAAATACAAGTGTTTAATGTTATAACTTTACTTTAAATACTTCCACGACCCCTGTACTGTTCAAATGCATCCATCAGCACAATGTTTTGAGTGCATTACTTTGAGCCCTATCGTAAAATGTGATTTTTCACTCTAAAAAAAAATATCGTTGCACAGCAATAATTTTTGCGTAGAGTTACTTAGTTTGATGTAGAGAACTCTTGGTTAACGGCTTCGTGAAGGGTCCGTTTACACCTATGTCTCTGTCGGTTATTCCTCATGTGACCATCCAGTGTTAATAGGGCACGTTAAAGAACTTCAAGGCGTGAAACGAGACATGGTGACGTAGCTATGGAGAACAGTGGACTAGTTGTAAATATAGCGGGTATGCGCCTGCGCGGGGTCACTGGCGTGCATCTATTCTAGGGCTGCACGGAATAGCTGGACTAGTCCTCAGTGGGGTTTCTTAGGCCTGTATTAATATATTAGTAACATTTGAGAGTCCTCTTTTTAAGTGATCTATATTGATGCTGATTAAAAAATAGCATTATGTTTGTATTGTGGTTATAGGGAAACAGAAATTGCTATATTCAGTCGGATCAAACCTTATATCAATTAATTAAATAAATAAGACCAATACATAAAATTAGTGAGGATGAATCTTCTACAGTAGAAAGTGGAAAAACTACAGAACATTTTAAACCAGAATATTACAAAGATCGTATAGCACGACGTGGATGGATGGATTGTGTGTAAGGAATGAAATGAAAAAGAAAGGAATAAATGATGCCGTGACGTGGAGAATGGAAGAAGAAATCGTGTTGCGCTGACTGCACCATGATGATGATATAACACGAAGCCAGAATAGCCCTATATTGGTCCCACTGCTGGGACACGGGCTCCGGAACTCCTCTAATTGAAAGGGCGTAGACCACAATTCACTACGCGGGTCCAGTACGGGTTGGAGATTGCCACATTTTTGCATTCGATGTTTTGGCTGTAAGATATGCCAGTATCCTGACGATGTTTGTGTTCACCGATTTTGAGAGCAGAGGTGATCAAATAAATTAGGTACACAAAGAAAAGCACGACCTACGACAACTAAGTCAAGTTAAGGCTGGCGATGTATAAATGTAAGAATTACATTTGCCTCTAAATACGAATTACGATGAGCGTCATGAATTCATGATCAAATAGGACATTAACTCCTACAATAACACATATCTACCTATATTATAACACGTATAAATGTCACTACATCTCACAGTAATATTAGGTCATCGACGTATGAAAATGGGTTACTACGGCTATAAACGTCAACGCAACAGCTGCTGTTATCATGCAGATGCTAGCATGTGCCAACAAGACGAGATTAGTTGCAATGGTACCGATTATTATCATATTTAGTTTATCAGCGGTCGTTATCTTTAAAGCATTGGTGGTTACGGCTGAATGATTTGAATGCCTAATTCGTAGACAATGATTAACGAGTACTTTAATCCCTGAAACTCCACTTAAGGAGATAAATCTAAATCATACTGCTTTGCTTGGCAAACATTTTATGACCTGCTTAATGTCAACCCTCCTTGGGAATGCTATTGTGCATATCTTTTAATTGTAAATATGCTAAGTATTCCATTAGAGTCACCTCTTACGACACCCGCTGGATGTGATGAGATGTGGTATTCTTTGAGTCCGACACCACATGCAATATTTTGGATGATATTCATTCATTCATTTATTTATTCATTAACAATTTGCATTGTGTTGAACATTACATATTAAATAAAATTATAACATTCAGACACAAATACATTCAAAAGCCTATTAAGAGCGAGAAAGATATAGCAAGAAAGAAGGTGTCTGATGAGATGACGAGTAATAGTGAAGTATGGAAGAAGAAGACATGCTGCGCCGACCACGAATGAATTCGGATAAGGGTAAGAGAATAATGATGACATGCGGTATTTCCAATACTATTTATTTTACAAATTCAACAATATTTATTCATTGAGTAATTGAGGTTGTCTTGCAGATGAATTTTTCAAACATTACAAAGCATATATACTAATATTATAAAACTAAAGAGTTTGTTTGTTTGGTTGAACGCGCTGATATCAGGAGCTACTGGTTTGAATTGAAATATTCTTCTAGTGTTGGATAGTCCATTTATCGAGGAAGGCTATAGGCTATATAACATCACGCTACGACCAATAGGAGCCTAACAAAAATAAAACAAGTCAGAGGCAGCGGGTGAAACCGCGGGGCACTGCTAGTGGGTTATAAATTTTCTTCAGAATGCTTCGGATCTTGATAATCCTCTGTTGTTACGCAATTGGGGTGTCGAACCATAGAGAGTTCGGATTAACATTGCGGGTGACGTATCAACATGCTCTCTGATCTGATCAGACGAATCTGTGCAAGATTAATCTGACCAAATGTGTGCATATACACGAAACCGTGTCATCAGTTTAAATGATTCTCTTAAGGAGTGTTTAAAGCTGTAACAGCCGCATGAGGTTCGGCTTTTGATGAGATCAGACGAATTTGAATATAATAATATAAATTCGTTGGTCCTGGCTGTCATTTGTAGATCTTTGACAGTCGTTACAGGTTGTGGCCCGAAATTCTGACAATCTGTCTTACTAAGGTGTAATGTATCGTAATATCGTATTACCCACTACTAACTGGGTTGTGAAGGTCAGATAGTCAGTCGCTCCAAGTAAAGTACTGGTATTCAGATACATCTGGTTAGACTGGAAGCCGACCCCAACATAGTAAATAATAAAGATAAAAATATAGATTAAATAATAAAAATATAATAAATAATAATAATAAAGAAAATGCAGCGCTTCTGGACACGGCGCGGATTGTTAGGAGGTTGCTCTCTCAACAGCCCTGACCACCGGTAGCTCGGACCCTGTTCCCAATACATAGTGGGCTATTATTTTTTATATTTTTAAATGTTTTTTTAAAGTACTTTGTATATAAATATTTAAAAATGTAAATTATATGTATAAAAGTAAATAAAGAAAATAATGTAACATAGATTGTGTTGCCTAGTGTTAAAGCATACCTCTTTACCTTCTCTAGAGACTAATTAACAGCGATAGGAACTCCATAGTTACTATAACGTCTTCATTCTCGAACAAGACAACTACTATCACACTAAGACTTATTCACCGCAAAAAATAACACAAAAAAAATCGCTCCGGAAATCTGCCACAAAAGCGTTTGCAACATCAAAAACAGTGAACGCTAAACGTACACAGGTAGCCTTTAGATTCGCTCGTAAAAGTCATGTAAAGTAATTATCTGCAAAGATTTATAGCCACTGAAATGATTCTGATGCACGGGAAAACTGAACACGGAATATTAACTCAGAACTGAGGGAAATTGTGCCTGAAATGTGTGTTGTGTTTTTGAGTTATCTACGTTTAGACTGGATGAAAAACTTGGTTTGGAGAATAGAGATACTTGGATGTGATTTGAAGTTTATATGGCATACATAACATGAGGAGATTATGACTAAATGATAACAGCCGCTCGGGTCGATTTTTAGGTTAAGCCGCGCTTGCCTAAGTTGATCCGTGGATGGTTGAAAACCCAATTGTTGTATAATCTACTATTATACTGTAGAGTCATGAATTATAGTATCATAGCATAGCAGCCAATAATGTTCCCACTGCTGGGACACAGGCCTCCTCTCTATGAGTGGGAATGGGCTATAATCCACCACGCGGGCCTAGTGCGGGTTGGTAGATGTCACATGACTTCGAATTTTAGCTTCTAGGACATGCCGGTTTCCTCACGATGTTTTCCTTCACCGTTTTGAGAGCAGTGGTGATGAAATAAATTACAAAAAGTAATGCGCCTGCCTGGGTTCGAAACCACGACTTACTGCTCGTAAGTCGGGACCGCCACCACTGGGCCACCGCTGCTCCCTCGTTGGTATTGCGTCGTTGGTCTAGTAGTCGCAATCGCGACTGCTGAGAATGAAGTCCTGGGTTTGATTCCCGGGTCGGTCAAATTGTAACTGACTGGGAATTTCTCAGTAGCAGCCACGGAGTCTGGATTCGTGCCCGGTTGATGGCAATAGGCTCGCTGCCTATTACCTGGTAGGACTTAAACACAACTGTGTGTAGTATCATGTCACATTATGCATAATTAATTGTTGCCAAATTAGAATGAATTTAATATCTACAATCTACTAACTGCATGCATAATTCAAATTAATATTTGTTCTTAAGATAATAAATAATAATATGCACTAAAAAAATAATGGCAGAATAAGAGATCATTATACTTATCTTTAAGATCCTTCTGTACCTTATTCAAGCAAATAAATGATTTTGTTTTCACTTATGCTTTTCTTGTACAAATTCAATTTGGTGAGATTGTTTTCAACATTAATGTTCACTGAAGTATCTTATAATTTGTTAAAAAACTTACTACAAAGTTGTCCTAAACCCAGACTACCACTGAATCAATAAACTGAGATACCCACATAAATTATCTTCCTGTAATTACCGGTATGTTAGCCAAATGTGGCTTTTATAGCCGTATTTAAAACTTTGTAGTCAGATCCCTGTAGTGAAAAATGTGTATGGGGAAAGCCCATGTGCCCAAGCAGTTTATAGATTTCTAATGGGTACATTAGAATACCGTAACATAAATTACATGATAAATGGGTTTCATACATACATACATACGGGGAATAGGCGTGAGTTCATGTTTGTATGTAAACATGGGTTTCGTTTGAACTGATATTACGTTCTGGCGAAGTTGTAAGATCGAAACTATCACGGTAACAACCCACTCTAGAGATCGATAGGAATTTTAGTAACTTTTTAACTTAAACACACACACGGCGGTTTCTACTTACACATACAGCCATAAGCATATGACACCCACACTACATTATACACAACATTAAGCCTGTAGCCCTGTAATCCCCGAACGGTTAGGCAGATGTGTACCGAGGTGTGTGGTGGTGTTATAGTACACCCACATTTCGCCAGTTATATTTAAGTCCCATGTAATACGGGGCGAGCCTATTGCCATCAACCTGGCACAAATCCAGACTCCGTGGCTGCTATTGAGAAATTCCCAGCCAGATACAATTTGCCTGACCCGGGAACCGAACCCAGGACTACTAGACCAACGACCAACCGACCAACGTGGGATAACTTATTTATTTATTTAAACTTCTCGCACACAAATAAGGTACAGAGGAGGACATAATGCCTTAGGCATTCTCTACCAGACAACAAGGGTGGTCAAGACAATAAGTTGACAGTTGCGCTAAATCTTCGTATCTAGGATCTTTTAGGATAATATGCAAGGGCTTGCTTATTTCATGTTTCTTTATTTAAGCCGATGCATGTACATTATTATATTCTACTTTATTGCAAATAAGTTGTAAAAATCATATAAATAGTGCATTAATTTTAACGCAGCTAGTAATTTTGTGTTAAATTCTACAAAGTCATAAGTTCCGCTTATCAAAATCTCTTTGTTTTATAACCTAAAGATAATGTGTTGTGTAATCTTAACAATTATAGTATATTAGACTACCGCACAAAGAGATGTTATAAATGAGGCTTCTGGTTTTCTGTCTGATGGGCCATTTATGTTACCACATATTCATTACTGTGGTGTCTTTAAGGAGTTCCCTTACATTTTCTTTACACAATAATTTCAATGCTTTAACGAATAATAAGGTTTTCTCACACCCAGGTCTTTATTTATTACTAGCTTATGCCCGCGGCTTCGCATGGAGTTCGACAATTGTCCTACGGGTTCATACTACCGGGATAAAAAGTATCTTACGAAGGAATTAGGAATTTATTTCATCCAAATCCAGTTAGTAGTCTTTGCGTGAAAGAGTAACAAACATCCTTACAAACTTTCGCATTTATAATATTAGTAGGAAGGAAGTAGGATTATCAGGCAGGCAGTTGAGAGAACTGATAGATGCCTGTATCCTGTTGTTCCCCACTGGATTTTCTTTTTGCAGTCTGAATATGTCTTGGTCTACCTTTGTGCCAAAAAATCGTATAAAAGTTTGTTTCGATGGATGGATGCTTTTTATACTGATACTGTTAGCCTGCGTCATCCCACTGCAGGCCAAAGGCCTAGAAACCCCATCCAGTTGTTTCGATCCAGGGCTAATGTGAACCACTGGCTGGTCTTGTCCAGCTCGTCCCGCCATCTTCTACGAGGTCTGCCGTGACGACTTCTGGCTGTGTCAGGGCTCCAGAAAGTGGCTATTTTGGCCGACAGGTCATTGGGCATGCGGCAGACATGGCCAGTCCAATAATATTATAGTATTATAATATGACTGCCCTACATCTGTCACAATTTATAGGAAACCAAAAAAATGTTTACATTTTTCTGCCGCCATTTACTCGCCTAAAAGCAAAAGTTATTTACGTTTATTTTAAATACGAAGCTTTTAATTACTTTTGAAATTAATGTAAATAAATTCGGTCTGTTTATCTTGTGGACTCGTCCAGATATTCGGGTCAATACATAAACTGCCACGATATTGGACAGTACCTAATATTTTTTGAAAGAATTCCTTTGCAATGAAGCACCGTTTTATTGGGTGTATTTTATTTGTAATAAATGTGTTGAAAAGTAGACCAAATTACCTCTGGTGAGGATGGATCATCATAAATATTTTAGTTGTAGGTTTATGGTTTAGCTGTTACTGGTGACCTAAAGGAAGTTTTGCACCAAACGACTCGCATCGCATCGGATTGCAAAGGATACAAACGGATGCGGCGTCAGCCGATCGCGTCCGGCAGGATGTCGACACATATAGGGTGTAAATAGACCCTTAACATAAACGAAAGGCACTTGTTCTCCCCGTCACTGCGATCATTTTTTTGTTCTAGACCATACCTGGGAACCTTCTAGTTACGGAGATATTGGGGGTCAAAGTTCCAACTTTTTCACAAGTTTTTTTATAAAAACATGTTTTTTAATGTAAGATTTTTACTTTACACACCTCTACGACCCCCGTACTATTCAATCCATTCATCAGCACAATGCTATGAGTGCTTTCCATCGAGTCCTACCGTAAAACGTGAGTTTTCACCCCAAAAAAAAGTCGATTCCCAGCTATAATTTTTGCGTAAAGTTACTTAGTTTGATGTACATAATGCTTGGTTGACGGATATGTGAAGGTTCTGTTTACACCCGGTATGTTCGGCTCCTTAGCGTCACTTGCGAACATATCCGTTTCTGCGCCTAGTCAAATAGTTTCATTTCATCCGATCGTATACCACGACAGGCGGACAGAGCCGATCGCGTGTAGAGCATACTTTCGGCTACGAACGCGTGTCGCGGTAGACGCCCGCGGTCAAGCTGCTGTGCGCGGCTTGGTAAAATAGACTTTAAATACTGTGTTATCGTTTAAAGATTGTACAATCCGTTCCGATCTGATGCGATGCGAGCTGTTTGGTGGAAATCCTCCTTAAATTCCCAGTTACATGTACATAGATGGATACTATATTAGTCAAGGTTTTCTTATTTTGCTGTCTCCAGCCAGCTTTTGTCAGAATCCGAAAACCACAGCGCGAGATCTACGAATTTAAATGGTGTTTATCGCTCGTTCGGACTATTAGGTACACGTCTGCCTTACCCTTCGGGGATTACAGGCGTGATATTATATTATGTTTATGGCTCGTGTTTTGACTTGGTAGCAGTAGCGAAGGGTCAATTTATGTAAGAGGTAAGCCGGAATACATATCTTTAATGTGTGTCTTTAATTATTTGTCTATGGAATACTGACTTTGCCATTTTTCAAAGGAAACCTGCTTGGTACTAATTCTGTCATTATAGGACAACTGTCAAAATTTTAAGTGCAAGCTCTCTTGCAAATCAAGAACTATGTAAGATTTATAGATTTCGCCCTTAGCACTTTTGTTCATTGTGAGGGATGTCTGAAGAAAGCGAGTCGTGGATTACGGCCACATAGAGAAGAGCCTGCGAAGTCGAGGCCTGTATCCCAGCGTTGGGAATATTTTAGGCTAATTTTGGTACTTTTATACATTTTAGAATGTCTGTAGGTACACAGGGTGGGTGGAAGGGACACCGACTCGAAAACGGTGACCACGTATTCCGTACATCATTCTGAGCCCCCTAAATAGAATTTTAGGGTCTTTAAAAAAAAACAGCTGTTCCAGACATTTTCACCGTGAAGGTATTGCACTTATGTAGGAAACAGCAGATTTTTTGATCCGATCCGATGAATAATTTCTATGAGGGAGGGCTCAGAATTATGTACTGGATACGTGGTAACCGTTTTCCGATCGGGATCCCTTCCAGCCCGTATGTACCTACAGCTGAGGAGTGTTTGTGTTAATCACGATTCAGCAGTTTAAAAATAAAAAATTACTAGGTTTTATTTTAGCCTAGTACCTACTTTATTAGCACAGCTTTATCAGCCAGCAAATATGCTTTCCAGCATTAAAAATAAATTCTGATTAATAACCACCATAAATAAAGTCTAAAAAAAAATATTTTCCGTTACGATTAATGATAGAATTTATGTACGAATGATAAATATTCTAAATCCGCTCCAATCTGGCACAAAATCAAGGAAAATTCTAATAGTTCTATTGGGCTTATTATAAAATGCTGTCACACATAATATTTGTTTCAACAACATTGATATGTTTCGTCGTAAATACGTAGCAAATAAAGTTGTTATCGATAATATTTATGTGTGGAAGTTTTTTCATTAGAGTTTCATAGTTGACCAGGGTTAGTATTATATGTATTTCGTCGTTGGAAATCAACTTGCCTGAGGGACTAGAAAAGGTGGTATTTTATCAGCGACAAAATTGATGGAATAATCTACTGAAAAATTTATGTAAATCGTATTTAATGTCGCTGTAGAAATTCGCTATAAAGCGATTGCCACTTGCCCAGGCCTTTTTCAGGGTTCCTTAGGCACGTTTTCATTTACTCCTTTTTCTTTCATATAATTTCTCACACAAACTATCCATCGTTTCCCTGGTCTTTCTCTCCCTCTCCATTCATCAACATTTATATTCATCACTCTTTTAGTCATGATAAAAAAAAACCTAGGTCTTACGATCCTGGTTTGTCCGTGAGCAAATTAACTTAGTAGGTATTTTTCATTCAAATTTATTTTGTCGTAACAGCCAGATAGGTACTTTTTTTTTTTTTTTTTTTTTCCGGATGGGAAATCATCAAATGACCCCCCCCACTCTAGGCGGAGCGGAAGGGAGTGTCAGACTTGTACTGACTAAAACCCATCCATGTTCCTTCTTTGCCCTTTGTGTTCCAGGGCCACGGTATCTCTTTCGAACAGTACTTATTTGCTGACATCTCTTTGAGGCGCGCGTGGAACACGAACGCGCCGTCGACACGGCCTGTCGTCATAAGACGGCCGGACGGCGAACTGGCCCATAACTCGCCGTCCACAGGCCCGCACCTACGGTGGCCGGGAGCCACCACGTGACCCCCAACGCCCAGGGCGTCTCCCGCGGCGACTGGGACGTGAGGTTCTTTCTCTCTCACGTCCCGCCACCTCCTTCACTAGCATGACTGCTTCGCAGAAGGAGGTGACGGCTTCCCATTCCCTCTCGCTCCGGACCATGGCTTGAACCAAGGCCTGACGCGAGAGATCGCCGCCGCCAATCGCCGCTACGAGGACACGGCGGTGCTCCGCCCAAGCGGGGCAGACCTCCACGGTGTGCTCCACCGTGTCCTCCGGACGATCCTCGCAGTGGAAACACCCGGGCGTTTCCTCCCGCCCGATTCGGTGCAGGAACCTCCCGAAACAACCGTGTCCGGTGAGGACCTGCGTCAGGCGGAAGGTGAGGGCGCCGTGGCGCCTCTCTAGCCACTCCTCAAAGAGGGGACTTATCGCCACTATGGTGGCGTGCCCTGCACGGGGTTGCGACAGTCGCTCTCTCCATGTCGCCATGAGATCACGCCGGAGGTCTGTCCGCTGAGCAGCAATTTGCCGCGGCAGCGGAGTTTCCTCCCGACGTAGTGCCTCCGCGCGCCATTCGTGCAGGCGTGCGAGGACTATCGCCTCCAGATCCCATGGCGGCAATCCGGCAAGGAGGCTAGCCGCTTCGCCGGAGATCGTGCGGTACCCCCGGATTAGCCTTATGGCTATTACTTTTTGGGGCGCGTTCAGATAGTGGGCGGCTTGCCGCCTCAAAGAACGCGCCCACACCGGGGCCCCGTAAAGGGCCATGGACCGCACGACCCCCGTGTATAGCCTCCGGCAAGAGGCGTTTGGACCCCTCAGGTTGGGCAAGAGCCGCTTGAAGGCAGCCCCTGTCCGTTCCAGTTTGGGAGCCAAACGTCGGAAGTGGTCCACGAAGTTCCACCGGCTGTCGAGGACGAGTCCTAGGTACTTCAACGTCGACCCGACGCCGATGGAAACCCCTCCTGCTGTCAGTAGGGATCCCGACGGTGGAGCATTCCGAGGCCCATGAAAACACATGGCCTCGGACTTGTGCAGTGCCACCTCGAGACCCAATTGCCGGATCCTCTCCACGACTATCGCAACCCCGCGTGTCATGTTTTCGGCCGCCGCCTCGTGCGACCTCCCTTGTGCCAGTACCAGCGTGTCGTCAGCGTAGCAAACTACGCTGACGCCGGTAGGGAGGTCGGCGCGCAGCACCCAGTCGTAACCGATGTTCCACAAGGCCGGCCCCAGAACCGATCCCTGTGGAACACCGCACGACATCTCTCGCCGGTTCCATTCTCCGCTTCGACCAGGGTAGATGACGGCGCTATTCGTCAAGTAGTCCCCGACCACACGACGAAGGTAGGTCGGCACCCGGTGATACCGGAGTGCCTCCCTAATGCAGCTCCAGGGCATGGAGTTGAAGGCGTTGGCGATGTCAAGAGACACCGCCAAGACGACCCCGCCCCGGGACACCGCGTCCCCCGTCGTGAGGGCTCTCACGCGCATGATGGCGTCCACCGTCGAGCGCCCCTTGCGGAAACCAAACTGGTGTTCCGCAAGATCCGGCCCCATCCCCGCAAGGTGCCCGGCGAGGCGGTTGGCAATGACTCTTTCAAAGAGCTTGCCCACCTCGTCGAGCAGCACGATGGGCCGGTATGCGGACGGAGAGTCCGCAGGGCGCCCTGGTTTCCGGATGAGGACCAGCTTCCCCGTCTTCCAACGAAGCGGAAACTGGCCTCTCTCCAAGCAAGCGCTTAGGAGCCCTTCCAGTCGGGGCCCGAGAGCCTCAGAGGCCAGGACCCAGGCTTTGCCAGGCAAGCCATCGGGTCCCGGGGCGGTGTTTCTGGTTTTCAGCCTGCGTACCGCCACTCTCAGGTCTACCCCAGTCACCTCCGGAACGTCGTCATCGTCATCGGTGTGGTCCGCTTCCGGCACCGCACGCGGCGGCGGAGCCATAGGCGGGGGAGGATGCTCCCCTCGCGAAGGGAACAAAGCGCTCACCACGTCCTCCACGAGCTCAGGCCGGAGACTCTGCGTCAACGGGGGGGCCCGAGTGCGGAGTTTGTCCCGCACCATCTTGTAAGGGCGCCCCCACGGATCTCCGTTCAGAGACTCCAGCATCTCCTCGCGGGCCAAGTTCTTGGCCCGCCGGACAGCCTCTTGGAGGGCGGTCTTCGCCGCTCTGTACCCCTCGTACAGCTCCGCCTCAATGGCTGCCGCATCCGGAGGGCGGATGCGGAGCCTGCGATGCCTGGCGTACAGGCGCCGCGTGGCAACGCACGCCTTGCGCAGAGACGTCAGCTCTCGCGACCACCAGTACACCTGACGCCGGGCGCTTCCTGGCCGAACTCGGGGCATTGCCACGTCGCAAATCTCGGACATGGCCTCCTGGAACCAACCCGCCTCGTTGTTGATGTCGGCAGGCCTGACTGGTGATGACACCCAGGCCTGCACGATCGAGGCTTCCAGGAGGAGCTCCCGGTCCAGCTGCTTCAGCGCCCATCGCGGACCACTCGGGGCCTGTAAGACCGGCACGCTTGAGGACTGGGTGGAGACGTCGAACCGGATGTACCGGTGGTCGGAATAGGTCTCCACCCCCTCCATGACGCGCCAGTCAGCGACACGCGGCGACAGAGCGGGGCTGGCGAACGAGATGTCCACCACCGACTCGCCCCGCATCCGCACGCACGTGGGGACAGAACCCCGATTTAGGACGACCAGGCCTGACTCCAGAGCCCAGTCCTCCACCATTCTACCCCGCACGTCCGTGTAACGAGAACCCCAAGCCAAGTTCTTGGCATTGAAGTCCCCGAGCACAAGCACGGGGAGGGAATGGCTTCCGATGACGACACTCAACTCCGTGAGGGAGTTGTGGAACTCGGCGAGAGTTCGGCTCGGGGAGAAGTAGACTCCCACTACAACTATCTCCCCGAACCGTGCTGCTACGCACCCCTGACCCTTCCTGACACTCTCAAGGGTCGGGGTACCGGCGGCGACCGACGCAATTATGGTCACTGAGCCGCTAAGGTCCTCCACCCAGTCATCCCTGGGCGGGACAAAGTACGGTTCAGCGACCACGGCGATGTTAATCGACCACTGCGCCACGCTCTGGAGCAACAGATCCTGAGCGCAGGCGCAGTGGTTGATATTCGCCTGGAGAAGGCGTAATGGGGCCGTTACTGGCACTCCATTTCAGCCCCCTCCCGGGCCCCCTGCGAGGGCCCCGCTGCGGAAGTTGCAGCAGTAGCGGCAGCGGCGGCGACAGTGGCGGCAGCTGCGGTGGTGGCGACGGTGGGGGTTTTGGCAGTGGTGGCGGAGGGCCTTCCCTTGCCCCTGGCCTTGGCGGGAGTACCGCAGGACTTGCTCCCTGCCCGGTGATCGGCCGGCTTGCCAGCTGCCGCGCATGCGGCGCAGCGCGGCGCGGCGGAGCAAGCCGCGGCCATGTGACCAGGCTGGCCGCAGCGGAAGCACAGGCCGCTGCGGTCCACCTCCGAAGTGCACCGGACCGACACGTGGTGCCCCACATGGCAGCGGAAGCACCTCAGAGGTCTGGGTTCCAGCAGCTTCACCTGCGCCGAAACCCAGCCCACCAAGAGCCTTCGGCCCTCCACAATGACTTTCGCCGCCGTCACAGGGCAGCTTACCGTTATGGTTCGCATGCCCGACAGGTCCGGACGTAAGGTGCCTGCCTTGACTTGCTCGGCAGGGCACCCACCGGTCCTGGTGACGGCGGCCACCACCTCCTTCTCGGTCACCGAGTCGTCCAGAACCCGGTATGCGCAGGTCTGCGCATTTGACGGGCCTGGACACTCTGGCCTCGTCCGCATTTAGGGACGCTCTAAGCTTTTCAGCCAGAGCGTCAGCGGACGAGCCACGGGTTTCGCCAGGGATCTCCAGCACTCGAGCCCCTGTTGCGGTGACTCTAAGCCGGAGCCCCCGGTGATCCCGAGCGCTCCGAGATCCACCGTTGCTTTCGCCTTAGCGAGCACGTCGCGGTAGGTCACGCCCCTCTTTTCCGCGTCCGGCTGTAGTGTAATCACTACAGCTGCGGTCTTCGGGGCGCTGAGCCTAACCGCGACGCCTCGCTCCTTTTGCCGGCGTTTCTGCTCCTGCCTCCTTGCCTTTTTGGCCGCTCTTCGCTCCCTCGCGTTTTCTCCAGCCACCTGCCACCCGGTCTCGGCCACGGAAGGCTTAGGGGGCGGGGGGGGCGGCGATAGCGGCTGTCTTGCGGCTGGCGCTGGCATATTCGCCACCTTGCCCTTCTTTTGGGCCGCCGCCTTGCCCTGTTTCAGGGCCGCCGCCTTCTTAACCGGAGCCGGTTTTGTCGGGGCCGACATAACCCTGCCGGGGGGCTGGCTGGACGGCCCCGGTGCGGAGGCCACAGCAGACGCATATGAGGCCGCCCTCAGGCCCGGGGGCGCCTTGTTTGCCGCCAGGGGGGGGTGTAAGACAATGCCCTCCAGGACGGAGAACCGCGCCTGGAAGGCAGCCAGCTCCTGCCGAACCAGATTCAGGACCTGGTTCTCCACCGGCACGTGCTGGCTTGGACGCTTCTGGCCCCCATTTTGGGGCGCCTCGCGAGAGCCGGACTCGCGCAGACTGGCCAGGTCTGCTCGGAGCTTCCTATTCTCCTCTTTGAGAAGCTCCGTGGCGGCTGTCAGTCGAGCGACCTCCGCCCTCAGTTTGGCCACGCCGTCAGGCGGCGGCCCCGCAAATCTAGCCTCCGCTGCCGCCATAATGGAGGCGACCGCAGCAGGTATAGCCCTTTGCCTGGTGGAGGGCTTTTGTTTGAAGGAGACAGCCCTCAGCGCTGCCTCCACCTCCTTCGCGAGCCCGGCCTTACGCTCCGCATCAGAGCCGCCATCTGCGCCCGCCTCGTCGCCAGAATAGCCCGAACGGGCCACCTCGTGACCGGCGGCCACCCCCGGGTGGCGCCCCTCCTCGGCAAGCCGCGCCTATCTCTCGGTGGCAGAGAGGCCTCTCCCCTTGCCGCGAATCCCGCCGCGCTTGCTGGTGGGGATCTTGCGAGCCGAAGCCAGCTCCCCATCTGACGACGACTCTCGGTCGCCTACCGGCCTGGACCGCTTGCGTAGGAACTCCCTGTTCCCCGCAGCAGCCCCGGGCCTCCCGCGCTGGGAGCTCACTGAGCCAGCGCTCACCTCACTGAATGCGGCGCCGGACTCCGACCCCTCATCCCTCTCCTCCCTTCCTTCGCCGTTATCGGCCGTTTTTTGGGTTTTGAAAGCTTTTTCTATACTGTTCCCACGAGTATGGGGGAAATAAATAGTCCATCTGGGCAGTGCCCCCTGTACCCAGATAAGCCATAGCCAGGCCCGGCAGTGGTTCGCACTAGAGACTGATTTTCCAAAGGAACCCGTCAGCCATACATCTCCTCGCGGTGCGCCGCCGCTTGAGATTCGGGGTAACTTTTTATAGAGGTTTTCTACCTCGTGGTCCGGGCGGTTAAGCCAAGACCCTCGGTCCCAATCGAAGCCGCGAGACGTGTTCCACGACACTTCGACGGTGGGATTACGATATCGACGGAGACAGTGAAGGACGCACGTCCTTCACTGTCTGCTCGGAGGCAGGGCAAGTGCACACCGAGCCCGCCCTTGCTCCTCCGCTGTGCCCTCTGCTTTTCAGAGGGTCACGCGGAGCAACGACCCCTTGGTCCATGAGGGACCCCCCCATGTCAGAATATTAGCCATGGGCAGTAACATTTCCCGAGGAATAAGAATCTCTTCCCATTCCTCGGGGAAGGATACTGCCCACGCCCAGGGTGCACCGGCCCAGCAGCTGCTATTCCCTCCAGACGTATCGAGAGGGACCGGCAGCCATCAGGCACACGAGGAGGAATTCTGACAACGCACCCCGCCAGATAGGTACTCAGCCTTACTTTCGCATTTATGATATTACTATGCATGTAGATACACCAGTAACAATGTTACACTGAAAGCATTATGATTGTTTTATTGAACAGTAAAGTTTGTGGAAAGCGTCGGTTGAGCTTGCGATTTTTATGAGCCATACATTTTACGAGCACTGTAAAGCATGTGCTTAAACGTCGTTAATATATTTTTATACTGATCTGGTGTAAAATTATGTAGGACATTGGACAATGACTTTGTCTTATTTTTACAGAATACTTACTTATCATACGAAATCGTATGAAATCTATGCTCCGACTTTCGGTATCTCGGTTCACTCGTGCAAAGCGATGGCGATATAGATCGTAGTGAATCGTAAAGTACAGAATTAACACGGGATGGATGAAATGGCGGCAGGTCACGGGAACAATCTGCGACTCCCGCATTCCTCTTAAACTTAAGGGGAAGATTTATAAAACAATGGTTAGACCTGCTGTCTTGTATGGATCAGAATGTTGAGCCACAAAAGGGATGAACGAAAGGCATTTGCATGTGGCGGAGATGAGAATGCTACGGTGGATGTGTGGTGTTACGCGAATGGATAAAATAAGAAATGAGTATATAAGAGGAAGTCTGAAAGTGGCGCCGGTGACTAAAAAGTTGTGTGGTAATCCGTTGTCGTGGTATGGGCATGTGATGCGGAGGAATGAGGAAAATGTTGTGAGGAAAGTTTTGAGTATGAATGTGGATGGGTATATGAGTAGAGGTAGCCCAAATAAACGATGGATGGACTGTGTAAAGAAAAGAGGTGTCTGGCGAGATGACGAGTAATAGAGAAGTATGGAAGAAGAAGACATGCTGCGCCGACCACAAATGAATTGGGTTAAGGGCAAGAGAATGATGATGAAATCTATGCAGGATATTCGGTCTGTCTGTTAAGTTTTCACGCCTTACCAGATTAGGCTTAACAGATTTTAGTGAAATTTGGCGCACTGGTCGACCATGACCTGGGTTGGGATATATAAATACTAATTAACTAACAAGGCAAGTTAAAAAAAAAAACTTTAAAAAAGGGGGCAGTCTAAAATAGTTTTGATACGGAACCCTTGTTGTGCAGTTCTGACTCGACCTTTTGTTTCCAAAAAGTACCTTATCAAGAGTAAATCATTTTATAAGCGCTTAGTATAAAATCTGTCAGATTTAATCAACGTCCAATGATGATCACTCCAGAATACTGGCATTCTATCCTATTAATAAAAAAACCTTACAACATGAACATACGATCTTCTTTTGTCTTACCATTAGAAGCTCTCACCATTATTTTCCACCAGTCTCATTACTTTTGAATTCCTACATCATTACAAAGCGTACATTCAAGTCTGAGTGGTGTCTGTGGCGTCACTTGAAATGCTAGCTACGTAATGGGAAATTCCGTGGCGTGCTTACCCATAACTATATGTAGTAGAACCTAGTTCCTAGGGACAGGGCGTTGCCCTTTCGCCTGAAAGCAATGTTGGATATTTAATTAGGTACCCTTTTCTGGATCGGTAATGTACCTAAGTCAGAAAAAGGTTTGAGCGTTCTTAAGTCAATGTAGGTATGTGTGGGCGCAAAACCATAATTTGATTGTAATTTCCAGTTATTTTATAATTTAAGGGTAGTTACGTTTTTATTTTGACGTATGTAGGTTTGTTGAAATAATAGTTGTATTTTAGGGTAGTTAGTTTTATATTTGACATGTGTTGATTTACTGAACTAAATTTGTATTACCGTTTATTTAATTTAAAAGTAATTGTGATTTCCGTTTGTTTCATAATAAGGATTTATGTGTGATTTATGTAAAATATGTTTAACTTCCGTTTGCTTTAATTGTGATATGTCATTAGAAGTCTAGTCTTAAAGTTATGATTATTCAGTAGTTATTTTGATCTCTCCCGCCTTGCAAAATGATATATTGTTATTTTTATTCTACCTGATGCTTCCAACCTCTGTTTGAATTTCGGTGTATAAAAGTCGTTGTACTGTGAAAGAAGGGAGATTCTTAGTTCGCTTATCATGGAATGAACACCTGATTTGGAGTAAGGTATTTTCATTAAACTTGTGCTGATATTTCCTGCTGTTTCCTATTTTCTGAGTAATTGTGTAATTGTGCATGTATTATATTGGTGCAAACCAATATGTCGTGTGACTCTGACGACGACGGCCATGAGCCGCTGACATATGCGTTATGTTCACTTTATTTTGGGTGCTTATTTAGTTTGAAATACTAGGTGTATTGAAATTACTAAAGAAGTGGTTGTTTCTATCAGTAATATTAGTTGGTAATAGTTAAGCGTAAAATACCGATTTTCAGCCATGAAAGTCACATTTTCTGATGCCATAACTTTGAAATGAACTAGCAAAAAAGCTCGTGAGTTTAGTACTAGTTTTTTTTTGCGAGATTGAACGTGCGCGTTGTTAGACATATAAAATCCAAGCCAAGCTAATACTTCTAGTGTTAGCTTGGCTTGGCTAACGAAAGCTGGATAAGTGATGAATGTCGAAGTTGTAAAGACCATAGGACACGTTTTTAAAACTAAACCTACCGCCATAAAGCTTAATAAAAGCATAGCATGTTTTAATGTTCCTACTTCTGGCGCACTGGCTTCTTGTCTATGAGGGTGGACCGTCATCCACCACGCGGCCCCCCTATTCCTGTTTATAGATGTCACATAACTTCGATTTTTTGGTTCTTGAACATATTTTTGACTGCTGAGCATATATTCCTGGGTTCGATTCCCGGGTCGGGCAAAGTGTTATTGGATTTTTCCATCAGGAATTTTTCAGCAGCAATCACGAAGTCTGGATTTGTGCCCGGTTGATGGCAATAGGCTCGCCCTCTATTACATGGGACTTTACGTAACTCTAGATATGTGGGTGTACAATTATGGACCTAACTCTTCGGGGATTGCAGGCGTGATGTTATGTTATGAACTTACTTTTCTCGTTATGCTACACACACAAAAAGGCAAAAATAACAGTAGATTGTGATAGATCGAGTTGATTACCGCTAATATATATTATCAGTACAGAGATATGGGAACCCGCAGCCTCACCTGAAAAAATCTTTCAACACTTTCAACAAGATAAAGTGGCCAATCCACCCATAGAAACACGTGATCTATTTATAAGTATCAGAAATACCGACTTACCTTCATGAGGTTATAAATAAAAAGTTTATTTGATTTAGAACTCTTTACGCAACGAACTCTTTTTGTGTTCCCATTGAACGCAAGGTTGAAGATCTTATGGAACTGCTAACTAGAACTTGACCTGGTTGGAATTGGATGGCTTTATGTACAAGTGTTCGAAGAAGATTAAAACTATGTTTTGTTTGGAATTGTACATTTGTATGGTGGACTGTAGGATATATTTTAGTTATAGTTTACTTATAAGTACTTATAATTAGTATGAGAAATAATACTACTGCGCTTAAATGTACACTTTTTGTAATACTTTTTAAATAAATTATTCTTATTCTTATTCTTATTCTTATTCTTATGGTCTAGCAGCTGGATAGGCAATGTCGGGGAAAGATTTTAGCATAAGGTATAAGGGACAAATAAAATCAGAAAATACAGTACTTTCACACTTTTGAATTGTCGAAACAAAGAAAACAATAAAATGAAGCTACAGTCCAAGTATAAGGCATAATAACTGTGATAATACTGTAGTTGCCGATTCCAAAGCGTATGCGCGTTTCTATGGAGAAGAACGGGCAAGAAACTTCATGGACACTCTTTTAAATCAGACTAACATCTTTTAAGACTGACTGCTTCAAGGTACTTCTTTGGACAAGGTCATAACACTATAAAAAAAATCAAATCATTGCAAATCTTGAAAGCCAGAATCAACAGTGGCGCCCATTACAAACGTGGCGAGGCAATAAAACTCGTAGAGTTAGAGTAGTCCTAGATCCTGCAACGTAATAAATCAGAAAAGAACTGCGGAAGGGTAAGAAAGATAATATCTACTGCAAAACTCGGCTGGCACAAAATCAGATGGAGACTGCAGGGAAAATAACAAAACACGCTTCATCGAACAAGAAGAAGACCTGGTCTCGCTTTGGGATAAGCGTGGCTTTGAAAACAGTCGGCAAGTGTATACCTACGTGATACTTAATAATAATTTGCCGATTCCAGTGTGAGTATCTGATCAAAGTAAAGAATGGTTGTTTTAAAGAGCTCTCCTAGTGTTGCTGGCTAAAGCGAGTTTGCAAGGATTAAAATAATAGTTAACACTCTAGCTAGCCAACGAGGAGCTCGTGGCTATATAGTAACAGCCGCTCGGGTCGATCTTTAGGATAAGCCGTGCTTACCTAGGTTGGTCTGTGGATGGGTGATCGCCTATTACATACCGAGTTTCGTTACAGGTAGCCAGTGGCTCAAAAAGTCTGACAACCAGTCTTACCAGGGGGTATTTCATAGTAACTGCGTTGTGGAGGTCAGATAGGCAGTCGCTCCATGTAAAATACTGGTATTCAGCTGCATCCGGTTAGACTCGAAGCCGACCCTAACATAGTTGGGAAAAGGCTGGGCAGGTGACTCTAGCTAGCCATCGTGTCTGCGTAAAAGAAATGTAAGAACCAGAGCCCACTATTGCAACGTCTCATTCTAGACCACTCACTAAATCTTCACTAAAAGCAGCAATGATAGAACAGTATTTGGACAGCAGTGCCAAAACAAAAAAAAACTTCATTCGACGCATGCATAATTGTATCCAATTGTAACATAAACACTGGAGAGTAATTTATTAGTACATAAAACCGTGATGAAACTACCCAAGGTGCCAGAGCTGCTATCCAGATATTTATATTATAAATGTTTATTTGATTTTTCATACATTTCCTGTTTTACACTGAACTACACTGGATTAGAGTGTTCTTTATAACTCAGATGATGTTCTTATTTTTGTCTATGAGCTCCACGCGACTTGCGACAATGACTGCAAAGAAAACAAGTGAAAGAATAAAAAAAGTCCTTTACGGCATACCGCTAGTTACCCCGTAAGGGTTGGTCTCCACCAAAGCGGAGACGAGACGAGAGGAGATGCTGTTGTAAACCACCAATACCACCTTAGCTTTAGTGGAAACGGTTGAGCAGAGAGCAGCAGAGATGTCTCGTATTTGTTAAGACCAGCCTGCACTTTTCGGCCAAGCAGGCAGTAGCGCACAGCGGAGACGAGAAGAGACGTGAGCGGCATGCGGTGAGCGGCGAGCGATGGTCGCTTAAAGTAGGCGTTGGGCGTGGTAGCCAGTACAGACCATCTCTACTCCGGTCTAGCCAGTACACATCTCCGCACAGCTTCAATAGATATACCCTAGCTCCAAAGCTTCTCTTCTCCTCCCCGTTTCGCACATCCGGCTCTTGCGCAGTTTGCGTGGCGAGTCGTTTCGCAATTCACGTCGTAAGTAGCGTCGGAAGTCGCGAGGTGAGTCATACTTCTCGAGGCCGTGATCGTGACTTTTTACTACCCAGATGATGTTCTTGCAGTAAAATTGAGTTGATTTGTGAAAATTATAGTAAAGGTGCCTGCTTCCTGATGTGTTTACGATCGATGTGAACTGGGAGATTTGAACGAACGAAATTATCTGTGTTTACATGAATCGCTGAAAAACTGATGAAGATTTAGATCAAACTGTCAGCGTTGTAATTGTGAGATGTTTTCAGTATTTCTGGAAAATAAATAAGGAAGAGTGGGAGGATATGGCGGTAGACCAGTAATAGAAAAAGAACGTTGATCTCCACAAGTTGGCAGAAAATAGATGGATGGATGGAACGACGGTCTAGCTCAAATTCGAGAGGTCCATGTATAAGTAGACGTCATAACAAGTTAGGGGAAAGACTCACTGATCTATGATATACGGAGCGTCCGTATATCTTAGATCAGTGTGTTTTTCCCCACTACTTAAGTTGCGTCGAGTGGAGAAGAGATGGCTGTTCTCCTGAAGCGTGGGAGTAGAGAGCGCTAAACTTTGTTTTAAAGTCAACCATGCCAAAACAAAAGTAATGGTAGTACCGCTCATCTTCTTCCAAGCCCTAACCTACTGGTCGGGTATGACATAATCAGTGAGTTCGTGAATCTTGGGTCGTTGATCACGGGTGAGGGAGATGCCAGCCTTGAGGAAATCCACCGTCGTACAGGTATGGCTAAAAGAGCAATGACCAAGTGTATTAGGGCATTTATGACTGATAAAAATTTGGCAAATCAGAAATAAAAACAAAATCAAAAATAAATCTAAATATTTTATTTCACATAGGCCTAGATGGGCACTTATAAAACGTCGACAAAAAGGTGTACGGTTCGGGTTGGTCGTTTCCTATGGAGAAGAACCGGCAAGAAACTCCATGGTTACTCTTTTCCAATCATTTGGTATTACAATATTAATTTGTACTTAATTATGGGGGGACAGCGTAGGCCCGACAATAAGTCGTTGCTTACTACACAAAAAATGTAGAACAAAATAAAAAGTTAACAAGCAGCTGGGAATCTACAAAGCCTACAATGTTCAAACAGGCTGCAATACATGGTGGAAGCTATATCGTGACTCAAATTTTATCATGAAATTAGTACATGCTTGTAGCACTCGAGGGCGAGAAGCTTATGGCTAAATAATAACAGCCGCTCGGGTCGATCTTTGGGTTAAACCGCGATTAACTACCTTGGTCCCTGGATGGGTGACCACCCATTGCATACAGAGTTTCTTTCGTGCCTCGGAAAGCACATTACGCTAATGTGGTCTCGGCTGTCATTTGTAGATCTTTGACAGTCGTTATAGGTAGTCCGTGGCCCGAAAGTCTGACAACCAGTCTTACCAAAGGGTATCGTATGACCCAGTACTAACTGGGTTGTGGATGTCAGATAGACAGTCGCTCCATGTAAAGCACTGGTAATCAGCTGGATCCGGTAAGACAGGAGGCCGACCACAAAATAATTGGGAAAAGTCTGCCTAGCCTTTTCCCAATTATTTTGTCGTCGGCATAGCCTTATGATGACGTGAAATGCAATTATTTCGTAGATTTGAAATAACAACATAGAAAGATCGATTTTAAAAATCCAATCTTGATACATAAGAAGGTCTGTTCACCTCCAGGGCACAACAAGTTCCCGAAGCCCTAAAGCAATTCTATTGTCGACTTTAATGTCCGAAACACAGCTAGTGGTAACCATTATATGCTTGACAAAGGACTAGTTTAGTTTAACTTAACTGTTTCTGGTGTAGTTTAATGTTTAACTGGTTTGTGAGCTTTTGTTGTAAACGGTGTTCTTTAGTAACTTGGGGAGAAATGGTTATTCTGTTTTGTTCAATTGACGGCGAGCAGAGTCTTGCATTATGTTTTATATCTTGAAGAGAGTCACGAGTATTTACCGCAAAAGGTCATAGGATCTGTGATGGAATAATAACTAAGTACTAGTAATAGAAAAGTAGCAGCAGTCTGAAATAGCAACGTAAATCTGTGAAAAGACCGACTCAGGTCTGCGCTTAGTAAAGCTCAAGATATAGGCATAGGTATCTATGGTATAGGTACACCCTTATTTCACCAGTAATGTTTAAGTCCCAAGTAATCGGCCGCTACTGAGAAATTCCTGATAGAAAAACTCAACAACTTTTTGCCAGGAAATCATGGTCTGCCAAAGCATTTGCGACCGCTAGACCAACGAGGAAGTCAATAATGATAGCATAGCCTTAATAATGCTATTTTCTGTATCTTATTACACCTACTATCTACAAACAATCACCTACGTGAGTAAGGCCAAACGTAGTATGACTAACATAAAACGTATGTGCAATGAAAAGACTATAAAATCTCGCTACCATGATGTTCAGACGTCCAATTGATGCTGATTATACAGAATTTACATTCAATGATTAGCTCTGACGTCATGGAATTATATTGTTTTTGGATTTGAATATTTTACGACTGGACTGGGTGGAAATATTATTTTTATATTGTTCTTAAGTCTTGGTTGTTTTCAAAATGGATTACTACGTCATCATAATCATATGAAACAAGTTCATTGCCAGAAAAATGTACTCGTATTAAAATGCTGGTTTATGCCCGCGCCTTCGCCCTCGCAGAGTGCAATAATTGTCCCACAGAATCGTACTACCGAGATAAAAAGCATTCTATGTGTTAATCCAGGATATAAACTATCTGTGTGTCAAATTTCATAAGTAGTAGTTTGTAAGTAAGATGACAGGGATGCTGACAGCTAAATTTTTTTTTTAAGTACAGAGCATTCGACTTTAATCACTTCTGATTTTGCGATCGTTTTATCATAATCTCTAATTACATCTCTCTGGAGAAGTTTGTCCTTTATTCTTTGATGTAACCACACGGGCACTATTGATTCATCATCATCATCAGCCTACAGTCCACTGCATAGGCGTTTCCAATTGCACGCCACTCAGCTCGATTCGGCAACTCTGATCCAGCTGCTACCTACCACGCCGCGGAGATCGTGATCAGCGAGGCTCCTCCTAGTCTGATAGCGTCCAACCTGACGCTTGCCGATTCGCAGTCTCCACTCAAGAACACGTCTACATCAAACGGCCAACGGTCATTTGTTACCATTGATTGCCAAATTGGAACTATAAGGAAATTCGACATTAAAGTGGTATAACATACTAATAACTCCTTAGTACTTGGACTTTATAGTACAAGTTCATTACAGGAAGAAGCACATTTACTCGTTATGAACATTACGTTCAAAGATTTCGATTCCGCACAACGTTAACAGGATGTTTGCCTTTTAGTTACGAGTTTCATAGTAATCCATCTGATTTGGTGAACTGAAATAACTTTGTATGTTTAATTGCAATATTGGCGCCTTGGGAGTCTAGCGTAGATCATCTCAGATTGACAGTCCACTGTTGGACATAAATTAATCAATCATTAACTTTAACTGACCATCATTATGGCTCACTAGTTACTTTTTGTAGTTGTTAGTGACTATTCTCTTCATCTTCTCCTTCGTGTCGCTGGCACGACAAATTTTATATTCTGTTAGCCCAGAACTTCGCCACTTCCACCGCGTGGGCTACATGTTTTTGGGCTAAGAGGGCAGGATAGGAGATGGAGGCATAGTTTGTGACACAGTGACTATTGACAGGATAGAATGGAAGAAAAAAACGTGTTGCCCTGGGCGTCGGGGGTCACGTGGTGGCTCCCGGCCACTGTAGGCGCGGGCCTGCGGACGGCGGGTTATGGGCTAGCTCGACGTCCGGCTGCCTAATGACGACATGCCGTGTCGACGGCGCGGTCGTGTTCTACTTGCGCCTCAAAGAGATGTCAGCAAATAAGTAGGGGTCCGCATGGGTTGATGCCTGCCAGTTCTGCGGGACTGTTCGAAAGAGATACCGTGGCCCTGGAACACAAAGGGCAAAGAAGAAACATGGATGGGTTTTAGTCAGTACAAGTCTGACACTCCCTTCCGCTTCGCCCATAGTGGGCGGGGGGGTCATTTGATTACCCATCCGAAAAAAAAAAAGGGTAGGAAGATGGTGATGATATGGCACACTAGTGTGTTGGTTCCGGTTATCATTCGTAGATCTTTACACGTCGTTACGGGTGATTAGAAGCCCGGAAATCTGCAACCAGTATTGTGGAGGTTAGATAGGCAGTCTCTCCATGTAAAATTCTGGAATTCAGAACTCTGTTTTCGGTTAGAATGGAAGACGATGAAAAAGGCTGGGCCGATGATGATGTGTGTGATAGGCGTCTCATAACTTGCGCTTTTTCATCTCGAATACGGAACTCTTCACTATGCGTATTTGATATGCAATTGGTTCCTATGATAAAAGTACATTTTTATCGGTGAGTTCACCCCCCAAAAGATTGCCAATTAATTCAACGTCAACCTGTAATAAATAGCAATGATCTACACCATCAATAGTCATAGTCACTTTAATAGTGAATTAGTTAATCATTGCAACAATACCTAAACATCATCACCATCTGCCTAGCGTTTGCCAACTATGTTGGGTTCGGCTTCCAACCTAAACGGATGCAGCTGAATACCAGTATTTTACATGGAGCGACTGTCTATCTGACCTCCACAACGCAGTTACTAGAAAATACCCCTTGGTAAGACTGGTTGCCATACTTTTGGGATACTTGTAACGACTGTCATCATCATCTGCCTAGCCTTTTCCCAACTATGTTGGGGTCGGCTTGCAGTCCCCTTGGTAAGACACAATATCTAAACGATATTGCAATAAGTATCACAGCGATTAAAATCACAGCTTTAGTTCCAAGAGATAGACATTCCATCGCTGCGGCCGAGCGCCAGATTATTATGTCATCCAAATATAATAAATATAGGTTACATCGGAATCTAGAACAATACATAACGACTTCTTATTTATAAATTACTAGCTTATACCCGTGTGAAGTTCGATAATTGTTCCACGGGATCATACTACCGGGATAAAAAGTATCCTATGTGCTAATCTGGGTATAAATTATCTGTGTGCCAGATTTCTTCCAAAGTCGAACAGTAGTTTTTGCGTGAAAGAGTAACACACATCCATCCATCTATCCTCATAAACTTTAGCATTTATGATAATAGTAGGATTAGATGGTTACGTTTTTCAATTTACGAAACGGCAAGTAAAATTCTAGAAGGACCTTATTGGTGATGTTTTTCAGAAAGGTCAGGTGCGTACTTGAAACCGGCGTGCGTGTATGCAATAAGCAAAAAGAGTATGTAAGGTTTGTGGCAGGTGTATTTCTACAGTTTCTGCCTAACCCCATGGGAAAAAGGGATGAATTTATGTATGTATGTTTCTACATCTAACTCCACAATCAATAGTAGTTCGTGGATGGGTTAGACTCTTTGCTATGGGATACGAAATGTTCGTCATAGAAAAAGTGTGAACCATGCCAGTTAAAATTTTCTTTTCTTAAAAACCCTCATTGCTTTTACAAAACTTTCCTGTCACAGGTCTGCAGGAAGAAATTTCTAATTAAATAAGCAGTACCTTTATGCTCTTCTATGGTGCCCCTTATCTTGTCTTGTGTGTACATAAATAAATAAACCCTTCTTGAGGAATCAAAAGTATAATACTTCTTCTATCCCCACTTATAGTAGAAACTTCTTTTTATTCAGGGTTTTTTGAACTTGTTCTTCTTAATTTTTATTTACAACGATTTTACCTCCTCCCACTAAATGATTTATAAAGGACGTTTTCACAAAAAAAAAATCTGACAGACAGCCTGGTAGTTTCGTCAATATGTTTTCTCCTAGTTGAATATTTGATGAAAACTCTTCTAGGTTCCGTCCAGTCCTCAACTAAAATATTTAACTAGCTTACATAACTAGATCAATACAGACAGACAGCAACACATATCGATGTAACAGGTGAGAAAGTACAAAGGAAGATTATATGTTCAGAAAGAATACTCCAAACAAAGCTTGGTTGATTGCTTTTTTTTCTTCTAATTTTCCGGTCAAAACATCGGTAATTTAGTTCGTAAAATATCATAGTATAAAATTTTCTAGGGCCTAGAAAATTTTCAATCATTATTGCCATACATCACTTGTTTTGCCAGCTTAAGACGATTCTACTATAGACAAAGTAACATTTATTTGTGAACGGTTTCCAGAGACTTTATCTAAGGAGTAAAAAGAGGAAATAGCTATGGTTAGACTACATTATGCGTATGACCGAATATCTTGGACCTTAGGTAAGTCCTGGCCACGTTGACAACGAACTTCGAATGTGGACAATTATTTTTGTAAAGAGGTTTATCGTTGGATGCAAGCGATCCAGAACTGAGTGTGGTAAAAATCTATGGCATTGCCTAGCTGTGCCTTTAAAACTAACTACCCCGAATATCGACGTCTATCTATTATTTTATTAACACCTCTTCTGCCCGTCGTGCTCAACCAACTGCACCCTTCAGGAATTGAATGAGGCAAATAACAGAGATGTCCAGGTCGCGACAAGATCTGAGTCATTGATTCGAGAATTAGAAGAAGCCTTTTATTCGTCTTAACAAGTCATATTTGATTGATTTTGGCCCTTCTGCCGTTTCCTCTCCCATGTGCCCGTTGTCTAGGGCTGACACTAGGGCTATTTGTAGCCACAACCTTGACACGCGGTTGCGACACGAAACGAAACGCGTTACTTTTTATTAGGGCATCCGTATTGAAATGTTACATTAGTCGTATAGGCTTGGGTTTGAATATTAAATACAACTGTGTGCTGTTTAGTAAGATCTAAATTCGTAATGAATAGTTGGACCTCACCTTCTTGCACTTCAGCCATGTGACTTGGAAAAGTCTGTTTACCAATATATTCTCTAATATGCGGTTCGTTTTCTTTTATCATAATTAATAACATAATTGGCCATTGCCGTCACCTTATCTCCGTAAGTATTTCCCAAAAATTTTGATAAATAATGAGGAAATAGTTAATTACTTATAGAGGTACAGGAAAATCTACAAGAAGTCTACGGTTTCTAAATAACATAGAAAAACACTCGATATAATGGGTACAAAATTACATTATAGCAGTGAGAGCCTAGTGGTGTGACCGTCGTACTGCTAGTCATAGGTTTCAAGTTCGAACCCAAGAAGAAGAACGCACATCATCATCTGCCTAGACTTCTCCCAACTATATTGGGGTCGGCTTCCAGTCTAACCGGATGCAGCTGAATACCAGTATTTTACATGGAGTGACTGCCTATCTGACCTCCACAACCCCAGTTAGTACTGGGTAATACGATACCCCTTGGTAAAACTGGTTGTCAGACTTTTTGGGTCACTGACTGCCTAACGCCTGTCAAAGATCTACAAATGACAGCCGGGACCAACGGCTTAACGTGCTTTCCGAGGCACGGAGGAAACTCGGTATGTAATGGGCGGTCACCCATCCACAGACTAACCTGGGCAAGCACGGTTTAACCTAAACATCGACCCGAGCGGCTGTTATTATTTAGCCACGAGCTCCTCGAACGAAGCAAACGCACATGAATGTGAAAAATCTGAGGTGCGTTACCTCTGATTTTTCAGATTCATGTGCGTATTGTATAATTATCACTTGCTTCGGTGAAGGAAAACATTGTGAGGAAACCAGCCATGCATACCTGAGGGATATTTCTCGGCGGCATGTAAAGCCAAGTCTGACGCCCATGGGCGGCTTAAAAACTCTCGTCACAGAAAGAAATACATTAAAATTTTTGGTTGGAATGTATGGAAGATTACGTTTTTAGACTAAAACATTAAGTTTGTTCTGGGCCAAATTATTTAATTATTCATCCCGACTACGGACCCCTCACTGTTTATGTTTTCCAAACCCTTCACTCCCTCTCCATTTATTAAAATTCATAACAATGAACAACTGAACATTTCAACTGAAATATAAACGACCGCTTTTTGGCTATCCACAAAATCATAAAGAAAACAAACACTAGTGCGCCACTGACATATTCTTCTAATTTTTAATGTACACAAAGAGAGCAAGATTGTATTGTCTAACTGCTGCTCATTTTGACAGCTGAAATATTTCCAACAAAAAATGAACATTGCAGACTAAAAGTGCCTAATATTGTAAACAATGCAAAATTATGTAAACTTTTCGTTACACTACATTTATTTTTCTCTCTTTGTCGGATAAGGATTTAGTAAACGTTAATTCGCATATCTCTGAAAGCCTATTCATGTGAAAGCCCGTATTGATTTTTTCTAAAGTGATTTTGGTCGGTTGTTTGTTATTTCGCTTTACGCACAACTTTAAACTTGTAAGATTTTTAGAACGCGTGAAAAGTTCTCTAAAAAACAAGAAAACTTCTTTCCTCCATTTCACTTTTTCTTGTAGACCTGGTTATTTGAGATAAATAAACCCTCTCAATAGGTTTTGAGGAACCCATTCGCCGAACAGGTTATAGGACTAACACAAAATTAAAAAGAATCACTTGTATTTATTTAACCATCTATTTTCAGAAATAATTACATCAAATATGTACATCAGACAAGCCAAAAGCGTCTTTAATTACAACCAGATTTTTAAAAGATGATTAAGAGGACAATGACTCTTGTCCTATCTGTTCGTTCCTCAGAGTTTATTCACCTGAGTGACCTATAAAACATATTTGTTTACGTTAATAGGCGGTGTGTATCCACGTTGGTTTCCGAGTAAACCATAGTTGTGTCTGTTTTAAATCCTGACTAAAGTGAAAAAGTTGATGGAAGAATTGATGATATTATGATTGTGGATCAAAGCAAATAATAGGTAGGTCAAATCACTCTTATTTTGTTTTATTAAGAGGTGCCATACCTGCTCCCAAAGATGTAGTTTGTGAGAGGGGCTCGTGGCTAATTAATAACAACCGCTCTGGTCGACCGAGTGAAGCCGCGCTTGCCTAGCAATATTATTAATTTATAGAATTATATTATAAATTTTATAGAACTTTTTCACTCGTTTTCTAAAAATCTTACAACTTTAAAGTTGTGCGTAAAGCGAAATAGCGTTGATCGGTAGATGGGTGACCACCCATTGTATACCGTGCCTCGGAAAGGACGTTAAGCCGTTGGTCCGGGCTGTCATTTGTAGATCTTTGACAGTCATCACAGGTAGTCAGTGGCCTGAAAGTCTGACAGCCAGTCTTACCAACGGGTATCGTATTACCCAGTACTAAATGAGTTGTGGAAGTCAGATAAGCAGTCACTCCATGTACAATACTGGTATTCAGCTGAATCCAGTAAGACTGAAAGCCGACCCCAACATAGTTGAGAAAAGGCTTGGCAGATGATGATGTTTGAAGAATTGAGCTGTACCTAATTATATATGGCAAGATGTTTTAAACCTATTAAGTAATTTTAGCGTTGTTTAAGGAGGTCTACATATTCAGCAGAGGACGATTTCGGGTTAGCAACATGGCTCTCAATGCGTTAAGAACGGTTCTGTTAATTTTAGCTCTTCGTAACAGTTTTAATTACTCTTTGGCATAGTCTGTTAAACTCATTAAAGATTACATGTATGATGTTATACGTATATTGTTTGTCTTTAGTATTCATTATAGTATGTTATATCATAGGTAGACTAAGCATTCTGTAAGGGTGTAGGCAGAACGTTCATTATTATTCTACAGTGTTCGGATAATGGTTCAGCTAATGCGGTATTCTTCACAGAATCCATCCATCTTTTCTTTGGTCTTCCGCTCCCTCTGCATCCATCAAAATTTATATTCATCACTCTTTTAGTCACATGTGATTCGTCCCCCATCACGTAGGTAATAATGTTGCAGTACAACATGCATTATTTGAGACAGACTGAACGTCTGTGTCTGTGTTAGTATTAACTGTGTTACAGACACAGGCGCCTTCCTCTTACAGTTCGTTGACAATTTGCTGCATTTTATAGGAGTTTTTGCAACCATAAAACTTAGTTTTGTACACCAGCCTACGGGAGGTAGATAGACAACTTGCAGTTGCTGAGTTTAACAACTACTTCATTCTAAGAGTGTTTTAATAGCGCTGTAATTAGACATAAGTACACTTGTTAGTCGATGGCAGTGGCGAAGGTTCCATACAACTCTATTCCTACCCGATTCCCTTTGAAAAATGGCACAGTCAGTATTCTATAGACAAATAATATAATCACATTAAAGATATGTACTCCGGCTTACCTCTTACAAAATTTGACCCTTCGCTACTGGTCTATGGTCTAGGTTAAATTGTACAAAATGACCCGGAATCACCAGATTTCTAAAACACGTTTCTTCACTACAGCATTTCAATAGCAAAATAATTGAACTTTTGTCTGTTGGCCCTGCAACTTTTGTCTGTTGGTGTTGCGTTAACTGTACCTGAGATTTAGTCGTTTCATTAGCGCGGTGTATGGTGGTTTTAAAAATCGTGTGCAAAAGGCCTTAGCACTAGTATTAGTAATGCATTATTATGTCCAACAATAGACCGTTCTGATTGGACTGCTGATTTGATTCATTAATACCTTAATTGAATACAACTTGCAGCGTCAATTCAGTTCTCCTTTCACACAGTTAACATGACGAAACTTTGATTGTTATTTATAAGGTTCGTCTGTTGTCCCAGTCGCCGCGGGAGACGCCCTGGGCGTTGGGGGTCACGTGGTGGCTCCCGGCCACCGTAGGCGCGCCTGTGGTCGGCGAGTCATGGGCTAGCTCGCCGTCCGGCCGTCTTATGACGACAGGCCGTGTCGTCAAAGAGATGTCAGCAACCACGTAGGGGTCCGCATGGGCCGATGCCTGCCAGGGCTGCGGGACTGTTCGAAAGAGATACCGTGGCCCTGGAACACAAAGGGCAAAGAAGGAACATGGATGGGTTTTAGTCAGTACAAGTCTGACACTCCCTTCCGCTCCGCCCAGAGTGGGGGGGGTCATTTGATGATTTCCCATCCAAAAAAAAATTGTTTGCAATAGGCTAACCCCATATTACAAGTGACTTAAAGCTACTAGCGCAATATGGGTGCACTGTAAGGACACCTCTGACTAACCCCGAGCGGTACAGGATACAAGCGTGATGTAATATAAGACATTATTAATTTTGGGAAGTCCTCATCTGCCTAGCCTTTTCTCAATTATGTTGGGGTTGGCTTCGACCCGAGCGGCTGTTGTTATTTAGCCACGAGCTCCTCGTATTAGGAAGTGTTATGTTATTTTGATGCTCTTGACTAAACATACCTACGGCTACGAGCCATATCTACTCATTACAATTCTAACCGAGTCAGACCAATTAACACAGTCCAAACAGCCGAGGAACATGAAAGTGGAACAGAAGTACACCATGACTTTCCTAATTAGGGCTAATGTTATGCGAAGGACTAATTATGCAATTTTGACGGTCTGTCGGACCGTGGTGTTGATTTTAGAAATTAGGTAGGTTCGCAAAATCTCGACTCAAACGGGTTGAGTAAGCTCAAACGCTTGGAGTTGTAATTTTATTAGGGTACTGTTCCGTTTTGCTCGAAAGGCCAAAGGGTGGTCTGAATTCGATTATAAAGTTGCTGCAGATTCTTGTAGGCTCTGTACAGTAGAGACCATAAGTGCAGTAGCAGTTTCACAAAACGATCGCATCAAAACAAGTCGCACTTACGACCTTTTTCCATAACTAACATTTTGCACACATACACGATCTCTTATATCGCTCTCTTTCATAATTATCTAGTCAGAAAGAGTGCGATATAATGATCATTTGCCTTAGTGACAAGCCTGTCATGTCGCGACGGAGTATTAAGTTAGTGATATTTAATTTCAAACAAACAATTATGTGTCTATCTGGCTTAGCGGTTAACGCTATAGATAAAATGTCTCGCACAGTATACTGCCGTACGTTACTTAAAACACGGTTAAGCCTCAAACTGCCATTTTTTAGTTTTGAATCACACATTACGTTTTGAAAAATTCTCTATCTTTTGTGCTGGGTCCCATTACTGTACGACTTTTACTTTCCGAGATATAGAGCGGGTGTGAACCGTTAAGTAACATATTTTTTACAGTTTACTTTATTATTTAACAGCTATTCCTCAAATTTATGTTATAACACGGCAAAAGGATGGTAACGTTATTATCACGGATCGTTCCAAGCGATATTAATTTATTATAATACAGTTATCACACAATGCTGCACTTAAATTAAGCTATACGACCATAACCGTGTTATAATCAAGTACTTACAGGTGTGTCTGAGAACAAAAACTATGTTATAATAAAGTTACTATAGAATAATACATTACATTATAGTTATAGGCATTTAGCCTTTTTTCAATAAAGTTTATCGATGGATTAAAGTGTAAAATTCTTTACTAAAATACGACTATACAGATATGCTAGATTAAAATCTAGTTAAACCCAGAAACATTTTTGAACCGCGGTCCCCCGCGTTCCCGGTTTCCTCGGCCATTTTCGCTACCAGCGACGACGGGGAGCGCTCGTGTGTGTGTGGAGCGGAGCGGCGGCGCGCCATAAATGTTTTACCATGTCGCGTCATACGTACTCAAGGTAAGGTTTTTATAATTTCACTAAATAGAATAGATGCATCAGTGAATTTAATAACCTATGTAATTAGTATGTAGATAATCGATATTTATAATATTTTCTTAAAATAAGTATTACATTCATTCAATTACGTAGTGGTAGGTGACAGGTATATAACCTTTAGCTTATAAATATTTGATTGGAACGAAATAATCCTTTTTCTTATCGTTCTGAAGCCGCTATGAAATCACACGCATCTCGAGTCAGGGTCAACGATGAGTAGGTGCAGCGCGTTGGGGCGGTATGTTTGAAACGAATACCTATCGGACATGGGCTTTCGCGCGCTTTTTTGCTTTTTACCTTCTTTCCTATTCTTACGCATTATTGCGTTGACGACGAGGATATAGAATAATAAAGTACCTACCTATAAGTTTTTTTTAAATTATTTTTTTTTTTAAATTCGGTATTTAACTAATTGTGTCTGTCATTATTGTAGACGCTCCGGGGTTCCACAAAGAATTCAGAACATGATGAGCATTGTGAATAGAGAGGTCGTACCTGTCGAACCACCCAAATTACGTATTCAAGAACAAATCGTTGGCTTAACAAGCATGCCAAATTCATTAAATGAAAGTGATCCTTCTAGTCCTTCAGCTAATAATGGCATCGATTTATATGCAAATCCTCAACCTGGTACATCAAAAGTTTCGGATTCCAGTTTCCTGTACTGCGATGAAACTATACCGCCGTCTTTACATTCTCTGTCTCCAATCTTCTGTGACTTTGATTCGGATGATTCGGTTAAGGACAAGGACTACGAGGTTACATCTAATTACGTCGATTCAAGTGAAGAGAGTGATACGGACAGGAATATTAAAAAAACACTTGCTCATAAGTCCCAAATAAAATGCATATCTCAAAGAAAAGGTAAGAGAAGCTCTAAAGCAGAGAAAGAAAAATGTGTGCCTTCCTTTCCCAATAAAGTTATATCTCGACGTCACTCATTTAACAATGGCGAAAGAGCTGCTGTTCACGATCCTGTTTTCAAAAAGAGACGAGCGTCGACTGATGCTGCTGTTATTATATCAATGCCACCATTTGACAACCCAGCCACCAGTGATAATGAAGGTGAAGAAGGTTCAACAGCGCGGAAACGAAAAAAGTACAATAGCAGTGTGAAACAGCGAGAAATCCAAAGAAAAAAACAAAAACTTTTGAAATATACTGTAAAACCTGGATGTGACGAGAAATGTATAAAAAAATGTAGTTCTGTATTTGATGAATCTGAACGTGAGAATATAAATAAAACATATTGGAGTCTGCAACGCGGGGAAATGAGAATGTTTATAAGGTCAAACTATATTGTAGCCATTCCCAAGCGTAAGTACACATCTGACCCTAAAAGAAACCCCAAAAGAACTTTTACGCTGCAGAAAAATGACGGAACCGTAAGACAAGTATGTAAAATTTTTTTTTTAACAACTTTAGGTTTCAATTGAAACAATGATCTTATACTTACCACCTGTCTCGATACTGAAAAAGATACAGATAAACGTGGTAAACATACCAAGAAACCGGCGTTTAATCGTGATTTACTCAACCAACATGTTGAATCATTCAATCCCAGCGCTCCTCATTACCGTAGAGAGCACGCACCAAATCGGCGTTATTTGCCCAATGACATTAATATAAATTTTATGTATAAAGACTTTTGTTCAAAAAATCCCGAGTCAAAACTCAGTTATGACTTATATCGATCTCACTTAAAATCAATGAATATATCTTTCACTCGGCTCGGGAATGAGGAGTGCGAACAGTGCGAATCATACAAACATCACACTAAAGAAACAAGCCATGATGTTCGTAAGCAATGTTTTCCTGATTGTGACACTTGCTTGGCTTGGGCTAAGCATCATGATCGATACAAAAAAGCTAGAGCCCTTTATGATGCTCACAAAGCTATAAAGCAAAACGAAAATAGTATTTATTTTAGCGGCGATCTAGAAAAAGTTATCATGCTGCCTAGAATGGAGATGTTCAAAGCGGTTATATTTTGTCCCCGTTTGACGCTCTTTAACCAATCCTTTGCACCGGTTGGAAAAATATCAAAGGAATCGAAACCTCTTGCTGCAATTTGGCACGACGGAATAGCCGGTAGAAAACAAGAGGATATTATGAGCGCGTACTACAGTTTTTTCCTTCGTCATCGAGACGTTCAGAATGTTAATATCTGGTTAGATAATTGTACATCACAGAACAAGAATTGGCTGTTTTATTCCATGTTAGTCGACCTAGTAAACAGTGACGTTATAAGTACAGAAACAATAACTTTACACTACTTCGAACCCGGCCACACCTTCATGAGCTGCGACCAGTTCCACCATCAAGTGGAACTTGCAATGAAAAAGAAGGGTAAAATATATGACTTTTCAGATTTTGAGGAAGCTGTAGCCTCTGCAAACAATGGCAGAGTAACTGTCAAAGCGCTACAAGCAAATGAATTTCTCAATTTACCCAATAATGTCTCTGAGCGGCGAATTCAGCAAGCATGCCCTAGAGTCTATCTGAAAAATATAACACAAGTCTCGTTTAAGAGGTCAAGTTATGACATGTTGTATAAAAATGATTTTAGTGATGAATACTCAAGTTTTAAATTTTTAAATGACAAGTACTTAAGAAATCCACGTACCAACATAAGCTTCCGGACACAGCCGAAAGGCATTGATGAGGAACGTAAATCTAACTTAATAACTAAATTGTCGCCTATCATTCCAAAACATAAAATGGTATTTTGGAATGGATTGCCTACAAACAATAACACAGAAACGACCAAAAATTCAAGGAGGACTACCTAAACCTAAGAAAGCCATTTTAAATAACCAAGTACCTACAATTCTTTTTTTATTTTACTATAACTACTTAAATGTATATATTACTTAGTGCCATAAGACTAAATAATTATATTATATATTAAATTATTTAGTCTTTATTATTAATAATTATATATTTATTACTAATTATTAATTATATTACATATTAAACCTAATAGGGACCCCTATTAGATTTAATTCTATATAGAGGACTCAGTTGATTACATGATTGTGATAATTTTTTAGTTAAAGACTGATTATATTGTAAAATTTAGAAAGCTATATAATAGTCTTAAGACTGAAGAAAATTGTTATAGCAGGTTGTTTTATGACAACTGCAGCTAGTGAGATAGATGGTTATATTTTTTTATTATCTTAAGACACTTTTCACTCCAGGGTTTTAAGTTAGAGAATGTTTTGATATTAAGATAATATTGTGATTTAATTATGAATCTTACTAAGCCCAAATGTCAAAAATAATTATTTATGTTATTGATAACCATTTAAAATTGTTTGAAATAAATGATTAATAAATAATTTGTTTAATTTGCTTGCTTGTTTTCTTTTTTTTTCTCGAATAATTGTAAGTCATTGCTTATCTATAAAACGGCTAACCGCGAGCGAAGTATGAGTAGCCTTGTTTTAAGTAAGCAATACCGTTTAACTTGACGCCGCTTAATATATTATTACACAATTACTTGATTATAATGATCACTAAGTGCCTTAACTTGTTTATAAACCAAGGGGCTAAACCTTAATTTTACAGTCATTACTTGATTATATCATAGTTATGCAGCTTAGCCGTATTGTAATGACGTATTTTTTGATAACTTTAAATAAAATTTTTAGTAGTACAATTCTAAAGCAATTACTACGTTATAATACCGTTAGAGTAGGGTTAGCCCTATTATTATGCAGTATTTAATTACTAAACTGGGAAGAAATGCTAAGCTTAATTACAAATATCTGTTTTATTGTAAGACTGAAAGATGTTTTCAGTTTTCATACCCCAAAAAAAAATCGTTGATAAACCAGTGACATTTGTCTCTTAGAAAGATTTTTATATCTTTATTCGTTTGGAAGAGACATCATTTCGCAGGTTTTTGTCCGATATCTCTGAAACTACTTTATGGGTTTAACCGTATTTTAAACAATGTACGGCAGTATAGTCTGCGTTCAAACCCAAGTGACATTACACTTTTTGTGTTTTAATTATAAATGATACGTTAGACCCGATGAGATATGTTTTTCTAAATATTAGTTGGAACTTATTATTAACAAAAAAGATGAGGGTGAATGTGAAACAAAATAAACTTCTGGATTGAACAAAGTAGTTAGTTATGACGTTGTTAGTTTGTGAACTTTGTTACGAGCGTTTGTGTTATTATTACGATTAGCGTATTGTTTGATTGTCTTTATTCAAGATGCAAGCTAATATTAGTATTGATGACAGGGCAAATATTGTCACTTTGCGTAAAAATGGGCTTAATATTTCTCAAATTTCAACTGAAACTGGCTTAAAATGTGTAAGTTATTTTTAAAAATTATAATTATTATGATGATAGTTGTGGTGTGTGATTTTCGTATTATTGAATAAATTGCTAGTTGCAAGTGTGTAATCATATTTTGTTTTTTTTTAGAAATTCTGTTAGCCGTTGGGTAAAGAGGTTTGAGGAAGAAGGTAGTCTGAAGAGTCGTCTAAGAAGTGAAAGGCCGCCGCTTATTAACCCGACTCAGCGACGTTTTATGGTGGAAGAATATGAAACAAATGGTTTCATTCCAACTATAATGTTTGCAGAGCAATTGGATACTACATTACAGACTGTTCGCCATGCAGTCCATGCTGAAGGTTTACATCATCGGAAGCCAGCTAAAAACCATTTTTGACACAAAAACACAGGGAGGAAAGACTACGTTTTGCTCAAGATTATTTACATTTTAACTGGGAGGTGACTGTATTTTCTGACGAGAAGACTTTCAAGTCTTGCCAAAAGGAAGACTTAATTTATGGCGAAAAAATAATAATACTTAATTTAATAAGTAGACCGGGTAACTAAATATTTAGTAATATTAACATAACCGTAAATAAAAATAAAAAAAAAACTAAGAAATAAATTTTAAATTTAATGATCTTAAATTGGGGTTTAGTTTCAATATTCTTTTCGTCAAGAAAATGAACACTTAAGCTAAAACCTCAATACATTCAATGTGACGTTACATTAAAAAATCACGTTCATAAAGTCTAACTCATATATTAGTATTCAATTAACTCTGCTAAATACTGATACCTATAATAAGCGGGTATCAACAATTATATTTGTGTTGTTAGAATATCCTTTCCGTGTTATGTTATTCTTATTATGAATTGACTAAGTGGGTATACAACAAAAAATCTTATGAACGGTGATAAGAGAACTTTTTTTTGCCTAGATAGGAATGTGACGTCACATTCTCATAAAAGTTTGTTAATTTTATAAATAAATAAAACGAATAAACATTTTTGTTATCATTCAGCATGATTTTTTTATTTCCACCTTCCAACACCGAAAACATAAAATAAAAATCAATTAATGAGGTTAAATAATAATACAATAACTATCTAATATTTAACTTCTTATAAAAATAAATAATAAGCATGACTATATTATAAATAAACATAAATACCTAACGACTTTCTGCTTAAAATACAAATATAATTAAGGTTTCAAAGAAACAAAAAACAGCCACACATTGTAATAACATGGATTCGAACTTGGACTTCATTGATCGTGAACCCATGCTCAGCCCAAACAGCTACCAACCCATGTTAATACTACGCGAATTTTAACAATGCAATGGTAAGAACAGGTCATCACTATGATGTGTATTCTAAATGCAACAGAAATATAATGCTATTTCGCGTAGTGTGACGACAGTTCATTAGTGTGTGTTATGTGTAGAATGTTGACACATCACTCATACACGCACACGCACACACACTGCTGTATCGCGCTCGCACAGTTCATAGCAATGTAATCTTTAGCATGGTACTGCACTTTTGAGGTCTACTGTACTTTTATGGCGAGACATGTGCGGCCAGGATCGTAGACGAAGCAAAAAGACTATGTAAGGATCGAAGCAGATCGCGGGCCTGAGCACGGTCAGTAATGATGGGCTAGCTCGCCGTCCGTCCGTTTTATGACGACTGGCCGTTTCGACGGTGTGTTCGTGTTCCACGCGCGCCTCAAAGAGATGTCAGCAAACAGGAAGGGGTCCGCAAGGGCCGATGCTTGCCAGGGCTACGGGACTGTTCGAAAGAGATACCTGGCCCTGGACAGAGAAGGAATATGGATGAGTTTTAGTCAGTACAAGTCTGACAGTCCCTTCCGCTCCGCCCAGAGCGGGCGTCATTTAATGATTTCTCATCAAAATAAAGGTTGAAGCAGGTAGCGTTCTGTAGCATCCTAGTCAGTGTCATATATTATGTCATCATCATTCATCATTCTCTTGCCCTCTACCCAATTCATTAGGAGACGGCGTAGCAAGTCTTCTTCTTCCATACTTCTCTATTACTTGTCATCTCATCAGACACCTCCTTTCGTGCCATATCATCCTTCACACAGTCCATCCATCGTTTCTTTGCATCGTTTTCGGCCCATCTATGTACTCTTATAATACCCATCCACAGTCACATTCAAAATGATTTCGTAGCACGATGCCTACTTCCGTACTATGACTACTTTTTTGGACTTAATAATAATGGGTATCAAAATGCCAACATTTTGAAACCACCATAGATTTGATCGCGTGAAGCCTACAATCGCATATTGACAAAAAAATCTGAATACATTATTCTAATCGCAGCATACCTACTTCGCATATCGTCAGTACTTTTTATATTTAAGTGGCCTACAATATGTCATTCCTTATGACATTTTCCTGTAGTGTCATGAATGTGTTTTCATTAAATAATATTTTTAATTTAAACAAAAGCAAATCATACAATTCTAGCGTTAGTATTCCACTATTTATCGTTCTATATCGATGTTATAAAAGTTACGTTCGTAGCTATGAAACGGTTTCATTAGGTTAGCAACCCCATAGCGGGCTTTATGGCTGAAAATGTAGGTTTTGGTATGTTTTATGTCTAGTTGCCGTGAACCTAGTCTCGAACAGCCATATTTGTTTTTTTTGGAATATATACCATAGCATTATGCCTGTATTTACTGATGAGTTAGGCTGGGACGTATAAGAATACACAAATAATACACCAATGTTTAGTCAATTTTATTATCAGTCCTATGCAATAAAGGTCATTGCTATTATTGAGGCATATAAAACACTATACCGGGCCACTGTAAAGTACATAGAACCAAAGTGACATAGTCACCTCATCGCCGGTACTTTGCAAAAAATCTAAATGTCGTTGCAGGGATCCGCTGGATGCGAGACGCACGGGACCGGTCAATGTGGCGACACTTGGAGGAGGCCTATGTCCAGCAGTGGACGTCTTTCGGCTGAAATGATGATGGTGATGATGATGGAGGGTCCACAGTTTCCACAAAGAGTTCAAACCGCTTTGCCACTAGTTATTAGGGATTTTGATCCTGTAGGTATGAAAAATCGAATATTTTCATATATACCCAAGTGGACTATCAAATGAAAGTGTATGATGTGTATAATACAATTAGACATGTTTTATCAAAATCGGTGTAGCCATTTACTCGATTTGGGGGATGAAAAATCGAATATTTTCAAATATACCCAAGTGGGGTATCAAATGAAAGGGTATGATGCCCAAACAACACAAACTAATAATAAAAGACAAACAAAAACAATAATTACAATTAGACATGTTTTATCAAAACCGGCTCAGCCATTTTATTGACTTTTCAAATGTTTGCTTTTCGTTTTTCTTAGTTGCGATGCGGTTTTTTTAAATTTTAAATTTAATTTTCTTTCTTTCTACTATTAGCATTGCTAAACCAACTAAGCATTAGTCGCAGCAGTGATCCACCGTTATTTGTTGTGTTGTTTGTTTTTATCAGTGCTTTTTATTGTTGTTCGTATAACTAACATAGTCGTAAGTTTTACTAACAGTTTTTGTGTCATGGATACTTGAATAAAGACAAATTCAAATATATTCTATTCTATTAGTTATAATAACATAATTTTAAACCAAACTATTGTAGGCGGTAGCCGATTCAACATTAAGGTCTTATAGAAATAAAAGAATTAAGGTCTTATAGAAATAAAAGACTTCCTTAATTATATCTATTTAGAGTTAGTACAATAGAACTGATTGAGTTTAGAAGGTCAAGCGGGGGAGTATAGACGAGGAAGCTGTTAGTCAGTTTATGTGCATCTAACCAGCTACAGTAAAAAGTATACGTTACCGTGTTAGGTCAGTACCAATGATATTACAAAGAAAGAGATACGCTTCGTTCATACTGAGCGGTGTTCAAATATCGAATACGGAACGCATGATACAGAAAGAGATAGCTATTGCGCTTGAAGTACTTAAATTACGATAATTGTCTCAATTTGACTGCAACAATTTGCGCGGTTATGCGACATCCACCTCTTTTTATTTATAATATCATTGGTCAGTATGTTAAATTCTGGCAAACGTTTTGAAACAACGTATTGAACTTCTTACCGTGGTAGGGCCACGTGTATATTCGTACTTCTTGTACACACGGAGTACGCGTAAATTGGAACAATTTTAAAATTGAAAATATTAGTTTATTGTATTACACTAACTTAGTTTTAAGACTGTTTACATATCAATGGGTCATACTAGGTGTGATTTTCTGCACACATTTTAACGAAACCGCTGTAGTATAGTTGTATTTTCGATACAGAAATCGCTTGACTTTCGTTTACGTCCCGCTTTCAATACTTTAGAGATAGGCCTTCTGTTTCCTGTAGCTAATGTCAGTCAATACCTATATTTTTGACTTTTTTAGTATCGTTGTATTTAATAATTTGTACAAGGTCTCGAATGAAAAGAATTTCTACGAATGATGTACCTACTGAATACGTGGTAACCGTTTTCGCGATGGTGTCCCGTTCACCTCGTATATATGTAAAAACATCATGTCCGATCCGAAAGGGGCATAAACACGTCTATTATCACTTAGAAGTATGTAGCTATTCAATTGTTTGAAAATATTATTTACAGCTCAACCGAAAATTAAATATCGTGAAATCTTGACTGGCTCTTACCGTTACTGATACCTTTTGACAGACAACATAAGCTTGATGATAAGATCTCGCAGGTTGTGGACGTAACCTTCAAACCCAGCTACTTCTCACTTTAAAAAAGAAAATTAAACAGGAAGATAGGAATGATACAGATCTGAGTGACGCACGCGCAGAAACATTCGACCCGCCACGTTTCAGTGTGTTTACAAATGTAATTCAAACACCGCAAACTATTTAGTTTCGTACACTTTTAACATATATACACACTAAACACATATAAAAATAAATGTTTTGTGAAGAGTTTACTGTTTTAGAATAAATAGGATGAAGTATCATTGGAAGATACTTCTGTTTCTTTCTTGTCAGCACAAAGTTGATAAGAATAGCTCCAGCCGTGGAAACATTTTAGCTAATCAATTAGTTGGCGGAGTTGATTTAATGATGCCTCGACGTAACTTCCTACATTTAAGTACCATCCTTCTATTTTTGAAGACTTTCGGTTAGAGTGTACATAACGGGGCATTGAGCAAAAAAGACAGAATTTTTTAGCCAATAAAGTGTTAGATGCAAGACCAAGCGAAGTGAGCTCGGGACTTGGGGCACCCTGACGTTAGGTTAGGTTACTTTAGTTCGCATGATCCCCGGTGCTAGTGTGGGAAGGAAACACCGGGGTGGTTTTTAGTCAGTTTGAGTCTGACAGACCCCTCCGCCCGCCCCAGGGCGGAGGACATCCGTGAGGATTTTTCACCCCGAAACAAAAAAAAAAAAAGGGTTACTTTAAACCCTGCAGAGAGAAATAGGACTACTTCGACTTTTTCATAGTGCCCCGTTTTGTACCCACTGACCAAACTTTTTGGTTGTCGAAAAATATAAGAAGCTTATCACTGATCCAGCAGCAGTTCATTAGATTATTTAGCATTAGCTTCTTTAGAGCATAAGACGTAAAAAGACGGGACGGTTGCCGTAGTGGCTGAGCGATTGGCTGTTGCACTGCGTGTCCCGGGTTCGAGCCACGCACGTAACAAATATTTGTATGACCTACAGGTAGTTGTTCTGGCTGTTTGTGTGTGGGACAAATTTTATATAAAAAAGACGGAACAAGTATTCATCTATGAGACTTTTTATATTATAAGCTTTGAGGAAACGTCCTCAACAGTTAATTGCACGGACACGAATATACGCGTTTAATGTTGATAGATAACCTAAACTTTTTTAAGAAAAAAATAATTTACTTACCATTCAGGTTTACACACGATGTTTTCATTGTCTGTTCTCATTTTGCGTCGCCGTGTGGTACAAAGAGGACTTTAGTATGAAACCGAAAACAGCGTAAATTCCGCAAATAATTTTACGCGACTCACAGCTCAAAAAAATACATTGGATTGGCCTCAGCCTAAGGGTAGAAGAATGATGATGACGAGTAGGCAATCTATTTAACAGATTTTACCTAGATCTTAAACCTCCTTGCCCTAACACTACACAGTTAGAAGAAAATTAATTAATGTAAGTACCTACTCTAAGTATGAATCGCTTTGTCTTTATGGTGTAGGTACCTAAAGTTCTAAGTGCCAGTAATATCGAGTTTAATTACTAGTCTCGTTCCGCAGTTAGAATATTATGGGAAAGCAATGATATTGATACTTTGGAAAGACATGAACTGGGCCATTAAAGTTCTGGTATGAATTTTATGGTCTGGACATTAGGGAACAAGGTATCTTTTCAGTTATCATAAGATTTCTGTGTTGAAAGATGTTTGGTACTTAATTTTAACGTCTTAACTGTTTTATTCCGTTTCTTGCAGCATTGTTTGTATAATAATTTAGGCAAAAATAAATTATTGAGTAATTAAATTAGATAGATATTATTTAAACATAATGTTACTTTCGAATTCACACAGAAACTTTCAGATATGGAAACCTATTATAGGATCGAAATTAACACGAAACGAAAACCTGTTTTTTGTTTTCAACGTATATTTTACATACTTAACACGTTTTTCAACGTTTATTTTATAAAATCGTAATCTCTACGTTCACGTAAACACACAAAAATGTAAACAATCGTAAAAATATGACTCGGTGAAAAGCTCTAAATAAACAAATCGTACATACCTGAATTTTAAAAAAACTCGTCGAAGTACAGCCAAAGAAAATCCAAGGAAATAAAGGAGAGCACTTTTTAAAACAACATTAAAATCCACCACAGATAACCACTAAACAGACGGCGATATAAAACGTCGAATGGAACTCGGAGACATCGTTTTAAAAACCGAATGGAAACCGATGAGAATAAACTTTCGAAACCGCGACCGCAGCGGTACTGAACCAACTCGCAACGTGTACAACGGAATACGTTGGATTTTCACTCATAAAAATAACTCAGAGTACCTAAACGTTGATGAAAAACATCGCTTTTCCGTGTAAAGCTTATCAACGTGTGTTCAAAAGGATCACTTCACACTTTCCGATCATTTCCAATTTACGCGCCATTTTTTACGTGTTTCTAATTTAATTATAGCTATCTTTAAAAACGTTAATTAAGAGCAATATTTATCACTAAACACAGATTAAATAAAGTTATATTTACGTATTTCCAAGCGCGCCCATTTTCTTTTAAATCTGTCATCGGCACATGACAAATGCGCGCGCAAATCACTGTCACTTTTTTTTCCCAAGGTTTTTTTTTTCATTCAGCCTAGTTGAGATTTTTGTACGCGTTTATCGTACGATATCTTTGACATCGCGTGTAAGACTGGCTAAAATTAACGCGTGTTGGTGCATAGCGTTCGGCCATTGCCGGCGTCGGTCGGCGATGCGCCGACGATCGATCGATGGATCGAGAGATCGATATTGTGCAGATGTTTTCTTAGGGTTCCGTATGCAATAAGTTTTGGTGACGTTTATTGTGTTTAGCGTGGTTTTGTGTCAGAGAGGAATTTAGGTCGTAAACACTGTCGATCAGTGAAAATCTTAAATTGAAGGAGAAAAATTGGCGTAAGTTAATATTATTGATGAGATAGGTTAGCATTTTTTATGGCTACATTATTTCTGAACATCTAGTTTAAATTATGTTTCCCAATATTGTGATTTTCCCGTGAGTTATAGTAGTAGCTTAGACGGTGTTACACACAAATAAAGACAAATGACAGCTTCGAGAGCTGTCATTATTATTGATGGCCGCAGTGATCATAGACTGACAAATGTTTCTAGAAAATTATCGAACAATTTTGACGTAACATTGACAGATTGCTTGGATTTTTTGACGTTTTGTTTACAAATGAGGCAATATGTCAGAATGGGCAACTTTTATTTGTTAGAAGAACTGTTCATTTTGTTATGATATATTTTGTTCTGTTTCACTTTTCAAACAGATATACTCAGAACTATTTATATACTGACTCCTTTCTGCAGGCAACGCAAAGGGTTTTTAATTTTAAACCTGGAATGCGGATCTCCATTCATTCGAATGAGTGAATTCGAGCATACGTTGCACCACACCGTCATTTGAATGACGAATTAAGCATAATGAATTATGATTGAATGATAAACATAATCATCTGTATGGCATTTGAATGGATGATTGTACGTAAATAGTATTGGGTCAGTATGTTGTTATGATAGTGGGTGAAGATGATTCATTCATTATTTTGTTTTTCATTCGTGTCTTGTGATGTAAAACAATTGAACGTCGAGTGTTCAGTAACGAGAATCAATTTGTGATGTAACATCCTGCTTTTTAAACTAAATTATATAAAGAAACTAGCTGTTGAACGCGACCTTCGTTCGCGTGAAATTATAAGTAAAAAAAAAAAATTGTTTGCAACGAACCCTAATTCTTATTCTAAATAAAAGTAATCTTAGTTACTCCTTATAACATCAGCTATCTGCCAGTAAAAGTCTCTTCAAAATCGGTCCAGCCGTTTCGGAGATTAGCCGGAACAACCAGAGAGAAAAACAGACAGACAAAAATTGAAAAAAATGTGTTTAGACATTAATTTGTATAGATAAAAAATGTTTGCTAAATAGTGTGAAAGGTTAGAGGAATATTTCCTCAATATCAGCTTTTGGCAGACTACTGATGAACATTATCATCTGTCTAGCCTTTTCCCAAATATGTTGGGGTCGACTTCCAGTCTTACCGGACGTAGCTGAATACCAGTATTTTACATGTAGCGACCGCTTATCTGAACTCCAGAACCCAGTTAGTACTGGGTAATACGATGCCCCCTGGTAAGACTGAAGACCTGAAGATACACCCGAGCGGCTGTTATGATGTCGCCAAGAGCTCTTCATAATCATCATGTTGATCCCATATACGAAAAAAAACTGGAAAATACTGGTATTCAGCTACATCCGGCAAGTCACTTGTGGTTGACGCAAGTCAAGCAAATCTACTGATGACCATAGATAGGCATTTCGTTTTTCAAGCTTTATTATATCAAGCTCAATCATATAAACAGCTTAGATCTACGTCAACCTACCTAGCCTGACACTGAGATTATTTGGACCATATCACCATACTTAATTGGGTATGAATTATGACTTTCCCAAACAAGTATCTAACTTAACATCACGCCTGTAATTCGCGAAAGGTAAAGCGGAGGTCTACCAATATCTCGCCAGTTATTTTAAAGTCTATTATAATAGGGGGCAAGCCTATTGCCATTAATTGACTCCAGGATGCCACACGAAAAAACCTTGGATGAAAATCCAATAACACCCTGACCTCTAAATTAGAACCGGAGGCTCAACGTTACAGCTTACGGAGTACTACAGCAACAAGGCAATTTCTAACTTATTGTCCCACAGCTTTTCAAAGGGCAATTTTTGTCTTCTCCGGCAGACCAGTTAGGAATAATAGTTTCTTACTTAATTAGAACAAAGTTAGTATCTAGATTCAACTGTGACAACGCTTTAATGAACCTAATTTATGTGCAAATTACGTTACGAATGTTGCCTCGGCGTTGGTAGACGCCATGACAGATCGTTATTTGTCTACCGAAGTTTATACAATTCTATTACGACGTGTTTGTCAGACAATTTTGCGGTCGGTGACCTCAGAAATACCTCATGAAATTATTTAGATATTGCTTGTGAGTTTTGTAGGAGTGTATTTTATATTTGATATTTTTTGTTATACTTAATAAACATTAATTCTCTACAAGATAGATTCTCGGGAATTCGAGGTGCTCGTGGGTAAACAATAACAGTCGCTTGGGTCGATTTTCAGGCTAAGGAGCTCTCGCCTAGGTTGGTCCGCGAAGGGGTGACTACCCATTACACACCGAGTTTCCTCCGTGCCTCGGGAAGCACGTTAAGCCCGTTCTGGCTGTTATTTGAAGATCTTTGATAGTCGCTACACGTACATAGTCAGTGGCCCGAATGTCTGGCAACCAGTTTTAGCAAGGGATAGCGTATTACCCAGTACTAACTGGGTTGTGGAGGTCAGATAGGCAGGTCATGTGAAATACTGGAATTCAGCTGCATCCGGTTAGTGTCTAACTGGATCAAATCTAACGGTTAGACTGAAAGCCGATCCCAACATCGTTGCGTAAAGGCTACGCAGATGATGGTGATGACGTGTTTCAGGCTATCTACCACATGTCAGTTGTTTAGGCGTTAAAAGGTAACAAACGGACAAAGCTACTTTTGTACTTATTACATTGTTTGTATCTAAAAATGTCTGAGTAGATAGATGAAGAAAAAGTCGGTGTTGGTGGGAGTCAAATAAATACTTTTTATTTCTTACTTTCTTTCGTAGGCGTAATGGTAGCTTTTTCCCAAATTAAGTTGAGGCTTCCAGACTAAATGTATGCAAATCAATATTATTGACTATAGTACGGATGAATATGTTATTTTATTTGCCGTGGGGTAAGAGGAGTAGAATAATTTACTCAGTCGGTTGTAATTTCAGGTATGTGAAAAAGACTATTGGTTATTTGTATTAATTTAATCATAGAACATAACATCACGCTTGTAATTCCCGAAGGTACCTATAGTACACCCACATTTCACCAGTTATGTTTAAGTCCTATGTTTGTAGGTGGGGGAGAGCCTATTGCCATCAACCGGGCACAAATCCAGACTCTGTGGCTGCTACTGAGAAATTTCTGAAGGAAAACCCAATAACAGCTTGCCCGACCTGGAAATCGAACCCAGGATCTCATGCTCAGCAGTAGCGCTTGCGACCGCTAGACCAATGAGGCAATTAAACACATTTAATCGCTAGTCTATTATCTATTCTCACGTGTCTATCAGGCACCGAGTAATAATATTAAGATCCAGTGTTTTTTTTAATTTACTTGCATTTTACACAACTGACCTTAATAGCTCTTGCCCGCAACCGCCGTCTGTGTGAAATGATTATAAAAATATCACTTCTTTATTTGAATCGATTTCAAGTGTTTTATTTTTTTTGCACGGAACCCTAATCCTTGTTCTAAAATAAAAGTAAATGCTTAAGTTACTTCTTATACCATCAGTGATTGGCCTGTAAAAGTCCCGTCAAAATCGGTAATGCCGTTTTGGAGATTAGCCGGAACATACAAACAGATAGACAGCCAAAAAAATTTAATACTGTTTTTTGTTAGAACGTACTTTCATATGCATTCAGTAAAAACCTGTTGATATTACAAACAAACACTTCAATTTTATTGATTAATATAGATTTTCTGGATGCGAGTCGCACGGGACCGGTCAATGTGGCGATACTTGGGGGAGACCTATGTCCAGCAGTGGACGTCTTTCAGCTGAAATGATGATAATGATGTATAGATTTTCTGTACATTAAGGGTGTTTCCTTTTTTAGATATATTATGCTCCAGTCCTGATTACTCCTCCAGCTATCCTGTACTCTTCAACTCTTCGACTATCTTCCGTATACTTTTCTACCAAAGTAACTTTATGTTCATTGATTTACACTTACAGAGAATTTTCAGTAATCAGAGATTGATAACTTCGTTAAAAAAAAAAACGAAAAACTGTTTATCCTGCATTAATAAGGCGCACATTGTAAATCAACATAAAAAGGATTGCTTTACGCTTATTTTCCACTTAACTTCACTGTTTGCAGCTAATTACAATTTGTCCCTCAAACACAAATAGTTGTCGCTTCATGCCCTTCGCTTTTAACAAAATATCGTATTTCTATCCGTTACTGATACCCTTCTAAACGATCCCTTACAAAATACCATAGACTAACCCCGAATTGACATTTATTTGCGCGGGAAAACATTCAGCTGTTACGTTCCATTTTTCTTATTTCAAAGAATACGAACTATAAATACTTGTTGTAAGGATTTTCCGAGAATTAGAATAACATCCTCTTTATAATAATAATCTATGGCTATAAAGTGCCATTACGTTCTATTTTTGCTTCATTCATGAAAATATGTAAACCCAGTGATTATGGAGTGTTGCCAGAATACATAAATATAATTTATTTTTGCGTATACCAACGTTTTTCCAGATAACGGCCAGGATTTGTTTTGCTGTTCGTTTTCAAAACAAAAGCAATACATTGTGCTCCCGATATTGGCGAGTTTCTAGTTTTGCAGTGTTGGCTAAATTACGTTCCGATTTTTGTTTGTGAACTGTTTTTTTAGGTTTCCATACAAGTTTAAAAGAAAAAACGGAACCCTTACTGGATCACTTCATTGTCCGTCTGTTTGTCTGTATGTGCGTCAAGACATTTTTCTCAGCAACGCGTGGAAGTTCAAGTTGAATTTCAACTTAAATAATTGTTAATTAATTTTTATTTTTAGTTGGTTGAAGTTGTTTTAATTTGATCCCGACCATAGAACTAAGTTTCTGATATAAATTATGTGGAGCTGTATAAAACCAACCTTCTAAAGTTAACGCAATCAAAAGGATTAGCCAAAATCCACCTCGTGTGCCAGTGTGAGTTGGTGGATGACACATTTCTTCGAAAAGCAGTGGTTATCATTTATATTATACAAAGTAAAATGCCTGACTAGATTAAATTTAAGAGTCATCACGTGTAACTCACTGCTAAGCCAGCTTTCACCTATTGCCTAAAAAAATCTTACTCGAAAATAATTACCACAAGGGTGTTCAAAAGCGTAACAATTCCTGTTTACAGTCCATGGATATCTTCAATCTTTATTGAAGGGCTATAAGTACCCACTTTAACCCTTTCACTTCGAGTGGTAGGGCTTTTAGTATTGTATATAAGTATTTATATAAGTACCGGTTTTCGATTTCGGTATTAGGGTATAAGATTATTAAATTCTTTCTTTCTTATATAAATTAACGTTGGTCGTCCGACGGCGAGATGGGCCGACATTGTTGCCATTGCGGGAATATCCTGGATGAGGCTGGCACAAGACCGTGGAGCTTGGCACAAGCAAAGGCCTATATCCAGCAGTGGGTGAAGTTGGGCTGTGTATGATGATGATGAGGATATAAAACTATTAACATCATTTGTACCGAAAGTCTGACAACCAGTCTTACAAAGGTATCCTATTTCTCGGTATTAACTAACTGCATTGTGGAGGTCAGATAGGCAGTAGCTACAAGTAAAATTCTAGTATACAGCTGCATCCGGTTAGACTGGAAGCTGACCCCAACAAGAGTATGAGCTTCCACCTTGTAGTCTGAAGCCTTTCACTTCAGTCTTCCTTTTGTCCTTTTAGAAATAAATATTAGGAGACCTCCTCTACAGGTCTCTCCTCTCTACCTGTAAAGCACCGCCAATGCAGTAATTTGCAGAGCCAATGCAATGACTCTGACTAACGAGCCGGGTGCAGATGAACTCAGACAGCCGATTTACTTTTTGTAATTTATTTCATCACCACTGCTCTCAAAATGGTGGGAAAAAATATCGTAAGAAACCGACATGTTCACAAAAACCAATTTGATAACATGTGGCGTATGGTAGATTTTTTTTTTTGAATTTTTGTCGGTGTCTGTTTGTTCCGGCTAATCTCCGAAACGGCTGGACAGATTTTGAAGGTACTTTTACTGGCAGATAGCTGATGTTATTACAAGTAACTTAGGCTACTTTTTATTAGAAAAGAATTAGGGTTCCGTGCAAAAAAATTAAAACCCTTGAAATTGTTAATAAAATCCGATTCAAATAGGGATGTAATATTTTTACAATCACCAGGTTAGGCACTAACCACACGATAAATATATGATAGAAGATTAAGAATTTTCGAGCGGACGAAGGGCACAGCTAGTATTTTATAAAACAGGTAAGAAACTCTATATAAAAATTCAAATACTTTGTAGTCGCCGTCGACTACACTACATTCTTTCTAAGGTTACAGCACCTATGTCCGGTGTAGAAGTTCTTACTTGAATATTCAGTGAGGAAGAAGTGAGGACAGTCATAACTTCCACTTGCTTCCACTACTCGCGCCAGTAACTGTCATGTTTCACTTTATATGCGGTGTTGTTTTCCGTTGCACTATTCAATTTTAAATGAAATCTTCAGTATTTATATTCCTATATTATACAGAATACAGGATCTTGAATAAATGAAGATGGGGCTTCAAGGCGAAAGTCGAACTGCTTAAAAAAAGTATGACCGCAGCTTTATGTTTTTATTTTTAAATTAAATAATATGTATTGACCATAACCATTTTCAAAAAAATACCAGCGACAGTGTCGTTTGTCATGATTTCATGTTGTAACAATAGGTATTCTATTCAACCCACCCCAGTATTTAATACGTGTTCTAAAATAAGACTCACACTTCTAGAACTTTTGCAATCTGTATTCTAGATAGTCGAAGTTTTTCGGAGACAGATTTGTTCAGTAATGTAATATTTGCAAAAGAAATAAACTTCTCCTTTTCTTACCGTAGTTTAAGAAAGAAAGAAAATACATTTATTTGGCACATGCTACGAGGTGCACACACTATAAAAAAAAAAACAAAAGAAAAAAAAAAAAACTTAAATCTAAACAAAAAGTAGTATCATTAGAATTGACAAAGATGAAAGACGGATAGGAATCCACCCTTTTGTTGACTTATAACAATCAAAGACTTTATCAGTCCTGCAAACCTTGGTGGTTAATTCAGAGCTCTCTGTTTAACAGTAGACGTTAAGACACCATGATGATGGACACGACAAAACTATATTCTTATGAGAGGCATAAGAATTACCGAGCTAAATTATTTAATTGATAAAGCACATGAGCGAATGAGAGAGAGAAGACGAAGACAGCTGGCTACTAGGGTCTAAAGCAATGAAGAGATAGCACAGCAAATGACGCTTTCCATGTCCCCTGATACCATAAAACCTTTAGAGTTTATTATGTCCATGCAGACAGTATTATTAAATCGCAGACGCGACGTCGCGCCATATCAGAACAGAGGTTTTAATGCAAATCATTGTTCAACACGTATTGTTCTGATAAATCCAAGCTTAGTTAACGAAGTCCAAAGTCTAGATTATTTTGCACCTTTTTTAGCATAGCCTTTCTGCTTATAAACGGCATTGTCTGATATGCGATTCTGTACCAAGCTTGTAGGCCCCTCTCTGTCTGATATTTCCTACCATCTGAGTCTAACATTATCGATTGTATTAATACGTACAACGAAACTAGTTTACTCAGACCTCTAGTACCGAGAATCGATGCCCCTAATAACACCCTCTTGTTCTGTAACAGAGGGGGTGGTAAGGGTCAAGTTAGCCTGGTTATGATACACGCAAATCACGCACACACAGACACTCCCCCGCGCAGTCGCAGTAGAGTCGTACCACCCCACCCAACTCACTTGCCAGAACCGGCAAAATTCTTCTACACCCCCGTGGTGAACAACCAAACGCAACAACTTGTACGAAAAACAATTATTTTAACCGTTTAAAACGTTTCTATTTATATCTATAAAGCAGTGTATAATTTCAGCTTTAATTGTCGCTTAGTGTTTTGTAGTATTAGCGTCCATTTTCCAAAAAAAAATCAACAGTGTAACGTCCAATCACGGAATTCGAATACGGAAGGAAAATGGCGGAGCGCGAGCCGCGCGTTTTATTTCGAATATAGAACTCAATCGATACCTTTATTATAATTCGTTTTTTAAATCTTCTTTTGGAGCGAGAATGCTTGTGAGGACTTTGAATTGACTTATTTTGTACGCGAGTGAGGGACGCTAAAAATCGATATTCCGGTGATGTCGGCTTGATTCAAGGGTAGTTTTACGCTGTCCTCGTTCGTAGACTGTTGTACATGTCACAAAAGAAAGAAGAGGAGTAGATTGGCGTCGCTGGAAGTCGACATGACGACGGAAACTGCGACGCCGAACCAGGTGAGTTTTCTTTGAGTGATTTTGCCGCAATATCACGGCAGGCGCTGGCTTCACTAGCTCGTGTCAAGGACATTGGCCTCCAGTATTTGGCCACCTGGGGGTTATGTAATAGTATTCAATATTTTCTTCATAAACTGTGTGTTCTGTTTTAATTGTGTACAGGATAATATATTTAAAGGTTGTTTTCAAAATTTTATAAAAATGAAAGCGTAATCATTTATTACTTTATAGGCCGAATGCCTATTGGAAAAGATTGGTTTTAAACTTTTACTTTTAAATATATTACGTTATTGTTAATTAGGAATGCATAGGACTATAATGATTGATATAGGAACACTATAAATACTTTTTTACTGTAAGGTACGATTTTACAATCAACAAATCAATTTTATCTAAAGAATAAAAACGGTGCTTTGACATAATAATGTCACAAATGCCTAATGGGACGTGTCAAACTGCCATTTTTCTTTCTGACATTTTCTGAGATCTGACGATTGAAAAACCGGCCCTTGTATTCAATTATGTACTCTAGGTATTCTTAAATAATATTTAATTCTACTTCTTTGCCGTATGGTCCCGATGTATTCATGAAGACACAGATTGTGTCTTCGAAGCACAAAGACACACCATGATAACACGTACCTTTGATTTTGTTAAATAAAATGCTGATCCTTGTCTACTTAGAACTGCCTCATTCTGCGAAAAATAATGCATAATCAGCATATAATGTTCCCACTGATGGGACCCACACCTCGGGCATGATGGTGGATCCGCTGCTTACCTCTGAGCAAAGGGGCTAGCCGTTACCCACCACACGGCTCCAGTACGGTTGAAATGAATAATAATGAGCCCAATTTAAATATTAAACATTCACATATAATATCAGGAGCTCGTGGCTAAATAATAACAACCGGTTGTATCGATCTTCAGGTTAAACCGTACTTTCTTAGGTTGCTCGGTTGGGTCGTGCATGGGGGACCACACATTACATAGGTACCGAGTTTCATCAGTGTCTCAGAAATCAAGCTAAGCTTTTGCTCCCGGCTGTCATTTGTAGATCTTTGACAGTCGTTACAGGCTGTCAGTGGCCCGAAAGTCTGCGGCTGACGGTGTCGCTACATGTTAAAAACTGGTATTCAGATGTATCCGGTTAGACAGGAAGCCGACCCTCCGGGTAATATGGTACCCCTTGGCCTAAAAAGCCAATATATGACACTATGAAACAAGTCCTTTATGTTTGTTTTACAGGCATAGTCTTATTTTATAGAGCTTAAGTATACAAGTTTTGCGGCTGTAACCTAGTGGTGTTGGCTCCGACTTACGATATGTAGGTCGCAGGGTTCGAACCTAGAAAGGTGCATTAATGCACTATATTTCATCACCACTGCTCTCAAAATGGTGAAGGAAAACATCGTGAGGAAACCCGCATGACCTAGAACCAAAAACCCGAAGACACCTGTCTTCTTATCCGCACTGAGCGTGCGTGGTGGATCACAGTCCACTCCCTCTCGTAGAGAGGCCTGTGTCCCAGCGGTGGGAACTGTATGGCTGATTATGCATGCATTATGCATACGGAGTCAAAGTAGTCGATATGCAAATACTTCTGAGACGGGTATGAGTTTGACATTAGACCGACCTTAACAGCCAGTGGCAAATTGCCATCTCATGTGCATAATGTCAACTTGGGACTGGCAAGTTGGCAACCGAGTGGCAATCTACATTTCGAACAGACACTTACCTATCATCAAACTACGAATATATGTTACCGGCCATACCCGATTTTAGGCCAAACTAGTTTGTCCTAGGCCAAACTAGGCACTCTGACTAAATGAGTTAGGTTAGGTTGGAACTGTGACCAACCACGCGCGAGCCGAGGGTGCGTAGCAGGGCCGATGAGTGCCACAGCAAAGTTGGGCGCATTGTAATTGCTTTGTTTGTGTTAGTGTATCCTGACACGATAAACACGTGAACTGGTTTGGCCTAGGACATACTGGTTTGGCCTGAAATTGGATTTGGCCGGTAACATATATAATGCTTGCCATAAAGTATAAACATATATCGACAAGCAAATAAGCATTTCTGCAACATTTTTGCTAGGTAAGCAAGTGCCTAATTTATTTACTTAGAGGCAGATAAATAATTTGTAATAGGATCTGAATTATGGATGATGAATTGAATAACACGTTAATCAGACATTCGTTTAGAAGTATCACTTACTCCTACTACTTACTCTGTCAGGAGTCGATGGTAGGTGAAGTTACGCTGACGAAATCGGTCCGAAGGAGGGCAACCATCTGCGCCTTCGAAAGCACGTGAAGCTCTTTTTTCCGGCTGTCATCCGTAGATATTTCCCAGTCTTTATGGTACGCGTAGTCATAAATCTGAAAGTCTGAGAATCAGTGTTACCAAGGCGTAGGTAGAGGTAAGACAGACGCTTGCACCATGTAAAGTACTAGTATTCAGCTGCATCTGGTTATAAAGATAAAGATAAAGATATATTTATTTTGTAAAAACATGAGTGGTATGGTATGCACTATACAGATTTTATAAATAAAAAAAAGTTTCTACATGTTTTGCCATATAGGAACGGCGTACAAAAAATGTTAGGCTAAAAAACTAGGTAGTAACTTAATTTAAAAAATTGAAGTTTTTACCTTAAAATATTAAATTTACGAGAAATGGCTTATACAATAGGGTATATTAATTATTATAAAAGATATAAAATTTAAAAAAAGGCTTAGACAATAGGGTTAAGAAAATAGACGTTATTAACTAAAAATATTAAAATAATTAAAAATAAGAAATGTCGTACCTTACTTATTTGCCGATGTACCTATTGTTTTTAATCGTTTAAAAATTCTGATAAGCTGTAGTAGCATTTGACTAAAAGAAATTTTTTAAGCTGTATTTTGTGTAGTCTAGTTGGTAACTGCTTATTAGGGAATTTATTATAGATAATTGGTGCCAAATAGAAAATACTTTTACTTTTAAAATACTTTATACTGAAAGTCGAACTCGTTGGGAAAAGGCTAGGCAGTTAATGATGATGAAGCGTTACTCTCTAAACAAAATCAAGAGAAAAATCTGATAAGAAATTTCTGATTGTTCTAAAGAACGCTTGTTATTTACCGTAAATCCCTTACTCAGTTTCTAATTTTTGTGAGCCTCTATTGTTTCAAGCGAACGCTTAAAATTAAATTAATTTGGGAGCCATTTTCCTTCGAGCAAAGCTTTGAACGAAAAACCTTTTAACATTTTAACAATTTGTCTACCTGGGTAGAAAACCCTTTCTAAGCTAACTTTCTTCGTCATTTTATGCTTCAAAGCATTAGAAACCTCTAAAGCTTAGGTAATTTGTAGAAAGTATGGTTTGTTTCTAGAAAATGTCAACCTATCAGTCTCGAAGGTGCCAGCTGATCATAGATCCCGATTCCTATCGGCTTCCTTTCTGGAACAACCGCTCTGTGTAGTGTCTACTGTAGTCAAAACCACCTCACAACCTACTACTTAAATCTTAATAAAAGCTTCGATACCTTTTCTTTTCGGTAATTTGTCCTCATAATCTACATCATCGGCTAAGCAGTTCACTGCTGGACAGGACCTTCGGGTACCTAAACCTTAAACTGCAAGGTTTAAATTCATATATTAGCCGGATTCCAATCTTCTTCTTTCTTTCGTGTCGGCTCGCTATAGTTTGAAGCATAGTCATCATCTTCCTGTCCTTGGCCCGTATTCCTGCCCTTGGTTGGTGCAACACGTTGTTTTCTTCCAATCTCCTCTGTCAACCGTCACGCTATCATTTACTATAGTTTGAGGAATAATGAGCCTATAATTTTTCCCGAGCTAGGACACAGGCCTTCTGTCTGTGAGAAGATCTAGGCAGTAATCCACAACCAGATCCTAGTGCTTACTGATGGATGTCACATGCCTCGTATGGTGGTGGTTTTCGTTGCTGCTCGGGATAACTCTTTTAATGGATCCCAATTCTTCTTTCTTTCTTCTTCCAAGGACTCCCACTAGTTGGACCGATGACTTGGTGAAGGTTTCGGGGATCCGCTGGATGCGAGTCGCACTGGATCGGTCGATGTGGCGACACTTGGGGGAGGCCTATGTCCAACAGTGGACGTCTTTCGGCTGAAATGATGATGATGGTGATTCTTCTAATGATACTCACTAATCGTCTGCAGACAACTCAAAAAGTCTATCATCATTATCAGCTTATCCTTTATCAACTATTATGAGGTCAGATTCCAGCCTAACAGGATTCGGCAGAAACGCCTATCAACAAATAAAAAAATATCCACTCTTACACACCACAATTTATCCGAAGAATTTCCTTTCCAAATGAAAACCCATCACAATTTTACCGACAAAAAATAATAATAGCCTCTTAATAAATCTGGCCCTATAGGTACGGTAACCTGATTAAGGGTGTGTGGTGTGCGTTGAAACAATTTGACGAGCCATTAGCTCCGGCCTTGACTCCGTCGGTAGCCTTACGTAAGTACCTATGGCTTCGGTACTTATGTACTTTACAGCTTGATCGGATCTGATTGGATATAAAAGTGCACGGGTATGTTGCTTGTGTTGAGACGTGGACAGTTGTAAGGTTTATATTGTTCAGATGTATTTTACACCTGTGTGTTTTATCCTGTACTGTTCTTTTGGAAACTTGTCGGGGACAGTACATAACATCTCGCCTGTAATCCCCGAAGGGTTAGGTAGAGGTGTACCTAATAGTACATCCAAATTTCGCTTATATTTATGTCACATGTAATAGGGTTGAGCCTATAGCCATCAACCAGGCTCGAATTCAGACTCCGTGGCTGCTACTAAGAAATTCCTGATGGAAATACCCAGCAATTTACCCGACTCGGGAAGCATACCCAGGACCTCATGCTCAGAAGTCCACTCGACCAACGAGGCAGTCAAAGTCTGGGAAAGTACTCCAACTATACCCACTTATCCACCACCGAGAAGCGTTGCCATGCTCTAGGTTGAAGGGTACTGTTACCGACGTAATCACAAATACACATTTCTTTGTCTCTGGAATAGCACCGGCCATCATCATTAAAAATTTATAAATGATTGCCAAGGTCGCCTTATTGCCTTCGTATTCCACGTTTTGTTGCTACCTCAAGTTAGGTAATCAATAAAGTCGTCTCAGCAGCGTTTTTAGGCAACGCTGTTGTCTTAAGGCACCAACTGTGTAATCCGTCTGTTCTGGTGTATATGGTATGGTAAGATAGGAATTAAATTCACTCTATTTAGTTCATGATGATTAATAACGTTAGAGACACTGCTTCTACTTTAGCTAGAGCTATTCTGGAAAATTCTACCAACGAAAGCTCCGTGTATATATCAATACTAGCTGACCCCGCAAACGTTGTTTTGCCATATAAATAGTATGAAAAATAGATGTTGGCCGATTCTCAGACCTACTCAATATGCTCACAAAATTTCATGAGAATCGGTCAAGCTGTTTCGGAGGAGTACGGGAACGAACATTGTGACACGAGAATTTTATATATAAGATTTATGCTGTCTTGGCTTCCGTACGTTTTTTCACGGGTGACCACTGAAAACCAGCGCTGTGCTGTGGGCCCCCCATAGCACAGCATCATGCTGAGTGGTAACCTGCTTGTCGCAGTCACGACGTGCAAGCTGTTAACTTTTTTCTTTTTTGTTTCGTCCTGTTCAATTTAGAGTTTATTTTTTTGTCATTCTGTATGATGCACGTCATGTCCCTGCGACATATAAATACTTTTTCTTTCTTTCTTCTTTCTATGTAGCTGGCTCTTTTATGGAATATTCCTAGATATTCTAGAACATAGCTCCAAACAACTGCGCAACACGAGCCAACCTTGACAACAGCCCAAAAAACGGCGCAAACAGAAAATTGACCCGTAAACCAATCCTCTATTAACCGACCGTCATACGTAAGCAGGCTGTTAACTATGGCCGCTAACGGGTGCTTTTAATTCAATTAATGTATTATATGAACTCATAACCAGTCGTCATCGGGGTGTTGTCAAGGTTCAGCGGGTTGCAGGTTAACGATCGGTGGACATGACACTAATCATTAAATTATGTTGTTTTGACTAAACAGACGATCGGCTTAAGGGTGTTTTTAAAAGTCTTAAGGATGTAAATAGTATGGGGTTCCATTTTGTTAGCTGCGGTACTGACGATGACGGTTTTTAAAGGACCAAGAGAACTAGCTTCTGGAAGCGACTTCGAACAAAACACCTTCTACAATATAACATAACATCATGCTCGTAATTCCCGAAGGGTTAGGCAGAGGTGTACCTGATAGTACACCCACATTTCGCCAGTTATGTTTTAGTCCTATGTAATAGGGGGCGAGCCTATTGTCATCAACTGGCCACAAATCTCGTCTCCGTGGCTGCTACTAAGAAATTCCTTAGAAAAATCCAATAACAATTTGCTCGACCCGAGAATCGAACGCAGGACCTCATGCGCAGCAGTCGCGGTTGCGGCCACTAGACCAACGAGGCAGCCCATCGTAATACAGGCGTAGGCAGTCATCAATATATGACTCTTCGCAATACTTCTAGCTTTCAGTGATCGGATCCGTAATTCCAGAGATATTACCTCTTATGAACAAACAAACAACTTTACTATTACTTTTTTTCAATTACTTAATGTTTATGATGAGATTCTTGCAAATAATTAGAGGTAAGATAATGGAACCATTTATTAACTTAAAAGGAAATTACAAACAGATTAAAGTTTACGAGAGTTTTAGAGTTCTTGTCAATTTTCTCTTTGAAGATAGATTTCCAAACCAAAGTTCTCTCACGGAGTAGAACGACGGATATCTTGGACAGTAATTAGGTTAATTCAAGCCTACTAATTACTGGGTAAATTTCCCTCGAGTGAAAAGTAGAACTAGGCAATTAGCCAGGAAAATATTAGCTAGGCTTAACTAAAAAGCCTTGATGTTCCTCATCCATAATTCTCTTTATCACAGGTTTTCATTACCTAGCTAGGAGAGCAGTGCTCACCCACACGTTTGTATTTAGTACTTTTTTTAGTTAAACTGTATTTTTAACGTGTACTACTATGCACAAGGCATAGTAGTAAAAATACAGTTTGAGTAAATAAATAAATATTTTTTTTTATAATTTCTAATCTACTTTTGTATGTAGGTACAAATTATGCTCATAAACATGAGTTATTTCAAATCTGTCTGTGATAGTCTACACATATTTAGAGGAGCTCGTGGCTAAATAATAACAGCCGCTCGGGTCGACCTTCAAGTTAAGCCTCGCTTGCCTAGATTGGTCCGTCGATACCTATAGCATAACGAGTTTCCTTCATGTCCCGGAAACCACAGTTAGCCGATGGTTATTGTAGAGTAGCTCGGCGGTCATTTTGTAGATTTTTGACAATCTTTTGCGAAAGTTACTTTGGAAGACCAAAGTAACTTTCTCAAAAGATTGTCTCTACTCCTGTAGCCATCAGCATTCGTACTCAAAACTTTCCTCACGACATTTTCCCAAATACCCATCATCATTATGATAGAATGTGACAGTGCTCTGGTTTCGTTGAAAGTACATTCCTCATAAGGAATGTCCTTCTTAAGTTGAATAGTACTGACATAATTATCACTGGCAACCTGCCTAGTCTGTTGACTGCCTCGGTGGTTTTATGTTATATCACCAGTTATGTTTAAGCGAGCCTATTGTCATAAACTATACTAACTTCATGGCACTATAGAGAAATACACACCTAACTTATCTCTCACACATAATATAAAGCACCGTTAAAAACCCAACTTACAAGCAATAACAATAAAAACTCAATTTAAAAAGAAACTTTCTCAAAAAACCGCAGAACTCATGCATAAACCATGAAGTTTCCCTTTAACTAGAAGTTCGCTGCACTGTTATTTAGAAACGCAATCTTGATAATAACTAAGGGGGAAGCTTTATCGGTTTTACCATCGTGTAGGAGCCAATGGACTCGTGATATTTATTTTTTTATACATCTTTAACTTCTTACTAATAGGGTGCATAGTGCAAGCCTAGAGGTGTGACCGTCGGACTGCCAAAGTCATAGCCAAGACACGCCTCTCTGATTTTTCCTATTCATGTGCGAATTGTACAATAATTATCACTTGCTTGTGATGGAAAACGTCATGAGGAATCCAGAATTCCAGAGAGTTATTTCTCGACGGCATGTAAAGCCAATAGTCAGAGATCCATGCGCGGCATAAAAACTCTGATACCCGGTTAGGCACCATACCATTTTCTGTTTCGTCTTGTGCGTGAGAAATAAATACCTTTTCTTTGTTTACGCTGACCTTATTGGTGACATTCTTCAGAAAAGTCAGGGTATGAGCGTGCACGAAGCAAAAGGCCTATGTAAGGAGCGTATCAGGTGGCGCTCTATTCTGACTAACCCCATGGGAAAAGGCATGAGTTTACAATTTACTAGCTTATGACAGGATCGTACTACCGGGATAAAAAGTATCCTATGTGTTAATCCAGGTTATAAACTATCTGTGTCTCAAATTGTATTCAAATCCGTTCAGTAGTTTTTGCGTGAAAGAGTAACAAATATCCAGACAAACATACATCCTCACAAACTTAAATCAAAATATTAGTAGGAAGTTTTGCTCGATATCACAAAGGCAAAAGAAAGGGTTCTGTGTTTCTTGCATCCATGTTTGTTATCCCGCACAAACTGAACTGATTGGAGCAAATCCCGTTTTCATTGGATTAGTCTTGATCCGGAGCAGGCTTTGTCAGACGAAGTGACGTCACAGAACATTCAAAATGGCGGCGGTGATACGCCACGATGCGTTTCATACGAGTCTTTATTTTGTTATTTACGTTCCATAACTTGGTAATAGTTTCTTTTCCATGTACGGTAAACATGAAACTACGTCCTACATACAGGTTGAACGGACACCGACGCAGAAACGGTTACCACGTATTCAGCACGTCAGTCTGAACCCCCATATAAATTTTAAAACTGTAATTAAAAAAAACAGTAGAGCACCGGTGGCCCAGTGGTGGCGGTCCCGACTTACGAGCAGTAAGTCGTGGGTTCGAACCCAGGCAGGCGCATTACTTTGTGTAATTTATTTCATCACCACTGAAAACGGTGAAGGGAAACATCGTGAGGAAACCGGCATATCCTAGAACCAAAAATTCGAAGACATCTGACATCTACCAACCCGCACTGGGCCCGCGTGGTGGATTATAGCCCATTCCCTCTCATAGAGAGGAGGCCTGTGTCCCAGCAGTGGGAACATTATAGGCTGATTATGCTAATTAAAAAAAACAGTTGTTTCCTGCAAAAGTGCAATACTTTCACGGTCAAAATATATGGAACAGCAGATTTTTTTAACAGTATTCCAGTTGATACGATCCATACATACTTTCTCGTCGTCCACATCCATACATCTGGTCATACATGCACGTTGGTTGCGAGTACTATACGCACCTGATCTTTCTGAAGAACAAACTCAAATTAAAAGCATTTATTTTAACTAGACCACTATAGTCACTTTTGAATGTCAGATAAACAAAGAAAGCGAAGCTACAGTCACAGACACAAGGCATAATAACTTGTGAAAGTACTGTAGTTGCCCATCCCAAGGCGTAGATCTCTATGGAGAACATCACTTATAAACATTAAACTATACCTAAATAATAATAATATTCGGAGCAGGCTTTGTCAGACGAGGTGAAGTCAAAGAACATTTAAAATGGCGGAGCCAAGTCAAGATACTTTATTAAGCAAATCAAGTATCTTGACTCGGCTCACGAGGTTGTCGACATGTGGGATGTGGACTCAGCGATCATTGTGCCGATAGTTGTATCAGCCCATGGCTTAATTGCCAAGAGCCTCGACCAATACCTGAGTTTCTCTCGTTAGGCAGCTGGATCAAGGGTTTGATTCAGAAAGCGGTACTCCTGGACACGGCTCGTATTGTTAGGAGTTTCCTCTCTCTGGAGCCCTGACGCTTGGACCCTGTTCCCGATACCGGTGGGCTACAATTTTTTATATTTTTAAATGTTTTTTATATTGTTTTTAGTTTAAGAAAAATTTTAAAATGTATAAGATTTGTATAAAAATAAATAAAGGAAAAATTCGGTATAAATTAGAAAGCTTGTTAACATATCAGAATAGCCGATAGGGCAGTATCCTCAGGGGTTCGTATTGTTCAGCTATCGTGGATTAATGTCCCAAGGGTGAGGGGGCGAGCTCATTGATTTGACGTGTTGTCAATCTCGGGCTATAAATACTGATTTTGCGATACATTTTAACCAACAGATGTAGGATCATGGCTTAACATAATTTTAGTGATTATTTCTGAAGGCTTTCGAGTCTGTAATGCTTTATTTTACGATAATGCTCATTTAACAAAATTTTGGAACTCTGAGTCAGCACAGCGGGTTCCTTTTTGTATTATATTATTTATTTATTATATTTTAAATTTTTGCTTAAATACTAATTACCCCAGACTTCATGATTTATCGACTTCATGGTCATCATGAAGCCTGGGGTAATTAGTATTTAAGCAAAAGACTATTGTATCTTTTTTTTTTTTTAATTGTCGTTGCCCCACACTAGGAATTTCTCCTGTATCGTGGGTGCGTTTACAAACATTTAAACTCACATACACAAACAGCCAGACCCGGAACAACTACCTGTATAACGGAACAACAGCCATACAAATATTTGTTCCTTGCGGGAATCGAACCCGCTACACGCAGCGCAGCAGTCAATCGCTCAGCCACTGCGCCAACCGTGCCGTCGAAATTTTAGCTAGTTTGGACAATGGCACTTGTGGCTAAATCCACCAACAACATTCCATCCAACCATCCCCCCATCCTCCCTTCCATCTCTCCATTCTATCAATCGGTTCCGTTTCTGCGTCACTTTTTGCCAATTCCTTAGGGAGCCAGCTATCCAAGTCTGTCGTGGCCTGTCTCGCCGTGTCAAGGTAGATACCAATTACTATGTTTTACGGGCCCACCGCTCGTTCTACATAAAAATAGGACTTAATAATCTACCGTAAACGTCTATGACAATTACAAAACGTACTAACGTACCCATCCTACACTGTGACATAAATATGATTTATATTTCAAATATAACCATAACAGTAAGTGTTACTATGGCGTGTGCTCTACTTTTACTTCGTTGCCGACCCTGTGACGTCATCAGGGGATGATACATGCGGCATTGTACTCCATTGTGACACCATGGAGAGAGTTTCCTTTGTAATCTGACCGATTGTATATTGTTATTGTTGGATGCGAGGGTAATGTTGTAGTTTTTGTGATGTTTTCTGAAAAATAGATATTGTGATCTTTTTTTAGGGTTCCGTACCCGAAGGGTAACCTACGAGAATAGTAATGTGTTTTTAAAAAAATTTACACAGCCAGTACAGTCAGCAAAAAACAGTTTGGTGTGCAGTTACACAGATGAGCGATGTCAAAAACTCGAATGAATGTCATAACGTTGGTTAATAAAAAAACCTAACAAAATTTTAATCAAAAATACCCCATTAAAAGTTAGTGTCATCCCCCGTCAGCTGGGGTGCATAATGAACATGCCATGACATGACCGATGTATTTAAATTTTATTAAAATTTCTCCTGATATGTATGTAAATTATAACTTTTTGTTCTTTTTACGTTAGGTAAAAATCTTGAAAATGATTGATTTTTATAACTACTGTTGTCAAAAAAAAAAACCGTAAGTTATGCCTGATTTATGCTATTAAAATTCGTAGGAACTCTCGAAACTTTAAAAAATATATAATATCAATCTTTGACATATCTTGTCGATATTTTACGCATATTTATCGATACGCACTGCTCCTACTACTTATTAATTTTCATGGAAAAGTCAATTCATCTTCCTGCGCTTATCCCATGTTACTTGGGGTCGGCGCAACACGTTTTTTTCTTCCGTTCTCCCCTGTCAACAACCTATACTAATATTTTATATTTTTATACGCAAACCCTGCGTAGGGAAATACAGATGTTTTGATATAGAAAGAAAAATTCGAGTGCGAGCAGGGTTTGAACCTGCGACCTGCGACCTTTAAGTTAGTTCGATACTTTCTTAAATAGATGGCGCTAACGTCACCGTAAGACGTTATTAATGGAACGAAAATTTCGAGAGCTGTGAGCAGGGTGCGATGGTCTAATTGGTTAAGACGTCCGGTGTACTGAATCGGAAGGTCGCAGGTTCAAACCCTGCTCGCACTCGAATTTTTCTTTCTAGATCAAAACATCTATACTAATATTGTAAATGTGTTTCACGACTAGACCACTTAACTGATCGTTATGAAGTTTTCCAAATAGGTGACATGTGCTTGGGGTCAACGGGAATACACCCTATTTTATTCATTAATCCTGTAATGTAGAAGAAGTTGCGGGCTCTCTGTAGAAATATCAATTTGCAATCTCTTCAGAAGGATCTTTTAAATCATAAAACCCAATCAGCGAGATAAATCACATCACAAATTAGCACAAAAACTTCTTGACATCCTTTACAAACCCTCTTTAATCTGAAACTCTCTATAAAGGATGCCGGAGGCTGTGAGCTGAAGATCGATATCCTGAGAGCGTCCGGTGAAGTGCGTCACCACAACATGTGACCCAGTTTGTGCTAACTTTGTTCTGTGGGCTGCTTAGAAACAATTGTGTGGCTAAACTAGGGTTGTTTTAGGCTTGGAAGTTTCTGGAAGTCTGGTTAAGACCTATGAACCGGTTTTAAAGCAAGATGACTTTTTAAATCGGATTTTGTTAACAATTTCAAGGGTTTAAATTTTATTGCACGGAACCCTAAATTTTCTACAAAAAAAAAATTAGCTTAAGTAGTAACTTAGGATGAAGAGTACCTTTTGGCATCATCTATCTGCCAGTAATCGTCAAAATCTGTCCAGTTGTTTCGGAGATTAGCCGGAACAAACACACAGAGAGACAGATAGACGGACAGACACACAGACAAAAACTTAAAATCATTTTTTTTTTGTTATAATCACCGTAAATACTTTCTTATGCATTCCGTAAAAAGGTGTTATTTTGTATTAAAGTAAATTACAAATAGACACTCCACTTTTATTTATTTGTATAGGTGTAGCTCAATCTGTCTTTTTATCTGTTTCTTATTCGCTCCGTAACAGCTGAGCTAATTTCGAATTAAACACATAGGTAATACAGTTATACCATTACCTGGGTTAGGAATAAATCAAAATCAAAATCAAAGCATTTATTTCAAGTAGGCCAGTTACAGGCACTTTTGAATTGTCGAAACACTATAAATAGAATACTTTTTATCCCGGTTTTTCTCGCGGTATAACTCTAAGAGGACGAAGTCGCGGGAAATGGCTACTTGTTGCATTTCATATTATCATGGCAACCTAACCATCTTATCAAAAACCAAACAAAACGCTTCCATTTTTAAAAGAAGCTAGCTTAACTGGTCAGATAATTGAGGTCTTTCATTTAAACAAGGAGTCCTTGTATGGTTTCTACAACAATAATTTTGCCCTTTGAACACAATTCAAAGGTCAAACTGGCTAGAAAGACAGAACAAAATCTGATACAAAAGCGTTTTCCACCAAAATTAATTCCTACCCAAGTTAAAAAGGAAGCCGAAACAATTCATAAAGAATTCGTCAAACAACGTCCGAAAAACAACCAAAACGGAACAATACTTTAGTCGTTTAAAAAAAAACATTTAAAAAAGGAATCCCTTACAAAACCGCGCCAACGCCGGCCGCCATTACTGTACCATAGACAAGTGCGCTATTTGTCAAGCGTCAACTGTTTGTAAAGACTGTGGCTCGAGGAACAGGGAGTTTTGTTTGCATTGCCACTCATTTGTCTTGCTGGCTGTACGTGCTTACATACAGCCCTATCCACGGTTTTTACCTCTGACAGCTGCAATTTAATAGCAACTTTATTGTGACAAGAATAAAGATTACTGTTAATTCACAAGCTTGTCAGTGGTAGCAACCGAACTTCAACCTTATTGTTATAAATAGAGAAACCACTGTTATTTTGATAGTGATGCCTTAAAAGGAGTAAACTGGTTGTAAAAGAACGTACTTTGTTTTTTCTTGAATACGATGGTGGTCCCCTGGAGAAAGTTGTTTAGTTTCAGTCTGAATCAGACCCTTAAATGACTATTAATTATTGATACATGGTGTACAGCGAGTGATAGCTGCATAAATGATTGAGATTTTATTCAGCCAATTGCTATCACTCACTGTACTTCTGAAATACCTACAAACGAAATAAGTTAATGTGAGTAAAAGACAGACGTTTAAAACTATCTTATGTCAATTTTTATGTTCAACAAATAGAGCTGATTCTGAAATGAGGCTGGATTTGAATAAATTATATTTGATTTTGGAGACGGCTCCCCCATTTGTAATCATTAACAATTCGTAAGCAATTACTGTCGTGGAAGTTTTGTTTTTGAAAAAGGACTCATTTGTTTTGTCGACTGTACACAGAGTGGAAGGTGTGTACTGTACACAGGGTGATGGTGTACCAACGCGAAAACGGTCCACATAGAATTTGTTATCGGTTATTAAAAAAAAAATGCTGTTTCCTACAAAAGATGTAGGAAACAGCAGTTTTTAAAAAAAAAATCAGCTGTTCCATACATTTTGAACTACATGTTCAAAATGTATGGAACAGCTAATTTTTTTTAATAACCGATGATAAATTTGGTAACCGTTTTCGCGGCGGTGTCCCTTCCAACCTGTATACATATTATTTCATTTAAAAATGAATGCAGCTATACAGGGTTATTTGTAAAACACCAACAACCTCGCAGGAGTAGATTACTAACATCATAAACAACAACATTTGTTCTACTGCTTTTCCGAAAACAGACAAAAGAAAAACGACTTTTCATACAAAACTCGATCAGCTGTTCGGACATATGTATGGAGAGTTGAATTTTTTTTGTCTGTTTTCGGAAAAGTCGTAGAACAAATGTTGTTGTTTATGATGTTAGTAATTTACTCCTGCGAGGTTGTTGGTGTTTTACAAATAACCCTGTATAACGAATATTTTACAAAGGCTGGATTTTAGTCTAGACTTTACAAGAGATTGTTCCTAAGTTGGGAAGTGAAAAGTTTTAGCTGTTTCCTTTTAAGAACTGTTTCTTTTGACGTCCTAACTTTCCGGAATATTTTGAAAGCTTACATTGTTTGAACTGACGGGCAAGTAGAAGAGAATATGGCTTATACTTTATCAGGTATTTTTGTAGTACTGATTTAAATGATTTCTTTCTTAAATCAAGGTACTACTGCTCACGATTATTTCATAAGTGGATTTAAATAGTTCCTGTTAACTCCAGGATTTTTTGGGACGTGTGTTTAGAGCCAGATTTTTGTCCTGATTTATGATTGGATATAAGATAAGATAAAGATTTATTTCACACCACAATACATGAACACAATAGTACATTATTAGGTTTCGTGAACAATACATACGTTTTTATATTGTGGGAGACTGGTGCCTAAGCTAGGCGGAAAGCCTGTATTTCAGGACACCAGGTCTCCACCCCTTCGGAAGCACATTTAAACAGGATTATGCACTCGTACACAAATTAATGCAGTAAACAAATATGGATTTGGTTTCCATCAGAGCTTGCAAGGTTTATACAAGATTATCGGATATTTAAGAATACATTTACCAAATCTTCCATCGAATATCACCCACAGCTGGGAACGCTCTCAGCCTGAACACATTAAGGATCAATCTCTGTGATTCATAAAGACACCCAATCCCTTGCTCATCTTACCAAACAAAGAAGAGCTATCAAAGAGAATCCGTCAACATTGCAAACCGGAGGATATAGAAGGGATGTCTTTCCGATTGATTTCCTTTATTCCCTTCCTTGTTCTTTGTTTGTCTTTAATTTTGACGGATTGGTTTTTACTTGCATAACAAAGTAATACTGAGGTTGACTTCCTGCCAGGGCTGCGGGACTGTTCGAAAGAGATACCGTGGCCCTGGAACACAAAGGGCAAAGAAGGAACATGGATGGGTTTTAGTCAGTACAAGTCTGACACTCCCCTCCACTCCGCCCAGAGTGGGGGGAGGGTATTTGATGATTTCCCATCCGAAAAAAAATAAAATAAAAAAAAAAGGTTGACTTTACATATTTCTGGCTTTTTTAGGGTTCCGTATCCAAAGGGTAACCTACGGGACCCTATTATTAAGCTACCTCTGTCTGTCTGTCTGTCTGTCCGTCCGTCCGTCCGTTCGTCTGTCTGTCTGACCGTCCGTCTGTCTGTCCGTCCGTCCGTCTGTCTGTCCGTCCGTCCGTCCGTCTGTCTATCAGCGGGCTGTATCTCATGATCCGTAATGACAGTTGTATTTTTCACAAAATGTGTATTTTTGTTGCCGGTATAACAACAGCTAATATAAATAGATTAAAAAATAAAGGGTGCTCTCCTACTACGATGGTACGGAACCCTTCATACGCGCTTACGTGGTTTTTTATTTTTAAAGAATATGTTTTAGTGGTCATTCCTTTTGCCTATCTTTATCCTTTATGTCGCATGCTGTTGGATAAACGTTTCTCTTCTTATTTTCATTATGATTGAAAGCTACATTTTCTCCCTGAACAAAATAATCACCAATCCGTCTTTTTTCAAAACTGTGATTACTGTGTCATGTTATTACTTAAAACCGCTTCCAAAAATATTTTGATAACCTTCACCACCAATCGACAGTCCTATAATATAAAGGGTGTAAATAGACCCTAAACATAAACGAAAGGCACTTGTTTTCCCCGTCACTGCGATCATTTTTTTGTTCTATACTATATCTGGGAACCTTCTAGTTACGGAGATATTGGGGGTCAAAGTTCCAACTTTTTGTAATTTAATGTAAGGTTTTTACTTTACACACCTCCACGACCCTCATACTATTCAATCCATTCATCTGCATAATGATATGAGTACTTTCCATCCTACCGTAAAACGTGATTTTTCACCCCAAAAAAAAAGTGGATTCCCAGCAATAATTTTTGCGTAAAGCTACTTAGTTTTTAGTTTGTTTTTTTTTTTTATATACAGAATGTTTGGTTGACGGATATGAGGGTCTGTTTACACCCGGTATTTATTTAATCTATACTTATATATAATAAAGTTGAAGATTTGGTTGAACGCGCTGATCTCAGGAACTACTGGTTCGAATTCAAAAATTCTTTTAGTGTTGGATAACCCATTTATTGAGGAAGGCTATAGGTTATTTAACATCACGCTACGACCAAAGGGAGCGGAGCATCAATGAAAAATGTTGCAAAAACGGGGTAAATAGTATTTTTATAAGAATTTTACGCGGACGGAGGTCGCGAGCAACAGCTAGTATATTATAATCAAACAAAACATGTACACACGACAAAACTTTTTTAATCATAACCCTACTTTTACTTGCGTTCCATAAAATAATCCATTGTATTAATCTAATCAAAGTTCTGTGTTTCTAATACAATTTTATTACTCTCACCCCGGAACAGTTCACTATCCTTTCATTTTTATTTCACGTCAGATTTTGCTGCACCTTTATTGTCGTTGAGATAAGGTTTAGTTTAGACGTAATTTAACTGTGAAAGGACTGATTGACCGTAGGAGGTGATAAAACCCAGGGACATTTTCTCCCTTCGACAGGAAATTGGACCCCGAACCCTCTTGACGAAACACAGACTATGGTTCAATTATGTTAGAATAGTTTGCCCCTAGTTTTGGGGAAGTTATCGAAATGGATACTTTTGTTTGTGTGTCTGATGATACTGTATAGTTATGTCGGTTGTGATAGTATGGGTATGTGTTGAGAAGGAATGAGGAAAATGTCGTGGACAATGTTTTGAGTGTTAATGTGGGTCGATAGGTATAAGGGAAACGAACGAAGGATGGACTGTGTTGAAGATGACATGGCTAGGAAGGCTTTTTCAATTTTTTATTTAGCCTATTCTGTCCCACTGCTGGGCAAAAGCCTCCCCCATTCCTTTCCAACTCTACCGGTGTTTTGCCTCGTCCGGCCAATCAGACAGGAACGTGTCTAAATCGTCACGCCAGCGTTTCTTGAGCCTGCCTTGATGACGACGACTGTCTTCAGGCACCCACTGTGTAATAATACTCTTTACCTACTTTTTTTTTTTTTTTATCCGGATGGGAAATCATCAAATGACCCCCCCACTCTGGGCGGAGCGGAGGGGAGTGTCAGACTTGTACTGACTAAAACCCATCCATGTTCCTTCTTTGCCCTTTGTGTTCTAGGGCCACGGTATCTCTTTCGAACAGTCCCGCAGCCCTGGCAGGCATCGGCCCATGCGGACCCCCACTTGATTGCTGACATCTCTTTGAGGCGCGCGTGGCTTAGGTAAGTACTTGAGGTTTACCTACCTCAAGTACTTATTTTTTTTGTGCTATCATCACTAACCTTATTTAAACATCTCTAAGTTAAGAAACACATTCAAGACATTGATGGATGTTAGGGAACGCATTACCGACATTATTTTGAATAAAAATCGTTGTTACAGACAGAGCTTGGACCACAGATCCCTAAGTAATTGGCTCTCAAAGGTCAAATGCCAATCGCACGATACGGAATCCGTTCGTAAATACAGTGACTGGAATCCGTACTAGAATCTGACAATGGCATTTAGGTAAATGTCATCATGTTACGGATAAATAATCTGCTTTGTGCTTTTCTTACATTGTGTTGCCTGCCTAAAAAAGTGTTAACACGGACAACTTTTATATATACATTCCGCAGTACGTGACAATTTTTCTGTTTTGGTAATGCCAGGACTGTTCATAAATTGTAAATATCACGCCTGTGTAACCACAACTGTTAATCATCATCTGTCTAGCCTTTTCCCAACTAAGAGCTATGTTAAGGTCGACATACAGTCAGTCTTTCGTTTTTATATCCCTTGGTAAGACTGGCTGTCAGAATTTCGGGCCACTGACAACCTGTAACGACTGTGTAAGATCTACAAATGACAGCCGGGACCTGCTTTCCTAGGCACGTAGGAACTCGGTAAGTAAAGGGTGGTCACCCATCCACAGACCAACCTAAGTAAGCGCGCCTTAACCTAACGATCGACCCGAGCGGTTGTTATTATTTAGCCACAAGCTCCTCTAAATATGTATAACTATTAATCATCATGAGTCCTAAAACTTATTGCATTTTCCCTTCATCCATATCCAATTCATATCATTCCAATAAGGATTTCCACACGTGTCTTCTAATATGTTACAATCTCCCTTCACACACTTACACACACAAAATACAACTTACAACCCAAAAAAAAAACAAATTTTGATCAACGACCGTCCAATGACATGGCTATTGGCTACTAACTTTAAATAAAAGTCCCTTCGGACCATTTGCCATGAATCACGAACCACCCCTAATCGTGATGTCACACAATATGACGTAGGCGATATCGTCTACTAGGCATTTATAGCAGGGTTACCATCCGTCCTGACATATTCGGTTTTCTAGACGAAAATAAATTTAGAAATTAAAAAAACATCTGACTATCGAAAAAAGTGAAAACAAAATATCCGGACGTTTTTTTGCAAATTTTCAAATGTTCGTTCGAATTTTTGTTCGAATTTTCAAATTTCGAAATAGTTTTCTACTGCTTCAAGTCACTGGCACAAAATATTTTTGTAGCCTAAACATCGCCTCTTTCAAGGTTTATTCGGTGGCAGCGCAGAGGTCAGTTTGGCTGAAAGTTTTTGAACTAGGACGGCAGGATAGGAAGGTGTAGCATAGTTTGCACCCACACCCTACTGCTGTTCCGTTGAGATAGCCCCACTAAACGAGGTGGTCTCGAAATGGTAACCCTAGCTTATAGTGATATGACGTAGGCGATATCGCGAAGGAGGCCGTTAGAGTGACATTTACGGCCCCTAGTGGCGATATCGATGGCTGATGTAGGGCTCTTGTCGTGCTGTTTAGGTAATAGTCGCTTGGGGTGGTCACGTATTCGATAATTCGAGATATAGTGGTGATTATGAACCTTTTCATTTCGGCCAAGTTCTTAAGGTGCCTTTAAATCAACGCAAATGAGTTGCCTTTGCAGTCCAGTCTAGTACGTAACAAAACATATTATAGTTTTAAAATACTAAAAAAAACGCTTTAGAGTGTAATTTTTAATATTTCTAGCAAAACTTTTCATTTGATACCCATATTATAGGAATGCATAAAACACAACTAGACCGCCGATCTTTGGGAGCCATATTTAATTTAGAATGACGTCACTTAGCTGACCATGCATTGTCATGCAAACTGAACAAGTATGCAAGGTTTCAGTTCAATCGATAACCGGGACGTGGGTCAAATTTAACTTTTAAGATTTTTTACATAGTTACAGGTGAAGCGTATAAAAGTGTGTTTAAAACTATTGGGATTTTTCCCTGATCTCCGTCAGGCTCTAAAGTTTTTTGGAACTGGGGATGGTTTGCCCCATAATTAGATGTCTGTCAGATTCTAAACCCTTCATCATTTGCCGAGTGTTTTCACAAATTTATCGGGGTCGGCTTCCAGTCTTACCGGATGCAATTAAATACCATTATTTTACATAGAGCGACTGCCTATCTGACCTCCACAACCAAGTTAGTACTGATTAATACGTTATCCAAGTTCTAAACCGTTATGGACTTAATATAACACAGTTGCCCAAGTTTAGTAGTGTGCATTATCAACATATTATTACAGTCTATATTATTCTGTTTAGTACGTATTTTCCCTAAGGAATGGTCACAGAAACAGTCCTAAATAAATCATTCGACGAGAGCACTTCCATTGACATTTACGAGTATGACCCCCGCCGGCATTATTGATTTCTATTTATCGTGTAATGGAGGTGGGTCCGTATGTATAGCTGTCGCGTTTGGGCTATTCGTTTGACATTTCACTACGGTATACTTGTATATTTTGTTTGATTTATATGTAGAAGTGATTCTGTTACTTGATTGGTTAGTTTTTTAGCACACACGCCTTTGTTTGTGAAATTGGTGAATTTGTGGTTGCCATTTATCGTACGAGATGAGAATGCTAAAGGGAATGTGTGGTGTTTCGCGAATGGATACAATAAAAAATGAGTACATAAGAATAAGTCTGAAAGTGGCGCCGGTGACTAAAAAGTTGTGTGGTAATCGGTTGGCTTGGAATGGATATGTGATGGAGAGGACAATGACGTGAGGAAAGTTTTGAGTATGAATGTGGGTATAAGAGTAGAGGAAGACCAAAGAAACGATGGATGGACGTGTGAAGGATGATATGACTAGGAAGGATGTGTCTGATGATATGACGAGTAATAGAGAAGTAAGGAAGAAGAAGACATACTGCGCTGATCCCAAATAAATTGAGATAAGGGCGGGAGAATAATGATGATTTAGTTTTGTACTACAGTAGGCTGTAGATGATGATGATGATATAGTTTTAAGCTATAAGCGTCTAATGAAATCAGTAGTGGTCAACTCTTAAGTTCGCTTTAAACGTTGTTTTGAAATAAAAACTGAAGATTGGATTCTACCTTTTGGTAACCAGACGGTTATAATATTTTTGGGAATATCTCATTTCTTTTTCATTGCTATGGATGGGAAATTACCTTATAAATAAAGTTTTGGTACCTAGGCATTATCGATTTCTGCGGTGTTGGCAGTGGGTTTGTTTGTGTGCTCTTGTGTTTGGGCAATGTGTTTAACATTTCACTGTAGTATCGTTTTCAAGTATTTCTTCTATATTTGTTTTTGTTATGTACAAGCGATGCTGTTTGGTCAATTGTTTCAGCACAGACGTGTTTGTTTGTGGAAAATTGGTCAATTAATTGTGCTTGTCATTCAGTCTCAGCTTTTGTCTCGTACTCGACTGTTGCAGTGATGCTCTTCTACTCTTTTTTAATAAACGATAGTGTTCACCACAGTCGGGACCAACGGCTTTACATGCTTTCCGAAGCACGGAGGAAACTCAGTATGTAATGAGTGGTCACCCATCCACGGACCAACCTAGGCAAGCGCCGCTTAACCTAAAGATCGACCCCGAGTGGCCGTTATTATTTAGCCACGAGCTCCTTATATTCCGATACCAAATAACACAAAAATATATAATAACAAATTATATTTTAACTTAAGTACCTATTCTAAATCTTCAATCCAAAACTAACGATCGAGTCCCCATTTCCAAAAAATATCGACATTACCCTGAACATACTAAAATCTAAAGCAAACACCTCTATTGATTCACAAATCACTAAGGGAACCTCTTGCATACAGAGGGTCAGAGGGTTGCACCCCTAACTAGGGGGTGTGTATAATTGTTCGCGTGCATTCTGTGCTGTGCAGGCAAATAGGGTTAACTGACTTTTTGTACTTTCTTGAATTAATTAGAGATATTTTTTTGACGAATGTTTTTGAAAATTTTTGGATGCATGTTGTTGCACGTGTCTTTTGTAAAGGTAGTATAAATTAATTGGGTTTTTCATACTTGATTTTAGTAGTGAAGTGTAGGGGGTAGGCTTGGTGACCTAAGGACTTACTCCCCAAATATACACCGTGACTTTTTAGTCGTCTTACAATGGCAGCCCACTTCATGTATCCAATGACTACAAAAAAATCATTCAAAAAATATCGTATTTATGAGATTTTATTAATTTAATAATAAAAATATTTTTCAGTATTATGACGCATTACGCAGTTAAAACACCCTGTTGCGAGTGATTATCTACTCGAATCGAGCGCTGGATATTATGTTCTCCCGTTTGACCCGTTAACATCATAAACAGGATGTTTCATAATTTTATTCTAATGTATAATTTATTTATCTCTGAACCTATTATGTTAGGTAAAAAAAAAATCGCGCCTAGTGCTATTTTATATCGGGTACATTGAGTGGACCACCTTTGTAAGACGACTAAAAAGTCACGGTGTGTTATAAGGTCCCATTAAATAGATGGAAAAATTTTCTAACCAAAGATATCCAAGCAAAAAAAACACTGGTTAAAGTGATTTTATTTTGACTTAAAATCATTGGGTAACTAACATTTTTAGTGTATTTTCGTTAGATGATTTTTTTTCTTGTATCTAATGCGGTTTTCTTATTTATTTACCATTGTCCTTATTTTGGTGGTCTGAATGATTTCTAAAAGTTTGTCCATCTATTTTAATGGGACCTTATATGTAGGTATATATATATTTTTTTACTTAGCCTCTTATGTATCACTGCTGGGCAAAGGCGTCCCCTATAGCCATATCCTTCCACTTTTCTCTTCGTGCGGTTTTCTCTGGCCAATCTCTCACAAACACCTAGGTCGTCCGCCAAAGTTTTCTAAACCTCCCTCGGCAACGACAAATAATTAAAAGCATAAATGATTACAGCAAAGTGACACTCTATTAGAGATCACGATGAAATCAAAATTGTATGAGAATGACATAACGACCGAACTGTCTACCTTAATCCAGTTTAAGAAATGTTAATTGTTTTACAAACGATTGCCACTATGGTCCATTCTGTACCTATTCATTGAAAATTTGTTTGACACCTTAAAAAATATGGCGAATATCAAAGTTAATAGTAATAGGTAATTAAGAAACTATTGGAAGAGCACTTCTGCCAAGCAATTAAATTATTTACTTTAAGTTCATTAATAAATTAATATTTTAACACTTTTCAGAACGAATAGAAATTATAGCATAATAGAAATATAATAGAAATTATAGCATTTCAAAGAATTACTTTTCATAATTCTATGAATCTTAGTTAAGTATAAAACTAATAAGTTTGGACCGGTGTACTTACTTAAATAATTATTCAAAATGTATATTCATTTAATTTTCCACAGGTCTGATCAAAGTAATATTGAAGTCTATGATGCAAATTGATTTTCATCTAAAATTTAATTACTAAATGTATCTCTTTGAATCAGGTTTCTAATTTTGTCCTATTGTCGTCTTTGTTTATATGTATACATATAGGTACTTACTTTTAGTTTTATCTTTATTATTATTTTAGTTCTATTTATAGTTTGTATATAATGTACATAATATTAGAATTATAAAATAAACAACAATAAATAAACTATTTTAAATTAAACTTAGATTTGGTTTCACAGAGAATTGTTAAAAGTATCATTTACATTGCTTGTGGTTTTATAATAAATTTAATGCATTTGAATCGCTTGGCAAGTTTATGTTGAAATATCTTATTTCAAATTAAAACTATTTTCTGTGTCTGCTTTCAAAAGACTAGATTTATTTGTGGTTGTATTTGCATGACAATGCAAACGGTCAAGCTATTGTTTTTTTTTAAATTAATTGAAATGATTAACTATTTTTGTATTTTAGACGATTTTCACGGTAATTTCTGTTTGCCTTAAAACTTTCTTAAGAAATCTCAACTTTTTTTACTTCATTTATTAAAACTGTATGCACAAGTAAAAACTGTACAACGACGGACTTAATGCGTTGCCTTGTTTTTTTTTTGTATTTTAATTTAACAAAATGTCACATCGCATTTTTTTATTAATTTTATGTGACCCTAACTATACGCACAGTAAGACTTTTAATGCCCATTATAGCTATACAATAGATATTAATAATTCTGAATGAAAGTATAAAGTTTTCTTTGTGCCACCCACCCCTCGGAATAGGGGTGAACTTAGGTTGGTAGAAAGTTGACGACAAATCGATGATTTATGTTTTTAAAATATAATAAAAAGGGAGCAATTTACAACTTGGGCATTGGCTACGCTATTGGACTGTGGTAGGCTTTTCTATACTAAAATTATCATCATCTTCCTGCCCTTGTCCCATGTTACTTGGGGTCGGCGCAACACGTTTTTTTCTTCCAATCTCCTCTGTCAACCGTCATGCTATCATTTACTCCTTTCACCTTCATATCATTCCTAAGAGGAGCTCGTGGCTAAATAATAACAGCCGCTCGGATCGATCTTTAGGTTAAGCCGTGCTTGCCTAGGTTGGTCTGTGGATGGGTGACCACCCATTACATACCGAGTTTCCTCCGTGCCTCGGAAAGCACGTTAAGCCGTTGGTCCCGGGTGTCATTTGTAGATCTTTGACAGTCGTTAGGTAGTCAGTGGCCCAAGAAGTCTGACAACCAGTCTTACCAAAGGGTATCGTATTACCCAGTACTAACTGGGTTGTGGAGGTAAAATACTGGTATTCAGCTGCATCCGGTTAGACTGGAAGCCGACCCCAATATAGTTGGGAAAAGGCTAGGCAGATGATGACCTTCATATCATTCCTCACACAATCCATCCATCGTTTCTTTGGTCTTCCTCTCCCTCTCCATCCATCCACGTTTATATTCATCACTCTTTTAGTCACATGCGATTCGTCCTTCCTCATCACATGCCCTTACCAAGACAGTCGACAGTTCTATACTAAAATTATAAAGAGGTAAAATTTGTTTGTAAGTTTGTATGTAAAGGGGTAATATATATATCTCTTTCGACCAGGGCTGCGGGACTGTTCGAAAGAGATACCGTGGCCCCGGAACACAAAGGGCAAAGAAGGAACATGGATGGGTTTTAGTCACTACAAGTCTGACACAGGGAGTGTCCGCTCCGCCCAGAGTGGGGAGGGGGGGTCATTTGATGATTTCCCATCCGAAAAAAAAAGGGGGTAATATCCGGAACTATTGATCCAAATCTAAAAATTTTTTCACTTCTTCCTTTATCGTGTGGTTAGTTCCTAACCTGGTGTCAGAGTTTTTATGTCACCCATGGGCCTCTGACTTGGCTTAACATGTCGTCAAGAAATATCTCTCAGGCATGCTGATTTCCTCGCGATGTGATTTTTTCACTGATTGAAAGTCTACATTATTCGTTTTTCGTATTATTCGTGGGCGCTTTAAGCTATAAATCGAAGTGCTAGTACAATATATTTTGAGAATTAAATTATTTATATACTAATGTACATAAAATTAGTGATACATCAATAGATGAAATAACACTGCACTGATGGACCATAGGCGCTGAACCGACCTTCGAAAATTGCGATTTTCAGTAGTGTTGGACCGGGCATTAAACAACTCACATTGACAGGGGTACAGTTACAGGTCTGTCTTTAAAACAACAGTGAACAAGCATCTTCTGGGCACGCTCGTTCCATCATAGACCTCATCCATCGCTTTCTATCAGGCGTAATAGAGGTCAAAAGCAGATCAATTTTGCAAAAAAAAAAACCGTAACTCATCATCTGCCTATCTGACTTCCACAACCCAATTAGTACCGGGTAATACGATATTCCTTGGTAAGACTGGTTGCCAGACTTTCAGGCTTTTGAATACACTTAACGACAGTCAAAGATCTATAAATGACAGCTGGGACCAACGGCTAGACGGTCATTACTTTTTTCTTCATAATACAGAATTAATTTATGGTCAGCGTAGAACGTCTTTATATTTTGTACATCTTCCTTTTCCATCACTCCTTGTCATGATCTTTCACACACAGCCCATCCATCTTTCTTACACTGTAATAAAATTCCCAAAGGATAAGCAACGACAATCAATCAATCAAGCCTATTGCGGTCCACTGCTGGACGTGATCCTCTTCCAAGTTTCGCCATAACACTAGCGGGGTTATTTCATAACACGCTTACAATGGCAATGTTGGCAACGAAATTATTTTTGGCAGTTCAACAACATTCATTGCGTTATTAACGTTAATGGACATGGATTTCTTTCAAACGTATGAAGCAATGAATTAGGAATTTTCTTAAAAATGCGGATTCATAATGCTGGGTCCATCCAGACGATGCAATATACATAAAATGTCTTACAAAACTATGCGAATTTGTTTCAACGAATGTTACATTTAAATCGTGGCTAAATAATAACAGCCGATTCAATTTTCAAGGTTAAGCAGAGCTTGCCTAAGATGGTCCGTAGATGAGTAACCATCCATTACATACCGAGTTTCCTTTCACGTTATGCCGTTGGTCCCGGCTGTCATTTGTAGATCTTTGACAGTCGTTACAGCTAGTTAGTGGCCGGAAAGACTGACTACCAGTCTTGCCGACAGATCATATTATCCAGCTCTAACTGGATTGTGGAGGTCAGATAGGCAGTCGCTCCATGTAAAATACTGGTATTTAGCTTCGTCCGGTTAGACTGGATGTCGACCCGAACATAGTTGAGAAGAGATTATATTATGTTACGTTTTACTAATCTTTACACGGCGTTACACAATTTGGAATGCCGGTTCTCGGTTTCCCTTCCACCAAAAATATCAGCTGTTCGATATATTTAAAAAAAAAAAAAAGTTACCTATGAAAAATTTCGAAGTGGAAGATTCAAAAGAGGCCCTGTAATACGTGGTAACCGTTTTAGTGTCGTCGGTGTACCTTTTTCACCCTGTATAATGTGTTGAATTTACTTTGTTGCAAGGTAAAACTTTTATCATACATTTTTTTTAGACCACGCTAACGCATTAGGAATTCCCTGTAATGTTAGTAGTGTTTGTGATAATAAATAAAAAATAAATCAATAAACTTTTCCTAACACTGATATGAAATTCATGTTTTAATGGACTTTTACCATGCATAAGTGAATAGTGTGATAACATCATGAACATGGGTGTTCATGATTTATTTATTTTGTAAAATAATAGTAAATAGATTCCACATTTTTAGGCTGTTGTACCTAAAGAGTGCCAACGAGCAATATTACTAAGACACCGCGGTCTATCCGTCTATCACAGGGCTGTTTGTTTCGAATCAAAATGATCACAGAATGTTTTTAACTTTGATCGCTACAACAAAGTTACCAAGAAACGTGATTTTTTCGGCGTTGTTTGCGTTCGGTGGTATTGAACCTTTCAAGTGCGAGTCCGACTCGCTCTTGGCCGGTTCTAACTTTTACTAACTTATTTTAGTTATACATTTCATAGTGGATTTATTTAAAATCTAATATTTGACCCCCTTTACCACCCCTAAGCAAAAAAGGGATTATTTTAGGTTTGAGGCTCTTTATGAAAGTTATAATTATGATAATTTCAGAACACTTTTCATACAGATAACCGTCAATAAGTTACTGTACTAGAAATAAGTTATATATACATTATACATAGGGCTCTTCATAACCATTCGGGGATTATAGACCTCAAGTTATGTTTCACGGAGTCATAAAATTTAGGTATGGGGACCCTCATAAAGTACCCCATACAATTTTCTTACATCATTATTTTGTCCACTCAAAAGATATCTGTGACCCCTACATTCTGTTTTACATAGCAATTAAAAACTTCACACCATGCATTTTGGTGATTTAAATAATTGGTAGTGGTCTTAAGTCCCCCCCTTTTTACAGCTCGTTGAGATTGCTATGAGAAACCGCTCGCCTGTAAATTTCGTGGGGTAGGCAGTAATTGAAGTCTCAGAATTACTCGGAATTTTGAGTGTCATGCAGTGGTTCGAAGATTGATTGAAGTGGGGAGTAATTACTGTGGTTTTATTTTGAGGGACGGATTTGAATGTTTGGTAATTCGTGTGGAACGAAAGCAGTGGGGAAGGGACCGAAAATTTTACATTTGTCAAAGGATTTGAGAAAGACAGCTTACAGCGTGGCGCTATACAATGGATGTAACTTAAGGAAACGTTTTACTAAGTTTTTATCAGTAAGGTACTACACTCCCTTATTTAATCGAACACCCGTAAATCTCGGCGAGCGCTCCAGAGTTCCTGTTATTAAGGTACCTTGCGCACTGCACAGACAACACTTGCTTTGCTAAAAACTGCAATTACACAATTGGATTTTTTTCTTTAAGGTACGGTTGTTCGAGAGTACTACTAGGGAGACTATTTGTTTCTTCTTTGAGTAGATTAACTTAATTTGTATTTATTTCTAATAACTAATCAAATATCAAAGGAAGAAAAGCAAGATGACGATCTTGCTCTTTTTCCAAAGAGTTTATTCAGGCGTCGAAGAACATTTTGTACTTAACTAAAATTTCAGTTCCGGCCAGAAATAAATTAGGTACTGTTTTCTTACGGAAAGTTACTTTTTGTCATTTCTGCTGTTTCCAAGAAAGTCTACAATTAACCCCCAGGTTACTTATTAATGTAATTTTTCAAATATTATAAGAAAAAAGCCACGCGGATTCCACGCGTCGGTATTTACATGAGTATGTTCATATTCGTTCAGAGGTAACCGCGCGGATTCCGCGCGATTGTCACGCGGTGGTAGCCGCATCTGGACTGGTACTATCCCGTAAGAGGCCGGTGTTTCTTCTTTCTGGCCGACATTTCTGTGTACAATAATGATTCAAGTCCTTTGCACATAACCCATATTCATACTTCTGCTCAGCATGGTAGCTGGCTTACAAGCGAAGTCAGACAAAGCAGCACGGCAGCATACGGGGGTCGTAGTACGACAATTGACGCCCTAGGACAACTGCAGCTGCCGTGTGATGCTGTGGTCTGGCTTCTGCCGGAGAGCACGGAATGCTTCCGCTACCTTAAGTCACTGCACCAAGCGAGACTTGCCCAAGTAGGTACACCTTTGGGGGATGGAGCAAATCTGCCATTCTCCTTTGTAATTTGATCCGTCAGGAGTTGTCGCAAGCTAGATTGATCGTTACTACTAAATTGGTTTCTGGATCAATGATTCGACTGAGATTGGCTTTCGCGTACAGGTCACTGACCTTTGGGTGTTGAATATTGCGACTTAGTAATTAGAAGGTAGGTAGCAGCGTTCTTCTATGCCCCAATAAACAATATGGTTGTTGTCTTAAATTGAATTTAACATAAGTATCTAATAAGTTCTGTCTCTTTTCTTTGCTTTTTCCTTCAGTTGGTCGCTACATTCTTCTTTCTTTTTTAAAATTGGCTAGAATAGGATGGACTGTATTTTTGTATATAGATAAAGTAACAAATGTATTATTCTTCTCAATCCACGTTTGGCGTATAATAATCCACATTATGTTACCTTTCTCAAAAAAAAAAAACAAAGAATTCTGAGGCAATAAATATAATAAGGAACCATAATCATAATAAAACAGTTTCTACGCACTTTTGACGTCATCTCGCCGTAGGGATAAATTTTATTTGCGCGGCCTAGTCTTTGTTATGTGGGCATAAATTTTAAATATGGGATGTGTTTAGTTAATAAGTGTTAAAAATTAAATTGATGTATTATGATTTTATTTTAGGTACATGTTTTCTAAGGATTTTCTTACTTTTGTGCTTTGTGTAGTCCCATGTTGGGCGCCAAAATAATACTATGCAGATTAAAATCCTTAAAAGTCATATAAAATCTGCTGAATTGCTTATAGTCGTTATTTTATGATTTTCGTTATGTTACTGTGCAACTTTAATTTGTGTCTCTTTTATAGTCCCACTTGGGCGCCAATACTTAGAAAGAGTTTTTTAGATAATCTGTGCAATAACAAACAAATCTAATACTTTTTCCACCGAAACAATCACGGGAGGTATGAGATGTTAAAAATCAATATTACGCAAGATGAAACTGGAGACGATTTTAAATCAAGAATCGTTTTGTTTCTCTGGTGGATGTTATGTCCTTTGATATATCAAACTAAGCATAACCACACATTTTCTAACAACGAGCGGCTCAAGCATTACAAAGTAGACTATTCATGCCACTGTTACCACCCCAAGCCGTGGCTTTCTCAGAAAAGTTAAACGCTTTCTAATGACATTCACTTCGGAGAATCCCTATGAATAGCATAAAGCGTTAACATTATGATTTTTGGAATAAAATAGTATTATGGAAAACTTGGGATTCCAGTAAACAAGCAATGCAAAGCAGTTTGTTATTAAAATATTTATTTTTTTATGCCATGACGTATTATTTTTTAACAGAATTTATACGACATGGTGTCAAAAGAAAGTTAAGAGGGCTAATTTAAATGTCATTTTAAAATGCTGATACACAGAAAATTAAGAAGAAAAGGAAAGAATTGATAAAGAATTTATGAGAGACAAACAACTCACATCCAAAGCCAATCTGTCAAGCCTAAAAAGGCACAGCGTATTAACAATTCAGAGCCTCCTGCTTCACGCCTGAAAGTAGACACAGATCAATACAAGTCTAGATTTATACCAGACGGATTTAGACACAGCCGAGCAATCGGATCCTGTTGAATTCACTTCTGTTCCGTGTAGTATTTGCCACGCCATTTATTTTCAAATCGAGGATTTTATTCTGCTTTTCAAATTGGTTCTATTTTTAAACGTTATGTGCTGTGTTTGTTTGAAAAGCTTTTACCTGTAAACGTATTAACTGATTAACTAATTTGTCCGAATTTGGCCAATTTTTGTTGCTGAAAATAGATTTTTACCAAATATACCTTTGGAAAATTTATTAACACGGTGGGTGAAAAGCGATTCATAATTAACATCCGCAGTAGTTTGTGTTCAAAGTTTTGGGAATTTGGCAGGAATGCAGGATATGTAACAGGAGTAGCAGATACAAGTAACAAGTTCTTATTGGTGTAGCGGTAATAATCACTTTCAAGGTGTTTCATATATCTTGATCGACTTTTAACAGGACCTTTCCGGTAGCTGATGTGAATTCAAGACTTCACAGTTTTGACATTTTTATCTTTGCTATCGCTGACAGAATTTCACTTTAGGTCCTCTAGTAACTGTTTATAATATTAAAACAAAAAAAAACACAACGAGGTCCTCATAAAAGCACCCATCAAAAATTCATAACCCCAAAAATTTTCGCGTGTGGCCCTAAATTTCTCAGCCTCGGTTGCTACCCTATTCGTCTGTTGGTACACTTTGACTTTATACTTTTGACCTCCAGCCTCGGATCGATCCAGGCTTATATCAGACGCTTTTAGACAAGGCTGCACAGGCTGACCTATGCCGTAGTTTATAACTGCAGTTAAAATGTTATATACCTTCTTCAGATCGTGTTAGGTAAGATTATACTTTGTTTATGGGCTGTAAAGCTTGTATGTATAGTTTTTCTGTCTTTAAATTTTCAGTAACTGAAGTTTGTTTGCGTTTCAATTTCTAGTCTTTTGATATCCAGAAAAAAATCCTATTTGCCATTCTGTCAGAGATAAGTTATGAAAGCTCGACGTTGTCCCAATTTTACTAAAAGGGACTAAATAATTTCGCCTTTATTTTGCTCCAAGGAAATGGAGAAACGTGGATTATTAGAGAACATTTCCACAAGTTTCCATCCATATTCAATGAAACAAATAGGTTTTTGATATATTCTTTCTGTATATCATAATGCGACAAGAGATAATACAATTCTTTATTGAATTCTTCAGTACGGTGTAACATACTATAATCTTTAGACCGTATCGATTCAACTTCAAGATGATAATAAAGACAAGCTTATTTTGTTTCATGTTAAGTCCCAAGAGAAAGCTTGTTAGAAATGGTCTAGATACCAGAGGTTGAAATCACCTTGAGACGAGTGGGCTTAGTCCTTAAAAGTATTGAGAAAATGTGAATTGAATTGAGAACATATGAGGGTTTTTTCCTCGGAGAAATAACTTTATAGATCACGTATTGGTTCAATTAGTATCGTAATACCTACGTGGATTATGGTTATTTTAAAGTAAATAACCTGTGGGATATTGTTAGAACTTTGTGGACGCTTAATGTCCCTTTGATGGGGCAAGGCGAAGGACTTATTAAAGCGATCGGTCTATAATTTTATGAAATTTGCTGGTATTACTATCCTCTTTGTACATTTTAAGATTATAAAAGATTAGTATTTTCTGATCCATAAATGATCACTAAAAGTTATTCTCATTCGTCAGCCTCATAATCTTCTTCATCATCTCCTATTTACCATTAATTATCGAACCGAATATTCCGTCAATCTTCACGCTAGCCATCAGAGTTCGCAGTTAGTTTCTGTTAGACGCTACACTAAACCCCTATTCGTTTTGTTTGTCTTTTACGTGTGCATTATTATTTCAAACAGTTATTTTTGCAAACAAATCTTCCTACTTATCCCTATCCTTTCTATTACCACAACTATTGCTACCTTCAAATCCTTCACATCCAATCGATACCCTTTCTCATCTTCAAGAAGGTTCTAAAGCCGTGAATATAAACCACAGGTCTCTAGAGGTTTCTTTTTTGTGCCTTCGACCCCTCTGACGCCAGGGTCGTGTGTAGTGACTTTTTATGTATTCTCCTCAAAGTAAATTGGATTGGCTGTATTGAATTTAGAATAAGGATCAGTTTTTTTAGGTCTTTCAAAGTTATATTGAGTTTTGAATTTAACCTTATCTGTTTGAACTAAGTTTGGATCGATTATCGTCTGGTTCAAAGAATTATGGAAAGCCATATTAGTAGGGCGAACTTTGTAACATATGCGTAAAGTTTCGGTACCTAACTCTGGAGCCATAAAAACTTCATTGTAAGGGTAATCGCAGTCTTAAGCTTTCTCAACATTAAACTTTACTTTCTCACTATTAAAGACTTTTTAATTTGCAGTTACATTAACCTAAAGAACTTGTACCTTCTTTGATTCTTCTGTATTATTATATTTGCCAACTTTCTATTTATCTTGCTCCCTCAAACAAAGAGCTGTTATTTTTGCATTAACAGCCAGACAAAGCCTATCTTGTTCAACTAAGTTTTAACAAGACAAGCAACAGTGTGACTTATCGCTTTAATCTTAAGGTGGTCATTTCCTCCTCAACCTTCAACAAACAACCTCTAACCTTTCAGTATGCTAAATTAAAACTTTGCCTATTGTGTTTAAAGTTGTATTTTCTTTGTCACCAGGCGGATGCCAGCACCGCATTCCTGCGGGCTGCGCGCGCCGGTCAAATTGAGAAGATCATAAGCCTTCTGGAGCAGGGCGTCGACATCAACGTCAGCAATGCTGTAAGTACAAACATACATACCGTGACGTCATTTGACGTTATGAGTGGCAGTTATATACAGGATAACTAAAAATAATTGTAAGGTATTTAATTTTGTCAGCATCATGTCAGCATTGAATTTTAAGAAACTATTGCACTGAGAGTCTTTTAGGTGAAAATGTCTGACACTGAGGAATCGTAAATGAATGTTAAGGTACTAATTATTTTCGAACTCGGTGCTGTTGAAGATCTATCACTGTCTGTTATTCTAAATTATAACATTAAACTTCATGACATAAAAGCTTTATTTTTGTGAAACTATGAAACCAGCATGCCTGAGATATATTTCTCGATGCCATGTAAAAGCCAAGTCAGAGGCCCATGGGCGGCATTTAAACTCTGACACCAGGTTAGGTACTTACCACACGATAAAAAAGAAGTGTTAAAGTAATCTTTTTACCCCCAAAGACCTTTATTATTTAATTTATTTATTTAATAATTTATTTCTAGCAACAAGACTCATAACAACACTCTGGTTGACTGGTAGAGAATGCCTTGTGGCATTAAGTCCGCCTATGTATCACTATTGTACATAAAGTTCAAATAAATAAACAACAATCAAACAACGTAACAATGTACTTACAAACTATGTTCCTTACAAAAACAGAAATAGATTGTGTCATCATATTATGGTTTTTGTAGTCATGTTTCTGTACGAGTCCGTTTTATCACATCTTTCCACTAGAACCTTCTCACCAAGTTTAGCACAACTCTGACCCGTCTTCTAAGAAGCACTAGAAAGATCATGAACCTGGTTATGCCTACGCATATTAAGAGCTTGTATGACTACAGTAGCGTAGCATCAACATCTACGTTAGCAACGCCATATTATGACGTCATTTGACATAAGCAGCACTTGAGACGTGGGCGGTGGCGTCATTAGCCGCCCTGTCGTATTTATTTTTATCTTGAAGCAAGTAACAGAAGATAGCTATAAAGGGTGTAAATAGACCCTTAACATAAACGAAAGGCACTTGTTCTCCCCGTCATTGTGATCATTTTTTTGTTCTAGACCATACCTGGAAACGTTCTAGTTACGGAGATATTGGGGGTCAAAGTTCCAACTTTTTCACAAGTTTTTTTTGAAATACATGTTTTTAAAGCAAGATTTTTACTTTAAACACCTCCACGACCGTCGTACTATTCACTATCAGCACAATGCTATGAGTGCTTTCCATCGAGTCCTACCGTAAAACGTGCTTTTTCACCCCAAAAAAAAAGCAATAATTTTTGCGTAAAATTACTTAGTTTGATGTACAGAATGCTTGGTTGACGGATATGTGAAGGGTCTGTTTACACCCGGTATAGATAGACATGGTACAACAAATACAAACAAAGTTACATAAAACATTAGGTTGATGATCTCATTGTAAGAGTAGTAGTAGCTTTACTTCGCAAACTGATTAGTCGAGAAGGTTTGTGAGGGGTCATCCTTTAATCACATGAAGTTCGAACAAGGGGGCAAGGGGCCTTAAAAAATCACGGGTAATCACGATGGGGGCAGCTGTGTGTCCCAGCAGTGGGAACGTTATAGGCTGAATAGCTTCTGCCCGCGGCTTCGCCTGCGTGGCCTACATGAAACAAATGACTTTTTTTTCAGAAACAAACATTATAAGCGTTCTCACTCTCTTTGACTTTGCTGGGGGATGATTTTTAAAAAACTGTGATACACGTGTCTTATAATTTTAATTGAAGAGTGTGTACACGCCCTGGGCGTTGGGGGTCACGTGGTGGCTCCCGGCCACCGTAGGCGCGGGCCTGTGGACGGCGAGTTATGGGCCAGCTCGCCGTCCGGCCGTCTTATGACGACAGGCCGTGTCGACGGCGCGTTCGTGTTCCACGTGCGCCTCAAAGAGATGTCAGCAAATAAGTAGGGGTCCGCAAGGGCCGATGCCTGCCAGGGCTGCGGGACTGTTCGAAAGAGATACCGTGGCCCTGGAACACAAAGGGCAAAGAAGGAACATGGATGGGTTTTAGTCAGTACAAGTCTGACACTCCCTTCTGCTCCGCCCAGAGTGGGGGGGGTCATTTGATGATTTCCCATCCGGAAAAAAAAAAAATAAAAAAGAGTGTGTACACAAATTTTCGAGTCAATCCACCCAGAAAAAATTCAACCCCCTATTTCATCCTCTTAGGGGTGGAATATCGAAAAACGCTTTCTTAGTAGTAGGATACTTACTCTTCACAAAGACTATACCCTCCAAACATGTCTCTAGGACCAGCGGTTTGGGCTGTGCGTTGATATAGTCAGGCAGTCAGTCAGGACTTTGAATTTTTTATGTATAGATTATTTTTAAACATGATTAAATGTACAGTAAGTGAAAAAGTTAGCATCTTTTTGACAAGGATATACAGAAAGTCAGAAACTTTAGTACTACGTTAAAGAATTCCGTTTCTTGCCCCAATTTTCCTCCTTTTTATCTTATCGTCATCAAAAGTATGTACTTTACACACAATTCAAGAAAAATACTGACAAAAATATTTGACCCTTCGTCCCTGATTAGGTACTTCAGTGAGTTTATGTATTTTCTGATAGTGTCCTTTTTATATTGCGTTGGTTATTTTCCGGCAAATATGTTGCTTACTTTGTGGGTTTGTTATCAACAATTCACAAGAGATTCACAAGAGGTCTATTGTGGTTAGAAAAAATAACAGACTTCCAAAAAAACACTAAAAGGTGGAAAATAACTTTACTTCCGGAAGTCGGTGACTTTTATTTATGTCATTGACTTTTTCGTTTTTTTTCGAAGTCGGTTGAAAAAATAGTTTTGTTATTTCAGCCTTTGTAGTTGTGGTATGATGGTATCTCACACAAATTCTTGTCGAGTATTCATTTTCCATTGTTGCGACAGTAAGGAGAAATCAATCATGCAGTAATCTAGCTTCCGCCACATATTGATTTTACATACATAGTTACATACATAAACTCACACCTATTTGGGGGTAGGCAGCAACCACAAAACGCCACCTGCTACGATCATTACATACTCCTTTTGCCTCCTCCACGTGCATACATCTGATCATAGACCATACCATCGGTTCGGCACCTCAATTGCATATAATATGCTTTCCATCACACACAATCGGACGGTTTTTGAAGATGGTGATTATTGTTGTGTTGCCAAAACAAAACTGCTGAGCATGAGGTCCTGGGCGCCATTCCCGGGTCGGAAAAATTGTTGTTGGGTTTTTCCATCTGGATTTTCCCTGTAGCAGAAACGGAGTTGGAATTTGTGCCCGGTTGATGGCAATAGGCGCGTTATTACATGGGACTTAAACATAACTGGCGAAACGTGGGTGTACTGTTAGGTACAGCTCTGCCTAAACCTTCTGGGATTACAGGCGTGTTGTTATGTGTGTATGTCAAAACTAAAGGCATTAGGTGTGATTGTAAATTGAGAATGCAGTATTAAAGCTCCTACTGACGTCAAAGCTATTTTCAGCACAAAAACCTGAACAATCCAGGACCCGTCTTCGGCCTTTGCCATTACACAACATATAGCTAAAACTCATCATCATCCGCCTTTTCCCAACTATATTGGGATCGGCTTCCAGTCTAATCGAATGCAGTTGAATGCCAGTATTTGACATGGAGCGACTGCCTATCTAACCACCCTCAACCCAGAATTACCCAGTTAGTACTGGGTAATACGATACCCCTTGGTAAGACTGGTTGACAGACTTTTTGGTCCACTACCTGTAACGACTGTCAAAGATCTACAGAATACAGCCGGGGCCAACGGCTTAACGTGCTTTCCGAGGCACGGAGGAAACTCGGCATGTAATGAGAGGTCACCCATCCAAAGACCAACCTTGGCAAGCGCGGTTTAACCTAAAGATCGACCCAAGCGGCTGTTATTATTTAGCCACGAGCTCCTCCAACACACACAAATATTAGTAAAACTGTTTACATGTTATTCCGTAAGTAAATGTTACGTAGACAAATAAAATTATTCAAAGAAAAAACCATTTTTCGTGCTGATATGACCGCCTATAAAGACATAACTAATAATCGTATTTTAATTCGCGAAAAAAAAATACCTAGTCAACGCTCCTTCTTTCAATGGAAAAACAACTCTACAGTCTTACGAATAAAGAATGTTTTTACTAAATGCGGTTGTGCGACTAACTAATGACCGTTTTCCGTACATTTGAACACGGCACGCAATCCCGTCACGAATACAGATATCATGCTGTTTAAAGGAATGAAATGTACTAAATAAATGTGTGCGAATTTGTGTCAGTTGGCGTATTCTTTTTTAACAACTTAGTTTTTATTCACCTTTTGCAACGAAAGAGTTATAGTCAGTTTTAGTTGTTACATGTAGTCAGTGGCTGAAAGTCTGACAAATGGTTGTTGATTGTATGTAAACTATTGTAAACAGTAGTCTTAATCATACATTTGTGGAAAGCCAACCAATTGTAAAATAAAATGAAGTCCAGAAAACTTTTTCTTTGCATCATCATCATCTGCCTAACCTTTTCCCAAATATGTTGGGGTCGGCTTCCAGTCTAACCAGACGCAGCTGAATACCATACCACCACCATATTTTACATGGAGCGACTACCTATCTGACCTCCACAACCCAATTAGTATTGGGTAATACGATACCCCTTGGTAAGACTGGTTGTCCGATTTTCGGGCTACACTGACTACTTGTAACGATGTCAAAGACTGGCTTCACATGCTTTTTGAGGCACGGAGGAAACTCGGTATTTAAGGGCGGTCACGGACCAACCTAGGCAAACGCGGCTTAACCTTAAGATCGACCTGAGTGGCTGTTATTATTTAGCCACGGGCTCCTACAGAAAAGGTTTCACCTATCAGCTATTATTATATTTCCTTGATTATAGCCTAAAATAACGCTATAAAAAGTTTCAGTATACAGTTTCATTACTACCTTTGAACCTAGCGTGACAAGCCGAGGTGGCGTGCCGTCGAATCTGTGATTGCGTGACGTTATGTATGCGACAGACCAATAGGGCATTTTTTTATTATATAAGTGTGATTAGGCAATGCTCTTTATTAATTAAGTACGTTAATTAGATATTTTCAGGCTAGATTTAGGTTTTTTGACGCCTAAGTTAGCTGATGAAATATATGGCGACTTGAAGTATACTTATACTGTCACTTACGGGATATCTTCCGTGGCTGTTCATTATTTTGTGCTCCCGATATTTCGACGCTGTTGTAACCGTCGTGATCGCGGGTTGACTGGAGATTGCGGGTAGATGGATAATAAAAGAAATGAAAATGAATGGAATGGAAGCGGAAGTTATCCCGTAAATGACAGTATAAGTTTAGTTGTAAACCGTGAAAGCTTAAAACAGTGTTTGACTGCAAGTATGTTGGTTGTTAGGGTTCCTTACCCGAAGAGTAACCAACGGGACCCTATTACTGAACCCCCGCTGTCCGTCCGTCTGTCTGTCAGCGGGCTGTATCTCATGATCCCCAATAGGTAGACAGTTAAAATCTTCACAGAATGTGTATTTCTGTTGCCGTTATAACAACAAATCAATTAAAAATTAAAGGGGCCTCACCTACTATGATGCTACAGAACCTCCATGCGCGATTCCGACTCGCACTTGGCCGGTTTTCATAGAATTTCTCTCAAGGCCTGTTTTTACTGGCACTAAAGGACATCAAGTAAATGTCTAAATATTCACTGTTGGAATTTAAACTGTCGTCACTAAGCCCAGCGTCCAAAATTTTACAGTGCGCTTTTATTGTGGTATTATTTTGTGTCTTGATCTGCAAACAGGCATTTGTGTTGGTGCGTAAGTCTCAACATAGACCACACACACAACATAGGCCTAAAAAAAAAGAACTTGATTCTCTCTAAAAGTCTTAAGGAAACTCCATAGTTGTAGTTTTAAAATCAATAACAGCATAACATCACGCCTGTAATCCCAGAAGGGTTAGGTAGAGGTGTACCCACATTTCGCCAGTTAAGTTTAAGTCACATGTATAGTGAGGCGAGCCTATTGCCATCAACCGGGCACAAATCCAGACTCCGTGACTGCTACTGCAAAATTCCTGATGGAAAAACCCAATAACACATTGCCCGACCTAGGAATCGAACCCAGGACCTCATGCTCAGCAGTCGCACTTGCGACGACTATGCTTGCAACTGATTCTTCCAAGTGGGGCAGTGACCATCGTCAAAGTCTAATTGGATGCCTTGCACATCCTCGTTGAGAGAGGATACAAAGGGAGCAGTGTTTGATGCTGAGACATCTCCAAGGTCTAGGTGACGGTTGAATAATCTTGGTGGTAACGGAGCTATAGTCCAGGACTTATTATTCCTTTCTGGCGACTTTTTGAAGTCCAAAGACGAAAGTGCTTGTGTTGACACAGTGTGCCGCAACCAATCACTAAACAGTTGTTCGATCTGTTTTTCAAACGTTTTGTGTATCCGAGATAAAAACTCCACAGCGGCTTCAGAAAAAATAGTTTTCTGTATATCTTCAAATTTTTTCGGCTCCGATTGTAAAAACAGTACTTTTGTCATTTTTTAATCTGTTCTAGAGGGCTCATGTAAATGTTTCAACTCGTGTATAGCTATCGCACTAATGATTCCGAATTATGCCACTCGATCGTTTCGAATGAACTGTTTGTTTGTATCACATTCCTATCAATAAAATTATATCCATCGGTTGCGCGGTACCTAAAATTAACACTATACCAACAAAGCAGTCAAAAATCAATTTATCTGACTTTAAACTGCTTAGCTTGTTTCTTCGATCCGCACCCTTTCAGACATCACGCCATAGGACCATAAGGTTACCCCTAAATGCTCCAACGACACTTAACTTCTGAAAGGTTCTTAAAACTCCTTCATCTCTAAAACGCCTTAGTGACAGGGAATGTCACTTTGATACGGTGACTTAAAACAGAAAAAAGGAACATAAAAAAAGAGTGATTTAAAATTCATCCGTAAGCTTCTTTAATCCTCTTTTTTATTCATAAGCCTCTTTCATCTCAGCAAAATCCTTCAAACACTGTCCTCGAAGAGTACCTCTACAGAAGCCTTGGATATGGGCCTTGACCCAATTCTCTGTATCCTTGGCCTTACCTCGGAATACTGTGTACCCCACTGACCTATTTTCCTGTGTTAGTTACAGGCTTCAAGGCTCTCTTTGTAATGGCCTAGTATGGATGTTCGATATTCATATGTGTAGTTTGGTGTTGAGCCCCGGGCGTAAGCGAAAATTTTATCGGGATAATAATTTCAATGTCAAAGGTGACTGGAGAATAATTCTGGGTAGATAGGTAGTTGTGGTACTTTCAATAAAATACTATTAGCAGGAAATTTTGTGTGAAAATCGTAGGACGTAAAAACAAAAACAAATAACAATAAACAAAACAAACAATAACGGACAAACAATAAGCAATCACGAAAGAAAACCACGAAATAAAAATTATCACGAAAACAAAAAACACACACCAAACGAATAAATAATTAACAATCACGTAACGTCACGTTGTCATGTCTCCCGTAACTGATAGTACAAGTTTAGTAACTACGTTTTATTCATATACGTACAGGAGGATAGAGATCCAAGGTCACCGACGATTTTGAGCCGAAAACGATCTCAGAAATCTAGCTTCAATCTGAGCTGTGAGCTCTAAAGAATGGGTAACTGATGCAGTTGGCTGATATCAAACGTTTTCAAGCTATACCGACTTCTATCGTTTCTTAAAAAATATATCTTATTCTTTTTTCAATTTTCTTGGCGAAACTGAGAAAGTATTTATTATATTTACATTTTTTTTCGATTGCCTCGTTGGTCTAGCGGTTTCAAGCGCGGATGCTGAGCCTGGAGTCCTGGGTTCGATTCCCAGGTCGGGCAAAGTTTTGTTGGGTTTATCCAGTAGCAGCCACAAAGTTTGGATATGTGCCCAGTTGATGGCAAATAGCCTCAATACATGGGTCTTGGAAAAAGCTGGCGAAATGTGGGTGTACTATTAGGTACACCTCTGCATAACCCTTCAGGTATTACAGGCGTGATGGTATGTTATGACGGTACGTTTTTTTTATTTTTTATAGTAAATTTTGAATTAAATTTATTATACTTTACAACTACCGCTGAAAATAAGATCTATTTTTCTCGGAGATAAATTATTTTTGACATCCAACGTGCCTCGAGCTCGTATTTTCGCCAGTTTTACATAATAATTATAATTTGCATAGTCTGATTAGGTTTGTACGTGTCCGGAATGATAAACAGGTACATTATCATACTGAATAAATAAACAGTAGCTTGAAAGCTCTATGAAAAATAATAAATATATTCGCCATAATCATAACCGACAGGGATAAGAAAAAGGAGAAGTATTAAGACTTTCTTAACTCTAAACTTCATTCGAGAACTTTTTCTCGAGATTTTGTTCGTTTTTTCTTTATAAGTCGAAATCCCATCACCAAAATAAGTACAAAATTAATATACAAATACTCAAAGAACCAATGGATTTGAATGATAATTGTCTTAGAGTATCGATGGTATAATAATAATAGTACATCGTGAGGATGCCTGAGAGATATTTCTCGACGACATGTAAAGCGAAGTCAGAGGCCCATATATGGGCGGCATAAAAACTCAGACACCAGGTTAGGCACTAACCACACGATAATGAAGAAGAAGATGGTAAAAGTAACAAGAAACTTTCAGTGTTTGATTCAGAATTCATGTACGCACGTGAGCTGCGCTTACTGACGCAATTATAAGGTCTTAAAGTGTACAGGTGACAAGGCATGTGGCGTAAGATAGGTGTGCCGATGTCTGCAAAAAGAGACGCCAAAGACAGTTGAGATCTGAGCCGATCATAGGCCTTCAGCTGTTAAAACTATCTTTGCGCCGGCCGACTTATGTTGATAATTATAATAACCACTAACTTTTTGTTTGCAGAACGGTCTTAACGCCATCCACCTAGCCTCCAAGGATGGCCATGTGGAGGTCGTCAGGGAGCTGCTGGACCGAGGAGCTGCCATCGATGCAGCAACCAAGAAAGGCAATACTGCACTCCACATCGCTTCTCTGGCGGGGCAGGAGTCAGTGGTCAAACTGCTTGTGCAGACTCAAGCTCAGGTAAGGAAGACAAAAATGAAACTTAGCATAAGCATAGCATAATCAGCCTATTAATGTTCCCACTGCTCTCTATGAGAGATTTATTTATTCACGCGGGCCCAGTGCGGGTTGGTCGATGTCACATGTCTTCGAATTTTTGGTTCTAGGACATGCCGGTTTCCTCACGATGTTTTCCTTCATCGTTTTGAGAGCAGTTGTGATGAAATAACTTACACAAAGTAATGCGCCTGGCTGGGTTCGTACCCACGACTTACTGCTCGTAAGTCGGGGTCTCCACCACTGGGCCCCCGCTGCTCTCAAAACGGAAACTTAGAAAAATATTATTTTATGATCACTGTGCAGAAATTGTAGAGCAGAATTAGGTAGTGGAGTCAGATAGGCAGACACTCTGTGTAAATTCTGGTATGCAGCTGCATCTGATTATCATCATCATCATCCACAGCCCGATTTCACCGACTACAGTGTCTATACTGTTTGTGCAAATCTACACGCACCTGAGCCTCATCCTCTGGTTATACTAGAAGCCAACCTGAACATAGCTGGTGAAGGGCTAGGATGATATGAACGACTAATTCTTATATAAGGTCTAACTATTCATACACGAAGTATTTTCAGGGAATCTTCTTACGGCTATAACAAAGCCATTTCAAGGGATTTTTTTTTAACTGAGTACACTAAAATAAAAAAAAATTACTTGACCCACAGAATATATACTGGCTCTATGGCTATTTTTAAGCATCCATTACGCTATTTTACTACGTCGTATTTACCTACTGTCATTGTTAGAATATGGGAGTAAAGGTTTTATGCAAAAAGTCTCAAAAAATTTTAGAATTATATTTTTTTTTTTAAAAACACTCAGATAATTTTGTTTTTCGTTGCTATGGCGACTTTACGACTTATAGAAGTTACTCTTAAAATATTTAGTGTATGAAAAGATAGACCTTATATAGATAAAGAATAACCTTTTATTATTACCCAGTACTAACTGGGTTTTGGAGGTCAGATAGGCAGTCGCTCTATTTACAATACTAGTATTGAACAGCATCGGGTTACACTGCAAGCCGACCCCAACATAGTTGGAAAAAGGCTGGGCAGATGATGTAAGATGTAACCTTTTCAGCTACACGTGCGTGCCATACTTCGGTTGTTGATAAAGTAGGTAAAATAAAATATTATGTCGCATGTTTGTGTAGCGGTCTACTTATATAATTTCCCAAGAGTAACAGCAGGCTCTATTTGTTATTTCTAGAAAAAGGTTTGTCCCTAAGGCTGTTTGATAGCAGTCATATTACCTACATTTTGAAAGTTAAATAATGTCGTGAACTCCAATTTTGCTTGTTTTTCAATCGAAATATTCGAGTAAAAATTATGATTCCTCAAGGTCTGCCAGAAGACTAAATCGACAATTCCGTGAAAACATGTAACTCAAAACCATAAAAGAGCAAATACAAAAGAGTACAGAAAGATGAAAGACATTGTGTTACACTGTAACAACCAAACAAATTCAATAAAAGCAAACAACAACATGAACATTGCCAAAATAACGAAAAACGAAGCAAAAGTTCAAGGGTAAGCATACAAGAAAAAGATAAATAAACATGTCATTAAAGAAACTGGAACAAATGAAAAATTACGAAAAGAAATATATCAAAGAAAGAGTAAAGAAATATTGGTCGTCAGCAACATCTGGTCAGACTGTAAGACCCAAACAAACTTTGGGAAAGGATGTGATGAATCGCACAAATAAAAGATATTAATGACCTATCATTTACAGAAGAATAAATTGCTTTTCGATATGAACGAAGTTGTAGTAATTTATATGAGGATAGTATGGCAATGACTCAACTGTTTTGGTAAAACTTAATATGGGGAAGTAATAGCTTGAGAGTTTAGTTCTGTTCTCCTTGCGTGAGTCATTTCACCTTTTGTTCCCAGCTATCTAAAATTGCACATTTACGACGGGATTCTTATGCCGGAAACTATAATAGGTACTATACTATCTCAGATGCTCTTTCTATATCAGTAAAATTATTCTTTATTCATGTTTAGATTTTGGATTTAGCCTGACCTGCCCGTCTCCTATTCCTTCCAGTTTTCTTGATAGACTGTGCTGCTTATCGTAAATTCTTGTTGAAACCAACTAAGGTTGTTAACTAGTCTTGCAGCTAAAAAGCTGCAAGACTGGGATATAGCTTTGCATCTATTTTAAAGAAATGGATGCAAAGCTGTAAAGGCTGGCTCAATTCATTTTGCTTCTCGTCACAACCTTCCCTTGTTTTCATCTTTCACATTAATGCGCGCATCAACACTTCGATTCAAACCTATATTCATTCAGGATGAATGAGTAACGCATTGGCAGTGAATTATCTACGACAAGGGTGATGAGGTGCCTTGTCTCGAACGAAGGGCAGTGGACACCCCCTTGTGTATTTATTGCTTAACCTAATGGCTGTGATAAATAACTATCTACATTTATGGCCACATTGATTTTCTTTGTCATTGATTAATGCTATTATTAGGTTAATTCAATACAATGGAATCTCAGCTCTTGCAATGTTTCTGAGATTGAGACGTCGATAGAAGCTGTATTTATGATGCAGAGGCCCCAATCAATTTCACCATTGAAACTTTTACAATCTCTCGAAAATTTTGTATCTCCACGAATTGTGTAGATTTGTGTATCTGTTAATGCATCAATGATTTACCTACAATTAAAGATATCGATGTGGGTTTCCATATAGTAGGAAACAGTAGACACATGAGTGAATGACGGGACGAATTCGTCTCTCTCGTTAAAGATTGGTTACAAACAGCATTGGATAGGGATAAGTGGAATAAGAGAAGGGAGGCATTTGCCCTGCAGTAGACGAATGATTGCTAATAAATCAATCAATCAAAATATATTGATCGCAGAAATACGGGATGCATTTGTCTGTATGAAGTCTTAAAAGGCATGACTGACAGGCAGAATAACAAATCCTGCAGAACACTTTATCAATCAACACGTTTAAAAATATTTTGAACGGATGTGTTGCACAAATATTGGTGAATACTTGAATATATCCATATGTTTCGACTTAAGTGCAACGTTTTCGTTTAAGTCATAATTCACTCGTTTTAATGTTGGATTTTGAATTTATGATCGTCTGCACTTCTGCTGTCTTTGTTGATGGAGTGATTTAAAGAGTTTTCGGATTTCGTTTTTCTTGATCGTAGTATTTGACATTAAAATAACGTTATGTGTTAAAGAAAAAGAGTTTGGTCAACATCATCTACCTGTTGCCTCCTATGTTAGGGTTGCTTCCTGTTAAACCGGGTTTAGCTGAATACCAATATTTTACATGGCAAGACAGTTTATCTGATCTCCACAACCCAGTCACTAGTTAATATAATACCCCTTGGTAAGACTGTGGCTGTCAGACTGTCCTGGCTATTTCACAAATGTCAACAGAGACTAAAGGTTTTACGTGCTTACCACTTTTTAAAGCTAATAAAAGCGTGTTAAAAACTCGATCAATTTTAGCATCTCTACAACAGATGTATCTTATTATGGACTATATCATCGCTGCTGATGTTTCTCTTCAATTTCATCAATAATTTTCTTCCACAGGTCAACATTCAGTCCCAAAATGGCTTCACCCCGTTATACATGGCTGCGCAGGAGAACCACGATGGCGTCGTGAAGTTCCTGCTTGCCAATGGAGCTAATCAGAGTCTTGCTACTGAGGTAACCCACCATTTGTTAAACTTATATTTAAATGTCGCAGGATAATTTCAAAGTTTTGTCTGTTTAGCACGACTGGAAACTTGATTCCTAATTGTTTAATTTCAGAATCAATTCATAACATACATTTTTTCTGCTTCGTCATAGCTTGGTCCACGTGGAGCTATTAACTATTATGTGCATTCATCAATGCCAATCAGCGTTCTATAATAATTTATTGTCGTTGCTCGCGAATTATAAACGTTAATAAAAAACGTCGTTTTTTATTATCCTGTGACATTATTGTGTGTATCAGTAATCTAAAAGGAAATCTTCAGTGACCTAAAACCTCTCCTGATGGAACGCAACGTTTTGATCGACGATGATGCATACTTGTCTTGAAGTAAACTATTCTTTAGAATTTGGAGTTTTGTGTAGTTAAAGAAATGTTACATGAAATGGTATTTTACTGATTTCAATTCTGGCTTAACGTTGAATAACCGTGTAGTTTGTCTTAACCAAAAGAATAGAGTTTTATTTTAGTTTATACATACTATGTCTAGATTTTGTACTAACAGCTGGTAACTAGGTGCAACTGCGGGTGGTAATAGCGGGTTCCTTACCATCAACATTATTTACCTCATACCTTTCACTTTAGTCACTAAAAACTCCTTCATCTTCTAGGATGGCTTCACACCCCTAGCAGTGGCTATGCAGCAAGGTCATGAGAAGGTGGTAGCTGTTCTGCTAGAAGCCGACACCCGTGGCAGGGTCCGGCTGCCAGCGCTGCACATCGCTGCCAAGAAGGATGATGTCAAAGCTGCTAATTTATTACTTGAGGTTTGTGAATCTTTGAAGACTCATCAGTATTGAAGCGTTTTTATTTCTACCGCAATTCTAGTTATGTTATTAAAATTCGAAACTCCGTGTTTTACACGGAAGGTTATTACCAACGGCGACGTTCAATATACAAGAGAAATATACTAACATCTGTATTAATTGTTACTAAATCAATTATATCCTATCATCAACCAGAATGAACATAACCCCGACGTGACATCGAAGTCAGGCTTTACACCACTGCATATAGCTGCACACTACGGCAACGAAGCAGTTGCCAGGCTACTGCTTGCTAAAGGAGCTGATGTCAACTGCGCTGCTAAACATAACATTTGTCCCCTGCACGTCGCTGCTAAATGGGGTAAGAAACTTTATCTTTATTGCTATTGTCAAGGCATAACTGTCAAGCAGTTGCCAGGCTACTCCCAGCTAAAAGAACTAATATTAACTGTCCTGGTAAACAAAATATTGGTCCACTGCATGTTACTGCTAACTACTGTAGTCTTAACCAATGGCGTGCTTAGAGGCCAACAATACGGCAAGCCCATAAGTCAAGCAGACTGTTCAGAAACTCCAACATCATGAAGAGTCGTAGGTTATAAGGGCAAGCCGAGCTTGTAGGCTTGTATGAAAGTACCGTCACTAGTCTTTTCACATGTAAGACTACAGTACTCATAAGCCAGGTTGGAATACTTCTGAACGTGTCGATGGCAATCTAAATTGGATGGGCCCAGAATTTGTCTACGAGTTTGGTGTCTCCAGAAGCGTCCATCAGTTTTTGTAAAGAGCAAATAACAGGACTCGCAGGACACCACATTAAGTGCCTGTTCATTTGTGAAAATATGAACAACATCTCGCAGATAATTTCGTACAAATTTATCTGATAAATATAGACTATCCGGGCACAGAAGTAAGTGCTTAGTAATATTTGTTTAAACAAGCGAGAGAATCTGTGATTGGCATTTTATAAGGAAGAATTGAATTGAAAACAACCACATTACCAACAACATATATTCTGGTCCTCCTCGGATAGACAGAAACTAAAAATATTTATTAATAACCATTCAAAGGCTATGATCATACTCATCGTCTAATGCTCCGCCTATTTCACCATAGGCAAAGACAACATGGTGTCATTACTATGTGACAACGGGGCCAACGTGGAGGCCCGCACTAGAGATGGACTGACTCCTCTGCACTGCGCGGCCAGGTCAGGTCACGAGAGAGTCGTGGAGGCCTTACTGGATAGGGGTGCCCCTATTACCAGTAAGAGTAAGGTATGTTAAAAAGTAAACCTTGAAAATGCTTGCCATTTCTATTATTTTACCTAGACGAAGAGATATTTCTCCTTTTTACGCTTATTTCGTCTTCTATTTCTACCGTTTTTACAGTGGTCTTGCTAGTGTTAGAAGTTTAGTGACAACTTACAGAGTATGAGTGAAGGTTGAGTTAAATACCATATGATCCAGCAGAAAGAGTATGCTTTGATGGTTTGGTTACGTAGAGAGGATGAGTGAAAGGTGACTAAGAAAAGGTATTAACAAGGCAGATGTGATCGGCAACGCCGGGAGGGACCTTATTGGTGAGGTTCTTCTGAAAGGTCAGGTGCGTAGCACTTGCAACCGGCGGCGTGCGTGTATGACCAGATGTATGAACGTGAACGAGGCAAAAGGAGTATGTAAGGGTCGTGGCAGGTGGCGTTCTGTGTTTCCCCATGGAAAAAGACGTGAGTTTATGTATGTATGTGATCCAGCAGTACCTACAATAAATATAGGCTAATGATGCTATTCCCATTCACTGCTGAAGTCTTTCGGGGGATTGAAGTCTATTTTCCTCATATCGTTCTTCCCTTCTAGAATGGTCTAGCTCCCCTGCACATGGCGGCACAAGGCGACCACGCGGAAGCCGCGCGCGTGTTACTGTCACGTCGCGCGCCCGTCGATGACGTCACTGTGGACTATCTTACCGCGTTGCATGTCGCCGCGCATTGTGGACATGCTAAAGTCGCTAAACTTTTATTGGACAGGTGAGTGTCATAAAAACATTTTCTATCTCTGTCTAGAATGGTCCCTTACACATAACAGTACAGTCTTTCTCACTGATAGGAGCAGAGGTAACGTTATAAGATAATTACGCTGTTGTATCTATATTAGAAGGAGTCGAAGTATTAAATTGGAAATAGCGTGACGAGCTGGTCTTTTATCAAGGGGATTGGGCCCAAATAGCAAAAAAGACAGAGTTGCTCTGCAGTGGGACACATCAGGGTCATAATCTTTACATATAAAATTCAAAATCCTGACTGACTGGCTGATAGATTATCAACGCACAGCCAAAACCGCTGGTCCTAGAGACATTAAACTTGAAGAGGTTTTGTGAAGGTGTACACTAAGAAAGGGTTTTTTCCAAATTCCACCCCTAAGAGGGTAAAGTCGAGGGTTGAATTCTGCAAAAAGAATGTCATTTATTTCATGTAGGTCACGAGGGCGAACCCGCTTGCAAAAGCTAGTAAATAAATAATTGAAAATAGAAGTTCATCTTTGAATTTTGGATACGAAATGCCACCTGTGATAAAAATTACAACCTGCATTGCAATATTTGATCTCTTTTACAGAAATGCGGACGCGAATGCTCGCGCCCTGAACGGATTTACACCCTTGCATATCGCATGCAAGAAGAACAGGATCAAGGTTGTGGAACTACTCCTCAAGTATGGTGCCAGTGAGTTATTATTAAACGTCCTTACCTATTAGTTCAATTGACGTATACACACTTTTCAAAGGTCATTTGAAATTTGTAATATTTTCTTTCCACCAGGTATCCAAGCCACAACAGAATCCGGCCTGACTCCCTTGCACGTGGCAGCGTTCATGGGCTGCATGAACATCGTGATCTACCTGCTGCAGCATGAGGCCAACCCTGACGTGCCGACTGTCCGCGGGGAGACGCCTCTGCATCTAGCGGCTAGAGCTAACCAGGTAATTGCATTATTACAAACAGAAATAAAATAAGAAAAAGGCATCCAAGGTTACACGGAGACAATATGGATGAAATCAGGGTAGGATATCTTTAAAAGATTTTTCTTTTCATTAGATATTAGGTGATGATTTATTTTTCAGCATCTTAGCGCTTTGATGACGTGAGCTGCATGCATAACAACCGCTTTGCAAAGGTCTCAACACGGTGGGTGCCTGAGGATGGACGGCGCTGGCGAGGCCGGCCTAGAAAGAGGTGGCGAGATGATCTAGACGCGCATCACGAAGGCTGGTTCGAGATGGCACAGGAGAAGAGCACCTGGAAGGATATGGGGGATGCCTTTGCCCAGCAGTGGGACACACAAGGCTATTAAAAATATTTAGGATTGTTTTTCGAAATCCTGTCAGTGCACGTTGACTCAATGTTACCTCAGAGCTATTTCTCTATTTTAGTAGTTCCTTTCTAATGGGTGTAAATGTACCCTTAACGAAACCGAAAGCTTCTTGTTCCCCGTCATTACGATCACTTTTTTGTTATAGACCATACCTGGGAACTTCCTAGTTACGGAGATTTTGGGGGTCAAAGTTCCAAATTTTTCACAAGTTTTTAATGTTACTTCTTTGCTCTAAATACCTCCACGACCCCTGTACTATTCAATGCATCCATCAGCACAATGTTTTAAGTGCGTTACATTGAGTTCTACTGTAAAACGTAATTTCACATCCCAAAAAAAAAAGTCATTTCCCAGCAATAATTTTTCCGTAGAGTTACCTACTTAGTTTGATGTACAGAACCCTTGGTTGACGGCTTCGTGAAGGGTTCGTTTACACCTTGTATACCAGCCATTGCCTAGGCTTCAATGCATAATCAGTGCTCTGTATTACTTGACCCCTCTTTTTCTTTGTGAAAGAGATCAGAGGGGTTATTATGACGTCTTAAAGCAGGAGTAATTCCAGTTTGAGCACATGGTGGATAGTATGCTCAGGTGGAGATTCATTAATGACTCTGCCCTGCAGTGTAAATGTGGTGCTGTTCTACAAACGATGAGGCACTTAATATCGTGTCTTGCGTGTCCTGTTGTTTGTTGACTTCAGGAACTGATGGACGTTACCAAAAGCGCCAAACTAGTAGCTCAGTTCTGGGCTGACACAATTTAGATTGCCATCGACACGCTAAGAAGAAGTAATTCCAGTGTGGGAAAGAGACAGACCTATACAGGTCGTCGAGCGCCATCTTAAAGCAGGAGCTTTAAGACGTCTTGGTGACCTGGTAATTTGAGGTACTGACCGTAACTTCAAAGACTGTTTTTTTTTCTTTTGACTAATACCCATTCTCATGTTGCAGACCGACATAATCCGCATCCTACTCCGCAACGGCGCGGCAGTGGAGGCGAAGGCCCGCGAGCGCCAGACTCCGCTGCACATCGCGTCGCGGCTCGGCAACGTGGACATCGCAGTGCTGCTGCTGCAGCATGGCGCTGACGTCAGGGCTATGACTGCTGACCATTACAACCCGCTGCATATTGCTGCTAAACAGCATAATCATGATGTGAGTAGTTTTCGTTGGTAATATTCCGCCCACTTATATCATTATTGGGATTAGTTGACCAAAGATCTGGTGGCCTACCATAAATAAATAAATAAAAATAAATAAATGTTTATTTCAATAACTTAAGAATACGTTTACATTTGGTCTTCAGGGAATTTTCATTTAAGTAAGAAGTATACTTGTGTTAAGAATTTCCGCTCTCCCAGTAGTTACAACTTGTATAAGCTATTGAATAGATATTCCATTACAGTAGGTATTAGAAAATAAAGTAATATAAATCAAAAATATAAAGTAAAACATTAACAAAATAAAGATTAATCAAAGGCGCGCTGTAGTATGAGGGTGTGTAATGGTGTGTTTATGTGTGTGAGTGAGTGTGAGTGTATGTGTGTTTAATGATAGTATATGGTATGTAAATATCATTGGATATGTGCTAGTGAAGAAAAGTAGTCTCCATTAATAAAACCGATTATTATTAATAATTCGTAAAGCAGGAGTAATTCCAGTGTGGGTAAGAGATGGCGCTATACGACATGTATAGCTCTGTCTCTTTCCCACACTGGAATTACTCCTGTTATAAGACGTCATGTTAAACCCCCCTGGTTTTGTTATATTTTGTCCTTTTTGGAGGGACCAACCTCAGATGCAATAAATTGTTCAGAAAGAAATTGATAGTAAAATGGTTCCTTCTGAGTAACTTTTGATTCCTACGAGAAGATAATCAATACAATTAAATAGAGCACTCATTGACACAACTAATTAATACTGTTAGAATGTGAAGAGATGACGAGTAATAGAGAAGTATGGAAGAAGAAGACATGGATCACCGACCCCAAATAAATTGGGATAAGGGCAAGAGAATGATGATGATTTGTGTCATAAAGGCCTTCCGATCCAGGGCTAATATTTGACATAATAGAATTCCAGAAAATCTTTGAAGACGTTCTCTAATAAGTGATTGATTTGCAGGTTGCAGCAGCTTTGATAGAACACAACGCACCACTGACAGCGACTACCAAGAAAGGATTCACGGCATTACATCTCGCTGCTAAATATGGCAACTTGAAGGTACAATACTTTTATTACTCACTATGAAACTTTCTTCGTTTCTCTGAAAGATAAACAAGCGTCAACCTAATTGACGTAAATATAATACATATCTTTTAACTTCATGAAATTCTATCTAAAAAACTTTGATTACAAAGATATACAGGGTGTAAGGGATAGTACTCCACAGACTGAGGAGGTGAATTCGGTATGTCATACTAAGATGACCGGTACCAGAAATTAATATTTCAGGAATGTTTGGGAATTCAATGAATTTGATTTGTTTTATTTCTTCATACGCAATGTATCGTTACCGTGGCTAAACTCGTGTAGCGAACGGCAAGCGCGACGAGAGTTCGATGAACTCTGTAGCTAGGCCGGACGCGTCGTTCGTTAGAGTATTTCAACATCCATTGTTGTTTTATTTTTATTTTAGCCGTATTATTTACATAAATCGAGTGCTGCGTACAGGGAATGTAATTTTACATTGAAATAAAAAAAATAGTAACTGAAAAAAATTAAAATTGTCCGGAGAAAAATTCCGGTGGAATATGATTCAAAATATGGAGTTCCACAAACTGACAGTGTGCGTTCGCACCCAGCGCGTTGTCAGTTTCTGGAGGGATTGTCCCTTACATCCTCTATTTACTTTTTTCTTTAATATTTTGTTTGCCAAATGAATTCAAATGTATCATCTCCTCTCCAGGTGGCGAACCTGCTCCTGTCGCACGGCGCAGCGGCAGACCAGGCGGGCAAGAACGGCATGACGCCCCTCCACGTGGCCGCGCAGTACGACCAGCAGGCCGTCGCCACCACTCTGCTGGAGAAGGGAGCTGATGCTAAGGTACCTAAGTTAACTTCATTTTCTGCTATTATTTGAACATAGTTGTAGATTTGTGCATGTATCTCTATTATTCTCTATCTTGAGCAACCATATTAAGTCAAGACAAACAGTGTACAGGTGGAACACGGGCAAAGTTAGTAATTATATTCTAGCAAACCTATCATGACAGACCAAGACGAAAATTAGGGAAAGAAGTTGACCGACACCTAAAGGCAGTACTTTCGTTATGAGCCAAGTCATCCCTCACCCTCTTGTGGGCACAGGCCCACAATGGTAGAACACACAAAAACAACATAAAAGGGTAAGAGGAGTTTTGTTCAGCCGTGGGGAATTACAGACTAGATAGATTAATCAGGAATCTGGTAAGTCTAGAACAAGATCAAAAAAAAACTGCAATGAAATGTGACGATGTAGCAAACGTTACCATTACTTTTAAGATGACACAAACAATTCACAGATTTCATGATTCACCAAATTCACCTTCTTCTTCAAATTGCAGGCTGTAGCCAAGAACGGGCACACTCCCCTCCACATAGCGGCTCGTAAGAACCAGATGGAGACGGCAGCCACTCTGCTGGAGTACGGCGCCCTCACCAACGCCGAGTCCAAGGCTGGCTTCACGCCGCTGCACCTTGCGGCTCAGCAGGTTTGTCGAATCATTGTTTGGTTTATTTATTAACAGGTATATTAACGAAGGGGCAGTAAACACAGCAGGGGGAAACAGAAAAAAAGATGGGAAGATGAGCTCAAGCAAACAGCGGGCCCCAATTGGAGGAGAGTGACTCGTGACAGAAAACAGTGGAAGGAGCTAGAGCGTGCCAAAAGGCACACTGAATTGAGAGACATATTGTAACAACAGATAGAGAAACAGAAACAATTCAGAATAAAAGGCATTTATTATTATTATTTTAACGAAGGCGGAAATTCGGATGAGTAGTCCATTCTTCTCCATAGAGATCTACGCTTTGGAATGAGCAACTGCATTACTTTCACAAGTTATTATGTCTTGTGACTGTGACTGTAATTTCGCTTTCTTTTTGTTTTTCTTTTTGACATTCAGAAGTGCCAGTAATGGTTTAGTAGAAATAAATGCTTTGAGTTTGAGTTAGACTCGGGATTCGTAATTCTAGGTGAGGATTAGTGTTATTGGGTTTTTCGTTGGGATTTTACTGGATATAGCTGGGTAGTTAAGAGTGTACAAGTTAAATTAATTAAATAAACTAGTACCAATATTTTTAGGGATTCTTATTAGCTACTCCAAATTCCGGATTTGGATTAATTCTCGTTTAATGGCAACAGCCTTGACAATTAATTAAAACATGTTAGTTTTGTGAAACTACGGCTATCTAGTGTTATATTACAGAATATGAACCTTTCTGAATTTCATTTTATGGCATTTTTTAATTATGTTTTTTTTTTTTGTTTTCAAGTATAATTAATACTTTGCTACTTTCATTAAATGTTTGATTTCCACAGGGTCACACCGAAATGTGCTCATTACTCCTGGAGCACGGAGCTGAAGTAGACCAGCAGTCTAAGAATGGATTAGCTGCTCTGCATTTGGCTGCTCAAGAAGATAGAGTGCCTGTCGCTCAACTACTTGTCAAGAATGGAGCAGAGGTAATATTATTTCGTTTATTTATCTTCTTACACACTAATTACATTTTTAAATATTTCTTAAAAAAAAACCATATAATAACATTTTAAAATAAATAGTGGTCCACCGGTATCGGGAACAGGGTCCAAGCTACCAGTGGTTAGGGCTCCAGAGACAGGAACCTCCTCACAATGCGAGCCGTATCGAGGAGTACTGCCTTCTGAATCAGGCCCTTGATCCAACCGCCTAAGGAAAGCCTCGAAAGATGGTCGTCGAGGCTCTTGGCTGTAAGGCCATTGGCCGTCACGACAATCGGCACAATGATAGCCGAGTTCACATTCCACATGTCGACAACCTCGTGTGCCAAGTCAAGATTTATTTTATTTGTTTCTCTTTCCCAGCTTTATTTTTTTATTCAGGTAATTTTACAGTGTACGAGAATTTAAGTCCTTCCAAATAGTGGACAATCTTTAAACTATTGTCCGAATACTACAATTAAGTTTAAAAAAATCAGCTGTTCCATACATTTTGACCGTGTAGGTATTGCACTTTTGTAGGAAACAGCTAATTTTTTTCTAAATAACCGATGAAAAATTTTTACGTGGGGAGCTCAGAATGAGGTCGATTCTAAAAAAAGAAAAAGGGCGAAGACTACCCGGTGGCCAGCTGTCAGTTAACCCTACATTTGTTAAGACGAACCATGCTCATACTGTATTTGTTTCCCAGGTGGACATCGGCACTAAGGGCGGGTACACACCGCTGCACATCGCCAGCCACTACGGGCAGGCCAACATGGTGCGCTTCTTACTTGAGAGCGGCGCTTCAGTTAAGGCTCAGACTGCACACGGGTAAGACCTATACCATATAAACTATAGAGGTCTAGAAAAGTATAAAAGAAGAAAATTTGCTGCACTGATCTGAAATAAATAAGTGCAAGAGACTGATGGTATAGTGAACAATAGTGTAGATAAACTTAAAGTCTACGAAAGGAAAGTTCTTACAGTCATTCACAGACATTCTTAGAGATGCTTTGTCATCATCATCATCATCATTTCAGCCGAAAGACGTCCACTGCTGGACATAGGCCTCCCCAAGTGTCGCCACATTGATCGGAGATGAGATAGAGATGCTTAATGTGCCAGTAATTTTGTTCAATCATCTTTATCTTCATTTGAATTAGTAATACGGTTTGGCTGATAAATTCATCTTTGTTCTCTTCCACGTTTATTTAAATTGTAAGAAATAACATATTCGTAAATAAATCATTATTTCCTACTTGTTTATATATATAAATATGGATATTTATTATTTTGTTTTTTATTATTATTTCCTTTATTCATTTTCCTTATATTTTACTTTTGTTTTATTGTTGTATTAATAAGATATTTCTCGAATACTTTATGTTATAACAGATACACAGCACTACATCACGCCGCTCAACAGGGCCACATCAATATCGTGAACATCTTACTGGAAAACAAGTCGGATGCTAACGCCACTACTACGGTAAGAACAAGGCAGTACTTATTGAATACAATTTTGTACTTTAGCTTAGTGTAGAATTTAAATACGTATATATATGGCAGTTTAAACGGTTTTATCTTCGGACTCAAGAAAAACTTTTGCATCTCGAGAAAAGTTAGTATCCGTCGATATACGTAAAAAGTAATAACACATCTAAATGAGTAATGGTCTTTGTAGGCTTCTCTATTTTTAACTTTAATTACAAACAAACAAACAATAAAGATTATTTAAAGTGTACATAGGTACAAACGAATATGAATTACTCGGTCATATCTCTAAGGTTTCATACGATGTTAGATTTCAGAAAATACCATAATTTCTACTATCTGAAACTAAAAATAAATAATAATACACCATTAAGTATAACATTTAGGCCAAAGACGTGTTTTACAATGTCAGGAAAAGCATAATCCTCTAGATAACTCAATTAAAAATTTAACAGAAAATGTTTGGCCGTAAGTCTATCTAGTTAGCTTTTCTGAACATTCCAGCATTCAAGATTTTATAGCTTTTTTATCTTCCCAACAGAACGGCCAAACACCCCTAGACATAGCCTCTAAGCTGGGCTACGTCACCGTGATGGAGACTCTCAAGGAAGTGTCGGAGCCTTCCGTCGCGCCGGTCTCGCAGGAGAAGTACAAGGTGGTGGCTCCGGAGACCATGCTTGAGACGTTCATGTCTGACTCTGAGGAAGAAGGAGGTGGGTACTCTTCTTCATTATTGAAATTACATTTTAGTGCTGGTCTTCGGCTTCCTAACTAATCGGATGCAGCTGAATATTTTACAGCCCCCAGCGCATCAAGTTACTGAAAACTATCAAATTTTCTCATTAGATTTTGAACGTAACCATAAACATTTTATGGTTTAAAATCGTTTGGAAAAATTATTGTGTGTGATGTGTGGTGTGTGATGTGCTGGCAACTGTACAAGAAGCAGTTGCCAATCTGATCTCAAAAATACTAATACTGGGTTACTCCATACCCAAGCTATAAAAGTCAGACCATCAGTTTCACCAAGGAACGAGTGGTTTACAGACTTTCAGAGCCACATAATCACCGAAAAAAATCTAAGATGATTTTTGATACACGTTAGTGAATCTGTCTGAAACCAGTTTGATTCTATAAGATGTGAATTTGGACACTTAGGCGAAATTTCCGTCTCATTATTCTCTGTGTTCTCCATCTAAATTATATAAGGTGTTTAGTGCCGCGTTTGCCAAATTAAACGGGCCGGAATTAGGGGTAATTTTTTTCAGCCCCAATAATTCACCCTTAGCCTCACGGATTTTTTAATTTTAATTTGTTTATAATTATTTTGAAAAATCGCAAAATTCGACTTTCTATCGCTGATGGCTTGCGATAACAATTTTAATTTAAAAGTCGATCATTAAAGAAAACTAACCAGACTATGGTTGCGTAACTTCTAATTAAATTAACTACCTTCTTTTCGTTCTACTCCAGGTGAAGACACAATCCTGAACGACCAGCCATACCGCTACTTGACGGCAGATGACATGAAGTCCTTAGGAGATGACTCTCTGCCCATTGACGTCACCAAAGATGAGAGGACCGAGTCTGCGATGAGCCATAAGAATATTATGGAGATGTCGACAGGTAAGATCGAAGATAACGAGGCATAACCACTGAAAAACCCAATCGGCGTAACAACTTATACTAACCGAACCTGACACTAAGGGGATGGCGGGGTCTTAGTACATTCGCTTCGCTTGTTCACTAGACCCCGCCATCTCCTTCGAACCTAACCTGTCGGAGTCGGGGTGCCCCAAGTCTAATATTCATTCAGATTTCTGGATTGATAAACTATATTAATCCACAAATTGGCAATCCTAAATCCTCTTGGCATAAATCTTGGATGCTCTAGATAATCCAAGATTTATGCCAAGAGCCCAGTTTTTCATGCATAATAAAATGCATTATTTTTTCTACAGGCTCTGTGAATGGCATGCCGTACCAGCCTCAGCAGGAGGTGGTGGTAAAGAGTATCAGCCGCTACAGTACTGCGCAGGCGCCGGAAGGGTACTGCTACAATGTGGATCCTACGCAACCCAAGTCAGTATTACCTTCTATAAAAAAATGTTTAATTGGACTCACAATAGTGTTCGAAAAAAACTCGCTGCAAAATGCTACTTCACTGAGATTGGAACTATCTGACTGTTTTAATCATCTTGCAGCAAAAATAGATTTTAGTGTGAATAATTACTTAGTCTGTATATAATGCACATAATATAGGATTATTTTATAGTATAATATAGATAGAAGTTTTAATCATGTGTTCCTGGTATGTATTCCATTGTTGCACAAAGGTTATTTAAAGAATTACTTAGGAAGATAAAACAACTACAGGCCGACATTTTTTTTTGCTCTTTATAATACGACAATAGAGGTCTAAACATGATACCTTGAGGTAACCAAAATAAACACAGAATAATAGACTTCTTCATTATATTCCTGTTATTATTGCATAAAACACCACTTAGCATTACTAGTGGTCCAATCATAGAACCCTGTGGAACCCCACCCAATATCAAAGTCAAGATGATTTCATTCTATTAATAATTTGCACTTGAATGGTTAATCTTATTGTTTATAACTTGAACTTTGATGCTAAGCAGCTTTTACGGGTAATTTATTTACACAAAATCCATGTAAAGGTTGCAGTAAAGCATTCAAAGACTTATCCAAATTCAATAGTTGACGTAAACCATAATTTATGAAACGCTATAACAGTATCAAGATACAAAATGATTCATAACACGGAAACGTTTATGTAAACAGAATTATGTAAACAATTCCAAAATAAACGATAACGTTTATTTTGGAATTGTTAACGTTACAATAATGTAATGATGCTTAATATAAAAGTTATTATCGTTTTCAATGTAACAGTTTATGATTGTAACGTCTATTTCAGAATGTAAACATTTATTACGAACTTGTTGCGCATGCTTACTTGGATCGACAGAAAAAAGCTGCAATGGAAGAAGTAAGTGTTCTCTTTTATTGTTTTTTTATTTTTATTTTCATTAACTGTTGTATTGTTTAGTTGACCGTTGTGTTTATGATAATAAATGTGCTTTAAGCCGTAATGAATTTAATTCAGTTTGTTTTCTTTTTTCCTTTGTATGAATTTCTTTTAGTAAGAGAAGTACCAATTTAGTTATTTAAATTATCTTTACTAATTGTTTTGTTTCTTTCTAAGCTGCTTCATCACAGTATTGTTTAAAACTTCAGAATATTATTCTATTAAATTCTCCCACCAATCAAAAATCGGGTTTGTTAATTGTCATCTAATCTCGTCATTATCATTATTTGCCTTTTTCATATGAAATTGAATAAAAATGTCCACCTCTCCACATGGCTCTTCATTGCCACATAAACTTTAATATTGTTATTGTGTATTTCAGTTTCCTGGTATCATTCCTGGTGGACGCTCGAGGAGGAGCAATGCGAGGATGTCGTGGTGGTGGTGTGCGCGTTATTGTACCCCCACTGTCCGCTCAGCAACCTACCAGAATTACTTGCAGGTGAGCTCCAGTTAATGTCTTCAAGGTTCTGAACTGGAGAGGGCTAGGCACCAACGTCAATGGCGAGCACATCTCTCACCTTCGGTTTGCCGTCGATATAGAGGTCATGGCTGAGACCACGGAGGACCTCAGTACAATGCTCGATGACCTCAGAACATGAACAAAACCAAGGTCATGATGAATGCCCGCTGAAAGCGAGTCGCATGGGACCGGTCAATGTCGCTAACATTTGGGGGAGGCTAATGTCCAGCAGTGGACGTCTTTCGGCTGAAATGATGATGATGTTGATGAGCTCCAGTAGCACCCAAACTGTTCCGAGCAAAAAATACATCACTTGGTGACGTCAACCAATCAACCCCGCCACGTGTCTACAAACCACTTTCCACTTTCCGGCCGTTTCATATGAACATTACATAACATGCTTACTAGTAGGAAACATCTCTCCGTGAGAGTGACATCACTGCATTTTCTGTCGCCTATGTTTGTCTAATAATATGATGATGACTATTTCCAGGTATTTGAAGCCATCCCGCATCAACCACATGCCACCCCTGATGGAGGGTGAGGCTCTCGCGTCCAGGGTGCTCGAGATGGGCCCAGTCTCTGCCAAGTTCTTAGGGTAAGTAACTCAACCGCCAGATAGAATGCATTAATAATCAATGAGACAACAACTGTCAATCATTTTTATGAGCTATTAGGAACAGGGTGTAAAGTAAACTTATACTGTGTCTTTCGGGATATCTTCCGTGATTATCTATTGTTCTGAGCTCCGAAGCTTTTCTATTCTTTTATTCTATTTTTGAGCTGTGGTAGCTCAGAATAATGGAAATTCACGGTAGAAACTCCGTAAGTGACAGTACAAGTTTAGTTCCTCCGACCAGATGGGTGTTGTGTCTGGTGGGGTGCTGCCCGTCCATTATTGTCTGATTTTTTGTATGGTCTTAAGTCACGGACGATTCAGAAATTCGATGTTAGTTCTTCATATTTTGTGTCATGGACAGACGCCTCCTCCTTTTTGTATTATGTTGCTATAGTACTTTATAAAATACGTAGTACACATTCATTTCTAAATCGAAAAACTCTATCTATTAATGATTGCATTTTGGAAAACTTATTTTTGGTTGTTTGGATCTGATACGAACTGATATACACGTGCGACGGAACTACATAGTATAGGTCCTAATTTCGTGTTGTCATCAATCAAACAAGTACTACCTCTTTCTTTTTAGCTTTATTATTTATTTGTTTATTTAAATGCCTAAAACTATCATTACAGGTATATAACCTAATGCAATAGTCAAGTCACACACACAATATTAAAATTAAAGCACAACACATTTCATTGTTTGTAACACAGTGTAAACAAAAGTACTTTTGCGAATTCACCCCAGTGATATATAAATATATCTATCGAGTCAGAGTCAGAGGGGTTTTGGCCAGCAAGTTGGTCCTAGTTCTTTATTGTTCGAGTCTAATTCTATTTATTTAACAACTTAATTTTTCATACATTTTTAGTTAGAACATTTGCTCATAGTGATCTTATCCATAACCATTTATTTCTATTATAATCATTTCTTTCTTTATCAATCCAGACCAGTGATCCTCGAAGTACCTCACTATGCGTCACTTCGCGGCAAGGAGCGTGAGATCGTGATCCTTCGCTCCGACAACGGCACCAGCTGGAGGGAACACAACGCTGATGCTACAGATGACGTCGTGCAGGACATTCTGCATGAGACTCTTGAGATTGAAGGTGAGTTCAGTACGAATATCCTAGAACAAAGTAAAAATGAAAAAAATTACAGTAGACATTAAATTTTCATTCGGAATCATTATTAGGTATCGGATTTTCGGATGCATATTTATCTAAAGTACATTTTTTCCCGGCAAAGGGTAAAAAAAAAAAAAAAAAAAAAAAAAAAAAAAAAAAAAAAAAAAGGGTACAAAAGTGTGGAAGTGACTTCTTATAATATATTTATTCCCGATTTTGCGGAATTTCGTATATTTTTTACAAAATTCCGCGAAATCGGGAATAAATATATTAAAAAATATAGTGTGTATAGAATGTAGTATTCCTAAGAACAAAAAATATTTTTAAACTAGGCAAGAATGACTTAACCTAAACATAGACCAGAGCGGCTGTTATTATTCAGCTACAAGTTCCTCCTTTCTTTAAAGATTTGCTAATAAGTGTCTTTTAATAAACAAATCAGATTGTTGCGTGACTTTTTCGCATTCTGTATCTCATTTCATATTGTACAAATGTCAAACCACGATCCTATCATAAGATAGAATCAGTCAAATGAACGCAGTCTAAGCACATTTATACCTACAACTAAATATTATATTTCTCCAACAGAGACAAACGAGACAGACGAGAAAGGCTGGGACGCACCTCGCGTCACCAGGATCCTGACGCACGACTTCCCGCAGTACTTCGCGGTTATATCGCGTATACGACAGGAGGTGCACGCTATTGGGCCCGAAGGTCAGTTTATCTCATTTTGATATTGTAAAATGCAATGCAACTCTTTAAATGGGAGTAGCTGATGCCTATTCGAGAGTATGTCGGAAATCCAGAACTCCCTGTCTTCATTCCCTTTCTAATATTATTTGGAATGTATTGGATTTTTCATAGCCATAGGCAAACCTATGGCTACAAAAAAAAATAGGAGCAATGCTGGTGGTAGCCAGGTTTTGATTTACCAAAAATACTTCATACCTGATACCAGCAACGATTTCCTTATTTTTTTGTTTCAGCAAATTCGAAAAATAAATTTCAACTAAACAGCAAAAATACTAATTAAATAAAACTATCTCCTTATCTCCAGGTGGCATGGTATCCAGCTCTGTCGTGCCGCAAGTCCAGGCCGTCTTTCCGCAAGGCGCTCTAACCAAGAAAATCAAAGTCGGCCTCCAGGTAAACCTATTCAAACCACGAAAAGGTGTTAAGGACAAAAACCTCAAAAAGATCACCGTAAATAACGTCTCCAAGAAAAAACGCTTCTCACTTATTTGGTAGTATTGTAACTTAATATGTACTCGAATGAATTTAATCATATAAGCTGACATAGTCAGATTAGCTTATAAAATATAACGAATATTTTCGATAAGGATTCCATTATTATTTTCTTCACTGTTAGATTTAGGTACTGTGTTCATTAATTTATTATTGTTTAGTGTATTTGTGTTCTCATTGTAATTTTAGTCATTAGTGATAGCGTCGGCAAAATATTTTCTGAGAGATTTCTTAGCTACTTTGAAATTCTAGTGTTCGTGTTCTAGTCAGTCAAAAGCTTTAGACGGTTCTTTTTCATCTAGGATTGATGTTACAGTATATTAATAAAGCCATACTTTATTAATATATTTTAATATAATGTTTGTGATGTAGAATGCATATGTTTTTAGTTTTAGTTAAACCGTTCGTACGGAAGAAAATTAGGAAAGGAATGAGAATACAAAAGCTGAAGTAGAATAGGGAAAAGCTCAAGCATTTAAGAAAACAAAAGCGTTGTGAATTAGTATACATAAATGAGGACAACAGGGAAAACAAGGATTTTTGATTGAAATAAGTGAAATAAATAAGCCAGAAATAGTAAAAGATTCAGATAATATTTTGCCAAACACAGTCATTGCCATATTATAACAAAAGTACAAAAGTGTGAATGCCAAATTTTTTTTATGATAATTATTTTGTATCTGTTTATTGGTGAAGTATTTTTGTTTAGCAATTTACATTATGATGTATTATCACATATCTTAGACATACATGACATACAGTTCATTAATATTTTAATAACAATGTATCTGATTATTAACAATAATAGTAGCTATGACTTGTTTCATCAAATTCTGAATGTTGGAAATGTTAGAAAGATTTTAGTGTCTTCTTAGCTATATAGAATGCCAAAACTTCAAGATGTAAAGAAGTTTGGGAGATCAACTCAAGGATTTTAAAAGATTTGATGAGACATGTCTTCTGCCATTAGAATAAGTTTCTACGTTACTCCTTTAGGGATTATGTCATACCCAATAAATTTAGAAAGTCACTTAACTATTTATTGTAGAAGGGAGTTTCAATAAACCATTGATAACAAAATTTGTTTTCAATTTAAGCAAAATTGAATTCTATGAAATCACAAAAGAGTCCAAAATCGTAGGTTTTTCTCACACTGCGGTATTTTATACTGGTTGGAATTTCTCTAGTTGGTCTTTAGGCGACATTATAAGCATGATTGAAATTATAACTACGGAAAAATATATGAATGACTATCTGATATTTAATTATTTAGTAATACATTTTGTGTGTGTTATATGCGATATTATTATGTATTTAAAATTGGAGTGACGTAACTTAACTAGTTAAGTAGTATTTTAAGGATTGCTAAATTTATTGGGTAATGTACTATGCTTTTATGTTGAATTGTTACTTGACTGTTATGCGACTTTGTACTTTATTTCCTAAAGACCAAACGTGAGACTTGCATGATGTCATATATTTTGTTTTGCTGTATTATTTTGAGCTTGATTATATTATCCGAGTGTGTTGCATCTTGTTTTCAAAGCGCATGTGTGAGAAATAGATGAAAGTCTGAGTTGACATTGTAATAAATGTGTATAATTTCATTTTTATATGCTTTTCCTGTGATTTCATAATGTTCATATTTGCTTAATTTTGCACCGACCGCTCTTCACCACCCCTCCTACCATTTCGTTTGTAAGATTTTAGCTGTTTTTGTCAATAAACTGTAGAAAATGAAATTTACTTCACGAAAAAAAAGAAACCAAAATACTATGATAAATTTTCAAAATCTCTTCTGCTTTAATTGTTCCATGAAGAGGTAAGTACTGAGTTTAATCTATTATTTCCACACACTGGCTTTTAACTTTTAAACCAACACCAGCATGAAACTTCGGCGATGATTACGTTTGGTCTTTAGAATATAAAGAATACTTAAGGGTGAAAACATGAAAGAAATATGTGTAAATATAACAAAACAACATACGAGTAAAAATAAGAGTGTTTTGTAGAAGTTAAAAGAACAAGTTAACGAGTTACTTTAAACTAAAAACAAGTATCATATACTAAACACAATCAAACCTTAATCTTTTCAGGCCCAAATTATTGATTCAGAGCTTACTGCTAAACTACTCGGTCGTGGAGTAGCTGTATCGCCAGTAGTTACTGTAGAACCAAGAAGAAGGAAGTTCCACAAAGCCATAACCCTGAGTATGCCAGCCCCTCGACCTCATACCCAGGGTATGACAAACCAGTACAGCACCTCGTCAGCCCCAACATTGAGACTACTCTGTTCCATATCAGGTACAATTAAAATAGTTCGCTTGTATTTAAAAAAGCAAATCTGATTTGTTACTGAGAAACTGTTTGAAGGCAGATCACGGGTATCGTCAGATACCTGTAAAAATATTAAATCACTTATTTTTCAAAATAAAATACAAAGATTCACCATATATGTCATAACGATACACATATGGATAAAAATGTGCCAAAAAAGTGTTTCAGTAACAAAGAGATAAACGCCATGTGTTGCAATGGAGTATGGCTTATGTTTGCTATCTCGATGATATGCTTTGCCATGGAAAGGTAAGTGTGCCTACAGTCTACAGTTAGGTATTCAGCTTACAAACAGTATCCGAACATGGGCTGGAATATGTGTTTTGATGTTTATTGCAATTTTATGGCTCTTACAGCATATAAAAAAAGCCTGTAGGTATTCAAGAATAAATATAGAATATTTGGCTTCAGACGCCATTAATACAGAATAAATTGCAGTAGGTACAAAATACAGATTACGGTCTATTTACGGATATTGTGGACTTTGCTTTTAAGTTCGCTTAACAAATAAAATAACAGGAAATACAATTCTAATACCAATATTCCATTACAACACATTGGTAAAGTAGGATATAGACAAAGAGAAATCATTACGAATCGATTTGTAGGTAACGAATATAGTTCTACATGAGATCGGTAGACTATAGATTTTAAAATTTTCAACTTTTTAACTAGAGTATTGATAGTAATCGGAATTTTATAGTCTTTTTATCCTAAATCATATTGGTTAGTGTAGAAAAGAGAATTACGGGTTTAGTCTGACTCCCTATTTTATAGACAGCAGGATGAGCATGTTATTGAGACATAGCGTAGTTTGAAATCATTTCATTCGAAACAAAACATACATGATAGTGGAAGGGAAAAGAAAGTATTTAAGACAGTGCAAACAAGCAAACCGCTTATAGCAAATACACAAGCAGCTGAGGGACCACGTCCCTGTGTGTCCGTTATGTGCGTGTCTACATTGTCTTTGTTCTCGTGTGTTTGTGTGTGTTGCACGCTCACCGTGTGTGGCGCTAAATAATGTGCTGCCACCTATCGGCGCGCACCAACAGGGGTATTTCGCAAAAGATCTCTCGAAGGTAAAAACATTAGAAATATTATACAGAAACAAAATCAAAATGTCGGTTTAAGTTTCGTTTATTTTATTTAAAACGTTAATTTGTCTGAAACTCTTAAACTTATCGTGTTTTTATTTCTCATAAATCATTGGTTTTACGATACTTATTCTCTTCAGCGTCGTAGCTGTTCGAGTATAAATATCAGTTACATTGTTTTTTTTTCCCTCTATCACTTTTTGAATGCTTTTCCATATCTTGCTTCTCATACATTCTTCCTCTATGCACGGGCTGATTTTTTACGCTTTGTTAAGTCACGTTCACTTTGTATCATAACCATTCAATGAATCTTGGGACATCAAGACTTTGCACAGCGATACGTTTACAGAAACATGTCGGTTTAGAACAAAATGTACAAACATTACTAGAACTAAAGGAACTGCAACTGTTTTGGCACATTGTATATGATTGAGACACATTAAATACCTGTTTTTGTTTAGTATAAGCGTAAAGTTAAAGTATTCCGAATCGGTGCCATCTTCATCCTCATGATCATTCGACGTCAATGTTCCCTTTTTGTTACTTTGCTTGTAAGAATCAGAGATTTATTTCCAAAACGGCCTATCAGTTTTGTTCACATCATCTTCTCTTATTTTGTCTCGTTCCTTTTTCTTGTCATTGTTTCACTGGACACGTTTTTATTTCCATGTTTTGGTTTAGTCCGTTTGGATTTTTGGATTTTATTTCAGTGAATGTCCTTCGAGAGATCTGTTTTTCGAAAACCTGAACAGCAATTTTGATGATTCGTTTTTGATAAAGTAGAGTTCATTTTCATTTTGTGAGACAACAGCACTATTTGTAAGAAACAGGTGACAGTTCACAGTGTGCCACATTATAGTCACTTTTTTAATTTCAAAAAGTATTAAAATGGTACGTTATTTTATTATTTATTTATTTGTGTGATGTGTTGTCTTTGCTTGTTGTGTGTTTGCTATAGGCCGTTTTGGAAACATTTTATGTTTAGTTTTTCTATTGATTTGTTATTGACCTGTCTTTCTTATTTCTGATCTTTCTTCTACATCGGTTACTTACATTACTTATAAAACTTCTGTGTTTTTATGTTTAGGTTTAATGTTAACAAAATTATATTAACTTGAGCTATCTGAAATCTGTATTTATAACTACACTTAAATCTTTTTTACAAGTAAAATTAGTCAATTTAGTAGAAAATATAATAGATTGTATAATACTATAATGAAAACAATACATGTACTGTGTAGATAAATATTTGAAAGCCTGCTTTGGCATGCATTATAGGGTAGACCCATCATCATGGCAGTTGAAAAATAGCGTTTTAGCCGCAAAATACTGCCTCATAGCTTTCATCTGAACAGAAAAACAAAAGAGCATTTTAAATGTAGCAGTACAAAGTATATAATTGCAGAGCATGTATTTAGTTGACGTAAAGCTTACAGGGTGTAAAATGAGGTTTTTATGGTGGCAGGTGGAACGAATCGAGCTCACTGGGAAGATGTCACTGAGAATACTCCTCTAACGTTTGTGAACGACTGCGTGTCATTTACTACTACTGTATCAGCTAGATATTGGTTGATTGACTGTCGACACGTAGAGGATGCTACCAAAATGGCGACAGAATTATACAGGTAACATTTACGTAGTACATGAAATCTAATAATCTTGACAGATTTATAATATTTATAGCTGTTAAAGAAAGTAGTGCTTTTTGAGATGCAGTGATTTTTAATGAGGCACCTGGGTCATTGTGAGGCACTGACACAAGTCATTCATTGCTAGACTTGGGTAGGTGATTACTTTCGGCAGAAATTATGACAATAATAACGTCAAGACTGGTCTTTCAAGGCATCTTATAATTGTCATACAAGGCGGATACGACAATAAATAAAACACTGGCAATACTAGTTCATAGGAATATGTTTAAACCATCAAATAAATCCTAAAACAAAAATTAAAAAAAAAAAATTCAAACAAACTTTAGTTTGTGTGGGTGGTCTATTTCGTTTACAGTTTAATGTTAATTATAGCAAAAAACTGTAAACGAAATAGAATATCATATTAAAAATATAACAGGCATAAGGTTTATTTTGCACTAATTCGCATCAGGAAATAAAATTTAAAAACAAATTTTTCGATATTGATGTAGCGAGTTGGAAACATGTGTTTTATTTTTATACCGATTACCGAGGTTCGTCGGAGCCTATTGCAGATACATTGCATTTTCATGTAGGAAATGCAATGTATCTGCAAGAAAAATTGACAATGTCCTGTGACTAAATTACTGGGTAATATTCAATTGAATCTTTGTATGCAGAGTTGGATACGAAGTCGTCTTCACCTTGTATAATAGGCTGCGTTGATTTATTCTATTGCTGTACCTTAAAACCCGCTTCCCTGTTAGTCTGTGTGTATATATGTCGTTCCAATATTCATTCATTAATTCAATTTCAGGGAAGCCATCCACGTACCGTTCATGGCTCGCTTCGTAGTCTATGCCAAGCGCACTGACGAGTGCCAGGCACAGCTGCGCATGTTCTGCGTCACTGATGATAAAGAGGACAAGACTTTGGAGCGCATTGAGCGGTTCATACAAGTGGCTAAGAGTCGGGATGTTGAGGTATGTGTAATCTGGTGATTCTGTCTCAACAGACAATTTAGTAGGTATTAAAAAGAAAGAATTTGTGTCCCTTAAAATATTTGAAAGTTTCAACTGCGGATTTTCCAGTCTAGTTTTTTTAGAAATACGAAGCATAAATAGCCCATTTCGAAAATTTACAAATAATATTAACAAATAAGTCAGGTACTTTTAAATACAAAAAACACTGACTATATCACTGTATAGGAAATCATTTAATGTAGTTTGGCTTTCATTGACGGACAAAAGCCAGAAATGAAAATGATAATCTCCACTGTTGTCAACCATTTGAAAATAACCAAAACCGCTTCTTACCTTCAAATATAATGTCAATTTCAACAGGTTCACGAAGGCAAACCAGTATACCTAGAATTCGGAGGCAACTTGGTGCCAGTAGCGAAGTCTGGAGAACAGCTGTCTATACCATTCCGTGCCTTCCGCGAGAACCGAGTGGCCTTCCCTGTCATGATCAAGACGCAGGACCTGGAACCGATCTGCAGGTGCCAGTTCATGAGGGATCCTAAGGTTCCGAAGGGAGAACCTTCGCCGACACCTGTAAGTAGTTTTTCCCCTCTATCACCAACCATCATCATCATCATCATCATTTCAGCCGAAAGACGTCCACTGCTGGACATAGGCCTCCCCCAAGTGTCGCCACATTGACCAATCCCGTGCGTCTCGCATCCAGCGGATCCCCGCAACCTTTACCAGGTCATCGGTCCACCTAGTGGGAGGCCTTCCAACGCGACGTCTTCCAGTTCGCGGTCGCCACTCCAGAACTTTCCGGCCCCATCGGCCATCCGTTCTGCGAGCAATATGCCCTGCCCACTGCCACTTATGTTTGGCTATTCTTCGGGCTACGTCGGTAACCTTGGTTCTCTTACGGATTTCCTCATTTCTGATTTGATCACGCAAGGAAACTCCGAGTATAGCCCTCTCCATTGCCCTTTGGGTGACTTTAAGCCTTCTGATGAGGTCCATTGTGAGCGACCACGTTTCGGTCCCGTATGTAATCACTGGCAACACACACTGGTCATAGACTTTCGTCTTGAGACACTGCGGTAAGTTGGACGAGCACTATCACCAACCACTTGACTTTAATTTTTAAATTTTAAAAGGTCGTACCTGAGGTTCTATGTAATAAATCCTCTCAACCGTTTTGAGGGATAACGTTGTCTTTATTACACTTCAGCACTCTCAAATGGTATAGCTGGCATTATACAATATGTTAAAAAAGTCTGTCCGATTCGAAAGGGACATATAGGCACACCAACGATTTCACCAAATAAAATACGAAACATAAAATATTCATGAAAGTAAACATTAATTAATTTTAAAATGCATGATTTTTGTACCCATATATATAAAGTTTGTGAAATTTTAGGGAAATGGTGGTAACCATTTCCCTAAAATTTCACAAACTTTTAACACCAAACGTGACCACACCATATTCGGCATTAGTAAGTTCGATCGTCAATTGTTTGTCTATGACGTCACTACTCGAGAAGCGACCAGAATGTCGCCGCCCGCACCCCTATGTGGTCATTTATGTTTCCTCATTTTAGTACATTTCATTTCATTTTTAACGGGGTATGTTTTTTTACTTGTTATCCAAAAAAGGATTACATAAATATAATCTAATATCGATAGCTAATAATACTATCACGTGTCGGACAGGGTTTTTTAGCGTATTGTATAAAAAATAGAAAAGAATAACATACTTAATTACTACGTTATTACAATACACACAGATTGCAGTTCTCAACATCATGGTACCGGATGAAGAGCGGACGTCTCCCATACCCACAGAAACCGTTCCGATGCGCACTGAGGAGCAGGAGCTCATCTGGCGACAGAGGCTCAGTGATCCAAGGTAATGGTAACCTTGGAACTACTATTATAGTTGTAAGGTAAACCAATTATTGCTGTAACTCCTAATGGTACTTGGTACTTGGCCTTATACCCACACCTTTTATATTAATTTACAATCAATTTGCAATTACTAAAACATTTAACAAACAAATATGGCGGCGCGGGACACATGCTCTTCAACCAATCAGCGCGCGAGGTGCGATCCGTCGCATGCCATTTCACAATTTGACGGCTTCACTTCTATAGATTATAAACTACCGAAAAATAAATCGTTAAATTGTAATCAGTATGGTACGGTTGGACAGCTTACAATCTCGCTAGATAGATTATAATCTAGCGGTTTTTACAATTTTACGGTGACATGTACCTAGTTCTAAAATCTTTGGTTATCACAGGTTGGAAGACATTTGCAACCTTCTTGGCAAAGACTGGGTGGCGTTGGCTTACGAGCTCGGCGTGAGTGTAGCCACCGTCAACCAGATACAGGCAAAGAGAATAACTGCAGCTGAGCAGGCGCAGCTTATGCTGAAGCTATGGAAAACGCAGTCTGGAACGAAGGCTTTAGGTAGGAATTTGAAGTATTTTGTTACATACCTCAACGACACTGCCATAAAAGAACACTATAAAGAACAAAGTAAATAAAAAAAAAACAATCGTAGGCTTAAAAGCCTACTATTGTTTTTTTTTGTTCTTTGTTCTTTGTTTGTTCTTTGTTAGGACTAAAGTCCTAAATTGATAAACTTTATTAAAAACGAGCTCTTCCTGTCACTGAGTCACGGTTGTCAAATTAGAAATGCAAGATAGAGACAAGAATATAATACCTAAACCAAGTAGGCTCGCCGCTCGCCGCTCGTCGCTCGTCTTAGTTGTATGACCCAAAGTACCCTAAACCTTCGCAGCGTTTACAAAAACAAGGATGCTCTAGCTAAAACTTGATTCTGAAAGAATGCATTAAAGATTACAATTTGCTGTTATCGCAATCAACTCAATCAATAAGATACCAGCGGCGCATAGTTTGTGGCTCACCGATTATGACACAACTGTACTGTTCCTTTGTTTAATAAACTTATTACTATTACTAATAATAAAATTGCAGTAGGTACTAATCAAGCTCTCTTTGCAGATAACTCTCTGGAGCTGGCGTTATGTCGTATCGGAAGGGACGACATCATTGCACCACAGTCAGAGTTGACCAACGAAAGACGAATTCAACGGAACATATATCAGGAGAGACAAGCTTCAGAAGAAATTGAAGCTTACAAAGGTATAATTTATTTACCCATTAGTTTCATGTACGAAGGGACAGAATGGAAAGGTCATCCTCCATTAAAAAGGGAGCATCTTCCGAGCAGAGGAGTATTGTATGGTGGGCTGCTGCATAAAGATTGTTGCAACCCGATAACTCTGATATCACGGTATAGAATTCACCACGACAATGATAAAAAAGCACATATTGTTTTAATCGTATTTACTTTTTTTTTGTAGAATTCCGGTTTTCTTTGAGAACCATAGATAACATTTTCTATTATTACAGCAGAAGAAGACAATAAACTCAAAGACAGAATTTACGATGAAGGCGAAATTCCTGAACATAGAGAGTCAGAACATGATCAGGACGAAGCCAAGTATTCGCCTGAAGAGAAGTCGATAGTTGAAAAGAGTGAAATAGAGAGAACTCCTTCACCTAGCTCTCATGAAGAGAGTGAGGAAGATGAAGGTATGATGTAAAGCAAACATAATTCATTTGAAACTAAGTACCTATGACCAGATACTAAAGTTATTTCTTTGGTTACAGACGTAAAACGCAGTGTAGCAGAACGAAAAGAACAAATTACAAGAAAGTTAAGCTCGAGCAAGATCCCGGCGTCGAAACAAAAGAAAGAAATAAGAGAAGAAATCATTGAGATTAGAACTCAGATAAAACCTGACATTAAGAAGTTCCAGGATATTGAACAACAAGTAAGCACAGTACCTTTGATCATAGTAAAGAATTTAAGTTTTTTCAGTATTTGACTACTAACGTATCTTTCATATTTTATAGGTACTGGAAAAAGATCCTAAATTAGAAAGAACACGTTCAAAAACTTCTCCAGACACGGTGGAAGAAGAAAGCGAACCCGAAGTTCAAGAAGTGGTCGAGCCAAAGAAAGAAGAACCCAAGCCAGCAGAACGGCCAGTTGAACAGTTCAGAAAGTTCGACCCTTCATCACCGGCTAAACCTACTCCTAAACATCTACAAAGACATATGAGGAATGAATCAATGAGGTTCCCGTCAGGTGACTTCTCCAACGTCACTATTACTCCAAGAAAGTCAGTGACAGCTGAAACTTCTGAAGTTAAAGTGACTGAAACCAAAGATACTTTTACTAAAGAAGCTATTTCCCAAAAAGAAATTGTCAAGTCAAGAGTAGAAGAGAAATATGAAGATGGTGATAAGTCACCCGATTTAGTTGTAGAAGAAGAAAAGGATATTGCTGAAGCGCCGTTGAGAGCTAAGATTAGCTCGTTTGAATCGAAAATGTCTAAGGAATCTTCTATTGAGTTACCTAAGACTACTGTTAAATTAACTAAAGAAGCGTTGAAGAAACATACGCTGGAACAGGACCAAGGGATTGAGTATACACAGGAATTTGTCAGAGAACAATCAAAACAAATCTCAAGTATGGAAACTCATGTTACCCATAAAGTATCTGTAGAAACAGAGAAACACGTTGAGACTGTAAAATCTGTTAAGGAAACGATACAGCACTTTGACTCTAAAATTAAAATGGAGGATAAATCTAAACCATATCATAAAACAATGAGAACTGACTCTACATTAGTACAAGTTTCTTCTGAGGAAGATAGCGAGTTTTTGAAGAAATCAACTGACTCCGAGACTGAGACTGAATCTCAAACTACCGTTAAAGTAGACAAATTAGAGCAAAAGAGTAAATTTAAAATTGATAGAGATATATTTGAGAAGAAACCTGATAGCAAGGACTTACCCAAAGATGTTAAAGATAAAAAAGACGACCAAGACAAAAAACCAGATGATGATGACAAGAAAGATGATCAACCAGCGATCATGAAAGAAAACAAATTAGAGAAACAATTGACTGAAGAATTGCGAGCTAAAGTTAGTGAAGAGGAACTCACAGAAACATTTGAAGAAAAAGAAGTTTCTTTGAGTGATAAGTTAGCTAAAGATAAGGTACATTGGGATATTTTTAGTATTGAAAAATTTGAAATAGCTATTTAATGATTTTGGGAAGATAAACACTTTTTACATACATTTCAGATGGAAGCACAAATGTCAGTGACAAGTATAAGATCAGACCTTAGCAGACATACCAAGACTGATTCCATGGGTTCTGAAACTACGGACCTGATCAGTAAAATGACATCTCAGGACTCGCCAGTACAGTCAGCTATTGATAAAGCAGATTCGTTAGCTGACATACAACAGAGCACAGAGAAAGATTTTAGCTTTGTTTCTCAAACTGAATCGAAGGTATGTTTCTCATTGTTTAGTAGTTTTTTGAAAAAACACATTTTCTTGGTTTACAGCACTCAGTTGGGTTTAGTAAAATGTTTTTATGATGCTTGTAAATATTTATCCCCTTCATGGATAAATGTTTTAAAAAAAAACCTATCGTTAAAAAAGATTTTCTAGTATAAAAAGATAGCACACCTTTTTATACTGAAATATTACTGAAATACTAGTAGCATTCATAGTGGCTCTATAAATGTATTTGTTTAGAGTTGAATTTATTTTTATCAATTCATCTTTGTCATCACCAGGTGTATTCAAAGGACTCAAAACACCGCAGTGACTCTTTAGATGAGGCTTCACAGTTCTCAGACTTGGATGACCAGATCGGCACAAGTCCAGCACATAAGCCACATGTTGACAAAGACTTAGAACAAACTGTTACTAAAACTGAAGTTAAGACTGTAACTACTATTGTATCAGATAGAAAAGAAACTAGAGACCAAACATTAGAATTTCTGAAGTATGAAAGTGAACACAGTTCACAAGTACTTGAATCTGCTTTGGGGGCTAAAGAGGCAGAAAAGGTAATTTGTGCTTACTAGACGGTAGTAAATTACTAGCTTAATATAAATTAGCATTATTTTATAGCTTTTCCATGTTGCACAAAATATAGTTTATCATTGTTATTTATACAATTTATATTTGTAGGTATCACCAAAAGAATCACCAGTTATAAGCGCTAAAGCACGTCAATTTATTGAGACAGTACCAGAGGATGACTCTGTACAAGAATGCTTCTTCTCTAAACGTATCTACTCAGACTCTTTAGAAGATTCAGAACACACGGACTCTCGCCGACATTCAGAAGCCGAATCATTGAAATCAGATCAATCTGATGTTAAGGCTAAAGTATCATCGTCAGATTTTGACGAACGAGCGGAATACGAAGAAACTATTGACTCAGGAAGTGGATTTGGAGACGAGAAGTTCGAAGAAAGCGTTGGTTTCACTTCAATGAGAATTGATCCTAAACCTTTATCACTTGAGAAACAAGACTCTGGGTCTGATAAAGAAGCAGAACCTGTCTTTAAGAAAATGACTCCAAAACGATCACACTCAAGAAGTGAATCGATTTCAATAACTAAGCTAAGTGATCTACAACTTGACTTAGATCTTCCTAAAGCTAAACCTGTTACAGAATTCCAAATAATTGTTACGGAAGCTGAAGAAGTCGACCGGTCTGACAAAGATGAGCTGTCAGACAAAATATCTTCTGAAAGTAGTCGGGAAGTTGAAATGTCTGACAGGAAATCATCAGAAGGAATTTCAGATAGAATTAGCTCTGAAGATGCTGTGACAGAGAAAAAGACTTCTTCTGAAGAAGATGCGACAAGAGAACGTGAACCAGTATTGGAACATGAAAAGACAATAGTAACTGCAATAATTGAGACTGTTAGAGAAACTGAGCCATTAGAAATAAAGACTCAGGTTGTGAAAGATGATGTTGCAGGTAAGATCTCAGCTGAGATATTGTTATTTTCTTTAAGTTTTAATATCTTTAGCCGATTATATGTATTTCAACTAAAACATTCGTTTTCAGTTGACGCAGTAAAACGTCAATCAGTAACATCAGCTGGCTCTGGATCAGTCAGCGAGCTGCGTTTAGAAGAGAAACGTTTATCAGATGCACACAGTCTAACTGAGTCCAGGGACTACACGTTTGAAGAGTCGGAAGATGACATTGCTACACAAGGAACCCACGTCGATGTGTCCAAGGATAAGATTGTGGAAGTTAAAGCTGAAAGCGATTCTAAGACAAAGAGTGCATCAGGTTAGTTTGGTATTCATGATATATAATATTTCGGATAGAGTCTGCCAAAACAATAAACACTTATTGAATGTTACAGGTAAAACTGATATCTTAAAACTTGCCAAACTGACTCATGGAGACTCGTTAGACGACGTTGAAGGTTTCCCAGAAGACCATGTTACTGATTATGTTCACAGGCTACCACATATTGCTGAAATGGGGTAAGACACATTTTTATCGGTATTAACTAGAAATGTTATTTTACAAGAGGGATATTTATAAGATCTTTATTACAGCTCTATGGCAGAGAAAGACATAACCCATGATTTCTTAAGTAAAGAAAGAGAGGTACAAATTAAACGAGAAACTGTAACAGTTGTCTCAAAGACTGTAACTGATTCTACACAACCAGGAAAGGTCACTAGTGTTATTACTAAAACTGTTCAACCAGTAAAGGAAGTATCCAGCGGTATTTCTGGGATTGTTCAACCAGTAAAAGATATCACTAGAGCTGTTATTGAATCTATGGAACCCAAAGTCACCACTAGTGTGGTAACTGAATCCGCGCTACCGGAAAGCGTGGTCACTACTGTTGTCACTGAAACTGTGCTACCAAAGGAGGTTACGAGTGTTGTAACTACGACACAAGAAAAAGTGGTCACTAGTGTTGTTGCTGAATCCACAGAACCAGAAAAAGTAATCACAAGTACTGTAACGGAAACAGCGCAACCGAGTAAAGTTATTACTAGTGTTATGACTGAAACAGTTCAACCAGAAACAGTAATCACTCGTACCATATCCGAGTCTGGTCAACCAGAACGAGTTATAACAACTATTGTGACTGAAACTGTGCAACCAGTAAAAGAGGTGAGAATTATTGAAACGGTCCAGTCAGACCATGATCACCGACCTAGAGAAATTGTGTTTACAACCAGACAAACAGAGACATCATATACTACTTCAAGTTCATCTTTTAAAGATGAACCAACTTTGATATCAGAAGTCACTACCATTATTAAAGATGGAACTTCTTCAACCGTTGAAGAAATAATTGAGACGAAAAAACACGTGATTGTTAGTTCAGGAAGTAAATTTGATGTTTCTAAAATAAGGACAGATACACTTGGTCAGTTTGATGTTGGTGATACAGGCGAAATTAAGAAATTTGTACCCAAAGACTTAGATCTCGTAGAAACTACAGAGATTACAAAAGAACAAGTTAAACCTGTGATTGATGATATTTTACATAAAGGCACTATTGCCGCGGCAGCCAGAAGCCCAATGGTAGACAAAGATATCAAGACTTTAACAAAAGAAATTGTAGAAACTGAGAAGAGATCCTACGATGCGAAAGTTCCACATAAAGAGGAACGGAGACACTCCTGTATCAGTCCAGCTATCTCCCTCGAAAGAATAGCTGAATCTGAAGTGGAAACTGAAGAAGAACCACCTAAGAAAATAACTAGATTAACTACTGAGACACACAAGGTTACTGAGATGACAACTGAAATGAAGAAATCCGACTCAGCCATGAAACAAATGGCTGATAATATTGAAATAATCATCAAACAGGCATCTGAAGATATTGATGTTTCTTCAGAAGAACATCCAGTTGATGATGAAACACAAGACATTGCGGGACGAGTCTCAGTAGACTCTATAATTGAAGAAGCAGTGACCACTGTTGAAGGATATTTAGATGAAAAAGAAGCAAAAGACTTAAAAGAACAGGAAATCGAAGCTAAAAAGGAAATGATATTTGAAGAAACGAAAAAATTCGCAAAGGATAGACCAGGTCTAATTAAATCATTGTCAAGGGATAGCGGAGAAATTGTAATAATGCCTAAGAAGAAACACCCAAGAACATTCTCGGTTCAAAGTTCTCCTGAAGAAGTTGAAGAACAGATTTACACTGATTCGGAATCTGGTAAGTTACTTGCTTTTATATATATAAATGCAGATTTTTTTCAGATAAAATTGTGGTTTTTAATTGGTGTGGTTACAGATATGGACAAAGCGAAAGTACTAGAAATTATAGAACCCAGTTCTGATTTAGATGGAAAAACTGCAGCGTCCAGTTTTGATACGAGAAAAATCCGCACTGACTCTCTAGATGACGCCGATGATTTCCCAGAAAAAGAGGTAAATTCTAAAATCAAAAATTAAATTGCGATGTTACTATGCAATACTTATGCAACCTTATAATATTTGTACGCCTTCACGGCAAAACATAGGGCCCATTTAATTAACCTAAGACCTTTATGTAATACCTATGTTTCACAAATAAATATTCTGATTCTGATTCTGAATCTTTATTAGTAAGATTCAGAAGCCCAGACCTTGGGTCAGACCTTGTTAGTGAGGTTCAGGTGGGTTAGGGGGTTCTTTGGGAAAAATTGTAACCGACTTTAAAAAGTGTATTTGATATTTCAGGCTGAATTCTTCGGCGATGATGAAAAATACATGGAAGATGCGCCTGAATCATTCCAAGCAGTTAAATTTGATGACTCTGCGCATGGTGACAGGGCAGGACCCAGCACAAGTGCTCTCCATGACGGAGAAGATGACGACAAGTTCAGTGAGAAGTTTGTCAAGAAAACTCACTTTGTGGATAGCTTAATGCGCTCAGATCTAGTCTCAAAGTCAACCACTGAGTCATCAGTTACAACGGTCGTTTCGACTTTAACTAAATCCTCGGATGAAGATCAGAAATCAGTACTTGAAGATGGAACATCTGCAGACTTCTCAAAAATCAGTGGAGCTGACTTAGTTAAAGATCCTTCTAAAACATCAATGGAAGCAAAGGAAGATTTCAGAATGGAGGAGCAAATAGAAGATCGTGGTACTCCTGACTTGTCCAAGAAATCGATAGACTTAACAAAGGATTACTCTAAATCGTCAATCGATAGTAAAGATACTTCCAGAGATTTTGCAACAAATGAGTTGTCAAAAGACTCGACTGTTGACCTCACGAAAGACTTTTCAAAAGCTTCCGTTGAAAGTGTTAAGGAAACTTCAAGATCCATTGATGAAAAGACTTTCTCAGAAGACCATTCGTCATTAGACGCATCGAAGACATTAGCATCAGATGCCTCCGAGGGTATCACAGTGAGTAAAGAATTTATTGAAGAGGAGAGATCACTATCAAGAGTTGTGAGAGTATCCACTAGTTCTTCCCAAGAAACGTCTATGCTAACAGAAAGTAAATTATTCAGTGAGCAAGATGAAAAATCCTATGAAAAGACGAAACCATCCGACAGAACTGAACAAGATTTTATTGGTGAAATGGAAGAGAAGATTGCGCAACTGCAGTCAGAATTTAGAAAAGAGGAAATGGCTGATAAAGAGCCTGAAGTAAAGATTGAAAAACTTGTTACTACGAAAGAAATTATCAGCGAAGATGGTACAAAACAGATAATTACAGAAACTCACGTGACCACTGAAACACTACATCAGATAATTAAAGATGTAGATCTCATGGACGGCGCAAAAGGCGTTACTATTGAAGAATTAAAAGGCAAAGTCAAGGATGAAGCTGTAGCCGATGATACTGGCGATGCAGAGATTCTGAAGGAAGGGGATGATGAAGTGCCTGACATGAAAGAATTAAATAGAAGGTGTTCTAATCTTCTAGAAGATATTTCACAAGGAGCTCTTATAAGAATTGACACGACTCATGTCACACATGGTAAGTTTCAACTGCTATGGAACGTAGCAGGTAATGCACATAAGTTGGCTTGTTTCTTACGCACATACCAAAACGCATGGTAAAAATAAGTTGATTCGTTTTCTTTTTTTACATAATGTGCTGTAACAACAATAATCTTTATTTCCATTGATTCTATAGATCTTGTGTCAAAATTCTCCAAAACTCCACCACCGTCCCCAGTCGATTTGACCCTGAAAGAGAAATCCAAAGTGGAGGATGGTACTGGCGAAAAGCTTGCCGGGCTACAACCTAAAGGTAATGTTTAGTTTAAATTGACAATAGAACAGAAGAAAACAAAGCAAAATTAATTAAGTTGTCAAAGATTTGTTGTTTTGTATAACAGTTTGATGGACGATAAAATTCATTAGTCTCCATTGGGGCTTTAAGTATTATTAATGCTATAGCTGTCATTGCCTTAGACAGAGACACTACTTTAACTGTGATCTTTGATAACTTAACAAAGAAGTTGTAGTTAGTATTATTTTGCTACATTCAAACCACTAGTGACCACAGCAATCACTGAATCACTATAAACAATAGAAATAACATCAGTAACACTTCATGACATAGACCATGTACACAAAATAATTGTCCCCGAATACTTAAACGACACTCAATATACGACAATCATAAACCTGTTTCTTCAGGCAGTATGAGAAATTGAGTTGCGTTTAAGTATTCAGCCGTTACATTGTCAAAATGCAAAGAGTTTGTCACTTCTATGAAACAAATAGAGTGAACATTTGTAGTAGCTAGTATCTAAGCTAGAAGTAGGCGCTAACTCAGGTCTTCAATCTAGGCTCCGATTCGTCGTTCCTGGACGCTAGCCGTCAGTCACCAAGAGCTTCTTCAGCCGGAGACAGTGTCATCAGCGAAACAGAAGCTCACCAGAGTGGTCAGTAACTTGTATAAGAAACAATATTTCTATTTATTTACAATACTTTTTACTATAACTGTATCTAAAAATGTTCTAATGACTTTGGCATTTTGAGATTCTTTATAAGCTAAGTTCAATGTCCCATAAAATGGATTGTGACAAAATTATTGCAAGCTTATTGCAGTAATGTAGTGGCAAAGTAGAGTCACAGCGAAACTTTACTCTTAATTTCGTAGTAAACAACCATTATAGAAAGCCTTATTTGCCACACTCTTTATTTGTAAGCCAATCGCATGTGTCGTGGTTAATTTTCACACTAAGGACTTGACTTTGTTTCTAAAGACTATGGAACGAAGCCAGTGAACGGACAGCACTAAAGTAAAAGAATGCACTAAGACTGAGCAAGATAAATAGATTTAAAAGCGACCCCATCGTAAATAAAAGACAAAAGAAAATTAGTTCAGTTGCAACAGTCACATTATATAAAAAATGCAAATATTCGTCAGCACAGTAAATTTTACTTTCTTTCTTGCGGAGCCCTTACGTTGCTATAGGTAAGTGGACCCACGAGCAAACGAAACATCACTTTATTTTATTATCGCTTCTTCTGACGGACAACTTGATTTCTCGTAATTTAATTCGCAATTTTTTCATCTACTATCATTCACATTTGGGTAACGTTTCGCTTTGATTCTAAATCTTTATTTATTTTTACCATATAACTATCATGAGCTTCCATCGCTAATTTTTGGATATCTTCATCACATCGACATTATCTTGTTACATAAACACGCTTTAGGTGCTTCAAGTGCATAGAAGTAAATTGTCAATGTTTTCCAAATTTTGCGCGATATGCACAATGACTTCACAATTTAACGAATTGAACTACTGGATCAAATTATTAATACCACGTCTTTAATGTTTAGCACAAACAACACACGACATATAATAAAATAGGAACGTAGCTGTTTAATACATATTCTCATTTCTCTTTACAGAAGTACTGATGGAAGCGTCTAAGGCACTAACTGAAGCCGCCAGGCCCAAATCTCCAACTAAGCATGTAGCCGATAACCTGACATTTGTCAATGTTGACCAGCCGACCATTACCAGCGGCGCTAAAGAACTTGTTGATCGAACAATAGAAAAAAGCATTGACGTTATCGATCAAATTAAGAAAGAACAACTCGCTGTTCAATTGGAAGACATGCAGAAGTCTACCTCAACTGACACGTTCTATAGTGAGTCTAGAGTTGAAACTTCATCTTCGTCAGTCCACAAAACATTTGAAGGTGGCGAATTAAAGTTTCAATCCATTGACCCTGAAGCTGTTATGTCTGATATGGTAGCCAAGTTTGGCACCAAGGATGATTTCACCACAATATTAACACACAAAGAAACTGAAACAAGAAAGATTTCTGGCCAAGAATTCTTCTATGAAACAAAACAAGTGTCATCTTCAGATGACGACTCGTTGGTTATTAAAACTGAAACAAAGCATGAACTTCGAGGACAAGAACACGAAATGAAGGAAAAGACTGTAGTTCGTAAAGAAGGTGAGCAAACTGAAACATCTCAAAAGAAATTAGAAAAAGCTCACGAAGCTACAGCTAAAAGATCTGATACTGAAACTAAGACTGTTAGAAGTACGGATGATAACGATATAGTAAAAGTAGAACGGGAGTTCTCCGAACAAGGACTTTACACTGGCCGACAGACTAAGTCTGAAGAAAAGATGACTGCTATAAAAGACGAAACTATCAAGAAAAAGCATGAGGTTAAAATATCTGAACGTGATTTGTATCATGAACAATGGGGTAAAGAATATTTCACCGAACCTGGTGAGTTAGAAAACATCGTTGAAGATGATGATAGCAAGGCTAGAGTGGCATTTGTAGATTCTACTCTGAAGATTGTTGAAAAAGATGAAGTTGTCTCAAGTGTAGAACTTTCTGAGAAAGGTAAGGTGGTTAGTTCCACAATCGAACACCACAGAGAAGAGTCGGTCATAGAAAGTAAGGAGCATGATGACCTTAGCTCAGATGCTTCTCATGCACCAAGTTTTAAGAGTGAACCAACTGAAAAACGAGATTCTTCAGAGGCAAGTCCCAAGAGCAAATCAAAGTCATTCAAAAAAGACGACGAAACCTACGAAGTGAATTTCATAAAGGAAATCAAAGTTACCACTTCCCCAGTTAAGAGTACGTTTAGTCGAACTGGAAGCCAAGACACCCAATCAGAGTCCGAAGCTGCACCTGATTTACCTCATGATGACAAAACTGGAGACACGCCGAAAAAAGAGAAACCCACAAAATCTCCCATAAAGTTACCACAACAACAAATTCAGGATCAAGTTTGGGAGGTTTCTTTACAGAAAGCTGATTCATTCGAAGTAGCCGATGAGATACCAAAACCTAAAATAACAACGAGTGTGGAGACATCTAGTACTACTACTAAAAGTTCAGACAGTGATACTATTCTGGAGATTAGAACTGTTGTAGAGACAAGAACTGAAGTAACTAAAACCTCCAAAACTGACATGTCCCCGATAACATTTGAACTATCGGATGAAACAAGTACGACATCCAAAGATATTATGATAAAATCCGGCGAAAGTGCTGATACGGAATGTATGATTAAGTCTTTGGAGTCACATGAAGGAGAAGTGTTACAGAAATCCATGGATTCTACTGTAAGTGCGGAAACTCTTCATGCGTCTGAATTTTCCACAGAAGCTGATTCAGCTTACTTAACAGGAACTGATCACAGAAGAGAGGAAATGAAACTAATAAAGGAAAAAAGCCTGGAAGACATTTGCAGTAGTGGATATGACACTGATCTCTCCTCTGCCGAGTTTCATGGGACGAAACTCGAGTCAGAAAGGGTGGATTTCGATTCACTGATGTCTGCTCAACCACTCACCGACTTGTCAGTTTTGGAAAAAACTATAGATGAAGTCAAACAGTCACTTGAAGCAGCACAAGGTGAAATTATTAGTGAAAAAAGTGATGGGAGCAGCAAATACAAGCAGTCTCCATCCGAATTCCAGTTCAAACTGTTGATAAGTCCTGATAGACCCGAGGTTATAACTGAAGAACAACACGATGACCATGATAAGACATTAGTATCTATTGACAAAGAAGAAAAGGTAGTCGAAAGTCAAAAACTTGACAGCTCCACCTCACCAAAAATAAGTTCACAAGATGATACCACGACGTCTGATGAAGAAAAAGACACTGTTCATATTAAAGAATCCAGCCCCCCCTTAGACAGTGCTGACATCTCAATTCGGTCAGACAGTGGCCCACACTCGATAATTGAAACTGACAGCGAAATTATTTTATACGATAGAGATAAGTCCATAACCAGTCTTGAAGTAAAACTTAGGGAGCAGAAACACATCAAATCAAAGCTAGGCGTTGGAGATAGGCGATCGGCATCTGAAGTCGAAGGTTGGTCTAGTTCAGGAGAAAGCCACTACCATAGTTTCGAACATTCAGAGGGTAGACCTTTATCTTCGGATGTTGAAGTGATGATGACCGCTCAAAGTGGTACTGAATTTGAGACCGCATTAACAAGTCATGACATTTCATCACAGTCGATGAGAACTTCTAAGGATTATTACACAGCAGGTAGTTCTCTTGCTTCCCGAGACAGCATGAAGAGCTTAGATTCTGACGGATCTAGCCATGTGGCCAGTATCGATATATCAGATGCGTCAGAGACTCTAGTACCCTCCGCTAATGAGTTAAAAGAAGAACTAATGGAAAGTAGCACTTACGTAGAACAATTTCTTCATGAAACAGAAAAAAAACAGCAGAAAGTGAAAGATGTTAGTGACGAAGAAGTGTCTGCTGATGAGGAAGAGGGTAAAGTAGACGATAGCGAGCCTGTTGGTAAAATGAAGAGATCCCATGAAATGAGATTCCAACCCAAGGATTTGATACCAGAGCATTTCCCAATCGAAAGTGCTTCAGAAAGCGCTGAAGTTGACGAAGATTCCACTAAAGAAAAAGACGGTTCCGATACTACAATTTCAAGTCAATTAAAAACAGATGAGGTTTTATCGTCATCAATTTCAAAATTGGACATGCCATCTTCGCAATCAGACCTAGATCTAATAGAAATCAAAGAAGTAATAACAAAGACAACAACTCACTCACAAGAAGCTATACCATTCTCTGTAACAAAAATAGAAAAACCTCAAAGAGAATTCGTTGATGTTGACAGCGACATAATCCCTGTAGGGTCTTCAGAATATGAAGATATAGTGAGATTTGGAAGTATTACTCCTGAACCTAGAAAACTTTCAAAAGAAGATATTATTATAACAAAGACAACTATTCATGATGCTGAAAGTGTACCAAGTGGACCAAACGGAGAAAGTGGATCAAGTGAGGAAGTATGTGAAGTGGTTGAAGAATGTTTTAAGAAAATCGTGAAAGAGGTAAGCGTTATTCCTTTCGTTACGACCGAAGTAACACCTAGTCAAAGAGAATTTGTTGACCTTGAGGCTGATATTATCCCAGTAGGATCAAAACAGTACGAAGAAATTTTAAAATCAAAAAGTGATTCATCAGTTCCTAAAACTAAGGTTGAGAAGTCTGTTGCTAAAACTCCTGATTCTCAACTCGACAGTAAGCAAACTTCAACATCTAGTCTTCAGACACATGATCATCAGTCGACCCCACATACTCCTTTGTCAGCTCCAAGTCAAAGTTCACTCTCTACTGACAACGGCAGAGAGTACGTCCTTGACGACATGTATGATATTTCTGAAACCCCGGAGCTAAGATCAGATCTTGCAGAAACCAGCAAATCAGAACTTATGATAACGACCGAAGAAAAAACATTGCATACTTATGAAAAAGAACAAGACTCACCTACAAGCGACGAATTTGAAATGGTTGATAAACCAAGTGAGATGGACGACTTTGTAGTCATCGAAGAGGTCGCTAAAGAAGCTCAAGAAACAGATACTGAAGGCAAAAGTGTACAAATAAAAACACAAAAGTTTGAGAAGCGACATGACACTGAGATTGAAGAGTATTTATCTAAAACTTCTAAGAAACAAGATAGTACTAGCAGTGCATCAGGTTCATTATCTGATGAGGAGTTGATGGCATATGAATTAGAACAAAAGAAACTACAAGCTCAAGAATTGGCAGAAATAGAGGCTGGAAGGCGCTGGATTCAAATGCAATTTGAAGGAGACCCACGATATGACTATGAAAGAGTACCTTTAGAAGACATCAAGGAAGAGGAAATGACAGACTTCGATGCTAGCAGAATTGGAAGTTTGACATCGCAAAAAGAGTCGATAGGAAGTTACGGTAGTTTTAGAAATTCATATGGAAGCCTTTCTGAATCTGAAATGGCTTCACGAATCCGGTTTAGGGTTAGAGGTGATAATGATGATATTTCAATTAGTTCATTGCAAGAGTTTGAAAATCTGGAAAGAGCGTTAATGGAGCAGTACCAGCAGCATTCATCATCTTCTGCAGAATCTCTAAATGGCTCATTGCCAAGGCGCTACATTCTTAGTAGGAGTCAAGGCGATGATATTTCTGTCTCAAGCTTAAAAGAATTCGAAGGCCTTGAATCAGCTTGTTTAGAAGCACTAAAAGCAGAAATACTCGCTAAACAAAAAGAAGCACTTCTTATGGCCGATCCTAAAGAAGTAAGCGGTAGTTTCTTGGAACGAGAAAAACGATCATACAGTGGCAGTTCGGAAAGCAGTCCTCCACTAAAGGGAGGAAGTCCAGGTCCCAAGAGTGGTAGCCCCTCTCAGAAGAGTGGCAGTCCATCACAAAAAGTGGGCAGCTATGGTAGCCCAACACAAAAGATTCTCACAGAATCTGCTAGCATCAGAAAGCTGATCGACCAACAAATGGCGATAGACCAAAAACTACAACAGCAACAAGTGATGCCAAAGGTGATAACGGTAAAGAAATTTGATGATAGAGGGGCATTCTTTGTGCCAGAACCAGAGCCTGGACCATCAGATAAAGAAGGTGAAACATTAGAAGTTACAGAAGAATGCAAGAAATCATCGTCTTTTGTTTGCGCAGCAGCACCCCACCACAGTGACGGATCTGCTGAATCCATACCAGGAGATTGCGAAGAAATGATGAAACTATTAGATCAGGAAGAAAAAACAAAGGAATGCCAGGCAGTAACGAGGACCTTCACTGATGGTGGTGTAATAGAAGTTGTTAGAACAACAACAGTCATACAGCAGCGCTTTGTTGATGGAAAGAAAGTATCGGAAACTGTGACGAGTACTGAGGGTGAAGGGGCTGTTGATATACCAGCTAGACCAAGAGCGCTTGAAGAAAGTGCTATGTCCTATGGCTCGGAAATGTCTTCATCTATAACATCTCAGCCTTCAGAGCTGGATAGTTTAATGACAGTTCTGGAAAGACATACAGATGGGGAAGTAGTGACTGTTACGCGACAAACGATTACTATGACTGATAAACCTGAGGACCTGGAGTTCTCGAGGGAAGGGAGTCTAGTCCGTGAGCTCTCGCCCTCTTCAGGGAGGTCGGTGGCTCACAGTGTAATCTCGTTCTCCGGTAAACAATTTACAGATCCTGCTAGTGGTTCGTGGAGCGGCCAGGATGAGGAGTTGAGCTCATCTGGAAGTTTTAGCAGGTTGGTCTAATTGCATTTTAAAGGTTCAGGTACTTTTAATTAATAAACAATGGCAACAAAAGAAGAGGGCTATTCCAGAACTCTGATTTATTTTATTCGCCTTTTTCTCAACTGCTTTGAATGGGATTGGCGATCAGTGTTACAAGATACGACTGAGTATAATTCTACTGCATTAAGGCTTAAAATAAGGCTACTACTTAAAAACTGTAGTTGGAAAAACCCAATAACATTTCGCCCGACCTGAAAATTGAACCCAGGAATTTCAGCTCAATAGTATCGCTTGCGACCGCTAGACCAATGAGGCATGTAAACGAGAAACAGGTTCCAAACGTTTAAAAGCCTTTTGACTTTCTCTAGGGGTGCTCGAGCAGACCTGATGCTGGGCAGTACGGACAGCTTGGAGGCGACCAGTTCCAACGCAACCCGCGCTACTTACAACTACGAAGTTGACACCCCTATGACGGGCAGTCTTACTTCTGGAGGTGAGTGAGGGGGAAATGGTTAATTTTCTTCTGATCTTTGAGACTAGTCCGGGCTTTGATGATTTTAGTAAGACTCCTATGTTCTGAAAGTTAAAAAATATCTATCGATTCATTCATTTTTCTATATTTATTTATATCTATAAATTGTTTGTGAGTTCGTATATAGTAGGGGGTAATCTATAAGAACATGTTAAGCCCTTGGTTCCGGCTGTCAATTATAGATCTTAGAAAGTCGTTACAGATAGTCAGTGACCCGAAAGTCTGACAACCAGTCTTACCAAGGAGTGTTGTATTACCTAGTACTAACTGGATTGTGGAGGTCAGATATGCAGATGCTTCATGTAAAATACTGGTATTCAGCTGCATCCGGTAAGACCAGAAGCCGATTCCAACATAATTGGGAAAAGGATGATAAAAATAATTATAATTATTCATTTATAATTTTGATAAATGTAATTTTTAATGTGTTTAATTTTAATAATTTGATAAATGTAATTTTTAATGTATCTAATTCTAATAATTTTAATGAATGTTTGAAACTAATATGGATCTTTTAGACATCTGAAATAAATGATTTTATTATTTATTATTTATTATTAAAAAGGCAAACAGAAAACAACAAGACTGAATAATATATTAAAATTTTCGAAAAATTGTGCTACAAAGCTGACATGTGTGACTTTTAGATAAATTGTCGAACCCCGGTCTAGTCCTTGTCGTTATATAAAAACTAACCATTACGTTTTATGAAAACTTTGTACCCTGCAAGGCTTCTTCATTGGCTTCCATCTTATCCCTAATGTATGTGCCAATGTCTGAGAATGATACTATAAAATCAAATTCTCTAGCTTTTGTATTTTACCTTAGCATTATATTTGTATGAACTATATTAACCATTCCTTTATTTATTAACAGCATGAGCTATCATATAATCATCTCTTTGTATTTTACAGAAAAGCATTGTCCACATCCCCGCTTTTATCTTGAATGAATTTATTTATTTAACAGAATTAAGAGTAATTTTCTCAAAAATGTTCTGACAGAAACACAAATTAAAAATCTAGTGTCGTTATTTTCTGTCTACCAAAATGCTCTAAAAGCAAAATAGAAAATGTGGCATTACATTTTTAATCATGATCATTCTATTGCTCTTAGCCCGATATATCTGGGGTCGGCGCAGAATGTCTTCTTCTTCCAGTCTTCGCTATTACGCGTTATCTCAGCAGTCACCTCCTTTCTAGCCATGTCATCCTTCACACAGTCCATCCACCGTTCGTCATGCTTTCCTAAGTTTCTCCAATAATATTTTTGAGAAGATTATGTATTTAGCATTATTTTAATTTATACCTACATATTGCTACCCCGCCAAGCTTGATACTAATCAGAAAGATAACAGCGGTGCCCCCTCCAGGATCAAATACCATGGTATCATCCCTGGACACCTTGGATCCGATCACTGCCGTCCAGATGGAGAGCCTAGAACACCAGTCTACTAGTGAACATTGTTCACATGATTATGAAGTACAGGAACCGGATTCTGATACCGAGAGATTGGTAAGTTCAGATTAAATTAAAATATTTAACCCAAGAAGGACAGGAGAAGAAGAAGTGGCGTGATTTTAATATTAAATTTTGTAATGTGTTTTCGTCTTCTAGCAGCCCTATAAGAACAAGAAGGACAGCAGAATAAAGACTAGGTTTTTTTTTTATATTAAAGCTTTGCAATAATTTGAAACAAATTACTTATTTATATATACCTCATTTACTGCTAAATAAAACCCCCCAAGCTAGCAAATTAAGGGACATTAAAATCCAAAATCTCAAGAGAATAGAAGTACCCTGAATAATCGTATTATTGACCACAGCATCTTTTATTAAAACACAGAATCCTGAAGCCAATCTTTTTGATAGCGCTATCTTATTGCCTTCCACTAACAATGACTCTATAGCTTTTGAGAACCTTGTCACAACTATTAATATGAACCTTATATCAATTACTATCTTGCTAAACTTACCATATTACCGTCACGTTTATTTCCAGGAACTCGACAGCCGAATTCCTCGAGCCAAAGAGCGCACCATCATGTTTGACAGCACTGACACGCTCAGCGCTGTCAGCGGCGACGGCTCCGTCAAGGAAGCCGCAGTAGAAACACCAGCACCAACCTTCTATATTGGAGACACTCCTATTACGAGAGGTATAGAGTCCCATTTTGAGCGTAGTAGTGTAGTATAATTAACAGTAACTACAATGAAAAGGAAGGTTGTTACAGTTGTACGCTGCACGATAATTTTGCGTGTTTTTTGCCAATCGAATTTTGTACCACACTCTCACTTTTTGCTAACATAGGTCTGGTTCTTACTATGCACGATAAGTCAAATTCATTACATTCCAATTAGAGATATATAACATCTAATAAACATTTTATTACAAAAACATCAAGTTCAAATGGGCTTGAAAGTACAAGTATACTACGGGTAGTCCACAAACATGATTTCTTATTTTCAACCTATACTGTCCGACAGCTACGCAAAGCTCTTCCCAATAGTTGTCTACATCTCTCTTTCTGCTCTCTTCTCTTGCCAATCAGTCATGAATTTGCATAATACAACCTTTGTTTCTCTAGGAGACCGACGAGAGGATGACGACGGTCTACCAATGCTCTCTGGTAGCGCTCCAGCTTCATTACCACCTGCCACTCAACCATCACCGCCTGTACCTGCTCAAAGAAGGTAATACTCCCTTGCTCCTTGTAGGTAGGTTTCTCCAATTATCAAAGATAATTATTATATCTAAAATCAATAACTAATTGTTTCTGCAAGTAGAAAAGTCTTTATTACTCTGCATTATAATTTAAAGTCAATCTATCTTCATCTGTTTTATTTTGCAAACTAATTATTTTTTCAAACATGCTATTCATAAAGCTTTCCTGTTTTTCTTTATCATGGTTTAATTTATTATCAGCTTTTTCGTTTATTTTGTCAATTTGTGCTTATTTATTTATGATGTTATTGTCATCGATATTGAATTTAAAATGTTCAATACTGTACCTACTAAATATGAACATATTATCGTTGCAGCTGCTATTGCTTAAGTCACTCTCCAGATAATCCCGACGAATAGGTACAATCCTTTATTATTGTATTGCTTCTTATTTTCATTTGCTTTATCACGGTTTTGGCCATCACCTTTATAACCATAGTATCATGGTTTACTTTGCTTTATTCTGTCATTCATTTAATATGATTTATTAAGTGTGTCATTGCTGTGTTATTACATAAATGGCATGTAGTGAAGGGTGTCTTTTAAATAAATTAAATGTTGAAGATTTTAGTATTGAACACACTGTAACAACACAATAATAATTATCTTACTAGATGACAACTTTTTAATAAAATCGTCGTTTCATCATTGGCAAAAACCTCAAAATTATTTACTTAGAAACTAATCACATTGAACTAAAAATAGGACTAGAGTGTCTAATATGTTACTGTAAAGTAGTAATGTTGTAGAGAAAAGCAACGTCTACCTAACATCTTCATCATTTCATTACCAGTCTAATGTTCTACCGAATGTCAATAATTGTTATGTATTCTTTTCAGATCATTATCAATGCTCGCAAAATCACCTCCATCCAGTCTTGAAGATCCTAAGAAGTAAACGTTATCATGATTAGGCAGACACAACTGTGTCTAGATTTTCACACTGTCTAGAAAACACTCACATTTTCTTTCAAGTTCCTAACATTTTGTAAGCTAATTCCTAATTCTTGCTTAGGCAATGATGCACTGATCGCTGATAACTTAAACAGAATTTAGAATCCGTTTATTAGTTTTTCTATTTGCAGTTTCTTTTGAAACTATACAGATTTAAATAAATGTTCTTTAGATAACAATTATACCTGAGACCCAACTATGACGAAGTCTGATAGACTTTTAATTCTATCTTAAATAAATAATTATGACAAAATACTGATTGAGACAAGAAACCAAAATAATGGCGACAATATAATGATAAGCCAATATAAAACATTTAAAGAGCTTAAAGCTCAAATGACCCCGTACTTGAAGATCAATGATACTTAAGACAAAAAAGAAGTCAAAACAAAAATTGACAAATTTTCCGCTTCTACTATACTCGGAATAAATTAAACAATTTGATGTATTTTAATTAAAAACTAAATAAAACTTCTCTCAAAGTAGATAAATCTATGACTCTGTATAAAGCGTCTAATGTGATATCTCCTACTAAACTGACTCTTATAGCTCTCGCAATTAAGTCAAATCTTAAAAGTCGACTTCTCGAATTGAAAGGACATCGGTGTGTATGGCTGAAGTTGGTCCAAATATTGGCCATATACACGGAACATTTTTGGATACTATTTTGGTACTCAACTTTTGTACTATACCGTCGGAATCGACACGGTCCATCTTACTTGACCTGTAACCCATAGCTTAGCTTTAGACATCCTATGCTTACTCATGGTGTTAAAAATGTAGAACTATTAACTATTTTATAAGTAAATTAAGTAGGTATCTGAAATGGATTTTGATAACGCATTGGTAACATTGGGAATTCCGTTCACGTGGATATAGGCATACTACAGGATCTCCATATCCGATTCTTGCACAATTTCTTACTTAAGTAGGTAGATAGAGATACAATATAGGATAAGTATTGCTACTTCTGCGGCCAACTGGATTCTGTTAGCTTAAACGGCTTAGCGGTGGAAAGGAAACAGAATGATATAAGGAAGGTTTTGTCCTTTTTGTATTTTCATATTTTTGTAGTAGTGGATACTACAATACGTTAATGATATAATTTATCGTTAATCTTATGTAGTATTTATTTCTTATGCTGTCATTTCTTAATTTTGATAAATTAATTCGCCAGTCTAGTCATTACTTGCTTTAAGAAAATTCTAGTCATATTATTACATTGTTTTAATCTTTATTTATTTTTAAATTTTATTTTAGGAATCTCTTCCGTGTATAGTTGTTGGTATTTCCATATTATTTATTAGATTAAGAATTGTATTGTACGTAGTTAAGATTTGTATATCAACTAATATGAAAACATATTGTTAATCAAATGTAGTATAGAGTCATAATCGTTTGTCGTAAATGTATAAAGACAGTCATACTTTTCAAATGTGTTTTCATATTAAGAATGTCTGTACATTTCAGTTGGTCGTAGGCGATATTACTTCAAAGTTAGAGAAATTTAACGGGGCTTGCTCACTTCCAAAAAATATTATTATTGTCTACGTAAGAGTCATGATTTATTAATGTGATGGTAATGTTACGTTTGGACCTAAAGTAACACGTTTTGTATGAAGTTAAGCGACAGAATATCGTATTTAAACGACGATACGATACTGTATTACTAAATATTACATTATAAATACTGTGTCGTATAACTTAATCAAGTGTCGTAAAGTTAACCAACTGTCGTATGGTTGAAAGGTTAAAAAAGAAGTCCTAATTGATAGAATAATTAATCTAGATCTATCGTTGATAGACATGTTATGGGATGAGACTGAGAAGAAAAAATGTGTTAGAAACGACTTGCTTAGCTAATTACACCGCGAGGCTGATTCAATTCAAAGCAATTGTTTTTCATATCAGCTCTGGAAATCCCCTTTATGATTAGTCGTAAGGGTTCGCTTAAATGTAACTATTTATAAATAATAGTTATTTTTTTTTAAAGTCTGTGTGCTTAAGATTTCGATGTTAAGGATTTTAAGCTAGTGTCTCTACAGTTGCTAAGCTATAATATTAAGTTTCAAAAAAAAGAAATTAAGTTGCAATGTTCAATTGTTTCACGTTGTATTTGTAATATTGCTGAATATTCTATCGATTAAATAATTATTGAATATTAAATAAAAACGCTATGTCTCATATTTATATATTGTGTTTTATTAAAACTCCTAACCGTTGAATACTATTCTTTGTATGATAGCTGCCTCATTGTTTCCTTGTTCCAGTGGTGGTTAAGGCTACTGCTGAGCATAAGGTCATGGGTTTGATTCCCAGGTGGGCACAGGCCCAGGTGGTTTTTTTAGGACAAACGACACACGTAATATTACCATTGACTTAGGTAAACACACGCGGTTTTCACATTTTAGTTTACAAATCTTTGTATATCATTAAATGACTACTTTCATTAATTTATTATAATAATTACAACACGATTATATTGACGGTAATTGAGTAAAACAAATATCAAATTATTTTATTTAACGGTAATTGAGTAAAACAAATATCAATTTAATTTAATAATAAGCGCGTTTTTACTTGTCAAGCAAGTATTAATCGTGGGCGTAATGAATAAATTTGATTATTAATTTTGACATTAAATTGCACAGCATTTTTATTGGCAACTATGGTATATTATGGTCGATAGTACATTTTTATAGGTGACATCTATCACCTCCGAGGAAGGCACCTAGAAAACTAACGGTACTAAAAAGAAATCGCCATTTTACTATTCAATACATAACATAACGTCTCGCCTAAAATCCCCAAAGAGTCAGAGGTATACCTATTAGTACACACGCATTTCGCCAGTTATGTTTGAGTCCCATGTAGTGTGCTTGATGCATGAAATGGCGGCTACTAAGAAATTCTTGATGGTAAAACCCAATAACACTTAAAACTTTTCACGTATTATTCAATAGTATAGGTAGAAGAGCCTACCTACAGAAGGCACTACTGAGACAAAACATGTACCTACGCTAAAGATTCTCCCAAAGCACCATGCTGAATAGTTCTGCGAAACTATAAAGTGTTTTTAGTTCTGGCAGACCAGTTTCAAACGAGAATAACTGAGGTAGACTCGATTAAATAAATAATATCGATCGTCGCAGAGTTGAGTTTGCGATCAAGGAAGAAGTTTTCTTATAGAACAGGTTTCTCAACAGTAACAATAAGACCTCCAAACGAGACGGTCGTTTGAAACAAGTGGCCACAGCTTACTTTACAATGTGAACTTTATTGACTATTTTATTTGTGGGACTTCATCGGAAAGTGAAGTTTGCGGATTACAAAAAAGTGTACAACTAGTAAATCGTACATATGAAGGCCTTACATTCGGGAAAAATGAAACTATACTGGATCCGAAAACTAACGAGGAGAGAGGATGTGTCTGCCTTAAGGGGAAGTGCGCTAGGAAATGTTGCCCATTTGGTCTGGCATACAAACGTGATTCAAAGGAATGCATTAAGATAAATAAGACATTCGCTCCACCAGTGACGGAAGAGAAGTATTCAGAGTTTTTATTCAAAGAAGGATTTAATGCCACAAAGGAGTTTATTTTCATGACTGGCAAAATGGTTTGCGCCCTAGAGGACTATGAGAGAAGATTACCAGTATGGCCGGCTGTCCAGAGCTTCAATTTGACGACGGTGAGACGAAAATTATTATTTTCTGTTGTTTGATTTTTAATTAAGCATCACAGATTATTTCCATTATTCATTTTCAAACACATTAATTACATTTTTTCTAAAACCATATTAAAATAGTGGTCTGGAACAGAGTAGTGTCCAGACACTACTCTGTTGCGTGCTACTGTGTTCTTCTGCTCTGTTCTTGGACCCTGCTCCAGAGCAGGGTCCAAGTTACCGGTGGTTAAGGCTCCAGAGACAGGAACCTCCTCACAATGCAGGACTTATCGAGGAGAACTGCCTTCTGAATCAGGCCTTTGATCCAACTGCCAAGCCAGTGTCTCGACAGATGTTCATCGAAGCTTTTGGCCATCAGGCCATTGGCCGTAATGAAAATCGCTAAAATGATAACATAGTTGACATTCCCCGCGTGCGAAGTCGAGATATTTTAATTGTTTCTCTTTCTCAGCTTTCACGAGGTTCTCGTCATGCGGGATGGTTACATTAAACGGCGCGCTGATCGGTCTATCACCACTATATCAAGCTTCTTGGCGACAATAGTCCTGTTAGTAACGATAGACCGATGCCAGTACAGCGTAACATGGTCTTTCCCGAGAACTGGGTCGCACACATACTTGTAGTACGGTACCTCAGATTCCAGAAGTTTATATTTCAAGGCAAGGCTACTTGGTTGTCTGTGCAAGTACTCGCCGTTAGCGAGACGAGAACAACCAGAAATAATATGTCTGAGATGTCTGGACTCTCCCGGACGGTGGCATGCCCGACACTCGTCAACCGTCCCGTCCCTCATAATATGTTTCCGGTAGTTGTTCGTCAACATACATAACTTCGTTCATAATCGCACAGAAAAAACCTTCAGTTTCCAAAAAAGGCGCCGAATACAGACGTTAGAAAATCTACATCGGGCCCTTGAAAAGCCCGGTAGTAGCGGCTGTGAAGCTCCTTGCCTGCAATACTTCCTTGCGGTAATCGGTAGTAATTCCTACAGTTCTCTTTAGCCATGGACAGCGGGGTGAGCGCCTTGTCCACTGTGACTACATCGCGGTGCATACAAGTAAAGAGGTAGATATCGCACTAGCGTGCGCAAATTGTTGCAGACAAATTCAGACAATTGTCGTAATTTAAGTACTTCAACCATGAATTTTCATTGACTTATCACAAGAATTGAATTTATTTAATATTTACAAATCTATATAAAAGTAAAGAAATGAATTAATTAATTTAGAAATTATTTGTTACGCGATTGTAACTTTATAATCATGATATGAATTGTAATAATGTTGTTATTTTATGCATGCACATGTGTAACAGTAATCCTTTGATGTATTTGTTTTTAAAAGTCATTCGTTATGGAAATAAACAGTGGCGTGCAGTGGTTCTCCACGGTGGGTGGCCACGCATACAGATACCCAAAAAAATACAAAAACAATGATTAAAAAAAAAACATTCAAAATAAGCCTGTAAAAATAAAAGTTATAAATACAAGAACTCACCACATTATTCAAGGTTTAAATCACGATTTTCTAATGATGCAATCAGAAGTAATAAGTTAACTACGGATTTGAAATCAGTGAAAAAATCAACTCATTTATAAATTAAATGGAGCGCCTAATTTTTTTTTCAAATAATTATGCAAATCAATACATGCACATAAAACAAAATAATTTATTTGTGTGTATACAACCACACAGCCAGCTAAATGTTGAATAATTTTAAGGATTGAAATGACGAGTACGAGATGAATTATCATATTTTTGGATTAATTCTCGTAATTCAGATATATATCTACCTTTAGACACCACTTGAATCTTATCATTAAACGATAACTGCGAAAACGTATTGCTTTTAACTTCTAACAAACACACGAAGTGTGTGATGGTAATGAGTATTGTCTTTAAGTGTAAATGTACTTAACAAATAATATTTACATTAATGTACGTTTCAAAACGAATTACTTATAAGTTATAACTTAGTAAGAAATAAAAACATTCAAGATCGCATATAAATTGCTTGTCACATAAAACCATATGGCCTCTCAAGAAAAATCTAAATCGTAATTTGTTAAAAAAAAAACACTACCAAATAAAATTGCATCATTGTCATATCGTAATCCTTTATAAAACCGCATAACAAAATTTTGCCGGAAAATAAAACTGACAGATGACAGAAGCGGTGGTGTTGTCATAACTTATTTTCCAAACTCCGCAAAAAAAAAAGCAAAGCGAAAAGTTTTTAATTATTTTTAAAGGGTTTTTGCAATTCTTACAAATACAATTTATAATTTTTGTGGAATTTATAAATTCGACAATACCACCATGTTTTTTTAATTGTATCTAGTAGTCATTAAGGAAACTATCGTGTCTGTCTCTGTTTCTCGAATTCCCCGCATTTTAGGGAAATGTCCACAAATTGGGACCACTGTTCTAATGCTCTTCATTCCTAAATATAGATAGCCAATCATAACACGTGGTGATCGTCTACAGTGAACGGAGTTACGCCCATAATCAATACATGTGTGGCGTTCATACACACGAAAATATGCAATAGTGTGCGTAAAATTATCAACGAATTCTTTTGTAATGTAGGCTAGACGACGTTTCGCCTGAGAATTAACAATTTGTAGCTACGAACTTACCTAACAGTATAGTGTGAGTTTGAGTTACGTCACACGGGCGCGACAAGTTGCTATAAGTGTTCTAGCAAGAGTTTTAACTTTTTTTAATTATTTGTATTATTTTATTACATAGTTATAATAAATGCATTTGGCGTTGTTGGTAGGGTAGGCTAGGCCTAATTGCCTCTATGGACGCCCCTGGAAATAAAGAGGCTTTGATAATAATAATAGTAGTACTTCAAGCGCAATAGCTATCTCTTTCTGTATCATACATTCCGTATTATCAATCGCAGTCGTAACAACGCAACGATATTTGAACGCCGCTCAGTACCAACGTAGCGTATCTTTCTTTATAATATAATTGCATACCCGACTCGGCTTTTAAAATAATATTCCTTGCAACTCGCGGTTGTGGAGGGTCTTCCCGTTAAAAAAGTCTCGACCGCGGTGACCTAGGTGATGCATCCAGTTTGCAGTCAGCAGTGCATGAGCTCTCCTATCCAGGGCGTCGAGTTTGGTCTCTGTCCATTTGAGTATGCCGTCAGAGTACATTAAAACCGGCATGACCTAACTGTTAAAGTCGCGCATCTGAAAGATATTCCCGCCTTCAGGCGGGTATATTTTTTATGCATGCTATAAATCAATTGAATAATAATGAATACTCTCCAAGAAAAGCTTTTTAACTAAAATTTGACTTTATTATTTAACAGGATGGCAATCTTCACGGGGATATTCCGACCCAGGAAGTGTTGACCTACGGTCCAGACAAGTATTGCATTGATACCTTTGTTACGGACGACGAGGAACCCCACCTGAACGCCCTCATCTGTTTTGCCACAAAGCCTGACTTATCCGTATATAATGAAATCATCACAACTAGTAAGTCACCTTCACACAGTCATACACAAACATATGTACATAAACTCATACCTTATCTCATGGGCATAACACAAACTACAGACCGCCCTCTGCTACGGTCCTTATATACTTCTTTCGCATCGATTTTTTTTACAATAAATCAAGAGACTAAGCCAAAAACAGAATTTGAATCCAGTAGCATAACTTTACAGCTCATTTGGATTTTCATAAAATTACCGCTCGAATAGTTGTTTCTTAACGCCGTCCTTAGACTTAGTGAATGATTTTAGAATTTCACAGCAAAAACATAAATAGACGTAAAGTCTATTTATGTTTTTGCTATACATCAGATTGGAGAAAGCTATAACTCTGACTTCGATTCGATCGAGACTTGGGCTGTACTGCACTCTCTCCAACTTTGCCAAATTGACTATCGGTACATCGAGATGTTGAAGTGTTTGTACAAAAACGCCACCATGTCATTCCGACTTCAGGACCAGACCTCGGAACCTATCCTTCTGCAGCGAGGTGTGAGACAGGGAGACGTCATATCTTCGAAACTGTTCACCGCTGCACTGGAGGATGTCTTCAAGGTTCTGGACTGGAGAGGGCTAGGCATCAACGTAAATGGCGAGTACATCTCTCACCTTCCGTTTGCCGACGATATAGTGGTCATGGCTGAGACCATAGAGGACCTCAGTACAATGCTCGATGACCTCAGTAGAGCTTCCGAAAGAGTGGGTCTTAAAATGTACATGGTCAAAACCAAAGTCATGTTGAATGCCCATGTCACCCACTCCTATCAAGATCGGAGACTCTATACTCGAAGTTGTAGACGATTATGTCTACCTGGGACAAACGATCCAGTTAGGTAGGTCTAACTTCGAGAAAGAGGTAAATCTTCGAATCCGACTCGGCTGGGCAGCGTTCGGGAAGTTGCGTGGTATCTTCTCGTCCAACTTACCGCAGTGTCTCAAGACGAAAGTCTTTGACCAGTGTGTGTTACCAGTGACTGATTCGGGACCGAAACGTGGTCGCTCACAATGGGCCTCATCAGAAGGCTTAAAGACACCCAAAGGGCAATGGAGAGGGCTATGCTTGGAGTTTCCTTGCGTGATCAAATCAGAAATGAGGAAATCCGCAAGAGAACCAAGGTTACCGACGTAGCCCGAAGAATAGCCAAACTTAAGTGGAAGTGGGCAGGGCCCATTGCTCGCAGAACGGATGGCCGATGGGGCCGGAAAGTTTTGGAGTGGCGACCGCGAACTGGAAGACATTGTGTTGGAAGGCCTCCCACTAGGTGGACCGATGACCTGGTAAAGGTTGCAGGGATCCGCTGGGTGCGAGACGCACAGGACCGGTCAATGTGGCGTCACTTGGGGGAGGCCTATGTCCAGCAGTGGGCGTCTTCCGGCTGAAATGATGATGATGATGATGATAACTCTGACTGACACTGACACTAGTATTCTGACGGGTAACTGTAACTATTCTGCAGTGGCGAAGGTTTCATACAACTCGATTCCTACCATATTCCCTTTGAAAAATGGCACAGTCAGTATTCTATAGACAAATAATATAATCACATTAAAGATATGTACTCCGGTTTACTTCTGATAAAAATTGACCCTTCGCTACTGCTATTCTGTGAGGTCACGGGCAGACTGCGAAAGATATGATGTAGATTACGCTAATGTTTTTTTTCTCTTTTCAGCTGCTTGCAAGCTGATCTTCTGTTTCTTCATCCTGCTAACGATAGCGGTCTACGCATGGTTGCCGGAACACCGCAACCTGCCCGGCGAGGTGCTGATAGCCTATCTCCTCAGTTTCTTCGTGGGTTTCCTAATCCAGGCAACCATGCATATCCTTATCTTGAGTTCCCAGATAACAATAGAACTTTGCGTTGCGTAAGTACTTTTTAAACTTTTTTTAGCTATTTTTTTCTTCTTTCTTTTTAAGCTTTTTTTTAGCTTTCTTTTTTTTTTTTCTTTTTACCCGAGTGCGGCGAAGCCCAAAAGGAGGGGTATGTTATTCACCTGTATGTTTGTGGGTATGTATGTATGTATGTCCGTTTCTATGTTCCCTCGCAACTCTTAAACGGATTTGGATAAATTATACGTCGTTAGGTTCGTCTTGGTTGTAATAATGTCACTGGCTAAATTAAACTGTTTAAACAGTTTAATTTAAAATGTGCTTGTTTTATGCTTTTCAGTTTTTTCAATCGGGTTATATTATTTTTATTTGTAAGTTCTTTTTATATCAGCCCAAGCCAAAAATAAGAGTTTCGATTTTGGCATTTGGTGTGTTTGTAACATTTTGTTGACTAAACTGTCATTTTTTTTAATGATTGATTCTCTTTCTTTGATACATAAAATAAATCAAATATTAATTGATTATGTTTAAACATAATTATCATGTTACCTTGAATGCAGTTTATTTATATAATCCGTAGATCAACTAGTATAGACGCAATAATTAACATAAAAATTCAAAATACATCAATTATTTTTAAAAGATATATTTTCATTATATACAGACTAAAAATAGAACTAAACTAAAGATAAAAATAAGACTAAAGTAAGAAAATATAAAGAATAAGCAGTGCCATTCAGCGTGGCAATGCTGCCAGTCTTCTGGGCACGTTTCCAGATGACAGCGATGCGGAGGAGTACTTTGACGCCTAAGTGTCCTATAGTCGTCGTTGTTTAAATGTTTTTAAAAGTCTTCATTTACAAATCAAATAGATTGCAGAAATGAAAAATAAAATATCTTCGTCACTTTATGTTTTGCCTGTAAGATATTTTGGTATATAGCAGTTATTCTACGCAAACACATAAAATAAAAGACGATCAAATCTGCATATCGTGTTCATGATATTGGATCTAAATTGTGTGGTTTTATTACAGCGTTCATCGTCTACTTTTCTCTTCTGGCAGCATTCTTCTGGTTGAACGTCATGTGCTACGACGTCTGGTGGACGTTCAGGTAACAAACCATTTCGGTGGTATTTTTTCATTATCAACATCATCCACTTCCCGACTGCACCAACTCCTGGGCCAAAGTCTTCAGCGGGGGTCGTGCGGTCCATGGCCCTTTACGGGGCCCGGGTGTGGGCGGGTTCTTTGAGGCGGCAAGCCGCCCACTACCTGAACGCGCCCCAAAAGGTGATAGCCGTAAGACTAGTCCGGGGGACCGCACGATCTCCAGCGAGGCGGCGAGCCTCCTTGCGACTGTCGCAACCCCGTGCAGGGCACGCCACCATAGTAGCGATAAGTACCCTCTTTGAGGAGTGGCTAGAGAGGCGCCATGGCGCCCTCGCCTTCCGCCTGACGCAAGTCCTCACCGGACACGATTGTTTTGTCCGGAGGACACGGTGGAGCACACCGTGGAGGTCTGCCCCGCTTGGGCAGAGCACCGCCGTGTCCTCGCGACGCGCCCACACCGGGGCCCCGTAAAGGGCCATGGACCGCACGACCCCCGCGTATAGCCTCCGGCAGGAGGCGTTTGGACCCCTCAGGTTGGGCAAGAGCCGCTTGAAGGCAGCCCCTGTCCGTTCCAGTTTGGGAGCCAAACGTCGGAAGTGCTCCACGAACTTCCACCGGCTGTCGAGGACGAGTCCTAGGTACTTCAACGTCGACCCGACGCCGATGGAAACCCCTCCTGCCGTCAGTAGGGATCCCGACGGTGGCGCATTCCGAGGCCCATGAAAACACATGGCCTCGGACTTGTGCAATGCCACCTCGAGACCCAATTGCCGGATTCTATCCACGACTATCGCAACCCCGCGTGTCATGTTTTCGGCCGCCGCCTCGTGCGACCTCCCTTGTGCCAGTACCAGCGTGTCGTCAGCGTAGCAAACTACGCTGACGCCGGTAGGGAGGTCGGCGCGCAGCACCCAGTCGTAACCGATGTTCCACAGGGCCGGTCCTAGAACCGATCCCTGTGGAACACCGCACGACATCTCTCGCCGGTTCCATTCTCCGCTCTGACCGGGGTAGATGACGGCCCTATCCGTCAAGTAGTCCCGGACCACACGACGAAGGTAGGTTGGCACCCGGTGATACCGGAGTGCCTCCCTAATGCAGCTCCAGGGCATGGAGTTGAAGGCGTTGGCGATGTCAAGAGACACCGCCAAGACGACCCCGCCCCGGGACACCGCGTCTCCCGTCGTGAGGGCTCTCACGCGCATGATGGCGTCCACCGTGGAGCGCCCCTTGCGGAAACCAAACTGGTGTTCCGCAAGATCCGGCCCCATCCCCGCAAGGTGCCCGGCAAGGCGGTTGGCAATCACTGTTTCGAAGAGCTTGCCCACCTCGTCGAGCAACACGATGGGCCGGTATGCGGACGGAGAGTCCGCAGGGCGCCCTGGTTTCCGGATGAGGACCAGCTTCCCCGTCTTCCAACGAAGCGGAAACTGGCCTCTTTCCAAGCATGCGCTTAGGAGCCCTTCCAGTCGGGGCCCGAGAGCCTCAGAGGCCAGGACCCAGGCTTTGCCAGGCAAGCCATCGGGTCCCGGGGCGGTGTTTCTGGCTTTCAGCCTGCGTACCGCCACTCTCAGGTCTACCCCAGTCACCTCCGGAACGTCGTCATCGTCATCGGTGTGGTCCGCTTCCGGCACCGCACGCGGCGGCGGAGCCATAGGCGGGGGAGGATGCTCCCCTCGCGAAGGGAACAGAGCGCTCACCACGTCCTCCACGAGCTCAGGCCGGAGACTCTGCGTTAGCGGGGGGGCCCGGGTGCGGAGTTTGTCCCGCACCATCTTGTAAGGGCGCCCCCACGGATCTCCGTTCAGAGACTCCAGCATCTCCTCGCGGGCCAAATTCTTGGCCCGCCGGACAGCCTCTTGGAGGGCGGTCTTCGCCGCTCTGTACCCCTCGTACAGCTCCGCCTCAATGGCTGCCGCATTCGGAGGGCGGATGCGGAGCCTGCGATGCCTGGCGTACAGGCGCCGCGCGGCAACGCACGCCTTGCGCAGAGACGTCAGCTCTCGCGACCACCAGTACACTTGACGCCGGGCGCTTCCTGGCCGAACTCGGGGCTGTTTAAGTAGGCTTTAAGAGACAACCTTATTAGGCACACGAGCTAATGACACACTGTGCAGAAAACTGGCTTAGCGAACTCCCTATGGGGTTCGAACCTCGGCTTAGGACGTCAATGAGAGGAGGGCAGTTAGGGACAGGCTGGGTCAAATTCATTATTCGACCAACTACAGCTACTGGTTCAGCGGCGCGGGCTGGCTCGTCGAGCAAGGGTCGGCCGGCATACAGGGGTGTCGCGATGGGCCTCGGCCGCGAGGCTGGGAATGCGGTCGGTATTTGTTTTTATTTTTGCGAACAGTACAGGTTTCCCTACAGCTCTCTTGAAGGAGGGGGTATGCCTTGGTCGGCGAATCTTTCCTATTTTATTGGGGACAGCCGTGAGACAATTTTTTTTTGTGTTTATATTCAAGTTTTTTTTGTTTTATGTTGTGTGCACTTGTGGCTTGTACCAAATTAACCTATTCTCTTTCTTTCTATATCCAGTTGTAGACTGAAGGTAGCATAACAAGCATGACTTTTTTCTTTCTATTTCCCAGTGGCAAACAAGCACACGGTCGTTCAGGATCTCCACACAAACGCTTCACGTATTATGCCATCTACGCGTTCGGCGTCCCAACCGTCTTGACCATCATATTTGCTGCCTTGGAGTTCTCCGATCTACCTAGGCACCCACTGCTGCCTAACTTGCGACTGCAAGGATGCTTTTTATATGGTAAGAGTAATTTTTGTATAGTTTTGTTGTGCGTCTTGTCTTTTAGGGGTCCGACGAAAAGAGGTGCAATAAACTTTGCTTGAATGTACTGATTATTTAATTAATAATTTGTAAGTCAGAATCATCTTTAGGCATAAATTTCATATCCATAAGAATTAAAAGGTAGAACCATCACATCGCAGAAAGTTCACAGTCAGAATCGTCTTTGGGCATACTTTTCGTATTGATAGTCATTAAAAAACCAATCAATCAAAGCATTATTCATTATAAAAACAGTTGATTGAGAACACATATGGTTTTTCTGTCCCTATACGAAGCATGCAAACAAGCATACACCATGCATGCAGCATGCAGCATGCAAGCTAGCATGCACCATGCAAGCAAGCATGCAAGCGAGCATGCAACATGCACCAGTCTTGGTTTCTGTCACGGCTCCGGTGCTGCAGGGCTCCGGCGGTCCCACGCGAGCTTGTCGTCGCAGATGTGTTTAACGCTCAGCATTGCACCTTCGTCTTGCTGGCCACCTTAGCCGGCCAGCCTCAGCCGCGGCGGCAAGTGTTAAAGCTACCTGCTCCTCAGCTTGTGGACCGCCTCGCCCCTTCGCGCCTACGCGGGTTTAAATTACACACTAGGGGTAGGGCAGACAAGACCACGTGAAGTCGGTTTTGCAGCGATTCGTTTTTGTCACTAACTTTTGTAGGACAACATATTGACTTTCTTAAAACAAAATTTTAATCTAAGGTTAAAAATGAAATACCAAATAATCGTCGTTCTAAATAAACGTTATGCTAAACGAAATTATGCGGAATTTTAACTTTCCCAAAGGTAAAGCCAAGTAAAATTCTGCCATCTTGAAAGTATGCCATTGTAAATTCAGATGCTTATACATTCGGCCTAATAATAATTGGGGGAGGGAGTCATTTGATGATTTCCGATCCGAAAAAAAAGCATACTATACTGTCAGCGAATTCCTTACGGAGAAAGAACTTTGAAGAAAAAAGATTTTTTGTCTATCTTTATAATATAAATTGTGTTTTAGATAAGTTGTGATTTAAAACAATTCATACTTTATTTATTTATAACCAACTTATACTTACAGTTTACACCACACATACAAGTTACTGTTACTCTAATTGACATATTGTTATTGTAGTTGGCATAATATTATTCCGTTTGACATTATTGATAATATTTTTAATTTTCTATTACTTTGACCATGTTGACATTTTTTTTACTTTTTTATTTTATATAATTCCAATGACATGCCACTTATTTTAAATGTATAATAATTTTAAGACAACTACATATTTGCATGTCCATGTGACTGCAAAATGTGGAGTGTGTGTGTGTTTGTGTGCGTGTGTGCGGTATAAAATAACATCTATGTACCTATTACCCATGTCTGCACACAAATAAATAATTTTATTTTATTTCATTTGACAATAGTTCTAACAAACTACTTAACACAGTTGAAGGATCGGTTGAACTGTCAGTTCATCACTGCTATATCCATGTTCTAATACTTTTCAGGAACTGCCCAACTACTTTACTTAAGTGGGCCGATTGTGATTCTCTCCATATCAAACTTGACATTTTTCGGACTGACTGCCTTCAAGATCTGGAAGACCAATAAAGAGACAAAGATGCTGCGAGGCAAGGAAAGCTCCACACATAACCAGGACAGGACGGAAACTCAGAGGTTGGTACCTAAACCTGCTTAAAACATAACATCACGCCTGTAATCTCCGAAGAGTTAGGCAGAGGTTTACACACGGCGGCAAGCTGTATATTTCCAGCATAACTCGGCCTTGCTAAAAATTAACCCCATAAGATTGCCAGTCCTATGAATCAAACCCAAGAACCTCGATAAAATAAAAACTGAAAAATCTTTTAACTCTAGCTAAACTACAAAGTTAAAGTAAGAAATTAATTTCAAGTCCGCAAGCAGGGCATAAGAGCAGAGTTTAATATCTCGATGGCATTGCAAGTTTACATTAAAAACCAAATAAAGTGTAAACCAACCCGCATGATGAACGAACTCAGGCTGAAATTCATGCTGAGAAGGACCCACTCTACTCTGAATAAATATATTTTTTAAATTTTAGTTTTCATTAATCGCTAAAATATTCTTATAATGTTTTTCAAAATAAGGGCTTCCCTCGACAGCCTTGTCTTCATCCTCAGACACTCGAAGATAGCCATAGCCCACCTAGATCTACAGTTCTCATCAAGGTGCATGAAATGAGCCGAAACACGATATACCTGTTGCAAATTGTTGAGGAACTCTTGCGACTGCCTTCCGTCTCAATCGTCAAACCTTCGATGACAGTCATACTCCAGCTAGACGTAAAGTTTTTATCAAGGTGCATGAAATGAGCCCAAACACGGTATAGCTGCTGTATACTATTGAGAAAATTTTGCAACTGCCTTCCGACTGCATCATCAGATAAAATTCAGATCTCCATTATGTTTTAATATCATCAGTACCACATATTTGAGCCAAATTTAAACAGAATCGGTTCACAATAGAAAATTCAGTAAGAAAACTACCAATCAACCCCTATTTTTCTACCCTTAGGGGTTGGATTTTATTTGGGAACAACTTTGAGATACGCGCTCCCAAAAAAAAATGGATCATTCAAATAGGACCTCTCTATAAAAAGTTATGCGTGGTAATACATTAAAAAAAAACAATATACGATTTGAAATGAGAACCTCCTCTTTTTTTCGAGGCCTGTATAGGCTTCCTCTCTGATTTTACTGTAACTCACCTCCTGGCCCAATGCGAGGTGGTTGGCGGAAGATGTACATGTCTTCTGGTTCTAAAGTTTCCTCACAATGTTTTCCTAAAATTAGAAGCTAGAGTGAAATATTACTAGTTCATACATCTGCCTAGCCTTTTCCCAACTATATTGGGGTCGGCTTCCAGTCTAACCGGATGCAGCTGGATATCAGTATTTTACATGGAGCGACTGCCTATCTGACCTCCACAACCCAGTTAGTACTGAGTAATACGGTACCCCTTGGTAAGACTGGTTGTCAGACTTTTTTTTGGGCCACTGACTACTTAACGACTGTCAAAGATCTACAAATGACAGCCGGGACCAACGGCTTAACGTATTTTCCGAGGCACGGAGGAAACTCGTTATGTAATGGGTGGTCACCCATCCATAGACCAACCTAGGCAAGCACGGCTTAACCTAAAGATCGACCCGAGCGGCTGTTATTATTTAGCCACGAGCTCCTCTGAAATATTACTAGTTATTAAGCTAAATAATAACAATTTCATTGTGGCTATTATGAAAGTCAAATGTTCCAGGTTCTTTCTGTTTGTGAAGTTGTTCACCGTCATGGGGATCAATTGGGTCATAGAGTCGTCAATCTTGGTCGTCAGCTCCTTTTACCCTGATGCTGACTTCCCCTGGCATTTCTCTAACATCTACGACGTGCTCGTCGGCCCGATCATCTTCATCATATTCGTCTGCAAAAAGAAAACTTGGAGAATGATTAAGAGCGTTTGCGTCTAGCGCGGGACGTCAAGTATTGCAACTTTTACATAACATAAGTACTTCATAATATATTGCAAGTATAGGTACTTATACAACATTAGTTTTAGTATAATTATGCGAAACCTGAAACACGTGTCTAGTATTTTTTTTGTAAAGAATCTATGTACAAAATTTTTAAACTGTAACTGCTTGTTCTGTTACCTGGTTGTCCGCACAAAAACGAGGTCACCACGCAGCGCAGCCGTGCGCGAGATCCAGCGTGGTCTTGAGCTCATTGATAATAATAGTTTGGCAGCAGGTACCTAAATTATTGAGATAGGTACTTATTGTCGCTCGGCGTCCAACTTGTAACTTTTGTTTAAATATTTTTGGGACAAAATATAACATGGTTTAAAAATTATTGGAATCGATTCAGTTACTTATTCTTAACAAACTATATTCAGGTTTCGCATATACTAAAAATAATGTTGTATAATTATGATTAATACTAAAGGCTTTTTTTTATTCAAACATGAATTTGTTGAAACACTGTTTTAAGCTTTCGCGGTTTAAACTAAACTTATTTACTGTTGTAGCGGTACTACAAAGAGTACTAAGCAATATAGAACAAAAAGTACTACAGCGCCATCTATGACACAGACGATGAACTAAACATCGAAATACGCCTAAATCCTACATCGCGCTACTTGCGCGATGTAGGATTGCAAGAAACGTTAGAAAATTTGAATTTCGCCGGCTTCCCTGGCGCTTCCACCTTAAGTTAAGATTAGCCAAATTGCAAATTGCTTGATCAAGAAAAGGATTAGATTTCTAGCATAAATAACTTGATGTATATTTTATCATGTCGTCATAGTGTCGTTTATTGTTTTTTGATACTAATAATTATGTAAGAGATTTTGTTTTGAATCTGGAATATGTGTTTCTTCCCAAAAAAGGCATTTATTAGCTACATTGTTAGCTTTTAATATACACGCAATTAATGATAATTTAACTGAGACTAGGTTAAGTGATGAAACGGTGTTGTCTAGATTACTAATATTATATTATACAACATTATTTTTAGTATATGCGAAACCGGAATATAGTTTGTTCAGAATAAGTAACTGAATCGATTCCAATCATTTTTAAACCATGTTATATTTTGTCCCAAAAATATTTTTTAGAAGCTACAAGTTAGACACCGAGCGACATTAAGTAGTAAGTATCGCAATAATTTAGGTACCTACTGCCAAATTATGTTTATCAATGAGCTCAAGACGACGCTGGAAGCCCACACGCGGGCGCGTTGCGTGGTGACCACGCTTTTGTGCGGACAACCAGGTAACAGAATAAGCTTATAACTTTGTGATTTTACATGATACAGTTTTGAAATTTTGTACATAGATTCTTTACATAAAATACTCGACACGTTTCAGGTTTCGCATATACTAAAACTAATGTTGTATACTATGTAAGCGATAGAATACTCAGCAATAAAAATATTCGAATAATATTCTATCGATTAAATAATTATATTGTGTTTTATTAAAACTCCTAACCGTTGAATACTATTCTTTGTATGATAACTGCCTAGTTGGTTCCTTGTTCTAGTGGTGGTTAAGGCTACTGCTGAGCATGAGGTCACGGATTCGATTCCCAGATGGGCAAAATGGTATTGAGATTTTCCATCTGGAATTTCTCACCAGTCATGGATTATGTCTTGATTTGTGTCCGGTTGATGTCAATAAGCTCGCCCCCGATAACATGGGACTTGAACATAACTAGCGAAATGTGGGTGTACTATGATACCCCTCTGCCTTACCTTCAGGTATATACAGGCGTGATCCTATGATATCAATTATAACAACAGGGATTTTTAAATAAAACGAATTCATTTTAAAAAATAACTACAGTTTATTAACAAAAAGTATAAAAACCTTAACGAGAAGATACAAATCATTAACTATAGTGTGATATGAGTATTCACATTATTTTATATATCAATAACCCATTGTGAATTATCACCATGCCCTCTTCGTATTTAATAATAAAAATATTTTTAGGTACAAATTGGTTCCTATCTATATTTCTGTAAAATCTGACAACTATATAAAAAAAATAAAAATTCAAGACGGTTTCCTATGATTGACTGTCATGTTTGAGATTAAGTTGTCTGGATATTTACCCGACTGTCAAGAAAGGGTTATGTTTTTCGCGCGTTTCTTGTATGTTTGTAAACTTTATTACCTTGTATCTTCTAAACGGCTGGGTGGATTTCGACAGTTAAGGTATCGTTTTGTTTGAAAAAAAAAACAAAATGGCGGGTTTTTGGCGCGAAATAGCAATTCGTTAAAAAAAAACCAACGAGAAGGATACCAAAATAAAGGAAATTAAAAAAGTATTACAAAAATAATATAAGTTATATGAATATAAATATATGAGTTATTTGTTGTTATGTTATGTGAATTGAGAGGTCTGGCTCTTGTGATACAGGGAATCCTAGTACAAGAGCCAGAGCTACACTGATGTTTGAACAATCGCCTGTAAATAAAAAAATATTATTTTATACGTTAAAATTTCGGTCTTTAGTGCATTACTTTTAAATTGTCTTTTTTGCAGTCGGGTTTATGATTTTTTAAATTATGTTTACTTGATTAAATATAATAAACAAACTTCGCCAAAAAGGCATGGCGCACTTTCTATAAAGAAATACAATATCAAATTGGCACTTTCGTTTGCACAATTTTTTCTCACAAGTGAAAATTCTTCAAATAAGAAATCGTTTTATAAAAAATATCCTAAACTACAAAAATTACATGATTTCTCATTCAAATTATTTTCACTTTTCTCGCAAAACTTAAAGTCTAAAAATGCTTACATTTACTATGGCATTTTTTTAAATAATTTCATTTAATCGTTCCATTGGATACTAAGATGAAATACAACAAAATCTAGAAATTGAAACATAAGCATTCAACATTTAAATAGAATAAATAAGTTAATAAATTAGATTAAGTCTTTACTTTGGTGGTAAAAAACAAACGCCTCATGAAACTACCCTTTTTTCTAAAAAATATGCACGAATTTAAAACTGAAGAAAAATTGCTAGAATTAGTTTTGATTTAAAAAACAGCGCAATTTCAAGTAATTTCAGTCTTTTAAACTTTTAATTTTCATTTAAAAATAAAAAAGGGTGCAGGGAAAAGGTAGACTAATTAATTCGATTAGCAAAAGTAATACTCGTTTAAAATAATATGACTGGATCTTGATATTCACAGGGAGTCGAATTCGGACACGTCACTTGTCTGAAAACATAAAAAGAAACATTATAGAATAACCCATCATAATACAACTGAATTCGCTTATTCTGGAAAATATCTACAAGGTGTGGGTGAGGTGTGGTGTGGTGAGGTGTGGTGTGCGGTGGTGGTGTGGTGGTGGTGGTGTGGTGGTGGTGGTGGTGTCTTCTTCTTCTTAGCGCTTATGTCAGCCCAGAAATGAGCTACTAGTTCGGCGCTTTCGGTAGCGTCCATCAGTTCCTGTAGAGAACAAACAACAGGACACGCAGGACACGATATTAAGTGCCCCATCGTTTGTGGAACAGCACCACATTTAAACTCCAGGGCAGAGTCATTAATGAATCTCCACCTGAGCAGGTTTTCCTCACAGATTCTAGATTTGTGCTCGGTTGATGGCAAAAGGCTTGCTCCTATTACATGGGACGTTAACATAACTGGCGAAATGTGGGTGTACTAACGCTTTGCGGTCTTGTTATCTAACTTTCGGACTTATGAACCGACCTGTTGAAGTAACTAGCTAAGAATAAATCTAAACTATGAACTAAATATTTAAATACGAAGTGCAAGGACACTAAAACTAAAAAGCAGATAAACCAAGAAGACGGTGCTGGATACCCACTAGGTCTGGTTTGTAGAGGTGCACGTGCGGCAGGAGGAAGGTGGAGCCCAGGTCTCGCTCGGCCATCGTGTGCTCCTGAGGAGGTGGTGCAAAGGTTATACAGTGCTAGAGGAAGCTTGAGGAATTCTACGTGTAATATGTATAAAGGCATAATTGAGCTGAGAATGATGATCATCTATTTGTACGATTGCCCGAAAAGCAAGTATGTGAGTTTCTTCATTCCATGATAACTGATAGTTGAAAACAAAATGGCTTTTGAAAAGAGCAGTTCGGAAGTACTATTTAAAAGACTAAATTGTTCACTATCTAGTAGAAAAAATGGTATGAAAAATACCATTTTTTAACATACATTGTTTATTTTTTGTACTCTGTCTGTACTCTTGTCTGTCCTATTTGACCCAAAGGTTGACTGGTAAAGAATGCCTTGTGGCATTAAATCTGTCTTTGTACTACCCTTGTACATGAAGTTTAAATAAATAACTTGTTACGGCCTTCGCCGATCTTGTAATCTTTGCATCATTTCAGTAATATATAAGCTACATAGATAAACAAAAAAAAACCTGGTAGATCTTTTTTTCATCCTTTAATGTTATTTTTTTTTACTTTCCAGTTTTTTTTATATTTTTTATTACAAAATGGGCCTGCTCTAGACCTCGATCACGCCTGATGGAAAGCGATAGATGAGGTCTATGATGGGACGAGCGTGCCCACAAGATGCCTGTTCACTCTTGCTTTGAAGGTAGATGGGTTAAATGTGAGAGAAAACACAGATGGCAGAGAGTTCCACACTTTAGCTGTTCGCATTATAAACGTGGATGAGAAGCACTGAGTACGACTCAAGTTTTTACTTGATTAATTTAGTATTTTTGGGCAATCGTGTTTTTTTATTACAGTATATACCAATGAGGCAGGATCAAAGAATCAACAGTTTACTGAATATTTGTCACATACACGATGCAGGGACAAAACTAAAATTATTCATCAGTTCAAAATCGCCAAAAACTTTCAAAAGTCTTGCATTTTAAATATAATTCTGACTAATCGTGTTACTGCCGCTGTACACATAGCAATGAATAAAATTAACGTTAATTAAAAACTCAAAATACTAGATGATCAAAATATAACTACAACTACTTGGAAAGGTGATATGGATGCTCTAATTCCAATCATAATCATTGTAGGTACCTGGTGCGTAAGACGTGTTGATGAAGCCGCTCTCCCGGTGCTGGCTGGTAAAGTTCCACCCACTGATCTAGCCTCTGATAAAGTCCTAGAACAAAGATATAGATCGAAGTGGTCTAATGAAGAAAGCCAAAAAAAAATAAGAATAAACATTTTTGAAAACCGAATTCTACCAGTAGTGTGTGATGATGATAATGAAAAACTCTGAATCTCGGAATTTAATATAAAAACAATTCCAAGAGAATTAGATAGAGTTTGGTAGGTAAGCAACTAAACGTATAATTAACTTACAATTCTCCAAGTCTTCTCTCAGCATCCGTCCATTCTGACAAATCTTCTTGACTGAAATATTAAAAAGGTTTTAAGTTTAAGGTTTTTAAATGTAAGCCATAAAATCAACCATCTCCTTCTACAGCGACATGTCGTAACAAAAAAAAACCGCTGTAAAAAAAACCTCTAAAAAGAAAAAAAATAATATCAAAATATTATAGTCCTTTACGCTTAATATAAGTAGAAGCGTGGCATAATGATATACTTCGCCTGGTATTCTCTTCCCACGATGGCCTAAGACTACGTCACGATAAGTGCTACCATTGATTGTCCTTTTCAGGGACTTTCTCATTCAGTGAATGAAAATAGAATAAATTATTAACTAGCTTAACTATTTAGTAACTCGTGTGATTCATCTATTTAGTTTTAAATTAGTTTACATATTGAATGATTAGTTCATAATTGCTTTGTTAAGTTACAAAATGCATTTTGCTCGAGTAATTCACACCGTGGCAATACATCGAGCGTATCGCAACTGACGACGTATTCTTTGGCCAATCACGTGACCCAGCTGTTACGGGAAGAGAATACCAGGCGAAGTATATTATTATACCATGAGTAGATTTTAATCCAGAAAAAAAAAATTGCGTCGTTGTTGCCTCGGAGGACCGCTTTGTTGATCACTTTCTGGGGGTGTCTCATCTGCTTTTACTTAGCCGTCTACTTAGCGGTCCCCTGACGCAACGACGTCCCCTTTTTTGGTCGGGGGTTAAAAATCTTACCTGTAAGATTTCCTTAGCGTATCAAATCGTGCTAGTTCGGCCTCCAAGTCTCCTTTAGTAACAGAAGACATGTCATCTCTGTCGTCTTTCATCGCTGACTCGTCTGGTCTGATTGTGGTTGAGACCTTGAATCCTGCTGATACTAAAGCTCCTAGAAATTAAAATATAGGTGCTTGTGAATTGATTTTTCCTAAAGTGTCAGCACTTAAGGTGTAATTATTTAAACCCATGATTATACTTACTCCAGAAGTTTAATTTAGTGACTGAATTGCATATAATGGATGAAAAGGTACCCATAACGAAGCCTAAAGGCACTTGTTCTCCCCGTCATTGCGATAATTTTTTGTTCTAGGATTACCTGGGAACCTTCTAGCTACGGAGATAATGGGGGTTAAAGTTCCAACTTTCTCGCAAGTTTTTAATGTTATAACTTTACTTTTAATACCTCCACGACCCCCGTACTATTCAATGTCCATCCATCAGCACAATGTTTTGAGTGCGTTACATTGAGTCCTACCGTAAAACGTTATTATTCACCCCAAAAAAAGTCGTTTCTCAATCTCGGCGATCATTTTTGCGTAGAGTTACTTAGGTTGATGTACAGAATGCTTGGTTGACGGCTTCGTGAAGGGTCCGTTACACCCTGTATTTTAACCATGATTGAGGCAAAATACAGTAGTATTTATAAATATTTCTTTTTTTTTGTCGATATATTACTTCAGTTCACAGCTATTACCTTGTTTGTTGTGTCTATCTTTGTTGGCACTGTACGAAGATTCCAAACTATGCTTTCTTCTCATCTGAAATATTATAATGATTAAAGTGTGTTACACAATCATACTCTTCTTTCACTAGTGAAAAGTTATCATTATTAATAAACTTCTTCTTGTCAAGTTGTCTACTTGCCTCATCATTGGTACTTGTTGCTCCTGATTCCAAATAACTGATAAGTTTTGCTTCATTGCTTAATTCCAAACTTCTCTTTCTTGCGATGTTTTCGCGACTGAAAAAAAGCATAATTCTATATAGCTTGTACACGCATAGTCACCACACACGACCGGAGTATGGGTCGGTCACAAGTCGCTGGCACTAGATCCCAGACCTGGAGACTGTCACCGTTGTCGCGTTCTCATTATAACAGCTTTTGACTACACTCCTTTTACTCCAGTTCATCGTAACTTACGGTGTCCAAAGTTGGTCACTTACTAAAAACAAAAGACCAAGCCTAAGATTTGCTAGCAGGCGATGGAGCGCAGCATATTACGAGTAGGTGCAAAGCGATCAGATCTCATTAGAAACACCACCCTACGCTCCATAACTAAAGTACCTGATGTTGGAGTTAAAACAGCCAAGCTAAACTGGGAGTGGGCTGGCCATGTCACTCGGATGCACCCAGAGAGGTAAGCAAAGATCGTCACTCACTGGACAGCTGAGGGTGGACATCGCCATCGAGGTCGATCGCGGCGAAGGTAGTGTGAGGAATTGAGGATATGATCATATCGCGGGGCAAACGTGACCAGAAATTACACAAGACAGTGGGCTATAAAAAATCATTCATACCCAGATCTTTAAATACGATGTTTGCAAACATACCTGTCTCCATGATGCGGGTGCAGTCTAGCTCTGGGGATCATGACAGCGGGTGCGGGGGGCGGGGGAGGGTCGTGTGCCGGAGGGTCAGACATCACGCACTTCTTGCCGCTGGATGATATTCTCTGCAATACATAAAAGATTGTTTAAACTGCTTAAGGACGAGAGACTGCTTGGAGAGTAGCGGTGGCCCAGTGGTGGAGACCCCGACTTACGAGCAGTAAGTCGTGGGTTCGAACCCAGCCAGGCGCATTACTTTGTGTAAGTTATTTTATCACCACTGCTCTCAAAACGATGAAGGAAAACAGCGTGAGGAAACCAGCATGTCCTAGAACCAAAAATTCGAAGACATGTGACATCTACCAACCCGCACTGGGCCCGCGTCGGAGGTATGCGTCCCAGCAGTGGGAACATTAATAGGCTGATTATGCTATGCTATGCTTAAGGACGATGCGCTAAGGTAGCCCGCCAATTTTTTTCTTACGTTCGACTATTTCATGAAAAAGTCATTCAATGGGATTTAACGAACTTAGATGGTTGTTTTAATGATTTTAATGATTATAAATCTATGTAAAGACATATTTTTAACATACAACCGCACAGTGACCTGCTGATTGCAATAAACGTAAGAAAATTTGAAATTCGCGGGCTACCCAGTCGGTTTCACTTTAATGCAATTGTTAAATATATGAGCCTCCATGCTTATTCAAATAAGCGAGAAGACGTATCGATATGCAAGGGTAGAACCGATGGATTCATCATGATATCCTCACATTAGGTTACTTAGTGACCGTATTATAGCCACTGGTACTGCTACTATTAATACCAGTTCATCTGCTCAGAGCGGCCATCATGCCTCTCTCCTGTGACTATTTTCCGCGATGCCCGTGTTAATCAGCCGATACGGGTAATATTTGCAGATGTCTGGTCTATTAAAAATGTCATAATAAGTGTATCTGGTTAGCTCGAGTACTGCACTATTTCAGCTACCTCTCCGCATGTCACCTTTACTCTTAGGAAAGAGACCTGTCCTCCTGTCAAGCTTAATGGTGAAGAAATGCCTCAAGAAGAACACGTAAAGTACCTCGGCATTCATCTCGATAGACGACTCAATGGGCATTGTCCAAAAAAATTTGTATTTTATGAAACTAATTTTAATATTTTAGAAAATCAAATTTTAATGGCTAGTTTAATTTATATTTAATTTTAAAGTTGTAGGGCTGATGACGTCATCACTTGAAAGATTCATTTGTTCATTCAACGATTTAATACGTGAGTGACACTCTAATGACAGTTTGTATTTTAATGGCATTCACATGAAGCTAAGGGCTCGTTCAGACACGCGAGAACCACGTGCGTGCTCACCTTTACTGGTATGTAAGGCAGTGACGCATTCTGTATACTAGAGTTGTCTCCTGATTCCCCCCGCTCACTGATCAGCGCTCTCCTGTCTTGTCTCTGCTTTGGCATTGCACCCTGGAAACAAATAATCGGACTTGAGGACGAAGTTAGAAATTGCATAAAAATTATACTAAAACTATTTTTATCCAGTCCTAATAAAGATTTCGACCAATTCAAGTGTTTTATTTTTTGCCACGAATTGCAAATCTTATGTACTGTTAGCCTGCGTCATCCCACTGCTAGGTCCCGTGTCTTCCACTTATTCCGATCTAACAAGGACGTAGTAGATCATTATCCGTCTAGTATAGACCACATGTTCATTGGTTTGTCATTGGCAAAGCTTTTAGATTTTGGTAATCAAACAACCCAAGCAGGAGCCCAAAATCTGGTGCACTTAACACCATGCCAACAGGTGATAAATACACACCTGATGTAAACTAGGCATGCTCTGTATACACGCGACGATAGACCGCTGCGGTCGCGGTTCCCTGCGCGCGCGCCGCGAACAAGCCAGCACTGCGCAGACCGCTAGGACCACTGTTAGAAGAGCGCCGCATACTACCAGGGAGATGAGGACCACTGCAAATGAAATTATTAAGTGTTAGAAAAAAGTTAGTAAGTTTTCAGGCAGCATTGGATCTCTTTAGCTGGTTGTAGGCCTCTCCTTGTTTGTGCCCATCTCACATTACTTTGCCAGCCTTTTTCTTAGCTTGGGCACGGTAATAATACCTACACTAGGGTATCTTCACACAAACGGTCGGAAAGCGAGTCATAGCTAAACGTCTCGAGTTCGGTATACACTCGGTACGCAACAGTCGCGTATGCGCCGCACTGACGAACGAACGTTGTGATGGTTTTGTAAGCAGTAAGCATGCGACTTGGGAATATTTGATTGAAATAAATCTTGGGTGATTCTATTTGAAATGATGGAAACCTTTAGGCATGCATTTGGTTCAAGGTAAGTAAACTTTTCGCAGGATTGTCAAAATTAAAAACCGACTTCCAAAAAAACTCTAAGAAAGTCGGTGACTTGGTTTGTTTTAAAAATAACATTACGCTACAATTGAAATTCCTAGGTCGCGTCGATCTCAATATAATGCTCTGAGACAGGCTGCAGAGAAAGTGAAGTTATAAAGATACCAATTTTTATTTGTTCGGAACACAAAAAATTACAGAAGGACAACTCACCCTTCAGATTGATCTGGCAGGAGCTACCAGAGTACCACTGGAAGCACTCGCACAACACCCTGCGGTCGTCCCGGGAGTAGCATGCTCCGTGGTAGTTGCACCTCTCGCAGCCAACCGGCTCAGCTGAAACGTAAAAACGAATGTGTCTTTCCTCGCATACTACTGTAGAGGTTTGGTCTGGACCGACATCCACAAATAAATGAATGAATATTATGATAAATATTATTCATATTTAGAATAAGTAAGATAACTGGAATTCAAGAGAAGGTAAGTTTCTAAGGATTAGTTTTAATAAACTAGTTGATGGCTGTTGTAAATCAATTTGTTCCATTATTAAATGCACACACATTCTGGGGTTCATATATTTTACTGAATTTATAGCGGTTCACATTCTACCTTTTAAAATGTAGTACCCCGATATCCTGTCCTAAGGCAAGACTAAAATATGAATCGAATCATCAAGGATTTTCGTAGTCATAAATTACATGTAAGCTTCAACTATCGCGGGTTTGAAAAAGTCCCTGGTTTAACATAATATACAGCAACCACACTTACCAGAGCATATCCTGCCAGGGTACAGAGCATTGACGCTGAGGTCTGCAAAGCCTTCGAGGCAGCTGCAAGTGTAGGTACCACGGAGGTTGAAACACTGAGCATGTTCTGAACAATCGTGGAATGAACCGCTTACACACTCGTCGAAATCTGAAAACATTTTTAAAAGATCATCTTGAAGTTTTTCTTAATCTTTCTTTCGATGAGAAGTGGAAGAAACGATAATTTGTGTGTTATATGATGATCTACTATAGCTTTATTTGCAGTAACACAAGTTTCCTGCTCAGTAAATGAACTTATTCTGAATAATAGTATTCAGTTTCAACTAAGACAACTAAAATCAAGTTCAAATGAAACAATAATGAGTTTTTGAGCTCCGTCCTTGAACCTTTAAATTGACTGCTATATAATGCCCATGTCAGTAAATTCAGTATTTACATTTGTGAGTTCAAAATATTAAATAATGAATTCTAATGCAGTTAATGCCACTTACCGCTAACATTCAGTTTCTCCATGAGCTCACTAGCAGCATGCACCTCGGTTCCTCCCAAACTGTAGTTATTGTTCCTCAGGTACTTCTCAATAACTTCCTTGAGACGGCTCTCATGCGCGTTGTCTGAGAGCTGAAAATTTTGGAAGAATGTTTTGAAAGCAGTGATGTATTTGCCATATACTTTTGGCATAGCTAGATTTATATCTCAGAGCCAAAGCTTTTCTGACTATTCAGTCAACGCAACCAGAAATACCAGAACTTGTGGAAAGCATTACAAAATCCCATGGCTTAGCTACACATGCAGCTTCGCTGTGTATGTACAAAAATGTACATAAAACCAAGCCTACATACTGCAGTGAATATTTTTCTGTAAGCTGTCCAAAAGACTTTACCTAAGCATATTCATGAACACTAAACAAAGCCAAAAGCGAGTCTACAACGAAAAAGGTCACAAAAAGTATTCTGTTGGTCTTACTTTACCCCAAAATTTCTCGAAGGCCTAAAAATTTCACATAAGTTCTAACAAAAAAACACAATCTTGCCTCATCTATTGATACCGTTACCTGAACATAGAAGTCATTCATGACACCCTGATACAAGTCTCCTCCAGGACTCTTCAGCTCGACTGGATGGAAGCCAGTGATGTGGACTCCATGGTACACGTCCCTCAGGTCTGACTGCATGATCATTCTGTTGATTCCCTCGTGGGTAGCCATTGCGAGTGCATGGTACTCCTTGCTTGAGTTGTCTGATAGATTTTCTTGGAATTCGAGACGCTCGGTTCCTTGGGAGCCGAGGGCTAACTTCACTGAGTAGGTGTAGGTTGCTGAAAATGGCAAAAACGTGTTCAAAATTAAAAATAATTATCTTTTTAATTTTGTATTGTATTTAACACAGCCAATTTGATAGTTATTGTAGCTTCCACTTAATTCCTTTATACTTACGTTTACAAGGTCTATCAGGGAACATTCGAGCAAATCCAGGTCTGCATACACATTTCATAAGTCCATCGATTCTCTGGCAGCGCTCATTCCTCGAGGCCTTGCAGTCAGGTTGACATTCTTTACCGTATGCTACACCTGCAATATTTCAAAGGATGTTTTATCATTATTCAAAATAGTTAGCTTAAGTTTGTAATCTATTTTGAACTCACGGTACTTACCATTAGGATTAACATTTGTAGTCTCCAAATAAGGTGTACCAGCCAGCAAAATTTCACCAAACAGAACCTGAGATACTCCATTGTTATTTACTTGTTCGTTCCTAGTAACATCATAATCTCCTGTTTCAACATCATTGCTCAATGGAGGTACTGGTCCACCATTCTGAGATTTATTCATCACAACGAAGAATGTATCGTTTTCATTTTCAGGTTCATTCTCGTTCTCAATCTTTTGAATGATATTATCTGTTGTTTCTGAATCTCTAATGATGAGATTGTCATTCTCTTCAGATGACATAGTAATATCATCAAGTGACACTTTAGTTTTTGGTAAAATCTCTTGAACTGGTGTGGGTTGAACTTGTATGGGTATATGTTTCGTCACAGTCTCTATAATTGTTGTCGGTTGTACTTGCGTATGTACTTCTGTCACGACATCAACGATCGTAGATGTTTGCGTGTTCGTTAATACCAGAGTCTGTGTTACAGCACCTTCTGATTGGCTGATTAAGCTTGTCTTAGTGTGCGTTACCGTTAAAGTATGCGTAATGTTGACGAATCCGATACTTGATACTGTCTTCGGTGGCTCGGATAACGTCTTTGTTAGAGTAACCACAGTAGTTCTGAACTCAGTCTTAGTTGGTATTACTTCGTCTGATATTTTAACTTCATTGCCAGCATGGTGTATAGGCTGTATTACTGGTACCTCTTCGATACTAGGAGTTGGCATACTAGAAGGTATTATGGCTGGATTGCTAGATGTCTCTGGTTCTACCACTCTAGTGATCTCAAAGTCCGATACTGTTGGTACAATATTTTCCTTAAGAACTTCTGTTGGTCTTATAAATTCTTCGTCGACGGATGATTCAGAACTTTCAATGACACTCGAGGGTATTATAGGGGGAACCCTGGTAATTGGTCGAACGATCTTCCGGATTGAAGTCTGTCGTGTAGGATATAATATTTCGGGGCGAGAAATTATCCTAGTTGGTCTGATTATTGATGTGGGTTTAGGAGGTAGCTTGTATTTGCTAGTAGTAGTCTTCTTTTCGTCAATTCGTACAGGGTAAGGCTTACGAGTTCTGTTCTTATTACCTAGCGGAATTACCTTCATTTTGTCAGTCGTTGCTTCTTCTTGACTTGATTCAGGTTCAGAAACATTTGTTTCGGTTACAGGTGTTACTTTAGCTGTTGAAGTTGATTCTGTGCTCGATTCTTTAGAAACAACCTCCTTGTCTTCCGTAACTGGTTTCTCGTAACTAAATTCATCAACACGTTCAGAAGATGACTCAGTTTCATACGAATATGAGTTTTCAGAAGATGATACTTCTCCGGAATCAGGTGTCCTGGACGGTTCTGGTGTTTCAGGGAATTGTATGGATGTCGGGTTGAAACTAAAGCTTGATGAGAAATCTATCCCAGATGACGTCAACCAGCCTGAAGATATCGGAGTTGGGAAGACCACGTTAGGTACTTCCGGAACGCTGACTGTAGGATCAGGCACTTCAATAGGATTGACGACTCTTGATGGTATATCTCTTGGAGGAGGCAGTAGTTGCGATGAAGGCTGGTCGCGGTTGTAAGCAGGTCTTCTCATATTATTCAAAATATCAAATGCAGGCCTGTAAGTTGATACTTCATCTCTGTTAATTGGTTTTCTAACAGGTCTCTGACTAGTTGCCCTTGGTGGGATAGGTCTTGGCGGCTTCGTTCTGTATGGCGGTGGAGTTCTAATTGGAAGGACTGGACGAGGAGTCAAAGGTACCCTCGTTGGGTATCTGATACTTGGTGGGGTTCTACCTGGCGGAGGAGGACTCATTCCCATAATCATCTCATCATTCGTTGAGGGCTTGAAATTATAATCCATTGTTGGAGGAGGTGGTGACAGGTCAATGATCTCGCTCGAAGAACGATTCAATTCCAAGTTAGATAAAGTGAATGTTGGTAAAGTTGCTTTTTCCGTGGCCTTCTCAACGATCAATGGTTTTTTATCTTGAATGTGAACTGTTGATGTTATAATTGATTCGTTATGCACGTGCGTGTTATTGAACCGATTAGCAAATACTGGTCTATTTGGTGGCCTTTGATACCTTACGTCTGAATCTGTCACATAGACAGGCCTTGAAGATGAACTGGGTCTGTAAGTAGATGGTTTATCCATTTCTTCTCCAATATTCAAATCTATATTATCTTCGTATGATACGTTAGTGACATTCTCCATCATGTGATTGATTTGCCAATGAGGTTGCTGCAATTGATGATCAAGTACCACCGCAGTGTTAATAGTAAAAGGTCTCGGCTTATTGTAAGGGTTATTTTCGTATATTGGTTTTATAGTGTTAGATTGGAAGGTCGTTTTGTTATGAGAACTGAATGGCTTCTCCGTTTGTGTCCCTGGGTTGAAGTTTATTAAAACTTTATTGCCGTTTTCATCTTTCTGGCTTTCCTTTAGACGATTTAATACTTCGTCTTGTAGAAGAGTTAATTCAGTTGATGTTTTAGAATTATTGTCAACTTCACTCGAAGAACTGACAACAGGAACTTTCATAGATTCCGAACTGACTTCTCCATCAATTTCACCTGGGTTTTCTGGCTCTTCTTCCCCGTCATATATTTCTTCAGAATTTTCGTACACAGGTTTTACTTTCTCGGTTGTGTGCTGTGATTTAACAGTGGTAGTTTCATCACTATTATCCCTAATTGGAATATCATAAGCTGGTTGTCCCATACCACCAAAGTTGGAAGGAATATAATTAATATTAAAAGGCTTAGTTGTAAACGGTGGGTTAGTTGATGGCTTTTCTGTTGATTGAGATTTTGTGAAAGGCTTTCCAATGGTAAATCCAGATGGCGGTGCATTCTGGGACCAAAATTGTGTAGGAGGTTTGCCAACGCTAGTAATTTTCTGTCCAAACTGAGGATTATTATTTTTCTCGTTGTAATCATGAATCAAAGGAATAATATTACGAGTTGTAGCTTCTACCTTTATATTATTGATACTGTTTTCTTTTAATACACTAGAATACCAGCCGTGAGAGTTAGTTGGAATGTTTGGTATTAATTTTGCGGGTCTTTTAAGATCTCCAGATTTTATATTATCAGGATATTCAGTGACTGGTTTTACATTTTCAGTATCAGTTGAAGGTGTCGAATGATCGTTCATCATGGGGAAATTCGCGTGACTGTTAACAGACGGTGGTATTGATGGACTAACAGGTTTCTGTACGTTTTTGTCTCCGTAATTTTGATATTTATTATCATAGTTCTGCTGTTTGATATCGTAAGTAGGCTGTTTATTTTCGTAATTAGGATTTGCAATTCCTTGGTTTTGATTATTTTTGTAGTTTGGATTTACAATTCCGTAGTTCTTGTTAGCGTAGTTCGGATTTGCGCTACCTTGGTTCTGTTGCACGATTCCATGACTTTGATGTTCAAAGTTTTTATTGTTCGATCCGTAGTTTTGTACGTTTCCTTGGTTCTGTTTTTTGCTGTCGTAGTTCTGATTTATGGTACCATGGTTCTCATTCAAGAGGCCTTGATTTTGATTTAGAATTCCTTGGTTTTTATTCTTATCGTAGTTTGGATTTACAATTCCGTGGTTCTGATTCTTGTTAACGTAGTTCGGTTCTGCGCTACCTTGGTTCTGTTGCACGATTCCATGATTTTGATGTTGATGTTCAAAGTTCTTATTGTTGGTTCCGTAGTTTTGTACGTTTCCTTGGTTCTGTTTTTTGTTGTCGTAGTTTTGATTTATGATACCTTGGTTCTCATTCAAGATGCCTTGATTCTGATTTAGAATTCCTTGGTTTTGATTCAGAATGCCTTGGTTTTGATTCAGGATCACTTGGTTCTTCTTCTTTTGGTTTGCGTGGTTGTGGTTTATGTTTTCGTGGTTTTGGTTATTATTTGCGTAATTCTTGTTTATGTTTGCTTGGTTTTGGTTATTGTTTGCGTAATTCTGGTTTATGTTTTCATGGTTTTGATTTTTGTGTGCATAGTTCTGATTTAAAACTCCTTGGTTTGGTTTTTGGTTCGCGAAGTGCTGACTTAATATTCCTAGGTTCTGATTATTATTTGCATAGTTCTGGTGTTGGTTACTAAAGCTTTGCTGTTTGCTGTCGTAGTTTTGATTTTTGTTTGGTTTGTTTAGATTCTGGTTACCATACTTCTGATTTTTGTCTTCATAGGTTGGGTTTTTATCACCATAGTTACTGTTCTGGTTATAATATTTATGTCCAACTATTGTAGATTCAGCTGTGTCCGTAGAACTCTTGTTCCATCTATTATCGCCGACAGAAACTTGCGTTACGGGGCCATTTTCATTGAAAGTAATAGGAGGATTTCTAGTACCTTGTAAATTATACGTTTCCAAAGGTGTCCCATTATCTTCAACTGTAATGGCAAAGTTTGTACCAACGGGTATATCAGTGTTGAGTTGGCTTACATGATGTGTTGAAGTCCCAACTGGCACAGCAACGCTAGATCCGACCACTTGTCCAGCTTCATTGTTACTAGCTACATTAGTAGCTGTGTTCAAAGTCACTGTATAAGTGTTATCCTTATTTTCGGTTACTTGTGGTACAAACGATTTGTTAGCCATATTTGGAGAAGATATAATAGAGAAAGAGTTATGGGTTGGTCCGACGTTATTTCCTTTAGGAGGTTGCATATTATTCGGAGACTGATTGAAGTTATTGTAGTTAGGCGATGCAGGTGGAATGCGGATGGTATAGGTAGGGGTCGGGTTGCTATTTGGCATTTGAGCTGCGAAGTAGATTTCGGAGGTTACTTTAGGTGGCAGTTGCTCAGGTACAGGATGCTGAATATTCAAAAATACTTTCATGTCTTGCACTGGTTTAGTATGAACAATAGGACGGGAACTGTAAGGCTTGCTTTTGTCGTAAATACCATCTTGATTGAAAAATGGTTTTTGAGGTGTTTGTTGCGGTGGTGGTGGCACTGCTAAGAAATTTTCATATTCTTTGTCAATAACATCCTTTCCATCCTTCTGTTTATCTTTATTTCTTACTTTGTTGTATTTATCAAAGTCTCCATTTGCGCCAGTAGGGTTGTATACTTCTGGATCATACACTGTTATTTGTGGGCCAACTTGGACATGAGTTTCTTGGTTGCTTGTAGGAGGTGGTATGTTGTTGTAGTCGATAGGACGCTTGTTATCTTTCCATTTTATTTTGAGGTCGTTTCTATGTGATTGGTCCTTATAAGGTGGTAAATTAGGTTTGTAATTGTCTGTTGGAGGATGAACATTTGGTTTTCCAGTATACTGTTTGTTACCATTAGGTGCTACGTTGTGCACATTCGTCATTTGAGGTGCATCAATGCTAAAGCTACCAAAGTAACCAGGTTCAGGGTATGGAAGAGGATCATCAATGTAATCTCCAGTTTTGTGAGGTTCAGAAGACCCAGCAAATACTAAAGCAGTAGAGCTGCCGTGAGGAATTAAAACATTTGCGACTCTTGAAGGCTGAATATCAACTAAGAAGGGCTTGTTTGACTCAGTGTTGCCTACAACTGTGTAGCCATGTTCAGTTCTTATTTGTGTGTTTACTACTTCAGAAGAACTTGGACTGTTGTCAGCTACGAGGTCTGTGTTAGCCTCATTCACAGGTTTATAGTCAATATGTTGCTGCTTAGGACCATTTGTTGGTTTGGCTAACGACGGAATGTAGTCTAAAAATGCTGGTCGACCATGATTGCCTAATACAGGTCCAGTGTTTTTTATTTGCTCAGTATTCATTAAATGGTCATGAATGCTAGCTGGCATGCGATACGGGTATTTGTCGTTAGGCGCGGAATTTTGAAGATTAAACGATTGCATCGGTCTCGGCATAGGTCTGTTTGGTTTAGACTTTTGTTGAGGTGGCTCTGGTGGCCTTAAATCATAAGAGTCATCGCTGTGAGGTTGATCACCAAGAGGTTTCTCGTTTACGAAATATTGTTCATTCGCTGCTATGAAGCTGTCGATAGGCGGCGGATTGACCGAGTTTTGTAATTTGATTCCACTTGCGGCCAAGGTTAGAGGTCCACCCACGGCTGGTTTGCCAACAATGACATCAGAGTTGGCCGTAATTATTTCACCAGGACTAATGGGTATACCTCCATTGACCAGTGGACTTTCGTGCACCATTTTAGGCGGGACTATGTGGGCTTTAGGTTGCTTATGTTCCGCTGCCCACGCCAAGTTCTGATGTAATGTAGCGTTAGTGAAAACTAGTTGAGATTCCGACGTTTCTAGTTCATCTACAGGAATGTAAATCGGAAAGTTACTATATTTTGCTTCTAGATCGTTGTCCACTCTTTTATTTGCTGTATAAGCTGTCAGTTTAACAGCAGGCTTTATAGTAGTGGTAGTAGTTTTATTGACGGTATCTTGTCGTTTTATAAATCCACCGGTCATCTTCTCAATGACAGGTGCCAATTGCGTCAGGCCCTTAATTCCAAGAGTTCCTAATTTTAAAAGATCAGCAACAACAAACTTGTTTTTATTCGGTTTCTGTGGTTTCTCTGGTTTTGGTTTTTCTGGAACTTTCGTTCCTACTTTATTCGTTTTTGATGGCGCAGGAGCTTGCTCATTGGTTAATAACTCGCTTTCTTCAACCGAGTTAGAATCTTTTTCATCAGAATAATCATTTATAACTTCGGTATATTTTTCAACGACCTTGTCGGTTGGTGCTAATTGAGAGTTACTTTCATATTGATAAGGTCCATATTTCGTTTTCTTATCCATAGATTCTTTGTTCGTTGGTCTTAATTCTAGTTTCGTAGCACCGTAAGTAGTTTTAATTCCATATTTAGTCGAAGATCCAGAGTAGTCAATGTTACTGTATTTAGTCTGTAAACCTTCAGTTTTTGTGTTACTGCATGAGCAGGAGCTTGTGCATGGTGGGTTACTGACTTCTGATGGTTGGATGATATCAAAGCTGTTGCTTTCCTCTTCATCACTGTCAATCCGTTTGTCAATCTTTGGGTAACTGCTCATGAACATGTTGGTCGCAGCTGAAGGTTGAATTGTCTTGACTTCCATGTATTTGGTCTGAAACATTCAACAAAACTAATTAGTATCGTGTGGTTCAGATGTTGTATTATTTCAAATGGTTAAAACGAGGAACATATTTACTTGGGCCCTTAGGACTTATCTGGTTTACTGTCATTATTGATGTGTAAATGGCGTGTGTTAGTAGTATAGGTGACTAACTACGGTATATACTAGTAACTATTGAAGTTAAGGATTTAGACAGACATTTAAGAAAAAGATAAGTTAGATAAATGAAAAGCTACAAAGGTAAAGGGCTATCAACTAAACTAAAGGATACCATAGCTCGGAATTTCTGGAATCATTTAGGATTTGACCAACCAGGGTCCCAAATCTTACTTTTGTCGGCTTTAAATCTGGCAAAACATCAGTATCATAAAGATTGGTTAAAGATTCAGTAGTGACAACTGAAACTATGGTCTCAAACGTCGAAATAGCACTTCTTTTATTTTGAACCACAGTAGTTAAATACGTGTAAGTGGTCATACAGGTCTTGATGATATAGTTATGTTGCATAAGCTGGTGTAAAGGAAAGAGTGCACTTATTTGCTGGCGACTGACGACTGTGGCGACTGCTGAAGATAGCAATTGTTTTGTTGCTGAAGACGAGCTGTGCGGTTGTAACGTAGTTTCGTGAATGAGCTTTAGTTTGCGCTGAGAAAAAAAGCGTAGATGCAGATGCAATGAATGATGATACGAGAACTTACTATAAGTAAAATGAAAGTCGAATGAGAATTTTCTACTATTAGAATAAAAGATATAATGATGAATGAATATAAAAGATAATTTCTACAATAACTATAAATAATAAAGAACTTATTATTGAAGCAGTACTAACTCATTTGTATCTAAATGTAGAAAATAATTAGTATTCACCTGTTCCTGCTTCCCATCAGGATTTTTGTCTTTAACCAACACTTCCACACCATTAGACATAATCCTTGTAGCAAGATTCTTAAGTCTTCTCTCATCTTCCTCAGATTCTTTTTCGACTAAATCCATGTCTCTCCCAGGCCTCCATGGCGAGTTATCATATACTATACCATTTGTATTGAATGCTGGAAAATTAAATATAAAAGTAAGTGAAGGAACTTTTAAGCGAAAGTTGGTAAATTTGTCATTACATTGAATTTTTTATGTCTAATCAAGTAACGATTTATGAAATTACATTTAGAATAGCCAAATATATTCAAAGCAAGGTTTAAATGCGTACTTAATTAACTCTAAATGAGATGACTGTAATTATGAAATGATTTAAAATATAACAATGAAATTAGACATCACAATTGTGCGCTCAGGTCAAACACAACAAGCTCTTTCTACAGCGTTAAAATATCTGAAAAACAAACATTTGTGCAAAGCCGTTAGTAGTAATAATATTATCATCTAACTAATTCTACAATTAATAGAGGGCCAAGACAAAATAACATTGTATCAGTGATAACGCTGACCAAAAAGTCAAAAAAAAAACAAAATGAACATAGCTAGGATTTGTTGGAAGTTCATGAAGAATTGTAGCGGCATAGTACAAAAGTACTACAGCGACAAGTACAAAAAGTATACAACAGCGCCATCTATGACACAAATGAAGAACTAACATAAAAATTCTAATTGTTAATATTGACGTTCTCCACGTCTTAAGAGCATATAGTAAAACCCGACAACAACTGTAGGGCAGTAGCCTACCAGACACAACACCCGTCTGGTTGGAAGATGTAGTGTTATGGGGGATGAAGAACTTTACACCCTGGTCTACATACTCCTAAAGAATAACAAAATACTTTGCAATTGGTGTTACTTTGTCTAAGCCCTCAGGATAGAAATTACAAAAGTTTTCGTGTTGTTCTAAAATCCGACGTGCAATATATACAGCCTCGTACTGTACTACATTGCTTAGCATGATATTATTGCAATTATACGGAATCGCGTGTTGGCTGACGCGTGAGCCGGTGTCGTTTAAAACATTTTGCATCACAATGTTTATACTTTTTACTGTAATACTTATGTAATTTCTATCATGGATCAATTTTATTAGTCTATTCTAAATGTCTATATCTACAGTTATTTCTGTATCGTGATTATAACTTGCTTCTATTACTATGTGTGCGGTTTTAGTGTTTATTACTGTTATGTTAATTGTTATTTTATTTACATCAAATTTGTTAGGTTTATGGTTAGTTGCTCTTGAATTTTTTCATTGGTTTTTATTTTAGATTTCAGTTTCATCTCTTATTGTGCATTTTTTACTTTTATCAGAACATTGGAACTAATTTTGTAAAGCCTTGATTTGTATTCAAGAACAACTAAGAAACGATTTAATATTATTTTATATTGATTAAACACTAATTACACTCACCTCCAAATTGGAAGTCGCAGGATGTGGGTATGGAACCATCTTTCATTGGGGAACCTTCGAGATCTTCGAGTTTCTGGTGGTCCAGTCATCATCATCATGTCTTTGGTCAAGTTCAAGTCAAGTTGTGGCAGAATCTCGTCTAGATAGGTCTTTTCAAGGTTAGAAGGTAGGATGGAAGTGTGGTGTAATAGTTTGATGTGGGTTTGTTGTAAGAATGGTAAATTATGTCTGTATATAGTGTCTTTTGTAACTTTGGTTTTTGTGAATGAACTTTTTGGGCAAATGCTTATGTTTTTATAATCTATAGGTCATGAAGGTATTAAGAAACAGAAAACAAATTTAATTTTTGAAATATTTATTGTTTTTAATTTTAAGTCGTATTTGCAATGTACAGTCGTAAGCGAAGGAAGAACGAGTATTAAAAGGTAATATTTTATGATAATCATAATCTAGGCTTATTCTTAGGCAGTGAGTAATCGTTACCCAACAATTTTATACCCCAACACATCGATTATGGTAACATAGGAAATAACATTTTTGGTGAACTTAGAAATAATATGTTAATATCTAGTCAAGTACAAAAGAGTATTTCGTCCTTAAAACTAAACTAAATCTATAAGGCACTATTCCATAGTTAACTTACTATGATACAATCGAAATAAATAACTAAACCATTACTATACACCTAACCGTTTGTATCTTTCACGAGACATCATCAATTGAGCTTTGCCTTAGGTCCCTAGTCGCGGATGCGCTCGTTGCCTTCACAACAAATGTTGGTGACGCGTCATAACTAATATGCTTGCTTACTTCTCCTACTATACTCTCCAGACTTTGAGTTTCCACTTGATTTTCGACTGAAGCATTGTCAAAGTACTTATCACTATCTGAAATTATGCCACTGTCTGAATAAGATCCGGTTAGTTCGCTAATTGATGGTAGTAAGGATGGCAGTACTTGGACGTGGTCGTAATATATGGCTTCACGTTTTCTAACTGTCTGTGTGTCGTCTGATACGACTGTTGACAGTACTGTGCTGAATTCACCGGGATGTCTACCTGACACGTAAAGAGTTACTACGCTGGTCTGTTTTGGGGGGCCAACGGGGGCTGCCGCAGCTGCAGGCTTTGGCCGAGATTTCCTCCGGAATGGAGTAGCTGGTGGTGGTGGGGGTGGAAGATCTTCTTCATCGTCCTGAGCATCTTCAGAAAAGTCTTCGTTACTATTCAAATCGGAAAGAATGTTTGGCTTTGGACTGTTGCTGTAGATGTCGTTGTTCAGATTATGTTGTTGGTTCAGATTCGGTGACAGATTCGGTGACAGATTCAGATTATTGAAGTTGTTAAGACCTAAAGCAGAAAGATCTGCTTGACCTAGACCGAGCAAGGGATTGGCTGTTTGAAAGTTAAGAGACGGTTGTTGTTGCTGCTGCTGTTGTTGCTGGAGAAGAAGCAACAAGGAGTTCAGCTGTTGAGGTGCTTGACCTATTGCGGTAGGTGTAGTGACAACTGTTTCAGTAACAAATTCAGTGGCTGTGATGACATTAGTAGTAGGATCCACAATAGTGGTCAAAATAGCTTGACCTTTGAACGTAATAGGCAAAACTGTTTCCCTTGCATCAGTAACTGTTGTCACATATGTAGTAGTGCGAGTTTTGAATTCAGTAACTGGAGTTTGTACTATTTGCTGCTGGGGAAGGCCTGGGAAGCCTTGTCCTTGTAAGGCAAGCAATGGGTTGTACGCGGGTTGCTGGTTGCCCAGTAACAGTTGAGACAGTAATAAGTTGGCAAGAGGAACATTTGAGTTTATTTCTGGTGCAATAGTCTGTGTGACGGGCTCTACATTGTAAACCGTACTGGGAAGGACGTGGGAGAAAGAAGTCTTACGACCTCGGATGGTGGTAGGTGTGAAAATGACGGTAGTGGTAGGAGTTTCGTGTAGGATGTATTTGATGACTTTCGTGGCTCCATTCTCAGCCAGTTCGGTAGATTCTGCAGCGAGAACAAGTTGGTGATTACCCAAAGGTCCGAATGTTGTAGATACTTGGTTAAGCAGTAATGTTTCTAGACTAGGTGTTGCTGATAGCAAGTTTTTGTACTCAGTAATTTTTCCGTTCACAATTGGCACTGTCACTTCAGTAGGTATTTGATGTGTGATGGTAATCTTTCCATCGTTAAGAATGTTTTTGGCATTGAAACGTTCACCGCTGAAGTTTTCGAAGGAACTCCTTTGCCTGCTTGAGGCTCTGCTGGTTGTAGTGCGTGGTCTTGACCTTCCACCTCCTGAACTACGAGAGGTACTAGTCCTAGAGCCTGAAGAGTTCTTATTTAGTCTGGGTGCCTTGGGGATTTTAGGTGACTTTGGTCTGGATGCAGAAGTAGTGGTTCTCGATGATGGTCTAGATGACTTTCCTCTTCTGTAAGCTGGAGTCGAAGCAGCTGTTGTAGTTCTAGTTTCTCCGCGAACAATAAATGGTTGCCTTCCACCTGATTTAGGAGCAGCAACTGTAGTCGTTCTAGCAACGTTTGAATTGCGTCCATTGTAACGATTACCGGGCCTCACTTTTTGTGTAGTGGGTGCTTCAGTGTGTTCGGGTTCAGGGCGACGAGTCGTTGAAGTCTTAGTACCTGGTCTTCGGAAGTTTGTGTATTTTCTGCTACCGTAATCAACTTGACGTTTTGTACGCCTTTTAAAAGCAAATGGCCTTATTTGTACTATGTTTCTCTTAGGTGGTGAAGTGGAAGGAGGTTGTGCGACTTGACGTTCTTTCCTGTTAGAGGAATCGTAATCATTGTCTTCCTCGAATTCCTCTTCTTCTAAGATTTCGTCACTGTCTTCTACCTTCTGTTCGTCTTCTTTAATTTCTTCTTCTGGTTCCGGTTCGGGTTGTCTGAACAGATTTCGTCTTGGAAACAGTGCATTATTAGGTCTTTGTCTACGTAAAGATAGAAGTGGACTCGATGTTGCCCTGGTTGTAGATCTCTTAGTGGTGGTAGTCAGTCTACCACGAGGGGTAACGGCTCGTCTTGAGGAAGCTGTGGTTGATCTTGGCGTAATAGCAGTACCAGGCTGCCTGGGAACAAGTGGTCTTCTGAACCTGAGAAGAGGGTTGTTTGTTGTTCTGGCGGGAGTTTCAGTAATCTCTTCTAATGCTTCAGTTGCGTTTTCATCTTGTTGAGTTGCGAACGTTTCATCGTTCTGGTCAGGAGGGAATGTTATTGAAGCAGTTGGCTTAATATTCCTGCCTGGTGAAAGCCTTGACGATGCCCTTATTCTTGGTGCCGCCGCCGATCTGCTTATATAATCTAAGCTGGCAGGCCTAGCTGCACTTCCAGATCTAAAACCAGTTCTTCTTGAAGTAGGTTGAATACTTCCACGTCCTGCAAATCCTCCTGGTCTTGACGCTCCAGGTGCATTCGCTGACGGATTGTTTGGACTGTTGTTTCCACGTCCAGGGAATCTTTTGCCGCTATTTGCTGCACCAGGATAAGAGGTCTGCTGTTTCCTACCTCCATTATATCCTCCTGACGATTTAACAGATTTCAAGCTTGGAGTAGCAGTTATAACCTGTGGCGTAAAGTCTGCGCGAGTGATAGTTGTGGCTCCGCTTGATAATGGCACACGTTTTGGAATAAATGTAGGTCGGTTGCGAGAAGCAAATGGTATGATTACAGGCGTTGTGGATGGCTTTTTGGGAGTGAACGTAAGACGAGATTTCTTCCGAGGGTTGGAACTATCGTCTTCTTCCTCTTCTGATTCGTTCGCAACTTCAGTCGTAGGGTCAGGTTCTGAGCTCTCAATCACATCAGGAGTAGGACTGATAATATTACTTTCAGTTGTCGTGGTAGATAGGCTTGTAGTGTTATTTGTACTAGCGTCAATGTTCAATGACTTGTTGTCACTTGTTACAATAGTTGAGTCTCCGGAAATGACAGCCACCTGAGAAAACAGTATCTTTTTCTCTGCTTCTGGAGCTGGTGTGGACGGCTTATCTTCGGGTTTAACTTCAGCAAATAAGTTGTCAATGTACGTGCCTAGGAGTTGTGTTGGGGGAGCCGAAGAAGCATCAGGTAGTTTTGTGGGAATGATCGCCTCTTTCACTACAGTTGGAGTTATGTGTGGCTTGTCACCATTATATTGTATCAGATTCTGATCAGCAGCGCCTACTGGTACTTTTCTACCTACCTGATTATCTTCAACCAGTTTCGTGTTATCAATAATATTAGTAACAGTCTCTAAACTGCTCCTGATCTGAGATGAGTTGCCTGCGTAGAAAGTGGTAAAATAGGTGTATGTCGTATAGAAAGTAGCTTTACCATCGTCTGGTTCAAGATTATCAGAGACTACAGATGGTTTTAATTCAACTTCTAGATCTTTAGGAGGTAATGGAGTATCAACATCAATGGGCGTCGTGTCAATAGGACTGATAGTAGCAACAGTTTGAGCTACAGGTGTTATCACATTAGAAACGATCTCTTCGCGACTAGTGATGGTTGTAGACTTGTCTTTGTAAAGAGTTGTCCAATAAGTAAATGTTGTGTAATAAGTAATAGGTAGATTACTCTCTTCTTCAGGTTCTTTGTTAGGCATGATTGTTTCAGTGACTACATTTGTAATTGTCTCCAAGCGACTTTTAACTTTGCTTGAATCCTTTCCAATGTACATAGTTGTGAAATATGTGAATGTAGTGTAACTTGTTTGTAATAACAAAGTGGGCGATGGCAAAATTTCTTCAATGTTACTTTCTGAGCTGATCTGATCATCTAATATAATGTTGTTACTGTCAAGGAACTTCCTTTCACCCTTCGAAGATGATGACTTTACATCAGTAACGAAAGAGCTTTCAGATTCTAGAGGATTCGATTCTACACTGAACAACATGTCTACTTCAATTGGGCTCGGGTCTGGTGTAGCTTCAGGTGTAGCCTCAGATTTAGTTTCTCCAGGAGATAATTGCTTATCCTCTTCCATACTAACACTGGTTTCCATTGAAGAACTTACATCCTGATTCGCTGGTTGTGCCATTTTCACTTGTTTGCAGTGTCTAAAGTCAAATTGAGCTCTAGTATTTTCCACTGCTAATGGGTTAGCTTTTGTGGGAATCAGTTCATCTGGTCCAACATAATTAGTGTACACTTCATTTCTGCTGCATACATTAGCATCAGTGCCAACGTAGATGGTCGTAAAGAATGTATAAGTTGTGTAATAAGTCTTTACTGCATCAGGTTTGATACTCGCTACAACATCGTCACCTAACGACGGTGTGGGTGTCTGAGAGCTGTAAATATCATCTATCTCAACTGACTCAATGACATCTTTATTCTTAACAAGATCGATGATACTGTTTATCGCAAAAGATTCCGTTGGACGGCCTATACCCACACTGGTTGGTGCAATTTCGTCTTCATTGAACGCTCCTAATAGTGATGGATCTAATTTAGAAAGATCGATTGTCGATGTAATAATGTTAGTGACAACCGATTTGTGACTGGCAACACTAGAGGTTTGATCACCGAAGAATGTTGTAAAATAAGTGTAAGTCGTGTAAAGGGTTTTATAGATCACATCGATTTCGTTTTCTTGATCTTCTTCTTGTTCTGGGGTTGTTGCTTTTTCTGTTGTCGTGGTCGTCTGTTCTGTACTTACTGATACTTCGACGTGACTTTCAGTTGTGGTTGTTTTCTCAGTAGTAGTCGTTGTAGTTGTCGTGGTTGTAGGTTCTTTCTCTTCCACAGTTTCTTCAATCTCTTCTTGATTACTTTCCTCAGTATCAGTATTTTGTTCTTCTTGTACCGTGGTTTGTACTTCCTGTTGTTGTGGTGTAGTTTTGGGAGATTCAGTAATAACTTCGACTTCAACAGGTGGTCGGTAAGGTTCTTCTGTAATTGGTTTAGGAGCTTTCACTCTTGTCTCAACGGAATAGTTTACATCAACATTTACTACGGCAGTTGGTTCAATGTTAAGATTTGTCCTACATACGACATTTGTTAGATAACCTATGTTACTTTCTACAACAACATCTGATTTGATAGAAGTAGTCGTTACTGTGCTTTCAAGAGGGATGAAGTAGGTTGTAAGATAAGTCAATGTCTTATAAGCCGTTGTCATAGTAGACTGAGTTTCAAGACCTTCAGTGCACATAACTTCTTGCGTATCTTCGTTACTATCCTCGTGAGTTTCCTCGTCTGTATTCTCATCTTCAAGTGTATCAGGCACAGTAAATTTAGACTCTGTGGTCGTTTCCATTTCTTCAGAAGATTCTTCACTATGTCCACTTTCAGTGGTCATCATAAAATCTTGTGGCATTTCTGTTGTTACATCTTCTTCCTCCTCCTCTTCCTCTTCTGGTTTCTCAGTTACTTCAGCAGCTGTATTTTCAGACTCTTCTTCTGAATTCGTGAACATTTCTGTCATATCCCTCTCGGTAACAGCAGATTCCCTAGGTGCTTCACGGATCGTTGACGATGGAGACAAAGTAACTAGTGGTTCAGTGGCTTGTGAATTGAAATCGTTGATAGGTATAACGCCTAAATCATCTGTGATACGACTACTTTCAGTTGTCATCACAGGATATTCTGAAGGTTGAATAACGTCCACATTTAAATCAAAACCATTGTTGTATTGAACGCTAATAGAATCTGGTAGCTTATCATCAACTTCATACAGAACCTTTTTTAGACTTTCCTCATCATTGAAAAGAGCCTTCTCGGACCTGTTCTCGTCAACAACCGCTGGTCCAGTAATTCTGGTAGGTGTTGGAGCTTCATGAGCCTTAAAAGTGGATGAGGCAACGGGAATATCAGCGGCAAGGAAAGTGATTTTAGTGGAAAGTTTGTCAATGCGATTGGCGGATGGAAAAACATTAACTTCGTCAGGATTTTGGGGTCTATTAGTTTCGGTATTGGGAGTAAAAATAATGACAGTGTCACCAACAACGGTCGTGAAGTCAGCAAAGCCACCGTAAGTGAATGTTTTCTTTGGTCTGGGTTCGCTTTTCTGCCCAAACAATTTCTTAGGTGTTTTGGTTTGCTGCGCCGCCTGCTGCTGAGGTCGACGAGACTCAACGTTATCTATATAATAAAATATCGGGGAGAATTCGTTCTTAATAGTGAACGTCGGTAAATCGTAATTAGGCTTAACCTTAACTACATTTGCTTCGTCTAAAACGTCCGGTTTTGAACGTGGCTCCTCTACAATGGGTTCAGTAACCGGTTCGTATGCCTTACTTTGTCTATGGTACGTATTAACATTGTCAACTACAGATGGCTCTACAACGAATTCGAACTTTTTATCGTTATCGATGGTTGGACCGTCAAGGAAGTTTAAAGCTTCATTTTGAACATATCGCGGAATCTCTTTATAAGGTTGTACTCTACGACCAACAGGTTCCTCAAATATTTGATTATCAGCCTGGCCTTCAGGAGCAGACGGACTCCAGAGTTTGTAACTTTCTTGAGCGGGCTTGCTAGCATAAACTATTTCCATTTTACTACTAGGGGCCAGATAATCAGTATTTTTAAGCACAAACTTTTCAGGATCAATGAAGCCTAAATCTTGCTTGACGTTCCATTCTCCATCGAAAACGGAATGGATACGAGTTGGATTAACAATTACTGGGTCTTCTACATTTGACGGCTTATTGTAAAGTACGAGTGAAGACTTCGTGAGGAGCTGCGCGTATATGCGGCCGTTATCTAAGGTGGTGCCCAGAATCTGGGTGGCGTACTCCGTGGTAACACCATCTTGGATGAACGTTCTCGCTGTCGATGTCAGTAGGCCGATGAGTGGTTTGACACTGTGGTACCTTCCGATCTTCGTGTTATAGTCATTCCTCTTCTGGTTAACGAGGAGGACGGTCAAGTCTGCGGTCAAAAGTCAGGGTCAGCGTCATGTGGGTAGGATTTCGATGGAGGTGCGTTATATTTGTACAAATTCCATTTGAGTTGTTCCACGACCCACAGGATTAGATTTGAAAGAGAAAGAAAAAACATACAATTAATAATGCAATTTAAATAGAATAAGATAAAGATGCTAATAGAGACACAATTTGCATACAGTTAGCACTAATTTTGTACAGCTTTACGGAATTTCAGATTGAGGTTTATGATGTTTAAATGTAGTCTTTATTGATTATATCAAGAAGAGTGAAATGGTTTGTTTGTATATTTTAAACGATTATTTATATTAAACACATAGCGGCGGTAAAACTAAAATTATACTCTATTAATTTTGAATTAAAACGAAAAGTTGAAAGCTTAACAAATTTTTTGTTTATAACATCAGAAACCTCTTCAAAATGTACACAACATTATAGTTTTAGGTTAAAATAGAATTAGAAAAAGGTTAAAAGTAGAATAGAAAACAGAATTGCAAAATTATTGTCATTTCAATATTAAGAGAAGATTTAATTTACTTCAGCATTCAAAGAAATCATTCAAGCACAGCATATTTTTACAGAAGTATTTTAGGATGTAAAGGACGAAAACTCACCCCTGTTTTCGGGAACTCCTTCCCGCTTTATTCTTGAGGATTCTATTTGTTCATCGGTATTTATTTCTGTAACAAGAAAACATAATTGGGTTATAATAATGTTACTATAATCCTACTAATATTACAAATGCGAAAGTTTGTGAGGGTGGATAGATGGATGGATGTTTGTTACTCTTTTACGCAAAAACCACTGAAAGGATTTGGATGAAATTTAGCACACAGATAGTTTATAACCTGGATTAACATATAGAATAATTTGCATCCCGTTACTACGATTCTATCCCGAGGGCGAAGCCGCGGGCATTAGCTAGTAAACTATATAAGATCTATCTTTTCATACACGAAATATGTTAAGAGTAACTTCTCTAAGTCGTAAAGTCGCCAGAACAACGAAAAAAAAAATTATCTGAGTGTTTTTTTTTCACAAAATTATTATAATTCTAAATTTTTTTGAGACTTTTTGCATAAAACCTTTACTCCCATATTCTAACAATGACAGTAGGTAAATACGACGTAGTAAACTAGCGTAGTGGATGCTTAAAAATAAGGAGCCAGTATTTATTTTGTGGGTCAAGTAATTTTAAATTATTTATTTTTTATAAAAAATATACTCAGATAAAAAAAAAATCCTTGAAATGGTTTTGTTATAGCCGTTAGATGATTCCCTGAAAATATTTCGTGTAATACAACATTGCTGAGAGGTTAGCAATGTTGTATTAATTATATATTATATGTTGTATTAGTTGTGTTGTATATATTATTGAATCATGTTAAATAATTAAGTTTTATAACATGTTATGTTATTAGTGTGGACACACCCTTAGTCCAAAGCAATCAAAACACATTTTACTTTAGTACACTCCTCTACATCATAACATAACATGACATCACGCCTGTAATCCCTGAAGGGTTAAGCAGAGGTGTACCTAATAGTACAACCACATTTCGCCAGTTATGTTTAAGTTCCATGTAATAGGGGGCAAGTCTATTGTCATCAAAATAAATAAATCAACCGGGTGCAAAACCAGACTCCGTGGCTGCTACTGAGAAATTCCTGATGGAAAAAACCAATAACACTTTTCCCGACCTGGGAATCGAACTCAGGACCTCATGCAGACACGCTTGCGACTACTATATCAACGAGGCAGTCCTTTACATCAACTTAGTCAATTCCACCATTTACAACTTCAACTGCTTCTAAAACCCACATTTCATTACCACTCCATTTAATCGTCTCCTAAACCAAATTATTGGAACCACTTAACACCTTAGGCAACTACAGATAATAAGTACTAAATGTACTAGTTCCATAATCCGACTTGGCTTGATTTCATAACGATTCGTACGATAACCTAGATGCATTGTAGAAAGTAACTAAGTGAAGCAAGGTCGATTGGAGCGAACTCGTAAATTATTTGTTCATAAAAAGACTGTTGTAAGTAAATGTGTTATATCACAGTATTTTAAAGTGGACCGAAATTGGACAATATGGTTTGACATTTTGAGCGCCAGAGCATCAACGCACGCGCGTGCCCTCCACACTAAGCCACAATTTCACCTACCATTTTGTCACATATTTGTGTCGTTTCGGGTACAGGGCATGCGCTTGCTTGTCACGTGTTTGTGACAGTGGCGTTCAAAAGGTTAAATTACGAATGACTCTTCTTAACGCCTTCTTCGTTAAAAGTATATAAGGGAATTCTTCTTAAGATCAAGGAAACGATGGATGGATTGTGTGAGGAATGATATGAAAGAAGAAGCTATAAATGATAGCGTGACGGTTGACAGAGAAGAATGGAAGAAGAAAATGTGTTGGACCGACTTCAAGTAACATGGGCTGGAAGATATTGAGGACATATAATTAAGCCATAAAATTATCAATTTAAGCCTAACACACACCACTAACCCATTTACTTCAACCTACTCTCACACGCATTGAGGGAATTAGACGCCTCATGAATAAAGACGGTGTTAGAATTACACGGAGACAATAGAATTGTAATAAATGACTTTATTAACATGGTGATAGGAACTTCAAATGCACAGATAGATGGAAAGAATATACTTTTAAAGTAAGACTTAGACCATTTGTTACATTTAATACAGCATAAGCCATTAATACTAAATTAAATTAAGTAATCCTTCTGCCTTCTCACAGAACATTCTAACATTATCATCTTCCATTCATCAGCAAGCAAGTCAAATCAAGAGTGACTCCCCAAGAGTGCGTTGAGCGTCATTAACTAAGAGTTCAATTACCTATATAAATTTTGAGAGGTAGTGGAAGACCAAAAGACATGAATGGATTGTATGAGGAATATAAACTAAAGACACAGGAGTGAATGAGAACTTGACGGTTGAGGAGAACGGAAGAAGAAAACGAGTTACGCCGACCCGCAATATCATGAGACAAGGGTAGAAAGATCTGCCAGGGCTGCGGGACTGTTCGAAAGAAATACCCTGGAACACAAAGGGCAAAAAAGGAACATGGATGGGTTTTAGTCAGTACAAGTCTGACACTACCCTCCACCCCGCCCAGAGTGGCGGGGTCATTTGATGATTTCCCATCCGAAACAGAAAAAAAAAAAGGGTAGATAGATGATTATTATGAACATGGAGAAAAATTGTATACTAATGATCGTGCCTTTGTGTAACTTACTCCCACGAGAAAAGGCGTGAATTTATGTATGTATGTTAAGAGGTTGATTATGATTTTAATTAAATTATCTAACAACAACAATTTGCCTAAGAATTTCACTTGCGAAAGTGCACATCGCAAGCGCCCTTTGGGAAAAAAAAGATGGTTGCGCAAAACCACAGACAATGGTTGCGGCTAACCAACGATTCACCATTACAGAAAAAAAACGGTTACAAATGTTTTTTTCACACAATTACTGTACGTTTAGACGTTTATGGTATCTCCGGTACGTCTCGTAGATTAGACATGGATAGTTTTATCCAATTCTTTGGAAATAAGATTTTCCAAGGCGATTTCGAAATGAATGAAATGTCTTTTAGTACATCTGATGATAATCTCGTTGCAAATACGGTTAGCTCTGCTGATTTATCAGAAAGAGGAAGATCTCAATTAGTTACTCAGTTGCTTTTATGCCCGTGTAAATAATCTGATCTGATTTGATGTCCAAACTATGAACAAACAAGAACTGTGTTGCGTTTGCATAATTATGTAGTAGAAAAACTTATTATCTACTTGTCAGAATAATATCGACATATTTGTTATGGTAAAATCCTTGGTACAGCATTGTCATAGTCATTTTTCCACGAATCTAGACCAGATCATCAGTACTCCAACCCAAAATCATTATCATTCTTCTGCCCTTCATCATAATCAGCCTATAATGTTCCTACTGCTGGGACACAGGCCTCCTCTCTATGAGAGGGAGTGGGCTGGGAGCGGGCCCAGTGTGAATTGGTACATGTCACATGTATTCGAATTTTTAGTTCTAGGACATCCTGTTTTCCTCACGATGTTTTCCTACACCGTTTTGAGAGTGATGAAATAAATTACACAAAGTAATGCGCCTGCCAGGGTTCGAACCCACGAGTTACTGTTCGTAAGTCGGGGTCGCTACCACTGGGCCACCGATGCTCTCTGACTCTGCCCTTATCTCAATATATTTGGGTTCGGAACAGCGTGTCTTCACAATCCATACTTCTCTATTATATGGCATCTTAGTAGTCTGTCCCTTTCTGGCCTTATATTCTCACACAGTCCATCCATCGTTTCGAAACCATAAACTCACCCACCCATTCTGTGTCACTATCACACCGTTCCATAAACCTGACCATTTCCACCACCACCCACATTCCTACCACACGTTTTCACTGGCACACTCAGTCAGGATGTCAGCACGGAAGCACGCCTCACGCATAACGATCGACCTGACGTCTCTGGGTCACTGGATGGATGTACGGGTGACCCACAGACCGTACCTAGTACGTGGTGCATTGTTTTTGTTAATGAGGACGAAGGATTTTGGTTATTTGGGTTGGAGTGTGGTGGTATTGTTACGTTTTATGTCGTCGAATGGGGACATGGTAGGCTCGTGTTGGATTTTTTTTTAACAGTTATGGAAGGTGTGTAGAAAAGCGTAGATTTCTGCAGGATTTTCAAATTACAGTACATTACAGCTGGAGGAGCTCGTGGCTAAATAATAACAGCCGCTCGGGTCGATCTTTAGGTTAAGCCGTGCTTGCCTAGGTTGGTCTGTGGATGGGTGACCGCTCATTATATACCGAGTTTCCTCCGTGCCTCGGAAAGTACGTTAAGCTGTTGGTCCCGGGTGTCATTTGTAGATCTTTGACAGTCGTTAGGTAGTCAGTGGCCCGAAAAGTCTGACAACCAGTTTTTCCAAGGGGTATCGTATTACCCAGTATTAACTGGGTTGTGGAGGTCAGATAGGCAGTCGCTCCATGTAAAATTCTGGTATTCAGCTGCATCCGGTTAGACTGGAAGCCGACCCCAACATAGTTGGGAAAAGGCTAGGCAGATGATGGATGATTACATTACAGCTGTAATCCCGAAGGGGTAGGCACAGGTGTACTAACCTAAACCCACATTTTGCCAGTTATGTTTTTGTCTCATGTAAAAAGGGGCGAGCATATTGCGATCAATTGGGAACAAATCCAAACTCCGTGGCTGTGACTAAGAATTCCTGGTGGGAACACCCAATAACATGTTGCCTGACCCGGGAATCGATCTCAGGACCCAGGCTCCTTTGACACGCTTATGAACACTAGACCAACTCCACTATAATTTAATGTTTAATAGTGGATAAATGGAAGGTAGGCCTTTTCCTGCAGAGGAATACAAGACCAGGTTTATAATAGAAATAATAACTTCTTATACCACAAAGTACCAGTGGATCTAAATGACGCAAAAAAGAAAGTTTGTCTTCTATGCAAAAGCTTCGGTTCATACATTAGGTTAGTCGCAAAGACATTCAAATATTTACGAGCGATAGACGGGACAAGACGAGGAAAATCGTAATCCAATACTTATTACTACTTAGTAACAAATCGTTCTGTCTAGTGTCATACTCCCGATTGTCAGGTAGCATTCGTGTGTCGAAATCGGAAATATTCGGGATCAAAATTTTTGTATGAAAATATTCCCAATGTCCGCTCTACAAGTCTTTAAAATCTCTTTGGTTAGTCGTCATTGGTGTCAATTGAAAAAGTCAAAGAATGATTTTCAAAGAATTGGACGAACTTTAGTCCTTAGAAAATAATGACCAAAAAATAGGAAAATTGCAAGATGACAGCATAAACAAAAGAGAAGCTCCAACTGTTATACTCTCTGCATAATCATCTATGGTTTTTTTCCAAGGTTATTGATTGTCTATTGGTTACCACGCTGAACGAAGTTATCGGACAAAAACTGTCTGTTGGGAGCTTATCTCTTGTATTGTTTTTGAGGGAAACAGGTCACTTTGGTAAGTGTTGAAGTCTCCACATACATAGGAAGACATAACAAACTGGGAAAGCATAATCAACCAATAATGTTGAAAAAACGTTGTTACTGTTAATTTTGTTGTCGTTGTTGTTGTTGTTGTTGTTGTTGTTGTTGTTGTTGTCGTTGTTGTTGTTGTCGTTGTTGTTGTTTGTTGATGTATCAGAGGCAAAATGTATTTATTTACATATAAACAATTACTTTGTATCTCATTGTAAGTGAACCTATGTATTGTTCTTATGAGAATAAAATTCTTTAAACCGATGTTCCCACTGCTGGGACACAGGCCTCCTCTTTATGAGAGGAAGCAGGCCGGTAGCATAGCACGGGATGGTTGATGTTACATTTCTTATTATAAGGTTTCGTACAACGGGACCCTATTACTACGCCTCCGCTGTCCGTCCGTCCGTAATAGGTAGACAGTTGAAATCTTCACAGAATGTGTATTTCTGTTGCCGCTGTAACAACAGATAATAAATTAAAAATTAAAGGGGTCTGTACTACGATGGTACGAAACCCTTCATGCGTGAGTTCGACTCGCACTTGGCCGGTTTTTATGCCTTGAACACTTGCCTATGGACGATGAAAAACCTGGTGCTGTGGTATAACTTGGAAAAGTCTATCAGGAGTGGTAGGCAAAATTTATTTAATAATAGAAACGGGAAGAAATTACTATTTAAATGCTAAATACACAATGTGAATAAAAATATCGTATTTAGTTATTAAAATACCACAGTGACAGTGACACAACGTCATTCAAAAAGAACTGACCTAGTGAACAAAATATTACTCATCGGAATTCCTTCAAAAATCTTTAGAATTTTACATAACAAATTAATGGCCCGTGCAGTTACTAGAATCTACACCCAATCTTTATTTGCCACTTGCGTAACTCCACAATCGTGAAAATAAGAACGTCTAAAAATCTTCTCTACACAAACAAAATGGCGTTTCCCATTTCAAAACGACTTCCGGACACCATCAATTCGTACAGCAATCATTTCTTACAATATACCTATTACACTACATCAAAAATTGTGACAAGCAACTATGACATTAAACTGTTATGAAATAGAGACGTGAATCCTCTCAAAAAAATCTCGTAGTACTACAAACTTGTGTGAACAGGTGTACACTACAAAAGAGCTAATTACGCATAGAACTGTCAAAACATTAATTATTTTTCGCACGCTCTCCTTTCTAAAAAGTTTGTTACTTCATGCCTGATTGATATATACAGACTTTAATAATAAGTGATAAAGTTCATAGTTGGACGGCAAATGATTTACAAACGGTAAAATGTAAAGTTCTTAATTCAAAATGGGAATAGTGTTGTGGATTGATGTGAATGTTGTAAACTTGGGAACGTAATAGTTCACTCACTCATTCATTGATGATGATTGGTTTGCAAACATTTTCCCGCGAAATTATAAAATTTATTTATTTATTTTTAATTGCTTTTACCTTGACCGTCTTAACCGTAAAATGCGCCAATTAAATCAGTGAAAGTATTTTAATCCATTACAGTTAGTTTTATAGATATTATGATACAAAAACAAGTCGACAAAATCATTTATTACGATGAAGTTACTGAGAAAAAAGTTAGTCCGTGGATTTCAATCGTCTCCCATTTTTACTTTTTTTGAAATTTCACTTTCTTCTCTTCCTAAAGAAAGTACGCTGTATCTTGTTTTTATCAGCTTTCGAAACGTCAGATCTTGACCCTATCTTTTAACTTAAATTGTGAAAAGCATTGTGACTTTAATTTTTAACAAAAAAATGCATTTCTTTATAATACTTGAATAGCTATTAACCTAATAAAGTTTGTTTATTTATTATAATTTGAATAAACTAACTAAATACATTATTAATTAAAAACAATTAAATAACCTAAAATAAATAAACTAACAATTAAATTAACCTAATTATATTTATTTAACCTGCAGTATTTCTCTTCGTAACTCCAGTTATACGCTTCAGTTAAACATATTTAACACTACTCTCTATGTAATAAACCATTTTCTTCATCGTGAAGGCATTTTACGAGTTTTGTTCAACTGATATAAATAGAACGAACGATATCCGAAAGTGACGTCGTGATATCGGTACCGATAAAGTACAACACTATTTTCACGGGATGTCAAAAAATGAGTGAATGGAAAGCTGTAATCCTATAAACACTAAAACAGAATAGTGTTCAAAGCCAATCCGCCATTTTGTAGTACACTACCGCTTCCTAAGTAGCTTAGCGTTTCGAAATGAGTCCTCAACTTTTATGGCTAATGGCGGGAAAAGTGTCGTGTAAAAACTTGCATGAGAGAGCGAGATGACAATAGTGGTTTGTGTGGGTGAGAGAGAGAGGGAATGTGTGTCAGTGGGTCAACGAGCCCTGAGTCAATGCACTTGCATTTGTGGTGTTGTGGTGCAAAAACAACTTGTGGGATATGAGTTCTTAATTATTTTGTTGTGGCGACTTTCTGAATGATTAACATATTTATGTAAAATGCAATTTAATGTGACATAGCATAATCAGCCTATTAATGTTCCCACTGCTGGGACGCAGGCCTCCTCTCTATGAGAGGGAATGGGCTATAATCCACCACGCGGGCCCAGTGCGGGTTGGGTAGATGTCACATGTCTTCGAATTTTTGGTTCTAGAACATGCCGGTTTCCTCACGATGTTTTCCTTCACCGTTTTTGAGAGCAGTGGTGATGAAATAACTTACACAAAGTAATGCGCTTGGCTGGGTTCGAACCCACGACTTACTGCTCGTAAGTCGGGGTCTCCACCACTGGGCCACCGCTGCTCTCGATGTGACATAATCGTAATAAATCATGATTTAATCAAATTGATTGAAAGGCGCAGAAATTAAGAGGACGACCGACTTTAAATAAATTCACTTTCATGTTGACACGATTCCGTTCATCCAAATTGAAAGGCTTTATAAAAATCTTCAATTAACTTACAGAAATTATACCACATAACAACATCATATCACGCCTGTAAACCACGAAGGGATAGGTAGAGATGTACCCTACACTACATTTTCCCAATAATGTTTAAGTCCCGTGTAATAGGAGGCGAACCTATTGCCATCGACCGGGCCACAATAACAACAATTAAACCTTAATATTAAAACAGTAATTTGCAATATTTCGAAGTCATGAACACCCTTACTAATGCCTTAATAAATGTAGCTGCTATAAAAGGACTTCATCATCATCATTCTCTTGCCCTTAGGGGTCGTCCATTAATCACGTGATGTTTTTTAGCAAATTTTTAACCCCCAACTCCCCCATGGTGATTCGTGGTGAAGTGTTAGACTACCCCTCCCTCCTCCCACCCAAAATCACGTGTATTTTTTTTGGTACAAAGTATCTTAAAAAAAAATCAGAATATTATCTTTAAATACAGGTTAACAGGTATAATCTAATTTAATTCTGGAAAAATAAGCACCGTGATAAAAATGTCAAGGTCACGCACCGCTTTTCGGTTTAGAAATCGCGCGTTCAAAGAAAAAATAAATACACGTGATATCTCACTACACCTGCCCCTACCCCTAGTGATATTTCGTGATTTTTTTCGAACCCCCCTCCCCCCCTTTCCAGCCTCACGTGATTAATGGACGACCCCTTATCCCAATTCATTTCTGGTCGGCGCAGCATGTCTTCCTCTTCCATACTTCTCTATCTTCTCTTGGTCGCTGACATCTTAATTGAACTATTGAATACTTGCGACTGTAGAATATATTTTAGTTATAGTTTACTTATAAGTACTTATAATTAGTATGAGAAATAATACTACTGCGCTTAAATGTACACTTTTTGTAATACTTTATAAATTATTCTTATTCTTATTCTATTACTCGTCATCTCATCAGACACCTATAAAAGAACTTTTAAAACTTTTATAGTTACCAACCATTTGAGTAATAGGTCCCCGTCTCAATGCTTCAATTGACCTGAATGCTTGAACGAAGCGAACGGATGAGTTTGGATTAGTAAATACTGTTTCAAACGAAGTTCTACAAACTCATTCAATGGATGGAACATGGAAGGAAGTAATAGTCACGACTTTGCTAACAATTTTGTATGATTCTTTAGCTTGAGTTGTGAGATTATCAAGGTTTTTTATTCTATGACGTTTTTGAAAGAAAACTGTGAAGAAATCTGGATTTTACATAATTTAAAATCACGTCGGTGTTCTCCAAATGGGTCAGAGACGTGTATAAAATAACATAACATCACGCCTGTAATTCCCGAAGGGTTAGGCAGAGGTGTACATAATAGTACATCCACATTTCGCCATTGAATCGAACCAGGACCTCATGCTCAGCAATCTCGCTTGCGACCTCTCAACCAACGAGGCAAAATAATAATAAAGTTGACCTATATTTCCCCAGTCATGTTTAAAACTTCGATGAAATAGGTGGCGATTACAGCCGGTAGCAACGGCTTAGTGTGCTTTCCGAGACTCGGAGGAAACTCGGTATACAATGGATGGTCACCCATCCACGAACCAACCTTGGCAAGTGCGGCTATCCTGAAGATTTTTTTTTTTTAATTTCCAAAATTCCTTTGCCCTATATTAGCCCACAGGCTATTTTATCTAACGGATCCCTTATGTAATAACTATGTATAGACAAGAAATTACAGCTTATCGCCACCCAAGTAATTACTCATATAACTCTAGCTCGAGATAACTACAGATTGGTCCATAGCTTAAGGCGATAAATAACTCGTTTAATCTTAGTTGACTTTAGAAATTGTCTCTCGCCTAGTTTCAGAAACACAAATAAGCACTTAATCAATGCCTAAGAATTATTGTACTGTTGGATTATCAACTTTAGGCGCTTAGTAGAGAGAGTTGATAATTGAACAGTGAACTTTTTTACTTAGGCATTAATTTGGGTGTCACCTAGTGAGGGTATTGAAAAAATTGCAATCGGTCAATAGCCTGAAGGCATTGATAACTATCATACTATCAAAAAATTAATCATGTACGATCATGACATTTATGATAGGTATTATTAAAACTATTAAACTACTTTTTATTGCATATATTTCGTAAAGATAGACTTAGGAAACAGCTTTTAATGTCAACTTAATTTAAGCGATTAAAACCTTGTATTATAAGATTTCTTCCTCCGGATATGTTCGCTTTTAGATATTGAAAATAAGAGCAATTGTAGACAGTGCTCTACATATGTTTTGTATAATTCATAAATTAACAGATTTGACTAAAAAAGTTATGAAAATGTAACTTCAAATGGTTCCGCCATAAATCGTTTAAGATTACAAGTAACACTTTCCACAATGACAACTTATAAAGGGTGTAAATAGACCCGACATTTTTTTCTCCCCGTCATTGCGATTATTTTTTTGTTCTGGACCATGCCTGGGAACCATCTATTGGGGGTCAAATTTCCAACTTTTTCACAAGTTTTTTTTTAAATACTAGTTTTCAAGGTTATAACTTTATTTTAAATATCTGTATGACTCGTTAACTATTCAATGCATCCACCAGCAAAATGTTTTGAGTGCGTTACATTGAGTTTTATCGTAAAAAGTGATTTTCCAACCAAAAAAAAAATAGTCGTTTCCCAGCAATAATTTTTGCTTAGAGTTACTTAGTTAGATGTACATAATGCTTCGTTGTCGGCTTCGTGATGGGTCTTTTTACACCTTGTATATGTTTCCCCTAAAGTCATTAAGACATTTAAAAACTAAACACTTATTTCCAACAAAATTTCGACATCATTTCTATTAAACCTTACTCTACATTCACCATCATTTAAATAGGTACATAAAATTCTTCTTAAACGTCATTATCATAATCATTCTATTTGCCTATATCGTTTCGCAGTGTTTTCTCACGTTTATCTATATTATAATGGTATGTTTAAGACATTGGTTCTCAACTAGTGGTCCGCAAGAGTTGAAAATGGCCTGCAAAAGGTTTAATACAACTATTTTTAAATTCATAATTCATAAAGACACAACAAACCATAATTAAACACACACACACACACAAACAAAACACACGGTACACTTAAAAATAATGTTAGTAGGTAATCAAATAATCAGAGACAAATACACTCCACACAATACTATAATAACTAAGTTTTACACAAAATAAAATTAAAATTAAATTAATACAATCGTTTTTTGTCAAATAAAATGTATGTGAAATGTGTGTATGTAACTTTTGAGCATATACAGATAATGTAAGCGCAAAATCAAGTTCAAACCAAATTTTATTTTTGTACTAAAGATGTTGTGTTTTCTATTACCTGTCGTAGAATAATACTGTTAAAGTTAATGCATATTACTTTTGATGTTACTAAGTAAACATAAGTTTACTTATGGATTGACAAAATTTATTTTTCTTAAACCGCTGGTAACAACAACAACAGATAACTGAGAGGCCTAGACATATTTCAACACAAGTGGCATAAGATTTTCGGTAACCTATGATAACCCAAACATATTATTGACTTTTCCATGATCATTAAAAGAGGCTGACATCACTTCTTCTTACGAGTATTTAAAAATATACATTTTTTTTATTTTTGTAAATTTAATTTATCAATATTTAGCTTTTATTTTTCTGTAGCTAAAATCCCATCATAGTTATTGCTAAATAGAAAAAAGCTTGAAAGCCACTGGTCTAAGATACTATTTACACAACAGAACTCCGTTGATGACACTGCTTGCGACATACTGCCCCATTCACATGTTATTAACAAAAATTTTGATTGTTTTAGCCGACATGTTCTTGAGATGTTTAGTTCTAAGCTGGGGCAATTCTAATTGGTGTTGTGCAGTAAGTTTTGGGGCTTAAATAAGCAAAACATTGTTTTATGTTACAATATTTTTGATAAACTATTTGAAATTTATTATTTACTAATAGCACGACTGCTGAGCATGAGGTTCTGGGTTCGATTCCCAGGTCGAGCAGTGTTATTGAGTATTTCCATCAGGAATTTCGCAGTAGAAGCCACGGAGTCTGGATTTCTGCCCGGTTGATGGCAATAGACATAATTGATGGATATAATTGTATGGGACTTAAACATAACTGGCGAAATGTGGGTGTATATTAGGTACACCTCTGCCTAAGCCTTCGGGGATTACAGGCGTGATGTTATGTTATTTACTATTTTTTCTTGGTCTTGGTCTTATTATAACCTTAATAAAGTAATATTCTGTGTAAATAGGAAAAACTTTTTAATAAAATAAAAAAATAATATTTCAATGGTTATTTCTAAGTTATCGATGACCAAATCACAATCTGATCTAGAAGTCTACATTTAATAAATTAAAATATCGTTTAGAAATCAATATTGAAACATAAACTAAAATATTACAACACCACTCCACTTTTTATTTGCACGAACGGCCTTTCAAAATCAATTATAACACAATATCAAAATCATTCTTATCTCTAAAACAAATATAAAAACTAAATAATATTCTGACCCAATTCCACACTAGTGTTGCAAAATCGGTACCAGATTGTTCAAAGAAACCGGTATCGGTACCGGTTTCAGATAGATAGTCTTTCGTTTCACGTCACTACTGCTGTAATATTTCTCTCAGTATTGAGAAATGACCTTGTTTGGGTATTAGTGTTGTCAAAAGATAATAATCTTGTTCTTGATGTAAGTAGCTTGAAAGTCAATTGTCTAAAAAGATATAAAGTGATAATTGCATTAGTTTATTCCCAACCTGAGAATCAAACTTAATACCTCACTCTCACGTTTGCAAAGATCATCATCTGCCTAGCCTTTTCCCAACTATGTTGGGGTCGGCTTCCAGTCAGATGCAGCTGAATACCAGTATTTTATACGGAGCGACTGCCTATCTGACGTCCACAACGCAATTAATACTGGGTGATACGATACCCGTTGGTAAGACAGGTTGTCAGACTTTCGGGCCACTGATTACCTGTAACGACTGTCAAAGATCTACAAATGACGACCAAATGCTTAACGTGCTTTCCGAGGCACGGAGGAAACTCTGTATGTAATGAGTGGTCTTCCATCCACAGATCAACCTAAGCACGGCTTAACCTAAAGATTGATCCGAGCGGCTGTTATTATTTATGCCACGACCTTTCGTTTGCTAGGATAAATGATATTTATTTTGTAACAATAACACTTTTCCCGCTAATCCTAATTTATAATTTTTACACATAATATCACGCCTGCAATCCCCGAGGTGTTAGGCAGAAGTGATAACACACGTAGATTCTGCCAGTGATGTTAGTCCCATGATATAGTAGACGAGCCCATTGTCATCAACCAAAAAAATTCTGCTACCTATCTTCAAATCAGTCATTATCTTGGAACAGTTCGGCTTTATAACTGTAAAGTCAATCAAAACATATAATTTTGACAATTGACACCAAAAAGAAAACAAAATACTTTTGATTCCGATCATTATATTAATGCCATTGGTTTTGGTAAACTTGAAAAGTAGAGAGTGTGAAATTATAATCATCAATTTATTATATTCTAACATGATGGTTAGAATATTGTTAAAATTTAAAACAAAAATAAAGTATAAGAGATCATCATTCTCCTGTCCTTATCCCAATTCATTTGGGGTCGGCGCAGCATGTTCTCTTCGTCCATACTTCTCTATTATTCGTCATCTCAGCAGTCACCTCCTTTCTAGCCATATCATCCTTCACACAGTGTAAAGTATAAGAGATAGGAAATGAAAAAGAGCTTTTCGTAAATGAGTTCCTCCGAAGAGTAGCATTTTGTTAAAGTAGTATATCAAAATTACATGTCCATCGCAATTTACAATTTTGTTCTCAGAATACATCTACCTACCAAGTTTCAACTGTGTAGTCTTAATAGTTTCAGAATAAAATGGCTGTGACATACAGACGGACAGATACACAGACAGACAGACGGACAGACAGACATGACGAATCAATAAGGGTTTAGTTTTTTGCCATTTGGTTACGGAACCCTAAAAAAGAGTCGTTTCTTAAATCTAATTTAAATCGAATTAAGTATTTCGTTCATCTTAATTATAATTGGTTACAGAACATTAAGCAAACTGCAAATAAACGTGATCACTCTTTGAACTTCACAAAAAAACATGTTTTTAAGTAACTTTAAATTAATTTATGTTTATATAAAGCCATTAGTGTCCTCTGTCAAGGACGTTGACATTGTTAACATGACCGAGACACAATAAAATCGTAATTCATTACTAGTAGATTTTCTGGTCCTTAATTATATGAAGACATCTTGAAAAATCATCCAATTTAGAGATTTTATCTTCGACATTTTGATATTGGCCGCTAATGTAGGCGATCAATGTCAAAGCCATTTTGTTTTATAAAAAAATAACACGTCTTTTTCAAGTTATCATTATTTTAAATCTAGCACGATTCAAAAAGAATATTAATATGAAGTAAAAAGAGCAAAAAACTCTATGGATGATCTCTTAAAGGAACTAAATACTATCTAAAACAAAAATCTGGAAGATCGAAGAATCAAGAAGTCATAATTTTCTAGGAGGTAATACAACATCTAGCCAGAAGAGACCGGAAGTTATTTCTGCTCATCCTCTTAACGTAAACCTTAAGTAGCATACACGGGGAAAAAGTCATTAAATATGACGTTTCATTAACTATCATACATTCACTAAACAATCATCCATTCACTCCACCATCATGCATTCACTTCACCATCATGCATTCACTCCACTATCATGCATTCACTCCACCATCATGCATTCACTCCACTATCATGCATTCACTCAACTATCATGCATTCACTCCACTATCATGCATTCACTCAACCATCATGCATTCACTCCACCATCATGCATTCACTCAACCATCATGCATTCACTCCACCATCATGCATTCACTCCACTATCATGCATTCACTCAACCATCATGCATTCACTCCACCATCATGCATTCACTCAACCATCATGCATTCACTCCACCATCATGCATTCACTCCACTATCATGCATTCACTCAACCATCATGCATTCCTTAACAAAACATATGCTATTTTCTAAATAATTGACATAGTGGAATAATTATTTGAAGTCCATCAAGTGAACCACATCTTAGATGACTAATGATGCCCATTCTAGTATTTTTTTAAGATGAAAAAGATGACCAGACTAACCAGGAAGTGTCGACCTGTTGAACTTTTTGCAATGGTATTTTTTTTGGTTTAATTGCGTCGTCAGTTCATTGCAAAGAGGGGGACTGGTTTTACATTATACATGCCTGATCAATAATAAAATAAACTATTATTTTATTCCACGAATAATACCCGTAAAACATCATCCGCTAGAATTCAAGTTTTGACACATGTATGGGATTAAATATTATTTGATACATATTAATAACCAATTTATCGTAATTTTGGTCATATCGATTTTCCGTCTTTCAATTGTGCTTTTATAGAAAAAGCGTCTGTTGGGATATTAATGCATTAAACGCATCACAGAAAATAAATAAAATGACATAAGGTCCTCGGCTCAAAAAAAAAATACGAAAAAAAAACAAAACTATGACCGCACAAAACAAACACGGAACTACTATAAACTTTATGGCATATTTCACATAAGATAAATATTATAGTGAATCCGTTTCATCCTTGACTGAATTTAGTTGTGATGTCTAAAAGTGAGGTCATCGGTATCTGTCGACATCGGCACACGCAGCTGAGATTGAGGCTCGTCCAGTATTACTTGGCCCTACATATTATGGGCTATATCACATTGTTGACTCTTATTGCTTACTAGGTAACTTATGCCTGCGGCTCCGCCGGCGTTGAGTTCCGTAATTGTCCTACGGGATCGTACTACCGAGATAAAAAATATTTCATGTGTTAATCTAGGTTATAAACTATCTGTGTGCCAAATTTCATCCAAATCCGGTCAATAGTTTTTGCGTGAAAGAGTCACAAACATCCATCCATCCTCATAAACTTTCGCATTTAAAACATGCGTGGGATTACACATAAACATTATGCCTTCAAGGGTGAGGCGTAATTCTTTTGAAAATTCATTTTTTATCAACAATGTTTGGAACACTTGTGATGACAGGGTATAAACTCCTGAATCCGAGCTCCTACAGAGATATTACACATTACACTGGCCTTTGGCAGCGAGCAGCGCTGAGTTGACTTGATGGCGATGTTGTAAAGAGCATCTCCCTTTCGATTAACTATAATTATTTAGCGAACTGAAAAGCAGCGGTGGCCCAGTGGTGGTCGCCCCGATTTACGAACAGTACAACGGGGGTTCGAACCCAGGCGGGCGCATTACTTTGTGCAATTTATTTCATCACCACTGCTCTAAAAACGGTTAAGGAAAATATCGTGAGGAAACTGGCATTTCCTAGAATCAAAAATTCGAAGACATGTGACATCTACCAACCCAGAGAGGAGGCCGTGTATCGCAGCAGTGGGAACATTATAGGCTGATTATGCATACTTGGCGAACTAATGCTAGAATTTTCACTACCACATTATGATTCCGAATGCTCGCTTGGTCGAACCATTACAATTTAAGGTGAAAATGAAACCCTGTACATGTATGCAGGTATAGGTACCCCATTTTGTCATAGTTCAAGATAAGCTGGAAGCACTCACACGCACAAGTGTCGTTATACTCGTTATGCGTTTAGTAATGTTAATCAGTGTGCAGCAATCCGCTGAATTTAAATAACTACTTAAATTGTTAGATATTATGGGATTAATGGCTGACTTGATTAGTTTTTGGTACGGTTTATGATATAAGTAGATATATTGTTAGGATTTTTGGAGTCCCAGACATGACATTTACTCCCATTACTAATGATAATTATAACAATTAGAAGTCTTCACCCGTCTAGCCTTTTCCCAACTATGTTGGTGTCGGCTTCCAGTCTAATCGGATGCGGCTGAATACCAGTATTTTAGATGGAGCGACTGCCTATCTGACCTCCACAACCCAATTAGTACTGGGTAATACGATACACCTTGGTAAGACTGGCTGTCAAACATTCGGGCCACCTGTAGCAACAGTCAAAGATCTACAAATGTGAGCCGGGATCAACGGCTTAATGTGCTTTCCGAGGCATGGAGGAAACTTGGTATGTAATGGGTGGCCACCCATCCACGGACCAACCTAGGCAAGCTTAACCTGAAGATTGATCCGAGCGGCTATTATTACTTAGCCACAAGCTCCTTCGAAAATTACTATTATGTCATCATCTGCCTAGCCTTTTCCCAACTATGTTGGGGTCGGCTTCCAGTCTAACCGGATGCAGCTGAATACCAGTATTTTACATGGAGCGACTGCCTATCTGACCTCCACAACCCAGTTAATACTGGGTAATACGATACCCCTTGGAAAGACTGGCACTCAAAAGTTACTATTATGTAACTACACTTAATTTATAACATTTCTTATCATTTCTTATCTCAATCTACGGGATGTCTAAGTTACTCAAACCAAACAATAAAACAACGACCTCACTCACACCGCAACTAGCTCATTCACGCGTGCGATTACAAAATTATGACCAGCCCGACAAGCTCCATTGAATGGTCGGAAGTAAAAATGCTTCCTACACTCGCGAATCTCTTGGAAAATGTTACGATGTTACGCAACGGTGTGATATAAGGTCTTGCGCTGGTTTGCCATGAGAGATGTAACTATTGTTTGGGCGTTTCAAAATAGTTATTAAGATAATGGAAGATGGATATGTATCTATGGTCCAATGACTCAATTTGATGGCTTATGTATGGGTTCCCGATAGCAAAAATACCGTAACTTAAAGCCAAGTCAGAGGCCCATGGGCGGCATAAAAACTCGGACACTAGATTATGCACTAACCACACGATAAAGAAGAAGTAGCAAAAACACCACTTATCTGGTGGGTATAGATCTCTCATTGTCTGTTCCAGTCTCCACAACACAAGCGACTTAAAACATAACTAGCGAAATGTGGGTGTACTATTAGGTACACCTCTGCCTTACCCTTCGGAGATTACAGGCATGATCTTATGTTATTTCTTCGACGGTTTAAGAATAAAATGTTAAAGAAGAGATGAGCAGGATTTCCTTCCCCGTCAAAATTTACGGCACTTAATTAGTTATCCACATTCATTGTAGTCTGGACAATCAAACCCACTAACATCCTTGCTAATTAATTAGTATTTAATCACGGTATTAGCTGTTTTAGTATAGCTTTTCTCGCTACAAAAGACCAATATAAATATGTCGGATCCGGTCATTAGTACGGACATAAATGAATCGCAAGTGCGCTGTTGGTGACGTCACGCGACCTACTTACAAGTCTACTCACACCGCAGCGTGGCTTCTACAGAACCCTGATGTTTATAGCTCGAGGCGAGGAGGACAGTCAATGTCTGATCGCCACGGAGTTGTGACGTCCTGGAACTGTACTCGATTCATTGTGCCCCGTGTTATTGTGTTAAATCGTAATTTCAAGTAATTTGTTAGTTTAATAGAAACAATGTATCGCACCCAGTGTATTTTTATTGCACGAAACCTATCGTCTTCCCACATGTTGTACGAGCCTAACGGAATAAATCCTGACATATCCGACAAATATATAACATAATATATAAAATCACCAGCTTGGTGGTAATAAAGCTGGTGATTTTGTCATTTGTTAAGAAATCAAAGATTGATGTACCTAACCAAGATTTTGAAACAATATTTTGATTGAAAAGAGTGCCCATGGAGTTTCTTGCCCATTCTTATCCATAGAGTTCTAGGCTTTAGAATGGGCAACTACAGTACTTTCACAAGTTATTATGCCTTGTGTGCCTACGCCTTCTTTGTTATCTGACATTCAAAAGTGCCTGTTATGGTCTAATTGAAATAAATGCTTTGAGTTTGAGTTGGGATCAGGTGGTACACACGTACTGGAGTACTTCTTAGTTCTGATAATGTGAATCCGCCATGATTAAGATACTTTAAACTAAAGGAGTTTGTGTGTAGTCACGTGACTGAGCTTCCGAATGCTGGATGATGATATGATGTTCAGAATGCTTGATTGACGGCTTCGTGAAGGGTCCGTTTACACTCTGTATGTCATAAATCTTATGATCTTAGTATAGGTCATCCTATAGGTGTCGCAAATGGCAACTACGCGTATCACACATGTGATATTGGATACCTTCCATGAGGCAATTAAGCATGTAGGTAATTAGAGAATTTCAAGTGTCAGCAGACAGGGCAGAGGTTAAAGATCTTATCCAATAGGGATTGGAGCCGATAGTGTGTCCTCCAGCGCCTACGCAAGTTTATCTGTTTGCTATATTTTCAGAAGCTGACAAAGATTATCTTCAAACAAAACACCTTGGACTGCCTTGTTGGTTTAGTGGTCGCAAGCCGGACTGCTGAGCTGGTCCTGGGTTCGACTCCCGAGTCGGGCAAAGTGTTATTAGGTTTTTCCATCTGGAATTTCTCTGGAACAGCCACGGAGTCTAGATTAGTGCCCGGTTGATGAGAATAGGATCGCCGCCTATTACATGGGACTTAAACATGACTGGCGAAAGTGTTCGTAGTGTTCTAACTAGCTACACGTCTGCCTAACTCTTCGGCAAAAACGTGCGTTATGTTATGTTATTAATTTTCATGTCTCTAGGACCAGCGGTTTGGGCTGTGCGTTGATATATCAGTCAATCAGTCAGGTACAAAATTCAAAGTAATTTTGTAAGTATAGATAGAGTTTTGCGAATAAAATAAAACTCCAAAGCCACGAAAAACTTAGCTCATAACTCAATCTTCATGAATCACGCGGAACCCTAAAATCACGCGTACCGCTCCGGGAGACAAAATAATGATCCCTATTAAATAATCAATAGCATTATATGCTAATGTTACAGAGCGCTTCCCATGGTGGGCCATTGTTCGCCATCGTTCGCCACCGTGTACAGGGGAACAGTGACCCAGAAACAATTGTTTGTATTTGACCTTGTCTGTGGTGTAGTGCAGTATTGGAGGGAAAATATAGACCAAATGGAGAATATTGTAAGGCGTTTTTCGTTCATGAACTATAAAAAAGATCATAAGTGATTAATCCGTGGTATTCCCACTGCTCAAGGCTTCCCTTTCTGTGAAAGGACGACTTTTTTAACGTGGCCCTATGTTTCCAGTCTATGCTACATTTTGAAACCACCATAGATTTGATCGCGTCTTATTTTATGTAGAATATTCATAATGGTATCTCATCAACCGGTTATGCATTCATCGATATATTTTTAATTATGTATGTTCCAAATAAAAGTGATTTATTACTGTGAGAAGTCATTAAACTTTTACTAACCATAGACAAGCTCACGAGACTAATGGGCGCCTGAATTCACTTTAATTTTTAATAACTGTAGGATTAAATCGAAAGTGTTCGTTTTGGTAATTGTCCACTTTAGTTAATCTGCTTTCGGACATCTAAAATAAGGTGAACTTGTTAATTAGTAAGAGAAAAAACGATTAAATAGATTTACATACTAAAAACTATGTCAAGATATCAAGTTGCAATATTAAAATGCATGTGTAGTCGCTTTTTGAAATTGGCAATACCTACAGTATTGCCAATTTCAAAAAGCGATTACCCCAAATTCAATAAAAAGGAAATCATTGGCATTCCAAATTCAAATCTTTATTTTATTCTATTCGCGCCACAGACCACAGTGGTCAGAAAGCGACATCCAAGTGAAAGTAGAAAAAAGAAATATTTTATTTAAAATTTCACATTCCTAAAACATTTCGTTCACACGCGTAATGTTATAATCTTGTGTTCATGGTCTAACAACCACGAAATCTTGTTACTAAACATGTTGTCATAGTAAATTGAAATATACAACATCACTTTGGCGCTCTTTATTGCCGCCATTTTGGACTTTAGCGCGAAGACGGACCGATGTTGCCATCTCAAAAAATAAATCTTTATTGCACATATTGGCTTGCACAATTACAATGATTTCTATTGTTGGTTTATCTACAAATAAATTGTTGATGGTAAGCAATGAAGTTTTATTGTGTAACTTTGAGGTTTAGCGGACAGGGGTCGTTTACCTTTAAATGTATGAATCCAAGTTATAACTGATTTTATAACCATCGTATACTGTTATGAGAAATGTTACTCGTTACGCTAGTCTTAGTTATACGGTTTTAGAGAAGAATAAGGTCATATTTCGATATAAATAAAGAATAAATCACACAAACCATTTAAAATAATTTTTAATTCCTTTTATGGAAAGTCTAACAGAGACAGAAGAAAGTTCATAAAATTTTATAAATCGAATCACATTCCTTCCACGCCTTCGAAATTCAAAATGAGGTAAAACAGATCGAACTTAACCCATGCGCCTGCGATTGGTGTCGCATAGCAAATAATTACAACTTAAATGTTTTTTTGTGTCATTATGAACTATATTGTAACAGTAATAAGGGATAGTATCGCTTGTTTTTCCTACTACTTAAAGAAGGCGACGTGAATGTCAAGTACAAGAAATCGATTATAGTTGTTCGCTAATTTTCGGTCACTTTCAAGTCGCGGCCAATGGCATCGGTGAAAGAACATTTGCATTTTATTAAACGAGTCTACTGTCCGTGTCACATATTCTATCATCTTTCTATCAGTTTGTTAAAAAGTATGACAATCTTTAAAAACTACGTTGTAAAAAAAAAAATGTGTGATCATAAGTTTTTTTTAGTAATCATTCAATGTATTCGGGTCATAGCGCCGAGTTGAGAGTGAAACTGCATTTTTTGTGTACACCCACAGATACCGTCTGTCAGTGCTTCAAACTGGACAAAATTTTGATCACACATTTGTGTACTTAACATACTTTTTTCTTGGTTTTCTCGAGTTATTGCGAATTTTCGTGCGTAAACTAATTTTAGCGTAAACAATAGTCTTTTAACTCTAAAATTAGTTGTTTTATGTTTAATGTGAGTTAAATTTCACCTTCAATACATTTTATTACTTAAATGATTTTGAAAAAAATACAAATTAGCTTCTTAAGCTTTAAGTTCCTGACTTAATTTCAAACCAAAAACAAGAAAAAACAGTGATATTACAATTACTTTTACATTACACCTAAATAGACACAATTTCCATTAAAACTTACAAAAAAAAAACAAACTAATCAATTACTTTGTCCACAAAGAAACGCTAAATAGCCCACAGCGCGTTACCAGTTACGTAGTCGAGTTAATTACAGAGTACTAACCATAAAATTATAGGCTAAGCCAGCATTCTAGGTTAATGTGGCTGATCAGATGTCTATAGCCGAACGTGATCATTTTGAGCTGGTTGGTTGTGGGTAATGGAGCCTGATTACAGGCTAACTTGGTACTTTGGAAGCAGTGATCTTGATTGAAAATGGTGGCAGTAGTTGGTGATAGAATTGGGTGATAAAAATGGTATTTTTGTAGTTTACGTGTGGTTTAAGGTTGGCTATTTCAATATGCTTGTAAGTCTCCCAATATGCTTGAGACATTGTTCAGGTCATCTAACTCAGTCCACGATCAACATCTGCCTCGCCTTTTCACAACTATGTTAGGGTCGGCTTCCGAGGAGCTCGTGGCTAAATAATAACAGCCGCTCGGATCGATCTTTAGGTTAAGCCGTGCTTGCCTAGGTTGGTCTGTGGATGGGTGACCACCCATTACATACCGAGTTTCCTCCGTGCCTCGGAAAGCACGTTAAGCGGTTGATCCCGGGTGTCATTTGTAGATCTTTGACAGTCGTTAGGTAGTCAGTGGCCCAAAAAGTCTGACAACCAGTCTTACCAAGGGGTATCGTATTACCCAGTACTAACTGGGTTGTAGAGGTCAGATAGGCAGTCGTTCCATGCAAAATACTGGTATTCAGCTGCATTCGGTTAGACTGGAAGCCGACCCCAACATAGTTGGGAAAAGGCTAGGCAGATGATGATGATGATGTTAGGGTCGGCTTCCAGTCTAACCGAATGCAGCTAAATACCAGCATTTCACATGGAGCGACTGCCTATATGACCTCCACAGCCCAGTTAGTACTGGGTAATACCTCTATGTTATTGGATATTACCACTTTTTTTTTTTTTTGGATGGGAAATCATCAAATGACCCCCCCACTCTGGGCGGAGCGGAAGGGAGTGTCAGACTTGTACTGACTAAAACCCATCCATGTTCCTTCTTTGCCCTTTGTGTTCCAGGGCCACGGTGTCTCTTTCGAACAGTCCCGCAGCCCTGGCAGGCATCGGCCCATGCGGACCCCTACTCGGTTGCTGACATCTCTTTGAGGCGCGCGTGGAACACAAACGCGCCGTCGACACGGCCTGTCGTCATAAGACGGCCGGACGGCGAGCTAGCCCATAACTCGCCCCCTTGGTAAGACTAGTTAGTCCAGGACAACATTATCTTTCAACTACTATTAGATGAAGGTTTTAAGTAAACATAAAGGTTCTTGCGGTATTGACCGGAGAAGACGCAAGACAGAGAGAATTGCAAGAACATGGGGAAGAATTTGGCCCACCAGTAAGACTGTCGAGTTAACAAAAAAAAAATGAAACACAGAGTTATATTGATCAGGTCAATCCGCGACCTGTGACTTTAACAGTCAGCTGTTCTTAAAGTCGTTTCTTCGACAGCCTACTACGAAGATTAATCAAATGAAAAAAAGTTTGGCTTAACCTTTTGCCAATTTTATGTATGACATCTGGTACATGCTGTTAAAAAAAGAAAGCCTCATTCAACAGAGTAATAATTCGTTAACTGTATAATCAGCAATGAAAAAACGGGTTTGGTAAACTTGAATGAGATGGTCAACGCAAAATTTACTTTCGACGAAGTCTTTTACTCAAGTTACTATGGAGTGCTGTAATGCTAACGGTTTACTATAGAAAACTACTAAATAGTGACGTCTTTCACGATCTATTATACCTTTCATTTGTAAATAAAAAAATACTACAACAAACATTCTTTCACAACTCAGTAAAATCGAAAGTGTTTGAAAAGTGTGAATTGGGAAAAAAGTTTGTGTCTGCGCTGGCAATTGTCGACCTACGGACAGGGTTGCCAGACTTTTACTTCGTAATTTTCTCAGAATATTGGGTAATACACCAACTATGAGTAAATGTATTTGAACTTATAATTCTTTGAGATTTTGGTTCAATAATCGCTTTTATGTTTTATAATAATATAAGTATATTTTATTTACATTTTCTTACAGTTTTATTTTTAAGTTGTCATGTAAAATCACAATGTTAAAAGTAATTGTGGGTCGTTTCGTCTGTGTGAGCTTCTAGACAAGTCTTCATAATCAAAAATTATAATAACTGTCCTAACAACTTATTCTACTTTTTGTCCCAAACCCGGCCCCATTATCAATAACCTTCACGAGAACAGCGCCATATTAAACATAATAGGTATAATAATTATACAAATGATCGCCCACACGGCCATTATCTATTGTAAATTGCTCAATATTGACCTAACAACCACATCTGATGCAACTATACCAAATTATAAAAGATTAATATTGACTTTAAGATTGATATCAAAGTTTTGTCAGTCCATCAGTTAAAAGATGAAGAAAGTAGTGAAACATAGGTAAGTTTATGATAGGAAAGTGAGAGTATTTCTTTATGCGTTCAATTTGTAGGATTTATGTTTTTATGGTGAAAATAAATGGTCACAAAGTCGTCGATTTAGCAAGCTAGAGTGATGGATAAAATCTCGGAGTTACTGCTGTAATAATTTTAAAATATAGCATGACTACAAGTTTTTTCTAAAAAAAAATGCTCACTTTATGGAATCACAGTGACGTTTGCATAATTTAGGCTGTCTTTCGCCCGGCTACCCCAAAAAGACTTAAATAATTTTCTTACTGAATATTGTTTTATTCCTTTTTATTCATTGACGGTCGTTACAGGTAGTCAGTGACCCGAAAGTCTGACAACCAGTCTTACTATCGTAATACGCAGTACTAACGGTGTTGTGGAGGTCAGATAGGTAGTCGCTCCATGTAAAATACTGGTATTCAGCTGTATCCGGTCAGATTGGAAGCCGGCCCTAACATGCTTGAGAAAAGGTGAGGCAGATGATGATGAATAATATTTTACCCGCAACTAGGGGAAATATAAATGAATCATCTGGCAACCCTGAACAATCGAGGTCATAGTAAAAGCGAAAAGCGCGAAACAGGTTTTGATTCGAATTTAGGTTCGTGACAGGTTGTTTTCTCTTGCCCCGAGGCTTCACCGCAGCTGGGTGATCGAGATGCCAAGCACGAGTCTGGCAAAGAGTGAGGAGTTTTATTTATTTCATTGTTTTCACTGGGTGACAGTAATTTAAACAACTCATTTGAAATTGCGCGAAGGAATTCGGTTCAATTCGGTCAGTGACTTTACATGTCTTCTTTTCTTGTTCATTTGGGTTTTTTTTTGTATTTTTTCTTGCAAGCTACCACAATATGTCTGTCTTTAATAGATTTTCAACATTATCGCTAGAGCATTAGATTCAAGGTAGATTGGGAAAATTTGACAGTTTCGGGTAGTTTGATGTGATGGCGTCTGTACATCATATAAAGCCATTACGGGGCTTTACTTTGTATGGACTATAAAACATGTGCTGTGCTTAATTTGACCAAAATCTATGTTTTAAGAGTATTTGTACAATATTTGCGAAGTCTAAATGTGATACTCCAAGATTGCATGCTTTCGAGCCACAAATAATCAAACAGAGGTTAAATAAAAACAGGAATCCGTAAGGAACCCTAAATAATCATCGTTAAAAGTCAAGGTACATCATACTCGCAATATTTAAAGCTAGCAATTACGTATTTATTTTCAACGCAACACTTGACTTCACGGATTTAAAATAATTTGCAAGTATTTATGGTAACTTTTCGTCGACTTGCATTCTCCATCTTTGTTAAACGTGAAATCAGAAGCTTTCAGTTTAGCTTCTAACTTTCAAGCCAATTCGAAATCTCGTCTTCAAATCTTGAATTAAATTAGACCTTGGAAACTTTGTTAATCTAACATTCTGCAAAAGCCGAGAAATCTTACTCACAGACTTGACTGCCAATTATGCAATTATTTTATTTTGAATATAATTATCAAAAATACAGTACTTGTTAACGGTTTTTGACAAGACTTATTTCAATTTACAACTTTCGTATTTCAAATGAACTCGGTGAAAGAGGAAATCTTAGCGATAACCAAAACATACTTGGAGATACTGGAGAGGCATCCAAATGAACTGGCCGCTGGATGACAACACGCACATACCAAAAACGTCTCAAAAGAAAAGATATTCTGTCTGTACCCTCTTGAGTAGCATAAATACATGCTGCATTGCTGGAGAGAACACTCCAACTGCCAAATGACACTTACCACATCTGCTTAAAGTACTCAAGACTGATTACAGATACAAAAGAAAAATAAAGAATTAAAACTTTCGAATAACAACAGATTTTCAAAACATTACTTCGAAATTCAAATTGTAGGAACCCGCCATGTTTTATCTTAAAAATAAATGCATTCTAAATTCAAATTGTCTGCTGCCACTTGAATGATGTTCCAAGTGAACTATAGAAGTCTTTGTAGACCTTTTCCTAGATTATTTTCCACCATCAATGTTTTGTTAAAATCAATTATCCTTCTTGTATTAAAACAGTAACACTTAAACTGACATTTAACAAGCTTTACGAACAGCTTTACGAGTACAATGTGGTTCTAACGAGTGCGAGTAGGTGAGCAGTAGGTACAGGAAACCCAGTTATACACAGATGAAAGTAAGGCCGCGACGAGGTCACTCGAACAGGTCTGATCTTATTTGTGTTATTTGTAGTCTGAAGGGACTTTGATAATGTCCCTTTTACGTGTCGACGACTTTGTTGATTAAAAACTTCCTATTTTTAAGAGATTTTGAGTATTTTCAAGTCGTAGAGGATCCCTAAGTAAGAACAAAGCCCGTCGAATCGAATGAGCCGACAAGAACAAGTGTCAATCAGAAGAAATCAGAATGGTTTGAAGTTTAAGGGCTTCATGTGTTTTCTTGCCTGATTTTCTCTACAGGAATGAAGCTTTGGAAAGGGTAAATAATTGATACTCTTCTATGTAAGTCGACATTTTGATAAAAAATGGTGTGATTGGAGATTGGATTCCAATTTGGTGTTTTTCCATATCGTTTCGAAATATGTGAGTAACATATAAGTTTTTAAACTGTCGTGGTCTCTAACATTATCATTAAAACTAGAAACGGGATATAAATCTCGATTATCAATAAAATATAATCGGGATTGATATCGGGAACTCAAAACATACAGTAAACATGGTAAATATCCCGTTTCTAGAGTTAATGATTACGCAAATAAAATTTCAGAAAAAATTGGTTAATTTTTTGAATTATCAGATTCAGCTTTTTTGACATGGAAAGAAAAATGGATGGATGGATTATCAGATTCAGTTTGGCTGAAGTAACATTTTTTGTAATGCTTAGGAGGTTACCGGGGAATAAACACTTTTTAATTTTTTTTTCATTTGCTCATTCATTTTGCTGAAGTCACATATTGCCCAGAAAGCAAAGTGTCAATGGAGTTGACCGCCCAGAAGGTTTAGCTATCTTAGCTTTTGCCACTAAGCCCTCACCTCACTCATTCACTTCAGGGGTATCAAAAATATTCGCAGAAACAATTTTAATACTACCCATCATATAGGGTGTAAACGGACCCTTTACGAAGCCGTCAACGAAGCAGTATGTACATCAAACTAAGTAACTTTACGCAAAAATTATTACTGGGAAACGACTTTTTTGTTTAGGGCGACAAATCACGTTTTATGGTAGGATTCAATGTAACGCACTCAAAATATTGTGCTGATGGATACTTTTAATAGTAAACAGGTCATTGAGGTAACTAAAGTCAATTTATTACCCTAAAAACTAGTATTTTTTTTTAAAAACATGTGAAAATGTTGGAACTTAGACCCCCAATATCTCCGTAACTAGAAGGTTCCCAAGTATGATCTAGAACAAAAAAATGATCGCAATGACGGGGAAAGCTAGTGCCTTTCAGCTTCATTAAGGGTATTGTTACACTCTTTATAAAATCCATAAAAAATACAACATTGACATTGATTCGATTCAATGCGTATTATTATTTACTGGTACCAACTATTATCCGTATTCCACATACAAACCACACTATAATACTCTCTCTGAGACCATTAAAACTCCATCAGTGGGTTTTCTAAAACTATCTATACCATCACGGATGAATGCCATAAGCAATGGAGACATTCTTTGTATGCTATGGGCAATATTGTTAGTCATTTCACGCAGAAATACCTAGGCAGTCTAGGAGGCGTGGAAAACTAAGCTGAGATGAGGTAGGATGAGCGATTTTATTGTGAGCTTTTGTGGTTAAGGGTGTTTTAACAAACTACGTAATGTTAAATATTGTGTTTTACGGACTTAGTATACAGTTAAATGCCGTGCATCGGCAAGCGCGTTAAGCCGTTGGTCCTGGCTGCCAGTTGTAGATCTTTGGCAGTCGTTACAGGTAGTCAACAGCCCGAAAGTCTGACAACCGGTCTTACCATGGGGTATCGTATCAGTCAGTGGTAACTGGGTTATGGAGGTCAGATAGGTAGCCCCTCAATGTAAAATAATGGTATTCAGCTGCATCCGGTTAGACTGAAAGCCGACCCCAATATATATGGGAAAAGGCTAGGCGGAGGATGAAGGTAGTGAAAACCAACAACTTTTCTAATAATAATAATAGGTCAGATTCAAGTAAACAGCTTTAGAATAAACCAATTATTTTCTTTCTAGTTCATAATCATCATCACCATCATTTCAGCCGAAAGACGTCCACTGCTGGACATAGGCCTCCCCCAAGTGTCGCCACATTGACCGGTCCCGTGCGACTCGTATCCAGCGGATTCCCGCAACCTTCACTAGGTCATCGGTCCACCTAGTGGGAGGCCTTCCAACGCAACGTCTTCCGGTTCGCGGTCGCCACTCCAGAACTTTTCGGCCCCATCGGCCCTTCTAGTTCAATTGAATTATTTTTTCTTTTGGCCTCCACCTATATTTTATCATTTTTTATAAGCTAGTTCCTACCACAATTTTCCAAAGCTTTTCGATCATTTTCTATTTCCCACAAAACTTTCCACATAGCTTCACCTAAATCGAACTATCTATAAAACAGTAATGATGATCGTCAATTGTCCCGTTGATCGACGCGTGCGCAGCTGCCTATCGTGGACATTAGTGGCCGCCTGTCACACCGTACCGTAACTAAAGCGTTGGGAATTGATTCGGCGGACAATAGGCTTGATATGGAATTGTGGATTGTTGTATGATACGGTGAATCTGTTGTTGTGTTTTCTAATATCTATAGATTAGTTTGTAATGGTTTAACTTTCACTAACGAGCTTAATTTACTAAGACAAAACCATGATTGGCAACGCTTAATCAAAAGAAAACGTAATAACGTGACTGTCAAATGAATCGATTGCTAATTGCTTTAGGTGTAACTGCTGAATTCTCCAGTATATTCTTCCTCGTGAATCCGAAGTTCACTTATTATATGAATAAGTATAGGTACTTATTCCCTACCTTCCTACCTTACCTTATTACCTACCTATTAACTTAAACACCATTCAAAATCAAAATCAAAGCATTTATTTCAAGTAGGCCAGTTACAGGCAGTAAAAAATAGCTACAGTCCCAGTCACAAGGCACGAAAACTGTGAAAGTACTGTAGTTGCCCATTTCTTAACGTATTGTTACTAACATTAAAATACTAACAAAATTATTGACTGTAGTCGGAAATAAAATTTAATTTAATTTATTCATAAAATCAAAGAATACGGTCCTTATTAGGGCCTACGGAAAATACACGTTCATTTGTTATTCTAGAATATTCCTTGTTTGGAATTTAGCCATTGCGTGATCATAAGTGGGATCATCTGTCATCCGACACCATGCATGCTTATAAAATACCCTCTCTACACAACATACAGAACCCATTTGCTACATAACGGTGTCAAAGAAGGAAATACAAGAGTAATGTAAGCGATACCACAGATATGTGGCACATTTTGTATATAAAGTATATAAGCGTTTCCTTTTACCAGCAAGATATCGGTATGTGGTGGTATATCTTAATGATAGCAATTTCAATGGAATTTCTGGATTTTTTTACTTGAAATAAGATATCGACTGCGGTTGAATGTGATTTTTTTGCAATTTTAAAATAGATTTGTGTTTGGCCGCACCTCGCATGATTGCCTAGAAAAAACCGATTCACTCGAAACTTAAAACATAACTGAGAAAAATGTGGGTGTACTATTAGGTGCACCTCTGCCTAACCCTTTGGGGATTACAGGCGTGTTGTTTTGTTATGATGTTATAGAATACCTTTATTAAGGAGTCTGCCCAGTACACCTCATCATACCCTGACCGTCCAAGAACGTGTCACGTACAGACTCCTTTATCCATCACTTTTCAGAGTTTTTCGTTAATCTCTCACCTTTTTTACTGTTCCAACTTTTTCTCTATACCTCTGCCTATTCTTTACGATTACTAGTCGTAAACATACAAGCTCTTCAGCATACAACAATGAGCCTTTCCCTTCGCATTACTCCCTCACGAGGAACGTTCTCGAAGCATCAAATATCAAGGCCAAGCGACCTCAGATCGTAGTACAAGGCTGCTATGCGGTATAATTTTCACAATGCACTCTTATGTGAGATATTTAAGTTATGTTATCCGTATTTGTTTAAGTTGCAGTGAACAAAAAGTAATTATTATTATGATCTAAAAACCCTCAGATGTTGGAGGAAAAACAGCCAATCTGAAGTGGGAGTGGGCTGGCCACGTAGCACGAATGCGCCCGTAACAATCTTCACTCACTGGACTTCTGTCGGAGGAAATCACCGTCGAGGTAGACCGCGGCGAAGGTGACGTGACTATCTTATGTTGTTTGCGGAGCGAACGTGGCCAGATATCGAGGCTCTCAAGATAGAGAGGTTTGGAAGCAGAAAGGTAACGCCTTTGTCCAGCAGTGGGACACTCAATAGGCTAAAAAAGCTCGCCTCGTTTGTCTAGCAGTCGCAAAAAAAAAGGTAAACATTGGGTCCTGAGTTTCCAAGGGTCGACTTTTAATGTGTTGAAGGGATAAAAGAAAGTGTCCATTAGTATGTCTGAAGTTTGGATTTGTGGTGGACTATTAAAACAACTTTTAAAATCAGTGATGAAAGTATAGTTGCGCCTACATTTCTGCTTGGCCCTTTGAAGAATTCAGGCGTAGCAATATCTACATAAGTGTGCTGCTTATGCGTGATTTTAGTCACGGTCTGTGAAATATTCTCATAACAGTATACTTCCTTATAAAATATCGTGAAGATCAGGATGCATTCTTCAGAAAACATCTTAATGTAGAAAAGCTCGTTTTATTACCTGTAACAAAGAAAAAACATAATCATTATTAAAATTTACTCATGACTTTGTTAACTAATAAAAACTTAGAATTTTAAGGATCATTTGAGGTCGTTATTCGATATGACATCATTATGTAGTATGAATCACACACTACGAATTAATGTTAAATCCTGCTGACAATATCAAATATTTATATATTTTAAGTATATAGCCCGGTTGATGGTAATGGCAATAGGTCCGACCCCTAAACAGGGCTTAAACATAACCAGCGAAATGTGGATGTACTATTAGGTATACCCCTGCGTAACCCTTCGGGGATTACAGTGGCTGTTGATGATGTTATGACAACTTAACAGGTGAACAAATTAAAAAACAACAGAACACAGCATCCTATCCGAAACAGTAGATTATACAACCAAGTGAAAAAACAGGGAATTAAATTCGAGAGATTAAGTTAGATCCCGAGAGTAGCGAAGGCTTCTAGAGAAGAATCCTGACTGTAACAAGGAATTCTAGATGAGACGAGATGGGATATAAAATATAAAAAATATTTTGAAATTAGAACAGTTTTCGAAATTCAGTGTTATATTCTTGTCAGCACGTTTCATTTTTTTTTTTTACGTAATTCGTGCTTGTTCCAAATTCAAAATGTCTTTATTCGCTCAGTGACAAAAAAAGAGTTATATTCACTGTTATTATTATATCGATGAATCAGATATCGTTTTTCGAGTGGCAATGGTAAAAATGACTGTTTATGGATCAACTAACAATTTATCTAAACTGTACCTGCAAAGGTGGAAAAGTGCAATTCGTTCATTAAATATGTGATATAAAAATCCAAAAACATTAGCCTCATACAAAAAAAATGTCACGTTGTCCTCAAAATTCCTTATAAAAGTATCACAGTGTTTTCTTTTCCAGTGATAGTAAAAGTACATAAATATTCAGCGAATGTGACCAAAAGGCAATAACCCCAATATCTAGTAATACGTTTTTAGAATAATAACGATCGAGCTAATCCTCAGGTGACATAGATAGAAAGTTTGTTGATCTTGAGGAATTTTTATGTAAACATTATTGATCGGTGAGTCAGATTAGTGAAATGCTTCCTTAGTCATAAATTTTTAGTTTGTCTTTACAGAAAAACTACTTAGTAAATGTTTTAATGACAGAAGAACTACTAAATACCCTAAAGACGAAGAGAAGAACAACGCAGAGCCAACATTTTTGAAAAGAGCTTCTTTCTTTCCTACGAAAAGATTTTTGAAAATGAATCCCTTTTTGGAGTTAAATAGATGGGCTGCGGGACTGTTCGAAAGAGATACCGTGGCTCTGGAACACAAAGGGCAAAGAAGGAACATGGATGGGTTTTAGTCAAGACTGACACTCCCTTCCGCTCCGCCCAGAGTGGTTCATTTGATGATTTCCCATCCGAAAAAAAAAAACAAAAAAAGGAGTTGAATAGAGGATGACAGGTGTACAAAAGTTAGTCATTACTGCAGATAGGAAATCGGGAATTTCAATTTAATAAAGAAGTGTGTCTGTCTATCAAACTTGAAAGATTCCATGGCTACCTCAGTGAAGCTAGAAAACATTATATTTGAATTATAAAAGACTAGCTTATGCCCGCGGCTTCCTCAGTGAGAAGTTCGATAAATAGGATTAGTAAATAAGCTGACTAGTATAGCTTATTGATAACATAAATTATATTCGAAAAACCATATGTAGAGATGCTTACTTTGTTTACGTAAGTTCTTCAATGCTTATGACTTAGCTATGCGAAAATGAATAAAACTAGCTCACAATCAAAGAATAATCTCAAGCAATTAAAGCAAAGATGAACATAGTAATTAAAATCATATCAATTTGAAATAATCACAGTATGTAAATATTAATTTAATAAACTCAAAAAAATAATCGTTCAGTTAATCGCTTGTTTCCGTAAACACTTTGCAAATATTTGTTTCGCTACAAATTGCTCAGCTTTACATAACAATAAAGGCTGTTTTACACTGAAGCAGAATTTGTATGTTGAAGACGAATGTAATATTATTTAAATCCCTAACAAAGTTCTGTTCTATCATCTTTCATTCTTGCTTGCAAGTCGTACAGTCACGAGCACACTTATCTATACACTGTCCTAAACCTGTCCTTTCCTGACGTTATTTAGCCACGAGCTCCTCATATGACAATACTATAAAAATATTAAGCCTAAACATCAAATAATTACTCACTCAACACTTTTGAGTGATTTCAAGCGTAAAACTAACACTTTTATTATACAAGTATGGCGGAGAATGAGTTCATGAGAGATTGCAGCATCACATAGTGTATTTGTTCGCACAGTATAGCAATCGCGTGCGCATCGATCTTACACCACGTAGATCGTGTGTGATTCAAGGTATGAGATGTGGCGGGGTTGTCTACGGTTCCCGGTGTTAAAAATTCGGAAAAAAACCTTAATTATGTCTTTTGCCTACAGTGACAGCAAAAGGTGTAAAACACATATAAGTTCTTCAGTTATATTTTAAGTCTCATTTTATAGGGATCTGTTTTGTTGGAATTAAACCCATAAAAGTAAGTTCCCTAAGAGCCTTTTTTAATGGGCGCTCTTGCTCTTTTTTTCTTTTAGCCTGTACCGTCCCAGTGCTGGGCAAAGGCCTCCCCCAATTCCTTCCATGAGCTCTTTTCCCGTGCTTCCTCGAACAGCCCTCGCGGTACACGTCCAGATCGTCTCGCCATCTCTTTCTGGCGCCGTCTGATTTATACAACATTATTTTTAGTATATGAGAAACTTGAATATAGTTTGTTCAGAATAAGTAACTGAATCGATTTTAATAATTTTTAAATCATGTTATATTTTGCCCCAAAAATATTTAAAAAGGTTACACGTTGGACACCAAGTGAAGTACTAAGTACCTATCGCAATCATTTAGGTACCTACTGCCAAATTATTATTATCAAAGAGCTTAAGACGACGCTGGAGACGCGCGCGCGGTGGCGCTGCGTGGTGACCACGTTTTTGTGCGGACAACCAGGTTACAGAACAAGCTTATAACTTTGTGATTTTTCATGATACAGTTTTGAAATTTTGTACATAGATTCTTCAAATAAAAATACTGACACGTATTTCAGGTTTCGCATATACTAAACGTAATGGTGTATAAAAACTATTATGTACAGACTCATATTTATATTGCTTCTAGATCCTTGTTTACTCACGGAAGTCATATAGTATTCGGCCTACATAATAACAAGAACTGGTTGGTAATAGATAAGGAACTAGTACAAACTGCATGCCAATAGACGGACCAGTAAATAGATAATTTTAAAGCGGACTTTAGATGCATTAATTTGCAGGGAAAACCCAAATACATATTTGGCTAATCTTAAGACACAGAGACAAAGAGAAGTCTCAGTATAAATGCCTGTAGGTGTACGCAGGACGACCAATCAAGCTATGCAAATCCATTATAAGCGGGTCTCTCATTGTAAGGGAAATCTATACAAAGCGAGGCTATGTTATATTTGAATTGTAAAGCTTTTTATGTCGCCGTGTGAACAATATTTTTTACAAAATCGAAAGTAACACCACGAAAGTAATGCACTTCATAAAAAAACATTAATATTCACAAAGTCAACCTTTTGAGCGCCAAATGATGCACTGCATGCCTGTATTTTTACTGGCAACAATACCCATTGTACCAAATAATAAAGATCTCTGGAAAAAATATATAATTTTTAATATTTTATACGCAAACCCTGCGTAGGGAACATAGCTGTTTTTAACATGGAAAGAAAAATTCGAGTGCGAGCAGGGTTTGAACCTGCGACCTTCCGATTCAGTACACCGGATGTCTTAACCAACTAGACCATCGCACCCCGCTCACAGATCTCAGCGGGGTGCGATGGTCTAGTTGGTTAAGACATCCGGTGTACTGAATCGGAAGGTCGCAGGTTCAAACCCTGCTCGCACTCGAATTTTTCTTTCCATGTCAAAAAATATATAATTCTCTTAAAACTCTTCACTTATACCATAAGCAACGATAATCATAGACTTGTATCAGCGACGCATGCGCAGATCGTCCATTGGCACCACTCTCACGCATCGCCAACCGTGAAAATGACGTTATCACCTTTTTTCCGACGCAATCGGTTTACATGATATTTTTTAAGCAGTGTAGAAGACTTTGTGATGAAATATTTTTATTTTATTTTTTGCTTACTTATTGGTTGCTTCTAGGCAAGATTACAAGCGACAAATGACTACAAATCTTAGGTAAATCATTTCTTCTTCAAAACTATTTATCGAGACCTATATGCAGAGTATAATACCGGGTGTAAACAGACCCTTCACATATCCGTCAACCAGGCATTCTGTACGTCAAACTAAGTAACTTTACGCAAAAAATATTGCTGGGAATCGACTTCTTTTTTTGGGGTGAAAAATCACGTTTTACGGTAGGACTCGATGGAAAGCACTCATAGCATTGTGCTGATGAATGGATTAATAGTACGAGGGTCGTGGAGGTGTGTAAAGTAAAAATCTTACATTAAAAACATGTAATCAAAAAAAAACTTGTGAAAAAGTTGGAACTTTGACCCCCAATATCTCCGTAACTAGAAGGTTCCTAGGTATGGTCTAGAACAAAAAAATTATCACAGTGACGTCTATTTACACCCTTTTTATCAATTAATAACTAATTGTATGACCAAAATCAACTACTGACACTGAGATCAAACAGCGAATCTTGGAGACCTTTCTGGTAATTTTAACACCACAAAGTTAAAATGACACATTTATTATTTATAAATATAATAACCTGTATAAAACACGCCAATCAAGCCTCCATTTTCTAACCAAGTCCTTCATTCATCTTCTAACACAAAGGTCATAACATCTTCACAATATCTTGAATAAACAGGCTTGAACAACAATGATTCACTCATACTTTCTTCTGAACCTGTAGGGCAAACTGTTAGTACTTTCACTTGGTCGTACATCTCTATACATACATATGTAATATGTAAAGTTGTTTTATGTACGTAGAGTATTTCCTTTAGCTAGGTATGGTTGCGAAGTTAGTGTGACTTTTACTTCGTTAGGACAAGAGTGGTGAGTTATGTTAGGTAATGTTTAGCAACTTTGAATGGACGGTATGGCTTTTCTATTTCGGTTGGAAGGTAGTGGAATTCGGTGTAGGCTTGTAGACTCGTCTCCAAAAATGATAGCAAATAAAGAGTAAAAAAAACGCTTGAAAGTGGCTTTTTATATAATCTAATGTACTCAGGATAGTCAGTAGCCCGAAAGTCTGACAACCAGTCTTACCAAGGGGTATCGTATTACCCAGTACGTTATGGAGGTCAGATACACAGTCGCTCCATGTAAAATAATGGTATTCAGCTGCATCTGGTTAGACTGGAAGCCGACCCCGATATAGCTGGGAAGAGGCTAGGTAGATGATGACTCAGGGTAATACAAAAAATAACTCTAGGTCGTTTCAAATCAGTGAATTAGGCCCTTTTTTTTTCGGATCGGTAATCATCATATGACCCCCCCACTCTGGGCGGAGCGGAAGGGAGTGTCAGACTTGTACTGACTAAAACCCATCCATGTTCCTTCTTTGCCCTTTGTGTTCCAGGGTCGCGGTATCTCTTTCGAACAGTCCCGCAGCCCTGGGTGAATTAGGCTGGGTTAACAGTTCTACCCAAGTAACTTGAATCACAGAGCCATTCAAACATAAAACAATATTTTTAGTAAACTGTAGCTCCTAAATGGTTCTAGCTCCCTAACTTCAAAAATATTCTACTTTTCAAATATAAAATAAATTTCACAATTTCAGCGTCTGAACGTGATCCATCAGACACTCCTCAAGAGTTACCAAACGACAATTACCCCTAAAAGAATTTATCCAACCAAATGACCAAAACTGTCGCAACGAACCAACAACAGACCGGAAGATTTTGAAACTACAAGTAAAAAGATAAAGATATTTGATACATAAACGTGTTGCTCAATGAACGGATACAAAAACTTCTATTGGGAACGATCACGACCGAAGATTTACGTAAAAACTGACAGGTAGCTTGAGAAACTTTGTTAATGCATCTAATACTTTTAATTCATTACTTATATTATTTTGCTCATGACAAAAAGTCTCATCATGTAGGTTGAGATCCACTATAGATCTGGCACCCCACGTGCCAGACCTATGATAGATCCACATTCTGAAATCAGGATCCAATGAGAAAAACAATCGTCACTTGATCCATGGTTCTTCTGAGATTGAACTTCTTTTTGGTGGTGGGAATTGATTAAAAAAATTAAAAATTGTTCCCGTGGTCCCCACCACTCTGCCTGGTGGGGACATTGGGCAACTGGGGATTTGATCAATAGAATGAGTAAGTACCCACATAACGGATGGATATCAATTTATCGTAAAATACAAGGTGTAATTCAAGTATTGACTGTCATTTGTAGATCTTTGACAGCCGATATTCTGATAATTTGACAATCAGTAGTACCAAGGTATAGTGTGATCGCGAGTTATGGGGTGGAGTTGAAATAGACAGTGCATAAATAAATAAAAAATTAGTATTTCTAGTAAATAGTATATTCTTCTTCTTAGCGTGTCGATGGCAATCTAAATTGTGTCAGCCCAGAACTGAACTACTAGTTTGGCGCTTTCGGTAGCGTCCATCAGTTCCTGAAGTGAACAAACAACAGGACACGCAGGATATTACGTGCCCCATCGTTTGCAGAACAGCACCACATTTACACTACAGGGCAGACTCATGATCGTTGTAGTGGGAGTCTACTTCTCCCCGAGCCGAACTCTCGCCGAGTTCCACAACTCCCTCACGGAGTTGAGTGTCGTCATCGGAAGCCATTCCCTCCCCGTGCTTGTGCTCGGGGACTTCAATGCCAAGAACTTGGCTTGGGGTTCTCGTTACACGGACGTGCGGGGTAGAATGGTGGAGGACTGGGCTCTGGAGACAGGCCTGGTCGTCCTAAATCGGGGTTCTGTCCCCAAGTGCGTGCGTGCCAAAAAAAAAAAAAAAAAAAGGGCAGACTCATTAATGAATCTCCACCTGAGCAGTATACATTTTTAATCGCCTATTTGACGCTTCCCGTTGCCACTCCTTGGCAGTCATATAAAATACTGATATTCAGCTACATCCGGTTAATCTCAAAGCCGACGCCAATACTTATAGTTGGAAAAATGATATGTCCAAGACGATGTGTTGTATATTACAAAAAAAAAAATATTATTTGCAATCAAAAAATTAATAAAAAACGTTTCGTGGTCTACAATTAAAAGATGTTATGAGTTATGACACCGTGTTTCGATACGCCTTTTTAATTAAAAGGATCTTAAACGTGACCAAAAAAGACCATTTCAATGTTTCTAAGAATCGATAGGAATTAGGTATTAACAAGAAAAAAATAGCTTGACTTTGACCGTACCTCTATTAAGATTTTTTTATGGTTTTATCATACTTTTTGCTGTGGAAGTCTTTAATTTGATTATTTTCGTCTAACAGATCTGGGAAATTGACTATGTACAGCAATGACAGGGTTGTGTTGACTTGATTAGTAAATATTTGCTTCCAAAACAGTTCACAATGAAAAACATAGTAATGAAATTGCTATAGGATTAATGTCGTAGGCGAGGGACCTCTCTTCTTCAACTAACTCTTGAGCTTTCTAAACGAGCTTTAGCTCAGCTTTTTGGTTTTCTAGAAACACGAACCTCAATTTACTTACACAGGTATCAATAGAATCATAGTAGGTATTGGCCTAAATATGTTTTTAGGATGTTAAAGACACTTTTAGGCCTTTACTCATATATCAGTAAGGATTTTCTGGGTCATTCAGCCCTGATGAGTCTGAAATGTAAAACCCTATTCATTGTCATGATACAAGGTAATGCAATTATTAATAAATAAGAGCCAAGCAAATTAAAACACCCAATCAAGTATCATCTAGAGGACAAACTAAGGCTCTAAAAACTCATTTTTTTGTCCCAAATACCAGACAAAACCGCGGTAAAAACTAGCGTAAACACACAAAGAACCACCAAATGGCATCATTCTTTTAAATAAATTTTAAGGTAAGGTCTTCTTCACGTTTATTTTTTTAAACAAGTCACGTCTTCAAACAAGCGCTAAATTCTAATTCCAATGTGTTTTGTTTGGATAAAATAATGATGATTTTAATAGTCTTTGGTTTAAAAAAAAAAACTAGAAAAAACTAATTATTAATATGCATTCTGTATGCCTTTTTGTGCGTAGGATGCACGATGGTCATAAAAAGAAAAAAAAACTCCAACTTTTGCACGTTTAGAACTGTCAACTGTTTTTTTTATTCTATTTTTACAGATTTAAAACGTGACTATATATGACTTTAGCTGACAAAGTATAAATGACTCCATAGATATCTAAATTTTTTATAATTCTTGGTATCTACAGGTAAGTGAAAGTGGCGCCGGTGACTGAAAAGTTATGTGGTAATCGGTTATCGTGGCATGGCCATGTCATACGGAGGAATGAGGAAAATGTTCTGAGGAAAGTTCTGAATACGAATGTGGATGGGTATAAGAGTGGAGGAAGACCAAAGAATCGATGGATTGACTGGGTGAATTATGATATGGCTAGAAAGGAGGTGTCTGATGAGATGACGAGTAATAGAGAAGTATGGAAGAAGAAGACATGCTGCGCCGACCCCAAATGAATTGGGATAAGGGCGAGAGAATGATCTACAGGAAAATCAAAATAACATAATGAGCTTTTATGCATCGCCAGCATTCTCATTTGACGACTGCGTAATGTCTGATGGAAGAGAGAGCAAAGCCTTATTGAATCCTTAAAACAAAAACCAACAGTAGTAACCTCACTAAAACGACAATATAAACAAAAATCAACCAACTTACAATAACAACGAAAACGGTACATAATTTACATAAGAATTAACAAACATAATAACACAGTTAGTGTCTAACTACCCGTGACAACAAGAACGAGTTAAGTGCTCTTACTACATTAGTTTTGTGACCATTTTCAAGGTTAACTGTCTCCTTGGTTTAGTGCTGGACTGCTGAGCACGAGGCCCTAGGTTCGATTCCCAGTTTGGGCAAAATTTTATTAGGGTTTTCCATAAGAAATTTCTCAGTAGCAGCCTTGATGGCAATAAGCTCGCCCCCTATTACATGGGACTTAAACATAACTGGCGAAATGTGGGTGTTCTATTAGGTGCACCTCTGCCTAACACTTCGGAGATTATAGGCGAGATGTTATGTTATGTTTCAAGGTCTGAACGATCTATGTTACAAGCGTGTGTGCATCGTTCGTGCGTGTACGGATATGCATGCATGCGTGTTGTTATGTCTTTATGATATTTCACGGAAGTTTGTGAATATGGCGATTTATTTTCCATATTGATAAACTTATCTTTACTTATTAACTCTTGTGCATTTTAATTGCTATAAGTATAATGGACATTAGCAATTTTGAATATTTAGTTCCCTTTCCGAGTACGACAGTTTCTATCTAGGGTTTTCTGACATTTTGTTTTAAATATGCGGATTTTATATGATGATAGGTTAGGATACTTAAGTAGAAGAGGCCACGGTGGGTCGACCCCAAAGCCATATTTATTTTGGGGCCGACACAGCATCCAACCTATTTAGTTTGACTGGTAGAAAATCCGTAAGGGATTAAGTCCGGCTCTGTACTGTGTGCTATTGTGCATTTTTTTTAGTTTAGCTCCTAGTGTGCCACTGCTGGGCAAAGGCCTTCCCCATAGCCTTCCACTCTTCTCTCCATGTGGTTTTCTTGGGCCAATCTCTCACAAACGCCTCTAAGTTGTGATGACAATGTTTTCTAGGCCTCCATATGTGGGTATATAGTTTTAAATAAATAAATCTAGTAAATAAAAGCAAGGCAAGAGTAGACTGCAAAAGAACGTGTCATTGTTTTCTCTTACCTTAGGGATTATTTTCTGACATAACAACAGACAAGCGTTATGTTCGGGTATGCGCAAGAGTGCCTTGAAACTTGGAAAGAGTTCAAAAAACTTTAAAATATCTGACAACTCAACAGCCTTACTTTTACTAAATAAAAGGCTTGTTTTTGATAGTAATACTACTTGTTACCATAAATAGAGTTATTGGTTAACCACAGCAGGTCAATAACCTCTCATTAAAAGTAACAGTTTAAAAAATTATTCAATGATTATGATCTTAAATTTCACTTTTCTAAGTAACGGAGAAGTTGTGTTAGGCTAGAAAAAGGTAGTATTTTTAGAAGTTACGGTATATAATAAAGTTTTCAGATTACTTTTTGTAGCGCATCTGAAATGTTGGGGTATTTCTCAAAGCGCAACTATTTTTAAGCGCAACTAAATTATTCCTCGAAGCGCAACCATTAGTTTTGCACACAAATTCAAATTAAAAATATTATATGTTTATTCCTCAAAGCGCAACCATGATTGAAAAAATAATAATGAATCCAACATATTGACTGTAAAAATACGGCTAAATCATATTTTTAATTAAGACCCAGTGCTATCAAGAAATTAATAAAATTATGTAGAGATTGTGCCTAAAAATATAATAAACAGACCAAATAACTACAAAATTTCGCAATACTTCCCATAGTACATAATAAAAACAACTAGAGTACATAATGCGTACAGTGATCTAACAGCAATGACCTAATAACCCACACATTTGCGACACCATATTACATTAACACTTCGTATTATATAATACACAAATGAAGATTTTTGTTTTTAAAGCTGTGGTCCAACTACGAGCGGAGCGATTTTTAAACAAATAATGTTTTAAGAGGTGGCGAGACGATCTGGACGCGTACCACAAAGGCTGGTTTGAGGAGACACGGGAAAAGAGCACATGGAAGGAATTGGGAGAAACCTTTGCCCAGCAGTGGGACGGTACAGACTAATAAAAAAAATGTTGAAGGTAGTTATAGAAAAAAATACAAAAAATTAAAAAATACAAAAGTTGTCGTACAAAAAATTATTTCTTTCTTTCTATGTTTACTTACTAATTAATAATGAAAAATAATCTTTTTCTTACTAAGCATACATCTAAGAGCCAGGGTTATAAAATCCGGATGAGCAGTCTAATATACCAGACACATTTAAAAAAAAAACAATTTCGTGCAATATGACCTTTTTAGTTCTCTTTGGTGTTTTTTTTAAGAAGGTACCGAAGCAGACGATATTATTGCCATCGCAGGTAGAACCTTAAGGCGGCACAGGAACGTGGAAATTAGCTCAAGTAAAGAGAGATCTATATCCAGCAGTGATAATGATGATATGGCATCTTTGTATTATTGCACCAATGCGAAGCCGGGTTGGGTCACTAGTATGTAATTAATAATAACAAATTAATGCAAGAGGTATAAGAGCCTCACAGGTCAAAGAGTCAACTGAGGCCATACTGGTCCTCCATTTCCATTCTTATGATAGAAATCTTCAGCAAATGGCCATTACAGTGTTTAAGTAATATAAAGTTTATTCAATGCCTCTTAATTTACATACAGCAATAACTTAGGTTAAAGATTAATACGTACTGGTTGCTTTTGTGAGTGGTCTTTCAAAATGTGTTTAGTATCTTTTAGATAATTTTCTATACAATATTAAGGTAATTATAAATAATATAAGATAATTGTAAATAAGTTATAAGATAAAAGTTTTAGCATAATCAGCCTGTAGCGGTCCCTCTACTGGCCTCTTATCTGTGGGAGGGAATCGGCCATAATTTACCAGGTCAGGACTTATAGCATAAAAAAGGTCTTCGCACATTCGTCTACTAATAACTATGTGATTGTTTTATCCAGCTATTGTGATTGCAATTGCTTTTCCAAGAATATAAAAAAATAAAAAAAAAGTAAAAAAAAATAAAAATATTTTACTGTCAGGCATCAAGGCCCATAGGGTGTAAGTATTACATCTTACTTAAAAACTATATTAGTAACATGCAAGAACACTAAAAAAGAAAGAAAATCAAATCATCATCAGTCACAGGAAGGTTTAACAAGCTTTTTAAGATTTTTTCTTAAGAATAGTAATACCTTCTTCGTCTGCGAATTAGAGCTATTATTGGATGCATTGTTAATTAATGTTTATGGTGTAATACGATTATCAATGAATGAATAAATGAAAATTGAATAATTTAAGCCTTGCACTATACTGGCAAATCCTGTTTTGTAGATGCGTTCACAAATGCAAATCTAAAAAGCACAAACAACCCGACCCCGAACAATTTTATCTGCAGTCAATGCAAATATTTTTGCCGGGTCAGAATCCGCAAGTGTCATTACAAACATCTGGCTTATTAAGTATTTCAGTCAATACTAAAAGGTTCAGTGACCTTCTTTACACAATCTTTAAGTGCATTTGTAAAATATTGAACATTCGTACAAAAAGATACATCACGATAAACTGGACTTATCGTATATTCTCTTATGTATTGCAGAATTCTAAGTAAATGTCAAACGTTTCAATATCTAATACTGTTGCATGTTTTCATAAAACGTTAGATTTATCTTCCGTCTTTACATAATGTGATGCATAAGTATTGCAAGCTAATGTAACCTTTAGTTTGTGTAATATTGAATTGTGTAATAAAAGGATATTGTTTTTGATATAACTTCAATGACAATTTATTGTTTAGTATAACTATCATGACTTCCACAATGCATAGTGTAGGTTATAGGTCATTGACCTCTGTTAAGTCACCTAAAATGTTATCTATTGTTTGTGAAAATAAGTCATTGATCCCAGCTGAAAAAGTACTGTTAAGAAAATGAAATACCCTTTATTAATTTTAAAATGTCAGCTCTTCACACCCATTTATATTATATTTTGTGGGATCATAATATTATCACCCCAAGAAAGTTAAAACTGTCTCAACCAACACTCAACAACCCGAAGATCTCATAAATTCTCGTTTGGACTTGAATGTTTAACAATAAACATAACTTCGCATTAAGTAATCCCTGTTATGATAATCGTAAGATGAAGAAATAAATAAAAATAAATGAGTAAAAAAAACTTCTTCAGCGTCCCGCTCGTATTGGGACCGCGCCTTATGTTAAACTTGCATCTCACCGGTTAATGGTTACACGGATAATTAAATTACTAGAACGGTTTGTTATTATTTAATTGTTCCAAATATTTGTACACTATCCTATTACAGTATTTGTTTTTCTGGTGATATTATATTATATAGCAGTGCAGCACTGGGTAATCAAAGGCTGTTTCAAAATAACATTAAAACACACCTTTTTCAAAAATATCAGGGGGCCCAAAATGGCGTCTTGATGATAATAATATGAATCCCTTTAAAATTTTTAAAATGGTCACAGACGCAGTTAATATTATGAATTGTCACATTGTGACCATTTTACTAATTGTAACGTAATTAATATTATTATCCTGTTATGATTCTGCTAAAGTAGCCAATTTAACCCCCAGGTGCGAAGTGATCGAAGCAAAAGGAATACTTATGCAAGGATCACAGCAGCCCCCGTAGCATGGCGTTTATCTATCTCTATTCTTCAAGAATCGACAAAGCTCTTTCTATACAACTCGACATGTCTTCTGCCCGAGCATGCGGCGAGCCGAAGACTCGAGTTTTCACGAAGACAAAGACATAGGAATTCTTTCCTTAGCAACGGATAGGTAGCTAGTGATGTAGATATACAACGAATCCTACGATGACATTACGTTTAGTTAACCAAAAAAATGTGTCAAATGCACAAGTTTTAAAACCTTTGGAACGTAACTCAAAGCAACAACGAAACGTATTAATATATATATATAAAAAAAAAAAAAAAAAATATAAATATATATATATATATATATATATATATATATATATATATATATATATATATATTATTCACTAATAAGGTTGCCTATTATTTTTACAAGGCAGTTGGAAGGCGTACACAAATATTGCACCATCTCTTTACTTATCTTATAATTTTCGAGGAACTCGTTTTCAGGGATATCAAAAGCCCCGGTTAAAGCTCGTACAGCGGTCCTTTTGGCCTTTTTTTTTTTTCTTCTCGGCATAAAAACTGAGAAGATGGCGACGGTAGGACCCCGACATGTTTTTAAAACCAAAGTGGCTCACAAACACAAATAAGAGTTATGACAATAATCTTTTCTAGGTCCGATGTGATGTAGACTATTTGACATTGGTTGAGAAGAAACGTTTCTGCACCCAAGTGCCAAAAGTAGAGAAGAAATCATCGCCATGTTCGACGTTGTCGACTTTTGTTGACAGAAGAATAGAAACTTTTCTTTTCCACATGTCTAACATCGCCATGCTTAGGACGATAGAAATCTTTCTACAATCTGTCATTTTGTCGATTCTTCCGCCGTCAAAACCCGTTTCCACGTTGCTCATGCTACGTGGGCAGGTCGTTTTCTGTAAATTCTGCCCAACGCCATGGGAAAAGTCGTGAGTTTATACTTAAATACATAATTATTTTCTTTAAAAAATCGTTCGTTTTTTTTTTACCGTGGTCAATGCAATAGTTTCATTCTTTAAACATAATTTTGAAATTCGAACAATGTCTCGTTGTGATTCCTTTGAATGCTGTGATTTATTTTGAAAACAAATAAGTTCGCATTCGAACTGCGTGCCGTTTACAGAACAATAACAACAACAGAAGTACTTCAACAGAAGTAGACCGTTATTATTGCCCAGTTTCTTGTTTATATTATATTCAATAATAAACTATTTAAAGTCTTAAGGTGTTTCCTGCAATGTAGTAGCACTCGAAATTGGAAATTTAAGCCCTAAACTTAAATTTTACTCGCTTCAGAAACCGTCAAAATATCATTAATTGGTAAATAAGGATCTTTAAACCGAAACAGAGATCTGTCGTTGTAATTAACACTTGACGCAGGCTGAGTGAATCGTGAGAATGAATAAATTGTACGATTTAATTAATTATAAACCAAACAAACATAAATTATATGCCTCAACTTTAACACCAGTCGTATTTGTATTTACAGTTATCGACATAACAACAATATTATCCAGAAAAAAAATATAATATGGGTAATAAAACAGTGGTGACTTTAAATAAAAACTCATTTAGAAGTTTCAAGCAGTAAAAATTTCTATAAAAAAAATGATCCTGGCTGAATACATAACTTCTTCTTTTTTTGAGTTTATTTTTTCTTTTTTCGAGATAATCTCGATGGATGTTTTATAATTATTTTCAAGTGTCGTAAAAAAAAATTTGAAATCGTTTGTAGGACTTTTACCAGCCGCTTTTTTAAAATACCAAATTATTTTTATGAAACTGAATTAATTTACATTAAAACTTATAAATGGTAAGGCCGCCCGCCCATTAACATTTGACAAATCAGTCTATCTCAAATAATCATATACGTATTACAGAAAGTGACATTGAATTATTATTTAAGTGTGAAACGAAATTAATTATATCAAACTTGTCTTGTTACTAATATATTAAGTTTAAAAATGAAATGATGAAACTAAAACGGTAGCGAGACTAACATTAATTTTCGAAAATAAAGCATATAGAATGCCTATACCTATTTATTTTTATTTTATGTCTGTATTTGTGATAAACTAAAAGAGTGATGATTATAAATGTTGTTGGACGAAGAGGGTGAGGAAGACCAAGGAAACGATGGATGGATTGTGTGAGAAATGATATGAAGGAAAAAGGAGTAAATGATAGCGTGACGGTTGACAGGGGAGAATGGAAGAAAAAAACGTGTTGTGCCGACCCCAAGTAACATTGGACAAGGGCAGCAAGATGATGATTTCCGATAAACTAATCAATCATCATCATCATCATCATTTCAGCCGAAAGACGTCCACTGCTTGAAATAGGCCGCGCCCAAGTGTCGCCACATTGACCGGTCCCGTGCGTCTCGTATCCAGCGGATCCCCGCAACCTTCACCAGGTCATCGGTCCACCTAGTGGGAGGCCTAATCAATAAAAGTGCTAAAATCAAGGTTAAGGAGCACTCCAAAAAAAATGCATACTGTTAAAAAATGCACCTACAATTTAATATTCATTTTGACCTCCATACAATTTAAGCAGAATGCAAATTAATTCATTTTATATCGAGTGAAATTAATAATGTATTATTATAATGGCTACTATTTTGAAACAGGTTCAAGGTAGAGTAATAGTTGATTGGGATTGTTGCATAAATTATTATTTATTATTAATATATCTGCCTACCCACTGTCAATCCAACTAGACCAGATATTAACGCTTGGTTTATTTTTTGAACGCTCATTAAATTTCGTAATTTTTGACAATTAAATAAATGTACGTAACGTTATACGCCTCTATGGTCTAGTGGTCGCAAGCGCCGTGACTGCTGACCATGAGGTCCTGGGTTCGATTCCCGGGTCGGGCAAAGTGTTATTGAGTTTTTCCGTCAGGGATTTCTCAGTAGCTGCCACGGAGTCTGAATTTGTGCTTGGTTGATGGCAATAGGCTCACCACCTACAAGGGACTTAAACATAACTGGCGAAATGTGGGTGTACTATTAGGTACACCTCTGCCTAACCCTTCGGGAATACAGGCGTAATCTTATGTGATGCTTAGGAAACGTTCAGTCGAAATGACCACGTATAAATTACGGATGCAGCTCCGGACACAGACATCGTACAAATTATTGAGGCATGGTGCATGCTGTCTGCCGACGACATTGTTCTTGTTGGTGGAGATGAACATGAGCAACATATGAGGCTTTACAGGCGGTTGGCCTTAGCCTGGTCGAGCATATTTTTCCTTTATGATCTATTTCTGGCTTTTTCTCACTCACTCACAAATGCCTTTCTTCAATACCAGTTTGATTCATACGTGATTTTCGATCGACAATTTCCGTTTAACTGGATACTCATGTCAATAGATTGTGCTACAACTTCCACACATTTGTCAAGTTAACTTAACCTTGCTATTAATACTTGTTAAGTTTCAAATACTAATTTCACATGAAGATGTTACAAAAATCAATGGCTATACGGTACCTAAAAGTGCAAAGCACACATGTCATAGAAGCAAAAATTCGAAGATTTGTGACAAAGATCAACGCGGAATGAGCCTGCGTGATGGATTATGATGACCCACTCTTTCTCCCAAAGAGGAGGACGAGGTCCCATCTATGGGGACGTTAAAGGCTGATCATATTTTACAATACCAACGTGTTTGCTTGATATTTGTTCTAGTACGGTGTGTTTAAAGTCTGTGTTTAATGAAGCCATTAAAATCCTACAAATGTCACGTTTATTCATCCGAACTTAGACGCCGATAATTATGGAATTTAATGAACTTTGAAATGTCAAATGACATGGCCTCAGTTTGAACACTTGCTGGTTTAAAATATATAAATAACTTGGTATTTTGTAGCGACGTTCGTAAGTACATGTTGTAAATGTCAAGATCTTCAACACAAAACAGATAGTACAGAAGAGTGACGCACACACGCATAGAGAAGACCAGCTTGATGTAGTTACAGTAGCAGCGAGTGCAGGCGCACTCGCCCCTGGCACTTGTTTGAGATCTCCACGCACACATGGACACTCTTCTCGCACAGTGGGTGCAAACGCACTCGCGACTGTCATTTGTTTGAGATCTTCACGCACACAGACACGCTCACACATGGACACGCTTCACGTACAGCGAGTGCTAGAGCACTCACGACTGTCATTTGTTTGAGATCTTTATGCACACATAAACACGCTTCACGTACAGCGAGTGCAAGCGCACTTGTGACCGTCAGTCAAAGGTGTCAATGTGTGCGTGCGACGGTTTTCGCTCGTTGTATGAAGGTAGCCTTCTGTACTTTTATATTCTATGTCCTCTTTAAATGATTACTTCTGCGTAGGTTATAATTTACTGTCAACTGTTAAAACTTTAATTGTTTTTATTCTGGGGCGTACTTGGTTTTTGAGTTCTTTTTGATGCGACACGATTTGAATGTAGGTCGCGTTTATTGGCATTTTGCGGTTTTACGATGAATTTTCTAGGTATTTGTTATTCAAGATGAAATAAATTTCCATATTTATGTTTTACTACGAGCAATAGGATCTTATTTTTTTAATTATTTTACTAAATATCTCTAGCTCCTGTATATACCGAGCAGGTACCTACTCTTATCTAATAAATACTGGAACCTCTCCTTCATCATCATCTACCTAGCCTTTTCCCAACTATGTAGAGGTCGGCTTTCAGTCTAATCGGATGCAGCTGAATACCAATATTTTACATGGAGCGACTGCCTATCTGACCTCCACAACCCATCCAGTACCTTGTGGTCTTATAAATAGACCTCATTTTCTAAGCAATCTTATAAATCTTATTTAATTTATGAAATAATGAAGTATCTTTAATTTAGGCAAAGACTGGGACTGCTTTATCATAACCTTTTCTAATTCCTTTGGCCCTAAATAGCACATACCTTCAAATATTGTACAAATAATGTCACAATACCTTGGAAAAAAGTATATTGGTCTCAATTGAGTGTTAATAACAGTCTTACTGTTAAAAACCTTGATCGATGTATGTACAACAGTACTTTGGTTTCATAATCTTGGAAAAAATTCTTCAAGGCTCATGTGTTCAAGATTTCTCGAAATTTTCGTGTTAATGTATTTTAATCTTTTGAAAATGTGCCAAAGCTTAACAAACATTATAACTTAGTTTCTACACATAAAATACAGGATGTAAGGGACAGCCCTACACAAACTGACAGGGTGCATTCAGCTCCTTATTTTGAATCATATTCCATCGAGGTTTTTCTCCGGAATTTTTTTTTTTTTTTGTTTTGTTTTTTCTGTTACTTCCCTGTACGCAGCACTCCATTTATGTAAATAATACGGCAAAACTCAAAAACCCAACAATGGATGTTGAAATACTCTAACGAACGACGCGTGAAATCATCTGTTCACTTCCTGCCTAGCTACATAGTTAATCGAACACGTCGTCGCGCTTGCCGTTCGCTACGTGCGTTTTGCCACGGTAACGATACTTTGCGTATGAGGAAATAAAACAAATCAAATTTATTGAACTTCCATAATATTCCTGAAATAATTTCTTGTACATCTTGGGATGATATACTGCATTCAATCCATCAGTTTGTGGAGGGCTGTCCCTTACACCCTGTATGTATAATAAACGGTGTTTAAGTAACTGACTGTAGATGTAGAAACTTATATATGTATGGACAGTATTCTGCTGACCATCACAGACACTTTTGATTGTCAAAAAAACAAAAAGAAGCGAAGCTACAGTCACAGTCACAAGGCATAATTACTTGACAAAGTACTGTAGTTGCACATTCCAAAGCGTAGAACTCTATGTAGAAGAATGGGCAAGAAACTCCATGGACACTCTTTTAAATCTGGTTAGGTAGGTTTTATTTTAACAAAATCTTGATTACATCATTCATGTTGAGATTATACATATATGTGAGAACGATGTAGAAAGTCTTGTACATTAAGAGCGTCCAGAGTAAAGAGATTAACTCAACAATAAAAAAAAGGAATTAAAATAAACCGTGGTAGCTAAGAGTTGACTAGTCCCAACTGGCAGCGCCCGTTCACGAACATGACGCATGAATCAGCGCCATTCAACTCAACCATATTGAAGGGAACTAAATGACCCGACATACCCGCCACCATCAGCGAGACATTTGAGTGCGCATGACATTCTCTCAGCCACCAAACACACACCATAAGCCTCTCCCAAGCTCTACCGCAACGCCCCGTCCTCCTCTCCTCTCTTTCATGATCGTTGATCCATCATCCAGTGGTACACTAAGGTATGCTTGCCAATACACTGTCTCCACTTCAAGCAGGGTTTAAAGACATAGAGATAAAAAATCTGATAAATATAATGATGGAAAATCTGCTAAAATTGCCCTACGTGTACGTACGACACGCTATAAAATTGCCTGGTAACCTATTTACAATCTTTAAATACAAGTTCTGTACCTAACCAGTTTCCGTAGTCGACTTTTACTTTTCGCAAAATAATAAGACTTTTAATCGTGTTTTTTTTTAATATTTATTCAACGCCGATAAGGTTTATATGAGAATTATTTTAACACGAAAACCTCGCAATTATTTGCCGACTATCTGCTGACAATTGAAAAGTGCCTGTAAATGGTATAGAATAAATTGTGGTATGTGGAGTCTTAGTCATGTTTTAACTAAATGTCGAAACAAAACAAGTTTCCGTAATAAAATCCATAAATACAATATAATATTGGTATGTGGAGCGACTAACAGTTTGTCGTGGGTCTGACCGTCCTTGCTGCGCCTACGCAGGTCCAAAGACGTTTAAAGTGTAACTGTAGTTTTGTAGCTGGCTTTTTTACTTTTTTGGGGACGTAGGACCAATTCCTTAATGGGTTTTGAGGATGCTAAACTATTTTATTGGTTGCACACTAGTGATGCCTAGAAGCAATATTCCTGTTCTTTGTCGATGTTCGTCGTGACCACACATGCCGTGTGTCTCCAAACTTTGCGATCTTCTGCGTTGTGTAGCAACGAAAAGGCCTTAGAAAAATGTTGAGCGAAGACTTGAATTTATTGAAAACTGCAAAAGTTGTGCTATAATAAAAGAGTTTTGTTATACCTATCTTACGTATTTTTCAATTTTGTATTCGTTTAGGTGCCTACTTTATCAGAATCTTTACTAAATTTATTTACATTAATCAATCGCCTTACAAATAAATTATCAAACCCTACAATTTAAATAATAAATACATAACTAATAAGTTAAAATAACATGCAACAGTATACAAAATCGGTCCGGTCGTCTGTCACTTCGTTTACGTAACGGCACTCGCTTGCAAATTATGTTATGCAACAAACTGCAAATGCAATACTTTGCAGTTTGCACCTACCGTAAGCTTCGAGAAACTATCGGTTATGATAATTATTATACTAGATTCTAGAGTAAAAGCTTAAATCGTTTTCGACCGACCGCTTTAATGAGTCCTCCACCTTGTCCACTCAAAGGCACATTAAGCATCCACAAAGTCCTAGCAATATCCACAGGTTATTTGCTTTAAAATAACCATAATCCACGTAGGTATTACGATACTAATTGAACCAATACGTGATCAAACTTCAAAATATTCCGTATAAATTGATACCTTCGCGAGGACTCTATAAAGCGGTCGATCTATAGACAGACCGATTTGTTACAACGTAGTAACAAGTAATAGATTACGATTTTCTTTGTCTTGTTCCGTCTATCGCTCGTAAATATTTGAATGTCTTTGATCATAAAGTAAAATCATGTCCGTGCTTTATGTGGGTTTACCATTAGGTACACCAACCCTTCGCGGATTACAGGCTGCAGGATGTTATGTTATGTGATAACCAAAATTGAAATTAAACCTTCTGCTAAGTTAATAAAAAAAATCTTGTTCTTATTCTAACTGCTGTGTTGTAAATCTGTCTTCCACAGCCTCCATCCGTTCTAACAAGAATATTTCCCTAACACACACTAACCGTATCTGCTCATTCACTACACAGGTAGAAGATCAATGCACATGGCGGCATTACTCTTTTTGTGGCCACCGCATCGGGTCATGGGAGCGACCGCGTGACACAGACTGCGTGTAGGGTGACGACGTAGGCGGTGAATGTGGGATAGTGTTGAATGGAAATGTTGTGATGTTTGTAAGAAGTAATAAATTACTCTTATGTACAAGAGGCCGGTCGTCAGTGGAGCAGGCCTAGCGTTAAAAACTTAAACTTATTTTAAAAAACAAGCTTTTATTAACATGAAAAGAAAAAAAATAGGATTATCTATCAATATTCAACATGTATATAAAGTTTCGTGTCCGTGCTATTAACCATTGAGGAATTCTCTTAGGAGGCGATCCTGGTTGCAGGATCAAGTCATAACTGTCATAAAAATGTATTGTCATTAGAACCAAACGTGTGTGCAAAATTTCATCTCAATCGGTTGGAGGGAACTGGTTTGAAATTCAGTTGCAAGATTTGACCAATACATACTAACTAACACGGCAAGTTAAATAAAAACATATAATAATAAAAGAGTAAAAGTCCAGCTGTCACTGGTTTTGTTACTACCGACATGCAGCCTTGGTTTTTCTCGTATGTTTATTGTGTGGATCCCCAAGTTATTTTAAACTCAAACGACGGTGTTTGTCATAAGCTCTTCTTGAGATGAGGCCCAAATTCGAAAGAGAGTCTAAACTGTGGATGATAACATTGACAAGACATAAAATTTATCAGGAGTTCAGTAATTATTACGACGTCTTAAAGCAAGAGTAATACCAGTGTGGGAAAGGGATAGAGCTATACAGGTCGTCTAACGCCATCTCATTCCCACACTGGAATAACTCCTGCTTTAAGACGTAAAATTGTGTAAATAGTCAATTACATAATACTCAAATAAAAACTAAATTGTGCAACGTTTTTAAGATACCTAAATGTGCCACAGCTAAATGTCATTTAGAACTATTAAGCTGCAATTTCATAATGTGACATCTTTTTATTCTTTTAGGAAACCAGTATTGCTTACAAATGATTAGTCATTTGTAAGCATATTGCATATTTTATCGACATGTATATTCGCATACAAAACAAAAGTTGTTGCAACGGTGCTTTTATTAAAACTGTTTAATATCAAGGCTTTTTGTTTGTCAAGAATTATCCTAAAATAAACTTAATCATGGTCTCAAACGCGTGTCAAGTTTGGATGCTCAGGCGCACGTTACGGCGCCTACGATCATCTATTGTTCTAGGAGCTAGTGATGTGCCTGGCCTTTCACGTTATTATCGATAAATTACTTACAATAATATCATGAAAAATTATTAATAATAAGCTCGCCCCTATTTCATGGAACTTAAACATGACTGGGGAAATGTGGTTTTATTATTTGTTACACCTTTGTGTAACCCTGCCTAACCCAAGGATTACGGGTGTGATGTTATATTATCTTTTGACCAAGTATTGCTAATGCAAGTTTTATTAGCATCTAATTTTAATGTTGAAAACAAAAGTTAGTTATCATCAGGACATGCAAAGTTCAATGTCCAAATCCTGCACTTTTAAATTAGTGTTAATGAATTTGATGTTAATTACTTTAAGATTGAATTAACACTGTTATTAAGATGACCAAATTCTCATATTAATAATATTAAAAATAAGGAATAAATGACGTATATTATGTTGTACTTATAACATTTTTTTTTTTGTTTTTTTAATATTAAATTGGACTAAATTTCTGTCATGATAATTATGGTTACTCTCAAAGTATACACACAATAAAAACTATGTATTAAATGTATTGACACTACAATAAATATAATACATTAGTGACACTCAAAATAGCAATAACAGGTATCTTGTATTGTTAAAATAAGGACAAAAAAATATGATCGAAAGTGTGTATTGTCATAAAATGTTACAAGGACTTTTTTATTCGACATTGGATCCGAAGTTTCTGCCATTGTTATGTTAGAAAACAGGTTCGTGAAAAAATATATATAAACGTAATCAGATAAAGTTAACAATACTGTACGTTTTTTACTTGCCTAAGTTGGGCTAAATTAAATGAAACTTCGTTTTTCACGTGTTTTTAAGTTTAAATTATGATTTTCGGCATCATAACTAACGTTCAGCCAGAAACTAATAGCATTTATTTCAATTACACCATCAAAAATTCATCAGGCCATTTAAAATTGCCTTTATAGTAACTATTTTAATATAAAGTAACAAATAATTAACTATAATCTCTACATCATAAGTAACTTTCAGCCAGAAACTAAAAGCATTCATTTCAAGTACACCTGATTTAAGCCATTTTAAATTGCCTGTATAGTAACTATCTTAATTTAAAATAGAAAATAATATGACCATACAAAATCAAAAAATACAGCCCATAAGATTATTTTTTGTAAAGAAAGTTCGGATTTATCGATAATTTTTCGATACGACCGTCCCCTCCCTATTCTTTACCCACAAAGAAGCATAAGATGTTCAAAAGTGTTCCACCGTTACGTTTGTTTGTACACCCCACCGCACAAGTTGATGGTTTATGTAAATTAAACGCGAAATAATTGCTGTACTTACCCTTTGGAGTGTGTGTACGTTTTTGGAAGAAAACGTTTTAAAAATAAAAGGCTACTAAAGGCACTTGTTGTTATTTACCTGTAACAAAAATAATGGTTTTGTTAATACAGAGTCGTATATTATTTAAATATTTAACATCTTAGTCTATGGGCTAGCTTAGTAAGCGCATCGTTTGCATTCAATGCAATATCACCTGCGGAAGTCTAATGAGGGTTTCTTTTTTGTAATGTTCTTCCCTTTGAAAAATGGCACAGTCAGTATTCTATAGACAAACAATATAATCACGTTAAAGATAAGTACTCCGGCATACCTTTTACAAAAATTGACCCTTCGCTACTGGTAGGGACTTAACTAAGTTGGCTGATGCAATTCTTTGGAATAACTACGTTAAAAGATTTTTTTTTTAAATATTCTCAATAATACTTACAAACAAAGCATGCATTTCATAATACCTTTGAAAGTCGTCACCATCTGCCTAAGCTTTTTCCAACTTATGTTAGGCTCGGCTTCCAGACTAACCAGATGCCTGCCTATCTGACCTCCACAACCCAGTTAGTACTGGGTAATACGATATCCCTTGGTAACACTGGTTGTCAGACTTTCGAGCCAACGACTGCCTGTATCCACTGGTCAAAGATCTACAAATGACAACCGGGACAAACGGCTTAACGTGCTTTCCGAGGCTCGGAGGGGACTCGGTATGTATTAAAATGAAAATGGCTATTAACTACAGATTCATAGATAGAATTCTTTGTTACTAAAACACAATATTAGTTAAAAAAGTAGAAGATTACCTACATAGTATGACACAATGGGTGGCCTTAATGTAGTGAAAATTATGAATTCTTTATCAACACATCGAGACAAACATTAGTCGTCAATATATTTGAGAAATATTATCTACACATCGATATAAGATATTCATCGCATCAATTTGCACACGGCATTCATATGATACCTATTGCAACAGATACCCATTATGAAACAATAAAATTCAGTGAAGAAAGATCTTTTCAAAACCTATACAATAATAATAGACTGGATATCTTTTATCTTGATCGTTAACTGACCATCTGACCATCTCTAAAAGGTTTGTCTTTCAAATGACTTGACTTCAGAAATATTTGATATTCATTGTAGTCTTTTTGACATTTGGCCCAGATCTCTTTAGTGTTGGCTGTTTCAAAGTAATAGCCAATATTGACTTTAGACAAAGAGATTTAAAAGACTTATAGCGGAAATTGGGAATATTGTCATACAAAAATTTTGATAGCGATTTTCGATTTTGACAAAGGTATGCTACCTGACAAGCGGGCGTATGACACTAGACAGAACGATTTGTTACTAAGTACTAACAAATATTGGATTACGATTTTCTTCGTCTAGACCCGTCTATCACTCTTAAATATTTGAATATCTTTGACTGTAGACTTAAGTATAATTTTTACGTTGATTTGAAATAGCATAGCAGCAGCCTATAATGTTCCCACTGCTGGGACACAGGCCTCCACTCTATGAGAGGGAATGGGCTGTAATCCACCAAGCGGGCCCAGTGCGGGTTGGTAGATGTCACATGTCTTCGAATTTTAGGTTCTAGGACATGCCGGTTTCCTCACGATGTTTTCCTTCACCGTTTTGAGAGCAGTGGTGATGAAATAACTTACACAAAGTAATGCGCCTGCCTGGGTTCGAACCCACGACTTACTGCTCGTAAGTCGGGACCGCCACCGCTGGGAAACCGCTGCTCTCCCTTATTTGAAATACTAAAAACAAATACTATAGATGCTTCGTTAGTCTAGTGTTCGCAAGCGCAACTGCTGAGCTTCCATACTCAGGAAGAGCACAGTATTATTGCGTTTTCTATCAGGAATTTATCAGAAGCAACCACGGAGTCTGGATTTGTGCCCGGTTGACGGCTAGGTGGAGCGACAATCTCTGCACGGTGGCTGGTAGCAACTTAATAAGAATTGCCGAGAATCGAATTGAGTGGCGTGCGATAGAAGAGACCTATGTCCAGCAGAGGACTGCTGTAGTCTGATGATGATGATGAAGGCAATAGGCTCACCCCTTATCACATAGGACTTAAACATAACTGGCGAAATGTGGGTGTCTCCTCTGCCTAAACAGTGATTACAGTGATAACGTTATGTCAAACGCGATTACTGATGATGTGCGACCAATATTGACCCAGCTCTTTGTACTATCACCGTGTATTATGTCTCTTTTATATAAATCTGTAACTGCAGGAAGCTTGCGGTTTGTCATTTTGAATTTTGTGGCATTATCAATGACTACGTGACATAATAATATCGCTCTCATGACCTTTGTTTATTGACGTAATGAGACTAAAAATGTGTGAACAGATTGTCAAAAGCAGTCGTTTTTATTTCTTAAAATGGTCTCTGGTAAGAGAAAGTGGTTCTATGTGATAAAGGTAAAGGAAAGGTTTTGTTAAAGTATTCTGATTTAAAAGAGTGTCCATGGAGTTTGTTGCCCGTTCTTCTCCATAGAGATCTACGTTAGGGAATGGGCAACTACAGTACTTTCACAATTTTTGTGCCTTGTGACTGGGACTGTAGCTATTTTTTACTGTTGTCTTTGTTTCGACAATTCAAAAGTGCCTGTAACTGGCCTACTTGAAATAAATGCTTTGATTTTGATTTTGATTTTGATAATAAAACACATTGACATCTTTGTTTGTTAAGTCTATTTTATCATCTAAAAAGAATCTAAATATACAATCCCGTAAGTATTTGCGTTGTACTTCAAAGGTCTGATGGTTTAATGACAGTAATCACCATTATCATAGGCAGCACCACACACCCACACTAGTTAACTATAGAAAAATTAATACAAATGGTAAACTATTTCCACTCCAAGATAAATAATAATAATCACAAAGAAACCCTTATTAAATACCCCTACATAAAATAAAGGGTGTAAGTAGACCCTTAACGAAGCCGAAAGGCATTTGTTCTCCCCGTCACTTTTTTGTTCCGGACCATACCTGGGAACCTTCTAGTTACGGAGATATTGGGGGTCAAAGTTCCAACTTTGTCACAAGTTTTTTTTTTAATACAATTTTTTAAAGTTATAACTTTACTTTAAATTACTCCACAAATCCCGTACTATTCAAAACATCTATCAGCACAATGTTTTGAGTGCGTTACGTTGAGTTTTACCGTGAAACGTGATTTTTCACCCCAAAAATAAAAGTCGTTTCCCAACTATCATTTTTGCGTAGGAATACTTAGTTTGATGTACCGAATGCTTGGTTGACGGCTTCGTGAAGGGTCCGTTTACACCACGTATATACTAACTTTATTATAAAAGAAAAACTCATCCAATCTAGAAACCTAGATATTCGGTACGGCCTAGGAATCGTAATTAGTAGGACGTCCAGTTCCCAGTATAGGTCTCAAGCTAGCCTTATAGAGCGCTGTATGGACCTAGATCTAGGACACCTACGGCCTACTCTCGTGTCCGGTAACTTGTAGTGATAAGTATATTGAAGTATAATAGAGAAAATGCCTCGTTGGTCTACTAGTCGCAAGCGCGACTGCTGAGCATGAGGTCGGGCGAAGTGTTATTGGGTTTTTCTATCAGGAATTTCTCTGTAGCAGCCACGGAGTCTGGATTTGTGCCCGGTTGATGGTATGCAAAATTTCAACTCAATCGAAAACCGGGAAGTAGGTCTAATTTAACATCTAAGGTTTTTTTACAAAACGAACAGTAATGCTGCTTGCGCAATTGAATTAAAAAAACTCATCATCATCATCATCATTTCAGCCGAAAGACGTCCACTGCTGGACATAGGCCTCCCCCAAGTGTCGCCACATTGACCGGTCCCGTGCGTCTCGCATCCAGCGGATCCCCGCTACCTTCACCAGGTCATCGGTCCACCTAGTGGGAGGCCTTCCAACGCGTCGTCTTTCTTCTTTAATTTAGTTATTTAATTTAAAAAACTAAATTAAAGTATCTTTACAAAATTTTACTTTTGTAAAATAGTATGTTTACGCTTAAACTGCGTATTTCAAATTCAACCTTGACCCCCAAAATGCCCATAGAAATTATAACACCGTTTACAGATCAATAATACCGTTATTGACACACTAAACTTTGGCCCCTATCTTATCTAGAATCACATTTCCGATAAAATCGCATCTTAAACTACAGATTAAGAGAAAAAGCAGCAAAAGTATTTAAAAATCTCAATAGAAAATCATAGGAAACGGATGTAAACTGATGGCACTTTCTAAATCCTTTTTAGTGAGTTGCAAAACTAGTTTCTGAAACGGCGAGGCGAAGACGGACGTACATTACTAATGTTAATAGAAGATACTGACTTTCTATTGTTTATTAAGCGCGATTTATGTTCGGAAATGGTCGTGGACACCATTCTTGCGACCAATTTTGATGGGTTACCGTTTCGCGTCATTGGTATTCAAAGGATGATGCTTTTTATAATGGATGTGGGTGGTATAGATGGAAAAGTTTATGGAAATGTGGACGTAAATATAGGTGTGGTTTTTTTTCCGGAGCGGGACGGAGTGTCAGTCTTCTACTGACTAAAACCCATCCATGATCCTTCTTTGCCCTTTGTGTTCCAGGGCCGCGGTATCTCTGTCGAACAGTCCCGCAGCCCTGGCAGGCGTCGGCCCTTTCGGACCCCTTCATCGTTGCTGACATCTCTTTAAGGCGCGCGTGGAACACGAACGCGCCATCGACACGGCCTGTCTGTCGTCATAAGACGTCCGGACGGCGAGCTAGCCCATTACTCACCGTCCACAGGCCAGCGCCTAGTGGTTTACAGTAGTTTTTCTTGCATTTTCCATGTATCAGACAGTTTATTTAGTCTACTCAATCAAGGGTCGGTAAGAAGAGCTCGTGGGTGGCTCAACAGCCGCTCGGATCGATCTTCAGGTTAAGCCTCGCTTGCCTAGGTCCGTGGACGGGTGACCACCCATTACATACCGAGTTTCCTCCGTAGAAGCACGTTAACCCGTTGGTCCCGTCTGTCTTTTATAGATCTTTGGCAGTCGTTACAGGTAGACAGTGGCCCGAAAGTCTGATAACCTATCTTACTAAAGGGTATCGTGTTACCCTGGTGTCCTTATGTTATCCTAGTACTAACTGGTTGTGAAGGTCAGATAGGCAGTCGCTGCATGTTAAATACTGGTATTCAGCTTAATCCGGTTAGACGGGAAGCCGACCCCAACATTTGGGAAAAAGTCTAGGCAGATGATAAATCAAGGGTTGATAAGGGATTGTAATTTGGGGTATATTGGGGGTAGTATATTTGGGCTATATAGGGCATATTGGGAGCAACCTAGCTAGGTAGACCGATGACCTAAACGGGTGGCTGGAACAGACTGGATCCAAAAGAGCGGAGGACCAGGTGGTGGGAGAGACCTATCTTCAGTTGTGGAATTTGAAATGCTGAGTTGAATTATTGAATCAAGGGCATATTGTTTCCTAAGAAAACCAGTATTCATGCTAACACAAGAAGAATAAAAAATATTTATTATTCTACCAAAACTATTAATAAAACTAAAATAAAATGATAACTATTGTATTGGAAGCTTAAAATATTATTTCTTACACGTGTGAAAACTAGTGGAAAAATTCGCAAATAATTACAATATTTTAGCAAATCCTTTTTTTTTCTATTGACCTTTAGAAGATCTTGTTCCAATAATATTCTTTAAAAATAGTCAAAAATATTGCAAAAAAGCCTGTTCTACTACGCCTGAGCTAAATGACCTTCCTTAAAAACATCGGAAAAAAAACATTAAACACATCATTTTATTTTCTCACTCATTGAGAAAAACATACTAATTGATCACAACTTATATTTAAACTTCGACTTGATAATCCGGTTTTTAATTCAAATGTCATATGTCAGAGGCCAGGTAGATTTGTTTAACAAATTAAGAAGAAATCTTCCAAGGTCAACGGTGAAATTTTTGACCTTCATTATTTTAAGAAGCCGGTGAATATATCTTTATGTGGTTTGAGAGTAAATTGAGAACATTTTCTTATATTTTTGTTAGGAAACCGTTTACCAGCACAAGGATTTGTGAAATATGGGTTGATGTAGTCATAAAATAAAAATGGATTAAATCAAACGGACCCGGAAACAATTTAAGAAGTTGGTAAATAATCTCTATGTGGTTTGATAATAAAATTGAGAACGTTACGCCTCGTTGAGCTAGTGGTCGCAAGTGCGACTGTTGAGGATGAGGTCCTGGATTCGATTCCTAGGTCGGGCAAAGTGTTATTGGGTTTTTCCATCAGGAATTTATCAGTAGCAGCCACGGGGCCTGGATTTGTGCCCGGTTGATGGCATTAGGCTCGCCCCCTATTACATGGGACTGAAACATAACTGGCGAAATGAGGATGTACTATTAGGTACAACTCTGCCTAACCCTTAGAGGACTACAGGCGTGAATATATTATGGTCATGAAATAAATTACATAAAGTAACAAGCCTGGATAGGAATCCACGACCACACGTGAGTTGGTCACGCCAAACATTCAGAATGACATATTAATATGATTGTGATGTTCTCATTTTCTTTACGAGCTCATACATTTTACATACTGGTCGAGAGTACACCCCTGACCTTTTGAAAGGACATCACCAATAAGGTCAATGCATGTCCTTTTAAGGCGACCTGACCTGACATTTCTTTTTTTATTTATTAATGATGTAACTGGCTGATCAGACCTGGTTTACAACAATCATCTTTGCGCGTTACATGCCTAAGTAATAATTATCTCATAAGTCATTTTATACTCTACGTATGCATTGATGCATTCCATTACCTTTCATGGAAGGCTTTGGGGTAAAAAATAAAGTTCAAATCCTACTAATATTATAAATGCGACAGTTTTTGAGAATGGATGTCGGGATGTTTGTTACTCTTTCACGCAAAAATTACTGATCATATTTGGATGAATTTGGCACACAGATAGTTTGTAACTTGGATTAACACATAGGATGCTTTTTATCGCGGTAGTACGATCCTGTGGGACGATTACTGAAATCTATGCGGGCAAAGCCGCGGGTATAAGATCATATGCCAGTTATTTCACTAGAAAACAAACAATACAGGTTGCCGTCAAAACCAAAGTAGTTATAGGGGGCGAGTCTATTGCCATCAACCGGCGAGTAAATTCCTGACGTAAAAACCCAATATCACTATATGTTGGTATATACAGATTGACTGGTAGAAAATGCCTATGGCATTAAGTCCGCCTCTGTACTTTTGTGCTTGAAGTGTTAAATAAATAAATAAATATCACTTTGCGCGACCCAGGAATCGAACCCTGGACCTGACGCTCAGCAGTCGCGCTTGCGACCACTAGATCAACGTGACAGTCAAAAGAGAAAAGTAATATTAATTTGGGATAATAGCATTAACCTGATGATGTAATCAAAATATCTACAGACGGAAACAAAGAACATAGTCCTCTGCCAATTAGGGTACCTTAAACAATTCACAGAATCACACTGGTGAAATCAGACACCTGAATGGGTTCCGCATACGGTCATTGGCCCCGGCCGGGGCCTGAGAAAGCGATAGTTCGTAAAAAAGCGGTCAAGTACGAGTCGGCCGTTAAAGGACATTTCTCTCGATTTTGTTATAAGGTGGTATACAAACTTTCTTGATGTTGGTGTTTTAAGGAATGTATGTGTTGCGCTCGTAGCTAAATAATAACAGCCGCTCGGGTCGATCTTTAGGTTAAACCACGCTTGCCTTGGTTAGTCCGTGGATAGGTGACCACCCATTACATACCGAGTTTCCTCCGTGCCTCAGAAAGCACGGCTGTCATTTGGTAGGTCTTTGACAGCCGTTACAGGTAGTCAGTGGCCCGAAAGTTTGACAACCAATCTCACCAATGAGTATTACCCAGTACTAACTGGGTTGTGGAGGACAGATAGGCAGTGGTACCATATAAAACACTGGTATTCGGCTAAATCCGGTTAGACTGGAATCCGACCCCGACATAGTTGAGAAAAGGCTAGGCAGATGATGATGTGTTGGTCTAATCTTATATCAATTTAAGATTTATTAAGCTTTGTATCACAACTAAAGCATAAAGCACCCATTTGTAATTGAATCTAGGCCGCTAAATATCAATATCAATTGAATTTTAAACCAATTATTTATACAACAATCTGAGTTGTTAAAATAATCAATTCTTCAACCACTTTGATAATAATAAATATCAGTGTTGAACAAGCCCAGAATTGGATTAATTGAATTCAAAATAAAGCAAGTCATTACTCCTAAGATATTTATTTTAATTCATAAGATAGCATAATCAGTTGTTCCCACTGCTGGGACACAGGCCTCCTATAACCCACCACGCGGGCCCAGTGCGGGTTGGTAGATGTCACATGTCTTCGAACTTTTGGTTCTAGGACATGCCGGTTTCCTCACGACGTTTTCCTTCACCGTTTTGAGAGTAGTGGTGATGAAATACTTTACGCAAAGTAATTCACCTGGCTGGGTGCAAACCTGCGACCTTACAACTCGTAAGTCGTAGCTCTTACCACTGGGCTATAATTGCTCTCCATTTCATTTTAATGCAATAAAATTTTAATGTTTTAATTACGTGTATATTTATCGTAATTACTGTGCTTAAATCAAATTGATGCGAAACTAATTAATTTCGCAAACTGTTCTAAAATTAGATCCGCTAGTTATTTGGGAGAATAACGTATTTAATTAATTATAGTACGCTAATTAGTGTTATTGACTAATTTAGTTTCGTTAAAAATGAAATGGTATGTATTTAAATTGTTGCTGTTTGTTTGTTTTTATATACAGAAGTATTAATTGCAAATGTTAAGCCGGCTTTCCGAATCTAGGATCCTAGAGCATACTATATAGCTGGCTACCCACACACCCTATCTAAGTCTGGAAAGTTAATTCATGTTATGGGTTCATCGGTATACAACCGGCTACCGGATAATATTTTGAGCGCGACGTCTGACACTGTTTTTAAAACTAAACTGAAAGGTTGGCTAACCGACCAGGCATTATATGACCTAAAAGAATGGTTTTAAGAAAATTTATGTGATTAGTATACTGTAAGGTTCTATTATTCTGCTTATTGTGTATTATTATTGTTTTTTTTAATTTATGATAATTTGTGTTTAATGCTCTTTTTAATGTATAATGACTTGTTTTTTTTAATGTATTATGATTTGTGTTTTTACTTTTTTCAAAATATGACCTGTAATTTCTGATAATTATTAATAAATAAACTAAACTAAACTAAACATATCAGGGATCTGTTATCAAAATAAAGCTCAAAATCATTCTCCTGTCCTAATCCCAATTCATTTGGGGTCGGCGCAGCATGTCTTCTTCATCCATACTTCTCTAATACTCGTCATCTCATCAGACACCTCCTTTCTTGCCATATCATCCTTCACACAGTCCATCCATCGTTTATTTAGTCTTCCTCTACTCTTATACCCATACACATTCATACTCAAAACTTTCCAATACCCCTTGGTAATCTTATCTCAAGGGGTATCGTATTACCCAGCACTAACTGGGTTGTGGAGGTCAGATAGGCAGTCGCTCCATGTAAAATACTAGTATTCAGCTGCATCCGGTTAGTCTGGAAGCCGACCCCAACATAGTTGGGAAAAGGCTAAGCAGATGATGACACAGCCATAAGAAAGCGGCTCTTCAAGCAATTACCTTTATAACACGAAGACCCCCATTCAAAGAAAATCCACCATAATCATCACGCATCATCAGCAAATGACATAAAAAAGTAAGTCAGCTGATTTTGACCCATTGACGCTAACCATGAACCATGGTGCAAACCGAAGTGTCACTGTGTTTCCTAGCCACACAAAAACCAACCTTATCTCAGAAGACACATGGTTTATTATAACATGTGATGTGATATCACTTGTCCGGCTTCCAAACCAAAGGAAATTAAACCTTATGTAGAAGCTACATGGTTCATTGTACCATGTGATGTTATGTCACTTGTCCGGGTCCCCAGTCATAGGAAATTGAATCTTACAATAAAGTGACATGGTGTGTAATAGCGTGAGGTGTTACGGCACGTGGTCAGTGTCCGGTTGTGTCTACTTTCGATTCGTGCATCAAGGCCGTAGGGTAGAAATTTACATTATGTTGTGTGAACAAGTATCTTATTTATATATTTTGAGAACAGGAAAATGTTCTAGAAGAGGTTCTTGACTATATTAATAATCTCAAGAAGAATCCTTATAAAATGGAAGAAACCAATCTTAAAATCTAAAAACAGTTATATTTTTTTTTATATATATATATTTGTTTTTTATAAACGTTGCCCCTCATTCGGAATTTCTCCTGTATCGTGAGTGTGTTCACAAATATTAAAACTCACATACACAAACAGCTAGACCCGGAACAACTACTTGCAGGCCATACAAATATTTGTTCCGAGCGGGAATCGAATCCGCGACACGCAGCGCAGCAGCCAATCGCTCAGCCACTGCGCCAACCATGCAGTGTAATTATTATAATGCTAAGATAGCGCGTGAAATTCTATTATTCGTACGTTTTTTGCAATTTTGCAGGTAGGTCACTCTGTATATTGAACACATACACATATGACATACGTGTTACGGTCACAAATCATATTTTAATCAACATACTAACTGACACTGACCTGCAAATTGCAAAAAAAAAAGAAAAATTGAATTTCGCGGGCTAACGAGGCGCTTCCCTATTCACTATTAATTATTTTCTATTAGTCTACGTAAATTGACACCAGTCGACATATACCGACAATGGAAAATTTAAATAATCAATAAGCATTAAAAAAAAATTGACATAAGCTGTCAGAAACTCCATGGTTACTCTTTTAAAAGTATTTGGTTTTACAATAATATCCACGATCTTGTTACAGCATTAGTACTAAAGTATGGGGGGACAGCGTAGGCCCGACAATAAGTCGTTGCTAACTACACAGAAAGCATAAAACAAGATAAAAAGAAGGATCAAGAAGTAAAAATGAATGTGGATAAAGGTCTAACCAACTAATTAGGCCACTGTGTCAACCGTAAACTATTTAACTATGCACAATCGTGATCTCTACGAGCTCATTGACACAATTGTAACCTTTGTTTACATACTCGCATAAATGCAAGCTTGTATGACACGACCAATGTCAGAGGAATACTTTGGAAGTACTTGATTCAACTTAACCTAAACTGAGTTCTTTTTAACGCATACCTAACTACTATAAAGCTCTACTTTAACACCAGGCATTTATTTCAATTAGGTCTATCTATTAGTTAATTAGTAATTATTAAGAAGTGATAAAACTTCGGCATAAAGCTGACAGATCGAGTTCCTAACGTCGAAATCCGAAAACGCACAAATGTTTTCGACATTGGAAATCGCGTTACGGAACTCAAATGGAGTTGAACAGGACACCTAGCACGGCGCAGTGATAACAGGTGGACTAAGGCTGTCACCGAATGGCGTCCAAGAACTGGCAAAAGAAACGTAGGTCGTCCGGCGGCGAGATGGGCAGACGACATAGTTGTCATCGGGGGAAAAACTGAGGCTGGCACAGGACCGTGGACATTGGCACAAGAAAAGAGAGGCTTATACCCAGCAGTGGGTGAGTTCAGGCTGTGGATGATGATGATGATTATAAAACTTCAGCAAAATTTTCATCGAGACACTTTTAGAGGGGTGTCAGACATACTTTGATGAAACGTCTGTCGAAGATTTATATTTTAAATATGTGCATCTTTCATCTTACTGGCGATGTAAGTGCACTAGGCGTAATGTTATATTGAGAGAAGACATTGATTCGAGCAACCGTTATTGGTTGGCCAAATTGTAAATCAGCTGGTACTAATGCAGCAGCGTGACAATTCGAAGATATGTGACAAGTACCAATCCCCACTGGTGTTGGATTACCAGCAGTGGGAACTATAAAGACAGATTATGCTTAAGCTATGCAGCTGCATATCGGCTACTAGTTACCCTAGCCTAGCGGTGTTATCAATCAGCGACGACTAGAGACGTTTGGCGACAAGCTACCGAGCCGCTCGTAACTGCAACTCGCTAACGGACCCACTAACGGACGCCCGTCAATGTATACGTTTATGCTTATTCATGGAGCTTTGTAATCACTTTTAATGGTATTTACTGTATTTTACTTTAGAGCAGCGGTGGCCCAGTGGTGGAGACCCCGACTTACGAGCAGTAAGTCGTGGGTTCGAACCCAGCCAGGCGCATTACTTTGTGTAAGTTATTTCATCACCACTGCTCTCAAAACGGTGAAGGAAAACATCGAGAGGAAACCGGCATGTCCTAGAACCAAAAATTCGAAGACATGTGACATCTACCAACCCGCACTGGGCGAGCGTGGTGGATTATAGCCCATTCCCTCTCATAGAGAGGAGGCCTGCGTCCCAGCAGTGGGAATATTAATAGGCTGATTATGTTATGTATGTATGAATTTTACTATAAAATTTGTAAGTGGTTTTACTTCGTAGTTTCCATTGGAGACAGGTCTTTCAGCCAGTTTTTCGTCGTAACATTGCAATTAAATAATTTTAACAAGGCGGCGACTCGACTTTTTATGACTGATCACAAATATGGCATAAACACTAGGCAGAAACCATTGAACGCCAACTACTACGATCCTGACTTACTCCTTGAGTCTCGTCCACGTTAATACATTTGGTCATACACGAACGCATGTATGTATGTATACATGGTGTAAACAGACCCTTCACATAGCCGTCAACCACGCATTCTGTACATCAAACTAAGTAACTTTACGCAAAAATTATTCCTGAGAATCGACTTTTTTTTGCATTGTGCTGACGGATGGATTGAATAGTACGGGGGTCGTGGAGCTGTTAAAGTAAAAATCTTATATTAAAAACATGTATTTAAAAAAAAACTTTTTTTTTTTTTTTTTTTTTTTTTTTTTAAATCGTTATTTGCTCACAGAATAGGCAAGCTGAAGTGGCAACGAGCTGGTCATAATTAGTCGTATAACCGACTACGCTAGGACAGACGTCAAAAATCTTAATCAAAAGTAACGTGTTCAAAATAGGCTGAAAATCAACCATTTTTTAATGCCAAAATTACATCAGATAGCATTCTTCTTCTTCTTCAGCGTCATTCCTTAACTGCTGACGATCGCGACCACATATGACACGTCTCGAAGCCACGCGGTCTCCTACAGAGTGAACCGCTCGGTACAGGCTGCCTCCAACAGCCGTCTTCATCGCGTCTGACCATCTTGTCGGTGATCTTTGCGCGTTTACCTTCTACCCGGCCCAGCACTATAAGCCTTTCCATACAATGCCTAACCCACAACTTGGGTAGAGACGTAAAAACGTAATGTAGGACAGCTGCAACAGCTAGCTGAGAGTTGCTTAGGGGCAGTGAACTTCAGTAAGCTGATTATCAATTTTCTGAATAGTATAGTGCCTGCTGAGACGCAGGCCCCCTGCGTCCCAGCAGTGCCATAATGTTCACTCTAGTTTACTTTCATTTTCAGATTCAATAGCATTTATAGCAGATAATATCTCGAGATTAAGAGGCGTGACGTTGCATGTTTCAGGGTGTGATGGTGGTATCTACTTTCTTCTTAATACAGTTCAGCTGTGAGTAAAACGTTATGATAATATTTAATATCATTCCGTGTTTATTGCTAATCGGAATCAGAACACTGAGTAAATTAGGGCATTGTGTTGCCAACAGATTCTTTTTAACAGATTATTTTTTCTTTCTTCAAAAGCTGGTCTGTTTCAGACAGATGACTGTTAATGTGAAGTTTGTTACACTACTTCTTTCCAGCTAAAACTCGAGAAAGTGATAAAGGGTGGACGTTTTGGGTGGTAATGTTAAGTTCTAAAAATTGCTCATTCTCACTCAGGCTTTGGTTTTAATTGTGGGTATGCAGACCAATCAAATGAGAAATGAGGAAATTCGCAAGATAACCAAGGTTACCGACGTAGCCCGAAGAATAGCCAAACTTAAGTGGCAGTGGGCAGGGCACATTGCTCGCAGAACGGATGGCCGATGGGGCTGGAAAGTTCTGGAGTGGCGACCGCGAACTGGAAGACGTTGCGTTGGAAGGCCTCCCACTAGGTGGACCGATGACCTGGTAAAGGTTGCAGGGATCCGCTGAATGCGAGACGCACAGGACCGGTCAATGTGGCGACACTTGGGGGAGGCCTATGTCCAGCAGTGGACGTCTTTCGGCTGAAATGATGATGATGATGATGATGTAGACCAAAGGCTACCAGGCTTGCAGCTTTCGAGAAGAGGTCGTTTAACCTTAAAATGCCTAAGTATACCAACGCGTGAAAAACACACATCAAGTGACAGAGTCATCGAAGCATCATGATTGGTTGCCAAACGGAACTGAACACGCACCACTTGTTAGAAAGCCGCTCACTGACCTCGTTGGACTAACTTCATTAACCACTGATAACTACTGAACCGTAGGACGGTAGTTAGAGAATATTTTTATTGCGATTTTCGAAGAGGGAAATTAATTGGAAAATTTCCTATTATTTTATGAACTTCATGTTGAGACCAATCTCCAGGAAATCTAGATTTTCCTTGCCTTATTTTGACCTAGTTGTTAAAAGTGTGACTGAGCCCATGCTAAGCAGGTCCGACCAAAGTCAGGCAAAGAATTTCGCAGTGGCAGCCCGAAGTCTTAGTTATTTTCACTATTGATATCAGTAAACTCGACTATATGGGGTTCAACATGCTAAAATACACCTCAGCTTTTACATAGAACTTATTTTTTATTTAAAAAAATCTCCTATTGCCAACTTACCTACCTAGAAACTGTAGGTACCATAAGCCGTATTTCTGAACAGATATCAACACCTTATGATGAAAACAAGATACATTATGAAACTATGCAAATTATCATGCAACAGACGCATAGTAATAACTTATTGAAACGCAATAACTAATAGTATTTAAATGTGAACATGCGTCATCTTTAGCATTTTCTTAAATGTGTTGGGGTCGGCTTTCAATCTAACCAACTGGTAAGTTTTTTTTTAGTTTAAAACTTTGAATATCAATATTCCATAGAAGTAATTACTCCGGGAATAACTTTATGTAATGTCTACTCGTAATAACACATTTTCAGGCACCTATTACTACTATTATACAAACACTCCTTGATTCGGTAAAAGAATTTTAATCTACATACACAATTGCACAAATCATTGCAAAAACAAGAATTTAAATCAATAGATTCTCCCCACCGACCGCGTCAAAAAAGTTCACAATTCTGTTTCGTTGACAATGACATTTGAATACTATTTTATCACTAATAAAAACCTACTCAGGTGCAGATTCATTAAAAACTCAGCCGTGGAATGTAAATGTGGTGCTGTTCAACAAACGATGGGGCACTTAATATCGTGTCCTGCGTGTCCTGTTGTTTGTTTACCACAGAAACTGATGGACGCTACCGAAAGCGCCCCACTAGTAGCACAGTTCTGGGTCAACACAATTGCTATCGACACGCTAAAAAGAAGATTATCTCAATCATACTAATGTGCGAGCTAACTCTTAAAAACATTTTGTCGCGTGACCAAAGTACAGCGAGGGCACTTCTAAAGATTTTAATCTTTGAGGAAAAATATCTATCGGTTAGACATAATGCCTTAATTGTGTATGTATTTATGGCAGTTAAGAGCCTTAACAAATATCCATCTACATAGATTAAATCCATTACCTAGGGCCTGATGCAGGATCTAAAATACTGTTCCCATTTTAACAACCACACCCATCAAATCAAATTAATGCAACCAGAATCTAGTTTAACACAATCAATTGATTTTGTATGCAGTAATAATACAACTAATAATCTACCTGTCCCATTCAGTTGCCTTGAAAGTCTATTAGAGCTTAATTTTGGCCTTCAACGAGGTGTCAGTGATTTGTACCTACACTTTACCGGACAATTAGAGTAAATGGCCATTTAAGGATCTAAAGACAGCTATGTATCTGTGTTAGGTTCTGGACTAGTTGTTAGATATCTATTGAATACCAAATTGTTTGTGATTATGTTCAAACAAACTTAAAAGCAAGGCCTATTTCAGAGCGAGACCGGCACCCGGCCGCGTGCGCCGGTCGCACGTTTCTTTACGTGCGATTTTAACGACCGGCGCACGTTGACAGTGAACCCTAACATACAAGTCTATGGATATCGAAACGCCCGACCGGCGCATGCAACCGGCGCCGGTCTCGCTCTGAAATAGGCCTTAGACCAGTTTCAGAAAATCTATTGTTTTGTGCATTTTGATGCTTTTTTATGTGTCTGTCATCATTTGTCCGTTTGTATATTACAGAACTGTTTCTTGAGTTTAGTGTGTTATATATCAGCATATATATCATACTAGCTGACCCGGCAAACGTTGTTTTGCCATATAAAAAAAAAAAAAATAGATGTTGGCCGATTCTCAGACCTACTCAATATGCTCACAAAATTTCATGAGAATCAGTCAAGCCGTTTCGGAGGAGTACGGGAACGAACATTGTGACACGAGAATTTTATATATAAGATGTTGTAATCACACAGAAAAAGATTCTGCTCATACAGATAAGGAATGAATGTTGCTCAAATACTCATAAAGTCGAGTCAAAAGCACCTTACGACCATGAAACAAAAAATATTATCCAACAAAAAAAATGTAAACAAAACAATCGAGGTCATAACACACATAACATAAATCGCAGTCAAATTCGCAGTAAAAATCTGGGTTAAAATAACAGTAACTACAGGTAGTTGCCTATCTTAACTACAAACATTAAGTTGCCATTAACTTGGGTTCAGGCGGTTTCACTGTAAGGCTGTGTTCACACGATCAGGCTGCCGGGTACGGTGCCGGCAGCTTGTAAAATTTAACATTCTGTATTTCAATTAACTCTAGAAAAGGTGTTAGTACCATTACGCTTGTTATGTTGAAGTCCCATGTAATAATGGGGTTGGCTATTTGACTCAATCAACCGGAGCCATAGTTCTAGCTGCTAATAAAAAACTAATCTTATAGCACTTAACCATCTTCATAATTGACCCATCAGACCATGTGTATAAAGATAAGTATGGCAGCTTTCGCATAATACATAATCATTAATATACTATTAAAGATAAAACTGATAAAAGTATGCTAGTAACGTATAACTGTGCCATAAAACAGATTTGTGAATATCTTAATTATCAATAGCATACAGGATACCTGCTTCATTATGTGCAAGTTACAAGCATGCATATGTAAAGGCAAGCTTTATTTTCGCGGCATTCCAGGTACACGGCGCCGGTCATCCGTCAGCCGTGTGTAGCGAGCCTTACTGATTTATCTCGTAATACAGGAAAGATAACGAGTGGATCAGGAAGGCTAAACTTGTATTGGAAAGAAAACACTTTACATAAATATCCTTCCGGTCAAGCGAGAGTGGAGTTATCGGGTCTGTAGTAGTTGCACCTTTTACTATGCTGTTTATAATATCCGTCTACCTCCCGTATCTATAGTCAAGTTAAAATAATAACTTAAACTCAAATTATAACTTGTGCAAACATTTTTATGCAATAGACAAGAATTTAAACGAAGAAAGAACCGTTAAAGAAAGCAAAGCTAAGAGTTCTAACTTTTGACAGTTCTAACTTCAAGCAATTAATAAACTACAGATTTATAAATCGTATCTCAAATAATGACTTGTACTCAAGTAATCACTTTGAATTGTTTATAGATATGAGTGTGAGACTTTACTAGTCATTTGACCAAATTACCGTTCACACGCTCTAAGTCAAGTAAAACACAAGCATAGTATCAATTATATAAGTAAAAGGTAAATAAGTCATCAAGAAGCTGGATTCTCCTTGGCCTTAGAAGGAATCAATGCATTGATTGATCATTATGTCCATATCTTCTCACTAATTGATGCTGATTACAAGTACATAGATATCTCGTTATCCACACTTAGTATTAATTATCTATCTACACTAATATAACAACGCTGAAGTTTGTTTGTTTGTTTGAACGCGCTAATCTCCGGAGCTAACAATCGAATTTGAAAAAATCTTTTTGTATTTGATAGCCCAATTCTAGACGAAGGTTATTTAATATCGCGCTACACCACCTTGGGGCACAACAGTAGAAGATAAACATTATTATTGTTTTACAAAAAAAACATTCCATGGAACCTCAGTGTGTCTGTTAGACACCAAAATCACATACGAAAAGCATCTCTCTACCCACCTCCGGAAACAAAACTGCCTTAACACTCACACAGCATACTCTGCACACTGCATACATAATTAGTATAATTACACACTTGCATTAAACACCCTATAAGGTGCGCGGGCGCAGGCATGAAGCATCTACTATCACCGGTGCGATTTCTATTTATTTCCTGTACCTCTCTCTCGTACTGCTTGCACATAATGTTGTACATAGTTTACATACCTCTCATAATTCTACTCTCCTTTCAGATGAATAAATAGTGCCCAAACTATTGTCGGTACCAGTGGCGAACCTACCAGCTTCACTTTGAAAACGGGCACAATCAGTATTCCGTAGACAAATAATAAAATTACATTAAAGATACATATATACTCCGGCTTACCTCTTAAAAAATTGACCCTTCGCTACTGGTCGGTACTACGGGAAATTTAAAGATACCAAGCGACGAAAATAATAAAACAGCTTAATATTAATAAGTTATATAGCATAACATAACATCACGTCTTATATCCCCGAGAAACTACGCAGAGGTGTACTGTAGTTAACATAACATTTCACCTGTCTAAGTCCTATTAAATAGTGGCGACTCTATTGCTGTCAATCAGGCAAGAAAACAGACTCCGACTAATTTAGGCTGAAAAAATCCTGATTTAAAAACACTATGCCCGACTCGGGATGGATCCCAAGTCCTCATGCTCAGCATTGTTCCTTCATCCGCTTGCGAAACCGGCAGTTACTACCTACAAAAACTTCAAAAATCAACTTCACTATTACACGCCTAAATAAAATTGAAAACAATACTCATAACTCCACATTTCGGCCAAAATACATAACATAACATCACGCCTGTAATCCCCGAAAAGTTAGGCAGAGCTATACTTAATAGTACACCCACATTTCGCCAGCTATGTTTAAGTGCCTTGTAATAGGGGCCAGGCATATTGACAGACACAAATCCAGACTCCGTGGCTGCTACTGAGAAACTCCTGGTCAAGTTTAATACGACCATAATATGAACATATAAGGTACAGTAATATCCAATCTAAGTATTTCTAAGAGTAGTGTCGTCTTCTTAGAAACGGTTTGAAAGCTAGCCCATAGAAAGTGGCCCCATTGGTGCTGTGAATCATGGCAAAAGCTTCGAAGATTAGATTATGAGCATACACTTTGTATTATCGGCTTTTAGAAAACATATCACGACTGCTTCGTTGATCTAGTGGTCGCAAGCGCGACTGCAGAGCCTGAGGTCCTGGATTTGATCCCTAGGTCGGGCAAAGCGTTATTAGGTTTTTTCACCAGGAATTACTCAGTAGCAGCCACGGAATTTATTCCCGATTGACGGCGAGGAGCTCGTGGCTAAGTAATAACAGCCGCTCGGATCGATATTTAGGTTAAGCCGCGCTTGCCTAGGTTGGTCTGTGGGTGGGTGACCATCCATTACATACCGAGTTTCCTCCGTGCCTCGGAAAGCACGTTAAGCCGTTGGTCTCGGGTGTCATTTGTAGATCTTTGACAGTCGTTATAGGTAGTCAGTGGCCTAAAAAGTCTGACAACCAGTTTTACCAAGGGGTGTCGTGTTACCCAGTACTAACTGGGTTGTGGAGGTCAGATAGGCAGTCGCTTCATGTAAAATACTGGTATTCAGATATAGACTGGAAGCCGACCCCAACATAGGAAAAGGCTAGGCAGATGATGATGATGATGGCGACGGGGTCACCCCCTGTTACATGGGACTTAAGCATAACTATCCTGTGTGATGTTAATGACATCATACGCGCCTGTAGTCCTCTAAGAGGTAGATAGAGGTGTATAATACACCCACAATTCGTCAGCAACTTACTTAGTATTATAGACAGAATTATTTTGTTGATTTCAGCAACCAAGCATAAATCCAGATTTCAGAATCTAGGCTTTACGATATTTGCATATCTTACCTGTGCGTTTAATTTCGTCAGTTTTCTTCATAAGGTATGCTAATAAAATTAATATCTAATTAAACAATCTTTATGCATAAAAAAAGTTCCGTAATTGCCTGAATAAATAACGAAATATATATTAAAAAGTGCTGCTTTGACCTGAATTGGGTAAACCATCATAATGTCCAAGACCGAAAAGTCCGAAGACACGTGACTTCTACCAACCAACACTGGACTCGTGCGATAGATTGCTGCCCACATTACCACACAGAGGGGATCTCTGTGAGGATCTTTGAGGCTGATTATGGTGCTCTCTTATTTACATGTCATCCCCTCCCATGATCCCCGTTGGTCTCGAGGTCGCAAGCGCGACTGCTGAGCTTGGGGTCCTTGGTTCGATTCCCGGGTTGAACAAAAAGTGCTCAGTAGTAGCCCGGAGTTTGGAAGTTGGCGGTATGACACCCCCGTGCCTCGGAAAGCACGTTAAGCCGTTGGTCCTGCACCAGATTTCTCTCCGGACGTGTCGGATTGCCATCCCATGGGATTATGAGAGTAAAGGAACAGAGAGTGCACCTGTGTCTGCGCACACACTTGTGAACTATAATATCTCTCGCGCCGATGGCTGAGCTCCGCTGAGATTGGCAGCCCGCAGCCGTGACCGAAAACGGTCAGTAGATAGTCCCTCATTACATGTCATCCCTCCTTATCCCATGCCATACCAAGACAAGTGCGAATCGGACTCTCGCGGGTTTCGTACCATCGTAGTAGCACCCTTTAATTTTTAATTTATTTCGTTGTTGTTATAGCGACAATAGAAATACACATTCTGTGAAAATTTCAACTGTCTACCTATTAGGGATCATGAGATACAGCTCGCTGACAGACGGACGAACGGACAGCGGAGGCTTAGTAATAGGGTCCCGTTGGTTACCCTTCGGGTACGGAACCCTATAAAACAAGGTAATTTTTACTGTGTTTTTTTCTGATCACATAAAAGCCATATAATAATAAGGTCATCATAATCAGAAAAGTAAGTAAGCAGGTTGAAGTAAAAGCGATTAATCGATTCAGAATCGAGTCATCGAAGTGGAGTGAGAAATGATAATTTGATAGAAACAAATCGATTTAGCACAGATTCGTTTTTAGCCTTGATCTATGTTTGTTTAGTGGATTATAGAGATTATTATCTACTGTTATTCCATTATTAGTTTTTGCTCTGTTTTATTTATTATTTTCTAGTGCACGGATAATTTTATCTAATGGAACTATAGCACTTAGAGTCGTCATCACCCTTGTCCTAATTTATGTTGGGATCGGCCCAGCATGGCTTTTTCTTCCACACTTGATGCATTCAGAGTCTGGTGCATTTTTGCTAATGATGAAGCAAGTTAATCAGAGGTTTAATAACTACTTAATAGGTCATTTGGAGTTTAGTTGGTAATCGGTTATCTTGGTATGGATATGTGATGAGGAAGAATGAAGAAAAGGTCGCGAGGAAAGTTTTGAGTATGTTGAAGGGTATAAGAGTAGAGTAAGACTAAATGAACGATGGATGGACTGTGTGAAGGATGATATGGCTAGAAAGGAGGTGACTGCTGAGATGGCGAGCAATAGAGAAGAATGGACGAAGAAGACATGCTGCGCCGACCATAAACGAATTGAGATAAGGGCAGGAGAATGACGTTGAGGTAAGTTTGGGTTTTGATTTGATCAACCGGGCATAAATCCAAATTCCAGGCTGCTGGTGAAAAATTCCTGACGATAAAACCTGAATACAACTTTGGCCAACCTGGGAAAGAACCCCAGTTATTCAAGATCAGCAGTTTCATTAGCGAAACGAGACTTATATAGGGTGACTGGTAATTAGTAACCGATACTTATACACGTGATTGTACTCATGATAACAAACAACTTTCCTAAACAAACTTTTTTTTTTATAGTCATTCACGTTTATCACAATAACGCAACAGCCGTATGAAATTCGCGCGCGCGTGCCTGTGACCTATCAGCTGTTAGCTCCGTGACGCCATTCTGTCACATTACTATAAATCGCGTGTTTAAGTATCGGTCACTAATTACCAGTCACCCTGTTTACGTGTTGCTAATTATTTATTTTAGTAATCGCAACGCCTATCCTGGACAATTTACAGTACTGTTACGTTGCGCCGGCGCAGATCTCGTACGTCAGTTTCTCGTAAATGACTTCATTGTATACAAAAACAAAAGAATACTACAGATTATGTTGAGTACCCTCCATGCTGTGGGAATCATGCACTTTTACCAAAAAAAAACATAATTTAAGTAGGTGCATTAATTTTTTTAATTAGAGATTGTTGTTAACAGAAAGAAACATTGTTTTTTGTTCCCATCTTTTTTTTTATGTTTTTAAACAATTCTGCTTTCGCTATTTAATGGCAGGTTTTTATTTTTATTACACCATGAATTCGACATGGTTCTGATATGCTATGGTGTTTTAAAGTAATTGTCTTACATTTCAAACTCTCATCAAATGAAATAAAACGATCTGTGGGATATTTTTGTATGAAAGACGTCCAATCAAATTATAGAAACCAAATTAAGCTGATCTCTCATTGTACAGAGAGCTCAAACAAAGCGAGGTCAGGTTTACTGGATGTGTATAGTTTGATGGGTCGCTGTGTGTACTTGGATTGTTATGGTAGCGCAAGAGTTTATGAATGAGAGACAGATTATAACAAGAAAAGCAATTTGAAAGCAAAAACCTATTGAGTTTCTCAGTCCTAGCTAAAGTTACATTCAAAACCAAAAACTTAGATGAACTTTTGTTTAATAATTAGGCATTTTTACACCACGTACTTAAAGATATGAAACATTATTTGAGGCCTTAGGTACAATACAAATTACCTAGTGGTCAAATACTTGACGGCACGGTTGGTACAGTTGCTGAGCGATTGACTGCTGCGCTCGTGTCGCGGGTTCGATTCCCGCACGGACAAATATTTGTATGGCCTACAGGTAGTTGTTCCGGGTCTGGCTGTTTGTGTATGTGAGTTTAAATGTTTGTAAACGCACCCACGATACAGGAGAAAATCCTAGTGTGGGGCAACCTTATGCTAAAAAAAAAAAAAACTCATTTATTCTTATTTCATTCGAAAATTATCATCGATTCATTATCATCATCATCGTCATGCAATTGTCCCAAGTTACTTGAGGTCGGCGCAACACATTTTTTTCTTCCATTCTTCTCTGTCAACATTCACACAATCAAAGTCAAAGTTCAAAGTCTATACGTGAGGATTTGTAATTGGCTTTCTGGTGACTATGGTTTCCTTGTTTGTGTGTTTTTATTAGCTGTAAGTCCTCCATGTACTAAAATAAATAAATAAATAAATAAATAAATAAAATCATTAACACCTTTTAAAGAAAATTACGTCGATTTTATTTTCATTAAAAACATTAGCACGCTGAACTTTACGTCCCAAAATTTCTGTTCACTGTTCAAAAGTTCTGTGTTGCTACACAAACAAAAGCTCAACAAATACAACTTTACTGATACCATTATAATTCCTTAATAAAAAAAACTGAATAGAACCAGCTCATCCACAAACCTTCACACCATCAGAAACCATTAAACCACAGCCAATCACACGCAACGAAACGAAAACATACCTCTAATAAAAAACATTAAAGATAAAAGGTAGTAAAAGAACTCGATCACTTTCTCTATGGAGGCTGGAGAAAGTACCATTTCGTCACTATGGCAGATCGAGCGTCACTTGTTTGCCTGTTCAAAAGGTTGTTGCACTTGTTTTTGAGCTATTGTGTAGGTTGAATCATGTGTCAAGTGTCTTGAGGAAGGACAATGGAAATGTTCGAGACAGCTGTTTGTGATCATAACATAACATTACGCCTGTAATCCCCGAAAGGTTAGCATAATCAGCCTATAATGTTCTGCTGGGACACAGGCCTCCTCTCTATGAGTGGGAATGGGCTATAATCCACCACGTGGGCCCAGTGCGGGTTGGTAGATGTCGCTTGTCTTCGAATTTTTGGTTCTAGGACATGCCGGTTTCCTCACGACGTTTTTCTTCACCGTTTTGAGAGCAGTGGTGATGAAATAAATTACACATAGTAATATGCCTGGCTGGGTTCCACGACTTGCTGCTCGTAAATTGGGGCCGCCACCATTAGGCCACCGCCTGCTCCCGCAGGGTTAGTCAGAGGTCTACCTAATAGAACACCCACATTTTGCCAGTTATGTTTTAAGTCCGTGGGGGCGAACCTATTGCCATCAAACGGGCACAAATCCAGACTCCGTGGTTGCTGCTGAGAAATTCCTGATGGAAAGACCTTATAACACTTCGCCCGACCCGGGAATCGAACGCAGGACCTCATGCTCAGCAGTCGCGCTTGCGACCACTAGACCATCGAGGCAGTCCCAACGAGGCAGGATTAACGTGTCTGAAACCACCTTTAAATACTAGAATCACGATCAGATATTACCTAAGTTATTTCAGGTTTAGTAATAGTGAAAGGTTGTGTAGTTAACTTATCACTTAGGCCCTATTACTATTCGTTTATTTCCGTCAATCGATTAGAGCTTGTGGTTTTAGAGTAAGCTGGTTTGTTTTTATTTAGGCTGAGACCGAACGAGCGTAATTTTTTGAGCTGTCAGTCGTAAAATAAGTCGGGGAACTTAAAGTCCTGTTCGTACCACACGGCGATGAATGCTAATGTTTACTGTATTTCAAGATATGATATTCTGTAGATCAATTTTCCCAACCCGCTGATCGAACCCAGAACACTACGGTCAGGAATCGCACTTGCGACCACTAGACGAACAGAGTAGAATAAATCTTTAAAACAATCGTTGTAGCTCCAAAGACTGGTATTTAAATTAAATCTCCAGCTACTTTAAATGCAAACAGAATCCATTAAAATCAAAATACAACTTATTTAAACAATCTTCAACCTACTAATTCTAGACAAAAACATAGATTTCAGTCAAAAAACCAGTTGACAAGCTAGCACAACGGATAACGACTTTGCTAATATATTCTAGAATATTTTAAATAGTGATTGCAAGTCTGACATTTTATTAACCTAGATTCTTTGAAATCCTTTGGGTAGGTAAATGATTATATTCAGATTTATAGGTATTATCTTTCAGCTTTATACTTGCAACAAAGATTAGAAATCATAAGTCTTAAAACATTAATAAGTGTGAATTATGAGTCGTGAAGTGAAGTGAAGCTTTTCAATTTATAAATGCGAAAGTTTGTGAGAATGGATGGATGGATGGAAGTTTGTTACTCTTTCACGCAAAAACTATTGAACGGATTTTAATGAAATTTGTCACATAGATAGTTTATAACCTGGATTAACACATAGGATACTTTTTATCCCGGTAGTACGATCACATGGGATAATTACCGAACTCCACGCGGGCGAAATCGCGGGCATAAGCTATTACTTAATATTTGAAATCTATTGCCTAGTTGGTGCAGTGATAGGAAACTCTACTTACTGCTGAGCAGTCGTTGGTTTGATTCTAAGGTCGGACAAAGTGTTATTGGGTTTTTTCAACATGTACTTCTCAGCAGCCCGAAAACTGAATTTGGGGCCAGTTGAAGGCAATTGGCAGTCGCGCCATGTAAAATACAGGTTTTTTTTAAAATATTAAATGGGCCTACTCTTGACCTTAATCTAGTCCTGAGGACAGAGATGTGGTGGAAGATGAAACGAGCTAACCCAAAAGAAGTCTATTAACTCGCGACTTAAATAGATTGGGGCCATATGAACTTGGGAACACCGACGCAGGCAGGGAATTCCACTCCTTGGCTGTGCGCATGATAAACGACAGCAAGCCAGCTGCATCCAGTTAGACTGGAAGCTGACCCCAACATAGTTGGGAAAAGGCGACGCAGATGATATTGATGGCAATAGGCTCGCGCTAGACATCAAAAAAGGGTACAATTCTGTCTCATCCTTTTTGAATTACTGGCACATACGAATACAATCACGAATCTTTAAACCCAACTAGTTTTAAATAAACTACACTGATTTCAACAATTTGAATAAAACGACCTTAAAACTCACAAAGCAAATAATTTCCAAGTTTTGCGCAAACCCTAGAAATGTAGGTGTGAACCAATTAGTGTTTATAACTAATCATTGTGCTGGCATATTCGGGTGATGTACTAATTACTACTAAACCTTTCACTCCAAACGTGTGCAATACGTTGCTACACTTTAGACACAGTTATCATATTAGTTTTAAACATAAAGCATTTCAAATAGGAACACACTGTAATTCGTACTGTATAGTTCGGTTCAAACTTTATGGCGACTCGGAAGTTAGCTGCGAGTGACGGTCTGCGCAGGTGTAACGGTTCAAAATATATTGGAGCTCGGAACATCTCACGTAAAGCTGCGCAGAACACAATTTTAGGTATCAGCGGGGCGCAGAGGACGCGTCTTCTTGACTGTATAATACGCAGACCGTCACTCGCAGCTAACTTCCGAGCCAACTTTAAAGTTTGAACAGAACTAAAGTGATCGGAACGCTGGGCGATGAAGAAGACAGATGAAAATTGACAGCATGTGGCACGAGATGATCAAATCAAATCAAACGTCATTTATTCAAATTAGACTGATACTCAGAACTTTTTGAACGTCCTTTACAAGAGACAGTTCCTCAAAATGCTGACAGTCATGTCTTTCGCTTTTTGGAGACGAGAATGTTGAGATGGATGTGAAGTTGTCAAGAATGAACAAAGTAAGAAATGAGTATATTATAGGAAGTTTGAAAATTGCGCCAGTTTTTCGAGATAAGTGGTTAGAACAACATATCAAAGAGTTCAGTTTGGAATCGTACTACCCATGTTTGGTTTCGTTTAAAGGATTGTAATTAAATTTAATTTAAAGTTAGATTAAAATACTGGAACAGTTACGGTGGGCGAAAGTTTTGGTGCATGAGTAAATATCGTGGCGATTGGGTTCTTTCTGACGTCAGCGTCGCAAGTTCATTCTCTACGCGTGTTCATCAGATAAGAATATTAACAGATAGATAGGTATTCAAGATAACAGATTAAAATAAATAAAACACATCTTCTAAAATGAATAAAATGGCTACCTAATTAAATTCAAACAAATTCTTAGACTAAAAATATAATCCATTGCCAAATAATACGTGGAAAAAACCGCATAATTTCTACATTCTCACAGAAATATGTTTACGCCACAAAAGGAAAGACTAAAAACAAAGATTACATGTATGAAAACATACATTAAAAAGTTGATACAATCGAGTGAATAAAACTTCAAGGTCCATTGTGTGGCGACAGCGGATGAGTCCGTCCATCTTAGGAAAGAGCACAGCTATGCAATCGCGACATGAAATTGTGTGTCGTTATTGTAAAACTAAGTTATTTTCGATACCTGTATTTTCAAGTATTTGAAGGCACGTGTACTTTGCTTACCTGGAATAAAGAAAAATGGTTTTGTTAATATTTTCACATGGCAGAAAAGTTTGACTACATTCAAACAGATTAAGAAAACATCTACGATAATTGTATCTACCCTGGACAGCCAGTCTAAGTTGGTTCGTGGATGGGTGAACACCCATTACAGACCGACTTAGCACGTTATGCCTGTGGCTGTAATTTGTAGATCTTTAACAATCGTTACAGGTAGGCAGTGGCCCAAAAGTCTGACAATTAGTCTTACCAAGGGGTATCGAATTACCCAGTACTGACTGGGTTGTTTCAGATAGGCAGTGGTTCCATGTAAAATACTGGTATTCAGCTGCATCCGTTTACACTGAAAGCCGACCCCAATACAGTTTTGTAAAGGCTAGGCAGATGATGACCCTGGCTGGACAGTCAGCCCGGCTACGGTCTGGCTTACTTAATAATCTTTTTCATGTGATATTATTACAAAGCTAGAAAATAATAAAAAACAATAATTTATTGGCACTAAACAAAAATATACCTTTAGCCTAGTGGGTATAAAGAGCTTTAAAAAACCCCTATGGCCATAAACACTCATCATTTCCCTGCCGTTGACCCATGTTACTTGGGATCGGCACAACATGTTTTTTTTCTTCCATTCTCCTCTGTCAACCGTCACGCTAACCTATTTTTTCAAATGCCAATGCACTGTTTATTGTCCATTATATGAAATGGCCAATAAACAGGACCGTCACTGACTCAAATATAAAAATGCATATAAAACTCGACCAACATACAAAGTTCCCTTCTACCACAGTTACAACCAAGAATTTACGGGACATCTCTAGTAAAACTATAAACTATAAACATAGTTCTTCAAAGTATTAAACATAAAAGTTTATGGTGTTATACAGTTTCTTCATAAGTTTCACCATTACTCGCAAATATTTGTTGCATATTCGCTTCCAAGTAACTTTGTTTAAGTTTTAACTGTTTAAGCAATATTTGCTTAACTATAATTACTTTGGTATAGCGGTTGATAGTTCTAGATAGGAGTACCACAACCGGTAGATGAAAAAAAACTACTGTACTGTAAAAAAATCATAATCAATAATTTCGGTTCCGATATAATTATTTTTTTATTAAATTTGAATTGAACTATCGCGCAATCAAATCTCATTTTCTGAAACTCTATTCTGAGAATTTAAAAAAAAAAAAACATTTTTTTTTTGCCAGTCGCTGTAATACATATGCAGCTTGTAAGCCACGTGCAAGAAATTAAGCAACATTTTCACCATACAAATCAAATATTTGTAACTCCTCAGCTTTAACCTACCCACATTGTCTGAACACATAATGTATTTAAACACAGTACCTAAACACACGTACATAAACCATTAGCTTACACACGATGCCCAAACAAATAGACTTTCACCAATTACGACTTATGAATTAATATCTATATTACGTAATGATAATTGCATATCCATCCACGGATGATTTTGTAATGAATCATCTTTTTCTACTTCATTTAACTTGAGTTTAAGTTGAAGAAGAAAGTGTATCGTGCATCGTGGTTCGCATAGATCGCACAATTTTTTTAGTCGTAGAACTAGTAATTAAAACTATATCTGCTGCCTCTAGAACTGGCTGTCATTTGTAGATCTTTGACGGTCGTTAGCGACCCGAAAGTCTGGCAACCAATCTTACCAAGGGATATCGTATTACCCAGTACTAACTGGATTCTGGAGGTCAGAGAAGCAGTCGCTCCTTGTAAAACACAGGTATTCAGCTGCATCCGGTAAGACTGGAAGCCGACTCCAACATAGTTGGGAAAAGGCTAGGCAGATGATGAGACTGTCACTAGAACTAGAACCATGTCCTAGAACCAAAAAAACGAACACATGTATTATTACATCTAATCTACCAGCCCGCACATGACGAGCTTGGTGGATCACAGCTCACTTCCCTTCACATCGACAAGGTCTTCAACCCAGCAGCAGAAACATTAAAAGCTAATTATGCTATATATTGTCAGTAAAACTTTATTTCTGGTGTACACAATAAGACAACAAATAACAATTGTAGTGATGTTATTCAAAACTCCTGTCAAGCGGAGAAAGCTGAGAGTCATGTGATAAAAATTGCGTTTAAGAAACCCAAATCTAAAACACGATAAGAAGATGATGAGCATTTAAACTAAGGTTTAATAGAATGTAAAGTAAAATAACACTAGAAACCGAATAAAGGTTACAATTAGCAAATGTGCGCGAATTAAGGACTGTAGTAGAGCGGAAATAACAAACACAACAGAAATGCACATAACTGTTAATACTGATTACTAGTGTTATTAATAACACTAGCTTTGTAACCGAGCAAAAGTAAATAGTTTACGGAGATTAAAAGGTAAAGCTATTACAAATGAAAGGAGGCTAGAAGTATTAAGAACTTAAGACCATTGACCACATGACAATACGTAAAAGAACGAAGTTGAATAAATAAAAGAAAAGTAATTTAGAGAATAAATCTCTGAAAACATTATATAAAGAAACACATACAAGTGACAATAACATAAATGACAACGCTAAAAATAATGATGCTGACGAAGAAAATAGTCATTTAGACAATGACAATAAACTGCTAGAAAGGAAAAAGAAATTACACTTTCATTAAAACTAACGAACGTGGATATCTTATACAGTTATGAATAGGAGTAACAAATTGGTTTTCATAATGGATGAACACAAACATATAATAACAAAAAATATAGCAACCGAAGAAGATAGTAATTTAGACCACGACAATAATCCACGGAAAGCGAATAAAAATAACCGTCTTAACGTTACAAATAACGAAAGCGAAGAGCAATTATCACCACTATAAGTTACTGTAGAAGATATTCGCGTAGGGCCGTTTCACCAGCCGAGTCAAGTGGAATTCACTTTCACTGGCGCTCCCAATACCGAGTTCCTTATTCACGCATATCTTGCTAGATTTTATTGTAGATGATTATGTTTATCTGTTTATTGATCTATAGGTTAGATGGATTTCATTTAAGTTAATGAGCTTTTGAATTTACTAGTAGTCGTATTTTTGTAGCTACTTTTCCTTGTTCAACTTATTTCCAAGTAGAATTTGATGAGATTTTTAAAATTTCAAGGGTTCATTTAATATCTGCTTGCTATATTTTTTGATTGTACACTATCTTTGTTGATTTTGTAGATCAAACTCATAGTCTAGAGACACATCTTCATTCACTGCCGTCAAAGTATCCTATTGTTGAAATAAATTCAGTACTGGAACTGGAAATTGATATTGATGTACTTAGTACAAGTGAATGGAACAAAAGATTATTTAACTTAGACTGGGCTGACCTAAACCAAATACAACAATTGAGCAATTCCGTGCTGAGTCACGCTCGCCCAAGCATTATGCCCTGACTTCAATGGATTCACGTATTCTCTCACCTAAATAAGTAAAATAAATCTTCTACGTATCCCATTTTGATCTCTTTTCCAGTACCGTGATCATTACATTATCATCATCCTTATCACAATTTATTTGGAGTTGGTAGTACCTGTTTTATTCTTTTATACAATTTATTTAAGTTATCGTCTCCGAAGTCTCTCCCTTTCTAGCCATTATCATTTTTCACACTATCTATCCATCGTCATAATAAACTTTTACTTAATTATGATAAATGGCAATAGACAGCTTATCGAACAGTGAAAGTGTTGAGGAAGACAATGATGACCAAGTACAATTGTCGAGCTCCCACGCAAAGCATGTATACTACTGCTGACTTGGCCACTACACCCCACCTATTTTCCAGGAAGACTTTGCTCAATCAGTATATATTGTTGCAACTGCTGGACACAAGAGTCCTCACTATAAGAGGGTGTGGGCTGTAATTCTAGATGGTATGGAAGATAGAAGAGGAATGGTAGTCATCACATGACACGTCCTCCACTTTTCGGTTCCAGGATATTCAGACTTACTTGAGAAGGTTAAACTTCCTGCAAACCAAGAGAGTAAGAGACGGGATAGACAAAAACGTTTAGACAAAACCATACAAAACATAAAACCCAGTGACGAAGACTGATAGTAGTAAAGAAGGTTCAATTAGAATTGACGATATACATCATAAATTTGATAAAGGTACATGAAATAAAACTGTCGCAACAGTCAAACAAGAAACAACATGATATGTAATTAAATATCATCTTGCAGAATGGCATACCGTTCACTTAGTTGAGCGCAGCCGCGCGTGTAGACTAGTCTGCGCCGTGGGAATCGAACCAGGGACCGTAGCGACCAATGACATGCAACGACACGATTTGAACTGACTGACAAATTATTATTAGATTTTAATGATTTGTTTTGATAGCTCATTGCTGGGGATTTTATTTGGTTATTGGTCAATGAGCTGTAATCGATTTGGTTTGGGGTATTAATAATGTCAGTTGATTTGATTTAATTTAGGTTGAAAAGGGAAAGGCTGTAAGTAAACATTTTGATTTTGTTCCATTCACTACTTGGAGATTTGAGTAACTCATCTATAAAATATCTGCTGTTAAAAAACTTAACTATATTTCAATACGTATCTTTTTGCATGCATTCAATTCTGTTTTTTGAAAACTGTACACATTGTAGTTTTACCCAAAGCTTTTAACACAAATTCTATTCAAAATAATTTCTAATGTCACCTTTGACTCGTGGCTAATTAATAACAGCCGCTGAGGTCGATCTTTAGGTTAAGCCGTGCTTTCAAGTTTGGTCTGTGGACGGGTGACCACCCATTACATACCGAGTTTCCTCCGTGCCTCGGAAAGCACGTAAATCCTTTGGTTCCGGCTGTTATTTGTAGACCTTTGACAGTCGTTACAGGTAATTAGTAGCCTGAAAATCTGACAACCAGTCTTATCAAGCCTTTGTCTTATCGTATTACCCAGTACTAACTGGGTTGTGGCAGTTATATAGGCAGTAGCTCCATGTAAAATACTGGTATTCAGCTGCATCCGGTTAGACTGAAAACCGACCCCAACATAGTTGAGAAAAGGCTAGGCAGGTGATGAACTTTGACAACAAAAACTGTGTCGATCCTGTCCTTGAAATTCCTAAAAGTTATCGCATTTCACACGAATTAACAGCTAGTAAACCACTACAAATAGACCAAGTAATAAATAATAAAGTAATTATGCGTCCAGTTACAGTTAAGCCAGTAAATTGGCAAGATAATTGTAGAGTAGAGCCGGTAAAAAACGGTTAAATGACAGCAAGGTCGACTGTGGTCCGTAAACCGCTTGATAATGCTGCAATCACTGATAAGGTAAATTAATTTAGGGATTCGAAGTGATGATGATTGACTTTTTGAGGTGAGCAAAGAGAATTGTGTGATAGATGATGTGGCTGATTGGCGGATGATACGAATACCACGAGTGATAGAGATGTATGGAAGAAGAAGATAAGCTGGGGCGACCCAAAATGACTTGCAAAAGGAAAGGAGAATGATGGAGACCGAAGAATGGAGGAAAATAATGCTCCTGATATGACTATCCGTGTTGATGATTCACACAATAACAATGGATGAAACTGGACAAGAAACTCTTATTTGTAGACCTTGCAGTGGCCAAAAAGTGAAATATCATAGAATGGTGACAAGTAAATAGGATAGCTTTTGCAAAATCATATAGACAAATAGATAAAGATTTAAAGAACAAAATAACACGGTAAGAAGAAGATTATACAGATGAATTTATTAATAATGTATTACTGATTGATAGATTTAATATTGTGTAAATAAAAGATATCCGTGAATATTTTTTCTTTATGTACGGGACCTACAACTAAGTAATAACTTAACCGGTACTAAGCTTATGGATGTATGTCAACAGTCAAACGACATAATGACTGGTTACACTGCAATTATAATTGAAAACTAAAACAACACGAGCAAGGTCGAACCCGATATAATTGACGTAACTTTGATAAACAAAATTAAGATAGAATTGATATTTGAAAGGTTTAATGGATTATTAATCTGTTGAAACGAAGGGAATATTGTAAGACTTGTTATAAGTATGTCGAAACCAAGAAATTTCATCAATTTTAATTTTAGCATTTGTTACAGGGTATTTGAGTAGAGGAAGGCCAAAGAAACGATAGATGAACTGTGTGAAGGATATGGCAAGATAGGAGGTGTCTGATGAGATGACGAATAAAAGACCCCAAATAAATTGGGATAAGGGCAGATGATACGATGAAGATACTAATTACAGGATCTGGTGGACGTTACTAAAGGTACCAAGCTCGTAGACAAGTTGTGAGACTCAATTTACCGAGGCAAACTAGATGATGGTAGCTTTATTGTTTAGCATAATATCTATATCCGTGGCTCGGAAAGCATGTTAAGCCGTTGGTCTCGGCTGTCATTTGTAGATCTTTGACAGTCGTTACAGGTAGTCAGTGGCTCAAAAAGTCTGACAACCAGTCGGTTGTCAGACTTTTTGAGCCCGTTAGTACTAGGTAATACGATCGGTATCGTATTACCTAGTACTAACTGGGTTGTGAGGGTCAGATAGCGTCGCTCCATGTAAAATACGGGTATTCAGCTGCATCCGGTTAGACTGGAAGCCGACCCTAACATAGTTGGAAAAGGCTAGGCAGATGATGACTAACAAAAAGAAACGGAATTTAATTAGATGTTTTATTAAATAAACTAAACCTAACTTCAGTTTCGACCAAAATTTCTTTAAAACATTTCACACGCAATTTTAAAACAAATTTTACATACATAAAACTTGTACTTAATTTACTTTTAACTTTAATTAACAAGATAAGCTGTTAAACTAAAATAGTTTTTTCATTGACACCAGTAAAGTTTAGTGACGAGAAAAAACAAAACGGTAAAATCAGACAAGTGCCATTAAAACAACAGCTTATTGCAATTGTAGTTTTTGAAGCAAAATACTAATTAGATTTCGAGACGAAAAAAAATACAGAATCATCATCATTCTCTATCCCAATTCATTTGTGGTCAGCGCATCATGTCATCTTCTTCCATTCTTCTCTATTACTCGTCATCTTATCAGAAACCTCCTTTCTTGCTTTATCATCCTTTGGACAGTCTATCCATAGTTTCTTTGGTCTTCCTCTACTCTTATACATATCCACATTCTTATTCATACCTTCCTCTCAAAGAAAAAATACAGAATTTTATCCCGAAAGATCGTTTTCCCACTCGTTGTTATTAGGTGTCACAAATATCTAATCAAATTAGCAAACTGAAAATAAATATAATTCATTAAAAGGATTTCCTCAAAAATCTATCCTTGAAAATTGATCTCTTTAGCAACTTTACGAAATCGAAAGTATGGGCGGGTTTTCGATAATTTATGCGTGATTTTTTGCCCAAATCGCGAAAATATTTCCTAGTACATTCAAGGCCAATCGAATTACAAGGAAACGAATTTTGTTTATTTATACCTACTGTTGCTTTCTATAAAAATATGGTAAACATGTCTACGTCACGAACAGCTAAGAAAAACAGTCGCTAACAAGGTGATCAAATTAATAACATTAATATTCTGTTTAGTCGCCAAACCTGCAAAAAATGCTTTCATAAGGTTTTTTAAAACTTTTGACTATGTCATTACGATAACCAAAGAGCTTAGACTCATAGACAACCATTCTATCGACAGAATAGTCAAAAAATATGGAAACTCTTATGTCAATGTGATTGAAAGTTGTTTCAGTACTAATAAACGCTTAGAAAACTCAAGTGATGGCCATAAATAAAAAAAGTACCCTGCCCTAAAACGGAAAGAAAACAAACCAAGTATGTAATTTATCGAAAATATTTTGACAAACTTAAAAATAACTAATAATAAAGTGCCATGTTATTACAGCATTAACCAATTCATTTTCTAACAACCAATTTGACAAACCTTGTCCAACCAATAATAATCGAATTAAAATAACTAAACCACAAACGCATTCCGTCTCTAAATAACTTCCTAGTATATAAGCTTATATATAAGCAATTGAATTATTTACCAACCTTCAAGTGACCTTCACGGACGAAATTGTACACATCAATTAAAAATTCGTTCAGACAAATGTGAGTTTTTTTTTAAAGGAATGCACTTCCCGACCTCCTTGAGAAAATGTCTCAAAAAGAGAAGGGTTTGAAATCTTGACATTTTAGGGTGGCGCTGCTTGCTATGGTAAACGTCAAACTTATGCCAAATTAGAATATTTTTCAATTTAGTTCCTCATTTTGCCGTCTGTCAAAATATTTCGGCCAGTATCCTTTTTAAGGTGAAGTAAAAAATTCTCACGTATGTGTATAAATGGGATTTGACTACATATTTTTGTGACCTTTGTAATTAAAACTTGTTGCATTTGATTGGATAAGTGATTGGTCTGGGAAAAAATCTAGATTTTGTTGTATCAGTCATGCGAGTTGTAATTAAATCTGTCTGTTGGATGTCCTTTATATTTATTAGTTTTATTTATCACGCTAGTTTTTTTTTCTAGACGCTTGAAGACAAAAATATTTAGAATAATTTTAGTTCACACTAAAAGGACTACTACTCAAGGTGTATCTATAGAACGCACGACGACCAATCAAACTAGACAAAACCAGTATAAGCGGATCTCTCATTGTACGGGAAATCTACACAAAGCGAGGCCGTGTTATACTGGAAATGTATAGCTTGATGTGTCGCTTTTTATATTTAAGGATATTGTCGTAAACCGGGCAAAAATCCAGACTCTGGGTTTCTATTCAGAAATTTGTGGTGGCAAAATCCTCAATAACACTTTGTCCGACCCGGGAATTGAACACAGGACCTCAAGCTCAGCAATACCGCTTCCAACCACTAGATCAAAGAGGCTGTTAGTTTTATTTATTTATTTATTTATTTATTTTACTGTTTATGTACACACAATGCAACACAGGAAAATTACATTTTAATACTTGAGTACATAGGTACTGCTTATCTTCTTAATTCCTTCACAAAATGGTTCAAGCTTCTCTAAGGCCTTTGCCTAACCTATAATTACTCCTTAGTGAGGTAACTGACAAATAATTACAGGGTTAGACAAATTCCTCAGGAGAAAGCTTTCTTTATACGTAGATTCTACCATGCTTACATAACCCTATAATTACCGCTTACACCCACACAATAACACATAAGTAACTTTTTTATTTTGAAAACAATCTGCGATCTTAAGTTGACAAATATAAGGCCAATTTGGTTAGGTAAGGTATCTTACGTTAATTGCAATTTGCAAGCCAGTGTCAGGCTTTATTTTGATTAAAATATTATTCGCGACTGTAACAAATATGGCTGTACAGAGTTATAATTATTAAAATTATCAATACAACCCATTTAAGTTCATTTAATCCCATTTAAAGACTACTTCAAAGAAAAAGTTTGAATGTCGCGACCACCCTAACGCTTCCCCCTTAAGTGAGCATTCCTCGACTAAACGGCAAAAGGATGCGGATGTGGAACTGCATCGCAAATGGTGGCTCACCTCCTAACCTGCCCACAATACCCCAAAAGCGACCTGCCGCCACGACACAGTATTGGACCAATAATATTTAACAATACCATCGACATGAAGAAGAAAATTGCACAAAACTACACTAGCTTTTAATTTAGAATTTGGTTTTTGTAGTCCATAGAAACAAAGCTCGTTGCTAAATAATAACAGCTGTACAAGTCGATCTTCAAGGTTAAGCCGTGCTTGCCGAGGTTGGTCTGTGGTTGGGTGACCATCATTAGACACCGAGTTTCCTCCGTGACTCGAAAAGCACTTTAAGCCGATGATCCCGGCTGTCATTTGTAGATCTTGTGTGTGTGTGGCCCGAAAGTCTGACAACCAATCTTACCAAGGGGTACCGTATTACCCAGTACTCACTGGGTTGTGGAGGTCAGATGGTCAGTCGCTCCAAGTAAAATAGTGGTATTCAGCTGCAACCGGGACTGGAAGCAGACTCCAATAAATTTGGAAAAAGGCTAGCCAGATGATGACATCATAGTAACCAAATAATATCTTGCTGTTTAGTAGTAATATGGTGCTAATAACATCCAGAATAATTCCTTAACAGAAAGCTGATTACTACTGCAAAAAGTTTCTAATAACAACTAAGTACGTGTTAATTTCACAATAACGTCTATCTCAAAATCGTATAAAGGGTGTCAATTAAAGTCGTCTGTGATTGGTCGACACAGAAGTGAAAGTGGCCGGTATTTGTTCTTTGGTTAGACCAGTGAGAGAGAAGTGATGTGAGAATATTTATACATCTGTCGTTATTAGGAATTTGTTGTGTGAGGTTAAGATTTTATTGTGGTTTTTCTTTTTCGTGCGGTTAGAGCCTAACCTGGTGTCAAAGTTTTTATGTCACCCGTGGGCCTCTGACTTGGCTTTACATGCTGTCGAGAAATATCTATCAGGCATGCTGGTTTCCTCACGATGTTTTCTTTCACCGAAGCAAGTGATAATTATACAACACGCACATGAATCCGCATAAGAGATGCATGTCTTGGGTTCGAACTTGAGACCTATGACTTGGCAGTCCCACAGTAAATATACCACTAGGCTATCACTGCTTGTTTATTTTGGTGGAAGGAGGCAATGATTTGTTAATTAAAGAGAATTTGAAATAGCGTACGTTTTTTTTTACCTCTCATAGAGAGCAGGCCTGCGTCCCAGCAGTGGGAACATTAATAGGCTGATTATGCTATGCTATGCTATGTTTTTGAAAAGATAAAATGATGATCTGATCCAATGTTTTTGCTGACACACAAAGACGATCATTTGTAGATCTTTGAAAGTCGTTACTGGTTGTCAGTAGCCCGAAAGTCTGAAAACCAGTCTTACCAAGGGTATTACTACCCAGTAGTAACTGGGGTGTGGAGGTCAGAAAGGCAGTCGCTCTATGTAAAATACTAGTATTCCGCTGCATCCGGTTAAACTGGAAGCCGACCGTTGGGGGTAGTTGGGAAAAGGCTAGGCAGATGATGATGATGATGGCATTGTAAAATGTGCTTGTCAAAGTTCCATCCGTTTTAAAATCGTATACATATCGAAAAATATTTTGATTGCTCTTACAAATAAGGTACCCCATATTATTAGTAACAAAATACCGTGACGATGCACACATCATAATTCCAGTAATTTGACTAACCATACAGCATGATATTTTAGTTCTCTCTTTCAGAAAATCATCTCAAATTATCCCACTTTAAGTGTGATATAACACAATACACAATATAGAGATAGTATTATGATCCAATATAAAAGTGACGTCACAATGGTACAGTCAACGAAATAGTAATGTGCTCATTACAGATGACAATGTGATTGTCAAATAAATGTGTGACGGAGCTTTTGTAAGAGAATTAGCGTCACTTGCGCTCGCGCATTCTAACATACGTCGATATTGGTTATTGTACAAGTGTTAGCTATAAATAAGCAGTAGTTAGTGCTTTTTAAAATTTGTTTTGGTATTATACAGAGTGTTTCTTTTAACTGGGACTGGTATAGGGTTATCCGGATCTATAAGTGATATTGGAAAGCTTTCTTTTAAGTTACTTATTTCAAGAAAAAAATCGCCATTCCTACATAATTTTTTGGTCAAGATAGAGTTGTCCACTAAAATTGAGAATTAGCGTTTTAAAAAAAAAAATAATCAAGGACATAAACTCGTCCATGTCAAAAACAAAAAAGCTATTGCATTGAAATAGATCTAACAAAGATTTGTCGATTATCGTAAAACAATAAGCAAAGATCAACATCTCTTTTAACTAGCCGCGGCTAAACATCAAAGATTGCCAATCAATCCTCAAAATAACCGGACATAATGAACTCATAGTCATTACAATTGGTAAAGAAAGTTTTAAACAAACAGAGAATACCATTGAGGTCAACCACACATCGCAGATGAAGTCACACATGAATGTATTTGCTAACTTCGTGGGAAAGAGATAGCAGTATTTCAACAGTCATACCTATTAACTTTACTTTTGCGGTTAAGACCTGTGGGTCTAAAATGGCCGCTTTAACAGAATTATAATAGGATAATAATATTAATCACGTTATAATTCTTAAAATGGTTACAAAATTACAATACCTATACAAGGTGTAAACGGCCCCTCACGAAGCTGTCAACCAAGTATTCTGTACACCAAACTCAATGTAACACACTCAAAACATTGTGCTGATGAATGGATTTAATTTACGGGGGTCGTGGAGATGTTTAAAGTAAAAATCTTCCGTTAAAAAAAATGTATTAAAAAAAGACTTTTGAAAAAGTTGGAACTTTGATCCCCAATATCCCCGTAACTAGGAAAATTAAAACTAAATTCTCATAAACCGAAGTCGAGAGACTTTTACTAAATGCCTAAGCCAGGATACTAAAACCAATATATTCGTAATAAATGACTGACGCATTCCAAAGTATCCTTTCCATGAGAAACACAAATAAATAATGTTTGACAAACGACTCCTACGCACTGACAAATATAATAATATTAATACACTTGTCAAAACCGAACCACAGGTGTGTCAAGAAATATTCAAATAAGACTCCGAAAAATTAGAAAGTCGATAACATTGGTTTATTAGGTGCGCATACGCATCTACGCGCACACGGACAAACACACACACAGACAAACGTTTGACCTTTAATTGGAGATTGTGAAAGCACAATCTGTGCTCAGAGCTGGGAGTGTGCCAGCATCTGGTATTGAATAACTTTAATGGTTAGGTTAAGTCTTCTTCCTTATAAACAACATAAAATTAAGCCATTATATAGGAAAGGTTTCCAAGAATGTGATGATCTGAGAATCTAGATGAAGAGACATTATATAAGCGATAACATAACATCACACCTGTGGGGCATCTTGATAAGGTAAATAATCTTATAAGTACAATAATAAACTAATACATACAGGGTGTTAACGGACCCTTCACGAAGTCGTCAACCAAGCATTATGTACATCAAACTAAGTAACTCTATGCGACATTTTTTGCTGGAAAACGACTTTTTTTTTGGGGTGAAAAGTAACGTTTTACGGTAGGACTCAATGTAACACACTCAAAACATTGTGCTGATGGATGGATTGAAAAGTACGGGGATCGTTCAAAGTAAAAATCTTACATAAAAACTTGTATTAAAAAAAAAACTATTTAAAAAGTTGGAACTTTGACCCCCAATATCTCCGTAACTAGAAGGTTCCCAGGTATGGACTAGAACAAAAAAATGATCGCAATGACGGGGAGAACAAGTGCCTTTCGGCTTCGTTAAGGGTCTTGTTACTCCCTTTATTAAAAACAATAATGTATTGGATTGACATAGGTTACCAAAAAGCCCATGTCAATCCTGTTGGGGCCACTTGTCTTCGCTGCTCTGCTCCTACCCAGCTAAAATTTACGATGAAATCATCACACAGTACATCAAGTAACTGCGAACTGACCTGCGCAATTGAAAGGCTGTATTTCTGTGTTAAAAAGAGTAAATGCGGATATCTCATGATATGGTGAGTTGCGTGTTAAATAATACATAGAATAATTGCAACAATCAACGAAGATGTAATTAAATAAATTCGAAGTGGGTTACAAACGGTTTTTGTGTTTAGGGCCGGAAAATTTTGACGCTAAATTAATTCTTTTGCGAATACTCGTTTGTTTTTTTTGTAAAATTATCGGTATTTATTTATTGTTCGACTGCTGTATAAGAAGCGAAAAAAGGTCTTTCCTCAGCAGTGATCACATTACATTACATCACACCACGGCTAAGCGATTACCGGACTCAAAGAAAACATAATTGTTCAAATTATTGTTGTTGTTTTGTGTTGTTTTTGTTGTTGTTGTTTGTGTAATTGTTCTTAATTGTAAAGTGTTGTGCTCGATGTTGCGGCGATTCAGGGATTCGAGCAATATTTTAACTACACTGGCGGACAAGGTTGACGGACCTTTTATTAGACTCTGGGCTGGAACACATGAGCGTGCACATGCTCATGTAGCCAATTTGTGTATTAATAAGTTTTTGTTATTTGTTATTTACTAACATAGGATTAGTTGATACTAAAACCATATCGATCCATTGGTCCGAATTAAAAATTTTGAATTTGATTTTGAATTAATTGTAGTTTGTTGTTGATTGTTGTGTGTTGTTGTCGTTCGTAAAAGACGACTTTTTTTAAAGTGAACAATTCCTAAATAATTCTAAAGACACAGATCTCACATAAACAAACAATCAAACCCGGAACAACTTTGCATTAATTTGTAGACCAAACCAATATTTGTACTACGCGGACATTTTGGAGCTACAAGAGGAAAAAGATTATTCTTTAAAAGTCGAAAGTTACTCATGTCAAACATTATCTCTCCTTGAGGATCTGTTGATGGATGATAAATTGTAAACAAACATTATAGAACCACTGCTTTTATTCTAGTCGTTGCAGGTTATACTGCTGAGCCAGTCCTGGATTCGATTCCCAGATCGAGCCATGTACCTACTCTTTTACATCAGGAACTTCACACTAGCGGCCCGTTTGCATTTGTGATTTCAATATGCTCGCTTATTTCATAGGACTTATACATAACTGGCACAATATGACTTTACTTTGTATTTCCAAGTCATCAATATCTTCCTGTCCTTGTCCCATTCTACTTGGGGTCGGCGCAACACGTTTTCTTCTTCAATTCTCCCCGTCCGACGTCACAGCGTCATTTACTCCTTTCTCTTCCATACCATTCCTCACCAATCCATCCATCTTTTCTTTGGCCTCACCGTGTTTACAAGTAAACCGGCATAAATACGTGGTCTTTTAAAATATTATAAAGTTAAAGGACAAGAGACCTAAAACTTGCGCATGAGCATCCATTTTATTTATACCTAAGGCCTTGGACTGCTTTGAATATAATGTCATGTGATGCGAACCCGATGTGGTTGGACCTTTACGAATGTGTAGGCAATTTATCAATAGCCTTTAAACATATTTGGGCATTACCATCTAATAGTAAAGTTGTTATTTCTCATAGGTCTTCCTTTAGTAAGTCCTTTTGGCGTATTAGCTACAAGTGACTGAGTAATAGCGATGTTTTACTCATACTCATCATCATACATTTTTTTTTTTTTGTTTTATCTTATTATTTGTTTTTATCAACAACTAATTAAATCTAAATCTAACTTAACTAATGGAACATCATTCCAATTTGTATTTGGGGAAGGGCGTTGGTAGCTGCGCTACAGTTTCTACTTTTGCAGCTACCATCGTTTTACATATTGTACCTTAGTCTTGTGTTTTTGGTTCCGAAATAAACTTTTTATTATTTATTTATTTATTCTCCAGCCTTTATCCCAATTCATTTGAGGTCGGCGCAGCATGTCTTCTTCTTCCATACTTCTCTATTACTCGTCATACAGCAGTCACCTCCTGTCTAGCCATGTCATCCTTCACACTGCCCACCCATCATTTCTTTGGTCTTCCTCTTGCCTTAAAGCCATCACATTCATACTCAAAAATTTCCTCACAACTTCTTCGTCATTCCTCTGCATCACAAAAGCGATGTTTTACTATACATAAGCAATACCGCAGAGTATGAGCAAGATTTTAATTACAAACAAATTTTCAGTATTAAAAAAGAACTAAAAGAAGTTGATAGGGTAGTAATAACATAACATCACGCCAGTAATCCTCAAACGGATAGGCAGAGGTGTACCGGCACAGTGTCACTACCAAGATATGGCATAAAGCTAATAACGTAGGTGGTCTACAAAACTTATCAACAGCTATCTCCTATGTAAACGTTATCGCCAAGGTTCAGCTCAATAACCCTGTCAATTCAATTTTGAAGGTCCATTAGCTGTCAATAATAACATATATTTCCGGTTCCGTTAAATTCTATAACTGTCCTTTTAATATTGATTTCTCTCCTACGCCATACTTCCATTAATAATACTAAATGTTTCATTCACATATTATTAAACTGAATGTAGTCCGCGATTTCGTCTACGAGTATGTAAATTATTCTATGAACTTTTCCAGTTCCCAGGCCACCTATCTGTCAAATTTCATGAAGATCGGTTCAGTATTTTAGTAACAGACAGAGTTAGTTTCGCATCCTTACTAATATTATAAATGCGAAAGTAAGTATGTTTGTTTGTTACCTTTTCACGCTTAAACCACTAAACCGATCATCCTGAAATTTTGCATATACGTTGTCAGGTGTACAGAAACGGACATAGAGTAACTTTTATTGCGAAAAAAAGTACTGTTCCCGAGGAAAACAACAATAATGGTCTTATGATAATACATGGCGCCACGTGGCTTTCGAATCATGATTGAATTATATTATTACAAGCAGAGTACAACCCGAATTGATTGTCAAATTCTAAATTAACGCGAACGAGGCCGCGGGTAAAAGCTAGTTTATAATATTTATAAGCCATCCACGTCTGCTTCAAACAGTTTACGCTCAAAACAATTTGGTGTTTGCAAGTTTCTATTGGCGCCATTCTATTTTCTATTCAATTTCACCATGAAAGTTCCATGGTAAATGGGACTGGATTTGAACCGACGACCTTTTGAACGAGAGTTCACGCTACTCAAATGCCTGTTAAGCTACTGCTATTCTAATTTATTTTAATACTAGTGGCGAACCATGAATCACGTAGCTATGTGGAAATAGAGTCTTATTTTCTGTGGATTATTTTATTTTTTTATGTACACACAAAGTACTTAACAGGATATTATATTAAGATGAAGAGTACAATAGTACTGCTTATTTCACAACAAATGTCTTCCAGTAGACCTGCGAGAGAAAAGTTTTATTAGAAATGTAGACACAGTGTGTAGGAGAGACAAATCATTACACATTATCCTTTTGAGAGGTCGCAACATCATCATCACAGCTCGACTTCAACTAAGTGAGAAATAGGCATATCTTATGTATAATTACTAGACAAAAACACCACAATAACTACAAGAGTAACTTATGTATTTTTGTAGTATTTTGTATCCTGATACTATCATTTAACATGGTAACACATGACACAGTTTAAGACCACTGTCAACAAATGCTAATATAATGTCAATCTTAGTTGATACTTACACCACTCCTGTAAACAGTAATCTGTAAATAACAGTCTAAAATAACTTTTTTTTAAAGGCCTATTAAAAAAAACACCCTTAAAACGTTTACAAATATAATTTTTATATTTAATGCTAATCAGGTCAGCAACATTGCAAAATAAATAATAGCAAAATTGAATATTGATTTTTATATATTATCACCTGCGAATTAGACGAAGAAATGGCTAAATATGTATATATAAAAGCAGTTATTACCATGTTAATAAGCAACAATTTTCATCTTTATATATTAGCACAGATACTCTATCTATGTATAATAATCTCAATACATACGTAATTTTAACTTTCTTCAACAAAAACAAAACAATACTTATTGAAAACACAAAATAATAAGGAAGTGAAAAAAAAGTACAATAATATCGGTTTTTAAACCGTAAAACACGATTATTTTTGCATTCAAAATTCACTGAAAGTGAATGGAGTATTGTAATTTCAATCGATAAAGTTCGTCTAATTGTATTACGTGTTTGCGGAAACAAATTAAGTACAATCTTGATGTTACTAAGGGGGTAAGCTTCACGTAACAAGAAATAATTGTGGTATATTTAAAACGTATAGTTTGCAGAAGACCCAGCAATTTTTTTTAATTATTTCAATCTGACACTGTTCAAAGTTTTCACGGTTTAAAACTAAACTTATACTGTCACTTATGGGATATCTTCCGTGATTGTTCAAAGAAAGAGAAATAGTGTAGACAGATTTGTCTGCTCCTAACAACTTTCCATCCACCCATGATCGCGGATTGACTGGAGAATGCCAGTGAATCCGCGATCATGGCGCTTGCAACAGCGCCGAAATATCGGGAGCACAAAATTATGAACAATCACGGAAGATATCCCGTAAGTGGCAGTATAAGTTTATTTCAATATGTGTCTTGAAAAAAGCTTACTTCTTGGTGACATTTTATAGAGTCTACTACCGAAGATCTGGGATTCTAGGTCATTCTTTTCAAATGTCACACATCCTGTAGTATATTTTATGAACTTAAATTATAAGAATCAAGTATACCATCATATTAAAAAAACTAAGACTATAACATCCGATCAAACCGATCCTATATCCTCTTTAACCATTTTAGAGAAATCAAGGGCTGGAAACGGGTACGATAAAAAAACTCTCACATACAACATGTCCATTTATCGATATATCGGCATCCGCACATCACTACGGCTCGCCCAGTCCGGTGACCTAGTGCGGGACAGGTTTCGATAGCTCGTAAGGTGGGGCAACGGTGTGAGCGAAAAGAAATTATTGCTAAACTGATTTACGATACGGTTTCGTTGCGAATTTCAGAATTATGTTAATATTTTCGATTTTATTATGGCAAAGCAAAATTAAAACTTAGTCTAGTTTTGATTTTGTATTTTCGTTTAAATAAGCTTGAACCAAATACATATTATTTTCAGATCTGATAAGATGTAAAAGACCGTAAAATCATTTTCAAAAACTAGATTTTTATTACTAGCTTGGGTTACTAATGCTACTAGGGAGAAGTAGAAGAAACTAATAGACCTGCTTTTTTGCATTTGTGAACGTGTAACCTTATTTCTTTTAAAAACGATGTGATTCCGTGGAAAATAGTGTGGGTTATGCGTATACCTAAACTAAATATTAATATTAAAACGTATATGTGAATTGTATGATGTCTTTTAAAATTTATAAAAGAAACATGGTGGAAAAATAGTTAAATAAAATTCTATTAGGGTCTAGAGGCAGGAATACGCATCAGCATCCTCCAGTATTCACTGATCATATAAGATTTTAAACTTTCATGGTGGTGGTGGGTGGAAATATCGGGAACTCAAAGAAAACAATAAACATGGTAAATATCCCGTCTTCTAGTTATAATAATTTCACTGATCGTGTTAATTTCTTTTAGACTTTTCTTACAACAGACTAGGCTAAACAATGGTCGATTTTTCATTAGTTAAAAGATGGTTTAATCTCTAATGGCTCAATGCCCGCCATCACTTGGACCACACGTAACGCATCAAATATCTAAGCCGATGTTCCACATTTTATGTTGCGGTCATAAAATACACATACCACATCTACACTATCTTAGTTCTTAAGGCTGAGAGTAGACTTGGGTCAGAAGAATCCTTGAGACTAGTTTTTCATCAATTCAGTAGTCGATTTTGACAACTTTTTCTCAACTTCTGCTTAGCCTTTTTGCGGCTCTGCTGGGGTCGGCTTCCAGTCGAACCGGGTACAGTATCTTTGAAGCGACAGCCTATCTGACCTCTACAAAACATTTGCTGGGTACCACGATACCTCGTGACATGACTGGTTGTCCAAGTTTCGAGCCTTTGACTATTGTAACGATATTACTGAGAGCAAAACCCCCTACTTTGGAGTCTACAATCCCCTACGTTGCACTCGAGGCCATATATCTAACACACCAGTCAGTCAGTCAGGCCACCACCATCCATCTTGCACCGCCCCATCACCTGCGCACTTGATGATCTATTTACTGCATCAGTGAGCGGGGTTCGCGTGGCTGAGTTTTTGACTAAACACATTTGAACTTTTTGCTATCGATACGCTAAGTAGAAAATCAGTCAGGCAGTTTTTTAGAAGATTTTGCCAAATTTTCTTATAAGACTATTTTGTTGTAAACTTGTGAATTTACACGCCATCTGAGAACGATGATCTGTACAAAAACTATTTTGATTAAGGTTTAAGTACAACCTAAATACCAACGATGAGTGCCAAATTAACATCAGATTTTGGTTAAAGCAAAAACTTGATTATATTAAGAACCTTTAGCCTTTAAAGGAATTCAGTAAAACGGTGTTTAACTATTTGAAATGATGAAACCAAGGTACGTACTATTTGGTCAGTTATGGCGGATGGTTGCGACACACAAAATGTTATTACTTACAGTTATGCGTTAATTATTATGTTGTGTTGAGAGCAGCGATGGCCCAGTGGTAGCGGCCCCGGCTCACGAACAGTAAGTCGTGGGTTTGAACCCAGGCAGGCTTTGTGTAATTTATTTCATCATCACTGCTCTCAAAAACGGTGAAGGAAAACATCGTGAGGAAACCGACATGTCCTAGAACCAAAAATTCTAAGACATGTGACATCTACCAACCCGCACTGGGCCCGCGTGGTAGATTATAGCCCATTCCCTCTCATAGTGAGGAGGCCTGTGTCCCAGCAGTGGGAACTTTACAGGCTGATAATGATGAAATGATAATGATTATGTTGTGCGATTAATTTTAATAGTACATCTACTATAATCGGTCAAATTAATAGATTTTCAACTTTATCGCTAAAGCATTAGGTTCATGGTTGATTGGGAAAATTTGACAGTTTCGATTAGTTTGATGTGCTTGTACATAAGCAATAGAGATTGGATGCGAGATTCTTCAGCGATTTTCCTTTGTCTTTCAGTCATTCTGTTTCAAAGCAGAACTTAACAATATATCAGTTAGGCTACAAGAGGGTTCAGGAAAGTGCCAGACCCTTTCAAAGGGCTCAGAAAACTGCCAGACCCTTTCAAATAGTTTCATATTTCATAATCGTCAGACATTTTTGACTTTTCCATTATCGATCTCGCTGATATAATTTCCTTTTTAAGGCCCTCAAGTGGATCGATTATCTGGTGAAGGTTGCAGGAATTAGATGAACGCGAGAACTCGAGTAGCATCGGTCAGTGCTTGAGGTAAGGATCTTATGACCAAAACTTGGTCTATTTCAGCTCCATGATGATAATAATGATGAATCAGAATACCATTGGAGTCACACGATTGTCAGTCAAAATAAAACCAAGATCTAGTACAAGGTAAAAGGCACCTTCAATAATTTAATTATATCACATGGTCTTATCTACTCGTATGTGACCGGAAACCATCGGAAATATAATCGACTACGTAGGTTCGGTATATTTTCCATAATTGGTTTTCGTGTCTTTTCATATTATATTTCCGTGTTAAACCACGAAATATGCACGAAAACACGCACGAGCATCGATTTCCGGTGATAATTTTAGTTTTGAGGGACAGTTGCAACTATCGATTATCGCCCAGTACTTAAATACATAAAGTAATAGTTGATTTTTCTTGTCTTTTGGCAATCAGACGTGGGATAAGTTTTTTAAAAGGCAATTAAAAGTTTTACCTGGAAACATAAGATAAGAAATCCGCATAAGAGAATCGACTACGCTAAAAAACCGTGCAAAAAGTCTTGATTTTAACTGTTACGGGTAATCCCATATTACAAGACATCAGTCAAGACTCAAGCGTTACTTAAAACTAGTTTCAGCCAATCAAATGGTTCGGACTTTAATGAGGCAAACGACAGAGCTGTCCAGGTCGCTACGTATTGGTCGGACAAAATCGGAATCAATTCGAAAAAAAGTATTGAGGAGTGACGTTCTGTAATACGGGTATTACTCTGCATCTTCCCACTGCAGAGCAATTAAGGCATCTTCCCATGACTTCCAATACAGAGTTTTTCTAGTACATAAAAACATAACACCACGCCTTGTAATCCCCGAAGGGTTAGCCAGAGGTGTACCTATTAGTAGTCCCAAGTCACTAACTTTTATTTTCTAATAATAAAATCTCTCAAATCACCCCCATCTAGAGATAATACGTATTTTTAAACAGCGTCTAAATATCGGGAGCTGAAAATAATGAACAATCACGGAAGATATCCCGTAAGTGACAGTATAAGTTTAGTTGTAAACCGTGAAAGCTTAAAACAGTGTTTAAAAATACGTATAAGTTCCTACGTATTTTTGTTACAAATATAGTTTTGACAGTCCGTAAAGATACAGGAATCGATAAACACTTTAAAACCTTACATACTTCACTGAATTTGGAGATCAAAGCAATTTAAGTCCGTGTGTATCTCTGCAAATTCTCAGCCAATCATACATGACCTTTGCAAGGCCCCATAGACTTTCAACAAACAATTTGGTACTTCCGTTTCCTACCTATGTACTTATATTTACATAATATATGTACACGAATAGAAAAATAAACTAATACAGCGCTAAAAAAGTTTATGACGTAAAAAACAATTTCACTTTTTAAAATATTTTCGTCGTGACTAAGGAACACGATTATTCTGCCTATTGTGATATAAAACCTTCACGATTGATCTGGCTGTCAATCAATTAAAATATAGATTAACTTAACTCTTACTTAAGCACTTGGTATGTGGTAATGGAGCGTATTAAGTAGTTAAGTTGCTATGCGGTTTTTATGTGTGGCCGTCATCATCAAATTGCAATTATTATTTACACAATTTTGTAAGAACCAACTTTAGTGCCAGAAATAATAAAATTAACAATGTCTGAACTGCTTCATTGGTCTAGTGATCGCAAGCACGACTGCTGAGTAAGAGGTCCTGACTTCGTTTCCCGGGTCGTGCAAAGAGATATTGGGTTTTTCTGTCAGGAGTTTCTCAGTAGCAGCCACGGAGGCTCGCCCCCTATTACATGGGACTTAAATATAACTGGCGAAATGTGGGTGTACTATCAGGTACTATCCTAACCCTTCGGGGATTGCAGGTGTGATGTTATGTTTGAACTTGACTGCTGTGCATTTCAGGTTTAAATTCCTAGTTCAGGCAGATTTATTAACTGCTTTACAGTTTGGCAGAAGTAACATTTTTTTTTGTAATTGGAGGTTACCACGAATAAACGCTTTTTGTATTATTATTTTTTTCTTTAATTTCTATTAAGAATTGTCTGCAGTAACCCCGGAGTCTGGATTTGAAGTCGGTCGAAGTGGTTGAATAGACTTGGCCGGAGCAATACTTTGGGCCTCAAAGTTTGGGGCAAGCCTATTGTCAAATATAAGTAAATTATGACAGTAACATTAAAAAAATACAGTTATTAAATACAGATAAGTCAAATATCATTAATTTAAATATGTTACCACAATAATTGGGCTATTTCATCAAAGGAATGATAAATAGTTGAACGTGACCGTAAAGTATTATATATTATTACTATTGTATATAAAGTAGCACATTTCTAATAGTCCGCTCCAAACATATGAGAATAGAAATGTACCGTAATCATACGATATTGATATCTTTTGTTAAGAAAGATAAAAGAAAAAGATTGACGTGGAGAACGTTAATAGAAGACGTGAAGAAAGGGCTTTTTTTTCTTAAAAGAATTGAAATAATTATGATTCGAAATAGTACACATTGAATTCTTAAGTTTTTTTTGTTTTTTTTACTAGCCTGCCAGACACTTTGTACAGGAATTACTTTTATTTTGTAATATTTTATTCGGGGCATGTTGGTCTCTGAACACTGATCAGGACACCAGTTATCAGACATTACGGTGATGGGAAAGTCGAAATGTATTGGCTTCACATAAACTACCGAAGAGTGTGTGCTAATGCTAATAAAAGCCGTGCAGAAATACAAAACCCTTCGAAACATGATCATAAAAGAGTTTTAAAATATCCAGAACTATTTAAAAAATCATGCATTAAATAGAAAGATCAACTAATCAACAAAGTTCGTAAGAGGTCTCACGCTCATCGATACTTTAAAACAAGTTTCTTAATTACTTGAAGAAAGTCTTTTGACGATAATTGCAACCTACTATTAAAACTTCGTAATGATACTCACATGTTTGTATAAAATATTATGTTATGTTTAAGTCAGATATAGAAGAGACAAGCATATTGCCATAAGCCGAGCACAAATCCAGACTCCAAGCGAATTCTGAGAAATTCTAATTACCATCATCACCATTCCTTTCCCAATTACATATTTTTGGGGTGCCGACCCTAGGCCTGTCTTAGAGGCTAACGAGGCAGCTACTGTGGGGGAATGTCAGTTGGAGTCCATGTCCAAGACTGTCACCTTCAAGTTTGATGTCACTGATGTCAACCCGAAGGAGATCGCGAGTAACCTGGTGAGTCAGCCTGGCCTTACTATGTTGTGGTCGGCTTCCAGTCTTCCAGATGTAGCTGAATACCAGTTCTTTACATGGAGCGACTGCCTATCTGACCTCCACAAAAGTTAATACTGGGTAATACGATACCCCTTGATAAGAATGGTTGGCAGACTTTCGGGTCACTGATTATCTGTAACGACTGTCAAAGATCTACAAATGGCAGTTGGTACTAACGGCTTAACGTGCTTTCCGAGGCACGAAGGAAACTCGGTGTCGATATGTCACCCATCCACAAACCAACCTAGGTAACCCAACCGGGAAACATCACTCAGAACCCCACGTACCACTCCCTGAAGCAGTCATACTTACAACTACTAATCTGACGAGGTAGCAGTAGCGAAGAGTCATTTTTTGTAAGAGGTAAGCCTCGGAAATATCTTTAATGTGATTCTAATATTTGTCTGTAGAATACTGACCGTGCCATTTTTGAAAGGGAAGCCGATAGGAATCGAGTTACGGTATATGGATCCTTCGCCACTGCGAGGTAGATAATGTTAAGTACTACTTAGCTATTAATTTCTAAACTACGAATAACAAGTTTCTACATTGACACGTAGTTAGCCATATGCTCAGCTCTAGTTTGACCCCAATTAACCTTTCCTTGGATTAACAGCAGATTTAACCTTTGGTGTTATGTTGTAAGTTTATCTTTAGTAACTTTCATTGACTAACAGACTATGATCTATGCTTGCAGTGAATTAAAATTCAAGTCCTTGTAAACGGACATTGGCACAAGAAATGGTGACTTTGGAATAAGTTGGAGAAGCGGTGTAAAAAGGAGAATGTATGTGGAGCGCCGAATTTCATTGAACATCACTCTGAAAATTCAAAACAATAATTTTCGTTTGAGCTGTTTGGGGTTGAAACACTAGGGCGATGGGGTCCGAGTGCCCACCTAATATTTCGGGATATCGCCAAGCGGTTGGTCGACTCTTCACGTAACCAAAAAAGCCAAACAATCGGCATTGCCATCCAAGGTGGCAATGCTGCCAGCTTTCTGGGCACATTTCCTGTTGACAGCGATGTAGACGCTTTTTTCCATTTTGATACTGTTTATTTTCATTATTATTTTAGATTTATTTGTAGTTTGTAAATCATGGACATACTTTATTAATAAAAAACTTCAATGCAAACAATAAATGAATTTGAAAATTAAACTCTTGGGGTTCAATATAAAAGAAAGCAAATCTGCCATTTCTCATAAATCTATGAACCCGTGTCATATTGACTTGAAACAAAAAAAAACGGTAATACTCCATGTTGTTTTAAAACAGTTGAATGTCAAAAAATCAAGTTTAGAATCCTCTCTTGACATTTTCGTCTGCCAACATAAAACTAATTCATATTTATATGCTAAAAGCTAAAAATAAAAGTAAAAAAGAGTTGTTTAGTGTGCCAGATTTAAGTCGTTAAAACTTTAGAAACTGGTCACTGATATTTGAACGAATGATGTAGTCAAATATAACTGTTTTTTTTTTTCTAAGATTCGAAGACTGGTTTAGTAACTCATGGTCTAGTAATCCTAATAATTAGTAGGTAATGATTTGCGAGTTTGTAAACGGTCGGCCAAATATATGTCGTAGACTGGATGGAAGATGGGGGAAGAATGTGCTGGAGTGGAGACCACGGACGGGACGGAGTAATGTAGGAAGACAACCGACTAGGTGGACAGACGACCTCATTAAAGTGGCTTGAAGAAACTGGATAGCCATGACACAGAATGCCAAAAGTGGAGAGATTTGGAAGAGACCTTCACACAGCAATGGCTGCCTAAAGGTTAATGAGGAAGAAGAGGAAACGGTGGCGAACCATTGTTGTTTTCTAACCTCTACATATATTGAGCTTCATATCAGGGTTGTGGAGCTCAGATAAGCAGTCTCTTCATGTAAAATAATGGTATTCAACTGCATCCGGTTAGACTGGAAGCCAATCCCAACATAGTTGGGAAAAGGCTAGGCAGATGATATGGAGCTTCTAATATACATAGTGAAAAAAATCTCATAGCTAACTTCGTTGCAAAGTACAGAAAACTACTACGTCGGTGGTAATACTTTGACCTTGAGTTAACTCAGCCTAGCCTAAACTGGCCTAACTTGATTCAAAGTTTCAATACAACACGAGGCCAACTTATACTGGTTTTCTTACCATCAACGTACCTACTTCTATTTTATCTACAAACCGATCGACACAGATGGCTCTAAAAGCATTCGAACTTGAAATTCTACTTTTATACTATGAGTAGTCGAAAATCCATGTTTTTAGTATAAAATATCAATGTCAAAGAAACTCACAATAATAAAACAATACTATTGTTATTTTTATTAATTATTATTTAAGTCATAACCGTTATTATTACATTTTATACTAATCATTATTAAAACTACTAACATTTGTTATTATTTGTAAAATATATCAATAGTCAGGCGAAATTACTATTTTATGTGTACTTTGATCTTGGAAATAACAGGTTTTTTTTATTTCCTTACTTTTTTTTCTTTATTAATATTTAATAGTTATTTATTGGTAATAAACTTACCGGTCATACACTACATAATTATATTAAAAATATTATATACGTTATACATACTTCTATATGATGAAGGCTGACTGAAGAAGTATGTCTGTCTTTCATACCTTGACAGCTGAACGGATTTGGATGAAATTAGGCATACAGGTACTCTATGACCTGGGCTAGGTTAGGACAAAGGATAATTATATCCCGGTAGTTTCTGTGGGATAATTGATAACCTCTACTAAACTCCACTTATTACAATAAACATAACATTATGACTCGCCTGTTATCCCGGAAGGGTACCTAACAGTACACCCACATTTCTTCAGTTATGTTTTTAAGTCCCATGTAATTGGGGGCGAGCCTATCGCCATTAACCGGGCATGCAGACTCCGTAGCTACTACTGAGATATTTCTACACAACATTTTTTTCGAATTTGTAATCGAACCCAGGACTTCATGCCCAGCAGTCGCGCTTGCGACTACTAGACCAACGACGCACTCCACCCTATATTATCCTACTGTAGGACAAAGGTCTCGACATACAGAGAAAAATAAGCCTGTTCAATGAACTCTGACCATTTCACACCTTAAATATCTTAAATTCTAACAAATCTGTATACAACTTTCAAATGTTAAAAGTTGTTACTTAACTCTTAACCGGTAGGTTATAAAAATGGCGTCGCTCATAGTCCCCTATGACATTTAGGTACCTGACCATTCACCTATGTAGTTATGCAAGTGGTGTGGCAACCACTTGATTGATATATTGTACGAGTATATACGTTTATGTATTATGTATTTGTAGCTATTTACTTGAAGGTATATTGGTGATATAGTTTAAAGTATTTTTAAGAATGGTTTTACCCCGGCCTTTTGGCCTCGTACAGGCCTGTAATTAGTTTAATTTTATGTAAATTTTTTTGCTAGTTTTTCTCATAAGTCCTATTTCATTATTCAAGAATTAAAACATTCTTATTACTTCTGTTTTGATATGGAAAGAAAAGTTCGAGTGCGAGCAGGGTTTGAACCTGCGACCTTCCGATTCAGTACACCGGACGTCTTAACCAATTAGACCATCACACCCTGCTCACAGCTCTAGACGTCCGGTGTACTTAATCGGAAGATCGCAGGTTCAAACCCTGCTCGCACTCGATTTTTTCTTTCCATATCAAAACAGTTGTAGTTCCCTACGCAGGGTTGGGGTATAAAAATATTAAAAATTCTTATTACTTATTGTCCAAATACTGTCTTTTAATAGGACATTACAAGCGAAATGTGGCTTATGGTCACATCTACCAACTATTATATTATGAATTATTTGCTCAAATATCTGATTAAAAAATCTGCAGTCGAATCTATTATTGACGTTTTTCATATTTTCCTTTGCCCCTCTAGCTATCCCTATCGTAAATAACCATGCAATATTGGACTTTCTATAGATATTATCTAGCCTTTAGTTAGACTAAGAAAATCTTAGGAATGTATCTAAGAAATCAACATTCTACAATACTCAACCACCTGCCTATCTATTACATCATTTACATCATTTAAGTGCAAAGTATTTATGTAGTTGTTATATAAGAACGCGACCATTATTAAATAAGTTGTAATAATTATAGGCTTTAATGACATTTCCGGTAATTTTTATCTTTAGCGATAGTACTTTAAGTTCAATTGCGCAATGTAATTAGGGAATCAGTGTTGTTTAATAATATTTTCATTTGTTTACACGTGTGTATGCTGTGACATCGTTATGTCACAGTCTTCTAAGTTACACTTTTTGTTTACGAAAATAGGTAAGTTATACCTTTAATAACAAAAACTAGCCTTCAATGAGACGGTACTGTGAGAAGAATTATAACTTTAACGATATTTAAGAAAACATGGCCTTTGCTGATAGATAAACATATTATTTTGCAAGTCAATGAGAAGTTTTCCTTCAGAGAGCGCTAAAATACCGCAAACGCAGTAAAAGCTTGGGCCGCTAAAATGTAACAATCGGATTTGATTAAGGTTTTATTGTAAAATGAGGTTATTTATAAATCTATGCTAAACAATTTATTTATCGCTTAGAACCTACACCAACTATAATTAATAAAGTGTTTTCAATTGACCAACAATAATTTATAAGCCAAATATTTTAAAATTGAATAGATTGCTTTTCCATTCTGTAATCAATATGCCATTTATTCAACAGAATGCAGATTTCCTATTTTATGTCTGTTTTGTCATTCATTTGCTGATTAGTAAAGATTTTATTCTGTTACTGAACGATTTGTGAAATAATTATTACCATATTTTAGTATATCTTGTGTCAGAATGAGGTACGACGTTAAGCATTAATCGCGATTAATGCTTATCGTCGTAAAAGGCCAGTCATCATAATTTAAGGAGAGAATTTGACTGCAACCCATTTACTGTACTCTTTGTACTTACTATGGAACTTTACTCATCTTCTTTAATATTCAAACTAATACGGACAAACGGCGGACTGGCTGAAGACACCGGACTAACTGATATTTCAGTTTTTCAGAGTCCGGTGTTTGGAGGATTAGTCCATGCCGGTTTGAATGGACCTTTTCTTATAGAAACTTTTATGATATTTGCACGCACAAATATTTAATTCAAAATAATAACTCTGTATAGCTACACTTAATTTAAGCACATTTTAAAGCACCTTTCACCAAAAGTTGCTAATTAAATTCACCATCTCAACTTTACTTAAAAACCTTGGCTTTATTAAGTCTCCATTACCAAACTTATCTGTAATGTTTATATAACGTAACGTTAGTTAATAACTTAATTCTAACTTAAAGTATATGATCTTTTGGGCAATCGTCATGACACGGTTTCTTTTAGGCCGTTAAGCGTATTGGATTAACATAATTTGAATGCACGGTAATGTGGTCATGTTGGCAATATACTCTTAAAAATCTTGCTTTTCATGCCTTTTTATTTATTTAATACTTCAAGCATATAAATGTACAAAGGTGGTCTTAGCCTCATTCGTATATTCTACCAACTTTGAGTATTACAGAGACAAACAGTGTCAAAGTTTTTCTTATTTTCATATCAGCATTAACTTAATGAGATTTTGTCAATTAAAAATATAGTTAGCTTGGTGACAGTGTTACCCAGGGAGCACCAGACTTTTTATTAAATAATTCCACCCAAGGAGGCTATTTATATTTAATGCAACCTCCTGTACACCAATACTTCTGATGAAAATATGGCACTCATTGCAAAGGAATTTCTGTCGTCAGACAGCCTTGTGTAAAAAGGGCCGTGATGTACACGTCTTAAGAAAGTCCGTATGTAAATATTCTGTATTTTATAAAGGTGTCATCAATCATGTGTGTTTTATTCTTTGAAATTGGTCATGGTCTAAAGGCTGATGAAGATAGGTTCGTCAGAAAACTTGCTATTCAACTTTTCCACTCAATGTTCTTGACATTCAGTGTCTCGGTTCAATATAATTAACTACAATAGGTTATTATATTGACCTTTAATCAATTGTGCTTATATTAAATATGTTACCAGTTTTAGAACAGGACAAAAAAAAGCGGAAATCTGAGCTGCAAAGCTTAAAAAAGTTTGCTTTATGCTGCGAGCGCGTCGATGTCTTTTGTACTAGAGCCTTTTTAAATGTAATTTTTGATACAAAATTAACGTTTGTAACTTTATTTTTACGCTTACAAATGTTTCAATTAACTTTCCATTACATTTTGAATATATTTCTTAGAAATTATAATGATTTCAATTTCGTTTCAGCCGCAAAAAAAAAGTGACCGAATTTTTTAGATAGACTTATTACGTTTTCTATTAATAAGAATTCAATTATAAAGCACACTTTCGGAACGATTGTTAGATATTTATGCAACACCGAGTTAAGTGGAGTATAACCTGTATAGCAACAAAAACCACACGAAATCGTGTTCAAGAATTCGATTCACACTTTGACGTTATGAACTTTAAAAAAAACTTACCTTGACATATTACTAGAGTCGAGCTCAGCAATAACGCGACGAACAAGACAAAACTCCTGAAAGGCATCCTGTTGCAGTTTCCTTCACAATATAACCTGGGCTGCAGCATTTTCACAGCACTATAAATTCATCGATAAAAAAATTTTTTTTGTTCAAAAAATTTTCACTTCACTGTTTTTATTTTTTCGTCACTTGGTTTTCGTAATCAGAGCGCCATGATATGCGCGGGCGCGGTACCGTTGTGATGTGAAAGTGAGGAGCTGTCGGGTCGTCCGCTAGGTGGCGCTGTCGGCGCTAGACTGACGGGCCTGCGCGCACGCACCGCTACCGCCGGTTTCTTCTCTGTTAACTTCTTGCCTCGAGTGGGGCAGAGGTTTGCAACCTTTTTTCTTTGGACCCTTCTGCCGAAAAAAATTCTTGCAAGACTGTTGAAAATCAGCTCTGCTTACACGTCACCAGATTCAGAATCAGTGTCTATTGACTTACTAACTTTCACCTTCATAAAATGTGTACCATCTTAGGGTGTTACCACACCAATCGATCTATCGTCGATCACCAATCGATCCATGGTAGAAATGACGACGATCGATCGTTGGTGTAGTAGAAACCGCCGATCGAGGTCGACTTATCTATTCTACCATAGATCGATGGCCTCGATCGACGATCGACCGATTGGTGTAGTAAAACCTTTATAGAGTCATTTATTAAAATGATCTATTAGGTACTAAAAGCAACTTTTTTCTTTTTTCAGATCACCATAATTTTGAGTTACAACCACGAAGAACGTTAATGGAAATGAAATGCCGATCTTCGAAATTGATTCATCATCAGCAGGCTCAGCAGCCCTCTTCGATCCATCACAGCCGGCTAAAGCCCTCATTCTTTCTCTCTTTTGTGCCCAAGACTGGCAGTACTTCATAACCAGCCCAATTATGTCATCATCATCATCATCATCATCATTTCAGCCGAAAGACGTCCACTGCTGGACATAGGCCTCCCCCAAGTGTCGCCACATTGACCCCCAAGTGTCGGTCCCTTGCGTCTCGCATCCAGCGGATCCCTGCAACCCCCACCAGGTCATCAGTCCACCTAGTGGGAGGCCTTCCAACGCAACGTCTTCCAGTTCGCGGTTGCCACTCCAGAACTTTCCACTTATGTCATTGACCCATATTGCCAACGCAAGAAAAGAAGCGATTCTATGCTTTTTGGCCCCACCCTCGGCTTCGATTCCATCAGGGTGCGATCTCACCTGCCATTTCCTTTTACAAAATATTTGCATTTAATACACAATGTGGTGCGGCCAAAATGTTGTCAGCAACTGGGGCCGAACCCACTTCACTTTCAAACTCGGTCGTGTCTCGCGGACGTGGCGCGTAAGTATCACCCAAATGGACACACTACGAGCTTTCCGCACCACAGGTTCCGGGTTCGACTCCCTATTGGTCACTTGTGAACGCCCGTGACTCGTACTTGTGAAAGACTGAAGTGATATTTTTTGAGGTAAGCAACTTTTGGGTTACCAAAAAATTTGAATGAAGTACTAAAAGGAAAATATTTAACCTTGCATGCATGGCGGACAGGAAGAGCATCATTGTGTGTCCTTGGGAGAAAACAGTGCATGAATATCACGAATATAATCTCATACGTAACAAAATATTAGGCTTGTATAAAGGGTGTAACAAGACCCTTAACGAAGCCGAAAGGCACTGGTTCTCCCCGTCATTGCGATAATTTTATTGTTCTAGACCATACCTGGGAACCTCTAGTTATTGAGGTCAAAATTATATGGGGGTCAAAATTCCAACTTTTTCACAAAAAAATTTTTAAATACATATTTTTAATGTAAGATATTTTCTTTAAACACCTCCTCGACCCCCGTACTATTTAATCCATCCATCAGCACAATGTTTTGAGTGCGGTACATTGAGTCCTACCGTAAAACGTGATTTTTCATCTGAAAAAATAAAGTATTTTCCCAGCAATAATTTGTGAGTAAAGTTACTTAGTTTGATGTCCATAATGCTTGGATGACGGCTTCGTGAAGGGTCTGTATACACCCTGTATGTAGGTTCTGGTATTTTTTTTTTAAAAGATCTATCCCAAAATACTGCAAATCTAAAAGGCCAGAACCGACAGAAAGTCGCAGAGGCTGCTCGAAGAGTCACCGAAGAACGATTTAATTGTCTTAGATCCCACGGTAAAATTAATCAGAAAAGAACAGCGTAGGAAAAAACTATGTCTTGGATCTGCAAAGCCTACCCAAAGTAGACCAGCCGACCTGTAAAAGCACCAGATTCTTTGTTCGACTGACAGGAACAAAAAAGTAAGAATTTTGGCTAGCTCATGGCCAAATAATATTAGCCGCTCGGATCAATATTTAGGTCAAGCCGCGCTTGCCTAGCTTGGTCTGTGAATAGGTGACCACCCATTACGTACCTAGTTTCCTCCGTGCCTCGGAAAGCACGCCTTTGGTTCCGACTGTCATTTGTACATCTTTGACAGTCGTTACAGGTAATCAGTGGCCTGGACAACCAGTCTTATCAAGGGGTATCGTATTAATCAGTACTAACTGGGTTGTGGAGGTCAGATAAGCAGTCGCTCCATGTAAAATACTGGTATTCAGCTGCATCCAGTTAGACTGGAAGCCGACCCTAACATAATTGGGAAATGGCTAGGCAGATGATGATGAGAGTAAGAATCTGGGTAGTAAATTGTTATGCCATGCTTAAGTTTTGATGAGTGTTCACACCTTCGATGTTAACAGAGGTTACCTGATTGGATAGCTTGGAAGTTGAAAAGCTGTTACTAAATACTGCCTGCCATTAACTTTATAGTGAATGGTTTTCACCATTTACTAGTTGAATCATTAGTCAATATCGTAAATGGACAGCTGGACCTGGATCCTGCGACACGGGGTCCATCCTAGTGTGGAGTCCAGGGCATATGTAAAAATCTAGCACTTAAGGTTTATTGTTTTTTTGTTACTAGTTTTATAATATTGTACCATGTTATGCGAACTGAATAAAATTTTATTTATTTATTATAAATGTCACGTACGTGACCTACGTCGTGTACATACTAACTGGGTTGTGGAGGTCAGATAGACAGTCGCTCCATGTAAAATACTGGTATTCAGCTGCATCCGGTTAGACTGGAACCCGACCCCAACATCGTTGGGAAAAGGCTAGGCAGATGATGATGATATTATAAACGTCACGGTAGATTATGCATTTATGGAACCTCGTATCAGCAGATAGGCCTGGTTTTACATTTAGTAGATTGACCTTAGGTTAGGTACAATCTATCAACTTAGGCTATCCCTGTTAACATAAAATTATGTTTCTTAAGTCATGCCACAATACTGAAGTCGTTTTTACACCCAGGTTCTACCAGTTTAAAGTAGAGAATGTATGTAATTTCGTTCGTTTTTTTTTCAGTAAAAGCCAGGAGACTGGATTTGGGATGTTATGGTCGAACTAAATATTTCTGCCTCTTCAAGACATCAAACTAATAATTATGTCCCCAAAGGTAGAGGTCCCCAAGGGTAGAGTATGTACAATTACATAGGCAGTGGTTAGGTGGCGAGAGGGGCTGTTATTTTGTAATGCGGATGCTGAAAACACCAACCAGTTAACAAAGAAGTTAGCCTAGCTATAAAAATAAATAAAAAAGTTAAAGCAAACGAACTTTACAAGGAACTTTATTAAACATACAATTGATCAGGTAACTATTTGATATCCGGATTCCAGATTTTAATGTTTAAATCACATTGAGTTTTAGAAAAAGATTGTCACATATGTAAGTATGAATGGCAGAACTAATATCGTCCCCGTATTTGGAAAACTAAATAACTTCGTTTTTGGCGACTTTGTCTTTTCCCTATTTTTAAATAATCCAAAACATGACGCATGTTTGAGTCTTACAGGAATTTACTTATCTTATTCCGTTCCAAAAATATAGCCATTTTTGTCGTTCAGATGGAATAATGCATATCTTCAAACTAATTCTAATTTTTTGAAGGAAAAATAAACAAGAGAGAGGCTTAGAGAGTATATATTATTTACTCTCTAAGCCTCTACAAACATCAACTTTTTCTGTAACATTATGTGATTTTTTAGCCGTATTTGTACTGAATTAATGTGGAATTCACTGCCGGCTTCTCTGTTAGCCGATCATTATAATCTGGATCTTTTCAAAGTTCGTGTGAATCGGTTTCTTCTAGGCAAGCGTGCTCCACCCTAGGCCGCATCAAGCAAGTTTCGACTCTATGGTCTAAAAAAAATTGAAATGACGCAGGATAACAGTAAAAATAGAAGAATCCAGGTTTCCTACAGTCTGTTTTTTTTGCAAAAATCCTTAGTGTTAAAAAAATATATTCGATATTACAAATTATTGTGGTGAGGTAGTATACGTACTGATGTTATATGTTTTCCGTCCGGCCGCAAAGTTCCGGGTTCAGTTCCTGCGCCGTTCTAGAAGCTGTAGCTGTGCCCGCGTCGGTAAGTGACCGGAAAATTTCAATAAGATTGATGATCAAACGGGCTAACAACAACATAGATAGAAAATAGGGTGTGAGGGGACATCGACGGACAAACTGTTACCAAGAATGCAGTACAGTCGCCAGCACATCAAGTTAAATTTCTCCTCACAAACTGTCAAATTTCTTCAAATAATTTTAAACCAAAAAGTCTGACAACCAGTCTTACCAAGGGCTATCGTATTACCCAGTACTAACTGGGTTGTAGAGGTCAGAGAGGAAGTCGCACTATGTAAAATACTGGTATACAGCTGCGTCTGGTTAGACTGGAAACCGATCCTAACATAGTTGGGAAAAGGCTAGGCAGATGATGATTATGATGAATTTTAAACCGTAAAATATTAACGGTTAAGTTGGAAATCGAATGAGAAAATTTGACAGTTTCTAGTAATTTGATGGCGACTATACATAAGCTGCGAGCTACGGCATGGGCTATGCTTGCAGTCTGTTTGTAGGATCGAATTTTTAAATGAGGTAATCCGGCAGAGAAACAAAATTGTCGACATAGCTCACAGAATAAGCAAGCTGAAGTGGCAATGGGCCTGCCATATTAACCGTAGAACTGACGACCGTTGGGTTAGACGTGTTCTTTAGTGGAGACCGCGTATCGACCAATGTGGGACGCTCTCAGCCTAGGTGCAACAACGATCTCCGCAGGATGGCTGGCCGGATCTGAGTTGCTGAGACGCGAGTTGAATTGGGTGCAATTGGAGAGGCCTATTTGCAGCAGTGGATACTGCTGTGCGTAGGCTGATGATGATGCTTTGCTTTCAATGAAACATTTTCAACTAAATAAATCTTCCCTGTATAATTTAAGGTGAAAGCACTAGGATAGCCCGCGATTTTCAAATTTTCAAAGTCATCAATACTATCCTCTAAATTCATTTAACCCCATTCAATAACTATTTCATGAAAAAGACATTCATAAATGAATGTCTTTTATTGAGGTTAAATGAACTTAGAGGGTTGTATTGATGATTTTAATTATTACATTATGTAACTACAAACATACGTTACTTGCACGAATCAGGTTTTCATTAACACACAACTTGACACTGACCTACAAATTGCAAAAAACGTAAGAAAATTTGAATTTCACTGGCCACCCTGTCGCTTTTAACTTAACAGAGCTAAACAATAATCACAGTTTTATCAAAATAAACATACTCGACTCTTCAAATGTGAATATAGAACACCAAGATATGCATATAAGCTCTTTAATCTACTATTTGCGTAATCTAAAAGCCGAAGTCATGATATTATGGTCACGAAATGCTTTGATATAGTTTGAATGAGCACAATCATTGGCCGCATCTTTAAAAGCTCACAGAACTCAAAACCACTCTCGCCAGCAATGCCATCTAGGATTTAACCGGCCAGTGTAATCTAGTAAGCTGGTACACATCGTAGTTACAATAATAACGTATAGATGGCGCTTAAACTTATAATCGGACTGACAGTTCTAAGATTGTGATACTAGATGGCGCTTCCCTGGAGTGCTGTTGACGGAAGCGACATCTAGCATTAGTGCTGTTAAACTCACGGAGCCGATATAGTTTGCGTTGTTACCAACATTTTAAACTTTGCTACTTGATTATAGATGGCGCTATGTGTCCTTTGATCTGAAAGGTTAACTTTTCAATGAAGTTAGTAGAATAATAAAACGTGAAGAAAATCTTTAAGACTTTTTTGTGAATTTCTTTTTTTACTTTTGTAATCCATGATGTGGTCTCTTGTCACCAAACAAGCGTGGCGTCACTATTCAATGCGTAAAATCAGAACGGTCATGGCAAATTGCTTCGGCGCAGATCTTGAAAACCTTACCAATCACGATAATCGGTTGAAATTATTGAGCTGCAGACGATTGGGTTCACACGGTGTTCAACTAATGATGCTCTTTGATGCACTTTCAATGCATGTTTCAATTACCTACGCAATTTTGCATATTTTTGGACTACTTTTTAAATGAAATACCTATTTAAAAGTTACCTTAGTGCCAGATTATCAATCAGACGTTTGCACAGGTATTTAGACAATGTTAGACCAAGCAATATTAACTCTTTTGGATTTGAATTTTATTGGATTCGAAACTAACCTTCCATCCGTGGAAAGGTCGCGGTTTTTATTCAAAATAAGTCAAATGAACAACAAACAAAATTTTTTACCTACCCTCATTTACTCGCAATACCAGCAGGTGTTATTTTTGCACTTAAATGCCTAAATAAAAAAAAAATACAGTATCAAATACACTCAAACAATTTATGATCAATCAATCATTCTTTTCACACAGCACGCGCGATTTTAATAATCAAAAAAACATAAAATAAGACACAACTGGCCATCTATAAGCCGTAAAACGAAGAAATTCACGTGCAGCATTGAATAATGCCCATTTTAAATAACGAATGATGGCCCAAGACTGGTTTCGCGTGGCGGGCAATTATTCAGTCAAAATTCACTCATTGATCGGTGGGACGGTGGCAGAATGCTTGCGTGTCTTTGCCTCCCGAGAATATCTTACCATAAATATGGAGGCTGACGATTTCGCGCGAATCGAGAGCGTCGAGAATTATGGAGCTGTTAAAGACGTTATTTTTTAAAGAATACTAATTAAATTCGCATGTGTGTTTTAAATTAAATGTCTGACTGTCTGTTACCTAGTTAATTTAAACGATTCGATAATTAAATGTAATAAATATGCGTTGTCTTGTCAATGTGTCGTAAAATACACCTGTGTGTAATGTCCTTATATCAAATTGTTGCGCTGATAAAACTGCACTTTGCTAAACGTTACTTTTACGGGGCTGTCAAAGCTATCTAAATATTTTCACTTAGGAAACTTTATTACTACCTACTCTTGCTTGGGGCTAATACGTAAAGGCAGCTGATGCATTCAGCCTACTTTTTAAGACAGTATAATCATGCATGAAGGCATTTATGGGTGTAAGTACCTACCCAGATGAGTCATATGACTGATTCTTTTTTTAAACACGATACTACGCCTCCACAATCCACATACTGGCTCTTAAGTTCGAAAAATGCATTTTTTCCGATCCACAAACTGGACCCTAACGGTTTTACGTTCGATATTCAAATTCAGGAAAAAGTCTCGTATTCCTGCAGTCTTAAGAGAAGGACTTTGGGCATTAAACGTCACACACGGTGATTTAATTTCTTTTTCTGAACCTACAATTTCACCCAACCTTATTAAAGGAGCTCAAGCTTAAATAAAACACATTTAAGTACCTATTAAATTGGTCATTATTTTTAATGGCGCTATGAGCAGTCAGCACAATCAGATTGCCCCGTAGCATATAACAAGCGTGCGAAGCTCCTAGTTTCACAAACAAATCTTAAGTAGTACCTACCCATTTTCACTAAAGTAACATCTAAATAAACGCCTAAATATATTTACACTGTTGAAATGTCAACACTCGTAGTAGAGCCCAGCGTTCAATCTCTAAAAACGCTCTTTTAATTAAGCATTATTTTCAGTGTTCGCCTAGAGTAAGTCAAACTTAAATAATCTCAGCTTACTACCATAATCAGTAGCCACGAGTACATACAACCGTCAACAAATTCTTCAGCAACAGTTAATACTATTGTTACTTACTAGTTATCGTAACGAGTCGTCACGTGGTTGCTGCGACTTGCGACAGATCGTAATCGGCGGTAATGCGACCCGCCGCGCGCCGCCGCCGACGGCGACGTTCTAATGAAATCATTGTCGAGTTACGCCCGAAGGCTCTCTGCACGCGTAGCAACTTAGCGACTTGTGTAGCGGTTTTATTCCAAAGGTGTAAGTTGTCAATGAAGGTTTTTTTAAGGATTGGTAAATAGCTTATGGTTTTTCATACTACTTACTTTAGCATTTTTATTTTTAAACTAGCTTTTGCCCGTAGCTTCACTTGCGCAAAGGTCAGCAACGTAACGTCCTATCGCGATAACAAAGTATGCTTTGGCCTAAGTTCCTAACTCAGGTATCCATAGTCTATCCTATATATCATATAGTTTTTAGCCGACGTTTTGTGTTGGTACTTATGAATATTGGAAATAATAATTAATACTAAGCTTGGACCCTGCTCCCGACACCGGCGGACTACTATTTTTTATATTTTTAAATGTTTTTTTTAAGAAATGTTTAAAATATGTATGAAAAATTAATAAAAGTATTAATACTAATATTATAAATAGGTATTTGTTTGTAAGATTGTATGTAGGGGTAATCTTCGGAACTGCTTATCCGATTCCGTTAAATCTTTCACTAACGGTAAGCTACATTATCCTCAATTGTCATAGGCTACATTTAAAAAGTTCCCGTGAGTTAATTTTGTATAAGGGAAGCGAAGTCGCGATCAAAACCTAGTTTTTCCATAACATAACACAGGCTACTTATAAACACTAAAATAACGTAGGTATATGTATTATCTTCAGCTATCGATCTATTGATTGATATCATTAGAAAACTAGTTTGGCAAGTATATAAATATTTTTGTTGTAACTTAATATTACTTACTAACTTACCAGTTTTTGCCACTTTATTTGTCCAAGACCGTGACATCAAATTGAAACGAAAAATCTAACCAAGCTACTTCTTCGTGTTCCACGTGCGCCTCAAAGAGATGTCAGCAAATAAGTAGGGGTCCGCATGGGCCGATGCCTGCCAGGGCTGCGGGACTGTTCGAAAGAGATACCGTGGCCCTGGAACACAAAGGGCAAAGAAGGAACATGGATGGGTTTTAGTTAGTACAAATCTGACACTCCCAAGTACAAGTACAAGTCTCCGCTCCGCCCAGAGTGGGAAATCATCAAATGACGATTCATTCGATCATTCGATGATTTCCCAAACGAAAAAAAAAAAAAAGCTACTTCTTCCGTTGACAGGATATTGGAAACTATAATGGATGAATCTTGAGATGTTCCATCGTCCTTTATAATGAGGCCTGTCAATCTTTTAACTTTTTTTGTCTACATAATCCTTCTGTTTTAAGAAATATCTGTTATTAAATAAGGTTCTGTTCCAATCTACCAAATATATTAAAAGAAAGAGGAAGATTTTGTACTTTTATAAGTAGGGTTAGTAGTAGTAGGGTAGCATAAGTCCGGAATGCGAGGGAACTCTAAAACATCCCGAATAAAATAAAATTATTTTTAATAAAATTAATATACGAACCGAGTTAACACTAACACTTGTAAGTACCTACCTACATAATTATAATGTTAGTAGTTTCAGAATTTATCTTTTGAGCAACCGGCAATGCTTTGAAACCAATCTTTCTTTATTATTGATTTATTCATTTTCAAATAAAATCGCAGTATAAAGTTATACAGCACATCATCATCATCGTCATCATTTCAGCCGAAAGACGTCCACTGCTGGACATAGGCCTCCCCTAAGTGTTGCCACATTGACCGGTCCCGTGCGACTCGCATCCAGCGGATCCCCACAGCCTTCACCAGGGGTCCACCTAGTGGCCTTCCAACGCAAAGTCTTCCGGTTCGCGGTCGCCACTCCAGAACTTTTCTTATTCAGCACAATTTTCATCAAATGTCCGGAATTTTCTCCGGTTCAGTCCAGTTTTATATAGATCTGGAAAACTGGTTCAGATAGGAATTTTCTATCGACCAAACAGAGTAACTGTCACGCTATTGTGCAAAATTTCATGCTTCTACGCTTCTATTCTTCTTTCATGCTGCTTTCTTCTTCTTCATGAGGGAGTTAGTCTGTGCGTTGTCCGTCAGTAAAGGATAGCATATATTTACAACCAATAAAAGAAAATACAATCTTTACCGACCTTATTGAAGGATAGAAATTTAAATAGCATCTAAAATCTACAACCGAAATACCAATACAGTCTCCCCGTTTGCAGCGAGCCTAAAAGGGACCTATTGTGACACCTACGTGTTTGGGTGGAAACTCATGACGTTTGACATTAGGTACCGCTGAATTCGATTTATAGCCTGCCTGGTTCGCATTTACTGCGTGAATTTTAGGTATATTCTCTTAGCTGGCCATTCCTGTTATAAGATGACCACTCCTTCTTTTCTGGGGTCTAGAGATATTTCTCTAGACCCCAGAAAAGAAGGACCTAGTAACTGCAACTTCGTAGGTGTAACTTCGTGACCTAGTAACTGTAACTCTTAAAGTTACCGCGGCGCCAAAGCAGCCCAATCACAACGATGCGTGACGGTCCGCAGCAACACAAGGGATTTCTATGTAATTTATAAACTTCTATGTAAATTTATGTGTATCTCTGGGCGTAGATGGCAGCATTGTCGCCTGCTACCGCTTTCATAGAGTTACTAGCGACCTGCGCCAGCTTTGCACGGGTGTAATATATGCATATGCTCTTGAATCACTCTATCTATTCAAAAAACTGCATCAAAATCCGTTGCGTAGTTTTAAAGATCTAAGCATACATAGGGACAGACGGACAGCGGGAAACGACTTTGTTTTATACTATGTGGTGAAGTAGGAATCTAACTACTACTACGTCACTACTGGTTAATGTGTAAGTAGGTAGGTACACGCATAATCTGCCTAGCCTTTTCCCAACTACGCTGGGGTCGGTTTCCAGCCTAACAGGGTGCAGCTGTAAATAAGTATTTTACATAGAGCGACTACCTATCTGACCTCCACAACCCAGATAGCACTGGGTAATACGATACCCCTTGGTAAGACTGGTTGTCACACTTTCGGGCCACTGACTACTTAACGACTGTCAAAGATCTACACTTGACAGTCGGAACCAACGGCTTTCCGAGGCACGGAGGAAACTCGGTATGTAATGGGTGGTCACTCATCAACGACCAACCTAGGCAAGCGCGGCTTAACCTGAAGATTGATCCGAGCGACTGTTATTATTGAACCACTAGCTAGGTAGGTACCAGTAACGAAGGGTCAATTTTTGTAAGAGGTAAGCTGGAGTAAATATCTTTAATGTGATTATATTATTTGTCTATAGAATACTGACTGTGCCATTTTTCAAAGGGAAGCCGGTAGGAATCGAGGGAAAGAACCTCACGTCCCACTCGCCGCGGAAGACGCCCTAGGCGTCGGGGGTCACGTGGTGGCTTCCGACCACCGTAGGCGCTGGCCTGTAGACGGCGAGTTATGGGCTAGCTCGCCGTCCGGCCTCCTTATGACGACAGGCCGTGTCGACGGCGCGTTCGTGTTCCACGCGCGCCTCAAAGAGATGTCAGCAATCAAGTAGGGGTCCGCATGGGCCGATGCCTGCCAGGGCTGCGGGACTGTTCGAAAGAGATACCGTGGCCCTGAAACACAAAGAGCAAAGAAGGAACATGGATGGGTTTTAGTCAGTACAAGTCTGAAACTCCCCTCCGCTTCGCCCAAAGTGGGGGGACCCATTTGATGATTTCCCATCCGGAAAAAAAAAAAAAAAAAAAAGCCGGTAGGAATCCAGTTTTATGGAACCACTGGTAGACTACTTACACATAAACCAGTGCCGCTGTGGTCTGCCTCGGGTGGCCTCGGGCAACACGATTGGGGCGGGTTTGCAGCAGCTGTTGACATTCTACCCTGGATTGTACCCTAACTCGGTACATTACAACGAACTTTTCTACCATCAGCAACTTTGCGATACTGGAAGCGACCCCAACATTGTTGGGAAAAGGCTAGGCAGATGATGATGACATAGAATATCAAAGAAACTGCACGCAACGCTTAGTATTTAAACTAGCATGATAAAATAAACGACGCAAATCATCTATTTGATCTAAATCTAGAACATGAGCTACAGATTTCTACCGCAAAACAGTTGGTTCAGTTTTGAATGGAGTTTACGGAAAGATTTACAAATCTGACATCAAGGATGGCAATAAACATAACATCACGCCTGTAATCCTCGAAGGGTTAGGCAGAGGTGTACCTACCTAATAGTAGGTACACCCACATTTCGCCAGTTATGTTTTCAGTCCCATGTAATAGAGGGCGACAAATCTAGACTCCGTGGCTGCTACTGAGAAATTCCTGAAGGAAAAACCCAAAAACAATTTGCCCGACCCGTGAATCGAACCCAGGACCCCATGCTCAGCAGTCGCGATTGTGACTACTAGACCAACGAGGCAGTAGCTCCATGTAAAATATTGGTATACAGCTGCATCCTGTCAGACTGCAAGCCGACCCCAGTATGGTTGGGAAAAGGCTAGGCAGATTATAAAAACTCATCATTAGAAATTACGTTCAATTAAATAAAAGGTACTTACCCTTATACACATATAACCTACGTACTATTGAACGTGCTTATTATTGAGACATAATTAGTCTAGCTAATTAATTACTAACAACCGCATCCATCCGCGACGGTTCGTTCGCGACGTGACGTTTGTTGGCATTGTTGGATAAGGTTCGATTCCCTGGGCAAACGTACAGAACTGAGAGGTGGGGTTTTCATTGCAGGTGTTTAGAAAATTGTTGTTGTTTTTTTTTTGTGGCGGCTCCGACTTACGAACAGTAAGTCGTGGGTTCGAACCCAGGCAAGCGCATTACTTTGAGTAAATTATTTCATCACCACTGCTCTCAAAAACAGTGAAGGAAACCGGCATGTCCTAGAACCAAAAAATCGAAGATATGTGACATCTACCAATCCGCACTGGGCCCGCGTGGTGGATTATAGCCCATTCCCTCTCATAGAGAAGAGGCCGTGTGTCCCAGCAGTGGGAACATTATAGGCTGATTATGCTTATGCTTATGTTTATGTTTATTTTTGGGTTATTGGATTTTTTGTCAGGAATTTCTGTGTCCACGAGTCTGGATTTGTGCTTGCCCCCTATTAATTAACATAACCATGGCACATTGTGGAGGTACTATACCTACCTGAGTACACCTCTGCCTAACCCTTCTGAGATTACAGGCGTGATGTTACGTGTTAGAAAATTCCCCAGCCGTTCCCAAGCTTGATAGATATTTAATATAATTAGCGCCTCAGTTCTTCGTTTCTGATAATTATTAAGTTTTTCTCCTGAGCAACTAAATTACTTAACTACATAACATAACATCACGCCTGTAATCCCCGAAGGGCTAGGCAGAGGTGTAACTAATAGTAGGTACACCCACATTTAGAGTTAGCCACTTATGTTTAAGTCCCTTGTAATAGGGGCGAGCCTATTGCCATCAACCGGGCATGAATCCAGACTCCGCGGCTGCTACCGACAAATTCCTGATGGAAAAACCCAATAACGCTTTGCCCGACCCGGGAATCGGCTTACTAAACTACTTACTTACTTTAATTATTAAGCATCTTACTAAAACTTCATTAAAATGCCTGATCTATCAATACAGCCAATGGCAACCGTTGTACAGTCCTCAATCCACATAATCAGAGTAGCCTTCTCGCGTGTCGAAGACGCCAAGACGGCAGTTAAAAGGTGACACTTCTTAACTCCAAAAGTATCCGGTCCTAAATAAAATACCTACCGACCCGTTGACAACCAACCTACACCACACGAAAGGATAATGTAGGTATCGAAAACAGTAGGCATCAACCGGCCCACGCATATACCTACACAAACATACTTACTACTAGTACTTTGCAACACATACAAAATCTCGAAACTAAAACACGCTAAAACTAAACGCACGCCATTCATAGTAACCATTCACAACTCGGAGCCCGCCAAAACTAGCAGTGTTGCCAAAATAACAAGCCGAATCACACAAAACAAACTATCAACATTAGCGATCATTATAATTTTATTTAGCCTCTGGCGAAACTGAGGCGTAAGGATTCGAGATGAGAAAAAAATGAACCCCTTCCGCAAAGAATTTAGGAGTGCCCGCGACCGGGACCGAATACGACTTGCTCGTTATAAATTTTGTGTAAGATAACAATGCGTACGTGTGGGTGTGTGGTACAGTCGCTGACGAGTATAGTTACGGCACGCAATAACGCTAACAAGCGTGCGATCGAGAGGGAAACAGCGCTGTATAGCGGCGTCCTGCTCCCCCCGCCGGCAACATGGCGCGCTGACTCGGGCGCAGGCTCGAATCGTATCGCCTGCCCACTCAAGGTTCGCTGACTGCCGTTCTTTTGTTTTTAATGTTGCCATGTGGGAATTTCTCCCCAGACTCGTGTAGTTTCGTAATTATTATTTTTTAAGAAAATTGTCTTCGTCTGTGTTGAGTGGGTAATTGTTTATTTTTAAATGATGTATTATAAGTGTTGAGATAGTACAGTTAGTTGTATTGTTAAGAAGGTAGTCTTAGCATATTTCAATGCTTCTTATGCGAATAAAATTACGGATAGATAAATACATTTAATTAGAATTAAAATCTCATTCTAAGAAAACGTTTCTTTTTTTAAAAAAAAACAATATTATTCAGTGCTTTAACCCGAGTACAAAATAAAACTTTCTTCAAAACAGGTACAAATCTATTGATCAATTTAAAACTGCGCTAGTTCCAAATAAAAGTTTAAAATTTGCCTACTTTTACCATTTTATTTTTATCCGAAATGAATAATTAGTATCGTAGCAAACAAGTATCTCAATAAAGAAGAAACCTTCCTCACTCTTATGCCTACTTATATATTTTTCAAAAACTTATCCCCATAAAATAAAAATATGTGGAGAGTGTTGTAAGTATTTCGGGAACCCTGGACCGCAGACGAAAACAGCGTCAAGCCGAGGACCTGCTCAAACCGAACGTCTGCATACCGATCGTTGGTTTTTTATAAGCGCGCGTCGGTGCACGCCTTGGTCCACTGTGTGAGTGGGAGTGCGCCAGTGTGCGTGGCGGCTCGTTCTCGCGCGCGCCGCGCTCCATTGTTGTGTGCAGTATACTCGCGACTCTCGGTCGGCCGCGGACCGTATCACGCGCTCGCCGACAACTACTAAAACTGCCGGCGATAAACAAAATAATGACCAGTGTACCACATTACGTGCATCGCGAGTGCAACAAGCGACAACAGTGTGTGATAACAAGTATGTAACGTGCGTGTTGTGTCAAACGGTGTGCGTTTTTCGACGTGTTTTGGAGTTTGAAGGCGCGTGGACAGCGCAATGCACGTCGTGTTTAGGTATGTGCCGACCGATTAATTATGGCCCATCAGTGAGGGGTCGCTGGCCTGCAATTTCGCCACTGAGATCGTTTAGTGTATTTTTATAATCGGTGACAGATTTCGCGACGGTACGGTGCGACCACGGCGGGTGGCGGGTCGTGCTATTTACACGTCTCTGTTTTCGTTTACATATACAGAACTGGCTGGCGTCAACGTTTTCTAGTCACATCCGTCGTTTCTTGTGGTGTTTTATGTGCATTTGGCGCCGTCGGTGTGTTATCAGTTGTCGGGAAGTGTGTCGAGTAATTTATAACGTAATTAATACGTTATCGGTGACGGTGAACCTATGTAGCCGCGTGAAATGTGAACTTTGCATCCATTTGAGTCCGTTCTGAACTGGACACATGCCATGCTGCTTACACGCTTTTCAAAACTCGCGTTTGACGGTCGTAAACGTAACTTACTGCATAGCACCAGCCATTGGTTGAACATGCAAATGCCTGTGTCATAAAGAAGCAAAAAAAACACAGTTGATAAAGTACGATGCCCATCTAATCACCTCCAGTTGTTGAAGATAAAAATGTTACACAAATAAACTTAGAATTCACTGGTTTTTATCTCTATAGAGTTACATTCACATTTATTTACATGAAGAATAAACAAAAGTTTACTGCTGGATAGGTATAGACCTTCAATAAAGACGGTACGCCAATGATACCAACCTAATGAAGTTAACCCTTTAGCTCTTGTTAGGGTAAATGTAACAGTAATCGTCCACCGTAACTTTTAAAATATACAGCTTCATTGGAACGCTCACAATAAAGGTTAAGAAATATAAAAAATAAGATTAAGAAAAAATATTATAATGTCTTTAGAATCACACAATTCCTGCCTATTTATTATTCCATTAATCACTAATTTCGTAAATTAATCAACTTCATTTTAAGAATGCCTATTCTTAAAAATAAGCACATGAATTAAAATTGAATTTAGGAAATAGGTTTTATCTTTAATCGAAGTAATTATTTAACAAGAAACATTTAAATTAAGTAAATAGTTACTAGAAATTGTAAAATACCTCTTACTTAAGTCGTTACAAAAAGTAGTTGCCCTACGCGACAAGTTAGTAAAGCTTGTTAACTATACTACATTTCACCCTTTAGTAAATGACATGATATACCTACCTACGATAAACTTACTTCTACAGAAACTATTAATTAACTTCACTATGTCCAGCGGAATTATTGAAATGTTCATTGCAGTACTAAAATGACAACTCGTGAGGAACAAAGTTGATAATTGTAATGCCATTTATTTTTTATGATCAGCGAGACCCCAATAAATAACAAAATAGCCCTACAAATGTGCACAAACGCACCTGCTTAATGAAAAACTTGGGATGTCCTTAGTAAAAATATAGTTTATTTTAACGAAACTATACACATTACGACGTTATTATAGTTTTTGGATTAAGGCTTAATGGACTCTACTCTGTAGGTAGCCTTGCTTTACTTCCTCACAAATGCTTAAAACCGATATTTTCAAAGACGTCACTGTCCTAAGAACTTAATAGTTAATCAATCTTAAACTCGTTTTCGAGGGTCCAAAAGTATTTTACACAAAATCCTTGTCTCATTCAGACGAAATCTTCGATGCTCCAACCATTTCTCAGCGCGGTGACCGCGCGTTGCGAGCAAAAAAGAATATTATTTATAACCCCTTTATTCTTTTTAAAGAAAAAATATATTTCAATAGTTTTTTCCTCTTTTATGGCGCGCAGTTAAACGCGACAACTCTGGGTTACGAGCGACCAGTTTGAAAACCGAATTTTGTTACTTTTTTGAGTTTTAAAAGCTTTTTTATGCATTTTCATCGTTGGTGCTGTGCTAGTTAATATTTCCAATATGAGAACAAAATACATATAATTTTGTGATGACCCTTGATAACTTAATTATTTATTAAATAACGTTGTTGTTTATTCAGTAAAGTAACATAAAGCAGACTGTCGCGTCGGTGTTCTTAAAGTTCTGCGCGGGAAAGAGATCTAAACACTGATTCTCAGAAGCGAACAATCGTCTTATTTTGGTCGTTATCTCAAATGAATTATTCATATAATCGCATTTCCTACGCTCGACGAGTATTATTGGATCTAATTATTTTTATTTGTTGTTACATTCAGAATGTCCATTTTGTCGCTATAAAATCTTTGATTTAGTAGTTAATAGTTTATTTAACGACTGATAAATAATTATAGGTAGTATAGTAGCAGTAGTAATTAAATGATCAAATCGAGTATTTGATTTAGTATTCACTTGTGAGATCATGATCACATTAGTAAAGTCAATTTTGAAAGATGAAATTGGAAGTCATAGATCATATCAACAGTGCATAGGAAAATGTTTTTTTAAGTCCGGTTTTCATAAAAATAACTAGTAACATTTCGGGTTTTCCTCAATGGAATATAAAAAAAAAGACTTTATATTTTATAACAAAACCCAGTCGCATTTACAGAGACAGCTATTAAACGCGTGCGGCTTGCTATGAGAACCTGCGCGAGAGTTGAGAATGTTAATGCGCTCGTGTTGTTCGTTGGGCACACGCGGAATACTGAATGCGTTTACAAATATACTGTGCAACTAATATAACCCAGCATAAAATAAATTTTTCAATGACGTTTGCAGCAATTCTAATAATCATGACCGAGACGTGTCCACAGTTTTAAATGCAAGTTCCACGAAGTCATGGTTTGACAAGTTATGATCTAAATGGAATGTATAAGGAATTTACGATAATAGCAATGTTCTAAACCTCTGAGCCTCCAGCAGTCCCATAAGACTATTGAATGCTTTTTACTTGCTATGCTATTTGTAGCTAGTTAAAATTTAACTGAAATCTTTGTAACTCGTTAACTTGTTTTTAACCGCACCGAGACACACTGCAAAGAAGATAGTTTGTATATCTAAAATATCATTAAAACTGAAGGACATGCAAGACATGTCTTGTAGTTTTGACCTATGGCCGACAACATGTTTTTTCACCCTACAAAAAACCGTCAACCTCCCAGTTGTACCAACCTCACGAACTTAGTACCTACAAAACGTTTACGACCTATAAGCGCGGGTCTTCTACATTTCCATTCTTCAGAATTCAAATCGTCGCGTTCGGATAGTTTGTCATTGGAATTCAAATTGATTTCGATCTGTCATCGAGTGAGATTTCATGGTAGGTTAATCTCGCTTTATGATTACCATACGGACCACGTATTCGTTCTTTGTCACTCTGCCCGTAGGTTAGGCCATGTAATGCCTGTCTAAGTATAGGTACTGATTGTAGCCTCTATCCATAGTGAAAATTCATTTGCATGTATTGTAATACCAGGATCAGGATCTTTTAAAGTTGATTCGCTTTCCCATCTAACTACAGTGACTATTTCTGGAGCAAAAGTCAACACAAAAATTAGCTACCAAATTGTCAAGCGCGCGTAAATCTGTGATTGGTTGAAAGAATTATCAACAGCCAATCGCGTTACTTGATTTCAATTTATTTAATTTAGCGCGTTGATAATTTTCCTTCTAGAAACCGGGAGTAAAAAGTAAATCACAGGATAAATCTTAAAGATAGCTTGTTTTTATCATAATTCCTGCTTTAATGACTGCAATTAAGGAAGAAAAGGGCAATAAAAATAAAGCATACATGCGATATCAACCGTGGAGATATAAATTCTGTCTCCCGTCGCCCGTAATGAGCATTTCCTAGAACCAACAGATTCTACGATACGTCCAAAAAAAGCGACGCAAAAAACTAAAAATAAAAATGCATTCCGAAAATTGACTGTTAGTTCTTATTTCAAGGTATCAAAGTTCAAAATAGTTTAAAATTATTTTTGAAGACATTAAATAAAGTTGTAATGACGAAAGTCCGCGCCAAATTTTTTTTCGTCAAGGGCGAACCTGTGTCCTTTAAGCTTTCTAATACTTAGGTAGAGATTTTAATTTAAAAACAAGTTATCAACACGTTACAAAAAGTACATGGGCACTCAAAACTTGATTTTGATCAAATCTTATCTAAAGAAGTAGGAATTAAGTCTAAAATCCGTTACAAAGCTGAGTAAATTAATTTTTAATCCTTCGGTAATCTAAAAATAGTACCAACTTATCTGAAATTATTTCCTTTCATACTTGTTGTAGTACTGAGGTAGTTTACATGTGAATTATAAGAAGTGAGTATGTAGATATGTCATGTAACAACAAAGTTGATAATCCTACTTGTTTCTTGATAATAATAGGTTTTGGCGAAAAATGCCACGGTTTAATGCAAACAAACAGGTTAACAAAATAACCACGCGTAACATGAACATAGGGTGACAATTATGTGACAATTCTGATTACAATACCATATTTTTTTAAGGACAGTATTTTATAAGTACCTAACCGAATCGAAATGCTTTCTTGAAAACAGCATAGAAAAATTAAGTCCTTTCAAAAGGTGAAGTATGGCATTAGTAAGTGTTACAAATAATAATGCGAGTACAAAAAAAAAAAAACAATTTTGAATTCAGGGTCCTTACGTCAAGTTTCTTAGTCTTAAAATCCTACGATAGCCAGTTAATTTACAGACTGTCCCCCAGTTAAAACAAACCAGATTCCAAACGAACAACTATAGGTTTTTCCACTTTTTATGCCATGAATGCTAAGTACAGTGCCAGATGGAACCACCTATTATTTAGGACTAAGACACACAACATATTCTGCAAGATACACCAAAGACAGGAGGTAAAAGAAACAAACGGAAATAATGAATTCTTTAAAATTCATTTGTAGAAGTACGTAGGTACGAACGTTTTAGCAAAAGTTACTTTATCAATAGTTAAGATCAGACTAGTTGATTAAATAAAAGATAGATCAAGTATGCGGACTTTGATAGGGAAAACCCGATGACCATTTAACAAATAACGTGATGCATTTTTTTTGCTATTGCTACTAAGATCTGGTAATTTGAAGATGATCATTTCTTGCCAAAAGTAATAATGGGTATGCATTGATCAATTTATGAAAATACGCTGGGTTCATTTTGTTTTAAGTGTTTTTCATCACTTTCGTCTTGTTAACTTGGAAAGTCGTGACCTTTTAAATTTAGATCAACTAGCATAGCAGCAGCCTGTAATGTTCCCACTGCTGGGACACAGGCCTACTCTCTATGAGAGGGAATGGGCTATAATCCACCACGCGGGCCCAGTGCGGGTTGGTAGATGTCACATGTCTTTGAATTTTAGGTTCTAGGACATGCCGGTTTCCTCACGATGTTTTCCTTCACCGTTTTGAGAGCATTGGTGATGAAATAAATTACACAAATTAATGCGCTTGCCTGGGTTCGAACCCACGACTTACTGGTCGTAAGTCGGGACCGCCACCACTGGGCCAACTCTGCTCTCTCATCATCATCTAAGCCAAGGCAAGTAGATGACCATAATTCGTATAAAATTTAAAACTGAAACTTTAATTTTATTTAAACTACCATTTCACAAGTTCTTTTAATTTTTGAATTTATTGTGTAACAAATGATTTACTATAAAACTTAGCGTAGTAAGAGAGCAGCGATGGCCCAGTGGTGGAGACCCCGACTTACGAGCAGTAAGTCGTGGGTTCGAACCCAGCCAGGCGCATTACTTTGTGTAAGTTATTTCATCACCACTGCTCTCAAAACGGTGAAGGGAAACATCGTGAGGAAACCGGCATGTCCTAGAACCTAAAATTCGAACACATGTGACATCTACTAACCCGCACAGGGCCCGCGTGGTGGATTGTAGCCCATTCTCTCTCATAGAGATAAGGCCTGCGTCCCAGCAGTGGGAACATTAATAGGCTGATTATGCTATACTATGCTATTAGCCTAGTTGTTCAACTTTATCCTATTTTAAAGACTTTCTCGCACCGATTACACGTGGCACCGCTTACATTCGGCAGAAATCGGACCTCTCGTTCTCACATTTTTTGTCGCCAATTACACGTGTTCATTTAAATACCTACCACTTTCAATGTCAACACACTGAATTAATTTTGTAGTTCATACGAGTTTTTGTCTCACTCTTTCCTATGTATGAATGAGATGGAAATAGAAAGTTAGTGTAGGTATTTTATTGTTTTTTTTACTATTCATAAGTATATTGTATAAAATAACATGATATAATATGATGACAGGTCAAAAACTTCTTGAACGGATGCATGCAGATTTCAAATCCGGTCGCATCATATTTTTTACGGGAATTCAAACTTAGAATACGCATTTGACATAATTGGAATGTTTTAAAAATAGAAGTTAACTTTTTTATTGCATGACGTGTATTCATTTTTCAACGGCTTACCCATACCGGAATGTTTAGAGAAAAAAAGTTAGGATTATAAAATGGCCAGTCATGTTTGTTTAGTTAAAACATTAGCTACACCTATCTTTTCCATAAAATTAATAATCTCACAAACCACACGCAAACTTTTTTCAACTTTTCAACGAGTATTGGCGAAGTTTTGTACTGCCAAAGAAAAAAGTTCCTTTTGACTTACCAATTACTTAGGCGCAGTCAACCCTCTGAATTCCGACGCATTATATTCTCGTCCAAGTACAATAATAATCGTTTTTCCCAACAAGCTCACGCACATCTCCTTTTGAAACCGGTTCTATAACCAACAAAACTAGCATATAAAATTAAACCTTAAATTTATCCCCAAAAGGATCATTTCACAAAATCCTGCTCTTGAAACTTATCTCCGAAAAATACTGTTTGGACTGTATGTCCATTGAGTTTTTGGGTTCTTTTGAGTTATCTTTTTACGGTATTAATGGATGTGTCAAAATGCAAGGAGCGTACCGTTTTAGATAAGGCCGTATCAAAATGTGTAATTACATGTAATTATAGCGGTAAGCGGCGCACGGTGAGAAATAAAACACGGATTATCTTGGCCTTTTAAGTTTTTAGTAAAAATCCGTGACACCACCGTATAATCAGCGGAGTCGGAAAATAATTTCCAATAATCTATTCAGCTATGAACGAAGTTTTGTTGGGAAATGCGGTATTAGCTGAAGAAAAACCCTGGATAGAAACATTCACGAATGGACCGGAGTTACGAGATCAATATTCGGGGTTGATGGCCAACCTTCCGTAATTAAAGAGCGAAAGAAGAAGAATCTACTCAGCTATACTTACTTAATTACTACATAACAATACACCAGACCATCATCTGCCTAGCCTTTTCCCGACTATGTTGGGAACGGCTTCCTGTCTAACCGGATGCAGCTAAATATATTTTACATGGAGCGACTGCCTATCTGACCTCCACAATCCAGTTAGTACTGGGTAATACGATACCCCTTGGTAAGACTGGTTGTCAGACTTTTTGGGCCACAGACTACCCACTACTAATACTCATAATAATACACCAGATAAATTATTTAATTACAAAACGATTCATCAAACAAAACAAAAACCAACTATATGAGCATGGCCGCGGGCGAATTTCTGTTTAGCGTTTTTACGACAGCCAATTTTAAGAGTCGTGTTCTTTCGACCGAAAAGGGTATAATAAAAGTGTTTTACATTCGGTCGGGTTACCCCTGGGTGTCTGCGAGGGTCCAGGCCTGAAGAGCTTGGTAATTGGCTACCGCTACTGGGTTTAATAGGCCGCTAACAAATGTGGTGTGAATTGGCGCGGAAGGAGAATTCTGAATGGATTTGGGGATTGTGATTAGGTTTTTTATTCATATGTAATGGTTGAGGATCTCATGGGTAAATAATAAAAGCCGGTCGGGTCGATCTTCAGGTTAAGCCTCGCTTGCTTAGGTTTGGGTGGTCTCCATGGGGTGGAAACCGCGTATCGGTAAGCGTAGCGTATGATGTCCCCCAAGCTATATGGACCCACGATGTTTTAAAGGTGGCTGGGTCAGACTGGATGCGGTGATACAAAAGGCGCAGGTCAGGGTGTTGAGATACCGTGGCCCTGGAACACAAAGGGCAAAGAAGGAACATAGATGGGTTTTAGTCAGTACAAGTCTGACACTCCCTTCCGCTCCGCCCAGAGTGGGGGGGTCATTTGATGATTTCCCAACCGAAAAAAAAAAAAAAAAAAAAGGGTGTTATGTCGCAACTTGGAAGAGGCCTATGTTCAGCTGGCGAATGCGATAGGATTAGGGGCTAAATCTAAAATTATGAAGTAAAATTTTGGAGAAACCTGAAGACGAGTGTCGTTACGATCTGGATTCCTTCTTACCGGAGAATACGAAACAGAGTGGACTGGAAGAATATGGGAAATACCTTTGCCCAGTAGTTGTTTTACAAAAAAAAGAGATCGGATAGTTTTTCGTGCTAGAGAAAAAAAAAAGTTAACCGTCCAATGCTATGCAATTATTAAAAGAGTTCTTGTTTCAAAAATTGGTCAACACGCTCGTCATTAAATGTTGCAATGTATTAAATGATAATTCCACTTACATTTATGTAGTGAGGGCACTAAAGCGACCAAACAAGGCTTCATTCAAGGCAAGTCCTACCTGCTTATGACTTAACGGACTACAAGGACGGAACAAAAAAAGTGAAAATGGCACCCATTGTTTCTTGGGACACCATTAAATTTTATACGTTATTATTTATTGCCCTTTGTTCTAATGTTTAGTTTTTGTTTATAGAAAAAATATTTTTGACTATGAATCAGTTTAAAAATAAAGTGGGCCTCACCATTTCTATTTTAGGGTTAATATTTTTTTTAGTTATTGTAGGGTTAAAGTACAAAATACGTTTACCATATGTGTTTTTTGCTCACACTGATGTTATTTTATTCCCAGTTACAATATTCAACGTATTCATGCTATGCAATTTAAAACTGAAAGTTTCGTATTAATTGGATCAGCCTTTTTTTCCGTGATTTACGTACTTATTATAAAGAACAGTAAGCAATTATTTTTGGATACTGTTGTTATTTCTGTGTTTCTGTGATACTTTAGACTACTCTGAAATTAGAAATTCGTATTATTTTGACACAATCAGTTTAATTAACGATCTAAGTACTAAATCAATCTTTAATGGCACTCATTATTTATCACTATCATTTATTTTTAATCCCTCAAATGTAATAATAGTAAAAACTTATGAGTCATAAAATTATTTTTACTAAAATAATAACGCTTGCAGCGTTTACAGGGTTATTTTAGTACGTATACTAAAAAGTGAGTAGTTGTTATTATATTATTTAATTAACTTAAGCTGTAATTGCAATTAAAAAGCTAATTATTAAAGCTAATATTTGGTTCTAAGTACTAGTTTGGTACTGCACCTAGAATTTTAACTTTTCACATAAAACAATGTATTTTTCTAATGGTGACTTAACTACTTACTAAAAAAGAACAAAGTAGGTTTTTTCTCCATTAAAATCAAACGTGAACAAAACCATATGTAAACCGCGTTCAAGAGCCCTCGGGTATATTGACACAGAGCTCTTGAACGCCGCTTAAATGTGTTAATCACGATCAGTTTCATTAGCAAAAGCAGCTGCTTATTTAAAATAAAATCTTTCACAAGTTTTCATTAAATAATTTCTCAACTATAGTCCGTTAAGCACGTAGGTATTCTGTATAGTAGAAAATAAAAATGTCAATGGGCAAACGTACTTCGGACTCTGACGGACCGAGTCAACCAATGGGCAAAGGCGATGGCAGGTTAAACCGATGTAGGCGGTAGCGCTACTGTCCGTATGTGTCTGAAAAGTGTAGGTTTATTTATTTACTTAAGAAAAACTGTAGGTATTAATAACGATCGGTAGGTTTGAATGAAAAAATGAAAATGAATAGATACATACGTGTTACGGTCACGATTCATATTAAGTTCAACAAACAACCTGAAACTGACCTGCAAATTGCAAAAAACTTAAGAAATTTTGAATTTCGCGGGCTAACCAGGGAATTTCGCGGGCTTCCACCGCAATGATAGTTTTTTCCAGATTGAATTTAAAATATTTAAACGCAAGCTTATTAATCTGTTTTGCTGTGATTTCTAAACGTGGAATAGCTAGATTTTCACTTGGAATACTTTTTTTTTTAGATTTTATCCAGAACAGAAACGGTCTACATTCGAATAATAAAAGCATTTTTTATCAGAGTTTAAATTATGCATGGTCAACAAATAAATCCAAAGTTACACGATCTCGTTATTTATAATAACCCAATTATGAGATTACAACTAAAATTTGTTCTGAACGCGAAATTAGAACTAATACGATTTCATACAAGAAAATCATTAGAAGCACAAAATGGAAGGTATTTGTAGGGTTACAATTTCGAAATATGAAAAGTCTTGACAAAAAGTCGGCCATTTGCAAAAAGGTCAGAATATTTTACTTTATAATCTTTCTTCTTTCGTTAATTTTTGTTTTGAGGCATCGCCTGGCCGCGGGCCGGACAAAATCGCCGAACGAACTAAAATTCCCGGACAATTAGTTCGCACGGATGGCAACCCTAGGTGTGTGCCGTACCGTGACGACCACAACGCGTATGCCTAATTAAATAATCGCTATAGTAAACCCACACTTAGGTATGTAAATAAAAATGTACGACCGGTTCGACTTCGCACTACGGAATTATTTAAAACATGACTTTTATACATGTAGTTAAGACTTTTCTTCACGAGTGTACCAGTGCGTTGAAAGTTGGGAAGCTGCCTTTTTTGTTTTACTGTGGTTTTGTGAATTTGACTACTCTGTGGTTTAAAAAAGTATTAGATGACAGTAGCTTGACAGCTTTTACGACATAAAATTGTCGTGATCATTGATCCATGAAGTATTTAAGTATAGTAAAGAAAGAATTAATTTGAAAAAAATCTATAGTCGAGTTATTACAGAAATTACTAGTTTTTAATAACAAAATGGTTTGCTTCTTGTAATTTATTAGTTTTTACTATCGTCACCGTCACACACCGTGATTAGTTCGAGTTACTTTACTAATAACTTGTGTTGATTTTTATGACTACCCGGTGTATATCAAATATCACTTTTTATTGCGCACTGACAGAATCAAAGATAACATTTCCTGTAGTTTTATGATTTTATTTAATAAAAAAGTTCAAAGGAATTATTTCTGTTCCCACCGCTTCTTTATGTAATAAGTGCGTTAGTAGTCTGAACATGGATGTCCACCGCATGGAAAATTCTCAGAGTGTCCAGCGATGATTCTTCAAGTCAGCCATCTTCTATTCACTGCCCACTATTTTTTAATAATCGTTTGTACGTGACCCATCGTTGTAACTTGAAACCGCCACATGCTACCGTATTCATATGAAATTAGGGCTGTATACGACCATTTTAAACTGACATCTGTCAAAGAACGCATCTGTAAAGAATAGGGGTCAAACCAAAATGGCGCCGAGGCAGAGACAAGGGGCAAAGAATGTGACGAATTTGTAACGCGATACTAAACGCATGCCAGTGTCAATGCTTTCTTTAAAAAAAAAAACACGTGTTCTTCGGTCCGCGGGTTTATTTTAAATTTGGAGTTTTGATTAGCATACGATGTTATCTTGAGGATTGATTTTTGTTTAACAAATTATGAATTACATTAGAAGTTTTTGAGTGATATTCATAAATTATAAATACTGTAATAATTTACATTTTATCATACCACAATATTAAAAATTACGTTTTATTTTATGCATTGTTTAATTATGTAGGCGTTTCACAGCTTCCATTGAAAAATACGGTCATTTGCATAAAATTGTCTTCGACTAATTGAATGTATGAAAGACATATGAATGCGATTAGTCGTACAATTACTCAACAAATCGCAAGATCGCATCTGCGGGCGTGTGCGTCTCTGCGACTCATTAATTTGTTGTCTGACGTATTAGTGACAAACGCACTAAGAATAAACCTGCATGTTTTAAGAGTATTAGTAATACTTTGCAGACGAAATATTTAAAATTGTATCTGTGCTAATATTAGACGACTTGAAAGCAAACTTCAAACTTTGACGAAATTCCAAAATAGATCTTTGAAATTAGCTTTATTTTGAATGGTACGCTAAATACGGAAAAGTTGGTCTAAATAAAAGTAACTTGTAAAAATATTAACCAAATTTTTTCGTGAATTTTAGACTTCCAAGTAATACATATAAAAAGGCATAGCATAAGCATAACCAGCCTATTAATGTTCCCACTGCTGGGACACAGGCCTCCTCTCTATGGTTTGGGCTATAATCCCCCACGCGGGCCCAGTGCGGGTTGGTAGATGTCACATGTCTTCGAATTATTGGTTCTAGGACATGCCGGTTTCCTCACGATGTTTTCCTTCACCGTTTTGAGAGCAGTGGTGATGAAATACATTAAACAAAGTAATTGCAGGCATGAATAAAAAAGGCACAACTACATAATTCGACTTCGATGTTTTCTTTTACAGTACCATCGACATAGTAATTCTTCTAAAGCACTCGTACAAACTTCCAACACAGCTAAACAGAACTTTTCAACACTACCTCGAAAGTAATCACAATAATTTCAAAAGAAATATTCATAAACACTTCTCAGTTTCAATGCTTGAACACAATGTTAGTATGCGTTGCAATATTAGCATATTAACTACTAAGAAACACGTCTTGGACTTATGCACCTGGCTACAGAGTAGATAGAAAACCAGAGACCAATTTTCGATACAAATACAAACGTTAAGCCGCTGATCCTGGGGCTGTAGTCTCGACATAGATAGCGACAAAAATCGGTCGTTAAGTCATAACGATGTCAAATTTCTTTAATAGATTTTCAACTTTATTTCAAAACCTTAAAGTTGAAAATCTATAAAATAAATTTGACATCGTTATGACTTAACGACCGATTTTTGTCGCTATCTATGTCGAGACTGCAGCCCCAGGGGCTGCAGTCTCGACTTTATTTCAAAACCTTAAGGTTGAAAATCTATTAAAGAAATTTGACATCGTTATGACTTAACGACCGATTTTTGTCGCTATCTATGTCGAGACTGCAGCCCCTGGGGTATATCTATCTATTATTAAACAATAGCTGGGTTCAGCTGCATCTTATTAGACTGTAAGTCAACAAGATAGCTAACTTAACCTAACCTAGTTGCAAAAAGGCTAGGCAGATGATGACAGCAAACCCAATGCCATGGGTATTATTACGTTTTTGGCGAAATGGTCAATTAGATTCTTATTTTGAAAATATACAGTGTACTTTTATTTACGTTTGTGTGTCTGTAAACAGGTATTAGAGTGCACGTATTTGAGCCACAAAGACCCGAAGAAGAAGCACATTTTTTTAAAGTTTGGCCTCTGTAGTTTATTTACTCATGTAGTAAAGTTTTCTTACATTTAAAACACTGTAAGCACATATTAAAAAGTTGTAAGGCAGGGTAGTTTTGAGTTCTTTGATCTTGTTAGATAAGCTTATTATTGTTCGATAAAGTGTTTGGCATGCTAATGTTTGTTATCTGATGCTTTTAACACACTTGATACTTTTAATAAGTCTGTGTCATCAACTGCCTAGCCTTTTGCCAACTATGTTGCGGTCGCCTTCCAGTCTAACCGGATGCAGCTGAATATCAGTATTTTATAAGGAGCGATTGCCTATCTGACGTCCACAACCCAGTTAGTGCCTACTGGGTAATACGATACGCCTTGGTAAGACTGGTTGTTAGACTTTCGGACCACTGACTACCTGTAACGACTGTCAAAGATCTACAAATGTCGTACATATCGGAATTATTATAATACGCCCCTGTCATGGCGTAATTTTTTTTTTTAAATATTCCCAATTTTTTTTTTCGTTCAAAAGTCCTATATCAATTTATAGTCAGAAGAAACTTGGTAATTTACGCACATAATTTTATTGAGATAAAATAAGTTCACATTCATATAAAAAAAAAGTAAGTATTTCATTCTCCACACGACAAAAACTAATTTAGAGATTAATAATAATTATGACCAAATAATAATTTTACTTTTATGACGTGTGCTTATGTACAAGTACATAATACAATACCTGGCACATAAGTGGTTATAAACCCACCCAATTGTAACCGAACCAGTTTTCTTTGATGTCATAAAATTGTGGGATTTTACGACTTGAGAACTTATTATTTTATTATAATAAAACGTCATGTATTCGATTATATTTTTTAAAGAAGTTTTTCCGTAATTAGTTCTTCCATTATTTTATCATTTAGTGTTGTTTACACGTCTCCGAATGCAATTAGCGCTAGATGTAATTAAGACACTATTCTGTCCAAAGATTTATTATTCTGACTTTTGTCGTCTAAAAATGTTTGACGGACCAAAATTACGATGCAATTTTTTATGCTGTCTTATTTTTGCCGGTAACGAAAATCTTTACCTCGGAAAGCATGTTAAGCCGTTGGTCCCGGCTGTCATTTGTAGGTCTTTGACAGTTGTAACAGGTAGTCAGTGGCCCGAAATTCTGACAACCAGTCTTACCAAGGGGTATATCGTATTACCCTGTATTATGTGGGTTGTGGAGGTTAGATAGGCAGTCGTTCCATGTAAAATACTGGTATTCAGCTGCATCTGGTTAGACTGGAAGCTGACTATGACATAGTTGGGAAAAGGCTAGGCAGATGATTATATCGTCTTCAAATATTTGACAGACAAAAATCAAGTTTCAATTTTTGATGCTAGGATCTCAACTGGTGATTTTTCTATCTCAAGTATTTGTACAGGTTTATGACGACCTTTAAAAGGTGGCTGGGTTAGACTGGATGAGGAAGACTGAGAACAGGATTAGTGACGCAGTTTGAAAGAGGCCTATGTCTAGATAGACTGAGTTGAATAAAGAACGATGGGTGAGTTATCATCCGTGGTCATCCTATAACTTATTTTACGCTACTATAGCCAACATCCGAGACATCACACAAAAACTTTAACAATAAAAAAACACTTAGCAAAAAAACATAAGAACACATGATTTAACATGCTTTCAAAAAATACTAACAGAAAATCCAGCCGCACCTCGACAGCAAGATGGTTTCACATAGCGAAATCGTAAAGTGCGTCATAAAAACGATACCTAAACAGGATCCCATTACAAAAACCGAGTTGCCATTCTCAGTTTAACTGTTCAGTCAGTTTACTGCCCAAGTTATATCCTATTTGCTGACAGACTTTTGTTGGAATTACATTTGTAATGCTTTATCGCCGTGCTATTTATATTTCTTAATATTCTTTGGCTGTTGTTAATTCTTACTGGAAAGGGTGGGGTTTTCGGGGAAAGTGTGTAACAGGCTTTAATTTTAGTTATAAGTATTTGTTTAAGGTATTTAGCAACTGAAGCTATCGAAATGCCTTCAAAAATTCATAGCACACCCCTTAAAAGCGTTAGCCACATCACGAGCTTAGTTTGTTCAAGTTCATTTACAATATTGAATCGTAATGCATGCACGTAAAGCGCAAATTTCACTATGTGTGGCCGGCTGGCGCTTTAACTCGTAAAAATAAAAATTCGAGTACAAAAGAAAATAAAAACAAAAAAGAACAACTGGCGACCAAGATTAAAACTTTTTGAATTCAGAACATTGCACATCTGTTTCACTTCATGACGTCATCACCAACAAACATTTGAAAATGGAAGCCTGAACGATTCCTTCGCTGTAAGCTAAATGAATTTGCATGGCACAAGAAAGTATGAATTGAAATGTTGTACGCAAGCAAGTTACATTGTTTTACGCATACAAATAAAGATTGTCAACAATAAGAACCCAGCAATGGTGGCCCAGCGGCCCCGACTTAGAAATTTTATTGTACTTCGAATGAGGCGCAATCCTTTATGTAATTTATTTAATCAACACTGCTCTCAATACGGTGAAGGAAAACGTCGTGAGGAAATCGGCATGTCCTAGAACCAAAAATATCTGATATCAACCAACCCGCACTGGACCCGCGTGGTAGTTTAAAGCCCGAGGAGCATGAGGAGGCCTGTGTCTCAACTGTGGGAACACACAAAATGAATTTGCATGACCCGAGAAAGTATGTACGGTATTAAAATATTTCCTTACGCATTGTTGTACACACACATAAAAGATTGTCAACAATCAGAACACATCTACATAAGCCATAATGTTTGCATTGTGTACCGCTGTAGTGCCGTGCTAATGAATGCGAGTCCGATGACGATTATCGAACCGAGCGATACCGACCCGAGAATCGATTAGAATCGCTACGGAATATATGAATTTTTCATAAAGTATCGAGTAATTGGTCAAAAGTAAAACATGTTTGTGTAATGTATTAGTGACGGTAGATTGATTGGTTAGCAAAAAAGGTTTTATTTAACTTGCGAACATTTCCTTGGGTGAATAAATCAATAATATTTCCGACAGACTAGCTTGAAAATGTGAACTTAAAATTAAAGGCATGCTTTACTCTCTCTTTACTGACTCTTTTGGCAAAATTTACTTACAGGGTGTTAAACATGTTGAGTAAAGATGGGTTTACAAATGATAGTAAACTCATCAAAACCTATACGCTTCTTAGAGCTCTATTTAAATAATAAAGCCTCCTCACTTCCTTTGAATATTTTGAGTGTATTAAGTTTTTTCCTCATTATCACGGCCAGGACACTCAGGACATAATGCCGTGTTATGTTAGTCACCGTTTTGTTTGTCTATGAATAGAGTAGTTTTTTTTTCTTGACTAAAACAACATCTAGATAATGTATTAGCTCATAGGATTAAAATTAAATTAAATATTTCGATCGTAGTAGAGATGAATCTAAACCAACAAAAATAAAATAGAAATATGTGTTCGATTTTTGTTAAATATTTAACAAACGAAACATTGATTATGATTGCTCCTATCTCAGCGAATTAACTTTTTCTTTCCGAGAATTAATTTCTAAAAACACTTCTTTTTGATTTAATTAATCATGATCTTTCATCAGATAAGAAAATACCTGTTTTGAGCACACTGAAAATTCCATCAAATTGGAACTCTATCACCCTTGTAATAAGGACGTCATGCGGATTATTTGATTCGTTCTGCGTTCGGCATTGATAAAGTAAATTGAATAATGACGAAACTACTAGAAAAACTAGTCATTACGTGTGTAAACATAATTCGTTTAGTACTCGTATTCGAAATGATTATGCTGTAAAAAATCGACATCCTTTACGTTAAACTATTACTTATATTTCGCCACTTTTTGAGTTGCAAGGTGGCAGCTAAATCCCTTTCTGTGTGTGTGTCCTATCATAATAGACTTTCACAAAAATGCCAATTTAAATCGCAAAAAACGATATATATAAAATGAAAAAAAAAACATTCATCATTTTATTTTTCAGTTTTTTAATTATTTTTTTAAATTCCAAATTCATTCATTCATTCATTAAGACAGGACTTTGGGTTGTTACATGAGTTTGTACCATAAACATTAAGGTTATAAAGCCCATAACTAAAAAAAATATCTTCGAGAAAAATATGTAGTTAACAAAGATCACAGTTATAAAAATTACAAATTTACAAAAACATCACCAAAGACAGCGAAGCGATAACAATTAAAAAACATTAAAAACAAAAATATTTAAATATTTTATTTAATTTACTTATCAGAGCACTAATTAATTAATCGGGTTGCCAAGAGACAAAGATAACTTATCATAATTAGCGTTAAAAAAACATTTAAGTGTCTAAAAATGTCTTTGAAGCTGTTCCAAAGATAAAATAAAAAAATCACTAAAATATTTTTGACAACTCGACCTTTAACCATCCTAAATGTAGTACAATTAAAATTTTCAGATCAAACACTTCACAGTTGACGTGTCATCATCATGTTCCTTGTCCCAATTTATTTGGGATTCCTTTTTCTATGGATCTTCACCTCAGTAGTCAGCCGCTTTCTAGCCATATCATCTTTCACACAGTCGATCTATTGTTTCTTTGGTCTTTCTTTCTTTATTTTCGCTCTTGCCCCAATAATTTTGGAGTCTGCCAGCATGTCTTCTTCTGCCCTATGAGTCCTCATCTCAGTAGTCACCTCCTTTCCAGCCATACCATCTTTCACTTAATCCGTCCATCGTTTCTTTGGACTTCTGCTACGCTAAAAGATTTAGCTTGTAAAATGTAGTAGCATTTAAATTCTACGATAAAATGTAGCGAATTTGAATTGAATTGAATGATAAGTAGTGTTTGCTTATTTGATCTGAAATCCTGAGATGATCTGAATAGATTTGACTAAACTTTCTAGCTTACCACGGAATCAGGAAACCAACTAAACATACGGCAAAATGGGAATCATGAGGGAATCCGCAAGCAAAAAATCTGTCGGTGATATTTTTAAATCACCATACATCTTAGTCACACGGAGATCGCTCATATTTTTCCGGTTATTTTTATCTTCCACTCCTCATGTGTGGCTAATTGTGGAATATAAATGATACAGTTCATTAATATGTTTTTAATAAACCACACATCTGTTGCCTGTTTTAGTTTATAGTCTTTTTAAAATTGCGTAAGTTTTTTCGATCTTGGTAACCTGATCAAATGAAAGAAGTAGAATAGTCTTTGTACCACATGAATTAATAGTACTAAGGTCGAATTTTACCAATGTAATTAAACGTGACCAGCAGATTTAAATTCCATTCAAAACCTGTCAGTGCTAATTTTCCATAGCAATGATTTTCAGTCTCATTGGTAAATTTCGCCCTTAGTTATTTCTATATTTGGTTCAGAGTATGTCGGTGTGTAGCCACCTATCTTTGGATCAGACATTGCAGTTCTAGATTTGAAAAAATATAGTAATATCACGATAACATGAAATCTGCCATTATCTTTGCGAATGTCATGTGGAGCGATAAAAAAAATGGGTTCAGGTACTTACTGATAAAATAAAAATAAACAATACGGTATTTTTTAAATGATATTGTACTGATGTAATATTCATAGGTACTACAAAAGTAATCACAATAACAAAATGTTTATGTAATCAATGAGGATAAATCATTAAGATGTGTTGGCAGACCAACAGCCAGATAGCCATAGGTGGATGATAGAAGGTCGAGGGTAAGACCTGGTTGAGACTCGATCAGACCAGGGAAGAATGCCACAAAGAAAAGGCCTATACTCAGCAGAGGGTGGAACAAGACTGCCAATTTGTGATGACAATGATAAATCTCTACAATTTTTACTATAAGAGTACGTCTCCTAACCTGAAGTTTGAAAGTGGAACCTCTTACAGAAAAATTGAAGGGGAGTCGTCTGTCTTGGTATGGATGGAGGGATAAAACGCATGTGACTAAAAGATTGCTGGATATGAATGTTAATGGATGGAGAGGGAGAGGAAGGCCAAACAAGATAGATGGATAGTGTGAGGAATGAAATGAAAGAGAAAGAAAATGATGCCGTCACGTCACACGGGTGAATGGAAGAAGAAAACTTGTGGCTTCAACCCCAAGTAGAATGGGACAATGGCAGGAAGATCATGATGATGAGTATGTCTCCTAATTATGCGAGTCTACTAGCGAAAATATCACATACAGACAGGCTGTCTGATGTGATAAAATATTTAACTACAAGAAGTGGAAGAGAGAGAGAAATAGAGATTTCAACATGTTGTCGTCAGTGTGAACGCACAATAATATATATCCTTACTTTGTAGGTATTTATCAATGAAGGTATATTCATCTGTCACAAACAGGACAAAAATAACATAAATTATAAGTTTACAATGTAATTAAATTAGATCAGCCAATAGATAAAATTGTCGTGACCTTCGGGTCAATAAACTGTTCAATATTCGCATCTTATCTAACGTTCTTCTCGTGTTAAATTAAACTTACGTTTATTAAATGTAATTTTAACTAATTTTTATTAAGGCTTGTCTTAATTTTCGTGGAAATCATGTAGCAGTTACCAATATTTTTCATAGAAACTAAAAAATACTGATCATAGCGCACATCCAACCAAATATTACTGTTAGCCTGTAATATCCCACTTCTGATGAAAAGCCTCTCCCCAAGACCTCTAGTTCTTTTAATCCGGGGCTAATATGGACAACTGGTCGCTGTTTTAGTCCAGCTCGTCCCGCCATATTTGATGAGATCTGCCGCGACGCCTTCTGACTGTGCCAAGGCTCCACAGGTAGAACACTATCGAAAAAATTCTACGAAATTCAAAACTACTATGGTCTGCTCCAATTCCTCCCCATGACTTCCAGTTCTTTCGAACCAGAGCTAATGAGGGTCGCAATTGGTCGGTGGTTTTGCGCAGGTCGTCCTGCCATCTCCTAAGAGGTCTGCCGCGACGCCTTCTGGCTGTGTCCGGGTTCCACAAGCTGCCCTTTCAAAGTTTATTTACCAGTAATTATTAAGTTAGCTACCTCGAGGTTAAAATGATTTTCCTGTTGAACATAATATTTTGTTTACACGAACCTAACAACTTAGTAGCTAGCGATATAATAACTGTGAAAGGCCAGTGGAACACCATTGGAAAAAGTGTTCGAAATTCAAAACCGTAAATTCGAAAAAAGAACTATCTTGGTCTGCTCCAATTTCTGTTACATAATCATAAACAAATAAAGTACTTAGTAGAGCTGTCATCGTATTCTTGCGAGTCATATTATACGATATATTCTTTCTATTTGGTCTGTAACCCTATCCGTATATTGTCATGCATAGCTCAGGCGAGGCGTGTCCGCCGCCATTATTCATAACGCTTCACACCTTACATACCTGACAAATGCGGCCGCATACGAACGCAAGCGCATTGTCATTACTGCATCCTGGTTTCAAAGATTTTGATCATAACTTTGCGAACTTATATATAAAATTAAGGAATGAGTATATTAGAGGAAGTTTGAAAGTTGCGCCAGTTACAGAAAAATTGAAAGGGAATCAACTGACTTGGTATGGACATCTGATAAGGAGGGACGAATCGCATGTGACTAAAAGATCATGAAAGACCATGGATCCTATACATGACTGGCGAAAAGCAGATGTACCATAGTTACACCTTTATTTCTTACCATTAGGAGTTTACAACGTGATATTATATTTCCAATGAACAGAAAACACCTATGTTATAACAACTATGATTACAAGTCAGCCTTAACCAGTCTTACCAAGGGGTATCGTATTAATTAGAACTAACTGGGTTGTGGAGGTCAGATAGGCAGTCGCTCCATGTAAAATACTGGTATACAGCTGCATCCGGTTAGACTGGAAGCCGACCCCAACATAGTTGAGAAAACGTTAGGCAGATGATGATTACAAGTCAGCCTTATAAATCGCTAGATAGACAATAGCCATTTTTATGAGAGACTAGACCTGATACCCACGTTTGAGTCACGTTAGAGATAATCTATCAGGTCAAAAGATCGTGTAAATAACTATAGGCTAGGCTAGCTACACTACACGTCACTTCTGTCTGAGTACGGAAAGTCATTTCATCTGAATCAATCATTCATCATATTCCTGTCCTTGTCCCAGGTTACTTCAGGTCGGTGCACCGTGTTTTCTTCTTCCATTCGCCTCTGTCAATCGTCACGCTATCATTTACTCGTTTTTCTTTCATATCATTCCTTACACAATCCTTCCATAGTTTCCTTCGTCTCCATTCATCTGAATTAATAATTATGGTCGTGAAATGGTGGATGATTTGAAAATTGCCATAATACTTCCCAATTATTGTTATTTCCTGGTGTGTTCAGTTTTGTGGGTAGTAGATAACTGCCTGCATCTGTTATTCCAATTTCAAATTTCTGGTGGGAAATTCTGATATTCTTGAGTATCTGTAAGTATGCATCCTTTCTACCACTTCTATTCGAAGCTTGATGAAGATGAGAAGTAGCAACGGCATTAAAATACTCTTTTTATCCAGCCAATAGAACATAAATCCTATTTTCAGCCTCTAAGTTTGATTTACCCCAGTACCTACAACCCCAAGTTTGACCGATAAAGCTCGTTACTGCTACCCTCTCAGACGTCACTAAAACCGCCAACAGCAATCTGGTAGCTGTATACACAATAATACCTTTGCCTAGTAGCCTTTGAGGAACACCAGGAGTGACAGACGCGTCAATTTCGCCACTTCAGCCCCATAAACGCGTTATAAACCTTCCAATAATTGATAACAATTATCATTTCTGTTTATTAGGAGTCTGCGCATTTCTTCTTTTGTCAGGCGACATCTCAGGATTCAACATCCTTCTTGATATTTTACTTTTACACCATACGTCCATCCTCACCCGTCTTAACAAGGGGTATCGTATACACAGCACTAACCGGGTTGTGGAGGTCAGATAGGTAGTCGCTCCATGTCAAATACTGGTTCTCAGATGCATCCGGTTAGACTGAAAGCAGACCCCAGTACCTAACATAGTTGGGAAAAGGCTAGGCATATGTTGATGACCATCCGTCCATCCATCTTTTGGTCTTTCACTATTCATAAAGCCAATAGTTAGCCATAGTTTATATATTCAGATATTGATACTAAAAGGTACATCTGCAGTAGCTAAAACAGTAGTAGGCAGATTATTAAAACAGCGTCAATGAATACGTCTTGCATATCGTTGACAGTATTTATCTCTGTAGAGCTTCGGGTGACAGATCTCGGCGATAAGCGTGAGTCCATCGATGTGTGGCCGGTTTAGGGTGTCATCTCGATGGGACTCTTGAACGCAAAGAATGAAGAATGTCGTAGCAAGTTCTGCGGCAGAAATTGGAAATAATTTCTGATTTGTTTTGAGAGAAACCTTCGATGAGACCCCCTCTTCCCCTTCCTGGACCATTCTTATTACTTGTTCCTTCTTCTTTAATTGAGACTACGCACAAAGCGGGTTTTATATGAGGACTTGGGATTGTCATAGTGGTGTAAGGATGTGCCATTCAGCGTGGGGACTCGCTGACTGCCCAGGGCCCGCTGACCTCTATAGTCGTTATTTCAGTAGTTACCCTTTATTAGTAGTATTCTGAAGAAATAAAGGAGAATAATGTGTCCATTTTTGAATTACATATATGTCATCATCTGCCTAGCCTTTCCCCAACTATATTGGGGTCGGCTTCCAGTCTAACCGGATGCAGCTGAGTACCAGTACTTTACATGGAGCGACTGCCTATCTGACCTCCACAACCCAGTTAGTACTGGGTAATACGATACCCCTTGGTAAGACTGGTTGTCAGACTTTTTGGGCCACTGACTGCCTAACGACTGTCAAAGATCTACAAATGACAGCCGGGACCAACGGCTTATCGTGCTTTCCGAGGCACGGAGGAAACTCGGTATGTAATGGGCGGTCACCCATCCACAGACCAAAACCTAAAGATCGACCCGAGCGGCTGTTATTATTTAGCCACGAGCTCTTTGATATACATATATGTATATAAATATAAACGCTTTTTTTCCCGTAGGGTAAACAGACTACTGTAGCCAACTATCCTACTACAAACCTTTCATGCTTCTTTTACCTAGTCCATTTTCATACATACGCTGACCTTGGGTGAACCTGGGTGATCTATTTCTCAGAAATACCAGGAACCTTTTAAACAGCGGCGGTTATTTAATGTATATTTAAATACATAAATTCCTGGTACTAGCCGTACTAGTTAGTGTGATTTATATTATAATCACGAACGTGACTGACGGATCGCACTGATAATATCACGTAGGTACTTCCGAGGTCACCTGTTGAGTATATTATGTATTAAATAGTGCTCTATATGTGTATTACTTTATATATTCAGATATAAAAGTGATAAAGGGATTTATACCTAATCAAATCTCGTCACTTTAGTTTGTGCAGACATGAATTGTATTGTCATTTCAATAGGTCTGATATTTGTTTGGACTCCTTCGTCAAGAACTAGCAAAATAGGGCGTGTCTAATATACAGTAGTATTTGTTTACAATTGAGAGAAATTTAATTCGAATTTATTTTCTTCGTCATGACGGGAAATACTTCAAAACCATCATGTGTCAATCTTAGTTTGCCCCCAACCCCCGTAGCATGACCACCGTAGACAAGAATTTATTTGACGAAAGAATCGACAAAATGACAGATAGTGCAAAGAAATCCGTCATTGTATCGACACAATCTGTCATTTTGCCGATTCTTCCGTCAAAGAAATCCTTGTCTACGGTGGTCATGCTACGGGGGCAGGTGTCGCCAGATTGATTGGTTTTATCCTGGTAATAAATTCTGTGCTGTCATGAAACTTGACTTGATTAGAATCTTCTTTATTTTGGAAGAAAATCTCAAGTCTATGCAAAATTATGTTGAGTTGCCTACAGCTATCATTATCATACACTTAAACTTTACCTGGCCATGGTAAAATATACATATAAAACAATATATTTACGTGAATTGTTCCTTACTCAATATTTTCCGAGAGTTTTCTTAGCGTCACTTGGCTTACAGCCAAGAGTGCTTGTTGACGAGCACTTGACAAGGAGCTTGACCCAAAAGATGTGTCACACGGCGATACAGCCACAATTCTTGCCAACCTATCGCTTGTCCTGCCAAAAACAATATCAACCTTAACTAGATACAAATAAGAGAAGATAAACTGTACTATAGATGTTGGATTTTCAGCTGGTCTACTCCTAATTAGTGCCTTACTGTTTCTAAATTGTATGGCATCATAATTCAACCCAGACCTTGATTACAAACCCAAGACCACGCTCAAGCTATTCAAATGTCACTAATGATGCCTTTTCTTCTTTACAGATGCAATCCAACACAAAATATAACGGAACACCTCAACCTTAGGCATTTTAAGTTCAACCTGACAAAAGTTATCTGTGATCTCATTTTAGTTTAGTAAAAAAACAATCGCCTAAATTAGTTACGTTTTAAGTGCAGCTAAAAAAGAAAAAAAAAACAATAGACTGAACAAACAAATGTCAAAATCGGGCGCGAAGGACCGTGAAGTTTGAATTTGGAAACAGACAAAATGGCGGTTCAGTGAGTGGTCATGGATGACAGATAGTGGATAGGTTGTGGTGTTAGAGGATGGGATAATGGAAGTTGGGGCGTTGGGTTCGTGAAGATGCCGCATGCTCATTCGAGTTCGGCGGCGAGCTCGGGCGGTGACGACCTGGGCTCCACTGATGAGGTCAAGGTCTTCAAAGACGAGGGCGACGGAGAAGACGAGAAGCGGAGCTCGGAGAATTTACTGGAGGAGAAGTCCAGTCTAATAGATTGGACTGAAAGTGAGGTGAGTGACATTGAACTTCATTCCGTAGAATTACATCATAGTTTTATTTGGCAGTTTACGTACGCCTCACTGTTTTCAGGATCCAAATTCAAAAAGGTGATTCGAATTTTGAAGCAAAGGTATAGTAACTAACCCAAATAGACGAAATTCGAAATCGACAAAATTTGAATTTGGATCTAACTAACAGATTTGATTGGACGGTCACGTCATAAGCCCGCTGATTCGGTAACATGCGGTAGGCACGTAATTCGGTCCTAGCACTTCATTATGGATGCACACGAGGCATTTATTCGACGATATCGCCATCGCTGAGCCATTGTAACCGTCATAGCGTACATTTACAAGAATAGTATCACAATACATTGTTAACTGACACTTTAGCTTGCTAAGCTGTATTTTCATGGCTGTCATAAATAGAAAGATATTTCAAAACGTGTTAGGTACTAATTAGTGTGAAATAAGGATTTGCCGATTTTTTCCGGCTGATAACATTACTGATAATCTCTTTTTCCTCTTCAGCTTTTAACTATCCTCTTTCGCGTGTTTCCTTCTAATAATGAAGCTGCTGGCTGGCTGCTGGCTGGCAGCCTATAATAAGGCTTTGATAATACAAGTATACTGGGTGTAACAGAAAGGGTATAACAATATGAAAGGATATGCTGCAGACCATCAAACTGCCATACATTTGGGTCGAGTAGGTATTGAAATTATGAATGGGACAGCTGATATTTTTTTTACATTTACGATTTTGGAGCTAAGGAGAAAGTTGTTCAGTTTGATGGTCCGCATTATATCCTTTCATATGACTATACCCTTTCTGTTACACCCTGTATAATCAAAGCTATAAGGCTAATATTTTATCACTGGACAGCTTACGACTACGGGACTATCTAATCCTTGACATTTAATGCTCCTGTTACACTCTCTTCTTCCTCTGCTTTTCATTTTCCAAGCTTCATATTCTTTTCCAGTCAAGCAATGGTTTTTACTATGAATCTCTCTGTGCTTCATCACCATCATCCACAGTCCGACTTCAATCACCGCTAGGCTCAGGCCTCTTAGCTTTGGTTGTGTCTGTCTAATGCAGGTTCTGCGATGAAAGCAATGTCGCCCACCAATCTCAGCCTAACCCATTTTAATTAGAACCGTGCCAACAATATCTAAATATTGACTCTTTCATATCTTCTTACGTGACAAAAGAAACCGGTTTACGACATTACGTCAACTAATACCAAGAATTGGGTAATGTAATCAAATCTTATTCGTATTACTTCAAATAAAGATATTGATCAAGATAAGCTTATTGTGTTACTATTTACTTCGGAATATTTATCTTTTTTCATACTGTGTGTAGTTCCGTGTGTTAGGAGCTCGTGGCTAAATAATAACAGCCGCTCGGATCGATCTTTAGATTAAGCCGTGCTTGCCTAGGTTGGTCTGTGGACATACCGAGTTTCCTCCGTGCCTCGGAAAGCACGTTAAGCCGTTGGTCCCGGGTGTCATTTGGAGATCTTTGACTGTCGTTAGGAAGTCAGCGGCCCAAAAAGTCTGACAACCAGTCTTACCAAGGGGTATCGTATAACCCAGTACTAACTGGGTTGTGGAGGTCAGATAGGCAGTCGCTCCATATAAAATACTGGTATTCAGCTGCATCCGGTTAGACTGGAAGCCGACCCCAATATAGTTGGGAAAAGGCTAGGCAGATGATGTGTAGTTCCGTGTGTGACTGACAACAGACACAACGTCAGCAGCTGAAGATAGATACTATTTTTGTATTTTGGATTCTTCACTACTATTCGCTCGCTTTTCCATCTGTAATTTCAAATGATTCTGTTGGTCCCCTCTATCATGAACTTTCTGCAATTTTGACTATGTCTTCAGCCCAGCGCTGTCTTGGACTCCCGGCCTCCTATGGTTTCTTCAACCTGTCCTTGTATATTCTTTGGTCGGAACCTTACTTCATTGGCAATCTTCGAGTCTAGCCACATGTCCTGCCTAACTCCACAAGGCTTTCTTCTGATTTCTGTAGTCTTTATAAATAGGAAATTATGCACCTGTTTAGACAGTTTTTCTTTATCTATGTACATATCTCTGAAAGAGAAAACTCTCTGCCGGCATCTGTGTTTCCTCCCACATTTAACCCGTCAGCCTTCAAAGCAAGAGTGAACAGGCATCTTTTGGGCACGCTCGTCCCATCATAGACCTCATCTATCGCTTTCCATCAGGTGTGATCGAGGTCAAGAGCAGGCCCATTTTGTATTAAAAAAAAAGAGCCAAATGGGGGTTTATTTGTAAGTTTGAGTAACAACTTGCTATTTATATCATCTTTCACTCTATTTAATTCCAAAGGCATTTAATTCCAGGCAATGTAATTAATCTAGTCCCGGCTTAAACTTAGTTAACTACGGTTTAAGCACTATTCCCACTCCGTATCTGTTTCTATTTCAAATGAAAACTCATTTAGATTTAATGCTAGTACAGGTTTATGTTTCCCATTACCTTTATTCTTTACTATATTCTCAAGCTAATTTCAAATTAAAATATGCGGAACTTGACTCCTATTCAAGACGTTATTCGTGTATCATGGAATATATTTGCTTTAAAAAACTGGTGTCTATTAGGTGGTCTTGGTAATACAATGATTGACCAAAGAGGTGTCGGTTTGAATAAATCGTTTGTCTTGAAATGCAGACTTCACGCGGCGCTTCGGTTTGGTCAACTTGCCCTCATATATTGGGCTAAACATTGTCGTACACGTTAACAGCAGGTGCCAAACTCAGGTAGATCTCTATTGAACATATTCCTCGTATTAGTACCACAATGCATTCAAATAGCATCACAATATATTTAACTGCACTGAATTCTATTCACGCAAACATACTGCCACTGCCCCCACTATTAATTCACAATGAAATATCGATCTTATTGTGCACGATCAAAGTTTATAATGGCTCAATGAAAACTGTAAAGTTATGTTCGATTGAAGCGATACATTCTGCACTATTTGCGCTTTTACACGATTTCACACCTCCCAATATTTCCGATTTTATTGATACTCGGATCTCTGAATTGTGCAACGTTGAGTCGATTTATTAATGTTTTAATGGAACGATTAAATATTTTAAGCGCTGGTGCACGCTTCTCCCTTAATAACGATGGTAGTATCACTCACGATAAGGTCCGCTTCACGCTATAAAATAGGATCGTAAAGCACGACTTTTTACACCTACGAAAATGTGGGATTCTTAAATATTCATAAGTTGACGGCGGTAAATGAACTCATTATTGTACAATTCGATGCGTAGATTAACATCGGCGGTCGTAATGAGTCAACCGCTCAATTACCTGTACCGCTACCACGAATTATGTGAGATGCGTCGAGATGTACTGATAGACACGTCTTTATAATCGCAAATTGCCCGTAAAACAAACAAAAACAAGGTGACAAAAACAACCGAGACGAAATCACATCCAAAACAACAATTGTTGAGGCGCCTTCAAAACCCATACAGGTACCGAACGTTTCCGAAAATCATAAAATATTGTATTCCAAGCTAACATAAATTACTTTATTCATTGTATTATTTCCGAAAACTCCATTATTCGCTAGACGGGGCCCGTACAATGACTTCTACCTGCGTTCAGGTATTTCTTATAATAAACACAGAATCCCACTGCTTTTGTCGAATTTACCTGTCGAGCGGTGAGGCGAGGGTGTGCAAACATGACCGAACACCTACGAACAGACGAAATACTTGATGCGCCGTCCCTTTCTTTGTCATTCAATAAAGAAGTGGCGGAAGCGAGATGGGAGAATGATTTGTACAGGATTCCCAACGCCTTACAATCACGGTTGGTATAAATATTGGATTATACTTAGGTGCAATTCTCGTGTATGTCATAATAGCATCGATTATACTACGTGATGCCATTACAATACACATTGTACGAACAATTTTCGTTCGACGTTTCGATTTCTTTTAGATTACAGTGTCTGTTGGTGAATTGGATTTGATGTGAGATTTTTTACGCCTGCTTACCTTTTGGAGATGTTTCTTTTAATGATTTTGTTTTTCCGTTTATTTGTTGTTTATTGTCCAATTTTGTTTGAATTGTTAGTCAAATATGTTCTGTTATGTACCTGCTGGGCAAAGGCCTCCCCCATAGTCTTCCACTCTTCTCTCCATGCGGTTATCTCCGCCCAATCTCTCACAAAGTGGATGTTAACAAAACTTGTATGATTGATTGTCCATAGAGAATATAATATAGAAAACTTTGTTTCACTACAAACAAGATTCCCTCTACAAACGCTTACACATGTAAAAGTTCTCAGATATTTACCTATAAGAGGCAGACTAATCCATTCCAGAAAATTGCTACCTTTTAACGACATCCAATATCTTAAATTGACCATTTAACCACTTTTTAGCCCTTTTAAAGAGTATGTAAGTTGATGAGGCTGTACATCGAGATGCCTTTCACTAGGGTCTAGAAAAAGTCAATGGCTTAGCGATTTCCGTTGTGGTCGGGGCTTGTATCAAATGGTCTGGGCAACATAGCTGCCCATGTAGAGATCCGAAGCTTCCGTCGAGATTTACTCATGTATCTAGATTTATTATGGTTTAGGATTTTGTTGTAAGTCAGGAAGATAATTGGCAGAAGAAAATTTAAAAGTAAAAAAAAAACAATTGGATAAAATCGATGGAGATTTTGCAAAGGATTTATTTGAAACAAATACAATCGCTATTGAAATAGAACATAGAATTAAATTATATCTAATCGATCAGAAATAAAAATAAACCGATTAATATCACTTCATTTATTTTTAGTATATTTTTGTTTTAGTTTTTATTATCATTTGTGTGTGGGTCTGTATTTGTGTGTACTCCAATATAAGTTAAGGTTGCTCGAAACAAATGTATTTTATTTATTTTTTATTTTTATGTATTGAGGAATTTAGAGACATCGTTGATTCTAATAAGAATTCAATCCTTTCCAAAGGTATTTTTCATAATTAAGAATCTTCCGAAGATATAGTAAATATATTAAAGAAAATTAATAAACCAAAGACTAGTAATAAATCAATGTAAACCAAGCCCAACCTACCCTCAAAATGAGATAGCTATCGCTTCATTCGCTACATAGTATCCAGTCTAAATATAGCAAACAACGCGTTCTTGTCCCGCTGTCCGCTTCCGGCCGGCATGCCTGCTCCTTACTCTCGGCCAGAATAGTGTTCCTGTGAATATTCCACATTTTATGGCCACACTTGTCGCCAAACCCGTTTTGCTGGCGAAGGTAGGACGCAGTTTCGAAGTTGATGGTCGAAGTGTGAGGTGAGGATTTACATATGGCTGGGCTAAAGATATGTCTAGAGAGTATGATGAGTGAAAATTTGATGTCAAAAAACGTGCTTTTGATGAAAGAGACACGAATGAGAGTGAATATGAAACATCTGGTGGAGCAGTTAAAATAAAGGAGATTGATAAATAAAGGGCAGCCGCGAAATTCATCGCCGAAATTAATATTACATTTAATAATCCAGATACTGTAACCATACACCCTGCTTTTCCACCAAAGGGATACCCTGAACACGTACGTAAAACTGAATTTTCGTTTCGCAAAACTGCGTCCAGTCCCAGTTTTAATAACGAGTCCATTATAAATAATTTAATCAACGTATTGCCGATGGCATACACCACATGTGCCGGCAAATTAAAATTTATAACACTATAAACCGCTCTACAGTTTTAATGACTCCTTAACTCAACAAATCCTTATATTAATTCGGCCTTGTTGGTATATTTAGATGATTAGTGTTCATTAATACGTATGGAGTCGCCATTTGAATTTTTGATCGTACTAGATCTTAGTTTATTTAGAAAACATTCCTTGGCAAGCTTCATTCAGGGTATTGCGTCCAAAATTATTGAAAAACTATTTCGAATCTTATTAGAATTTATTTGAAAGTTTTGAGCAAAGTTGGTATGAGTGAATATCAAGAAAATTTCAAAAGAATCCCGAGAAAAGCACTTTTAAAAACCTTATATTCAAAAACACTTTCTAACTACAACACAACTTCTCATACAGAATTTATATCTCATAGCATTTAACGATCTGCGACTTTTAACTCCCAATATGACAGCATAAATGAATAACCATGAAAGAAGCCTCAGGGAGCAAGTTTATTGAATTAACGATGCAGCATGCGGTCACCTGCCAGCAATAATCGAGAGATAAGACAAATAAAACCTTTATGATGGATACCGTCACAATATTATGATTGAAACTCATCTACAATTCAATGACAATCTGTCTTTGTAAGTAAGGCTTGTTTATAAGATATTATTTGTAACTCTAACTACGATAGACAAAGCCATTGATTGTATCAATGTCAGATTCTTCGATTTATGGGTTTCGATCTTCAAAAATCAAGTTTTGTACACTAGTAACGTTATTAAATGACGTCTATGATTATTTAGGCATATCATTTTCGATGATAATTGTTTCAAATTCAGCGAATTTGACAGATGCGTGAATGACGTATCAATTTACATCGGTCAACCGCGAACCGTATCGTTCAGTTTACATAATGTATCATCAATTTATGTTTATAAATTTAATGTTATGTATTAGAGGAAGTTCGTATGATCATTCCATTCTTTCGTTTCATTCATTTCGGCTCTAAATTTCTTCAAGTTAGTTTGGGGATGTTTGAAGATGTTCAAATATAGTCACAATCTTCGCAGAAACTCAGACTCGACTTCACTTAGACCTACTATAAGGTGCAGATCTTCTGACTTCTTAAGACGATGGCTAATCTGAATAATCTTCTCGGTTTTCAACGCCTAAAAATCTTTGTCTACAGCTTATTTTTCCCATGGTGCGTTTTTTCAACCCTTGGGTCAGCTAGGATTAATCAGAACAGCGTAAGAGGCTTCTTGCTTTTTGACATTCACTTCTCCACAGCCTGAATTACTTTAACCATCTTTGACTTCATTAAATCCATCATGTACAAAGCCTTACAAGTTATTAATTTCTCAAGCCATATCTGCAGTTAGCGTGGGTTTTAAGCTTGCCTACTTCCTAATTACGATCTGATGATAGGTGTTGGGCACGTGGGCAGTTGCATTGGCCTGCATAGCTCCTGCAGCCGTGAGGGTATGCTGCCTTGATTCATAAGTAATAGGGAAAACTTTTACTGTATCTGATTGATTCATTGGCATTGTGTGGCGCAAATGTGTTGTTGGCTATTGGGAATATTACTGTACTTAGGGCTTAGACAAGTGCCAATTGGTTTCAAAGCCTTCAATGACTTTCAACAGTCAGTATGTAAAATTGTATGGTTATTTGTATTAACTATTAGCTAGTACATTTTTGAATTTTCTATCTCATTATCGCTGGTAGAATGTCGTTTTGTCTAGGTCCTGTTTTGTCCTTGTTTTGCTTAGCATTTATCAGCCATTAATTTTAGTATTTGATCTATTCTGGAACTGATTTTTGTTTTGGTATAATGACTTGAGTAATAACAGGACTAACCATAAGCCATGTTTAGTAGGGTGGTATCCAATTTTTTTTTAGATTTTCGAATCTGAAAAGTTCTGGAAAGTTGCATTTGATCATAAAGAACATGTAAACAAGAAAACATCTACTGCGCTGTCGTGCCGAGGCACAGGTATCACCTCGGTAGAGGGCTAAAAGTAAGTTCGAATATTGTCATAATATTTTTTTTTCGTGTTCCTTTTGACCAAATGCAACTTTTCGGAAGTAATCAGTGTCGAAAATCTAAAAAAAAAAATTGCGCTTCACCCTAATGTTTAGTAATGATGAGAAGTATAGAATCATTGACAGATGACATTCATTTTTCTCATTTTCGAATCTTTTGTGTATTTGATCAATTCATTAAGAAAATCTGTCCTGAAAAGCAAGCTTACTCCTTAGTTTTAACATTTAGTTTCGTGTTGATTGCAAATCGACTTTGAAACTAGTTCCACAAACTACTAAGTTATTCAAGTGTTTAGCACTTTGAACCCATAACTTGACATGAACTAAGCGGAAATAGTTCAATGGCTAAAATGATGCGTAACGATTGGGAAATGTAAAGAGGACATTTTCAGGACCTTTTTCTATTATTTGGGGATACTCCTCCCAAAGACTTTTGCTATATCTTGCCTGAATAGTGTTTTTTTTTGTCCAGATAATGAAAAAGGATTGGTAAATTTTTGTATGAAGCGTGGCCTGCCTAACTTTCGCCATTTTATTGATACCAGCTATCGATTAAAACAGATTACTGTTCTGGATGAAGTTAGTTGTTCGAAAAACTACAATGTGGTACATTCCCAGGCGAGTAAGGAGTAAGAAGTATCATCGAAAGGTCAACAAAACGTCAATAAACCCAAGACACATCTAGTGTGAACACGTCCGCTCCACACAACATCACCTTCGCGAATGCATTAGTTAAGCGAGTTTTGTGCATTTGTGCTCAACCATTTGTTGCTATTTACGATCGCGCCGTGTTTCCGCTTGCTTCTAACATTCAATATGGTAATGACGCGTCTGTGGGGTCTACGTCTCCATACCTGCGTATGCAGCTATATTTACGTGTGTGAAGTGAACAAAAGTGACGTTAACTTCGATTAGATTATTATTTACAACACCCAATAAAACATCAGAAAAAAGCCCATAATATTCAAATAAAAATCTGCGCTTAGAAAGTAACCATCGTTATCAACGAATCAATAATGTACTGCCCAATATCCGTGATAACGTATCAGCTGCGCTCGTACAACCCTGAACAAAGACCACAGAATAAAATGTTACAGTAGCTTCGATTGTGCGTACTGGGCGAACGTCCGCGGGACGTGTGGACTTTAGCTTATCTGTGGCGTCCACAAATGTTTGGGCTGTCGCCTTATCAGTACACGGGTTGTCAGCCTTGCTCGGATTATTGGGGATAATGGCTCCGATGTTAATATATTGATAGTAGATAGTACAAATACGGACACACGAAGCAGAGACGTCACTGAAATCAATCTTGGTCAGCTAAGCTGTAATACAGTACTTAGAAGAGTTTATTTTTGGGACGGTAGTTTTGAGAAATCCTTTGTCGTGTTGTGGGTATTCTGTAAAATTGCACGGTACATTTTGAATTATGCGTGCTGTTCGGTAACGGGTTTCAGTGGTGTTTCCGCTCGATTCGTATTCTTAAATTCCCGTAGTTTATGCACTTTTGGCTAAACCTGTTTGTATATGCTCCTGGCAGATTTGACCACCATGTTTTACATCTATTTCGTATTACAATGTAAATGCAGCATTAGCTTCACCTTCTGACCGCATCGCCGCACATTTGATCAGATCAGATCTTGTTTCTGATAAAATCAATCATATGCTCACCTCACTACACCTTCTGGTTAGGAACCGACCATTGATCTAAGATTTTAAGTTACCTTTTACTGATCGTAGAATATTCGAGAATTTTTTACTAAGACTTTATAAATTCCGTTAAGTTCACGATAAAATTTGGATCATCGATTCCCTAAAATATTCTTATGAATCATGAGAACGTGAGGATTAGGAGGCTTAGGTACAAGTACCTACGTAGGAATCGATGCTTCTGGAAACGAGTTCATGCGTAAATAAAGATTGCGTAGGTGTATATGGCGCTTCCCCGTCTGCCAGGCTTAGCCCATCTAGATCCTCGAAAACAAAGACTCCTTTGATCCTTCTCTTTTAATGCTCAGCCATCGTAAATACCAAAAATAATAACGATTAAAGAATTTTCTTAACGCTATCCCGAATCATAGTGTTTTCACAGTTAACTGTTGTCTATAATCATTATTCGGTTATTTTTAACCATTCTTTGTTCGACGGCAGTCATAAAATTCTGTACATTGTTTTACTAACGCGTAAAAACAGTTTTATTGTTCTCTAAAAGATGTTTTATATTGTCTAATGAAGCTTGGGCATTGTTCTTTTAAAAATAGTTGAGCCTATGTGAAATGCTTTGAAATCTTCTCAATTTATTGACTTTATTCCATCAGATGGATATAATCCTGTGAATATTCAATGGATTGCTGTATTCTCAAGCTCGTGTAATACATAGTTTTAGCCTGAAACAATGTTCAAAGTCCTCAACTATTAATTTGAAACGTCTGCACAGGAAATATAGGAAACCATAAAATGGACGGCAATTGAATGTCAACGTTCTGGCACAAGTAACAAAATTAACGGTTCTTCCTTTATATCTGACCTGAGAATAGTAAGGGATAAAGATAGAGAGATAAACAGTTAAATATTCCAATAAAATAAATTGTGAAACATTTGGCGCCAAATACTAAGAAAAAAAAAATTCCCGGCAGCCATTAGCACCGCGCACAGACCATAAAACCACGAAAAACAACAAATTTTCCTTCGATTAAGACGTAAAATCGATTTGTTAGACAGATAATCAAGTCAACGCTTAGTTCCGAAAAACGTCCGATTAATGTAAATATACTGTGTACAGTTAATTTAGTTTTACAATCGGTATAAAGTTTAACGATACGATACTGTTTTGTGAATGTATTTATTGTGATTGCGTACTTTTTTTTGTCTGTTTTTACGTCATTTTGTAAGATTAACTTGCTTGATCAGGTTCAATTATTTGACATCTGTTTGACCAAATGGCTTTATTTTCTTCTACTTCTCCGAAAGCATCTTAACTGTTCCCAACATCATTACCAAGACTCAAAATGTCAAAGTTCACTTTCTTGTTTCAAAAACCAGATCTAGACTCAGCGATAGTTCTAATTCGAGCTAATAAATCTAGGAAGCTGTATATGGAAGTCATTTAAGAGCCGTATATGGGTGTACAAACGCGCCCCCTGCTTGGAAAAAACAGAGTAATAAAACATCACGGTCCATAAAATCATTCCAAGTGTGTACATATGGATGATTTGAGATGGTATTTTGAGGATACCGGCTGTTATATCTCTGGAATGCACCAAAGATACTGGTTATATAACAAAAAACGATTAAATTAGTCCTAGAGTTGCCGTTTCTCGAAATTTTCGGAAAGGTTAAATTTTCCCGTCACTTTTTTCAAGTTCTAATCATTGTTAGACCTACTTCTCAGTCCATTCATGCCCAGAAAAGAGCAATCATAACCCAAATACGTCACAAACATACACCAGACAATTAAATTCCCTTGACATCACTCAGCTGTATAATTCCTCGGACTATCACTAGATCTTTCTCAGCAATTTCAATTCATCATTCCGAGAAATTGTAACGTTTCGTCGTCTGCCTAATATGTGGCCAAGTCTAGGGATACCATCCGTTCGGATTAGTTCGGACATGTCCGGCTTTTTGGCCCTTAATGCGGAGTTTATCCGGTCTTGTCATTTGTCCGGACTTTTTAACTTAAGAGGATTATTTAAGAGATAAGAAAGTTGGTTAAAACTATCGAAAAAAAAGATTGAATGCCCAGAATTTTTTGCAAATGTCTGGTGTTTTGTCTGGAGATTTCACATTTCGAACTGGTAACCATAGCCAAGACCCTTATCCTCGGTACCGTATGCGCGGGAGTCGGGAGCATTAGTCGGTGTTACTTTACGCTCACATAAATCGCCCGGGCTAGTCAATTATGCGTACTATAGTTATTTCGGGATGTTTAATTACCATTGCCCATGCGCAGTCGTCGCTTCACGAACCACGCCGTAGGGATTTTTAAATACCCACACCAATTACTGTTTATTTTACAATGAAAACTAAATCCGTTTAATTACTATGTTTCCTACTATTTGAAATTTATTTGACAGCTAATTTAAGATTGTGGTGCGATTGAATATTCATGGGAACAATGGATTCGGTCATGTATATTCATAAAGGTTTTTAAGTAAAGAAGGAATTGTTTTTTTTTTTGTTTTGGTGATTTAAGATGAGTTTTGTGTCTTACTTAAGTTACTTATGGTAATGGATAAGCATTGTTTTTTTTTTTTTATCTAATTCTAAAGTAAAGAAATAATCAGATTTATTCGAAATAAAGCTTGCTAATATATTATCACTAAACGATCATTCGGATTCGGAATGTCAAAGGTGATCGACAATATCGATGCTGCTAACGAATATCCCGTTGTTTACATCTCGAATCATCACTCCATCTTAAACGCGGCATAAATCAGTCTTGATTTATGCCTGATAGACGGAAGGAACTTGGCTAGTCAGCTTTCTCTATTTTAAATTCAAGGATAAAAGATCTAGAGCTGCTGCATCATTATATCTCGATTCACGTTTGATACATCCATTATCGATAACGTGTCGAATCGATTACAGAATGTCGATTTATTTAATTAATTTATCTCCACACGGTATTTAGTGTTCGAATTTCGAATACCAAGAATTCGATTCTGCGATGTAATAACGAATGTTTTTTTTGTTCGTGTCAGGGTTGCCAGTGAAAATAGGGAAAAGAAAGCTCATTTAATGTGACAAAACAAAGGTTTTATCTAAATACGTTTATGAGCAAGCCGGCTTAGCGGGGCAAGAATTCCTCAAATATTAGCTCCTGTGAGTAATCTTCAAGCTTACGCGTTTTGGGTGTCGTCGGAACTAACAGTGGCATTTTTACGTCCAAATGCCGACGTTATCATACTTTTGTCAGCTCAAAATGGCGCCCTGAGATGGTCGAAAGTTACGAAATGTTTCTAGCATTGCAAAGGAATGTTAAGTTTAAATATGTCGAATATACATATGCACGGTTGTCTACTTTTACGTATCAGCTTTTATAACACTTCATAAAGTGTCATGTTTTATTCGCGGCTTAAATATAGGTCCCTTTTGATCCTTGTGAGCATTTTATTGCGAGGGAAACAAGGGGATACACGGGCTGGTGTGCTTTGCGATAATATCAATTGCTACATTTAGGTTAATTCACACTAACGAATTTAATATTCGCGATCGAAAAAGCGAGCAAGAAAACTGAAGTTCATAAAAAAAACACGTTCCGTTTCGGTCGCGCGTTTTTTGCATTTTTTTTTGTAATATTTGCGGAATGGAACGCGACGGTCTCCGGATCCCGTATTCATTGGAATCACTGGCTTGCTGGCCATTTGTTCGAAACAATTTCAAATTTCGAACATGTATTTCCCGCCATGTAAACAGTCGACCCGACCCGTTGACTCATGGTCTCGAACAAATGTTATCTGTCTTCTTTTGTTTGTTTCTCGAATATCATACTCGTACTGGCCAGATAGTTTGACCTCCCCCGCCCGCTGTGTCCCTGCACTATTGTACCGTTCAAGGGATGTCTTTATAAGTTAACAGGGTTCACTGTAAACTGGATCATTTATTTCTGTTGTTATTAGTATTACGTCTCATGGTTTAGAAATGGAATGATTCTTTTCGTCGTGTTTTTATAGCTTGTAGCCGTTTTTAACCTTTACACCAAGGGTTCTTAGTTATTTAAGCGTCTTAAAACTACTTATTGTACTCGCCATGTCTTATCCGAATATTTATAGGAGTATTTTCTGTAATAAAATGCGCGATCAAACTTCCATAAGACAGTCTTAAAGTTATTTTTTCTTAGTAACTGTATCAAGTGGAAAAAACTAGATACTTAGTTGCAATTTTTATTCTCGACTTAAACTAGTCTAGGTAATGGCATCGCGTAAATTTTCAGTCTAATCGCAGGTGAAGCGTTTATCTAATAATTGGATGGGTGCTCATTTGTGATAACATACGTCTTCTAGGCTATAAATCTTGGCTTAAGTAGGTAATTACCTTCCCTATGTTATACGTTTTAGTAGGCACTAATACTAATACTGATGTGTATGTTGAAATTATGTTGGAGCAATTTCAATGGCTTCAGGAAGGTAACCGATGAAACACAAATCAGGATCACGTCGTCTAAGGAAAAGTAGAAAAAAAACCTAAATTATCGGAAATAGTACAGGCATAAGTTCATTTTTTAAAAGGATAAGCGCTTTTACTATCATATCTGTGGTCCTTGAAATTCCAGGCTAATTCTTTGCAGAATTGCGAAATTATCATTTTTGAAGATTGATTAGGAATTCAATAATTTAAAAGACAGGGATTTGCACTTATGTGTGGCACGACTTGCACTTTTAAGTAGCTATATCAAAATGATTTATCAATCGTCGATAAAAAAAAAAAACAATTAAAATTAATGACATCGAAAGATAGGTAAGTATGGAGAGCCTTCGGTAATGTCAAAAGATTCGTTATTCTATACAAGGGCTCTTTAAAAATGTCACCCATGAACCCATTCAGTATTATCGTTCTTTTTCACATTTTAATGTGAACGAGATAGTAAAAAACAAACAACTCATTCATTGAATAGTAAGATAATTTACGATACGTCCTTTTTTAAAGAAATGTTTAGGGCAATCGATTGGATAAACGATACTGTTTTTAAAACTAGAATTGATACTTTTTAAGTTTGCAAGAGAAAACCAATCCTTAGTAACCATAAATACTATAATACCTATTGTTAAGCAATAAGCAAATATCCAGGTAAAAATAAAATAACAGCAATGAATGTCAAACTGCAGTGGTTATTGTAAATTATAGTAAAGGCTTGCAAGAATATGGAAGTGAGTCTTACAATAGCAAATAAATTTATTTATTTCAAAATAAATTTATTTAAAAAAAAGAGGACGAGAGGATACATATAAGTTAGTACCATGTCAATCACAATTTGGTGGGTGATGTTCTGCTTTCCTAGCTAGGTTATAGAATAACCTGTATTAAGGAATAACAGTCCCTATCCCTTACAAAAAGTTGCAAAAAACTAGTAAAATTATTATAATAATCTTTTTTTACAATAGCAATTAAACTGCATTCTCAGTAAGATCAATAAAATCAATCCACAAATCAAGTGAAATTGTGGTCTAACTATACACCGTGGCTTTTTAGTCGTCATACAAAAAACGTCCACTCAATGTACCCGACATAAAATAGCTCTAGGCGCAATATTTTTTTTTTTTCCATAATAGGTACAAAGAAAAATTATAATAAAATTATGAAACATCCTGTTAATCATGTTTACGTGTCAAACGGGAGAACATACAGCTACCCACCACTCGAGTCCAGTAGATCATCGCTCGCAACAGGGTGTTTTAACTACGTCATGCGTCATAATTCTGAATAATATTTTTATTTTTAAATTATTAAAATCTCATAAATACCTATTTGTTTTATTAATGTTTAGTATTCATTGGATACATGAAGTGGGCTGCCGTTGTAAGACGACTAAAAAGTCACGGTGTATAAAATATTGAAGTTAAAAATAGACGGCGATCACAAATCTACAGCTAAGCTTGACAGGTCCAGTTCAGCCCAGCTACCATTGCGCTGATTAGCCATTTCTTTTGCCACTGCTATTCTTAAGAAAAATTGGCGTCCGTTGATTCAGACTGCCTTTTTCTAAAGTTCAGCATTCGCTTTCTACACGCTGCGAAAACAAAAAATTAAAATAAAAAAGCTGCTTCGCGATCGCGTTAGTGTTATCAAATGAATTTTTACAACTGTGAGGCTGACGCACTGACTGCCTGACGCACTTAGCATTTAATAGCCAATGACAATCACATGCCATTACCAGCTGGCCCGTTCTGTTGTGCATAAATTGAAAACGAATTAATTTACTATGTAAATACTTCGCAAAGGGCACTTTTGCACTTCATTTTACTATTATACTAATGTTTTGAGTTGTGGTTTTGCATTTTGTAATGATAAATTCAATTTTTTTTTAAGTTCTATTTTTCTTTCTGTCGCTTGTTCTTTTTTATGCTTGATAGACTCTAAATATATGCTGATTTAAATCACAATAAAAGCCTTAAAATACTAGCTAAAATTCCGATACTATTGCTTAAAATGACCATTGAATTTCATTGTATCAAAATTCCCAGCAGGGTCCCAACTTTCTACGTTATTGTGTTAAAAATTATTTGTGAACATTTAAGATGTCATCTCTTGAACTCACATTCTCGATATGTAACAAATGTGATTTTTATTTATTAAAAGTGGGGTTCAAATGGTCGTTTGTAGCTTAGTTCTTTTAACAGTCAATGTTTCGGCAACGAAGAGTGATTGGACCGATTAATACATGTCTACGAGTTATATAAGCACTTTCACAGATGTACGTGTCGAAGCCAAGATATTTGATTGACTGATGCTCGTTTAAAAATATATTTCAGTTCAATTCATAGCTCATTTTTTTATCCACGAACACTACTTAACACCTCGTTACTTATCTGCAAACTTGCTAACATAAAACTAAATGTAAACGAATCGAAAACTTTAACTCAGAATTCTGTATTAATTAACAATCTTTATCCGAAACCGAACGTAGTCTCATAAACATACGAAATACGATTGGTTTTTATAATATAAACGAGATTTTTATAATAAAAACCGAGAATAAACCGATATACACAACACCTGCTCCATCAAACACGAACGATGATCATTATGTTAATGCTCCTAAAATTCAAAATCGACTTACAAACGCAAAAGAAACCTTAACCGTAACACAATTTGATCCATACTCGTTTAGACGATGCGCAGTCAAGCTACAGAAAAAATTAACCGTGTCGAAACGAACAAGGTATCAAACAGGCGCCAATTATGCCAAATGAGCGCTTATTCCGTGCACCATAAATCGATATCACGCTATACTCCGAGTAACAGTTACGCCCTTAAAGGATTCGTCTCGATAAACTGTACACCGAATTGTATTTATACAATAAAGGACCTTGTTATGAAAGCTGAAAGTGTCAGAATTACGTAACGGTGGAAGCGTCTGTTACGCCCTGTTAAAACGCCCTTCGCACTAACAAGACGGACAGAGATGAATCGATGTGGTTTTTGTGAGAGCGAGCAGGGTGGAAGATAAACAGAACTCTTGAAAAACACTTGTGAGATAACAAAGGCTGGCTTCCACGAAGACGTCCAATAATTTGTCTTTTTAATTTTACGGCGGACTGCCATAGCTTTTAAATATATATTTTTTTCTTTCTACTCGACCTCGGTCAGGTCCATTAGGTCGAGAGGCTGCGTATTGGGGAACTCATTATGACCACTCTTTCGCTGTAGAAATTCTTTTATGACTTATTGTTTCTATAGCCTTGCTCGGGAATGAACTACATACATATGTGTAGTTTGAAAACCTGTAACCTCAGTTTTGTTCCTTCGGCTGTGTAAAGTTCAGTTGTTACCACAGTAAGTACCATGACGTTCTTCTTTTTCGTTTAGCTTGTAATAAAAAAAACTTAAGAAATACTTTACAAATAAAACAAAAGTTTTGAAAAAACGTGTCGTAATGTAATAAGTAATATGAAATAAAACCCGAACTAAGCACAATAAAAATGAAACGGACGTAAAAGGAATCGAAACCAGTTCTGACGTTCCATCGGTTTAGTTGTAAAAAAGCTCGTTCCATATAATATAACCCATTACAACACCGAGAATCACTGTTCGGCCAATCGTCGTGAGGAATTCGAAAATGGAACGCAAGTTCGATTTTTAATTGTTTCGGGTGAATTTTATGCCATTGCGGCCAGTGTTTTGTAACGAAATAAGCTGGTTTTATGTTCCAATTTGTATTCAAAATCCTTTTTTTTTTGATAATAATAAAACTAAAATATATTTTTCCAACTTTATTGGATTGGATATGAAGTTTTATGAATTATCTTTTTCTTCGAAGATATGTGATAATACGAAATCAAAAAATATCGATCAAGATGAGTTCTTCCTTTAAATTCGTCTACATAATTTTAAACAACCACAATTTACCATGTTAAAAAAACCATACATACTCGCACACTCAACAGAAACAGTACAGCACTCATACTTAACCCGTAACCAACCGCTGGGAAAAAATCTGACATGGGGTATAAGTGGACCCCATTCGGAGCGTGGCCGGAACCTGTTAATGAGCGATTAGTACTGCCAGTTGCGGATAATACCGCACTAATAGTTGGGGCGTGCGTTTGAGGGTTAGAAATATTAGGGATGATTTGAGTATTGATATTTTTTGGGGTAAGGCGCGTGTTGACATCCTTATTAGTGTATTCGTACGTGACGATTTAAAATTTATGGTAAGTATGGGGTATAAAAAATGGAGTACAATTTTTTTTTTTTTTTAAATCGGACTTAATTCTCAGAACAAGAAATCTAAACCTGTCCCGTCAAAAATAACACCTTAAAATACATAATTTACGACTCAAAACTGTCTCGTATCATATTTTACGTCCAATTTAAGGATTTTTTTCATCTCTGCTGACTCCCCTATTGTATGAGGGAATCCCGTGGTTAGTTATCGCTCCCATATAGTAGATTCTCATGAAAAGACCACCCACGTTCGGGGTTACTACAGGAACTCGAAACTCACTATTTATCAACACACATCCTTACTTTAGTAATGTATGGAGGAAACTCGTGATTTTATACTGACGTGATAAAATATCTCTTACGTGTGGTTGGTGTGAGTTTGTCGCCCGTAGTAGGGTTGTAGTTAAAATTATTTTTAATTTCATATTTAAGTACTGTGGGTTTGTTTTCTTGTGAGAATTAAAGCTGCAATTTTACTCGAACTTTTCTTGATGTAGAAACAAAAAATATGTTCCTTCACTTCTATAAATTAACCGTCACAGTCACTGTATAAGCAACCTGACTTAGAAAAAATGTATGAGTCATCACATGTCAAAAGAAATTCCGTTATTATATTTGAAAAATATGAAACTACCCTTTTTTTTTTTTGAGAAACTCAAACAAAACCCTCATTACAGTAACAGAAAAAACAACTTCTTACAACAACAAAAAAAATATCCATAAGAACAAATATTTTAAACGTATCATCTTACATTACCCAGTAATTACTACTAATTAATCGTATTTCTAAGAGGAGGTCTAACATCTAATAACAAGAACCTCCGTACGGACAGTCGGGACTAACAAGTCGACTAACATGGAAAATAAAAGCTATGCGTGATGCACACACGGTCGGCGCACGCGCACGTACCGACAGCAGCCGCAGTAACTAAATAGATGTCGTTGTTTTTAGTCATTTATTTCAAGCCAATAGTGGTATTTACACATTTATGTTCTAATATTTCAATACAATATCTTTTTATTAGGGTATTTATGGCAAAGAGTTTAAAGGCCAAAATTCTGCTTCGCGAAGTCCGCTTACTGATGCAGTCAAAAGGTCATCAATTGCTCAGGTGACGGGCTATGCGGTGCAAGGTGTAAAGTGTGCCATTGTCTGCCATTGGAATACAATATTATGATGGGGACTGGTTTATGATGGAAAGCACAAGATAATTTGATACATATCTGGTATCTGTCAAGTCTATCATTAACATTACCAACGGATGTAATGTCCCTGCCTGATATTAACTTGAACGAGTCATATTATTTCATTTGACCTACTTGACTAATATAGAAACTATCAATTTCTGATCTCAAATCTCAAGTCACAATATCGTACCCAAAAAAATCCATCAACCAATAAATTTCTATGCTGACCCTACCCCAAAAATCCAGAGAAAAGAATATTTGCTTACAGGCGGCGGGTGACGGCGCAAACATGCGTGTGGGCAACACCGGTAGCGTCGGCAAACAACGCTGTTGACTGTACATTGTGGAGGAATTTCCACTGTTTGAGCTGCGTAAGGCACTGGCTACCTGTAATAGATCGGACGACATGGGACGAGGACTCTCTTCTATGATATTTCCGGTCTTTGAAAATTTGTGGGATCAGAAGTGGGCTTAAAATAATAGTGGATGATTTTGGTGTTGATTGGAGTATTGTTGGTAATGAGAGAGTTCATTAGTCATCGTTACTGTGGTTTTTTGTCGTCAGGTTGTTTTTTTTTTCTACTTTGCCTCTAATGTCCCACTGTTCGGTAAAGGCCTTCCACATAGCCTTCCACTCTTGTCGCCGTGCAGTTTTCTCTGGCCAATTTCCCACAAACGCATCTAGGTCGTCACGCCAGCCTTTTCTAGGCCTCCTTTGGCGACGACGCCTGTGTTCTGGCACCCACTACGTGACGACTCTAGCCCATCGGTCCTACTGATGCATTCTACAGACATGGCCCGGGCAATTCCACTTTAACTTGAATGTTAATAATGAAAACAAATTTATTTTGAAGGTATTACTTCATCTTGCATATCACTCTCATCCATGTCATTGACTAAAGCCACTGTTAATTGAAATCATTCCTTCATAATTTTATCAAATTCAAGCTTGCGATAATTTTCATCGTTTGTTACGCCAATATCATTCAGTACAATATCAAAATTCTTCGTAACAATTCACAATCTCAGGAATAATGATGTCATCGAACTATACCAAGCCGGGTCCTAATTCACCTTATACCTGAACCATCAAGGAGATGGACCGAATTCCTGACACATTAAAGATACAGGTTGGCGGTGACTTGCACAATTTATGTATGTATTTACTTATGTTATAATAGTCAGTCATTCTGTGGAAGATAATCCACGAAACGAATTGGATGTGGCTTTTACTAAAAGCCATGTATCATTTTTTACTGAAGTTATTGAAGCTACAACATATTTTAATCCCAATTACACTGTCCGTGTCCATAAATTAGTCTATAACAAGATATTATGTTAGTATTTTATGTTAAAGTGAGATTTGGTTGTAACCTGTGACAAAATCGAGTTCGATATTTTTACAAAAGGCATCAATCCTTTGATTGACTTAAACTTTTCCAATATTAAATTTCATCTTGAACAATCCTCTCATTCACTCGACAATCATTACTTATTTTAAACGTTCTTGCATAACGTATTTCGTCTTCATCTATCATGTATCACACTGTGTGTGTTTCATGTATCTGTTGTGTATGTGTGTTTCTGTTAGTAGTTTGTATGTTTTAATCTATTTTACTTGATTGTTTATTGAACCATTTCCAATTCTTCATCATCTCTATAAAACCAAAATCGTTTTTTCCATCAGTTCCTCAAGTACCACATCCAAACGTTCAACTCAGTTCCTTGTCTATGGTATCCGCTCCAGTCATGCACCCTAACGAACAGACAACAGTCCCTCTTTTTATATACATAGCATACGTACGTACATTCATTCTGTTTGTTTTGTCCGCTGGCAACACTGTTTTGGTAGGAATTTATAGGTTTCCCTTTTATTGACAAAGTTTTTCTTACAATAATTGGACAAGGGACGCTTCTATGGTTTTTTCTGTTAATTGTTTTGGCGCGAACCGTTTTGTGTCAAAGTTTTTATTGTTCGTAGAATAATAGTGGTGTGGAGTTGGAAATTTGGTATTGTATTTTTTGTTTTCGTTTAAATGTAAGTACCTTTGTTTCTCTGATTGTTACTGAAAAAAGGTATTTTAAAGGTTTTATAAGATTTTCCTTTCATCACGTAAGCTTTAGTATAAAAATATAATTAACATCTGGTTCCGACTTGTGGCTTTATTGACTGTTGCAATAAAATGCGAGGTCACTGAACTCGAAACTATTTAGAAGCGAGTACTTAACTTTAGATCTTGATAAGATCTATTTAAACTGCTTTTTATTACAGTCGAAAAAAACAAACGTGTGAATAGTGAATGCGTTTAGCATTAAAAGACAATGTTAAGACATTCATAATTTCGTCAATATTTATAACTTCTGCTAAATATATTCAATATTTACAAAGCAACATAACACCTACTTACGTCTCTTCATCACATTTAATTAATTTCACATGTTAACATTTACAGCCATCCTTATAAGGTTTCAACTGCATTTAAATCCGTATAAGTACATACCGAAATCGTGTACAATATGCATCCCACATATTAGTCCTTACATAATATTATAATAAATTCTGAACATGCTTTAATAAATGCTTTTAGGGCGCAAGTGGCGCCACCTCGCCGGTTGTCGAAGTAATTTCGATGCAATGGACACCAGGAATGCATCACACGGATCCTGATGATTGATAGTCTATCAGGTTACAGAATAATCGAGTTATGGTGGTCTGAAGACGAAGGCCGAAAGGATAATGGCTGATTACCATGTTTTAGTAGTCCTTGTGTGAAGTCCCTTATAAGGCTTAAGTGCAAACACTTGTCGGTGTAGCGATTCCCATCTTGTTCTGTCCAATGCTAATTCTTAAAACTGCTTAGCTTACATCTCTTTTTTCACCTATCTCAATATTAAGTAAAAAGATAAGTACACAGAATGGTCTGTGCTACCCAAAATGCAATGCTAGAGAGCCGAAAGGTCTCCGCCAAGGGTCTACAACAGCTAAATTTAAAAAAAAAGTTTTTCAACTTTCCAACATAATTTTCCACCCAAAAGACCCTTTAATTGCAGTAATCATCATCCCGTATCATAAAACACATTCCTGTACCAAGATTTCCTCCTCAGACTTATACTTAGATGAACCCAACCAACAACTGCAATGCGACAGAATCAAAAGCTGCAGTTGAAGCTACACTCACTCAGTCCCCAGTTTGTAAATGCAACTCTTTATTTCTTAAGATTTTTAAAGATTAATTTCCACGTCTTCAAGGGTTAGTTTTTTTGTTCTCTACTCTGAGCAAAACCACAAGTGGCTTGGAGTGTGCTGTTAGTGAAATTACTGAAACTGCCACTTGAAGCACTCTGCGACTGAGGGCTGGATTCAATACTTGAACATTGTTTTTTATGAGTCGTGAGTCTGGATTTATATTCTGAGATATTTTGTTTATGAGGATTGCTAACATTACTTTATGATCCTCACTCACTTTCAAATAGTCTTTCATTTCAGATTGAACATCGTTAAATATTTTATCCTCAATCCAAAGTTGACATATTCTCATCCTCTATCATTCGTCCATTTACATCTTACTCGTCTCGAATTTCTTAATCCAAAAAAACTCAAATTATAAGAACACTTCATCTCACCTCAAACCATTCCTTTATCATATTTCCCAAAAACTTTTTCTGACCATATCTGATGGTTCTCAAGTCTTAAGTCAGGATTAATATAGCGCCAGTGTGCGCCGGCGACAATCTGTGCGCAATAAGCGTTATCTCCACGTCTGCCCATCCTGTATCTTTTCAAAAGCATAATATTTGGGCACTTGGGGTTTCGGGCGGTTGATACTGATAGTGGGTTTTGTCAAATGCTTATGAAATATTGTTTTGATTTATTTTACCTGCGTTTGCGGCTTTGGATTATGGCAAGATTTGTTATGCTTTTCGGTAGGGTTATTTAGTTTGTTGGTAGTAGTTTCATTGTTTGAACGTGTGAAGTTTTTAGGAGCTGACTCATGTCTTCTTTTAGCTTACAAATCATTGTCAATGACCATCTATTTTGGGCTTTTAGTTTTACTTCTTTGGTTATTTTAGTATTATGTTACAATACCTGCTCACGGATTTACTAAATTCTAAACCGGACCTTAAATTCACTCTCCTCTAAAACTTTTTGATAAAGATCAAAATCACTTCATCCTTAAAATTTTACGCTTCTTATCTCCCCATCTTGTTTTTTGTGCATTATTTTGTCACAAATAAAGGTAAACAAAACGAAGTGTGGCCATCCGGTGTCTTTGTGGTTATGTATTATTGTTGTGTATTATTTCACTATTGTGGGCAAATCACGGGAAATCTCCTGTTGAGATATGGGCATTGATTCTGATTCTATTGTTGGTATGTTTAAAGACAAGTGGAGGTCATTAGTTGGGGACTGAAATGTCTTTATTTTGATAAGGTTCTTATGTTTAATTTGTTTCTTTGATGGATACACCTTTGTCAAAATGCCAAGTTCAAGTGAGGCAAAGTTGTCAACTCATCGTCATTATGTTCGTCCCCAACAGTATCTAGCTTGTATCCAAAGATGTGAGATCTTTAAGCCTAGTAAATGTTTTGTCTATTAAGTATTAGAGACCTAAGGCATACGACCTTTACAAGAATTATTGATTTTCCCACTTCTGGATCTCATCATCATTATCAACCAATTCTATCCTCACCTATGCTAGGTGAGGATAGAATTGAATAGCCTTCCAGCCAAACTGTAGTTAATATGAAACGACTGCCTATCTGACTTACAACCCAATTTCAGGGTATTGGCATAAGAAACCCCTAAGCAAGACTTTCTGTCAGACCTTTTCAAAATCATCATCCAGATTTTTAAGTGCTTCTAGTCCTATCGTGATAGCATAAACGTTAAGGTCAATAATCTAGAGACAAGCAGGCAGCCTTGATCATTAAAAAAATATTAACAGTCAATTAGCAAGATAATTTACTTAGAACCGTGTGGTCGGCTGAGTCAATAAATCATTTACAAATTGACCAAGTTTCCTGTCCTTCTGATTTTTTGCTATGAATGGTTTTGTCTGGGTGTTCGCTTATTTCGTTTTTGTTGGTTTAAATGGTGTGTCTGTTAAGAATTAAAACTAGTGAGTTTGTTGGATCAAGCTTTGTAGGAAGATTAGTTCTGATTTTGTTCTTTTGTCAAGAGATTTTGGTTGAGAATGTAAAATGGGAAAAAATTTTGAATGCGGTTTAGTCTTGGATCTGAATTCGCAGTTGGAATTTGAGCTATGTGGTCCAGGATTCTGAATGTTTTAAACAAAAAGTAATAAATGTAAATTATTCAGCTTAATGTGTGACCTCATCGTTTAAATCTCGTAATATTCATGATTTTTTCAAGTAAAACTTTCTTTAAATCATCTTTAAGGTCCAGTTTGGTATTCGTATGCGGTTTTGGGTAATAAAAAACTTCTCTCTTCTTTAGTCTGTTCAAAAAAAGATTTGAAGTAAAACCTCAAAATTACTGCGTGCTTATCTCTATTTTTTAAGGCTTTTGGTCACGGACACGAAGCAAATTCAACCGACCATAATGAGGGGAAACTAACAGTTAACCTAACAAGGTTTTTAATACCGAAACCATGTACCACGTGGTATCGGTTCCCGAACGGTGCACGAGCCAGGCGCCATAAATACAGGCCTCGTCTGCGCGGACGCAGGTACGCCCGCCAAACGAGATCGTTCCTTTTTTAAAAAAAGCGACACCACCGTTGTATTTTCAACCTAATTTTTAACGCTTTAACACCGCTTTTTGTGTGTGGGACGTCCGAAGTCATTTTCATAATTCACTTTGGTCTTTCTCGCTTCTGAAATAAAGCTCCTTTTTGGGAGTGTGCGTTGGAAACTATTCCGATATTCATCGATGCGTTATGGATTCTAATTAGGTGGGAGTAAGGTCGTTTTTTCGTTGGAAGGTTGGGCAAGGTTTTTTCTCGCCATACAAGATTTTGGTTGTTTTAGGTTGTTTTTTGTGACAGCGCGAGAGGAACGGGCGCGCTACGGTGGGTGTTTTGCGGGGTCACCGAGGATAATAACTGTAAATTATCGTCTTTTGCTTTATTGAAATTCGTCCGGACGTTTTCTAATGGGAAAAATGTAGTTGTATTGTGAAGTTAATTGAAAAGTGAGCTTTATTCTTAGAAAGTCCATACATCCTGGTCATAAAATCAACCAAACTGCATTTAGCGTTATTCCATTTCTTTTTTAAAATACGTTTTCCAAAATGCCTTAAAACAACTGACTGGATACAGCATCACCTTATATTTTATGAAGAAACAAAATATTACTATAAATAAATTAATAATATATATTTTTTTTAACTAGAATTACTTAATCTAATATAAAAGGTAAACATTTGTGAGAGACTGGTGCCCGAAATAGGGACACTATACCTGTGTTATGGACGGGTTCTCAGGTCCCATGACTTACGGGTATTCTAACTAAGTTAGATTAATAAACTATGTAGAACACTTACATAAAGGGAGTAAAAGTATCCTTAACGAAGCCGAAAGGCTCTCCCCATCATTGCGATCATTTTTTTTTATCCTAGACCATACCTGGGAACCTTCTAGTTACGGAGATATTGGGGGTCAGAGTTCCAATTTTTTCCAAGGTTTTTTTTAAAATACAAGTTTTTAATGTTGTGACTTTACTTTAAATACCTCCATGAACCTGTACTATTCAATGCATCCATCAGCACAATGCTTTGAGCGCGTTGCATTGAGCACTACCGTAAAACGTGATTTTTCACCCTAAAAAAACTCTTTCTCTCAGGCTACCCAGCAATAATTTTTGCGTATAGTTAATTAGTTTGATGTACAGAATGCTTACGTGACGGCTCCGTGAAGGGTCCGTTTACACCTTGTATTTACCTACACTATCTATTCTACCTACAGACGGCACATAACAGCAACATTAACTATCCACTAGCACTAAGGCCAGTAGACGACCACAAACGCAAGGCCTGCCGTCTGACATCAACGGCCTAACACCTCAAATTGCAGTCATTAGGATTAGCAGCGCAAACACTAACGGCTATCTGGTAGCACGTAATGAAATGGTGCTCAGATCCGGGTGTAAACAGACAGTCTCAAACGGGGATAAGCAGACTTGTAGGTGGATGGAGAAAGATGGCGTTGTGCAGATGATGTGCATTTGGTAATTAGTGGTTAAGCTCTTTGAGGGTCTTGTGATGTCTAGATCAGGATCTGGGTAGTATCACGTCATCACGTCTGTAATCCCAGAAGGGTTAGAGGTGTACTTAATAGTACACCCATATACAACGTGTATCATAATAAATGCAAGACCTCTCGTGTGGCGTCTCGGGCCATGAAACTGAACAACGTTTGTTCTTCGAATTCTTAAAATTCGCAAAAAGTAGAAGACTTTCCATAGGTATTAACGCGATCTGCTAATCACACCTTGTATAGCCAGTTATGTTTACGTCCCATTGAATAGGGGGCAAGCTTATTGCTGTAAATCGGGCACAATTCCGAACTCCGTGGTTCCAACAGAAACTCCTGATGGAGGACCCAATAACCCTTTGCCCGACCTAAAAATCGAAGCCAGGAGATTAGGAGTATAGGGATGGGTAATATCGCTAGTTAATACAGCACCCCAATTGAGTAGCACACTTCTCTATCACAATCCGAAGGGTTTTGAAAGACATTCGTAGAAGACATCACATTAAAAAGTATCCTAATGCACTCTGTTACGAAACTAATGCTTCATAAGTTTCCATTTCATATTATACTCATGCATAGAATTTTCTTGCGAAAAGTAAACGGTTTAGTTGCATAACTGCATGAAGTTGATCCTATGGATATGAGCTGGGAAGAAACTCGATGGATACTCTTTTGAAAGTATATAAATCCTGGTAATGGAGAAGTTTCAGATAAGAAAGTTGATGCATCTTAGATGGAAAATGTGTGCATTAGAACAACTTGAGAGTGTAGAGGTGACCGGAGCGGATAGTAATCTCGGAGAGTGCAAAAATTAAAACCAAAATCAAAATATTTATTTGCTCAATAAAGGCGTACAAAATTAAGCGATCTTAAAGTAAACTAGATCCTTTTCCAAATAATGAGTTTTTTTTTGTTCTCATTATGTTGGAATGATATTTTTTTTTTTTTTTCTTCGTTTCTGTTTGGTGTACGGGTTTGTGGAGTTATGATGATTATGTTAATTTTTTCCTCGAAAAAAAATAAGGAAGTTGTCATAAACAGCCTCCTAACGTTAGGATTTATGAGGATTCACTTCATGTTCATGTAGAAAGCTAGGTGCATTTGCTTATCAGCAACTAACCTCTTTGAAAGCAAATACTGCCTAGTTACGGGATGTCCAAGATAAAGGGAGGTGTGTAATGGTTACATTACAAAGCAACACTTTGTTTGGAGACATCTTTAATATTTGCATTATTTAGTCTGGAAGGCTGAAGCTGTCCCCAATATAATGGTAGTAGTAGCAATAAAAAAATAGTAATTTTATTAAAGAGATTCTATTTATTTATAACTTCCTTCTCCCATAGATTGGAAAATAGGCTGATTATGCTGTTAATGTTATAGCTATCGATGTCCGTGAAAATGTCTTGATAATATTTATTTTCGAACTGAAATCCATCAAGATCACCTCAAAACTTTTACGCGTTTAGAAAACACGGTTGCCAAAACATATTTTATCTTTCAATCTCTGGATACACCAATCCATATCAGTCCGAAATGTCCACTTCTGAAATGTTCTGACATAATTAAATACTTGGCATTGACACGGCTTGCCTTGATTTTATCTGTCTGGAGATCCATGCCAGATTATGACAAGGAGAAAAAACAATATGATGACTCAAAATTTGGACCTCAAGATTTCCACCTGACGACCAATAAAACCACAAGATTTTACCAAAGAGTCGTAATAACGACGTAAAACAGATATTTCTTCCAATTCTCAGAAAATCCAATACTAAAGTACACAACACGATCCTTTTATTAGATATAGATACTCGTCTATAGCTAAACGATATATTGGTAGCAAGCCCCAATGGACAAACAGACAGAGTAAACTTTCAACACCAATCGTTTGATAGAAATCCGGAATCAAACGGCAGCTAGACAATCGAGATCCTCAATCAAACGGCTAGAGGGAGACGGCGTTGCTGACTCCATAGGTGTGAGCGAGGCAGGTGACGTTTACTCAGCACGGCCTCGTATACCGGTGCTAATGATACGGGAGGGGTTCTAATTGCGTGTGAACAAACAAACGATGTGATAATACCTACTTTGTATTACGTTTTAAAGCTGCTTAAAACTCTTTTAGTGACACTCTTTCAATAACGCTTGCTACTCATTCAATAGTGTTGGGATTAACAAGTTCTAAAAATCTGGTATCTAAAAATATTTGAGCAATGACGTCATCATGAACGCTACTTCTACTATTTATCTTTCGAACAGATATTCGTGACCGAAAACGGAGGATGCGATGAAAAAAAAAAGGCAAAGGCCCTCGTTCCAAGAAGTGGTCTTGTTAGTATCACCATTTATTACACCACGGGTACCAATGCAACGATATTAAATGGTACGAAATTGAAAAGTCAATTATTTGGTTATCATTATAAAAGGTATCTGCATTTTTAATAAGAATATTAATTATTATAAGGCCATAAAACAACCGTTGGTCCGAATTGGATGTCCGTTCGGATGATGTAAAAAATGTCCTTCTGGTGTCGCCAATTTATATTTATTATCAATAAAATATTATTGTTATGGCGTAACAGTCTAATATGGTAAAAATTTTGTGGTCTTGTCAATGAGATCCTCACATCCGGTATCGGAGATATCAAAAATATTGAACATTTAAAAAGGAAATAAAAAATTTGTCCGATCGGTCAACTTGGTTGGTCAATGAATCAGCTTGTATTTCAATGGAGCATGTTATTGTGACAAGTTCTTAAATAATTACTAATTACACAGTACAAGTCAGTGATGACAGATTGACAGGTGGTTCTCAGCTGAGAAACGCACGTATTTTCGGTATCGGATCACTGACGGTGATTACTGCTGTCTTCATTCGTACATGTAATTAGGTACCGAGAATTTACCGATACCACATTTCGGTACCCAATTAACATAAGATATAAACACCACTTGTTCGAAGCATTTTAATTTCATAACGAGAAATAGCTCGTGTTATTTACGTTTTGTTTTATTTTTAAATACTTGTTACACGATTTGATATTAAAATCGATTTCGTGATCAGATAAATTTGAATCGGAATCGTATTCATTTTTATGAGACTTCTCTTACGGGCTATCTTTTTATCTTTGATTTGAATTACGTCTAATATTTTAGATGTTAATGGGCATTGATGATATGCGTTAATGTTTTATTTTAATTTAGCGTGTCTTTATGATTTGTGACTGTGGCTTTGCGACTAAAATCTACAGTTTTCGATGAAAATGGAATAAATGAACTTACGTAATCTGTATTGGCTTTCCACGATGCACTAGATAATGACGCCTACATGTTGTGATAAGCAAAGTTATCAGTGTCAATGGATTTGTGTTGAGGCATAAAACTAGATAACTCCGTATTTGTTATAGCATCGATCACTGCCGTCCAGGGATTAAGATATTGAGATTTACAGATTAGTCCAACAATATAACTCAAGAAAATATTAATAAATATCCACCTTGCACCAGGTAGCGAGTATTACCGATTTCGCTAAAAGATTAAAAATGAATTACAAGCAAATGATTTTATTTTCAATCAGATAGCCGTATGACATGTTAGATTATGATCGAAAGATGTTAATCGTTTTGAAATTCATGTGAAAATCGATATTCTAGAACCTGGTATCGGTATCTGGTATCTATTTTGACGACGCCCTTCACTAACAGTAGCAAAGTTGAATATATTTTGTGATTCACTAATGACAAAAACTTGTTGATGATGGAGATTTGATTTACGTGTGGCTGACAAAATGCGGATGATTTATTATGTTTATAATTGATAGTTTTTGTTTTGACTCCTTGGCTTTTGTTTATAACTAAATTAATGTCAAATTCCTTTTCATCTTTCGAACTTTATGCTTTTGATTTTATTTTGGTTGTTCTTTTGACCTATTTCTCCGTTAGTATTGTTTCTTGAACTATTTCTATATTTTATTACTTGCAGTTACGTCCTATTTAGGTCAGATGTCTTAAAGGTCTTGAGATCCTGATTTGGTAGCAGATCTGCTGTTCAATTATTTGGGCGCCTAACGAGTTAGAACTTCTCGGTAGGGTCGGTCGACAACCTGATTAACTTACTGGAGTCCTGATTATATACGGATGGAAATCGAGCTCAGGACATCATATATTTCCTTGGGATGGCTAATACAACTGCAGTGTTATAAGAATCTTTTGGCGCTCAAATATTGTTGTCAAGGAGAGTTGTAATTTTTGTTGGTAAATTATATTTGGGAGCTGTGATTTTTGTCACGCACTAGAAGTTTCTTCATCATCATCATCATGATCTGCCTACCCTTTTCTGGGGTCGGCTTCCAGTATAACCGAATGCATCTGAATACCAGCATTTTCACGACTGCCTATCTAACCTCCACAACCCAGTTAGTAATGGGTAATACGATACCCCTTGGTAAGACTGGTTAAAGAAGTTTCTTTACAGCTTTAACTGATGTATTCTCAAACGACTCTGAACTTGTCTTGTCTTCATGGTCGACGAACATTATTAAGTTATTCGTATTTAGAATACACATAAACGTCTTCTTCTTCTTCTTGTTCGTGTAGCTGGCACGATGTAATTTATATTTTCTTGACCGTGGCTGTTGTTGTCTGTGGTAAAACAGATGTCACTTTGACTGCATCTTTTGGGGCACAGATAGGTTCTAGAAATGACTACATCATCACCATCTACCTAGCCTTTTCCCAACTACATTGGGGTCAGCTTCCAGTTCAATACCAGTATTTTACAGCACGACTGCCTATCTGTTCTATTCTAGAAGTGACTCCATGATATTTAAATTTGAGTTGTCGGTGGTTTTGAGTTAACGGTAAGAATTTTATAAACCGCTGTCCCTTGTAGTTTTACAAGAAGCCTTTACATTTCCATTATAACCATTAAAAGCCATACTAACTAACTATAAAGGTTACCCATAAAACATAGTAGACTATACCTATTGAATATTAAATACCATGATTAATTCCCTTTATTAATTGACGACAAAATCGTAACTGCATAGTAATGTTCAGGTACCTAGGTACCTACATGTGTAGCAAAGGTGCGTATTTTTTTGCTATGTACAGTGTACACAAATGTCATTTGATAGTAGTAATTAAAAGTGACTCTTAAAAGCCTTTAATTGCACATTATCTAACATACAGCCACGACATGTGTCTGAAAAAGTAAAAAAAAAAAGAAAACATGTTGACAGTTAAGGTACCGTCGCATGTCACCAACTATTTTATTTAGTTTGTAGTTCTTTTTTTTTTAAATCGAACATTTTCATTAACATTATAAAACTCATTACAATTTTGACTTATGTAGCGACAACCTTTTTTAAAACCGAAATAATGTTAACAAGCTACAATGTGCTTGGAACGTTTTTGCGCTCCATCTATCGACAATATGCAATTACAACATTCCAAAAACCGATTTGCCGTTGACATATTTGTGAAAATTAATTCTGTCATACCAAAGTGGGACTTCTCCTTATTAATTAATCAACAGGGTACTTAAAAATAAATGTTACATATATCAGTAGTATGTCAGGCGTAATTAATAAAGGGTAGTTGTGTATTGAACTATTTTTTTCTCGAGTCATCGAACCTACCCCTTACGGCAGGCTGTATAATACGGTGACCATCAATTACCTGCCTTTAAAAGGGCCTTAATTGCTTTTATCATTGCATCTAGATGTCGCTCCCGAGACGAATGTCAAACGAACCTGAATCGTTTCGTTGTTTTTATCTTATCTTCAAAGTAATGTAAGTAATATTTATTGATATTGTGAAATAGTTTCAATGGGACTGTTTTTTTTTTTTTTTTTCGCTGAAAAAGGCGATGTTTCTAACGAAGTTGGTGTTGCCTGTAATGGCGGTATTAAGTGTCGTAAAATATAGTGTATAACGTCTCCGGTGATGGGTTTTCTCGGTGCGTGAGCGGAACTCTAAACGGGTTTTATGTGAAGTCCTATTATAAACAAGTTTAGTATTCTATTACGATTTCATTTAATAACGCCAATTGTTTTTTTTAAGACTCCAATCTGTCTTTGATTATGGATTGTACGTGGTACTTAGAGGTTTCAATAAGTTAACGGCTATCTGTGATTGCTTCAGGTTTAAAATTAAAATTAGAAGCACAGGTTTCCATGTTACGAATCAAAAACTTTATTTAATGATAATGACACATTACTAACTAAATACGTGTAAACGAGCCTAAACAAACCACACAACAGTTTCATATCAATAATTAAACTTGTTTTGACACTTATTTGACAAGTCCCGAAAGCAGGTTTGTAACAAGAATTTAATCAACACTTTGAGTCTTATAAAAAGTTGGAGCGTTCGTCCAAACTGGACTCCGGAGTTAGGGTTGCCATACGTCCGAAATGCGGAGGAATTCTAAAAACTCCGAAATTTCCAAAAATGTGAAAACTAATACCAATGTGTAAAATAAAATGCTTATAGAATAGAATACAAAGTTTTTATTTCAGACCGGAGTCCATAGGGTTAGTAACAATTTTACTTAACTTCTAGTGTTAGTAGGTTACAGATGAAAATATACAATGAAAATTCAGCGTGGAGCCGCATCCACCTCCGCAACACCGGGGAATCCCACCGATCTGCAAATACACTGAGAATACAGTTGGTGCTGCCGGGAACACGAGTCATCAGGGATGCACATCTGTTCTTAATAATGGCGGCAAAACTATCAATATTATTATCTGCAAACATCCCTGACGCACTACAACGTTACGGGCAGCCGCAGAAGTACTCTCAGTGCATTATTAATATATTTATTATTCATTTAAGAGCAAACGATTACTTAAATTATAACTTCAGTAAAATAATAATAATACCGACTGCACATAAAAAAATTCTTTTGGTTTTACCAAAAGTTCGAATTTTTCTCCAAATTATATCGTTTTTTTTTTTAACAGATCTGGAAACCCTAGTCAGGGTTGGCACGCCTAAGTAATTGATATGAGGGAAATTCTTTGTAGGGTCAGTCGTAATTGGTCGCCCCAGGCACGACAGCCCATCGGACGTTTAAAGTGTAAGGTTGTCAAACACGCTTTAAGTTATCTTGTTTATTTATATAACAAGATGTAATAAGGTAGTTTAAAAAAATAATAATTAGATGATATTTTTTCTGCCTGAAGTGTGCAACATTTAACGTGTGGATAGACAATATTTTGAGTTAACTGGTAGTCTATTAGTTGCAGTAATTAATGTGGAGCTGATTAGTGTTTATTAATACACTGTCATTACATTGATTAGGGTGTCAATTAATATCAATTAGAACTTTAATGAACTGTTTAAATAATTAAACTTAAATAACGGCACAGAAAAACACGTTCAGCCCTAAAAATTAGTTTTCTTCCCCAATAATTCTTTAACCAACAATTGTCTTATATTCTCTGTTGCCTTGACAACCATAACTACCGCAGAACCATCCGGTGTCCGAGAGTACAACCGGTTACTTTGTAGTTTCAACCTTAGTACAAAGGACATAAGGGTGGTCAACCGTCAAATTTGTACAGAAATCGTAAGATTCATCGGTTGTCAGTGTGTTATCTTCACACTTAGTGACCCCCATTTCTTGAACACCGTTTATAATAATATATGTTCGTTACTTATTAATTTTGTTTTCTGGGTCAACTGAGCTTTTTATGTGTTCTTTGATTGAAGAACTGCACTGTCTTCTGTTAAAATATGCCTTTGCTCCTTTAGTTATGCATGCTGCGTCATCATCATCTGCCTAGCCTTTTCCCAACTATATTAGGGGTTGGCTTCCAGTCTAACCGGATGCAGCTTAATACCAGTATTTTACATGGAGCGACTGCCTATCTGACCTCCACAACCCAGTTATTACTGGGTAATATGATACCCCTTAGAAAGACTGGTTGTCAGACTTCCAGGCTACTACCTGTAATGACTGTAAAAAATCTATAAATGCGGGCGGGACATAACGAGGCACGGAGGAAACTTGGTATGTAATGGGCGGTCACCCATCCACGGACCAACCTAGGCTTGCGCGGCTTAACCTTAAGATCGACCCCAGCGGCGGGTTATTTAGCTACGAGATCCTGCGTGCAGCTATACATGCTGTGTGCAGTTGTTATATTGTAGGTCAGAGGTGTCTTCCCGTTGTCCTATTAGGAGGAAGGAAGGATTGTCCAAGTTCCGTTCAAACAATGGGTCACCTCATTAGATGTCAAGTAAGGGTTAAGAAATTTTATTTCAACACGATACGAGTATAAGACATGAGGAGCCTATCTGGCAGTCTCACCATGTGAAATACTGGTATTCAACTGCATCCAGTTAGATTGAAAGCCGACCTCAACATAGTTGATGAGGAGTATAGGACATCTTCTCTTTCGCATAGCTAGCTTGTCTAACAATAAGACGTGGTGAAAAGATTAACGACCAGCAAGATGAATATCGACTTTAACAGTGCAAAAGGCGTCACCTCGTTCCAGGACGAACTTTGAAGTCACATTATTCATCTATTAACTGTCCACCTATCTGTCTGTTTCCACTGTTCCATACCACCCCAAACTTATCCACTATTTCAATATGACTCACTCATAATACATGAATCAAAACATGTAGTTTTTATTAAAATGCCTGAACAAAAGCTACGCGCAAAATATTTGCCGAAAATATTTTAACTGAGGCATTCCTGGTTAATGCCGATGGCAGACTACGAGGGCCCATAATATTGCCTAAATAATATTAGTCTATACGTGAATATCATATCGGCCATTTTGTTTTGTGTATGTAAAGTTTTTTTTAGTTAGCAGTGTTTTACATTAACAAATGCTCATGCTAATCTCTTTCATTATCACCCATTACATACCGAGTTTCCTCCGTGCCTCGGAAAGCACGTTAAGCCGTTGGTCCCGGCTGTCATTTGTAGATCTTTGACAGTCGTTAGGCAGTCAGTGGCTCAAAAAGTCTGACAACCAGTCTTACCAAGGGGTATCGTATTACTCAGTACTAACTGGGTTGTGGAGGTCAGATAGTTAGTCGCTCCATGTAAAATCATATTCAGCTGCATCCGGTTAGACTGGAAGCCGACCCCAATATAATTGGGAAAAGGCTAGGCAGATGATGATATTTAGACTTAGGATCTTCTAAGTTTTTTTGCTACTGAAATCTAGATAGATCTTAAATGAATGTGACTAATAAAAGAATTTTACAGAAAACTTGAGAAAACAGGAGAACAGTTATTATCAGGCTATGTTGTCCCTTGTAAAAAAGGTGGCCCTTCTCTTATTCCATTCAACTCGATCCTAATCCTAAGGCAATACGAGCGAGTTATGGGCCAGCTCGCCGTCCGGCCGTCTTATGACGACAGGCCGTGTCGACGGCGCGATCGTGTTCCACGTGCGCCTCAAAGAGATGTCAGCAACCGAGTAGGGGTCCGCAAGGGCCGATGCCTGCCAGGGCTGCGGGACTGTTCGAAAGAGATACCGTGGCCCTGGAACACAAAGGGCAAAGAAGGAACTTGAATGGGTTTTAGTCAGTACAAGTCTGACACTCCTTTCCGCTCCGCCCAGGGGGGGTGTCATTTGATGATTTCCCATCCGGAAAAAAAAGGCAATACGAAAACATAGGAGTAACAACAACACGCTTGTAATCCCCGAAGGGTTAGGCAGAGGTCTATCTAATAATACACCCACGGCAGATTTGAGTCTCATGTACCTAATAGAGGGCGAGCCCATTGCCATCAACCGGGCACAAATCCAGCTTCCGTGGCTGCTACTGAGAAATTTCTGATGGAAAAACTCAATAACACTGCCCGACCGAACCCAGTATCTCATGCTCAGCAGTCGCCCTTGCGACCACTTGGCTAACGAGATAGTAGGAGAACCTACTTAAGTAAATAAAGCACATAATAAAGTCACCCAACTATCAATAAGTTACCCATTCAAACCTCCCTATTACTGACCGAGAATGAATGAATGAAATCAAAACCTTCACCCCAATAGATCTTCAACACTAAACAATCATTCTCTTACGTCAAACAGACAAATAGTTCCACACAAACATGTGTAATCTCACGTAAAAATTACCGGAGAATTGGGGAAATCTATTACCCTTGATTCGGGGTAAACACGTACTAGTGGGGTAAACTGATTCCGACTTATCCAATTACGACCCTCCGTTAACAGACGAACTTATTGGATGGACAGTATTCTGGTGATTGAGCGATAATTTGTGTGTCGAGTGATGTGTTAGTAACGATGAGACGAGGTTTGGAATCGAGGTATTCGCGATTTCACTTTTGGGGTCAGCTTCCAGTCTTACCGGATTCAGCTGAATACCAGTATTTCACATGTAGCGACTGCCTATCTAACCTCCACAACCCAGTTAGTAATGGGTAATACGAAATTCCCTTGGTAGGACTGGTGGTCAGACTTTCGGGCCACTGACTAACTGTAACGTCTGTCAAAGATCTACAAATGACAGCCGGGACCAACGGCCTAACGTGTCACAGTTACATCGAACGACCACAATAACTAAAGCCAAGATTGACTCCACTTGCAACCAGTAGCTAACAGCTTCGCCAATTTCAAATGTTCCTGTTTTACACAAACTTAACTTCCTTTTGTTTGCTACGCCCTTAAAACAGGACTTATTGTTTATAATCTACAGGACGATCATAAATCATAATAACACAGTCATAAGGCGTCGCGCATAGAAAGATCTTTGATCAAAATGCGTCTGGACACACCAGCAATTCAAAAACATTGTTTTTTTTTTTAATCCGTTAATAAGACAACTTGCACTACAGACCAGACCAAACGCCCTGTCAATGTCATTCAAGCACCAAAACAGTCTTGATTAGAGTGACCAAGTATCGATAGATAGTTATGTCTATCATTCGACATTTGCCCAAGTCTTACACTCCCAGAATACGCCACCAATATAATCCAAGGTTTAGTGATTTAAACGGTCTACTGGCTCCTAAACGACGAGGAGAGGATATCACAGCATTCCTACCAATGCAAGCGGAAATACCTCCTGTTTTATTAGGAAAACGTGGGATTCTATCACATGATTGGATCTTTTTAGATATTTTGATTATCGTTTGATAGTTTTTATGTTGTGTTTTTTTTTAACACATTTTTTTAATAGATTATGAGAGAGGTTTGTGAGACGGGTTTTGCTGTGTTCCTGGACTTTATAGCTATCAATTTTAGTGTTTCGTATTTTTACAATGACATTAAGCTTTGTGCCCGATTGATGGTTATAGGCTCGCCTCCTATAACATGGGACTTAAACATAACTGGCGAAATGTGGGTGTTCTATTAAGTACACCTCAGCCTAAACTTTTGCCCGACCTGGGTACCTAGGACCTCAGCAGTCGTCATTTTTATTTTAATGGTATTCAAATGGAGTATAACAGTGTGTTTGTATTTGTTTCAGGAGAAGTCCGCCGAGCATTACCCCGGTAAACTATCGGTTAAGTCGGACCTAAGTCCTGTATTTGGTGAGTACAACTATTTATTTAATATCTAATAGATTCTTCTCATTAAATGACTGTGGTAGAGATTTTCTCTGAAGTTAGCATACATACACTCAAACTGATGATGAAAATTAATTAGACAACAAAAACGTCTAAGGTACACAATCAGTCGGTTGGACGGTTGCACCTGAGTCTTTACGAATGGTCATATTTAAGTTTATAGTTTCATCTTATTTTGGCTGTTACCTTCGCTCTTCATAGTCAGATTAGTAATCGAAGTATGTTGTTGTTAGTAGAAACAGGAACGTTTTCCAGGTATCGTAGTCATTTTAAAACCAATGGTTAGAACTCCTTTTAAAATCTAATTTCATAAAGAGTCATCTTTGGCAGTGCTGATGCTATTCAAAATATTTATCTCATTGATAGAAAACTAGGACGGAGTCTCACAAAATATGTTAAAACAAGGAACTTCACGCGGACAAACTCGCGGGTAGAAGCTAGTGATAAATAAAAAAACCCCGTAAAAAGCTAATTTCAATGTTTCACACCACACATCAGCTATACATTCCAGTATAACATGGCCTCGCTTTGAATAGATTTCTAATACAATAAGAGATCCTCATAAACTGGTTTTGTATAGCTTGATTGGTCGCCGTGTGTACTACAAGCATATCAAATCGAACACGCCTCTAACAACCCACTGCCCAGTGCCTTACCAGTAATCTGTAACAGATTTAATTATAAGCTTTATCACCATACAGTTCTAACCCAATAAATCAGAATATCATTAATATTATTAGTATCTTCGTTGACCATGACTTACGATGAGAACCGAGATTTGAAACAAGAGGTTTTTTTATCGACATTAGTAGTCACAACACTTTTAGTTTTTAGCAGAACCTGATTTCTCGTCTATTTTTAACATAAGCCCAACGGCTAAAGGATTGTATAACCTCGGAAATGAATTAAGTTTTAGGCTTCACCATAATGTCTCGATATTTAAATACAGTAACGGTGAAAAAAATTAACGTTTTGAAGAAATATCCAAAGCAAAATAAGGAAACTTCGTGATCAATGCTTATTTCTTACTTATATGAATGACTAGCGACCCGCCCCGGCGTCGCACGGGTGCAATATATTATATATAAACCTTCCTCTTGAATCACTCTATCTATTACTGAAAACCGCATCAAAATCCGTTGCGAAGTTTTAAAGATCTAAGCATACTACTGAGACACAGCGGCAAGCGACTTTGTTTTATACTGTGTAGTGAAGAACTGATGGAGAGAACTCGTTGTGCTACTCCCAGTTGCATAGCTCAACTATCTGTCATCTTGACTTAAACCTTAGTCAACTTCCTTACACATCAGTAGTTAATTCCTTGTTTTTTTTTTTGCCTAAATGAAGAAACACCTTTGTCCTGATGTCGGTGGCATAGCTCACCCATAAGAGATCATACTATAGTCGCCTTCGGTAATATGCACAGCAGATTCTATTCTCCATTTCTATTCCCAGAAAATGGCTTACCAATCAAACTCACCCGAAAAGATAACTAAAAGTTTTAAGATTAAAACTAAAATTCTCTTTTAACCGTTAAATTATCTTCATTAAACACTTTTTCCTTTACCATGTACCATAAATAAGCCCATATTACACCCAAAACTCTCCCATGTACACGATAATCGATCTTATCCATAAATCGTTACGACTAGTGATGTGAAATTGATTTCGTACCAACTGTAAGGCTGGTATTACGTGGACTTAATGCTGTATCTCGCCCGCGGCCATTAACTCGGAATTATGTATGTTTTATCGCCAGCTTATAATCATCTGTCACTATCGTTACAATATTTTCGTATAATTTCATCTTGCCCCACCTCTATAGGGATGGGATTTTATCGATAATGATAGATTGATTTGGTATACCTAGTGATGGACGTAAATTAGATTCTGATTTATGTTGATAGCGGGACATTAAATGTGAATAAACAAATTAATGGTATGACAAATAAGGTTTATATTCGGATGTAAATATCCAGGTGTGAATGAATAACGAGCCCAACATAATTGGCAAAACCTACGCTTTGTACCTGTGTCCGTAATATCATAACGGTTGTAGTAACAATTTAATGACAGCGTAACAGACAAGTTGAAAGACTTACATCGGGTTTGTCTTTCAACTTGTCTACAAAGATTAATACACGCACTTCAGAGGACCACACTTCAATTTAAAACTTGTTAACATCCATTGTAACATACAAACATAAAGATGTCTCAACTACTTGGCGTACTATGTATATCTTGTCTCTCATCAGAAGATAACGGCACATTACCATCAATCATCCGAGAATAATCTCTGGACAAACTCAGTTTTATCGACAACTTTTCTCACGTGCATATCGACACCCGTCCATCACTAGCCGTACCTCGTTATTTGTTGTTATTAGTGTTGTTTTTTTCGTTATTTTTTCTTCGGGATGTTTTCGAGAAACCGGTTACAGGGCCTAATCTGATCAACTCGCCACGACCCTGCCGTCGAAGCCAGTAAAAAGAGCATAATGAAATGACTTACAATAAAAAATGTTGAATTGTTATCCTGTTTTTTGAGTTTACTGCCTATTTTGTGGCCTTAGGTTTTAAGTTTAGTGTTGGGACTTGGATGGACTTGAAATTTAGTTTTATTACTATTTGGAAAATCATGTGGATTTACAAAATCTCAGAACCAGTCTTACATAGGTGTATAGTATTACCCAGTAATAGGGTTTTAGGCGGTCCATGTAAATAAAATACTGTTATTCAGCTGCATACGGTTAGACTGGAAGCCGACCCAAACATAGTTATAAAAAGGCTAAGCAGACGATGTAGATTTACATAATATTAGACGATTCGCTTTATTAGTCACCAAGACTAATAAAGCGAACGAATAAAATTCAATTATTTAAACGCTATGGCCGCTCAATATTTGTTAACTGGTGCAGCACGTGTAGTATGACCACCGTAGAAATGGTTATTGTTGGGCGAAGAACCGACAAAATGCCAGATCAACAAGAGAAATCTGTCATTTTGTCGATTCTTCCGTCGACAAAAACAGTTTCTACGGTAGTCATGCTACGTGCAGAAAGGCATATCAAAGTCTATCCAATACTGTATTGATTTATATCATAAAACAGTAAAACAACTAGTTCGGAGATTAGTTTTAATGATATATTTAGTAATATTAAAGGAATCAGCAGATTATCACAAGAATACAACATGGCTACCCGTTTATGAAACAATTTAAACACAAAGAACACCTTATAAATGACTAATAAATTGGTAAATCGTAATTTATTATCAGAATCCCATGTTTAAATCGCTTTAATTGAGCATAACGGTAACAAACACGGTGTTATCAGGTATATGCATATTAATATAAGACTACAATATTATGTAAAATAGAAAATAATGCTAGATTTAGTAATGAAGTTAATGTACCGATAAATTAGGTTTTGAATTAAAAAGATGACTGACCATTTAGAGATCCGTAAGTCACGAAACAAAACTAAACGTGGAAATAATGAACTACAGCCAAAACATTATTGTTGTCAATCATCATTTCGTAGTTGTAATAAAATTATAGTTTTGGCTCTCTTAGAAATAATTGGCAATTAAATAATGACGCTGTTTGATTATTGACAGCGTCATCAACTCATCGTATTGTTAAAAGAAAAATTAAATAGTTTAGTATGTATGTTTGTCTGTAGATTTTATGCAAAAAATTGCATAACAACGAATTCGAAGCAGTTTTAAATTTAAAAGTTAGGGCAGGGTTAATGACATATTACTACTAAGTACTAAGTATTGATTTTACTACTAAGTATTGATCAACAATCAACTCTGTATTTTGTAGTCCACTTCTGGACATATATCTCTTTTAAGATATAAATATAAAATAGTAATGTTCTACGGAGTTTCTTGTCCATTCTTTTCCATACAAAACTATCCTTGCGCACAGGCAACTAAAAAATCTATTTCCTTGTGAAGTTTGACTGACAAAAGCGAAATAAATGGGTTGACATAGAAGATAAGCTAAAACGCACTAAAACGAAACACGTAAAAACCTTGTTTCAAAAACTAAAACCAACACCACATCCCAACATTATCACCCACAATAATGTCAAAGTTGAGAATAGCAATACGCAGCCAACTATTACATGAAGAATGAGCGGCATACCCGACATCCATACCTCGCGAGTTGCGCATACGCCGCGCTCTGGCGCCGATTAAATCATCTTCAGCTCAACGTGAGCTAGGCTCACTGCCAGGGTGACATGTTGATAAGAATTATAGACTTATTGATGGGTTAATGGGCTGGTAAGTTGTCAAAATAGGCGGGAAAATGGTTACAGTTTTGTTAAGTAGTTAGCAAGTGTCAAAGTAAAATTAAAAACATCGTCAAGCAGATAGAATATCGTACGTTATTCCGTATTGTGGCGCTAATTTTAATAATTGAAGTCAAACCATACAAAAATGTAAGGTCTTATTCATCTTTACTCAACTACATTATTTTCTTATATTCATCATCATATAAAAGAATTCGACGTAAGAAAAATAAATATAAAACCTACGGAATCCATAACACTTACACTACAAAGTCATCTTCAAACATACGTTATCCAAATCTAATTTATAACTCCAATTCTGATCGTAAATTAACCCAAAAATATGCCAGAGTTATTTAATTAAATGGCAACACCACAGAAGTTCAACTTGCCGGTAAATACGTCACATCCGCTCCAATAAACTCGTGTTCCATATTCAAAACAGGTGAAAATAAGCATGTAGTCTTGTTTGTCAGTCTGTGCTCGGGTCTCCCATAAACTGGTCGGTTTAAAGGGTTTCAACAAACAGTTCAGTGTAAGCAAATTATAGAAAATACTTTAATACCTAGTAAAATAGAGGATCTTGGTAGTTTGTATTATGTTACGCTTTTTATTGGTCTAACCGTGGCATACTTGGCACTTACAGACTTCTGGGCGTAGCTTATGGCATTTGCAACTATTAAGATACTACGTAGGTAGTATAGCTAGCGACTGAATTTCCCCTCTTTGGTTGCATAAGTTTTTGTGTCTCTGCTAGTGAAATCAATCAGGCGAGTAAAAAATCATCAGTCACTCTTGCTAACGAGTTCGATTCGAGCAAAGTGCGAAATGCCGACAAAACCTGCAATAACTTTAAAACTTGCAATGTGTCTTATTAGAAATTACTTAGCTAGATTTCAGTTATTAATAAAAAAGAGTCACAATCGGTATCTTCCCACAAACAGCAAACTCTAAAACGAAAAAAAAAACATCATAACACATTCAAAACCTAATAATAACCAAGCCAGTTTTTCTCCAACTTATACCTTTGATACTCCATACTTTCCCTCTATCCCTTTCTCTTCCACCCTCTTACCCACACTCCATCCCTTTCACACACTCAATTTGCGAGTACCCTCACAGTCCTCATGTTAGTACCTGTATTTTGTGTCATTATATCCAAGATCTAATTGGAACTTGATATGCGTACACAATTAGAGTCTCGTCGTTTTGGATTAACGAGCTTTTTACACTTGCATCTGGCTTTGGTATCAGGCAAGAACTGAAGCGGAGCCAACACTTGTAATCTGGACAAACACTGTTATGAAAATGACGGAAATCAAGTTAGAAAGGACGTGATTGATGTAATCCAAGCAATTTATCAACCTTATTATCTGATAAAGTACTAAGTATGATGTAAAGGAGGATTTGGGAAAAAAATATTGATGATCGATCGATCGATATCTTGATAACATGCAACTCCTGATTTTCCCTTGGCTGTCGTAAGAGGCGATATCAAGTAGATCAAGAACTGCACTTCACGTACAGGCACAGATAACTACGCACAATAATAACAATATCGTCTATGTAGACAAATCAGAAGTTTATCAGAACAAATGAGTCTGACTATGAGTTTGGTATACCTAAAAGTTTAAATACATCTGGTTATAAGGTAGATAAAGCTTTATTTTAATCCTGAAATTAAATGTTATAGCTGCAATACATAAAAATAGGATAACTCGGAGAATGTAGTTGAATTTGATAATATCCCGAACCGCTCTCTCTCTTGCTTTGCACATCAGTGTTGATGATATTAAAACACATTTAGAGTTCCTTAGCTGAGCTACAAAATTATAATTTGTTTCGCCGACACTTCATACTTATTATGACCGTGTTTGCTTCGATGTTCAGCATTTTTTTTTATTCTGTATCAGATTAACAGTCGCCATTTTTCTTTCTTTTGTAAACATACTGGTACGAAGTTTACCATGATTCAACAATGTTACTATGTTCTTTGTAGGCATCAGTTATTACACAATATTTTACAGTCGGTATAGAAAAAGCGGTATTTTGATAACCTATATTAGCAAGCTTGGCACTCAATCAAAATAATTCGATAAAAACAAGGTGACGCGACCCAATCAACGTAATTTTTGTTTGGCATCACGGATCAAAATGTTTGTCAGTTTTTCAACAAAATAAGGATAATCGTTTGTAATGTCATTTAGTGAGTTTTCCACAATACGAGGCTTCGCTTTGTCATTGATATTTTGTTAACACCAATAAATGATATGTCAAAATGGCTTCCATTAACAATCATAATATATTTTACCCATGATTTACGCTGACCTCACTTACTGTTATCAGTCCAATATGTCTCGCTCAAAATTATCAACAACAAAAGACAAGGTGTCCTTATTGGAATCATTACTTAATATCATACCATATTTATACTGAACCCAGGACACATTAACACCTACGTACATTATAAGTAAAACACGTTTTTTTTCTCCACCCGTTTTTGTCCAACCAATCCGGTAATTGGTGAGTAGGTAAGCGCCCCAGATGTCATCAATCACTCGGAGGAAAAAGTTAACTTTTGTTTTAAATTATGAATTAAAAAGTGAGATATTAAATTTAGTTTTTTTGTGAGGTTGTTGATATGGGTCTGGTACTAGTACAACTTAATATGTAACCAATTATCACATAGCTGGAGTGAGCTGCTCTTGCTCTACATTTTTGTTTAAATATGGCATTGATCCGATAAAGAACCAGTGTACTAGGAGTTGGTGTATAAAAAGCTACACTTAATGATCCTAAACAAGTTTAGTAAAGCTGCAAGAAGAGTCAACGAGCTACTGAAACTTAAACCAGAGCTTATCCAAGCAAATAATAAAGCTTATTACATATTCGCACTACTTAATTTTAATAATAGTAATAATTATGATCCCTCTTTTGATTAAACACTATTTTGACCAAAAAAGTAATATTTGTATTAATCTCTTTTGCTGCCAGCTGAACTGAGAATTAGTGGTATGTATTAAATTAATTTTAAAGCATAATAACAATTAATTTGTCGTAAACGAATGATTATTTACATATTTCATCGTTTTTGAGCTTAATCCCGAAAGTCGACACAAATTCGACCATTTAAATGCAGATTCTGACAAAATTGCTACGAGCCACACACGTACACACCGAACACTTGGTGACATGTTTTAGATAAACGAAAGTGAAGACCTGTCCACAGGCCAGAGGGTACACGACCAACGAGTGATGAAAAACGCTATGAGATGGGTGGGCTCAGGTTTCAGATTTAGCATATTCTGACTCCCTTTTAGTCAAGGAAGATGGAAAGCTAAAACCTTGTCTCCTAAATAACGAAATTTTCAGTCAATCTGCTAACAACAGAGGTTAAAGTTCATCATAGTGAAGTTCCAAAAGCAGTAGACATTACAGACTTGCATATTGATGAAGTAAAAACTTGAATAGGCGCAAAAAATGCATGAAAAATCGCAACAATCATGTGTGAAGTTAAACACATCCTTGAACCGAGTGATTCATATATCCAACGTCAAAAATGACCACAATTACAGGTCTCCAGTTATGCAAGTTTATTATATTGTACGTTGGAGGTAAAATAAATACAGCACCTTATAATTTGAGACCACAGACCCTCTTTTGGGCAGGTAGCCGAGTTTTTTTTTTACACTTGTCTAAGTCCGTGAATCATGGATGGGTGTGTATGAGTGTGTGATGGATGAATGGATTTATCATCGGGGTCTTCTGCTGTGTAGGTTTTAGAATGTAGCCTGGGATTTAAGTGGTCTGGTGTTTTTTAGGTAGTATTTATTTAGGTGGTAAAAGGTAAAGTGATATCTGCGTGTTCTTTCATTTCTTTATTGGTTTTGATAATCTCATTAATAATAGTTTCTACTTCAGCGTCGACAGGATCATATGCAACCATGGAATCCTCCGTAGCGTCTGGATTATAAAATATTTACAAGGAGCTAGTGGCCTTTTAATTCGAAGAGATCAAAAAGAAAGAAATAAACTTACAGTCGGGATGTCTTCTCAGCTTCCCTTGGATTCCTTCACTCTAACGGGAAATCTTGCGTGATTTTAAATTATTGTGAGCTCCCGATATTTCGACGCTGTTGCAAGCGCCATGAACAGTGAATGGTTTAATTATAAACCGGAAAGCTTAAAACGGTGTTAGAAAGAAATCGACCAGATATCTACAGCTGCCGTGCTGCCTATACTCTGGTTTACGTTAGTCACCTTATGTTCTATGCACTTAGTCCTTAAAGTGGAGCATTGTGCGTGAGCCATGGTGGACCTTAGTCAAACTAGCCCACTTCCCTCCAGAAGTAGATCAAACTTCCCGGTCTTCTCGGGACATCCGCAAGGTATCTTGGTGTTCTAAGAGTCTCCTCGCCAGTGCTCTCGAGGAGCTCTTGCACTACCGTGTCCTCCGCCTCCATGCACGCTCTTTACAGGAGACTGTCAGTGATACCTAGGTGTGGAAGTGTTTGTTCAGTGAGCAGTGTCCAGTGATGGTCCCCGCCACCAGTTGCAGGCTATCTCTGTCCAGGAGCAGAAGGCGCTTGGTCAGCTTCCTATCCACCAACTTAACCAAAAACCTGAAAGAGAATTCATAGCATTAATATTACCCAAAATTATGCAAATAAATCCTATCTCTCTAATAAAAGTTACACGAAAACTGTAACAACTGATGCAAACTTTGTCATTGACGCTAAATCAGCTATGAATAAAATTATAACCAGAGATAAGATTCCTGCGATTATCATGAATGGATACGAACGATATTTATCATTATTTTCAGAAACCGATTGTTCGATCGGGACTTTATCGATGCCATTTGCATAAACATGGTCCGTATCGGTATCGATGAGATCTTTCTGCGATAAAAACCCAAAAATAAGTGACATTTTAGGTGGCAGTATTGGTATCTGTTCCCCCCTTTTTTCGTACCCTTGTATTGCCACCTCGTTTGATATGAATTTTTCTAGGTCAGGCTTTATTAACTTCTAGTTACTGCGCAGTGATAAGGTGAGTTGATAATACTTCATTATCGTTGCTGTCTGTATCGAGTTTCTATACTTCATCGTCGTCATCATCAGTGTCATGAGGCCTTTCAACAAGATGTGTTTAAATTATGTTCAGCCCCGTATCCTTAATTCTTAGTTATCATCCTTTTGATTCTTAGAAATATTAGACCGCTGATATGTTCCGAGAACTTAGAAGCTTGCTTAGCAGAATATTAATCAACCAAATAAAAATATTGTCCAGACAGTTGGGCAGGCGCAGTATGAGTGGGTGTGTATGAATGGGTGGGTTCTCTCACTTTTGAAAAATCACAGACCTGATTTTTCAAAAGTGAGAAAACTTTTATGTGAGAAAAAGGTTCGACAGCTTTGTATAGAGAGAACTTGTCCCACTGTCTACTTTTTATCATCATCTGCCTAGCCTTTTCCCAACTATGTAGGGGTCGGCTTTCAGTCTAACCGGATACAGCTGAGTACCAGTATTTAAAGCGATTGCCTATCTGACCTCCAAAACCCAGTACTAGTACTTGGTAATACAATACCCCTTGGTAAGACTAAAGTTGTGAGACTTTCGGACCACTGACTACCTGTAACGACTGTCAAAAATATCTACAAATGACAGCCGGGACCAACGGCTTAAAGTTCTTTCCGGGGCACGGAAGAAACTCGATATGGTATGTATGATCTGGTGGATCCACGTGACAACCTAGGTAAACACGGCCTAATCTAAAGATCGAACCGAGCGGCTGTTATTATTTAGCCATGAGCTCCTCGTGAAATTACTTTTATTTGAGGAAAAAAATATTACGGTTCGGCAGCTTTATATAGAGAATATGCCACTGTCTAGTCTTCAGATAAAACCTAAAATCTTTAAAATACCAGTAGCGTCAAACCTCAATACTTTCACTAATATGAAAACAAAAAAAGCATGTATATTCTGTGTACTGTAGTCGTTACTACACATTACACGGCCATGCATCCTACTGACAATATTTGTATAGGCCGGACCCACCGCGGTACCACGAGGTTCCTGGAAACGTGCTCACACACTTTATATGATCAGGATGAGGTTGGGGGAGTATTTTATTTTTATTTCTCGAACTAGCAGTGCCCGCGGTTTCACGCGCCGCTTCTGACTTGTTTTACTGTTGCTCGGCTCCTATTGGTTGTAGCGTGATGTTATATAGTCTATAGCCTTCCTCGATAAATGGACTATCCAACACTAAAAGAATATTTCAATTCGAACCAGTAGTTCCTGAGATTAGCACGTTCAACCAAACAAAAAAACTCTTCAGCTTTTTAATATTAGTATAGATTTCGATTCTCGATCGTGTAAATCGAGAAGTTTTTTTTTTGTGGCATACTAATTGAGATATAATTTATTACATTTGAGTCGTTTTTTCGTTTTTTATTTTGCATTTTTTGATGTGTCGTTTTGATAATATTTCTAGAGGTCTCTTATTGGTGTAAGTAATCTGTGAATCAATCAATACACTATATCGTTATCCGTTTTGCTTATCACAGTCAAAAGTGATGTAATTTAATATATTATCACTTCAGGATCTCCCCTGAATTAGGTTACCTAGTATTTTACAACCAATAATTTCCCAAATATTAACCTGTAAATGTATACAGTATTTATTTAACACCTATTGCTGCCATTGTCACCATAGAATAATCAATTATTATAGCTGTTAAACAGTTGTATTTAATTTTTTTGTGTACAGCCAGCTAACCGAAACTGTCAAATTTTCCCAATCAACCTTGAACCTAATTCTTTAGCGATAAAGGTGAAAATCTATTAAAGAAATATGACAGATTGTTGTAGCTTGACGTGCTGGTGTCTGTACAATAAAGTATATTCCTTTCTTTTCTATTACTTAACATTAAACCATTTTCAAATATCATATGCAATATTCGCGGAAAACCATAATCACAACGATATGATTTATTATCATAATTATCGGAATAAAATAAATACCAAATCCGTCTTTATCTGCTAGATAACACTTCCTTTTAAATAAAAAAACGACGCATTTATAAACTTGATTGACATTTGTTTAATTGGGAAGCCATATTTCTTTTTAACTGACTTGGTAAAAAAAGGAGGTTCTTGTTTTATAATTAGTTTGTGAGTAATGCACCGTTTCGTAGTAACCGTCACTTTTTGGTTTTTGTTTAAAGTTTTTTAAGAAAAAGAATGCTAATTTTATATCTTCTGAAACAGAATAGCTACATTTATCATGTTGTTGAAACTATTGAATTAGTAGAAGAGTAGACAGATGAAAGAAATTACATAAGTGGTTACCTACCACTCACAATAAATAAATAGACCGATAACACAAAAATCAAATCATATCAAAATCTATAGGCCGATTACAGGCACTTGAATAGTCGACACAAAGACAACAATAAAATGAAGCTACAGTCCCAGTCACAAGGCATAATAACTATGAAAGTACTGTAGTTGCCCATTCGCAAGCGTGTCTTCTCTATGGAGAAGAACGGGCAAGAAATTACATCTTTTCAATATACAAGACAAACATAAACAATAATTATAATAAGGCACCATATTACTCATTCCTTTAAAAATATCTAAAGAACTAAAAACTCACAAAATAACACTTCTAACTCTCTCAAAAGATGACGTGTAATATAATCAGTAAAACAAGCAAGTGCAAACTATTACTGGCGCAAGTAACTATCTTACCACTCGCGCCAGTACGCCACTCATCAAAATAATTCCCTTAACTAAATTGCCTACAAATTGAAAAGGCGTGGGCTGCCCTTATTCTGTGAATACAGCTTTATTATATGAGTGTGCGTGTGAGTTTATAGTGAGGTGAGAAGCGAATGAGATTTTTGTAATTTGGTGTGTGTTACTATTTGTGTTTTTTTGTTGTTGTTGTGATTGATTAAGTAGGATTTTTATAAGTAATTTAAAATCTTTATAGTAACTCCAATACGTATAGTTTTAAAAAGAATAGGTATTGCAAAAATCGTTAACCTTTTTTTTTGACTTTGCCGTAAGTAGATTCTTTATTCTTCTTTATCGCGTGATTAGTGCATAACCTGGTGTCAGAGATTTATGTCGCACATGGGCCTCTGACTTGGCTTTACTAGTAAGTAGGTACTATCATAAACTAAAAGAATAGGCCCACTTTAAAAAAAATATATTTTCTTGTTATTTTTTTTTTGCTTAGAGGCAATCAAAGTAGACAAAATTTCGGAATTAAGTCTAGAACTAGCTAGAGTCAGTAGACTTATTTACATGACAAACAGCGACGTAATCATTTTAATAACCATCACAGCTGCAAAATATAACACACTATTATGAAATCGAAAATTAGTTAATAATTTTATAGGTGTTAAATAACTCGACTTTTACGTAGGATTATATTATAAGATATTATGCTATAAGCTATATAGTTTAGTGCGATATTTGGTTCAGTTATTAACACTATATCATCAGCAGACTAGTTAAAATGGCGTCTGGCGTCCGTGGATACTTAGGGGGCTTACAAACAGGTTCGGTTCGGCATTTTTCGGAATTGCCGAGCCGTGGGACAAAATCGAATATTATGTAGTAATTCGGGCGTTCACCTACTCTTTTGTCAGACCAGATCAAGACTTCTATGGGATTCACTTTTACCACTGCCCTGAGACGAGCCAAAGACGGAGTCGCCTAGAAACAGCTTGTCAGCGATTCTGTCAAAGGCTTTCAACATGGGCACGATGACCTTCAGTGATGAAGAAATGAGTAAGAATATGTTCGGGAAAAAGCTGATCAACTTTGCTCTTGTGCCAAGCTGAACATGTTCAGCAGTGGTAGATTCCAAACAGAGTTAGTTAATCGGCAAGAGAAAAAAAAAACTAAATATGCGAAGTTGTAACTCGGGGTGCTGTTTGACACATATCGTGCATGCTCTGTACACTACACGAACTGATGGACTCTAGTGACAACGCCAAATTTTGGAGCTAAGTTCTGGGCTGACTCATTGCCATCGACAGGCTAAAAAGTCTTACGGGTCGGCTCTCTTACCTACCGAATCAAATGCCGAGCCGTACATGAAAAGTGTGTAACATCCCTAACATATCCCTAGCTAATGTGTAAAACTCTTCAACACACTACGCTCGGGATGTGGTCGCATTTATGTTTTACTAGCTTATGCCCGCGGCTTCGTATTATTATATTATAAAAGCAAAGGCCTCCTAGAGAATTTGCTTCATTGAACAAAAACAAAAGTATTTTCTTATAATCCCCCGTCTAAGACAAAAGAATCTGACATGACTAAGTACTAGTACACTTATGAGAAAGTTTAGAACAGAAATTGATGTTTGAACTGGACATTAATACCACAATAATCATAAAAAGATAATCTTATCTATTATCATAAAATCCTAAAAAGGTTCACAAGTCACAACTTCGCACTTAAAGTGTTAAAATTTTGATATTTATCAGAATACGGACACGGAACAATGAAGTACAGTCAGTGAAAATATTATATACACAATAAAAGTAATAAAATTTTGATTGCCCACATAATTGTTTTAGTATGGTGGATTGTAAACAGTGTAGTGTTAGAATCATGTTCGTCGGCCATTATGAAATTCTTTGAATTTTATTTTGTTATGTTGTTCGAACGAAATTCTTTTTTGAATTCCACTGGGTTTGAGAATGATAATGTTGCGCACTGTCTTGGCAAGATATTTAGGTCCAAGTGTTGAGTTCTTTCATGGTATTTGATTGAAAATCGTATGCACTTTACCAATTAGGTAATACTGTACCAAAACGCAGAATAAACTTGTTTCTTTTACACCCGAATTCACTATGACTAAAGACCTAAAGATGCCTAAATAACATCATAATCTTGCCCTTGTCCCATGTTATTTGGGGTTAGCGCAACACGTTTTTTTCTTTCATACTCCCCTGTTATTCGTCACGCTATCATTTACTCCTTTTTTTATTGTATTTATTTATCTTTTGCTATCTATTTTAAAAAACAGCGCTTTGTTGGATGAAAAACCAACGCTTGACTTAGCGCTGTATAAAGTTGAACATCCAATCTATTTATTTTTCTGCTGACTCTCCAATTACTTGAGGTTGGTCATGAATTTAGAAAATTTTCAAAGTGCGATTTTTGTATGGTGTTTATTTAGTTATCACCCCGTATTAATCAAGTTATTCCTCATCTAGTTTCTTTCAATCAAAAACTTATATTTGGCCGTCAAATCAAGCCCCTATCGAGACAGCACCGTCACTAGACGTCTGCAAGCGCAATTACGTTAGTAAATTACTTCTCGTCGCGGTGTAATTTGTTCGTCTGCCACGCCCCGTGCCGTCTAGCGTTCTGTTTTGCTGTCTGTACTTTAGGTTCCTTGAGTAAGAGTAGGTTTTTATTGATTGAACTGGCAACCCTTCAGGAGAACTTGATATAGACGGAAAATAGAAGAAAACTCTAGTTGTCAGGTTTCAAAGTTTTGAAAAATTTGTGTTGTAACCTTCATCATCATCTGCCTTTTCCCAACTATGTTGGCGTCGGCTTCCAGTCGAACCGGATGCAGCTGAGTACCAGTATTTTACATGGAGCGACTGCCTATCTGACCGCATAACCCAGTTAGTACAAAAATCAAATTTAAGGAATAACAAGTATCTGTAAAGAGGAGCTCGTGGCTAAATAATAACAGCCGCTCGGGTCGATCTTTAGGTTAAGCCGTGCTTGCCTGGGTTGGTCGGTGGATGGGTGACCGCCTATTACATACCGAGTTTCCTCCGTGCCTCGGAAAGCACGTTAAGCCGTTGGTCCCGGCTGTCATTTGTAGATCTTTGACAGTCGTTAGGCAGTCAGTGGCCAAAAACCAGTCTTACCAAGGGGTATCGTATTACCCAGTAATGACTGAGTTGTGGAGGTCAGATAGGCAGTCGCTCCATGTAAAATACTGGTATTCAGCTGCATTCGGTTAGACTGGAAGCCAACCCCAATATAGTTGGGAAAAGGCTAGGCAGATGATGATGAACAAGTATCTGTAAAATAATCACGGTCAAGTCAGTTTCCTTGTTGTAATCATCTTACTTACCTATAGGTAATAATTACTCAAATCCTTTCATCATCAATGATCTTTTTCCAACACACATCATCATTCTCCTGGCCTTATCCCAATTTAATTGGGATCTGCCCAGCAGCTTCTTCCATACTTTTCTCTATTACTCGTCATCTCACCATGTTCTAACACACATTTAAACACAAAAAGCAAAACTCTGTGGTAAAAACACCAGTAACCGTCCAAGCATAAAAAAAAAAAAAACATTAAAAAACCACAGCATACTTAAAGCAAAATGCAACAATAACTGGAATTTAATTAAAATAAATCACGTTGATAGCGTCGAATTCAATAAGCACTTTGCATAACGCAAAACTTTTTAATTTGTGCGCGTTATAATAAAAGGTTATCTGTATTAATTAAACGGATGGGACGGACTATGTTAAACAATCGCTTTATATCAAAACCACTAGACCGCTTATGGTGTTTCCTGGTACAGCAGTAAACTGAAAAGAAATTGATTGTGGTTTTATAAGAAAGAAAGAGAAGAAATTGTGTGTGAATGTTTTGTATGCCGCTTCTTTTATTTAATTTATCAAATTGTACGTAGTGTTTATTCGAAAGTTTTGTTTGGAATATAAACGGTGCAAAAAGACCCTTAACGAAGCGGAAAGGCACTTGTTCTCCCCATCATTGCGATCATTTTTATGTTCTAGACCATACCTGGGAACCTTCTAGTTACGGAGATATTGGTGGTCAAAGTTCCAACTTTATCACAAGTTTTTTTTTTTTAAATACATGTTTTTAATGTCAGATTCTTACTTTAAACACCTCCACGACCACCAACCACTACTACTATTCAATCCATTCATCAGCACAATGCTTTGAATGCGTTACATCGAGTTCTACCGTAAAACGTGATTTTTTCACCAAAAAAAAAAGTCGTTTCCCAGTAATCATTTTTGTGTAAAGGCTTCGTGAAGGGTCTATTTACACCCTGTAATTATTTAGATAGGCAAATCTTAATCGCACTTTAAGATTTTTTTCAGTTACCTCTTTAATAATCAAATGCTCTACGCAAGAAAGAAAATTATATTTCTGTAGCTATACTGCTAGATATAATAATAGGTCCAAAGATAGTCATGGGCGATGAGGACATTGCTATTGTACCATAAAGCATAAAACTAGAAATGTTGTATTTCAGTTTTATTGAAATTGCAGGAAATGCATTTCTTTTATAATTCCAATTAAAGTCGCTGTAATTTTTATTGTCTTGCAATCATTGATATTTATTATTATACGTATCAGTAATCAGTATATCTATCATTTATTTGCAAAAATTAACGCCATGTCTTAATATTTCCAGGTAAATTTGAGCCGCATCCTGCTGCCAGCTTCAACATGGGATACCTCATGGCGCCGTACCCCTACCCCAACGGTGGGGCGCATCCCCTGCCCGTCTCAATGGTGAGTTTTTATGATTTCGCATTAACTAAATCGTTTTAGCGGAGTGACGAGGACTGGTGCCGCCACCCCTTGACTTCGTTCGTTGATGCTTTTTTGTTAAAATTTTTATCGAAGGCTTTTAGAGAGCTTAAATATTTTGTTTTGGATGTGTGATTATTACGAATATGAACAATGACAAGATATTTTTTTCATTAGATAGTTTTGCAAAAAAAAAAACACGATTGGGTACACACGGCGACACGTTAAGTTACGCATATCTAGTATAACCTGACCTCGCTTTGTATGAGCTTCCCGTACAATGAGAGATCAGCTTAATTCGGTTTTTTAAAGCTTGATTGGTCGTCGAGCGTATCTTATAATCGTGGTTACTTATCTACTTACTTTACTTACCAGGTAATAACCATGCGTCAAGTACTGCAAAAGCTTGAACACCCAAAAATAAAAATCGTATCATAGCATTAATTTCTGCGTAATTTGACTTGGTTTGATGTGCAGAATGCTCAGATGACATCTAGGATGAGTTTTTTTTTTTTTTTTTTACCTTTTTTCCGTTCAAAAAATTTCAAATTAACCAAAATTTTCTCGAACTATACTAAGTGCCCACTACCCACCAGTACTATCATAGCTTTATCAGTAAGATACTCTACTTATCGAGTTATCACTCCCAGATTGCAAGGGACACCAGCGAAATAGATATATCTTTAGATATATATCGTAAGAATTCGCTTATCGCTCACATTATCGCTTGTCGACGCTTGTGATCGTGCTATAATTTCGCTTGTAATGCTGCTGGTTTTATAATATATGTATAATTATTTTTTAAAGAAGTGTTTTTAATGTAAGTGAAGTAGAGCAGCTTTGGTGTTGATAATGTATTTTTAGATTTGTAGTAGAGTATCTTTCGTGTCATGTTTTTGGACGACTTTTCCAGTGACAGAAAAAGCTAGATTAGTGATTTTTTAATTCATGATTTTCTTTGGATTTGTAGCAAATCTTGTAAATTAACTTACTTATAACATAACATCACGCCTATAATCTCCGAAGGGTTAGGCAGAGGTGTACCTAATAGTACACCCACATTTCGCGCCGGTTCGGTTGTGCCTATTGCCACCAACCGGGCGCAAATCCAGACTCTGTGGCTGTTACTGAGAAATTCCTGATGGAAAAACCCAATAACACTGCCCGACCCGGGAATCGAACCTAGGACCACCACACCACTAGTCTAGTCTAATAACTTCTACCTATCATTTAAAAACATATGACACCAACAGAATTAGATATTAAAATCTGTAATAAAACACCTTAACAGCACCCCATCCACAAATGCACCTTACATTAGCCGAAACAAGATAAACCCAGTATATTTACACAATCATCTCACAAACAAACATCAAAATGGTCTTCCACATCGTAATATAATCGTCCGTGATACTATTTTTATTGGATTATTTCCTCGTAATAACCACACCACGTGTTCGGCCCGGCATCGAACCCGGGACGCGCCGGAAACGGTAACACAAACAGTTTTTATTTCTGACTCCATCCTGCTTCAGTTGTGTACTATCGGAGATATAACTTAATGAAATGTTCACATTTTATTGGTTTCCTTTGTTTGATGAGATTTTAAATCTTATGATATTTTTTTCTACATTTGTCCATAAGTTCTTATAAATGTCCGCGAAAGGGTGAAACTAAATTACGGATAGGTATATACTTCCTTTTTTTGTCGCAAGCCTACACTGCTGGGCAAAAGCCTCCTCTTTTTCTAAACCACAAATATTATCAGGTATTTACTAGTCCTTTCAAAAGTATCCAACATGCAAAACCTCTCTAATAGACAAAATATCCAAATCCCAGCCAACCATAAATTGCAATCGCAGAATCAAAAAAAAAAAAGTAATCCTCCAAAGAATTTATTCGAATCTAGAATGACCGAATGAAAAGCTTTAAAAATCGTACGTAGAACGTCGGGCGTCGTACGTCAATATCGTTCAATACCTAAGTCTAGTACGCATGCACGGGCGCGCCATTCAAATCCTTTGGAACGCGGTAAGAAACGAAAAAAGAATCCGCCGCGAAAATATGAAACTCGAAACGCAACAGGTGGACATACAACCGTCTCATTCTTTTCTATGAGATTTTAAGTTTCGTCTCTGTTGTACGGAAGCCGCCCCTACAGTCGCCGCCCCCGCTCTGGGGCGGGAAATTTAAATGAAGGAGGGGTAGGGATGGAAATGCTTTTCTTTTTGCTCGCGGGGTGTATTTTAGGGCTTTTGTCTGGGTGAATGCGGCCGGCAATTTCGGGGTCGCTTGCGTTCGTTCCGTCTCGGGATTTGAAAATCGAATATTTTATTTTTTAAATTCAATTTAAGCGTTCCTTTATTGGACGCGTTTGAATGAGGTATTTAGAATATAAGGAAATAATGAATGAATGAGTTTTTCCTCAAAGTTATTTTAAACGGAATTTGAGGAGAATAAAATAAAAAGCTATTTTAAATCTTTGCGTCCATCTTCTTCCGTCCTCCTATTAAGATAACACAAATGCGCTTATATTTGAGTATTACTGTCACGTTTCTTACAAAAATAAAACATCACAATCGTCATCTTATCCGCCGGTAGACATCTGCTGTACATGGGGTTCCTAACAGTCCACAACAATGGGGATACTGCTATAATCACCACGTTTGGCAAACAGATAGTAGATCTAACTTACCTTCATAGCTAAAAGCTCTGAAGAGTCACCCATGCCACCAGTCAGCCTTTTAAGATCGCTATAGAAAGCATTACGGATTTCCATAGTGAGTTTGAACAGAATAAAAAAAAAAAAAAAAAAATATTGTCTCATTATGTTTACAAACTTAGATAAAGCCCTGAACCCCACACTAGAATTCCCTGTGTTGTGGGGTCCAGCTCTTTCAATCCATATTCAGATGGTACAGTTACAAAGACAATAGTTTTAGGTAACTAAACTAAAATACTAAAAGTAAGAAAATATAAACATCTAAACAACGACGACAATAGGACACTTAGGCGTCAAAGTATTCCTCCGCATCGCTGTCATCTGGAAACGTGCCCAGAAGACTGGCAGCATTGCCACGCTGAATGGCAATGCTAATTCTTTGGCCAAAGAAAGAGCCAGCCCTCTGGTCAAATTAAGTTTAACAAAATTTCAGTAGTTTGGGTAGAGTGTGGTGTAGTGAATGTACTGTGGGAAGAATTGACAGAAGCTTGTCACACTTTTCCATCATTCATTGCCGCTGATGCTATCATATAATGTACCTAAGTATGTCTAAACCCTCTCAACTGATCGTATATGCCCCAGCTATTTTCACAACTATGTTGAGGTCGGTTTCCAGTCTATCCGCAGTATTTTGTTTTTTTTTTCTAAAAAAAAAGGAGGTTATGTATTCCACCAGCATCATTTTTTTCTTCTTTTCTATCATGTACACCGATTTCTCTGTGATTACTGGTCCGTTTAATGATAGGAAGTCGGTGGCAGACAAGTCAATGAAACAAACAAAAGTCACCGACTTCCGAAAGTGACGTTATTTTCCACATTCTAGTTTTTTTTTGAAAGTCGCTTATTTTTTAAAAAAAAAAACGTTTTTATTTTTTCCTTTCTTGATGAAGCGACTGCCTACCTTCTCTCCACAACCCAGTGTCTGGGTAATGCGATACCCATTGGTAAGACTGGATGTCAGACAAAACTCTGAGGTATAACCTTAGCCAAAATCTCCAATTTCTAAAAAACACAGGTCTATCTATAACCTGTCCCTTGACACTTGTTCCACTAAACGACATGAATATAATAAACCACTAATATTAATAATGGCGGCACAATCGTAACAATTGCAATTAATACGGTAATTTTCCGTGACGTTTGATTTGCAGTATGATAAATATTAATTAATAATTCGTAATAATTGTTGTGTGTTGTTGTCTGTGGTTTGTAAACTTTCAATAATTTCATAATGCTAACTTACGATAAGTTAGCATTATGAAATTATTGAAAGTTAGCAGTGTAGACCATGAAAAAATTTACGTCAAAAATTAAAAATGACACTGATGTCATCAAATAGGGTTTTCGACTAGTAAATATATTTAAAAAAAAACCTAGAGACCCATCAGAAATTTAGGATTATGGAGTATACTGCACGATGCTTCTTCTTTATATATACATATTATTAAAAAACAAAGTCGCTGTCGCTGTTTGTACGCACGCTGACGGTCAATCAAGATTTACACAACCAGTTTATCCAGATCTCTCATAGTATAGGAAATGTATACGAAGCGAGGCCAAGTTATACTGGAAATGTACAGTCACGAGCACCAATATGTATACACTTTCCTAAATTAAAAAGCAATTTTCGCGAGTAATAATGATTGTAACTTGGAGATAAAGTCTTTTTACGCAACGGATTTTAATGCAGTTTTCAGTTTTAGATAGAGTGATTCAAGAGGACGGTTTATATGTGTATCTACATTGCACACGTGCGAATCCGGGGCAGGTCGCTAGTCCTAACTTAATTATACTATAAATTCAAAAGTAAGTTTGTTTGTTTGTTACATTTTCACGCCTAAACCACTGAACCGATCATCTTGAAATTTTGCATACACGTTGTCAGGTGTACAGAAACGGACATAGGGTACCTTTCATCCCGAAAAAAAGTACTGTTCCCGAGGAAAACAACAATAACGCTCTTATGATAATAGATGGCGCCACGTGCCTTTCGAATCATGATTGAATTATATTATTACAAGCAGAGTACAACCCTAATTGATTGTATAATTCTAAATTAACGCGAGCTAAACTACGGGCAAAAGCTAGTTTAATATAAAAGTGCTTGATGCTACTCTCATAGTTCACAGTACAAATCTCATAGCATAATATCACGCTTGTTCCCCCAAAGGCAAAGCAGAAGTGTAGCATAGTTCACGCACAGTTCATACAAACATGTTTGTGTGTGACCCTTGTTTATGTGTGACATTAACCGGAAGAGCTGAGGATAGGCACTCTATTTTTAGAGGACCACACGACATGACAGTTAGAATTATTATACGATACTAATTATGATAAATGAAGTGTTGGTTATTGTCAATTTGTGTGTTCTGTGAAAGCTTAATTAGAAGTGGCTAAATAATAACCGCCACTCGGGTCAATCTTAAGGTTAAGCCGCGCTTGCCTAGGTTGATCCGTGGATGGGTGACCACCAATTACATACCGAGTTTCCTCCGTGCCTCGGACAGCACGTTAAGCCGTTGGTCCCGGATATCATTTGTAGATCTTTGACAGTCGTTACAGGTAGTCAGTGGCCCGAAAGTCTGACAACCAGTCTTTCCAAGGTTTATAGTATTACCCAGTACTAACTGGGTTGTGGAGGTCAGTTAGGCAGTCGTTCCATGTAAAATTCTGGTATTCAGCTGCATCTGGTTAGACTGGAAGCCGACCCCAACATAGTTGGGAAAAGGCTAGGCAGATGATGATGAGGTGTTGTTTATTGTCTATTTCTTGTAAGTTCTGTCAAAACTTAATTAGAAGAAAACACAACTCTGTTAGTAATATATCACAACCCCCCCCGTTTTGCCATAATCGCCACGCTTGGCAGGCGGGTTGGCGATCGCAGTACGGTTGTTTAAAAAAACACAGAGAACGCTGCTGCCCATTCTCTGGTACCCTTACGGGTACGGAACCTTAAAAAAGGCCTAGCCAGCCACCATAAAACATAACTAAACTTGGTACAGTACGTTTATCAGTGTAATATAATAGTCTTACGAGTGTATCTTCACGACGTATCGCGAACACGTCTGAGCGGCGTGAGCAGCCGGTCACCTAAGTCAGATTACAAATTGTGCAGTGCTATACGTTGGTAAAACGTAGGTTATGTAGTAACGGTAGGTTGGTTTAGGAATTCAGGATGGAGAAGGGTCAAGGTTTTTGGTGATTTTATGTTTTGGTCGGGCAAAGTGTTATTGGGTTTTTCCATCAGGAATTTACTCAGTAGCAGCCACGGAGTCCGTATTTGTTCCCGCTTTGTGCCCGCTCCTTAGAACATAGGACTTAAACATAACTGGCGAAATGTGGGTGTAGTATTAGTCACACCTCTGCCTAACCCTTCAGGGATTACAGGCGAGATGTTACGATGATAATTCATGATTTCACGATAAATTTTAATGTATCATTGTCATCATTTCAGCCGAAAGACGTCCACTGCTGGACATAGGCCTCCCCCAAGTGTCGCCACATTCACCGGTCCCGTGCGACTCGCATCAATTTTAATGTACCTTATTCAACTCTTACAACACATCGGTCACCTATAAGTAGTTTTGTATGTATTTTGTGAATGGCTTCAACACCATTCATAAAAGGTCCACCGACTTGTCCACGTTACGGGGTTAAATGGCACCATTCAATCATTCAATCAATCTGTTCAATAATGTGTTGCGATTGATATTGAGCAGTGATAACTGATACATGACGCCATCATATTGATGTGGTATTCAATTTGTTTGCCGATGATTTTGTTGAAGTGTCTTTAGGGTCCAAATTGATTGTGTTTGTGTATCAAGTGCCTTAGTTTTAGATGTTTTACTTTTATTTTTAGGAAAAATCAATTCAATCAAATTCGATACTCGGTATTTGGTTAATGCAGCTCAGAGATCACTGAAGTCGGTAAAAGAAAGCGTCGTAAAAAAAAACCTTTTTGAAAAAAAAACACCTTTTTTTTTTTGGATTTTTATTTTTTTTATTTTACCCTTTTAGTTTAGTATAGTCATATATAAATTTCTCTTTGTTACTAGAAGATATTATGATATCATCATTCATCAACATAGACGAAAAAATACGTATTATATTAGATAACTCATGAACTACCCAAGTTAAGATATTAAAATTTATATGGGACCACCGCGCGAGCTTCCTCTACCAAATGATAAAAGAACCACGAAAATCAGACCAGTAATCACAGAGAAAGCGGTGATAATACATGAAAAAAAATATAGATGCTGCTGTGGAATACATAACCTCCTCCTTTTTTAGAAGTGGTTAAAAAGTTGCTAATCTGCCTTGAAAAAGCGTATGGAATGATAAAAACTGGCGTTTATGGACATAAATATGTATTGTGTATATCTAGCATTAAATATATTGTAAAGTATTGCATGTCATTATGTCTGATTATGCATTGAGAACTACTGACTTTAAGACCAATACCGTGCCTTCTTCGTATGAGAAGAGACGAACAAATCGTCTCAGCTCATAAACCGTGGTTCCGTCGGATATTCCTTATCAAATATACCCGTAAGACCATTAAAAAGAACATCCCTGCCGGTCCCCAATCCGTCTCCGATACCGTCCATAATTCCACCCGGGAAAATCATTACACACGCCCCGCTAATTCGGGTTTCGAGCGACCACCCGACCCCATCACCCCCAACCCACACTGCATCTCATTTTCAAATACCATACTAAGGCGCGATTTCTATACACCCGATCAGCTGCAAGCCGAACGAATATAAACTCTATATCTTACTTCCAAAGTGCATTTTCCTTAGTTAACAACACAATGTAGTCACGCCAATTGTAACTTTGTTGACTGGGCGCTAGAGTTAGAATTTCTTTGTGTTTTCTTCGGTGCTCGCGTACGGGTTTTCGACTCAGATGGTCGGGGGTGGGATGGGGAGCGTTTTCCACTGAATAATGGAGGGGAGATTTCCTCTTATTTTTTCGTGAATTTTTTATTTAAGAAAGGGATAAGATTTTAATGTGGGCGCTCCGAGCTTTTATTACTTGCGATTGTGAGATATGTCGCTTTTGTTGGGAGTCTTGATGCGTATGGGGTTTCCGCTTAAAGTATTTTGTATGGCTGGAGGAGCGGAGTTGCGTCTTTAATGACGTTTCACTTGATATACTCTAGCAGTTTTTTATCCTCGGCCATTTTGTGGAGGCTCGCGGTTACGTATTGAGCCCATTGTTCGGCTTTTTCCACTTATAAAGGTTTACATTTTCAAGAAACCTTTTTAGCGATTAGATGGATGGAATCAAATCTTACTCTGACTGTTTTCGTTGGTCTAGTAGTCGCAGGCGCTCCTGTGCTAAGGTCATGGGTTCGATTACCAGGTCGGTTAGTGTTGAAAGAAAGAAAGAAAGAAAGAAAGAAAGAAAGAAAACATATTTATTTGGCCCATGCCACAAGTGCACACAACAAGCACAAAAAAAAAAATTAAAAATCTTAAATTTATACAATCAAAATGTTAAAACAAAACAACAAAAAAAAGGAGATAATATTGTATGTCTCACGGCTGCGCCAAATAGGCCCAGTTCAGTGTTATTGGGTTCTTCCATGAAAAATTCCCAAAAGCAAGATTTGTGGCCGGTTGATATCATCATCATCACCCTATAGCAATCCACTGCTGGACACAGGCCTCCTCAATCGCACGCCATTCAAGTCGATTTTCAGCAACTCTCATCATCCAGTTGGTACCAGCCACCCTGCGAAGATCGTCACTCCACCGAGCCTGAGGGCGTCCCACCTTACAATCAATGGCGTATACTTGCTCCTTATTAAATTGCTGGCAAAATGTGGGTGTACTTTACACCTCTGCCTAACCGTTCGGCGACTACGGGCGTGATGTAACATTAGATAAAATCTTCTACAACGTCTTCTACCGACATCTATGGCCGCTCCTCCGATCGATCAAGCTGTCACTCATCTAATAAGTATGCCGTCCGCAGACGTTGCTTGCCGGAAGCTAGGACGCATTCCCCGGCGCCGCTTGCCCTTGAACCTATGTAGCTCGATATTTGACAGCTAAAATTTTGGAGTGTACGTTCTAGGCTTTTAGACTAACAGTAGTTCTTAAACTTAGCTTTGATTTTCAGTGATTTCTAAGAACATTAGGAAAAGACTAGTTCAAAAAAAAAATCTCAAAGAATTGGTGTTGCACATGTAATGGTATCATCCAGTACGAAAATAATAAAAAAACTAAGGTACAAATGAAAATGCTTTTGTAAGTGCATCTGTCCCTTTGGTGAAGAGACGTTGATGTTATATTATGAAAGTAAGGCAAAATTTAAGAAAGCACCTAGATAAAAGAATCGAAACCTAGTTTACATAAATCTGATGAAAAGTTCAATCTCATTACAAACAGCTCCAATGTCCTCCCAAAACAAAAACCCACAAAGATTTCCTCTCATCATAGATAACCGATCATTCCACATCTTCCAACACATAATCATCTCATCATCTGCCTAGCTTTTTCCTAACTATGTTGGGGTCGGCTTCCAGTCTAACCGAATGCAGCTGAATACCAGTATTTTACATGGAGCAACTGCCTATCAGACTTCCACATCCACAACTCAATTGGGTTTTGTACTAATTAGTACTGGGTAATACGATACCACTCTGTTAGACTGGTTGTCAGACTTTCGGGTCACTGACTACCTGGAACGACTGTCAAAGATCTACAATTGACAGCCGGGACCAACTCCTTAACGTGCTTTCCGGGGCACGGAGGAAAACTCGGTATGTAATGATAGTCACCCATCCACGGACCAACCTAGGCAAGCGCGACTTAACCTTGAAGATCGTTCTGTGCGGCTGTTATTATTGAGCCGCGAGCTCCTCCTTCAGACACACACAAAATCAGGCATATTCTCAACTCTGATTATAATAATCGTCGGTACATTCAATGACGTGAGCCCCTTTGCTAATGCCGCCAAGATCGTTATCAATTCAATAACTGTTTATTGTTTCTGCTGATTGATAAGGCGACACCTTGATGTGAATGATTGTTATGGATGTATTGAAATCGGTTGCAAGGTTAAGGATGTAGTTAATGTGATGATAATCGAGCGACTAAAATAAAATTTAGTGTTGATTCAATACGAAATGTTGTGACACCAAAGTTAGCACACATCAAGTGTTTCTGGTAGGTAAGTTATTAAAATAATTAAGAGCGTTAACGTCTTACGGCATTTCATAAAAACTTTCAAATGATTTTGTTTCGAAACGACTGAACCGATTTTAATGAAACTTTGTACACATAAGCAAATCTAAAAATTGTGTTACAGCTAAATTAGACTGTTTTTAGATTTTCCATAGAAACAGAAATTTGGATATTTACATAGAAACGGAATTTTGGATAGCAGGCTTGGGTATCATGCGTCGTCGGAGGCATCCCCCTTGCCGTATCCCGAAATCTAAGTAGATAGTCGGTACCAGCCCGCGCGGGCAATAGCTAGTTATGTATAGTGATTGGTTTCAATTCGTTTTTATTTGACTATACTTTATAATAGGCGCGCGAGTTGACGACAAAAAAAATAGGTAAAATCGGATGGTGCCAACTCGCGTGCACTCGCCAGTTGATGAATAAGCCGACCAGTCCCCTTAGTACGTAAACTTTAACCGATTAACCCAGCCTACACCTAAAAGGAAATTGTAAACACAAACAAGTCCTGTATTTTGTTTCAAACCATTCAGAGGCTGTTAAATGACTGAGCAATATTTCGTAAAGTATTGCCAGTTAACTTACTCGGCACTTTAAGTTTATGTTATGGCAACACCTGCGAACACATGTTGGTACTCGTTAGACTTAACGCTCTTATAGAAAACCATGAGCAGCAAGTACCCTTAACACCATAGTACTAGGAAATCCTTTTAGCATATCATAGTAGTCTAATCAGCCTATAATGTTCCCACTGCTGGAACACAGGCCTCCTCTCTATGAGAGGGAATGGGCTATAATCCACCACGCGGGCCCAGTGTGGGTTGGTAGATGTCACATGTCTTCGAATTTTTGTTCTAGGAGATGCCGGTTTCCTTCACCGTTTTGCGAGCAGTGGTGATGAAATAAATTACACAAAGTAATGCGCCTGTCTGGGTTCGAACCAAGGACTTACTGCTAGTAAGTCGGGGCCGCCACTACTGAGCCACCACAGCGCAGTGGTGGCTCCTCCAAATCCTTTTAAAACTTTAAAATAGATAGCTAAGCCCACCACTACTTCCACCCAAGGGGATCGCTATTAGAACTCATACAAACAGTTTCTCATTGTGAATCCTCCCCGGTAGTTCAATATTCAACTACCCACTATAAAATAATCAAACACTACAAGGGTTGGGGTGTCATCACGCCGACTGGGGGCAGGGGGGTGGACAGTAATACTTTTAAAAGCGTCATCCCGTCGGCACCCTCTCTCTGAGAGCTTTGTCGGATATCTCATTGTGCGTACACTCGCACAGAGAAGTCGCTTCGTAACAACACAGTGCGCCGGATGTCTTTTTTCGTGGAAAAAAAATGGTGTCAACTTTTTACTCCTGATTTTTTTTCTCGATTTGCAAGTCACCTTTTTTTTTGTTTTTAATAAACCAGTGTCTATTTAAATTTCAATGCTGCTTTTTTATGAAAACCTGCTAGCATTGTATTGATATTTGAAATCAGATATTTTAAGCGTTTAATGAAACGTAAAATGCACAATGTTTTGATTAGTAAACGTATTCTGGGCTACTTTAATTGTTGAATTTATATCTGTTATTTTTGTCGTATGCTGTTCCATTAATGCAATGAATATTGTGAATAGTTCACATGTATGATTGAATGAATGGATGAGCAAATATAACAAAGGAACCTAGCAATTATACCGTCTCTTTACACAAAGTCGGTATAAAGGAGATGCATATAATATATTTTCAATAAGATCTAGATTCCAGCTATCCGAGTCCCAGTGGATGGTAATTGCCTAGAAAGTCCTATTTCCATCCCCCTTCGTCCCCACCTGTTTTGTTTGCCCCCTCTGCACCACCCCTTAGCTCCCAGTCTGGTCTAGATTTTAGATTCGAGACCTAATCTCGTTGCCAATGGAATTGCGAGAGAACGTGTACGTTTTCATTATTTCTTGGTGTTGCGCTGTTTAGTTTGTTTTGTTGCATGGGATCGCGCTTAGAGATTAGGAATGTAGTTTTAGTCAGATGGTTCTAGTTTTTGTAAATCGTAACAAGTTTGACTGTTAAAATAAAAAGTTGAGTAAATTATCCAGAAAATTACTAAGTTAATGTCACTCAACTAATATATTTTAAACGCTTCACATAACAAAAATCAATAATTTCGCAAACCAATTTGACCTTTGAACAACAAATATGACTTCAATACAAAAGCTTCCCATTTTAAAAGCCTAGCTAACCGTTGAAAGGTCACAAATAGCTACCACTGGTCACCGGTAGTACCGTTTGCTGTAAAATAAGACAAATGACTTTAAATACCAGTTTCATAGGATATCAGAGTTTTCACAGTCATGTCTACACATTTGCCTTTAGAACTCCCTTTGTCTCTGGTCTCTGCCTACGTGTCATAAACTTTCATTAGTAATAAACATTAGCATAGGAAATGTACTGTTGTTATGTTGGTACTGTGGCTTGTTTTAAGGCTTGGCGTGGTTATACGTTGTTCTGTCAGTTGATATGCCTAACATTGCTTGCTGTCTTGTTTTGTCCAAGTTCAATAATTGCTCAAAAAACCTTTATTTCTAAAAAGCTATCAGCTAATCTGCTCAAGAAAAGCAATTATTTTCAAATCAAAATCGATAACGAAATTGAATTTTATAAATGCCAATTTAACAGTAACAAGAGAAAACGCAATAATACTTATCCCTATTATCAATAACCACTCATGTCAGATTAACCCTGTACCAACCCTTAATAACTCTTAAGTGAGCGTCCAATTTCACACCGACTGTTACTAAAGATGTAAATATTAAATCCAATTTATAAACTTACCCTTCACCTAACCCCCTCGATTATCCACACAAAAAAAAAAAAACATGAATTATGACTATTATAACCTCTCCAAAACCATTGTGCGGTATTAATCGCCAATTCGTTATAAATACGCACAGTGCGCCACCCCGCCTATTTGCGCAGACAAAAAAAATGTGAATATGATTTTATGGCAGGTTAAATCTATTTAAGGGGGATTAAGTTATGAGTAATATTTCTATTTGTGAGGGGCATTTAACGAGCTATTTGACGCCTTTTGGCATCGCGTGCGGTTCGCGGGGCGCCATTCAACGCGAGATAACCCGTAATTATGATCCATCTTACCACTGTAGCGGTTTCATAAATGTTTGTTTTCATGACAGGTGAATTATAATCATTGGCGCGATGATTAAATGATCGCACGCTGTTTGATGCGGCTTTTTATACGCCCGTTTTATTTATGCTAGTTATCGTAAAATGATTTCATGGAATCGCTTTACGTAGTTCGCTAACCGATCGGATGTTTTTATTTAAATTAAGTTTACACACACACACACACACTGTGACAATATTTTTAACTTCGCTTTAATGCCATTTTTTACATGAATATTTATGGAGTCCTCTCCACCAGCCTAGTCGATGTTGTTCTATGTACATTAAATATGTACCCTGTGTATGCGACGTATATTAATTTCCATCGAATCCGAAATCAAAGGCGCTCTCGTCCCAGAGGACAGGCCGCTGGTCTAATGTGCCCATTCTCTGGACAAAGCGGATTATTTTCGATGTTGTCATATCTCCAACCTATTAACATAATGTGGTGACGTGATTCCCTTGTTTAGGTTTTTTGTCTTGTTACTTTTTTCTCACTTGTCACACTGTGTGGTCTAATAGATATTATGTTTTGACGTACGTTGTTTCGTGTTTCCGAGAAGGCGTTACTTCGTTAGCGTGTTGTGGGATTATTTTACGTCATGCGAGATAAAATGTGAAGTCATTTTTTCCAACAATATTGAATCGCATCATACCCTAGACTAAAGGTTGAAACTTAAAATTACTGTATCAATAAAACACAAAGCTTGGCTAAAAGATACAAACATTGTTTTCCACTTAAAGTGAAATTATTAAACCGATTACGGTCTCCCTTCGTTTGCCCACAAAATACTCAATTACGTAAACAAGGCAAAGGAAAATACAAGTAAAAAAATACTACCGTGTGGTGTGCCGGCAATACTGTAAAAGTGAAAGAAAACACAACACACCATTACGTGCGTCGCAGTTGCTAAACAAGCAAAGTTTTCCCACAAAACGTGGGTTTAGCGTTAATATTTCAAGTGTATTGTTTGAGTAATTGCTCGCCCCGCGAAATAACCTAATGGGCGTACTTTGAACGCAGTGAAAAAAAATCGATTCACCCATATTTGTTGTTAATTATAGTCGGTTGAGCCGTCTTTCCGCTTCTGCTGGTTCGAATACGATTTAAGACCCTCCCTGGTCCAATTACAGAGTTCTCAAAAGTCCCCCCTCTTACCCTCCCCCTCTCATTTTTAGATCGAGCCTCGTTTTAATGACCTCTCGAGTTCCCGATGTTCATTTGTCGCGAGGGTTTTTGCGTACGATTATTTTACTTTTTCTTTTTTGCCCCGTAACGATTGGAGAGTGAAGCACCGTGGTGGAACGCACTCGAGTCCTTAGAAATATTATAATATATTTCAGTTTAATTTTTCGTCTAACGTTGGCAGAATATAATGTCGCCATTTTATGTACGAGAAAACACAAGATAACGGAGAAATTCTTTGCATAGTAATAACAGCTCATTATGATCGATTTTAGCAAGGAATTTAGACTGCAATTGATTAGTAAAATGTAAAATAGTGAACACTGCAAATAAATCATTTTTTTCCTTATCTATCCCTACAAACATAAAACCTAATCTCCAAAATTCTTTGTAAGCAACACTATAAAATCTCCATCGCAAAAATTGATAACTCCATACATTTCACATCTAATTGCTTAAAACTCGCTCCCCAATTCTTCATATTAAAAATTTGTCCCCATTACTAGTTCCATAGAAAGCATTCGACTACACGAGGGGTTGCCATTGTCCTGCATGTTTGGAATCCTGTAATTTTCTATGATTCTGCAGTTTGCCTCAGTTTGCAGTAATTGTATAGGGAAGGATATTAATTCTGAATTACTCCCTTTGCAGCCCTTTGTGTGCGATTTTTAATCTTCGCTAATATAGTCGTTGATTGCACAAATGATTACTGATGGATCAACCGTTTTGACTTTGTTTTTATTTGAAATTGGAATTTTTTGGTTTTTGTCTGGCTTGATTACCGTTTTTGTCCACTGTGCAAAGTTTTACTGCGTTCGAAATATGGAATGGATTTCTTAGAAGTAGATTATGGATTTAAACGCAAATGGTGTTTATAAACGGTTTCTTTATTTATTTGTTTTCTTACAACTTCAATGTCCGCAGACAAAATGAGTTTGGAACATTCGTTAATTTTTTACGAAATCTATTTACGTTTCATATTTTAGTAATCAAACACAAATGAATCTAAAACAAATAAATTTTGGTAAAATTCGCTCACGTTTTACCAATTTAGTATTTTGTTTAGTTGATAAAACAGTTCATCGCCAAATTGCTGACAACGCAAATAGAAAAAAATACTATTGATTACTGAGCAAACAAAATTCGCTCTTGACACGAGATGAGTAAACACGGCCAGACATACAAATACTGATCTTCATAGACAAACAAAATCTACATTGTGAACCGTCCATACTGTACCTTCCCAGGCCCAACAAAATAACGAATGCGACTAAAATTAACAAAAATAAACCCTGTCTCCTACAAAATTAGGGTGAATGCAACTGTTGTCACCCACGTCGTGCGCTAGACGGATTTTTAAAACGACATTTTAGAACACGACGACACGACATGTGTCATCACATCATGTCAATGCAGGGATTATGATAACCATCGTACGGATTCCATCTAGCTTGGGGAATCGCCCTTTGCGATCTCAACATTACATTCATAGTACGAATTAACCGAAGCGGACTCTCCAGCCTATTTTCAACTCTAATAAAAGACAATACAGTTGAAATTAAAGTGGGGTGATAATTAAAAATCCACAAGGGTGATCCAGAAAACACAATTTAACCCTAAAAAATGGTGCATGGACATTAATCCGCATGTAATATCGCAAATTTGTCATCGGTTCGTCGGGCCGGGTTGGGCCCATCTGTCAGTCAATACGCAATTCGATTTGGTGCTATTAGAGACGGGAGAGCAGAGTATTGCGCCACTTGATTGGATGGATAAAGACAATATCCCGCTGGAAATATCGTCTACGTAGCTAAAAGCTGGGTTTTGATTTGAAAATATAACGTGAATTCTGGTTGGTAGATTGGATTTCCTAAAAATATTTTCATGTTACTACCAATCCAGTCAGTATATTGAGTAAGTCATTCTTCTACCTCAGCCCTTCGTTCTAATATGCTGTATTAAAATTGATATTCAAAGGATTCATATTCATAAAGTTACCCCTTATCAAGTCAATAATAACACCCTAAATATGAAACGCTTAATAAAATCCGCATATACCATTTCGTTGAAGCGGTAATAAATTGCCCTTTTTGACGTCTTATTCAGAAAACTCAGCGACTCATGTGTCAGTGTCAGACAGGGGGGTAGCACGGATAATAAAAAATGTATTCGGATATATCGGGTACTCGATAGCGCCACGCGTTTGTCGTCTTCAGGTGACATCAACTGGGCCTTCCACCCTACTTTTTGGACGTTTGGTATTTTGTTGCATTATTATGTCAAATTAAGTCATTTAGGTAGTTTTACATGGACAGCGTGTTTTTTATTCATGAGTATTTTGTAGTTATATCTTACCTTTCAATCGACTTTCTCAAGACTCGAGGGTGACTCGTAGCTTGAATCTCAATTTAAGTAAATCAAGTATGAATACCATCACTGATATATTGGGCATCTTTAAAAAATAGTAGTTTTCAAAGCTCTGGCCGCAATGGAAACTTATACAGGCTGTAAACGGACCCTTCACGAAGACGTCAACCAAGCATTACGTACGTCAAATTAAGTTACTTTACGCAAAAATTATTGCTGGGAAATGACTTCTTTTTTTGGGGTGAAAAATCACGTTTTACGGTAGGACTCAATGTAACGCACTCATAACATTGTGCTGATAGATGGATTGAATAGTACGGATGTCGTGGAGGTGTCTAAAGTAAAAATCATACATTAAAAACATGTATTTAAAAAAAAACTTGTGAAAAAGTTGGAACTTTGACCCCTAATATCTCCGTAACTAAAAGGTTCCCGGGTATGGTCCAAAAGAAAAAAAATATCGCAATGACTGGGAGAACAAGTGCGAGTCGGCTTCGTTAAGGGTCTTGTTACATCCTTTATTTGACAGCAGTGTTCTTTCAATCTTTAACCTGTAAAATAGAATTTAATGTTATTTGAAATTTATTTACATTATATACAGACTACAAATAGAACTAAACGAATGATAAAAATAAGACTAAAAGTAAGAAAATATACATGTAAAATGAATGCACTAAAATATACTAAATTACCTACAGACAACACACTTAAAATAATAATAAAAAAAGAATATGACAGGAAAAAAATAAAGCCGTTCGCACACCGCGTCGCTTACAGACGCGTGCCACAGACAAGCGCGATGGGCGTGAACGCATTGCTTATAATAAGCCTGATACCGTTTAGATAGCAACGTATTTTGCGATGCGTTTTTTTTTAATATTATTTGTCGTTTTTTTAACTTGTACCGATTACTTTCCAGCTATAGTGATAGAATAGAAATATTTTAAAATTATCACTGTATTAATAACTAGCGCTTCTTCCGCAAAAAATGTGATAGCTTGGCTAATATGCATGATATAAATATAGTTTATAGCATGAAGCACACACGAATAATGTAGCTTTCTGCCAGTGAAAGAATTTTTAGAATTGGATCATTAGTTCACACACAAAACTTACATACAAATTAAAAAAAAAAAAATTACGATTTTTTTTGGGGTGAAAAACCACGTTTTACGGTAGGACTCAATATGTAACGCACTCAAAACTTGCTGATGGAGGGATTGAATAGTACGGGGGTTGTGGAGGTGTTTTAAAAAAAAACTTGTGAAAAAGTTGGAACTTTGACCCCTAATATCTCCGTAACTAAAAGGTTCCCGGGTATGGTCCAAAAGAAAAAAAAATATCGCAATGACTGGGAGAACAAGTGCGTTTCGGCTTCGTTAAGGGTCTTGTTACATCCTTTATTTGACAGCAGTGTTCTTTCAATCTTTAACCTGTAAAATAGAATTTAATGATTTAATGTTATTTGAAATTTATTTACATTATATACAGACTACAAATAGAACTAAGAGAATGATAAAAATAAGACTAAAAGTAAGAAAATATACCTGTAAAATGAATGCACTAAAATATACCAAATTACCTACAGACAACACACTTAAAATAATAATAAGAAAAGAATATGACAGGAAAAAAATAAAGCCGTTCGCACACCGCGTCGCTTACAGACGCGTGCCACAGACAAGCGCGATGGGCGTGAACGCATTGCTTCTAATAAGCCTGATACCGTTTAGATAGCAACGTATTTTGCGATGCGTTTTTTTTTTAATATTATTTGTCGTTTTTTTAACTTGTACCGATTACTTTCCAGCTTTAGTGATAGAATAGAAATATTTTGAAATTATCACTGTATTAATAACTAGCGCTTCTTCCGCAAAAATTGTGATAGCTTGGCTAATATGCATGATATAAATATAATTTATAGCATGAAGCACACACGAATAATGTAGCTTTCTGCCAGTGAAAGAATTTTTAGAATTGGATCATTAGTTCACACACAAAACTTACTTACAAATTAAAAAAAAAAAATTACGACTTTTTTGGGGTGAAAAACCACGTTTTACGGTAGGACTCAATATGTAACGCACTCAAAACGTGCTGATGGAGGGATTGAATAGTACGGGGGTTGTGGAGGTGTTTTAAAAAAAAACTTGTGAAAAAGTTGGAACTTTGACCACCAATATCTCCGTAACTAGAAGGTTCCCAGGTATGGTCTAGAACAAAAAAAATATCGCAAAGACGGGGAGAACAAGTGCCTTTCGGCTTCGTTAAGGGTCTTACACCCATTATTAGTATAGATCGAATCGTGTTGATTAGTTCATACAGATATGTGCCCGTTTTCTTATACTCGAAGCGACCACTTAAGTGATTAATATAATTGAGTGTCTAAAAATTATTACATTGTTCAAATTACTCTTGGTAAAATCAAACAAAGCTTTTTTGTGCTTTTTCTTTCTTTCTTTCTTTTTTGTGTTGCTTGTCATCTAATGTTAATGAAAACGCACATTAATGAATGAAACTCCGAATGAATATTCTGGACCTGTTTATATCCGGCTAAATGAACAGTATGCGTGGAATTTAATCATGAGCACCAAATTCCCTTCGGGTCTCAAACATTGCTCCGGAATTCCGCACGAGTCTGAATTTCATATTTACAAAACTAGTCGTTTAATCCCGATAAATCTACAATATCCATCCAAGAGAATCTCGTCCAATACCTGTATGTATTATTATTATATTCAGAAGTCGCGAGCCGCGAACAGCTCGACCGGGCGCAGTGATGGCTGTGAACGCGCATGACACGCGCTGCACCGCACATGTCGGTTTTGATATTTCGTTCACAGATTATTATTTACTTACTATAAGATAACGTCACAACATATCACGCCTGTAAGCCCTGAAAGGGCAGGCAGAGGTGTAATTTTAGTAATAAAGTGGGAGCCTATTGACATCAATCGGGCACAAAGTGCGGACTCGGGGCTAATACTGTGAAATTCCCGATGGATTAACCCAATAACACAAATAAGATAAAGATTTCTAGTTTAACATTGATTTATGTCGTAGTTTCTGTTTAAACAAAAATCTCTTCCAATACCTGTATAAAATTCAGCGCCATGTTGGGTAGTCGCGTGCCGGTGACAGCTCGACCGGCGTGTGCGCATTGCTGGTTATGAACGCGCTACAACGCACTTGTCGGTTTTGATCAGTTGGTTACATTTTAATATTGCGATGCGTAGTGTGAGTAAATAAAATTTATTTTTCGAGGATATTTGGGTTTTTTAAATCAAAAATGTTATGATAATTATTAACATAACATCACGTCTGTAATCCCCGAAGGATTAGGCAGAGGTGTACCTATTGTATTGTATTTCGGCCGTCTCCTAATAGTACAACTCACATTTCGCCAGTAATGTTTTAAGTCCCATGTAATAGGGGGCGAGCTTATTGCCATCAACCGGGCACAAATCCAGACTCCGTGGTTTGCCACTGAGAAATTCCTAATGGGAAAACACTTGATAATGATTAATTAAAAATAATTTTTGAGAAGTAAAAAGGTGCACTTTTTTATGTTTCGCACTGCACTGCGCCGTATTACTAGACTTCAATTTAAATGCTTAAGCTTTTTAAAATGTAATCTGCTAAATAAATAATTTAAAATAGCAACATCAACATTTACAATTTTTTTCAAGCACCGGAAAAGCTCTAAAAAAACCCGCCAATCGTTTAGCAGCGTGTCCCAGACAAGTTCGATGGGCGTGATAGAATCGTATGCTTTACAAAACATGTCAATCTAACTGAAATTGACACATTTCTATACAGGGTGGCAGGGCGACGTAACAGACGCACAAACTCAGAACATCATTCTGAACCCCTGGTAGTTTCAAAAGGCTGTTTCCAAATAAAAATGCAATACTTACACAGTCAAAGAGTACGTACGAAACGGCTGTTTTTTTTTAAATTACCCATGTAAAATTATTTCTATGTGGGGGGGGGTAGGGGGGGTCGGAATGATGTCATGTACTGAACACGTGGTAAGGGTTTGTGCGTCAGTAGTATACCCTGTAAGTGTATAGTAAATCTTTAGACAGAGATATTTACCAAAAAAAATTATAAGTGTGGGTCAATGTGAGTGCAAGTTATAGATGCCTGATGAAATGTTAGGTTTTGACACCATTTTCTTTGCTGGTAGAAATGATAACGATGCAAGTAGCATCGTCGAAAAAACTGGTATATTTTTATTGGATTTTCACGCAACAGACAGATATTTACATTGCCCCATGTTTATAAAACAACACCGCAATTACACTCGGTCACTCCAGCCAAGATGGGTCCAGAGTCTGCTTAAAGTCTCCCATTTTATTATTCATATTAGAACAATACCATTGGATATTTTCATCATCATCTGCCTAGCCTTTTCCCAAATATGTTGGGGTCGTCTTCCAGTCCAACCGGATGCAGCTGAATACCAGTATTTTACATGGAACGACTGCCTATCGGATCTCCACAACTCAGTACTGGCAATACCCCTTGGTAAGACTGGTTTTCAGACTTTTTGGGCCACTGACTACCTGTAACGACTGTCAAAGATCTACAAATAACAGCCGGGACTAACGGCTTAACGTGCTTTCCGAAGCACGGAGGAAACCCGGCTCATTACATATAACATTGGATATTTTATTGGTTAATTTACTCATAACGTTACAGGATACATAAATTGCAATGGAGATATCAAATTAAACATTAAACTCCCAAACAATAAAACGAATCGATCAAATAGCTAGATACCGTGAAGGTATAGAGATAATCGATTAAGAACGCGAAACGACCGTAACCTCAAGTTATCTAATCGGTTTGAAGGAAGTTTACTTACAAGTTAGTTTAACAGTTCAATTACTAAACAAACAAGAGAAAAAACGAGTATTTACTCTGAATACCTTTGATATTTTCGAAATTATTATGGATAGATTATCATCAATGCATTAACTGATAAGTAAAGATTGATAACGATAGCCAAGTACTCCACTGCATATACATTGAACGGTCCTGACAGGCGACAGTCAGAAACATTCGTTTTTACTTCTGGAGGAACTGCAAAGAAAATCTTGTATTTATTTCATAAAACCTTTAAAGCAATGAAGTCCATATCCACTGGATATAAGCAGGTGCAAATATTAAAAAAAAAAAAACGATTTTCTGTCGTAAAGACACTAAAAATCGAAGAAGACAATAAAATGAACAGAGCTCATTACACGAGCGCACGAAGTAAATGGGAATAGCTCATTAAATGCCATGGTATAAATATGAGCCAGTCAGTATGGAAGATGCTGAGTGTATAATTTCTAAAAATCACTTTTGGAGGAGCTCGTTGCTAGTTTATAACAGTAGCTCGGGTCGACCTTTAGGTTAATCCGCGCTTACCTGGATTGGTCTGTAGACTCATTACAGACCGAGTTTCCTCCGTGCCTCGGAAAGCACGTAAGGCGTTTGTTCCGGCTGTCATGTGTAGATCTTTGACTGTCGTTACAGGTAATCAGTGGCCTGAAAGAGACAATCAGTCTTACCAAGGGGTATCGTATTACCTAAATACCCAGTGCTAACTGGGTTGTGGAGGTAAGGTAGGCAGTCGCTCCATGTAAAATACTGGTATTCAGCTGCTTCCAGAGAGACTGGCAGCCAACTCTAACATAGTTAGGAAATGGCTAGGCAGATGATGATGACTTTTGGAGCCTATTTCTATTCTCCTACCATGGTATCCATAGATTAAATTGCACTAAAACATAATAAACCTATGCTCCAATCTAATCGCTCCATCGGAAGTTTAGTAGGTAAGACAATGTCTAGGCGGACATACAGACATACACAGAACAGTCGCGTCCGCTCGGCCAAAACTAGACTTTCGTTGATAGAATATTAAATACTTCCGTCTCAGAGTTCGGCACTTATTAATAGATTTTTTTGAGGTCTTATGAAGCATTTAGTGGCAAGAACTTGTGTATTACAATATTTGAATGGAAAGAGCAACAAAAAAAGAATTTCAGAAATTCCTACGTTATATGTATACATAAAGGCCCACCAAAATAAGGACAATGGTTAAAAAAAAACGCTTTAGATACTTACAAGAAAAAAAAATCATCTAACGAAAATACACTAAAAAAGTTGGTTACTCAATGATTTTAGACAAAATAAAAGTGTTTTTTTGCTTGGATATCTTTGTTATACGTAACTGAATGCTGTGTTAAAATTTGTCCATCTATTTTAATGGGACCTTTTACATTGTGACTTTTTAGTCGTCTTACAACGGCAGCCCACTTCATGTATCCAATGAATACTAAACATTCATAAAAAAAATTGATATTTATGAGATTTTAATAATTTAAAAATAAAAATATTATTCAGTATTATCACGCATGACGTAGTTAAAACACCCTGTTGCGAGCGATGATATACTGGACTCGAGTACTGGGTAGGTATGTTCTCCTGTTTGACACGTAAACATCATTAACAGGATGTTTCATAATTTTTTTTTTAAATTTTTATTATTATTTTTCTTTGTACCTATTATGGAAGATAAAAAAAAATCGCGCCTAGACCTATTTTTTGTCGGGTACATTAAAGTGGACGACCTTTCTAAGACGACTAAAAAGTCACGGTGTATATAATGACAAACTTCACACGCAAATAATATTCATGTTCGACTAGGAAATTCCAAAAAATACGCTTTAGATACTTATGTTCATCATCATCAGCTTTTTCCTACCTTTATCCCCATATATTTGGGGTCGGCACAGTCAACGTCTTCTTCTTCCATTCCTCTCTTCGTTATGCGGAATAATATCGAAAGGAAAAACATAGAAACAGTGGAAAATATATCATATCCCAGTAGTATTTACTGTTTGTCATTAACAATCATCGCAAAAATCGCTACCGCTGATAATAATTAAAATGTTATGATAATATCAATTAAAAGCTATAACGTGTTAAATTAATTTATCTGTTGATTAATCTATTGGCGATGTTATCTAGTACTTAAAACATCAGACACACGGTCGCCTCTATACCAAGTAAAAACGGTTATTATCTAAAACTAGCGACCCGCCCTGGCTACGCACGGGTGCCATATACCGGGTGTAAACAGACCCTTACATATTCGTCAACCAAGCATTCTGTACATCAAACTAAGTAACTTTACGCAAAAATTATTGCTGGGAATCAACTTTTTTTTTTTGGGGTGAAAAATCACGTTTTACGGTAGGACTCGATGGAAAGCACTCATAGCATTGTGCTGATGTTAAAAATTTTACATTAAAAAAATGTTTTAAAAAAAAAACTTGTAAAAAAGTTGGAACTTTGACCCTTTTTTTTTTTTTTTTTTTTTTTTTTTTTTTTTTTTTTTTTTCCGGATGGGAAATCATCAAATGACCCCCCCCACTCTGGGCGGAGCGGAGGGGAGTGTCAGACTTGTACTGACTAAAACCCATCCATGTTCCTTCTTTGCCCGTTATGTTCCAGGGCCACGGTATCTCTTTCGAACAGTCCCGCAGAACTTTGACCCTCAATATCTCCGTAACTAGAAGGTATAAATCTAGAACAAAAAAATGATCGCAGTGACGAGGAGAACAAGTGCCTTTCGTTTATGTAAAGGGTCTATTTACACCCTTTATAATAAACCTTCCTCTTGAATCACTAGCTATTACTGAAAACCGCATCAAAATCCGTTGCGTAGTTTTAAAGATCTAACCATACATAGGGACAGACAGACAGCGGGAAGCGACTTTGTTTTATACTATGTAGTGATTATAAAAAAAACGTTTTTCTCTTACCTGTTTCATGTATTTTCGCAATGCATATAAAATCACAGCCGGATCGGGTTTTACAACTTTTATATAGGTATTGAATATTTGCAAATTGCCACCTTTTTATGCATGGCAATTATTCGGATAAAGCCTGTTTCTCAACGGCTGAATTAACGCTCAAACAATTATTTTCGGGAAAAAATCTTAATATAGTAACGCAACTTAAGAAAACAATTATACTTTATAGCAAAGTATCTTCATCTGCCTCGCCTTTTCCCAACTGTGTTGGGGTCGGCTTCCAGTCTAACCGGATGCAGCTGAATACCAGTATTTTACATGTAGCGACTGCCTATCTGACCTCCACAACCCAGTTAGTACTAGGTAATACGATATCCCTTGTTAAGACAGGTTGTCAGATCTTTTGGGCCACTGACTACCTGTAACGACTGTCAAAGATCTGCAAATGACAGCCGGGACCAACGGCTTAACGAGGCACGGAGGAAACTCGGTGTGTCATGGGTGGTCACCCATCCACAGACCAACCTAGGCAAGCACGGCTTAACCTAAAGATCGATCCGAGTGGCTGTTATTATTTAGCCACGAGCTCCTCTTTATAGCAAAAGTATGAAAAAGCTAATTACGAAGAAAACGTTCACTTCGACAAAAGACGGTGCATCTTTGTCTCCGAACATCAAAACACATTTTTAGTAAAGCGAAACCGCGTTCGCGTCCCCAGTTACCTACTTTCATATCAAAGACTCACCCAGTTCTTTTTACCTTGCGACTTATTACCTACATCTAGATTTAAGAACCTCAGTCTAGACTAAAGACTGAATTTTTGATGCCTACGCGCCGTCGACGGCTTTTAGCACTCAGCTCGGGGATTTAGGCATGAAGCTAGATGTGAATTGTGAATGGGGTGAAGACTGTATCGAGGATTTTTTAGATGACTTTAAAACTCTGTGATGGTTCCGTCTTGGAGATTATTTTCTCACAGCTGTTTGCAGTTTAACACGGCAAATAAACCTACTAAAAATTTGGATGTGCATGTTTCTCTAAGATTCTTTTACCCTTATCATAATAAAAATATGTGTTCCCTTACCTTTGCAATGATAAGTAAAGTAATAATGTTATGTAAACGAAGAGTTGTATCCACGAGGACACTGCCGACAAACTGTCCTGCAGTTTAGCAGATTAGTGTAATACCTACTTATGTAACTTTTGTAAAAAAAAATTATTGATATTGTGGGCAAGAGCTTGTAAAGCTGGTAAAGCTAATAGTTCATTGTAAGTGGATTTATTGTAACGTGTGTATTTCTAGTAAACGTTCTGCACCACCCAGTAGAATCGATGAAAATTCATCGAGAATTACAATGAAAAATTAATAATTTAATAACAAAAAGTTTAACGCTCGATTAGCCGACGTTATCTTGCCGTTGTGCACCCACCCTTACAACAAAGTTGTTTACCGATCGCAAGTTACTCGTGCGTCAAAAAACCGCGCGATTATCGCTATCTTTACATTCAACACGTAGCCTTACATTAGCTAACTGTTATAGCGGCTCATTATGCGATAAATAATCACGATTAATATTCAGGCGGCCATATTGCGTATCGCGGTAGCATCGCCCCGCCTACTTTTGATATTAGAATTAATTTAATTCGCAAGAAACGACGCCTTAACGGACTCGCGGCACGAACAGCGCCACTAGATCTTCGTGCTTATGAATTGTAACCTTTATTTTCAGAGCACTAAAACAACGGCAAAGTATCAATTTAAAATGGACGTATTTGTACGGTAATTGAACGTACGACCGATCATCGCCTTATTAAACGTGGAAATAGAAATTAATAAATGGTAGTTTTTGCACAAAAGTTTTAGTTATAAATTGCACTTGTCCGCCCCCTCGATGCCATAAAAGCTTACAACTGTTAACGCTCTGACATTTCATTCGCAAAAAATACAGACGAATCGAAAAGTGATTATCATTAATGTTAATTTATAGGTTTATCGGGCCAGTTTAGTTGTGTTGGGTCATAAATGTCATAATCGTAAAATTTAAATGTCCAATAAAAGTCATTCTAATCGAAAATCAGTTCTCTCAAGTATAATTTTATTTTGTACATAAATATTTAATATTGACATTTGGCTTGTTTAAAACTAGGGTGGCCAAAATTTACGTAACAGAAACACAAGTCAAAAAAATATCTAGATGTGTATAAATAAAAAAGAGGCTTGAAGCGAATGCTTAAAAGTTATTGCACCCAAGTATGATAGCATCGTTCACGACCGACCGCAGTATCTGTCTGTATGAAACGTTTAAGTATGTATTAAAATATTATATATGTAATTATTATGTAAATGTTTGGACTAAAAGAACATTATAAAATATTTATCGCCTATTTTCCGTGGTGTTCTGTCAAAAATTCTACTAATAATGCGTTTAAAAAGAAATAATGGATACAGAAGTAATTTTGCATAATTATAACATACTATTAATTTTGTAATAAATCTGAGGTTACCTTCATGAACTATAAAACTAATATTAAAAGCGTATAATGACTTACAAACAAACTTAATTATGACTTGAATAAATCTAGAAAAGAAAAAAACATACATTATTCTTTTCTGATCCGTCGAAGCATCTGGAATATTTTATCTAAATGCCAGAACATTTAGAGGCTCTGATAGCAAAAAACCTGGTGAGCCTCTTATCACACGACGAGCTTCAGAGCTCAGCTTAGTGACACGAGAAAAAACGGAGATTATTATCCGAGATAAAACCTCGAATTTTTAAAGTCATTGTTGAAAAACAAACGCCATTTATGTAACTCTTGAGTTAGGGAGATAAACAATCTTTGTTTTAAGATTCTGTAGTGAGTTCAAGTTTTGTGGCTTTTTATATTGACTAAGCTGTGTTATCGTGCTTCCGCCTCTGCACTCTTTTAAGCTAGTAATAATTTAGTTATTGATTATACTTAGATAAATTTAAATAGCTAGTCTTTACTCTCGATTATTATGAACTATTTCTCCAATTTTTTTTTCAAATCTCTTTTCTCTGTCTTAGTTCATATCTCTATTTTTTCGTTTCGTTTCTCTATCTTTTGAAAAGACAGTCGCGTGTATATTTTAGCCTATCGTGACATCTGAAACGTTTCCGTGACGAAGCGATTTCGGTTGCATTATAAAGCATGTCAGTATTCGAACCATTAAGTTTGGGATCTATTTTAATCTGTCTTCTTATTTAGTCTCAGATTTTGACATACTTTCCTAAATATACTAAATGTAAATCAAGTTATGATGAAAAACGATGATGACTTAGTATTACAGCATTGCGATTATTCGTTCAGATCTCATATATTTTCGCATTAACGTTTCCTGACAGGAAAAGATGTAATAGGTCCTAATAACCTATCTTGGAGTACTCAAGCAGTGGCTCAAGTGGGCGAAGCTACGCATAGAAATAATGTATAGAATTAAAGAGATCAGTAGTTCAAAATTGCTAAGAAGCTGTTTGCTTATCGCCTTAGCCATTTAAATACTAGTTTTCTGCACTAGTGTTTTAAAACGGGTATGCAAAGTTAAGCACCCTGTACTCTAAATTTCCTACATCGCAAATATTTTCTCTTTACAATACACTTTCGGCCAGAATGAGTGGTCGAATAAAACCGTTAATGTTGTGCGCTTAAAATTCCATATTTTTCGAGAAATTTTACTCTGCATAGCAATAAAAGTGAAAGCACAGAGTGTAAACCATTCAATTTATTGGACAAAATACTTGAAATCCTTTTCGGCAATTTGTCTCATAACTGTTTCATTGCTGCCAGTGTGCAAGTTATTTTTTATTAGCGGTAACTTAACTTCAATTCGTTATTTTAATAAACACAGATTACTTGACAAAGTGATAAGTAATGCGACAGCGAAATTAAATTAAAGCGTGCAAAATATTGTGACAGGTTTTTTCGGCCTCTTATGACAGTTAGTGAAACACCTTTCGTTTCGACTGTACATCTTGGTTGTAACTGGTTTTTCTTAAGCCTGCCTTTCAATTTTTTTTTTTTTTTTTCTTTTTTTTTTTTTTTTTTGGATGGGAAATCATCAAATGAGCCCCCCCACTCTGAAGCCGTCACCTCCTTCTGCGAAGCAGTCATGCTAGTGAAGGAGGTGGCGGGACGTGAGAGGGAAAGAACCTCACGTCCCAGTCGCCGCGGGAGACGCCCTGGGCGTTGGGGGTCACGTGGTGGCTCCCGGCCACCGTAGGCGCGGGCCTGTGGACGGCGAGTTATGGGCTAGCTCGCCGTCTGGCCGTCTTATGACGACAGGCCGTGTCGACGGCGCGTTCGTGTTCCACGTGCGCCTCAAAGAGATGTCAGCAAATAAGTAGGGGTCCGCAAGGACCGATAGGCCTGCCAGGGCTGCGGGACTGTTCGAAAGAGATACCGTGGCCCTGGAAAACAAAGGGCAAAGAAGGAACATGGATGGGTTTTAGTCAGTACAAGTCTGACACTCCCTTCCGCTCCGCCCAGAGTGGGGGGGGTCATTTGATGATTTCCCATCCGGAAAAAAAAAAAAAGCCCCCCCACTCTGGGCGGAGCGGAAGGGAGTGTCAGACTTGTACTGACTAAAACCCATCCATGTTCCTTCTTTGCCCTTTGTGTTCCAGGGCCACGGTGTCTCTTTCGAACAGTCCCGCAGCTCTGGCAGGCATCGGCCCATGCGGACCCCTACTCGGTTGCTGACATCTCTTTGAGGCGCGCGTGGAACACGAACGCGCCGTCGACACGGCCTGTCGTCATAAGACGGCCGGACGGCGAGCTAGCCCATAACTCGCCGTCCACAGGCCCTTCAATTTGCCCTCACGATAGAATCACAAATTGGAACATCACCATACAATTGATACATGTGTATATGTTACGGCTAAAAGCCGAAGCAAGGTTACACCTAGTTTTAGCTGGCTAAACCTAGGTGCGGCCGGTAACAGTTGTGTATCCTTTTTATTGCTAGGACACACCGACCAAATAGATTAGGTTAGGTTAGAATTGTCACAAAACGCGCGCGAGCCGAGCGAGCGCAGCGAGTGGTGCCGCGGCAGCAGCCAGCGAGCGCTACATCCAAATTGGTTGTATGTTCTAACCGAAGATAAGTAGGATACGCCGAGGCTGCACCTAGTTGTTTCCGGTTAAAATTAGATGTAGCCACACTTCGGCTATTAGCCGTAACATACATTTATTGGATTTTGATATTTTCTCTACTACCATTTTTTTTTTCGAATCCACATGAACTGCATATGATCTAAATTCTGGAATGTGCATCCATCAAAAATTCAAAGAAGCATCTATTGCAGCTTTACTAGTTTTATCTGCCACGTATTTTGACGTATAACTAACAAATTGTTTACTATTTGTTCCAGGTACGTATCCGACACGCAAACAAACATGCAAACATAATTGTAAGTAGTGTGACCACAACTCCGCCTCTAAAGAGCCATGTACCGACTAATGCGTCCGCATTGCGATGCCCCTCGCGTCCAGTAGACGTGACGTTTTCGCGCCCACAGAGGGCGTTTGTGTGCAATCTCGGCTATGTAATCAAATTGCTAATGCTGGGCGCAGTTTTTGTTGGTGGCATAGCTTCTTTCTTATATCTTGTTTTACATGTTCAGATGGTCGTTAAAATTTGAGTGTTTTCTATTTCTTGGCATTTTTGCGATGCCCACGCTTACGGGGCGTGTTTTACAAGCCATTTTCTTGTTATGTCTTGTTTTATAACGTAATTGCAATAAAACTGGTGGTAATAGGTTAGGCTCCGTTATTGAATGGGAAAACCCGTTGGAAACTACATTTTAAAGTAACCAAAGTTACTTGTATTCGCATTTCGCATATTCATATAAAAGTCTAGTCAAATAATATGGTCTAATAAAAATATCAGAAAAAGAGTCAAAGGTTAACATCAAAGAAAAACGTTGCTTTGAATAGATTACTAAAATGCAAATTGCTAGATAATGTCATAATGTGGTAGCTCGTAATACGTCGTTTCACATGACGCGGTCGCCGCGATGTTTTATTTATACTGTGGGGGGAAACAGACGAATTATGATATGACCCTTAGGAATGGAAGGACGCTTTCCAATAACACACCGTGTTATTTCAAATATATTTAGTTGTTTGTAACGGGGACGACGGTTGGAAAAGTTTTTCGCAATCTTTTGACGAAATGTCTATATACAAACTCAAGATTTTTTAACGATATTTCGATTCGCCTCGTCTAAATACAGATCTTACAAACAATTTTTAGGACTTTTGACATAAAAAATACTAAATAAGTGGTGATTCTAAAATGAACTGTTACTTAAATATTCAATGCTTATTAAACCTTTAGTTATTCTCCATCAGACATTAATTACAGGACATTCTAATTTTATTCCAGTGTTACCTTAATGAGCGGAATGTAGAGCACTTTTAAATTATTCAAAATAAATAAAAAGCTCCAACAAACTCTGTGCACAACTGTGTCAACAGTGTTTAGTTGAAAAACAGACAAAATATTAGGTGTGCATTAGCATGTCAAAGGGCGCGATTGGCCGGACCGTCCCGAAACCCTCGCCCACCTGGACACCCTAGCGTAACACTTTTGTCGCTCAGATTACTTTCAAAATTAAGTTAAAAACCAATTTAGTTTCGTTCAGTAATTTCCCGAAAAAAAATGTCCTACCCTCGGATCACGGCTCGCAAATTAAGATGTCTCGAACAGTAGTAATTTCTAAACGTCTATCATTTAACTAGAAAACAAAGCTAAGCGTCGGTTACCCAGCTTTCGCTTACAGACGCCGGCGGCAGCAACTTCAAAGGGATCCCGACCGCACCCCCTCCCCTGTCGCGCGCCCGCCACCCCCTGTGCCCGAGGCGCGCTGTTGACGACCGCGTTTGTTCATTGCGGTGGCACTATGTATTTGGGAAACGGATCAGTGTATGTTAACCTTAAACCCGCGCGTTGCTTGTGACAATTTACGTAATCACATTTTTTGGCAGGCTTTTTACATTTCTCCTTATGGCGGTATTGCTAGGCGGATTTTTGTATTATTTTTTGTAATAATCTCGTGATATTTCGTGTTTCATGCTGTATTTCATTCCTGGAAAATGTGGAAATTCGTTCATAGTTTTCAGTCCAGGTTTAATTTTACATACTTTTAAAAGGAACTGTGAAAACATGAAAATCGTGTTCAATGGAACAAATCTTATTTCAAGTTTAAAATAATTTAGAATGAATATTTCTCATCTTTAATAACTTAAAATGAGAAAGAAACGTGCACTATCATGCAAAATGATGACAAGAATTGAACTACCCCCGTTTTGACGCGTGTCCGTCACAGCCATGAATATTGATAAGCCTCATTATACTAAGTTTGTCTCAATGAGGACTTTCAAATATTAGACAGCAATTTGCTTTTGCTGAAATATTTTCAGGAGATACTTTACCATTTTGGTTTTCGATGGGTCCTTTGTTGATAACAGATTGGTAGATAGGGTGGGGGATGTACTATTTCCTAAAAGAAAAATAAAGAAGAAACTACTAAACTAATAAGAAGACTATAGAAACCACTGAAAAAATTGACTGAGAATCAACCTCAGTTAATTTTTTCAGTGTCAGAACTGATCTTATCCAAGATTTTCTTTAAAGTTTTCATCACTTCACGAAGCTCAAACAATTATAAAACTCCAATTACCACAGTGTCTTGACTAACACCACTCAATTAAGCCCCAATTCACGGTAATTAGTGCGACATATTCAATATCACGCGTGGTCCCATGCTGGGCGCCATAATTGTTGGTTACATCGTAATTGGACGAGTCGGTTAGAAGAATTATTACAGTAATCGTCGCGTGCGGTCGTCATTTTGGTTAATGAGGTGAAACTTTTTCACAATAAAATGGGTATTGTTAAATTATTTTTGTGAAAATTGAGGGTACACGAACTTTTTTTAGTTTCCTGTACATAAATTTAGAAACATTCGTTTAGTTGTGTTTATTGTATCTAATCCGCGAAATTGGAATATTTTCTAATCGTTCTTTAGAAACTTCTACTTAGATCATTACAACTAAATTGATCTAATCGATATAAAGCCCTGCCTGAGGCAAAATTTATGGAGGCATAAGGCAAATTAAAATGAGAGGGTATGACAAATGACAGGAAACCCTTTTAATTAATGCAGTGGTTATGCAAGGGGTAGTTGAAATTATTTCTACCTAATTTTCAAAACATTTAAAGTTGTTTTATAAAATTGAAAATGAGAGAAAAAAAATACGTTGCCCACATGACGAGTATAGCGTTTTGAATGAAACGTAGGTTGGAGATAGCACGCGACGGATACCGAAACCACAACCCCATAGGACGAAATGCAGATGCAGGCATACATTAATTTTACAAATTGAATTTATACCGATAGGAAATACAAAATATAGTGAGTTTCCATTTTTTTAAGTTTTCACTCAGATTGTGTTTGACATTTTTCTTGAGGAATTTTGTCAGTGAAAATGTGTTTCTTACTACAGGTACTTTTTAATAAATTCATACACGTACTCTTATGTTCCCCTAGTATACTTCGCCCTGTTGAAAAACTACGGTAGGGGGCAATAATAGTAAAACGAAGAAAAATCTATTTGTAGCACAAAATGAGGGTAGTTTGTAGTGCGCAACACTCGTACTTGATGTAGTTAATTAATAAGACCAAATTCAAACAAATCGTGAGTATTATTGATACACTCAATGCTTAGGGACGCGGATTTATGATAGGGTTGCCAGTCTGAAATTTGCTACTGTTGGTAGAATATCATATTTAGTTTTTTTTTTTTGTTGCAATATTACCATTAGCTATGAAGGCTTTTATTCGCTTCTAAAGCTTGAAAGAAGTAAAGGAATCAATCAACATGAGACTGTTTAGTATTTATACCAACTGTTATAGTCAACGATAATTATAATCTGCCTAGCTTTTTCCCAACTGTGTTGGGGTCAGCTTCCAGTCTTACCGGATGCAGCTGAATACCAGTATTTTACATGAAGCGACTGCCTATCTGACCTCCACAACCCAGTTAGTACTGTAGTAAGAGTTAAATTTAATTTCATATAACAACATTTAAATACAAACGTGAAACTTTCACGTTTCCAAGCCAAACAAACACACCAACCATTAAAATTTATCCTGTCAGATTCATGGCCTCAAACCTTTATTTAAAAAAACTCATTCAAAATAACATTTAAAATTCCATCCGTAAAACTAAAAGACAAAGTCAACATCAGAACAAATAAATAAAAATTCCGAATTCCGGTCACGCACAGCCCTGTCGAGTGGAGGGCCTGGGTTCGATTCCCCATTGTGTGATTCTCCACTTGTTTTTTAATACGAGGGTAGTTTCTATTATTCCCCATTGTGCCCACTTGGTGTTTTCGTTCCATGACATCCACTTGGCCATTGTGTGATTGCATGGGGATCGCTGGCTCGTGGCTTGTCAATGTTCTGTCATGGGACATTTTGGATTATTAATTCGCCATTTTTGAGGGTCAAGTGATTATGATATGGTAGTTTTTTTGGAGGATTTGTTTATGGTTGTTATTATGGTAATGATGTTGTCTGGTTTTTAAGTTATTTTTTTTTTCCGATTTTAATAATTTCATATAACGTTCGTTAGAAACGTTCTAAAACCAAAAATTCTAAAACATGCGAGGTGAAAGCGTTTGTAAGATATCAGTGGGAACATTATATTATGCTTATCGTTTTAAAGAAGTCCTGAACGACAAGATTCTATAATTTGCAAGATGGTGATATCATGAATACATTGCTGGAGTATCTCTTTATCACCCAGTCATAGATACACGCGTCAATTACCGCGAACTCCGTAAATAATCTATCACACTGATACGCGCTTTCTCATAAAATCTAATAAGACACCGACGTCTTGACCCCACACTATCTGAAGAACCAATATCTCGCTCCAACACCTATGTTTTGTATAAACAATCTTAAAACACAAGCTAAACAGCACCCTAAAAGTTGCCTCTCAGAGTATCTTTTCGATTTTCTCAGTCTTCCCCCAGTTTCCTTACTTTATTTACCAAGTGTGGAAAGGAAAGGCTCTGAGATCTGACCCCTGGTCGACTTCCGCCAATGTCGCCATTACTCCACCCTCATTTCCGTTCTAAATCCGGAATTTTTGGCCCATTAGGCTTTTTGGGAGAACAACATTATTGGTTCCTTAAATATTTGAACGGATCCGATTGATACTGTCGTGTCCGAGGGAAAATTTTCTCGTTAGAGAGAAAATAAATGCCATATTTTTGCTTTTAGATTTCCTCTATTCTTCCCAGTTGTGTTTGACCTAATTATTACGAAATTAAAAAACGCACAGCACACGTCCTTCCCGACCGCATCGCAAGCTTCAAGTGAGACGCATTTTTAATTAAACGCCACCGGAAGCCGCCATGTTTCCGCGCATCCGTACGGCCATCTTGCGGCAGCCGTTTGACAAATTGGAACGCCAGAGTGACGCGCAATTTTCCCGCCTATTGTTCGCTTTTTACCGCGCAACAAAATGAAAAGTCGCGTTCCATTTCTAGTTCTTTTTTTTTTTTTTTTTTCGAAAAAATGCGATGTTCCAGCAATGTAGTGCGGTTTATTTTCGTATTTCTGCGGGTGTTCGTTTCTCGCTATTGACTTTTATTTGAATTTTGATAGTGTGTGTCTGAATTGAGTGTTAGAATTACACGTGAAAAGGTTAGACGGCTGTGATTTCAAATTGTTGTGCAAAAAATGCCAGTGGAACGGTGTGGCTATCAAAACTGAATATTGTCACGCTTCTCTAGCAGCACAGCAGCACATTAAATTCTTGTATAGTATAACATCGTTGTGTTCTTTGTTAGATTTTTAAAAAGTACTACTTATTATACCATAATTACTGCCGAAAATCTTTTGGGTAGTCGCAAAGGGGCACTTCCAAATCACAAACGATCGCATAACAAATTAAATTCCTAAAACTAGCAAGCCTTTTAAACAGCAATACGGAACGCACAATAAACAAACAGTTTCGCGGCCACCCATTACCGTACCATAAACAATTTAGTGAGAAAATTTAAAAGAGCACTATGTGAAAAGTTAACAAATCGTAATTTCTCTAACGTTGGACAGTGGACTAGGAACAATTCTAACTAGTTACCGTTTATATGCCCCGCCTCATTAAAGCCGGCGGCAAGATCAAAGGAGTCCGAAATACGTCCGCCACAGAGCTACGTGTCTTATAGAACCGGAATTTTTCATACATTTTCTTTGATGACAGAAATTGCGCGGTGAAAGAATTAATTCGATGAAAATTAGATGTGTTTGCTCAAGTGTATTAGGATTCGTATGTATAATTTGTGAAGTGTGAGAATAACTCTAAATTATACAAAATTAAAAGTAACACACAACCGTTTAAATGATACAACAGTTGAAACATTTACTGCAAAAAAAAACCTGCAATTCTTCTATGTCAAACATTTTTTTATATACTGTTACAACTAATGAATATAAGAAAAAACTTTGCAATTTGAAAATGAAAAATATATTCTAAATATTTCGGTGTCGCGTCAACAAGCCATAGGAATGACACAAAAATGAATTTGTTCAGTGTAAAATAAAAACAAAGTTATCTAAAAAATTGGTCCATTTTCATGCAAGTCCATCACTTTTATACTAAAAATGTATTTTGTATATTCATTTGATCATTGCTTTTTTCAACAATTGGTGTTGGTAGTTTTGTATACCTGTATTGTCCGACTGCTGGCTAAGGGTCTTCTCCTTAGCGATCCATTTCTCCTTAAGTGTGATCTTGTTCGGCCGATTTCCTATTATCGCCTCCAAGTCCTTTAACTTCAGACATTTGTTACTTTTTAGTTATTGAAATATTTTAATAGTCTTATTCATCAACATCTTTTTGCAAGAATCGGCGTTGCATTTACTATTTTTTCATACATCACTATCTCACTGTACTCTTCGATCCGTATCAATGTGTAGGTACACACACCTTGATTCACGATACTTGCTCAAAACTCGAAATAAAACATCACCGACTAAAATTCTTGCTTACGTCTTTAAATGACGGATTACACATTTCAATGCCGTTTTCATTACATATTTCAAATCCTTATCTATTCGATTCCTAGGTCAAATCCGCCAGAAAACAGTATGGTCGTGAAAGAAGAGATTTATACCAGTGTCGACGCGTGCGCCGGTCGTGTTTTATTATCATATCGCCATTTTGGGGAGAGCTGTTGCTCGGAATTCTATCGATGGACTTTCCATTTCTAATGCTAAAGTTTATCAGGAATGGTAGTATTGATGGTTTGTGATTGTTTGTGCTAAAATTAGCGGGAGAATCTGGATGAGGCTGGAATAGGTGCGATTGGTTTTGCACAAGCAAAGAAAAGTCTGGCAAGCGGTAAAGACAAGAATAAAAAATATTTATTTATCGCAGGGACAAGTGGGAAAAATAAATAAATAATGAACATACAACGCATAACAAATATTTGTAAATACGGACGGACAAAAAAGTAGACAGCTAAAGCAAAAGCTGGCACTTAAAGGAATTCATGATGATGATGTCGATGAAACTGCATAGAATAATGTTTTAGAAAAGTAATCACAACTATACAAACTATTGCTGAAACAATAAATAATCACGTAGAAATCCTATTCCCCCTTTATACAATCTCTAATCAGCGTTATCTAATGAAGTTCCCAAACCTTTCGAACTTAATCAATTCATTTCCCCATATCTATTAACAGACAAAAATTAATTTCCCTTATCGATGCAATAAAAACATTTCCAATTCGATCACTTTATGACTATCATGTTACTATTAACTTGTTCGGCCGTAAATTCCGAAGTACTGTCATATATACGATAATATATTATGAACCGACAATGTTAATGCTATATCAGGGATTGATTGGACCTAATTGGGTCGTTACGTGGAAGAATAATGACCAATTAGTAAATTAAGCGGGCGGTTGAGGTCGAAACAACAAGGTTACAATGATTTTAATTTATTCGGGAGGTTAGAATGTTGCGGGCTAAGATGTGACCCTTGAGGAACACCCAAGTTTTGTGTCTTTGGAAAGACTTGTAGTAATAATAAATTGAGTGAGTACAGCAGTCATTGTACCGATAGTCGTGTCGGCCAATGGCTTAATAGCCAATAGCCTCGAACAACATCTGAGGAGGCTCTCGCTTGGCAGCTGGATCAAAGGCTTGATTCAGAAAGCAGTACTTCTGGACACGGCGCGTATCGTTAGGAGGTTCCTCTCTCAAGAGCCCTGACCACCGGTATCTCGGACCCTGTTCCCGATACCGGTGGGCTACTATTTTTTTATATTTTTAAATGTTTTTTTTTTATTACTTTGTATAGAAAATTTAAAAATGTAAATTATATGTATAAAAATAAATAAAGGAAATAATAATTGATTGTAGAATAATATATACAGACTACAAATAGAAGTGAAGTAATGATAAAACTCTCTCAAATGAATTCGATGAATCCTTCTGCAACCAATCCTTATATAGCAATCAAGTACTTATTACTAATAAAAACACTTCAATCTCTTTACTGTGGGCACCATCATCTATAAAATTAATCTCCAGCAGTTACTAAAAGAAGCGGCTGGTTTCCCGTTTTTATGATGCGCCTATAAAACGGAGAGCTCGTAATCTCGTCCCGTCTCAAACGAGACTTTGTTCTCCAGAACGATTTTACTTTCAACTTTTGCTAAATGGGTCGAATTGCTCAATTTTTGTAATTTAATATCCCTAAATCGATTCTGTTTGGAAAACAACTGATCATTAATTCTCTGTACCTACCGTATTCTTGATTCATTGTTAGTGTCTTAGTTTTCTTCAGTGATCTTATCGTTATTTTAATTAGCAGAATTTTAAAGTTCCTATAATTTAAAAAAGACATTATCAAAGCTAGTATTGTCGTCATAAAACTGTTTAATATCCTTCTCATTTCTTAGTAATATAGTGGAATGGATCAAAACTAATACCGATGGGTTCTGTTCACACATTTTATTTTTACAAATGGTTTCAGCATCATTTATGTGTATATCATTCGTTGAAACACATTCCATGCTGCGTAGCGGTGGCCCATCAATTTCATAGTTTGACATTTTTATGCATATTTAAAAATTTGCTTTGAAGAGCATCGCTCTAGATTTATGTTAGGCATGAGACATAGAGACAGAACGTTCATCCAATAGAATAACTACCACCATTTAGTTCATAAATAATATAAGTTTATTAAAAGACTCACAATAAAAGAAAAAGACAAAGTAGGATATCAACCTTTTGACCAAAAACATTTTTAAATTAAAATCTCAGAATCGTAAAAACTTAAGTTCATTACAAGAGGAGTAATAATTCACTCAGTTTCGACGGAAACCTGGTCTTTTTTAATTTATTTCCTCTGCCTCGACCATGAATTATATTTAAATATTAAACTACATACAATAGGCACTTCAGTTTTATTATATTGCGATGGATCTTGAATTTTAAGTAGGATCTATGTAAGTTTTGGTCGCCTTGCTGCTCTAGTGATAACAAACATGGCTTCGAAATGCTTCTGGGACTTTCGGTGACGATCTTAAACTAGGCAATGGCGTAAATTGGCCTTTCATTATAAACATGGTAGTCTGAATTTATTAGTTTGTCGACTGTAAATTCAACTCTGCTTAGCGTATCTTAGATCAGAAATTTCTGGTGAGACGTGCCAATGATGTCAAATTATTTTTATTTTTTAATGTTTTGTATTGGTCCTCTATCTCCTAAACATTTTGTTTGATCTCCAAGACAATCGTGTGTCTCAAACGAACTTCTGTATAGCTCAATGATTTAGTATAGACGCGACACAATTTGGCAATGTTGAGTGAATAGCTTATTTTTGCTCTTTCTAATAATCACATTTATTTGAAAGTTATAGTGGGCGCAGCGGTGGAAATTGTGATTTATTCAAATATATTCTCTTTGTGACTTTTTTCTGTGGCGGCCATTAAAGTTGATACATGGCCGGCTATCGGATGGACGAGAATGCGTCTGGCTTGACTGAATGAAATTAAGGATTCTTGGCAATTTTTCGTCTGGACATCTTAATTCTACTATTAAGCTATCCACTTCTAATGATAATTAGGGATGACAAGTGCTATTGTAGTTCTTACCTTTGAGTTTATTATAATCTCCATCACCATTATCAGCTTCTTAACTTGTAACATTTTTTTTCTCATTCTCCAAATCAGTGTCAAAGGAGTGCTATCAATTTTAAAGTGTTTCTCTCCAAACATCTCACAACACGATTTATAGGTTTTGGGTTTTTTTTTTTTTTTTTTTTTGGTTTTGAGGTCCAAAGCAATTGTTCGAGGTTATCGCAGTGACTAGTCAGCGTTTACGCCATTTAGATATAGGATAATCTATTGTTTTTTTTATTTACGATGGAAAATGTCTTTCTTGCTTTCTTTCTAGAATTATACTTGCTGCAATGATCGTGGCCGTACCAATAATGAATTGCTCTTGATATTGTTTTCCATCTACCCATCAGCTTGTTTTTCAGCACTAGATCAATCGTAAAATCCGATTTAATGACTACGTAATTAAATTGACTATTGATGATAATATATGCACTGATAAAAGTAACAAACGTATAGCGCCAACTCCAAGTAATATGGGACCAGGTCGTAATAATTATGATGAGATAGAAGCAATAGATATTATCATATTAGCTACAAGAAGCAAGTCAACAAAACAAACAGTACAAGCAATTCCACTATCAATTTAGACAGCTTCCCAAGGAACAATATCATGATATGACCAATTGACCATTCCATATTAGCTACTCCAGGACCCAAGATATCTGAGTCAGCCCGCTCACCTGACCCTTTGTTCCCTATAAGGCCAGCAGGGTCTAGTTACAACGCACTACTCAAAACCATGTTTAACGTAATCATGATAGATTTAAACGATATACTCAAGTTGGGTGACGCATTAGCTATAAATCTAATTCATCGTAAACAATATTGGAACAATAGGACATGAAATGTATGGTGTATGGGTTGAGGCAAAAGCGAGCGACTTAGAAGTCTAAGGAATGTCATGTTTTGTCGTGTTACTAATGAATTCTAAAATGAACCATCAAAGGATATAAAAAATAAAATAAAAACAAACAAAAAAGATGATGGAATAATTAACAAGAACATGTTAGGTAATCAACCTATGGGATGATAAGTGATCATCATCATCTGCCTAGCCTTTTCCCAACTTTAATGGGGTCGGCTTCCAGTCTAACCGGATGCAGCTGAATACCAGTATTTTACACGGAGCTACTGCCTATCGGACCTCCACAACCCAGTTAGTACTGGGTAATACGATACCCCTTTGTAAGACTTGTTGTCAGCCACTGACTGCCTAACGACTATCAAAGATCTACAAATGACAGTCGGGACCAACGGCTTAACGTGCTTTACGAGGCACGGAGGAAACTCGGTATGTAATGGGCGGTCACCCATCCTCAGACCAACCTAGGCAAGCAAGGCTTAACCTAAAGATCGACCCGAGCGGCTGTTATTATTTAGCCACGAGCTCCTCCTATTATGGGATGATAAGTTAACATTACTTAAGTTTGCAAAAAGTGATATTGATATCAACAATGTGATGGTCTGTGCTAGCTGCGTCACAGGGTTTTCCGGCGGATCTAGTCAAGTATCTGACGAAGTCCTCAGATTACTAGCGATACTACTATTAGTACCCGATAGCGTTTATTGACTTTTTAATAAACTTTTTGTTGTAACAATTAAAAATGATGATTCAGTTCCAAAGCCGTGGTTATCTCTAATCCAGAATAGCTTGATAGTAATGAGTTTTTTGGATCCTCTTTAAAACACGTTTGTCTTTTCTTTTCATTCATTCAAGTTCTGATTTCTTCCATTGAAACGTCTTGGTAATAATTGGTTTGCTCATTTCTTCGTTATGTTACTGACGAATCTCACACATTGTTTCTTATTTTAAAAGCTCTTACCCTATGTCTGTTCCAATCTATTATTTTTCTTATACTTCGATGAATTATTGCGCTTTTACAAAGCCAAAAATCACGTTGTTATTTTGACTCAGTCAACCAAGAAATTAGTGGAGACGTTGTGTTATATGTGTAGAGAATCTTATTGAAGTTCTGGAAAATAGATGTCGCATTGTTCTAGTGAGACATCTGTTATACCTATGTTAGGACTTTTAAAGTCAAGTACTTATCTATATCTTTGAGTCGGAGTTTTTTGTTGAAAGATATCTGCCATTGAGTCCATTCCGCTAGTTTATCGTTTAGTCAGGTACAGTCAAAGTAATTATTTGCTAGAAACATTGCACATGAGATGTTCAGATATTTGAGAGTAGATCTACATTATCATCATTCTCTTACCCTTATCCCAATTCATTTGGGGTCGGCGCAGCATGTCTTGTTCCATACTTCTCTATTACTCGTCATCTCATCAGACCATACTCCTTTCGTGCCATATCATCCTTCACACAATCCTTCCATCGTTTCTTTGGCCTTCCTTTACTAAAACTTTCCTCACGACATTTTCCTCATATCTCCGCATCACATGCCCATACCACGACAATCGATTACCACACAACTTTTCAGGCAATTTGTGACCACATGTAGATATACTCTATAAATTGCGCGCAAAAAATGTAACTGATGAATGATGATGAAAAGAAAGACATTTGATAATCAATACGCCGAGGCAGAAATGAGAAAAGATGTTCCATTTCAATTTTCGAGTCGAAATTACGTACGAAATCGTTATTTATTTTACTAACGAGGAACACTAGTAAGCGAATCGTGTTTACGTTATACAATACGAACGTGACGCAATTTGTAACACCCTGTAGCTGGGGGGAGGGGGGAGAGACTTCAAAGGGCTTGCCGACAAAGCGCTAAATAAGATGAAAAAAAATATATACATAGAAACGACAATGGACAGGGAAATCGGGCCTTTAGGAATTTTTCGCGTTTTTCTTTTAGTTTTTGGCGGAATTGCGTTGGTGCAGAGCTTGCTGTTTCGATTCTTTTGTCGTTGATTTACCGGTATTCGGCGAAAAGCCCCGCTTTGTTATTGAACCACATGTTTTTGTAGATGCTAGCACAGCGTTATGAAAAGAGGTTTTGTTTACAAGATATGCCTTTATGTTTGACATTTAGGCTTTTTGATATTGGAATATTGGAGCATCAAACGTTCTAAACTAAATTGGATAGCTGAGCTTTAGGAATTCTAGTGGAAATGTTTCCATCCTCATAGTAACTCTTACTTTGTCGTACAGAGGCAATATTCTTTTGTTTTTCTTTTATATTGGTCGGATCCTTTTCAATATGCTGGTCTGTTGCTACAGATATATTTGAGCTAGTTTTTCATTGAATTCTTCTATTGCAATAGGACTTATCTCTAGTTTCTACTTGCACTTGTGTTTCTTACTTTATCTACGTATTTTTCATTGCGATATCTACCAGTAGCGAAGGGTCAATTTTTGTAAGAGGTAAGCCGGAGTACAGAGTATTTTTAATGTGTGTGTGTGTCTATAGAATACTGACTGCGCCATTTGTCAAAGGGGATCCGGTAGGAATCGAGTTGTAAGGAACCTTCGCCACTGATATCTACTTCTTTTGATTATGTGACTAATTGAACTGCTACAACAATTTATCTTTTTCATTCTCCATCTTTAGTATTTTAATTATAATTATTTATCGTGATATCAAGTTATCAAGTGATAATACACGAATAACAATTTTCTTTAGAAACCTTCTGTTTACATCATTAGTGTTATCTTTTAATTCGGTAATTATCAAACGTTCGTAATGGAGGAAGCAGAAGTTAATTAAAATTTCATGTTTAGATCATAATCGTGGTATATTATGATTTATCTGATTTTCTTATCAAAATGCTACTAATGACAAAAAAAAACAGAAATTTACGATGAATACTAGATCCGGTGTGATTTTCATATTTCTTTCGTTTCAAGTCCCATAAACGCATTGAAGCTATAATAAAGAATATGAGGAATATGATTTAGATCCATTCACAATTAGTGTGAATTCGGCCAGAAGGTGCTTAAGCCTCAAATTTTTCATGTACCGGTAGGTTATATTAATTGTTTTTTTTTTTTTTTTTTTCTCTATTATTTCAGTCATATATAATACAAACCAAGTATTTTTATTGCTTTACTTTAATTAAAGCGTTGTGTTTTTGGTTTTTGTGCTCACACAATATGTTATAAGCCTATTCATGAGGATTTGTAATTGGCTTTCTGGTGACTATGGTTTCCTTTTTTATTTATTTTTATTAGCTGTAACTCCTCCATGTACTAAAATAAATAAATGATTCAGTGTATGTTGTTTTTCGACTATTTCAAAAGAGTGGAAAGGGTGGTGGTGGGTGTGCAAGGGTGCTACTGAAATGCTAGCAAAGCATTTCTCACTTTCATAGTTATCTCGACTGAAGACAGAATCAACTTTTCCTAAAACAAAAGCAATATAATGATAACCGCTCACAGTCTCTTCATCAGGGATGTGCCTTAACAGGCGTTACACAGAGGGGGGCTCCGGACAGGTCTTTTAAGAGGAAACGGTGTCTCCTCTCATGTGCGGATGGTGACCACCGGGGTGGTTTTAGTGCGGTAAAAATCCCATACTCCCCGGTCTTATCCCCAAAGACCGGCCGCCTTTTGAAGGTTTACCCCGAAAGGTCTGCACCGATCTTCTAGTTTTATATTAACTCATTTAAATCATAAATCATATTTATTTCTGTTTTTTCATGTCAACATGTTATGTTTTAAAACTAGATTAGGCCGGTGTTTCGAACCTGACTACTCTGAGAAGAAACATCCGAAACAAACTTAGAGGACACCGTCTCTTTTAAAGTCCAGACATTGCTCAAGTCATGAGGACCATGTAGATTAATGTCTGAGATTAAACACCAATTTCATCTATACATATTCCATGATTTTCTCCAACATTATATCCACTCGCTCACAACTACGACATGACTCAAGCTCAACACAATACATATAAGAGCACATATTCAATAACATCGATATGCGCGTGAGTGCCACTCCAAGTCATAGCGGACGGATTACCTGTTATCAGCTGTTATCAGTTAATCCAACGCACCGACAGACTCATTACACCTGCATTAGTACCTATGTGGTGCTAATGTGACGTGTTTTGAAACGAGTCTGACACCTTTTTGTTTTCGGAGTCTTGTTTATTTTTATGATGGCAATCGTAAAGGGATTTATCATTTTTTCTTATAGAACCGAATTCTGAATCCAAGCTAACCTTTATACACAAGCTGTAATATCCATGCAGTTTTGTCTTCTTCTTTCTCGAGTGGTTAGTGCCTATCCTGGTGTCTAGAGCTTTTATGCCGCCCTTGGGCCTCTGACTTGGCTCTGACATGTCATCGAAGTATATCTCTCAGAAATGCTGGTTTGGTTTACTCACGATGTTTCCCTTCACCGAAGCAAGTGATAATAATACAATAGGCATATGAATTCGAAAAATCAGAGGTGGTCTTGGGTACGAACTCGAGACCTATGACTTGGCAGTCCGACGGTCACACAACTAGGCTACCACTGCTTGTAATTTTGTCTAAACAATAAAGAATATAAATAATAACTGCTTGCATTTGGATTTGCTGGTCAAAGGCGATTTGGATTTCGGAAATTCTGAGAATTGTTTGATATGGGAATCGGAACTTGATTGCATTCTAGTAGTTTTATTTTATTTATTCGGAAGAACCAACAATTACACATTATATATTACAAAAAAATAGAATATAGGAAATCAAAAATCAAAATCAAAGCATTTATTTCAAGTAGGCCAGTTACAGGCACTTTTGAATTGTCGAAACAAAGACAACAGTAAAATATAGCTACAGTCCCAGTCACAAGGCACAAAAACTGTGAAAGTACTGTAGTTGCCCATTCCCTAACGTAGATCTCTATGGAGAGGAACGGGCAAGAAACTCCATGGACACTCTTTTAAATCAAAATACTACAGGAGTTATACAAATGTGCAACCAACAACGTTCTCCACAGATACATAAAAGACATAGACAATGTTGATGAAGTGAAAGTCGGACAGAATAGACAATTGCATGAGATAGAATACATAAAGGCATAAAAATACATAAAATTTACAGCCACCAAAACTGAATTCCAGTTACCTCTTTCCGTCTTTTTAATCGGACTGATCGTCAAAGGGACAATCTCTCTTTCGTCTCTTCTAGAAAGAGATGGTGGACAGAAATGGACGGAAATCTCACTGTAGTAGATATTCAACAGACATTTTCATCGGAAATAAATAGATATCCATTTCTATGTAACTGTATCTGTATATCTGGTTATCGGAAAATTGTGAAAGTCAGAAGCATATAAGGAAGCTTCAGCAAACTATTTAATCTTTAAAACACCTCATCATCATTCTCCAGCCCTTATCCCAATTCATTTGGGGTCGGCGCAGCATATCTTCTTCTTCCATACTTCTCTATTACTCATAATCTAATCAGACACCTCCTTTCTTGCTATATTATTGATGTTATCCTTCACACAGCCCATCCATCGTTTCTTTGGTACCTCTACTCCACATTCATACTCAAAACTTTCCTCACGACTTTAAAAAACATATGTCCATTTGCAGCTAAATTTCTTCAAAAACCTATAAAATAATACCACACGTAGCTAAAATTAGCATACCAGTAGCTCCGTCCCAGATTCCACATTCACCTCTATCAATAAATTAAAATAAAACCAATAAATTTTCCTTGTCTATGGTTCGAACAAATACAGTCTTAGTATTATCTGTCATTATTATCTATTCATCAAGTGACCATGTGTTTTATTGGTCTAATATGCTAATTATATTATGGGTATTGTAAAATATTATTTATTGATTCTAGTCTGTTGTTTAATACGTTGTTTCTAATTGAAAAGACAGGAGCTCTGGCTAAATAATAACAGCCGCTCGGGTCTAACGTTAGGTTTACCCGCGCTTGCCTAGGTTGGTCCGCGGATGGGTGACCACACATTACATACCGAGTTTCGTCCGTGCCTCGGAAAGCATTTTAAGCCGTTGGTCCCGGCTGTCATTTGTAGATATTTGATAGTCGTTGCAGTTAGTCAGTGACCCAAAAGTCTGACAACCCGTCTTACCAAGGGGTATCGTATTACAAACTGGGTACTGGAGGTACTATATTACAGATAGGTACGTCGGTCGCTCCATGTAAAATACGAGTATTCAGCTCCATCCGCTAAGACTGGAAGCTGACCCCAACATAGTTGAAAAAAGGCTAGGCAGATGATGATTTTATTTGAAAAGATATGTGTCTATGATATTATTTGCTCACCATAAATATGAATAAAATGTTTCTAACCAAGAGGCCTACATAACAAGAAAAAGCAACAGCTTTCAAAGCGTTATGTATTCTAACAAAGACTTAACAGAATTGATTAAAGTGTAAGTAGACTGCGTCATTGATCTAGTGCTCGTAAGCTCGACTGCTAAGTTTCTGGGTTCGAGTCCCAGGTCGGGCTAACTGTTATTGCGTTTTTCCATCAGGAATTTCTCATTAACAGCCACAGAGTCTGGATTTTCGCCCGGTTGATGGCAATAAGGCTTACCCCTATTAAATGAGACTTAAATGTAACTGGCGAAATGTGGGTGTTACTGCTGTACACCTCCGCCTTACCCTTGGGGATTACAACCGTGATGTTATGATACAAGTTTTTCGGTAGTTTATGTCAATCCAATACATTATTTACTTTTCTATCTTCGTATCGTTTCTTCTTCTTATTTATCGTGTGGTTAGTGCCTAACCTGGTGTCAGAGTTTTTATGCCGCCCATGGGCCTCTGACTTGGCTTTACATGCCCTCAAGAAATATCTCTCAGTCATGCTGGTTTCCTCACGATGTTTTCCATCACCGAAGCAAGTGATGATTATACGTACATGAATTCGAAAAATCAGAGATGGGGACTGCCAGGTCTCGAGTTCGTATTGCTGATAGAATGTCTTTGTCTAGACTCTAAATGTAGGATCATCTATTTATCTAATTTATATTAAACTATCTCCTACTAGTAGATTTCTCAATATAGTCCTTTCCCAGATAAGGCAAATACTAAATGCAGTTCTAACGTATTTACAATGTTTGTGGCTATGACTTGCCACGTGTTTCTTTGCTCGAGTTACAAATCTAAAACACAAAGGCTGTATAATAAATAAATGTTTATTGAATATAATTCCGTTGCAAAATTAATCACCATCACCATAACAATAAGTCTCATAATCAAACAGCCACAAATAATTAATAATACCCCAAAAATAGCGTCCATTATTAATTAACTATTACGCAAAACGTCACAGTGAGGAAACAACATAAATCTTTGCAATTATCAAATTCTCGGTGCCGTTCTCATCTGCATACACACTCACATAGACATAGTTCCGTACGCACGCGCGTCGGCAAGATCAAAGAGACGCGACCCCTTTGTAGGTGCCGCGGTCGCGTGCTGTCTTTTTCCCCGGGCCGGTAGGTGGCGCTTGGGTGCACGGGTGCGAGCGAGACGGCTATCAGCTGATTACAACGCTTACTATGTGAATATTTCACCTCGTTATCCAGTCTTGTTTGTGTTAGAAATAGTGTTGGGAACCAGAGCATCGATATTCTTTTGGTTCATCTCGGGAGATGTGATTAATTGTAGTTTGTTATGCAATGATTAGGAATGAGTAATTTGATGATTATGTGGTTTTAGAATTAAGATTATTTTGTTGATTTTTTAATGTAACCTTGTGAATCGGATTATTAGATTTTCTCACATAAATTAATATAATACCAGAATATTGGCGGTTAATTGATACTTATCGATGAATCCTCAGCATGGGAGTCATCGATCGAAATATTTATTGTGAGAACTTAAATTTTAGATGCCTATTTGCCACTTCCTTGATTATTTAATCCAGTTTACTAGATAAGTAAAATAAAAGTCGCACATAAATTATGACTACGTCAAGTTTAGAAGTTATTCTTATCTATTTTAGAAACTTTTAAAAATCTAAATGTGTTTTTTTTTTTTTTTAAATGTTGATGTTTTACTTTATAAATTCAGGGTTCGAAATTGTAACAAAAAATCACTTTGAATCCTTTCAATAATGAGGTTCAATCAAAATGTATACTTTTAGATTATTTTAGATTTTACTGTAAGATTTCTAACAAAAAAATGGTCTTTTGTTTTCCCGCATCTAAAATTACAAACATAAAATAACACGTACTTTTCTTTATTCAACAGTTTATCGACAGCGGCATCGACCGTGTCCCATCACTACAGGTACAGCCCAGCTCCCGCGTAGGCAAGACGGGGATCTACCGATATCGATACTAGTAATTAAAATAGACTTACTGCGTCTCAACTATGTATGCCACGCCATAGCTCATTTATGGGGAAACTGACGTGGGAAACATACCTTGGATGAGTCATGGTGGTTTGTGCCTAGGCTACTTAGGAGGCAGCTATATTAATGGGTAGTGGAAAAGGCTAGGCAGCTGTAAAAGTAATGTAGGGTAGTTAGATTGGAATGTTTGAAGTTTTTGCTTAAACCTAATCAGTAAGACTGCTTATAAATAGTCGATCTAAGAAGTAGACTGTCAGTTGTTTTATCTATTTAATTTTGCACGCTTCTTGTACCTACTTCAGAAATCTTGATACATAGCAGATTCTTGTTTGGAGTTTGATCATTGGCTCGCAAAAACAACTCTGTGAAACATATTTAAGTATGTAAGCTAGTATACTTAGGGGTAGCGTTTCCTATGAACGAAGTACTTACTACTATCGCATCAAAGAAGAAAAGAAACTAACGAAGACATAGCGAGAAGAATTTGTAGAAATGGTTTTATGTTTCAGAATTGTTGTAACATGGAAACAAAATATTTCGATTCTAAAATTAAGAAGTAAGCCTTTTAATATAGACATCCACAATAACAAGGCACAGTATTGTCGAGCAAACGTCTTTAATTCTAGCTTACTCAGCAATTTAATACAGAATGAAAAGGAAAAAAAAGAAATACAAAAATACCTGCGAATCTAAAAAGAAAATGTACTCGTTAAGACGGATAATTCCGTACAATCGTATAGAATAAAGAGAATACCGGTATTAACCAGTATTAACCCTGAAATGACAGGGTGCGGTCCCAGCGACCCCACTTTAATATTTTACAGGGAAATGACATCGTCAACCCGGCTCTGCGCATTACTTTTTCCTTTTGATGTTCGCTCATGTCTGAAGGCAATATAATTTTGTTTATTTCCATTTAAACTGGGCGGTTTTGGTTCGATTTGATGTTACGCTTGTAATTTCTTCTTCTTTTTTTGTTTAGTGATGTTTACTGAATTTTGAGGGTTAAGTTATTTTTCGAATTACATTACTGCGGGGAATTTTTTATTTATAATAAAAAAATAAGTTCAGATATTCAAAATATTTGATTTGTTAATATCTAACTATCAACTTATTAAGGTTATTCAAAGTAATGTGGGGGGACAAATCGCCTGTGACAAAAAGAGTGATTAATATAACTGTTCATGAATGCAGACGGAGAGGAAGATCAAGGAAACGTTGAATGGATTTTGTAGGAATGATATGAAAGAAAAAGGAGAAATGATAGAGTGACGGTTGACAGGGGAGAATGGAACAAAAAGCTTGTTGCACCGTCCCCAAGTAACATGGGACAAGGACAGGAAGCTGATGAGTAACAATTCTTGCATAAGTAAAAAAAACTCAACAGCATTAAAATATAGAGTGGCATTTCGAAAAACCAGAAAAAAAAATCCACTGCTCATTTAAAATTGTATAGTGTACCTGTCACGCGTGATTGGTCTGATCAGGATGACTAGCTATCAACCTGTCAGTGACCGATGTGAGCTAGCGTAATGATAACGTGCACAACTGACTAACTGACAACGTGGTATCAACTTATCGTGTTTCTTACATTATTAAGCCATAAGAGGGGTTGCTAATCAGGGTAGTATTTTTGCTTTGAACTTTGATCTTTTTGAAATAATGACATTTTAATGTATCCTAGGATTTTTTAAACGTAACGAATACTGTGAAATATTTAAAAAGAAAAGTGGTTTTTCATTTTTAGTATCGATTAAGGTTGTAAAAAATGACTGATGAAAGGCTTCACTATCTTATCCTAATACTAATATTATAAATGCGAAAGTTTGTGAGAGTGGATGGATGGATGTTTGTTACTGTTTCATCGGATTTGGATGAAATTTAGCACACAGGTAGTTTATAACCTGGATTAACACATAGAATACTTTTTATCCCGGTAGTATGATCCTGTGGGACAATTATTATCGACCTCCACGCGGGCGAAGCCGCGGGTATAAGCTAGTCATTTATAAAATAATGTCTGAAGAATCTGAAAAATGCAACAGTAGATATTATCAAATTAAATCCATAGCTCACAGCATTATGTATGCTACGGTATAACTCTTGTTGACAGCACTTACTCTCAGCAATTCTTAGGAAATTGCATTAAATATTTGCCATTCAAAGCTTAAACCGTTATGAATATCCTGAAAAATACTTAAAAGCATTACGACTTACAGTGAGGTAAAAATACATTAAATACACTTTCAACCCCCACATTGCCGGTGTAAGGTCTGAAAGACCCCGCGGGTGGATTTTCGCTAAACAATGCATACATTTATATTTCCTTTGAAGTGGCGCCGTGGGGCTCGCGTCGTCCGCAGGGTTAACCAGCAAACTGTTTATTACACGTAGGAAATTGAATCCTAACGTTTTTACAATTTCGGTACTGTTTTATGGACACGTAATTAATTTTCTAGTCTGTTTTTAGTTCATGCTTTAAGATTATAGAAGGTAATAAGTAGTAAAAAATAGTAAAAAGTAATAAGTAGTAAAAAAGCAATTAAAGGTTTTTTTCGAATACAAATTTTCTGTCTCTTAATTGTCGAACACAAATTTTCTGTCTGTAATTTTTTATTAAAGTTATTTATTGTAAAATATAATTATTTAAGATTATGATCTTTTCAATTTTCTTCCAACAAATTATGATTAAACTCTATTTCTAAAAAAACTCTTCAATGAAATTCACCCTTCATAATCATTTTAAGTGCTTCAAGATTAAAAACCATGACACACAGACTTATGTTGTGAGTTAAACTAAGGACCATGGTTTTATTATGGTACTTGTTGATAAGCGACCAAGCTGCGTGTCTGCTCAAGTATGATTGTGATCTTTGACCCCTACGCATCGTTTGAACGTGGCTTTTGAGACCCCACTTAGTTCTGGCTAAAAAAAAATTTTAGAGGTACGTTGATAAAATGATTCTCAATTCAAAGCAGTATTAGAAGATTGTCATAATCACCGACTTCAGCGTTCTGGTTGGTGATGATAGTGATCCCTACAACCATTTAAACGCTCAAGCAGAGAAAACGTTAATTCCTATCAATCTAGACTGATTGTCGATTAGATCACTTCATCATTCACAGATCTTCTTCTCCTCTTCTTCTTCCTGGTTTCAGAGTTTTTATGCCGCCCATGGGCCTCTGACTTGGCTTTACATGCCGTCGAGAAACACACACACAGATCACACATCATATTTTCATCCAGAATTCCTCTTGTTACCCAAAGACACCCAGTAACGAATAAAAGATTTTCTCATTCGTTACCAAAGAAACACTAGACATAAACCCGTCCCAGATTGACACAACACAGATGTGCTTCTAAAATAATCATACAAATTACTATATCTCAAAATCTATAAAAGCAACACTTAAAAATTCAACCCTCCCTCTGACGGGCCCAATCGACCCCCGGTACAAACGAGCCGACAACCTAGTATTAACCCTTTGACGTGTCGTGGGGATTAATTGCCCCCTTTGCCGTGTTTATTAAACGGTGTCTCGGACAACACTATTTGTCATGTTAGCTGGTTCCCATGGCCTTATTCCGAGGTGACATGAAGTAAAAAAATACTTGATTAGTTTTGGGACTTTAATGCGCAAAGTGTATGACAATCGAAAAAAAAATGACGGTGTTTTGTTAGTTTTTGTTTCTTTGACTTAATAATAAATATCAATAAGTACGTGGTATTGATACGATGATATCATAGCTCTTCAATCATTTAACTTAACAGGTTCAAAGTTCAGTTTTAAATATGAGTTACGCAAACGTGTATCTCCGTTAAATAGCATTGAATTTCCGTGAATTACTTCTAAATAATGAGCTTACGTCTACTTAAGAAGCTGAATTCCCGAACGAAAGTGAGCACTTGCAACTATTGGATTGGCATGCTTACGTAAAGATAGTTTGATGCCCATAAAATATCAATCATTTTTATTATAAGCCCATTTTGTCCCACTGCTGGGCAAATGCCTCCCCATTCCTTTCGAACTCTCCCGGTGTTTTATTTTCTCTGGCCAATCAGTCAGGAACGATTCAAAATCCTCACGCCAGCGTTTCTTGGGCCTGCCTCGGTGACGACAACCGTCTTCAGGCACCCACTGTGTGACGATTCTGGCCCAACTGGCCTGATCCATCCTGGAAATGTAATTTCTTTTTTAAGGAGTACCTAGACGCCTAAGCGCCCTGTTATGTAGTTAGTTTATTTTAGATAAATTAGGCCCTTTTTATTATTCTATAAGTAGCTTTAATTCTTTTATTTATATTAATAAGGTAATATTTAAGAAAATCATCATCTGCCTAGCCTTTTCCCAACTATGTTGGGGTCGGCTTCCAGTCTAACCGGATGCAGCTGAATACCAGTATTTTACATGGAGCGACTGCCTATCTGACCTCCACAACCCAGTTAGTACTGGGTAATACGATACCCCTTGGTAAGATTGGGACTGTAATATTTAAGAAAATATTCTTTTAATATAGAAAGATATCACATAATTTCCTAGACTCAACACGACCCCCGCTTTCTACTTCACAATAGAAAAGTCCTGGTTAATAACATATTAATATTCTAATTCCTAACCTATGACCCCCGAGCTAATTATCTGGTAATTCCGGAATACTGCCAGTTGCCACTAATTTGACGACACTTTTCATAATCATACGTGTTCCGATTAGAGCGGTTAACCCTCCCACTGGCGCTTTACCCCCTAGTGCAGCGGTATTAACGACTCTGTTATTATATCTAATAGCCGCTTCAAGCGTTTTGCCGGACATATTGTCTTTTTAATATGTTTTAAGGCTTTGTTTTCTTGTTAGGTTTCTTAGAAATGTTTTGTTTGAAGTTTTGTAATTGATACGAATTGATCAATTATTTTGTTTGATTAATTGCTTTAAATATACGGGGTAGATTTTTTAAGAGGGCGTGGGTGGCTATATCCGAAGAGGAATAGCAAAAAATACTCAAAGGACTCTCTGGCCCGATTTTATTGAAAACTAAAACTGCATCATTGGATATTGCAAATAAAAACACACACACGTTTTATTGTTACACCATTTAACAGTGTCGCTAATGAGGATAAAATTCTGGGAAATAATGAAATACGACAAACTTAAGGAAAACGTTTTTTTTTAGTAAACTGATTCACATTTTAAATTAATGTCCTTGATTGATGACATCCGCAGCGCGAGTTATCTTTACAACATTGTTATAATTTCAATTTTTATCATCAACACATTTTAAAAACAGGAGGAGCTCGTGACTAAATAATAACAGCCGCTCGGATCGATCTTTAGGTTAAGCCGTGCTTGCCTAGGATGTCTGTGGATGGGTGACCACCCATTACATACCGAGTTTCCTCCGTGCTTGGGAAAGCACGTTAAGCCGTTGTTCCCGGCTGTCATTTGTAGATCTTTGACAGTCGTTACAGGTAGTCAGTGGCTCAAAAAGTCTGACAACCAGTCTTACCAAGGGGTATCGTATTACCAAGTACTAACTGGGTTGTGGAGGTCAGACAGGCAGTCGCTCCATGTAAAATACGGGTATTCAGCTGCATTCGGTTAGACTGGAAGTCGACCCTAACATTGGGAACAGGGTAGGCAGATGATGAAGTTTTAAAAACAATGGCCACTAACTAACCCAATTCATTCAAAGATCAGTCGACACCTCATCGTGGTGAATAAACCATTATCTTGTAACTCAAGTCATTACAAACAAGGTGTTTATCTCTCATCGTCCGAAATTCGCGCCCACAACGGAAATACTCGGCATATCTCGTCAATTAGAAAGAGACTAAACATACGCGAATCTTACAAGTGCGAGATAGACAACGATACTGTAACCGCAATTTTTCCTTCAGAATTTTGAATCGTTCCAGTTTGGTGACTTTCGACGTGGTCTGGTGATTGGTTATCTTGTGAAATTATTGCATAATTTACCTGATAACATTATTAAGTAATTTTGGAGATTCCTGGACAGTTTTTGAGGAAAATCATGTTTCAAAGCTGAGATTTCTAGTGCGAATTATTAATCTAAAATTAATATCAGGCAATATAGCATAGCATAGCAGCAGCCTATAATGTTCCCACTGCTGGGACACAGGCCTCCTTTCAGGCAATATGATATGCTTTTATAGAAAAAAAAAACTTGAAGTTGAGATCGGTCAGATTAGTTCTTTTGAAAGATATATCCTTAATTTAAGTTCCTAGTAAATATTTTTAATTCTACTGAAAAATGACCCCTACTATTTGCATGAATTACTTATTATTAGACAACTTCACGTTGCTAAGACTAATTTTAACTCCAATTCAGCAACAGCCCACAAATAAAACATCCTTAACGGGAATAACAAAAAATACGATTAGCGTGGAGACAACCGCTGAAGCCGATTTAATTTTAAACTTCTTACCTTCATTCCACTTTCTACTTTATGCCCTTCAACTTAAAGTCCAAAATAAAGCTGTAAATTCATCCCTGGATTTCAATGCACGCACATCAAAATGTTTTACATAGTGAAAGCTTGCAATGAGAGATAAACAAAATGCGAATGTGGCACTGTGACCCGTCACCGACATTATTGCCGTTCCGAACCGATCCGGATCGTGCCGAACCGTGCCGAGCGATATATGTCTTTTTTTGGAGGCGGCGCATGAGGGTTAGGTGGGGATCTTGGGAATATTAGATCTGTAGTGTCGATGAGTTTTACAAAGCTATTTTTTCGGGAAATAATAATCTAAAATACATCTTCGAAACTGTTCTGCCTATAAGAACAGTTATATTGTGCGCGCAAGCAGACATTTCAATGACATATGCAGGGAATATGATTTAGATCCGTTCACAATTAGTGTGAATTCGGCCAGAAGGTGCTTAAGCCTCAAATTTTTCAAGTAGCGGTAGGTTAATTGTTTTTATTATTTTACTTTTTTCTCTACTATTTTAGTCATATAATTGCAAGCCAAGTATTTATATTCTTCTTACTTTGATTAAAGCGGTGTATTTTCTATTTTTGTGCTCACACCATTTTTTTTTTTTTTTTTTTCCTCAAAGACTACATGAGGATTTGTAATTGGCTTTCTGGTGACTATGGTTTCCTTGTTTGTGTGTTTTTATTAGCTGTAAGTCCTCCATGTACTAAAATAAAATATACTAGAAATTAGTACCTAACTAAAATATGTAAGTACTACCTCAAGCTCGCGGCTTTGGCCTCTTGAAATTCGGTAACTGTCCCACGGAATCGTACTATCGGAATTAAAACTATCCACGTTATGAACTACATGTGTGCCAAATTTCATCCAAATCCATTCAGTAGTTTTTTCGTGACAAAACAACAAACATCCATCATCAACTCACAAACTTTCGCATTTATAATAGTAGTAAGATTATAAATCTCAATGGATCGCTATTATTAAAATCGTAGCGTCCTAAAACCATTCTCTGCTAGGTTTTATTATAAGTCAAGCACCCTCTTCAGGAAGGTCAAGTCTCTGCAAGACTTAAGCAAGATTATAAGCGTCTTTACCATTATTATTTTCCCCAAAATAATTCATGAAGGAACTTCAACTTTTTTCCCAGAAAATTTATGACAAAATCTTATTTTTTTTCCTTTAAAAATTCACGAGAACATCTTCGACTTTCTATTTTTAATCCTCTTAGAAAATGTTCAGCTTTTCTCGCAAAACTCTTGCATAATTATGATTCCACAGTTCCCTTACGAATTTATAACTGTTCCTATGACTCAGTGAACTCAGTGCTCAGTGACTCAGTAGCTAAGTGTCCGCGCTAGCAGATTGAGATTGATGCGCCCGCGCAGGGCTTTTTGCTCTAAATTAAATTATTCGGAGAATCGGTGACAAAATGGCCACTTAGTTTTCTCTAAGTTGTTTTATTTCTGAGATTTTCGAATAGCTTTGCACAGCTTAGTTATTTGAAAAGGGACTATTATTGGACATCTAATTTTGTTGGACAAAGTTGGTTTCATGTTTGTCCTGCAAACCCACACGCGATTCGGAACAGTTTATTTTAAACGTAGGTTCAGAAAAGCAGTTTTCTCAATTAATATCAAGATTGTTGTTGTGAGTGTTGTTTTGATTGAGGACTGCCTCGTTAGTCTAGTGGTCGCAAGCGCGACTGCTGAGCATGAGGTCCTGGGTTCGATTCCTGGGTCGGGCAAAGTGTTATTGGGTTTTTCCATCATGAATTTTCCAGTAGCAGCCACGGAGTCTGGGTTTTTGCCCGGTTGTTGGCAATAGGCACGCCCCCTATTACATGGGACTTAAACATAACTGCCGAAATGTGGGTGTACTATTAGGTACACCTCTGCCTAAACCTTTGGGGATTACAGACGTGATGTTATGTTATGAAATATCATGATTGAAACTTGAAAGCACAGGTTGTGGGTTTTCTGAAAGACGGTGTTAGGATCATGGAAAATATCAAGAGGAAAAAAAAGTCCATATGAAAATATTTTAGAAAAAAAAAATATTTTTGGCCCATTGTTATTTCTAACAGAGGGCCGTAGATATAAAAGCTCTCTTTACTCTGTTCAAGGGTAATCTAAATAAGAGGGTGTTTTTCTTTATCGTGTGGTTAGTGCCTATACTAGTGTCAGAGTTTTATGCCGCCTAACGGCCTCTGACTTGGCTTTACATGCGGCGATTTTCCGTCGAGAAATATCTCTCAGGCATGCTGCTTTCCTTACGATGTTTTCCTTCACCGAAGCAAGTGATAATTATAAAATACGCACATGAATCCGAAAAATCAGAGCTGCATGTCTTGCAGTAGCGAAGGGTCAATTATTCTAAGAGGTAAGCCGGAGTACACAATCCTTAATGTGATTATATTATTTGTCTATGTCTCATTTTTCAAAAGGGAAACCGGTAGGAATCGAGTTGTATGGAATCTTCGCCACTGGTCTTAGATTCGAACTTGAGACCTATGACTTGGCACTGCTTGCCCTCTGTGGTACAAGTAGTAAATAAACGTGTAAAAAATAAAACACAAAATATTCTCACCAAAATTCTAATTCCAAAATCGATACGATCTAAAAACAAAAGTGTAACTTTCATTCCCCTACTAACAACATACCCCTACATATACATACCATAGAGCTACCCCTTGTAAATATTCGCTAGGAAAACAGCGGCTATTTCAATTTCCTAGTGAAAGCCTGCCTCCTACGTCAAAAACATAATTGGCGTGCCCTTCACTGCCGATGAGCAGGGAACTGTGAGTGCTAGATGTGGCTCGGTGGGCGTGGTTGAATTGACTATTTTTATTTCGTCCTTCGTGGATCCGGTGGATTGTAGTTTTTCTCCTTGTCTTTTAACGAGTGTAGTTTTCCGTGTTGTGGGAAATTATACAATAGGAATTTTGAAATAATGATGTTTATTGTTTGGCAGCTTTAGAAATTAATATCTAATACGGACTGACTAATTCTTCTACACTTGTTTGTAGAATTAGTTTAATTAATTAATTTTAATCCATTATTAGAAATTTTCCTTGGTTAGTTTCTAAATTAAAATGCTTAAAACTTTTACCATGAATTTAGAAGATATATTTCGAAATTTTAGGTATTGCACTATTGTATTGTAATATCGGGCAAAGGCCGCTTCTCATACAGAGGAGAATTATCTATCATAGAGAGGAGGCCTGTGTCCCAACAGTGGGAACATTTAAGGCTGATTATGCTATGTTATGCTATGCTGCGAAAAAAATTTAACGCCCCCTAGCGTTAAATTATTTTAATGAACCCATAGTAAAAATTGGTGTAACGATGCCTTTCAACCGTGTATTCAATTGCAATATTACGCTACAATCGTATTTCTTTCAAGTATTTTTTTCCATATTCTGATAATAAAACCGTGCTTAGTTAACATTAGCCAGTTTCATATGATATAGTACCAGTTATTAAAACTTCCTATAAAAAGAGGCCATAAATCTACGAAGGTATTAACCTAAAGTTAAATAATAAGCTCGCTTTTAACTGCATATAAAACTATACCATTTATTATTTGTAAATGAGCAAATATACATCAAAACCAAGATAATTGACGTCATATGTTAAACGAGGTATAAAACAAATGTGCTATCAGTTATTTCTAAAAATAAACGAACATATTGCATCATATTTTATACCTTTTAATACACACCTTACTTAAAGTTATTTAAATAGAACGTTTTTAGATTAAATGAAGTACAATTTGCATTTGTAATGTATGGTTAGCCTTCATCAATTATTTATTTATTAGAATTCAATAGAAATGTGTATTTTCTACGAGTCTTAGAGCATTTTTTTTTTCAAATATAATTGTTTTTGTTAGTACACATTTACTAGCCAATTAAAGGGTTGAGTTTTAGTTACGTTACTTCATTACTATTCAATTAAAAAAACACGGCTGTCAATATACTTTTTATTTCACACACAACAATTTTTTACGCTAAATTTTTCCTTCCCCTTACTTTTTAATAGTTGCCACTTCCAGTAACATTTTAATCCACCTATACATAGGTTCGTACAGGCTGTCGGAAAAGGTCAATAACCCCTCAGCCTCCCAAGCTACCCTCCGATACTCAGATTTGAATATTGTGCCACCCTCCCAAAATTTCACCATTACATTTTCTTGAAACGACTCGCCTTAGAAAAGAAATGTATAGAAAAAGTTTTCACCGATTATATTTCTTTTTGTTAGAAGAATTTTATTGTGAAGACTGAAAAGGGAGCTTTGTCGATTATGCTTTAATCATTTGTTTCCTTGGTTTACTTGTTATTTTTACATGGCTTCGGTTAGCAGATAAGTTGTGTCCAGCTTTTGATTTTACACAGACAAAATTGTGTTTGTGTTGTGCGATATTATGCCGTGTATTACTAAGTGGTTATTTATTAACTTATTATCAGTCAATATTAATAAAAAAAAACTTAATTAATAAATGTAGTAATGCGACTTTTATCTTTTCAATTTGTCGACCGTGGGAAACATGATAATGTTGAAACCACTGCGGCAATCGAAATTTTCATTATTTAAATACATTATAATTTTAAGTCTCCTTTTATTCTGATATCATATTTTAAAATTAATAATAATTTAATCTTAATCTACCACCCCCCAATAATAACAATACCGTCGATACATTCCTCAAACACAATGCAATCATAACCCTACTTTTCTTTAGATAATCTCCTCTTTATATGAAATTGTATGGAAAAGTAGATAGATATGTAAATACGTGTGTATAGCGCAGCCTCCCTCGTTATATGGATCCGCCGGGATCGCATCCGGCTCGAAGGACCAATGCCGGAAATGAATAAGGAATAACGTCAAATCCGTATAGGTGGTTTCGTTTTTAGCTTACAAAATACTATATCATGCAGAAACTTTATTACCAAGTTTTAACAATGTTTTTTTATTTGAATAGTAGGTAGTTTTATAATTGCAGAGCTTTTGTTCTCTTAACAATAAAAACTTAACAAAACATCCTGCACTCTTTGTTTTAAGTAAAAACATTCTTTATTCTAACAAAAGTTATTTGCAAAAAGTTAAATAGCTGAGATCTGAAACTAGACCAAAACTTCCAAGGTCGGTGCTCGGCATCGCACCCACACAGGGAAGAGTGCCACCCTTCACCCACACAAGCAGAGGACACGTGTACGAATCACCCCTACACATGGTTGCCATAGCAACACAGCATCCTACTTCCACGCCCACTACCCCGGGGGCGAACTCTCAAGATATTACGCCCTACTTCGTTCGCATTGGTGAACTAAAGGGGTGTAGGAAGAGTGCGCTTGTGTGCGTCAGTTAGGTTACCGTTGTGACCTGACGGAATTCGCCAATTCCATTTTCAAACCGTGACATCTACTTCTTCCGAACAGCTTTTCGATAGAAGTACCGAATTAAAAGTTAACTAGCAAAACTCGCGTGTATACCAACTCGGTTACTGAATGCAAACCGAGCACTCAACGTTATTCGCAACATTCACCGTCCGCTCGTTAACAAACCTATTCAAATTTGAAGTATTAGTCGATTGAGGCAACATTTCTCGCGTCCTATCGCCACGAGTTCCAATTAGCGACTGCGGCTTGTCGCTCAAGTGGCGGTGACGTCACGCGGAGCTTTCATGCGGCTTCAATAACTACCCTCTCAGCGATTTCTTCAATAGCCGGCCACTCCACCTGGCCTTCATTAGGGACCTTCTCAATGTACACGCAAAGCTGAAAAGATGCCTACTAATTTTAAAAAATGCAAGTTTTAACGAGAAAAGTTGTTTAGCTAATAAACCAGCGCGGCTGACGCTCAGCGTTAAGTATTTAATAGCGCTATCTAATTGTGTGATATAATTTTGAATTATTACCGTCTGTCAACGGAACAAAGCGCGCTCAACTCTTTTGTTTCTACCGGTCGCGCCATAGACAAATCTTATTATGGAAATATTTTCAAATTAAGAACGCGCTGCTCCCGCATTATGCGTCTCTACTGTCATCATTGTCTATGGCTTCTTTTTGTTCGTTGCTCGCATGTCGAGGTTTTTCGACCACCGTTTCGGTTATTTTTTTCTTTTTTAAACTGTCCCGAGCGTGAATGGAGGTCTTTGTTTGTTCGTGTTTTATTATTAATTAGTGGGGCTTCTTTGTTCGTGGTAATTATTGTCTTAATAAGCAGTTCCTGCTCTTCGACTATAGACGGGTGGAGCGGGCGGGGGATTGTCAGCCCTTTTTCTTTTAAATTGCTTGGAATTATGATTTTGGAGCACGTTTTTGGTCAGTGCTACTTACCAAGCTTTTGAATAAGTAATCTCAACGAGGTTCGAAATATTTTTGTCACCCACTACACTGATTGACTGTACCTATGTATGAGTTTTATTAATAAAAATAAAATTCTCATAATACCTACAATGTTTGAAAAAAATATAGATGAATCCCATTGGTTAAGAAAAAAATGGATCAAAACTAACACTTGCATTTTAGTATTTTAGTTTTGAAACCCCATAAGAGAAGACGAAAGAAATGCCCGTTCCAGAATCATCCGTTCTTATTCATTCCGTCTTCCTTTTTACAAAACGTCTTACAATAACAACTAACACAACAGAAACAAATAACTTCAAAATTAAATAACGTCTACTTGTACTGTCGTTTATATCGCATAATAAAGTGGTGAAAAGAATTCCCAGTTTAATTAGAGGTGAGATACTCTGGCTCGGAAGTGCGACGCGCCTGAATGGCCCTCGTTGGGCGCCATTTTGCATAATTGGGCGACGGCGAGGGTAGAACGAAATTTATACGTTCCAGGCGCCAATTTACTTGCTAATGACGCTTCGTCTTCCCATAGAGTAGTTGTCGGGTTTTTGTTGGGCTCGGAACTTTGTTTTTTTTAGGGTTGTGTGTTTATTCTGTTGCTTTTTCTCTCGTTTTTTTTTTGTTAAAAATATTGTTGGGGTTTTCGGGTTGTGGAGACATGACGCCGGTACCGTTAGTTTTGTGTCCACTCATTTGAAACTCTGAACCCTGAAGATATTACGATGGGTATTTTTTTTATGTCTGGAGTTTCTTTTTTATAAGTTTATCCTTGTAATATTTTACAGATTCATATAGATTCTGAAAAATTATTTTTGATTTTCATTATAATTTAACGGACTTTTCATTACTTACTATTTTGATTTTTTGCCTTATCCCAAGCTTTAAACAGAGTCTTCGTCCATCTTTATTAACCTTTTGTTTCGTTTTGTTTCAGACGGGTAAGATGGGCCTGCCAGCGGGAGGAAGCTTGTCGCTGTTCTGTCCTGGCGGAGAGCTGGGGCAGCCTCCTCCGGCCCATATGGGCATCCCTCCGCCTTATCAGCTCGACTCTAAATTAGGTAAGTTTGTAAATAATCTTACCTGCCCTTTTGAGGACCTAATGAATGCTTCATACTGGGCTGAAATCGCGAAAAATTAAATATTATTTACTATTGCGTTTTAGAAAAAAAAAAATGCCCTGATGTTAGATCCTTTGGGTGATTATAACAATACTTCTTGACTATAGTTTGCATCTTTTATTAGCATTTAAGCGTAAACAATCTCAGTTTAATAACAAAAAATACTTCAATTTTCTCCCCAACAATCGATACCCTCGAGCCGGATCTAAACAACATGACAACTGAAACTAAGTCTAGTCTAGACTAACTAGCTATGTGTTACAGCGGCCGGGCTGGCGAGGACACCCATGTACCCCTTCCCAGGGGGTACGTACCCCTACCCCATGCTGAGCCCGGAGATGTCGCAAGTCGCAGCTTCATGGTGAGTATACTATGTTTTGCTATGTTATTTGGGTGTTGTCCTTTTTAAAATACAAAATTGTGTTTGTTCTTTTGGTAAGATAGTTTTGAACTATAATGATTTTACTGAAATACTTAATTAGTGTTAAAAGTAAGATACTTTTTAGTGAATACGATTTTCTCATCACTTCTGAATCCAAATATTGGCATATCGTTAATCCGTGTTTGGTCAGGAAGCATAAATTATTTTGGGGCAGCTTTTGTCTACTTAATCACACGACTTACTAATGAACAACTTTATCAGTAATATTCTGTCATACATAAAACAGACAATAAATTGGTTCTACTTACGTTACCTTCAGTTTATCGATTTCAAGACGCCAATCAGCACGGGGCTTGCATATGGCTTATACTTGTGTTCCAGCTTTTAGATTTTGAAAGTTCAGAACCTTGCAAAGCTGCTTCAAATCGTAATTTGTGCCACTAAAAGCCGAATCTTGAGCAAAAACTACTAGTGCATAAGACCTTCTTCTTCCAGGCATACCCCAAGCATGTACCCCATATCGTCAGCGGCGAGCGGCTTCCGGAGTCCGTACCCCACGTCGTTGCCAATCTCAAGTTCTAGTCTATCGAGGTATGGTATCCCTAGGTACATACATTACTTGTTTTATCTTAGTACAGGCTCATTATTTAACGATGACAACAAAAATACTCATTTGGAAACCGTCGAACTTTTTCTGCGGTTCGAGTTCTATACAAGGTGTACGAGTTCTATCTATACAGTGTGTAACAGAAAGGGTATAGTCATATGAAAGGATATGCTACAGACCGTCAAACTGAACAACTTTCTCCAAGGGTCCAATATCGTAAATGTGAAAAAAATATTTACTGTCCCTTACAAAATTTGAATACCTACTCGACCCAAATGTATGGGACAGCTGATAATTTTTCCGCATTTACGATATTGGACCCTTGGAGAAAGTTGAACAGTTTGATGGTCTGCAGCATATCCTTTCATATGACTAAACCCTTTCTGTTACACCCAGTATTTGACTTGTGTGATTAAATTCTGACCCAAGTATAAAGTTTGCTATCGCTAAATAATCTGCCTGCACTTTCAAATAATCATAATAGTTACTACTTCAATCTTTATTCTAACGATTTTCTTGACTGTATGTTAGTTTTGCGTAAACTAGTTTGTGCCATTTGGTAACAATTTGTGATCACGGTATGTTATCACAAGCACTCTAGGGCTAGGAGCTTACATACCTGAGATAATCAATTAGTCTCCTTAATCAATAGCCCGGAGATCAATGGGATGGTATGGTCTTTGCCTGGAACAACATCAAAGCAATAGAGAAAATCTCTTAGTCCCTTCACTTCACTTCTTTATCTTAGAAAAAGCCCACCCGAACTCTTAAGAATCTAATGAAAATTCAACAAAGAAGTAGTAACTATATTTCTACAAAGAGTCAATTTCCTCACACTCTTCTTCTTCTGCAGTGAATTATACCGGTTCTCCCCAACGCTGGGCGGAGGCCTAGGGCTGGGCTTAGGGCCTGCGCTAGTGCCTCCTCCCCCCTCTAAGTCAGACCTCGACTCGCACCATTCAAGATATGCAAGGTAAGGAGAACTTCACACTGTTCCTATGATTCGTAAGTACCACATTTTTCGAAAATGGTCCTTCTGTAAATGTGGACGAGAGTTCTGTAAAGATTTCCCAGATTTTGTGAAAATGCCAGTCCGCGTAGCATGACCACCGTCGACAAAACCCATTTCTACGGTGGTCATGCTACGCGTGAAGAATCGACAAATTTGTCATTTTGTCGATTCTTCTGTCGACAAAACCCGTTTCTACGGTGGTCATGCTACGCGTGCTGGATTTTATCAGCAGACCCGGGATTTTGTTCAGAAAGGTCAGAGTGTTGTTAAGCTGGACTCCGGTCCATTCTGTTATATGGTTTGGAATGCTGTTCAGCAGGTCCAGAGTTTTGTTAAAATGGACCAGAATCATGTTCAGGTGTACGAGGATTCGGTTAATAAAACCCAGCGGCGAAGGTTCCATACAACTCGATTCCGAGCGGATTCCCTTTGAAAAATGGTACAGTCAGTATTCTATAGACAAATAATATAATCACATTAAAGATATCTCCTCCGACTTACCTCGTACAAAAATTGACCCTTCGCTACTGATAAAACTTAGTATTTAAATTAACATGTAGTAATGATGACACTTAATAAAATTGCATCTTTTTTCAAACAAAAAAAAATAAAATAAAGGGGGTATCCCAAATTCCGTGTGAAAAGTCCCACCTTATTGTCGATTCAAGTTGATATTTATGGCATTTCTGTGCAACGTTGAGGTACAACAATCATGTATGTTTCATGACACATCTTCCCCACAAATTGTTCACACAATTTCTCACCGATTTGTCTTATAGTTTATGACCAGTGGTACTGCATACAGATGTGTGATTAGAGCTTATATTTTGGAGTTAGTGACGGGCGTATTACTTCGAAGAATACATTCTTTTAGAGGGCTTTAAACAATGTGAATTATATTAATAACTATGTATTGTGTATTTTATTGTTATTGAATAAGAAATCTGGCCACAAGGAGCTCATGGCTAAATAATAACAGCCGCTCGGGTCGATCGTTAGGTTGAGCCGTGCTTGCCTAGGTTGGTCCGTGGATGGGGAGTCCCATTACATACCGACCGTCCTCCGTGCCTTGAAAAGCACATTAAGCCATTGGTTCCGACTGTCATTTGTAGTTCTTTGACAGTCGTTACAGTTAGTCAGTGGGTCGAAAGTTTGACAACCAGACTTACCAAGGGGGCTTACTAGTCACCCAGTACTAACTAAGTTGTGGAGGTCAGATAGGCAGTCGCTCCATGTACTACAATACTGGTATTGGAAGCCAACCCCAACATAGTTAGGACAAGGCTAGGCAGATGATAATGAATAAGAAAACTCAGTCTGATCGTTGACTAGATTTGAGCCTGGTTGATAGTAATATGTTCACCCCTACATGAGACTTAAACCATAACTGATAAAATCTGGGTGTATCAAGGGTGTAAAAAGACCCTTAACGAAGCCGAAAGGCACCCCGTTCACCCCGTCATTGCGATCATTTTGTTCTTCTGGACCATACCTGGGAACCTTCTAGTTACGGATATATTTAAGGTCAAAGTTACAATTTCTTCACCAGTTTTTTTTTTTTAATATTTGTTTTTAAGGCTATAAATATTGACTTTAATTACCTCAATCACCTGTTAACTATTCAAAGCATCAATCAGCACGTTACGTTGAGTTTTACCGTTAAACGTGATTTTTCACTCCAAAAAAAAAGTCGTTTCCTAGTAATAATTTTTGCGTAGGGTTACTTAGTTTGATGTATGGTTGTCGGCCTCGTGAAGGGTCCGCTTACACCCTGTATGTTTATGTATTGAATAAAAAATCTGAAAAAACTAGAGTGCCTACTTTCAATTGTGCTACAATAGTTAGGTACAGGCAAATTGCGGCATCAAAATAATCATAATCTTTTCAGATTTTGTAACCAAAGTCGGACTGAAATGACAGTTTTTAAGTATATAGATGTAATTATTTCATGGTATTGGGTTTTGATGGAGTGTAGATGGCTATAAGATTAGAGGAAGACCAAAGAAACGATGGATGGACTATGTGAAGAATGATATGGCTAGAAAGGAGGTGACTGCTGAGATGTCGAGTAATAGAGAAGTATGGAAGAAGAAGACATGCTGCGCCGACCCCAAATAAATTGGGATAAGAGCAAGAGAATAATGCTGGGTTTTAAGTTTCGACAAAAAATTAAACCGTTCAACAAAATACCAAAAACAATTGAATTCAGCATGACAAACGTTTACCGTCACACAATACGTACTCAAATAAATATTTTACATTCGCACCACGAGCGGATCAATGTATACAGTACACTTTGAATTTAAAACAATTATAATAACAGTCTAACAAAACGTTTCAATCAGCTGCACGCGAACAACGCTTTTGTCACAACTCACACCCTTTCTGCTTATCTCTGATCGTATCATAGCGTGATGGTATCGCTCCGGCTATTATGCGAGTTTACGACTAAACTGCCCGCCCTCTTGTTCGATAGATTGAAGATAACGTACGTAGGGGTGGGTTGGGCACATGTCTGTGTTTTTGAAAAGTTGTTTGTATGTTGGTGTTAGGTAAAATGTTAGGAAACGGCTAGGTTGGTTATGATTTATTTTGTAATTTAAGTGTAAGGGGATCCGAGGAGATTGAGGAGCTCGTGGCTAAATAATAACAACCGCACGGGTCGTTCTTCAGGTTAAACCGCACTTGCCTAGGTCGGTCCGTGGATAATTGACCATCCATTACATACCGTGACTCGAAAAGCACGTTAAGCCGTTGGTGCTGGCTGTCATTCGTAGATCTTTGACAGCCGTTACAGGTAGTCAGTAGCCGGAAAGTCTGACAACCTGTCTTACGAAAGGGTAATAATCGTATTACCCAGTACTAACTGGGTTGTGAAAGTCAGATAGGCAGTCGCTCCATGTAACATACTGGTATTCAGCTGCATCCGGTTAGACAGAAAGCCGATATCAACATAGTTGGGAAAAGGCTAGGCAGATAATGAACTGTAGGAGGACAAATGCATAATCTGTAAGTAATTAAAGTCATGATCAGAAAGTAAACAAAATTGAACTCTGTGCTCTTTAATTAGGGTCAGAAGTTAATTATAGGTTATCCAGCTTATCATATAGTTATTATCTCTCCCTCATTACCTATCATTCTTGATCTTAAGCCCAAGATAAAGTGACTTTTATAAGGGATATAGATGATGGAAAAATAAAAATCGTTTTGGTTTTACACAGACTACCGAAAAGCAACAAAAAAAAAAAAACTAAAAAGCAAGCAGCAAGCAAGCAAAATCAGACAAGCAAGCAAGCAAAAAAAAAGCAAGCTAAATCTGGTTGAAAATCGTTGCGAAAGTGCGAAATACTTTGGAAGCTATTGTCACTTGTATTAGGTCTTCTTTTCATAAGCGGCATCTAATCGAAATAATACTTATATGTAAACATAACATCACGCCTGTACTCCAAGAAGGGTTAGGCAGATGTGTACCTAATAGTACACCCACATTTCGCCAGTTAGGTCCCATGTTATTATAGCCTATTGCCATCAACCAGGCACGAATCCAGACTCCGTGGCTGCTACTGAGAAATTTCCAATGGAAAAATCCCAATTACACTTTGCCCGACCTGGGAATCGAACCTAGGACCTCGTGCTCAGCAGTCGCGCTTGCGACCACTACACCAACGAGGCGGTCTATACATACATAAACTCACGCCTTTTTACCATAGGCACTAGGCAGACACTACAGAACACCGACTACTACGATCCTTGCATACTCCTTTTGCCTCGTCCACGGTCATACATCTGGTCATCGAAACATCATCATTATCATCATCATCATCATCAGGGGCTGCGGGACTGTTCGAAAGAGATACCGTGGCCCTGGAACACAAAGGGCAAAGAAGGAACATGGATGTGTTTTAGTCAGTACAAGTCTGACACTCCCTTCCGCTCAGCCCAGAGTGGGGGGGGGGGGGGAGTCATTTGATGATTTCGCATCCGATAAAAATAAATAAATCATCATCAACCTGCCCTCGTCCCATTCTACTTGGGATCGCCGCAACACGTTGTCTTCTTCCATTCTCCCCTGTCAGACGTCACGGTATCATCTGATGACTGATCATCGAAACAATGCATCTGAAATTTTTGTCCGTGTTACCTACATTTTTTACATTTGCATAATGTCCTCATACGAGTACCAAAAAAGCACGGCAATTAATTATGCTACCGTATTAAAATTATGGAGGTTTTAAATAAATTATCAACAGGATTGACTGATCAGGTAACCAGAAAGCTGATGCTTCACGACAAGTTACCAGCTCCAATACAATCTGCATCAGTCACAATGTATAATCATAAGTGTGGGGTTCCACTGTTCGCGATATACAAAATCACAGGAATATTTTAAGTTGCAATACTCTAATTGGGGTTAGATTTTGAATAAAATCAATTATTCGCTTAAATTCAATCGCAAACATCCCTATTACATGAGACTTAGACATACATAACTGGCGAAATGTGGGTGTTATATTAAGCACACGTCTGCCTAACCCTTTGAGGATTACTGGCGCGATGTTATGTTATTCAATCATATACAGTACAGAAAACGGAATAATTACGAAATCAACAACATCTTCAGTAATCAAGCGTATGTCCAGTGTCAAAAAGAATACTCTGATTACAAAATGAAGTATTTGCCTAATTTTCTATATTAAAGCTGCGTTGTCACTGTCCATTAGTATATTCACATATAAAAATAACTGAACAATATTATGTCAACATTTCAAAATGACTAAATACGAAAATTCGCCATTGTTCTTTTTAACAACACGACAATATCTGATTATAATTTCTTACAAAACCATCGCTTCTCGCTCACAATGCCACCTCATAACCACATACATAAAAGTCCAGGTACAATCATGTAAATAAGTCCCTGGAGGAGAAATTTAATTAAGATGATATATGAGCAGCCTGGCTAACGGGCCGCGTCACCCAGTACGTACAGTCGCCGAAACAAATGCAAGAGATTTTTTGGAAAAGATAAATATGCATATGATGGTATAAAAAAGTGCTTCTTGAATTAATGTTGTGAGTTTCTTGAAATAGGTCTTGAGTTCAAACTCCAAATGTATATTAATACTATAAAGAGGTAAAATTCGTTTCTAATTTTGTATGTAGGGGGTAATCTTCAGAACTACTGATCCGATTTCGAAAATTCTTCCACTAACGGTAAGCTACATTATCCCCGAGTGTCATAGGCTACATTTAAAACGTTACCGTTGGTTGATTTCCGTACATAACGGGACTGAAGTTGTCGAGCAAAAGCTAGTAAGACTTTGATAGTAGGAGAAATCACAAAGGTAACACAAAAGTCTACACATAAGAAAACACGACGTTGCTTTTGCTGCATACTTCATCGTTTATCTATCCTTATCTCAATTTATTTGAGATGACCGCAGCATGTCTTCTTCTTCCATACTTCTCTATTACTCATCATCTCAGTAGTTACCTCCTTTCTTCGTTTTTCTTTCCTTTTTCTCTTTCTTTTTTTTTTGGTTTTCCTTTCGTTTTTCTTTTTTTTTATATCATCATTTGAATTTCGTCCTGATAAAGAACGAAATCTTCTAAAAGGGCCATCGTCACCGCTATTAGTAAATGGATTAACGATTGCAGTTGGTTGCTATAAAAAGATACCCAGAGCAGCTTGCTGGAAGCAAGTAATACCATTGACTTTATCCTGCAAAAAAACATTAAATAAGGAATAATGATGAGCGAAAACAAACGTTAATTTTACATTAACATATTCTAAAGAAGAAAAAAAAACACATAGGTTCATTAAGTCTACAATCATCTACATTTTTATCGCATAATTATAAAATGTAATTAAACATGTGAGATCTAAATAGTTAATAGTAATTTTATTGGTTTGTCGCATTCGTTAACCACTTGGCATGCCATCTACACAATTTTGTTTAATTAAAACATTTTTATGTACTTCCGTTTTTGTCTTGTAATTATTTTTTTTATGGAATTTTTTTAACAACGATTAGAAATTTTAAAATTATATTTATTGCCTGTGTTTTTGCAGTAAGTGCGACATAAAGGTGAAGGTATAGATAGAAAAAATAAATAAAGCTCTTTATTGCCCCCCATGTCCTTCAAAACTAAAGGAAATAAGGAGTGGTCGTATATTATACTGAAAGTTGGCCATCCACTCAGAATATTTCTCCTTGCCCTTTACGAGGTGGAACAGCTCAGCAGCGCTGAATCTGGCCCAAGTATTCACTATAAAATTACAATTAGAAAACACACATTTAAATATTTACCTATTGTTCGTAAAATGTTACGTCTGCCATCAAAACCATTACAAAACAAGAATTTTGCGAAAGTAATATTGACATCACATAAACTTGTCCTGCTGACCGTACTTAACACATAATTACGACGTGCGCGCCGAATACCTCGTTTGGGCGCGCACACGCATTGTGCCCGGATTTTCTTTCTCTTTTTATGTCTTTTCCCATTTTTAAAACGTCCGTAGGAAGTCGTATATTCCAAGCTAGTTTGGTTATATTCGGAACTAATTTGGTGCATAAAACTCTTATATTGGACATGTTAAACCAACAGTTATATGTCACTGACAATGTATTTTATTATCTCTATTTATACAGTTTTAGAATTTTTAACTCAGGAAGTCATTTTTTAGTAGTTTTGCTTTTCTTTTTCGATTAACTGATTCAGGGCTATTACAGATTCTGTTTTACACTTTTAAATTGATTCCAGCCATTCGGATGTGGTGTGTGAGTTCCGCTATTATTTTGTTTGTACTGGTCCCACAGTCTTCTTCTTAACGTGTCGATGGCAACTTAAATTGCCCAGAAATGAGCCACTAGCTTGGTGTCTTCAGTAGCGTCCATCAGATCCTGTAATTAACAAACAACAGGACACGCAGGACACGATATTAAGTGCACCATCGTTTGTGAAACAGCACAACATTTGCACTCCAGGGCAGAGTCATTAATGAATCTCCGACTGTGCAGGCTTTTGCTGCGATCACCCTAGGTCCGGAGACTTGCAGTATGGTTTTCCATTCTCCCGTGTCACCCGTCATATTATCATTATCAACCACTTCTTCTTCCTCATCACTATCTTGAATATGAAACCTTTTCAAGGCAACTTCATCAAAACAATCTAGTTCACCAAAGTCTAAATAACCCATTTTAGCTTTTTTTCAACTTAGTCGGTTGTCTTTTAAGTAACAGTTACTTCTTTTATCAGCTGACTCATCTGCTTAAGAGCTATCTCTGACATTACGCGTCTATTTTTGGAAAATCACGAGAATGGTTGTGAGTACCGTTGGACTGGCTTGTGGTGACACAGTGACTAATTTGTTTGTTTTAACTTGGCTTAGGATAATTTGTTTGAGATAAGGATCTGCTAATGTGACTTTTTAAATAGTTTGTGGAAAGAATTCTTTTCTTAAACCTGCTGGATTAGCTTATCTTGATGAGATAATGAATCAAATCAGAATTAATTACCGATCTTTCTTCGTAACCTAGTTTTGGATTGTCCTCTGCAGTTTAGTCCTCATATATCTTACAATAGATGGTGGCAATGATACTAGAACTAAGCTAGCCCAACATCATCATCTGCTTAGCCTTTTCCCAACTATTCTGGGGTTGGCCTTCCAGTCTTACCGGATTTAGCTGAATACCAGTTTACCAATTTTACAAGGAGCGTCATGCTGCCTGTCTGAACTCCACAACCCAGTTAGTACTGGGAAATATGATACATCTTGGTAAGACTGGTTGTCAGACTTTCGGGCCACTGATTACCTGTGACGACTGTCAAAGGTCTACAAATGACAACCGGGACCAACGGCTTAACTAAACTAGCCCAGCAAAGAGTACATTCAGAAAAATAAACTGTTTTATTCATAGTTCCGTTCCACGAATGCACCTCGCTCTATGTTTAATTAATTAGAAACGTGTCTTATGTCAGCCATATCGAATACCTGAGAGCTGCCTCTATTCAACTATGCTTCGTAATCATGTCTTGGTACACTTCTTTCTGAAACTAACATCTGGTCATATCCTCACCTTGTCACCTTCTCCCATCTAAGTTCCGGTTTCCAAATGTTGGTCCTTCTAGTCGAACAACTTTAGTTCAAGCGTCTGTTTCTTGAATTGAATTGAATCTACAGTTACCTCAATTCATTAAAAACTTTTCTTAAAATCGCTACATCTAATAATGCTATTGTCCAACTGTGGTCGACATTTTTCCCGCTGACCACTTCTGCCCTAAACTCCAATCTGGTTATTTCCTGACCTCGTCAACTTCTGTCATCCCATAAGTACCGGTTTCCTGATTTTATCAAAGTTTCTTAATCTTATCACAAATTGCCACCCGCTTTACTTCAAACACATCTAATACAATCCAATATCTCAACAAATATTTTAAAAAAATCAGTATTCTCGCCATAATTACGAAGCTACTCGGGCGCGCTCGTGTATGATCGGGTGCGCCCGCGCCGGAAACACCGCGTCTATTTCCAACCGGACGCACACTGTTTATTGTCGTCTGTCTGGACGGGTGTCGTTAACACCTAAACTAGTTATTAACATATTGATCTCATACAACTGTTGGTGAATGTATGGCTATGCTATAGCTTTCTGAATGGGTGGGGTATGGTTGGGAAAACAAATGGGGATTGATGATTTTTTGGAGTTGTCAATTAAGGCTGCAATTTTTATAACGTGATTTAGGTTTTTTATTGTTCGGCGAATATGTTTGATTTTCGAAAATTTTTATTTATGTTGAACCCAGATAAAGTTAAGAAAGATGCAATTTTTATTTATTGCATTTATCGCACGTGCCATTTGGAGAATCTCTTTATCAGTGTTACGAGATGAGATGTAATCTATGTATGTTTTGATATAAAAAGACAACTCTTATGATAAAATCATAAGACGTGACAGAATCTCAAATATTTCTCTATGTTCCGAATCTGTCAATGATTGGAAACCAATTTTGGCATGTATGTCATCGAATTGCGTGTGTATCCTTCGAATTTAAGCTGTAAAACCATCGTTTAAGCTAAACTATTCCGCTGTATTTTCCAGGTCGCTTGAGAAAGGCAGCAGCAGCTCCTCAAGCGATAAGCCTTCAGACAGCTCAGCCAACTCGAACAACAAGGAACAGAACAAGAAACCGCACATAAAGAAACCTCTGAACGCTTTCATGCTTTACATGAAAGAAATGAGGGCGAAAGTAGTGGCCGAGTGCACCCTGAAGGAATCAGCAGCTATCAATCAAATACTTGGCAGACGGGTGAGTTTAAATTTCGAACGTTAATTCTAAAAATAACTGTCTATATTCAAATTCGAATAATTTAATTTCCAAAATTCAAAATCGTTACATTTCTAATTCAATTTTTCAAACATTATGTCTCATTCTAGAAATGTCAAAATTCGAAATTCTAAAATTGAATTTGATTTTTTTCTTTTCTTAATTTACTTTTTTAATATAGAGTGATGTATTAGGTTGACGTTACTTCAGTCCCGATGTAGTATATTGTCGGATGAGGTTAAATACCCGTTTTAGAGAATTTACTGTGCCATATTTTATGACCAACTTATGGATAGTTATTCCTACTGTATAAGTTTATATTTCACATATAAACATTCTGCACGTAGTCCTCACATACCAGAAGACTTATCAGTGAATAATCTTAGACCAGTCCTTTCAAAATCAATCAGAGTCGACATCAATACCAAAGCCAGTGCATAAAGATTTATTCAACAGTGCTTAAGCATCTTGCATCATATTGACTGTCAATCAACCCGATCTTAAGTCTTTAATTAATCAATTAATTATGTATTTAACCGGCACTTGTAACCAGCGTCTATTCAGCAGTAGAATACTTCGGGATTGTATAAGATTGCTCACATGACGTCAGCTAATCGCAATTGACGAAGATTTAACTAATCAGAGGCTAAATCGATGTCAACAACCTCATTTTAGACAGACGAACTTAGCCGACGTAATGTAAGCAATCATTTCGATTGTGTCCGCATTTAATATTAATATTTCTCTCAACATATTGGATTGAGCCTTTGTTAATCTTGTTACGAATACAATTCGTCACCGCACGTCCAGCTTAGCCTGCATTATACAGACAATGCGGCCGCGCTATCAGCCATCTCATAGATGTATTGAATAATAACTAGCTGACCGTAACGCTACCGAGAAACGAGCCCGTGCAGTCTAGTTCCCGGAACGATCTCATTCCTAACAAGAGTAACAATGTCTTTATACAAAAAATGAGTCGAGGCACATGTCGGCGACTGGTAACACAATATCCTGGTATCATAATACGCAGTGGCACTCGTTGAGCCGCGAGGAACAAGCAAAGTACTATGAGAAAGCGAGACAAGAGAGACAGCTCCATATGCAGCTGTACCCCGGGTGGAGCGCAAGAGACAACTACGGTTACGGATCCAAAAAGAAAAAGCGGAAAAAGGACCGCAGTCCCGCAGAGCTGGGAGGTATTGGAGCTAGCAGCGTCGTCGGGGTTCTGTCACGGACGCTTGACACCGCTTACCCTCCCTGACGAGTCCTCTCCCCACTAACACTGGAGACTTGCTTGTTGTCCGGTGCCACGTGCCCACGTGCCCACGTGTAACCGCGCGGCTTGGCCCCACTAACGTCAGCATCCGTACCCCGTCCCGTGTGTGTGTGTGTATGTGAGCGGTAGTGTCGCGAGGTGTACTGCCTGTGCTAGAAAAGCGGCTGGGCCGTCCTTACTGTTACGTGTTCTGTGTACTGTAGTCGTCCAGTGAACGTAAACTGTACACCCAAACCCTCCGGAAACTATATTGGTTTGTTATATGTCTAGTCGAGACGCGTGAACCGACCGCAGAATAGGTTCTGGGAGGAACATCACAATTGGCCATTCTCATTCTGTAGGGGACAAAATTTTGTGATTAGATACCACCGCCGCTCGCTGCGGCTGTTTTTCTAGCACGCGTTAGGTCGCGGACGTACAAACGTACGGTCGGATACGGTCGCAGGTCGAGTCCACCGTCCAAGTGCATTTCTCTGTTTTGTTTCCATATTCGGCGCGTTCACGATACAGTGGCATGCGCTCGGCCGCGAGGAGCAAGCCAAGTATTACGAGCTGGCGCGCCGAGAGCGGCAGCTGCACATGCAACTCTATCCCGATTGGTCGTCTAGGGCTAATACGCAAAGGGGCAAGAAGAGGAAACGAAAACAGGAGACAACCGATGGAGGTACTGCCTTTCACTCCGTCGACGAGCGTCACCGCCCTCCTCCCCCTCCCGTCCCCTCCCGTCCCTCGGCGTGGACATGCGTGGCCGGCAGCTGAGCAGGCTCGGCGAGCGTAGTCGTAAGTCGGTCACGAAGCGAACACATGTCCCGGAGCGGCCGACGTCCCGTCGTTTGAATGCGATACTCGCATCGGCTCATTAAAAAAATGAGGTCAATTAACGAAGGATTAAGCCCGGAGACGTTGGCAGCTCCTCGCCCCCTCCCCGCGCATAACGCTGAAGCTCCCCCCGCTCCCTGTCCCGCGAGAGTTCAATTGCTTTGAACTTCGCTCCGAACGGACCGAGCGACATAGTAATATTGTCTTGGTTGAAGGGGTACGAGGTTGTAGACATACATATAATATACAAGTATTTTTGTTTATTTAATATTTATCGCATTTATTTATTTGATTTGAACGCTATATTATGAGAGAGACCCTCACGCAAGTCCTTCGAAGGTTGTCCCGGTTTTATGCTTTCCGTTTTGCTCCTGAGTGCGAGTGGGAGCGTGCATGTTAAAGCAAGTCAATATTTGAATACTTGAGTAATTGCTTTGCAGGGAGAGTAGTTTGATGTCGGAAAAGGCTGGGACAGCCTTCTCTCGGTACATAAGTAATGGAGTAGTGGACCAGAGCAACATGCGAGACCGCCGAGGACTAGATATACACAGCTGCTGATGCTTATGTGTCTGCGGTGCAATGATACTGGCCAAATAAAGTCACAAATATTTTTTTTGATTCCGGAGAACCTATTCTGCTTCAATTTGCTTATAGACGTCATGTTTATTTGTTATTTTTTCGACAATAGCGTAGTTTTTAGCATTTATTTTGTTCAAAGTTTATGCGTGTAGTATGTTATTTTTTAAAACCAATGTTTTTTCCGTTGTTCCCGTTCATTTGTCCCGTCCCGCCCTGCATGGACTAACATATGGGGATTGCATGCGAGCTTGTAGTGAGTAGTTATTAGCTGACATGTCTTGAGATGCTTTAAATATGATTTCCGGTAAATAACCTATAATTTTTGCATCAACATATTCAAGCTCCCTTTTAATTTAACCAATGAATTTATCAATTTACTCGACATCATATTTTTTTGAGAATAATTTGCAATTTAAAAGTCACTTTGTTTTGCATTACATTTTGTATGAGTTCGATGTCAGAGTGAATATCTTAGTGGATCTAAAGGATGTACACTAAAACATGTTCTGTGATACTTTCAGGAAATAATTTGAAGAAATGTCGAGCGAGATACGGTCTCGACCAGCAGAACCAATGGTGCAAACCTTGCAGGTAGGTTATAACCTTTATTTTTAATTTTTTTTTTTCTTTTCGCTTGTGCAAAATTAAGTCTTGATTAGCCGATGGTTTAATACCATCAGTTAATATAAATTATTGGTTCTATGTGGAAAGACTTGGCTGTCTTACCTGACACACCAAGAGTAGTCCGGTCATTTTACTTTGGCATTTTTATAATTTAAGAAAAATCTATACAAAAACTCTGTAGTTATTTTTTAATTTATGTTTTATATTACAATATTGTAAATTAAGGATATATTTGACGGCGAAGCGGCTAATTCAGAAAATGTGTCTTTTCACAAAGAATTCAATTGTTTAGCACACAAGGAATAGATTTTTTTGAAAGTAGCCGAAGTTTTGGAAGTAGTAACTGTAGGGGATAAGTCAAAATGGCGGCAAGGGAGAGAGGGCAATCATTTGTCGAAAGCTTTCAAAAAAATCTGGACACATTTTCTGAATTGGCTCGCTTGGTTGTTATTATTGGTTGTCAAGGTTCATGTTTACTTATACAAATGTTTTTTCCACTCATGATTGCCGCTTCTCATGGACCCTGGATATGCTGGCACTATTGGTGACTCGTTCTGATCATTTTTTACGTTTTTTTTTTCTATTATTTTTGATCATTTTATTTTCGCCTCACGCCACTTGACTCGTTGTTTTTTTTTTAATTTTTATTGTTTTATTTTATTTATTGCTATTGTCACCGTTTTTCATCCTTTTATTTATTCTATTTATTTGTACTTACACTATATTATTATACTTATGTTCTTTATCTAATAATACATTCATTTTATGTAACAATTTCACATCCCACTCATTACCATCTTTTCATCATTCCGTTGTCCAAAATCTATCCACCACCATCCTTCTTTCCACTAACATCTTTTTGTGACCATCATTTACTCATACAACTACTCACCCAATCCTAAACGAACCATCACATTCCTATCATTCATATGTCCATTTCAATGTCATGTGTTTCAATGTCCTCCATCATTCTTCGGGCCTACATCATTTCCTCTGCTATCATACTTGTGTCCTGTCTGATTCCTCTGCCCCCATTTCTGTGACCGTCATTATTCCGTTGTCCACATTCATTATTTTGTCTGCTTTCTTTCCTATATCCTCAATTATTTCTGTGTCCAACATCATCTCCCTGTCATATATCGTTCCTATTATTGATCCCGTTACTATCATTAATAACTCCATTATCATGATTCCTCTGGCACCCCTCATTACCGGGCACAGCCCCGAGTCAAGTAGCGTGATGGTGTCGGGAGGCCTGGGCCTCCTCCGGCCGGAGCCGGCGACCTCGCTGCCGGCCTCCAGCCTGGTCAGCCCGCAGGAACCTACCTACGTTAACCTCTAGTGTCGGCGCCGCCCCGCCGACGGCCACGCAACGGTTGGTGATGAGTTCACAGACGGGAATGACCTGTGTGTTGTAGTAGACAGACTTACAGTTAAACCAAGAAATGTATGCGCTTCGGAAACTTGTACTTCCCAACACGAACGTCGCGCTACAGAGTAACCAACTTTAACCTTATATTTTAATCAAAGTATGAGTAAGAGAGACACAAGACGTACGTATAGCTTTTTCTCTTCCCCTCACTAAAGTAAGATTTAAGTAATACTGCTAAGAGGTAAGAGGTAGCGATACAGAGCGTAGTCGCAGATCGTCATATGTCAATTTATGAAGCTGTTAGAATTGCACCGAGCTGTAAATCTATAATTTAGTAATCATGGTAAGTAACACAGAATACGTAATTACTTTTCATAGTTGCAACAGCTCTATATTACACCTCATCATCGAGCGTTCGTATTTCCGAAGATAGACGATGATTCCCGAAGCGCATACTTTTCCTTAGAGATCTGTAGATTGTTTTTGACGTTTTATTTTCGATTGTATTGGCTCAAAAATTTAAAGAAATTTTTAATGTTGTCTTTACTATTTATACTGTCAGAAAACTGCATCAACTGCATCTGGTTAGGATGCGTTTTCACTGAAGGATCAGTCTAACCGGTAGGGACATGATGTGGACACCGGACACTCCGGACAGTGACAGATATTTCAGGATAGTATATGTCAGAGACTGGTGTCCGGAGCCAATACCACAATATGTCCCTACTGTTATTATAACTAGAAGACGGGATATTTACCATGTTTATTGTTTTCTTTGAGTTCCCGATATTAACTTCAGTTACAACTTCACTGGTATAACTTCAGTTTATCCGTGATCATGGTGCTTGCAACAGCGCCGAAATATCGGGAACTCAAAGAAAACAATAAACATGGTAAATATCCCGTCTTCTAGTTATAATAATTTTAGTGACCATGAAAGTTTAAAATCTTATATGTCCCTACTGGTTTGATGGACCCTTGAAGCGGGAGTCAGTGTACTGATAATTCAGTTCTTTTTTTGTTAATAGATAGATTGCATAATACAGAATTTATTTAACTTTGAAGACGAAGCCTGAATGTTTTGTGTACAAAGGAATGGTGTTTTATATGTTGTCGTAGGTAGTCGTATGCTTATTTTTCGTTCGATTTATAACGAATTATTTAACTGTCATTTTTAGCATGGGTGTTCGATGTTATTCGCGTGTTTTTTCAGTTAATTTAACACGTTTTCAGCATGTTACTGTTAACAATTTGATTTATGTGTTACGTGTCATGTAGGTTAGATTAGCTTTTAATGTGAAAGGACTGTTTTGTAACCTTTTTTTACCCTACTACATGATGTGGAACGGGCAACTAGCTTTAATGTTCTGACCAACTCATCGATTTTTTGACGAGGCAAATGCCAAGTTATGGTTAAAATAAATGCGAAAATGGTTAACTGTGCTTTAATTATGTGTTATAATAATGGTACTTTGAGCTTTCGAAAAGTTCAGTATATAGCGTTCTTTTTTGTCATGTGCTGTATTAACGCTACTCAAATTTTTCGTCATTATCAGAATCTAAATACAAGTTACAAAACGGTCCTCAAAATCGTGTCCTCCCCGAATCCACACTGAGCTCCTTCTCTTTCTAGGCGGAAGAAGAAGTGCGTTCGCTACATGGAAGCCCTAGCCGCCGCGTCGGGGACCGTGCCGATGCCGCTGGCGACGCCGCAGTCGCCCTGCTCTGAAGAGGACGTGAAGCTCGAGGAGCTGTCGGACGCGTCCAGCGACGGCGACGCCGACACGCCGCTGAACTCGGCGTCCAGCCCCGGCGGGCTCAGCGCGCTGTCGTCGCTGGCGTCGCCCGCGTCCGACCCGCCGCCCGCGCCGCGCCACCCCGTGGGCACCAACCCGCGCGACGCCAACAACCCGCTGTCGGTGGGGCAGCTGACGTCACAGTCGTGGCCCCGCGCGGCGCCCCGGCCGGGCCACGAGGTCATCTCGGTGTCATAGTGGCGCTCCACGACCCCGCGACCCCGGGCCTCGCGCGCGGCCTCTGTCGACGTTCTAGCTCGATGGACGTTCCGCGATTGTACCGAGCTAAAATGTTTACAGAGCCGCGTAGCGATACGAACAGTGCGATGCCAACTATTCGTTCTTTTCCCCGCTCGAGAACCGAACTTTGAACCCAGCGGAGGGTGGAGCGAATAGTTAACGTGAGACGTGTGTCGCCACCTGTCGGGCAGTGAGTGAACGTTCACCGGCGCCATCTAGCGGCCGCGGCGTAAGCGAGTCGTGTCGGTTGTGATATGAACTAAGGATAAGTACCGATTGTTACTGCTGTTCTCATAATGTTTGGAACAAACCGTAGTGTGTAACCTACCTCTATTCGGCTTTTTGACGAGTTTTGACTTTTAGGAATACCGGCACTTTCGTGAACTATTGTAATTTCGCTGATTGTATAGCGAAGTAAGAATATATTCATAACCTAAAAAATACCGTTTCTTCATGTAATAAAGTAAAAGGGCCTAATATTTAACTTGTAATTATCTACACCAAGTGCTCGGTATTTCTATAACTCGACGTCGTTCAACTTGAGAGTGGCTACTACATGTCCAACCTAACAGTAACGATGCTATAAGTAGGCCATTCTTCAGTCGAAATGATCTCAAAATTGTGAGCCCGAATCGAGTCATTTATAGTGCATTTTTATAACAAATCCATACTTTTAGTTATCAAATATTATCTACATCCAGTTATATACTAGTCACATATTTATGTGCCATGTTTCATAAGGAATACCCTTTTTTGAACATCTATCTTTCTTTATTCGAAGAACTTGTTAATTTTCAATCCTTAATTCTGCTAAGAAAAGTTTTTATTACCCAAATAATTGAACAAAAGTAAGAAATTAAATACAAATCGAATCATTGTCATCAGTCAAAACAATTCAGTCATTAATTATTTATTTTTCGATTCGTAATTAATTTTATACTTTTTTTACTACAAAATATTTTTTTACAACCTAATTTGGGCTTTAATTTTAATAAGTCTATGTTCTAAAATCTTTAAAACATAATATTTGGTAAAAAAAAGTGTGGGTTCTTTTACTATCTGTACCTTGAGTAGTCAACGATATTTTTAGCCATTTTAATTATACACCATTGATTTCAATCAAATAAACTAAAGAATTCATGGATGCAACTTTTAAAAATACACTGCTGTTTTAAATATTCGACAATCTATATCTAATATTACATCGAAACAAAAATGTATGCACGATTTTTTCATCCGTTTTTTAATTTCTTAATATTGTGACGAACAATTTTCACCACTATTGCTCTCTTGATACGGACGATTTTGTTTATAACAGGCCTCTCTTGCTTGACGATTGGGCATTCGCCTAAATCTTGACGAAATGATTGGTTGTTTACCGGTCGGACCTAATTTTTAATATTGTAATGCAGAAACATACTTAGCTCATGCTCCATGACGAGAAACTCAGAGAAAATACACTTTGAATGTAAGAACACCTTCTAAAGTGTTTTACCTTATATTTTAGACCGTGTTGTTCAATATAAAGAGTACATTAACAATAAAGTACTAATGCTCAGTCAAGGTATGTTGCTGCATGAACATCATGACCCAATGTGATTGTAAAATGCTTTCTCGTCAGTCGCGACTAAGGCCTGGTGTTCTTAAAACTTCCTACCTATGGCCTGCACCAGATGAAGGTTCCATGTAGCGTTAGAGATTTTGAATTTAGTTGTTAAAATGTTTTCCCTTCGCGGTATGCTTGTGTATAAAGTTATTGTTAAGGCGAACGGAGGGAAAAATGTTTTTCCGTTGTACGGAACTTGTTAGACTGTCGTAGATTAGACTAGGCACGTTGTATGAGTGAAGTATATCATAAGGTGTTGTGCCGAATGCCCTTTGGAACGTAATGTAAGAAAAACATTAAAAAATAATAGAGAAATAAAAATTGAAGTCGAAAAGACACATCACTGATGTTAACGTAAGCTAAATGTGTTTAGTAAAATTGGTATTTATTTTGTTGTTAAATTTTGGAATAATGTGTCTTTATGTGTCGTAAAGATAGCATGTTGAATGTATTGTTTTAATTTTCATTGATGAGTTTTTTTTTGTCATGAAAATCTGAGATTTCCTAGTACAATTTAAAACAACGCCATCTATCTTCTGCTGCATGCAATTTACATCTCTATAGTTCTAGTATTTTCCGCGAGATGGCCGACTAGTGTAAGCATGTCGAATGGCATTTCGGGACAACACCACACTGTATATGTGTAAGTACATAAATGATGTAAAAATATAGCTATAATCTAACTGTGTCATATTAGTATATAAGTGTACTATGCTACTTACATATGTATACATTATTATTATATAAAGAGAAAAAGTTTAAAAGAAAAATATTAGTTAAATACTGACTCGAAACTGAAAATGTTTGGTACATACGAAGACACAAGATATTTTATAATTGGCAACCCCTAGGAGTCAAATTTGTAAATAAATTTGTAATTCACGAATATATAGGACATTTTGGTATAAAAATATTGCATTTATATTATTATTAAAAAGCGATTAGTGCCCTCGGAATGTTCTCGGATGGTTTGTTTTTGTCCAGCAAATGATTTTTGTTAATTACTTTTTATTGTTATTATTAAGAATTTTAACGTTGTTACTTGAAATACCAACCCCACATTGATTTATAAATTACTCTTGGTGATTGAAAATTGAATTTTAATCGGTTATATGAGACGAAACGAAAATGCAACTTACATACATATATTAGCTGACAAAATGTTATCAACTTCTGTTTACTATTTGACCGAATTATGAACGTTGAAATTATAATATTGATCATTCGTACGATTTTGCATGATATCCGACTATGTGCAATACTAAATAAAAATGGGTACTGTATAGTTTTCTAAATATTAAATTAGATTTTCTTAAAATTAATTAGTAAGGTCTATTTTTGAGTTTTTTAAAGAATGATGGATTTGATTTTTTTATTTCGAAATGGAGGTTTTTATTTTAATAATAATTTTTATAACCGGTGCCTAAACCATCTAGAACTGTTTAATGCCAGGGAATTACGACCAGTTATGACGATAATATATCAAAAGTCTGTGCCAAATTGATGTTTGAAACCACAGGTATTAAGATACCTTCACTTGTCTTTATGTTGATAGATTTTATAGGTTGTTTTTTATTGTTAAGAGGGTAAAGACACGGCTCTTACTTATGGCCAGTTATTATTTTTTTTTCGTAGAGAAATTTGACAAATTAGTAAACTCAATTATTAGGTCTGGTCCCATGTCTTGTGTTCAGTTGAACGAATATTATTTTAATAAACAACTTAAAAATTGTATTTGTGCTGTTTTATTCATCTGTACCACTTCAATCGATTCGGCGTATCACAGTTCTCTGCTGTCCCAAGCTACGCAAAACACCCTGATCTCGGTCTTCCGCAGCCAGTCTGTCCATAACATAACATTACGCCTGTGATCCCCGAAGGGTTAAACAGAGGTGTACCTTACAGTAATACCCACATTTCACCCATGTAAGTCCCATGTAATAGAGGGCGAGGCGAGCTTATTACCATCAACCGGGCACAAGTCCAGACTCAGTGGCTGCTACTGAAAAACCCAATACCCAGGAGTACATGCTAACAATAATACATGTTTATTATTTATGAAATCGAAACGTAATTTTAAAAAGGCAGATTGGCAGAAAGATAAGAAAATAATAACAAGTAAAATAAGTAAAATTGGTTTAACAGGTAACACGCAACAAATTTATGATGATCTTATAGATTTGATTAATTTTGCGTCACAAGCATCAATTCCAGACATTAAGATATGTGAAGATCCTACCAGTAAGTTTATTCCTAGATCATATTGGTCCCCCGCGTTGTCTAGAGCAGTTGCGGAGCGTAGATTGGCATTAACACAAATGAGGAAGAACCCTATCCCCACAAATTTTATCATTCTTAAACAGAAGGTAGCTACAGCACAGAGACTTATGCGTAAAGCTAGTGCAGAATCCTTTCATCAATTCTGTGACAGTATGAGTGAACTGGTATCTAGTAGCGAGTTGTGGAACAAAATGCGATGGCTCAAAGGACATCGTACTAGTAGAACTAGTTTGGATGCAGAGAGGGCTGGTGAGTTCTTACGACAATTGACACCAGATTACGTTCTACCACTAGGTCCTGTTTTTAGTTCAATTAATTTACAGCTGGAGGCACCGATTTCTGAGCAAGAGCTCTATGTACTGAAGATGAAGGATACCGCTCCAGGGGAGGACGATATCTCTTATTCGATGATTTATAATTTCCCCAGCAAACAACTGATAGTTGATTTATTTAACAAATGTTTGTCTGCCGGTGAGGTCCCAAGACAGTGGAGGAATGTTAAAGTAGTGCCTGTGCCGAAACCTGGGCGTGATCCAAGCAACATAACATCCTTGAGACCTATATCACTCAAATCTTGTCTTTGCAAAACCTTGCACAATATTATAACTCGACGTCTTGAATGGTTTTTTGAAAATAATAGTCTTTTTTCTAAGAACACTGTGCGATTTAGGAGATCACAGCCATGTCTCCACAATCTTGTACGATTAGTTTCACAAATTCAAATAGGTTTCACCAATAGTCAAAAGACGTTAGGGTGTTTCGTTGACATAGACAACGCATATAATAATGTAAATATATTGAAAGTGGTATCTAAACTTGACGATATGGGGGTGGGGGCTTCTATATGTAAATATATATGGGAATACTTAAGAGAGAGACATTTAGCTGTGGCACAGGTAGGGAGTAATGGTTCGATTACAAGATGGACATGCAAGGGTTTGGCCCAAGGAGACCCTATGTCTCCAATATTATTTAACGTAGTTACTAGTGATATTTGTAAAGAAATTATGAATGTGTATGTATCCCAATACGCCGATGATTTCGTCCTCTATATTTCTGGGCAAGACATTAGATTTATGACCACAACTCTTCAGGAAGCCATAGATAATTTGACGAATTTGCTGGGAGTATTGGGTCTAGAACTATCTCCCACGAAAAGTAAAATATGTTTATTTTCTAGAGGAAAGACATTACTGCAGGCAAACGTCAATATTAACAATGTCAGTTTGGAAACCGTTCCGGTTGTTAAATATTTAGGACTGTGGCTAGATTCATCATTGAGATGGCGCAAACAGATCAATGAAACCTGTGAAAGAAGTATGAGATTTTTAAATATTATTAAGGTACTGGCAGGTTCGTCATGGGGAATTCATCCATTGCATTTAAGACGACTATATATTGCAATAATTCGCAGTCGGTTAGATTATGCAAGTTTTTTAATCGATAATAGCGCTAAGACCAATATTTCGAAATTAGACGAAATTCAAAACCAAGCCATGAGAGTAGTTGGCGGTTTTTTAAAAAGTTGCCCAATCCACGCGATGGAATCGGAGTTATGTCTGCCACCATTGTTTATTCGACGGAAATATTTAGCTGCAAAATTTTTCTTAAAAGCTAAGTCTGTTGTTGACGGTGACACCATTTCAATGATATCAAAATTAACATCGATATGCGAGCAGGAATCATATTGGTGCAATAAGAAAAAACCGTTGCCAACTATCGTATATAGTGAGTTGTCCAATCAAACTTTACATCGCTCTAAAGTTCTAGAGACGTTCTCGCTGTCGACATGGATGGCGAATATTGATATAAAAGCACACATTAGCTTAAATATTAATGATATAACAGGACCTAAAAGATCTCATACTTCCGTAGCACTTTTGAGGAAATCTGCAGAAACTATCACACGAGACTATGACGGATTCTATCGAATTTACAGTGATGGGTCCAAGGACAATAATGGTACAGGAGCAGCCTTTTTTGATCCTCAATCTAATACAGGAGCAAGTTTCACATTGAACTACAAAGTATCCATAATGGCAGCGGAATTGTATGCTATTTTGGAAGGTTTATCGTACTTGATGTCATGCAATTATTCTAAATTATTAATACTTTGTGATTCAAAAAGCGCTTTGCAGCATATCGGTGCACCTCGGGCATACGAGGTCTACCCGTAGCTTATTCCGTATTAGAATTATATTTAAGATTGAAGGAAAGTGGCAAAACCGTAAAATTCCAATGGATTCCATCACACGTTGGTTTGATGGGAAACGAGCAAGTGGATAAGTTGGCAAAAATAGGAACCTATGAAGGAATATCTGTCAGTCATCTACCCTTCTTCACAGATATATTAAGAGATGTCAAAGTAACTTGTAATAACATGTGGAAGACTTACTTTGACAAACGATCTGAAGAGAAGGGTATATGGTATAGGACAATTCAATCTGAACCACCAAGAATTCCTTGGTTCTCTGAAGTACAGATGAATAGACGATTGTTAGTAACAAGTTTGCGTCTGCGATCCGGGCACCTTCCATTGAATGCGTTCGGGCATCTTATGAAGGTTGCTGACACCCCCAATTTTCTGATTTGCAACAAGAGGGAAGACACCTACCACGCTTGGGTGGAGTGTGCTCGGGTTGGAGAAGAACGGAGAGCTTTCGAATCAGAAGCAGGACTTAGCTTAAGGGAGGTTGGAATTTGTAATTCGATTTTGTCTAAACCTACGTCCAAATTAGCTATTAAGTTATATCAATTGATTGTTAAATTAATTAAGTTAGATTCTAAGTATTTTGTAAAACTATGAGGCTGACATAATCGATGCGCGATTAACGCATTTTCTAAAAAAAAAAAAAAATATAAAAAAAAATAATAATACATGCTTATAGTACATGCTTAAAGAAATAGCCACGTATCGCCAGTTATGTATAACACATAATCACGCCTGTTATCCTCGAAGGGTAAGGCACAGGCGTACTTACTAGTACACCCACATTTCACCAGTCACGTTTAAGTCCCATGTAAAAGGGGCTGAGCCCATTGTCATCATTTGAGCGCAAATCCAGGCTCCGTGGCTGCTACTGAGAAATTCCTGATGGAAAACCCCAGTATAACTGCCCGAACCGGGAATCGAACCCAGGACCTCATGCTCAGCAGTCACGCTTGCGACCACTAGACCAACGAGGCAGTCAGTTATGTTAAGTTCATGTAATAGGGTGCGTGCCTGTTGCCGACAACCGGGCACAAATCCAGTCTCCGTGGGTGTGGGTGCTTCTGCGAAATTCCTGATGGAAAAACCATCAGAATCGGATCGGATCGAGTGGATCTTTTTTTTCTTGTCCGATCTAGAATCGAACCCAGACCAAAGAAATCTAAAAGAAAAGGAGAAAGAATAATAAATAAAACAAAACCAATGAGATTACATTGTTTATTCATGACAATGCATAATAGAGAACATACATTTAGAAATTATGTAAAACGCTATAAAAATTGTGACGCTGTTGCAAGACTAGTACTGTACGGAGAGATTAAAGGATTATTTTAAGGTTTTTGTACTGCGATCTTACGATATTTTGGCCCCTACACTGACCAATTACATCCCAGTTTTTATGGAAGCTAGAAGAATTGAAGTCGAAAATTATTTGATTAATTCGGTTTACAAACTTACGTGAAACATAAGATTTTTCATAAAAATTAAATTATTTTGTAGATTTCTATGTTTAGAAATGGACTACAAAGGACAGAAATAACATAATTAATACCCTATTTCGACACTTAACTGAACTTCAGTTACACCTGAGGGGTTACTATGTACAGGTCGTCTAGCGCCATCTCTTTCCCACACTGGAATTACTCCTGCTTTAAGACGTTATGGTAGGCCCCCTGTTCTTCTGTTGGACTTTCCACTCTCGTTGCTGAGCCGAGGGTTCATGATCGTACAGTGATTATGAAGGCAGTCTTTAGATACCTAACCTGGTGTCAGAGTTTTATGCCGTCTGACTTGACTTTACATGCCGTCGAGGAATATCTCTCAGGCATGCTGGTTTCCTCAGGATGTTTTCCTTCACAGATGTCTTTAGGTGTAATTTTAAAATAAAAGGGCATAAATTAAACAATTCCAAAAGATTTTCGACTCCAATACTAAATAAAACCTAAGTGACAGTACACAGGTGACAGAATCGTTATAAAAGTGTTTGTAAAACAATTGGACCTAACAGTAACATACAAACTTATGATTCTTGTTAGGCTATGTTCACACAGTGCTGTATTGTAAGATATTTTACGGTGTATAGCTATCGCGCCTAATTTCACCGAGGGCTGAGCAGAAGCATATTTATAAGAGACCCATATTTCTGAGACAACAGGACACAAACCCTCCTGATTGCTACTGTTAAATTCCTGGTGGAAAAACTCGCTGTTACGGTAAAAAAAAAAAAAATCCGTCTGTCAGTGTTTTGTAAACTGCACAATATCTTTGATATGGGTTTCATCATCATTTAGATTTATGTATGAAATACATTAATGTTTAACTTAGATGTTCGAAATCTCGATGATTTGATATTATTGAATCATTACATTCAGTACATTTAATCCCTGCAAAGCATGATGGACGGCTAGATTGTATTTTCTCACGATGTTTTCTTTCTAATGATGTTATTACTAACATCGGTAGAAGGAAAGCATCTCACAGTGGGGGAATCTTGCAATCTAGGGGGATTTCATTCATAAGCATAGCATAATCAGCCTATTAATGTTCCCACTGCTGGGACGCCGGCCTCCTCTCTATGAGAGGGAATGGGCTATAATCCACCACGCGGGCCCAGTGCGGGTTGGTAGATGTCACATGTCTTCTAATTTTTGGTTCTAAGACAGTTTCCTCACGATGTTTACCTTCACCGTTTTGAGAGCAGTGGTGATGAAATAACTTACACAAAGTAATGCGCCTGGCTGGGTTCGAACCCACGACTTACTGCTCGTAAGTCGGGGTCTCCACCACTGGGCCACCGCTGCTCTGATTTCATTCCAAATTGAATTAAATAAAAGATACAAGTTAAAAAATAATATTGATTGGTGTTCAAATAGAAAATAACGTTGTATTAAAAAAATGCAATATGAATAAATTTGGTTATTTAAGTCACTTATTTCACTTTCGACCTCATTTACGGTGGGTACAGACAGAAAGCATTTTTAGGACATCAGGATCTACAGGAATCCGTTTTCTCTTCATTATAAGCCTTAAGCTGGATATGAATGGGTCTGATGATTTAAGAGGCCTATTAAGTAGGTCGGTATTAGTGTCTATTCGTGACTTTATTCTAGTGTTTTTGTAATTTCGGCGGTCATTCTGAAAACCGAAAAAAAAATGTATAGCGGTCGAAAAAAGCGCAAGTTTTATCAATTGTTCTCAAAAGTTAAGACTCTAAACTATAAATTAAAACAATAAAAACACCGGGATATTCAGGTCATTTTTTTTTTTTCACCTTTTGTTTTGCAAATCATCTCTAAAAAATGCTTAATTTAACTGTGCTTTCAAATGATGTTATTAGATCAATGTTTAACTATTACTTAAATAAAATACATTCTAACTTACCTTGAAAGATATACACAATACGATAATAAACCAATTAACAAGACTATACGTTAACTTGAGCAGTAACCCTAAGTGAAGATGACACTTTAATGTTGTTATTCGTATGCTAAGGGTACAACAATTATTATCTACCCACTTCAACATTTTTTATTTATTTTTTTAACCTAACTACAAGAATTTCTAATATGTAGCTGTGATATATAGAGTCGTAGGTATAAATAGGTTATAACTATATTATCAATTATTAAAATTTTGATTTAAATCCACCTAGATTGCGAGATTCCCACACTGTGAATCGTGAGAAAACACAAAACTAGCGAGCCACCATGCTTTGCTTTGTCTAAGATTAACTTAGAAAGTACTTATACCTTGGCAAAGACACATTAGTACTTGACCCGGATTCAAACCACATCCTCGTGCTACAGAGGCGAGGCTTTACCAACCGGACCATCACGATTTTCCAATGCTGTGTGATCCCATCATTTTACTGTAAAATATCGTAAAATACAGCCCAGTGTGAACATATTCGTAAGAATCTTATGATAGACAGTAAGACATCACGAAAGCACAACGTACAGCTAGCGATCCATTCGCTCTTTACCTAATTATATAAATGATGGTTATGAGTTTATGACTTATGTGCGACAGTAATTTTAATCGTTAAAAATTCTTAATTATTATAAATTAATGGTTGATGGTATGCAATGAATGTTAGAAGAGAAGAATTGAAATATACAGGGTTTTTTAAAATATTGCTGGCAAGCTCATATTTAGATATTTTTTTTTTTAGTTTTCATTTTGTTAATTTTGTTTAATGACAAGAAAATCTTACCTAAGAGCTCGGTAATATTTTTGAAATAATCCTGTATATTTTAAAAAATGATTTATGTATGTTTTAAATCTAAAGTTATTATAAGTGAAATTTAATATCTTAAAAGTTGTATTGATTCGAATCCATACACTCTAAGACGACGAAGTACAGAACAATTTTAATGCAAATGAATTAACAGATTAAAATATAAATGCAAATTTGTTAAAAACAACATTTTTGGCCCATTTTAGCAACAATGGATTTGGAAGTCTAATATTGGGTACTAAAAAACTAACAATTAAAGTGAATACATGAAAACATTCTAAAACGTTAATGTAAAACCTATAATAATGTATTTATAACCAGTTAACATTGAAAATTTAAACAAATAATCAATATAAGACAATTATTAACCTGAACATACAAAGATATATAATGGGTACCTATTTCTAATTTGTAGCCAATTTCTACAATTTTAAATAGTTTTTCAATTACTCGTACATTTTATCTTTGAAATAAACTAGCGTGCCGTGCTTTGTGCCAAAATACTTTAGAAAATGATCTGCAGAAAAATTCAATGATGAAAATCGTCCATTGATTTTTCATACAGCTCCTTTTCTCGAAACTCTTCATACCATACTTTAAATGTTTTCCTACAATCATTGCCTCAAACTGTTCTAGCGATTTCAGTTTAGATTTCAATATTTAAAACACGCAAAAATAGAAAAAATCCTTCGCATTTTTAGTCAACAAGTTATGCATAACTCAAAATGCAAGCTGAAATCGCTACATAATTCAAGGTCCATACCTTATACCTACATAAATTCAGGAAAACAATGAATTTCAATATTGTTATACAAGCATAATCAATAAACAGTAATTAACAGCGTATTTGTCTACAAAATGTTACATTAATTGTTATAAAAATCACTAAACAATACGCCGGTTTGTCAGTCTACTTAAGGCTTCGCAAATAGACCAATCTTGTAAGCCACTAGAGGTCAGAAACAGTGTATTTTACCTTACATGGCTGCACGGTTCGATCTTCAAGGTTAAGCCGCGCTTGCCGAGGTCGCTTCGTGGATGGGTGACCATCCATTACATACCGAGACCCGTCCATCGTTGGCAGTCGTAACGAGTAGAAGCCCGAAAGTCTGACAACCAGTCTTACCAGGTTGTGTTACTAAGTGACTGGGTCTGATTGGCAGTCACTTCATGTAAGATACTGGGGGTCTAAAATGGCTACTTTAGCAGAATCATAATAATACGAATCACGTGACCCACGACCTTTAAATAAGACAGGCTCTTTTCATAGTACTGGGCCATCATTAATTTACACAATGGCTGTTGCTGGCCACTAGTGGCGACTAGGGGTCCATTATACGAGTGCCTTAACTGAATAAATAACATAATTGTATAACTGTTGTTATTATGTCATGTCCTAATTAACAGTCTAATATATACTAATGCTTAAGCTTTGGGTTAATGTCGAGTAGCTTCACTATTGGTTCTTAGCTGCCTCAAGCCCTGGACACTAATACTTGTGAAGAGTCACCAAAAAAAAATTGATTTTTAAATACCTAATTTTAGGTACAATGTGTATAACAAAATTCTAAGTTCTCTCAATATGGAGCTTAACGATTTTTTAATTCGATTTATTTTGTAATGTCAATTCTAATGATTTTTTCTCACAACGAAAGATATGGGAGTGTGTTAAAGCCGGTAAAAACACACCCATGAGTTATTATATTAATTTTAACATCACTCTGTCATCAAGGAAAATCACACGTATTGTAAAGCCATACAAATCCAAATTTTCATTCAAAAATTGACATTACCTCTCATTTCTCAAAATCAATGATAATTTTAACTAAACAAAAAATTAAAGTAAAAATTACCACAACTGTTCACAAGTATCAGTACCGTGTCAATGTCGCAAGCTCGCCGGTACCGGTCTCGGTATCGGTATCGGTACCGGTTTACCACAGGCCCGAGGACTGGCCGCCAGGGGGGTTCCTCACGCGGACTGAGGTCTTGGTGTCCAGACCCCCGATCTCTTCTGCAATTTAAAAATGATTCTGATTAGAAAAAGTAATTAAACAAAATAGAACATTTTGATATAAGTGGGGAAACTCCACGCGTCTCAAAAAGCCCAAAAAGTCTGACAACCAGTCTTACCAAGGGGTATCGTATTACCCAGTACTAACTGGGTTGTGGAGGTCAGATAGGCAGTCGCTCCATGTAAAATACTGGTATTCAGCTGCATCCGGTTAGACTGGAAGCCGACCCCAACATAGTTGGGAAAAGGCTGGGCAGATGATGTTCAGTAACTTATGATTATTTAAAAATTAACAACTTACTGCTAATAGAGAAAGTAGAAGTCTGCAGGTTCCTGGCTCCAGGCTCCCTCATCTTCCGTCCAGTCGGAGTGCTGCATCCCGACACCGACAGACTCTCCACGCTCTTGTTCATGCTACCTAGGTCTGTAAGGGGAGGAGGGGGGTTAGGTCGACAGTTAGACGTCTAGATGGTCTAGAAGCAACGTACATGTTATTCGGTTCATTGTTCCAATGGTGTAAACAATTTGGCTTAATTTTAATTATTTTATTTTATTTATTAGGGACATAAAACAGTTAAATGTTGCGGAAAATACAAAAAAATATTAAAAGCTAAAGATCACAAACATGTAACCCACACCAATATTAACAAATTAATATATTCCGATATCATGTATAATGTTGTGTAATATTGTGTGTTGTGGTGTTGTGTGTGTGTGTGTGTGTGTGTGTGTGTGTGTGTGTGTGTGTGTGTGTTGTATGTGTGTTGTTGTGTTGTGTATGTTGTTATGTTATGTTGTGTTGTTGTTGTGTTGTGTAATGTTGTTGTTGTTGTGTATAATGTTTTATTTATTGAGAGTCGTGGGCCCCCGGGAATTGTGGGATCCCCCGTGCCAGAATAAAAAGTTAATTGTGGCTCATTAGTTTCGCCAGTAAGTTAAAACGGTTCAATTACCGAGAATAGGGAATATGCAAGAAATTCAAAAGATTTTTTATTAAAAAAAAATGCTTTGTATTGGACCTTAAAAACGTTTTAGTACACTTGTTTAATTTTCTAATACTTAAAACGCACTGTCCTCAATTATACCCGTAGTGATGTCAAAAGCTATGTGTCAAAAAAATACTTTTATTTGAAAAGTACTTATAATTTTACTACAATTTTATTATAATATTATAATTTCAATTTATGCTTGAATAAAGCATATCCAATTTGTTAAAAAGAAGGCAGATTTAGGTAAATGATGCCCCATCATGGCCGCCACAGTCACGGACGGTTTGAATTATCGTAGAAAATTGTAGGAGTAAAGTGATGAAAAAAATACATGCATATTTCCCTATTGACGACATAACACAGACCATATGTGCAGAAATGTAACGTTCATTTTTATTTTAGAATTTTTTTAGCGCTAGCTTAGTTCCAGCGCAGCTATATTGGCTTGTTCATTCGCCACGTGACTTTTTACTGACAAACTTTTCTGATGAAACATCTAAGAAGATCGCACGGATCCTGGGAAGCCCCAGATCCCAGCCTTCCTATAACGACATGAGCTATATTTTACCAACCAACCTGTACGGAGCCCACGAGTAGATGGTCTGTGAGCCAGCAGGCAGCGCGAACTTTAAGGCGCGAATTATACAGAAACGGCATAAGGTGAAGGCGCGGCGCAGGCGCTGCAGTGCCGCTTCAAAAAACGTTTTCATACAACATTTTGTATGAAGGCGACGTCTCGTGAATTACAATCAAGCGACGCAGCGCAGGCACGTCGTTCTTTCGTTTCATTATAAATTCCACGCCTGCCCTGCGCCTGCACCTTACGCTGTTTCTGTATAATTCGCGCCTAAAGTATGATGGTCCTATTTGTATGGGTCGTGTTAACACAATAGTAATGTAAGAACTCTCTAATCTATTGTTACTTTACTGGACTCAGGCGTAGCCAAAAAAGAGGATTTTTATTGTTCTTGTTTACATTATTGGAATCATTGAAAATTGTAGTGTACGTCAGCAGACCTTGTGGCCTTGTTGGTTCCCAGGTCGGGCAGCAACTAAACATGACATGGTCTGCAAGAGAAATAGTACGTTAGATCGGAATCGTGCCGGAGGAGGCAATAAGCTTGTAGCTCGGATTCCAATAGAGCAGCTTTTTAAATAGCGACAAGCTAGCTTACTTTTTGATTTATAACACCAGCTTGGGTTTCAATTCGATTAATACTTATCTGTAGCAAAAGCACGAACATATTATCATCAAAAAGTGAAGTTCACGTGGCGTTTTTGTAACATTTTAATTTCAAGCTAAGGTTTTGTTTATCTTAATCCTCATGGTCACTCTTCTTAGCGTATCGATGGCAGAAATTTCAAATTATGTTTGGCCCAAAATTCAAGGGTTTTATCATTCAAATAACTTTAAACCCCCCTCCCCTCGCCTCCTTGGTCTCGTACCAACCAAACGAAATCGCGAAACAAAATTATTTGGACTAAATGATTTTCTTGCGCGATTTCAGTATTCATTCCATAGTCAGTGTCGTTCATAATGAGATTAGTATGACCCGTTATGAGGTTTAGGGTAAACAAAAACTAAGGTTTTTATACCTCACATTTATCCGGTTTTATCACAATAATAACCAACTTTCTGACACAGTCGGGTAAAACTGCAATAAGTATATTAAATTAAACGTACTCGACGATAACAATATGTTTGCCAAATTTAATGTTCGTGCTTTCATTTATTTGAAAATACTCATAGCTCTACATAATTTATATACAAAAAGAAGTCACTGGTATGCTGCCCGGCCCCTAACCACAAATATATTAAATAATAAACTAGCTTAGCTTAGAAAATTGTGCTAATGTTAAAGCTTGCCTGCGTGTGCTTGGCTGATATCGTTTGCAAATTAGCATCACAAGTTTTAGAAATACTTAACTATTTTTAAAAACGAATTAGTGGTTTTATATTATGCATACAGCGTCGGAATTGCACAGTAGTTCTTTGACGAGACAATCGACACTTTAACAGTAGATATATTGCCACTTCAGATTTAAAACATACTTTATTTATTTAAAATAGGTACGCCAACAGTACATACATTTTACATTCAACAATAAAAGTAAACAGGTTAGGGGCCATCCATAAATTATGTCAAACGAATTTCATGATTTTTTGACCCCTGCTCCAGTCCTTGTCACAGCTGGTCACATTTGTGAGACTCCCCCCTCCCTAGTGTGACATCACATATTTTGCAAATTTTACATGTTCATACAAAACATGTCTTAATACTTACATATGTTAGATTTTGAAATGTGATGTCACAAAATTTAGGAACCCTTGTCACACAACGTCACATTTCTTCGACCCCCTCCCCCCACCTTAACGTGTGACGTAATGTATGGATGGCCCCTTAGGCTTCTTATGTACGTACCTATTATAGGTACCACACTTATGATGCTAACTTTACTTAGTACAGAGAACCATTTTGGCTCGATCAAACCAAAAATTTCGACGCGGCTACGGACATAGATCTCAGACATAAAGTGTACTAAAGTATATGTCAATGTTCGCTGTCTGCAATCTGTCCGTAAAGGTGTGATAGGACCTGGGAGGTTACTAAGACGTATTGAAGCAAGAGTAATTCCAGTGTGGGAAAGAGACAGAGCTATACAGGTCGTCTAGCGCCGTCTCTTTCCCACACTGGAATTATTCCTGCTTTAAGGCGTCATGGTAGGCCCCTGTACACCTTACTAGTTTCTTATTTAAAAAAAGTCTTTTGCTTAAGCAAGCGTGCCAGCTCCGCTCAAGGCGTGTGCTGAACTTACCGTCGTGTGGGTCCATGAACATACCGGCCGACGGCGTGCCGTTGGTGGCGTGCGGCGCGTCGGGCGCGTGCAGCGCGTGCAGCGCGTGCAGCGCGTGCAGCGACTCGGGCCGGTGCGGCGCCTGCTCGTGGTCGTGCGCCACGTCGTACACCAGCGGGGAGTCCACGGGAGTCTTCAGGAATTTGCCGAAACCTGCAGGTGGAAATAAAAATAGAGTGATGTCAGCAGTAGATTTTGGATTTTACTTGCAAAGAGAAAGTGAATCATTCAAATCAGACTAACGATGTTCACCGCTGGACTGAATGCTGGAGTAGCTTCTTCAATCTTCATCAAATCTGTCCTAGCTGTGTTCTGTACAGACACCAGCACAACAAGTACTACAATTTGTATTTTTTTTTTTGTGTTTGTAGATGTTTGATTTTGGGCTACCATTATGTACACTACATAGGGGTCGTCCATTAATCACGTGATGTTTTTTAGCAAATTTTTAACCCCCACGTCCCCCATGGTGATTCGTGGTGAAGTTTTAGACCCCTCCCTCCTCCCACCCAAAATCACGTGTATTTTTTTTGGAACAAAGTCTCTTAAAAAAAATCAGAATATTATCTTTAAATACAGATTAACAGGTGTAATCTAATTTAATTCTGGAAAAATAAGCACCGTGATAAAAATGTCAAGGTCACGCACCGCTTTTCGGTTTAGAAATCGCGCGTTTAAAGAAAAAATAAATACACGTGATATGTCACTACACCTGCCCCTCCCCCTAGTGATATTTCGTGATTTTTTCCGAACCCCCCTCCCCCCCTCACGTGATTAATGGACGACCCCATAGATAAATAGGAAAAAAATAGTGGAATTTAATAAACATACTAACATATTAATTTGAAGAAGGGTACAGGCGTACAAAAAAATCATTTGAAAAGTTTTTTAATAGGATAACCCTATTTTTAGGGCAGCCATGACAGTTGAGTTTGACATGACGTTTGACAACTTTGACAGTTTCGAGAAGTGACGTCTTTGAGTCTTTGTTTGCTTTGAGTTTGAATTGGATGTGTTTCGGAGTTTTTAGTGATTGTTTTTGTTTTGCGACACAGTTTACTACTACGGACATTGATTGATTGCTTCTCTGTTGACCCCGGCTTTGTTTTATGTGTTTTTATCGCTGATATTACGATACAAGTCAATCAAATGTCATTGTCAAAATGACATTTTTCGCATACTGTTGATCCACCATGTTTAATTTTATGTTGTGTTACTCTCCTTGACCAAGTCAATTTGAATGTACTACATTGAAACGAAGTGAAATTAAAGAAAATTAACAATAAAAAACGGTTAGTGTATTATATAGCGATGTTTACATATGGTGTTATATAGTGCTAGCCCAGGCTCCATACATTTCTGGAACATCTCCTTTCTTTAATAGATTTTCAATTTTATCGCTGAAGAATTAGGTTCAAGGTTGATTGGGAAAATTTTACAGTTTCAGTTAGCTGCATGTGCTGGAATTTGTACATCTAGCTGCTAAAGCTATCGTGGGTCTCATTGCCACGTGATCTCGACTCAAAGATTCGAACTAAGTGAATTTAAGATATATTTTTTAAGTGATAATTAAGTATATGTGATTGACTTCCAGCTAAATGAACTTGGAGAAGACAGCAAAGTTACTAGTGATGTGATAGGTATTCTAGTTATAATAAATTAAAATTATTACCTTCAACAACTCGCAGTTGTCCGTCATCGAAGCAGACGCGACCGTTCACGATTACGTATTGGGGACTACCCACTACGTTTTGGCCCTGTAATTTGAGCAAACCAAAATACAATAAATATATGTAAATTATCTAATAATTATTAGAGTCATCAAGAAACAGTGACACACCAAGCAAAATTCATTATTTTAGTATTATTCTCGTCATTTCACAAAAAAATATTTACTTTTTACTCGACGGCGGCAAAGCCCAAAAGGAGGATTATATTTTTGGATCATTTTGAAATAGTCTAACCATGTGCACAGAAGTAGTGTTTCTGTAATAAAAATTCGTGTGTTCATGTCAAAAATGAAAGCAGTTAAATCTCACCATCACATATTTATAAGAAAAAAAACAACACCTATGTATAAAAGCATATCAGTTACCATATACAGGGTGTACAGCCCTCCACAAACTGACAGGGTGCATTCAGCTTCTTATTTAGAATCATATTCCACCAGAATTTTTCTCCAGATTTTTTTTTCGGGTACTATTCCTTTATTTCAATGTAAAATTACATTCCCTGTACGCAGCACTTCATTTATGTAAATAATACGGCTAAAATCAAAAATCCAACAATGGATGTTGAAATACTCTAACGAACAACGCATGAAATCAGCTTTTCATTTCCTGCCTAGTTACAGAGTTCATCGAACTCGTCGTCGCGCTTGCCGTTCGCTACGTGCGTTATGCCACGGTAACAATACATTGCGTATGAGTAAATAAAACAAATGTTGTTTTATGGATTCCCATAACATTTCTGAAAAAATTTCTTGTACCGGTCATCTTATTATGATATACTGAATTTACCCCATCAGTTTGTGGAGGGTTGTCCCTTACACCCTGCATTTATGGCTCGGTCAAATCGGTACAGACATATTGCGGACAATGACTCCTCACATCACTCGAAACATTCTTTTTTTTAAATTTTTAATTTAATTTTTATTTTTCAATGTCTTCCAGTGTCCGTGGCCTCAACATTTCTGTACCTTTATAGAGACTTGGTTTGGTACGCTTACCTCAAAAATATTAAAATCGACCGCATGCTTATGAGTAGCAGCAGAGATGGTCCTCTCGAGCTTGGGGTCCCACACCACGATGTCGGCGTCGCAGCTGACGGCCACGCGCCCCTTCTGCGGCCAGATGTTGAAGATCTTGGCCGCGTTCGCGCTCGTCACCGCCACGAAGCGGCAGGGGTCCATTAAACCTGGACGAATTAACGATACCTTGGTGAATTAGGCGTTGCCGTTAGATATAACAAGGTTATATGATAATTGCTAATGATTTGGTACTGCCCAAATTAAATTGATACTTTCCTGATCTCCTTTCATATATTTTGATAGAATAATGGCCAGCTCAGCTGGGCGGCAAAGTAGGATATATGATGATGATTCGTTTGGGAAAAAGACTCGGCTTAGCTTGAATTGTGCCGAGTCAACCCTAATATGATTGAATGAAAGACGAATGTTGGTCTAGTGTCGTCAAATACTGCCGAATCAAATGTGTCGATCTGAAAAAAGTGTATTGCAGTCCATACAGCTTGCATAAATATATGGCGAAAAACAGACTGTTCAAAGCGAAGAATAATAGAGGAGGATGGATCGTTAAAAAATGTTCAGAAGGTGGGTTGCTACCATACAGTGTCTGGCAGTGCAGGGGTGAATCATCATACTAATATACAATCTCTAATGCAGGAGGATGAAATCTGAAAAAACCCTCTGAAAACGGGTTGCTACCACACAAAGGGTCTGGCAGTGGAGGGGTGAATCATCATACTAAGATACAATCAATAAAAAAGATTCAATCAGATGCAGGAGGATGAAACCTGCAAAAATGGTCAGAAGACGTCATTCTTAGTATGTACTGCTGTTGGTGTACCAAATAAATAAGACGGGTTGGACTACACAAAGTGTCTGGCAGTGGAGGGGGTTTAAATCATCATACTAATATACAATCTCTTAATCTCTTAAGTAATATAAAAAATCTCGCTTTCTTCTATGACGTAATTCAGCACACTTACTTTTCAAAATTGTCAATAGTTCTTACTTATAGTAAGGTACTTCTGAAGAAAAAGTTTTTTTTTTGTTAATTATGTCTGGCGTTCATCTTAGACCATTATAATAAAATAAAATACTAACCAGTATTAACTGCCTTCTGCCACAGGATAGCCATGCGGTCCTCTACACCGTTGACTCCATTGGGGATCTTGGAGAAGTTGTCCTTGCCGATCTCCTTGTCCTTCTCGTGGAACGTGCAGTTGTCGCTGCCGATCAGCTGCAGGTGGTCACTGGGAAAAGGTAGGGAGTAATTAAAATGGTATTCAATAAAAAAATCTTACGAACATCGTACACCGAAAAACTTAAAACCAGGTTGACTCAAAACACAGAAATGTGAGCTTTAGGTAGATCGTATGACGGTCCATTTATCGTCAACTGCAGTCACTTAATTTTAGGACTTTCTCTGCATGTGACATCATCATCATCATTTCAGCCGAAAGACGTCCACTGCTGGACATAAGCCTCCCCAAAGTGTCGACACTTGATATAAAAAGCTCTCATTTTAATGCTTTACTTTTAATCAAGTTTATGCAATGTCGTTTGCGACAAGTTGCTGTAATTATCGATTGTGGAAAGAATTATGTAAAAGACATTCAAATACCGAAACAAGACACAAATACCTCCCTGTCGTATAAAATTATGGACAGTCACAGGTATTAATAATAAGATATTTTTTTTTTTTTAGAAAGCGGTACTCCTGGACACGGCTCGTATTGTTAGGAGGTTCCTCTCTCTGGAGCCCTGACCGCCAGTAGCTTGGACCCCGATACCGGTGGGCTACATTTTTTTAATATTTTGAAATGTTTTTTTTTTTATATTGTTTTTGTAAGGAATATTTAAAAATATAATTAATTTGTATAGAAATAAATAAAGGATAAAATAAGACATTTATTTCAGACGTAACTAACAAAGTAAATACTGTATACTAACTCAGCCAGCGCCTCGCACATGGCCTGCGGGGTGGAGGGGTCGGGGCGCAGGGGGGGCGACAGTACGTGCGCCGCCGCGTGACGGAAGCACGCGTTCCTGTAGTGGGAACCTGCAATGTGGCAATGCAACACGTTACATTTGTGACAGGGGGGTTCCTGAAGCCGGAGTAATTCCTGTGGGAAAGAGACAGAGCTATACAGGTCGTCTAGCGTCATCTCTTTCCCATATTGCAATTGCTCCTGCTTTAAGACGCCATGGTAGGCCACCAGACATTACTCTGCTACCCTAAACCCTATTACAACAGCCAAAATAAAATCTTGCAAAGTAATGTAAGTAAAATAAACACGACTCAAAAAAAACACCAAAAAGTGAAGAATAAAACAGTTTGTTTGGCACCAATTTAAACGCAATCACCGCGAAATAATATTCTTCCAAACAAAAAGAGAATCATCCAAATCGGTGTACAATTGGCCAAGATCATCATCATCCGCCTAGCCTTTTCCCAACCATATTGGTGTCGGCTTCCAGTCTAACCGGATGCAGCTGAATATATTTTACATGGAGCGACTACATCTAGCGAGCTGTACGACGCCTTTAACAGCAGCAATGTACACGCCATCTTGATCTCTGAATCTTGGCTCAAACCACATCTCCTGTCCACTACTTATCCTCTTACTGGTTTCATTCTTATACGTAATGATAGGATTGGTAAGGGAGGGGGTGGTGTGGCCATATACCTCCACAGTGACTTTCCTCATAAAATACTTGCCACTTCCTCTTCACAATATTCTGCTTCTGCTGAGTTTATTTTCCTTGAAGTCTGTGTCAAGGGAGCCAAAACTGTTATTGGTGTTGTTTACTGTCCTCCCACTGTTGATTACTTCACTGAATTCGAATCAGTACTTGAATCTTTGGGTTCAGAGTATGCACATCACATCATAATGGGTGACTTTAATACAAATCTCCTTTCCCGCAATGCCCCTCGGTCCTGTAAACTCCTCCAGCTTATCGAGTCGGTTAGTCTGCACGTGTTGCCGCTCCAGCCTACCCATCATAACGCTGTCGGTGATGACACCTGGCTCGATCTGATCCTTACCTCAAATCCTTCTCTTGTATCCTCCCATGGTCAACATGACGCTCCTGGCTTTTCTCACCATGACATGATTTTCCTCTCTTATATCCTGAAACCTCCCAAACCTAAACCTAGGGTTCTGTACAGGCGTTGTTTTGCGCGGATGAATGTTGAGGAAATTAAGAAGGATGCATCTGTGACTGATTGGGAGCCTATGTTGGAAGCCTCTTTGGTTGACGATAAGGTTGCGATATTTAACGATGTTGTGATCAACCTCTACAATATTCATGCTCCCATCAAAAAAATTAAACTAAAACGTCCTCCTGCTCCATGGATGACAAGAGGGATACGGATGGCAATGCGACGTAGGGACCGGGCATTCCGTAAATTTAAGAGGGATCGTACTGACGAGAACTGGTCATTATACAAGGTTGCAAGGAATAGATGCAACCAGATGATACGCATCGGTAAACGCCGCCACATTTTAGATAATATAACTTCTTCCTCTTCTGCCGATATTTGGAAATTTCTTGGAACTCTGGGTATCGGCAAACCGCGACATTTAGACCTTCCAAACTCTATTGACCTGGACGAGCTTAACCGACATTTTTCTTCTGCTTCCTCCATGGATCGCTTAACCAAGCAACGAACTTTGTCCTTAATTTCTGGTCTAACGCGCCCTAATATTAACCACTTTTGCTTCGTTCCAGCTGAACCGGGAGAGATCAAAAAGATCATCCTGTCCATCAAGTCGAAAGCAGTGGGTTGTGATAATATCACCCGTGGTATGATCATAACTCTTCTGGATGAGCTCCTACCTGCGATTACCCACATTGTGAATTTTTCCCTTTTTACCGGAGCATTTCCTTCCCTGTGGCGCAAAGCCTATGTTTGTCCGCTACCCAAGGTCCCTAATCCCTGTCTTCCTGCCCATTTCCGTCCCATTTCGATCCTTCCCTTTCTATCTAAAGTGCTTGAGGCCTGTGTGCACAAGCAATTCTCCGATTTTGTCCATCGGAACTCGCTTATCAGCCCACTTCAATCTGGGTTCAGGCCTGGGCACAGCACTGTTTCCGCCCTTCTTAAAGTGACTGGCGATATTAGGGCAGGACTAGAAGACACCAAGGTAACGGTACTGGTGCTGGTCGATTTCTCAAATGCCTTCAATACCGTTAGTCACGACATCCTTTTAGCCATTTTATCCCATGTCATGGTCTCTCCCGGAGCACTGGAATGGTTCTCCTCTTACCTTCAGGAACGCCAGCAGTCAGTTCATGTTGGGAATTCCTCATCATGTTGGTGTGATTTGGAGACTGGTGTTCCTCAAGGCGGTATTCTTTCTCCTCTTCTGTTTTCTATTTTTATTAATCTCCTTACTTCTGAGCTTCAGTGTGCGTATCATCTGTATGCCGATGACTTGCAGTTGTACTGTCAGGGGAGGGTTGACGAAATTCGAGATCTGATCGACAATTTAAATCGGGACTTGATAGCAATAAATACCTGGTCCGATAAATTTGGTGTGGCAGTAAATCCTAATAAATGTCAGGCGATCATCATTGGCAGCTCTCGCAGTCTATGCAAGTTGAATGGTACAACCTTGCCACCAGTTCTTTTCGACGGTACGGTCGTTCCTTTTAGTGCTGAGGTCAAGGATCTTGGCTTGCATATCGATAGCTCTATGAAATGGCATACTCAAGTTGCTCGTGTCAGTCAGAAGGTTACTGGTTCGTTGCGGGCTTTGTACCGCTTGAGAAACTTTTTACCCTCAAATACGAAAACAATGCTTGTACAGTCCTTAATTTTTCCTATCATCGATTACGGTGACGTGTGCTACTTTGACCTGAATGCGGATCTCCTCGACAAACTTGACCGTCTTCTAAATAACTGCATTCGATTCGTTTTCAATTTGCGTAAATATGATCATGTCTCCGAACACCGGACTCTTCTTAAGTGGTTGCCCATACGTCAGCGTAGGGAGCAAAGGGCGCTTACCACCTTGTTTTCTTTTCTTGTTTCTCCCACTTCCCCTAGTTACCTTGCTCCCCACTTTCAGTATATTTGTGCCAACCATAATAGGAGCCTGCGATCATCGCAAAACCGTATGCTTCAATGTCCCTCTCACCGCACTGATTTCATTCACCGATCTTTCTTTGTCCAGTCTATTTCTCTGTGGAATGCGCTTCCCCAGGAAATCAGGATGGCAACCAATCGCTTATCTTTTAAAATTAAAGTTCGTGAGTACATTCGGAAGAAGCTGGCAGTTTCGTCACAACGGTAATGTTTTCCCCATGGTTTGTGTTTTTATTTTGGTATATTCGTGGAAATGTTTATTTACATTAATTTAAATTTTGATATATATTTATAGTATTTGATATATATTTATAGTATTTTATATATCCTTGTAGTTAATCTTATTATTATTTAAAATTATTTTCAGATTTACACCTACCACTGCTTGTCTCTGCATCACCCAAAGGTTGACTGGTAGAAAATGCCTATGGCATTAAGTCCGCCTCTGTACTTATGTGCTTGAAGTGTTAAATAAATAAATAAATAAATACATCTGACCTCCACAACCCAGTTAGTACTGGGTCATACGATACCCCTTGGTAAGACTGGTTGTCAGACTTTTTGGGCCATTGACTGCCTAACGACTGTCAAAGATCTACAAATGACAGCCGGGACCAACGGCTTAACGTGCTTTCCGAGGCACGGAGGAAACTCGGTATGTAATGGGCGGTCACCCATCCACAGACCAACCTAGGCAAGCACGGCTTAACCTAAAGATCGACCCGGGCGGCTCCTGGTACAATTGGCCAAGATATTGCTGAACAAATGTGACAAAAGACTGCGCCTGTTGAAGAAGATCATTGCTAGCAAATCGGGTAGCCGGAGTCAAAAGGAGTAGCTACAAGTACCATCAAACTACAAGGTAAAGATAACCTGTGAATATACACAGGTCCTGTAGATGCGGCGATGCCCATGGGTGGCCTAAGTCTGGCAATGCACGGGTTCTGAGCTCAATGACGAAGATGAACTTACCATCAGTGCCGACGGTGGCGGCGAGGGTCTCTCCGAACAGTGCCTGTCGCTGTCTAGTGCGAGCCAGCTGCAGAGCTCGCACTGCACTCTTGGACATCATGTGGACGATGTAGAGTGGCGAGTTAGCCTGAAAGTGGAGAAAAAATGGCGTCAGATAGGTGAATGAATAATTGTAAAATTGGCACTGAAATATTTTCAACTACAATAATTCAGAATCTTACTACTGTTTTACATGCTAAGAAGAAGAAGAAAGAAGCCTACATGCGGAAGTTTGGATGGATGGATGTTTGTTACTCAATCACGCCAGAACGGCTGAACGGATCTGAATGGCATTTGGCACAGAGATAGATTATAGTCTGGAATTGCACATAGGCTACTTTTCACAGCACGGAGTGTACTGACCTGGTTAGCGATGACACAGGCCCTGTTGACGGCCTCGGCCTCCACCTCCTCATCTCGGGACAGCTGATGAGCCTCGGGACCGGTGATGCCCTTAGCGAGGAGTTTCTCAGTGTTGCGAGCGATTATGTGACCGTTTTCGGCGTGCACCTGAAATTAATTGAGAGGGTTCGTTTAATGTGAGTTAATTGAATTTTAATGAAATACAGATAAATAAAATTGAAGAGTCTGTTTGTAATTTCAAAATAACAGCTTTTACTGAATGTATATGGAATATACGGTACTTATAAAGAAACATATTTTTTAATTTAGTCGCGCGGGAAGTTTAAGCGATGGATGGATTCTGTGAGGAATGATATGAAAGAAAAAGGAGTAAATGATAGCGTGGCGATTGACATACAGGGTGTAAACAGACCCTTCACGTAGCCGTCAACCAAGCATTCTGTACATCAAAATAAGTAACTTTACGCAAAAATTATTGCTGGGAATCGTTTTTTTTTTTTGGGTGAAAAATCACGGTTTACGGTAGGACTCGATGGAAAGCACTCAAAGCATTGCGTTGATGGATGGATTGAACAGTAGTGGGGTCGTAGAGGTGTGTAAAGTAAAAATCTTATACATGTATTTAAAAAAAAAACTTGTGAAAAAGTTAGAACTTTGACCCCCAAAGTCTCCGTAACTAGAAGGTTCCCAGGTCTAGAACTAAAAAATAATCGCAAAGACGGGAAGAACAAGTGCCTTTCGGATATCTTAAGGGTCTATTTACACCCTTTATACAGGGTGAATTTTGCAAGTGGGCGTGGATGGCCAAATCCGAAACTATGAGGAATAGCGAAAAATGCTCTAAGGAGTCTCGAGCCCAATTTTGAAGAAAACTAAAACTGCATCATTACATTTTAGAAAAATCAATATTCCTAGCCAGGAATCGAACCCCTTGATTTTGGAAAAAAAAAACACTATTATTACACCATTCGATAGTGTCGTTAATAAGGATCAAATTCTGGGAAGTAATGACATAGAGTCCAATTTTTTTCAGCCTATATTCCAGGAGCGAAAAAAATTTGACTCTTCAGACTAATTTCAGACCATTTGCGTCGGCTGATGCGATATATTGGTATGGTAGTTTTTTTGTTCTTTCCATATTCGTTGGGAAACATGTCTAGTTCGATTGTCTGAATAAGAGGTATTGCACTTATTCTGTTAAGTCCTGTAAATTTACTTAAGTATAACCCAAAATTTGGCGACGAGTTGTGCATTTTCAGAAGCTTCCATCAGGTTCTGTGTTGTGCAAACAGCAGGACAGGCAGGACACCTTATCAAGTGTCCCATCGTTTGTGGAACAACACCACATTTACACTCCAGGGCTACTATGACGTCTTAAAGCTGGATTAATTCTACTGTGGGAAAGAGACAGAGCTATACAGGTCGTTTCTTTCCCACACTGGAGTTAGTCCTGCTTTACGACGTCATGCTAGTCCTGGGCAGAGTCATCCATGAAATCTGAACAAGTTTTCCTTGCTTCAGCCAACTCGTCACATTTGTATTGTATAGCCATTTTGTTGACAAACACTAGCCATTTTGTTTACAATCTTATTCTAACACAATGAACATCGTCACATGTCCTTGTATGGTCACAAATAAATCACACATGAAATCATCTTGCTCACCAGATAGCTACCAGCACATAATATTGTGGTTAGCTAACTATTGTGTTATAGCTTAGTATGCCATACGTCAGGTGTTATGTTGAACGTGGTAACATAACATCACGCCTGTGCCTAGAAGGGGTTAGCAGGTAGTTTACTCACCCACAGTTTTTTACTAAAATTGAAAAGAGTATCTTGAGATGGTTGGGTAATGTGGAGAGGATGAGTGAAAGACCACTTGTGATGTGGCTTTAGTACTTTAAGTATGAGTAAGTGTAGTGTGGGAAAGAGATGGCGCTAGACGACCTGCATAGCTCTGTCGCTTTCCCACACTGCAATTACTTCTGCTTAAAAAGGTCATAGTAACCCCCCTGCTCAGCTGTCATGCGGCCACTGACAGGGCATCTACGTCCCTCCCGTACCGCGCAGCTAGACACCACCCCAGTTAAAACGATAAGCCTGTAAATGATAATAACTTCAACACACCTGGGGCAAAGCTCTAAGTTCAGAACAGGCCTCCATAGCGCAATAGAGCTCATAATCGTCCAGCATCCAAGCATCCTTGTACGCCATGAACATCTTGAAGGAGTTGACGCCATATTGCTCTGTGGTCAGCTGTTGCATCTCCTTCTTCACTGCTGGGGACCACCAGGTTACACCCACGTGGAGGGCGTAGTCACAGCATACCTGGAACGACATAGTATTTTATAATTATATCATTCTTTTGAGAAAAACGCATGAGATTCGATGAAAATAAATGGCGTTTGGGTGTACTAAAGATACGCTTATGCCTAACCCTTCGGGGATAACAGGCGTGTTAATACAGTTACAACACACCAGTAGCGAAGGGTCAACTTTTGTAAGAGGTAAGTCGGAGTAGATTTCTTTAATTATTTGTCTATACAATACTGACTGTGCCCTTTTTCAAAGGGAATCCGGTCGGAATCGAGTTGTATGGAACCTTCGCCACTGCAACACACCATCACGACTGTTTTTTTCCAATATGGTGGGCGGATACACCAATATTTTACAAGTTTTTTTTTGTTACGTAAGTCCATTGCGAACTTGGGACCCAAAACGATCGCTTTAGCAGAATCATAACAGGATAAAATGGTGACACAGTGACTATTCATTATATTAACTACGTCTGTGACCATTTTACAAATTGTAACGTAATTCATTATTATTCTATTATGATTCTGCTAAAGCGGCCATTTTTACCCTTGCTGGACTGTCTAGGACTGATTCGAGTGTATTTTTAATATTATTTCTGTTTCAACCCGGAGCCAAGATTTACTCCTGGTTGCTTGCAAATAGCATTAAGCGCTCTGTTCTGTCTGCGCTGAGACAGAACAGAGCGCAACTGTTAGCGACGATACGAGTAAATAACGTGATCTCTAATTAGTTCCTATTTTATTGTGATATTAATCTAATAAGACGTTAGTCCAGTAGGATGATAAGTGTTGATTTTTTCTAATTAGTAGTTTAAGTGTTGCGCATTCCTGCCACCTGGCGGCGCTACTTGTATTAAAAGGCTTAAGTACCTGAAAACTTTACCGTAACGAGAGCCGTTTCACATTTTTGTTATTTTAAGGTGTTAAATAAGAGAATATTGTATTGTTTTTTATTAATTTAAGGAAATTAAACTCATCCTGAGGTCAGGAAAGTAAGGGAATATTGTAAGGGATGTCTGATCACGAGAAACAACATAGTTCAAGATTTCTATAGAAAAGCCACCTGCGCTCTGATTGGTCGAAGGGCGGAGATTAGTGCCGTGTGCAAAATTGAGAGACTGTGATTGGTCAGAGCTGCCTATAAAAAAGAGCATTTTTCCGTGATCAGGCATTCCGAATCCAGCAGTATTATGAAGAACTTGAAGAAGCAACAAGAATAAATCAGAAGTTCTGAAGACTAGTGTTATTATTACTCCACCACCGCACTCTCTCCAGTCGACATCCCGCCAGCGAACCCTCTCCACCCAACATTACATGAGCGCAACATTTGGTCCTTCGAGCCGGATCGGGTTCAAGAAACTAGGAAGATGCCTGCGAATACGAGATCAAGATCAGTGCAGTCGAAGAATATAACTACGAGTGAAAGTAACGCTACCACGGAGACTACGGGTACCGGTACGACGGATTGGAGTATGAATACGCCAAGTGAACCTACAAGCGCGACGACTACGAACACGTCGATTTCAAACCGATCGACACTTACAAAAAGATCGCCGCCGGGCAGCGTACAAGAACGTCAGCAACCCGTACATCATCCCAAAAATACTACTGGAGAAGAATCAACACCGGGGGAAGTGACTCGTACCATCCCCCCGACCCGCACCGTCGAAGCGTCGATTCCCGTCCGCCAAGAAGAGAGTCATCCAACGCCGCAGATTCAAGAAAGAAGTGTCGCAGTGAAAACACGTCTGAACGATGGAAGCACACCAACGTCCAGAGAAGAGAGTCTGCAGCGGCCTTACCCTAAGAAGACGACCCGCGATCCAGACACACATTCTGTTCGCTCGTCGCATAGGAAGAGAGCAGAAGCGCAAGCAAAAATGACTGTAGCACTAAGGGAATTAGAACTGGCAGAAGCACGATCGAAAGTGGCTCAAGCTGAACTGGAACTTCTAGCAGCAGAGTCAGAAGAAGAAGATGGTGCCGGTGAAGAGCTGTACGAACGAACTCAAGAGGTCGAGCAGTGGTTCATAACGACCGGAGACAGGCCTAACAAGGGTCAGAGGCCGATCGAGACAGAAGAAAAGAAGAGCGACATCCAGGAATTGGCTTCAGTCATACTCAAGTTATCCGAGAAGTCACGTGACCCCGTTTCATCGAAGCACATCGAACTCCCTCACTTCAACGGAACCTGTGAAGAATGGTTGGCGTTCAAGAGATCATACGAAGATATGGCCGCTTCCTTCAGTAACAATCAGAACCTAGCGCGCCTTAGAATAGCAATCCAAGGAAAAGCTAGAGAAGCCGTCCAAAGCCTGTTGTTCACTGCTGAAGATCCATGCGAAGTAATCAAGGGACTTGAAGCAAGATTCGGAAGACCTGGAGCGCTGGCATTAGCAGAACTAGAAAAAATGAAGAACCTGTCAAAAGTCGGCGAGAACCCAAGCGACATATGCGTATTTGCAAGCAAAGTGAAGAACGCCGTTGAGACAATCAAAGCCTTGAAGAAACCACAGTACCTCAGTTCTCCTGAAACACTGAGAATTATAGTAGACAAGATGCCAACATCCATGAAGTTTCGTTGGTTCGCCTACCACCGAAGCAGAAGAGATGAAGAAATCCAAGAATTATTACTCGTCGAAGCGTTTTTAGAAACAGAAGCCGACATGTGTGGGGACTTTGCTCCACCTGAAGTGCCATCGGAGCAAAAGAAGCAAATAAGAAGACCTGTACATAATATGGTACAAGAAGCGTCGCAAGAGAAATACAAGAAGTCATGTCCATTCTGTGAAGAAGAGCATTTCGCAATAGAATGCAAGAAGTTTAAAGAAGCTAACCTAAATGAAAAATGGGATATGATCAAGAAGGCAAAAATATGCTTCAAGTGCCTTCGTTTCAAGCACTCAAGAATCAACTGTAAAGCTCCAGTCTGCAAGCAGTGTAAAAGATGGCATCATACCATCCTGCATTCTGACAAGCCACCAGTACCAGTAGAAAAAGAAGCGAAGAAAGAAGACACAGGAAGCACGTCAGAAGAAAAGGTCGCCTCAATCCACAACGCAAAAGGAGAAGAGAAGGCATACCTGAAGATCATCCCAGTGGACCTTTATGGTCCAAAAGGCCAAGTCCGCGTGCTAGCATTGTTGGACGAAGGGTCAACAGTCACACTCCTAGACGCATCAGTTGCTGAGAACATTGGAGTCGAAGGGAAGCAAGAAAAACTCACAATTGAAACAGTCGGCGGGAAGGTGCTAAGAAAAGATAGTTCACAGAAGATCGAGTTCAAGATAAAAGGGGCTCATAAAAGGGAAAAGAGAACTATCATTGCAAGAACCATCGACGACCTGAAGCTGTCCAAGCAATGCATCAACAAGGACACCGTGAGAAACTGCCAGCATCTAAGGGCAATTGAAAGTCAACTCCTCTACGTCACCGAAAGGCCCAAGCTGCTGATAGGTCAAGACAATTGGGGGCTGATAGTAACAAGAAGACTGAAGAAGGGCAAACCATCCGATCCTGTAGCCTCCCTCACCAACCTAGGGTGGGTGTTACACGGATGCGAAACAGGGGCGACTGCCTTAGTAAACTTCACCCACTACGGCAGATCGTCCACTGACGAAGAAAGCATAGAAGAAATCGTCCGAGAACACTTTCAGTTGGAATCTCTCGGGATTCAGAATCGGTCGCCAACCAATGACAGCGATAGAAGAGCACTAGAAACCCTCGAGAAGACTACAAAGAAACTTTCAAGCGGTCAATACGAAACAGGACTCCTGTGGAAGAAAGAAGACGAAATTCTACCCAACAATTACAGTCAAGCCATCCGACGCCTGGTCAACATTGAAAAGAAGTTGGATCAAAACCAAGAAGCTAAAGAGCACTACGAAAGGCAGATCCAGAATCTAATTGAAAAAGAATACGCAGAAAAAGCTCCAAAAACCTCAAGCAAAGGAAGAATATTCTACTTACCCCACTTCGCCGTTGTACATCCAGTTAAGAAGAAGCTGAGGATAGTGTTCGACGCAGCTGCCAAGTTTGAAGGGAAGAGCCTCAACGACGCCTTGCTCACGGGCCCAGACCTATTGCAGTCACTATTTGGCGTACTGCTACGCTTCAGGGAAGGACCAGTGGCTGTCATGGCCGACATCCAAGATATGTTCCTTCGGGTCAAAGTAAGAGAAGATGACCGAGACAGCCTCAGGTTCCTGTGGCGCGGAAACCGAAGAACTGGCAAGCCCGAAGAGTATAGAATGTCGTCAATCATCTTTGGAGCAGCGTCATCACCAGCAACAGCTATTTATGTGATGAACAAGAACGCAAAGGAATTCAAGAACAGTCATCCTGAAGCAGTAAAAGCAATAAACAGAAACCATTACATGGACGACTATCTACAGAGCTTCGCGTCTGCAGCTGAAGCAAAGAAGATATCAAAAGAAGTAAAAGATATTCACGCAAGAGCAAACTTTCATCTGAAGGGGTGGGCCAGTAACATTTCGGGGGTACTATCGGAAGTAGAAGACACCAATAAGGAAGATTCTTTGCAACTAACGAAAGATGAGAAGATTCTGGGGCTAAGATGGCTGGTAAAAGAAGATACACTAGCCTTCAATGTTGGACTGCGTAACACGTCAAAGGACCTGCAAAATGGTAGAAGAACTCCAACGAAGAGAGAAGTCACGAGCGCAGTGATGTCTACCTTTGATCCGATGGGTTTCGCAACACCAGTCTTGATACAAGGGAAGAAATTAATTCAAGACATTTGGCGAACGAAGATAGACTGGGACGAATTAATCAACGAACCACAAAAAGAAGCCTGGATGAACTACCTAGAAGAAGTATCGGCGTTAGCAAAACTGAAGATTCCAAGGTGCGTCTCACCCCGCGGCAGAAAAGGACAACTGCACACGTTCACCGACGCGAGTGAAGAAGCCTACGCAGCAGTAGTCTACTGGAGGACAGTCGAGCCCGGAGGAAAAGTCCACGTCTCCATGATCGCCGGCAAAGCAAGAGTAACGCCAACGAAACCAGTTTCGATTCCGAGGTTGGAGCTACAAGCGGCGTTACTCGGCAGCAGACTAGCAGCCACGATCGAAGAAGAGTCTGAGCTCGAAATATCAAAGAAGACCTACTGGACAGACTCTAGCACAGTACTGCAGTGGATAAAGGCGGAACCAAGGAAGTTTAAAACTTTCGTGGCCAATCGACTAGCAGAAATTGAAGAGAAGTCTAAGCCAGAAGACTGGAGATGGGTACCAACTAAAGAAAATCCAGCAGACGACGCCACGAGGGGAACTCCAATCGAGTTTGACCACAACGCTAGATGGTTCAAAGGTCCGTCATTTCTCCGTCATCCAGAAGAAGAGTGGCCGTTTCACGACTTCAAACCAGAGGGTATCATGCAAGAAGAGAAGAACAAGCAAAAGGTGATGGCGATTAAGGCTGCTGAAGACACGCTTCTGGACCTAGAGAGGTTCTCAAACTGGGAGCGACTACTGCGCACAACGGCCAGAGTGGTTACCTTCGCACACCACTTATTGAAGAAGACCCGCAAAGCAACCGCCACCGCTGCGCGCCAGAAGGAAGAACCCTGGAAACCTCAAAGAAAAACCCAGAAGAAAGACACGAGAACCTTACATCGATCCGCCAACAAAAATGAAAACAAGCGGCTGTACCTACCCCTGGAAAAAGACCACTTAAAGAAGGCCGAAGAGTTATTAATGAAGATGAGCCAGAACGATAGTTTCGCAACAGAAATAAAGAGTTTGAAAGCGGAAAAATCCTTAGAAACCTCAAGTCGGCTCAAAAAGATCGACGTTTATATAGGAGACGACGGAATCATCAAGTTAAGAAGTAGGATGTCAAAGTTCCACGATAACAATGAAAGAAGAATGAACCCCATCATACTAGATGGAAAACAGAAGATAACGCGTCTTCTCATACAACATTACCACAAGAAGTTTCTTCACGGAAATACAGCTACAGTAATGAACGAGATTCGACAAAAGTATTGGATCCTGAGTTTAAGAGCGACTTTAAAGGCGGTCGCACACAGCTGTCAATGGTGCAAGACAAGGAAGAGTTTACCAGAAATACCCCCGACGGGGGACCTACCGAGCGAGAGACTACAGCATCATCAGTTCCCGTTCTCTTGCACGGCAGTAGATTACTTTGGGCCAATGCAAGTCACTATTGGGAGAAGAACCGAGAAGCGCTGGGGGGCATTGTTTACTTGCCTCACCACAAGAGCCGTACATCTAGAGTTAGTGCCCTCACTTAGCACGAGCTCGATGATTATGGCACTTCGACGAATGGCAGCCAGAAGAGGAACCCCGAAAACCATATTCAGCGATAACGGGACCAACTTCGTCGGGGCCAAAAGGGAATTGGAAGAGGCAGCGCAAGAGAAGGGCATCAAGTGGAAGTTTATTCCCCCGGGAGCTCCGAATATGGGAGGCGCCTGGGAAAGACTTGTGCGAACAGTCAAGACCGCACTATCAGTGGTTCTCAACGAAAGAAACCCACCCGAAGAAGTACTCCACACGTTAATGACCGAGGTCGAACACATTGTCAATTCTAGACCTCTCACCTCAGTTAGCATGGACCCCAAAGACGAAGAGGGTCTGACCCCGAACCACTTCCTACTGGGGAGATCCTGCGGAGCTATGGCACCGGGAGAATTCGACGACACAGAGTTAATTGGGAAAGCAAACTGGAGAACCACCCAAAGACTTGCAGATCATTTCTGGAAAAGATGGATCAAAGAGTACCTTCCCCTCCTAATGCCGAGGAAGCTCGAAGGGAAAGAAACCAAAGACCCTAAGGAGGGAGATATCGTGCTAATAGTGGACGCCACATTACCACGAAATTCGTGGCCTCGCGGAGAAGTCATCAAGACGTATCCTGGGCCAGACGGAAGAACCAGAGTGCTGGACGTGCGGACATCGGGAGGAGTACTTTGCCGCCCAGCTCGACGGATCGTCGTGCTGGTTCCTGCCGCATCGTCGCCTCCAGAGGATGAAGTGCTGCGCACCGTGGGGGAGAATGTTAGCGACGATACGAGTAAATAACGTGATCTCTAATTAGTTCCTATTTTATTGTGATATTAATCTAATAAGACGTTAGTCCAGTAGGATGATAAGTGTTGATTTTTTCTAATTAGTAGTTTAAGTGTTGCGCATTCCTGCCACCTGGCGGCGCTACTTGTATTAAAAGGCTTAAGTACCTGAAAACTTTACCGTAACGAGAGCCGTTTCACATTTTTGTTATTTTAAGGTGTTAAATAAGAGAATATTGTATTGTTTTTTATTAATTTAAGGAAATTAAACTCATCCTGAGGTCAGGAAAGTAAGGGAATATTGTAAGGGATGTCTGATCACGAGAAACAACATAGTTCAAGATTTCTATAGAAAAGCCACCTGCGCTCTGATTGGTCGAAGGGCGGAGATTAGTGCCGTGTGCAAAATTGAGAGACTGTGATTGGTCAGAGCTGCCTATAAAAAAGAGCATTTTTCCGTGATCAGGCATTCCGAATCCAGCAGTATTATGAAGAACTTGAAGAAGCAACAAGAATAAATCAGAAGTTCTGAAGACTAGTGTTATTATTACTCCACCACCGCACTCTCTCCAGTCGACATCCCGCCAGCGAACCCTCTCCACCCAACATTACATGAGCGCAACAGCAACGGAGAGGATTTTATTAACGCACTTGAAAATAAACTTTACAATTATTACGATAAAGTGCATAAATGCTCGAACCTGACAAAAAATGCTCGCGCGTCCTCGATCGCATACGCGATCCGTAAAGAAAATGCCCGAGACCGCGCGGGCATTATTTCTCTCTGTCTGCGCTCAGCCTTAGGCTTGCTCGATATAAATATGACTGGAAAATCTAATTGCATCTCTGCCCTTGTCTTGCCTTTAGCATCAGCTTTGGCGCAGTTTCGCACTTTTCTAAGACACATGGTTATCAATGTATTTTGGTAGGGGTGTGATTCGTACCTTGCCATCGGCTTTTTCTCTCCAGTTATTGTAAGCGTCCAGTAAGGACTGTCCTTTCTGCGGCAACACGAAGTCAACTGCAAAGTTAAAACAATGGAGGTTTAAAAGAAGTCTATGTAAAAAGAGTCATCATCTGTCTAGCCTTTTCCCAACTATGTTGGGGTCGACTTCCAGTCTAACCGGATGCAGTTGAATACAAGTATTTCAGATGGAGCGACTGCCTATCTGACCTCCACAATCCAGTTAGTACTGGGTAATACGATACCCCTTGGTAAGACTGGTTGTCAGACTTTTTGGGCCACTACCTAACGACTGTCAAAAATCCGCAAATGACAGCCGGGACCAACGGCTTAACGCGCTTTCCGAGGCACGGAGGAAACTCGGTACGTAATGGGTGGTCACCCATCCACGGACGAACCTAAGCAAACGCGGCTTAACCTAAAGATCGACCCAGAGCGGCTGTTATTATTTAGCCACGAGCTATGTAAAGAGAGTATTGTTAAAAATTATCACTTCGAGATGAATCATGAGGAAAATTCTTACAACAAATTCAGTGATAGTAAATGATGATGCTCTGATAATACATATTATTATTGTCAAAACAAAAATTAGGATTCAATTGCCATATTAACTAAGATTGATGGGCGAAAAACTTGCTTGCATTCATTCAGAATTGAAAAAAAACTCGAATATTGAACAGGCTCAGGGTCGCCAACCAGTCTTACCGGTATCGTTATACGCAGAGACTAAGTTGTGGAGGTCAGATAGGCAGTCGCCTCATATAAAATTCTGTATTTAATTGCACCCGGTTAGACTGGATGCCGAACTCAACATTCTTGGGCAAAAGCTAGACAGATGATGATGACGAGGGACGGCAAGGAGCTCTAAAGGCTCTCTCTAAAAGAGCGTTGATGGAGGTCTTTGCCTATTTTCTCTATAGATATCTACGCTAAAATTACAGTTCATTCACACTTTTTGTGCCTTGAGGCTGGACAGGGACTGTAGCTTAATCTAGAGCCTGTAAGTGGTCTAATTGAAATAAATGCTTTGAGTTTGAGTTCTTACATGTGGTAATAGAACCTTCACTACATATTCTTCACAATACTCACTGACACACGTAGTTCCTCCAGCGATTGCCGCCCTGGTACCCTTATAGAAGTCATCAGCTGACTTGGCAGCCATCATCTCGAGCTCGAAGTGGGTGTGAGGGTCGATACCTCCCGGCATGACCAGCTTGCCCGTGGCATCGATGGTCCGGGTGCCTCCGGGGATGATGAGGTTGCGGCCCACTTGTCTGGAAAGAAGAGAGAGGATATATTAGTACAGAAAAAGGTAAAGGGAAGAGAGAGAGAGTGGACCAGTGCCTGCGCACGCGCTTGTGCATTATAAATAATATCTCCTTTTTTTGGATCATCAAATGACCCCCCCCCCCCCGCTCTGGGCGGAGCGGAAGGGAGTGTCAGACTTCTACTGACTAAAACCCATCCATGTTCCTTCTTTGCCCTTTGTGTTCCAGGGCCACGGTATCTCTTTCGAACAGTTCTGCAGCCCTGGACAGTCCCGCAGCCCTGGGTAATATGTCTCCATAGGTGTATTAATTCATGGTAGTCAAAATGAATACTTTTTAACGACTGTGCTGTGTTCAGAAAGTCATCATCATCTTCTTGTCCTCGTCCCATTCTACTTGAGGTCGGCGCAACTCGTTTTCTTCTTCCATTCTCCCCTGTCAGACGTCACGGCATCATTTACTCCTTTTTCTTATCATTCCTCACACAATCCATCCATCTTTTCTTTGGCCTTCCTCTACCTCTTCATCCATAAACATTCCTGTGTGTACGGAAAGTAATGTTACTATTAGGATGCATTGCGAAAGCCAGCCGGTAGGTGGCAGCAGCGGTACGCATACAACTTGACGTCAAGACACCCAGAATGCAGTTTCTTTTCCGAGGTAGTAAATTTCTTGATCTTTACGAATAATCAGGGCTGAAGAAATAACTATGAATTTAAACTTTTAAAAGCAGTAATATTGACAGCAAACGGAGGTAACCGTTGCACCATGCAACAGGTAGCCATCAGCCATTTTTTTACTGACAAACCAAAATCGCCAAAAATCCAGAAACTAACAAAAGAATCGATTAGAAAACCATCTCGCTGACTCATTCACCACACAGATTTAACCATTTAAATCCTATTTGTACCACAAAGCAATCTAATTTAAGCATTTAACTATATTGCGTTAAATAAGGTTAAGAATCTATTGACCTGATGTTTGCAATTGATGCGGGAACCGTTTGGTATTCTGTTCTGTTTAATAATTTTGATCTACTTAATCAAAATATTGGGGCGAGTGATTTATGGTGAGATTTTTTAACAAGGAATGTTGATATGGGCCGTTATTTTTTACGATGTCCATTTTGTTTGCTATAGTACTATTGTATCCTTATTTTTATCGACTAACTGTTAGTTAAAGAGGGAAGGAGGAGTGTATTTTTTTCTGTTAGTCACTAACAGAAGAGATTACACTCCTCTACCCAAGGTGATCGTCAAAGCACTTGTGGAATTATGTCTAGAGGTAAATGCATTATGCGGTCTGCTAAACTAACATGGTTTTATAACTTTTCCGACCGTGGAGGACATTTTGTACTCCGTGATTCTAAAATTATGCCTAGAAGTAAATGCATAATGAGGTCTGCTAAAACTAACATGGTTTTATAACTTTTCCGACCGTGGAGGACATTTTGTACTCCGTGATTCTAAAATTATGCCTAGAAGTAAATGCATAATGAGGTCTGCTAAAACTAACATGGTTTTATAACTTTTCCGACCGTAGAGGACATTTTGTACTCCGTGATTCTAAAATTATGCCTAGCAGTAAATGCATAATGAGGTCTGCTAAAACTAACATGGTTTTATAACTTTTCCGACCGTGGAGGACATTTTGTACTCCGTGATTCTAAAATTATGCCTAGAAGTAAATGCATAATGAGGTCTGCTAAAACTAACATGGTTTTATAACTTTTCCGACCGTGGAGGACATTTTGTACTCCGTGATTCTAATCCAACTTGGGTACTGTTGTTGCCACTGGGAGGCTGTGGTTGTGGGGAAACCCAATTTTAGCAGTGAACAATCTACATTTTGGGCCATGACGTCGCAGAAATTGATGATCGAAAAAAGACCTGCAGCCGTATTATTCCTGATTTTCTAGTAAAAACCCTGCTCTGCTCAATATTTTTCTTTGAACAACAAAAACCAATCAACTTAATAGTTTCTTCTACATAATTTAAAAGCCTTTTTATTAAATGTGTATACAACAGTTTCCAATGAAAGCTTCCTGTGTGGTCTCGGCTATGAATAGAGCGAGTCATCACTTGGGTGCCGTAATGGCTGGTCCATATCGTTCTATTCTGGTCAATGGCAATTGATGTACGTGGTATGTGCTTCATAGGCGGTTCTGCATTATTTGTGTCAATATAATAATTATGATGGACAGCTGAGTCAGATGAATATTTAGCAAAGACTTCTGCAATTTTGTGTATGTGAATTTAAATGTTTGTAAACGCATCCACGATACAGGAGAAATTTCTTGACTCGGGCATAGTTTCTAAAAAAAAAATAACCTTTTTGATTTGAACATTTATATAACATAATCACGTATGTTTTAGGCAGAGGTGTACCTATAGTACACCCTCATTTTGTCAGATATGGTTTAGTCTCTTGTAATAACGGGCGCGCCTATTGCCAACAGCTGGGCAAAAATCCTGAGTCTTGAGAAATTCGTGAGCTGAAAGTCCCAAAAGACTTTATTCGACATGGGAATCGAAACCAGGACCTCATCCACAGCAATGCAATTGCGCCCACAAGACCAACGATGCAGTCAGCAGGTTGGTACATTTTATGATCGAATTGTAATTGTCAATAGTCGATGCAAAATTCTTAAGTTTAAACAGTAGATGTTCATAATGGAGGACATGATTGAAATACCAAACGATCCCTGCGTTTAACATTACGCATCAGCCAACATAACCTTGCCTGACTTCTAAAAAAAAACTATTTAAAATTCCGCACCATTCTTTCTACACGTCACCGTCATTATCATATCTTACAAAGTATATAAATCATTCAACATTCATTCATGTATGTAAATAAAGTTTGTTATGTAACAAATTAAGATAGGACTTCGCCACCCAATATGGTGGTGTCGCGGATGTCGGCTCGTTACCGTATTAGTGACTTCCTGAGTGCTCACACGCATTTGAATGTAGCCAACGGAACGCGTCTGCGTTCGCAATTCAAACGTTCGAATGTGACACTTCCTTAACGGCTTTTAACTGTTTTTGTTGTCGGCGGTAGTTGGTGGTTCGATATTTGATTGGTTGTTTGCATGTTTGAAATTGCTTTTTTATTTTCTTATCGAAATGTTTAATTTTTCATTGTTACAGATCTTTCTACAACTTTTAAATCGCCAGCGAGCGCTACGTTCAAGTTGGTCGCAGTTACTTGGATATTCCATATTTTACGACACCAAAATGGAAAGTATTTGAGGCTCACAAAAAGAGGTACACATCTGTACTAATATTTTAAAAGATGTAAAATTTATGTGTTGGCAACTACTGATCTGATTCTGAAAATTCTTTCACTAATGAGAAGCTACTTTACACCCAAGTGTCATAAAGTACAATTAAAATATTTCCGAGAGATAATTTCCGACCATTACCCGAGTGAAGCCGCGAGTAAAAGTTAATTTATTAAATTAGAATATCCATTAATATTTTTATTCAAAAACGTCTTTACCTATGGTGCACAGACTTGGTCTTTGACTAACATCCAGGACTCCAAACTCAAGGCTTGCCAACGAGCAATGCAGCGCAGTATACTAGGTGTTAAATTAACGGATCGTGTTCGAAATTAATAGATTTAAAAAAAACTTTTTTTTTTCTATTAATTATCCAACTATTAAACTAACCAGTGATGATAAACTGCTACCTGTCTGTATCGTCTTGGCGTAGCACGATATATTCCACTAAACCAAAATCAATTTCACGGACCATTAATTCCGATCTTACTTAAAGCAGCTTCAGATTTAGATAAACATTTAAAGGCAACAAAATGCTCTTTTCATTGGAAATAAACTCGGTTACCATTTTCAAAGGGGATTTTTTTTTTGTAAAAATGAAGCATAGTCACAAGATTGTCAAGTTTTCTCCGAAAAGAGCACAAATACGTATAATAGCATGTAACTAGAAGAGTGATGAATATTAATGTTGATGGATAGAGAGGAAGACCAGAGAAAAGATGATCAGCTCAGCTCCAGCTCTGAGTAGATATGTATCTACTCAGCGCTGTCCTTTGCGATTTGCTGGTTCTACATAGAACAAGGACTGTTCAAGAGGATAGTCAGTTCAGAATCCTTCTAAACCTCAGAAGTCAGAATCCTGAAAAGGTCTAAAAAAAATATACAGCGATCACCAATGACCAATACGCTAATATTTGCTAAACAAAATGATTTCGTAAACGTTACAAACCGAAATGCGGGTTTCATTTTCAGCAGTTAATTTTATGGGGAAAACTTAATAACCTATGATGGCAAGATTGCCAGGGTGTATGTTTACCGGCAGTTACCTACTTTTACTATGTTTAGTAAACTAAAACTTTTTATAGAACACCAATTTTCTGCACACAATGGACGCCATTAATGAGGTTGAAAAGAAAAATGAGTTTTAGCTTCAAAACTACACCGTATTGTTTAAATAATAAAAAGATTTATAACTTCTCATGGGAATGTTGCTGTATTTTTTATTTCATAGCAATTAAAACACTTTCATTCACTTTCTTTCACTTTCATGTATTATGATGACACGTAATGGTTCATCATTGTGAAAAATTAATCTTCAAACTTATCTCTCAAAGAATACGGTGTAAAATCGCGTGGTGTGCTAAATATAGTGTGTAAAGAAAATAATAGCCTGAAAATGCACAAAGATATGATCGTTGAGATGAAATGGCTGGCAGGCATTTTGTTTGAGATAACGTAACCGCTGGCACAGTTTCATATTTACAAACATTGCTGTCTATGACGTAATAATGATTTGAGAAGTGTCGATTGCTCATCTTTTGCCGGAGAGATTGAAGTCATAACAAATATTGCCGTTTGGCAAAATATAATGAAGAGCGTACTTCATTTTATTTTGTGTTTTCATAGTGTTGAGGTTCTGATGGTCATAACAGTGTTTTATTTTTGCACAAGCTTATACCCGGGGCTTCGCCCGCGTCGAGTTCGATAATTATCCCACAGGATCATACTACCGGGACAAAAAGTATCCTATGTGCATACTGCTTTATTTCCATTCAGATATATAATGGAACTGCCATTGTGCATGCATTTCCCTTGAACTGTTATCCAACATCATAAATATATACCTTATGCCAGTAGCTACAGTTCGCCGGATAAGAGCAATTCAACCAATGAATTTTTATTTAAACTACTTCGTTGGGCCTCCCTGTAAACACTTCGATGGCATACCGCTGTGAGTTCAACACCCCAATTTAATATTAATAGTTTACTATGACGGGAAGCTGCTGTCCAGTGGCCATCCTTCCTGGCGTAAAACATGAGAGTTAAAATGATGGTTTCCAATAGCCTGTCAACCAGTCTTGCCAAGGGGTATCGTATTACCCAGTACTAACTGGGTTGTGGAGGTCGGACAGGCAGTCGCTCCATGTCAAATACTGGTATTCAGCTGCTTCCGGTAGACTGGAAGCCGACCCTAATATAGTTGGGAAAAGTTTACGCAGATGATGATGGTTTCCAATGGCCATGCGTAACGTTAGCATTTAATTCCTGACATTTTAAGAAATCGGGACCGGTCAATGTGGCAACACTTGGGGGAGGCCTATGTCCAGCAGTGGACGTCTTTCGGCTGAAATGATGATGATGATGATTTAAAGAAACATCGAAGGAGTAAGGTACATACAACTAGAAAAGTTTGTATGTCAACTGAATTCAAAGCATATATTTCAATCAAACAATTTATAGGTACGGTAAATTGTCAAGGAGTCGGGCAGCTAGTAACAAAGTTGAAGCTAGTTGCCTGTTCTGAATCATAGATCTAGGAGAAGATCGAGTAAGAAACCGGAATGGCTTTTAAATAAAGTTATTACAAAAGCGTGGGTATAATTTAGGTTTCGTTTTTTTTTTTTTTAATATAGTGGCTTATTCTGCCCGTCATTGGGATAATGTTTTTGTTCTATACCATACCTGGGAACTTTCTAGTTACAGAGATATTGGCAGTCAAATTTTCAACGTTTTCACAAGTTTCTTTTTTAATACAAGTTTTTAATGTTAAAGTAAAGTAATTACTTTAAATATCTACATGGCCTCTATAAGGTCTCTACTCAATGCATCCATCAGCACAATGTTTGAGTGCGTTACAGTAAAATGTAATTTTTCACACCAGAAAAAAGGTGCTCCCAGCAATTATTTTTGCGTAGAGTTACTTAGTTTGATATACAGAATACATCGTTGACGGTTTCGTGAAGGGTCCGTTTACACCTCGTATGTGAGAAGAATGCACAATCAACCTCATCCATTTCAGACTCAAATAGTCGTATTACCTCTCACAATTAAGTATATTTTCTCTTGCATCATAAATTTACAGCTGAGTTCTACTGCTCCAAATGCTACAATCGAGTATACCAGTCGTGAAGGCGGTTTTCTTTATCAGATGACTTCGATTCCTATTTATTTATTGCAGAGGCATATAGGGCGACTTAAACGAGGTTGATTAAGCGATAACGCAGTAAGTGCAATACATTTACATTCTTCTTAGTCTTACGAAAAGAAAAAAAGAAAGAAAACATATTTATTTATCGCAGGAACATGATGTGCATCATACAAAATAATAAACAATAAACTATAAATTCAACAGGACGAAACAAAAAAAGAAAAAGTTAACAGCTTGCACGTCGTGACTGCGACAAGCAGGTTACCACTCAGCATGATGCTGTGCTATGGGGGGCCCACAACACAGCGCTGGTTTTCAGTGGTCACCCGTGAAAAAACGTACGGAAGCCAAGACAGCATAAATATTTTTTACATCAATATGAAAATAAAAATAAACAGTACTTGGGTTAACCCTTTTTAATGCCAATAAAAGTACCTATGTTTTTGTTTTATTGCCAGCTTGAAGTTACAGATCAAGTTATGCTAAGTATGCAAATGTCAAGGGCAAGGACATTTGTATTTATTGCATTTTAATGATGATCGAGTAGCGTTAATGGTGGTACTTAATCATATTTATGTTGTATAGTAGATCTTTCCATAATATTATTGTTGGTGTATGATCGCCAACCCGCCTGCCAACCGTGACGGTTATGGCAAAACCCTACCCTCCCGTTTGGGGAGGCCTATGTCCAGCAGTGGACTTCTTTTGGCTGAAATGATGATGAACGTGGATGAGGAAGTTTGAAAGTGGCGCCGGTGGCTGAAAAGTTGTGTGGTAATCGGTTGGCTTGGTATGGGCATGTGGTGCGGAGGAATGAGGAAAATGTCCTGAGGAAAGTTTTGAGTATGAATGTGGATGGGTATATGAGTAGAAGAAGACCAAAGACACGATCGATGGATGAACTATGTAAAGGATGATATAGCAATGGTGTCTGATGAGATGACAAGTAATAGAGAAGTATGGAAGAAGAAAACAAGCTGCGCCGAACCCACATAAATTGGGTTAAGGGCAGGACGATGATGATGATAATGATGTATGAACGTGGACGAAGAAAAGGAGTATGTAAGGATCGTGGCAGGTGATGGCTCTATAGCCCCCGTAGCATGACCACTGTAAACAAGGATTTCTTTGACGGAAGAATCGACAAAATGACAGATAGTGCAAAGAAATCTGGGGCAGTGCGGCCAAGACGAAGCTAGCAAGTATCCAAGTTGCGCAGAACAAAATAATAAAAATGATATTTAACTACCCCTATTTAACATCAACTAGCAAAATTTATGAAGAAACCAAAATAATGAACATTAGACAGTTATATATTTACAATACATGTATTTTTATTCGTAAGGCACTCAACAAAAGCATACAGACTAATTTATCGTTTATGAAAGTGAAACAAGTAACCCAACGTAGCACTCGCCGAGCTAGTTTTCTGATATTGCCGAAGATGAGAACTAAGTTTGGCAAAAAAATGTTAACATTTGAAGGAGCACAATTTTACAACAAAATACCCTCATGTATTAAAAGGTTACACTCATTCAATGCATTCAAAACTCTGTTAGCGGAACATTTGATCACAAATCCTAAAATCTGAATTCATTGGATGGGTGTAATAAATTATAATATAATAAGTGCTACCGTGACGTCTGTGACGAACTTTAAATATAAGTTATATGAAGCATTGTTCTCATGTAAGTGACTTTGTGTCTTTTTTGAGAATAAATATCTTTAAACCTAAATCTGTCATTGTGTCGACACATTCTGTTATTTTGTCGATTCTTGTCTACGGCGATTGGTAAAAGTCGTAGGTTTATGTATGTATTTTTGAACTTGACCTTAGACTAGTTGAACTTATGTATTTTTCAGTGCTTTAGTGTGAATGCAAACATAGTTTGATGGCGAGTTTTTGCATGATACCCCAGCTAATCTTCCCAATTATTGGTGGAAGACCATATACTCACGTTAGACAGTAGTACTTTATTTATATATTTGGGACTAACAAACAGTATTGGCGCAGTGGCTGAGCGATTGACTGCTGCGCTTTGTGTCGCGGGTTCGATTCCCGCACGGAACAAATATTTGTATGGCCTACAGGTAGTTGTTCCGAGTCTGGCTGTTTGAGTATGTGAGCATAAATATTTGTAAACGCACCCACGATACAGGAGAAATTCATAGTGTGGGGCAACGTTTTTCTTAAAAAAAAAAAAAATATTAGTCTTATCAGACGCCTTTGTCACAGTTATGTAACAGGAAAACTCACATCAACCGGTATCCCCCTTTTCCCAGCTTTTAGCCTGATTGGGCGCGGCCGAATGAAGTTAATATTTAACGAATTTTCTCCCCTATCTGGCCTGCGCAACCCAACATTTGGAAATACGGAAACTTCAGCAATATTCGGTCAATCAATTTATTATTGGCAATGGCTTTGCCTCACCTATTTGCAAATATACAAGTGTGTGTGAACTTAGGGCTGTTAACACGCGTATTTGAGCCGGCATGATTCGGTCAGGCTTAAAAATCGAATCTACATCATCATCATTCTCTTGGCATTATCTCAATTAATTTGGGTTCGGCACAGCATGTCTTCTTCCATACTTCCCTATTACTCGTCATCTCACCAGACACCTCCTTTCTTGCCAAAGCATCCTTCACACAGTCTATCCATCGTTTCTTTGGTCTTCCTCTACTCTTATACCGATCCACATTCATACTCAAATTTTCCTTACAACATTTTCCTCATTCCTCTGCATCACATGGCCATACCACGACAACTGTCTGGTCGGTCTGACTTTTATTTATGCCGCTAGAGGCACGTTCTTCTTGTCACCTCCGAATTATCGTTTAGGGTGAGCTTTGTGTTCAACAAATACTAACGAATCAAATGTATTAAGTATATGTAACACCCCTGAGCCATTCAGAAATAGACATTAGGCGTGAAATTAACACGGCCCAGTCAGTGTGACCTAATTAGGAGTAATGTAATTAGGGAAATTAAATGGAACACGTTTCTAGGAGTGGTGTCTGCATGTCAAGTCGACCTGTCAACTAATATGGGGCCACAATATATATGTGAAATATATTAGGTTTTTGGGTTAGTTAATTTTAGTTTAAGCTAGTTTGGGATATTTAGGTACCTATTAGGTTCATACTCCACGGCAATAAAATCGCACATAAGCAAGCTGTAAACTCAGATCCTGCTCCGAACTTGCTGATTTGCTAATTTCTTCATAATTTTCTTGGAGTCGGAGTTGTCCGTCAGTTCATCAGTTATATTTCCTCTCCTAGAGGAGATATTATAACTTCATCATCATCATCTGCCTTTTATTAGCCTTTTTCCAACTATGTTGGGGCGACTTCCAGTCTAACCGGATGCAGCTGAATACCAGTATTTTACATAGAGCGACTGCCTATCTGACCTCTACAAAACAATTAGTACTAGGTAATACAATACCCCTTGGTAAGACTGGTTGTCAGACTGTGACGACTGTCAAAGATCTACAAATGACAGCCGAGACCAACGGCTTAAAGTGCTTTCCGAGGCACGGAGGAAACTCGGTATGTAATGGGCCGGTCACCCATCCGCGGACCAACCTAGTAGATATTATAACTTATTGGAGAAAAATCGAAATAGTGTTCAATTCGATAGGTATATTTCACAAATAACCAGAATCATTCGGTTCCCATTCAAAGTGAAAACTCGAGAACACATACACAAAATGTCGTTGATTAGTCTAAGAATTAAGCTGCAGAAGATTTTCTTATATTTAGTTTCATGTATGTATAGATGTATTTATTCTTATTTATTTTAGTACATAGAGGACTTACAGCTAATAAAAACAAACAAAAAAGGAAACCATGGTCACCAGAAAGCCAATTACAAATCCTCACGTATAATTATTTTAGTCATAAATATTTTCTAGTATTTCTTTCTGTTTTTACACCTACTGTGTATTGTCTCTGCATCCCTAAGGTAGAGTGGTAGAAAATGCCCAAGACATTAAGTCCGCCTTTATACAGTTTTTTACTTGTGCATAAAGTTTTGATAAATAACCGAAATTCGTCTACATTATGATTAGAATAATACAAAGTTCATTCAACCTTTAGAAGAGAGAAAAAGTCAATGAACCTCGACCATGGTGGCCTTTCCAGACAAGTTCATTGCATTTGGCCAGACACTGTAACACCCCCATAATAAATCTAAAGCGGCCATGGGGTTTCAGATGACGTCACTTCGTAGACGGTTGAAAATATTCACCCCATTGAATTAGTCATGTTTTTTTATTAAAGTTAGCCCTGATAAAAGTCCGGTCGATTTATAAAGTCCCTTTGTTACTGGCAAAAATATTTTCATTTAGCGTTTTATACGTACCAAGGAGAGGAGCTCGTGGCTAAATAATAACAGCCGCTCAGATCGATCCTTAGGTTAAGCCGTGCTTGCCTAGGTTGGTCTGTGGATGGGTGACCACCCATTACATACCGAGTTTCCTCCGTGCCTCGGAAAGCACGTTAAGCCGTTGGTCCCGGCTGTCATTTGCAGATCTTTGACAGTCGTTAGATAGTCAGTGACCCAAAAAGTCTGACAACCAGTCTTACCAAGGGGTATCGTATTACCCAGTACTAACTGGGTTGTGGAGGTCAGATAGGCAGTCGCTCCATGTAAAATACTGGTATTCAGCTGCATCCGGTTAGACTGGAAGCCGACCCCAATATAGTTGGGAAAAGGCTAGGCAGATGATGATGATACGTACCAAGGACAAGATCGATACTGCAACTAACTATAAGTTTTTATTCCGCGACCCCCGATTCAGAACCTCACAACCCTTAGGTACTTCTTTACTAATATTATTAATGCGAAAGAAAGTTTGTTTGTTACCTTTTCACGCCTAAACCACTGAATCGATCATCCTGAAATTTTGCATATACGTTGTCAGGTGTACAGAAACGGACATAGGGTACCTTTCATCCCGAAAAAAATTACTGTTCCCGAGGAAAACAACAGTAACGTTCTAATGATAATAGATGGCGCCACGTGTCTTTCGAATCATGATTGAATTATATTATTACAAGCAGAGTACAACCCGAATTGATTGTCAAATTGCAAATTAAAGCGAGCGGGGCCGCGGGAAAAAGCTAGTACAATCATAGACTCAAGCATTTTTCCTATGAGGTAGGCAGGAACGGCCACCTGCTGTGATGCTTCGACGATACTCATTTACTTCATCCACGTTCATACATCTGGTTATACACGCATGCCAATTGTGAGTACTACGCACCTGACCAGCACTACCATCTTAGTTATGATCTTCAGAAAAGAACCATACAGTAGTCTTGTAAAATCTAAGTACGAGGGCTTGAATGGCTCGCTATAGATACTGGCAGACTGTGATACTGAAATGGTGTTCCATCAACTGCCTAGCCTTTTCCCAATTATGTTGGGGTCGGCTTCCAGTCTAACCAGATGCAGCTGAATACCAGTATCCTAAATGGAGCGACTGCGATTCTGACCTCCACAACCCAGTTAGTACTGGGTAACACGATACGCCTTGGTAAGGCTGGTTTTCAGGCTTTTCCCAAGGGGTATCGTATTACCCAGTACTAACTGGGTTGTGGAGGTCAGATAGGCAGTCGCTCCATGCAAAATACTGGTATTCAGCTGCATCCGGTTAGACTGGAAGCCTACAAATGACAGCCGGGACCAACGGCTTAACGAGCTTTTCGAGGCACGGAGGAAACTCGCTATGTAATGAGTGTTCACTCATCCACAGACCAACCTAGGCCAGCGCGGCTTAACCTGAAGATTGATCTGAGCGATTGTTATTATTTAGCCACGAGCTCCTCAATTCTGAAATGGCGTTGCGTTATCCAATAAAGTTTTCTAAAGTTACCGACCAAAACGAAAATAGCACAGCTGATACTTACTCGAAGTTATGGACCTATTTCAAACCTTCATACCGTTTATGTCATGTTTATGCATCACCAGCTATTGTGGAGAAAATTTCAATTATTTTCTATGACATCTACAGAGACTGGACAATAGGCCCTAAAAGAGCTTTCACATTGTTTATGGCCAGAAAGTAATAATTACTGTGTTATGTATTTATGATTAAGACTGAAAGTTAAGAATCTATTCGGAAACAATGGTCATTGTTGTCCAGATGGCTTTCGTTAAGTTTTGTTGAGAATATATTCTTTTGGCACAAGGAACTTTTAAACAGTTTCTCGGTCCTCCGTCGTCATTTGAAGATCTTTCACAGTCGTTACAGGTAGTCCGAAAGTCTATCAACCATACCAAGGGGTATCATATTACCCTGTACTAACTGAGTTGTGGAGGTCAGATAGGCAGTCGCTCTATGTAAAATCCGGTTAGACTGGAAGTCCACCCCAACATAGTTGGTAAAAGGCTGAGTACCAGAAATAAGTAAGTTTCGGCCACTACATACATCTTTTACAGTCTTTCATTATAGTTAAATAAACTACTGTGATACTCAACCGTCATTATCAATTCCGTTGACAAATGACGCATCACCAGTTCATCAACAAACCGTCATGCGAGCCCCCATAAGGCGTTGATAAATGACGTCACCATAATATTTTCGTTGATAGATGCGCGCCCGCATATGTCCTGCCGATCTATTGTCAAGTTCAATGGATCGCGTTCAATTGACGGAGCACGTTCATCTTTGTCAGACAGATGTATATGAGTAGATGGTAATAATTTTAGTGATGATGGAAGTGCTTACGGCTGGTTATTAATAAAATAGGTTGATTGACGCTTGACAGATGGGCTCGTAAATGTCTTGGACAATTTGTCTGTTTTCGTCGTAAGGCTTAAAAAATATATATTCATCATCTGCCTAAGGGCCGACTTGTTACAGATTGCCCATGTTATAGGTGGCGAGCCTATTGTCATCAACCGGGCACAAATCCAGGCTCCGTGGCTGCTACTGAGAAACTCCTGATGGATAAACCCATTAACACTATGCTCGATCCGGAAATCGAACCCAGGACCCCATGCTCAGCAGTCGCGCTTGCGATCTCTCAACCAACGAGGCAGTCCTTCCAGTAAATCATCTATATCCTATTTAAACAACATCCTGTACAACTTATGTCCTCCTAGTACTTCAACTTTTTAATTACTACCAACTGATGCAGTGTAATCTTCTAGTTAACCCTTCAGCTAAGCTAGTCGAAGGCTAAGTTCACCTCCATGGAACAGCGGCACAATAATTCACAATTACGGCCCCTTGATTGCCTATCAACGCAATTGCAAGCTATATTATAGCCGTTTTATATCTGCGTAGTTTACAAGAGTGATTAAAAACGTTGATTAATCCGTTGGAAGAAGTTAATATTGGTACGGCGAGTTATGGGCTAGCTCGCCGTCCGGCCATCTTATAACGACAGGCCGTGTCGACGGCGCGTTCGTGTTCCACGTGCGCCTCAAAGAGATGTCAGGAAATAAGTAGGGGTCCGCATGGGCCGATGGCTGCCAGGGCTGCGGGACTGTTCGAAAGAGATACCGTGGCCCTGGAACACAAAGGGCAAAGAAGGAACATGGATGGGTTTTAGTCAGTACAAGTCCGACACTACCTTCCGCTCCGCCCAGAGTGGGGGGGTCATTTGATGATATCCCATAAGAAAAAAAAAAAAAAAAGTTAATTTTGGTTTACGTCCACTTTTAAAGCCCACTTGCACAGCTAATCGGTAAACATATTAAAAGCGTCACTCTGTTTGTTGTCTGCAAAGGATTGTCAGGAACACCACGATTTTTTAAATTCGTACACACCTACCTGAGAATGACGAGTTCCTTGCATAGATGAAACAATGCTCAGGAAATACTTCTCTTCTAAGTACCAAAAATATTGACACTCTACCCAATAACTAACTAATAAGTTGAAAAGTTGGTGGTAATCTGTTGGTTTGGTGAAACGATGGACAGACTGTGTAAAGGATGATATGGCAAGAAAAGAGGTGTCTGATGAGATGACGAGTAATGAGAAGTATGGAAGAAGAAGACATGCTGCGCCGACCTGTAATAAGGGCAGGAGAATGATGATGGCTTAATAACCAACTAGCTGCAAGGGAGAAGCCATCATTATAAAGCTTTCGGATACGTGTCGAAGAAGAAGAAATAATTCTGTCTATACCTTTGAGGAATACAGATATCCCCGTGTCTGTGTCCATGAAATGCTATGCTTTGTTTTACTTTTGGCTAAAACAACATACATTACACATGTAAGGACTGAAATCTGTCGTCATACAATGTTCGCAAATTAGCTGTTTGAGTGGGAATCTTTCTTTGAGTAACCAGTTTTCGTATTAGAGAATTCACTATAATCCCAAGCTTGGTCATAATTACTTTCCGCTATTTGTATGTGCTTTAGTAATGTTTCTGCTTCTCCGGTAATGCTACTCTTGAAGTAGTGACGTTTTTGAACCTTTAACAACGTGGAATTGTTATGAGAAGACCAAAAGTGATTACGCAAAAACTTTTGTCATACTTGCAAATAAAGGCACATGCGGCAACCGGCAAGATTCATTATTTATATTCATCTCGATCCGCAAACAGCCGTATTGCGGTCTTTATTGACCGACAAACACTCAATCGCAGACAACCAGGCGACAGCAATCTCTCCCGGAAAATACTATATTTATTTAATGCCAGATGAGATTATCAGAGATGGGTAGGGTGTTCCGTAAACTATGGACCAGTTTAAGTCAGGACCGGCAACGCCAACGGACGGTTGACATACTCAATTCGACAGTATTTGAAGAACAGCAAAACCGACTCAAAGTCATAAGTAATTTCGTTCAGTATCTACGATCATGGAGTCGTATTATGTTCGGGTCAGCACAGACCAATTTGGGCTAAGCCGAGCCGGGCGGTTTTTTCCCGAACGTTACATGTTCGATTTTGTCTACTGGCAATACTGAATCTTGACGACCAGAACATATTGTGAGGGACATCCTTTACAGCAACTAAATACGCTACTCATTTAGCTGCTAACAATGCTGAACTGAATTCTTTGATAACACAATTTAAATTGCCAACTAAACACTCAAAGAAGAGATGACACATGACCGGGCTTCAGAAAATATCACGTAATAAAAACTACTGTTTCCAACGCGACAGCTACTTTTTATTTCACCACAGCCAACTTTACACATTCGTTACGAAGTTTACTCATTTCAGACAGACATTACCACATCGCATTACGTATACTGTAAACAGGCGGCTACTGCTGAACTTTCTCTGCAGATTGTAAAAATGGCGGTAACTGCAGTGGGGCTACAGGATATGCGGCAGTGCCTATCTATATAAAGCAGTGTCTGGAAGGCAACGCAAATCGTATCTTATTATACGACCGGATTTACAAATAAACATAACATAACATCACGCCTGTAATGCGAAGGGTTAGGTAGATGTGTACCTAATAGTACACCCACATTTCGTTCAGTTTCGTTTCAGTTATGTTGGCTGCTACTGAGAAATTCCTGATGGCAAAACCCAATGACACTTTGCCCGATCCGGAATCGAATTCAGCACCTCATGCTCAGCAGACGTGCTTGCACTAGATCAACGAGGCAGTCTCAAATCACCGTTCAGTGTCATCTTGATTCTGAATGGTGATTTGAAACTGACAGTCGCTATGAAGTGTATGGAAAGTCTTAGGTACAATGTTTTCAAGTTGAGGGACGTATGGTGTTTTGAAGAGAGGATGAAAAAAATAATAATAATAAGAGAGCCCCCTGGGCGTACGAAAATTCGAACAAAAGAAGAAAAAGCTGCTCCACTCAAAAAAATCCAAAGGACCAAGGTGTAGTTTGTCTCCAGTAGTGGCGAAGGTTCCATACAACTCGATTCCGACCGGATTCCCTTTGAAAAATGTCAGTCAGTATTCTATGGACAAATAATATAATCACATTAAAGATTATGTACTATGGCTTACCTCTTACAAAAATTGACTCTTCGCTACTGGTCTCCAGTATGTGTAAAAGCATGTGTATTTACTTGAAGACTGCACCAAAAACACTGCATACTAACTCTAGTATCTGGTCATTCTGCAGTAACTATGCAGGTATAAACATAAAAGCTTTGGGGAACAGTAATGACTCACTGGACTTGGCACCTAAACTGCGAATATCAGTAAAATTTACCGATGTTACGAATGTGCATTTGCCAGCCATTGCCAGTAGCACCAGCCGAATTAGAGAATATTGACCTCAAGCTAAAATTAGGCGCAGTGTATTTTTATCTTCATTTTTCCAAGAATTGAAACTTTCTCGGTTCACAAGATGTGAACTGTTTGTGTTTTTAATTAGAGTGCCTATGTAAATAAGATCTGAAGAATATTTTTGCTTTTCATCTCTCGTCTCGGTATGGACTGAATGAGAATCGTTGATGCCATGAGAAAAACTTTAGGCGACCAGCAAAGTGGAAGCGGAGGTGATTGTCCAGGAGCTGGATGTACATTTAAGCCTAACAATAATCAGCCTATATCGTTTCCACTGCTGGGACTCAGGCCTCCTCTTTATGAGAGTGAGTGGGCTATAATCCACCACGCTGGCCCAGTGCAGGTTGGTAGATGTCACATGTCTTCGATTTTTTGATTCTAGGACATGCCGGTTTCCTCACGATGTTTTCCTTCACCGTTTTGAGAGCAGTGGTGATGAAATAAATTACACAAAGTTTTACGCCTGCCTGGGTTCGAACCCACGACTTACTACTCGTAAGTCGGGGCCCCCACCACTGGGCCACTGCTGCTCTCCCATCATCGCATCGCATCGATGGAAATACATTTAATCCTTCTAAAAGCCTGTAAGATTAAATTACTTGTCAAATATGATCTGATCACAACTTTATGATTTGTTCTGACCACTTTAAATCAATCATTTGTTCAAACTAGGCTGAGAATCAAGACAACAAATACTTAAGACAGTACCCTAAAAAACTCGTCGAGCCGGGTTTTTAATATTACCACGCGTGAAAGCAATTTCTTACGCCATTTCTACATTAATTTCTATGTCATGTTTACATCCAAGCAAGGAGGAGACAGATTACCCCCGTTAGACGTAATCAGAATCAATCAATGCCTATTACAAAACAAACAAATGGAAATGCAGCGTAAACAGACTATAAATAAATGTATGACACACGGCTATCATGGCTGCATTGAGGCTCATTTACACGTGGCGTATTTCTCGTCAAGAGGTGATCAGGCGAGATTCTCGACGGGAAGCTAGATGCTAAGGAGGCGAGATTTGTGATTATTGCCATCATGTTATGCCACATTTAAGTCAGAAACTAAATTAGCAGGGTGAGTGAGGACGCTTCCCAGCTCTATGGGCTGACGTTCTTAAGAAGGTGCTTTGGCGTTACTCGATGCGCAAGGCGGAGAACGGTGCTAGCACAACTCAGGAGAGGTGTAATGTCTATTTTTTCAGCAGTGAACTATTTCTTTCGTGATTTCCTGGGCAGTTCTCGAACTCTGATTTGACAACTCCAAATACGACATAATTGTATAATTTACATGTTTATACGAGCGCCGTCATTTTGGAAGACGAAGCTGTATTGTTATTCTACATCCTCCTAGGTATTGTTTATGTGAACAACAGCTTTATTTCATCTCTTTTCGATGCAAACAACTCTTCTCGAATAAACTGTGCTATTACGAAATCGTCTTTGATTTTTAATAGGTTTACTGCCAGTTCGCCCACATGGGTTTATTTCTTGCCAATGCATGTTTCCTGTTTTAATACAATTATTATAATATGCCACAGCACATAAAAGGTCTGTTATATTCCGCGTATCGTTCAGTTTTATGGTGTTACGCCAAAGCTCCCCAGGAAGTGCCCTTTTGCGATTTAGCTTTGCTGTTTTATCTAAGTTACTATTCCGAGACTGAAGATAAAACAATATCCTTCCGATCGAATTTAGTCACGGTGGCCAATCTTCCAACGATTAGCCATTTTATTAAGTATTTGCGCTAACACTGATACACTCTCTGTCCCTTTACTCTCCTAGTCCGATGGGACGACAATCGAAATCAAAATATTTTATTTCACATATGCCTACTACATGTGCACTTAACATAGAGAAAACGTGCACGGTTCAGGTTGGTCGTTTCCTATGGAGAAGAACCGGCAAGAAAATCCATGAAAATCCATGGTTGTTCTTTTAAAAATCATTTGGTGTTACGATATTTTTATGTTACAGCGTTATACCATATGGGAGGACAGCGTAGGCCCGACAATAAGTCGTTGCTTAATCAAAGTCAATGCGACACAACCATGGAAAGATCAGACGCAGGACCAATGGATTATAATGACATCTACTGCTAAACTGGATCTCGAAGACCAAACTTATATCCATTCATATTTATTTCGCAAAAAAAGATTAACAATTCTGTAACGAAGAAGAATGGAAACTCTATCCTCTTTTTGGCCTTCATCGCAGTCTGGTAAGACCAAATAAGCTCTGTGAATCATCATCTGCCTAACCTATTTCACACTACGTTGGGGTCGGCTTCCAGTCTAACCGCATGCATGCAGCTGAATACCAGTATTTTAGATGGAGGGACTGCTTACTTGACCTCCACAACCCATATAGTACTGGGTAATATGATAAGTCAACCAGTCTTATCCCCTTGATAAGACTGGTTGTCAGACTTTCGGGCCACTGACTACTTGTAACGTCTGTCAAAATCAACAAATGACAGCCGGGACCTACGGCTAATAGAAAAGCTATGTGGATATCTATGGTAAATAATCCGCGCGTTTTATGCGTCAGCGCAACTTGACATTAATCCCAGTGGTTGAAGCTAACGACGTACGGTAATAAAACTAAACGGACTGCTATCCTACTAAATACTTATACGGGTTTAATGATACAATGACATTAGCAGGTGGCGTTCTATAGTTTCTGCGTACCCCATGGGCAAGAGGCGTGAGGTTATGGTGCTACAAATCTTATACGATTTTGAACTTAACCAACAAGATTTTATGGTTTAAAATCATTTGGAGAAATTTGACAGTTTGTGGTAACTTGATGTGCTGGCGACTGTACGCAAACCGGTTTTCAAAGCCCTTTATTTTACTGTGTATGAATGGGCGTCGTGGTGGCAAATGCGATCGCTGAACGTGGGGGGTGATCTTGGGTATGATTGTCAGGTCAGGTAAAGTGTTATTGGGTTTTTCTATTAACAGCTTCTTCAGTATTGGCCCGGAGCGTAGATTTGAGCCCATGGGATGGAAATAAAGTTGCATCACACCCTACCAGCTAAATGTTTCTGCTTACCACTTCGGGAAAACCCAGCGTGATGTCACGCTATTTCATTATGAAATAAATTATTCTATTCTCAATGTAAATACCAATTCATTACCAGTCACGTAATGAATTGGTAGGCTATCATAAATATCAGCTATAAATATAAGAAGGTTTTAATGTGGAAGCAATGAAATGAAGAACTCAATCAGTATCTACCGCAATTTAATCTTAATGTTACGGTTTTTAATATCGAATACCTAGTAAAACTCCATTATTTTTATTGTAAATCAAACAAAACAGATCAAAATAACCTAGTATCTATCTTTATTGTAAAAATAATAATCGAAGAACTACATATTATTATATATAGTTCTTCGATTACCTACAGATATAATAATTTCGACTTTCGGTATTTGCAAAGAAATCTGATTTCATGTCATCATCATCTGCCTAGCCTTTTCCCTTTACTATGTTGGGGTCGGCTTCCAGTCTAACCGGATGCAGCTGAATACCAGTATTTTACATGTAGCGACTGCCTATCTGACCTCCACAACCCAGTTAGTACTGGGTAATACGATACCCCTAGGTAAGACTGGTTGTCAAGACTTTTTGGGCCACTGACTACCTGTAACGACTGTCAAAGATCTACAAATGACACCCGGGACCAACGCCTTAACGTGCTTTCCGAGGCACGGAAAATCTGATTTCATGTAAGTACAACTCTGCCTAGCCTTTCGGCCAAACAGGCGTGATGTCATGCTAAAAACCTAAACTTTAATTTGATTATCCTGTATTCAATAGGCAATCCGAATAGCCGAAATCGGTATAAATAAATAAAAAGAAACGTGACATAAATCAATGCGAATAATTTATTTTCCTTGTCTCAAGAAAAAAATGGATTACTGTGTACTAGTGATGGGACGTCTCGGAAAATTCGGTGAACCATTATATCGATGGTGAATTGATTTTTACTTTTATCGTTGATTTTCAACTAAGTTGTAATTATTGAAGAAGATATTTTAATGAAGACGATTGTAATTAAACGATTAGCAGCGAAAAGTGAAACAATTCAAATGAAATGAAATTAATCCACGAAGTTATGGGCAATTTTTGTATTTGAAAATCTATTAAAATAGCTAAAGTAAAATTCCATGCCACTCAAAATCCACAGTGCATTTAATTTAAGCTTATCGAGTTCCATTCTCCAGGTTAACCTTCAAGTTTCTTCGTCTGGAAGTCTATACCGTGTCCATCGCTGGATGCGTGCGCATATTTTCTCAAATTGATGTAATAATATAAGTAGCAAATGTCACGCAACGTTTAGTCACGAAAGCTCCATAAGATTGACATGCTCCGAAAAACGATCAAAGTGCTGCGTTATTGAGGAAATCAGTTATTTATAATTTTATGAGCAAACGGCTTTGTATGTAGGTCATTGTGGTTCTTAGTAAAAATGGAAAGTATGTGGGATGTACCTATGTGTGGGATAAAAGAAAGATTGAGTGTTTACTAGTTGCTCGTCCGAGCGAGACTAACAAACAGAATTAGTCCAATTTGCCGCTTCAATGGTCGTAATGAGCTATTCATTATGTAATCTTTACATCTAATAAGCTATTGCTTTACACGTATGAAAGGACATCGACTTCCTATGTGGTTACGCGTTACGCCCATGAATATCTGTCTTCATTAATTTGTTTTAAAACAAACAAGCTAACAGTACTATTAAACTAAGCAAATTAAAAAGGATAATATCGATAAAATGAAAAGGTCTTATAATAAAAGGTTCAACACTAGGTGATGAGGACGACAAAATGATAAAAATAAAACAAAAATATTGAAAAGAGAATGATAAAAAGACTCACATTAACATTCCAAAATTAAATGTCAAATTCCATCACACTACGTAATCGAAAAAAAAACAAAAAGATAATCATAACAAAAACAAAAATTCAAATTAAAAAAGAGAACAATACAAAATAACGGCCCCTCGAAACTCGCTTTCAATGCAGCTTCGCACTGGCTGGCATAAAGACCTCGGTAACCTTACTAATTGGACCGCTCAGGTGTTTGACCCAACACTATTGTATGCAGTTTAGCGCCAGCAGGGTTGCCACTGTTATCATATCAGCCCGGAATTACGCAGACCTCTCTTTTCTTCTGCCATACTTGGGTTCTGTGCGTCCCTCAGCCAGGTGTTTCCCGCGACTTTGACGATATCGTCGACCAAACAAACTTTTCGTCGGCTCTGGTTTCTTTAGACACAATCGGTCGAGACTTTGTTCCATCAGCTGGCCATTTGGATTTGAGGAACCTCGCAGTATAATACAAGTTAGCTTCTATTGCCAGCCCTGCCTTGTCAGTGAGAATAACGCGAATATAATGACAATACGTGCATTTTCTAACGCACAAAAACATCACGTGACCATTTATGTAATTACTGTTTTGTTAACTGTTGCGTTCATTGAGAAGATTTTTCATGTTTTCATTTGCTTGTTGAATAGATTGGCATCTTTTCTCATAATTGTTTTGGTTTCATGCGTGAGTTTTTTTCGCACGACTGCTGTCATCTTCGACAGCATAAGTATAATCAGCATATAATGTTCCTAGTGCTGAGATACAGGCCTTCTCTCTTTGAGAGGGAGTAGGCCGTTAGCTCATTATCCTCCACGCGAACCCAGCGCGGGTTGGTGCATGTTATATTCTTTATCTTCGAATTTTTGGTTCTAGGACATGCCAGTTTCCTCACGATTGTATTCCTTTACCGGTTTGAGAGTAGTGGTGAAGAAATAAATTACATTTGCGAAGTAAAGTGCCTGCTTCCATCTTTTGAGCTGCTTTTTTCGAACTATTTCGAGTTTTAAGCAGGGTTTACTGCGGACGAAATCTGCAGATGATCTCAGCGACTTCGATAGACCTTATGCTAAAGCCACTTAACCTAGAAAGAACCGTGCTTAAGTGCAAGAACTAGTTTAATTTAAAAACTAGGTCCCCTCTGATCTTATAACTGGCTATTAGTCGGGAGAACAAATGGTCCTACGCAAACACTAGGTTCTAGGCTAGCTAGGCCTAGGGATTTCTTTGCAAAACAGGCATTGATATAGGTAAGAGATTATTTGTAGATCTTTAGGTTATATTAATTAGGTATTTCAACCCAAATGCTAGTATCTAAGTCTGATTTTATAGTCGTTCTAGATCTTAGTTTTCTGTGGACTGCTTTAAAACCAACACCGTCGTGGCGATGATCGCCAACAGACTGGATTGCCCTTTTATCCGGCAACGCCGCAGCAGACATATTGTTACCTTGTGAGTGTTCGTTTTTAACTGTGCTTATTATCCTGTCTATATCTACTTATGTATCTGCCTGTATACACCGTGACTTTTCAGTCGTCTTACAACGGCAGCCCACTTCATGTATCCAATGACTACTAAACATTCATAAAAAAAAATAGTATTTATGAAATTTTAATAATTTAAAAATAAAAATATTTTTCAGTATTATGACGCATTACGCAGTTAAAACACCCTGTTGCGAGCGATTATTTACTCGACTCGAGCGCTGGGTAAGTATGTTCTCCCGTTTGACACGTAAACATCATTAACAGGATGTTTCATAATTTTATTCCAATGTATAATTTATTTTTCTTTGTACCTACTATGGTAGGTAAAAAAAAAAATCGCGCCTAGAGTTATTTTATATAAAGGTGGTCCACTCAATGTACCCGACATTGAGTGGACCACCTTTGTAAGACGACTAAAAAGTCACGGTGTATAAGTCTTGTTACTTGAATTAAAGCTAAGTTTAATCTTAAAATGACACCAGAATCCAGGTAGCAGACAAATGGGTAGGTACTCTTGCCAAATATGATCATGAATAAAGTCACGTTTTCCCCTCTTGAGGAAAAGTGGTCACTAATCGTTTCTTTACCAAGAAATACACGGTTCCTTTAACTTTGTTTTACTTCCATGGCATCAACGTCTTCCCTATTGGTTATTACACCAGGAATTCCAAGAAATTATTTTCTTGCGTCTGTTTTTGTCCCGACAGGAACCCTGCCTATAAGTGGTCTACTTCCCGCAGTACGTATGTGTCTACGTGTCGTGGAAATGCATTGTTTAACCATAACTAATGTATAAGTGGCAAGCTGTATAACTGTCGGTGACCTGGTTTGTAACGTCGACTATATTTTATGATGTGGGTGGCAGCAGTGGCGAGTCGTACGATCTACCGCACACCAGTAGAAGTAGGAAAACTGGTCCTTATTGCTATGAAATGAAGGCTCGTCTATGTCGAATGGTTACTAAAGACGTGTGACTGTATTAACGTAAGCAATGTGTGAAGTTGTGGACTACCCACGTTACCACGTACCTACATATGTCAGAGGTTTCGCGTGGCATTTTTATTACTTACTAGTTTTTTCCCGCGGCTCCGCTCGCATTAATTTAGAATTTGACAATCAATTCGGGATGCACTCTAATTGTTATAATATAATTCAATCATGATTCGAAAGACATGTAGCGCCATCTATTATAAGAACGTTATTGTTGTTTTCCTCGGGAACAGTACTTTTTTTCGGGTTGAAAGGTACCCTATGTCTATTTCTGTAAAATTGACAATTTATATGCAAAATTTTAGGATGGTCGATTGGTGGTTTAGGCGTGAAAAGGTAACAAACAAACAAACTTACTTTCGCATTTATAATATTAGTATGGATAGGGAAAGGAGGAAATGCTTCCAGTATTTATAAAAGCGCCAAGTTTTGTGGCTTCCATATACAATTTCCAGAAATCTCGATTTGAACGAAAGATGGAAGGCCTATTCCGTTCTGGGGAGCTGACAAGGAGGACCGATTACCGGGTGAAAGTTGCGGGAAACAGCTAGAAGCAGGCAGTACAGGACTGGTGGTTGTGGCGATGCCTGGACGAGGCATATGTCAAGAATTAGACGTCTTTCAGATGAATGAGGTTGAAAAGGAATCTTTTTCAGAATATAATGGTGCACCTGGTCTCATAAAAGACATCATGAGGCATGGTAATTTATCTCGAAAACCCCAAAAGAAGATACGAGTAGTATCCGACAGATAAGGCACAGCGAAACACGAACGAAGCCAGGCCCGTATCCATAAATCGTTTTTGCAAATTCAATCGTGAATGTCGATCGAGTACACGCACGCTGGGAAAACACAGGGTGGGCTATTCTCAAAGCGGTTCCCTTTGAGCCGATGCGTGCAATCACAATGTATAAATACATAACCAATACGAGATAAAAACATTCGCGTAATGGCAGGTTATCAGCCCATCGTTTAAGTACTGCGCTCGTGCGTAACTGCCATAACAGACGATATCACACGCTTCACTTTTTGTTCATTTAAGGGGTATCTTTCAATCGAGATACGTAATGAAAAGTGAAATATGAGTTCATTCATTCAGAGAACCATTCCAACGATGTTGGATTTCGGTTTTCGGCGTCTTTCACTCGCGATCTGATCTCGTGATCTTCTGTTTCTTCTCAAATCGACGACTCAGAGGTCAGCTGGATAGCTCTGTCGTTTGCCTCTTCAAGTCTTGGAGGTTGCAGTTAGTTGTGCACGACGAGCCAGGTGTGGCATGGAAATCTTCTTAGAGTGTCGATAGCAAATTTTTATTAAAAATATTTGGCCCAAAATTCAGTTATGCGAACTCCGCTCGTTGATGCAGTCATAAGACCGTCAAGTGCGCGGGTGTCAGGGCATGCAGCGCAAGATGGAAGGTGGGCTATTGTCTGTGGCATCGAAATAAAATGAGGAGGTAAGCATTCCTTTTTTAAATTCGATCTGTGTTATGTCTGAACGTGAAATGAAACAAAGATGGACCCACTTGAGTGCAGCGTCAGTTATCAGTATAACAGTCTATGCACGTACGAGCGTGTTATCGTGAAAGCATGTACTTGCGAAGTGGCCTGAAGTGGGTAATTGAAGATAAAAGTTATTATCCAAGGATACCCCTTCCTTTCGATAAGATAATATCTGAGGATCATGTTACTCTCTTTGCAGCGAAAGTGCAGTTAAGGGCTGCGGGACTGTTCGAAAGAGATACTGTGGCCCTGGAACACAAAGGGCAAAGAAGGAACATGGATGGGTTTTAGTCAGTACAAGTCTGACCAGAGTGGGGGGGGGGTCATTTGATGATTTCCCATCCGGAAAAAAAAAAAAAAAAGGGGACAGTGTTCATACATCAGTCTCAAATATGACCCACCCTATCTTTCTCAAATATTATCTTTTCGCCGCCCCTGCATCTTGTAGTTCTGTTCTGATGACAGAAATAGGGCCCCGATGTCCGCGAATGTATGTAAATATCTAAATTCATACGCAAAACTTTCCGCACAATAATTTCCTCATTTCTCCGCACCAAATGCCGCAATGATATTATTAATAAAAAGATGTAGATATCGCACAAGCGCGCGCGAATTGTTCCAGACAAATTCAGACAATTATCGTAATTTAAGTACTTCAAGCGCAATAGCTATCTCTTTCTGTATCATACGTGCCGTATTATCTATCGCAGTCGTAACAACGCAACGATATTTGAACGCCGCTCAGTATGAACGTAACGTATCTTTCTTTATAATATCATTGCCGGGCTTACTAATGATCCTATTTATATTCAAGCCCAAAAACCCAACGAAACTTCAAAAGATCTATTTATAAACACTAACGGATACAAAACGAGGTTATCGTCAATAATAAAAAGGATAATTATCTTTATCGAGCATATGCCCTTGACCGTGTATCGCTTGATGCTCATACGTTCAAGGCTTCTTGGGAAGTGTGGTCGTGTTAACGACCTAACATCACATTTGGCATCACACCCCGGGCGTGATTTAAAAATAGTTATTTTTATTTAGTGCTCCGGGTCTACAGTTTACAAAATCGAATTTGGAGCAAGAGATCTAGAGTAGAATTTAGATTGTCTGAATTTGAGAACTGCCCGTTGGTTTAGTGGCCGCAAGCACGATTGCCGAGCATGAGGTCATGGGTTCGATTCCCCGGGTCGGGCAATGTGATATTGAGTTTTTCCATCAGTAATTTCTAAGTAGAAGTCATGGAGTGTGGCTCGCCCCCTATTACATGGACCTTGAACATAACTGGAGAAATGTGGGTGTAGTATTAGGTACACCTCTGCCGTACCCTTCGGAGATTACTGGCGTGATGATGATGTTATTATGAATTTAAGAATGCATTTGTTTTTAGAATCGCTCTCATTGCGCCTTTCAAGCTGTCGATTGTATAACAAGGAAATAACTGCACTCTTGGATAAACATCAATACACCAATGCCTCATACTTATACCCAAGGTGTGACTCACGCAGGATTTGGTAAGCATTTCCATGCTCTTGTCACTTACATACAATTATTTATTAAAGCGTATTAAGGGAGTCCATGTCTGCGACTGAAATAGCAGCTGCAAAAAGAGGTATGCGAGGCTACTGTTAACGTCATCGATGGGGCTAAGTTCTAGTCGATGCAAGAATAGATTATCTATAAGTCATTTAAGCGATATAATCGAAGAATCATCAGGATACGCCAAAAACAGAAGAAATATAAAGAAGTCAGCTTCCGTTCCAGAACTTCAGAGCCACTAGCACTCTACAAATAATAGCATCCGCGTAACCTACAATCTTCAACTCCCCATATTACACAACCAAACAAAAAAAAACTACTATTTAAAGATTCCAATAAACCCATTTTGATCGACAAACGTTTGCGTGTAGCGTAAACAAGTTCGACGGCGATGTGTAGTAACGAAAGTGAAAAATTATCTGATCGTGATTACGTTACACCACTTTTACTCATAGACGTCGCATGTTTTCTTTTACATTTGCATGAATAATAGCCATTAAAGAAGTTTTTACTGTTATATCGACCTTGGGACTTGGAGCTGATGTAAGAATGTTATTAGCTACATAACATAACTCCTGTAAACCCTGAAGGAGGCAGACGAGTAACTTGAGTGCACCCTAACTTCGCCAGTAATGTTTAAAGGCCATGTAATAGGGGGCGAGCCTATTGCCATCAACCGGGTACAGCACTCCGAGAAGCTAATGAGACAATTCTGGTGTAAAATCCAATATCTTTTGCTCGGCAGTAACGCTTACGGCCATTAAACCAACGAGGTTAGCTAATGTTATTTTAACTACTAACGATAAAGACCTAGAAATGTTTCAGGAACGCCCTAAATCTGAACCTAAATGTAACAAATCCTAGATTTCCGATGCGAAAGCCATTACGGATCATCATCATCTGCGTAGCCTTTTCCCAACTATGTTGGGGTCGGCTTCCAGTCTAACCGGATGCAGCTTAATACCCTTATTTTACATGGAGCGACTGCCTATCTGACCTCCACAACCCAGTTAGTACTGAGTAATACGATACCCCTTGGTAAGACTGGCTGTCAGACTTTTTGGGCCACTGACTACCTGTAACGATTGTCAAAGATCTACAGATGACAGCCGGGACCAACGGCTTAGCGTGCTTTCCGAGGCACAGAGGAAACTCGGTATGTAATGGGCGGTCACTCATCCACAGACCAACCTAGTTAAGCACGACTTAACCTAAAGATTGACCCGAACGGCTGTTATTGGCATTACGGATCAGGCTAAGGTATATTTAGTATCGAGTACAGAAGCTAATGATGATGCCATCTAGCCGATTTTGGTGTAGCTGAAATGGGCTAGATTGGCAGAGTTAGCATTCGATGACTTTTCGGAGTGGTTGAGAGCTTTCATGTGACGAGCATAATATCCTACTTTAGCAGAAACTCTGAATAGAAGGCGGACTAAAGCGGGAATCTAATAATACAGTATCGCTCGATTAAGCATAAAAAGCAAAGCCGTCAAGCCGTAAAGGGCTATCTGCAATGTCGCCGGAAAAAAGGTCGACTTCGTCCGCAGTTCCGGCTCATCAATGTTGTTTTGAGGTTAGTACATTACTTGTAGTACTTTTGAAGGTGAAAATGCTTTTCGAAATAAAAGCTTTTTTGGACCAATTACATTATCTTGTTAAATAGAGTTTCTGAGATTTTGCATAGCAAGTCGATGTTATATATGACTGATATAACATCGACATACTTTAGTGCAAAATATATTGACATAAGTGATATTTATTCTGTGTTTATATATCATTTCTTTTTTTTTCTAACAGCTTTGTTCCGGCCTTACAAACATGGTCTAAAAAAATAGTCGCATATAAAAGAAAATTGTCATTGTTTAGGTCTAGACTTCATTGTTCAGTTTCCTTTTCAAATCGAAGTTTTTCAATACTACCAATATTGACAAAGAGGAACTGCCTGTTGACATGAAACGCTTCCATCGCATCCTGTATACATAAGACGCTGCTAAACATATACACACACCCGTCGGCGTCTGCGAAGATGGGACAGCCCACAAGATCGATACGCACCGTCTTGGGGGAATGGAAGACTTGAGTAATCCCTTTTGGCCCTCGGATTCAATTCAAAGTTATAAGATAGATTTATGTTACTCTAGCAATTTGCACGGGTGTGGCAATTTATTAATTTCGTGGAAATAATGTGAATGACTTTTTCACTACTTTAGTCGAAATCCATCAAGTAGTTTTGTACTAAGGGTATGCATAGATAAACAACTTTATTTAAACTATTTATTGAAGTGACAAGTACTATTTATTGTGTTTTCAGTTAAGAGGACATTGGAGGTTTGGGTCAAATGTAAAAAATGACGAAGACGATACTGAATCATAACATAATGTATTATGATCACAAAGTCTCATTAAATAATCTGATATATCTGAGAAATGAGGACTTATAGGAGAACATTGCCATGAAAGTTAGGAAGCTAAATCGAGATATAGGTTACCCAATGATGTGAGTAAGCTATGCCTGCAATCAATTCTAACAGGGTAAACATGTTCAAACTCATATTGTATTTAGATTATGTCTGTCTAAATAGTTTTGATAGCCATAATCGATAGCGGATGCTCATATGCTCTCCTTTCTCATTTTACGATAACACTATGAAATCATCGAGGTATACATAATTTGGCAATGATCAGTATGTAACAAGCCAAGTCATCTGAAAATGTGTAGTAACGTAATAATGTAATAAAGTATCTAGTAGACAGGATGGCTAGGTGGAGATGCCAAGAAACTTTGCTTGAAGCATCCATTGCAGATTGCGGATATATTAAAGATACTTCTCCTTGCCCACGCCCATATGGATGGGTGGTTATTTAGTCCAGAAAGCCAACATCTCGAATCTGATTACAAATATGTGTTTTAACATTCAAACTCTTTTAAATAAAGGTGGCAAGTACTTACTTGATGATGCCATCTTCAATGTAGACATCCAAGTCTTCCATTCCGTCATCGTTGACGACACGTCCATTTTTGATCAGCAGGCGGTTTTGCGAGCTCTGGAAAGAACAAAAGAAATAGTTGTTAGTATAAAATTATCTATTCTTAGGACTTCCATACAATAGAAAGGAGATGGATGAATGGATATTACTTCTGAAGTCATAAATCAGTTCATCAATATTGATATTAACCACTACGAATGAAAATATTAGACAGTTCGGAACAATAACCGCGTGTTTCACATCGTAATCAACCCTGTCTGACTATAAATCATCTGCAAAGCGATCATTACTTATTCATACAGATATGAACCCTAAGAATATTACTATTGGTGCCATAAATCTATGACACGTCTCGTATGACAAGATGACAGCTCATCCCCTATTCGAAGCTCAATAGAGCTTCTATACAAAGGAATGATCTACAATAGTCCGTGATTAGAAAACTCTATGAGGGTTGGAACCCTTTCACTTCAGAATCCCTTTTTCTACTAGAGCTACGTACTTATCTATATTTTTTTGCAATGCTAGGTTCCTAAGCAAGATGATAAAATAACTGAAGAACCCCTTTATTGGTTTATTATCTGTATCTATGTACTTCTAGACCTACATGTGTTATCTTGTCCAAATATTACTAATCCCTGGTAAGGTTCTGACAAGGTGTATGCTGTGCCTCATTACCAGTATTTACTGAAGGTTGTAGCTCTTGAAGCGAGAAATTTGATTAAAAAAATGCGTATTACCTAAGCAAGCATTCAAGACGCGACGAAAAAGGAGTTAAAAAATCTTCAGCAATAAGATTCCAAAGTTAGTCACGTTCTAAACAAAGGATTAGAAAATGAAAACACCAAGAAATGTTAGACCGCACTGCATGGAGAAATAACGGCATAATATGCACTGTCATACAAAAGGAAGTTCATTGCGAATTCTAGTCAAGACTAACTTAACGTCCTATGAATATCTCAAAGACTGCCAAGCTGTACTTAAAATATAACTCGAGCAAAAATGTGGACAAATTCTTAAATGAAGTCAAAAATGGACTTACTTTAATATTAATCCCAGAAACCGACGTAGGAGTAGAATCAACCGTCATTTTTCAAACTTGGATTATAAAACTGGCCAATAAGCAGGCAGAAACGGTAATAATTCGCGATTTGATGTGTATGTTACGCCGAGAAACGCGACCGGCGCGCCTTACGCGAGTCCAACTAAAACTGAAAATGCGATACCGAAAATAGACGGTGGTCGTCCCCTCGCTTCACGATGCATATATAACTATATGTGTTTACATCAAATAGAAAGTGATAAAAGATGTGCAGATAATATAGCTAATAATACTGAAGAAGTAAACACGATAGACTAAAATTAACACGTCGAATGAATTGACGTCGATTAGTTGAAATTCTACGAGTAGTTTAATAGTTTTCAAAAGATTTGTGTGGTTTGTAGGATTTATGAGTTCGTTTGTAGTCAAAACAAGGACGGAGATTAGGATGATTGGTTTCACGAACGGGAAGTATTTCTAAATCGAGTTATTTCTAGTCATTAAGGGTAGAATGACGATTAGTCTGATTGCAATCGTGAGTCATGGGACGCTAGTTCGTTTAATGAAAACGCTTCCAACGAAAAGGGTCTTGCGAAGAACAATCAAGGAGAAGGGAGTCGTGTGTATGATTAGATGTATGAACGTGTACGAAGTAAAAAGAGTATGTGTGGCATTGTAAGGATCATAGCGGGTAACGTTCTGTAGTTAATGCTTTCCCCTCATGTGAAAAAGGCGTGAGTTTTGGCTTTTTGGCGTGGTTTCTCAACAATAGTACACTGTTACATTATAATTTGTACATTGCAAACTTAAGTCTAAGCGCCTCATCACTTACAGAAAAGCACAGCATGCACTACATTATGCGCAGATAATTACACAATTAAATAATGAAAACAAGAAATATACAGTTTGAGAAAAAAAAATAAAACTACATTGAATTTGATTACATTGAATTAAATTAAATAACATAGATTAAAATAAATTAGAATAGTTTAAATTAAATTAAAATGGATTGAATAGATATTATATATTTTTATTATATATTATATATATCTTCAATATATATTTATATCATGCATATTAGCCGAACTATCACATTTTTTGCGGACCAAGTTGCGGGCCAGTGCTAGTATGTAATAAAGTCGAGTTCAGTGAAATCAAACATGGAAACGTATATCGAATCGGGTTTGACAGTTTAGAAAATTAAATGCCACTAAATGAAAGAGAAAAAATCGAAGTCATTTATCACTTCTGTGTGACTTAAAAAGACAGAATAGACACTTTAAGTGACTCATTATCGATTTAAGAACAATACTACCATAAAAAATACTTTTTTTCCCATTACGGTAACATCGTAAGCGTCAGAAAAACCGGGTTGCGAGAAAAGCGCGCGAAACTGAGGCGGCCATCTTGATTTAACTTTCCCAGTCGATAAAACAGTTTCTTTCTATTGAATGACATTGAACTGTTACAGTGTAATACAATGGTAATTGTAATAGTAATTGCTAATTACTAATTACATAATGATCATTGCGTTTTTGTTGTAAATCGCTGTATTTGCATATAGTTGTTTTGTGACAGTTACGAGAAACATGCGATACACAGATGGCAACGACTATAAGTAGATGCACATTCCGTAAGTTTCATGGTCGTTTGTACGACTATAGTAAATTATTTACGTTAAAATAATGAATGGTTCAAGGTAAAACTTATTGAGAGATCTGTAAATTATCCTGAAACTACTTTACTTAAGTATTTTATGTGTTGCTACGATCAGACCAGCTTCCTTAAAACAGTGTATTGTATTTTAAACGATAAAATCTGTGGTTTTATGGGTTTCTAGAGTATTTTTGTCCTCGTGGATATCGGAAGTTATACTACGAGAACTTACCACCGTGTTAAAAAGTCGCTTATGTCTTTCTCCAAGTCTCAAGATGTCAATTTTCCAATTTAATTAGTATCCAATTTAGTTTTTTTGGTGTGAAAAGCAGACAGAATTTTAGATATTAGTATGGATAAAACATCAGAACAGTATTTGGAAGTATCTGGTCCTCTATTATAAACGGATGCCTTCCTAAGGCCGTTGGTTGTTTTCGGGCACCTTCTAAAAGAAATCGAATGCTTTCTTTTATAGTCTATTCCACAACTAACTAATGTCAGTCCTTTGATAGGGTCGGTAACCCATCGAACAAGGCGAAATTAGCAGCTGGCTCTATGCTTTAAGTTCCTGTAGAAGGCATTTTTGCTAGAAAAAATGGCTATAATTTGTAGAAACATCAGTCATAGCCGAGTGACTTGAACTCAGAGAAAATACTATTATGTACGCCCAACAGTTAGTAGCCATGGGGCGTGAATCGATATAGTTAATATAGAATATTATGCAGTGTGAGAAAGCCCTAGAAAGTTTGACAGATTGTATAGTCGGCTAGGGACAAAACTGAGCGGTAAAATGTGTTAAAATTTCACTGCTGTAATTTCGCTCCAGCATAACATGAGCTGGACTCATTTTTAAAGGATTGGCCTAAACTCGCAATAGATCGCGAAAAGTGGAAAGAGTAAAGGGAGGACTTGGCCCTGCAGTGGGAAAACATAGGCACATAGTAATAATAACATAACAGCAAACCTGTAATCTCCGCGAAAACGTTACCAATAGACCAGTACCAATGATGATGTTAACCTTTTGACCACAAAAGGAAAAAAGCATAAACGCAAGCGCGTGCCCTCCACGCCCAGCCCCAATTTCACCTAAGTACCAGTTTGTCACATATTTGTGTCGTTTGGCGTACAGGGTACGCGCTTGCTTGTCACGTATATGTGACTATGGCGGTCAAAAGGTGACATTCGACGGATAAAGCGGGTATGCCAATTGCTTTCAACCAAACACAAAACCGCTCTAATTTCTTAAAATGCCATATCGGGACGGAAGAAAACGGTTGTCTGCAATGCAACGTTACCACGATCGACAGGCTTACGTATTTCTACCCACATTTTTTCCAAGCTTAACTGAACTACAGTTGCCTGCTACTCTCTAGACTTTTATTCTTCCCATCCCCCATTTTCCGTCAACAACTAGACTTAAAACGAAAAGCTCGTTTAAAACCCGCAAACTTTAACCAGCTTTGCGGCCATCCCGTCCTCGCCTGCATTTGTAATTTTCAAAAAGTCTGTCTACCAACGAAATAAACATACAAATGTAGGCCCATTTTAATCAACTTTTCATTTATTGTACGCATACATATGAGCCTACATTACAAACAGTGATATTGTTACCGGTGCTATGGGTACAAGAACTGTTTTATCAAAGCCACAACTGGCTATAAGGTACATGTCCCACCGTCGGCGTCGACAGGGATGCGACTTTCGACATTTTTTTCGCTCACGAAATGTACTATTATAGTAGGTCCTGTATCAGTAAAGGAGATACATAAATATTTTAATAGTTCATTGCTGACTGAGGAGCTCGTGGCTAAATAATAACAAACCGTACGGGTCGATCTTCAAGGTTAAGCCGCGCTTGTCTAGGTCGTTCTGTGGATGGGTGACCATCATTTAAATACGATGTTTCCTCCGTGCCTCGGAAAGCATGTTAAGCCGTTGTTACAGGTAGTCAGTGGCCTGAAAGTCTGACAACTAGTCTTACCTCCACAACCCAGTTAGTACAGGGTAATACGTTATCGTATTACCCAGCAATAATTGGTATGTGGAGGTCAGATAGGCAGACACTAATAAGAATACTGGCGAGCTGCATCCGGTTACACTGGAAGCCGACCCCAAAATAGTTGGGATAAGGCCAAATTATGGTATCTGCCATGCCGATGAGAAGTGTCCCTTTACTAGTTTGTCGTAGCAGAGAAAAAAACTCACTTAGCTACGCTCGTTTGGTCGGCCGAAAACCCGCTAAGAGACTCACTTGGTACACGACTACAAATACGCTAGTAATCGCCCATCACACTCACTCATAGCCCTCAGCGACAAAACTATCCAAAGTACACACTCGTTGCTCGCCAACTCGTGTCTAGCGTCTGTCTAGTGTGACTTGTCGCTGATCGTCGGCGGTGGGACCAATGGCTAACCATGGCGTGACGTAACGTGATGATGTCAGCAGAAAAAAAGTAATTAATTAAAAGCACATGCGAAGCTTGAGCACTTAGTGCTCACGAAAACTATGAAAGGTGTAATAACTCTATTTAGTATTATACCTACTTGCCCTTTGAAACTGGGGTGGAAATTACGTTGATCAATTTTTGTGATGGTTTTTAGGTATTATGTTAAATTATGTCAGTAGGGTAGGACTAAACAAGTATCCATTAATGTAGACTTTTCTTTGCCATTATTTTCTTGACAATACATATACAGGGTAAACAGACCCTTCAAATAGCCGTCAACCGAGCATTCTGTACATCAAACTAAGTAACTTTAGGCAAAAATTATTGCTGGGAATCGACTTTTTTTTGGGTGACAAATCACGTTTTAAGGTAGGCACGTTCAAAGCATTGTGCTTATGGATGGATTGAATAGTACGGGGGTTGTGGAGCTGTGTAAAGTAAAACTCTTACATTAAAAAACATGTATTTTAAAAAGTTTGACCCCCAATATCTCCGTAGCTATAAGGTTCCCAGGTATGGTCTAGAACGCCTGCCTTTCGGATGTGTTAAGGGTCTATTTACACCCTTTATGTAATTACAATACTTTAATACTTGCTAATATTTTCTTCCCAATTTATTTAAGGGAGGTCGTCTTCTTCCTTCTATGAGCCATAATCCCAGTATTCACTCTCTTTCCAGCCATCATCTCGTTATTTATCTTTGATGCCTGTCCGTTCTTTATTGTGCTGGCGTCTGTACATTTAATTTTGATAAACGTGATTTTTCATTAAATTCTAAGATTTGCTTTTTTTTGTTCATATGATTCTAAACGTTAGGGGCCGAAACGGCTGCTTTATAAATGAACACAAAAAAATCTACTCTCTCTTACTTTTATCTTTGGAATCATCAACATCGACGTCACGTCGGTAATAAACACTAGATAAAAAGCCAAGAAAAGACTATTATGTAAGTACTAATATCTGGTTAATTAGTCAGTTTTATTACACAGTTTTAACTCAAATCCGCTCGTTAGATAAAGGGTTATCATTAAGTTAAACAAAACAAACTAAAGTGTGTGTGTGTCTTTATCAGTAATCGTATGAACAATTAGCTTTTTCTCGCGACTTCACTCCCGTTATGTACGGAAACTAACCCAAGGAAAAGTTTTAAATGTAGCCTATGTCACTCGGGGATAATGTAGCTTTCAGTTAGTGAAAGAATTTTCTGAATCGGATCTATAGTTCCGAAGATTACCCTCTACACACAAACATGCAAACAAATTTTTACCTCTTGTATAGATAACATTAATATTTCTAAGAAACATTTTTTTTAAACGGCTAACAGCTGATAGGTCGCGCGATCAGGCGCGCGAGTGCGAATTTCATACGGCTGTTGTGTTATTGTGATAAAATCCTGTGTATAAAAAAAATATTTCTATCGAAAAGTTGTTTGTTATCATGACAACAATCACGTGTTTCGGTCACTAATTACCAGTCACCCTACACAACATTATTTTTAGTATATGCGGAACCTGAATATAGTTTGTTCAGAATAAGTAACTGAATCGATTCCAATTATTTTTAAACCGTGTTATATTTTGTACCAAAAATATTTAAAAAAAGTTACAATTTAGACACCGAGCGACATTAAGTACCTATCGCAATAATTTAGGTACCTACTGCCAAATTATGTTTATAAATGAGCTCAAGACGACACTGGAGGCCCGGGCACGTTGCGTGGTGACCATGCTTTTGTGCGGAAAACCAGGTAACAGAGTAAGCTTATAACTTTGCGATTTTTCATGATACAGTTTTGGAATTTTGTACATAGATTCTTTACATAAAAATACTCGACACGTGTTTGAGTTTCGCATATACTAAAACTAATGTTGTATAAAAACGGTGATAGAAAACGTTGCGAAGAAATCTGGTTCTTGAATTTATAACAGCTTTAGCAAACATGGTGAACGATGATTGGTTAGCAATCAGTTCGTTCCTCCTGTATCAAAAAGGCCTTTGACCTGTAGTTGGAGATTTACCATAAATAAGTAATTATGTGATTATAATTAATCATAATTTCAAACATCATTTTAATGTTTTTCTCATGCTTTGTAATCGCACTCCCAAGATCTTGCGCATATAAGTAACAAAAACTACTAATGATATCCGGTTCAAACGGAAATCGGTTATTTCGAATTATGATAACGTTACTATGTAACAACTTATTTCTAATTAAACAACTAAAGTGCGTAGATACTGACTCGTTTGTTAAGAAATTGATAAAATTATTCTTTCTAGCTTTTGACCGCGACCCTCGCTCGCTTCGCTATTTCAATCGGATTTTGTTAACACTTTCAAGGGTTTTCATTTTTTATCACGGAACCCTAATCTATAATAAAAGTAGCCTAAGTTACTCCTTCTGATTCTCTAGGAAACGGCATCATCATAGCCGCCAAAAATTGACTAACATGGTGTTAGAACTTCAACGACGATAAGCAGTAATAAAATAAAAACAGAAGTCAATTAAAAGAAAAATCAAAATCACAACGAACTTTAACAAATATCGTTAAAATAACACTCGTTATTCGCAAGAATCGTAAGTGCATTGCCACACCAACGGTATAATTATAACTATACTCATCAGGCCGTCTCGTGACGCAATGTTTACGTTACTAAAAGGAAAACCCGGAGAATATCGTGTTACTGAGTATATTGATCGCTTTCACCGCAGCTACTACATGTAGGACTAGGATGAACGCACATTGGATGCGATTTGTACGAATAAATAAGACAGTGCGCGAAAAATCCCGAGGCCGATTCTCGAAGTGCTATATGAGCATGTGCTTTATTTCTGTCACTGTCGCACAACTATCAAACTAGAGGTGCAAAATAAAGACGGAAACATGTCTTATTAAGAACGTGCTGAGTAATGTTTTTTGATGTCGTTTGTCTTAGTGTCAAATACCTATTCGTACAAGTATTTGTGGGAAAATTTTGCGTGTTGTCGTGCTTAGCTTGTACAAAAGAGATCACTTTTGACAGGCAAAACGAAGCAATGTAAGCAATGCAATGTAGTATGTGCATTTCTTTTCGTATATTTACGTGGCTTATGTTTAAGTACATAAATCGTTACCGATGTGCGACTAGCTTTACGTTTAAAATATGCAGTATGACAAGCCAGGCCATGTAAGTCTGGATGAAAAAGGCTATGGAATTCAGGGATCAGTTTTAAATCATCTCTTGGGTGGAAAGGCTAGTTGAAGAAATGTTAAGTATGCATTAATGGATTGGGTAGTTAGTAAAGGTAGTCTATCAACATCGAAATAGGCAGCGCCATCAATTAAAACTTATAAAAAATTAATAAATATTAAAATTCTATCCAAGACTAAACCAATAGGTTTTCGAAGCTATTAAATATTAATACTTTGCAAAGGTCACAATACTGGAATGCAGATACACGGCTATAAAACTTATTATTATTTGATTAAAATTTCTTTAGTTTACATTAGGAAAAGACGATAGAAAAGAACTTGAATTACCGACATAGCTTAGAGAGCAATCAGTGACCGGCCATATCAGGACCGTTGGAGCAGACGGTTCATTAATTAGACTGACCGAGAATCAAGAAAAGTAGCGAGAGACACTAAAGGGCTCTAAAATGTGACCAGGTAAGTCACCTTGCGGAAGGCGAAGAACCAGGTTTTTTGGCTCAAATTGGGAGAGGACTATATTCAGCTGTAGACTACGATAGACTGAGCTGATAAGAAGCTTCAGAAGAAGCAGCTTAGGTAAGCTGCTTCTTCTGAAGAGACAACAGTAGACATGATGGGGAACGATACGCTAAAATCAAATGCCAAGGGAAATAGGCATGCACCAAGTAAACTGCGCTAGCCTGAGTTGATTGATTAAAGAACTCAACGCATGAATGTTAATCAATTAACTACTGTATGTGACTGACAAAGTAATTTATTACCCATGACGAATAAAGAGAAAAGATTTACAGCACTCGTTTTCCATGGCAGAGACAAGAAGCGCTTTCTGTTTGTGATCAGACACAGGGTTAATACTAGCAGGAGTTTTTTAGGATCCCCATTTTGCAGCACTCCTCATAACCGTATTATCAGTTTGGGTTCAGTAAACATGGATGGTTTTTCATTTCTCGTCGTCGTATTTAACTGGTCACATGGTCCTAAGGTGAGAAGAATTTCGACCCATGTTTTCTAAAATGAAGAAAGTTACACGGGAATCGTCGCGCTTTTTAATGTAAACATTTATGCCAGTGCCAATATTCTCTCTGAAAAACACTTGACATTTTGATATCTGACCGTCATAAAGCATAAACAAAACATCTTCAATCAGAGGATAGCAGCAGCAACGATTGATAACCTCGAAATTGAAAACTTAGTCCTAGTTGAAAACACATGAACTTAAGTTATTTTTGATTGAACTATTCAATTATAAGGGCAGAATTCCTTCACTCATATTGATTTTCGACAATCGGAAGTATCGCCGCCTGCTTACACAATACATATACAAACAATAACCTCACAAAACTACAGGTATCGAGGTTACAGGGGTTAAAGTAAAAATGAAATTACAAATGAAAAAGGCGACAAGGGAAATCGCAGTGATTCAGCGTAACTGAAAACATACAAGCAAAAACCTCAGTGTTTAGGAAATGAGTTCATTTGGTATAGCAAATTCAAAGTTGTATGCCATGCGAAGTAGTAGTTAGGAAGGCCATGTCGCCACAATGCAGGCTGGCTGAATTATGCTGGACTATAGTTATGTGGTACAATAGGATGGCTTATACGACTTGTATGATTAAAATGTTTGTTGCGCAGTTACGGGAATCCTTGGGAATGCTACTTATACCATACATACTCTGCTGGGTACCAATTTGTAGGTTAACAATGTATACAGCCACTTCTGAAGATATTATAATGATAAGCAATGATAAGACAAATGTCAACAAGGTGAATGGCATACAGCATTATCTTGGTAAAAATCTAGTTTAAATTCTCTTATCGATGAACTGAAAACTTGTTTAGCCAATAATGAAGAAACTGGTACACTTGATAATGAGCATCTTGGAAATGACAACTCAGAAAACATCACTAAAGTATCTACGAATTCAATAAACAATCACATTAGTGTACTTACAGATATTGTTACTCTATCTAATAGAAATCTCAGAAGCCATATAGCTTAAATTGGACTGGAGGAACCGTAAAACGATCATAGATATAAAACCGATTCGCTGCTTTTGACAGCCAAGTTAATTTAAAAAGAAAGTGGATCAACGAGACAGTTTTAATAGTAACCAATATAATTTTGGTTGATACTTTTGATGAAAGTTTACTCATTTGGTAGCGAGCATTCGAAAAGTACTTAAAATCCATGAGTTAGTGAGCAGAGTGTTATCTTTTAATGTGATAGTTGCGGATCATCACAGAAATAAATACGTCAGACTCTAAATAAAATATCATTATTATCTCTAAGTAACGTGTTTCATTAAACATGGTTGGTGTTGCAGTTCTTTTCATTCTACAAGTTTCTTGCTGGTTATTTTTTAAAACAGCATATTTTTGTGACTGTGTTACTAAATACAACTTAAACTTAAACTAAATAAACTTTTCATAAGTTAGTAAGTAGTCATTTGGTTTAAAGTAACGAGGTTAGCTGAAAAATTTTGAAAATGAGTAATTTTATAGATTTCGATGTGCTATTTCCGGATTTCAACTTTGCCACCTCGTATATTAGCGGCCATATTGGAAAACTGGCGCCAAAAAGAAGTTTTTTGACAATATCTCCTGCCTTTCCGACTCATTTTACCAAAAATTAATTTACATGAAATTAAAAAAGAACTTTTTACAGTTTATGCCATGATTTTTTTTTAGTAAAATCGATAGTTTTGGCGTTCGAGCGCCGCAAAGTGTAAATAAAAAAAAAGATGTTTTGGCCAAAAAAATTATTACCACACTAGTTCACACCACCTTGACGTACCTAGTGTCAGAGGTGTGGCTGTACTACATTATGTCAGATCTCGACTAGTCACAGTATCACGTCATAACAAGTTTTCCTTCACTCACAAATCCAGCGTAGGCGCATTTTATGTTCACAGAAAATAGAAACAATATCAGAACAACTCACCATTTCTATGTTCCGTATCACAGCAATATCGCGAGTTGACTGAACATAAATATTACTACAGAAACAATAAAGATATTTTTTGCGATAACAATATTGTTTTCTTGTGTGTACACTTCAATTCAGTATGTATAGTAGGTATAATTGTAAAGTTGAACAATTGTTTTGAGGAGAAAGCCATAGATGACCATAAGGTAGATGGAGTTGAATTCTAAACCAATTTTGATAGAGATGAAGGTACAGTCAGCTTTTTTTTTTTTTCCGGATGGTAAATCATCAAATGACCCCCCCCCCACTCTGAGCGGGGCGGAGGGGAGTGTTAGACTTGTACTGACTAAAACCCATCCCTGTTCCTTCTTTGCCCTTTGTGTTCCAGGGCCACGGTATCTCTTTCGAACAGTCCCGCAGCCCTGGCAGAGGTACAGTCGGCTTTACGTCGTCAACGGCAACAACGTTTGACCTTAGGCAGGCCTTTTTTTTTCGGATGGGAATGTCAGACTTGCACTGACTAAAACCCATCCATGTTCCTTCTTTGCCCTTTGTGTTCCAGGGCCACGGTATCTCTTTCGAACAGTCCCGCAGCCCTGGCAGGCATCGGCCCATGCAGACCCCTACATGGTTGCTGACATCTCTTTGAGGCGCGTGTGGAACACGAACGTCCGGCCGTTGTATGACGACAGGCCGTCAACACGGCCTGTCGTCATAAGACGGCCGGACGGCGAGCTAACCTTGAGCAGGCCTAGCGTAGTATGGTGTTTTAATAGAATAAGAGACCAATTTATACTGGTTTCGATACCTCTGATGAACTCACTGAATTTTAAAACAGATGTAATGAAGCACTGGCTTTTCACAAAAGTAAATCAAACATCGTTAGCGTTGTATTCATGGACCTATACTCGTGTTCTGCACAATAACGCTAACTGGATTACATTTGAACTTGAATAGGTTAGTTTACATAAGTATACGTACTGTGGCTGTAGTACGTAATCGTGAAAATGGTGTCATGCAGTCATGGTCATAACTCAGATACGAAACCCTTTTTTATTATGTATTAAAAAAAAATACGTCATGTCTTCATCATCATCATCTGCCTAGCCTTTTCCCAACTATGTTGGGGTCGGCTTCCAGTCCAACCGGACGCAGCTGAATACCAGTATTTTACATGGAGCGACTGCCTATCTGACCTCCACAACCCAGTTAATACTGGGTAATACGATACCCCTTGGAAAGACTGGTTGTCAGACTATTCGGGCCACTGACTACCTAACGACTGTCAAAGATCTACAAATGACACCCGGGACCAACGGCTTAACGTGCTTTCCGAGGCACGGAGGAAACTCGGTAAGTAATGGGTGGTCACCAATCCACAGACCAACCTAGGCAAGCACGGCTTAACCTAAAGATCGACCCGAGCGGCTGTTATTATTTAGCCACAAGCTCCTCTACGTCATGTCTTCATATTATATTGTATTTATGTTTGTTTTGTTTAGCTTGCATGTTTATTGTTATTTTTTTTGTCATTTTATATGATGCACGTCATGTCTCTGCGACAAATATATATTTTTTCTTTCTTTTTTTCTTCTATTCCACCAGCATCTTTATTTCTTCATGTATGTTCACCGATTTCTCCGTTATTACTGGTCCGATTTAAGTGATTCTTTTTTCACTAGAAGAAGCGCAGTGGTCCCATATAAATTTTATTAACTTTGCTTCGGTACTTTATGAGTTATCGTCTATATGCAATTTTTCTTCTTCGTCGTCTATGTGGATGATGTTCTTATAACTTTTAGTTATTACAATATAAAATTGAAACGTCAAGGATTTGTGTGAGATACCACTTTACTTTCGGAAGTCGATGACTTTTGTTTGTTTCATTGACTTTTATACCATCGACTTCCAAAAGTTATTTTGCAGTTTTTAGTGTTTTTTTTTTGGAAGTCGGTTGGTTTTTTTGCAATAAAGTTTTGATTTAAAACAACTCCGCTGTTGAATTGCCTTGAAATAGACTCGTTAGATCTGCAATGATTTACATATTCCTAAATTCTTGACAATGGTGAAAGAATTGAGAACCATGAACCAGTTATTAATAAAATATGTACTACCTCTTTTATGTTAACGAAGTGAGAGCATAACCAATAAGTGGACAATAATTTCCACTTAACACCATTTGACTTGTGCTTTTCACTCTTAATAATTATAAGCAAATAAAAGTTGTGTACATCTTAATAGAATTTGACATCATCACCAATTGCTAGATTAATAATGACAACTACATAACATATGACGTAAACTCCATTCAAGCACACTTCTGTAGAATGAATTAACATTGTCCAATGTAAACACGGTTACGTAGACATGTTCAAAGAATAGAAAAATACAGAAGGCTAAGGTTCCATAAAAAGAGCGAAAACAGGTTCACGCTCGCATAGACACGTACGTATGGCGATCTTATCCAGATGACAGTCGCGAGTGCGCTTATAATCGCTTTTACGTCGCGCGTCGTCATTTGTCTAGCCTTTTCTCAACTATGATTCGGTTTCCAGTCATAGTGGAAAATACTAGTGTATTTTACATGGAGCAACTGCCTTTCTGACCTCCACAGCCCAGTTACTGGATAATACGTCACCTGTTGTCAAGACTGTTTGTCAGACTTTCGGGTCACTGAATACCTGTAACGACTGTCAAAGGTCTATTAACGAATGGTCATCCGTCTACGGACTGACCTCGGCAAGCATAGATTAATCATATAACTAACCGTATGGCTGTTATTATTTAGCAACAAGAACTACATAAAGTTTGTCAATGTGTGCGTGCGTTTTCGCTTGTTGTTAGCACTTAACCTTTTGTACTACTCTGTGACATAATTGCATAATCGTCACGACAGTCTAAAGATACACCAAACATTGTGTCATCTAACCGACTGACCTATTTCTCATCGCATTCAGATAATCTTAACGTTGGTTTAAGATAAGATTCATCTGTGAGCTGTTATATTGCTGGTTTAGTTAGTGTTCGTCCGTTAGTTTGTCTGTTTATGCGTTAACTTTATGGAGTGGAAATCCTGTTGCTTTGAGTCTATTTGATAACTATCTTTAACACAGTTTGTGATGTATGTTAAGGAAAACGAAGAAGATAATGAGATGACGGCTGAAAGAGATTTATGCTAGACTGGTGCCAATTAAGTTAGAATAACGGAAGGAGCATGATCATTATGATGAAGAAGTGTAAAAGTCACCAGATACTGAAGAGTTAAAGTATCAAGTACTGGGAAAGACTTCATAAGAGAAAGTGCAATCATCATCATCAGCATTTCAGCCGAATGACGTCCACTGCTGGACTGCGACTCGCATCCACCGGATCCTTCACCAGGTCATCGGTCCACCTAGTGGGAGACCTTCCAACGCAACGTCTTAAGTGCAATAACAAAAAGTAACTAAAATGTCGATAATAAATTGCACAATCGCTGCAGCAATTGTAGATAGGCATTATCACAGATCGTTTTGCCATAGATAAGATGCAAGATAAACTTTACCGAATAGGATTCGACAATGCTTTCACAGGCGAGGTTCATGAGCTCATCATCGTTGGCCTCAGAAAGACACAAATTTATAAAATGCAGGCGTAGCCTACAAACTGCGTTCTTCAAAAGCCCATAATGTTGCCTTTCCACAAGAGCTGAGCAAGGATCCGCAGCGAGGGATATGTGTGGAACTACACATATCCCTCGTTGCGGATCCTCGCTCATTTCTGTCGTAAACGCAGCCTAAGACTATTGGAAATTCTCAGACAGACACTTCGCATATTTGTCTAATCGATTAGTGTCATTGATATAAAGGGTGTAAATAGACCCTTAACATAGCCGAAAGGCACTTGTTCTACCCGTCTTTGCGATCATTTTTTTGTTCTAGACCATACCTGGGAACCTTCTAGTTACGGAGATATTGGGGGGCTTACTTGTTTTTAATGTAAGATTTTTACTTTACACACTCCCACGACCCCTGTACTATTCAATCCATCCATCAGCACAATGCTTTGAGTGCTTTCCATCGAGTCCTACCGTAAAACGTGATTTTTCACCCCAAAAAAGAAACTTGATTCGCAGCAATAATTTTTGCGTAAAGTTACTTAGTTTAATGTACAGAATGCTTGGTTGACGGCTATGTGAAGGGTCTGTTTACACCCTGTATTGATGGAATCTAGAACTTCTAGATCAAGTTTCTATTCAATTTCTATTTACCTGTCTGCCCTCATACTTCGCGGTCCGATACAATTTCTTTCTTAATAAACCTATATGGATTACTGATTGAAAAAGTTACTGGATTATACACCATAGATCTTAATTAAATAATGAAAGTTTCCTGTTGGAGTCTGAATACATTTTACGGTCTTTGCTTCGTAACTGGCTTTAAGTCATAAGGCTTCTCATCAGTCGGATTATGAAAAAGTATGAGATCAATAAATTTGTTGATTCAGACTATCTGCTAGACAAGCAATCGCGGTTGCTGAACATGTGATCCTGGGATCGATTCCCAGGTCGGGAATAGTGTTATAGGAATTTCTCAGTGACAGCCACTGAGTCTGGATTTGTGCTAGGTTGATGGCAACAGGCTCGCCCTCTATTACGTGGGATTTTAAACATAATTTGCGAAATGTGGGTGTACTATTAGGTACACCTCTGCCTAACTCTTCGGGGATTACAGGCATGATGTTACTTCCCTATGTGTGTCATACTAGGCTTTTACTAGCTTCTATTTTTGTGTAGAATTAACAATTTTATTTCTATTCATGGCTAACCTTTACAGCCATTCAATCACTCACAATTCTCATCAACTCTCACCACATTCAATCTGAAATCTTTCATTGCATTTCAGCCATCTATTTGATCCCCCCTTTCCTGAGTCATAACGAGCTGTCTAGCCCCAATCGTATTAGAGGGGGACACGCGAACCACTTTATATTACGGCCTATGCTTTGGGAGCCATGGAATTCAGTCTGTAGTGTGCGAGTGTAGTTTTGTGGTTAAAAATTTCAGTCTGGCTGGGATGATGAGCGAATTTATTAAGATTTTTATGTTTTTATTTCTGAACTGGTGGTTATGACGTTAGCAAACAGAGGGGTAATTGCGTAACATACTCGCATTTCTAATGAATGAGTAAATCTTCTTCTTTATCGTGTGGTTAGTGCCAAACATGGTGTCAGAGTTTTTATGCCACCCATGGGCCTCTGATTTGGCTTTACATGCCGTCGAGAAATATCTCTCAGGCATGCTGGTTTCCTATCGATGTTTTCCTTCACCGAGCAAGTGATACAATTATACAATGCGCAAATGAATCCGAAAAATCAGAGCTGCGTGTCTTGGGTTCGAACTTGAGACCTATGACTTGACAGTCCGAATTATGCTTAGAATGAGTGAATAAATTAAATTTACTTACTTGCTGTACTTGTGACAATATTGTGATAAGTGTAAAATGTATTTCATCTTTTTTCAATAAAGATATTTATACTAATGAGTAAATGAAAATTTATTTTTGAAACGTTGTCGAGTACAGGATTTTTTCAAACGTTTTAAACCGTCAAAATTTACGGTGTGCGATGGAAAAATGTGTTACGTGATTGGCGTGCGGTTTTGTATTGAAATAAACTTTGTAATAAGTTCCATCAGTTGTTCAGTCTAATGATCACGTGTTCAACGTACTCTTCTATATAGGGTGTAAATAGACCCTTAACGAAGTCGAAAGGCACTTTTTTTGTTCTAGACCATACCTTAGAACCTTCTAGTTACGATGTTTGGGGTCAAAGTTCCAACTTTTCCACATTTTTTTTTTTTTTAATTCATGTTTTTAATGTAAGATTTTTACTTTAAACACCTCCACGACCCCCGTAATATTCAATACATCCATCAGCACAATGTTTTGAGTGCTATCCATCGAGTCTTACCGTAAAACGTGATTTTTAACCCCAAAAAAAAAGTCGTTTACCAGCATTAATTTTTGCGTTACTTAGTTTGATGTAAAGAATGCTTGGTTGACGGTTTCTTGAAGGGTCTGTTTACACCCTGTAGAATAGACGAATAGGCTGTTTATTCGAGTATAGAGAAATTACCACTATTATCCCTATTACCTTCATTATTTCTGCACGTGAAGGGATAACGAGGGTTACAGTGAAATTACGTTCCGTGTTTATCCCAGAAAAATTCGTGTGTTTTTCCAAGCTAGTCGTGTTCATCCGTGTTTAAGTTTTTAAGGGGTGGATTACGAAAAAACCACTAATTACTTAATACAATAGTGATGTTTTAAGTCCTGCGTGTAGTGTCTGTGTAAAGCTGCTGCTGAAAGGCATTATTACAGTCATGAGCCCACTTAACAACTTTTAAAAGTGTTTTTCTCCTACCGTTCTGATTAAAATTTCATGTTATAGTACTTTGGAACTCATATTTTTATGAAAAAGATCCTATCTCCAAGTTACAATCGTCATTTCTCGCGAAAATTGCTTTTAAATTTAGGAAAGTGTATACATATTGGTGCTCGTGACTTAACAGTCGATAACTAAAATACGCTACTGCAAGGCTCAGAAACAGGTTATTGCTCTGAATGGGATTCAGGTAATTTTAATATAAACAACATTTTCAGTTTAAATTGCATCTCAAACATCAATAATCTGACAAGCAATAAATGATCTAATTAGCGCTGTGATTACTTATACTATAAAAAGAATCGCATGCACACGCATACTAACGATTTCCGCTGAATATTTTGCATTTTATATTTTCATTACGATTTCAGCAGTAGAATTCTAAAATGAAAAAGAGTGCTTTCAAATCGGTACTGACAGATTGCGCACTGGCAGCAGACAACGGACTGTCATATATTTTTCAGTACTTTATTAGTCCGTGCCCGATATCCGGAGTCGTGTCCGAAAATTTATCGTTACCGGTTTGACCGAAACTTTTTTACAAGCGTTCATAAATGAACGCTTGTAAAAAAGTTTCAAACATTCAGACATTGCAATTTAAAAATTGCAATGTTTGAATGTTTGTTTAGGTCATCTTGCAACTGGATTTTAAAACAGTTGTCCCCAACCGATTGAGCTGAAATTTTGCATACACTTTTAGTTTGGATGACAATGCATGTTAACTAAGTGACGTCTTTCTAAATCCAAAATGGCGGATTCCCAAAAGATGGCGGACTAGTTATTTTTTACGCACCCCCATAATTTGGGTATCAATTAAAAGGGGTTGCAGAGAAGAACACGAAAAAACAGACGCTCGTATATTTAAGACCTTGTTTTAAAAAATGTTTTATTACTATAAGCATAAGTTTACTATTTACTAAGACATTTGCTGTAATATTAGTGATCAATACTAACTACAGTTAATGAAACTATCCGTTTTATTTTAATTCAGGGTTATCTTGCAGCTTAGTTAAAACTGTTATCAGTTAACGTGCTAATGGATCGCGGACACAGTCTAATCCAAGTCCGGTACATGCCACTCAACGATTAACGAGTCACGCTGATGGGTTTATGTCAGCTGCCCATCACAATAACACCCCACTTGAAGATGTTATGTGATACAAGAGTAGATAGTAAAACAGAGATCAAACTTCATGTGATCGGGGTGCTTCATCTGCAATGCTGCATGGCTTGCTAGCATTTCTAGTTTTGTATGCCAGACATTTATTAAATTGTTGACTGTCTGGGCCGGACGTCGAAGGCGTCGATGCTATCTACGGACAACCAGACGTTCATGGTAACAATTCGATTTTAACAGGAACTTTTTCAGCAAAAAGGCTTTATTCATTTCAGTGTTACTGAACAGACATACCCAAATCGAGGGGCCAGACAAAGCTACATTACATTCGCGATAAAGATGACGGAAAACTCAAAAATTAATGGGACTGACATAGGTTACTGAAAAGCTCTGTCAAAGCCGTAAAAATAACTAACACTTAGAAGTAAGAAGTTTTTAAATAATAAAGCGTTCGAATCTACTTTAAAGAAATCCTCGCAAACCGTGAACATTTTCGACACTAAAGGAGTCGTATACTTGCGATATGGGAGCTTGCAAGACAGTGACTGTGTTCAGTCACCATATCGTAGGCACGTGATCGGGAACACTCTTGGTCTCTGTTCGCTATTTACTCATGTGCTCACGTTGTGTCTGACGCACAGATATACTCGCATCCGTTGATGTATTGATTTTTGCTGGAAGTACTTCTGTTGGCTTGTTTATGTAGTACATGGACTGAGTGTCTGTTTGTATGTAATATGTATTCGAATGTATGTGGTGGGAAATCCCGTGAGATGTGCGTATAAAGTTAACTGTCTGTCTTGTGTCATTTTCCGTGTGTATCGTAGAAAGTGTAGTATTACAGGTTTTGAAGTAATTCAGCAAAGGGTTTTTTTATTAGTTATGAAGTGGAATTTGTTTGTAACTTTGTTGGAAGACATGCTGCGCCGACCCCAAATAAATTGGGATAACGGCAGGAGATGGAGGATCTCAGATGGATGGCTTGCTGTCTGCCATCTTCCAAATGTGTTAGTTCGCATTCATTTAGTACTACACTGGTATCTATTTACCAAGGACAACTCACCTGTCAATAATCCTCACAAGAAATCGTAGATTATCAAGAAGACCATAGCATACATACATTATTCTCTGATAATGGGTTAGCGATTGGCCAGAAAAGGCAGAACACCGAGAGAGTTGGAAGAGGTTGGTGGAGGAGGCTTTTGTCCAGCAGTGGGACAGAATAGGCTAAACAAAAAAATGGGATAGTAGTAAGTCTTTCTATAGACACGAATTAAGAAGAAAACACTTAATATGTGATTCACTAGTAGAACTTTAACAAAAACTAAAAAGAAAACTAGCTAATCCATTTGCACATTACTACTACTACGGCGTCTGAAAATATAAATCAACAGTATGAATAAGTTATATTTCCGACATTCAAGCTTAAATTATGCACGCCAGCGAGACATTGTGGCGATACTTTGAATCGGAAATACTTGAACAGAAATGCAACGTGTACCTACATACATCCATATTAATATTAATAAATGCGAAAGTTACTGTCTGTCCGTTGCATCTAAAACCCTGGACTTTTCATCTTGGATATTGGAACTAAAATAACATAATACGCCTGTAATCCCCGAAGGGTTAGGCAGAAGTGTACCTACTTAATATAGTACACCCACATTTCGCCAGTTATGTTTAACTCTTCTAGTCACCTTACCAATAATATAAAAATAAGTTTTTTTTAGATGATACATAGTTGGTAGTCAAATAATAAACCATTAATAAAAGGGATGAATAATAACTCCCATAACTCTTTTGATGTGAACGTATTAAAAAACGAATAAAAATATCGTAACCACATGAAAAGCAGCTTTCTTTCTACTCATGTGGTCTGACATCGGATGTGAATCTCACTTTACAGAGCAATACATTACCAGGATATAATCTGTTCATGACATTGGCTATTTTGGTTCTCAGGAAGCGGAGTCACTAAACTCTTAAACAAACAATCGTTATAACTGGGGGATGTATGATATAATAATGTGCGTAAATAGTCATCGTGTCAAACAGGTTCTATTATCATGCGTCCGTGCCATTTATCTATCTATTTTTTTGTTCTGTTTTGCACTTTCACGATGTTTATTATTTCGTAGTTTATTTAGTAATAATTTACTGTATGTTTATTTAATTTTTTGTACACATTTATTATACATATTCTATTTAATACCTTTTCACCATTACCATTGACACAACACATAAAACTGTTTTACATCCGTGACCTCTCTAATCCAGGTCCAGTTGAAAACCAGCGTCAGGCACTAGTTGCCCGGCATTTTGCTGAACTGGTCGTATTTGGCGCAGCTATCAGGCACACCGTGTTACCTACATTTGTTTTTTGTTTAGTTTTAAGTTTTATTTTTTTTCTTGTATTATTTTTGTTTTATATTGTGTGCACTTGTGACATGTGCCAAATAAATGTATTTTCGTTCTTTCTTTCTTCTTTTTTGTATTAATATTCGCCTGATATAGCATTGTGGTTATAAAAGGTGAAACAAGACCCTTAACGAAGCCGAAGTCTCCCCGTCATTGCGATATTTTTTTTGTTCTAGACCATACCTGGGAACCTTCTAATTACGGAGTTATTGAGGGTCAAAGTTCCAACTTTTTAATTTTTTTTTTTTAAATACAGGTTTGAATGTTAAACACCTTCTCGACCCACGTAATATTCAATCCATCCATGAGCACAATGTTTTGAGTGTGTTACATTGAGTCCTTACATAAAACGTGATTTTTCACACCAAAAAAAAAAAAGTCGTTTCCCAGCAATAATTTTTGCGTAAAGTTACTTAGTTTGATGTACATAGTGCTTGGTTGCGGGCTTCGTAAAGGGTCCGTTTACACCCTGTATAAAATATGTAGGTGGATATTTGGGTCCTCTATCTCGCTCCTAATTTGCTGTGCCCTGGATGGGTCCATTATAACCATGTCTTCATGTCTTTGTAAATAAGTCATCATTCATCATTCTCTTGCCCTTATCTCAATTCATTTGGGGTCGACGCAGCATGTCTTCTGCTTCCATATTTCTCTATTACTCGTCATCTCATCCGACACCTCCTTTCTTGCTATATGATCCTTTACACCTTCCTCTACTCTTATACTATACCCATTCATAGTCAAAACTTTCCTCAGGCCATTTTTCTCATTCCTCCGCATCACATGCCCATTTCACGACAAACGATTACACACAACTTTTCAGTCACCGGCGCCACTTTCAGACTTCCTCTTATGTACTCATTTCTTCGACCTACATATATCCCCCTTAGCATTCTCATCTCAGCCATATGGAAATGCCTTTCATCCCTTTTGTGCCCCAACAATCTGATCCATACAAGACTCTTTGTCAATTATATGTAGGTAAGTAGGTATCAAGTATCAACTACCGTCAAGTCAGAGAATGTTTCGATTCTCTTCAACAGCAACAAAAATGAAATGGAAGTGCTGCAGTTATACATTGACACAGCGAAGCCTTGCCACCAAGTTTTGCAGAGGTCGTTTGAGGTGGACCGCCAAAGTGATGGCGGGACAAGATAGATAAATGTCAACTGGTGTACTGGCCATCGTTCAACGCAGCGATTGAGCCATGCCGTTTGAAAATCGAAGCGTTCGCTCAACTGTAGTTTGTTTATTGACCAGTTCTTTACGAACTTTTTACAAAAATATTCTTGTTTTCGTCTTTGTGTTACCCGCATAGTAACTCTTAAGTGCAAACCATAATTCCGGCCTTTATTTAACAGCGCGACAAAGTGCAAAACATTCGCGTCTTTAGCTACACTAAACTCATTAGTTCATTAGCGGTCTGCGGTCACGGCTTCGGCAGATGCGACTGACGACGCGAAGCGCGTGCGTTGCTTGTTTCCTTCGCGTGAGTACCATCGTGGATTAGCGTATTTTCGTGCGTGTAGGCAAGTATAGGCGCGCGCTTTTGATAAACGAGAAACTCGTACAACCGTCGCGTTGACGTGCGTTTAAGCTCGAACAAGCGCGAGTCGCGAGATGTCGAAGTCGTCACTTTTGCATTTCCAGCTGACAGCTGAGCTGTCATTTTAATCAAGGTAACACGCCGGGATAAGCGCGTGCACGCGCAAAAGCCGGTACTAGCTTATGTACGCGCTACAAAATAAGCTAGTCTGAAACCGCTCTAAGTTGCGCTGTGGTGACTGTTTCAACAACTTCTCTCAAATGTTTTATCCGCAGTCGCAAGTCGCTTGATCGCGTAGCCCGTGGCCAAGCGGTAAGCCGCACTAAACTCATTAGTCTGCAGTCCCACTCATAAAACAGTTGACATTTACTGTTTTCCATACATTTCCTGACGCTTAAGTTAAAGTGAAAACGACTGGTTGCCGAGTATGCGCGAACGCATTGTTAGACATTGTAGCTGATTGCTAGAAATACTAGTAAACTGTTTAAGGTTTATTTCTATAGTACTGGAAACTTTAGTGTTATGGATTGGTTCTCGTTAGTCATGCTTTGAAGGATGTAGGCAGGGAGCTAAGGATAGCTGTAAAATATCCTAAGTTATGGTAGAAGGTTTGATATAAAGGGTGTAAATAGACCCTTAACATAAACGAAAGGCACTTGTTCTCCCCGTCACTGCGATAATTTTTTTGTTCTAGGCCATACCTGGGAACCTTCTAGTTACGGAGATATTGGGGGTCAAAGTTCCAACTTTTTCACAAGTTTTTTTTTTAATACATGTTTTTAATGTAAGATTTTTACTTTACACACCTCCACGACCCTCGTACTATTCAATCCATTCATCAGCACAATGCTATGAGTGCTTTACATCGAGTTCTACCGTAAAACGTGATTTTTCACGCCAAAAAAAAAGTCGATTCCCAGCAATAATTTTTGCGTAAAGTTCCTTAGTTTGATGTACAGAATGCTTGGTTGACGGATATGTGAAGGGTCTGTTTACACCCGGTATTCTTGGAAACGAAAGAGAGAGAGTAAATATTGCTGAAAAGTTATGAAGAAATCGGTTGTCATGGAAGGTGCATGTGACCTGGACGAATGAGGAAGATTTAGTGGGGAAAGTTTTAAGTATTGTTCGGGCAGTAACTCCGCACACTGAGATGTATTCTGTTGTTGGATGCAATCACACGGGATGTGTACAGGAAATAAAATCACTGTTTTGTGTCCTTTAATGATCTAGATCATCATCATCATCATTTCAGCCGAAAGACGTCCACTGCTGGACATAGGCCTCCCCCAAGTGTCGCCACATTGACCGGTCCCGTGCGTCTCGCATCCAGCGGATCCCTGCAACCTTTTCCAGAATGATCTGGATGGCTAATAGTAATGGAAGACCAGGGAAACGATGTGTCTACGTATTTTGTCTATCTCTCCTATCCCAGGTCTGCGAGAAGAGATTTCTTAATGAAATAAGCAGTACCTTTGTGCTCTTTTATCTGTATTTTATTTCTTGATAATTAAGAGTTTTGTGTGACTAGTTGTCGCAAGCGCGACTACTGAGCTTGAGGTCCTGGGTTCTGTTCTCAGCTCGAGAAAAGTGTTATTGATTTTTTTAATCAGGAATTTCTCAGTAGCAATCACGGAGTCTGGATTTGTCCCCGGTTGATAACAATAGGCTCGCCCCCTATTACATAGGACTTAAAAATAGCTGGTGAAATGTAGGCGTACTATTAAGTACACCTCTGCCTAACACTTCAGGGATGACAGGCGTGATGTTATTTTATAAATAAATTAACTGTGTGAAAGAGAACGTAGATAAAAAGGGCTGACTTCTGAAATGACGAGTAATAGCCAAGTATGGAAGAGAAGACATGCTGCGCCGACCCCAAATGAATTGAGATAAAGTTTATAAACAATTAAACAATACAAGCATAAATAGCAATATTATCATAGAAACTAGCTGAATAAACACAACACTAATTAAGTATGACACATATACACCTTATTCTCTTCCGTTTCTACACACGTCTACATTTCTTTTTTTCACTTCTCCTTTTGCAGGTCTGCTGGCAGAAATTTCTTAGGAAATAAGCAGTACCTATGTACTCAACTATTAAAATGTAATTTTCCTGTGTTGCATTGTGTGTACATAAACAGTAAAATAAATAAATAAACACTGAATGTCGGTCAGCGCCGAGTCTATTGTAAATGAACAGAATGTGCATTACAATGATGTCGTTTAAATAAATTACGGTCCCAAACAAAAGGCGGTTTAATCACAATTTAGCATAGCACATTTACCAGGTTTTTATACAAAAATCCTTGACCAATGCCATCCGAAAGCAGAGCAATATAGGCCTTACGGTTCTAATGTACCAAATCGAATCAGAATTGCCAAATTGACTGAGATTGGATCATTTGGTTACTTTGCATGCTCCGGAGTCGTTAATTGTGCTTTCGGCGACCTTATAGGCCTTTAAATTATTCGGTTATGTAATACAATTGTTTCTATGTATAACATAAGAGAGAGAGAGAGTAGCGGTGGCCCAGTAGAGAGTAGCGGTGGCCAGTGGTGGAGACCCCGACTTACGAGCAGTAAGTCGTGGGTTCGAACCAGCCAGGCGCATTACTTTGTGTAAGTTATTTCATCACCACTGCTCTCAAAACGGTGAAGGAAAACATCGTGAGGAAACCGGCATGTCCTAGAACCAAAAATTCGAAGACATGTGACATCTACCAACCCGCACTGGGCCCGCGTGGTGGATTATAGCCCATTCCCTCTCATAGAGAGGAGGCCTGCGTCCCAGCAGTGGGAACATTAATAGGCTGATTATGTTATGCTTATGCTATAACATAAGACTTCTATTGTTATGTGTAGTGCAACGAATCGATAAAATGGAAGGTGAGACACGATTCTTTACATTTTTAATGAGTGACAGCACTATTGTTAGCTCAGAATGTCATAAATGTTAAAGATTAAGTATCCATGTACATATTGTATCTATATTTTTTAAATGGATTCTTATATCTAGTTTTCTGTCATTTTTTTTTGTGATAATATTGGCGTTCTCACCGACTTATAAATATATAGTATAAATATATCTATCTTATATATAAAATTCTCGTGTCACAATGTTCGTTCCCGTACTCCTCCGAAACGGCTTGACCGATTCTCATGAAATTTTGTGAGTATATTGAGTAGTTCTGAGAATCGGCCAACATCTATTTTTCATACTATTTATATGGCAAAACAACGTTTGCCGGGTCAGCTAGTTTATATATAAAATGGTAAACTGACTGACTAATTGACTGGGTGATATATCAACACAGCCCAAACCGCTGTTCCTAAAGACATGAAACTTGGAGGGTGTGTTCTTTGTGAACGGTAAGTATCCACTAAGAAAGGATTTTTGGGAATTCCACCCCTAAAAGGGTAAAATAGGGGATGGAAGTTTATATGAAAGTCCGTCAGTTTAGAAGTTAGGATCTCCAAATTTTGTGTAAAGGCTGAAGATTGAAAATTAATTTAAACGTGTCTCAGCGTTTTTGATAATTCTATCCCCGAAAACCACATACACGCGGGCGAGGCCGCGGGCAAAAGCTAATATAGTGGCCTGAAACACAGGTGTAAATAAACCTAGATCGGGCAGGTCGCTGACATTTAAATTGGACTATTGAATACTTGCGACTGTAGAATATATTTTAGTTATAGTTTACTTATAAGTACTTATAATTAGTATGAGAAATAATACTACTGCGCTTAAATGTACACTTTTTGTAATACTTTTTAAATAAATTATTCTTATTCTTATTCTTATAGTATATAGGAACTCGCCCCCTATTACATGGGACTTAAATAGGTATAACAGGCGAAACGTGGGTGTACTCTAAGGAACACCTCTGCCTAACCCTTCGGGGATTGCAGGCGTGATGATATGTTATGTAACTTCCCAATTCAACAAGTCTATGCACAAAGTCGAGATAAGTTGGAGATGCGAAGAACGGGCTAAATTCTTTTTTATTTCAGCCTTTCGAGCTAGGCTAGGATTATATTTTTTATATTTTAATAGGTGTATAAATATAGTTTTTCCGCCGCGGGAGACGCCCTGGGCGTCGGTGGTCACGTGGTGGCTCCCGACCACCGTAGGCGCGGGCCTGTGGACGGCGAGTTATGGGCTAGCTCGCCGTCCGGCCGTCTTATGACGATAGGCCGTGTCGACAGCGCGTTTGTGTTCCCCGCGCGTCTCAAAGAGATGTCAGCAACCAAGTAGGGGTCCGCATGGGCCGATGCCTGCCAGGGCGGCGGGACTGTTGGAAAGAGATACCGTGGCCCTGGAACACAAAGGGCAAAGAAGGAACATGGATGGGTTTTAGTCAGTACAAGTCTGACACTCCCTTCTGCTCCGCCCAAAGTGGGGGGGTCATTTGATGACTATACATCCGAAAAAAAAAGAAAAAACGGTGATATTTTTTATAGCTGTATAAATAAGTATTGTTTTGAAATATATTGATACTCGGTATGATAACAAAATATAATAACGATACATAGAAATGTTTTTAATATCGCCAAAACTTCGATATACCGTCATATTAAAATATTAAAAACCTATCGAATGAAATCGATTAAATTGGAATGGTCCAGTTAAGTTTAACGATGAAACCATACAATTCACTCTAATCATTTGATTGAATCAATTATGTAAAATAAAAGTATGCAAGAATCGAACAAGGAGTTTCCAAGACCGTATCGCACAACAAAGATTGTGTCGAGGATTCAAGGTGGACCCCCAAAAATTACGTCATGTTTGTTTTTGTAAAGAAAGAAAGAAAGAAAGAAGAAAGAAAATACATTTATTTGGCACATGCCACAAGTGCACACAGTATAAAAAAAATACAACAAATAAAAATTAAAAAATTAAAAAAACTTAAAATCTAAACAAAAAAATAAAATAGTGTGACACTGTGTGCCTCACAGCTGCGCCAAATAGGCCCAGTTCAGCAAAATGCCGGACAACTAGTGCCCGATGCTGGTTTTCAACTGGACCTGAAAGTAACTGTTTCACAATAATGAAACTCTTGACAGGAGTTATTTATTTACAATATCAAACCTAGGGCAAGGTCATCGCAATAAAAACTAGTTAAATAAGCCAAAACGCGAAGCACGAAAGAAAATTCTTCAAATTCTAGACGTTCACCCGTAAATACTTAGAATTTCTTCGTTTTAGAGCATGCTATATTTTCCACACCAAACTCTATAATCCGTTTTACAATTTCGACGAAGTATTTTACGAGTTTTCTTTGAAAGATTTAACGAACGGCCATGTTTTAACCGCACGTTTTAAATAAAGCACGCGTTCTCGTTTTCACGAACACCAAGCGATACCTAAGTGAGGACCTCAATGTTACTGTACTGCTGGATTTTGAACTCTGAGAGCGAAGTCGAGGGTTGAAAATCTAACGGCAGTGTGCTTTAATTTAGCCACCCATTTAGGTGACCACTAAAATGAGTGGAAACGTGCATAAGTTTAACTGTTTTAACGCATTCGTAAATCATTGTTTATGGCCCTTTGTGTAGGAAGAAGGGGAGGATCCCCTATACCATGGTAAGAATAGCATCCTCCAGAACCCACAGTCATCACAAAAGCAACCCTAAACCATATGATCAGTAAGGTCGATAGTTTTAAAGCAGGGGTTATCAGAAACTGTCTTGCAATAGAGAAGTCCGGGAACTTAAAACTTAAGGTTAAGACCGTAAGGTCGATAGTTTTTAAGCAGGAGATATCGGAAGTTGTCTTGCAATAGAAAATGAATACGCCGGACGTTGACGCCGTTAATTTTGCTAACTGTACCATTCGGCTTTCGGTTTGAATATTTACATGTTAATTAGTTAACTGCTGGTTAGTGTAGTGGACGGGAATAAAGTTAACTTGTCGGAAATGCAATGCGATACCGTCGCGGTTAATGTCAAGGTGAAATGTGTGGACGATTTCTCTGGTTAATGAATCAATTTAAGTTGAAAACCCGTTTGCACCACGAATCGCGTTTAACGTAGAACGCATTTTAAACATGGTTCTGTTTCTATCAATCGTTTAAAGATGACAGAGACACAATGCTGTTTTAAATATGTTTAGCGTTAAACGCGTTTAGCGATTCGTGGTGCCAGCGGGCCTAAACGTTGGTTGGTGTACTAGAATGAATTCTTTACAGACGGCATTGGAATAAAAATTGAACAAAATAAAGACAAAATGGCTTACTGAAACTTCATTTTGATACCGATGATCATTTTACTGTCTTACTTTTATGTTAAGTGGCCACTGCAGTTGCACCAGGCATCTTAGTTGCAAGATGGTAAGCATGCATCATCATCTGGCCACTGCTCTTTCCTAACTATGTTGGGGTGGGCTTCCAGTCACACCACCACTGACCACCACCACCACTGTATAAAGGATGTAAAAAGACCCTTAACGAAGCCGAAACGCACTTGTTCTCCCAGTCATTGCGATATTCTTTTTGTTCTGGACCATTTTTTTTTTTACGGAGGGACATCAAAGTTCCAATTTTTTCACAAGTTTTTTTTTTAAATACTAGTTTTTAAGGTTATAAATTGACTTTATTCACCTCAGTGACCTGTCCATCAGCACAATGTTTTAGTGCTTTACATTGAGTTTTACCGTAAAACGTGATTTTTCACCCCAAAAAAAAGTCGTTCCCAGCAAAAATTTTTGCGTAGGGTTACTTAGTTTGATGTACAGAATGCTTTGTTGACGGCATCGTGAAGGGTCCATTTACACCCTCTATACCAGTATCTCTACATACTATAAAACAATGTCGCTCCCGCTGTCTGTACGCTTAGATTTTTTAAACTGCGCAGCGGATTTTAATGCAGTTTTCAGCAATAGATAGAGTGATTCAAGAGGAAGATTTATATGTATATTGCACCCGTGCGAAGCTGGGACGGGTCGCTAGTTTTACATAAAGTGACTGCCTGTCTGACCTCCATAACCCAGCCACAGGGTTATACGATACCCTAGGCAAGACTAGTTGTCAGAATTTCAGCCTTTTGACAACCGGTAACGACTGTCAAAGATCTACAAATTTTAATGACAGCCGTTACCATCGCCACTGAGGGGTCTCGATATGACGGTAAGTTTACCCAGAGGGACACCCTTCTTCTTAGTCGAAACACTCCTGTCAGAGTGGTCGTGGTTGCGCAGACGAGGTACACGGAGAGATGTTCGGTAGGTCGTTGACTTCCCCGAAGATTGCTCTTTCAGTGATGTGCTTCGATTTCTGCCGGTTGGAGACGTTGCGAGTACACTGAAACATGGTGGACTCAGTAGCTTTCTTGATCAGGTCAGCCCAGCGAGTTGTTGATCGGCCGCGCGATCTCCTGCCGTCCACCTGGCCCTGAACCACCAGTCTCTCCCTCGAATTTTCATTACTAGTGATGTGACCAAAGAACTTTAATATTCGTAGTTGCACAGTAGACGGCACCCATCCAAAGGAATATTCGATGATTGAAGTACTTATTATGTAAGCTCATGTAGGTAAACGTAACTAAATTCTGACTAACAGAATGAGTCAAACTCATATCGCAAAAATTGAGTGTTACTTCAATAAGAGCTATTAACGATTAATGATAACGAGTGCATATTGGCGAATGGCGATGCATGCCATTGTTCTACAACAGATTGTAAAAACAATAATATTTATGCTTTGACTAACGTATATCAGCACGCGAGTTAAACAAACATGGTGATAATATATATCTTGAAAGATTACAATTTATGAGTGAGTAAACTACATGTCTTACGACCGAAGAGGAAGCGACTAGTGACTAGACTAGACCCTATTATTAAGCCTCCGCGGCTGTCCGTCCATCTGTCAGCGGGCTGTATCTCATGATCCGTATAAGGTATACAGTTGAAATTTTCACAGAATGTGTATTTCTGTTGCCGCTACTACAAAAATAATAAAAATAACTTAAAAAATAAAGGATACGGAACCCTCCATGCGCGGGTCCGACTCGCACTTGGCCGGTTTTTTACTATTCTCGCTAAAGAAACGTACAAAAGCTTGTAGGTCCCGTGTCAATATCAGAGATTGACAAATTACTAGCTGACTGACTACACCGCCCGACGAGAAGCCTGTGAAACGAACAACTCGCTTTTAGCTCTACTCGCTCCTCGCTAATCGCTGGCGGTGAGACATGTGCGTTTTTATTGATAATAAGAACGTATCAGCTAGCTGTAGAAGTGTAAACTGCATAAGAACTGATTGGCTGGGACTGTCCCTGGTCCCTGCCATATAATCAATACATTTAACGAACTGTGGTGGGTGTTTTAAAACATATATGTATATACCAGTAGCGAAGGGTCAATTTTTTTAAGAGGTAAGTCGGAGTACATGTCTTTAATTTGTTTTTAATATTTGTCTATGGAATACTGATTGTGCCCGTTTTCACAAGAAAGCCGATAGGAATCGGGTTGTATGGAAACTTCGCCACTGGTATATACCAAAGAAACGATGGAAGGATTGACAAGAAAGATGAAATAACTAGAAAAGGAAGTTACTAATGATATGACGTTTGGTAGACCGTATGAAAGAAGAACATGCTGCATTGTGATAACGGTGAGCAGAAAAACGTCAAAGACGATGATACTTTCAAAACAAAATCTTCTGAGTTATGGTAGTATTTACGCCATATGGAGGCCGGCTAAGAATAGACACCGTACCGGCCACCGTATGGCACCGATTGACAGGAGACTACTGCTGTCAATCTGTCAAGAGCTTCAAAGGAATTGTATTAGGCACTTAACTAAGCAGCTACGCATCCAGATGCGACGAGTACGAAGAGTGTACTGACAAAACCTTTAAGTACCTGCTAATATTTACGATGTTGTTACCTTTTCATGGAATTGACTCAAGAGCTTCAAAAGGATTTTATTTAGAAGCACTATTGAACTAAGCTTGGCATTCAGCGGATGACCAAGGACAAAAGCCTGGGTAACTTTGGATCTTTACCTAATTTAAAGTTTTAAATTCTCTTCTTCTTTATCGTGTGGTTAGTGCCTAACCTGGTGTCAGAGTTTTATGCCGCCCATAGGCCTCTGACTTGGCTTTACAAGCCGTCAAGAAATATCTCTCAGGCATGCTGATTTCCTCACGAAACGAATTCTCTATTGCTAGCTATAGCTAGCAATAGAGAATTCGTTTCTTTTTTTTTCTTGAAGTATTTAACTAGAGACTGACTATTTTCAGCCAGTCTGAATAAGAGTAAAACTCTGCCCTGGAGTGTAAATGAGGTGTTTTTCCACAAACGGTGAGACAACGAATATCGTATCCTGCCTGTACTGGTGTCTGCACATTACAGGAGCTGATCGTCGCTACTGAGAAGATGCCAAACGCCAAATTCTGGGCTGATTCCACACGCAAATCTAGAAGTAAAAGTCTTTAGAATAGAACCAAAGCAATAGGCCAAGAGAGCGTTACAGACTAACGTGAACTGATGGGTACTAGCATTAGCAGCAGCCTTTAATGTTCCCACTGCTGGGTTACAGGCCTCCTCTCTATGAGAGGGAATGGGCTATAATCAGTGCGGGTTGGTAGATGTCACATGCCTTCGAATTTTAGGTTCTAGGATATGCCGGTTTCCTCACGATGTTTTCCTTCACCGTTTTGAGAGCAGTAGTGATGAAATAAATTACACAAAGTAATGCGCCTGCCTGGGTTCGAACCCACGACTTACTGCTCGTAAGTCGGGTCCGCCACCACTGGGCCACCGCTACTCTGACTGATGGGTACGTTAACAAATAAAGTTAGATTGGATTAGTCATTCGGCAAACATTGAGTACGTAATGAAGTAATTATAAAACGCCTTCTGTAAGTAATAAAATGAAGTAGATATCAGTTAATGACTTCCCACGGCCGCCTAGAAACATTTGATCTTCTGTTTTTCTGAAGTCGTTTAGTCTTTTTGCATCTTTTCACCTTCTTAGGATCAAAGCTTTCATGTTTTTATCTTTAGTGGTCAAGATAGACGATATTATGGTAAGTAGCTAAGTAGGTGTGAAGGAAATATGGTGATTTCCAAAGAAATAACATCAATAATTAAAAATGCGAGAACCAACAAAGCAACTAGGTGTGTTGGTACTTTCGTAGTATACAGTCCGTGAACGGGAACATGGTGATTTAAAAAAAACAAACACGTAATTTGGTCAAGTAGTTCTTGAGTTACTTCAACGAACATTACAGACAGAGAAGTAGCGTTACATAATATGTCAAGAAGGATAATGATTATGTCATAGAAGACCACACAAATTACAATAACAGAGAAATATCAAGTACGTCTACAGATGGCATGGAAAATGGCGTTCTTCCGTGCGTGATCTTATGGTGGTCGGAAATGGGGGTTAGTAAACCTATTAATATAAGTTCTCGGTCACAGTCCATGGATGCTACAGACTGTACATCAATCAAATAATATCTATCTAGATCATCATCTGCCTAGCTTTTTCCCAACTACCTATGTTGGGGTCGGCTTTCAGTCCAAACACATGCAGCTGAATACCAGTATTTTACATGGAGGAACTGCCTATCTGACCTCCACAACCCAGTTGTACTGGGTAATACGATACTCTTGACAAGCTGTCAGACTTTCGGGCCGTTGACTACCCGTAGTAATGACTGTCAAAGATCTAGAAATGACGCCCGGGTGCTTTCCGAAGCACGGAGGAGTTTCAATATGTAGTGAATGGTCACCCATCCACGGATCGACCTCGATATTATGTAGTCACGAGCCCCTCCAACTAGGTTTTCTTCCATTAAACGGTCTGTTAATTCCGATAGTACTTATAATAATGTCTAAGTAGACCATTAATAACTTGGATGAGACTACTAGTTCAACGCACTGTGTGTGTAAAACAATTTACAGCTAGATATTGTACTTATGTGTAGTAAATGTGTTTATCATGTGAATCAAGACGTTGTGTATATCATATTATGCCCGTTTAGATTTGTTTTCTAAAGTCAAAGCATTACAGTTTTTGAAGACGAATACAAAATAAGGTGCTAGTTGCCGTTGCAGAGCTGCGTCTAATTAAGTCGTGTAAAAACTCACGTTGTACGTCTAATTTACTTTGTGGAAAAAATAATCTTCGGAATTCATTTAAAACTTAATCAACGTGGAATACGCTAATAACCAAGGTTTTTTTCGCGGCTATTTTCACGAAGAAAACAATGTAAATGCCTTGTCGGAGCCGTTAAAGAAAAGTAAGCTGAATCTAGGGATTAGGTTTATTTTCGAGAAAATAAGCAGCGGTGTTAAATACTAAATGAGATTCTACGACCAACATGGGCCAGACTGAACCAGTGTTTCTGCATAATCAGCTAACAATATTTCCACAGCCCGGGACACAGGACTCCATTCTAGGGAGTAGTGGCGTGAGGCGGTAGTGTAATCCACCACGCGGCCCTAGTACGGATTTGTTGAAGTCACATGTCTCCGTATTTCTGGTTCTAGGATATGCTGGTTTCATCATCATCATTTCAGCCGAAAGTCGTCCAGTACTGGACATGGGCCTTCCCCAAAGGGAGGGTTTTGCCATAATCGCCACGCTTGGCAGGCTGGTTGGCGATCGCAGTACGGTTGTTAAAAAAGCACAGAGAACGGAGTACCATATTTGCCTCTTACGACACCCACGGAAAGATATGGGATGGTGCTATTCTTTACTTCCGACACCATACAGTAAATGCTGGTTTACTCACGATGATTTCCTTCACCATGCTTGTGCCTGCCACCAAATTATAAAGGGGATTTGTGTCCCAGAAGTAGGAACAGTATAGGATGATTATGCTATGATAAATAAATAGTCACATTTCTAGGATGAAGTCGGACAGAGGGGCGAAGATAGTCATAGTGGGTGCCTGAAGACGGTCGTCGTAGCAGAGGCAGGCTCAAGAAACGCTGGCGTAACGATCTGGACTCATTCTTAACGGATTGGTCGGAGAAGTCAATGTTAAAGAAAATTGTAAAGCCATGGGGAAGGCCTTTGGGTAGTAATAGGACAGAGTAGTCTGATATAAAAAATAGGATAGCGGCTGGAGAATGATGAAGGAAATGATGGACCATTTTTACTTCATTAAAATCGGGAACAAATTAAAATAAAAACAAATTAGCGACCAGCATAAAATTCTCTCCAATCATAGAGAAGACCCGAAAATAAATTGACACGTTAATTATTTAATGGCTTGGTCGACTGGTTTTTTTATACAATGTGGTAACTTAAATAAAGAGGTGCTTGAAAATTAAAGATGTTAACGAAATTAACCTTGAATTTAAATAGTAACAAAGTTACGCTATTACGATTTCTGTGTGTTTCTTCAATTGAAGCGGACGTGTGTAATAATTTGGATTATTAAGTGAATAATGTGGTTTATGGTGAAAAACTGAAGTTATTCGGTCCGTAGAACAATGGTAATCGTCTTACGAGAATCGTTCAAAAAGGTCTTTACAATTTACTTAGGTCATTATCTATCTAGCTTTTTCACAGCTATGTTTCCAGTCTAACTGGATGCAGCTAATGCCAGCATTTTACTAGAAGCATGCAACAGCCTGTCTAATCTCTAAAACCCAGTTCTGGTAATTCCTTTCCTCTTGGCTAACTGGTTGTCCCGCCCCCCCGTGAAGACTACGATAGACAGCCGGGACCTATGTATGTAATGGATGGTCACCCATCCACGGACCGACCTAGGCAAGCGTTGCTCAACCTTAAAGATCGACCCATGCGGCTGTTATTATTTAGCCACGAGCCCGTCTTTACTCAGTTAGGTATAAAAAATCATCGGTAGCTTTGATCTCGAATTCTCGACCAAGATGCAGTTGAACAAGATAATTCTCCAATTTCGCTAATCTGCCATTGTCAATGATAAACTTCTTTTTCCTTTCTAGCGTTTTCCCGGATTGTCAGTATCCGTTCTGATTGAAGAAACAAGTGCCGTCCGCCTATTTGGATGTCGTTCTTCATCTAAGAAATTTGTAATTTGTGTTTTTCAAATTAGAACATGGATTCCAGTAAACTTTTTTTTTTTGTAATTTTGAATTTAGAACACAGATAGATTCCGACAAAGTGTTTTCAAAGTTAGGACAGTACACGAAACACATTTCAGCCAGTTTTTTACGATGAAAAATGGAGCAAGACAAATTGATAGGCTAATCGAGGCGTATGTCAGAAGATCACGCAGCGTCAAAACAAAATAGCTTGCAGCTCTTTTACTTGACTAAGAGCCACATTTTTGTGAATGACAGTAGAATACGGCCATGGGTTTTAATATTATGATGTCTTCAGTCAGTGAACCTAGGTGACTAGGTACCAAGAAATAAGAAGTGCCTATGGGATAACCTATATCAATAAGTAGGTAGGTAGGCAACTAGCAACTAAATCAAAAGACCGGAAAGCTGGCAATCGCACTTAGGGGTTGTTGACTTTGGGCGTAACGTAATCTATACTTTACAACGGCCAAAATCTATCAATAATTTAACCCAGTCTATCCAAGTATGCACCACAAATCAACGTCACACAATTCGCCGTATAAAACAGCAATAACCCTTTACAAAAAGCAACAATAGATCCTCATAGCAACAAAAAAAATCCGCAATACAAGATTCGCCATGCCTTTTCATCTCAAATCCCGTAGCTACTGCGCATGTCACGTAGTCCTGCCAACCGAATGGCAAAGGTCCCTAGAAACTTGAAGCCCGAAGGGCTTCATAAATGGGGTCATTCACCGGGACGAAGGCTACAACATTACAATTTTATTGCCATTTTTTTTTTGACGTTGCGTGTCTTTGTATTAAGGGAATTTGTTACTGTAATTTTATTATCTGTATGCGGAGAGTATGGTCGGCCTGTTTTCATTTATAGTTCCTTAATTGGAATAAATATAATATGAAAAACTGTCGTAAAGAAACAAGAAAATAACAATAGATGTAGGTAGGTAACCTACTTAATACGTTATCGTAAATATGTATGTATGAAGTAGTAAGTACTTAGCCATTCTGCTGGTACAACTACGATGTAAATGACGGTTAATAAATTCTTGATTTAACTAGTTAATTAACAAGTAGGTATGCCAAACGTATAAAACTACAGAGAACGATAAAAATAGCAAAACATTCGATAGTGTTATCGCCGCGATAAATTCGTTTTAAAACCGAAATGTTGTGTCAAAAGATTTTTCTCCTACCTTACGAGTTGTGATGTTTTATCATTTTACTCATTATGTATCAAATATTACGTCTATTATTTTGCAAACACTCGAAAGATTATCTCTACTGTTAGAAACATTTTCTAATTGATTACGTTTTCACAAATTAACGCCGGCAACCTAAATTTTGAATGAAAATCGGGTCAGGCTATTCTCAGGCATAGATTTTGGCAAAGGAAACAACGCAGTGGCAATTTTGCAATGTTATGAAGAACCTAGAACACACCACGAGAGAGATTTCTTTACGAAAATCTGCTTTAATTATTTCTTACTCGCGAATTTAAGCGAAAACAACAGGTGCGAATTAAAATTTCTTACCTGCAAGTGAATGGGGACCTTTTTCACTGGTGCGTTCGACATTTTCCACAAAATCCAGTCACTATGCACTAAACACAAAGTTTATTTATAAATCGGGTGTAGGCGTTACCGCGATTTTAAATTTTCGCAAATCTGTAGCACGTACGACCCGGCGCAACGGATATACACTATCGACAAATGCCTACTGATTATATTCATTGAGTGAGTTTACTATACTCCCCTCCATTGCGCACGCGTAAAATTCGCCCTTCGTTTTGGTTGGTTGATACGGGTTTTGTGAAACCATTCACTATGGATCGTCGTAGTTTTCTTGTGAAATCAAAGATGGCGTTTACAAAAGTATACGATCGGCTTAGCTTTTTGTTTGTGATCTGAAATACTACTTTAAAGTAATATCAAAAAATAGCTTTGTTTGTTATATAAATACGATTAATTAAGAAGCAATTATTAATGCTAAGTTTATAAAAACAAATCAATAAAAGGAAGTTAATGGGTAACACCGTTCCAGTCCGTTCAAATTTTGAAGGAGCTTCAAAGAGCTGCAATAGATGGCGCTGTTACCAAAAGTGGCAACGATCATTACATTGGACTCGAAGTGAACCCGTCGCAAACCAAAACATTCAATCGAACATGAGTCGGGCGCTTGTAGTATTTCGCGCCCGAATTATTCGCGGTTATTAGAAAAAATACAAAAAAAAACATAAACAGTAAATGTGGAGTGAAGTGATTTTATAAGTGGTATTATTTGGACCCATGCCCTCACTACACTTGAAGCCTGGAATCACGGTAAATATTTTTTATTATGTGTTCCCGAAAATTACGATATATTTTTAAGCTTTGCTGTATTAATAGCCGTGAATTGGAGTTTAGTTAAAAATATACTGCGTGAGAGGTTATTACGCCATGCCAAAGATTTAAGACACCATTAACCTTTAGTAAACCCAAATATCGTAAATTATTTTCACTCTTCGTTAGAAATCCGCTACTACAAAGGTCGATAAAATATTTAGGGACGTGGAATCTTTCAAAACCTTACGCTTTATTTTTACCTCGTAAAGTTATTATTTTACTCTCTGGCCAAAAGTTTTCTCGATGTAAAAAAAGATTCGTAGTCGAAGTGCCTCACGTAAATTCACAGGTGGTAGTCTCTAATTTGAATATTACTCTTACATAGGCCTTGAATATTTCAGTCCGAACCTTGAAAAATTAATTTATGATTAGGTACGTAATTTTTTTTTTTCAAAGCTGTGGTGTTTGGACCGAAAATATTGAGTTGAAAACCTCTTTCATGTAACCTGGTCTGTGGTGAGTTAGGAGAGGTAGGTACTTGTACTTTACTTAGGCAAAAACAGATAGCTTGCATTAGTATTTATAGCTGTACCTACTTTCAATTTCCAGGGAGTTACCACCAGTCAGTTCTTTTGTTATTTCGACGGCCGACAGTGACTTTTTGTTTTTATTTTTTATCATTGTATTTAATGCCATATCAATTATTATGTCATAAAACATAATCAGTCAGTGCAATATTGGCAAACAGTAGTTACGTACCTACTACCTATCTTTAAATAAATTACATCGGTAGCATACCTAGCAACTAGCAAAAATTGTTGCCATGCGTACAATGTGTGACTTTTTTTTACATAAAAATGTACCTAGATAAATGAAAGAGAAGGTAAGAAGTAACTAGGTAGGGACTTATATAGTTTTTCACTATATTTTCGCTCTAAGTGTACGTTAGAATCCGTTCCAAGTCCAAGGTTCGATAAAAATATTTGGGGTTGGAAACTATTTTCCCCTAGGTACCTATACAGGGTGTAAACAGACCCTTCACGAAGCCATCAACCAAGCATTATGTACATCAAACTAACGATTTTTTTTTGGGGTTTATAAATCATGTTCTATGGTAAAACTCAATATAGCATACTCAAAACATTGTACTGATGATGATGAGGATGCTTTTAATACTAAACGGGTCATGGAGTTAATTAAATTAAAGTTATTATCTTAAAAACTAGTATTTAAAACAAAACTTGTGAAAAATTTGGAACTTTGACGCCTAATATCTCCATAAATAGTACTTCTAGTTACGGAGATATTGGAGGTTAAAGTTCCAAATTTTTCTAGTCTAGAAGATTCCCAGTACAAAAAATAATCGCAATGACGGGGAGAACAAGTGCTTTTCGGCTTCGTTAAGGGTATTTTTACACCCTTTAGACCTAGGTGAAAATAAGATCAGGTACTTGTAGAACATAAAGGAAAGTGGAAAGTTTAAGATTTATTTGAATTGGTCGCCGACACCTTGTACACCTAGAAAGAGACGACAGTACTAACAAAATTCATGGCACTCAAAGGAATGATTGTCGTATTCGCCATTCAAAGCCGTCAGTTTCTTTACGTCCGTCATTGGCGAAACACTTTTTTTTTTGTGTGGAAAGTGTCATTGCCGACTGCTGCCGAGGCGCCTTCGTACTCTGTCTAGTGTCTACCCACCCGGGATGTAGGTGTGGACCCTATAATAGCTACTTATCTACTATCTGTGTAGCTGTAGAATTCTTTGGCTGAAATATTGTCGATGAGTTTGTCATCGTCAATATTTCAGTTAAAATAATTCTACAGCCAAATAATCAATACCTTGTCACCCTGTAAAATATTTACTTTAGATAGTGTCAAAGTCGAGGCAAGCTCATCGGAATCATCAAATCATAATAACTAGTTCTGAGTGCACGATATAGAATATGAAATATAATGAACACGAGTACCATCACATCCTAGCAAAATCGAAATAACGCTAAGAATAAGCTGCATTTCTGTAAATCAAAACCAATGCGGAATAGCTTATTGGCTCAGAAATGCAGTCTTTATTTATCCAATAGGTATTTTAATAAAGATACTCGCGGATCTAGATAATCTAAATATAGCAAGATGGACTTTAGAGCAACGATCATTAACTGTATCGACGTCGCCCAACAGATATTGAAAAGTGATCAATACGCAAAAGACTATTGACGGTCTATCTGTGTTCATGATTCTTTCACTTCTAGATCGTCAATTGTGTAAAAGAGCATCTAAAGAAAATTACACTATCAGCAATAACGAAGATTAGAAAATTAATAAATCTTTATTGACAAGTGATTACTTACAAACATCAGTGTAGATGTGAAGATGCAAAAGTCAAAAAAATGTTGCCTTGACATATTCTGCTACCCCATATGTCCCACTGCTGGGCAAAGGCCTATCTCCATTCCTTCCAACGGTCACGATTCTGTGCTACTTTTTTCCAATCCCCATGGAAGACATCCAGTTCGTCCCGCCATCTCCTTTGTGGTCTGCCTTGACATAAACTACCAAAAAGCTTCCGCAAATTTGTAGGGAGTCTTTACAGAATACGAAAGACAAAAAGCGATTTCCGCTTCTCTGGGTGGGTCCTAGATGCTCTTGCAGCTGTACTTCTGGGTAAAAACTGGTGGACTAACGAACGTGCCTATGGCTTTAAGTCCGCCTCTGTTCTTTTGTGCTTGAAGTGTTAAATAAATAAATAATAACAAAAGAGCCGTAAAGTGACATGCTTCTGTACAAAAAATCCTGTGAAAACATCTACCTTCTCCTTTATTCAGATTATAATATTATCTGAAGGGGTCTTTTTGAGGCCCAGCGAACTAATGAAACAAACAACGTGTTTCTTCACAGGCGATTAATTTAACATCGTTAATCTCCGAAAAGAGCAATATGTTGCTATACACGAGTCCATTGTTCTTGCTATTTTCGGTATAACTCATAACGATTGATATTGATGAAAGAATCGGGTTTTTCCATCCGGGAATTTTAATCGTTTGAGCAATAACAATATTTTTGTTATGATGCGACTGGTGCGACCGAATACCCACATATGGCCAAGTCTCCCAATCAATACATAATTCTACTGTTCTAGTGTCGTCATCTGCCTTTTCCCAAACTATGTTGGGGTGGCTTCCAGTCTAAACGGATGCAGCTGAGTATCAGTATTTTACATGGAGCTACTGCCTATCTGACTCCCACAACCAGTAAATAACAGGCTAATACGATTCCCCTTGGTTAGACTGGTTGTCAGACTTTCGGGCTTCTGACTATTTTTAACGACTGTTAAAGACCTACACATCATAGCCGGGACCTACGGCTTGACGAGCTTTCCGAGGCACGGACCGACCGTAGACAAGCATTGCTTAACCTTGGAGATCGACCCGTGCAGCTGTTATCATTTAGCCTCAAGCTCCACTACTAATACCGTACAAACGTATGGATGCTGATTAGTTATTTTGGCACGTGGCCTTATTCAGAACTAGTACCGCCACCTTCCTGACAATTTCATTCAAGTGCCAGAAGTACCATGCAGAACTAGAATGGAAAACCTTTTGTTACACTTCAACCAACTTATCTCTGCAGTCGGGAAAACACAGAACTGAAATAAATGTACCAAGTTTGACATATCGATGAAATTTTCGTGACAAGCAACGACACTTTGAACTGCACACTTAAAGTGGTCATACTATTCTGCGATTTTGAATTTCAGAATCGAACAAGATGTAGGTAAACGAAAGAGAATCAATAGTAATCCATTTAAAAAAACCACAGACAGACACTTAATTTTTATTTTCTCGGGAATGAGGTCTTTAAACTTGAGAGCGTCGTACAATAAGTATGCTAATTTTATAGATTGAAATTCTGCTGAATAGTAGTTTTAAATCTTCTCGTTATAGAATATATACAAACCCTAACAGACGAATAACAAGGGATGATACGGATAAAATGCGAGTGGATACTGTGTTGAAAGCTGATTTAGGTGCATGAAAAAAGAAGACAAGTTAGGTCCAAAAAAAATGGTATGAGTGATGTGACTAACAGAGTGAACATGAACGTTGATGGATGGAGAGGAAGAGGAAGGCCAAAGAAGAGTTGGATGGATTGTGTGAGGAGGTTATTAAAGAGAAAGGAGTAAATGATGCCGTGACGTCTCACAGGGGAGAATGGAAGAAGAAAACGTGTTGCGCCGACCCCAAATAGAATGGGATAAGGACAGGAACATGCTGAAGAGCAACAAAGTAAGGGTAAAAGAACAATGATATTATGAGCAGTGATTCAGCCACTGACCTTTATCAATGAATAAGTATTATACTTCTAGCTACACCATATAAGCAAATATTCATCAATTTGGCAAACATACGAGAAAGTACCTGATACGATACGTTGAGCATATCCAAACAGAAGACCTTTGTAAATCCGTTCGATCGTTTATCACAATTAATCCCGAATCGAAGTCAAGATTCCGATCGAAGATTTGTTTTTGTCGCTCCCGATTGGGTGTAGTAAGACCTCGGCTTACTTATGGGAGATCTAATGTGGTTTCTAAAGCACCGTTTCGATCTAAGGCTGTCACTCCGTTGAGCAGGAGCGATTATCGACTTTAAAATGGAAAAGAGAACAACAGAGCATTAAGTCTTTCTTTCATTTTTGTGTAGTTAGTGCGTAACCTGGTGTCAGAGTTTTTATGCCGCCCATGAACCTCTGACTTGACTTTACATGCCGCCAAGACAGATCTCTCAGGCATGCTGGTTTCCTCACGATGTTTTTCTTCACCGAAGCAAGTGATAATTGTACAATACGCACATAAATTTGGTGGATATCATCGGTCTAAAGCATTAAACTGCCGGCTTGACAATTGAATAACATTAAGTCCAATTTCCGGCAACTCGTATAAATTCTACAAACTCCCTCGCAAACATCGTATCTCCACATGCCGGAGGCATCCAATGCTTACTGATCCACGGTCACCACTCAAGAGCTCGTCTTCCCTAACAGTCATCGTATTATGTATTATGCATATTTCGGGATGGAAATGCGCCTAAAAAACTAAGTTCCGCTGTCATTTCGCCTCTGTGTGTGCAAAGAATTGGAGGGAACTCGAAATTTTGTGAAAAATTCTATTGGTTTAAGTTTTCCTAGCTCTATACCTCTCCAAATGGACAGGCAACCTTAAGGAACGGCCTAAATAAATATGGCTACTTCAACAAACACTATAAAGTCTACAACCTTGATTGTTTTAAGAATCTTGAACCTCGCTGATAAAGTTATCTGCTATTTGCATTACCTAGAATCTATTTTGATGCGCAGCTTCTTGTTATATCAAATATTGCTCTTATCTTGAGTATAGTCTCTGTAGCCACTATTAAATAGATATTTGGTGAATTGTGCTATTTATAAGTAAGGCAAATAGAACATAACATAACACTTGATGGGCTGGCATTTGTTATAGCGAACGTCTTTTAATTTGTTGCTATGTCCACACAACAGAAACAATAAGTGAACACTATAGCATAACTTTGAGAACAAAGGCACAAACATATTATTAATCAAATGCAAAATAATTCAAGTGTTTCCAAAGGGCAATAGAAGTAAAAATTGAATATTAGCGATCTAAACTAAAGTTTTCTAAAAAAAATGCGTGATGTCGTTTTGACGTGGATCCACGTTCCGGTCTTCTTCTTAGCTTGTCGATGGCATTTTTTTATTGGAATGCGCGGATCCACGTTTAAGGCATACCAAAGGTTAGTAATGAAAGAATTATCATCATCATTCATCTGCCCTCAACACAATTTATTTGAGGAGCAGTATGTCTTCTTCTTCTATACTTCCCTATTAGACATCACCACACTTGTCCCCCCTTCCTAGCTATATTCCCTTTCACACAGTCCATCCATCGTTACTTTGATCATCACCTCTAATAACCATCCACATTCGCGAGGCACATCACTTTTTTTGTCTTTTTTCCTCTCATTTCTTGGAGCTTTTACAATGTTGTAATACGTAAGTGCAATTTAATATTGTAATTTTAAGGGTGTGAGGAGATCTGTCACATAGATCTCGAACCCAGTATAGACTCCAGCTCCCACAAAGGTTTGAATATGCCTGTAACCTAGATACTATGTTCCAAATTTGTACCTTTTTAAGAGATTTAAATTGGGCTGCGGGACTGTTCAAAAGAGATACCGTGGCCCTGGAACACAAAGGGCAAAGAAGGAATATGGATGGGTTTTAGTCAGTACAAGTCTGACACTCCCTTGCGCTCCGCCCAGAGAGGGGGGTCATTTGATGATTTCACACGCGAAAAAAAAAAAGGAGATTTAAATTACTATTGTAATGTATTGTATTCATACTCAAAACTTTCTCTCGAATTTTTTCGACCAAAATGTCGAATCGTAGCCACGTTTAATCAGAAAGGAAAATAAAGCTCCATACTAACAAACATGGCGATATTAATTCAGCAAAACACATCTAAATATAGTCGACAGAAAGTTACACGCGTGCCCAGCAACAAGAGTGTGCCTGTATGCTTTGGTACCGATGTAACACACATTATTGATGAGAAGGCAGGCGCCATTGAACTTCGCCTTGAGTGAAAGTCAAATGAAAATCAATATATTGCACATGTTTATTGAAATCGATTGTGTGCTCGTGGCTAAATAATAACAGCGGCTCGGGTCGATCTTTAGTTTAAGCCGTGCTTGTTCGTTGGTCTGTGGATGGGTGACCGCCCAGTACCGAGTTTCCTCCGTGCCTCGGAAAGCACGTTAAGCCGTTGGTCCCGGGTGTCATTTGTAGATCTTTGACAGTCGTTAGGTGGTCAGTGGCCCAAAAAGTCTGACAACCAGTCTTACCAAGGGGTATCGGATTACCCAGTACTAACTGGGTTGTGGAGGTCAGATAGGCAGTCGCTCCATGTAAAATACTGGTATTCGGCTGCATCCGGTTAGACTGGAAGCCGACCAAAACATAGATGGTAAAAGGCTATGCGGATGATGTTTATTGAAATCGATTTAAATGATAGGGCCGTAAGCAATGGTATCTTCAGGAGGAAACTAGGAAGGAGTATTTTTACCCCACTGTGGCGTAGCCCAAAAGAAGGATTATGTGTTTGACCTGTATGTATGTATGTCAAACACCTAACCCCAGAAGTTTTTCCGATTTTAGATCGTAAAACTGGGAAAATACAGTAAAATATACTGCGCCGGCCATCGAATAGATTGAGATAGTTTTTCCGATTTTAGATCGTAAAACTGGGAAAATAAATTGTATATATACTGCGCCGGCCATCGAATAGATAAGGACTTTGCATAATGACAAATCCCTGTGTCCAGTGTCCATCGAATTGTAAAACCTTTATTATAATGAACTATTGGAAATGTAAAATTAAAGCGCCAATGCGTCAACGCTTGAATTAAAATTTAATTTAGTTAATTATTCACGCGGAGGTGTCAAACAAAATGTTTGCCTAATTAATTAAACTCATTGTTTAAATGTTATAGTTCATTCACCGCTATGAATGGTGCGCAAAATAATCTGACATTGATGAACTACTAGGCTTTGTAATGCCGGTTAATTTTGGAGTTAACTCATCGCTTCTATTTTGACTTGACGGATAAGGAGTAACTTGGTTACTTTTATTTTTGAACAACAATTAGGGTTCCGTGCAAAAAATAAATAAAACCCTAAAAATCCGATTCACTCCAGTACTATACTACACTACTCTACTACCCAGTACTCCACAAATATCCATCCGATTGAATACAAATTCATCCATTATTGATTTGATATTCTCTTTCCCTTATTTTGTTTGTATTGTATTTTAATGGTTTAGTTATTTCCCGCGAAAATTATTGCTAGGAATTTATCTTCCTTATGGGGTATAATCACGTTTTACGATAGGACTCATTGTAACGTACTCAAAACATTGTGCTGATTGATGCAATTGAATAGTAAAGTTACAACATTAAAAACTAGTTTTTTTTTTAAACTTGTGTAATTTTTGGGACTTTGCCTCCAATATATCCGTAACAAGAAGGTTCCCATGGTATGGCCCAGAACAAAAAATATATCCCAATGACGGGGAGAGCAACGTGCCTTTCGGCTTCGTTTACATCCATTATACTCGCTCCGAAGGAACGAGGCGAATGATAATTACGATAATGTGCACTCTGAAACAGATTAACGTTTTAAACAATCATGTGAAAGCAAAGGTAGAGACAAAATTTTTATTATCTCGTGATTGTAAAAACGTAATTTATTAAGGCGAGGTTATCCAGATAAACGTCGTTTTGTATTGTGCTTTATTCCTATATGGCACGGATTTAAATTCTGAAAAAAATACATTACATATTTCACACTTCGATCTAGATATTTCGGCACAGCGATACACGATTATTTGCACTTTGTTGCATCCAATTAAATCGCAAAGTCAAGTCTAAATGATGGTTTTTAATATTACTTCATTTGAGTTATATTAGGTTTTTAACAATAAAACTTACACCATTATAAAGGTCGTAAAAAATGTGACAGTACACGGCGATCATAATTTGAAATATTAAAAAAACCTATACCACCATTTCCAAAGTGTGCTGGTTTCATCATTTCATACTCGCATCGCGTGCTTCAGTCCCGAGCGGAACGCGTTGGAGGTCGGACGTGTGCCAATTTTTCGAACCCGCCACCTCACCCCCGCTAAGTTTTGTTACGAACTGAGCCAAAAATAGTTTGTAAAAAATAATACTTAGTAAACACCGAGCCTAGGTTTATTTGAAATGTCATTTGTTCACAAAAGTACAGTAGGTACCTAATAGGGAACGTAGTCAGAAGGTATAAGATAAGAGTTACGCATTAGAAAGAGAGGCAGCTTCTAGGAGAATATAACTGTAGATAATTAGCGCTGCGCGGCCTGAATTGAACTTTATTGTGTCGTAGCAAAAGTCGCAATTTATGATTTCGCAATATTATTTATAAATTTCGGTAACTTTGGAATGGGCAACTACAGTACTTTCACAGTTATTATGCCTTTTGAATGGGACTGTAGCTTCATTTTATTATCTTTTTTTCGACAATTCAAAACTGCCTGTAACTGGCCTACTAAAATCAAAACATTTATTCCAATTTTTTTTTTGTAAGGAGTTCTAAAGAAGTTTTGTAGAGAGCCCGGTAAGCCGAAGATTATCGAGTTCGACATGGGCAGAAAAAGAAAGTATGTAGGGGAGAACGAGATAGAATGAGTAATGGTCGATATTGTATTTTGTACGCACGACGACCGATCAAGCTGTCGAAAACCAGTTTATGCCGATCTCTCATTGTATAGGAAATCTATACAAAGCGAGGCCAATTTATACTGGAAATGACAGCTTCATGTGCCGCCGTGTGTACCTACTAGTTTTTTTATTTTGTTGACTTATTTACATTTTAAAGATAATATCACTTTAATTTTTTTTATTTTACTTCCTCTGCATTTTATGCTTTACTTTTTTTCGGTTTTTTCGTCATGGGTGTCATTTTCAAGGTTTTCGGGGTCGCTGATAACGAAAATTAGGTCAAAATGAAAATCCAAGATGGCGCCGACAAAAATTTTTGGTTTTGTCGTCATGGGTGTCATTTTCGTGCTTTTCGGGGTCGTTAATAACGAAAATGAGGTCAAAATGAAAATCCAAGATGGCGCCGACGAAAATTTTCGGTTTTTTCGTCATGGGTGTCATTTTCATGGTTTTTGGGTCGCTGATAACGAAAATGAGGTCAAAATTAAAATTCAAGATGGCGCCAATGAAAATTTTCGGTTTTGTCGTCATGGGTGTCATTTTCGTGCTTTTCGGGGTCGTTAATAACGAAAATGAGGTCAAAATGAAAATCCAAAATGGCGCTGACGAAAATTTTCGGTTTTTTCGTCATGGGTGTCATTTTCATGGTTTTCTGTGTCGCTGATAACGAAAATTAGGTCAAAATTAAAATTCAAGATGGCGCCAATGAAAATTTTCGGTTTTGTCGTCATGGGTGTCATTTTCGTGCTTTTCGGGGTCGTTAATAACGAAAATGATGTCAAAATGAAAATCCAAGATGGCGCCGACGAAAATTTTCAGTTTTTTCGTCATGGGTGTCATTTTCATGGTTTTTGGGTCACTGATAACCAAAATGAGGTCAAAATTAAAATTCAAGATGGCGCCAATGCAAATTTTCGGTTTTGTCGTCATGGGTGTCGTTTTCATGGTTTTCGGGGCCGCTGATAACGAAAATGAGGACAAAATGAAAATCCAAGATGGCGCCGACAAAAATTTTTGGTTTTGTCGTCATGGGTGTCATTTTCGTCCTTTTCGGGGTCGTTAATAACGAAAATGAGGTCAAAATGAAAATCCAAAATGGCGCTGACGAAAATTTTCGGTTTTTTCGTCATGGGTGTCATTTTCATGGTTTTCTGTGTCGCTGATAACGAAAATTAGGTCAAAATTAAAATTCAAGATGGCGCCAATGAAAATTTTCGGTTTTGTCGTCATGGGTGTCATTTTCGTGCTTTTCGGGGTCGTTAATAACGAAAATGATGTCAAAATGAAAATCCAAGATGGCGCCGACGAAAATTTTCAGTTTTTTCGTCATGGGTGTCATTTTCATGGTTTTCAGGGTCGCTGATAACGAAAACGAGGACAAAATGAAAATGCAAGGTGGCGCCGACAAACATTTTTGGTTTTGTCGTCATGGGTGTCATTTTCATGGTTTTCAGGGTCGCTGATAACGAAAATGAGAACAAAATTAAAATTCAAGATGGCGCCAATTAAAATTTTCAGCTTTGTCGTCATGGGTGTCATTTTCATGGTTTTCGGGGTCGCTGATAACGAAAATGAGAACAAAATTAAAATTCAAGATGACACCAATAAAAATTTTCAGTTTTGTCGTCATGGGTGTTATTTTCGTGCTTTTTGGGGTCGCTGATAACAAAAATGAGGCGAAAATGAAAAACCAACATGGCGCCGACGAAAATTTTCTGTTTTTTTTCGTCATGGGTGTCGGTTTCGTTGTTTTTAGGGTCGCTGATAACGAAAATGAGAACAAAATGAAAATCCAAGATGGCGCTGACGAAAATTTTCGGGTTTTTTCGTCATGGTGTCATTTTCATGGTCTTCGGAGTCGATGAAAAAAATATTTTTTTTTGTTTTTTGTTTATTTTGAACTTATTTTGCGTTATCAGCGACCCCGTAAAGCATGAAAATGACACCCATGACGACAAAGCTGTAAATTTTAATTGGCGCAATCTTGAATTTTAATTTTGACCTAATTTTCGTTATCAGCGACCCCGAAAACCATAAAAAAGACACCCATGACGAAAAATCCAAAAATTTTCGTCGGCGCCATCTTGGATTTTCTTTTTGACCTAATTTTCGTTATTAGCGACCCTGAAAACCATGAAAATGACACCCATGACGAAAAAACCAAAAATTTTTGTTGGCGCCATCTTGGATTTTCATTTTGTACTCATTTTCGTTATCAGCGACCCCGAAAACCACGAAAATGACACCCATGACGACAAAGCTAAAATTTTCATTGGCGCCATCTTGAATTTTAATTTTGACCAAATTTTCGTTATCAGCGACCACGAAAACCATGAAAATGACACCCATGACGACAAAGCTAAAATTTTCATTGGCGCCATCTTGAATTTTAATTTTGACCAAATTTTCGTTATCAGCGACCACGAAAACCATGAAAATGACACCCATGACGACAAAGCTAAAATTTTCATTGGCGCCATCTTGAATTTTAATTTTGACCAAATTTTCGTTATCAGCGACCACGAAAACCATGAAAATGACACCCACGACGAAAATACCGAAAATTTTCGTCGGAGCCATCTTGGATTTTCATTTTGACCTCAGTTTCGTTATCAGCGACCCCAAAAACCACGAAAATGACACTCATGAAGCAAAAATCGAAAATTTTCGGCGTCGCCATCTTGGATTTTCATTTTGGCCTAATTTTAGTTATCAGCGACCCCAAAAACCACGAAAACGAAACCCAAAAACCAAACAACAAAACCGAAAAAAAAGTAAAGCATAATTTTTTTAAAAACCGAATGGCGCGTGGCGTGTAGTTTTGAATCATACCCGTATTCATGATCTTAGTGTCAGTCAGATTTGAAATTCACCTTATTCACAAAAATAAATAAGTATACCTTCTTATTTTTAATTATATCTACTTATTTTAATTGTTAGTAATTAGGTTCACGTTCATAGAATACGTAGGTTCCTAATCTATCTATAACCAATACTTTCTATAAAAATAAAACAAAGTGAACTTATACATATCAATTCAAGTTGTTTTACTGCATCGCTCTACCCTGTAACGCAACTTAGTACCTATCCGAGTTCGTGAACTCTTGACCAGTGCGCTAAGCGCCCGCGTTTTCGCGCCGCGTAATTTGTTACGTATCGCCTCTCTGTGCGGGGGCTGGGGTAAGCGATTGATGCATACGGCGCTCGGGGTAACCTCGCCTTAATGTTTCACTACCGTCATTTGACAAACGAAGATAGTAATCAAATTAAGTCAACGCAGTGACAAGTTCCGCTCATACTATTGAGCAAACTGCCGTAGAAATTAATCCGTACTAATATTATAAATGCGTAAGTAACTCTGTCGGTGTTTTGAGTCTTTTGACTGATTGAGGAGGGTAATGTGTTTAAAATGATCAGCCTATATGTATGTTTTTTGACATGGAAAGAAAAATTCTAGTGCGAGCAGGGTTTGAACCTGCGACCTTCCGATTCAGTACACCGGATGTCTTAACCAACTAGACCATCGCACCCCGCTCACAGTTCTCGAAATTTTCGTTCCATTAATAACGTCTTACGGTGACGTTAGCGCCATCTATTTAAGAAAGTATCGAACTAACTTAAACCAACACGTTGACATTGCAGTCAAATCAATGTTGTATAGAAGTCGCCATACCAAACTAATTTTTAATATTTTATACGCAAACCAAACCCTGCTCGCACTCGAATTTTTCTTTCCATGTCAAAAAACAGCTATGTTCCCTACGCAGGGTTTGCGTATAAAATATTAAAAATTAGCCTATATGTATGTTTGTTCGTTTGTAGTGCTTTATAGACCGAACGCGTGGGACTATTTTGTTGATTCTTACGTTAATCGATTTGGAGTGTCACTAAAACATGACAGTGATAAAAATTCAATATGGCGACAACCAGACGCTAAAGGGCGAAAAAAAATGCAAGTCGACGAACTATGCTAAGTGGGGTATGATTGAATGGGTATTTGAAAGTCATTTTAGGTTTCACGTATCAGTTTTAATTTCGAATGCCCATTTAGGATTTATAACAATTTAAAGTTGGTTATTCGAAATGACAAAAAAACTGAAAAAAATTAAAAAGTTAAATCGTCTGTGAAATCTATCACATTATAAAACTGACAAACAAAAAAAGTAGTTACAAAAACTAAAAAACTCATCTAAAACTGAACGGATTTCGAAGAAATTTGGCTCTAAGATAGAACTGAGGACCTGGGTCTTCTCCATACATAGGATAGGATCCCTTTTATCGCAGTTGTTCGTTCCTGTCTGATAATTTCCGTGGAGGTCCCTGTGGGACATAGTTGCGGATGAAGCCGCGGGAAACTTACTAAGTTATGGAGAACATATTTGATTCTATTAGTGAATCACTTTGTTTCTAAGTTCAGTATCGATCGGTGTTATCGCATCATAATCTCTATCGGGAAAAGCTTTCAATGTCAATTGCTTTGGCGTTCAGTCCGTTTATTTACTCTTTCGTGGTGTATTTTGTTCGTGTATTGAATCCTCGTATGTGTGATCAGACTTGAGGAGCTCGTTGCTAAATAATAACAGCCGCTCGGGTCGATCTTTAGGTTAAGCCGTGCTTGCCTAGGTTGGTCTGTGGATGGGTGACCGCCCATTACATACCGAGTTTCCTCCGTGCCTCGGAAAGCACGTTAAGCCGTTGGTCCCGGCTGTCATTTGTAGATCTTTGACAGTCGTTAGGTAGTCAGTGGCCCAAAAAGTCTGACAACCAGTCTTACCAAGGGGTATCGTATTACCCGGTACTAACTGGGTTGTGGAGGTCAGATAGGCAGTCGCTCCATGTAAAATACTGGTATTCAGCTGCATCCGGTTAGACTGGAAGCCGACCCCAATATAGTTGGGAAAAGGCTAGGCAGATGATGATGTGTGATCAGACTGATCAGTGTGATGTGCCGACTGAATGTGCTAAAGAAACGGATTCTGTTAAGCTCAATGGAGTTAAATGTGTAAGTGTTAATAACGTTCATCGTCTGTCTCTTGCCCTTATCCTTATTCATTTGGGGTCGGCACAGCATGTCTTCTTCTCCCATACTTCTCTATTACTCGTCATCTCATCGGATAGCTTCTTTCTTGCCGTATCATTCTATACACAGTCCACCCATCGTTTCTTTGGTCTTCCTCTACTCATATACCCATCCACATTCATACTCAAAACGTTGTCGATAATAATTAAATTATTTATCAACTTCTTCATGATTTAAATGATGAGGTTGGGATTTTCAAAGAGAAATCTTCCGAAAATGTAACTTATTTCTAAATGAATAAGTAAATAATAAATATACTTGAGAATTGGTAATAAATGGCTCGGAATCGTGACGTAATTTCATTTTTTAAATTTATTTAAATTATATCTTAAAATACTGGTTAATTTTAAGATGTCTGTAACAATGTTGTTACTGTACTGTAATAAAGAATTTATTTATTTATTTAGCAAAGAAAGTTTCCTATTCATTAGAAAACACCAAACAAACAATCTCAAAAGCCATACTGACTAAATACCAAAGACCAAACAAGAAGAAAATTAATTGAAACTGTAAAACTAAACCAGTAAAGCTCTCTTTCCATAAAATATCTCGAAAGCACAATTTTCAAGGTAAATACGACATTGACGGTCAACTTGTGTCAAAGTCAATGGCAATCGATATTCCGATGGACATCTATTAATATACGACACGGCGCCAATGTTAAGTTAGAAGAAGTTACCTAATCCTTTAGAAAGTTTCACGATTTCAGTAATGTTTACAAGACATGTTGTATTTGTGGTCGCAAATGCGACTATTGAGCTTGTGATCCTCGGATGGATCTCCGGAATGGGGTAGGAATCTAACTCAACAGGAATTTCTGAGATTGGATTCGTACCCGGTTGGCGCCAATATTGTCGTTCCTGTAACATGGGATGACATGACTTAAAGGGCAAAGTAAAAATCTGTTAACTCTTTGAATAGAATTAAATATAAAAAATTGAGTAATAGAATAAATAAATGTATTTTTTAGGCCAAAGAATCTGCTGCCATCCAACGTGGCGTGGTAGTGCTGATTGCCAGACTTCTGGGCACTTTAATATTTTTATACGCAAACAATGCGTAGGGAACTACAGCTGTTTTGACATGGAAAGAAAATCCATCCTTCCTTAATCCTTCCTGAATCGGAAGTTCGCAGGTTCAAACCCTGCTCGCACTAGAATTTTTCTGGGCACTTTTCCTATTGACATCAATGTGGCCGAAATTTTTTGACGCCCCGTAATTTTTTCCCATTTTGATACTTGAACATATTTTGATTTTTGATCTAATTGTAGTTTATAAATAATGTAGTATACTTAGATGTTCTTAATAAATAGGATTCAAAGAATACTTTTAACTATTAGTTGAAGCTCCCCGTCGACCCTTGGCGCTGTCTGCTGGTGCACATTTTACCGGTTCTCAGTATTTCATTGTTTTTATTTTAAATATATGTTTATAGTTAGTTAGATAAGAGTGTAAATACATAATATTTTATTATGTATCTACATCAAATGAATTAGGGTACGTGACACAATGGGCGGTGTTATCGCTAAAAGTTTAATGCTTTAAAGATTTACTACCCTAGTTCTCAACTTCAAATTATGCATGCCAATTTATGGATTCATTAAAGTTTTCATGACGTATTTAAAGTCTTGTAATAATTTATGTCTAACGATAAAAAGCAACGCGGCATAATATTTACGCAAAATCGATACAAAGTACCCTAACATTGTCAGATTTGTGTGTAAAATAACTTTAGTATTTCCATGTAAAAACATTTCACCCCTGGCAGACAGAAATTCAAAAATATTGGTATGTTAGAAGCACGTATTGATAAACTCTGCTAGAACACGAATCACGTCTAGTTTGTGTAAAGGAGAATTTGTAAATTCCTTTATAAAAAGTAGGTGTTTTTGCTGTCTTTGGTATAATTGGTTGGTTTAAAGCTTAATGTTTCTACTGCTCGGACAGAGGCCTCTTCTGTGTGTGAGCAAATGGGCCACCTTACTAGTCTAGTGTTGGTTGGCGGCTAAATAAATTCATTGAATTTTTCGGTTTCAAGACATCAGTTATCTCTCTATAACAGTTCTAACAATTGCTTCTAGAACTGTTATCTATTTCGTTCCTAAAGGAACTTCAAATATTTCATAGAAATCTAACGTTGTATAGTTGGAGTCGGGGGTTCCATTCAAAATTCAGTTAGGTACACTTATATAGAACGAGCAAACTCGCTCTTGAATGCTGGCCGTCTGGTCCGGCTCTGTATACTTAGTAAATTCAATATTGAAGATAAACTTACTTTAGAATTCAATACAATTGAGACCTTCGATCAACATGACATTTAATTTTAATTCACTGCGGAAGACGGTAGGCTTTTTTACGTAGTTGTATGGTAAAAGATTTTCTGGAAGATATCGCTATTAGCGCTAAGACCACCATTTTACCCATAGATTAATTAATATTGTAAAACAGCTGTGTTACTATTTTGATGTACAATAAAGTATAATACTATCTATCTTAAAACAAACGGGATGTATGGATGGTGGTCCAGCTAATGATAAGAAGTCACCATCGCCTAAAATATCTGCCATACCAGTTGCATCGTAGATAGAAGGCAAAGACAAAACTAAAATAGAAGTAATCTGTAATTACGCGGCAATCAAAACCTGCAAACCACTACAAAATTTTATAGACAATGCTGAAGTATCGTATGTAGCTGTAATTTTACTATCAACCAATAAGTATCCTGCAAAATGGAACTCAGCAACGCTGCTTGGCGGGCAAAAAAAGTTAGTATTCGTTTATCCCGCTTTATGAGCCCCCTAAATGATTGTCACAAACCATTACCATCGTAGATTACTCATAGATCAAAGATACTAGAGGCTTGCGTGGTTAGCTATCATCAAAAGAATCTAACCAACTTACAAAGTAAATAAATCGAAATAAGTTTAACAATCTGGTTTATGGGAAGCAAGACTTCACCCTCATTGTCTAGGTGCACGATAACTACAGTTTGGCGTTTCAGTTAGGATCCGCATTGCAGGTCTAACAGAAACTTGTAGTTGGGGATTCTGAAACTAGATTAAAACAAAATACAAGGACAGTAATGGCGCTGAAAACACATATCCAACGTGAAGTGAATGTTGATGACAACGTGGACAAGGGTGAACTGATGAGTTGAAGGGGCAGGACCCTTGTCAACATGACATCCTGACATTCTATCAGCGTTAACGGTGAAGTAAAAGTTGAACTGACATAAGCTAGCGAAAAGCTCACAGGATTGACCTGTTGAAAGTACTCGTAGAAAACTTATTTTATTTTGTATACGAAACGCTTTGAAGGGGGTTTCCACTTGTCTAGGCCCTTTGGTTTCGAGAATCCGCTGGATACGAGTAGGACAGGACTGGTTGATGTGGTGACTCTTGGGGTAGCCTATGTCCAGCTATGGACCTCTGTCGGTTGATTGATGATGATGGAAGAGGGTGGGTGACAAATGACCGATCTAGCGTTGCACAATTCGGGTTACAGTATGTAAGAGTTGGTGATAAGTCGGCCATTTTATTGTCAGATATCATTAAAACATCCACAGTCGTAACAATACTAATGTAAATACAAAACTGGCATACTTTAAGAGAATATTTGAAATTCACACCCAAGAACACCACAGTTCACTGCACATCCCCTTGAAACCTCTTAAAAAAGCCTAACTCAGGCTTTGATGTCGCAGAATCATTAAGTAGATCTTAAAAGATACTTCAGTTGAACGGACCCTCGACTATCGGTTTTCCATCGCGTTATTGAACAGCTGGCAAATTCCGATGTCTACAATTTGCAATCTCATAACGCAGATAGATTTTTCTGGAAACTTTCCTGGAAGAAAATAGAAACATGGTCTTTGAGGATATGTTTTTCTCGAGGCAAACAAATTGATTCTCATATGAAAATTCCGAATTTCTGCCAAAGTATAACAAGTAAATTACATGAAAGACGTGAAAATGGAACTCATAAAGTAAATTTGTGATTAAATTTTACCTAGAGTAAAAGGGTTTGATATTATTTATGAATTTAACAGTACCTATTGAAATTATATGGCCTTGAGTTAGTCTGGGCTTCAAACTCGGCATAGAATAAAATATAAGCTTCTAGTGCTCAATGAGGTTGTACGACAACGTTGCGGTTTAAAAGAAGATGTAGTGACAAAAATTGAAAAGAGTATGCTTAGATGGTTTGGTCATGTGGAGAAGATGAGTGAAATACGGTTAACAAAAGGTATATTTACAAGGTAGATGTGACTGGCAACGCCGGGAGGTCATACACTGAAATTATTGGTTAGGTTCTTCAGAAAGGTGAAGTGCGTAGTACTCGCAACCGGCGTGCGTGTGTGACCAGATGCAGATGCGTTCATATGGAGTATGAACGTCGACGAGGCAAAAGGAGTACCTATGTAAGGATCGTAGCAGGTGTAAGCTCTCCCTCTTTTACTTTAGACTTAAAGTAAACATTTCTGGCGAAATGGAGAAATTATATTTACGTTACACTCCTACCCGTCAGCTTCAGCACTTTAGGGAATACAGCCGCGATGTAATGTAATATTAAATTAGTTTCAGTCATAACTTCGCCATTTTCATATCAAACATAGATTTTGGCAGACCAGCTTGAATAAATTGATGTTGTTACTAGTTCCTCGACAAATTCCATTGAAACTGTCATTTTTCCTCGCTATTTCAAAATTATTGCGTTCACAGTTCTGTTGGTTATCAGGTAATTGAATCTTGGACGCCTTAGTTGACTTCAGTTAGTTATGTGAACCGCAATGTCGTCGCCTCGGTTCAATTACAGTTAATTTATGGACTGTTTCGTTGCCAAGTTCGAGGTTAACACTTCATTGGCTTCGGGTTTTATGTGGGGCAAAATTGTCGATGTAACATCGGCTGTGGTTTGAAATGTCGTAAGGGATTGATCGTCCCGTAGCATTTTCACCTTTCAACGCTGAGCAGAACGTTGCAAATCGACGGAACGCTCAATGTCCTTCATGGCATTTTTAATTTCTACCCTCGATTTATTGAGGAAAGCGGTAAAGAATTGGCTAGTGATAGAGATAATAATATGGATTATGATGAGTTAAGTAATTTTGTAGTTGAAAGGGAAGATATAGAAAGAAAGCAGGAAATGGAAGTGTAGAGAAAAATAGATAAGGAGCAGAAGAATGGACGGGAAGGTAAGGGAAAGGATTGAAAGAAAAAAAAACAGTGTAAGACCCTTAACGAAGCTGAAAGGCACTTGCTCTCCCCGTCATTACGATATTTTTTTTTTGTTCTAGACCATACCGTGCTTACTGGGAACCTTCTAGTTACGGAGATACCTATTGGTGGTCAAAGTTTCAGGTGAAAACTTTACTTTAAATACCTCCAAGACCCGTTTACTATTCAATGCATCCATCAGCACAATATTTGAATGCCTTACATTAAATACAAAACAGGTGATTTTTCTCCCCAAAAAAAAAAAGTCGTTTCCCAGCAATAATTTTTGCGTAGGGTTATTTATTTGATGTACAGAATGCTTGGTTGACGGCTTCGTGAAGGGTCCGTTTACACCTTGTATAATATAATTTTTGACACCTAAAAACATGATAGTTCTTTCCATGTTGACTGTTTTTGTACTATTTATCGATTGTATTTTATCGTGGTATCGCTCGGCTTGTGTTTTAATTCAAGGTTGTTTTATTTACATAATGTATTCACCTACTTTAAGATTTATAGGACGTGTCGCTCTTTATTGTGTGTACATGCCTATATGTGCCTATATGCTTACATATGTACAAAGTGTTATATAAGTTACCAGGGTTTAGGTACTATTCCGGACACAGCGTGATTGGCAATTAGATGTCTCCTTGAAATTGGTGATGCTAGACTTTATTTGCAACAATTTTGACTCTGATAAGTTGGTCCAAACTGGGATTTTTTGAATAAATAGAATAACTTTTGTTTTATATTTTCTACTTCTTAAAGCATTTATTTCAAGTAGGCCAGTTACAGGCACTCTTGAATTGTCGAAACAAAAACAACAATGAAATGTAGCTCCAGTCCCAGTCACAAGGCATAAAAACTGTGGAACTACTGTAGTTGCCCATTCCCTAACGTAGATCTCTATGGAGAAGAACGGGCAAGAAACTCCATGGACACTCTTTAAAATCAGAACACTTTTACAAAACCTTGGTTACATCATTCATGTTGAGATGGTACATTATGTAAGAACGATGCAGCAAGATGTGTACGTTAAAAGTGTCCACAGTAAAAACAATTAAATAATTAATTCAAATAAGCCGTGGCAACCAAGACCCACCATAAACTTCTGATTGTGAGAAATTTTCGACGTTCAGCACGCCAATTTGGACCCCCTAGTTATCGGGGTCAACATTGTTACAAATTAGGTCGCTAGTAACACTCATTTCAAAGAATGCACCCATTTACCAAAACCAAAAGTGTGACTGCGAGATGCGGTCTGACTTTGCGATTTAGCACTCTTGCCTCTTCAGTTTGAGGTTAGTATCGCTTCAGAATATTGCACATTTATGGTAACTCTTGCTACACCTTATTCATGGTGAACTACGATAAACAGTGACATATACTATAAATCTTGTAGTACTTTATGTAATACTTATCATCATAACCATACACATGAGCTCGCGGCAAAATAAGGTCGATCTTCAGGTTAAGCCGCGCTTGCCTAGGTTGGTGATGGATGGGTGACCATCTATTACATACCGAGTTTCCTCCTTGCATAGGTAAGCACGTTAAGCCGTAGCACGTTCCGGCTGTTAACTGTAGATCTTTCACTGTCGTTACAGGTAGTCAGTGGGCCGAAAGTTTGACAACCAGTCTTACCAAGGGGTATCGTATAACCCAGTACTAACTAGGTTTTGGTGGTCAGATAGGCAGTCGTTTCATGTAAAATACTGGTATTCAGCTGCATCCGGTTAGACTGGAAACCGACCCCAATATAGTTGGCAAAAGGCTAGGCAGATGATGATGATCGTAATAACCATCCACATCACTCATTATCTTCCTCATCGTCCCATGTTACTCGGGGTCGGCGCAACTCCTTTTTTTCTGCCAACTGTCACGCAATCATTTACACCTTTTTCCTTCATATCATTTCTCACACAATCCATCCATCGTTTCCTTGGTCTTCCTCTCCCTCTCCATCCATCCACATTTATATTCATCACTCTTTTAGTCAGATGCGTTTCGTCCCTCCTCATCACATCCAAGACATTCGATTCCTTTTCAACATTCTGTAACTGGCGCAACTTTCAAACTTCCTCTAATATACTCATTCCTCATCAGACGTCACCACTGCGTTCTATAAATACTAACACAATTATTGTAGGTATTGTGTCTTTTTATAAAGTACTGATAAGCATCTGTGTTGGTACACACACTGTCATAATCAGCCATCGATTTGCACTGAATGTTATCTATCATGACAACAAAACATTATTGTGTTGAATGCAGTTGCATCCTTTCATTAAGTTCTACTATGATGCACGTATTTTAATTTGTATTGTTTTACCTATAATTTATCATTGTTACTTCAGTCCATAAAGAAGCCACTCTGACCATGAGCTTAACCATAAACAAGCCATATTGTTAAAAATCGACCAAGTGCGAGTCGGACTCGCGTAAATGGTTGAGTTTAATGGTGCTGATACATGCGTCATGTTCGTGAACGGGCGCTGTCAGTCACGGCTTATTTGAATTAATTATTTTATTTTTGAATTGTTTTTACTATGGACACTTTTAACGTACACATCTTGCTGCATCGTTCTCACATAATGTACCATCTCAAAATGAATGATGTAACCAAGGTTTTGTTAAAGTATTCTGATTTAAAAGAGTGTCCATGGAGTTTCTTGCCCGTTCTTCTCCATAGAGATCTACGTTAGGGAATGGGCAACTACAGTACTTTCACAGTTTTTGTGCCTTGTGACTGGGACTGTAGCTATATTTTACTGTTGCCTTTGTTTCGACAATTCAAAAGTGCCTGTAACTGGCCTACTTGAAATAAATGCTTTGATTTTGATTGATTTTGATTTTTTGATTTTGCGCATGAAGGCTTCCGTACCATGGCAGTAGCCCCCTTAAATTTTTGATAATTTGTTGTTATGGCAACAACAGAAATACACATTCTGTGAAAATTTCAACTGTCTACCTATTACGGATCATGAGATACAGCTCGCTGACAGACAGACGGACGGACAGCGGTGGCTTAGTAATAGGGTCCCGTTGGTTACCCTTCGGGTACGGAACCCTAAAAAGGAATCCCATGATCAATAAAACCTTACCTATGGTTGGCACTTACCACCTACTTAGGTGAGACTGCTGAAAGAGAGGTCCTATTTTCGACTCCTATTACAGGCGAAGCGTTTTTCCATCAGACATCTCTCTGGATTCTGATTTTGTGCTCGGTTGCTCGGCTTGCCCTATGTTACATAGGGCTCTAGGGCTTAAACATTTTTTTTTAAATTAGCCCTTGTTGGCCCACTCCTGCGCTCTTCCACTTTATCACGATGGGGTGCTTCTTCTCGCCAATTCGCGAGGAAGTTATCCAAGACGTCTCACCATCTTCTCTTCGGTCTGCCGCGACGCCGTCTAGCTGTCTCAGGACTCCAGTCTTGAGATATTCGGGGCTTAAACATAACTAACAAAATATAGCTATACACCTCTACGTATAGGTACACCTCTGCCTAAGCCTTCGTGGATTACAGGCGTGATGTCATGTTGTTTTACTAGTAAACCATCATTAATTTAACCGCCCATAGACGCTGACCATGAACTTAATCATATACTAGTCATAATAGTTAGGTTTTAATCCCACAGTCAGCAGTTGACTATTAGGATTTGTGATCACAATAGTATGCTTATGAAAGCAGAATTATGATGATCTATACAAATAAACGCCAGAACTGGATACGTCTATAAAACTGTGACCTTTTCTATTGTCCGATCTATATTAACAAGGATCTGGAAAAATACTGTGGCTGTCCCTTTTTGACCATTACCAATAGGGGTTCCTCTTAAGCCTCGTTCAATATCATACATTACCGTTTCGTTTATGATACCCTGGGGGTTCAGAGCCAAAGGTTTTCCTATAGACCTCAACCCTAACTTGTTACCGATAAGATCAACTGTCTTGATGTTACTAGAATCGATGGTAATAGATCGTAAATCTTCATTTCACGTCTAACTGAAGCCAAAATCGACATCAATAAGCAGAAAAAGGATAGCATTACTGAGGACTACATTCTAAACGATAGTCCCCGAGGAAGTACAGTTATATAGCTCATGAAGAGGAATCTCCGAGCAATAATGTTGCTCAGCCATTGGGAGTTTAACTTCGCTGTTGTCTAGGCAAGCGTAATGGATGTTTCTCGAAGATAGAGCGGCTATTTGTTTAAATTGGCAGAGAATGAACACGGAAAATAAAATATTTTGGTATTGAGTAATGGAGGAAGCTGTGGCTTTCGGTATCAACGCCATTTTTCATAATAACAGCTTTGATGAAATGTTTATCGCTTGTGACGTGATGGCTGAAAATCTGGCCATAATTTACATCTAAAAATGCCGAGCCATTTTCATAAAAAGTTAATGAAACAAGCCTGTGTTTTAACCCTGTAGTAAAACCAATCATCGTCGTAACTTTTGACATCAACAAGCAACAACAACTAGCAAAACTGTGTCAGCTGTTTCATATTCAGCCTTAGTTTTTGTTTCATCCTCATCCTTTTCAATTTCTCTGTCGTTATGCAACAAATGTCTAGCCAAAAACACAGCAACATATTCAATTCCCCCGTCTATTACTAATTCAATATCTCCCTGCCAAATATTTGCCTAAGATACAGTACTAGAGTTTTTGCCAGGGTCTTCGCTCGTGTGGAGGGCTAAAATTGATCTATGGAAAAGGAGTCAAAATCAAAATCAAAGCATTTATTTCAAGTAGGCCAGTTACAGGCAGTTTTGAATTGTCGACACAAAGACAACAATAAAATATAGCTACAGTCCCAGTCACAAGGCACAAAAACTGTGAAAGTACTGTAGTTGCCCATTCCCTAACGTAGATTTCTATGGAGAAGAACGGGCAAGAAACTCCATGGACACTCTTTTAAATCAGAATACTTTTACAAAACCTTGGTTACATCATTCATGTTGAGATGGTACATTATGTGAGAACGATGCAGCAAGATGTGTACGTTAAAAGTGTCCATAGTAAAAACAATTCAAAAATAAAATAATTAATCCAAGTAAGCCGTGGCAAATAAGAGATGACCAGTCACAACTGATAGCGCCCGTTCACGAACATGACGCATGTACCAGCACCATTCAAATCAACCATTTTGAAGGGAACTAAATTACCCGTCAAACGTGACACCATCAGCGAGACATTTGAGTGAGCATGACATACTCCTAACCGCCAGGACACATTCAAGTCAAGAAAAGACGCAGGTTTCCAGCGAATGACAGTTTTCTAGAACATAGTACTCATACAATATGGGCTATGCGGCTATATAATACTAAATAGATTGAATTTAGCAACAATACTATTTAATGCTATCAATTTATGCGCCCCTGTTCTTGTGGAGCAGGACCGGCATTGAGCCAAACATTTTTTTGAGTATCCGGGTCATAAGTATAATTTATGTCTTAAGAGTCTTATCCCAGGTTATGATATTTAAGTGTGCCCATCCAAACTCGTTCAACCATTATACATACATGGTGTCCTAAGAATTGTCTCCAAGGTCTCCCGGAAACAGTCCATGCACGTTCTGCCCCCGTAGCATGGCGTTTATCTATCTCTAATCTTCAAGAATCGAAAAAGCTCTTTCTATACAACTCGACATGTCTTCTGCTCGAGCATGCGGCGAGCCGTAGACTCGGGTTTTCACGAAGACAAAGACATAGGAATTCTTTCCTTAGCAACGGATAATAAATATAATTATAATAAGATGGACCTGAGATCCAGAGCAGATTGGAAAAATGGCAACAGAAGCTGGAGAATGTTGGCTTGAAAATCAGCAGAACTAAAACTTAATACATGTTCTGCGATTTCGGTGGTTTCTCCAGTTCTGGAGCCACAGCGCTAGATGACGTGTTTCTGCCTGTCTGCTCCGAGTTTCGGTATCTCGGTTCACTCGTGCAAAGCAATGGCGAAATAGATCGTAGTGTAAAGCACATAATTAACACGCGATGGATGAAATGGTGGCAGGTCATGGGAACAATTTGCGACTCCCGCATTCCCCTTAAAATTAAGGGGAAGGTTTATAAAACAGTGGTTAGACCTGCTGTCTTGTATGGATCAGAATGTTGGCCGACAAAAGGGATGAATGAAAAGCATTTGCATGTGGCGGAGATGAGAATGCTAAGGGGGATGTGTGGTGTTACGCGAATGGATAAAATAAGAAATGAGTATATAAGAGGAAGTCTGAAAGTGGCACCGGTGACTGAAAAGTTGTGTGGTAATCGGTTGTCGTGGTATAGGCATGTGATGCGGAGGAATGAGGAAAGTGTCGTTTGAGTATGAATGTGGATGGGTATATGAGTAGAGGAAGACCAAAGAAAAGATGGATAGACTGTCGAAAGAATGATATGGCAAGAAAAGGAGGTGTCTGATGAGATGACGAGTAATAGAGAAGTATGGAAAAAGGCATGCTGCGCTGAACCCAAATGAATTGGGACAAGGGCAAGAGAATGATAATGTTTAATCCACTAATAAGGTTGCCTATTATTTTTACAAGGTAGTTGGAAGGCGTACCTAACCTGAATTGAACTTACTTTAACGAGAACAGGCAGACCCTGTGAAGTGCTAGCAGACAGATCCTGGCTCAGCTCCCTACACAAATATTGCACCATCTCTTTACTTATCTTATAATTTTCGAGGAACTCGTTTTCAGGGAGATCAAAAGCCCCGGTTAAAGCTCGTATAGCGTTCCTTTTAGCCTTTCTTTCTTCCTTCTCGGCATAAAAACTGAGAAGATGGCGACGGTAAGACCCCGACATGTTTTTAAAACCAAAGTGGCTCACAAACACAAATAAGAGTTATAACAATAATCTTTTCTAGGTCTAATGTGATGTGGACTATTTGACATTGGTTGAGAAGAAACGTTTCTACACCCAAGTGCCAAAAGTAGAGAAGAAATTGTCGCCATGCTCGCCGTTGTCGATTTTTGTTGACAGAAGAATAGAAACTTTTCTTTTCCACATGTCTAACATCGCCATGCTTAGGACGATAGAAATCTTTCTACAATCTGTCATTTTGTCGATTCTTCCGCCGTCAAAACCCGTTTCCACGTTGCTCATGCTACGTGGGCTGCAATTGCTTATAGTTTCGGGGCTAGACTGTTCATAATATTACATGCCGCATTTTTTGTAAATATTTTTCCTGGTAATAAATCCCTAAAATATGGACTACGATCGATAATAGGGACAACGACGACCGTTGGACGTCAATAACAGTTCTTTGGACAGCCTGTTTAAGACATGAAAAAGTAACAGACAGACAGACAGTTCCGTTCGCATTTATATTTTAGTGTGAATTTTCCACTCCGTTTCGTTTTCCTCCAGTAATCGTCTTAACCCGGCCTTCATCTTAGGCCCAAGGTCAGGCCTTGTATCCAGTGTATTGTATAATTTTATTGTCTCCCGCCTCCATGAAGGTTGGCGGCTACTGTTACTTCTTGGCCACGAGCTTGACGCTAGTGACGACGGTACCTTACGTACTTAAAGCGGTTTCAGACTAGCGTATTTTGTAGTGCATATAAGCTCGTACCGGCTTACGGGTGTAAACGCTCTTATACCGGCCGAGTGTTCGTGTGGGGGTGAGCGGGCGCGCGCGGAGGTGTCTCTTATAAGCGCGTCAACGCTCGTATGGGTGACTCGTAAATCAAAAACGAGCTTATTCGCTGAAAATATGCTAATCTGAAACCGGGCGGTTTCAAATTAGCGTATTTTATCGCGTGTTCACGTGAAGGAAACAAATGACGCGCGTGCTTATGGTTGATGCTAGTCGTATCATGCGAGGCCGTGAACAAGGTCTTATGGTATAATACCTCTATCGTCTGTAAGTAAAACGTTTTCTGGAGTTTTAACTGTTGTCCTGGGAGGTATAAAGGAGAGTTATGAATGCTGATGCGGGCGTTTTAGCGGTGGTTTGGGATTGGGGAACGAATGAAAATTGCTGTTTTTTGTTAGGTAATTTTGTTACAATACAGGTCATTGGAGGTCGGGTATAATCAACAGTTTTTTAGCTGGGTATGAATACGATTTTTTTCGAAAGATACAATACCCGTTTTGTTTTACGTAGAAAATAATGGTAACTTAAACACTTGTTAACTTACCATTATTTAAAATGAGTAAATAAGCGTTGAAATAATGAAACGATGTCTCTCACACCGAGTGAAAGGTCTCCGTCACAATTTTCCATTCATCTTCATCTGCCTTTAATATTTGAAATTACTAGAAGAAAGAATACGATGTATCTTTACAAACTAGTTAATCTCGAAAAGTAAAACATGTCATTAGTAGGAAAATATAAAAGAAATTCAATTTCTTTGTATCTGGCACAGAATCTCTTTGACATAGAGCAGAATATGCATCGGAACTAGGTCGCCATTAATATCCGTTTTTCTACGGAAACTGAATCGATGGAGCATTGTTATCGACGGAGATTCGACGGAAACAGGATAAAAGACTATTGACGGAACTTTTCTTGTGTTGTATTTGTACGGGTCTATTTGTAAATGCTTTTCAAGGAGGAAAATGTTGGGAAAAAATACGATGAATAAAGTAATGTGTGTACCCAGAAAGAGGTGGCGAGACGACCTGGACGCGTACCGCGAAGGCTGGATCGAGAAGGCACGGAAAATTAGCACATGGGAGGAATTGAGGGAGGCTTTTGCTCAGCAGTGGGACAGTACTGGCTACTAAAAAAAAAATGTGTCTGTGTGAAAAATCCACCAAAGCGGAGAAGACCGGAGCGGAGAAGAGATGTGTAAAATTCGACCAATCACAGGAGAGACGAGAGCTGCGATTTATATTTTAACTAATGAGATTAGTTGGTTTCCGCACGTCTTCTCTCCGCTCCACTCGTCTCTGCTTTGGTGGAGTCCGGGTCTAAAGGTCTGAACTGAGAAAATATGAAAAAATTACGCGAGAGATGGAAGGGAAAATATAAAAATTAAGATGATGGCTGACATTCAGAGTTTTTATGGAAGTAAGGAAGTTCGTCACTGACTCCAAAAAACTTAGATCTGGAATGAGAACTGCGCAATTTTTCAACTAAATTCATGGTTCGTGATGAAGATTAACACACACATATTTAATGTTACATAATGACTCTTCCGCATGATAATTTAATTTGCTCGGCTATCAGCTTGTGGACTTCCGAAATTCCGGCGTTCCTATCTCTAAACAAACATTCAACATGATTTGTATAGTTTGTAGTTACTATTAATAGTTTACGGAATGCCATGTCAAACATAGCTTCTCAATTTTATGATAACAAACCAAGATGCCTAACGAGCAAAGACTTTATAAAGCGGACATTGGGAATATTTTCATGCAAAAATTTTGATCCCGAACATTTTCTATTTTGACACTCGAATGCTATGCCTGACAAGCGGGCGTATGATACTAAACAGACCGACTTGAGACTAAGTAGTAACAAGTACTGGATTGCGATTTTCTCGTCTTGTACCGTCTATCGCTCGTAAATATTTGAATGTCTTTGCTAACATCATATATACATGTACATCACACACTTATAGTACATCTACATTCCACCAGTTATATTTTTAAACAAGTCCCATACAATAGGGACGAGTCTATTACCATCAACCAGGAACAGATTCAGAATCCAGGCTGTCACTAAGAAATTCTTGATGGAAAAGTCAATAACACTTACCCGAACCGAAGACCTCATGCTCAGCAGCACCGGTTGCGACCACTAAGCCAACTTGGCAAACAGTATCTATACAAATGAATAAAATAGAAGTGTCTGTTTGTAATTTCAAAATAACAGCTTCTTATTGAATACTTTGTGTAAGTTATTTCATCACCACTGCTCTCAAAACGGTGAAGGAAAACATCGTGAGGAAACCAGCATGTCCTAGAACCAAAACTTCGAAGACATGTGACATCTACCAACCCGCACTGGGCCCGCGTGGTGGATTATTGCCCATTCCCGCTCATAGAGAGGAGGCCTGCGTCCCAGCAGTGGGAACAATAATATTCTGATTATGCTATGCTGCTATGCTATTTTATGATATCTGCGTTCTGAGGCTCACTCAAGTATTCAGTGAGTGAACGAGACTCCTGAACAAGGTCGAATGAACAATTTCATGATAACTTGTCTTCCATATTTAATGTTCAATCTTTTCTAGTGCTTCAGGGAAAATGCTGGAAAGCTGTGCGTGGAAAAGATAAAGTTATTGCGTTATTAGATGAATCCCTTTTACGGTTCCGTACCCGACGGGTAACCAACAGGAATCTATTACTAAGCCTCCGCTGTCCGAACGTACGTCTATCTGTCAGATGACCCGTAATAAGATGCGCCATGATCGCGGGACTACAACCCGCGATCATGGCGCATGATATTTCGTCGGTGTTGCAAGCGCCATCGCTTGCAACACCGACGAAATATCGGGAGCTCAAAATAATGAACAATCACGGAAGATATCCCGTAAGTGACAGTATAAGTACAGACAGACAGTTGAAATTTTCACAGAATGAGTATTTCTGTTGCAGCTATAACAACAAATAATAAAAATAACACTGTTTTAAGCTTTCACGGTTTACGGAAAGCGGGAGCGGATATCGGGAGCTCAAAATAATGAATAATCACGGAAGATATCCCGTACGTGACAGTATAAGTTTAATAAAAATAAGTTAAAAATTAAAGGAGACTCGGGTACTACGATGGTACGGTACCCTTCATGCGCAAGTCCGATTCGCACTTGGCTGTTTTTTTTTTTATCAAAGGCGTTAGGTAGTAGCTGGGAAAGCTACGGCAGTCTGAAATTATTACCTATCAAGAAACTGAAACTTGTAGGACAAAGAAACGGATGTTTGGCGAGCCTGTAGATCATTGAATCTGTCTGAATATCTGTACCTACCTTCATATTCTTGAAAGTTTATAAAAACAAAATGGCCCATAGACCGACCGCTTTAATTAGTCTTCCGCCTTGCCCCATCAAAGGCACATTAAGCGTCCACAAAGTTCTAACTGTGGTTCTAACAATATCCCACAGATTATTTGCTTTAAAATAACTATAATCCACGTAGATATTACTATACTAATTCAGAATCATCATCATCATCATCATTTCAGCCGAAAGACGTCCACTGCTGGACATTGGCCTAATAATTAAAATTATTAAGCCTATGCCCTCATAATTAAGAATATTCCGTTTAAATTGTTACCTTCGCGAGGACTCATCAAAGCGGTCGGTCTTTAAACAATTTGGTGGTTAATAATAAAGCAAAAATGAGGTTGGCAACTGTGTTAAACTGAAGCTGAGTGGGTCCAGTTTCGGTTCTCAACGTTCCAGCTTTGCCTGTGAACAATAGCACTTGTGTCCAAAGAGTTTTTTGAACAATAAAACGCGTTTAAGTTCAAGTTCACGTCGAACAAAGGTAGAGGAAGTATCAAAATGTAGACTAACATTTGTTTTTTTTAGTATAACGATACATTTTCGAGCTATATATAAGTACATTTTCTTCCGAACATACTAAGGTTGGTAGTATAAACGTTGCTAGGTTGCACTCCGTAACCATAAACCTCCGTAAACCATCTTGGGGATGCTTATTTTTTCATTCAGTGTGCGCTTTTCATTAATTTCAGTACCAATATACAATTCCCGCCATGGTGAATATTTTGATGATAATGTCTGCTTTTCATTGTTAGTAGGAACAGTATTTTATCTCCCAACTTTGTATTTGATAGCTTTTGGCGTGAGACATTCTCGACGTTTTAATGCTCATTTTATTACTTGAGGCAACATCTAAACAACGCGAGCGTCAAGATTCGTCTTCCTTGTGAATTTACAGCACTGGCAAGACTGGAGGTTTTTGTTATTGGCAGATCTTTTCGCGGTATTACGTAAAAGTAGGAAACAAAGGTTTTTGACCGGGGTATATTGGCACTGGAGGGGGGAGGTCTATTCACAGCAGTGAGTGGAACAAGGCTGTCGGTGATGATAAAGATGAGGATTTAAAAAAGTAAACCATTGAAACCACCAAAAAGGACAGATATTTTTTTAATCGGATTGACCGTAAACAATAAACTTTGGATAAGAATAGGGATCCTTCTCCTGCGAAGACATCTTTTGTTAGACGACGTTTCGCCATCTGTGCTCGTCATTGGTATTGTAAAGTGCGTCGTAAAGTTTCGAGTCCAGCGATGAGCAAATTTTATCTAAAAATGTAAGTGGACTGCGAGACCGCAGACGTTTGCCATTGAGCTTGCCGACACTGTAACCATCAGTTCTTCCAAGTAATGGCTTTTCTCGCAATGAATTAGAACTGAAGCTTATAATTAACCAGTTGGAGATGAAAACCAAACAAAACAGCTTTCGCGAATATGCTCTTATAAATAATGGTAAGTTGACTGTTTTTCTCCGCACCTTACCTATGTACCTTTTTCTATAAAGGGTGTAAATAGACCCTTAACACATCCGAAAGGCACTTATTCTCCACGTCTTTGCGATATTTTTTTTGTTCTAGACCAGGTATAGTCTTCCTTCTAGTTACGGAGATATTGGGGGTCAAAGTTCCAACTTTTTCACAAGTTTTTTTTTTAAATACATGTTTTTAATGTAAGTTTTTTACTTTACTCACCTCCACGACCCCCGTACTATTCAATCCATTCATCAGCACAATGCTTTGAGTGCTTTCCATCGAGTCCTACCGTAAAACGTGATTTTGCACCCCAAAAAAAATTCCCAGCAATAATTTTTACGTAAAGTTACTTAGTTTGATGTACATAATACTTGATTAACGGCTATGTGAAGGGTCTGTTTACACCTCTGTATATGTACTTTATTTTCTCATGAGGTGGCTAACTAAGACCTTTTTCCGTGATAGACCTACTTTACTGACATTTGTGACGTTCACCAGATAGCAGTGCGCCTGCGTGATTACAGCCCAGTCTCTGTCATACAGAGAAGAGAGGGCCATGCTTACCAACTATCAACCGAATATAATATAAATGGCTTCCTATATCAAAGCTTTACAAGTACTGCAATCAGGAACAACGAATCAATGCAGATCACAAGTTGTTTACTATACAGCGTGTTCCCATTTCATCATCACACTCTTATGTTAACATTACTGTTCAACACAACTTTTAAGAGCGTTTGATCTCATTTCAAATGAATCGTGAATGAGATGACTCCAACATGCAGCCATATGGAGAACTTTATATTTATGTAGCTGATGAGAATTTATAAATCACATAACATATTAAATTATGATATTGCAATTGTAACGGTCTAAGATGAACATGAAATGCTTTTTGCTCACTGAAGGAAGAACATATTAGATACACATAGAATACAAGTTTTTAATTTAAATGATGATACAATGGATATATCGGAGGAGCTTACCAAGGGGCATCGTATTGCGCAGTACTAACTGGGTTGTGGAGGTCAGATAAGCCGTCGCTCCATGTAAAATACAGGTATTCAGCTGAATCCGGTAAGACTGGAAGCCGACCCCAACATAGTTGGGAAAAGGCTAGGCAGATGATGATGACAATGAGTATATAGCAATCAGCGATCTCGGTAACGTTTGCTAGGATTTTCTAAAATCATTAGCCTACAGTAGATGGCATACATAAGAACGGGTAAGTCCTGGGTGAGACTCTAGCAGATCAGGGAAGCTTAGCTAAAAGGGAGGAGGTATATACTCAGCGGTATGAATTAGAGAAAAAACATCCAAAGTGGAATGCCATAGGACTACTGGAGAGCCTGGCAAAGTTCTCACGTTGCCTGCAATAGACGAGAAATCCATGAGAATTTTCACACAATAAAAATCCGCTATTAAAAGCCTCCAGTGAAATTGATCTGAAGTCTGCACCACTATTTTCCAAATAAAGTGGAAAGTAATCAAAAACGGAGGTAGATAAAAGGGAAATAAATCAGAAAAGACGACTTAGAGATGAGGCACGAGATACGTGAAGCATAAAACATTTAGTGTGGCTGTTCTGAATGCTAATGCGAACACGGCAATTTCCTTTACACAAAGCCAATCTCGCAAATAGGTCAGGAAAACGCTGTATACGAGAGATAAATACTAAGTGGTGTGTATCTTATATAGCTTCTTTGTTAACCATGTTTTAACACAGAGGCGCCGTAGGTGCGGCCCTGTGGACGGCGAGTTATGGGCTAGCTCGCGGTCCGGTCGTCTTATGACGACAGGCCGTGTCGACGGCGTTTTCATGTTCCACGCGCGCCTCAAAGAGATGTCAGCAACCATGTAGTGGTCCGCATGGGCCGATGCCTGCCAGAGCTGCGGGACTGTTCGAAAAAAATACCGTGGCCCTGGACCACGAAGGGCAAAGAAGGAACATGGATGGGTTTTAGTCAGTAGAAGTCTGACACTCCATTCCGCTCCGCCCAGAGCGGGACCGTCAATTGATGATTCACCATCCGAAAAAAAAGACAAAGCCAATCTCACAAATAAGTCAGGAAAACGCTGTATACGGGAGATAAATACTAAGTGCTGTGTATGTTACCTTCTTTGTAAACCATGTTTTAACACAGAAGACATTATTTAAAGTGTTTGAATACTGTATTTAGCAGTGGCGAAGGCTTCATATAACTCAATTCCTACCGGATTCCCTTTGAAAAATGGCATAGTCAGTATTCTATAGCCAAATACTATTATCAGATTAAAGATATGTACTCCGGCTTACCTGTTACAAAAATTAACCTGTTGCTATTGGTATTTAGAAAGGTCAGGTGCGTAGTACTCGCAACCGGCGTGCGTGTATGACCAGATGTATGAACGTGGACGAGGCAAAAGCAGTATATATAAGGATCCGAGCTGGTGGCGTTGTGGTTTCTGCCTAATCCCGTGGGAAAAAGGCGTGAGTTTATATACATATATGTATGAATACTGTGTTGACGGCTCATAGCGAAGTTTGGAAGAAAATAGTATGCTGTCCAAGAATTTAAAGAAAAATGTTACAGGAAACCGTAGAACTTGAATGGTAGAGAATGCCTTGTGGCAGTAAATCTATTTATGTATAATGTGTAAAAACTGATGTTTTATGGTTATCAGAAAACAGGCAGAACAATGAAAAGAGAAGATCAAAGTAATAGATTCTTCTTCAGAAGGAGATGTCTCATCATCTGCGTCGGCCTGGGCCTTGTAGGCGCGCTTCAGTCCATCAAACAGCACCAGGCAAGATAGCAACATCTTTGGCAGTATCGGTTCGGCCTTTGTGGGTCCATTTCTTAACAGTGTGCAAATACCGAGAACGCACAGTTTCCAATCTGAAAAAGACAAGTATCATTATTGTTAATTCAATGCAAGAAATCATACACTGCTTGAAGGCTTAATAAATTGGAATATACACATGGATAAACATGGATTTATCATTCAACACATTTGTCCAGACCGACTATATTCTGCATATATCAGAAGCCCTTCATAGTCCATATCTAATTGAGAATTTCCGTTGAAAAAATGAGCTTAATAGAGACATCCGTTGTGCGTACAAAATAATTATATCGCTATACTAATGAAACAACAATTATCCTACACTTCAAGGCCGTTAGCTAAGAAAAAAAAACTAGCCAATTGTAAGTTCGACTCACACACAGCCGCATTTAGCTCTAACGGAATCCTGTTGTGCCAAATAAACCTAATTGTTGCTTTCTTTCGTTTTAGAGCAAAATACGGCGAAAAAATACGTTTGATGTATGGGGGCCCCGACAGGGTCTACAAAGGCTCTTAGGTCTAAGCCTTTTGTATAACACCATGTTTTTACCTTGTAGAACGCAAATAAATAAATAGTATCAAGTGTCCACCTATTACGATTTAAATGAAAAAGCCCTGTGACTGTCGGACGGACGAACTGACGAGCCTTAATAGGTAATAAGGACGCGTCGGGTACCCTAAAATCAACATACAGAATCGTTCTTGTTTACCATGACGACACAATATTACAGTCTAGCCCAGTAATTGCCTACTTATCTCCTTAAAATGTTTTTGAAGCGAAAATGACAAGAGCGGTGCGTGACTTTTAAACTTTTCCGTATTATGATGTTTGTCTAAAAGTTTCGCCATAAAAGACTACGTCTCCTGAATTTTTGAGGGAGTTTGAAATTAACACGTCCCGAAGTCAGCAGATGTGGATACTTGCTGTATGACGAAGAACCTTAGTTAAGGCTTCTAGAACACCTTTCTTCCTTATTGCATCCCTAGAAAAAAAAAATAGTTTAATCGTAACAAAATGGACACGTGGAGATGTTTGTACTAAAAAGAAGTTACAGCTCGAAGATTAACAGCGGTGCCAAACTGCACTGGGCCCGCATGGTGACACCCTCACAGAGAGGCCCACAGGGAGGGGCCTGTGTCATAGTAGTAGGAATGCTATAGGCTGATTATACAAGGAGACACCATGCTAGGCAAGCAACGCATCTGACACAGCAACAGCACCAGCGGCGAGCTGATCATAGCAGTTTCATGTTGCTGTATGGCTGTGGAAATCCCAACATACATAAATACCTACGCGTAAGGTTCTTTTTGCCCGACTACAGCGAAGCCAAAAGGAAGGGTTATGATTTTAGCAGTCTATGCATGTATGTGTGTTTGTATTTACGTATGTTCCACTGTAGCGCCTAAACTATTCATCCAATTTGGATGAATAAGGTGTCAATCGATTCGGTATTATGGCCCGGGTTACATAGGCTACATTTTAACCGACTCCGACATCAACAATAAAAGGAGTTTTATTTGAGCGTGATTTTTCAGTAGTCGGGTTTTTTATGGTAATATACCACACAAATTCGCGACGACGTAGAAGTCCCAAGAGTAAGAACCCTGCACAACACCAAAACTATACAGTATGAGGGGGTTCGGTTATAAAATAAATTACCTTAAAAAAGTCAGAGAGTGTACAAGTATACCAACATTTAAAAAAGGCCTAAGGAATTATGTATTAGACTCATAAGTTTAGGTTTTTAAATTAGACACAAAGTTGAACGTGGATTGTTTCTTTCGGTTTTTTTTTGTTTTTTGTTGTCCCACGCTGGGAATTTCTCCTGTATTGTGAATGCGTTTGCATTTAAACTATGTCTGTACAGTACTTGCTATTTTATGCATGAAACTATGGTGTTCAGTTTCTTGGATAGCTTGAACGTTGTAATGTAACACAACCTATTGTTAATTTAGTTAAGTTTCTCTTTAAGTGAACTGTAATTTGTTCTTTGAGAAAATAAATGTCTTTAAACCGAAATTCTTGTTCTTCACCAAAGTTGTTCTTTGCCTTTTTGCAGATGGCACGTTATAAGAAGACGGGTTTCATGGACGACGACGCCGGCAGCGTGAGCTCCATACAGCTGAACGAGGGCGTCCGGTCCGGGGGTACCCATATACGGTACCATATGGTAAGTGCAGTTTTATTCTTCTCCATCTTTCTGAAGGTCAAGCCAAGACAGACCCTCCTGATTGTCTGGTTCGTCCTGATTGGAACGCAACTGCTAAACGATGTAGGTGGTCTAACCGCCTTTTGCGTCATGGCGCGATTAAATTTAGTCGTTAGAGCTTATTCAGGTGTTCGAATGATTTAACTCGAATTCAGGACTACGAGTATTTTGAATGAAGTCGAACAAAAGTTATATAAAAACAACAAGAAAAAAAAATTATTACAAATAAGGCTTACATTAAACTAGAAACTAATTAAACGAGAGCAGCGGTGGCGGAGTGGTGGCGACCTCGACTTACGAGTAGTAAGTCATGGGTTCGAACCCAGGCAGGCACATTACTTTGTGTAATTTATTTCATCACCACTGCTCTCAAAACGGTGAAAGAACATGTCGTGATTAAACCGGCTTGTCCTAGAATCAAAAATTCGATTTTAGCCTATTCCCTCTCATAGAGTCATCTCTCAATAGATACCCATTTATAATTTACCTCAGAAAGTACCTACATCTTTATTATAATATAGTAGTTTGTTGTGTAATGTTATATAATTTACAAATGCTTCCTCTCTCCTAACTCACATATTTGCTGTGCGCGACAGGGTCCACGTGATCTAATTATAAGTCTACCACCTAAGAATAACATGTGGAATGCAATAAAAGTATTGAGTATTGAGAGTGGAGGCCTGTGTCCCAGCACTGGGAACATTATAGGTTGATTGTGCATAAATTAACTAAATTGGTCCTGTACGAGGCCAAACGGCCATTAAAAAAAAATATTTAAAAAAATATCACACCGCTGGTATTCTCATAGGGCCCAAAGTGACAAAACAACCTTTACCGTGAAACCCTCATTTATTTATTTAACACTTTAAGCACAAAGTACAGAGGCGGACTTAATGCCATAGGCATTTTCTACCAGTCAACCTTTGGATGATGCAGAGACAAACTGTGGTAGGTGTACCTAACTGCAAAAAAAAAAAATAGTACAAAGATAAACTACAAGGATATATAAAAGACTATAACAATATATCAAAATACTATAAATATATATCAATATGTAAATAGAAATTTACACGGATATACTAAAATAATAAAGACAAACAATGAAGAAAACATTAACATCTCATTCTTCATTCTCTTGCCCTTATCCCAATTCATTTGGGGTCGGCGCAGCATGTCTTCTTCTTCCATACTTCTCTATTACTCGTCATCTCATCACACACCTCCTTTCGTGCCATATCATCCTTCACACAGTCCATCCATCATTTCTTTGGTCTTCCTCTACTCTTATACCCATCCACAGTCATACTCAAAACTATCAAACCCTACTACTGTGAAACCCTATGTATTCACATTTTGGCTACCGTATTTAAAAGTAACCACTGCACTAATACTAATATTAAAACAGCTAAATTATACACACAGCTACATACATAATTTCTAGCTGCAGTCTCCACGCATGGCTTAACCCTTTTTTTTTTCCGGATGGGAAATCATCAAATGACCCCCCCCCACTCTGGGCGGAGCGGAAGGGAGTGTCAGACTTGTACTGACTAAAACCCATCCAAGTTCCTTCTTTGCCCTTTGTGTTCTAGGGCCACGGTATCTCTTTCGAACAGTCCCGCAGCCCTGGCAGGCATCGGCCCTTGCGGACCCCTACTTATTTGCTGACATCTCTTTGAGGCGCACGTGGAACACGAACGCGCCGTCGACACGGCTTGTCGTCATAAGACGGCCGGACGGCGAGCTGGCCCATAACTCGCCGTCCACAGGCCCGCGCCCACGGTGGCCGGGAGCCACCACGTGACCCCCAACGCCCAGGGCGTCTCCCGCGGCGACTGGGACGTGAGGTTCTTTCCCTCTCACGTCCCGATGGCTTAACCCTTTGTTCTAAAGTTCGTCACATGAATTAGCACTCGCATGAATTAGCATTTTGTTTTTGCAGTAAAAGGAACATACTAAATACCCTTGAAAGAGTCATTCTTATCAGGTGTACTTTAGTAGTATTTTATCTTTCTATTTGTTTAGTCTATCAGGGTCCACTGTTAGATTATTAGCTTTGGTTTTTCCAAACATAATAATGCAATCTGTTTATCGTTTTTATTTAGCTGTGTGCTTTAACTAGCTGCCGATGCAATTGCAATGTTAATGTTACTACCTACCTACTACCTGCCTACTACCTGCCTACTACCTGCCTACTACCTGCCTACTACCTGCCTACTACCTGTCTACTACCTGCCTACTACCTGCCTACTACCTGCCTACTACCTTCCTACTACCTGCCTACTACCTGCCTACTACCTGCCTACTACCTGCCTACTACAACTACTACCTATCCCAAATGAATTGGGATAAGGGCAGCAAAATGATGATGATGAAATAAAATCCAACTGTTTCTACCTGTGTCTGTGATCAACTCTCTACTTCTTCGTCGTGTTGAAGCTTAAAGCTACGTAATCATCCCCTTTTAGAGAAAATGCTCCTTTACTTCACATAACATCACACCTGTAATCCCCAAAGGTTTATTCAGAGGTGTAACTAATAGTACGCCCACATTTCACCAGTTATGTTTAAGTCCCATGTATTATGGGGCGGGCCTTTTGCCGTCAACCGGACATAAATTCAGCCTCCGTAGCTGCTACTGAGAAATTCCTGATGGAAAAACCTAATAACAATTTGCCCGACAGGGGAATCGAACCGAGGACCAACGAGGCAGGCTTCTTTACATGACATACAGAAAAGACATTGATCATCACGGTTGCTAATTACTTTCTGGCTTCTTCTCTATATCATAAAGAACCAAAATTGTGAGTGTACAGGGTGTAAAAGGACCCTTCACGAAGCCTTCAACCAAGTATTCTGTACATCAAAATAAGTAACTTTACGCAAAAATTATTTCTGGGAAACGACTTTTTTTTTTGGGGTCAAAAATCACGTTTTACGGTAGATACAGTTCATTTTTTTTATGTAACACACTCAAAATATTGTGCTGATGAAAGTATTGAATAGTATGTGAGGTTGTGGTAAAAATCTTACTTTAAAACCATGTATTAAAAAAAAAAAAACTTGAGAAAAAGTTGGAACTTTGACCCTCAATATGTCCATAACTAGGAGGTTCCCAGGTATGGTCTCGAAAAAAAATTATCGCAACGACGGCGACGGGTCATTAAGTGCTTTTCGGCTTCGTTAAAGGTCTTGTACGATAGTCAGCAAGGTGGAAGTGAGGGAGTCTGCCCTGAAGTGTCCTGAGTACAACAGACGTGCATTTACTTTTGTGGATGCCTTTTTACAGTCTAAGGTAGAGGTGGACCAAAGAACCGATGTGGTATACGAATTGTTTGAAAGATCATAAATAGGTAACTTCCGAGATAATTGCAAATAAACATGTACCTATGAAAGAAGAAGACATTCTGAGCGGAAACCATATACCTACAACATTATTTTTAGTATATGCGAAACCTGAATATAGTTTGTTCAGAATAAGTAACTGAATCGATTCCAATAATTTTTAAACCGTGTTATATTTTGTCCCAAAAATTAAAAAAAAAAGTTACAAGTTGGCAACGAGCGACATTAAGTACCTATCGCAATAATTTAGGTACCTACTGCCAAATTATTATTATCAATGAGCTCAAGACGACGCTGGAGGCGCGCGCGCGACGCACTGCGTGAACGCAAATAACAAGATTATAACTTGTGATTTTTCATGATACAGTTTAAAAAATTTTGTACATAGATTCTTTACATAAAAAAAACTAGACACGTGTTTTAGGTTTCGCATATACTAAAACTAATGTTGTATATATTGGAATAATGGCAGAAGGGTGATGACGTGATGAGGTTATAAATAAATACTCCCAATTTTGACGCACTTTATTATGCGCAAAACAATCTGTTGGCGACACAAGTACGCATATACCTTAATAACTTAATTACTGGGTATTGGAGTTTCGAGTGGTCTCTATTGATATTGCGTCGCTAAAAGCCATCGATGGACTGTGCTAAAAGGTTTCCATCATTTGCCACGGGTACTTTACTTCGTTATAATCTATATTGCACAAGGTTTTATATCTTGCACAAGCAGAATGTTTTATCAGTCATATTATCATCGGCCTTTAGCCTTTTCCTAACTATGTTGGGGTTGGCCTGCAGTTTCACTGGATGCAGCTGAATACCAGTATTTTACATAGAGCGACTGACCTCAACAACCCAGTGTACGATACCCCTTGGTAAGAATGGTTGTTAAACTTTCGGGCCACTGACTGTCAAAGATCTACAAATGAGAGCCGGGACCAACAGCACGGAGGAAACTCTGTAAGTAATGGGCGGTCACCCATCCACGGAACAACCTAGGCAAGCGCGGGTTTACCTTAAGATCGACCCCGAGCGGCTGTTATTACTTTGCCAAAACCTGCTCAAATTCAACTAACCTGTAAATACCTAATTTAAATCAAACCCATTAATTTTGAGCGACTTTAATTATAATTCTACTTAAGATTTTCATTAATTTATACTAGGAACAGTTACAATATTAGTATAACCATTCAAAATCGTAACTTAGTAATATGCCAGAGAAAACAATGGAAATCGTTTGAAGAGCCGCGCACACGTTTTTTGGAGTGTGTATGACTTGTAAAAGCCATACTTGTTTCTGTACTAGACAGAGATGGATATAAGACGTAGAACACCATCTCTTTCACTACGTTATAGGGCTGTCAATGTCAGATTTGACGGGTACTGAACGTGTTCAATTATAATGGTGAATTCCCTTTGAAACTCAATGTCTTTCATGTTGACGTATTATGCCAATCATTTTATGAAATTAATGCTATATTTTACGGCAAAAAGCTGAGTATTTAGGGATCCGTACGGGACCCTATTACTAAGGCTCCGCTGTCCGTCTGTCTGCCACAGGCCTTTATCGTTTGAATCGTAAAAGGTGGACGTGAATCACTTGAAATTTTAACAAAGTGTATAACTATTTCTATGGCTGCTATAAATAAACATAAGCATAATCAGCCTTTAACGATCCCACTACTGGGACACGGCTTCCTCTCTATGAGAGGGAATGGGCTATAATCCACCACGCGGGCCCAGTGCGGGGTTAGTAGATGTCACATGCCTTCGAATTTTTGGTTCTAGGACAAGCCGGTTTCCTCAAGATGTTTTCCTTCATTAAAATTAAAATATTAATTATAAATAAAAGGGGATCCTGATACAATATAAATGTTATTTTCTGTGCTTATTGCTCGATATTAATATTGTTGTCGTTGCCAGTCCGGAACCCTTCGAGTACGATTCCGACTCGCACTTGGCTTATTCTTTGAGGAAATAAATGACGGTTTTCTTCTGTTTTTAAAAGGAAAAGTGACTAAAGCTTTCTTTCTCATCATTACGTACTTAAAAAGAGGAAAGTAAAGTGTTGCATATTGCATTCTAAGTCGTGACAGTAACAAAGTGCTATGTCAGGGAATGTTTTAAAATGTAATTAGTTTTAACTGAAATATTGCCAAAGTTCAGTTAAAGCACAACAATTTTTGTTTTACTGAGTGGTCGAACAATAGTCTTTGGAGCCTTTGTGAATTAGGGTAAAAGTTTTAAGCAGTTACTTACTATCTAGGCTTTGTAGATTCCCAGCTGCTTGTTAACTTTTTGCTTTGTTCTACATTTTTTGTGTAGTAAGCAACGACTTATTGTCGGGCCTACGCTGTCCCCCATACTTAAGTACAAATGCTGTATCCATGATAATATTGTAATACCAAATGATTTGAAATGAGTAACCATGGAGTTTCTTGCTGGTTCTTCTCCATAGGAAACGACCAACCCGAACCATGCACCTTTTTGTCGAAGTTTTATAAGTGCCCATCTAGCCTATGTGAAATAAAAATATTTTGATTTCGATTTTGATTATCGTTACTAATATTATAAATGCGAAAGTAAGTTTGTTTGTTACCTTTTCACGCCTAAACCACTGAACCGACCATCCTGTAATTTTGCACATACGTTGTCAGGTGTACAGAAACGGACATAGACTTAACATCCCGAAAAAAGTACAGTTCCCGAGGAACTCAACAATAACGTTCTTATAATAAAAGATGGCGCCACGTGTCTTTCGAATCATGATTGAATTATATTATTACAAGCAGAGTACAACCAGAATTGATTGTCAAATTCCCAATTAACAAGAGCAAAGCCACGGGCAAGAGCTATTAAAATATAATTGTTAAGTAATTGTCGAAACAATAAAATATTAAACAGGGTGGAAGGTACACCGACGCACAATCGGTCACCACGTGATCAGTACATCATTCCAAACCCTTTTGTCCTCGGCTATTTGGTTTGGGCCTTTGTGTATTTATACAGGATGTAAGGGACAGCCCTCCACAAACTGACAGGGTGCATTCAGCTCCTTATTTTGAATCATATTCCACCGAAATTTTTCTCCGCCATTTTTTTTTTCATTTATTTCAATGTAAAATTACATTCCCTGTACGCAGCACTCTATTTATGTAAATAATACGGCTAAAATCAAAAATCCAACAATGGATGTTGAAATATTATAATGAATGACGCGTGAAATCAGCTGTTCATTTCCTGCCTAGCTACAGAGTTCATCGAACTCATCGTCGCGCTTGCCGTTCGCTACGAGCGTTTTGCCACGGTAACGATACATTGCGTATGACGAAATAAAACAAATCAAGTTTATTGGATTCCCATAACATTCCTGAAATAATTTCTTGTACCGGTCATCTTAGTATTATTTACTAAATTCACCGCATCAGTTTGTGGAGGGCTGTCCCTAACACTCTGTATAATTTCAGTCTCGTTTTATCTATTCGCGTCATCTGCACTTTCAGTGAAACTACGTTTTATATAGCTAAGTGACAATCGAATCTATTTCCATTACCCAACAATACGTTTACCCTCCCATATTGAACACAATAATCAAGTTATTTTACCATACAATAGTCTTCAGCCAAACAAATAAAACCATTAGCAAAGGCGATCATATAACGATTACTGGAGCGTGCCGTAGGGCTGTCAGATACATACGAACGTTACTGAATACACGTGACATCGGCTTTATTGCCCGAAGGGATTCGCAGAGGTGTTCAGAACACTTTTTTTTTTCTTTTTCGGATGGGAAATCATCAAATGACCCACCCACTCTGGGCGAAGCGGAAGGGAGTGTCAGACTTGTACTGACTAAAACCCATCCATGTTCCTTCTTTGACCTTTGTGTTCCAGGGCCACGGTATCTCTTTCGAACAGTCCCGCAGCCCTGGCAGGCATGGGCCCATGCGGACCCCTACTCGGTTGCTGACATCTCTTTGAGGCGCGCGTGGAACACGAACGCGCCGTCGACACGGCCTGTCGTCATAAGACGGCCGGACGGCGAGCTAGCCCATAACTCGCCGTCCACAGGCCCGCGCCTACGGTGGCCGGGAGCCACCACGTGACCCCTGACGCCCAGGGCGTCTCCCGGTGTTTAGAACACTCATATTAGGTAGTCTTCTTCCTGGTATCAGAGTTTTTATGCCACCCATGGGCCTCTGACTTGACTTTACATGCCGTCGAGAAATATCTCTCAGGCATGCTGGTTTCCTCACGATGTATTTGTGATTAGATATTTATTCTTAGCAGTTGGTCTTGCAATCGCAAATTCAACTGCTGAGCGTGGAGTCATTGGTTCGATTCCCGGATCGATCAAAAAGTGTTAATCGGTTTTTAAGTATTTCTCATTAGCATCCTGAAGTTTCAAAGATGGCGGTATAATACTCCCATGCTTCGGGAAAGGACGTTAAGCTGTTCGTCCTGCGCCAGATCTCTCTCCGGTCGTTACTGATTGTCGTCCCATCGGACTATGAGGGTGAAGAAAAACAGACTGCACCTGTGCTTGCGCACACACTTGTCCACTATAATAACTCCCGCGCCGATGGCTAATCTCCGCTGAGATTGGCGGCTGAGACCGAAAACGGTCAGGAGTACTATTATTATAAGCAAAGGCAGTCGTAATGTTTTGCTGGAACAGAGGCCTACTATTTGTAAGAGGGAGGTGGCCATAATACACCCCACAGACCCAGCGCAAGTCGGTGGATGTCACATGCCTTCGATAATTGGACAAATTATGCCAATATGATTAATGGCGAGCTTACGGTATTGCCTTCAACCGGGCATAACTTCGGACTCATAGCTATATTGGAAAAACATCAGTATCACTGCCGTTTTCTGAAGATCTGACACAGGGCCGCGTGCTGAATAGTTGTGCTTACAACCACGATTCCAAAGAGGCTGTGAAATGTCTATGACTTTGTGGTTGAGACAAAGGGATTTGAAATACGCTTAGATTAGCTTTACATATTTTAGGTACGTAAGACTAAATTCTCGCCAAAATTGTTTGTGAATTCAACATGGAACATTATTATAATAAAATTATGCAAAAGCTGGAATTCTAGTTTTGATGTAAGCTGTGCCTGTGAATTTAGAACATTTAAACCATCTTAGGTACTTTCTTTTTGGACAATAAGGTTTTTCATAGTTCTTGAGTTCAAACCCAAGACACGCACCTCTGATTTTTCCGATTCATGTGCGTATTGTATAATTATCACTTGCTTTGGTGAAGGAAAACATCGTGAGGAAACCAGCATGCCTGAGAGATATTTCTCGACGGCATGTAAAGCCAAGTCAGAGGCCCATGGGTGGCATAAAAACTCTGATACCAGGTTAGGCACTAACCTAACGATAAAGAAAGAATAATTAAATGTGATCAAAGCACGAATACTATCCAGTAGTTACACAACCTTTCTACCCCAAACATTTATTACAATTTAAACTACAAATAATAATAAATAAGTTTCTAAATTGCATGACTGTGCCCTGGGATTGGTAAGTTACCACGATTTAAACCTTTACAGGTAATAAAACTCAAGTTATGCCTTCAGTAAGTTTCCATTTTATCTACAAGCACATTCGTGAGCATTGAACGAGTGAGCAGTGAACGAATGAACGTAAATGTGCAGTGAAATGGGGACGCCATTTTTTGAAACATTGAGTTTTATTGACTAAGCTTGAATTGCTAGAATCGTGAGTCGAGAGTTAAAGGAAGAAAGTGCTGTGTGCTGTTAACTAGCGACCCGCCCTTTCTTCGCACCTATAGTGTCCAAAACTGTATCTAATGTAGCCTATATTTTAAGTTAAGCATCTAGAAGTAGAGCGGTGAAACCTGCGTTAAAATCCATGCACTAGTTTTTGCGTGATGCGTGTACAAACATACTGACAGAAAAACAGACAGACAAAAATTCTGAAAACTGCTGTTTTGGCTTCTGTTGCTCATATAAACACCCCCCATATATAGGGTCTAACTATTCATACACGAAATATTTTCAGGGAATCATCTAACGGCTATAACAAAGCCATTTCAAGGGATTTTTTTTTTATCTGAGTATATTTTTATAAAAAAAAAAAAAATACTTTACCCACAAAATAAATACTGGCTGTTTATTTTTAAGCATCCATTACGGTAGTTTACTACGTCGTATTTACCTACTGTCATTGTTAGAATATGGGAGTAAAGGTTTTATGCATAAAGTCTCAAAAAATTTGTGAATTATAACAATTTTGTAAAAAAAAACACTCATATATTTTTTTTTCGTTGCTATGGCGACTTTACGACTTATAGAAGTTACTCTTAAAATATTTCGTGTATAAAAAGATAGACCTTATATATATTTTTTCTATATTTTCTGTGTTCAGACATCGGCCTGTCACAATTTTATTATTTATGTATAGATAAGACCTTAGGCTTATATTAACTGATGTTCGTCATCATCATCGTTCATAATTTGTCTACAACGTTCCCATCATCACATATCTTCAAATTTCACCGTTTTGAGAGAGTTGTGATGAAATAAAAAACATAGTGCCAGGCTGAGGTCTTTCTCTACTCTTACGATATGATAGCCATCCACGTTGATCATGTTCATAGTTGCTACTAGGTAATGTTTCGTACTGATATACAAAATATTTGTTCCAAAAGTTTGTTTTTTATTTTAGTTTATACTAGCGTACAGTTTTTTTTTTTTTTTTATCAGATTTTCATCATCTGCCTAGCCTTTTCCCAATTATGTTGGGGTCGGTTTCCAATCTAACCGGATGGAGCTGAATACCAGTATTTTACATGGAGCGACTGCCTATCTGTCCTCCACAACCCAGTTAGTACTGGGTAATACAATACCCCTTGGTAAGACTGGTTGTCAGACTTTTTGGGCCACTGACTACCTTTAACGACTGTCCAAGATCTATAAATGCAGTCGGGACTAACAACTTAACGTGCTTTCCGAGGCAAGGAGCAAAAACAGATCTTCATCAGATTCCACTCCATTTCCATTCAAATAAACTCATTCAAGTCCAACAAATTCACACCATTCAGATACTGACATATCGTAACATGCCGGAAATTGGGCCAAGCTCCAATTTGCACCGGCACGATATATGGGACAGCCCTATTACGGGTAACAACGGAAACAATATGAGCGCCTGGACTGCGATGATAGGCAATATGTCGCTGTCGTGTTATAAGCGGCCTTTTATTTACCTTTAGGCGTTTGAATATGTGAGGATGATGTAAATAATATCGGCTTATGAATGTGTGGCTTTTTATATTGTGATGAGCATAATAAGTTGTATTGTTACTAGACGAGAGAACAATGGCATGTATCGATTATTTGAATTACCTGTGCCGATAATAGATGCTACGTATTTTAACTACACATTTTATACAGATTGGAAGGAACCCCGACGCGGAAACGGTTACCATGTATTCGGTACATCATTCTGAGCCCCCCCACATAAATAAATTAAATAAATAAAAATAGCCCTTACCGAGTTTCCTCCGTGCCTCGGAAAGCACGTTAAGCCGTTGGTCCCAGCTGTCATTTGTAGATCTTTGACAGTCGTTAGGCAGTCAGTAGCCCAAAAAGTCTGACAACCAGTCTTACCAAGGGGTATCGTATTACCCAGTACTGACTGGGTTGTGGAGGTCAGATAGGCAGTCGCTCCATGTAAAATACTGGTATTCAGCTGCATCCGGTTAGACTGGAAGCCGACCCCAATATAGTTGGGAAAAGGCTAGGCAGATGATGAAATAAAAATAGCCTTTATTCTACCACAATTTAACAATTATTAATACAAAACCATTAAATAATTCCAATTACAAAAATATAAAATAGTAAATTTGAATTTAAGTTTTAAATTAATAACATTATTGAATAAAAAAAAATATAAATTATAATTTTAGTCAGTGTAAGTCGCCTCTTTGGCGTAGGCCTCCCCCAGCTTCCTCCAGTTGTCTCTGCCCTAGTCTGTCTTCTCCAGTCTGGTCCACATCGTTCCTTAAATATGTCCTCCCATCGTTTTTTCGGTCTACCTCTACTTCTTTGTCCTTCTCTTGGTACCCATTCTGTTAGTGTCCTGGTCCCTGCCCATTTCCATTTTAAATTTATTATTTTCTCGAGTATGTGAGTTACCCCCAAATAGAAATTAAAATAAAAATCTGTTGTTTTCTACAACATACATGGTCAAAATATATGGACCAGCTAATTTTTTTTAAAATAACCGATGAAAAAATTCTATGTGGTGGGGCCCAGAATGGTGTACTGAACTCGTGGTAACCGTTTTCGCGTCGGTGAACCTTCCACGCTGTATTTTTCGATAAGACATCATCTGCCTAGCCTTTTCCCAACTATATTGGATATAAATATTTACAGTACAAGTATTTATTTTATATGTGTATATTTGTATGTATGTTTATTTTATATAGGTATAACTTTGTTTTATGTTCCAATTTCAATTTTCCTGTTTTGTCTTTTCTACACACTGTGTCTACATTTCTAATCCTACTTTCCTCGCAGGTCTGCTGGAAGAGATTTCGCATGAAATAAGCAGTACCTTTGTGCTCTTCTATCTTAATGTTATGTCTTGTTGAGTATTTTGTGTGTACATAAATAAATATGTACACACAAGTACTTCTAGTTATAATAATTATATTGGGGTCGGCTTCCAGTCTAACCGGATCCAGCTGAATACCAGTATTTTACATGGAGCGACTGCCTATCTGACCTCCACAACCCAGTCAGTACTGGGTATACGATACTCCTTGGTAAGTAAGACTGGTTGTCAGACTTTTCGGGCCACTGACTGCCTAACGACTTTCAAAGATCTACAAATGACAGCCGGGACCAACGGCTTAACGTGCTTTCCGAGGCACGGAGGAAACTCGGTATGTAATGGGCGGTCACCCATTCACAGACCAACCTAGGCAAGCACGGCTTAACCTAAAGATCGACCCGAGCGGCTGTTATTATTTAGCCACGAGCTCCTCCTCTGAGTATTTTTCGATAAGACACCTTTACCTAATTTTCCGATTTTGGTATGTAGTCTGGGTCACTGTAACTAAATCTAGCCCCAATTGCCTTCGTAACTGCCGACCCATCAAGCCTTATTGATCCGTAGTAAATTGTAATCCGTTTTAGAGACCTTGCATCGACTATAAAATTGAAGAACTGATTAGAAATCTTTCGAGACTGATTTCAACTAAAATAGCTAGGAACATAGACGACTGCGTGCGGAGAGGGATGAGGAAAGAGGGAGAGGAAGGCCAAAGAAAAGATGGATGGATTGTGTGAGGAGTGATATGAAAGAGAAAGGAGTAAATGATGCCGTGACTTCTGACAGGGGAGAATGGAAGAAGAAAACGTGTTGCGCCGACTCCAAGTAGAATATAATTTCTTTTTTTTTAATGTCGCCCCTCACTAGGAATTTCTCCTGTATCGTGGGTGCGTTTACAAACATTAAAATTCACATACACAAACAGCCAGACCCGGAACAACTACCTGTAGGCCATACAAATATTTGTTCCGTGCGGGAATCGAACCCGCGACACGAAGCGCAGCAGTCAATCGTTCAGCCACTGCGCCAACCGTGCCGTCAAACAATGGCAGGAAGATGATGACAGTTGACAACTGTATGAGCTCCTACTTAATTTGAGAACTATCATCATAACCTTACCGTCATTAAAAACTCAACCTGTACCGACAGACCGAACCATGGTATAATAATATACTTCGCCTGGTATTCTCTTCCCACGATGGCCCAAGACTACGTCACGAAAAGTGTTACCATTGATTGTCCTTTTCAGTAAATTTAGGTACTCTCGTTTAGTGAATGAAAATAAAATAAATTACTAACTAGCTTAACTATTTAGGTACTCGTGTGATTTACCTATTTAGTTTTAAATGAATTTAAATATTGAATTATTAGTTCATAATTGCTTTGTTAAGTTAAAAAATGCATTTTACTCGGGTAATTTAATCACACACCGTGGCAACACATCAACAGCATCGCAACTGATGACGTATTCTTTGGCCAATCACGTGACCCAGCTGTCACGGGAAGAGAATACCAGGCGAAGTATATTATTATACCATGGACCGAACATTTTTCGAAGAATTCCTCAGGCGACATTTCCCAATAATTTATGCCAGGCGTCTTGAAACTTCAGCCGTTTCATAACTAGTTTCCATCTTAAGAAATTCAGTTTAATAAGAGGGCTTGACGTTGCCAAGTGACTTACGTAAGTCAGTGGGATAAATTCTGAAGGAATCCTTATAAAGTTACTAAGTTATTGGTTGGAGACTCGAAATTGTTTAAGTTTTGAAGGGCGATTGGTACTACCGAGCTCACTGAGGGTCGAACACTTTCAACCTTATTGTTTAAAACATAAGGGTGAAAACTGGCAGATTGTCTGTTAACTTGGAAGTACTTTGGAACGTAATAGGTGTTGAAATTCTCTGTCAATTGTTAAGGATGATTTCCACCAAACGGCTCGCCTCGCATCGGATCGGAACGGATTTTACAATCTCTAAACGATATTAAAGATTATGTACTCCGGCTTACCTCTTACAAAATTTTACACTTTGCTATGTACAGACAATTATGTATTCCAGATACTTCTACCTTACCTCTTTTTATGAATAAAAGTAGATAAGTTTGACTATGAAGCGACACCATAGAATATTTTTTATACAGGGTGTAAACAGACCCTTCACATAGCCGTCAAGTCGTCAACCAAGCACTCTGTACATCAAACTAAGTAACTTTACGCAAAAATTATTGCTGAGAATCGACTTTGTTTTTGGGGTGAAAAATCACGTTTTAAGGTAGGACTCGATGGAAAGCACTCATAGCATTGTTCTGATGAATGGATTGAATAGTACGAGGGTCGTGGAGGTGTGTAAAGTAAAAATCTTACATTAAAAACAAGTATTTAAAAAAAAACTTGTGAAATAGTTGGAACTTTGACCCCCAATATCTCCGTAACTAGAAGGTTCCCAGGTATAGTCTAGAACAAAAAAAATATCGCAAAGACGGGGAGGACAAGTGCCTTTCAAATGTGTTAAGGGTCTATTTACACCCTTTAGAGTCAACTGTGACATTTCAAAGAGTTTTGAACTTTCTAATTAAATGATACGATGAAAAGAGCAAATGAACCAACTTACAGTGAACATTTCAGCAACTTCTAACTAGCTTACATTGTCAGATCGGCAAAGGTGTACTAATAGTAAACCCACATTTCGCCTGTTATATTTTAAAGTCCCATGTAATAGGGGGCGAGCGCCTATTGCCGTCAACCGGGAGCAAATCCAGACTCCGTGGCTGCTACAGAGAAATTCCTAATGGAAAGACTCAATAACACTTTGCCAGACCCGAGAATCGAGGCAAGGACCTCATGCTCAGCAGTCGCGCTTGCGATTACTAGACCAACGATGTAGTTCCACCGTCCCACTGTATGTACTGTGCGTGTACCACACTGTAGAGCAAATGAATTTTTTACTCAATGCTGTATTTTGCAAGTGTCAACGCTGCGGTAACGATGGAGCTTGATCTAGCAAACATAATAGTTAGCAAGTGTTGTGTTTTCTTCCTTTAATCAACCTGTTTTATCCCACAGCCGGCTAAGGTCTACATAGCTGTCTACTTCTCCTAGTCCGTGACAATCTCCGGCTAATAGGCTTCAAGAAGTTCATCGGCCATCGTTCATTTTGTGGTTCAGGCTCGTTAAGCAATTCTTCTAGACTTTCGTAACTTCTTTGTAGAATCCAGTTCTGAGTATGCTCAAAAGTAGCAGCATCGTAATAAGGACTCCACAAAACCTGGTGATACTGTGAGTGTGTTTTGCCGTGACTTAGTGTCGAGTTCCAGTAGTGCGCGTAGCAAAAGACAAAGAAAGAAGGTAGACAGTTTTTTCTAGTCCTAACAATTTATTTTCCATCCATCCGCATTCTCCTATGGCGTTTGCAACAGCGTCGAAATATCGGGAGATCAAAATTATGAACATTCACGGAAGATATCTCGTAAGTGACAGTATAAGTTTCGTAACTTCTTGTTCACAATGTCAGCGAACTTTCTGGTTTCCTCCATCATTATTTTATCACCAGTCACTACCAGGATACCACACAACAATATTATTTACATACAAAATAATAAATTCGCATGCAAATGTTGACGGTTCTAATGTAGGAGAACAGGCAGACGGATTCGCAACTGTCCTATTAGCGAGGTCTGTTTGTTTAAAGTTTTAGTACTAGGAACGAAACGTATTGTTTCTGTGGTACGTTTCCATTCAGCTTAATTAGATAGTTTAGTTGGATGTGTGGAAATAGGGACGAGAAAACGTTGCATATTTCTAGTTTTAATACTGCTGAAGTGTGATCTACATAACATAACATCACGCCTGTAATCCCCGAAGGTGTACCTAAAAGTACACTCACATTTTGCCAATTATATTTAACTTCCATGTATTAAGGGGCGAGCCTTTTGCGATCATTAGCTGCTGCTACAATCTTCCCACTGCTGGGACACAGGCCTCCTCTCTATGAGAGGGAATGGGCTATAATCCACCACGTGGGGCCAGCGCGGGTTGGTACATGCCGATGTCCTCACGATGTTTTCCTTCACCGTTCTGAGAGCAGTGGTGATAAAATAAATTACACAAAGTAATGCGCCTGCCTGGGTTCGAACCCCCGACTTACTGCTCGTAAGTCGGGACCGCCACCAACCGGTTCTTTAGGTTAAGCCGTGCTTGCCTAGGTTGGTGGTACCGAGATTCCTCCGTGCCTTCGAAAGCACGTTAAGCCATTGGTCTCGGCTGTCATTTGTAGATCTTTGACAGCCGTTACAGGTAATCAGTGGTCCGTTAGTCTGACAACCAGTCTTACCAAGGGGTACCGCGTTGCCCATTACTAACTGGGTTGTGGACGTCAGATAGACAGTCGCTCCATGAAAAATGCTGGTATTCCGCTAGATGATTAGACTGGAAGCCGACCTCGACATAGTTGGGAAAAGGCTTGACAGATGATGACATCTTAATAGCCGTCATTAGAGATCACTTTCTTCCTGATCATATCATGTTTTCTTTGGTCTGTCTCCTACCAAAATAATGAATTGGCATTTGAAACTTACAACTACAAGTCTTTATCTTCGGGCTATGAGATGATGATACGAATGGAAACCAAATCCACCATTAGACTCATTTTTTCGACAGCAAAAATATTTTTTTTTTGTAAGGCGTTAGATATCTGTGTGTGGGAACTGTATTGATTTCCATCTAAACATGAAAAAGGTCCCTTCTTTAAGGTCAAAGGTATCTTATTACAAATTGGCTGTTACTGGGGGACATACATGATATACAGGCAACCAATAAATCTAGGAATTGAACGAAAACTTTTGCCATGTGCAAAAGTTCTCATATTTACTCTCTGATAAGATAACTAATTGGGTACCATATTTGCACTTTGGAAACGTGAACACTCACGGTACAGCTGGTTCATAAATTCAAGGTCGCTCAGCGAGCTATGGAACGGGCTGTGCTTGGAGTCTCTCTGAGGGACCGCATCCGAAACTAGGTGATCTGACAGAGAACCAGAGTTGTCGACATAGCTCACAGAATAAGTAGCTGAAGTGGCAATGGGCCGGTCGTATTTGCCGTAGAACCGATGACCGTTGGGGTAGACGTGTTCTTGAGTGGAGACCGCGAATTGACAAACGTAAGGAGGGACGCCCTTAGGCTTTGTGGAGTGGCGATCTTCATACGGCACTGGATGAGAGCTGCTGAGAATCGAGTTCAGTGGCGTGCGATTCAGTAGGCCGAACTACGAACAACTAGAAAAACTGATGGTACTACCAGGTCCTGATGAAGTATTATGCCACACAGACTACAATCATCATCTGCCTAGCCTTTTCTTAACTATGATGGGATCGGCTTCCAGTCTAACCGAATACATTTTATATGAAGCGACTGCCTATCTGACTTCCACAACACAGTTCTGGTTAACATGATGCTCTTTGGTAAAACCAGAGGTGGTCAGATAGGCTACAATCTGAAAGGAACACATTGTCATTGGCATAGATAGTCACTTTGTAATATTCATCACTAGCTGTTGCGAAGTAAAATGTAAGCCTTATGTGCTATTCCAGACTATAATCTATCTCTGTACCAAATTTCATCCAGATTCGTTCAGTCGTTCTGGCGTGATTGAATAACAAACGTCGATCCATCCAAACATTCTTAAATTCGAATGGATCTGGTTGAAATTTAGTACAAAGATAGATTATAGTCTGGAGCAGCAAATAGGCTTAGTTTTTTACTTTTTTTTCTATCCCGGATGTACGATCTTGTGGGTAATTCCTGAACTCCACGCGGGCGAAGCCGCTGGCAAAACTAGTAGTATATAAGGTCTAACTATTCTTACACGAAATATTTTCAGGGAATCATCTAACGGCTATAACAAAGCCATTTCAAGAGATTTTTTTTTATCTGAGTATATTTTTTTATAAAAAATAAATAATTTAAAATTACTTGACCCACAAAATAAATACTGGCTCCTTATTTTTAAGCATCCATTACGCTAGTATACTACGTCGTATTTACCTACTGTCATTGTTAGAACATGGGAGTAAAGGTTTTATGCAAAAAGTCTCAAAAAATTTTAGAAATATAATAATTTCGTAAAAAAAAAAAACACTCAGATATTTTTTTTTTCGTTGCTATGGCGACTTTACGACTTATAGAAGTTACTCTTAAAATATTTCGTGTATGATAGACCTTATATAAGTTAGATAAGATTCATGCACACCGAATCAAAAAAGTAAAAAACTAAACCGCTAAAGAGGTGTTAAACTGTAACTACTGGCGTTAGTATTGATTCTGGTTAGCCAGAAAAATCGTGAACCAACGAATATTAATGCTAATTGTGTTACCAGGTAAACTAGTGTTTACCTCGTAGTAAACAAAACAATCGTTGCAAAATTTGCAATCGAATTGTTTTATGTTTTCCTGTACTGATAAATCAGTACATTACCACTTCAATAGTATGTAGTATTTATGCATATAGTAGTGTGAAAGCTCTTTATAGAGGAGCCTGTCCAGGAAAGTACTTTGTCGTCCACCATACACAAACAACGACACGGTTGGCGCAGTGACAGCGATCGGCTGCTGCGTATCGCTACTTCAATTCCCGCACGGAACAAATATTTGTATAACCTACGGGTAGTTTTTCAGGATCTGGCTGTTTGTGATTGTAAGTTGAACTGTTTGTAAACGCACCCACGATACAGGAGTTATTCCTAGGGGCAACGACTAAAAAAAAACACTGAGCAATAGCCGGTCCAAAAGGTAAGAACACGCTTTTCAAAGCGGCCCTTATTATAGCTAATTGGATATTGAATGCTCAGCTTACCGCTGAGAGTAAAAAATTGATTAGAGCGATTTTTAACGCGCAAGAGTTGAGCTGTATCGAATTCTCCAGACTTAGCTGAACGCCAAGAGTTGATAATCAAGTGCGCGGTTTAAACCGACGACCGTACGAAAGTGAGCTAGCAGTGTGTGTAAGTTAATAATAAATAAATAAATAAATAATAAGATTTCTTGGAGAGCTTTGTCTGTGCATCTGACTGTGACTTTAAGCGGGGATGTACAAGGTGTAAACTGATCCTTTACGAAATCGTCAACCGAGCATTCTGAACATCGAACTATGTAACATTACGCGAAACTTATTGCTGGGAAACGACCTTTATTTGGGGTTGAAAATCACGGTTTACGGTAGGACTCAATGTTACGCACTCAAAACATTGTGCTGTTGGATGCATTGAATAGTACGGGGGTCGTGCAGGTATTTAAAGTAAAGTTATAACATTAAAAAACCGGATTAAAAAAAAATGCGACCGTTGTATATTGTCAAGTTGTTACTCTTTGTTTCGTTATTTTCAGAGCACGATTTTTCCGTAATCGGGTTTTAGTTCTTCAACTTATACTTTGGTGTCAGTACGTAAAACACCGACTTTGGTTCGACTCTGAAAGTAGACACTGAGTGAACCGTAATCCCTGTTATCAACTAAATAGCCTTCATAATTCCCTGAGGATGGTCTGTCTGGCCTTGTATGTGTCGCTGGATAATTGGAAATAACGTTTTCTTGCGAAAATCCAGAATTATAGGTTTTCAAAATATCTTGCTGTTAAACGTATTTCGAGGTTATATCAGTTTTTTGCACAAAAGCCAGTTTGTTTAAGACTGTTAGAAACTAAATTACTGGTTGGCTAATTAAGGGTCAATTCGTCTTTTTTTCCCAAGGAAAAGCCAGCCCTTGGGAAAAAAAGACGAAGGCTAAGTGTTGCCATACAACGTGGCAACGCCACCAGTCTCTTGGGTACATTACCAGCTGACAGCATTGAGGAGGAGTTTTTCGATGCCCTTTTATAATTTGTTGTTAGTTTATTTTATAGTTTTTAATTAATAATGTATGATTATAGTTAGTTTACTCTAATTAATAAATGATTAATTTATCTTTATTTTTTATTTTTTTAATATTAAATAGACCTTCTCTTGACCTCAATCTAGTCCTGAGGAGAGAGTTGAGGTTGACAATGGAACGAACTAACCCAAAAGAAGAGTATGAACACTGATGCAGGCAGGGAATTCCACTCCTTGGCTGTGCTCATAATAAAAGATATAGCGCTTCGTGCGTATGTGTAGAACATCTACAAGGTATGGTTACCTCATACCTGCAGTACGCCTGGGCTCCTGATAGAGAAGGGAGATGGTGGAATGAGCTCGTGAAGCTCTTGGGCACACTCACCGAAGTACAGTCGGTAAAAGCCCGACAAACATGCGACTTTGCGGCGATGGGCCAGACTATGAAATTTAGTACCCACGAAACAAGCTTGGTTGATCAAAACAAGCGTCAAATGTAGCTGTTCACTAGAGATTGACCGACTAGCCGGTTGCAAAAAGGCCGACTGCAATTAGATATGGCAGGATAGTCAGCTTTGCCGACTATTCAGCTATTAGTACATCCCTACTGTTTACCAATTATGGCATCCATCAGCGCTTAAAGTTCGTATCAGAGATCCAAATTAAAGTTGTCGTCGCGATTTACCTACCATCTTAGATGAATGGATTATTGAGCAAATCTTTCTTAGTTTCAAAACCGATAATGTGCAAACATTCTAGGATTTTCACAGAATATATACATATAATATACATCCTTTTTTTTTAAATCATCAAATGAACCCAAAGCTCTGGGCGGAGCGGAAGGGAGTGTCAGACTTGTACTGACTAAAACCCATCCATGTTCCTTCTTTGCCCTTTGTGTTCCACGGCCACGGTATCTCTTTCGAACAGTCCCGCAGCCGTGGCAGGCATCGGCCCTTGCGGACCTCTTCCATATACATACATCCTAAGAGTTCAAGTACAGTGGAGCTTCGACATGTAATTCGATATTTTCATTAGGAAAGTATGTTATGTTTATTAGGTTAGGGACACCTTATACATAATTCATAGACGAGAATTGGTAGTAATTTTCGGATAGCTCTTCCAATTTCAAAGATCAAGGTCATTGTGCCCTTTTCTATCGTATTATTTGAGCTGTAGAGGTCAAAATCATAATGTGTTGTGGACAAACGAGGAGCTCGTGGCTAAATAATAACAGCCGCTCGGATCAATCTTCAGGTTAAGCCGCGCTTGCCTAGGCAGGTCTGTGGCCATTACATACCGAGTTTCCTCCGTGCCTCGGAAAGAACGTTAAGCCGTTGGTCCCGGCTGTCATTTGTAGATCTTTGATAGTCGTTACAGATAGTCAGTGGCCCGAAAGTTTGACTACCGGTCTTGCCAAGGGTCTTATCGTTTACCCAGTACTAACTGTGTTGTAGAGGTCAGATAGGCAGTCGCTCCATGTATATAATACTGGTATTCAGCTGCATCCGGTTAGACTGGAAGCCGACCCCAACATAATTGGGAAAAGGCTAGGCAGATGGTGGAGAAATGAGGAAAATATCTTGATCAAAGTTTTGAGCACGAACATCTGTAAAAAACAAGCAGAGTACAACCCGAATTGATTGCCAAGTTCTAAATTAACACGAGCGAAGCCTCGGGAAAAAGCTAGTAATTATTTTATTTGAACATCATATTTAAGAAAAACTTTTACCGACCACCTGCCCTGGTCCACGTTTCTCATAATTATCTCGGTTAAGCCTTTGAAAAATGGTCTATAAACTTCCAAATTGCCATAAGTTGATTAGTTATGGTTCCTTCGCTTACCAGCAATAAAGTTTAACTTCTAACCGGTAACAGCTGTTGCCTTATTTTTCTTTTACCCTTAGATCATTGAGTAGGGGTTACGTAAGATAAAGTAGCACCACAATCCCAATTTTTTTGGTTCCGTAGTCAACAAGGAATCCTTATAGTTTCGCCTTGTCCGTCTGTCTGTCTGTCCGCAGCCTAGCTCAAAGACTCCTAGTTCTAGAAAGCTGTAATTTGGCATGAATATACAGACTTCAAAGTCAATGATTTAGTCTTATTTAGGGAGTCTTCACACCAAAGTTACGGATTCGGCGACATTAGCCAAATGAAGAAAACCGAAAGCCGAAAGGCGTAAACTGCTGGACATAGGCCTCCCCCAAAGTGTCGCCACATTGACCGGTCCCGTGCGACTCGCATCCAGCGGACACCCCCAACCTTCCCCAGGTCACCGATCCACCTAGTGGAAGGCCTTCCAACGCAACGTCTTCCGTTTCGCGGTCGTCACTCCAGAACTTTTCGGCCGTTCTGCAAGCAATGTGCCCTGCCCACTGCCACTTAAGTTTGGCAATTCTTTGGGCTACGGCGATAACCTTGGTAAAACAAAATTTAATAAAAAAGAAAACGAAAGAAGAATACTTACATTTAACTAAATTGGTCCTTCACAAAACCAAAATTAGGATGTTCATCATCATGAGTTGATATCACGGAACAGCAAAAAACTGTTTTTTATGTTCCGTGGTTGATATGTCTTCTTTAAAACGTGTTTCTTTTTTACTCAAACAACCTGTACACGTGTAGTGACGTAGCTATAGATTTATACCAACTTTTTTACTTCTTTTTATTATTGTTTTATTTAATTGCCAGTGATCATCGTGCTCAACGTCATAACACCCGGAACTGCGCCACCCATCATCATAACCAAGGCCTTTTATCACTGTTTGTTATTACTACGTGGAAATAAATAACAGAACCAAATATGGGAACTGTGGTCCTTCCGCTTCAAAGGCGATTTCTCGGCCAATAGCCGAATGGCCGCCACATTGTTTGAGCTGTGATTAGGAAGTACTATGGCGTCCGCGAATTTATAGTTTACTACTGAGTAATTGCAGAATGGATTACTGCGTCGTTGGTCTAGTGGTCGCAAGCGCGACTGCTGAGCATGAGGTCCTCGTTTAGATTCCCAGTTCGGGCAAAGTTGAAATCAAAAAATCAAAATCAAAGCATTTATTTCAAGTAGGCCAGTTACAGGCACTTTTGAATTGTCGAAACAAAGGCAACAGTAAAATAAAGCTACAGTCCCAGTCACAAGGCACAAAAACTGTGAAAGTACTGTAGTTGCCCATTCCCTAACGTAGATCTCTATGGAGAAGAACGGGCAAGAAACTCCATGGACACTCTTTTAAATCAGAATACTTTAACAAAACCTTGGTTACATCATTCATTTTGAGATGGTACATTATGTGAGAACGATGCAGCAAGATGTGTACGTTAAGAGTGTCCATAGTAAAAACAATTCAAAAATAAAATAATTAATTCAAATAAGCCGTGGCAAATAAGAGATGACCAGTCACAACTGACAGCGCCCGTTCACGAACATGACGCATTGAATTGGCATTTTCAATCAGGAATTTCTCAGTAGCAGCCACGGAGCCTGGATTTGCGCTCGGTTGATGGCAACAGGCTCGCTGCCTATTACAAGGGACTTAAACGTATCATGCGAGATGGGAAATGGGTGTTCTCTAAGGCACATATTTGCCTAGCCCTTTCGGGGAGCTATCCTTGAAACTAACATAAAATAACATCACGTCTGTTATGGCGTGATGTTATTTTATGTTAATCGCAGAATGGCGTTCGTAAAACTCGTGAAGAAGGTGGTGTTTCATACGATGGAAAAATAGCGAATGGCTGGAATGAGGAAAATGTCGTGAGAAAAGCTTTGAGCTTAAATGACGGATGTGTTACTAGGAAGTTCGCCTTACTGGTTCTAGCACTTCCCCGTAAGAGCTATTCCATCATGGAGTTATATTTTGACTGAAAACTTCAGTTCCGAGCTTTTTGCCAAAACAGCTCTAGCACCAGGAAACAAAGTTTTCCGTCTTCTTTCTTTTTCGTATGGTAAGTGCCAAACCTGGTGTCGAGAGTTTTTATGCCGAGCATGGGCCTCTGACTTTGCTTTACATGCCGTAGACAAATATCTCTCAGGCATCCTGATTTGGTTTCCTAACGATGTTTTCCTTTACTGAGGCAAGTGATAATTATACAATACGCAAATGAATCGGAAAAATTTGAACTTTTCGGTAGCTTTACGTCACTTTATATTTTCTCAGCAACATCGCTGTCATTTTGTCTACGCTCTGTGGGAACCGGTTACATTGACCGCGTGATGCCTTACTTTATAATCATCTCATCTGCCTAGCCTTTTCCATGTTGGGGTCGACTTCCAGTCTAACCGGATGCGGCTGACTACCAGAATTTTATATGAAGCGACTGCCTATCTGACATCCACAACACAGTTAGTACTGGGTAAACGATTAGACCCTTGGCAAGACTGGTTGTTAAACTTTCGGGCCACACTACCTGTAACGACTGTCAAAGATCTACAATTAACAGCCGGGACCAACGGCTTAACGTGCTTTGTGAGGCACGGAGGAAACTCGGTTACCCATCCACGGACCTAGGCAAGCGCGGCTTAACCGAAAGATCGATCCGAGCGGCTGTTATTATTTAGTCACGAGTTCCTCCGAGTCAACGAGACAACAGACTGCTTACTAGTTACCGTAAGCATGTCTTACGGAACTAGAAAGCAGTAGCGAAGGGTCAATTTTTGTAAGAGGTAAGCCGGAGTATATATCTTTAATGTGATTTTATTATTTGTCTATAAAATACTGACTGTGCCAGTTTTCAAAGGGAGGCCGGTAGGAATCGAGTTGTAAGGAACCTTCGCCACTGCAAGAAAGTAAACTAATAATTTGACAACCCTTGGATATGTGTATATTACACAATGCATTAGATTACTACAACAATACCAATCAGTTTACAAACTGTGATTGTTACTTAACAGGAGGCTAATAATTGTATGAAGTCAGGTCCAGTCATCATTCAGTTTTGTATCATCTGGTTCAGTTAAAGTGATGTAAGGTCCACATTCAATTCTTCGCTTCTCTAGTAGCATCAATGAACATTGTTATTTATATTTTCCGAAAATATTACATTTTCATATCAAACTATGTAGCTTTACGCAAAAATTATTGCTGGGAAACGACCTTTTTTTTGGGGTGAAGCATCACGTTTTACGCTAGGACTCGATGGAACGCACTCAAAGCATTATGCTGATGGATGGATTGAATAGTACGGGGGTCGTGGAGGTGTTTAAAGTAAAAAAACATACATTAAAAACACACAAGTATTTAAAAAAAAAAAACTTGTGAAAAAGTTGGAACTTTGACCCTCAATATTTCCGTAACAAGAAGGTTCCCAGATATGGTGTAGAACAAAAAAATGATCGCAATGACGGAGAGATCAAGTGCCTTTTGGCTTCGTTAAGAGTCTATTTACACCCTTTAGAAGACCACTTCAAATGTTCAGTTCAAGGTGCAATCAAAAATGCATCAATATGTGTTTTCTCCCGCCAGCACAGATAAGTTGGTTGAAGTGTACTGGATTGTGCTTAGAAAGAATGTCATTCTTCTTCTTGTTCTCATAGAATCGATGACTTAGATTTTGTCCGAACAGTACGTAGCGATCTGGACTGAGCCGTCGTTGGCTCATTCAAGTCCTGGAGGGTGGAATTAGTGGTGCACGACGGGCAGGAGAGAAGGTGTGGCATTCATTATGAGAACCCTAATGAACACCACCGACACTGTAATTGGCGTTGCCACTTGCTGGGCCTAATTGATGAATAAAATACCACCTACACGAACAGAAGACGACGGCGAATGCCTCTGCTTACACCGATAGTGTCATACCGTAAACTCCATTTCCTATTACTCCATTATTTTACTCAAACGTATTTCTTTGAACCAAAGTAATGACGTCAAATACAACAACGACCAAAACGTCGCGTGCGTAGTAAACGAACAGTAAATACCCCATAAACACGTAATACGCAAGTTAATCTAAAGATCTGGACGAGATATGACATGGAATGTGTACGCAGCTTATCATGCTAAGTAGAATATGAATTAGTAGGAAGTTCCATAAGGAATGTCAATGAAGATTACCATGTCCCTCCCTTGAAGTCTTACTTCCATTTCAATTGTTTAGCAATTTAAAATTTAATACTGAATACTTATGGTGGAAACGCCAGGGTAGCACGCAAAATACAATTTTTCTTACATTTTTGCAATTTGAAGGGCTTAACGTGCTTTTCGAGGCACGAAGACCTGAACCTAGCCTCCTTCTGCGAAGCAGTCATGCTAGCGAAAGCAGTGGCGGAACGTGAGAGGGAGAGAGCCTCACGTCCCAGCCGCCGCGGGAAACGCCCCGGGCGTCGGGGCCCACGTGACGACTCCAGGTCACCGTAGGCGCAGGCCTGTGGACGGAGTAATGGGCTATCTCGCCGTCCGTCCGTCTTATGACGATAGGCCGTGTCGACGGCGCGTTCGTGTACCACGCGCGCCTCAAGGAGATATATGCAAACTGGAAGGGTTCGGCAAGGGCCGATGCCTGCCAGGGCAGCGGGACTGTTTGAAAGAGATACCATGGCCCTGGAACACAAAGGGCAAAGAAGGAACATGGATGGGTTTTAGTCAGTACAAGTCTGACACTCCCTTCCGCTCCGCCCAAAGCTGGAGGGTTTACTTGACGATTTCCCATCCGGAAAAAAAACTAAACCTAAACATCGACACGCGCGGCTGTTTTTATTTAGCAGTCACTATTAAATGCAAAATGCTGAGAACAGGAGCCAAATTAAGAGACTGTTACTGACCCACAATCTAAGTATTTGTCATGCATAAAAAAAATAATTAATTTAATTTTGAAACCCGGTATCAAATGGATTATAAAAGGTTAATTCGATTCACACGAAGCCTTTCCTCGCATGAAGGTTTCTGATAATCCGTTTATATGTTCATGTACAACCCTGAAAGTAATTTATTGAAATCTAATTTTGTTTTTATCGATTAACTGAGTAATAAATAAGGAATATGGTCGCTCGCTTTAGACTTGGCTTTAGGGTGTCATTAAGCGAGTTATGGGCTAGCTCGCCGTCCGGCCGTCTTATGACTACAGGCCGTGTCGACGGCGCGTTCGTGTTCCACGCGCGCCACAAAGAAATGTCAGCAATCAAGTAGGGGTCCGCATGGACCGATGCCTGCCAGGGCTGCGGGACTGTTCGAAAGAGATACCGTGGCCCTGGAACATAAAGGGCAAAGAAGGAACATGGATGGGTTTTAGTCAGTACAAGTCTGACACTCTCCTTCGCTCCGCCCAGAGTGGGGGGGGGGGGTCATTTGATGATTTCCCATACGGAAAAAAAAAAAAAAAAAAAGGGTGTCATTAAAGTGACTGAGGATTTAACTGCTAATTACATCTAACTGTGATCGATTACTTCGTTCAAGTAGAACCTGTAATTGGCATTTACATAAGAACCTAAACTTATATACTGTTGTTATTCATCGTACATTATTCTCTTGTCCTTATTCCAATTTATTTGGGGTCGGCGCAGCATGTCTTCTTCTTCCAGACTTCTTATTATCTCATCAGACATCTCCATTCTTGCAATGTCATCCTTTACACAGTCCATCCATTTTTTTGGTCTTCCTCTCTCTATTATTATATCCATCCACATTCATAGTCAAAACTTTCCTCACGACATTTTCCTCATTCCTCCGTATCACATGCCCATACCAAGCCAACCTATTACTATACCGCTTATCAGTCACCGGCGCAGTTTTCAGACTTCCTCTAATGTACTCATTTCTTATTTTATCCACTCATGTAAAACCACACATCCCCCTTAGCATTCTCATCTCAGCCACATGCAAATGCCTTTCATTCATATCTTTTGTGTCCCGACATTCTGAACCCACCTATATACGGTTATTATTAAATGTATATACTGTTGGCTTAATAACCTATTAAAAAAAGTAGGATCAATTATGATCCTTATGTTACAACAGTAATTTGCCTATCAGCATCAAAAGACCAAGTTAAAAGACCTGTTGCTTTTGTCAAGTCTGTTACTTCGTATTTGGGTATTATATTTACTGAAAATAAGGTGCTAATTTGTTCAAACAAAATTATGTTAAATTGTCCTTTAGCTTTAACGTTATAACAATTTATAGTAAAACAACGTCGACGTGTAAGAATTCTCAGAAAACATTCATGTCTAATAGAACCTCTTAGTTCAAACCGACACAACGAAGTGTCTATTATCACCAAGTTAAGAATGAACTGAGACAACAGTAATTAAAGTTCAATTTGCAGTAAAATGATGTAATCTACTAATTGACGGCGCCGTCGCCGCCTCGCGACTTCGCGAGCTCGCGACTAGGGTTACAATTTAAAACTTAAAAAGTCCTGACATAAAGTAGAATAAACTTCGCCAGCCCAGCTTAGCCTTTTACAAGGTGTAAACGGACCCTTCACGAAGCCGTCAACAAAGCATAGCATAGCAGCAGCCTATAATGTTCCTACTGCTGGGACACAGGCTCTATGAGAGGGAATGGGCTATAATCCACCACGCGGGCCCAGTGCGGGTTGGTAGATGTCACATGTCTTCGAATTTTTAGGTTCTAGGACATGCCGGTTTCCTCACGATGTTTTCCTTCACCGTTTTGAGAGCAGTGGTGATGAAATAAATTACACAAAGTAATACGCCTGGCTGTGTTCGAACCCACGACTTACTGTTCGTAAGTCGGGACCGCCACCACTGGGCCACCGCTGCTCTCCAACAAAGCATTCTGTACATTAAATTAAGTTGTTCTACGCAAAAAATATTGCTGGAAAAAGACTTTTTGGGGTGAAAAATTACTTTTCAACGGTAGGACTCAATGTGACGCACTCAAAACATTGTGCTGATGGATTCATTGAATAGTACGGAGGTATTTAAAATTAAGTTATAACATTAAAAATTTGTTAAAAAAATGTGAAATAGTTGGAAGTTTAACCCCCGATATCTCCGTAACTAGAAGATTTCCAGGTAAGGTCCAGAACAAAAAATAAATTGCAATAACGGGGAGAACAAGTGCCTTTCAGCTTTGTTAAGGGTATTTTTACACCCATTATAGGGGAGGACCTCGTGTCTAAATAATAACAGCCGCTCGGATCGATCTTTAGGTTAAGCCGTGCTTGCCTAGGTTGGTCTGTGGATGGGTGACCACCCATTACATACCGAGTTTCCTCCGTCCCTCGGAAAGCACCTTAAGCCGTTGGTTCCGGCTGTCATTTGTAGATCTTTGACAGTCGTTACAGGTACTCAGTGGCCCAAAAAGTCTGACAATCAGTCTTACCACGGGGTATCGTATTACCTAGTACTGGGTTGTGGAGGTCAGATAGACAGTCGCTCCATGTAAAATACTGGTATTCAGCTGCATCCGGTTAGACTGGAAGCCGACCCCAACATAATTTTGAAAAGGCTAGGCAGGTGATGAAAATCTGATGTATATGTACGCTAGTGTTTTTTAATTTAAAAACACAAACTTTTGGAACAAAGTGTAAAATATTTTGTATATCAGTCCGTAACGTTGTGTAGTAGCGACTATGACTGTGATCAACGTGGATGGCTAAGGATGGATGACATTTGTGACAGTGGGAGGGCACGTTGTAAACAAATTATGCCAAGGGCAGAACGATGATGATGACGAACACTTAATATAAGCTCAAGGTCGTATTAACAATAAAACGTATTTAAAATACCGGTATTCAGCGGTTAGGCTGGAAGCCGATCCCAACATAGTTGGTAAAAGGTTAGGCAGATGAATACAGGGGTCGGATTCCAGTCCAATCTGACGCAGCCGAATAGGTTTTTTACACGAAGGAACTGCCTATCTGATCTCCAGAATATCGTTACTTAGGTAACACCATATCCTTTAGTAAGAACTAGTCAGACTTTGGTTCTTATGAGTACCCGTAACTACTGCCAAATGACGAGACCACAGTTCTCGACTCCGTCTTCGGTCGTCGGTCACCGATCCACGGACCGACTTTAGCGTGAAGATCGATCCGTGCGTTTAAATACATAGGCGAGCAGGGCTGTATGTTTGTAACAATAATTTTTATATTTTGAAAATATGTCCGGAAAACTCCGCACAAATGCAGAGTTCACACAAAGTCCGGGTAGAGCCATCAGTCGGACATGTCCTGGCCGTTCCGGAGGGATGGTAACCCTATTCGCGACCGCAACGATCTCATCTCTTAGTGAGTGTAAAAAGTTCTAGATGACTGTGGGTACTAAATGTCTGTCTTCATTAGCTCAATGGGCGTTAGTTAAACTGTAACTTACTAACTTGAGTTGTGTGATTTTTTACCCAGTCCTTTTTTACTGCGTACTTGTTTACTTTTTATTTAATTCAACCATTTTTTTTTGTTTTGTATCGTGTGGGTCTAATAAATACTTTTTCTTTCTTTCTTACTTACAAAAAAAACACGAGAAAAGTTTCGTAAAACATTAATTAGTTTTCATATCTGAAGCAGTTGGCTTGGTGACAGCAAAGGTCAAAGGTGAAGCCAGACAGTTACTTGAAGAAGTCACGGAAAAAACCAAATTACTTTTGTAGGAAAATAACTTAGGGCCATTGCAGACGGTGCTTTGAGCTTCGACTATTTTCTTTAACCGCAAACAGACTTGTCGAAAATCATCGATAAATTTTGACGATATTTAAGATTTCGACGTATCGATATAAAATAAAATTAAAAAAGACCAGCGGTGACCCAGTGGTGGCGGTCCCGACTTACGAGCAGTGTGTCGTGGGTTCGAACCCAGGCAGGCGCATTACTTTGTGAAATTTATTTCATCACCACTGCTCTCAAAACGGTGAAGGAAAACATCGTGAGGAAACCGGCATGTCCTAGAACCTAAAATTCGAAGACATGTGACATCTACCAACCCGCACTGGGCCCGCGTGGTGAATTATAGCCCATTCCCTCTCATAGAGAGGAGGCCTGTGGCCCAGCAGTGAGAACATTATAGGCTGCTGCTATGCTAAGCTATATAATTAGAATCGAACGTATAGAAAATCATATATTATATTTTAAATCTATCCAAAAGTCGTCCTAACTCGACAGACGACTACAGATCCGTAAAAATCTTGTGTGTCACGGTAGTGTCGACTTTGAGAACTTCTTCCTTTTTTAAAATCAATATATTGATAACTTTTTTAGAATATATCGTAATATTTAAAAATTATAGAAAAGTGCACTAAAAATCTTTACTTTTTTACACTTCCCTGTCTGCTTTGGCCCTTAAACAGACTTGATCAAGAGACAAGAGGGATCAAGTTGACAACCATCATGGAGGAACGGAAGTCACAGTGCAATTGAATAATTTTGTCAATTGAGGAAACGGCAACCCAAATGTAAGGACAGAATTGTTAATCTAACGGATGATTGTAAAACATTTTTAAATTTTTTGAAAGAACTATTAACTAATATAGTTTTGTTCAAACTTTATGGCGGCTCGGAAATTAGCTGCGAGTAACGGTTTGCATATTATACAGTGTTATTCGTACGTTAGATGTTCCTAACCGCCATAAAGTTAGAACCATTATACCGGCGCAGACCATCACTCGCAGCTAACATCCGAACCGCCATAAGGTTTAAACCGTTCTACCTGCGCAGACCGCCACTCGCAGCTAAACGTTTGAACCGTTAAACCTGCGCAGACCGTCCGCAGCTAACATCCAAGTCGCCATAAAGTTTGAACAGAACTATACGAACCTAAATATTTTTAATATTATGATAAACAGAAATAAATGAATGGGCAACAATAAAAAAGAGGCTAACCTAAACCTGACCAATAGTGTATAGGGCATTTTTGGCAATATTGGTCTATCCCAATGCCACCAATCGGACACAAACCCTGATTCCGGGCTACTTTTGAAAAACTCCTCATGAAAATTCCCAATAACGCTCTGCTCAACCTGGGAATCGAACACAAGACACCATGTTCCCCAGATCAACGAAGCAGCCATAAAAGAAAATAAGTATCGTAACTTATACTTCGTCATAGTTATTTTTCCAATGACTTTCCACGAAAAAACAACAGCCGAAACATGTTCACCTTCAAAGTACCATTAAAAATCTTCAAGTTCAATGCTACGCTGTAAACATTTCAAATATCGGACGTCATACACTGAAAATATTCTAGCGGCCTTTAAAATGATTTAATACGCATACAAAAAGGACTGAAAAACATGATAAAGTTCTGAAATCTAAATTCAGATTAAATTAGCTAGCGAGACTCCGCAGACCTAATGAAATTGATATGCATAACATCATGCCTGGAATCCCCGAAAGGTAAGGCAGAGATGTACCTAATAGTACACCCACATTTCACCAGTTATGTTTTTGAAGTCCCATCTAATAGGGGGCGAACCTATTGCCATCAACCGGGCACAATTCCAGATTCCGTGGCTGCTACTGAGTAAATTCATGATGGAAAAAACCCAATAACACTTTGCCCGATCCGGGAATCAAATCCAGGACCTCATACTCAGAAGTCGCACTTGCTACCACTCGGCCAACGAGGCAGTCATTGATTTAGAAATTGATATCTATACACGACAAAACAAACAAAATTGTTGATACTATTTTTTGGGGTCATTCGCCGCTTGTTTCGTAATTACTTAAATCAGTTTTTTGTTTTATCGTGACACACAAACTGACATAAAAAATAAATGATTATTCAAGTAAAATTCAGGCCACTTACTTCTTCTTTACGTTTCGATGGCAATCTAAATTGATTCAGCCTAAAATTTGGCGACGAGTTTGGCACTTTCAGTAGCATCTATCAGATCCTCCTGTTGTTGTGCAAACAGCAGGACAGGCAGGACACGTTATCAAGTGTCCCATCGTTTATGGAACAACACCATATTTACACTCCAGGGCAAAGTCATCTATGATCTCCACCTGAACAGGTTTTCCTTTAGCTGTCCTTGCACTACCAACAGATACGGTCGCTGAAAAATAAATTACCATAGTTTTTTTTTTGTTATACTTTTTAGTTATTAATATCTACCAAATGTGCCTATCGAGTCTCGCTAGCTAATTTAAATTGATCCTGTATAACAAAGCGATCTTGTGAACGATTGTATAGACACGCTGCGCAAGAGTCGAATACGCAATCTATGTATTACAGTCGCGCGCGGTGCCCTAACGAATATAGACGTGCCTATTGATATAATTGCTAAATTCTAAATTTATCCACTGCTATACATGTTAGATGTATAGAAAACTACGTTGTACATGAATAGAGAATTATTCTCTCGCTCTACAATGTCCGGTTCAAGAATTCGAGTGAAAATTGCTGACAAATAGCCGTGTAAAGTGAAGTGTTATGTGCTAGAATATTTTTGTTTATGAAGTGTTAAAACAGAATCTAAATTAGACAATTTTCGTGAGTCTAAAAAGCAAGAACTTTACATCAAAACAATTTAAAAAAAAACAGCAGTAGCTGTCAAAACAAAAGTGTTAGTTCGAATTAAAAATAAAAACAATTGACAAGCGATGGCGTCTACCCCAGACACGCCAACCCCAAGTGATACCCCTGAGGATACGCCAACACCCTCTCCAGCTCCTCAAGATGTAAACAAGTTCAACTGGTTGAAGAGAGCCCAAGCTGCCAGGAACAATCCCTTCGTGAAAGCAAGACCGTCCCTAAACCGCGAGAGCTCAACCGCAGAGCTGTTCTCCAGGGAGAATTCCAGTCCAGACCTATTCCAGAGTTCCAGATTGAATCTTTTTGATACTGATAGAACACCGAAACCCGATGTTAATGCTAATGGATATGGAAAGGTATTTTTTTAACTATTTATGTGCAAAAATTCTTATAACTTTAATATGTGTGAAAATTTGATGTAAAATTCTTTCCTAAAACATTAAATGACCATGAGAATTGAAAAGAAGCGAGTATTTCGCGGATTTACTGATTATAATCTAAAGAATGACATACTTATAAAGTAAACAGCCTCTGTTTAGAGCTCTCTCTAGTTATCTAGATTACATATTACATCGTTTCATCTCTCCATACAATAATAAAATCATAACATACGTGAATATCAATTTCACACTGAAAAATTTAATCACCGAAACGTTTGACGAAATGATTAGCTCTGCTTTAGCAAATTTGATAAACAAATATTATATTTCTATAACGTTAGTAGCCAATCTTTTCGTCTATTTAGACTGAAACATCTAAGTTTTGGGCCAATTAACACCATACTGTTAAACTTTGCTTCGAAATTGGGGAGTAACAATTGAATTAGAAGGCCCGAGAAAGATTTAAAGCCGGTTTGAAAGTAGTCTGATTTACACTGATTCTCTTGACCGTATCTTAGCCTTTTAAGGCACAATGATAAGGGCAACAATCCTTCCAAAACGCTAACGGAGAGATGCAAATCAAATCGTTAATTGCTATATTCATAATGTACACTTCATCATCTACCTAGTCTTTTCCCAACTATGTTGGGGTCGGCTTCCAGTCTAACCAGATGCAGCTGAATACCAGTATTTTACATGGAGCGACTGCCTATCTGACCTCCACAACCCAGTTAGTACTGGGTAATACGATACCCCTTGGTAAGACTGGTTGTCAGACTTTTTGGGCCACTGACTAATTGTAACGACTGTCAAAGATCTACAGATGACAGCCGGGACCAACGGCTTAACGTGCTTTCCGAGGCACGGAGGAAACTCGGTATGTAATGGGCGGTCACTCATCCACAGACTAACCTAGGTAAGCACGGCTTAACCTAAAGATCGTCCCGAGCGGCTGTTATTATTTAGCCACGAGCTCCTCAATGTACACTTACAGGTGGTAAAAAAATAGAAACAATTATGGACCCTGTCGGGCACAGCAATTTTTTAAATAAGTAGAGAGAGGAAGAGTGCTTTATTACTTTTCCTTGTTGTTAAGTTTGAATTATTTTATATCCTATTAAGTATTTAATATTTCCATTCATTTGCTTAGTCTATTAATAAGTAAGTAGTAAGTCTATCTATGCAGAGCAGATGATTCGTTGAAACCTGTTGAATCAGATTTTATGGGTAATCAGTAGCCCGAAAGCCTGACACTGAGTCTTTAGCAAGGTGTTACATCGTAACTTGGTTGTGGGGAGTCGCTCCATGTAAAATACTGGTATTCAGCAGCCCCCGGTCAGTATGGAAGCCGACCCCAACGTAGTCGGGAAAAGTCTAGACGGCTAGGTGATGGTCGATCTCCAATAATCTTTCGACAAAATGATCCTTAAAGATAAAAATTACCGAAAGAACAGCCCAGGGTTTAACTTTATATTTATATTTATAAAGTTAAAGATAAGATAAAGATAAAGATATATTTATTGCATAACTGTGTACATTAAGTTCTTATTAGTAAACATTACATTTTTAGTTTCAACAGTTTACCCAAGTCGGATATGCAATGGTATTTTAAGGATTAAAAGTTTACTTTACTTGTTGTTGATATCACCATAATAATGACTAAATCATTCGTTTTATACACATCACATCGCACTATGCATAAAATAATTGCGCTCTTCTTGATGATTCTCATTATAATTATGTAACTGGAGACGCTGACGCCATATCATCTGTCTATCAGACAAGTTTACAGCCAAACGCTATGTACATAAAATCTAATTCTACTTATCTTACATACAAATTAGCCTCGACAAACCTTAGCCTGCCTCATCTTGTCTCGGAGGATCAATTTCCATAAATTTTAAACCGATTTGGATCAAACTTGCGAAACTAAGTTTCAAACAGGACGATTTGTTTTAAAATGGCTGATTTGAATGCTCTTGTGTTCAGCAGTCTACGGGTGAAATTACATTTATAAGCAGAGCTCAGCATTTTCTTGTATTTTTCGCTTTCTGTTACTTAGAATTGCAACGCACTAAAGTCGCTCCTCACTCGCTCCACCAGATGACGCTTTTACGGGGCAAAATGAGACAGAATTCTTGAAAACGCTGATCCGTGCGTGCAAATGCGATTTTATCCTAAGGCCCTGCGCAGACGAGGGACTTATGCCCGTAAATCTCATTGTCAACGAAATAGAAACATGAACATTTTTGACGTGGTCTACGGACAAAAGTCCCGTCTGCGCTGACCCTAACACTGATAGCCGTTATGGTCCGGTTGAACTTGACCCCTTTTAAACCAGGTTTGATTAAGATAGAGATGGATGGGCTTAAGAAAATGTGAGGGTCTAGACAAATGGTCAATTGCTTTAAGTATTCTGCAACGATATCCAACAGGATTGACTTTTCGGAAATAGATGCCAATTAAAATAAGTTATGACTTGTCCTTGATCGTTATTTATGATAGAATGTCATTAATTAATTATGTCATTAGACTAGCTTTAAGCAGAAAGCGGAAATTATCCCATGGAATCGTTTTTAATATAGCTTATGACACTCGGGGATAATGTAGCTTCCGATTAGTGAAAGAATTTTCGGAATCGGAGCAGTTTCTAAATTTTCCCTCTAAATTCAAATTTACAAACATGCAAACATTACATCTTTATAATATTACTGTTGTTTTATAATTATTTTGTTTATTAATGTGAATATGAGGACTACGCGGGTCATACTATCATTATTATTTTTTAGTTTAGTTAGTTTCACGATTGTCTGGCAGTTTGAGTACTATATGCGGCCTACCCAAATGTCCTTTCTTTGGTATTGTTCGTCGTGTCGTTGAGCTCCTTGGATTATGAGTCGAGATACACGATCACTGACAAATGCTTGCACTGTCTGGACAGGTCCACTCAAATCTGTGTGGTTATTTCTTCAAAAGACCATCTCAGACATTAATCTACATGGTCCTCATATGACTTGAGCAATGTCTGGACTTTAAAAGAGACGGTGACCTCTGAGTTTGTTTCGGATGTTTCTTCTCAGAGTAGTCAGTTACGAAACACCGGCCCCATCTAGTTTTAAAACATAACATGTTGACATGTAAAAGAGTTTTGTAAACCAATTTACAGAAATAAATATGATTTATGATTTAAAGAAACAGTTTCTTTGCGTTAGTAAACTGTCAGCGGTATATACAATTGATTGATGTAAAATAAAGTATAGTCTTTTTATGTATCAACCTTTTCGCACTGTCGGTGGTGCGAAAACGGTGATTACAGAGCCTAGGCAGAGTGGCGATAACGTTGAAGGTAAAGTCAAAAATTGATTGATCAACATCATCATATTCGTTCTCCTGCCTTAATCCCAATGTATTTGGGGTCGGTGCAACATGTCTTCTTCCACCATTAATCTCTATTACTCGTCATCTTAGCAGTCACCGCCTTTCTATTGTTATGACATAAGCTGTCGAAAAGAATACGTCAATTCTGTCGAAAGTCGTTGTAGGAATTCGAAACGCTGTGAAAGCGATGCGAAGGCACTTATAAGTTGTTTTGAGCCCCTTGGTGTGCATCTATAATCATAAGCTTCGAGTGAAATCGAGTGTATTGAATAGAGACTTGAATCTTGTTCTTGTCTTGTCTTGTCTTGAGTCTTGTCTTGTTCTTGATTGAGTCTTGAGTCTTGTCTTGTTCTTGATTGAGTCTTGAGTCTTGTCTTGTTCTTGATTGAGTCTTGAGTCTTGTCTTGTTCTTGATTGAGTCTTCTTCTCCATAGGAAACGACCAACCCGAACCGTGCACCTTTTTGTCGACGTTTTATAAGGCCTATGTGAAATAAAATATTTTGATTTTGATTTTTGACACACAAACGATCACCACGTATTCAGTACATCATTTCGAATCCCCTTTTCACTGGTTACAAAAAAAAAACAACAGTTTCCTAAAAAAGTCCAATATCTATAAGCTCAAAATGTACAAAACAGCAGATTTTTTTTAAATTACCGATGAAAAAATTCTGTTTATCGTCTGTGGCCTAGGGCATGCGGGGCCAGGTTTCGCATAGGGCATGCGGGGCCAGGTTTCGCATAGGGCATGCGGGGCCAGGTTTCGCATAGGGCATGCGGGGCCAGGTTTCGCATAGGGCATGCGGGGCCAGGTTTCGCATAGGGCATGCGGGGCCAGGTTTCGCATAGGGCATGCGGGGCCAGGTTTCGCATAGGGCATGCGGGGCCAGGTTTCGTAAAGGGCATGTGGGGCCAGGTTTCGCATAGGGTATGCGGGACCAGGTTTCGCATAGGGCATGCGGGGCCAGGTTTCGCATAGGGCATGCGGGGCCAGGTTTCGCATGCTCCTGTGCATCGTTGTCCCTTTCACCCTGTCTTCTAGTTAAATACCCACCACAATCCACCATAATCCCAGAAAAAAATAAATAAATAGCTCTCTCTCTATTAGCAGTCGAGTCATGGTAATTATTATTAGGTTTCTCGTTTTAAATTTTGGTATTTGTTAAAATATGTATTAGTTTATTTTATTTGTATATAAGTATTAGTATCATTATAAGTGCCTATATAAATTTTCGATAGCAAGAAGTTATTTTTATATATTTATTTTGTACCCTATCACAATGTTTTCTTATTTAAGCCAAAGGTTGACTGGTAGAGAATGCCTTGTGGCCTTAAGTCCGCCTATGTATCACTATTGTACATGAAGTTTAAATAAATAATAATAATCTGACCCGTACACAAAACCGGCTAACTTTTCTCATCTCAGCTTTATACAAAATTCATGTTCTATTCAGACTCTTTACTATAAACATCATTATAAAATTCCGGAGCGTGCCAAACACTTCAATGCCTTGTTAGTTTACCTCGTAGCGAATATTTTTAGACTTTAGGGATTTACCTGCAAGGTAGGAGCTCGTGGCTAAATAATAACAGCGCTCGGATCGATCTTTTTGTTATGCTGTGCTTGCCTAGGTTGGTCTGTGGATGGGAGACCACCCATTACAGACCGTGCTTTCCTCCGTGCCTCGGAAAGCACGTTAAGCCGTTGGTCCCGGCTGTCATTTGTAGATCTTTGACAGTCGTTACGAGTAGTCAGAAGCCAAAAGTCAGACAATCAGTCTTACTAAGGGGTATAGTATTACCCAGTACTAACCGGGTTGTGGAGGTCAGATAGGCAGTCGCTACATGTAAAATACTGGTATTCAGCTGCATCCGGTAAGACTGGAAGCCGACCCCAATAAATTTGGGAAATAGCTAGGTAGATGATGAGGGATATACCTGCAAGGCTGAGTTTTACAATAGTTGTTGATAATGTTGCAACTGACTGTCGTCCTTCGGGTTTTTCTATCGCCCCATAGAACTGATAGTGTTGGGTCCATTTTCCGTTCGATGGTATTGTTCTGGGGTCACTTAGGGGATATCTTCCGTGATTGTTCATAATTTTGAGCTCCCGATATTTCGACGCTGCTGCAAGCGCCATGATCGCGGGTTGACTTCAAAACAGTGTTTGTTCTATGGGAGAAAAATTATATTAGTAGAAAGAAAGTGAAAACAGATATAGCGATGGAAAGCGATGTAAAATAGATATCTTCTAATGGCTGTAAAAGAGCGTCAAGGGACGAAGCCGAAAGCCAGTTGTTCCCCCCGTCATTGCGATATTTTTTCTTAGTTCTGAGCAACCTTCTAGTTACAGAGATATTGCAGGTCAAAGATACAACATTTTCACAATTTTCTTTTTTAATTTTTTTAACTTTACTTTAAACAGCTCCATGACTTCTGTACTCTTCAATGCATCAGCACAAAGTTTTGATTGCGTTAAATTAAGTTCTAACGTAAAACGTGATTTTTCACACAAAAAAAAATCATTTTTCACAGCAATAATTTTTGCGTAGACTTACTCTAGAGAATGCTTGGTCGACGGCTTCGTGAAGGGTCCGTTTACATCTGGTATTTATAAAAGAAATTAGTAAGCTGCAACAACTGCAAATGTATTACAATGAGACAGGAGGATTAAGCTTTCAGTCTTTAATTATATTCTAAGCGAACAGTTTCTTACTATATCTAGTTTGTAGCGACCTTACAAAAAGTACTCCAGCAACATAAAACAAAATGTACTACAGCGCCATCTATGACACAGATGATGAACTAAAAATCGAAATACATCTAAATCCTACATCGCGCAAGTAAAGTTATCCGCGATTCTTCCCCCCTCCCTTTTCTACGGGGTATGAAGAACTTTACACCCTGTTCTTCATACTCCCAAAAGTTTAATTATATTATTCGTATCCGTAAAAGTTGTAATGGACCCTTGACTTGCGCTGTCTTATCTATGACTTTCAGAATTGTATTTTTTACAAAATGTCTGTATAATATCTTAATTAAATGAACTATAAATTTCACTTATCTCACGTGTTTCATTATCTCTCCTGATAAAGTCACGGTCTGGGTAAAAGTTCAAGGTTTTGTCTGGGATAAACCTAGCATTATTGTGTTATTCTTTCCTTAATAATCAAAGTAATGGCTTAGTGGTACTCCGACTTATGTGTGTGTTACGTCTCGTGGGTTATTGGTCGTGGTTCTGAGCAGTGACGTGCATAGGGGCCAACAATACAGCAAGCCCATAAGGCAAGCAGACGGTTCAGAAACCCTAACATCATGAAGAGTTAAGATGAGGCCAAACGAACGTTAGCCGTGTGGTACAACTCATTTTGCGTCGCCGTGTTACAAACAGGACTTTCGTATGAAACCGAATGCAGTGTAAATTCCGCGACTCATTTTACGCGACTCACAGCTCAAAAAATTACGCTCGTTTGGCCGCAGCCTTATAAGGGCAAGCCAAGATTTAAGGCTTATACGAAAGTACCACCACTTCTGAGGCCCTAGCACGAGCGTGCGGTGTAAACGTAACTCAAATATGTCGATTTTAAAATAATAAACATTCGTTTAACTTCACTCACTTTCCTTACGTTATTTGCAATTTGCAGGTCAGACTGCAAAACGTAAGTTTGAATTTCGCGGGCTACCCTACCACTTCCATCTAAAAATATAACAATGATTGGTCTTTTAGAAATGCGCAATAAAGTTTAAATTGTAACGGATGATTATACCAATCCACCATGCTAAACACTTCAATGCTTTGTTAGAGGAACTCATACAGACTATTTTTGGACTAAACCTAGACACGTGATCCAGTTTCATGTACGCTTGTACACGCGGTCATTAGTTAGGAAATATTAATGGAGTTTGTGTATTTTTAGACGACAATCGTGGCTTTTGTGGTATAAGGTCAACTGTTTTAATTTATTTATGTTTATACAGGGTGTAAACAGACCCTTCACATAGCCGTCAACCAAACATTCTGTACATCAAACTAAGTAACTTTACGCAAAAATTGTTGCTGGGAATCGACTTTTCTTTTTTGGGGTGAAATCACGTTTTACGGTAGGACTCGATGGCAAGCACTCAAAGCATTGTGCTGGTGGATGGATTGAATAGTACGGGGGTCGTGGAGGTGTGTAATGTAAAAACTTGTGAAAAAGTTGGGAACTTTGACCCCCAATATCTCCGTAACTAGAAGGTTCCCAGGTATGGTCTAGAGTCTAGATTGCGATCATTTTTTTGGTCTAGACTCTAGACCAAAAAAATGATCGCAAAGACGGGGAGAACAAGTGCCTTTCGGATATGTTAAGGGTCTATTTACACCCTTTAGTTCTGTTCAAACTTTATGGCGGCTCGGAAGTTAGCTGCGAGTGACGTTCTTGAAGGATATGACGAATACATTTTATCTCGGTAATAGGTTCCCGTTATTTTGAACTACTATGCGGGAGAAGCCGGAAGTCAAGCTATTAGTCTATAAACAAACAAACACATGTAAATAACACCATCCTTACTCACTATGCCACGCACGACGGAGCAGGAACAATGGACGACAATCGTGTATTGATATCCGCAAATACTGACTACATCTGTTGAATGTTAGAGAGATAAAGTTTCAGATATATTGTGACTCTGTAGTGAATAATTCTCCATTTCTAGTTTCTTTTGTAAGGCAAAACCCAACCAATTTAATCAAATTCAGTCCCAATCAATTCAATAAATTTGAAAAAAATTATGAGAGTCGGACTCGCGCATGAACGGTTCTTTACCATCGTAGTAGGGGAGCCCCCTTTAATTTTTATTTTTCTTATTGTTTGTTGTAATATCGGCAACAGAAATACACTGATGCTGATACTGATACTGTTAGCCTGCGTCATCCCACTGCTGGGCAATGGCCTCTCTGCATGACTTCCAAATTCTTCTATCCAGGACCAATGTAGACCACTGGTCGTTAGTTTTGTCCAGCTCGTCCCACCATCTCCTGCGAGGTCTACCGCGTCGCCTTCTGACTGTGTCAGGGCTCAGAAATACACATTCTGTGAAAATTTCGGATACAAAAATCCGGATCATGAGATACAACCGACAGACAGACAGAAGGACAGCGGAGGCTTAGTAATGGGGTCCCGTCGGGTACGGAACCCTTAAAAGAACTGCGGATCCCTCTTGGATTTCCTGTGTCGTTTTGCTGGTAGTAAAAACTAACGTATTAATCTGGTATTTAAATGCGGATGATGTCAATTTTTCCATAAAATTTAACACTCTATAGAACTCGGTAAGAGTGAAGGTTTCTATGAGCAAAAGATTTGTAACTCTGATCTTCTTTTTCTTTATTGTGTGGTTAGTGCTTAAACTGGTGTCAGAGCTTTTATGAGTGTCTGACTTGGCTTTACATGCCGTCGAGAAATATCTCTCACGCATGCTGGTTTCCTCACGATGTTTTCCTCCACCGAAACAAGTGATATCTGATCAAGAGTTCCAGAGAATAACTCTTCAAACGAACAATGTAGTCTGATTATAAAAGTAGTTTAGAATAGTTGAATGTGGTTGGCAGGGCTATCTTATCATATCGTATCTTTCACGAGGTCTACCGCAACGCCTTCAGGCTACTACCTCCAATAATAGATGAATGTCTACTATGATAGTGGATGGATGGATGTAGGTGGCTGGATCGTGTCTGATTTAAAAAAGTGTTCATGGAGTTTCTTGCCCGTTCTTCTCCACAGAGATCTACGCTTTGGAATGGGCAACTACAGTAGGTACTTTCACAGTTTTTGTCCCTTGTGACTGGGACTTTAGCTACATTTCACTGTTGTCTTTGTTTCGACAATTCAAAAGTGCCTGTAACTGGCCTACTTGAAATAAATGCTTTAAGACTGATTATTATTTATTTCAACCAATATAACTTTTCTAGTTATCTAGTTTCTGTTGTTTAATTCTACCTAGCAAGGAAATAAATGGATAATTTACATAACAACTTACTGTTTATACCTATGTATCTTATTCAAAGTGTCTTTCCGTCATCGCTTACGAATATCAATGTGAAGAAAATGCATGGAATTGTCATGTAAATGGCGTTAGTGAAGCCATAATACATGCTTAAGTCTTTATTTAAATTCCTATTTGTTAACAGTTGCAGTAAGGAAGCTTTGCCTATCCACAACGAGGACCATCCAAGTTATTTCGTAATTTCTAGTGATCAAACTGCAACCTAAATTATGTAAGCACCTTTCTAGTTAAGCAGCGCTTGCTAAGGTCGGTCCTTGGGCGAGTGACCATTACGTGCCAAGTTTCCCCCGTGCATCGGAAAGTACATTAAGCCGTAGGCCCCGGCTATCATTTCTGGCTCTTTGACAGTCGTTACAGGTAGTGGCCTGAAAGTCTGACAACCAGTCTTACCAAGGGTTATTGTGTTACCTATTAATACCTGGGTTGTGTAGGTCAGATAGGCAGTCGCTCCATGTTAAATACTGGTCAGGCTGGAAACAGACCCCAACATAGTTGAGAAAAGGCAGATGAAACGATTTATCTAAGAAAATATCCCAAGACAACAAGGAAATAGAGTGCGAACTATCGTTTCCTGCAAATAACAGTCCCCCTATTAACCTAACCTTTGGAAGACTAAACAAACATTTAATTAATTAATTTTATCTACAACAACTAATTGTATATGCAACAAATTGTATGTCTATAGATAAGGCTGTGGCTACATTGATGCGGGTCGCGTGTCGATCGCAATACAGTCACGTGTTTACTGGACTTATGTTGAGCGTCCACTGCTAAGTAGGATATGCATGGAGAGGTTAGCCATGTTAGCTAGCGGTTCATTTGATTGCCAGCCACGCATTCGTGTGTACAGTCCGTCCACAGTTACCTCAGACATAAGTAAACCTTATGTCTACGAGAATAAAGGTGAAATCCCGGCTACATTTTTAACCGAGTTCCACATAAAGCGAAGCATAGTACATGTGGCGGGAGGAAACGCCCGGGTGTTTCCACTGCGAGGATCATCCGGAGGACACGGTGGAGCACACCGTGGAGGTCTGCCCCGCTTGGGCGGAACACCGCCGTGTCCTCGTAGCGGCGATTGGCGGCGGCGATCTCTCGCGTCCGGCCCTGGTCCAAGCCATGGTCCGGAGCGAGAGGGAATGGGAAGCCGTCACCTCCTTCTTCGAAGCAGTCATGCTAGTGAAGGAGGTGGTGGGACGTGAGAGGGAAAGAACCTCACGTCCCAGCCGCCGCGGGAGACGCCTGGGCGTCGGGGGTCACGTGGTGGCTCCCGGCCACCGTAGGCGCGGGCCTGTGGAGGGCGAGATATGGGCTAGCTCGCCGTCCGGCCGTCTTATGACGACAGGCCGTGTCGACGGCGCGTTCGTGTTCCACACGCGCCTCATAGAGATGTAAGCAACCGAGTAGGGGTCCGCATGGGCCTATGCCTGCCAGGGCTGCGGGACTGTTCGAAAGAGATACCGTGGCCCTGGAACACAAAGGGCAAAGAAGGAACATGGATGGGTTTTAGTCAGTACAAGTCTGACACTCCCTTCCGCTCCGCCCATAGTGGGGGGGTCATTTGATGATACCCCATCCGAAAAAAAAAAAAAAAAGCATAGTAGACGCTCAAAAGTGCAGTACCATGCTAAAGATTACATTGCTATGAACTGTGCGAGCGCGATACAGCAGTGTATGTGCGTGTGCGTGTATGAGTGATGTCTCAACATTACACACATAACACACACTAATGAACTGTCGTCACACTACGCGAAATAGCATTATATCTCTGTTGCATTTAGAATACACATCATAGTGATGACCTGTTCTTACCATTGCATTGTTAAAATTCGCGTAGTATTAACATGGGTTGGTAGCTGTTTGGGCTGAGCATGGATTCACGATCAATGAAGTCCAAGTTCGAATCCATGTTATTACAATGTGTGGCTGTTTTTTGTTTCTTTGAAACCTTAATAATATTTGTATTTTAAGCAGAAAGTCGTTAGGTATTTATGTTTATTTATAATATAGTCATGCTTATTATTTATTTTTATAAGAAGTTAAATATTAGATAGTTATTGTATTGTTATTTAACCTCATTAATTGATTTTTATTTTATGTTTTCGGTGTTGGAAGGTGGAAATAAAAAAATCATGCTGAATGATAACAAAAATGTTTATTCGTTTTATTTATTTATAAAATTAACAAACTTTTATGAGAATGTGACGTCACATTCCTATCTAGGCAAAAAAAAGTTCTCTTATCACCGTTTATATTTTTTTTTGTTGTATACCCACTTAGTCAATTCATAATAAGAATAACATAACACGGAAGGGATATTCTAATAACACAAATATAATTGTTGATACCCGCTTATTATAGGTAGTATTCAGCAGAGTTAATTGAATACTAATATATGAGTTAGACTTTATGAACGTGTTTTTTTAATGTAACGTCACATTGAATGTATTGAGGTTATAGCTTAAGTGTTCATTTTCTTGACGAAAAGAATATTGAAACTAAACCCCAATTTAAGATCATTATTAAATTTAAAATTTATTTCTTATTTTTTTTATTTTTATTTACGGTTATGTTAATATTACTAAATATTTAGTTACCCGGTCTACTTATTAAATTAAGTATTATTATTTTTTCGCCATAAATTAAGTCTTCCTTTTGGCAAGACTTGAAAGTCTTCTCGTCAGAAAATACAGTCACCTCCCAGTTAAAATGTAAATAATCTCGAGCAAAACGTAGTCTTTCCTCCCTGTGTTTTTGTGTCAAAAATTGTTTTTAGCTGGCTTCCGATGATGTAAACCTTCAGCATGGACTGCATGGCGAACAGTCCGTAATGTAGTATTCAATTACTCTGCAAACATTATAGTTGGAATGAAACCATTTGTTTCATATTCTTCCACCATAAAACGTCGCTGAGTCGGGTTAATAAGCGGCGGCCTTTCACTTCTTAGACGACTCTTCAGACTACCTTCTTCCTCAAACCTCTTTACCCAACGGCTAACAGAATTTCTAAAAAAATAACAAAATATGATTACACACTTGCAACTAGCAATTTATTTTATAATAAGAAAATCACACACCACAACTATCATCATAATAATTATAATTTTTAAAAATAACTTACACATTTTAAGCCAGTTTCAGTTGAAATTTGAGAAATATTAAGCCCATTTTTACGCAAAGTGACAATATTTGCCCTGTCATCAATACTAATATTAGCTTGCATCTTGAATAAAGACAATCAAACAATACGCTAATCGTAATAATAACACAAACGCTCGTAACAAAGTTTACCAACTAACAACGTCATAACTAACTACTTTGTTCAATCCAGAAGTTTATTTGTTTCACATTCACCCTCATTTTTTTTGTTAATAATAAGTTCCAACTAATATTTAGAAAAACATATCTCATCGGGTCTAACGTATCATTTATAATTAAAACCTAAAGTGTAATGTCACTTGGGTTCGAACGCATACCGTGCGAGACATTTTATCTATAGCGTTAACTGCTAAGCCAGATAGACATATAATTGTTAGTTTGAAATTAAATATCACTAACTTAATACTCCGTCGCGACATGACAGGCTTGTCACTAAGGCAAATGATCATTATATCGCACTCTTTCTGACTAGATAATTATGAAAGAGTGCGATATACGAGATCGTGTATGTGTGCAAAATGTTTGTTATGGAAAAAGGTCGTAAGTGCGACTTGTTTTGATGCGATCGTTTTGTGAAACTGCTTCTGCACTTATGGTCTCTACTGTACATGTGTAGCTTATTCGTCTACGTGGAATGTGCATTGTGCAAGTAGAGATTTGCCACGTTTCATTTGTCTGGCAGCATAATTGTCGAAATTTGGCTCCATAATTGACTATTCCACCTGCATTTTTAATGTGCCACGAAGCGATTCGCTGCGTTTTATTTGTTTGTCAGTTTCGCATTTGTGCGTGGCATTGTTGTGGGTCCATCTCGCAGAGAGGAGACCTGTGACTCGGGCATTGGAAACATTATAGGCTGGTTACATTTGTGCATGCACGCGGTGGACGATCTCACCTACAATTCCATACAGAGCGAAGCTAACTTCGTGCGTACCTTAGCCTCGGACTGCAGTGGAGCGATGCCTTATCCCCGCGACTGTTTCTGATTACTATTTTCCACATACGTGTTTATTTATCTATGTTCACTGGGACTGACAGGCGGGCCTTGTTGGTTGAGCCAGGAATGAACGGAGGGATTGAGGTTAGATTTAATGTGGCAGAATTTACAGATGTAGCTATGACCTAATTTGTAAATAGATTGTACAAGAAAGTTTGTTGTGTTTTGATCTCTATAAATGGAGCTTACAGAGAATCATGAGCAATTTTTGATTCTTAGACAGAGGACTTTTTGTTAAGCATACTAATTAGTCAATTTGCTGTCTCTTCTGATTGAAAAATAATGACAGAAGATATGCATTTACGGGCAATTTTAGTTGATAGTCAATTTTGTTATCAAGCAAAATCCTTGGCATTACATCCAATTTCTAACTACATCGTTGCAATAAGGCAGGGAGATCACCAACCATAGAATATTGCCTCTGGGCTTGCAGATATATCAGAATTTAGAATGTCTGCTGGTATTAGAGTTTCTTCCACTTATTCCAGTGGACAACGTAACGAATATTATCTAGTTCAATCTAAAGTCTAAACATAGCTCAGTGACACCACAATGAACAGATAAAGAGTAATAAACATGTACATGTAACTAGGCGCCTGCCAGATGTTTCGAACGTGCCTATTTCATGTCATTGCGCGCCAATTAACGTCCCTATTTGTTTGTTAATTAGTAGAATACTATTTATCTTATTAAAAATATCAGCAGCTAGATCACTTCGTATGTTGCATTCTTTATTTAATAATTATACACTTTTTCTTCTTTTCGTGTTGATAATCCATATTTTGTCTTGGACTGGATTTCTACCGTTTGCCGTATGTAAGCTCTGGCGTAGCAAGTTATCACAACTTGAAGGACAGAAGACACGCCGTACTCTGTGACGACGCTCCTCACTGACGCTATGTTTAGGATGGGACGATGATACTCCATTTGACCAGATTGGAGCTACAGGGACCATTCTGTGCCCAGCGTCTCTGAAGTTGTATTTAGAGGGTCTCTCGTATTCGAAAATCCTGTAAGTATCCCAGCGATTCTGTTGTAATCACATTTCAGGTTTTGTTTGCATATGGTGGTCCTATTGTGGTTCTTCCGCTGTACCGATAGCTCATAATTCATCAGATAACTTGTTTTTGTTTTTCTTTTAATTCGCTTTTGTACTTTACTCTCAAGTTCTATCACAATATTACTACCACCCTTTCTGAAGAACCCTACCTCCAATAGGTCAGCGTATGTCCTTCTAGAGCGCTCCCTCCCGGTGATGCTACTCACATCTGCCTTGTAAATACCTTTTGTTAGTCGCCTTTCTCACCAACGATGAGTCCGCTTCATGAGTACGCTAAGATGATGATGAGCCATCATCATCTAAGCGTACTCTTTTCATCTTCTTTTAAACTGCATCGTTCTCCTACGACATTTATAATTATGCTATTCATTTTGTATTCCTTGTCACTGCCTACATATAATTATGCAGCCATTACAAATTTTCTTACACAGATCATGTAATTGTTATGTTAAAGCAACCTCTACAAGGTCGTCTTGCACGCTTAGTCAAGCATTATTAGCGGTAAATACTGCCATTATTACTACTATTATCTTATTTAGATCGGAATTTTCAGCACAGGCTTCCTATAGCGAACTATTTGGTTAGGTTAGATAAGTTCCGAGAAACAAAGTAGGCGTATGGGGAATTATTTATACGTGTCCGTCCGTAGTGTAGGTACATGTGTGTATAAAATTAATTGCCCTGCAGTTTGTAATGAGAGCAGCCTGTGCTTCTTCCGCTCCAGTAATTTACATTTTCTATATATTTAAAATGGTAAACTGACTGACTGACTGACTGGGTCATAGATCAACACACAGCCCAAACCGCTGGTCCTAGAGACATGAAATTTGGAGGGTGTATTCCTTGTGAAGTGTAGGTCAGCGCAACACGTTCGACTGGAGGTCCACCCAAACTCAATTCGAAAAGACTACGATCCGAGCAACGTTGTTAAAAAACGTGACGTATGTGTGACGTCGGCACCATCATGATTCATAAATGGGAAGCAATAAACTTAACGTTATTGACTCCATTCACATACAATCATCATCAATCTCGTCCATAAATGTACACGTGGCCCTTGAATTGTACCTATTAAGAAAATGTTGTGACGTCACAAAGGAGATAGATTTAGATAGAGACGTGAACAAACGGATGATAATAACGACATAACATCACGTCTGTAACTTCCGAAGGGTTAGGCAGAGGTGCACTTATAGAACACTTAAATTTCGCCAGGTCCATTTAATAGGGGGCGAGCCTTTGCCATCAACCGGACACACCACCGGCTGCTAATGAAAAAATCCTGTTTGAAACGCAAATAACGCTTTGTCTGACCTGGAGATCGAAACCAAGGCCTCATGCTCAGCAGTATTGCTCTGCGACTACTAGACACGCAATACAGTTCCGTGGTTAAAATCTAGATTTATGTACAAAAGCACCAGGGCCAAGATTTACTTCCCGCCAGGGTTCACAGAACCAAAGACATTGGCAAAATTTGTACAATAGTTGAAGAAGACATGATGCGCCGGGCCTAAATAAATTGGGATAAGGACAGGGGACTGATGAGTGTTACAAGGAGGCAAGTAGAGAATTCGCTACAACCAACGGTCAGAATCTTTTGTTGACCAAGACTGGAGATGAAACATCCTCAGAACTTGAGACGTTGTCATGACCATTTCTTAATCTTTCTGCTATAGCAGACACTGAACTCACCGTCAACCTATTAAATTGGCGACTGAACGTAATCCCCGAAGTTGATTCATGTCGCATCACAATTGATTTACTGTCCAAGTGACTGGTACGCAGGGTACTGTTAGGTTCAGTGTCGGTTATTGTGGTACAATGCACTAGTCATTGTCCAGTTTATCATGAGGAGCAGTTTTAGTTTGATTGTGACTGTAGACTGAGGTGGACGATGGTGAAACAGGTGAGTCTGTTTTGTATCTTCAATTCTTCAGCTTTGTTGTCATTAGGACTTCGGTTTCCGCTGGGGAATTCTCTGGGATCATTTCGTTACTTCTGGTTTTATTTATCAAGTGTTCTTCTAATAGTACTTACCTTGTTTATTTCAACTTTGTTATTATTTATTTTTAAAGGGTTAAGGGACTGTTAACTTTTGAGTCTCTTATCGTTGTCTATACTATATATTATTAATATTATAAAGCTGAAAAGTTTGTTTGTTTGGTTGAACGTGCTAATCTCAGGAACTACTGGTTCGATTTGAAAAATTCTTTTAGTGTTAGATAGCCCATTTATCGAGGAAGGTTATAGGCTATAAAATTTCACTAGGACGAAGGTCGCGGGCAACAGTTAGTTAATTTTATAAAACTTTTCCGCTTCTTGTCTATTGTCTTCGTCAGTAACTGTTTCTTTGTAAGTAACTGTTGTCAATGTAGATGGGTGTAGTTAATTGTTTTTAAATTTTTCTTTTGGTGCTGAATACTTTAGGACCTTATGGTATTTTGTTGGTATTCCGTCCGTTCCGTTCCGACTGTCGATATACTTATTCTTTTAAGTGTCACTGGTGACCTCACCTTATCGAAATTCTCAATTCTTCAACTTTTTCTGCCATCGGCTCGCTAAGAAGAAGATTAGGTATGTTCTTAGCGGGTTATCCTTTACCCAATTTTGTATCACATCTACACAAAGGATTTTATTGCATTTCTCACGAAATGTACCCGACACATTGGAGCGTTCATCTGTAACCAATTCGATATCCACTGGCCCATATGTACGTACATTCGAAGACATATCAAACTATACTTCTCCAGTATAAGCTGGTCTATCATTGGATGCAAAGTCTACATAAAGTGAGGTTAACTTTTTCTGGATAACCAACGAATCAGAAATTGTGCTAGTATAAGCTGGTCTCTCATCGTACGAAAAATTTATACAAAGCCAGGTCAGCTTATTCTGGAAACCGAAGAATCAGGATCTCGTCTTGTTCCGCGTTGCGAAGGATTGCTATTTGGAGCCGAGAGTAGGAATACCATTACGAAAGAGAAGTTCTGACAAAAAGCCGGACATTTGCAAAAAAATCTAGACATTTTGCTTTTCCAATTTTTGTTTTCAGTTTCCATTATACTTTCTTTTTTTTTTTAATAACAGCCTCACGGTTGCTTCTAAGGTTAAGCTACGCTAGCCAAGGTCGGTCCGTGGATGGGCGACCAGTTGATTGAGCATGCATTATATGTCGAGACTTCCCCGTACCTCGAAACGGAGAGCACGTTAAGCCGTTGGTCCCAGTTGTCATTTGTTGATCTTCGACAGTCATTGCAGTCTTACCAAGGGGTATCGTATTACCCAGTACTAACTGGGTTGTGACGGTCAGATAGGCAGTCGCTCTACGTAAAATACTGGCATTCAGCTGCATCCTTACTGACCTCATTCCTGTCCTCTGGACTAGATTGAGGTCAAGAGTAAACCCATTTAGTATTAAATAAAAAAACCGCTTGCAAAGGTAACCGGACCCCAACATAGGAAAAAGGCCAGACAGATGATGATGACCAAAATTTGTTTTCCTTAACAGTAGTGCTTATGTCGAAAAATCCGGACAAATGACAAGGCCGGACAAACTCCGGATGAGAAGCCAAAATTCTAGACATGTCCAGATAAATTCGAACGAATGGTAATCTTAGCCGAGAAAGATTGGCCCTTGCGAAAAAGAAAATACATATTTGGAATGCGTACTGCATTGCTAAGCGAGTATTTCTGGGGTGAGAGAAATTTCCACAATGTTATTTTGTTTTTTTGGGCTGATTTTGAAATGGGTCAACGAGGAATTATTTATTGTCTGGCTTTGAGAGATTTAATGGCGGTGGATATTTTATTTTAATAGCTTATTTTCTCTTTTTATTATTTACCATATTTTTGGAGGGGTTTAGACATTCAACCCATCACGCTTGTCTAATGCGGGTTGAGGGGTGAACAGAGAACCTGCTCACTCGGTTCGTGGGTGCTGCGGTTATATTAAGATTAATAATCGCCGTCACCACCCTAAATCGCTGATTTACCTCCTCTTCTCAAGCCAATTATCTGACTTTGGCCATTTGCAATCTGTGGCAGTTCGCATGCCCTAAGTTGATGGTTGTTTACTAAAAGATGTAGAGGTAAACGTTTCTCTTAGACGACTTTTACGACTTCCGCTTAATGATAAGCAGCTTACACATTTGATGTTTTTCCTTGCTCGCAGATCAGCATGAGAGCTGAGACATACAGAAAGAGTGGAGGGAGGCCTTTGCCCAGAAGTGGGACAGTGCAGGCTAGGGAAAGAAATACTTACCTATGAATTACTTCGTGGATTTAGTGGTCGCTCTTGCTTATTAAGTGATCGGTTTTTTTAATTTATCCATTACGATTTTCTCAGTAGCAGTCTGAATTGGGGGTCCAGTTGATGTCAATAAACTCGGCCTCTATCCTTTAATGCACCTTTGCATATATTTATACTTGCATATCCTCTATAGGATCTTTAAATAATTCGCGAAGTGAAGTTAACTATAGGTTATCTCTGTGAAACCCTCGCGAGATTACACGCTAGAGATGGGTAACTCAGGAAATATAGATAAAAAAGATATGAATCAATCTGTTTCCATCAATCACTCTTTATATCCATTCATATCCGAATGTATCACTGTATCAGTCAGTGTATCTTTCTTTACAATTACATGTACTTTGCCTAAATTTTAGTCACTCAAAATCAAGTCCTTTTGGCGCTCTGGTTACAAAACTAAACAAAATATCAATTAATCAGTTTGCTTCATTCATTAGTTCAAGCTTCAAGCAGTAGAATCGAGTCCAATAAACCAGAGAGATACGTAATGTAACGACCAAGCAAAGTGCGAACAGCGTAGGTTCTTATCTATCACTCTTACTGATTCATTGGATTGAGTTGAGCGAAGCAAGCCACGCTGAGCAGTGAGCAGCACAGAGCAATGTCACTGCGTGTCGTGTGCGGATACAAAGATATAAAAGAGTGATACATATCCCAGCGATCGAAAGATACATTTCAATCTTTTCTATTTGCATTTTGCCCATCTCTATAGTGATGGTATTTTAGTTTAATATACTGTATACATTGTAATACAAGTACATCTTTAAATAAATCGACAAGAGAAAACAAAGACTGTATGTACAAGCAATCTAGTTCTAATTATCTTTTCAAATATAACTTTTGCTCTTACCGTATTGTTTTACTTTGACTGAAGCACGGAAAACTGTTTATGACATATACATTGCTGAATATACTCTCTTCAGCAAATCAATTGTAACAGCCATTCAATAAAGTCTAAACTCGAGTTTATTTAAATGAAAATTCTGGCAGCATTGTCTCCAAAAAGTTCCATGAAAAAAGTTATTTACTTCACGAATGGCGACACTAATGTACTTCCGATGCACTTTTGAGCACAACATTCTATCAATCGAAAACGATGATGCAAAAGGCAAAAATGAATTAGATAATCCAATACAATAAGCTACAGAAAAGCTTATTATCACAATCCAGTCGTAAAAGTAGAAAACGCTTTGAAAGCGACTGTCTATTGTTAAGACTCTATAACTATAGTTCTAAAAAAATATCTTGATTAAAATGACAGCTATCAGGATGATAATTAAGCCTATCTATAAATGTTATTAAGATCATAACTTTTATAGTTTAATTCAATTAGCCATAATTACTACCCATATTTACATTACAGCGTAAAATACTGACTGCATAAATATGCATTTGTAATTATTTACTTCGATATGACTAAATGTACTAGTCCCTTTAGTTTGGCAGCCGTCATTTTATTCAAGGTTGGTTTTTGTGGAATCCTCTGTCTCGTTGACGTAAGCGCAACTGCTGAGCATTAGGTCCTGGGTTCGATTCCCAGGTCGAGCAAAGTGTTATTGGGTTTTTCCCTCACGAATTTCTCAGTAACAACCACGGAGTCTGGATTTATGCCCGATTGATGGCACCGTATTACATGGGACTTAAACATAACTGGCGAAATGTGGGTGTACTTGTTAAGTACACCTCTGCCTAACCGTTCGGGGATTACAAAGCGTGATGTTATGGTTCATAAATCATATTTATTTCTGTAAAATGTCATCATGTTATGTTTTATAACTAGATGGGGCTGGTGTTTCGTACCTCACTACTCTGAGAAGAAACATCAAAACCAACTCAAAGGTAACCGATTTTATGGACTATAACCCTTCTGCCATTTGTAGACTGGATAATGTTTTTAACTCGACCCTAGATATTTACGTATCATACCGATACGAAAGAAAACAGTTCCCAAACTTATCTCAAGTCCAAGAGAGAAGATATCTCAGCAACTCTTTCTTCACAAATTGTCACACAGATTCGCTCGTAAGCCGTAAACTGTAACTACTTTAACTAAATAATCGCCCATCCGGATTGCGACCGTGCCATTGGCCGGTCGGCCATCACTCGCTATCGGGTCGAAGATTACGACTTCGGGACTCCCGATTACTTTTCGCGTTAGCGAAATTGTCAACACGACCCTGTTTAGGTTCGGAGTGTTTATCTGCAGTTTTGAGAAATGTTTTAGTGAGATAAGGTATTCGGTTATACGAGTTATGATAATAACAAGTTTCTTAAACATATTTTTAGGGTTCCGTACCTTAAAAAGAAAAAACGGAACCCTTATAGGATCACTCGCGTGTCTGTCTGTCTGTCTGTCCGTTCGTCGGTCACAGCCAATTTACTCCGAAACTAATGGACCGATTGAGTTGAAATTTGGTACACATAATGTAAGTCGGTGACCCAAAGACGGACGTGTAACGTAAATTAATGAATTTTAAACCTGGGGGCCACTTTTGGGGGGTAAATAAAAAAGTGAAAAAAAAAGTTTTACAAACTATATCGTGTTACATATCAACACCAGCCCCATCTAGTTATAAAACATAACATGATGACATTTTACAGAAATAAATATGATTTATAATTATAATAAAAGGACTCATTTCGAGCATCTCAAACATATTTTTTTTTTTTAGTTTTAGGCAAACAGTTCTGAAGTTATTTATGAAAATAGGCGAAAATTGACCATGCCCCCCTTAACTCCGAAACTATAAGCCGACAATTTTGAAAAAAATACAAAAAATAGTTCTTTGCCTATAGATTACAGGAAAACCTATAAGGAATCTAAGAACGTCGAGTCGAACTCGCACTTGTTCGGTTTTTTTTTTATCTTCCTCAGCTTGTAGCAGTCCACTATAGGCCTTTTCAATCGCACACCATTCAACTCGATTCATTTAGTTAAGGGTTAGAAAATGCTTATTTGGTTGATCTAGTGGTTGTAAGCTCGACTGCTGAGCATGAGGTCCTGGTTTGGATTCCCTGGTCGGTTTCCCACAGTGACCAAACGCCATTCAACCACCTGAACTTGGGCCGTCCTCAACTTCTCCGACCATCTGGTTTACTATCCAGTAAACGTTTGAGTGCTCTGGTCTCGTCCATCATATCGTCCTTGCGACATGTCATGCCCATCGTCTAAGTACTGCTGAAAATAAAAACGTTACTTTTTAGCTTTTATACAAAGACAGATAGGCAATAAAACTTATTCACATTTTTCCATATATTTGGCATCGCGAACCATTACTTTTATTTTATCTTTACACCATGCCACCTTTGATGTTCATTACGAAAATAACAATAACATTTATATAGCTCTCTTTACGATCTATAAAAGCTGTAATGACCTAATTTTTTTTACCTTTTGCGTGTGTCGCTGTGTGTAATGTGAACTTCAATCAGACCCAGAGCAAACGAGTAGTTGGGTATGCTCGAAATCTGACCCAAATAATTTGGTCCAGAGAGTGTTGCCATTAATTTCGACATTGTTATCACGTCACTCTGGCCAAATTGGATAATTTCATTGGAATTCGAATCGAAATTCAAATTGCATAAAAAACCCGATTGATTTTTTTTGTTCTATTTGAGTTTTAACAGGTTTTTTTTAATTACAGCCCAAGTCAATTTGCGAAAATGTCAACTCCATTTGCACAAAAGCCTTTTCGTACAATTGTTTTTTAGAGCAAGTGGAGTTGCGAGAATTTAAAGATTCGGTTTACTCCCATCTCGGCACCTTCCCATCTCGGCACCCATGAATTTGTTTATCATGCCCATGAAACATTCCATCTCGGCACCCTGTCATTAATCATTGTTATGTACACAATCATCAAAAATGGGAACACAGTATCATTATAATGAGTAAATCAACTTGATTCATTGACTGTCTATTTAGTTGTTGCTGCTTTTCTTTCAATTCCAAATAAAAAAAATCCTGTTTTAATGGCGTCTATTATTACGCCGTTACGTTTCAGTTTTGGACTGTATGATACAGATCAGTGCAATCTTGACTACTTCAATTCATCCTGCGCTTAAAAAAATCTCACTTTTATCCTATAGCTTTGGAGAGTATGGTACCCCCTTTCGAATCTATACAAAAGTTTTATTTAATTTTCTACGCCACTAACCAGTCTGCCATCGTTTTAATCGAAAAATATTTACCGCATACGTTCGCCTCTTCGATAATCTCATAACAGGCATCGCTGTCTTGGGGGGCTATTATCATAATCACATTACCTCTACGGAAGGGGGAGTAAACAACCCTCACTACAGTCGACAACATACAGTAATTCAACTGGAAAGGTGCTTTTTAGGTAAATCAATTAGCTGGGGACTTGCCCCCAGTACCACCACTGATGAAATGTTCGGAATCGGCTCACAAATGTGATGTGAAGCATTTACACGAACTCATATCATGCTTTTTTTTTCCGGATGGGAAATCATCAAATGACCCCCCCCCCCACTCTGGGCGGAGCGGAGGGGAGTGTCAGACTTGTACTGACTAAAACCCATCCATGTTCCTTCTTTGCCCTTTGTGTTCCAGGGCCACGGTATCTCTTTCGAACAGTCCCGCAGCCCTGGCAGGCATCGGCCCATGCGGACCCCTACTTGATTGCTGACATCTCTTTGAGGCGCGCGTGGAACATGAACGCGCCGTCGACACGGCCTGTCGTCATAAGACGGCCGGACGGCGAGCTAGCCCATAACTCGCCGTCCACAGGCCAGCGCCTACGGTGGTCGGAAGCCACCACGTGACCCCCGACGCCCAGGGCGTCCCCCGCGGCGGCTGGGACGTGAGGTTCTTTCCCTCTCACGTCCTGCCACCTCCTTCACTAGCATGACTGCTTCGCAGAAGGAGGTGACGGCTTCCCATTCCCTCTCGCTCCGGACCATGGCTTGAACCAAGGCCGGACGCGAGAGATCGCCGCCGCCAATCGCCGCTATGAGGACACGGCGGTGCTCCGCCCAAGCGGGCAGACCTCCACAGTGTGCTCCACCGTGTCCTCCGGACGATAACTCATATCATGCTTCAGGTAACAGGTTACAATCGGGGTTGTCGCATCGAGACACATGGTTTTATGTGTGTACTGCAACATAAAAAACCACTCATTGCCCCACCTCCTGTCCTGCCCATCCTGCACAGCCTTTCAGGATTTAATCGAAGCAAATATTAGAGCGACATGATGATGGCTGATATGATGATGTTGAAATCTTATAGCAGGTGGCTACATATTAGTCTAACACAATTTGAGTTTCATTGAAGAACATAACAAAAAGTTTACTTGACAACTGTAACACTCGCGTTTGTTCTCACACAAGCTTAGTTGCTTTACTGGATATTCTTATACTGTGCCCTTACCTAAATGGATAGGTGGAAACGAGATTAAGCTGGTTTTGATCGTTTAAGTACGTAGGAATGGAATTAATTATGCAAAATGTAAATCTGTAGATAGCATACGCGTGTTTGGGATTAAAAGGACACTGATTACATTACTTACTAGCTATTGCTGGCGGCTTCGTTGCTATGGAGGCTGGAAATTATCTCAAGCAAACCTGCTACCGAGATCGAAAAAGAAAAATAATTTATTTGTTTCGCATAGGACAAAACAAAAATGGAAATAATCCTATTTCCTATTCTTTTCTAGGTCATGTCTATCGTTTATTAATTAGGATGTGAAAAGTAACAAACTGACAAGAGTTACTTTTTCATTTATGTGAAAATATGCTTAGTGGAACTATTTAAAAAAATATGACTCTAAGGATCGTGTGCGACACGTGTGTAATAAAATAATCGCAAAACAATCTCAAAGAGAGAATGCATTAATATGGAATGCTTCGTCATTAGTGGTAAACAAACAAGACAACGATTACAAATTGTAATATTAAAATACTAATTACAAAAGACGTTAAGGTAGACAATAAAGTGACTGCAGACTCTAATCAATGTTACTTTAAACTGTAATTACCAGCAATAAAGTCAACTTTACCTCAGCAATATCAATAAAATTTAATATAACTTCTTTTACGAAGAAAACCTGTACAGAATCGTGTAATCTGTTTACAGTTTAACAAGTTAATTTATGTTTTTACGTAAATACGAACAGTTTTCCAAGAAAAACTCTGGAAAATTGCGAAGAGTTTCACATCTGGGATGTATCTTGATTACTTTTTTGTTTAGGTGTTTGATTGATCTATGTATTTATATTAAATAAGATTGCTTTTAACTGCTGCTTTTAATTCAGAAAAAGTAATGTTTTCGTTGAAGAATCATCTTCATCATCTATCTGCGTGGCCTTTTCGCAACTTTATTAGGGTCGGCTTGACTGGAAGCCGGATGCACTGTTTTAAGCTTTCACGGTTTACAACTAAACTTATACTGTCTCTTACGGGATATCTTACGTGATTGTTCATTATTTTGAGCTCCCGATATTTTGAAGCTGTTGCAAGCGCCATGATCGCAGGTGACTGGAGAATGCGGGTAGATGGAAAATAAATTGTTAAGAGCAGCCAAATCTATCTACCCTCTTTCTATGTCTTTTGCTACGCGCACTACTGGATCTCGACACTAAGTCACGGCAAAAGACACTCACAGTATCACCTGGTTTTGTGGAGTCCTTGTTACGATGCCGGCTGCTACTTTTGAGCTTACTCAAAACTGGATTCCACAAATATCGGGAGCTCAAAATAATGAACTATCACGGAAGATATTCCGTAAGGGACAATATAAGTTTAACCGGATGCAGCTGAATAGCAGTACTTTACATGGAGTGACTGCCTGGGTAATACAATACCACTTGTTATGACTAGTTGTCAGACATTAGGGCCACTGACTATATTTTTTCCTTTGTTTTCTTTGTTTACTAACTTTACTTATACACTTGACTACATAGTATAAAACAAAGTCGCTTCCCGCTGTCTGTCTGTCCCTATGTATGCTTAGATCTTTAAAACTACGCAACAGATTTTGATGCGGTTTTCAGTAATAGCTAGTGATTCAAGAGAAAGGTTTATATCTATATTGCACCCGTGCGAAGCCGCGGCGGGTCGCTAGTATTGTATATAATCTGGTTCTTCTAACCTAACAGACATATGTGTTGTTGGGGAGTTTAAAACGTAAGCTAGCAATTTTCTAAGGATGGGATTTTTGGGAGACTGTCTCTTGTAAACTTTGACGTGCGTGAAAAGTGCTGATTATAAGCCTAATTCGAATAAATGACTTTGTTCTTTTTTTTTTTTGAAGAATATCTGTATATATTTATTAGCTCTTGGCTAAATAACAACCCTTAGGTTAAGCCGTTCTTGCCTACGTTGGTCTGTGGATGGGTGACCACCCATTACATACCGAGTTTCCTCCGTGCTTGGTCCCGGGTGTCATTTGTAGATCTTTGACAGTCGTTAGGTAGTCAGTTGCCCAAAAAGTCTGACAACCAGTCTTACCAAGGGGTATCGTATTACCCAGTACTAACTGGGTTGTGGAGGTCAGATAGGCAGTCGTTACATGTAAAATACTGGTATTCAGCTGCATCCGGTTAGACTGGAAGCCGACCCCAACATAGTTGGGAAAAGGCTAGGCAGATGATCACAATATATTTCTTGTCTTTACTGTCTTGATCATATTATGTTATCGCTGATTTCGAGTACCTACCTATTTATAGGCTAGGTTATCAGTGGTGTACACTAGACTTAGGATACTGATAACTCTATTAATAATAAACTACACTAGACACTAGGTAATAAAATAAGATACCTTTAGCAGGTGTTATGCCAAAACAGCTACTGGGGTAATCAATACTTCATTGGCAGGTGGATCAAGGGTTAGATTCAGAAAGCAATGCGTCAATGCAATCATATTATAATCAACATACAACCTGACCTGCGAATTGCAAAAAACGTAAGAAAATTTTGAATTTCTCGGCCTACGCAGTGCTTCCATCTTGAAGAATAAAAATAAGAAAATAAATACCCAGGTTAAGACGCGATTTTATATAAGGTCTATCTTTTCATACACGAAATATTTTAAGAGTAATTACTTATAGAAATTTCTATAAGTCGTAAAGTCGCCATAGCAACGAAAAAAAAATTATTTGAGTGTTTTTTTTTTTTTCAAAATTATTATAATTTCTAATTTTTTTTTAGACTTTTTGCATAAAACCTTTACTCCCATATTAAACTAACAACGACAGTAGGTAAATTCGACGTGCTATTCGTATTGCACGAGGATACCGTACTGTGTCCTTTGAGGCGGCAACTCTCCTGGCTCGTTTTCCACCGCTGGATATCCTGGCAGATATGGACACGAGGGTTTATAGCCGAATCCGCGATATCCGCCAAAGTGGTAATAGTGTACCAGGAATCGCTATTGCAAGGCTGAGGCGGCAGGAACGTCGACACGCGCTCGAGCAGTGGCGTGAGCGGCTGCAACAGCCGCAATATTCGCGTAAGCGCGTTGTCGAAGCCGTCCTGCCGCACTTCGAAGCCTGGCTGAAAAGAGAGGAGCGTATCTCTTATAGACTTACTCAGGTACTTACCGGGCACGATTGCTTCGGTGAGTACCTGAATAAAATTGGGCGAGAGGCCACAGCAAATTGCCATCATTGTGGAGGCAACCTGGACTCAGCACAGCACACGCTCCAGGAGTGCCCTGCATGGGACTCTGAACGACGGGTCCTGGTAGCCAAGATCGGGCAAGACCTGTCTCTGCCAGCCATAGTTGGGGCTATGCTGGCGGAGTCTGACAACTGGAGGGAGGTGACCTCGTTCTGTGAGACCGTGATGATTTAAAAGGAGGCTACCGAGCGGGATCGTGAGAGAGCCGATCCCAATAGGAGAAGAAGTTGTCGGGGAGGCAACCGCCTCGCCGCTTAACACGCCGAAACCCCGCCTGCATTACCTAAATGGGTAATGGGCCACGGGCGTCCAGAGTGGGGACTCTGTGCGCTCACCGAGTGACCTTGGATATGACCGGCAGCACAGTGGTCACGTGCTGCCGTGCACACTTGAACAGCGAGGCTCAGGGGAGATCTCTGTATAGTCGCCCCAGGGATGTGCCTTAACAGGCGTTGCACAGAGGGGGCTCCGGACAGGTCTTTTAAGAGGAAACGGTGCCTCCTCTCATGTGCGGATGGTGACCACCGGGGTGGTTTTAGTGCGGTTAAAATCCCACACTCCCCGGTCTTATCCCCAAAGACCGGTCGCCTTTTGAAGGTTTCTCGAAGAAAGGTAAATACGACGTAGTAAACTACCGTAATGGATGCTTAAAAATAAGGAGCCAGTATTTATTTTGTGTCAAGTAATTTTATATTGTTTATTTATAAAAAAATATACTCAAAAAAAAAAACCCTTGAAATGGCTTTGTTATAGCCGTTAGATGATTCCCTGAAAATGTTTCGTGTATGAATAGTTAGACCCTATGTTAGTGTGTAAGGGTGTAAAAAGACCCTTAATAAAGCCGGAAGGCACTTGTTCTCCCCGTCATTGCGATCATTTTTTTGTTCTAGACTATACCTGGGAACCTTCTAGTTACGGAGATTTGGGGGGTCAAAGTTCCAACTTTTTCATAAGTTTTTTTTTTAATACCTACATGTTTTTAATCTAAAATTCTTACTTTAAACGCCTCCACGACCCCCGTACTATTTAATCTATCCATCAGCACAGTGTTTTGAATGCGTTACATTGAGTCCTTTCTTAAAAGGTAATTTTTACCCCATAACAAAAAGTCGTTTCCCAGCAATAATTTTTGCGTAAATTTACTTAGTTTGATGTACAGAATGCTTGGTTGACGGCTTCGTGAAGGGTCCGTTTACACCCTATAGATAGTAAGGAACACAGATTACTCCCCGATAACCGAATTATTTTAGGTCTCGTACCACCGAGTTTCCCTATCGCCGAAACTAGGTTTTGGCGCAGATTTTATTATGTACACATCATTTGGTGCTCTCCCTGACCGCCTTACGATATGACCTGGAAAAATATTACGTTGAAAATAGTTAGATGTTTTTGGAGATAGATGGAGTTACACAGGTAAAAAAGTGCCGTTGCTCTGTCACATAACATAACCTCGAAGGAGTAGGCAGATGTGTACCTAAGAGAACACCTACATTTCGCCAGTTATGTTTAAGTCCCATGTGTTACGGGGCGAGCCTATTGCCATCAACCAAATCCAGACTGCTACTGAGAAATTCGTGATGGAAAAACCCAAAAAAAATTTGCTTTACCTGGAAATCGAACCCAGGACCTCATGCTCAGAAGTCTTGGTTGCGACCACCACACCAACGAAGCAGTCTAAGATAAATCGGAGGTGATTTATCCCAACAGATATCGACGAGAGAGACTTTTGGCGCGAAAAACCTTCCGTATTTTTTTAAAACTTACGTTTATTTCCTATGCAAAGAATTAGGTCGGTAATCAAGGGGATTTCATCTCATCTTTGTTTGAGTACGTCGTAAGAGGTGATTAAAGGATTTACTTGTGCTGTCCGGGGATGGATGAGTGAAAGCATCCTTTCGAACAAAAGGACCAACTCAAACAAAATGATCCTCACTCAATCCTTCGAAGTTTTTAACCACAAACATAGGATAAATTCGACAAAGCTTAGAGACTTAGTGCGGATTTCAACAATAAAACTGTGCGCCATCGGCACTTTTAAACGGCGTTCAAGAGCTGTCAGGTTTTATACTCTACACGGTGTAAAGGGGCCCTTCACGAAGCCGTCAACTAAGCATTCTGTACATCAAACTAAGTATTTACCTAACTTCTACTTCTAAAAATTATTGCTGGAAAACGTCTTTTTTTGGGATGAAAAAAACACGTTTTACGGTAGGAATCAATGTAACGCACTCAAAACATTGTGCTGATGGATGCGTTGAATAGTACAGGGTCGCAGTGGTATTTAAAGTAAAGTTATAACATTAAAAACAAAAAAAATATAACAAAATTGGTACTTTGACCCCTAATATCTGCGTAACTAGAAGGTTCTCGGGTATGGTCTAACAGCTAGACCTATATATAGATCTTTTTTTCTAGCTAGAGTCTAGCTAAAAAAATGACGGGGAGAACAAGTGCCTTTTGGCTTATAGCAATTATATTATGACACTGTTTTACATGACGTGCTCTTCGTGTTTAGTTTCATAAAGTGCCAATTCCACAATTGATTCTTGTGAAAAACTCCATTGTCATCTTGCTAGTGGACTCCTAGAAGTCCTCAATAATGCACTCCCACACAATATTGCAATAATAAAGCTTATGTACAACGGCCAGCTTAACCGAGTTACTTTTTGTAGATAAATATATTGCAACATTAAGTTACTTTCTTTAACTTTTGTAGTATTTGCTAAACTTTTTTATTTTACGATGTAGCGTAACTGCAAACGTTGCTTCTCAATAAGTAACTTCTGTGTGGATGCACCTAAAAACGCCGTGACAGTTAGATATGTAATTCCAGTCTACGAGGCTTTTACGAAAAAGTGGTGAACCAATTACGATGTCGATTACACTTAAGTTTTAAAAAAACGGCAGGGTTACCAAGACCAACTCCCAAAAACATTTACCCCTAAAATTGCCACAGTAATTTGAAAATTCCCCTAAAAAATAAGTATACTTTATGTTTTGTAACATTCTTCATATATGAATTAATTAATAATTGAATTTAAAATATACAGCCCCTAAATAAATCCTAACTTACTTATTTACCTCTCAGTTTTGGGGGGGAAACTGCTAAGTTGGAAACCTCGCTTTTAGAACGCAATCTATCTTTTTAAATTCAACTAAGCTTAACCTTAAACACTTTCTTGATAAGGCCCCGTCCTTCATTACGTCTTCAAGATTACGGGACGGTGTTTATCTCTTTGAAAATGGCGTTTCTCATTAGGAGAGACCGTTGGACGTCCCGGGTGACGTCAAAACGGGCTTGGCCGTAATACTCTGACAGTAGATTAGGAGACAATGTTTTAAAAACAAAATGCTGTTTCTTAGAAACATTGTTGCGCAATCGAGCAAGACTTATCTTGGAGAACACTGGCTGTTTTTTTATATTATTCTTGAAGTAAACACTTATTTCTTATTTTTTCTTAAGTTTCAAAACTAACGAGAAAAGTTAACTTCTTTATTTATTTGGGTGGTTCAATAGTGACTAGGTATTTAACTATAACTATTTGGTTCAAAGTGCGATCAGAATATCAACCACCACACTGGCATACGCTATGCTTAAAAGCCTCTATAAACAAATAAAAAGAAAAAAAGATGAACCGCACACCGCGTAAAATTCGCAAGAATCCGCTGTAAGTGGAAAGCGGAGGAGTTGTTATTGTGGAGACGGTTGGGGCAGACCAATGTCCTGCAGTAGACGTGATGATCATCATCTGCCTAGCCTTTTCCGAAGAAGGTTTACTACGAGGTTGGCTTCCAGTGTAATAATCTGTTACGTCACTCGTCACCCATCCACGGACCGAGCTAGGAAAGGGCTTAAAGATGATATGATAATGATCAGAATTATTATTTTCACCGATCAAACAATGATCGAAACTTATCCTACGGATTACCAATTGAAATATTTTGTTATTAGTAGTTGTAAATATGGAGCATAACCGAAGCGAAGCTCGTTGCATTTATCTAATTATTTTACTACCGCGTCACTTAATTCTGATAAGTAATTAGCTTCCCACACTTCACGTTCTCAAGAGCACCGCATGTAAGAATGAGTAACAGTCAAGTAACATGTACTTAGGGACATGAATCACTTGATTGAGATCGGTATTAGACCGATGGGATCGTTTACTGATGGTGTTTTGATCAAGATAATATGCGAACTGACAAGCCTTTGAATAAGAAGACTACGAACAAAGAAAAATGGGTAGCAGGCTGATATACTGGTCGAGTCTGGGTGTGGTATAGTTCTGTTCAAACTTTAAAATTGGTTCGGAAGTTAGCTGCGAGTGACGGTATGCGCATTATAGAGTCAAGACGATACGTCTTCTGCGACCCGCAGATACCTAAAATTGTGTTCTGCGCACGTTAAATGTTCCAAGCCACCATAAAGTTTGGACAGTATTATAAAGACTATCAAACTGAACGACTTTCTTTATAGGACCAACATGGCTATCGCGGAAAAAATATAAGCTGTTCCGTACAACACTTCAGTCATGTTGGCCCCATACAGAAAATTGTTCAGATTGATGATCTGTACCACACCCTTAAATATGACCACACCGTTCTGAGACACGCTGTATAAGTACCTACCTAGTTATCGATGCGCAAGCGATTCTTCTCTTTCGATCAATGGGAGCTGGAGGAAATACACGAGGTTTTCACCTATCCCAGGACGAAAGGATACTATGTCGACAACTCAAACGAAGCTGATGAAAACTGTTCCATTGATTTTAACGAAGTATGAACGTGGATGAAGTAAAAGGATTATGTTAGGATCGTAGCTGGTGGCGTTCTGCCTACCACCATAGGAAAACCTTACGTTTTTCACCCCTATCATCAACTTCCACCATGACTTTTAAGATTTTTAAATAGTTTTCCCAAGAATATCAGCAATAGAGTTAACAGAAACTTTTTCTCTTCCAGGGCGTCTCCTTCATCGGCTGGCATCAGCGAACCCGGCTGGAGCGGGTGCTGATGGTGGTAGCTGCCGTGCTGTTTGTGGCTGTGCTCCTGACTACCACCCTCCTGCTGACCATGAGGGGACCCACCTACCTGCCCGTGCCACCGTGCTATCAGCCTGAGAGCAAAGGTAACTTACTTACAATCATCATCATCAGAACATGGCCCTGTTTCCACCAATGTTGACGATCGCTTCCAATCTAACCGAATGCAGCTGAATACCAGTATTTTACATACGAGCGACTGCTTATCTGATCTTCATAACCCACTTACATCCACACTAGTTAATATCACGAAAACGAAAATAAGTCTTTTCATCTGTTACCTTCTAACGCCTTGCTAGCTGACAGGATTTTATTGGATAGACCATAACCTGCTCTAGGTCGTAGGAGTATTTTTGCCCTAATAGTACGTTTCCGTGGGATGATTTCCGAACTATGAAGGACACTACCACCGCTGGTCGTGGTCGTGGCAGCATTCTTGGCAGCAGAAGCTTCGGGCAAAATGCTGCCGTTCATACTAAAGTACACAAGTTTCTTCGGAACTGGTCGGACGACCGGCCCTGCGATGAGGTCTTCGTTACGGCCGTATGCGCGATGGTTGTTATGTTTCTATAGTGAACCTGAGAGCCTAGGGAAGTGGAGGTCACTTTCAAAGCGTTTCGTATTTATTGTAGCTACTTTCTACAAGCTCTTCGATAGCTTAAGTCTAACACTTTTTCAGTTTTCCATTGTTCTTGCGGATAGAATGACACTGCCTACTCCCTCTGGTCACTATATGTGGTCATGATCGCATAGTAAGCGAGGTCTAATATAGTATCTCTTTTTATGTGTATTTGATTATCAAAGCCTTTATTGCATGGCGCATTTCACATAAAGGAGAAACGTAGTGCCGATCATAATCAATTTTATGACTCATAAATAAATACTATGTCCCAGACAATAAATATCTATTCATCAAGGCACTCCTTTCTTTGTTTATTTGTAACCGTATATTTACTGTGGTAGCTATATAACTCCGTACTGTCTGGAAAACCACGTTGGTCCCGGCTATAATTTGTTGATCTTTGACATCAGATTTTAAAGTCTGACAATGAGTCTTACCGAAAGGTATCCAGTTACCCTGGGTTGTGGAGGTCAGATAATCAAAATAGCAGCTGCATCCAGTTAGAATGGAAGCCAAAACCAATACATATAGTTTTTAAGAGGTGAAAGTTTCAAGTTACTTACTTTTATATAGTACTGCATCATTGCAAGTGGCCCACCATGACGTGGGAGTAATTCCAGTGTGGGAAAGAGACAGAGCTATACAAGTCGTCTAGCGCCATCTCTTTTCTGCACTGGAATTACTCCTGCTTTAAGATGTCATAGTGGGCGGTTCCCCAGGTCACAATTCCTCCCGATACATGCTTAAGTTAACATCTTCTACCGTCTCTTTCAGACCAGGTGTGCCTACAAGGATCCTGCATATACACCGCGAGCGAGGTGATAAGGGCGCTGGATGAGACCCAGGATCCTTGTGATGACTTCTACGAGTTCGCCTGTGGAGGCTGGATCAAGAACAACCCTATCCCAGAGGGTAAATCCAGCTGGGGTATCTTCAGCAAGATTGAGCTGCAGAATCAGTTGATCATCAGATATGCGCTTGGTAAGTTAACTTTATGTTTGTGTTAGGAATGATGGAAGACTGAGAAGCACCGACTAGGAAGAAAGTTTGGTCGTACGACCGGCGTCCGACCAGCTGTGTTCAAGACAGAGGCCGATCATGCGACAAGTCGTGGTCGTCGCCGCATAGTGCGGAGGTCCACGACTCCTTAGACTATCTTGGCTTAGGTGCAGATCCAGTGGCGGATTTACAAGTTATCAAGGTATCGGCTGTACAGTTTTTGCCGCCCTTGCCTCAATAAATTGTCATGTCCTACATTATTTTTACAATCCAACAATTTCGTCGAAAATGCACGTAAAATAATTTTTGGGTATATTATCGGCTATTGGTTGTGGGGCGGCGAACTAGCTGTTTTACTCTAGAATATGGAAGGTTGCTACTCGGAATGTGCAATGACAAGTAGGAGGGGAACGTCATCGGCAAAATTTGTTGCAGACTTCTATCTGTAAAACATCAGAAAACCGTCATGCCAAAATCTTTTTGATTTCTATGAGGTAGCAAAAAAAAAAAATTCGGTCCCCAAATTTGCCGCCCCAGGCTCAAGCCTACTCAGCCTGCTGGTAAATCCGACGCTGTGCAGATCCTTCAGGCGGCGCAGCGCGTCATGGAGAAGGACTCCCTCGTTGACGCAATTTGTCGCAGGAGGACAGCGATGCGGACGAATTTGCCCCCAATCATTATTAATCCCTTTTGATAAGTGTAATTTTTTTTTAACTCATTTTATATTTTACTAGCACTTAGCACGCGACTTCGTCCCCAAAAATTGTGATAGCTCTGTTAATATGCATGATATAAATATAATTTATAGCCTATACCACCCACGAATAATGAAGCTACCTGCCAGTGAAAGAATTTTTAGAATTGGATCATTAGTTCCAGAGATTCCCCCTATACACAAACTTGCAAATCTACAAACAAATAGCTCTTTATAATATTAGTACAGATAAATAATTTTGTAGCTATATTTCTTACACGGTTACACATTTATGACCGCAATGATGTTGTCTATGATACTGTACTATGACGGGGTTATGACATCAAGATAATTTTCATTGTTGTCATACAATAGGTATTTGCAATTACAAAAGGTTTGCGTCACCGTAGAATAAATAAAGGAAAATACTTACGTAAACGTACCGTGAAAGATGGACGTGAATATATCACGTTTTGTAGACATAGCCTTATGAAGATATATTACAGTAGCGAAGGGTAATTTTTTTAAGAGGTAAGCCGGAGTGTGATTTTAATATTTGTCTAAGGATTACTGATTGTTGCTGCGGGACTGTTCGAAAGAGATACCGTGGCCCTGGAACACAAAGGGCAAAGAAGGAACATGGATGGGTTTTAGTCAGTACAAGTCTGACACTCCCCTCCGCTCCGCCCAGAGTGGGGGGGGTCATTTGATGATTTCCCATCCGGAAAAAAAAAAAAAAAAGGATTACTGATTGTGCTCGTTTTTCAAAGGGAAGCTGGTAGGAATCGAGTTGTATAGAACCTTCGCCACTGATGTATTATATTATAGCGTATATTATTAATTATACAAGTTGGAAGGAACTCCGACCGATCCATTGTTCATTGTAGCTTTGTTCCTTTTCAATACATGTACGACTACTACTTAGGTGTCAATTTTTAAAAGTCTTTGACATCGCCTGAAAAGATGATGATTTCATCGCTCGTTTATGGTAACAATACAAATTAAATGCAACTTAACACACAAACTACAATTTTAAATAGTACCTTCTAACAAATATGCACTAAAACAGTGCGACACCCATGTAAAAACCGGTTTATTAGGTACTAGCACTGCGCACGCGATTTCTTCTGTAAAAATCGTGGTAGCTCGGCTAATATGCTTGATATAGCATAGCATAATCAGCCTATTAATGTTCCCACTGCTGGGACGCAGGCCTCCTCTCTATGAGAGGGAATGGGCTATAATCCACCACGCGGGCCCAGTGCGGGTTGGTAGATGTCACATGTCTTCGAACTTTTGTTCTAGGACATGCCGGTTTCCTCACGATGTTTTCCTTCACCGTTTTAAGAGCAGTGGTGATGAAATAACTTACACAAAGTAATGCACCTGGCTGGGTTCGAACCCACGACTTAGTGCTCGTAAGTCGGGGTCTCCACCACTGGGCCACCGCTGCTCTCTGATAATATGCATGATATAAATATAATTTATAGCCTATAGCACCCACGAATAATGTATCTTTCTACCAGTGGAACAATTTATTTGAACTTATACTGTCACTTACGGGATATCTTCCGTTATTGTTCATTATTTTGACCTCCTGCATTCTCCAGTCAACCCGCGATCATGGCGCTTGCAACAGCGTCGAAATATCAGGAGCCCAAAATAATGAACAATCACGGAAGATATCCCGTAAGAGGCAGTATAAGTTTAGTTGTAAACCGTGAAAGCTTTAAACAGTGTTCAATTTTTTTGAATTGAACACTGTTTACTGATTATTTATTTATTTATTTAAACTTCATGTACAATAGTGATACATAGGCGGACTTAATGCCACAAGGCATTCTCTACCAGTCAACCTTTGGGTTAAATAAGAAAACATTGTGATAGGGTACAAAATAAATATATAAAAATAACTTCTATTGATTACTGATCATTAGTTCCCAAGATTACCCCCAACATACAAACTTACAAACAAATACCTCTTCATAATATTAGTTATGTATGAAACTGTAGGTGCCATGTTTCGGCACTTTGTTTCATCTATATTCACAAGAAATTAGTAAACTATTGTAAATTATAATCGAGTTTTGTCGTTTATCGCTTTTTATACGTATGTATTAAAAATTAGATGTTATATATTATAACTTTGTGCTGCCATAGTAAAGTAAATAACAGAAGTATTACTCCAAAGGGTCCTTTATGCTCGGTTCTACTGGGTTTTTGAAAACATTACGTTTTAAAAAAAAAAGTTTGTCCAACACTATGAATTTCTCCTGTATCGTGGGTGCGTTTACAAACATTTAAACTCACACAAACAACCAGACCCGGAACAACTATCTGTAAGCCACACAAATATTTGTTCCGTGCGGGGATCGAACCCGCCACACGCAGCGCACTCAGCTCAGCCCTTGCGCCAACCGTGCCGACATTAATTCGAGAACTTTGATTGCGATGACTATTGATTATAATTTGATTTTTCTATTGATTATAATTTTAAGTTTCTTGCCCGTTCTTCTCCATAGAGATCTACGCTAGGGAATGGGCAACTACAGTACTTTCACAGTTTTTGTGCCTTGTGACTGGGACTGTAGCTACATTTCATTGTTGTCTTTGTTTCGACAATTCAAAAGTGCCTGTAACTGGCCTACTTGAAATAAATGCTTTGATTTGGATTTTTATTTTATTTTGATTAATGTTGATTATTCTGTTTGCCAATCGTACTATCAAATAGCCGTAGATTGACGGTTGCCGAACTACGGCTATTTGACAGTACGATACGACAAGAAAAATAAATAAGCCAACAGGTTTGTTAGCTTATAATTATTTTTGTTTTGATTTCTGTGCTCTAAAGATAATTATTTTTATACAAGGTCAAATTCAATTAGCTAACAACACTTAGTAGACGTTATAGGTAACGATATTGACTATTCAATAATTATTTTTGGGGACTACGATAGCAACTAGTATGGTTACTTGAAGTATGTTTGTTAGGGCTGCGGGACTATTCGAAAGAGATACCGCGGCTCTGGAACACAAAGGGCAAAGAAGGAACATGGATGGGTTTTAGTTAGTACAAGTCTGACACTCCCTTCCGCTCCGCCCGGAGCGGGGCAAAAAAAAAAAAGTATATGTTTGTTGACCATAAGTGGTTGACCTTTACAGGGTTTTGGCCGCACTTAGGTTTAGCCGGCTAGAACTAGGTGTAACCTTACTTCAGCTTTTAGCCGTAACATGTACAAGGTGTAACATAATAAACGCAAGAGCTCTCCTGTGGTGTCACGGACCAGGAAACTGAACAACTTTTGTTCTACGAGTTCTAAAAATTCGCTTAAAAAAAATTGGACTTTCTATAGGAACTGAATGATCAGCTGATCAACATATTCATATACCCTTCTGCATATATTTTACAATCATACCTAACTTCCTCTATTAGCAACGCAAACTTCACCGAAAACGCTTCAGTAATAAATACAAGTGTGAATATTTGTATAGTTCGTTATGTTGTTATTATGTGCCTTCATGGGTTTTTGACGTCTTTTCATACGTAATCATGTTTAATGGTCAAGTTAAAAAAAAAGTTATAAATTCCCAAAATTCATAGAACAAAAAGTTTTCAGGTTGATGGTCTTGTTTTTATAAAAATAAAATAAAAATCAATTTTTTTCAGGTAAAATAAAAAGTAAAAATTAAAATCACAAGTTACGAAACAAATAAATACAAATCACAATATAAAAATAAATACAACGTCATCAAACAGAAATAGAGTGTCAAGAAAATCAAATCAATGTCGATGTCAAATAAAAAAAAAACAAAACAAAAAAAAAAAAAAAAAACAATCAATCTGAATTATTATGTTACACCCTGTATGTCAATCATTTTAATCGTTACCCTTCTGCATATATTTTACAATCATACCTAACTTCCTCTATTAGCAACGCAAAATTCACCGAAAACGCTTCAGTAATAAATACAAGTGTGAATATTTGTATAGTTCGTTATGTTGTTATTATGTGCCTTCATGGGTTTTTGACGTCTTTTCATACGTAATCATGTCATATGGTTAGTTAAATAATAAATACGATTGTGGCATTGTTCTCGTAAACAAATATAGGTATAATGCCGTAGGTGAATTTTAAAATTGGTTTGTCTGTTACATATTTAAATATTTGTGTAGGAAGGTATTGTACTTACTTACGATATTTATGCAAATATTGACAAACGAAAAACGCACTGTAATGTAAGAAATCAATGATGTCATTATGGAACATCTATTTTACAAATCCGTCTTAAAATATTGCGGAGCTCGCTCTCTTTTACTTTAATGTCATAAATAAAAAAATATATAATTTGAGCCCATGATTCTAGAAAGTTAATAGGAAGTTATTGAAATATTAACCACGACACGCGACGGCACGGTTTGCGCAGTAGCTGAGCGATTGGCTGCTGCGCTGCTTTTCGCGGGTTCGATCCTCGCACGGAACAAATATTTGTATGACTTCAGGTACTTGTTCCGGGTCTGTTTGTGTATGTGAGTTTAAATGTTTGTAAACGCACTCACGGTACAGGAGAAAATCCTAGTGTGCGGCAACCTTTCAATAAAAATAAAAAAACCAGTTGTTCCATACTTCTTGACCGTGCGTGGTGTGTGTTGCTCACTTTTATATGATTCAGCAGATGTTTTAATGAGTTCAAGCTTACAATTTGCACGTTGATGTCCTTTATACCATCTAGAGGCTCCGATTCATCATAATTAGGACATACTACTGCCGTTACTTACTTTACTTGTCCCTGACCACCCCTTGAGAATAAAGGTATGAAGTCTTGTTATGTCTCCACGCGCGCCTCAAAGAGATGTCAGCAACCACGTAGGGGTCCACATGGGCCGATGCCTACCAGGGCTGCGGGACTGTTCGAAAGAGATACCGTGGCCCTGGAACACAAAGGGCAAAGAAGGAACATGGATGAGTTTTAGTCAGTAGAAGTCTGACACTCCCTTCCGCTCCGCCCAGAGAGTAGGGCTCATTTGATGATTTCCCATCTTGTTATGTCTTCTCAAAAATTCCTTATCTCTTCTCCAGAAAAAGTAAACATCTCCAACACAGCGGACGCAGAAGCCAAGGCTCGTATCTACTACGACGCGTGCATAGATACCAATGAGACAATCGAGAAACTTGGCGAGAAACCCCTAGTGGCCGTCATCAAGCAACTGGGCGGATGGCACATACTACCATCTACTATGACCAAGCAGAAGTGGGACCTGCAGAAGTTGGTGCAGGATGTTCAAAACACGTAAGTGAAAGTTAGAGTGGCCAAAGTTAAAGTCAACTCGGCCAAAGCCAAAGTGAGCTGGGACAAATTCAAAGTTAGTTTAGCGAATGACAAATTTAACTTGGTCAAAGTTAAAAGTAGCTTGGCCAAAACTAAAGTAGTCAAGATTACTTTAGTTTTGGCCAAGCTATAGACAGATTCATCTTGGTCAATGACACCTTAGCTTAAACCAAAGTCTACTTGGCCAATACCAAAAGACAACTTGGACAAAACCAAAGTCAACTTGGTTTAATTCACTACTTGTTGGCGGTTAAGCAAATACATTTTCGTCGTCAGAAAATTGTTTCAGGATTGTTATGTTTCAAATGGATTCTATATTTATTTCAGATTTAACCTCGGCGGATTATTCAACTGGGCAGTAACGGAAGACGACCGCAACTCATCGAAACACGTCATTGTGGTTAGTATCACTATACTTTGCACCAACGAAGTTGTGAAGGTTGCCAGAATCCACTGGATATTGGCTGCATAGGACCGGTCATTGGGCTAATGATTGCAGCGAGCCTATGACCAGCGGTGGACTTCTTTCGGTTGATTGATGATGTGGCGACATAGTAAACCACCACATGCGAACCACACTGACGCATCGCAACCGATATCAACCGCTAGGTCGTAACCCATCAATTAAAACCTGTCTAATCGGAGGATCCTAGGTTTTCTACAGAAGCCTTTACATCCACTTTAATAAGATCCTTTAATTACTTCCAGCTGGACCAAGGCGGCCTAAACCTCCCGACCCGAGACAACTACCTCAACAGAACAGCCCACAAGAAGGTCCTAGACGCCTATCTAGATTACATGACACGAATATGCGTCCTTCTAGGAGCGAACAAGACCGATGCTAGAGCACAAATGAACAAAGTGATCCTGTTTGAGACGGAACTGGCGAATATAACAACCCCCTCGGAGGATCGGAGGGATGAAGAGGGGTTGTACAACCCGTATACGATAAGACAGTGGCAGAAAGAGGTGCCTTTTGTTAACTGGACTATGTTCTTTAATGACGCTTTCAAGTTGGTGAATCGGACTGTGAGTATGTTTTCAATATGAATTTTCTTTTTATGCTTGGTTAAGATACCCCGCACAAAACATACAATCCTCAAAAATAAGGATTATGTAGTTTCACAATTACCCAAGCACAAATTCGTTACTTTGAGAATAGCTATTAGGTGTCCATTAATAAATTTTCGTCCATCAATTTTGTCCATTTTTCGAGTCCCCCTCCTCCCATGTTGGATGTCGTGTGATTTGACATGACCCACTCACGCCCCCCCCTTTCCCTCCCAGATTTTTCAAAATGCGTATTTTTTATGTGTGATTAAAAATGCGTTGGATTAACTTAAAAAACATAATTGGCTTAATTATTTTCATTGAATATTTATTATTAAATATTTTTGTGTTAATTAGTTGCTCAGTGTTCTCGCAATTTTACACTGTTTCACGCTAGAAATAAACTGACGTGATGTTTGCCGAGACCCCCGTCTCTCCCTGGTGAGATTGGTTGGGATTCGGCTCGACCTCTCCCCCCGTTAAACACGTCACATAATTAAGGGACGCCCCCTTAGGAAAAGACAAACTATCAGTTACGGTTGTCCCTTTATGTTTTAGTATTCTTTCGTAATAACTTAGTGTTTTATAATTGTTTAAATGTTATTTTCAGATACCGGACACCGAACGAATAGTGGTATACGCTCCGGAATACTTCAAGAATCTCACGAAGGTTATAAAGAAATATAGTAAAACCGAAGAAGACCAAAGGTACGTTTTCCCTTTAATATATTATGACCAGATGTCAAAAACGACTGCCTCGTTGATCTAGTGGTCGCAAGCGCGACTGCTGAGCATGAGGTCCTGTGTTCAATTCCCACGTCAAGCAAAGTGTAACTGGGTTTTTCCATCAGGAAAAAGAAGCAGCCGTGGAGCCTGGATTTGTGCCCGGTTGATGGCAATAGGCTCGCCCCCTATTACATGGGACTTACAAACATAACCGGTGAAATGTGGGTGTACTATTAGGGACACCTCTGCCTAACCCTTTGGGGACTACAGACGACTGCCCAACATGCCCGAGTTGTCCCACGACTGCTCAGCTTGTGCTCATGGCTTCGATCCCCAGGGCAAAGTATTCTTAGGGTAAATGAAACCCAACTGTGCTTCAGAAAGTATGTCAATCCATTGGTCCCCCGGCTGCCTTTTGTCAATAAGATGCTCTAAAGTCAGACAATCTTACCAAGAGATACCGTGTTACCCAGGAATTTGGTTCTGGAGGTCAGATAGGCTGTCATTCCATTAAAAATCTGGTATTCAGCTGCATCCGTTTAGACGGCAAGCCGACTTCAACATAATTTGAGAATAGGTTAGGCATGCATGTAATGTAATCCACTTCTTCCATTCCAGAACTCTAACCAGCTACATGATGTGGCAAGTCTCCCGCTCCCTATCGACCTATCTCTCTAAGTCTTTTCGTGACGCCACCAAGATCTTGAGGAAGGCTCTCTTCGGCTCCGAGGGCACCGAGGAGTCTTGGAGATACTGCGTCACTGATACTAATAATGCTGTTGGTAAGTTCTCCACTTTTATGTATACGATATACGAAGTGTAACAAGACCATTAACGATGCCGTCAACCAAGTATTATGTACATCAAACTAAGTAACTTTACGCAAAAATTATTGCTGGGAAACGTGCTGATGGAAGGATTGAATAGTACGGGGGTCGTGGAGGTGTTTACAGTAAAAATCTAACGATAAAAACATGTATTTAAAAAAAAACTTGTGAAAAAGTTGGAACTTTAACCTCCAATATCTCCGTAACTAGAAGATTCCCAGATATGGTCTAGAACAAAAAAAAAACCCAATGACTGGGAGAACAAGTACCTTTTGGCTTCGTTAAGGGTTCTATTACACCCTTTATACGAGATAGACCTGTTGATTTTGGGCGCAACAAGTGATGTGCGGAGATTTCTTCACCCCTGGCATTAACGCACCCGCTGGTTCAGCCCCTATTTTAACTTACAATGTCATTTTGTCCCAGGCTTTGCAGTAGGAGCCATGTTCGTCCGCGAAGTATTCCACGGTGAAGCGAAGACCCAAGGAGAAATCATGATCAACAATATCAGGAATGCGTTCAAGAGAAACCTCAAGAATCTGGACTGGATGGATGCGGAGACCAGGAAGGCTGCCGAGATCAAGGCTGATGCTATTACCGATATGATTGGTAGGTTTTGGGGTAAGCAAGTCTGCAGGTTTCCAGGGTGATGGGACTTTGCTTCTAAACGCTTCTCTTGAAAATTTTGCGACAGCTGAACCTGAACAGAAATCGGATTTCGGAATACGTAGAGTTTATTTGCCTAAATTCGGTGCCTTTGTGGTCTAGTGGTCCCAAACGCGGCTGCTGAGCAAGTGGTCTTAGATTCGATTTCCGGGTCGGCCAAAGTGTTATTACGTTTTTCCATCAGGAGCTCCTCGCAGCCACGGAGTCAGGATCTGTGCCCGGTTGATGGCAAAAGGCTGGCCCCCTATTACATGGTACTTATACATAACTGGCGAATGTGTGTATACTATTTGGTAAACATTTGCCTTCGGGGATTACTGGCGTGATGTTATGTTAGTTCAAGGAAGGAACTAACATGTCTAAATTAACAGCTTTATTTTTATTTGGGAACTTAAAAAAAAAATCCAGGATTTCATAGGGAAGATTTTATATTATCCACACATGTTAATTACTTCCTCGCGGTTTAAGCCAATAAACTCCGTATTCCGACATCTGAGTATAAAAGTTCTCAAGTGGCCTTTTTGTGGGGAATCAATCTTTATGACGAAACGTGACATGCAGAAGTTGCTTCCTTTATGTTTATGCTTAGTGCTAATGCTAGTGCAAACTTAAGTGCAAGTGTGCAGGGTTGATTGCTCGCAGAACAAAAGACCGACGATGGCATCAAAAGGTTCTGGACTGGTCTCTTCTGACCGATGTCTTGGTAAAGGCCGTGGGAATCTGCTGGATGTGAGCACTGCACAACCGGTCGATATGGCGACACTTGGGGGAAATCTCCAGGAGTCTTTCGACTGATATGATGATCCTTCTGATCTGTACACATCTAGCAACAGCTCATTCCCAACCTTACGACACTAAACTATTAGGTTCAAATCTTTTTTCTCCTTCAGGTTTCCCCGACTACATCCTCCACAAGGACGAGCTGGACAAGCAGTATGAGGAGCTGGAGGTGAAGCCCAACGAGTACTTCGAGAACAACATAGCCTTCAACGTGTTTAGCCTCAAGAACGACCTTGGCAAACTGGATAAGCCTGTCAACAAGACTAAGTGGGGTAAGTAGTCAGAGTAATTGAGCCTCTATGTGAAGCTCTGGTACACCCAGAAGATGACAGGCCGAGCTGAACTAAACAAACAACCTTTGGTCATCAATCGACCTGGATTGAAAGGGAATGAAACTCATAGGAAGAGACTGACACTCAAACACATTCGACAGTAATCTCACAGCAGTTTTGTGCAAAACTCTCAACTCTCTAACAATATCTTTACTAATATTATGAAGAGGTAAAATATGTTTTTTGTATGTAGGCGGTAATCTCCAGAATTAATGATCCAATTCTAAAAATTATTTTCCTGGCTACAAAGCTACATTATTGGTGGGTGCTATAGGCTATAAATTATATTTATATCATGCTTATTAGCCGAGCTCACGGGCGAAGTGCAAGTCCATGATATTAAGAAATCTATTCTTATTCTTTTTTTTATTCTTTATTGCACACAAAATTAAGATAAATACACACATAATTACAACATTTAACTTATGTACAAAGGCGAGCTTAACCCAGAATTAGGGTTTCTTACAGCAAACCTTACTTGGATTGCGAGATTTGCAGAAGAGAATACACTTATGTGCCATCAACAAATCAATCTGTCTCCTAAATTATTATTTTTTTGCCACTCTTATTACTAACTACGACAAAGTCAAAAGAAAGTGTTATAATTTTAGCTGTTTATTTACGTTTGTACCATTATTGTGTTCTACCATAGCGCCTAAACAACTGAGCCGAATTTTTAGCTTAAGCTTTGAAGATTTTTTTCCAAGTGCTTCTTTTAATTTTTTTTTATTTTCTTCCAGGCATGACACCATCAACAGTGAACGCATACTACACTCCCACCAAGAACCAGATAGTGTTCCCCGCCGGCATACTGCAGCTACCGTTCTACGATGGAGATAACCCTAAGGGGGTCAACTATGGAGCCATGGGGGTGGTGATGGGACACGAGCTGACGCATGCGTTTGATGATCAGGGGAGGGAGTATGACAGGTAAGAGAAATTTGTCTGCTTTTGTAAAATTGTCAGGTGTAGGAAATATTGCTAAGTGAAAGTAACATTGCCATTTATATTGCCTAATAAAGTTAACATTACTTAGTTAAGTTAATATTAGGTCTTTACCTATGAAATTGGAGATTTGTATGAAAATTTTAAAAACAAAAATTTTTGTATTTTTTTTTATTTTAGCTTATCTAGCTTTTTTTTATCTTTCCGATTTGACGCAAGTGCTTCAATGTCGTTTTGACACTAACTCCAAGGCCCGCAGCAAGCTCAGCCGTAGATTGAGTTGAATCCGCTTCCACTACCGACTTCCATTCGTCGTTGTCGACAATGGTTACCGGCCGACCGCGAGGCTTATTCTTCAACTCAAAATTTCCAGATTTAAAACGATTGAACTAATAATGGACCGTGTTTATGCAAGCAGTGTTAGGCCCGTACACGTCGTTAATGTTTCGTGTTGTTTGCGCAGCGGTATGTCCACGTAGGAACTCATATTCGAAAATTGTACGAATTTTCAGTTTATCCATGGCGCCAAAAACTACCACAATTTCACAAAAACAAAAAACTATCTAAAAAAAAAATTACTGGATTTGAAATTAAAAGGACACGGCTTTTGAATAAAATTTATTTGAATTTCGAATTGCGCGCCAATCCACAGATTGCCATCTGTTGGTTTAAGTCCAACGTTGATAATCTGGTCACATTCAGGCAATAATGCCACCTAAGGGTAATATCGCCACTTGCTGGTAAAATCGTCAACTATTGTTTTTTTTTTTAAACTGCCATCTATTATTTTGCCGACTAATGGTTAAATTGTCTCATAAGGTTAATATTGAAAACCAACGATAATATTATACACCGTGACTTTTTAGTCGTCTTACAAAGGTTGTCCACTCAATGTACCCGACATAAAATAGCTCTAGATGCAATTTTTTTTATCTTCCATAATAGGTACAAAGAAAAATAATAATAAAAAATTAGAATAAAATTATGAAACATCCTGTTAATGATGTTTACGTGTCAAACGGGAGAACATACCTACCCAGCACTCGAGTCCAGTAGATCATCGCTCGCAACAGGGTGTTTAACGACGTCATGCGTCATAATACTGAATAATATTTTTATTTTTAAATTATTAAAATTTCGTGCCTATTTTTTTTATGAATGTTTAGTATGCATTGGATACATGAAGTGGGCTGCCGTTGTAAGACGACTAAAAAGTCACGGTGAATACATATTGCCACCCAAAGTTGCCTGAGAATTATATTTTCCCTTACCAACAGATTCGGTAACCTAAACCAGTGGTGGAACAACGCAACGATAGCCAGATTCAAGACGCGAGCCAGGTGTATCCAGCAGCAGTACTCCAACTACTCCGTGGAGGGACAGCATCTCAACGGGAAACAGACACTCGGTAAGACTTCGTCATCATGATCATCTGCCTAGCCTTTTCCCAACTATGTGGGGGTCGGCTCCCAGTATAACCGGATGCAGCTGAATACCAGTATTTTATATGGAGTGACTGCCTATCTGACCTCCACAACACATTTAGTTGGTAATAAGAAATCCCTTAGTAAGTGGTTGGCAGACTTCGGGCCACTGAGTTCTTAACATCGTTATTGCTTGAAAATCTGTTAAAAAAGCATTTTATATTTCAAAATAGCTTGACCTCACTTGACCTTGCTATGGATGCCATCTACAATGAACCTTCACTGATCTTTCCCATAGACAATTGAGGACTAGGCTACTATGTCATTGTTGACATATATCTATTGCCATAAAGAAAAATAGAATAGGCAGTTGGCGATGAGATTGGATCTACAGACCGACCGCTTTAATGAGTCCTTGCGAAGGTATCTATTTAAATATAATATTTTTAAGGTTGATCACGTATTGGTTCAATTAGTATAGTAATACCTATGTGGATTATGGTTATTAAGCAAGTAACCTGCGGGATGTTATTGGGACTTTATAGACGCTTAATGTGTCTTTGATGGGACAAGGCGCAGGACTCATTAAAGCGGTCGGTCTATATCATCCAATAGTATACGGATCTTCCGATCACAGTACCGCTAGCTAACTATTCCAGTCTGAGAGAATGCCGTTAACTTACTCATCTTATTTTGCTGAAAATCGACATGATATCTCCTTTCGATTATGAATAAGCTGAAGTGGCAATGGGCCGGCCATATTAGCCGTAGAACCGATGACCGTAGGGGTAGACGTGTTCTTGAGTGGAGACCGGGAATCGACAAACATAAGGTAGGGCGCCGTCAGGCGAGCGTGGAGCGACGATCTTTGCAGGGTGGATGGTGGCAACTGAATGAGAGTTGCTGAGAGTCGAGTTGAGTGGCGTCCGATTGAGGAGCCCTATGTTCAGCAGTGGACTGCTGTAGGCTGATGATGATCTCCTTTCGCAAGCCTGACTATTTTTTTTAACACAGACAGATAATAATAATAATTTATCGATTTCATTATTTCAGGTGAGAACATAGCCGACAACGGAGGCCTGAAGGCATCATTCCACGCTTATTTGGACCACGCCAGGACTGCCAAAGTTAACTTAACACTGCCAGGATTGAAATATAATGATCGGCAACTGTTCTTCATTTCTTTTGCTCAGGTAAGTTCTCATTTTCAATCAATCATCAGTTTTTGAAGAGGCCTAAAAACGTCCGAATCTCGCCAGTTAACTTGAGAGAAAAAGTGGCGGAACAGCAAATAACAACACATCTGTCTCTTAAGTTGGAAGAATTTGGTGAAGAAGATCTAGACACCTTTCCTAAGTTTTTCTTCACGTTCCACATAGTATTTAATGCTTCTTGAGCAGGCTCAGCAAATTAATCAAAATTGAAAAGAAAAAATAACTGGCAAAGGACGGTCTTTATTTTTTTGACATGGCAATATTTGCATTCAGATAATTTGTGTCACCATTTTACGAATATTAGAAGAATTGCTAATGATCTGCTGGGAATTCGGGAAATGAATCGCTTTTAGAGGAATTGCTAAAAGCGGCCATTTTAGTCTCCCAGAACTGCTAAAAAGCAAACTTTTGAATTCGATCCTCGACTCGTGCAAAGTGCCATTGAGTTTTGGATATAGTTTAGTGTTTCGGGTGTGGACTTATAACTATAAGAATATTCTCATAAAGTAGAAATGCTGTTTTCCAGGTCTGGTGTTCAGCAATGACCAAAGAATCAACGAAGATGCAAATAGAAAAGGATGACCACACGATCGCGAAGTACCGAGTCATAGGACCCATAGCTAACTTAAGGGAATTTTCCGAAGAGTTCCACTGCCCCATCGGGTCTAAAATGAACCCTGAAGACAAGTGTGAGGTCTGGTAGAGGGTCTGAAGGGAGATTCAGCAGGTTCATACGTTTTGACGGTAAATGGGACGGACTGGGAAACAAATGTATTGAAGTAGAATACGGTAGTTCATGTTTGGAAGGAAAAGGCGTCCACCACAGGCGCTAATTAGGTAGGACATACGGTGTAAGGGACAATCTTGACACAAACTTTTACCGAACACTCAGTAAGTACACACGACGACCAATCAAAGTAAGCAAAACCAAGCTGATCTCTAATTGTACGGGAAGCTCATGTAAAGTGAGGTCAGGTTATACTAGATATGTATAGCTTGACGTGTTTCCATATGTGCATGGCCAGTAATTAAAACAAATACTATGAACGGTTAAATCTTGTGGAATTTTTGGTAAAAGTTTTTGACACAAGGAATGTTTAATAGGCGAAGGTGTACACCGTGTAGATAGAAGGTAATATGGTGTATCTGTTTCATTTACCTAACTAGTATTTATTTAGCACGAAGTAATAAGAATGGATTTTAATAAGAAATTAAAACTAACAAATTAGTTCCGCGTAGATGGAGCTGTTACTTTTATTCTACTGTCTTAGAGTTCATTGCTGATTTTTTTATGGAAAGATTTTATATTATGACCACTTTAAGTGTGCAGTTCAACGTGGTGTTGCATGTCGTGAAAATTTACATCGATATGTCAAACTTGGTACATTTATTTGTGTTTTCCCGCCTGCATAGATAAGTTGGTAGAACTGTATTTTGTTACCCATTCGTCGCTTTTCATTCAAGATGGCGTTGACAAGTGACAAACACGCAGCGCTCTCTCGCGGTGAAACTTTGAAAAAACAATTCTATTCGTCGGGCCCTTTTTGGACTGGCCCATCCATTCTAAATTCTTCGTAATATTTAGGGTTGCCAAACCCAGAACATTTTGATATTTATACTGTATGTATATATGAGCTTAGCTGTTGTGTAACACGGGTATATGAGTTATAGTACCTAACGCGTTTATATAGAACTAAATGATTTTGTACAAATTGGATACTAGTGCGGGGGTTAGTTAAAATAAACTGTTAAAACCTTGTCCGCACTTTACAAAAGTCGAATAAATAATGTACATTTTGAAAGAATAAATGTATACATTGGAAAAAAAAGTACACATTTGAATTTATGAATGTACATTAGTGTGGACAAGGCTTACAACATCATAGATACAATATAGCCAAACAAAATAGTTAATATAAGTTGATAAGCAGCAGTTACTAAGTGATTTCAAGTGCCAAACGTCCACCATGGTATTCACTGTAGTTTTTTGCGTAGAGTGCTTTCTCCTTTGGGGAATGCTGCAACGCGGTCATAAATTAATAAATAATCTATAAAATCGAGCCTTTGAAAAAGAATTTAAAAAAATTGTGCGTGTACTTGAAGGTACAGTTGGCATCAGAAATAAGTATCATTATTTTTCAAATACCTACTTTATAAGTGCAGTCAAACTAGTACAGTCAGATTGCGGACTTTGAAAGATATTTCAGTACTTACACTTTATCCGAAAATTCGATGTCTGGAGTCCGGTCCACTATCTATCCGATATGGCGGCACCGTAGTAGAAGAAAAAATACTTTGTTGAGTCTTCAACTTCACTCTCGATGAAGTTCAACTGACTTTTTGAGCGCCAATTAAGCCATCGAGCCGCTGACTAGCCCTGTAGCATTTCTTTTATTTAAAGCACTCTAAAACCGCAAGGATTTAGTATGAAGATAGCTGTTAGTAGGTGCCTGAATGCTTTGATAACAGATTGCGAAATAGAATGACGTATTTTATAAATTAAAAACTTCGTGCGATGATATTTTTATTTAAAGTGATAAATGATAAATACATTTTAAATTTATCAATACTTTAATTAAAATTGAGAGATCTTGGGCAATTCTGACTCTCAGTTGCAGTCCCAGATAAATATTATATTATGCTCGGTAAATACACTAATAATAAGTTCTCCATTTCCTCATTGACTTTCGTATTTTCGAGGTGTGTTCAAAAATACACCTTACCTTTCTGATTTTAGGATACATTTACATACAAGATCTAATTAAATCTCGCATTGTATTCTCTATATTCCTTGATAACCTAGTTATTTTAGTGTAAAATTATACCTACTATTTATTGCTTGTGTGTGTCATACAAGGTTAAAAACCGCCTAAACAAATTATTTGCTTTTTATGAAAATATTCCTCGATTAAACAATTTTTCGTCCATTTAATTATTTTAAAAGCCATCGTGAAAAAAATTATGTTTATTTCTTTACCCTTTTTTTGTACTGTTTCATGTTAAAATTTAGGCGGTTTCTACATCATACATCTATCAATTATTTTATCCTGTACATAAGATTTAATTTTAGTTTAAGTTGAATGTATTAAAATGTGCAATGTGTAGACATAATGTACTTATTAAGTAAAATGGATCGTAATTTTAATAGTGCCATCTATTAGTTTCAAACGTCAACTAAAGTGTCGTATTTGCTAGGCGACCAATGTGTGAGGGTGTTGCCAGCAACTACCTACAAAGGTAGCAACATTGCCCGACTTTATTACATTTCTCGATGACAGTTGCGGGGACGTATTTTATATTTTATGTTTTTAAACGTGTACATGCATGCATACTCCATGATTTAAATGCTGGTTCCACGGCTATTGTTGATTATATTGCAGGTTAGAAGATTCCCAGGGCATTTAATCGTCGTCTAGCGGAAACGAGTCTTAGTTAGTTCTGTAGACAGTTTTACAAAAAGATGCTGGTCATTTTTAATGTTTGATGCATAATAATCATGCTTTATTTTTATCATTTTAGATATATTTGTGTGATATATAAGATAATGTGCGTGTCAGTGTTTTCTTAGGTACAGTCAGCGTCAAAAATATGTGTACGGTGCACTTATGAAAAAAATAACAATCGTTTTATTTTTGTTTTCTATTTTACGATTTGTGCGCGTGCACAGGTTTTCGAGCGAACTGTACGAAATACATATTTTTGTATACTTTACATAATCGAACTTTTATTTTATCGATGTTTTGCTTTAAAATGTATGTTAACCGGTAGATAGCTGTTTGTGTGTATTTTAAGAGCGGGAGTACAAATATGTGTGAGTTTTCCGATGTTATTCAGAGCTGTGTTTGCTTAGCTAAATGAATTATCCACGATTTAGAAATGTGGACTGTATAAGCAAAGTTAATCTAGGTATACATTTTTTCCTAATAATCCAATCAATCTAAATTAAATAAGTATTACAATATTCGGCTTTGAACTATTTGATATAACTCCATAATGGGATATATTATAGTCATTTAATATAGAAGCATAGCCAACTGGTAAAAGGATGATATTGAAAATGGCGACAAAATATAAATAACGTAAGATGACAATAAACTTCTTGTCTCTCGATGTCCCTTTTTTGTAAGAAACGGTAAAGTAAATAACTTTTATATTAAAAATCATACATAATTCCATGCAATCGCCATTCACAAACCTATACTAAGCTTTATAAAAAATCACATATCTATAATATAAACTCAAACCACGTTGCTAAAAAAAAACATGTTTGTTTTAAAATCAATTATGTAAGATTAATATAATATTTTGACTATAAAATCAATCACAAAATATTTATAAACTACCATATAGGGTGCTTTTAGACGATACGATATGCTTAGGCTATAAAATTAAAACTAATCGGTTACAACATTAAAGTATAAAAAAAAATAAGAAAGAAATGGAGACTAAAGGCCCAACTATATCGTGTCATCTAAAAGTACTTTAGATAACAATTCCATATCATTAGAATTTCTTAGATTGAGACCAAAATAGTTTTAGCTATTTATAATTATGCCCATATAGACCAGAAATAATTTAGTTTTTAGTGTCAATATTACACGAAATAACTTCCAAATAACCAAAAATGTTGCAACAGTATTAAAATGAGAATTTAAATACAATTTTAATAGCTCTGGTGCGCAAAGGCTTGTTAACCCAACGTTAGTACAATTCCGAAAGCGAACTCAAACCGTAGCGGCATTGTGGTTGACCATTACCTCAAGAGAATACACAACAAAAACTTCGACTGCAGCGGCATTTCCGTTCAGTGTCACGATAGTCATTTGTCAAATAAAAAATACGTGTTTTTGCTCTGTTAGTGACATTCTCTGACCGCACTACTGGTATCTGCGATTACCGCAGACAGCATTACAGAGTTACATAGCAACCATAAGTGTTGCTATGTAAAGTACAGTACAACCACAGTACAGTATGACCACTTTAAATGTGCAGCTCAAGGAGACGTTGCTTGCCAAAAAATTTGCGTAAATTGGTGCAAGTCTTTTCCAAATCTTTTAAGTCAATCACAGACCCACCCAAGAATTCAGTTGCTAAAGTATCTGTCCACTATAACTCAACTTCTGGCAGTATCAGAACCATTTAGAGCCTATAGCTTTATGTGGTTGGTATGTAAAAAAAAAATGCATTTGCTTCTCAGACCATTGCGTACCAGAGCCTAACAAATAAGCAGTATTATCGCAGAAATACATTTTACGCAGCTACATGAATAATAAGATTGCCAAAGTATATATTAATAACTTAGATCTTCGTTTAATTTTAATACATAGTCACAAAACACTTACATTCGAACGAACAATAATGATTTTATGTGTTAATGACTGATTTACATTTATTTTATGTCGAATGTTCTTGAAAATAAAGTTGTGTTTTCAAACTTTCCAACAGAGTATTTTATTTTAACCTTAACCTTCATATTTCAGATTTACGCAAACAAAGTAACGCTTCATAATCGTCTATTGCAAACTTACACAGACAGTGATGTGGTCAACGTGGATACATTTTGTAGTTTCCCAAAAATAAATAGGCACTTGTATAATTATGTACAGACTACAGCACATCAAGCTACCCGCAACTGTCAAATTTTCTACATCAACCTTGAATCTAATGAAGCATTAACTGACGCCCCGATTTGACTGGCGCCAGCCATATTGCGGCCGATGGAGCAACCAATCTAACATTGCTACAGACGTTCCGACGGTTGGCCAACCAGCCGTCAGTTGCCTTTGCTCTGAAGTAGTGAACGGACGTCATGCCACCTGCTCTTTCAAAGCAGGCGGTAGCCGCTACAGTTGTGGCAGCTACATTAGTGCATCGAAAGAACCTTTTTTCGCTCCCTTTTATAAGATGTACGCATATTGTCCAGTTTATTTTTTAAAGTTTTTAATGTAGCCGCATTGTCTAACTTCTTCAAAACTATTCCAGCATAATTAAATATGCTTGATTTCTGACATCTTTGTTGTTATAATCTTTATGGGTTAAGTCCTACAAACAGGGAAAGTCTTTATACAGTTCTAATAACTTAATTATTATTTCGCGTTCTGTAATCGCATTCACTCCATCGTCGTGCATGTTAACGTCCTACATCGGCGGCGTTGCGAATGCGACTGAGCTGCATTCGGTCGGAAGGAAGCTTCCAGACGTACCAATTTGGCTGGACGGTCGGCTTGTCGGATGCGCCGGCGAGCCGACCACGTCCAACCAGTATTAATAATAATTATGTCGGACCGACCACCGTATACACTATCCGATTTGGTCGCGATAGGGTGGTCGGCGCCTGTCAAATCGGAGTGTCTGTTAATAGTTTTAAAGAAATTTGACAGATTGTGGTTGCTTGATGTGCTGGCGTCTCTACCTAGTTCACACACGCCAACACAGCAAGCTCTGCAAGTCTGCATAGTATCCAGAATGATGGGCTCTAGACAGGGTCAAATTAAATAAGCTAATGAAACTTGGCAGATGTGATGCGTGTACTCTACACTCTACTATAGATTATGGATATCTAAACGAAATAAAACCAAAAATTCAATGTTTTGATATATTTTTTTTTTTACTGCAGATTATTTAAAAAATTACGACGAAATAAGAAACGAGTTTTCTCAAACTTAAAGCACTACCTGTTGTCATCGACCCCAAAAAATCATTAATACAATTTTTAATATCAAAACCCATTACATCAGTGGAGCTTCGCTAATTAAATTTGACCTATGAAGACCATCCTCCTCAAGCATTATCGACACACACAGGATGAAATGTGATCAGCCTAAAAACATATAAAAGGTAAAAAGACGCACTTAATGCCTTCAGCATACAAACAGTCGATACATCTTTTTGAGGCCGACTGTACTGCGTATTACTATTTGAGTTTAGTACTAACGATTAACACGACGAACGACAAAGAGTACAGTAAATACAATATGTGATATTACGATTTAAGACTTTTTCCAATGAAAAGATTTAGTAGTAGTTACAAATAACGAAATATCTCGTAATACTCTTACACCATGCCTCATCACCATCGACTATGATAAAACCTTAGACTATAAAATGGAAAAATGAAAAATAGATTGAATGAATGAGTAGACAAGTATTCCTTTGTAGTATGATTTCTTACATTTCTTTAATGGTAGGTAGGCATCAAAATGATTATAAAATATTTTATAACAGGAAATGTAAAATTAACTACACCTAAAACGGTTGGAGTAGAAAAAAAATAAGACGCGTGTGAATAATGTGCACCGCCCTTATCTGAGTTGAAGTGGTTCAAAAATCAAAATGGCGGTCCGATACGCTTCTTGATACGTAGATACCGCATTGCTGCGCTTCTTTTGACTATATTGTTTTGATTTCCGATCAGCATTCTGTGTTTTGGCCGCCAATGTCAAATTGGATCAAAATAAATTGTTTTGGTATATTTTGATGGTAAGTAATTCTACAAAATTCATCTTGAGACTTATTATATATGCGTTCCGTATTTAATTTATAACAACGCAGCGGTGCTCGTATTTTGTTTGAAGTTCTTTTTTGTAGGTCTTCTTGTGAAGTTACTCAAAACTTGTCATTATACCTCGAAAACTATTATTTTCAATGCAGTAGAGGGTTATTTCATTGCCACCTGAATGAAATATTGGCCTCCAATGTGAAGCGAACATATTCGATGACCTGTCAAAACTAGGACCATCAATTTATCGTCACCGGCGTTTTACGTGAACCAAATTACCTGGTCTAAGAACAAACCAGAAAAGTATAATATTTGGTTCAGTATTATGATCTTCATGTGAGGAGGTTAGTGTAGAAACATGGTTCTACCTGGCTCGACCTCTAACCATGACCCTTGAGAGTGTTCTCAGTTTTAAACATTATGAATTTAATGTTTCGTTAAGCATTGCAGTAATCCGCCATAAGTTAACTCTTATAACAACAAACTATGGTTAGACTGTCTTCTGGGTAACTTTGTTATTGCTCAAAACTAGAATACAAGTGTTTTTACTATGACAACCAGCTACAATTTTCATCCAAAACTTATAGCATGTTCAACAGATGTTACTAGAATAACATTAACTGTATTTACACACATTTTAGCTTAGAAATACTTAACTAAATACTAGAGCTAGATAAGAAAAAGTGAAATTAATAAAAAGGTAAAATTTTTGATGCTTAGGTAGAGATCTGAATAGATTATTTACCTTAACTTCAAGTAACTGTGGATAATACCTCTCTTTAATTTAACAGCTTTATTTCAGAACTAGGGGGAGGCCTATGTCCATCGGTGGATGTCATTCGGCTGAAATGATGATAATTTCAGAACTTACAAAACATTCTCGGATTTTAAATGGATCTATTATTCCAACAACTCGGCTTGGACAAGTGTTATTGGGTTTTTCCATCAAGAATTTCTCAGTAGCAGCCACAGAGTCTGGATTTGTGTCCAGTTAATGACAATAGGCTTGCCGCCTATTACATAGGACTTAACATAACTGGCGAAATGTGTCTATACTATTAGGCACACCTCTGGCTAACCCTTCGGAGTACAATACAGGCTTGATGTTATGTTATGTATTTAGGTCACTATTAAAATTACTATGAAGAAGTGTTTATGTTACATATTAGGATTAGCCAGTAGGCATTTTCATGCCTTACTTTTAAAAAACCGGTGGAGGTGTGTGGATTTTATGCATTTTATATTTTGGTTTTCCAGGAGGTGTGCAAAACACTAGTATAATGGAGGGTTCTATAGTGGTGAAAACTGAGATGGGGTCCAATGGAGAAATACTGCTTTTCTATGTTGATGGTTTGTTTTGATTAAATTATTTATAAATTATCTGTCATTTAATTGGAGATAGCAAGTCCAGGCGTGGACTACTAAAAGTTAACAATGATTCATTCTTCAAAGGAAGTTCAAATACATTTTGAGATCAGTTTTTTATTTTAATACAAGTCCCTACAAGTCTAGAAATTTCAGTGGATTTAAGAAACCTAGGTTTTTATTCATTCTCCTGGAAGTTAAACTAATAACAAAAATATTCTGTTACAGAAAACGGTGGTAATGAAGAAGGAGTATTAACAACAGTTGAAAGTATAGAAGACCAAGCCATACAACTGCAACAAGATAACTCCTATATCATCCAAGATGATGGAGATAATTCAAATGAAATAAGGATTGATCAAGCCAACCTAAGAGAAAAGTGGACTGAGGACGACACCAAAAGACTACTTGTATTCTACAATGATAACAAACAGGCTTTTATATCTGGAGCAACGAAAAAGAAACATCTCTGGACCGTAGCATGCAAGACCATGCTAGTCGGAAAAAATCCAAACTCATGTGAATCAAAACTCAACAGCTTGCAAGAAAAGTACAACGAAATCTGTGGTCACATACAGAAAGGAGTCTACGTAAAGTGGCCTTACTTTGAACTATGCCACCAAATATTCCACGATGAAACCCCCATGATTACAGTTGAAACCTTAAACACCCTGGAACCACAGATAATCAAAGTTCCAGCTCTGAAACAGAATTATGATAATGTAATGATGGTTAAAAAGGTGAATAATCGGTCAAATGTCGATGAAAAAGTGGAAATGATGCTACAATTGTATTTGAAATACAAGAAAAACTTCCAAGCAGAGTACTGGAGACGGGGCATTTGGGAGACGATTGCTTTAGAGATAGGAGAAGATGACGGAGAATACTGGCAGAAACGGTTCTTGAACTACAAGCAACATTACCTAAGACTGATTGATAAAAGACGGGAAAGCGGCTCAGAAGGCATCAACTGGCCCTACCTGGAACTATTTGACAAAATCTTCGAAGGTGACGAGGACTTCCATAGAAAATATCTGACTGATGAGTACAGATTGATAGAAAACCAGGCAATAGCTGAAGTTGAAGAACCGCCTCCTAAAGTCGAAGATTGGGATACAACAGAAATGACAGTGTTAGTTAAATACTGTTTTGATTGCTTTGATGAATTTCAAGACAAAACCATTCCCAATAATTTCCTTTGGAACGAAATTGGCCGTTTACTTGACAAGACAGCTGAAACGTGTAAAACTAAATATGAAGAACTGAAGAACACACATTTAGACAAATACATTGAAGGGGGTTATGACTTAAGAAACAGAAAACCCATTGCAATTCTATTTGACAACATAATATCTAAAGAAATTGAGAATCAAATAATAAAAAGTGGCCGAAAGCCTGAGCCACTGGAGATATGGAAGACGGAGGAATTGGACGAGCTAGTACAGTTTTTTTATGACAACATTGAAATGTATAAAGATATGATATGTCACTTTGTGTGCTGGGCAGGGGTTACCAGAAAGCTGAACAGAAGTCTTCCAAGTTGCAGAAGTCAATGGGAAGACCTGTTAAGTCTGTACAAGACGATATTGAATGATAAAAAAGAAAATCCTGATATGCAAATAGATTGGAGATACATTGAGGTCTTTGATAGAATATTTGACTATGGCATGGATACTAGCTTGCTTTCTGGGTATGAAACCTTGAAAGGGTTTGTACAGAATCAGAAAAATGAAACAAAAATTGGTGGTAAGTTATGTTTTGTTCAAATTATTGTTGTAAATATGCCTCATTAGCCGTAAGTGCTACTGCAGAGCATGAGTTCCTGGTTTCGATTTCCAGATTGTACAAATTATCATAGGGTTTTTCCAACAGGAATTTCTCAGTAGCAGCCCTTGTAACCTGGTTGTCGGCTTATCTGTGGAAATTTGTAAATGGCTTTCGAATTCTTATTGTTTAAGAACATTGTGTATTTTAGCTGTAAGTTTTCCGATAAAATAAATAGCCTTGCCTCCTAATACTCTTCTGCCCAACCTTTTGGGGATTTCAATTGTGTAGTTATGTTAATGTAGAATAAAAAAAAAACTTTTTCTTTATAAACCAAGGCTATGTTTTTACTAATTATTTTTCGTTTGTATTTCCAGTAAAGAAAGTAAACATCAAATTAGACGAGGATATGGATGAATTTACTGACGATGAAGAATCGTACGACGAGCGAGGCTTCACAAAGCGCACGAAACGCCGCTCAGGAGACTCCAAAGCGTTCAAAATCCTCGAATACTACCAGAAAAATAAAGACAAGTTCTCCACAACCACCAATAGGAACAAACATTCTTTATGGGACATACTCGCTAAACAGATAGGCATATCTGCCACTCAATGCGCACACCGATTCAGGAATTTGAAGCAAGTGTACACTGCTTACGTCCAAAGAGAAATCAGTAAACCAGAAATGCCAATCCTTTGGCCTTACTATGCTCTATGCAAAAAAGTATTTGGCTACAGAGCAATCAAATCTAAACTAAAGAACGGAAAATTGGACTCCGATGACAGCGAAGACTGGTCAGCGAAAGAAATAAAACAACTAATAAATTATTTCGCACAAAACTTCGATGATATCAACAGTAATATTGAAGATAAAACCAAATGGACGGACTTAGCGGGCGAAATTGGCAAAGGCGAGAATTCTTGCAAGGAAAAGTTTATAGAACTGAGAAAGTCTTACAGAAAATTGAAGACTATGAGGAGTAGGAATCCTGAAACAAAGATATCTTGGAAATATTTCAATATGTTTGAAGATATTTTTAATGCGAGGGAGAATGGTGTGGAGACAATGGAGGTGGATGTTAATGAGATGACGTATATGGAGATACCTGCGGCTTCAGATGAAAAGATTGAGCAAGAAGGTTAGTATATACATTTACTTACCCTTTTTTTCCATAGGGCTAGACAAAATGTGTCTACTACCGTCATCTATGTTATGGAATGAATGAGTGTGAAGCTTTTGTGTCATAGAGATGAACATAGAAGAAATGAAAATAAAATTAGTCTGCACTGAATAACCGACGCGTTTACTTTACCCCTATATAAGTAGCACTTTTAGCCGTTTGCGTCGGTATCCCTTCCACCATGTATAGTCATCTCTAACATAACCTAATTTCTATTACAGAAGACCAAGACGACTACCAATGCATCATCGTTATCCCAGAGGGTCAAGACATATCCCAGATCGAGAACGCACGAATCATTATACAAGAAAATCCGCCCCAAGAAGAAACCGTCACCACGGAACCACCAAAGGAGACACTCAAACCACTCGTCAAATGGACGAAGAGGACCAAAAAGAAGTTACTTATCTTCTACATAAACTATATAAGAACACATAAGAGTAAAGAAATTAATGCCAAAGATATGTGGGCAGAAATAGCTTCAAAATTACCCGATAAGACCCCATTGTCTTGTAGAAAAATGTTTGCCAAACTGAAGGCAAATCATAAGCAAACTGATGTACTAGACCCTAATATGAAGAAAACACCCTATTTCGCGTTAATGGAGAAAGTAATGCGTTTAAAACCCAAATTCACTAAAACCAAGCAAAATAAGGCTTTGAAGGATGGAAAAGTGTACAAAGATGTAGTTCTACCTGACGATAAAGTGGTCCAAGCATTGCAGTACTATTTAGAAAATATTGAAGACTTTGTCAGCCCCAGATTCGAGAAGAAATACCTTTGGACTGAACTTGCGAATTATGTTTGTGAACCAATTACTAAAGTGTTCAACAAAATCAACTATTTAAAACAGGCTTATAACATGGATACAGATGAAGTCGCAGGTGTGAAGACGCCATTTGCAGAATTTTTAAAAGAAATCTTCGCTAAGGAAATAGCTATAAAACTTGTATTAGAAAATCAGCCAAAACCTGTGATTGAAGAGCCGGGAGTTGAAGAAACCTGGTCTGATGAAGAGACAGAACAGTTATTGGAATGGTATCTAAGTAATTTAGACAAATTCAAGAACCCTAAATTCGTCAGATCCTACCTATGGATGGAAGTTTCAGGCATGTTACAGAAAAGCGCCATTACTTGCTCAAAGAAAATGTCCGAAATTCGAACTCAGTATAGAAATATGGTCAGAGAAAGACCAGAGGAGTTGAATGAGTGGAGATTCCTAGATCTCTGTCAGAAAATCTATGGAACTGGCAAGAAAGGTACTCCAATGAATCCTGATAATTAAATTTTTAGTTTATTATTAGTTAGTCTAGTCTTAGGTAAGGCCTTAAACATATTTGGCTGATTAATGGTAGTTATTTGAATACAAATCTTCCTGATAGATATACAGGGTGTAAACAGACCCCTTCACAAAGCCGTCAACCAAGCATTCTGTACATCAAACTGAGTAACTTTACGCAAAAAGTATTGCTGGGAAATGACTTTTGGGGTGAAAAATCACGTTTTACGGTAGGACTCGATGGAACGCACTCAAAGCATTATGCTGATGGATGGATTGAATAGTACGGGGGTCGTGGAGGTGTTTAAAGTAAAAATGTTACATTAAAAACATCATCATCATCATTTCAGCCGAAAGACGTCCACTGCTGGACATAGGCCTCCCCCAAGTGTCGCCACATTGACCGGTCCCGTGCGTCTCGCATCCCTGCAACTTTTACCAGGTCATCGGTCCACCTAGTGGGAGGCCTTCCAACGCAACGTCTTCCAGTTCGCGGTCGCCACTCCAGAACTTTCAGGCCACATCATTCTGCGAGCAATGTGTCCTGCCCACTGCCACTTAAGTTTTGCTATTCTTCGGGCTACGTCGGTAACCTTGGTTCTCTTGCGGGTTTTCTCATTTCTCATTTGATCACACAAGAAAACTCCGAGCATAGCCCTCTCCATTGCCCTTTGGGTGACTTTAAGCCTTCTGACCCCCCCCCCCCCCATATCTCCGTAACTAGAAGGTTCCCAGGTATGGTCTAGAACAAAAAATGATCGCAAAGACGGGGAGAACAAGTGCCTTTCGGCTTCGTTAAGGGTCTATTTACACCCTTTATTAGTACCTACATCATAATGAGAATTTGGGGTCAAATCAGCTTTTATGTTGGGCAAATGTTTGCAATCGTGGCTTGTTGGTTGAAATAGAAATGGCGCGGAAAATAGACAAATAATTAACAGAAGCAATACTATACACACACACACATATAATTAACAGTACCCCTTTTCAAATATTTAATGTTAGGCATCCAGTTTTCCCAAATGCTTGAATTTAGGGTCCCGGGTATCGATTCCTAGGTCAGCCGAAGTGGTGTTGGGTTTTTCGATCAGTAATTGATTAGTACCTGTCTGGATTTGTGCCAATTTGATGGCAATATTCTCACTCATTATAGATACACCTCTGCCCCCCTTCGGGGATTACAGACGTGATATTGTTTCAACGTCGGCCATTTTAACTTGTCAAAAAACAAAATGTTTGAAATGTGGGTAGTTGTTTATTCATAGTTTAGTCTTGCGTTCCTAAAGGTGCCTTTCCATCAGCTTTTAATTCGATAAAAATTAAATGATTTACAGATAATAATATTGATCTTTTAAAATATTGCATAGTTTTTAATATTATTAATATACCCAGATAACTATCGAAATCGGACTGTAAATAATTATGAAATTATGTTTTAACGTTATTTTAGTGTAAAGTAATATTGGTCTTTAATAAAATAGTATGCAGTTATTAATGTTTTATTTTTTAAAGTTCAACTGGCAACTGTGACCAGAAATTGCAAAGAACAGAGAGGTTTGGAGGGAGAAAGGGGAGCCTTTGCCCAGCAGTGGGCACAATGTAGGATATCAATAAAAAAAGTTCAACTGGCACGGTGCTGGTACGTGGATATCAGACTGTTTTTTTGTCTCTAATCTTGTTGCGTAATAACAATACGGTCTACAGTTCTACACATTCATGATTCCCTGCCAATACTTTACACCGTCCAGTCAGCCATGTGGTATCGTGTTCCCCAAGATCTGGGTTGTGGACGTTAGATAGGCAGACGAGTAAGGTCCTGACACTCATTTTATTTAATACTTTAAAGTACCAATAACTTCATAAAAAGTTTATTGTATTACGTATAACAACATAGTGCAATATACAATATTAGCAAGCATTATAAAATCATTCTACTAACAAATTCGATCCTAACTTGCTATTTTAGATCTTTAAGTCATAATTTATCAGCTCACTCTTGACCACAATCGTAAATATTAGTAAAAAAAAGCGTACATCTGACATTTCTGAAGACCTTACTCTACATGAACGCCTCTAGCAGCGAATTCATGCGCGATAGCTCCCATTGATAGCCGCTTCAAAAATTATATGAAAACCTAGGTTTTCAAGTTGATAAAAAATCGATCAGCATCAATAAAGCGTGATGTGTCAAATAGCAACAAGTGACACAAGGCCGTCCGCGTTTGAGTCGGCCGCGGTGGCGCTAATCCTGTTAGGGAAACCGGACGTAGGCTGCTGGTATATTGACGAGGTTCTGCTATGCTAAAATAAGAAATGAGTACACAAGAATAAGTCTGATGAAAGTGGCGTTAGTCACTGAAAAGTAGTATGACAATCGGTTGTTATTAAGAGTAGAGGAAGACCAAAGAAACGATGGATGGACTGTGTGAAGGATGAGAAGGCTAGAAAGTAGTAATAGAGAAGTATGGAAGAAGAAGACATGACATCATGTCCGACCCCAAATAAAGTAGGATAAGGGCATTCGAATGATGATGTTTTTCTATGATTTTTCTATGGAAGATTGATGATAGACTTTCACATATTGCCTTTTGACATGGGCGGATGGTCCAGTGGTCCGCTATGGTGGCTCGACAAACCTGGATAGGCAGGCAGACTTAGTGTTATTTATTTTTCCACCACTCTGCTCTCAAAACGGTGAAGGATTATCGCGAGGAAATCGGATTGTCCTAGAACTTAAAATTCGAAGGCATGTGATACTCACCAACCCGCACCTTGGGTCCGTGTTAGATTATTATAGCTCACTTCTTCTGACAGAGATGAGGCCTGTGTGGAAACGTTAACGGTGGGTAGGTGTCAGTAGCGAAGGGTCAATTTTTGTTACAGGTAAGCCGGAGTACGTATCTTTAACGTGATTTTATTATTTGTCTATAAAATACTGACTGTGCCAGTTTTCAAAGGGAAGCCGGTAAGAGTCGAGTTGTAAGGAACCTTCGCCACTGGTAGGTGTTCATCTAAATAAGTAAAAACTTTTTCAACACTATATTTTCCAATCACTACACCTTGAGATCGTTCTCTTTTTATAGAGTTCTCTACTTCTAATTTTCTTCCACATTTTCAGTTGCCCTTTAATCGGTTTCGCTCTCCGCTCTCAATGAACCCACAGCCTATCTACTTTTCACACTTCAGCAAAATTGGCTTCGATACTGCTGAAGGCAGTCGCGTTTGCTCGACTTAGTGAAAAAATGTCAAACGTTTGTGAAAACACTGCTCAAAGTTTTCGGTCAAAAACATTTTTCTGACAGTGAATGTTGGAAGTGATTAAAATGAAAATCAATCATTTTGTGTTAAAACTATGAAACTGAAGATTATAGACTGAAAAGTCGGTTAAAATAGTGATGAATTAATTCGATTAAATAGTGTTGTGTGTTAACATAGTCAAGTCATGACTTACAAATTGTTATAATTCTTTATCTTTGTCATTATCTAAGGCTCTGGAAGCCCATTTCTGAACAAGAGTTTCCTTAGAGGTTCGTGGCGTAGATACCCATATTTGTTTGTGTGGTCAAATGTTGAAATGATAGCAACGAGTTAGGCGACAACCGTCGGTCTACCTGCTTTAAAAAGCACTTCGCACACTGTTATTAAAATTGTAATAGGCCGCTATTATTTTAGTGCAAATACTTAAAAGTCTTAGAAACTGTAAGAGGTACGATCTGCGCCCATTTCATCAAAAATTGAAACCGTAACTTACCTTTGTCAAAAATGACGAATGGAATGATCAATTTATACATGGGTATAAATTGATCATTACATATGGTATCGGTAGCAGGTATAAATATGTCATATAAGGTGTATAGTATTCAAAACCAATAGACGTACACACGAGTGGAGGCCGACATTCACACTATATTGAATTGTGGGACATTAGATAATGAAGCCCTACGTCGATATATCCACATAAGTACGATGCAGTCTTCTGCTTTGGATTACTTATACATACTTAGTTTAGTATATCGTATTCTCAAACTATTTACAAATCTACTATACAGGTTTTTGTATCAAATTCAATTGCAAATTGGGGTGACTTTAATTATACGGATTGTATTTATCGGGGACTCGTTGACCGAGTGGTCGCAAGCCCGAATGCTGAGCATGAGGTTCTGGGTTCGATTTTTCGGGTCAGGCAAACTGTTATTGGGTTTTTCCATCAGAAATTTCTCAATAGCAGCCACGGAGTCCGGATTGGTGCCCGGTTGATGGCAATTGCGCAAAATCTGGCTGGGCGGCAAAACCTTGATTTTGCAGTATCGATCAATCGCAATCGAGATGTACCTACCCAAGCAGGAATTATTGCATGGCAGGCTTTAAAATAGCCACACTATGAAGTAGTTGGCACCTGCAGCGCGTGTAAACGGATTACACTTGTACTATGTAAGTCTTCAATTATAATAAAATAACACGACATTGTTGTGTAGTTTATAACATCAAGGGCGGGTGTATGTAAGCCTTCAGGCGAGGTTAGGTACAGTAAAGTGTAGGATATTGACTGAAAAACCATTACTTAGGATAATAGTTTTATCCTGAAGGAGATCTTGGCTAAATAATAACAGCCGCTCTGATCAGTATTCAGGTTAAGCCGCGCTTGCATAAGTTTGACCGTGAATTGATGATCACCCATTACATACTGAGTTTTCTCCGTGCCTCGGAAAACCCGTTAAGCCGTTGGTCCCAGCTGTCATTTGTAGATCTTTGACAGTCGTTACCGATAGGCAGTGTCTAACAACCAGTCTTATCAAGGGGTATCGTATTACCCAGTACTAACTGGGTTGTGGAGGTCAGATAGGCAGTCGCTCCATGTAAAATACTGGTATTCAGCTGCATCCAGTTAGACCGGAAGCCGACCCCAAAATAACTGGGAAATGGCTCGGCAGATGATGATGAATACTTTTTATCACTAAGATAGACTAGTTCTACTTAGTTCCGGTATGCACCAAAGATCAGATGAGTGGAGTGGTACGGAGATGTGCAAGACGCTACCAATCGCAGTAGCAAAGAAGACGAAGAGACGATGTGGATTTCAACCAGTGTGGTTGGTCGCTCTGCTCTCCGCTCGTCTCTGTTTTGGTGAAAATCTGGCCTTTCCACGACATCAGCTCTTGAATAGGGCTCTGTTAGAGTTCAAAACTCACCGTGCAGATTCTAAACCTGGGTAAGAAAAATCGAAAGCAGCCTTGTTAATTCTGTGGCTCTCATTCCATCATGCATCTCCTAATGAATGGATAAGGTTTAGGGAGCTGGAGGGTGCAAAAGAGGTGACAATCCATCCAGATTAACCCAGAGTCCCTAATGTTTTTATGAGCAGAGACACCCATTCATACAAACGAGTGATTCTGTGTTAGGTGACTGTTGTTAGTTTTTAGGATATTATCCAGAATCGCCCTAATGACGGTCCCTCCTTTGAGCATTCTACTGTAATGTAACAATCGAAGATTTGATTTAGAGCGTTAGATACGTTTCAAATAGATGCCCCCGGTGAAGAAGCATTTGCCTGTAATGTACAGGTTCGTTACAGGTTGCGCACTGTAATGCTCGGTTGCCACACTCACTGATGTACCTAATGCTCGAATCGGAACTGTTAGATTACAAGCGAATGCTCCTGGAGAAGAAGAGCCTCAATTTCCATTTTATCTTGTCAAAGACAGACATAAAAATGATCCTATAAACAAAGAAACAAATGACAATTTTAACATGTGTGCTTTTAAAATATTGCTCAAATTAATGAACTAAAGTGAGTGTTAAATTCAAGATGAAGATGGAAGTGAATATTTTAGTGACTGTTATAATGACTATGTTAAAATCTTGTGAGGCGGGCAGAGTCCAAGCTGCTGTTAGTTTTCTGTACGTATCACTTTTACTCTTAAAATAACTACGTTGTTTCTGTTGAGGGAAATGAGTATCTATCTTCTTGTTCGAGGCTTTTTTTTTAAGTTCCCGAATTTAGGCTTATCTATATCTACCGCAATTATCGTGACGGCTATGTGTAAGTACAGTGTCCCTTTCAATTAAAGCTTGCTTATTGATTTTATAAACTTTCAAGACCAATTTAGAGGTAACATTAAGGCGCATACCCACCACGGCGCACGGATAGGCCACGAACGTGTGTTAAGCTTCGCTTTGCAAGAAAATATATATGGTTTTATCCACTACAAACCACGGACACGCTATGCATCAATTGACGTCATTAGTACATGCGTGGCTTGCTCGAATAAGGCGCTCACATAGCTCAACGCTGTCAACGCCATGCACGCTGTGCATGCGGGATACACTATACACGAATATTAACCCACGATTATACCGCGGTGGGCTAGGCACGCAACAGTTGTAAATACTCGAAGTTGGGGGTGTGTAGAAGAAAGAAAGAAAGAAAACATATTTATTTGGCCCATGCCACAAGTGCACACAAAAAACACAAAAAAAAAATTAAAATCTTAAATTTATACAATAAAAATGTTAAAACAAGACCAAAAAAAAAGGAGATAATAATGTGTGTCTCACGGCTGCGCCAAATAGGCCCAGTTCAGCAAACTGCCGAGCAGATAGTGCCCGACGCTGGTTTTCAACTGGACCTGAGATGGTGATGTGACGGACATAAAACAGTTTTGTTTGTAGTGTGTACTGCAGTGGAAACGTAGACCCACCTTGTCAAACGAATGAATTCACGCAGCTAAAATGAGCCGCATGCCCGTGCACAGCAAGCGCCGCGGTGGTTTAGCGCCTTTAATGTAACGTAAAGCTTTCTTATGTGCAAACTGTGTCTACACCCTATGGAAATCTATTTCTTGTTCCCCCTATTTTCTTTGATAAGATCCTTTCATTCTACAGCCGGTACAGAAAATTATTTGCTTTTGAAACAGATCCCTGGAAAGGTAAGCAGCGGCCGCATTTTGGTGGCAACACTTCCATGTAGACCTGGCCTGGTATAGTGTGAAGTTTTAATAGAATCTATAGGTACATCTATACAAATAAATGAAATTGAAGTGTCTGTTTGTAATTTAAAAATAACAGCTTTTTACTGAATGCATATGAGTTTTTACGGTACTTGTAACAAAAACTCATTTTTTCCAATTTTTGTCTGTCTGTCTGTTTGTTCCGGCTAATCTCGGAAATGGCTGGACCGCTTTTGACGGGACTTTTATTGGCTGATAGCTGATGTTATAAGGTCTAACATATTCTACTTTTATTTTAGAAAAATAATAAGTGTTCCGTGCAAAAAAATTAAAATCCTTGAAATTGTTAACAAAATCCGATTCAAAAAGGGAAGTTTTTTATAATAATTTTACACGAACGAAGGTCGAGAGCAACAGCTAGAAATTAATGCATTTCTACCGACATGCGACAAACTTACATAAATGAATAAAGAAGAAGATTTAAAAAAATCTAATACACCGTTTCCAGAACAAACGCCACCTACCAGGAGATAGAACTGAAGGGCGAATCCAGTCTGTCACTACGGGACATCCTACCAGAGAAGGCGAAGTTCTACGACAAGAACCGTGCCCCTAAGCTTCAGGGGCAGCCCACCATCGTGTACTTTCACGTCACTGTGCTGTCGCTAGATTCTATCAATGAGGAGAGTATGGTAAGCATACTTTATCTTTACTCTCAGGGTTACAGTAAGCTGAATAAACACACCAGAGTGTGCTACAAATAGATTTGCCCTTTTTTATACAAACTTTGGACAGTTCAAAATGGCGCACACTTTGACAGCAACGGGTTTTTAACGGCCACAAAGAAAAAATAGGATAGTAGGCAATATTTTACCTGTCATCCAATACATCATTGCTGTGTTGGGGCTGTGATCTTGGCAGGTTTGAACTTTCTTTCCAAAGACTGAAACCTGAAGTTCAAATTCAATCCTGCCTATAGCCCACATTTCAACGGCTTAGCTGAAGGCGCAGTTAAGTCAGTTAAACTGCTTCTTAAAAGGATTCTATCCCTTTTTTTTTTTTTTTTTTTTTTTTCTCGATGTGGAAATCCTCAATGGATGTCCTCCGCCCTGGGGAGAGCGGAGGGGTCTGTCAGACTCGTACTGACTAAAACCACACCGGTGTTCCCTCGCACACTTGTGTCGGGGGGCAACGGGATCTGATGCGACTTCCGCTGCCCCAGACTAGTGCCGGCCCGCCTGACCTGCGGGCCTCGGTCCCGGGGGGGAGTGAGGTGTAAGACTCCCCCCGTTACGTCTGAGAGAGGCGCGCGTGGAACACTACGCGCCGCCGTCTCGGGTCCAGTATGATCGGGGGCGACGGATGTCCCCGAATCCGTCGCCCCTGGACCTATTTAGGGGGGCCGGAAGAGGGCGTTGTCCGCCCTCTGCCGACGCCCGGTGCGTCTGCTGCGGGAGGGGCGAGAGCTCGTCATCTCCCTCTCCCTTTCCGCAGCCTCCTTCTGCGACATGACGGTTTCGCAGAAGGACATCACCGCGTCCCAGGACTCTGCGCTGCCGACCATCGAGCGAATGACGGTCGGCAACGACAGGTCTCCTCCTACTTCCGTAACGAGCGCACGGCGCGGCTCATCCCACGCGGTGCACTCGGCCAGCGTATGCCGCGCCGTGTCCTCTACACAATGGACGCAGTGATGGCACCGGGCGTCCGGCTCCCTGCTTATGCGACACAGGTACTTCCCGAAGCAGCCGTGCCCCGAGAGCACCTGCGTCGCCCGGAACGTCAGGGAGCCGTGCTTCCTCCCGAGCCAGTCGTCGAGTACTGGCCGGATCGCCTCGACTGTGTCGAGGCCGGCGGTAGGGAGCTCTAGCCTCCCCCGCCATTCCGCCACCATGACCTGTCGGAGCTGAGACCGGTACAACGTGATCTGTCGCTGCACCAGCCTCTCGCCCCGATCATTGGCCTCCTCGCGCCACTGGTGCAGTGTGGCGAGGGTCTTCGCCTCCAGGTCCCACGGCGGGGATCCGGCCAGTACACAAGCCGCCTCGTAGGAGATCGTGCGATAACCCCGAATGACCCTGACGGCCATCGCTCTCTGCGGTCTTCGCAGAACCGCGATAGTGCGGGCCGTCAGGTCTGTCGCCCAAATCGGGGCCCCGTAAAGGGCCATCGATCGCACGATCCCCACGTACAACCGCCTACAGGCGGTACTCGGGCCCCCCAGATTGGGAAGCAGCGTTGACAGCGCGCCCGCCGCGCCCATCAACTTGGGCACCAGCCGCTGAAAGTGGGGGCCGAAGTCCCAACGGCTGTCGAGCACCAATCCTAAGTACTTCATGGTTGACTCGACAGCGATCCGGACCCCACCGACCACAATGTGTGATCCCAACGGCGGCGCCCGTCGGGGGCCATGAAAAGCAATGGCCTCCGACTTGTTGAGGGCCACTTCCAGCCCCAGGCGTAGGATTCTATCCCTAGCCCAACCCAACCTAACTTAGGAAGAGTTAAACACAGTAACAATCCGGCTCGAAGGACCGCTGTTGGAGCCGTGATCACAGCCCCAACAGCTGTCATCTATTAAAAGTTGAATACCCCAGAAACATAGAAAATAGTACCTACTTTGTAATCGCACTACATCATGGCAAATATCATAATTATATTTAATTAGCAATTAGTAGTTATTCTAAAAGCTTTTGTGAAATACTTGGAACTGTTTCCTCGGGAAATTCAAGGCCAAAAAGCGTACTATGGATCATATTCCTATAAATTATAATGCAAGAAATAAAAGTACAAGTTACATAAACTTCTAGAAATAGGGAAGTACAGTTTAGTTCTCAAGGCTCAAGTTTCTATTTATCTGACAATTCCAGACTTACGTAGCCGACATATTCTTGGCCCAATCTTGGCGGGACCCTCGATTGCGTCTCCCGGAGAACATGCACGAGGAATACAGGATCCTCGATGTAGACTGGCTGAACAAGATCTGGAGGCCCGACTGCTTCTTCAAGAACGCCAAGAAAGTGACATTTCATGAGATGAGCATACCTAATCATTATCTGTGGTTATACCATGATAAGACGCTGCTTTATATGTCCAAGTAAGTTATCATCCTTTCTATACATTATATAACATCACGCCTGTAATCCCCGAAGGGTTAGGCAGAGGTATACTTAATAGTACTCCCACATTTCGCCAGTTATGTTTAAGTCCCATGTAATAGGGGCTGAGCCTATTGCATCAACCGGGCGCAAAATCCAGACTCCTTGGCTGCTACTGAGAAATTTCTGATGGAAAAACCTAATAACACTTTGCTCGACCTGGGAATCGAACCCAGGACCTCATGCTCAGTAGTCGCACCAACGAGGCAGTCATAGAGAAACATGACTCATCTAAAACTAGTCTATTTATTGTTTCCAGATTGACGCTGGTGTTATCCTGTGCCATGAAGTTCGAGTCTTATCCCCACGACACGCAGAGCTGTTCCATGATGATCGAAAGCTGTAAGTAGCTGAGCTTTTTCTATGTTTAGCTTGTCTCCAGAATTACCAATTTCTTTAAAACCAGTCAAATTCTAGCACATCAGGCTTCTGCAGCCAAATTGATCGATTATCAGAATCATGAATGCTTAACGATGGATATAGCTTCAGGTACAGTTCCCCTCTACATCTTAAGAAGACCGAAACGGAGGACGGAAACCGGCATGTCCTAGAACCAAAAATTCAAAGACAAATGTGACATCTACTAACCCGCACTGGGTCCGTGTGGTGGATACGGGGACGGGTCCTATGTCCCAGCATTGGTAACATTAATGGCTATTATCCGTGTCTCCTCTTGTTAATCATCCATGCCTCTAACTCCCAGTATCCCACACGGTTCACGACCTGGTGTTCATCTGGAACCTGACAGACCCGCTGGTGGTCAACCCGGAGATTGAACTGCCGCAGCTCGACATCTCCAACAACTACACATCGGACTGTACTATCGAGTATTCTACTGGTAAGCCAATATCATCATTAATGCCTTGGTACCCGCACGCAAAATACGCGCTTTGACGTGGAGTTGCGGACACCAGCCCGTTATAATGCCTTGGTCAAATATTTAGGTGAAATAGTTTTAACAAACCTTGAGGAGCTCGTGGCTAAATAATTACAGCCCCTCGGATCGATCTTTAGGTTAAGCCGTGCTTGCCTAGGTTGGTCTGTGGATGGGTGACCACCCATTACATACCGAGTTTCCTCCGTGCCTCGGAAAGCACGTTAAGCCGTTGGTCCCGGGTGTCATTTGTAGATCTTTGACAGTCGTTAGGTAGTCAGTGGCCCAAAAAGTATGACAACCAGTCTTACCAAGGGGTATCGTATTACCCAGTACTAACTGCGTTGTGGAGGTCAGATAGGCAGTCGCTCCATGTAAAATACTGGTATTCAGCTGCATCCGGTTAGACTGGAAGCCGACCCCAACCTAGTTGGGAAAAGGCTAGGCAGATGATGGATTTTAACAAACCTTCTTGAGGTCCTGGCTTTGGCAAAGCAACGGGCGACTGTAAGTAAATGCGTATGCAAGATTTTTCTGACACTGTTGAGCAAAATTCTTTCTTTATTAAACCGATATAAAAATTTACATATAATATTTGAAATATCTGACATCTACACTACATTAATAATCATCCCTATATATATTGATGAAGTTCTTCAAAAAAGTCAGGTGCATTACCGACACAAAACCGGTGTGCTTGTATGATCAAATGTATGAATGGGTACGAAATGAAAGGAGTACCTATGTAAAGATCGCAGGTGGCGTTTTACCTACCTTCAAGAGAAGGTGCCGTGAGTTTCACCACATCCACTCCCCAGGTAACTTCACCTGCCTAGCCGTGGTGTTCAACCTGCGGCGCCGCTTGGGCTACCACCTGTTCCACACCTACATCCCGTCGGCCCTCATTGTCGTCATGTCCTGGATCTCCTTCTGGATCAAGCCTGAAGCTATTCCTGCGAGGGTCACGCTGGGAGTCACGTCATTGCTCACTTTAGGTAAGATTCGATTGTTTTGTGGGTATTATAACGTGAGATGGAAATAAAGGGCGATGGCGAAAGAATGGTAGCATCCTCAGTGACAAATGCTGATAATTTCCAACTCCATATAATACAATTAACTTTTAGAACTGGATCGAGTTCCTGAATAGAAAACTGCGATATGGTCTAGCCATATTAAGTTCTTACTCTCTCATCCAGATTTTGGTCTCCCACCCTGAAGAGTGGAGAGGAGCTTGTCAAGCTCTGAGTGGACTTAGACTAAAGTTTGTTCCTCAGGAACCTTCGTAGTGACAGTATATCATCTAAAGACATGAAAAAACCAGCCCACGAAATAAACTTACTACAAAGGGTTTAATAAATTTTTCTACACTTTATTTAATTTGGTCGTATCTGACCGTGGCATCCCTTGAGCTCCTATCTGAATACCAGCTCTATGGTATTTTTTTTAATGTTACCTCTTATTTACCTCTCTGTCTCACCATGCTGAGATAGGGCCTTTTAGCGTCGAACAGGAGTCAGGAATAATTTAGTTTAATGTATGTCTTATTTTTGAATTATAATTTTTTGGTTGTTTTCTTTTTATTTTGTTTTATTGTTCTGTCCTGTGTGAGTCAAATAAATACTTTGTCTATCTTATATTTAAATATAATGTTTGTGTTCCCTGTATGATTAGTTAGCAACACTTCGGCAGTTTTATTGAAGTTCTATGAAATAAAACGCGTTGCATTATTTTTTCTTTAAAGGTCCTTTCTAAGCCATACAACAGTTATATTCTCCTTTTATTTGTTCTGTCCCCAGCAACTCAAAACACTCAATCGCAACAAAGCCTACCTCCAGTCTCCTACGTAAAAGCCATCGACGTCTGGATGTCTTCCTGCTCAGTCTTCGTGTTCCTCTCACTCTTCGAGTTCGCGGTGGTCAACAACTATATGGGTCCTGTAGCCACGAAGGCCATGAAGGGGTACTCTGATGAAGACCTGTCCAGGGACTTGGATGCTTTCAAGGTTTATTTTGTTAGTTTAGATGCTGTGTGGATTTTCGCTAGGATATATAGTAGAACATACAAGGTGTAAACGGACCCTTAACGAAGCCGTCAACCAAGCATTATGTACAATAAACTAAGTTGCTCTACGCAAATTTTTTTGCTGGGAAACGATTTTTTTTTTGAGGTTAAAAATTACGTTTTACGGTAAGGCTCAATGTAACGCACTCTAATTGTTTTAACGTTTAAAACTTGTACTTTAAAAAAAGTTGGGCATTTGACCTCCAATATCTCCGTAACTAAAAGCTCCCTGGTGTGGTCCCGAACAAAAAAAATATCGCATTTACGGGGCTTTTCGGCTTCGTTAAAGGTCTTTATAATTGACTTAGCATAGTCTGATGATGAATTTCACTTACGATGGAGTCGCTATGAACTTTTAATAGACACAAATACACGTTTGCAGTTTTGCACCAATCTTACGTTTTTGGTTAGATGCGTTCTGGCCACCAAAGTTGGTAGGATAGAATGAATTGGCTCGTATTATCTCGGCTCTTCACCGGCTAATGTGTGTAAAACGCCTTAAATCAGGACAGACTCCACAAAATTTGGTACCATGATGTATAGGACAGAGGCTTATAACTCTGCCAATGCACCAGACGGGTCTTTAAAATTGTTATGTATTAACATAACAATTTTAAAGGCTAAGGCGGCTTTTTCTCCTAGGATGCAAATGAAATCATTAGATTTAATTCGCATCCTAGGAGATGTAATGAAAATGTCTCTTAAGGACATCCTATTGATACCGGGAACAGGGTCCAAGCTACCGGCGTGCATCCAACTTTCGGAAGTACACAGTTAATAGTAGGTCAATTGGATCAAAACTAAAAGAGATTGCTTCACTGTTTATTACACCTACTTAGCTGTCGCTGCGGTCAGGGCTCTCCGAGAAGAATCTCATGCAGGATTATTATATTAAACGGTGAATGAAATCATCGTAAGAAAACCAGCAAGTCCCAAAACCAAAAAATCGAAGAAATGTGACATCTACCAACCCGCACTGGGCCCGCGTGGTGGATTATAGTCCACTCCCTCTCAGTGAGAGGACGCCTATGTCCCAACAGTGGGAACATTATATGTATAATTGTTTCTTTTTTCCAGCACATATTCCCAACAACAGTGGACCCTCGAGCCAGCACCTCAGCTTCCATTCCACAATATGAAACGTTCTGCAATGGGAGGGAGACAGCGGTATACATCGATCGGTTCTCTCGCTTCTTCTTCCCTTTCTCGTTCTTTATACTTAATGTTGTTTATTGGTCTACTTTCTTGTGATCTTTATTTAGACCTTGTTTGTACAGTCACGGACACTGAAACGTATACACTTAGCAGAATTCAAAAGCAATTCTGTGTGAAAAAATTATTGCGACTTTAAGATAATATCGTTATTATTCCGGGTTCCAAAATATCAGTTAGGCCCTGACTCCAGCAAAGTAGAGACGTGCGGAGATATGCGGAGCGGAGAGGAGAGGAGATACTTAAGAGATAGGGTGTATATGTCACCGTAAAACCCTGCCAGGGCTGCGGGATTGTTCGAAAGAGATACCGTGGCCCTGGAACACAAAGGGCAAAGAAGGAACATGGATGGGTTTTAGTCAGTACAAGTCTGACACTCCCTTCCGCTCCGCCCAGAGTGGGGGGGGTCATTTGATGATTTCCCATCCGAAAAAAAAAAAAAAACCGTATAATTGTAAAAACGGGACGCGCAAGGTGCGTCTCGTCGTAAGCCATTACACAATTTGACGGTTTCACTTCGATGTATATTATTTTATATATCATTATCTACCGAAAAATAATACGTTAAATTGTAAGAAGCTTCTTACGGTTCACAATTTTTCGACAGTTTACAATCACGCGAGATAGATTACAATCTACTACTTTACAGTGACATATACACCGAAGCTGTGCGGAGATGCGTACTGGACCCCGGAGTAGATATATGTGTACAGGCTACTTATACCCAGTTCACCGCGATCTAAAACAAAAGGCATTCCGCCACGCGCCGCTCACGTCTCTTCTCGTCTCTGCTCAAAGCTGCTGCTGGCCGCCGAGTTCGGAGCCTGGCCTAAACAAGTGTGACACATCTCCTCGCCTCTCAGCTAAACCGTTTTTACTAAATCTAGGCAGACACGACAAGTATAAATAATAAAACTCTGCTAGTGGTTTCACGTCTTCTCTCGTCTCGTCTCCGCATCACTGCTATCAGTTTTAAAAGTTGCTCAGTGTTTACAAGGTGTAAATGGACCCTTCAAGAAGCCGTCGACCTAGCTTTCTGTACTTCAAACGACTTCTTTTTTGGTGTGAAAAATCACATTTTACGGTAGGACTCAATGTAACGCACTCAAAACATTGTGCTGATGGCTGGATTTAATATTACAGGGGTATTCAAAGTAAAGTTATAACATTAAAAACTTGTTTAAAAATAAAACTGGAAAAGTTGGAACTTTGACCCCCAATATCTCCGTAACTAGAAGGTTCCCAGGTATGGTCGAGAACAAAAAAAATATCGCAATGACGGGGAGAACAAGTGCGTTTCGGCTTCGTTAAGGGTACTTTTATACCGATTAGATAAATTATGATGCTCTTAACTGTACTTATATCTTATCAATGTTGTCTTCTTTCTTTTCAGTTTATTTTTATCTTAGTGCAACCGAATAGGAGAAAGTAATTAGCCGGTTTTAAAGGCTTACTTTGTTAAATAAATTACCTTAGATATACTTGTGTTCTAATAAGTCTTAATTTTACTAATTATTTAATGTTATTAAATAATGATTCATGATGATAATTCATAATTGTATGGATCATTTAGGCTAAAACTACAGTTAATAGAATTTTATTGTAAGACAATGATAGTTTACATTTAGTTTGATAGCATAAAACCTCTAGTTATTACTTTAATTTTAATTAAAATATTATAAAACACGATTGAGCTTTTTTGTTTAAAATTTATCTTTTACCTTGATTTTGGGATAGAAAAAGGCTCTTTTCATGAGGTCTGGTTTACCAACTATTTCCACTTCCTACTTTAGAAAATAAGAGGTAACACACTTTTTACGACTTTAGTAGCAAATATCTCATTTACCATTGAGTTAAGAAAAAATAGTAAGTATTTTAGGAACGTCAACATAATTTTTCTAAAAATACACAGAGAAGAGAAGAAAAAATATACACAGTCCAAACAGATAGTAACATCAATGAGGAGTTTAGTTGTAATTTATGGAGCTGACTGTACTGTAAAAAAAAAGTTGTACATGACGACGAAACAGAACTCAATGTATGAAGATTAAAATAGTTATGAAAGGGCACTTTTTTACTTGTTTTGCACCTCTTTTGTTTAGTTGGCGAATCGGGAAGTTACCAAACGGGATGTACCCAATATTGTTACGATAAAAAACAACAACTAGTCATAAGCACAAAGTACAGAAGAAACATGATTGGTTTTCTCACGATTCATCCTTAATACATGACACAGATACGGAAAGTAGTATCATAAAATATTCAACGTTAGGTAATTCCATGTTTCTCACAATTCCATTCCATATAGGTAAAGTACATTATTTCCATCTTCACGAACACCAGGCAACTCCTTATTAAAAGTATGCTGTTGGATTTGTACCGCTCCGTCCAGCACCGAGAACTGAAGTTTGAATAGTACAATAATACTTAGGTATCACTTAAGTTATACGGCGGAAAACGGGCATTATTTTCCTTAAAGACTCGCGTATAAATACTCAATTACAACAAACAAAGACATCAGTTCATGAAAAGCTATTCAAGATGTGGAAATCTACTTTCATTTTAGCTGTTTTAGCAGCATTTTTAATTGAATCTTCAACCAGTGATATTATCCATCGACAGACTGTCCGTCCACGTTCTTTGCCGAAGAAACAGCCATTTTCTCTGGACCGACAAAGAATTCCTCGAGGTATATACGATCCACCACCATACACCTATGAAGGGGACTTCCCAAACGCACCTTCGACTGCTGACCATCCGATACTGCCTTCCATCATCAACGATGTCAAATTCGACCCTAATAGAAGAACAGCCCGAAGTGTGAGCAGTCCAGTCTTGCGTCTCGATGGACGCCTTCCATCAAAAGGCTGGAAGACTCTTCCAGGATATAAGATGCGTTTGGCACGGGATTTAAGGCTGCCTGGACCTGACTATGAAGTGCCGAAGGTACCACGTATACCGCTGACCAGGTACCCTTGGAATGAAGAGCAGTTTGATCGTGCTCCTGGTTTTCCAAGGATTGGGTGAGGATATTTGTGCCATATTTAAAACAAGTGATTAAAATTGTGAAGTGTTTTTAAGCCAGTCGGAAAAAAATTAGAAATAAACGTTATTAATTTTACCAGTCCCTTATGTTTATTTATTGACGTGGTGTTTGATTTTTTCTATTAAATGGTAACGCCACCACGGCTCTGCACATTCATTTATTATTGCCTCATAATAATATGTTTTTATTTGCGGTTTTCCCAAGAGCTTTTAGCTCAAATGTTGGAAGTCATATTTTGTAAATAATGACACTCATCTTGGAGTTCGATTCCCAATAGCAATACTGACAGTTAATCTCATCAAATCAACTCAAATCATTTATTTTGCTTGATTATGGGACAATAGTCGTGTCATCATCTGCCTAGCCTTTTTCCTTATGTTGGGGTCGGCTTCCCGTCTAACCGGATATTTACAGTTGGTTACCAGTATTTTACGTGTAGCTAGTCCCTATCTGACATTTTATTTATTTATTCAGAAAAACATTCTAAGCTAACATTTTTTTTTTTTTTTTTACCAAAACCCTTTAGGGCTAACAATAATCATTACAACGTCAAATACCATCTTTACCATAATAATTCAAAAAGCAAAATAAAAATTAAATGTCAAATGGTGTCATACATATCACAAATGAAATATTAAAAATAATACCTACGTATAATGTCATGTACATTTGCGGTCAGACTGGAAGCTGACAGAAAAGGTTGGTTCAGATGATCTTGAGGTCAAAATTAATAAATTAGTGATACATAAACATGTCAATGGAATTCAATAATATTACAGTACAGTCTTGATTAAAAATAAAATAAAATTACAAATCAATTGTTTAAAAATGACAATACATCTTTCCTTAAAGTTCTAATAGTATCCACAAATATGTCGGCATTTGGACTGCCGTCAAGGTAACGATTAAGGAGGCCAATTGCTCTGACGGTTGGGCTGTTATTGGCTTGTTGGAAGCGCCACTCCTGTGGGCATGCAAGAAGTTGGTGACGCCGCCGTCTTATACCACGCATATATTGCTGCGGAACAAACAGATGGATATGCTCTCTTACCGATGGATTATCTATACTATTGTTAATTAATAAACAGTAGTGTATAATATGCGTTAATTTGTTCCTAAGCTGCAAAGTATCCAGTCCGATCATTCCAGATACAAATAAAGAAGGATACAAAAATGGTAGTATCCGTAGGTTCGTTTATATATATAACGGCAAAATTTCCTCTGAACTTTTTCAACCATCATTGTATATAATTTCTCCGGGGGATCCCAGACAATTGCATTATACTCTAATTTACTGCGCACATATGCATTGTACAGCAGCTTTTTAACCTTGACACTTTTAAATTGGGAGGAAGTTCTGATGACGAAACCCAATGCTTTATTAGTATCTTTGCACATCTTTTTAATGTGCTCGTGGAAATTAAAACCACTGTCTAAGGTTATTCCCAGGTCCCGTATTGTTGAAACACGTTCAAGCGTGTCATCCGCCAGTTTGTAGGCAAAAGTAATTGGTGTGCGAGACCTGGAAAATGTGATGACCTTACACTTTGACATGTTAAGCGGCAACCAATTCCTCACACTCCAATCCACAACGGCATCAATGTCTCGCTGAAATACCAAACAGTTTTCCTCTTCAGTGACCATCAAAAACAGATTTAGATCATCTGCAAACATAAGGCATTTTGCCGCAGATAGAACTCCTGAATCCGGCTTCGGTTAAACGATACCCGATTCGGCGACTTCCAGAATCCGGCTACGGTTAAACGATACCCGAGCTCCAGGCTACCCGTAACCACTTTTAAAGATCTACGAATGACAGACGGGATTAACTTATGTTTTTCCTACTCCTCCGCTATTATTTTCTGATTAATTTCGTTGCGGGATCCAAGACAGTTAAATTGTTTCTCTGGGACTTCGTCGAGTTTCGTTGTCTCGGCGCTTTTCTGGTGGTTGCCACTGTTGATTCTGGCTTTCAGGAGTTGCAGTGGTTTGGGAATAGTGTGGTGGGCGTGTACACAAAAAAGACGGGGTCAACTGCATAACGTACTTTCCGAGACACGGAAGGATCTCGGTGTGTAGGTCCTGTTAAGAATGGTGACCCATCCACAGACGACTACGACAATTTAGCCACATATATACAATAGGTTTTACCTACTTTCCAGTCTGCCTAATAAACTGAGCTAGATAATTATGCACCGTACAGACGCAGACATTATTCAGTGTTTGTCTGATTTCGTCACCGATGCAGGACAGACTTCTAAAAAGGCATCCTAGACATCACAATAGGTAGTCTAGACTATTAGGCATACCATTCTGTGTGCATAGTCTGGGGCTTAGCCTTTGTTAAGGGGAAGACAACACAGTCAGACAGTCATTGGTTGATGGTATAGGCCATTTTATATTTTCTCCATATTCAATAACTGAAATTGCGTTTCAAAATGACACTTACGAGTAGGTAGGTGGTAAACTTATATTAAAACTAGCTGTTGCCGCGACTTCATTCGCGTGGACATTTTGATGTGTTCTTCCGGGATAAAAGTAGCCTATGTGCTATTTCAAACTATAATCTATCTCTGTGCCAAATATCATCTAGATCCGTTCAGCCGTTCCGGCGTGATTTAGTTACAAATATGTGGATGTATGGATGGAATTTGTCACTAAATCACGCCGGAACGGCGTATTATGTACTTACTTACCTATTGAATCTTTAATAAACTTATTTCTCGATGATGAGTATTTGAAATGGTTCTTGTGCCTAGATAACATCATTCGACAGGGACAGTCAATCAGATACTACGTCCACTCATGGAAAGAGTTCATCAGAACAATGGAAATCATGGAATACTAAATCAAATTTGTACCCAAAACTTGTAGAGATGGTATCTTCTGCCATTAAATTGGTACAATGGCATCCAACATCAAACAATACAACAAAGAATGGCTTTGTTTTATGCAGAATTAATTCATTCTTTCATTACATTCTTAGGTATGATAAAAAAATACCCAGTCGGCACAAGTCACAGTCATCATTCTGCTTGAAGAAGTAGCATCAAGATGGCTCAGCAGGACTTAAGGCATGTAGAAAAACTTATACTAGGTGTGGTAATCCCCAGGCATATGGTCCTGGGTTCGATTGCTGGGTTGGGCTAAATGTTATAGGTTTTTCCATCAGTAATTTCTCAGTAGCAGCCACGGAGTCTGGATTTGAGCTCGGTTGATGGGAATAGGCTCGCCCCCTATCACAAGGGACTTTAACATAAATGGCGTAATATGAGTGTACCATTAGATTCAAGTTTGACGACCTACCTGATGTGAAACGGTAAACTCCTAGTTTTTTTATACTTAAGAGACTTGTGTTCGGCAGCAACTCGCCTGATGTGAAGCGATGATGCGGCCTAGGGTGGAGCACGCTTGCCTAGAAGAAAGTGATTCACTCGAACTTTGAATAGATCCAGATTATTATGATCATGGAACAGAGAAGCCGGCCGTGAATTCCACAGATTGGCTGTTCACGATGTAGAAGCATAGTGCTTTGTTCGGGTCTGTGGAACTTCAACCATATAACTGCTCGTTCGTCATCGCAGATATTGTTAAGTTGCCCTTTGGTTCCTAAGTCATAATCATATCATCATCATTTTAGCCGAAAGACGTCCACTGCTGGACATAGGCCTCCCCCAAGTGTCGCCACATTGACCGGTCCCGTGCGACTCGCATCCAGCGAATCCCTGCAACCTTCACCAGGTTATCGGTCCACCTAGTGGGAGGCCTTCCAACGCAACGTCTTCCGGTTCGCGGTCGCCACTCCAGAAGTTTTCGGCCCCATCGGCCATCCGTTCTGCGAGCAATGTCCACTGCCACTTAAGTTACATAATCATATAGACCCATTGAATACTAGGAGCTTAATTCGTTGTGTGGCCAAAGTCGGAACTAACGTGATCTTGATCTTTCATAATTTTGAATGCTTTTCCCGTCACACCACCCCTTAACAGCAAACCAAACGCAACTCACAAGAATAGATTGCCGAAAATCGCATGACAATGTACTATTAGCATACAACGAGTTGTCTAGACCCTACGTGGTCTGCATTCCTGGTACTCGCACACGTTGACCATGCATCTTTAGTTTAATTGATGCCGGCTGCATGTTGGGGGCAATGACCTGATGACGGCGGAGTTGCCAAATCTTGATTTGTGACCGTCACTGTCAGCTCATCACCTTGCTCTCAAAAGGGTAGGTAAGTAAAACAGCATGTCCTAAAACCAAAAATTCGAAGTTATGGTGATAAAACTTTTTCTAAGCATAATGTAGCCGACTCGTCCTGAAAACAAGAAAACAAGACATTTCCTCTGAAGAACGAGTCGGTCGGATAACGATCGCTTCTGAAGGGATGGCTCCCTTCAGAAGCGATCGTTATAATTTAACGATGTCGTTTGACGAGCCGTCGTTAGTCGCAGTTCGTAAAGTCTCACTCTCGATAAGGATGCTGTTTTACTGGTTTTCACTTTCGCGAATTGTGTTTGGTACAGGAAAACCTGGATAACTTCTGTTTTTTTTTTACCGGCTATAGACGGGTTAATATTTGTTATAAGCATTTTAGTGTCATTTTGAGAAAGTTAACATCGTATCGTCTGCGAGAGTGTTAAGCATCAAACAGCTTAGGTAGTACCTACTGCTCCAATAGTTAGAGCAAAACTACCTAAGCATGTCTAACTAACATTATTTCTGGATCAGGCGCTCACTGTTGAATAGTCTTCTCTTAAAGAAGAACACAACAACACAATAAACAACAAACAACAACAACATAACCGGAACATCCGCACAACAAACAAACATCTGGAACATTAGCATCTCCTAACATAATTGAAACCTACTTTAAAATTATTGACCTCCTCGTTAGTCTAGTCGTCGCAAGCGCGGCTGCTGACTGACGTCCTGGGTTCGATTCCCAGGTCGGGAAAAGTCTTATTGGGTTTTTTTCTCAAGAAATTTCTCCGTAGCAGCCACGGAGCCTAGATTTATGCCCAGTTGATGGCAATAGACTCGCCCCCTATTACATGGGACTTAAACGTAACTGACCAAATGTGTTTGTACTATTGTGTAGGTACACCTGTGCCTAACCCTTCGGGGATTACATGCGTGATGTTATGTTTGGCGTGTTGTACGTACGAGTATGTTCAAATCATCGACTCCTGCGCAAGTGTTCCCTGAATCCGCTCAAAGTGACGTTTATGACTCATAACACCACACAAGGGGTAACAAACCTTTAAAACAGGAGTAAACACGTTTTGCAGAACTATTTCTAGACTTTTACGATGATGCCAATTTTGTATTTTAGGTCCTGAACTGTACATGACATGCTGTTAAGCCGTTGGTCCCGGCTGTCAACTGTAGAACTTTGACAATCGTTACTGGTAGTCAGCGGCCCGATCTCTGACAACCAGTCTTACCAAGGGGTGTCTTATTACCCAGTATTAACTGGATTGTGGAGGTCAGATAGGCAGTCGCACCATGTTCAATACTGGTATTTAGCTGCGGTTGGACTAGAAGCCGACAAAAGCCCCAATATACAGGGTGTAACAGAAAGGGTATAGTCATATGAAAGGATATGCTCCTGGGTCCAATATCGTAAATGCGAAAAAAATTTCAGCTGTCCCATACATTTGGGTCGAGTAGGTATTGAAATTTAGTATGGGACAGCTGAGAATGCAATCTCTATAGCAACTCGGATTATGGACCTCTGAAATAATAATGTTTGTTTTGATGATATTGTGTGGAATGGGTTTTTTTAAGAGGGTAGGTAGTAGTAAAACCCCAAATATGCGATAAACACAATTACTTAGTATTAACTTATTTATAAATGTGATTACCAGGAACACGAAGTGCAGTAAATTCATTATTTTTTATAGCTTTGTTGTTAAAATTACAAGAACTTATGAAGAGTAATCAGTTTCAGGTCAACAGTTTTCGAGATTAAGTGACGCAAAAGAACAGATAGACGGATATTCAGAAATTTTGAAGCTAGTACTGCATTAAAAGAATGATATAGGAATAATCATTGCTTGTTGTAATCACTCAAAGTTACAAGTACAAACATAACGCCTGCTACCCAAAGGTACACGCAGAGGTGACGTCGTAAGTACTATATAAGTTCGCCGGATATATTGCAGCCCCTTATGTGTAGGTAGTTGGGAGTGAACCTATTGCCATTAATCGGGACCAATCTAGACTGCGAGCAGTCATTAGGTAACAAATATCTAATCTGAAACCTAAAACATTTTACCCGATACTGGAATGGATAGTAGGATCATCAGGTCATTTAAACATCAGAAAGGGACGCCCTAGAAGGACATATCCAGGGTGGAAGGGAGATCGACGCACAAACGGTTACCACGTATTCGTATTCACGTATACCAAACCCGGTTAAAAAAAATTTCACCTTACCTTATTCGTGAGGTTCTTCAGTAAGGTCAGTTCTGTGCGTAATACTCGAAACCGGCGTGTTAGTATGACTAGATGGTAAGAACGTGAATATGGACGAAACAAAAGGAGTAATAATTGTTAAGGATGATAATTCCACCAAACGGCTTGCATCGCATCGGATCGAAACAAATTTTTAAATTAAACTATATTAAATCATGTACACAGCATTTAAAGTCTATATTACCAAGCCGCGCACATCAGAGGCGTCTTCGACGACACATGATCGTAACCGAAAGTATGCTGCGACGCACGATCGGCTCCGTTCACCTGTCGTCATAAGGAATTAAACTATTTGACTAGGCAAGCGACGGTACGGAGTCGCGATCGTATGTGTCGTCATCCTGCCGCATGCGAGCGGCTGTCGCCGTATTCGTTCGTATCCTTTCCGATCAGATGCGATGTGAGGTGGCATTCTGTCTAACCCATGGCGTGATGGCATGTCTGGCGTAAAATAATATTCGCAACACACAGAAACCAGCTCAATCAAGAATGTTGCCAGCAAATTGAATATTACACTATAATAACAAGCCCAGTATGATATTAATTAGTATTATCACTCCTCCTGTCTGTCACTCTATGATTTCCCGCGTATCTGCCCGTCAGAAGTGATTTATGCTCAAGTAATAATAGTTACATTCGTTTGCGCCTTATTTAGATAACGGCTGTTGTGATATCTTTTGTTTTATTTATAGAATGTTGGCTGCCGGTTTTAATAACCGACCTGGATAAAGAAAGAGGTTATGCTATGGCGCATATTTTTAGGGTTCCGTACTCAAAGGGATCCTATTACTAAGCCTCCGTAAACCGTCCGTCTGTCTGTCAGCGAGCTGTATCTCATGATCCGTAATAGGTAGACAGTTGAAATTTTCACGGAATGTGTAATTCTGTTGCCGATATAACAACAAATCATAAAAATTAACGGGGGCATCCCTACTACGGTGGTACGGAACCCTTCATGCGCGAGTCCGCTTTTTGGCCGGTTTTTGTTTTCTGATTATAAAGATAGAAGAAAGAGGATGTGTATTAATTTGTCACCTGCTGTCTGCAAAATACGTTTCCTTTTTAAATAGCTAACTACTTTAGTAAAAAAAGGTTATCAGAAAATCGTGCTGAAAAATGAGCTGCAGTTTAGTCGTGTAAAATGCCGAAAATCAGGCACATTTGGGCTGATAATCAAAACTGGTGTGGTTAACTACAAACTGTATTACTTAATGTGTAAACTTTATTTGTACGCGTTGCAAGGCAGCAGACTGTGAGACATTACTTTCTTAAAAACACCATGTACTTAATTTTAAATCGTTTATCATCAATTTTTTGTTTTGGTTAAACTTTACCAATGTGTCACGAATATAAACATAATTGAATTTTGTTTTATTAAACCGTCAATGTTTTATTCTATCTTTATTTCAGTCGGACAGACGGACTTAGACATTTTATGCACATTATGTGTGATAATAAAAGAAATGTCTACAATGTACTTAATTCAATTACTTACTTATTATCTACTGACTTTTGTTTAAACTTACAACCGGCGGGCGCGATAATAATACTAAAAGTTACTTCATAATTTAAAGTAAGTGCACTTGCACTCATCATATGCCTAGCCTTTTCCCAACCATGCTTCCAGTCTAACTGCCCATCCATTACATACACGTTAAGCCGTTGGTCCCGGCTGTCATTCGTAGATCTTTGGCAGTCGTTACAGGTAGTCAGTGGCCCGAAAGTCTGACAACCAGACTTAACAAGGGGTGTCGTACTACCCAGTACTAACTAGGATGAGGAGATCAGATAGGCAGTCTCTCCAAGTAAAATACTGGCCGCAACCGGCTAGACTGGAAACAGAACTCAAAAAAAGTTGAGAAAAGGCTAGGCAGATGATGTGTTACCGCTGATAAAATGGCATTTTGTCGATGACCTCAAAGTTGTAATGGGCGACCATCATATATTTAGCATCCGTATTCCGTATACAAAAATCAATCACCCAAAGTCTAAAATTCGATTAAACAATCGAACATTTAAAACTTGGTCACGTATTCACAAAACTTAGCTTTCTTTTTATGCAGCGACCGTCTGCCCACCGTCTGGACAGGAATATGCACAAAAAGTTGGACCTTGAGACATGAATTTGCATCGACAACGACTCCGGCATGGCAACTAAGCTCATGCATATTCAAAGATTAAAACTGCAGATGGTTATACTCTTTGGAAGTATGTACGCTGTTTACAAAAGGCATAGTAATCGTATAGGCAGGCACCAGTAACGAAGTTTCCATACAATTCGATTCCTACCCGAATCCCTTTGAAAAATGGCACAGTCAGTATTCTATAGACAAATAATATAATCACATTTAAGATATGTACTCCGGCTTACCTCTTACAAAAATTGACTCTTCGCTACTGGCAGGCACCCATTCTCGCTAACAGTAGTGACACCAAAGATATTATTATTGGCTACCGGTGACCCACTGGATGTCTGAAAGACTTCCTACCCTCGACTTATCTGTGTCCAGCGATAAAAAAAAATGCTAACATGGATAATTTAACTAAAATTAAAAAAAATACAAGCCAGTGTCAAAAATTACTGCCTCGTTGGTCTAGTGACGGAGAGTAGACTGTTGCGCTTGTGTTCGGGCAAAGTGTTATTGGGTTTTTCAAACTCAATGTAACACACTCAAAACGTTGTGCTGATGGATGCATTGAATAGTATGGGGGTCATGGAGGTATATGAAGTAAAGTTTTAACCTTAAAAACTAATATTAAAAAAAAAAAAACTTGTGAAAAAGTTGGAACTTTGACCCCCAATATCTCCGTAACTAGAAGGTTCCCAGGTATGGTCTAGAACGCATAAATAATAACAAAAAAATATCGCAATGACGATGAGAAAAAGGAGGTTTCGGCTTCGTTAACGGTCTATTTACATCCTTTATGTGAACCACAGGGATTGAACAATCACGGAAGATATCCCGTAAGTGACAGTATAAGTTTCGGACAGTGGTTGCCTAGCCTTAGCTACGGTAGATATTACGTAGCTAATTAACTATGCGTTGCTTTCTGGGTACTAAAACGGCCAGTTAATATATGTATTAAAGGACGATACGGTTGGCGCAGTGGCTCAGCGATTGGCTGCAGCTCTGCTTGTCGCGGGTTCGATCCCCGCGCGAACAAATATTTGTATGACCTATAGGCAGTTGTTCCGAGTCTGGCTGTTTGAGTATGTGAGTTAAAATGTTTGTAAACGCACCCACGATAAAAATACTAGTGCGAGACGTTTAAAAAAAAGGTTTTATTTAAAGGATGTAGCAACGACGAAAGGAACTGGTATCCAGTCGGTACGTGTCTGTACGAGTATGGAGGTACATCGCAGATTACATGTCATTGGAATAGACTGTGATGTCAGATTCTGCTAATTGGAGCTTAGGAATATCAAGCAACCGGAAAAATGGGTCCCCCATAAGGGATCAGAGATTATGATTTATTTATTGCATAATGTCAATGATATAAATAAAGAAAGATACGCTAAGATCATACTGAACGGCGACCAAATATCGTTGCGTTGTTACGACTGCGATAGATAATACGGAACGTATGATACAGAAAGAGATAGTTAATGCGTTTGAAGTACTTAAATTAAGACAATTGTCTGAATTAGTCTGCAACAATTTGCGCGCGTTAGTGCGAAATCTACCTATTTTTATTTATAATATCATTGCATAATGTGGATAAATTGGCGTGCCTTGGGGCCAACAATAGGGCACGCCCATATGGCAACCAGACTGTCCAGAAACCCTAACATCATGAAGAGTACCTTGTAAGTTATTTAGTAGCTTTTAGGCTCCAATGAACCGCCCCTATGTAGAAACTGTATGGATGTGTGCAAAAAAGCGACTTACATAAAATAATTTGGATAAAGAACTCGGCTGATGGCAATTGGCTCCCCCCTATTACATGAGCCTCGTCCTTCGGGGATTACAGGCGTGATGTTATGTTTTTAGAAGTGTCGACAAATGGTTAGATTTAGAACACATTATAAGGAAAACATCGTGTGGAAACCGGCATGTCCTAGAACCAAAAATTCGAAAACATGTGACATCTACCAACCCGCATTGGGCCCGCGTGATGGATTATAGCCCATTCCCTCTGATAGAGAGGAGGCCTGTGTCCCAGCAGTGGGAACATTTTAGGCTGGTTATGCTTATGCTTTGAGGGCTTGTTTGCAAATACAGTTAGGAGAGTCTGCTTGTGTACAAATAGCAGTATTATGTTGTCACTAAGCCCGCAGAAGATATTTTATTGATCACTAACTGTTGCTTTACTGTGCGTTGTCTTGTTACTTTCCTTTTTGAATCGAATTTTGTTACCAATTTCAAGATTTTTTTTTCCACGGATCCCTAATTCTTATTCTAAAGTAAAAGTAGCCTTAGTTACTCATTACGACATCAGCTATCTGCCAGTAAAAGTCTCGTCAAAATCCGTCCAGCCATTTTGGAGATTCGCCGGAAAAAAGAGACAGAGACAAAAATTGAAAAAAAAAGAGTTTTTGTTAAAAGTACCGTATATACTTTCATATGCATTCAGTAAAAAGCTGTAATTATTTTGATATTACAAACAGACTTAAATTTAATTAATTTGTATAGATAATTCTTTTCCTATTTAGATACTTGTACATATTTATTATTATTTTAGATCTATTTGTAGTTTGTAAATAATGTACTTTCGTGTAGTATTGTAAATAAGGGTTGCTCATCGAGATTTCTTTCTCAAACATTATATTATCAACGTTAAAAACAGGAAGCTTTGCGTGGGGTCGCCCGCATCATCGAACGGGTTCTGTTGCATCGCAATAGGGGTACTTAGGACCACACGGAAAACCCTGGTCATGTGGGTGGCTTGTGTAAACACATTCACGTCGGTTTAGCTGGGGTGGGCTGGAAATACTAAATAATTTACTCCTATACGAGGCAGTTTTTTTTGTAGTTATTGGATGTCAAACTGACTCCCTGATTACAAGGTGTAACAGGACCCTTCACGAAGCCGTCAATGAAGCATTATGTATATCAAACTAAGTAACTCTACGCAAATATTATTGCTGGGAAACGACTTTTTTTTTGGGCTGTAAAATCACGTTTTACGGTTGGATTCAATGTAACGCACTCAAAACATTGTGCTGATAGGTGGATTGAATAGTACGTTTAAAGTAAAAATCTTACATTAAAAAAAAAAACTTGTAAAAAAGTTGGAACTCTGACCCTCAATATCTCCATAACTAGAAGGTTCCCAGGTATGGTCTAGAACAAAAAACGATTGCAATGACGGGGAGGACAAGTGACTTCCGGCTTCGTTAAGGGTCGTGTTACACCCTTTAGGTAAGTGGTCTTGGCGCCTATGAATCTGCAAAACCAGGGCATCGTAGTCCAGGTGCTTTTCCAAAAGCAAACCTGAGATTATTTATTGCTTTTAATTACAACGGCAAACACACACACAGACGCGCCACATTGCTCGCAGAACGGATGGCCGATGGGGCCGAAAAGTTCTGGAGAGGCAACCGCGAACCGGAAGACGTTGAAAGAAAAGAAAGAAAGAAAGTAAAAGTATTTATTAGACTCACACAGGACAACACAAAAAAAAAATGTATGAGATTACACTAAATACAGAAATATTATAAAAAAGTAAACATAAGAAAATGATAAAAGTAATTAAGTTTATCCTGTACGAGGCCTAAAGGTCCCTATCTCACCATGGTGCTGAAACATTAAAAAAAAAAGTCACAGGTGGGAGGACCTGGTGGACCTGGTGAAGCTTGCGGAGATCTGCTGGATGCGAGTCCCACGGGACCGGTCAATGTGGCGACACTTGGGGGAGGCCTATGTCCAGCAGTGGACGTCTTTCGGCTGAAATGATGATGATGATGATGGATTATATCACAACCATACCCTACATACTAGAATACACGCAAAATAGGTGATCCTCTGTAGCACTTTCTTCCTGTTGTCGTGATCCTTCACAAAAACCTAAAGAAACAACATAACATCACGCCTGTAATCTCCGAAGGGTCAGGCAGCGGTGCGCCTAATAGTACACCCACATTTCGCCAGTTATGTTTAAGTCTCATGTAATAGTTGGCAAGCCTAGCAATCGCCGAGCCCAAATTCAGACAACGTGGCTGCTACTGCAGAATTCCTAATGGCAAAACCCAGTAACAATTTGCTCGACCCGTGAATTGAACCCAGGTCCTCATGCTCATCAGTCGCGATTGCGACCACTAGATCAACGAGGTGGTTAAAAAACAAAAGGAAAGTAACACCTTGTTTAGAAAATATCATTTAAACTCTTTCTTTACTGATTTTACGATCGCGCACGCTGCGTAAGGCCGCGAATTTCACAGAAACGGCGTAAGGAGAAGGCGCGGCGCAGCTCAGGCGTGGAACGGATAACGAAGGTAAGAACGGCGTGACAGCGCCGCGCCGCTTGAGTGTAATTCACAACACGTCGCTTACGTACATTTTGTATGAAAACTTTTTGAAGCGGCATCGTGCCGGCGCTGCGCCTGCGACGTGCCTTCACCTTTTTCTGTATTATTCGCGCCTAAAGCACTTCAATACCTAGCTACAGCGAAACAAAACTAAAAGGAGTTACAGACGTATCTAGGTGAAACTGGTGTTTCACCTCACAAAATGATACACGACAGCATCTATTAAACCTCATTATGTTATCTTAAAAAAAAAAAACAGAAAACGTTAAGCTGCCCCTCCCCTGCGCCCGCGCACTCCCGGCCGGGAACATTGTCCTTCGCTAGCCTTGGCTCCGTTTTATCGCGCCAGTCATCATTCAGGGTTGACAGGAGGACAACGTTTGTTTTACTATCTACAATTGATATTTATGATCGCCATTATATTGGACTTAATGCCATGAGGGTAGGCTGATGGTAGATGGTTATTCAATTTGCTGGCACCCCTGATAATCGGTAACGGTTCCGCTGATTGGTATTTTGTGGGGAACGGATATGAATGAAGGATTTGTTTAATAATGTTAGAAATTGTGAAGATGGAATAAGGACGGAAAAGTTATAATATCAAAGAATTTTGAAACACAAAGAAAGCATGACATAAGGAAGACGAAAGTTACATAAAAGAAATGATAACACGAGTCCAACTTATTGTTTTTAAACTCAATTGACCACACAATTCAAAAAAAGAGGAAACGTCATATCGCCAAGTCCTTGAACAAAACAAATGAGTCGTCGGTATCAATATAAATCAATCAATTGAATTCGACCCAAATTCGGGCGTGGCCGGCGAAACGGAGTTGACCCATTTTTTGAAATGTTCGTCTCTTATTACGGGTTGCGAAAAAAATAGGGTCAAAGACCGAAAGTGGGGACCATATGCGGTTCGTCATGTGATGGAGAGATTGAAGTATACACACATAATTAAAAATGATTTGTTGTAAGAGGGCGAATGGCCCTATTTCTTAGTAGTGTTGCGAGTACGGGTGGTTTTTTTATCGATATACAGATTAAGAACACTTTTGATAGTGAAGAATTAAACAGCGATGAAATCCTTGAGGTCCACTAGTTGGTCCTACTCAAAACCCCCTTTTTGCAAAGACATCATTTTCTTATACGAGTACAATCAATTACGAGGTTACGTTGATCGAGTGGTCGCAAGCGCGACTGCTGAGCATGAGGTCCTGTGTTCGATTCCCGGGTCGGGCAAAGTGCTATTGGGTTTTTCCATCAGGAATTTCTCAGTAGCAGCCAGTACGGATTCGTGCCCAGTTGATGGCAATAGGCTCGCCTTCATATTACATGGGACTTAAACATAACTGGCGAAATGTGGGTGTACTATTAGGTACACATATGCAACCTAACCATTCGGGGATCACAGGCGTGATGTTCAACTATTTGGTCCTGCTCAAAAGCCCCATTTTGCAAAGACACACCTGCTACGTGCGTTTTGCCACGGTAACGAGACACGTACGTATGAGAAAATAAAACAAATCAAATTTATTGGATTCCCATAACATTCCTGAAATAATTTCTTGTACCGCTCATCTTAGTATTGTATACTGAATTCACACCATCAGTTTGTGGAGGGCTGTCCTTTACACCCTGTATTAATATACAATCAAATATAACCAAACCTTACGATTATTAAATCAGTCAATTCTTTCAAAGTATCCACTATCAAAAAAGGTTACTTAAAAATTAATAACAGTGCTATGAGGACAAAAAATGGCTTTAATAAAAAACTTAATGATCAAGTGGGTAGTGTAGTCTTTAAATACCAAAGACAAAGAGTAAAATAGACATTAAAATACCCAACCACATCAATTGATCATTCTTCTAGTCCCGTAACACATTGTTTGGAAGCTAGAAGTCAGACAGTGAGGTCTATGTCCTGACAACTAACAAAGATATAATCTGATACAGAGTGACTCAGTGTAATCTATCTATCTATACAAATAAATATAATTGAAGTGTCTGTTTGTAATATCAAAATAACAGCTTTTTACTGAATGCATTTGAAAGTATATACCACACTTTTAACAAAAACACATTTTTTTCAATTTTATTCTGTATTTCGGTCTGCCTGCTTGACTGTATGTTTTTTCCAGCGAATCTCAGAAACGGCTGGACCGATTTTGACGGGACTTTTAACGGCAGATAGCCGATGTCATAAGGAGTAACTAAGACTACTTTTATTTTAGAATAGGCATTAGAGTTCCGTGCAAAAAAATAAAAACCCTTGAAATTAGTAACTAAATACGATTAGAAAAGGGAAGTCATATCTTTTATAATAGTTGAGGATAACAAATAAGTTATAAAAAAAAAAAAAACAAAAAATCAAAATATTTTATTTCACATAAGCCTAGATGGGCACTTATAAAACGTTGACAAAAAGGTGCACGGTTCGGGTTGCTCGTTTCCTATGGAGAAGAACCGGCAAGAAACTCCAACCCGTTTAAGCTCTATCAATGGAATATGACGTAAGAACACATGATCCAGTCTTGGTGCGATGGCCACCGCATTCAAGATGAATGGAAAGCAGCAGATGACAACAAGCCAGTCGCAGCATCTTTGGTGTTACTGTATGGTGTCCCAGAGCGACGATAAATCCTTCCTACTATAAAAATATTATTCTTATTCTTATCCTTATTCTTTACTGCACACAAAAATAAGGGAAATACATAATTACAACATATAGCTTATTACAAAGACGAGCTTAACCCAGAATTGGGTTTTCTTCGATTGGCGTCCTTAGTTAAAAGCATCCCTAAACCTAAAATAATCTAAAAAAAACCAAAACCGGATGACTTATGGCACAGCTGTAGACACCCAACTCCACCAGACATTGTGGCGACTAGTAACTGTAAATCAAATGACATCATTACATCTCCTGTCTCTTTCTCACAACAAACATTTGCATAAGCTAGAAGGACAGAAACAAAGATCGTTGATAAAGACAAAATGTATTTTATCAAAATGAAAGATCTTGATAGTAAACGTGCTATGATTCGGTTGCTACCTATCTTGTTGCTGTGCCTAATTTTAATTGAAGCAATTGCTTGTTTCTATGTACATTGTCTACATGATTTTATGTGGTGTGGCGTTAATTTTCTTATGTAGTAGTAGTAGTTTAGTATAAGGAACTCGTGGCTAAATAATAACAGCCGCTCGGGTCGATCTTTAGGTTAGGCCGTGCTTGCCTAGATTGCTCTGTGGATGGGTGACCACCCATTACATGCAGCCAGTCATACAAACATGAAAAAAGACAACCAGTCTTACCAAGGGGTATCGTATTACCCAGTACTAACTGGGTTGTGGAGGTCAGATAGGCAGTCGCTCCATGTAAATATTGGTATTCAGCTGTATCCGGTTAGACTGGAAGCCGACCCCAACATAGGAAAAAGCTAGGCAGATGATGATGACGTTTCTTATGTATGTAGGTTTATCTTTGTTTTATGAAAAATTCTTACTAAGTTACTTCGTAAGGTGCAATAATTTTAGAGGACATCAAAGATCTGTATCCGAAGGGTAACCAACGGGACCATATTACTAAGCCTCCACTGACCGTCCGTCCGTCTGTTTGTCAGCGGGCTGTATCTCATGATCCGTAAAATGGAAGACAGTTGAAATATTCACAGAATATGTATTTCAGTTGCCGCTATAACAACAAATAATACAAATAAATTCAAAATTAAAGGGGGCCCCGTACTATGATGGTACAGAACCCTTCATGCGCGAGGCCGACTTGCACTTTAGCCAGTTTTTTTTTTTAATGTTGTCAATAATTAGAGATCTCTACGCATACTTGGTGCATTATATATTTTTTTAATAAAGGTTCTTAAGACAACGTGTCTTAAAAACTCAGAAAAAACACCTTTTACTCCAGCTCCCTTCCTTCAGTTCCTTTGGCAGCCTTTTTACAAAAGAATGCTAACAAATTTTATCGACATATCGACTGCAGCCCCCTCTAGTGCGATCAGGCTGGTAGTGACCGCAGCATCCGGCTGGCCGTGGGAATGGAGCCGCTTCCCCCACACGCTGGCCTCTCTGAACTGAACTCCACTTCGCGAGGATTAAGGACCTCTGAGGTAGAAGGAATGCAAATAAAGCTTTCAGTTTCGGGGCGATGAACTTAGGACCAATGCTGTGAACTTTCCGCCTGGATGTTTGGTTCACGAAATGAACCTTTTATTATCCAGGTCTTGTATTCTGAAGGTTTAAACACCCTTAAGATAGATGGTATGTGTTCTCTTTAGAGTGATGAACTTAGGACCAGCACTGTGAACTTCCTGACTGGATTTTTGCTTGACGAGTTGAAACTCTGGTAGTCAAGCTCATGTTGTCACGTTACATATAAAGAAGATGAAGAAGAATTTAGATGATGAAGAAGTGGAATAGAAAAAAATTCTTCGAAACATAAAATGTAGCGAGGAAATTAATTAGCATGAATGATGCCAAAGAAACGATGGCAGGACTGTGTGAAAGATGGAAGCTAGACAGAATGTGACTGCTTGGATGACGAGTAATAGAGAAGTATGGAAGGCGTCACCCTAAAATAATTGGGATAAGGGCAAGAGAATGATAAAGACCAGAGATCAGATTCTGTGGTGCAAAATCCAAACCACATTTACCGATCCTTACGGCCTAATTCTTCAATGTTTGAGAAGTCAGCGAAATTAAACTTTTAGTCCTTCCGTGCCAGTTCTGTTGAGATTTCAAAGTGATTTCTTACTTAGTCACAATATGACTCAACACCTACTTTATAAAAACATTATTTCTGTGGGTGTTAAAACAAAGCTTTAAGTAATCGGATGTTGCATCCTCGTTTTTAAGTAATCTCCTTGAATCAAAATCTGGCTTAAAGTTTTCTGGTTCTTTTCAATTTTTTCAAAGCGAAATATTTGTACTTACTTTATTGCTATTCTTGAGTTAAAAATTTTACAGAAAAAGTAATTAAATAAATATTTCTGACGTGATCCTCGTTCAGAAACATATTTCTGACGTGATCCTCGTTCAGAAACATATTTCTGACGTGATCCTCGTTCAGAAACAGCTGGCCTGGGGGGCTTGTCATCAAAAATAAGCAAAATAAGCAAACACCCTTGTCTAGCCCCTCATTAATTATTTTATTTCATAGTAACGTTAACTGGTGTTGTGGGTCAAAATACCAATGCTATAGCTAGAAATAAACTTCAAGATGAACGAAAATAAAGATGCCAATGACCGTAACTTCTCAATGTTTTGGCAAAAGATCATAATAGTCGTTACATTCGCCTTTAAACCCGACTCGAATGGCGACGTCACACAACTCACACAATAATAACAATTGGGGGACCGAGCAACGATCCCAATGGATTACGTGTTTTGTTGTAGAAAATAGGACAGCACATATGGTCAGTTTGCTGACCGTAGTTGGTCACCGATTTTTCGAATCAGCCTGTATCGTTCGTCTGTTCCAGCACGCATTTTTCGACGGAAGAATCGACAAAATGACAGATCAACAAAAGAAATCTGTCATTTTGTCGATTCTTCCGTCGATAAAACCCGTTTTTACGGTGGCCATGCTACGCGTGCAGGTATTACCGGTTTCCTCGCGATGTTTTCCTTCAGCTTTTTGAGATCATCATCTGCCTAGCCTTTTCCCAACTATGTTGTGGTCGGCTACCAGTCTAACCGGATGCAGCTGAATACCAGTATTTCACTTGGAGCAACTGCCTATCTTACCTCCACAACCCAGTTAGTACTGGGTAATACGATACCTCTTGGTAAGACTGGTTGAAAGACTTTCGGCCCACTGGCTACCTGTTACGACTGTCAAAGATCTACAAATGACAGCTGGAACCAATGGCTTTACGTATTTTGCGAGGCACGGTGGAAACTCAGTATGTAATGGGTGGTCACCCGTCCAAGGACCAACCTATTCAAGCGTGTCTTTACCTGAAGATTGATCCGAGCGGCTGTTATTATTTAGCCACGAGCTCCTCTTTTGAGATCAGTGGTGGTGACGATAAATAACACGAAGTAAAGGACCTACGTAGGTTCAAAGTCACTCTCTTAGTCGGCTAAATCCGTAATCGTCGTAATTCGGCGCCAATATCACTGGTTAGACAATATCACAATTTTTTAAATTTTAAGCAACAATCGCTGCATCTTCCAGGGACTAGTTTAATTGTAAGAAGATATATAAAGATTCTGAGTTAACCAGAAGCGCTTAATGTTTTTAAAACCATTTGTAATAGCTTGTAACTAATTGCACTGCTTGCTAATAAACGCAGGAGTCCATTCACCTTATTATCATGTACCAGAGGTTTCAGAATTAACTTCTGTAATGGTTCTGACCAAAAAATGGTAATGGTGGTTCGTTAATCTTGGCTATGTTCTACTCCTACCAGTGGCGAAGGTTCCATACAACTCGATTGCTAGTGGCTTCCCTTTGAAAAATGGCACGGTCAATATTCTATAGACAAATATTATAATCACATTAAAGATTTTTACTCCGGCTTTCCTCTTACAAAAATTGACCCTTCGCCACTGACCCCTACACTTCATTCGTCTTGAAAATTTCCAGTACTAAGAGCTGTAGCAGATATAATCTTATTTATAAAGAGACGTCCTTGTATCAGTTTAGTTCTTCCTGATACTTCGCACCAAGAGGTCAATCTACCAAAAAGCTAGTCCATCATCATTTCACACATAAATTTCGACTCCGGAACCTGGGACCACTTGCAAAGGAATCTCCTTAACTAGGTCTTTGTACGAACCGATTACAGATGGACCGGTGACGTGCCTCTCACAGAATCATTCAACACCAAGATATCTGGTAGCGGTGACTTTGAACTTAGGTACATACGCTTCTACACAGCGAAAACACCACAAAATAGTGTCAAAAAACCAACAAAAACACTTCTACCACACTTATTTTTTTGGTCCTAAGGTCCAAAATTGTGTGCTGATGATTTTTGCATGTGATTCATTTGGGTGGTCAGCGTCATATATGTGAGGTCCGCAATATTGGCCGTAATTGTCCAATGTAGCTGTTTCGGGCAGCGGGTGCCAGATCTCAGTACTCTGCAAATTTTGCTCGTTTCCATATCGATCCGAAATTGGGATCGATTGGAGAGGCCAAAGGTCTTTTGATTAATTGATTTATTGAACTGAATAAGGTCATTGGAGTCATATTGAAGTTTTTTAAATTTTAGATTTATTCGTTTGTTTTTTTTTATTATTTATTTATAAATCATTTAATACAATTCGAACGAAAAAGAAAGCAATAAATGGTGATCATATTTTTTTTTTTGGAACACTTTTCGTATTAAGGCCTCCTACTAGGCGGACCGATGACCTGGTGAAGGTTGCAGGGATCCGCTGGATGCGAGTCGCACGGGACTGGTCAATGTGGTGGCACTTGGGGGAGGCCTATTTCCAGCAGTGGACGTCTTTCGGCTGAAATGATGATGATGGTGATGATATTTTTACTCAACATTTTCCTACCCTTACCCTAATTTATTTTGGAGTCAGCGCAGCGCAGCGTGGCGTCTTCTTCCGTACTCTTCGTCTTATTTATAATACTATGAAGTTACAAATACCTGAAGTACGTTCAGAACAATTTAACCACATTCATACGCTATTTATCATCGCACAATCGAATTATCAAATTGTTTACAAACAAATCAAAAGTGATCATTTATCATACCAATGCCCCCAAAGTTCGGGTCAAATATATTAGGTTTTATATTACGTGTTAACATCGAGAATTCCCGGCTGAGAATAATTTAGTAATAACCTCGTTGGTATCCCTTCCCAAGGATTTCGTAAGAGGCCAGAAAAATGTATATTTGTATATGGCAGGATTGCCGAATGGTCTTTACTTTGTCGGAGGTCTTAAAATTGGTCGGATCGATCTTTAGGTTAAGCCGTGCTTGTCTAAGTGGGTCTGTGTATGGGTGACCACACATCGATACCGAGTTTCCTCCGTGCCTCGGAAAACACGTTAAGCCATTGGTCCCGGCTGTCATTTGTAGATCTTTGGCAGTCGTTACAGGCTGTGTCAGTCAGTGGTCAAAAGTCTGACAACCAGTCTTACCATGTGGTATCGTATTACCTAGTACTAACTAGGTTGTGGACGTCAGATATGCAGTCGCTCCATGTAAAATACTGGTATTCAGCTGCATCCGGTTAGGCTGGAAGCCGACCCCTACATAGTTAGGAAAAGGCTAAGCAGATGATGATGATTTCCTCAAAACAATTGCCCCACATGCAACTTTTCAGGAATAATGAAGCTTTTAAGATATTATACCGTTAAGGACTACTTAGAAGACAAGTCGATAGAATCTGTAATTTGTAAATTACATTAATTGACATCGCTTATTGTGAATACATTTCCACACCATGTTGTCAGGATATGCTGACACAATAAATATTTTTTTATTAATTTTAATGTGTTAATTATTTTATTTTTTTGTCTATATTTTTGTATTGACCGTAATGAACTGTATGTGTTTGTTATTTCTATTATTTAGTAATTTAATTATTTCTTAATTTATAATTTCCAATTAAGTATTATAAACTATTTTGTACACCAACAATCTTAAACTCGTTTCCATCCATATGTGCATATCTATGTATCAAATAAATGCATTGTTTTAAGCTTTCACGGTTTACAACTAAACAAAATAAAATAAAAATTAACGAAAAATGAACAATCACGGAAGATATCCCGTAAGTGACAGTATACGTTTAAATAAATTAATCTTTAATCATTGCAGAGAATATAATAGACATCCCTGTGTGAATACTGACCTCGTTTTTGTCTTTTGACGCATTGCGAAAGATTTCCGCGTCACGATAAGATACAAGAAGGTCATATTGTCTGTGTACACAGTATTCTTCTGTGCGTTGGCGAAAAACATATGAGTTAGCTAATAAAATACACTTACAAGTAGTTTAAAGATATTTTTACCTTTTGACATATTTTACATTTTGATATATTTTTTACCTCTGACATATTTTACCTTATATTTCAGTTTTATTTTCATGACAATTGGACAATTTGTACTTGTATTATGTAGTTTAAAGAGAATAATATTAATTATAAATTAGTTATTAAAAATGTATCTGTATAATAAAAAAAAACAAATTTGTACACGTCACCAGGTAAAACATGTACGGACCCTACCCTATCCTACTTCACTAAGATCTTGCATGCTCAATTTGTGTGTAAACGCGTGTTTTTTATAAATAAAAATATCTTTATCTTTACAATATTTTTTAAATTACTCTATTCTATTTGGTAAAGTTAGTAAGTTATTTCATTTATTTAATAAATAATTTGATTTGTGAATTTCTAAAAACGTAAGAAAATTTGTATTACACGCAGCATATTAAGAGCAAAGCGCCACGGTAGCCACCCTGGCGCTTCGCCCTTAAAATGCTAAAATGGCGCTAACTGATATTAAGATGTCAATTGACTATTTTAGTCTGGTAAAGAGAAGGCGTTTTGAAAAATACGAGGCAGTGCCATTTTGTCAAGGCAGTGATTGTTGAACTGCGAAAGTGTAAGACGCTCTGTAATATCTGTGTAAGTATAGATCCCGTCACGTAAATAGAACGCTAACTGATCAAGTAAACATTTTTTTAAATTTTTAATTCCAGCATATCTCAAATTAGCCTAGTAATTTAGGACGCGACTGTACTTATCTGTGCCGCGTACTACGTATTCAATACATAGAATTTTTTTTTAGGTTATTAATAAAAAAATCTGCTGTTTCCTATAAAAGTGCATTTTTTTTGAATAACCGATTAAAAATTTCTATGAAGGGGGCACAGAATGATTTACTGAATACATGAAAACCGTTTTCGCGCCGGTATCCCTGCCACCCTGTAGATATGTATAGATATACAGTTATAATCTAAAATTTTATATTTTAAATACAGTCGTGAACAACCATTCCCCAGATGAAAGAACTCAACAACTGACAATAGACGTTTAAATAAGTTATGCCTGTCTAAATAAACGACCCGGCCGATTGTATCGTCTAAATAAAAGTATCACAACATTCTGAAGGATAATTGATTTATACGGAACCTCACTGGACGATCACGTAACTGCTTTGATAGTCACGACCTTTGTCTGTCTAGGTTAGACGTTTGGGCAACTACTACGCTCTATTTAAGGATTTGGGGCTCTTGTTTGTAAAGCATAACTGGTTTGAGAGAATTTATGGTCCTTCATTCCGCGGAAATCTATGAAAGAGAAAGGTCTTTCAAGAAAAGCCTAGCCTTTTCCCAAAGATGTTGGGGTCGGCTTCCAGTCTAACAGGATTCAGCTGAATACCAGTACATGGAGCGACTGCCTATCTGACCTTCATAACCGAGTTAGTACTGGGTAATACGAGGCCCTTCGTAAGACTGGTTGTCAGACTTTCGGGGCCATTGACCACTGAACGACTGTCAAAGATGTTGACGACAGTTGACAGCCGGGATCAACGGCGGTACGGAGGAAACTCGGTATTTCATGGGTGGTACACGGAGCCACCTAAGCAAGTGCGGCTTGGCCTGAAGATCGACCCTCGCGGTTATTACTTAGCCACGAGCTCCTCCTCCTTCGATAAATGTACTTACTGAAGAACCTTTTGTCTTTAATTAATTTATCTTCGGGAAGAAGGTCTTTGAGTACGTGGTAACCGTTTTAGCGACGTGTCCCTTCCATATTGTATATATTTTACGCATAAATACAACATGTAACATAATTAACGCACATCCTGAAATTAGTTTGTTCAGAATCGTTTACTGAATCGATTTCTATAATTTTTATTATAGGTATTTTTTTTTCCCAAAAATAATTAAAACTACGTAAATTACAGTAAAAACTCGTTAACTCGGTTCGAACGCGAGCGAATACCTACTAGGCTAACAAGACCCTCATACCTACGTGTGCGACTGTCTGCGTTCGTGGATTTGTACTGTGACCACAACATTCTTCCTGAATTAGTATAACTAAATCAATCAATAATCAATGCTCATATATGTTTAACTAAAAATTAATTGTATGTATTATGATTATAACATAATATACTAATTGGGGTGTCTGAGGGTGTGCGTTAATTACGTTACATGTTGTATATCTAGACAAAAGAACTATTGCACTCGTATTAAAATTATAAACACTACATTTCTTTAGTAAACAATTCCCTCCAAGTACATAAGCGATAAGATCCTGCTACTTTTAATATAAGTAGTAGCTACTGCTTCTGATATCACTTTTGTCTTTAAACTCTTTAGTACATAGTTACTGAGCCTTATATCTATAAACGTTACTTAGCCTTATAAGAAATGAGTAGATACATAAGAGGAAGTCGTAGCGCCGGTGACTGAAAAGTTGTGTGCTAATCAGTTGTGGATTGAAGGAAAATGTCGTGAGGAAAGTTCTGAGTATGAATGTGGATGGGTATAAGAGTAGAGGAAGACCAAAGAAACGATGGATGGACTGTGTGAAGATGATATGGCAAGAAAGGAGGTGTGTGATGAGATGACGAGTAATAGAGAAGTATGGAAGAAGAAGACATGCTGCGCCGACCTCAAATGAATTGGGATAAGGGCAGGTGAATGATGATGACTTAGCACTTACCTCGATTTATCTATCTCGTCGGTGTAGTGGTCGCAAGCGTTATCGCTGAGCGTAATGTCCTGTGAACTTCGATTATGGGATCGGGTATAGTGTGTTGTGGTGGGTTCTTCCAACAGGAATTCCTCAATAACACTTCGGAATTTGGATTGGTGCCCGGATCATGGCAATAGGCTCGTCCTTATTAGGATTTAGGCAGATGTGTGCCCTAAAGTGCACCCACATCTCGCTAATAATGTATTGTAATATGGAGCGATCAAACCACAGATAGCCTCCTCAAACGGACACAAATCCAGACTCGAACTTGACTGTTATTGAGAACTTTTTAGTGTTAAACACAGGGAATCGCACTCAGGATCCATACTCAGCAGTAGGGATAGACTTGAATCTCTATGTCTAAGTAAAAGCACATGCTTAGTAACGTTTGTAGATCCCAGTCTAAAAGTTTATCCAAGACCTTGACTTTACTGTCCTACAAGGAACGAACTTGAAGACAAGCATCCTTCTGTTAATAAAGGATAAACATAGAATGAATGAGTTCTATGACTGATGCGCTTGCGCCGATCGTAAAACTCGTCTGGGAGAAAGAGGTGATTACTTTTAGATCCAGACGACGTTACTGTTGTAGTTTTAATTTATGTTATCCATACTGATATTAGATTATTGATATAGATATTAAATGCATGTGACAAAAAGAGTGATGTACATGAATGTTGATGGATGGGGAGGGAGAGGATGGCCTAAGAAAAGATGGATGGATTGTGTGAAGACTGATATGGAAGAGAAAGGAGTAAATGATGCCGTGACGTCTGACAGGGGAGAATGGAAGAAGATAACGTGTTGAGCCGACCCCAAATAGAATGGGACAAGAGCAGGAAGATGATATTGAGAAATATTAGTGTTATTTTTTCTGTCTGTCTGTTTACCTTCTATAGCCTCAATGGTTGAACAGATTTCGACAAAATCTGGCACATTTGTGAACTTTTATAGTATACTTTAAGTCTCGGACATTCCCTTGGGATAACGCATATATAAACACATGCAAAAGTAAATCTTTTGTAAGAACCACAAAGTACAGTCGACAGCACATCAAGCTACCCGAAACTGTTATATTTTCCTAATCAACCTTGAACCTCATGCTTTAACGACAAAGTTGAAAATCTATTAAAGAAGTTTGACATATTTTAGTAGCTTGATGATCGTACATAACCGATATTTGAGGACTTTTCTCTCTCTATTACATCATCTTCCTGTCCTTGTCCTATGTTACTTAGAGACGGCCCAACACGTTTTTCTTTCCTCTGTCAACCGTCCCCCTATTATTTACTCCTTTTTCTTTCTTATAATTCCTCACACAATCCGTTTTTATCGACAGTCAACTTTAAGACACCTTTTAACTTCTTCTTAACGTATCGATGACAATTTAAATTGAGTCAGCCCAAAATTTGACGACGACTTTGGCACTTTCAGTAGCGTCCATCAGCTCCTGTGATGTACAAGCAACAAGACAGACAGGACACGATACCAAGGTCGCTTGTGGGGCAACACCACATTTACACTCCAGGGCAGAGGAGTCATCTATGAATCTCCACCTGGACAGGTTTTCCTCAAAGTCTTCCAGGTCAGCCATGGCATCTCGTGTCCTTAACTATTCAATGTGAAATCCTCCAGTTATAACCATGACTTCATTTACTAAACAATCCCGATTGGTCCTTAAAACAGAATGCACGTAAAAATAACAAACTCCTTGTATCCTCCTACCCAATCATAATGATCCAAGAAATCTGACAAAGGGTCATCGTCACTCGGCGTTGTAGTGAACGACCGCGCACATACTTGACGCCTGTAGTCGCAGGCGCAGCGTATGTGTGCGGTGCGCGTCCACTCCTGCGCAGCGAGGTGCGTGCAGCGAGACGAGCTGACGCGCTCCGTGTAGAGTCACCAGAAAAAAGTGCTTACTATGTATTTATTAATAACTACTACTATACAAATAAAATACGTTTTTTATAATGCTGAATTAAAAAAATGGTTTTTAAAGATAGTAAAATGGTATGCCTCGTTGGTCGACTGCTGAGCATAAGGTTCTGGTTCGATTCTCGGGTCGGGCAAAGTGGTATTGTGCTTTTCCATCAGGAATTTCTCAGTAACAGTCACGGAGTCTGGATCTGTGTCCGGTTGATGGCATTCGGTTCGCCGCCTTTTTCATGGGACTTAAACATAACTGGCGAAATGTGGGTGTACTATTGGGTACACCTTTGCCTAACCATTCAGGGAGTACAGGGATGACGTTAAGAAAAAAAAAAATCAGGTGAATTGAAAACCTTTTTTTGAAAGTCGGTTTAAAAGAGACCATGGACGATGGAAACCATTCTAAGCGAGGTTTTTAGATTTTTGTTGATTTTTCAAAAATCTAGGAAGCTACCCTTAGAAAATTGTACTAGTATTCTACGTGGATCGACTGCCTATCTGACCTCCACAACCAAGTTCGTACTGGATAATATCCGTTGGTAAGACTGGTTGTCAGTCGAAAAAGACTTTCAGGCCATTTACCACCTGTAACGACGCTCAAAGGTCTACAATGACAGCCGGGACCAACGGCTTAACGTGCTTTCCGAGGCACGGAGGAAACTCGGTATGTAATAGGTGGTCACCCATCCACGGAACAACCTAGGCAAGCGCGGGTTAACCTAAAGATAGACCCGAGCGGCTGTTATTATTTAGCCACAAGCTCCTGAATCCTTAATCACCTATTAAGGTCACATTGAAAGATAAAAATATTTGCAAAGCACAGGTACCTACGGAAGACATAATTCGGTTAAATCTGCCTCAAAAGATAGAATAAACAAATTTTTAATTATTGGCTTATCACAGTATGACGTATGTTTAAGATATATAGAATAGGTTCAACATATAAAAAATCAGCTGTTCCATACAAAAGTGCATACACGGTCAAATTGTATGAAACACATGTTGTTTTTTTAATTGCCGATTAAAATTTTTTGTGTATCTGTGGTATTCGTTTGTGCATCGATGTATGTGTTGTGCCCATCCACCCTGTATAGAAGTATTCCGTTCGCAACATGAACAATTAACAAATTGAAAAATTAAAAAGGTAAAATTTATCGATTAACCCATGTAAAACCGACCTTGAATCCCCAAAAATAGAGTTGATTTTGCGGATGCGAAATAAAATGTACATGATTCAATTTCGTAGTGAACCCACGCATTTTCGTTCACTACGGGTCGGGTTTGTGTTCTGTGAGCATCAGTCTCATACTGGCCGCTAGCAAGCGCGCGCGTCCCAATTTTCAAATATGGAATCCGCGGATTTCGAATTTTTCGAAAATGTTTCATTCGCGATACATTGCGTGTGGTGTTGGTTAAAGTTTGTTCCTTTTACTTGAAAGCAGTCAATGAAAGGTGAGTTTGATTTCTGAAAAGTTTTGATTAAAAAAAAAATCTTTCTTGTGAAAATTTGTGATGAAAATTCGTAACAGTCATTTTTTGTGGCATTGCATAAAATATTTCTGTAATTAGTCATCAGTATTTTGAGCTTTATTAGATTTAATTGTCTTAAGATTTTTGTATACTCATCGTGTATCTGGGTGACAAACTAAAGACAAATATTATTATAATAACTAATTGACTGTAAGCAACAATAATTGAAAGTTGTATCCCAACTTCGAATCCTGCGCAAGTTACATTTGCTTACAAATCCTTTGTCTTATTAATGAGCTTGTGTCACTGTCAACATAATGCAGATCAAAAATAGAATTTAATTTAATTTTCACCAATTCTACAGCTTTCAAAACAGCATCAAAATCAATTTAGTATCTAGGTATTGCAATTATCTGTGGTATTGCATACATTAGCAAAATATTATTTCTTCATCTTTTTCTACTTTCTTTACAAAAATAAATAAATAATTCTAAAATAATAAAGGGTGTAAATAGACCCTTAACATAGCCGAAAGGCACTTGTTCTCCCCGTCTTTGCGATCATTTTTTTGTTCTAGACCATACCTGGGAACCTTTTAGTTACGGAGATATTGGAGGTCAAAGTTCCAATTTTTTCACAAGTTTTTTTTTAAATACATGTTTTTAATGTAAGATTTTTAAACACCTCCACGACCCCCGTACTATTCAATACAATACTTTGAGTCTTACCGTAAAACGTGATTTTTCACCCCAAAAAAAGAAGTCGTTTCCCAGCAATAATTTTTACTTAGTTAGATGTACAGAATGCTTGGTTCACGGCTTCGTGAAGGGTCTGCTTACAGCTTGTATAACCCAAATACGACTACAATTATTTATTTTTGAACTACATATGTATTTAAATTCACATACACATATAACTCTACGATTGATTTCCTCCGAAGATTTGGAAAACGCGTCCCAATGATGGTACAACCATAATTATTTCACCAGTTATGTTGAAGTCACATGTAAAATGGTGCCTAATTTAATTGACTTACAAAAGTGTAGACTGTTACAGTGCTGGATATCAGTATTGTTATCAGTCAATACCAACTGTCTATAAAATAGAAAGCCCTGAGATATCTGCATTACATTGCATTATGGATAGGTACTACAACTATATCTATACCGAGTAGTTCATCATTCTCCTGTCCTTATCCCAATTTATTTGGGGTCGGCGCAGCATTACTTCTTCTTACTCGTCATTACATTAGACACCTCCTTTCTTGTCATATCATCCTTCACACAGTTCATCCATCGTTTCTTTGGTCTTCCTCTACTCTTATACCCATCCACATTCATACTCAAAACTATCCTCACAACATTTTCCTCATTCCTCCGCATCACATGCCGATATCACGACAACCGATTACCACACAATTTTTCAGTCACCGGCGCGATCTCTATGCCAAGTAGTTTCTAAAGATAATTGAGTAACAGGTGTCCAAATAGTTCCGGGTTTGTGCCACTATGGTCGAATTTTAAACTCATCACTCGCAATACCTCCAACATATCATCATCAGCTACTGCTCCACGACTCAGGCCTCTCCAATCGCATTCGAATTATTAATTCTGTACGAACACCATTTTCGCTTCATCTTCAACCTTTTTCGAATATTTTGGAGTCGGTTTCCGGTTCAACTGAACGCAGCTGAATTTACATGAAGCGACTGCCTATCTGACCTCCACAACCCAGTTAGTACTGGGTAATACGAAACCCCTTGGTAAGACTGGTTGTCAGACTTTCGGGCCACTGACTACCTGTAACGACTGTCAAAGATCTACTGATGACAGCCGGGACCAACGGCTTAACGTGTTTTCCGAGGCACGGAGGAAACTTGGTATGTAGTGGGTGGTGGTCACCCATCCACAGACCAACCTAGGCAAGCGCAGCTTAACCTGAAGATTGATCCTAGCGGATGTTATACCCATCATCTTCATCATCATCACCATCAGCCAATTTCAGTCCACAGCTCAACGTAAGCCTCTCCGATCGTACGCAACTTATAAGTTCTATACGGACACCATTTTCGCCTATGTGAGGCATTTTTTCCAACTCAAGACTATTTCAAAAAGTCATTCCATGGAATTAAATGAACTTAGAGGGTTTTATTGATGATGTTAATGATTATAACAGTCTGTAAAGCCATGTTTGTTACGGTCGGACCTGCAAATTGAAAAAAATAATAGCAGAGTTTGAATTTTGTAGGCTACCTTGGCGCTTCCGCCGTTAAAGCAAGAAAAAGGCATTTGTTAGCCACAGCATGTAAATTATTTCCCACTAATAATATAATCGAGAGCAGCAGTGGCTTCGGCTTACGAGCAGTAGGCCGTGGGTTCGAACCCAGGCAGGCGCATTACTTTGTGTAATTTATTTCATCACCACTGCTCTCAAAACGGTGAAGGAAAACATCGTGAGGAAACCGGCATGTCCTAGAACCAAAAATTCAAAGACATGTCACATCTAATGACCCGCACTGGGCCCGCGTGGTAGATAATAGCCCATTCTCTCTCATAGAGAGGTGGCCGAGTGTCCCAGCAGTGGGAACCTTATAGGCTGATTATGCAAATAATATAATCATACTGCCTAATGTCGTTCTTTAACTCTGTGTAGTTTTTTTTGATAAAAAAAATTTAGGGAAACTGGAATGTCCTAAAATGTGAAATTGAAGACATGTGACATCACAATCCGCACTGGGCAAGCGTGTCGGAAACGTTATAGGCCGATTATATGTGTTACTAACTTTTGATCGCGGCTTCACTTCCGTTATGTACGGAAATTAACCCACGCGAAAGTTTTAAATGTAGCATATGACACTCAGGGATAATGCGTTAGTGAAAAAAAATTCGGAGTCGGATCAGTAGTTTCGAAGATTACCGCCTACATACAAACTGACAAACAAACGTCTTTATAATATTAGTGTAGATGTATACAGCAAGCAGTATTAAAGATACAATAGAGCAATATTATTTTATGTTTAGTTTATAAAATTAATTATTTAAGTAACAGAATGGAATTGTAATGCACATAAGTATATCTTCTTTTGCAAATCTCGCAGTCAAAATTTGGTTTGCTGTCAGAAAACCCAATTCTGGGTTAAGCTCGCCATTGTACATAAGCTATATTATTGCAATTTGTATGTATATTTGTTATTAAAGAATAACAATAAGAATAAGAATGAGCAATATGTGTCCAAATATTTTGATACTCTTTACCTTTTCCCAAATATGTTGGGGTCGGCTTCCAGTCTATTCAGATGCAGCTAAATACCAGTATTTTACATGGAACGACTGCTTATCTGACCTCCCAGTTAGTACTGGGCTGTGGAGGTTAAGACTGGTTGTCAGACTAGACCACTTCAGCTTAATTATTTTGTGAGCTATGTCGACAACTTTGCTTGGATCACTTCGTCCCGGTTTTTCTGCTCTCTCCTCAGAGGTTCCTTTCTAATTCTGCTAAGTATCTGCGTCTGCGCAGAAGACTTAACTTATTAATTCCATACCATATAAAAATAATAAATTTTTCTCCAATCATATTTTTTCGAATACTTGCATTATTTTAGTTATATCTACTAATCTAAACTGGGCCCGCATAATGGATGATGACCCTCTCACAAATCATCTGAAACACGTTTTGCGCTAAATTTATATGGGGCGGGAGCCCCCCCCAAATAGAAATTATTCGGCAAAATTTTTATGTGGTGCTCAGAATGATGTACTTGTTAAACGTAAGTAGTTAAAGAATTCATCATCATCTGCCTAGCCTTTTCCCAACTATATTGGGGTCGGCTTCCAGTCTAACCGGATGCAGCTGAACACCAGTATTTTACATGGAGCGACTGCCTATCTGACCTCCACAACCCAGTCAGTACTGGGTAATACGATACCCCTTGGCAAGACTGGTTGTCAGACTTTTTGGGCCACTGACTGCCTAACGATTGTCAAAGATCTACAAATGACAGCCGGGACCAACGGCGGCATGTAGTTAAAGAATTATAATCATTAAAATCCTCAATACAACGCAGTATTGATGATTTTATGAAAAAGTCATTCAACGCTTTTCATGAAAAAGTCATTCAATAGGGTTAAATGAGCTTAGAGGGTTGTATTAATGATTATAATTCTGTAACTACTGAGGAGCTCGTGGCTAAGTAATAACAGCCGCCCGGATCGATCTTTAGGTTAAGCCGCGCTTGCCTAGGTTGGTCTGTGGATGGGTGACCACCCATTACATACCGAGTTCCCTCAGTGCCTAGGAAAGCACGTTAAGCCGTTGGTCCCGGGTGTCATTTGTAGATCTTTGACAGTCGTTATAGGTAGTCAGTGGCCCAAAAAGTCTGACAACCAGTTTTACCAAGGCGTATCGTATTACCCAGTACTAACTGGGTTGTGGAGGTCAGATAGGCAGTCGCGCCATGTAAAATACTGGTATTCAGCTGCATCCGGTTAGACTGGAAGCCGACCCCAACATAGTTGGGAAAAGGCTAGGCAGATGATGATGATGAATTCTGTAACTACATACGTGTTACTTGCGCGACTCATTTTTCATGATCATACAATCTGACACTGACCTGCAAAATGCAAAAAACGTAAGAAAATTTGAATTTTGCGAGCTACCCTGGCACTTCCACCTAAATCAGTGGTTCAAGTAGACCTAACTAGCAGTAGTAGTAAATCCGGATAAACTTTGACTGATGACTGGCTTATATTAAACACAGTCAAGGTAAACTTGTGATTTATTTACACCTGATCGGATAAACCGGAAATCGGTATCAGCAAAAGCTTCCGAAATCATCCTTGAGCTAATTTTCTTGAGAGAAAACTGTTGTTAACGTCAAATAAACTAAATCACTAACTGGCCGTTTTTACTTCTTTTTATAACTATCCACATATTATTAAAGTAATTCAATTTCGATGGCAACACTAACAAACTGCATCGGCAAAGCTGTCTAATAGGAAATATGCATGAATTTTTTTCTTAAATCAATAAAATACAGTACTATCGACTCAAGAAAATAATTAAAAGTTCAACTAATGCTTGTCGCTTAAAAAAAAAACTCCTACAATTTTCAGGACAGTTCAAACGTCCGTGACTGTCGCGGCATTCATGTCATGTTATGTGACGACACCTACCTACCTACCTTTATCTGCCTCGTTTACATCTAATTTTTTGCCCTTATAGAATAATTTTACTAATTGAATGGCCTTTATTCAAGCAAAAATTGCAATAACAATACTATAATAAAATGTTAGTGAAACTTTAAGTACCTACTTTTCAAATAAAAGTTTTTCTTTGACACATAGTATTTGACGTCACTACGTTCTCGAGGACGATGCATTTTGAGTTTGCATTCCGTTTCACCAAAAACACGCTACATAAAATATTAAATTGTAAATTATAAGAGTTGTATTAGGAATTATTAAGAAATAAAAAAGTTTTGTATTTCTTGCATATTCCCTCCCTATTGCTTGGACAGACTCCACCGATACAACTAGCTTCTAATGGATGCTTGCATAAATAAAGTTGTATCTGGCTGAGCAAGATTCAGGTTTTCTAGTCTCTAAAAAATCTGCACCCTTATGCAAGCAGTTTGTTACTTTGCCTACCCTTACTCATACTGCCTGTTGCCGATCTCACAGTGTTAGCTCTATGCAAAGACATTCAAATATTTACGAGCGATAGACGGGACAAGACGAGAAAATCGTAATCCAATACTTGTTACTACTTAGTATTAAGCCGGTCTATCTAGTGTCATATGCCCGCTTGTGCATCAAAGTCGAAAATGTCCAGGATAAAAGTTTTCAAAGAGATGTCAGCAAACAGGAAGGGGTCCGCCAGGGCCGATACCTGCCAGGGCTGCGGGACTGTTCGAAAGAGATACCGTGGCCCTGGAACACAAAGGGCAAAGAAGGAACATGGATGGGTTTTAGCCAGTACAAGACTGACACCCCTTCTGCTACGCCCAGAGCGGGATTCATCAAATGACCACTTCATTTGATGAATTCCCATCCAAAAAAAAGGATAAATTTTTTGTTAGACAATATTCCCAATGTCCGCTCTATTCTTTTAAATCTCTTTGGCTCTATAAGAACGGCAACAGTGCAACTTTGTAAGGATCTCTTACTTCTTTATCATGAGCATTGTGACTTATTATAGGCGTTTGTAATTTATGAAAAATTAGCTTTTGACGGCGGCTTCCCGCGCGTTAATTTAGAATTCGACAATCAATTCGGGTTGTACTCTGTTTATAATAATATAATTTAATCATGATTCGAAAGACACGTGGCGCCATCTATTATCATAAGAACGTTATTGTTGTTTTCCTCGGGAACAGTACTTTTTTTCGGGATGAAAGGTACCCTGTGTCCGTTTCTGTACACCTGACAACGTATATGCAAAATTTCAGGATGGTTGATTCAGTGGTTTAGGCGTGAAAAGGTAACAAACAAACTTACTTTCGCATTTACAATATTAATTACGAAGTTAGAAATAGCTGTTGCCCGCAATTTCGTACGCGTAGAAATCTTGATGTGTATGTGTGAGAAAAAAAGATAGCAAAAGTCCTTCCCCAGGATATAATCAATTTCCTTGCCAATCATTACGATCCGATCAGCCGTTTAGTCGTGGTAACAAACAAACAAACAGAGATACTTTTGAATTTATAATATTAAGTACGGAAGCTACATGAAGGATGAAACACCCAGAACCTGCTAGATTGAGGTTGAACACTGACGATCGCTCCACGCACATTATGTATAAAGTAATCTATTTTTAGAGACAATCTGTGTAATTTAACAGCATTGACGGATGACTTGATAGATGGATAATGCGAAAATCTATATTTAATTTAGTGGAATCAACCCGCCATCGCCAGCGCCACGTGGAAGATCACGTCAGATACTTATTAATATAGGTTGTATAATATAAATCATGAAAATCGCTATAGCAAGGTGCGTATTATCTGTACTAATGTTATAAAGAGGTAAAATTGGTTTGTAAGTTTGTATGAAGGGGGTAAGCCTCGGAACCATAGATTCGATTCCGAAAATTCTTTCAGTAACTACATTATCTGCGAGTATTATAGGCTACATTTAAAACGTGTCCATGAGTACATTCCGTATATAACGGAAGCGAAGCCTTAAGAACTTATACAGCAAGAATGGTTACTTTCCAAAAATGCCTAAAGGAAAGGATCTTAGGGACAACAATGCGCAAACTATGACCATTCATGTAGCAAATGATTCTGGACATAAAAAAACACACTTCTTACAAAAAAAATACTAGATTACCACGTTTGGTTTAGTGAGCATGAGATCTTAGGTTCGATTCCCAGGTCGCGCAAATTGCTTCTGGGTTTTTCCATCAGGAATTTTGAGTAGCAACCGCGTGGTCTTGATTTGTGCCCGGTTGATGGCAATAGACTCACCCCCTATTACATGGGACTGAAACATAACTGGCGAAATGTGGGTGTACTATTAGTTACACCTCTGGCTAACCCTTCGGGGATTACTGGCGTATTGTTATGTTATGTTATGTTATTTAAGAATAGTGTCTTTCCTAAAATGCCTGAAGGTAAGGTTGGTAGGGACAATAACGCGCAAATTATGAACATACATTCAGCAAATGATTCTGGACCTTCGAAATTATTCGGTTACAAAAAAAAACTATTTGTTTCTTATAAGCTCGCCTTACTGTTACAAACCATTTCCACTCCTGAAAGCCAGAATTAACAGTGGTGACCACTACAAAAGCTCCGAGGCAGGACTGAAGGTAGACGAGTCCCGGAGACACAATAGGGTATTTGCCAGAAAAAAATCTATTTAGTCCGTCAATTAGATTATCATAAAATATTCGACACATATTTTTTCTTTTGTCATGTAAACGAAAAATGACTACAATACAGTGCGTTGAAATCTTGCGTGACGTCATAATTTCTGTTAGTTTTTACTGTCCAGGGACGTCACTAACCCCCTCTCTTGAACTTGGGTGCGCTGTTTCGTCGTCATTTCTTGCTTATGTGACAAAAGAAAAAATACGTGTCCAACATTTTTTGGTGATCTAACTGACGGACTTAATATTTTTTTTTTCGATGTTGTCAAATACCTTATTCGACTGTATTAAAATTTTGGAACCCATCATCTTCCTAGCCTTTCCCCAACTATGTTGGGGACGTCTGTAAAGCTGTATTGGAACGCTGGGGACGGCTGTAAAGCTGTATTGGAATCCGCAATGAAATTAATCAGAAAATAACAGCGAAGGAGTAAGAAAAAGCTTTTATCTCCTGTTTCATACATTACCGCTTAAAATTTATTTCGCTGGCGGGTTTAATGTAAATCAGTTAAATCTACCTATTTTAATCATTTTCGAAGTTTCCAAAGTTTTTACTCTCCACTGCACTCTGTGAAGGATGACAGGTATGGCTAGAAAGGAGGTGTCTGATGAGATCACGAGTTGTAGAGATGTACCTATAAAAAGAGAAGACATGCTGCGCCGACCCCAAATAAATTGAGATAGGAGCAGGAGAATGACAATGATAATGATGCACAACACTATTATCATTTGATAAGGTTTTGGTTAGGGGTCGTCCTTTAATTACGTGACTTTCGAAAAGGGGGGAGTGGGGAAAGATCATGATTAATCACGATGGTACCTATTGTGTCAATCACGTGGATTTGTGAAAACCATTTAACGTGTTTTTACAAATATTAAATTGTGCGACTACGTAAAAACTCGAGCGAGTGAATTTGTATCAAATCCGTTTTTAGTTAACACAGATTCTAAAACTAACTGATCTTTTTCAATAACCCTCAAGACCTACCACCAAGGAAGAGGGAGGGGTTTAAAAGTGGCCTCAAAAATCTCACGTGATTAAAGGATGACCCCTTAACATCAAAAATCATCATTTGGTTATAACAAAGTAAATCTTCAGACATCCCCAGCCCACATATCTGTCTATGACTGTATCATCAATGAACGATTACTACGAAACGAATATTTGGCAAAAGTGCAGAGGTGCACAGTTATTATGATGTCATCCGCTTAGTCACAGCGTAACGACCATTAACAACGACTGAGTCCGTTCTGATAAACCTAGGTTATTTCAGGAACATACTACTTATACATGGATGTTTATTTACTACATTTTATGAGATACTAGTTTTACCCGCGACTTCGCTCGCGTTGATTTAGAATTTGACAATCAATTCGGGTTGTACTCTGCTTGTAATAATATAATTCAATCATGGCGCCTTCTATTGTCAAAAGAACGTTATTGTTGTTTTCCTCGGGAACAGTACTTTTTTCGGGATGGAAAGATGTTCGTTTCTGTACACCTGACAACGTATATGCAAAATTTCAGCATGATCTGTTCAGTGGTTTAGGCGTGAAAAGGTAACAAACAAACTTACTTTCGCATTTATAATATTAGTAAAGTTTAACGTTATCAAGTAGTAATTACGAAAGGAGCTCGTGGCTAAATAATAACAGCCGCTCGGGTCGATCAGGTTAAGCCGCGCTTGCCTAGGTTTGTCCGTGGATGGACCACCCATTACATACATACCGAGTTTCCTCCGTGCCCCGAAAAGCACGTTAAACCGTTGGCCTCCCCTGTCATTTGTATACCTCTGAAGATCTTTACAGTGGCCCGAAAATCTGACAACCAATCTTACCAAGGATCTTATCGTGTTACCCAGTACTAACTGGGTTGTGAAAGTCAGATAGGCAGTCGCTCCATTCAAAATACGGGTATTCGGCTGCACCCGTTTAGACTGGAAGCCGACCCCAAATAAATTTGGGATAGGGCAGGAGAATTATGATGAGTACGATATGTGGGACAATGGCTTTATCTATACTAATATTATAAAGCTGAAGAGTTTGTTTGTTTGGTTGAACGCGCTTATCTCAGGAAGTACTGGTTCGAATTGAAATATTATTTTAGTGCTGGATAGTCCAATTATCGAGGAAGGCTATAGGCTATATAACATCACGCTACGACCAATAGGAGCCGAGCAAAAATAAAACTAGTCAGAAGCCGCGGGTGAAACTGCGGGGCACAGCTAGTCTTTTGATAAAGATAAGCTGAAACGGGTGGAGGCCAGTGTAGCCTCATCCCCTTTCGATTCCTACCTAATAATTGGCGTCTGAATAAAAAAACGAGCGTGTGCCATTCAAAAGTGTTTAATTAATAAATCAATCAATCATTTCATTGTCAGGCAACTGATAAAAATACACAAAATAATCTTGTAAAATAATAAAGTAATACATATAAAAAAAAACCTTATTTAACTATAACTAGACACGAATCGTTGACGGCGTCGTGTTTTACTCCGTGGTGTCACGTAACCGTCCTCGGAATCGTCGGTATACAACACCTTTCGGCCAAAAGTCCTCTTTCATGAAGGACTGTAGATGGTGAGATGGAACTCGTACCACAAACATAAAACTAAGTTAGTTAAGCTGCCAGCACACAAAAAATTGTATTTCGTGGGCTATGGACATCTGTTGTCACCTCTGCAGGGGAGCTGCTGGCCGGTAACTCTAAGTGTGAGACGGCCTCTCTTTGGGCCGGTTAGCTCTCGGAAAGTGGGATCGGCCTCTTAGCAGGTGTGGTAAAAGTATTTTATCATTGACCAATAATAATAATAATTGTAGGTAATTGGGGCGTTCCCACAATAATGTCCTACACTGTTACTGATAAATATAACTACCACCCAGTCGACTTAAAAATAAAATTGTTATCAGTCGTTAAAATTTGATACAGATAAATTTAAATTACTTTTTAATTTAAATTGAAAGGAGATGTTTCATTTTTGTATGAGACTCCGGCCATAACTTGTACCTTTCAGAAAAGCTGGGAAACTAACCCCTCAATAGAATAAAGTAACATTTTTTACATAAAATTACATGGTAATAATTAATTACAAAAACACATACTTTTCACATTTAACGTCGACTTGATATTATGTTTTTATGTGACATGATTTTAGAACGAAAGCAGACTATGCAAATTGTTAGACGCCATTTTGAATAGAATATGGCAATAATTAAAAAAACTATTACTTTTTGTGCACAGCAAATCAGGCTTAAATTCATGAAAGAATATTTTTCCTAAGTTCGTGGTATTTTTTCCTCTTTTTCAATGAATGTACATCTTATGGCCGAAAATGAAACATCTCCTTTATACCAGTTTTACAAATAGGGCAAGCCTATCGCCTTCAAAGGGGCACGAATTCAGACTCCGTGGCTGCTACTGAGAAATTCATGACTGAAACAACCCAATAACACTTTGCCCGACCTGGGAAAAACATGACATAAATGTATTTGTTTGCTCTAGGGGTCGTCCATTAATCACGTGATGTTTTTTAGCAACTTTTTAACCCTCCCTCCCCCATGGTGATACATGGTGATTTTAGACTACCCCTCCCCCCTAGCCAAAATCACGTGTGTTTTTAGGTACAAAGTATCTTAAAAATATCCAGAACATTATCTTTAAATACAGGTTAACAGATAATATAATTTAATTCTGGAAAATTAAGCACCATGATAAAAATGTCAAGGTCACGCACCGCTTTTCGGTTTAGAAATCGAGCGTTCAAAGAAAAAATAAATACACGTGATATCTCACTACACCCCCTCACCCCTCTAGTGATATTTTGTGATTATTTTCGAACCCCCTCCCCCCTTTCGAGCCTCACGTGATTAATGGACGACCCTCTAGTTGTTGAGAGCTCTTTTCCATGCCTCGGAAAGCACTTTAAGCCATTGGCCCTGGCTGTCAATTGCAGATCTTTGACAGTCGTTACAGGTAGTGGCCCGAAAGTCTGACAACCAGTCTTAACAAGGGGCATCGTATTACCCAGTAATAACTGGGTTGTGGAGGTCAGATAGGCGGTCGATCCAATAATGGTATTCAGCTGTTCTGTTAGACTGGAAGTCGACCCTAACATAGTTGGGAAAAGGCTAGGCAGGTGATGAAAAGAAAACAGCAGGCGGGGCCCATTTAAATATAAATATACAATACTTTTGTTCAATTTAAAATGTGATTGTTTTTAGCAAATACTGATTTTATTTCCAGATTTTTAGTTTAGTAACGTGAAAGAATTCGCAGACGATTTAACCTTTTTTTTTATTAAACAGTGTGTTTGCTTAGTTAGCGATTTCTGATACTTTAAGGGCATATTATATACTCATATCTATCGAAAACAACACATAAAGGTTTTTAGACTCTATTGCATATTATTCAGAAAAAATTATTTAGTCATTCGATATCGTCGGCATTTACTCTTGCAATAAAGTCATTTGCATGTCTCTAGGTCTCTTTGATTCAAGTATATTTGCATTTCATTGAACATACCCTAGATCAGTCGAATAAAAAACAAGATGGTGATGATGTTGAGAGCCCTTTGTGAAAGCTCTCATTTTTGTCGTTCCACTACTTAAAAAAAAAATTTCGAAAAAATTCCTGCTCTTTCTAGACTTCTTGCCATTCCGTAAAAAAACCTATTCAATATTCCGACGTTTTCACACATCGTCTGAATCAGCCTACAGCAAACCCAGCTGGACATAGGCCTCTCCATCCATAGAACAGGTTAACCTAATTTATTTGGGGTCGGCGTAGCATGTCTTCTTCTTCCATACTTCTCTATTACTCGTCATCTCAGCAGTCACCTCCTTTCTAGTTATAGGCCTCTCCAATTGCACGTACATTTCCTACATCGCAATTCGTAGCTAAAACGCACCTATCTACGTATGACGTACCTCCGCAACACGAGATAGTTACAAAGTTTGGTGCGCGGAAGTACGTTGGGTGCGTTGAGTGCATCGGGTACGTACGTCAGGTTCTTCCAGAGTCATCTATACAAATAAATAAAATTTAAGTGTCTGTTTGTAATTTCAAAATAACAGCTTTTTACTGAATGCATATGAAAGTGTATACGGTACTTATTACATTTTTTTTTGTTTCTTCCGGCTAATCTCCGAAACGGCTGGGCCGATTTTGAGGGGAGTTTTACTGTCAGATAGCTGATGTTATAAGGAGGACCAAAACTAAAAAAAACCCTTGAAGTTGTTGACAAAATCCGATTCAAATAGAGAAGTAATATTTTTATAATAATTTCATGCGTGCCTAACCTGGTGTCAGAGTTTTTATGCCGCCCATGGGCGATGACTTGACGAAGGTCGTGAGGCACAACTAGTCAGAAAATAATTAGTAAAACTACACAATAAAAATATGTTGGCGTGCGTGTGTTAACAAACGCATAAAACAACCTCGGTGTTTCTGTGGCTCCGCCAATTCGTCCTTCAAGATTAAGTTTTAAATTGGTAATTACTTTGTAATGAGGTATTTTTAGCTTCTGCATTTACAAAACTCACTCTGTGGGTTCCTCCCAAGCCGTTGGAAAGAGATTTACCTCCTGCACATTACATCCTCCTTTCGTTATTTAGGTTAAATCCCATGTAATATGGGTAGAGTCTATTGCCATTAACAGGAAACAAAACCAAAATACGACCGGCTGTTGAGAAATTGCTTATGGAAATACCCAATAGTATTAAGCCCGATCTGGTAATCATACCCAGGTCCTCTCGGCTAGTAGTCGCTCTAACGATCACTAGCTAAAGAGGCAGAATTTGTTTCTTAAGGTGTTGTAAAGGTCCACTAAAAAAATATTTATCAACACTTAACTTTAGAACCAGTCGATAAAGTCACGGGACACCGTCATCATCTGCACCGGCCAGGGTGGCAGATGATGACAATGTGTCCACTAAGTAACAACCTAGTCAGTACTGGGTCATACGATACCCCTTTAGTCAGCTGTTCACTTCTTGCCTAGCTACAGAGTTCATCGAACTCATCGTCGCGCTTGCCGTTCGCTACGTGCTTTTTGCCACGGTAATGATACATTGCGTTTGAGGAAATAAAACAAATCTAATTTATTGGATTCCTATAACATTCCTGAAATAATTTCTTGTACCGGTCATCTTAGTATGATATACTGAATTCACCCCATCAGTTTGTGGAGGGCTGTCCCTTACACCCTGTAGAATGAAATTCATCGCTCATGTACCTTGGACTAAAGGATGAGTAATTTGTAAATCTCTACTTTACAGTGTAGGCAGTAAAGCACGTGGATTTCTTACTGACATGTAGATAAATAAAATAAATTAACCGTTGAACTACATTCGAGAATGCTTTCACAGATAAATTACAAGTTGTTTAGCTAATACATCTTCTTGTTGGATTTTGATTAATAATTTGGTAAAACATCGTGTTTCAGCAGTTTCTAAGCGCGTGGTACATGAAATAGATTGAGTGGTTTCCTGTGAAACTCAGTGCGCTTAAATGTTTTAAAGCAATTAGAGCTTGGAATGCAAATAGAGATTCTGCCAAGAGCGCGTGGAAGTTTTGCTGTCGAGAATTTTGCAGTTTCTAGATATCTTTTCTTTTTACTTTTAGTTATCTTCTGAACGGCTTCGTTGGTCGTGTGGTAGCAAGCGCGATTGTTGAGCTGTCCTGGGTTCGATTCCCGGGTCGGGCAAATTTCATTGGTTTTTCCATCGCGAATTTCTCAGCAGCAGCCACGTAGTCTGGATTTGTGCTCGGTTGGATGGCAATAGGCTCGCCCTAATCGAAAAGTTATGTGTGTTGTATTTACCTTCTCAATTTTTATTCATGGTTTTGATAATTTCCCTGTTAAACCACAGTTAAATTCCGTCTTCGATTTTTGAATATCTAGGCCTGCTAGACCTATTTCCTATTTTTATCTATCAATGTATTTAAAAGTAATAATCCTCACGGGTCGATTTATAGGGTTAAAATGCGAATGACGAGGCTAGTCCGTCCTCGTACGCTGGTCCCAGACGTAGTTCGTTGATCTTTTATAGTCGTTACGGGTCGTCAAAAGCGCGAAAACCTGAAGACCACTCTCACCAAGGGTGTCGTGTTACCCCGTAAATGGATTGTG